>JAWNOJ010000026.1:35000000-40000000 GCA_035046065.1 Chymomyza procnemis
GGAGATGACACATGAAAGCTGCAATGAAGCGCGATTGACTACATTGACATTTAAGCAAAACATGCAAATATCAAAGATCTACATATGGTCGGACCAGTAGCGTATGATCTATCTTATCTCTAGGTCTTAGCCCAATGTTTAGTCTCCAGAATTGATTTGTATTGTATTTTGTATTTTTAACGTATAAAAAAAGTATTTTAGGCGTTCGGCTTAATAGTAGGAAGAATGCAAAAGAGAACTCATATTCTTCAGATTATAAACGAACCTTACCAGGGATATGGTTACCCCGTAGTGGCCTTCGATCAGTAAGACTTTTAATAATATTTGTTTGGTCATAATAATACGAATTGTATTGCCCATTGCAAAAATAGTGGAGTTTGCTTTATTTGCGACTCGATATGCGATATTAATTATTTATCTCGGTTATTATCATTATTTTACCACTTTGTATTTTAGGCTTGCTTTTATTTAGAGAAAAACTTGATATTTTGAATACCGTAGCACGCGATCATTACATTGTATTTTATTTTTTATTAAATAAATGGAAATAATTCAACAAAATAATTTATAAGCATTGTGCACACGTGGTCTGCATAGACAGAACTTGATTAAAGAGCAATTATATTCAATTTTTTGTTAAAGTCTTCCAGATATTTATAAAAATGGAAATTTCTTTAATTGAAAAAAAAAAAATAGTCGTTTTGTTTGTGTTGAACAGGAGCGGATCAAGCACAGAGATGCGGATCACACAAAATAACAAGGCCATCGAAATCGCTAAAGTTAGTTGAGTTGAGTAAAAAATTAAGATAACAAGCGTCACAAATGGTTTTCCGTAATTATCGAAAAACAAAACAATTGACATTTAATCCAAGTGAAATGCATAGTGGAACCAATTTGTTACAATCTGCTTAGGTGCCAAGGAATCCACATACAATAAATTTTTCGAATTCATTTCGGTTAGCATCAATACGGAATAGCATGAGTGCAAATTTTGACAAGAAGTATTTTTCCGGACTCGCAATTATCGAATCATTACAATCTCCAAACGTGTCACACCCACATCTCTTCAAGAATCCAAAAATAACACACTTATCGAATCCGTTCCGATTAGCGTCAATCCGGAATAGCTATGATTGCAAATTTTGACAACAAACGACACAAATTAGTTTATCGCATCCTCAAATGTCGAAAAACAATTGATTGACATTTAACCCAAATGCATATGGCTTCAATGTGCAGAATTGTTACAATCTCCTTAGGTACCACACCCAGATCTCTACAAGCATCCCAACTAAATGTAGCATATTCCATATGTCTGATAAAGTTGAATAATTGTATTCGAATGTTTGTAATTGTAATTTAAAGTTAATTTGCAGTGGACGCACGACAGTGGCGCAACGTAGCCACAACAACAGGTACAACGCGGCACGTGTCCAATTCCCTCGCTGGTCATTATTGTTGCTGTGGTTCACTGAATCCCAATGGATATTGCAACAAGTTTTTAATCAAGCGAATGAAATACAAAGACACTGCAAGTGACAGTTGTGGTCAATGTCAGTTCGTACGTATTTGGACTTGGCAGAGACATCGCAAAAAACGTATGTATGCACTTTATGCGAATTCCGTATAATTCTGCGCACAAGTGTCTGCGGCTGGACTAAGCCGAATGCATCTAGGCTGCTGGGTTGCTAGGCCTGGCATGCGAATTGTGGGCGGCGCCTTTTAAGCCATCAATCAATCAGAGAGTGACGCTGTGGCAACAGCATAAAGTGCCGCCTCATAGATGGGAGCACTACTAAGTTGCGGGTTCCGGAACCGGTTTACCGCTGCCTTTTGAGTTGTTTTGGCCAAAGTTAAGACGCGTGTAAGACATGCAGATACATTTCCAGGCAATGAGATACAAAATGATGCACATGTCAGATAAGTTTGTCACAAGCGGAGCAAGGAATTGAGTTATGAGCTGCAGCTAAGTGAACAGTTATACTCGTAGCAGTGTATCCATAGGGACTGTGATTCTTCTTATTTTTTTTTATTGATTTGCGTGAAACGACAGTTGGAGGCGTGACGTATCATAAGTTGGTTATAGCGAATGCTAAACGTTGCCGCGGGTAGCGATTACAGCGCTGCTCCGTCTGTCCGATGTTTATGACACCAGATTTTATCTAAAGATGCGAAAGTTAGTGTAGAGTTAAACCGTTAACGGTTGCCCTTTCCCAGACATTAAAAAATTCAAATATTATTTCGATTTAAAAGTAGTAAACATTCATTATAATAGCAATGTATTATAATATAATAATAACATATATAAAACTAAGGAGTATTTCTAGGTCGTTCTGCGACCCCAGCTCTGGAGTTCTTAAATTATAGGCTGGTGAAACATTGTAGGTAGATGCAGTCGACATAGCGACTTCACGTGTTGATGTTTATTATGAAAAATGTTTCTTTCGTGCGGCACGAAATATTGCTCAGACTTATTAAAAAGAAAAAAGAAAGGTTTAGGATTTTTTATCGCGAAATTTTAATATTTTTTTCTTTTAACGATTTTTTAAATTAGCTTTCAAGACTCAAGAGAACACTCTCTAGCATTAGCTCGTGAAGTGCAATATATTTTTATTGAAGGTTATTCAAATAAATGCTAGTTCAGAAAAAATTGTACTTTATATTTGTTTGTTTTATTTAAGAAGTTTTATTGCTGTTTGAAAAGTATGCTTTCTATTAATTATTTATTTTATAAAGTGTATTTTTTAAATAATTAATTACTGTCAAAAAAAACTGATCTGAAATACAAAAATCAATAAAAATTTACATCCAAAAACAATAAAAATACAATTAACTACTTTTTAAATGTTTAAATTTTAAAAATAAAAATACAATTGAAATAATAATAATAATAATTGCAATAATAATAGTTATGAGCTAATAATAAAAATAATAATATTAATAATAATAATAATAATAATAATAATAATAATAATAATAATAATAATAATAATAATAATAATAATAATAATAATAATAATAATAATAATAATAATAATAATAATAATAATAATAATAATAATAAATAATATAATACAATACAATAATAAAACTAAATATAATGTTAATAAAAATAAAAATAATTACAATAATAAAACTAAAAATAATGATAATAAAAATAAAATATAAATAATAATACTAAAAATAAAATATAAATAATGATAATACAAAAATTTAAAATCCGCTTAAAATAAATAATGTGATTCTAAGCATTTTACATTAAGAACTTAAAACTAATAGGGAAAAAACAAAAAATTTTTAAAATGTTGACCGTCTTAACTTTTCATTAAATTAAAAAAAAATTCAATTAATCAAAAAAACATTTGTAAATAAAGAATGCTTTCCATATGTCCGTAAATTATTTTTTGTTATATTTTAAATTAATTACATTTGAAAATTGTGAAATGAAAAACTTTTTTTCTTAATATTTCTTAATTTTAAGCAGATGTTTTTTAAGCAAAAGAAATTTTGGGAATGTAAATCGGAAAAATGTTTCTTTCAGTGATTTTTCCCAACAACTCTCAGCGAGTACTTCATATTGTCAATTATCTCACACGCGTTTTTCCTAAAACATAAAGGTTTGCAATTCTATTTTTTTTTATAATTTTAAGCAAATTAACTTCGTTTTTTTTTTGTTTGTTATGAAAATTCTTGGAGTTCAAGTTTATTACATTTTTTAAGAAAATGTCAGGCTGTTTAGAGAAAAAAAAGAAAGAATTTCATTTCATTCGAATTATTTAATATGAAAACAATATTTTATTTAATTTTTGTTTGTTCAACGCAGCGATAATTGTTAGTGCAATTATAATAATGTTATAAATAATGAAAAATAAAATTAAGAATTCTTAAGCTGTTAGATCTTCAAATTCACGAAGTTGAACAATCGACAATTGTTGGTGAAATTATAACCTTAAATAAATAATGAAAAATAATATTAAGAATTGTTAAGATGTTAGATCTTCAAATTCACGAAGTTAAACAATCGACAATTGTTAATCATAACTTTAATAATATTAATAATTCAAATTGTTAAGATGTTAGATCTTCAAATTAGCAGATTTAAAATTAAGCAAGAAACAAGTACAATTTTCAAACAAAAATATTATTAAAATAATAAATAAAAAAAATTTTCATTCCTCAATGAATTATTCTTATATTGAATTATTATTATATGTGTAATTCTACTTAATTATTCAGCTGCATTTTTAAAGAACCTTATGTAAAAGTAATATTTTCATTATTTTCTATACGATGCTCAAAAGCGACTTTGATTAAAGCAAATATATATTTTTTTAAGTAAGCAACAAATAATTAACTCTACAATCCAAAGAACTATATTTGTAGTCGAAATTCAAATCGCAAAACTCTACGAAAATCTACAATTGTCTCAATAATAATAATAATGTGCACTTCGCATACCAAAGCTCATCAGATAAGTCGTACCGACCGTCTTACACTGTAGTACCCTACCCACCTCCAAGAGTGTGTGAAGAGATGAGCTCTTAAAAAGCACTTGTCTTTCACGATTAAAACCAACAACAACAATAACATCAACATCAAAAACAACAACAACCACAACAAACACAATGTCGATATTGTGAATTATAAGTTCCCAACATAAATCAATTAACCTTAATGACGGCATGCTCTCGATTTATAAATTTCCATTAATTTATCGCAGGGAACTGATATACCATGCAAGTTCCCCCGATGCATATCTACTGGAATCCTGTCTCTTTAACTAGCGCTGCTGCCCTAATTGTTATGCCAGTGGCGTATTCGTACCTACAAGACGGGTTTTAGCACCCAGTAAAAACGCCCCCAAAAAGTTGCATGTTCGAGGTCTCTTCATTATGTGTGCAAAATGCGTTGCGAATGTGAGCAGAAATTATTCATACCCATAGTAGTATAAGCGGCAGACTTCTCTTATGAATGGACAGACGGGCCGACGGACGGACGGACGGACGGACGGGAGGACTATCCCTCGGCAATGGATGTACCGATGTACCACAACATATGCACTTGGAACATGGACTATCGGAAAGCGTGGTCAGTTAATATCTACATAGACTTGAGTGCGACTTGGCGGCAAAACTTAATGGTTTTTTATGCAAGTTTTAATTAGTAATATTAAAAAGAAATGTAAAATGTTTGCATTTTATTTACGAGCTGTAAACAAAGTGAAATCTGAAATGCAAAATAAGTCACTTTGAATTTGCTTAATTATTTGTTGTTTTACGATTTGTTTGACGTGTGGTATGAAGTCAAGTTCGAAGATGGATGAATTTGATAATTTGAATGAATTGGATGAATTTGGTGACTGTGATGAATTTATGAATTGATGAATGTGATGACTTTGATTTTCATAAATTTTATGAATTTGATGATTTATGATTTTTCTAAATTTTATGAATTTGATGATTTTATTGAATTTGTTGAATTTGATGAGTTTGATGAATTTGATGAATATGATGAATTTGATGATTTATGTCTTTTTCTAAACTTTACAAGTTTTGAAAGATATTTTGGTCTAATAACTATTATCTTGTCTTACATTTTTATTTTTTATAAACAACTCGAACTTCCGGTGCTTCCGTAAATTGTCGCTACTATTAATAGATGTCTCTAGGGTTAAGCAGAGCATTTTGAGTAGTTTCTACCTTCGACCGTCCGTCTTGAGTTTAGAATTTTAACCATTTATTACTTGACATTCTAAATTAAATGTTATATGGAGCTTGGCGTGTAATAAGTTATTCCGTATACAAAGTGGTCCGTCTTAAGTTTGGAACTTGTACAATCTTTAATAAATAAAGTGTCACTCGCAGACTGGCAGACATAAGGTTACACTAAAAACAGGTTGCACCATCGTTATTTCGGAATTTGAATTAGATTTTGAAAAAGTCAAATGTTGATGGGATGTGATACACATTAAGTTACTCAAGATACAGTGTCATTCATTTAATGTTAAGAATTTAAACAATTTTTGAGAAGCCAACAATCAATCTTAGATTGCAAGATACTAAGTTATCCTATTAAGTTTATGCTCCATTATTAGACTAAAGCTGCAAGATGATCCATTTTGAGTTTGTAATTTGCACAATATATAATAAATAAAGTTCCTTCGCAGACTTCAAGTTATTAAGTTACACTACAAACAGGGTGGTGCATCTTAAATTTGGAATCTTAACTAAACTTTGAAAAAGTCATATGTCAATGGGAAAGTGTCAGGTAAGAATTTAATTTAGATACAGGGTGATCCATCTCGAGTTAGGAATCTGAATGTTTTTAATAAGTCAAGAGTCGTACATAGACTGACAGATAATAAGCTTTTTAAAATTTAAAAAACATTAGCAGAGTGACAAGTATAAAGTTACTTGGAATGCAGGGTGATCCAGCTAGAGTTAGAAATCTGAATATTTTAATAAGTGAAGAGACATGCATAGACTGACAAATAATAAGTTAGCTTATAAGGCGCGTGCTCCATTATTAAATTTTTTTAAATTTAATTAACATTAGCAGAGTGACAGGTATAAAGTTACTTGGAATGCAGGGTGATCCATCTAGAGTTAGAAATCTTAATATTTTAATAAGTCAAGAGACATGCATAGACTGACAAATAATAAGTTGGCCTATAAGGCGCGTTCTCCATTATTAAACATTTTAAAATGTAAATAACATTAGCAGAGTGACAGGTATAAAGTTACTTGGAATGCAGGGTGATCCATCTTGAGTTATGAATTTAAACAAACTTCAATACCAAATGTCGTTTGGAGGGCGACAGCTATTAACTTACGCCAGACACTGTACAGTCTTGGGAATTTGAGCTAGTTTCTAGATTTTTAAAAAGTCAAATGGCATATGGAGTACTCCACATAGAGGGTGGTCCTTCTAGATTTGCGATTTTTACCCATTGATTATTGAACAAGTCTAAGGTTTTCCGGAGAGTGAGCATTATTCGGTTATCCTATACCATTCTGGTCCATCTGAATTGGAGAATGTGGAGTTAAATTTTCTGTTTGTAATTGCAACCATGGACTATCAGACTTTTGAAATATTAAAAATAAATCGTAGAGTGTCAAATATTCGGTAGTCACTTGACATTTACGAAATGGGGGCACTTTTTCCTTCGATAAAGTTTGGAAATACTAAAGATTCTCTTTGCGGACCCCGCAGAGAATTTTAGAATATCATAATTTCGATCGAAGCTGTGTGGATTCGCGGCTACATCAGAAACACAACTAAACTTCTTTATGGGATAAGCTTAGAAGAAGCAGGGATATTAAAATGTTTTGTAGACTTGTATGCAAGCCAACTTTTCCTAAGGTCAACAAATGGCTACACTAACTAGCGGCATATTATGTTTACTTGTTGGAGTACCTTATCGAATTTAAGACTGGATATGCTTGAATTCGTAAAATAAACAAATAATTGCTTCGTATAAATCAAACTAAAAATAACATTTCATAAAAGAATTGATACTGCAAAATTATAAATCAAACCAAAAAACAACATTTCCCACAGTATTGATATTTGCAAAATGATCCGCGCAAAGAATGACTCGAGTCAGGCACACACACAAATACATCAATGGAGACAAATTTCAGAAATATGACACAAAATAAAAATGTTTACAATTAGAAGAGCATATTTTCATTTAGAGATAAGATAATTGTTGTTTATTCTTGCGAAAATGTTATGCGATATGCAGGAAAACAAGCAGATCTTAAAGGCTGACCAAATGTAGCATCAAGAAAACAGAGCTTAGATTACAAAGAACGCAAAAATATTTTAATTATTTACGCCTCAATTCTACAAGTAAGAAGCTTGATAATTAATACAAAAAGCTACAAAGCTGGCAGAATTGAAAATGTTGATGCACAAATTAAGGTATCTGCGAGATTACACAAGAGATAAGCTGGTGGTAGACAACGCAAGGGCGTTTTTTTAATTCTCTCAGCGTTTTGATTAATTTTTATTTTTTGTAGATGTTCAGCTAACTGCACAAGCACAAACCTGATTTTAATGGCTTAATCAAGGAATTTCCTGCTTTTGGCTTAATTCATTTATAAAAACGACTGAGCACCGAAGATCGGGGGCAATGCACACACATACAACGTAATGCAATGAATTTTAAAATAAAATATTATGTTCACACTAAGCACAACAAAAATGCACAAATTTTATAAAATTGCAAATTCTAATTTGATTATTTGCATATTTTGATTATATTAGTTTATTCGCCGGTCCGTGCCCAAAAAAAAAACAAACACACAAACGCAATTTAAATTGGCTTACAAAAAGGCAAACCCCAAACAAACTGCGCCTAATCAATATTGTATCATTCGTGTATTTCGTATATTATAATAAGCAAATAGTTACCAAATATTTATATATATTGTATATTTACTTACTAAGTGCATAAGTATATTAATTTTAGACATTTCATTAAATAAATTGATCTAATCAAAGCGTATGCGAGCAGCTTAAAAAGTTTGCAAAATTTCATTAAAAAAATATGAGTACCGGTTTTGAAGTTGCATTGTCAGGGTCGTTTTTTAAGAAAACGTAATTGGAATATAAAAAATATCTTTTACGTAATGCAAAATGTTTTCCAAATTTGTCTAAATTTTCTTGATTAAATAAATTCAGAAATTTGTTTATGTTTCATAAAATCTTTATTCTTCTAAATCTATTTCGTTTCCTTCAAAAAAGTCTCCATCCAATGCAATACACTTATGCTAGCGTTTTTTCCAGTCAGCGAAACAGTAAAAAAAATCCTTTTCCTGTATTGCTATCAGTATCTTCTTCGATTCCGTTTGTATCTCTTTAATCGACCCAGAACGATGACCACAAAGTGGTTTTTTGAGTTTAACGAATAGCCAGAAGTCACACGAAGCCAAATCTGGCGAATAAGGCGATTGTGGCAAGATATGAATCGCATTTGTCGCATAATGATCCCGAAGTATGAGTTTGTGACGTTGTATTATCATGATGACAAAACCAACTGCTGGCTCGCCACAATTCTGGTCTCTTGAGTCGAATTGCTTCTCGCAAACTACGCATAATATTCCTCATTAAAAGTTGGGCTGGTTTGAAGGAATTTAAACCGATTCATACCGATTCCCGTTAACACTACGAGCTGCGCCATCTGAATCGGGTTAATAGAAAAGTCCAATAACTTCGATCCAGTATCATTTTAAACATGTATCACTATACCCCAAAATAGTGTCGCTTTTCATTAAAATTAAACTGTCAGTTGTTCGTACTCAACGTGAAATATCGCTGAAAATATCGTCGCTGTACTACACCCAAAAGCGACATAATACATGGGTTAGCCTCAAATTTTTTTGAACACCGGTACAAACCCGAAACAGAGCAGATTTCAAACAATCTCAAAAATTAATATATCAAAACTGTTCAGGAAAAAACCTAATGTTTTATACCTGTGCCGATCTCAGCAGTTAAATATTAGTAAAACTACTTTAAGGCGCATTTTAAAGAGAGATCTTAAGCTATTTCCATCTAAAGTAAAATTATCTTAAAGATTATTGGAAACAAACAAGCCACATGGCTTGATTTACGTAAAAAAGTCATTACAAGGGAAGAAATTGAGCTGGACCTTTTGGTGAAAATGCTTATGACAGATGCGATATGAATCTATTTGACAAATCTTGCCAAAAATCTTCCACTCTTAAAAAAATCTTTCTTACGCTGGTCTCCTATCGAAAGCTACCTCTACGTCATACAATTTTTTCTAACTTACATCTGCACATAATTAATTTTTGCAAATCTTTGGTTTCGGAAAGAACTACCCATAAGCAGCTGCTCCCAATGTAAACAATCTCTGCATTGCCAAAGACTTATACTGAGAGTCCCAAAACACGCCTACCCCGACGCTAAAATATCATCAAAATCGAGCTTTTGTAAGGTTCTCACTTGTCAGCGCAATTAAATTCGAAAAAGAAATTAATTCGGCGAAAATAATATTTTGATTAATTTAAGACGATTTATATGCATTGCCGTGAGGGTATTTCGGCAAATAATTTCGCTGCCGGTTTTTGTATAATTAATTTTTGTTTTGCTTTTGATCAACAAAATACATAAAGTCTGAACTTAAATAAATATTAATAATTCAAAAAATGGCATTTTAAAGTGGTTTGGATAATAAAATTAAAAATTATGAAATAAATAAATCATAATAAAATAAAGTAATAAAAAAATTAAAAATTCGTTCTCTCGTGATTATTTCTTTCATCATTCCTTCCAGAGTAACTCTTACACAAAAATTTATTTATATTTGGAAATAAGAGTTTTTAAAAATAAATCGTACATTTTTTTTAAGAAGCAATTCTTTTTCACTTTTAGAGCTATACACAGATCAAGTCCAGCTGATGAAATTAATGCTTGCTTGAACTCTTTATCATTATGAAGATGGGTAAAAACACTAAACTTGACTACAAATGTTCGCTCAATACCAACACTATCAAGAGTTTATTGAGTCTGTTCAAAAACAATTTTTAATATTTGCTCTTCGGGGATTAAACTGGGATCCCAACATTCGTTTGCCATCCTATACATGCAGACTTCGCCTTATAAAATTACCTTTTCTACCTTTTTCAAAATTTCTTTCATCATTCCTTCCAGAGTAACTCGTAATTTTCGAACTCTAGTATTAACTTTTTGTAGAACTAATTATGCGTTACACGATCCTTTTCGTGTCTTATGCGTAAATTATTATAACCTCTATGATTTCGTCTTTTTTGAACGGTCAATGCAATTCATTTCTTTATCTATCTTATCTTATCTTAATTCCCCAAATCGAGCTTCCTTGATCAATTCTGATTCTGATCCAAATAGGCTTCCCTATTTGGAAAAAATGTTTAAATTTATATGCTACTTTCCGTTTTCATCTCTTACATTGTAAATCCAAGTTCCTGGCTAGCCCCAGATGTGAGACGGTGCACATCTATGAAAAATTCACCCAACAGGCTAGCATAGCGATTACTTTGAACCAAAGAAGTTTATATTATGTACATGGAATAACTCGATTCCATAGCCATTAAAAAAGAAATGCAAATTTGCATAAAAACAAAACCCAGACATGTTACTAAAACGTTAAACATTAATATTAGTTAGTAACTAAAATTACAAGCCCTACGCAAGTGCTTTGTTCGACGTTGGGCACTATATATATCATAATTATACATTTTTTTTTTGCACTCACGCAATTATAATTCGATGTAAGGAATTCGTAATATTCATGCTAATTACCTAATTGTCTAATTCGATATTTATTCATAAATGATGCTCACTTCTAATACAACACAAAAAATAGAAGAAATCGTTACATATTTATAAAAACCAGCAAGTACATTTTGCCTGCCAAATACTTCCTATTGTTGATGGGGCGTTATGTAAAAAAGTGCTAAATAGCCACCGACTCTGGAACTTCAATTTCAACACTCCGCTCGTTAAGCTACCAACCCACGAAGTGTTTTAGCGTCGGGAAGTTTTGCCACAATGTGTTTACACTCAAAGAGGCAAGAATTTATGCGGCATGTGCATATCGCAGTGTTGGATCTAGGGGGACACGCTACTGGGCTCAAATAAAGGGTGATTTTTTATGCAACTTGTTTTTTTTTTTTGGGCAACGCGGTTTTGAACGGCTGTTGTTGTTGTTTACTGTCAAGCACTTGCAGTTTGGTATCTAATAATTTTAGGAGAAGAGTTTATTAATTATTATTTATTGCAAGCGTAACTCTGGTTGAATGGATATTATAGTATTTGTAGTAGAATTACAAGAGTTACTAATGCATGCCGAAAGAATGACATGTGCGTTTTGGGTTGCCGGCATCTATACTATTTCGAAGGCGGTGAAGGCCAGTACGTTGTTGTGAATGGCGAGCGCTGCTATTGTGAGAGTTCTTAACGGAGTTCACGGCATGCGAAATACTGACTCCATTGAGAAGTGAATTCGTTGAGCAATTTACAGCTCAGCTTGTGTGATTTAGGGTCTCTAAACCATTTATTGTGGCCCTATAGGACTTTCAAGCACTAAGAGCCAACGTTGAAGAATTAAAGTTTAGTTACTTTCGGTTCCGAGAAAGCAGCAAATTGTCGAAGAGAGGATGTGATGATACCGCGAAAGGCGAATTCAGCATGGGTTTACCCGTAGGCGCTGTAATGAACCGCTTTGATAGCATAGGTGCCAAGAACCTGTACGTCATTGCTGTTCATGGCATTCGCGGTCGCTTGAACCGTCTGCACGCTGCTGGAGCCAGTGACATATGGGTCGCCACAGTCAAGGTGGGAAAAGCCAGAATTGAGAAAGAAGGTAATGCCTGCCGTGGTGATTCGGCAACCGTTCAGAAGAAGGGGTGGCGTGATTAAGACAGGATGATATCATGATCAATAAGAAATGTGCTGATTTGTGGCCCCGTATTGCATCGAATGCAAGCTCTATTGCCTAAGTGGTTTATGCTTTCAAATAAAAAACAAGATACTAGCTGATATGTTGAAGGAATTATGTCAAAATTGTAGTCAGTGTATGGACGTATGGCTGTTGCGGTGTTATCATACTTGCCCCTTAAGGCAGAGATCGATGGTTCAATTCCCCGCAGTACTACAGGTGTGTTTGCCTAACAGTGGCGTTTCTCTAGCAAATAGAAAGAAATTCGCCTTAATTTCTTTTAAATAAAGATACCGCCTTTCAGTTTCAGCAATGAACCATAGACTCTTGTTCTCCCCGATTAGCTATTAATATAGAAAACCCCGTGTTGCATGTTTGAAGCGTTACCAAAATAATTAAGTGGGGTAAATTTATTTATTTACTCTTTGTAAAGCTGCGTTCAACGTTTACATAAATTTATCTTTGCGTTTCATCGATATTTTTTTAAAAATCAAATTTGCAAGCTTCTAAAAAATCACCCTTTACAATAAGCTGACAGTTCGCGAAGCTGTTCAATGCGTATGCATCTGTGCGATTCAGAGAAAAACCAGCAGCATATAACTAAAACTCGAATCTTGCTAAAACCAGAATTTTAGGCACATCTTCTTCAAAAATGACACGATGCTTAAGTACAAACTTTATCAGCGGTAGAGCAACTCTGCCAAAGAGAAAGAGAGCGCAAGTCATTTTAGACATAACACAAATTCTAAGCAGATCTACCGAACTAGGTCGTATATCACTTGATTTATGATATGCAACCAACACGATAATAACTTGCATAGCTTTACAGTCTGTGGCAGTAGCAACAGCAGCTGGAGCCAGTTTTGAAAATCGTTCTTCTCTTTTGTATCGATATCTGGACGACATGCAGCTCGATTGGCGCACGTAAATGTGATTTTAATAGCGATTTCCTAACCACAAGACCTTAATTAGAACCCCATAACATTTATGGTCATTTTTTTTCGGAAATTGCTCATTTGTGGCAGCCCCACCTTAAGTGCCAAGCTAATGGCCCGCATTATTTTTTTTTTTTGCGCCAGGATATTAAATTCAATTACAAAAAAAAAGCCGCGGCTTTAAGCGCATGGCTTAAGTAAGAGCCATGCTCGGTAGCCTGTAATTTGCAACAGGACTGGCAAAAACTCATTTTTTGGGGGTCTAATGCACGCCTGCTGAAACTAAGAATTGCACGAACTGATGATGCCTGCATGCGTTTCGGAAGTTAACTAAGTCATGTTAGTTATTAAAGGTGTTATGTCCACTGCAGTTGGAGTCGCAGCACTTGAGGTAAGGGAGCTTACCCCGGAGCTACCATAAGACTATTTAGTGCAAACATTTAGACCCTTATTTCCTAAAGCAACGAGACAATTGCAAGTGAAAATTCCTCGTAAATGAGTTGCAATCAGTACAAAACGAGCACAATTGGCAGTAAACTGCAATAATTGACAGATCTTTGAGCCACAAGGCAATACGCGGTTCCGAAATGCAGTGGCACCTTAGGTTTCATTTAGCAAATTGTAGACTCACAGCAAGAAATTCAGCTGGTTAATCAAATGTAAAATGGTAATATCTGCAGGCTTCATTTGGGGCTTTCAACATTTGCAGGTTCAAGTGTAGAAACTTGGAACTTGGAGAGACTTAAACAAAAATGCAGATTGTTCTTAAAATGAGCCTAGCAAAACGACTTGAAAAATTGCTTCTTATTTTAAAAATTAAGAAATTTGCAACACATAAATGGCGCTAAGGATCAAACTGATCTATGTGAGGCCCACTGGGGGCCTACTGGCTTAACCTAAACGGCTCTAAACTTCAAATACATAATCCAAGTAAAGCTTAGTCAGCAGTTTGGCAGTATTATCTGATCGTCAATATCATAATTGTTTTCTTTTAATTAGTTTGGCGAACAAGACTTTTACGAGTCAACTAAGTAGTCTTTAGAAAGAAACTTTTGCTGACGAAATACCACACTTTGATCAAAGTAAAATATTAAAAATTATTCCTATTATTATCCTTGTTTAATTTCTTGCAGTGGTAATTCCGCTTATGTGATTGAATTGGAAGTCTAAATATTGAGCTCTGCTGCAATCGCTTCCGACAAAAGGCGGCACAACACGATGAACTGCAAAACCGCCCACTTATGTGTGGGAAAACCGACCCGAAAGTAGCCAAGCACATCCTGCAACTTCCTAGCAAAGACTACCGCCTGGACTTACTAACGAGCCACTGCATGAGCGCAGTCCATGCCAAAAGGCTGGGCATCATTGGCGACAATGCATGCAGGAAGTGCAGGGAACCAGTAGTCAAAGAGACTTTGGAATACCTTCTAGGCAACTGCACTGCCCTCTGTACCTCGAGAGCTAGATTTCTAGGGAGACCAACGTTTGACTCGCTTGCAGAGGCAGCTCGAAGGTCACCCCAGAGACTGTTAGCTTTCGCGAAACACACGGCCGACAAGCTCATGTTCCACTAAGAATCATACTGATCTATGTGATCTACATTGCAACTACATTGAGCTTTTCTTCTTTTAAATGTTCCTACTTGCACTTGATGATTATAACGTAAAATGGACCATCAGTGAAAATAGTACGGACGTAATTCGCAAAACTTTTTACATTTTAACGATTCTTACTTTTAAAAGTTGCACGAAGATTTGGCATGATGCACATCATTTCTGCACTGAAATAATTAATTTTCATAATTTTACAAAGTATCTATAAACTGTTTCCTGTGATCTAACCAAAAAAGAAACTAGCAACACGACAATACCTGGCGTTAGATTCCCATAAGAAACTAGTCAAATGTAGGTAGCCCTTAGCACGCTATAGATCTTCCATAGATCATTGTTTGCAATTGGTTATCGAATCTGAAAACCGCGGCGTGTGTAAAATCAAATTCCATAATAAAACATATTTATAGATAAGTGCCAAAAACTTTACCTAAAACCTTAATGCTTTCCAGCAGTGTTATGATGCTGGATCGGTTTGTCTGCGCATGAAAGCTAAGATTATAATTCACCACACCTAAGGAAAGTGCATCCGGAAAGGGTTAAAGCTGCGGTTTGGTAACAGAGGAGAGATTTTGTTATAAGGTTTGGGTTCGAAAAAATGCGCTAAGACATCTTAGTCTTCTGTATGCTCCGCAATGATGTCACACTAGTTTATTATTTATTTATTTATTTATTAATATATATATATGGGTACAACTAAGTCCAGTTGTCCAATTGATTAAAAAGGTTAAACATTCTAAAATGAAGTAATAAATGATAACGAGGAAAAAATAAAATAAGACTAATCCGTATTCCTAGCCTGATGGGTGAATTTTTTATAGATATGCACCGTCTCGCATATGGGGCTAGCCAGGAACTTGGATTTACAATGTAAAAGATAAAAACAGAAAGTAGCATATAAATTGAAACATTTTTTCCAAGTGGGGAAGCCAGAGAACATCGTTGACCAGGTTGGGTTTTTATAGTTTATGATTGGTCAAAGGATCTCGATTTGGGTAATCAAGATAAGATAAGATAGATAAAGAAATGAATTCAAATGATACTGTATACTATAATAGAGAGAAGGGAACAATTCCCCCACAGCTCGCGGTACAAATTTCCCTCAAAAATACTAATAAATAGAAACATTTTGCGTGATGACTTGTGTCAAATTTTAGGCTATTGATAAAAGTTTTCTGACAACGTCCGATGTACATCTTTTGCTACTGTAAAACAATATAATGCGACAGTTTTCATTTTTTGTTGTAGATCAAAAATTGTCAGAGATGGTTTTTCTACTGTGAACTGATTTTGCATCAAAATTTCTCTGAACAACCAAAGTGCAAATTATCTTTACCAATTGCAAGAAGTTGAACAACTTGGAAAACACGATAGTAAAAATGCGACATATAATTTCTTTCACTGAATAAATATTTCTAATTTGCGACTTAAAAAGTTACATTCGCGCAGTATTTAGCTTAAATCGCGAAAAGATAGTCCTGTGCCGCGCAACTGTTAGTGTTTCTCTGTGCCTTTTCAATTTTGCGCATTCCCGGTTCACACTGAATCCAACTCCCAGGCTCACGCTAATAGAGCAATTATCGCAGTACTCTGTGGAATACTACCTTTGCCTACCTGTAATCATATCTTTATGCGTAATTTCTTGCACTTTAACTTAATGCGTAAACTAAGTAAACAAATAGCTGCTGATTGCTACCTGGTCAATGAGTGCGAAATTCTTTACTCAGGTGTTGCTTGCACTTGTGTCACGCAAACCCGTAATAAACCAATGGGTCGTTCAAGGTCTGACATTTCAACTATAAATAATACGCAGTCTAGTTAGTCACTCCTACTTTTCACAGTGTGTGTTTTTTTTGTCAAATTTGTAAGCAAATTATGAAAACGTTTCAAGGGTTAAAAAAAATTTTCAAGTAAGCCATAAGAATGTGGGAAATTTTATGCATCCTTCTACGGAATTTTTTGTATGCATTTTTTCAGTATTTTTTTGTTTGCAGCGTCGAAAAGATAGACGGTCACACTGTAATTTATAAGAAAAAATAAGTGCGAAAATAATTGATCTCTGGTACTTTAAAAATTAAAGGGTAAAAATGGTACTATATGTGGTAGTTGTGGAGACGGAGTAGTAGAGTATAAACGAGTGGGGTAAGGAGCAGTAGCTTAAGCGAGTTTTTGCAGGATACAAGCTGCAAGAAACAGAAAATGTTGTGTTCCGACAGTTCTGAACTAGCAACTCAAATTAACTTCGATCTTTTTAGCTGCAAGTCTTCCTTGCACCTTTTGCCTGACAAAGCTACCACCACCACCTGTTACAAACATTACATTTTTCATCATTCGCGTCAGATTGGCGCTTCGGTAACTGCGCTTACAACCGATTATAACCCCTAAAAATTTTGTACCTTTTTTGGGTCCAACACCAAGCAGCTGTACCACGCAATTGACCAACTGTCTAGAGTTATTCGCGAATCGTTAAAATTTTGCCGCCAAAATAAAAAACAATTTTATTACAAAAACATAACTTTTATAGTTCTGGCTAAAAATTGTACATTATGTTTGCCTGCATTATAATTAGTCGCATAATCCTGGCGGCAAAACATAGTACGGCCCTGTGACTGCGCTGAAGTCGTGCGAAAAATAATGCTGCCATATTAGCAGGAAATACTATAAATTATAAAGCCAAATGACCTGCCAACTTGTATGAGTTCTGCTCATTTCAAATGTGAAATGAAACACAACAATAAAAATCCAAACTATGCACAGTTTCGGGCTGCCTGGATGGCTGGCTGGCTGGCTGGCCTGGCCTGGCCTGCATTTGAAACGAAATCGAAACTTTGCGAGAGGCAAAATTAAAAATAAAAACAAAATAACATTTTACAACTTTATTTTTACGAGCGTGGCAAAGTTGTTTGGAATACTTTAATATTATTCCTTCTTCAACTTGGGCGCTTTTTAACAGCAGCAGCACCGCGCGCAGTAGTGCATCCAAATCCGCAGCAACTGTGGACAGTCGTCAGTCTGTCAGTCAGTCAGTCAGTCAGTCAGTCAGTGTGTGGAATGGCATGGAATGACTGGCCGTGTCTAAAGCTCTCGGAATTAACGCAACCGCATTAAATTAATTAACTACAGTTGAGAGTCTATCGATTGGCTTAAGGCTGTTGTATGGTTGTTTGTAAACCAGCTCTTAACGAGTTGTCCGTGAAATACGAGCAAGGATCTTAAAAGTTTTTATGACTGCTTGAATACCAGGAGCAGCTTAGCTATTTTCATAATTACACACAGGTCGTGCTTAAGTACTGGATGTAGCTTGCGCTTACTTACGGCAGACTATGAACCCAAGCGACTACGCGCTGATTCTTTTATAGGTTCCCAAAAAAAAAAATAAATACTAAATTAATCCAATAAGTCCCTAGCCACATAATTGCTTAAGTTTAAGCTATATCCATAGCTTTATGCAGAAAACTTATTAACGCATTGGTTCGATTCTTAAAAATCCCTTCTAAAAAATTTTTTTTGGGAAAGTATAATTAAAACGTTTAAGTGTGGAATGGCTTTGTCTGCAAGCTGTGGAACGGTTTGACATCCGTCCACAAGATCTGACATTTGTCCACAAGTTTCGACATCTGACTGCAATAATCAGAGTAACAACAAATTTTTTATTTTTCATCTTCGACAATGTCCGGATTATTGTGAAATTAAAGGCTTTTGCACATAGTCCGGGTTTACTGTTTTAATGGAAAGAAAAGTGCAGCCGCAGTCGATTGTATACTTCTGAAAACTAATGCTGAATCTGCTACGACCGATAAGACAGGCAGAGAATGATTTCGAAGCTAGCAGAGTGGTGGTGGCAATGTCAAAGGAAAATCCAGGTTCTGGCTAACGCAGTTCGAAGATGAGGAATTGGAAGCACTTTTGGTACAAGATTCGTGCCAAAAGCAAACATTTTATGGTCGATTCCATCTATTGGGATTTATTAAAAAGCATGAAAATTGGGTGTCGCACATACAAACCCGAGGGTTGTCGAAAGGCGAATCGTCACTTCGAAACTGCTTATGTCGTACATAGAAACCCGAAACTGCTTATAAAAAGAATTCTATTGGAAGGCGAAACGTCACTTCGAATCTGCTTATAAAAAGAATTCTATTGGAATTTATTCAAAAGTATGAAAAATGTGTGATGCACTTAGTAGTCCCGAAAGATGTCGAAAATCGATTTGTCACTTCGAAACTGCTGCTTGAAATATATGAAAAGCATTTCTTGAACCGCGTCGTAACTGGCGATGAAAAGTGAATATAAGACGTTAACCCCAAGTCTGTTTGTTCTGCTTATTGAAAGACCTGAAGGGCTTTGAGCTTTTTGCACCGAATCGTTATTGAAACCACGATAAACCCAAAAAAAAAAAACATTACATAAAAAACATACACCGGTGAGCCCGCTCCATCAATCATCATCTATATAGTCACAAACAGAAAACAACTACAATTCAAAGGCCATAAGTTGTATATGGTGTGACTAGTAGGACATGGTCTACTACGACCTGCTAAGACCAGGGGTATCCTCTAATGGGAAATACTCACGTCTAGAACTAACATGTTTGAGCCGTGCCTTGTGGGAAAAAGTGCCATGAACGACCTCAAGGCCAGATAAGTAGATTTTTCAAGTTCACAACGCTCGGCCTAAATAAATCGTCTTTAATGCTGCAAAATTATCTGAAAACACTGAAACTCATCCAACACAATGTATTCTACAGATCCTTCTACCTTCGTATACAGACTCTCTAAACGCATGCAAAAGGATTTCGCGGTAAACGATTTGGGTCTTTTGCAGATATCCCAAATAGGACTCAATAGTATAGTCAAGGAAGCAAGCATTCATTTTAAACAGATGATATTCGAAAGTTACCAAATATATAGAAAAAATTAGTTGCCTTCGACGAACAATACTTTGTAAGATATTTCAATTATTTGTTCAACCTTTTTTTTGAGACACAACAGAAACCCAACGAATGCACATATATTAAAAGCTAAATAATATTAAAAATTTACTCATTATTACTATAATATAATCCAACAAAAATTTTATGGAATTTTTCTAAAAATTGCGTATGCTTTCTTTTGCAAGATCAGCAAAACGTAGCCGACGTTAGCTACTTAATCAAGCCCACTTCTTTGCAATACATTTACTATTATAAATTAAACATAACTTGGGAAGATAAGGAAAAACCTGGCACGGAGTACAAATTTTGATAAAAATAGAAATTTACAGTGGAACTACAAACGGCTCATTGCATTTTTCGGCTTATTAATACAATAAACCGAAGAAGCGGGAAACACGTGTTGACGTTGAAATGGATCCAATTTACGGTATTGTTAGCTCTACGAAAAATGTTTGACAATTAGTTCTCAAATATTTACAAACTCTTGTTAATTTTCTTAAGGTAATTAGGCAGTTGAGTAAATGAAATTGACTTTGAAAGCACAAAATTTTTAGATGGGAAGACGCATTTCAGCAGATATTGACTAGGTATTCTTTGTGTAGAATTGTTAACATTATTTTGTTAAAAATAACGACAACTACAGAAGTCTTACTTTTTTTAAGAGCTACAAATTTCTGAAGAACACAACAACTCTCTTGAGCTACGTCGTCTGTGCAGCAGATTAAAGCCTGCTATGCCCAAATCTTCAAAGCGTAGAAACTATAAAAGAATATATCCGATATTTGTTTTGTTGCAATTCTACTTTTACTTATACAAGCTGCTATTAAACTAACATAGTCAAAGTTCAGACAACAATTTCCATAACTATAAATTATGCTAAAGAGTTAACTACTTTAACTATATGTTTAGTTCATAAACCTCTTCATTTTCATATACAAGCAATTTATATCAGGATATAGTTATTATTATAAAGACAAGCGATTTCAAATATATCTCTTAATTGCGACCAAAAACAACTCAACTTGCATACGAATGCAACTTAAACATGAATCGATCGATGTTCCGATGCAAGAAGTCTCAGTCTATCGTACTGCCAATCAGCTAATAGTCCGGGAAACATAACAATCCATCAGAGGCGTGTTCACAGCACATTTCACAATACATGGCCTATTATTTTTGCATATTATGAGCAAAACTTGCAGGCAATCACAGTCAGCGCACTGTGATCATCTCTACGTGGTGATAGTGGAAGACGCACTATTGATGACGAAGTCACGGTCACGGGCATAGACAACGATATAGACAGCATTATTATCGTACATAAGTCGCCACAATTCAATTGTTAATATTCGGTTAGATGTTGTTTACCAAGCTAAAAGCAAATGCAATGCAAATGTAGTAAACTTAAGCGTAGACTTACAAGCGAGACTGTAAGTGCTGCGAGGGGTGTTTAATAAGTTGTTGATTCTCAATGCGTATTAGCTTAAGATCTTGGTTTTGTTGTCGTAAGTAATAAGAAAAGCAGTAACAGGATTTTCACAATTCGAAAATTTTTTGGCGCCTGGGAGTGGCCAGCTTGAAGTTGGCAAAAAACCAGGTAAAACCGTTTTAGAAAGCAAAGAAAAATAATAGAAAAATAGTAGAAAGAAAAGATATAAGAGAGTAACATGACTTAGACTTCTAGGTTTTCACGTGGCTTGGCGCAAATTTTTTTCTACAGGCTTTAATATATTATCGGAAACGCACCAACGAACTCTGCCTACTAGATCTTGCCAGCAAAAGGCCCAGGGACATAGTGCGGTTCGAACGAGTCACTGGATGGGCTCATGATGCGATTGCAGACCAGGAGTGATTGGGAGAGAAGCCTTGCGGCATCACAATGGGCCGTGCTCGGCCTAAGTGTGCTAAGGGGATACTCCCTTTGGCAACCGCTCTAACCTAACCTAACCTAATATATTATACTTCTTCAATATTTCAAGAAAAGACAGACGTATACGGATTATAAATTAAAAGCAAGAAAAAATTGTACGGATTGGGACTATCGTAGCAACAGATTTTTAAAATACTTCTGCTATCTAAGGGCTAAAACCATTAAAGGCATTGATGACAAAGAACCCGCATATTGATCAAAATTACAATAAAAATATAAACTTAAGGTTGGACACAAAGCACACAAACGATTTTAGTATTATTATTAATTTGCAAAGCTCCCGGACGCAAAATTAATAATTTTATAATTAAATTTATATGGTCCTTCCAATTTTTAAAACAATTTGAAATGAGGTTAAAATTTTTATTGCAAGGGAATGAAATTGTTCCAAAAAAAAAAACTATAATTTCACTCACTTGAAGTCGCGTCTTATTAACAGGAATCTTAAGATCCGACTATATAAAACAATGATCCGTCCTATATTAACATACGGTTGCGAGGCATGGACTCTGAGAAAGTCGGATGTGTATCTCCTGGAAAGAACAGAACGGAAATTTCTGCGAAGAATTTTGGGGCCGGTAAGGGTCGATGACTCTAACTACCGTATTCGTACCAACGAAGAACTGCAGGAGATATTCAACGATGCAAATTTATCCGCCTATATCAAGTCGCAAAGGCTAAGATGGGCTGGCCATGTCGCGAGAACACGCAACCCGATTCTTAAGAGAACGTGCTTTAACCGACCGGATGGAAGAAGAGTAGTTGGGCGACCGCGATCACGTTGGATAAATGGAGTTGAAGCAGATTTACAGAAACTAAACGTCGAAAATTGGGAAGAAGCGGCGAAGGATAGAGACTATTGGAGAGAAATTGTTCGAAGGGCCAAAGCTGAACTGTAGCGCCAAGGATGATGATGATGATTTTTGGAAAACATAATATATGAAGAACGAAAATTACGTAGATGGAAACAATTTTGTGCTTAAGTAAATATTATACGTTTTGCAAATTAAATTTGAAGAAAGCGGAAAATCGCTGAGGTATCGGTAAAAATTTAGTTTTCTGCTAAAAAACGAATCAGAATATAATGGTTTCTTGTGAGTTTGCTTATTTTTCGGCATGCTTTTGGCACAATATTCCACTGCAGCGCAATCAACACAGTACAAATATTAATACTCTCACACGCATTAACTAGATTGATGCTCTCATGCTCATTTGTGCTATTGCTGACTGCACTGCAAAATACTAAGCTCTTAAAAACCACCCTTTATAAACCCTCAAGAGAAGCGCATTGTACGTCTCAACTTTGATTTATTTTTTATTAATTCCAACTATTTTGTCTCCTAAAGCTGTCATCATTCCAACCATAATAATTCACTTTTTCTCTCGTCGGAAAAATGCATCTTTACTCATGTGGAACAGCCCTCGCAGCAAGAATCAACAACGGTAGCTTGCGCCCACTGTCTCTATGAATAAACTGGTATTTGTGTGTGTGTGTGCATTGGGCCAACATTATCGGCCACAGAGCCAGACCAGGAAAGCTCATGATCATTGCATTCGTTGGTAGTTGCCACCAGCCAGTTAGTCGGTCTAGCAGACAGTTGCTGTTTACTCGGTTTAGCTGCCGCCGTCTACATGCCCCATCGTCTGGCTGGCAAGCTGTTTGATTGCAACAAAGTTGCAGAATTTCAACGCTTGGCAATTTGTTACCCTACGCTGGTCAGAGCTTTATGACGCACAGCAGCAGTTTGTTTTACTCCAACTGCCACAATAGCGTAGCGAAAGAGACTCAAAGACCTGACAAACTACTACATAAGCTTAGCACTGGGCCGGTCATTGCGACGGCTGGCTACTACTTATGACGTAGAGCCCACTTATGGAGCCGCAGACCTGTCCGTCGACTCTGCCGCCTGTTGCCCATACGGGAAGATTGTCCAAGGTGTTGTGAGAATCGTGTGCGCGCGTGTGCTTGCCTCAATTGTGAGTTTACTAGTTTTTCCAGCCATATTTTTTTCCTCTGTTGTTGCGCTATTTTTGCGCTCTCTAATTTTAGAGAATCTCCCCCCACCCATGCAATTACACGTGAGTCTCATTTCTGGTCGGTCTGGCACTTTACAAATTGCTGTCTATAAGAATTCTAATTGATTTCTATGCTTTAATTTGGGACAGTGCATTTATTCTTCTGGGCAATTCTTCTGAACACAGATAATACCTTGTTGTTATTGGTAATTTATTGAAATCTTTTATGTTCGCTTTAAACGTCTTCTAAATTGCTGCAATGTTTGTAAAAGTCCAAAAATATTAAGGCTTGATTGATTTTGTTGTCTCTACGGCTACAGGGACGATTTAAACCGTTGAAGACGACCACAGGCAATCTACAAGTAATACATCTTATCTCCAATTGAAGTTTGTCGAACGCTGAAAGTATACGCTATTCTTTAGCAATTTTTAGCGTGTAGCTGCTGTCTTTCTACTGGTATCGTCAGAAGTTGTCTCTTTCTTTACTTTCGAAGAATACTCTTTACCTTCATCAACTAACGACAGAAGTTATCTCTTTCTTACTTTCGAAGAATGCTCTTCACCTTCAACAACTAACGACAGAAGTTATCTATTCCTTTGCTTTCGAAGAATGCTCTTTACCTTTAACAACTAACGACAAAAGTTATCCTTTTCTTTACTTTCAAAGAATGCTCTTCAACTTCAGGAACCAAACGTAACTTATATTCTTCCGAGGGTCTTTATGGGCTTGCCGATTTATTGTCTAATGTAGCTAACGATTTGATTGAGCCTCATCGGTGGGGACTTAAGGATCGCATACGCAAGCAGCCGTAGGAGATCACCCCACCGTATGAACAAAACACTTAAGCTAGTTTGATCAATTTTTTCTTGTCGGAGCGTTCTTATGAACGAGGAGATACCAAAAATACAGCCACAATCATGAAGGTTTCTTAATACATCGATTTTAGATTGCTTTTAGAAAACTTTTGATAGCTCTCATAGTGTGCTATTCCAAGGATCCAGCAAAATTACATAATTTGGCTATTGTGCAAATCTTCTAAAAGAATTTGGCATTAGAAAGTTTTTAAAATATCCTAGAGCATTAAAAAATTATTTCTAAATTAAAAAAATGGTTGCGATTTCAGAGCCTAAATCATTTGTCTTCCGTTAATACGGGTTTTGAAGATTCTTGAGCAAAGTTACTTGCAATACAAAGATACTGCGTAGGTCAAGGTCGCATGACCGATGTTTTTAGCTTCTGTAAAAACCGAAACAGAAGTTGTCGGGGTTCACTGCAAAGTTGCGATATAACTATAGAGTTCAAATATGAATAGCCAATGTTAGTTTGTTTAACGCTTTCTAGACTCAGAGAAAGAATCAAATATTTCGTACTTAAACACCAAAGATTCATCTCTTACGAATATAAAAATTTAACAGTGTAGTAAGAATTGCAAGACAAAAATAGGATTTTTCGAAAAAAAAATTTTAAAACGGTTCCAATTGTACTAAATAAACGCTCCATAAAAGGATAAATATTTGCTTCTTATTCTCCGGTACATCATTTGAAAATATAGTAAATTTTCTAAACAAACGTAAGATGTAACACCTTAAGCATTGAACCACCTTACCATAATCTCAGATTTTCATCTGCGACACCTTATGTCTGACACCGTAACATCGCATTAACTTTCACACAAATCTTTTCCCAACACAAAGTATGTATCATATAGGCCAACTTTGCCACACTATTTCAATTATTTCCAGCTTCTGGCATTTCTTTCTTCGACTTGTGAATATGTTGTAAAATTCAAGGCAGAACGTGACAGGATCATCAAGCAACAGCTTTAAATGAACCCATCCTTGTGGCATGCGAGCTTTTCCGCTTAAAGATGCGATTATGCGCAACAGATGGTTGCCATAAAAACCAACCTTGAGAGATTCACTCAACACGTACTATCTTTTGATCATTTTATGGCATATCTAATCATTAGAGTTCAAAAAGTCAACGAAAAAAAGCTAAAAAAAAGATGTGCAAAAAGTGCAGGGGCAAGTTCATGGCAACAAAGTAAGCTCACTTGGAAACTGTTATTAAATTAAACGACTTTACAGAAACTTATCGGATTTTGAAAATAAATCGCTCCATTATTATTTTTGTGTTTTCCTTTTTCCACTGAAAAATAATGCCCTCTAGCTGGGATGCGGCAATTTTTCAAAGTGAAGGGCTAATGTTGTAAGCACGAAATCAGCTGAGCAATGTAAACAATGGTTAATAATTGAATTTATCTTTATCGGATGAGAAATCTATTGAGCCTTGAACTGGAACTTGTTTGAGGCCAAAGGAGGAAAATTTTAATAAAATATAATTTTTCAGTCACTCCAATTACTATGAAGAGTTGTAGAATTTAAAGTATCAAATTTTCTAGTTTGAAAAGAAAAACAAAACCAAAAATACTTTCTTTGTTTCAGATTTTAATTGTTAGTTCACTTCTTATGAATACAGGGCCATCCATTTGGTGGAATGGATGGAAAGCAAACCTTGAAAAACAAGCTTTCAATTAGAAAATTTATAAAATTTTAAATAAATACGAAATAATGTTCGGACTTGAAGCTTCTGAACTATTTAGTTGTCAATGATGACGAGAGTGACAAATTCTTCATGAACAAGGAAGTAATAGCTTCAACATGCCAAAAAATACAGGCTCTCAGCAGGTACATAGGAAATTTAAACGACCTTTAAGAGCCCATTTCTGTGAGAAAAATCCTTGTAACTTTCCAGAATTTATTTGCGTTCAAAAATAAAAGAACATAGCATTAATTAAGCATATGATGTTAGTTTTAAAATTTGGTTCACAATATGGATCGCCCATTATTAATATTTTTTTATTAAAATTTAAAAGACTCTTCCATCAACGAACTAGGCATAGCTCTTTGCGTTCGAAAGCTTTCATTTGTTAGACAAAATTTAAACAATAATGTGACGAGTGTTTCAAGAATTCATTTAAATCCAACATGCTCATGAATAAGAAGATCACACAAAAGATTCACAATAATGTTCACTAAAGAGTTCGGAGCTACATGTTCCGCAATTGTCTGAGGTTCCAATTATATTTCTGGCAGCTGGAAGTACAAATTGGAGTTAAATGGCAAACCTTCAATTAAATGTGTGATATGCTATCGGCTTTATCCCGATATTATCTTATAAAGTCCACCTAACAGTAAAGTAAATAGAAATCCTCACACGAAATACGTAATCCTTGTCGTTTCCAAATATAATCATATTATAAAGGGTGCTTTTTGGTAGCTTATATTTTGATAAAACTGGTTTTAACAGCTAATTAGCTTCCCATACATCAAATAAGTTCAATTTGATTCGACGCGACGCCCGAAGCCCTATGCTCCAATAGGAGATAAAGGAAATTATATAACTTCGGTAAGACAAGTGTTCTCTCGAAAGCCGATTTAAGAAAAAATGTATACTTCAATAGGCGAAATTTGTATATCTGCACTTAAGAATCAGCAGAAAGCCAGCATCATTGCAAAAACTACCAACTAATTCCGAAGAAGTATATTATGAAACGGCGGAATCATGGGACCACACTTTGTCAAGACGAAGATCAAAATTTTTTTTGTGAATACCACGGTGGAAGAGATTGGCTTAGCTCACATGTGGTTTCAGCAAAGGTTGTACGTACGAGCTTATGCCAACGTGAGCAAGATGAGAAGTTATGTTCAAAAATTAAAAGTAATAAATTTATTCCGCTTCATAAGGCTTTCATCGCTTCAAAGAGGCAATAACAGGTATCTCTTTTAACACCTGTTCGAAAAAAATACGGGGATCTACAAAGCCGAAATCGAAATTGGGAATCTTGAATCAATTGGGATTAACTTAGGCACCTTTTGACGTCTTTTCGCTTGCTATTACGGCGAATACAACCAACCAACGTCATTTTTAGAGGCGAGAACGCTCACTATGGCCACACTTTAATCATAAAATCATATTGATAGTTCTATATACTTCAATAAAGATTTTATATATTTTTCTGAATGCTTATGCTTTAATTTTAACAAACATAAATTGAGAAAGCTCCGAAAAATCAACCTTTTTTTTGAAACTGTGTAGCTGTGAAGTTGCAAGTACGAATTGGGTAACTCTTTATTTAGTGAACTAAGTTCACCTTACTCAAGACAGTCATAATATACAACGAAACTATAATTTGCCATTAATAATACTCTTAAATGTATTTCGTTTAAATTTATATTCAAAACTGCGAATTATAAGCACATTTATCTAAAAAGTAGTCGCTTACACAAAATCGATCCAGTTATTATTCAAAAGCTGGTCCAAAGACAGCTATAACTGTCACATTGCGACATCTCGAAGCCCCAAGAGTTGGAGACTTTCGTAAGTCCCACAATGTGTGCGCTTTATTACCTCACTGGCTGAATTCATTTTAGGAGATTGTCATTTCTTAAACAATCCAATTCTCAACTTTAACAACATCAATATTTTATAATCTACGAAATTAATAATTTGTAAACATTTTGAAAGTTCGGATTTTGTTTGTGGCTTATAAATGCAAAGAGGCGGACACCACCATTCAGAGGTTTGCACCAAGTGCAGTTCCACTGATTACTCTCTCCCTCGAAAAAAAAAAATGCAAACCTTTGTCGTAAACTCATAATCGCTGCAACATTATTAATCACGCCGAGCGGCGCCACATGAAACCACATACAATGCGGTTTTTGGGGCAGACACCTTAGTTGGTACGTAAAACTTGAAGCAAGCACTTACCCATTGGTGCATTTGCACCATTCTTGCGATTGACGGCCCCTGAGATCGGCAATGTGGCGCCCGATGGGGACGATGGTGATGGCGACGGTGAGTCGCAAGATCCCTCCAACGATTGTGCTGGCGTTGGCACTGTTGACATATGATGATCTGTGCTGGTAATGACGCCACCGCTGCTTGATGCACTGACTGCAGCTGCGCTCGATATAACTCCTACACCTGCAGTGCTGCTGGATGCACCCACGCTGCCACCATGCTCACTGTGCGGTGGTGAGCGCACAGCCAAATGCTGATGCTGTGTCTGGTGCGGCTGCTGCTGTTGCTGTTGCTGATGATGTTGCTGCACTGCAGCGGCTGCAGCTACAGCAGCCGCATGCGTATGCGGTGCATGTCCATGCAATGCTGCATGCTGCACGTGACCATGTCCATGTACATGCAAGTTGGGCAAATTAACGCCAGTGGCTACAACTGTGGCACGCCCATTGTGACTAGCGCCGACGGCAGTCAGATGCTGCGGCTGCTGTTGCAGAGGCGGTGGTGGCCCTTGTTGATGTAAAATATGATGATGCCCATGTCCATGATGATGCTGGTGATGATGTGTGGTACTGAGCAGCGCATTGTTAGCAGGTGGCACCTCGTGAAAATGCAAAGCGCGCTGTTCATCCTGTGCCTGGGCGCGTCTCAATGCAGTCTGCAGCGCCATGACACGCTGACGGTCTGCGGTCAGGCGACACTTTTCGCAATTGCAAAAGCGATACTTGCAGTAGCGCTTGTGACCCTTGAGCGTGATCTTGAGACCATGATTGCGGCAGCGTGCACAATTGGGCGGCGTGCGTGGTGATATGGAGCTGCCGCTTGAGCTAGAGGCGCCGCCGCAAACATCGTTCTTGGAGTCTATCATGTCCGAATCGGACATGGTGTCGCTATTCCAATTGTCCTCAGAAACCATTCAAATGGATTTAAGTTGCACTACAAGAGATAATGTTTGTTTGTTTTCTTGACAGGAGCTTCGATTTTCTACTGCTGCAGGAAGCGTCTGGGAGTTTGGAACATTACAACAAATTGGTGTCGATTATTTATTTAGCGATTTCGAACAAATTTATATTTTTGCATATTATTTTACTGGGCAAAAGTTTGAAGCCATACAAACACTTATTATTATTATTATTAAACTTTTGGAATAAAATTTCACTGTCGCGTTAAGAATCGATAAAAAATTTTTTTGTGTAATATTTGAATATTTATTGAAAAACTGACGGTATTTTTTTATATTTGAAGCAATTAAGTTGTATGCGCTGTAAAGATAGAATGTGAAAGGCATTTAGTTATTGAATCGGATGTGATTATAATATAATAAGCTTTGTAGTAGGGTTTAAAGTTACAAAAGCCGTCTGCCGCGCACACCAGCTATTATTCTCGAAAAATTATACATATGTCTATGTGAAACTTCTTTTATAAAGAATTCATAAAACTCAAGATAATTCGTCTCAGAATAAAGTGATTTTACTCAAGATGTTAATCCCGAAAAACTAAGCATTATTTGTGTGCCTACGTTAACTTCTTCGTGAAAATTTATCAAAGAATATATTATATTTTTAAACTAGTACTGATCACCGTTGATGAAACTTGGATGCATCACTATACGCCAGAGATCACTCGGCAGTCGAAACAATGGGTTTCAACGGGTGAATGTGCACCGAAGCAACCAAAAACGCAATATTCGGCCGGAGAGGTTATGTGCACCGTATTTTGGGACGTGCGCGGAATTGTTCACATAACTACCTCTACTCAAACCTGAAATAGCTCGCTGGTAAGCTCACTTGCCGAAAGTGAGGCAGGAACTTTCGCTCGACTACTACAAGAGGACTATCGAAAATATCGAGGATCTCTATAATCACTGTATCGAGCAAACAGGAGACCATATTGATGAATAAAAGCTAATTTTTTGTTTAATTATCCTAGTATGAGCACAGAAGATTTTTAAGGCAAACCTAAAACATCCAATCCGAACCATTTCGAAACCTATGGTTTTTCTACTCTAAAATGAAAACTTTGGTTAAATGATACAAGTTTTTAAAGCTATTGTTATGCTTATGCAGAATTCGCTTAAATTTATAGAATTCAAAATTTTAGTAAAGGAACATGGCAAAATTTTTGTATTTTAAATTTAGTTGCGATGACTTCATTAAAAATCGATTTTTCCCAAAAAATTTCAATATAAGAAAGGCATTTCGAAGTCTTTAAAAATAATCGTGATTTCAAATATCAAAATTTTGAAAAACAAATAAAATAATATGGTAATTTTTAAAAAATTTTTAAACATCTACAATATTTTCTATTGTCTTACAAAATTTTCTAAATTATACGAAATAATTTCTAGTACTTTTCACAAACCATACACTGCCTCAAATTTAAATCTCGCATAAGTTATGCGCAAACAATTTAAAAATTCTGAAATTCAAAAAAAATAATAATTGTAAAGAATTTTGTTGCTAAGACTTTTTGTGTATTGAAATTTTCCAAATTTTTTGAAAATTATCTACTTACACAAATATATAGCAGCCAAAAGCAGTTGTAAGCACAAAAAAATTATGTAGCAAAATTTTTAAATAGAAGAAAATTTGAAGAAAAATGCACACAACATTTTTCCGACTTGTTTTCCCACGCTCGATTGACTTTTAAACACAAAATGCGGCAGTACACGCGTCGTATACTTAATTTTTGTTCTTTTTTTTCGTTTAAACTTTATGCAAAATAATACATATATATTTAATATTTATGACTTGTATAATTTAAGTTAACAAGCTGCTTATAATAATGGCATGCTTGCAAGCAATTATATGGTGAAAAAAAAACATTTAAATCGTTGTTCGAAATTATTATAATTATTATAGACGGTACAAGTGGATGTTTTTTTTTTGGGTTTTTTGGTGTTAATTAATAACGTATTAAAGGCGGAGTTTGGCCCGCACTTCAGATACAATGTAAAGATAAAAGATTTGCAAAGTTCTGGTATGACATTAATTCTAGCGAATAGACGTTTCGAACTTGACGATTTTTCGATTTTGCGACACACAAATTTGCTTATGCAAGCAACAATTTGAACTTTGTTCTCTTTTTGTCGTCAAAAGTTTATGAATAAAAATTAAAATTTTTTGCATTTTAAATGCAAATAGTTTAAACGTTTGCAACAATTGCAGCTGAGTAATTACGAATCGTAAAAAAAATCTAGAGGACCGCCCTGGTTCGTAACAGGTACTAAATACTTACTAAGTACCGCACGCGTGTTGCTAATTAAAAAAAAAAAATGAACACAGAATATATAAAAAATATAACAAATCGAAGGTCTGGCTGATTGATAAGAATAAAAGTTTTAAGGGCAACACGATTGTGCTTAATAATAACATTTTATCACCGTCTGATCGTTCGGTTGATCGATCGCACTTATATGATGTGTTTGTTTGCTGTGTACGGGTAACTAAGACAACCGGATTCGAACTTTGTCTTGGCTGACGAATATATCTTTTAATCAAATTCAAAACGACAGATAATTCAGCACGCTGCCATTTGTATCTTTAATCTACGATAGTCTTTAAGTTATGGTGGGACTTTTGAATAATAAATAGGAATACCTAGTTTCTTTTTTGTTTAATAGCGCTTTTAAGTTAATTGACTTAAGTTTAAGTTTTTTCAATATAGTAATAGAGTCATCGCAATCTATGCCCTAGCGAGCTTGCATATCTAAAAAGTACAATCTATAACGATTTCATTTGAAGATTTCAGCTTCAACGTGTCATATGAAAAGCAATGAATTTCTATGAAAGAGAACAAACTAATTATGATTTATTATTATGGGGGAAATCTGCAACGCGAAGGGGTGTCTATTCTATAATCTATATTCCTTGAGAGTCAATACAACTCTGCCTTTTTTTCTTTGTTTCTGGGAACACTCTACTTTTGATGATTAGCTTTTGACTTCCCTTCCTTATTAAAGAATGATCTATCTAATGTATAATGTAATAATTCCTTGAGAGTTAATATTTATCAGTTTTTCTCGTTCTTTTTCAGAACTTACTTTTGTTAACTTTTTGACTTGGTAAAAATTTAACGCTCTACTTTTTCGTTTTCCTTATTAAAGAACGATCTTCTGTCTATTCAATAATATAATAATTCCTTGAGAGTCAATACTACTCTGATTTAGCTTTGTTTTTCAAAAAACACTAATTTTGATGTTAAGCTTTTAAACTAAAAGCGTCGGTTTTTCATGTTCCTTTTTAAGAACGATCTTCTAAATAAAAGGACCAGCCAAAAGTCAAATGATTAATTAGTGATTTACCCCTTCTGTAGGTTTTTTCCTAATGAGCTAATTTGTATCCGCCCATTTATCCCTAACAACCAGACCAAAGTAGGCATGGCAAAGTTACAACCGGCCTCCGACCGGGCTGCCTATTATCACCACTGCTGGTAAATATTATCCCAGACATAGTAATGATCGAAGCTACTAGCGAAACAAATGGAATTGCCTGACAGCTAAATCGATTCTCGGAGACTTACGCATATGATATCAGAAAAATTTTGATTAATATCTGGCCTGTCATCAATAGAGAATTGTGGGCCCATAATCAGCAAGATTTTGAAGAGAAAATGGGGCTGACAGGGACACAAGTTAAGTAGCGATCCAAACTATATTATCCGAATCGCAATCGACTGGAATCTATAAATCAGCGGGCGTAGAGGCAGGCACGCACTGTCTTGAAGAATAAACTTAAATTTCGACATAAGAAAAAAAAAATATGGCGTATGGCAGAAGAGAATGAACGAACTTTGGTGGCCCTATGCTCCCGCGAGGAGCCAAAGGCTAATCTATATATAAATAAAACTAAATTAAATTTCGAAATATTTCGAAAAGGTAGCATATATTTTAAATTTTAAATATATTAATTACAATGTTTCAAAAAGGATAAAGTTAAACCGTTTTGACTTCAGTGCTCACCATAGACTTTTTCATAAAGTGCTTACTATATATAAAGGAATGTCTATTTTGGAACTTTTTCGAATAATGATAAGCTCTTTCTTTAAATGAAATGTAGAATTTGTGGCATGACAGGAAAGAATGAAGGAACTTTGTTGTGACACACCAGAGACCTATATATATTTATCTCGAACTCAAGAAACTGACAACGAAATGTTACCAGCAAATTCTTTCTTTTATTTTTTTTTAATAATTTTAATGTTTTTTCTAACAACCTCTACGTTTTGTCAGCTAACAAGATGATTGTAAAGCAACGTAACTTCAAAGCAAGACAAGGCAACAATTACTTGAATTTTTCACCCTGAAGCCAAACAACTTTTTATGTAGAAATGATAGAACCCTTTTTTTTCGATTACAAAAAATTGCATATTATAAATGTATATAACTAAAAAATATTCAAAATATATTTAATCATTTTGTGTGAAGTTCATGTCCTGGATGCTTGAGTGCGCCAAAGTTGCTAAATCGCAATTTTTTGTAATTTTCCCTTTAAATAGAACAATATCTGGAATCTAGTTCGAGATCAATTTCAAGACGTAGTCTTAACAGTGATTATTCCATTCTTACCATCTGAAAGCACAAACGTTAAAACAAAGCAAAAATTTATGATTTATTCGTCGTTCATACGAGGTCTACTAAAGGTGTTCACGGTTTGTTTCCCATAACTTTCCTTCTTGCAAAGTGTTTGAAGATTCATTTCATTTAATTATTTTATTTTTTAAACAGCTCTTTTTTTCTTAATATTTTTTCAAAATTATGAGACTTTTTAATACATTTGTCCTATTGGAAAGACAAATAAAATACAGAACAATTTAAACAAAAGCACACATCAAATAAATTTAGAACTAAAAAATAAGCTAAGAAATAATCTCCTTCCACAGAAAAATAACAGAAGAGTTTTATCTTGAAGTTCCGCGAGCGAGTGCAAGATTGAGGAATAAAAATTTCTCTGTTAATGATAGCATAAATTAACTTTGAAATATTTCAAAAATGCCCACCCAAGTGTGTTTATATCAATGATTGCAAAATACTATCAACCGGTTTTTTTTGCAAAACTTTTGAGGAAAGTCTGAAACTTAAACCTTACACGAATGCAATTCATTCATGGTAAAATGCTTACGTCACAAGCAACAATTTAACAGGTGACGCGCTATGTGCCGTAGGTCAGTGCTGCAAAACGAAAACAATTTTCGTTTAAATTGCAAAAGATGACCGTTTTTTTTTCACTTAACAAACTTGTTTCATTTTGCATTCAAAATATTTTGTTGTGTTTAAAAAGCGTTTAATTAAGTGGATTTCATAAAAGATAAAGTAAGTCTCGTTATACTTGGGTAATATAGCTGGATAAAAATGTATGGAATGTAGCATAATAAAGAGAGTGGGCAGAAAAGGATCTTGACTGTCTTGCTTAATAATAACTTGAGTGGTCGTTACGCGGATCGTTTACGATCTTTTCCAAATTTCCTACAATTTTCGTAAAAATAAGAGGCGTCGCAAACGACTGCAACCCGAACTGACAAACCGTCGCATTACTTAATAATTTTCAATAGATGTTTCTACTGGTAAGTGCTGATAGATATAAATCGAAAGAAAACGATATACAATAATCGTGAAATCCCTCTAAATTATTGCATCAGAATTTTTCTGCATATTCTGCATTGTTGATTGAAAATGTTAGTTTTTGAACCCAATTCGGGTCATTTGCAAAAAGTAAAGTGCGGATAAAGATGTTCGATTTCCATCGCTACTTTTTCCATAACTGGCGATGCTGATAAAAAACTTCTAAAAAAGACGGCCCAGAGGAGCTATCTCTACTTTTTGGCTTTACTAAAACTCATGTGATACTCGATAACACTACATTGTTTTCGTAACGAGCGAAACCGATAAATAACTAAAAAAAGACGATTCAGAGGATCTCTTTCAATTTATTGCCTTTATTTTAAGCAATTTCAAACTCGATAAATCGAATTTTCTTTGCATAACTAGCGATGTTTAAAAACTTCTCAAAAATTACGATCTAGACGAACTCTCTCTACATAAGTCGGTGTTTTTTCTATAACTAGCGACTCGGACAAATACCTTCTAAAAAATAGACGACCAAAACAATATAGAATTTTTTGCGTTCTGCCTTTATTTTAAGTTATTTTAAACTCGATTATTCGATGTTTTTTTGTAACTAGCTATGCCGTTTAAACTTCTCAAAAAAAAGACGATTCAGACGAACTCTACTTTTTGCCTTTAGTATAAACTAATAAATCTATGTGTTTTCTAAAACGAGCGATATGGAAAAAAGTAAACGATCTGTCTTACATTTTTGCAAAGGCAAAACTATTTATTTTAACTAATTTTATACTCGTTTGATTAATCGATGTTTTTTTTTCATGGCTAGCGAAACCTGTCAATAGTTTATAAAAATATACGACTCCAGCGATCTCAACTTTTGGCTTTATTTAAAGTTCGATAAATCGAGTCTTTTCGAAAACTCTCAAATAACTGTCAACTCGATAAATCGTTGTTTTAAATTCTATTTGTAGTTTCTGCGAATTACCTTTGGTTAGAATATGTTTAAAACCGCAACATTTAATATTTTTATAATGCATATTAATTGATTATTAACTTTAATGTTGAATATTTTTATAAGCTGTCTAGGATTAAATGTGAATATACGCAAGATTAATATTATTTTATTCTGAAATTTTATATAATTAATGCTAAAGTATTTTTTATGTATTGTATTACGTTTTTGTTTATATTCTTAAGTTATTTGAAATAATTTTCTGTTAATGACAACACGTGTATTATAGTTTATTTAACACTTTCAGACAATTTTTAAATTTCTCTTGTTTTTTGAACTTTTTCACTAGTTTTTTCACTGTTTTGGACTGCGATCGCGTGAGTTTTTTCAAAAGCCGCCGGCAAAAAAAAACATACGCTTATTAACAAATGTCTCTTCCTCCCTCTCTATCTCTCTTTGAGCCGTTTAGTACAGGCGACAAAAACAAAAACCAAAAAAAAAAATTAAATATAGTTTAGAAATGCACGAAAAAAAAAACCGAGAGAACTAAAACCAAGCGTAATTTAAAGATCGGCGTTCCAAGTGGATTTACGTTTTTGACGCGAAAACGCGTAGCGAGCTGAGCTTTCGATCTGAAATCTTTGGCGTGCGCAAGGCAACTCACGTTGGGTCGCAAGACGCGGATGCAAAGAACTCAAGCGACGCGCCGCACACGATTTCCGCATATGTGTGTGTGTGCGTGTGTGTGTGTGTGTGTGTGAGAGCGATGTTTGTATGTGTTTGCGCTGCGCGGTTGCAATGCAAACGAAATGAAACAATAAATGACCAAGAGGCAGCGACGTCAGCAGCAGCAGCAGTGAGACAGGCAAGAGAGAGCGCGCGCGCTTGCATTCAAAGGGAGATATATTGTTGGCGCTGCACACACACACACGCACGCACACATTGCCCCCCTGTACAAACACACGCATGCACACGCTGGCGCATACATAGTATTCATTTGTATATAGGCGCTGCCTCACACACATTGGCTGGCTGACTGGCTGGCTGGTTGGCTCTCTGTTGTTATTGTGTTTGTTGTTGCAGCAGCCAGTGCGCTGCGCTGCCTTTGCCCTAGCCGCTGCTGCACTTTGCGCTAGGTTGTCGTCTGTCGCATGTCGTCAGACACGTTGTTGTTTGATACATAGTACAAGCAGCACGCTGGGCCAAGGCTATTTGTACATGTTGCATGCATCATACAACTTGCATTTGCAACATGTTTGAGTTCGTTGTGCATTTACCGGTTTTTTTTATGATTTGTGCGCAAATTGTTGTTGCCGGCATTTTTTGTTTTTGTTTTTTTGCTTCTTTCCATTTTTCTTTTTTTTTTTGCTTTGTATACACTGTAATGTGAGAGGGTACTTAGCATGTGGCAGTCAAGAGAAAACCTTAGTATCATCTATCGAAATCGAACGCTCTAAGCGTTGGTCATAAGAACTACAATTGCCCCAATAGAAGTCTCCATAGCCCATAAATTGAGTTTGGAAAATTACAAATGAAGCAAATTAATCTAACTTTAATCTTTTTTTTGGAAGAAGTACATTTCGGTCTATTTCTTACAAAAGGACAGCTTTTGGTAGGGGAAAACAATAAAAAAAAAACCAAGAAAAATAATTTTTTGCCCCTTGACTTTGTATTTCATTGAAGAAAATTAGCAACTTTTAAAAGAAAGAAGTATGGCGGTTTTCGGAAAGAAGCTAGATAGATTGATTAGGCAATTAAATAAAATGATAAAAAATATGTTCATAAATTTTATTAAAAAAAAATTTTTTTTTAATTCAATCCTGTTATACATTTTTTTTAATTAACTCTTCATCCAGCAAACATCGAATTCACCCTCTTCGGTTCCCATAAGCAGCACTCGAAACAGGAAAATGGAAAAACGGAAGACTGTGTGTACCCAACACCCATTAAATTCCGAAGTTTTCTCATATAGCACTTGTTGTGAGAGGTTAGGTTGCAGCATTAAAAAGCGTTGAGTTACGCAATGGCACTTAGATCGCAATATTTGTAATCCAAATATACTGAGCATACTTAGCTCAACTCGCATAACGTAATTCAAACTATCTTCATGTAGGGACATGTATTACGTTTCAAGATCTACCAAAGCAAACGCATTGTTTTTAAATGTATTGGAAAAATTCCTTTACTTACCCCTCTTGGATACCATGGGAATCTTTAAGTTCTTTAAAATTGAATTCCCAATATTCCTTTACTCAAATCTGACTAGAAAATCGTAAAATTAATACAAAATTCAGAAACAATTTACTTTTACTCAATATGACCACATTTGTCTGGACTAAGGCCTATGAGATGGTCCAAAAACGAATTACAAGGTTCCCGAAGGTATTTTGGGCCACTCGCGTAATTTGGATTCTTACTTCTTTCTCGAGACTGGTATACCTTTGTTCCACAGGCGAAAAAACTGGCGTACCCACATTCTGGGTAAAAAAAAGCAAGCCGAAGAGAGTTTGTGGCAACAAAAATCATGCTGCTGGTTAACAAAACTATTGTAAAATCAATATGGACCTACAGAATCCAGCTATAGAGCACCCGAGCTTCTCCAACCAAGCAGTGTCATACTTGAGAATAATCTCATTCGGCTATCCATACCATGACAACATGATAATTCACAATGTGCTGGGTGTTCCCTGAGTCCTAGAGGTAATTAGAAAAGCAAACCCTAGATACACCTTAAATCTGCACCTTAGTGAAGGGCAGTGAATTTAACTTGTAATTGTAATAAATACGAAAAAAAAATGGCCTAAATAACACCACTGGCATCGACGTGCTTATCACTTCATAAATTCAAGTATCAAATTTCTGTGCACAATTAAAATAAATTGATAATAATCTTGATTATTTGACGCGTTTTTGGATAAAGTCTGAATAAACATCAGAGAGGCAAGCAATATGTTTCATTAAATTTGTGTTCCAAAAAACACTTTAAAGTCAAGCTTTCTTTTCAGATAACCAAATGCATGGATTTTTTGTATCTTAATTTGTTTCGACAATTAATGAGCCGGATTAACAAGACTGTACTCTACAATTTGCATGCGTATCTAAAGTTAACGGGGGCGGGCGACTTTCGTATACTCTGTACCACTTTTTTGCAAACGAGTTAGTTACATTGCTTAGGTACTCCTAAAATAAATCCTACCAATAAATCAAAAAGATAACTTGTTTGCCACATTCAAACGTGAAATACAAGTACGTCTTAAAAAATTTTGTTTGAAAAACGACGGTTTTGACCGATTTGTCAGTTTTAATATAGTCCACCGATTTTAATCAAACTTGGCACAGTATCAGGAAACACTAAAAGCCTTCAGAGAATGAAATTTTGTTATATTTTTCAAAACTAATTTGATTTAGTTTGTCTGTGGAAAATCTATATTCATTTACTCTTTGAAATCTACATAATATAAGTCAACTGTTTTTATTTGAATCCGACGCAATGATTGGAAGACTAAAATACTTCGACAACATGAATTTGGCAGAACTAAGCTGAGAAACAAACGAAATACAAGAAATTTACTACCAAAAAAGAGTCAATCGTTTTACTTGAAGCCTGCAGAGCGTATTTGAACATAATATATTCAAAAATAAATAAAAGGCAACCTATTTTGGGAAAATTGTATTTTTTGTCCGATTATGGATTATCTCTATGGGAACTTTATCATATAGTTTACCGATTCGATGAAATCCGTCATAGTGCTTGGAATTTATTTGGTATTGGGTTGCGAATTATACAATAATATCTTCATAGACAAACGAATCGTTTATCTAAAATCTCTTAGTCAGCCATAAGGTGGTGCAAAACATACGATAAGGTACAGAGTATTACTATATGGCAAGAGAAAGCTCAAAATTTAACAGAACATCTTTATAGTACAATCTACCTTGGCTAATAACAAAAAATTTTAATAACGTTTTGTTTTTTTAACTTTAAGAGCAATAATAGCCTAAACAGCACCACTGTTGTGGACGTCCTTATCACCCCATAAATTTAGGTATAAAATTCAAATTTCTGTGGACAAATTATAAATAACTTAAGTATATTGATTGTTTAAATAATATCGCATTTTTGGATAAAAAGTTAAAGTCTTGGCTTTACGCTTTTTTAATTGGTACAAAAGGTAGAGAAGTTATACCTTGTTTTTGTGCGGGTACTAAGGATTTGTGCGATCCTTAGCATCGTTTAAAAATGGCTTGCTTAGCAACAAAAAAAACAATGCAACTTTTTTGCATTTTGTTTAGTTTATTTTTTTTTTTTAATATTAAGGCCTAAGGTGTAAGTAAGGGCTTCACATTTTTGCGTGCTGCATGAGCAAGAGAAACCCATTTTTACAACCAAAACTTGATTTTGTACAAATGCTAGGAACCGCACAAAAAAAATATTATAAACATTCTTAATTTTCTTTTTATAAATAGATTTTTCTTAACAAAAAACACCCAAACAACAAAGCGCAAAATTTTGTTGCTTTTAATTCTGATTGATTAGCATGCGTTCCTTTTCGCACTCACGCACAGCATCCAAGAAAAGTTAGCCCAAATAATACAGTCTTAACTGCTCACACTTATGTCACTTTACTTATCAAATTAACTGCACATAAAAAAAAAACATTCATACTTAACTAATCATGCGTTCCTTTTCGCACCCACACAAATACGCAGCATGCGTTCAAAAAGAAATCGAAGAAAGTTATTCTTGTCTCTTCACACCCACGCACGGCGTACAAATGCTTAATTCGTCTTCCTTTTCGCGCATTTTACAGTGAACTTTGAGGCGCAGTTAAATAAAATTGTTTTATAAACAATTAAAACAATTGCACACATTTGCTTTTATTTGTAAATTATTGCAGATAATTTGAAAAATTAGCTTTAAACATGTTCACACTTGTTGGCAACGCGTAAATTGATTAAATTTAAATAAAACAAGAGCGTGAGTGTACGCACGTACTCCTCAATCGAATATTTCGCAGCTTCTGATTTTTTTTTTCATGGGCGTAGCAGTTTTCGGCAAGAGGGTTGCAAAACTTTGAAATGATGCAATTTATTTGTTAATATCAAAACTGCGCGTAAATGAATTAAAATACAAACGCAATAAATACAAACAATTTAAAAGCTTAAAAATAATTTGCTTAAGTCACAAGTATTAACGCTGCAAATGGGGTTAACACCCCTTGGTACCCCAATTAAGCCGCTGGTTTGTGCAGTTTTCTTTGACTGCAGCGACTGCGTTGCCAGCTACACAGTTGCCAATAAGAGCAATACTTTTGTTACAGCATATTTCAAGTAATGCAACAGTCTGGCAACACTGAGTGCTAAAAAAAAGGCGCAAAGTAAATGTAAAACGCGCGCAAAAATATTAATTTATTAATTTACGCGTTGCAAAAGTTGTTTAAATTTAAAAAAATGTGTTAAATATATAGTAAAAGTGTTTAAAATAAAAAAGCCGTTGTTGGAAAATTGCGTGTCGTTAAGGACTCAGCTCAAAGCTTAAGTTTTGCTGAAAAGTGAAAGTGCAAGTGTTTTTATTTTCTTTTTGTTTTTGTGCAAGTGTTTCAAATTGTTAATTAATCTTTAAATATTGTTAAAATGTGTTTTCAATTATTTTAAATTATTAAGTTTAAATGCTTAAAATGCTTATCATAGTAAACATGCATATTTGGCACAGCAGCAACTGAGCCAAGGTAAATACCAATTTTTTTTATTTTTTCATATTTTCGTTAAAAGTAATAAAACGCACTTAATATTAATATAAACAATTTACATTTTTGAATAATGTTGCATTCATTTTGTTGCATTTTGTTTGTTTTTTTGTCCCTTTTTTAACAATTAGCGACTGCCGAAATTCGGCTAAAAAGTGCGTATAGTCAACCAAGCAAAAAATTGTGATACGATCTCTTAATGTCACTTAAGCCTGACGCGAAGTCCAAATAATACTCATTATTCTTTTCGTACCAGTAGTAATTTCAGCAGTTGTTGGGTTGGCAGGGGTTCGACCTGCTGCGATTCCCAATACAGGGAAGACCAGATTTGGTGCCTATTTCTAGGAGTGGATTCAACCTGCCGCCCAAAAAGGGACGTCAATCTTAGGCTGGAGAGTTCAATCAGAGACCGATAATTGATATTTATTATTTCTTTTCGGGGTAGAATTTCATCGCGTCATTTTATTTTTAGTTTTTTTTTTTGTACTTCTCCAGGCACCTTAGATACGCGACAAGAGCGGTCGGAATTGTATTACTGTTGATGAAGCTTATTTAGTATTCTTCATCGCAAGTTGGCTAGCGTGGGCATCTGTATTATTATTATTGTGACCTATTGTTCACCGATATCCTATAATGCTGCTTCTTTCCTTTTCGAGGGCATAGTATATCCAATATCACTGGCGTATTTTTATCTCAGCGCCTCTATAAAATTCTAAGCATCGCACTTACTTACGACTCTAGAGTCTAACATTCTTCTCAAGGTCAAATGTGTCTTACGGCCGTACAATAGAATATCGTTGACGCTTTCAATAAAAACTTTCAACGTTGTTTTTCTGTTTATTTGCTGTTTTTCCTGTAGGCAAAACTCTTACCCAATTGATAGTCAGCTTTGTCAATCTTTCTGTCAACCATCTATTCCTGGAGATGTTTATGCTACCTTTGCTGTTATTGCTTAACCGCATCGCTTTGATTTGGCATGGTTTTGTTTAGGCCCAACTCTGCTGCCCATAATCGCGGCGCCGTTTCTTTTAACTTGGATAAAGTGTTTTATTTATTATTAATAAATCTTAAGTTTCTCATAAACTGCTATTCAGCGGTGTGCTGAATGAAATGAAGAAACCAATATAAACAATTTTATGTGGAATTTTTGCTGGCGCCATCTATGCTTATTTTTTTTTTTTATTAAAAGCACGGCTTTAGCCTTTTTAGCGGAAAATTTGTATAAGCGTAATAAGTTTTAAAGATACCATGACGCTATCTTTTAAACAAAATATTGTTTATTTCAAACAAAAATCAGTCAAAATGTTTGTAGAAGTTAAAATGCAATATAAGCATGTCACAGAATATTTTTGAACTCTTTTAAATGTAGAAATTTGCTATATTTCTACAAAAATTTGGCATTTGGTTTCGCTTTGCAAAAGAAAAGCAATCGCTTTAAAATGACCTAAAAAGTTCGTATTGATAAAATCAAAGCGGCATCAAGAACACGCGATTTTAGATGAACAAACATTTCATATTTTTTTTCAGAGCACAGCTAATCCGTTTTATTCACAAACAAAATATATATAGAATATTAATATAAAAATATATTTTTAGACATATCGTGCAAACAAGTAGCAAACATTGCTCAAGATAACGCAAGGTTTCATCTTAAAGCTGACCTATTGCAATTTATATACTATGGGACTTTATAATAAAAAGCAAACTAATATGTGAATATTGTGGAATTTAATAAGTAACTATTTAAAAAATTAAAATCGAAAATTGCAATCAATATTTGCAAAAAAATTGATTTTTTAAGTGGTTTAAATTACCCCAATTTGTTAAAAGCTTAAACTTGGTTAAGCCAAAAGATATCCGAAAAAATCCTTTCTTCTTATATATAGACTTTTTTTAATTTTAAAATATAAAATACAAGAATCCCAAAATTAGTATGTTATTGGAATCCCGCTTAAAATGGATTGTTTTGTGCTTTCAAATTTTTAATGTGGTTTGAGTTCACCTAGTTTATTGTAACTGAAACCAACAGTAAATTTGCGACACTAACTCTTATCACGACTACAAAGAAATTCTCTCTATCTTATTTTACTTATTCAAAATTCAAAACCTTGCTGTTTTTCCGCATAACTTTAAACTTTAAAACCCTGAAAGGAGATCTTTCGATTTCAATTCAATCAAAAAGTGTATTCTGCAGTCGCTGCATAGTTTTTCTTCTATATTTCATTCACTATTTACTTTTGCGCTTTGCATTTTGCACATGTTTTATTTGTCTTTCATTTTTTTTCACTTCTTCTGCTGTGTCATTCGCATTCTTGTCTTTGTGTTTGTGTTTGTGAGTGGCGCGCTCTTGAAGCGTTTATTTTGATTATTTGTTCGTTTGACTTGGTTCAGTTTCTTTCTTTTTCATATTGCATTTGCCTTTTGCGCTGTACAATGGGTCGTATGCTAGACGTGTTGTATACGACGAGGGCTGGTCATAAAGTTTGTTAAATGTAAGATTTGTCAGATCAAGGGAGAATTGGTCGTTATACAAATTAATCAAGACTTCTTGTAGGTTACCACAGCATAGAGAAAGTGTTGCGAATTTTTCATCTCAAAAATGAGGCTAAAATTGTTATGCTTCGACAAGTCTGCGTTTCCTTAATAAGGTTTATCTTCAGTGATAAATTATAAGAGCAGAAAAAGCTTCAAAGAAGTAAAATCTTTCACATAGTTTCCTACAAGTCCTACAAGTGTTGGCTACCAATGAAGTCACAATAGATGCCAGTTCGTATTTTAAAATTTATATTATCATTCATATAGCCCCGATTGTTAGAATCGGAAATCGTACACATATCACTGAAATAACCAATTTATAACTATTATCCCATATAGTCTATAATGGACTCACAGAAATTTTAAATATAAAAAACGAGTTTTTTCTATAGCAATTAATGAATTTGAACATTATATTCAACTTGGCTTAACAAGATTTTCAGGAAATAAATATATTTACTTTTTCAGAAGGCTTTATATAGGAAAAAAGTAATTTAATAAAAAATGGCTGATACGACTGTTCGGATTGAGCTATAAACTATAGATGCCTGTTCTAACATGAACTACTATTAAAAGATATTACCCCATGGACTGCTTTTGGAGCAACGACAGCATTGTCAGAGCAAATAAATTTGTTTTAAAAATAGAAAAATTAGAAAAAAAAAAGTTTATATTAATTAAATTAAATTTTCATAAAACAACATACGTTTGATTTAAAAAATTATATATATATATATATTTTATAATTTCAATGCATTAAAGAATTGCCCAGATTGCTTTAAACTGAAAACTTGTCAATCTGCCCTCGCAACTTCAGACCTACTTGATTATATTTTATTCGCACTAACGTTCTATTCTACGCTGCATTTATTTGCACTAGACAAACTAATGACTTTGTCTTGGTCCTAAAGCATTCTAATCTATATAATCGTCGCAGCTTATCTGGAATATCATAAAATCCCTGTACTTAGTATAGACGACCCATATATATAATTCTTGATAGTGTTGTACTATCTCTTAGATAGCAGGCATATACTATGGTTTAGTTTTATTTATTTTTTTTTATTCCGCCTACTCACTTAAATGCATTTTATCTAAAGTTAGTATAATAGTTGAGTAGAGGATTACGTCGGCAATGGTAATACTTAGGGGTCTTGTACTCTTTAGCGTATAAAACCAAGCAGTCACGCAAGGCGATGTGTACAAGATGTATCATTTTTGGTTGGTAACATAATATCCTCAGTTGGAAATTAGCTGTATCCGATAAAAAGATTTTTCCAGCAAATTCAGCATAATCGGCTCAAAAATCGCTTTTAATATTATTTCAACTTTCTTCGAGGCAATAGCTGGCATTATTTCAATAAGCCGATTTGTACTCAAGATCTTTCTTATAATCTTTACCTCAAATTCAAAACCCCAAATGACAATCCTGTAGTATTATTGTCTGGCGAAATTTTGCACCAGGACCTGTAAACCTATTTCTTTTTAGTCTCTGCAGTATATTTTGAATTATATGGTGATTTGGCGACTGTCAAGCGGAATTAAAATCATTTTGTAGACATCCAAAATCCTTTTTAAACATTCTTTCCGTTATTTCGCATTTAATATGTCTAGAGTTTTAAAAACGCGACGATCTAGCTCACTGCACCTGCAGCTCTTGATAAAATTACCCAAAAGGGTTCTGTTTAACATTTAAAAACATGTTAAGTGACGCTTCAGTAAGTATGACAACGTTGGTACGGTGGTAATTGCAGTCACTCTATTTAAATTAATTCCTTTTACAATAAATATATTAATTAAAATATTGTACATTTTTTATGGCCTCAGGTAACGACTTTGACCATGTAAAAAGAGATGTTACATTTAGTAGGACATTCTTTGATCTGTACTGAAGATAAGTGAAAGAAATTATTTATTCAGTTTGAAGTACCGACAAATTTTGGCTTACACAGTATTGACAAAGTTTTAATAAAGGCAGACAAAACTTTTTTTAAATGACATATTTTACATAAGAATTTGACGACAAATTTTTTTTTATTTCAAACTTGGATTCTTTTTATAATCATCATCATTTATAATCATCAATGCCGGAATGGGATTTGGCTTTCTCAACAATATCTAAATATATCATAGGCCGAATTTCTTAACGTTGTTTCAATAAATATGTCAACCAGAATTGGCATACCATCATTATAAAGGGCAATTTTTTAGGAGCTAGCACATTTGCTTTTAAAAATTATTATGCAAAAAAAATAAAAAAAAACTTAATTTATGCAATTTATAAAGATATTAAGAACAATCGCCAAAGTTTAAAATCTAAAGATCATTTTTTAGTGTTGACCGCTGCAGTAAATAATCCCTACTCTGAATCCCATCTGGGCATACTCTCTACAACATATCTGTAGCTACCCACGAATAATTTCTTTAATATTTAGTTTCAGTGCGTCAATCGTCGCGAGCTTGCCGCTATAGACTTGAGACTCATATTAGCCTTACAAGGTCATTAAGTCAATCAATCGACCAGCCCCACTCCTCCAATAAACTGCTCATCGAGCACGTCTCTCAATTGGACAATGGCTTTGCGTGCTGTATGACATATTTCACCATTTAGTTCATGGTAGTTCAGTTAAGATGCAGATCTTCATTTTGGACAAAAAATTCTTAGCGCTCGCCATTCACAATAACGTTTTGAACTTTGTCGTCTTTGAGGGAGTACGAACGAATGATGAAGTCTACTCATAATACGGGAAGCATTGGTATTACTATTTCTTTATCGTGCAAAGGTACAAAGGAGCATTGAGATATCGTTATTAACAGCTGTTCGAAGCGAAAAGCGGCCAAGACTTTAGCCGAATCTAAACATCGGTAAAAAGTTTTTCTATAAGATACCTCGAATTTTTCAATATTGTTAAATTTTAATATAGATATTTGTTGCAATATCATCACAGCGTCCCGGTATAACATTTTTCTGCTTGCGTGTGCGTGGTGAGTAATTTCCGTATTTCCGCATTTCTCTTGCAACTAAAAACTGCATACAGCTTACAACAACAATAGCGCTGATAAGCACAAAAATAAACTATAATAAAATATATTGTATATTACAATTTTAATTTATGCGATATCCGCAGCTTTCATAAAAAGAGTCAATTGTTCTATGTTTTACAATATTTAAGAGTAATCGATCGAGCTTTTGTGCTCTTACCCTTCCCCAATGCCGAGGCTTCATGTACAACGCTCAGTGCTCCCTCCGTGTTCGAAATTGTCCAACGATTGCTTATCTTTCGTGTCGCATTTAATTTGTATTTGTAAAAGTACAACAAGTACATCGAGTACACCGCCGAATGGCATTCCCATTTTGCTAATTATGGGTTCGCTCCGAACATGCTCATCGGCTAGGGCGAGCGGTAGAGCGTGATCTTCAATTTGATATGGGTGCCATCAAAGCCATAAAATGTTGCCTCATGTTTCAGTTACTAAGTGGCTACAGTGTATGCTCTGAATCAAATAGATCTGGATTTGTTTTCGCACTGCATTGGATGGGGCGTCTTCACTCATCCTAGCAGGGCATAAGCACTTGTGATTGAGTAATTTATGAATACTTCTAGGCTCGGCAAACATTGCATACTTGACTAAGTGGGGAATGCTGTAAGTCGTTGGCACTACGACAAAACAGGTTAGTAGAATACGAAAATAAAGTTGGCTCAGAAAGCGATATTTAGCAGACTCGCTGGGGGATCTCGAAACGTTGTAAACAAGTGATAAAATGCAAATACCGAATAACAGAAGTTTTAAGCTTTTTGTAATGATGGAATGTCATGATAACTTCAGACATCGTGAGGTATTTATTGTGTGGAATATTTTTTGTGGGATATTATGTATAATGATGACTGATAGCTGTTTCTTGATTAGTTTGGGAATTTAATTTTAGTCAAGCTCTTAATAACTCAGATATCAGCACTTTTTTGAATCCCAAATATTTTACGAATTTTCAACGCACATGAGCGTAGATAGGGTATTACTAAAAACACAAATGAAGTGCAATTTTTAAGATCTTGCTTTTGTTGAGCAGATTATCCATATAGGTATTTTAGTTAGTGTGTACATATTTTTATAGTTTTCTTATTTTGTAACTTAATGAACAATATTTCATATCAAGAACTACAATTTTTTTAAGCAAATAAAAGCTCTTGGAAGAGTTTTTAGAAAAGAATTTTCAGACTTATTTTGTTCTGCAATATATAGCAATATATCAACCAGTGTATGCATTTTTGATTTTTATCATAATATTATCCTGTTGTCCCTGGTTTCAAAAAATTAAAATAGTAAATAAACTTAGTTTGGCTTTGTGCGTAAACTACCCAACTTATAATATTATGGTCACAAACTTTTAAAAACTCCAAGCTCTACGCATATTTACACTACAATCAATTCTTTCAAATGAGCTGGAGACCAAAATTTTAGCTGAAAAAGCGCCAAATATTTTCTTGAAAAAAGTTTGAGATAATATTTAATTTTGACAGTACCAGCACATATTTGCAAATAGATGCAAAAATTAGTTAAAATTTTTTACTAACTAAAGAATTTAAAACTTAAAGACTCATTATTTTCTCAAAAAGCTGGTTGAAAGTAGGTCAATAGAAATTCATTGTAACAAATTGTGCTAATATTCTTTGGAACGAAGCTTGATTAATATATCATTAAAGCAGTTCCAGCACAACTTTTTTATAAATCAGTTAAAAAATTAATTATATTTTTATTATAATTCCCAATTTTGAAAAATAAATCTTAACACTTTACGGGAATGTTAATTAATTCAAACAATCCGCAGATGAATGAATTTCCATTTAAAATGATCTCAGAATTAATATTATTTTTTTTTCTATAACTAATCTGGATTAATATTTTTATTTCGCCAGTTCCAGGCATTTTTGTGAGTTCATAAAATATTTCCATTCCTATTATAATTCCCAATTGTTTAAAAAAATTGACAATATTGGGGGATTACTTTTGCCAGTCTTGTGTAATAGCATCAGTGATGCTGCGGAGAATCTGGGCACTGACCTTCGGTTTTAGAGGCAAGTACGCTACCGACGCCCACATATCATAAAACTTGCTTCCCCTAGAATAAATAGTATTTTTAGCACTTATCATCTGTAAGATCTTGGCGTTCATACAGACGGACATGGGTTTATCAAGTCTTCAGCCTGATCTTCAGCTAACTTTGGGGCGGCTTCCGACTTGTGATTCTGGGTGTTAATATAGTTTTATATCGATATATATATATACGTATGAAAATTTGCTTAATCTCTCAATAGGATTATGATAAACCAGCCATATTAATGCCGGTACACTGGTTTTACTTGTTTGATAGCAGTTTAGAGAAGAGATTTGTTCATAGAACTGACCAGCTAAAAAATAGGCGTTTGTAGAGATGGACAAACTGGACATGGGTATATCAATATTTCTAGTCATCCTTACCTTTAGCTAACTTTGGGGCAGTTTCCGACTTGTCCTAGCTATAGCTTTTGTAGCCAATATGGTGCAGGGTATAGTTATTATATATATTAAAATTGTCATAATCGCTTAAGAGAATTTAGATAATTCTATTGTAATATAGACGTTACACTGGCTATACTTGTTTTTATGCAACACAAACCAGCATTTTGGTCATAGAACTAACCGAACTAGATTAAGATCTAGGTGTTTATACGGACGAACACATCGGACCTGATGCCATTTGAGACGTGACTACGCTACCGACGCCCACATATCATCAAACTTGCCTTCTACCAAAACACAAGTATATTTAGCTCTTACTATCTGTAAGATCTGGGCGTTCATACAGACGAATGAACCGCATATGGATAAATCAACTTTTCTAGTCACTCTAACTTGGGGTTGTCCTTGACTTAATATATCCAGCCCCATACTGGATCCGCCACTGAATATACCCCTTGTAACCAATATGGTATAGGGTATAGCGATTATATATATCTAAATTCCCATAATCGCTTAATGAGCTTTAGATAATTCCGCCATAGCATAGACTCTATGGCTAGCTATACTTTTAATGCAGCTTAGAGCAGCTTTTCGTAACATTTATGATGCAAATGCATTGAGCCAAATAAGACCCGTGGTTTTTTCTTCTACTTTCCAAATGGTCGATGCATATCTATAAATAGCACTAACGATAGCTGTCGCCAAAAACCCCGGTACAAATGCGCAGTCAATTACCGCCCGTAACGCCCAATTGCAATAGCCTTAATCTATTATGGCACGCCAAGCTCTGAAGTTCTGAACATACCCGATACCCAGTAATAATACTTAGTACCTCGTACTAGTACAACAATGTATGCTAAAGTTAACACACAATTCAATGTTTACTTACCAAAAGAAAATGCAAAGTACTTAGTACGACGACGACGGCGACGACGCGCAGTGCTGTGGTACGTTGAGGCGGACTGGAACTGGAACTGCCCATTTATTAAAAAAGTTTGTTTCTGGATGTTTATCTGAGGTGCGCTTTGCTTGCATAACCAGCGGGCAGATCGAAAGACAAAAAAAAAAAAAAAAAGCAAAACGCACTCGCAAAAGGAAGACGCGCGCATGGGAAGAGTACGCGTGAAGGAGTTGTAAAAATGAGAGGATTTGCTCACACGCTGTGTTAATTATACAATGCGTCAGAGCGCAACGCAGCAGCGGCGAAGAGCAACAGCAGCGGCAGCGGCAGCGGCAAGAGCTACAAGTGGAGTGTCCACAAAGCCGGCAAATAACTGCTCAGTCATAACGTTTGGCAGCTCTAGACTTGTCTTGTCGTTAATAGCGGCAGCGAATTCTTGAGGTTTCTTTAATTTTTCAACTTTTTTTTTGCTTTAAGATCTCTGCCGGACATTGGACATAAATCTTATGAGTTTAATTAGATAAGGGTACATAAAGTTGCATTGGATTTTGCTGGCGCAGAGCATAAGTTTCGAAGATTAATCGTATTCGCTTTTGTGTAGAAATCTGCATACCAAAATAAAACGCGCTATCGTGTACATTTGTTTAAACAATGCAAAAAAAAAAAAAATAGCAATAAAAAAGCGAAATAAAATCGATGAGAGCGAAATATTAAAAGATATTTAAAAAATGCGGTTTGCGTGTATGCTCCATTTCATGACACACGAGTTGTAAGTCGTCAACTGTGTTGAGGCATCATTAACATTTACACTTTGTTACTAAAAATACACTGTACCCCATACACGTGCAAATTTTATAATATTTTTCGCACATTTTCTGTAAACACTGCAACAACGAAAACAAAATAAGTTCGAAAAGACTTCAACAGAAAAAAAAAAAGAGTATCGAGTTCGAGCTGGGTTCGTTACGGAGCGGTACGGATCGGTACGGTTCAGTTGGCAACGACACGTTGTTGCGCGCGTGCACAAGCGCAAAGGACGATCGTTGCAAGCAAACTGGTTGCTCTTTGCGAGTCGTTATAGCTTCGAGCACGAGACTCCCCAGACGCGCAACGCCAAAGAGCCAAAGCGCTAAACATGTGTTGTTTGTTTGCTGCTGAGGGGACGACGCAACGACAACAACTGCTCTCGCTCAGTTCAATGCGACTATGGACCGGGTCGCCACCAGTTGGGCCTTGGCAATTCTTTAGATACTCTTATAGGGCGCATTTGTGACATGTTTGCTCGTTTGTCGTGGCGAAAGCACGACTTGCTTCAAGTACCAGTACGAGCAATATATATGTGTACTCCTACTTTCAGAAAGCTTGAATACCCTATCTTTTTGAATTAAACTTTTATTATCTACAATCCAAAACTTCCAAATTTTACACTTTAAAAAACCGCTAAGCGGACTTAATCATAGTTGAGGAAACATTTTAAAATATAGATCTCCATTATATTCAATATATTTCGATCTTCTTCCTGCTGTTTTAAAAAGCAATGGCTCGCTTATTTTAAAAATGCCACAAACATAAACTCCAAAAATAAATTTTGAGCTACTTGAAGATTATTTATGGACTTAATGCCATAAATTATTAAACAAATTTCCTTTTACAGTTAAAAAACTCATTTTTAAACCATGGATTCCTTCAAAAATCCTGAGTAGCTTTTATACATAACTTCAAAAAGCCATAGATTTCTTCATATCTCAAAGCTAGCTTACGGAAATTTTTATGGAGGTAAAACTAACACCATAGGAACATTATAAAATATAACGTTGATCATCTCTAGGCAGTTTAAAAACTCGTTTTCAATCGATGGCTCCCTCAAATAATAGCCAACAACTTTTGTACATAACCTCAAAAAGTAAATCCAAAGCTATTTTAAATCATCTGAACGTGAACTTAACACCAAACTAAATAATATATATATTATATGTATAATATATATATGCCGATCTTCTTTATGCAGTTTAAAAAACTCGTTTTTGTTTGATGGGAGTCATTCCAAAATCCTCAGCAACTTTTGCACATAACCTCAAAAATCAAACTCAAAGCTGCGTTAAATCATCATCCCAACGTGAACTTTAAACCATAATTTAGGAAACATTTTAAGGTATAGATAAACCGTAAACTTCTCTATGAAGTGTAAAAAGCTCGTCTTTAAAAGATGGTTTCCGTAAAAAAACTCAGCTACTTTTGTACATAACAAAAAAAGAAGAACTTAAAGCTACTTTAAAGAATATCTTAATATAGACTTCATGCCAAAGTTTGAGAACAAATGCAAAATATAAATCAGCTGATATATTTTCAGTTTACAAAAAGCTAGTTTTTGAACAATGGGTCAATTCAAAAATTCCCAGTTACTTTTATACATCACCTCAAAAAAATCAAATCAAAGCTTACTTGAGCATTACCCCAAAAATCAATTGTACAAAGCATTTCTTTAAGTTTATGTTTAAAGACAGGCAAATTCTATTTTCTTTAAATTTATATTCTCTTTTTAGGAATTTATATGCTATCTTAACATTAACGCAAAGATTTACGATACGAGGCCATCTTTTGCAGAACTCTTCAATACCCTTTATTGCCTGAGAGCATTTTAAATGTGTTCAAATCTGTAAATTAAGATAAATTAAATGGGTAGGAAATATGCTAGCGAGAAATTATATTCGGAAACAACTAGCATAAAAACTCCAAACTAATAATTACTTAGTTTTGCAACAATATAATTTGACTTTGATAAATAGCAACTAAATATAGATCGGTATAATAAATTGCTTTCCAAACAAAATTGTTTTTTTGTCGCAAAGTTTTGTTTAACTAATGGCAATTGTTTGCTTTTATAAAGCGGTAAAACTTGTAAGAACTATTATCTGCTTTATCTTTTTATTTTATCGAAAAATTAAGGTAGCAAATTTTTGTAATTCTGTGCAGCCAGCTATATGAAAAGTATGCAAACTGTGATGAATGTTGTGCTCTTAAAGAACCTAATCAAACGCAGCTTTACCGATAAAAATGTTAACCAATTGCATATTTTTTAGAGAAGTTCATTATAAATCGAAAACACAGAAGCTGCATGAGATGCTAAAATCTCGCGGAAACAGCACAGATACGAAAATTCAAATAAAGTTTATAAATTTCCTTTAGAGTTTTTTCTACATTAATTGTATAGATTTTTTTATTTTTGAATTTAAAATAAGTAAAGTTGCGTTGTGTCAAGAAAAGAAAATCGAAAAAAAAAAACATAAAAAGACGGTTTGAGTCCAGTACGCAGCTCATGTTGCTTCGAAATAAAATTCAAACTACATGAAGTCACTTAATTTTTTTAAAAATTCGTTAGTATTTTTTATTTATGCAAAAAAATCGGTTGACATAAGGCGTTTTAAGGTCAGTATGCAGCAATCCAAAACATTTCAGAAGCCCAGAAGTAAATTTTTTTTTGTTTTTTTCAAAGAAATTGTAATTAAATAAAAGAACTGTAAGTCTAGTTTTTTTTTATAAATTTGTGCGTTTGGTATTATTATGCAACAATATTTATCGGCAAATCTCGATAAGAGTCGCTTTTGGACTAGCAACCCGAAACGTATCAAGAGCTAGCTCATCGATTATCATTTTTCGTAGAGAAATTCGAATCGTTATAAAATATAAAATGCGTTTTTTTTGGGTTTTTAAAAAAATCTTTGAATTTTTGTAAGCTCTAAAATTGTACTTTCGGTACATAAAAACTACAAAAAAATTACCTCAAAACTGCTTAAATTTTAGAAATATAATTTTTCTTAAATATTTTTTATGTTATAAATTTTATCGTAATCTGACTCATAAGAGCTACAAATTTTGATACTTACTTGCAACAAACTTTAACTTAAGCACAAATTTCGAGAGTTGCTGAACTGAACAGCAAATGTTTCTAATACTGCGTTTTCACACATTTTTATGTCTCTTTCTAATTATTAACTAAACAAATGAATTTTAAAAATTCGCATTCCAAAATTCGTTAAATTTATCTTAATTACTTCAAGTGTCGCAGCGACCGTACCACTTGCAAGGTAGCGCACATAGACGATGCGGTGCCGCAAAGAGCGCCAAAGTGCATAGGCAGTGCCCTCTCTCACTCTCTCTGTTGCAACAAAGCTTTGCTCTCTCAGTTCAGCGCTCAGCGTTGTTCACAATCTCGCATAAGTGGAGCAACTTTGTTGCAGTGCATTGACGTTGCTGCAGCCATCGATGGCCAACGACTGCTCTCAGCTCTGGACGCGGTCATTGAGAACATAGCCAGAGCAATAAGTTGTCTGCGCAGTTCTTGGAGCACATTTGTAGGTCGTCGCAGTGGCGACTGCAACTGAAAAACTGTAGGTAATATCCCCAGGGCGAATGTTGTCAAAACTCTCATTTAGCGTCATTTACGGGAATTTGCATTGATTTGCAATTAAGAGAATTGTCTTATCATTAAGTTTTTGAAACAAAACCAATTCTCTTTATGATGCTCAAACATGGCATTGTACAGCCGCCCCAAGCAAGGCATGAAATTCTATTAATGTGGCACATTAAGTGGGAACAGTGCTGCAAATAAGTTTATGCATACTTGTTGCAAGGGGCGTGCATAACTATCTTTCATTCCGCGAAATTTTCTTTCATCTTGACGCTTCAAAACCGTTATTGCAAAATGCTGTGCATAATTTTTATTCTGCATAAATAGTAAAAAAAAGAATAATCGATAAATTTAGATGTATAGAGGGTGATTTTTTATGTACTTTAAAGACACTTGAATGTTATAAGTTTGAGTTGTTGCTTAAAAAACTTTTTAAGAATTAGAGTCAAGCTACTATTTGTAAGTAGAAAAACAAAACTTCTATCTTTCGATTTATGCAGCGGACAGTTTCTGAATGAACAGCTGCATACTCATACTACACTCTGAAATTTACAAATCAATTCAAAGGCTTTGCGTTCTGCAGACTTTCATGTCATCTACAAATGGCTTTCTGTGTTCGCATTTACGTCTTTGAAACCGGTTTTTGATATCCGAAACACAAAATTGATAAAACTATATTTACTGAATGAATCAGGCTTACTTTTCGGAATGTTTATTTTATTTACGTCTTTCAGTAAAAACTTCTACTGGTAGTTAAAGTGAGGAGGAAAGTAGTAAACTTATTGTTTTGTTATTTAATTTTGGATCAAATTTTCATAGTAGTATTAAATAGATTGTATAAAGAATCCGTTTAATTATTTAAGAAAGTTTTAAAAATACTTGCATTTAAAGTAGAAAAAAATGTTAATATTCATTTTTGCAAAAAGTGGACACTTAACTATTTTAGTTATTTTACGAAAAACTTGGTCGTACAATTTTTCGATTAAAGAATCCTACGATAATTGCATTTGCAGTAGATAAAAATGTTAATATTAATATTTGCAACAAATCAGAATGCAAAAATTGTATTTATTTATTTTGGCGACAAACTCGATCATCCTGACGTCCATGTTTCTATGTACCATTTGGCTCATAGTATTTTACAATAAGACAATTCCATTGTTTCTCTTGAGCAACATAAATATGTTAGCTCTGCATTGAATTTGTGGCTTATATTCTGAAATCCTCCGATCATCATCCTTTTCTTCAGTTCCTAAAAATGTCTCGGAATCGGTGCCACTTGCTTTACTTAATTTCAAACTTATTTAAGAATTCTGCTCGATGGCCTAATCATGAGGCCTCGGTAAAACTCAAAAAGTCAGTTACGGTTTTGGGCCTTCATTTCATAATTTTTCAGTCACAGGCTCTGGGTACTGTTATTCTAATGTTTGAGGTTTCCTGTCAAGTAGACTTGTCGTCATTCTGTGTTTGGTAGCTCAAAATATATATTATTCAGTTAAACTCAAATGGTGGGTATTAATGCGATTTTGTAACATTGATTTAGCCATAAAACGTAGATTTTACGACTTCCGAATACTTTTGGATCCAAAAAGATTGTATTTCCGAGCGGAACATATTTTTAGCATAATCTAGCTGTATGAAATAACAGATCTAAGGTTAATATTCAAATATGCTCTAGATTTTGACATTTATATAAATCTGCTTGAAAGCGACTTATTACGATTATTACGATTTTTTTGGGGGGAATTGAAATCTAGAATATGCCTAAATATAGCCTTCCGCAGATTTTTAGCAACAATAACGTATTTTTTCAGATAATATTGTGTATCTGAATGAGTTCACTAAGATCTTCAGGACTGTTCTGGATTTCGATTTCTATAAATATGTTCGAAAACGACGTACAGTCTTCATTGTGATTTTTTTTTTGTCGGAATCCAGACTAAAATATGCCTAATATATCCTCCAATAAATTTTTAAGAACAGTAAAGAATTATTTTGCACAAACATTCTAAATATGTACTATTTTCATCACAAATAACTATAAATTATAAGCGTTTGCATACATTCTGTTCCCACTGTTCGTATTCATAGTGTCAAGAGCCAACCAAGTTCAAAGTCATTCACCTACTGACTTAGAACTCACACTCACACAAATCTTGATATTTACTCAATTAAGTAATGCAAGAATTCGTAAGTCATGCCAAGTATCTCATACAAATTGTTACCGCTTTCGCGCAATTAAAGTATCTTTGAGTTGTCATCGTCGCTGAAGAACTCGAGGTTCTTTGGTTATTGCCTGTTTGCCAGCAAACATACAGCTGTTCACACACACACACACCTCCGGATGCCTCCCCATATCTTTATTCATGATTTACGTAGAGGAGCTACCACTCTTTGGCGGTGAATCGTTTTGGCAAACATCCAGCGAGCAAGGGGCTTGTATGTTATGTTATTATCGTGACGCCTCGTGTTGGTAAGCTACTTGTTCCCGAAACATATTCTGCGGCGGGGTGTACATATTTCATTTTATTTATAACATTTAACATTTGTCTGTCACTGCAGCCAGCCACAAGAGCGGTGGCAATGGCAAACATTTGTACAAATTGACGTTTAGACATCGTCCGACGACATCTCTGTCACCTCCAATGACGACGAACCAGTGCGAAATAATATAAAAAAAAAAAAAGAAATAAACGGAAAAAAAACTTGCACGCTTTTCAAGTAATTCAAGTAGCTAACCGCAGACAACGTTCGTGTGTATTAATTTGTTATAGTTGGTGGGTTTCTTGGTGGGATGGCCAGCTGTATCGGTGGTTGTTGTTGGCGCTGTGGCCGAGGGATAACTTAGCAAACTTCACGCTTAGCTGCTGCTATGTAATATATTTATTAGATTTGACGGAGAAATTTATATTGCTTAATAGCAAAATTATACAAGTCAATCATTAAAAGCTAAGACAGTAATTAAATTAGGTGCGCTTAAAGGCTGTACAGTTGGAATTTATAAAAATCCTAACAGTCTGAACAGGCTCTTCCATCAGGTTAGCCGACGTTTCGGAGCTAGTTCGAGGCGAACTTATTATGCCAGCTGCATGCCAGCGCTATTGAGTCTGGACACTTGGACGTAAGCAGTTTACGGTATGGCATTTGCATGATATTCCACATTTTGAAGGTGGGAATTTCTGTTATTATCCATAGCTGTCATAATGCCGAACCAGCTGTTCAATTAACGTTTTGAAACTAGTTCGTTACGAACTTAGTATGCCAGATGCGTTTTTGGGCAGTCTGGAATGTGTTTTTTTTTTTTAAAGATAGCGGTGGGGTATCTGCTTCAAGTGGAACTTTATTGTCCTACAAACTGTAATAGTGCGGGCCACAACTATTACAATCTATATATATTATTATCCACCTCACAGACCGAATTTCACAGTTCTTTTTCAATGACACATGAAATGTATATATAAAACCTATGAAGGTCAATAGAAAAAAGATGGTCAATACAAAAAAGATCCTAACAGTAGTGTCGTTAGAAAAGATTTTCTAAGGCAAATCGTGAATTTTCCGACCTTCGATTGCTGAGTGAAGTTCGCTGCCGACGGCCACGATAGAACAATCGCTATTCTTTAATATTTCAAAATAGAGAATTTTACACTCTCTATCATATCAGTCGGAATCAAGCGGTGCTGCGTACTTGCCGCTAGAGATATGAGCCCCACATGAGTCTTATAAATAGGAGTCCAAACGATGTAGCCTAGGCAATCCATTGACCATCCTCTATTTGCAGCAGGTAGGTCAATTTGTAGCAAAATCTAGTTTGTGAGCATCTTACGAGAGTCCAGCCCATATTCTACACGGCACAATTACTATTTCTTGCCGAATTGCTAATTGTTGCAGCAGTTCTAATTGCGCCTTAATTCATATAATGAATTTGGTTATTCACGTAGCCATACAACAAGAAATTATCTTGCAAGAAATGGCAAATGAAACTTGCCTTACCGATCAACTGAACTGTTTATAGGTCGACTTATAGTTAAGTAGTAAAAATAGTAGTTCTGAAAAATAAATTGCTAAAAAAGCACCCTTTATAAATTAAACTTAACTTTTTTATTGAAAAGCTATACTAACAATCAGGTAAAGTTATTGCTTGAAGTATTCTTGGTAAAAAGTTGGAATAGATAGTACGCAAAATCGAAACTGTACAAAAATGATGTGCAGTTTAAACATTTTCTAAAAGAATCCAATTGTTTAGTTCTTCAAAGAAAAAGGAAATGTTGTTTATTCAAAAAGAAAGGATTTGGGATTCTGTCAGTCTCCGTCACGTATATTTGTTTACTAATTAAAAACAGTATTATATAGCAAGCGAATTCTTTATAGAGCGTTGTTACTATCATTATCTTAAAAAGATAAACTCTTTCCCCAAAAGATACATATAATAAGAGATACATATAATAATTATACCCCACACCATATGTGAGGGCACCAATGAAAAATAGTATACCTCTTGAACCACTAAGCTCAGGGTGATTAGAGAAGTCTATATATTCATCCACGTATTTCAGTTTCTCTGTATAAATGCCTACATCTTAAACAAGTTTTCAAAAAAGCTTTTTTGTTATTTCATGGGTCCAAGTTTATTTTAATTTGATAGAATATTATGTGATTTGATAGGATGTTTCTTTCCACAGCCACATTTTAGACTACTTCAAAAAAGGATTCAGTTTTAGACAAGAATTCATTTTACTGCTTAGAAAGTTGAAAGTTTTGATGTATTCCTAAGTTGTCACTATGCCAAATTTAATGCAAATCTTTTGACTTTATGCCATGCAGCTGCTTTTAGTTAATCGGTTAAAAATATACTATTTTCAGAACAATTTTGGCAATTGTAAAAGTGCCACAGAGTATTCAATCGTCGTCATAGCTTATCTCACTGCCAGCATCCTACTTTATGGCACGCCTATTTATAAGGTGATACTATCCAGAATTACATAATTTTATCAAAGAAATAAAAATTTTTTAGTGCATTTCAACTGTTTTTCCGAAAATTTTACTTATATAAGAACTCTTCGTATTTTACAAAACGCAAAAAATTTACAATAATTTGGGACATTTTTTAGTGATTATCACGCCGATCTACAATCCCAGCAGATAAATTTTTACCACAAACCACCCAGGCCATTGAATACTCTAATATTGCGCTGTGCACTATTCTTTGTGAATAAATTGCAGTACAGCAGGACAACGACCTTAACGTTTAGTTCGATGCACATTTCAATATTCAATCCAAGTACTTGTAAACAATTATTATAAAATGTAGTCGAATGTTATCATTCGTTCGCTATATCGAAGGAGCACTCAATCATTTCTTTCTTAATACCGAAGCCGGTTTGCCTGCAATGCTTCAGGCAGTAACCCATTTATTGTGGTCAGTAGCGATCCGCCCCTTATGTTCCTTTTCAAGTACCAGAGCACGAGCTGCCAGCCATGGATGCACTTCTTCTTAATGCCGTCGATTTTGATGCATGGCCGGGCGGTGCCTATGACTTTTCGGGCTTCAGAATAACATTGTTGTTGCCGATAGTTTTTGTTTTTATTCCCATCTCGAGGTTGTGAAAAAATATTAAAACGGAAAGTTTAACGCAATTTTCTTGTGAGGATACACGCAGTTGAGACTTGTATAGAGATTGGCACACGAGCCATTTACCGCTTATAATATTAATGATATATGCAGATCCTTGTGTCTAACCTTCGGTTGATTAATTTAGCGGTTTGTCTGGTGGTCTATTTTGAGTGCATTTTAAAGTGCCGGCTGTCATATATTATATAGACATGCGCTTGACGAATAGACGGCACTTGACGGTCTGGTAACTTTTCGGCTCATCTCAGTGTCCCAGACATAATGTTGTAAGTGCACAATTTTGGAATATAAAATCGCTGTTCGAGCTAAATGGGTTTTGGTAAGCTTGCTTAACTTTGCTTCGAGTGGAAATGATACATAGAACAGCTTATTAAAATTTTTGCGATTTGGCAACACTTTTTCTTGGTTTGTTTTGTGGGTGTGTACACACTTGAGAAATGCGATAAACGAAATACATTGAACGTTTTTTATATACTTGAATATTATTGGTATCAGAATAAATATTATGATATAGCTGCGTGCAATTTCGATTAAGTTTGTAGCAAAGAGTAGGAATTAATAAATAATTTTGCTACCCAAAATGCATAAAGTTCAATACCGATGTAAAGCAGATATTATCAATATCAATTTCTATGTAGAAAGGATGAAAGTTGCGAACTTAGTCCTAGACACGCACTAGAACCTTAGTTGCAAGAATTTGTTGCGTAGCATTCGTTTCAGAGGCCAGAGTAGGTCCATGACGTCAGTATTTTAAGATATTTGAGTTTGTGGACCAAAATTTGACCCAGAAAGTTTCAAATGCTTCGCGTTAATCCGTATTGCTTATCGCTACCATCCATCATCAGTATGATACATATATACCATAAGTTACCAACTCCAAACGCAACGTTAATTATAAGAAAAAAAATTCGCGTAGACCATAATAAGTAATTTTTTTAGTCCAAGAATATGGCCTGCAAATTGGATTAGAAACTTATTCGATGTGGCACAGTGGCAGCATTTATTTATAGGGTAAACTTTTTCGTAAATAAAATTCCAATCTCTTAAGTACATTTGAGAAATATCCGAAAATCGTAAGAACATCATGACATCTTCAAGCCAATTCTTATGCATACTACAGCTCAGAGCGTACTATTTTTGAAGCCTTTTCTGTGTTTGTGAACTTGGAAATATAAGATTTGGGAGTTCCAACTAACAAAAACTAGCTCGCGAATCCCCTATGACCAGTTTTACAGTTTCTGATTTCGAACTTACAATTTATAGGTACAAAGGGTACACTATATAGGCTAGTCAGACGCTAAGTCCTTAAAATAAAATTGAGCGATTGAGTCATATCCTTATGTCTGTGCACCAAGGTTTTCGGGCCTTTAAGAACTGCAGATAGCTAATTTTCAACTGAAGCGTAGTTTTAAAAAAAGGGTAGTTTGTTGAACCTATCGATTTACTGAGTCATTTCCCCAAATCAACATAAATGTTTAAGATTTAGTGAAACAAACTACAAAATATTTTGTTTGGATTTTGCCTCCTTTAGGCTATCAAGAACTTCATAATTTACTTCAGTTTTCCCACTCGTCTGCTTCTTTATAGATACTATTTCTGTGATATCCTTACCTTGCTGTTTCGTTTCTTCTGAGGGCATGCCACATCTAATGTCACTTGCGTGTTCTTAATTTATTATAGCGAATATATATATTCCATATGCCTTATATAATTCTTAGTTTAAAATATTCGAATTCGTTTATAAGATCACGATTAATTTTTCACAATTTTTGGTTAACAACAATATATTTATTTTATTAATATATTGTTTTGTTGTCCTAATTGCAGCGATTGAGGCCTGACTTAATAATAAAAAAAACTTCTGTACATAATTTATTATTGCAAAAAAAATTCCAATCTTCCGGCTGGTAGACGCACACACAACATTGATTTTACTTTGTGGTGCATGCCATTATACCCTTAACCCTGAAAAGTTAAGGATCAACCTTAGTTGATGTAAAACTAGTATAGTTCGTGGCAACTTGTTACCTTGTTACCTTACAAGGTAAACTCCAACAAAATGATCAGAAAGATAAAATAAATTGATTTGCTCCTTCGCTCTTGAGGGCCCACGGCGCTTGATTTGTGAAGACCAAGCAGCTGAAACAAAGTAGATGCTGGTATGCAAATTTTGTTTTTTTTTTTTTGATACTCGTAATTCTCTTGTTCCTAACGTTGCGTTTCTCTATGCCAAAATTTAATACTAATTAAATTAAATTAATTTTTATAGCTCTTTAAGTTTTATAGCCTTTAATTGCCCTTTCATTATAATTTCCTCTAAGTAAGGAATATACTTTGAAGCTTTAGGGTTTTAAGTTGTGATATAGATTTTTCAGATCAAATGCCCAAATCTACTATAGCTTTTTCCGTTTTACAAGTTTACCAAATTAAATACAAATTAAAGAATTCACTTAGTATTTTAGATCAACGCGTTGAGCTTGATCAAAATTGCTTAACTGTATCCCATCGGGCCGGTCGATTGGCAACAATTTTTTCACAAAATATATATTTCGTTTGTTTTTAAACTTATTAAACCAATTTAGACTTATAACAGAATCTTTCCAATAATTTTGTCAAACTTGCTTGAAATCGGTTGAATTTCTCATAATAAAGAAAATTTTTTTTTTATTTATTTCAAGTTTTAAACATTTTCTGGAAATAGTTGATTGAACTTATTCTAATTTTTACCAACATATTCGACAGATTTTCTGGTACCATCTCACTGAAGACTGTCTAAAAGAGAGGAACTCACAGCAAACAAAGAGTATCCAAAGTGCTACTTCCAAGAACTCGCCCGTTTAGCATTTCTATGCTTTTTACATTTGCTTTTTACAAGCCGTTGAGGTCATAAAGAATATTGGTTTATCGCTAGTTATAATGTTTTAAAAGAATATGATTAATTTTCCGCCTAAGCAAACAAATTGCTTAACAAACACTTGGGGCGTAAATAGCACTCCTCCTTAGCACTAGCCTCATCTTCCCGCAGCGCAACACAACTCCTCACGAGCACAAGAATCACTTCAATCATAAAGACATAAAATTTAATATAACTATCAGTTGTTCGCGGACTGCACCCAACCAACATTGTATTTCGTCGGCGAAACAGCCAAAGATTGATTCCTTCATTAAAAATTAGTCATATTTTACTTATCTGTTCATAAAACGTAATACCAATTAGGGAAAATGAGCTTTGAAATTAAACCCTTTTTTATATTCTGATTGATTTCGAAACAATCTGTAGGCGTTTAATAATAATCACTTGAAACGACTCTGAAACGGCTCTTGCAGCAGCCGCTTGGGTTGCAGCAGAACCAGTGCCAGAAAGGAAAGCACATAATCCTACATATAAGAAAGAAGAGAAATATGAGAAGTTTTCAAGCCAAACTAATCGTGGTTAATGACAAATGGAGTGCCAAAAAACGTGTTTCCTCAACCAAGATACGCAAGTAATTTAAAACAAAAGATTTGGAGCGGTCAGCGCCGCAAATTCGACAACTGAAAGCAGTCCCGAAGCTAAGGTAAAAGGTGTGATCAAGCTGAATGTAAGGCAACGACAAAATTCGAAAACAACAAGTTTCTGCTAAAGTGCAGCACTGACCAACTTATACCCTAAGCAAGCCCTTGAAAGCAGGGTGCATCCATTTTTCAAAAAAAAAAAAAAAAAAAAAACACGAATAACAAAATAGACTTGAACAAATATAACGACTTTATTTTTTGAATAAATCATAAAACACGGAAAGTATTAAGCAAAACGAAACTTTAAAATAATAGAAGAAAAGTAGAACAATGGCATCAAGCTCTATGGTTTAGCGTCGATAGTTGGCAGAATAGGTAGGCAGTCGGAGAGATGAATCTCAACTCAATCCTCAAAGTGATAAACGGAATAAATTACTTTTGTACAGACTCAATACTGCGCAGATAAAGGAAACTCAACTATCTTTCATTTATTTTTCCAGATTTCTATAGCAGATTTAAAAATGAACTTCAACTTTTTAAAAACAAAATCAATTTTGACTTTTGTTATAAAAAATCGTCGAAACAGACTGATTGCTGTTTTAAAAAAAATATTCTTAAAAGTCGTAATATAAGTTAAATATTTTTTGTAACGTTCTTGAAGAACCATACCTACACACACTGAAATCATTTTGGGACTTCCTATTTGTAGGTAGAACGAAATCTATCTCGAGCGACAAAGCAAACGCATTAGAAGACACTCATTCTACCAGTGCCCTTCTGTGGCGCAGAAGCATGGGTTACATGGGGGACAGATGCAGCAGCAATGAGGTTTTCGAGCGAAAAGTTCTTGGCAAATTGTTTGCTTCACGAACCATGAGTTATATATGATCTATGACGACATAGATGTCATCCAGCGTACATCAACGTCCGAGCCGATACGCCCAGGTCGGGCCTCTGGTTGAGGCTCCAGCTTGAGAATGAAGGTTCTCGTTATATATATATTGTCAAGCACAATATATGATAATACTGACGTGATTTCGGTGCTCGTAATTTTGACGTTTGAAAGAAAAAATAATTTTCCCAAAAATTCTTCGGATGAACCTTGAGCTGTATGAGTCTTACGACTGTATAAAGAAGTTCCAGCAGTCAAACTGTTCGATATAAGACCAGACAAAGGCAGATGAAGCAATTCAGTTAGGACCAAGTAGAGGAGAACCTTTTTTTCATAGAGTAACCAACGGAAGAAAGTGCGCTTAAAGTAGGTGCGTCTGGCTAGCGAGGTAGTGAAGTGTGCTCTTTCCTTAATCAACATAGAATAATCGTATTCTAGGCTTTATTGTGGTTTACATTGAATTTTTATTGAATTATTATTTCCTAACAAGGTGAGTACCCAAACTTGAACTCCAGCTCTTAGCGTCCAGACAACTGACTGTACGCTTAAGCGGCTGTTGAGGCAGCTACCTAGCTGACGCCTCGATTAAGTTGTGCTGCCAGCTTGACAGCCCCCCAAGATATAGATGCAGAAATATATAAATACTGCAGATTTTTCGAACTTCGATTCCTTGAATTCTTGCAATTTACCACTCAATTCTGATGCACTTGTCTAGAACTACGTTAACGGCGTTCCATAAGCACACACCCCCTGTTGATTATCTTACTTTATTATACATCTAAGCATTTTATAACAATATATATTTTGCACAAACATAATTCAATTTGCACATAGTTAATGTACCCCTGTGGCGGTTAGGGTACAACAAGAAGTGACGAAAACTAAGGTAATCTGCATACATAACACACAGCGTGCACAGGACAAAACCTTTTAACTTTACTTGAGTGGAGTGTGTGGTGGAAGATGAGGAGTGTTGACGCGGGTCTGGGGAGTTTGGTTCAAAATGTTGAACGGATTGTGCAAGTAATTTACGCTTGCATGCAAATTGAAAAACAGTCGGGTTCCAAAAATTCAACGGCGGATGGGGGCACCCCAAAGCCAGAACATAAATGACCAACAGAGCATAGAGTAGAAGAGTCCAGAGCTGTAACAATTTGGTGAGTTGTTGCTGCATCAAGGGGGCGGGCACATGCTGTTGGATGGAGTGCACGCACAGGTTGATGCATTTTAAAACAAATTGGCACAGTTTGTTAGGTGTTGGCTTTGGCTGTTGTTGTCATGTGCATTGTTGTCATCGTTGTAGTTGTTGTTGTTGTTGTTTGTCACTCAATTAGATGCAACTCATTTAGTCTTTGAGCATTTGTGAGTAAAATGTTAATCAAAGCTTGATGGGATTTGGGCGCAGTTTAGCTCAACTAATGAGGCACAAATAAACACATACAGGCGGCTCAAAGCGACTGAGAGACGCAGAGTGCAAGAGTGTAATTGAGTATGTGTCTGTATGTGTGTGTCTCCATGTGTGTGTCCCTCCATATGTGTGTCCCTCCATGTGTTTGTGTTGGTCAGAGTGACACTCAATTAATATGCAAAATTTATGCATGGGAAAAATCAAAACAAACAACGCGGCGGCGGAGATAAAAAAGCGAGAGATGAAAAGCCACAAAATCAATACAAATTAGCTGTCTCTTCATGTTGTTGCTGTTGTAGCTGTTACTCTGTCTCATACGCTAGTTGCTCTCTCTTTGTGTGCCTTGTTTTTGTTGTTGTTCTGCTTGTGGCCGATGAGTTGTTGATGTATCTATTGAGAGCTAGACCAAAGACCAACACACATTATTTTCACAAAGAAAACACTAAATAATTCTTTTTGGAAAAAAACGGCTCGTTTCGACGAAAAATTTAAAGAGCAGCTGTGCTCAGCTTTCAAGCAATAAAGAGATTGAAAGTCTAGTCTAGTTTCTAGCTAAAATAAAGGGTGGTATATTTTGAAATAAAAATTTCATTTTCTTGTGCTACTTGGTTCTGCACTCAAAGTGTAACCAATTAAAAAAGGCCATGAATTAATTTGGCAAAATACTTTAGCTCAATTCAAAGTGGAAAATACGAAATTAATCAAGAACTTGCGTTACAATCGTGCGTATCTTCTTTCAAAAACCAGTCTTTTCGAAAATCCAAAAAGTAACTTAAAACTTTGTTTTGAAAAGATGGCTGCACATGCAAGTTGGGCTGATAGTGGAAGCTTTTACTTATTTCATTGAAATTATTATTTTTATTATTATTTATTAATATGTAAGGGTACAACTAAGTGCAGTTGAGCTTAAGATTAGACAAATTAAACATTCTTAAAATTATGAAATAATAAATGATTTTCTTTTTCTTTCTGATCTGCGATCCTATACAGCATGTAAGCGATCACATGAAGTTTATTAAAAATCAAAAATACATTTTTTTTTTTTTTTTTTAATTAATATTTGCAACTAAGTTGAAGTACTCCTCTCTGTTGGTAGTGAGGTGAACAGGATCTTCAGCTCTTCTTATTCCAGTCCATTCTCTAATGTTGCGTAGCCAAGAAAGTTGCTTCCTACCAATGCCGCGTCTGCCCTCAATTTTACCTTCCATAATGAGTTGAAGTAGTTGATATTTGGGGCCACGCATTACATGACCAAAATATGCTGATTTTCTGCGTTTGATGGATTTAAGAAGTTCCCTGCTTTTATTAACTCTTCTGAGGACTTCCTCATTTGTGATGTGGTCGACCCAAGAGATTTTAAGCATTCGTCTATATATCCACATCTCAAAACTTTCTAGCTTGTTCATCTGAGCTACTTTCAAGGTCCAAGTTTCTACCACATACATCAAGACAGACCATATATAACATTTTACCAAGCGTAGTCTCAGTTGAAAATTGAGTTGTCTGTTTGTGAACAGCTGTTTGAATTTTTGGAAATGACTACGAGCTATTTCAATGCGGCATCTGATTTCTTGATCAGTGTTCCGGGGAATTAAGATATGATAAGATAGATAAAGAAATGGATTGGATAGACCGTTCAAAGGAGACGATATCATAGAGGTTATTATAATTTACGCATAGAACACGAAAAGGCTCATGTAACGCATAATTGGTTCTACAAAAACTAAATGGTTTGACATCTGTCGACAATAATCGGAGTGCATTATTTTTTTTGACGACAAGTTTATTTTTTGCTTGTACAAAATGTTCGGAGTTAAGTTGAATATCCGAAACTTGCGCGAAGTTTCAAATTTGTCATAAAAGTGCAGCTGAAGCCCAACGTATGCTGACTCTGCTTCCAACGACAATTCCTGCCGTTTCGACGCTTGAAAAGTGATGATTTTATTGTCGAAGACAAGAAGCATTTTGACAAAACAAAACAAAAAAGTTTGCAAATTAGCAATTGATGGCTGGATTGCAATTCATGCCAAATGCAAACTGAACTCATACAATCCCTGGGAGTGATATAGCGAACTATATTCGCTCGCTCAAAACAATTGGAACTCGTTCTTCAGCTATGAAAGTGAGTGTCGTACATGTTGATGTCAAAAGGCAACCTTTCACTTGGGAACTGCTTCTTAGAAAACATTAGAGAATGCTGAATGAATTAGGATAAGTTCAACAAGAAAAAAATATTAGGGCAAGCCTGTTTCAACGCCTGATTTACACCGAACCAAAACATCCACTGTTGAATCGGCTAAAATTACAAGATATTTTTACAGCTGAAATGGGAGATCTTACCGCAGCTACCGTATTCTTCAGATCTCACCCTGTTCCAGTAGTGTGTTTTTTGCAGTATGAAAAACAATTTGAAGACTTATAGGTGGTTTTTTTGCACAATTCAAAACATTTTTTAGAGATAGTATGCAAAAATTGCTAGAGTCGAGGAAAAATAGTCGCTTCCATGGACAATACTTTAAATAATGTGTGTACTTTTCAACACGATAACCCTGAAAAAAAAACAAGAACAAATAATATGCTTAGCTTGACAAGGAGATTTTGAAAGGTTGACCGTGACTGTACACTTCCTGGCCACACTGAAATGGTAGGTCTTAATCCACCGACCGTATTCTTTCAACCTTAGGCCATTCGATTTCTGGCTACTTCGATGGATTCAAATGAATTTGGAAGATCATCTGTTTAAGTCTTTTGAAGAAATAGAGTGAGAAATAGCGTGTAGAGAGTACTATTTTTAATTTAAAATAGGGTAAAGTAGTATTGCGACTAATTAAATAATTTTTTTTGTAACAAATATTTATAGTTTCCAATATTTTAGAACTTTGTCTTTCCGACAATTAAATGTTTTAAATTGCCTCTAGCTAAAGGTTATCGTATATGGAATTTTAAGCCTATTTCATAAGAAGGTCAAGTGCATGTATTCTGTGAAGTCTTTTTGTCGTCCGGCAGTTGTCAAAGCAGGCATATTGCCAGTACACTTGCAGATTTTCGGACAATTCAGCTTCCGCTTTTCTCTCGTTAAGATCGAAAAGTTAACTACGAGATCTTAAACTCTGCAAGCATTTCAATTTTTCAGTAAAAAAATTTATTTTTGAACACAAAAAGCCCCTGCGAATTAATATCTACGTCTAATAGAATGAAATATTTTTAGTCTGGGCTTATGAAAATTAAACATAAACTTATTTATTTTATTTTTACATTCTCCATGCTAGATTATACCAACCATGTAAAATAGCTCATTATGAATAACACCTAGAGCCTAGAATTAGCTGAGTTCAAAATTAATTTGGCTCGAACACGCAAAATGGTTTTTCTTTCCGCGTAATCGTGCGAGTTATGCGAAAAAAAAATAGCCGGAAAACCTTATTTAATTATGAGCTCACAGTAACCACATTTGGATGTTGCAGCTTTTAGGCGCTGCGGAGTTGTGCGTGTTGCATGTGGCAATTAAATTACTGCAAATGTGTCTGTGGTTAGCTTGTTCTGCACTGAAGTGGCGCGCTACACTGGCTGCATTTGATGACTTGTTGATGAAAAAGTTTTGCAACATATAAAATAATTGCACACAGATACGCGCATACACGCGCACACGCACACAAAAACACACACAGCCAAGTTGTATCTTACAGATATGCAGAGCATGCACGGTTACACGCATACGGCTACAGATGCAGATACGGATACAGATACAGATACATATGTATCTATCGCACACTAGTGAGCAGTCACAAAAGTTTTTGCTGCCAAAAAACAAAAAGGCTTACGATGACCTGCGCAACAATGGTTAGACAATGGTTTTAGATACTCTATACTTCAGCAATGCCTTGAAAGTATCTGCAAAAGGCGTACGCTTGTGCGTGCTTCTTGCAGTTGTTGTTGTTGTTATTGTTATTGTTGTGGTTGTTGTTGCTGGCTGGCCGCAATCAACTGCACTGCATGTTGTGGTTTCCTCTACAACTTCTACATATTCCTACAAGTACATATGGTATATGTGTTTGTGTATCTCTTGTACCTAATCACATTAGCACGCGCGCATCCTTTTGGCCTGGCCCAAAGAGGACACTCCCCAGACTGCCATTGACAGCAACAAACAATAAGAAAAACTAAAAGTTGTCAGTATCAAAACTAAAAACATTTTGGCGCTTTGTTCTGCACAGCAAGCGCACGCCGTCGCACAGTGGGCCAAATGAGCGTTGTCGTAGGAAGCAACTTTTTAAAATTATCAGTCTTGCTTCCATTTTCGAGTCTATCTGTTTCATGCTGAAATATTGTGCAATTTGTGGGCTCACAAAACGAAGGGATTTACTTAACGGAGCAGGCATACAGGATTTTGAGTCAGCAGCCGCCACAGATAATAGTTTGGACCGCAAATGGACGCTCTCCCCTAGTCTTTATCGCGCCTGGCGACTAGCTTAATGCGCTGTATTATCGGGAGAGCATGCTGATGATTGCTTTGAAGCCGTTGGTAGACAAACATTTCGATGATAGGTCAAGGATAAGATTCGGTACTATCGTACAAAACTTGAATAAACCGAGAATGACTAAAAAACTACGTTACAAACTTGCACACAATGGCACTCGAAGTCACCACAGATGCGAATCAGATGGATTATTTTCGTTACGGTGCCAAACACTGTAATTATGATACCTTCGAATCTTAATTGTCGTTTTTTTTGTCAGAATTGGACGGTACGTTAAGGTTAGATTAATTTCTTTCTTTAGATTGCTGACAACAAAACAAATTTTCTAAACGTTAGATACCTTAGGTCTTCACATAAAAGCCTTAGCGAGAGTCTCGAGTGCATCTTCTTCTTGATGAGGGCGATTTGCAATGCGACTTGTAGTTCCATTGTACACCCTGCTTTTATCTGATATCTACAAAGTTTAGTAATGTGCGTATCTTTTTATGGTGTAGCTCACTATTGTGCATGATTTGACAGTTTATGGTTTTTCTTCTCTCGTGCAGCAGCGCTGTACAGGCTACCAATATATGTCTCGCAGCTTCGCACATTTCGACCACTGTGCGCGGTGCTGAGCATTTAGTTTGTCGATTTTGATTATTTGTCTGTCTTCAGTTTGGTCTGCATAAAATTTCATTTGTTTCAATTGTTGTGTGTATGTGTTTGGCTCAGTGTGTGCGTGTGTGTGTGTGTATTTGCATTTGTGCCGATTTTTGCATTTGAAATTTTGCTTTCCGCAAAACTATTTGTATCTCAAAGTTGAACATTTTACAAACGCAGCGCCAAAGTTTATGCAGTTTCGTGTAGCTGCGGCATTTGCCTCAAAAGTTCTGCCCCAAAGGAAAACGTTTTGTGGCAGACGAAACAATGCCAGTTGCTGTGCTGCAACGCGAACAGCACAAAATTTTTTGAATTTGAATACAACGCGCGCTGGGTTTGTGTATCAGCTAAGTTGCGTGGTTTTACAGCACTAAATAACAAACTTTACAACACTGTTGCTACTGCTAAGTCTGGCAACACTGCTGGCAAGCAAACAGCTGTTGAATGACAACGCGCTCAAATTTGAAAAATTCATTAAAAAAAAATCACTCCAGGAGTCATTCTTTTGAAAATGTAAATGTAAGTAATAAATCAGCATATATTGTGAGTGCATGTTTCACCATAAATAAAAGAAAAACTTACTAAACAACAATAATTTTCGCTGAAGTGCAGTACAATGTCTGCTGCAACATTATGTGGAACACAAAGATAAGTTCCGTGATTCTAAACGTAAGAAAAATTGTGTTTATTGTATTGAAGCTTAAGAAATGAAACAAATAACAGAAATCTAACAAAGAATTCATTGATAAAGCAGTAGATGTAAACTTCGTAAAGTTAAAGAAACATTCGAAATTATTTGGAAAGCGTCGATGTTGTGCGGAAATGCTTGGCTCAGAGCCTACATGCGTTAGTTCCACTCCAGAAATAGTTGCACTCAGTTAGGCAGACTTTGGCTCAACGTCTGAGTCTGCTTAACATATTGTGAAAATATCTGGGGCGACTAGTAGAGTCTCAAGCAGTTTAGAGAGTAAGGAAATTGGAACAGGGGCGCCTATAGGGAAGCCTATATTCGAGAAACGGGTTGTAATGACTAAAAGTTATTGAGCAGCACGGTTATGATTTTGACTGCTATCAGTGTCCCACATGGCCTGAAGGTTGTTCTTTCTGCTCATCAGGTCCCACGTTAACTTCAATATGTAATTTGTACGTCCGCGTAGTATGCTCCAAAGCCATTTTGGTATATTTATTCATAAGTTCGACGCTGTTGTGGCTTGCCAATCTAAAGTTAATCTGTCAGAGATGTAGGTGTTGCTTCCACTAATAATTATTGATGGTGGCCCTTCACTTCTCATAGTATCCACGGAAGTCAATAATTGCTAGCGGAGTAGTTTCTCTTCGAAGCAAAGCAGTGGCGCACAAAATAACCAAAGAGTAGTGTTTCTCCTTGGCTTATTGTCAACAAAGTCAAACAAACGATTTCAATTCAAGCAATTTGAGTATATTTAAGCAATTGGAGGCGCGCGCTCATCAAGCCGCTTTTCAGCATAAACTGTGATGACGTCACGTTTTCTTTGTAAATTTGCAGCATGCAACTTTTAATAGGAGCTTCAAATCTCTATTATATAATGAATAATTACGAACTTGGAACTTTAGAACAAACATAGAGCATAAGGTCATAGAATATTATAAATTTGTATTGTCGGTGCGTGGTACAGCGACTGCTATAATGCATTTACTCGGTCTTCACCGGCACATATGACAAAATGACAGTGGAATATGGCTCAAGTCGCAAATCATTGATGTTGAACTTGGCGCTGTAAAAGAAAAAGAGCTCATAAGTCAAAACCAATCTCAAACAGTAGGGTTGTAGGCACTTACTTGACTTCCACATCGGTTGTGTTGTTTTGCAAGTAATTCTCGCTGACTTGCACGACCGTCATTTTGCTGGGCAAATCATTGGCATTTGTTAAATTGCCCGTTTGCTGTTGAGCGGTGGGATTAAAGATGACAAAGTAACCCGGATTGCCAGACTTGATTCTGTTAAAGGAGAAAAGCACAACGTTTTAGTAGTTGCGAATTTTGTAGTTGCTCAAATAGGCTGCAACTCAAAGTAAGCATTCATGTTTACCTTTGCCTTCAAATGCAAGCATTAAAAATTGAATGAATTTGAAAATTTATTATAGTAAAGCGCAAGTGCTTCAGCATTTAGAACTCACCTGGAGTAGGCAATCACTGACTCTGCATCATAGATCTTAAACTCGCCATGCATAAAGAGCGGTGATAAACGCAGCTTCTCTATGTTCTCATAAGTCTTTGCCGAAACATTGACAAACTCTAGCGAATCAACTGGTACCACTGGCACGCCGGGCAGCAATGACATAAACAATGCCAATGCTGAGGGATTTACGGCAGTATCGATGTACACATCAGCAAAGTTCCACTGCAAGAAGCTACCATTGCCAGCTTGCATAAGTGTTTGCTGCAGCTCCTCTTGTAGCTTCTTTTTATGTATGGATGCACTGACAGCCTTCACAAAGCGTCCATACATGGGCAAATCTATGCCCAGTAAGCCACCACCCGCACTTAGCTCATACGCCTCCGGGCGTACAATATCCTCGGCAACAGACAGAAAAGCTTCGGCTGAGGCATTCTTTACTATAGCTCTGTAGTCATAAAGCACATCACCTAGACCCGTTTGGAATGTGGTCTGCGCATGATTGTAAAAGCCATAATTAGCCAAGTCAGCATTGGGATCCTTGGGATAATGTTGTGGTTCCTCATTGGCCAAATTGTTTGTCAATATAAAGAACTTGGTGTTCTTAAGGCGAAAACCTTGCACACCCAAACCAACCAGATGTTGCAGCACATTGCCAAACTCACGACGCACCAGCGTATGATTCATTTGTAGATCGTAGTAGCCTTCCTCAAATTGGGATAACACGTAGCCACTATCAAGCTTCTCCCAAGCGCTGCGATTACCGCCCACCTTGAGCCAGTTATTGGGCGCTTCTGTAGGTGTACCGCTGACCCAGACAAAAGCAGCACGCTTGTCTTCATTAGCCGAAGCATCCTTAAACAACTGCGAATCCTTGCTGATGTAATTGGGCGTCACATCCAAGATAACACGCACATTGCTGCTCTTATACTGCGCAACCAGCTGCCTAATACGCTGTTCGACTTCAGGTTGCTTGACGGAGTAGGTAAGTGCAGCAGGCAGCTCATAGATAGCACCAGAAGCCTTAAGCTTTTGAGCAGCCTCCAAATCTATGGGTGCAGCAGACTCTACGCTACCGAACTTGGCATGCAGTTGACTCTTGTACCAGGGTAGGGGTGGCGGTGCTGCACACTTGGGTGCGCCTATAATAATGAGTATAGAGCCCACAAGCATGGCCAGCCAGATGGCCCAAAAGGCAATAAAGAAAATCCAACGCAAGCGTACCCAGAATGGATCGTTGGCATACTTCATGAGCTCCTCCTTGGTCATGCCGGTGAAGGTCTAAGTTCGAATTAAATATGATTTATTGCATACCGTGCAGTGGCTATAGTATAGACTTACCGCCTTGCCATTAAGATTGCCTATATCAATTTTGGCATCACCATTCTGCTGATCTCCCTTGACAAATTTAACCTCAACACGTGCATCGCCCAATTTATCCTCTGCGCCCAACATCTGCTCATCGGCGCCATCGCTAACCGGTTTCAGCTCCTGCACCATGTTGTTCGTATTGTTATTAAGCGCAGCTAAATGAGACAAGAAAATTTCGCTAGTTATTGTCAAACAAAAGTATTGTGCGGAAAGTTTCAATTGACTTGAATTAAAATCAATTTAATATTCGCGAGTGAAGTGCGTGGCGTCACATGGCGCGCGCGCCTTCCAATTAGGGTGGGTTACGCTTTAGCTTTAAGGTTAGGTTTTGCAGCAGCTTATGACTATGTAGAACGTTAATAATGCTTAGTAGTACAGCTTGACCTCATTGTAAAAACCCAAAACTTGCTTTCACAAAAATGTATGAATAAATTAAGTGGCTACAGCTGCTGCTGACGTCACAGCACGCAAAACCGCAGACAATGTAACTTTCATTGTCCAAGAAAATCACTAATTGCTTACGTCTTGGCACAATTGAGACTTCTCTATCGTAATTTTACGCACAAGTAAAACACACCCACAGAAATGTAATCTACTCTGTACATATGTGGCACATACGCACACGCACAACTGATAAAATCTCTTGGCTTTGTTACGTCAGCAATTTGAAAAGCTGCAGCTGCTTCTTTTACTTTCGTATGTTGTTGTTGTTGTATAGCCTGTATACCTTTATTATCCTTTGTGTTCTTTGCAGCACAGTGTATTCGTGGACTGTTTGACGCCAAGCAAAATTAGAATAAACTTTAATTCTTCGAGCAATCAGCAAGTTCACAGAACCTCTACTAACTCAAGCGAAATCAATGTAACCAGCCAACGCCAGGTAAGTGTGACCATATTTACGCGCTCTAAAATATACCTATTTCAGTATTTTTTGGCGCATATTCAAACGGTTACATTAATGCGTGCATATTCAAATTGTTTGTTTATTGCAACAATTACTTTAAATTAAACTTAATTTTATAATTAATTTACAACTGTTTAATTATTAAAAAATAAAATTTGATTATTTTGCCTTAAAATTAAATTAAATATTTTTAAAACGATTTATTTTTAAAACTTGTTTGTAGACTGTAATCAATATTAATATACATATATACTTTATGCTTTATTTGGGTAGTTTGTTTAAATGCATTTATTTCTCAAACTTATGCATTATTGTCTATCATTATTTTTATACTTTATGTTAGAAGGTGTAAATTTACTTAAAAGCTCAAATGGTCAATGCGTGAGTTCTATCTTTTACCATAAGTTGTTAAATTTTATTTTTTTCTATGCTTACATTTGCAAATTTTTACAATACAAAAAATCATGAATTCAAATATTAAGTCAATAACTAAAATCGAAAAATGCTGCTTAAAACTTAAATCTTCTCTACGTTTGTCTTCATTTGCATATAGATTGTCAGTTAAATTTATAAACATAAAGGGCTATTTTTTTGATATTTTACGAGCGTCATGATAAACATCCAGTTTAGCCTATGTATCGAGTTGCAAGTGAACAGCGCTTTGAATTTAATTTTTATTGAAATTCAAAATTCGTTCCCGATAAGGCAAGAGTTATTTCTCATTGCTACCATTGTTGCTTACGTGGATACATTAATAAGCACAATTGCCTCATTTTGACTAAAGTGCAAATTGAAGCCTTTCAAGAATTAACAATGCATTCCAAAAATACGGCTGGCATATAGGGCCGTACTTTTTCAAAAATGCAGAAGAACAGAACATTAGTGTAAATAGAGAGCGCTACTGTTAGCAGTTTTTGAAAAATTAGATGCCCAAAATGACAGAGCTCGACTAAGTTAACAAATAGTTCTAGCTACACAGCAATGTATTTCAACATCGGTCATGTGGTTTTGGACTATATTTTGCGAGTCTATGTAAATATTACGAACCGTTTCGTCATGTTTTATTTATTCCGAGTCCAGTGTAACCCCAGCATTTTCAAGTTTCTCAGCATGCGTTGAGTTGAGAAATTTAAAATATAAGATTTTTAACAAAAACCAATACAAGCTGTAATCAATCCAGGCTTTCAATTTTCTACTTTTTCGCTGCTATTCGTTTAATATTGGAAATATTTGAATTTCGTGATTGCGTTGAGTAGCTGGATTTCTGAAGTATGGTTGAGTTGATAACGCTAGAGTACAGCGTCAAGTTGTTTTTTTTTTAAACTCTTCAACTCTCGCTAAATGATTATTTCAAAAAATTTTTAAACCCTGTTCTTGAAACTTGCATGTTTTGAATTTCTATACAATTTGGCTAATTTTGTATTTGCTTACTTGTGTTTTGCTCCGATTCCTCCATTATTGTGGCACTAGGAATAGCAAACGGCAATTTTTCCACCAGTAACCGTCAACTGACGTTTCACTAAGAGACTTTTTGGGCAACTGAAGTTGCTTTTCTTGTGTTGCTAACAATATGTGGCGACTTTTGCCGTCGTCTTACCGGTTACCAGTTATATTCGCTAAAGCCTGCAATTTATGGAAACATGAGCACATATATGTACAAATATTGCTGCTTACCTGCTTCGGGTAAGTTTGTTTTCTCCTGCGCTGGACTGGGTCTGCTGAGCAACATTCTTGCGAGCTTGCTAATTGCACATGTCGAATGCATTCCATGACCAATTTTTTAGGTAATTTGATTTTGTTTTCTTGTGTTGGGTATACAGGATGATTGTCAATCATTAGTTAGTACAGTGGAACCTCGAATATTTTGGTCAGTTGCTTTAACTTATCTCCAAAAAGCGAATAATTTCGTCAAATAACTGCCATAGCGAAAAGAAATAAGGACTGCATACTGAAATAAAATATTCAAGAAAGACATACTATCGTTTCTTCTACTGTTATCAAGTTAAACAATTCTTAAAAATACGAGCATTTTTAAAATTTAAACTAATGCATTTAAATTTGATGGCAAAAATTCGGCGCCTATTTTAACAACAGAACTTTATATATTTTTTCAAAGTTCGAGATACACTTTTCCGCCGATGTCAGATGGCGACTATATCGTTTATGCTGATACGATAGCTGCTTGCTCTCCAGCAATCGCGCAGCGGAGACACGTTTACGTCAAAATTTGGCAAAATTACTAACTCAAAATTGAGCAATTTTTGCATTAGAAGCGTTTATCTATTATAAAACGACATGCAATGCGATTATGTGATTAAAAGTAATTCCCACAATATGCCTATAAATCAATGCGTAGCTCATGCCAGCGCTCTAGTGCGTTATCGGCTGTTGGAGATTTTCGAAAATGGTATTTCACTTAAAACGCACGATTTTGCTTATTGCTTTTTTGGCTTTGTTGGCTTTGAAGTTAGATGGAGCGCATGCCAGGCCACAAGCGGTACATTTTTCCGAACAAACATATCAATCCTAACTAATATTAAAACCGTGCATACTCTAGGGTGATGCGGAAAATCAAACCCACGACGATGATAAATCCTCATCGGGTTACAGCTATGAAGACACAATTGAAGTAGACACACGTGAGCGTCGTTCCATAGAAGATGGTGGGAATGGAAGTCGTGCTGGCATACCCGGATTGCCTGATCCTGCTACTATTATAAAAATTGCTGAACTTTTTCAAACATTTGGCGAGAAAATTGTGCCAATTTTTGTAGAGAGCATACTACCCAGTGGTATGGCAACTGGCGAGCGTCTTGCCAGGGAACTCAAAGTGCTTAAGAACTTTAAAAACAGCTTGGAACAGTACTCTGAGGAAGTTGTAAGCAATTAATTGAAATAGTTTGCAGCAAACTTACAATTGTGCTTGAATCATTTCTAAAAAAAAAAATTGCACGCTTAAGCCAAAATATTTCTTTGATAGAACTCTTAAAATATTTTGAAAAAATATTAAAGGCTACAATCTCTGGCTGAACCAAACTTGTTTTTACTTGAATCAAAGTTGGCGGGTTTCTAAATTCCGTAATGTATTTAATTTTAAATTTCGAGTCTGTTATCCGTAAAAGAATCTAGCAACAGGTAATTGCTATTTTGCGTTAGAGGCCCTAGAAGAGTATCAGTCCTACGTCGCAACCTTGGTATCCTAAAAGTTTTCAAAAAGTCGATGTGCGCGTTTGGTTATTGAGTTTAGAGAGCAATGCCGGTAAAAAGAAAATGAGCTAATTCTAAAACGGCATCCTCTGCCGAAGAATGCTGTAATTGCATAGGTAAATCCGAAAAGAGGTAATCAAGGATTTGGTTGCCGAAATCTTTAACAAATCCAAATCCAGGCCAATCAGCCCAATATAACATCTACACTTTAACTTCTGTATTTTAGCTGTGTCCATTTTGGATTCCTCAACGTAATCAACTTCCAGCACCTTATCCAGTTATATTGTTGGAAGAATTTATGGCTACAATATTATTCTGCAGCCTAAAGAAACCAAGCAAAAAGTTTTTTGATTATTTTTTTAAGTTTGGAACTTGTTTAAGAATTGTGTGCGATGACCTAATCCAGTCATACGTAGCATTTCTCTATTTCTATTTAAGTTCTTCATTATGTTGATGGATAATGGTTACCAATTGTCCAATATTTCATATTCATTTGCTGTTGTATCAAATCTTTAATACTTCTTTTATTTAAGATCTGTCTTTTGGGACAATAACTAGATTTAAAAAAAAAAAACGCTCCATGGTTGAAGTTACAATATCATTTATCAACGCTGCAGTGGAGGGGTTGGAGTGTTGGGAATTAGTATCTAACGCTCACTTGTCTTATTATTTCCTGTACCCAAGAAAAACTCGGTTCTCATTTTCATGGCATATGGCGTAGTGGTAGCATACTCATTTTTTAACTCGAAGGTTGGGTGGTCCGATTCCATTCTGCAACAGTAACCCAGCTCGCCCTCTATAAAAAAACTGAAATATCAATTCCTTCGGATAAGTTTTTACGAAATGTTGCTAGCTCTATCTAGGGTATATTCACTTCTCTTCTTCCTTAATGATACTTTAACTAACTTGGGTTTTGCGACATTTCCTTCTGGTTAATACATAGAATTCGGTTTCCACAAACCCGTTCGGAGTATGAAAACGTCTAATTTTCAAACGATAACACGACACCTATGTTGGCTTGCTGTCGTTGGCTGACAAAAGCTGTCTGCTATGCTTTTACCAAGTGGCAACGCTGTCACACAATTGATTACTGACGAAAATCATTTTGAATCCAGATTTCGTTTAACTTATCAATTTCAAGGCATTTTTTCGTAACAAAATGCGCACGAAAAGCGAACTTTTATTAAAATCATTTAGCAAAATAAAAAATGGAATAAAATGCAACAACAAATGAATTAAAAAAAATAGCTAAATTTATAAACGATGACGAAACCTAAGCAGTTTCTCGCGTACCTCAGCCATGCGTCGTTCACGTGCAACACGTTGCCTGGCCTCTTGTGCCGCACAAGCCGCACGTTCGGCCGCTTTTTTCGTGCACTTAAAATCGGCACGTGCCTCCTTGAGCTGACGTATTAGCTGCTCCACACGATTCCTGGCCGCATCGACCAACTGCTGCTTTTCGCCATTTTCCTGTGCAGCTCCAGCAGCCGCTTGCTCCGAATTCTTTAGATTCTCATGTGCATTTTTTACTGCATCGCTAAGTAATTTTACCTGTAGTTCTGACTGCTGTGCAGCTAAAGCAGCTGCATTGCAATTGCTCTGTGCATTTTGCAGCGAATTGCCCTGATCCTGTACCACGAGCTCAGCCTCACGCACCTCTGCCTCCAATTGATCGACAATTTGTTGCTTACCCAGCAATGCAGCCTCCGCAGCTTTGGCTGCTGCAAATGCTTTCTCCGCCATCTGCATCTTAACATGGCGTGAAGCAGCTTCCGCAGCGGATAGCTGTGCATCGGAGGCTGCCTTGGCCTCCTTTGCCGCTGACTGAGCAATATTAGATGCCTTAAGTTTGCAACTAACATCGACTTTGCATTGCTTATTGTTGCTGGGTCGCTCTGCTGCAGCAGCTGTGGTCGCACCATCGCAACCTAAGTTTCCATAATCATTTAAAATCTAAAGCATATGATGATTGATATATTTGACAATAAGAGCGCAGGTAAACAACTTACCTTGGCCACATTTAAATCTGATTTTTGTAAAAACGCCAATACGCCAAGCCAACAAACAATATGGTTCGCACGCATTTCGGACACATTTAAATATAGTTTTTCTAGACAATATATTTCATTTTTTGGCATATTTTTATTGGGATTGTTATGCCAAAACGAAAAATAAAAATTTTATTACAATTCGAACAGAATTTTTTGTAATTGATTTGTAGCATTTTGTTTGAATTCTTGTATGCATGCGTTATGCAATTTATTGCAATTATTTTGGCGGCTAGTAGTATCTTAGCTGCTAGCATAAATGCGGATAATAACTTTAGATCCGTTTTGTGCGGCGGTAACATGAATAAACCGCACATGCGAAGACCAGCTGGCCACAAAAAGAGCAAAGCTCAACAGGCCGCAAATGCTTTAGCTCAAAAACAACAAATAATTGAAAATTTACAGCGTCGCGTTTACGCAGCAAATGCTACCATTGAAATGCTTAAATACGATCTCAACTTGAGTCAATGCTTGCCAAAGAAAATGGCACAATTACTGGCAAAGTTGAAACAACATCAAAAACGCTTGCAGTTTGATTTGCAGCAGCGCATGGATCAATATAAAAATGCCTGTGCTGTTATAGAATGGCTTAGAACAGATCTGACAGAAAAACAACAATTTCAAGCGTTCCTTGAACGAAATTTACAAAAATCAAAAGCCTGTCTGAAGAAGGCAAGGGCGGATTGTGCTAGAACAAAGGAAAGCGCACTCAAAGCAATGTGTGCTGCTGCAGCGGCACAAAAACGTTTAGATACAGCGCAACAAGTATTTTTGAAACTAAAGCGTCTAAGAACGCGGTATTTTTGAAATAGTTAATTTATGTGGCAGTTGTTATATTTTACAAATAAAAAGCATATATTTTGTATGGATTATTTGAAATTTATTTAAAAATGCAGAGTCTGGCAACGCGGCGATAATAATTATCGATAATTGGCAGCCGCATTTAATATTGCTGCTGCAGCGGCATAAAAACGTCGATACAGCGCAGCAAATATTTTTGAAATTGCAACATTTAAAAGAGCAGTATTTTTCAAAGGCTTTAATTTTTGTATAAATAAAAAGAGTATATTTTTATGGTTTACTTAAATTTTTTTTAAAATACAGCATGTGGCAACGGCGCGCAACGCGCGATAACAGTTATCGATAATAGACAGCATGCTGTGTTGCTAGTATATATGCTATGCTGTCAGTATATTTTTGACATTGGAACTGGTCACACTGTGTGCGAGCAACGCGTTTGAGAAAATTCATACAATTCATACGAAAAATATATAATTTTCAACGTTTACTATAATAAAAGGCGCAAAAATGGCACGCAAGAATGCCCAAGCCGAGGATCTATCAAACGTTGAGTTTGAAACAAGCGAAGATGTTGAAGTTATACCAACTTTCAATGCCATGAATCTGAAAGAGGAGCTGCTACGCGGCATATACGCGTACGGTAAGCAGTATGTACACCTTGCTGCGGCGCTCATTAATAAAACAAAATTTTTGCAACATTCAAAGGCTTCGAAAAACCATCGGCTATACAACAGCGTAGTATTAAGCCAATTGTCAAAGGACGCGATGTTATAGCTCAAGCGCAGTCTGGTACGGGCAAAACAGCAACTTTCTCTATTTCCATACTACAGAGCTTGGATACGACGCTGCGTGAGACACAGGTCTTGTGCCTGTCGCCAACGCGTGAGTTGGCAGTGCAAATACAAAAGGTTATACTTGCGCTAGGCGATATGATGAACGTGCAATGTCATGTATGCATTGGTGGCACAAATCTGGGTGAAGATATACGTAAACTAGACTATGGCCAGCATATAGTCAGCGGCACACCGGGTCGTGTCTTCGATATGATTAAACGACGCGTGCTTAGGACAAGGTATGCTTGCTTAGCAATGTGTATATCGGCTGGCATTATTAACATTGCATTTTCAACAGAGCTATTAAGATGCTGGTGCTGGACGAAGCAGATGAGATGTTAAACAAAGGCTTTAAGGAACAAATTTACGATGTTTATCGTTATTTGCCACCTGCCACACAAGTTGTGCTCATTTCGGCTACATTACCGCATGAAATACTCGAGATGACTTCCAAATTCATGACAGATCCCATACGCATTTTGGTCAAACGGTAGGCTAGCGTGTTAGAACTGCAAGAGAATTTTTTTAAAAACAATTTTTTTTGCCTAGTGATGAGTTGACACTGGAGGGCATTAAACAATTCTTTGTGGCCGTCGAGCGTGAAGAATGGAAATTTGACACCTTATGTGATCTCTACGACACACTGACCATCACCCAGGCAGTTATCTTTTGTAATACCAAACGTAAGGTGGATTGGCTGACAGAGAAAATGCGTGAGGCTAACTTTACGGTCAGCTCTATGCACGGTGATATGCCGCAAAAGGAGCGCGATGAAATTATGAAAGAATTCCGTGCTGGACAGTCACGTGTGCTCATTACTACAGATGTTTGGGCACGCGGCATAGATGTACAACAGGTCTCACTGGTCATTAACTACGATTTGCCCAACAATCGTGAATTGTATATACATCGCATTGGTCGCTCCGGTCGTTTTGGACGCAAAGGTGTTGCCATTAATTTTGTCAAATCGGATGATATACGCATATTGCGTGATATTGAACAATATTATTCTACACAAATCGACGAAATGCCCATGAATGTAGCCGATTTGATTTAAACTCTTAACTTAACAAAAGCTATATAAACAAACATTTTCTAAACTTAAATGAAAAAGTATATTTTAACATAAGTAGTACGGCAAAAATAACAAAATGAAGTCAAAATACATTTGAATAGTATTTGGTTTTTAATGCACAACCAAAATTTGTATAATAAATAACAAGACACCAATGTACGATTTTGTTTAAACGCTTGGTTGTGCTGCTGAGGTAGAGCTGGAGCTCTCTTGAGTATCCTAACCGCTGCTATGTCTCTATAAATAGCTGGTTGGAAGGGAACAGACATCTACAGTTTATAGCTGAACGTCGGTATCTTTAATAAATAGAGATTTGCTTAGGCATATAGGGTCAATTTGCCAGTGCTAGGCCTTTATTTACTAGATCTAAACTCAATACAGCCAAGTTTTTGCAGCTCTTCTCCAAGTTGGCTCTACAGCTCCTGACAAACCTAAACCGTTGAGGTATTTACAATCTACTCCCGCCCGATGCGCGGCAACAACCAAAATACAGACCTAGTGCTGCCGCGTTCTTCTGCTACTTACATCCTACATGACATTAAATATAACCAGTTTTAGCTTAGCATAGACTTTGGTCTAATGACTGACTGTGTCCGGGTAACTATTTGGCTGTTTCAGCTTAAAACATCCGTTTTTTGTGCTATGGGCACATATGCGGTGGCTGTTGTGCTTGTAGCAGCTTTTGTTTGGGTTTCCGACTTTAAAAGTGTGCCCAAAACGATGCCAAGGAATAAGATAAGTCCAACCTGATGGTTGGAAAGAAACTTTTTGGCGCAATCACTGGGATTGTTTATGTTGAGCGAGTAGATCTGCAAGAGTGACGAATTAATTGAGCAACTTACATGCACACAAACATTTACCTGCTGCACCAGATGTGCGCCCACAATGCCCACGGCGCCGTAGTACGGCCACGCTTGTTCACAAGCATAGCCCGCAGCCGTTAAGCCCGTCAGCATGGCTGTGGTAAAGCCAGATAACCAGATTTTTGTATTATCACCAAAACGCAAGGCCGTGGACTTAACGCCTATTTGTAAGTCATCTAGTTTATCCTGATGCGCATAGATGGTATCATAGACAATGGTCCAGCAGACACCAGAGAGATAGAGCGGCAGGCAGGCGGCTAGATCGACGCTGCCCTGTGTGGCACACCAGCCCAGCAAGGCGCCCCAATTGAATGCCATGCCAAGTACTAGTTGTGGCCAATAGGTAACACGTTTCATCAGCGGATACGTTATGACCAAACCCAAGGAGCTGGCGCCCAGCAATATAGACTGCCAATTGAGTTGTACGAGCACCAGTAAGCCCAAGCTGAGTTGTGTGGAGAGAAAGACAATGGCATCGAATTGACTTATTTGCCCAGAAGCTAGCGGACGTGTACGCGTACGTTCAACCTGGGCATCGATATCTTTGTCCCATAGATCATTTATGGTGCAACCGGCTCCACGCATTATCAAAGCGCCTAGCGCAAATAAGCCAAGCATGCCAAAATCTGGCCAACAACCTGCATCGGCGCTTAAAGCTATGCTCCAGCCACAAGGCCAAAACAACAGATACGTGCCAATGGGTCGATCCATGCGCATAAGCTGTATGTAGGGCTTAATGGCTGCACTTATGCACTGCGTCAACGTTGTGTCTGTTGTGGCTTCATGCGCCGGTTTGTCCGGGCTACTCAATGAGCCCGTGCTGCGCCGCATTGTGCTGTGGTACGGGTGCATCCAAGGCTGAGCCAACATTTGTTTTGTACAACATTTTGTGTGTGCATGCAAATCAATTAACACACGCGCCGGCTGTATTGGCATGTGTTTTGATCTGTTCAACATGGCATAAGGATGGCAATGGATTTTGCCAGGTAATCTCAGGTAACGAAGCGATAGCATTTGGACCCTGTATGATAATAGCTAAGGTGTTGAGCTTCCTGCAAAACATGGGGGCTATTAATTACACAATCACTACAAAATAACACTAAAAACCTGCTCGTTTACTTTTAATGGCAAGAACACTGCTGGAAGGCCATAGCAGAGCTGCCGTATAATTTTTTAAAATTTTTTTGAGCGCTGCCACTTCAGCAGAAAATGAACAGAAATTTTAAATGAAATGTACGTTGAACGTGTAACTGACTATTTTAAAGTATTTTTGAGTGCTTTTTATTTTAAAAAATTGCAAATAATTAAAAAAAGACGAAAAGATGATAATATATAAATGATTTCCTTTAAATACTATTTGGCGCATAGTGCGAATTCAATTTGTATCTTCCATTCGACCTGATTGTGGGTTATGTTTCTCAATAACTTCCAGCTTCAACCCTCCGAGTGTTACGTGGTATTTCAACTACTCTACGCTTTAATTGATGAGAGAGACTCCAAAGCATTGCTTGCATAGATTAGTTGTCATTAACTTCTACTTGCTTCTTATTTCTATAAAATTTGTTCTACTGCATTACACTAAATGGAAATTATATATTTTATCATCAGCATAAGTATTTTGGTCTGTTAGAAATCACCTCAAGCTTTTGTCGTCGTTGAACACGACGATCTCCAATTGCGAACCCTACAGACATTTATCAGGGTTAATAGCGGTCAACTTAAGTTTAGTAAATACAATCAATGTATGTTAGAACCAGAAGATTGCGTATCTGACCATAACTTGTTCATAAAAATACTTATCATGAATAAAATAGTCTTTGGACAATGTTCGTTTGCCTCAACTATGCATTAATTTCTACAGTAAGAGTTAAAATCAAGTGTTTTGCACCCAAAAGCAAGTTGTTTTGCACTCAAAACTAGGAAATCCAAAACTAATTTGAATGTGAGATCATAATTCCTAGAAGAAAAAGTATTTGAAATACTTTTCTTTATGGATTTTTCTTGTTTTAAGTTAATTTATTTAGCAAGTTTTCCAGCTTTTTTCGCTCAGCATATTTAAACAGTACTGAAAACTTGAATTTATAGCAATTATTATATTAATATTATATTATTAATTTATAGCAATTATTATATTATTGCCATTACGCTCCTAGGGGACTTAAATGCTCATAGCGTGTAGGAATAATGTTTACAAAATCTATATAACACCGACGCCCGCTGAAGTTTTGGAGGTCTGTGCACACCTCTAAAATTATGTTTTTAATTGTATTTTCTAATTTATTTTTTTCTTCCAGGCAGTAGGTTTTAGCTTTGTAGCTTTTTACTTGTATTTGACATATCTGACATAATCTGTCTGAAGGTTAAGAAAACAACCCGCGATTTTTTGAATCGTGAATAAGTTGCGTTAAGCTTCTTAATTATTTTATGTATATGATTACAATAACAATTACGTATCAACATTAAAAAATATAGTTTTTGTTTTTTTTTTACAAATATTTATTGTTTCTTATATTAAAGTTCTGTTCTTTTTTTAAAAATAATGAAATTTTTTAAATTAGACTTTTCAGTTAAAATTATAATAGTTATCATTTATCATTCAGGTTATTAGTTGTAGTTTCAGGCATTGTATGTCTTTTCGTTATTAAGATCAAGCGGGTGTGTTGTTAGAAGTCTTTTTGTGGTTTGGCTGGGGAGGACCTAGTACTTTGAAGTCTCCTTGTGGTCCGAGTGTTGTCCAACAGGTTGATCACTAGTACCATACAGCTAGCTTTTCTTACTACTACTTGGACTCAGGGTACACCCATTTCGTTGGGAATCGGTATACTTAGCGAAGGATTTTCTGATTTCTTCTTGGACACAGAAAACATCCAGTTCTTCGGAGTCTCTTTGTGGTCTGGCTGTTGTCCAACATATTGATCACTAGTACATTTGGCTGGTTTTGCTCATTCATAGATTCTTAACACACAGGGAAGACTTAGTTCTTTGAAGTCTTCTTGTGATCTGGCAGCAGTTTACATTTGGTTAGTTGTGCAGATTTGCTGTGTATCTAGCTCTGGCTCCTCTTACTACTACCTGCTTTCAGGGAAAACCCATTTGGATGTGAAACACGCTGTCATGGCAGCCTGAGATCATAGGTTAGGTTAGAGCGGTTGCCAAAGGAAGTATCCCCTTGGCACACTTAGGCCGAGCACGGCCCATTGTGATGAGCCTGAGATCATACTCAAAGCCATATTTTGGAGACGATATTTGAGATTGCGGTTAGAAGAGCTGGTAGAACCCTATTCCGCTGGTTCATATTGGTTTAATAATAAGCTAGTTAACCAACAGCTGGATGCTGATTTTGAGCTTTGAACGTCTGTCTATCAGTTATTGTTTTTGCCTCAATCTTTTCACGGCTTGTTTCTTCTTGTGCAGAATTACAGGTAGGCGCCTGTCGAGCATCATACCCAGGTATTTGGGAGTTGATTCAATGGGTACGATGATTCTGTTGAGGCTAACGGGCGTGCAATTAACCTGACGCAGAGTATATACGAACTGTATATACGACAGCTTCCATCTGCGCAGAAATCTCGATGGCATCTGGGATAGCAGAAACCTGAACTAGGAGGCTTCTCTGCGCAGATGCAACACTACTTTGAACTAGAATAAATCCACAGATGCCATCGAGCTTTCTGCGCAGATGGAAGCCGCGAAGGAAGCTCGATGGCATCTAGGATAGCAAACAACTGAACACAAGTGAACTTGTTATTTGAAAATGTTGAGTACTTGAAGCATTGTATGGTAAAAGGAAGTGAGGTTTAGGTATAAGTTCCTCATGGGGTAATGTCCTTATAAACAACTCGCATTTTAGTTGATATAATATCAACAAAAGAAAAACAAGAAATAAAAACTTCAAAAGGGTTTAATTAAAATTTCCTTAACTTTGGCAAAAAACCCGCCAAATCAAAAGCTCTTTCATTTCGCCACGATTTAGTCAATTGCACAACCCCTTGAACTTCTGCAATAAAGTTACCACGATTTTTTGCGCACGGCACCAGCAAGTTCGAATTTTGCACACGTCTAATTCTACGGCCGTAACTTTTGCGCACGGCGTGCTATTTCTGCACACGGCAATCAATATTGAGGTACTTTTGTCCGTTGGTTAGAAATAAAACTCTATCAAAGCCAAGTGGGCCTTAAGCGAACACATTCTAAATTCGCAGCCCAACGTGTGATCATGAGCGTTCAAAGCAATTGTTGCTATCGGCTAAAGGCAATAACTTAAAAAAAAAAAACAAAAATTGAGTTAATGGCAATGTACTTTAAAATCTATACTAAGCGCGCACTATGTTTACTTTCTGGATTTTCTAAATATATATATTTTTTTTCTAGAAACACTTGTACTAAATTATGGTCTAATATAAATAAGCCGAATTGTCATAAATAATTATTAGTTGTACTTGAGCATGCGAGCTACCAGACGCAATGACTTGATCATAATGGCAAATTATAATGATAATGATATGATGTTTGCAAAACCCTGCACCCCCCTAAACAGAATGCAGCTGTAGCTGTAGCTGCAGCTGGTTTAGCTGTTTAGACTTTGTAGATTTCAGCCAAAGACGCCGCTGTAAGTAATAGCCACAGTTCGAGCTGTGCAAACAATGTACAACACAATAATTATGTATGACTGCACTTGTTATCGTTAATATCACTGATAGCGCATATTTCTTGAAAGATAAGTGTGTGTACCTATCGCTCAGTCAGGGGGATTAGCGTCGATTTTTCTTTAAAAAACAGCATACGGCTGTTGGCCTTAGTAGTCGTCTCTCAGCGCTTAGCAGTTAAGCAAGTGTATTTCGTTGACCGGTTGCTTGGTTGCCTTGAACGGATTTTTGCTGCGACGCTTTCTACGCTCTTGCCAAATATCAATATGGATCACGATCATGATCATGATCATGGCTCAGATAGCGCTGAAAAATCATGCAAAATGATTATGTATGTAAGTATCGATCGCAGTGTTTCCGATTTACGTAAATGTTTTTTTTTTTTTTTTTTTTTGTAAAAATTTACGCTCACCAAAAAATTTGTACCAAACATTGTACTCTCTGTAAAATTTACACAGCTGCTACTAATTTAATTGTTTGTTGTTTTGATAAAAGAGCGCGCTGAGTGCTAATATATGGTAAATACATAGCGCTCTCTTGGCGCTATATAGGGTGTGCCGGCAATTTGTACTCGGCACACTACAAGCAACGCGCAAAGCACACCCTATATATGCCGCCGCCCTCTACAAAGTTTTATAACCAAAACAAATCTTATCAAAACTTGGAACACTCTCTCATATGTTTAACACTTGGACTCTTCGCAGTTTCATGCCGGCCACTGTGAGCGCATACTCTGGAACGGCTGGGTTGCTTCAACCGTTGCCGAATTTGTGCTCTCCGCCCTAGCCATATTCGTCATCTCGTTTCTCTATGAGGCGCTCAAGTTTCTGCGCGAGCAGCTGCTGCGTCGTAGTGCACGCAAGGAGGCGGAACGCATGTCATTGGAGCTGCGTCTCAAGAACAGCAGCTCGGACTGTGGTGGCTGCTCTGAGGCACCATTGGCCGAACCCCGCGAGAAAACCTATTGGCAGCGTATTTTTGGCTCGGAGCATTTGGTACAGTCACTGCTGAATCTGCTGCAAATCGTCTTGTCCTATTTGCTTATGTTGATCTTTATGACATTTAACTATTGGTTATGTTTGGCTGTCATCCTCGGCCTGGGTTTGGGTTATTTTTTTTTTGGCTGGGTTAAGAAAGATCCGCAGGAAAGTGAGTGTTGTCCTTAAGCAGTTAGGCAGTCGTTGTTGGAGCATGATTTTAGTACAATGTAAGCTCTTAGTGTTTAGTTAGCGTTTATAATGTTACGATTGTAAGCTTAAGTTCGGTCTCAGCTTGGTTCTTGTTACACTTCCTTAGGCTTTATACCGCATAGTAATTATAATAAAGATTTATACTTTAAGCATTATATTATTTTGAAGTTTAATTTACATTTATTTGTTTTATACTTAATAAACAAAATGTACAAATAATTATTGACTAACTATTATTGCATATTATTAACGTATACTAGTTAATAACTCATCAGCAGTAGTTCCACTTCCATTATTATTATTTAAATTATAGGCATATTATTATAATATTAACTCAAATCATTCAATTCGAAATTATGGCAAACAAAATCTCCAAAATTACAACAAATTCGTTTTAAAAAAAGAGCGCTAGTTAGCTTAGGCATATATCTAGCAGTAATTCTAATTAACAATTTTGCAAGAGTATCTAACATATAATGACTTATTTATTTAATTTATGCTTATTTTATTTAAAATCCCTTTTTTTTGTTTTTGTTCTAACAAAGTAATAAGTTTAAAGATCTTCGTGCAGATCGTAACTAATTCGGAGTCATAGAGTAGACTAAAATATGCATTTGATCTTAGCACTTGAACCCTAAGAGACTTTTTTAATAACTTCATAGATGCTGTTTTTACTAAAGGCGCAGTTGGGTGCTGCTTTTATCATACAAACTTGAAATTTTCTTGACATTATTCTTTTAAACAAACAAATGTATAACGCACGATATTTTTATCGTAAAACCTTATTTAAGGTCTTGAAAAAAGAAAAGAATGTCTAACTATCTGAATTAACCGCTAAGTGCGAACTTTTTCCAAAACAAGCCGGCCGGAAACATAATCCAAACAAATCTTTACCGATAGATAACAAATTCTGAAAGTGCGTTTATAGACGTTATCGGCTCCTCATCAATTAAGGCATTTTTTGATAATATAAAGTATAGCGAAAACGACTTTATGCGATGTCCATGAAGCTACAATAGTTGGCGAATACAATTGCAGAAATGAGTGCCAACTTCCGAGACCGATAAACAAAGATTACGTAAATCAGACACCGTGGGATGTATTACGTCGTATAGAAGAGTGAAATTTTCAGGGACTTCTATGAGCTAAGTTACTAAAACAGGTTTGCTGCACATTTGAATTAGTTTGTTTTTCGCCAGTCAATAACTGAAGCAACAAGGCTTTGGTACTTTTGGATAATATTCGAAGACAATCTACTTATTTATCCAAGCTGAATCTGAAGAAGTCACGATTGAGCAGCTTTCGAAAAAGACAACAACAATTTATCACAAAATATGGCGGGAAACTGTCAATAGTGTTGTTGCAAAAGTTCATTTCCTTGCTGAAATATGATCTGGGCTGTCCATTTTTGATTGAACGCGAAGTGTACTTGAGAAGTCAATAGGCAACCCCTTTCATAAAATTAACACATTCAGTTGTAAGTAGTGACGGCATTTGATGTAGGGGCAGAGCCTATTATATCCCAAAAGCTGACATCAAAAAATTTATCGAAAGTTATTTCCTAAGTCTTACAACAAATAAACAATCTCCTTGAATCCGGGAATGAAACCAGCACCGCCATAATATCTGCCAAGCGAAAGAGGCCTCTATTAAGATAATTAGATCTGACTAGGCATACCTACCACCTTAACACCTTAAAGATTTCCCGAGTCCGCTGATCCTCGTGAAAAAAAGACAGCAATAGAATATACATGATGATGATAGACAATGAATGGTCCTATATACATCCAATACGTGAATGATGTTGGGAAATAATCCACATATGTTTTATATTATTTTAATATCAATTAGCGACGCTATTTGGTCAACTGTTTTTAGATAATAATAATAATAATAATAATAATAATTTCTATCATAGAAACATGAGCGCATAAAAATTGAATGACACACTAGATATTTTCAGACAAATGAGTATATGAGGTCTGTGCAAGTCGAAAATAAGTTTAGTATTGAAGAAGGCGACGAGGCTATCAAAGCCTGACAAAGTCTAAAAAGCTAGACTAGAGAAGTCGTATTGCTGGACTTTTCTACATTAGTAAGCAGGTATCTAGGATTGATTCAATGTTGAAGTAAACATAAGATTATTTTGCAATTAAGATATCGATGATTTATATGATACAACTTCCAGAGAATGCAGTGATGTTTAAGGGGAACCCAAAAATCAAAACCAAAAGTTTCAGATAAATAGGTAAAAACAGCTTAATAACCGGGTGATATTTTCGAGTTGCTTATTATTATTTCAGAATTTAGGGATGTTTTAGGTTGTGTACTCAAAGAGTAGTCTTTTTTTAATTTTTTTGGAACTAATGAAAAAACTAGTATTGATACCTTAAGATTGATGCAAAATTATGCCTCCGGGGAACAGCTATTGCCCTGCATATAATTTCAATTACTTTTAATGTACATAACCACAAACATGTGAAAATCCGGACTTGCACGCAAATTTGGTAAATATACAACAAAACGCTTTAGAAATTACAATCAGCTTTTCAATAACTTTACCATGTGGATCTATGTTATTCATTCGTTTTGGCAATCGGGAATATTGTACAGTTTCCAAGCACTTTATCAAAATAGATCAGAATCCGTTGAATGTAAATCAAAACTTCTCACCAACTTTGTTCCTATTAAAATTTCAGATTTACCGGGTAGTGACTCTGATATGCTTTACTTTACAGATATCCTTTGCTCCTGGCAATGAAGGCTTCAACTGCACTATAAAACGTATCCCATATTCTATTGGTAATTTCAATTATCGCATCTGACGCAAAACCTAGTGGTTTTTGATTTGCCTACAAATATCTCATAACCGAAAGACGCAACCAAAACTTTTCAGGGTTCGCAGACAAAATATCGGTATTTTTTTTAACTGTGCTATCCCAATGACGTCAGTCGCGTTTTTTATTAAATTCTCTTTAATTGTTGTGAAGACCCGTCAAAATAGCCGCTAATTTCTATAAAAAAAACGCTACGAAAACGATATTCGTTCTATTAAAAATCGAACTTTGTTTTCGATTTCATTGGTAGAATTCCGACAAAAATTGCATAAATTTTCATTCCTCAAATAATTGCTTTCTCAGCCCCCCCCCCTGCTCGTTTAGTAAAAACAGCTTCCCAAACCATCCTTTAAACATAGCCCCCCCCCCTACATAATCCTAACTAGCTATCTACATAATATTGCATTCGAATACAATGTGTGCGTTGTGCTTAAGTTTTATGGCAAATCGATTGAGCGCTTTAAAAAGCAAAACAGCCAAATCTTTGACAGACTGACTAACTGGTTTTCACCAACCCTTGCTAAACTCATAAACCAGTAGCTCCAGCGGCCATCATGCCGCCATGATGATGGTGATGATGCATGCCGCCATTTTGAAAGTACATATAATAGTTGTAGGGTGGTTGCTGCGCGGCGGCCATCACCTGTCCATTGCTGTCGCAATCCAGCAGCTGTTGCGCAGCAGCACCGCCAGCTACCGGTGATGGCGTCATGGGTAAGGGTGACATGGTGTTGCCCACCTGACAGCTGGCACGCAAAGCCACCGCCTGATGATGCGCCAAAATATCGCTGACCGAGTGCGATGAGGGCCAGTGTGAGGCAGCAGCGGCCACGCTGCGTAGATGATGAGATTGTGCGCCTGCTGCTTGCGGTGGCGAAGGACTGCCACAGCTGACGGCCGACTTCATGCTATACGCTGCCGCTGCGCTATACGGCTGGTATATGGAATTATAGAGATGCGCATGCGCATGATGTGCGCTGGCTGCCACCGCTGCAGCCGTATGCTGATGATGATGGTGATGATGATGCGCGGAGTGTGTATTGTGTAAAGTTGAGCCATTGCCAGCGGACGTATTAGCATTGCCATTGTTGCTTACACCGAGTGCTGCACTGCCGCCGCTATGATGATGCCCGAGGCTGCCCAGTTTATTGCGCAATATGCGTGATATGGAGCTCACGCTGGGCACATTCGTCTTGTCGCATATGCCCTCACTCAGCAGGCGATCACGTATTTCCCAGGCAAATATGCCCGGATCTCTTTGCTTCAGCTCACGTATGTAGTTGACCACCTTGGGTGTGGTAACGCGCGGCTTGGAGCCGCCTATGGCACCCGGCAGTATGGAACCTGTTTCATGATAACGTGCCAGTATTTTTGAAACACAGCCGTGACTCACGCGCAGCTGGCGTGAAATATCGCAGGGTCGTATGCCCAGGCGCGCCAATTCAACGATGCGCATGCGCGTTGCATTTGGTAGCGGTCGTCCGTTCACAAAGACGCCGCCCAGCTGATTCACTTCTCCGTACTGCGGACACTGCGATTCTGCGAAGAAGTGAAGAAAAGAGTCAAATGAGTGGGGGCATAGAAAATTGCAGCGGGCGACAACAAAAAAAAAAAAAAGACTACAAAAAAGGCCAATAGAAAGAAGCAAACAAAAGCACATTTGCGTCTAATTAGCTATGGGGGCTTGGGTACTGGACGGGATCGCATCAGGCACTGGGCTGCATGCGCCTGTGTTGTTCCGCTGAAAAATTGCTATACTTTGGTTCTGGGAATTGCGGATATGAGTGTGTGTGCGTGTGTGAGTTTTGCTTGAGATTGCGGCGGCATAGAGTCAAGTAAAATATTTACATAAATGTACGAACGTGCGGAAATGCATTTTTATGAAACCTCGCTCTCTCTTTCGGTACAAGTGTTGAGCACTTGGCTCACTTCAGCAGCTATATGTCACAATAGTCTAGTAACTCATAGTTGAGATTATGAGCTGGAAAACCGGCTATATTGGGATTATGTAGTAGAGCTGTTTGAAGTTCAGCATAGCTCACTTCTGTCATAATCCATCTTGTTGGGATTTCAAAGTTCGCATAGAGATTGTTATTAGATGCCTATTAATAATTCGCTTATATTGACAGAAACTATATTATAATTGAAATCAAAGTGAAAATTGTGAAAAATTTGCTAAATACAAATATATCAGTTTCTCGAAGCATTTCTAAAAAAGTATCCAGTAAATTGGTTTTTGAGCATTCTCGCAAATGGTTCTGAAGCGATTAGACTTGGTACAAATGTACGAAAACAGCGACTGTTTTGTATTATTTTTTAAGCAATTGAAAAATTAATAAAAACTTATTTTTTATAAGAACAACATATATTTGAAAAAGATTCCAACGCATTTTTCACAAAAACAACATTTATTTGAAAAATTTTATATCAGATTGCTCACAACATATACTTGAAGAAGATTAGAACTGATTTTTCACAACAACAACATATAATTGAATAAGATATTGTACATTTGTTATTACAAAATATTATAAAAGATAAGAAATTTACGTGGGATCAAGAAAAGAAGCATTTTGTTTTGTTCACTACAGCTCCTCTCGGGATCATCTGAATTAAACAGAAAAAAGCAGGTTTTTAATTAAATGCAAAATATTGTATTGGCTTTATTTTAAAACAAAAATCGCGGAAAAACATATTACAAAATTGGTATTTTTTTCTAATGTAGCCTTTGTAGTATACTCGCCTCTAAAGCTAAAGTTCGGAGAGATGTTACAGTATACTATTTGATTTAGTACGGGCAATTGGTTTTCATTGGAGAGATCATCAGATAGATGCTAACATGTACCTAGTAGTACCTACACAAGCGAGTAAAGAGAAACAGTTTTCTTATAGCAAAACTTAATCCTTCAAAACAAGCTCAATTAGTACAGCTGGTATTACCCGATAAGTAGTTCAAGCAGTGTGAAGCAAACTATAGTAAAACAGCAAGTTTATTTTTTGAAACAAGTTAAAATACTAAACTTGAAGACCAAACAGCTTAACGGACAGTGTAATTTTATACATTTTTTTTTTTTCCTTATTATTCCGCTTGGGAACTTAGGGCCTCTACAAGAGCCATCCATCGAACCCTAATTTTGCGCCGTCTGTTTAGCTCTGTCCCATGTTGTGTTCGCCTGGGTCAGTTCTTGGAGGATGGATCTTCTCCAGGTCGCCTTGGGTCTGCCGATCCGTCTACTGCCGTGTGGATGGATGCCAGCTATCGCTATCTGCAGTTTCTACATTTCTTCCTCGAACTGTGCTAATCTTGATGGTTGCTTGAGGGTTCAAACGATCCATTGTCCTATTCGTGTCGTTTTTTTTTTTTTTTAGAAAATGCCTTTGGACTTCATCGAATTTGGGGAGCCGTTTTATTTTTAATTCTCTTGTGTTGGTTTCTGTAATCTGTTGAGTTTTTCGATCGAACTGGTAATTGGCCAGATGCGACTTATCCCAGTGGTGGGGCTGCCAACCCCAATTCGAACTCACGACCCCGCGTTTAGAAGGCAAGTGTATTACCCACTCAGCTACGAGGCCCCGCCATATATATATATAATATATTAATTTTGAAAAACTGCGCCATCGCACCCACCAACTGTTGTAGCTAGTCTTTGCTGCGCAAGCAGTTCAAGCAGTGTTCAACGATAAACTGTAATCAGCCAGCAAGTGGCCTGCCTGCTTATCGCTACACTTAAACATTCGAGAAAAACTAAAATACTAAACTAAAGCCAAGTACCTAACACCTCAACGGATAGCGTAATTTTATATGGCTATAATTTCTGAACATCTGCGCCAGGTCTAGTTGCAGTGCCACTAACAATTCCATTGCCAGCGACAAGGCCTGGTCAACAGCACTTCATCTAATTTAAAATCGTGTAGTTTGCCTCACATTTCACAACACAACAGCAACTGGGAACAGGAACACAACACGTACAGCTCAGGAAAACTGTTCGGTCAGCGCCATTAAAAATTCACAATAGAGCTGCCAAGTTACACGCGCCAAGTGCAGAAGTTCAGAGAATAAAGGGGAAAAAACCAAACAAAAAACAACAACTGGGCAACCATTAGTTTGGACAACAAAAGCAAATGTGTAACGACCGCAATAGACTTTTCTGCCGTGCCTCTCCACACTCTCTCACACACGCAGCAGCATAGGAACTTGCAATTATTGGGATGAAGTACATTGCCCATAATGTGCATGTAGGCATAGCATTACAAGTGCATTGGGGATTTATGTCTATGTAGAATTGATGTGCCCGAAATTATGCCTAATGCTGTGCGAATTGGAAACCCCCAAACACTTGTTGGTTCTGCACTAAATCTGTGGCAGTGCTTCCAATTTCGTGTACTTTACGGCTTGTCAATTGTTAGCACTACATATGAGGCGTACAGTTAGTCAAGATCGGTTTTACTCTCGCAGTATTTTTTTATATTTTTTTTATCAGACAAATGGGTCATACGTTCGTGCAGCTGCATAAATAAGCTACGGGCCAAGTTTAATATTATTGACATTAAATTGTAACTGGAAACTATATTAGTGTAAAAAATACCCCTTTCTGGCTAGTAAAACGCATACTGTACCTCCTATATGTAGAATAAGCATCGTAAAAATGTATCTATTATAGTTAAAGCAGAAAACCTAGACAAGTTCTATAAAAGGCAGTTGGCAAAATGCCAGCTAGCCAGTAGTTGTAAAATTCGTCTGCGCTGCAGTAACAAAATTAAGCTTGAGATGTTTTCTGGAAGATTCACGCTTTTGCTTACTCTGACGCTGTGTCTACGCTTTTCGAGCACACAAGCTAAGCCCGTTTCTAATGAGAGTGATGTGCGTATAGCCAAGTCTAACAATTATAGTTTCTAGGATAAACAATTATTTTCATAGGAATATGATTGGTTGAGTGCACTTTTCTGTGATTCTTCCGAGGAAGATGATAGCGAAGCAGATAAATTGTGTAAGTTTTTGTTGCATTTTGGGGTAAATTTCTATAAAAAAATTTGACTTTTGCAGATCTTTGCCGAAACTGTACTGTTGTAGTTCAAAAATTAGAAGCGAATGCAGCAGCGGAAAAACCTGCCGATCATCCATCTATACCCAAACCAGCAGATGCTAATGTGCCAGCAGCGCCTGCAGTTAATGGTAATGGAGGTACTCCTACTGGCGGCGGAGGAACTAATGCCGCTCCTGCTGCTGGTAAGTTTAGCTTAAATCCTTAAATACAGATGTACAAATACGAACGTGGGCATGTTGAAAACTCGGGAATGATTTGCTGCGTAGCATCCAAATCTGTAATCTGAATTTTAAGATATTTCAATTTTTGTAGCCGCAAATCAGCAACATTTGAGTTTGTGTACAGGATACAAAATTTCCAAAAAACCATAATATACTTTTTGTAAATTGTTGCTTATACTTTTACATTAGGGCCCCATCTTTTTACAATAATTTGAAAGACAGACCAAGAAATGCGCAAAATCATTGAATTTTAGATATAAAATCGTCTATCTTATAATCTTGAAGTATGCAGTCAATTCAAACTGAATATAGTTAAAACACTAAAAATTTCTTCGCGAACTGTGAAACGATGATAGACTCTACGTAAAAAGGGTACTTAACACTTTACCTTAGAAGAGAATATCTTTGCAGACACAAATATTCAGAAAATTCAGCCATATTCTAGTTATTCATGCCGACAAAAACACTTGAAAGCTATACGAATGCTGAGTGCCCATTGGCTGTATATAAATTGGACTCCAAATTAAAAACGATTCTGATTAGTTAATAATACACTTCCTCTTGGGCTCAATTCTTATTTCTTAGTGAGTGTATGAAGACAGCAGTTAACTACAGATCAGTCGTTTGTTTGAAAATTCAGTTTTTTAGAAAATATGGATTTTTTTATGAAATTTTCAAAGGCCTTCAATAATATCTTGCACAAGAAATTACCAATTATGTTAAAAACCAAAATTAAATTCGCTATACTCAACATCTAATCATAGATCGCTCTCTCTTTCTCACTGTCTTTTAAAGCAAACTTACGAAAATAATTTTATTTATTATCAGATTAGATGCATAACTTTTATTTGTATCATTGCAGGAGCATAGCTCTTATAGACTGGACCCCAAGCATCGTAAAGAAATGCCTAGATTCTAGCAGATAACTCGTTGATGTATGAATATACCTTTTTCGAATCGTAAGGATATTGAACTCTTAACCAAGAGAATTGTATAAAAATGTTTACCAAACGTTCAATTATAATTCCTATTCTGTCACGAAAGACACGTTTTGAATTTTTTTTTGTTTCGTTTAATCAGTTTTGTTTTTATATATTCTCATAGACTGAATGCAAAACAGCGAAGAATTGCAAAAATTTTAAGCGATAACTTGTTTATGTAAGAAAATAACTTAAGCGCATATGGACCAGTACCAGGGAATTACCAATGCACATAAAAGTTTCTCAACTTTTAGCTATAATTCCAGTGATAAAAATCCACAAATTTATTATTTTATCTTAAAAGAATATGACAAAGACTACAAGAGAATTATACAAAAAGATTTTCGAAACTTTCAGTCATAATACGTACTTTATCACGAAAGAGAAGTCTTATTTTTATTAGATTTGTTTTATATATTTTCATAGATAGGATATATTATCTATATTACCATCTTATCTTCAATGAAAACTTCAACACACCTTTTAAGATGATCGACTAGAATTATTTATAAAATTTTTTTTGTCGCATTGCAACTTGACAATCGCCTATCATTAGTAGTTCTGAAGCTATAAAACGCTCTTAATGTCAGCTCAAGATATTTTGAAACCATTGTTCTGATGCAGTGTCGAGTGTACTTTCTTCAATCTTCATTTTATAACTATAAAATTTTGTTATAACAGCTCCTTCAGCACCAGCAACCACTGGGGGAAACAATCCTGTAGCGCCACAATCTAATAAAAATGGTATGAGTATGATCCCAGCAGCACCAGCGTCTCAACCTAATGCAGGTGGTACGGATATGATGCCCGCACAATCTTCTTTTTAAAACTATAGAATCTTGTTATAACAGCTCCTCCGGCAGCTACAGCAACTGGCGGAGAGAATCCAGCAGCTGGTATGGATATGATGTCCTCATCAGCAGCGCCCCAGCCTAATCAGGCTGGTATGGATATGGATGCGATGTCCTCATCAGCAGCGCCCCAACCTAATCAGGCTGGTATGGATATGATGTCCTCATCAGCAGCGCCCCAACCTAATGAGGCTGGCATGGACATGATGTCCTCATCAGCAGCGCCACAACCTAATCAGGCTGGTATGGATATGGATATGATGTCCTCATCAGCAGCGCCCCAACCTAATCAGGCTGGCATGGACATGATGTCCTCATCAGCAGCGCCACAACCTAATCAAGCTGGTATGGATATGGATATGATGCCCTCATCAGCAGCGCCCCAACCTAATCAGGCTGGTATGGATTTGGATGCGATGTCCTCATCAGCAGCGCCCCAACCTAATCAGGCTGGCCTGGATATGATGTCCTCATCAGCAGCGCCACCTAGCGATGGCTAACAAAGTTTCATGAATGATAATCTGCAATTATCGTGTCGACGCTTCTACAAATAATATCAATACCATTTCGCAACTTCCATATTTTTGGCTTTGGCGTCTTTTAAAGGATTCTGTATACGCCTAGGGTTCAGTTCGTACTAGTTCGGGTGAGGGATACATTTTTTTTAATTTTACAAATCGATTTAAGTTTAAGACATTTCGGTTATATTGTATTTAAACAAACTGCCAAATTATTATTAAATTACTCTTAAGTTCCTTAAAGAGACCTTTAATTTTAAGTTTTGAGCTCAAAGTTACAAGCTAAGCAGCCGTTTCCAAAGAACCTTCTAGGTTTACTAATGATATCCATAGCATTACGTATTATATTCGTATTATGTTTTGAAACACCAATGCGCCTAATTTGTATTATCGATATCGATGTAATGAATCAAAACAAAACAGTATTCTTTGAAACAAAAGACATTGAAAAACATAATTTTAATCTTTTAAGGTTTAAGCATATTTCTTTGATAATATTTTCGGTTTAGTTTTTAGAAAATGTTTGTTTAACGAGCAAAGTTTTATATTTTACAATTATTAAAACAAAATCGGTCTAATTACATTTTCAATTAATTGAGCGTAACTTGAAATCTACAATTTTGTTACTTTTAATAGGGATTCATCATTTTTTCTGAAAATTCTTAAGAAAATATGACGAAGGTCAGTTGAAAACTAAAAATACAAGAAATAAAGTCTAGTGAACTACGTCAGCTAAAATAAAAACTTCAGTGTATACGTTTCATTTCAATTGAAATTCAATTTCGCAGAATTTTAGATTTATATATTCTACTTTTTCTAAATATTGAACGGGTTTCTGTCACCATTCTTCTTTAAGACATTGGATGTTTCTCTAAATATTGAGCAAGTGTTCAATTATCTTTAGATCAAACTCTTTTTTCACTTATTTTCAAAGAACTATAAATGTGGTACATAAATTATGACAAAATAAAATTAAAGAGAATTGGATGGTTTGGGAGAAATATGCCAAATTAAAAACCTGATATCTCCTTGAATAATCCTGCCTCTTTATAAACAGCACCGGACGATTAAATGATATTGTGTTACGTAGTATCTTCCAATGTTGTAGAAGTTTGTTAGCAAAAAACACTCTCTGTTTAAATATAACGTAGTTTCTTCGGAAGTTTTAGCATTTTGGTATCAGAAAACTTGTTTCATAAAGAGAGTCGCTAGAGACATACCTAGCATGTGAGTAAACCTTCAAGATGCTACGATTTTGATATAATTGCATGGTTTTTCCTGGGTTACGGTTTATAATCAGGTAACGTCGCGCTTTCAGAAATATTTCTAGATCTTATGTGGAAGACTCAAGCTGGTATTGCTGATTCTATTGATTCGATATAGATCAACTCTCTTAAGACTCCAAAGACATAATTTCAGAAGCACGTGTTTTACGTTTTGATGACATTGTGCATTTAGTCTATTGTAAATAGTATATCTTCAAATATAATTATCCTAACTATTTGAAATTTTTGGAAAAGAAAATCTTTACTTTATCAAATTAATTCTAAATAGCGTTGTCTTCTCAAGATCGTAAATGTCAGCTACTATTTCAAATAAATATTTTAGTCGATAAAGGGCAACGTTTTGTTTAACTTTCGCATAACAAAAATGCTTTTACCTACATTTAATTCTCTTAATCTTCTCACACTAATTCTTCATACACCTCAAAGACAGAAAACAAAATCTTTAAAGACTTTATTGTGGCATTCATGGCACATACTGTGACATTATGTTTCCAATTGTTTTGACACAAGTCACAACAAATCGGCTGGCGCTCAAGTTAGACCCACACACAGAGCCACGTCTGTCTGACTCTTTGGCACACTCGGCGGTGGTTTCTGATATCCAAAAAAAAATTTATCTTCTTTGAGGATTTTTTGTGCGTTCCACTGCAAAATATCACGACTTTAACTTGACATTACGTTTGACATTTGTAATCTTGAGATCGTTAATTATTTTGGAATTGAGTTACAAACCCGCAGGCGCAGGCATATGCACGGGGGCCCAACTCTTCATAAGACTGTGCTGCCACACAGGAGCAAATATTACAATGCCAAAGGGAAAAGCACAAATAGATGTTTCTACGTATATATAAAAACATGTGTGTGTGTGTGTGAAGTAGGTATGTCTAAAGATCACACATTCGACGAATACCACTACCGACTGCTCGCTCGCCTTCCCCAATTTTCGCAGCCGTTTTTTTGTCTGCCTGGGATTCCAATTCTTCTTGGCTGGCCGGACTGTTTTTGTTTGAAAACATTCGAAACATGTTCAATGATAGCTGCAATTTGTTGCTCTGCTCAACAACATTATCTTCAAGTGCTTGACTTTTGTGCTAAACGTTCATAAATTTGTCTCCACAAATATGTGACTTGTACGAAGTGGAAGCAGCAGCAGTACTACGAGTACGCATAGTTCTTTGGCGGGCCTTATGAATGACGCCTGTGCTAGGCTAGGCTATGTCGTTGTCTTCTCTAGTTTATTCATTCTTTTTTGTCTTGATGTTTATTGTGTCATTTTAATGGTTTTTCAAATACGCATGACATCAATTTTGGGCAATTATTGAAGATTAATGGAGCTCAGGATTGTCCATAGCCATTTCAGCTGCATGCTTACAGTCAATTATGATCTTGAATTATGTGATTTCGGTTGATAACAAGATGAGGAATTTGTAATATCGCCAATGAGATGATGCTCAAGTTATCAGTTTATGCTAACAGTGCTCTTGGTAATGGGAGAATTGATTAGTTGCATTGCCTAGCTGAACAGACGCAAGACAAAGCACAGACGAGTATATTTCTTGTTATATACATTTCTTTGGGATTTCAGTCTAAGATACTTGTACATTATAGAGCTTACTAGTAGCTTCTTAGAGTTTCCACCAAGTTCCACTAAAGTCTGTCATAATTCAAGAGATTTAATATATTTCAAGTCTATTTGCTATACAAATCACGTTTTGTAAAGGGTGTTTTTTTTAGCTACTTAGTTTTTGGCAGCACTGTTTTCAACAGCTGATTATTTTCAAACGCTCAGTATAATCTTCAATCAACTTAAAAACAAAAAAACTTTTACGAAATAGTTGGATTTTATTAATTAATAAGTGCTTAAGCAAAATTTGCTAATTTGGTTTGAGGAGCAATCAAATTCAAGGGGAATAACTACCAACATACCGAAAGTTACTCCTTGATTTGCATTATGTTGCGGCGGCTTTATTGGAACGTACTTTTTCAAATTCAGCCAGGGTCACAACGTTATTGTGAATGGCAAGCGCTACCATACGCTGCTTACAAACTTTATTTGAATATAAATGGATTGTAGAAATAAAAGAGCTTGAAGAAAAAGGTACCACATGCCACACATCCAAAAAATAATAGCCCAATTTTGAAACAAGTTTGATGTACAGTTTATGTCAACTTGAGTGACCAATCTAGGTGACCAGATAATGTAAGTTAACGCCTCTAGACGGGAGCTATATCTTTAGCGGCAAGCCCAAAAATATTAATGCCCATCGCAAACCAAAAAGGCAATGAAGAACTTCTTGAGAAGTTAACGTCCGGTGTGTTTGGCGGGGTCATATTAAAGTAGTACCCAGCAGCGCGGTAACGGCCAACATTAACAAGCAAATATCTGTAAAAATAAAATTTTATAGATCCAGCATACATTTTTAATGTATCTACAAAAATTTTTTTTAAATTTGTTTGTTTTTTGAAAATCAAATTTTTTAGCTCTAAAAAAGTTGCCCTTTATAATATTAGATACTTCATTTAAAATAGGCTACATTTATTATTACTTATAAGCTTGTGGAACCCACGCATCTGAAGAACGTTCTGTACAGATCTATGGATTTTGGCTGGGCTTTTTATTTGAAGTTTCGTTCTCTTAGGTTGTATTACAAGTCTGCATACTATTCGTATAAGATTATGACAAACAGTAATAAAACAATGAGGAGATGATACTTTACATTAGTAGAGGTCCACGTCGATATCATCTGTACTTCAAAGTGTATTTATGTAATCGCGTTTTTGCGTGTTTTACAAATTTTTAAGCATTTATACTTCAATTTACATAAAACTTTAAGTTCCTCAGCACTATCATAATAAATCTTAATGTATCATTTGCTAAAATATATAATTTATAAGTTTAATTATATCTTAATTTAGTTCTGCTGACATTCTGGTGACAAATTTTCTAATCTTTGAATATTTCGCAGCTCTTCATAGCTCACTAAAACACATAGAGCTCTTACAACATTTCTATGCAAAAATCTGCCTTAAATCAGAGATTCCATATTTCAAACCCTATATGTTATACCAATAAACAACATTGTATCGGCTTATATCTCTTGACTTATAAGCTGTCACATCGCAAAAGCAATGTTCATCACTTAAAACAGACTTTGATTTATTTGCAATGGACCCTTACCGTACTACATCCGGTCCAACTCAAAGTCAACCAAATCCATAATGAAATTAGTCACGTATTTCATATTAGCTCGAACATCAATTCTCAATTCCCTTTGCTGGCTTTTTGGATCATTCAAACATCATAGAATCGCAAGTAATACATTTGCGATAATTCAAACACACAAACACCCAGTCGGAGACGTGCCACGTGTCCAAAACAATTTGAATAAAAACACTTTTAATGCCAAATAGTTATAGCAATTGATTTTGAAATCAATTATAAATATTGGCAAATCGAAACACAAAAATCAATAGCGGAAATCGAATCAAAAATGGCTAATTAAGACATTAGTTAGTTTTATGCGAATATATAGAAAATCGTTAAGAAGATAGTTCACTTTGGTAACAAACAGAAAATAGTTTTGGGAAAAATCTGAGTAAACAAAGAATTGATTTGGAAGAAATCCGAACAATAGACGTCTTGTTAGGTCTTTTTTAGAGTTGCATTTTCCGATAGAAAATAGAACACGATAGAACACGTATTGTGGGCGTCAAAGCCCGATCGTAAACTCTAGGTAGTTTAAGATGCGCGTCAAATAGTTTAATAAATTGGTGGGCGCTATTCCTAAGTAAGAACCAGCTAGGGCGGCGAATTCAGGATATACTATTGTCATGCATAAATACTAAGAAACAAACTTGTATTAAGTCTATTTGATTAGGGAGCTTTCTCAGAATTACTTTTAATCGAAAAAAAACTGAAACCGGCTTTGTTTTAGCAATAATGAACTCTTTTCTTTTAAAAAATAACAAGCCGACGGCAACCCGCAAATTTTATACAATATTTTTGTATTGAGATTTGTTTTAAAAGTAAAGGGTTATTTTTTCGCAACTTATTTTTTTGCAACTCTAGCAGCTGAGTTCTTGTGTTACTCTCAAACATATTTAGTAAGAAAGCCAAATTGAATAAATTATTCATCCGATATCGGCCGCTAATTTGAGGAGCATAAAACGAAATGGAACCCAGCGTAGGGACTACTTGCAAAACATTCGCGCCAAAAATTTATATGTCATCTATCATTATATCTATCGTTTTCAAAGAATTCATAAATGTTTTCGAATTGGTTTTTTTTAATCAAATATAAAAGCTCCTTTAACATATTTAATGCTGCCAAATTAATAAAAAGTTGTGATTCGAGGCATATCTCTAGAAAATGTTGCGATTTCTCCAAAAGACCTGAACTGGTGACCCTTCTCATCCTTTTGTCTGTTTACAAAGTTTGAAGAAAACGGCGGTTGCTGTAAGATCTCCCATTTTCATACTGCAAATTCACCTTGTCAGCCCTTTTCATTCGTTTTCGAAGTAATGCTCCTTTGTAAGGTATTACGTAGTTGTAGTCACTAAACGTTAGCCGGACTAAAAAAACTCATAGCAGATCACCGGATCCCCCCATAAAAAGTGCATGATTTTGTTGATGATAATGGTTGATTTGCTTTGGCGTCGATGCAGACAAAGATGGAACGGATTCAGAAGGCTTGTCATGGTATTTCTTCTCTACAGGCTAAATTGACATTCCAGCTTCAGTAACAAACCGGCGGAAAATCGCTTGCTTTCAGGTCTTTCAAAAAATAGTTCCGCAGCAAAAAATCGCATTTTGACACCTCTAGACTTTAACACATATGGTAGGTCATTCAATTTCTTTCTCAATTATTTTACTAGAATGAAAATTGTTGGCCAGAGTTCTTCCAATGACTCTGTCAGTTCACTTTGCGTTTACCACGAAACTTAATCCTTCAAAATTGTTGGGTTCGTCAGCAGGCTTACTAAACTTAGTAATGTAAAAGCTAAAATTTCTTATCTTCAAACTTTTTGGATTCCTCAGAAGGCACACGATACTTAATCCCTTAAAGTTTCCCATTCCTTTTCGAAAAATTTGTTAGTATGGCTCAGGAGGCTCTACTCTTTCAACACTTAAATCATCACTTTGAATGCGTCGAAACCACGTGACTCAACAGTCGCAATAGATTCACCATGAATTCGAATAGTACTTGATTCGATGGACTGCAGCTGCGACTTTTCTTTGTAGGTGCAAAAAATGCAATTTTATTGTTAGAATCAGACATTGATATTCTACGATTATTACCGACAGCTGCTAGAACTTTCCAATAAAATAGGTAATCATTAGCCACAACTTGCAGGTGTAGCCATAAGTCAAAAATTAATTAATTTGTCTACCCAATAATTTGCACAATTGAGCACAAATTAGGTTTGTTTGAGTTCCAATTCCCAGCAAAATCTGCTTAATAAAAGTACAGCTGATTTTAATGACAATTGAGCGATTAAGCATCGAATTGGTAACGATGAGTTTATAATTAAAAACGATAAATTGTAATCGATTTAAGCGATGAATTTTAATTAAATGCAATCAATTTTAAACGTTTTAGGCGCTGAATTCAAAACAAAAATCGTTTTAATCGTTTTTCATCGCTTTTGCTTGCCATTTTTTTTTCAGCAAAGTAAATAAAGCGGTTTGCCATATTGTAGTGCGCCAGCGGATAAGATCTGCGATGCACTTACTCCACTACACCAACAGCCAGCGGCGCAGCCACAGCTCGAACGTCTTATGCCATTGATCGTAATTAAAAGTCAATACACTTTTGTTAAATCCCACTTCAGCCCAAAAGTAGCATTTCAACATGGCTAGTAGAACGCACTGCATGCAGTTGCCAAGCTACAATGCCGACGGCTCAGTTAGCCCAGTAGACGTTGTTTTGTGTCTGACCATTGATTGGTCTTATTAAAGGTGCAAACATGCCACCGTAGTTGAGAGATGACGATGATAGCCGCGAACCCTAAATGCACATCGAACACCGTAGCGCTGCAATGCAACGTCGGTCACGATCACAGGGAGAGCATTTCGGTGCTCAGGTGCAGCTGGAGTGTTTGTCTCGTAGTCTCTGACTTGTTTGTTTGTACATTGTTTAGTTGTAGTTTTTTGTAGTTTTTGCTTTTCAAAAGGCTTCCAATGTTGAGATTTTGTTTACTCAATTTTAGGTTATGCACAAAATGGGCTTGGGTCTCGGACGTCGACGTCGTCGTCGGTGTCGTCGGAGTCAATGTCTGCCTTTTTACGCCTATTTACACAAATGTCTGTGACGTTGACGCAGGCAATGATCTGGACAAATGCTGCTACTTTGTCTCTAATGAGAATCCTTGGCAAAGTCGAGTTACGATCAGCTACTCGATGCGCTGTTAATGAAAGGTAAATAGCGCGCCTATAACGAAACATGCCCCAGAGTGTTGGTAAACAGCTTAAAAAATCATAAATTTCGTATAGTTTTCGGCAGCAGCAGGCAACTTGATGCGCGCCCCTTAATAATATTTGCCCAAATATTTGCGCATGGATTTGAATATTTGTTGTCATGCGGGTTGCTTTGCTATCCTGGCACTAGCGGAAATCGATAGCTGCTGCGGGTACAAATGGTTTACAAATGGTTCGGTAAACTTTGCTTTGAAATCGTATACTTTTTTGTGAACTGTTTTAGAGTCACAGACTGCCTAGGAGCAGTGGCAGCAGCAGCAGCAGCTTGGCAGTCTGACTTTAGCCCATAAAAAGCTCAATTAAAATTGTCTATAAGGCGATATTGTAATTCATAAATTCTGGGAAATTGTCGAAAACAATGAAGGCCATTGTTTCAAAAAAAAAAAGCCGATAAACAAATTACAAGCAAAGTAGAGAAAGAAGCAAGGGGCTAAAGCCAAAGCGTAGCAAACAAATTATATAAGTAGATCTGAGTTTAAGATTCTTGGAATTTTCATTTTTATTTTTCTTTTTATTCCTTAAACTTTAGCTTTGAGACAAACCGCAGTGGCAGACACCAAATGTACAAGTAATTAAACTCACTCAACACATCCTATAAATGGCAAAAAAATACATAAAAAATATGACGCTGAATTGTCATTTATTTCGTTTTTTTTTTATAAAATATTAAAAAATCATTAAAAGCCCACAAAATCCCAGTGAAGCGCGTAAATCTAATTACAGCGGCAATTAACGAATGCTAACTAACTAGAACTAATTAAAAATAATAATATTTTGGTAAACAAAATAAAAAAATGCCACAAAAATATAAATATATATATAAGAAAAAACCAGCCTAGAGACAGATTGGAAATGTTTCGAGTATAATGAATATATTTATTTTTTGTGTCCATTGATAGGAGCAACAAATATACTTAAATGATGCACTTCGTCTTATCAACTTGGGTTGTTATTTATGTTAATTCCAGCATAAGCTGCTGGTAAATCTTTACTTCCTACTTGTCTGTCATTTGATTTAAGATCTTTTCTGTTTAAATTTGATAAGAATTGCTGTTTTCTGGCACGGGAAATTTGTTCAATGTACTGTGACTTAAGTACTCCAAGTAGTTCTTGGTCAAGTAAAACCAAATCCTTTCGATTTGAAGTATATCAAGCTTACATGTTATGGCGGAAAATAACAATGAAATCAACCCTTATCGTTATCGATGTACTAATACTTAAGTTCTCCTAGTCGTACTTAGTCAAATAAAATCAAATTCTTTCGTATTGAAGCATAATTAGCTTTCATGGAGGAAATCTCTTTTCGTAGCGCTGTCGTAGAACTCACATGGTGGAGACAATCAATAAAGCCATTCCTGGGAGCTTTGAGTCACGGATTTGCTAAGATTTAAGTTCTCCAACAATATGTTACACTTTTATTATTAACTTTGTAACTTAATCAAGTAACACAAAATACTTTCGTATTCAAGTTTATTAAGTTTCCATGTAGAAACTCTTTTTTCGTAGCGCTGTCCTAGAATGTACAAATAAAAGCAACTATTTCTAGTCACATAGTTCTTAGACAGGTAAAACCAAATGCTTCGTTTTCGCAAATATAAAGTTTCCATGTAGGAATACTCATAAGAATAAAATGTTAAAAACTATCAATGAAACAGCATAGGGCATTTGAGTTATCGATGTTCTGTTGCTTAAGTCTTGAAAGTAATAAACTTAAATAAAACCTTAAAACTTACATAGAATATAAATTGAACCCACTATTTCGCTAAAATTTTCGAATCTGCAAAACTTTTTAAAAATTCTGTACCAAATATACTTCATCAAAGCGTTACGGCTGTTCCGCCATGAACCAAAGGTTCGTTCTACATTTGATTTTTTAAACAAATAAATAAAAAATAATATTAAACCTTCACTGCCTTGTAATGAATTTGCTGATCTTCCCAGTATCCGAAGCCACAATTTGTATAAGACTCTTAGAAAACAATAACGACTTCAAATTGGATTATCCACACCAAGAATTGGAATAATACTACGGAAATGGTATCGCCTATTGAACTGTGCAAAATTACCAAAGGTTACGTTAGTCCGGCCGGCCCACGAAGGGTCCTCACATAGATCAGAATGATCCTTAGCGTTACCGGGTGGAAAATTACCAAAAGCGGCCGAAAATTATGAGAAAGGGATTTTAAAGTATGGCTACGCTCGATTTCATGTAGCTGTAAGAGTATCATAAATGAGCATTATTTTATATACCTTACTTCTACTGACTTCTGTCTTTTAGTACGCATGCAAAAGGATTTGGGGCCACCGGTTCAGGTCTTTTGAAAAAATGTTACCTTAACCGCTTTATTTTGTAGAGCTTGCTTCTTCTGACTTCTGTGTTTATGGACGTGAGCAAAAGGATTTAAGGGCCAGCGGTTCGGGTCTTGTAAAAAATCGAAAAAATGGCTAAATAATTGGATCGAGGCCAGAAGGACTTATTGTTTAGAGATAATATTCGAAAGTACTCAGAGAGATGGAGCAGTAGCCGACGGACTTTTATTTAATAAAAAAACTCTTTGATGAACAGACCGAATACTTCCTGAGGATAACTGGTTAAGATAGATTTCATTGTAAAATAAAATTGTCTAAAATAGCTGCGTTCTACTGGACTTTGGCAGTGTAATGGTAGCGCACTCGTCCCTAAAACGGAAGATCGGTGGTGCCATTTGTGTATTTTTTCAGCACTGACATAGCTGGCAAATAAATAGACGACATTCTCCTTGACAACACCCGCCGTCCAGATTCGGCTACAAACTGTAGGTGCCTGTTGCGTTCGACCAGCTATTAATAGAAAGAGAGATATCTCCAAGCTCCGCTTTGGAGAGATGACCGCAAAGTCAAGGGAAGTGAATTTATTGATTTTACAAAGTGCTGCTTTACTTTGGTCCATCAAAAAATAGTCTGAATTGATATGGCTTTTCCCTTTCTTAAATGCCACCTGAAGCACTTAATTTTACAAGAAAAGGTACCAAGAAAATTATAGTAAATTTTACTAGTTATAAGATCTTCAGCCAAAAAGTGAGCTGCCTAACAAAAAAGTAACCATTAGTTTAGAATTCAGCATACCAACATTCTTCAAAAAGCACTTTCAACAAAACGATATAGCGAAGCTTGCCTGAAATATTATATTGTCAGTCGCTTAAAGTAAAAATATATGCACAGGTTGCTGAATCCCATAATCAACTTTACTTTCTCCAATCTAAGAAACCTTTTGCTTCAAACGATGATAATAATCGACGTATTTTATGCAACTATAGCCATCCATACCTGTCATATAATTATTATTTATAGCAGATTTCAAATGTCAAAAGGCAATAAACCAATTTTATGCATAATTGAAATTAACACATTCAACTCACAAATGGCCATTTGTTGCTGATAAGCCATTTTGTTTATAAGAACATTAAATACAATGTATTATTTATGACTTAGAATTGTTGCGTTTCAAAAATTGTTTAATCAGAGAGAACTCTGTCTAAAATGACATACGGCATTAAAACGATCGACCCGTGAGTGAGTTTGACAAGCGGCTGACAACAATTTAAATGCTCCCAAGCTGACTACTGACTATATCAGATCTATAAAATACGTAGTGAAATAGGGAAAATAAAATATAATTAATTATACTTTTTAAATTAAGAAATTTGTATTTGTATTCCAATGTCGTTTGCAACCTAAACGATGCTTTCGATAAGAATTGCTTTAATTAAATTAAATAGAAAATTGCAATAATTATGAGTAATGAGCGGCACAGATGTGAATAGCACTGAAAAAAACAACAACTTTTACTAACTAAAAGTGTTTCCTATACAAATGATATATCCCTAATATAATGCGCCATTTTATTCGTATTTTAAATTAATTACATGTACGGAAATATACTTAAGGTATATGGCTTTAGTATCATACAATACATATCCCAAACGTGCTTTCATTAGTTGTCTGAAGTCTAAGAAGACTTACGAATTTTGGCTACAAAATGTTGCAATATTATAAAAGATCTTCGAGAAAATGAACATGAAAGAAAGAAAAGAAAGAAAAAATTTTGGACACCGCTTGGTCATAAATATAATTTGCTAAAAATTAAAAAAAAAAATTATTTTGGAGCTATAAACATCATTCAATAGGAAACATCAATAGGATTATGAAAAACCAAACCCAAATGGTGCATATTCGATATGTCACTGTTTAGTTTTATTTCAAAATGTTAAATTAGATTTAATCTGAAATTTTAATTATAGGTACTAAGCTATGGTATGGAAATAATCATGCATTTAAGACTTCTTTGGGTTATCTCAATTTGTGTGTTGCGCACTTCTAGAACTTTTCATCTTCTCGAATACTGAGTAAGGACTAAACATAGCAAAAGTTACTAGACTTTGAATTGTAGGTATTTCAAAGTTAGGCATTTGAAATTATCCCAATGAAGAATTTAAAAAAATTAACTTTTTGTGTTATTTTTAAAAGTCAATTATTTAAGTTTTGAAATAAGCGAGCGTTACAACAGTGTTATTTAAAAACGCATACTCCGAAAAAATATAAACTTGGAGCCAAAAAGTGTCTCAAAATTCGGTATAATAATTTTCTTCTTGATCTTTTTGCGGTGCTGGGCCATTGCCTAAAGCATTCTTCTCGCATATAATTTGTCTGCTGGGATCACCAAGCACAAATTGAATATAAATTTGGCATGAAATGACGTTTTTTGATATCGAGGACAATATGCATAGTAGTAGTGGTGACTATATACACTCACACACACACACATATACATACATACTATATGTACAGTCAAGCATATAGCGTATATATAGTTTTATCTGAAGACCAAGTTGATACAGCAATGAATATAAATAAATTATTTCTTTTTTTGTGTTAAATAAAAATGATAAAATGGCATGGCAAATTAAATTTCCTTTTCTGAAGTCGTATGTTTGTGTGTGTGTTTATGTGAATGTGAGTGTTGTGTGAGAGTGTATGTATGTGTTTGTGTATATATCTATGTGACTGTCGTTGTATGCTGTCATGTTGTATGTATGTATTTGTTTGTCTGTGTTGATGTAATAAATCTTTGCCCTTTGGCAGACACGTTTTTCGCTCAGCCACAACAACTTGGCACCAAGTGCACTCCTGGTCATTTGTATAGCTCACTTTGATTATTTGTTGTTGGTAGACTGAGAATTTCGAAGCTTAGGCAGAAGAATTGTAATTGTAAGTGAAAGGGTAGCTATTCTACATAAATAAAAAAATAGTAGATAGAAAAAGTAGAGATATATAAATCAAAGCTGAAGCACTATATTAAGAGATAGGTGTTGATAACAGCAAGTTCTACAACAGGCCAAGATTCTTGGATACTCCTCATGCGATTTAAAATTCTCAAACCTTCTTATTACCTTGAATAATAATGATTATTATAATGTTGCCGTTAATGATGATGAAAATTAAGTTTAAAAAAACAAAGTACTCTTATCTGAAGGGAACACCAACCAGTAAAAGATCTCGCGAGAATTGTACCGATTTGTGTGATACAAATCACTCTGGAAACCTTATCATATATCTCTATTATTAAAAACCTAAAATAAACATGCATTATACAATTTTTTGCACCGATTTGCTCTCTAAGCGCTATATGATAAGGTAAACAAATTTTTGAACATTACTGCGTTGATTGCAGAGACTAAGTTATGTTTATAAACTTATTTGGTGGGAATGCGATAAAAATAATCAATATGCAAAGAATTTTGTAAATAAATAAATTTGCTTATCCATTTTCCCTATGAGATCTATATAATACAGTCCGGTAGAAAACCTTCGTAGAGGCCCTAAGTTCCCAAGTGAAAAAATAAAGGAAATAAAAACAGTCAACTGATTTCGATCAGGTTTGACGCATTGATTAAAAGTTCTAAATTATTTCTAAAATCTTAATTTTGTTATGATATAACTTCTCACTTAAAACACACAAATTACAAATTTAAGTGCAAATATATAGAATTTTTCGACAGAATATGGCTATTGGAGCTATACAGTTGACTGATTGCCTGCACAACTTAATTGTACCTTCAAAACTCTTTTAATTTTGTTGAGGTCATGTAAAATACCTCTCTGGGAGCCGGTTCAATTCCCTCATATCGTAACCTAAAATAAACTTTCATTCTATAGGACCACAAGTTTATTTTTTTTTGAAGTTGGTTACCATTCCTGAGATCTGGGTGTTCATACTGTTGGAGACACGGACATGAGTCTATCAACTTTTCAAGTCTCCCTGTACATACTTTAGATAATTTTGAGCAGTCTTTGAGGGGTTGGTGTCCACAGACTTAATATAACCATTTGCGAAGAATACAATACAACTTCGAATGAAAAAATATATATCTTTTTTTAATAAAAAAGAAAAAAGTTTGGAAAAGCCACAAGATTGTGGTATTGCAGCTTAATCAGAAGTATGTTTCGTTTAAAGTAAAAATAAAAATTGTACTCAAAGTGCAAGCTAGTTTTATATATAAAAAAATATGCATATAAGTCTTAAAGTTCTGAGCAGCAACGAAGTGGCGCAAGAAATGTATAATTTTTAAATTTAATACCACTCAAGTTAAGAATCTTAAAAAAAAATCATAATTATAATTATACAAATGCCGCGGATTGTAGCAAGCTGACTCTACTTGCCCTGCACTTTGATTGACATTATTTATTAATTAGATTTCTTATATATTTTTTTTCATTAATTTTGATAAATTTATTTCAATTATAGGGAAATTTTAATTTAACAACTCAGTTCAGTTTTTCTCAGGTTGAGCGCCATTTTGTGCTTGCATTTTTATTTTCTTCGTTGTATTTATACTTATTTTTATGCCTGCGCACATTGCGTATACGCAATGGCATTATAGTGTGCCGCCCCCTTTCTATAGTTTTTATAAATAGTTGCTCACTTTGTATATCAAGGAATGTTTTTCAAGTGCTTTAGTTTCACATTTAACATATTCTCATGTCTATACTAAATGTTAAATAAGAAGTAGACGACAATTTTGCATTCGGAGCGTTGCACAATTTGCCGCACAATCGCATTTATTTATCAGCGAATTGAGAATTTCTCAAGCTAGCGCAGAAATCATCAGGCAAGCGTTGTAACTATATATATATTGTTTTATTGGATTAATAAATATGTCTAAAGAAATCGAAAAGCAAAAAGAAAGGAAGCGTATTTCTTCCCCTTAGTCAATTAATGGCAATGTTATTTTCATGTAATCTGCAAGAGTTCAAATACAAGCGTTATCAGAATAAAGAGTACGACGGGGTCGTCTTTTTTTACTTTATTTATATTTTACATCGAACGAAATAATTAATAATTAAAGCGTAGACAACAATTTGTAGTTTCAAAGAATTGAAGTTGCTTGGAAGCTTGGTGTACTTATGACTTTTGCCCCAAATAGTTTTAACTCTAAAAACCCAGAATTTGTTTGGATTTTATGGTAAAATTTGCAAGAAGTGTTAAGGATACGTTTTTTGCCTCTACGAAAATGTGCAGATTTGTCTTAAAAAACGACTTTACCAGGAAGTTTTTATTGATCTGTTTTACTGTAAAGAGAAGCGCAGGCTGCAGGAAAACGAATACTTATGAAAGTTTTTGATAAATCTGCTTCGACTGTTAGTTATGCAGAGACTGGTTTCGAGACTTTCAAAGTGTATATCAGTATCGAAGATAAAAAGCGCCCTGGCCCATGCAATAAGTTTGAAGATGAGGAATTGAAGGATTCTTGTAAAAAGCATAAACATTGGATGACGCATACCGAACATTTTCCATTATATAAAAACAATTGGGATTTATTCAAATGCAAGCAGTTACGGCGCCGTTAAAGTCGAGAGATTTCGAAAGGCGGTTTTTACGTTAGATTGGGAATTATTAGCGATGCGTTACTAGGGCTAAAAAGTGGATACTCTACGTTAATCCCAAGCAGCTAAATGTTGGTAAAAAAAACCTGTTGAGCCCCTTGTATCATCTTTTACTTCCATGCCAAAGCAAACTATTCACGGTTCAAAGATCATGCTCTATGCACAGGGGAACCAGAGGTCTTGATTTACTATGAGCTGTCAAAACCAGATGGATCCATTAATGGGGAAGGTTATCGACTACAACTAATGCGTTTAAATCGTGGCATGATACGGTGTGTTTTCAAGATGACAACGTTGAGCAACGTGTGACTCTAAGGGCCAAACATTGTCTGGAAATATTGAAATAGCAGGTCTAACCCTCAGCTCCATGTGACTGTAAGGCTCAACAATTATCTGTAAACACAAAAATGGCAACTGCTACCCCATTCGCATAATTTTCAAGACTTTGCTTCTTGCGACTTTTGTCTCTTTCGACGTAGGCAAAAGGATTGGGTTTTCCGCAGATCGAAAAAATGTCTAAATGCATCGAGGCCTAAAAGTACCCCTATTTTTTTTAAATGGTATTCGAGAATTTCCAGAAAGATGAAAGTAGTTGCTTCCGAAGCATAATACTTTGAATGATTTTTCAACATAATAACAAAGCAGGGAAGCGAATTACTTCCAATAGTAAAATTTACTGGCATCGTTGGCTCAACGAGATGCCCTCTATCTAACCGTCGCCGTTTGCATGCGGCTTTTAGCAGCAGTTCCCAGTTTTCGTTGAACAAGTATTTAAAGATACACCCATGTTCCACCCTGGAGGCGATTGATAAAATAGTTAAGCCAGAAAAATGTTTAATATTGCTTCGTATATCTTACATATGTATGTACTAACACAAAATTAAAGAATTATATCTCAAAACAGTTTCCTTTTATTCCCAGTATTTCGATTTCAGTAAAAAAGAGTGAAACGAATTAAATTCTATGCATGGATCGATGGAATTCAAACAACGTAAGATGGCGTGTCGAAATACTTGGAACCGCTTTGGGATACTTTCTGTTTGCAATCTACAAGAAAATTATATTTTGCTGACTTTGGTGAGTATTAGAATTACTTGATTTTATTTGAGATCAAAAACTAAACAGAGCCTCAAAAATTTTATGCATATTACGAGATACTTATGAAAGACCCCGTAAAATGCGCTTTCCAAAATCTTTAACGGAAACTGCACAAACTGCATACACCGTGGCGTACGTTTGGATCTGGTAAATTAAAAAAGACACCGTATTTGTGATAATAAGAATGTAAACAATTTCCAGGGTCTTGATAATGTGTAACGGGTCAAAATAACAACGTTTATAAATAAAACAAAGTCCAGCATTGGCGTAATTAAGCAATAAATTGTCTATATGTCTGACTTTTGTAAATATTATGTAAGCTACGGCTTAAATTCGATTCCAACGTATTAATCACAAGAAGAAAGGGCACATGCATAATTATAAATTGGGATCCATTAAATGTTGCAAGTAGTTCCAAGAGTTCCTAACAAATACTCGCTGTACATAAAATCAAATATAATATGGGCTGCCTTCAGCGCCAACAACTTTGTCTGTCAACAGAAATTAATGTCTTCATAAATCAAGGCAACCACCAAGAAGTCAGCTAAGGCTGACACTGAGACCGGGAATAGGCAGGCCGCTATATAAGCAACTAGATCCGCATGACATGGCAGTGCACACCACAAGACAGATGCAATGTATGCAGTACGCTCTATCTCCTGCTCACTCTCACTCCCTATCTCTGTCTCTCTTGCAACATTGCAACAAAATATGACAGACGCAGCGACGAAGGAAACATTTCGGGTAGGCGGCACAGTCGAGTTATGCTGCGGCAACTTCAATTACGCGTACCAAAAATCTTGAAAATGCCGAAATAGAAACAAACTCAACAAAAAAAATCCGACCAATCATTGCCAATGTTCTAGAACCGAATCCACAGCAGAATGCAAATGTTGCCCATGGTTCGACGGAATTCGAACAATGCGCGACAAGATACGCCCGCTTTCTAGGGGATTGACGCTGACAGGCGCGAGTAGCATAAATTTTAACACAAGGCCATAGAGGGCCCTGGTGTCTGGGTAGGGGGCGCCACAAGCATTCAATGACACATGTTGAACGCTGGCTGCACTCTGACCCTAGATAAGCTAATGCTTGACTTTTGCTCTCTGTAGAATTTTAGTTCCGGTAATAAGTATGTAGTTTGATGAACCCCAGGGAATTTTTGGAAAGTCATCAAGGGGTTACAGCCAGATGTTTGCAGCCATTTGATCACTTGCTGTATTATTGATGTGGTTACATTAATTACCATTGAACTTGGTGGGTCTGGTGCGAACACGTGCCCTTGGCTAGATGAAGTGCACACACACACAAGACGCCTAAGTCTGCAGAAAGCAGGGAAGACGATTAGAAACTCATTAAGTTTATGTTAATGAGCTGAGTTCCCTCTGGGTACTTTGGCAGTTGCACTTGTAAATATGGGCAAGTCCTGCTGGAGAAACAACTGCAATTTATGCATAAGCGTGTATGTTGTGGCAAGGATAAAAGTATGAGACTGTAAATTTTTTTAAACTAGAAATGGGATTCCTGCATAGACCCTTGTAACTTCTTGAAAAGGAATATATTATCATAGTTGATTCTTGGGACTGCACAGGTCTTCTAGTGATTTTATATCTAAAATATATGAACTTAAAATATATGAACTTCTTTTGGCTGCTATACCGAAAATTCCAAGATGTAGAAACTCCATCCAATTTTAAGTACTTTTATTTAAGGATTAGGGGCATCCATAGCATGCTCGCTTCTAAAATCGCAGATCGGCATTTTGTCTCCCGCAGCAGCACAGCGCATCTAACATTCTTCAGACAGCACTACTCTGAGAGTCTTCTAGTGATTATATCCGATACCAACATGAATAATCAAGTATTGTGTACATTAAACTAAAAAATCCGATCTTAATTTATGTGCGAGACCGATAATTATAAGATTTAAAATATCAGAATTTTAAAAATCGTGAAAGTCTGCAAAGTACTCGGCTATAAAGCTAAATATCTGTGGTTCAATTACCCTCAGCAGGACAGGCTCCTTAGCCCAGTATAGGCATTACCAGAAAAGGGGCGATATTTGCCTAAATAAATCTCTATTAATTAAAGACTAATATTCAGATTTGACCACAAACTGATTTAATAGTGAGAGATATCCCAAGTACTGCATACTTGCAGCGATACTTTACAAGTATAGATTTGCTTTGGGTGTGATATGACATAGAAGGAACGACCAAGTGGAGTAGAACTTAATTACTAATAGGAGAAGGCCCGTCTGGAGAGAGCTGACCACGTAAATTAAAAAGTAATGTGGGTTTGAGTGTGACATTCTAGGTACAATCGTATGCGTTGGTCGTCAACATTGGTGGTGATCTTATCCGAGGCTTTGTTTTTGGTATTCTTTGGATAGTTTTTTTTCCACGAGGCGGAGTACCAAGCCCTGTGCACAGAGGTTCATTGTGCGGACAACTAGCTATACACATTAGCTTACTATTCAGCCACCCAGGTGGCGCCACGTGGAGACTGTGTGTCAACTTGCAATCATTTGAGACAAAGATCATTCTGGCTGCCTACTAACAATCAGAAGCTGCAGTCGTCAAATGAAAGCGAAGAAAAATTCTTCGCAAAATTCGGTTTCTTTCGGATTGGGGATGACTATCGCATCCGAACGAACCATTACATCTGCAACGCCAAAGATGTCCTTCAACGTATTACGACACGTCTGCCTTGGTTCTGCTATGTTCATATGGACAAAAACGCTCCAGCAAAGAAGTTCCTCGATGCTAAAGCTGACGAAGAAAAACGAAGAGAATGACCAAAAGCTCAGATGGAAAGACTACGTGGAAGAGTACCTATCTTCAGGAGCAACACACGAAAGAAGGCGAGCGCAATGCAGAGTTAGTATCGTTAGTATCAAATATTTTTTAAGATCTAAGATTTTTTCAAAGATCTTGATTTTTTTTGTATAATAGATGCAGTTGCGTCGCAGAATAGCTTATTATAAACAATATCTGATATTTCGTATGTCTAATGGATGTCAGACAGCAGGTTGGACTTAACTTTGAAGATCTACTAAATGAAAGATGCAAACTACAATACAACACAATTCATTAAGCAAAAAACCAACTACTATTCGAGCACTCGCTCCAGAAATCCAGCATAAATCAATCTAAACTTCAGGAACTATCCGACACGTGTTTTAATTAAAGACGTCTGTCTGCCTGTCTGTCTGTTTGGGGCCGCCGACGCCATATAATCAAGTCAACCAAGCGTTAGCCCAAACTCGAGAGGCAATCAGGAATGTCAGACGTCCAGACCCAGGTTTTTACGACACTTCGAGTTATTGTTAATTCGTATAAGCACATATATAGGCAATGTACATATGTCCAAGATTGGTTCGTTCCTCTACCAAGTGTGTTCATATGTGTTTTAGTACCCTACCACCAATAGTGTACACAAATGTATACTCTTCCATTAAGGCGTGTACACATTGACGCGACTTTTTGGTCTCTCAAGTGTTTGCCTGCATTTGTGGTCATTGGCGTTGTTGTCGCCGTCTCCGGGGTTTTTGCCTTTGTTTTACTACCCATAATTTTTTTTTTCATTTTCGTTTTTTTGTTTTTTTATTTTTTGTATGATTTTAGCATCTAGCTCTGGCTCTCTTGTGGGCTTTTATGTTTAGCTACCGAAGTAGATGGCTACCGGTAGCCGTTAGTCACGCATTTCTGCATTTTCATAGCCGCCCGGGCAACTGGACGTGTCCCATGTCCGTCCATGGGTCTGCGGCACATGCGGGCAAACAGCAAACAGCCACGGCTAGCAGCGCTACTTGTAAACAAAATGTCAAAACGTCGAAAGCAAATCATTAATGGATCGTAGTAGTATTGTGGGTCTCTACTATGCAGCAGCGTATTTGCAATGCGACACTTAAGATGCATTAAAATTTTTATGATTTACAATTTAAGATGATTTTTTTTTTGTTGTATTGAAATAAAAAGATGATCAACGAGTTGACAGGAAGTGTGGCTTTTAAGAAAAATAATATAAATTCAAATGTTTTACTTAGAACTTTTGGATTTTGAAAAAGGTTAAGAAGTTGCTGCAATGTTTAGGCTTAAATTCCTTCTAAATACCATTTAGGCTTTGATATTTCACTGCTATTCAGGAATAGCTTATTATCGGAAATCTTTTCATTTTTCTGCTAATTGCGGGTATACTAGCGTAACTTCATATACCAAAAAAATTCCTCAAATTAGAATTGGTCAATTCAAACGATTGTGTTTTAACTATTGAAAAAACTTAATATTTAAAAATCTTTTAAGAAAATAACTTTTTATGTTTTATTTACCTGTTTTAAAAAAACTAAACCAAATAAGATTAAAATATAGATCTTTACATTTATCGCTTAGATTTAAATGGTGTTCAAAGTTAAAATAATTTGTTAAATGAGAACTTGTATCTTATGTCCATACCCAGCAAAAAAACACATACACACATAGCGCTATGTTGCGCACAGAGTTGATCTAAGATTGATTTCCAAACGATTTCGCTTGTATTTGCTGAAATCAAAGTCTATAAAGGGGTTTTATGGACTTGGTAGACTAATGGTAGTGCGCTGCCCTCTAAGTCGGTGGTTCGATTCCATGCCTTCGATGTCTAAGTAAATCTCTATTAACTAAGGAAACCGTGGTACAGATTGAGCTATAAACTGTAGGCCCCTGTTTTCTTCGAACAGCTAGAGTACAATAGAGGTATTCCCATGCTCCACCTTTGGAGCGATGAGCATCATCATTATACGGATTCGGCTTTTAACTGAGGCCCAGTTTCTATTCGCACATCTAATACTATAGGTTTCTCCATGCTCCACCTTTGCAGTGAGGGAAATAAATTTATGTATTTATTTTTATCTCTTTAAAATCTTTCATATTTTTTCATGGAAATTTCACCCTTTTGAAAGTAGCAGTTTCGCGAAGTAGCAGTTTCGGCCCAAAAAAAAAGACTTATATTGTAAGCCACGACAGCATCCATCTTCTATCTACTCAGAGTACAAAAGATCAGTTCAAAGCCCTTTGTTTTCGCTAAGGTTGCTCTAAAATAGATGTTCAGACGTTTCCGACTGTATATGACGAAATCGAAGTTTTTAAAATCTTTAAATATTGTAAAAATCTTGCAGCATTTTTCAGGGAAATATCATACTTTACGTTAGCAACCATTTCACAGATGTAGGACCTAAGTAGTGAGCACTATCTTTTGTCTATTCCCAGTAAAAGAATCAACTTTAAGCACGTTGTTTCAGATCGAGTTTATCTAAAATAGATTTTTAAACGATTTCGACTGTTGTTAGTATATACAGCCATCTTGAAATCCTTATGGAAATTCATAATTATGAAAAAGTCATCCTTTTCGTATACAATTCCAAACCAAAATGAACTTTTATGAGTAAAGAAGTTTCGGTATATGCAAAGCCAAGCGCTGTTTGTAGAAAGAGCATTGACCAAACTCCGATTATCCACGCACACTGCTTTCATCACGTATTGAAGACAGCTTCAGCTTCTTCTCTGGGTTTTTTACCTCTTCCAAGTAAAAACTAATAACATCATCATTGTCATAATTTTATGCAAAGATGATCTAATCTCTTATATGATGGTACACCTGACCTCTTCACTCGAGTCCAATTAACTCGACAAAGACAACAAAACCGCCACATGCCAAATCGCCAACATCATACATTGCGCAAATCGTAATTTGAATATCGATAGAAACTTCATTGAACCAACTGCCATAAAAAGCGGCAATCTCGAAAATATTTTATTTTTTTTTCGACCAATAAAACGCAGGTTTCCTGGCCCAAAGCAAATGCACAAACAAAGCAAACAAATACGGTTGTACGGAGTTATGGGCACAGACCACAAACATTACAACGATCATTAGTTAAATTAGAGGCAGTGGCAACGACATCTTCTACACGGGCACATCTCCGGCCACAGAGCGACAGTAAACAAGCAAAGTTGATGCTACCGAGAGGCCGTCAATCATGCGCAAAAGACGGCAGGCGGCTCTGATCACCTTTGAAACGAAAATCGAAAGCAAACAAAATATTGTCCGAAATTGGAAAATAAAAAAAAAAAAAATATGTTGGATGTTCGTTTATTTGTTGTGAGTTTCGACACTTAACGGCAAAGGGTTTTGATGTGCAGGAAGGTAGCAACAGCGTCGACTGCAACAATTGATTAAAGCCAAAGGAAGTGCATTTTTATAACCTCGAGAAGAATTTACATTTCGAGTAGCTTATACAGATCTTATTTATATTTACTCAATGATGTGACCGCTTTTATTTATTGGCAAAACACTTGAAGCGCAGATTTGCTGGGCAGCTTCATCAGCATATCGTTTACTTCAAGTCGGAAATGCCGTCGGAAAGGCCTTCCTACTGGGAGTTGAAGTTTCTGATTGTTAATAAAACAAAATGTTGAAAATGTCACAGCTAGCAATTCTACGTCTATTACTTTACGAAAATCATGCTCCATTCTGTAATATTTATCAGCTATGTAAATTTGGGAGTTTTCTGTGTTATGTTTGGATTCTGAGTAATCAGCTAAACTCTTGCATTTATTGTGCAATGATCTCAAGAGTTTAAGGAACCTTACATCTCTCTGTATTTATCTTGACCGCCCATTCAAAGAGTAACGCTCATGCACATGCATCCCACAATTCCGCCTTCATCAGACCTGGATTAAGTTTAGTCAAAAGCAATTTCTCCTTTTCGCATTGCGAGGTTTGAATTTGGAAACCATCTATCCAACTGCCTTCCATTTCTGATAGATTTCGCTTTCTAAAGCGAAATAAGTGTAGAACCTGCCAGGGGATACTTTAATCATTTATCTGATCCTCAGAACAAACTTTTGGAGTACCTGGTAACTCGTAATTTTGTTTCGTTAGCTCTATAAATTTCTTGGTCTAATTACGGTTTTCACGATTATTTCAATGTTTTATGAACTAACTTTATTAATACCCTTTAAAAATTTATTTTTTCCGATCGGTCCATTCAATCTAACACTTCTTCAACTCTATGACATTTTGACCAATATACCTAAAGGCATCATTCAGCATTTCCAACTCTTTTTTGGCTTTTTATCTAATGTTTCAATTTCGTATTCTTTCTCTCTATTTTTTCTCTTGTCTATTGTAATTCTTTGTCTTTGGCTAATCTTTGATGTAAGTGAATGTAAATCGTTTAAAAGTTAATCCAGCTGACCTAAGAGGTATATAGGTTAATATCTATTATTTCACTTCGTTCTATTTTTTAATATTTTTAAGGCAAATTAAGCTCGACAATAAACAAATAAAGAATATAAAAAGGAGTTTTTGGTCTTGGAACTGCAGAAAGTCATTTAAGACTTTCTACTAAAGTTCGTTCTAATATTAGCTCTTACAGCTAAATATTATTTTATAAGTTAACAAAAAGTTTTGTACTATAAGTCTTAACTGTGAGCAAAGCCTGAAATACACATGTTCGAGCACCTATCAAACCTTTTCGAAAAATAAAACCTATTTTTTTAAATAAATATGAATTATTTATTCCGACACTTTTCCGATTATTTTAAATAGTTATTATTATTTTAGATAGTTTAAATTTTGATTAAACGGCGGCATCATTCCAACTGATCAAAAATATATCTTGTAATCCGTTTTGTTGAACATGACTTCCATTCCCACAAAACATACGAAATCCACTAATGACAAACATATGCATATGCAGAGTGTTTATTGTTCGAGAAAGAATTCAAAAACATGTCTTGTAATAGAGAGCTATGGGCTGCGATTTTTATCTTTATTATCTCTATTATCTCTATTATCTTTATTATCTCCAGATATCTAAAAAATCTCAATACAACATCCTAAAATTTAAAACAACAAAATGTAAAAGCTTTCAAAAAGTTATTTTCTTTAAAATGTTGTCTCTTTTCAAGTTTTAAGTTAAAGTAACAAATAGGAGCGGCGATTTTTATATTTATAATCTCCACATATACTCAAAAATCCTAATAAACTGCATTAATTTAATTAAAATGTTTTCTCGTTAAAAGTTTTCGGTTAAAGTTACTTGGTCAAATTTTGCTTTATTGTGACAGTCAGGTCTCTAGCTCATTATCTTTATATGATTTTAATATGACGACAGATATCCATATTTATCTTCTTAGTTTCCAAAAATACGCAAAAAATCTGAATACAATTACAAGAGCTATCCTAGGCTTTAAAAGAAGCATTCATAAACATTCGAAAAATATATTTTAAATAAAAGGATTTATTTTTGAAGGTTTCGTTAAGTTTGGTTTGAGTTTTGGATAAATTTTATTTTAATGAAAATCATTTTTACGATTTTTATATAAAATGCTGCTACGGATTTTAGAATGGATTTGTGCATTTTTAATACGGTTTCAATTTCTTGCATTTTTTTAATATCGCAATTCAAACAAAATATTATATATTAAAGCAAAGCTTGTTGAGGAGGCTTGTAAAAAGATGGCTCGACGACGCACAGTGGCACGGAAGTTTAAAAATCATAGCAAAAATCAATCATCTCTAAGTCCAATTCAGTTGAAACACATTTGACATTTCAACTTCAGAAGAAAATAAATTAAATACACGCTATTATATTTTTGGTTCTAACATATTGTGTAGATTTATGATCTATTTTTTTACCTTCTCTATAGTCACTTTATCATCTTTGGCTGAAATACCAGAAGTAATACAGAAATTAAATTCAATGTAACTGCTGAAAGTCAAACATTGCACATTGCGCAGTTTTCAGATGTCTAAGACTTAGCATTGTATTCAAGTCCCAATTTAATTTATGAATATATCTTTAGTTTTAATTATTATTTAATTTGTTATAAATTTTTAGTAAATAAGACTTTTGGAACGGGTTTTACTGCTTTTGAGCCACAATATTTTGAAATTGACAGGACCAGAGAGATTATGAGGTGAAGAAGAATTATATGATTTTTTCCGTATTGTAAAGCTAAAAAACTAATCATAACTTCTTTGTACCATAAGTTGTACGTTTCGAAAAGTGAAGCAGAAAAACTTACAAAACAATAAATTTCTGACGTTTTGGGGGCAGACAACTTTCGCCAAAATGAAAGATAAGAGTTTTCATACAACGCATACCAAAATTGTTCTAATTTCGCTAAAGCTAACTTGTAGTGTATTTTCGAAAATATGAATGTGTTAAGGTAACTTTTTGAAGTTTCTCTCTGGATCCGCTTCAAATCATAAAATAAACCAAAACATAATTTGGACATCTTGAAAAATTTAAGCAACATACCATCCATTCTAAGCGCAGCTATTAAGAACGCTCCAATCAATCAATTTGATCAAATCCAATTGTAGCACCTCCAACTGTTCGATCAAATGTACACGTTGCCGTCGCACGTTTTATCTGTACAACTTTTTAGCAAAATCGTAAATTCGCCAAAAAAAAATATATATAGAATTCACTGATTAAGCGCGATTTTTGCACACTTTGTCGGTATTGTTAGTTTCAATTAAAGCATGAAATTTGTAACAAATTGCTGGCGTTAGATTTGTGACGCCAGTTGGTGGCCAGTTGTTGATTAGATGTTGCGGTGGGGGCTTTTTGTGTTTAGTGGTACGCCAAGTTGTTGAACCAAAACTGAAATCTGATTAGCACATTTAGACAATCTATCCGTAGTTTTTGTTCGAAAATTATCACGCACTTATCACACCTTACACATGTATTTTTTTTTTAATATTTTTTTTTTTTGTGTAAATGTACTTAGCTTCTAGTGGTATGCCACTGTGGCAACAATAGACGCAGCCAAATCCATTGTCACATAGAAATTTATTTTCTGAATTTTTATTTTTTATTTATTTTTTTTTGACTTATTTGCAAACCAAACGTTACGCTTTTTAGCGAAAATTAATTCGCGGTGCAAATAGCTGCCGACACTTTCACGTTTGAATTTGCAAAACTTTTGAACAAACAAAATATGCACAACCGTGGACACTGTGTAATTCCGCCCGTACTTATGTATGCTCGACTGGAGTAGATCTCTTTGGGACGGAAGCACGCGTTCAAAACGTTTGCAATTTGGTATTCATGGGAAGAGGCAACCAAGCAGCTCCAACTTGTTGTTGTTTGTCACCCGTGTCTGCTGCGACTAATGCTGCGTTTGTTTCAACGATCGCATTCATGTTCACCGTGCACCCAACATCTCTATAAGGAAACTACTACAGCGCACTCTGACGACGGCGTCGACAGTGGCCCATCCAAAGCGTAGCACAGTGGAACGAACGGCAGCAGTAGCAGCAGCAGCAGCAGCATCCCAAGATCTTGTGCTATATGCTCTTTCTCTCTCTTTGGCTCTCTGGCAGCTGCCAATGTATCTTGTGAGTTGGTGTATGTGTGTGTGTGTATCTGTGAGTGGGTGTATGTAGTTGTGTGTGTGCGTGTGTGGTGCCCCCTATATGCGCGAAGAGGCCAAAGATCGCTGTGTGTTTGTTGGCTTTAATGGCGCTGCTTTGTTTTTGGCTTTGTAGCCAATGTGAGAGTGTATTGGTGAATTGAGAAAACAAGAAAAATGAAGAACGTCTTTCGATGCACAGGAGCGTATTCATAGAACCGGGTGTTTGCTGATGCGCCCTGCTTAACACTGTGCTTGCAGGCTAATGCTAACATGTTGCGAATTATAGCTGCGTCTATCTCTGATATTAAATAAATTTGAAAAATAAGTCTAATCCCCTCGACGATGCTGTCATCGCTGCAAAGATGAAGCATGAAAATAGAGATCTTAGCAGTTCGAAAAGAAGAGAGACGGCAATGGCTTTAATTTATAAAGATTTACTTTAGCATAAGTTCAAATTGGCTTAAGCGCTAACTGGTAAACCCACACTTTATGTTCATCCATTTTGAGCTAGGACTACGGATTATAATTTTTATCTCTTAATTCTACACAAATACTCAAAAATCTTAATACAACTACAAAAGCCAGCCTAGATTTTAAAACAATGGTTAAAAATTTTCAAAACAAAATATTTTAATTGAAAAGCTTAGTTTTTTCAAGATTTCGGTAAGATGAGGTTTGGTAAAATATTGCTTTAATTTGTCATACATTCTTTTAGGAATTTTTTGGGTATGATTTTCGTGTAAAATGTAACTACGAATGTTATAATGAATTTCTAAATATTAATAGGATTTTTATTTCTTACAATATTTTTAATACCCCAATTTAAAGTAATAGTAATAACACAATAACCACTATATCTTTTTCGTTTCTTACAAATGTACCACTAGGTACTTGACTGTTTCACATTCAGAAACGATCAAACCATTTAATGATACGGAAGCACATTAGCCTCGTCTCAAAGCGAAAGTCAATCTCAATTTCCTCACTAATTTTTCAATAAATGCCAAATCTCTACAATCATTTATTACTATGAATTCTGTGTCATGAGCCTATGTTGCAACCATTGATGCTCAGCGCTGCATATATTGTGTATAATATGAACTTGTATATTTCTTTGAGGAACTCCAGTATCACTCCAATATATCTATTTTATATATTTATAAGTCGCATCTGGCCAATCACCAGTTCGACCGAAAAACTCAACAGATTACAGAAACCTACACAAGAGAATACATAAACGGCTCCCCAAGTTCGATGACGTCCAAAGGCATTTTCAAAAAACGGACACGAATAGGACAATGGACCGTTAGAACCCTAAAGGATCCATCAAGATTAGCACAGTTCGAGGAGGAAATGGAGAAAACTGCAGATAGCGATAGCTGGCATCCACATGGCAGTAGACGGATCGGCAGACCCAAGGCGACCTGGAGAAGATCCATCCTCCAAGAACTGACCCAGGCGAAAAATTAGGGTTCGATGGATGGCTCTTGTAGAGGCCCTAAGTTCCCAAGTGGAATAATAAGGAAAAAAAAAAAAAAAATATCTATTTTATATGGCAATATCCAACATCAGTATTACTCTACTATACTCTTTATACATTGCCGTATCCTTTTTTTCACATAGTTTAGCTATAAAGGTAAGTAAATCTCCACTAATCAAAGAAATCGCTGTTCGTATTAAAGTATAAACTTTAGGTCCCTGTTTTATAAGAACAGCTATATATTTAGTTGTCACCAAGAAAACAACTTAAGTATTCTCATTTAAAATTCAATAGAGCGAGGCGTTCTATTTCTGCAATAAAGAAAAGGCTTTTAAGATCTAAAAAACTTTGGATAAATGGCGTAGAGCTGAAACTTAAGCAGGACATTTTTGAGGCATTGGCCGACCCATTGTTACGATGAGACTATGAGATTTGACGAGATTATGAGAAATCCTAGACGAGAAACGGACTGAGTCGGCAAGCAACGTTTCTACTGCTGTACTTTAAAAATGCATAATAATTTTACCATCTGGTCAAAAATTCTTAGAGTCCAATTAGTATTATAAATGTAATTATCTGTGAATCGTAGGTTATATGAGCAAGAGCAGGGTTTGGAAACTTCTATAATATGCTTACAGAATGTGACATTACTGACGGGAAGTAATAGATTTGGGAAACAATTAAATGCTATTTGTTACCGCCCATGCTCCGTTTAGGAGCGAAATTTTGAACCGTAGAGATTATCTCAAAAAAAAATAATGCCTATTTCCCATAATTTTTTCAAAACCAATATTTTGAGCTTATCGGTAATTGCAGCGAAGCGCGTTTATTGAATTAAAAAATTTAAAGAAATCAGGATATAGTCATTTTTCGAAAATCGGTTTAGAAGGCAACCCCAACGCACAACTTCTTTTGCTGATGTTATAGCTGTTAAAATCTTAAAATGATTTATTTTTATTGCAGTTTAAAAATTTCGATAGATAGGTAGATCATAGGCCGAAGGGAATGCTGCAAAGTTGCTATTTTGTGAACGAATAAAACAAATTTTTCAGCTTCATCATTTTATATATTAAATTAAAACGAAATAACATGGAGATAACTGGCAAAAGTAAGCTATAAATCCATAGTACTTTAAAATTCGGCCGTTTTATTTTTTCTCTCTAAACTTGAGATACTTCCTATAGCCATAAATAGAGATATATAAGTTATTAGCCTCTGAAGCGATGAGAGCATAATCTCCTCCAGGAAAACAAAAAAAAACATAAACCAACTATTTCAAAGACTTCTATTAAATAATTTGAAAAAATTTAAAAATTCCCCAATCGATTGGGAATATGAATAACAGCGCGCATATAAGTTTGAGCAATTCACGTTCCCTCAAACCGGTTTTCTCGCATACAAAAGAGCCCAACATGTGTCACCCTCACTGCGCCACTGTGCGCCGAAACTCATTTACAAATACCAATACAAGGAAACCAATACCCACACAACTCAATTGTGTGTGAATGTGTGTGCGTCTGCTTGTGTGTGTGTGTGAGTATCTTGTAGGTTCATATCTTGGCTGCGCACGAGTAGCCTGCGCTTATGACTCTGACTAACCATACGCAACCGGGCGGAGTTAATTTTTGAATGCTTGAATGGCCAATCTGAAGCAAGTAAGCGTATCCGTAGCGTTCCGCAGTGTGCGCGAGGGCACATTGAGGGCGGGGCAGCCCAATGTGTGTGCGCAGTCGTCGGAGACGTTTTTTCTATGCTGCTGCCCACCCGTTGCCCGCGCTGGATACGCCGATCGTATGCATCTATTTTTGGTTCATTAAGAATCTTGTATCATTAGAAAGATCGTTGTTGCTAATAAAGCAGCGCCCGGGGGGGTAACCATTTTTCGTATCCCTGGGCGGATGGCAAACTGCCGATTGGCAACTGTGCAACACGGCGTATGCGTGATTTTCTGCTTTTCTATACAGTTTTTCTTTTTCGGTTTTGTTGATGCTACTTTCCACCTTGCTGATGCTGCATTTCGTATCTCGCTGAGGCGTTCCGATTTGCTTGGTTAGACTTAATTATAAGAAAAGTTGTCTTCATATGATTGTCACTAATTTTTAATTTTATTTTTTAATGAATGCTGCCAATTTTTGTTGTCATTTGCTCATTAGAATGGCGCTGTCGTTGGCCCCTTCGTTGGCCCATTTGCATCTGTCTGTATGTATTAACTTTATAGCCAAATGATGTGTGTGTGTGTGATCTGTGTGTTGCTTTGGTTTCGTTGTATGGGTTAGGTGAGCGTATGTCCGAGCATTGCAATTGTCTGTGTGACACAGACACAGATACAGTTGTACATGTACGTGTACTCACCTCGACAGTTGGACACACCTTCTTGAGTTTTGCTTACCTGCTCATACTACCTGAAATTGCGAATTCTCATAGATGTTGCTCTCTTGCCAGCTTGACGATCGCCATAGTAGTAGCCGCTGATTGATTAGTCGTTTGGCTGTGCGCATCGCATGCAAAAGGCGTCTTGTGCGGACAATGAGAAGAAGAAAGCAAATCTTTCCAAATTGAGTAGGCGGCACTCCAGACAAAATATGAAAGCAATGTGTTTTAATTGCAGTTTAGCTTTATAAATGCTTTTTTTAAGTATTACAATTGAAAATACAGCGCTATTGCTCTGTTTGGTAACTATAGAAGACTTCTAGCATCGAGACTGCAGAAATTTTTCTCAAGGATGGTTTAATAACTTCTTAATACAAGCATACTTTATTCTAGCGCTCTACGTAGCTTCATTTATGTAGCTTCAGCAAAGTTTTTTCCTATATACATACTCTCCGCAGAAAAGTTGATATTATTTCTTTATTTTAATAAACACTAAAGAGACCTATCCAGATCTTGGGTCCAAGATACTCTTAAACAAAATTTATTAAAAAGATAAAAACAAGCTATAAAGCTGTGTAATTTTTTATGCAGAACTCTTTTCCCATAGGCATAATCTACCATTCTTTATAGTCGATAGCTTTAGAAGGCGAAATCTATCTGAATATGAAAGCAGTCGGATAGTTAGGTTCCAATACAAACCTCGCAGTGCGAAGAGGAGAAATTGATTTTGTTTTAAAAGTGTTAAGATTAAGAAGCCGAAAAAACATAGTTTACCCTAATTTATTTATGAAGAACTGAATTCAAAAAGTAATCTTCACTGCTTCGTTGATTAACATATTAATTCGAAGTTATAGTAATTCGTAATTACCACACATTTCCCATTTCAACAAAGCGAAACAGTAAAGTAGTTTAAAATAGTTACTAATTGGAAAACTAACAAATATTTCCAAAGTAATTGGTAATCCAAAGTAAATGGACAAAACACAAAGCTGTAAAGAATCCGCGTTATTTCAAAACTTGAATATATTGAGTTATAAATTGGGATAATTTATAATTCAGTTGATAGTTCATCATTTTGTATTGTTGCATGGCGTGCGATTTTAGATTCTCTTTTTGGTTTGCCTTTGTTAATTACTTGCTCGGTAAATTCAATGTTTTTATTATAAGTAGAAAGATATTTCGTAAATTTCGTTTTCGTCGTGGAATTGCTGGCGAATTATAGCAAAATAAACCATTGTTTCGTTATTCTCCACTCTAATCACTAACCGAATCACTTTATCTGTTTGGAACTAAAAAATATATCCCTTTTGTATCCTTTTGATCTATAGCATTTTTTTTCTGTGGCAAGAAACTGCTTTACTCCTGATCTTCTTGCGACACGGGATAAAGCACGTCAATCTTTCAACTTGAAATTTATGGGATTGACAGATGTGGGTCGTAACGTTGATACCTTCAACCCACACCAAGCTGCTATCAAGATAATTAACTCGAACCAGATGACGTCAAAACTATTGATGGAAAGTCTTGAAAGCTAAATATATTCGCCAAACACAATGAAGTTTTGTAACTCTAGTTACCAGGTCACATTGGAATTATGGGTTTAGCAAATGCAGACAAACTTTTTGGGAAGCAAGCTGCAAAACTCTCTTTATCGATCCAGAGCCCTTTTGCGGTTTAGACACAGGAATCATATGCCTGATAACAGGCAGACAAGAAGAACGACTGAGGGAAAAATGCTGGATTAAACTGCGAAAGAGCGTAGCTGACGAAGAACACTTTTGAAATTTGTGGAGCATTTCTTACAAATTACTGTAACTATCATCTAACTCAGCTGGGATTATTCTCAAACAAAGATTCTCAGATTCTGCAAAAACAACGGCAAAAGTTCGAAGCATATATTGGAAGCCTACCCAGCGCTGATGCACGAAAGAATGAAGACTATAAACTTGCAGACAATGCAGTAAAATCAACTATATCATATATATATAGTAGGTAAGCACGCCATTATACTTTATAGACAGGATTGGACTAAGAGATAATCTCTTAGATATAGGAAGGACTCACAAAAGACCGACAGGTCGCTGTGCGCGTTTTCGTCAATAAAATTAACAACAAGTAAGCAGAATCAAACTCATTTAAAGTTTATTTTTCTTTCGATGTGTTTTTCATTTTAATTCTAAGAACTCATTAATTCGCAAACAATTTTCATCAACGTCACTGTATACATTTCAAATCTTTTGGTTCTTCAATAAAATTTTGTGTGTTATTTTGTGCAAGCTTAAATATTACATCATTATTTAGAATACTTTCCAAATCTACCAAAAACAACCGCCACTAATAAAGTATTTTTGAAAATTCCATACATGATTGACTTTGAGGATTGTATTTTTATAATAACAAACAAAAACATACGGCATGCATGATGGTACGCCACGTTTCTACACTCCCAAAAACAACAAAAATTCTTATTTAAAATTTATAATCCATAACGTCCCAGACTGACGGAGCTGTGAAACAATGAAACGAAAAAAAAACCCCAACATCCGAGCATCAGCGAAATCAAATAAGCGTAAAAGATGCGCTTCCTATTTGCCATCAGCCATGGCCGAACTTATTTACTACGAAACTAAAACTCTCAGGGAGTGAGGAGTGGTTGGGAACAACATATGCTCCAGTTACCGCCAATTAGATGCGTTGATTCACATACAGACTGTGATGACTCGTCCAGCGTGTTTGTTGCACACAACTTCATTGCCAATGTACGGACGGACACGATAGCGTTTTGTGTGTACCTCCGATGGGATCAGGTGACGGTTGCGGTGTGTTGCCTCTCAAGTGAACTGGTTTAGTCTTACACCAATAATTCATCGTCAAATGCAGTTGCGTCGAGCCGTTTCATGTCGTCCACTTTTGGGATCTTAAAGCGCTCGCCTCAAGTGCTTGCTTACAACATAATCACGTGTTGATGCCGACTAACTAGGCTCATCCCATTTCAAGTGCGCCAGCGACAGCGCTGCCGTAGACAATTTGACGCTTCCGTCCAGCATAATGTAGCGTTGACACCCTTTGCTCCAAATGTTACATAAGTTGGGTAAGGATGTGTCAATTTTATAGCACATTTGCCACTTTATGACATTTGAGGCCGCCGTTGTAGCACTTATGCTCTAGTATCTGTACGATCCTGCTGCCGGGATTGCCTCTTTTTTTGTTTTCTCAAGTGTTGTGCATATTTCGTTCTTCGTTTTTTTTTTTTTGATAGCTCTGTCGTAAGATTTTCACTATATACGATCGTGTATGCGCCATACACAAAAGTCGGAAAGAGAAAAATAAACGCATAATAATAATTTGTTATGCTTGTCATTTGTCGCTTGTGCCGGCAACTTCAAAGTCTGTCACCCAATTTGTTAAACGCAGACGAATTCGTTTGCTTTCGGATGGGGGGACTTGAGATTTAAACTTTCGCATGTGGCCAATTATTTTGTAAAACAAATAAAAACACATTAGGCAGCTTCACTGTGTTAAACAACGAAATACATAAGTTTTGACAATAATTATGCGAAAACTAAAGAAATGTAAAGAAATAGGAGAAGGGTCTGCATATCGTATAATCTGAATAGATTGGTAGTTGCCAGTAACTGAGTTGATTGCGTATACAGCACGCTTTCTAAATGGAATTGTACCGTCGTTCAATATTATAAATATAGTTTGCGCAGCTTAACTATAATTGGAAAACGTAAATTGTAACGTCTTGCAATGTCTTATCTGCAAATAAATCAAAAGCGAGCCGCCCTGAACTAAGTGCCGATCGATATTAATCGATTAAAAACGATACACAATAATCGCAGATGTTCGTCTACTTTCCTCAACTTGTGTTGATTTTGTGGGAATTTCTATAAAACCAAGCATACGCTATTGGCCAATTCATCAATGTTTGCATGATAAATTCAACATTTATGGAAATTGCTAATTTTTGGAAAATGTTTAATCGAAAATAAAATTTCGTTACTAAAATAGCTTAGATTTAAAAACCAAAATAAAATGAAACAATTATAATGTCATTAATTTGCATTTAAGATGTCTTTTGTTAAAAATTTTTAACAAATTTGATTTGAAAAAACCTGAATTTGCTTTAATGTCGAATAATTTGTGCCTATAATTTCAGCAAACCAAATTTTTCAAGTGATTTGAATCCGCATGCTTGTAAAATCGAAGCAAATCGCTAAATTTGAGTAAAAAAGCTCAAATTGTATATTTAAATAAAGCTTATCCGTAGTATTGTAAAAATTTCACATTGCTGTGTGAAGGATCACTGTGGAATAACTGGTATCGGTTCATTTTGGAATACCTGGTATCTAAACACTCCGAAATACCAGGCAGCAGATGAGTGCAACAGTAGCAGAGAAGTTTCAGTGTTATCCCTGACTCTTGCAGCAGAAATTATAGCCAGATTTGATGCAGAAGGACAATCGTACATTCCGATAGTCCAAAAGTCACAATTTCCGAGCACTCTGGACACCTCAGCTGATCAGCAATAAATAGAAACAATACATTCACTACGCGACTACCCTGCAAAACGCTTACTATATTTGACGAATTAGCCAATATCGTTTGTTTGGTTTTATCGAAATTCCCACAAAATTAGAAATTAGAAGAATTAGCTAAAACTCATCGATTGCTAATGAAAAAGTTCAGCTGGTCCTAATAAAAGAACGCATCGCATGTGGTTTTAGGGCATCAAGAACGGTGAATTTTCCAGCAATACGCTCACTTGTTTGACTTGTCAGAACTATTGTACTTTATGTTTTTCTTTGTAAAAGGAAATCTATCATATGAACTAAAACTATATTGAGGATTGCAGTCTGAAGAAAACGCTGCATTTTGTATGTGTTTTTTTTTTGTATTCACTTTAATTTAGCCCTCAAATGCATAGTAAGTTGACCAAGACGTTCTTGAGATGTGTATGATAAGCATATGGTTAAGCAAGTTGAGCATACATTAACTTCTTAAAGCTGCTATATCTTAAAATTGACTTTGAGCTCTAGAAAACAACATTACCATCATATTCTAGACATTTAAAGCCAAAACGGGTGTTAACGGGTGTTCCGAATTTTACGCAAAAAGCGTCCCTTTTAGATTTTAGACGTACCATCGATATACGATTTTCGTTCGAGCTACAAATTAATTGTGCTGAGCAACGATCTAGCATTTATAGCAAACGAGAAAGCCTTCAGCGCCTACTAAGCCAACTCTCGAAGGTCTGCAGCATTTCACAAAACTTTGGATAGATAACAAAGATAAACCGAAGCAATTTTTCTTGTAAAGAGAGTACCGCAAATGAGTTCATATGGGATAAGTTTTATTTTCAAGATTTCTGGTGCATTTCAATATACCTTCACTTTCATCATATTCTATATACAAAAATTTCATGCAGGAAGAAGCATGTACAATTCAATGCGAAATATTTTTAACTCCGAATAAAAATTACATATTGGTCTCTAAACTAAAGGAGTTCTTAACGATTAGTCCGCTTATATTATGGAAGCCCGATTTGAATCACGCAAAAAAAAAACGACGAAACATTGCTATACACAAAGAAAACGAAATATTCTACTTTCGAAATTATGATCACGGCTTTTCTCATACCCCACAGATCTTACCACCCAAACTGCAAAACTTTTTTAATTTTGCAACCCTGACGCAAGCGCCTACAACTTTGAAAGCAAAAGTTTGCAGCCGTATTTATGTTTGCATACAACTTATATATATATAATATGGCATCTTTTGTATTTGGTTAAATAGCTACCGAATCCGTAAAACCACAAGTTTTGTGTATAAAATCACTTAAAAGACCATTAGAAAAAAAAATGTTTTTTTTTGAAGTTTTACGGAAATTATATTGTTGGTGTTAATTAAAAACCTTCTTCGATTCGTAGGTGGGTACGAGAAGGGGCAGTCCTCGACTAAAGAGCGACGCCGCCAAATGTGTCAATGTCAGTGCACGTCCAGCTCTCTAAGATTGTGCCATGTCTTTGTGGGCATCTAACAATAATGAAAAACAAATAAATAAACAGATTTGTTCAACGACTAATTGAAGCTCAAATAAATCAAATTTTAACTAATAGCGGCACTTGGGACCACCCAGCTTGACCGACCGTGCCAGCGGCAAAAAAAAAAAAAGTTGAGTTGTAATCAAGGTGTTAATAGAACAAACTCGTTTCGGATTTTCGGGCCACATACTAGATGAATAGATATCTAAGCAAAGGCGAAACGAATAAATTCGACGGGAATGTGACTAACATTTTTATAGCCTGCTTACAGCAAATTTAAATCTTTCAAAAGCCACGAATTATACCAGAAGTATCGCAAGATAAATATTACTTTTGCGTGACATAATTGTTTCAAAATCTTAGATGTTAGAATATTCAGAAAACCAGGTACACATAGAACAAAAGTTTCGGTAGTTCTGAAAAATACTGCAGAGTTTCGGGAAACATATTAACATAGAAGAATCGTTTTTTTAAGTCGCATCCCCTTTTGAAAATAATCTGCCGTAAAACCAAATACTATATTTGTTGAGAAAATTTTGTATTTTTCTACGAACTGAACCAGAACTTTCTACTACTTTTCATGCCGACTAGGTTTTCCTCAACTTCTTGTATATGAAACTAAAATTGCATTGAACAAAAATAATGTAACCTCTCTATAGCGTAAATACACTCAAAAAAAAAATGTGCAAGCTCGAAAAGATGATTAAGCAGAAGACTTAATTACATAACTATACTAGTCAGTAACAAGACATATCGAAATCTGTTTGCGTTTGTCTGATTAATTCGTAATGCTCGGCAGTAGAATATTCCTTGATTAAAAAAATTTTACTATCCTATGTGTATCTTAAGTTCCAATCTTATTGTCTCGTTACGATCATGGGCATATTATAGTTGACTGCAGAGAAAAGTTACCCATACAGCAAAGATTTTGGGAATATGTTTTTTTAAGACAGCAGTTTAATAGGACAGGAACTGACAAAGGATTAATACTCTACGAAACTGGATCAAAATTTAATCGTTCGTCTCATGCAAAAGGCTGGAATATGTATGGACAAAGCTACATGATCAGCTATGATGCATGGCAGAGTAAAGATTATGAACTGTCCATAAATTATAAATTGCTGGCTTTGCAAAATGATCTAGTTCTAGTCAAAAAAGCTAGATTGAGCACATATTACGCAGACAACCTAACAAGAAATGTCATTAACAGCAATTCCAAAGTTAGTATAGGGATAAGGATATCAGAATAGTCTAATCTTGATAAGATACAAACTATGGAAATCATGCCAAATCAAAAAAGCAGTGCTAGAGAACGCCAAAGAAGTCATAGTAGAAAGGTTCGATGAAGAATGGTGCGATGATGAATAGAGGGAGGCGATTTTAGACAAAAATTATGGATTATGGAATATGGATCCACAATCGGATTATGAAATGGCATATAACACTCGACTCGACTCGACTCGACTGGACTGGACTGGACTCGACAGAACTCTATCTGATATAAAGGATTGACACACCACTAGACTTAAGAGATATCATTGGACTAAGAGATATTCTGTAAGAAACGAGAAAGCAACACAATAGAAATCGTGGTGCAAATTCCCCCCAATAATAAAAACTTATTTTTTTTTGTATGGAAAATCGATTTATTAAAAAAAGATAGTAAAAAGCAACTACAAAATTTGATTTCCAAACTTAGTTTTTACACACAATTTCGGCATTCGTTGTTTATTTTGGTTTTCTCATTTAGAAGTTTGTTATTTAAATAATAATTATAATATTTTATGTTATTTATTTGGGTTAATATTTTATTTTAAATCCGATATTTGATTTTCAATGAAAATATTTAGGAAGCAAAACCATGAATTGACTTTGGTTGATTTAAATTGAATGGAGTTGAATATAATTGAATTCCATTTCAATTACAAAATAAATTTATTCGATAGATTCTTGGTTATATTAAATTCAATATTTGAATGTAAAGTAAAACTTGAATTGCATTGAATTGAACCGAATTGAATTAGTTTGATTATAGTTGAATCGAATTGATTTAAAATAATTTGATGGAACCAGATTTATTCGAATTGATTATACACTGAACTAATTAAAAGTAGAATTTGCAATGAGTGAAAATAAGTTAATTGCGTTTCGCTGAAATGAATTGAACCGAATTGAACTTAATTGAACTGAATTGAATCCAATTGAAATGAATTGAATTGCTTATTCTAGCTTAAAACTCTAATTTCGTCCTAATCAACATCGCTTATTCAAGCGCTGGCTGTATCCTTCGGGCATTACCATATAAATGTTGTAACTGAGATGTTACTGCTACAGTTTCTGCAATCGACAAAGCTGTCAGAGAGACAATTATTCCGGTCTTATATAAAGTAATACAAGGCGATTCCTAGGCTACCATGTTGTATCGGATGTCTATACACATAATTCCCTGGAAGCTATGGTTTACGTGGATTCCGTTCCTGTTATTTTTCATGTCAAAAATGCACCACGTACTGCAAGGTCAAAAATGTCGATAAAATCACGGACAATGTCGAGTCCGACTGTTGTCATGTAAGCACTGTTTCGATTGCCCAAGAGCTTAAGATTGAACAAAAAACCATTTGGAACCATTTGAATTATGCTGAATACGAAATGAAGTTCGATGTATGGGTACCACGTGAGTTAAAGCGTAACATCATGGGCCGAATTTCCATCTGCGAATCACTGCTGAAATGCAACAAAATCGACCAATTTCTGAAGCGTTTGATGACTGGCACTGGAAAGTGGATCATTGACGAAAACGTCAAGCGAAAACGGACGTGGCCGAAACGCGGTGAGCCGGCGGAAACGGGTTGACGGCCAGGAAGGATTTACTGTGTGTGTATGGTAGGATTGGCAGAAAATTATCTACTATGAGCTGCTTCCAAACGGCAAAACTCTTAACTCGTAATTGTGCTGTTAACAATTGGAACGTCTGAAGGTAGCAATCGCCCAGTAGCGGGCAGCTTTGACCATTTGAAGAGGATTTGTGTTCCATCAGGATAACTGAGAGCGATATTGACTCGCCAGAAGCTCCGGGAGTTTGGGTGGGAGGTTCATATGCATACACCTTATAGTCCAGACCTGGAACTAAGTGATTAGCATCTGTTCCTGTCCACGGCGAACAACTTTGCTGATGACAAATTCGCTTCGAGAGAGGGTTGTAGTAATCAACTGTTTACGCATATTTGATCTAAATCGGATCATTCAATTTCATGCAAAAATAATGGATATATTTTAACTACAACTTACTATAATTAAACTTTTACTTGTTGAAATGACGATAAATAATTGAATTTGAAACAACAAAGAGGACACGTTAACTTAATTTTTCTACAATTTTCTTTTTCTGTCACAAATTTTTGAGTTTATAAATTTGTGAAGAACAGGCAACTGTTTCCGAAGAAGTGTTTCCATACATCAATCAATTGCTAACCGAGCAGATTAGTATCAATTTTTTTTTATCGCCAACTTGCTATCGCCACCTTGACCCTACTGGGTATATAACAAAAGATAAATCCGCTTGAAGGTTTTTAATTCAATGGCAGAAGGCACATCGCATTCTCTAATACGGCGTACAAAGACGACGCATAAAATTGACGAAACGATGACGCTGCTCACTCAACGGCCGGGATCTGTTGTGGCAAGTACCAACGACGGACACGGATGCATTTAGTTTTTGGCGCGGCGGCAGCGAGTGAGTTCGCTTCACGCCCGTTGCACTTGAACGCTTCAACGGCATTCTGATTTGTGGTTGCGGCTGCTGCAACGTGTAACGTAGTCGCTGCCTGCGGCAGTTGCCGTTGTGGCACCAAACGTAGCCTCAGCAGCCGCAGCAGCCGCTTTGTAACCATCGCCTGGCAATAATTCAAATGAATTACTAAAAATTCAAAGCACAAAAACTCACTCACTGCCTTCAGAAAATGGAAAAGGTGAAAGTTATCGAGTTCTAGTGCAACGGCAAAATGCATTTACTGTTAATTTCAAAATGGCGTCGTTTCCGCATCGCATTGCTGTAGAGAGAGCGCAGCACGCTGCTGATGCTCTGCCGTTGATAGACGCGCTTTAAATGCATAAAATTGCTGACTATAAATAAAATTTAATGAAACACATTTGTTCGATTCTTATTTCCACGCTTGCTCTACGTTAACTTGCTACTATGTTCTGTATTGTTTTTGGCAAAGGGTTTTCATTTTGTAGGCAAAAAAAAAAACAGAAAACATTTAGTTCTTGCATCTTCTATGCATTTTGAGTTATTAGTGCAATTTGGCGGTGGGCAGTCGTGTGGAACTGTTTGCACACAAGACTTTGGTGCGGCAGATCTCTGGTTCGTTGTCTCAGACATTTTGTCATTTTCATTCGTTTAAATTTTTCACAGTCTATGAAATGTAATAAGTTTGCAACATGTGCATGCACTTTTACTATCTCCTTATAGCATGATCTTGCTTTCGTTTATTTCGAATAAATCAAATGTAATGCGTACGTATTGCCATGTTTCAGCTAAGCTAGGCGCAACCAAAGGGGTGGTCCCCAAAGGCGTAATTGCATATTTGAATTGATGCTTTGTAAAGTGTGCCAAAGATTTGCTGCACCATCCAATTGCCCAAGTTTTTCGGAGAGTTTGGTAATTTAACAAAATATTATGTATACGTGAACTTAGTTTTTATTGCTTGAAAACTTTCTCCGCTCTACAATTTGAAGTTTTTATAGTTTACATAGGGGTCTATTCTTGCTCTTTATCAATACTAATTTTTTTTTATTGCCTTATCAAATTTTACTGCAAAATAATACAACAAAGTAATAAAATAATGAAGTTTAATTTGGCGCTTCTGTGTGGAGCATAGGGCGGTCAAAAACTTCTTCCAGCGCCTTCTATCAAGGGCGATACTATGCAATTCATTCTATGACGCTCTCTCCTGACTTTCCTCAAGCACCGTTCTCACCCAGGTCTGTCGAGGACATTCTCGATATACTAATACGAAGCCCTAATTCAGTTAAAAATTATGCATCATAATACAGAAATCTGAACTAAATCTTTACTTGGACTGCTCCTTTGGCTTTTATAAGTGTAGGGTCGCAAACAATAGTCACATCAGCTTTTAGAATGACGCATTTTTTTAGTGCTCTATTTCTACATGATACGTGTGACCGTTTGACCAACGATATTGCGTAGGACTCTTCTCTCGAAAATTTTATGATAAATTCGTCAAATTGGGACTACACACAAAAACTACCTATTTAAGCAAATTATTCTTCAACAGCTGGTAAATTGTAATGATCCGTCATCGCACCAATCGTGGTACAGCTCTCTTTAATCACCTCGCTCCACAGGTTTTCGCGCACCAATTCCATTCATCATTTCTTCTTGTATCGAAATCTGGCTCGTTCAGTTAACGTTGTCACTCTGTGCACCTTTTTCTCAGGAGCCAAATGTCATCGTATAACTGCGCTATGGTTCATCCAAATGCGCTATTTGTCTCCAATACAAAGAGAACCAAAAACTTTGCAGAACTCGAGAAGTATGACAATCTTGTAAAGCGTTACTTTACGAATTTGTAGATAAACAGATAACTTGGCCTATATTGCTATAGGACTAGTTAGAACCGTTAAATCCCAACAAGAGGAGACGCACATATGCCAAGTTTGACCTTTAGTGCCAGTGCTATACATGCCATAAAATCAACTCAATATGTAGAATGCAAATTTATGGCAACTTCATAGAAAACTCGAACATATTCAAAGTGTTTCTTAGCATTTCACATAATTTTATTGACTCCATAGATAAAATTTACGTTCCCGAAACACTTCTGTGTTTAACCACCTACGCATGCACCACTTGGCAAATGTTTTAACGGATAAACTCAAGCCTCAAGCATTATGTGTTTCTTGCGCAGAGATCGTAATTTAAATGTAGCGTAACGCTGAAATAGCTGAAAATGCTGTTCGTTGTTCCATATACCCAACACAAGTCAAGATGTACATAGTTCCCTATGGCGTGGGTATGCTTGAATGTGCATATTTGCAAATTGCAAGGGAAAATGCATAAAGCAGCGGATGTTTTTTTTAGTTCGGAAAACTTTAATTTATATACATAAGTGTTTATGAAGAAATAACTAATAAAAAAAAAAATGAAATTATTTAATTTTCCGCATTCTGGTTTATTTTTCTTACCATACTCTTCGCTGTGCCTTGTAGAATTGCAGAAGACTAAAGTTTCTTAACAAAGCTTTAAGTAAAAGCACGATGTAGATGCTTGTGCCTAGAAGAATTCTAAGTATTAAGAATTTTGAAAAAATCTTGGGCTTAGAAGAATTCTAAAAGACTAAAAATTTTGTTAAAAAGCTCATAAGCTCAAGTTGAAGAAGGCACTGATTCGCCCAAAAGCTACAATGGGTGCGCTGCGTTGAATAGTGGAGTGACATAGAACTTTCGGTATAGTCTTGCTTAGAAATTAACCGACTAAAAACTGCATCTCCATAGTCGTCATCTGCTTCATTGCTGTCGCACCATGTACAACATGCATTGTTTGTGCTCTTATAGAGCATACACAAATCGGTAGCTTATTTAGGCTGCGATATTTTAATGTTTGGTATTTATAAACAGGCGCATGTGTGTTTTTGTTTGTTTGTGTTAAAACGCGCCGTGATTTGCTCGATTTAAGATACTTTTCCATGAAAAGGGCAATGCGCAGTGTTCTGCCGCCCTTTGATTTGTAAAAACGGACTCTCATCCTCTAGCATCCAAAGAAATGATGGCGGCGGCGGCGGCGATACTTGTCGTTTCGCTTTAGCAAGCACAGTCGTTGTTTATTTATTAAATGTCCATGGAGGTTTTTGTAAAAATAAATACAGAAATGCATTGCGGAAAATGACAAATGGCTGCCAGACAAATTCCAAATTTTGCGTAACATAAATGCAAAAATTATCTCACCTTGTCCAAATGTAATACATGTTATACACAATAAGGTACACTGGCTCTTCAGCAAAGTGCTTATATTTCCACGTTTTAAATGCTTTTGCGAATGTTATTAATACACTTTATAGTTAGTACTAAATTCAAGCAACATGTGGCTATGTGTACAGGGGCCTATGTCATTAAAACACGGAAATTTTAGACAATTAGCTGCAACAAATGGAGCTGGTTTTATGGATTGGCTTAATAATTATACTATAACGCAGCTTATTCCTTCTTGGGCACGCTTAGCTCATAGAACAACTTGCCCATGCCACCAATGCCGACAAGAGCCAGTGCCATGGTAATACGATAAAGCACATTGTCGAAAGCTGAACCCTTCAGAAAAACGGGCTTGCCGTCCTTCTTCTGGAAATGTTCCTGAATCTTTCTGATTTCGAAGTAGCCTTTTTCGATTTGATCCTTGTTTACAGCGGTGGCACGACGATTGCTGGTGGTGGCAAAGCTGCGCACAACGGCCTGTAAATAAAAATTTTTTGCCATCAACCTGGGTGCTCCAGCGGTCTTACGTAATTACACTTCAATTTTTGTGCTTTACGCTGGTATGACTATTTTATGAGTTACTTGCAAAGGGTTACTTTAATAGCTGGAAATAAACTTACTCTGGATAGGTTCATCATTTTGTTTGTTTTATGTTTTATTTAACTCTCGTTACGAAGCAAAATATTTTCGGCTACAAGCGAAAAATTCACGGGGCCTCAGATTATGACAGCTGTTTGACGTCTCTGGAGAAAGCGTTGCCGTACCGCTTTTAAATTCAATTTATTGATTTTGCCATTCACCACGAAACAAAGTGTTTATTTCCATTTATAAAAAGCGACAAGCAGCAGCTGCATTATTTTAAAGTAGTTTTTATTTTGTTATAGCCAAAAAAAACCATAAATTCAAGATGGGCTTTCTCACAGTATTAAAAAAAATGCGTCAAAAGGAAAAAGAGATGCGCATATTGCTGCTGTAAGTATTTAATAGCATTAAATATGCCCGGTGATTCATGTTTTCTATGAACTCTGGCTCGCACAGCGGTCTGGATAATGCCGGCAAAACCACAATATTAAAACGCTTTAATGGCGAGCCAATTGATCAAATCTCTCCCACATTGGGCTTTAACATAAAGTCGCTGGAGCACAACGGCTACACGCTGAACATGTGGGACGTGGGCGGTCAAAAATCACTGCGTTCCTACTGGCGCAACTATTTTGAATGCACAGATGGTCTTGTTTGGGTTGTAGACAGCGCTGATCGTATGCGTTTGGAATCTTGCAGACAGGAATTGGAAACATTGCTGCAGGAAGAGCGTTTGGCTGGTGCTACTTTGCTAGTGCTCTGCAACAAACAGGATTTGCCTGGTGCACTTAATTCAAATGAAATAAAAGAGGTAAGGCATATGCTTACTGCTAAAAGAGTTCTTTAATTTATTAACAATAAACTTGCAGATACTGCATTTGGATGAAATTACAACACATCATTGGCTCGTCGCCGGTGTCAGCGCCGTGACAGGCGAAAAGCTTTTAAGTTCCATGGACTGGCTCATATACGACATAGCAAAGCGCATATTTACATTGGATTAGTAAAGAAGCATAGCTCTTACTTTTCAACTAAATACATTTTATACAAGTTTTCATTCTTGGCATCAGTAAATTTCGGTTTAAAATTAACTTTGTATATCTTGGAAAATCCTTCGTCGAGCGTTGGCATTGTGTACTTTTTCTTCATCATATTAAATACCATATCTGTGATTTTGGAATGATCTGTTAACGTCAGCTCACGGTATGCTATATTATGTTTTACATGCGCTGGAGTTACATTCATAACAAAGCAACGGCAGTCCACCTGTAGTTCTGCAGCAAGCGCTACGAATTTCTGTCTTGCTGCAATATCAACATTTGTGTTATCAACAACACAAGATTGGCCGCCACTTAGTGCCTTTTTACAGGCATTAAGACAAGCCTGTGTGCTGCCCAGCGTATCTGCATTTACAATTTTGTAGCCACGGCTTGTTAGAAAATCTTCGCAGAAATGGCTTTTGCCAGAACCTGGTAGACCAACCATTATAATCATTTCACATTTATCTTTATGGAACTCCACATCATCGGGTTCAAATTGTGTCACTTGATCATGCACACTATTGGGTTCGAAATCTGGTTTGTTCCATTGCTCGACTCTTTTGCCTAAAAAGTGTACTTCAGGCGTATAAAATGAGACTTCAATATTGTTGGCAAACAATCGATCGGCCAGTGAGTGATCCTTGCGTTGCTTGCTGACACCCTTGCCAACCTCAGGTCTGCCAGCAGCGTCTCCCACATAGAAGCAGCCATCCAACTTAATAGCGACCCCTTCATTCATTTCGCTTTTTAAATATTCCCACATGCCAGGTAGGGGTTTGCGGTAGTAGCCTTCACCTACCGATATAAACACCTGTACTGGCACTTTTAAAGTCTGCACAATTTTGATCACCTTCTGCTTAAAGTCATCTAGCTTAAGTTTACCACGCGCAATGCCTGCTTGATTTGTAAAGAAACATATTTTAAAGTTGTCCTTATGTAAACGATGCAGTTTCTCTCGCACTTCCGGGTAGATTATTTGCCAATCGTCAATATTTTTTGGAAAAACGTTACCAGATTTAGTTTTTATAATGGTGCCATCTATATCGTAGCCAGCAATTTTATCGGAGGCTTTGACTCCAGCGCTAGTGTAAGCTACACATAAGCCATTTGCAGTTGAGCTCCATTTGCCCTCAGTAGCTGCAGCCGCAGTTGTCTTCGTCTCAGCATCAACTGTATTATGTTTGTCGGTACAAGTAGGCGCCGGATTAAAAACAATTTCATAGGGATGGCGTCCGTAAACAATTTCCAAGAGATCACCATGCTGCAGCTCACATTCTGTTTGCTGCATTGCCATTGTACCGTTGATACCACTTGGATTTACTCCCAAAACTTTTAGTTTTACTGTACCACTGTCCAGATGCACATTGAGCTTAAGTTGTTGTTTTGAACAACGAGAATCTCTTATGCCGGTTTCCCTGCTGCGTCCAATAACATTTTCGCCAGCGTTTAACTGTATGGCTGTGTGTTCTGGCTCGATAGGTTTTAAAGTGCAAATCCTTTTAACTGCTGGCTTGGTGTTCTCGCCTATAGAACGATTTATATAGCTTGTTATGGACATAATTGCAGCGAGAAAAGCGCAAACATTTATTGTCGTGAAATTACTAACAAACCATTGTTAAAAAGAAGAAGCATTGCATTCGAACAAAATTGCAAAGAGATGAAAACACGCAATTTTGTGTGATTGGCAAATACAGTGCTTGTCATCCGTTAAACAAAAATTAAATTTTAAAAATACAAGTAGGCTTATTATACAGGCTGTTTTTAAACAAATTCACAATCATATCATTTAATAGCTTGAATTTCAGTAGAAGCTAACAAAAATTTTAGTAATAATATTAACAAAACAACAATGCAGCGCACTACTGCAATTCCACTGCGTGTAAGTAGCAAATAGTATTATCGTAACTAAAACTTATGTGGTTTTAACTTTCAGTGCCTATACCGCAACGTTTACAATGTGAAGCCCATTATACCGTTTTTACTGTCTAATAAACGCTTGTTTTATCAAACGCCACGTTTGTTGAAAGATACTACTGCACCAGGCAAACTGCCACAAAAGCTTGCAGACTTGCAAAAACGTTTCCAAAAAGACGATGGCAAGCCTGTGTTTCTCAAGGGCAAAATGGATAATGTTCTTTACCGGCTCACATGGTTGTTGTGCTTCGTGGGTCTAGCTGGTGATATTCTGCTCTTTCTAGGCTATATTGTATAAAATGCATAACAACGAAATCAACACATGAACATTCAACACAATAATTCTTAAACGGCGCATAATACATACAACACTGGAATTTAATACAAGATGAAGCTCAACATGCATATATATATCAAAAGAAATATATTGAGTCGCACAGCACACCGACTCTAATACGTTTTCAAAGTGTATAATATCAAGTTGTGGTTACGATAAGCATTTCATTCAATTTTGTCAGGAATAAAGTACTTAATGGATTATATGTATTTAAAGCGTTTTTATTACAAAATTAAAGTGCTTGTTCAGCTAATCAAGCATTTGAATATAGTTTCGTTTTTTGTTTCAAAACATCTCAATATTTAAATATTTTATTGTGCTGAGAAACTCATTTCGTAGTTGCATTCTCTTTTTCGTCCATTTTGTCTATGACCTGTTTAAGGCAGTCCTTTGTTGATGTCTTTTCCAAGTCACACATACGTGTCAAATCCATTGTAGCAATTTGTTCAATCATTTCTCGGATCCTTTCTTGCTTTATAATGGATTTAACAGACTGACGCATTCGTCCACCAGCTTCACTGGGCTTAAGATGCTGTTCGGGTATATCATTTTCAATATGTCGTCCTTTAGCGCGATAATGTTGCTCAATTATTTTGCGTATTTTCAATTTTGTAGCTACACGAGATTTGTGTGAAACATGACCCATGGCCAGATTACGCAGCTCCTGAAAATTGATTTCCTTTGTGGTTGTATTTGGCACATCCGCATCAGTTTCTAAAGAAGCTTCATCTATGTTTGCAACAATGCCATCAGTTTCATCATCATCGTTATTTATTGCTGCGTTGTACATCTTCATTATGGGCGCTTCTTGGGCTTCTGACTGCAACAGTATTTCAGGTTCACTGGAAACGGGTACTTCTGCTTTAATAGAGGCACTCTTCTCTTTTTCAATTGGCTTAGCTTCAAGTTGCTTCTTTTTGGGTTTGTCTTTCGTTTCTTTTTTAATCTTTGTTTCAGTCAGCAAAATTTTGGATGTTTCTTTCTTTTTAAGTATACCAATGCAAGGCTTGGTTTTAATACGCACCGGAAACAAGGAATTATATTGTATGCCGATGCTACTAAAACAATCTATAAACTCCATTGTTTCAAAATGCTCCTGCAGAGCGTTCCACAGCTCTGTATTGTACTTGCTTTTGGTTTCAACCAACAAATGACTGTATTTACCCAATTCGGCTTGTGTATAGTTCATACTTTCATCCTTGCTGTAGCTCCAACTTTCGTGTATTTCCATAAAACGTGATACACCACTCTGAGCAGCTAAATTGGTTATGTGCACTGAAACATTTGCAGAAGCAGGTTCCAGTCGATGCAAACGTGATAGCGCAGCTCCACCCGGATAGTTTGTGCCCGAAACAACAAGCAAAAATATGGTCACAGTGACATTTACCAGCAAATGCGCGCCCGATGCAAGAGCCAAGCAACTATGCCATGTAGACTTTGCACTGTTCATCCAACTATAGGAGATTAAAGAAAATAAGCAAATTAAAATTATAATAATTTTTTACATAAGATTTGTCGGTGATTTAATTAATTTCAACAAACCAAACACACTTACAATCTGTCACAGGCACAAGCTGCTGCTAAATTTAGCACTGGAAACACATAGATGATGAAGCGTAGTTCCTTATGTGGTAACAGTGAATACAGAAGCACAAAACCTAATGCTGCTAGCGTTACAGATCGTATACGTGATTCGTAATATATGCCAATGGGTACAAGTAGAACTGATGCTGCCATTGCACGAGGTAGAGCAGAGTAAAAGTACCATAGAAATGGTGAAGTGCCCCAGTTTGCACTCTTGTTAAGTATGGTGTTATACCAGAGCACTTCACCCTCTGGCCAGAGGAGGCGACGCCAAAAAAATGAGTCGACTAGCACTGTAGCTGCCAAAATAGAAACTCCAGCAGGTAAGGCGATTTTAAGAAAGCTGTAGAGGATTGCTTAGAAATTAGAATTAAATAATTACATCATTTAGAGGACACCTACCTATCAACGTTGAGTTTGTTTTGGAATAAATCCAAGGCTAATAATAAGCCAAAAAATAAGGCCAGCTCTGACCTGAACACTAATATGGCAATGCCGGAGCAAATAATAAACGGCTTGCTTTGTCCACGCAGCCAAAATGCAAGTGCGTAAAGAACTGCAATGGGATATATTAGTATAGCTTCTGGTGCTTAAAGCAATTTTAAGCTTACCTAAAGGAAGAGCCAAAACATTAGGCAACGGACGCGTCATGTAGAACATAAAATGAAACTGCGTCAACGTTATGGCTGTAAACCACAGGCGCACTCTAATGCCGAAAATTTTGGTTATAGCTTCGCGTAGGCTATTCCAAGCGAACGTAATGACCGCAGCCAACACCAGACGCACTTTAAAAACAACAACTTGTACTTTTGCTAAAGCTTTTGTATGCAATTTTACCTACCTACCTACATATTGCGACCAAAATTTATTTACACTTATTGTCTCAAACAGAAGCACAAATGGTGCGGACAGCATGGAAATCACTAAGGCACCTATAAAGGTACGTGGCACCACTCCAGGATACTCATGATGATCATACTGTAAGCATAGACAAGAAATTGTAGCACGATTTGTATTATTGTGGCAAACACGTACCTGTGAGAAATTATTTCGTAAGTACAAAATATCATGCATGGCCTGTAAATTAAAGCTCTCCTCGACTTTGGTAAATGGCGTATAAACCAAGTGAGCAGCGGCTGTTAGAAATACCAATGCATCCATCCTAACAACGACTAAGAATGATGTTGCTTAAATTAAATGCTTTAAATCTGTGTACATAAATGTCACATTACATAATTTTTCCGTGTTGTGACAACCAATTTTCTTTGGTATAAAGGTTTTTGATTAAAAACTTTGCTGTATCGTTTCCAAGAATTAACTACCGGCCGAGCAAGACAATAGAGTGCGCATTGTTTAAGTGCACTTGGGCAAAAACATTTTTTAAGAACAAGCCTCACGGCTTGCACACAAGTTAAACATTAGTGTTCACACTTTGGGCTTTTATGGAATTTAACATGCACTTCCAAAATACAAGCAGAAAATTGATTTAAAAATAGCACGATTCCACACGTTGATGACAAGTATGTTGGCGGCTGTGGCAACAACAACAGGTGATAATCAGCTGTTTGACAACATCACTGCTGCTTCTTCTTATTGCGTGCATTCACTGTGCTGATTTTTAATATTACTTTAAATTAAACAAAACAGCTGCATAAAAAACATATTAAAACTTAAGTTAAAAAATAACTTGAGTTTTTATAAGTTCAAGTTTTATTGTTGGTTTGCATATTGCTGCAATTGTTGCTAAAATAATAAAGCATACTTAGCGTCGTTCGCAGTGACTGACAGCTGTCAACTTAAACAATTTGCCGGCTGCTGCCGCTTTTAATAAAAAATTTTGCAGCCTAACAAATATTTATTGTGCCAAAATGTCTATATCTTTAGAGACTTATGTGATGCATGTTAAGCCTGCACTGGACGCTTTTTTAAGGCAACCAAATAAAATGACAGTAACACAGTTGGAACAGCAGATAAAACAATTTGAATTTGGAACTCTGCCCATATATAACATTCAAGTGTTGTTGCCTTTGGTCGTTAAATTGCAGGAATTGACTGGGTGAGTTTTGGCTTGCACACCATGAATAGCGTGTAATACATTTATACTTGTTTTCCAAAGTGAGAGTCAGGAAATACGCACAAGCTTACTTAACTGTGTGCGCGACATCGTGTCAAAGACACGTCTGACGCACGAGAAGGGTTTGCGTTCCATACTTTGTACTGTCTTGCTTCAATTGCGTGATTCTAATAGCGCCAGCTTACGTGCTAATCTTTCAGAGGAAATAAAACTAGCAGCAGTTTTATGCATAACTGAATGCTTACTCCGCTCTGAAACTGATGTATTTGAGGCATTTTATACAAGAAAACAAAATGCTCTAATAACTGGTCCCATATTGTTGTCATTACATCAAATCATATCAACTGACAAATATCGCAAGCTTATGTAAGTAGTGCGTTAGTTTTGCTTAAGATTTACAAATTTAGTAAGTTTTTTGTTTGCAGCGATGCTGCACTACAATGCCTTATGGTGGTTTTTTACGTGGACGACCAGGCCTCTATTGCGGATGTTGTTATTAGGAGTCTGGTGGCGAATGCCACATTTTTATTTCTGCCTAAGACTCTAATCATGCTTTTTAAAATCTCAATAGCCGATGAAAAACTGGGAGAGTCTATTAAATCGGTAAGTACTTTTACTGCAGCATAAACTCCTTATTGGCTTTTAATGCTTCCACTTTTAGAAATCTATCAAAGCTTTGGGGCGCATTATATGCATTATGATGGAGGAAACTACAGACGAATTTATAAAAAAGTGTTATGATGTTGAAGCTTTTAAAGCACTTCTCAAAGAGAACAAACCTGATACTGAGCCTGAAAAGCTGCACTTAAGCAGACCAAGCGCAGAGCAAATTGACGCACAACTTAAGCAGCTGCAAAACGATTTGCGTACAGCGGAATGGATCGAAGCTACATCGCTCAAGGTTAAGCCTATTTTTGAAGAAACCAAAGTATTACGTGCACACAATGCACTCCCAATACGTATGGAATATGCGCAAATGTGTTGCCTTTTGATTAAACACTGTGCACATAATTTAAGACACAATTTCGTGGATATACTAGAGAGTGTTATAGCTCTAACTGAAGATGAGGAACCAAGTATATCAGAACTTTGCAGTTCTACGCTAAGCGAATTGCAAAAGCTGCCCAGCTGTGCCAGCATTTTTGATGAACATATTGAGCTGCTGTTGGATGCACATTTAAATAAATGGCCACGCATGCTACATAGGTGTGCTGATATGGAACAATTCGCTGAGCTACAATTTTTTAAAGGATTTCTACGAAATGTAAAAATAGATAAGTTACAGCTACTGTTGTTAGTACCAAGAAATTTAGAAATGTTTGTAACATGTTTGCTTGCTGCCTTAGATCTATGTACTACTCGTGAGCTGCTGAATGAGGAATATTCCCTGCGTCTTATGCAGCAGCGAGATGTGACAGCTGCTGCACAGTTTAAATTTCCTTGGCGCCAATTTAAGCACTTAAGTTCAAAGCGTAGTATAGCTGCGCTTTACGACATTGCGGCAATGTTGGGCTCTAAGCCAACAATAAACCGTCTTATATGCGATTACTGCTTAGATCTTATAGAGCGACATAGTTCCGTAATAAACGAAGCAACATTGCTCTTGACACTTATGATTACGAACACAGCAGCCGCCGAACGTGAGAGTCGTTTAATATTGAGTGAAGTTTTTCTAAATGAATTACTTAAAAACGAACATTGGCACTTAGCCTTACAGCCGGAGGTTTCAAGTCGCCTGAAAGCTAATAAGGTGGGTAGCATGAAATTGCAAAAAGAGGCCTTACAATTGTATACTCTGGTTTTTTAATTTTTAGCCTATCAAGTGGTTTGAAGATCGTACACCAGGTCTTTACGAATCAGCTGTAGAAGTTCGCATTCAGGACTATGATTCGGATGATGAAATTGAGGAAATGTCTAATGGTGTTAGCATATTAAATGCGCAGTTTAATGTCTTGCACACCTGCCTTATATTAGATGCGCTGGGACATTGTGCACTATTTATGGGCGACTCCTTTGAGAAAAATATTTTTCGCAGCTTAGATCAAGTTTTACTAAAATTAGGTAAGCCACAATTGTGGGGACTGTATAATAATTAGTATTAATACATTCTAAACAAATTATTATTCTTCTTAGCCAGCTGCAATACCATTGTACATCAAGCTGCAACGTTTACATTCACCGCCATGCAGTTGGCTTTGAAATATGAAACTCCCGCACATTTTATAGAACATTGCACTGATTATATATCCTTTCATTTACATGCGCTACTCAAAAGGGTAAGTAACACGCCTCTGATATGTCTGTTATATTTTCTACATATGAATCTTTTGCAGTCCTCCGAAAGCAGCGCTGCCGTGGATATATTAAGCGTAGTTCTGCAGTATAGTACGCGCGCGAATTTACCACATATGGATAGCATATTTCAAACAATTCGGGATGAATGCAGCAAGTCTTACCAAACGGATAATATGCATTCCTATTTGCGCGTATTTCATGCTTTTCTGCAACATATCAATACTTGGCGTCAGGATGCAAAGGCAGAGTTAAACGAGCTACCCATGCTAGTGGATGAGCAGCAGGCCGAACAAGATGTGCTCAGTTATTGGCTATCAGTGCTTCAGAAGCCACCAAACCTGGATGCGCCTATTGACAGCGATACTAAGAAAAGCGTGGAAGACGAAGAAATGAGCGAAGCTGCAAATCTGGAAAATAACACAGAGGCAGAGACAGTTAAAGCGGCGCTACCACGTCACATCGAAATGACCAAGGATATTATAAGTCAGGTTGTTAAACTCGTTTCGAGCTCTGAACTTACACAACAGATCTTGGCATTAGAGTGTTTAGCCACTGGCATACCGCTGCTTGCCGATTATGAAAATGAACTGTTGATATTGGTACATCTAATCTGGCAGCCACTTGTGCAAAAGTTTCGCGTGAATAATGCACTGGTACTTAATCGCAGTTTTGCACTTTTGCTCGTTTTGGGTACGCATGCCAAAGATTTCTTATTAAAACGCAGCCTTAGGTAAGTTTTAATGTTTAAGTACATCATGACCTCTTTAAATTTGACACTCTCATATTTCATTTGCAGTGATGTCATACCTCAGCTGAAGCAATTTCTTAAATTGGCTGCCACACACAGCAGCACGGAAAACTCCAAAGCTCAGACACAGGAATACAAGCTGCAGTTGAAGCTGTTGCAGCATTTAGCAGAATTTATAAAGTGTATACAACTGGGGGGCAAACATTTTTATGAACTCATCAGCATTGTGGCGCTGTATTTATCACAGACACAGCCCAAACAGCTTCAAACTTTGGCCTTGCAGTTCTATCAAAATTTACTACCATACAATGGACCCTTTGTTTATGCAACTCTTCTGCAGCATGCGCATCTTAACGAATACAAACAGAATGTCAGCGAGATTCTTAGCTCTGTAGGTTTATGTACATAAAAGCACTGAGTTAGAATTAGCCTTAGTGAAGAAATTATAACCATGAACATTATATATATATAAATACACTAAGTTAGAATAAGATTTCTTGTATAAATGGAACTAAATAAAACCTGAAGCATTTACACAAAACCCGATGTTCCTTGTAGGAATTTTGTGAGTTAAATATATAAGTACATATATATATGTATTATAATTTATTTTAATAAAGCCCGCGCTTCGAAGATTTTATAATTGCAGTTAAGTTGCTTCAATAAATACTATTACTTTAAAAATCATTTTAAATTTTCATTTGTAGAGTTTAATCCCTAACTCAATCATTGTCAACGAATGCAAGTCCAGATTAAATTGAATGACAGTCTTTTCGCGCCTTACAGATTGCATGCCAGGGAGTACAGTCCAGAGAAAATATGGTGATTTTTAATAGAGAACATTAATTTAGACGGATCTTCATTCAATTGCTAATCTAGACAAAAGTTAATAGGACGACTTATGCGAACACTTTCCTAAAAGCTCGACTATATATTTTATTTAGGATGATGCTAGATGTCGTGCTCGTTGGTAGCGTAGTGTTTTCGTACTCGACTCTTACACTGAGTGAGGATGGTTCGACTCCGCGAAGAACTGACATGACTGGAAAATATTTGCCTAAATAAAGCTCTGTTAATTAAAAACACTTCTTTTCGTATTTGGCTACAAATTTTAGGTTCCTGTTCTCTTCGTGCAGCTATTAATAAGGATATCTTCAGGCTCCGCCTTTGAAGCTATAAACGCATGTCAAGGGGAAAAATGTACTTAACATTTTTTTATTGTGTAGCTCTGCTATCAATTCCTGAAAATATGCGAAATGAATCTATATGATGATCTTTTTAAAAGCCATTATTTTCTCAATTGTAGCTTTTAAATTGTGGGCTGCATCGTAGTGCCTAAATAAAGCATAAAACGCTTTCTTTTACTTTTAACTTATATAATAAAATTAATTTCCTTGAAAATTTTTAAATATGAACATATTTTTTTAGTCACAAATTTCAACAAAATTGTACCAAACTGTTTTTTTTAAAGTAAACCCATAAAATATTTTTCATAATTGCTCTATTTTGTTCACTTTTCGTTTTTAATTACAAATGTTTTTTTTTAATGTTACAAATGTCTTTTCAATTTATGGAGCAAATACATGTGGAGTTTTATACTTTAAAAATACATACATTTATATATCGTATATATATATTGTTCTTGTTTCTCATCTAGTCAATAAATCCAAGCATACAAAAACAATAAAAACGCTCATAAATCAAAAAAAAAAAAAAGAATAATTGAAATATGCTTAAATGAGGTATATGTAAATTTGTTGCTAAGTTTTACAATTTATTTTAAATAATTTTTATCATATAAACAAGGCAAAATTTGAAACAAAACATCTTTACTTAACAAGTGTTTAAAGAATTTTTAAAAACAAAATGAAGCTTTTTTTAATTTTAAGATCAGAGAATACACTAAAAAAACATTGAAGCCGAAAGGTACAGTGAAAACGCAGATGCTTAGCACCAGCAAAACGTAGATGATGGCCTCGACAGCATCCGACTTCTAAAGTCTTCTCTTCTATAAACATTTTAAATTTCTCATATGCAATTATTTTGTATCAAATATAGCTGTATTCTATTTGTAAATTGATTGCTATTCTGTATTTATTGTAAATGTGATTTTTACACCAACCTTTTTTGTTTTTTTTTTTGTTCAACTTCGTTGCTAATTGAGTTACACGCCTTAAACATGCCAAACGTGTTACTTATATGCCTAACTTTAGCAGAGTGCGGCGTTCATAAGTCTATTGAGCATCTTATATAGCTTTTCGGTTTTTTTTTGCATAGTTGTATGCGTTACAAAGGATTTGCGATTTTTTTAAGCTTGGGCAAGTGATTGGTTTTATGGGATTGTTTTTATGTAATTGTGTGATTGTGTGTATGTTCGTAGAGGGATTTTAGCGTATAAAATAACTAGCATAGACTTATGTGACTACGCAAGCCAATTCATAAGACTATTGGCATAAGCCATTGGCTTGACATCAGGATGTGGCTGCAAAATAAGAACAATTTAGTTGAATACTAAATATGTAAAGCTCACAATAGCGCTTACCACAGCCTCAAAAGGTGTAAAATTTGGTGTTAAATCATTACCAGTTATTGTTATAAATGCGCCCATGTTGCCAATGGTATCACTGTAAACCAAATATTAGTATAATACATTTTAAAAGTTGTATAGAAACTTACCAATAGTTTGGCGCTGAAAAGACGGTAATACATTTACAATTATGTGCTACCTCATAACCCATATCCTTAACTTCATGACTGCGCACAATATAATCCAAATTATTTAGTTTACAGAAAGCTTCAGTTATATCTGGACCAAATTGTATGCCCACACCACGCTTGGATGGTCCGCGACCCTTCCATTTATGAGGATCGGACCAGAGCAATTCGCACATCAGGCCCTCCTCTGGTGGTTGGCAATTGCGCTCAATGCGGCGTATGTCATCCAAAGTAACATCGTCTGATGAGAACAAACCGCCATGCATAACCAAAATCTTTTGATTGATACAGTGGCAAAGAGGTAGCCAATTAAAGACTTGCGTAAAGATTTCGGCCATGGTACTGGTATACTTTGCCGTAACTTCGCCCGTAAAACCATACATTTGATTCATATTAATGCTTTCGTGGTTCCCTTTAAAAACAAACAAAAATGCATATACATTGCGAAATTTAAAACGTTTAAACTTACCGCGCGATAAGAAGAAATGATTAGGATAGAGCAGCTTAAAGCCAAAGAGCGTAAATATGCATTCAACTGAGAATGATCCTCTATCTACAAAGTCACCGTTGAATAGATATGGATTCTTTTCCGAAGGCAGGCCATTTAGTGTAAAGATATGCATAAGATCATAGAATTGCCCATGTATATCACCGCAAATTGTAAACTTTTCTTCATCCGGCACTGTGATATCCACTAAAGATGGCTGCGTCCGCATGTATGCATCAATTTCACAAAGAATCTGTTGCGGAATGCACATTAATTTAAATACAAGTTGTAGGAAAAAGCATGTACCCACCTTATATGCAAATTTGCGATGTAGTTTCTTTTGGGCCTTATAATGTTCCATTAAATCTAGCATGAATTGCAATGTCACCTTGCCATCCTCCAATTGTGGACCTTTATAATCATCCTCAATTGCTACAGAAAAGCGAGACAGTAAAAGTCAATCCATCAAATAACTTATGCTAAATGCAACTTACTTATATTTTCCATATCCCTAAACATTTCCGAAAGTGTTTTTTCCGGCTTATCCACGGCTATAGCACGTTCAAAAGCACGCATTTTAACAATCTTATTACATTCCGTAAACTTTAACTTTGCATCTTTGTCATTTGGCCTGCATTTGGCTACCTTTTAGGGTTTATTACAATTAATATAAGTGCTGCTTTGCTGCAATGTGATTGCAATTATACTCACATATTCAAAGTCGGAAAGTGCTTGCTTAAACTTTCCCAGCGACATGTGCGCTGCCGCACGTCGGTAATAGCCTTTTAAATAGCTCGGATCAGCCTTGACTGCAGCAATGCCATCTTGCAAAGCAAATCCAAAGCTCTCCTGCCGCATATGTGCTAAGGAACGATTTGCATAGTAAATTGCGCTTGTTGGGCGCAGTTCTATGGCTTTGGTGTACATATCGATTGCTTTATTAAATTCCTTTGCTGCAAAAGAAAATTGAAATCAGCTACACATAAGCAAATATTATGCCTAATCATGTTAAACCAACATCAAGGCAGTAACAACAAAATTATCTCACACATAGCACCATTTATAACCATTTTGTAGGTTAGGTCGAACAAAGCACTTTAAAACAAATGCTTAAGTGCATTATGTCTCTGATTGAAAAGCCATAATTTTAATTGTTTAAGCAAACTGCTGGCTGGCAGCGTTAAGCATGCTGGCACATGCAAGTGATAAAGTCGAAAGTATCATTTACTTTTTAGCAATTCATTTCCTTGATTTTTGTATTCCTCAGCCGCGGCTAAAGTTTGATCCATATTCGTAATGTCATCCGGTGTCGCCTCCTGTTTGTGGGCGGTTACTTTAGCCTCGACAGTTTCCGGCTGAACGTCTACATCCTTCTGTTGTATTTCTAATTTAGCCGACGACATATTTTACTGCACTTAAAGATTTTTCTTATAAAATTGTTATTTACTCTATGAACATATTCTATGCACAAGTGTTGGTCAATACCAATAAAATATAAACAGTGTTGTGGAAGCACAGTTAATAAATGACACCAACAAACGCGCTTTTAAACAAATTTAAACTTGAATTAGACAAATTAAAAAACAACAATTGAGCTGCAAAACACGTTGACAAATAATGCTTGCCAAATATGTTTATAACTTAAATAAAGTGCCAAACAATTTATTCAAAATAAAGCATGCTAGCTTAAAATATAATACAAACCGTCATGAGCTGAGTGTTATAACTAGCTTATCATTTATAAAAGTCAACGAAATGTCTTAATCAATAATGCATTTATGATATTTTTTATTATTAGTATTATTTTTTTTTTAAATAAATGGTGTTTCTTATATATTTTAAATAGTTTAAGTAATCGCTTTTAATTTTTAGCAACGGTTGGCAGCACCAAAGAGAAATGCGTTGCATTTGCAAGCCGCACTGCAACAGCTGTTCTATGAGCTGCATACACAAAGCTAGGCGCAGCAATCACGTTCGTAAAGTTAGAAATAGAAACTGGTTTGTTATTGCTATAAAAACTTGGAGCTGCACAGAAGTGATTGCCTAAACGCTAGTTTATTTGCAAAAATTAGTTAATGCAATTAGCCCAGTGCTTGATTGTAATTGAACTTTACTAGGATATACCCGAGTCGGAGAGCGTTAATTTTTAAACAAAAGCAATTAAAATGTCTATGAACAATTTGTCACAAGACGGCGAATTTCGTTACATTATACAATGGTTTAATGAGTGGAGTGAACTGCAACGCGATGATTTTGTGTATGTATTGGTGGAATATCTAACTAAAGACGCAGTGGGCGGAGTCGCTGCTGCTGCTGGTAGTGGTGGAGTCTACGTAAATGGCGTAGTGAATGCCCTGGCTACAACGGCGGTACAAAATAAGCCTATGAGCTTATTTCAATGTCGCGTAAGTACTAAATGCAAGTGAATAAAAATATATAAATATGCCCAGCTAACGGCACTATCTATTTATCAGATAAAACTGTTTCGTGAATGGAGCGCTAAATGGCCGCTGGAATTCAAAGCAAAATTACAAGAAAAAATTATTGAAATTGATACAAAAGTAGGGGAAAAAATCATCAATGAATTAAAGGGCTCACATGCACAGCACAATGGCGATGTTGCCGTACATTTACATACAAATGGATCAATCGAAGTAGACAATGGTATTGAACGGGTCAGCGTAGAAGCATGTCCAAGTCTAGTAGTTGCTGTTGATGCTACTGCTGCATTGGCCGTTATAGACGAGACTGCAGTAGCCGATAATGATACCAATTTAGCAGCAGTATTGCGTCAAGAAACGCCAGTTGACGATGATGATGATAATGATGACGTCGCTGTGGCTGCTGCCGTTCCATATGCGTCGCCGACTGCAGTGACAATTGCGGTAAACACGCCACTGCAGCCACCGGCCGGGGAACCTGTTCAACAAGCAGAAAACAACATTACAGCCGGTGTCATTGTCTCTGTTGCCGCTGCTGTTACAAGCACCAGCCAAGCTGAGGTTGCACCAGTGGCATAAAAGAGCTGCCATAGACTATCAAGACATTTCAATTGTACTCATCACATTCCATTCAATGCATTTCTATTTATATAAGAACATTTTCGCCACTTACGGACAACATAAGAGCGTCACTTTGCGTTTACTTTAGTTCTAGTTTCCTGACTTAAGTTAATAACATAAGTTAAATGTAGTTTATAAGTACTTAAATTTGTGAAGTAATGCATTTGCAGACTCTAATTGAAACTTAATGGCAGCTAATTGCTAAAAGGACTATGAAATTATAAATAATAATAATAAAGCAAATATTTTTTAATCTCAATCAATTTTTTCAGCATAGTGTTTTGAGAGTATTTGAAGAATGAGAAGTGAGTTGAAATTAAACCAAGTTTATTTTTGCTCTTCGGGGTGTTAAATGTTTTTATAGACCCCGTCTTTCATAAAAGATCGTAGAACTTGCCACGGCCTGTTGTTTGTGCACAAGCACTTACCCGGACTCGTTGACCCTAAAGGACGCAAATTTTCTCCTTTAGTACTTCCATTTTGTAGATATAATTATGCTTTGCACGATTCTTTTCGCGTCTTATGCGCTAAATTTAATAATCTCTCTCTCTCGTCAGAGAGGCGAAAGGACTTTTCAATCAAGCTCTTCCTTTATCTTAAATGAATAAGAGATATCTCAGCGTCTTAAAGTCTACTAAAACAAGGTTTTATTTTTTGTTTTAAAAAAACGACAGACAGATACAAACAGCGAAGCGTATAATACTTCGTTAACGATAATCGTTAAAAGAGTATTAAAAAGTTGCCTCGCACCTTTCATGTGGTCTTGTAGCATATGCTGCCTTTTTCCACGAAGCTTAAGTTCCACACTTCAACGAAACATATTCCATTTTATATATGAATTTTGTGTTCAGTTTTATTTTTATTCGCATAAAACCAGTTGCCCTCTAGAAAAGTCACGAGCAACGACATGCATACATAGATCATCGTGTACAGGTCACATACTTACTTTAAGTATTTATATTTTAATATATTTCTGTTGTAAGGTAGCAGAAACAATGTGAAATCCATTAGAAAGGTCCTATCTCTTGGCTGACTTAATGACTTAAAGTAGATTTAGATCTGATTGAGTGGTATTGCAGGGTATACAGCTTGCGGTCATACTCACAGTTTTTGCAAAGCGATAATCAGAAGCGATAACTTATCTGCCGCGCAACTTACGCACAAAATGTATATTTCTTCGGTAAAAACTTACGATTGGAGCTGACGAAAACCATACCCAAAGAGAGATCGCAGATCAAGATTATCATCGGCATACTATGATCACACATTTGCAATGTATGTATTTATTTTAGTATCAGTTCGTGCTTTTGTTTTTTATATATTTAGGTGTGTGTGTGTATGGTTTTCTTTCTGTACAGCACTTGAAATACTCTGCAATCGGAGATGTAAAACCCTACTGAACATGTGTGAAAAGTGCTTGAAAGAAGAGTGTGGGGGCATTAGCTAACTTATTAATTTAATTAGTATTATTAAAATGCAATAACCTCTCTTCTCAAACACATATCGCCAATTCAAATTTAGAGCAATGCGTAATCTCGCATTATTATGGGAATGCAATATACACGCTTCTTAAAATTCAGATGATGTGTCCCAGCAGCAGCCATGTCTCAAGCATAATTCGTCACTCAAAAACCTTTTATAGTTAAGCGGGAATTTCATTTTACCATTCAAAAGACGCTTCGATTTAATCACTTATAAGCATACTTTTAAGGCAATATTTAATAGCAAAATTCAGCATTCTCAAGGTTTCTGAAACTTTCCACAAAAAAGGCAAACAATTTACTTGGAAGAGCTTAGAAAACGAAATATATTTCAAACACATTGAATAAAATTATGCCAAGTTTGTGCAGTTATCACTTTTGAACTGTGACACGCGAAGTTTACATTAAAAATTGTTGGTGCATTTCGAGCTTAAACCGTAAAATCATACAAATTTCCATTTGAAACAGTATCTGTAGGGTAACTGATGTTCGCACAACTACATGCTTTTTATTGTTTTTATTTCGACCTATACAAAGTTGAGCGTTGTGTTTGCTTAATTTTGTTTTTGTTGCTCCCTCTGATTGCTCTGATTCGTTGTTGATAAAATATGAGAAAAGAATTAAGTCAGTCTGTGCACCGTTGTCGAAATGGAATTAAGACATGCTCTCCGTATATCCGAAACATATTGGACCCAATTTATTTCAATTTTGCACTTTGAAGGCAAAAGTTGTGCTCGCGGCTGTTACGGAATATACATATATGTATGTATATATTCCGGCATTTAATAAACGACAACTAAATGAATAAACAATAAAATCCAAGTGTCTGTTTGTGTGTGCATCAAAGCAATTAAACAACAAACCTATTGTTTAATTGTTTATTAAATAGAATTAGTTTAAAAAAATAAAAAATGTATTTTGCTTATGCAAAATTTATGTGCATGCTGTTCGTGTGCTTAAGTTGTGAGTATTTTTTAGGGATTTGGTAAAAATTTACTATTCACGGAGATTAAATGCATACCTTTGGTAAATGTATAAGCCAGTTTAAGGCAAATCAAAAGACTTAAGCGAGCAACTTGGCCTATGTGATTGCACTTTGATGGGCATTGTCTGCTGCTTCGCTGTTAGTGGGTCAAGGTCAATGACTAAAAATTCCCTCTTAAACAACAACAACGAAGAACAAGCAGCAAAAGTGCTAAACAAAACAAAAGCGTTAAAAGCCCAACTCGAGCGAAGGGCAATAAACCACGAAAACGATAGCAAAAGTGAGTAATTGTTGCGTGAAGCGCAGCACAGCATGAGTTTCGAAGTGCTCTAACTTGTTGGATTTTTTTTTTTTTTGGTCACTTCTGGTTTTGGGCATTGCCGGCATTGACCTTGTCTGCAATAGCAGTTTCTTGCGTGCGTAACTTGGCCAATAACTTTCAGAAAGCATAGTCAGACGCAACTTGTACTGCAATTTCCGGAACTGCGCATAGTCCGGTCGGTTACATATTGTTCGTGGCACAATAGATCAAATGCGGTCGCACTGCCGTAGGGCGTAGGCCCATCCTCGTTCATACATTATATTAAATATTGCTCACAAATGCTCACAAGCATAAGAATGTAGCCAAGTCATAAGCCATGTTGTAATATATCAATCTGTAATTGATGACAAATGCAGTATTAAACCGGAACTGTAACAACTTAAAGCGGAATGCCGCTTTATCGTCACTTCCCTGGACCGTCCAACAAAAGATCCATAATTTTCTGAAACCATTTTCTAATGACAGCAGTGATCATGCGAGCCCATTAAGTCTGCCTAGCCAGAGTGGCTTAACCTCATTTAATATTTTTTTATTCTCAAACAATACCTGCGATAATAATAATCATTTAGTATTATTAATTAAGAATTTATAAAAACATAAATTACTTTTTTAAACAATTATTTTAATTATTATTTAAAATTAGCGCATTTTAGCCTTGTGCGTGAGTTGCTTTGTTGGATAAGCAGAAAAATTATTGGTTCGGTAGTCACGTAGTAAATTAATTTTTTGCTTCAAGACGTTAAAGCCTATGTTCTAGACGTAGAAAGAAATAGTTTCGAATGGGCGGCAAAAACTAAAATAATTTACGAAAAATTAAAGAAACAGACATCAATCCCAAACGGTATCAGCGCATCAGCGCATACTATAAGCACAGAGTACCGGATATTTCAAATTTAAAGGGGTTCGGGTTTCTGTGGGGACACATCGACATATTTTTAGGTTGGCGGCACTGTCTTGAACATCCATGTCAAATTTCAGCTCAATATCTCAATACCTTAGTTGAGCTTGAGCTTTGTAAATAACCAAAAGTGCATTCTCGGATTATTACAATGTCTGAAATTATTCAAGAACGAGTTTTCTTCAAAGTTTGTGTTTGTAATGAAATTTTTGGAGTCGGATCATTGAGAATGATGCAGAAGACCTTTGGCCAACAGGCTCTGTCCAAAAACAGAGCGGCCTGATCGACCATCCAAATCAACTGATGAGCAACATGTCAACGAAGTCAAGGAGTTATGAGCCTTCGAAAAGTCAAGTTTCGTTTTGTGCCAAAAACACTCTATTTCTTGGATCGCTGTGATGTGTGAGAAACAATGCTATGCTTTCTGATTATTAAGATAAAATGAAACGCATTGTCACAGCAGACGAGATGTGGATGTACGCTTGCGTCCCGGAAACAGCCGATCATCGAGCGAATATCGTGCTAAAGGCGAGCCAAGGCCGAAAAAATCACGTCAAAGCCGTTCCAAAAACAAGGCCATGGTGACTGTTTTCTTCAATTACCTTTGTGCAGTGCACTTTGAATTCTTCGAATTCTTTGAGTGTTCTGCGTCGTTTGCGTGAAGCAATTCGACTCAAGAGGCCAGAATTGTGGCGAGACAACAGTTGGTTTGGCACTCTACACACCGAATCGATGAAGGAACTGAAAGCCATCCCGGCGAATCTGTTTCTAAAACTGGAGAAAGCGCTGGCATAAGTGTATTGCATCGGTTGGGGACTAAGAGTCACAATAAAATGATACCATTTCGATCTGTCTTGCGCATGTACAAGAACTTCGCATGAGCATAGCTTCATGGCGCACGCCCTCAAGTGTTTGATAGTCTTTCACCTCTTCGACTACCTTGGAAGTTCCTGTCAATGGTGGTTCTTGATAGCACATTGTTCTCGTAATATGTGACCGATCCACACCAAGTATTTTGTCTGTTGCGTTCTACTTCACAGGTCAGTATTAGAGATGGTGTTGAGCCAGCACCCTCTTGTCATTTCGGAAAGGCTGCGATTTGTAGATACTTAATTTACAGTGCATTCATGGCAACCATTGTTGCACTTCACGTCACACAACCATATAAACTCTATAAACTTATTAGAATGATGTGATCTTTGTGGTCGTTTGAGTTTAGGGAATAGCCCACAGTAACATAGAACCTAATAAGTGGAATAGGCTAGCTGCGAAACGATAGTCGGAGGAAAGATTTTGCTAACTGTCGTAAGTCAAGTCTGAACCGTAGCAATTCCTTCATTAGTTACCAAAGAAACTACGTTCGGAATCAATGTGTTCAAAAGCTTCCACAAAAAACAATCATCATGAGTTAAATCATCATTAATAACGCACAGATTCACCTTGCAGCAACCTTAAGCTCGGCGGTAGCTTGCAATTGCATGCGCGTCAAAGAGTGTCAGCCTTTTGTGCATTTATTGCTGCATCATAAACCTGAGCAACGCGATGCTGTCTTTGGCTTAGTGCATAAAGCTAGCTGTGGCTATCAAGGCCTTGAACCACTTGCCTGCTGTCCGAATGCCAATCTCAATCAATACAAACGCTATGTACACGAGCCATATCGCGCACCTGTGCTACGCAAACAAGCGCCTAGCATGCGCATGTTAAGATTTGCACCAACCGAAGATCCTTGGATATGGGAGAAGCAAACAAATGCCCATTTCAGCTCGTTGAATCAAAATTTCAACGAAGTCGAAAAAACCCTGCATGACTATTGGGATTTTAAAACTATGCGTAATTGTCCACAAGCGCTGGACCTTGATTTTGATGCGGAGCACTTTGGCAGTCTGCAGCACGTACACTATGACATAGAACATGAGGATGAGAGTTGGTTAGTGCCAACGGTTAAACCGCGTTTGGTGGACGAGGACAGACCCATTGTGTTTCCCGGTGATTTGCGTTTTCAAGCGGCAATACAAAAAAAGGGCGTATTAACGGATAAAGAAGAAGCCTCTGAAGTGGCAGCCAACGCGGTAAGAACTTTAAATCCCAGTGTGACATCAAGTAATGCACAAATGCTTCTAAATGCTGCCAACTGTGGCATTGGTCTGGGCGTACGCATATTGGGAGGTGAGGAAACAGCAGCTGGACAGTATCCATGGTTAGCTCGTATCGCTTATAGAAACAGAAGTAAGTACTATGGGTAACTATAATTTTTATTGAATTCTATTATGGACACTGCATCGAAGCATTAGGGCATGCGCTTGTTGCACGTATTAGAGTTGAGTGCATTTTATTTCCAAGTGACTATTGGTGTGAGCGTCCATAAAATTAACTCGAGTCAAACAAGAAGTTATTAAATCTGGCCTGCCACACCAATCATCTGATTGGTTAAAAAGCAGCCAAAAGAGAAGACTAAAACTGCTATTAAGAGAGGCCCAGCCATGCCTTTGTTTCCGTTATCGTTATCTCCCTTTCTCTTTCCATTATCCTTTTTACTTAATCCAGGATGCGGCCCATTGTCTGCCTTTGGATCACGCATTTTTGGGTCCCCAGCTTTATTCACATCTTCATCTGAATGTCGGCCTGAACCCACTGGTGATTTTTGGCCTGAACCCACTGGTGATTTTTGGCCTGAACCCACTGGTGATTTTTGGCCTGCACTTGCGCTAGGGCAATCAGGATCATCTGGGCAGTGAAGGGAGTACGCTGATGGAGGATCTGCTGCTTGTACTGGTGCTTGTTTTGGTGCTACATTTCGTGCTGCATTTGGTGCTACATTTGCTGCTTCATTTGGTGCTTCAGTTGGTGCTTCATATGGGGCTTCATATGGGACTTCAGATGGGGCTTCATTTGGGACTTCAGATGGGGCTTCATTTGGGGCTTCATTTGGTGCTTCATTTGGTGCTTCATCTGGTGCTACATTTGGTGCCTCTCTTGGACAGACTTTCATGCCGCATGGTAGACAGCAAGGTCCAAGTTTTTTGGCGCCTGAACAACCTTTTGATGGCATCTGACCGACACTATTCTGTTCTTTATCACCATTTGATAGCCTCTGAGGAGCGGCACTTTTGCGCTCTTTATAACCATTTGATGGCCTCTGAGCAGCACTATTGTCCTCTTTATCACCAGTTGTTAATGATCGTCTGTTCGATTTACAATCACATCTCTGACAAGGGCAACTCATTGTGGCTGCTTTGCTTTGAACGCTTCAGCAAATCTAAGAAATATAGAACGATTTTTAAAAATATTGTTTAATCTTATTTAAAGTATATAATGCGTTAGGATCACTCATGCTATGCTCAACATTCTTTCAGCCAGCAATCGGATAAGCTATCGCTGCTCCGGTTCACTAATCTCCAACACCTATGTACTCACTGCGGCACACTGCGTGGTCAAGCTAGTCAACGACTTGGAATTGTAAGTTACAATGCTAAATGCTATACCTATATTTAAGGCCCATAATTAACTTTGACTTGTGCATTGCACTAAGATCCCATGTACGCATTGGCGATGACGTCTCCAATGTGCAGGACTGTGCAGCTAACGTTGCCAATTGCAGTAATCCCAATTTGTTTACAATACAACGCCTAATAGTGCATCCGAACTATGATCAACCTAGGTACGCTAACGATATTGCTCTGCTAAACATCAACAACCAGCAAAGTAAGTCTGCACAGCTTAGACACCAACTTCAATAACTTCTTAATGCCGTTGAAATAATTTTAGGAAATTTCACAACCATTTGCTTACCTTTGAATCGTACAGCAACTTTACCGGAAAGGCTAATCGGTGAAATGGGTGTTGCAGCCGGTTGGAGCACAACCCTGTCAGAAAGTGAGTTAAATCAAAAATAATTTTTAGATATATGAAATGCCATAAAGTGAAAACAGTTTTGTACACAAAATGCAAGGCCAACTATGTAGTCTTTATTTATATTTGCACTACGATATTATTATTACTAATTGCAGGCAATAATGGAACACCGCTGGGCATGAGCAACTCCACGGTACGTTTTATAAGGTTACCGATTGTAAACACAACCAGTTGTGCTATAGCCTATGCCAGCCTAAGTGAGAACTTTCAAGAGCCCATTGTTATTACGCCCAGTCAACTGTGTGCCCAGGGTCAGCCAAAGAATGACGTTTGTCGTGGCGACAGCGGTGGACCATTTATGGACGATGGTACAATAACTAAAAACGGGCGTTTTACTTTGCTGGGCATTGTGGCTTTTGGACCTACGCTTTGCGGCGTTACAACCATACCGGGCGTATACACGCGTGTAAGTGCCTATTTGAATTGGATACTGAATAATCTGGGCCTAAGTGGCATGGGGTTTATGCGTTTATAGAGGAAGTGGCGTACAAAACACAAAGAGGACTAATGTGTTGTCCCAAAGCTTTGATGCCAAAGTCTACAAGAGTAATAGTAATATGTATAAAAATATAATTGTAATAGTAGCATTAAGTTGTTATGGTTTTAATAAAAGAGTTGTATCGTACTTACGTTACGTTGTAAATGATGCAGTTGCTCATCCTGTTTGGCGCCCCTGCTTTGCACTCAACTCTAAGGTCTCCTCCACTCCTCAAAGTGGTCTTTCCATCTGAGTCTAGATGGTTGGTTGCCTTCGCCTTCTTTCCTGTTTCTTTATTCATACGAATAACATGGCCGAGCCAAAGCAGACGTTGTACCCACAGTGCCAAATAAGCTATTTCTGCACAAGGACTGACGAGTATATCTGATCTGCATATACAGTAGGGGATTTGAGATGCCGGCCACTATGCCAAATAAGCCACCATTGCTTTGTAAACGTTAAAACGACTTTGAAAGGTTTCTGGCAAGAAATGTTGCTATTTGCTATGTTTCAGAATTGTTCTTTTAGGGAATTGCTTTATAACTTAAGGGATTTGAGGTACTTACAGTGCCAAATTAGCCACTTCTGCACAAGGGCTAAGGAGTTTTGCTAATCCTGATCTGCATATACAGTAGGGCATTTGAGGTGCTTAAGCGTTGATGAGTTTTTGCTAGTAAACAGAATATTTCAGTCGAAAATAAGTTTTTAGAAGATCTTATACATTTTGCCTTCAAATCATGCCATATTTTCTCCGCCTGCAGCGTACGTGCTCAGAGCACCATGTTTCCACCACCATAACCAGCTTTATGGCTATAGATTTCTTTGGCGCCAAAATTGTTTACTACTTTTCTACTCATTCATACAAAATCGAACAATCTTGGTGAGCGTGAGAAAAAGCTTAGATTAAAGCTTTGACAAAGCCGCGCGTTAAGTTTCGTTTTGTATTGGGAACTACTCTCAGTTGTTGTCAAAGCCTTGCTTTGATCTCTTCAATTAGAATCCGAGTCTGTGAGATTATAAAGCGGGAAATTCCGTAGTAGTCATATATTTTTTCTAACTTCCTTTTGACTATAATATTTAGTTTTTTATTTTGATAACATCTTCTTCGTGTTGTATAAATTATTGAAAAAAAAAAAAAAACAAAGTTATTTCTTAACATTTTTATATGTTTATAGTGTGAAGTGACTTCAAGTATTATACGTGCGTGTGTTTATTTCTTAAGGAGTGTTTTATAATGTTAAAATTTATTTTGGTAAGCTGCCTGCTTGTGAGTTACTCAACATACACAGCCCATGCGCGTAAGTATTATGTTTATTAACAAATAGAAAGCATTTAATTGTTCAAAGAAATCCAAGTACTATTTCGTATTCGTACAATACATAGTTAAATGCCTTCAGACATATGTATATGTACGTAACTTGTTAGCGGGCCTTCACACGCTTGCCGGATTACGTTTTAAAAACCAGTTTCCATGACAAATTATTAATAACAAATAATATACATTTTTTGAGAATTGCACGTACAGCTAATAGCAAGTGACATATCTTAAAAGATTCACTGATATTTTGTATAATTTTGCTCAGAATTCTATTTTCCCAATGAGGCCGCACAAGTTCCGAATTATGGACGCTGCATTACGCCGAATAGGGAGCGCGCATTGTGCATACATTTGGAGGATTGTAAATATCTTTTTGGTGTTTTGACGACTTCGCCTTTGCTGGACACAGACAAGCTTTATCTCAGTCGCAGTCAATGTGGTTATATTAATGGCAAGGTTTTGGTAAGTACAATGGACACGCTTATTAGCAAGCGAATCGTTATTGGAAAATATATATCCACTAGATCTGCTGTCCGGATCGCTATCGCGATACCGTGCCAACAACAACGGTGCGTCCGATTAAGCAAAACACTACGACGACTAACAGTTTGCTGCCGTTGCCAGGACAATGTGGCAACTTGTTGTCTAATCGTATATATGGCGGCATTGAAACCAAGATTGATGAGTTTCCTTGGATGGCGCTGATTGAGTATACCAAATGTAATGTATTGCTGCTTGATAGCTTTGCTTCCTAAAGCGTTGATATGTGACAAGTTTTCTGTAAAGAAATCAAATATTTTAATGCATAATTGGTTTTTCTACGTGCCTTCCCTGGCTTTATTTCTCACACAAATAGCTACACATGATAACATTGCAATATCTTGCAGCGGGCAACAACAAAGGTCATCATTGTGGTGGCTCCTTAATAAGCGCACGCTATGTGGTAACCGCATCCCATTGCGTCAATGGTAAGGCCTTACCAGCTGATTGGCGTTTGACTGGTGTACGTTTGGGTGAATGGGATACCATGACCAATCCCGACTGTGAGGTGGATATACGTGGCATGAAGGACTGTGCGCCACCGCACTTGGATGTGCCTGTAGAGAAAAAAATACCGCATCCACAATATGATCCAAGCTCCAAAAATCAAGTTAATGATATAGCGCTATTGCGTTTAGCGCGTCAAATAGAATATACAGATTTTGTGCGTCCCATTTGCTTGCCGTTGGATAAAAATCTAAGATCGTCCACGTTTGATGGCATTGTCATGGATGTAGCTGGTTGGGGCAAGACAGAAGAGACATCGGCCAGTAATCTTAAGCTCAAAGCTGCAGTTGAAGGTGTTAAACTCGCGGACTGTCAGACAGTCTATAATCGTCAAAATATTTTACTAGAAAATTCACAAATGTGTGCTGGCGGCCAAGAAGGTGTCGACTCATGTCGTGGTGACTCTGGCGGCCCATTAATTGGTTTGGATACAAACAAGGTTAATACATACTATTTTCTAGCCGGTGTTGTATCATTTGGACCAACTCCGTGCGGCTTAAGTGGCTGGCCGGGTGTTTACACACGTGTAGGAGACTACATTGATTGGATACAAAGCACTATTGTAGCCTAAACACTTATATACACATATATGGAACTATGCAAAATAAAGACGTTTTTTTTTAAATAAAAATATATACAGTGTGCGCCATTTCTTATGTCGGCACGTAAACGAAAAAACCAACCAATTCCTGAATGTGAGGTTTTTTATTCAATTTGATCCTTTGCAATTTATCCACACTAGTTTTTGAACACAACATCAAACAAGTGGGCGCCTTCATTGGCCCCAGCAAAATATGTCCTTTTTACGGTGTTTTCCATTGCCCTTTCGCATCTCGGAATATTTTCCTTGAGCTTTTTAATGGTCTATGGCTTGCTGGCGTCCACTTTGCTTTTCAAATAACCCCACAAAATGAAGTCCGGGGGTCAAATCCGGAGATGCTGGTGGCCAGTCAATGTCGCCTCTTTTTGACAGGGAATTTTCGTTGCAGAAACCCGATTGTTAGATTGTTCGCAGTACGGCATGTCGCACCATCTTGTTGCAACCAGTAATCTTGAAGACCTTTTTAGCACATTTGTGGCCAGACATAGTGAGTAAACATCCACCGATATTGGTTTCCACCGACGGTTTGGTTCCCATGGACCTCGTGTGGATTCTGCGTTTCCCAAATACGGCATTTTTGCTTATAAACGCCACCGGAGAGTCATTAAAATTCGCATTCAAAAATCATGTTCAGCGTCAACTATTCGAGCGGTTGTTTGACCGTATTCCAAGCGACATGAATGGTCTTAAGGCAATATTCTTGGAGTCAATTTCATTTTATATGGAAACAAATTCAAATCATCTTTCAAAATGCGCCGTAGAGTGGTTCCACTGATGCCGAGATGATGAGCGCGGTGACGATCAAAATTTTTAGGTTCTGGGCAACATTCTCTCTAACCGCTTCAATAAGTTCATTGCAACGCCTTGGTCGTTGATGTCCCACTGTCCCGTGCTTAACGAATAGTGTGGTGCTATATTTGCTATGATATTTTAGACGGTATGCACGTTGAATTTAGATAACTGAACGACTGTTTTCAATGTATAAAGTAACTATTTCGGCGCGTTATTTTGGTGCGAAACGATACATAGTTGAAATTGTACTGAATTGACGTTTCCAAAACATGTGGTCAAGTCATTGGTTGCCAAATGTTTAGTTGTGCAATATTGAAATACCAACATAAGAAATAGCGCATCCTGTATGATTTACAAGCTTATAAAAAACACTTGATTTTATTTAATATATAAAATAAGTTAATAATTTAAATGAGCGCCAGTGCAAGCACAAGCAACAGCTGATGCCCGTTATGTGGACTGAGCATGCGACAGCTGTTTTTCCAACTTACGTAAGGAGTTGCCAGACTGTCAAAAGTTTTTCATGCCGTAGACCAAAGTAAAAAATCGAACATTTAGGCCAAATTAATAATAAAAAACGCCACAAAATGTTAAAAACTGTAAGCGTAGCGCCATTAAATTTATTAAAATGTTGCTCAAGCATGCAGCAACAAGTGCGGGTAAGTTGTGTATTTCTCTCATTTATAACTCCAAACTTATACAATTTCTGCACGACGTCCTAGACCACGTTTGTTTTGAAGCGTAAATATGAACCATTGTTGCATAAAACAAACGAGAAACCGCGCAGAATGCGCGCCAAACATTTTATTTACGAACTAGTGGAGGATAAGCACATTAAGAAGCGACCAGATCTGGAGGTGGTGTTGAAAACATTTGTCGAAGGCGTTGGCGACAAAGGTGATGTAGTCGCACTTAGGCCGAATTTTGCGTACAACAAACTCTTGCTGCCAGGATTAGCTGCATATAAAACGCCAGAAAACATTGCAAAATATGCCAAAACCGAGGCAGAGAAGTCTGAAGTCAAGCATAGTTCTGCGCATGCACAACGCACTGTCAACATAATAGAGTCCTTAACGCTGGGAGTAGTTATGAATAAGGATGAACCATGGGTTATTCAGCCGTGGAACATAAAGGCATCGTTGCGCAAAGCAGGCATTTATTGTAAAGAGGAGTGCATCGAATTGCCAGCGCAGCCAATTGAAGGACCCGATTTAAAAAAGGAGAATAAAGATTTCTTTTGCACCATAACTGTCAATAATTTGGAAAAGGCGCGTTTAAAGTGTCGCTTGCATCATTGGAGCACGGATCCCAGCGAACGATTGCCGTATGTACAAGATCATTGGAAAATGCCTTCCGAACCGTTGTTAAATATTGAAAACAGTACGCAAAGTTAGGCTTGGTCTGTCTCATGCCAATAATCCAAATAAAAACAAATCAAACTAATGCATTGGTGTACAATTGTTATTTTTAGCTCTGTGATTACCTGCATTGCCAGCAATGGTGCACAGCTGTAGAAGATCTAGAGGTCTGCTTCCAAGTATACTGATTTAAGTTGCCGCAAATTCTGTCAATTGGGGGAAATGCAGCAATTAACAACGTTTATCCATCCATTACAGTACCAAAATGAGCATCCACTCTTGAGTGCAAGGGAATCTAGCAGCTGATAAGCTGGATAAGTTCATCTTCACATATCAGCTTTTATGTATTATTAGTGTAGTTATTTCTTCAGCAGAGATGCATGCTCTAGAGAGCTGCGTTCAAGTATATTGATTGAAGACATCGGAATAGAGTACCACAATGCTTTCGCACGCATTAGTGCAAACGAATGTGGCGGCTGATGAGCTCGACGGGCTCAACTTTATATATCACCGTTTTGTGGTATTAGTTGGTCAATCAAATCAATGATGAACGCAGCGTTCCCAAGTTAAGCAGGCTACAGAGTACTTATAGCTTTGTAGGGAAAACGTACTGCGGCTCTTAATAGTGCGGAATTAAGAATGTTGGTAGCTTATGTGGGTCTTCCATGTGGGCCGCACAATCTAAGTTAGAGTTATACTCTAGCATTCGGCAAGCTACGTTAGGAAGACGGCGACGACTCAGCATTTGTGTGAGGCAGGTTTAAACATTCGAAAGCGAAACGAGTTACAGTACAGCTTGGTAAAACATAATGAGCTTCTAGATTAATCTTTTCTCATGTCACATACTTTACTTCAACTATTTTAATATCAGCACATTTGCATCATTTATTATTTGCTCAAATATCAATAACTTCCAGCTTTTTGAAAGTTATAATTTGTAAATCTATTTCGGAGCGGACTACGTAAAGTCCATAGGCATTAATTTTATGTGTTTTTTTTTGTGTAAGTTACTTAAGTCTATAAAAAAACATGGAATAAACGACTTATTGTATTTGTTTTAATTCCACTTCAAAGACCAAAGTGCTGTTTGGTGGAATAGTTGGCGGTGCACCGCGTGCTCCGTATGCCATGTGAGGTGGGCATGTAATGCGGCGTTTACCTCCTACCTTCATGCCAACAACGCCAACATCCCAGCCCTTGATGACTTCTCCAGCGCCTAAGCCAAACTTGAAGCCAGCACCCTTTTGCATGCTGTCAAAGACTTTGTTGTTAGACTTGTTACGTCCAATATAATAGACAGCAACACGTTTGCCACTTTTGGCTTCTGGTCCATTGCCCACACGCAAATCTTCGATTTTCACACCGCCTGTAATGACACGCTCGCCACCAGCAGTCTGCTGCTGCTTGGCTGGTTTCTGCTGCTCAGCTGCTGGCTTCTGATCCTTCTTTCCCTTTTGTTTTTGCTCATTCTTAGCAACACCGTTCTGCTCCTTGGCAGGTTTCTTGGCATCATTTTGCAGCTTTGCCTTTTTTGGCTGTTGCGCTTCGTCTACACCTTCATCAGAGTCAACATCAGAGTCATCCTGCTCCTCGTCGTCCTCCTCTTCTTCACCGTCATCATCCTCATCATCATCTTCATCAGTTTCATCACTATCGGCGCCTTTCGAGAATTGTTTCTTAAGTTCTTCATCTTCTACATAATCATCATCCTCATCATCGTCGTCCTCATCTTCAGCAGCATTCAATGCTTTCTTGCCGCCTAGAGATTTTGCCAGATTGGCGTATTCCTCCTCATCGTATGACTCATCGTCAGAGTCTTCCATCTCATGCATATAGCCAGTTAGCGACAAATTGGCATCTCCTGCAAAGTTGCGTATCATTTTTTTAATAAGAAATAATATACAATTTATATTCAAGCTTACCAATGGCTTGGAATGTGATTTTATCGCCCTTGCTAAAATTCAAATCCAACTGCACTTGTGGTATAGCCTTCGAGACAGTGGCCACAATATATTTCTGCGTGTCGGCAGTCAAATACAATTTGGCGCTGTTGCCTTCATCGAGTGCAATGCCAGACACATGAAAGCCCTTAACAATGGTTTGCGTGTATTTACGCTTTGGTTTCATGCTCAATCCTATATATAAAATTGCAAATTGCGTTAAATAAAATTGTTTGAGAAAGAGATTTAAAACATTTTCTAAATTTAAACAACTAAATGGAGCCCCACGCTGCTCGCGTACGAACACGTGGTGAAATGCTGCAACGCGCCTTTTTTGTTAACAATTTGAAGTTCAATACTAGCGTGCTTTTTATTTATCTAAGATTTAAATAGATTTAAGCAACTTACCCCAAAACATGGCAGTCATATTTTATTAATTATTTAATTTTAAATAACACAAAATTATAAATGGCAAAACTTGTGTGAACTACGAAACTGACGCCGGCAACTTCAAGTGATGGAATGTCGTCGACAAATATCGATGTACTTAAGGCATTCACTTTTCGATAACACTGGGCTTTTTTGTATCTGTACACATCGATATATAAAATCGATTGAAAAAAGACCAAATGTTTTGCCATTTTAGTTGTATGTAAACTGCGTTTAGAATATACGTTATTTTTAATTGTTATACACTGCACCAGATGGTGCTAAGAGTATATTAAATTTGTGCAAGCTAAAAGAGTGTATAATACACAGAAGGAAGAGTCCTAGACTAACTATACTAACTGAAATATGCCTGTTGAGGCACTCTCACTGTCTTTATATAGGTCTTGATCATGTTACTTTTTAGCAGAAATAAAATTATTGTCAAGTTTACTTTATTTTTTTGATATCGGGTATATATGTTGTATATTATGTTAGCTCTCATAAGTGTATGTTGCACTAACTATATAAATATAATAATAATAAATTGTTTGCTTGTAATATTTTTAAACCAATTTTAGTTGGTAAATTGGTTAGTTTACACTATGTCAAAATTGATCAAAAGCGTTTAACTATATAACTACCATAGAGCATATTGATCAACACTAGTTTTTTGCACAAAATTAATTTTATTTCATCTGCGCTTAGCTTACTGCGGCAGTTGTTTTAGTCAATTCAAGCAAAATATTCGATTTGTGCTTTAAATTCGTTATGTTGCATTGGTTTTTAGTCTAAATCAGTCAGACTATTCCATTTTTGCTTTAAATTAGTTTTTAATTAATTTCAAGTATTCCCAATTAGTTTGATTGTGTCTGCAGATATCTTAAACAACTGCAGCAATTAAAATTATTTTAGTGTTTTGTCGAATTTGGCCAAAGGGTATATCGGTCAAAATACTCAATTTTTACTTTAAAATTGTTATATTTAATAAGTAAATGTACAAAAAATTGCCCTGGAAGATTTGCACTGCTATATGTAGACCTATTGTGCCCATACAAGTTTTAAGCAGCGTATTGGCTTATAATATCTGAAAGACCGAGCAAATGTAGACTTTGAACAAAAAATCACAATTTGCCCTAAAGACAACATATATATCGATTATGATCAAATTCGAAACACATTGAGAAATTTAATTTCTTTTATAAACCAAATTTGATAAAGATAACTTGCAAACAAAGCGCAGTATAATGATTTTAAGACGAAAAACAAATTTTTTAATAAATGAAAAATAATTTTATAAAACAGATTTTGCTTTCAAACATAACACTTTGTTCGTTATTTGTAAAATCTAAACTATGTTTAAATCTTAAAATCCTTGAAGTTAGAACTTCTTCAACTCTTCGAATTTAGCAAACACTACAAACATCATACAAACATAAAATGAGAAAAACTTTCAAACAGCAGCTTTATTGCTAAGTTTTACATTATTTAATGAAATTTAATTTTGTTTGAGGTTTAACGCGATATTATCGCAGACATTATATTAATATGGTTTACAAATTATTATTATATTTAGTTTTATTACAGAACTATAGTTTCCTATATATTTATGTATAGTATATATATATATATATATATAACTGTGTTTATAAAGTAAATACAAACTTATGTATTTGCATTAAGCGCTATATAATATATTGTTAGACCTTATAGGCATAACTATATTATATATATATTTAAGGATTTTATAAGTTTTATAAGGTAGCACATACATACAGTTTTAGTACAATACAATAAATACAATTGATGTTTTTTTTTTTTTAATTCGTTTGCTATAATTAATTTTTAAGAAATTTACATGCTTTTTCGTCTGTATTTCAAATTTATTAAAAATTTGCGGATATTGTAATTTTGTTTGGAATTCCTCAATTTACGAAATTTTACAAGCAAAGCAATTGTTTTTGAAAGTTATATAAATAACATAGGGAGTTGAGTTCTTTGTTTTTTATTTACTGTTTCATGTATTATTTTTTCGTTTTCGTTAAATTCTGGTTTTTTTTTTTTTAGTTGAACCCTTTTTGAAGCTGGGTTTCATCTGTTCGTCTTGTTTGGGCAACAGTGCAGCTACCGTACATTTAATCCAAGACAATATCCTCATCGTCAAAGGTAAAGACGATATTACGCGGATTTGCTGCACGCTGCTGATTTGTGCCTGCCTGGTTGGGCACGGCTTGACTAGTAGACGACGTAAGTTCTGTGGGACTTGTAAAAGTTATCAAGGAGCTTGCATCAGCTGTGCTGCTGCCACCACCGCCGCCACTAACATCCTGCATAGTTACAAACTCATCGTTAGCATCATCTTCAGCTAATGATTTGCGGCAAATTGGACAAGTGCTGTGCAGATTTAGCCACGGCACTATACAATCCTCGTGAAACAGATGTGAGCACGATAGCTTGCGTACCGTCTCGTCCAGCTTAAAGTCCTCCCAGCAAACTGAGCATCGTACTTTGTGATTTACCTCTTCAACTGTGACTTTAAATTTTGGTATTTCATTGATGCGCTGAGCTGACAATGGTGGTGGTCCAGAGGTCTCCATTTGATTTAGCATCTGTGTAACTATTGTGTCTAGACCTTCGCGACCCCAAGCATAGTCGCCAGGATTGCCCATGAAAAACATGTGGGAATTGCCGGGACCGCCAGCGCCAGGTGCAGTTACGATTTCGGCAGCACCCGCCAATGGTAAGCTGTTCAAAAAATCATATAGAACATTGTCCAAACGATCCAAGTGCGTTGCTGCCAGTCTAGCTCCAGAGTTACCACCACCCAAATGCACCACATTGTTGGAACCACGATTAGGCTCAATTGTTATCTCCAGATTTGGGACATTACGCATATTCAACAGCGAGACAATATCATTGCGCAGTGATTCTACATTGAGATGTGGACCGCTAACAATGCCGCCGCCGCCGCCGCTGCCTCCACCACCACCAGCAGCCGCAGCTGTATTGGTACCAATAGTGGTGCTACTGCTGCTTAACGAAGCGGGTGTTTCATTGGTTGCACTTGGGCCACTGCCGCTTGCAGTGCGTGCGGCCGTATTGGCGAGTTCTGGTGCATTGGCGGGCAGCTCCTCGACAAATCCATTCGAGCAGAGTGGGCACGTATAGTCAGCATTCGGAATGTTGATTTCCACATTACACATGTGACAGTAAAAACGTTTTGGTACCGCCATACGATCCTCCACTACCATAGCCTCAGCCATTTTGTTATTGTTTGTGGTCTATATAAAAGTATTTATTGTTTTACTAACGATATTATTTGCACGTTACGATTTTATATTATTGTATAAAATGTTTTGTAAGCTCTCTTGTGCAAGCCAAATTCAACGAGTTTACCTTAGGATTTTTGCGGCTGTTCTAAACTATTTACAAACGACTGACTTTGACAACGGAAGTTATTATTTAAGGCAATGTTAGCATACGCACAGCACGCTTTACTTCGTACATAAGTTGTTTTTAAACATGCAGAATTTTATTAAGTTTTTACTTTTTAAGAATTTCTAAAAATAAGCAAGCAGTAGAATAAGGCCGAACGTCAGTGCTGTCAGTACTGACAGTGCGTCCGTCTAGTGTTGCCAGAGTCTAACGAAATACGCGTTATTGACAAATAAGCAGTTTAATTTTTTTTTTTTTGCACAAGCGTAAATTACAAATAATGTTAAAAATATATATATATATTATATTTTACAAAATGCAGCAAATAGTGCAAATACTTTAAGATAAAACAAAACTTTGCACAAACTTTACGTTGCTTGTTAGACAGCTGTGTGCAGTGCTGCCACATGGCTTCTGTCCTTTTTTAGCGCATTTTTCTGCAAGCTATACGGCAGCTCGCTTTCTGTATGTTCAGAAACAAAAAGTCATCATCAGTTGCAAAGCAGGCGGCATTTCAACAATTGTTGTATAAAATTTGTATTTTCGAACAACTTTAAACTAAATCACGCTAGCTATGTCGATTTTAGCTTATAATGGTGGTTGCGTTGTTGCCATGCGCGGAAAGGACTGTGTGGCCATTGCTACAGATCATCGTTTTGGTGTGCAGGCACAAACCATATCCACGGACTTTAAAAAAGTTTTCCACATTGCACCACGCATGTTTCTGGGTCTAACTGGTCTGCAGACTGATATACTGACAGTACGTGATCGCTTGCTGTTTCGCAAGAATCTATATGAGACGCGCGAGAATCGCGAAATGGCACCAAAACCATTCTCAGCCATGCTCTCCAGTTTTCTATACGAGCATCGCTTTGGACCGTATTTCATTGAGCCCGTCATTGCTGGTCTGGATCCCAAAACTTTGGAGCCGTTTATATGCAACATGGATCTAATTGGCTGCCCAAATGTGCCCGATGACTTTGTTGTGGCTGGTACTTGTGCTGAACAACTGTACGGCATGTGTGAGACATTGTGGCGTCCCGATCTGGAACCTGAGCAACTTTTCGAAGTGATTTCACAGTCCATGATGAATGCCTTTGATCGTGATGCTATGAGCGGTTGGGGTGCTACCGTCTATATTATTGAAAAGGATAGAATAACCGAACGCTCGTTGCAAACGCGCATGGATTAAATTTTGTAAAAACAAACTCTAAATTACGTTTTATACGAAACATTAAATACACAACTAAAATTTGTTAGGTACAAAACAAAATACTTTTTTATTCTATTAATCTTCCGGCCATTCTATGCTCTTTTTAGCCATAGCCAAAGCAGCAGCATATGTTTTGGCTCCGCCTATGAATCCAGTATGATGCACAAAAACTAAGTCATCAATGCCTGCTTTTGCGCTTAGCTCCTCGTCACGCAAACCACGCCAGGCGGCAGGTAAAAATTTGCGTCCCAAAAAACTGTCTGGAGTTACAGGCACGCCGGAAACTCGCCAACTTGCACCATCATTAAAAATGACTAACTTGGGTATGCCTTCTACGTTGCACTGCTTCTCCAGAATTGCTAAATGCGCTTTCCAAGGCACAAATGTCTTAAGCAATAATATTTCTCCTGTAGCATAAATGCTCTTTGCTTCTTCCAAGGCTTCACGCACATAATCTCGTGCTTTAATCCAAGAGCAGACCACCTCTATGACATTTTCGACAAATTCTTGGCCAGCCTTAGCCATAGCTTTGCAAAAAAGTTCATCAGCATTTACATTTTGATCTTGCCATGAAGGATTCAGCCTGTCAATGCGTGCTGATAAATGCGTTGAGATCTTGTAGCGCGGCTCGCCACCTTCAAACATAGGCACGCCATTGTCTATAGCATCCAGTTCACTTATGAAATTTCTATAAATTTGTATAAAGGCCAATTTTAAATTCTCCGGCGACAGCTGCTCATTGCGTTCCCTTTTCAAAATGCTTTGTATAATACGCTCGCCGTAATAAACATACACAAGTCCAGCGCTGCTTAATCTGAAAAGCAATGTACATTAATAAATACTGCTTAATTATGAAATGAAGCTACATTTATAACCTTATATCGAATTTCTCCTCTATTTCCGGTCGCAAGCTGCTAAATGTATGCTGAAACGTATTTTGATGATGATCATACCATTTCTGCTTATGATCAAACTCACCGCCAACATCAACGATAATATCACACTTTTCACGCAAAAGTTTAACATCACGGCTACGTAAGACTTCAGCATTTTCATATTCCGGCAGTTGTTTTAGCATAAAACATGCGACAACCTCATCGCAGTGGAAGGTACCATTGTGGGTGCCAATGACCAAAGGTGTAGTTAGGGCACGTTTTGGTGGCGTAACATCAGACATTTTGCGTATGCGGTATGCTGCACAATTGTAAGTACGTGGTATGCCTGTGTGTATACTTTTATAAATATAATGTTTTCTTCAAATATTTGTTGCACATGCAAACCTTGTGTTATAAGATGAAAACGCGGTAATATTTTGTTCAGGAGGCTCATTGCCAAGTTGCCACTGTGGTTTTTATTTTGCCGGCACTTAGAAGTGCTGCCAATCATTAAAAAATCATATGGTATTTGCCAATCACACAGAATACAGACACCATTTTTATAAATAATTTTGGCGCGTATATAAAGTATAAATTAAAATGAAGATTTATTGTTTGATTTTTTAAATTAAAACATATATTTGGTTATAAAATTATTAGGCACTGTATGGCGCGCAATAAAACATGTAAGTACGCTATTATGCGAATGGCAATAAGAACAGCTGTCTGGAGCTATTGGATTAGTTAAAATTAATTATTTACCTAGTTGTAGGTAATAAATTAAAAAGCGCATACGTATTTCATTACAAACGACAGTAGTCAGTGTGCAACGGATTCTGTTTCTAAAAAAATATGTCTTTTGCCTCTTTGCAAATGTTGCAAGATTGTGTTTTAGCGACAGAAAAATGCTGGAGCTCATCAAATACTTGTGAAAGTTTCTGCGTCGACCGATAAGTCACGCAGAAATTGGTTTCGGCGCTTCAAAGTAGGTAATTTTAGCATCGCAGACAAAGTGCGTCCTGCTAAAAAAAATGTAAAGATGAGGTACACAGGCTTTACCAGATCAGGAATCATGCTAAATGCATGATTGATGATGTTGGATACTCGCCACCAATTTAAAACTGATAGCAGGCGTATAGGCAGCACTGAAGAAAAAGAAACAAGAATGAGCTTACAATTGGAATACATTTAAACTTGAAAATTTTGTGGAGTGCTTGTTGTAGCCGAGAGATGTCAAAAGTCGAATAACACTTGGAAACTGCTGCTGCCTAAAAGTTATGAAAGAAAGGGTAATCCCTTGTACCGGATCGTGAGCGCAGATGGAAAATAAATAAACGACGACATCCCCAAGAAAAGAAATAATCTGCCAAGTCCGCTAAAGTTGTTTCGCCATCGGCTACATTGACAGCAAGCACTCACGGTTGAATGCTCATGCCCCGCATACGGTGGGACAATAAGAGTGTTATCTACTACGAGCTGCTAAAACCAGGTGAAACCATGAATGTGGAACGTTATCGACAACTAATACGTTAGAGGCGTGAAAAGCAACTCTCGGAGCCACGGTTGGAAGACTGAGATGATACCTTACTCCAACCGCTGCATTCTCCAGACTTTGCTGCTTTTGGCAACAGGATGCAAAAGGGTATTGGGATCACCGATACGGGCCTTTTAAAGAAATCCAAAAATTAGCTCTATGATTTATACAAAACCAAGAGTTAATGAATTTGTTGATGTATTGGTTAATTTGAAATCTTTACAGCTGAAGCGCCAACTGCCTGTTTGGTTATCAAACGACGGTTACTTACTTTACTTTAGTTGACCCGTACAGCTCGTTATGGGGATACAGCCGACCTCATTAGCTCTCTCCAGGTGCCCCTGCGTGCTCTGTTCCTAGTTAATCACGCCTAGTAAAGATAGGCACTCGTTCTCCTGCTCTTCTCTAGGACCTTTTGTCACACCTGTCGTCTTCCTGCTGCGACTTTCGCATCGAACAGCTTATTTGCTGCTTTTTAATTTTTACAAATGTTGGAGCTCTTAGTCATAAAGGTATAAATGCCAATATAATTTTCATAACTTCATATAATAAAGTTTGCTTTTTTCTGTCAGCTGTGGCTGCTGCATTGTAACGCAAAAGTTTAGGTAAGTTTATATATGTGTATTTTTAAGTTTCTTTAAACGAAGTTGTACAGAACTTGAAGATAGGCTGCGTATTCTCCCGCATTGCTCAAATTAATTGTACCACACACGCACACCCTGTCTGTATACTTTACTTAAGCGTAAGAGTGCTTCTATTTGTTTACTTAAACAATTAACAATAGGTTTCTAATTTGTTATACAATTTTTTATTGGACATTCGTTGTGGTTTTCATTTTTTTTTTTTTTTAGAAAATGGCCAATGGTTTAATGTTTTAAACGGAATTTTAGTACGCTTACGCAGCTCAACATTAACGCATGCAATTTGTTTAAATAAAAATCGGAACTATAACAATGGCGGAGGCGCGTTTACGCAGAAACATAAGCCGCCAAGTACCCTCGATGTAAGACCAAACTTAAATAATAAAAATAAATATCGTTAGAAATTATAAAAATTAATTTTGTGCTCATTGTTATAGTGCCGTGATTTTTAGTTCAAAGTCAATCATAATCACATTTCGCACTTATATAATAGTTTGATCGCTGCTTGTAAATTATTTAAATTTTGAATTTCCGTTAATTAAGATTATTATGATTTTCGGTAAAAATTTCCACACGGCATAATTTATAATTCCGCAGTGTTTGCGGCAATTAAAAGCTTCAGACGCGTGTTTTCCGAGCGTCAAGTCAAATGTACCAAATGCACATCAATCACTGCTCCAAAATGTTATTCACGTGCATCATTGTTCAAAAAATTAAAAAAAGGCAACAAATTTGAAATACTCTTTTTTCCTTATACATGATTATACAACTTTTTATTTTGAGTTTTGTCAAGTTTGTAAACTGCTATTGCCTTTATGCACGCAATAGTTTTATGTGGCAGAAGCTGATTGTTAATTATAGGTTCAAACCTAAAATCCCTAATAATCAACGAAAAGATCTGCCAATTCAGTGGTCTCATGTACATTTTGATTCTTCCAGCCACATGGAGTCAAGCCTTGTCTAATTATAAAATCATCATCACAGCTTAAAGGAATTTTTTAGATAAGATTAGTTAGTCCCAAATTCTATCTGAAATATGTACGGCAACTGATTTCCAATACAGCAAAAGTTCCAGTAGCGGAGATTAATCTTCACACAAAAACGCAATTAAAGAAAATTTTTTCTTAAGAAAAAGAATAAAATACTGATGGCTTTTTGTATTTAGAAGTAGTTCGTTCGGATATAGGTAGGGTATCCCAAAGAAATACGACAGTCGAACTGCATCTGCTCCATAGTTTACTTATCGTGGCATGTGATATTGCTGTCTAAAAATCACGGTGGTCAAATAACACAAAAAGTCTGCTTCAATACGCCAACTAACGTCCCTCAGAGCCATCGGCCGAAGCTGATTTTTCTTTGGTACCAATATCGTGTGTGCATTCCCCTTTTAGTTTGGAGCGAAGTGTATCTATCACTTCTTCTGTATTGCGGGCAATAGCATCCGGTTGGGAACGCAACTCCACGTCGAGCCAACATGACTTTTCCCGCGATTTTGGTATCAATCACAACCACCACGATACTTCCCCTAGGGTGCCAAGCTCAAGGAACCTGCATTGTATAATGTATAGCACCGTAACAGTTACCAAAAGAAAGAAATACGACATTCGCGTAGTCCTTATGAATTCTTAGGAAGATCAAGTTCATTACTAATCCATTTAATTTTAACACTGGATTCTATTCAACTACCATAAAGGAAAGCCACATATTAATGCTGAGGGAGATTTGCACCGGGATCTGAGTGAGCTATTGTGCCCGAACACATTTTTGATTCCCCTGACATGGCAATATCTGCTTTAACAGCCGACTGCAAAGGAAGGTATCTTTATTTAATAGAGAAATTATATATAGCGTTGACTTGTCGATCAGCGATCTTTAGTTTTACAGCTCAAACTTTATGGCTGTATTAGAACGCACCACTGTTCTACTAGTTAGGATCTTTTTCGTTTACCGATTTAAATGATCGGCAGATTTATTGCTTTTATTTCTAAAATACAAAGAATTGCTAAACTGTTGAAATCATATTCAAGTGCCTAATGTGTTCTACATGAAATTCTTCTTCAACGCCTCGAACAGTAGGCGAACCACCTATAATTGATGTCACTTAATTGACAGTTAACATGCCTCTATAAGGAAGGGTATAATAACGACAAACGACAAAAACCGTTTAAATTCAAACGCGTACAGTTCGTTTGCATTCCCATGACCTTCGATTGCATGTAAGTTTAGCTCGGAAATCGACGTTAGTTCGAAATCAAATTGCTTTGCTGCGTTTTGTAATATGCAGCTGCCCGTTGTACGAGAAAACTCGTTTGTAAACAAAATTAACAAAACCAAATTACAACAAAAATTTGTTAGTGGCGTGTAGCAAAACGTTAAATCATTAACGGATGCTTTTGACTTATGATATACGATCATCATCAAAGAGCAATTAACTCATTTCATTTGGATTTTTAACACTTTGTAATGCATGGAAAAAGGTTATCATTTAAATATTATTTTGTTTTCGCGACTTAAGGCAGTTTGTGCTTATCGTTGGACATTAAAATGGCACAGAACCGAATCAGATTTTTAATTGGGCAATGACTGCGGTAACCGCGTCTCAATTCAATTAAAGAGCGTAATCTGCACAGAACTGTATAGCTTATTGTTAATAAATGCATCAAACCCAACTGAAATTTAACAAAATTTATTATTTCACACTTATTGTCGTATGCACTAAATGGCCCTTAACATCTATATTTTTTCTCTCAATAGAAAAGCCCTAAAAAAAAAACCAATTCTGCTTAATTATTGCTACAACAAATCATAGCTAACGTCTGTCTGTCACAATAATTGCAAATACCGATAAGAAAAAGCTATTATGTCACTCTTAGCGCTATAATGACTTTTTTTTAGGTAATTTGTATTTGGACGAGCAATAAAATTTCGTGTCGTGAACTGAAGTAGCCTCTACGTCCTATCTTCATTTTGCCGAGAACACTGTAGAAATTTTAAATCTATAAAATGTAAAATTGAGATTGTATTTCGGCTTATGTTAAAAAGTTTTTTTTTATAGAATTACAATAATTGAGCTACGAAACACGAAAACAACATGCTGGCACTACAACAATTCGAGGAGAAATTTTTAGCATGTATGGTTCCTATGGGTATACAAAGTCCTAAAGGCGAGCTACATTTACCTACCAACATTTACCCAAGATTGATCTTTAAACTAACTTATAAAAAGGCAAGCTCTTAAAGCATCACTCATTATTAAAGGCTGTGGGCCTCGGTAGTGCACTCGCCTCTAAACCGGAAGGTAGTTGATTCGATTTCGTCCAGCAGCACTGGTGCATTTGTCTAGCATAGACTCTATTTACCTAGGAAAATCTCCTATAAATTAAGAAAACTACAGTTATTAATAGAGATATCACCATGCACCACCTTTGGAGCAAGAACTGTCAAGGGGAATAAATAAATTTTGTTATTAAAGGCTCAAAGGCAATATACAAATTTATTGACCGATTTCGACATTTGCGTACTTTGTAAAATTTAAATGTAGAGTAAAAGTTATTGGAAATAGCATTTTTGAATGCTTTTGGATTTTTAAGTCGGACCATAAATAAAATAAAATTAAAGTTTTTTTTGACATTTCTTTTCCAATGGTTTATTTTTACAACATTAAATTGCAAAATCACATGCAGCTTTCATTGAACAAATTTTTTTTTTTATCTTTAATAAATTCAATTGAGAAAAGTATTTAAGTCTTTCCAAACAAGTCGGCTGCCCAAATCATACAGCTCTAAATCCAGCTCTAAAACCAAATTTGTTGTATTTCGTTGCTTTTTGAATATATTATGGCCGAATTCCGTACACTAAATGTTTTTAAATACTATATCAAATTTACTAAGAATCGGTTGACTATATCAAATTGAAAAAAACGGCGGGAAGAGTAGTTTTTCGCACAAAGTTTTTTCTGCTTTACGTATATTTTAGTTGTAGTAACCAAGTCAATCCAGGACTGCTTAAGGCAATGTAATTGATTCTGCTGCAGAATAGTGAGTACAGTGTATCCCAAAGTCGTCGCATTTTAGATTGCGCTTTTTTTTCTGAGAGCCTAAAACCAATTCGGTCTTTTAGTTACACTTCTTGCAAAATTCCAGCCACAATGCTATTGATAATATTATAATATAGCTTGAACATACTTTGATGTGAGTCTTGATACAAACGAATTTAATAAGTTAAAAAAATTATTTTTTTTTAGCTGGGTCCTATGCTGAGACTATAAACTTACTTAACTAATAAATATTCTTGCAGAAAAGTGGTACAGGGTATTCCAGAGTCATCCGCTTTCGACAGCCAACATTATTTTCTAAAATATCCGTTTCTAAAATATCCGTAACACCCACAAAAACTGACCAAATGTCTGCAAAGTTCAAGTTACTCGTAAGTAAACCCCTCAAAACGAACCTAAGCGCTCGTTTTTAGTGGAAATAAAAGTGTTTGCACCTATAATGTACGCAATGAGAGAGCAGCGCTTTCAAATCTCTCTACTCTCAGCTTTCCCCAACGTAACTACACTTTTGACGTCAGTCGACTAAAGCTTTTAAGCTGGCCTAAAAATTTTTTTTGTAATTAAATGCAAGCTAATTGAATTTATTTATTTCGCTTAATTGGTAAGATTTTTATTATTTAGAAGAATTTCGTATTTGTTTATTTGCGCTAAAAAATAAAAAAACATCAAAAACCGGTTTATATTTTTTGTGATTTTTGTATTTTCGCAATTGCTCTTTGGTTTGCGCTCTATTATGATCTTTTTGGGCTTGCAATTGGCAGTTTGCGGCACCTCGAATGAACTTGTACGCTCTCGTTAAGCTCTTTAAAGCTCTGTCCGTTAACTGTAATTAGGAATATATGTAATCTATTGATTATTGGAAGACTGGAAACAACTGTACGCATGCGCAATTTGTCCGTTAACGCAATCCCCGCCCCATAGCACAAGCTTCACCGGTAAAATACGCACAAACACGCACATATCGACACATTTAGACATGTAAGCACCGTTACCGTTTAATGTTTGTTTATATATTTTCATCAGAGGCGTTTAGAGAATTACGTTTTGGAGGGTTTCGCTAGAATTGTATTTCTTTAACATGTCAAATTGGCCATATTATGTTATGGTTTTTACTAACATTTTTGGGGACATTTGCACCGATCGATTGTAGCGAAATATAGAACATGCCAAACAGTCAAGGGTAATACATGTATTTCTATGTTTAGTTTATCTATTTATCTGTGTATATATCGGTTAAGTCTTAAGGTTAGGTTGGGCCGGCAGGCCCCCGTGGGAGGGGACCTCACATAGATCAGAGTAATCCTTAGTGGAACCGGAGTGTTTCGGCTGTGAGTCGTAGTCGTGGACAGATTAGCCATCCACTATGCGCGTATGTTTTGCGAAGGCTAACAGTTTCTGGGGTGGCCTCTGAGCCGCCTCTGCGAGCGAGTCAAGCACTGGTGTCCCTAGGAAGTTAGTTCTCGGGGTGAAGAGGGTAGGACAATTGCATATAAGGTGTTCCAGGGTTTCTCTCACCCCTGGTTCCCTGCATTTCCTGCATTCATTGTTGTTGGTGATGCCCAGCAATGACCCGAGCATGAGTCTGCAGTCCTTCCGGGGAAGCTGCAAGATGTGCTCGACTAGTTTCGCGATGGGTTTCCCGCACATAATGCGAGCGGTTCTACAGTTTGTCGTGTTGTGCCACCTTCTGTCGAAAGCGACTGCAGCGCTTACTTCCGATTTGTGGTTTAAAGCCCTCAGAGGTATCCCTAGGTCCTCAACTCTCGCTCGAGTCTATACGGCACCCTCCTTTGCTAGCCTGTCTGCCATTTCGTTACCTTCAATGCCCTGGTGGCCGGGAACCCAAAAGATGCGCACCCTCTTGCGGGTGCTTAGCGCATCTAGTGAGGCCCTGCTTGCCAGTACACATTTGGAGCTGATGGCATAGTTAAGTCTTAACATTTTTTTCTTAAATATGTCACAATCTTTACTTTTTGCACAAATTTTTCATCTGTTTGTTGAGCATGCCACAACGAATTATTTCTGCATAAGATCTTACTAGCTCTTATTGACTCTAACTCGCTTCTTAACAAAGTTTTTTTTTTTTTTCATTCCATTCAGATAAACTCGTAAATTTCGAACTCCAGTACTGCCATTTTCTAGATCTAATTATGCTTTACAAGCTCATTTTCGCTTCCTATGCTCGAACTATAATATTCCTTAAGATTACGTCTTTTACTAACTGTCTTTTGAATCCAATTCTTTTTCTAGCTTAACTGATCTGGTGATCTTTTGGCACCTTTTGTTAGCAAATGTTTAAAGTTGTTATTTTCTTCCACGTTTTATATTGTAAATCCAAGCTTCTAGCCAGCTTCAGATGTGAGAGGTTGCATATTTATAAAATAATTTACCCATCAGGCTAGGGACGCAAGTTAGTTTTTGGATTCTATTTTTCTCTTTGAATTGAATAAACTACATTTTTTGCCCTTTTAAAATGATTGCACTGCGAGTGCCGGATTCTGTAGCAAGAAAGTTTAGAAGCTGTGATAAAATTGAAAGCTTTCGCCAAAATTGTAGTATTCTTTCATTGAATGATTAGATCCTTTGCAAGATATGTGCACTTTTCATAGAAGTGCTAAACATTGAGAAATATAAACAATATTAAAAATAATTTGATTTTTCAATATTATTATATTTCTAAACTTAAGCTTAAACTATGCAGTCGAATTTTAATTTTTTAAGACAAAAATACATCATGTCGCTATTAATAAAATAAAAACTTAATACAAAGCAAAGTTGTATTATTAAATTCCTTATTTCACCTAACTTGGATTTTAGGTCAACAAAAGCCGCTTACAACTTGTATTTCACTTTAATTTCTTATTTGCTTATTATAAGGTTACTTTAGCTTAACTTCTTAAAATTATTTCATAAATAAAATCAGAAATATTTTAAATTCTGCTTTACATTAAGCGATTTCAAAAGATGTTCGAGTGAATTGTGTCTGAATTTTGTATTATTATAACACATTTTGTATTTTGATTTGAGTAAAAGTTTTTTTCAAACTAACATTTCGAATGCAGCACCCCGTACGGACTCCATATGGGGGTACGTTCCCTTATATGTAAGTTTTGGCCCCCTAAGCAACCCTCTAGCTTGAGTCACTCTCTTTACATGTCTTGTGCGACGTCGCTGCCACACAGAAGGTAAAGGCGCTTTACATTATAAACAACAATTGCAAAAAGCTTTGTAGCTTAGAGTCCGCTCCGCCCTACCCCCTGCTCACCCCACCCACCGCTCACTAGCAATATTTAAACAGTTAACATTAAAGCTGACGGCACAGTCGGCAGCGGAAGCAGGCAGAGCGGGTGGCCGTGCTTTGTTTTGAAAGCTGCGCTTGGCTCTCTTTTGTTTTTGTTTTGTTTTCGATTTTGGAAGACGAGACAACCGCCGTTTGCCAAGCTTTGTTGCGTTTCCAGTTTCATTTTGTTTTGACCGCGCGTCGCGTCCAGATGTGGGTCTAAATGAAGCGCAGCTTTTAACGGAAAATACGTGCTGAACGCAGCTGAAAATTTAATTAAATTTGAAAACAAACGGCGCGCAATTGTCTACTAAATGTGTAACTGATAGTAAAAGTGTGCTTAAATTAAATTCTATAATTGCATTATAACCAAATGTTATTAAAGATTTCTTAAATTATTTAGGCAGTATTAAAAAAGCAAAAAAAAAAAGTTGACAAAAATCCAGATATGCAGGTTGCCCCGTTTCAAAGGGAACAGGTTTGATTTCTCTGCTCCGTTTGCAACTCGTTAGAAGTTACTTGCAGTAACTAGGTGTTAAAATTGCCTACCTTTAATTAGCATTTAGTCATAAATTTATCGCCTGCAAAGTTCTCATTCAAGTTGTGCAAATTATAAACAGCTTGATATATATTATGCGCATTGAAATGCAAATTCTTATTATGTGTGACGTACGTTCAAACCAGTTTCCTGTTTCTGGCAAACTATAACAATTAAATTTTGACAAATCGTCCATAATCGGATTGTATTATAAAAAACCCCCAAACAAAAACATTTGTGCAATTCACAAAAACAAAGCAAACACATAAACTATTGTGTTTACGAGTGGTAGAAGTTGCGCCTGCGCTACAGACCCTGAACCAAAAATTTCTGCGGCTTCAGCTGACGCTACTTGAAATATCATCTGTCGTGTTGTCTTGTTTTTTTTTTTTTTTGTTAATTTAAGGTGCGCTTCGATTTGCTATTGTGCGAGTTGTTCAGCGCAGTTATTGTTTATTTCATCCCAATTTTGGGGGATTTATATTTTTTCCAATGAAAGATTTCTTAACAGGTTACGACTGGTTCCTGGCACAGCATGGAACTCTAATTCTGTGCGTGATTTTTTTTATGCATATTAATGTATGTAAATAGTTTTAAAGTGGCTGACACCAGACTTCACGAGCGTTTTTCATACTTGCGCAAAAATCAAAGTTTCTTTGTGCGAAATTTTAGATCTTGAAAGCCGTAATTAGCTTAAGTACGCAAAAAGTAATAAAAAAAAAACCTATACAGCGTTACTTTAACTGCCTAATAAATTATACATTTTTTCTAACAACTTATAAAAATAATATTACGTGTAATCTCTACTGTGAGCGAGAAGCATCTTTTATGCGCTGAAAATAATTCAGTCGAACATCTTGAAGCAAGATAGAAAGCCTAAAAACGATTATGGGTTCGAGACACTGCACGCTTCGCCCATCAAACTCCACCTCTCCTACGATCACACGTACGCTTACTCTTTTTGTTAATTTGTTCTCCCTCCAAGTTGATTTTTCTCAAGTGACAGTTTCTATCGACTTGTGCGCGAACTCGAACTTTTCGTTCTTTTTCAGTAATATTAAACTTTATGATGACTGATTTAGCATTCAGAGTAATGGGAAAATAACTAAAATTTGTGAACCATATTAAAATCGGTCAACAATTTTCCGAAAGCTTAAATTTTCCAAAATTTCCATTATTTTTATTAAAATTTCCCAAAATTTCTATTTTACAAAATTCCCATTTACGTTGTTTAAATTTTGAACTTATATTCTAAAATATGATCTATACTTTGCTATATCAACGAAAGCAGAAGTTAAAAATAAATCCGTTTCGTCATAACCAAATTTAAATTCAAATGAGAAGTTAAGCGCTATACTAATCTCTAAGTTTTCAACATAAAGTGAAGTAATTTATTTCTTATAATAACGGTGGACCCATGGCTCTGCTTTCTGGCGCATTTAATTGATTGTTTCTGCATTAAGCTGCAAAGTCCCATGAACAGTAAAGCTGATAAACTGTGAATTCAGGGTCTGAGTCGTATACTTATCACATGTTACCGTCGGTTATTACAATAATAAATCAGATTTTGAAGTCTTGTTACATCTAAGGTCAAGTTGCAATTTGTTGTCCTCGAAATGGAGTGTTCGCAATGACTTTAATTTTTTACCAATTATATAAAATATATATGAAAAGTAAGTCGATGCATCATACACCGTCTAACTTACTGATTTGAGTAAAATATTTATACAAGTGGTTGCGTATTATTTTTACTTAATTGGCAATAAGTTCTCCCGTTAAGACAGCAAAATGTTAATAAATTAATATTAAGTATAAAACACTTAAGCTATCATAGCGACATATTGCTTTAATTGAAATTTGGAATTAATCTTCTGACTAATTAAAAATTATAATATTATACTAAAGTAGCAATAAATCGTTAAACACATTTTTTAAAGCCTTTGCACAGACTTATTTGTTTATCGAAATTATGAACGAAAATTCGCTGATTTTAATTGCAAAATAGTAATCGTTTAGATTTGAGAATGCCGCCTACATCTTGGAAACTAAACGAGCTAAAAAACCATCTTATGCGCCATTTTTCTCAGAAGATGAAGTTTGTTAAATTATGAGAGAAGAGAAAAAGATTATACTCTCAGTGGGTTCGTTCGCGCTTCCGTAATAATTTGAGTATGTTTTCTTCCAAGGCGCTTATTATAAGCACTTAATACTCTCTTTATTATTTTACTTACTTATTGTCTGCATAGTTCTTATAAGAAATACATAGAATATATTAAAAATACGTAGAAAAACTGATAATGGACATTATCAGAACTAAAAAATAAATCCATTTCGGCATTTCCAAAGTCGAATTTGAAAGAGTCGACTTGACTACTATAATAATCTCTTTGTTTTTCTTACAACGCGCAGTAATATTACTCAATATAATAATACTTCTGGAGCCATGGACTCTTTCTGGCGCATTTATTTGATTGTTTCTCGATTAAGGTACAAAGTCCTATAAAAAAGATGCATAGAAAAGGTACTTCGACTTTATTTAATTATTTGCACTATTTTATGGGCATGTTGAAGTGCTTTTGATACTCTCCTTTTTGAGACCTTTTTTTTTGTATGGAATACACCCTTTGCCAGACTATAACGCCAAGTAATCATATTTATAGCCTGTAGCATATGGTACAAGGTATATTAAGTTTATGCAAGCCGAAAAATGTATATAACACCCTGAAGGAGAAGTTGGAGACCTCCCAAAGTTACTTAATGTATGATCAAGTAGAGTTTGAAGTTATCAGAGATCCAGAGATGGCAAGACGAATTTTTCAAAAAAAAAAAACTTATTGTAGGAGATGCAAGCTTATTTTCTTTTCTTTTTTTTTGATGTTCCCAAGCACTATGTGAAATTGGATTAAAATCGTTTAACTATAGTATTTACCTATATAGATATATTCTCTTCCTGCTATAAGGCAAATCGATGAAAAAGTCTTCAATTGCTTTGGAGAAGAGAAGACAACATTTGGTAGTCAAGGTGGATGATTTACTGAAAATAAGAGCAAGAAGATTTTTAAAGAAGTGGAGAAATAATCGACAAAAGAATTTACAAGAATTATATAATATAACTGAATATTTTTTGTCAAAAAACTCCCAATTGACAAATCGGTCAAAAAATTCGATTTTAGCGCATATTTCGTTTGCTTTTCTGCTTATCCTTAGAAATTTTGCTTTATTTTTAATGTTCAATCCTAAAAATTAAAAAAACAAATTGATCTAAAACATCGATATTATAACCCTACTCTGAGGATTTTTAGTTTGTTTTACTTGGTTTAGAAGTGTTTTAGTTTTGGGTAGATAGAGTCATTCACGTTCGACTTTAACTTACGCCATTTTTATGTCAACTTTGATCTAGTGTCCGAATTCTAGTTTTGTAAAGCGCATCAGTTGGATTTTGTTGGTTTAGCAGTTCTTAAGCAGCTTATATCAGATTCTTTTAAACAAAGAAAGGCACAATTTTAATTAACTTTTGTTGCAATATTAAATTTCAAGTTTTGTAGGCTTTTGTTGGTTACCCTGTACGGTACCCTGTATTTCTTCAAAAGAATCAGTTATAAAGCTTAAGCACTTCTAACTGATTATTTTGAGGAAATACAGGATATCGCAAGAGGTACAGGGTATCCCAAAGTCATACGCGTCTAACTCTAACTAACGCCATTTTTAAATTAAACTTTGTTGCAATATCCGATTTAAAGTTTTGTAAAGCGCAACAAAGCTTGAACTTAAAGCGCTTTACTTCAAACTTAGTTTGCTGCCTAAATTTCAACACCATTAGCTTCCCTTCCTATTATTATATAAACTATAAAGCTTTACCAAATAAATTCGTTGTTAATTGATAAATTTTCAACGTACCGCCCACAGCGTACAAAAAAAAGGAGGGGAAAAATTACTAAATCAATTTGTACATATAAACACGTAACCATAATTTGTGTCAACAAAAAACGAAACCGGCGACAAATTGAGCATGCTTAAATAATTAAAAAAATACAAAAAATATGTACAATAAGAGTTTACAAAAAAAAAGAATCAAAACGTGACGAATTTTTAAGTAATTAACCGTTATAATTGTGTACAATGCTCATTCACAATAGACACAATTCGAGCATCAATAAAATTAAAAAAAAACCTTTTTTGTTTGTTCTTTGCAGTTAGTCATAACAATTACTAGCATGACAAAAACATGTTAAAAATTTCATTAAGTAAATAAATATAAACAAATACATTACAAATAAACAACAAGTAACTAAAGTGATAAAAAACGAAACAAATAGACGCCATGGTTTCAAATGGCAAAAGCGTTGCCGTGAAAAAAAATGGGTAACATTCATTTGCATTTGACAATTATGAGCTTATTTATCAAACTGTCAAGTTTTTATAATAATAAAACGGCTTATTTTCTTATATTTATAGCTCATTAAATGATCGCCCCTTATTTATGCAAAATGGCAATAATAATAACCAACGACGCGTTTCGGGTCTTAACGATGTGGAAATCAGTAATTTTAGACGCGCTTTGCCACAGTTTGTAGCTGTTAGTATTAAGAACATATTGCTCTTCGGTAAATAACACAAATATACTTGTATAATTAAAATGTTATAAACAAATTGAAATAATTGAAAATTTAATTATATATCTTTGTCTATTTTGTTGGTTTTAATTTTTTCAGGTTATGGCATGTCGCTGGGCTTTCCTACAATTGTTATACCAGCCATACAGGGCGGTGAGGGACGCAGCGAGCATAGTGATATAGTTTTAAACAAAGAGGAAATATCATGGTTTAGTAAGTATTATAAACGAACCCATTTAATTTGTAGAGTAGAATCTTAATTAACCGCGGTGCTGGAATTATGGGGGTTTTTATGAAATATACCAAAGCAAGCTAATATTACTCTATTATCTTATTGTGGTCGGATTCGGCTTAAAATTGTAGCTTCATTTTCTCTTCGAACAGCTATTAATAGGGATATCTCCGACTTTCAAGTAATGACTGTTGTCAGTTGTTCCATCATGCACCGTCACACACCGCACTCGTACTTGGTGATTATTTTGCCAAAAGTTCGACGTAAATCGTTCCACAGCCGCCTTATTCACCTGATTGGGCTCCGTGTGATATTCAAAACTTAAAAAACTACTTCGTTTTCATCGTTTTGGGTCGATAGAGGAGATACAAACGGAATCGAAGAAGGCGAGTCCGAAAAATGACTTTTCTGACTGTTTCGGAAACCGGAAAAAGTGCTGTCATAAGTGTATTTTATCCGACGGGGACTTTTTTGAAGGGAACGAAATAGATTTAGCAGAATAAATAAAGATTTTTTGAAATATGTATAAACAAATTTCATATATATATACATATATTATATTTTATATATAATATATTATATTACAATCATTCGTGTGGAATATGTTACGGGAAATGACGGGTAAAAGAGTAGCAGGGCTTATTAAATTAAGCATACTTTTTAAACCACTTAACCAATTTATTCGCACTCAATATTCGATTTCAAAACAAACTCTTATAAATATTTCAAAACGTTAATATGTAATTTCAACAAAACCTCTTTAATTTATATATAATATTATTCACAATTTTTTTAAAGGTTCAATTAATCTGATATGTGTACCATTGGGCTGTGTCTTCTCGGGCTCCCTTACTCAACCGCTGGGCAAGCGACGAGCCATGCAGGTGCGTGTACTATATGCATTATGTCTCATATGAAGTGAACATGCGCTTCACTGCATCATTGCAACCACAAATCATTGACACACTAAACCAAAAACAACAAATCATTATACAATTATGTAGATCTAACTTAAACCATCACTAACTATGCTATTGTGATCAGTTCAGCTAATCCAATTGTTATAATTCTCTTTGTAATTGCTTACAGTTTGTCAACCTGCCCATACTGGCTTCATGGCTATTGTTTCACTTCTCGACGCGCACGGAGCATCTGTATGCGGCTTTATGCTTGGCTGGTCTTGGAGGCGGTCTAATGGAGGCGCCGGTAAGCTTAAATCTAAACAACTAACTAACTGGCTAATACAAACATTCGTAACTAAATTGGCTCGTAAATGGCTATACGAGATTTTTATTATCCATAAGCAAAATTATTAAATAACCTTGACATATGGCAATAGCCGGAAATGCTTCCGAACCGCAGCTGCATCATGTGATTTCACCAGAAGCCTGAAACATTTGTATTTTTTTAGTGCCTATTAAAAAATATAACTTGTGACTGTTCGATGTTAAATTTTGCAATACATGATTTTATCTAAACAATAAGCCCATTTGCATTATTCGCATATGTATAAAGTCTATAAAAAATAATTCTCGCAATTGTCAAGTTTGCACAAGATATTTGCTTGACTTATTTGATAAAAGCGTTCGATAAGGGTGATTTCGCTTGTATAAATTAAGTAAGAAGTTTATGATCGTAAAAGTTTAACATTTTTATTAAGTAATTATTTTATTTATATAGTTTTTAGGACAATAAAAATATTTTTTGCCAGCAATGTATTAAGAAAAATATTTTTTTTTTAATTTACGTTTAGAAATATAAAAATGCTCAGCGCAGTTATCGGAATATAAAATTTTTCAATTTGTTTTGTTTAGAACTATCGAAATATTTGACAATATTTGGCAGTGCTTCCATTTCCGCATAATCGAATCATCTTCTGACGACAATTGTCCATAATTGTCATCAAGCAGATTTTCCTTTGATATTGCTTCAAAACGTTTTTCAAAAAAATCTTAAAAACCATTTCTTTGCGCCAAATCATGCTCAATCTTTCATTTTTGTAGAAGACTTCTGTAGGAACTTGTTTCCAATTTTTTTTCGAAATAAGTTTTTCGAATGACTTCATTACATTAAGACTATTAAAATATTTGATAATATTGTACATAGCTGTGCTTCCCTTATCGAATAATGAAATGATGAATTTTGCCTTAAATCTTTCCTTTTTGAGAGATTACTTCGGGATCTGCAACTTTTTCTTCTGGTTGTTACTTATGTTTTGCGTCACAAACTGAATATACCATATGAGACAGCGTGTAAAAAGAAATATTTGCTGGATGCAAATAGAGGCTGTAAAACTTACTTCTTTCTTCACTCACATAATATCTGAACAGGCCCACAAATCAGATATTAGTAATTATATGCAATAACGAAATATTGAAAAACAGTTGGCCAAATTGATAACGGAAATCCATCTTAATGAATATAAGTCTGGACAAACCATACCAATAAAATATTTTAAGTACTTATTACAACCTGCTATGGGACTATAGATTAACCGCATCGGAGGTTCCAAACCCCGTTGAACATCTGTAAGACTCGCTTGAATCATTAGCTTTCTATTAGCGTTTGCCGGGAAGACAGAGACAGCTAAGAAGCCTTATTTTATTTCAATGAAAACCCTGCACATACAATTTAAAAATTTTAAGCTTTTAAAGTATTAAAAACCAAAACCATTTTGAATATTTTACCTAATTACAAACGGGTCCAGCCTGCTGCACGCTTCGCTTGTCAAGCTACTCCTCAATTTATCGTTCAATGCACATGAATTATAACACGAAAGATTTTATCATATAAAAAAAACATTAAACATATTCAATCCTGTTTAAGCGCTTCAAGTGCTGCTTACACATTAGCGAACATTGTTAACACTTTGGGCCACAAACCGCTGTGGTTACCAACAAAATCACATTAACTCTGAAATGGCTTAAATTACGTAGAAGAGAAGTTCAAGGCCTTGGGCCACTTTTAATAACATTTTATGTTGTAATTTAATCCAAACTCTAACCATATACATAGTAAATAAGTTAATAAACCCATCTTGATGTGCACATATTATTGCAGGTGCTCACCTATGTGGCAGAGATTACGGAGCCCAAGTATCGTGGCATATTGTCAGCGCTTGGCACGACCTCCGTCATGACAGGTGTCTTTGTGCAGTTCATTTTCGGTTCGCTTATGGACTGGCGCACGGTGGCCGCAGTGAGCACAGTATTTCCAGTGATCACCATTGTCATGCTGTGTTTTGTGCCCGAGAGTCCAATCTGGCTAATACGCGATCAGCGTTTTCATGAGGCTGTCAAATCGTTACAATGGCTACGTGGTTGGGTGCCGGAGCATAAAATCGAAGCCGAATTCAATCAGCTTTATGATCAGTTGATTACACAGAAAGCCATAGAGGAGGCTGAGGAGAATGGTGGTGTAATGCCTACGTCCAACAGACGTTCGTTAAAGCGTCGTCTGCGCATGTGGCGTAAGCGCACATTCCTAGCACCATTTCTGTTGGTTTCGTTCGCCTTTTTTACGGGACACTTTTCGGGTAAAACGCCGCTGCAAACCTATGCCGTGCAAATTTTTCATACTTTAAAGGCGCCTATGAATAAATATCATGCCACCATATTGCTTGGCGTTGCCGAAATGATATCCACCATACTGGGCGTCATACTTATACACTTTACGGGCAAGCGTCCATTGGTCTTGATCTCCACTGTGGGTGCAGGCCTGTGTCTTTTTGGCACTGCCACTTATGCACATTTCTTGAATGACTTGCCTGGCTTTGCGGTTAATAATGTGGTCATCAATGCCTCGGCCAGCGTGCATAAGGATAGCATCATATCCCAAGCGAATATATCAAAAATTTTTGAGAATGAAAAGCAGGCTTTAATTGAAATGACCACGTTGCCCATGGACTTGGAAACAACCACAGCATACGAAGAACTGACCACAGAGGCCCTAGTGCAACGTAGTAAGCGTGAGCTTAGTTTGGAGCATACCGAAAGCCCACAAGTCTTTGACATAGTGGATTTTTTGAACTCGGCGGAGTTAGATGGCAACACAACTATAGCACCAGTGCCGGATGAACAAAATGTGACAAGTTCAAGCGTTGCTGTTACAGAGTCTACCACAAAAAGCACACAACAAAGCGCAATTAAACCACAAATAGTTGAGGAATTGCTGCTAGCTTTGCCCAAGCAAGAACGCAACTATTTGGTCTGGGTGCCGCTTATCTTGTTATTGCTATCGGCATTCTTCTCGCATCTGGGCATACGCATGATACCTTGGATTTTAATTGGCGAGGTGTTTCCAGCAGAGGTTAGAAACAGCGCTTCAGGTTTTGCCGGCGGAGTTGGTTACATATTTGGTTTCCTAGCCAACAAATTGTTTCTGGTCATGCTGTCTACACTAACGCTGCCTGGTACCTTTTGGCTTTATTCTGGTGTAGCCTTTTTGGGCACCATTGTACTCTATTACACGCTGCCCGAAACTGAGGGACGCACGCTGGCTGTAAGTGATTGGAATACGCGCGTTTTTTTTTATGTAAAATATATTTAATGTTTACTTTTTAATTCGCAGGAAATTGAGGCGCACTTTTCCAATAAAACAGATTTCAATCTGCTGCGCAAGCCGCCACCAGCCAATGCCAGCGATGCCGAGAAAAACAACGCAATACATCTGGAAAATCTACAGAATCTTCAAGTACCTATCAGTGCTAATCAGCAGGCCAAGATAATACATCTGCAGCAGAGCGACTTTACGCCACAGCCTCAAAGCAGAAGCAATCCACCCGCAGGCGAGATCAATATGGCTTTTGAGGAGAATAATACCACGCATCTGTAGTGTTCTGCATCCATTATTTATAGTCTATGTGAACCCACTCATTGTGCCGTCAGTTTTGTTTACGATCATCATTATCGTGTATTTTGCAAATGTGATCTATGTGAGAAATAAACCTATGTTTATATGTATAGTTTTACATAAAACTAGCGCTGTTGTTTTTCATATTTTATACTTTGAGTTATCAGCACTAGGTGGCACATACCTAACACCTTGGGAATATGTTTTGTTTAGCTCAAAATTTGTAAATTAACGTCAAGTCATGTGTTTGTATGAAAAACTGGTTTTGTTTTAAAGGAAGCCAAATTCCAGCTTTGTGGGCAGCATGCAGGAGCGCACCTTTGTGCTTGTTAATCCAAATGGCGTGCAATGTGGTCGGCTTGGTGCTATTATGATACAATTCGAACAAAAGGGCTACAGAATGCTGGGCATGAAACTTATGATGGCGCCTTTAAACCTGTTGCAGCGGCACTTTATCTATATGGCTAAACGGGAAACATTCGACGATTTTGTAAACCGCATGACCTCAGGTCCAGTGGTAGCCATGATTTGGGCAGGCTACAATGTTGTCAACTTTGCGCGCCAATTATTGCTTAAAGAAAGTAGTGCACAAAGTTCGCTGAGCAACGAGGATGCGCTGCTGCAAATAGATTTGTGGTTTGGTCAGGCGTAAGACGCGCACGCACACTACGACTTAAAACTGTAACAAAGTAGCGCTTAACAAATAAAGTTTTAATACAATTCACGGCTCTTATAACTTTGCTTTGCGCGTGCCTCCCTAGTTTGTCACTACAAGAGAAAATAGCCTACGACTCATATTAGTATTGTTAATAAGAAGGCCAAGTGAGTTACAATAACTTCAATTTCCAATAATGTATAATCCGTATTAACTGGCTGGCTAACTACATATGTATTCTTTAAATATGTGAACGGAGTTTTAACATAGTTATCGTTTAAGCATGCTTAATTACTAGCTGTTTTAACACAATTGATATATGTATATGTATTTGCGGCATAAATCTAACAAGTTTTAAATTTTAATATTAAGTAGGCATGCAATTGGATTTAGGTTTCCTCGTCCTGTAGCTCCAAAAACTGCGTGCAAACATCGCGACTGCATTCGCCTTTGTTATTAAATAGGAATTTGTAATAATGACCATCGGCGCAAATGGCTGCAATTAAATAAGTTTTAGTTACGGGAATTGTAGCGCTAACTATCGCACACTTAACATACCCACAACTGAATTGGAATCGGCGCCAAAAGCACAAACACAGCGAGGCCCTTGCGGTATGGAAAATTTCACAAAACTCCATTGGCTCGAAAAGTATTTGGGTATAATGGGTAGCGTTGATTCCCTTGGTTTGTTATCTTCCAAATTGAAAACATGTATGGTGCCATGATCAGAGGCCACCACGACCATGGTCGATTGATGATTAAAATTGATGCAGTAAATATTGGCATGATTGCTGCCGCGGCGCAGCTCGGAAACCTTTTTGCCATTCTCCGTATCAAAAATGCGAATAAGCGTGCCTTTCTCACCGGCCGTAGCCAAACGTGTGCCCTGCAAGTTTAAGGCAATGCAGCTTATAGCTGCCTCATGGGCAATTACCTCTAGCGGTGCACGCTCTGTATTAGCTAGATCCACGATCTGTACATGACCAGTGCGTCGGCCGGGGAATGCAAGAAGGCTTTTGTTGCTGTGTGGGCAGAGCACACACAGTCCATTTGGATTGGCGCTAGTCTCAAATACATGCAACTGTTGCGGCTGCTGTGTAAACGTGTAAACCTTAATGACGCCCTCCAAAACGACAACAATACGATCACGTCTCAAACGTACGGCGCGCACGGGCTGATTAAAATCTAAGCAAATGGCTGGTGATTTCTTTAGATCGTCCCAGACGATAACTTTATTGGGCGGATAGAGTGGTCGAATGCCGCCGCCAATAAGAGCCAAATAATTGCAACGAAACAGCATTTCCACATGACTAAGGCCGCCTATAGATAACAAAGCAAATTTGGTTAAAACAAACAGATGTATGCAAGTAGTTCATGGAGCAACATACAACACACATGCACAGATGAAATGTTTGCAGATACATACTTATAGACGACAAAATGGACTTACCCTCTGAAAAATATTGACGTTCCTTTTCTTTTAGTGGATCGGAATTGTAAACACGAAATCCAGTATCTGTCGCACAAGCAAAACAGCCTGCATCGCAATAAGTGACATATAAATTTGGACAATGATTCAAGAAAATTATATTTAGTATATTTGTGGCATTGTAGTTAAAGCGTTTGAGTATTACATACCCTGATCTTGGTTAAAGCCTGCGTAAAGCAAGCCATTGCCATAGGGATTGTGCTCCGTTAAATTCATTATGTTGTACCAGCACGTTTATTTGTTTACTATTTGTTAATGTTTTTTTCTACACGAATGAAAAATCTACTGCTTCATATAAAAACAATGGTCACAGTGTTGAACAACTATAAGCAAGTGAAATGCCGAAACGGCTGATTAATAAAATTAGCCAACACTTAAAAACATCTGATTTTGGCAGTCACACAAATGGGCGACAACGCCTCAACTGAAGGACTACATTGTACCTATTGTTTCCGAAAAATAAATGTAATTTTTAAATAAAAGCAAATAAATATGACATAATGGATCTAGGGCAAGACTTGGCAAACATTGAATTGAACAACATTGAGCCATGCCGCATATGTGGCATTTTCTACCTGTTCGAGCCTTCGCTCATTCAACCGCTGTTCAATACTTCCAATTATGATAAATCACTAAATATAGAGGATATACTTACAGAGTTATCTGCATGGAATATAGAGGTATATATCTACGCTGCGGCATTTAACTTTAACCAGTTTTAACATACATATAATCCCGCACTTTTTGTAGGTAAAACCGGGTGATGGACGACCGCAAAACATTTGCGTTTCTTGTATAAATCAGTTCGATGTTATATTTAATTTTAAAAAGAGTTGTCTTGAAGCTCAGGAGCAATTTGCACAAAATGAGTACCAACGTCTTGCAAATGGTCATTTAATTAAAAAAGAAATTGGTCCAGTGGAACAAATCTGCGGCTATGTATATATAGATTCCGACGAAGATGGTGAAGAGGATGGCAGCACACGCGTGCAGGCTGCATTTGATATACCACATGTGCCCATCAAGGAGGAGCACAAGGCCAGAGTGCCAACAGAATTTATTGAAAAACCACTAACCAGATTTGCAATGTATATAAAAGACGCGGAGATTGAAACTGTAACCAAATCACTGGCAGCCAAGATCTCAATGCACGAAGAGAGCGATGACGAAGATATAATCAAGTTCAGCTATGACGATGGTAATGCCGCGAAATTACCGACGCCACTAATGGAAGCCCCAAAAACAGTAGAGTGCAAGCTTTGTTCACATGTCAGTCTAACCCAAGAATTACACGAAGAGCACAAGCGACAGATACACCTGGTTAAAGACGGTGTATGTCATATATGTGGTAAACGATTCAGAAGTGTTTCTGATTCGCGTTTTCGGCTGCACATAAAATATCATAAAATAAACAATCATCGAAAGTGTGCTATTTGCGGATTCTTCTGCGTTTCAAAGGATGTGCTAAAAGAACATAAGGCACACATGCATACGCGTGTCAAGTGCCACCATTGCAACAAAAGTAAGTTGCGACAGACCTTGATTTATTTACATTTTTCTAGCCTCTAATGAGCACTTTATTATATCTTTATAGAAATAAAGCCCACTGCCATGCAAAATCACTTGCAATTTCATATGCAAGGTAAGTTTGTTAAGAATTAGGATGTTGAAGTATCTCCTGATTTAATTTATATCATATTTTTGATAGAGCTAGAAATGGAGTTGACACAAAAGCAAAAAAGCTTGAAGAGAAATAGGGTGTATAATAATTCGCAACAAGAGAGTGCCTTTGCGAACATTGAAACTGAAAATAAGCTGGAATATCAGAATTGTTATACTGAAACAACACTAGTCGAAGCTCAAGATGCGCCAAACATTTCAGGTGAGGAACTCTTGGACCCGCAACAGGATGCTACAAACTTGGAAATTCCCATTCAAAGTACAATTGATTTAAACTCGAGCACAGATAGTGCAGTTTCATACGAAGAAGAAACCTTAAATAAAACTGTGTTTAGATGTAATAAATGTCAACAGTCCTTTAACTTAAAATTTAAATTAAATAAGCATCTTAAGACTCAATGTGTAAAGTGATTTTTTTTTTGCAAATAGCTTCAAGTATTATAATAACTAGATTGTATAATTAAGAGTAATAAGTAGTAAGTGTAAGAAAAGAGTTCCAATTTTGTTTTACATATAACTTTTTTATAAACGGATATGAATCCACAAAAACTTTTTTTATTAAACTTTTATACATTGTTTTCAGAGCAGCACTTTCTTACTTAATAATAGTATGTAAATTATACGAAAAATTTTAATAAGCATTCAAAACTAATGAATTGATAACTGTAACAAGCCTCCTTAATTGCCACTTGCACTGCCTGTTTTGAGCACAGCTTGCGATAGCCTTTTCTGCGTCAGAGCTTTGGCCTCCACAGCTGCTGCACTTGCGGCTACCGTCACCTTAGCGCCCGTAGCATTTGTCATGGGTATGACTTTCATATTCGATAATGGTTTCAAATTCATACCCTGCAGCGTGGGTGAGAAAAATAGCTGACCACCGCCTCCCTGCACAGCGAACACTACATTATTGGTGGTTGCGTTGTGTGCGCTCTTAGCGCCAGCTGTGACAATAAGATTTTTGCCGCTTTGCAAACGCAATGTTTGTGCTCCGGAACCAATGACTAAGGTTTTTGGTGCGCTAGCAATGCCACTAGACGTTGTTGGCAGTGCACTGGTAGCTGTTGCCGTCGTTGTTGTTGTGCTGGTGCTTGTTGTTGTGCCGGCCGAGGAAACATGTTGCAAACGCACGAGCTGATTGCCCATAAGCACAGTTTGTAAAGCACCCGTAGCGGCCGTAGTGTTGATGCCGCTGCGCTGCACGTTGCCCTGTTGTTTGTATAAACAAATCATTTTAAACAATTAAGAAATAAAGTTGCTGCACATCATCAACTTACCGCACTTTGCAACTTAACCGTTTGTCCGCCAATCACAATATTCGAAAGCTGCGTTGTTTGCAAACCAGCAGGCCTGAATGTGGCCGTACTGCTCACATTTTTTAGCGTAACTCCGCCGGCGCCAGCTGCGGCATTTAGCGTTTTGGTATGCAACACTAGTGATTTACTCAAATTGCCGCTTGCATTACCAGGCAGCACAGTGGTCTTGCCTATAAGTTTGGGTACCGTGTTTGCACTGACAATGCGTCCGGTTGCAAATTTGGTTGTGGTAGTAGTCGTTGGAGTTGTTGTCACCAAACGTTGTGTGGCATTAGGTGCTATTGTTATAACACTACGTGGTGGTGATATCAACTGTGTGCCACCACTAGAACTCGCGAGCTGTATAATGTTGGAACCAGTCAAAACCTTACTTGTATTGACCGTTGGTAGTGTAATGATTTGTCCCGTCTGCGGCGTCGCTGCAGTGCGTACTAAGCGTGCAGTTGTTTGAGAGCCTACGGCTACACTAGCCACTGGCTTGGCCTCCACACTACTACTCGTAGGCAAGGCTTTGAATTGCAAGGATTGCTGTTTGAAATTTTGCAAGACAATGCGCTGCTGTTGTGGCGACAGATTGGTGGTGTTCAAAGCCTTTGTTGTGCTGACAGTGCTGTTTGTGGTGAGTATTTTTGGCTGCGCCTTGGTCTGAGTTGGAAGTGCCTGGAATACAATGTTTTTGTTCGAGCTGATTGCCGTGTTGCCTGCAAAAGCATAAGGATTTGTTAATATTGCATCTTGTCCAGCTCTATGCTTATACGACTACTACCTACTACTACTACTACTACTTACCAACTAATATGCGTTGCTGTGTTTGCTGCTGTTGCTGCGGCTGTGCGGAAGTAGCCTTGGTTAGCAGCTGCTTTTGTTGCATCGAGGCAAATGCTTGTGGTGTCATTTTGACAATCGTTCCCGTGGTTGTAGTTGCTGTGGCAGCATTAGCTGTTGCTACCGGCTTATTGCTAACAATGGAAACAGCTCCAATTTTTTGTGGCAGCGGTCGCACTGTTGTCTGTGCCAACATACGTGGTCCTATGATTTGTAAAGCTCCTGCGGGTTTGTTTATCACATTAACTGCTGGTGCGGCGTTTGCTCCTAATGCTGTGGCTGTTGTTGGGTTGCCGGCGGGCAAAAGTCGTATAATATTTTTGGGCAATGCCTGCCGTGGAGTTTTGTTGTCTAAAGCAATGTGTTGCTGTTGCTGTGCTTGTTCTTTGGGCTGTTGGGTTTGTTGTTCTTGTATAAACTGTTGTTTTTGCTGCTGCTGCTGTTGCTTCAGCGGCCCTGTTGTTGCAGGCGTTGCTGCAGTCGCGCTGCCCATAGGATTGATAATGATAGGCTTTTTGATGGCAACCTTCTTAACACTGCTACTAGCATTACTTGGTGGCGTTGTGGCCACATGCACGGTTTGTAGACCAGTTGGAGTGGACACCAAAATTGGAGTAGTGTTACGGGAAGCACTTATCTTGGTTTGCGCTGTTGGCGGCGTCTGCGGCGCCGAGAAGTTGTAATTACTTTTAACAGGTGTTTTGTCTACAATGGTTACCATGCCGCTGCGCTGGCCCGTTTGCAAAGGTGTCTTAAGCAATGATTTTTGCGGCTGTTGTTGCAAACTAGCAGCGGGTATATTATACTTAAGCGGCGGCACAGGCGGACATTTCACAGGCAGCTGTGGATTTACATTTACCGGCAGCACTTGACTCTTTTTGACCAGCAGTGTGCCTGACGCGTTGACAGCGGTTGCTGCTGTAACAGCTGGCACCAAAGCTGGCAGTTCCGGTGGACCAGCAGACTCCACAATGTTTTGCTCCAATCCCAATTCGTCTTTTTTTGATTTGCCCTTACGCTGCACTTTGTGTTGCTGCTTTTGCTTTACCAATGATTGGTTATGCTTGTGCATACGTTCAAACTCCTCTTCGCTACGGTTACGATGTAAATATATCCAAATCTTTCGCTTGGGATCGTACCGTACACAAGGATCAAGTCCACCGTGCATCCTGTCCAAGGCACCACTAACAATTGTTTGTAACACATTCTCTGCCGCATTTTGATTGATAAACTGAGAGCACTTCAGCAGTTCAGATATCTCTGCCCTTGTGCCTTCGCCATTGGGTAAACGCGCCGTAGCGTCGCGCACTAGCGTTAATATGGTAACATAAGGTGGTCTATCATCGACCATAACCAAATGACCTCTTGCTTTATTAAGCGAGAAGGCTTGAGTATAAATTCCCTTAACTGGTCCTACAACGCTCTCATAACCGTACATACGATAGGTATACGGCCGATGTGGTTGTTCAAAGCGTTGACGCTCTTGACGTTGAAATTCTAAAACCTCTGCTTGAGTAGCAGTGCGCACCGTCCAGTTTGTAGGGCAACGCGGTGGTAGCGTGGGTGAGGCCAAAACAAAATTGTCTTTTACTAGTTCCACTGGACTTAAAGCTGCTGCGCTTGGCTGAGCCACAGTAGTCGCTTGGGCAGGTGTGCTTGCCTTGGGCTGTTGATTAGGCGTTCTAGGAGTGTTTGTGGGAGTAATCTCGTTAAGTTCTTTGCGCCTTAATAGCCAATAGGAGCATAAGGACAATAATCTAGCATCCGAGTCTCTGCCTGCGCCTATCCATTGATATATATTAAGCTGTGTTTTGTGCTCGATGTAGGGCACAAATTCGACAGGCAAGCCAACAAAATCTCCAGCCAGAAAGTTAATCGCAGACTGCAGCAGTAATACCCAATCGGGCATTGTTCGATACCAGTCATTCACAGACGCCATTGATTGATTATCACGCCAAGCCAATAACTTTGTCTGCAATTCGGCATACGTCATGCGATGATTGGGTGTGGCCACAAACAAATCTCGTAACAATGAAAAATAACAGGCATGTGTATGTGCATCCACAGGCAGTTGTTCACGCGTTGGACTACCTGTTATATGTGCGGTATTGGCTTTTAATAAGTTCTTGTGCGGCGTACTATTGGATTTCGCACGAACAATTGGAGTTATAGTCTGCGGATTGGTCCTTACGGCTATGGGCTCTAATTTGGGTACCGGAGGCGTTTTAACGGGCAAGCTGGGTGCAAAATGAGTTAACGTGGTCAACGATCTATTTTCAAAGTTAAGCCCATCTAAGTCCAAGTTCTCATCATCATCTTCCACAGCGGCGCGTCCGTAAACTTGTTGTGGTTCATCAGTAAGCATATCGCTTAGTTTTGGTTCATTCTTGGTGCCTATTGGCACAAGAGCAGGCGGTTCACTTATATGCTGAGTAGGCACTGCTGTTGTCACTGTTTGCAGCGCTTTGGGCTTTCGTCCGGGTTTAAAGGTGCCCACAAATTGTGCTCGCTGGCAGACATCTCGCAGTCGTATATCCGTAGTATCAAAGTCAGGCAGATCCTAAAAATGAAGTACAATTTAGATTAGAAAACTGGTAAGGATTTGGGTATATATGCTAAGCTTTTGAGTCTATACTAACATATAAATCCAACCACATAAAAATCACCATTGCGTTTCTACTACTTACCGGCTCGACGACTTTTCTTCGCTTGTAGTCACGCAAATATTTTTTGAAATTTTTATCATTGAGTCGTGGCACCTTGGCTGCAGCCATGTTACGCAGGACATGCTCATCATCTAGCCCGTGTCGCCGTTTAAAGAAGGTACTATAAATGCATTTCTTGTCAGCAGCATTAGAACCGGCTTTTGGTATAGCCGCAGCTGGATTAGCAACATCCAAGGCAGCGGATGAGGCCCATTCTTTAGCGATATTTTCGCGTTCCGTTGTACTAATGGCTTCCGCATCGTCTTCATCAGCGCTTATGTCTGAGTATTGCAATTTCAGTTCCTGGGCTAGTTCATAAAGCTCCAGGCAATAACGTTTGCGGGCACGTAATGCGCAAAATTTGTTATCCATTTGCAGCATAAGAGATTTGCGTTTGCTGGGGCGTGGTCTTGGCGCGCTTTGTGACATCTCTTGTTCCGGCGGCTGAGAGTAGGCATTGTGCAGCAAATGCTCACGTGAGATAAAAAGATCTTTGGCTAACTGGCTAAGACGCTCACATTGCTGAAATCTTAGTTCCCGCCGCTTAGAATGCTCTATGCTGCGACGCAACTGCAAAACATCTGGACGCAAGTTTCCCTCTTCCAGCTGCCGTTGTAGTGTACTTAAGGGTGTCTGTCCAAAACGTTGCAGGCCACCATTAAATAGCTGCGTTAAGGTGCGCTGAATTTCCGCAGCTGCTTGATTTGGAGGCAATATTGACTTAAAATTGGGCAGCAATGGTAACAATTGGGCTTGCATGCTTTGCGGCAGGCTATTCCAGGTTTCCAAGGAGAAAAACTCATTAAATATATTAGCGTTTTCACAAAGACCGCGCGGCAGGCGAAACGTATGCTGATCGGTTAGCTGCGCTAGCTCTAGCTCATCTGATTGTGTGGTGGAGTCATCATCATCATCGCCATCATCAACATCGTCATCAGCTTCAGTCTCATCCGACTCATTCTCAGTATCATCATCAAGGCTGAGATTTGAGCTGCGCGCAATTGATGAACTACTGCTTGAGCTTGAGTTTAACGATTTGTTGCTGCTAGCGCTGCCACTGCTGCCCACGCTGCAGTCGCTCTCGTGTCCCATATCATTGATGTTGTAAGACTCGCTCAGCTCGTCATCATCGGAGTCCGGGTATGATGGGGGCATAGTGTGACTATTGAGTGTTTTGTTTTTGTTGTTGTCCATTGGTAGTTGGAAATTTTCAACGTTTAAATAGTCCAATTAGCGTTTGCAGCGTTACGTTATTTGCACACAGTGCAAGTTTTTCTCTACACTAATTTATAATTTTTGTCTCTTGCGCCGCTGCCTCGTTATATCAAACATATTAGCTGGTTGTTTTCTTCTTTTTTTATTGCTTCGAGAGTCTAGTGGCAGCATGTTTTCTCTGCGTTTTTTGGTCATTTTTCTTTGCTTTGTAATTTCAAAACGCGTTGGCAGCACCACGCTGTGTTGTGTGTCACAACGAAACGCGAACGCTGACGTTGCCATTCCCCTAATACGGTAACACAACATATGTACATGTGTGTGTGTGTGTGCGTACGCATTGTGTATGCTGTGTATACCAGCAAATAAATTTTTAAGCGGCCTTGTGGCGACAGTGCAACGCTTCTTGCACTTATTTTTTGTGTTATTAAGTGTAAATTGTTAGCTTAATTGCCATGCTTAATGCATGCCTTAGAACATTGTATATAAATGTAAAAATGACTTGATTTTAGTTTGCAAATATTACGTGCGCTGTGTGAAAATTAGAACGCAGCAAAAGCGTAAATGAGAGAAGAAAAAAAACTCGGTAATTAATTGTGTGTGCGTGCGTGCGTGTGCATGTGTGTGAGTGCGTCTGTGCCAAAAAAGCGCGGCGGCTTAAAGATTTGTGTACAATTTTTAACTGAAAAATAAGTTTGAAATAAACGCTACAACAAGCGCTGTGCTATATGCAGCAAATTTCGAGTGTGCTAAGACAGTGGCACGCTGCAAAAGCATGTAATTTTTAATGCCGACGCCAAGAAAAATGCCAGCCAATTTGCAAAAAATTGAAGAAGCAGAGAACTACTCATAAAGAAAATGCCGTTCGCACAAAAAAAACGTAAATGTGACAAAAAGCCAACAGCAACAACAACAACAGCATAGCCTTTGCTTAATTTACAGTTTTTTCATCCTTTTTTGTTACAGTTCATTTGAACAATTAAACGTAGCGCGTTCCAGCACGTTATAAACATACGCTGTTACCTATGGGAGAAGAAAGGAAAGATACACGCGAGACAATTGCTGCAACTTCTCTAACCGATAAAGTGGCAAATTCAAATGGCAATTGCGTTAGCGACAATAGCAACAAAAACAGCGCAAAAGAAATTAAAAAGAAATCGCCGCCAGCAGCAGCAAAAGTTTTGGGTGTTAATAATGATGATGTTAAGGCAGTTAAAAAAAATACCACAACAAACGCTGCAACCGTCAGTTATGAGGATAGCGAGAACAGTGCAGCAGCTGTAGATGATAGCAACGCACTTAACGAAACTACTATTGATAGCCCCGAAGTTGAGGCTGCCGCCGCCGGTACGGTAGAGCCCGAAAACGTGACTAAACCGAAAAGCGCAATACGCATTGTGCCGCTGGCAAAGCTGCTGGCTAGACCTCTAGAGGAGGAAATTAAAAAGAGCTGCGCTAAAATAAAAGACGCCTCTGTAATAGAACTAAGCGACGATAGTAACGATTCGCAGCTAGTTTTAACAAAAACAAAAAGTAAAACACAAATTTCGAATAATAGCGTTTTATGCCTAAGCTCCAGTGAGGAGGAGAAAGAGCAGCAACCTAACAGCCCCAAAAATCACAAGGAAAAGCAGAGCAAGCAGCAGGAGGAGCAAAATCTGCTTAGCAATAACAAAGCAACAAAAGCTACAAGTGCCGACAAAGAGCAGCATAACAAAAGTTCAAGCAGTTCCAGCGAAGAGGATAGCGCCACACGTAGCCACACCATACGCATAACTAGAAAACAAAATAGTTATTTTATAAAAAATAGTTCAAAAGAAAAGTCTACAAGCAGAAGACGCAGCAAGCAAGCGCAGAGTGCAAGTGGCAGCGAGCAGGAAGAGCCCGAAACACGTACAGCGCAGGGCAAAGACTTGATTGAGGATAGCAATCAGGTTACTGCTGATAAAAACAGCTCACAGAGCAAACTGACAGAGTCAAGTCCGCTGCCACTGCGTCGCTGTGTAGTGCGCATAAAGCGTCAAAAGTTGCCTACAGCAGCAATTGCAGCAAGCAGAAAAGAAAAGCGCAAGAAAATGAGCAGCGATGATGAAACTGATCAAGCGACGACCTCTATGTCGGCAATTAAGCGACAGCGGCAGTTGCAAAGTGATAGCGATGCCGAATCCGAGCAAGAACAACAATACGAAACGCAAAATTCCAATAATGAGCAGGACGAGGAAGAGGAGGAGCAGTATGATGAACAGGAGCAGCAGTCAAACAACAGCAGCGATAGTGAAGTAATACCGCAACGCAAAAAGCGTAGTTTTAATTCCAGGAAAAAGAATGACAACAGCGATGCCGCTGTCAATTCTAGCAAAGATAACTCGGATGTAGAATCTGATGTCAGCGAGAAAAAGAAAAAGAAACGTAAACGCATTAAAAAGAACTCTAGCGGCGAAAGTGATGGCGATGATGAGAAAAACAAAAATAAACGCAAGCACATAAGAAAACTGATAAAAACCAAGGATCTTAATGTTAGCACCAAGGAGGCCGCCAAGGAGGAAGAAGATCGACGCAAACGCATAGAGGAGCGTCAACGATTATATAATCGCATATTTGATAAATCCGAAAGTGTGGAAATCAATGAATTAGTGTTAGATTTTGATGCAGACTCACAGAAGGCACTGCTGGAAGTAGACAAGGGACTGCTGAAGAAACTCAAGCCACATCAGGTGGCTGGCGTTAAGTTTATGTGGGATGCTTGCTTTGAGACATTAAAGGATAGTGAAGAGAAACCCGGCTCCGGTTGCATACTGGCGCATTGCATGGGTCTGGGCAAAACGCTGCAAGTGGTTACCCTGAGCCATACGCTGCTAAGTAACACGCGACGTACTGGCGTTGAGCGTGTGCTTATCATTTCCCCGCTTAGCACGGTCAATAATTGGGCGCGTGAGTTTGTGCAGTGGATGGGATTTGCCAATAAGCGTAATATTGAAGTCTATGATATTTCACGTTATAAGGATAAGCCCACACGCATATTTAAATTGAATGAATGGTACGAGGAGGGCGGCGTTTGTATACTCGGCTATGATATGTATCGCATACTGGCCAATGAAAAGGCCAAGGGTTTACGTAAAAAGCAGCGTGAGCAGCTAATGAAATCCTTGGTCGATCCAGGACCAGATTTGGTGGTTTGTGACGAGGGTCATCTATTGAAGAATGAAAAGACCTCCATAAGTAAGGCGGTGACACGCATGCGCACCAAAAGACGCATTGTGCTGACCGGCACGCCGCTTCAAAATAATCTCAAAGAGTGTAAGTAAATAGTAGGCAGGAGTAGCAAACGCATTAACATCTACAATGTTTTCGTATATTCCACAGACTATTGCATGATACAGTTTGTCAAACCAAATTTACTCGGCACATACAAAGAGTACATGAATCGTTTCGTCAATCCCATATCTAATGGGCAGTATACAGACTCGACGGAACGTGATTTACGCCTTATGAAGCATCGTTCACATATTTTACATAAGCTGCTTGAGGGATGCATACAGCGCAGGGATTACTCTGTGCTGGCACCTTATTTGCCGCCAAAACATGAATATGTGGTCTACACTACCTTAACCGAGTTGCAGATGGTTTTGTACGAATATTATATGACAACATACCGCGAGCAAGGCGGTTCGGAGTTATGTGGCAAGGGTGCACGTCTATTTCAAGACTTTCAGGATCTGCGTCGTATTTGGACGCATCCAATGAATCTGCGTGTAAACAGTGACAATGTTATAGCCAAGCGTATGCTCAGCAATGAAGAATCTGAAGAAGAGGGTTTTATTTGCGATGATTCTGAAGAAGAAGCAGCCTCCGGTTCATCAGATACCAGTGAATCATTCAAATCGGATGCCAGCATGGGACTGGGAAATGCCGCTGGCGGTAGCAAAGCAAAAAAACGTAAAACACGCAATGGAACAAGATCTGGTGCAGTAGATAGCGATTCCGATTGTGAACTGCCGAGTGGCACTGCAGCAGCACAACAGGACGATCCGTCGGAATGGTGGAAAGCTTTTGTCGATGACAAAGAGCTAAACAATATTAACCATTCCTCCAAATTGCTTATGCTTATGCGCCTATTGGAGCAGTGCGAGGCCATTGGCGATAAACTGTTGGTTTTCTCCCAATCGCTGCAGTCACTGGATGTCATTGAGCACTTTTTGTCGCTTGTGGACAGCAACACCAAGGGTTATGAGTTCGAAGGTGAGTGTTTAGCAGCAAATTGAATAAATGCCAATTTTTTAATTATTTGATTCCGTAGGTGATGTGGGAAATCTCAAAGGCTGCTGGACGCCAGGGGAGGATTATTTTAGATTAGATGGCTCTTGTTCGGTGGAGCAACGTGAAGCCATGTGCAAAAAATTTAACAATCCAACCAATTTACGTGCGCGACTTTTTTTAATATCCACACGTGCCGGTGGTTTAGGTATTAATCTTGTGGCCGCCAATCGTGTGGTTATATTCGATGTGTCTTGGAATCCCTCGCATGATACGCAAAGCATATTTCGCGTTTATCGCTTTGGTCAGGTCAAGCCCTGTTATATATATCGACTTATAGCTATGGGTACAATGGAACAAAAGGTTTACGATCGCCAAGTAGCCAAACAGGCCACAGCCAAGCGTGTCATTGACGAACAGCAGATCTCACGGCATTACAATCAAACCGATTTAATGGAACTGTATACGTATGAGCTGAGACCTACTGCCAAACGAGAGATGCCTATATTACCTAAGGATAGATTGTTTGCCGAGTTGCTCACAGAGTTGGAGTCATTAATATTTAAATATCATGAGCATGACTCGCTGTTGGAGCAGGAAGAGCATGAGAATCTAACCGAAGAGGAGCGCAAATCTGCTTGGGCCGAGTATGAAGCGGAAAAAACGCGCACAGTGCAAACTTCTCAATATATAAGCTATGATCGTGGTTCGTTTGGTGCACAAGTTATGGCCAATCAGTTTGGCAATGCATCAGGCAGCGTAACATCCAATAAAATATTTGGTTTTCGTTCGGATATATTGCTACAGCTGCTAAACATGAAGATTGCCAAAGATCATCCTGAGTTGACGCAAAATCAAGTCATACAGCTGGTGCCTACGTATTTGCAGCAATTGTACAATGAAATGAACAACGGTGATCCAACCATGTACAAGGATCTATTACAGCTACACTCTACTATTGTGCACCCAAGTGGCATGTATATGAATCCTTTACTCTATGCAAATCAAAATCCCTCAGCAGCTGGTTATAACCAAGCAACTGGCCAACCGCCACCAGCAATGGGACCAGCAGCCGCCCATGCATCTGGTTTTGAGCCAGATAAGGTATACGAGATTGATTAAGACAATGATGCGGAAAACCCGGAATGGCTGAATAATTGTCGTATTGTTTAAACTATTTAAACTGTAGTTAATTGCTGAGTTTTTTTCAATTCATTCTAGTTATTTTGAATTGGCATCTTTTTAAGTTTTTTATATAAGTTTCGAAATGTCCTAACACATTTATCTCACCCTACATGCATACATAATATTTTAATATTTAATTTGGGATACATTATGATTAAGCCTTTAGCAAAAAGGGTATCTAAGCAGAAAAGTTTAACATACATAGCTCGGTATTACAGCAGCAAGTAAACTAATAATTATAATAAAATGCACAGAATATGATAACATCTCATAAAACTTGTTTATTTGGTGTCATTTTATGCAACGCAGTGTGAATCAAGTTCTTTGCACAGAGTTGTTAAATTAAGAACTTTACACCATAGCTGGGGTACTCATTTGATGGCAGTGTATCAGGACTAAGGCCTAACTACGTCCGATGCGAAAGAAACACAGCTTCAGATTATGGTCCAAACTCAAATCTGGATAGTGGTTAAATTTATTACTATTTAAACTATTTTTAAATACAAATTTTTCCGCCCAACAAATGAATGTACTTTTGTTCATAAATTACAGCTTATAAACTACTTGGGTGGCAGCTTTCCCATCATACGCAGCTGCATTTGCTGAGCTTGTAATAATTGCTGATTTGGTGGCATCTGTGCGCCTGGTGGCATGTTGCCGGGCATACGTGGTCCCACCATTTGTGGCATTTGCGAGGGTCCAGGCATCATACCAGTATTCATGGCTGGCGTCGGACGATTATGCCCACCTTGCTGTATGTCCGATAGGCAGGCTTTCCATTCTTCCAAACGGTTGTAGTGTTTTTGAAGCAACGTATCTTTTCGCTGGATTTCTATGCTTAACTCTTGATTTTCATCTTTAATTAGCATGTACGGTTTGAGTGTAGAAACCAGAAAGCGCTTTTGTAAGAAAAACGCATCCATTTGTCGTGCAACGTCAATAAAGCGATTTGTGGTTTTCTGTACTTCCAACTCAATTTCTTCCTTATTGGTGCCGGAATTGGGCTCCTGTTTGGTAAGTGAGAGCAGACAGGCTTGAAAGGCCTCTTCAAATTCGTCCATAAGATTGCCCTCGCTGGCTTCGTTATTAGGCGTGGCCATGTTTTTTTTTTTTAATGAAAGCGGAGAAGCCGGCACAATGTAGCTGAGCAAGGCACAAAAACAAAAAAACACCAAGCCTTAATTTTGCAACGCTGCCAGTGTTGCCATTTAAACAGCTGTTTGCCATGGCATGGGTATGGCAGCACTGTGGCATGCTGCAAATATTTAAATGTGCTTAATGAAATGAATATGAGGTATATGTTAATTTAATGTTTCATTAATAATTGAAGGAAAAATAACACTGTTGAGATAAGCTGCCACACTTATATACTTCTTATTGTCGCTGTTAAAGTGGACAGTCTTTTATCGCAAGTGTTGCCATTAAGTCAACGCTTACAGCATATTTGACAAAATAGAGCAAACTATTTGCTTTAAAAAATATTATTTATCAATTTTGAAAATATAATGTAATAATTACGCTTTATATAAAAAATATTTAAATGCAAAACTGCATCACTATTGTTTTTTATTTGATTTTGTACAAGTTGGCAGTCCTTTAGCCAACCAGAGTGAATGCAGCCAATGCAAACAGCTGTTTTATACGTAACTTGCACGCGTTTTGTTTATTAATTAAAATTAAGCAAAATGTCCATAAACCTAATTAAACGTTCTTTGTACACTGCAAGCACATGCCTACGCGCGCGTATATCACGCCGCGGCAATCCTGGCATAGGCCATCAGCTGCAACAGTTGGACGCAGACGAAGCCACTGAAGACTTTGGTGATATGGAAGCGGACTTTACATCGCTGCATAAAACACATCGCCAGTACGAAGCGGAACAGCAGCAACAACGTGAGCGTATACGTCAGTTTATGATAAAACATAAATATTTTCGTGATGCCAAGCTACCCAATTTATTGCTCTACTCCGAGAAAGAACAAATGCGTCTATTGCATGAGCGTGATCCAGAGGAGTGGTGCGTAGAACGTTTAGCTGAAAGTTTTCCCGCCACTGTAGAGACGGTGCAAAAAATATTACGCTCCAAGTGGCGTCCGCGTAATGTACAACGCATACGCGCACATGATGCAGCAGTCATTGCAAATTGGCAGCAGCTAAATAGTAAAGAAGTTGATATGAACATACCCAAACCGCTTTTGGAACATTTGCAAAAGTTTGCCATACGCACAAAGCAGGATTTGCAACAGTTAAGACCAGAACAATGGCCCATACGTCCAGCGTTACCAACACCAAAAACCAATGAATTTCAAGCGCTTATTAACAGTGGCGGGCGGCAAACGCAGTCGTCGCCAGTGCAGCAGCAGCTTACCTCGGGTGAAAAGAGCAACACTGTTGCACCAACGCGTCCGAATGATGAGGAAACTTATTTGTTGGATACAATACAAAACAAACGCAAAATGCGTCTACAAGATTTGCAGTCACAACTACAGCTATTGCCTAGCACTGAGCTGCACGCAACTAAGGCGCAAACAGCTGCTGAGACTATTATTAGTAATCCTGCTGGTACTGGACAGCTACCCAGTTTTATAAACAAATTCGAAAGTAGTGAAGTTGTCATAAGCGTAGAGGATCAAAAACGCTATGAGATGACTAGAGTCAAGGATCGCATTGCCATACCGCGTAAACTTTATCGCAAAGGTGCTACATATAAAGTTGAGGATGCCTACTACGATGATGACGGCGAGTTTCTATACAGAGTGCCGGGCATGACCGGATAGTTGTAGAACATAATATCCAGTGCTGGTTGCTTTAAAAGATTGCACTTTTATTCATATATTTAAGAAAAAGGCATATCAAAAAATACACTCAAAAAACTAAGCTCTATGTTGAAGAAAATGTCATTTGCTCAATGTCTCAATGCGCAAAGGCGGCGGCAATTAGATCACTGCCCGCCAGCAGCGCATCCGATGCCACAGTAATGTGCGCGCCCATTAACTTGGCTACAAAATCACAAGCACCAATCTCCGCATAGGTGGCACCGCCTACTACAAAAACAAACAAATTACGTTGGCGCAAAGGAAAGAGATCGGGCTGAGATTCTACAGAGTTTTTCAGCTGTGCTGCATAGGATTTCGCTGTATGAAGGGATTTGCCTATGCGCAGGCAAATGCCCTCTACCATGGCTAATTTGCTAGCCAAATCTTCAGCGCTACTGGCTTTTAATAAGTTGGAACACAGCTGTGCCGCTAGTGGTATATATGTACCATTGAACACAAAACTTGGGCAAGCCTTAGGTGTGGCTTGTGTGCCCGAGGAGCCGTTGTTTTCTGCAGCGTCTGCGCTGGATACCAGCAGTCTCAAGCGATTGGCATTAGCCTGAAATTCAGTTTGTGCAAATTTAGGCAACGGCAAATTGGACAGCAGTTTAGTGGGCGCCTTTTGCAGCTTCTCCGGCTGTAGTGCAGGTAATAGTCCAGCTTGTGCTAGCTGCTGAAACACAAGCAGTTCCTTGTGACCAAAGAGATTGCAATAGTTGCGCGCAAACGCTTGCAGATCATCAGCGCTAATGCCAACGCACAAGTGCAGCAGACAAAGCAGACGCAGCGTATTATAACGTTGGCCATCTGTGGTCAGCAGCTCTTCGATTTCGCTTATTAAACGCTTGCGGGATACATTGTTCAAAATGTCCTCCTCCAAAGCTTGCAGCTTGCGAAAATTACTGGCCAGCATTTCGATAACAATTTCACTGGCATTTAAGTGACGCAAGACTTTTGCTTTCATTTCGGTTATTTTGGGCAGTTTGCGTGCAACATAGTCGTGCATCTCCTCCAGCTTCATGTCGTTTAGCTTTTGTACTTCCAAGCCCAGCGCCTTGGCTTGTGCGCGTACTAGACTGCTCGCTTGTGCAAAGTGTTTATAACGATTATCACCATAGATTTCATCACAAGCAGCGTTCAGCCGTATGCAGCTAGGCTTGCTGGAGTTGGACTTGGCGGCATTAGTAGCCTCTATGCTAAGCATCTGCAGCTTTTGACGTTTGATTTTGTTTGTTGTGGTTTCTATAACAATCTCACCAGCTCTGTGCTGAAAGACCTCCAATAGTAGGCCAGCATAGATGGCTGGCGTTAACAAGCTGGACGCATAATCCTTGTCGCGATCCACAATAAGCAGTGCGCCATACTCGCTGGCATTTGTTGCCGGCCAATTGTCCAGAGTTTGCAGCATTTGCACCAAATGTGTTGAATGTTGACCAAAGCTAAGCACCAGCTCAGGACGACCGCAAAGCATTTGTAGTATGCGCAAGCTCTGCGCCATGGCAGGCAGCGGTGAGGTATTCTGTTGCAGATAAAGACACTCATAGACCTGTAGGGAGAGCAAAATGTTAAGACTTGAGATTGATGTAAGTATTTCTAAACATTTTACATTAGGCAGTTCCAGGCTGAGCACGCCCTGATCCAAATAAATAAAATCCCAGTTGTAGTGATGCAGCTGCACAAGACCCCACAAACCCATTTGTTCCAGCAGTGTTTGAAAATAAGCATAACAACTAGGCACACATATAATATGATACATTTTTGGCGCCAACTCAGGTGCATCTGTATTCAAGGCATCCACTGCCGGCTGCAGCTGACGTAGCAGCGTTTGAAATGTGGCCAAGACGCTGCGTATCATATAAATGTGCACATGATCCGCGCTGCGTGCAATGCATTGTTTCGCTTCCAGATCCAGCTTGTAAATGCGCTGTATGCCCTTTAATCTACACAAATACACCAAATAATATACAATTCTGTGGAAATCGAATTGCCATGACTCACTTTAACCACGATGCCGTGCAGACGTGTTCCAAAGGTTTGATAATATGGTTCTCCAAGATAAGCTCTTTTTTGCCGGGTATTGAACAGAGTATGGACTGCAGTTTCTCTTGCGCAATTAATTGAAAACCCTGCAATTTCTTGTCCAGCGTTAGATCCATTTAATTAGCTGCTGGTTCGGGTTCGTTGCAAACAAAACATAATAATAACAAAAACAGCTGAGCGTGCTGTAAAACGCCGTGAAAAACTAGTGTTGGGCAGCACTGTTCAACAGAGCTCTCCCAAAACAGCTGTTCAATGCACACATTTCGCTCTGTTGCGCTGTTAAATGCTAACAGCTGCTTGCAACTACCGTGGTGAGTTTTGGTTTGTTTACATTTTGTTGTGCTGTTGGGGTGGGGAAGGTGTGTCGATCTTAAGTGGGAATTTTTTGAACAAAAGTTTATTTTTGTTCATTTCACTGAACTAAAGTTGATATAAATTTAAAAATGTAAACATATCTCGTTTTGATCACTCATCATTTGATCACTCATCATTTGATCACTCAGACTCATTGCACTCGATCTCAAACAAGAAAAACTAAATTTCTTTAATATTTAGGACAATTTGGTTAGGTTAGACCGGAAGGCCCGCAGATGAGGGGATCTCACAAGGACCAGAGTGATCCTTAGTGGTTTTAGGATAATTCGCATTGCATATAAATTAATAGAGCTGTTATGCCCGAAGATTTGTCAAGTTAAGCGAATTTCGGCACAAAGAAATATTAAAAAATATAATTATAAATATAACATATATATAATAATAGAATAATTTTTAATTGATTTTTTAGTGTTGTATTTTTTTTTTTTTGGTCTGTTTGGCAGTTCCATGAGAAAGTCCACATGTCTTTGAAAAGAACTGATACCCCGTCGGAAGATTATAAGATTATTGCGTTTTTAATTCTATCTTATTTCGTTATTAAATAAAAAAACATGAAATTTTTCAAATTGTTTCTTAATAATTAAGCTACTTAAATCTATTCATTGCTAGATTGCATAATCACGAACTATGAAAACTTTACTTGGTAAACGCTGATATTTTAGCGTCTTTGTTAAGAAATGTTTAAACTTTTATAGTCTTTCCTGTTTTCATCATTTATATTGTACAGCTAAGTTCCTAGCCAGCTGTGAGACGGAGGGAATATGGATAAGTTTGTATCATAATTTTCTCGTTCCAATTAAATATTTATAAATTTTTAAATTGTCAAATTTTAAGCTCAACTGTACCTAAATTAATAATAATAATAATATTTACCCAAAGACATCTTTCCAAGAACTTTTGTAGCTTATGCTCTAGAGCTTTTATGCCAAACATTGTCAAACACTGAAGCTATAACTAAAGTTTTCATGTCTGCTGAATATTTTATTTAAAAATTAAGGATATTGGAGCGAATCCAAGTCAAATCGCTCAAAATTTTTTTGAAAATCCACACAAAATCTAATCGGACGTTAGCTGTCAGAAGAGCATTAGAGCGATCTCACATATGAAAAATGTTTTTCAAAAATAAATGCAATATTTTGCAGCAATTTCAAAAAAACCGCGCATGACGAGTGCCGTTGCCTCGCGCACTCTTATAACAACTGGCCCACAAATACACCACAACAGCTGTTTGAACTCACCACGCGCTGTTAGTTAACAGCGCGCTGTTAACGCATAAAGTCTCTTGTGCTGCTGCTGTTGCCAGTGTGTTTTTTCTGTTTCCTCGATTCGCCGCGATTGGTTGTGCAAACGTTGGACCGCCGTACGTCAAATTATATATTTGCGCGTCGTCGTCGTTGTCGTCGTGTTTTGTGTGTTTTTATTTACAACAAAAATTTTTTATATATTTTTAACAAATATATATTGAAGCGTGCTAAGCGTCAGTGCATGTGTATGTGTATTGCAATCAAATCAATTGGCAAATTAAATGCATTTATACAGCAAATCGTATCTAGCAACTCGACAAGTGTAAACGCTGCGAGAGTAGCAGGCAAGCCTAGTTTACACTGCCGTCACAAGTAGCGTGTACGCAGCGTTTATTAGCCACAACACATAGAGCTCTTGCCAAAAAAGTTTTAAGCGCATTTTGTAAGCAATTTTGCTATACACAAATAAATAATTGCAAAAATTTTCAATAAACTGCACAAAAGCGTTAAATCAAAGCGTTAAGTGTGCACAAGTTTATTGCCGCCAGTGTTGAAATCGTGTTTGTGTGTGTGCGTGCGTGTGCGTGTTCTGTTGTCGTTTTTTGCATACGTGTGTGTTGGTGTGAGAGCGTGTGTGCGAGCATGTGTTTGTGATTTTTATGCTGTTGTTGTTTTTGCTTGCTAGCAATTTACTTATTTAAAAATTTTGCCAAAACAAAAAAAAAAATAAAACAAAAAATATTTAATTCTTTTAACGGCCGGCGCAGCTGTAAACAGCAACAGCAAAACAACAACAAGCAGGCAGCGGCAGTCAGCAATTTAAGCAGCAACAACAACAAAATAAAAAGAGTATTAAACATAAACAAAATAAATAAAATCCAAAACAATTAAAAATAAACAGAATTTTGTAAAAAAAAATCACACACACGCACTGCTATTTACAGTTACAAGGTAAGCAACAAATGCGTAATTTTACCGTAACAACAATTGCATGCATTTATGCGTGTGTGTGTTGCTGTGTGCATCTGTGTGTGTGTCTTGCTGGCGCGCTTTATTTTTATTTTGATATCTGCTTTTACTTTTGTGCAAAAAATTCATTTAATTTTATTTTTATTTGTTGTTTTGTTTTTTGCACTTTAAAAAATGCGGCCGCCGTAACAATGCCCCCCATTAAATATTTGCGCAAATGATTAAAAATACTTTAAGTAAAATGCATTTTTATTTGCATTTGTCATCCTTGCATTTGCATTGGTGAGAGTGGCGCCGCTGCAGCTTGTTGCATGCAGCAGACATACATACACATGCACTCACACTACACTGCTGGCCAACTAAATAGCTCAACTTGACAATTTTATTATTAAGTTGGATCTGAAATAGAGCAACGTGCCGTGTATAAGTTTTCCATAAGCAACCGAAAGCATTTTAATGCAAACGTTTGTGAGTAGCTGCGTGTATCTTTTTCCTATAATATTAAAGTTATAAAATTAAATTTTAAATAAAAGCATCGTTTTAGATAAGCGTCTCGAAACCTTTCTATTCTACTTGACTTAAGCTTACATTTTGGCCCACTTATACAGCAAAACTCAGAACATGAAAATTTCATAGCTTCTAATGATATTATCGATGAATCTAAATTAATTTCTTCACATACAATTGTCTATCCAGATTGTCTATCTAGATTTTTCAACGCTATTATTGTTTTTTTTTTTAATCTGGCTACATGTATCTCTGATATTTCCTTTTTACTATAGTATTCCTGTTTGGTGTAAAAGTCTCTCTCTTTGTTTATGCCAACGACATTGAGTGTAATCTTATAGAAGTTATTCATCTTGTTAATAATGTTGCTAAGGAATTAAATCAAACTCATATTATTTATGTTTACTTTGAGTTTTTTTTGACTTAACATTTTTCTATTCAAATAAATATCAAGATTTTTCGATATTCAAAGCCCATTTAATTAATTTGTTATTTGTCTGAATGTTGAATTTTCTAAAATAAATTGCACTTGTCTTATTATCTGATAAGGGATTTTGTAGCTTCATAAGTTTCTTTTAAATAATATATATACTAATTTCCAGAGCAGCATAAGGCAGTGTTAGTCTCAAAGATGATAGTCACATTAAAGATAATGTCAGTCTTCATTTTTTTAAGCGCATGGATACAACTGAGGTAAAACCTAAATCCGCATTGCGCAGAAAACATGTAACTGCTTCTCAAATATATGGATTAATTAGTTATTTTTGCAGGTTTACAACGAAATTGTACATCTTAGTTATAATAAGTCTATTACAAAACAGTTTGGTCACTTTTTTCTCACTTGTTTCGAAAAGCTTATATATTGAGTTGTCAAAAAGGTGCCGAGTTAGATTTAATAAATCTGTAATTATTACAGATAGGATTTGAAATAAAAATTTGTAGGAACCGCATAAAAATTCGTTTACTGCTTCAATATATAATCGTTTTTGGTAAGCCACATAATGTTTTAGAAGCTTTTTGTTTGTAATTTATAAAAATATTAAAACTTTAATGTTCATAAATAATAAAGAAATAATTGTATTATCGAAATATCAGAGCTGATTATTTTCAGTCAATTTATATACCTTATTTATAAAAATATTAAAACTTTAATGTTCATAAATAATAAAGAAATAATTGTATTATCGAAATATCAGAGCTGATTATTTTCAGTCCATTTATATTCCTTTATTAGTAATATAATATATTGACTAGCACTTATTGTAAATAAAGTTTATGTAATTAATTCTTAAATAGACACACCAAATATATATATTTAATAATATATCATTGCTATACCTAAGCAAAATCAGTTAAATTCACTTTAGTTTTTCTTACAAAGTTTATGTAGTGTTTTGCTGATTACTTTTAGTGAATAAATATTGGATTATAATCTAGTTGTATAACTTTCAAACTCGAATAATAAATATTTTATGTAGAATATTTAAGCTATCTTGTATATCTCACAACAACGAACTTCTTACACTATAAAAGATTGCTTGCTCTATTCAAATGCCATGAAGGGTATTAGGTCTTTTGTTAATAACCAAAATGATCGGACAAAGTTAAATTTCATCTACAACATGGTAGTTGTACACATTTATATATATATTTCATATTCGTAAACTAAAGCAGTTACATTCCCTTTAGTTGTCTTTACTAACTTTAAGAAACTAGTTGTTGGCCAATGAATAACTTAAAAAAACTTAAATATATTTTATTTGCGTCATTAAATGTATCCCATGGAACCCACAAGTACGCCTTACTAATGCTAAAAAAAATAATTCTAGCTCTATTCAAGTGTCGTGGAGTGTATTGTCGCGCCAGGCTGTCGTTTGTTTTGTTTTCATTTTTCGTCAACGTTCGGTTGCCTGAACCTGTCAGCAGCGCGTGTTTTCCTTAGCTCGATCATTGTCTGTCTGTCTGTTGCATGCCCCCTTTCCCTTTTAATTTGTTGCCTCCGCTATCATTATCATTCTTTGCAATGTTGTTATTGTTGTTGTTGATGCAGCAAGCATGCAGCGCGCACATTTTTCATATTTTGTAGTTTGTTGCCTTTTCAATGTTGCCCTCCCACTCACACGCATTCTATGCAAGTGGCTGTGGCTGTCTCTTTTGGTTTGTCTCTTGCTTTTGCGTTTTTTGTTTGTTTTTGTTTTTGTTATACCGGTTTTTGGGCACCGTTGCGTTTGCTGTCTCCCCCCACACACAACACACACAGATGCATGCAACTTGTTGTGCAGGTAGTTGTGCATGTGTGTGTGTGTGTGTGTGTGTGTGTGTGTGGGTCTATCTCAGGTTTACTTTTTCAGCTTGTTTTTCTATGCTTCTGTTTTTATTTTATTATTTTTATTTTGTGCCTATCTCATTGTCTGCTTCACTTTATTCCTTCTATTCATAATTAGTTTGTATTTGTTTTAAGGTTTTTCATTTTATTTATTTTTACTTTTCTAGGCATTTGTTTGCTTGCTATTTTTAAACATTAAAATGATTTTTTGTCTTTTGCAAAAATTAATCTGTTTTTGGTTTTTGCCGCAAAAAGCATTTTATTATTACTTTTGTTGACTCTAGAGTGGAGTGGTTTATTTTTTGTTTTTGCATATTTCATTTTAATTTATTGTTATTTTTTTTTTAGCATTTTATTTATCTTGGCTTTTTTTGTTGGTTCTTTTGTGTTTGCATTTGTTGCCAAGGCCATTAAACTTTGTTAATGGTTTCCAAAGCTCTCTGGGGTTTAAGCTAAAACATTGCTTGGCAGTGGGGGTTGGTTGGTGCTTGTTTTGTGCAAATGAGTTCCATCGAGATTTAGAGGTTTTATTTTTATGTTTGTGTTTCATTAAAGATTAATAAAGCAAATTGTAGTTTTGCTAAAGCGTGATATCTGAGATAACACGGTTGTGATGCATATGGTTATGAAACTATTATATGATTGAATTATACAATATACTTAACTCTTTATAAACAATCTATCTATAGCACAATAAGTGGTTTAACAATTATACTTTACAGTAAGGTATAGATTTATTTATTTATTTGAGGAGCACAACTGAGTCCAGTTGAACTTATACAATTGTGCAATAATATAATTAGAGCTAGGAATATACTATGAAATAATTTTTAATTTTTGAAGTTGAGGTTTTCAGTTTTGAGGTTGGAATTTTTGTAGATCTGCATAGATCTGTATTACAACTACTGCAGGCTAGCAACTTGGTTTCACAATGTTTCAAACCCAATGAGACGATATCTTATATAAATAATACTATGTCCAATTTATTCATAGATAATTACAAAAATCCTTAAGATTAGTTTAGTTTTAGATTTAGAATAGTTTTTTTACATAATTTTCGAAAAGATTTTTTGTTCGTCAGATTTGCTTAAAAAGTAATCACAAATGTAGTTATTTTTGCTTTTAGGTTTTTCTTCTTCTTATATTCAAAATCTGTGCTTTTTGAACAATAGTAACATTTTTCAAAATAGACTTTGCGGTTGATATTTAAGTTGTTATCACTAATTATTGGTTCAGGATAGGGTCGTAGGAATTTGAAGCCTATTTCATAGCAAACTCCACGACGTGTGTTCTTCGTGGTCTGGCTGTTGAACAGCTAGCTGATTACCAGTGGTTACTGCTTGGAATCGGGAAACCCCTAGCTTCTAGGGAATAGTAGGGAATAGTAATGTTGTCAAGGTGTGGGTGCGAATCCGAGACCATTCTTAAGGTTTTGCTTTGAAGTGCAACTGAATGAATTTAATTTTGTGCAACAATTTCAAAACGCTTTACAATTTGATATTTATTGGTACAATATTATGATTAAAATTGGTTATTCAAGAGAACTAACTTAATCAAAAAAAAAACAAAAACAAAAGGGTAAACAATAAAATCGATAGAATTCTATTTAAATTTTAATAAATTAGAATCCATAGGAAATTTTTAAGGATTTTTGAAATATATGAATTTTTAACGCTCTATTTTTCGACTAGGAGCGGTGTAAGGTATCACCGAATTTAGAATTCTTTATGAAATCGTAATTATTATTTTTAATTGTCGTTCTGTAGTACTTTATAAAAAGAAAAATAAAAAGCTTGTAAAATAACGCGCTCACTTCATTTAAAGGAATTTAAAATTTGGAATAAAAAACAAGCGAAATCGCAAATGGAAATCGTAAATAGAACTCATTTTGGATGCAAAGTAATAGAAATCATTTTGTAGAGCTCACTCATCATATTGTCTAGCTTTTCATTTATGCGTCTTAAATTTTGCACATAAAATGTGTTTATTATTTTATTCTATTTTTTGCATTTTGCGTTGCATTTTAAAATTCTACGGAAATAATTAAACATTCAATGTGGATTTGCTCGAGTCGTCAATGCTGAAATCGTCTAATTATAAAGCAACTTTTTTTTTTTATAGAATATTTTTGATAATACTTTATAAAATATATTATATTGTAATATAAAAAAAGTAGCAAATTTATATGGGCCATATAGCAATAATAAAATAAATAAATGTAATGATAGATAATAATAGCGAAAAGAATACATTTTTTGGGAGAGATATTTTGTAGCATGTGGCAATATTTTAACCTTTATTTTTTAAGAAATTATTTATTAGCAATTAAGCGACAATATAGCAAGGTTATTATCCAAGAATCAAGTCAAATCGTTAAAAAAAAACTGAAATTGTGCGAGGGGTACTAGTCTAGTTCTCACTGCAAGTTCGATTCAACGTAAACCCGCTCAATGCGTCATAAATTAATAAACTTTGCAAATAATTAATTAAAAAAAGTTTTATCTAATTTTCGAAGCCCACAAAACGAACGAGCGTTGATTCAACCTTTAATTTTAATATAAAAAAAAATTAAAAAAGCAATTAAAAAACAGAACCTATAGATCGCGTTGCAAATCTGCGACAATAATAATTAAACGAAATGACAAATCTCCTATGGTTCGAGTCGTTGAAGGCGCCTCATTGGTCTATAGATCAATGGGGGTTTTCTGTTTGCCTAAGCAAGTTGATTGGGTTTTCTTAGAAATACATCAGAACTCTTTGTTTGTAGTATTTTGATATCAAAACAAGTTTATTTACATTTTGTAGAAAGTATTACCCAATTTGTGTTTCTTTAGAAATAACTTAATAGCATTAATTGCCATAATAACTGTGCTTCCCCTTATATCAACAACAGCTGCAGAACACTTAATAAGTGCAATCGATACACGCAAACCTACATTTGTTATTATTAAAAATATAAAATTTATATTCTGTTTTTGCAAGCTTTTGTATAATTTTTCTACGAAATTGTGTGCAGTTTCTATGATTTAGAATCGTAATTGTATTGGACGTAGCATTTTAGATTGTTCTTCTCAACATGTTCCAAAGAACTTGAATGTTCCAAGAATTATTGTATATTGATAAACTATTATTTGCAAGAAACGCACGAGTTCGTTTTTTTTGCATTGTTGCTAACTTAAAAATTATGCCATGTGCACAAACTATATAGTAAGCACATTTTTTACTACAAAGATAAACATATTATTAAAATTACAAAATATACAATTGCTTAATAAATTAATACTCGAAAGCACATACTCACACACATATAGATACTGATGGGGCTTGAACTCGAATTGTTCCACTGTTGTTACCTTTAAAAATTGTACCACGTAGATACTAATTGAGCTGGAGATAGTTTTATCTAGTGTCGTTGCCTTTATAAAATATACCCTCTGCATATTCACATTTATTTAGTTACTACAAAGACAAATAAATGTTTAAAATTAAACAATTGTTTAATAACTAACACACATAGATACTAATTAAGCTTGAGTACGATTTTTTCTGCTATTGTTACCTTTAATAAATATATCATGTACATAAATAAAACTGCATATGAATGCACTCATAAAGTTTGTAATAAAATATTCAAAGGCTTAAAATTAAAAACAAACTATTATTTAATAATTTGTATAATATAAAAGCACACATAGACACTAATTAAGCTACAGATGCATTTTTCTATTGTTGTTACCTTTAATAATTGTACCATCTACATAAACGATTTAGTATACACATTGATCAAGTTAGTACCTAGATAAACAAATAATTAAATTAAAAAAACAAACAATAGTTAAATAACTTAATACCCACAAATTGAGCTTGATATATGCAAAAAAACAAAGCAAAAAAAGGGTAATACAGAAATTAAAGGAAGTAAAAAAGACACGCCCAACAAAAACAAAACAAAAGGTAAACCCACAGCAAAAACTTAACAAAAATTTCACACGCCCCCGCGATGTCAACGTCACCGCCACCGTCACCGTCATCATCAACCACGTCAACGTCAAAGCATTTTTCGCACGCTTTACTCAAATACCTTTTATTTTTTATTTTTTATTTCTTTTGTGTATTTGCCGTTCACTCAAAGAATTTTATTTCAAGTTTTGTTTATTATCCCGAGCGAAAGCAACAACAACACAAACAAACAAACACAAACAAAAACAAAGATTCTTTGCTTTTGCGTCATTGCATTTATGCGTGCTCTCGCTCAAACACTCTCACCCACTTCCGACCTCTCCCATCGACGCTTTTTTGCTCAATTGTAATATTTATTTTTAAGCTCTGCATTAATTAGTTTGTCTTTTTTTTTTTTTTGGTACTACACGCGCCATGCAACGTTTCCCCCAAAAAATAATTAAATAAATAAAATTGTGTGAGTTACGAATTATCCTGTCAAACGGGAACAATTTAATTTTTAGGAAATTTCGCAGAAAATGATTTGGAATGTGGAAATTTCCGTTTAGTGGACATTCATAATATGTCGTATGGCTGAAAATATTATACTGAACATTATGCAGACAGAGTGTCACAAGTATCCTTAAAAGCGGCACGTCAGAACTAAGGAAACCCGCCTCACGTCAGTAGTTTGCGCTCAAGCATTCTCAACGACTTTATCCTTACACTTAACTACTTTCTTCAAAATTAACTGCTTTGATTTAAGCTTAGACCCATGTTTCTGAAACGATTAAACTTAGAACGAAATATTTCAGTTATAAAACTATTAGACTTGGTCGATGGTTCGATTCCACCTAGCAGCACTGGTGCATTTGCCTAGCAGTGGTATGGCTAGCAAATAGACACTATGCATCCTATGCTCCGACCATAGTTAAGGGGAATAATTTTCATTTTTAATTATTTATTTTTTTAGCTTAACGTCTGTTAAATTAAGTTCGCCATTGTGTAATATTGTTGTTCCAGATTTACGATAACCAACTTTGAGAATTTATACTTTCATACCCAACTCGAAATTTAAAGTAAATTATGGAAGCGTGCACTCTATATTTTGAAATTGTAGAAAGTGCAATATTATTATTTTTAGCTACCTCAAAATGCCACAGAATCGCATAAAACATCTGTAATATTGCTACAAAGTTTTCTGAGAATAAAATTAAAAGTAATTACATTAAAGCTGGATTGCTGATAGGCGATGACTACTTGTGTTGACTCATTGTCAAGAACTACAATCAGCATCGCGTCATGTGGAACATACTTTCCATTTGTTAAAGTTGGGATTATTATGTGTAGCAATCATTACTTGAGAAACTATAATTAAACTAAAGTTACGTTTACTATATTTAACAATTTTTGAAGTAGCACTTAAAGTGCAGTTCTAGCTGACTTTTAAAAAAATCAAAAATTAAAGATGGATACAAAAATATTTGAATATTGCCAAGCATTTACTTTTATATGGTCCAAATAGTTTTCATATGAGCCCTTAACCAGCTAAGATGACAGATTTCAACGGAAATTTTTTGTGAAATCTTAACCAAATTGTATATTCTAAAGTATTTGAATGCTCTCAATTATTATGTTGTTTTTTTAAAAAAGCTTTCATAGGATAAGTCCTATGAAATTTCTTGTTCTATTTCATTGAGTTTGGAAAACAAATGAACCATATTTTCAAACATTTTTTCCACATAATGCATTGCATTTCACTTGTTTCGAAAAATTTCATAATTCAGCAGAATTTCAGTGTTGCCAAACATTATATTAATTTTGATGCAGCTTTTGTAGCAAAAATTGGTTAAAGGTTCTTGGAATAGTTTATTCTATTTTAAGTGCTGAGCATTTTTTATTACATTTTTGACACAATTTTTGGTTAAATTGGTTGGTTACCTCTGGGAGAGCGATGAAAAACTTTTTGTTTGTACATTACTCTTTGTATTTTACTTGATTCTGCGGATATCGAAACCTAATTCGGCACACAAAAGGTATATTTCGGGTACTTTCATACGCTCGATCGGTTAAATAGATAAAATTTTTGCGCAGTAGAATTTTGTAGTTTGTGATTCTGTATAAAAAGGTTTTTAGATTTGATATAGTAATCATTAGGTTATGTGAGGTTAAGCCGGCAGGATCACATAGATCAGTGTGATCCTTTGTGGAACCGCAGTTTGTGGGCCGTGAGTAGATAATAAACATTTAGGAACTTTTGAGTAAATGTGTACAAAATTCACTTCATTTCGCTTGAAATTTGTAGGCAACACTATCGCAATTTCTCCCACAAGATTTTTCGCGCTTCTGTACAAAACGGGCAAGTCGAATAAAACCTTTTTGTGCATAAAAAATTTGTTACATTTCGTAAGTTTCTGACAATAAATTGGGCAAGCGTGACACTTAAATTTCCATGTTTTTGGGAAACTTCCGAAATAAAACAGGTTTGATTCTCTGTGCAGCGTATCCAACAATGCGCTGTTACGATGTCAAAAATTAGTGCTGCATTTTCATTTTTTCAGCAAAATACTTGCTGTGTTATCAAACTACCCTCGTTATGTGTTTCTTTCTTAAAATGATTTTCTGTTTTATATCAACGTCATACAATGTGTTTAATTTGATTATAATTGGAAATGATTTATGAGTAAAGCATTTCTGGCTTGCTTAGCATTTCGATTGCTTTTTGGTGTTGGCAACAATTCCACATGATTAATAAGTCATTGATAAACTCTCCCAAAAAAAAACCATATATGCTTTGTGCTTATGTGTACATAGCGTTGTATTTACTTGATAATGTGTGTGTTTATATATACCTATATACCTCTCCTTATTTGTTGAAGACTCTCTCTCGCGCAGCTTCTATTTTGCATTCTATTCAAGACGCATTAGCATTTTGCATAGTTCGCTGACTTGCCTTTGTTTATTCAAATATGTATCTGCATGCATACCCTGCAGTACGATTGGATGTAGGTGGTAAATTACCAGTGACAAGTAGGTGGTAAATTACTAGAGACAAATAGTAAGTAGTACTACTGGTAAACGTTGAGTTGACAAGTGACTGCATGGTATGATCTCGTGTATAAAATTGGAACTAAGCTGGGCACAAAGCAGTAGTTACTAACTTGTCGCTTTTTCGTTAGTAAATTACCAGTAATACGCTCCTTTGGCCCGATTCTTAACATGCAAATAGCATAATCCTTTGCTTTTGTTGCATGCTGCAACTCATGTATATTTTGATATACGGAAAGTATCTATAAGTTGCTTGTTGCAGCTGATTAAACGTTGAGTTGGGAGTACTTAAGTGGTAAGTCTTAACTTTAAGCTGCAAGTCTTAATTGAAACTATAGTTACCATAGAACAAATGGTATACTTAATATGTGTGTATAAGTTGCGTTTATTTGTTGTTGCAGACGTGACCCATAAATGCAACCAAGTGTGCAGTAAAGTAGCCGGCAAATCTTGGGTAGTGCAGCCCTACGCTGCACGCAGCATCTGTGGGGGCGTAAGCGTGTATTTTGGCCAAAAAGGAAGAGCTAGCCAGTGTATGTATATGACATGTAATGTCGGGGCTTGTCATAAAGCAGCTTTGGGGTTGATTATATACTGTTTCTAATTAAAATTAAAGTTAAAGTGCTGTCAAATTGTTAGTGTAGGGGATTATTTTGAAAGAGCTGACGGCTTGCAGTTGATAAGGAACTTAAATGCCAATATGATGAAGTAAATGGATGGATGCATTACTGAAGCACTGTTGTGGCAATTGCACTATTGTTGTATGGCGTAGGACATGAACAAATTGTATCTTTAAGTTTTATTAAATGAACATAGTTATAGGAGTAGTTAGAATTATTCTCAAACGACCAGCGCATTTTGGGTATAACAAGATAAGGGGCTCTCCATTTTGTATTACTCATTTCAAGACATTTTTATTCTTTTATTATTACAAAAACTTATACTTCATAAACAAATTATTCCAAGACCCCATTTCAATGACATCTATGCAATAGAACTGTGCTACGATCGTTTTAGTTGCAGATATTAATGGCAGCGTTTATCTCTTGTTTAAAAAAAAATTTTGGAAATGTAGTATAAAAACTGAACTGGGATTTTTCTTGAGCTATCCTACCGTGGCTGGATAAACAAAGTTTTCGAGTATGATTTAAATCCTCATCTGACTGTTGAGAGACCATTACATTCTAAAAAAGTCACTATATACTGCGAAGTGTTTTCCTTTATACTTATTTGAAATTCAAGAAGTTATCTGTTCAGTTACGAATTGAACTCAGCGCAACAACAACAGTCTCCCATGTTGAAGCGATGATAGGAGCATAAGCCATGCCAAAAGAAGTTGTTATCACTTATCACAACTCACTCTTCCATGCTTATGTCAGTCTCTTTGTCGCTTCGGATCTATCGACACTCACTAAAACTTAAAAGTGGTCCTCGGAATGGCTGACAGGTGCTGTATGTCTCGCATAGCTATCAAGTAAATATACGTTATTTACCTGAAAAAATCTCTATTAGTTAAAGACAGCGACGATCGGACTCGGCTTTGTTCTCTTCGAACAGCTTTAAATAATAAAGAGATATATCTCCATGCTCCAAATGAGCTTCGTTCATGACAACATAGTTAAGAATTCACACTGCAGTTTTCACGCACTCAAGAGTAGCAACCAATGCGATGGAATAAATCTGTTGATATGCTGTACCTACCTGTATTGAGGTTCATCCTTGAAACAAATCTATGCTTCTCAAATGTATACAAACCCGTTCCAAAAGCTCGTACCCAATAAATAGTTAATTCTCATGAATAGAAATCTTTTGTTTAATATGTTTCAATTGAAACTGAGCCATCGGTAAAAACTGAACTAGAGTACTTTCTATATTAAACGTTCTCTTCAATACCCAAACCTCAGCAGCATCATAACCGCATACACAAAAGTGCAACAAGTGTTTGGAAGAAGAATTAAGTGTTAAGAAATTTATGTTTAAACTTTTAGATTCTGAAGTCAAATCACGAAAACGCATTGTAAGTACTGAATAACCGCTAAAATCTGATTTACCGGTAAAAATTCTTCCATTATCTTAAATTCTTATTGGGTATTCTCTAAAATCATAAACAGATTTTATGTTTTAAATAAAATCTCTAAAGGGAATGAATACTAGTGGACTACACAAAATTAAATGCTATACCGAAAAACGAGCTGCCAACCGGTTGAGGTGCATTCTTGCGGTATAACGAGCTGTTAACCGATTTACTGCGATATCAAAGTGCCTGCCAGCTGATTGCTCCAACGAATCATAACCGGTGCTGACGGCCTATTGATTTGACCGCAAATTAACAGTCAATGACAACTGTAGTCTCAGCCCATATTTTTCTTAATAAAATTAATTTTTTTTTAAGTACAAAACTTTAACAAGATTTGGTTGGCAACAAGTTGCTCGATGCTTGGAGAGCATTGTTAAAAGTTTTTATTATTATTTCTTGGAAAACTGCTGTAAAATTGCTTAAATTCTTCAGTGGAAAATTGTTTGTGTGTTTTCACCTGCGCCATTCACCTTTAATCAAACATGTGTTCGTTGCTCGTTTTACTCGAATTGTATTTCATTTTTGTTGTTTGAGCTTTTATGGAAATGAAATTGGGATTTTCCCATATGCAAGATTGCTTTTTATGTGGAAATATGAATATGAAATATCCACAGTTGTGGATGTATGTATATGATGAACAAATGAAATGTGTTTTCTTTTTTCTTGTCTTTTTTTTTTTTTTGGGAAAAGAAAACTTATATGTTTATTGGTTGCCCTGTAGTTATTTATATTTGCTTGCAGCTTTTTGACATAGAAGTTGCTGCACAACCAAACGTTGCAATCGTCCGCCCCCAAGATGGGCGCTTTTGCTTTCTATCAAGAAGAATAAAGCAATGTTGGCAAAACATTATTATTTGCATTTTCTTGTAGTCTTTGTTTTGACTTGGCTAACAACAATTTTGGACAAGCTAAAGATGTAGTGCCATTTTATGTATGTACAAACCTAGGAGTTGGCGACTTTTGTAGGTGTATGTTGGCTATATGTGCGATACTTGTGATACGTGTGTTTGTTTCGGGATTATATGTATTCTGGCTGCTTTTGGCCAGGGGCGCAGTTTTGGCACGTGTCCAACGGGCAAAGCAAATAAAATTAGCTAGAGATGAGCGCGTGATTTGGTTGAAGAAACGGCTGGAGTTCTCCACAATCATCATTATGTGTGATTTGTTTGGTCTTAAGTATCGGAAGTTTCGGTGTGAAATATAGAAATATATTTTCAAAATGGAAATAGCAACTGATTTGTTTTGGATAGAATCGGTAACTCATTTGACTTGATATTGGTCTAAAACCAAATTCTACGTTTTGCTGGCAATCACTAAATCAGTAAAGTTTATTTTTGTTGTAGTTTATTTTAATAAATAAAGCCTAGAATTTAAAACTTAACCTTAACCTACAACTAGAAAAGCGCGCTATTTTGACCGAATTTGGTTGCCTTAAGGAACTAACTAGTAGGTTTGGAAACTGTTAGATTCTGATGCTGTTTTCAGAAGGGGAGTGAGTTCCAACAAAAAAATGCTCTTGTGCCCTGCAAAAAATGGCGGGCTACCAGAAGACGATCCACTGTAAAGATGTCTTCACATGTGAAGTGCCGATTAATAGATATTTGTGTGTGCTATGTGTGAGCTCTATATGAAGACGTACATAAGTACGGCAGGCATCTATCTCTTTTGAGTTTGGCGGCGAGAACGATTTTTAGGCAGCTAGGAAGGTTCGATTAATATCTATAAGTCATTTTCTTTACAAACAAGTGAAGTAGTGCTCGATATTTTGGCTCTAAGGAGTTTTTAGCAGTAAAAAGTAGCAGGCTGAGGACCTCATATGTTAAGCTGCTGAGTCAGCTTTCTTGTTGCCAGAAATACCTTGCTGATTAGAAATTCAGAAAATAATGATTTTCCATTTGATGGAGCCAATTCAACTCGCTTGACTGTTACTAATTTAAAGCTTAATTCCGATTTATGTTGATAATCTTAAAATGGGAATCATATATCAACAATAGTTTTTTATGGATAAATGCTTTATTAGGCTTTGCTTATTTGACAAGAGGATCTACTGTAAAAGCGTACAATGACAGTCTGCTTAAATGAGATTCCACTGTATTAAATTCTGATTCTGATGAAAAAATATTTCGGAAAATTTTACAGTAATTTAAACATGTCTCATACTACAAATTCTGGCTCCAGCTGCAATTTTTGGCCGATATTGAAAGCGTTTACTTATTTCATTGGAATGCTTTGACATCTGTCGTGAGCAATCGGATTGCATGAGCGTCTGACAACAAAATCGTTTTTTGTCTGATACGATTTGTGTTAAGTAAATGGCGATTGCGGTTGAGATTTTCTAATTTAATGGAAAGAAAATTGCAGCTGTAGCCCATTGACAGAATGTGGAAACACTGCAATGGTAGGTTGATTCCACTCGTCGTAGGCTTCAAAGTTCCCAGTACTGGCCTTTTTGACGTGCGAAAATGGATGTTGGATATCAGCGGAGTCTCTTGAAGAAATCAAAAAGTTTCTCAATGATTGGGGCGAGGTCAGAGCGGATCCTTTTTATGGAGCTGGCATTCGAAAATTAGCAGAAAGATGGCAAAAAGTAGTTGGGTTTATGTTTCGAATCATCTATGAAGCTGGAAGAAACTACAATAACTTAAAGGAAAAATGCTAGACAAGTAGATTTTAGAAGTTGACCATGATGTAAAGTTCAAAAATGACCACCAAAAGGATAGAGCTTATCGCACTCGATGACCTTACTCCTATCCAGTACTGGCCCTTTCGACGCATGTAAATGGATTTGGAGTTCGAGTCTTTTGTAGAAATTGAAACTTTTTTAAAGATGGACTTTGATAATTACCAGAAACTTTGGGATGATGATGATGATAAATAGCCAATTTAAGCCAGTTTTGTGCTCCCAACATATTGTGTGACTGACCACGGTTTCAAGTCCACCTTCAGAATACTCCCTATAATAATGCTCACTAATCTTAAAGCCAGGCTCAAAATATTACAGAGCGCACATTTTCGGATACAATATCCCAAACCATTATCTGTAATGGGTGCTGCCTTCTGGTGGCTCAAGTTCTCATATGATCGTTTCGAGTCTTTTTTAAAGATGATTTTGGGTAGTTACCTGAGAGCTGGGGAAAACTTGTCGCTATCGACAGGTAATACTTTCAATGATGCATCACACGAATTAGCCATAAATTCAGTTTTGTTCAAAACCCACAAAATCGTAATAAGTTTAACTTTAATAGTTAAACTGGAAGTCAGCATTAAAGTTTAGTAGTTTATGATGTCATTACGAGATAGCTTGGTAACAGTGACAACAAAACTTACTATAAATCTTTTGTTCAATGTTTTTTTTTTTTTTTTTTTTTTTTTTTTGTTTTTTTTGTTTTTGAAAATCGCTACACGTGCCGCTCTGCTCTTCTTGTTGGGCAACTTTCATATCTCAAGTTAAATTAAAAATTTTAATGAAACACCAAGTCACATTAAATTCTTATGCAAACGCGCTAGCTGTGTGCTATCATCTTGACTAGTTTGAGTTCGGGCCATGGCCTAAAACAGGCTTTTAAGCTAACAATACGGCACATCTTTTTTTGTATCTACTTGTTTTGTGTATGGTTTTCTTTTCTTTTTGTTTTGCTTTTTGCCTTTTGAAAGCAAAGCTTCTAAGAGATGGCATTCAGCCATGTGGATTTTGTGTCATGTTTGCACGTTCTAAAACTTGGAACAGGCATCTGGACGCCTAGCTGTCTATCATTTTGTTGTTTTGTTTTTGTTTCTCACCTTTTGGCAAGTGAGTGAGTGAGGTTGGTTGGAGACTCGGAGCCTACTCAGGTATTTCCCCAAATCAACAACAACAACAACAACAAGAACAACGGGGGGAAAAAAGCTAGACATTTCAATAGCAAAATGCGATGACTCTCGCGCGCGACATTGACAAACAAAGTCATCGTTGAATGAGCGCGAGACGAAGACAGCGGCAGAATTAAGAGGGCAGTTTGGTTATCTTCTTAGATTTTAATTAATGATAGTTGCTGAATGCTCTGAGTGGTTAACTCAAAAGCTTCGTAATTTGACTAGCAAATAATTGAAGTTCGTTGTTGCTTTTATTATCAAAAATATATATCGTAGTTCTTTAACTAAGCGGCGATACTATATTGTATAAGCATTTGCTGAAATTTGGAAATCAATAGTAAAAAGCGCTATTCCACTAATCTGGGTAGTCCACTAAAAACTATTTCCAATATTTTCCACAGAAATCGGCAGTTCTTTTTCCATTTAAGTATTGGAATTTAATTTTAAATGACGGAATTTTTTATGGAAATCTTTTTCTTTGCTCTTCTTACACTTATCAGAACGGCACCCCAATCGAATTGTATTTAGAAAAGCAAACTAGTTTTTTGTCTTTAAAAAACTACAAGCTTTAATTTGGCCAACAACGATTTTATCCAAAAAGGTGATTGAACTTTCTGACACAAGCGTTTTGCTAATTGTTAAGAAATGGCTTCAGCGGCTTATATAGTTTCCGAACAATCGAATAAGTTGTATGTGAAAATCGATGATTTCTCTGCAATCTCCTAGTAGGAGTAGGGAAATCACCTTGTTTGCTCTAAGTGGAGTTGGAGTGGGTTCACAAGAATAAAGATTTTGTTTGCCAGCCTGTTTGTTTTTAGATTACGTGAACATTCAAAATCTTTACCTTCATTATTATACCACCGAAATAGCTATTTGCACGTGGCTTCAAAGCAAACTTCAGAATATAGTACTTTTTTGATAAAATTGCGTAAGTACCTTCACGCTAGGCTCATTTGAAACGATTGGAAAGTGCCCAAGTGCGGTTACAATGGCTCAAATCATTATCTGTGGCGGGTGTTGCCTTCTGGTGGTTTAAAATCTCATATGAACGGTCCGTCAAGGCCGTCCCTATAGTTTTGAGACTTTACGAATTGCTCTATGGCAAAAAAGTACACAGTGTTTGGAAACTGACCTCTTTCGGTCAAGTGAAGCAACTCCTTGGCTCTCTCTCTCATGCGACTCTTGGATCTTGTAAAGCTTGAATATAAGATTTTTTAAGAGTAGGGTGGATGCTACAGTAAGATATTGTCAGTTATTTCGCTATTTGATTAGCTCTGTGTCATGGCTATCTCTCTGAAGTCGCTTCTTCACTATTGAAGCCATCATACGTGAGGTTGCAGTCTTTTGATGACCACCTCCATAACGTTTTGGGAGGCTATCACTATAATTATAACGAGTTGTGATGCTATAAGCAACAACTTTATTCACTTTAAATTGTTTGATCCGAAGATTCTCCTGCTAAATATAATGCAATCACACTACAACGTTTGAAATCTATTACTGACATCCATTACGTTTGGAATCCATTACTGATATCCATTTATTCGGGCTCAGCAAAATGATTTCATGCGCTTGTAAACAATACTCTGATAGCCAACTTATAGACAGCTAGTGCAAGTGCGTCCTGAAGTGGGTAACGCTTTGAGCTCCATAAGCTGCATGCTAGTTAATTTGGACCTACAACCAATAGTAAATTACAAACTGTTCAAACTGCCCTCTGACTGCTTGGTGGCGAACGTTAACGTCGTCTCCCTCTGTCAGCCAGCCGGCAAATTACAAAAATTCTGCAGCAATCTAAACTTTGTGCGTTCTCCGCACTCCGCACTCCACGCCCCACATCCACTGAACTGCAGCGCTCTCTTTGTCTCTCTAGCTTTGTTGGCTTTTCTTTTGAGTTGAGCACGACGTGCGACGCATAGCAAAACAGGCGGAAAACTCAACAGCTTCAGCTAGCACTCGCCGGAAGAATGAGTGCTCACATGGGGGAGCCGCCACCGTCAGCGCCAGCCCAAATGTCAAGCATAGCGGCCGCCGCCGCCATTCATTGTTTGTTATAACAGAGCATTGAGCATTGAACAGTTCCCGCGCTGTCGCTTTCCAAGGAAAACAATAACAGAAAAAATGTAGAATAGCAGAAATAAAAGTAAGAAACGGAACTAACTAGTTAGTTAGTTGGCGTTAGTCGGAACGTTTGTGCCTTCTATTGCTTTAGTACGAAATTTCGCTGGAAGTTGTGTGAAAGTGCGCAAAGCAATTGCCAGTAAACTCAGTCTCCTCCGTTGAGGTTATACTTTTGCTCTTTGACTCAGCAATTTCTTTTTGTCTTTTGTATCTGTCTCCGGCTCTGCTGTGTGCGGGGGAGTGTGTGCGCGTGTATCCCTGTGTGCGAGTTTGTTCTGCAGCTCGAACAACTTTCAACTGTTGTTAATCCAAATTACCGGATGTTGCAGATTTTCTGCTTACAGTTTTTGTTCTCCTTTTTTTTCTTCTGTTTTTTTTTTGTGTTAGTTCAATTGTGTTACAAGTTTTTGCCTGAAACATGAACTTTGCTTAGTTTTTAGTTGAATGCTTTGCAAGAAAAACTACATATGATTTTTGAGAATTTTTTCGGGGAGAAAAACAAAAATGTAGAGTGTGTTATCCGGTTTTTCTGCGTTGCTGTTATAATGAAGTAGCGTTGAGAAGAGCTAAAAGCTGAGTTGTTAAAACACTATCCAAGCCAAAAAAAGTTAATAGAGACTTAAGCGCTTAGCAAGGGCAGCTCTCTAAGTCATCTTAGAACTGACACCACTGCACATCCAACTGCAGTCCTAAGTGCAAAGTGGCAGCTCTAAAGGTAACTGCCTGCTTGAACAACAAGAAGCTTGACATTCTTGCCAAACCTCTTCCCGACATAACTATGGCAAAAAATACGTTCCAAATAGAATACAATTTTTAAAATCGAAGGTATTGAAAGTTAGATGGGGAACCTATAAAAACCACCCAAAGTAATGTAGCAACGAATACGAACTTTACGAATGAAGAACCCGGAGCAGGAGTAATGAAACCAAAAAAAGTTTGTGCGAGACTCTGTGGAAAAAAGAACGAAAACGGATACAGCGAAACTCTAAGAAAAAATGAGTCTATCTTTCCACCGAAAATTGATTACTTTTATCTTAAATGCAACCTTTACAACCAGAAAATGCAAGAATCAACTTATACCCAATAACATTGGATTGTCTTCAAAAGCTAAAAATACTTGGCAAACCCAAACAGGTACTCTGGGTACGTTGAGATTATGGATAATGCAAATGCAGAGAATCTTGCTAAAAAGAAAGCTGCAACTCCTTTATTCCCTGATAATAAGGAGGCATAAAGAACCAGGTTAGCGTACCCGCACTTATACACTCAAAACTGCTTATAAGAACTTGAAATCTACAACATTCTTCTGAAACTAACTAGAGCAGCTGCAGAATTGTTACAGAAACAGCTCACTCTATGGTAGGTTGAAGCATCACCCAACTAATTTGTGAATATGCTCATAACAAACTTGCAGATTATGCAAAGAGGGAAACTGCAAAGCTTATATTGGAAGAAGGCAGACTGCGATCTGTTATATTTATTTATTTATTATTAATACATAAGGGTACAACTAAGTCCAGTTGACCTAAGATTAGACAACTTAAACATTCTAAAAATTATGAAATAATAAATGATAACGAGGAAAAAAATAAAATAAAACTAATCCGTATTCCTAGTCTGTTGGGTGAATTTTTCATAGATGTGCACCGTCTCACATCTGGGGCTAGCTAGGAACTTGGATTTACAATGTAAAAGATGAAAACAGAAAGTAGCATATAAATTTAAACATTTTTTCCAAGTGGGGAAGCCAGAGAACAACGTTGACCAAGATGGGTTTTTATAGTTCATGATTGGTCAAAGAAGCTCGATTTGGGGAATCAAGATAAGATAGGATAGATAAAGAAACGGATTGGATCGACCGTTCAAAAGAGACGAAATCCTAGAGGTTATTATAATTTACGCATAAGACACGAAAAGGATCGTGTAACGCAAAATTAGATCTATAAAATGGTAATGCTAGAGGTCGAAAATTACGAGTTACTTTGGAAGGAATGATGAAAGAAATTTTAATAAGGAGAGCGTTAGAGTCAATGAGACCGAGTAAAAGTTTATGAAGAAATAGCACGCCGTGGCATGTTCTACGATCACTTAGAGAAGGTAAGCTTTATATACTTCACGATATGGAACTATATTTTACAAGTAAGCACACTTTAAAGTTTTTAGATAGCATTGAATTAAGGGGAACTAAGGGATATTCTCTACGATAAAAGCAGTGGCACAAGCGACCTACAGATCGCGGGAAAAATCTCCCCCAATAATAATAGTAGGAATTCAGCAAATAAGAAAAGCATTTTGCTGAGCCTTAAAAATTAGAGATCGTGGTAGTTTTCGAGGAAAAAAAAAACGAAGCTGCCACAAGTTATGAATTTAGATGCAACGAATCTTATCCCAAGTAAATAACTGGCTAGATGACAGAAGTGTTTTTTTGCTGCATACACTGCGTTCGATATTTTTTTATATTTTATATTCTATATTTCGTCTTTCATCTTTTACTTATATATTTTTTAACTTACAGCTTGAAATAAGTTTAAAAATTTTCTTCCCTTTCTTTTCTTCAAACAAAATCCATTTCGTTTTTTGGAGCGACATTTGATTATTCAAAAGCCGAATAAATCGATAATTCCAATGCCAAATACTAGTTTGTTCGCTCTTTATCTCCGAGAATTAAGGGCTAAAATGGTAACATCTGTTGGCGTCGAAAATGATTGACTTTGCTTTTTTTTTTTTATATCATTCAAATAAATCAAGTTTTTATTCTAATAATAGACCGCCCCCTGGTTGCACTTCGTACTTCGTCATTAAAACTAAAGTTTTTTAATTTATGTCTTATTTGAATTAATTTTATATATTCATATTTATAGCTTTCTCAAATTATTATTTCACAATAAAAATGTCCATAAGATTGTTTTGATAGTGCACATATGGATTGCATTTTTTCCATAAATTCTACGATAGCAAAAAGTTAAAAGCAAATACAACTCAACAAAGCTCGGTACAGCAGGACATATTACAAATTGTATATAAAGAATTTTTCTTTTTAATATTAAATATTTTATAAACATTTTGAAAAATCTCTCCAGCTATACATAGGTTGGTTGACATGTGTTTCTTGGCCATGTTCAAACTGGCCTGGCCAAGCATAAAATCAAAAACTATTTATTTGCTTTTTTCTCTCGAAATTTCTTAGAGTTGCCAGCATGCAAAAATGTTGCACATAATGTGATGTCTGTGTAGTTTAACACATGATTTGATATGTAAATATAATATTATGTACTGGGCACACATAAGACTAGAAGTCAAAGATAGAAAATAAAGTGTATATATAGATAGTATGTACTAGAATGTAAGTGAGAGTAAACGATAATTTATATGTAATCACAAAATTTATGACATTTACCAAAAAGTTGTAAGCTGACAACTCTGGCTGCTTTGGCAACTTGTGTGCAGTTTTCTTGTTGTAATACACTATGTGTTTGGGTGATTGGATTAGTTTATAGAAGAGTTTGGTAACACTTGGGCAGATTATAATGGGTAGCTCCAATCATGATCAGGACTTTTTAGCAAATAGAGCAAAGCCAATTTTTTAGATTTGATTTCCATTTGGTCAGATATGTTTTTGATATTAGAGATAAAGCGTTGCCTTAGAGGATCTCTAAAAATGCTATAGAAAGCTGCTAAGTTTTGGAAAGTAACGGCAAAGATATATAATATAAAAGAATTCCAGCAAGACACATAGTCTGAACATTATATTTATATGGATAGTGAGTTTCTTTAAGAATGCTGCGTTGTACTTTGGCTTTAAGAAGTTATTTATGGTTTCAAAGAAAAGACTTTTGTGTTGTATTGAAAGGATTTTAAATTTCATAATTTGATCAGAATCGAGGAATTGAGTATATCGTAAAAAAGGTGCTTGGTAAGAATTTAATATTATATGTTATGTTATTTTGTATATAAAATTTTTTATAAATAAATTTTCCATTTAGCTCTTCCAAGAAAAAAACGTTCACTGTTTATTTTAAGTAATCGAAATCTTGACCTATTTGATTCAAATATTATTCGCAATCTATTCTAAGAAGCGCATGAGAGCTGATAGTTATTGTATATGTTTTATATTATACATGTCTTGCACGACGCCAGCGATGGCCTGGGTACAATTCTTAATTAGCTGAGGTTTAGTTCTCCAAGACCTAATTACCTGTTGTCTAGTTCAGTAGGTCTCAAAGACCGAGCTAGATCAAAATGAGCAATAGATGAAGCAGAAGTTAAATCTTTTCGATTTAAAATAAAACTGACTACATTGTTTGTAGCGATTGGAAGAGTTATTTGTAGAGACTGGAAAGACCTTTAAAAAGAGCCCGCAAAATTCAGCTTCGTTTTAGAAAAACCTTTTAGAGGTTGACAAATATTGATATTTCTGAGAGCTATGCTGATACAAAAAAAACTTGAATGTAATCGCCTTGACTGTGGTCATCGCTGCAAATACGGAGCATGAAGATATCTATATTAAAAAGCTGTTCGCAGAGAACAAGCACCCACAGTTTAAATCCTTTAATTAATAGAAGTTTTCTTAGGTAAATAAAAAGCGTATACTTGTTTGCTTGAAAAAATGGAGGGAATCAAATCGCCGACTTTCCGATTTACCTCCGTTAGAAGGTAAAGGATTCTACAATGGCTTTCCAATTTTTGCTGTTTAGAAGTGTCATGGTCTCCTTCTTCGCGCTATACCTTAGGTTCCACGTTTTAAACGCATTGTGATATTGTAGTTATTACTTTTTCTTTACATTTTTATTTAGGATCAGCGACTCTTCATAGTGCTGCATTATAGAATTTATTATATTTAATTTTATTTTTATAGCACAGCCTTCACAATTTTGATCTTTGATCCAAACGTCAAAAGCATTTTCGAGTAGGCGTTAATTTTTTTAATTTTTATCTTATTATATTGTTAATTTCATTGGATCGCTTTTGAATACATCTTCCATAGCGCCTGCAACTTTAGAAAAAACTAGCCTTGGAAAAACGAAAATCTAACGAGTTTAGGTAATAAAAAAAGATATTAGTTGCCTAGTCTAAGTAATATATATTTAAGACAGCGCCATTGTAGGTTTCTGTGCTATTGGAACAGCTATAATATTATTAGAGATAACGCCGAGATCGCATGCGATGACAGCAAAGTCAAGGGGAATATAATTCGATTTTTATTTATTTTATGCAGATTGATCTAGTTCGTATCTCCTGTCATCACTTTTAGCTCATTTATTCATGGCAGGAGTTGTACCATAGGTTAGGATGATAACTAATTCTAGTGTTATTCTACAGTTTTTGTTATAATGCTGAAATCGAAGGAGAAAAAGTAAAGTTCCAATAAATATAACGAAATCGAGAATTACTTTTATGATAGAAATCGTAGCAGAAATAATGCTATCTTTATCAAGTGCAGAGTTAGCTTTTAATCGCTTACTAAAGAGTATAAGATTTTCCAAGCAGCGATTTAGTCTTCGAAATATATATAGAGTTTTTTTTTTCGTATAAATAGTGCCAAGAAGTTGTCAGTTTTGTTTTAGTTTTATTTTTATCTTTTTCTTGTGTCTTGCACTTTTCACTGACTTGTTTGTTAAAGTTATACAGACTCTTGTGTGTGTGTGTGTGTGAGAGAGTGTGTGGATGGGAGTGTGTGTGTTGTGTATGGATGGGGAGTCTGTGTGCTGTGTGTGGATGGGAGTCTGTGTGTTGTAAGTGTATGCTGTGTGTCTGTGTACTTTTTTTGGCACGTGACAATAACTTGTTGTTGTAGTTCTTGTTGTATTGTTGTTCTTGTTTAACTTTCTGGCAGCAACAACACACACACACACACACACAAAGACACACAAACTTACACTTACACGAGTTCTATGTAATTTTCCAGCTAACAGAAAAGTGTGTCATAAATGTCATAGTTAATATTTGCTTTGCCATATATATAAATTTTCTTTCTTTTTTTGGCAACTTCTTTGAGCACACACCACACCATACACACACACAACACACACCCGTCCCCAGCTATAGCTTTTGTGTATTTGTCATAAATTTATAAATAAATACACTGCGCTGTCAACCTTGACCCGCTAGTCACTACGTCAGCCAAACTGCCAACACTGCCTTATATTTTTTATTTTATTTATTTTACGTTTTCCATAAACTTTCTTTTGAGCCAAAACGTCGTTATACAAAAAAATTTTTTTTTTGCACAAGAAAATTGCAGTGCTGCTAAATAATAAAAATAATACGTCAGCAAATAGCATACGCGCCCAAAAAAAAGAACCACACACACACACACACCAACTTAGCCACAAAGCTACATTTTTTCAATTAGAAACTGAAACATAAACAAAAAAAAAAAACAAACTGATAGATACAAGCTGTAGCTGTAGATACAAACTGTTGAATCTTTTGCGAATCTGTTGCTAGGCAGCACTCGAATTGCAGTTAAGCGCTAAAAGCTTGTTTGCTTTGCTTCGAGCAATAACAACAACAACAACAACAAGCGAAACACTTGAAATAATATCGTAACAACAACAAGCACTTGATATCGACTTATCGATAACTTGATTTGCAGCAGAGAAAGTAAAATCATTTTTACTCCTTGTTTTTTTTTTGGTTGTTTCCATGCAAAACTGTTGTAGCTTGTTTGCGTTCTTTTGTTTTCGTTTCGTTTCTGCTCCAGAAATTGCAAAGCTATCAAAGGTAATTAATCATGGTCTTTCGGTTTTTGTAGTAGTTTTCTGTACCCAACCTATCAATAGCATAAATCTTTGAAGTACTACTGTGCGTAGGCAAAAAGATGCAATGAAATGTTCATTACATTCTAAAGTTAGATTTGCTTGGGTAAGATAAAGCGTTGAATGTTTTGGGCTGAAATGATATTTGAAGTAGCAAAGTTGCACTTTGAAGTTGCCGTTGAGGCTACTGTGAGAATCATCGTTGTATAAGAGAATTTTGAAGTGATTCAAAAATAAAATATTAAGCGCAGCAAAAGCAATTTAAGCCTTAAAACGTAAATTGATGTGCAATTTTTGCATACTGCTGATAACTCTTTAAGATGTTGTCACAGTTGTTGTAGTTAGTGTGCCTGACAGAAACTTGCAGATGATTTGCTGAATTGATTTTTGAACAATATTGTTATGCATAAGCTTAACTTTTGATAATTGAATTTGAGAAAAGTTTGCATAGGCTGGAAAGTTAAAAAAATAAATTGCTTAACATTTCTAATGCAATGGGCAAATGCAGATGACATATGTAAAGGGTATTTTTTTAAGAGCTGCCAAATAGTCCAAATGCTAGGTGCGTTTAAGGCCAACGTTTTTACCGAATGCGAATTATATTTAACCATTTAGGCCATTGTTTCGCATGTAGTTGGGCATGTGGCTCCATCTTGTTTAAATCATGATGTCAAGCTTTTGCATTATTTGACAAAGTAGTTTGCTTTGTACGCTCGCCATTCACAATAACGTTTCGGCCTTTGCTGCCTTTAAACAGTGATAAGTTGCATTGGTAGATCTTGCAATGCTACTAATTGCGCTTCAGTCCAAATTTGACAATTTCGCTTATACGGTAATTTCTAGAAAATCAGCCTTTGTTTCTTACAGTGTTCTTGTTATGTACGAAATATCTTGTCAATATCGTATTAAAATGTTCCGAATAATAAAAAAATCAGACAACAAGAGTGTCAGAGACTTTTAATTATTATTTTTTAAATATATATTTTGCCATTTCAAAACATTGTAACAAGATGGAGGATTAATTCGACCTCTAGCATTAACTTTATGTAGATCTAATTATGCGTTACACGATCCTTTTCGTGTCCTATGCGCAAATTATAATAACCTCTATGATTTTGTCTCCTTTGAACGGTCTATCCAATCTATTTCTTGATCTATCCTATCTTATCTTGATTCCACAAATCGAGCTTCTTTGACCAATCATAAAAACTATAAAAACATATCTTGGTCAACGTTGTTCTCTGGCTTCCCCACTTGGAAAAAATGTTTAAATTTATATGCTACTTTCTGTTTTGATCTTTTACATTGTAAATCCAAGTTCCTGGCTAGTCCCAGATGTGAGACGGTGCACATCTATAAAAAATTCACCCATCAGGCTAGGAATACGGATTAGTTTTATTATATTTTTTCCTCGTTATCATTTATTATTTCATAATCTTTATAATGTTTAACTTGTCTAATCTTAAGGTCAACTGGACTTAGTTGTACCCTTACATATTAATAAATAAATTAATAAATTAATGGCTTGCTGGATATAGTTTTAAAACCCTTAGAAACGAAGGCGGTTTTACCCAACATGAGCTTCCTAAGTTAAAACACATCTATTCTCGAACTCGGCAAACGGTAGGTTCGTTGTCTTTACTGAATAGCTATTATGCTTCCATGGGACAGACAGACAAATAAGTCTATTATTTAATATGATAAACTTAATATTATATGTATATCCTGTACCCATTCCTATATGAAGCTTAGGCACCTAAAGAGATGCTTAATTTCTATTTAAAATCTTATTTTTGCCATTTTTGACTCTTGGGAACATTCAAGTTCATAATTATTAATCATAAGCCTTTGCTTTTGGTTCCTGAACCTTAAAGTGTCATATAATAACGAGAACTTTAATTTTTGGTGCTACCGAAATCCGAATTCAAATAAAATTATGTGGTTTGGTTGTTCGTTTTTTAAAGCAAATCGTTGCACATAATTTTCGCAAATGAGGCTTTAATGTTTCTATTTTATTTTAAAAATCTTTAAAATTGTTCAAACATTTTTAAAGCATTAAACTTGAACCTACCATTTCAGAAAATTTTCTACATTAAACACTTTTGGCCCACGATTTCAGCATTTATTCGATTTTGAATTTCATTTGTTTTTTGCTGTGCTGCTTTTAATTGAACCACAAAATGCCATAGATGCAGTTTATTTAGAACTCGCCAGCTTGTGCTAGAAAACAAATCATTTCAATTTAAGCTATTTTTGAAAAAAAAAATAGAAAAAACACTAAAATTGATGATTCCGACGAATGTGAATACAATTTGTCTTAGTCATGCAGCTGCAGTCAGTCATCGTTAGCCTAAATACGTGAAAATTTCATAAAATTGTTTAGCACTTATTTCGAGTGAAATTGTTCAACTTTATTAACATCGAGAGGGGGGCACAATTGCACTCGGAAAAAGCATAAAAAAAACTACTTAAAACGCACAAAAACAAAACCACTACACTACAAAAAAAAATATAAATAAATCAAAGTTCAACAATTGAGACCAAGTGGTTCTCAATAATATTGCGAATACGTATTTAAGTGCGGCAATTGTTGTAGAGCTACCGAGGGTGGGAGGGAGAGTCTGCGGTAGTGAGTGATGTTCGGGCTTTTGGGGGAGGAGGAGGTGAGATTTGTAACTAAAAACTACAACAAAAAACGTAAACAAACCGCAAATACACCGACAAAAAACAACTTGTAAGTGAGGCAGACACACCGAGAAAACTAAGAACAATGTCATGCAATCAACTTTAGGCTAGGAAACAGCAATCAAGCATATCTACTACAATAAAACAAAGTAAAATGAAAAGACAAAGTAATCTAGTTGGTTCTAGACGAACTCGGGATACACTATAGAGTAACGGTTGTAATTGTTAAGGTACAATATGCGGAACGAAATAAATAAATGTATTGCACAAATTTTTTTGAACAATTTACTACAAAAAAGTATAAAAATATGAATAAAATAATGTTAAAAAATATTTTGTTTTATATATATATATCAAGTAAATTATTTTCAAAAATAATAAGTACAAAAAATAAATAAAAAATATAAAAATGTTATATAAGTATTTTTTTTTTTCAATTTAAATAAAAATAAAAAACATAAATTCCATGACAATAGAAAAACAAAAACAAGTACAATAATAAAAAAATAAATAACTAAAATTAAAGTACATTAGGAAAAATTTATACACACAAACATAACTTTAAAATATTAATAATAAAATATAAAATATGCTTCACTTCTGGCCATATGATAGGTAATAGGTTGTCAATTTAAAATTATTGAAATCAAATATTAAAGAAATTTAATTAAAAAAATACATTGAAAATAATTAAACAAATTTATTGAGAATAATATTCAAAACTCATAAATTCAAAATAAAAATATAATAATGTAAAATATGCTGCACTTACGACTATAATATATACGATTAAAATATATGTATATTTTTCCAATTTAAAAAATTAAATAAAAAAGAATGCCAACTATGCAAGGGCACAAAAAATTAAAAAAAAATCAAATAAATTAAATAAGTAAAAAATGAAATAAATAAGAAAAAAAAAAGAAATAAGAAAAATAAAAAAATAAGAAAAAATAAGAAAAAATAAGAAAAAAAATAAAATAATTGAGAAAAGTAATTATAAATAATTAAGTAAATAACTAAAAAATAAATAACTTGAAAATAAATAAGTAAATAACTAAAAAATAAATAAGTAAATAACTAAAAAATAAATAACTCAAAAATAAATAAGTAAATAACTTCAGAAATAAATAAATAAGTAAAAAACTAAAAAATAAGTAAATAACTACAAAAATAAAGTAAAAAACTAAAAAAAATAAAAAGTAAATAACTAAGAAATAAATAAATACCTAAAAAAAATAAGTATGTAAAAAACTAAAAAAAAATTAAATAACTAAAAACAATAAATAAGTAAATAACTAAAAAAATAATTAAATAAATAACTAAAAAGTAAATAAATAAAAAACTAAAAAAAAAATAATTTAAAAATAAATAAGTTAATAACTAAAAAAATAAAAAAAAGCAAATAACTATAAAATAAATAATATAACTAACAAATAATTAAATAAATAACTAAAAAGTAAATAAGTAAACAAATACAAAAATAAATGAAATACATATAAAATCTAAAAAAAAAAAAATAAATAAATAAAAAACTAATTTAGTAATTAACTAAAAATATAAATAAGTAAATCACTAAAAAAATAAATAAATAAGTAATTACCTAAAAAAATAAATAAATAAGTAAATAGCTAAAAAAATAATTTAAAAATAAATACATAAATAACTACAAAAAGTAAGTGAATAACTAAAAAAATAAATAAATAACAAAAAATAAGTAAGCAAATAACTAAAAAAATTAAATAACTAAAAAAATAAATAAATAGAAAGTAACTATAAAAATAATTTTAAAATAATAATTAAATAACTACAAAAATAAATAAGTAAATAACTAAAAAATAAATAACTTAAAAAAATAATTGAATAAAAAAATTAATAAATAACCAAATGATAAGCAAATAACTAAAAAATATAAAGTAATAAAAAAAATTATTAAAGGCTAAAAAATAAATAATTTAATAAAAAAGTGCAATAAATACAAACAACAAATAAATTAAAAAAAAAAAAATTTAAGAATAATTTATTAATAAGGAAAAATTACAATTTTATTGGTATGTATTATGTGTCAAGTAAAAATTCAAAAGCTAAGATGTCTAATAATAAAAAATAGAAAGAAATATAAAGAAACTTTCAAAAATTAAAATTTTTTTAAATCTAAATAAAGAAAATAAGAACGATTATAAAAATATAAATATACAAAATATATAAAAATATAAATATGAAATATATAAATACATATAAAAATATAAAGTATAAAAATGAACAAATAAAAAATTTTAAGCTATACATAATATTTCTCAATATCTATATATTTATATGTTATAAAAACATATATTTTTTTTAATTATGAACAAAAACTGAAACACTAAAAATATACAAATTTCAGCATGAATGCTATAGATTTTATAGATTTAAAATGCTAGTAATATTAAAAAAAAGAAAAAAACAAGAAATTTTTGTATTCTTTATTCATTGAATACATTTATTCCTAAAAGAAATGTAATTGGTTCCAAATAGCAATATTACACAAATTTTTTAAAAATGATTGAAACATTATTAAGAAAAAAGCGAACACAACTAAACTTTTGAGGTTTTTCTCTGTTATTTCTAAAGCGTTTCGGGCGTCACATTTGTTTGCACAAAATGCATATTCCCATCAATTGACTTGCAGGGTATAAATATAGAGAAAGAGAAACAATAATGAAAATTCTCATCGCTTGCCTTTGCGGCTAGAATTTATTGTCTATTTTTGCACAGAGATTATTTTTTATGTTTTATTGTTATATATTATGCCCTCACTTTTTTTGTTTATAGTGTCTCTTTCTCTCTCTCAGCGTTTTATCTTGATTTGATTTCAGGTGCTACATTTTCATCCAGAGATTAATGCGTATAATGTGTAAATTTTTTTTTGTGTGTTTGGAAAATTTGGGATATCTTGTTCGAATCATATATTTTTTTATTACAATGTCATAGTGCAATATGTCAAGTGTTGGACTATTGTGGTTTCGAAGATATTACATAATGTTTTATGGTTAAATTGTTGCAAGACATTTGGAACGGTTGTTATTGTTGTTGTTGTTAACCAAATTGCAAAAGCCGCAAGCTTGTGGTTTTAAGGAAACAGCTTCCAAGTGCTAGAGGAGTGTCTGTGTTGCTGTTGGTGGCAATCTAATCTTGTATTGTTTGTCTAGTTGGTGCTATCTATTGAAGTCAGTTAAAATAAGTTTAAGTATGAAATTTGCAAGAGTTACTAGATCGTTTAAGCTCATTTTAAAATAGATAATGCCTTGAAAGTTTTCTTAGATATTTTAGCTGCAAAGTAGCTGAAATCTCTTGATTTTAAGTCAAAGACAGCCGGTTACTTGCGTTACACATGTTCGTCGTAGAGCAAGCAAGTTTTCAGTAGAATCCTATTGTTATCCGTGGCGTTTCAAGTTACTTTCGGTTTTTTAATACCAGGTATATATGATACAGCTTTTATATTGTGGTTTGCTCCATACAATCAATTTAAAAAGACTTGGAAGCAGTAAAAATCGGTAATATTTATATCCAGCCAACTGTATGAACGCCTAGATCTTGGAAATGGTAAAGCTAGAGTTAGCAATATTTTAGAAAATTATGTTGCGCCTTTCCTAGAAGTTGGAAGATGATTTTACGTTTTAATGCTATCTAGTATATATGCTCTGAGTCCCATATGTGTGTTTGATATCACCTCAAAAAATCAAAAATATTTATATTAGATTTTCGATTTCCCAGATCGTCTGTATAGACTTCTAGATCTCACAGATGGTAGGAGGTAGAGTTTCCAACTTTTTAGAAAAACACCTATTATAACCGAGAGGTATTTGAGTTCAATAGCAATATATCAATATCCATAAATCGACAATTTTCGATTCAATCGAAATTGGTTGACAATATCATATAGCTTTCATAAAACAAATCTGTCAAATAAGGTTTTTGATAAAAATGTGCTGACTATATCATATAGCTACCAAATTGTTGAAGAATTCCTCTCATAAAGTGTTGCTGACATTATAACTGAGTCAACTAATGTAGCAATGTTACTTTTGTCATTGTAGAAAAGGATTATAATCTTTCTTATATAGATAGATTTACTTAACGAGCTGGTTTGGGCTTTAAATCTTTGTTTTAGCAAAATCTTTGTTCTCTCCGCATAAGCTACTACCACTACGCATTTATAAAAGACAAAAAAAAAATCTGAACCCAATTTTGAATATATTTCGTCTTCCAACTTGGGACGCTCAACGCAAATCGATAGACAATTGAACTATGGCATTTATGCCCCTTCTTCGTTCCAAGCAAAAAAATGTTACTTTTTGCAAAGATAACATTTTCAGTTCCCCAAGAACTCTTAACTCGAAACTGCTTAATAGACAACATTTTTCATGGCGCATTTATTTATTTATTTTTTTTTTGCTTTTGTTTCGAAATATTCGAAAACATAATTTATGCATTTCAAAGCCAATTTGACGCAGCCATTGATACCCATAAAATGAGCAAAGCCATCGAGAGTAGAGAACATTTTATTGACATTAATGCGACACGCTGAGATAAAATTTAGTCATTGATAATGATAAACGATAATGCTGATGATGGTGGTGTTGACGATGAAAGGACCAAAACGAAGGACCAACAGCAAAAAACAAAGCATCAGCAGCAGCGACGATGAACTCAACACTTGACTTGCATTTTATGCTAAAATTATATAACACTCAAACCCCACCTTCTGCTGCTTCAAAGAAGAAATGAGGTGAAAAAAACAAAATGCTGTCTGCAGTTTTTGGTAACTCTTCTGGCGGTTCCCGTAAAAAAAACAAACCCAAACAATATCAAAAGCAACATTTACATTTGCAGCAGCTGCAAAAGAGCAGACTTCCCAACAAAAAAGGGCAAATTTTTGGATGCAGTGCATATTTTTTGTTTTTGTTGTGGTTCAAATACCCTTGAAATGGATATATTTGTGAGCGTAGGAATTGTGCTGGAGGCTAGAGATTCTCGGAATGAAATCACTTTTGTCACGCTTGCCAAATGCGCGGGAATTTGTACACGCTTTGGTTACGCTTTTTGCATGCGAATATATTTAATGTGAAATGAAATCGCAAGTGTTTCAATTTTGAGTGGAATACGTATTTTTGGAATTTTAAGTGCTATGTTGAGTCTTTACTTGGTTAAGGTTTTCGAACTCATCGGCTTGAGTTTGTTTTTAATTGTTGCAACACTTAGTTCTTGTTCTTTTTTTTTTTTTTTTTTTTTTTTTTTTTTTTTTTGAAGATTTCAACTGTTTGACAATTAGAAATTTTAGGCAGTTATGTGTGCATTTTGCTGACTCGAGCTGATTTTTATTTAACATTTTTATAGACCCGAAAACTTTAACTGGGATGCGTATATGAAAATTATGTTTTTTTTTGTTTGTTTACCAAACTAGAGGTATTGTCCTGATTTCTGCTAGAATTCTCGAAACATCGAAACACTTAAAAATATACCGCTTTTTAAAATCCACATAAAAACAAAAACCCTTTCTGTGTTTGTTCGATATTTTGAGCAGAATCAGTTGACTTAATTTTATAACTTCCATAAATTCTTATTTCCTGTTTTCAATTTGTGGATTTTGCTAAATTTTTTTCTTAAATTCGGTTAAGAAGATCTCGATTAGACAAACTATTTAGTATATTTTTTTACTGGGTTTACTGGGAATCTTGTAGAAATAAAAACGTTATTAGAAAGTATTTAACATTAAGAATTGTATGAATTATGCGAAAGATCAATATTTTTAGCATAACGCACTTGACAGTATGTGTCGTTGGCGTCAACAATTCCTTAAATGCTGCGCGGAGAAATGAGCTAGTTTGGCTGCCGATTTATGGGTAAATTTAAAATAGTAACTTACAAAAATAAAATTTAATTGAAAAACTCGTTCTATTTTAAATAAATGGTAACAAAAAACAGTTTCACACAAATTAAAGAAGGTAACTATTTTTTAGGATATATTTTTGGGGCAACTCCTTGTTTTATGACCGGCTAGGGCATATGCAAGTGAAACTTCCAAACCGAAATAAGCAGAATGCATTTTCCAAGCTTGTTCGTAAGTATACGACATCGATGCAGTGCACAAAGCAGACAACAGCTGGTACACCCTGTAAAATCGGCACATTTGGGCGTATGTTGTATAAACATTCAATAAATCCAACCTTTAAGTCGTTGTTAAATTTCAGTAAAATACTTGCACAATTTAATTTTTCAATTCATCTCTTTGTCTATCTTAACTTATCTTGATTCGCCAAATCAAGCATCTGTGACCAATCACGAACTATGAAAACTCAACTTGATCAATTTAACAATTTTCTTTGTTAAAAAATACTTAAACTTTTAAGTTACTTTCTTTTTTTATCTTTTAAATTGTAAATTCAAGTTCCTAGCCAGCCCTAGATGTGAGCTGCCGCAAATCTATAACAAATTCACTCATGAGGCTACGTATGCGGATTAGTTTTATATCATAATTTTGTAGTTCCAATTTAATATTTCTTAATTTTGTTTAATTTTTTATCTTCAGTTACTGCACTTAATAGTAAAAAAATATAGCAGTCCTAAGTAAGAGTAAGAGTATACAAAACTCGTTAGTACATTTTCGTTTTACTATTGTTGCATCTTCAGTTAATTGTTGCTGTTGCACGTTGACATGGCTTTTGCCACTTTGTCGGCTTATGCATCATTTAATTTAAATTTATTTTGTTGTCGGAGTTGCCTTTGTTGTTGTTTCTTCATTGGAGTGCCATTAATTTGTATGCATCAACATAATTACATTTATGAATTTAACATAGTCAATTTAAGCAGATCACAAGCTGCACTTGCTCCGCTCCGGTCTCCACTCACGGCGGGAGATGGTAGCGCAGATAGATGAAAAACCATTTCAAACGTTGCTCCATCAAGTCTCCACTTAACCCATTGCGACCAAGTCAACCCAGTTACTCATATTACATTTGGAAATTTTTCTTTATCTTTTTTTATTTTTGTTTTCTCGCCTCAGTGATTTACATACAAAGTTGTTGTTGTTGTTGTTTGTTGTTGGGTGGTTGCCTGTGTTGGCGTCATTGGGGCTACGATATCTTAACTTGTGCTTTCTGGATTGTTGGTCAACAACGTGGGCATTCATTCGTCGGAATTACTTTGCCGGCATTGTAGCTTTTTTGGCTTTATTTTTTGCACGTGCCCAGCAGCAGCGTCAGAAATATTATGTGCTACAATTTTGCATACACTTCTTGGTATGGAAATAGGGAAGTTATAATTTTTTGATAAACGTCTAAATTTTTATTCGAAATGTAAGAGTGGAATTTAGAGAATATTTTTGGGATGAGGAACTATTGTGATTATTAACGAATTTTGAAAGTTGAGTTTAATAAATTATGTAATTTTAAAAAAGATTTCGAAAAACTCTATAGCAATTAGTTTTTTGCAGTGACTTGAAAAGATGTTTGGAAAAATCTTACTTCTTCTCTCTAAGGTGTTACGAACAAAATGTTTCCAATTTTTTTTTGTTGGTAGTAAGAAAGCGCTATGTGGATTCCCTTGTACCACTCCTGCGGTGTGTGCAAGTGGATCTTAGTGTTCTTTGGCAGGCATTCCCATTTCTGAATCATTTTATTGCTGAGATCTTAAAAACGCTTTGGAATTTGGCACTGCCATATGGAAAAGTTCATAATGACATATCGAAACAAACATATTCGAAACAGCTGAGTATGAGATTGGGTGCCACTTCAATTGATAAACGAACTATCAAAAATCTTAAAAGATTGGGTTACAAATTATTATGAGTTGAATAAATTATTATTATATACATTAATTATGATATTATTTTCAAAGTCAACTGTGGTGTCAAGGATTTAAAAAACTTGTTAAGTTTAAGATCGTGTATTATTTCAATTAAATTAATTGATATCGCTTAGAGGTGGGGTGCAGCATCGGGCTGTTTGTAGTCGAGTTGCAACGGAAGCTACGATACTATATGGGCTTTAATGCAAAGGGAAGAAAGACTAAGTTCAGGATGTTATATAAAAGTTCAAAAGATTCCAAAATTTTAATGTGGGCAGCAACAAAGCTTTGTTTAGCCCTCTGTGGATTCGCTCCTGAGGTGTAGGCAAGCGGTCTTTGCACTGTTTGGCAGGCATTTCCACTCTGGATCATGTCATTGACGAGAGCTTTTTAAGAATGTTGAATGTTGTTTTGGGTAGAAAAAAATTTTATATTTTAGTAGAATAAAAAGTTAGAATTTGCAAACAGTCAAGTATAATAAAAATTTAAAATCGAGAGAAAATGGTAATTGAGAAGAAGCCAAAGATAAAAAATTCCTCGCGTGGAAAATTTAGACAAAAATCAAATTTTTAAAAACCAAAAAAAGATGATAGACTTACATACGCACTTAAGGGAAGTACAAATTGACAAAAAGCGGAAGAGTGCGTTGGATTCGTACAAAAATGCAAAATCCAGGTATAAGTTGATGTTAGGATTGTATGAAGTTGGGAAAAAAGTAGAATATTTGGAAATAGATCACAGGCGGTTTGGGGGTTGGCGAACGAAGCAAGCAGGGAGCGTAGCCCCCTACTTTATATAAAATATGTTTTATACTTTAAAGTTTAATATTTAATTATGAAAAGAATGACAATGGCTTGCTTCATATACAATATACAATTTATTAAAACAAAATATATATAAATCGTACTTATTTAAATGACGCTGAGTGTAATTACCATTTACCATAACGCAAATGTTTAACTAACGAAAAGTTATCAAATAATTTTCAGGTGTGTTTTTTGTGACTTTTTTGTTTTGTTATTTTTTGGTTAACCTTTTATTGTTTCATGGTTTTTTAGTGTAGTAGTTGTTGCGACGCCTAAGGGTATTAAAAATATTAAAATTTATTTTAATTTTTTTTTAGTGTGTAAATATAATTTTGGTTCGTTGAACTTGGGCCAGAGGCTGGCCATTGATTTATGCGGTCATTAATTTGGTCAGTGGATGAGCCAGTGCGTGCAGAGCTTTTCCAGCTAAACAGGGCACTGCCCATAAACACTTTAGAAAGTGCCTCTGGTTTTTATCAAAAAAGTAAAGAATTTCATTTTTTATTCTCGTAATAAATAATGTTGGAGAATTTTTGGGAAAAATACATAAATTAAGTATGAAGCACCAGCGAAGCTGCAAGCTTTTAGTAGAAAATGGAGCTGGGCAGACAGCTTATATATGTATATTATATTAAAGTTATTTTTTTTAATAGATATTTTCTTTTTCCTGAAGTTTGAAAAGTTGCAGGTTTTTTTTGGAGGAATATGAACTTGTGAATTTAAATTTTTTGCAATCTGGATGTGATAGAAGTTTTCCTTTTCTTGAAGACCGAAAAGTTGAAGATTTTAATTAAGAATATTCTTTTTTTAACTATAATTTTCTACAATCTAGATCTTATAGATATTATCTTTTTCTTGAAGACCTAAAAGTTGCAAATTTTTAAGAAGAATATTCTTTTTTTTTAATTTTAATTTTTTGCAATCTGGATCTGATAGAAATTTTCTTTTTCTTGAAGTCCGAAAAGTTGCAGATTTTTAAGAAGAATATTCTTTTTTTTTTAATTTAAATTTTTTGCAATCTGTAAAGTTACGTTTTTAAGAAAAATTTTCTTTTTTGAATAAACTGAAGGATAGAACCTTGGAAGTTTTGCTTAATTAAAGGAGATTAGGTTGATATATCTGGGCTCCAGGAGACCAAAACATTACAGACACTGAAATAATAGATGCGCTGAATCTAAGTGCTACCTTGCAGTTTTAAAGCATATTTTTCGCATTCTGTCGATCATAGTTGGGCTTCAAAAAAAGAGGAACAAGTTAAATCTTATTAAATATGTTAGGTAGCTACGCGACTGTAGAAATAGATGACTCGGGTTATAGCTGACTAAACCAGCTCTCGTCAGGCGCCTCTGTTTTGCACGCGTCTTCTCCAGTTGATCTTCACTCCAAATTAAGGAAGTTCTTCCTCCACTTGGTTCTTTCATCTGCGCTTAGATCGCACGCTCTATCTTATTTCGTCGGCTTTCGCATGGAAAACCCTTTGAAGCGTCTTCGTCCATACGAACCACATGGCTGAGCTAACACTGTGCACTGTGCCGCAATATGATCATGTGGATTTTTTGAAGAATTTTTCTCTCGAATATTCCAAGTGCAGCTGTATCCGTCTTGAACATACTCCATGCTTCTGTGGAAGTGCCTACGATCAGGATGTATGCAGGATAACAAGAAGCAATAACAATTGCGAAATTAGCAAATTTTGGTCTATTTTTCTGAGCAGTTGCTTAGATTGTTGGGTACACTCTCAACTTATGAACATACACGCATTTGCTTAATTGTCACTCTCGCGCTCATCAACGGCACTTGCTGACTGCGCTGCCTACACATACAAGCAAATGTTTGCTGCTATGAGTCTTACCCATTACAGCTCAAAAGATAAACGTAAATTTTCTTGAATGATTTGCATACTATATGCTTTTCTCCTCTGAAATTTATTACAAACCAATTTGTTGCCCAAAACTTGCATAATAAAAATAAATACAAGCCAAATAAATGGACATGGCCAAAATCCAAACGAATTGGCTTGTTATATGCATCCATCTCTCAAAGCAACATGCTTAGTTCGAAGGCGAGTGCGGCAAAGCATGGCAAAATAATAATATACACATATTTATATAAATTGATTTTTAAGTTTGTTTCAATGCCGGCAACTAGTACGTGATTTTTCAGCCAAAACATATCTACATATATAATATATAAAGAGAGAGCGGCGCCAGTAAAGCCCGAAAAAAAAATCAATCTTGAGTGTGCCATCTAAATACGCCCCATAAAAATTGTAGTCATTAGTTTTGGCAGCGCAGCAGCAAAACAAAAACAAATCCTACGAAAAACCAAAGCCTTAAACTGCCAAGGAATTTTATATAAAGCGAAAAGTTCAAGAACACGCAGAGAACTACTCAGGGTCGGTGGCAAGCAGGGTGAGGGCGCTGACTAAACCAAGAGCCAGAGTGTATCTGTTGGCTAAAAGAGCGCCACATTGTTGGCTAACTGACTGACGCTGCCTGGGCTATCTTGGCCATCCTTTTACTCGTCTTGACTGACTACTGATGAGACGCATCAATCAGTGCGCCATTGTTCTCTGTATGGCTTGTTTATCGAACTTGAAATCCACTTAAAAAAAGTGAAAAAAAAAAGGAAAGATACAAAAAAATAAGAGCAGTACGAGAACTACGAGTGCAAAGCGAGAAACAAATAAAAAAAATGGTAGAAGTAAAACCGCAAAATACACAACTCTGGGTCTTAATGCCTAATGATCAGCGCCAACGATTGAGTTACTGATATTGTGGCCGATTTTGAAGTCAGGAGTGCATACAAGTCAAGACAGTCAGTCAGCCATCAACGTCATCATCATCATCATTAGCAACAACGTCATTACCAACAACATGGTCATCATCAACTATAGCGTCATCATTATCATTGTTGAACATAAACAATGTCTGGCTCCGGCTGGCTCACACACACACACACACACTCACGCTCCAAAAAGTTAATCACGAACTTGCTAAGAATGCCGGTTGGCGTTGTTTGCTGGATTAAGAAGCCAAGTTGTGTCCCTTACTCTTCGACCATATGCTTCAGCAGTCTCTCGGGGCTAACCAGTTTTTATTTTTTTTTTTTGCAGACGCCGCACGGCGCTTGACTTGGCTTAAGATTCGTTTTGGGTTTTTTGCCTCGTTTGTTGCGTGTAAATCAAGTTTCAAAACGGAATTGGAGTTACCTCGTAATGTTTGTTATTTTACTCTAGAAAAAAAAAAAATACACTTCAATTGCAGGAATAGCAGCTACGAGTTGTTGTGGTCGCACTTGGCACACCCTATATATGCAAGAAATTCGAAATACGCCAAATTTTGTATGAGTTTTACATTATTTTTTTTTTAAATTTAATAGCAAGTTAAGAGTTTTGAAATTATGTAAATACTTTTGTAAGAAATGCTCAGTTTTTAACATTTTTATATCTATTTGATATTCTTTACAATTTTGCTAAATTTGTAGAAATGTAGCCTTCTTGTCTTAATTTTAAGATATTTTAGCTTAGCTAGTCAAAAAATTGCGATATTTGGCTATCTTTTTTATATGTCTGGAAATCTACAAGTAGCTCAAAAACTGTTTTGGCATAAAATGTTCGAAATTCTCAAATAAATGTCTAGAAATGCTGGTGTCTAGGGTTTTTTTTAAAAGCTGTGGGTTATTTAAAGTTTAATCTCCATTGTTAAGCCCGAATTCGTAAAATAGTCATTTCTTGTCGTAATTTTAAGTAATTTCAGCTTATGCACTTGAAACAGTGCGATATTTGGCTCTTTTGAGCCACTATCACCGCAGTTTCATAATTTACTTTTACTCCAACTATTTGCCAGCTCATGCGATCAGTCATGATTGATTTTTCGAAAGTTTTCCAAAATGCCAAAACAGTACGGTTCTTATATCCAAACCCAAACGTACTTTCATTTTAACTAATCACTTTTCGAGCTTAAGCGTTTAACTATAAATTTTTTCTTCGAAATAAGTATTTAAAAGTTAGATATATCTTTAAATCCTGACGTACTTTTCTTGTAACTATTCAAATTTTAAGCTTAAGTGATCCCAAAACAACAAGTCTCATATATTTCTAAATTCTAAATTCAATTTTTCACCTTAAGATTTTAATTCTTATTTTTTTTTTCTTCGAAAGAATCATTTCATAGTTGGATCGATCTCTAAATCCTAACGTACTTTCATTCTAACTATTCAATTTTCCAGCTTAAGCTTTTAGCTATAATTTTTTTTCTTCGGGAGAAGTTATTCAAAGATAGATCCCAAAGCAATAAGGCTAAGTTCTGATGTATTTTCTTTGTAACTATTCAATTTTACAGCTTAAACTTTTAACAATAATTTGCATCTAAAGAAGTATTTCAAAGTAAGATCTATCGCATAGTTCCAACTTTTATTCTAACTATTCAATTTTCCAGCTTAAGCTTTTAACTATAATTTTTTCTTTTTGGGAATGTATCTCCTAATCCTGACGTATTTTCACTGTAACTATTCAAATTTTCAAGCTTACAATTTCTTCTTCGCGAAAAGTTTATTCGATGTTAGCTCTCCTATCTCTAAATCCTAACGCAGAAAAATAATCCTTAGAATGATGACCTACAGTTATTCAACGTCTAAACTTTTTTGCACTTTAAAATTTAAATCTTTCTTTTGCTTTTTCGACGTGTTCGACATTTTTACAGATTCCCATTTATCAAAAGCATGCATTTTTGATTAAGCAACCGATAAACGCCAAGTGATCGTAGGGCCGGTAAAGGTTGGTAAGCAAAGCGTGCAGCAAGCGAAGCCCCCTAGCTTACAAATAAAAAACACATAATACGAAACATCTTAGGAATAAATTATAAAACTTCGGCTGTTTAAAAGCTTCAGTTCTGAATAGTGCAACATTGGCTGCTATTTGAACTTTTGTGTTGACCAACTCTTCAATTTTGATTGTTGTTATAAATTGAAGATTTGTCTCGAAATCATTGGCCCTGATTATACAAAACCAATGTGGTTGAAAAAATTAAGATCTAGAAAACCTTCAGCTGCCTGTTACATGCGCTGCCCGAAACTCGACTAACCTTGTTCGCCTGACTGCGTGCAGAGTATGAAAAAGTTTGCCTACGAATTTGACTTTGACTAGCAGGCAGCTCGTTTTGGCCAGAAATAAGTTGGCTTTTTTTTTTGGACTTTTTAGCATTGCAGCAGTTGCTTTTGGCCTGGCATATTTGTTATGCTAGGTAACAGCGGCAACAACAACAACAACAACAACAACAACAACAACACAAGAACAACCCAACAACAACAACAACAACTCTGGCAACAACTGCAACAAAAATCGTGAGCCAACGAAAATATGCAACTGCAGCAACAATAACAATGCGTTTTAGCCTTACGGCTGGGTCGTCAGTTGGTCTGGTTTTTGTGCTTCATGCTGCCTTTGCATTTTTTTTTGTTGTTTGTGATTTTGTTGGCCTTCTGCGCCGCTTGGCTATCTGCCAATTGTTTGGCAAATTAACAGCCAAAAGCAGCCGGTGTGTGCAGCTTTGTGTGTTGCACCCACCACTCGCTGCTCGCTGGAGTTGCAGCCCAGCACTCACTGCACTGCTTCTCGATGGAGTTGCATACTTTTGTTGCCAACATTTAAATGCCTTTGTTTGACTTTTAGCTTAAATGAGCTTGTATATGAGTTTTGGCCTAAACTTGCCGGCTGCTGAGCCGCCACTGCTTGGCTGCTTTTTGGCCTGGCCAAAAACTTGCCAACGCGCCGTACAGATAATCTTGGCAAGCGCAGCGTTTGTTGTTGTTGTTCTTTCTACTTGTCTGTTGGCGGCATTAAGTTTTGTTGGTTTGTTGGTTTGTTGGCGGTTTAAGCCTGGTCGGTAGCTGCTCTCTGGGGTCTGGGGTTTGTTTTGGTGCGTTTATCTTCATTATGCCATTGAATTTATTCATGCATCCATATTTAGTTAAATTACATGTTCACGATAAGCTTGTCTTGCTGTTACCAGTTGCCAGTTGCCAGTTACCAAGTTACCATTTACCAGTTGGCAGTTCTTGGCGGCCATCAAGACCACAACGACGGCCCACTTTTGCCTTAGCCCTGTAGTTGCTCTGTGTGCCTCATTTAGTCTTATATCCTGCACCACTCAACATGCTCTTGCTCCTTGGCTGAGCTCGCGCTGGCTGTCTGCGTTTTTAAACTAATTAGTTGAGTGTTTTTGTGTTTTTTTGTTTTTGTATTCTTGTGTCTTATGTTATTTTATTATGTTTCAAGTGGTCGCGCGTTTCCAAGAAAAGTTTCTTCTTGGCTTTGGCTTGTTTTTCAGTAGCCTTTTTTTTTTTTTGCATAATGGGCCAAAAACGGGCAAACCGCAACAAGTTTATGCTTGCTAATTCTTAGAGAAAATTAAAATTAAATGCTTATAAAATTAACTAATTAAATGTGTTATATTCTCTTTTTTTTTCTTTCAGGTAAGCTGCAAAACTTTTCTTTGTAGAATGCGTTTGGTAGTGATTGGAGGAGTAAGTACCAGAAGTTGGAGAGGAATCAAGATGGTAGCAAAAAGAAGTCATGATAAGTAAAGCTATTTTTTGAAGCATTATCTTGGGAATCTTAAATAAGGCACAATGGTAGATCTTTTCAGCTTTTTCAAAGGTATTCTGGATGAGCAGCTCTCAACTTGTTGCCACTGCTAGATCTTTACAACTTTATCTTGAGAACCTTAGTTGAGGCCCATCTGACCAACCTATTGCCACTGCTATGATGATCTAAATATTCCTAACTTCAAATATTTTATGTTATTTGAAATCTGCAATCAAAAACAATATTAGGAACAAAAATATGAAAAACTAAAGAATATATGTGAGCTAGTAAATGAAGTCTCCCTGAAAGCACAGGCAGATTGTTTGGTTAACACTACCAAATTTGTCTATACCAAAAATTCGAATGTCACCGTTCTGAAACTAAGGAACTTTGAGTATATAGCTTATATCGCTGTCCACCCAGCTCAACTATAAATATATACCAAACTTTTGCTATCATATGATCATTATCTTAATTTCCTTACTTGGAATATAATAATCTATTTATTTATAATCGATTTAATTTGTTGGCATTCTTGTTTTGGCTGTTAAAAGTTCGTTAGATGGTCTATAAAATGCAGAAACCATGTGAAACTTTAGTAAGTTAAAAAAATTATATATAAAAATAAAAAAAAAAGAAATATTTCCCACAATGACCCCGACGTGATTTGAACACGCAACCTTCTGATCTGGAGTCAGACGCGCTACCGTTGCGCCACGGAGTCCTATATTCAAATCGTTTGCGAAAAACTTTTTTAAGTAAGAAAAATTAAAACAATATCAATTAGAAATGTTTAAAAATAGTTAAGGTACACAAAGTGGCGGTAGAAACTATTTGCAGATTTTAAAATCTTCAATTGTCAAAGATCAAACAATGACTTTTCGGAATGCATTGGTACTTCTATCAATGCTTCTGGTTGCTATTTAGTCCAAATGCGTCATTTTAGCTTATGCACGTATCTTTTCAATCAAAAACAAGCTGGCCAGAAATGAAATAAACAATAAATGACATTTGCTGTATCGGTTGTAAATTTTTAGAGTAAAATACAATAATTTGTAAGCGCTAATCTTTGCTAAGACAATTCATTATTTAACTTAAGAATTTAGTATTACCAACTGAAAATTGCAGCAAAAATGGTACGTCAATCCCACTGTGCTCCTCTACTGAATATACAATAAGTATATTATGTATTTTGATTATTGTAGAAATAAAAGCTAATATAAAAAGTTGTAGCCTCTAGAGTTTTTCAAAAAACTTCCAGTACAAAGTCCTCTTGTACTTTATATTGTTTGCTTAAATTCCCATCAAGACATTTACTAGTAGTTCCAGAAGTTTTTATTGTCAACTCTTCACACTCAAAAGAAATGTATATTTAAGAGTTATCAGCACATTAGAAGCGTAAACTATTTGAGTTATCAACATTTATTTATAAATAGCAAAAATAGCGCATTATGCTTCTTCTTACAAACATTATCAGCATTGGCTAAAACCCTCAAGTTCCATTTGCCTCATTTGCTGTCTTTGTTATTGGGTTCATTGCAGTTTAAACCAAATGTCAGCAACTTTTTTCGGAACAAAGTTTTATGGCTATCATTCAGCTATGCTTATGGCTCGTAACTTCCCCCCAGTTACAAACTGTCCAATATACTAGATTTTTATAGGTTAAACGCTTTGACTTTGGCTGACTTTACCTTTTTTACACTTCATCGAGCCATAAAACAAATACAAAATAAATAAAACACACAAAATGGCCCAAAAGTGGCGAAACAATAAATATGAAATAAACTCAGCGCTCTATAGATTGTTTACCAATAAAAAACACTAAAAAAAATAAATGCTTTATCTAAAAAATAAAAGCAGCCACAATCAATTCAAGCCAAAAGCAAGAAGACCAAGTTTAACCAAAAACGGAAACAACAGATGGCCAGCGGGTTCCGAGACCAAGCGAATGGTGGCGGTTAGACTTGGCTCAACTTTTGTAATTAAAATGCCATTGAGGTGTACGTCGTTGTTGCTGTGGTTGTTGGTTCATGATTTTTCTCAAAGATTTAACGAGCTAATAGACGGCCACATATGACGACTACATAGGCATTGAGTGTACTTGGCCAAAAACCCAAAGGTATAACTAATGTGAGCGCTGCTCTTGGCCAGAGACAATTATCGTAGCTCATTGTATATATTATGCTTGAAGTTGTCCGGCTCATCAGAAAAGAACTCTTACCTTTACGATTATTTTGATTTTGTTTCTAATGAAGTTGCATCTGTGTGCGCAATTAGGCTGATTGCTTTGGGATTGTTGGCCACAAAAGTTTTGTACTACAAATGGTAGGGCTTTGTAGCTTTAGAAGAAACAGAAAAGAAGAATACAAATGTTATTTGTAGTAACAATATGAACAAAATCATCTTGAATGGAATAAAGATTTGTCATAACAAAACTGTAGTTCTCTGCAGTTTGCGGTTGGTACCGCATTACTGGTAATTTACTGCCGAAAAAGCGTCAAGTATTAGCTTCTACTGCATATTCCCTCTTATTTCGATTTTACACGCAATTTCATGTGCGGGAGAGACACTCAATTACCAGTATATATCATGATCGAGCTTGTGAGAAATAGTTATGCTTTACGACAGATGTACATTTGCGGCTCTTAATTAAAAAGTATTAGTTAAATTTATAATAAATTTGAGAGAATTTGAGATCAATATGTATCAAGTTGCCATGATAATACAACTTTAAGGAAAGAGGCTTGCATGTTGATCTTGAGAGTTAGATGTAAAATAAAAACCCCTTTCAATAAGACTTCCATTAAATCCCAGAGGCTAAGATGGATAGGACATGTCCTATGGATGGACCAGAATAGAGCACAAAAGCTTGTGCTGGCATACACACCACTCTCCACAAGAAGCAGGGGTCGACCATGAAAGCGCCTAATTGACAATATTGACGATGACATGCTGAAGATGGAAGCAAGGAACTGGCGCGGCCTTGCTTACAACAGAGATGAATGGAGAAGAATTGTTGAGAAAGCCAAAACCCACCCAGGGTTGTAGAGCTGAATGATGGTGATGAATAAGACTTCCATAACCAGGGCAATTGAGTCAAGTAAGATAAGGATATTAGACATTGTAAGTGTTCGTGAGCCTCGGCAGCATGGTGATAGCGCACTCACCTTGAATCATAACATCGGTGGTTCGGTTCTACGCTGCAGCACTGGTGTATTTGTCTAGCACTGGCAAAGCTAGCAAATAAGTAAAGAGGATGTAATAAGTAAGAGGACGCTGTACGGGTTCGGCTATAATTTGAATTTTATACAAATATCTACATGCTCCTTCGCCTTTGAAGCGATATCCATATTGTACTAGAAATCGAAGTATTTCGATTCGGGTCAATTTCTATTATTTTTAGTTAAAATCGGAAGTAATACTACAAACTATGTTTTTCCATTAGATTCAATTTATGTTATATATTTTAATTCGGGAATGATATATCACATATATATAAATTTACCAAAACAAAGATTCTAAAACAAAATACATTTTTTAAATGTTCTATGCGAAGATATATTTAACCTATAACTTTCTATAGATTAAGTTAAGATTTACAATAAATAAAAGTAACACAAACGAAATCCCAAAAAAACTGCTCGAAATCGTTTAATTTGAGGAACTGCAACATTATTTATTAAAAATAACAATTGTACTGCGTTGATGTTCCATAGATAGATGCATCGATTTTATACGTGTGCTGATTGCCACCAAAAGTTGTTTCAAATTGCTGCATAAGGATTTCCCCCCAGCCAACATATTCGTATGCAAATTAGACGCTTATCATATATTTGCACTTGTCGGCACAACCTCTGACATCGTCAGACATATGTTCAAAAAAAAACAAGGAAAAAAGAAAATATTTAACACGACCCACTGTTGGGGCATCAAATGTCAAAGCATTGCCAGACCATGATGACAACGCTGGCAAAGATGACTCCTTGGATGACATGCAAATATTGCCGCTGACTTAACGCAGAACATCAATAAAAGTAAACTTTATGCTTACTTGCCCCCATTTCCCGTTTTGCCGCAATTTTCATGCAACTCTCTTGCCGTCGTTGGCGTTGCCATTTGTCGCCTTGGAGCCGACTACGCTGTCCCCCGCCTCTCCTTGTCTGCCTGTGTGTGATGAGAAATGTAACAATAATTGAAATTTAATAGCCACGACACACAGATACTCACAGACGCACACACCAATTCACACTTACAGGCAAACACTGTGGATGCAACAGTGACGACAACGTCAACGTCGTTGCATGCAGCAAAAAAAAAAAAAAAAAAAAAACGAGAAGAAAAGGGAGAAAAAAAAAAATGTTGCAAACATTTTTAACGTCATTTATGCGCCGCCAGGCCCAGAACTCTGGCTGCTTTTGGGCCGCGGTTTGTTTGCATAAATGCATAAACTGTGGCAACGTCAGAAGCAGAGAGTTGTTGAGCGAAAGAAAATGGGAAGCAGCTATCATGGCTGGGCGGGTAGGCAGCGAGCAGAGCGAGTAACGGAAGTGCAGTAGTTCATTTAAAGCTGTCGAAGTATTGGATACTCTACTCCGACTGGGATTAATGAAGTTTGTCAAATTGACTGTAGAAGTTTTGAGTGACGGTTGCAGTTCATTACATTTCCACTTCAGATTTAGGGGGTACTTGAGCAGACCTATGAACCAATAAGTACAGCCTCAGCAAGCTATGGACATTATGATACGAACCAAAAACCATGGCGCCAGAACAAAAAATAGATTTTGACACTGAAGGCCTGGACAACAAAGCCATTGATCAAGCAAACATAGCAAGAGACGAACCCACCAAATTTTAGTATATATTTTAAAAATCGCAGAAACCGAGATAAGAATTTTTAAGAATAAAAAAAATTGTCTTTCAAATATAATTGTAGAACCGCTATACGATTATGCTGAAATTAGTGAGACACTTTGAATATTTGTATTTGGTCAAAACGCAAGAAATCGCAATCAACAATGAATTTTGTTTTCGAATGTTTTTGCCGGCATTCAAATTAGCATAATTATTTCAAATCACTGCTCTGGAACCATAAAAAAAACTACCACTCTGATATTTTATAGAAAATGCAACTTTTGTGGAAAATAATTGCATATTTTCGACAGCATAAACTTGGAATCCCAACAAACGACGACAAATGATTTCGAGCGTAATGAAAGCTAAAATATCTATAAAAAATTTATGTAAAAACGCAAGGCACAACTCAAAAAATTGTGATTTCGTAAATAAATAAACTTAAATAAATAAATCCCTTAGAAAGTTTTAATTATAATATTTATAATATAACTTAATCTCTTAGTGGAGGAAAGTGAATGTCTCCGCTTTAGAGTGTATTAAGAGTAACAAGAATATAAGAAGGATTAAAAAAAATGAATCTCATTCACTTTTACTATTATATTCATAGGCAAAAATGCATACGTAGTTGGTTGGGTTGGTACGTTGTATGGTTGGTTTGGTCTTGGGTCTTGTGGTTCTGGAAGCAGCAGCAGCTTTTTCTTTTGCCTTTGGCACCAACGAGTGCTTTTGAAAAGGAGCTGAAATAAAAGTGGGTCAAAAACTGTAAATGATATTTGTTTCTACTTGGTTTAAGATGTTGTTGGACATGTTTGCCGCATTTTGCCTTTTAACACATCTCATTCAGAACTGAATATAATATGTTGGTTTACCTAGAGCCAAAGCCTGGTAGAACTGAGCTGCAGCGCTTTGTATGTGCTTGATAAAGATGATGATGTGGTTGAGGGTAACATGCAGATTCCCTAAACATACTATACATAATTAACCCGTTAAAATTTTATCTAATAAGAATAAGTATTTATTTTTATAACTTAAGGTGTGAAAAGTAACGTTATGTCTTTTCGATTGGATTATTTTTCGTTTATTTTAAGCTTTGAATGCCAACGAACTTGACTTTTTCACGTCAAGTGTTCAGTATGTCAAATAAATCGTAAATATTTACCGATTGTTTGCCAGCATGCTCCAGTCACTTGATCTGGACAGTGGCAATTAGCGTATACTTGTTAAATAATATTTGTCTGTATTGAAAAAAAAAATAAATAAATAAATAAACTTCAAATAAGGAAACAGTTGAATGAGCCCGCAAATAAACTGTTGTAACCTCCCATTTTTTATTTAAATCAAAAAAGAAAATAAAAAGTTGGTTTATTGTCAGTATACGTCGAAAAACAATCAGTAATTAGCTGTAGAATGTTGTATCAACACAAATATTGTTTTTAACAATTCGAGAGTTGCGGAAATTTATTGAAGCTTCAAGACTATTATTATCATGCTTGACTTGACTTTGATAAATGTCAACACATGTAGAAGATGCAAGATAAAGCAATTTACTTGCATGAAAAAATAATAAAAAAAATTATGAACGAAATATGTTCATCGTAAAGTTAGAATATTTATGAACTTCAGTTCATGCAAAAGCAGAGCGCTTGGGAATGTAAGCTTTTTGAAAAATACGCAGCAGATTTTAAAGTTCGATCAACTTTTCCGCTTGAAAATTCTAAGCAACTTGGAGCTAGTGGAAGTAGTGCGATACTATTGCTATATAACTATTCAAAAGTTATATCACATAAAGCAGATTACAGTTTAGGATCACAAAAGTGGGAAATCATTTGGAAAGTATGTATATCAACGATGGGCAAGCCATAGGCTCCTTCAGCTGCGCTTGTTGCGTACTTCATGCCTATAAAATGCTGTCAGCTAGTTGCCCAGACATTCTTAGGGAATCAAAATAACAAGTATTATACAAATTATGCTACTATAGAAATTGATATTCAAAATTGTATCAATCTACTGCTGCATTTCCGATAATGGCATGCCCGTACGCCACACTGTCCGTGTTTGGTGTGCCTGCAAGGTTTTTTCTACTAACAATTAGCTTCGTCAAGGTAGAAAAGACTCTCCGACGAGGCCTTCAATATCGTTCAAGGTTTCAGACAAGGCGATCTTTATGTTGAAACCTGCTTAGTTTCATAGTGGCAGCGGTACTACGGAGGCGCGGTCAATACCGTACTGGCAATATATTCTACAAAAGTATCCAGCTCCTTGCCCTTGATATTGCTATCATTGGGCGTACGACGCGAGATATTACCACTGCGTTTTCTACAAACGCAAAGGACAGAGAACTTGCTGTCTACAAACAGGGCTGATTTAGGTTATAGCGAAGTTGTCAAGGATTTGACGTACAAAGCGAACAAACACACTTGCCAATTGGTTTTAGTACGGTCTTTATAAACAAATATATAGCAGATACCACTCTCATTAGCGATCAAACAGACGCTCATCCTGCCCCTGTTCTTATATGTCGCAGAGGAATGGATGGTGGCGCGTACGAATGCAATTGCACTTATGGTGCTTGAGAGACGAATTCTTCGCAAAATCGTTGATCATTTTTGTATAGGGACGACTATCTCATACGAACAAAACCAAGAGATGTATGAGCTCTACAACGAGATAGATGACGTTCAGCGTACTATGGCACAACGTTTGCTTTGGCTCGGCCATGTCGTTTGTATGAAAGAAGATGCTCTAGCGAAGAAGGTATTCCGACAAAGGTAGACAAAGGGGACCACCAAAGCTCAGATGACTTCTCTAGGAGTAACTAATGACTATCTAAAGTGAAGTAAATTTAATATATTTAATTCCACGGAAATAAGCTCCATTGATAACAAATTACTAAATTGTGAAGGAGTTTCGGGTATTATTTACATATCATTCGTTTGAGACAACATCGACATTCTATGCCTTAAGGTTCTGCCCTGCGCTGCAGTTCATGCTGGCCACAAAATTCTTCAAAGGATTACAAAAGAAAAGTGTTTGAGCTTTGTTCACAATGCAAAACATCTTCTTTGATTCTAAACCGAATAAAAAAGAAAGTAAATTACTACAGTAAAAAGCAATCGATAGGTTTGGTTGTATATCGAAACTGCTTTTGACTCTATATATTATGTTATCAACTTGAAATTTACCGATAAATTAAAAAAGAAAAGGAGTTTAACAATAGCAAACTTGTTTGGTCACAGGTCCTTGGGTGTACCAAAAAAAAAAACAGAACAAAGTTAATTGTAGCAATTATTATGCCAAAGAAGCACGTGCAAGAGTTTATCGGACGCCAGCTTGTTTCATAAGAAAGTACACTAAACTAGCACATCAGAACTAGTTCAAGTACAAAAAAAAACTAGTTCAAGTTCAATAAGTCTTTGAAAAATGTTTAAATCCTTTAAGCTTTGTAGCACTGAAACTAACGTCAAAGCGAGTTCTAATTTGGGTGTGAGCAGTACTATTACTTTTTAGAGAATTTTGAATAAAGAAAAAAATCGAAAAATGGAAATCTTGGGGCCCAGTGCACGCAAATTTGCGTTGTATTTTGTTCTTGGTATGACACTGATACTAGCATTATCCTTTTATCTGCTAAAGAAGGTGAATAAATATCTAACTGATTGTGATACACTCATTCAGGAGTACAAATATTATATGGTAAGAGACTTATATCTATGTATAACTTACAACTGGTTTCAACGCGTAATACTACTTTTGATACCAACAGCGCAAGCTCTACGAGAGTGAGGCACATAATATGTAAGGACCCATGCAGGTCACCAAGACACCCTTTACCCTACCATTTTAACACAATTTATTGGTAAGCGTCGATATACATGCAATTTATTTTTTAATAATAAGAATCTATTCCAAATAGCATATAAATACACAATATACATATGTACAAACCAGCAGTTTTAAACACGAAGACATACTCTCAAATTTTATGTACGATCTTAACGGCAGCTACTTCCGGCATTATTTGAAGAGCTCCGCTGTTCAAAATGGTGTTTTGTTTTTTTGCGTATACGCTGTTTCGAAGTTTTTGGAAGTAAGCAGCTGATTTTTGGAAATTCTAAAGTTGTGCTTCAAGGCCCGCCGTCATCCTTAAATGTCATACATCGCGAAGCTACTCCACTTAAGGCTCAATACTTATAGATGCAGTCTTACAAACCAAAACCAAAAAATGTAAAAAAAAAAAATGTATTCAACTGCATCTATATGTTATTAAAAAAAATGAAAATTAAACTATAAAATAGTAATTAAATCCGCACAATTATGTTGTAAACAATTAGTACTTAATTTGCCACTGCCAAATAGAAACAAACTCCATTACAATCAAAAAAAAGAAGGGAAATACTAAATCTAAAAGTATAAAAAACTCTTGTTTATTGATTGTATTTATAATAATTTATGCAAATAACATCAAACATGTGATTATTTTTAAGCGCTGGCAATTTATTTAAAATTAATGCATTTGTTTTTTTTTTTTTTTTGGTTTGTTGTATCTCATATGAATTAATTATCCATAGCATTTGATTGGATTTGCATGCAGCGCACAATAAAATTAACAGCTTTTTGAAGTAAATCTCATTGACAGTTGGGCAGAGTTTGTTGTTTATTGCCCAAACCTCGCCCTACCTCCTCCATCCCCCAGCTTATATACTCGTTAGTTAATTAATTTAAAACCGCGCATAACTTGCGAGCACAAAACTCAAACAACAATGGGCCAACAAATCCCACAACCAAAAAACTCGGCAAAATGCCAACGCTTGACCCCAACTGAACCCCATTGCACCCGCCCCTGGGTCAAGTCAGACCAATTTTGATGCGATTTGCAAACAAACTGCTGACCAACACCCACCCACGACCAGCGTCCCCGGGTTAAGCCTTTGGCTGACAGTAACCGAAAAGTTCAGAGATTGGATTTAAGAGGAAAGTTGCTGGGAGCTTGCTTGATGTTTTCATAAAATCTAATAAAGCTTTCATTAAAATTTTTGCGGCTAACTTTGTTTTGACTAGAATATTAATAATGTGCCACCAGAGAGCGTTTGAGGGAAGCCACGCGCGGTAATTAGCTCGCTGATTATGATGATTGAAATGTTGCTAATAATGATGTTGCATTATGTTGATGATGAGCAAAAGGCTAAAGTCCAAAACAGGAAGCGCAGGCACGTTAGATTTGGCTTGTTTGTTTTTCTCATCAGAGTTTTCTGCTCGGCATACTCTAAGTGTTGGGAGAGTATTTGAGCTGCATGGGAGCAAATGACTGACTTGTCGACAAGCATAAAGTTTCACATATTTTGGAATACTCTGTAACAATTTCCAGCAATAAAATCACTTAAATTGCTTAAGCACTGCTAAACCAAGAAAAACACACTTTTTGATCGATTTGCACAATTTGATATAGTCAATCGATTTTTATCAAACTTGGTACAGTGTAGGGCCACATTAAAAACTTAAAAGAGTATTGAATTTGATCATAATATATAGAAAAATAATAAAGCACAACTAATTTTGTGAAAAAATCCCAATGTTACGCTTAAGCACTTCCTCTTTTTTGATCAATTTGTCCAATTCGATAAAGTCAACCGATTTGGAAGTGGATCCAATTTTACATAATGCTTGGAAGCAAAAATATTGCTTAAGCACTCCTAGTTTTTTTTTTGACCTATTTGTCCAATTCGATAAAGTCAACCGATTTGAACGTGGATCAAATTTTAAATAATGCTTAAGAGCAATAATTTTTCTTGCCAAGTATAATTTGTTTTCTATAAACAAGAGATTTATTTATCCAAAAATTTTCAATTTTTTGCAACTATTAGGTTTCGATGAAGTTTTTATGTTGTTATACTTTTTTAAACCTTTTCCAAATAAAATTGCATTTGAAATTCTTCAATTAAATGAAATTTTAAACTTTTCTTCACTTTTTCGTTTAGTTAAAATATTTTTTTTTTTTAATATAATTAAATTGGAACGAAAACCTACACTGGAATAAAATATAGAATTCATCATTCTGGCAGTTCGTTAAAAATTCTTTCTTTAATTTAAGCAAAACAAAAAATTAATTAAATTAAAAGAATATTTAAGTGCATCTACATTTCGATATGCTGCAACTGTAACCGGCACACTTGTTTATGTTTTTGCATTTCTTTTGCTTTAAATAACAACAAATCAAGGCAAATTTATAGGGCAACACACACAGAGTAAAAGGAAGCAAAAAATAAAATTTATTTTTAGCCAGAGTTGCCAGCATTTCTTCTTTTTTTGCAGCCGTTTTTAACATCAATGAAATGATATGCATTTTTCTTTCTAAGAACTCTAGCTCAGAGTCTAGCACAGTTGGGTAAATAATTTTATATACATATTTAATTACTTGTAAACATTGTTAATTGTAAATGTCAAGTGCAATTGGCAAATAAATTTTAATGTGCTGGAAAATTACGTATTTAAATTTATGCCATTAGTTGACTGTGTGACAATATTTGTGACTTTATAACGCTTGATAGAGTGTGTAAATTTTTACATAAAATATTATTGCATAAAGTATGGTTTTTATGGAATGCAAAAAAAAGTAGTAAAACTAGTGAATAAATATACTTTGTTTTTTAATTCGATTTCAACATTATTAATTGGCATTATTGGCATGGATAAGTTATGTAGTATTTTAATACTGGAATAAGTGTCATCGATAAGTGATTGATAAATGGAAATCGCTACAATCGATAAAATGAAGTTGGAAATTAAACAATGATGCAAGACAATAGATATTACAATAGCTATTTAGTATTTTAATACTAGAATAATTGATGTCGATAAGTGATTGATATAAAGAATTTCGATACAATCGATAACCCGAAGAAGACAAATGAACAAAGATGCAAGACAACAACATTGATATAATTTTATACTAAAATTGAAATTTTTTAAAATAATTTTAATTAGCTTTTCGATTTTCATGGATTTTGATGCACTTTTTCGAGATGTCATTGTTTGTGCCGCTTAGCTTTTTTCAGTTGAATAAATTATGTGCGAAAATTTTAGTTTTTAAATATGTACTAGGGACTCGCTTCGCTCGACAACCCCCATGCTTTCACATCCTCATCGAATATGGACCAGAACCTGAACATTGAAGGCATTGAAAGAGGCAAAAGCAAAAATAGTGTTATAAACTCGAATATTTTCCCTAAATTGCTTATTTATTTCTTCGCTTTCATACATTTTTTTTCCTCTGAATATCCTCTGAATATTTATCTTGAGGCGGAAACAGGAATGTTTTGACAATTCATTTTCAAAACCAAGCCTTATATGACCGAGGATATATGGGCAATAGTTTGAAAACAAACAAATTAGAATTGATTCGATAGATGACGCCAGCAGTATAGCAACAGTCAGTATGATTAGTTCGCCTGGCTTTTATCTCTTTTTCTCTCTACTTCACTTTTTTCCTACTTCATAGAATCCTAACATCAACTAATGATTTTTGAATTTTACATTTTGTACGGATCCAACGTGTCTAACTCAATAATTTTTTCGTTTTTTTAAAAGTTGATTTTTGTTTAAGTTTTTCACACGCGCGCATTTTCTTGTATCTTTTCTGTTTTCTTAATTTCGAATTTTCTCACGATTTTTAATTTTTCGTATTCTGGTCTGTTTGCGAACTCGAACTTTTCGTTTTTCTTCCGAAATATACAACTTATTTCTAACCATAATATTTTAAGCATATCCTTTGTTTAAAACGCGACCGACTTCAAAAAACTTTTTTGTATAATGTGGCAAAAATTTCGAGCTTGGTCTGAATAGTCTTTCTCTATTAATGAGATAGAAATTTTAATGCACTTTTTGGAGAAGTTGAATAAATTATGCGCGGAAATTTTTTGTTCTTAATATAATAGACAGTTACCGCAAACAAGTCTGATATTTTACGCCTAACATCATTTTTGAATTAATCGTATATATTGTTTATTTTTTTAGTTTTAAATAAGTTTTTAATAAATTTAAAGTAATGTGATCTATAAAAATGCAGCGTTGGACGGAAATACAAATATTTTGCATGTCTAAAACAATTTGTATGAAAATTTAGCAGAATATACCGCTTGGAAGCAAATGAGTCACATATCTTTCTGACCCACCCACATCATGTGAGTGTTCACATAACATGTAGTAATTAGCATAAAATACTTCAACATTTTCCAAATTTAATGAGTTTTTAAGCCAAACAGCAAAAGTGGCGCCAGCACAAAAAAAATGCATATAAACAAGGTAAAAAAATAAAATTATTGATAAACAAAAAAAATTGGAGTAAACGTGAACATGAAAAGCACTTTAAAAGCTGCAGATAAAAAATAAAAAATAATTCATTGAGTAAATTGCTTATCAAAGTTTCGACAAAGAAAGTAAATAATGTCAAGGTTTTAAATTTCGAATCGAGTTGTGTTGAGAGTACAAGATTTTATGCAGAGTATAGAAAACTTTTGTACATTAAATTGAATTAAATTGTTATCACCTTCTGCTTATCAGGCCATGTTATGTTTTATATGTATTTGTACTGATAAACCTTGAGCCCTTAATTGATATGGCTTGTTTGCCGTGTCTGTACATATATATATGTATATTATATTGACATATTTCTATCTCACAAATCATAATTAATAAAGTGTCTGATGGGTTCGATGTAACCCAATGGCAGTTACATGACACCTAAACATGGCAATTTTCCAGCAAAAAAGTATACCTATTATAGATGATAATAAATTATAAGTGAAATGCAAAATCAAAGGTTACAGGAAAAAAATTTATAAAATTTAATTTAATGTCCATTTAGGAACAGTATAATCTGGTAAAGACTTTAGGCTTTCAATAAATTTGAGACACTGCTGTTCGGATTCGTTATAAAGTGCAGGTCCCTGTACTCTTCGAATAGCTATTCATACAGATATCTCTTTGCTCTCCGCCTTTCGAGCAATAACAACACAGTAATCAAGGGAAATTTTATTTTTATTTTGGATCTATTAACTGTCGAATTTGTTTTTAGTATGTCTATAAACAACCAGATATTTACGACAGTTGCCTTTTATATTTCGGGAGTAAAGAACATAAATAAATATTAATCATTGAAAAGCGTATTATTGTTTTTCAAAATATTCCCCATTAAAATCTATACACTTTTGCTTTTGAAACAATTGTCGAAACACATGTGCCCCACTGACTGAGGTACAGAAATGAAGTGCTTCGAATAATTTTTGTAGGATTTGGCTCATCTTGAAACACTATCTTGCAATATTAGTTTGCGCACAGCATCGATGGTTTTCGGAACAACAACTGATTTTGACAAACTCCACGAAATTCGTCTTGGAGTGAACGACGACCTCGATCGAATTCATCAGAAACACTGGTTCTTGATGGAGCTTCATCGCCTAAAACTGAATTAAGTTCATCCAAGCACTATTGTTGAGGTAATCGACGTCAAAAGTTGAAAAAATATTCAGCCAAAAATGTACACGATTTAATTTGTTTTTGGACCGAAATAAATCTTTTAAATTTGTGTAATCAACACAAATAGCGCTCATGTGTCAAAATGTTCTAAATACATATAACCTCAAAAATGCCAAACCTTACAATAGAGCTGTCAGTTGCCACATTGCAACACTACGGTTGGCCGATCCCGAATATAAAAGGCAGCCCTCGTATAACAACAGCAAAGTTCTAGGCAAAGAAAATTTATAAACGTTTCGATTTTCGACAATTTTGCGCGCTGCATCGTATAATATCATTATCAAAAAAACTAAAATAAGCTTGAAATACTTTAGATAACAAGTTTTTTTTGATTCCTTTTACCATCTCGAAGATCTGGGTTTTTATACGTATGCACAGACAGACGAACGACTAGACCCACTTGGGTAAATCAACTTGACTAGTCACCCCATCCCGATTATAGCTTAGTTAACTTTGGGTTAACTTTGGGTTAACTTTGGGTAGTTTTTATAAGTTTGCTTGCGTCGTTTTTCAATGATCGATATTAATCGATAGTAATCGTTGTACAGTACTCTTGAACTTTAAATTTATTGTTGATTGAAAATGTCAGTTGTTGATCTCTGTTCGTTTTTTATAGCTTTTTAATTATACTTTGTAGAATCTCTAAAGATTTTGCTCACTTAAAGCTGTAAAAGTTATTGATACTATATTTTTTTACGATATTTTGAATGCAAAAAATATCTCTCAAAGTAATTTTTCATTGGCTCTTTAATATGCGCGTATAAATGTCTTTACAAAGCATAATTGCTTTTGATGACAAATCAGTACAGTCGAATGATTTTACTGCTGGCGCCATCTGCTGCATTTAACGAACCATATGCGAGCCATTAGTATTTACTTTATACCAGTTTTGGTGAACATTAAGTAAGCAAACGCAAAAAAAATAATTTCTGTTAAAGAAACCCTACAAAAGGTTCCAGAAATCTGTTTTCTAGATTCTGTATAGACATTGAGCCATGGTAAGCAATGAAAATCGTTTGAAATGCTTACAATTATTAGAACTGTAACTGCTTTTTTTACATCGCTTAATTTCCATAATGCACTATCAGCGGCCATTGACTCAGACATCATCTGACAAGGTTCAAATTTCTTGCCCAAATCAGTGAATAAACTAAGAAATTTAGCATCCAAACGACCATAGCAAGTACCCTATAAGCATATCTTGCATAAATTTAATGCCTTGCTATCGATTCCCTGCGAACCTAGTAGCCCGTTCTAATAGTTCGTTTAAAGCCAAGTGATAGTGACCCCTGCTACTTCAATACTTCTCAACCCCCCAATCCCCGTTTGGGAGTACACGCTCATTATGGACGCAAAAACCCCAATTTACTTGTCACATTCTTGCACATCATTCCACGAATGAAAATAAAAGATAACAAAAAAGAAGAAGAAATGGAAATAAAAAAGAAATCAAAGCGCGTGGAGACACGCAATTTCAAAGATTAAATGCAGCACATTACATGTGTACAGGGAGGGAGGGAGGTAGGGAGGGAGAGTATTGAAGGAGGGATTTGCTTTTATTACATATATATTTGTGGGGCTATCCTTTTTGCTGTTACTGTCAATGATGTTGTGGCTGCGCTGGTGGTGGTGGTGTATGTGCTGACCAGTTCATCTTTATCAAATAACACGAATGCCGCCGGCTCATAGGGATACTGAGAGCTAGAGTTGGCTGGGAGCATGGACGAGCGAGAGAGATAAATATATAAAAAAAAAAAAACTTTCAACATAATAATAAAAATTTCATGCCCTCAAAGCGATGTTACCCAAAGTACGTACACATACTCCCCTCAAAACGTTTATCAGAGACATGGCGCCCTCGTAGATAGTAGATTTTTGGTCAAGAGAGCGTAGCATAGGAGCCACACTCAGGGCTGGCTGAAGTAAAAGCTGCTTAAAATCATCATTACATACATGTCGATTATAGTGCGCGTCAAAAGTATTTTGACAGCAATGCAGGGAATTACTTTTTGAAAGAAAGCAAGTTTTTTGCTAAGTTCGTTCAGCAGATAAAAACTTTTTTAATAAACTCTTGGAAGTCGTTTCTCAAAAAATTCCCGACCTTGTTGGGCGGTTTTTCTGTTTGGAGTATAAGTAGTTATTTGTTTTTTAAGTCAATAATTTAAATTCGATGAATAAATTGCTACAAGATCTAGACCACAACAAAAAACCTACTAGAACCCTTTGCTTTCATTTAAATCCAGAGCATTTCGAATTTAAAGGGTTCAAAAACTTTTGTATATAATGTAGGAATGTTTCCTAACCAAAATTATTTAATTTTTTAATTTCATTTTTATTAAATTTATGTTTTTATATGATTTCAAATTTAATTAAAAATATTTTGCATAATTTTAACATCATTGTTTTTTAATCAAATTTTTATTTGTTTGCTATAATAATATATATTAAATATATAAAATAATAAATATTCAAAATTATTTTAGTTATTTTTATATTATATGTATATTTACGTTATTAAAATTTTATTTTGAATATTTTGTTTTATTCTAATATTGTTTTTCCAATTCGGTTTATTTTTTAATAATTACCTAATTTTCAATAGTTTAAATTATTCCACATTATTTTTTTTTAGTTTTTCTACGATTGAAACATTTTTTTTTTAATATTAAACTTTTTTTAAAATACAGTTTTTAATTGTACATTTATTATATTTTTCAATTATTTATATGTTCAAATTTATTTATATTTTTAAATTTATTTATATTTTTAAATGTATTTATATTTTTAAATTTATTATTATTTTTAAATTTAATTTTATTATGTGACATTTTTTATATAATTTCAAATTTAATTGTAAATATTTTGTAAAATTTTACCTTTACTTTTTTTTATTAATTAAATTTGTATATGCTCTTATATTATACATTTTAATAGTTTTTTATATTATATATATATTTACATTTTTTAAATTTTATTTTGAATATTTTGTATTATTTTTCCAATTCGGTTTATTTTTTAATTTTTATAGTTTTAATTATTCCACAAAATTTTTTTATAGTTTTAATTATTCCACATAATTTTTTGTGTTTCATTATTATTTTTTTTAGTTTTTCTACGATTGAAACAGTTTTTTTTTTAATATTAATTTTTAAATTTATTTACATTTTTAAATTTATTTATATTTTTAAATTATATATATTTTTAAATTTATTTATATTTTTAAATTATATATATTTTGAAATTGATTTATATTTTGAAATTAATTATATTTTTAAATTTATTTATATTTTTAAATTTTTTTATATTTTTAATTTTATTTATATTTTTAAAATTATTTATTTTTAAATTTATTTATATTTTTAAATTTATTTATATTTTTAAATTTATTTATATTTTTAAATTTATTTATATTTTTAAATTTATTTATATTTTGTTGTTTTTTATATTGTTGTTTCTAATAATTTTAATTTATTTTTTTAATTGAATATTTTCTTATTCTTTTTAAATTTTTTTTTTGTCTTATATTTTTTTAAAATTTGAAATATTATTAAATTAAATAACACTAAATATTATTACTTTTTTTATGTATTTATACATTTCTTGTATTATGTATAATTCGTTTTTTTAATAGATTTTATGTGATTATATTTTTTGATTATTTTGTTGACTTCGAGTATAACTTTTAGAATAATAAGTTAATCGTTTGATTTTGGTTTTGAATTCTGCAATTTCTTTATATTGGCCACTAAGGATCACTCTCATCTATGTGAGGTCGTCTCCCCTAGGGGCCTATACTTACATTTTTTTTATATCAAAATACTTTTGAGCGCCATAGTATTTACATGCATTATATATATACTTCAGATATACATAATACTATATTACATATAAGGCTATTACAATGGCGCCAACAATAACATCTACAACAACAACAACAATGTGCCATATGATGTGCGAAATGTTGCCAAAAAAAATAAAAAAAAATAAAAAAAAATAAAAAAAAATAAAATAAAATAAAATCTTAAAAGAGCGCCAGACATAGAGAATAGATTGTTGGACTGGGCAAGATTTTGCTGCTTCTAGAGATTGCAAGTTGCCTTGGTCATGGCTGCTGTCACATTTTTGTTGTCGTAAGAATGCCTTTGGCTTTTGGCTGTATCTAGAAATGAGTTTTTTGGCCGCAGCACGCACACAGCAACCCTATAGAGTTGCCAAGCTAACTGCTTTTGATGTGGGCCATGCCTAAGCCGTTATTGGTTTAATATTGTTCCAGTTTTTCTTTATACTCTTCATAAAAGAATATAGATTTTTCTTCGTAAATAGAGCAAAAATAAATTAAATTTTTAATGTAAATGTTTTATTGAGTTATGAGCAATGAGTTTTAGGAAATGATTATTGTTCTTGATTTTAAAAATTCTTGAAAATGTTATTAAGTGGATTGAAAATATCTTTGGCTATATTAACTAATAATTATTTTCTTTGTTTCTTTCAGGTGAGTTGCTGTCATTTGCTTGAGTTTTGAAGCTGTAATCCATCATTTTTGTAAGCTCTATTATTTTTAAAGGTAAATTGGTAATCTTAGTTGCGAAAAATCCGCAAAGAATCCGGATTGGCTTAGGCTGACCGAATTTTAGCATATTTAAGGTTATGTATGTAGGAACATAGTGGGCCTTGAAGATTTAGATTCCATCCTGCAGAACTGATGCATAGCACTGACATCACTAGCAAATTAAATATACTCTATTTGCATAAGTAAATCTTTTTAAATTAAAGACATCGGCCTTCAGATACGGCTTCCGATTGTTCGCCTTTGGAGTCAAGAGGCATAGATAGATGATAGATGTGAGGATGGCAAAGGTGACAAATCCACACCCTCAGACATTCAGGCTTAATAGCCCATTGTGCAATACCGGCAAGGGAAAGGGTTAGCAAGTGGTTGGGGAGGAGAGAAAGAGAAAAAGTGAAGTATAAGGAGACCTACTACTACCTACTCTCGGAGAAAGTTCAGAAGTAACTGTAGTTGTAGTCAAGAGCCATACTTTTGATTATTTTTATAGGAACAGTATTAGTTTTCTTTGAATTAGCATATTTTTTATGATAAAGAAAATAATATAATTTCCTTAGTCAAATTTTTTCGGCAATCTTAGATGAAGGTTTGGGATCTGCATTTATGTGCGCATTTTGTCAGAATTTCGGGATATTTGAGTATTTGTATAGGTAATCGTACAATCTGCTTAAAGTACCAGAGGGAATAAGCTTAAAATTTCGAATACCTATCAAGAATTTCAATTTCGTGATATGATACCCCAATCTCGATCCCTTGTTCGCAATGTTTCTTGTGGTTTTCAATAGTATAATCTTTTTGAGCTGTATAATTGCTTACGCTCTTGTATTATCTTTCTTTGGAAGTCCCTAGCAAATCCCTAGCATTGACATAAGAACCAAATGAAACATAATGAGAATATTAACAATTTTTATGTATCCAAGTAAGAAAATGGGTTTATTAGTGAAAATATTGCCCAGTATCTTTATTTTAGGCAACCTTAGCATCAGTCAGAATTAATGAGATATTTCAGGTTATGCATGTAGGGTTTTAATAGTAGTAACTGCTAAAACTGCATCACAAGACGGAAAAAACTTAAGATTTTGAATACTCAACAAAACGGATTTGTTATTCTTGATGTGATTGGACAATTCTGCTGCCGTATTCGGATCTTGTACAGCAAATATCTTCCGCAATGTATCTTGAGCTTTCCTACAATATATGCTTGTTGTGGTTGCAGTTCTGTGGGAATCCCTAGGAAATGTTAAATTATGAACTTATTGAATCATGGAATACAATATATATACGACCAAGGTAACATTTTTTTTTGTAAAATAATTCTTTTTTTTCGTTTTTTTGTTTTTGTTTTCGGCTAACTTAGCTGTGCCATCGGAATCTATATTAATTTGCTCATGTTGTCAGAATTTTGGAATATTTGAGCTTGGTAAAACAAGCTGCTGAAACAATCTTCAAGGAAGGAGAACTTATGATTTTGGATATCGAACAATAAGAATTTGTAAATCCTAACGTGATTACCCGATTCTGAGCCTGACGGAAAAAACTTAAGATTTCGAATACCCAACAAAAAGGATTTGTTATTCTTGATGTTGGCCAAGTTACTTTAGCAATTTATTCGCAGTTTTCCCAAAATATAAGCTTGTTGATTTGTGCAGTTGCAGTATCCCTAGCTCTTCGACAAATATTGAGATACGAAACTATGACTACGAAGCATTAAATATAAATATTAACAATGTTTAAATTTTTCGATCATATTTTATTGCTCTGCATAAGCATTGATATCTTTTATGTTATGCGAATGCAAAAATTACCCTGATTTTTTTCGTTAGACAAGCTGAGTTGGTGCGTAGAATCTGTACAAGTCTGTACAAGACGTAGAGATCAGGAACTCTTAATTTGTATCCGAATTCAAAACGCGGTTTATTTGTTGGAACGGAGTGTCTATATTAGGTAATTCGGAGATAACCGAAACTCTTAATTTCTTCAACTAAAAAATGCTTTTCTAGCACGAATCAGCTACTTCCTTAAGTTGTGCAGTATGTCATTATTTTCAGGGCATGCCAACGTCGACTTGTAACATTTGTTTTGTGCTTGCACTTTTATCTTATTTTTATTTATTTATTTTTTATTTTGGCCCGCTGTAGCTATGCTGCTTAATTCGTACATAGACAACTTGCAATATTTATACATCTTTATCTTGATACACATGTAGGGATGGATATATATATTTAGGCTAGATATTGGCATATTTATATACTTGTTTAGTACTTGTTAGCAGAAGTTTTCCTTTATCACAAGCAGCGGGGATTTTAGCCCTGTTATCGTATTTATTAAGCCATTTCTGGTTGACGCTCTGCTTGTTATTTTCTACCCATTTATAAGTTGGTTAAATTGTCTAGAAATTCAAGTCGCGTTCTCGCTGAGAGTATCAGCGTCAGTCGTGTGTGTGTGTGGGTTACCATGGGCTTAAAGCAACGACTTTTTGGTAAATGTTTTAGCCCAAAAACCTGACTTGGTTTGGCGTTTGTTCTAAGCAGCAGCTATGCCATTGGAGATTTTTTGGTTGGATTTCTCGGTTGGGTTTCTTGATTTTTGATTTTATTACAGTCGTGCGAATTTTATTTGCACAGCTTTTGGGGCTTATTAGTGGCAGAATGCTATCCAAGTGCAGAGCAAACAGTTTGTCTATCAATAAATTGCCTGAATAGCAGCAGCCTTATACATAAATATTTCTTATATACAAATATTTTCATTTATTTGATTAACGTTAACAAAGCCGCTGGCCCTTTCTGCGATTCAATGCATAAATTGCGCAGAAGGAAAAAATAAACCCAGGGAAAGAGCAAAAATAAAATTAAATTTAATCTGAATAAACTTCAAGTGAGTCTTGTTAGCTGCATATAAAATAGTCGAGGACTTTAGTTGCTTAAAGGATTTTGTTTAAATTGGCTGGGTTTTTGGTGGGAAGTGAATGAACATAAAGCTCTGCCAGAGCTACTTCAGTTGATTTATGCAATGAAATTGAAAAGATTTTAGTTTATAGTCGTTTTTGAGATTAAATGTATATATTATTGTTCAGAACGCATAAATAAAAACATTAAAATAGAAGCAAAAAAGTAGCGGTGCTCGAAGATAAGATTCAGCCAAGTTTGGAGGAAATAAAAAAAATGTGTAGTAAGCAGAAATCCAATATATATGCATGAAATTGCAGGCTTTTATTACCATAGTATGATCCGATTTTGGTCAAATATGCGCCACTTTGTTCAATAACTTGTTGTCATTTTGAAGGTAGTTTCAAGATGCCTCTCTCAGAAGAAGTCCTCATGCCTATGGGCAGTGCAAGTCTTTCTCGAATTTTTCATCAGCAAAATTATACGCCATGGACAGCAACAGATGCTTATCACTTGTTCCCAGTTTTGGACTATAAGGTGGATGCAACCAAGCTCCCGAAGCTTTTGGCGAGTCACTATCGCTGTGTGTGGCCTGGCGTTGTACTGATTGAAAATATTTTCTCTACTCTTGGCCAAATCTGGGCGATACTGGGTAATTGCTTTCTTCATATGGTCGAATTGTTGGCAGCAGCGTTCTGAGTTAAGAGTTGTACCCTATGGTAGCTGCTCATAGTAGACACTTTCCTGCCAATCCCACTAAACACCCAGCAAAACCTTCCTGACCGCCAATTGTGGCTTCAGAAATTGGTTGATTTTGTTGCGATGCAGCAGCGTTTCGCAGCTGGAAATTCAGCTCAGCAGTAACTCGCGTGGCACCCATACATCGATCTACTTTTCGTACCCAGTCTTATTCAAAGGGTTACAAATAGTTTTTTGTGCAACCTTTTTAGCTCTTGGGCAATCGAAACAGTGCTTATATGACAGTTGGACTCGACAACATACACGATTTGATCGATATTTTCGACAATTGGCCTTCGAGTGCGTGGTGTAACTTTGACATCGACATTACAGGAACTGTTACAGTATCAGAACCACAAACGCTAATCTAATTTGCAGCCCCTGTCTTGCGATTTCACCCTAATTAAACAAAACTGAATCAATCACAAAACATTCAGAAATTCTTTTAGTACGAAATGCCATCTTCCCAACGCCATCTTTCGCAACCCGAACGGACTTATACAACGTGAGATACAGATAAATAACGCCATCTATTGGAAAAATAATTGAATTCCTTTTACTCATTTTCATCATGCAGCCCTACAACCCGGTCTGAGCTATGGTGCTAATTAATTTACTTCCGAACATCTTAAGTTGTTAAGTGCTTCCCAGTTTGTTGAAAGTCAGTTGACTATAGCAAATTACAGCGTCTGCCAAAGTCGTAAGCGCCCGACTTCAACTTAAGCCATTTTCAATCATTCAGCGCTGCATTTCTGCTCAAAAATCTTTAAATTCTCATAAATTAACTCTCAAAAGATATTTTCACTAAATTTACTTATAAACATACTAATTTTAGTTATTTCGGCTTAGGGCGAATTGTCACTCTTAAATCCTAAAAAAATTGTTGTTCGCTCTTTGATTTACAGATAATTTATCTGCTTTCAGCATATAAAGAGCTTTAACAAAATTCGTAAATCCAATATTTGTCCTTGAGCAGTTTGCCATAGCTACATAGCTGCTCTGTTCTTGTGCTGGGTAGTCCATTTTCCAACTTTTGGGAAACTAAAAAATATCGTACTTCCTTCCGCTCTCTTCGAAGTTAATGCACATTTGCTGTAAAAATTAATTTAAAAATTATGTTTATAAAATATTGCTGCAAAACGGAAACCAAAAACCATTCAAACTAGTTTATTTCCGAAATGCGAAATAAACATATTTTTGAAATTTTGCAGTCAGTGTTCCCTCTGTGCCCTAGTTTGCTAGCTGGCTCCTAAGTAATTACATAAATTCGTTTGCCAGTGCGGAATTAGCTACAACTATGCCTGTAATGAACCATATCATGGAAATCTGGCATTCTGGCCACGCTCAACCGCCAAACAAAGGCAATTTCACCAGCCTGACAACCCTGACAAATGCTCCTTCATATCGCTGCTAATCAACTAGACAAACGATTTCACATTTCAATCCAATTTAAATGCTGGAATTTCATTTCATTTGTGACCACTACAAAAACTTTTGACAATCCCACACATACCACCCACCCACTTTGTGTGTGGGCGCAAATTTTACAATGGTTCCCTTTCGGGCACGCAAAATCCTTAATTACATCCGTTTGCCGTCTGTGAAGTGTATCCGGCGTAGAAGTTGAGAAAACCACCATGTACAACACGTACAAAATAATACATAGGTAAGTGAACCGCATAGTGCAGGCTGCTATGCGTCACGTCTCGATGTGGCATCCGATTCGTCCTTGCGCCCAACCTCACTCTCTCTCTCTCTTTCCCAGTACACCCTCAATTGCTTGTCACCAGCTGTCCACAGTTTTCCCGCTTTTCTTCTGCTTCAACTGTTTTGTTTTCCTAGTCCCCTGATGCGTTTTTCGCACGTAGTACCCGCCGTACATTGAAGTGGGCTAGCTGTCGTTTTGTCTGAAACTCTTAAGAGTGAACCACCCCACCGCATAGTTGATGTACCCTATGGCTTGGCCTACAGACAGCCCAACCCTCTTATGATTTTTTGTCACCTTCTATAAGCATTATTATTCCACTAGCCGCGTCTGGTAGACACTACAACTCCGCTGGTTGCTCGTGTGGGGTTTGTTTTTGTCAATTATGGTTTGTGGGGGTGCTGTTTGTAGATCTATGCGTATCTTAACACCGAAACTATCAACGCGTGCCGCAAAATTTCTTTTCGATGATTAAGCTATTTAGTGAAAATGGGAAATTGGAAATGGGAAGGGAGAATTGTGCATTGTGTTGGCGTTATGTCGCATATAAATGCTGATTGGGTTTTTCACTACAACCACCCTCTATAGAGTTGATCTATGGTTGAATTCAATTATACGGCTGTCAGATGAATTACAGAGCGTTTCGCAAATTAATTGGAAGTGATCAGTAGGGGGGACATATGAACATGTGATTATATTGTGAACATAAGATCATATTGTGTGCGAGCCCTGCCTTGTCGAATCATATGATATTGGGTTGACTGAGCGAGTCTTTTTAGCGAAAGTTTGGAGAAATTTTAAGCAGCTATTTTATAATAGTCTTGCACATAGAAAGCTTATTCTTGAATTGCAGTTTTAAAATCTTCGTTTTAATATTTGAATTTATTCAAGATTATATTTCAGTCTTACGTAGAAATTCGTTAAATAACATTTAAAATCGACGCGTAGAAACACAATAATTTTCCTAAGTATAGGCTGGACGACTATTTTTGATAAAGTATGAAAAAATAATTATTCCGAAATAGGGCAGGCGACAAATTAAACGATTTCCTCCAGAACATAAACGTAAATTCAAGAGTATATTTAAGTCTTACGTGAAATTTCGTCGAAGCGTGAAAACACAATAATTTTCAATATTTTTTTAATTCTACTTAGAAAGTTGCCTTTTTCTTTCAAAATATTTGATTTAAAATTATTTTATACTTATGATACTGTAGAAAGTTGTGTGTTTATTTTGAAGAAAGTTAGAATACATTTTAGGCAGCATTTTAGTAATTTGACTAAGAATTATAAATTTTAAGCGATGTTGTTACCTATTTTCATCAATTTTCTTTTTTTCTTTTATTTCTTTCATCAATTTGGCATGCAATTTTTTTTTTTCAATTTGTTGGTTTTTTCTGGAAAACCCCCTCGAAGATCGTATTAAATAATTTTTCAAAATTATAAATAATCAAAATTGATTGTTTTTGAGCAAATCTGCAGACTTAAACGCAATATATAAATAATGCAGAACAGATAAATTTTTTTGTTTAATTGATTAGGATTGTTGTAATCCAAAAGGCGCATCAAATTTTTCAAAATTCGTATTACTACCGCATTTAAATTAGCTGTTCTGTTTGGAATTAATTTGCCGAATTTCATCTTAGAGCTGCGAGTTGAGTAGAAGAAGACTTTCTTTAATTTACGAATTTATGAAATTTTCAGCAAACGCTGAATCTTTAAGAAAGTAAATCTTTCGTCTAGTGTTGCGGTAGCTTTAGTACTTCCTTGATTTTGAAGCACTCAAGATTTAAGCAAAACAAATCTTCGCCTATAGCTTTAGGGGCTTTAGTAACTTGCATTAGCATTAGTTTTTCAGTTTAAGAGGTTTTGCTTACTTTTCTTTAATTGTTTTCACTGCCATTCCCGAAAAGATTATCTTGATTCATCAACAACATTCGTCATTAGTAGCGCGACGTGATTACGCTGTAGAAATAAATTAAAATAAATAAAATACTTTAGTTTCTAAAAAATAAGTTCAGGTTAAAGATTAAAGAACTCCATAGCTGTTCCTCAGCTGATAACATTTTCTTTCAGAGCCGCAGTCGTGAGCAAAGGCGTATCCTACATTTACATAGCTAGCAGCTCTCTCATTCTCACTTGCTTGATTACCGCTCTCACGCTCACTTGCGCTCATGGTGACTGCACTGCTTGTGTGAGCTTTACCATCACTGCTCCAGTCTACGCGCCATATGGTCTACATTATCGATGCCTTCACTTACCTTGTCTTTCAAATTTAATAAGTTTTTTTTTTTTTTTTTTTTTATTATTATTATTTTCTATTAACCTGCACATCAAAGTGACACCGAAGTACTTAGATGTGATACTTAGGAGCTGTTGTAGGTTTCATGTCATTCAATTTAATCGCATAAAGAAGAAAAATAATAAAAACAGTATTACCCCCCAAACCAGGGGCAGAGAAAGAGAGTCCAATCATATGTTCCATTACATGGCACGCAAGGGCAACAAAGGCAGTGGAAACAGCCACAACAACAATAACAATCATCACGACAACCTTATTAATCACACCTGGGAACTAAAATGTCAGCACGGTCTACTACGACCACGTCAAAGGCGTTGTCAACATAATGTTCAAGAATCTATACTATATGTTGCTGGTTGTCTGCTGTCTGTGAGGCTAGACACCTGCGCATAGATATTGTTTTCCATTGGCATTTTATTAGATTTAGCTGGGAAAACCTTAACCAAGAGTCATGGTGGAAGATTAGGGGCGACGAGCAGCCATGGTGTATTGTCTGCTGTTGTCGTTGTCGTCGGAGAGTTTGACAAAGTGCGTGTTCAGAAATCGCAATGTTTATTGTCAACAGGCAGAGGAGAGTTGCCTCAAGTGGTTTTTGAGCAAGGATGAAGATGAAACAGTGGCAGGTAAGAAGCCTAAAGGCGTACCCACTTCAAATTGTACGTGTTTTCTTGCTAGGCGCCAAGTTTACGGTTAAACTTTTATGAGACGACAAGCACTTCCTGTTAAACGCTGCTGCAGCAGTCAGGGCTACTTCATTTACACAGAGTGGGCGGGAGAGAGAGAACGAGTGAGTGAGTGAGTGCTAGCGTCCTGGGCAGCCGCGCACAGTTGGTGCGCCATTTTGTCTTTGGTTTTGCTTGCCAAGGCTGGTGCAGGGTTGCCATGCTTACTTATGCTTTACACTTGTCTGGACATTTGATTAATGATGCTTACGTGTCTTTGGCTGGTTGTCGTTGCTGTTGTTGCCGTTGCAGCACACTTGAAGCTTTCCAGGCACTTTCATTATATACATTTGAAAATGCCGCCACCCCTGCAAGCTGATCCTGCCCAGGCGGCTACGCTTTTGTTATCATATGTTTTTATTTTCTTACTTGTCATGCTCGGGTTTTTTTTTTTTCCACCTTGGGGCAACACTTGCCCCAACCAACTTAAGTGTTGTCACCCCTGCCACAACTGATTTTCATTTAAACACAACAAGCAGCACTAGCTGTCCATCCCGAAGCGAACTCGAAGCCACACTTGCTGCCTTCCAGCAGACGCCTAATTAAGTTTCTGGCACATGGTTAAATGGCCAAGGCTATGATTAAGTTCGAGTGGGTTGTCGCTGTCTCGAGTGCATTGTCTGATTTGCGGCCGGCACGATTGGCACGCAAGCCAGCTATCCTTACAGTGAGTAATATTTGTATGCAACGCCACGTGAGTCATGCGTTTAGAATCGAATTTATGGCAACATAATTTGGGCTTATTTCGTTTGATAAGCATTTGAAGCTTAATTGTTACCGGTTTTAGTAAGTGGGGGCGGCAACCCTGTCATTTATCAATTTTAATGTAAATTATAATTCACATTTTGTTATTCATAATTGCAGCTAATTAGCTGCGCTTGTTTGCAAAATATCGTTTTTTTTTTTAACTTTGCGAGTTATAAAAATTGCATATCAATTTTATAATAATAAAAATATTATGCGTAGATTTATGGCTTTGTTTTTACAAATGTAACATGAATTTCAATTTTTTTTTTCGAATTTATTTAAGCCGCAAAAAATGCATGTAAATTATGAGTGGTTTTTGTTGTATTGTAGCTTTGCTGGCGTTGCACAGTTGTTTTTAAAATACAATAAAAAAACAGTTTATTTTTTAAGTTATGAAAATTTGGGCTACTTGAGAAAGTAGACTCTGCATTACGTAATCGGAATCTTTCAAAATCTTGGGCATTCACTGGAACAGAAGAATAAGTTCTAACTGTGCTCATAGTAAAGACAAAACGCTTTAGAAAGTTTTTAATTTTCATGCAAACTGAAATCTTCCCATCTTCTATTTTTCTACACTGAAAGAATCAGCTAGAGCAGCTTTGCGATCCAAAAGCTAACTGTACAATGTGACGGAGAGTACTTATTTTTGAATATAAATAAAGTTGAAAAAAAAAATAAGTCATTTTTTAAGTAAATCTTTTATAGTAAAGAAATTGTAACAAAAAATAAAAGTATGGAAGAAGAAACTGTAGAACGCTAGCTCTACATCGTGCAGAATGCAGTAGATTTCAAGAGAAGGCCAAGATCTAAAATTATGTAGAAAGTTCTTTATTGCGTCGACCGCAGTTTTTATGGCATGCTTAAAATGATTTCCCTAACTTTATGCATTTCAAAACAAAAATGTAATATTAATCTGGAAAGTCTTTAATTTCGTAACGACATATATAATTAATAGTATAAAATATAAATTTGATCTGTGTTCATAACTAGTAAGTAATGTCCGGTTTTTTATAGAACTTGGTATTCCTACAGATGATTTTCTTTTGTATATTACAAGTAACTTACGCAAAGTCTGAAAGTGCAACTGAAGTGTAATCCCAAAGGTTCTCATCTATACTCCCAATGATAAAAGAAACGCTACTGATTGTATTCTGAACAAAAGAAAGTTGGTATAAAATGAAAGTAACAGCTGAATGTTTGTTGCTTGGGGTTTATCTTTTTATTAAATTGTTTCCTTAGTTTTGGCTGGTTTATAATAAAAGATATCTACGATATCTATATAAGTAAGTAATTCTTCTGAAATCCCTTATTTTTTTTATGTTTTTTTTTTATATGTTATGCAGAAATCGTGTAAACTGTTAAAAATGATCACAGCGTATAGTAAAAAAATAGTTGATTCTTCTATAAACTAGCAATACTGTTAAAATCAAAAGAAACAGTTCTTCAGAACTAAAAGTTATATTGTTAAGATTTGCACAAACATGAGATCACATGTAGAACTCTTCCGTCATGTGATGCCTTGAAAGGTATTATTAAAGTTATAAATATACAAAATTTTCATTGCTTTAGCCTCACTTCGCTTGTTTGCAGATATTGGTAATCTATAATTTCCGATTGGCAATTGCGTAGTTTTGCGCAATTTTCTACGTACTTCTATGTGGCTGTAAAACTCATATTTACAACCCGCAATTGGCAAATAGTACGTAATACAAAACAAATTAGGCGCGCAAATAAATTGTGACGTACATTTGAGTTTGTCGTATTGACTGAACTTCATTTTGATTGGATTATTGCAACAATTTGTGGCAAACTGTGTCATTGTTGAACTATGAAAATGCATACACAACTGTACCCGTAGTGCTTATATTGAAATTGCATTGTTCACGATTGTCTCTAGGGTAACATGTGCACAAGTGTTTATTTCGAATTTGTTTAATATAAATTAAAAATATGTTTACACAAAGTAGTGCTTACCTAGCCAGTGCAACAATTAATTATTGTATTTAGCAGTTAGTATAGGAATTTTACGATCTTTGTTATAGCTGCTAGGTGGCTGACTGAGTGGGTAATTAATGAGCTAAGAAATCTCTATTGAAAAAGCGATAAATAGCGTTTCCGATTTCGCAATTATTTGCTACGAAAGCCTTATAGTATTGCTCTAAACGTATAGGTACCTAACCTTCCATGAAACATCTTTTGATATACCGTAGAAGACTGGCGATAAGACATGTTTGCTGTAGAATTAGACTTAAATAGTAATTAAGCTATATTAATTATAATGCCTTAGCTTTAAGTATAAAGCATGACAATTGTTTTGCTCATAAAGACACAAACAATTTTTAAATAATTAGTCTAATACTACCTGGTAATCAGAGCTGTTTACGCTTTATAATCACGACTTACGCTTCGGGTTTTGTCAGCTTGTGTTTCTTTGTTATGAAGTGGAAATGATGACGTAAGTAAAGTCAAATATACGGAGCTTAAAATTAATATTTTTACTTAATCGATGGGTCTAACGGAAAGGTTAAAGGCAAAATTAGTATTTTTCCGAACTCGAGTTTTGAGATTTATCCTTATATGGAATAGTATTATAAACCTCTAACAAGAGCTCAAGGATTTATAATATTTGTGCCATTAAAATTCCGAGAGTAAAAAAAGTTCTTTCAAATAAAGATGGTTCTTGGAAGTTATTACTGAGATAAATTGAGATTTATACATCTATGGGATCACATTATCGACCTCTACCATGAACTCAAGGATTTATAATATTTGTGTAATTGTATTTACGAGAATTAAAAATGTACTTTACATTTAAGAAAATTTGAATTTTGAAACGTATTACTGAGATAATTTAAGACCTGCGATATATCCTGCTATGGTATAGCCTTCCATGGGATCATATTATAGACCTTTACCAAGTATTTCTAATATTTGTGCAATTGTATTGTACGAGATTTAAAAAAGTTCATTACATTCAAATAAAGATGATTCTTGGAACTTATTACTGAGATAAATGGAGATCTGAGATTTAGACATCTATGGGATCATATTATCGACCTCTACCATGAACTGAAGGGTTTATAATATTTGTGCAATTGTATTTACAAGATTTAAAAATGTTCTTTACATTAAAAAAAAATAATTGATTTTGAAACTTATTACCGAAATAATTTAAAACCTTAGATATATCCTGCTGTGGGACCATAGAAATGGGATCAAATTATATCATATTTACGAGATTTAGAAAAGTTCTTTTCTTGAAAAAAAAAAAAGATGAATGCAAATTTCCGATATACGATTTTCGCTCTTCCACGAAAAAATAAAGCATATATGCTAAATACAACCGGAATCTTAAAAAGTACAAACTTCAGATTGCCATCTATCATTCGGCTATGCGGCCATATTTAAATAATTCAGGTCACCCTATAAAAGTTCCCGAATATGATGTACTATACGATTTCTGCGCTCGAACTCTGCTGGACGCCTACGCACGTCATAACTTATTTCTTTATTAAAGTAAAGCTCAGTAGTGCTTAAGCACTCATTACGCCCCCAACCAGGCATTATATGATCAGCTTACAAAGTTTATCCAACCAACCAACCCAACCACCCACGCAATCCTTGTGAGCGGTGCTTATAAACCAGGTCTAGCTCGTGACCTGGTACTGAGCCAGAGTGTCGTGTTACATTAAAAATTTACATTTTCATTTTATAATTTTTATTTTTTTTCCATGCGTTTATTTTAAACGCAATTAAATGCTTGTTTTAATGAAGTTTTTTCATGCCTACATTGCTATTACCACATGTACATGCACGAGGGCGGGTCGAAGAGTTGCACCAAAATGTTATGCGATAATGTATAGATACCTAAGTTGGAGCGACGAAGAGCTTTTGAAAGAGGTTAAAAAATGTTTAGCCTAAACGAAGATTTTTACAATAAAGAAAAATATTTGAACTTGATCCCGATTAATTTTTCGAAAATGCACTCCGAATTAGCTTGTTTTTCGAATTTCTGTTGTTATCACATATTAACACATCTTAAAAGACGCTTTGGGCGATTTTCGAAAGTCAGACCGTGGTTGACACAGCAGCACAACCCATAGTTCTATGAGTTATTCAAAAACTGTGAGTCGTTAACAGGATAATTTTTTGCGAGGACTTAAATTTGGGTAGCAGGTCTATTATGGCAGTATTCGGAAAATGATACTGCAAAACTTTATAAGTTCACTCAACTTTCTAAGGTTTTTGGAAAAAATTACTAAAACTAAAGATTGCCTTGAGGAGAAATAGTATAAGACAAATATTCAGGAGACTTATTAAATTAATTTAAAAGCTTTAGGCAAAACCAACTTTTAAATGTATGAATGCTTAGACATTTTCTATTACAGATCAGATTAGTTTCTTCTATTTACCCTCAGGCTTTTATTAAAAATGCTTTTAGGGAAAGTAATTTAAGACAAATATTCAGGAAATTTTATGAAGTATATAATATTTCTTAAATTTTATTCTAAATATATTATGATTGGTGATATTTCACAAAGTTTATGAAATTCTTAGACCACCCAACTATATATATCTAGAATAAAATTTCCTTGGTTGGTCATTTTCCCATATAAGAGAGCTGGTTTGCCTGCATTTGATCTTACCATGAAATTGAGCCTTAAACATAAACTTAACAGATTAATGATATTTTCAAGATCTGTATATGCGGTGGGCATCTGAAGACTACTACTGATGTAATAGCAATGCAGTACCTACTGAAATATTCATTTACAAGTGCCGAAAGCCTACAATTTGTGACCACTTCAAGAAGAGTAAAAGCGAATCCAAAAATGTATCAACAAGGATTTGGGAGAAAAAGAATTGCAGTTTTGAGTAGCGACATGCTAGTTTTCCGATGATTTCTATATTTTGAAACATTTCCTGTGGTGATAGGAGATTTTCAGTGAAAAATTCAAAAGCTTCAGCAAAAACGATTCTTAGAAGCAGAATTTATATTTACAAATTCATTTAAATAATTTACTAATTATAAAAATTTAATTTCTTTCAGTTGTGTAACTATTAATTGCTCTTAATAAAAATAGACTCTTTAAATTTTGATTTTTTCTTATATATTTTCTAAAAAAACTAGACTTGGGCACTGGGCTGTTTATCGGATAAGAGTATCCCACTTCGGATTTCTTACTAGTACGACAATGTTTCAATCCACCCTCGTTTATGCTATAATTATATATATATATATAGAATTTTTTTAAGCGTAATTACTAATTTTATGCAATTTGGTCAGGGAAGTAGGGCTAGTCTGGTCGGCTGGGGTTGGGTTGGGTTAAGTTGGTACTGCTCTGGACGGGCTGGGTCTTAGTTTGGCTTGGCTTGGCTTGGCTTGCCTGCACGGGATTGGGATTGTATGTGTGTTTGGCCCTGTCGAGGTTGGCTTGCACTTCAATTGCATTTTGTATATTATTTTGCTTTTACTCTTTCAAGTGTTAGTTTGTTTGTCGTTGTAGTTGTAGTTGCTGTTGTTGTTGTTGCGGTAACTTTGTGTAAAATTGAAAATAATTAAACTGAAAATTAGTAGAGCGTAACTGTACTTGGGTTGGGTAAAGGTTTTTACATATTATTTTTATTTTTAGCGAGAATGTTTTATTATTTACATGAATTTGTCAACTGTGACTGAAGTGTTGACTTAATTAGAGGTGTAAAGTGCAATAAAAATAAATCCACGGACTTTCGTTGCTAATTTGCATGTGATTGTTGCAAAAAATGCCAATTAACTGGGAGAGTATTCTCATACTTGCGAAATCGATTTCGGGAGAGATTGTAGAAATTCTACAAAAATAAGCCTCCAACGGCGACATTATCCAAAGTGTTAAGCTGCCAAAGACATTATTAAGCTCGCAATTAAGATGTTTTCTTAACTAAGCAAATTAAAGACAACAAAGCAGCTAAGTATAGAGTGTTAAGACCTCATTAATTTGACAAGTGGCTTTTTTATTGAAGTGACAAAATAATTAAGCAGCTTGTTAATTATATCCGAAGGGATTTCACTTGTCTATCGAATTTTCAAGAAATCCGAAAATTAATGTTATCGTAAAACAGTATGCGGCGTCAAAAATAGAATAAAATAGACTAGAATAGTATGCGGGGCTGTAATTGATATTAGAAGAATCTGAAGATTCTTAAGATTTTCTTGCAGCTCTTGGCATCTCAATTGAAATAACTTTTCTAAGCTGATTGGAAATTTCTCTAAAGCATTTAAGATCTTAAGCTACAATGCATTTTTTTTTTCTTAAAAAAAATTTAGTAATGTTTTTTGGGTCATATTTTCAGCAATTTTCAAGAATTTGGCGTATTTTGATAAATCATTTTATTAGAAATCCCCTACGTGCGAATTTAGAATATTTTATATGAAATCCATAAATTTTTTGGATTTAATTTTAGCTCCGAAATAGTTTTGCTCCTATGTACCAAAACGAAAGCCGCGAGGAAATGCTGCGGAGCCCACCCCCCTCCTCCACATTATGTTATTAAATGTCCCAACTTAATTTTTTTTTATGATTTCAAGATTTATATTAAAAATACATTTTATGCGATTTCCATTACTTTGTTTATTTTAACGAAAAATTAATACAGAAACACTGCTTAACAGTAGCCTCTATGGAAGGTAGATAAAGGAAAAATTATTTTTCTAAAAGAGGATTATTTCAAAAGAATGTTCAGCAAATTTTAGCCAGTTCTTGCTAATAATTTTATGATTTGGAGTGGGCACGTATCTTGGACAAACGCAAATTTTCCACAAAGCTTAAAATTCGATTTATATCGAAACCAACCCTTTTTTTCATTGTAACTTAGTGATTAGCTTCTATGATTTCTCACTTGTCATATCTTCCGCATGGTAGAATGATTTTTGTAATGATTAATTTTTCTTATATATTATTTATTATTATTATAATATTACATATTATTTTTCTTATATATATTTGGGTAAAAATTAATTCCACATCCGAAATTGCAATACCATTGAATGTATATTCGGAGTTTTAGGCTAGTGACTCTAATGCCATAATCCCAATCTTGATTTTCTAATTTCTAATGATCCATCATCTAGCATTGATGAATTCAAAATGCTGATTTTGGATGCCTCAGTGAAATCGTTAATATTTTTGAATATAACTTCTTCAAGTACATGTCTTTTATGCGAAAACAAATATTATTATGAGTCCAATAACAATATCTATTCACTTAAAAGACTTGTATAAGTTTTTCAAAATGCCCCAATACTAAGTCTTAGGCATATGTTTTGAATATAATAAGTTGGTTTAAAATAAACAAATGTACCCATTGCATTTATAACTTGGTCTTAAGACTAGAATCCTGAGTGTGGATTTTAATTTAAATACAAAATAAATGTATACCCCTTGCATAAAATGGTCGTCACTCCGAAGGCGGAACTTAGAGATAGCTCTATTAATGTTCGAAGTTCGAAGAGAACAGGAAGAGAATACAGTCTATAGCCGAATCCGAACGGCGGTTTCTTTAATTAAAAGAGATTTTCGTAAGTAAATATCTTCTATTTATTCTGGACAAAAGCACCACTGCAGCAGTGTGGAATCTAACCATCGACCTTCCGGTTTAGTATTGAGTACGCTACCGAGAGCCACAATAATAAATTCTTTATCGAAACATAAATTTTATTAAATTGGATCACCTAGTTTGTTTTCAATAACCCAATGCACGTGCTCAAAAAACCATATATCACCATATATATAAATTTCCCAGCGTATCCTAACTCAGGTAATTTTATTTGGGATAAACACACCCATCATGTTTTACGATCTTCAATACGTTTCGTAGTTTATCGTGTAAACAGATGATGCCCCACCAAGTGCCTGCTGCCTGCCACATGCCATGACCATAACCCGTCAAGTTTATCAGTTAAGAATTCTACTCTGAAGTACTTGAAAAACAGCTGCCATTGACAGTGAGTACATAGTTGGCCACATGCGTGTGTGCGTGTGTGTGTGTGTGTGTGTGTGTGTGTGCCACAAATTTGCCGTTGGCACATGTTGCAGCAACTCTGCCGTTTGTTGTAATTGGTGCTGCTAACCATAAGCCACCAACCAATGTTGCAACACACTTCTGAGTGCAAATGCAGTTGCACTAAAGTCTGGAGATTTTTTTTTTTTACATCTTTCTCGTCTTTGCTACCTGTACGTCATTTCTTAATCATGCACACGTGTCGCAGTAGTTGCAACATCATGGCCAAGAAAGAGTTTTTGTTGTCGTTGTTGCAGTTGTAGTTGTTGTTGGCAAGACACTGCAGCACATTGCCAGTTGAGGCGTCACTAAAAAGGCGTATAATGTGCTTTGCTTGTTTTGTTGTTTGCAATTTGACATGTGCATGCACACACACACACACACTTCCCACCCCACTGTCTCTTGGCACGCACAACACGGTTACCTTGATGTTGCAACTTGGTGGATGCTGCTCTAGTTTGTGTCATGTTCTGGTGGGGCCATTTTGCTGTTACTGTTGCAATAAGCTTATTGCCATGTGTCTGTTTGCTAGTGCCAATTGCATTGCCACTTTACTACATACTAGCTCATCTACCGCCATATTATACTCTTTCTCCATAGAGTAAGAGCGTATATCGCATATATGCTACCGTTTGTCACAGCGAACAAGAGAATGTACTTAAATTCTTCAGCAATATTTGTACTGTAAAATCCAGAAAGAACTGAGCATACTATCTTTTTTTGTATCACAAAGTTTACGAAACGTGTGCAGTTCTCTGAAGAAACGTCATCTCATCTATGCACTCTTAAACAGCATTTTTAGAAATACGATAATAACTATTTCTCAAACATCTTTATTATTTTTAAATTGTCGCATAAAGTCAATAGCTGCCACAAATACCTGTTCACAATTTGGGAGTTCTAACAAATAAGTTAAAGTTTTTGGAACTAGCCGACAGCTGCTGCACTTAAGAAAAATTCCTGGAGTAGGTCAATCCCTTTTGTTTCTTTTATTGCAAAAAGTTAGACATTTAGGAATTGAGTCGGTTGGTATTTGTATCCTACTCTTTACATATATACGTCTTGAAATTTTAGAATAGGAATTTTTCTATCGAACCTTTACTCTGTAAATCTGTAATCTGTAAATCCACCTTGTACCTACTCTGTCGTCATTAAGAAATCTTAAGTTCTCTTCTTTTAAAAAGTTTAAAAAATCTGTATCTGCCTTAGACTTCTATAAATATTCTATCTTACGTTGCAAATTTGATTCTCTTATATTCTCTTACCTCTCCCGCTGTCGCCTTAAATTCAGTACTAATCCAAAGCAATTCTATTCTTTCGTTAATTCTAAACGTAAGTCGTTCCTTTTTTCTGCCTCGCTATATTATAAAAACTTATCTTCCACTAACAATACTGAAATTGCTGACTTTTTTGCAACTTTTTTCCAATCAACATATTCAATTAACCAACATAACATTGATCTTAACTATCCCTTTAATTTACCTCATTCAAACTTTGTTGCGGGTTCTGATATACTTCACGCTTATTTATTGAATTTAAGATTGAATTAAAGATCTCTTTTTGCCAAAATGAAAATTCTCTTTTTGTTCCGTTTAATATCCAAATATAAAACTCGCTTCATAGATGTTTCCATCTATTTAGCCTGCTGCTACTCCTTTACCCATCTAGGTAGTTTAGGGTTTTATAATTTAGTCGCAAGCTATTTCTAATTTCACATTTCTTAATTTCGTCTGATAAAATTTCAATCCAGTTATTTCAGTCGAACTTAGTGAATTGAGGTTAGAACTCTTTTGCAATTAAATAAACAGTTTTTAAAAATTAAGTATGCACTACCTCCGAACTTCTTCAGTTATAAACGGAAATACGATATTAAGTTCAATTTATGCAGATTCTAGACAATGAAGATGTAAGTACCGAATATTTCGGATTTATTTTACAATAGTCACAAATTACAACCAAGTCGGCAGCTACTTCTTAGTATAACTAGGCACTATAAACTTCTAAAATTAGACCTACTTAATTATAGAATTGCACTGACAACTAAAATCCTTATTCCACTTATTTCTGGAATTGAGTCGACAACTACTCTTACCCTTACTGAAGTAAATAATGTGCTTTGAACTGAGTCGTCAGCTAATCCCAATTTTGCCTAACCTCTCTAGAATTGGCTTCACAATTGCTCCAATCAGTTAAAGTTTCTAAAATTCTACTTCGCTTACTTCTTTTGAGGCGATAGCTCTGACAAATCAGTCAAAGCGTTATTTTACTTTTACCACAAGCACTTTTGGTTGTTGGAACTGAGTTGAAAGTAACTCCCAATTTTATCTTATAAGGCAAATTGGGTTGTCGGCTACTGCTAAAATCGCCAAATATTATGGTACAGTAGAATTTTAACACTAAGTACTTCTTGTAGCTAAGAATTAAGTCAGAAATTTATTATAACCATACCGAGTTTCCCAAACTTTTTGGAATTAAATTGGGATTTCTGGATTTACAATCACCAGACTTTTAAGAGTTGAGGTAATCGACGTAAGCAGTTGGAGATTTCGAAATAGCAACGAAAATAATTCCTTATTTTTAGAGAAATTAGAAGTAGAACTGTAGCTGCTTTTCTCGATAAGTTATTTTAATGGCTTTAAAGCAGATTTTGTCGGAATGCTTGCTTATTTTCCATAAAAACCAGACAGCGCATCTTTTAACGATTTCGGAGTGCAGCATATTTGAAAGTCGGTCGAATTCCGCCTTGAAGTTATTTTTTCCATTTGAGTTTCCCATTTTCTCGACGATATAGCTCCGGCAACAAAAACCGAGTTTTATGTACTTTCAATTACGACCACAACAATGCGGCAATGTTGCAGCTGATTAGTTTGTTGCATGTGCTTCCTTCACGGGCTTTGATGTGAGTGCAGCTCAAACATTTCATTTTATTTGGTAGCACATTTTTTTTTTCGTTTTGTGCTTTTCTCATTTGTTGGCCATATTGTAATTAGCATCAAATTCAACAATTGAGCATTGCGGAAATTTTCGAAATTGGGATTTAATTGGCAGTCGGAGTGGTAAAGATATTTAGCAATATTAGCCAATTAAATTGATAATGAAGTGGGAAGCTGCACATTGGAGTTTGTATTGAGGGTTTGAGAGATTTGTGTAGGACTTATTTGGAGGATATTCCGAAGTATTGCGGTTTATGGCATCGAAACTATATAGGGCAGAAGTACGGATAAATGCTTTCTAATTCGATATTGTTAGGGACTCTTCCAAGTCGTCACATGTATTACTCCTCTTTTGAAAAGATGGCACTTGAAACATGAATTGGGGTAAACTTTACAAAGAATGAGATGTGACTTTCCAAAAATTTGTTTTTTCCAAATGCTTACAGAAATATGAGTAACTTTCCACGATTTCCAAATAATATTAAATGTCAACACATAATATAAAAAACCAATGAGCTGTGATAAATTTCTATAACATGTATTTTTCCAAATGATAAACAAAATAAATATAAATAACTTTGCCGGAACTCGAATCTCTTAAAGTTCTTGTTTTTATGGATGTCGCATTGAATGATTCGATAATTCGCCATGTTGGAAGTCTTTCTACAAAATTAATTTCAAGATTTATTTCTCAAATCATATCGCTTAAATCATAAAAACGCGCAACTTTTATAGGTAGATCCTTAGGAACTTTGTTTTTAAATACAAATTTGAATCAAAATTGTTGGTTCAGTATTTCAACATTTTTCTACTTCCTTTTTTTTAGATTTGTTCTTACAGGTAAAATATTACATATTGCTAAAATCTACCTTCATATTTTGAGTAAACATCTACAAAGGACTCCTGAAACTTTCAGCGTATTTTTTTTTTTTTTTATAATTGACGCGCTTATAATTCATAATTCCACCTAAATTAAAGTTTTTCAAGTTCCATTTGCACACCTTCTCAAACTAAAGCCTAACCAAAGCTACAGCTAAGTAGAGCGAATCCTCAGTACTGCTACTCTTAACTGCAGGCAGTCAAATATAACTAAGGTAACTACTAGCTACAGCTTGTCATCTGCAGCTAACTACAGCAACTTCAAATCATGGTAATTAGGTAGCGATATTTTTCGCGTTATGCAATTCTAAAGTTTATGAAAAACAACAGAGTGGCATGAGTGAGAAAAACTCCGTGAGTATTGTTAAAAAACAGAGAGATGTTGATTGACTGCTTATCCCCCAAACAGATAGTCCTAACTAAGGCATCGTGAAACCATGGTATAATAACCAGGTACCGCCACTTATGAAATCCTAGAGGGTATGAAAAACAACAGAGTGGCATGGGATTATGAGCGAGAAAAATCATTGTAAATGTTCTTAGTAGATATAGAGGAATGGAGATGAAGAGAGAGATTGAGTGAAATAGAAAAAAAATATAGATAGAGGTGGAGAGTTATTGAGAGATATATAGAGAGAGGTGGAGAGTAATTGAGATATATAGAGAGAGGTTGAGAGATATATAGAGAGAAATTGCGATATATATAGAGAGAGATTGAGAGATATATAGAGGGAGATTGAGAGATATATAGAGAGAGATTGAAAGATATATAGAGAGAGATTGAGAGATATATAGAGAGAGGTTGAGAGATATATAGAGAGAAATTGAGATATATATAGAGAAAGATTCAGAGATATATAGAGAGATAAAGGAGATACGGTAATATAGTATGACAACGGAATACAAATTTGTATGCATATCAGTCATCCATGTATTTGTTTGGCAGTTGGACAAGCAGTTCTCGCACTTTTCCACTATGAGCCAACTTTCGCACTGAACTGCAGTATGCATGTAAGCTGGCAGAGCGCTCTCTCAAGTGTCGCTACCTTAGTATTAAACCATGCACCAAACTACAGCTGGTGCGCATTTAAGCTACCACTCACTACAACTGCTCCTAACTGCATCTACTCTGAATCATATGTACGTCTAACAACATATATAGTCCTATAGCTACAGCTTACCCCGTCTACTCCTAACTTCTACTCTCCTACTTTTGATTTGCGCATTGAAATTGATAACTATTTGAAAAGAGTTAAAAAAAATCGTTTATATATTGTATTTTTTTCGATGTATTATTTGTAAAACTCTTAATAACGATACTATTCCAGCTTAAACAACAACAATAAATCAACATTATTTTTACCCATTTGATTCGTCAAATATAACCATAACCCTTCTCTTTGCATAGCAACGTTTTAATCAAATTAAAAACTCTTCACATGCTCTTCAAATATTTGCAAAGCAATTAAATTTATTTACATACTCTAAAGTTTGTTTAATTTATTTTTGTTTTTGTTTTTTATTTCCAGGTATGTATCTTTATTGACGAATGTGTGTGTCTCTGTGCAATAATTCCCACCATTAGCACCTTGCTCAACCCAGCGTAAGTCATAACAATCAACGACTACCATATAAGTAAATAATAAATACTGAAATTTTATTTTCCTACCAAAATACATACAATATTTAAGTAATCAAACGAGCAGTACAAATTTGTGCAAATATGCAAACAGTTCAAGAAAAATAATAAAATGAACACCCGAAAAAATGAGAGAAATACTATGTACATAGCGCTGACTCACTTAAATGTGGGGATAATACATGTGATCCGAATAAATAGCATAATATGTGCACTGAGAGAAATCTTACGAAAGATGATTTGTAGAGAAGAAGCGGAAAATGGTAAAAGTTTGGGAAATGAGTTTTGAATCGAAGTTCTGTGATATCTGTCTTAAATGTTGCACAAAACTCACCAACGAACTAATGCTGCTTTGTGTGAGTAAAACAGCGCATACAGCAAGAGCGCAAATGAGTGCGAGAGCGAGAGTTCAGCTAATGCGTGTGAAAGTGCGTGTGCTGACTGTGCTGCGGCAGCACTTTTCAAAGTCTGACCATATCTTATCTCAACGAAACCAATTTTTTTCAGTGTCTTCGATTATATTATTTATTTAACTGACACTTTGTATGCATTTCTCGCTCTCATTCCACACTATTTACCTTTAGGGGGACACTTTAATAATAAAGCTTTATAAACAACGCATATATTCGGGCAATATTGAACTTGACACACTTTATAAAGCGGCCGGCCGTTGGCAGGTATGTCGTTTGACGGAGCTCGAATTTCAATTGAAACGTGTGAGCCAGAAGATAAAAAAGAAAACAAATGAGTCAGATATCTTTTTTTGGGAACAAATTTGTATGAAAATTAAAAGCTGTTAAATGGGCTGAACTGCAGCAGCTATTGGGGGTACAAAATGCCGAATAGAACTTAGCGGCTTTGTAAGAGTATTGATTTTCTACCCTGTTGTTTTGAATATTCATTTGGCTTAATTATATAACAATAACTGGGCAAGCTCTTATAAAAAACAAACGATTATTTAACAACATTTCAATTTATGCATTTAGAAAGTTATCGTAGCTTTAAAACGTTGACTAACTTCTTTGTAGCTCTTGAACTTGTCTGAACTCATTTGCATAACAAACTCCCGGTCGTGTAGTTTTTTTGTGTACGAGAAGTGGAGCCCGTTGTCTTTGTCGAGGTGCCAAATTTATGGTACCAAGTGTCTGCAGAAGTAGCTCTTAAAAATAATATAATATTTCTAATTTGATCAAATTGAAAACAAGTTTAAATGTTAATGTGTGTTCTCAATTTAATATTCTGATGTGCCTTGGAGATTAATGAGAACCATTGGCGACGCCGCCGCCACCATGTGTATTCTCATCTAAGTGAGTGTATACTATACGAACCTACTATATTTAGAGGAGATTGTATGCAAGACCTTGTCGGCCTGTCTGTCAGTCTGTGTCGGTGCGGCTGTCTCTCTGTCTGTCACTGTCGGCTTGTGGTTGCGACCACTTCGTCATGCCCCCTGCTCGCAGACACCAAGATAAAGTAGCTCAAACATGTGATTGCTGCATATGATTTGCATAATATTATATTTAATATTAATATGATGGATGCCACTCGTACAGTCACTGCTGAAAAAGTGCTGTCACTTTTGAGTTTGATGAATGAAAAGTCATGCAATGCGCAATGAAATTTCCCTTTGGGTATTGCGGTTAATAGGAAAATCGCATGCGAAGACATTTTTTTTTAGAAAATCTTTGAAAAGTTGGAAGAAGACGCAAGAAAAGCTTAGAGCTGCAAATGAATTAAGAGATTTTGCAGGAATTGTTTTTGAGTAAATGATGTACAATCTTTTGTGTCGATTTATATATTATATTGCATTAAAAGTCTAGTTTTTAGAAAAAAACTCTATACTATACACTCCCCCAAAATGGAATATTTTCATAAATAAAAGTAAGAATTTGGGTTAGACAGCAGTCTATTTTGTAACCCTTAATTTGCTACATTTCATATTTAATAGTTTTTATTTATTACTTTTAAGATATTTATTTTATAATTTTAAGATACTTTTTTACTATACATTTATATTTTATTTTTATGGTTTCATTAAGCAAGACTAGCTCGCTTGATTTACAGTCTTCCTAAAACATTTGCTAGAGTATCAAAAAAAGAGTGACACCGATAACGACAAGCTATAACACGAAGCAGCTTACCAGCTCGCTGTCATTTCGCTTTTCTTTTAAATCGAAATAATATTTTTAAAACGCGACAAGTTAAAACAATCAAATAAATCTGTCAAATTTGATCAAATTTACGCCTTAAGCAGTTCTGAGTATATCCGTAAAGATGCTCTGACTTAAGCTCTATTTATAAAGTGTCGCGTCTAACAAGCCATTCAAAATTTAAAATAAAATCTACCCCATTAAATCGACACCACAGATCGACCATATATCTAATTAGCCATTTATCTTCGCCCCCTCGAAGATGCTGCAATGACCATTTCAATCGATCCTAATCAATTTGATTGTTGCCTGGCGCAGGCAGCCTTGTGCTCGAATTTATCAACGCTGTCATCAATTTAATGTCATGCCACTGCATCTGTGGATGATGATACTCGCAGATGTTGCCATTAAAGACTACACCAATCCACACACACACACACGCGTGCGCGCATGTCATTGTGTGTATCTATGTGCAGCTGCGTGTGTGGGAGTGCTGCATGAGTATTGTAAACAAAGCAGCGTTTGGTTGCATCTTTGATGCTTGTACTGCGCCATATCGATGTATATATTGTAGATATATGTATTTCTTTCTTTTTTTTTTGGGTCAGTTTTGTTGCACCAAAAACTCATTGAGCTGTGTGGCAAGCGCCAGCAACGATGTGGAATTAATAAAGCGTAGCGCCGAGCTTAGAACAAACAAACAAACGAGCAAACATGCAGCGACAGAAACACATACTATACATGTTGCAAGTGTTGAATCAGTACAACAAAAAAAAAAAAATGTATAAAGGGTGATTTTTTGCTGAAGTAAGTTTTAAGTTAATTACAAAAAAATTTGTACAATTTTTTTATATTAAATTTGCCAGAAATATCATGCTAACATCGTTTATAGTTTTCGGCAGAAGGTAACACGCAGTCGTTGGCCTGGGTCGGATATATTCCACGCACGCCAAAACACTCCGTTTGGCAACGGACAGACGATCATGAACACCACGCGGCTTATCTGTAATGACAAAAGGATGATAGTGTGCACTATAGTCCGCACTCAACGGGATTGTTGTTTCCGTATAGCTAAGGCCACTCTTTAAAAACGAGTTCGGCTGTACCAAGTCAGTCCGTGTTGGTAATGTCTTGATAGCCACATAAACCACCCAAGGGCTGCCAAATAGGCGTTAAAAGTTCTAAAGATGCGACTGCTACTAGCAATACATTCGCCAACTAATCTTGCTTCAGCTAAATCTTTTTAAAAATACGCTGCCACGTCTTAAGCCTTACTCACTGCAAGCACAAAAAATAACACCCTCTATACACAGTATCTCGTGAATTCCATCGAAAAAAAAAGATACAAAGATACAAAAGAAATGCAACATAAAAATGCCCCAAAAGTGGCTGCCGTTCGATTTCGTTCAGCTGCAGTTCTCGTTTTCATTCTCATAGACAGCCATCGAGCATGATGCTATAGGAACACGATTTATTAATGTCAGTGCAGAGAAGTTGTCTTTGTAGCAACAGAGTTGCCACCGCCACCGCCACCGCCGCCGCCACGCTTGTTGCGGTGGCAGCGACCACAACGGCGACTGTGGCGGCAACTCTTCATGTGGCGTTTGTGTAATCATGTTGCTAGTGATGCTCATCGTCTCATATTGCCACTGCCACAGCTCCCGCTGATGCTGCCTCTGTTGCTGCTGCTGGCGGTGCTGATGATGCGAGCATCAAGTGCACCAGATGTTTACTCAATTCTGCAGCTTCCATGTTTACACTGAGAGCAAAAAAATTGAAAAATGCATCGTCAAAGAGAGCAGGCATCAGCGAAAAATTCAATTTGCAGGCGAAATCGCCGAAGAGAACTTTAACAAAGTATTGCAACCCTAGAGCCATAGAGGGATCTCACTGCAATGCAAACCGAAAAGATTGAAATTTTAAATCGAAACTTGTTTTTATTTCAAGTTCCTTAGGAAATTTATTTTATACATACATATGATAATAATATATGATTTTTTGTATGTTCTGTAAAGTCAGAATTGTTATAGATAAGATTTCGCCATAATATAAGAGCTTATGCAATTTTACCAACTTGCGGACTGACTGCGTCACTCATTTTCCGATTTAGGTTATGCACGGTGTGTCGATTTGGGACAGTAAAAGTTTCAAACTGGAAATGCTTCTTCCCAAGTAATGAGTAAGAGTTCGCCAGGAAACAACTTTTTAATTTAATTTTAATTTTTCAGCACCTCGAAACTTATTTTTTGGTGTGCACAAGTACTATTGTGATTGGAAAATTAAATTCGTATTTCTATGTCCGAAATAAAGTTGATTTCGATTTTAATTATGAAATTGTGTAATGCAATTTATTTTTAAAAATTTTCGTAGTTCGTTAAATGAAAAATAAAAATTCAGCTGTCCGAAATAAGGTTTTTTCGATTTTAAATATGAAATTTTGTAATGCAATTTATTTTTTTTTTAATTTTCGTAGTAAGTTAAATGAAAAATAAAAATTCAGGTGCTATTATGCAACCTTTTTTAACTCTTAAGATCTTAAAAATATGAGTATTCGGTATTTTATATTAAATTATTTTAAATTAAAAATTAAGTTCTTAAAAATAGTTTTTAGTATATAATACAAAATTCGTTAGATTTGAAAAATAAAATAACCAATAAAATATAAAAATATAGGTATGTGCAGTATCTCATATTGGTTCCATTTAGCAAAACAAAACTTCAGTATTTTGCAGTTGATCTTTCGCAGTTCGTAAGATTTGGAAAAAAAACGAATCTGTAGTATTCATTTTTATGCCATTTGCAACCCTAAATATTTTTAGTATATGTATCTTTACTATTTTTTATTAAATGTGTTCTTAAAAATTTGAAATATAAGAAGTTTCAGTATTTCCTGATCAATTTTTTGTTTGTCTAAATAAAACGACTTATATCTTTATTATATCTTTTGTAGTTTTTAAGATCTTTGTAATAAATAAAATTTAGTTTCCATATTTACTCATTCATAGTTTTAACGTTTTGAAAAATGAGAATCTTTGATAGTTCTAGAAGTTTAGAAAGAATGAGTCTTCAGCATATGCTACTCAATCTTTCGTAGCTGTTCTAAGGATCACTTTTTAATATTGTCTCCAAGTTCTTTGCTTCAGTGCATACAGGAGTATGCAAATTTCCGACACAGACAAGATGATTCATTCAATCATTTGCTGCAAACTGTTGCAAGTTGCAACTGACACACTCACACACACCCGCACACACACCAACCCATACACACACTCACACATTAGCAACATAAATGTTGATTACATGAGGACAGCTTGTGCACAGAGACTTGTCATTCACGGGCAGCAGCTTCAACTGTCTCTCTCATTTAGAGAGTGGATGATGTTGATGATGATGATGATGATGATGCCAGTGCCTCTTACTACTTCCCCACAGGGGACTTGTAACAGTGTACCGCCCTCCCCTGCCAACACCGTGCTGCTCCACTCTTAACCCTAGAAATAAAAGGCAATTGTTGTGTTATTTAAATTCACAACTTCATCTTATTTATTAAATTGTTGGGCAGAGATTTTTGTGTGTGAGTGTACTTCCCCTCTTTTTATTTAAACCAAAAACATGCGGCACATCAATTTATTGAAAGTGCGTGAACTTTTTTATGAAACTGCATAGGTTGGTGAGGGGAGAGGGCGCACATGTGTATAAATATTTATGTTTCATAATAAAGATTTTTATTATCTGCCATGTACGTACATGGTTGTCATAAGATATCCAAAATTTTGACAACTATTTGACAGTATTTTGATAAGTTCGAGATTTGAAGTTATTCATTAGCATTTTGGGTTTTAAAATTGCTAGAAATATAATGAAAAATGGTTTTATGGCTTAAATAAATGGAAGTTCTTTAAAAGTTTTAAAAATGTAAAGTTTGTTGGTATCCGAAACTGCAGAGTTCACAATTATAGTTGGCATTTTTTAACGAAAAAACACCGAGTTAGTAGAAGAACATTGTATCTCTTGTTTATCGATTTCGAAAATCATTCGGCAATGTCCATGTGACTGTATTGCCAAATAAATTTGAACATGTATGATAAATCCAGAAGTAAAATCTGGGATGCACTTGCGGGAGGTCTGAAAAACTCAGTGTTTAGATTGGAGTCCACAAGCGCAGTATTTCAAGTCCCAAAAGCATTTGGGTGTACAGCAGAGGAGTTTGAAGAAAGCAACGTTTAGGTGAGAGTCCGTCAGGGCAGTATTTCAAGCTCCAGAAGTGGCCAGATGTCTGAGTATTTTGAAGAATTGAATATACTGGCGTCCTCCATGACACTATTTCAAGTCGCTGAAGTGGCCAGATCTCAGAGTATTTTGAAGAATGCAATGTTCAGGTGTGAGCCCACCAGTGCAGTATTTCAAGCTCCAGAAGTGGCCAGATGTCAAACAGAGTAGTTTGAAGAATGCAATGTTTAGGCGACAGTCCACCAGGACAGTATCATCAGGCCCCAATTGTTCTAAATAAAAGATGGCGAAACAGAAACATCCCTCCTATGCTCCTGCTAATGAGGTTGCTCTCGGTTTTGATATTGAGAAAGTATAAATTGAAAATAAACGTCAAAAGAAGAGAACTTCGCTTTCCTCATGCATTATGCCCTGGTCATAAAAAATAAACAAATAAATTTATTCCCCTCGACTATTTGTGTGATAGATGTGCCAGTGCTAGGCGAATTCATCAGTGCTGCAAGTTGACATGGAATCATCGAACATTAAGTTTAGAGGTATAATTATTTGAAGGTAACGACAATGAAATAAACGATCGCAAGACGGAACATGCGGGAATAAAGGATGTACCTAAAAATGTGTTTTCCTTTTCATTTTGTTGTGCCATATGCAGTGCTTCCCTTTTCGGCTTGCATGCTCAAGCAGCTGTCGTAACCTTTAATAATTATACCCTGCTTATTACTAACGCTTGAAAAAGATTTAAAAAAAATACATATTTCTACTCTGCTTTGTAGAATTTATTTTGTTTATATTTTTAAAAATATGCAAACTTTTAAATAAATATGCCATAAGTTCTGGAAACTTTTGTCAAACTAAAATATTTTGTTTTAAAAATATACTTTTTAAGTTTGAAAATATCATTGCAAAACATAAGAGCCAACTGATGCGCATACAAACGACTACAACGAGTGCTACGAGTACTACTATTCGAGAAAAAAAAAATACACAAACTCACTTGAAAGTCGTTTGCCAATGCTAGTGCAAAAAATTTTTTGCACGGTTTTATCTGAACCGCGGAAATATGCTCTGTTGCACGCTGTGGCGTTCAATTAAGTTGCAAGTTTTAAGCATTTGGCAGCGAAGCGACGAAGCCATTGATATATGCTTTCGGTAACTGTGCCGCCTGCAATGGTATTAATTAACAAATGAGCAAAAAGGGAAGTGAACCAAATAAAAAAAAAACAGAGCGAGAGAAAGTACTTTGGGAAAAAACGAGAGAAGAAGAGATATAATTTTGAAGTACAACCTGTGAGATAGTTTCAAACAAGTTCGACGTTGGCCACGGCACTTCACTGGCTGGGCAAAAAAAAAAAGTTTCCTCAGGGAAAGTTTTCTGCTTTTTTTCGTCCTTTTTTTTGCATTTTATAGTTGTGTGCATAAAGTTTGACATAAACAAGTGCACTTGAGTTGTGGGAATAGGCAATAGGGCGAAATGGGAAAACTTGTTTGGGACATGACCAGTAGTAGTGCTCCAAAAAACAGGCATACATTTTGTGTTCAAAAAATTTGCTAAAATTTGTAGTTTATGCCCGAAGAAATCGGCAAGCAAGTATGCAATATTTTTTATGCAAATTAGCTGCTTGAAACGAGTAAGGATTTTTATTGGCATGATTACCATTTTGGGTTAAAAAGGGTTTCTCAAGTGTGTGTGTGTGTGTGTACCAGTACTTCGAGAGTTATGCGTGAATGGCTGGCAGGTGACTCTATGGCCTGGGTTCTGTGACATAAATCTTACCCGAATGCGCACAAAATGTAATCAGTATTTGGTGCTCTACAAGCTCTAGTCTTACTTCATGGTATTTGATAAGGGTTAAAAATAACAAACGAATTACAATGTGCCCCCAAAAGGCCGCAACGTACCCGTACAGCCTCTTACATATTTTACGTCCTGTATGTGGGTGACCAAGCCCAGCTGCTTTATATGTGTTGCTTTGGCCAGGCTCGTGTTTGATGTGCGAAAAAGTAGCAAAAAATTATGTGAAAAATGTGCAATTTCATGTTTACTTTCTGTTTATTAGCTTCGGGGGTATTTTCTATATGCGCGTTTGAACAAGGGTTAAGCTTGCTGCTTGCCTGCCTGCCTGTCTGCCTGCGACTCACTTACGCTCCTTACCCAGCTGTAGCTGTTGGTTTTCCTTAGTCCTGCGTATAATATTTTGCTTATACAGTTGAGTGAATTTGACAAATTGTAAAACTGGCCCCAAGAACACTTACCCACAAAACTGACCCAAAAGTGTTGGCCTGCATGCAGCACATAATATACTTCCGACTAAGTATGCCAAGTCTTAGCGTCGTATGTGTACTAATGATTATTAATGTTTATAAGGATTTATGAAAAGTTTCTTTTGCCATTTTAGCTGCGGGCTGTATGTTTTTTTTTTCTGTGTCATTTGCCGCCAAAGGTTTGTACTGGTTTTCGAGTTAAATTGTGTGAGAAATGCGCCTGTTGCGTTTTGTGGTTCCTGCAATTGAAATGAAATGTAATTGAAACTGTAGCTGGCAATTTTGGGTCAACTTATAAATAATAAAGTTCCAATGTGCAGTTTATTTTGAAGCAACTGGGTAGTTGAGTTCACGTGTAAGCAAGTTGTATTGCGAAAATTGTGCGCTAGATGGCGTGTTACTATTTACAACTGTTACTGAACTTAAATGAGAGAGTATGAAATATAATTGAATTTCAAATAATTTTAATCAAATTGAATAAAATGAAGAGAGAGGCCAACCTTTGACTTGCTTGCAGAAGCAGCTCGGAGACCACGCCAAAGACTGTTAGTTTTCGCGATACACACGCGCATATTGGACTACTAGCGTATCCACCACCATGACTTACAGCCGACAAACTTTGGTTGCACTAAGGATCATACTGATCTATGTGAGACCCCGGCTTAACCTAAACTAAGCTAAATAAATTGAAAATCGCCGACCTATCGCATGCTTGCCCAATATGATTTTATACTTCGAGTTGTCAGGCCTAAGTTGTGCCTTAAAGTCGCACCTTAATATTATCAGAACGTTTTTAGTTATATCGTACAATGTGCGATTCAGCTTACTATAGAACTCTGCCTTTATTGGTAACATTGAATGACAGAGATCTTCCTATGTTAGATTACATTTTCCGCTCAGAGAGCGCTTTCCAACACATCAGGGCCTGGGCTGTGTGTTCTCAAAAAGTACCCAGTGGCACTGGATATGTGGAAAGTTCTCGTCCATTCCCGAGTATAGAAAAATTTCGCCACTACTTGTTTGAAGTTCGCCCCCAACCGTTCCAACTTGCTTCGCTAAGTCCAACGACGTGCATTTTAAGTATAATGCATTCTGCCGCTAGTTTTCCAGCTTAATAGGTTGTGTCCATGCCAACATCCAAAGCGAAACCGGATGCTATTGCCTAAAGGTTCTGTTGCCGTCGAACTGGTATTCGCTCTACTTCTGGGATTGTTATTACTTCTAGTAAATACATGAATCGGTTTATTTTTCGGCGAGAGCGATTCATTTTATCGAACTTGCCTGGGTTGCTGGTAGAGTTGCTACCTTAAAGGCGATATTGCTAGCATCAAATGGCAAACGAGCATGCATTAGATTCCCGATGATGCTGAAATTTTCTTTAAAACATTGGGAGTTTTGCCAGGTTACAACTGGGTCGCCATTTTCTCTTTTGTGGTAAAAAAGGGAAGCAGCAAAAAAGCTCACGAGAGACTTTATGAGACGCTTTTTGAGCCTTGACCCTTAAAATTTTCAATAAATTGTTATATATAAAGTTAAACAAATAAGTAAACTTTTTTTTAAAAACGTTTTATTTTTTAATTTAAAAAAAAGAAAATTTTATTTTTCTGAAAAATTGCTATTTTTAAAGTGTCTAAAGTACGGAAAAACTTACCATTCCAAAAGTTTTTATTATTATTTTTAATTTATGGTATTCTAATACTATTCAGTGCTTTTTATTACTACAAAGAGTTCAATGATTATGTAAAATGTCTGAAACGGTGATAAAAATGAGGCAATAGATATTGTGTAGTTAAGAATAATGTTTCTGCGAGTCGATAAGTGAGTCGTTTCTGTTTTTATGTCATTTCAAGAACTTTCGAAACTCCAATGCAGTTAAAAAGCCCCAGGTAAGTCCCAACGCGCCCTCGAATTCCAAATTTATTACATTAACGAACATTAACCGCAAAATGCTGCAATAGCTTTCGAAACTTTTTCACTATTTAGTTTTCGTTTTTGTTTGTAATGCACTTAATCACATGTACGCAGTTTTCCATTTAAAAATTTTCAACAAATTATATACAAATAGCGTACTTAGACCTAATTACGCCATTAATGCTCCATATTTAGAATCGAAATAATTGGTCTATAGCATTCCAGTGAAAACTCGAAAGTACTACAATTTCCCCAATTTCAATGCGGCGCAGCGCACGAAATCGATTGCCAAATAATTAAACAAAAAAAAAAAAAATTAAGCGAAATTGTACGTGAGATACGTGCAATAAAACTAAAAATAAACTAAATGAATTGTTTACTATGGATTGTGCACAATTATTTAACGTTTAAATTATAATTTATTGTTTTTAAAGCCAACTAAACCGAAATATATTTTATCTATAACATTGTAAACAATTTGCATGGAGGACTTAAAAACAAAACAATTTTTGCGTTTTAAAATAAATTTCTCAGGTTCCTAATTGCTGTTAATGAATTGCAATCAAATAAAATATTATCTATTATTTGTGTAAAAAATTAATTTGCATTTGCCTGCTAAATGATATAAATCTCAAACTATGTACAAATATTTTGCTAAACAATTAAAAGCCACAAATTAATAATAATAACTATTTGTTTTTTGACCTTAATAAAAAATATAAACAAATCGAAAATATTGATGAAGTGGCGCCAATGTATTTAGCATAAAAATCGCATTCCCGACTCAAAGCGCTTATTTTGGCAATATTTTCTAGAAGCTCTCTCAGCCACGGCTAAGTTCACTTTAAGAACTGCTTAAAAAGTTAAAAAACTTTGCCACATCAACTTAATGACAAAAATTGATTTTGAGCACTAATTAAAAATTTTAACAAAATAAAGTAGTAGGGGTTATATTTTTTTTAAGGTTTCTCAAGGTTTCAGCCACGTGACTAAGAGTCTATTAATTTGTTAAGCTCTTAGCAAAGCAATCAAAAAAAAGAGAAAAAATCAAAAAAAGTTTTGAAGTACTTAAAAAAATTGCTTTTGTTTGCAGGACAAATAATTAAGCGAGTACATCAGTTGGGTGGAGCTGTCTGTGACAGCGTCAAAAGTATGGGTTTGGTTGTGCAGCGGATGCCTTTTCTACCTGTCCACATTTTCAAGTGGAACGCTTTGAAGTAGAGAGGAATTTGACGTCACTGATATGTATGATTTGTTTGTGGCATCCCGAAAGACAGATATTTTGGGGGTGTACGTGCATCTTTGTCACTTTTGCAAAAGAAAAGTAAGAGCTGTGTACCTTCTTAAATAATATACGCTTCAAGCAGAAATTCTATAAGAAGACTAGTGTTTTCTTTCTAAGCTGTCAATAGAACATTTGTCATATAAGTACCAGGGGGTATTTTTTCATTTTGGAATTGTAATTTTTTTTTGATATTGGAATTTCATTTTGATCTAAAAAAAACTTAATCTCTTCAAATGGTTAAGTTTTTTTTCGAAAGCTTCTTTAAGAGCATTAATTTTGGGAAACAATTTTAGACATAAAACTAAAAACGATAAAGACGGGCTATCTTTTCCAGTTTTAAGAAAATTTTTTTATATCCCAAAGTCCGTATATCATTAATAGCAGCTTCAATCTCTTACTGTCAGCAAATTTGTTCAACCGTATTCTTAGGTACTGTTGTGTTGTTTTGAACCTAAGTCAGCCATAGCAGTTTAAGTTGTTGAAATTTTTCGGGATGATGGTCGTAGAAACAACTATGGTTTCAATCGTCAAATCGCCACTTTGCGTAGGTGGTGAATTCAAATCACATTTTCTGCAGATTCTGAGACTTTCGAAAACAGTCGATTTTTGCAGTGGCTGTAGCGCTATTCCATTGAAACTGATTATCACCTCATGCTTCCTTCCTATACATTTTTGTAAGATAAATTTTGCACGAAACGAACATTATTACAACAGCTCTTTCTATTCAAATTTGAGTCCAAATTTGACATCAAATAGTCACTTGATTTGACTGTCTTGAAGATACTTTTGCTTAAACAACACGATGGATAAGGAAGTTTATGCAAAATGTTTGTTTATCGCTAAAATACAATATCATCAGGAGCATGTTAGTTCTTAATATTCTCAAACCTAGCTTAAGCTACGGACACAAAACATGGCATTTAAAATAAGAGTCGTTTCGTAAACTGCAGTCCCTTGTCAACAGCCGCGGAGTAATGTCAAATACCCGTTTTGCGGGAAATATGCAAACAAATCCCTGTAGACAAAGAAATTCTGACGAGAAAGTATAGTTGCATCGGATATTATTATTGTTATTACTGGCATGCTCTCTTATAATAAATTACTAAGAACTTCGCCTATTTACAAATAGCTTCCAGCTTTCCGTATTGTTAGCTAAAAAACTTAATTCCTTAAACGATTTGAACGTTTCGTTGAGCACTGTCCGCCTGCAAGCAGTCTTCGGCTGCACTCTGCGTCGATTGCCAATGGGATTCCATTCCAGAACAGCATGTGCTATATTTCTATTTTCCCTCCTGAGGGTGTATCCGATTCGATTTCGTTATGTCGCTTTTTAGGCCCCTTGTTAATCTCCCATAACCTCGCATTGAATGTAGTTCTGGGCCAGAACACTCCAACAATGCGCTTCGGGCATCGGTTGACGGAACTCTTGAGTTTTCTTAAGATATGGATCGGATGTACCCTACGCGAATGATATATTGCATGTAGTGCTACAATGGAATGCTAAAGTTGCCAGAAACAGTGGTTATCCGAAGATGGCTTGGCGTAGAAGCGTAATTACAGACACTAGCAAAGCATTTAATGAAACACCTTATAGGTAGGAAATTTATTATCATACCATCTACTGTTTATAATAAATATCAGTATTATTATTTCCATTATTAATTTCAATAAATAATTGGTTTAGAGGGCTTGGAATTACAATGGCCCTTCCAAACGCAAGGTAACATTATTAAATTGTTATAAGCCTCAAAAGCCGAAAGTCGGTGGTACGGTTGCATCCAACAGAACTAGGCAGATCCAACATTTGCCTAGCACTGGCATAGTTAGCAAAGAAGAAACCTTAGCCGACGCATATTATCGACTCAAAATACTTATTTGTATCTGTATAGCTTTTATTTTGGAAGTATTCCTTTAGGTTATGTTACGTCAAGCCGGTAGGCCCCCAGTGGGGAGAACCTTACATATGATCCTTAGTAGAACCGCAGTTTGTCGGCCGTGAGTCATGTTCATGGATACGTTAGTAGTAGTCCAATATACGCGTGTGTATCGCGAAAACTAACAGTCTTTGGCGTGGTCATCGAGCTGTCTCTGCAAGCGAGTCAAACGTTGGTCTACCTAGAAATCTAGCTCTCGAGGTACAGAGTGGAAGGCTTGCTTTATCTGAATGCATTTTCGTAAGAGCAACAAAACTTGTAGAGCATTTTTTTAGCCAGGATTTGGTGGACTTAAAGCCAGCTCAACACTTATTGTTTTTCTTTTTTTTTTTTTGGGTTTCTCAAGGGTTAGACATGGCTTAAGTGCGCTGACAAACTTTCCGACAAAAATGCCGTTCCAAGTTTAACACAGAGCAAAGTAAGAGAGCGCGAACGAGGCATGAAAAGTTGTCCCCCTTTTTTTCGTCTACTGCTAATGATTGTTTGATGTGTTTTTCCTGAAGCAGGACTACTTCCATATAGTTACTTTGACATAGAAATTTTTTTTTTGGGGTTAAATCAATAAAACGATGTAGGCGGTAACAATAAGGATGTTAGGACAGTAAGGAGTCAAACTGCCAACAAAAACTTGCAACATACTTTTAGGCAACGTCACAGGCCATTTGGCAGCTTTGCTATTGCCGCATTCGTGCGGATGGAGGGCGGGAGAGATATGTTGCCAAAGTTCTGCAATTAAAATACAAAAAAGAAAACATTGTCTATTTTTTATTTTGAAGTCTAACTGCAGTTTGCCTTATATAGTATATGTACTACCAAAGCAACGCTTGCTGACCGTACTGAATATTATAGTCTATTTTATGGCGCGCACAAGTTTTTGTTGCAAAGTTTTTGGCCATGTTGGCGGAAGTTGTTAGCATTGAATTGTTATTGTTGCATGAGTGGGGGCCGTTTTTTTGTTTTGTGGCCGGAATGGGAGTTATTTTTCTTTTTTCTTTTTGTAGGTTGGCTAGACAGTTGCTGGATAGTTGAATGAACTCTGTGAAAGTTGCCTCAATACTTGCTAACCTTTTGTTAGATGTTGCCAAAATACTTGGCAACTGGCCAGAACAAACTGAGATGGTCTCTCATAGACAGCCTTTGGGAGCAACTTAAAACAGTTTAAAAACACACTTGACCTTTTCGCAACGCGCACTTCAAGCAGCAAAAGACAACAGCACTATCCTATATATAGTATCATAAATAGTGATTACGTAAATTAACAAGAACCCTTCTGGGAAATGCCTTTTAAGAAGCAACTATAACAAATTTAACATGCCATAAAATCGACAAAGCCGAAACATCGACTGTTCTATACACTTGGCTGAAGTGCTGGGTATCAGTGGAATTTAGAGCAAGTTTTTCTCTGTGGTTTCTAGACTGTAGAAAGATATAACAGATGGTAGTTTATTTAAATTTGTGTATTTTTTTAACATTTTTTTTTTTTAATTTAAAGCAAGACGAGTACTACATAAAAATTTATATTCCCAAAGTATTACCTTGAATGTAAAAATTCTTGTTTTTTCAGTGGTATATTTTGCATTAAAAAATTTTAATTAAAATTGAAAATGTTTAAAAGTTTATTTTTTAAAGTTACAGATTGTAACTCGAAAATTTTACTGATTAAAAATGGAAATCGAAATAAAAGTAAAAATTTCAATTTTTCTAAATTTCAAAGCATTAAAAAAACTTAATTATAAATTTAAAATAGCTGATTATTGACTTATTATTTAATAGAAAATAAATGAAAAACTTGAAGTTCATTATGAAAATAGGTAGACTAATTTTTGGGAATTAGCTTACAATTGTTATATATTTAAAGATGCAATAATTAAAAAATGCGAATTAAAATACAATAGTTTTTTGACTTGACTCGAAAATTTCACATTAAGTGGGCATTCGAAAAACTTGAATAGTCGGCTATAAAGGGTGTTTTTTTTTAGCATTTTAAATTGTAATAAAACAACGATGTATTATAAGATCGACATGAACTTAAGTTATCCGCAAGATAAACTTGTGGCATTACATTTTAAATTTGATTTCTGGCAATGACCGCTACGGCTGGCTCGAATGTAGCTCAATCTGGACGTACAATTTTCGATGACTTTTTCCAGCATTTGTAGCCGTATATTGACAATAACTCGGCGTATGTTGTCTTCCGAATGGTTCAGCGTTTGTAGCCGTATCCACATAGACCAATGACTTTACATAGTCCCACAGAAAGTAATCTATCGCTGTTAAATCACAAGATCTTGAAACCCAATTCACAGGTGCAAAACGTGGAATAAATGCGGTCACCAAACGTGTCTTCAATAAATCGTGTTTCAATAAATCGATTGTGGCACGAGCTGTGTGAGACGTTGCACTATCTTGTTGGAACCACAGCTGCTGGACTTCTTGGTTGTTCGCTTCAGGAATGAAATAGTTAGGAATCAAGGCTCTATGCCGATGACCATTGACTGTAACATTCTGGCCATCATTGTTTTTGAAGCAATATGGACTAATAATTGCAGCAGCCCAAAAGGCGCACCAAACAGTCAGTTTTTCTGGGTGTTATGGTGTTTCGATATAACCTTGAGGAATAGCTTTACTCCAAATGCGGCAGTTTTGTTTGTTTCGCTTACGAAGATCGAAAACAACGAGAATATCGTTTTGGGCCCCTTGCTTGATGATCGCTTGGCTTTAATTATTGACAGCTGTTAAAGCGGCCGCCATCTTGTACAGTAATGCCAAATTACAGTTTTATACCTCATAAAAAAACACCCTTTAGCTAGAAGAAAGCCTCCAGCGCATACTTTCAAGAGTTATTTTTCTTTCTAGTTCTGTAACTCAGCATTATTTCACACTAACCAAATGAAACCCTTGCATTCAAAGTTATTAGAGTATGAAGAGTTTTTAATTAAAAATTACAACCCTAGAGTTGCCTTCATTTCTTTTTCTACCATGCCGTATCCCTCCATACTAGCTCTATCTCCGTCTCTGTGCCATATAGACTGCTCCATGTGTCTGGGTTGCAAAAATATTGTTGACAACATTAAATTAATTTTACCCTTGGGGCTTTGGGGCACACATGCAAAACCCAATGTTGGAACTCATAACTGCTTAGAAGTTGCCACTGTCTGGCATTGCCGCGCTCCTCTTTGTCTGTTGTCTGTTGTGTATCATGTTGGGGAATTTGTGTTGTATAGCCGTCGGCGCCAAAAGCCATGAGAAGGCCCACCCCAGAGCCCCCCGAGAGCAAAACCCACAGTTATACCGAAACAAACGTAACAGCGGCGTACCCAAGCAATTAGTGTGAACCACTGATAAGCTAACCAAAAACAACAAATCAACTTGTGTCAGGATCTAGTCGGAGTCTGGTAGTGTGGGGCAACAAATCTGACTTTGGCTATCAGTTGGACTAAACTCCAAGATCTCTGAGAAACTTTGGCAAGTTCGTTTATAAAGTGCTTGCCCAATTTGGCATATGTTAAGTTTGTAAGTTTTTTTGGCCACATAAATCAGCAAATAGCAGCATCTTTATCTCTACCACAACAACATAATTTATGTTGTACATAGATATATGTATATATTATGTACAAATATCTATATATATATATAGAGTTGAATTTGTTTATGAGCCTAACCCAATAAGCGGCTTTTGAAAAAACTTTGTTGCTTTACAAAGCCGCAAATTAGAACTGTAATGAACTCGACATGATTTTGATGCCCCCAGCCAGTCTGAGTTCCAACGAGATAGAGTTACGATATATATGATATATTGTGAAACCTTTTTTTTCTGACCCAAAAATATATAACAACCACATAAAATTTCAATTGTGCAACTAATTTCAAATGCCATTTTATATACATTGTACATGGTACGTGTGCGTATACTTAATGCCGTTCAGCTACGGGTGTATATTTTTTTCCCGTCTGTGTGGTTTCTGCCGTACAGAATATTTTACGCTTTATGATTTTTATAGGGATTGAATTTGCAATGACCCTTAAATAGGTTGCAAGCAAAAAGAATATGTACAAAAATGATTACAAAATTGAAAAGTTGTTTTATTTAATTTGAAATATTATGTGCTATTTATGGGGTTGTGCATTTTTCGGAAGTAGCTTTTGGGCTTACTGCAGCAATTTTCGTAAATATTTAAATATATAGCAATTAGTTTGTATTGAGTATTAACGCATAAACTTAGCAACTATAATTTATGTATATAACAAATCGAAACAAAGGTATTTTATAAAAAACTGTTCTTCGTTAGAAATTTGAAATATTGTTTCGAGCAGCACTTGAATTTTTTTTGTTGTAATACCATACCATCTGGGCTTTTGTATATAAAAATATTCGTTGTTAAAAGTAATCTAATATATAGAAAAAAGTCATAAGTAAAGCTAAAAATTTTAGAAAATTTTTTTGAAATGTCTGAAATTTTTTTATATTTTTTTTTGCTATTTGAAAACTTCGATTAATTTGACAATTTTTTGTTCTTACGACAATTGACACTTTTCATACAATTTTTTGAATCAATGCCATATGTCTTTCAATATCGAAGCTGATATTGGGCCCCTTTTTTGCATGAGCTCCTTGATTTATAAGCGATAGTAGGTAGCATGAAAGAAACTCTTAATTAAACTCGATCTCTATTACAGAATTGTGCCAAGTCGGAACTATGATCGCTACAATCGCTAGCAATCTCTTAAAAAACAATCAAGAGCTATTTCGCTGGATATCGGATTTCTAGACTTCCAATAGATTTTTAATACAATCATTTCAAGTTTATACTAAAATCTCAAACAACGAACCTCTTTTCAATTTACACTAAAAAATTTCTTGTAATCTATCATTATTTTATTTTACAATTTTAAGTTTTTAAGCCAAATCTGCTAAATGAAGGACATCGACATATTTTTTTTTCAATGAACAAAGTAGCTACAGTTACTTATATACAGCTTCAAAAAATTAACTGTAACACTTTTTCAAGAAAATTCCTATCGATTTTTTTTTTTAATATTTTTAATCGCGGTTTCTTGAAAATCGAACGTTTTCATTTGAAGTATTTTTAAAAACGATTGCAAAAATTGGTGTATAGATTTGGTACATCGGAATCGGAATGTTTTCTCCAAACAATCTTGAGAGTGATAAGATTAATTCCACAGAACAATTACCATTTTCTTATATATATTTTTTCTTCATATATATGAAAAAAAAATTTACGTTGAGTTTATAGAGTTCTCTCATATGACTTTTTGAAATATAATAGAAAATACTGATGCAAGCGAAGAATGAGATTTGAATATTGCACTTAAAAGTGAATCTAAATCGTTAAAATAGGCGAGTTCATACTTTTCATGCAATTCCGGAAAGGAGCTGCATCCAAAATTGGATGAAGTTTGCACAAGTAATAAAGTTAATACACAATTCAAAATTTCTTAAGCAATATTCGGAGTAACAAACTGTTAATTTTTTTTTGGTTTTTATTTTATCGGCGAATTTCCACACATTAATTTTGTTACCTTTTTTTGGATTAATTTGTGTTTTTAAATTTCTTATTTTATTTATGTAGGTTTTTTTCTTTATTAACTTTTTTTTTATTAAAAATTTGTTCTTTCCTTTATTTGAATTTTTTTTTTCTTTTTTTTTTTTAATTTTTTGACCTTTTTATATTTTATACGATTTATGGTTGTTTTCCAGACATCAGTTTTTAAATTGTAAAATATGCTTTGAGACGGGTTTTGTCGTTTTTTGTGTAATTTTTCATACATCAATTTCGTTACTTTTTTTTTTTGCTTTAATTTGTGTTTTTTTAATTTATTATTTTATTTGGTACATTTTTATGTAGGTTTTTTATTTTAGTTTAATTTACAATTTATTAATTTTTTCATATTTCATTAGTTTTATGGTTGATTTTATGCCCGAAACTGATTGGAACTGAAATGCTTAAAAATATGATATCTTTGACATAAAAATAATTTATTATTTCTGATCTCTCTTTTTTTTAAAGTATTTAAATTTTATTATCTTTCCTTTTCAAATATTTTTTTAAAAATCAAAAGCTTATAATATATGTTTATGTATTACTTATTAATTGCCTAGCAGTGGTTTGGCTAGCAAATAGACATCGGATGAGTTACCTAGAAAAATCACCTTATGCTCCGCATTTGGAGCCATGAAGATGAATCATCATTTATTACTTATAAAAATAGGCATTCAAAGTAAAAAAAAGGTTTGCAGATACATTTATAGTATCGCAGATACATTTTCTTTCATTTGTTTTCTTCAAATATTCATAAAGCTAAAACATATTGTAAATATTACATGACTCAAAAAAAATATATATATGAAACTAATAACTTCGAATATTGAAATGCATTGAATAATAATTATATTAAGTAAAAAATAAAAAAAGTATGTTTTTCCAAATTGACCCCGACGTGATTTGAACACGCAACCTTCTGATCTGGAGTCAGACGCGCTACCGTTGCGCCACGGAGTCACATGATAAATGACTCTGCCAAACCTGTCCAAGTTTAAAATGATTTCTAATAGTTATTTTAATTAAAAGTTGATAAGAAATATTAAGTGTGCCTATAATAACCACAGCCAAGAGCAACTATAGATTATGCTTTAAAAATAATACATTTTTATTGTAAAAATATTTTTATTTACCAAGTGAAGAGGCATATGCATAGACTTTGCTTGATAATAAAAGTTGTCAATAACAAGCAAATGCGTATAAATATAAATTGTCTTTGATAACATTACGGAAATGCCATGGACGGATCCCTGAGACATATATTTGCATTCTAAAAATGGATTTTCTCATTAATTCAAATTAATTTGATAGAACGTTAAAAATTAACATATATGCAAGTGACTAGAAATGTGTCGTGTTTGTCAAAATACACAATGTGAGTTGTTTGGTTTTTAAGATTCTAAATGATTTCCCGCTGGGTTGGCATAGCTTAGGCAAGCACACACACACACAGCACGATACTTTTGGTAACAACTGTCAAAACTAGTTTCGAGCAACAAACAAAAGAAAATCTACAAGAAAAATACTTTAGGAAAAACTTGCTGTATAATTAACAAATTGGAAAAAGCTTTTTATTAAAAAAGTGTTTAATTTATATTTCGTTGAAATACAATAAGTTGCGACATTAATTTGACAGCCGTAAATAATTTATGTTAATTAAATGCCAAACTTTTAAGCTACGGCAAGTTCTAGAAGTTTATGAGCCGTAAAATGTTTTTAATGGCCAAGAAAATGTATGCTTCAGACAAGAATATTTTTATAATTAGTTACAAATTGCAAGCGAACATTAAATGAAATGAAATTCCCAAGATTGTAAATTATTGGAAAAAGTTTGAAATAAAATTCAATATTTTGAAAAGAAATTTTATTGGCATGCAAATTACTTGAGGTTAAGACTTGTTAAAATAACCAAGAGCAATTTGAATGGAAATTTCATTGAAAAACAAATGGGTATAGCAAGTTTTTATAGTTTTCTGGGAAATTTGTTGATAAGGTGATATAATGTTCAAAACGTCACGTTATGCAATAAATTGACGAAAACAAAATTTATGTAAAATGTTTTTATATTACTTGCCAAACAAAGTGTTTGCTATATTTCGCCCTTATTCTCGTTAATGAGTTGAAACAATTATTTTTTTTGAGTAATCGGGATCAAAACAATTTAATCAGTTATATATATTTTTTTCTTTTTAATAAATAATTATTCTTACGAAATTTTATATAATTACAATAATTTAGCAGGCACTTCATTCAAAAAAATTTTTTAGAAGCGTTTTCAAAACCTTAACCGAGTAATGAAGTGGCGTAGACAATTTTATGTTTTTGCCCTCTTATCGTTTCATTAATGATTCTTGTTTTTTAAGGATACCGAATACGAACAGATTTTTCGTAGCCAATTTAATAATGCATAATACGGGAAACGGAGCGTCGGAAACACGTTTTACATATTTTTTTTTCTTTTTTATTTATTTCGCTTGGCACTAAATTTATTTTTCTAAATTTTGCTTTTAAATGCAAATTTGATTTTAGAAGTTACAACGAAAAATTTTTTCGTAATAATTTTGAAACTATAAATCCGAGAGTTGAAGTTTTACAACTTTTATGTTGTTTTAAAGTAAAAAGACTTTAAATATTCCCTTCATACTAAATTTGGCAATATTCAGCCCTACTTTGGTAAATGAATCGAAACAATCGTCTGAAAACAAAGTTTCCAATAGTTTTAAAACGATTGTTAAGAGCTCATCCGCTATCAACTCAACGCTCTTGGCACTGATCTGTCACTAACTGTAGATCTCTACTCCGGATATTTTTTAACTTAAAGTTATTTTCTTTCCCCCTTTCCTTCCATTCCCTTTTAACTAGGAATATTCGGTTTGAGAACGGAAACTGCTCTCCAGTTAGGATTAACAGCGACACCGCTAGAAGGTAGTATGTAGAGATTGGAACCGACAGGTAAAAGGCCCCACTTCATGCGATCAGCCATCAAGTGGCACAGCAAGCTCCATTCTTTATTTAGGTAAAAGTTATTTTTTTAATGAATTCTATGAAAGAATTTCGCTTTTTAAGGGGAACTGTGCGAAAGTTGACTTGAAATGTGTGAATAATATTATTATTGGGGCTTTTCAAAATCATAATCTAATAGAATTTTGCGTTTTCTATATTGGCGATTTCCGAGTAAGTCTGATATATTGAAATTGTGATGCAACGATTGTATGAGTGCAAGTTAAGGAAAAACTTTTATTATAGGATCTTTATTTACATTTCACATTTCTATTTTTATAGAGTTTGAATATTACTGCCAGTGAATACGCAGATGAGAGTAGAAAGAATTCGACTTCATTAAAATAACTTAAAGTGATCTTCCCAAACAATCTCTAAGATTGCTAAGCAATCAGCTTAACAGCTTTATGCTAAATATCGCTGGCTGAGCCTAATATAGTTTTTAAGTTTGATTTTCTTATTTTTCATAGCATTTCTGAGATCTTAGTTCCGAGCAAAACTTATTTGCTCTGCTAGCTTCTAATTTTCGTTCAAAGAATGTTGATTTACTTTTGAGTAGAACTCGAACAGATTAAGGTGGAATCCGAATCTTTCAGTTATTTACGATATGTTTTTTTTTCGATTTACAGCACCTAAGGTCTTCTTAATATGCCCACCAGTGTTGTCTAACTTTGTCATAAATTTAAATTCAAATGTAATGGCAACTCTAGGGTGCGACATATGCGCCTATATTTAGGCCATAAATTTAATGTCGAACATCGCGTCAGCTAGACAAGTTACATATGTAAAGCATGTTGGTGGCGGGGGCGGTGTAGTTTATGTACATCCTGTTGCCATTTTGACATATGTAAAGCACAATTCAGGATGTCTGTCTGTCACATCAATACAAAATGGCGTCGCTTGCGACGTTGAGCAAAGCACGAAAATCTGCATAATTATATAAGGCTGCTGGGTTGGTATCGAATGTGCCATTTGAGTAAATGCCAATTGCTAATGGAGATGCCACAGAGCAGTATTTGGGATCGTTTTTGTTATTGTTGTTGTAGTTGTTGTTGTTGTTGGAGTTATGGCATTGCTTGTTAAGTCAATTGCGTAATTAACATTCTGTAAGCAGTTGGAAAACGTAGCCCACCAAAGCCAACTAAAAGATACATAGAGAGCGAGTGAGCGAGATGATGAGGTTAACGTGTAAGTGGAATGGCGAAATGTAGTTCTCGCACTCAAACTAATTGAAATAAGTCAAAAGCCAACAACGAAATCTCCAAAGTGGAAGCACTCTATCTAAGTTAGGGTGGTTCAGTGGAGATTCCCTTGTTAATCCATAATAACTGCGGATTGCTCTGTATGTGTGTACTGCGTATATATATTTATATGATATAGCCATGCGGGAGTGTGTGGGTTTGCGAACTACAATTTAATTCATAATTATACACTATAATCAGAGAATTGTGCAAGTTGAGCATATTAGGCTAGGGTAATATCAGTGGACCTCGCTAGCGGAAGTTTCTCTGAATTTATATTGAATCTCAAGGAATACTTTTTTTTTAAACAGTGCAAAGCACACATAACGTCTCAGAATTATTATGATATGTGAAGTGCTTTCTTTTGGTGTAATTCTTCCAAAGAGGCTGATCTTTCTCAATATGTATTTTAGATGTTATGAAATGCTTTCTTTTCAAACAGTGCCTATTCACATATGATTTTTAATCCCTCAGAATCATAGCAACACAGTTGATGTATGTTCATTTTGTGCAAATCTTCTGCAGAGCTTTTTCTCTCTTTAGTTATCCCATGATGCATGTTTCTACTGAACTTTATGTATTTGCTTTCAAAAGCCATTCAAATAAATCTACAAGACATTTTTTGAGAGGGCGTCAAGTCGCCTAATATACACATGCAAGCGCAGTATAAGAGAAATTCCAAAATATTTAAATTATTAAATATTATTGTTTAATATTATAATTCCGGCGTCTAGATTTCAATTCCAATAAAAAACATTCGAAATCGCCGGTGGACGCGATCCATTCCAAGTATTTTTGTCGAAATCGATCCTTTAAAATAGTCATCGTCCCGTCATAACGAATTATTGCACACTTCTTGAAGTGATTTTTATGCTAAGCATCCAAAATTTTCAAACTCTGTAAAGTTTGAACTTTTGGCGAAATTTTATTTTTTTTTTAGTTTACATTGGGGATTTGTTTTATTAACTTATTTCTTTCATTAATTACTTTAGAAAGACTAACATCAACACGACAGAATTATAATATCTTAGTTATACAGCTGGAAAAGTTAAAACATAAACTAAATGACAATATTTTGTATAATAAAGAAAAGACTTATCCAAGATTTATTTCAAAACTTTTTTTAAGTTTCCTTCAATAAACTACTTCCTCATTTTATCTAAATTCTCCCACCAAAATAGTGTATTTCTTGTTTCAGATATAATCCAGATTAGCAACATTTCTAGCTAAACAAATGTGCTTTGGATTTACTTGTGGTTTACACTAACCAAACCAACAACGACAACGACAACTGTTGTCATTGTTCTTGTTGTTCTGTGGGGTACAGTTAGGGAGCAAGGACCGACCGACTCCATGTCCTGAAATAGCGCTTAATATTCATGTCTCTCTCATTAGCATAGTTTGAAGTTGTTTCATTTCTATGGATGTTGATGTGAATAACTTTCTACAATGTAGTTAGTAGTGTTCTACAACGTATATAATTATAAGCTGCACTTAGTTGATGGGTCTGTGGAGGAGTAACAGGAACATCGTCATCAACATTATCAGGATAAACAGCAACACAGCTAAATGGTCAACAAGCAAGTAAACATGAGTCTATATACAATTTAGAGTTGAGTTTTAAGCAGATGAATTTTGTTTAATGAAATATTTTGCCAGCTCAAACATGGCTACTAAGAAAATAATTGATTTATGGCTTTGGCTCAAATGTAATCAAATTTAAATTAACAGAATTATGGTAATAGAATTATATGAAATTTGTAGTTTGAATGTGACGATTTCTTAAGTGATTTTCTTTAAATTTAAGTCAGGTAAGTTTAAGGTGATTTAGTTAGGTATTTGGGGTATTCACGCTTGCTGTTGTGCACTTTTGCAATGGCAACATGTACAAAGCTGAGCTTAGCCTTGTGTGAAAATTAAACTATACTTGTATTTTATTTGTCAGTATGTCAATGTTTTTTTGGTTTTTTATAATAAAAAAGATACAAATTTTTCATAATTTTTAGTAACTCATAAAGATGTACTTCATTTTGTGTTTATTGTATAATAGAAATACAAATAATTCTATAATAGAATAATATTTGAGGTATTCACGCTCGTTGTTGTGCAACTATAGCTTCTATATAACTCAACTCGTAAAGCAGTTCTAAATCAACTTACTATTCCCTACTATATATTATTTTTTCATTCGTTTTCAACATTTATTATTCTTTTCCTTCTTCTTCTTTCTAAAAAGCTTTTATGTAATTTGGTAGCACTTTTACGACAGATATATAAATGCAGATGAATGAAATATTGCAAATTATGTAAGTTATTCACCCTTGCCTAGCACTTGCATCGCTAGCAATGCTTACGACATTGCCGTACGGGTTCGGCTATAAAGCGCAGATCCCTGTTCTCTTTGAAAGCTTTTAAAAGTATATATTGAGACTTCGATAACAGCATAGTTCAGATAAAAAAATGAATGTATCTTATTCACGCATGTGCGTGCATTTTTGCAATTGTAGCATGCATATTGCGCATATATACCTTATAGTAAGTTTCTTAAGGAACACTTATTTTTTGATTTGTTTTTTAGTAGCTTTTCTTTTCTTTTTTTACCAACAAAAAAAAACTGAAAGCAATGTCGATGTCAAATATTTGAGGTATTCACGCTTGAGGTTGTGCACTTTTGCAACAGCACCTTTTATATAGCTGAGTTTAAACTTGCAAAGCAAATACACTTAACTTAGGCGTATATAGCTATAAATTATTAGTTCTTCAGTTGTTTTACAACACTAATTTCAAATAGTTTTATATTTTTTTTGTGTAATGTGCGTATTTTTATATATTTGGGGTATTCAGGGTTGTGCATTTTTGCACAAGCAGCAGCAACTGAATTTTAATTTGTAAAGCAGTTATTTCTCAAGTTAGGCACACAAATACCAAAAATACGTTAATTTTTCATACGTTTAACAACACTATTTTTATATTTTTTGTCTGTGGTTGTGATAGTATGTGCATGCATGAACTTTTATATATTTGGGGTATTCACGCAACAACATGGCTGAGTTTTAAATCTTCACTGTTGGCATATGCAACCCACTTATTTATAGGGCTCTCGACTTTTATGCCTTGTACAACACTTAAAATACTCATTTGTTGTACTACATGTAATTCTACATGGCCTTTTTTTTGTTGTGATTCTGTGGCAATTTTACGATAGAAGGCATTCATAATATAAATGTAAATTAGAGTGTCCGAACGTGGCTTTTGTTGAAAATATTTACAAAAGTTTATTTTTTATAGCATTTTTATGATACAGTAGCTTTATGACAGCAAATTTGTTTGTTCACAAATATGGCACGAGTATTTATTGTATTACAAGGAGGTTACATCGTATCGGTAGAGTTTTGATGTACTCAAATAGCAGACAGAGTTCATCACAATTTGCAAAATGTACGATATAATGAACGTCATAAAGATAATAAATACTATTATAAAGCAGCTAGAATTAATTTTGAATTACACAAGCGATAAATTTAATATGAAAAGTCACGCTTAACGCTACTTAGTCAACTATTATTTTATATATAATATTTTATATATAATCATTGAAATATTGTAATAAAATTATCTGCACACGACATCGTCATCGTCATAGTGTTGAAGAGCTCTTCATCAAACTGGAAAATGTTTTTACTATTTTTGTGAATAATTGCAAGACTCGCATATTTCCGTTGAACTCATTCGATTAGCGGTTAATTGAGTGCACATAACAGTAAATCGTCTCATAGATACTTGTTAATTTGACTAAACTGCATAAAATTTTTGAATCTGATTTTTTCGTCATAATGTGCTGAACCGTGAAATGCGCTGCGCCAGAGTGTCATCTCATTACCATGTCATTTGCACTAAATTCAAAAATTATTTAGCGTCCCATGGGCAAAAAAAGAAGAAAAGAACAAACATTTTGTATCTTGTATCGTGTAGCTCTCTCACCTGCCTACAGTTACCTGGCTGACACGTGTTAATTTATGTTTTTCATTAGCATTTTGCTCATTTTCTGAACAAACTGCCGCATTTTGTATGTGGACTGAATGAACTTTTTCCTTTCGAAAAGTGTAACAAATATTGCGCCAAGCAAATGCTAATTGCGCTGATTACATCTGTTTTTTTTTTCGCCGAACCGCCCTCGAAAATGATGCTGCTGCTGCTGGTTGATAATGATGTTGATGATGTTGATGATCTGGCAGAGTTCATCAACCTGTTGCACATAAGTAGCTCTTGGCTAGCTGTCAGTTTTATTTTGACATAATAATTTGTATAAGAACCAGGGCTGCAATGCAGTTGGGAATAGAATTTAAAGCGATTCTGCTGCATTTGTTGCAACTGAAGTTGTTTTTCAAAATTGAAAAGAACCTGAAAGTAAAATAATGTATGAATGAATCTACATTATAAGACTAAATGATAAAAAACAAAATGAATAAGATAATGGAAGATAAAATGAACAAATTAGAGCAAATGAAGTTAATAAATGAGATAAAATTTAATCAGTTGAAATAAAACAAAATGAAATTAAGTGTATTAAGATGGAATACGGTAAAACAAGCATGAATTATGCGAAACGTGATGAATGAGGTAAAAAAAATGTACAAAGAGATGACGTGAGACTATATAAAATGCTAAAATAAACTTATATGGGATGAAAAAGGATAAATTGAGATGTTGTTAATTTAAATAATATGCAATGAACTGACAGGAATCGTACGAAATTGTTAGATATGAAAGATGGCGAATTAAGATTAAAAAAAATAAAATAATAGAAGAATTGGACTAAATGGGAACAATTGTGGGTATATGGAATAAACAAATAGAATATGATGTGAAATGAAGCAAGGTGGAAAGATGAAATAAGATAAGCTAATGAAATTAAATAAGATGAAATGGTATAAGATGAAAGGATAATGTAAGATGTAAGAAAGTTAGAGGTAATTGGAAAAAGAGGATACAAGATGAAATATTGTAAAATTACATGTTTTAAAATTCGATAAAATACAATTGAAACGAATTGAAATAAGGTAAAATGGGAGATGAACAAAGTAGATTAAATTAAATAGAGATGAAATAATATAAAAACTAGCCTAAATAAGATCGACAGAGCTGAGAAAGAATACAATATACAAAAACAATAAAGTCAAATAAAATGCAATAAGTGCGAATTAGATGAAGTGATCAAATAAAATAAGATGATATAGTATGACGATTTATAATATTAAATGGTATGTAACTAAATGAGGAAAATTAGGAGTTATGAAACAAGAAGATTTACGGTAAAATAAGCTGAAATAAAATAGATGAAATAAGAGACCCAGAAAAAAGATTAAGATAAATAGAGATGAAATAAAATAAAACCCAATTTAGTACGATTAAGTGGATTGCAAGAAAATGAGAGATAACTCGGAGAAAAGAGACAAGATGAAATAGAGTAAAATAAGCTAGTATGAAATAAATTGAAGTGTAAGTCGTCAGAAGAGGATTATAAAAAAATTTAGGAAATAATGCAAAAAGTAATCTTAACAAGATAAATTGAGTAAGAAAGAATACGAATACAGTAAACTCAAATGACATTCAATAAGTTCATATGAAATGAAATTATGAATATAAAATAAGATGAAAAACGATGACATGTAATGAGATGAAATTAAATAAGTTACAATTACGTGAAACATAAAAATATCAAATGAAGTAAAATAAAATGAAATGAAATAAAGTGAAATGAGAGATGAAACAATATTAAGATAAAAATTGAGGATATAATATGAAAATTAGGTTTAATAAGATTAATTTAACTAAGAAGGAGTGCAGTATACAAATATAAAAGAGTTAAGTAAAATCCAACCTGTTCGTATGAGATGAAATGGAATAAACTAAAATGGGAAGGATTGCAGTGTGATAAAATGAGTAAAGATAAATTGAAATTGTTGCGATTTAGTAAAATCGGGTGAAATGAAACAAGATGAAAATAAGTAAATATGATTTAATGAATTTTGGTGAAATGAGATATGAAAGAAGATGATTACGGAAAAAAAATAGATGAAAGCTGGTAAAATTAATCAGAATAAAAAATAGATGAAATAAGATGAAATTGAATGAAGAGAGATAAAAAAAGATGAAATGGAATGAAGTATTTTGAGAGATAAAGAAAGATGATTGATGATGATGATAAATGAAATAATAAAAAATTTGCCTAAATGAGATCAATTGAGGTGAGAAAGATGACAATTTACAAATATAACATGGTGAAGTCAAATACAAGTTGAAAAGATAAAATTGAATCTAGTGAAATGAGTTAAAATTAGTTGAAATAAAATAAGCTGAAATGAATTCAGGTGAACTTAGAGATAAAAAGACGATTAAGATGAAAATATGTGAAATCTGTTAAAATGAATCAAGGTGATAAAGAGTAAAATAAGACGAAATTAAGTAAAGTATAACGCGAGATAATAAAATATGATTAAGGTAAAAATAGATAAAAATAATATATAAATTAGCTAAAATAAAATGAAACAATCGAGGAATGTAATATACAAATACAACTTGGTGAAATGAAATAAAATAAATTCGAATGGGGGACTAGACGATGAAAAGATGAAAAAAGTGCAAAGTACGGAAATAAGATGAAAAAGAGTAAAATTAGATGAAGTTAAGTAAGTTCAAATGATAGATGAAAAAGTTGCCACTAACTGAGCGGTTGAATTTTCAAAACGTGAACCAAAAATAAGATGAGCTTTGATAATCAATCCAATATCGCATGCTGGCTGTACTATAGTAGCATTAGTTGAAAGATGAGGGACTAATAAGCAAAATTGTGGAACAGCGAATTTATACGTAACAACAGTAACAATTGATGATTAATTACAAAAATGGCCATTGTAACCATTGCTATCATGCTTACTATTTCAAATTAATATTGTTATTTAAAAATATAAATAATACAAATAGAAAATGTGCGATAATATAGTAAGATTAAGTAAAAAAAATACTACCCGACGAATTCTATAAAATGGCATGAAATGAGAAGATAAGTCGAGGCTGTGTCCAACAATACAGTAACTGTCTTTCATTTTGAAAAAGTACATTTCGGCTGATGAACGAGCTAGAAAGAACAAGAATTATGCAATTGAATACACACTGCCATGAAATATGCAAAAAATCGGAAAATCGTTTAACGATTTCAATGAAGTATATCTTGAGTTTCAATATCCACACTGACAGCCCTAGCACAAACGCATGGTTTTTCATTTTACTTTTGCCAACTTATCAGACACAACTGGCATTTATATATATATTTATTTTTATTTTTATTTTTTTTGCTTATAAGAAAACTGTGGGTGTTAGATTACAAGTGCTTTACGATAAGCCCTTGTCGTCATGTGCCAGACAGCATCTATTGTACCCGCTCTCTGCATCTGTATGCTGCATTCAAGCTAATTTAAAATATAATTACCTTGTCGTGTTTATCAGCCATTAAAATATATTATACGAGTACAAAAAAAAAAAAGTTGCTTTGGCACGGGCTTTTCCAGAGGTAGTCTTTGATGATCTCATAAGCCATTATGCCTGCACCCGCTGTTTCATTTTTTTTTTTTTTGTGTAATAATGTGTTTTTGCCCTTATAGTTTTTTGTTTTGAAGCAATATATTAAGTATACGTAGTATAATTTTAATTGATTATGAACAAGTTGACTTAGCTGTTTATTTTTTTTTTTTTTGTCATTTCAGTGATAAGCTGCCAGGTTTAGGTTCCACTATTTGGACGCTCAGTTGACAGCGAACGCTACGCTAAGCCGGTAATTTAACGCTCTCTCCCACTCGGTTGACAAAGTGCAGGCAAGTTTTATATAATCGATAATGCGCTTTATATTCGTTTTAAGAGAGATACGAGTAAATCGTTGTCGTCAGATATCTTGTTGATAAACAATTGATTTATATATAATAAATATTTATTATGCTAACTTTGTTGTTAAGACAAACGTAGCGTCTGAGTTTTTGGAATATTATGATAGATACTTTGCTAAGCTGATAAGATTTATCAAAATTTGCTTAGAGATAAAAGTGGCAGTTGCAAATCGTAAGTAAAGAAGTTTTGTTTTTGAGGAACAACTATTTGCATATAGCAAATATCTTAACAAATATAAGTAAATTTTGTAAAATTTCGAGATACTCTTGATGAAGTGTATCTAGTTCTTGGTAAAGTGTATCTGACTGAACGGTTACAAGAAATTTGTTTGCTTATATTTCATGTTCCGATTTGGGTGTTTGTGCAGATGTTGGAACCAGGAAACACCCTGTTTTAGCGTGGACTGGTACCACGGCTTTATTTTGAAGGAGTTGTTTGATGCAGCGGTTGGCGGAGGTATGAGTATCCTGGGTTTAGTAGCTCCATATTTGTTTAAAAATGGTTTTCTCAACCAGCAGCATGTGCTACGTGGCTGTTCTGCAAATAGTTCATACGCTTTCAGTTATTCTATACAGTGCTAGCAACAAGTTGTGACAGACTTGTAGATACACTAAATCTCGTAATCCAAGCGGCTAATTGACCAGCCATTCACGTGTAATCCTTGCATCCGTGGACACACGGAAGTCGTTCCTCAGTTACATCACTCTTTCGCGTATTGTGCTCCTCGTGGCAACTACAAACTACTCGAGCTACTTCAATTTGGACAGCATAATTTTTTGCCTGCTCCTACGGTAATATAGGCCATTTACAATAACGTTCCGTCCTTTGTCTTCTTTAAAAGAGCGATGCTCTCGCTCCATAATGCACAACCATATTAGGCCCTTTTTTCTTTCCTTTCTTTCCAAAAAGAAAATCGGGGAACCCCCGAAGTTGCCAAAAATATGATCAGTGTGACTAAAAAGCTCCCATATACCCGTGTCCGTCCTTCTGTATGAGCGTCTAAATCTTAGAGTCTATGGAAGCTAGAGACATCAAATTTTATTATCTGATGCGTCCGTCCTTCTGTATGCGAACCCAATTCTCAGAGTCTTAGGGAGATACAGATATCAAACTTTACTATTTAATGCATCCGAACTACTGTTTGAACTCCTAAATCTCAGAATCTATAAAAGCTGGAGATATCGAACTTTACCATCTGAAGCGTACTTCCTTCTGTATGAACTCCTAAATCTCAGAAGCTAAAGACATACAACTTTATTTTCCGATGCGTCCGTCATTATGTATAAGCGCCTAAGTCTCAGAGTCTTTAGTTGCTAGAGACATAAAATTTTAACAGCTGATGCGACCGTCCTTCTGGATGACCTACCAAATCTCAATGTCTATGGGATATAGAGATATTCAACTTTACCATTTGATACCAGCGCCTTTTCTATAAAATTTATAGAAGCTAGAGACATCAAACTTTATCATCGGAGGCGTCTGTCCTTCTATATGAGCGACTAAACCTCAGAGTCTACAGAAGCTGGTAACATCAAACTTTATCATCTGATTCGTCTCTCCTTCTGTATGAGCGCCTAAAGTTGAAAAGCTAAAAATGTAATGAAACATGTCAATTTCTATCCCCGTTCCACTGCAGTAGAACCAGCTGGTGTAGAATCAAACAATTCGTTGAGATGATTACTGCAGCTCCAAGTAAAAAATCGTAATTATTATTCCTCACGTTTGGAGATTTTTAGTTTATAAAGTCGAATGCCAGATTTTGCTATAAATAGCTAAAAAGAAATTAATGTAAAATAGTTTTGAGCTCATTTTGAAAGAATAAATAAATTTTGTATGACAGCAAACGAAGAATTGAAAAATACTTAACCCGAGATTAAGATGAAGATTATCTGAAAGTTCACATTCATTTTTTGTACGCAGTATTAACTTGTCATCTGCAAACAAGCACTTCTTTAACTATTTCAATAATCAAGTTATGGGAAAGTGGCGCCCAGCTCTTGTAGTTAATTAAACTTTAACAAATTGCATTTATTTACTTAATAAACAAGGCATATCAAAGGTATTCCAAGTAAATACGTATTTACTTTCATAAAATTTAACGCCAAAAATCACAAGCATGACATTTACAACAAATGCTTCAGAAATATCTCAGTTAAAATTAATTTCTATTATTGCCAAAGTTGGTTTCACTTTGAAACTTGAAAAAATATAAAAATAAACACAACTTCCGTTGATGTCTATGAAAAATTGTAAAAAAAAATAAACTCTAATTTTTGGCAATGATCTGAGCCGGGTCTAAGCTCATTAGAAGCAGCAATCGACAAATTAATTTCTGTGAAGTGCCAAATGAAACGATTTCAATGATTTCAAGTGCCGCCGAGTCAGTGAGCTCAAGGCCCCCACTCATATAAAGTGAAGCGAGAGCGCGTGTTGGCTATTTTTGAAAATAAAAAAATCTTTATAAACAAGAAAAAAAAAATCAAAAGCAATAAATGATAAATTTTTAATATCAACTGCACGTTGCTGCTACAACTTGAGCAAAAGAAGTGAATGGACCATGAAACTCATTTCAATGTCAATGATGATGACGCAGAGGCAACTTCAATTGAGGCAAAAAATTGAAGTCACTTGACTTTGGTGGCAACTCTCTGCATGCAGCCAAAGGTCAGACCAGTTGGGATATGGCATGACGGTAGCTCCGTGTGGAGCTGGCTGGTTGGGTTGCTGCTGGGTTCGCTGCTTAAATTCACTCTCAATTGAATTGTGTAACTTGAAATTGTTAAAATATAATTAAAACGGCCTCAAGGCAACAATGAAACCGTTGAAGTTGTTGGCATTGCGCACAAAAGCAGCCGTAAGACTCAAGAGGCTTTGTCGTCGTTGTTGTTGTTGTTGTTGGGTCTCTGCCGTAGCCACAGAGTAGCAGCATTACCAGAGAGAGGTACTGGGTATGTCTGCCATGTCTGGTTTGTTTGGGTCTGTCTTGTTAAAGCAACTGATAGTGTTGCTGACGATGCTGCAGATGATGATGAGTTACTCTTGTTGTCTTTGGTCTTTGCTTTTGAAGTTGTAGAGTTCGAGATAGGAAAACGAAAATGTAAGCATACCAGATGAAGACGCGCGCAGTAGAAGCAGCAGCATTGTAATTGGGCATCGTCGTGTCTTTGTCGGTATGCTTCTTGAGTTATTCATTGAAATGTTGCTCGATATTTGTTTAAGCTTTGATCTTTTGCGTTGTCTTTGTTTTAAGATGTTGTCGCTGTTATTGTAGTTTGACTGCATAACAGATAACTTGAAGATGATATAATCAAAAAGCATTTATTATACCGAAACAATTTAAATTAAAGAACTTTTATGCACTTTAAGCAAAAAATGCAGTGTACCGAAAATTTTCTATGAAATCAGCGGACACATGTCACATTTAAAGGGTGATTTTTTAAGAGTTGCCAATTAGTCCAAGCACCAAGTGCAATTATGGCTTCGGATGTTATCTTAGGATGTTTAGAATAATCTTAAATCGCTAGCTTCCAGTTCTCTTAGAACAGTTCTTATTTGAGATAGTTTGTCTTTAGAGCGATGACTGTATCGTCAGGAAGATTACGTGTATTATTTAATTTTTTTTCTCGCGCATAATTTCTTCAATTCTAGCGCCTTCATACTTGTAGACTTAGCGCTATAGACGTAGACGTTAGTCCAATTATAACAAACTCTGTGTATCAGCGGACGTTATCCCACGACGTGTAGAATCGTATATAAACTATAGTTTCCAGTTCTCTTAGAACAGTTTTTATTTGAGATATTTTGTCTTTAGAGCGATGACTGAATTATCAGGAAGACTACGTGGTATTACTTAATTTTTTATCTCGCGCATAAATTTTCAATTCTAGCGCCTTCGTACTTGTAGACTTCTGTGAACATTCGGACGTTATCCCACGACGTTTGGAATCGTCTATAAACTGTAGTTTCCAGCTCTCTTAGAACAATTTTTATTTGAGATATTTTGTCTTTAGAGCGATGACTGAATCATCAGGAAGAATACGTGTATTACTTACTTAATTTTTTTTATTCACGCATAAATTCTTCAATTCTAGAGCCTTTGTACTTGTAGACTTGTGGCGCTATAGACGTAAACATTAGTCCAATTATGACATACTCTGTGAACATTCGGACGTTATCCCACGATGTTTGGAATCGTCTATAAACTGTAGCTTCCAGTTCTCTTAGAACAGTTTTTATTTGAGATATTTTGTCATTAGAGCGATGACTAAATCATCAGGAAGACTACGTGTATTACTTAATATTTTATCTCGCGAATAATTTCTTCAATTCTAGCGTCTTCGTACTTGTAGACTTGCCGCTATTAAGGTTGTCATCGCCTTAACGTGGTTCCACAAAAAATAGTTTAAAGATGTTAAATCTCATGAGGTTGGCAGTCAATAGACCGGCCCAGGCCTGCAATGGGGCAGCGGATTCGCCAAGTCTATTTTAAAGCAAGTAACTTAAAGAAGACGAAACTTAAATATAAGTCTTAATGCAGGGCTTTAATTTGTTTTTTGAGTTTTTTTCAAAACCGATTTCGAAATATACAAGCAAATTGATTGAGAAACTATTGCCTTAAGAGTATTCATTTTTATTTTTTTTATTGAACTTCGTTTGCATAATTATCGATTTTCAAGCGTAATTAGCAAAAGTGTGCAGAAAAGAGCTATAGCTTGCTTTCTCCATAAGCAATTTTAACAAGCAAATGGAATAGAAAAGCTATTAACTGCCCCAAAGCCTATGCAGCAGCAATTACCTTTGCACTTTACAAAAGACCACCCCGTCTTCCTGCTCCCCACATATTTTCCTAAGCATTTACAAGCGTGTACCACAAAAACCACTTTGAAATACCTTTCAAAACCAAATAAACTATTAACCTCAGAAACTATGCCAAAGCTGCATAACGCAAAAAAAGAAAATGTACTACGAATTACAACATTTGCATTTTATTAAAAATTGAAAAAATTTCTAAAAGGCAAAAATAGCAGAAAAAAAATAAGAGACCGATTATTGTTGAAATTTCTTGAACATGCTCGCTGAATTCTCGAGATGCTTTAGCATATTGAGCGACAGGCAGGCGCTTATACTGAGAGCACATTAGGAAACACCATCCAGATGATGATGATGATGGTGCGGGAGATGATGCGGGAGATGATGAGCATAAAGCAGCAGCTGAGGTAGATGAAAAAAAGGCAGCAATTGCGATAATATAGAAACGGAGTAGAAATATTTCCATATGACCTGCTTTACTTTGCCACATTGACGTCAAAGTCGGCATAGGCGTTGACTGCGCAGTTGCCGACGGCAACGTGTACATCGACGCCGACGTCGCTGTCGACATCGATATTCAATCGAGAAGTGCACATAATGTGCTGTATAAATGTGAACACCTCAATGCATTTGGGCATACTTTTGACCCGTTGTTGGAGCCGGGTACGTGGGGCACGCTACACTGAAAGAAATAACTTGAGCACAACAAGGTATGGCAGAGTTATGCAGCAGCTGCAGCAGCAGCAATTGGAATGATTTCCTCTGGTGCATTCATTACTTGGATTTCATTGCCTCTTGTGCTTTGATGCGCTCCAATTTCGAACAGACAAGATAGACAGCAGCAGCAGCCTTTGATGTCTTCATTTCAATTCGAGATTTTCTTGTTTTTCTTTACATGCATGTAAAAATGTTGGAAGGTAAGTTGCCTCCAACATTTGTAGTGCAAATTGAGGGTATATTAGTTGTGAGCAGAGGTATGTAAGCCATACAGCTGGGTTGTATTTGAAAGTTGAGAACGATTTCGGTTTTAAGCTTCAAATATGTTATTTCTTGCCTTTTCAAAGCAAGTAAAATAAAATAAACCATCGAAGGAAGTTTTATGTGAAATAATTAGTTTTTCGTGTAGATCTGTTTAATAATTTTAATGTTGGGGTGCGTATCAACAACTTCGAGCTAAACATTATTAAATAAAGACAAAGATCAAGGGTTCAGTGCGGCAATTTTTTTTGTGCTGGTAGACTATTTTATAATCGCAGAGATTCATTGAATTTTTCTCATTGAGAAGCAGTCATCAGTGCTGTTCAATTCAATAAGCATGTAGATGGCGCCAGCATACATACCATCTCTTTGGTTTTAAGTCAACGTCTATAAATGTTGCTCTCTGGTAATCGCTGCGGATTGCATAATATTTAAGAGGTAGATGGCTTCAGCATTGGTATGTTTTTTTTTTGTTCCAAGAGAAGTTTTAAGAATTTTGCATTTTAGCATGTAGATGGCGCCTGCTTTACTTTTATCTACTTGGTTTAAAGGCAAAGTAAAAAGAATTTTTCCCTCCATTGTATTCAGCAAGTAGATGGCGCCAGCATTAATATGATATTTTTGGCTTCAAAAGAAGTTTAATGAATTTTGCCCTTTTTTTCGCAGCCAGCGGCTCTGTAAATACATTTGGTTTTAAGGACAGATCTAAGAAATTATCTCCTTAGTAAACAGCCATCAGTGCTATTCTTTGCAATAAACATGTAGATGGCGCCAGAATAAATATCATTTCTTTGGATAAAGTGCCAGTGTGAAGCCTTCAAAAATGCCTTGAAATGGAAGAATGGAATTTTTTTTAATGTTTATCAGCAATTATGTTTGCCCGTTAACTCTACAAAAATTGTTTACCATCAAAGCTACCCGTCGCCTATCGTTTTTTAAACTGTTTTTTTTATTTTGATTTGGGGTGTTGCATATTATCCGCCATTCGGATTCGGCTATAAACTGATGGTTGCTGTTCTCTTCGAACAGCTATTATTAGAGATATCCCAATGCACCACCTTGGGAGCGACGACCATAGTCAAGGGGATTAAAAAAAGGGGTTTTATACATTGTTTTAAAATATATTTATAAAATTTTTTAAATTGTAAATTGGATATATCGATTACATATTCAAATAAAAGACTTCAAAAGAAGAAAACAAATTTTTATATGACAATTTTTGTTTATAGCAAAATATTCCAAAAATGAATATTCAAGTATTTTCTTAAACAATCTTTTTTTGTTTATATAAATATTAAATAAAAACTGTATGGACTGCGGTAGCGTAATGGTAGCGTGCTCCCCTTCAAACCCGAGGTTTTGTGATTTGATTCGACTCAAACTGGTAGTACTGGTGCATTTGCCTAGCACTAGCATAGCTAGCAAAAAGACAGTTTGCTTAAGTAAATCTCTCTTAGAATTCGGCTCTATAATATAATCGACAACCAAAATATAATTTTTTTTTAGTTAAAAATAAAGCATATTATAATTTTTTGCATTTATTTTTATTTTTTTTTTACAATTTTTATATTTTAATTAAAAACAGATTAAAATTTCTTTCTAAGTATGATATATCTTTCTTTCTCTGCTAAAATCGATTTAAAGTTGCAAAACACATTTCAATCAATTTTTTATGCATTTTAATTTTAATTATATTTTTCGATTAACTTTTACAATGTATTTTAATTACTTTTTTTTTATTTTTGATTCAGTTTTAAAAAATAATTTAAATTACTTTAAGTTATATAAGAAAACAAATTTTGTTTTTTTTTAACTAAAAGTACTCAAAAGTTGATCAAAAATTTCTCTCTTTTTAAGTAATATTAAAACATATATACAAAAAAATAAAAACAAAAATTTTACTCTTGTATTATTTTTTTTCGTCTATTTAAATTAAGAACAAATAAAAATAGAATGTGTCAAAATCGCTTTTGACTTTAGTAGCTTACACACAAAAGAGCATTCTACAATATTAATTTTAAATTAAAAATTGACTCCTATTAATTTTACAAGTTTTTATTGATTTTAGCTAAAGTTTATATTTTAAATTATATTAATTTACTTGTATTAATTACTCAAATGAAGTTTTTATTATTTATTATTTTTTTATTTAATTATTAATGTGCTTTTTAATGTTTTAACTTTATTGCGTCTATTTAAATAAAGAAAAAATAAAAATAGTGTCAAAATCGCTTATTAGTTACAAAAAAAGACATTCTGCAACTGATTAATTTTAAATTAAAATCGGACTCCCTTTAACTTTAAAATATAATACAAATAACAACGTTATAAATGCGCTTATTTATCCACACCAGTTGAAGGGTATACGCAATTCGCCTATGCACATGCACTGGTTGTGTGCGCATTAGTTCTTCTTAGCTAAACATGGACATCGTTTGAGGCATGTTTGTGCAACCAAGTCAAGAGTCGGTTTGGTCGGTTGCCATGGCCGGCCGGCCGCATGGATTTTTAAGACCAACAAATGGAGAAAGATGGAGCTGATGGCTTGACAGGCAAAGAAAATGAAACTGCTCTGGTTGATTTTGCCACTTGATGTGTTGCAAGTTGTGCACTTGACTCACACCTATATAATGCTGCATAAATGAGTCCAGTCCAATGCATGTATTAGAAGATAAATGGACTTGGTAGCATAGCTTGGCAACAGTTTGACGTTAGTTTGTGGCTTTGATTTCCTTCCTGGTTCGGGTTTAGACTTGTTGTTCCCTTTGCCGTTGTTGTTGTTGTTGTTATGCATTGGGTTTTGTTGCATTGCAAATGGCTGTCAAATTGATGCTGTGGTTGTAATCCATTTTCCTTTTCTTTTATTTTTTTTTTTGCAAATATTTGTATGTATTTTTTTATGTAAACTCTGTTCCATAGGAAAACTTGGTTGGAATTGAGCACAGGTAAAGCTGCAAAAGTTTGTATGTGCAGCTGAGATATATTTGGACTGTACTTCTTATGCTCCCTTTTATAGTCTGTAACTCACTTTGAGCATATTTAATTAACTGCAATTGGATTCGGTTGGATTTGTTTCCATTTTAGATGAGCTTGCAGCTAAACTGTTGAACAACTAGCCAAGTAGAGGAGTTGTAGTTGCCTGAATGTCTTGATTGATGGCCAGCAAAAAAAAGGGAATACTATGTTGGTTGGCTAATAAATTAAATTGGTTTATGACAAAGTAAAGTGGTTGGGTATAGAAGAACTTTTGAAGTGTATGTTAATTTTGATGAAAAGAGGAATTGGGGAACATTTGTGGGATATGAATACCATGGAATATAGAAGAGAATTGTAAATTTTTGCAAAAAGTATCTTTTGGCCAATTTGCTTCTTAAAAATGTAAACCTTTTATTGGGATACAAGCTGTAAAGCAAGTTTACTAATTTTATGGCGTTGGAGCACAAACAGTGCTGTTTATTTGTAAAGCCACCTAGGTGGCGCCAGCACTCAGAACGCTGGCTTGTGTATTGTAGGTAGTATTTCATATGATGACAACTCAAATTCAGTTTATGAAGAATTTGTGCCTAATACTCGTAGGCTCCTGACTCGGATATTTGACTTTTGACCAGCATTTTAAAGCCCTATTAATCATTCAGAAGAATTATATCTTGAATCTATTATTTTGGGGCTTCATTAAGTAAACAGTGCTGCCTATTTTTTTCCAGTATATCATTGTAGCGTCTCATTAGGTCTCATTTCTTAATATTTTTAAGCTAGGTGGCGCCAGCAGCAATAACACTTTGTATATCCTTTAAGTTGCCAAATTGCGGCACTTTACGAGATATCGGAAGTTATTTGTGTATCAAATAACAATCAGCAAGTTTTTTGCGATAAACAAAACAAAATTGACAGGACTAATTATGTGCCAGTGAGTCCAATCAAACAACAACCAACTATTGGCTACAGTTTATTAGTAAATTATGTTGCAAAAAGAACTGAATCCACTAGAATACGAAAACGGAAACGTTTTCTTACATCTATTGATCTCAGCGAGTTCCATAGTTGATGATAAAGAAGACAAAAGTCTCTCCTAATATTTAATCGATGATTGACGCAGATCTTATGCATTTATGCAGCGAACTCCATAATTCGAAAATCTCTCTTAATGTTCAAGCGATTAATGATGAAGATTTGTAATTCTTTTTGTTATAGGAGAGTAATCTTTGCAGAATTTCAGCAAGACAAACACGAAAAGTCATATCAGTCACTCATTCTTCTTCCTCATTAACTTTATGATTCTCTCAATTTTTAATCGATAATTATTGAAGATTTTATGTATTTTCGAGTGTCTGCAATGATTCTTTTAATTATAGTACAATCTTTGCAGAATTTCAACAAATCGAGCAAAAAATAAATAAAATCAAATAATATCAGTCACTCATTAACTTTATGATTCTAAATTTCAAAAAGTTCTTCTAAGAAACGGAACGCTCAATACATTTATTGGAGATAAAAAATATATAATATATATAATAAAGATACACCTAATTCAATAAAATATTCTTCAATTGTATATTCTTCGTCATATTTTATGAGAAGAAATCTGAATAGACAGTTTGAACCGCAAAATATTATATAATTCTTTCTATATACCGCTAAAACATTTAAATGACTTAATTCGCAAACGATGTAAAATATAGCACGCAGATCGCTATAACGCAAAAGGTGCTGCCCATTTGTTTCAAAATGATTAGCTAGATGGCGCCAGCAGTATTTCGTGGTAGTTCATTTAGTGCACTTTAGGTGCTCAACTCAGTACCGCAGTGACTTTTTAAAGCTTATATAGACACAATTATGTGTCTTTTATTGCAATTTGGGATTACAAATCTTAATGGAACTTCAAGCCACACATGCTCTATCAGGTATATAAGTCTCTGTCCACCACAGCTGTGGGGCTCAGCTTGTGCAAATACCTAAACACATGGAAATTTACAAAGAGTGCACGTACACACTGGCACTTACTTCCAACACATTTAATACTAGGGGCTGGTCAGTAGAAGGTACAATTTGCATATAAACCACATGCCAGTGGAGAAGGGTCTTACTCAAGTACGCACGCACTCTTTACATACACATACACACACACACATACACACACAAATAGACACCAAAGACAGACAAACATATGAAAATAATGCGTGGTAAACAGACATCTACGGGTTCCTCCAACATGCTTGCACATCCATATTCATTCCCAGATACTCTCTCGCTCTCTAACTCTCTTTGCTCGACTCGTACTGCCTTGGATGCTTGTAATAAAAATTCTCATTGAGCTGCACAGAGCAATTGCTGGGAACCAAATTAGCATGCATGTGTGTATCTGTGTGTGCCAAGCAATTACCGCAATGCACACTCACACATGCACACGCACACGCACACAGACAACCATTTGGATAATCCGTTGGGTTTGTTATTGTCTGTACTCAGTACGGAATATGAATCCGAGAGTATCTAGTATCTGTGCAGAGACTAAGCGATTGGCACGCACTGTAAATTGACCACAATGGAATCCCATACCCATAGCCAGTTTGCTTTGTATTCGAGCATAAAGGTTTTGTCCTCCACTCAAGTGGCAGCCATGGCCAGCACGTAAGTAGCTGGAACAATATCTTCACTAAAGGAGTCAAATTTAATTGATGTCCAGTCAATTTTGTTTTGGGCAAACGCACTAATTAACGAGTTGTTTTTGTGAAAGCGATACACAACATGATAATCAAATGCATATGATGTAGCAGCGAGGGTTGTTTGTTGAGTTTGCGATTTGCATTTGTAAATTGTTTAGGCCTGTTGATGATTTTAGTGATAACGTAACTAACTCTGCTACAGTTGCGAAAATTAAAGTTTACATCAAATTCGTAGGCAAGTGTTGGTTGGGTTTTAAGATCGCCTTAAAGTATCGTTTTTTAATTTTATACGAAATTTATTAAAGTAAATCTGATCATCTTTAAAGATACTTGTATTATATTGAAAATTAGAAGAGGTTTTTGTTGTTATGGACACTTTAAGTTCCTTTAATCTGTAAAAATATGGCACAATTTTACAGAAAAGCTCATCTTTGAAGAAAAACTTATCATCTTCAACAATTTTCTATATTTAAAAAAAGCTGCATTATCTTGAAAGCCAAAATAGTTATAAGTATTAGTGCATACTCAGAAATAGCACTAGAAAGCTTCGTTTTGTCTTAAAACTTATTATCTTTTAAAATTAAAATATTTATAAGATAAGCATGAAGAATATCGCAACATCTCTATACAAATTATTCATTAATTTTGAAAAAGTTGCATCATCTTGAAAAACAGGCAAATTTTTAGTGGTATTCACTTTTCAGTTGAGTATCTAAAGTTCATTTATTATGAATGTCTTCAGGAAAACAATTTTTTTCTTAAGTTAAATAAAATTAATTTATAATATCTATCAATTTTTTAAACGGATAATTAAGAGTCTGTATGTATCCCTATATGCTCAATAATCTTTTCTTGAAAATAATAATTTTCAGATGATGTATGGTATGTCATGTTATTTTTCAGTTCTTTCGTAATCAGCTCGAATTTTCTTCAACGAACTTTTAAGTATACAAAGTCGTGGTACAAAAGTTTTTCAATTGATATCTCAATATAATAAAGAATATAATATCTTTCATAACTGAGGCAGTGCTTATTTAAGTTTTTTAATTTTGCTGGAGATGATGTTCTTGTGTTGTTGTGTTCGTTTAATCTGTTTTAAAGTTTTTCAGGTGTGTTATCCCAAGAGTCTATAGTTAATCTTAATAACTGTTCAACCATAATGTTTACTCTATAAAAATTTCTATATTTACTTCTATTGACTTTTTAGAGTTGATGCAATTTTGAGATGTTATATTTTTAGGCAGCATTTGCGAAATTTCTGTTTTCGTTTAAATTTGTCCAGTGGACACGGCTTTGGAAGTCACCTTTAATTTTTCATCTGAGTTCTTACGCTCAAAATTTGTCGTTCCGATGAACCAGTCCCTTGGTCATAACTTACTACTCCACCCTCGCATCGGAATCTCCAAGCGCTCTTCATATCCACCGCTCATAATTGTTTTTGTGTGAGCTACTTTCGTTCTGCTATTCCTGGGGGTCATCCAGTGCTGAACCTACCTCAAACTCACTCTTGACTTTGTTTGTATTAAAAAAAAAAAAATAAGAGTCGATATTGCATACTTCATGGATGCTGTAGCATGGGGACGTTGTGTTGCAGCCGCTGCCGCTGCCTGCCGCTGGCCTTAATACATGACCCCGGCACAGTGAACCTCAAACTCGCTGCAGTAACTGTGGAATTGTGGGAATTTTGCAACTGCAATTTTTTTTTGCCCAGCCTCTGTCCATTAATGCACTCTGGGGGGCTGTGCCTGATGCATGCACGTATGTGTGTGTGAGAGGGATTCTGCTGCTGCCCGTCTGCCTGCTCTCATGTCAATTGCAGCCGTGTGCGGTTGTGGTCGCTTTCCGTGCACTTTAAATGTAAAAATGTTGTGCGGTTAATGTCACAATTAAGTGCCTTGTCAATTTGTTTGTCAATTTCGCCTTTTCTGTATGTCTTCCCTCAGAGAGTGTGGGTGAGAGAGTAAGAGAGCGGCGTGTGTGGTTGTGTGTGTGTGTGTGCGGGGGAGTGTGAGAATACATTGATGGAGATTGAAGTTATAGTCAAGTAAGCCTCGGGGTATGGGCCGACATGTCGACATGCAGCACGGATTAAAATTGTAGCTGAATTCAAGATAAACCGACTTGATGTTTTCGAAGTTTGTTTGTGCTTGTTTGATGAAAGTTGTAAAAGAAAATTGGCTCCTGGAAACGACAAATGGTTGGTACCATTGCCGGCAACGCAGCGCAAAGGTGATGAATTAATACTACCAGACTTAAGCACGATAGTCCTTGGATACTTTTGATAACTTTGTTGGGCTACTTAACTTGCAGCTGTGTGAAAGAGTTTGGATGATAACTTTACTGCTTATTTGTTGTCTTTAAAAATTGGTGGATATATAGAAAATGGGAAAAATATAGCAAACAAGTTGGTGCCAAAAATTGCTTAAATACTCGAATTAAAATAAAGATATACCCTAAAATATACTTTTTTAAACAAAATGATAAATACATGACCAATTCAATATTAAGTACATTCGATTCAGAAAGAAATAATTAGTTTATGCCAAAATTCTATTTTTAACATGAGCGAAAAGTTTGCCTAGAATTTTTTTATTTTATTCAAACAATTTTTATATTTTTTTTTGTAATTAAAAGAATGCTAGTTTAAAAAATGTTCGAATATTTTATTGTGCAATATCAGATTTAATTTATTAGAGAAATAAGATTACAGTTGAATATAACTAAAAAACCATTTTCATTTCCAAAGCAATAAATTTTAAGATAAAACTATTTTAGTTATATGCAACGGAAATCTTATTTCTCTAATAAATTAAATCTGATACTGCGATGAGTGGTACATTGAGACGAGCGCAGTGGCCAGGGCCCCCAATTGGTACTAAATTTATATTTGCTTTCCAAATTGAAAATATATTGAGCTTGAGTACGATAAATATAATATAAATTTTGTTTTGTAAAATTTTGAAACTCATGAAAAACAATTATTTTAAATTATAATTAATTTATTATATAATTATTTAAACTTATTTCTTTATTGAATTTTCCTGTTTAATATTTCATTATTTGAAAAATCCTATATTTATCAATTTCATAAATTTAATTTTATTTTCTAAAATTTATTTTGTTTTTGGTAATTCATATTATTCATATTTGATGATTTTTGATTGTTTTTTTTTGACTTAATTTCTCAATAATTTTTCGTTATATTTTTTTTTTGTTTTTTATTGCAATTGAATTTTAATTTATTTTTATTTATATTTTTTTTTGTTTTTTATTGCTTTTACATTTTAATTATAACAACTGTGACAAAAAGTCTTAAGATCTGCTTTTATCTGTTTAATAAAGAAAAGCGGTCATTCGTCAATGGTTATTAATTTTGAGTTTTTGGAAATATCTACCCAAATACTCACAACTTTTAATACTAATTGATTTTTATATAAATTAAAGTACATTAAAATTTATTTATTTCATCAGTTTTAGTGTCACTTATCAATTAGTTAATGCATTACAAAGCTTAACTTATAATAAACCCCGAAGTATTTGTCGCAATCACAATTTGCAGCAATTTGCTTGCATGCGCCCGAAAGTAGACCACAATTTATTATATTTACATGCAGATTTTTGGTTGCAACATTTTTACATAATCCGTTTAACGACAGATGTTTATTTTTGTTTACAAAATACACACACACTCACACAGAGATACACTGCACTAATACACATATAGAGCTTGACATATATTTACACTGTGTATTAGCCGCTAGAATCTGACATATCAGAGCTAGCGCAGGTAATCGAGAGACTGGACCTGATGTCAAAAATTTACAGCTTAAAATATTTTTAGCGTAAATATTTTTATGACAGGTGCATAAAAACATGAAATATACAATGGCAAAAAGATACAGATACTGAACAGACTCGCACAGCTACAGCAGACACACATAGATACAACGGACACACATAGATACACACCAACACCAGCTGATGAGAGCTTGTGGCATGCGCATGTATTAGTGTCAGGCTTTACATGCATGATAGCTGTCAGGACTATGACTATGTGACATGAGCACAGATGGGCAAAAGGTGTACATGCGTGTGTGGGTGTGTGTGTGGGTATCTATGTGTGCGAGCACGTGTATCTATGTGCGCTTTGATGCAAAACCCGTTAATGAAAAGCGCTCAAGCTAATGGAGATTTATTGTTTTTGACACTGTGCAATAAAGTGTCATAGTTTTATCCACTTTTACCTACCACTATCTAGATCCGCCATTGTATTTGTATCTGAGGAAGCGTGGGTAGTTCACGTTCCCTTTATCTTGGCCTTTTACAACTTGGTAGCGCGTGTCTGCATGGCGTGTGCTACTATGCGTATGCGTGTTACGTTGCGTATTTTCGGGTTTTTCGTTAGCTATTTCCCATTCATCCAACGGGGTTATTCAATGAGTTAGCTGCAGGCTGCTCGGCTGTTGCTTTCAACCAGCAAAAAAAAAGACAAAAATGATTTATTAGACATGCGCAAATTGCCACGTGATTTCGATAAGCGAGACATGTCTGTCATGGGGTATTATAATGTTCTGGAGTCCCAACTTGTAAATAGCTGTCAACAAAATGTTGTTTACCATTTGAGTGGAGCGTTTAAACAAAGTATGAGTGATTATTTTTGGGTGCTTTCCCTAAATGCTGGCTGCCTTTAATTGTTTTTTTTTCTTCTCTTTACGTGTGTTATCGTCGGAAACAAGTGTTTTCTTAAAAGATATTGTGCAAACGGGGGAAATACATATGAGTTGATTTTATGAAAGTTGCAAGCGAAAAGAAGTTATTAAGAATTTATTTTGTGGCACTTTGTGCAGCTTAAAGCAAGAAAAAAAGTGTTGGCAAGTTTAGTAAAGATTTTAACAAAAATAAAGTGCGTAACATATGTGAAAGATTTGTGCAAAAGCCGGATCTTTGCTTATTTTTATAAAAGAAATTCAAAATGTAAGTATTCGGCCCAAAATTGCAAGTTCAGTGTCATGTGCTGGCTGGTTACAATAAAATGTTCTAACTCTCAAAAAAATATGGTGAAGTGATGCTTAATAGCTTAAAAATTTATTAAATTTTATTATTATGTAGAATAGAATATATTAAGAAATGTTTTTGGTTATACATTTTGTTGTGCGGGTTGTAACACTTTTTCAATATAACATAGATTTGTTGCTGGTGGAGAGATTGACCCCCTTTTTTTTACTTTTTTATTCCACTTGGGAACTTAGGCCATCCACAAAGGCTTTCCATCGTACTCTGTTTTGTGCCGAGCTGTTCGGGTCTAGTTCTAGAAGAATGCTTCGTTCCAAGTTGCATTTGGATTGGCCCATACTTCTTTTAAATGAAAATGGATCACTCTTTCTTATATTGAAAATTTCATTATCCGGCTCGAAATCACGGGAAAGATATTTTCATGATATTTTTTAGAAGTCTTATAAGAGAAGGAATGGCAGACTATATCAAACAATTTTTGAAAAATGATGCAGTTCGTTATTTTTGAAAAAGGGTAAAATTGTGTTTTGGTTTGAGTTTAAAAAAAAATTGAATAACTTCGGTTGCAGTTCTATAAAAATTAAAAAAAAAATGGTCAGAATTCAAAGTTTTGCGTAGATTAAAATAAAAATAAAAAATAAAATAGAATTTAAAAAAAATCCATGCCTCAAAAATAGAGTAAAAGTATTGGAAATTACTGCCAGCAGTTTTTGTAAAGGAATAATGCAGCTACGTGGTATGCCCAAAACAAAAAATTATGATCAATTGTAGGGTTTAGGTTTAAATTGAAAAAAAGTATATAAAAAGTTTAATGTTTCTAAAACATTTTTTTGTGTTTAAAGCCAAAAAGGCTAAAAGCTATTTCGGTTTTCTGCAAACAAAAAAAGTATTTCAACTAAATGATTAACTTTAAAATTATATACATATAATTTTTATTTACTTAAGTATGCTAAAAATGAAAAGAAGACTACGGAACAGTGTTGGAAATTAAGAAAACAAAAGTTTAAAATAATAAAAAAAGTTAAACAGATATTGAAAGTAAAAGAAATAAATCAATAAGTAAAATTTTTAAATAAATGCGAAAATGTAAGAAAGAAAAGCTTTATTTTCAATTTTTTCTCATAATTATTTTTGTAATGAAAAGAAACTAAAAATTATAACAAATTTGGAACAAGAATGCATAACAAATATTAATATTAAAAAAGAAATAAATCAAATAAAATTAAAAAAAATACACATATAAATATTATTTATTTATAATCATAGCAAATATTCAAATTAGCTAATTTTCGCATTTTTTTAATATTTGCATAAATTGAGAAGTTATGCATCAATAATTTAAAAGCTATTAGCGTGAAAAGAAATTTTTTTTGCTATAATTTGTTTATTTTTTTTAATAAATAAATTGTGAGATTTTTTGCTTATTTGCAAGTTATCAATTGTTGACGATCGATAACTAACAGATATGCTTATTCTAATTTTATGAGGTCTTAATGTGCTACGAATATTGGCAGCAAATTTTGTGTATGGAAGCGATTTGTGGGAATTAAAGTTGCTTGCTTGGAAATATATTATTTGCAATTAAAGAGTAGATTTTTATATTGAAAAATTCCTTTATTATTATGATAAAATAATGTAGGTGATTTTCCATAGTTCAGCATAATTATTTATTTTGGTTTTGATAAGTACAACTCAAGCTCTGCAAATCGTTTTATGAATTTTTTTGCTTCCCTTCAGAAATAATTATATATCTATTAACGAAGAACCGTCTTCTATAAACGCATTTGAGTAGAACTATCTATGCAATGCAATTGCGTAATATAATTCCCTCTCTAATTAAAGTCATGCTTATGAGATATTCAATTTGTTTGCATCTAAGTGAATTTGCATTTGATTCTTCTCTATGAATATTTATATGGATAATACTATTTACTCTGTCTTGATGTCTTGACGAGACTGGAGGGGGCCAGCAGTAGCAGCAGCAATTGCTGTAGCTTCCTTCTAATTAGTATTGCATTTGCTATTAGCAGTAATTAAATCATATTCAAAACATTCTGTCACGACTGCTGTCAACTCTTGTCTTGCTTGATTGCAAATTTACCGCAAGTTTCTTCAGCGACGACTGTGTCGTCTCTCGTTCTTCTTATTCTTCTTCTCCTTCTGTTGTGGGTCTGTTTTTCTCCCTCCATTGCTGCGCGTGCTTCTTCTTACCTGTGTTCATTTATAAACGGTAGCGACGACTTAACCACGCGCAGGCAACTTCAACGATTTGCTTTTGACCTACCGCAAAAACCTAAATGAATGAATGAATGAATGAGCGAGTGGGAATGAATGAATGACAGACAGGCAGACAGACAGACGTTGCAGACAAAGGAAGAGTGTGAGAGGTGTGCAGCCGGCAGCAAGAGTGTGTGCAACCGTGTGGTTCCACTTGACACACATAGCACCCAAGATGGCAGTCAACAATAATGTCGACTACGACGACGACGAGGACGTAGCAGTTGAATTGAAAATAAAAAAACAGAACGAGAAGGCAGTGAATGTGATGTTGGTGTTGGTGTTGGTGCTGGCAGGGACAATGGACAGACGTAGAAATGTCGCGTTCCGGTTGCGGTGGTGCCACCTTTTGGTTGTAGCTTCAACTTTAGCCGTGTTTTTCAAATGAGAACAAAAATATGCGCTGCTCTACGCGTGGCGATGTATAAACAAGTAAAACTTTGCTCAGTGGTTCTCTATGCTTGTTCCCTCTTAAGCAAGTGAATGTCCTTATAAGTTATATTATTTTTTATAAAGTTTGCTGTATTTCATAGAAATACACTAAGCATCATTGCGTGTATAACTAGAATTTAAAAGAAGAAAAACTTTTGATTAAAGCTAGTTTTTTGTTGGTTTTTTGGTGCTTTAGTAAGTCTTGTGGAACAAAAGCAGAAATTTTTAGAAACAGCACATTTTTTAAAATAATAAATCGACTATTTTTTCAAAATCACACTCTACGGTAATGGAACTTCTGTTGAAAACGGCGCATATTTGACCTAAATCGTATAATTCTAACTATGGTATTAAAGGCCTTCAATTTCATGCAAATGGGTTTCTTTCTGCTGCACCCTATATTTTTTGATCGAGTTAGTTTGGAATGTAAATCTTCCACCTTCGAAATAAATTTTTTAAGTGGTCTATGTGAAGAATGTAGAATGAATTGATATTGTTTCCACTTTTATTTAATAAACTAACAATCGCAATCTAATAATCAGAGGTCAAGTTGGTGGTCTACCAACCACAAAATACTCTACTTTTTGTCTTAGTGTAACTTTGAAAGACTGGATGGAAGTTATGAACATAAATTATTGCTTTTACTTATAAGGTTTGAAATGAAGTACCGAAATTTTTTACATTTTGAACTTGTGTATGCCTTGTTCACAATTATTGTTCATTTTGCTTGAACTAAAATAGTCCCAAGACTGCCAAGTTGTCGGGATTCAACAAATGAAGGACAAAAGCAGCGAACTAAAACACAAAAATACTTTTGACTTTTCTTGCAATAGTTGTTGATGCTCAACCTCTGTGACTCTCCAAAAAAAAATAAAAGAATCGATGTACCAAAAGTTGCGCCTTTGATATTTGCAATTTTTTTTCGAAAACTTTTGGGTTCGACTTGGTTTAGCTGCGAGAGTAACCATGACCAAAGACGACGACGGGCTGATGTCCTGCAAGGTGTGGCTTAAAGTGCAAAAACTTTTCTAGATTTGCGCCGACGTTGTCTTTTGGCTGATACTCATTTAAAACTTGCGACCGACACCAAAGTAGCCTTGATTTGTCTTGTGATATGTGAGTGAAGCGCATCAAACTGCTAAACGGAGTTTTTGTAAACTTTTGGCGCAGTTGATATTTGGTCTTGGAACTGGCCAAAAAAAAGTTATTGGCCCAAAAGTTTTGCCGTCTACCTTGCACAATTTGGCCCAAAAGTATGCTATACAAATTACAGCAAATGCGCTCAAATCAAAGCTCTCTGGGGCTGGCTGCTTTGGACACTTGATATGGCTAAAAGGCATTGCCATGACGACAAGCAATTCAAGGATATTAAGTGTAAACGACTTTAAGGGCAGAGAAGTAGTAGAATAACTGAAGTAAACAAAGTGTGGCCGCCAGTGCCATAACTTCTAGACGCTATAAGCCAAAGACGCAATGTATGCGTTAATTTTGTTGAAATTCGAATATCTCCGACAAATCGCAATGAAAATAAACATTTAGTAACATTAACTTTTGGCCAGAATGTCGTAGGCCCTACTCACACTGCTTGCCGAATTCCCAAAAAATACGTTAAAATAGCTGCGTGGGCGCCCAAGGGCAGCCAGACAGGAAGCAAAACAACAACAAGCAGCAGCCTACAAGCAAATAAAACTAATTGAGTCCGTTTGGGCACACTGATTCCCGAGTAGCTCCCTGCAGTCACTACTATGCCACACTTTATATACTTAGTTACTTGTACATAATATATATATATATATATATGTTGTTATATACTTATATAATTCTTGTTTTATCTTTGCAGCACAATTTGACTGTATCTTGTGTATCGCTCACTGGCCAGCACGTTTGCTTCGAGGCGCATCAAATGTAAGTGTTAATTTATGCTTTGACTACATTTCAACAATCATTTAGCCAAAATGTTAACCAACACTGGCCGTAGCAGTGTTGGTCTACGACTTTATTGCATAAATTTACAAAGTTGGCTAATAATTTTGAATGATTTTGTTTTCGAAGTTTGCAAACTAAAGCAAAGTCACTGAAGCATAGTGCTGACACGACTCTATCAAAATATATATTAAATTCTTAGCAAATGCAAATGTTTCGAACTCTGGAGATGTTGATTAATCGCCTGAAGATTTGAGTTGTGTATGTAATGAGTTTGTGTATAACTTAAAGTGACATTTTGAAGTGAAATCGTTTTTGGGATCTAAGCTAACTGACTGACAATGTTTAACTTGTTCTATGTTGAGGTTACAAGTGATTCTGCAAAATACAGGGTGGGCCATTTAAGATGGCAGACATCTTCTACATTTCATTTCATTTGCTTCATTTTTTCTATTTTCATTTGGATAACCATTTATTTAGGTTCAAGCAAATATGTTTGAGCTACTTCTTGTATATGATATCGCGTAAGTGACCAGCTTAGGCTTTGAGCTTAACATCTGCACTATTTCGGCGTTTTCTTTTGTTTCGGCTCACGTATCGGTAGATTTGGTTGCATTTTCGCGTCGTATGTTGTTTAAGTTAATCTATGGTCTTTGGCTTATCAACGTTTGCCTTGAAATATTACCAAACTTTTTTAGGTTCGGTTGATCTCGGTGGCCAGTCAAAATTACCATTTTCCGATTTGATTCGTCTGGAATCAAGAAGCGATTCATGAAGGATACGCATCACCTTTGACGTATCGATTGTTATAACTGAAATTTCGCATGGTATGTTGTCTTTAAGTTGAGCTATGGCCTTTTGCTTTTCAGTGAATATCTTGTATCTAAAATATCTCCACAAAAATAGTCTGGTGTCGTTAGATCCGTTAACTGCGGTAGCCAGTTAATATCATCAATGGTCGCAATAAATCGTTTGTTTGAGTTGCAGTATGGCATCTGTTGTAACTGAAAATCTGTTATCATTGCTAGATAACGCTCATCATGCACGTTTGTCATTGCTCCATCAACGTCTTCGAAAAACTAGGCATCGATGATCTTATCCGCTCAAACACCACGCCAAACAATCGCTTTTTGATCGTATCGACGCTATTTTTCGATTAATTAAAAGTTTTCAGTGGCTTAGAACCGACTATTTCGATTACTTATACTTCCGTTAAAGTTGAAATGGAAATGTGCTTTATCTGAAAAGATGTTTTTTTTTTTTAAATTCGAGTTCCTACTCGTTGTTCCATTTGACAAAATTGTCCCGATGCAGATAGACAGCTAAATTGAGTTCGTAGGTCCAACTTCTGTACCAGATACTATTGATTTTTAAAAAACAAATAGTTTTCAAGAAATTTTATTGTTGTTACCAAGTTCGCCCCTCATCGCTATTCCACATCATGCACAATAACGTCTGGGCCTACGTCGTTACTGACGACTTATTAATAGAAGTTACTTTTTGGAATATTTTGGACTTGGGCTTTCGAAGTTATTTCCGTTTTTTATTGCAAAAATAAAATGATTTTATAAGTCCTTTACACAAAAACGCGTATCACAATCTCGGGAGTGATTCATTTTTGATTCATTGTTGAAAAGCCTATATAAACCGCGAAGATGTATAAGAATAGTAATATGATGCCAAATCGGCACTTCCAGAAGTGGTGGTCAAGCATTGTGGTAACGTGGTTCAATCAGCTTGCACATAGACTTATCAGAACCGCAGCAAGTATTCCTAAGATTTTTTCTAAGTGCTGCAAGTGTTCCTTCACGTTCCCTACTATTCGTTATCACTCAAAATTGCGTAACTGTCGTGATTTCACTGTGGATATGGTTTGACTGCTGGCTTGGCCAAGACAATTGGCACTGTAGTCGATCGTCATCGCTAGAACCAGTCGTTGTAGTCGCGTCAATGCAACATTCAGCGCTTGAAGGAATACAGAAGCACATAGATTCTCTTGTCACTTAACGAGAATTGGATCCACAAAGATGAATCTAGCTTGGAGAAATGCTAGCTGGGTACCCTCTTAAGACGGAAAAGCCGCTTATTGAGTTTCGTTAAGTCATTTAGAAGAAACTTAAGGCGCTTGCTGCCCAGCGCAAGGCTCGCACAAATGCTCGCCTGGTTGGCATTCACGCTAAGAAGGCTAAGAAAGCTGCTGAGAACATGGAGCACGCCAAGGGTGTTGCCAAGACGGCCAAGAAGTAAATCGCCGATACTGCTGTCTACAATAGCAAGCAGAATTTTATATTTCTTAAAAGTCAATCTTGCATCATCTACTGCCTTGACTGCACACAACCTTAGCTATTATATGCTTAATTTATTATCTTGTCAACTTGGCCTTACAAAAAGCTTTGTAAACAGATCCTTAAAATGCTTGACAGTTAATAAATAAATTGTTGAAATCCTTGCCAAACAATGACTTAAAACGAAAATATTTTTATTAAAATCAAAATATATTTCTTCTCAGGCTTTTTAGTCACTTTCCTTGGACTCTGTCCCTTTTAAAATTCAAATGAAATTCATGCATTTTGTCTTGCAATTTATTTTGTACAAATTTGCTAGAACAAACAGCAAATACAGCAAAAAAAAAAACAAAAACAACAACATTAAAAGCAATAATAGGACCAAGTCCTGGAAAAACACAAAAAAAAAAACAATGACAGTATATTTGACATTTGTGTTTCTTGTTGTGTTTCGTTTGTTTGACAACAACTTGAGAAATACCATTTTTTTGTTGGTCTACTTCTACTTTTAGGGAATATCCTTTGTTGTAACCATATCTACGGCTTTATGTGCATTTTTTCTCTACATTTCAAATGCAAATGCAAGTTATGCAAAAATCTGTTTGGCATATCAATGAAATGCAATTAAAAATTCAAAACTAATTGAAAAATAGTTGTCAAAAAAAAAGATGGCATATTACAGCAAATAAAAATTTAATTAAATAACTTGCCCCTGCCGGAAATATATGTGTGTTTGTGCATTTTTGTGTAGAAATTAAAATTTGCTTTCGTATTAAATACACAATTTGTTTGCATATTTTTTATTTTTTTGCAATTATTTATGCTCATTCATATAGTATGCTGTTTGCATATTTGTGTACACAGTGCGTATGCGTAATGCCATTTATTTGGCTTAGTTTAGCCGCTACAGACACTTTAGTCGTCGGCATCATAAAAACGTTGGCAAAAAGGCATTTGTGGCCATTTAGCAACATTAAGTGGCTCAAAGCGGCTCTCTTGCTCTTTGACATACGCTCGCGCCGCCCGCTCACTTTTCAGGCCATAAAATACAGCTGAATTATGGCCAATGATTAGCCAAAAACAGCCAGCCAAATAACAATGGCCAGGCATATATAGCCGCCAGCAGCTAGTGCCCATAAATTAGCAGCCAAAACAACAACAGCACACACACACATTTGGCAAAAAAAAAAAAAAAAGTAAAAGAATGTGTTCCTACACACCTGTACACTGTACACCTGTGTACCATGTACCATCTCCTACCTATATATCCGCATCTAGCGTCTGTTTTTCGCTATAATTGGCCACATATTTTGTTTGTTTGCCATCGAGCTACACTGAGCGAAAAATTTTTTGCAGTTGAGTTGATAAGCGAGAGAGTAGGCAGCACAAAACAAAATATCAACTTTTACTTTAGTTTGTCATAAAAATCAGTTTTAGGGTTACAATCTGCTTTGCGCGCGCCTTCTGCAGTTGGTCACTCCAAGGAGAGCTAGGACCTTCTACACTTGGTCTTTCCATCGCAGTTTTGGTCGTCCTCTTCATTTACGCAGCCTAGGCACTGCGCATCCCTATTCGTAGTCAGCATTTACTTTGCCATGGCCATAATAACTGCAAGATTCACTTTTGCTGACTCCTTTTCGATTGCAGAAACGCAGAGGCGGCATCTTTCTTCTAATTCGGAATGATATCAATATACTCGTCGTATGCAACGAGCTGCGCATTTTTGTAGAAAATAGTGCCAGTACAATCCCTGTCTCTGTTTTAGACTTACATTTAACTGGTTTTTCAAATCTATCCAAAAAGACTTGCTTTTGACAAAGAGTTCCTATACGAAGTTGCATGGCCTACGCCATCTGGCTAAAAAGAGTTGACAAAATAAGACGAAAATTATGCGCTCAGTTAAAGAGAAAGTATAACTTTCAAGTAGAACCAAAATAAGTGCAGACATCATGGATCTCTTCAATGACATCCGACATTGTTGTCTTACAACCATGATTATCGAATATGCAAGCATATATCATAATGATTATGAAATAATGCGTCACATTCACGCCCAGCTTAATATGTTGCTAGGAAAAGTCACTACTACTCTATTGTTCCAAGATGAAGAGATACTTCTGTTTACCCGTATTCTTTACACTTGGTAAGAATCGAGAATCATCTTAAACCTCTGCTGATCTGAGAGTCACAAAGCGCGAAAAGCGGGCATATACTAATATTGCAAGCTGAAGAGACACTTCAGTCTGCGCGTGTTTCTCAGCCTTGGTAAGGGTCGAGATCTATTTTAGACCTCTGTTGATTTAAGCGTCAAAACCTGCGAAAAGCCGGTAAATTCTGCCATTGCATGATGAAGAGACATCGTGTCCTTCATGCTTAATAAGAGTCGAGATCTATCTTAAATCTCTATTGAACTGAGGTTCACAACTCCAGGTTGGTTAGACACAACTCCCCGTTCGAGCTTGATTGCTTTACCACAACCATCACAATACTCCGCCAAAGCGGACCGTTTCCCATGGTCAGCACAGAGAAATCTCTTTGGGCTATCTGACCTCTAGTGGCACCAGATTTACCACTGGTAAGGTTTCGTGCCATAGACACTCCCTATTTAAACTCCAAACACTTACGGGTGGGTTAATCTCCGTATGTTGTTTAAGAGTCGAAGGGTAGGTTAACTCCCGTAGGTTATCGTATGGGAACATCAGCTAATAGTTCATATACATACCCCTGGTATGATTCTACTTATTTAAGGCCAATCTCTCCCGAAGACAGTGAAAAGTAAGCACAGCTAGTTTCAAGTTTTTTCATTTTCCCCTGTAAGTTGCCTCTTACATGCTGGAGCAGCAGTGACGGTATTCTTCTCTTCAAGCGACTTCAGGCCATCACTCGGGGGAATAACGAAGTCGGCATCGGGGGTACCAATTCAAACCTCGCAATGCGAAGAGAAAAATGGTTTTTTGAAAGATTAAGGCCATATTCAGGCTTTCAAAGACATGAACTGTGTACCTTTTTAAAACCTTTTCGTGAGCTATCATCTTAATAAACTTCTATTGCGTTACACTTATCACCCTTCTTAGTTAAGATTCACTATTTGCTCTTCCGCTCGCTCAACATCCTACTACACTTTTTCGCCAAGTGTAACTATCATGGTAGCCTAACATGGTCAAAAGGCAAAGCTGCTGGCATTACCTATGGATTTTCTATCGTATGTATTTTGTGGTACTGCTTTTGCTTGTAGCTCTATTTCGTTAACTGGGGCCCATAGGGCATATCAATATATTTTGGACAGCAGCTCGGCTGGATAGATGTGGGTACATCGTATACGTGTTATAGTGCATTGTATTCAAAAACCTGTCCCTAGTTGATGTTTACCATGGAAATCCTTTTGTGTATTTGGTATTTAGGGCAACAAGGCTTATAAACTTTTGTGGCTGTAAGGAAGTTTTAGGCATAGCCATGTGGATCGACATAAACCTTACAGTGTGGGCTGCAGATTAATGGCAGAGCTGCGCATAAATATAAAAATAAATTTTTGGTTTTTTTTTTGGGTGAAATTACGGGAGCTCTATAAAATTTGATGGGATTGCCAAATATAGTAAGCAATTAGTTAGGATTTGCTTGAAAGTCTTAATTGCAGTCATGAAAATTTTTTGTGAAGAGTTTCTTCTTAGCATATAGTAATTTTTACACTAAGATTTTATATTTGAAAAGTAGCCAAAGAAGAGCAGTAAACTGGTAAAGTTTCCTTGTATAGCAGCTTTGCAGTATGTGCAATTTTTTTTTTAAATCCAATTTTTTTTTATTTTTTCATAATTTTTTTTATTAAAAAATAAATAAAATCGTAGAATACAAGAAGTCAATTAAGAATAAATAAAAAAATTGATTTATTGTATAATCAAATAGACATAATTTTTTGTATAATATTTTTTACTTGAAATTATCTTTTTTAAATAACATGAAATTTTGATAAAAAAAAATTAATATAAAAATATTTTAGGAGAAAGAGTATATAAATAAAATTAAATTTTAGGTAAAGAAAATTTGAAAAACGAGAAGTATTTAATTTGTAACATAAATATATTATTTTTAAATTAAAAAAAAAATTATCTTGAAAGAAAAGAAAATTTAAAATTAAAAATAATAATAAAAATAAATATTTTTGGAAATGAAAAATAAAATTTTTTTTTTGTATATTTAATCGAAATTTATCATCGAGGACATCCACTATGTCAACGGTAATCTCTTGTTTCCATTTGATAATTAATTTTTAAATTTATATGTTACTTTCCTACTTTTTTCTTCTTTGAATCGGCCAGCCACAGATATATAAAATTCCTCCAACAGACTGACAACGCGAATATAAATGAATTTTTTTCTCGGTTCTTTTTTTTCTAAATTTTGAAATTGTTATATTCTGAAAATATTAAGGTACCCATTCTCTCTAAATAACTGACAAAAGAGATATCTCCATATAATGCATTGGTAACTTCCATTTTTTTTTTACTTTAAAAACGACCAAATGAATAATCCTGTATGTTGTTGAGAAAAAGAGGACTTCACACTGCAATTATGACGCACCCAAGAGAAGGTACAGTAATAGAGGATAAAAGTTAGAAATAATATCTCGAGTGCGGTTGAGAGAACCCAAGAAAAGGAATAGGAAAGGAGAAAAAAAAGAATGCAACAGAATCTCGAATAAAATTTTGAGAACTCAGCATATTTTAATAAAATTAAGTGAAAAATTAAACATTTTGGTAAGCTGGAAAATTTAATTTTTGATATATATAAGTTTTTACAAAATTTGTTTCTATATAATATATGTATGTCAACGTAAAAAACTGAACAATAACATAAAGAGCGTAACGATATATAATTTTGTTTCCAAGATATTTCGAAAAAACTGATAGACGAAGTTTTTTAGTGATATTGTAAAATGGCTGCTGAAAAGTAAGATGCGTCGCTCATTTGCTTAAAATTAAACTGAAATTCGCATAAAATCCCCTAAGATCTTTAGGCTAGTGTTCTTAATTAAGCATATTTTGATGATAACACAATACCTAACTTCAATTGTTGAGCGGGACAAGTACTTTTTTCTACTTGACTCTCTTCCATTCTCAGAAGTGAATAAAATTTAAAAGAACTAACTTGCATCTATAGTAGTTTCAAAGTTTTACAATATACAAAAATGTTGCCAGAGGATTCCAGTAATTGGCTGCCAATTCATCAGCTTAAAATTGCTGTTTAAGTTCCTTTTTATTTTTTACCATTTTTAAATTCAAACTTTTGCACAAAAGTTCTTAGTTTTACAGCTTGCACCGAAAAAGGCCATAAAAATTGTGCAACAAATTCAGCTAAACTCTAAACTCTTTTGTATTTGAGCGCCTACTTTGTAGAACACTTCCCCCCCTAGTTTATTGCACACAAATTCGAGTGTAATTCATGGATGCACACACATTCATCAGCTACTCCGGCTACTCCTTGCGCCAACAATGTCATCGAGTTTTTCCTACGATTACAAACACACATGGAAATCTTTCGTTTTTTCTACAAACAAAGTAGAAAAACATTGTCGTGTCCTTCCATGTTGAGCAGTATAATAAAAAATTTAGTTACAAATAAAGCAAGGAGCCATTGCATATAAACGGTGGGTAGGGGGGACAGTTGTGAGAGACAAAATGGCTGCAAGCAGGCTTGCATAAATTGGCAATGGAAAAATAGAAAATGGCGCAGCTGAAGTAAAAGTCAAGCAGACAAATTCAATGAAGCAATGGAGACACAAAAGAGATGAAGTCCTGACAGATGAAAGAGGTAACACGCTGACAGTCAGAGAGGACGACATTGATAAACAGTAGCTGCAAAACATATTGGCAAATTCCCTTATAAAACAAATACTTATACCGAGAGCACGCTGTCGCACACATAGTAACAATATCTTATGCAATTTTTATAATGTAAAGTTTACGTAAATGTTATCTTTGCAAATATCAACCAAACGACCGACAATCGTTGGAAAGTACTTGCTGTGGTAGAAGACACAATTGTGTCGGGGGGTTTTTTTTTTGCAGCAGCAGCAGCTTCTTTTGTGGACGCAGCTGCTCAACTGACAATCCCATTGCAATTTGTCATTGAGTCAATCTGTCAAGCAGTCAGTATAACTGAGTCAGACTGACAATAAGTTTGTCATCTGCTAACCATATGAAATACAAATGCGACATTTATTGATTTGAAGAATTGCCTGGGCATTGTAGAAGCAGTTAGAGTAAGTTGTCTTTGAAAATTTATTTGGAACACAGGAATTGGGAGCTGTTTTTTAATCGATTACTTTTCGATTGTGGCAATTTTTACAAATAAGCTCCACCAAAAATCTTTCGGTTTCATCAGTTAGTCTTCTTCAATTTAATAATTGATTTCTTCATTTGTGGCGATTTATTCAAACTGACAAAATAATCGGTTTCATCAGCTTCCTTTCTTCAATTTAAAAATTGATTTCTGTATAGCGATTTATTCAAAAAATAATCGGTTTCATTAGCTTCTCTTTTTCAATTTAATAATTGATTACTTCGATTGTGGCACTTATTTACAAATTAACTTGATCAAAAATGTATCGAATTCATTGCTTATCTTCTTTGATTATTAATATATTATAATAATATAAAATTGATCGGTTACAGCAGATTGTCTTCTTCAATTTAAAAATGGTTTACTTCGTTTGTGGCGATTTTTTAAAATCAGCTTGTGGATAGAATTTATCAGCTTATATTTTTTCCTTTAATAAACGATTACATCGACAGGTGATTTTTACAAATAAACTTGTTCGATTTTATCAGCTTTTCTACATTTCAATAATCGATTGCTACGTTTGTTGCGTCTTTTATAAAAGACTTGATAAAATTATCGGTTACAGCAGCTTGTCTTCTTCAATTTAAAAATGATTCGTTTGTGGCGATTTATTCAAACTGAATTGATAAAAAAATTAATTGTGTATCGCATTCATCAGCTTATCTTCTTGGCTTTAATAAAAGATCACTTCTACAGGCGAGTTTTAGAGATAAAATTGATTAAAAATTGATTAAAAATTTATCGGTTTGATCATTTCAATAATCGATTGCTTCGTTTTTGGTGACTATTTCAAAGAAATTGATCAAAATTTTTTTTGGATTTATCGGCTTGTTCTGCTTTAATAAACGACTACTTCAACTATGGCGATTGTTACAAACTGGCGAGTACATCAAAAATTTATCGGTTTCATCAGCGCTTGTCTTCTTCCCTTTAATAAACGATAACTTCGATTGTGCGGATTTTAAGAAAAAGTACAACAAAAATTTATGTGTTTCATCAGCTTGTCTTTTTTAATTTAATAATCGATTAATTTTATTTTGGCGATTTTGACAAATAAATCTTACCAAAAATGTATCGGTTTTAACATACTTTTTTTCATGTTTTTTTGTATCCCTTTTTCTATCAATGTCCTCCAGTTTTTATCAGTTTTTGAAGAGATAAGCACTTCTCTTAACTTCAGCAAAATTTTATCGATGACCTTGGCTGCTGCTTTAATCTCTCTTTATGAATTTACATTAATTGTAACATCTCTGAATAACATCTACTTCCATCAGTTTTCGAAGACATACCCTTATCTATGTGCGAGTACATCGTTCCACAGAGCGATTACTTAACCACTTTTAATTTTATATATTTTATTAAATTTTAAAACTCAAATTTGCATGCCAATTACTTCTTTTTCACTGTGTCACACATGTCGTATGATTGATTTATATTACAACACAATTTCCATAGCAATTTTTTGGTATGATTTGTTGCAAGCAGCTGTTGCCTCGTGCAACTACATTTCAAGCGCATAATCAATACTGATTGTTTGATTGATATAAATGATTGATGCAAAAATTGATTGCCTGAGGCAGTAACTTAACGTGCAGAGGGCATAACGTGGCTGTCAAGGCAACTAACTGAGCCAGGGACTCCTTGCACTAGTAGCAGCTGCAGTGCATCCAAAGCGTTTGCAGCAGATTTCTCGGCTAATTAAAAAGTTTTCAAATGCCAGGGTAGCCGCAACCACAGCCATGTGAGCCAGAAGGTAACCCAAAAATAGGATGATAGACAGGACTAATGAATTTTAAAGTGGGAAGCTGCACTGCTTATCGAGCACTTTGCTAGCGAGCATTTTTGCAGCTGTTTCAGCATATGGCCAACCAGATATTTGAAAAGTTACTTCGACAAGTAGAAGTTAAAATGCGCTTCTTTCATGTATTTCGTTTGTCTTGTCTAGCTCTACTTTAAGTTACTTTCTAAAACACGAAATCTTATCGGTTTTAAATAAGATTATGATGTCGTGTCACACTTGCTTCATCGCATTTAATGAATTATGAAATTTGTACTCGATAACTTTGAAAATATTTTGAAAACATATTTGGGAGATGCTAAAAAATGCTTGTTCTATTTTTTGAAATGAAATGTTGTTACTTTTTTATGGTTTGGTTATATCAGCCCCACATTTTCATTTGTTTCCACTGATAGTAGTTATTTATTGAATTTTTATTTTTTTTTTTAAATTTATGTGTTTCATTTTTGTTTTAATTTGCAAAAAAAATTAAAAAATCAATGTTACAAATATGCATTATTGAATGAAAGTCTGAAGTTTAAAAAAAAATTGTATATATTTATTCTTTCATTAAAAAAATTGATATACATTTTTATTTAAGTTAAATTAACTTAACTGTTTACTTTGAAACATTTCAATAATAAACTTGCATATGATTCTGCTAGGCTGCGGCTTGCTCTTTGGGAAAGTATAAAGTCAATAAGTTGGCACACATTTTGGTTCAAATAAAACGATGACATGACAATATTGCCTTCCAATATATCACACAGACTTAGTGCTACCTACACTAATTAAGCTTGAGTTGTTATCAACAAACCCCACATACCCCCCAATACACAAATTTCTTCAATATGGCTAACTAACTGCTCTGGCTGTTTCTATTGTTGTTGCTGTTGTAGCTGTTAGCCACGTTGGGGCAGCCGTATATTGACCACAAAATGGCAAATATATTCTTGGTCTCTAGCAGACTCCTCAAACTGGGCCAGCATATAAATAAAATGTGTTTGTTATGTGTGTGTGTGTGTGTGTGTGTGTGAGTGTCTGTACATGTACGTTGTTGATAAGCAAATAAAATAAAATACAAAATGGCGGTTAGCCAAGTCAAGGCAATGAAACACACCATTTTTTTATATGCGGTTTTTTTTTATGCTTTTTACTATTATTGTTGTTGTTCTTATTGTGGCCTACGTGCAGCAACAGCAGCAGCAGCAACAATAATAATGGCAACAATAACAACAATAGAAACAACAACAACAACAACAATTTTGGGCAACCCAACTATAACAATAACAATGAGCACACACACACACACAGCACACAAAAATGGCTGCCAGGAAACGGAAACCATTTTGTGCAACCTTTGGCGCGCACTCACACACGCACACCAGCAGACATATACACAATCGCATACATCACTGCCTATGTGTGTGTGTACAAAAGTTTATAAAAGTTATTGAAAAGTATTGCAACAACAAGAAAAAATAAAACCAATATTTGTACAGCAAAAATATTTTTTCAATTTTGGGGAGGTTTATTTTTTTTGCTGGCCTAGTCTGTAGTTTTTTTTTTTTTTGTTCTTGTTTCAGCCGAAGTTTGTGTTGTTGTTGTAGTCTCTGTTGGCTGGCATTTTAGCCATGTTGAGTGACGACCATAGCAGCTGCCAAAGGACAGCAACAACAATACATAACTTTTGTGTATATTTTTGTTGTGCTTTTGTACACCTCGATGGCATTGTTTATAAAAGTGAGTTCTTCAATAAAAAAAAAAAAAAACAACCAAAACACCTTTGTAGCCTACAGAAGTGTGTGTTTGAGCTTAGATTGTGCATTTTATTGAACGAGGATTTTTATCCTGGCATGTTTGGGAATCTAACAGACAGACTCACTAACGGAAGGCAACTTCGTTTAGACTTCAGTTTTGTTTTGAAAAATGGTCAATATATCAGAAGAATGTTAAGGTTGAATGATAAGATTCGATTGAGGCTCAGCAAGCACTTTCCAGACATTGAGGAGAGATGAAGAACGACAGAGAGAAAAGTACTGGGACAGCCTATCCCAAAAACAGCATACCCCGACTTATACACTTCAAACTGATTATGGGAAGATTGAACCTAAAGCGGATTAAAGAATGTACGATGGCGACGAAGAACACTTAAAAGTTAGAAAAGAATTCGTTGATAAGAAAAAAACAAGAAGAACGCCAGAGAAAAGATTTGTGGAACAGCATAGACTTATACACTACAAACTACTTATAGGAATATTTAACCTAATTTAAATTGAGAAAGAAAATGCCAATCTGAAGTTTGAAGTTTTTGCGGGAATTTTAGCAGCTTACCATAAGTTGACCGAAGAATTGACTAGCCTACCCGAACTAGACTCAAAATTGATTATAAGAACTGATTATGAATTATGAAAAAAAATGCCAAACTGACGAAGAACAGTTTTAAAGTTTTTACGGGAATTTTAGCCTACCCGAACTAGGCTCAAAACTTAGATGAGTCTAAGAATTGTTACAGGAATTCGAACAGCTCACTGTATGTTGACATATCTATTACCTAACTAAACTGGGAGTATTCTCGAAAACAAAATTGCGAGGCATATATGGGGAGACTGCCCAGCGCTAATGTATGAAAGAATCAGAATTCTAAACTGCCATACCATGTAGGATCGTAAGCTATCCCATATAAAGATTTTGTCTTAGCCAAGGATCAATACGATGATGGTGACAGGCTTTTAAATATAAAATATTTGTAATAATGGATATAAAAAGCATTCTACGAAGGAATAGAGCCAAGAGCCATTTGGGTCAATGAAGGACCAAATATAGTCTTGGGAGCAGCCGAACGAAACTTACCTAAGCTTTCAACAGAACAAGTCATCGAATACAATCAAAACAAGTCATATGAGACAGGTTGAAGAAAGAATAAGAAAGGCACACTACTAAACTTTATAGATAGAATTGGACTCAGAGATATTCTCTAAAATAAAAGAAGAGGGGACAAAGAAGCAACAGCTCTTTTTAATTTTAAATAGCTAAAAATTTCTAACAAACGTCAAAATAAGTCTAAAAAAAGGGTTTTCGTAGCTTGACAAATTTAGTTGAATTTAGATTTGATTTCGTTTTGTGTATAAAGACCAATTTTGGATCGATCATTTGAGAAATACAAATATATAAGGAACACAAAAACCAGCGTTTCGACGTTAATATTATTCTTAAATGTTTTTCTATTTACAAGTAATAAATGTGCTTTGCTGTGCGTAAAGCCGCAAAAATCCCGAGCATGCTGTAAATATCCTGCACTGTCTCATATTTCATAAAACATTTTTGTTCCACACAACGCTGACCCAATGATTTATATCATATACTTGCATTTTACTGCTGTTTAGTACGTCTCAGCGCACAGAGCATGGGAAATGCTCTATAAAAAAATATACACAAAAAAAAATTGTAAAAAATAATATATAAGAAACTTGGCAGAATTTAGAGCGAACTAGTTTTGGCCAAAACATCACTTAAAAAAAACGTTGCCTACTTTAAGGCGCTTATCAAAAACGCTTCACTAAATTTGTTTCCTTTTTTTGTTTTATTTATAAAGCGTTTCCATTCAAAAATAAAAATAAAACATTTCCAATAAACATTATATCATTTGATGTGCTCTTTATTTATTTACCTTCTGCTTGATATATATGTATATAGTATACCTGCCCACAATTGATATACATTTATATTTAGTTTTTTGTTTTATTTATTTATCTTCGCTGCTCGTTGTTGTTTTTGTTGTTGGATTTACTTTTTATGGCATTTGCGAAATTCAATTGAATTTCCATTAACAAATTGCTCAACGTCGACGTTATCGTGTTGGGGGTGTCCTCTGCCACTTGGTTGCTCCTGCCAACACTCGGCTCCTGTTTGTTGCTGTTGAGGCTTTCATTGAGGCATTCGAATGAATTGGTTAGATGGCACTTCCTGTATTTCGGCATACATCATTTTATTTGGAATGCTCTTGTTTGTTCAAAAAATACTCTGCCGTCAGGGTACTGTGCGTTTAAGCGCAAGTTTGTGACTTCAGATTTATTTAAATTCATAATGATTGATTTTTTCTTTGTAAATGGTTGCGTTACTAAAGGACTTTTTTAAGATTATAGTAATATTGCATGATTTTCCGAATTTTCAGTCGTATTTTAAAGCTATGAAACAGAAACCTCTCTGTGTTTAAGTTAACAATACCAAATTTAAATTTTTTTAATATTTTTGGTATTTTGGAATGATTCTTGAAGATGCTTTAATTTCACTGACAATCACCGAAGTAATTTAAGATTATAGAAATATTGCATGATTTCACGAATTTCCGATCGTATTTTTAAGATTCTAATATATTATATTTGGTATTTGGAAAGATTTTTATAGATGCTCGAATTCTTTCGTGATTTACGGACAATCCCCAAAATAATTTTTTAAGAGTACAAAAATGTTGTTGCATAATATCCAAAATTTCCGATCGTATTTTGTATGAAACATAAACTTCGGTGTATTTCAATTAACAATACAAAATCTTAATTTTTTTTTTTTGGTATTTTGGAAGGATTTTCAAGGATGTTTGAATTTTTCATTTTGGGAAAATCATGAAACATTTTTTTTTAATATTATAGCAATGTTGCATGATTTCCCAAATTTTTGATCGAATTTACAGTTTTGAAACTGAAACTTTGGTGTGTTTGAATTAACAATACCAAATATTTTTAATTTGTGATTTGATTTTTTCAAGTTTTTCGAACAATATAATAAAAAATCATTTTTTAAGAGTACAGAAATGTTGTTGCCGAATATCCCAAATTTCCGATCGTATTTTCTATAAAACATAAACTTTGGTGTGTTTCAACTAACAATACAAAATCTTAATTTTTAAAAAATAATTTTTGTATCTTGGACGACTTTCAAGGATGCTTAAGTTTTTCGTTTTTGGGAAATTCATGAATATATTTTTTTTAGATTATAGAAATGTTGTATGATGAAACTTTAATGTGTTTGAATTAACAATACCAAATATAAGAAAAATATTTAATTTTTTTTAATGTTTTAGCAGTTTTTTCAGGGATACTTGATTTTTTTTGATACTTGCGTTTTTCTTGAACAATATAATAAAAACTATTTTCAAGAGTATGGAAATGTTGTTTAAACAGATACCTCGGTAGTTTTAAATTAACAATACCAAATATTTTGAATTGTTTTTTTTAAAGTTTTGGTATTTAGGAAAGATTTTTAAAGAAACATAATTTTTCAACTTAATATTAAAAACCTTTTTTGAGGGTATAAAAATGTTGTTGCTTAACTTTTCAAATTATGTTTTTTTGTCGAAACTGTATTTTGTGCGTTTTTCTGTTTATTAGCTCCATTTTCTGCATAAAAATTAATGCACATTTTTCACACATTTTTTTATAGATGGCAAAAAGCTTTATTATTGAGCTGCTAAATTGGATTGATTTTTTGTATTGAAATTTGTGTTGAAATTTTATGGTTAGGTGTTGATGCAAAATAAATGAATGGATCTGTTTGTGCTTTTAAAATTGCTACAGGTGGGGAATCGCTACTCGATAATTGTGCGAAGAGATTGTTTCGAAAAAGTTTTATAATTGAGTTGTGGGAGCAATAGAAGTTCGATGAGTTTTGAAATTATTAGAAATTTGAATATAAATGGATAATATTACATTGGATTCATTTAGCCAGCTGAAGCTGCAATTAGCCAACCAGCTGCTGTGCCGTCTACACTAATCTTGTTCAGACAGCTATATTTGCAACATTTCAAAATTTTGCCTGTAATTAAAACATTGTTGCCGCACACACATTCGTGCGGCTTGCCGTATATGCTGCGTGCCACAAAATAATTTGCCACTTGGTGGCAACATCGATAACCCTTACACTTCATTTAATTTTCGTATGTAAAGCAATCCTGGTGGTGTTGACCGCATGACAAGCATAAACGTTAAGTTGGCATCCAAAGCACTTGGAGCATAACCACAAATATAATGTATGCCAGGCGTGGTATACGTCTCCACCTAGAGCAGCCCTCAGCACTGAGAAACCCTTTGACATCTGGCAGCTCACTGTAGCTGCCACAGCCATCAATGTGGCATGTAATAAATTTGCAACTTTCAAAGCAATTAACCCACAAATTTTGCACTCAATTAGCTTGAGAGGAAAATAAAATGAGAACGTGCAGCAGGAGAAGGAAAACGCTCGGCACACGGAAGAGGAAAAGCCATTTGATTTTTATGTGCCAGTTAAATTTTGTTTTTTTACGTTTCCGCTTTTATTTTTTATTTTTATTTTTATTTCATTTTTTTGCTGCTCCTATTTAATGCACATAATTTATTTATTGCGTTTCCTCTTTCGCCTTGTAAATATAATAAAATAAAAATTGTAGTTGTGTTCGAGTTGTAGTTGTTGCAGGATATTGTTGGTGTCGTCGTTCTCTCGCTTTAGTGGCTCATTAAATGAATGCTGTACATAATTTCCAATTAGGCTTGGGATGCTGTGGCCTAAAGTGACTGCGTCGCATGGAGGTTGGTTGGCTTGGAACGCTGGACGGCAATTTGATGGCCTTTTGTGCGCCTAGAGCAATGGCAATAAGTATAATTTTTTTTCGACATTTTTAGCGTTTTGCATTACGATTTGCGAAATAATTAAGTAGACAAGGGCTTTCAATCTATGTGGAACGACAATGCATCATCGTAAAATTTGGCAACATAAATTGGCAGCGGAGCTGAAAAAGTTGGCTTGCTTTTGGACACATAAATCTTTATTTTATACATATTTTTTTAAATCTAAAAAATATTTAAATTTTAAAATTTTTTGCTTTTATCGAAAATCATGCATGAACTCTTAGATTAAGTGGAAATTACAAAAATATTTTAATATTAAAAGTAAGTATCTAGAAAGACTCATAAGAACTCTTAAAGATACGAACTATGGTTAAATAATTTATCAGCTCCTACATTGTTCTGTTTTTCATTCGGTTATTTCAGCAATGAAAACTTACATTTTTATTTTTTTAATTCAAGACAAAATAAGTCAATTTAATAAAAAAGTAAAATAATATAAATAAAGAAATTCAATAAACAATAAGCAATTTTGACAAAAATAGGAAAATTTTATTTTTGAAAGTTCAATAAAAAAAATATGAAAAATCAGTTAAAATATTGTTGATGGTGCATCTGGCAACCCACAAACCGTATCGACCGTCTGGCAACACCTACCAGAGCTTTGTTGTTAGTCTCTCTACGGTCATCAACGAGATCACACGCATCGATCGCTATGTATTATTACCACTATTATAAACATATAATAAACCATACTGAATCAAATCCATAAATAAGTAAAACTTTTACCAACTAAAATTAATATTACTTTTTCATATAATATTAATACCAATTAAAAATTAATATTAGTAATAGAAACTAAATTCAATAAAAAAGAAGTACATTTTAATTCAATAAAATATAAGGAATTTCGAAAAAATGAATATTCAATAATAATGTAAATTCAATTAAAAAATTAATATTAATCATACAAAGTATATTCAATAAAAATGAAATAATTTTTAATTCAATAAAAATAGACAATTTAATAAAAAATGTAAAAAAACATAAACTTATTCATAATACAAAATGTAAAGAAATTTTATTAAATAATAGGGAATTTCGACTAAAATAATGCAATTATTTTTTTTAAGTTCAATAAAAAAGCAAAACTTTTTAAAAATAAAAAATTAATGAAAAAATGCTAAAAAAAAATGGTAATTCAATTAAAAAATTAATATCAATAATACAAACTAAAATTAATTCAATAAAAACTTAGACAATTTTATAAAAATTGGAAAATCAACAATAATAATTTATTAAAATTTAAATGCAATAAAAATTAAATTCAATAAAAAAAATAAATTTTTTAAAAAAAGTTAATATCAATAGTTCAAAGTAAATTCAATAAAAATAAGTAAATTTTAATGCAATAAAAATTAAACAATTTAAAAGGAAAATTAATTGAAAATAAAGAAAGTGAATAAAAATTGAGGAATTTCAACAAAACTAAAAAAAAAGTTAATACAAAAAAGGAAAATTTTTTAAAATTGGAAAATTCAATTATAGAAAATGAATAATGTATAATTCAATAAAAAAGAAGTAAATTCAAACAAAAATAAGTTGTCATTAAAAAATAAGGTTTAAAAAAATGAGAATTTTAAAAAATGCAATAAAGAAGCATTCGATAAAAATTTAATTATTAACATTTAAATAAAAAACAAATTCAATTTGAAAATATGCAGATTAGTTAAATAAATTATTAAAAAATAATTTTAAAAATAAAATAAGCTCATTGAATAAGAAACTCAAACAAAGCAGGAAAATTCTCTAAAAAAAGTGGAAAGTCATCATATAATTAAGTTTTCATAAAAAATTAAATTTATTACAAATATCAATTGTTTAAAAGCTGTAAATTTATTAAAAAAAAACTTTAACATAATAAAAAAATGTATTTAACAAAAAAAAAAAAAAAAAATATTAAGTAAAATGAAATTATTTAACACAAAAAAATTAATGCAAAACACAAACATTAATGCAATAAAAAATTTATTCTAAAGTCAAGTGTATAAAAATGAATTAACAAACTAAAATTAATTGAAAATAAATAATAAAACAAGTTATAAAACCTTTTTAAAATTATTAACATAATATTACTAAAAATACAACATCAAGAAAGAAGCAGACAAACAAATAAACTTCAATTCAAAAATCAAAATAAATTTCATAAAAAAATAATAAAAAAGTAATAAAATAATAATAAAAAGTAATAAAAAAATACACGTAGAAAACTAAATTTTAAAAAAAAAACAGCAATTTATTTATTAAAATTAGTAATTCTTTTTTTTGGTTTTTAATTTTTAGTATGCAAAAAATCGTTACTGATTTATTATTTAAATTGTAAAAAAAATGATTTTCTGCATTTTGGAAATCTTTACAACTATGAAATTCGCGTATAAGGATTCAAAAGATTCCTATATGCATGACCCTATGCTCTTACTTTTATTTTTTGTCACGTCACTTGGCTTGTGAGTAATGTCCTGAGTGCAGCAGCTCAGCAGCCCGCACAACGACGCCATTTTGTTTGATTCCCTTTTTATGTTTATGCGTGCTCCCACGTGCTCTCTCTCTTTCTCTTATCTAATGTCGACATGCACATTATGCTCTGTGTGTCTCTTGGCTGCCCTTTTTTGCCATAGATAAATTGTGTTTGTTTGTTTGTTTGTTGTGAATGTTGCACGAATTTGTCAACATTTTGTTAAGGGAAACGCACGAAAATAGAAAAGTTGCAGCAAGTTGGAGATGATGCGGTGCGTACTGATACCGTTCAAGTTAACGGTAATGATAACGGCGCAAGCATAAGCACGTAGAGTGCGAGTGAAGCAAGCTTATTGCCCTCGCTCTCTCTCTTTCTCTCTCTCTCTCCAGTTGCGCTCATTTATCAATCATAATGCTGCTGAGTGGTCTCATTAATGTTTGTTCTTGAGCACTTATGCGCTTTTGCCTTTTGCCGTCGTCCTGTTGGTCGTCCTTAGCTCATGTAAATTCATGCACATCTACACTGCTCTCTCTCTCTCTCTATCTCGACACTCTCACTTGCACTCAACGCTTTACTAACGGTACATTGTCGCCATTTTTATGGCTGTTTGCCGTTACTTTGCTTCCTTATTAAAGCGTAATTACTTTATGCGCTGATTTATGATTATCTTTAGTCATATTTTTACATTTACCTTTATCTGTGGGTCTTTCAAACTTCTACTCGAAGATAAATATGAAAGCTTATGTAGTATGAGTATTGTTTATGTTTGTTTTTCGGCGCTCTGAGTGCTTTCGGCTTCAGCTTTAAAACCAAAAAAAAAAAAATGTTTCATTAATTTTGTTATTTAATATTGTAGGAGTGCCAGCAAAATTGGATTAATTATCATGAAAGTCCAGTACGCACACAGCGCGGTGCTCCATGTATATGCGGAAAAAACATGAAATATATAAGTATATTTATGCATTTCGTTGGCTGTGTTGTTTTTAACTAAAAAATTACAGCTGATTGTAAAATATTTATGTGCAGTACGCTGCTAGAAAAAATGGCGTTTTTACTGAAACACCCAAAAAAAAGACGGTTGTACTATGAATTTTCGGCAAATATATGAATTATGATTATATTATTCATAAGCTCTTGCTCGGTAGTGTGTTTTGTTTATTTTAATAATGCAAAATTGAATTATTTGTTAAAAATTTTATTTCGAAATAAATGAAATATAGACTATTTTACAAAAATATGGCATATTTTTCCGTTAAGACCAATGCCATTGCATCGATTTTTAAGATCTTTATACAAATTAAGGCGAATTCGTTACTTTGTTTTATTCAGTAGTAATCCGATTTTATGTTTCTGACTATCGCGCCATTTGTGCACAATAACTAATTGACGACATCGCCATCAAAGTAAAACTTCTTATACTTTATCAGCAGCTCCATACTCTGCTTCGAAGCGACTGGAGGAATAGTCTACAAGGAATTTTTCGACTTGTTTCTTAATTAAAAATCTCCATTTTTGTTGGTTTTATAAAAATTTTCTGTTTGCTAAAGTTTGATATCGCATCTGTAAATGTTTCTGTTTGATTTGTTGTATTTTTCTTTAATTTAATTCAATAAAAAAATTTCTTAATATTTATTAAATATTTAATTTCAATATAAACTAAAAATTAAAGATAATTGAAAATACAAATGCTTGGTTTCCCCAAACGAGCAAATCTACTTCATAGATCTTAAAGACTTTTTAAAAATTGAGTGGAGGTGAAGCGTTGACAGTCATCCAATTGTTTATTTCTGTCTATTATTGGCAAAAAGACGCAATTTTTTTTACGATATTTAAGTAATTGAAGACGAAGTCGTTCGGAAGTGGCTTCAAACTGAAAGTCCTGGTTTTTTTCTGTAGCTATAAATAGCTCTTGAAAATTGAATAACATTTTTAAATATTTCCCAAAAAAAAAATTCCGCATTAAAGATTTTTAAAGTCTTAATAAAAATTCGAACAGAATCGTCACTATGTATCAATCAATAGCCTGATTTCATGTTTCTGGCTATCAAGCTCCACGATTATCAATTTGGAACATTGCCGTTCGGATGCGTCTTTGTTCATTTCGAGCTTGTTCTTTATTGAAGCGACTGGCAGAATAGAATCTTTAGAACCTATTATTTATTTATTTATTTATTTATTTTTTTATTTATTTATTTTTTTATTTATTTATTTATTTATTTTTTTATTTATTTATTTATTTATTTATTTATTATTAATATATGGGTACAACTAAGTCCTGTTGACCTTAAGATTAAACAGGTTAAAATTATGGAATAACAAATGATAACAACGAAAATATAAAATAATACTAATCCGTATTCCTATCCTGAGTTTTTTTTATATATATGTACCTTCTCACATCTGTGGCTAGTCAGGAACTTGGATTTACAATGTAAAAGATGAAAACAGAAAGGAGCATAAAAATTTAAACATTTTTTTTCCAAATAGGGAAACCAAAGAACAACGTTGACCAAGTTGAGTTTCTATAATTCGTGATTAGTCAAAGAAGCTCGATTTGGGGAATCAAGTTGAGATAAGATAGATAAAGAGTTGAATTGGAAAGATCTTTGGTAAGAGAGGAAATCATAAAAGTTATTATAATTAACGCATAAGACACGAAAAGGATCGTGTAACGCATAATTAGATCTACAAAATGGTAATGCTAGATGTCAAAAATTACGAGTTACTCTAGAAGAAATGATGAAAGAAATTTTCTTAGGGAGTGTATTAGAGTCAATGAGACCGAGTAAAAGCTTATGCAAAAATAGCACGCCGTGGCATGTTCTACGATCGCTTAGAGAAGGCAATTTTATAAGGCGAAGTCTGCTTGAATAGGACGGCAAACGAATGTTGGGATCGCGGTTGAAAATGTTTTCAAATAAATAGAGTGTCATTTTTACCTGTGATCATCAAGGAAATATCGTATTCGGCTGCGTTTTACAATTCTGTATTACAAATCCGCTCTGCTGTTCAAGTTTCTAATGTGACATTTTAATAAAAATTTCTAAAATAACTCCATAGACGGCTATAATTGCACCGATAACACAAATGTTTAGAGAATTCTATCGAGCACTGGTAACAGAGCATGCGACTATGGTTTCCTTTGCGTGAAATACAGAGTTTGTAAAACAGTCTTATATCTTAAATTTTTGGTATATTTTGTATCATAGTAAGCTCAAGTTTTGTTTGAAAATGTACGAATAACAAATAAACCAACAGTTGGCCCATCTTATATAAAGTTTTCTATAAGTTTTTTTGTTTCGGGGAAGTCGCCTTTACAAAAGTTTCATATCAAACTATTTTTAGTCAAAACAAATCGTTTGTATTTTCAACAAAAATATTTCTAGACAACTCAACCAACATAGGTGGCGCCAGTGGTCTTGTGTAATTAGTCAACTTGCACGTCTGTTCAGTTTGCTTTTGGCTCAAACTTCATGCGCTTAATATCTTAAAGCCAACGCACAACAATGTATATTTCCCATTCGATCTAAAAATAAAACCACAATTTTCACACTGCTCTCGATGCTTATCAATGACGGGCATCAAGTCACTGCTCATACAAACCAAGTACAATGTATATAGTCATGTTTGACTCTGAATGAGTACTTGACTCAGTTGAGCTTTTCATAGCTTCCTATCGTTAGGAATGATTTTTCCCAGGCATTTTTTTCTTTCTTCCGTCTTTATGCTATGCACGTAATGAGGAAGTCACACAGCAATTAATGTTTTATGTTTTTGTTGCTGTTGTTGCTTTATTTTTATCTCGTTGTGCGCTATTCCCTTAACAATTTTTTGTGTGTGTTTTTTTTCGCTTTTCCATTTTTCCGCTTATCCCACGCTGTACATGAAAATATGCAAGATAAGCGGGTGAAAAATAATAAAATGTTGTAGAAAGCAAGTAAAGGCGGAAAACAAAGAAACGAAAACCGGTTAGTTGTGGGGTTTGTCATATACTCTAAAAATTCGGTAGCAAAGCGAAGAATATGGTAGAGTAACCGATTTAATAGTTACCGATTTAATATTAATCGGTTTAATAGTAACCGGTTTAATATTAACCGATTTGAAGTTTTTAGAAAAGTTCCTTTTGCGTAGATATGTTTAATTTCAACGAGCCAAATAATTTTAAAATTATCTTCATAAGTCAAATGTCTATGACAATATTATAACTTGAAGAATATTTACAGAAATAGCTAAGTATTCCATGATAAGTTAACTCGCTCTTGTTATCACTTTTGGAACAGATAAGAGGTATCTAGTTCGCAGCGCATAAGGATGTTGCCAGCACCTTAACTGCTTTTTGCTTTTAGTTTTGTTGTAGTTATGGTTTTATTGGTGTTGCTGTTGTTGTTGTTGTTGCAGTTGAAAATTAAATAAAAAATACAATCAAGCGGCGAGCGGGAAATTGCGGCTGACTGGTTGAAAAACTGCGTGACTCAGCATTAATCTGCAGGACTCACTGCTGAATGCAACTGCCACACTGTGTACAGTTGCCAGCTTTCATTAAAACATAAATACCGTGTGTATCTGTGTGTGTGTGCGTATCTGTGTGTGCATCAAGCTTAAATGTGTGCGTACGTGACTGCAACACCTAAATGTATGCAACAGAAGAATGAGACTGTCATGGCAAACAACAATTCGCACACAGAAAACAATTGAAATTCTTTGTACATCCTTCGGTTAGAAAAGGCAGAGAGGTGAAGACAACGAGAGGCGACTGCAGATGAAACAAAGCAAAGCTGTCAGTGTTCCAAGTTTATCCAAGTGAAGTACGGTGCTTGTACCTCTCTCTCGCTAGTTTCTTCTATTAAGGCCTTTAAATATGCAATGCGTTTCAGGCACTGTCAAAAAATGTTGGGTATAACTTAGTTGGTATTGAAGATTTGATGCATCGACAATTAAAGGAAATACAAAAATCGAATTTAATCGATGCTATAAACAAAGTTATGACTTGGTATATAAAAATATTTAAAAAAAATTAAATAAATTAAAATATAAGTGAAATTGAAAAAAGTAAAATTAATGAAATTAAAAATAAAACAATTTATGAAATTGAGTAAATTTAAATGGAAATTTTAAATGAAATAAGATAAAACGAATTAATTTAATTACAGTAATATTAATTAATTTAAATAAATTAAATGAAATTGTGTAGATGATAAAATAAAATTTAATTAAATATTTAACAAATAAAATAAAATAAAATAAAATAAAATAAAAAATCAGCAAAAATCAATATAATTAAATAAAATGAATAAAGTTATACAAAAAAAATCAAATTAGGAAAATAAAATGAAATATCAAAATTAAAAAGAAACCAAAAATTAATTAAATTAAATAAAATTAATCAAACTGAAGAAAAGAATGTTGTTAATTAAATTAAGTCAAATATTATTAATTTTTATTATTTCCATTATTATATTTTCATTATGATTACAATCTGTTAAATTACCCAGAAATTGGCTTGTCAGCAAGGAATTGCAATAGCCCTTCCTATCGCCAGGATATTTTATTGCTTTAATTCTTATCGTTACAATGTTTCATATGTTTTATGTTTTACATTTTACAAAGAGTATATTTCTATAGTTCCAAATAATGTAATGTTAATTTTAAGTTGTCCTGGTTGAAGTTCCATTTTTGCAATATTAAATAGTATAAAAATAATGAGATTAAAAAAAATAAATAAATAAAATATAAATATAAAATTTTAAAGAATATGGATAAACTAAAAACGCAATACTTTAGCAGTAAAGAGTTTCGGTCGGCGTAAACCCTTTCCAGAGCAAGGTATCAACGCATCTTGAGTCATATCATAATAATTATCACAAATGCATTTTGGTGGTATCCATTGAACTGTTGATTGAATTTAATTTAAATAAAATTAATAAAAGTGAATAAAATGGATTGACTAAACAAGTAAAGTAAAAGTAAACAGTATAATAATAAAATAAAATAGAATAAATATACATTAAATTACTTTTCATAACATACTGTACATAACATCGTAATAACATTAACATTTAACATTTCATTCAATTAATTAACATTATGTTACTTCACAAGCGCACTGTACTTTGCATTCAATTTAATTCAATTCAATAAAAAATTGAACGGTCATCGGGACAGAAAATGCCTGCACAATACAAATTTCGTCTTACCTGCAACTAGTAGTAAACAGTTTAGGGACGAATAAACCTTTCACCGAACAACTAATGAACTAATGAAAGCCCAAGTCTAATTAGTCAATAATCCTTAAAATACTCTGAAAGAACTGGTTACTGAAAAATGTTTTTTGAAAGTAGTCTGTGTGTATTTCGTCGCAGTCCAAACAATAATATTCGCATTTCTCTCAGTGTACCGTGGGGCGTTCAAAGCCATACATCAACTTGTTTATAAATATTTAAATTGCATGCAAAAATAGATATTGCAACAGAAAACTTTTGTCTTCTCGGTTATGTCTGTCAATCAATGCTATTACATGTGTCCCAAACTGCTAATTAAATTCCATGGATTGTGGCATTTACGCCTTCGTCTGGTATGGAATATGCAAAAATTGGTAATTGATACTGTCATTTGTTATTCATTTGAAATCTGTCATTATTGTTGTCGTTACAATTTTTATTCATTACCATAAAACACGAACAATTTTATTGAACAATTACAGAAATAATGACAATAGTTTGTTTACAAACATCAGTTTCAAGGTGGCGTGGCGTAACTCAAACAAACTTTGGATAACTGACAATTGTTATGAATATTGTATTTTTTTTTTCTATAGAAGATTATAATTGGGTAATATTTTGCATACCATAGTAGCCGGTGTAACTTACTTAGTGCAACTGACATTCGTCGGTTTTAATGCAAGCAAACTACGGGCAGGCAATCTGCATTTCAATTAGAGGATGCATTTGGGCCTATTTTCGTTACTATTTAGAAGAAGTAACTTCAATGGATGGCAATTACCGAAGAAATGAAAATATCCCTAGAAGACGATTCAAGACGTGCTTTAAGCACTCTTGTAAACTCTTAGGCTTTTTGGTGTCGTTTTTTGGGAGTACCCAAACTGTGGTTTCAGATCACAGATTTCAGAAAATAAAAAAATCACCTCAAATGCAACTTCAACTTACTTTAATGCTGACGACAAGCATTATAAGGCTCTTTCAGTAATTTTTGAAGAAGAACGCAATTCGAAAGTCTGTAGCAAAGACCGTAAGATCTCAAAAAATAAAAATCGTTCTAAATGCAAATGGAATTTCAATCAACTTTAATGTCGAAGAAATTAAATAAAGTGTAAAGATTTTTCGTGTAATTTTTGATAATTAATGCATAACGATATTGTGTTTCGAAGACATGAAGATCCAACCAATCAACATCAACTCAAATACAAATAGAACTTCAACTATTTTTAATTTTGAAAAATAAGGCAATTTATTGCGATTTGACTCGCTAACCTAAACACTTGCAAGTTGAAACACAAAGTCCTAACCCTTGCACAATATGGATCGTTAGAGCGCATTCACAGCTTCTACCAGTCCCGAGTACTGCATCTAAGCTATATTCCTATATATCCTTTTACCTATGGGTATTTCTATATATATCCACATTTTAATTAAATAAACTTTATATTGCCTACATTTAGGTGTTTGACGTCATAAACATTGCATGCCAAGAGCAGCGCCAACGCCTGACTGCCTTCTGGAACCTTGGGTACCTTGGTGCCCGGGCTTGCCTTGGCTTGGTAAATGAAAACATTTAACAGTTAGTTAGATGTCCTAATACTTGACTTGCCTCTATAGATAGTGCTTGGAACTTCTCTTTCGAATGCCTGCAAGCAAGTCGGGCTGCATTGCGTTGGCATAAAATGCAAGAAAATTGCCTCGACTATTCCGAAGCTCGGAATATGTCAGTTATGTGTTTGTACGGATAAATGGCAAATGCAGGCATGTTATCCTTTACACGACAGACGGAAGAGGGGATACTTCATGCATATGTAAGAATTTGAATTTTATAATCAAATTATTCTGGCTGTTGCTGTTGTTGACACAATTTCAGTTATTTTAGGTTGACAGGCGGTATTTAATTGTAGTTGTTACCATGAGAATTTTCTATGCAGTTGGTTGAAGCTACACTGTGAGATGAAAAGCAGAATTCTTAATGCAGTTAGTTGAAGCTACACTGAAAGATAAATCATCTTTGAATAAAACAAGCAGAAAGTAGTTCTTCAGCTGATGCGGAAATAGCCTTGATTTGGAGTTAGCGGCGCCTAAGAAGATTTCAAAAAGATGATAACAAATGGCTGCACAACCTTAACAAAGCAGCTATATGTATCGCTTCGATTTTGAGGTAATGCTGAACTACTGTAAAGATTTATTTGAGCTGTATTTCATCATCTTTTGCCATAAATTATTCTAAAGTGTTACTACTTAGTTGCCTACTGGTAATTTATAATGTAGCTTGAGACACTGTCTTTGTGTGCTCCTACCTAGCTGTCTGCCAGTAGCTTTTCCATACTCCTTGCCAAAACTATTTGTATTGAAGATAAGTAAATTATGCTCTGCCTGCCATGGCCCTGCTGGTCAATGCGGTTGTAGAGTGTTCAAATTAAGCTTCATAAGCAGATTAATAAGCAGTGCCAGAGCATTCATATTTAAGCCAACAACAGTCTTGCTCCTCATCATCTTCTATTGTTTCATCGTCATCTTCAGCTCTAGCTGTTTCATCTTCGGCGCTGCCTACGTCATCTGCACGTCTCTGTGACCAAAAACAACAGCTGACTACAAAATTAGCTTGCACATTTAGTTTTTGGTAAATGCTTTGCGGCTTTGTTTCCTACCCATAAAGTTAAGCAACAGTAAATAATTTATACTTTTGATGCAAAAAAAGGGTTTACTTTGCGCAAAAGGATTGCAATCCTTCTATATGTTGACCATGTCTGGGTGTATATAAGTGTTTTAGTGTCTGTGTGTGTGTGTGAGTTGAAGTTGTCGTGGTTTTGTGCATAATTGCTCGTGGCGCTGCTCTGTAAATTTGTCAATGGTTTTTGGGGTGATTTAGGTGCAGTGCCTAAAAGCAAGCTTTAGTTTATGTAGTTGATGAGTTGCGGCTATGAAAGTTTTATGCAGGACATTTCGATAGCAAAATGTGTGAATTTATGCACTGGGAAAAATTGGAAAAATGCTTCGCTGTGAATAAAGTGGGAGAACATCTTTGGTATTGTGTTTTTCGATCTCTAGCACTACCAGCTTGTAGATAGATCTAAATGTGCATTTCACGATTCTTTAAGCGTCTAATAGTCTTATTATATTAAGCTTTATTGCTCTCTTATGAACAGTTTGTTCACTATCTTATCTCATCTTGATTAGGCGAAGCAAGCATCTTTCAGCAATTACGAATTAACAAACTTCACTTTGTCAACGTTCATCTTTTGGCTTCTTAATTAAGAAAAATTTTACTAACTTTTATATTCTAAATCCAAGTTCCAAGGCAGCTCCAATTGTGAGACTGAGACACGGATTGTATTATATTATATTTTCCTCATTCTAATTAAAAAATTTACAATTTTTATATTGCTTCATTATAAGGTCAGCAGCTTCTAACTCAAGCTTCAATTATTATATGGCGAAACTTTTAATAAACGCAGTTCTTTGAATTCCGCGAATTGTTGACTCACACAATAAATATTATATTTTAAAAATTAAAATCAAATTTATTTTCAAATTAAGATTATCCAATTTTTACACATTTGAGGTCACTTGAGAATAAAAATCGCATTTATTCGTGAAAACTTAAAAACATTAAGCAGGCAAATTGACCTCTCACAACGATCAGCACTGCTTGAACTGCTTGGTGAGAGTACGCTCACTAACACCAACTAGGGCTCATATTAATTTGATAATATTACGGGCAGTACTATCGCCAAGCAGTCCAAGCAGTGCGGGCTGTTGCGATTTCGCTCCTCACATACTATCACGTCTCGTTTTGCCTTAATTTTAATGAAGTTACTAATCGTATCCTTCACATAGTGGATTGGAAACAATATTAAGACTATGCTGCCCAATTTTGCCTAATTTTTCTGAAAATTAGTAGATTGTTGTGTTTGGATTAGTTTGTTTTTGGATATTATGAAACTACGAAAAATCTACAGAAAGAAAGTAAAATGATTAAAATACCTACCAAAATCTCTACAGCCAGAAAGGTGGTCTTCACTTCTTGTAAGCTTTTTGAAAGAAGTAACTTTCTTGAGAACTTACTAACTGTAGTTGTTTTGCTTTGGGTTATCTTGTTATGGAGCTTATCTAGAGAATTTTATAAAAACAGTGCAAAATCTACAGAAAAAAAGATGACAACTTGTACACTAACGTCTCTCTTACCCATTGTCTGAAGGAACAGCCATAACCTCTACAGCCACAAAAGAGCCTCCACTTTTTTAAAGCTGCTTCAGAACTCAGGTGCTTGAAATAATAGTAACTATATGACTCTATTTATTTTTTAATTTTTTAGTGTTAGAAGTCTTCAAAGATACTGAGGCAGTGCACAGTTTTTTATATTTTTAAGCGTCATCTCGCATTTTATTTTTTTACAATTTCAATCAAAAATTTTATCTAAAAATAAAATGAATTTTAATGAAAAATTTGAAAACACAAAAAACGATTTCGTAAATATAACCAAATATTAACAAAAACCAGCTCATTTCATCAAAAGTCATTGTTGCTCGCAGTGTATCCTTTAAGCCTTATGCTGCACATCCTTCGACAATTTGATTGTGTGTAAATCCTTAAGAGCTCAAGCTGTGGTTAAGTCAACCCACTTCAGTTAGTTCGCAAACAGGCAGACCAATTACAAAAGGCCAACAACATAAAATGCTTGAAAAAGTTTCTATACTTTGGCTAACTATGCTTCAATACCTTCCCCATCATTTGCTTTGAGCCCATTAAACTTGTGCGGACTTTCACCTTTTTAATCCAAAGTTCGAACAGTTAGTCGTCATGCTAACAGTTATAATAACGCTTTTAGTGTGCAGAGTTGGCCAAAAAGTTTTAGCCAAAACAACACAATGAACTTGGCAGCAGAAGCGGCAGATGAAGACTAAGATGAAGCAGCTGCAACAACGGCGCAAAAAAAAAGAAAGCAAGAAAGCTTTAGCAAAACTCAACAAAGGAGAAGAAAGCAGCGGTAAACTGTTAAAGCGTTTCTGGTTGCTATTGTTGTTGTTGCTGTTGTAGCTACTTCAATTTAATGCTTCGTTACCTTTGCAACAAATGTCGAAAATTTTCAAGTGGCATGCAGCACTTGAGCGGCAAGTTTTAAAGTGTAGTAGACCCCTGAAAGCTTAACTCTCCTCCTCTGTAGTGTCTGCTCTATACGAAACCCAATCTAAATGTTAAGCTGCCAATGTAAGCTTACCTGTTTTGTTTTTTGTTTTTTTTTTTTGTCGTTTTAGCCTGTATTCCTTTGGCTTTGTTTATTTTTCATGTCTTGGTCTACAAATACGCCCAGCTTTTTTGCAGCTTAACCATGTTGAGAACGCCTGAAAGTATGTTATAAAACAATAAGCAGAGATTTATTGCATACACTCTCTGGTTGGAAATTTCGTTTTTCATTTTTTGGCCATAAATTTGTCAAGGACGCCTAACACATATCGTGCTTTTGGCTTAAAAACTTTGTCTAGCACTTAACTTTCTAGACGGAAAGTACTAACTTAACTTAAATTGCGCATTTCCGTACGCAATCAGCCAAGTTTTGGCTGCCATGCATGCCAAATCATTGGCTTTTATCATTTGTAGAGTTGCACACACACACACACGCACATCCGCACAGACAACCCACCTGCATGGGGTGGCAGGTAGTGAGTCGCTTTAAAAATCCTTTGGAGCAAATAAAATTTTAACAATGGCATTAGAATAAATTTACATAATTAGCTGCAGCTTAACAGGCCGCAGTTAGTCACACAAATGAGGAGAACCCCTTGGGAGATTGTTAAGCTGTTGTCAGCCGCACCCCAGCATTTTGGGTGCACCCCTTTGCCTGTCACATGATGCATGTAGGGCGGCAGAAAGAGAACACTTTGCCAGCTGGTTTTGATACACTAGACTTGGGAAGATGAGTATTATGGATTTCTGCAGTAATCTGGAGGATGTAAGCATTGGCAATTATTTTATATCCAAATTGGCATTTTAACAAGGTTCACCCTAATTAAAATTAAAAATTGCTCGAACAGTAGCTTATAGTTATCAATGCTGATTTGATCATTTCCACATAATTTCCAGATCATTTCACTCTAAACCTTAAGTCATTCTATACAGTTTTATTTAAAAAATAAAAATATATTAAAGTAAAGCACTTAAATTTGAAGTTAAATTTGTCATTTCAACAAGGTTCCAAAATAACCGAAGTTATGCAAAATGATTTAAAAAAGCGCAACATGAAAAATATATTAAGTTGAAGAACACAAAACGGATTTCACTAGAATTGTTAAGCGTTTTGCTTTCACTAAAACAATTTAACGATTTGCTCATTTTCGAAAGATCCACTTCATTTTAAGCTTAAGAGCCAACAACATAAAATGTTAAATTGTAATTTTTTGTATTTTTCAAGTTTTTTTCGTTAACAAATCTTTTTGTACTTTTTTGAGAATAAAATTAAATCTTCCAGTCAAATTTGAAATGGTTACTATTTATGGTGGTACGGGTAGAGGTATTAGCAATTCGGCTATTCCACGGCAAGATCAATGGAACGTGTTTTTCTGAGTCTCCGTGTCATGAGGTTCAGCTGATCGCTGGTACACTTGGTTGATAGTGTAGATTGACTTTGCTTATTGCCTCTTGCATTCAGTTGCTTGTGCCGTGAGGTTTTCGGGGTTCAGGTAGGGGCGTCTGAGACCATACTCAAGGTTTTATTTTGCACTCTAAAGATTTAAAGAAGTTACGAATTAAAATTTCTAAGGGTTACCCTAATTAAGGGCTTATTATATATTAGAGGACTTATTGCAAGTTTGAATCAATTGTAAAATTGTAAAACAACTGTAAAAGTTATGCATTCTTTGTAAGAACCACCCAAAAAAATTGAAAGACATCCTTTACAGTAAACTACCTCATTTTAGTGTATATCTAAGGATTTTACTAGGTGCCTCATTTTGTTAAAGGGAAATATCCATAGTAATAAATTTAAAGCGTTTCTATCATTTTTAGGAATAGTCTTGTTAGAATTCACATAGAAATAATATTGCTCGTTCACTAAGTGCCACCCTAAGTTAAAATTAAAAACCATTTAAAAGTATCTACCAGCTCATCTTATTAAGTGAAAATATTTAAAGTTTACTCCTTACAGCTTTAGGAATTTTCTTCGAAACTGTGTTCTTAAAATTTATACATGGGTCCATCTAACTAGAAATAGATGGTTCTAGTAATACATTTATAAGAGCCACCCTAAGTAGAAATGTTTCTGTAGTCAAAATTATAAAGTCAAACTAAAAGTGTTCTAATTCAGTCGAGCTGCATTCTTGTCAAAACTTGAGAGCTATTTTTTAGGTTGATAATTTTTCTTAGGTTCTTGCGAATTTGTAGTCTTCGCTTCAATAAGAAAATCTAAAATCTTCAAAAGTTAACATTTTTATTGGAGGAATTATGAGAATTGCTTCAAAATAAAATTGAAATATTTCCATAAATTTTTGAATCTTTTACTTAATTATATATCAAAAGAAAAGCTGGAAAGGCACCATCAATTTCTTAAAATAAAAAAAATATTATTTGTTAAATTATTATATTAAAATATTTATTATTATATACTTATAAATATTACTTATCAGTAAACTTATAACTAATATGGGGGTAAGCTCTAGCTACTTAGGCCTTCGGCTAATTATATTATATTATATTATTATATATACTATAATAAAAAAGTATGATAAAATTAAAATTATTAATTATTACTATTAAATTCAAAATTTTTTCTTAAAATCCCATTTTAATTCAAATATAAAAAAGTCAGTCAGTTGCAAGTTAACAAGAAAATTTCGCATTTACACAGAGAACCATCACAGACCAAAAATTGAGGTCCACCCTAACTTAAAAATGCAAAAAATCGGTCGAAAATTGTGGAACTGCCTTCCTAGTCAAAATGTGCAAATATATGCAAATGATGTATTTACTTTTTCTCTTTTTAGTTTTTGTTTCCAGATAGTTTTGAAAGAAAGAGCAGTAGCTGCACCCTAATTGAAATCCCCAAAAATTTTGCATAAATCGTTTGGAATATGCGCCTTCAAAATTTACTAGAAAACAGCTGCTGAAGAAAGTATCAGACCTTCTCGAATTTAAAATTATAAAAAAAATATATATATTAATCATCTGAAAATCTAACAAATCGTTGAACATTTTTGAGTGTTACACCTTGCTTACGCCAGTTTAACTACTTAAGGTCGTGCTGTCAAGGATTATGCAAACTTTTGTAAATTATTTCTTTAGATTTAAAGACTTTCTAGCTGCTTACAATGATAGTTGTTTAATAGAGTTTCTTAAGCGCAATAAATGTGTTAAGACCTCGTATCACTCTTCCACTTTCCACGTTTTTGACATCTTCGAATTACATCCATTTGGCTGGCTTCCAATGTAGCACTGCTACATCATGTTTGGTAATAATTCAATGCCTTCTTCGTTTCCTGTGAAATACCAGCAAAAGTTTCAAAGACTTTGGCCACAATTCTACATCCTGTGAGTGGGTAAGCACACACACACACACAAGAGAATTTCTGGCTAGGATAAATGCAAAATTGGTTAACTGTCATGTGTGGGCGTGTCGGGAGTGCGTGTGTGTGTGTGCGGCTGTAGTCTTAGCCCGCATAATGTATTGAGTTAAGCACTTAATTTGGCTAAAACAAAAGCAGAACAGCAAAAAAAGCTAAATGAAAAACTTACTTTGTTTCTTGTTTAGTCAAATTACACAAGGACCAGTTGGTGGTAAGTTAGACAAGACATTTGTGTAGCAGATTTGGTTGCAGCACTTAAGAAGAGTATATCGCATAACATTTTGCACTTAGGGAACTTGAGTTGAGTGTTTCGGAATCGCATATTTGGCAGGTTCAGGATTTTAGCAGTTTAGAAGTTGAATATGTTATGGAACTGAACTTTTTTTTCGAAATTTCTGCAATTTTCGTAGTACTTTTGGTTCAAGAAGAGTAGATCGCATAATATTTTGTACTGAAGAAACTTAAGTTAAGTGTTTAGGAATCGCATATTTGCAATGTTCGAGATTTTAGAAGTTTAGAAGAAAGTTACCAAATAAGAAATAATAAAGATGGAAATCTTTAATATAAAATTAATCCATATCGCTAGCCAGATGGCTGAATTTTTTATATATTTGTACCGTCTGACAACTGAGGAGGGCTAGGAATTAGGATTTACTATATATTATTATTAGAATATTAGATTTACAATGTCAAAGATGAAAACAGGATAGTTCTTGATAAAGGAGTTAAAAGGTAAGCATTGACCAAGTTGGGGTCTCGTAGGGTCTCAACGATGCTCGATTTGGCGATTCAAGATGGATTCAGACAGAAGAGAAATCGACGAAAAAGACGAATTGAAAAAGTCGCTCATCAGTGTCAAATCGTAAAGGTTATTATAGTTTGCACATAAGACGCGAAAAGGAACCTATATAAGGATCTATAAAATGAAAATGCTAGAGTTCGAGAATAACGAATTACTCGATGGATTGTTGAGGAGAACGTTTGGAACAATGAATCCGTGTAGGAGCTTTTGCAATAATATCACGCCGTGGCGGGCGATCGTTTAGAGAAGCTAAGTATGTAATAGGTCACAAAAGTAGGTAATTCTTAAAATTTATTGAAATAATCCATTTTTTGCATTGTAAAAGTCGAAAAGCTAATTACTCTGAATGGAATGATAAAAGATAGGAGTGCATTGGGGTCAACGAACCCAAAAAGAACTTATGCACAAAAAATCAAGCCAGTTCATGTTATGCGATAATTTAGTGAAGATAATTTTATTAGGCAAAGTCAACAACAATAGGACGGACAGCGAATCTTAATTTAAGCTCCGAAGAGCAACTATTAAAAACTGTTTTTGAACAAGCTGAGACTTAATAAATTCCTGAGAGTGTTGGTATTGAGGGCTTCAAATGCAACAGCAATATTCCTACATCAGACGGAAGAGTGAAATATGCAACAGCTGAAGGGTCAACAAATTCTGTTGATGTTACTAATGTGTTATGAAACTGAACTTTCTTTCAATTTTCTTGTATCCTTTTTTTATTTGACTTGGGAACTTAGTGGCCTCTACAAAGGCTTTCCACGGTCCTTTTTTTGCCGCCTGCTAGGCATTGACTCACGACGAGCTGATCTGAGCTAGTTTTAGGGAAACGGTGCGGCTCCAAGTTGCTTTTGGTCGTCCTGTTTGTTTGCTTCATTGAGAGTTCCATTCTAACTTTCTTCCATTAAGTTAAACAATTTGGTTGGCTTATTAATATCATAGCTGTTGTCTCCCAAAAATCTGAGTAACTCCTGAAGAGAAAGCACAAACATTTAGCTCAAAACAAACGTACCCAAAGATCTTTCTAATTTATTATTATCGTGTCTGTAGTCTGCAAAATATCTTAGTCAATTCTGAGCTTTCCTATTTGACATTTTTTTTTAAATTTAAGCCAAGACTTTCGCCTAAAATGTATGCCTTAATTCTAATATAAATTAGCAAAAACTCCCTGGAGTATTGTCCTGAAGTACTGCCATCGCATAACTCATTAATATTCATATTTAATATAATCAATTGATTTGCATGCACACAATCAAAGGCTTTTTACATTCGCTTTGTTGCATCTGCTTGGTTGCCTTGGGTTATGTATCCTGTAACTTCATTAATGGCATCGATTACCCCTGCCACCTAGAGACAGCCGCCTAATGTCAAGTATCAAAAGTTTTCACACTAAAAAGGAGCAACCCAAAGCAGACCTGTAGCAGCTCATTGTCAACGGCTTTGAAGCGTTCTCTTTGGGAACGCTGTCAATGCTTTTGTCATTGATGAATTCAGCATTTTCTGAGAATATTTTTGCAGCTCCGTTTTTTTTTTTATACTTATGTGATATGCCATTGGCCCTCATTTGTAACATGTTTTAACGTGCGCTCCCCTTGTTTCCCTCGCTTTGCCATTCTCTCTTATCTTGCGAGTTTTTTTTCTTTTTTTTTTTGTACATTTTTTGTTACTTTTTGCGACATATTTCAGTAGCCATTAGCATAAAATGGCTGCTTTTGCCAGCATCGTCATTGTCATCGCCTTTGCTGTTGGCAATGCTGTCGTATTTTTTTTAAAAGTGCATAAAAAATTTTGTTTCCTTCTTTGTTTTTTTTTTTTTTAAAGATGGCAACGTAAAATGTTTAGTTGCTTTGGCTTGAAGCTCTCGTTGGGGGCTCATCAAGCGTTCAGCTTGAGGTTGGCCAAAGCCATTGCCAGGCCCATTAAATGAATGACAGGTTTTTGTGGCAGCAGCCATTTTCTTACACACTCACACAGATACACACACACACACATATACACATAATTTTTAATATTTGGTTTGCCGTCTCGTTAAGCTTTTTTACTGTAACAAATTTTTAATGAAACAAAATCTGCTCTTTTTTCACTTTCAGCGCAAATTAATTAAAATTGGTTTCTGTTTTCTGTTTGGGTAAGTGCATTTACAACATTAATTTGTTTCGAGTATTTTGCTTAATTTATCAAAATAAGTACGATTTTGCGTTAATAGCTGACGACAGGCAAATAATTTGCCGCTGCTACTAATTGCAGCAGCGAGGCCAACAAACATTAAACAGCAGTTTCGCATTAAGTATACGCCGCGTTTAAAATGCACAAATTGAGTATAAAAGGCGCACAAATAGCAAAACTTTTGTGCAATTTAACTGAGCAGGGAACCGCAGCAGGCGGGGTAGCCAACACCGTGCCCGATTAAACGAGGTGGCCAAAAATTTGGGCGAAACTCAAGCTGCTGTGGGTAGCAGCTGCCCAGGGTTGCTGCAAGTGCGCTGATTTTGAGTTGTTTGGTATTATGCACTCAGATGGACTCAGGCGGGTAGAATACGTGGAAGATTTTGAAAATGTTTTGTTACTTTTGCTTTTGTAGTCTTGAACATTATTAGAATTCTTGCTTGTTTTTTATTTTATTTTTTAAGAAATTGTCTAAAGCGTATCAAAAAAAACACTAGTTGGTAAAACCTAAAATTTCAGTTAATAAAGACAACAATTACGCGTTAGGTGTTAATTTTTAATTAAAGCAAGCCTAGTTAGTTTTAAACAATTTTGCTTCTAATCCTTAAGTTTTTTTTTATTTTACATTCTGTTTTATAGTTTCTTAAATATTTTTTTTATAAAAGTTTTTCGGCTAGGGTCTTCAGCGATAACAATAACTATTATTTAAAATTACAAACAATTCCTTTAAAAATATTTCGCCAACCCTGTTAGGTTAATTGCATAGCAGCTTTCTGCCAAAAAAATAAATAAAAAAAAGAGAATCTGCAATGGTTTTTGGTTTGTGCCAATGTGACGCCTAATTGCTGGCAGCATAAAATGTAAACCAAAAGGCAAAACCCAATGAGGCATGCACCATAATGGCGGCATCAAGCAATGAGATGGCTATAAAATAAGAAGGTTGCTGCCGGGCGGGTAGAGGCAGCGCCAAAAAACATTAAAATAAATCGCAAAAAAAAAAAATAAACGCTTTGCCTCAAAACTCAATGCAAAACCGAAATGTAATTTAAAATTTTTGCGCTGTTGGCGCGAAATTCTTCTACAACAGCTTCAACTTTTGCCTTGATTAATTCCTGCCACAGAGCGCGGCGCGAGTTGAGCATGGGCTCGAGTCTGGCTGAGTCGAAGAGCGTGCTGGCGTGTGTGCCACAAAGTATGCAACTCGAGCACTTTGCCAGCACAATGTCATGCAACGAGTTTGCAGCTGCGATGCAATTTGATTGCATTTGCCGCTGGCAAAATGCGGCGCTCAGCTAAATTGTTGATGGCACTGGCTCAAAAAAAAAAAGAAAGAAAAAAATCTGGTAAAGTCGACGTGAATCTGAGGGGAGCTGTAGGCGAGGGCTAGTAGTAGTTGCGGCAAGGTGTCAGCTGCAGCCGCAGCAGCTGAAAATGCTTTTGGCCAAGTTTGTGCCAATTGCCAATGCGCCTCTCACGCTTAATTAACTGCTTTAGTTAGTTAGTTGGGTGTGTTGTGTTGTTAAGAGCCGCGGCGGCGTTGGAGGCGCTCTACAGATCAGGTGCAGCAGCCATTACTCAATTAAGTGCTTTGTGTGGTAGTGCAGGTGGGGGTGTGTGTATAGGGACTTACTGCTACAGCGTCTCTCATGCAGCTTACCAACACTGCTGCTGCTGCAGTTTAATCCATTTTCCAACACTTGCAGATGCAGTCAAAGCGTTGTTTGCATATTTTGTTGCATACTTTTGTGAGCCACATCAATTTCTACCATTATTTACGCCAATTATGCGTCTACACACACACACACACACACACACCCGCACACCCACAAACACAACCTCAAGTATGCATAAAACTGTTGCCAAGTTGGTGGTCGGATTTTACATTAATCTCTTTGCAGAGCTCAGCACACTGACAGCGCTGGATACACTAGCAAGCTAGCTAGTTTGCTGACGCAACTGTCCTTGACACATTAGTCACCAAGTCACATACAGTAGACAATCAGTTGATTTGTTATCCGAAATGTGTATAGTCTCTAAACGTTGATAAATTTGATCCAAAATTTGTTTGTAGACTTTTGCTGAGCGCATGGGCGCCATCTGTGGGACAATGATTTTTGCAAAGTTTTTATAGCCCAGTACGCAGCAAGAGAAACGCTTCAGTACCAAATGCAATTACATGTTTTAATTTAAATACAATTTTATTAAATAAAATTATATATTTTTTTTTTAGCGGTGTAGAACTTTAAATTGCAATAAATCAATGATGCATTAGTCGATTGACATGAATTTTATTTATCGGAAAGATAATCTAATGACATTACATTTTAAATATGAATTCTGCCACGGTTGGTTGGGATGTACAATTTTCGATGATTTTTTCCAACATTTGTTGCCGTATATCAGCAATAACACGGCAAATGTTGTCTACCGAATAGTTAAGCGTCTGTGGCCGTATCCGCATAGACCAATGACTTTACATTGCCCCATAGAAAGTAGTCTGGCTGTGTTAAATCACAAAGACTTGGAGGCCAATTCACACTTCCAATAAGCTCCATTGAACTCCTTATGCATGTTCTTTGTCTCCTTGTGGTTTGGCAGTTGTTCTCCAAGTCGAATTCCCATATGTTAAGAAGGTTATGAAGAATCTCTGTGTATCTAGCGCTGGTTTTTCTTATGTATCAATCCATGCAACCAGGGAACGTCCATATTGTCATGGTGTAAGACCATTCTCATGGCGTTATTTTGAAGGTGTTAACAAAGTAGTAACAAATCTTTATTGTTTCTCCTATTTAACATCATTCTTCTTTGCACAATATTAAATTTTTTAATATTGATTTTGCTGTTGAATTTGATATGGTTATTCTTTATCATTGCTTCAGAGATGGTATTAGCAATGTCCGATGGGTGTGTATTACTGAGAGTCCTTGCGGTTTGTCTATTATGCTGCAGTTGGTGCCAGTATGTTTGACTGCAGATTCTCTGTGTGTTCAGCGCTGAATTTGCTTATTACTTCTTGAATCCAGAAAACACCTAGTTCGTTGTAAATAGTGTATATAGTTAACTATAAATTGTGATTCTGATTCATTGCCATTAGGTTAGGTTAGGCCGGCAGGCCTCCAGGGGATGTGCTGTCACACAGATCAGAGTAATCCTTAGTGGAACCGAAGTTTGTCGGCTGTGAGTCGTGGTTTTGGGTGAGTTAATCATCCACTCTGCGCGTGTTTTCGCGAAAGCTAACAGTATGTGGGATGGCCTTTGAGCTGCCTCTGCGAGCGAGTCAAGCATTGGTCTCCCTAGAATGTTAGTTCTCGAGATGCAGAGCGCAGGGCAGTTGCATAAAAGTTGATTGCCATTATTATTTCATAATATACTAAGCTTGCAAAAGTAATGCTAATTACTTTACCAATGGTGCTTATCTTGAAAGATTCTATATTTATTATTAGTTCAAATTTTATGAAAAATATTGGTAAGGCAAGCATATCTCATACACTACACGAATTAACGCATTACTTATTTTACAATTATTTTAAACCCTTCTTTTTAATCAAAAAATGCTGCTTAGTTACAGAAAAATAAATAAAATCAAAATAAACTTTGATTCTTTCCAACATATCTTTAGCTCTTGACAGCACCACATTCAATCAAACGCTGTGCTTAAACTCTTCCCATAGCTCATATCTTTAGCTCTTGGGAACACCTAATCATAACCCCAGCGCTGTAGAACACCAAATCTCACAAGAGCTGTTCATCAACTACGCCCAGTTAAACTTACTAATTTATGTAGTTCCACTTATTAATAAGTATGCAACACATTCAATGAATTCTTAGAATTTTTACTACTCAGCCCTTTGGATTTTTATGAATACCCCAAGTAATGCCATATGGACATTGGCCAGTAGCATTTCTTAGAATACTCAACCAATTAAACGCTTAATCCGCAAGCTGCTGCACATTTCCCCAAGTTACCAATGTTATTTTAATGACTCGAAAATTCTACGAATTCGTTACTAATTGCGTGGCAACGACTCTTTTTCAATTTGGCAAACACCACGGGTTCATAGGGTCGTACGCTGTGCTTATCCCCAAGTCTAATCGAATTGATTAAAATTACGACGGAAATGTTTGTGAAAATCTATCTAACAAGCACACCCGGAACAGCAGTTAAATATCTTCCATCCATCCGTCCTTAAAACATGCGTGTACATGTGGTCGCGCCCATGCATAAATAGCTCGTCTCTGACCTACGGGGTCTTCATGTCAAGAGCCGGCACGCACGCAGCCAACAGACACATGCACATAGATACTCGCCCACACACACACACACACACACAGATACAAATGTATCTATTGAAAAAGCGACGTGCTCAAAGTTTTTAATGGCATTTGGCTTGACCATTTGGACTTGGACCGCTTGTTGCTATCCACAGCTGTTTTGTCCAGCGGCATTTTAAATTGAGCAACAACAATGGCCATTTAAATATCTGAATTGTTGATGTTTTTTTTGTTTTTTTTGGAAGGGTATCTTTTATTTTTTACAAAGTATCTGACAAAATGCCAACACTTTGAAGGTGTTGTTGTTGTTTTTGGCTTGTAATGCAACCAGCAATGTAGGGGTGCAAATAATTTGCATAAATCGGTAAAGAGCTGCGGCCACCCTTTGGAAAAACAAAATACTGAAACGTAACGCCGTTGGCGGCATTCTGTTCACCCCTTTTTATGGCAGTGTTTATGTGATGTACAGCTAGCGAGACCCCAAGTCAATATTACCCGCGCTCAAGAACAGTGACCTAGTTGGATTTTGGGCGCAAAAAGGGGTTTGGACAATTTTTAAGCTTTTGTAAGATACTAGAGAAAGCTGGTTTGATTATTATCTTCTTCTGCGGCTTTCTTGTGGGGATCCTTAGACCTCTTATGACAGCAGTTTTGATTTTATTGGAGTCTACCAAGAAAGAGAAATTTTGCAGTAAAAACACACTGAAAAAATGAGCTGATGAACGTTTATTCCTCTTTCCAGACAGATTTTAAGCCGAAAGAACACAACATGACGTTGAATTGAAAATCCAAGTGACACATAAGCTCTTGGAATGCATTCAGTGATCTCCTATTATTGGCCACATTTGATTTTATTTTATTTTTATAAAGGATCAGAATAAGCTCTTAGAATGATTGAATAGGAATATGCATTCAGTGATCTCCTATTATTGGCCATTTGATTTTGTTTTTAAAAAGGATCAGAATGATGGAAGCACGCCGAAGAGAATCCAAATTTGACCATTTCTGACTTCCGGCGGAACGTACACAGGCGTGTACGTACGTATCTTAAAAAAAAATGTTTCCAAGGATCTTACGGTTGCGTTTGCCATTCACAATAGTGTTTCGGTCTTATTTGAAAATGTGTAATGTCGCCACTCATAATTCAGTGACTTTCGGGATGGTTGCATTGGTAGTACTTGTAATATTATTGGCTACTTTTCAGCGCAAACGTGGCCATTTTACTTATACAATCATCCGTTCTAATGGAAGAACTCGATTTATGGTTAAATTTTAGACCAAACTGAACTTGACAAACAGCAACAGCGCGTCAGCTGCTTAAGACAGAGTTGCCAAAAGCTAGTTCCATAAAAAATCACCCTTTATAAACGAGGCTTAGCAAGCTAGCGGCATCCCTTCTTAGCTACACCCATGCCCAGCATATTGACCAACTGTTGCTCAATTGTTTTACGCAGCTTTGGCGTTACGTTACATTCCACGCACCCTTTTCATGTGTTTTTTTTTTTTATTTTCCTTTCAATTTATGCGCCTGAAATGTTGCATTGATTAAATTTTATAATTTTTACGCACAATTGGTTCATGTTCCATCGCTCTGGATGTCAATGTTACGAACTGGGGTCGTCACATAACGCATAATATCGACTTACCCGGAGTACAACTTGACATTTCCAGCGCTGTAAAAATTAATTTTATATCTAAAATTTCGCAAATTTTCGTTTCTACCTAAACATATGTGCCATATTTGTTTGGTTATTCATTTCAATGCAATATGAGCATACGTGCCCCAAAAAATAAAACACTAGGACACGCAAATTTTGTTGTCACAAATTGTTGGGAATCAAAACTGATTTGGTAATCAAACGCTTGCCAACCAACACCAACACCGAAATTGGGCTAATTATGGGTGAAAAATTGGAATTCATGAGGTAATCGTAGCTTATTTAAATGTTGCATGTTAGATTTGCATAAAATTGTGGCATACTTTTTGGCGCTAAGCGAGTGCCGGGTTTCATTGGTGTGTGGCTAGCAAGCGGGTTAATAATAGAGCTTGATTTCCTGTTTTAAATGGAACTTAATGGCAGAGATATGGTCTGGATTGAAGTGAGCTGCGAAACGGGTACTAGGAAGCACATACACACTCCGAGACAGTGATGGGTACGGTGCAACCCATAGAAACGACATTGTATTTCAAAGAATAAATCTCGAAACTGCTTTCAAGAATCATGCAGATCGTTTAAATGCATTACCTTTAGAGATGATCGCTTCGTTAGGATTTCGTTGCGGAAATGGAAAAACATGTATCGCAATAGAAAAAAGCCGCAGATTCCCAGCAGTGTTCATAATTTAAAAGATTTTTTCAAGAAACCTTTTTCGGAAATTGTACAGCATGTTTCAATGCATTTCCTCTAGAGTTGTTCGGTTCGAATCGAGTTTTGGAATAAAGTGTAACAGGGAAAACACGCCGTGGACTTCCAGCTTTTATATTTGAAACGATTTTTTCAAGAAACTTTTTCGAAAATTGTACAGCTTGATTAAAAGCATTTTCTATAGAGACGGTCGATTCGTTTGGATTTCACAACCGAATTGTTAAAGGCGTAGATCGAATCAGAAAAAGGTGCAATAGCGGAAAAACGCTGTAGATTCCCAGCAGCTTTCATATTTTAAGCAATTTTTTCAGAAAACCTTTTTCTGAAATTGTACAGCTTGATTAAAAGCATTTATTCTACAGACGTTCGATTCGATAAGATTTGGTAACGGATATGGTAAAATCGTAGATCGAAAAGTGTAACAGTTGAAAAACGCTGCAGATTCCCAGCAGTGTTCGTATTTGACGATTTTTTCAAGAAACCTTTTTTGAATTCGTTAGGATTTCTCAACCGAAGTGTTAAATACGTAGATCGAATCAAAAAAAGGTGCAATAGCATTATATTAGAACATTACCTATGGAGACGTTTGGTTTATTGGGTATTCGCGGTGGAAATGATAAAAATGTGGATCAAAATGGGAAAAAAGGCAAAAGTAAGCGATGCAGTTACCAAGAGCGCAAATGAGCACGAGAGCGACAATTGAGCAAATACGTGTGAGAGCGTGACAACTTTGTATGCCCATCTACGCTTTTAGCGCAACTGTTAAGTCATTTTAAAGTATTTGTTATTTATGAAATTAGAAGCGATATATAAAATAAAAATCGTTTACAAAATATCTTTTTTCTCTTTGCGTTATACATACTATGACGTCAAAGGTCTCACTCATTTCATAAAGCATAGTCAAACGACGCTTTTGATCAACTCAAATTTCATCCTCCGGCAATTAAGTATGAAATTTTAATTAAATTATTTACTTTATACTCAACTAATGGTCATGTAACAACTATTTGAGTTAGTTAATTGAAGCGTAATAAATTATAAACAATGCGTTACCTTTGGTAATTACATCACGGCTGAAATGTATGCAAATATTTATAGCGTTTGCATTTTGTGTTTTGTGTAATAGATAAATATTTATTTAAGTGTCATCTACGTGTATTTTGAAAGTCAATAACGTTGGCAATGACAATGATGATGAGTGACGAGCGACACGTACACGTTCTGGCCAAATAAAACACTTGAGCTTGGGCAGCCATTCAAATATTTAATTTCCTTTTTCCGGCAAAACCTGTATGTCATATATGTATATTATATATAGCATAGCTATATTTGGTAGCAATCAGCACATAGGTTTCCATTTAATTTCGTAATTGACCGGGGTCGTACACTCTAACTGACCTCACACATGGAAGAGCATAGATATATATGTATAGATATGTACTTCCTGTTGGACTTGCTGTATATAGAAGAGTTGACACGCATTTCCCAATTTAATTGAAAATTTATCAGTTTCACATTTCATTTGCATTTATGCATGCATAAACGACACTCCAATGTAAAACTGTTCCGAGCTGTCCAGCATTCAAAGATAAGCAAAACTTGCTGGAAAGGAACGAACACAGATTTCTACACATAATACCGGAACGGAACTTTGTTGGGATTGGGGTGTGTGTCGATTTGAGGTTGCTGGTACTTTACCATTGAGATGTTTGACATTTTTAGTGTATTGAATGGTTACTGCGGTGGGTTTATGCTTCTTTTATAGAGCTGATTGCGCGAGGTTGGGCTGAAAAGTTGTCGAAATATGAATAATAATTATTTTTGGATAACAATTTTTAACTAAAAACAAATTGGGGAATATTCATAAGAACTTGAAGTTGCTATGCAAATTTTACTATTTTAGTTTGAATTTTATGCCAACAATTGTTATAGAGCGCAAACCATCTAAAAGTTGGAAATTCAAGAAATGCTGTATTTGAATCATTATATTATTTATATTTATTTGAAAATTTTCTTCCATGCAACGTTTTCACATGATCGAAGGCAGCGAGCGGCAGATTAAAATAGGAGTTCGTGAATGAAGAAACAAGGGGACTGACCCTCTAGTATTTTTTTAAAATTAAAGTACGCAACCCAAAAGTTCTTTCTTATCATCTTGAAGCCATTTATCTTCAAGTCCATTGGTATCACACATAGAATACCAATAACTTTTCCCGTAAATTATGCAATTTTCGATTATCACCATACTTCAATTGTAAAATTAGCTATATTCTTTTTTTCTTCCTTTTCAGTTAAAGCAATTACCGTCCTAGTCTTTCTTTACAATTTGTTCGAAAACCATATTGCAACCTGTGAAAGCGGTCATCTTTGACGGCGGTGCCTTCGGCAGATTTTCTATAAAATTTTGCAGTAAATTTCGTATTTATCATCGGTACAGCTTTCCAATTTCGTTTCTTTTAATGAATATCGTTCATTTTACTAATTCGTTTTAGTGCCAGAGCGCTTATGCTTGACGGCAGCGTCTTCTGAAGATTTTCTATGAAATTTTCAAGTAAATTTCGCTATCATCGGTACAGCTTTTCAATATCGTTTCTTTTCATACATCTTACCAATTTTACTCATATTTTCTAGTATCCGCAGAAAACTTGTCTTTTTATGATGAATTTTAAGCAGAAGAGTTTAGTTACATTCCAACCGCAGCTTTTGGAAAGCCAAAAATTAGTTTATCGTTTTGGTATATTATGATATTTTCGAAAAAAAAAACATCGATCTTAGTTTTTTTTTGTTATCCCATGGATAATATCGTCCAAGTCTTCCATTTAAAACTTAACGGCTGAGGCGTCTATTTCTTCGTATTAGTTATAGAATAATAATAAAAATAATAATAGTTAGAGAATTGATCGATATAATAACCAGGTCAAAAATTTATTAATAGGCCACTTGTAATGTGTTGGCTTTTTCCCGGCGAAATCGGTGTCTTGCATATTATCCTTAACTAAAGTTAAAATAAGCTGCGTCGGAATATACTAAATTTTGAATCCAAATCAGCACCAGCGGCCAAACAGTTGTTATAAACATATTTAACAGATTTCTTTAAGTGAAGGGCATCCCATTTCAAGAGAGTTTGGATGTTAGGCAATATACCAGGATTTAGTTCCAAACTTTTGCTATATTATTTAAGTATTCGAGAAGCCATATAACCGCCAATGAAATAACATTCTTAAGAGCGACTGTTAGCCATTTTATTTAGGAAATACACGATTGCTTATAATTTTATAGAACTTTATTCGAATGTTAAAAATATTTTAATTTTTGGAATATAAAATAAAACAGTTTTTCAACCTGTCTGATTTTGTATTTAAGTAGAGGCCTTTTGCAAGTCTTGATTTTTTCTTCTTAATTCTCCCAAAGTATACTTGCATATGCACATCGTTACTACTGGCGCCATCTACTTAGTTGGGGGGCCGTCTACTGAGTACTAAGCAATACTGCTGCATCTCTTGTTATCAAAGTTGCACTTGTGCATTTAAATCGTTCACTTTGGCAACACCTACCCTTTAGCCAACCCTCGCGTTTCTACATTGACTTCTTTTGCAAATTGGCCAAATGTTTGCTATTTGTTTGTTCCCTTTCATTGTGTACGCTATCTGCATTTGCCAAACTCATCGAAACTGCTTTATTAAGTTTTCATTAAATTTTCGTTCAATTAGTTTATTTAATAGAAATTTGTTTGGTCAATATGGAAATTTGTTGTTTATATCCAAAACCAAGATATTTTTGTCGTTTTCGTAATGTTTCTATTATAATAGTTGGGTGCGATCCAGCTGGCAAAGTAATTAGGATTTTGTTGAAGTTCTCTATAAATAAAAGTATTTTTAACATGGAGGGAGTTGTGTATAAATTAATGAAAATAAATGAAAATTTTGTGTACTTGTCACTCATTGCACATTTTACACTTTGCTTTTAGTTGTTGATTTGCTTTTTTGAACTTAATTAAAATTTTTGTGTTTGGCATGTAAACAAAAATGATTCAGCAAGTTTTAGATTTTGTCTATATTTCCTATATTAATTGGAATTTTGTTGTATTTTAATTGATGAAAGAAAGAGTAATTTGTTGTTATTTCAATATAAGTCGATTTTGTCAATTTTAATTGGGCAGTTTTTTGGCAAATACTATTTAGCTGCATTATTTTTGCTGGATATCCTAAGCAAAACAATTTAGTCATAGTTAAGTTTAGACCAACGCTAATGATAAGTTTTATCTTTTATATTAATTTTTTTTATATCTAAATAAATATCATTACAATGTCACTTTTTTTGTTGGTGCATTGATATATAGCTATTCAGAGCGCCAGACGCAATAAATGAATTCGCGAAAATAATACTTACATAATATTATTTATAAAAGGAATACAATAACTTATAAATAAATTTCACGCTAATTTTATTGGAAACCGTGTTTCACTGTGGTTTTCTTTAGGAGTAACATTATAAGTATACACTAAGGATCACTATGATCTATTTGAGATTCCATACCCTGGGGACCTGCCTGCCTAATCGGCCTAATATAATAGATATGCCTTTATATTCGTTTAGTTAAAGATTTTATTTCCAAAGAAGATATTACTTCCTGCATTATACAAATGTGCAATTATGAAAAAAACACCCTATAAATAGATTTACAATGCATAAGCTAACACAACACTTTGTGCACTAATTAGAGTGCGCACTGTACCCAAGTACTGTCATTCCCTATATTAGGCCCTACACTGCACTTTGACATCTTTTGCAGTAATTGCAATTTAACTCACTTTTTTATATGAAGTATATACTTTTTTATGTTTAATATTTTTTTTGTAATATTTTTTTATTTTGTAATTTTTCCCACATGACATTACTGTCATACTTTCGCACATTCTCATGTCTTATTAAGATAAACTTTTAACGAGTTAAACTCGCTGCGGAGCTAACAACTGCGTCCAAGCCAAACCAAACCAAACCAAACCAGAGCATCCATTTAGTAAGCCAGACAGCCATTTATATAGTATATAAATATATACATATACATATATATATATATATTATAGAGTATATTACATATAAGCAGCGACGTATATATACCAGTAAAACTTTACTTGACATCGTTAAAATATTTGCGCTTTTTACATTAACTGCCGTTTCATGCTTTGCAGCTTAATTGAAAAGTGTGCTTGGTTGGGGTAGTGTGTGTGTGTGTGAAGGGGTGCGGAGTGTGTGTGTGTGTGCAGCAGTTGGCGCGTGTGTGACTCGTGTGTGTGTGTGTGGAAGCGCTTGTGACACATTTTTATTAATTTATTTTTATGTTTAATAACAAGACGGCGCCACCCCCACACACACACACTGCCAGGCCAGCCAATATTCAAACTTTTCATTGACAGTTGACAGCTGACGATTTGACGTCGAAAAAAAAGTGTTGACAACGATAACGATAACGATAAACATAAGCATGTCAAATAATGATGACGTTGTTGTTTTTATTCTAGTTATTATTGTTGTCATTGTTATTTAACGCACACTTTTTCGCTTTAATCAATAAAACTTTATTGAGACATATCCAAAGGGCAAATGGCAGCCTGCACTGCTCGCCCCTACCCCACCACTTGATTAAAATGCATGACAGCATGCAAAAAAAATAATACATATATATATATATATTTATTTGTAATAATAAAAACTTTATCGCAATGGCTTATCGGTTGGTGTCGCACGCCAATTCCATCAATAGATTGTCGTATTTCAAGTATTACGTATGCCAAAGCATGAGCAAAATTTGCATAGAATGTACGGCAAAAAGTCATACAAATAAATTCTGAATCATCATTTATAATAATTAATAATTATTTATATTTTTTTGTATTTGTATTAACTAGTTTACTTTGCTGCAACACGTGTCAAACAAGATGTAAAGTTTTAGTTCGATTGGCAAAAAAAAGTTTGATTTGATATTTTAAGCTATTTTTTTGACGGCCTTTAGAAGAGATTACGGAATTTGATATTATTACCTAAGGTCTGCTAAAACATATTCCTGATTTCGACTTATGAGTAAATTAAATTAAGAACATATTTATTTTCAATCAAGTCATGTTGAATGGCTTGAACGCTAAATATATGTAAGGCATACCTAAATTACTAGACTAGAAAGCGTTTAATTTATTAAACAATTGCAGCGCAATTATTATCTAATGACAAATTTTTTAGGAGGTTTCACCATGTAACGCTGTTTATTTTCAAGTATTTGGAATGTTTTTATATAATATAAAAATAAACCCTAGAAATTATGCTCTTTTGTACTTTTGGAATCTTTAGAGCCCAAAATTTAATCTAAATCACCTCATACGTAGATGTAAAAAAAAACAACAAAATTCTTTAATATTATCAAAATAAATTTAATTCGATAAAATATAAAAATATAAAATATTTGCATAAAGTATTGTTGTTTTGCAGAGATAACTCTTGGTTATATATTTGATAAATTTCGATTGCCATTTCTAATAATGGAGTTCTTCTAAATTCTAAAAGATTCGCAACAGTAACTCGCCCAAACCATTTGCATCTATTGAATAGTCAGTGGTAGCAGTGGGAAGGTGCTTTGTCCCGGTATATTTGGAGCCTCTTCTAGTCAATTTTCGAAAATTCAGCAAGCAATAAAATCTTTGTTGTGCTGTGCAGGACTCCTTATTTGCGATCTTAACATAAATTTTACAAAAAAATTATTTGTTTTAGGAAATTTATTTTAATTATTATTTATAATATGAAAATAATATTCGTAGTTACAAAAAAACTAAGTATTAACAGTAGGTGAATATAAATTAAAACGTAAATACTAATTGTTTTGTTTAGGAATACGATTATATTGGTCATTTATATTGGCGATCAACCTAAACAATAGCCACATACCTGACCATAAGTCGACTTGGAAGAACGCACCTCTTGATTTTTTATTGATAGAGGCTAAAATCTCCTAGTACCACAATCCCCACACTGAAGCAATGCTGAAAAATAAACTTTTGAATTTCAACTGCGAAGTGTATTTTTAGCAAAATATCATTATGAACAGATATCAAATATTAAAAACAAAAATGAATTCAAATCATAAAAATATATATATTTTTTTTCAAATCGAAAACTTACAAAATTAAATAAGTTATTGATTATATAGCTGAGAGTCGTTTGCAAAATAGTTATTGCTAGAAAACAGCAATTTACTCTTATTTTGAGCTGGCCTTGGCTTTATGAGGTGGTGGTCAGTCTAAACAGTTAAAGTGTTAGATATTCTTTGTAAACTTAAATTTAGAAGTTGAAGCCATCTAGCACGTTTAAAACTTCTAAAATTTCGTTAGTATTATTAGATAGTGCTCCTCTTCTTCCTTATGCACTGCACTTACCTTCACTGTTCATTTCATTCATAAATCTCTTACTGCTTTTGTTGCTATTATTATGGTCATTTCACTCTCCAGCATTCAATTAAAGCCATCTGGCGGGTTTAGGACTTCAGTAACTGTTAACATCAGGTATGGGGACCAAACAGACGTCTGTGGCACTTACAGGATTTGTTCAAGTGCAAAGCACTTCCGACTTGGCATTTAAATGAATGCGCGCCCGCCTATGGTCAGACACATTCATTTATTGTCGTTGTTGTTGTTGTTGCAAGTACTCGACGAGGGGTTCCGTTGAGGATTATTGATATGGCTCGCTTGTGGCATCCACATTTACAATTTGCGGTCATTTAATTAATAGCAAGCTGATTAATTAGTATTTGTGTTGCAGTTGTTGCTTTCGGATGAGCGTGCTGTGTGTGCGCGTGTGTGTGTGGGGGTGGGCAGTACGATAAGTTCGGTGACGTCCAAGGTGAAAAGTGTAAAGATATGAATCGATTTCGCTGAATGATAATGGAAAGCGAGAATACCTTTTATGTGACATTTTGTTACGAAAAAAAATTAATTTTATTTTATTTAAAAAAAAAAACACGCACACACGACTTAAGATAGTCAATTTTTTGAAAAAGATAAAGACTTTATGCAAATTTAATTTTATATAATTGAGAGGAATTCAAAGAATACGTTGTATTGAGAAGTTGAATAGTTAACAAAGTCAGGTGGTCATTCTATGAACTATGCTGTTGCATTGATTCATTTTCGAATATGGCAAAAATTAGCTTACGATTTTTCATACTAAGAATTGGCTTGAGAAAAAGTGAATTGAGAGTTCAAATTCAGGGTGGATTTACATCGTTTATTTGTTTTTGTAAATGGCATCAAAATTTTCCATTCATCAACTCCACTCATGCTGTGAATACCCTTAATATTTCGCACTTCAAAGTAGCAAATACGGACTTGACTTCAGTGCTAGGGTGGAAAACCTAAAGTCTATATTGTCAAGGCTATTAAAAATGCTTCGGTTTTCGATTTTTTTTAGTGTTTTTAGTTCGTTTACAATTTTTGTTTTTAATTTTTATATTAAGCTTTAAATTCGTATTGAAATAATGCAATTTTAAGGTTGAAGTGCAAGTGAATAATGTCCCTAATTTTCAAATCCTTAACTCAACTTTTTCTGTTAATTCTCTTAATATTTTGTACTTAAAAGTAGCCAACCCATAAATAACTTGGGAATTAGTTCAAATATCCTTAAATATATAAAATTTCAATCTTATTCAAAGTACTTTTTTGTAAACATTTTTTTTTTATATTTTTTATCACTAGTTTTAAATTATTATTATTATTTTTCAATTCATTACAAGCTAAGTATGCTTTATTGAAAAATACACTTTTAAGATTATGAGTTCTCGTTTGAAATATAAAATTTTTTGTATTTATATCACATTTCTTTTAGTGCACAATCAAGAGAATTTTTTTCCAACTTTTTTTTTTTACGAATTTTTCGTTAAATTAAGCATTTTTACGCTTAATATTAAATTTGTTTAAAGATTAATCCAATGCGACCAGTTCTCAGCCACCAAAACTTTATTACTACTGCAGTCGTTTGTCTGCTGTCAACGACCAAAGCTTTATTACCGATCTTGTCGTATATCTGCTCTCAATTGATAAGCTGTCAAAATTCACTGAAAAGTTTTGAAATGAATTATAAAAATTTATTTTTCCTTCGCAATCTTGATTACTGTGCATTACTGTTTTTTTCAACGAAAATTAATTCCGACCAGCTGACACCCATATAGTATCAACTGAACACGATCGCTAAGATTTAAAATTCTATTTTTATAATTTTTTTTTCTTTTCTTTCTTATTATTCCGCTGGGGAACTTAGGGCCTCTACTAGAACCTTCCATCGAACCCTGTTTTTCGCCGCCTGTTTAGCTCTATTCCATGTTATGTTCGCCTGTGCCAGTTCTTGAAGGATGGATGCTACTTCAGGTCGCCTGAAGTCTACCTCCTTAAAGGGTTTTAACGTTCCATTGTCCAATTCGTGTGGGCTTGGAAATACCTTGGGTTTGGGGAGCCATTTTAGGTATAATTCTCTTGTAGTCGTTTTTGTAATCCCTTGCATTTTCCTATCGAAATGGTGATGAATCAGCTGCGACTTAACTAAGTGGTGGAGTTGCCACCTGACGTCTTCTGGGAGTGGCGTCTACAATTACCATTGTTTTTGGTGTTATTGTGAAATGCAGGAAGTGCAGGGATCCAAGAGTCAAAGAAACTCTTGAACACCTTTTATGCAATTCGAGAGCTAGAATTCTAGGGACACCAACGATTGACTCGCTTACAGAGGCAGCTCGGAGGCCACCCCCAAGATTGTTAGCTTTGCTTGGACTACTAACGTATGCATAGCCATGACTCACGGCCGACAAACTCCGGTTCCGGTTCTATGTGAGGCCCCCCATCATAAATAAGCTCAAAGTGCTTTATGTAAAAATGCTACTTGGATAGATTTTCTCGCAGTGTAGCTTTGAATTAACATGAAATATATGCTACTTATATAATTACATTAAAGAACACACAAGAACCCATCAATCAACCCACGCGTTTATATGCAAAATGTACGGCATGCTACGAGAATTGCTTTACTCCCTTTGGCATTTATCGCAAATTATAGCCACAAATGTGCGTCCTTTGTTCTGCTTAACGCAATACATATACATCATATATATATATGTATATATCCTATGATGTACATAACCAGCCAAAAGAATGAAAAATATATAAAATAAAAATGGCTTAAATGCAAATTGTCATTAATTTCATTAGTCAATTGTCATGGCAATTTCATATACGCAGAGGGAGAGAGAGAGAGCGCATACGTACGTGTTGGGTACGCCGGAGTGTGCGTAAGGGCTTTATAATTACCTTAAGCCGCAGGTGGCATCAGTTAATAATCACATACAGCGGATACTCGAAATATCTGCGCAACATATGTACGGATTTGCTGTAAAACGCATATAAAAAGGTTAAAAAGCTTAATGTGGCGGTAAAACAAGTAATGAAAATAAATGAAATGGCAGTGGCTAGATGGCGCCAGCAGTAACCGTATGTTGTTCTTCAAGTGCCACAATTTACTGTACTCGAGTGCACACGCACTTAAGCAGCTTTGTGACTTATGTCAAGCGACATGCTGCTGCTATCTTAAATACCACGAAGACGCCATAATTTTAAGCTTAAAAACTTGAACTCTACTACGTCTGCTGCAGTGCTATAAAATTTGCTGCCGCATATATAATGCTCTCTGCGCGCTGGCAGCAATCGAAAAACTTCAGATAAACCATATTTATATAGAATTATATTGCATTTTTATTACCTATGCATATAGTCGTTCAGTGTGTGCTGCAGCGGCAGGGAGGGCAGACGCGTGTTTAAACATATAAAAGTAGCCGCCAGGCACGTAACATTTTAAAAAACAATTTCGCTTGATACAATTTTTGTGTGATATTTTTTATTATCGCCCAAAAAAATATGCAAACATAAAGCACGATGCACGCGCGCACAACACAGAGAAGGAGACGGCGACGGAGACGGAGACGGAGACAGAGAGAAGCGGAAGCGCGGTAGAAAGGCGTATCGTGCACACCGATACACCAAGGCGTATGCGCAATTTTTTGTTTTATTTTATTTCGTTTTGCTGCTGTTGTTGTTGTTATTCCCCTCTGGCAACTTTGAGCTTCCTGAGCTCTGCCAACTTGTACGTTGACGTTAACGTCGCTGCTAACGCTTATCACTTTGTATGGCATTTTAGATGTTTGGTATTATGTTTTCATACTCTAGTTTTAAGGGTATAGCTCTTTTTTGAGGTAGTTTGTCAACGAATGTATGATAACAAATGTTAAAGGCGATTTATTTCATTTGAAATCACGTATATGAATGTGCCTACTACACTTTAGTTGATCCTCCATAATCAAGGGGCCGAAATGGAAGGGGAATGAATGGGGAAGCTGAGTTCAATACAACATTGCATTGGATTGGCTGGGAAAATAAGCTAAATGCCGCAATAACTCGTTTTAAGTACAAGCCAATCGGTGACGATTTGTAAATATGTCCCAGCAGGATCATCATATTGCAACAGCTGACAAGCAGCCACAAAAATTAAGAATTTAAATGCCAATTCAACTAATTCACTTAAGTTCGTTTATTTTTTGATTTTTGAAAACTCTTGCAAATTTCATATTTTTATAATATAATAATTCTCTTGATTACTTCGATATAAATGTTATATATTTATTTGCTAAAAATATGTGTTTAAAATGTTATAAAAAGTTAATTTTTAGAGAAAATATAAAAATTTTAAAAAATTTTCTGTATGTAAATAAAATGTAAAGGATTTTGAGATATGATCCCATAAGCATGCTCAAACAAAATAGTTCACATTTCATACAAAATTATTTTAGAAATTGAGATAAATTATTAAATAAAACGTCATCATCATCACCATTCAGCTCTACCACCCGTGGTGGGTTTTGGCTTTCCCAACAGTTCTTCTCCATTCGTCCCGGTTATTAGGCGCGCCCGTTCCTTACTTTCAACTTCAGCATGTCATCCTCAATATTGTCAATTAGGCGCTTTCTTGCTCGAACCCTGTTTCTTGTGGGGAGTGGTGTGTATGATGCCAGCACAAGCTTTTGTGCGCTGTCTGGTCCAACCATAGGTCATGACCTATCCATCTTAGTCTCTGGGATCTTATGAGTTTGACTACATGTTCGTCATGCTTTAAGCTCAACAATTCGTCATTGTTCCTTGGGATGTAGTCACCGCGTTCATTTATCTTTGCCCCAAACGTATTGCGCAGTATTCTTCTTTCAAAGATTATTAGGGATTCTTCGTCTGCTGTTTGTCATGTTCCAAATTTCTGCTCCATATGTGGCTATTGGTCTTATGATGGAATTATAAATTCGTAGCTTGCATGCCTACGACAGCAGTTTTGACCTGAAAATTTTTTGTTGTGCACGTAGGTTTTAGTCGAATATACAATCCGGTCCTGTATGCTGTCCCTTGCTCTGTTGTCATTGCTTATCAACACTCTCCCAAGTTTTTAAAGTTGTCAAATCCTTCGAAGTGGTAATCACTTATGTGGGGAATCTCTTCTTCGCTCGATGTATCTGAATAATGTCATATATTTAGTCTTAGATTGATTGATTCTCAAACCAACTTCCTTTGCTTTTGTGCTTTGTTTATGAGGATATCTTGGAAATACCGCTGGTTTCTTGCCAGGATGGCAATATCATCTGCATACGCTATTAATACCCCAGACCTGTTGAAGACATTTCTAGAGATTGTGTGTTCTCGAATCTCTGCACTATGAGACATAAATTAAATAAATAAAAAATAAAACTTCAAATACCCTGAAATTTTTAATGAACTTAGCATAATTTTTTTATTATTTAACGGAAGAATTTTAATTATTTTAAAATCAAATCTATAAGATATTCTTATAGATTTCTCTTCGTTAAATGTTTCACTTTTTTTCTCATACCTTTTTTTGGAAGAATATAAGAATATTTTATAGATTTGTTTTTAACATAATTAAAATTCTTTCGTTAATTAATAAATAACTTTTTTTCCCCATTTCAACTCAGAACTTAAATGAAATTAAATAAAAAAATATATATTTTTGCTAAAAGATTAAATAATAAATTACTTAATGTTTACAAAAGACTTTTTATTCACAAATACATTTAAAACAAACAAAATTATTTTTTAACAAAAATTGTTGGCTTCCTCTTGGTTTTTGACATCGGAAATACATTTGTTTTGGTGTATTTATTTTTTAATTTAAACATTTTCTTGCATTTTTTTGCGTAATTTTGTAAGTAAACAATTTTTCTAATAAATAGATTTTTCCAATAAATATTTTTGTACATTAATCTGAAAAAATCTTCTAGTCAATCAAGATCATCAAAACTTCAAAAAATTTTGCACATGTAGTTACGCAAGTGTATTTCAACGTCGTCATAAGTACTGCTGACTACGAGGAAAAAAATATTATTATATATTTTTATTGTTGTACCGTGGCTCCCTTTTTTTTTATTTTTGTAAATTGTGTTTTATATAATTTTGCTTACGCATAAAATAAACAAGTTGTATATAATGCCCATACCATTGCAAGTCAATAATGTAGAAATATTTTCCAAAGTTTTTAAACTGAAAACACTGGGCTGGGCGCGCAAGGAAATGGTGGAGCAGAGGCTGACGGCTGTTTGTGGACCGCTTGAGAGCTTGCTTGTGTGCAAAGTGTTGTGTGTGGGGGTATGTGTGTTTGTATATATGTGTGTGTGTAGGGAATATTACGTATACGAGGTGTCGCCCTTAATGTATTTTCATGCCTTATTTAAAATGATTTTCGACTTGCCATCACAGCGCACACAGGAAATTACTTTCATTTATTGTTTTTTAAAAAAAAAAAAGTATCGTTGGTCCCTTTGGACGGAAAAAAATTGAATTGGTCTCGTTGTTGTTTTTTTTTTTCTTCTTGGGAGCACCTGTTGCTGCCATAAAGATTGTAAATCATTTAATAAATTATGTGGTTTCCAGCAATTTTACTCTTGAATTAATTTGAAATTTATTAATATTTTATGTGAATGAATTATATTTATTTTATTTTATTAAAATTATTTTTGAAGATAATTTTATCGGGCGAATTTTGGACAGCGAAAGTGAAAATGTGTTATTTTTTGAAAGTGATTGTTTTTTCAATATGTTTTAGAAGATTTATTATTCTGTGTGCTTCAAGGGTTAGAAAGGGCTAGGTATTTTAGCTTAAGCCGTTTTCAATGCTCAAAATTTAGTCTGAAAAGGTTTGAAGGTTTGCACGTGAAGCTCATGTGAAAACAACGATATCTCTCAAGTCAAAAAATGCTCAATTTGAACAAATTTACATTTATGACGATGGTGAAGCTACAAGAAAGCAAATAAATTAATAAACAAAATAAGAGATCGTCGAAGGGGTGCGGTTACGAATTCATCTTAATTGTTATTCTGTTTCCTCCATTCCGTCAAGATGCCATCACCTTCAAGCTTATTCCTAAAATTTGACAATTTGGAAGTTCAACCATAAAAATGCGGTACATCAAGTTAAACTCAAAAACCATGCACTAAAAAATTTGTTGCAAATCCTGAAAAACTTTATTTATTATCAAACCAAAATCATAAAACAATTAATTGGCACTTAAGAAGAGTAAATAAAGTTTTGGTCATGCTTTCTGCCAGCCAAAAGGACTTAAATGTTAAATTGGCTTATATGCTTGAACTAAGTTCTTGAGCAAATATGTGCAAAAGTTTTGGTCCAAAGTTTGTACGAAAAATGTGAAACTTTAATTTGATGACACTTTCAACGTCGAGACGAACGTAACAAATGCGAAATCTTGAGTTTGAGTATATTGACTCTTTCTACTGGCACACATATATATACACATATATTCAATTTGCAGATATCATATACAGATGATATACAAAAGAAATGCCAAGGGGCAAAACACAAAATTAAAACTCAATATGGCAAAAACAAAGCTGGCAGGGAACGCTGTGTGGGGCTGCGTTGGGGCAGCAGCAGCAAAACACCAAGTGAGACGTTTAATTAATGGAGTGGAAAGACACATGAGTCCTGTAGAATTAGTGGCAATGGCAAAGACAAACGGCTGGAAATATATATAATATATATATACAAAATAGATAAACAGCGAGAGTGGAAAGTAAAGTTGGCAGAAGAGGTTTTAGCTAGGTGGCAGTTGTTTACGGGGGCAGAATACCAGTAGCCAATATTTGGCGCTGGTCAAGGCATGGCCAAGACTTATATGCGAAATAATTGAAAATTATATATAAATTATAAAATTTTAAAATATTTTATACTTTTTTTTAGCGTTTCTTTTACACTTGTGTTAAAAATTAAAGCAGCAACACTGTCCACAACGCTTACCTCTCAACCTACCCTCGTTACCACAAACATGTAGACAAATCACATTGGAGCAAAGTCTTTGCTTCCTAGTTGCCCGAGGCTAAAGACTTAAGGAAATACAAGTATGAGACAACAAGCAAAGCAAAAGCAATATGAAGAAGCGTATATTATGGAAAACATTGGGGTTAGATATGTGAAGTGGTTGGGCTTGGCTGCTTTGCATGACAGCTCAGCATTTTGCAAAAGAAAATCACAGATGAAAAACATAAAATCACAACAAAAAGACAGAAAAAAAATAGAACATTATCGTCGCAACAACAACAGCAATGACATGTTACATTTCAATAAGTAACAAAATCGAAACCATCTGTCCCAAATGCAATGACAGCGCATAAGTTGGCCATTAGGAAAATGCCAAAAGACATGAGAAAAAATAAAGTAAAATACAATCAAGACCACAGCAGCTAGAACAAGCAAATCAATGTTGAAAATAACTTGGGGTGTTTCTTATCAACCGATAAACTTTTACCATATAAGCCATCTAATTGAAACTGTGCTGCAGTTGTAGTCATAAAACTAAATGTGCTTGTAGCATGCGGCGTATACGCAATGTGCGCACTCTAAGTCTGCGTTACGTATACGCCTAGTAATCTGCGTTTGAACAACGCTTAAGCTATGCCATTTCGTATCTGCTGTTTAGCATAATCTTTTCTATGCAAATTTCAAGTATATATTTGCACAAATTTACTTACATTTACTTGGCACTTATTTGTTTATTTATATTTAAACTTGCATTATTTCTTCTCGATTTGTTTTATTTTTTTGCTTTCAACATTTAATGCACAAATATTTGGCATTTACATAAAGAGTAAATACTGTTTGATTTTATTTACTTGGTCATTGAAATTTAAAAGGCATTCGGTGGGAAATTAGTCGTCTATGGATTTTGTAAAATTTTTAAAGCGCGTTGCTGTTAGATTTTCAAAAGCAAAATAGCTCGAAATAGGCAATACTATTAGAGGCATAATTCAGCGAAAACCTTTATAGCAATCGCTGTTTTACGTGTTTCTGATATGTTGGAGGTAGCGAGATTATAAATGCAAAAGTTGGTTTTATTTTTTAAGTTAAAAAGGCGGATCTAAGATAGTCGCCATGAGCAAAAACTGAATTTTGTTGCTATTTGTCTGGATATGGCTTAATTTATCTACATTTTGTATTGAGGCATCGTTAAGATTATATACAGCCTACATTGTTCGATTGGAACTGAATAGAACGTTTCATTATAATAAATATTAATGATTATGAAGTAAAGAATATTGAAATTAAATTTTTGCAATAAAAAAGTTGTATAAATCGCGTCATCGTGTCGGTTGTTCGTATGCTAAGCATAATATTTGAACCAAATTTTTATATGGAGTCTGAATTAACTTTAGCTATTTTTTTGTGAAAGTTTCTGCATAACAACTTAAAATTTTTTTTTTTAAAAACGATGAAGAGAAGCACTTTTTATCTAAAATTTAGATAATTCCTGTTTCACTTAAGCTTTTCCTCCTTTACTTGATGCAAAATTGATGGAAAAGTGTAGCAAAAGTGCACGCAATACGGAAAAGTTAAATTTACAAAACTGGAATTTAATTTTTAATGGAACAAACACCTTCTGAATTTGTTCTTAGAGCTGCGATTCGTCGAAATGGCGAGTAAAATTTAAAGTAGATGGCGCAAATTTGTTTTTAAAAAAAATAAAAGAAAGAAGGCAGATGGTCTCTCCTAAGAATACTGCGACAGTAGCCCCATCTCAATGAGGAATTAAACTTTTGGAATTAAACTTTTTTATTTTTCTACAAAAAGCTGATAAATATTTTAGAAATCGAAAATTTTTTAGTTTTAATTCTCAACTTTTCTCTTGTTTGTGAGAAATTAAACATTTTCGATTTTGATTTTCATTTTTCTACGATTCAACTGATAATGATCTTAGCAACCGCAAATTTTTGGATATGTTTCGCAACTTTCATTTTTTTGTAATTAAACTTTTTCGATTTTGATTTTGATTTTCCTACGATTTAACTTAGAAACCCAAAATCTTTGTTTTTGATTCACAACTTTCCTTTTCTTTGTGAGCAATATGATTTTTTCGATTTTTATTAAAAAAAAAAAAAAAAAAGATCTTAGAAAACTGAAATTTTTTCGCTTTTGATTTTAATTTTTTTAAGAAAAGCTGATGAAGATACTAGAAACTTTATTTTCTTTTTTTACGATTAAAAACTACAATGGTTGATTTGTAGTATTTTTGGTTGGACATTGAAGGAGTTTGATTTCGCATAAATATTTTGTATGCTTTATTTATATGTTTATCTGTTTTTTAAATAAGTTAAAAGAAACCCCATTATCTTAAGCAAACATTTTTTTCATTTAAACAGATAAAAATTTAAGTTAAGTGACACAAAGTATATTTCATAAAAAGCCAGTTAACTTTTGATGGCCATACAAAAGGATTGAACTCTTTAAACTTTATATTCACACAACTCAATACTAATCTTTCATAATTTTTGTTCTCTTTTCTTTTTAGGTGAGTTTCTTTATTAACTTGTTATCGGTTAATATGCAGCAAAGGATATGAACTTTGAGCAAGTTTCAAACTGTCAACTCTTAATAGGATAAATTGTGAGTAGGGTGATTTCATTATGAAGTTAACATGGGACAATGTTTGTCGAAAAGTTCAACCTAATATAAGCAAGTTTGCTTTATGTCTTGGTATTCATAATGCATTTGGGAATATTTCATAAAAATTTATTTAGATTTATTTTGAGCTTGAAATTCGAGTCATTAAATTTTGATTTAAAATATTTTAAGTGAAATCTTTCTGTTGCAATATATTTTTCAGCTTTAATTTATTTTTGCAAGTAAGTAAGAAAGCAAAGGGAAACAAACATAGACAAACAGTAAATCCAAAGAATTTTAAAATAACATTTTTTTAACATTTGCATTTTGATATTTTCTTCTGAAAGCAAAAAAAATACCTTGAAAATATTTATTATTAATATCTTAATTTTTTCCTTTGAGTTATAATTTTACGAATTTCCCTTATTTTTGGGAAATAATATTTTTTTTTAATATTTTTTGCATTTTTATAATTTTTTTAAGGTAAAAAATTAATTTTAATTCCTAAAAAATTTATTTTAATTTTTTTCCTTTGAGTTATAATATAAATTTTCCCTTTTTTTTGGAAACAATCTTCTTTTAAGCTTTGTGATATTTTTAAATTTTCCTCTTAACACAATAAAAATTATTAAAAAATAATTTTTAATATTAACCTAATTTTATTCTTTTGTATTAAGAATTTACGAATTTCCCTGTTTTGGGAAATCAACTTTTTTTTAACTATTTTAATTTTATGTTTCTTAAAGCATCAAAATTTATTCACAAAAGTTCTTATAAAAAAGCCTTAACTAGAAGAAAGCCACACACACCTCTTTTTGATTTTTTTGGTTTTTTCTTCTTATGGCAATTAAAAATTCTTAAAAAATATATCTTATTAATAACTCCATTGTTTTCCTTTGTATTTACGAATTTCACTTTTTTTGAGAAATTGACTTGTTCTAACCTTTTCGTTTTCTCTCTATCTCTTGAAGCATTAAAACTTATTCACAAAAGTTCTTGGAAAACTTGGCACACGTAGATTTTCCATAAAGATCCCTTAACTAAAAGAAAATGGATCTAACCACACATACCTACATCGAAGAAGTCCCAAACACATAGTAAAATTTAAGTATGCATGGCAATTACAAAAGGCATATTTTGTAGATGTTTCCGTATAAAATAAAAATGGCGTCGCCGCAGACATGTTTATGCATGACGGCGAGCTGCTTAATATTTTGAACATGCCCAAAACCGTGCAAATCCTTTCGAGTTTCTTTTTATTTGTTGATTTTTATTTTTCAGTGTGTGTGTTTTTTTTCATCTTCCTGTTTTTGGTGCAGATAAGTTGTGCCTTATGGGGTAAGACCGATAAGAGGGGTGACATTAAAATACCCTTAGCATATATAGATAAGAAAAACCTATGGAAGCTGTTTTTTATTTGTATTATTTTGTGTGTGTTTTTCTTGTTGTAAGCTGTCTGGCGGCCTTTTAAGGTTTTTATTTTTTATATTTTTTTTTTTTGCTGAAATACCAATGTGTGCGATGTGTCGGTAGGTATTGCTCCTGGTGGCGGCAGCTGGCATTGTTGTCTCCGTTTTGCAGCTGTTGGCTGGCACATTCAATCAGAAGCATCAATCAATTTTGGGTAGATAAAAGGGCTACGCACAGGCAGTTCCATTTTATTTCATTTTTTCAATTTTTTTTTTGTTGGAAATTTCGCGCGCACTCAAGCTTAAATGCGTGGATTGGTAGAAAGCATATGCTGATGGGACAGCTTGGATGTGCACCGAAAGAAAAGGTAGTTGGTATTTTCATGCAGTTCCTGTGGAAAGCTGACTAAGTGATGACGTCTAAAATTGAAAGTCGTATTTCTGTTATTTTGAAGGTAATTCGAAAACCTTAAAGTTGTGTATTGGAACGACTGAAGATCCGCCATTTTTGTAGCTACAATCCAGTCTTATACAAAGAGATTAAAATACTGAAAACTAAAATACTTATTTGGTTCAAATTTTATGTAAGAAAGTTTCGAGCGGCTAGCTTTCATAAAGCGAGAGTCGCACAAAGATCCACTTTAGACCTCTATCTCTAAAAGAGTATACCTGTTCTTACGACGTCACCTTGTTATTAAACCATAGATAATAATAAACAAACAAAAAAATAAAAGCGCCATTTTGGCTTTCACAACTATTTCGAATAAATTTTTTAAAGTTTTTTTTTTTAATGAAAATTTGGTTTACCTGCTTCGTTAGTTATTTGTTGAAAAATAAAGAATATAAACCATTTTGATTATGCGAGCTCTTTTAGTGCTAACGAGTTTCGCACCTAACACAAACGAGGGAGACTGGTTTCACAATGTCACTAAATTATTATTTCATGAATAAGCATAAACGAACAATATTTTTGATAAATATAATCATCATTTTTGGTTTTGAAAAAAGCTTCCAAATAGTTTTTTTGAAGGACACTGTTTTTCTCAGCATTTGAAGGCCCTACTTCGATGGTCACTTGTTACAGTTTTCCTATTATGGCGAAAGATTAGTTAGTGTTAACGAGTTTCGCACTAACGAGAGAGACGGCTGCCGTGACATCACCTTACTGTTGTACCATGAGTGAAAGATAAATATTGACGCCCCTGCAAATAAATTGTTCCAAGAAGACTTAGTTTTAATGTATATTTGGCTTTATATTGTTACTTCTTTAACAAACACAAAATATTAAAATAATGCTTTAATAAAATTGTTAAAAAGTACATAAGTCTTTTGTACTACGAATGTTCTCTTAGCGCTTAAGAGCTTCGTGCTTAAAAAATAAAACAAGTGTGCCTGCTCTCACGGCGTCACCTTAAAACTTAAAACCATCAGCTGATCAAAATATGTGAACGACATTTGGGTTTTCAAAACGATTACAAATATATTGTTCGAAGAATTGTTTCTCTTAATAATACCTCATTTGTGGCGCCCTTGACAAACACTTAAATTAAGCCTTTTGTGAACCTTCTTTTTTTCACAGTGTATAAAATTTTGTTGCCCGCTTTCAGGCGCTAACACCTGTGAGTGCCGCCTATTTATTAAGTCATGAGCAAACACACTCTCACACACTCTCTCGCACACAAACACATTTACAAACACCAATACAACTCAGTGGCAGCTGCTAGCTGTCCATTATAGTTAGTTTTTTTTTTGAGGAGATTGCTTTCCCTGCCAAACTTGATGGAACCTTTTTGGCGGTGGTCTGCTGATGCTCGATTTCTGCATGCCAGCTCGCATCTATTTTTTTTTTGGCTACAATTGACAATCGTGCTAAAAGTGCGGACATCTGCCACACCCACTTACACGTACAAATACACACATACAGAGACTCAAACATAGTTGACTTCCTGTCTGCTGTTATTTGGACATTGTGATGCTGTAGTTGTATAGCTGATCCTGACGCCATCATGTGCTCTGCGTAGTCCATTCATTCAAACGTCTGCTCACGTTTCTGGCAGTTTTCTGCCCATTTGATGTTTGCCCAAATCCCTTTTTTTCCAGCGTTTCCTTGTTGTTGTCTGTCCCATCATCACTGATTGCTTTTGTGCATTTTTGAGTGTCATTTTTGTTTGAGCTGCTGCTGCTATTCAAAATGGCTGCCCTTCCGGTTGTCGTCGTTGTTGTTATTTTTGTTGTTGTTGCCAAAGTTTTGTGTGTGTAATTTTTCGTGTTTGACGCATATTACGCATCATTGGCTTTTGTCTGCGTGAAGTGTGTGTGTGTGCGTGAGTATCTGCGTGTTTCTATCTGTATCTGAACATGTCTGTGTCTAACCGCTGTAAAGTTAACTCGTCGTTTGCGGTGCAACACAAAAGTGTTATGTTAATATGCTTTGGCAGGCTCCACTTAACTTTGGCTTGTTTTCAGCCTAAAGTTTGGCATAGTAAATTTGTTTTGAATGACATTAGATGGTTATAGATGTTAGTTTAGAAAAGTTGTTTGAAAAGTTGAAAATATGGTTAACAAAAGTTTACTTTTAGAGAGATATGGTATAGATAGTGAGCAATCGGTTGCAACAGAGAGTGGAGTACTTATAGCGAAGGAGTTTTTTTCGAGTCTTTAGTTTCAATGCTTAGTTTCAGTGCATAGTAGAGTAATCGTATAGCTTGTACTTTATGTTTAAGTTTCTCGCTTTCACTTTCAGTCGTTTTTCATCCCACTTTCTGTCTCTCACTCTTGGTCGATCCCTGCAGCCTATATTTATTTGACTTATTTCGACACTAACTCGCTTTCTCTCTCAGAATTTGATAATACGATAAAGTCGTCGCTAAGAGCTCTCCTTTATTGTACATCAAGTTTTACTATCCCGAAATATATCTTAGCGTTGATACGTTACGACTAGCTCCTCACTTACCAAAAGAACTCTAAACGAGTGAGAGCAAGAGTGACCGCTCGCAAAGCATTACCTTATTATTACAACATTGTTTTGCAAAGTTTTCTCTTCTCTCTCTGCATATTTTGCATGCGCTATCACACTGAAAGTCTCTTATATAGGATTTTTTTGGTATTATCATTTTCCGTTAAGCACTTTCGTCATTCCCAGTTGTAAGCTACAACTTTTGATTTCTTTGGGTCTTGCTGTGACCCTTAACTTTATTTTGCAGAGTTCATTGTTTTCGGCCACAATCTTTATCTGCTTGAATTCCAGTGAATTCAGCCTTCTGCATACTTTGCTGTCATTAATTCCATTGGCTATAGACATCTGGTAGCTTTTGAGGAGATCTTTATTTGACACTACGTTTAGCAACCAGATTTTGTTGATTCTTGCAATTTTGATACACATAAAACCCTCATTCCCTTTTCGAAGCCATACAAGAAGATAGTTGCTTTGTAATATGTAATTTGTATTGATGAGCCGTAGGCATACTGGAGTATGAAATATTTATATGATATATGTGTTTATGTTAGGTATAACGATGAGTTTACAGGATTTTCTATCGTTATCGTTAAGAAAATCTGCAATTAGTTCTTGATTTAGGCAATTGACATATTGAGTTACAAAAAAAAATGTATATTCTATTTTACATATCCTGTGTCCGTCAGGTTCCGTACTATCGCTTCTGTAATTCCCGAGCATTATTCACATAACGTAAAATTTTAAGCACGTTTAAGACAAAAGATAAACTTTAAAACATTAATCCTTGAATCTGTTGTCTTTTTTGTAAGAAATTTCGTTTAATTAATTAAAAATAAATACAAATTCCAATAACGCTTAAAGCTCAAAAATCACCTTGCCATGCCATTTAGCAGTTTATCAGCCCATAGCATATTTTCACTGTATTTTTCCATGTTAAACATCGCATCTGTTTAAACACTGCCAAAGATGAAGGAAATGCATTTCTTAAAAAGCGCAACTCAATATCACCAGCAACACCAGCTTCATGGCCAATGTGGCTTTACCCACAGAGCACAAGAAATGCAAACCAAATATATATTTCCATTAACACACAATTCTTGCAATTTGTCGCTTACAAAAGCTGCACATAAGTAATGCACAAAAGGATAAACAAGGAAAAAGGAAACTAAAAGAAATCCGAGATCCTTGTGCTTGCATAAAATGTGCGACAACCAGATTTTAGTTAGAATATGCGCACAACTTTGAGGCAAGCCAAGTCAGCCATTGCAACTTGAGTGGCAACAGGAACAGAGACGAAAGAAAAAGAAAAAAAAATATGGCCAAAAAAAAGCCACGAAACAAAACCAAATGCACTTACAAGCCAAATGCAGGCAAAGTTGCAACAACAGCTACGAACTTTGTTGCTGCCCCAAAAAGTATGCAACACAATTTGGCAGAGCACAAAGAGAGTGCAACTAAAGCTGCCGCCGCGTAGCTTAAATGCAATGAACAAATTGATATGCAAATGTGTGTGAGAGTGTGTAGGTGTGTGTGTGTGTGAGTGTACACACCGACAAAAGCGCAATAAAGTGTAAAAGAAACAACAATAGCACGCGCCTGTGTGTATGTGTGTGTGTGAGGGTAACAAAGAAACAGCTGCTTAGCTGCGTGCGCCATTTTGTAAGGCAACTTCCGGCAGCTGTCAACGACAACAGAAATTTGTTGCAGCAACTGGCAGCTAACTGTCTTTGGAATCTGCGACCCGCACACACTCACACACATACAGTGCTAATATATCCGGCTGCCAGCACAAAAGTATGCTACAAAAAATATTTCTTCCACAGCAGCAACATTACGTATACGCCTACGATGCGCTCACAACTTTTGACTGCTATGCTCTGCCTGGAGCATCAATATTATTAAACCAGTTCGCAGTTCGCTTTTTTTTTTTTGCTTTTGCCGCTGCCTTTGGACATAAGTAACTGCCAAACTAAATTGAATTAAAATAAAAAAAAAATGTCTATATGCATGTAATAATAAAAAGAATTTAATTTTTTTTTGTAAAAAGTTGAGAATATGATGAAGCTGAAGCTACGCAAATTTGCCCTGGAGCCAACATAAACTTTTCGCTTGTACAAAAATTCAATTTAGCGTAACTTTTTTGGCTTTTCTATCAGCTGAGTTGCGCGTTGTGCCGCTCTCCATCATTTCGTCCATCTCGAGCTATGCTACTTATGGCTATTCTTTTTTCCCATTGCCATCCATGCGCGAGCAGAAAAAACTTTTTTGCCACTTTCATGATTGAAATATATAGGCGTATAATTTTATTTCTTTAAATTATTTTTTGCATCTTTTTTTTCTTGTCTGGTTTCAGGCGCGTAAAGTAAGTTATGCAACTAAAGAGTACTCTGCAGCGGGAAGAGCAGCTGTTTGAAGTATAGTTAAGTTTGAAAATATGTAGCCTATATGTTGGGCTTACAAATACTGCTTACTTGGAAAGTGCGGGGATTTTTCTACTATTTTTTGACTGAATAAGTACATTTCTAGCAGTTAAAGTGTTTTTTTCCCCCAATGGCCAAGTTTCTACAAAATTCCATTTTCCAACTGATTCCCTCGATTGTGCTGCCACCGCTGCAAATGTGGATCGCAGAGTTATGCTTATTAGTAGCTTTTTGAAAAGTAGGTAGACTCATATTTTAAAGATAAATTTGCAGTAATCAGGGATTTTGAGTTGATAATCGAATATAAACGGCGTTGTCTTTAATTACTAAAGATTCACTTTGGCAAATAGCCTCTATTTGCTAGCTAAGCCAGCGCTAGGTAAATATACCAGTGCTGCAGGTTGGCAACGAACCAGCTGCCTACCTGCGGTTCCACTATTTGTATCCATTAAAAAACATATTTTATTGTAGATTAGCTATTGCATAAATTCACAACTTATCTGAAAGTTTTGATAGTGAGCCTTCAAAAATCTTGAAAATTAAAGAGTATATACGAAAGAGCATATTTTCTTCTCTAGTTAACTTTCTCAAAGGTAGATCTTCGCAATAATTGGATTTGCATAACATTTCAGCGCTGATTCCCATTTTGTATTTATTTTTTGCATTAAAGTACAAATTTCATAACTTTAATTGTGCCATTAAATTGCTTTAGAGTGCAATACTATTTTCGTTCAATTTCCATTATCTATATTTTTTTTAAAAAACATTCCATAACTGGCATGCGCATATTTTGCACTTTAACCGATTATGGCAACAAATTGCGTACAAATCTCAAAATAATAATGGCGGCAAAAAAGAAAACTTAAAACCCCCTGAATAAAACTGTTGAAAAAAATTTGCATTGTCATTTGTTTTGACATATCCCCGCTAATAACTGCAAAATTAGTACGTTCCGTTATGTACGTTTTGCAAATAAAACGCAAATTGCCGATGTACAACAGTTTACATCGAAAACAAAAAAAAAATGGCAACAGTTGCAATAAAAAAATGCCTCAAAATGGCGAAAAACGTGCGCAAATTTTTAGTGCTAGTTAGTTGGCTGTTAGTGGCTGTTGTTGTTGTTGCTGCTGCTGTGCTGGCATATTATTTTTGGTGAGAGAATAAAAAAAGGAAACTAAAAATAAAAAAAATACCTTAACTGTCAGCATATGTTGTGTGGCACTTATGTTGCGACATAAAGTTGCATTTGAAACTTGTTTACTTGTGCAATTTAGCCACTTAAAGCGAGTGTCGCGCATGGATTTCGTTTGCATATATGCAAATCCACACAGCCACTATCTGGTGGTAACTGTGACGTCAGTGTGTGGTGCACGGCTGCATTAGAGTGGCGTTTGTGTCGAGACGAGAACGACACTGACTGGTATTGCTGCACATGTTGTTGCAGGGGCAACCAGGAGGCGCTAAGCCCAGCCAACAGTGCGACACAATTGCCGCAATGAAAGCAGCAGCAGCAGGCTGAGTAGCAAAGTAGAGAAGAGTCATGGAGTAGTACGAACAGTGGCTTCATTCTTTAGATGTTTTAGTTATTGCTATCCTGGCTTATGGAGTGTTTTGCAAATAGTAGAATGTCAGCAAAACATAACTAAAGTGGTGGGGATCTCAACAATAGACTTTGATTTTTTAAGTAGTTATTATGAAAAGCCAAGTAATTGGGAGATGAGTTGGAGTAAATGGTGGCCATTATGATTATTTAGTTTTGCTTAATGTAGACGCCTTTATTTTAAAGATTTTAGCAGCCCCACTATCAAAAGTCTCAGATAAGACTTCTTATTATGCATAAGCCCTCAAAATAAAATGTGTTTTTTATTGGATGCGAATTTTGTATGCAGCGTACTCGCCAAGATAGATAGTTCAAGTAAAAATCCATGTTTTGCCTTAATTGAAAAGTTAGCCACTTCTTTTTAACACAAAAACGCAGTGAATTTATTTGCACACAGCTGACCTAACTTTACTTTTAGTTAATATATGTTCTAGAGGTGGGGCCTCGTAGCTTAGTGGGTAATACACTTGCCTTCTAATCGCGGGGTCGTGGGTTCGAATCCCACTCATGGCAAGAGGCATGACCACTCCAACGTCCCTCTTAAAAATTGCTTCTCTACCTAATAGAAAGCTTTTCTCCATTTGCACAAAAATTCAACAATTTCTGGCATCCCCCCTTGCCCCACTCCTCACCCCCCACGCTAATTGGAGGGTATACCATAGAACCAAGCGCCATTCATAGCTTTTCGGCGTACAGCAACAACACCAGCTAGAATGATGCCAACAATTAAAAAAGACTGTATCGCCCAGCCTTTCCGCGCAGCCAAGCGCAGACGCTACTCCCAGAAGGCGTCAGGTGGCAGCCCACCACTGGGATAAGTCGCATCTGGCCAATCACCAGTTCGATCGAAAAACTCAACAGATTACAGAAACCTACACAAGAGAATACATAAACGGCTCCCCAAGTTCGATGACGTCCAAAGGCATTTTCAAAAAAAAAAAAACGGACACGAATAGGCCAATGGACCGTTAGAACCCTAAAGGATCCATCAAGATTAGCACAGTTCGAGGAGGAAATGGAGAAAACTGCAGATAGCTGGCATCCATCCATAAGGCAATAGACGGATCGGCAGACCCAAGGCGACCTGGAGAAGATCCATCCTCCAACAACTGACCCAGGCGAAAAATTAGGATTCGATGGATGGCTCTTGTAGAGGCCCTAAGTTCCCAAGTGGAATAATAAGGAAAAAAAAAAAAAAAAAAAATGTTCTAGAGGATAATGTTTACAAAGTAAACATTTGAGATAACCCGATTTTCCATGCTTAACGCAAAATGGCGCCATTATTTATAGCAACTGGTTTGATTTTGCAACTTTTTACTTCATATGAGAATATATATTTATCTCCAATTCTCCAACATTCAAAATATATATTGCAATAAAATTTGATTATAATCATAAGTTCGCCATCTAAATCATTTTAATTTTGTTGGTAAAAGACATGATAGTTTACATTTCTTGAATGAGGTTTGGCTAGGCTTCTACCGTACTTTATCGAAAAAAAGATATAAATTTGCGAGATAAAAGTTCTACTAGAGTTAAAAATTTAAGCCGAAAGAGCAAAAACCCATTATTCCGTAAAAAAAGAAAACAGTCTGATAAACATTGCAATAATGTTTAAATAATACAAACAAAGAAAGTATAAACTTTAAAAACATAAAATTGGGAATGATTTCCAATATTCTATGTATAAGAACACACCAACCAAGCTGCTGGAGTTTCTGGCGAGTTATATCAATGTGTGTGGCCTGGCGGTATGCTGATGAAACACAATTGCTTTCCAATTGCCCAAAACTGGCCGCTGCTAGAAGATTGTTTCCTTCAGACGGTCCAATTGGTGAAAGTGCAGTTGCGAGTTAGGAGTTTCGTCATCATTTCAGATCAGCTAAAAGTACATAATTCCCAGACAATTCCACCAAACACGCAGCAAAACCTTGCTGGCAGTGAAGTGACTCCCTTGGCCACCGTTTCCGCCGGTTCATCACGCTTTGACGACGACCGTTTTCGTTTGACTTTGTCGTAAGAAAATATATAGTATTTTCTCTTTTCTAGTGTCCTTCTTTGACGTGGCCTCAAACGAAACTGATTCAACTTTTTTAGTACGAAATATAATCTTTCTAACGCCATCTCGTGGAACCCAATCGTTCTTGTACAACGCGAAATACAGATAAATAACGTAATTTTTTGAAATACAATGTATTTCATTTTATTACAGCCAATATACAATTTTAATATGCATTTCATCCTTAGAATACAAATTTATTTATTTACATCGATCATCGATCTTAACGCTTTTTGAATTACTTCCTTCATTTTGATTAGAGAGCATTTTTCACTATAAAAGTAAATATTTTAAGCAAATCCCAAGGCAGAGAAGTTCTCCATTGTGTGTTGTCACCACGCAAATGTTTGCCAAAAGGCGTTCAACTTTAACAATTGTTCTTTGACTGCTGCCAAAAGTCACCCTCTGTTTACAGGGTGCACCAGGCACAAACTTCTCTAACAAATACGAAACAACGAAACTTTTAATGGGGAACAACGACAGGTTCAACAACAACAACAACAACTGCACCTACAACGTGTACAAACTTTCTAATTGTCTAAATTACACAGATACACACGCACACACATACGCCTACACACACAGCCACACCCACACACACACACTCATGCACGCTTTCAGCTTTTCGGCTTGGTGTTAATTCCTATTGACATGGCGTTCTTCTGCCAGTTCTCCCCATACAAACACTCCACATATAATACCTCTACGTTCGTATATATAGAGTATTCCATGTTGCACCCAACTTTGCCGCATTGTTTTTCTTTTATTTGTTGTTGTTGTTGTAGTTGTAGTTGTAGTTGCTGCAGTTGTGGCAGTTGTATTTGAGCCAAATACAATTTCAAGTTGCTATAAGGCTTAAACTTTTACATTTTTTTTTTCCAAGCACTACCTACGGTACGACGTGTTCATGTGAGTTATGCCAAATTGAAAAAAAGAGAAAAATAATCTGCTGCATACTTTTTGGCCGCATGCAAATTTATTGTGGCATGCAACGCGTTGCTGTCATCTACCATTACACACTTGGCATTTTAACGTTAAAATTGTGCACAACATGCACTTGGCATGAAAATTAATAGAAAATTCTCTGCCAAGATGCCAAAAATTGAATGAAAGAAAAAAATATTCACACTGCTTGCACTAAATAATCGCATAAAGGGAAATGCATTCGCAGAAAGGGAATTGCACTCGCACAAAGAAGAGTAACTAGTACGGAGAGTAAATTTTTGATTTATCAACAGCTTGAAAGCTCAACACAATATGCCTGAGGATGCATATTTCCGACATAATACCACGAGAATAAAATAGAAACTTTGCAAATTATTGAAAAATTTGTTGAACGTCAAGCTGTTGGGCAAAACTCCTTCAAGTCTGGTTTAATAATTTTTCATGTGTTAAATTAAAAATATGGAAACTACAACTAGAGACTGCTGCAGATAAAATAAAAAAATGGCTTTTTTGGCAGAAATTCTGTTTTCTTGCAGTTAAAAATAAAATGTTTTTGTTAAATTTAAACAATATATACACTACCGAAGAAATCCTTTTACTTTTGGAATACGCTAAATGGATGCTTCTTTAAAGTTTGTTTTTTCCAAGCCTACTCCCAAATTGTTCAAATTTCTTACTATTGCAATCCCTCACGAAAAGAAACCTTCGTACGCTTTCAAATATTCGGCTGCAAAATAAAACTTTTTCGAAAGAATATAGGGTACCACTGCTTGACTACAAAATTTCTTATATCTGCTTAGCTTCCCAACCGCTTTGTGCATCTTTGGAAAGGGTATTTATAGATTCAACCAGGTTCGCCCACTTTGGCGAACATTTTTCGTTTTTGATGGGCTCGCAGTTTTTAAGAAATTCAATTCTCTTAAATTCAGCTTGATGCTTTCGAATAGTAATTTTTGTTATTTTCATTTGTCGTTAAGGAATACAAATACAAAAAATTTTCTCGCAAAACAAAAAATTAATCATTTCATATACTAAAACTAAGTTCTTTAATTATTATTCCCATTGACTTTGATCATCGCTCTCCAAAGGCGAATCATAGGCTGATTTTGCTAGAGACATAGCGTCTTTTTGCTAGCCATGCCACTGTTAGCCAATAGCGTCTTTTTGCTAGCCATACCACTGCTCGCCAAATGCACCACTGCTGCTGGGTGGAGTCGAACCTTCCGACAGGCGACTACTCTATCATTCACGCTACCAAAGCCCTTATTGATTCGATTTGTCTTTCGAGTTTAAAAATCGAATAATTTTATAAAAAACAAATTTGCACGCCGAGCGCAAATACTTTTCCCAATCGCTCTGCTTGTTTTTGAGCAATATCTCCCAAAACTAAGTCCCCTCTGCTCTCCATTCAATATATGTGCCGTTTTTATATTTATTTCAAGGATCTGAACGGCAGATCTTCAAAAATCCAACAGCATTCGTTGAAAAAGCCAGTAGTCTGACTATTTTAGTTTTTTGAATCTGTGTAACTTTTTTTTTCAATTTTAATGCCCTTTCCACCGTTTCTGGACATTTTTCACGCAATATTCGCTTCAAACGCATTAGTTGTATTTCATAAAGTTCTTCGTTAAAGATTTCGCCGGGTTTTATTAGTCTGATCCCACCATACGAAGGGCGATGGAAAATTATTTGCAAGAGAAGTTAAAAAATTCCTGAAAATGCCGCTTAGACAAAACTAGACTTTTCTATTTCCAGTTGCTATCTTTTTAGGTATTTTTTCTTTAACTCATTTTTTAGAAATAAAATCAAAACTTTTATTTCTTTCAAAATAAACTTAGAAATCCACTTTGTTTTCTGAAAGCTCAACTAACGTCACGCCAGAGACTTAAATATTTATTTTAAGAAAAATATCCTGTATTTAAACAAAAGTCAGCTTAATTTTAAAAGCAGATAATGCAGTGATTGCTGCCACTATTAAATTCCTCAAACTGTGCACAAACTATCTATACGCACTGTACCATCATTCGTTGCATACATTTAGCGCAAAAGTTTAATTGAAATCAAGGCAAACCGGGAGCGAAAAAAAACACGAAAATAATAATTTGTACAAAATATGCAGATGATACGAAGAAATAAACTGAAAGATAGCTGGGCGTGTCATGTAAGTGGGCGTGCGTGTAAAAACAACAAACGCTGCGCAGCTGTACGCATACTAACTGCGAGCAGTGTGCCAAAGCTGTGTCAATGTGTTGAACGCTGCGCTGACACGCATAAATTTCCAACAATTACAGCGCGTTTTCCATGCATTCGTGGATGCCGCAACGTAAGAGTAGTTGCACACACCCAACTCACCCCGTGTGCCACTAAGCATGCTGCAACATGCTGTGTGCATACTAATAATGCGCAGTGTAGCTTGTTTTGGGCTTGGGTTTTAGCTGCGTGTAACTGATGCTCCCCCCGCCACTTTGGGGTAAAGCATGTTGTTTTAGTTGCTGCCACCGCGTTGCATCTGCAGTTGGCATAAAATTTGCGCATATTAAGTTGTTGATTTTTTGATTTACATTTACGGCTGGACAAGCCAGCAGCTTCTCCCCGCACTACGAAATCCCCTGTAAAAACAATGACTAACAAAAATCAAAGTGCCACATTGCAACAGCAACAACAACAACAATAAAACGGTGGGTATCCACAACTACAATGGCGGCGGCTAAAATGAAAGCCGCAAAAACTGCAATTTATACGCGACGGGCCGACCAGTGTGTGCGTTGCTTGCAACCCTTTGTGGCAGCAGCAGCGGCATCAGCAGCTTTTGGTCCACCAGATTAGAAACTAACTGCCCGTGTTGCCGGCTGCAAACAATTTTCACATTTTCGCATTTTCACTGTCAATGTTAAGACGCGTTGCGCTGTCGGGGAAAAGCTCATCAAAGTCAGCATAGTAGCACTTCGTGTGGCACTCAAGTGCATGCAACCAAGCAACACACAACAAACTTGCCACTTTTAGTTACTCACTTAGTCACTCAACAGTTCCATCATTTTTGCTCATCAACGTCATCAGCTGCAGCTTTGGAGTGAGGTTACAGGAAGTACCTCACCTTTGGCTGTTTTTGCCACTCGTCGCGTTCTTCCTGTTGCAGCTTACTCATAATAATGCAACAAAGATGAAGCAGCAGCGGCAGCAGCGAAGGAAGCATAAGATGATGTCTGCGTTTACTTGCAGCTTTCCACAAGGTATTTCCGCGTTAAGAACCGTTGAACTGTTGCCGTCACCAGGTAACATAACGAGCTGCAAGAGGAATTGAGCGTAGTCCCCTGGCGTGCACATTGTATGCATTTTGTTGCTGCTCGCAGTCGGGTATGTCCACTTTGCTAAGCCGCTTGGCGCGAGTAAAAAGTGAGTTTGACAAAACTAAGGTTAAGCTTGTTTGTTGGCAAAGTCTTCAAGGATGACGAATGAAAAAACCATAATCATGGTTAACTAGTAGGTTGGACGTTCTGCGGGGGAAGAAGTTAAGTTAAGTTAACTTTGTTGGGCACAATTTTTCAAAGAGCAAATCTTTTCAAGCAAATTATGCGTGTTGACCTTGTCGTACAGCGAGCGTTTACTTTTTAAAATTATTTAAGATTTAATTTTTGAAATAATTTAAGTTTTTATTTTATTACGATAAAAAGTTTTTCACAAAATTGAATTTTCTAAAGATGGAATAACAAAAACAAAAAATATTTTCAGCAAAACTTTTGCAATAATTTTGGAAAGCAAAACCTTATTTGTACCAAATATTTGCTCTCAGCTCAAGTTTTAACTTCCTCAAGTTTTAAAACCAATAAGAGCAGCTCAGTTAAGGAGACAATAAGAGCATCCATAATTCACCTGAAGATATTTTCACTATATTAGCGTGAAATTGAAAAAAAAAAGGCGCATAATTATGCGCCAGTTCGTTGCTTGGTCGGTGAGCATAAGGCAAGGTTGGGTTGATTGTTGCTGTGGATGCCAGCTCATGCAGCCTGCTTGCCGTCAAAATGACTGTGCAACTCGTTGAAGTTCTTTCAAGTTTCCCTGCTGCACTTGACGACGTTGATGTAGGTGCATTTATTTTTATTTTCTTTATTCTATTTTTTTTTCGCTTTCTTTTCTATTTTTATTATGCTTCTTCATGCTGTTTTTAGCTGTCGCTTTTGTTTTACATAAAATTTGTAAGGACTTGCATATTTTTAGGCATTGTTTTTATTTTTTTATTTTTCCTACAGAGCATTTAAGCGCTGCTTATTGTTTTTTCTGTTTGTAGGTGCGTTTACATTAAGTATTTCAGAGTGTTGCCATTGTGTTGCCGTACATAAAGCGGGTGCTTTAACCCATTCAAGAAGTTAATTTCGCAAATGGCAAATGCAGCAAATGTCTATGGATTGGGTGGGACGAGTCTTTTGTCAAATTGTGTCAGTTTTGAAGAAGGTATTCTAAGTGCTCTATTGGGAGATAAGGGAAAATAGACAGTTGCGTGTTTGCAATATACATTTTGCTGTGAATTGGAGCTGGCGTTATATATATATAGATAGTATTCACGGGCGCCATCTATCGAAGTTGTCACAGTTTGGACACATTTTTAACGAATTATATCTAAATCGGAACGTCGCGACGCGTCGGTGGTTCGATTCTAAATGGCAGCACTGATATATATTTCAGTGGCATGGTAGCAAATAGACGCTATTTTACCTAGAAAAATCTATATTAATTAAAGATAACGCCGTTCGATTCCGGCTATAAACTGTAGGTGCCTGTTCTCTTCGCACAGCTATTATTAAATATATCTCTATGCTTTTGGAGCGTAAGGGGAATAAATTTATATATTTCTATTTATTAAAAAATAAGCTCTTGACGCCAGGTGCTTTGTTTGGGAGATATGGCAATAAACGTTTGTAGTTTGAAGTTGGTGGAGCCACCTAATGTAGTTGCAGGCCATAACAAGTGAAGTTGCAGGTGCCATCAAATGAAGTTGCAGGCATCTGATGAAGTTATTTATTTTTAAGCAAATAGTCTCGACGAAAAAAGTTTCTTTACTGAGAGATAAGGTACTAGACACTTTTGTGTTTGCAATGTATCATTCTTTTTATGAATTGCTTTGAATTTTAAATAAGCGCCAATTCGGGCTGTTACTGGCGCCATCTAGCGAAGATGCTGCCACCTTGTAGTAAAGTTGAAGGCATCATCAGCCGAAGCTGTTAGCATTATCTCAATGATCAACTGACGTAGCTGTTGCCGCCATCTGTCCAAGTTGTCTGTATTTTGGCAGGTTTTTAACAAATTATAATAGTGGGAAAATGGCAGGAAAGAAATAATTCCTTTGCTGACTTCTTTAATTTAATTAGCGCCATCTAGCGGAGTTGCTGTCGTATTTTAGTAAAGTCGCAGGCACCATCTGGCGAAGTTGTTAGCGCTGTCTAGGGAAACTGAAGGAATCGACTAGCGAAGTTACTGCCGCCATCAAGCGAAGGTTCTAGCAGCATCTGCTGAAGTTGTTTATAGATAGAAAAGGTTGTTAAAAAATGTCATTTATTGAAAAAATATATATTATATATTTGACTCCAATTGCTTCAACTAAGTGATAAGCGAACAGATATTCACGTGTTTGCAATTATTTATTATGTTTTGAATTTCGTTAATGAAATAAGCGCAAATTCGGGAAGTTGTTAGCGCCACCTAGCGAAGTTGCTGCCACCATCTGGGGAGGCTGCAGGCAACAAATGGAAAAGTAGCTGGAGCTTTCTAGAGAAGCTTTCAAGATTCAGCTTGCGTAGCTGCTACCGTTATTAAGCGGGGTTGCTGATACTATATGGCTAACTTCCCTATAGACTGGTTCTTAGCAAATTGTATTAATTTTAAAGAAAATATTCTTGAAACAAAGTACTTCAAATAAGAGAGAGAAGGGTATAGATATTCGCATGATTGCAATTATTGCTTCTTCATGTCGGGAAATTGGTAGCATCCGCTAGTGAAGTTGCTGGCACCATCTAAGAAAGCTGCAGGGGTCATAATGCAAAGTTGCTAGCGTTACCTTGAGAAGCTTAAAGAATCAGCTGGCAAAGCTGCTGACGCCATCAAGCGAATTTGTTGACAGCATATGACGAAGTTGTCATAGACTTTTAAGATAATGTTTTATTTTTAAAGCAAATAATCTGTACGCCAAGTGCTTCAAATGAGAGATAAGGGAAGAAATAATAGGTATTGTAACTAATTCTTCTTTTTAGAATTGATTAAATCCTTTTTTGAATTGCTTTTACGAAATAAAGGCCATCCCGAAAAGTTGCTAGCAGCATCTAGTAAAATGTGTGCTTCCATCTTGAAAAATTGCACGCATCATGTTGCAAGTTAGCTGGCGCCATCTAGCGAAGTTACGCCACCTTATGCAGTTGAAAACGCCATCTGTTGTGTTTTCTGTGTAACTGTGCTGGCACCATCAGACCTAATGATTTGTTTAAACAAGCGCCGTCTTGGGATGTTACTACCATCAGCTAATGAAGTGTCTGCCGCCGTCTTGCAAATTTGCAGGCAGCCTCTGGCGACTGGCGCCATCCAGTAAAGTTACGCCACCTTGCGGAGTTAATTTTATCAGTGGAACTTTTCTTAAAAATGTAACTTTTTTTTGAAAACCTCTCAACTAGTCCTAATTTTCCCAAAAAGTAAAAAATTAATCTACTACCCCAAAACATTGACAGATTTTAGCAAAAACTACCCCTTCCACATACAGCACTCGAACGTATTTTTATTACTAACGCATCGTTGGATGTCGTCTCGACCATGGAAAATCAATTAAGTCCTGTAGCTTTTCATAAAGCCCCCCAATATACGATGGTATTAATATTGTTGTCTACCATTTTGTTATTGTTATTGTTGTTGTTGATTCTTGCTTGTACCGCCATGTTTTCATATATGTAAAAATGAAATCGCTTTTCTTCTCGGCTTTTCACTTAATGCGCATTTTTTGTTTGCAGACATTTAAAAGGCAATCCGAAGCCGGGAAAGCTATATGCATTTCATACTTGCTGCAATATACGCGGGGAAAAACTAAAAAAAAAATGCAAAAATAAAGTGAAGCGAATAAACAGGAAGTACAAAAGAACAAAAAACGAAAATGTTTTATATAAATACAGTTGCGTTATACAATATCATCGCATACATATCTGGGCCACACTGTCGAGGGTTTTGCGAAACAATTGCAATATAATTAAAATGTTGCGTGGAATTTTAAACATGGTGCGTGTGGACTTGAAAATACAAAATAAAAAATGAAAATATTGCAATTATTTTTATAATTGAATTGCGTTTCTTGCGCGGTTTAAACATTATTATTTTGTTTTTTTTTCCTTTTGTTAAGTGGCTTGCAAATTGAAATTATGTTCAGTGATTGATTAAAGAAATTATTAATCGATATTAATTTTTGCGCACAGCCACAGGAAATGCATAATTTTGTGATTTAAATTCTTGGGAAATTGTGTATTACAAAAGCTGGTTTTACGTGCTGATTTAAAAAGTGATTTTTGTGCTTAATTAAAAATGGAAATGGTATATATTTTTGTCTGCGAAACTTAATACAAAAGATTTATAATACAATAATTTTCGAAAATAATATGAAACTTCAATAGTTTATAATTCATATATAACTTCCTAAGAGCGACCCCAACGTACTTTAAAATACTAATAACTATTTGTCAAATTTGTAAAAATGCTGCATTGGCAGTAGAATTTGGAATATTCTATTTTAATTCTAAAATGCTCTTTTCGTTTCTGCTCACAATATTTTAAGTAATTAATTGCCTTACATACAGTTTCAGAATATTACAATAATTTTAGTTTTAAGCATAAAGCGAAGATTAAAAAATCATGGACTATTTCTCACAATTACTGAAAATTGTAATTCAATCAATATTCAATCAGGGTAAAGTAAATATGCGTGACATATTTAAATTGGAACTATTTTTTAGAAGATTTGTCTGGCGCAGGTAATGAAATTAAACGAAGCTTTTTACAAACTTTCTCTGAATTCATAAATATTTTATTTTCGCATCGTTTGTAACTCGTCCATGCCAATCAACATAATCGGGCAATTCTTGTCGATAAACTTACGATTTTTAAATATACATGTTCGATCGACCTGAAAAAATTCAAGACCTTAAACGTAACTGAAACGGCTTACGGTGACACAAGACCCAACAGTCAGAAGTATATTCAAAAATTCGATAGCCCGGATTTGCTACTGCCAGAGGGCATCTATAGTCATTTAAACAAATTTATTTTTGACACAAATTTGTGATTAAAAATTTATTTAACATAAAGGAAAAAAAAATAAAATAACTTGAGCTGTAAAAAATATTCAACTTTTTTCTGATAATAAAATGAAATTTCCATTTTTTAATGGTCCACCCTTTATAATCCCATTAATTGCACCAAAAAAATCTTAATATGGATATGAAATTTTAAATGTTCAAATACTTTTTAAATTTAATCGATTTCATAGTTTTATATAAACAAAGATGAACTTTATTATTATTGTAACATTATTATTGTATTGTTGGGCGCCGAAGACTATTCTTGCCGGATGTATTTTGAACAGGTCCCCAAAAATTTTCCTTTTCATTCATTTCGCAAAACAACCACGCGTTCTCTTCTTACAGTTGCAACATTTTAATTGGTTTGTTGCTGACTGGGGGCAACATTGTGTTTAGGCCGCGCTCTTTAGCCATACAAAGTCCTTGGCCATACATTTACGCGTCATCTGTCGTTGATAAAAGCGGGTTACCTCATCTAAGCCAAAATCGTGGTATAAATGGTGCCACCAAAAGGGGTGGCAGTGAAAAGCGGCTTGTATGTGGTACCCCAGGCTTTTCTTCATAGGCCACAATTTTTCAACAAAACTTGGCACAAAAGCGGCACGCTTGATTCGTTGTCAACGCGTTGCGTGGTGCCTCTTACATTAATGATGGCTGGCACAAGAGTCTGGCAACACCTTTTCCATGGCCGATGATGTGCTAATATGCAAACTGCAGCAGCCTCGGGTGCGGAGTGAATGGGTGTTTATGTCAACCGCAGTTTAAGCCCCATAAAAGCTTGGTGACCAGAGTTGTGCGGCTTGGTAGCAGAGGGCGACGGCGGCAGTTGCCAGATTTTTAATGTTTCGCTTTTCGCTCTACCAAAAAGATACAGATTTAGTTGGTTTTTCTGCGGGCGTTAACCGTGCCCGGAGTATCGTACTCGTTGTTGTTGTTGTTGACTTTGTGCTCCAGTTGCTGTTGATAGAAAGCTGCAGGCCAGAAATAAATAGAAAAAAACTGTGGACAAAAGGAAAGAAAGGAGCAAAGCGCGCGTTAGAAGCTGCACACATATTTGCTTTTGTGCAACTATCATTAAACAAGCGGGCTAACACATACACACAAACACACACACACCAACACACACATATGCAAATACAAACACCAATGCACACACACACACACATACACACACAGGCGCAAAGCCAGCGAGCTGCAAGACAAACAGCAACAAAACAAATCACACACATACACGAACACACACAGATACACACCAACACTAGCGTACAGTCAACGCTTTGGCAGCTTTTAACTTGCATTTCTTTCAATGTCTGCCTCAAGTTGCTTTTGTTGTTGTGTTGGTCGCTGCGCCATTTTGTTTTCATACCCGAGGTGCTTAGAGAGTTAAAGGGTAGATTAAGTTCATTCGAAAGGGTATACAACAGCACACAAGGGAGAGAGAAAGTGATATGGAGCTGAGCTTGATAAGAAATCTCGAAGCTTTTGATACTTTCAATTAATGACTTAAATACTCTAATGGGCAAGCAGATATTTGAGATTGGGGAGAGTTTTACTTTTACGTGTATTTACATGCAAGACCGCTGAAAGATTGGCTTTTGTACTCACCGTCGTATGTATAGGATCCTAAAACCTTAACGATTCTCCAATGATCGGAGTGTGCGATGAAAGAATGTTGCAAAATTTAATTTTTGTTTCCCGAAGTTAAAACTGACGTTGATCATAGTAGATACCGAATCCACTGCCGGTGCAAAAAGCAAGTATATATTGAACATATCCATAGATAAGTGCCTAAAATATTCCCTTTTTCAAATGCGTTGCAGCGATGATTTGGTGCAGTATCGTTATCTCCTCCGAACAACATTGAGAACGTAAACCTAAAACTTACTGGAAGCAAAAGCGAATCGGTAACGGAGTCAACTACGATTTGGGCGAGAAAAACATATGTACCTAGTCTGCTGGCAATCCATAGAATAAAATGTAATATATTTAGAATATAATAAAACATGGAATTCAAATGACAAGAAATTCCACTATGTTATGTGTCCACCTTACTGAAAGGGGTACAGATCTAGTGAAATTAAAAAATAAAATCTTCGTTTTTTTAAATTTGCTTAAGAGAAACAATGCGTAAATTTTCTCTATAAAATTTCGGTCAAAACAAAAATCTATGGAGAAAAGTTCTACATAGTTTAACGAAATATGTACGAAATTTTTATTCGAGTCAATTTTTGATCGTGTTGTCCAGCTAGTTGGGACAAGTATTTATGAAGGTATTAAAGATGAGAGGCTTACTAATTTAATAAAAAAAAATAACATTAAATTCAGAACAATGTGTGAAATCTTTATTTGAGTCGAATTTCTATCCTTCCACATAGTTATTGATTCAGCCAGTTAGAACAAGTGTCTTTGGAGATATTAGAAATATTCTTTAGGTGCTTGCTAATTTTGTAAAAATTTCAGACAAAGTTATGAAATCTTCATTTGAGTTGACTATCAATCTATCAAATTTAATTCGTAAAATCAGCTTACGAAAATATTGACGCAGATTACGTTGGTTCTTATGCGAGCTCCTATTTGGTTATACTCTCTTCAGCATATCAGCCGGGTTCTATCAGATAACTTAAACAAATATAATCACCAAATGCAACCTGGGCTGATCAGTTTATGACTTGTTATGAAAAGAATATGACGTATTTCCAGTCTTTATTCCTTATCAAAGACATAAAGAAAAGTTGTATATCTTATTATAAGCGATAAATATATAGGGAAACTCCACAGTCGGTGTTTATTTAAGTTCCTGCCCGACATTTTTATGTAGTTTATTTCAAGCCGTTTGCTTGCTTGCATTTGTTGCCTGCTTGTGGCAGGTTCAAAGGACTTGACTAAATGTGTTTTGGTGGCTTCCGTCAAGGAGTTAAAAAGTGCATGCAACTTGTGGCTTTCAACTTGTGCTCGTTGCATTTGATGTGCTGCTGCAGCGCTGCTTTTGCATAAAATGGCGGACAATGGCGGCCATTTGAGTAAAGTGTCGGCTTGTTTATAAACTAAAGTATATGGGGTTATAGTTTTGGAGGGAGCAAGGGTTAATACAAAAGATGAAAAGTACAAAAATGACTTAAGAATTGTATGAATGTCTTCTTTGGCATCAATGGCCTGCTTTTCATTTTGTGGGCTGTCTCTTCACATTTGCTTAAAGTTTTTATAACGTTTTTACTCGTGAATTGGATACCAGCATTTTGTACTACTAAAACCGGTAGTTGTTATCGTCGATATTGGAATATATTTTTTAAATAATAAAATAGAAGACGATAATAAATATAAATCGTCCGCACTTGTTACTCATAAAAAACTTGAAATATTTTCATCTAATTCTTATATAAATCGACTTGCAAATACGATGCTGGATTAGTTTATTTTTTAATTTTAAGCTTACCTAATAATGCCTGTGTTTTAATTATCTTTTTATATATGTTTCAATTTTTCCTTAATATTTACACATTTTCTTTAAAATTTTTTTTTCCACATCTAAGCACACTTGTTTTTAATTAGTTTAACAATTAAAAAGAAATATATTTTAGTAAACATCTAAATTTGAATTGTTAGAAAATTATAAATTTTTCATTAAGTAAAAAAGCATTTTTTTTTCAAAATTCCTAGTGTTCTGAAAAAGAATTAAAATGACAGAAAAAAAATGGTAAGACATATTATATCTTTAAAACAATTAAGTAACATGGAAATAAAAACATGTGGAGTGGAAAAGTCGATAACAAGATGTTTGTCTGCTTTGCATTCTCTTTGTTTTTCATATAGATAGATCATAGATCTCAGAAATGTTAAAAACTAGAGTTATCCGAATTTCGGATAAGGTTTCTTATAGTAAACTTTGAATTTTTTACTAGTTTATTTTAAGTGTTGTATTTTTTAAATATCTTTAGCGGTGTTTCAGAGATTTTTTTATGGGCGGGAAGTTAGTTGGGATTAAGTTTAGGCGGGAGATCACTGTATACTGATTAGATAGTTGAAAATTTGCCAAGTTTGTCGAGAAATTTTGCACGTGTGCCATACACAGTTCTACGTTTGATTTGCAGACGATGAAAGGTGGTCTCTAATGCAGTATTCCTTCTTCCCGCTTGAAATATGTTTTTATGAACTCAGTTAAAGTGAGGACAGTATTTCCACTTCGCAGTTCCTCCTTACCAACAACAAGTCATTGTAGAGTTGTTATACACATCTCCCACATAAATAATGCTGAGATCCTTAAGAGTTTCCCAATCAATACTTGAAGATTTTAAAAAGGTTTTCAAGGCAAGCAATTTTACGATATAGGTAATCTTACGGTCTCCTGAAGAACCAATAGGTTTATTGTCATTGTAGAAGTTGTTCTACATGTCTCCCATTCTCTAAATCTGATTTCGCAAAACCTCCTTCAGAGCCGTCAGATTGTAAAAGTTATTCTACTCGTCGCCCATCTTCTAAATATGATTTACAGTACCTCCTTAATTAGAGTAAGTTTATTTTGGAAGTTTTTACCAATCTGGACTATTCAGGGTCCGCTCAACTAAATTAAGTTTTGAGTTGAAACATTCAACGTGTTACGCATTTCACAAATCTCTTCTGCGGTGGAATAGGGAAGATATAAATACGATTCGGTATACTTCGTCTGCTGAGGAAAAAAGGCATCGCAAATGCCGTCTCAAGTTTATATAAGTCTTCAAGACTAATATACACGGGCATATATACATTGTTCAATCTCTTGAGAGTTTCTAATGAGTATTTTGGAATCAAGGTTATGTCATGCCTGCTGTGGCTTTCATGGCTTTCGAGTGCCTGACTCTCTGTATATCAGAATTTATACCTTTTCAAAACCAATGGCACACTTTTTGAAAAAAAAAAAATAAAACCTTTCTTCTAAGAAGCTCTACCTTATCAAAATGTTTCCCCTAAATTTTTAAATTTAAAGTACAGTCTCTCAACTGATATGCAACACTTACACTGCAGCGGTAGACAATTTGTCGCAAGTTATAAAGTTGTTGGGGCAACACTTTGCTTTCCCCATAAACTTGCTGCTCCAGTAGCTTCATTTTATGCTCAGCTGTCGTCTGTCCCGTCAACAACATCATTATCATTATTATCAACAATTTTCATCAGTAATTTTGCGCGTGTCTACTACCAAATTGTAGTTGTTGTTCTTGGGAAATTTTTTACTTTTTTTTTTTTTGACATCTTGACTTTGACACCGTTTTGCACTTTAACTAACATGTGAGTGGAGCTGGCGTGATGAGAAGTGTGTTCTCGTAAGAGTAGCGACCCATAGCGTCGCTTTGACAAGCACTTATATACTTATTATTAAGTATACGCTTAGTGTGCCAGCGACATTGCAGAAGCGCGCGCACACCCCTCAAGTAATGATTACTTTGTGTCTGTCGCTGACAAATGCCGTCAGTCAAAGTCCAAAGTTGAGAGATGGCAACGGATTGTTGGGTGTTGTTGGGTGTTGGTTGCTGCTGCCAGTAACTCTCAAAGAAAAGCGAACTCAGACAGGCAGGCAGGCAGGCAGGCGATATACAGGAAGTTGCATGCACATTGCATGCAACACAAAAGGCCAAAAGGTTATGTGCATTCATGTGTAAGACTGTCGATAAGAATGACTGAGCGCAGGCAAAATGTTGCATGCCTTCCGGCGCAGGCTTCAAAAAATATGCAAGTTTTATTGCAAGTTTTTGGCCGTAACATTTGCTGCAAAAAGTTGGCCAAGACGCCTGCAGCAGCGTGTTAAACTTTGAGCCACGGTGAATTAGTCAAATTAGAGGCGGAAGGAAGTTCATTTTTTGGTGGGGGAGGGTTCAAAGAAACTTTATGCACGGACAATGGCTTTTAGTTAGTTGACTGACTTTCAATCAATGTGGCAAGCACCACGTTGAGTTTCAGTGGCAGGCCGCTGGACGGCCGGCCTTCGTTCATTTCCTTTATTGTCGCACAAAATTCAATTTCCTTTCCACTTTGCCATGATTACATACCAGCATGAGACAGCAGCGCGGTAGAGGCACCCAATAGCATTTGCATTGGCTGATCCACAGCAATATTGGTAGCATATTTCCGCTGTCACTCGCTTTAATTATGCGCTCATGGCACTCAAATCCTATCAATAATTGAAATATGCCTGTCAGTTCTTGTCATCCTTGTTGAGTGTCCAACTGTCCAAAATGCCCCGCATGGCGTTTCCTTGCGCTCATCACTTGCAGGCATATTTTGACAATGGCATTAGTCAAAAAGTCACTCAGTCAACCAACGCACAAAGCCAGCAACGGACCAAAGCCATCCGCAACATATCGTGTCTCATTTGCAATCGAAACTTGTCCACTGGCGGCAATCAGTGTGAACAGCAGCAACCCAGGCTCTTCTGGATTATGATGATGCTGATTTTGTTTGTTGTCCGTCCTTGGAACTTGAGCACTTTACTGCAGTGGGGGTGTTGGCAGCGGTTTTTTTTTTTTTTTTTTTGGTCAAAAGCTGTCACGTCTTTATCGTCAAGATCAACGTTAGCTTGGCCAAAAGGCTTTGCGTGATATGTTGCGGAAGGAAGTGGAGTGCTGCAAGGTTTGCTTTGGCTTACTCATTTTTTGCGGTCCTTTATGTCGATTTCTTGGATTTGGCTTTGAAAGTCAGCAAGAAAAGACAATTTCATGCTCGCGCTATACCCTTTGCGGCAAGGGTGCTTAGATCTTATGGAGAAGATTTGAAAAGGGAAGTTTGGGTAAAAATTGGCTTAATGTAGTCGGAATGGAATATCTTTAAGAAAAATCTGGTTAAATGCTTTGTGCTGGATATGTAGCAGAGCTTGTCCACAGCTCTCTGTGCCTGCAGTAAATGCTCTTTGCCATAAAAACGTTTAGGAGGAAAATATCTAGAAATTGGAATTGAGTTTAGTTTTAACTTTGAAGTATCAACTTTTATTTCCAATATGTGGAAGAAAGAGGTATAAAGCAGAGGGAACCTGTAGGCATAGAATCGCCGCATCTCTTAGGAGCAAAAGAAATTGTAACAATGAACACGATGCGGATAAGAAGTCGATTTATTTATAGAGAGAGAAAAAATGCTCAAAGTACATCAAACGTTTACGAAATTTCGAATACAGCATTAAGGATCAGGATTTGCTTTGAAGTGTTTACTTATAGAAACTGTCATGCCAACTTGTGGCTGAAGGTGTCCAAATGCAATGGACCCAGAGAATGAGACTAGAACTAAAGAAACTTTACTTTACTGTTTTTGGGCAATTACAAGCCGTTATCAGGATACAACCGAACTAAGTAACTCTCGTCAAGATAGCTTCTCCTCCACTTGGCCTTTCCATCTGAGCTTAGGTCCTTCCCGCCGTCTGCCTTCGTTGACACCCAAAGAGTCACAAAAGTTTATGTTAGAACACTGATCACGACAAGGTCAAAAGCTTTTCTTACAACAACAATTGTATCTTATGCTCTTTGCAGTTGTTTCAGGACCAAGCTTAGGGCCTAGAGCTTCAGCATCTAAAAAGTAAATTATGACATGGATCACAACAAGCTATTTAAGTCATAGGGAGACAAATATGCACTCTGCCCAGGTACTACGTTGTAAGAGACATCTTCAAAATGAATCAAAATCGTTGGAAATATTTTCAGCCTGTTGCTCATAGCTAATATATTACGACTTCTACAAACTGTCAAACCAATTCTTTAACTTTTAGTTCGTAATTCTTACTCCGACCCATAGCTCCCATGGGGCTAGAACTCTACCAACTTATATTAAAATTAATTATGACGCTGAGCATAACCAGGATACCAAAACAATTCTTAAATTTTTTGCTGCACATACAGCGATAGAGCATTACCAGTTCGTCACAGCTCCCAAATTTGTTTACTGCAAATATTTTGTTCGCCATTTTCTCTGGATGCCTCAATTAATGGTCATGGACAAGGGCGAAAAATCTGGTAGTAGGAATGAATATTATTGGCCATAAGTTGAACATGCTGCACGGCATATTTACGACCGCTAATGAGCACAAATATTGTTGTTTTTGTTGCTGTTGTTGTTGTTGCTCTTGTTAGCCAAGTTTTTGTTGTATTGCTTTTTTTTTGTCAAATTTGTTGACGCATGTGGCGCTGTCTGTAGCAGATACATAGAGTATATAGACGTATATATGTATATTTACTTCTTTTGGGTAATGGCAGTGCGTCCTAATTGGAAATGTCATTTACAGGCAATTAAGTTTTTGCGCTTCTTTTCCGGGGTTGTTGTTGTTATTTCCGTTTTCGGTGAACTAATTGTTAGATGCGCAATTAACAAAGTTTTGAAAGAAGTTATTTGGCCGAGTTCTTTTTGGAAAATTGACAGTGACGGAAGTAGGCTCAAGATAGATAATAGTCAAGTTTGTGAAATGATGTAGTGAAGTTTAAGAGGCATGAACTATGGGAATGATGAAGCATCTTTAATAGTTGTTTTTTCTGAAGAACTTTATTTGTAATTTTGAATATTCTTGGTATCTAAGCAAGTGGGGTTTGCATAATGGAGTTGAATGTTTTCTACGTAACAGTTGAATTAACCAAAATCACTGTAGCACAATCAATTCTTTCACTTTGGAAATATAAAGTTAGCCGATTGTGGATGACAGATTAGAGATAAAATAGACTCTTTACATATAAAATATGACGATATTGCTTACTTTGTTCACAAACGCTTTTGTTTGAGCATGTTCAGTCACAACTGATTTTTAAGATTCTTTGGATGGAAGGTATATGTGCTTTATTTCAACTCTTTAATATGTTTTGGGATGTCAACATAAGACTCTCTCTAACTAATACTCAAGCTTCAGTTGGAGCTGAATGAGAGATTTTGCCCAAGTAGACTTCTTAATAATTTTGTACTCCTTTTTATAATGTTGCTTCTACTAAACAAATTTTACTTATTTTTTCTTTGCAGAAATACGAAATCAAGTACAACCAATAAAAATTAAATAAACTCGCACAAAAACAAAAAAAAAGTTAATATAAAAAAAAGTTAATAGAAAATAAAAAAAACCAAACCCAAAATAAACAAATACAAATTCCGCGCAACAACAAATCGAACGCACAATGAAAAACGACGTTGTACGATGGAGCAAACAGCAGCAGCAGGCAACAAACAACAACAACAACGACTACAACAGCAGTTGTAGCAACAACAAATACAACAACAACAATTCGTTAACTCGGCAACATGTTGCACGGACTTTTGCACAAAAAACGCGTCCAATTGTTGCCGCCTCGCAACAACAACAAACAATCATTGAATGTGATATAACAAATTTCAATTGCAATTTATTCAAAACTAGTTATTTTTTAACTAAATCTAAACCAACAACAACAATAACAAACGTAAGAAAAACGCGTAGCCACAACAACAACAACAACAAGAGAAACAACAAACAAAGCAGACATTTTTTACGTCCTTCATCGCTAAAACGATTGCTATTATCCTTGCAATTTAGTGCCGTAGTTTTTTTATGTATTTTTAATGTCGGTTTCGTGGCCGGACATGTGGCGCACGCAACCAAAGTGGAAGCAGCCACCTCACCCGTCCTACCGCCCTATGTGCTGGACTATGAAACGGGCAACAAGCTGACCGCCTCCAATAGTGGTTCGAATGCGGCGATTACAGCTGCCAATGATGAGAATTTGACCGGTGAGAGTCAAAACGATGTTGGACACTTTACGCACACCTGGGCGGTACATATACCAAATGGTGATAATGGCATTGCCGATGCAGTGGCCAAGGATCATGGTTTCGTCAATTTGGGCAAGGTAAGTCAAAGTTGTGCGCTAATTAAGGGGCAGCATGGGTACACGGGTTGGGGATTAATAAGCGGCATTAATTACTAATTAATTCGTTGAGTTACAAGCAAGCCTATTTTATAAAGTTTCTGCAGCCTTTGTGTACCCTGATCTTTCTTATTTCATTATTATTATCTAAAGATTTGCGTGCCTTTTTAAAGCCATAAAAATAAATGGTGATTTTTTAAGTTTGTTTTATTTTTCAAAAATGAATAAAACAGGCTCTTAAAATATTACCCGTTTTTATATTTCGTTTTACTTTCTGAAAAAAATCTCTCAAAAGAATCACCTTTTATTTAAATGGCTGTGAAATGTTTGTTCTAACATGAAACATTCATCTTCAAACAATTTTTGGCTATATGCATAAAGGGTGATTCTTTAGGAGCTTGTTATATTCGTTTTCATAAAAAAACAAAAATAAAATTTGAAACCTTCATAAATAAATCTATACAAATATCAACATAAGCGCCGATAGAAATATAGCTAGGGAGCTCCAAAGGCAAAACAAAAAAAAGCTGACAAAATTGGGTCATTTTTTCGCCAGCTTTGTGGCATGTGACACTGTCTTGTTGCATCCACATGCTGCTCAGATGAGGCCAAAAAGGTCGGCAAGCAGCATACGGCACTGCTCATCAGTCACAATAACGTTCTGTCTTTGAAAAAGTACGAGAATGCCACAGGTTTTAAATGCCTACCAAACAGTGACTTCTTCGGCAAGCTTTTGCTCTTTCTTCTCTTCTTCTTGCAAAGCTTTTGATTGCTCTTTCATCTGATTACGGAAAGTTTACACTTCTCCAATCTACTGAGCTTGAGAGAAATGAAAAGTCAGACTTTCCTGAAGAAGCATAAATTTTTTAATAAATCAATTCAAAAATAAGTTGCTAAAAAACACTCTCTATTTAGCAATGGTTGGATTGTTCTGCAATTCTAACGTAAATTTACCTATTTACATATCAACCAAAGCGAAAATTAGCTTTTGAGAAGCGACAGTTGCCTTATCGAGCATGGGTTTTCATAATATTTTGTTAGCGCGTTCGGTTGTAAATCGTTTCTTGCATTAATTGTGGAGCTAAGTGAACGTGTTTGACAGTAACACAAGCCATAGAAGACTCTAAGATATTTCAAGTAGTACGGCCTAAAAATCACCTTTTCGTAGTAGAAGAATATGGCAGTTCTTCATGGTAGAATTGACTTATGGCTAGTAGGTTCTATTGTAAATTTTATTTAAGTTTACATGTGAGAAATGCCCTCGTTCCGCTTTGCACGAAAATCTTCTTCGATTATCGATTTGTTGGTTTCCTTACAACGCCTCAGACTCATGTAGCTCTTGACGTATCTACAGTTTTCGCAACTTTACTATTAACTATTTTTCAATAAACATTCTGGACCTAAAGAATCGAATTTTAAATGGCTCACGATTTCACAGTTTTAATGTCTAACTATTCGTAAAATTTCATCTGAATTTTCATATATTTATGGGCGATTTTCCGAACCGTCAAACTCAAACAAAATACTTTGAGCTGTAGAGCAACGACAAAAATAAAATTAAAAATATGTCATGTGAAGATTGTACAACACACTCGTAACTTTTTTTTTGCGTAACAAATGTTTATTGCTTATTTTTTTTTATTTCTTTCCTTTTTAGATTATAATTGCATTTTTTAAAGCAAAGTTCACGTGGTTCACACTTTAATTAGATATCGAAGCTGTACTGATTTTTTGTTCACGAATCTTCACCGTAAAAAACTGTACTATATCGTTACTGCTAGCGCCATCTATTGAAGCTTAGCGGATGCGCCATTTTAAATTAGACTGCTATGCTTACGTTTGAGTTTATGAGTTGTGGTAACTTTTTCGAATAGCCTTAAATCTTACCCTTTAAGTAAAGTCTATAGTCTTAAAAACTTATTTGAAAATTCGTACAAAAAGCACTCCAAGTTGGAACTCTTGAAAATTGCCATAAAAATTTAAATAAAGTGTTGGCCATCTCAATAACAACTACCGTCGATTTAATGAGCTATTTCAACTATAAAAAAAACTTTCTTCTAATTTTATTGCCAAATATTTTTGGCTATTGCTGGCAGCAACTGTATCTAAGTTATGGTTATAATAAACAAACTTTGCAATCTACACTCTTGACACATCCAGCACACACAGGCTAGATTTAAAACCAAGATTGTATGTATATTCCCCCAAGTCCAAACTTGGTAGCCACAGCATGCTTAGTATGCGCATTTAGCATATCATTTGAACACTCAAATGTGAGACTATTAAAAACTTTATCGCACACACAAAATCTATTCGAAACACATTTGACTAACTTTCTCGTTATGGGACAGAGCCAAAACCAAGCAAACACAAGCCAAGCGTAATGCTATATAGACCAGAAGGATATGGCTCAAAACACACTCACTCCATATAGAGTTGCCAAAGCGCTGGACAAAGTTTGTTGCAAAAAAAAAAAGAAGAGAATTTGCTAACGTTGTCAAAGCGTACGTACTCAGCTGTCATTCAAATGATGCGCATGTTTATACACTGTAGGAGCTGTTAGGGTATAGGGCACTTGGGCATGTTGCTTGCTGCAGGCAGTAGCAGCAGCAGCAGTTGCGGTGAAGCTGGATGAAGATCTGTCTATCCAACACTATTCCGTTTGCTGTCAACGCTATAAACCCGACAATGTAGACTTTTTTCCAAAACCAACATGGCGACTACTTTAAAAACAAACTCCTCAAGCTTATAGTGTATTTCAACGTCCCTTAAGCCAAACTGTAATATATTTTTTCTGTGACCAGGTGTTAGGACCAACAAGGACTCTAATCTGATTTCAAACAAGTGCAAGCGCACTCTGAACTAATGCCACAAAAGGCCAACACCAAGCACACACATAGGCAGACACAAACGCACACAGACGTGCCATTTTAAGTGACTGTCAAATTCACAACTACCAAAGCATTCAACTTGGCTTAAATGGCCAACGCAATGCCAACAAAATGGCGCGCAAATCGCTTGTAATGGCGCGCCCGACGCGCGCGATAAGACAAGCAGCCAGTTGGAGCCCACAAGACGACATCAAGCGTTGGTAGCGACTTAGTTTTGTGGCTACCAAGGGTTAAGTTAAAAATGCGACTTAATGTTGGCAGGCAATGGCTCTCTGTGCTCAACTTGGCCTAAAGGCCAGTCTGACTCTTCCACCCGCCCTATCTCTCTCTCTCTCTCTCTCTCTCTCTCTCTGCAACTGTCGTAAGTAAATTGAAGTTGGCACACTTGAGTTTTCAATTTGTGCGCTCAGGTGTCCGAACCAAACGACCTAATGGCGCGTTCTGTGCGTCTATGCCAATTGACAGTGTCGATTTTCATTGTGGCCCGACCAAATAGTCATGGCTTTAAGCCACGTTAGCATGCAAAACAAAATGGCCGCCTACACATAGTCAGTCCACAATTGAAATTAGTATCATTTACGTTGCCATTTGTATTAATTGGCAAGCCGGCAGCGCAAATTCAAACTCAATTTATTGGCCAACACAAAAGGCGGTATGAAAACTTTTGTTCCCTTGGCTAATACAATCAAACGACTTGGGAATTGCTGTAATGTATCTCTCTTGGCAACGACGGGCTGGCTGACTGGTTGTCGGGACTGGGAAGCAAGTTAATTGAATATTAATTTTAAGTGGCTGTACTTGTACGTAGTACAACTATAGGTTTCCGGTAAATTTAGTTAAAGCATTTTGTGTAATTGAATGTTCTGCAATTGGATTATGGATAGCGAGCAGCATGTGATGCTCTGCAAGTAGTTGGAGAAGTGTTTAAGATACATTTGGAGCTGTTGCTTTTGAGCTGCAGAAATTGCAGTGCGCACTTGGCTGGTTTAACTACAATAAGAGTTATTGTTACATAACTAGGCACAATTTGAAAACAATTTTGTAGAAACCATTAAAGCGAACTAGCCCATTTAAAATATTGATAATACTTTTGGCTTGAAACCGGTTGTATGATCTGTTGCATTTCCATACTTTAAATGTCATATAACTTCTGATGAAGTTCTTTTCGGCAATGATTTGACATCAAGAATGACTGTGTCATATAAAATGTTTTTCCGCGCATCATTTATACAATTCGAATGAGCTCAGCGAACGCAAAAATGCTGTGTGGGTACGTTGAATGGGAAGCTAGACACCTGGTTTTCTTCGGAAAGTTGTTCTTTTTTCAAATTCATATCTCATTTGACAAACCAGAGATGGGTGGTGTTTTGTTGCAATCGTAAAACCCTCTCTTGTGCAAATTAAGTCTGTTTCTTTTTTTTTCGCCCTTTCACGAACCCAGCGACGGATCGTGGTTTGTAATGGTAAAACTATCTATTCTTTAATTAAATATATTGTGTCTTCTGTCATACCAAATTTTTAAAATTCATCTTTGTCTTCAGTTTTATTCTTTAATAGGCTGTGCTGCCTCACACATCATTCCTATTGTTGTTCGTTCTGTTGTTCGTTTGTATGAAATTTTAAATTCATTTTGTGTACTCAGGCATATCAAATTTTGGAACTTTCTGCTTTGTTTAGAAAGATTTTTACTTTAATCGGCTGTGTTTGCTTATAAAAAGATCCGAGTGTTAAGTTCAGTGGCGAATTGTTGTCCGTTTTACAACTTCAGAAAGCTTTTAATGCAGAAATAAAAGTTGCAAACCTAACAATACATGAGTATCTCATCTATATCATTACGAGAATCTTTTACTAATAATGCTTTGGGTTTCAAAATAAGTGAAATCCTTTAAAAATAAATCCTAGAGCCGCTGATGTGTACCATAACAGTTCCAGCTGTAGTTCCAGATCGTATTCAAGTTAACCTTCTGCAAACAATGCGAAAAATTTAAATTGATAAGTCACACTTTTGAGATATTTGCAGGTAAATTCTCATAAAAAAATGAGAATTATTTCTACTTTTTTTGGTTACGAACAGATGACAAAACATTTCTTAGTCTGTCGCTTGAAATCCTTTATTATTACTTCCCGTAAGCTGTTACCTGGGTTTGTAATATAAGGGCCTATGCTCTTTAGCACTGCAACCCCCATGGGCGTATTGTGTCCCATCCTATGGGATTGGAACGGCAAGAAATCAATTTCTACAATTTTTTTTGGCGAAATTTTGGCTATTCGAATATCGTAATGCCTTCATTGGCCTTCAATTTGGTTGACGTGTTCAAAAGTTAGGGGCCATTTTTGAAGATTTATGTTTCGCAGAACTCGCATTCGGTCTCGGAATTGTTTCAGTACTATTGGTTTTTTGGATTGTTTGGACCTAAAACTTCTCTGTGATAGTATAAGGTCGAATGAGGTGTAATTAAGTGAGAATATATTCGCATAATTCGTATTTGGTCGCAGAATTGTACCAGCAGTAAAGGATCTTACGGTAATTTGACGGATAGCGCTACAAATTCTGGAAGTCAATAACCTCTCAGTCATGGAGTTAGGCCAAATGGAATACATTTGAGCGAAAAATACAGACAGAAAAATGGTTTAGATTTTAATATGTAGGTTCCACAAGCTGAGCTGGAAAAATATCGAAGAACAGCGAAAAATATAGACAGAAAACAACTACAGAATTTATTATAGCTCTTACATAAGTTGAGATGGAGGAACATCGCTAAATCAAGTATAAAATAAGGATGTTTAAGACCAAATACACAAAGATATTCTGCGTGATAAGGAAAATAGATGAAATTCTGTCAGCACAAAAATTCCTGTCTCTTTTTTTATTATAATATATTGAGGCCCAAAACTCACTTTATGACAGGTACTACAACAAATAGCTTCCACTTCCTTGCTTCATATTCTTGTTGAATTTTCTCCAATTCTGCATAGTCATATATGTTTCGCGTAAAATTTTCTAAGAAAGTCTTGAAACGACTTGGTTCATAATTTTTCGAAATGTAATTACAAATTATACCATAAGAATCCCATTGTTCCACACACTCTTTAAAGTCGAAGCTCTTTCTCTAGAATTTCAGGCATATTAAACGTTTTGCAAAATAATTATTTATTGTTTACCTGAAAATATGTCAAAACAAGGATTCACGTTTTTTTCAAAAGTCCAGCTCGATTACCCCTCGCAATATATTAATCCTTGCAAATCGTGTCATGTCAAAGCCGAAAACTTTAACAATTTACAAAATATTATTTGCAGCCAAGTTCAGAAACTAAAGTGCCAAACTCAAGACTGTTAAACAATTGCGTTGCAAAAAGAAAAGCAAAAAAAATAATCAAATTAATATTGTGACTTTTTGTGCGTTTTTCTTCTATTTATATTGGATGTTGCGAGACTTCTTCACTCCGGCACTGCGCGTAATATCAACAAATGCGCGATGTGCCTTGACAACTGTTGTGTCAAAACTTTTAATGAAAACTAAGCACATACATATATACACTACCTTCCAGTATCTATAGTATATATAGGCAAGTGCAGTTAAATCTACAGCAGTGCAATTTATGAAGTTGTACTAGCAAAAGTTTTCCCAAACATAAAACTTTTGCCACTAAAAATCATGAAGATAAAGTCGAAGACAAAGCTATGCGCGCTCCTCAACTTGCTAGTGTCAAAAAATGCTTTTAATTTCATTTTCACTAATTAGAAAACGTAAAACAGGCGGCCGAGCCGCTGTATTTAAACAGCAGCGAATACCCTAACCAGCGTAGAGCGTAGGTCTTTATGCAATACACTGCAAGTGATGTGAGTGTCGTTTGTCTGACATTAAGATAAGAAAAGCAATTTATGCGCTGCATTAATCCAGCCCAGCCAGCCCTGTGTACGTTGCCCACCTATAGAGGGCAGCCACATAGACCACACCATTTTCCGCTCAGCTGCTCTCAATTCCAAGCCGCCTCCTTGCTTGTGTCCTCACTTTGTGTCTATGCAATGCTGTCACTTGCAGCTACTCGGCCAGCTGTTTGTCATTGCTTATCTCGGGCTGCATATCAGCACAAAAGCCGGCTTTTTGGCCATTGTGCCTTGAAGTGCTTTTGTAACTGGCCGGGCATTTCATGTATTTACATAACACTGCGCGCCAAAAGTCTTTGGCTATTGTTATAAGCAGCAGCAGCCAGAGTAGTAGCAGCAGCAGCAGCAGAAGATTCCAAGCAGAACTTGCTGCTCTGATAAATGTAGCCTCTTTCTTTGGCTTTTTTTTTGGTTGATGCAGCAGCGACAGCTACTCATCAATTTAATTGATGTAAAAAGTGAGATTGTAAGAAAGAAAGTTTTGTAAATTAGTTAAAACGCTATTTTGATACTCTTAAAACCCCGAAAATTTGGTGTCTAAATTTCTTGGATATTTTTGCTTTTGTTTGCGTAGTTTAACATTTTGAGAATGTAAAATGGAATTTCTTCTACAGAAAAGTAAATGAGTTTTAATTGTTTTGTAAAAATATTCGTTTTTTTTTTAGGTTTGCACCTTAAATTTTTTATTTTTGCTTTCATTAAGGTCTCGAAATACTTTATACGAGGTATTTATGCTATTCATACTATATCTTTGGATTCAAGGATTATCTCAAAGTACAGACACCATACTAGTTTTTTAAGCCTATATATTTTTTTTGGTTTGGCCTTAAAGCAATTTGACCAATTTATAAGGTAGACACAGGTACTGTTAGCGAATTTGAATTCGGAAGAAAAGAAAAATTTCACGATCTTAGGTTCTGCACGACACTTTGATTACAAATATTTTTCGGACTGTCTTTCCAAACAAAACTGCCGTTTTCAAAGGTAACGATAGAGCTTTCCATAGACAGTAAGTAAAGGTGGTTCTTCTCCTTTTCATTTATGATAACTAGGAAACTATAAAAGTTAAGTAATTACCGAATTTCTTTTGTTAACTTTTAACGATTTTTATATTTCAAATTCGCAAATTCATAAGAAACTGAAATTTATCAAAACCGCTATAAAATATTATGGCAAAAATTACAATATTTTTAGAAAAAAAGAAATAGAATTAAAAACAAAAAAATATTGCTATAACTGAATTTGGGGTAAATAATAAGGTAGTAACCTAGTGAAATGGCGGGAAAGATAAAGATAGAAAAGGAATTTCAATTTATAAAATTTCAACTGTCAAATTTTTACTCAAATTATTGTTTCTCTTATTACTATTGTATCGTTCAATAAGTCTTAAAGAATTCTAGTTTTCGAATTTTTGGCTGAGAGTACTGCATTTATCGATTTTCACTATCTGCAGAATTTTCTACAACTAAATGTAAAAACGGGAGTCAGTTGCGAAATCGAAATCAACATTTTTATGGCACCTAAAGTCGTGTTTACCAGGAAATTAATTTTTAATCTCCTCACGTAAAACCAATCAAATTTCGAAAATCAAATCATTGCATTTCTCATAAAAGTAACATGCTGGTCAACAAATTATTATTTTACCACCCTAAACTTACTTATATTTCCGTTGATGATCTTCATAAAGGATGGATGATCATTATATAAAAAGGATGATCTTCATATAGAAAACTCTATATTTCGGATTATTGTTCATATAGTCAAAAATATACAACTAACAAAAAAACGCAGATACTTTACGTAAGAGTATCCGCAAGTGCTTTCACTGTCTTCTCTGCTTTGTTATTTGCCTTTGGGTTTTTATTACGTTTTCGTTGTGACGCTGTTTTATTCTCTTCCAGTGCCTTAAATCTGCCCGGATTCTTGCTTTTTAATTAATTTTCTTCCATTTTTTTTTTTTTTGCTTTTGTTTTTTGGTTCTTTTCGATTTTATTTTTATTGTTTTTGTTGTTGCCCCGGCCAGCCCCCTTGAAAATTTACAGTTTGTTAACTCTCAATGACCTTTTAGCGGCATTTCCGTTAACAACGACACTGTCTGTGCTGTGCCTGCTCATTACTCATACGCCACGTGGTACGCCTTGTGCTTTGCTCCTTTGCAATCTTTTCATACATTTCTTATTCAGTTATTGATTGTATCGTTTGGCTTTAATTTGCCTGCATTTCGTTTGTCGGTCGTAGAGACGGAAGGTCTCGCTCCCACTCACTACATTGAAGATCCGCTTGAATACTGTACCTGCCTGGACCTGGCCACTTGGGCAATTTTCATGCCATTCGTATAATTAAAATCGCAGTCAATGATGTGTAAAGCAACTTCGGCACATATATTTATAGGCGTCTTTTTATTTTTTGTCGCAGGTGAAATTAAATTTCTACCTTTGCGCAATTTTATTTTGTGTCTCCTGCGCGCTGCTTAATTTGATTCCTGATAAAGAGAACGTAAATTTGAGCTAGTTGAGGTTACGTTCTGAGCCTGAAAACATTTGGGTTATTCTTTTTCTCGCGTTCCCCTTTGCATAAATTAAAAATCCTTTAATACCTGCATATCATATGTGAGCATAAATCTAGGTTGTTCTGAAAACTTTGCTACTTGGGCAACAGTTTGGCAGGCATTGGGTCTGTCATGCAGCTTCCAATTCTTTGCATAAATCCCGAAGACAAATTTTGAACACACACACACACAAACGCACACCAGGCTCTATATGTTTGCTGACGTTTGTAGAAAAAGTTTTTCTTAGACATTTCAAGACAACAAAAGTTACAATTGGTGGGGCTTGTTGTGGGATGTGTAACGTAGGAAGTCCTTAAGGATGGAATGTTAACATAAAACTGCAACTTACTGTCATGCAATACCTTATATCTGGTATGTAGTTTGTCGCGTCTGTTTGTCTGTAGCTTGTAGCTGCAGTTGTGTTCGTGAAAGCATACAATTCACGCCCTTTGCCCTTTGCCCAACTGCAAGAGAGTGTGTAAATATTTGTTTATATGTATGGGATATATATGTATTGTATCTATATGTGTGCATGTACACGCACTGTGTGCTGGCATGCGAATATCGTTGATAAATTTTAAGTCAAAAACGTGGAAAATATTTATGACTTAACTTTTGTTTGGTTGCAAAGCAACACTCAAACACTTAGCTATATAAGTATTCGTATATATCGTGAGCGCATACAGTAAAAATTCGATGACGAAATTTTCGTATATTTTCGGGCTTGAACTTGGTTGACACGTTGTTGAGAAAATACTACAATCTGAAGGAAAATCTGAAACAGAATCTAGAAGTTTAATGGTTATACATTTTTATTATCATACCAATTGTTTTTTGAAATGAGCAAAAAAAATTTTTGGTATAAATTAAAAACTATATATGTATATTTTTATTTTACTTTTCCATTAAAAATTACAAACTGCTTATATTAAAAATAATTAATTGGTATAGAGTGGTCTTTTCCATTGAAAGGTAATTTTTTTAGGGGTATACAAAGATGTTAAACAAATTCTTACGAATATTCTACAGCAATTATCTTATATCCTGCGATTTTGTTTAAGCAAAAAGAAATCATTTTTAGCAAAAATTCTTTTTCACTTTTGGTCGGATTGCGTGCGTACTAATAAGTGGCATCAGTTCTGTAGTCTCAGTCAATGCACAAAAACTTCTTTACTACAAAAAAATGCAGCCAAAACTTTCGGTTCCGCCATAAAAAATGGTCTAACCTGACTGAGCCAATTAGAGCATCCAGTCAGCTAACTTTTAGCATTTATTTTTTGCTCAATTCTCTATCCGCAATGCGCTGGGCAATTCCGTTTTTTAGCATTCTTGCCTTCTCGTTGCAATTCCCGAGTGTTTACTGTATTTATCGAAATTTCTGCGCTTTCTGTGCGCGCGCGTGTGTGTGTGTCCCTGCAACTGGCTCATGGAATCATCAGAAAAAGTTTGTGCCAAGTTCTTGGCGCTTATGCAAATAGGATTTTGCATCATTTTTGCTTGTTTTGCTGTTTGTCAATGACACACACATAAATGCACAAATACAATGAAACATGCTTACACAGATACTCACACGCACACACAATCAGAGAGACACATGTAAGTGCGTCCTAAGCTGAAACTTGTAAAACTTTAATCATATGATATGAAATATCAAAAGTTTATAAATTTGTCATTGATATGCAGGGCTGGCTGAATTTATCAAAACTTTTTATATCAAATGCTTCAATTTTCTTCATCTGAACTCAAACATTCTACGAAGTTTGCACTTGCTCAAGCAGGACTCTTGTCATTTGGCATTTCGCCTTGAGCCACTTAATTGAATAGTAAGCAGAACGAGTATACGACTAGTATGCTCTGCAAGTAACCGAATTCGATTGAGTGTAAAATGAGTGGTTACGAACTGATTTGAGTGTACGGGTGGGTGTGGGTGTATGTGTGTGTGTGTGGTTGAGTTTTAAAAGTTTTTCCTAACCGCAATGCATTTTCAAGTTGGTAGAGAAAAAAAATATGTTTTCCACTCAATGGTTTTCCCAACTTTTCTTTAAGAGTTTATTATGAAAATAATCGATAAATGTGCAGTAACTTATTTTAAAGACGCTTTAAAGAATTAGCTTGCCCTCAAAGATCTACCACAATATGTCTCCCTGAAAACCTTTTTTATCACCTCAATCAATGCTTGCAAGTTGTTCAGTTCCGCGTCAATTTTTGTGAACTCAACTCAAGTGGCTCAATTAACTTGGCTTGTTTCATTCGCTCTGCCAAACATTTGGCTTTGGCCAAATATAAAAATACAATTTTGCACCTTTTGGCCACGCTTTGGCTCATTATGCCTCACTTGTCGCGGCATCATCCGCGTCGTCCTCGTCGTCGTTCTGTTATCCTAGCTCTTGCTAATGATAATTACATTGCTCTTGATGATTATATTGACGCTGTGTGTGTGTGGACTTTGGCTGGCTGTTTGGGTTGGGTTTTCATCGTAAAATTAATTAGCCAAATTTTGTTGGCATTGTTTATATTTTAAATTTTCGTAAATCAAATAGGCGCAAACTTTGTTGATTGCAAAACGGCGTGAAAATTTTTAAGCATTTTTTTTTTGTGTAATGCAATTTGTGCTAATTTTTGGGACCATTAATTAAAATTGTTTTTGTTTTTATAATATAAAAAAAAAACACAAATTTTTCAGTTGGGCACAAAATCTTTGAAAAACGTTTATGGCAGCTAAGGAAACAATTATATGTGGGTTTGTACAGTGCCTATGAGTTTTTCATCCTCCATGGGAAAGTAAATGCTATAGCATTTAATCTTTGTTTTTGTATTATAAAGATCGCAAAGCTGTAAAGATGAAACTATAAGTTTACACTTTATTTCCAAAAACTTTATTGTACAAAATTGATTTTTTTTCCGCGCATCAATTATGCAAATAAAGCAAGTACATACAGCGCACCACAGCTTGGGGCTAAACTTGCATGATCAAACGGCGGTGTTTTTAGTTGATAATGATTTTCCTAGGTGATTTTATACTGCAATCGAGCATTCGACCTTCCGGTTTAAAAAATGTAATACATATATTAATTTTTGTTGATTTCGCAAGGCAATAGATTAGCTTTTTAATACTCAAAACTTTGCAATTAAAATGTGTTATTTTTTATCTAATATTTTGGGAATAACGATAGATCAGATGTACTTCTAATATCAAAAATGAGCATTTATACTTTGCAATACTATTGAATGGATTTGTTTTGCCAATTTCAAGATGTGTTAATTTAAAAAAAATGTTGATTAACGTTTATTATTGTATTAATCTACACTAAACATAGTCACGAAACATTTATTAGAGTATATGGCTTCAATAAGAAATTCGATTTATAACTAAATAAATGTATTCCCCTTGATTAAGGCCAACGCTCCAAGGACGCTGCATGGAGGCATCACCGATTTTCCGAGTCTGAGTGCGATACCACACGCTACTGAGGCCCATTCAAGTTATAGTGTATGCAAAAATTAATCCAAATCAGAATTTTCGAATTGTTTGCATTTTTTCCCTAAACATAGAATACTCCCACAAATTGCTTCCTCGAAAGCTAAAGTTTTACATAAGTAGGTGGCGCCAGCAAAAAATTAGGCTTTCAAAGCATATAAAAATAAATTCAACTAAAGTTGTTCCTTTTATTTTGGTTATCCCAACGCAGAGTAGCTGAGAAATATTGCACTCAAATTATCTAAATATGAGTAGATGGCGCCACCAAAAAATTAATAAACACTGTACAGAAATATAAACAATTCGAATAAAATTTTTCGATTTATCTTTCTTTTTGCTCTCCGAAACATTAGATAATATAGAAGATTGCACGCGAAAGTTCTAAATCCGTGCTAACAAAGAGCAAGAAACCGTATATGAATACCAACAATTTCGTTTCAAAGAATAAATAGAAATTAAACCGAATAAAATTTTCCAATATATTTTTTTTCATGTTCTGAAGCAATATTGGTTGTGGTTGCTCTACAAAGATTTAAAACGCTCATAACAATTCGCAATTAGATGACGCTAGCTAAACATTTGATTTATAGAGTACGAAGCCAAATAAAATTATTCGATCTGTCTTTTATTTACTTTTTTCCGATAGTAATTCCGTTATTATAGCTTTAAAAATAAAACATTTACAAGGTAAATGAGGTAGGACTCTAGTATTCCTATCGTGGTAAAGAAAATGCTGATAGCTTTATACGGAATAGTTATTTCGCTTTTTGCTGCGCTTAGTCTGTGGTATTAAAATATCAGCAAAAATGTATAAAAATTTATGCGACTTCATTGTAATTTCCATGCAAACATTATGTGAATCTGCTGACAAGTCTTCATATAAGTGTTGGGAAAGACTCATATAAGTAAACAATGTTTTCTATGACTGCTTGTGCAGTCAGCAAGAGCGCAAATGAGCGCGAAAGCGTCAAACAAGCTAATGCGTGTAATAGAGTTGACACTGTGCCTGTGCTGACAGCGCTGCAACAGGATTCTCCCATTCATGCGTGCTATGTCAATTGACTGTCTGCTCACCTTTGTTTAATACCCTTTTTTATGGTTTTTTTGTTAAACTGCTGCTGTAGTCAAAATCCGAGGGCTTAACTGTGCGTTTATTTACCCAACAATGGTTATCCCGAACAATAAAAACAAAGGTCAACTCTCGAAATGCTGCATATGTATTTTTAAGCGTAATTTCTTTTTATTGTAAAATTAATTCGGCAATAATCTGTAGATAAAAAAATGGTTGACGCAGCAGGACTTAAAAATGTTTTTTATTTCCTTATTTATTTATTTTTTTATGCCTTTATTTATTTACTTTTTTTATTTTTGCGTGTTTTTTATGAAGTGTTTGCAAATAAAGTAGTTTGTGAGTGATATGTATAACTTGAAGCTATTATAGGTGGTAGAGCAATTGGGCAGAATCCGTAATTTGCTACAAAATACTAACATCCTGTAACTCAGCTTTTTCTCAAGTTTTGAAAGCTGCCGATTACTCTAATCCGTTAACATCTCATTACCTTACATGACGATTTGTCTTTGCTCTTTGTAAGACTTTAAGTTCTTCGGCTAACTTTGTATGTTTCGAATAGGTTCAAATTGAGTCTATGAAAAAAATACTGATTTTTTTCAAGATTTTCCTTTCGAAACAGGCTTATGAGTAAGACGAAAAAATCATTAACTGTTTTAGCTGTTGCTTAAGAGTAGAGTTTTTTGCTGCTTGTTTCTTGTATTTTTGCTCTTTCATGCAGCAATGCGGCGCTTCATTCGGATACGCCTATGTCCCAAGGCAAGGATCTCTTCTCCTCCTCTTCGATGTACACTCTACTCAAGCGTAAAATTGCTAATGGTCGTCGGTGCTGGGCGCCATTTTGAAGCGCTTCACTGGGGGAAAAAAAAAGTGTGACTGCTTGTAAACTCAACCGGCCCCGGCCGGGTTTTAATTAAATGCTGCTACAGTGGGTTCAAAAAAAATATATACACAGAGAGTCGTACTACGCTGCTGCTGCTGCTGCTGCCTTTTGGACAAAGTCAAAGTTCAGTTGATTTTAGGGTCGTTTTAATTGCCCAGCAGCAAGTAAAGCAAAAAAAAAAAAACAAAATACCAAAAGGAAGTCGAGAAAAAATTGAAAGCCAACAGCTACTCTGAAGCAATATTTATGCAATGCTCAATCAAGCGTAGCAGTTTTATTGCCCACACACCAATGCACAAACCACACACACACACACACACGCGCACACACAGCGTCAACGGTCAACCAACACAAAGCGCTTTGGTCACACCAATTTAGAGTTTTAGTATTTTTAGTATTTTTCGCCTGCACAAATATTGGCTTGGCCAACTTTAAACACAAAAAGCTGGAAAATATTTCATGCTTAGTCAAACAAATCGTTAACAATTGCATACGAAATTTTCAACTTTAATATATGCATTGTTTTTTCAAATTGTATTCATTTTTATAGTGCTTGTAAATTCTGTCTATAGAATACCCGAAAAATTTATTGCACAATCAATTCAACACTTCCGCTTGATTAGCACAATTTTGCAAATATTGCGCAATTAGTAGAAATATTTTGAAAGCATTTTTGTTTGACCTTTCTAATTGAAAATATATTTATATATTCGTTTGTAATGCAAAAAGACAAAGCTCTGCCGTCTGCATATTTTAATATTTAAATTTATGGGCGCAAAATTTTTGCGCTGCGCATTAGGCATTTAATTGACAAAATATTAAATGTAAAGCAATTTATAGTTGATTGCAACTGGCCCAAAAAATACTAAAAGTTTATTATGAAATAAATGTGAATTATTAGTAGTTTTAATTAGTACTGCAGATTTTGGGCTTTTACGCAGATTTGCGCTTAATTAATCGTTAAGAGAAAACTGTCGAGATTGTATGAGTTCAGCTGAATATTCTTATTTGACAAAACTTCACTGGGGAAAAAGAAGGTAACTGCTAGTAAACTCAGTCCGGGGTTTTATTAAAGGCTGCTACAGTGGGTACAGTTTTTATATTTAGCCTTCTTATATTTCGTCATAATCTAGGTCTTCAATTTCAATAATTTATAAAAAAGAGCAATATAATTTAAGCAAACTTTAAGCAAAAATTTGAATAAAAGTAGGACCTAACCTATATCAAATTCTTCTGCTTAACGCACTCACGAATTGTATTACTAAGCTTTCGTTATATTTTTGTAAAAAAAATCTAAAATTAGGCAATTTGATGAGCTGTCGACACTCATTGCATGCAAGTTGCACGGCACATTTTATTGTCCAATTTTGGCTACACATTTGATCCTTTAAATGGGGCCAGCCGTCGCGCTTATTTTGACACTCGTCCTTCAGCATTTAAACAGACATCACTAAGTGGCCGGCAATTAAAATGCCAATCCAAATGTGAAGGCTTACACAAACACAACAAGATATATTGAGCAACGTGCAATAACTCCTGGATACTCCAGTTGTCGGTCGCGTTGTGGTGTCTACGCTCCGGGCAATTAATGATTTATTGTTGTACAATGTGTCCGTCCCTGTGCATTGTATGGTTGCGCAGGGTGTGACATGTTGCCTGCCACACATAACTGTGGCAGGCACAAAGACTCCCTACCCACAAACACAGACGTCGATTCATCCGGTGCACAAAAGGTATTCCTCCAAAATGGCCAAATGCAGGGACAGCTACTGCAATCCACTTTAGCTGCAGCTGCACGTGATGCACTTAATGTGAAAACTTGTGGTCAGGTTAAGTGCAGTTTAATTTCCAACTGCTGTTCAAGTGCAACCCATGCAACAGTCAAGGTGAGTAAGTGAATGTAATGAATGAAATGAATGCCCCCAGAAAAGTGTTGAGAAATATTAATAGATATGGCCGGCTGGGAGTGCCCACCGCCCAACAGCATGAGCGTGCACTCAATGGGCTATTATCTGTGCATAACTTTTTTAATATTTCAGCTTTTTTCTTCATAAAGTGAAAAGTTTGAGGCTAAGCAAAAGCTTCAAGGTTTGAGGTAGTGCTCTAAGATGCTCTATCAAAATAGCATTTAGCAAATTGACGGGGCAATAAATTAACTTGGCTTAAACCTTCTTACCAACTTAAGCTCGCCGTAAGCTTTTAAAGGCTTAAAACCAAATTATTAGACTATTCACAGGTATTTGCATTGATTTATCTCAAATATTCCACAATTTTTAAATTAAAATTTATTGCTTATAAATTGTTTTAATTATTTAGTTTAATTAAACTAAGCTTAAAATTGTTTAAATTCGTGTAAAATCTTTAAATTATTTAAGATTTTCTATACTCTGACAGAAATCATAATCTTTTTTGCAACTTTAAGCCTTTACTCATCGCTGTGCATGCATTCAATATTGAAATATTAAGCTCAAAGGATATTCAGGCGCATTAATGAGGACAACACCTGCACACATATATATGCATATATTTCCATATAAAGTGGCTTGACAGCTGCCTGAAGCTGTTTTCAATTGCAAACTCTTAATGTTTCGCACACACACACACACAAATGTGCGCAAATCCTTTAACAAATTCCAATTAAGAATTCCATTATATTTAAATCATTGTTTGAATCGTTAGCTGACCATATTACCCGCATTTGTTGCTAGTTATATTTTGGCCATCTTTAAAGACCTTCAAACTGTCAATACAAATACGAAAATTAAGCACAATTGTTTGGCTCGTTGCATTTTTTATGAGCAGCCACTGCACTTTGCCATTTTCTAAATTATTTTTGCAGCTCTTTGTTGCACTGCGAGAAAAAGTTGTCACCATTTGTGCATATTTATCATCAGTAATTAGCAAGTATTCAATTTTAAACTGAATTTGATTTAAAATACGTTGTTTGTGCGTAAATTTGAAAATAATTGCATATAAACGATTATTGGCTTGTATATAAACGTTTTTTTTGCATAAAAACGTTAAATTGAACTTAACTTTTTATGTTAACTTATTTTTGGCATCAAAACTTGCATTATATGCCAATTGGCTGGATTTTTTATAGGAATACAACTTCGTTTTAGTTTTTTGTTATTGAGCAAAAATTTTTGGCAACTATATCCTCAGAGGTTCGTTCTTAAATAGTGTTTATAACGATATATACAACCAAATTCGGCTCTTAGGGATTTTTGATATTTCCAAGCACTGCATCAAATTTGTTAAAAATCGCTAGACTATATCAAAATTGTGTAAACCGGTTCAGAAATTCGGTATTTGTTGGTTTAGCAGTGCATAAGCTATATAACCGATTTTTTTACAGAAAAGTTGCTTATCCTCAAGAGAAGCACATGATCGAATTTAACTTATGAAAAGACATATTACTTTCGGCAACACTGCTCTTGAACTTTTTAAAAATTGCCCAAAATGTTTCCCGAAAACTCGTACAATTAATTTATTCAACAAGTGGGAAAACTTCGTACATTTATGTTTGAAAATCAATAATAATCTAATTCATAAAGACTTTGACTTTTTTTTAAAAAACAGTAAACAGAAGCTTTCACACTTTAGGTCGATAAGTTGCTACATGTTGTCTCATGGTTTTTGGCAGATGTGAGGAAATCATATAAAAATTTAAGTCTGGTACAAAGAATAAGAATCCAGGGTTTTACAGAGTTTTAACAATTATTGCAGTAGCATGCTGAAAGCTGAACATTTATTGAGATTGAATAATAATTAAAGAAAAAACTGTGTACAAATAAAGTATACCGTTCAATTGCACGAAAAGAATTGTTTGCATAAAATATTTAAGTTGTCGTGCCTATTCCATGTGAAAAATCTGTAAATTCTTTTTAACTTAGGTAAGTTTTCTTCAATTTTTTAATACCAGCCTTTTGTGCAAATATTTAAACAGATAACAAATGAAAGCTGACATTTAATATATTTTATTAAAAAACTTTTTTGTCACTACCAAATTATTTCTTGTAAAATATATGGAATAGAATATAAGTAATGGCATTAAATTCATAACTTGCATATAAACGGTTACTCGCATAAAAACCGTTATTTACCGAAAATTACATAAAAATTTGTTCTCTTGAAATATTTGTTTAAAAAATCGATTTTAAATTGATTTGAAAGTTAAATACTTTCATGCAAAAGCTCAAACAAACGCTTAGTTCACGCAATATTCATTATTAAATTGCAGTAGAAACGGTTAATCAAAATAGTACATAAAGTAATTGCATCAAAAATATACAAAATATTTGCTTACAAACGCTTATTTACAGAAATTTGCACTAAATATGATTTCATGTAAAAAATTGTTCTAAAATCGGCATAGTTTTCATTTTGAAAGATTTTCACAACTTTAATTGTACGAATTTTATTACAAAATAAAAGCATGGCTTTGTAGCCCTTAATTAAAATTATTCAGCTATTTTAATATAAAAATTATGCACACAAAGCATGAATTAGCATATAAACGGTTGCTTGCATAAAAACGCTTCTTTGCTCAATATTACATGAAAACGAACGAATTGCATTATAACTTGCTTGATAAAAAATCAAAATTCCATTTTTTAAATTGAAGTTTAAAAGCTTTTAAGAAAATATTTGTAAATATCATAAAAACTCTTTAATTTTACTATGAAATTATAAATAGTACAAGTTTGCTTTAAAAGAAATAGCATCGGTTGTTATTTGCATATAAGCGGCTTTTGTACAATTATTGAAACAAGTTATTCCAATTATGGAAAAAAAGAATATCCTATACTTCAAATATTCTTTTTTTTTTAATATTCTATTTGTTTATTGTATTTATTTACTAAAAAGTAACAAATATTAGACTTTGACTTAAAAGAGAAACAGCAAATAGTACTGCTTGCATATAAGCGATTATTTGCAGTAACACAAATATTAATTTCAATTTGCAGAAAAAGAAACATAAATTTTTTTATGTCTAAAATGATTTTTTAAGCTTATTGCAATTATTGAAGCATATATTATTAATCAATAAGCAAAAACAATTATTTTTTTCAGTGTAGCTTTATTTTCGTTGTTGTTGTTGTTGATTTGTGCGCACTTCAACGATGCCATTTTCGTTCGTTGCTTTTGCTTTATAAATTTTTAATTAACTTGATGAAAGCATTTCCAAAGTTTTTGCAACATCAGTCACTCGACTATAAATATATTTGGATACATACACACATATATATATATTTAGTATATAGTATATAACTGCTATATGCTTATATACTATATAACTGCTGTATATATATATTTATATAGAACTAGCAACAATTACTCTTTTGTTTCAATTGCATTTCACTTTTGCAGTCAGCTGAAATTTCAGTTGCCATTTGTCTAAAATTTAGCCAAGCTTGACTGCGTACCACCGCCCGCCCCTACCATTTTTTCGGTTCTTATCCCTTTTTAGTTTTTGTCACAGAACGCGCAGAGTGTAAAAGCTCGACATGATTTGGCATTCATTCAACGAGCATTTTTTTACATAGTTTTTCCTCGAATTACTTTGGTTTTTGTTGTTTTTTCTCGCAGTGCAGTAGAACAAAAAGCGTTGGCATGACATTGAAAAGTTGCCCGGATTTAGGCGGCAAAATGGCGACATGGAACGGATGACAATCAACGTCACAATTATACCAGCACCCAGGGTGACACTGTGTGTGTGTGTTTGAGTATTGAACTTGTCGCGCTGACCTTAGCCTGCTTTAGCTATTTTAGCCATTTTAGCTGTTTTAGCTGCCAACGCCCAACACTTTAGCCATTTTTGCACTTGTATTGCATATTTTTTAGGCTGCCTGTCGGCCATGGCCATAATGTACAGCCATGTCGACGTTAAGTGGTCCACTCAGCATTCAACTTGAACTATAATGAAAGCATTTGCCACTAATCACCACATATGACACTTGTGCTTGCTGCAAGCATAAGTATTCTGCCACAGCAGGGAGGGTGCGAGTGTGTGTGTGTGTGACGTCAAATAGACACTTGGCCATTGCAGCATTTTAGGCGCTTAAACAGCGCGCATGCAAAGGGTTTTAGTTTTAGTGGTAATGTGTATCCACATCAACTTGGCCTAGAGGTGGTATACACAAATTTAAGTTAAAGGCCAAAAAATAGGAACCTTCATTTTAAATAAAAATTTTAGGACAGTATTTAGTTCAATATTTGGCAATACTGGCGACCAAGGATTTTATTGATTGAATCGCCTAACAGTGTGTACACATTTTTGCAAACTTATATAAACAGGGTGGGCCATTTATAATGAAAACAACGGGCTACTCTATAACTTTTGACAGGAGCTACAGAGTGACTAATGTCAATCACCATTCTAGCGGAACAGTTCACACTAAAAGTACGTGTTGAAATTGTTCAACTTTACATTCAGAATAACTTCTTAGTTATGAAAATAAAACTTGCGAAACGTGCAAAAAATTTAAGTTAAAAGTGCGCCCAGTGATAACATTTCAAGCCGTTTATAGGCCAATATTGTGAATTCTGATAATGTTCGAAATATCAATCATGAATCTAGAAACGATCATGATATGGCGACTAAAATATTGCGGCAGTATGAGCCAGTGTTGTGGAGGAGCTACGAACAACGAATTTTCGCCGTTTTCACCTTAATTCGTTTTGATTTAAATATACTTTCGTACAAAATCCCAATGGCAAACAAACTAAACACAGCTGGAATGCCATATTGAAGTAGCTGCGAACCAACTCAACTTTTGAAAAAAAAAAAATCCGTCATTTCCGACGAAGCACATTTCAATTTGAAGTTAATTTGAAGTGGAAATATTCAAAATTGTCGGTTCTATGATATACTGTCCATTAAATGAGGCGCAGCCTCCATGCTTTCAAAAGTGACTGTTTGGTGTTGTGTTTGTGCGGATATGATCATCAATCGCGATTTTTTCGAAGACGACAATGGAAGAAGAAAGCGCAACATGTCATATTCTACGTCAAACCTTTGATTTATTGCGACTATTGTTCACCGAAAAGAATGGTTCTTATTGCCCGCCGAGATCACCTGATCTAACATCACCAGATTTTTTTTTGTGAGGATATTTGAAATTCAAGCTGGACGCTGAAAAGCCAAAGACCAAAGCTCAACTTAAAGACGATGCAAAATTCCAGCCACAAAGACCGATACGACAAACGCGATGCCTTTTGTTTGAGAAAATGGTTTGAATGGCTTCTTGATCCCAGACGAGTCATGTGGAAAAATGGTGTTTTTGACTGGCCACCAGAAACACCTTAACAAAATACGACGCGAAATTGGCCAAAACAATACGACATGCTGATAGAAGATCACATTTTATGCTGAAGGCCAAAGGTGCTTATTTACGGGATGTTATGTTCACAAAGTAGCGGAAACACATCTCCCTGAACCACAAAAATTGTTTTTGAAAATAAAATAAAATGTCTTCTGCATAGATTTTTTTCCAAAAAAAAATACACTTTAAATGGCCCACCCTGTATTTTAAGTAGACGACGCAGTGTACTGCTGTAACATCTTATGAAGCTCTTCACACAATTTATGTAACAAATAATTATCTTTATATATTAAAATTTTATCAAAAGCTTTTAATAACATTCCCAAATATGAAAAAATAGAATAAATTCAAAAAAAAATAAACTTCTACCTAGCGCAAAGTGATTATGTGATTTATTCTTTTCAGAAACAAAGCCATGCAATTCAAATGACCCACCCTGTATTTATACATATTTTTATTAAGCTCTTGAAATCTTCGAAAAGGCTCTTAAATAATTATTATGAAGTACTTTGTTAGTTAAATATAATTAATACCAAGTTACACTATTAAATACCACCAAAAAAGTGTGCCCACGTCGAATTTGTCTTACATTGATATCGATTAGACAATAATTTTTTGTTAGCAAAAAAAATTTGCTCAATAAAAATATTTATTCCAAGGACTTGGCGTTAATAAAATAATTCCCTCAACTTAGTTGCTTTATTCATTTCAATTTTATGATTATCACATAAACTACATCATCATATTAATCGATAACTTTCCGCGCAGTGTGTCCACATCAAACTTTACCTACAAAGTATTTTATTAACCAAAACAAAACGTTTTACTCAATCTACTTGCTGCTAAAGTAATTTACTCGACTTATTTCATTAACTCGTTCATATTTTATGTATAAATCGTAAGCTGGCACATCTTATCTATATATAATATCCCGACATTTGGTTGAACTAAATGTTTGAAAAGGACTTTGATTAAGCTTTCTACGTTTTGTTGAAATCAGTCGAGTGAAGTCTGCAAATTAAGCATTAATTTCATTAGGCAAAGCCAACTCAGTCAGTCAGTCAGTCAGTCATTGCTTAAAATAAGCTCATTATGAGCTTACAATCACGCAGAGCAGTCAGTAGAACTGGTTGAAACTTTTGGGGCCTAAACACATACAGAGTCATAAACAAATAGAACAAACAAACAACGTTAAACAATACAACACATTAACACCTATTAAGGATATGGTTGGTCTCATAAATAAAAGCAACTGTCTGCAAAGTTATGAATAATAATGACAGTAACAATTTTTGGGGGGAGAAGGTCACAAATATTGTATATTCTCTCTGTAGGTACATAGAAACTCATAGAGACCGAAACATTTACACATATTTCTCCCATTTTGTTCGAGAGAGAGAGAGAGAGAGTGTTTTATCTTCCTTTCCGTTTCTCAGCAAACATATGGTTCTAATAGTAATTAAGCGGGGGGGAAGGCTTAAATGTTGTCTTGGAGGTGACTACCAACTTAGACAAGCTACCACAATTTAAATGCTGCTCGGACTTGGCTATTTTAATGACCATGCCGCACGTCTGTGCTATCAGCTGCAATAAAATAATATGGCGAAACCGTATCTAAGACATCTAACGACTGTGGTATACTCTTAAATCAAGCTACAGCAGATGAAAATTTTTGAAAAAACATCATATCGTAGAATACCCTTCAGTTGTGTTTATATGCTTGAAATGTTACTAATTTTTTTATTAAAAATTAGGGAGCGCTTTATTTCTTGCAAAATACATAAGATTTTATACATAGAGGGCTTACCTGCTGCTCGCTAATATTTCAACCACTCGTAGAACCTTGAGTGAATGATTTCTTGTTTTATTTTTGGGCGAAAATACGTTGTATAGGTTTTATAATGGAGTCTAATTAAGAAAACTTACTTTACGTATTTTCGCTCGTTTTCCTGGTTTAATTTTTTTTTTTTTTGTGTCAACACTTAATGTTAGGCTTGATTCTTAAAACGTTCGTGGGTAATAATTAATTAGTCCATTTTTTTAAAAAAAATTTTAGCTCAACACTGTTGCATTTTGTTTCTAATTTAATTCCTTAAATAAATTTAAATAAAATACAATCATCATGATTACTTTAAAATCTAAACATTTACGGACTCGAACGATTTACCACAAAGATTATTTCACATTAAATCCAAGTTGGTCAAATTATTATCGCATTTCTCAAAATACAATTTACTTAAAAATCATTTTAGAATCTTATGCGACATAAAATGAGGTTGGCTTGAAAATTATTCTGTTTTCATTACGTTTGTTTACAACCTTGAACCTTCCCTCAGAACTGTCACTTGACTCACTGACGATTTAATGTAACCGCTTGTCACTGGACCATTATACTTATATTACGAAAAATTAAGAGGATTGTATTTTTCCTCATATTGCTCTGAATGAACGAAGATATTTAAAAAGGTCAATTTTTCGAAAATATCGATTGCAAAATAAATAAATAACATCCGAACAGCCGCTTCGAAGTTCGTTTCCCGTACTGAATGCAAGTTTCAGAGAATTCCTTATTATTGTTCGATTGCAAAATACATTGCTTTTCAAAGTTTGAATCACGTTTTGTGCTCTAAAATATTGATCTTAGAATATCCCAACAGCCGCTTCGAAGTTACAGTGAACATTTAAACAAATTAAGACAATTTCCATTTGAAATAGTTACGTTTCCCGGAGTGGCTGAAAATTTCAGAGAATACTTTATTACTGTTCGATTGCAAAATACCTTGTTTTTCAAAGCTTAGAACACCCGAACAGCCGCTTCGAAGTTACAGTGAGCATTTAAAAGCATATCGACAAATTTCATTTGAAATAGTTACGTTTCCCGGACTGAATGCCAATTTTAAAGTATATTGTTAAATCTTCTATCTATAAGTCCCTGAGTATTGATCTACAAAAAAATTCTTCAAATGAAGTTTTTTTCTTGTTAAATCAAGACAAAAATTGCAGTTATTAACTGCTGTTAGTTGCATTTTTTTTATAACTAAGCAAAAAATAAGCGAACTATTTTTTACATAAAGTTCATAAGCTCGAAACGATATAAAATAAACAAGACACAAAGAAAATAAAATAAAAATAAACAAAAGACACATTTCTATAGAATTTCGTTCTTATTTTGCAAATATGAAAATTGTTGATAGATTTTTCTTTTTCTTAAATTCCAACAAACTGTTACATTCTTTGTGAAGAATTCAATAGACTCTTTTATACTATTTGTGAGAGTATAGAAAAGTTATATAAAAACAGCTGTTGGCTCAGGTGAAAAACAAGTCAGATAATGTGCTCTTTTTTCTGCCTCTCGCAGATAAGACATGCCTAAATGAGCATATGTGTGCATGTCCTTGCGTAAGGATGTGTGTGTATGTGTCCATGAGTATAATTGTATGTGTGTGTGAGTCATTGTTGTACGTGATTTTTTTCCCCCCCTTGAAGCATACAAATCTGTGCGCTAATTAAAAGTCATTAGTGTGTGTTAGTTGTGCGAATAGAAAACGTGAGCATTCTGAATAGATCGGGAGGCGTACTTGTCATTCCGCTTAAACAGTTGGGTGACCAGACACCAAGTTTTATGCCTTCACTTCAGTCTGTGCCAATTAAATGGTAATTATTTTACTTTAATGCGTTGTCCTTTAAGTGTCGTAACTTTAGTATTTCCATAGACAAGGAATTTTTATATTTTTTTAAATATAATACATGGCTAGTTAATATGAGACTTTGCTTTTTTTTGGGATTGTTATTAATTTAGAAAATGTATTCGAAAACCTGCGCTATAATCTTAATGAATTCGTTATTTTCATAAATATATATCCTTTTGTTGTAATAGTAAAATTTTGTTAGCTTGAAATTGAATCAAATTTGTGCCAACGAATGCCTCAGAAGATAAAGTTTCCCGGCATGTATGTCAACTTTCAGTTTCATATTGTTTATAATTATATACTGATATAATTATAGTAGATTGATCCGATTTAGGTGAAATATGCGCCGTTTTGTTCGATAAATTTTTCCCATTTGAAATGTAATTTTATTTTATCTCTCTCAGAAGAAACGCTCGTTCCTATTGGCAAAAAATTAAGGCAGCCGATTTTCACAAGCTTGTCTTGAAGCGAATTTTGTATAAATTAAATAAAATTTAGTTTTGACTGAAAATATTGGGAAACAGTTCAAAAATAATATGAGACACTTTTTTTTGCGCTCATCGGTCTAGGATGAGCCGCACCGAAGTTAAGATTGAATCAACAGTTTTGGCGAACGGGCCTTCGAACTCGAACACTAAAATAAAATATATATTTTGTAAAAAATAAATTTTATTTTAAATTTGTTCTTTTTATTTAAAACTAAAGTGAAAAAAAATTATACAAATTTTGTGGCGCTCATGGTTTACCGATTTAAGTTTTTGTGACTACCAGTGCGAACTAAAGAGATGTTTAGAGGAGTAGTCTTGGCAAAGTGGCCCCTTACCATTAAAATATATATTTTTTTTTATTTAAAATTTTCAATCTTTTGATTTTTTAAATTCTTAAAAGCTTAAAATAAAACCAGTTTGACTAACATCGAATGCTATATAAAAAGAAAATGATTACTTTGGTTTAGGGATAACGCATCGATCTCGTTAAGTATATTTCCGGCTTTTCAGCGTGATTCACGATTCCAAATTTAAAAATTATGATTCATTACACTTTAATTTGATTTTTTATTGGGATAAACTTAAATCTATTAATTCTTCAGTGACTATGAAGTCTGAATGGGTCTAGAACATGAATGTTCCGTTTTGAATGTATTGTATTATCGATATAATATTATTATTAGCTAACGAACTGTGATCTAGCCATAAATTGTAAATGTTTTTGGGAAATTTGTTTAGATAATTATTTATTCTTTTGAATATGATTTATTTTTCGAAATGTTCGAATGTTGTTTTGCGTTTAAGTTTTTGGTAAAGAATGGAGATCGTTTTAGAGTTTTTATTTATGCTTAGTTCCAATGAATATGTTTTATTTTTCGAAATGTTTGCAAAATCATAAAATTTTTTTCAAATACTTCAAGCTAAATTTTCGCGTAGAAAACTTAGTCGTATTTATTTCACTTGACATCCAACTGATTGGCATAGACATTTAAATGCCAATTTCTTATACTTTAGGCCAACTTTAATATTACAAAAAACCAGCTTATCCCTCGGCGAAAATTGTCAAGCCTGACACTTTGACAGCCAATATGCGCAAAATCTGATAAAAATAGCGATTTGGCATTGATGCCTGTCTATCAATTTGACGGCTTCGACTTCGTTGACAAAGGTGCAAGTTTAAAACTTATCTTTAAAAATAAACCAATTTAAATTTATCTACTTAAAAATAAACTCAATTGTCAAATACATATTGAAACACTTTTCTTTGCTTTGTAACTCTTTGCAGGTAAGCACCACTTGAGAGAAAATTCAAAGAATTTCCATACAACGCGCAGGTAACATAAATAATCATTACGAAGACGCTTCCCGAAAAAAATAATAATAATATGGCTTTTGAGTTTTGTATGAAATATGGCAGCTGTTGGCTGGCCAAATGCCGCGACATAATTAGAAAATGAAAATGAACTTTTCCCCAGCATTTAGTCATAAGTAGCGAGAGGCCTAGAACACAAGTATGCCGGGGATGTCGCAACTCGAAACGCTTGACAATAAATCAACATAATGAAGCTGCCTGACTGCCTGCCTGACTGCCACTGAGACAACGAAATGGAGCTCCAGCGCGTAGTTCGGCCGAAGTAACTCTTCGCTCGCCCAAAAGTATGCTACGCTTTTTGCACTGAGCGCCATGTCCTTGTCATTGGTATTAAAAATTAATAAGTTGGCATTGTAGAACGAAGCTGCGAAGGCGCCTCAAAACTCGCTGGCACTCTCACTCTCTGTTTTGCTCTTATAAATATTTGCAACAAATGTGCTTGAGAGTTGTCTCCCAAGCCCATTTGTCCATGAATAAGTAATTTGCAATACAACGTGCCGCCGATGTCGCCTATAAGTATGCTATTGTTTGTGCGTATTATTGCCGCCTTTGACAGTCATATTTACCTCACTAGAAATGCCATTGAATTGCCATTTTTTGAAAAAAAAAAAATGCCGCGTCCTGCTCATTTCCAAAGCGAAAAGTCTGCGGCATAAAATTTCACGCCATTTTCTCGCAGTCGCTCTCTCGTTGGCTGCTCATGAAATATGCAAGTGAAAAGCTGGCATGAAAAATGCCGCATTTCCGCTGCATTCCGATTCCATAGTCGTTCTGTGTGCCTCGTTTTCACAATTTGCACTGCGCTCGCTGCCTTATCCTATTATAATATCTTTTGTGAGTTGTTTTATTTTTCTGTAGTCTTAACTTTTTACGCTGTTTTTGCTGTGATTTTGCCTCGTTTCTAGTTCTGGTTCTGGTTCCTGGTTTTTCTTTTTTCTCCTACTTTTTTTTGTAGAAATCGTCAGTTTGCACGCAAAATGGCATAGTTCCGGGCAATGTGCATTTCGCCGTACTTTGGCATTAGCTGCGTGAGCGTAAAATGTTAAGTGAGCAAGAGATAATACGAAAAATTGAACATAACTTTTGTTTTGCAAGTTGAACAATATATATATTAGTTAGATGTCCTGTGTATAGAACACAGTTGGCAAGTTAGTGACTTATATGACTTTAACTTTTAGAGCTATAAATTACGGAAATATGGGTTTTAAATACTTAAATTTAAAACTATTATGAACTATATTGCATGCAGATTTCGCTTTGTATTACAATACTCCTGCAAAAGTTCTGCCGTTCTTATCCGGATCTGAAAAGCTACTAAAATTTTGAAGTCACTTTAAAAGCGAACTTGCAAAATATACCCTGATGATTTCGCTTTTTATAGAAGTCCTGCTTAGTGTCATCATTTCTGAACTCAAAAGGGACTCAAATTTTGATATCATTTTTACAACGAACTTCAAAAATATTCCAAGTAGTTTTTCTTTTGTAATAGACCTGCTCCAAAGGCTACAAAATTTTTATGTCACTTCAAAAGCGAATTTGAAAAATGCTTTACGTAGATTTAACTTTTCTTAAAAGTCCGTCATAACATTATTTAAATTTATATGTCACCCTAAATTCGAAAACTTAGATTTATTAAGCCATTCTGACATTTTCATCATTTATCAAAGAAAATCCTTATTTTATTCATCATTTACTTGTAAAAAGTGTTAAAATTGCCTTTGATATTTAAAACTTGAGTAATATTCAGAAGTGCAAAGGTGAACACACTTCACTTTATCTTGCTATAAAAACTGATTAAGGATACAGTGGCTTGAAACCTATATGGTTGACAATAGCATTTTAGCACAATTATCAAAAAGTTGTGCTCTTTTCTAATAAATTACAGCAAAATCCAAAAACATACAGTTTTTCTTTATGTTTTTTTTTCTTGTGTCGATCATTTAAATATTAAACTAAGGGACTCTGCCCCCTGCGCGCTTTTAAAGACAATGCTCACGTAGTCTTCAATGTTTACACAAACATTTCCTTATAAGAATACCAAATTGACGAACCACATCCAATTCATTCAGACACTGAACACCAGGTTTCATTTCAAGCAACGATGCTACTGCAATTCAATTGTTTTCTCGTCAACAATTAGAATCTGAGTACTATATATTTCCATTTATTTAGTAAAAGAAAGATTCCACAGAACTGCATGCAATTGTTATGCTTTTAAGCGTGAATTCTTCTAGACAACAGCGACATTTCATCTTCGGGAAAGTTATTCCCAAAAGTGTAAGCGTGAGTTTTTTAGTCAAGCAGTGCATATAGACATTTGCCAATTCGATTCGATTTTGGACCGACGTAAAAAGTTTTTATGTTTTTCCTAAAGCAAGGATTTTTTTAGCAGACGTTTAAAATATTACATATGCAAAAATATATGGACGCATTACAAAAAAATAACATTTTTAAGGGCATGCATTTTACTTTTTTTTCTTTAATGTATGAAATTCCTAAAACTACTTACAAAGAAGTGCCGTAACATGGTAGAAATTCGTTAAAATATTTCTTTCTGTGTTGTAAAGTAAAAATTTCGTTAATTTCTTAAAAACCAAGATATTCTTTTTTTTTTATTTCATTAAGTGCAATCTGTTTGGATTTGCAATAAGTACTTGATGTAGGGGATCGGAACTGCAATGGCTCTTCCCTTCACTTGGAAACAATATTGTTTTTAGTTATATCGTTACTACTTTTCGTAAATATTAAAAATTTTTCTGAGTTTTGTTTTTGTACTTGCGATTAACTTTATAATGATATATAATCTAATTTATTGCCGTTTCACACTTAAGTCGTCTTGGTTAAAGCTTCATAGCAGATATTTGTCTCATCTGAACGCTTTGAACCACTGTGCTAAATCCACCTGTATAGAAAATAACAAATTATGATTAAGTAACTTCAAGATGTATGAGTTCGGTTTATTACATTCGAATTGGACTCTGCAACAGAAGAGTGGAGGTACAAAAGCAGGAGCAAGTTATAGACAATGACAAAGTATGTCAATAATAATGAGAATTCTCCATGACTTGACTGAGCTGAGCTAAGCTCGTCTTAAACAAAGCGTCACGCAATAAAACAAGTTGTTGACGATTAAATAAAAAAATATTTCAGAATGGCAAAAAAAAAGAAACCTTGAATCCTAGACTAGGACGCTAGGCGACAGTGGAATACGCTGAAAAAAAAATGTTATTAGCTGTGAGAACTCCATTTGCGTACTTGCCGGTCGGCGGTTCTATTCCAAACTGCATCATTGGTGCATTTGCCTAGCATTCACATAGCTAGCAAATAGATGCTATTTGTCTAAGTAAATCTCTATTAATTGATGATTCCGGTATTAAGATTCAACTGAAAACTGTAGGTCGCTGTTCTCTTCGAACAGTCATTAATGGAGATATCTTCATGATCCGCCTTTGCAGCGATGGCCAGTAGCACTTGATCATTTGGCTAGCACTGACATAGCTAGCAATTAGACGCTGTTTATCTAAGTAAATCTCTATTGATTAAAGACATTTGGGTTTGGCTATAAATAGCAGGTGCCTGCTCTTTTCGAACGGCTATTCTATTATTTAGAGATATCTACATGGTTCCTCGCTGAAGCGATGACAGGGGAGTCACAGGGAATACATTTAATATTTTTTATTTAAACTAAAATTTCTATGAATTAATGCCACCGACGTTCAGATTCGGCTATGGACAATATGTCCCTGTTCTTTTCGATCAATTGTTAAAAACCTGCTATTGATGCTTTATTTTATTTTTTTTATCTTATTTGCGATAAAGTTTATTTTTCGGTACTACAAGATTTCCTTTAAATTTTTTTGCTCATTTTGGGAATCCATTTTAGGCTTTTCCATTAATTTAAATAGAAACATTTTTTACCTATGACTATGCTTGTGGCTCCAAAGGCGGAGTATGGAGATATTTCTTTTGAATTGATTTATTTCGATTAAGTTGCACATAAAATAATCTTCATGAATTGGAAAATATGGTCTTTCGGAACACGGAAAAAACTAACTTCACATATAGATCTGCCACTTTCGCTGTATCCCAAAAGTCGGAATCGGAAAACTAAATATACGTTAAGTAAATATAGCCCATGGCCCCTGGGAGATAGATGCAGATAGAAACGATGATGATCAGATATTAAAATGCGAATAAATTCACTTTATGTAAACTACGAAGGCTGACTCCTGCCTGTTTCTCCCAATACTCCAACTCGGTCTTTCGCACGTTACAATTTCGCGTTTATTGTAAGAACATTTCTTTTTAAAGAGATATTTCCCTTACAGTATCACAAATGCTCCCCAAAGAGTAAATCTTACTTACAATATAAACATAGTCAGTCATATATACATATTGACATGACAGGCAGCAACAACAAATTGCTACATGGAACACACATAAGTAACTTCATATAGGTGTATCCTTGGTTGTTACTGTTGTTGTACGCGCTGCTCATACATCAAAAGGACGAAGTGAAATGAAAAAACAAAAAATAAGAGAAAAATAATATACTCACTTTGTTGTTAAGTTGGTTGAATTCATCTGAGTTTGGTTATGAGTTGCTCTCTTGATTAAGTTAAAATGTTAATAAACATGATTATCATGTTGTGGGACAGCTGCTCCTTTTTGGTCGTTTTGTTGTGTCTTGTTGCCATTGTGATTGTGTGCTGTTGCCGTAAAAATGATTAAGGCCATTAATATTGGAGTGTGTTGGCTGTGGGTGGGCCTGCACAAAGCGCAAAGTAAACATACGCCATTTCGAGATGACAGAATTTGACTCGAATTGGAATTGTTTTGCTGGCACAAATAAATAAAGCATGAAGTTGGCAGAGAAAGGATACAAGATGGACGCGATTGATATATAATACATTCAGTGCACATATCGCCATTTTGAACCGATTTATCCTATGGAAGCTTAAGTGCAAAGATTATAATAAAATTTAACAAATTTTAAAAACTTCCCTGCCATTGGGCATATCTTCGATATCGAAAAGCCAATTCAAACAGTCAAAACCGCACATAACAGCAAGTGTTTTCGGAAGAGTTGATTGCTCTAGGCTTTCGTACAGCGGAACATGGGTACAACGAGTTTTCTACTCATCTGTGTCTCGGTAGGCTACACGCCTCTAAATTGAAAAGTAGGTGGTTCAATTCCATTTATTTACCTAGGAAAATCACTCTATGCTACGTTTTTTTATCTCACAGTCAAGGGGAATTATAATAACTTGAGCTAACTTTAGAGTTTCCCAGACCTTTGAGGCCATATGTTAGATATATTGCCTTTGGCTCTGTCACTCCCATATATACTTTTTTGTTTAATTATTTTTTTATCATATTATTATTTACATCTTTAGACCTAACCAATGCTATCTTTTATACATTTTCAGCTGTTCTTAGTTCACTTGAAAGAGTAAATAAATAAAAATTATATTTTTTTTATTTTTTTCATTTCCATAAAGTTAAAGAACTACAGACGTACGCATACACATTTTGCTAATAAATGCCCTTCCTGCACTTAATATGCAGCACACAAATGTACATAAATTTAAATATATATAGTCCATATAGCTTAGCTGTATATATATATATATATATACATATATATGTGTTCCTTTGTATATAAACAACAACAAAGACAAAGCGTTCTAAGCACATAAAACATTTTCATTTAATTGAAACAAATGCGTGCTGCGTATCAATTTAAGTAACAACTACAACTATAAAACGCATACAACTAAACATATGTAGCATCAATGTGTGTGTGTCTGTATATATGCATAGTTTTAGGGTTGCTCAAAAAGTTTGCACCCATTTGAAAAAAAATTATATATAAGCAACTTTTGGGCTTTCATTTGTCGTTTGTCTTGAATTTGTATACTTTAACAACTAGAAAGTTATTTTGAGACTATTTTCTAAGACTTATTAATTTGAAATCGTTCACATCTAAAAGATTCAACGATCCAAATTATGGGAAAAAGTTACTATCTCAGAAGTAATGCTTTGCTTTAGCTGACTTTTAAGCCATTTTAAGTTCGAAATCTATTTCGCATGGATTACAAGTTGTATGTATGTATCTTAGACCCATGGTTTGTCGCTCTATATACGTTTTCTCAATTCTCTTCTCTCACCAATATCTTGATTTGATCCCAGGTTTTATAGAGAGCGAAGATATTTATTTAAAAACATAACATTTTTGGAAGCCTCTAATCTTATGCAAATTATGATACCAGAAATAGTACACTCAGAGAAAAGGCACTGATAAGTTTTTTGCCTTGATTCAAGAATGAATAATGAAGTTACTGTAAATAATTTTGGATTTTGCCCATTTTTAGCATATAGCATCTAATTAATCTTTCAAAATCGGTTACAAATATAGTATTATTGGACAAATCGCTTATAAAACTATTTTTGCGCAATTTTCTTTTAAACAATTTTAGAGCTCTTCTAGTTGAGTAAACATTTTGCTAAGAACTTGAATTTTGATTATTACAATTTGTTTACAATGAAAACAGAATATTTGGGCATTGAATAATGATCGGTTATTATGCCGAATCAAAATACATTGAAGTTATTAAAAAAAAAGGGAAAAACTTTTTGTACAACCCAATTTCAAAGCGCAATAAAAGCAAACGACAGACTAGATGTTACTGCTATGCTCATTGCTACTGCTGTTTCTTTTTTTTTTCTTCCATTTTGTTTTTGTTCTGAATAGAGCACAGCATCTGATTGTGGCGTAGTATCCCCCAAATGAAATAAAACATAAGCATTGTGTCTGCATTTATATGACTCTGGGTGTGTGTGTGTGTATATGTGTGACGGTCGTTGTATCTGTGCGATTGTATCTAAATTTGACACCATTTACAAGACACCAGAGCATGCTTAGTCGCAAATGAGACAAGTGCGAATGTCGCGACGTGCAGCATTTTGTTGCCAGGTGCCGGGCCGTCAATGGACAACAAACCAAAAAAGAACAAAAAAAAAACAAAAATTATAAATTGTAGAGTATATAGTATATACTATGGATATATTTATATATAGTATATGGTCCAAGAGCTATCAAAATCTATGTAAATTACATGTAGCGCACTCAGCATATATGAAAATGTTTTTTCTGTTGGATCTAGGTGTGTGTGTGTCTGGGTGTGTGTGTGGGTGCATATCTGTGTGAGCTACATGTGTATAGTCTGCATCAAAATGACACCAAACACGAGCTCTGATAGGCATTTTATGGCCTGATCCGCCATAATATCAGCGAATTTCATAAATATTTTGCGCTAGCATTATAAGAACTATGAAATACGACTATTGAATACGCTGCAAAATATGGAAATATGGAATATGTGTATAAGTTTAGGATTCCAAGAAAATGGACAGCCGTAATTGAGTAGCGTTGCTTATTCAAGCATTTTCACAGATGCTTCATACCTTGGAACAATTATTCCAACTTCCTTGAAAAGATTTCTACACTTATAGTTATTCTAACGATTTTTTCTAAGAGGAACAAATTTATCTTAGGTGGCTCTTGGAGCTATCAAACTTAAGTTTATATAAATATATTGAGTTAGATATTATTGGAATTCGAAAAAAAAAACAGATTAATTTTTCGTGATCTCTGAAAACTTCAGGCAGGTGGTACAACTATTTATGAAGAATTGAGACAAACTTTAGCTTCTATAAACTTATTGGTGGAGTAGAGTTAGAGTTGACAGTGTTGCTTTTCTTTGCATGTTCTCTGAAAATTTCCGACTGTTCTGAACAGATCTGCTTATGAAGATACATAATGATTAAATGGATTCGTAACTACTGTTAAAGGGAACCATTCAAAAGTTCTAACACGAATTTGGAATTATTGAAATTTAAAACATTATTCGTTCTACTGACTCCAAATTTACTATACCTTTACGCTTAGTGTAGTTTCTTCCAATATTATGAAGGAAAAGACGCGTAAAATTTTTAAAAACTGCTTGTAAATCTGGCTGGAGTCTTTTTCTACACAAATCGGAGGTAGTATTCGAAGCTTAAAGAGCCAAGATGTGCCTACCGCTGCCTTAAAGGCAAATTCTCTTATAAAGATAATTATTTATATTGGCTTTAAAAGTCAATTTTCTTATACCGACCTACCAAACCTGCAAGATCGTAATATTTTAATATGCTGCCGATCGTATTCGGGAAATCCGATCTGTTTTGTTCTCAAAAGAAATAATACTTTGCGTAGGTAGTTCTTAAAAGATGAGATAATTTGTAAACTCCTAGACTTCGAATATTATTTCTTAGATCAAACAGATCTCTGTGATATATGTAAACACTTCATAATCTTCCTAAGTACTTTAGGCAGCATGCCCCAAACCCTTAGCGAAAGGGTATACAAATACTACACAATCCAAAAAAAAAACGAACATTACTTGTATATGGCGTGAGTGTTGAGTACAGCTGCACCCGTGGTAGCATCACTTTATTTCTGATAACCATTGGAAAGATCAGGATATTGCGGCTGCTTGATGTTATTATTATTTGCATTACCATACCAGGGACTTTGAGCTTGCGTAGAGCTGGCAAGTGAACCAGCTAGACCGCGTGGACCAGGCGGACCTGGTGGTCCAGGTGGTCCAGTACGTCCGGTCAGTCCGCGGGAGCCAGCTGGTCCTGGTCGACCCGGCGGACCTGGTGGTCCTGGTGGACCCGGCACTGGTACGGGTATATACGCCGCTGCCGGCACTATAGATTCCTCCTTATTCTGCGCACCAGTATCGGGCAATTTACCAGGCATCAAACCCAAAGGCCAGTTAAGACCACCCTGTCCTTGCACATTGAAGCCCAGTTGCACACGTGGCACCAGCACATAGGGCGAGTTATTGCCACTACGTATATTGTTATTATTGCTGCTGGCAACTATAGGCGGTCCATAGGCCACGGGATAGCTGTCGAATTGTGGCAGCACATACTTGATGTTCTGATCATCGACTGGTATGGCATTGGAATACAAGTAATCCGGCACCTTGCGACTATCTTTGTTGTTATCATTGCTATCATTTTGCTCTACAATTTGCGGCTCCTGATAGTTGGACTCCTCGGGAGCGTTGCGTAATCTATCGTTTTCCGAGTAAATAACAATTTGTGGATTAGCATCGGGACTCTCGGCGGCGCTGCGTCCCATAGCATGAGCACGACGTTTGTTCGAATGGCGCGCCAGAGCGCTATGCTGGGCAAGCAATGCTAGTAAAACTATAAGACGAAAATGGGAATTAGAAGTTTAAGTTGGACTAGGGGAACTTTAGTTGCACCTTACCAAGTATTTTGACTCGAGCTGTCATGCTGCTGAACTGTTCAGTTTTTTAGTGCCGCACAAGCTTTTTATATAAGCCAATTGGAAGTTAAATATTTGAGCCAAGTTCTTGGAATCAATCAGTGAAATCTATTTATGTAGAACTTTTTAAGTTCATTAACTGCGCCCTCACAGTTCACTCAACTTGCTGGTATCTTTAAATTAGAACTAAACTAATCAATTAAGACTTGGCCCAAACAATTGGCCAGCCAGTTCAGCTTACATATTTTTAAAACTGGGTCAACATAAGCCGCAAACTGGTTACAGTTTTATGAAAGTCAAAAGGAATTTAAATTTAAAGAAAAACAACTTCAACAGAATGCCAAGGTAACTGTTGTTAGCTTATCAGCATCTTTCGCTGAATCTTTGCTATAGTTTGATAAAAATCTTGAAAGTACTTTGGAACCAAGAAATCAAAATAAAATAATGTTATGCAAAGAGCAAGGTATTAGACACTCAAATGATTTAAGCAAAATATCATCAAAGTTTCAATTATATTTGCTTAATTTAAAAAATAATATTTCATTATTCAGTTTTCTATATCAATTTATTTGAAGCAATTATTAGACTTTGAACTCTTTTAGTTGTAACAGAACAACAATTAAAACAAAGCTGTTGTTTTAAGTTAAAGAGAATACAATTTTGTTGCCTTTTAGAAAATAAAAATTTTTAATACTTTGAAATGGAAGACCATTTTCGAAACTAATAGAGAGCGCTTTGCAATGTTAATCTATAAAATTTTGCTTAGATCTTACAGATTTTCGACAACACTCATGACCAATTTTGTTTTTATAATACCTTGATATGAAACATTCTATTATTGTTATCATATATATAAGAGCAAAGCGCGATAGATTTTATTGTATAAAAGCAAAAATATTCATATCGTTCGCCAGATTTCTCAAAACTGTTTCTATAACATGTATGATGGTAAAGGTGTTATCACTTCCAACTCGTTCTACAAGAAAGAAGAGAGTTCTCCAACTTTGCCAGAATTTTGTTAAAGTTTTTTTTAGAAAATTTACCACCTGCAAAAGGTGTTATCACTTTCAACTCGTTCTACACGAAAGAAGCGACTTCTACAACTTTGCCAGAATTTTGTTAAAGTTTTTTTTAGAAAATTTACCACCTGCTACTCCTACATACAGCCAAAAGTTGTTTTTTTACCTGAAAAATATTTTGCATTGAGTCTATAAAAATGCTGCACGAATCAAAGCAAGTTTGGAATGTTTAATAAATTTGTCGCTTGTCATAAAAATAAATAAACGCTTGGCATTTATGTAGACATTTTTTTTTGTAGTTTTATATATTTTTTTTTGTCAGCCCTATGTGAGGGTTTGCACAAGTGTCACCCCGTTTATTTTGGCATTTCCTACTTTAAAAAACATTCATTTTCATCAGTTGGACAACTGTTCGGCGGCAGATAGATGGATACATATAAAAATGTCTATATATATGGTATTTTTTGTGGAATTTGCAAATAAAATAGACATCAAATGAATGTGGAAATATATTGTGAAATAGTAAAACTGCAGAGCGCAGACCAAATGAAACTGAAAGTTTAGCGCAAAAAAAAACACAGTTTTGAGAGAAATATAAACTAAAATATTTTTGTGTCTATCTCGCGCTGCATAAGAACCCAAAAACTGTACCAAAGCAAAAACAATGCCAGAGATTTAATTGAATTAAATCAAAAACACAGCAGCAGCTCTGGCCAGAGCAGAGTCGAGCATGGCAACACTGGCAATTAGCGTGCCGGAACGTGCAAGCCAGAATGAGATGCAAATAAGCGCAGGGGTGCCAGTGTTGCGGGCTTAACCCCTTTGCTTCATTTTTTTTTTTGAATATTTCGCTTCTTGTTGCAGAGATAATTGAAAAACACCCGCAGCATTTGATGCCATCAAAGTATGATTGGGTAGCATACGAAGCCAACTGGTCAACAGTGCAGCAGTTTCGAAGACCAGTTGAGCCAGTCTTGTCGTGGCGTGCGCGTCGTGTACGCGCACGAATCTTTAAACGCAATCCTTGTGTGCCCAAGCTATATAGCGAAGAGTGAATTATAGTGTGTTGTAGTGCCATGCGTGGCATGCGCTGCCCATGGCCAAGTGGCGTGTTGTGTTGCCACACGCAGCTACAACTGCTGCTGCTGCTGCTGTTGCTGGGCATGCACAGCAGCACGTTGGTAACAAGAGCGAGCAATACTGGCGGTACGGTTTTGCCTACAGCGGGTCATTTGCGTCGCATTTGGTTGCAGGATCATTGCACGGCTAGCGTCTGTACGGGCGTGCATATCGGTCGCGATGATTATGTCATCTTGTCGCAGGCACCCATAGCCAAGCAGATAATGCTGACGTTCATCAACTCCAGCATAGCCAAGATACCGCATCTTATGTTCGATACCTTTCCGGATTTGCAGCTGCTGCGCATGGAGAACTGCTCGTTGCAGACCTTTGAGAAACCGCAATTTGAGGGTGCCAGCAATTTAATGAGTCTATTTTTGGGCCATAATCAGCTGAAAGATATACCCAAGAATATATTTCTAGGCGCCGATAATCTGCATACGCTGCACTTGTCACACAATCAGCTGAAGCAACTGCATAATCATAGCTTTCATGCGTTGAAGGAACTCAAGGAGCTATCACTAGCTGATAATCAGCTGGAGCAGCTACCCTTGGGCTTATTTGCGGGCATGCGTAAGCTGTTGGATCTAGATTTGGCTGGTAATCGTCTGAGCGGCTTTCCACGCGGCATCTTCGAACGTAATCTGAATCTAACGCGCATTAATCTCTCACGTAATCGCTTTACCGCATTCGAATCGGAACTCTTTAAGTTGCAACCACGGCTTACCCTATTGGATCTTTCGCATAATATACTACAGGAGCTGACGCTAAATTTTGCATTTTTGGAGCAAATTGTGGCGCATGGCTGCGATCTGCGTCGCCTGACGGTGTATGGTGTGGTACGGGAATTGGATTTGCATAATAATTCGTTAAGGGAATTACCGCACATACCGCAGGCGGTCAATGTGACCAGCTTGGATTTGTCGCATAATCCCTTGGGCAATTTACAGGGTAATCCATTTCGTCGCTTTACCGCACTGCTGCGTCTGAATCTCTCGGCCACGCAAATGCATGAGCTACCCGAGGGCATATTCAAGAAACAAGCTGCGCTCAAGATGTTGGATATTTCGGCAAATACCATCTACAGTCTGAAAATTACGCTCTTTGATAGTCTCAAGCAGTTGCAGTATTTCTACTTTCAGCAGAATAATTGGAACTGTGACTTTCTGCAGCTGTTGATGAGCACATTTGTCAAACGTAAGGATATCTCATTTATGGAAGATGTTACTGCACCCGAACTGGTTGATGATTATGTCGATGGCATTGCCTGTTGGTATGAGAGTGATAAGATTTCGAAAAAATGTGAGAGTGGACAATCCGAGGCAGCCATGGAGTTATCCATAGTGCGCAATGAGATCAAAGCTTTTACGGAATTGGTTGAGAAGAAATTCATCAAGGTCTATCGCATGCTGGAGGAAATGAAATTGAAATTATAAAACGGATTAAGCAAAGATTTGAAATGAAAACGCAAATATCTACACAACGGGCGCATTATATATACCAGCGTCGAATTATTTAATCGCATTTAAACACAATTATTATATCCAAAATAAAAACTATTTAATCAATATATCAATAATCAATCAAAATATATTATGCAAAACATATTTAATCGAGCAATTACGTAAAATTAAGATTATTTGACACAAGCAAACAACATGTTAGGGAATATGATTAAGTTTCAAGTTTTAAATAAAGCTCTTATCTTACTCTACTTCTGGGATTTTATTTTTGCAAATTTTTTACTGAATTCTTGAGTTGATGTGTATACTTTTAAGATCAGCTGAAGAATTACTATTGGACACTTTATTGCATACAGCTCGTTATCTAACATTTTAATCTGAACTCTTCAGTTGATGTAGATACTTTCTAATTTGGTATTTAATTTTTGCTTATTTTTACCTGAACTCTGAAGCTGATGTGCATACATTTAAGATCATATGAATAATGGAGCTAGTCATTTTTTCCATAAACAGCATATAGCGATTATCTAACTTTATTTTTGGGATTTTATTGTTGCACATTTTCCAATTCTACGTTATATATCTAAACTCTACGAATGATGTGAATACTTTTAAGATTATCTGAAGATAATAAAATTAACATTTCAATGAATGAGGTGTATACCGGTTTTGAATTGATATGCGGAAATTTATATCTTTACTTTTAAAGACCCTTTATATTCTGTGAAAATCTTTATTTCTCACAGCGACTCAAATAAGATCAATATCTATTAAAATTTCTCAGAATCTTTTAAATATGAAAGTAATACAATAAAACGGGAAAAACTTAATAACAATATGTAAATACAACAAATTATAATATAAAAATATTATATATAGAAAATTGGAAACCTATGTTTCAAAAAGAAACAATTCGTTGTAGCTGGTTCAAAACTTTAAAGAAATAATTTAAATTGGATTGTTAGAATTCGAATGACTCTCGAACAAAATAAAATAAAAATTTCAAAAATAAATCGAAAAAACGAATGATCCTGCTTATATATTTTACAAGATGAAGCTCTGTCTCTCTTTTGCTGTCTCACTCTTTTGCTGTCTATATAAGTCTAGGCATTAGGTATAGATCAGAAATTACAAAAGTAAAATCACACAAGTTTTGATCCCTAGTGGAACCGAAGCGCATGTGTTTTGCGAAAGCTAAGTCTTCCTTAGTGTAAAGCTAAAAAAAATTTCAGTTAATTTCCATTCCATGATCTTTCTACAATGGGACATTTTTTGAATTTATTTAAATCAAATTCATCTTCAATACAAAGAATGCAAATATTTTTAACAATGCTTTGTACAATTGCTGTCCTACATTCCTTTTCAGACAAGGCACTCGACAACAGCTCAGAGCTAAATCCTATTAAAACTACAATTATTTTTCCCAAAATGCATTTAATTATTTTTAAAAAATTAATTTCAATTTATATTTGTGTAGATGTACAGAGTAGTTTGTTAAAAACCAGGACGTTCGTTTTATATAGTAGTGAGAGTATCTTGCGATACAATTAAATAACTTCAATCAAACCCTAAGCAGCTTTTAGCTCAAAGTACAAATTGCTGGTCATACGATGTCTCTCTTGATTCTCATTTAAATTATTTTGTACTCTAAATTTTATAAAAACATTTTCTCAAACTTGCTTTGAGCTGCTTCAATAACAAATGTGATGATTAAAATCATAATAAAATTTATCTTTTGATAAATCTATCTATCACTGCCATACGAAAAATATTGCTTTATTAAAAACTTTTAGCATTCATCTCGTTTCAAAATAAATATTTTGTTTTGAAATTTATCAACATAATCGCTCAAATCGAATCCTCTATGCCAGCAAATGGATAAAACTTAATTAAAATGCGAAATGCATTCCACAAAATAAAATATATTCCGATACGCAAACAAACATTATGCTGCATGCCATTTTTTCCATAAGCTGATAACCATAAATAAATAAAATTGCAAATATTTTTTATTTATTTGTATTTTTCCCCCACATAAAATGATAAATGAAATGATTTGTTATTTATTTAAGCGCAAAAATAGAAATTATAAATGGATAATGTCAAGCTGGCAAAGCAATTTGAAGTTGAGTTTTGTGAGTATTTTTTGGTAATGCTGGAATTATTTTTATATTAATTGAGATTATGATATGGTTTGAGTTCATAATATTACAAAGATGATTCCTAATCTAACTTAGCAAATGCCAAGTTGAATGTTAAGCGACGCTAAAATCAAACTTGACTTTTATTTAGGAATGTGCTGCAGCTGAACTGCCAACTCGGGTAGGCACTGTTGCATTAGGGCTGCCCACTCTGCTTCTTAGTTATTAGTTTTTCTTCAAAATAAAACTTTGAAGCATTCCCGCAATATACTTGCGAAGCGTTATAAGATTTTTTACAAAAAATAATTATTACAGCATTTTACAATTTGCAAGGTTTTTGTTTTTATAACTTCAACAACATAAGTAGTAGGAGGAAGAAGATTTTACCAAATCTGAAAACTACATTAAGTGCTCTTGGTTAGTTAACTTTATTAACATTAAGTCATAACTTAGGCTGCACACGCACATTCGTATATCTCTTGATTAAAAAATCTTTCAAAGTAACTGGAAGATCTTAAGTCGACTGGTCTTTTCGAGACGCTAAGAATGTCCTTCCGCCATTCGTATTTCAAAATTGATTTCAACGATAGCACCTTTTGAGCTGTTTGGAGTAACAACTTTCATCAATCTTTACCGATAGATGGAAGAATTTTACATTACATTTGAAATCTCGGTCTATCTAAATTTCCGAAAAATGCCTAATTATATGCTCTACAGTAGCATCCTCTCTCAGAGCATACAAGTTTTGCATTTTAATAGTTCAGGAAATTCTGCAGAAGCGCTGTCTCTAATTATTTCCAAGAACTGAACTAATTGGCAGATTTTTCATAAAAATCCCTACAAGCTACAAAACTTTACATTTCTACCTAATTTTAAATTTGTTTGCGTAAATTTACTGAAAAATATTTTTAATTTTATATTAATATTTCTCTTTTTAAGCTGCATTATGTTTGTGTAGAATTTTGCTTAATTAAAAGTCAAAAGCTGCCAGTATTTATTTTTTGAAGAGAATATAAATACCGCCCTGATTATTTTCTTCTTGCAAAACGAGCAATATTTCACAACTATGCACTAAGCGCATACAAAAGTAACAATATTTTTTCCCAAAAAAAAAATAAAATAATTTTTTATTTTTTTGCACAAAGCACTTGTCCTTTAAACATTGTGCACCGTACGCCATTTTGTCTCTTCATGTAGATACGACGATGCTTGTAAGCAACTTCCGTTTCCGTTTTCCGGCGCGTCGTTTGTTTCATCATTGTTGCAGCTGTTGCGTGTCTTCTTAGTTGTCCTTGTCATATTACGTTACTGAAATAAAGGCAACAAAAAATAGTTGGTAATGCAGTGGAAGCGGCATAGGTGACTATGGGATGCACTGTAATTATTTTTTTGATAGTTGAAATAAATGAATCTTCAATTAATTTAAAAAGAATTGGTCAAGAATGATATTGAAGTTATGAGTATTCAGATTTTAATAATATTGAATTTTATTCTAATGTATTTTCAAAAAATTAATTATCAATGATGTTGATATACTTTAATAAATAAGATAAATGGTTGGTATCGAAAGTGTTCTGGGAATGTTGGTTTCAAAATGCTACAGAAAAGTTTGCTTTTGTGTCTTTAAGTCGCATTACTTTTTATGAACTTTTTACTCAGAGGCATATATCCGAAAAGTGCTGAGGGTATTCACGGTGTGTGCTGACTTGCAACATTGTTGGAAAAATCAACACTCCACAGCGTGAATCCCTGCGAAAAACTATCTCACAAGCATTCATCACTCCGTTCATAAACTCTTTCTCAAAAGTGTATCCAACTGCTAACGCTAACTTAAGCGCAACATATGCACATACTTGCCACACGCTCGCTTCCACAGCTATGCTCTTCCTGCCGCACGTTGCCATCGTAGCTGTCTTCAACTTAATACATTTAGCAAGTTTATGAAAATGTTGTTTTTGTCTTTTGTGTTTTGTTTGTTGTTTTTTTTTTGTTTTGTTTTTTGTCATCTTTTGTTTGAAGCTCATTAAGAAAACAAAAGCTGCACAAAACTTTTGCCACATTTTCAATGTAACTTACACTAGCTTATTGTAGTTGTTGTTCGGGTTGTTGCCTTTGTTCGTGCAACATTTATGACTGTTGTTGTAAAAGTTAATTTTTATTGGTAAACATTTTACAATTACCGCTTAACCAAACAATACAAAATGCTGCCAAATTTATTGAACTTTTGCTACTTTTGAATTATTAATTTAATGCGAAACAATATTTGTTTGGTTATTGTTATTCTTGTTGTTCAACACGCAGCATTCAACAGTTTTGCGTCCCCAACGTCAGCTGTTGCAGCATATAATTCTCGTACTTGAAATCAACTAAGAATCTCTGGGATTTAACTTGTCTTAACTTGCTAAAAGTTTTGCGCATTAAATTTGTGCAAGGCTTAAGTACAGCAACAACAAAAGTTACTCGCGTGTCGTAAATGGCTTTAAGAAGTTTATGAAAAGTGTCAGCAGTCTGGCAACATTCAACAGTTTAGTACAGTCTGCACAGCAGGATAAAAAGTTTAGAAAGGGTTATTGCTGTAGAGAGGAATTAAATATCTTAAATTAGAAGCAGCTAAAACTTTGCAATAAAACGAATGTAAGGAGAAGTAATAGTCTGCAAGAAAGCAAGGAATTTGAAAATGAGAGTGCTCATGAGCTCTAATTTCTCTGTTCTTGAGTTCAATATTTAAATTTTTGCATCTAAATAGTTAGGCAGCTCATTACTTGCTCACCCTTCGACACACAAAAAAAAAACGACATACATAGAAATATACTATATCTAAGACTTACAGTCGTAAACGAAGAACTTTCATTTGTTTACCAACTTAAATATGCTGTTACCACAACCTATAATTATATTCATGCAAACAACAAGCACGGAAAGTGCAAAAATTATTTATTCAAATTATATGGCAATTACGTTTCATTGCAAACCTCATTAAGTGCCATAAAACACATCAACAATTGTGTGCGTAATTAGGTGTTAATGTAAATTTTTAGAAAATGTTTTGCTGGCTATTTTCGGTTGAGCATTAATAATACGTAATGACCGAAACAAAGCATCTGCCCGGGAGACGTACATATATAGTAGTAGTGTTCGGGTAAATTACACTTGAACAAATATGTTGCATACTTTTGTGGGCAAGCAGCGTACTTTATGTGTTTTTTATGTAATGCGCGTTTTGTACACTATAAAATGGGTTATATGCGTACTCATATAAAGTGTGTAACGGCCTGTAAGAAGTCTTCGCACTGAGAGCCAAAAAATGCTACAGATTTGAGTGCTATCAATAGACGAAAACAGACATTCCCAAAATAGCATACTCTTCTTAACAGAGCCGCTACATTTCGTTATACCTTGTGACGAGTTACACCCGCTTACTACTCTATACTATAAAACTCAAGAGCATCTTAACTCATAAAAGATTTACAACCACGTGTTACGCTTGGAAGTACCAGCAGTACTCAGTATATCTCTCACATATGCAGCATTAATTTTTTCCTGGAAAAGAACCTACAGTGTATCCCCATTTCGTAGCCAACACCATTGATGGTCATATATATTTTTTGGTTTTGGCGCTCTTAACATTTCTGTGGCGCATAATTAGGTAGCATGAATAATAGATCTAAAACACACACCAACGTAAACACATAAGTAGGCTGCGCTTGTGGCAACAAGGCGTATGCGCAACATGCGTTTGCATAAATTTACGCTTAATTAGCGGCAGTAACACCGAAAGCAGTAATTTTGAAGACATGCCTAATTAGCGGTTTCAAATGGGTCTTACACATAAATTTAATAAGTAACAAACAACAAGACCCCCTCCCCCCCAAAAAAGCGTAAAATTATTGCAGAGCAACTGATTTAGAAACCAAATGATTTCTTGCAGGCGACAAATTTTATGCGAAATGTGTGAGAAGTTTTTGAAAAATACAATTTTTGGAAAGTTTTTTGAGTATTTACATTAAATATTTAACAACTAGTGGGCTTCGCCTCCTGCTTGCTTTTACTGCTTCATACAATCGTTATATCAACTTTTGCTTTTTTGATTTTACGTTTTTGTGCGAATCCAACGCACGTTTCCGCTTTTTGTCAATTTGTTCTCCCTGCATGTAATTTTTGTCTTTTTTCAAAAGTTTTTTTCGAACAATTTCTTTTATTTTATCCTTTTTCTTAATTGACATTTTCTCTCGATTTTTCATTTTTCCCTTTTTATTTTTAATAGTTCTTGTCTGTTCGTGAATTCGTACTGTTTGTTCTTCTTTAAAAATATGAAACTTTTCATTATAATGCAAGTATATCTAAAATATAACACGTGACCGACGTCAAAAATCATTTTAAAACTCGTTCACGGAAGCAGTACTTTGTAAACAATTACTCACGTTAATTCCTTATCCTATACTTAGAATCAGTTGCAAGAACCGTTTTTGTTGTAATTGCGATAACAGATTCCTCACCAGATAAGATTAAAACCGTACACAAGAAATCTTTGTGATTGCATATTCTACCAAGATCACCGTCTAAGATTTTTAAATCTTCAATAACTCATCGGCTCTGACAATTTTTTTCCCCTTGTTATTCCCCTTGAGAACTCTCTACTAAAGCCTCTACTAAAGCCTTCCAACCAACCTTCTTTTCCATTTCTTCCCTCTTATTTGGAGGTATATAGGGGGCTCGCCTGTGACGCGAGACACTGCAGCATTGGATAATCTGTTTGGCCAGAATATCCCGCATATAATCCTCAAGCATTTGTTGCTGAAGACTTGCAGTCTCTGTGTCATCTTTTTGGTGGTAATCTATGTCTCACTTCCATATAGCACTATGGACACACTCATTGTAGATTCGGAGCTTTGTTCGTCTGCTTATTTGTTTGTTGCTTCAGTTGCAATAGAGTCTCCCAAATGCTGATCGGGCTTTCGCAAGTCGGTTTGAGACGTCATTATCCACGCCGCCATTGTTGGAGATGGTATTCACAAGGTATGGCAATCTTGTGAAGAACTCAATTCCGTTTCCATAGATGGTAATGTTCTTTTGGTTGGTTGAAGCGCATTGCCTTGGTTTTGGCTACGATTATTTCAAACTGTGACATAATGTAGAGATAATCATCATCGCTTATACTGAGCAACTGATAATCTTCCCAGTGGGGCACCTCCATATTTTGAGTTGACGGCACCATGTGAATTTTCACGATCCTGCTTTCCAGTTTAAGATTTTGTCAACTGTACAACTTTACAGGACCTGCCATTTAACATAACGAATTCATTTCTGCGCAATGCTGAGCAATGCATGGCATAAGTTTTTGAAGCTATGGAATCTGCAGCTTCATCAGATCCTTTGTGAAATATTTCTGCTGTACAATTATACACAAATGATATTTGCACCAACGAGACAAACCGACAATTTCAATAAAATCTCACACCTCCAACTCTAAATATATTTAGCTTCTTAAAGCAAACCGAAACGCAACATTTCTTCCAAACCCTTCGGCCATTTAATTAACAAAACATTTAGCCAAAAAGCATTAACCGCAACAAGCAACACTGGCAACACAGTTTGGCCTTAGTTACGTGCAGACACAACTGTACCAATTTTTAATGCATTTGTCATGCAATGAACAATGTTTACATTGTCTTACGTGCTTATGCGCGAATTTCTGCTCCTTACTTACTTTTCTACTTATGTACTTTCTGTACTTATATACTTAAGTTAGTTAAACAATTTGGTTCGAAAAGTTTTGGCAACACGCTAAATACTCTAAAAACTCTTTGCGCGTTACTGCCTGATTGCTGTTGCACACACTCGCACACACGCCCACTCAGACACACATATGTACACACTGGCGCAGAGGCATGTGGCAGCTTGGCTCAGCTCAAAACGTGCGTGCATTACTGTTAAATAGTTGCTTTTGGTGGCAGGCAACACGGATTGCAGCTCATGTGGCAAGCAATGAAATGAAAATGTTCCAAAGGACACGTTCTGCAAGAAGCACGCATGTCTTTGGGTAACGAGTGGGCAATGGTTTGGAGGAGAACAAATTAGGGGTTTTAGAGCCTGGAGAGTAGTGGATGCTAATTGCGCAAAAAAAGTTCTTCTTAATTTGAGCCAGAGGTTTTAATAAAATTTGGTTAAAATTTGGTATATAATATAGTATATTTCCTTATCCATGAAGTGCGTAAAGTTCGAACTCGCAAAGAATAGGAAAAATTGAAAATCGAGAGAAAATTTCAACTGATATGAAAATGCTTGCGCGAAAAGTTTGTAGAAAAATAAACTTTTAGAAAACGAAAAATTGATAGAGTTAGACACTTGAAGAGAGAACAAATTGACAAAAAGACGAGGCGTGCGTTGGATTCGTACAAAAACGACAAATCCAAAAAACAGAAGTTGTTGTTAGGATTCTATAAAGCAGAAAAAATAGAATATTTTAATTTAGGGAATATGAAGAAAGAGTCTTACTATTGTAGCGTGAGGGAAAAGAGATAAACGCTAGGGTGAGCATAGTAGTTCTAGCGACTCTTGCTATACTGCTGGCGCCATCTATCGAATCAATACTATTTTGAATGTTTTGTACTGAAATGTCACGATCAAAGCATTCCAGTTGTCATCAAGGGAAAATTGTTCTGCCGCCTGAAGATAAATATTCAAAGGTATTAAAAAAATGTTTTATGAAAATTTAGAGATAAACACTTGAGGAAAAATATTTCGATTCTGTAACAATGAGTATGCCTTTGCCTCTTACAATGCCCAAAATTTCGATTTGGAAGTTTCAGGTGGTGGGGGCTGGGGAGCGAAGCGAGCATGGTGCGAAGCCCCCTAGTTTGAAAAAAAAAATAAGAAGTAAAATTCAAAATACAGATGAATTGTCCATTGCTTATAAATTTAGAGTCTCGTCGGCTTGACGTGGATTTTCGTTCTCAACCAAGTGCTATTGCCCATAAAACAGAAGATATGATCGCCCCAAAGCAAGGGGGAATACACACGCACAGCTTCGGCTGATGGCTCTGAGGGGCGTTAGTTGGCGCATTGAACCTGACCCTTTGTGTTATATGTACACTCAGGTGGCATATTTGACCAGCGTGGTTTTAAATCAGTAATTTCACGCGTCACGTTATATACACTCTGGAGCAGGTCCAATTCGAGATTTTATGCAAACATATTTCCTTTTCATTTCAAATGCTTTTGAAACCAACTTGTTTTCTACTTGATTTGGTCTAATGAGACTAGTACCCTTGACTTGATTTTCTTTTAAGAATTATTGAAAAAAATTTAATGCAAGCATTTTTCCTTTTTAATATTATATACTTTGAGACCAACTTGCTTCCTAGCTGACTTGCTCTAATGAGACTGCTGCATTCTGTAGAAAAATCCCAAGCAACCAACTCAATTGCATAATCGTAGAAAAGCTCTCTCCCTCTCTTCCTGCTTCCACTCCCCATTAAAACTCTTCCACAAAAGACTTTATCATATGATGCCATCAAGTTACCTTTTCCAAACGAGTTTCCCCAAAAGAATTTCGCTTGAAAAATAAGTGAAATGCATAACAATTGGCATTGTCATTGGCATGCGCGCTATGCCAGCTCCAACATCGATTGCCTTGGCAAATTGAATCGGAACACAAAAATGGCGCCCAGTGGCACAGATGACAAATCATTTACTTATTATGCTGCAGACTTTAGCTTTTGATGTGGCAACCCACCCATGCACTCCATCCGACTGCCCCAAGCTGCATGCAACACAGGATGCGCAGTAAACAATTTGGAAAAAATTTTTTTGCATTGCATTTGGCAAATATGGCTAAAAGCAAATGGGTAAAAATTTTTAGCTTTTGGGGGCCAACGTTGTGTCCGGGATTAGCTGCAGCTTGTTTGGATTTCAATGTATTTGTAGTGTGGTTTATGTCGTAACGAAGCTTAAAGCGTTTGTCTCGTGGCTTACCTTTTGTATTAGACATTTGGCTGGCAGCCGACCAAAGATACTCCCAAATGGAAACACATATTGGGTTTTAAATGGAAATGTGAGGGCGTTGCTGGGCAGTATTCCACTTGAATGAACAATGCAACATGCGCTGGCCTTGCCATAGCCTGGGCTGGACTGAACTGCACTGCACTGTACTGTAACCCACACCGTGCCACATGTCGTTGCTGCTGCTGGTGGTGCTGCTGGTGGTGCTGCTGCAGAGCATGTCTGACATGCCCTGGCTATGCCATTGTTACATGCCGTTCGCATGGAATGCGCAACTGGGCGGCTGCTCTTGGCATTTGCCATTGCATCCTGAATTTATGGCATCCATTTTGCTGTATCTGACTGCAGCTGTGTGTGTGTATCTGTGTGTGGATGTGTGTGTGTATTTGTGCGTGTTTACTGATAACAAGCTCTCATTGCATTGAATGCTGCATCAAATCTTATAAATTGAAAATTGAATTTCTCGATAAACATCGCAGCAAAGGCAGCATTAAAAAAACAGTTTTCGAGAATCTCAATAAACATTGATACACACACACACCAACACACACACATTCCTTTCAGGAACTTTATGCCAAGGCTCTCTTCATATTGAAATTACTTGACCATTGTTATTCCTCCTAGTGCCTTGTTCACAGCTCTTTGTTAGTTCACAAAGGATACAAGTTTTGTCCTAAAGTTTAGAAGGTAAAATAGTCTTGGGTGCAGGAATTTTCTATTTTCGTTTTAAATTATAAGAAGAATTTTTGTGCTTGTTTGCATGCAGCTTATGGAAATTGTTATATGGAAATATTTTTCGTCTAACAACTTTATCAAAAAGCTTTTGAATTACAAAAGAAATTTTTATAAAATTAAATGTCTGATTTAAATGCCAGCTTAAAAATGTTGCTTATTTCAAGAGAGATCAATTGATTTATTCTTCCTTAATCACAAAAATTTTGTACAGTACATGACGACTGTTCAAAGCGTGTTTAAACAAAACAAAATTCAGTTTTTAATAAATGTAATAAAAATATTAAAAAAATTTTTAATAATTTTGCATAATAGTGTCCAGAAAATACTTTAGAAATTAACCCTAATTAGATACATTTTTTGTATAACACAAACAATTATTTTTGTTCAACTTAATAATAATCAAAATAATTTTAGACGACTTATGAATTTAAAATAAAAGAGCAAAAAATTTAAAGAATATTGCTTTCGACGACAATAGCAGTCAATCTTTAGAAGTAATTCTTGCTTGGATACAATAATTAAACTATTTTTTTAACTAAATTGTCATCAGAATAATTTCAAGCCTTCATATAAAAAATAAATTTAAAAACAAAATTCTAATAATCACAGCTAGGAAAGTTATGTGGTTCAATTGATATAAAAATAAATTATCTCTTATAATAATAAAATAATTAAATAAACCGGTTCAAGCAGATATTCTTACTTTTTAATAATATAAGAAAACAATAAGTTTTTGATTTCGAAACGTGTTTTTTTTTTTCGAAATAGAAATACGTTATACAATGGCATTTAAGTAAGGAGATGACGTAAAAACAATTTTAAAGAATTTTAAAGTAAAAAAACAATATTTTTGCTGTATTAGAAAATGATTCAATATTTTGAAAGCACAATTTATTTTACATTCAAAATTTTTCTATTTCAAAAATATTAAGCATATTTACTGGACTCTTGATAGTTTTTATATGCAGCCATGTTGCATATGGATCAGTGATTAATATAATAATGATTTTTATATACAAATAGTTAAATGTTCTTAAAAAATGTTCAATGCCTTATTGAATTCTTATAGCAAATTAAAAAAATACTGTTGATTTCTCACATTCATCGTGATTATAAGGGCATTATCTGTCTCGATTAGCAGAAAAATTGAATTTTTCTAAAAATTGAATTTTTCTAAAAATTGAATTTTTCTAAAAATTGAATTTTTCAAAAAATTGAATTTTTCTAAAAATTTTCCAAAGGCAGATTTACTGCAAACTATGGCATAGATGTGAGGATGGCAGAGGCGACAATAGTATCACCTCAAACTCTCAGGCTAAGCAGCCCATTCATTGAATATACGCCATGTACCCTGTATTTATCGAATATATATATTGAGGTATATAGTACATGGATCAAAAATACTTCAATACTTCAAAAAATCAATATTCAAGAGTAGCTTTTAGCTTTTGATAGTAGCAAGTTTTGGTAAATTTTTTTAAGCCTTTATTTTTGTGTATCTGATATACCCCAAAAAGTGTTCTTTATTTCCCTTAGAAAATTGGGAAAAAATAACATAAGGGTTCCTTAAAAAATACATAGAAAAATCTCGTGCAAAAAATATTGCATAAAAACTGATTTCACTTCATTAAAGTCAGGAACCCTAAATTTGTAAACACCATAAATTTTGCTTTGACTCCCCAAATTTCAAACTACAGCAATATAATTAGATTTAAAATTATATTACAAGTTCTCCGTCAACAAAAAAATTATAAAAAGCTCCATTCATTTAGTGTTTTCCTCTTCACTCTTAAATAATAATTTTATAACTTATTTAAATGAAATACAAATGCAATGAACTTAAAAAAAAATAATACTTGTACACTCTGTGTAGAATTCTGAATTGCCGAAAAGTTTTGCTTCTGTTTATCAGGTGAACATTATTATTTATAGGAAAAACATTTTTAGAATATATTTAATTTGAAATCGAAGTTCTAAAATTAAAGTTTTTTTTTATATTTTTTTACTTAGTCAAGGAGATAAGGACACAAGAAGAAACACACCGAGATTGAACTTTTTTTAAATTGTTTTCTTTTACCTTTAGTTTTTTAATTTTTTTTCTGACTTATTTTCTTCAGTAGACTCTACGAAATCTTTAAAAAATGATTAGAAGCAATTTTTTTATGTGAGAAAAACATGTATCTGTTTGTTCGCAGCTCTGTTTTATTTTTTTTTTCTCAAAACTTTATTGGAAATTTTTTTGTTTAAAAAAAATATTAAAAAATAAATAATACTTTATCAATGTACAAGAACTTTGAATTTAACTTAAGATTATGGAATTCTTTTCTAGAACTTAAAATTGAAATTTAGTAATTTGTGAATGGTACTACGTCTTTTATCCTATGCAGAAACTTAGTATTAACTAAAATAATTAGTCTGTGCTCAAATAATCGAATAAAAAAGATAACTTTTTATTGAAACTATCCTGTCACTTTTTGCGGTTTTAAAACAGAAACGAAATGCAGCACAGGATTAAGTCAGCACACGTTTTATTCAATCAATTTGCAAAAACTTTGAATTCTAAGCTTTTTATTTTACAAAAACAAAGTTTACTTGCATTGAAAGCTTACTTTTTCTTTAAAATAATTCTTTTCATTTATTTTGGAGCTAAATAAATATTTTATTTCCTTTATTCTCACTCGTGCTATGGCAATTGACACTGATTGCTTTCGAGCGATAAGTGAAAAAACAATTGCAATAAAAATACATTCACAATAACTAAATAAAATTGTAAATCAGTTGAATGGGCGAATTTATCAGATAAATGCCAAAGTTAGTTTGAATATCAGCTTACAAGCAATTTACGGGTATTTACATTTATATTAATACACTTACATTTTCTTGTTTACTTGCAGGTGAGTTAACACTCTGAGTCAAATGAAGTGTAAATCTCAAATGGTTCGATGGGCGGCTTACGCTTCAAAGTAAGAAGTGAAGGAGCTGAAAAAGTAAGTAAGTCAAGGACATGCATGTTAAATGATGATTTAAAGGGTCAACACAGCACAGTACGTCCTCTGATTCTGTACAGACCATTACACAGACAAACCAAAACCGAGACGATTGATAGTTGGCTATTGCTATCGATTCTTTATACTTTTTTGTACTTTCTTCTGGGGCTGTCTCTCTCTTCCTCTAATACAAATAGTGCTGTCAACTTGCGTCGAAACTAAGTTGAAAAAAGTAAAAAGACCGCAAAATGTAGACAAAGCGTAAAAGCCACACGCAAAGTGCAACCACACTCACTGCTCGCTATGACAAAGGACTGCGAGTATAATATTTAGGATTTACAACGACAATGAAAGCCAAATACAGACAAAACACGTTCATTCATAGCCGCACACACACACGCACAGACAAGCAATTATGTTGTGTTGGCCCCCCGCTTCCGAAAAAAAAAAATATTGTATAACAAACGACAGCACGCATTAAGTTGGGCAGAGTAATAGGTCGTCCTTATGCCAGGCAAAGCAGCTCGAAACAACTAACCAGATAGGCAGGCAGGCAATCCAGCCAGCCAGCCAGCAACCATTATGTTCCATAATTTATAGGGCTCAATGCAAAAGCCAGACAGCGTGACGGCAAAAGAAGAATAAGTACAATTATATTGAGGTTTTAATGAAGCCCAAAATGCTCTATCTAGGGTAGTCCTCAGGGAGCTTAGTTGTTCAGCTACTATTGGGCGCTATAGTAACAAGACTAAAATGACTTACATAATTATTTCTTTATTGGTTCTGTTTTTTTGTTTTTATTATTGTTTTGGTAATATTACACGTTAATACCATTGCCTGCCTATTTTTTTAAATAATTGACTCAATAAAAGCAATTATTGCTTAAAACTATGAAGTTGCACAACTAAATTTCTAAACTTACTAAAATGCCAAATTCTCTATAAGTGAAGATTGCGAACTACACTGCTATCTACTTGAGATGTTGCAAAGTTGCAACACAAACCAAGCGTGAACGCACTTTTTGCTTTTTTCAATTGAGTTGTTAAACTTGCGCTTCCTTTTTAATTTTGCTTGATTCGGTTAACAAGTGGTTACTTTTCATTATCTAAAGAGAATAAGTATCTTTAAGAAGGTGTATTTCTTTGAATTTTTGCTAAAATAGCGCAGCTTTTGCTAGTATTGCAAGTAGATCTTGCTTTTGAGAAATATAGATTCAACTACAATAGCTTTTAGAGGCAAAAATGCTACCTCTGACCTCTACATATATCTGAAATCTTCCATTAAGTTTTTTTTAGTTTTCTCTCAATTTCGTTCTTGTATTAATAACGACAGCGTATTAATAATCAGACAGCGTATAGTTTTTGAAAACATAATTTTTTGCTCAGTTTCGTGACTTTGTCGTATGTGTTTCTAAAAAAAAAACTTAAGAAAGCTTAATGCAACTAAAAGGAAGTTAAAATTCACTAGTTATAACAGCTGAAAAGGAGAAGTGTGTCAGGCAAAGTGTGGATTGCACAATATATATCTGTTTATCGTCATAAAAATTTTACTTATTATATATAATTAAATAATTGTATATATATAATTATAATTTTTACTTTATACAATAGAAGGTACCAGCAAATGATTCGTCATCTCCTGTAAACAACACTGAAGCCGCTTTCGATTTTCGATGACTTAAATGCAACATTCCAAGCCCTTCAGTATAATTCATTTTCTATTATACTTTTAACCTACAAAGTTTCCGGAAATTTTATTATTATTATATAAAAGTAGCTTATAATAGTAAATAAATAACATAGTTGGCTTTTATGGCCTTTGGCTAAAACCGGAACTTATTTATCATTATTTTCAAGAAATCAGTTTTTGTTAGTTTTTATTTTAAAGACGTTACATCTTTTGTTCTTTTTAGCGGAGATATAATATTGAAAAGCTCTGAAAGATAAAACTGGTTACGAGAACAGGCTTTCAGTTAACAAAAATTAGGCGTTGTATTACGATTCCGACTGTAATTACCATCTGTATTTGGTTACAACGATACAAGCTCTACTTAATTAAATAATCATGTATTATACAATACTGTTCTTTCAATCACAACGAGCATATTACTGACTTTGGCGTAGATTTAATAAATTTAATAGTAATAGTAATACAGTAGGGTATTCAAGCTTAAAAATCAAAAGGCGCGTAATATATCAACTTCAAAAGTTATTGACAAAAACGTACTTGACATCTTCTTAAGCTCGTTTTAAAATTAAGTTAATTTAACTATAAAATTCTTCAATAATAAAAATACCATCAATTAGTATTTTTTAAAGTGTGACCAAGCTTAGCATTGCAGCACTCAAATTTGTTATTGCCGAAAAAAATGCCACATAAATTCCTGTTAATCCCCAGTGGAAATTCCCTTGTCACCACTTGCTCAGACATTCCCATTTATCCGTCATGGCAACTCCCGCTCTTCCAATGCAAAAAAAAAAACTCTCATTAGTGAAAAATACAATTTCAAGAGCAACCAACAAAAAAAAGGGTAACCAAAAAACGCCGCCAAAAGTCAAAAAACTAAATGCCTTTTGTTGCTGTCACCATGTGTCTGTATGTGTGTGAGTGTGTGTGTGTGTGTGTGTGTGCCTTTATTTCTTTGACTGTGTGGCGCACATGCACATGTGTGTCTATGTGCTATGTCTGTATTGGTTGGGGTGTTTGTGCTTTCGCACGTTCTGCTGTTTAACCTTTTAGTGTGTGTATCATGGCGTTGCCAGATTGTTGTTATTGTTGTTGTCGTGGCACGCATAAATAATACAGCACACACACATACACACACGCACACACGTACAAACTCAAGCAGACAAGTACACACACACACACACACTCATACACACGTAGATACGCCCACATTGTTGCCAGTTGTTGTCGGGGAAAACGTTGACTACCTTTTTCATGCCTATTTTGTCGACTTTGGCCTTTTGTTGCCATTGTAGTTCTACTACTCTTTTTCCACTTGTTATACTCTTGTTAAGCTTAAGGGAAAAGGTTATATGATGTTTGAGGTTAAGCTTGTAACGGGTAGCAGTATTGCCAATTAGGGATAGCATATTAAACGGAAAATATTACCCTAAGAGATCATATTGGGTCTTAAAAATAATATGCAATAGCATGAAAAGAAAAAAGGTCTTTCGTATTCTATTATTGCTTTTGTGCTTTGCTCTCGTCCAACCATGGAACATGTCTTTATCATCATCATCTTAGCCTCTGGGATATTATGAATTTGGTTTTAGCTCAACAATTCGTTATTGTTTCTTGGAATGTAGTCATTGCGTTCATTTATCACCCAAACGTTTTTCGCAGTATTTTTCTTTCAAGATGCTTAGGGATTCTCGTCTGCTGTACGTTGTGATACAAACTTCTGCTCCATACATGACTATTGGCCTTTTCTCCTTTAATTATATCAATAAAGCAAATATTAAGTTCATTTTGAAGAAAAATAAATAATAATATTGAAAATAAATTTAAAAGCTCTTGGATAAAGTGACTCAAATAAAGATTACATGAATTTCTCTGAAATTTGAGTTGTTTTCAACCAAATTAACAAGCTTTTAAAAAATAATCCTTTGCAATAATGAGTTTATTTACTTCTTATGGGGTAGAGTTTTTAAAAATTAATATTAATTAGTTTTGATTTTTTTCACTATAAGTACAAGTTTTATATAAAGTGTATTCCGAAGTCGCCTACAAACCAATTTCCCTTTTAATCTCCCTTTGTAGCAGACAATTTGTTTTTGTTTTTCTTTCATTTTGTCTGCTGTTGGACAGCAGCTGATTTCATCAGATAGTCCAAGCTCGACGAAATATGTCCTTTTCCTAGTTGAGTCTATGGCGCAATGCCGTGAGGCAGTCGCGTAGTTAAAATTGCGCCACTTTGATATAACAATACGTGGCTCAGCCATGTGATTTAACTCTTTAAATTTGGTCTGCCATTTTTTTCGTACTGGCAGAAATTTTTTAAAATTTTCTATGGCCTTTAAGTTAAAAAATCCTTCCTTTAAGCTCTAAAATTTGTTTAAACTGCACACCAACTTTACATTTAAAATGAACGCCAGTGAGTTGGAGAGCTTTAAAAATAGTCTTGTACCTGCCATAAATTTTGCATAGTCCACTTGCCGGCTGCTGATATGATTTAGAAACTAACTCACATGTAGCCTGGCTTCATCGTCATTTGACTTTACATTTGTGCCAATTATTTGAGAGCCAGTTTCTGGCACCACAAAAAGAACTTCCCTAAGCGATTTCTCAATTTGCATATGCCACATATATACATATTCATTCACATACAAATACATTTCACTTTACGTTTTGCATTAGTGTGTGTGTGAGGATGAGGATGTGTGTGAGGTTGTGTGTGCAGGACTCATTCTCATTTGTTCCAACACAGCTGTGTGCCATGCTACCGAAATTGCTTTTGGGGCTCCTGACTTGACTTGGCCTTTTTTTGTTGTTGGGGGCAGTCAATTTGTTAAATAAATTGAATTATGTAGCGTTTTTCAGTTACACATCGACTCACACACATACCAACACACGTACAGTCTCACACGGACACACACACTAGCTGAGCTTTCCTGCAGCGACCTTCAAACAGTGTGGCCAAATTTTGTGTGCAAAAAGCTAATAAAATTATATTCCCACACGGATCTGCCAATATGTGTGTGTGTGTGTGTCGGAGGAGGGTGTGCGGGTGTGTGTGTGTGTGGCTGTGACATATTTGACATCTAAACGCAATTTAATGAAATTATTTCTGTATGACTGCACAGATTAAGTTATGGCTGGCAAGTCTATAAAACATATTGGAGCATACTTTTTTTTTGGCTGCAAGCGGCACTCCTTGCTCTAATTTCTCGTTTGGTAACTCGGTTGTGGGTGTCATCTTAGATGATTAGAAACAAATAGAGATGTGCGATGACAAAATGACAGTTTTAAAAGAATTGGAATAAGGATTTAGTTAGAAATAATTTTCTGTTAAAACACTCACTTAATACAAGCGACTTCTTGACAGACAGATATATACGGAATTTTTAGATTTTCCTGAATTATTACAATTATTACTACATTTTTACTACGAAAAATTATGGCAATTAAACTTCCCCAAGTTACGATTGTCTTAGAAGTTTTTTGAACAATTTGTAGAATTCTAGATAAATGGAAAGAGCTCAATCAGTACAAGTGACTGCTCTTAACTTTTACCTTCAAATTTATGGTCCCTATTCAGCTGACCCAACAGGTATAGCTTGTCTCGAAGTGGCTGATAATACCGTGTTAGTTTATAAATATGTTTCAAAAAGATGATAAGTGACACTCACAAAATCTTTCGAAACATCCTGAAGCTTCCGGTAACTATAAACGATATAATTAAAATGTTTCGTTAATAAAAGATTTTTAAGCAACTTACCATATTTTCCATAGAAGATACACGTTTTAGGCATTATATTTCCATTATGTTATTTCTTTTGATCTTATTGCAACATACAACATACAAGAGCTTTGATTTAAATTCATAAATTTTCAAGCTTCTCTCGTAAGACTTAAGTCATTTGAGGCACTCTAAGTCATTCAGATGTTTTATGACCTCTTTAAGATCTTTCCAAATATTACATTTATTTCAAAAAAATTCCTAATCTTTTGCATTTTCGCTAACAAACTTAGCTCGGTTATAAATGTATTTTTACTCGTTGTATTCATGACTCTTATACTTGAAGGGTTCAGAATGACTTAAATTGATAGATTGTATTAGACATATATTTTGTTTTCTTTAAGCAATAATACACAAAGCATTCACTTATACTTATTCTGAATAGTTCAGATTAAACTTAAACTTTAACTTCCAAATAATATATCTTACTGCTACAGAAATATTGCAACAAAAACCTTACCAGCATGTGTTGCCATGTTTTTTATGCAAAGTTTTGTCTGCAACAATTTTCACTTTAAATAACTTACTTCCCATCCCAATCCATAGCTGGCACTCGGCGCTTCCATGGATAACATACCCAAAGACATGCTACAAGTATCTTTACTTACGCTTTTGCATAAAACAGTCATTTCCCTAAGTATATTTTCCCCATAGGGAAATGTCAAAATCTCTACACTAATTACCAAACCAACAATTTAACTTCCTTGCCAGCATCCGTTGCGAATTTTCATTATAAATACATGCGACAAAACAGCGCGGCGCCAATTTTCATTTTGGCGGAAGTTGTACAAAACAACCGCAATACATGCCTAGGGAGACAGACTATGGCGGAGGGAGAACCAGGGAAACCCAGGGAGACCAGCCTGCAACTCACACAATCTAATCTTGCAAATAATAAATACAACAAAATAGAGAAAAAAACAAGAAAAACAACGGAAACAAACAGACCACCCACAAGTTAAGCGTGGCGTAAATTTCAACTTTATAAATCCATGAAAATCCATGGCTCAAAATGAAACATTTAGCAAAACAATTTCATTTTAATGCGATCCTTTTTTTTTTGGTTTTTGTTTTTTTTTCACAACTCCCACAGCGTCACGGAAACAATAACAACCGCGGCCAACATACAACAAACCCGAACTAAATAAATAAACCCAGCACATGCAGCTCACCGCTTAATTAATAATTTATCAAATACGAAAAAAAATGAAAATTACTATAAAAGAATTTATAATATTGTTGCATAAATCCAATTAAAATTCTTTGCTTTGCCGTTTAACATGCAAAACTGCAAAATACTTTTTAAATACATTTTTTATTTTTAATTTACAAAAATTTTATTATGTTTGTTGCTTGTGCTGGAGAGCGAAAAGTAAATGTTCATCTGTATATTTACTTATACTTGGCAGAACTTGTAGATAATTTAATTGCTGCTCAGGCTGAGCACAACATGTGGTATACTTAATGTGAATGCCCAAGCTGCTTAAGTAAAAAAGAAAAACTTTTTGACATCAATTGCAAGCATTTCAAGCCCGAAAGCAACAAAAGCCAATTGCAAGAACACAACAACATGCACACTAAGGCATGCACACGCACACAGATACACACTAAGGCACACACAGATACACACTAATACACACACAGCATACACTCATTTCTTTTGTCTTTGACAAACTTTATTTTTATGTTCGGGCATTAATGCCGGCAAAAGGCGGCTTAATTAGATTTTTGTTGCCTTACCCACACACACACACACACACACACACATACACACCAACACACACGCACAGCCTGTTACGACAAAATGGCGACTAGAGATTTCGGCAACTTTTCCTTTAGTTTTTTTTTGACACAAATTAAGCTGTCAAGTGTTTCGTGTTTTGTGCTCCGCTCGTGTTGTATTTTTTGGCCCAATTGTGCATAAAATGTTCACGTAATAAACCCTTTTCTCTGTGCAGTTCCTTAAATGTTTTTACATCGTTAACTTAGTCGCTTATGTGCTAGAGTTGTTGTTGTCCTTGTTTACCTATATGCAGTTAAGTTTTAGTTTATTTGCTGTCTACTGGAGTTGTTTTATGGCGCTTTCAACAGTAGAGCCAATACATTTGGAGTAAAAAGTTTTGGTCTAGCTGATGGCAGGCTCAGTTAATGATAAGTCGCTTTGGGAGATTAACATTTTAGTGTTTTTAATCCAAATAGATTCCAAGACTAACTTTTCCATGACGTCCAATACGGGGATCACAATATGTCGTGTTGTTCGGTTCGGTGTTCGGGAGAGAAACTCGAGTAAATCTCTGTCTCGCGACACTAGAAATTCGACACACAGGCAACCTTACCAACTTATTGCCTTTTCACCCTACACATTTTTTAAAGATCAGCATACGCAATTGGTGGTCAGGGATTAGAAACCAACGTCAAATAAATAAACTCCAAATAAAATATATCTGTTGCGTCCTCAAACGCGTCTATCCAGTTGTAACATAATATCTATATTCTTTATACTAATTACTTATCAATACTACTTATTATAGCGTAAAGGTAATTAGCAACTAGTCAGTAATACAAAGTAAATAATATTTACTAATATCCACACGCAAGTGCTAAGCAACCGGACCCTCACCACAGGTGGAGCATTAGCGAATCCGAAAAGCGATAAAACAAGGGCTTGCGAGAAGTATCAGAATTTTAAAAATTTTTATATTTTTTTGTATTGTTTTAAGAAATAGAATGAATGCTGGGCCTGGATTTTGTTTTTTACATGCTCTCCTTTTTAATTTAAATTTAATAAAATCGAAGTCATATTAACCGCTTGACGTTTCTTTTGGATTAACACAAGATGCCTTTTGATTTTATGCGGATATGAGAATTATGAAGTACTTAATCTTACCTTTTTATGGAAACTTGTCTTTCGTAGTAATGCTAAGTATTATACAACAAACCAAACATTTATCAAAACAATTTAAAAAAAAGTACTGGAGCCGGGCGCTTTCTAGTCATAATAATATCTATTTTTTTTTTTTTTTGTGGATTTCGGTGGCGCCGTGGCAGCATATTCGCCCCTAAAACCATACGGTTAAGATTCGGCTATCAATTAGTGATTTCGGTTCTCCTCACACAACTCTTTATGTGCTATCTTCATCTCCGCCTTTAGAGCGATGATAGCATAGTCATATCACGCTAAGCATTGTCGTTGCGTCTTTCCTTTTGACCGTTTCTTGCCGTCTTCTAAGCATTAATTGTAGTCGATAAATAAGCCTGTTTTACTTACTTGTAGTAGATCACATTCGCCTGGTCCCAACATATGCCTAACAAGCACGCTCTTTGTTTGAAAAAATCACCTTCGAACCTTTGAAATCAATCTCTGCAATACTTATCCCTTGGAACAGCGACACTAAAGACATCTGCAAACATTCCATAGTCTTCAGTTGCAGTTTTCTTTCAATAGTGATACATCTAGAGTAAACTTCGGTGAGGGAAATTTGTCATTTTTCAAATTTTTTTAAAAGAATAGAAGTCCCTATCAATTTTGGGACAAGAAAAAAACTTAACTAAGCATTCAGCAATAATTTTATTACGCAAACTAAACTTTAAACATTATGACTTCATAAAATCCTTGCAATTGCCAGTAGCTCTTTGCTACTTTCGGATTTAAACGAAATTAAAGTGTTTTTAAACGTACTCCAAGGTGCTGCTGCTGGAGCTGCCCTCTCAGCGCATCAAGTGGGCCGGCAACAAGAAACTACAAAATTTCACTACAAGCTGGTCAACTCGAATGAACCAAGCTAAAAAGGACTCTCAGGTAATTTGAGTCAACACGCTGACATACAACCTTGGCTAATACACAAAGCACGGAGCAAGTATCGAGAGACCGTTGCTGTTGCCTGATATTGAGGGGTCAGTCAGCAGCGTCAGCTTGTATATCCAGCAGGCAGAGCATTTTGGACAAAAACCAAAAGTTACTACATCTTGCCATAGTTGGCATATTTTTCTCGTTTTTCATGCTTTAGCTTGTGTCCCTGAAACAGTTTTCAGTATGGGCTGTCGCCGGCACATGCCTGGTGTCGCCTTGTGCCGTGCAACACGTATTTGCTTTGTGGCACAGCCGAGAGTCCTTGTGCTTATTGTCGCGACTCGCGAGACTTTTTGAGCCAACTGAGCTGGCACTTTCAGCACGGCCAGACCAACGTGTCATATAAATTAGTGGGGCAGGCATTGTAGAAATTGCAAAATTTATTAGCCCCTTGGGGGGTTCCCCACTCACTCGCTCCCTCACTCACTCAGTCAGTCAGTCAGTCAGTGTGCAGGCGTTGCTTTGCTATAAAAATGTCTGCTTTTGTACTGTTTGGCATTAATGAAACTGTGTGGAGGGAGGTGGCCAACCCGACTCACTTTTTTTTTGTTTGAGGTGCTGGAGCTGCCTTTTGCTATGTGAGTTTTCATGTTTTTGGCCACCACCATCGCTGCCGCCGCCTGTGGCTTTGCTCGTTATTGGCTGTTAAGCTTCAGTGAATTGAGTTGGGTGAGCCTGAATTCTGAGTCCTGAGTATGTGGAGGCTAGCCATGTCCTTGTTTATTAGCACATGTGTGTGTGCATGTCTGTGTGTGGATAGGAGCAACACATATACTTTTTTTCGCCCCTCTTTTGCTGCTTCCTTTGAGTCTACATTAATTGAAAGTAGCTTTGCCATGGATTTCCGCCCAACTTTGGCTGCTTCATGAGACGCTGCAAAGTTATTGCATTAACTTTTGCTATTGGAGCTTATTGTCTGGTATTAAGTTTTAGGCCTATACTCAGGTTGCTTTCAAAAGGTTTTTACTTGATGCATAACAGGATCAAATGTAATGCTAAATTATTACGTGTATAAAGGAGCAAGAAAGAAATTGGAATTGTGAAAGAAAGCGCTAGGGCAGCTTTGGTGGAGTAAGAGAGTTAAGTGCTAGTAGAGTTTATGTGCACTTCTTAGAGAAGCTGGGATGGCCTATAGTGTGGCAAGTTGTATTAAATTTTACTGCTTTTGTGCAACCACGCATTTTTCGTTGAGACTCGTTAAGGGCTTTTTTTCTGGTCAACGTAAAGAGCCGTACTGCGAGCTGAATAACGAGTCACGACGTGTTACGAACGTGGCTTTGGGCGGACGTACTGAGAAAACAAAATAAACAGTAGTTCCGCAAATGCCTCATGTAAGTGGGCAGCATTATTTTGCGACAAATTCAGCGCCTTTACTAGGAAATATAAATCTCCATTCATGAGAAAATTAATTTTTTATTAAAATCTCACAAAACACATACATCTTTTTAATATCTGTCAAAAAGAGAAAAGAGCCGACTTATCCTAAATCTTATTCAATTTTATATCTTTAAAATAATAAATGTATTCCCCTTAAATTTACTGTCATCGACAATACGAATCGTAGATTTAGTGCTAATATCAGTAGACGGTACAACATTTTTAGGCTTTTTTATAAATTCTTGCACTACTTTAACAATGGGCCAAAATGTAGGATTGAGTCAGGTAGAGAAGAAAGAGTTAGAGACACTTATCTTAAACGATGAGATATAGCGCTTTTGGTAAAAGTAAATTTTGTTATTTTCAATATTCGCTTGAAGAAGATAAATTGAGCTTCACACAATCGTATTGCCTTACAATGCTTTCGGTTTTTGGTGCGACTCCAACCAATGATCCAGCAGGTTCCATAGTAAAGTAAACTATAGGTAACGCCACAAGCAACTATCAGTATTTAGGTGGATTGACTGTATGTTTCACATTTTAAGCTTAGGAGACACTCTTATAGACATTTAAGAACTGAAAAGTATTTTTAGAATAAGTAAATATAGTTCGAGTTTATGGATCACTTTTGGAAGCAGCCAGTTCTCGATAATTTTAAAACTATTATGTTTGATCTTGAATACCAGCTTAAAGACTTCTGCTCACAAAAATTAAAGAAATTTTTCGACTAAATTAATGATTTAATTTTATTTCGTAACAACGCTGCAACAACTAACATCCAGTTACCAAGCTCCACAACAGAAGTTCCTTAAAAACAAATAAACTATTTCCCAATTTTTTGCACAAAATATCGTGCCAATCTGCTGCTGCTAATATGTTTCGCTTTTAATCGATTTGAACTTTTCACCCAAAGCTTAACTAAAGCTGGCAACCACATTTGAGCTTAATTGAAATACTCTGGCTTCCTTGGGACCATTTGATTTGCTCGATGTTGCTGCAGGCAGGCAGTCAAGTGTGCAACATGCGGCACACATAGTCAATCCGCTTAAGTCGACTGAAATTTGTCTGAATTAAGAGCTTTTTGAGTGCAACGGGTAGCAAAGCTCATTTTGGTATTAAAGTTAAACACGCCAGCAGACACATAAAACTTTTTGTTGCCTTTTTAAGTCAAGTTTAAAAAGTCCTTAAAAATGTCCATGTCTGTGCACAGGGTTGGCATTTTCTTTGCAATCCCCTTTTTTTTGCATCTATTGTTGTGATGTTATCCTTGTGTCTGTCTGGGCTGCAAATCATTTTGAAGTTGAGCAATTTTTTTTTTTTTGTGGTGGCAGCCAGACAAGCAACTACATGTCTGCCAGCCATGTGTGCCCAAATGTATGCAACAAAGTATGCAACATTTTTGCATGCCACCACGCACAGGGCCGGAGTTGATGCCAAAAAAATAATTTTGGGTTTAGTTGGGATACGAAGAGTTAGAGCGTTGCCACTCGAGCAGGCATATTTTGTAGTTATAAACTGAACAATTTGCTGTCAAATTATGCCTTTGAGCGTTGTGCATTGGAAAAAGTCGTAAAAAAGGCAACAAAACAAGCAGTGTGTGCATGTGTGGCAGCCGCAGCATTGTGGCACGTTCTATGCATACTGTGTAGCAACTATATCTGCAAGTACTTATAACGTTTTTGAAAGGGGCAACATTTTGAAGATTTTTATGACCACAAAAGCTGCAAGCGGGCAGTGCAGCAGCTGCTGTCTTCTTGGCCAGCGAGTGTGTTCAAAATGTGCAACAAATGCAAGCTTGTTGCAAGCTATTTATTGAAATAACCAACCGCATATAGATACATGGATTCATGTGTACACAAACTTTGCCACAAGAGAGCTGGCGCACTTAACATGCAAGCAAAATGCGTTCAAGGCAAAAGCCAACTGGCGCAAAAGTCATAACCAAAAGGAAAAAATGTATAAGGGGGCAAGTTTGTAGCGACTATGGGATGCTCTGTAATTAACTGCGTAAAGAGAGCGCGTTATGTAGAATGTTGTTTAAGTTTAGTGGCAGACGTTTTTGCTAAACCTTCTGTATAGAATGGGTTTTTTTTTCAAAAATTTCAATTTTTCATCGTATTATCGTTAATTGAAAAATTCATACTTAAAAAAAAAAAAATAAATTCCAAGGTTTTTTTCATATTTTTGAAATAAATTCTTTCATATAATTTTTGTTGTTTTTTTTAATAAATTTTAGTTATAAAATTAAAATTGTGAAAAAGATGTGAAGAGTATATATATGTCATATTCAGTCACTTAATATAACATTATGAACACAATTTATATATGCTACAGATTTTTAGAAATTATTATTAATTGCCCAATTGCTGACAAGTAAAAAAAATTTTTTTGTATGTAAAACATTTGAATATCAATCTAGAGATGGCTCTAGAAAACATCGATATATCGCTTTAACTTTCCACGAAAAAACCAAAAACTATGCGGACTGCTTTCGAGATTTCTTAGCAAAACTATTATAAACTCCATGAGAATAGAACCAATTTCTAGAATATATATTATTTTCACTTCAATTGTTTTTTGTCGAAAACCATCAAATATGTAGCTCATAGTATGTATCACCAAACCAGTTCACTCGTGCGTAGATCCGCCCCTGTGGCCAACGTTATAATCTGCTACATTGTTAATATCTGCCCCTGAAATGCCTTTTGACCGTAAAGTCAAAAATTCCTAGCCCGCGTGTTACAAACATTACGAAGAATTTCATATACTCTTCTAACGTTATCCAAAAAGCTGGTGTTAGTTGAATACCTGTGGGTGTGTTGGTATGTTGGTCGGTGTTGCCAGGTTTATTCGAGAATGCGTGCATGAACGCATTTAACCGCAACAATTCGTTTCAAGCGCCGTTGCGTGTTTTACTCGCTTTTGTGGCAAATTGCCATAAAAAACATTTCAGGCGCCACAAAATATGCAATGCTTAATTTTCTATGCATCTGCACATTGCATACTTCGCGGCACAGCAGAATGCACCTCACATTAAAAGTACCGGATTTCAGAATTTTCACGTTTTATACATCTAGTTTTATTTTTTGCATGATTCACACCTTTGCCAACTTGCCTTGAGCCAGATAAATTGTAAGTGCGCCTAAAAGCTGGCAATAGTTTTTCGTTTTTTGAAAAATAAATATTCTGCAGCTTAATTTGGGTTGTTTCTCACTTGACAACTACTCGAGGGTTTCGTTACTTTTGAAATGAAAACGAAATGCGACTTTAATTGTTTTTAGGGTATTGCTTAGGAACGAACTACTCAAGAACCAATTGTTTGTAGAATTGCTTTCAAAGGAATACTGAGATTGGTTAAATGAGAAACCAATGAAGAACCTTAATGGCTTACTGGTAGGGAACTTTGGGAAAACTATTGAAAAGCTTAGTTGGAACCTAGAAAATTAAACTTGAAGGGACTAGAAGGGGAAGTCATTAGGAAGCTAGAAGCTGGATACTGGTGCGAACTAGAACTGAACTTGGTAGGAACTGTAAAGGAGTTTGGTAGGCAATAGACGAGATTTTGATGAAACAATAGGTAATACTGGAATGAACAAATTAAAACTTTGAACTGTAAGAAACTTGTCGGGAACTACAATAGAAAGAAATTTGGAACGAACTCGAATGAAACTTATTAAGCACTGGAAGAAAAGTGGTAAGGAACTATAAGGAAACTGTGTAGACTGTACTTAGATAATGACTAGCTAGTGACTATATTAGAACTTAGAAGGAACAAACAGACAAATAATAAAAAGGAACTTGGTTTAAACTGTAAAAACTAGATAAATACTTGAGGGCACTAGAAAGGAACTTGGTAAGAAACTGGACTAGAAGGGAAAAGAGTAAGAACTGGAAGGAAACATGGTGGGAACTATAAAGAAACTGGTTAATAGCTAGATATTAGGCCACTATGTAGAAACTTAAAAGTAACATAGTAGGACCAGAGGGAACTTATAAGATACAAGAAAGGCACTGGTTAGGAATTAAACAGAAACTCATTAACAACTAGAGAAAACAGGATAAGAACCAGAATGAAATCTGGTATGACCTAAATAGAGTCTAGCAGGAAATAATATTGGTACTAGTTAAAAACTTATTTCATAGTAGATTGGAATTGGGTTAAAATAGGAACGTTAAAAACACTTGGGGAGTACGACAAAAGAACTTGTTAAAAACTGTCCAGGAATTATAATTAAACTGTATTGAAACTAGAATGGATTAATATCCTACCAATAGAAACTACTAGTTACCAACTTGTTAGCAACGTATTCGTTCTTATTTTAATTTGGAACTAATAATAGTATCTTTAAATTTTCATGTAATCTTATAATATTCCCACCTACACCTTAACGCTCTGGGACCTGCTCCTTACCCTTTTCCAATTAAAACATGCAATTACCGCTCTGCACACAAGGATTTAACTTATCAGTAAATATTCTGTAGACCTTTGCTAACTTAACAGTCACTTTAAAATGTCTGCGGGCTGAAGCTATTAACTGGCTTGCTCAAAATTTTAAAAACCAATGCAACACACTCGACCCTCACACACACACACACTCGCGCGCTACACCAGAGGCGCCGTGGCGCCACTTCGAACTCAGTAGTTGCAACAATTTTTGTCGCCTTTTATGCTGGAGCCCGCCACCCTTGGTTGCGGCGCCTGAGTTGTCAACAATGTTCAACGTCATTCGACAAATCTGCCCCACTTCGTGAAGTGAAGCGACTTGCAACTTTGGCTGCTGTTTAGCATGCGAAGCGCCTGCAAGTATGCAACAATTTGTTTTTGTTTTGATGCTGCATTACCCGTAACCACCGCACTCGCTCCCCCGACACACTAGCACGCCCCGCCCGCATCAGCATCTTTGTCACTTGTCACAGTTTTAAAACTGGGTTGCCTAAGGGCTGTGGCTGTTGCAACTTGTTACTGCAGAGTTGCCACCTCTAGTGAACCACGAAAACCAAAAGCCTTTAACTTTGCTGTCATCAATGTGTTGGCTACGTTGCTACTGGCATTGTTACCATCTAAAATGTGGTAAACGTTTTTTACTTTAAGATCTGTGCGCACTATATTTAATGATTTTCAGGGTTTTTAGAGATTTTTGCATGTAACTAGGTGCTCTGTGTATGCAGAGTAAAAAGGTAGAATCTCTGGGCCTTTTTAAGTGTGAAGAACTTCTGCTCTACAACGGCTTTAAATATGTAATTATTTTTTACGACTCTAACTATCGATTATCGACTAGATTATCTGTAGTAACAGATAATCGAATTCTTTTATTCGCGAAATTTATTGAATATGACTTTCATATCAAACAAAGGAGAAGCTACTTTCGCATTGTCAATCGCATTGTTGAAGCTTTCCTCCCAATGTTATCCTCATTTTGCGATCTGAGCTATAAAATGTAGCAGACTATATTTAAAATTTTAATGAATGTTGCGGTCAAAATTGAAAAAAAAAGCTATGAGTTACTGGTGGCCCCTTCTAGATATCAAGTTTTTATTAGTAAGGGCAGCACCGTCTGTATGCAGTAGAGTAAAAATGGGCAGCACTCATAAGATTTTCAATAACATGGGCAGCTCCGACTGCATACGGGAGAGTGAAATATTTGGGGAAAATCAAATTTTCAATAACATAAGCTGACTGCGTGCAGGCGGATCTAGTTATCTTCTTAAGAATTTTGATTGAAAGCCTATTTCAATTGTTATTTTGTGTGATTATTTATTACAATCGGAAGCGGGGCATCATATATATTGCTAGCGCCATCTACCTATCAAGTTTTCAATAATGTGGCCAGCATGGACTGCATACAGAACACTTACTGAGTCTTCTACTGAGTAAGGCATTATTTCATTATATACTGCACGCAAGCTTAGGGTATGTACTTCTTGTTCGTATAAAGTTACGAAGATGTGATCAGTAGATAAGTTTGCAAAACTTCAAAGTTTCCATGAAAGTTAAGCTCATCATGGAACGGGAACTTCTTCAAACTGTTATATCTGTTTAAAGTTTTCGAATTGCAGAATTTATATTTTTCATCATTTTCTTGGAATCTTTAAATTATTATTATTATTAATGACATATTTATTTTTTAAAACAATAATCACAGATTACTTTGGAAAACGTCTTCCAATTTGTCCCTATTTCCTGATATTGCACGGAGTTCGTTTATTAATTTTTGGTTATTCTGCAGCCACTGTCCTGCGGCAGGTATTTTTGGTCTGTCTTTACCACAGGAGTCTTGAGGATTCCATTCAAGTTCTGCGTCGGGCATTTCTTTGGATTTTTGCGTAGGGTATTACCCAAGCATCCGTTTTTGAGCTTCGCGATTTCTTTTTTAACGGGCTTTTGCTCACAATCTTCCTACAGCGATAATACGATACGATTATATCATTATATTCTAATTTGCGTATTCCCTATATTCTTTGTTCTTAAAATCCACACTGCAGTGGTGAGCCAATAATGTAACATGAAATATGTATTAGATTTTTTGCAAATAAATTGCCAAACTGCGAAGTCAGCTGCTTTTGGATATCGAACTTCAGTTGGTGTTATTTATGGCCAAACAAATTGCATCCACACTGGACACATATTAGTGCTTATACTGCTACCACTCAAAACTTACCTAAACTGTCTCTGTTTTCTATTAAAAATTGCATATTTTCTTTTAATCAAAATTTTCGTATTGATTTTTGTCATTGAAAATTCAATCATACGAATTCCACTCACTGTCAAAATAAACCTAAAACGCAAACTCCCTATGCTATTTTCTTTTAAAAAATTCCACAAATATTTCTCCTCTGCTCTAATAAACTCTATATCTTAAATACAAAGCTCTCTTACACACACACATGTACCAGAATCCGCCATTAAATTTTAACATATTGCCAACATCTGTGTTTCCGGTTTATCTTCTTTCACTCTCAAATAACAGTTTTATTTGTCTTTCGTTTCCTGTTCTTGATGTTTAACGGTGTCTGTGTTTATTTTACCGTTACATAAATTCCCGTTGTACACATGCGCAACTTTGTGCATAAGCAATGGCCAGGAATTTCCATTTTTCAAATTGAATTTTCCGGCATTTAAATTTTTTATTATTATTTTAGGAAATTAAAAGTGAATCCGACGACGACGCCGCAAGACCCCCCAAAAAAAAACCTAAAGCAAGCCGCGAAATTAGTTCATATGAAATGCAAGAATGTGTGTGTGAGAGCGAGTGTATGCGAGTGTGTGTGTTGATTTATGCGAGTGTATGAATGTGGTGAGAGTGGGAGAGTGTAGGTGAGTTTGAGTGATTGTGTGTGTGTGTGTTGCAGGTGTTTGCGTTTTGTGGAGGCTTCAGTTCGACGTGAGTTGTACCCGAGAATGTGAGTGAAAAAAAGAAATGGTGTGTAGATGAGTTTTAATGCTCTGTATTTTATTTCACTGAATCCTTGGCATATAAATCTTGGCCCGCCATTTTGTTCATGATTATGCCATGAATATTAGAGATGTTCTGTCGGGTTAAAGGGATATATAAGTAAGGGCTTAAGCGTAGGTAAATTAAATTGATTGCTTTTTGTGGCCTAAACGAATTGCTTCGGATTCGGGGTTAAATTTTGTATTCAAGCATATTAATATTTCAAGCTTGTATTAATATTGGGATCGAGTTTATGTAGCGATTTGTTGGATAATTTAGAAAGCTGTTCTTTGTGGTATTATGTGTTGTTTTTTTTAATTAGAGGGTTCCAAACGGAATTGAGGAGTTTGTATTAATATTGGGATTGAGTTTATGTAGCGATTTGTTGGATAATTTAGAAAGCTGTTCTTTGTGGTATTATGTGTTGTTTTTTTTAATTTGGGGGTTCCAAACGGAATTGAGGAGTAGCTTTATAATTGATTTTTGTTTCGAACATGGGCAGGAATATAATGAGAATTGACTGCTTTGGCAAGAAGTTTGTTTATGCTACAACTCTGGTCTGATTTTTTTAGTTCTTCAAACTGTGTCTTTTATATTTTGGGAAGCAACTTTGCGTGCCGCTTTTATGTTAGTTTATTATTAATATTGGTTTGACTTTCTAACACAAATTGATCTGAACAAGCGGGTCGCCTCATCAGTAGCTTACAAAAAAGGCGGCTTTTGAGGATTTTTTGTTTGAACATTAAACAAACTAAAGAAACTTTTAATCTTTTGCATTATTTTAAACATACATATTGAGTAATTCAGCAAAAAAATGTTTATTTTTTAACCTGAAAAGTAAAATTTGTTTTTGGGGGCTAGCGGATAGACGGAAAGTGGTTATTTAATATTAAAAATAAAATACATAATTTTTAAGGTTCCCCTGGCAACAAACGGGATGTCCTTAGATATCTTTTAATTAATTATTAACAATGAAATAAACAAGTTTTTAATTTATCTTTCCTATTTGCATTTAATGGAATTAAAAGCAACTAAATTTGTTTCCTCTGGTTTAGAAAGATTTTAGCATAGTTTACTTTTTTCTTTCGCTAAGCTTCAAGTTTTTAATATGAAAAAAACTATTTCTAGACAGGCGCATATAAGGAAACGGATCCTTTGATATTATTAAAAATAAAAATTAAGAATTTTTTAGTTTCTCTTACACAAATTTTAGTTATATTTATTAAATGATATAAAAAGTAAATAAATTTGTTTTGTCTGGATTACAAAGATTTGAGCACAGATGTCTCGAAGTTTTTAATATAAAATGTGAAACTGTTTTCATATAAAGAATGGATATACCGGAAAGCTGCTATAATATTATAACAAAATCTTAAATATAAGAAACAATATAGATTACTTACCCAAAGAAAACTGCTAATTAAACATTTGTTTGAGATTCTTTTGGTTGGTTGGTTACAATTCTTTTTTGATTTTTTAAGTTCTCTAAAAAGTGTCTTGATTTTGCTTAATTTGGCGAGTAAGAAGTTGGGAAGCAACTTTGCTAGCTGCTTGTGTGATAATTTGTTAATATTGCTAAGCTTTTTTTAGATTTTGCACCATTTGAAATAAAAGGTCACCCCGGACATCGTTATTATATTTATATTAAATATAATTAAAATTTTAAAATTATATATAGTATATTCCTTAAATCCTTTTTAGTAATATTCCCAGAATACACACTTAATATTTAAAACTTACCAGCCAAAAAACAAAATAAATTGCTATAAAAAAAAGTAAAAACAACAAACTTTTGTCTATTATACGATTTTTTTTTTTTAATTCCTGTTAACAATGATTTCTCAATTTATGCCAGAACCACTTAATTTCGCATGACCCACTGCTTCCTGTGGGCAACAAAAACTTGGCTCTATTTTATACGCAATGTTGCAATATATAACTACATCATATTTTTTTACAAAATCGTATAACATTTCTTTTTATAGTTTTTATATAAAGCTAAAGCACAATGGTTTCAATAAATGGCTTTCATACAATGTTTTCATTTTTATTTTTATCGTAGTTACCTTTCATACATTCAATTGCTTTCAAAGCCTGAGAGCGGCTTTTGAGAAAAACTTTTTAGTGCTAAAAATAAAGCTATTTTTTCGCTTTTTTTAAACTTTTACAAATAACGACGTATATACGCCAAAGTTTTAAGTTATTTAACTTTTCAAGAGTTTGCAATGCTTTGTGTTGCGGGCTATGCAACTTTTTATGCGAATATTAGTTTATTAATAAGTTAAAGTTGAAAATTAGTTTGTATTAATTTGTTAGGTTAAAGGGCTTATCATATTTGTTTAAGTAAATTCAATGCAATGCGCTTTAGGCAGTTAGAAGTAGTTTTAAAGTGTGTGTGAGGGCACCACTGTCATTCTTTGACGTTTTGTGTAGACTGTACTTATGACAGCGCACTTCGCACCGACGAAATACAGCGAACCACTTTAAAATCAATCAGTTTTATGTTTATTTGTTTATTGAAATGCAATTCAATGCGTTTTAAGCGTTAAAAAGTAGTTGTGAAATGTGTGATGGCAACACTGTTTGCCTTCGACATTTTGTGTAGACTGTACTTATGAAAGCGTCGAGTACCGACAAACCACAGCACTTCATTTTAATTTCTATCTAATTTATGTTCAAAAACGAATTTTGTATACTTTTTTGTTCTTTTAATACATTCAGGAAAAATTTTAAATTGTGCATACTCTACAAGAAAGCTTAAAAGCACTAAGAGCGTTAGTTCCAATAGGTGTCTCTAGGGGCAAATGCTAATTTTACAAAGGAAAGTCTGGGGGAAAGCCCGGACATACCTTTAGGTTCACAGCAAAAGACAACATGGCGCCAAATTAATGCTTCAGTACAGTTCCGTCTTAAGAGTTTAGCCGTATGGGAGAAGCCTACAATAGGTAATTCCCTGCCAATCCCACCAAGCACACAGCAAATTCGTCCCGGTCGTCAATTCTGGCTTGGCCACCGCTTTCGCCGGCTCACCTTGTTTCGACCACGACCGATTTCGCTAGACGTTATCGTAAGTGATCCACATTTCATCGCCACTCACCAACTTGAGAAATGGGTAGATCTACCCATCCATCTATCTATCCTGATTACTCACACAACCAACAACGTTGTTTTTCCATGTTTAAAAATTGTCGCGTCTCCAACAATTTCTAGCTTCTCGAATTTAATCTAAAAATCATTGCATACTTTCCTGCGTCTTTGTATGAACTACAACTACCAGTTCGCTTGCATTGCACTTGAGAATATTGTAATAGTTGCCAGTGAATGTTTTCTAATGCCCAATTTAAAAATCTCAAGATTTGTTTTTAAAATAAAACAATGAAAACAAAATACAATAGAAAGCAAAAAAAAAAAATATCCAAACCAAAGGAAAACGTGATAATGGCGTCAAGAGAGTGGAAAAGCAAGAAAAAAAAATACACTAACAAATAAAGTGTAAAACAAATATATGGCGAACAATGTCTTTTGCACTTTGCACACGCATTACCCCCTCACGTGGCGCCTTTCACCCACCGCCCGACCCCTGACAACTGTGTCACGTGCCGCCTACCCATGTCACAGCCATTGCTCTGTGCACCTCCTTCTGCGCCCAACCAACAATGTCATCGTATATTTATGATTATTGGTATTGTGTGACGCCGTTCACGTCTCTCCATATAACGTTACACCCCCCACTACCCTACATTAACGTCTGGTTTCATGATTTTCCTTTTTCTTTTTTTTTTCGAGCTTGTTTTTCCTGCTGTCGAAGTCAATTTGTGTCATGGCCATCAATGGCTGCTGCTACACCTTGTTGCAAACAGAGTAGTTGAAAGGCTTTGCAGCTGGCAGGGCGTGACACCCCTTACAATGCCCAATACTCTGAGTTCTCTGTGAGAGAACTATGCATGAAATGCAGACGCGTGGGGGTGGAGGGTTGCCACGTGCTACCAATTACATGGCCTTTAAACGAAAATCGCAAATGCATTTCTCTGACTAAGTCATTTGTGTGGGTTACGGTTGCCAAGTTATATCGTTGTGTGCAAAAATAGACTTGATCAAGAGTGGGAGCTACGAGTGCAAGCAGGCGACAGCTAATGAAAGCATCATAAATAAGCAAAGTAGTGTGAGATTTCGATGAGTACTTGACGTTAGATGGCGCCACTTGGAGTGTCAGTTGGCGCCAGCCGGAAAAAAAGGTTTTTCATTTAAGAAACCGCAAGAAATGTGCAAAAATATTTTTGGATTATTTATTAATAAAAATTGAATATTTATAGTGGTCTTCGGTAGCGGGTTGTTAGCATACTCTAAATCCGAAGATCGTTAGTTCCAGTCCCCACAGCAGCGCTGGTGCATTTGTCAAGCTCAGGTTTTAATATCTTTATGACTTCTTCAAAATAATCATTGTTGCGATTAAGTGGCTGAAATATAAGCGATAGATTGTAAATCTATTTATATAATAAATTCATCTTAAACATTATAGAAGCTCTTTGGTCAATAATGATATTGTACTGCAATTCTAAAGGTATAAAAACTTATACGTGTTTATTAATTTAATACAATTTTGCACTTTTTCCATAAATGTACCCAAAAAAAGTTTGTGCAAATATGGCCATCCAGCGTTATGCCATCATGCATGAAAAAGTTTATAAAACCAAGTCATAGCCTACCACAGATATTTGGACCTTAAATTTGCCTAAGTTTTGCAGCTTTATAAATAACAGTGGAACCTCGTTTAATCGGCGGAGATGGCCCCAACTCCCTGATCTTTAATCGAAATTGCCAGATAATCGAGGTTTGCATCAAATTAGCCAAGCCAATCAAAAATTTACAATTGTTTGCATTAAAGTATAAAAAAATTTTACGAAAAATAAAAAATCGTTATTCTCTTTTGAGTATTTCTTGAGAGTTTTTCAAGACTCACATCTGGAGCTAGCTAGTAACTTAGATTTACCATCTAAAGGTTGAAAACAGGAAGTAATATGAAAGTTAAAAAATTTCTTACCAAAGTAGCCAGAAGATCCGCCAAGTTGGGTTTAAATAGTTAGGTTTTCAAAGATTAATTTAGGCAAATACTAAGGCTACAGATATCAACAATTGCAACCCATCGCATTCAAGTTTTGGATTGATCATCTTTAAGAGACACTTCAACGATTTGTTTATCTTATATTTGTCAGCTCCAATTCTATCTATATATGCAATTTCGTCTTAAAAATATACGCCATTAGTTGCAGCTAAAAAATTCTTTTGCCAATTTATTAAATTTGATTTGTTCTGGAATTATTTGTTCTGGAAAAATCAATCGATTCGGATAATAAGAAACATTTTGCAGCGACATTAGACGCTGGTTTGCTTACCCAAACTGAAAACAACTTACTTAGGAGACTGCAACACAGTGCCTCTTTTTCATGGGTGAGCTGCAAGTAAGCCATTTGCATGAGGTGTTGCCAAGTATTTCTGATGTGGTTGCGAAACAACACATAACTATCAGCACCACATATAGCCACAAATGTGGGTCATATGTGTAGCTGACACTTTGAGATGCAAACTGTCAAACTGTCAAAAAATGAAAATCGATTATTTTTGGCTCTGCCAAGGAATTGCCGCATAATGGTAATCCATACAATCGAGTTTTCACTGTATAAGTCGTTGTTGGCCAGCTGTGTATCTGTTGCTGACGCCTAGCAATTTAAAGTTCCTTTGGGCCTTAAGCTGTGGCTCGTTTTTATGAAACTTGCTTAAAGCTGACAGAATATTTACAAAAATTATTTTCAAATTTTTGCTGACATTCAATTTTGGTTTTTTTCGTTTTCCTACTACTTTTTGCTTCTTATGAATAGCTTCTGCTGTGCAGAGCAGAAACTGTCATAATGAATTGCTGCTCACCTTGCTTTTTACTTGCTCTACACTCTCTCGCCCACCCTATTTTTTCTTTCCATTCCTCTGACATAATTCAAGTTCCATATCACTCTGCTAGTCTCGAGTTATGGCATTACATTTTACGCTTTCATGGCTTCCAACTGAGTTGCAGCAAAGCGGCGCATACTTAACTTTACTTAGTTGGCTGCCTGGAAGTATGCAACATTTCTTAGTAGTCTGGATAGTTGCTGCAGTTGCTTCGAGATATTTATCTAGTTAGTGTTAGTTCAACAAAATTGTACTGCAGTGTTGCCAGCTGTATTTAAATTGATTCGTTTTTCACACCTTTCTCTGCCAATCAGTCAAGTTTAATGAGTAACCAAAAATCAATTACAAAGCTGCAGCAGCAAAGAGACAATTCGATTTCAAGTCGCAAACTCAAATTCAAACTAACTGCAATTGCAATCTAATTTCAATCAATTTGTAACTAACAAGCACCAACAGATTGCAGCCTAACGAATCAATTGATTTTGTAGACAAAAATTGGCAAAAGACACAACAAAGCGGGCCAGAAGAAAGCTAAAAGACAATCAAATTTTCAAATACAAAGTACAGTTTTGTAGCGAAAGATAAATACGCTTTCCGAAACAAGTTGCTTAATTTTGCAATATTTTACAGACTGACAGCGATTTTGAACCTAGAGAAAATAATTGCTTGAATTTGCTTTAAAAATCATTGTTCCTACGTCATCAAGCCCCCAAGTACTCAACTTTACTTTCCCTGCTATTACAAATACATTTATGCGCTGATTTATTCAAGCATAAGTTAATTTGCATAATTTTTCGAAGGGGGACTCAATCGCTGCGCACTTGCATAAGTAACTATACTCCATACTCTTGTCCATATGTTTTTTTTTCTACAGTTGCTACATCTCTGGGAACAATTCTTCCCTTTCGAAAATTAGTACATTTTTCACAAAATTATACCCAAAGTAAATCTCACAATTTAGCGCAAAATTATATTTCATTTTTCAAATGTTCCAACCTATATTTCAAAATTTAAAAAAAATTCCTAGTCACATCCAACTTGGCTTCCCATATGATCATGCTGCATGTCAAGCCTCTGATGCTGCTTTGCGTACCTAAAAATAGCATCAATCCATGACAACAAGGATAGCAAGAAATCTTCGATAATTGCAGAAAGTTACCGAAATGCAAAACAAGGCACTGCTGACTAATGCCCAGAGCCATGAATGAAACATGAAGATGGCCGGCCGCCTGCAAGCTACACTAAATTCATTTCAATAGCTTCGACCGCTTCGATAACGATTGCTTCGTGCCAAACTGATGATGAGCGCTCAAACGGGAAAGCGTCCGAGTGGCATCATTACTCAAGCAAAAGGGGGTCAGCAACAGTAGACAGCAGCAGCAGCAGCAGCATCATCATCATCATCAGGCGGCATTGCAGTTACGTAGAGTACTTCAGGCCTCAGTTGGGCTAGGCTAGTAGCTGGATTGCAATAAAAATATGACACAGTGGGTCAGTTGGCTACTTTGGGCAGTAATTTTATCAAAGTTAAAGTAAGACAAGTTGCGAGTTTTTGATAGCCTTTTTTTGTTCTGATCGACATGAATCATTTTTAAGGTGTGTAAAAATCCACGAACCAACTTATGGGAATGTCTGTAATGCTGCGCTACACTTATAAGTTCAAAAAGATAACTATATGACTTAAGACATTTTTGATAAGTCAATGTCAGGCGCTTTATTATTCCAATAATTTGATGAATAGATCAGTTACAGAAAACGCAAAATCTTTGATATTTTGACAGAAATCACTTAAAATGGATAACTTGTACGGCCAAGTTCGACAACTTTGCCTAATAAGAATTTCTTGTAGACCCCGATTGGAAAATAGCAGCGTACTCTCCTCTACGCCCGAATATTGTTGTTGTGATTCAATTCCGCAGCACTAGTACATTTGCTTAGCACTAGCATGGATAGCAAATAGATACCACCGTTCGGATTCGGCTATAAATTGAAGGTCACTATTCTTTTCGAGATATATCTACCATGCTACTCCTCTGTAGCGATAACAACATAATCATGGGAAGTATACTAATTTGTCTTAATTTATTCTTAAAAGAGTTAGTAAAATCAAAAGAGTTTGACAGCTTAAGATTTAATAATCGCCAACATTTGCTCTCAACTATTAGGAAAAGATAAGTGCAATTTGCGCAGCATAATCCTTGTCATCAATTTGAAACCATTTATTTTGCAATTATTTTAAAACTATTTAGTGCCAACTCGACCACTGTGCAGCGTAGTGTCGTTGTGTAACCGACAACATGCAAGTGCAATCAATTTGCGAGTAAACCGAGCCAAACGTTGCTTCCTTATCGGACATCGACATCGTCAGAGACAGGCGGCCTGGCATTCAACTGTTAGTAACTCCGGCTGCATTTGGGCATTGTAGGTGTGTCTGCCAGACGAAATTACGAGCTGATGTTGGTAATTGAAATGCAAAAATATTTGGAAATTTGCATAGAAGGCAGTGAGGCCCAGAGCGAGAGAGAGACACCGAGAGAGAAAATGAGAATGAGATAGTCAGAGTGTTTCAGTCCATTGCACATTACAGTTTGAGATGCATTGGACTGCAAACAGCAGAAGGATGCAATGTTGTTGCATTGGCATTTAACAAAGGCCAAATAACAAAAGCTGCTGCGGTTAATGATGATGAGCATGTGAGAGAAAAAAATATATATATATACATTGTCTGCATAGGCAGCATATAGTACATAACATGCATTTCTTATGTCCTCGTAATATACTCTCGCTCTCTTGTATCTTTTATATTTCAACATGCACATAAAGTTGTCTATGTACTGTGTATGTGTGAGGGTGTGTGTGAGTGACTGTATGAGTGAGAGTGTGTGAATGTGTTGGGTAGAAGTTTATGTGTGTGGAGTGCGGTCTACTTGGTTGCTTTTGTTTTCACTTGAATGCATTTCGCTTTTTCAATTTAATATTCCACGTTGCGTATACGTAATATACATAAACATATTATTTTTATTTTCAATACAAGCATTATTTTTACTTTGCCATTGCTTAGAAATTAAATATTTTAAAATATTACATATATAATATAGATATGGGGGCTATATATGCTTGACACGAACTGTGCTTTGTGGTTTCAAATGAAATTAAATGAGAACTCTTTATTTTTGTAGTATTTTTAAGAAGAAATCTGCATTTAACAGTTGAGACATTGTTTTGCTTTGGTTTAATCTTTTTAATGGAACTAGAAGAAATAAAATGTTCAAAAGCTTTAATTAAACTGGTTTACTTGCCAGTGTGTGTTAAGTAGATATATCCATTAGATGCCTTTGAAAAAAGTTGATTGTTTCTAAGTTAGACTCCAACCTTTCAAGTTTTACAAAAAGATCGTTTAAGCTTTTTTACCTTTGTTGCAGCAATGTTCTAAAAATCGAATTTTTCTGCACACTTTTTTACTCTTACAATATTCTTTTATAAAAATAATGGCTTGATAAGAAAAATAATGAAAACTCCGCTTAACTGTAACTCAGCTTCTAGCCACAAGTTTTCTGTTTTCTTAATTCTGGTACGATTTGAAATTACAAAAACTTCTTTTTGGCGTGTGCAGTTCCTCCCTAAGGAACGTGTGGATTTGCCGACGGAATTGTGAACTTTACGTTTCAATAAATTTTAATTTTTTAGTGTAGGATATACGCTAACGATCATGATTGCATTTTCCAATTTATTTGTGAACTCTTATAACCTTTCTATATGAAACTTTTGAGATGCAGTTTGACTTAATATTCCTATATGTTTCTAAGATCGCATACCCACACTTCCGGAGAAGGCGGAATATTGGCAAATCCAAAATTGGTTCAATAGTGCCTATTACGACATTTTTGCTGTCGAAATCTTTGCTTATCTTTCTTTCATCTTGACTTAGCGTATTTTTTTACTAGGTAATGGAGATAAAATTTATAAAAATAAAGTGCATATTAAATAACTAAAAATTGTTACTTTTACATATTTAATAAATGTCATGCGCACTTCTTTGATAGCCGCTCTCGCACTCTTTTGTGGTCTTGCCGACTGCACTTCTCATTCATATAAAGAAATGTGTTCTTAAATGTATTTTGCCCATCTCTGATTTGAAGAAAGTTTAAGTAAAATTTTCGTCATTTTTGAAATAAGCTGGTGGCATCAGCAAATTATGCGAATTGGTTTTTGAAGTAAATTCGCCTGCAAAAGTAGCACAACTGCTGCATTCTATGTACGAAATATGCCCACATCTTAAGCATTTTTCCGAAGAAAAATTGAGTTAGAAATGATACTCGATCTTTACCTAACATTTTCTTATTCGAAAAATTCAGATTAACAATACAAAAACTTATAAATGACCACATTCTAGCTTGCTACCTATAAATTCCCCGCTTCACATTTTTTCTATAAATTTATTCGTGTTTTTTTCAAGTTTTTTAGATAAATAATCTCCACAATCAAACCACTAAAATTTGCCAACTTAATTTGATTTCGTTGGCATTTTCGGTCACAGCTCAATTCTTGTTTAAATAAAACTCCTCCTCTGAAAACTGCTCCTTTCTCCTCTCCCACGAAAAAGAAAAGAACATAAAGACGGCATTCAAGCGGGCCAAAATGAACAAGTTAAAAGTCAATAAATTCCATGATGTGCCGACGTTGCATTGCTGTGTACCGAATGTGTCTGGCATGTGAGCGATGTGGCCAGTTTATTTGAACCTCGGAAAGCCTGTCTGGCGCCCCTCAATGCAAACAACGGAGCACTGCAGTGCCGAAAAATCTACCTTTACGAAGATATACAAAAAAAATCCTTGTTTGTTCGATGAACTTATATGCTTTCCGCATGTGGCTGTGCATTAAAAATGTTTAAAGATTTTCGAATTTAAGTTTTTACTGTCATTAAAAAAAAAAAATAGTCATAAATCATTTGCGCAACACAGCTGCGCCTTGGACTATTTTGCTTAGAATTTTGACAAGTTCCAAAGACGCAGAGATGCCAACTAATGCGCCTTTGATGGCTGCTGGCCAAGTCTACAGATATAACAAGTTTGTTGGCTTACAAGTGCATGAACTGCCCAGCCCGGGATAGAACTCGTAGCTGAGTTCCACACATTTTGTCATAGACATTTGCCTTGTTTTTTGATATTTTTTTCTATTTTTGCTGTGCGCCAGCGTCCATTTGTTGTAAGTTGAACCCGGGTGGTTGTTTCTTGCCAGCTTTTTGGGGTAAACTGCTTGTAATACTATATCCTGCACTTAATGCCTTGTCTGCTTTTATTTCATATTTATTTATGTGTGCGCATATGCTGCTTACCCTTAGTAGCACTTAAAGCATATTACTTGATTTGGATATCATTTGCAAGCAATACGCTTTGACAGTCACTGCTCCCAAGTGTGCAGTTTGAGAGCCACTAAAAGAGTTGCAGATAAATTGCGACGCGTTGTGTAGAGTGTAGGTGGTCCCCTATATGTATTATTTTTTTTAACAATTTGTGGGATGTGAACTATTTTGCGATTGAAATTTAATTCTGCTGTAAAAAAAAACGACTCGGTATTTTGTTTTAGGGCATTTATTCCAGACTCTTGCTTAAGTCTCTGTGGATTTGGTTTCGATCCATCTGAAGTTCGGCTTTGCGATTGCAGCGTTCCTCAGCGGGCATAGCAATCCCTAGCTTTCATTAAGAACCATTTGAAAAATGAGAAGTTTCAGACCAATTGCATGGTCCGATTTTTGGGGAATCCATCCCTATATAGCAGCTTGATTCTCATATGACCGGCGTAAAATGTAAGTAACCCATAGCTCATAGGCTAGCGTTGTTTTTCAGACCAATTGCATGCTCCGATTTTTGGGGAATCCATCCCTATATAGCAGCTTGATTCTCATATGACCGGCGTAAAATGTAAGTAACCCATAGCTCATAGGCTAGCGTTGTTTTTCAGACCAATTGCATGCTCCGATTTTTGGGGAATCCATCCCTATATAGCAGCTTGATTCTCATATGACCGGCGTAAAATGTAAGTAACCCATAGCTCATAGGCTAGCGTTGGCTTCAAAGAGGCTAATTGACTTTTGTATATTTTTCTAAAAATTTTGCGACTTCTGAAGTTTGGACGCGAAATTTCGATTGCTTCACGCAGGCCGATTGTGCGATTTTTTAAGTTACAAACTATCCCTTATTAGAAGCAATAATCGTCTTTAGCTCGATGAAAAAGTAAGATGCAGTAGCGCTTGCGGAACTAGAAAACATCGTGTTAAGTTCTACATTCGGAAAGTTAAGGTAATAAATACTTACACCAAAAATTCAATAGAACAAAAGCAAAAGTTCAAAATCAGCCACTAGATAAATAATATCTTTCGATTATGGCAAATCCTGTCAGCTAATAAATTTCCAGTTTTTATTAGTTGACAGCGTTACAGTGTTTCGAAAATTAAAATATTGAACAGACACAGAACCTCTAGTATTAGCAATTTCGACATGGTACAACCAACCATGCACAGCCCTCAAGGCCAACTTGGATTCGCATGATTAACAATTCGAAATTCCAATCAATTAATAATTCTGTTGCTTGTAAATTATGTCTCATTGAATTTATATGTTGAGTTGTATATGATGTTGTTTCGACTGTGTTTGTAGTTATACTGAATGTATGTCAAGCATTGTTCGTAATGCTTCAAAAACAAGTTAAAGCAAAGCCTACTATTTCGGAACTTGCCCAGGCACACTGAGTTAGAACTGAAAAAATTAGTTTTCAAAATAAAAGAAATTTATTCCCCTTGACTATGGTCATCGCTTCCAAACGGACAATGGTGGTATCTCTATTGATAGTTGTTCGAAGAGAACAGAGACTTTTAAAAACGTTTTTGATTGTCTCTCTTCTTCTCTCTTTTTCCGTTGCGCCAAGCACCTAAACTCAACTGTTTTTTAGCAGCAAAGAGATATATCGACTCTTTGCTGTTGGTAAAAAGTTCTGCAGCGCACTCAACACACTCATATGTGACAATGTGTCAACTTTTTCACACGTATTTGCTTAATTGTCGCTCTCGCGCTCTTTGGCGCTCTTGTTGACTGCAGCATGAGCAACAATCATACAGAAACAACAATTACAGAAATATTTCTTCTTTTATCTATATCTGCATTGGTAGGATAAGGATATAGTAGCCCTATAAAATTCTGACTTTATTCCAAAATAAATCCCTAACGTGTAGCATATTCGTAATATTCCCTCTCAGCGCTGCTCTCTTGTTGTTTCTTAAATATATTTTCGTCTGCACTTAACTGATATCGCTTAATTGCTGTTTTTTTAATATATAACAATAAATTGCAATTGCAAACTTTTTATTTAATATTTGCACACACACACATACTCCGTCATAAACTTATTAATTTTATATGTGAAAATTGAAACTGTTAAAATTTGCATGCGAAAATAATTATAAATGCATCCAACATTTATTGTGGCAAAAATGATTCGTTTTAAATGAGCAAGTGTTGCATTTATCGTGTGGCAGGCAATTCAATGGAATCAATTTAAATGCAACACATGACATGCATCCTGATGAGGTATGGGTAGGGGAGCTGCTCTGGTTTTTCCTTTTTTTTTCGTTAATTTTATAGGTAATTTTTTTCGAAACTGATATATTGACGCTATTGTCATATTTCACGACGGGCGCAATTTTATTAAAATGACGTAGTTTTTTATTTAAAACTGAAACCTCTATTTGCAGGTGATAGTTTAATGTTTGTACTCTAAAAATGGAAAATATTGAAGTATTTGCTTTTTTCGTTATTATAATAGTTCATGTTGTCAACTTTTATATTGTAAATGCAAGTTCCTAGGAAAATTTCACACATCACGAATTAGTTTTCCTCGCTCTAATTTACCATTTCTTAATTTTACTATTGTTTAATTCTAAGTTGCACCCATAAATTAATAATAAATATCAAAAAAAATTCATTTTGATTTTTATATATAAGCTCTGTTGAATTCAAAATTAAATTTAAAAAATTAAATTACGCTAAAAATTCACTTTTGTGAAAGAGAAAACCCAGAAAATGTGCTTAAAAAACAAAATATTAGCAAGAGAGTAAAAAATATTTATTTTTTGACGCAATTGTAAAAATTTATTTATTTTTTATGCTTCACTTTGTAACTGCACTTTTTATTTTTAATTTTTAAAAATTTTAACATTTTTTTTACTTCAATTTTAAGTAAATATTATGATATTTAATTTTTAGATATTTTAAAAAGTTTAATATATTTTTTATGAATTTCATAATTTGTATTAATTCATATTTTAAAAAGTAGAATTTTTTTACCTGGAACTTAAATTTAGTTTATAAATTTTTTAATTTTTATATTCTTATATTTTTAAAACTTGAATATTTTTTTATTTAGCACTTGAGTGCAATTTATAAATTTTATAAATTTTACTTTTTAGATTATAAACAGAAGAACTTAAGTTCAATTAATGAATTGTATAATTTTTTGAAATATTAAAAAGTTGAATTATTTTTTTTACTTAGAACTTAAGTTTTGCTTATGCATTTTATAATTTTTTATGTTCTCAAAAATAGAATTTTTTTACAATTTATGAATTTTACTTTTTAGATTATAAAAAGTTGTACATTTTTTTTAATCAGAACTTTAGTACAATTCATGAATTTTATAAATTTTACTACTTTATTTTTTAAAAAGTTGAATATTTTTTAAACAGAACTTAAGTGCAATTTTTAAATTTATTTTAAGTTAATTTTTTTATTTTAAACTTATTTTATTTATATTTTTAATCAAATTTTTATAAGTTTCATTCTATTCCCATATTTTAAAATCTTTTCTAATTGAAGAGCATCGAAAATTCGTTATTATCGTTTTCTCCTTTTCTGACAAGAAATTGAAATATGCATGAAACAAAATGTTTTTTAAATCATTTTAATGCAATTAAGTAGAAAATAACAGATATATTTCACAGCAAATATTTGCACAAATTAATTGTACAAAATAATATTTAATAATATTAATCGGCACAAAATGTCAGAGTGCATTACATTTAATGTCACATTTTGTGCAAATTGAGATTTTGCTGTGAAAGCTGCAAAAATGGTTGGCAACTTTTGGTACAGCCTCAACACAAAACTCCAAACGGGTAGTCCACCAAATTCGGGCTTAGATACAAATCGCGAGTTGGTAATTTTCCATGCACATATTGCAACCCTCTGGATTAAGCGACAAAGGAGCAGATTCATGTTTTTGATATAAACGCTGAGATATAACTCCCCTTTTGGCCATAAAGACGCGAGCAGTAAAATTTACAACAGCTGATCTGCTGCGTTTATTAAATTTGCCAGACGTCCATACAAAATAATATATATAGAGTATATAATAAGCTACCCTTACAGGCAAGACTCAGCGCGTATATGGCCCACAGGGGACAGTTTGTGTGTAGTGCCAGCCAAGGGTTGGCACACCTTAACCAAGGGTAAACATCTTACCTTATAACTGAGTTTATTTTGTCGGGGGAAAAAAATTGTAAAGGAGGCTGTTCCTGTGCCGGGAAACAATTAAGAGTGCCCTCGCACTCTCTTATCGCACTGCCAATTTGGTGTTTTTCTTTTGGCTTGCAATTTATGCGTCTGTCATATTTGAAGGAAAAAACCTCCCAAAAAAAAAAAATAATAAGAGCAAAAGGGCAAGCTATGTGTCGACCCTCATTGTGTGCCTCGGGGGCTAGTCACAGTCGAGGTTTATGTTTACAGTTTTGTTTATCTTATGGCTATGACCAAACATCAGGCTTACTTTTTTGGTATAGGCGTGGGTGGTTTGAGAAGTTTTTAAAATTTGTTGTTAGCCATTTTTTCATATTGTCGCTTGCATAAAAAACAACTGCAACTGCGACAACCTGAATACGAATTGAGATCCAATGATAGTTAGCTTAAAATTCGACCAAACAAAAAGAAAGTACTTGGAAATCTTAAAAGAACCAATCAAATTGAAAGAAACTCTATGCGAATAACCACTAGCTTACATATTGGAAAACCATTGAGTGAACTTACTTCTACAGTCATTTAGGTTTACACAAAAAGCATCCAGTTTTTCTTTAGAATAATATTAGGTATTTTTTTCAAAACTGAAGCAGTTGGGTATGTTGGAAATGGACGCACATAGAAACGTAAAACGGATGATTCCTTAGCTACTTAGAAAAGTATTAACGAAATATAGGTACAGTTCAGAAGACCTTCAAACACATTGCTTTAACTTTTTGTAGTAATCCCAATTTACCCAATCAATAATTGCAATAAAAAAGGTAAAAATGCTACCCTTATCCAGAATTCTCGAAAATTTCAAAGTAAATCTACAAATTAGTTTTTAGCTAAGAGCTGGGAAATCGGGTATTTAAATTATTTATGAAACATATAAGCATCGTAGTTTTTGTATTTTTTTTTTGTTGTTTTGTCCAAAGACAACTCCCATATCTGTTTCCAAAATGTAATCTATTTACTCATCTGTTACTTCAAGCGTATGATTCAGCCAACCCTCGTATATAGCATACAAAAGCATATCCTCAGGCCAGTCGCTGTTGTACATAAGTTATGCAGCCCAGCATTAGTTACTTTATTATAATAATTTCCAGAGTTGGGTCTCTTTCAAGCCTGACATGGCCTGAAGACTTGCTTGCAACTTCTGCGGACTTCTACAAAGCTTTAAGAGAGCTGAAAACACAAACTTATTGAAATATTTCCACACAAGTTGAAGGTTATGGATATGGATGTGTATGCATGGGTAGGCAGTAAAGTTGGGCGTATTAAAAGCCATAAAAGCGCATAAACAAATACAATTTATTATGTACATACATACACACGCTCACAAATACATTGACAAACAAAAACAATACAAATGAGCAAAAGCCATAAATATACAATGCAAAGTTTTGGCGGCTCTTTGTTTCCATTCGCATTTCTATTTACCGTAAGTGTGTGTGATTGTGTGTGTAAGTGTATCTGTGTGTGTGTGTCTGAGTGTAGCTGTGTGTATGACTGAGTGTATCCGTGTGCGTCTGTGTGTATCTGTGTGAGTCTGTATGTATCTGTATTTACCTGCGTGTATCTTTGTATGCCCAAATGTATCTATGTGTGTCTCAGTGTATCTGTGTGTGCTTTTGTGCACGTTTGTATTGGTACTTGCACAAATACATGAAAATACTGGCCATAACTTTGGCTTTTTAACGCACTCATATGCAACTGCCTGGCAAAATGCTGCTTATTTGCCTTTTTAATAATTTAGCAAGCAACAAATGAAAGAAATGCAAATTATTATTGCCTTTTGTTTGTTTGTTTATTTTTTATGCCTTTATCACAATCAACAATAAAATAGCCAAAGTGTATACACTATCAATTATTGAAACACTCATAAATTTTGCCAAAAATAAAACAAGTCTTGAGAGAGCATTAGTTTCGAAAGTCAACAAATTAATGGCAAAAAGTTTGGAGGCATTTGATGTTGAAACAAAAAACTCTGGCCAGCTTTTGAAGCATGATTATTTTGATGAGACAACTTTTCATTTTGATATCAATGCATTTTTTTCGAGAAAGTGCTCGTAATTCACAACTAGATACTTGTAATATATTCATTATTTTATATTTTCTTTTTAGGTTCAAGGCAAAGTAATATAAAAGTTTCGTTAGCCGTGCAATGGTTTAATAATTTCGAAGTGATTGCTAAGTTTTGTTAGCCGTTTAAAATTGATTTTATCAAGTGTTATAAAATGAATGTTGATGTTTGAATAAAATAATTAAAGTTAACTTTGTTTTATGTAATCAGTATATACTACATCCTTCCAACAGTGAAAGAAAAAAAAACGAATGAAACGGGTACACTAATTTGGTGCGATTTCTATATTTAAAAAGTTTCTCTCGTTTTTATTTTTTGCAAAATATGCATTGCTGAAATATAAAAATAGAGTTGCATATGTGTCTGGTCTCGATGATTCTGCGATTTATTTAAAACTCATGCCGGTAAGCCCCAATTATTTTCTTGTCAAAAAAGTCGGTAGTTGCACGTAAGCGTCTGCAGATTGCAGCAAGAGGTGCGGTGTAATACCTAATTTTTCAATGACTATGTTAGGTTATTTTTAAACCCTAAAGCCACAGCCGAACGTTTTCATATTATAAAATCATTTTGTCATGCCTTTCGTAACGCCATGTAGTTCCGCATTAATTGTTCCTTCCGGTTAGCTTTACCAGCGCAGTTCCACCATATGCAGATCGTGACTTTTAGACCGTGACTGTTTTGTTGTAGATCCGATGAAGATGTTGGTATGGCTTCACTAGGCTTTTTATGGTATATTTTCTTAGGATTATTATAGTTATGTCATTGTCTGTTAAGCTCGGCTACAACAAATTCCATCCTTTCATGTATTTCAAGCTACAGTTCCGTAGTCATATTTTTCCTTCCGACTTTAATATGTACGACTCCCAATTTTCTTTCTTTTGAATAAATTCCAATTATTTTAAGCATCTCCCGAAGATTCTGTTAGTTCTTTTTGTGTTTAGCATGGATCTTGCAAAGCCCCTTATTGTAGAACACTGCAATTTCCACTTTTAAAGTGTTGAACTAATTCGTAGCACTTTTCCCATTAACTTCCAGAAGCATTTGATAATTAACACCACCGAGCCAAATAAGATCGACCGCCTAGTGGGAGTATCGACTGATGACACCCAAATCGCGGATAGAGTCATGTTAGCTTGTCGTGGAATTGCTTTCTCAATTAGGTACTGTTACCCACAACACAAAAGGTGATAGATATACTTAGTTTCAAACCAAGGGTGAAATCCTCTTCGGCTGATAACTCTACGAGGCGTAAGTTGCCGCATTGAGCCAGACCCACCATGATATATGTATAGGTTGCATATTTGGCCACAGTGGTTTTAAGACAGCAATGCCTTATGCCACGTTAAATATACTCTAATTGGAGTCATCAATTTGCCTCATGAAAACATTGAGAACTTGGGTGTCTCCCGATCATACTACCAAAGCGACCACTTTGCCATCAGCAGAAAATGACGTAGATTCCATCCCATCACACACAACGAAACAGTGGCAAAACGCTGGCGTCCTACAATTACTTCGTCTAAAAATCAATTAATTTTGTCAGCATGTTTTTTCTCTTTTGCATAGAAAACATTTCTTTACCAGCTGAGTAGCTGGAATTCATTTCAAAGCAAAGCCACATCGAAACACTATGCTTGTGGTCAAAAGTCTTTTCTAAGGTGTGCTGCACACATCTCATCTCCCAAACTCTTTTGTTACTTCTACTTCAACTTGTCAGCGCAAATATTAATTTTCCATAAATGTCTTGTACAGTTTCTCACTCAAAAACTTCAAAAACCACAAAACATTTCGTGCAACCTGCAAGCGTTTGCCAACACTATAGCGACGTTTAAAGCTTTTGTCATTTTCTAACACTTGCTTACATCTAACAATGCATCAAAATGTGCTGCATGCAGCAGTTGGTTGCAGCAACAGCAGCAGCTGCCACCACCACCACCTCCACACGCCCATTTAATTGAAAAGGCAAACCGGAAACTGTGTACGAAGCTGGCACTCATTACGTATACGCCGCTTAGTCCCTGCCTTGTCGTTAGCGTTTTGTGTGTTTTATTTTTTTTTCTTGCTGTTCAGCTGCATTAAAGTTAAATTAATTAACAGCTAATTAAACGTTGCACATATTTACATAGAAGCTACCAGCATTCCAGGCTAATCTAACAGTGTCATTGCTGGTTGGGTTTGCTTCGCTTTTATGGAGTATTTTTTCCAATTTAATCGCCATGTTGAGCATGGCCAGCGTTTTTCTTCCTTTTTTTGCAGGTGTAGACATGTCTGCAGCGCCTTTGGCTTCATGCTCGTTGACTTTAACTGGTTTTTTATGTGTGTGTGTGTGTGTGTGAGTGAATGTGTTTATCCTTAAAGGGGAAGTGTGTGTGTCTGTGGAAAATTAACCATTTTCATTGGCAATTGAGCATGTACAGCGCGCGTTTCCGTTTCATTCCTCGCATGTTGTGCAGCTAATCCGTCACTCACATTCAGCAAACACACACACACACACACATACACACACACACACAGCCACACATTTGTCAACAGTCTCTTCCCGCTACCTCCCCCCTTAACCCACACTCTACCCGCAAGTTGATTAATTAAATTGTTGACAATTTTAAAAGCTTTACTGACTGCAAGGCAACAAATTTTAATGCCAGCGCACAGCTCTCACACTCTTACCACATTTTTTCATCTACATTTTTTTCTTAGTCTTGTTTGGCTCGCATTGTTGTTGTTAGCCTTGTTTTTATAGCCTTTGTATTGGCCACTTGGTTGACCATGATAAATGCACTAGAAAATTAGCTACTGTTTTGTGTTTTAGCAGCGCACGCAATGCAGAACTCGTTGAATTTTAATGCGTTCCAGACGAGCGGTTTCAATGGTTCTACATATAGAGCTCTCATAGTTGCAAGCTTTTTTGACTTTATTTTATTAGATGTAAAAAGGATCTGCTAGCAGCTGTGTAGATTGACAATAAAGAGTTTAACTTATCTTTCTGGTTCAAGAAATAGCTTATTTTTATGATTTTAAGAACGACATGCGTCAACATTTTTTTCGATTTGGCTGATTTGCTTAGAGGATTATATTAAAAAATTTAATTGTGTAATTGATTTTTATTTATTATATATAGTTTGCAACAAAAGTAATGCAACAATCTGCACGAAAGACTGCAATATTATCACTGTGTATTTTATTTTATTTGCACTCTTCTAAGAATTTGAAAGAACTCAAAAGATACTCATTGTAAAAATGAATTGCTTCTTGTAAAATATTAAATATATAACAAAACAAAACAAAAATTTACTTATGAACTTTGTCATTCTGTTTTTATCATTTATTCCAAACTTTGCATTTGAACTGAAACTTTCTTTGCTGTGCTTGTGTACGATTCCAAGCCTTGGACAGCTCGCTAAATAAAATTTTCACAAGTAAAAAATAAATATTTTTATAAATAAAGCAGTTTGTTGAATAAAACCAACTAACAGCTAATTGTGGGCCTCGGCAGCGTAGTGGTAGCGTGCTCGCCTCTAAATCGGTTGGTGGTTGAAGTCTACCCTGCAGCACTGTTGCATTTGTCTAGCACTAGCATAGCTAGCAAATAAATATACGCAATTTACCTAGCAAAATCCCTATTAATTGAAAACAGAATACGATCAATTTCTACCGACATTTGCTTAATAAATACTTATTATCTCCGTCTTAAAGAATTTCTTAGCCGCCACTTAGTGTTAATTGATAAACAAAAAATGGATATTTGAAGAATTTTACTACCATTAGATATGACGAAAAAAGCAATTTTTGGTGTCATCCAAACTAATTACTCACAAAACCTCAGCTGCTGTAATGGCTCTAAAACACATTCATTGTCTCTTAAATAATTTTCAGCAGCTAAACTTTATTTAGAAACTGCAACATATTTAATATTTAATTTAAAACATCATCCATTAGAAGTAAATGTCACAATGTCCACCCAACTCTCAACAATCCTCTGCGCCACTTTGTACAACTTTACTGCCGGAGTTATCTCAAAAACCATGTTGCATTCTCGGGCCACATTGACAATGTAAGCAATTTACGTAAATTGCTTGCAAAAGTTAATAGCTTGCAGAAGCCCAGGCAAGTCAAGCCATTAATCCATCAACATCCAGAGGCATGCAGCACGCATTAGCACTTAAAAATTTATAAAGGAGTCACGAAACTCGGTCCCACTCTCTCTCTCTCGGTGAGGCAATATGTCCTGGTATCAAAAAGCATATAAAACATAAATGTATATAACGTGCATAAGTCAATTTTAATTGGAAGAGCAACAAAACAATTAAAACTAAGCCTGGCATTCAAAAATGTTTCCAACAAACTGCCAAAACGGAAGCTACCAAAAAAAAAATTCACGCAAGCTGAGCCAAAAAAGAATATATAAAAAATATATATATTTATATAGAGAAAATGTTGATGGAGTAGAGTATTAAGTTAACTTTTGCTACAAACTCAATTAAAATGTTGGCCAAAAATTGCGCAAGAGTGCGTGAGTGTGTGTGGGCGATCGTGTGTGTATGTTTGGCTTGTACCAGTGTTGCAGTGTCGCAATGTCGCAGTGTCACAGTGTTGCTGTGCTGCATAAATTAATAAACTTCATGTTGGGTCCAAAGAGACACTCTCCTCTATATGTGTGTGTGTGTGTGTGTATGGCAGAGAGATAGTCACACACATACAGACATGCAAAGGGCAAGTGAGATATATAAAAACTAAACGAGCTTTGAGCGTTGGGTGACACGTACAGTAGCAGCAATTAAAATTTTACTATGTTTGCATGTATTTGTATAAATTGCATCAATGTGTGGGTGTGTGTGTAAGTGGGAGAGCGAGTCAATGGTGCAGGAGAGAGAGACAGAGTTAATGGTGTTAGACATGGGACAGGAGATACGTGTGTCCGATTACAAAGAGAGAGAGAAAGTTAACAACGAGGGCGGGTTCAAAAATAATTGACCGTTCATGCTATAGCGTTGTTCATACAAGTCTTCTGCTCAAACATTTGGATTTCCTCGCGCTTCACTCTGCCTACCTGCCGAAGGCAATTTACCATTTTAATACCAAAAGTAATAGAGAGCAGCTGAAGCTTAAAAGTCACGAACAGAAGAGCAACTCATAATTATTATACCCAAAACTAGACCTCGATTAACAGATATGTTTTATGAGAATTAGCATAGTTTTGCTATCAGTGATGGACAGTGTCTTCACGCTGCGTAAATCGTACCTGGGTCCAGCCAACAAGTGATTATTAATAAAATGCAACTTCCAATTGCTTTTTTCTAATAATTGATTGCGATGATGTGAGCTTCGGTAAGCTTGTGGTAGCTTCTTATCCGAAAGCTCGGTAGTTCGATTTCAACCTGCTGCAAATAAATTGCACAATTTACACTAAAATTGTCAGAAAATCTTCTTATTACCTTTACGCCCAAAGCAATTTACTCGCAATTCAGGTTTCAAAATCCCTAATATATTAAATATATTTTGCCTAGGGTCACTAATTCCAACTTCAGATTTCCAGTATTTTGGAAATTTCTGAATAGAAGTACATATGCAATGCGTTCAGTAAAGATTATTATTATTTTTTGCCTGAGACGATTTACCCAAACATCATATGAATAAAGATGATTAACTTTGACTATTCGTTTTGATATTTATTATCTTTTGTCTAAGGTCAGTTATTCTAACTTAACATCTGCAGAACTGCAAAAAAAAATAATGGAATACCTCCTTATTATATTTTGCCAAAGGCAATTCATCCACACTTCAAATATCAAAATTTTGTTTGGCTGATAATTCGACGATTTCTGATGAATCGAAAAAGAACCATTACTATAACCGGAAACAAACGATAATATATATGAAAATTCGCTGTTCAGAGCTCTAAGCGGCTATCTACCAAATTAACAACTTAAACAAACACCAAATCCAGCTATAATCGAACTTTACCAACTTGACAATATCTCAAACTTCCTAAGCCACCCTCGCGCAAACATGTGCACCAAACAAACCACTTCCGCTACAAATTGACAACATTAAACGAGAGGCAAGTCATTCAGCAATTGAGCGCATATGTGTGAGTGTGTGACTGTGTGCCTGTGTGTATATGTGTATATCCGTATCCGGTTTTGGCTATAAATAAATTGTGTTGCATACTTTTATGCCATAACATGTGACAGAGGCTGGTAATAGTTATATGTGTAGTAATGGCTATGGGGACGCAGTGGCAATATTTGCAAAGCGCTTAATGACGCATGTGCACCTGGCTGCACATAGTTGTTGTGGGTGTGTAGGGTGTGAGTGTAGGGGGTGTGCCACAACACCAATGCAACTTAAAAGCAGACAGGTTTGCATAAAAAGCCTTTTTCCACCTATTTTTTTTGGCAGACTGCACATTTCCCTTTGGTAACACTGTCAACACAAGGCTTACCAGGAAAAAATGCACGAAAATTCTAAAGCTTGACAGGATTGTCAAGTGCATTATTGTCGTTGTTGTGGTACTTGTGGTAGTTCGATGAGTTGGCTCTCACACTAAGGCACAAAAAAATGCTTTTAAATTTTTTGGCAATCTTCAGAGTGTTACCATCTGTCTTTAATTTTTATTTTAATTTAGTAGATTTTGCTTGTAAAATTAAATTTGATTTAATTGTTCTTGAGCAAATTTTATTTCGTTAGTAAGCTTGACTTACTAGTGCAGCCATGCTTTTTAACCAAAATTTTAACTTAACGAATGCTGATAAAAAGTGAAGAAGTGCTTAAGAAGGAAAAGTTCTTAAAACAGAACTTTTGAAAATGTTGAAAATTATTATTCTAACGTTCAGAATTTTTAGTTTTGTACCCAAACTTGGGATTTTAAGTACGAAATACTTCAGTGTACGCCATAAAACTTAAAAAATTTTTTGTTTCTACAAAATTGTGAAAGTTACCAAAATCTTTGTCATAGCTTTGCTTTATTTAAATGTTTGCAGATTTTATTTCCTAAGTTTTACTTTACTTAATAGCAGAGCTTAGCAACTACAAAATTTGTAACTTAAATTTCAGCCTTTCGAGTAAAACGCCTTATATATTTTAGCTTTCTAATTCAACTATTTGTAGCCTAACAATAATTTCCATTTAAATTTTCTAAAGCACACAAAACATTAAAATGAAGCTACATGTTTTGACATACGTGTAAAACCCAACAAATTCCTATCAACAGTAATTACAAATAGTTTTAAAGTCATTTTGTCATGTTGTTGGTTAAAACTTACAATTGCATTTAAATTGCAATTTGCAAAAGAATGTTACACACAATGAAATTGCATTAAAAAGCGACAAAAACAAAAAGCAGGACGAAAACAACAAAATAACACACACAACAACAACAACGTGAACAGGACCTAAACTTTGCAAAACTGATAATACTGCCAACAGCAGCTGCCTGCCTGCTCATTACAGTTTGAAGCAGACAATGCCACAACGCACACTCCCTCACACTCACTCACTCACTCCCACTCTTTTATTAACACTCACAGACACTAATACACACATGGTGCATGTTATGAACCAGTAAATCAAAACAATTTTGCATAAATTTAAACAATAATAAATATAAAATTTTAATTACGCATACGCACGGCAGCCTAATAAGCATGTGACTCTCCAACTGTAACCCAGCCCCCATGCTTGCCAAACTGTTTAATTGAAATGACGTGACTGACTGGCTTTGTTGTTATTTAGTTGATTGTGACTTTGTTGCCTGAAAATGCATTGTTATGAAGTTGAAAGCTCGCAAATATGTTTTAAATATTAATTTTTGATGCGTTTAGTTGAAAATTTTCTACGCGGCTTGACTAGCACATTTTGTGCTGATTATTTTTAATCAGCGCACTCATATTCTGGGTGGTTTTTTTTTTGTTTTGCATATTCAGTGCTTTTTTGCCGCATTTTTGAGTTTATAATTATGCGGGAGCTTTATCTGATGCTTTTTCTTATTGGTGGGGTACAGTAATCGGAAGCAGTAAAGTCTGTAGCATGCAATGTGTGGGGTAAGACCTACTACTAGCAGGTGGGATTTCAGTTTTACAACCATATGCTGAGCATTGTCAGCTTGTAACATTTCCTTCACTAAATTGGCGAAAATGATATTGTGAATTGGCATACGAAAAGCTATGGCATCGTGGGGTATCTTGTAAGACATCCAGAAACAATTGAAATGACAGTTCTCACATAAATTCCGATCAATTTAAAACATCCATACATAAATTTGTGGAATTGTCATGCGAAAACCTGTGACATCGTTGGATATCATATAAGCTATACAGAAACAATTTAAATGGCATTTCTGACATCAATTCAGAAAAAAGGTAAAAAGTCACAAAAATAAAAGTGTGGATTGCATTGATAACTGTCAGTTTAGCCGTGATAGTAATTTGATCGAAATGGTTTTCAAGTATTAAATATCAAAACTAAATTTCTAATAACATTTTTTACGGCAAATTGAAATTTAAACTTTTAAGTGGTCCACCCTGTAACTGCAGTTAAAACATACAAATGTCAATTACCTACTTTCATAATTGTTTTTGGGAACAAAAATGTACTCCTTCAATAAATAAGACATGAGTTTTGAATTTTTAAAGACGAAGAAATAAAAACGTTTTTTGACAGTTTCCTAAATACTAAAAATAATAAAAAGAAATATAAAAATCGCAAGTTCTACTTCAGCTGTGAAGCTAATTAGACCGCAATTGTTTTTCAAAAATAAATGTCATAAAGCCAACTTCCAAATAACATTTTTTATGCCAAAATGAATTTTCAACTTTTAAATGGCCTACCCTGTAATTGCAGTTAAAATACCAAATAAAAGCTTTCGTAACTGCTGTTTGGGAAAAATAAAAGGTACTCCCTAAAACGAAAAGTCAAAAACTTTTGAAAAACATTTGAGATTTAAAAGTTACAAAACTAAAAACCTATTTTGACAATTTCCCAAATACTGAAAATAAATATAAAAACAAATATATATCTTATATAACATAAATCAAGCTGACATTTATTGAGTCTATAAATATTTTGTATCTATTATTGTCAATTTATATTCCAAAATATTGAAATAAGGAATATAGTGATTTATTGTTTGCTTCCGGACGCTCTAAGTATAGATATTACTACACCAAGCCCCTATCAATTCAATAAAAAACATTTTCCTCATCTAATGCAATACTCAAAATATTGCCTTTAGATATTCGAAACTTAACGATCAATTTCACCGAAAACAATATCCAGCGAGCCAATAATAGCCACAATATCGGCCAAGAAATGCCTGGGTGCAAGTTTACTCATTAGCGCCAGATGTGCATATGATGCTGGCCTTATCTTGCAACGATACGGACGCGAGCTGCCATCGGAAACCAAATAGACACCAAATTCGCCCTTGGGTGACTCGATGGCCGTATAAGTCTGTCCCGGTGGTACAAATGTGCCCTGCGAGAAAAATTTGAAATGATGTATCAAATCCTCCATGCCTTTCTTCATTTTCATGCGTTTTGGTGGCGTTATTTTGCGATCGTTAACCTTAATCTCGCCTGGTGGCATTTTTTCCAAACACTGCAATATAATACGTAAGGATTCACGCATTTCACGCATGCGCACCAGATAACGATCATAGCAATCGCCTTGCGAACCAACAGGCACATCGAATTCCATTTCGTCATAGGCATCGTAGGGCTGCTGTTTGCGTAAATCCCATTTAACGCCGGTGGCACGCAGTACAGGTCCTGTGCAGCCATAATTGAGTGCATCATGTGCGGTTACCTTACCAACATCAATGTTGCGCATGCGCCAAATACGATTGTCAGTTATAAGATCCTCAACCTCGTCGAGGCGATCATGAAATTTACTAATAAAATCATAAAGATCATCACAGAAACCCAAGGGTATATCCTGTGCCACACCGCCGGGTCTTATATAGGCAGCATGCAGGCGAGCGCCAGAAGCACGCTCCGAAAACTCGTACAGCTTCTCGCGCTCCTCAAATAGCCAAAAAAGTGGCGTTATACCGCCACAATCTAATATTGAAGAGGATATAGCCACGGTATGATTAGTCAAGCGCATAAGCTCTGAGAACATGGTGCGTATGTATTTGGCGCGACGCGGAATTTCCACATTAAGTAGCTTTTCCACAGCCAAAGCATAAGCCTGCTCATTGGCCATACACGAAACATAGTCCAAACGATCAAAATAGGGTAAAGCCTGCATATAGGTTTTGTGCTCAATAAGCTTCTCGGTGCCGCGATGCAGCAATCCTATATGAGGATCTGCCGATATCACCGTCTCATTATCCAGCTGCAATATCATGCGCAGCACACCATGTGCAGCCGGATGAGCTGGTCCGAAATTAATAAACTTGGTGCGAAACGAACGATCTGGTGGTATGAGTTTGCCACTGAATTTGAATTTTTCTTTCCATTGATCGCCGGTAGGATACCAAACGGTGCCTGCTGTTTCCTTAAAAAATTCAACATCCGGCGACCAGGAATGTGAATTAACGGGTTTATAGGGTTCGCCCTTGGGCGTTTCCAGCTTTGGCTTGCATGAATCCGAATGCACTGCGAGAAATCCATTGGCTAGAAAAGTTGGGTAGCGAGGGATTATGTGATGTATACTTACCTTTGCCAGAGGACGCCAAGCGGCTAAGACTTAATACTTTAGACGGCCAGGTTTTAACACTTTTATAAATATTGTTCCAATTTACATTCGTTGGCTTCAGATTCTGACTAAGGTTTTTGACACGTTGTATTTCTTTGGGCGTAAATAGCTTACGGGCAATATTGCCTAATTTATCCCAATGAGCAGACATGTTGCTTCCAACTAGTTTGGAAATGTTTGAAGGCTGCAAAGAAAAATATTTAATTTTTTCATATATGAAATTTAAGTCAAAACTATATTGATAAAAAATAAATAAATGTTCCCCAACGCTTTTCCTTCTTGCAGATCTTTGATGATCATTACCATTTTGCGCATCATAAGGTGTCCAAACGCTCGCTGACACCAGCCGTACATCATCAGACCCGCCTCGATTTCGATGAGCGTGTGCATTGGGCCAAGCAGCAGCGTGCAAAGTCACGTGCCAAGCGTGACTTTATACGCCTGCGACCATCACGCACTTCCTCACGTGCCACATCACTAGTGGATGCAGTTCCTTTTAATGATCCCAAATGGCAGCATATGTGGTACTTGGTAAGTAAAGGCAACTGCTTAACTTCTTTACTTTTACTTAACTTACTATCTTCTTATCGCGTCAGAACCGCGGTGGTGGACTGGACATGAATGTGATACCCGCTTGGAAGCAAGGCATTACAGGCAAAGGCATTGTGGTGACCATTTTAGACGATGGACTGGAATCAGATCATCCTGATATAGAACAAAACTATGTAAGCCTTTGACAGCTTGGCTTTTCCATTGCATTTTGTTATGTTTTTATTTTATTCACAGGATCCCGGCGCTTCTTACGATGTCAACAGTCATGATCCCAATCCCATGCCGCACTATGATATGACTGACTCCAATCGCCATGGCACACGCTGTGCCGGCGAGGTGGCCGCCACGGCCAACAATTCCATCTGCGCTGTGGGCATTGCCTATGGCGCTAGCGTGGGTGGTGTGCGCATGCTGGACGGTGATGTGACTGATGCTGTGGAGGCGCGTTCGCTCTCGCTCAATCCGCAGCACATTGATATCTACAGCGCCTCCTGGGGTCCCGACGATGATGGCAAAACGGTCGATGGTCCCGGTGAGCTGGCTTCGCGCGCCTTTATCGAGGGCACCACCAAGGGTCGCAAGGGCAAGGGCAGCATCTTCATTTGGGCCTCAGGCAATGGTGGTCGTGAGATGGACAACTGCAACTGTGATGGCTATACGAATTCCATTTGGACATTGTCCATATCGAGTGCCACCGAAGAGGGACATGTGCCCTGGTATTCGGAAAAATGCAGTTCCACGCTGGCCACCACCTACAGCAGCGGCGGACAGAGCGAGAAGCAGGTGGTCACCACAGATTTGCATCACTCCTGCACGGCATCGCATACGGGCACCTCAGCGTCAGCACCGCTGGCGGCTGGTATTGCCGCCCTGGTGCTGCAATCCAATCAAAATCTGACCTGGCGTGATTTGCAGCATATCGTTGTGCGCACAGCCAAGCCAGCTAATTTGAGAGATAACTGGGTGCATAATGGTGTGGGTAGACGTGTTAGCCATTCCTTTGGCTATGGCCTGATGGATGCCGCAGAAATGGTGCGTATTGCACGCACTTGGAAGACGGTGCCGGAGCAGCAACGTTGTGAGATAAACGCGCCACATGTAGACAAGTAAGTTGGAATCGATGTAAAACGTCGGCAAGTTGGTATTATAATTGTTATCCTCCACCTATGTAGGGTCATACCGCCACGCACACATATCACACTACAGCTATCCGTCAATCACTGCCTATCGGTCAATTACTTGGAGCATGTGCAGGCTAAGATAACGCTGACTTCTCAAAGACGTGGTGACATACAGCTGTATCTAAAGTCACCAGCTAATACCAAAGTCACGCTACTCACATCACGGTAAGTGTTGAACTGGGATTTTTTGAGAAGAGTTAAGGATGTTATATGGTGAGGTTGAGAATAAGGGAAGAGCATGGGGAACTATAAGAATTGGGATTCCTGTGTAGACAAAGTGTACTCAGGGTCAAGATGAATATTTTGATTGTTGTTGGGGTTGCAAGAAACTGTATGAAAGAGGTGAATAATTTTTTGAGTTAATGCGGATCTCGTAGGATGTTTGCTACGTGCCACGTCCGCCTAAGGACATCTCAAAATCTGGGCCAATTCAATAATCCTGATATTCAAGTTCTACTTGCTCTTGGAACTTTTATAAAGTTATCCACTACAACATTACGAATGAAGATACAAACGTTCAAAGGCAGGTCTTTGCTACTGACCCATAACAATTCGAACGGACTTCTAACATGATTCTACGTTGTAAAAGCGTCGCAACTGGACTTGGGGTTTCAAGGGGACAGAAGAATAGGGCGCCCAGGAACTTCATGACGATGTTTCCTAAAGGTAATCATCGATAATCGATTTCAACAATGTTGAAATAAAGTGAAGCAGTAGGGCCCTCTTGACTTGGTGCTCTAAGTTACCCAAATAAGAGGATGCCCAAGAGTTAATCGCGACGTTCTCTAAAGAAAGTAAAAACGATTCTGAAATAGGACCAGCTGGACGTGGTGCTTAAAGGAAGCAGTACAGCGAGGCTCCCTGAAGGAAGTAAACGATTCTGAAAAATTTAATAAAGTGAAGCAATAGGGTTAAAATTGTAAGCAGTTTCTGTACTTTACCGAAGCCCTTAGATTAAGAAGTAAAATAAAATTATATTGCTGATGAATGCTCGACCTAAAACCCACTCTGACCCTGCATTAAATAACCACTTCCTGGTTAAGGAAGAGCAGGAGGCTTTCAAAAATACTTTTTTATCTTGATAATGTCTAAATAGAAACTTCGTTACAAACGTTGAATGGAGCATCTCCTTGCCGGTGATGATCCATAATAATTCCAACTGTTTTCTAAGATTAAACGGTGTTGCATTGAGCATGCCCCGGGAAAACACCTCCACACGAAGTTTGTCGACCAACTTGTGCACTCAAGGTAGCAGAATAAGAGGATGTCCCAAATCTACATGCCGTCTTCTCCCTAAATAAAGAAAACGATTCCGATATTATAAAATGAAGCAATAGGAACTAAGTCGAACGCGATTTATATGCTCCTTCAGAGCCCCATGATTAAGAAGTTAGAGAAAATTACCTTACCGGCGCTGACCACGAAACAAATAACCTATTCCTGGATAGAACTTAAGCTTACTTCTATTTAGCAAAAAGCTAGTACCGCAGACTTTCAGAAAAACTTAGATATTGATTTTAAAAATGATATAAATTAAAGCAATAGGAACCAAATTGTATGCGATTTCTGTAATAGTTATAATACTACTCAGGAGCTCGGAAAGTTAGTAATTTCCTACAACCTACAAATAATAATCTAAAAAAAAACCGCACCGTACACTTATTAAGAACTTCAACCTCTTTTCTTTCCAGCATGCACGACAACTCCCGCTCTGGTTTCAATCAATGGCCCTTCATGTCGGTGCACACTTGGGGCGAGTCACCACATGGCGATTGGCAATTGGAAATACACAACGAGGGACGCTACATGGGTAAGTGCTTGCATAGATTCAACTTAAGTTGTTAGTGCGTTCTTACAGCAAATGCTTTAATCTTTGAACTGTTTTACATGCTGCGCTTTTGTGGAACTCACCAAATGTCTATCTCTCTCTTCCTAACTCTGCCTCACTAACCACCAATACCATACCACAAACATCACCACACACACTCATACTTACCACGCCAACTCACTCTAAACTAACAACTAACTTCATATAGGCCATGCTCTGTTGCGCGAGTGGTCGCTCATTTTTTATGGCACCACACTGACCATCGATCCGAATGATCCCATTTCGGTACCACGCTCTAGCAGCGCCGAAGCAACAACACCCAATTCTAGCACCACCAGCACCACAACCAATCTACATCAGATATATTCACCGCAATATCCACGCATTTCACCCAACAACTTTGGCAATACGGCCTCGGGTGGCGCCAAAGTGCCGCTGGGCAAAGTGCCGCCAAATAAAACCAGCTATGTGACCAACAATCCGCTGTTAGTAGTAGGTAACTCCTCCACTGGCAAGCAGGGCAAACAGCAGCAGGCGCCCAAACAAGGCTATCAACAAATATCGGCTACCTATGGCGTCATACTTGGTAGTGGCCATGGCAAACCCAATGGCAACAACAACAACAACAACAACAATGGCAAAGCAAACAAACCAAATAAGGGCAATAAGTCCGGCAGCGAGAATGGCAGTAAATCGAATGGCAATAAAAACGGCAATGGCAAGTCAAACTCCGGCAATAAAAAGGAGCAAACTACGCAAAGCACTACGACCACGACCAAAAACAAATACTATCGCATCTCGCAGCAGCAGCAAGGTGCCAAGGCCAACAACAACAACAATAAGCAACAAAATGGCGTACAAACGCCCAGACCCAAGGCCAATTCAGGTGAAAAGTCCAACCAATATGAAACGGAGAAAGCGCGTAAATTGGTCATAGGTGAAATAGCTGCGGGCAAAGCCAATTCCAGCTCCAAACCAAATAGCAAAGCAGCCAAACAAGTGAAAGATAGCGGCAGCAGTGCCAACACCGATGCACGCATACCCAAGCTATTCGAGCGTTATGAAAAAATACAAGAAATCTTTCCCGAATTAGAACCCTACGAGAGCAGCAGTCTGCCCAAGGCGGCCAAGGATGCAGTGGCCACCATAATAGCCGAAAACAAACGCAAAAAGGGCAAACAATTCGAAGTGGAACTATTCAAACCGTACGAAAGCACACGTGATTCCGCCTCATCCTCGGGCAGCAAGCCCAGTAATACCAAGAAATCGCCATCGGCACCACCGCCGCCGCCGCTGCCTGCTGGCGGTAGCAGCTTCTTACCCGATCAGAAAATCATAAAAAAACAGCAGCTGTTAATGGCCGCCGCCGGCGTCATAGCTAGCGATGATGACTCCTCCATCGAAGCTGACAGCAGCCGGAAGAGCAACGGTCCGAACGGTAGCGGAAATTGATTTTTATGTGCAGCTGATTTGATTTTCTCTCTGTATTTCTGTTGCTTTTTTATGTTTTTTTTTGTATTTGATTTGTTTGTATTCACCTAACAACTTTGCCTAACCCTCAACTAAATTCCACTTAAAACTTCCGTTTACATTGTAGAACAGCAATTTATGATACAGTAGGCACTCGAAATGTAGAATTATAATGTAAGCGTGTGATGTTGCTTAGAGCACCAAAAAAAAATGGATTACTTTCCAAAAAAATCATAATTTTTTTAGATTTTTTCCATAATTTAGTTGTTTTAGTATTTTCAATTTCTTTTATTTCCATACATTTATTTTTTTTAATAAATATTTTAGTTAATTTTATTTAAAACCTACTGCGAAATATCATCGATTGTGTTATTTTAAAAAAACAATTTTTCTCAGCAGTTATGCAACAGCAAGTAGACATAAATCAAATTACTGCTGGCGCCATCTTTTGCAGACTTCCATTACCAATTGCTTCTGAAATTTCACAAATTTAAAATAACAAAATCTTTTCGTAATTATAGCTTGTAGAACGAGCCAAATATAGCTTCGAACTTGCCTATACTCTATACATGAGTTAGTTGAATTCAATCATTTAAAAGTACTATCAAAACGATCTATATTTTACAAAAGAATTCATGAGTTTCTTTTGAAATCTTAATATCAGAGTTTCCAAAAAAATACATATATATATTTTTTTCTTATTCCGCTTGGGAACTTAAGGCCTCTACTAGAACCTTACCAAAAACCCTGTTTTGCACCGCCTGTTTACCTATGTCGCATGTTGGGTTCACCTGGGCCAGTTCTTGAACAATGGATCTTTTCCAGGTCACCTTCGGTGTTCCGAGGGATTTAAAGTTCCATTGTCCAATTCGTGTTCGTTAAGCAATGCCTATGGCCATCATCGATTTTGGTGAGCCGCTTATTTTTAATTCTCTTGTATTGGTTTCCGTAATCGGTTGAGTGTTCGATGGAAGAAGCAAGGGGGGTTGCCTAAAGTTATGGAATGGCATTGTGCAATGCTTAGCTACTGGGCCCCATCTCCAAAGTATTATGAATAATTTATTTATTTGGACATCAGTGCCAAATCTGATTTTCGCAAATTTCAGGCGTTTCGCTAGCCCCTACAAGAAATTCAGTCCAAGCTATTTGAGCATTTTGTTGGACCCATACAAGCAGATCGATCTAAAAAGAACTCTATTAATATTATTATTTTAAACTCACCAATTGCTATTTGTTAATACGGATATTCCAATTTAGCTCTAGAAGGTTTTCCAAGTGTTCAAAAACTCTGCCAAATTACAACAAACTATATATTCCATAAAACCTGCAGATTGAAAATGAGTTTAGCTTAAAATTTTATGAAGGACTGCTTACTTCTGCCAGCATAAATGCGGATTTACCAGTATGATTCCAAAATTGATAAATATTACAATATAATATTAGTTTATAGACTGTGTTGCTCCAAATTTGAGCAAATTTTCTGTCACATTTTTATAAATCCCAATAATTTGTATAATATATTATATAAGAAATTCTTTCGCAATTTGCGTCTACAGCTTTTCTAGAAGTCTAGTGAAGAAAACCAAAAAATTAAACTTTACATTTTTTTAATGTTTTTATACTTTTAATACACTTTGTAGAAATAATATTTATGATATAAGTTGGTTGTCACTGGAAACCTTGAAAACTTGTGAAACTTGTCGTTTTGCAAGATGTTCCGGTTATCGCATTACCAGAACATTTCAATTATCCATCTCAGCGTAGTTTCACCGTACCGTGTACATCCATTTGTTTAATTTAAAATTGCAATTTTTTATTGCCAAAAGTTTGCGCTAAAAACATTAATTTTGACTTTTGTAGCCCGGCGACGACAACAACAACAACAACAACGACGACACCAATAACAAACACAATATTGTGTATGTAAAAAGTTTGACAGCCACTGTAAGAGCCCCGCGCGCATTTCATCAATCAAAACTCAAATCCGAAAAGCGGGTCTAACAATGCAAAAAAAAAAAAAAAAGAAAAACAGAAAACAAGCAAATGCTCTGTAACTTTCAACAGTCATACTTGTTGGGAAAATCATTAAATTTGCTTTGAAACACATTTTTCATGTTCAGGGTTATTGTGGAAGTTTGAAATGCGCTCTCAATTTGGAGGCCCTTTAAATCGGTTTATGGGGGTTACAGCAGAATTGCAATATTTTTGTGTAAACAAAATGCATTGGCAGATGGTTAGTTTGATTAGTTGTAATTTGCTAGGGCGGCAATATTATATTTATGGTGAGGTTAGGATGGCAGCTGGGACTTATGGTATAGGTATATTGTAATACTGCTAAAGGTAATTTAGTTCCGTCTTTGCGTACTTAGTGATCCAATATTAGCAGAGAGTTTCAGCCTTGCGTCAGTCTCGGTGATCCTTTCAGCGCAGTTTAAACTCTATGCAAAGAGCAAAGGTAAAGTCAACGAAGATAACTCCCCTGAGCAACCCTTCAGTTAAGCTAAACATACCAGAATAGTGATAGAAGAAGTACTCTTCCATCTCGCGTTGCTTCTCATAGCCACAGCTTCTACAGAAATCCGATTATTATTTATTTATTATTTTCTGGAGCCCAATGTGTCTTGAATCTGTTTATTTTTGTGGATAACACATTGTCTGCAATGCAATTGTCGTCGATATCCTTATACCCTGCTGTTGTCACTAACTTTTTGCATGAAGACAAAAAGTCAAAGACAAAATTGCTTATTTTTGTGAGAACTTCAAGCCGATACGATGACTGCACGCTGATAAAACTTCAAATTTTATGTTATAAGCTTTTTTGAGCCAGATGTTCCAGCAAACTGTAGGCTTAACTCCTCTCTGGCAAAAACAATTGCCATAAAATTTGTTAGTAAGTGATTATGTGCAATATTTTTGGAAAGAGTTATTCAAAAATTCCCCAAAAATCCTAAAGTGGCCAAAATCTATGTCTTTTTAATGCCTTTCGCCTGTTATACGCCTAATATTGAAAAAATCAGTAATTCTTTACACATTGTTTTACGATAATGGAAGCTTACCCTAAGAATTATTCAAAAATATGTAGAAGGTTTCATTATTTTAGGGTGCTCTTTGAAAAACCACATCACCTAAACGTATTCCCAACAACAGTCGAGAAGATTTTCAAATTGGCTTATTTAATACTGTCGGCACACGAATAAAACAATAAACAATAAAAATAAATAGGTTGCTAGCTGAGATTCGGATTTGTGTCAAAATAAGCAAACTTCTGTTCTATCTCTCTTAGTACATCGAAGCACCTTAATCAAATTTTTACTAAAAATCTGTTGAGTAGTATCACTTCGAGTAAAGTATCTCGTCAAGCATTCAATTATTTGTAAAAAACACTTTCGCAGAAAGCCTCCAAAAAACACAACTCTAATATACTCGAAAAATCGCTTGCATCGTGAGTGTAAGGCTTTCCCAAACATACATCAAGAAATACTAAGTATATTCGGAGCTTCGTCAAGTGTTATAGAATCAATTATCTGAAAGAAATAACGGAAATTCTACTTCTTAAAATTATTATATCCTGCTGAAGAGTTAATCTTAGCTCATGAAACGGCCCTCGTATAACTTCATTGGCCCTGGCTCTTTCACTGTTTGGCGCTCGACCCTAATGCACTTTAGTCGGATTGCAGGCAACCTCAATTTCGGAAACGCGTATGATTCATTTTGCTCTCCGTTTATTTTTTTCGCACTTCATTTGTTTTATTTTTCATGACAAACAACTCGATTTATTGGCTCCCACTCGACATGTTTGATTTTTCATATATCAAGTGTTAACAGCTTTTCTATTTTAAATTATAGTTTTTCCTCGTTGCATTTTTTTTTTTTTGTAAACTTTTCACGCAGTTTATTGGTTTCATAACTAAAGCAAAGTTTTTTTTTTTTAATTTTTACAGCGCAAATTTCACAATGGGACATGATACTCTATGGCACCGAAACACCCGCCCAACCGGATGATCAGCCCAACGTGAATGCGGGTCAATTCAATATGTATGGCAACGATATGGCCCACAATGATATCGAGTATGATGCCAGCGGGCAATGGCGCAACATGCAGCAGGTAAGATAGTTGGTAACAATTCCCGGAACTAGAACCTTTATCATATAGATTGGCTTTTGGCTGTATAGTGTGTGTGGGGCTTTTTATTGTTGGTTATTGTTTTCATTATTGTCGTTATTATTGCAGTGCTTGGCCAGTGAGGCCAGTGTTGAGAATAATCGGGGCACCACAGCGCGTGCTTGCATGTGGCTCATTTAGAAATTTTGAAAAAAGAAATGTTCTATAGATGTTCCGTGTTCTAGTGATTAATTGCGCTTAAGTGTCTGTGGCTTTGCAACTGTAGCCAAGTAGCAATGCTTTGCAAACTGTAAACGCTGTGTAGGTAGCTTAATTTAGTTTAATTTTTTTTTTGTTGTATTGTGTTTTGTTTAAAATTTTGTTAAACTGTTTACTGATTAACTTACTTTTGCGTAGACTTAAAAATCTAAATTGTTGTCTGTTTTCAAAGTGTTTTATATTTATTTTTTAACAAATTTGCATGATGCAACTTTAAACTAATGATTTTTAAAGTAAAAAAATTGTTGACTAAGAAATATGCTGTTCCAAAGTTAGGCGCGAATAGAGCAAGCATAAAACTAAATATTTGCAGAATACATTTATCAGAAGCCAAATTTCTTTTAGGTTTCTAAGGTAACATTACTGCTTTTCTGTTTTTAAAGATAATGAGAACTTCCCACTTTAGATTGCTATAAATACAACAATCCTTATAATTATTTTAGTTGCTTTATTTTCTATGATAATTATACTCGATGCTGCACCTCAAATAAAGGCGATAATTGGCAGATCTTTAACTAATAAATAGTTTTATAAATGACATAAATTTGTAAAAGCTTTCCCAACAATTTGGCGTTTACTTTCCTGCGTCTAATTTACCTATTGCTAGTTTTTTCGCTGAAAGTTAAATGAAACTGAAATGATTTGATGTTGAAATAATTTTTTATATTTACGTATTAAAATGCGATTATTTCAATATCGTTACAATAATTACACTAAATTAACAGACAAATTTATAAATAAAAATGATAGCATGATAACTAGTTCTCGCCAGGCGCTCCTACTTTGCGTGCTCGTTATCTAGTTGGTAATTTTAAGACCTACAGACACTTGTTTTGTAAGACCTACAAACTCCATTTCAGTCTGCAGGTAATTTTTGTTCCTTACAGCCACTTGGGCCTGACTAACGATTGGTTCTGCTCCACTTGATCTTTCCATCTGAGCTAAGATCGTCCCCTAAGTCTTCCTTTACCGTTTAGGTCGTCCGCTTTGTCTAACTTCCCAAGTGTCATCTTGACTAAAACCACTTTGTTTCATCATAGCACAGCTTCAAATCTTATCTTCATCAATTTCACTTAAACTTAGCTAATCATCTTTATAAACAATAATTCTACAACAGCCATTAACCTTATTTCTTAGTAGCTATAAAACCTTAATATTTTATAGCAAATTTGTAGAGACAATCTCTTGTGCTTTCTTCAAATGGTTTTTCATAGTTGTCTCCAAAAAGTATGCAACACATAAATTTTATGACAAGAACTGCTAGCCAAGCGACGCTCAATAAAATCGTTTATTTTATTATTTATTACTTTTTGTCGCTCAATTTTGCTTAACCCGCCATGCCGCCTCTAACTATCGCTCTTGATTAAGTTTTGGGCATTTTGCCAGTTCAAGACAGAAGAAGTTTAAATCCCCCCGGGTGGCCGATATATTCTGCTACTGCTGCTGCTGCCGCTTGTCACAAGCAGTGCCTACTTTTCATTTGTCATTTTGCATTTGCCGCTTGCATAGTTTTAAAGTCAATGCTTCTGCAACTGTTTGCAGTGTTCAAGTGCTCTTGGCACATAGCTGTGGCGCCTGTTGGCATGCCACACATATTTGCTGTTTCTTCGCATGCACACTGAATGCCTGGGATTTGGGGTATTATGGATTTGGGTATGCTATATGACGGCATGAGTGGGCAAAGCAATATGAGCAACTATGTATTGAGAGGGAATGCAGCTATATAGAGCGTGAAGTCCACAAGCTGATGATGGGCTGAAAATTTCGCCGCTTAATATTGTATCAGTTGGCTTTGTTGGTGATATAATGTTGCGTTTCCAAAACAACAAATGCATAGCGAGAACAGCGAGAACCTCTAAAAAGTTTATTAGTAGCTCTGAACTGCTTGTTGAGTTGCAACTGCTTGCTTGCATAGAAACGTGTTTCAAAAAAACACTACTTTGCACTGCTTGTTGCACTTTTCGCTGACTTCAGCTTTGGAAAAAAGTGTATTCCACTGTCAACTTAAGCCGTTTATTTTTGTTGCTGCTGCCACATATCGCACCCTTTAACCTTTTGGCACCTATTGTGGCCATTTTTTATAGTATTTCCGTAGTTTTTCGTTTTTCGAGAAGCTTTTTTCATTTACCAGCATGGCCAACAAACGTTGCAGCAACTTTTTGGCGCGCTTCAACTCTTCATAGTTGTCCCCGTGTCGTTGTGTGTGTAAGATTTGATTGTGTGTGTGTGTGTGTTTGACTGTTCCCTGTGCAATGTAATAAACTAAAAGTGCAGCGACCTTAGTTTTTATGCTTTAAAAGTTAGGGGGGGAGGGCTTCCTCGAGAAGTAAAAAGGCAAACGCGGACTTTTTGCATAACAAACATTTGCTATGTTTTTTTTTTTTGCTATCGTTGCATGCCAGACCCTTGCATGTGAAAGTACTCTTACTCACACACACACACACACACACACTATCTCATATATATATACAGACACATACACATACTCACTCACACACACACATAGGCATTCACATGCAGATTGTCAGCTGCCGCAGTCATAGACGTGCTAGACATTTTGGTTTGGGCCATAAATAAACACACAGTTACACACACACACAGAACTACTTAAAATGCCAGACAGAGCGGCAACATGCAATGAACTAAAACGGCAATCAGACAAACGAACTGAGAAAGTCAACAGCACGGAGACAGCAGAGTAAAAAAAAAAAAAAATACACAGAACTATAAAAAAATTCTGCACATGATAGGCCTTGTCCGCGGACTTGCTAAAGGATTATTTAAAGATTATATGTTTCTGTGGTGACTACACTTCAGTTTTCTTCTTTTTTTTTGCAAAAAGCAAATATAAGTGTGCAAACTTCAAAAGAGAATGGCATTGTTGAGTTCAAACTGCTTGAAGCAGTTTTATTTTTTATTTGATATTTAAAATGTAGTTATGTGAGGCAGCTAAAAAATTGTAGATGTTTGAGGAGCACAGCGGTAGCCGAATCGAAATGGTGGAAACTTTGAATAATAGGTAATTATTAATAATGTGGGCTCCGGTAGCTTAGTGGTAGCGCTCTCGCCTCTTAATCAAAAGGTCGGTGATTCGATTCCACCCTGCAGCACAGGTGCATTTGCTTACCAGTGGAATGCTTTCTTTTTTTTTTTTTTGAAACTTCTTAAATTTTTTTTTGTATATTTCTTGTTTCAAAATAACCATTAGTTTTTAGTTAGTTTTTCTTAATTTTTTACATTTTAAATATAGTTTATTTTATTATTTATCCTCTTAATTGGCAAATCAGAAGCATTTAGTTGGATTGGTAAACTAAACATAAATATATGACAAATATTAATGGTAATTTGGGTTGTGAATAAAATTTTGTCAGCGAATTAAGTAAACATTTATTGAAAGAATTTTGTATTGATTATTCTTTAGCGTTTTACAATAAAAAATTATATTTCTACAAGTTTTATTAATGAGGCAGCATTTAATTCTTTTTAATATTTAATTTACAATAGTGAAACTTTTCGCAGTTCGATGAGTTTGACTTTTTATATGTTATTACATTTTTCATTGTTTTCAGCCAATTTAAGCATTTTTCATTTAATTTTTTGCGACAAAACGATAGTTTTTTAAATATATAATTATTAACAATCCAATTTTTCAACATATTTGAGGTTTGACTTTTTATATATATTTCGAATTTGCTAGATTGTCTCTACCAGTCAATCAATTTTAACATTTTTTTCGTTAAATTTTTTACTTTTTATTTTATATTTTTTTATCAATACAAAAAACAAATTGTAAAAAAAAATAATTTTTACTCAAACGATTTATGATACACGCCACAATCTCGGTTGAATGATTGGCTTGTCAGAATTAACTATTTTTTATTTATTTTTTATATAAATCTGAAAATCGAAATGTTTTAATTTTATTTTTTGAAAATATATAAGAAATAAATATTAAATAAATCAGGGCAGCATTTGCAGCAGAATTTTGAGCTGCCCAACTTTGGGTTTGAGTTATGTAAAACACTCGTAAAAATTCATACATTTTTTATCATTCTTAACATTACACCGAAAACCAACTTAACTCTTACCCACTTGCTTGGTTTTATATAAATATTTCTATTAACTTTTTTACTACTAACTTATAACTTTTCGCCAATAATTAATTATAAATATTTGATGCATATATTTGCAGGTCGGTGAAGCTGGTTTACCTAGAGATCGCAGCAATACCGCCGCGTGCCTTAAATGGAGCGATCAAAAATGTTTAGGTTTGTCATTCCTTTTTATTATCATAATACAATTCTTCTACCTAAACTTCAATCATGACAACTACAACAACAACAACAGCGCGCAGAACAAAGGCAATAGATAATTTCATAGCAATTATTTAGAATTTTAATAAAAACAAAAAACAAACAAAATGGCTAAAGAACAAATTCCATACTCAACAAAATACTAAAAAAAAAAATCGAACATAACAAGAGAAATTATAAAATATTAAATGTAAAAAGCCATAACTAAAAATTGCAAAAAAAATTTCAAACCAACTTTTCTATTTAAGCATTTTTTATGACAAAAACGAAAGAAAAGCATAACAAACGCTCTGATATATTATATTTTTATGCTGAAAAATTGCAAGAAAATTTCAAAATGCGAACACGAACAACAACAACAAGAAGAACACTGCAAGTCCAAGAGAGAAATAAGAAAAAATAAATGTACTAAATTTTTGTAGTTAAAATTTAAATAATTAAGCGTAGCTGTACACACACAGAGTAACACACACACACACTGATACAGCAAACAATATGCAACATATAAACATAAGTTTGGTAGTTGGTGAAAAATCCGTAAGGTTGTTCTTTTAATTTTTATTTGACGCACAAAAGTTTTTCTACTGCTTTTTAGTGAAATACTCTGTCTATATGCAGAGCTTTTAGTTAAATTTGTTTTCGTTTGTTTTTAGTTTGTTTTTTTTTGTGTAATATTTGTTTACTTAATAAATTTTAAATGTGCCAAATTGTTGCAATAATTTGCCAACTTTTGCATTTTATTTGCACAGTTTTGCATGCATTGTACTGCATGCCTGCTGCTTGCGCTTGCCAGTTTGGCAGCCGCTGCACTGCACTTCCATGTGACTCAAGCAGTGCGTCTACAGTTTCAAATGCTTTGCTTGCTTAATTGTACATTTTTTATTTGCACATGGCTGCAAAACTGTGCCATGCCTGCGCAACTGTATTTAACTATAAACGCCTTAATTTGGCTTATTTCAGCTCAAGATATGGCCAACACTGCTTTTACGCACCGCAAGCCAGCCAAGTAGTCACAGTTTGAGTAGCATTGCCTTTGTACAAGTTTAGTTTAGCGTCAGCGCCAAACGATTTTAAATTGTTTACATATTTTACCATTTTTATTTGTGCAATTAACACAACGTTCATGTATTGACAACAGTTTAGAGTTCATAGTAAAAGACTGTTTCTTAAATTTAAAAAATAAGTCTTAATGTAAAATGCAAAAGCAGCAGTACTTGTGTAACTCTTAAAAAGCTTAACGAAAAACAAATATTTAGCATATAAGGCGCCAAGTATGAAATGAAAATCTTAAAAAAAAAAACAAAACACAATTTTTGTATCAAATAAAAAAAAAAGAAACCAAAACAAACGAAAACTAAATGTTAGGTTATAGTCTATGGTTTGGGTGTAGTGTAAAAAATAAACACAAAATTAAAAAGGCCACTTTATACAACTAGCTATGTATTTAGGCAACAAAACAATACTGAAATTAAAGTAAATATAAAATAAAATGTTAAAAAACAAATTTAAAAAAATATTATACAAAAAGTTCCTGCGGTTTTGAACAAAGTTGCAACACAAAAAATTTACAAAACGAACAAAAACGGCAAGCGAATAAATTTAACTAGCAAATAATATTAAGTAAAAATGCGCAAAAATTAATGAAAAGAATAAGTTAATAAAAAATGAGAAGAGTTTGAATGCAATCAAATGTTAATGAGTTTACAAATTGGAAGAGCATTGTGTCTATCAAAACAGCAGCAATGAAAAAAATTAATTGTTTGCATAGAAGCACAAACAGTATATTCTACTCAATATCTTCAACTATTTCGATGTCACTTAAATTTTTTTTATATATTTACCATATTCAACATCAACATTGCACATTTGTGGCTGCTGCCGTGTAAAATTTTGTAGCCAATTAATTGGTGTTTAATTAAATTCATTTTCCGCAACACGAACAAACTTAAACGAGTAAAAGTGCTTGTTTCGGTATTTTTCGTTATCGAAATATAAAAAAAATATACTTTGTCTGCAGTGCTTCTTCCATATAGCAAAAGAAACGAATATTCAAACTGCTTTGCATACACTTCGCTTAATATTGTGACTTCATACGATAGCAGGGTCGATGCCCTGAAGCACACTTCGAGAACTCTTTGCGGCTTACAGAACATCCAACAAACGCCTAAACATTTTGAGTGCATTCAGCCGAGCTCTATAAAATCTTAAATAAAAACCCAAAAGGCATGTGACTGCAGAACATCCAACAATGCCAGGATGATTCTTTAACAACAACAAAATTAATAAATAAAAAAAATATATTATACAACAGCTAGTCATAAATTTTTGCGCTAACAAAAAATATATATATTAAATGTAATAAAACAAATATACATAGTTAAAGCCAAACGAATATTCATAGTTCATTATTAAAAGTATTTAATTTTTCCATATCAATTAATGATAAAAAAAATCAAATTGATTTATAAACATATCCAGACAGCTAATTACAAAATATTTGTTAAACATTTGTTGCTTTGTTACATCAAACGCACAGTTATAATTATTAATCAGTTTCTTTGGTGTCCGTAAAAAAAATCAAACGAATTATGAAATCAAAAGCAACTTAAGTGCAATAATTATTTATAGTAAACTTAATTAATTAAGCAACAATAGAACAGCTTTTATTATTTGTTTTAAATTTTTACACATATCGGTTTTCGCTGCAATAGAGACTAACGCAGGCAAGCGTTCGATAACAACTATCGATAAACCATTTTAAGCGATATTAATTGCTAGCACTCACGCAACGCACTAGAGCTTTGTTATCGAAACAAATTTATGTTTATAGCCAATTTCTTTTTTAAATTTAAACGAATGATCATATCGTCAGTAATAGTTTACAAATTAGAAACCTGCAATATTTTTAAATTGAAATTGTTGAAACATATTTTTTTCGTTGTTGTCTCTTAACTATATAGCATAACACTTAAAATAGACATAAAACAAAAATATAATAAAAAATACAGCATAGCATTTCTTAACGTAAAAAAATATAAAATAATAATTATATATGCTAAATGAAAACACTGCAAACATAAACTATATAGTAGCCAATTAATAGCGCAACTTTAATAAAATATTTAACGTAAATATAAACAGACAAAAGTACCAACAAAATTACACAAAAGTAAACTTGCAATTTATAAAATTATAATTTTTTTATTTTGCACAAAAAAACATGCTTCCCTACTTTATTTTTATGTTTAGACTTCAACGCGGGCTTCGGTACTTATTAAAAAAAAAAAATAAAGTAAACAAATAAAATATGCTATATACCTACTACATTACTTAAAAACAATTTTTTGCTTAAAACAATTACACAAAATCCCTTAATTTAAAAACTAATTACGCAAGTAATTGTTATGCGAAAAAGAAAAGCCAAATTAATATTTAAGCTTATACTAAAAGCAAAAACACAATAAAAATTATTAATAAAGTGGTACTAGGGCCTGGGGTAGTCATTAAAAAAAAATAATTATTAACTAATTACAATTAAAATTAATATATATATATAAAAACAATGTAAAATAAAACAAATTTAACTTGCGTAAAAACAAAAGTATAATTCAAATTTTTAAAAATGTAAAAAATAATTAAAGCTAAATAAGTAATACCTGCTAGGTATGATAACTGAGAATGTTGCAATTCTGATACAACAATTTTATGTATGTTTTGTGTATATATCTATCTATAAAAATATCTATATTAGTAATTAATAAATGCATTGGAAACGTATAAAAATAAATGAATAAATCGTACAACATATTTCCAAAAAAAAAAAAATCGAAAACTTTTGAAAAGAAAAACTTTTAAAAATTTTTACAAATATAAGCAGCCTGACGTTGATGAAGTAAGCACGTACTACCCAAATGCAGATGTCCGTAGATTTGCAAGCGTTGTCCAAAAATTTAGACAATTTGTTTTTAAATTTTAATTAATGCAATTGCAAGCCTTCTTAATTAGTTACGTACGACTGCGTTTAGAGCAATAATTAAAGCAAATTTTCAAAGTAAACCAAAGGTGAGTTTAGTAACTATTTAAAAAATCTAACAATCTGTCTTTAATAAAGACAAATAAAACAAGTAGTAATTAATTTGGTACTTATGTTGCTGTGTGATCTTAACCTGCTAATTCAGTTTAATTTTTTTAAATCTTTGTTTAACATTTCTAAAAACTCACATTTGTCACGTACAACGTGTTCATGCAAACAACTAATGCTTTCCAACACTGGTTTTGGTTATAGTACAAAGAACACACATTTTTAATTTAAATTTAATAATAATGCTTATTTTGGAGCATGTTTTTTTTGGACTGCGCTTGCTTAAAAGCTTTGTACAACTATATTTTTGATGGTCCATTTTGGGTTTTATTTTTTACTCAAATTAATTTTCCAAAACTTTGTTATAAATAAAATATAAAAACGAAATGCGGCTTAATTGTATTTTATTTTTTTTTTATACTTGGCTAAGTTTAAGTTCATATTGTACACAAAAACCAGAAATTTTATAGCAACCGAATTGTTTTATTGTAATTTTATTTTTAACCAAATACAAGCCCATTGCCTTTGTTTTGTAAACAACAATTTTATTACAAATTTTTTTCACTTATTGTAAATTAAAAGCACTTTTATTTTGTAAAATTAAAAATCTTAATTATGATGAACTTTTCTGTAAAGCAACTTGAATTGTATTTATATGTTTAATTTCAAAATGTACACAAATTTAACTTTTTATTGTTCAAAAATTATGAGACTAGAGATGCAACATGTAAACTTCAAATAATCGATAACAAACTGCCGTTAAGTAGACTGAATCTGATATACATTTTTTACAACAAAAAACTACTACTTATTGTAAACAATTTACGTCGAGAAAAGCTGCTTTCAAAATTCTTTGGCGTTTTTGATGACATATCGTTGAATTTGTAGCTTATTTATGAAGGTATTTTACATTCTGATAAATATCTCAAGTTCTAACGTTTCTGATATCGATTTCATAGAGTTTTGTTTCACTTAATAAATAATAAAAAGAAGATGTGGTATTTATTTATAATAAACATTCGATTGGTAGTTATAATCATAAAAATATTATTAAAACTCTCTCTACCATGAAATATATCCCAAAATAGGCAAATGGAAGATAGCAATTGAAGACACCCTATGCTTCAATAGTAGATAAAGCAAATTTAAGGTTTTTAATTATTTAAAATCGATTACGTTCATGCCATTATGATTTTTTTAACTGCAACTTTACAGAAGCTTTAACTATTTTGAACAGTTCGTTGCACTGATAGTGCAAAGTGCACTTCCATAAAATAGCATATTTACGACCTTGAAATGCATTAAATTTAATACAAAGATTTGTATCATCTATAAATCTATCATTTGTATAAATATAAATCCATTTTATATATAAATCTACGCCCCAAACAACGATTTTTATCAGTTTTATTTAACAAATATTTATTTTATTAATTTATTCAAAATTTATCTCTATTTAGAACAGATCACTTCTACACTGTCATCTCCACTGATCATTAAAAGTTTGATAACGACATATTCAAATGTAATAATTTGATAACAATGTTTTGCCTAATTGCTTAAACTTATCTCCCTGAACACAAAAAATTGTTTCGATAACAATTCCTATTTATGATAACTTTACATACATAAATATACGTAAAGTTTGCAATCATCCCTATGAATCAAATGACTTAGCTTTCATTCTTCATCATGTTTATCGTTTAGCTCTTTATAAACTTAATTTATTTTCCAAGATTTTGTGGCACGTTATCCAATTTTTGTAACATATATATACTTCATTTGTCACGATTTTGTAGAATGTTCAACCAATATTTTGCAAATTGTTCTAATATCACTATTATGCAATCCAGTTTTTGCAGGTATTCCGCGTTTATCTAGTTCAATTTGGTTGACATTTGAGTATTGTCTATTCTAAAAACAATTGAAAAACTCCTGTCAATTCTTCAACTCACTTTGTTATTGCTTTTAACTTTAATTGTTAAACAATTGAATATCCAGCTAAAAAATCAAAAATGGGATTCTCAAAATTGCAAGAAGCATTAATTGCAATTGTATGCAAAATATGATTTTCAGTTAGTAAAAAACTTTTTTTTCCTAAAATTATTTTTCAAGTCTAAATTTAAATTTAATTCCCTACTGAATTAACGCTTGGATCTTTGAAACACTTCGTACTATGTAATGTATATAATTGGGTTTGTGAGTCTGAATCCCTTCTGATTACAAAAACAGCGGTCAAGTGCCGATGTTTTTTTTTCTTTCTACCCCTTCAGGTACAGTACTCACTAGTGCTGGAAATACATCCATGCATTGTCTTTCTCGATATTTTATCGATACTTTCTCTTTCCAACCAAACAAATACAGTGGCAGAATTCGAAATCTTAATATTTTGCTCGATACATTAATATTTTACTAGTTCTAAAATCAAATCGGTTTTTAAGAGTATTTACTTGGCAGTCAGTTATTAATCGTGTTTTTGCAACAGCTGGCAAATAAAATGCTATCCTTTAAATCTTCGCGTGCTAAGAATATTGGACACATTACCCAATTGTTGCATCTCTAGCACAGACTCAATGAGTTTACTAACAAACATTTTCAAATTAATTATTACAATTTTTGAATTCAATTTTTCATGCATATCCATTTATTCCTGATAAGGTAAATGGTTTTTGTTAATTATTACAAAACAAATGTAGACTTTGGCTTTAGCTTTATCGAAAAAAATATCTACTGCTGCTTATTTAATACAATTTGTTCATAATTTCTTTCCCACAGAATGCGCCGCTCCAGCTTACATTTACCAGGATAACTGCTTCGATGAGTGTCCACAGCGTAGCTATGCCAGCCCACACACTGACGATGTTAAGAACAACACAACCCAGAGTGCAGAGGCACCCACGAGCGGCGGTTTGTTTGCTGAGCACTCCCAAGACCAAGAGCTGGCGGATACGGAAAACAGTTTGAGCGATAAGAACGATCCGCTGCAGGCGGAGGATCGTCGAAGACGTAACACTGATTTCCAGGCTACACAGCAGCGCACCTGTTTAGCCTGCGATAAGACTTGCCTACGTTGCTATGGTGCGTTGGCATCACAGTGCAGCACCTGTTATCCTGGCAGCCAGTTACGCAAATTGCCACAGACCAACGAGACCTTCTGCTATGCCTATGTGGTGCGTAGCACCAACACTGTTGTGGATATAACCAACAGAGATGGTAGCGGCGCTGTCAACTATAGGCATATGGCCACCGTGTTGCTTACGGTGGCTATACTAGTTGCCATGCTGGGACTGAGTGTATCCGCGACCATAGTCTATCGCAGACGTGCAGCGGCAGCCTCAAGATCCAATGAGTTATATGCACGTGTGGCGCTCATTGATGAGGCTGAAAGTGACGAGGAGGACGATGAAGAGATTTATACAGCGCGTTTGAATGCAGCGCCAACGGATGTTATTGAATATCATGATGAAGTGTCTGAACTGGAGCAACCTCTTGCAGCAGAGGCAAACGAAGAGCTGCAGCACTAAACTACTCTGAAACTTTATATGCATTTATAATTTACAACAAAAAAAATATGCAATAACTTAAAATATTATTTAATTTAAGCGCATTTTTAAACAATTTTTAAGAAATTGTTAATTTACACGATCATCCACAACATTTCATTGCATTTAATGCTATCGATCTATAAATAATACGTATTTTTATTTATATAACTCTGATATACGTATTGTTTGAAATTAATACGATTCCAAAACTTTAGAGTATTAAAAACATGCACAAAACCTGAAATGACTATAGTCGTTCGAATGCGACTATTATATACACAGTACGCAAGGTAAGCCTACAGCTTTTCGGGTTTTCAAAAAACTGAACAACGAATCTTTTAGTTCGTAACAGTTCCTAAAAAAGAATATAAAGGGAAATACTATCCTTAATAACGCTTTTAAAACCAAAGGTCTATGGTCACCTTAAAAAATGAAAACTTTTCAAATAAATGTTTTCAACAATCTTAATTTCGAACTGAAAAATTACTTTAAGATTGCACAAAATCTATCGAAATTTAAGAAAAAAAAAACGAACCTTAGATTATCCGACAAAAGAAATTTTAAAAGCAATTTGAAAAAGTTAGGAAAACATTTATGAAAAATAATAAAAATTTGTACTATTTTCCATTCCATTTCCATTCTTGACGAATTTGCGTATTGAAAACCGCATCCAGCAAATACACCTCAGATAGCGTACTGCGTATATAACTATCATTAAATATGTATAGCAAATTTAAACATTAAAACATTACGAATAAATTGTAATACTATTTATACATATATTAATAAATAAACTGAATACTGAAAAACTTGAAGCAATTTTATTTTCTCTAATGGCGAAGTCTGTAAATCTTGTAGAAAGCTGCAGTGCTTGTAGACTGGAAACAGATGACTTCGTGAAAGCTGAGAAACCGCTGCTCACATCTTCCAAACCAGTCAAGATATTGTTAGGAATTAAATAAATGCTGAAAGAAAAATGTTGACGTCTATTTTGTAACTTTTTGGTTTTATTTATATTTTACATATATATTCTTTATATTATATTATAAACTTGATGTTTTCTTTGGCTATTATTCCAGTAGTAAAGTAGGATTCCCAAGTAAAAATAACCCTAACGCCAAATAGTGCAATGGAAGCATATATTGAACAGCTATGAGATAGGTATCATGTCATAATAGAATGAACACTCAATTGAAAGCCTTAACTTGTTGCAGCCACAATTTAATTCATAAAAATATTTATTAAGACTTAGAAGATATAATTTTTACAATGTATTTTTAGTTTCCGTCCAATCGGTAAAGGTAAAAAAATGCAGATAATTTTCTTTAAAAAAAGATTGCATTAAACCAGCAGTTGAAACCGATGGCATCTCCGAATATAATGATTTGATGCTGTGCTAAGGACTAGCTGCGGCTTCACAGAGCGCAGTTATGCTCAACAAAAAAATGCGAATTAAGCTTTTTAATTTCCGCATACAAGTTCACCAGCCGATTTAAGATTTTCTTTTGAAAAGTTTTTAGATTAATCTTTATGTCTTTCTTTTTTCTTTTATTTTTTTAAAACTGCTGTCGTCGTGATTAAGAAACAAATTAATTTAAAAACGTGACTTCATATGCTATGTATACATATATTTTTAATGCTCTGCAATACATTCTTAAATAGCCAAGCGAAGTAAGATATAAATAAAGTAAAAAAGACTAAAAAAACTGCTTTATAGCAGCTTTGACGCACGCCAGCATCTTAGATGCACAATATTTTGGACTTACACTTTTTGTTTGGTTTTCTAAACATTTAACATGTCCAGGTTTTCAGATCATCCCATAGGCAGGTAGAATTCTCCAATTCTTTTCGCATTCGCTGTTAACATGCTTTTGTTGTTTTTGTAATTGCCTATATTTACAACAGCAGCAGAGCATTAACATTGCTTTAACATTTATCATTAACAGTAAGACTTACAGCGCCCTAACCTGTTGCCGCTCTTTTTGTCTTTTGTCTGTTCCACTTGGAACGCAAATTTGCCTAAGCGAGCAGCGCTGCGCTACCAGGCGAACAGAAATGACCAGCTAGCAATAGTGAAGAAAAAGCTGCCTGCCATGAGACTAGTTTTTCAAAAAAAAGTACTGCATACTTTTATAGTTCGCTTTCACAGCGAGTAGCTGCCAGCTGCTAGTTAGAAAAGTGTTGCATACTTTTAGTGCATAGTTCAGTTTCACAGCTGGCAGCTTTACTTGCAGTATTGCTAACTACTCATTTCTGTGCGCCTGGTACGCGAGCTGAGCCAAGTTGTAGCGAATACGCAGCAAAGTCCGTGTAAAACTTGAATAAGGGTAAGCAGAGCTAAGCAGTGCGCTTATAAGTATTTTTGTTAATTAAATATTAAAAAAAGTAATTAATTATTATATATCCAATACTTTTATTATTAAAAAAAACAAACAGTCTGTTGTTGAAGATGTCTTAATTTGTTTATTTTGTATAAAATATTCCAACCTTAAGTCAAAGTTAAATTTAATACTAATGTTATTTATATATTTATATATAAAATAAAAACTAAACATTTTAATTATTTAAACTAAAACTATATAGTTAAGCTGGTGGTGGTGTAGAGGCCTGCGGAATGACCACAGTAAAAGGAATAGAGTTTGTGGCAAAATAAAGGTAGAGAATCTTCAAACACGGTGAACTCGGTAGAGCTGTATGAAAGCTCAAACTTCAAGCATAGTCCCAATCGCCGCATGTGGTACCTTCCTAGGAGAGCTGCAAACATGTCCGGATTTGAAGACCATGGTTAAAGGTTAAAGAATTGAAGTCTCAAGATTTGGATATTCCGCGATAAAGCAAAGTCGCCAGTTCAAAGTGTTACTGGCTTGGGCATGATCTTAGAGCGTTCGCCAGAAAATCTGCGCTGATCTATGGAACTTGAGACTAAAGAGCGACACAAGGAACCGGGAACCCGGCCGATAAAGATTGGAAAATTGAAGACTCCAGATCTGGTTATCCTGCAATTACGCAAATTCACAATATCCAAGTGATGCTGGCTTGTGCATGCTCTTAGAGCATCTCCCAAGAAATTTGTCAGCATGTCTGGATTTTAAGACCGCAGGGAAACACAAGAAGTACTCGGCCGATTGAGACTAAAGAATTGGATGATGATTTTTATAAAAATTCTATTATTGCCGGCAATGATGATAGGATGATTGTAAAAGCACATTTATGCTTACGGCAGTTCTCAGGGCACTCCACAAGTCCATCCATAACTCTTGGTTAAGGCTATTTTTAAAAATCACTTAGAAATCCCTTAGCCAACTTGTTAGTCATAACCAAGTGCCTCATCACACTTACCTGCATTAATAGCACATGAGGTGAGCACACAAAGGGCACACGCACTTCCACGTTTGTCCAGGTGCAAAAGCGCACCAACACTTTAGGCATCATATCATCCTTATCAGTTGTTATTATACTTACACGGCTTTGACGATAATGGAACCAAACATATAAGTGCTCTTAAGCGCCGATTCCCCCAATAGCCGGCATTGCAGTGACAATAATCAAGTATTTAGAATGTATTTCACGATTTGATTTCCTTATCAGTGCCAAAGTTGCCTATATAAATCTGGAAATTTGGAAGAGCTCACTAGTCTATTTCTAAACAACTAAACAATATGCAACTAAGGTATTTGGGTGCGCTGCTGTTGCTCGCAGTTTTTGGCTCGGAAGCCTGCCAAACCATTGAACAACGCTTTCAGTTTGATAATAGTGATATCTATGTGCGTCTACGACGTGGTCAAAAGCTGCAATACGAACTAATGAAGGGCAGCAAGACCATACAAGCGATAACCTTGGATAACTTTGGACTAAACAGCAAATTGGAGGCCACAGATGTGGGCACCTTTAAGTTGAGCGATGGCAGCAGCAGCATTGAGTTCGAGCTGCAGCGTAGCAGCTCAGATGTGACGCATGTGCGCGTGTCTCGGGATCAGGTGTTGCGAGGCACACAGCCGCGGGATTGCTTTGCGCTGAACATGGCGCATACGCATTGGTACAGTGGACCCGAAGTGCATATGCAATACTATCCCGTGGAGAAGCAAAAATACAGCAACTTCTCATATCTGACTAAGGAGAGCTCCAATGTGGGCTTGGCGGAACGCTACTGGCTTAACTCAGATGGCTTGTTTCTGTTTGTGGAGAACAATACGCCCTTGTTTATTGATCAAAATGCTGACGGCTACGAGGATCAGCTGTGTTTCAGTGCGCTCAGCGCGCTGCCTTACAACCCGCGCATTAACGCCGCCAAGTTCAGCTATCATGTAGGTGTGGCCAAGAACGCCAAGGTGGCGCATATGTATGCCGTGAACACATTCTTAGGCTTGCCCACTGGACATCCCGATGAACGCATGGTGCAGCATCCCGTTTGGTCCACCTGGGCCTTGTACAAGGCTGAGATAACCGACGAGATTGTGCGTGAATTTGCAAATAAGATACTTGAAAATGGCTTTGAAAATAGCCAGCTGGAGATTGACGATGATTGGGAAGATTGCTATGGCGCACTAACCTTCCGTAAGAATAAATTTCCGGACATCAAAAAACTGACCAGCGATCTGAAGGCACAAGGTTTTCGTGTAACACTCTGGGTACATCCATTTATCAACAACAACTGCACCACCATTTATAAGGAGGCACTAGCCAAGGGCTATCTGGTGTTGAATCAAGCGGGCAGCGCAGATACCAAATGGTGGAATAGCATAGCCAACGATGCTGCCTACATTGATTTTACCAAAACCGAAGTGCAGGAATGGTATAAATCACGTGTAGCACGCCTACGCAGCGAGGATGGCATAGATAGCTTTAAATTTGATGCCGGTGAAACCAGCTGGCTGCCCATTGATCCAGTGCTACAGGGAGATGTCAACACATCACCACTGCAAATCACTACCGACTATGTGCGCACTGTGTCCAGCTTTGGTGACATGGTAGAGGTGCGTTCAGCTCAAGGTAATCAGGATATGCCCATTTTTATGCGCATGATGGACAAGGACTCCGAATGGGGCTGGAACAATGGGCTGGTCACATTAATTTCCACGCTGCTGCAAATGAATCTAAATGGTTATCCATTTGTTTTACCCGATATGATTGGCGGCAATGGTTATAACAATTCCCCACCATCCAAAGAGCTGTTCATACGCTGGTTGCAAGCCAACGTATTTATGCCCAGTCTGCAGTTCTCCTATGTGCCCTGGAACTTTGACAGTGAGGCCATTACCATCAGCAAGACCTTTACAAAGCTGCACGCAGACTATACGCCTTATATAATGAGACTGTTCAAGCGTGCCGTGGAAACGGGTGAGCCCGTGAATGTGCCACTTTGGTGGATTGCACCCGACGACGAAGTGGCACAGACCATCTATGATGGTAAGTCGTCTTATTGCATGTGGCCTTTGCGCTTCCCTAAACAGTTTTGTATCTTTTCGCAGAGTTCCTACTGGGCGATGATATCATTGCAGCACCAGTTGTGGTAGAAAATGCCATTATGCGTGACATCTACTTGCCAGAAGGTCGTTGGATAGATGGCAACAATGACAACGTCTACGTTGGACCCATTTGGATCATGAACTATCCAGCGCCTTTGGACACACTGCCGTACTTTTTGCGTGTAGGCTTTAAAATGCAGTAACATTAATTACATTAAAATTTATTAATATTTTTTTAATCTGCAATGAAAATAAATTGTTTAGAAGTATTTCACACAAATCTAAGTTAATAGAATTAAAAAAAACGGTTTAAACATATCACAGTTAATTTTGTTAAAAAAAAAAAATAGAAAATATGATGTTTTCAAAACAATGAAGAACTATCTAAAGTGTTACGAGAGTTTTCCGTACAGTCAGCATCAATATTTTGGGAGCTCAGCGAGTCATTAAGAAAATCGTAAAACATCGGTTCGGATTCACCTGCGGAGGCCGAGTTTGATGGCTCTGGAAAGCTTAGATTGTCAGATCTCTTGCGATATTCACCATATTCACGTTCAAATTCCTCAGGGGTTTTTGTCAGAATGTTTCTAAGATTGAGGAGTCTATGGAATATACAGAAAGAGTAATTGAATAAAAATATTGTCTATTATAAAAGAAAATATTAAAGATAAATTTTATTGTGTTTAGGAATAAATCAGCTGAAGCAAATGTTAATATGGCAATTGGCAGACATATGGCACAATTCTGCAATGCGTTCGCGACAGGCCAGCTCCAAAAAACCTGCCGGATATACCATTTACAAGAGACGAGCGCAAGCAGAGCAGTCTGACAAGAGCTGGTAAGACCGGTTATTGCCCGATAAGGGGTTCAAATAGCTGCCTTCAGTAAAAGAAGTAAACTGTTTCAAGATTTAACCAGAGTAGAAACGATTGGAAGCAAATAACACTGAAGACACAACAGAAAAACATCTTCTATGAAGAACGCTGTATCCATTTTAATATCTATATAATGTAATCTAAATGAAAATCAGAGAAAGATTGATATTATAGTCCATAGAATCGATATCAAAATATACGCAATCATGATGCTAGTCAGTTGAGTCGATATCGAAACGTACGAAATCTGGATAGAAGTCCGAGGAAGATTGAAATTCTAATCAATATATTCAATATCGAAATATATGCAATCTGGATGCTTGTCCAATGAAGTTTGATGTATTAATCAATACAATTGATACCGAAATATACGTAATCTAGTAGAAGTCTGAGGAAGATTAATATTCTAGTCTATACACAAGCTAAAGTCAACTATGAAACCAAGCGCTTTCAACGTCAATCGCTTCCTGACCTTGGCAACGCGGCGCATATGTGCGCTAGGAAAAATTCTCTGGCAATGCTATTTGCAAATCAGTCAGATAGTCAGAAATTGCGTCCAATTGTCCAACTTCCGACTAATCTGGTCAAACATTTTTGTGCATCAGTAAAAGGTGCAGTCCGCAAGAAAGAAAATGAGCGCAAGAGCGACAAAAAAACAAATTCAAGTGAGAGAGTTGACGCATTTGCATTGTGCGTGTGCCGAATGCGCTTTGAGGGTCTGTTCACCTCTAGTTTATACAGAAATCGTTACTATTTTAGTCTAAATTTTCGGTAAGGCCTACAAACTTACATCGAATTAGCTCGAAGTACTTCAAAACTCGCATTAAAGATGCATTTTATTGAAAAGCTTGTATGTAACAAGAAGGACTTGCTCCTCTAAATCTCCTCAAAATCACCTAACTACTTACAAGTGTATACCGTTTAAATAATATAAAAATGATTAAACACAATCAAGCACTGTCAAGCGTAGTTTGTTAAAAGTTTCAAAACGAAAATAACTTACTTGTCGGGAGTTTTATCGAATATTTCCAGCTTCAGTGCGTGCATACGCTCAGCTGAACGCTGCCATTCTCTCTTATAGCGATCCTTGGATTTGCACAACTCCTTATAACGTTCGTTTTGCTTTTTAACCTCTTTAATTAGCTGCCTAAGTTCGCTATTGTCTATACCCTGATTGCGAAGACTTTTAATTTGCTTTTCCATATCCTTAATGCGCTGCTTCAATTCCCTTTTCTCCAGATTTAGTTGCCCATTCTCATTTCGCAATTCCTGATGACGACACTCAAATAATCTCATTTGTTGTTGCATTTCCAGCTTAATGGTTGTAATGTGTGACTCCAGTTGCTCGAATTTCTTCTCATAGTCCATAGACTCCTTGCCACAACATTTATTCTTATGCTGGTTGAAGTTTTGATGAACACCCAACAGCGTTTGCTCCAGTGCGGCTATCTGTTTTAGATTTTGTGTTAGCGCAGCACAATCCATTCTAAGCCGTAGATGTTCGTCATCTCTCTTTGAGCGATTTGTTTTCGGTTTTTGTTTATTATTTGAATTATGTCGCATGCGTGAATATTCTGTAGTCTCTGCTGAATCAGTCGAATCAATAGCAACGTTATTAAGACTCTCTGTAGGCACTTGATACTTTGCTTTTTCAGCGCCAACTCTGTCATGAGGCATAGTTTTACAACCTTTTGCATGGGAAGGACCTTCTATACATTCATCAAATTCGTCGTCAATGTTATAATCAGTTCTCTTTGCGCGCTTTGTAGATAGATCTAAGGGTATATCTGATTCATCTAGAGCTTTTGCATTAATAGAGTTTCTATTTATGTACTGCTCTTGATCACGCATCAAAGTGATTGTTGCAGAATGCTTTGGCACCATAGCATGCTTTGTATGCGCCTTCTTACTACAACCCGGGTCATAGAGACGCACCTTATTGTAGCGGTTTTTAGGCTTCAAATATGATGTTTCCACACTTGATGAATCATCTTCGTCATCAAATGTATTCAAATTCGTTTTAGCATACGAATTAAGCTTGTCTAATTTATTTTTTGGTCGTTTTCGTATTTCTAAATCGGACTCTTCGCTATTCGTTGAAATTTGCGGTTGGCACGTTTTCTTAATATACTCTTGAACCTCGTCCAGAGTATCGGCTTGTTTTTTTTTTATTTCAACCCAATGCGCATTTAAGTCATAACTTTTTTTTGACTTCACTGAATTGTGTTTTGCAACTCTCTTTGTGGTAAGATCGCTAATTTCTGTTATGTACCTAGGATTCGATTTTTTATTGAATGTATAGTGCTTCTCATATTGTTCCCAGTTCTTTTTTGTATTGATCTCAATTTCTACAATTGTTTGAGCTTTGGCTTCACTTGAAACAGATGCTTCACTATCAGAGCCGTATTTTTCACTCAAGACGCTCGTTTCTTGAGCAGTGCTGTTTTGCGATAAATTAGCTGAGCCAGTTTTTAGTATCGAAAACAATTTTGAAGTTTTTGACGTGTACTGTGGCAATTGAGCAGCCTTATTTTGTTGCTCTTTCTGCTTTTTCTCATCCAACGCAACATTTTTGTGCTCATTGTTATGAAAAGATAGTTGACTCGATTTAGTTGAGAGGCTTGTTTCTTCTTTTTCTTTCACCACAACATTGTCCAAACCAGGTTTAAATTGCGATAATAATTTCTCTACATTCTTCAAATAAGTTGGCAATTTCTTAGTTTTTCTGTTTGATACAGACTCTTCGATTTGTTCAGCACACTTTTCGTCCTCATCTAACTCACTTACATTCAATTTGTCATGTAAATCAGCTGGTTCACTCTTATCATTAATTTCCCTTATGTGCGACTGATCATTCTCATGGCATTGTCCTAAGTTCGCTTTAGTACTGTTTTCAGTATTAGTTTTTGCCTCTGCTTGATTTGTATTCATTTGTTCTAAAACATTTTCGCAAGAGATTTGACTTTTCTTTGGTTTTAGATGTACGCTTCTTTGTGACCTTGCGCTTGGCATGCCTTCTTTAGAGGATTTCTCGCTTCTTTCGCTGATGGGCGATAGATTTGAGAAGGCGCTATATTTGTAACAATTGTTGCTTATATTGGCATTATATGGCTCCAAATTGAATTCATCAATTTCATACATATCATCGTTTTCGTGCAGCAAATCGTGTTTTTCAACTTCCTGTAAATTATGATCTAGTTCAATATTCTCTTGGACATCTTCGCCGCTAAATGCATTAAAAGATTCTTGTGATACGTTATGAAACTTTTGTGAGTTATGCGTTTGCTCATAGGAACTTTTTCTTTTATACAAAGCAAAAACCCCTTCGTCTGATTCGTACGCCAATTCACCCAACTCATTTGCAGCAGCTTTAGAATCATTAGCATGTAAGCCGGCCTCAATTCTTGCATCAGCATCAACATCAGCTGCATCATTGCAAAGATTAGAACCCTCTAGTGGCTTGGCCACGTTAAGCGTATTATCCTCCTCACGACGCTTTTGATCTATGTCATTGTGCGGCAACCTATTTTCCAATTCAGTTATTTCTTCGTTAACACTGTTCTCTTTGGCTTCCATTTTACAATCAGTATTCAGTTGCTCCTCAGATGACTGTTTTCTACAACACAAATGTTGGCCATAACTTTCTAAATACGTGGGATGCATTGTGGCATAGCCTTCATTGTCATTAATTTCGCGTGAGTTAGCACTTTTAATATTTACACAGAATGTATAGTCTATAACAGGCTTATGCTCTCGTGCGCTGCAGATACGACTTAAGATATCAAATACTAAGACTCCATTGCGCACATATTTGCTGTGAGACTTAAAGAAGCTATCAGCCGGTAACAATTTGTTGTAATCCATGCGATATTTGGCTATAAGAAAACTTGGCATTAATAACATTTAAATGCTTTCGAAATACAATCGTTACGTACCTACAGATGTACCATTCAAGTATATAAAAATGGGTAGATAGAATACACGCTGAAAATAGGCACGTAAGCTGCGTAACGATGTCTTAAATCGCAATCCCAGCACATCGGTTAATGGATAATTATCCTTTTCGTTTAATTTGAGCTCTATTGTCGTTACATTACCAATGAAATCAAACACTAGCAATATTGTGTCCGTTTCTTTGTGTAAAGGATGACTTTTTACCAGCTTGTTAATATTTCTAAGTTCCTTCATCTTTACAACTATCTCAAAAACATCACAATCCAGCAGCGGATCGTTGCCTATCTGCAACAGACCCATTTGTACCAAATATTGCACATAGACATTGGCTTGCGACTGTAGCATGTTGCCAGTATTAGATTTGCCTGGTGACTGTTGCACCGGCAGACGTGGTGTTTTACGCTGCAAAGCAAATTATCAGTTAATTCATAGCCACAGCATAATTTTGTTACTTACATTGGAAAATTGCGTAAGATGTTCGAATTCCTTGGTAGCCAGCAATGACTTTTTGATAATGGCCAACATTAGAAAAACCTCCGGTTTGTGTGCGCGATACTCGCTGCCAACACAAATCAGCTTGTGCCAAAACATTTTGAGATGCAGCGTTTTGTTGACACAAGTCGAGTTAGCAATGGGCAAGCCGCGTAACTGCAGTAAGAGCGTGCCAACTGTCTTACGACCCATACCCGGTGAAACTGCATAAAATGTAAGCTTAACGGGGCGATTGTCAGTCTTAAGTCGCTTAATTCCTGTCAAATCGCATTCCCATATGCAGTTGCTATTAAATATGATAGTTTCAGCTGTAGGCGAAGAGGCACCTTCTACCTCAAAGTCTATTTTATTGAGCGCAGCATTCATTATGATTTTATCCTTTGAGTGTGAGGCAAGTGACTGTTCAATATCACGCATATCACGCCCAATGAAATTAATGCCTAAATTAAGAAATTGTATTTTTTTTTAAATTTGCGAATGTGCTGCATTATCTCTAGACTTACCCTCAACCACATGTAGCACCACACAGTATATGTCCTCTTTCTCATACTGACTCATATCGCTGCGATGGGATATCGGCTTGTAGCGTTGAACCATTGCACTATGTTTGTTTATTAACTTAACTTAATAACCGATTAATTTAAAACACTAAAAAATAACTGAATTGGATTTTTTTAACTTGCGTAAATTTTTAGGTTTTGTGTTGTGCACAAGTAATTATTATCCTCTATCAGATTTTGCCAGTGTCGTTGCTGTATTTGATGAATTTTAAAAAATAATTCCAGGCATACTTTGTTCCGCTTTTTTTTTGTGTTATATAAAGCAAGTGCAACCCTAACTAAGCTGTTACCATGGTTACTCATTAATAATAACAGCGGGCAGGTGCCAGCTACAATACAATATTTCCATCCCTCATTCCACCGCAAATTGTTCCAGTAAGGTGCGACGCGCTGGTTCAGCATTTGCCTCGAAATGTCCATGCTGTATGCGATGATTCTTTAATGCTGTGCCCTGTATAAAGCGTACACCACAGATGCCGCATTGATACGGCCGTTCGCCGGTATGCCGACGTATATGCAGCGTCAAATCATTGGATTGCGTAAAGCTTTTCTCACAATAGGTACATTTGTATGGTCTTTCGCCGTTGTGTATGCGCATATGCTGCTGCAACTTGTAGGAACGTCCAAATCCCTTTTGGCACACTGTACAAATATGTGGTTTTTCACCCGTATGCGTGCGACGATGGCATTGCATATCCGAGGAGCGCGGAAAGGCCATATCACAGTAGTCGCATTTAAAAGGCTTCTCACCTGTATGACGTCGCATGTGTATGATAAGATTGGACGAGGAGCTTGCCGCCTTGCCACAGAATGCGCAAAGGAAACGTTTTTCCGCTGGTTGTTTGGTTTGTTCTTTCTTAACTACACTGACATTACTAGCATCTGCTGTATGGAATTTTTTAATGTGTGCAGCAAGTCGATCTTTACGATTATATTTACGCGTACATTGATTGCACTGAAAGATCTGCGACTGCTCATTATTTAAGCAGAACTGCGTAGGCTTTTTCTCCATTACATCCAATTCGTCCAGCGACAAAATGTTTGACTCTCCATTACCATCGTGCTGCAGCTCCATATGCAGCAGCAGATTCGACTCCCACATAAATTTATAACCACATTTTGTACATTTAAACTGCTTCTCTGTATTGCCACACTGCACACGCTTATGGTGCTCAATAAGCGCCTGGCTAACGCACTTAAATATGCAATGCTCACAGCCATCATTAATGCGTTCCAGCCTGTGCATGGCCAGTTGATGCATGTATAACTCATATTTGCGTTTACAACGTAAGGAACACATACCGCATGTATAGTATTTGTTGGTGTCGCTTGTATCCTGCTCAGCATCGGTTTCCGAGTCATCAATATGCAACTCATAGCCCAGCTGATTGGTAATGGAATAATTTTGCATAGAACTATAGTCATGATGCGAGCCAGCCGGTGCGGTTTTTAAATGCTGGCGCAAAGCGTGAATTGTATCGAATGGCAGTTCGCACACTTTGCACATAATAATCTTGCTACCATGTAGATAACGATTGGCATTGATAAGAGCTTCGGCATAGGGTAATTGTGCTGCACTCACTCCGTGCCTTTCAATATGTTGCAGCAAATTGTTGAGACGATAAAAACGGCGCGCACACCAACGACACCTATAAATTCCCGATTCCTTGGCATGCATAAGATTATGACGTGTTAGATCTTTTTGCATTTTAAAGCTGCGTTTGCACTCGTCACAATTAAAGCTGGGTGGGGATTTGCTAGCGTTTTCTTCTAGCTGCAAAGAGAGTTTTATTAGATGGCGCGGTATACTTTAGAATATAATTGTCAACATAACTGGCTGTTCATATGTAAAAAGGTGTTTCCTCTTACAATGTTTCAATTACAATGTTTCCTCGTACAATAAGAGGTAAGTTCAAGAAACATATTATATGTATTGTCAGTATGGCTAATAATACTAAAAATTTAAAGTCAGACAAGCATCAATAAGCTAATAGACTTGACTACAGAAAAGTACAAAATTACGTTACTTTAAAGACTTTGTTACTTTAAAAAATTGTCTCTATTGCAAACGAAAAATATATATATCATCTTTTGGAAGCAACAATTTCTACCTGAATTACAACTCATGTCTGTTCTACACAAAAATTTGCCATTTTGAGCTGATTTTGCGACGTAAGAAACTTGCCTGTTTGGCAGTGCTTGCTTCCTCCTTGCACTCTTGATGCGCTACACTGGCGTGCAGCTTAAGATTCTCCTTCCAGCGAAAACGCAAAGGACACTTTCGGCAAAGAAAACGTTTGCCTGTATTTTGGCACAAGCTGCGTTGATGATGTTCCAGCAGCTCTTGATTCACAAATCTAGCGTTGCAACACGAGCAGACATTACTAGCTGCCTGCCAGTCATGCTGCTCCAATTGATGCGCATAAAGCTGATGCTTACGAGGCAATACCAGGCTACAGACTTCACATGCATAAAAACGCGCGGGTGCCGACATGTCACCATTTTCTGCATCTGAATCCGTATCGGTTTCGCTGCTGTCCAAATCAAGCTCACAGCCAGCTTCGTTTGTTATAGAATAGAAACGCTCAAGTTCAGCGTCGCCTTTGGAAACATCTTGCATAATGCGCTTGATTAACTGTTGCTTGCTTAGTGGTAGCTCCAGTTCGGGATACAGTAAAGATGATATTGCGGCAATTGCTGCAGGCGTGCTGCGTTCATCGGCAAAGTTAACACACTTCATATGCGTGCGCAAGTGTGTGCGCAAATCGCTAATCTTTGAATGCCTGGATAGGCAGATCATACATTGAATTTGTTTGCAACCATGTGGTCGGCACAATTGAGTTAACACAACGGGCATGCGTTCCAGGATGGCGGCTTCACGTTTTGGCAATGCGGCATCTATTTTCATGCTTAGCTCCTCACTATGTACACGCATGTGTGATTTTAAACCATCTTTGCGATGGAATTTTCGATCACAGTAGGCACACTCATATTGCTCCATATTGGGCATATGTATACGCATATGACGCGTCAAATCCTTTTGCCAAAGAAAAACCTTTTCACACTCTTCACACTGCAGTTTGACCTCAACCTTGCGTCTTTTTCTAGGCACGATTGGTACACTTTCCGTGCTAGGATCGGCATGAGAACACGCATGCTGCTGCAGATTCTGCTGCCACATAAATTTACCCGGACACTTATCGCAACTTAACTGTCTCAACTGATTTAGACAGTGTGTGCGCTTATGTTGCTCAAACAGTTTGGGACAAACAAAACCAATCTCACAAACATCGCAACATTGCTGTGGTTCTGTTTCAGCTTGGGTATGCTCTTCCAAAGTGTGCCGCATTAATCTATGCTTGCGAGTATATGGCAAGTTGCAGGGCACACAGTTGTAACTACAAATACCAGCTAACTCTTCGTCCGAGTCACTAAGGCACAACTCATATCCATGGGCATTAACTACAGAGTAATATTTGCTTAGACGTTGTTCGGTTATATCAGTGCACACCTGTTGTACGATTTCCAACAAATCCAACTGCTTATCACCAGCATAATGCACTTTGATCACATCATTTTCGAAATTTAGACTTTCAAGTGTCTTGGCATTGGCATGGATTGGCAAATGCTGACGCAGCTCTGTTAAGTGCTGGAAACGCATGCCGCAAAGTTTGCACTCAATGCGTTTAAGCCGGCCGGAACTATACAAACGTTCGGCATAGCGCCATTTGTTACTTAACTGCAAGGCCTGCAATTTGGCATCACGTTTTTTGTGCGAGCGTAAGTGGAACTGGTATTTATCCTTGCGTAGAAAACCCTTGCCACAGATATCGCAAACAAATGTTGGCTCCTCAAAGTGTATACGCGCATGGCGCTGCATATCTCGGAACCAGGAAAATGTTTTTCCACAAACCTCACAGGCATGTCGTTCCTCTTGTTTTACCGCAGATTTGTCCATTTTGTGTTTATCGTCTGCACGTGAGGGACGACCGCGGCGACGTCTAACAGACATGGGATTACTGCTTGCGCTTACGCTGTCAATTAATTAAATATTAATATATAAAGCATGTACGTTTTAAAAACGCGCTTAATGCTTACACTTCATCGTCGCTATCTGTTGACTGATCCAATTCTTTCTTTTTGATTTTGCGCTGACTGCGACGTATTTTAATGGGTTTGCTTTCCAAATCACTGTTAAACCTTTAAATACATAAGTATCAGCAATGGTAATACATATTGCAAATGCTTACTCCTCTTCAGTATCACCATCAGCTGGCACAGTTTGCTCTCCATTGCTATTGTCCGATAATTTGTTTGTTTGGCTGCTGCAGCCAGCTAAGTTCTCTTCAGTATAAAAGGCTTCTGCAACATCCAAAAACGCGCAGTTCAGACTACCCAATAAACGCTCGTCGTCCACATCAACTTCTGTCTTGATTTGTACCTGTTGTGGAATGTCTATGGGTGTCTCATGTAGGCATTGCACTAACATCTGTTTGTGTGCCTGTTGAGCCATTAGTACAAAATCATAGGCACTATTCAAAAGTTCACAACATTTGTTGCATATATTTTGTGGCATATCATTTGCATGCTCGAAGAGAGGCTTTAAGTAGAGAAATAATTATATTTAAAGCTTTTTTTTAAAACAAATTTAATGCTTACATCAATTTGCGTGAGCTCTCGATAAATATCGTATAAACTTTTATTTCCATGTTTTTGTACACGTGTTGTAAGTGGTACTAAATTGTGGTTGAGCGTGGCGCACGTGCGACATTTTTCAGGCGCCATGTTTGTTTATTATATCTAAAACTATTTATTTTATGTCGAGCGCAAAATAATTTAGTTGAATTCGATGCCAATACGAAAAGACAAAGTGTAGCCAGACTGTGAAACAAGATTATAGTGTGACCATAAATTGTCTAAAACCAAAAAATTACTTTATCGATAGTTGCCAATTATTCAATTTCGACCGTTTATCGGATGAGCTTACAATATGGCAACGTTAACACATTATATCGATATAGTGATAGAATTGGCCACAAGAATAAACTTTCACAATAAAGTTTTAGCGTAAAGTAAATTTGTTTATTATAATAAAAATGAGCAAAATATGCAGAACTTGCTGCAGCAGACACTCGAAAATGTTTTACGCGCTGGACACTTCACAGGAGCACAACTATGAGAATAAAACACTTGGTCAAATGCTGCAGGAGCTGATGAGTGTTGAGGTATGCAAATGACAACAAAGTGTGTCCTTAAATCTTAAATATGTTGGATTTCTGTAGTCAACAGAGCAATGCAAAAAACTTTCTTCGTGGATTTGTGGCAACTGTTGTAGGAAATTGAAAAATGCTTATGGCTTTGTGCTGCAAGCGCTCAAGGCACAAAAATATCTATTACAGGAGAGCTTAGCCAGCACAGAGCACGGCAAGCAAATAGATATAGATGAGGATTGTCTAGATGAAACACCAGTGCCTATGCAATTGGATGATAGCATCGATAGCAGCACGCCTTTGTTTGAAGATTCTTTGGTAAACATTAAAGTGGAGCAAATACTAGAAGCTGATGATACTGTAGAGCCCAGTTCCCCTCAATCAGTTTCTTACGATCCTTTGGTGCCAAAACTGGAAATGGCCGCTGACAGCAATACTAGTTCTGAGTAAGTTTTTTTAAATATTTTATTATATTTAACGCTAATCTTTTATACTCATATAAATCTAGCGATCTTGATGATATTCCACTTACAATACTTAAACGCAAAGAAATTAAAACAAGAGCTTTGAAACAGAGTACGCTTGATAGCGCCTCAAAACCGCCCTATAAATGCGAACAGTGTTCCAAATCCTACAAATATTTAGAATGCCTGCGAAAGCATGCTAAAAAACATGAGAACAATGAACAATTTGTTGAACAAATTACTAAATTACAAAATGAACGTAGTGCAGATAATCAATACGAAGCCAAAAATATAGAGCAACAAAGCAAGAGTAACGCGGAAAAAGTTAATTTAACTCAAAGTAATCCAAAGAAAAAACGCGAGAGACTTAAAGATGTAAGATTTACTGATTTTAATTTACAACTGTGCAAACCCAATGGCTGCAAGACGATTAAATGTATGATTTGTTTGCTTGATTTTGCAAAACTCTCAGAGCTGCGTAGTCATTTCGATGTACATCCAACGAACATAGATTTTGAAGCACATGGCCATCCCATAGGACGCATAGCAGAGGGATTCTATAGAAATGCAGTAGAGTCCACAGCAGAGGGTCTAAAGAATCGCATTCTAAATGATCTAGATGATCGAAATTATTCACGTTATTATTCTATAACAAATGAAGCTGGCTATGAAATGAGTTTGGATAGTTCCGACACGGATGGTGATGAGGAGCACAAAAATTACACTTGTGACCTATGTCCGGCAAAAAGCTGGCCTAGAAAATACCTGCTCTTTGAACATCACAAAGCAACGCATAGCTGGATTGAAGCGCCCCATCCCTGTCGACGTTGCGGAGCGCGATTTCTAAATTCGAACCTGCTCTCACATCACTTAAATACGCAATGCTATAATGCTCTGAAGCGTTATCGCTGCGAAAAATGTCCATTAAGGTTCTTTTGGCGGCAGAACCTTTATAATCATAATAAACTAGAGCATAAAAACAAGGTAATTGCATCTTGTAGCTATATGTGCACAAATATCGATTTGTGCAATGTTTGTAAAAGGGCAGAAAGAGTTGTGGCAGACAGGAAGTACTTTATATTGTAAATGATTTGCACCTTAATCTATTTTAACTTAAATTAACTTTCCGACCTTCGTTTTTTTGTTTCTTAAAAAAGTTACAGCTTATTGTACTGCCTGCCACGAGCTCAACTGCAAACAACTTTGAATTAATTTTTAAATCAAAAAATAAACCAAGTTTACACTATATACTTTTAGAGAGAAAATTTTCAATGCGACAAGTGCCCACGCTGTTTTCTTAACCAGCATTCCTACACCAGGCATATGTTACTACACGAGGAAACTACAAAACTCATACCCTGCCGTTGGTGCACGCGCAGTTTCTATCGTCTGGGGCTGTATCATAAACATTTGAAGCGTCATGGTCTTGAAGCAGCAGACATACCATTGGCTGAGACTTTGCTAATGGCTATGGCTAAGACAGTTGAGCCAAAGACTATTTTATGTAAATTATGTGATGTTACATTTGATTCCCTGGATGACTTACGCAGTCACATAGGCATGCATCCAAAGTCGCACAACAATGCACCTAGCAATTATATAATAGCCACAAATGCCGGTATAGAGATTGACTTGAACGATACGGATTGTGAAAATAATGAAACTGGTTTTCCCAAGTCATACAAATGCAATCTTTGCGGAGTAACGTGTAAACACAGACATGACATGCTGGAGCATCAGTATGCAATACATACTTTTGAGAAAATGCCTTTTTCCTGCGAAGATTGCATATTTAAAAGTGTCGATAAGGTAATTGTTACTTAATAATATTTTTGCTAGTAAACATTCCGCTTTTATGTTGCTTACAGCGCATTATGGACTATCATCAACGCAGTCAATGCTTAAATAAGGAAAAACCATTCAGCTGTCCGCAATGTAAATACAAATTTCAATGGGAAGAAAATCTGCAGCTGCATCTAAGTACATTACATGCGGACACGCCAGAAACTGCTGTCAACAAAGTGAATAAGGTGAAAACCACAGAACTAAGTGAGCGTTACAAATTTAAATGTCCACATTGCGTACGCGCATTTGTACTACAAATAAGCCTTGATAAGCATATACGTGATATGCATGTTGTTAAAAGATTCGCCAATAATAAGGTATATCTATGCTCTTTATGCGGCTTAAAGTGTACATCACAAAGCAAACTGGACATACATATGAAACGTCACAACAAGATAAAACCATTTAAGTGCGATCACTGCGATATGCGCTTTACGGTCTTTTACGAATTAAAAGTACATCAACGCAAACATACGGGTGAGCGACCATATCACTGTACGCTGTGTGGTAAAAATTATTCACGCATAAATAAATGGAAGAAACATGCGTTAACGCATAGAGTAACGAACTAAATTTAATAATAAAAAAAATATAGTCAATGTTAAATGCCTTTTGTTTTAATTACGAAAACAATTGCTGCAGTTTACAGGCTGCAGGCGCATATTTGAAATTGATAAAACATTTATCGATATGTTGCAACTATCGCTCTGAGTATGGTCAGCCAAACAGCTGTTTGTAATTGAAATAAAAACAAAACAAGCGAAAGAGGTCTATACACAACAAACAGTATTTGTGGCCAAAATCTTAAACTAAAACTATGTTAACATGTTTAAAACAACATGTAGAACGTGTTTCAATCCGCCACTCAGTCCAATGCATGAGCTGTGCAATCGAGGTAGAAAAATTCACAACAAATTACTTAGCGAATTGCTTGAAGAATTAACACAAATAAAAGTAAGTTCCCTAATTGTTTTATGCTATTTTATGAATAAAATTGTATTAATTAAATTGTTTATAGCCCAATTATGAAACTGATACACAACTACCACAGTATTTATGTAACGACTGCTTGGATAAACTGGAGAATGCCTACGATTTTGTGCTCCAAGCGAAGCAGGCAAACATGCACTGGTTGCAAAAAATACAACCAATACCACCGCTGCATTATTTTACAAATACCAACGACGCGACGAGCTGTACGCAATTGCGTATAAAACATGAAGTGGTTCTGACAGAGGAGCAAACCGAATATGCCATTGAAAGCAATCTACCAACACAAGAAGGTGACTGTTGCCATAGCATAGCCCCGCATGAGTAAGTGCATCAGTGCATATTTTAAGCAAATGTTTACTAATATACTTCAACAGTCAGCAAAGCCCCAAGCCCATGTTTGTAATACGCAAACTATCCAACACCGATTTGGAAATATGTGATTCTGTAACCCATGAAAACTCTAGCTTCACTAGAGGGTAAGCGCATTTAAAACACTTTGAGTTTATATAATGTGCATTTCCTATAGTTGCCCAATTAATACACTGTCAACTGGCATGGACCATGCCGCCGACTACACACAAGATACTTCCAGTCGCGTTTCTAATGCTACAAGCGACAATACAACACTTTTGGATTTACCTATTGAAACTAATGAGTAAGCAAACTTTTTATGTACAAACCAAATACAAAACACATGTATAAATCATATTGCCCAACAGCGAAGTCCTGGATGACATGCCACTGAAAGAAGTGCAACTATTATTGCGCAGCCAGCAAGCAGCTACAATTGATCCCTTAGCAACTAAGCAAACGGAATTAGTTGACAAGTAAGTGCTGCAGTTTTATAATGACAATTATGACAATTCGACTGTTTTCCAACAGCAAACACGCATCAGCGGACGTAAGTCACTCAAAACCGTATGCTAGGGAAACTACAGGTAGAGAATACAAATGCACTCAATGTGATAGATCCTACAATTGGCCAGCGGGCCTCAAAATGCACATGCGCAAGCACACGTCCAAAAGCGAATGGCTAACTTGTCCAGATTGTCCTCAAAAGTTCTATCGCAAGGACAACATGATGGCGCACATGCGTAAAAAACATGGCGCTCCCAAAGCATCCAAACGCTCTGGTTCAACGCTAGCTAAGATAACAGAGCTGGACATAAACTTGTGTCTGCCAAATGGAGTCAAGCAGATAAAGTGCATGCTCTGCTTGCAAAGATTTGAACGCATTTGGCAACTGCGTAAACATCTGGAAGAGCATGCCAGCAATGTTAAGCAGTTTAAAATTTCTAACGAAGCCTTAAATGAACTTGCTGGCAGCTTCTTTGCCAACGTAAATGATATTGACAAAAATGAATTGAAAGAACGCATAGCAAACTGTCTGGCGGTGCAAAACTATGAACGCTTTTACTCAATTACAAATCAGGCTGGACGTGAATTGAGCTTGGATAGCTCGGAAACAGAAAGTGACTTTGAGGAAGAGTCGAGCAAAAGTATTAAAGATGAGCGCTACGTCTGCGAGCTGTGTCACAGCAGTTTTTCGCGGAAATATCAACTCTATGAACATCAGCGACAACAACATGCCTGGTTGGATGCGCCGCATGTCTGCACACGCTGTCACATGCGGTTTGTGAGCTCCCAACTGCTGACGGTGCATAGCATTAGGCATTGTCATAATATGCTAAAGTTGTATATATGCAAATATTGTCGAGCACGTTTTCTTTGGCGTCAAAACTGGAGTGCACATTATGCCACTCACAGAGATAAGGTTGGTGCAGATTGATTTTTGTAGAAGTTATAGGATTCCCGTTTATACATATTTTAATTACCTTACCTTTTGCAGAATAGCCTAGTTCATTGTGAGCAGTGTAATCGCAGCTTTCGCGATGTACGTGGTCTTAATTCGCACAATCTGAGCATGCATGCCGATAAATCTCAATTCCTGGACTGTAGTTGGTGCAGCCTGAAGTTCTCCAATCGGGATTTTCTGCTTAAACATTTGCAAAAACGTCATGCTATGAAAGCAGAGCATTTGCCACTGGCGCAGACACATTTGGCAGCGTGTGCCGAGCCAAATGGTCAAAAGCTTATACGCTGCAAAGTTTGCGAATTAACATTTGGCCGAATTCGTGAATTAAGGCTACATCTGGCAAAGCACCACATCAATTTACAGCGCAGTTACGATGCGCCATTGAACTATTCCATAAGCAATGAAAAAGGATTTGAGCTGGCACTAAACGACAGCGATACTGATGAAGAAAGCGAAGCATTAGAAGTTAGATACACCTGCTCCCTGTGTCAAGTGCAATGCAGGCGGCAGTACGAACTGCAGCGGCATCAGCTGGCACTACATCCTTACGATGCACTGCCGCATAGCTGCAGAAAATGCATTTTTAAATGCGCCGCAAAGGTTAGATTAATGTCTTTCCCTTTATATTGCTTCAAACTTACTTATTTTAAACATATTGCAGCGCATACTGGAACGTCATGAGCGTAGCCAATGTTTAAATAAAGATAAAAAGTTAAGCTGCACCAGCTGTGGATACAAGTTCATGTGGCAGGAAAATCTTGAACTTCATCAACGCCTACACAAGGCATCCAACGACTTGATGAAGTCAACGGAGCAAATAGCACTGACCAGCGCTAAATTGCTAACTTGTCCTCACTGTGAACGCACTTATAAGCACAACACGCGTCTGAGCAATCATATACGCGATGTGCACAGCCAAGAGGGACAACAAAACAAGCCCAAAGAGCCAGGACGCTTTTTGTGTTCCCAATGCGGCGTAAATGTGCGTTCCAGAGGAGAACTGCAATTGCATATGAGACGTCACAACAATGACAAACCCTTTAGTTGTGACATGTGCGATATGGCGTTTGTTTCCTTCTTCGAGCTAAAAATTCATCGCCGAAAGCATACTGGCGAGAAGCCTTACCAATGTACAATGTGCCAAAAGTCATTTGCGCGTTCCGATAAGTTAAGAGTGCACCAGGCCACGCATAGGAATAAAAAAACCAAGCTGCAAGCGTCCAAATAAATGCAAGCTTCAAAAAATCCGCCATGTACATTATTTAAGCATTCAAGATTTATTAATAAAATTGCATGAAATCAACGGATTAAGCGTTCTATATGTGCAACTTGATATGATTTTGTAAATTTTTGGAGTTACTGAAGCACGTATCACTTATGTGGTTTTAGTGTACTGTGTGTAGCCATGTGACGCTTGAGTTTATGTGAATACGCAAAACTCTTGGCACAAATGGTGCATAGGAAGGGCTTTTCACCGGTGTGCATACGCTGATGATATACCAAATCAGCATGGCGTGGAAAGCCCATGTCGCATAATTCACATTTAAAGGGCTTTTCACCCGTATGACGTCGCATGTGTATGATTAAGCTGGCTCTGGAACGCATTGTCATTCCACAAAGCGAACAAAGAAATCGTCCAGCTGATATGTTAGATTTTCCATTGTCTTTGAGATGTTTATTTTTGATGTGATTATTGAGGCAGGTGCGCCAACGAAAACTGCGCTCACAATGCGGACATTGCAGTAATTTGCTTGAGTTAATAACAGGTTGGGGCTTAGTAGACTCATCGTCGTATCCTTCGTGATGCAATAATATATGCTGTTGCAGATTTTCCGGCCACATGAATTTGTAATTGCACTTGGGGCAAATGAATCGCTTTTCATCATTTAGACATTGACCAAGCTTATGATGATCCATAATATTCTGCAATAGATGGTAGTTGAGGTACAAAAAAAATCAAAAATATAACTTTGTTTTACAAATGGACATGCAGTGGGATATGCAGTATTGCAAAAGCAGCACTCGAGTGGAATTCGCAGTCAGACGCCATTAATAAGAGTGAATCAAACGAAGACATCTGGTCCTCATATGACATGAAACCAGCTCAAACTATTGGCGAGAGATTGGAGCAGATGTCGATAATTTTTTGACTCCCTATAGACTTTCATACAATATTATAGAACTTCAACTTCATGTACAATATGAATACATACACAGTGAACTCAACAATTATTCCAGCACATTGAATTTTTCACTCTAAAGCTTCTTTTGTTTACTTACAAATCACCAAGATCTGCTATGGATCGAAAACTAATTGATATTTATACAGTTTGAGGTAAACTGCGCTCAATTCTTGAGTCGCAAAGCAAAGTGAACTGATAGCTACCGAAATACGCAGAAGAGATTTGAATTGTACGCGCGCTTCGTCAAGGCGAAAACAACATAGCCAAGCAAGCAATGCGATGGAATCCCCTTATCAAATGGGGCAAAAAGAACACGTGCCAGCTAAAGAAGCTCCACAGAAGCGGAAATACAGGCCTTGGGTATAAATTGAAACGAATTAAGAAATATATACCAAGATAGTGTCAGATGGAAGATGGTAATTGAAGAAGCCCTATGCTGCTCCAACAGGAGATAAAGTAAATCATAAAAGTATATATATGTCACATCAATGGTTTCATCTGTTTATCTATGACATGGAATATGACATCTTAGCACAAGTAGCCTGATTTGGTGAAATTCTTTACAAGCACTTGGTTTCCTTCCACTTTCAAAATGAAAGTCACTCTATGTAAAATTGATTCAAAATCTTTGGATAGCCCGAGTCATGCATACCGACATTTAACTCTCTTCTTAAGAAGATTGAAGTTCCTTTGGTGTACACTTGTGCGCACAACTGCGAGTGACTGAAGTCAATTTGTGTGGAAATTATATGTTCGGAAACACAAAGTAGTTAATATATCTATTTTTATCCTTGTTCTACTTTTAAACTTTTTTAATCCAAGTTAAGATTAACTGAGCATAGTTGCTTCAATAAATAAAAAATACATAATTGAAAATATGCTTACCTTGGAAACACATTTAAATATGCAATATTCGCATTCGTAGGGCATCCTGTCAAAACTGTGTATGGTGCGTTGATGCAGCATCAGTTCAAATTTGCGCTGACATTGTATATGGCAAAGATCACATGTATAGAGAGAGGGCACAGTCGTTTCATCATCTGTTTCCGAGTCATTCAGTTCTAGTTCAAAACCAAACTCATTGGTTATGGAATAGTTTTGCGCCGACTCATACGGAAAATGCATGGAATCGGCCATCTTAACTTCCAGTTGTAGATGTAGACGCAATTCTGCCATAGTTTCGAATTGTATTTCACAAATCTTGCAGCTAATATCCTTAAGACCATGGGGGTTTGATGTAGCCGCTAGCAAAGTCTCAGCTAATGGTAGATTCTGTTCGCTTAGGCCATGACGCTTCAGATGCTTGAGCATTAAATCGCGTCGATAAAATTTGCGACTGCACCAAAGGCATGGCACCAAATGATCTTCGTCAGCATGAACGGTGAGTAGATGCACGCTTAGGGACTTTTGTTCCGCAAAACTTCTGCCGCAGGCCACACAAGTAAAAGTTTCTTCCTATGATTAAAAACTGTTTCGTTATTCCATAGAAAATGCTTAACTTGAACTTACCAATTTTTTGTGACTTTTGATATGAGCCTTAAAATTATGCTTCCAGTAAAAACGCTGTGGACAATGGCGACAAGCATAACGTCTTGAGGTATTCTTGCATTGGTTGATGTAATGATGATTGAGCAGCTGACGACTGACAAAACGCGCATTACAGCGGCTGCAAATATGTGGAGCCACGCTACCAGGATGCTGCAATCGTTGATGCTCATAAAGCTGATGCTTGCGTCCATAGCTTTGCTGGCAAAGTTCGCAAACATAATTGGTTTTGTGCTCAAGGAACAGCTCATCTGGCTCCGCTGTTTCGCTTTCTGTCTCCGAACTGTACAGATCCAATTCATAGCCACATTGGCTGGTGATGGAGTAGAAACGTGCATAGTTTTCTGCACTCAAATCTTTAGCTATGCGTTCGCACAACTGTGGACTATTTAATTGCTGCAGATCCGGATACAGCAGGGTCTTAAGTTCACCAATACTATCTGTGCTATTTACCGCTGGATGTTCCTTGAGATGACAACGTAACTCGAAGATTTTTCTAAAAGTCTGCTGACATATCATACACTGTATGAGCTTCAGTCCGTGTGGCTTGCACATATTTAAATCAATTTTTGGCACTACTTTCTTTTTGAGATTTTTTGTACCTATTCGGGAGGGAACTGCACAATTTTGAAGTAGTCTCTGTTGCGCTGCCTCGTCTTTCGTTAGCTTAGCTGTTTTTCTATTATCGTAGAAGCTCATATGATTGGGATTACAGCTAAAAAAAAATATAATTTCTTGCACACAAATGCTTGACTTTGGCAATGTTAGCACTCACCTATGTACATTGCGGGTATTCACGCTGTTTTGGTTGGCAGCTTGATCCTGTTTTCTGTTATCGTCAGAGCCCATTTTCTTATGATTCGAAGTCGAGCTAAACAAAATATGATTTCTTGCATGAGAAACCTTGGCATGGGGTAGTTGGTACTCACCTGCGAGCTGTGCGGGTATTCACGCTCTTTTGTTCAGCTGTTGCATTCGGTTTTCTGTTATCGTACACGTCCATTTTAGTATTGGGAGAAGAGCTAAGCAAAATATAATTTCTTGGGAATGTTAGCACTCACCTGCGATCAATGCGGGCAGTTGTAGGATTTTGTGTCTTATTAAACACGCCCACAGCTGAAGGATCACTGACATCTGAGCGCTCATTCCTTTGAGTATGCTGCAAATCGTTAACATCTATAAGCAATGGATCTAAATCACTAGCATTTATTTCGGGAATATTTAAAGCAACTGATTGATGCTTCAATGGGTAAAAATTAAATGTTGCTGGAAGTTCTTGCGCTACAGGTTCTAACTCAACGGCGGGATTTTGTATAAAATTTGAAACAGGGGATGTACATGGAGGTAATTGTGGCTCAAAAGCTGACAGAACCTGTGTATGCTCCATAAAAGGTTCTGCGTTAGTTGTATTTTCACATACGTTATCAATAAAGCTTGTTTGTGGCATATGATGATGTTTGGCTGTAGCTTTACTTAAATTTTCGTCTAGAAAATTTATGTTATCCAACAGTGGATCAATATTATTATTCCACAAAAACTCATTTTCAGCTATTTTGTCATCAAATTCCATAATTTCAACTTGTACAGTCTCAAATGTTTCAAGTTCACTGGAGAAGCAACCGGCATTGTGTAAACAATCATCGTTTTGCTCAAAACCATCCTCCAACCGGCATCCGATTAAGAGTTCATGGGCTTTACGCGCTTGTACAACAAACTCATACGCGTTGTTCAGTTTATGGCAACAATTGTCGCATATGCATTGGGGCAGCTTTTTGAGGGAGTCACCAGTTGCCTAAATATAAATTTGAGAGTGAAATATATATACATATATATATAATGAATTCATGTTAGCTCACTTCAATTTTGGTTAAATCACTTAGCATTTCTGAAAGCGTTCGTTTCGGATAGTTTTTTGAGAGTGTTGAGAGTCCGTAAAGCTCTCCCGTATCTTCTCTGTCACAAGTACGGCAAAACTTTGGCAAATTCATTATTGTTTTAATATTAAAAACTTCTCATAATTTCTTGCTAATTTTATATTCTTATATTTATGCACATTTTTAGAAACTGGATCGGCTGATCTACACTGCTTGTCGTATTTTAGCAAGCAGTGTTAAGTTACCTGACATAAGCTGTTTGCTGTGACACAGGTTACAAAATAAGGAATTTTTTGGGAAATTTTTTAAAATAAAAATTAATGTTCGTGTTAGGTTTTCTACTAAAAACGGCTCATATCTCTTCAATCTAGCTACTTTCACCTCCATGTGGTGCACCTTTGACAACCAGAGCCACCTTGGTGAAGATCTGGTAACTAATGCATAGGGAGTCCTTGTTCAGGGCTATTGAAAGAAGGAGCGCTTTGGTTATGCCTAAGAAGCGCTTAGCCAAGTGGGGTTTGGTATTTAGTTACGGCGGCTAAAAATTGTAATAGGAATTCGAACAGGCTACTGTAGGTTAACGTATCAGCAAACTACACCCGGAGTTTTTTTTTAAACAAAAACCTGCAAAGCTGAAGCTATATGGGTAGCCTGAACAGTGCTGATGCACCAAAGAAGAACAAACCGTCATATAAAGATAGGCACACTACTAAACTTTTTAGAAAGCATGAGACTTAGATATATTGTCTAAAGGGGGCTACAATAGAGCTACAAGTGGCGCCGCAAATCTTCCCCATCGATAATTATCAGAATAGGTTCGGCAGCGAAGGAGTGGGCCAAGTATCATCCGCGGCGTTCACATTCCTGAAAAGGAATACCACACTTGGCACACCTATCTGCAGGATCAGGCGTGGTAGCCCAGCCGGTTAAAATGAGCGTCCTACAGATCGGTTTGTTCGTCTAGAGCGTAGCACCTATTGCCTTGGACCTTGGAAGTGGTAGTATACTCGCCTCTAAACCCAAAGGTCGGTGATTTGACATTGACATAGCTATAATAAGTTCAAGAAATCACAACTTGTATGACAATTTTTTAGTATCGATTCGCTAGCAGTTGTCTTTCCTAATTCTTGAAAGCTGAAAGAGGCGCTAAGCATGGTACAGAATAAGATATATTAAGTATCATTTGATGCTTTACATATTTTATATATATTTTAAATGGTATATAATTATATTAAAATATAGTCTATAACGGGGCTACATGGCTATGGTAATTTTGCTTTACTTTATAGCCCACTTCATGGCAATGTAAATACTTGCTACAAAGACCACGGTGAAAGCCAATTTTTTTAGATTTGCGCGATTTATGCCCTGAACTGTGCGCACAACATCCATGTTTAAACGGAAAACATTACGGCTCTCCTCAATGAACTCGGCACGCAAGTTATCATCGAACTTTGAATATTGTTCGTTAAATATGCGGCGCAATTTGCCCTTCATTATAGGGATTTTTTCATTAAAAAATGTTGCTGCGCAGCCGTCAGGACATATAGTGACCTGGGCAGGCATGGGACGCGCCATTAAGTCGTTCTCATCAGGTGCATCACCATTTCCGTTTTGAGCAGCCTGCGTAGCTTCAGCTGCAGCCTTGTCAGCTTCCACTTGCTGCTCCTCGTCGGACTTGCTAAAAATCCAGATCTTGCGCGCAATCATACGTTTTTTCTGTAATAATTGGCCGCCAGACATAAGCGCCATATACATTTGATAGGCATATGCAAATAGCAGCAACTCATTTTTCTTGGCCACTTCTTCCAGATGTGCTATATATTTCTGCACACTAGGGCGCGGCTCGTACTTATCCTTCCAATCAGCACCATAAAAGTAAGCAAAATCTTTTTCAAATGCCGCTGTGCGATAAAATTCTTTGGGCAAGAGGCGCTCCGGCAAGTGGGTCTCAAAGAATTTATAAAGTTCGTAAAAGGCCAGCAGACCGTCATACCAGACGGCATCATCCGATAGCGCTGCATAAGTACAGTTCTTACAAATTGCATATCAAAGAAAAAACAAAGAAAATACAAACCAAGAGCAAATTTTGCATTAAAAAGCTTATCGCTTAGAGTGTGTACGTCTTTAATTTGTTTACGCAACTCCTTTGAAAATGTCATGTCCACAGAGTCATCGTCCACCGCATTTTTATCCTGTTTGTCCATGGCTACTTCTTCGTTGTTCGACATAATGTATTTGTGCGTACTACTATTTCAAAATTACTTTTGTTTGTAAAATTGTTTTGTCATTAACTACGACGTCTTTGTTTTGAAAAAGACAATTGATGCAAAGCGATTACGATGTATTTAGTTATGTCGATGTTTCGATAAACGTGCCTATCGACGAGTGGGCAGTTTTCGAATGCGGTTGGCAGTGCCGCTATTATATATCGGGATATTTTATAGCAGATTAGTCTCAGCTTGTTTTATTTACGTTTTCAGACAACTTACTAGATTTTTTTGCAATCGCCACTGCTAATGTAAGTATTGTTTTATATACTTTTTAGACGATAAGCAAATTTTCGTTTAAAAATAGTTGTATGCACTGCTCAGTTTTTTTTCACTTTCTTTGTGGCACTAATAGTGTTCCTCTAATGCAATATATACTTAAATGCTAACATTTTTAACAAATATTTTATTACTACTTTTACTTATTGTATAAAAAGTACAAAATACATGCACAACGACAAGACAAACAAAAAACTGGGTGCTTTGGTTTCAATTTCCTACATACTTTTATAATTTCCAAACCTACACTTTCCTTCCAACACAACACAAACACAATCCTGCGATTCCAACAATTGCTTTAGTAAAAACTTTACATAAAAATCAAAAAGAAAAGCAATGTCGGATCTCTTTACCACTTTTGATAGCAACGGGGACGCCGAACACACTAACAGCGGCCAACGTGATATAACAATGGCCTCGCCCTCCCAGCACAGTCCCATGACAAACAATAGCAATTCATCCTCACAAAATGGTGGCGGCGCTGGCACCACTGGCACTCCATCCACTGGAGTTGGAAAAAGTAGCAATCACAATATTGTTACTGGAACTGAGAACACACCCGTAAGCATAGCTTTGCGTTAGGCATGTAAACATTTTTAAACCATTTTTGCTACATTTGCAGATGCTTACTAAACCGCGTCTTACAGAGCTGGTGCGTGAGGTAGACACCACCACACAACTGGATGAAGATGTTGAAGAACTATTGTTACAAATTATTGATGACTTTGTTGAAGACACGGTCAAGTCGACAAGTGCGTTTGCCAAACATAGAAAATCAAATAAAATTGAAGTACGCGATGTGCAGCTGCATTTTGAGAGAAAATACAATATGTGGATACCAGGCTTTGGTACTGACGAATTAAGACCGTACAAGCGTGCAGCGGTAACAGAGGCGCATAAACAGCGTCTAGCTTTAATTCGAAAGACTATTAAAAAGTATTAAATGAATAATACATTAATTAAAAAAAAAAAAAAAACAAACAAACGTGCTTGTAGGCACCAAAATATTATTTTAAACGTATAGTTCTTCAAATGCCTAATAAATTTTATTCATATAAAACAATTGCTTTCAGTAGCATACAAAGAACCACATTGATTCGGTTTGTTCATAAAACATGAATCAAAGTGTTGACTTTAGTTAAAGTTTTTAAAGCAAGGCTTAGGCCCAAATTAGACAGCAAACATTTAAATAATTGTAAGCAGTAATTACAAGAAACTAGTTAAAGCATAAACGAAAAAAAGTGGTAGCTGATTCCAAACAGTTTTATTAAGTAAATCGCAGTATATATATGGTAATTTAGGTTATAAATACGGAAAATTATTTAAATAATAATTTGTTTACCTGCAAGAAGCCGATAACACAAGGAAATTGTTCGATATTTAGCACTAATATCGATAAGCTGCATTCATAGTTTTTCGATAGAACAAATTTTAGAACAACATTTTAGCAACTTACAATGAAGCTGCCAAAGCTGCGTGCACATATTGAACAGAGGTTTAAATCTACGGATTCCTTATATCAATGGCGAATTATTCCCTAATGGAGCTGCAGGAGGAAAAGTCGGATAGTAACTCACTAGCAACTAAATCAGATACTGATGTTGCCATACAAAAAAGTTGTCCGCACCTATAACGAAAATCACGACTCAGTAATCACATACGGGATGTCCATATCAATAAAAAAAGACATTTGCGAATTCCGTATGCGGCAAGGATAAGCCATCTGCTGGCAGTTTGGTGGCGCACATGAAGCATCATACGGGCGAAAAACCTTTCAAATATAATACGTCCGTAATGTCGTCATTCCGAAATGGTAGTCCATAAACGAATACATACGGGTGAAAAACCACAATGCGTGAGCCAACTTTGGGTACAACTCAATGCAGGGAAGCTTATTTAAGCAGGACTTTTGACTGCTAATAATTGTTGGTACTGGTTTTGTAACCATTTGCTTCTGTAAAATGATTTCTGTTAAAAATAAGCATTAATCCAGCAGGATATTTACAAAAATGTATTTTTTTGAATATATATTAGGCGTTCGCATAATGTGCACCAGAAACCAACACAAGACTTAGCAAAAAAAAGAAGACTATGTGAAATATAAATCGAAATTCCTACAAATATCATATAATTTATTATAATAAATAAAGACAAGTAGTTTGTAAAGAATGAATCTGATGGAATGTCATTTTTTATGATTTTAAAATCGACGTGTAATTGTGTCTTATGGTATTGTTATCATATACATATCGTTTTTAACCATCTCTATGTTCCGTTTCTAACTTTGCATTTATTGCATAAAGTTATGTTTTCTTTAAAGGCAGAATTTTGTATACAAACATGCTAAAGGCACATCCTCCTTAGCTTAAGAAGTACGTAGTTTGTTGACTTCATAAAATATATACTTTGGCAAAATTCTTATTCCACATAGGTACTATATGCACAAACGCATACGAATAAAATTAAATGGCGGACGTGTTGTTACCGGTGTTTTGCGAGGTGTTGATCCATTTATGAATTTGGTTCTGGAGATGTCATTGAAGAGTGGAAGAATAAGACAAAGAACAATATTGGCATGGTAGTAAGTCTTAGCGGTCTACTCTTTTTTCGTTTTATTTAAAAATTGATTGGATTTTTATTCGTACGCAGGTTATACGCAAGAATTGCATTTTTATGATGGAGGCATTGGATCGTTAGGCTAAAAAATCGCCGAAATACATTAGCGAATTACAAGAAAGTTCCTTAATATATGTACTACCGTAAAAAAATTGGATGAATTTCTATATTATAAACTGAGTTAATTCTCAATTTTGTCACAAAATTCACACAAAATAGGTATACTTTGCGACATTTTTCTGGAAAATTTTTGAAAATAATGCTACGAACATAAGGAGGGAAACTGTGAATTTATGCGGTACTCGATTAAACATTGACTGAGTTTTATTAATACAATTTTTTGAATAGTTCTCTTGTGCACTTCGTTTAGCTTTCTTCTCTGGTCTACAACGATTTTGCAGTCAATAGATACATAGTATGTTTGCTTTAAATTGCAAATAATATCATAAAATATTCCCAAAATTGATGGGCAGTTTACGCAAAAATCAAAAATAAAATAATTATCAGTACAACAGTGCCAACCGATAATTTGTAACAGCCTTTTGAGCAATCGATATTATTGCACTTTCACAGCACTGAATATCGCTATAGTAAAACATCGATAACCCACACGCATACATTGTCGATAATTGTTAATTGCTTTCATTAGATACTAGTACAATAACGAAATTGATTAAAATTAATTTGCTGCATTTTATTAGAAGATAAAACTGGAAGAATGAAACTTCCAATTATTTGCCGCACTTGCGATGCAAGGAACAGCGACAATTTGTACAAACTTGCTACGCCCACAAAGAAATATCCTGAAAAAATGCTCTCAGATTTGTTGGCAGAATTGACCGAAATTGATGTAAGTACACAATAAACACACACGCACGCACACACATGCCTATATATACATCTATTTAATTTAAACATTTCCTTTGCAAAAAAAGCTAAATGGATCTGATGCTCAAAAACTGCCACAATCTCTGTGCAGCAGTTGCACAAAAAAATTAATAAGTGCATATTACTTTGTCAAGCAAGCCCGCAATGCTAACGAAGTATTAATGAATCACTTGCTAAATGGCCAGGCAAGTGCTCCGCCGGATTGCTTACAAGAGCTGCCAATGGAGCTATGCGCCGAGCAACATGTTGAGATCAAAATGGAAACTAAAGACGATGATGCCGACAATGTCATTACTTGCACAGATCTACCGGAGTTGGCACTCTTTCAGCAAGAGGATGATTTGGATATTTTAGATGAAATCAAAGCGGATAGTGTTAAGCCAATGAACGATCCATTAATATCACCAGAAGCACTTAAGCAAGAGCATGACTCTGATGAATCAAACACAGGTTTAGATGCTACTGATTTTCCTAGCCAGGATTACGAGTGTGAAGAGTGAGTACATTTGCAATTATATTCCAGTAAATTACTTACATTTGCATTTGCAGTTCACTTGACGATTTGCCCTTACAACAGCGTGCTCACAAGTGGAAATTAGACAAAAAGCCCAGCGCTAAACAGAAATATAATTGTTTTGAATGCTCTAGAAGCTTTACCAGAGCGATTTATCTAAAACAGCATTGTGCACGCACACACAAACCCAAAGCGGATTGGTTTTCCTGCACGCTCTGCGTACGCAAGTTCAGTCGCAGCGATGCACTGCAGGCACATTTGAAAGTACATCGTGATCCTAAACGTTCGGCAAATCTAAACGATCGCAAACGCGCCAAGGATATAGACTTAAATCTATGCAAGCCACATGGTTACAAGCTTATTGAGTGCATGATTTGTCAAACGAAGTTCGATAAAATGTCGCAATTACGACAACACATGGAAGATCATCCTGACATAGATAACTTCGATGATCAGCAAAAGTTGAATGCCACTGAACTTGCAGAACTACTATATCCCGACTTAAAGAATGTAACAGAGGAGCATTTGAAAAGTCTTATACGCAAGGAGCTGGCATCTGGTGCATACCAAAGGTTTTATTCAATTACCAGTCAGTGTGGTTATGAAATGGATTTGAACAGCTCGGAAACTGAAAGTGAAGCCGACTTAGAGGCTGATGAGCTTGCAATGAGCCACAAAGCAACACAAAAATCAAAATATGTATGCCAATTATGCCAGAACCGATATCCGCGTAGGTATCAGCTGTATGAACATCAACGTGTATCTCACACTTGGGCCGAGGCACCACATGTATGCGGTCGATGTGATGCACGTTTTGTTAGCCTGCAAGTGCTGCGACATCATAATGAATCTCAATGCAAGAATGCACAAAAACGTTTTCTATGTCATAAATGCCCGCTGAGATTTCGCTGGAAACATAATCTCAAGGCTCATGTGCGGGATCATCGCATTACAGTAAGTATTATGGAATTATTTGTGTTTTGCAATTTCTTAATTCTAATCTTTGATAGAACCAAACCTTCGAATGTAACGAATGCAAACGCGTCTTTGACAAGAAAAAGTCACTCACCGTGCATATGCTTAGCGTTCATGTAGACGAATCCAAGCTTATTCCTTGTCAATGGTGCAGTCGCAAGTTTTATCGTCGTGACTACTTGGTCAAGCATCTCAAACGGCATGGCATCAATGAGCAGGATATACCCTTGGCCGAGACACTCATAGATGCTACATCAAAACCTAATGGTCCAAAGCATATTACCTGCAAGATTTGCAATTTACAATTTGAGCACATTGTGGATTTGCGTGCACATATACAACTAGAACTGAAGTTGGCGCTATCGCTGCATCAAAACTATAAATCATTGGAGAACTACTCAATAACCAATGATTCGGGCTTTGAGCTACAGCTGGATGATTCAGAAACGGAAGATGAAGGCACTACAATGCCATATAAAACTCCTTCGTTATACATTTGCGAGCTGTGTCAAGTGCAATGTCGTCGTAAATATGAAATGATTCAACATCAACGTACCATGCATCGTTTCGATAAAATGCCTTATGATTGCGAACGTTGTATATTCAAATGTGTTTCCAAGGTATAATTAATTCAAAGAATTATAGCATAGAGTACTTTAAAATGCATTTCTTTTTTCAGAACATCATGGAGTACCACAAGCAAGTGCAATGCTTTAGTGAGCAAAAAAAACATGTGTGCAACAAGTGCGGTTTCAAATATATGTGGCCGGAAAATCTAGAAAAACATGTGCAAATTCAACATGGTGGCTGGCAACAAGAAGCTCTTGAAAACTCTGGTCAGCAGCCAAAATCTGATATGAAAAGCGAAGTGCCCGATGTGGGTGTGCAATTGCTTCAATGTCCACACTGCGATCGAACCTATCAAATGAAATCACGTCTCAACAATCACATACGAGATGTTCATGTTAATGGAGATCGTAAGCGCAAAGAGGCCATCAAAAAGTTCTTGTGTTCACTATGCGGCAGAGAGACGCACTCGGCAGCCAGTTTGGTAACGCACATGCGACGACATACCGGCGAAAAACCTTTCAAATGTGATTTGTGCGAGATGGCATTTCCTAGGCATTCCGAAATGGTATCCCATAGACGCATGCATACGGGTGAAAAACCATTCCATTGTACAGTTTGTGGAAAAGATTTTGCACGTTCGGACAAGCTTAAACGGCATATGCTAACGCACAGTGGTTTGAAACCACATAAATGCACCTATTGTGAGAAGAGCTATCGACAGTCTAAGGATTTAAAACTACATTTGCAACAGCACACCGGAGAGTGTCCGTTTATATGTGCCACCTGTGGAGAACGCTTTATACAGAGAAGCTCATTGGAGAAACATCGCATGATGCGGCGGCATTTTGATGAGGTGGATGACAGAACCACAGCGGCTGCCAAATAATTCCACTATTTACATATGTATTCATTATATTATAAAACTGTCACATTTATAATTTTATTTAAATATTTTTAATGTGGTAAATATAGTTTACTAAATTATCAGCTCTTGGAAAATCAAATTTTACCTAAAAAGTGGAGACATTTTTCATTTGGGCCAGAGTTGGGAGACATGCTGGAAAAATGGATTTAATCAAGCTAGAAACTGTAATAATGGTATGAGTTGAGTGTTTTAATTTTTTAATTGTGGAAATCAAAGATAAAACATCACGCCTAGCAAAGAACACTGAGATTTCATATCCACAGCTCGCTTCAAATCCAAAAAGAGGTTAAGGCTTAGCAAGAAAGCTCTAGCAAATAGTGGGCTCCTAACAAGTTAAGTGCTATGATTTTTATTATTATAGGTCTCGAAGCTGTTTCGAATTGGCCACTAGGAATGATTTATTATTATCGTTTAGACTTTTAGTCCCATGACCCCATTGCCTATTAACGAATGCAGAAATTGCACACACACAACTCAGGAAAAGCGAATACATAAAGAGGAGCTTACCAAAGGCATACCCTAACTCAATGGGAGCATATAAGGCATGGATTTCGGAGCAAAAAAACGATTACAATTTTTTATAGTAAATTTATTTGCTTTTCTATTGTCCTAAGAGTAAGGTCTTGATGCAATGCTGAATTGTTTACTAAGATTCTTTTATTAACCTGTAGTCCCTATATTTTGCTGTATCGAAATTCATGGGAAGTTGTTTACTTAACTTAGCTTACCATGGTAGGCAATCCATCCACCTTGTTATTCCTTACATTCACACTTGTCACTTTAATGCTTGTTTTTAAAATTGTGATTGTTTACAAATCTTATTAAAAGCCTTTGTTGTTTACAAGTTATAACTTTGGCAGCACTTATACACGCAACAAGTGTTCTGCTGCAAACCGCAAATTATAAAGTTTATTTTTAGAAAAAAGCCAGTTATAGTTATGACTAGTTTTCCGCTCACTTTCAAACTGAATTTTCCGGAAAACTGAGGCAGTAATCGTCTCCATGTGTGCCACAGATAGCAGACATCGAGAAATATTATTATCGATAGACTGCTCGCAGCTTAATCGATAGTTTGTTGTTTTCATTAAGAGTTCTATCACAATAACAAAATTGATTTGCAAAAATTGCCTCAATTTTATAAAAAATCAGCTGTGGAATGAAGCTACCAATAATTTGTCGCACTTGCGATGCAAGGGACAGCGACAATTTATTTAAACTAACAACGCCCACAAAAAAGTATCCAGACAAAATGCTATCAGATCTGTTGACGGAATTAACCGAAATAGATGTACGTACATACTTTTGGCTCCATGTATCTATACTATTTTGCACTAATAATAATAAACAAATAATAAAACACTTTTGTTTTGTTTACTTCAAAATGCAGCTAAATGGATGCTATGCACAAGAACTGCCGCAATCCCTGTGCAGCAGTTGCACCATGAAGTTAATCAGTGCTTATTACTTTGTTAGGCAAGTTCGTGATGCCAACGAACTATTAATGAATCATCTAAAGAATAGTCAATTAAATGCGCATCCTACCTGCTTGCAAGAACTACCAATGGAGTTGTGCGCGGAACAGCATGTGGAAGTTAAAATGGAAACTAAAGATGATGAAGTAAATGGTGTTATTACCTGCACAGAGCTGCCAGAGTTGGCATTGATACAGCAGCCCGAAGCGGTGGATGCACTTGAGGAAATTGACACAGTGACTGCCAAACCCATAGAAGAAATACTAATATCACCAGAAATACTGAAGCAAGAGCAGGATACGGATACGGATACATGCTCCATAGGCTTAGATGAAACATATATGCCTAGCAAAGATTGTGAAGACGAAGAGTAAGTGATTCTTTGCATTACTACAAAACTGTTTAACCGTTTTCCTTGCAGTTCACTAGACGATTTGCCATTAAAGCAACTTGCACGCAAATGGAAAGTTAAGAAGCGTTCGGGTGCTAAGAAAAAATACAATTGTTATGAATGCTCTGAAAGTTTTACAAATGCAAATTTTTTGAAACAACATTACTCACGCTTACATAAGACCAAATCAACGCTGAATGAGCTGCAAAAAGCCAAGGATATCAATATCAACCTTTGCAGGCCAAATGGTTATAAGTGCATTGAATGCATGATATGTCAAAATAAATTTGGTAAAATAGCAGAACTACGACGGCATTTCGAGGAGCACGCTGCCACAATTGATACTGAAGAGCAGCTCACATTAAAGTTTAATGAGCTAGCAGAACTTTTGTATCCCGATTTAAAGAACTTGACAGAGCAGCATTTAAGAAGTCTTATTCGAAAGGAACTAACAGCTGGTGCATACGGTCAATTTTATTCCATAACGAATGAGTTTGGTTACGAAATGAATTTGGACAGCTCGGAAACGGAAAGCGAAGATGAACTGGCCGCCGAAGAATCTGCAGCTAAACAAGAAAGCAATAGGGAAGCAAAGTACACATGTGAGCTGTGCCAGCTAAGCTATCCACGCAAATATCAGCTCTATGAACATCAACGTCTAACACATGCTTGGTCGGAGGCGCCACATGTTTGCAGTCGTTGTGATGCGCGTTTTGTAAGCTTTGAACTGCTGAAGCATCACAACGAAACACAATGTAAGAATTCGCAGAAACGCTTTCTTTGTCGCAAATGTCCCATGCGTTTTCGTTGGAGGCACAATCGTTTGGCGCATTCACGCGATCATCACACTGCTGTAATGTATAGCTTGTACCCTTTTGCCTTACACAAAAAAAACTAATATATTACTCTTTTAGGACCAAACTTTCGAATGCAACAAATGCCATCAAGTGTTTGATAAGAAACGTTCGCTATCTGTACATTTACGTACTGTGCATGACGATAAACCAATTATACCCTGCCAATGGTGTAATCGCACCTTTTTCCGTAATGATTATTTGATAAAGCATCTAAAGCGTCATGGCATCAATGAGCAGGATATACCATTGGCCGAAACGCTTATAGCGGCAACAACTAAACCTAATGGTCTGAAGCATATTACCTGTAAGGTTTGCAATCTGCAGTTTCAACGCATTGCTGATTTACGTGGACATATGCAATTGGAGTTAAAGTTGGCGCTTTCTCAGCATCAAAATTACGAATCCTTTGAGAATTATTCCATAACAAATTGCTCTGGTTTTGAGCTGCATCTAGATGACTCTGAAACTGAAGATGAATGTACTGCTATGCCCTATAAATCGCAGACAGTTTATATTTGTGAGCTCTGCCAGGTGCAAGGTCGACGCAAATATGAAATAATGCAGCATCAACATTCCATGCACCGCTTTGACAAAATGCCATACAATTGCGATCGTTGCATATTCAAAAGTGTTTGTAAGGTGCGTCTAAGTCAAGCTGCTGTTACCAACAACCACATTATCGTTATTCCTTTTCTTTTAGAGCTTAATGGAGCATCACAAGCGCGTGCAGTGCCTCAGCGAGCAAAAGAAACATGCCTGCAAGCGGTGTAGTTTTAAATTTATGTGGCCAGAGAATCTGGAAAAGCATATGCAATTGCAGCATGCTGGTTGTGAGCAGGCAACCCCCGAGCACGACGCACAAAAAGCTGACGCTGAACTCAAAAGCGAAGAGTCTGAGGTTGGCGCACAACTACTGCAATGTCCACACTGTGATAGAACTTATAAGCTGATGAAACGTCTCAATTATCACATACGCGATGTGCACACCAATCAAAAGCGTAAGGCCATGAAAAATTACCTATGCTCACTATGCGGCAGGGGTACGCAGTCGGCGGCCAGCTTGGCGACTCATATGCGCAGGCATACCGGCGAAAAACCCTTTAAATGTGATTTGTGTGAGATGGCCTTTCATAACAATTCGGAAATGGTATATCACAGACGTAAGCACACCGGCGAGAAACCATATCATTGTTCAATTTGTGGTAAAAATTTTGCTCGTTCCGATAAACTTAAGCGGCATCAGATCATACACAGCAGTGCGAAACGTTTGAAATAAACTCGTTAAAACATTCCGCTTAGTAGAGGCAACGCCTTGTACGAAGAAACATTAAAACTGCAGCATATGTACTCAATCGATCCTAAAATTTATGTCTTTTATTCAATTGTAGTGTGCACAAGTTAAAGCTCTTCAGTACCACTGCGGGATTCAATTTTGACCATTTCTACGTCAAAATTTAGCACAGCATTTGGTGGAATTGTGCCGCCTGCACCGGATGCACCATAACCTAACTCTGGCGGTATGACCAGTAGGCGGCGTTCTCCTTCACACATGCCCAGCAAGCCTTGATCCCAGCCTTTGATTACCTGGCGTGCGCCCAATGTAAAGGAGAATGGATTGTTGCGCTTATAGCTACTGTCGAATTCCGTGCCATCTTGCAGTGAGCCCTAGTATAAGTAGCAGCCAGTTAAAATTAGCTTATCTTTTGGGTTTTTTTTTTATCTGCATTAAATCTCACCTTATAATGCACATGTACTAAGTCACCACTTTTGGCTTTTCTTGTACAGTTCTCTACGCGTTTTTTAACACCAATTTTTACTTTGGGCGTATCGCTGGCAATAACTGCAGCAAATAGCGCAAAAACAATTAATAAATAAGAGCATTTCATGTTTACTTTTATGGTTTTTAATATTTTGCAATAAATGCGAAAAAGCCGATTTGACTACAAGATAATATCGATTTGTTTGCCGTTCGTATTATCGATTATCGGAAACAGTGTTGCAAAACTATAACTCGCTGTAGCAAGTGTTGATCAACTTTTATCGTTGTGGCGTTCAATTTAAAAAACAACTGCGCTGTATCGCGCTTAATTTATTAAGAAAAACTAATTCTTACCTCGTGTAATAACTGAACTAAATCAGTAGAAATCTCTAGAATTTAAAAAGTTTTTTATACTATAAATTTCTTACCATATACACTTCCTGTTCCATTTAAAATACAACGCTGCACACTTTCATGCTATTTAAATATTTCGTTGATATATTTTAAACGAATGAGTACGAGTACATTTATTTCGTATACGTATATTAATAATTTCTTTATAAACTATAATTAAAGCTCATTTAAAATACATAGGCAATACATTTTTAATATAATTTCTACAAAATATTATACAACATATAGTAAACATAATTAGTTCGTTTTGATTTCGGAAAGTGGCTTGTGTATTTTAACAAAAAAAATAATAATAATCTATACGATACGAGTACACACAGTAATAAATATGCAACAGATTATAAAGAGATATTCAAATACATATATACGATTATATCACAATAAACAAGGAATACATTTTAAATGAAATTTAAAGCCCGAAATAACGTTCAGGTGCAAATGTTCAACGCAAGTGCATGTGTGCAGCACATACATATAAAATAATACTTAAAAATTATTGTACAATATATTAAGCTCTATATATATTATATATTAACTATGACTATAATATGCTTTATACATATACGATAAGGACTTGATAGCACGCAGTTAATGTTGAGCTGCTACTCAATTATCATTTGATAGATTTGTGATTTTGGTTGCATACATATTGGCTACCTTATAAATAAATTCGTATTGCTCCTTGGTCTGCACGGCACTGGCACGACCTCTACGCACATAATAGACCAGCTGTGGTATATCGACGGAACGCTTTGGCGTCTCCAGACTGCGTATGGCCATGTCACAAGTAATGATGGTTCCAGTTCGTCCCGTACCTGGAGAGCAGTGAACAGTTAGCGGACTAGAGGGATGAGAAGACACAAAAACAATTAACTAAATACGCACAAACACAAAGCGCATTCCAAGCAAGCACTGCCATTGGCATCAAACACTACTTACCCCTGTTGATTACGTGTCGTTTTCCCTGCTATATTGCCATTGATTTCCGCATTAGCCTGCGTATTGCTAACACCGCTCGAAGTGCTACCCTCCTCTGCCTGTTTGACACTACCATCCATGCATGATTCCATGGATTTTAATGTCAGTGTGGACGATTTCTCTTTCAGTTCATTGGCCTGCTCAATGGCATACGATTTGAGTGAAGAACGCGCCTCCAAAAGCATAGCTATAATTGGTGCCTCTTCCGTTGGCATGCCGGTTTCTGGCCATTTGTACCAATAATGGGTAAGCTCACGACTCTCCTCACCATCGGCACGTTTTAACATTAGCGTGGAGATCGCATATTTATCCTTGACTTCGCGATTCTTCAGCGTTACCTGGTAATCACCATAGCTGCTGTGATTATCCAAAGTCGCTGACGGTGGCAAGTACTCGGCACACTTCTCAATGCCATTCTCAATTAGATCAGTGGCTTGTATAATGACGCGTGACTGTTGCTCCCATATCATGCGCCAGAAATCGCTAGTTGTACTCTCCATTGGCGCCTGGCAGGCAATATAATAGTTCGGTGCATCACGCGGTCCCTGTAGATTATTTCAAATTAAAATTACAGCGTAAGTAATTAAGCAAATAAAGATAATTATGGGAAATGAAGGTTGTTTGTTTAGTTGAATTTAGTTACACTTTGCAGGTTGCTATGAAGCGTTTCTATTAAGTAAATAATTAAAGATGTATTATATGAAGAGCAGCCTAACTTTTTAAAAATATCTCTAATGTCTAAGTATTTATTTAACTAAATCATTATAGCTTAGACTGAACAAATTTTCAAAAATTTTCCAAATTTTAATTTTCTCATAACTTCTTATTTTAAAACTAAAGCTGGAAAAACATCGATGATAGGAGCTCGAGTGACATTTGCGTTCTGAAAGTTGTCAAGCTCTAGTTCTAAAGCGCTTGAAATTTCGACTCTAATATTGGGGTTGCCAACTGCTCCTCAGCTAGGACGTTTTTGCCATTTTTGGTATCTCTCTTCGGGTATGTGAAAGTCGCCGTTGGTACTTACTATTTTTGTATCTGGTGCAAAACCCCAGATACCCTCTTGTTAGCTCTAACCCAGGATGCCTTATGGGTTGGTTACCAAATCCCCACCCAAGTTGCTCACATTTTAGAACTTTAGTCTTTGGAGGACTCTTACGAGATGAAGTTAAGTTGTTTCTTAAAATTAAGTAAGTTTATATAAGCAATTTTTTTAAATATTGCCATTATATAAGACAAAAGATTTGATGATCTATATATAATAAAAGATGATACCAAATATTTTTCGTTATAAATATTGAACAAATCAGTTGACAAAACGGATTGCTTTTTTATGGAAAACTTTGGTCATACATCCTTTAATTATACTCAAAGCAGTCCAATAATCACATAAAATTCAATAAAGTCATGCATGAAGTGTGCATTTCTCATCAATATTATCTTATCAGTGTTTGCAAGAAAGACAATTTGATAGTAGTATTTTTGGAGAACATGCGAAATAAATCATTGTGTCTTTCAGTTCTTTTGAGATGATATAAATAAATTTGTATTAACAACAAAAACTACAAATTGCGACTGACTAAGAACATGCGAAATAAATCATTGTGTCTTTCAGTTCTTTTGAGATGATATAAATAATTATTTATTAACAGCAACAAACTACAAAATGCGACTAAGTGTAGATCATTCTACCCTAGAGGCTGTGGAGTTCTTTGAAGTCAATATGCTGTTTTGAAGAGCATATTTTTTTATTAATTGAATAACAAGATGAGCGTAATATTAATTAAACAGACAAAGCTCACGCAAAGCTTATTAATAAATTTTATATCTTTATAAACGCCTCTCACTCTCACTGTCTCACGCTCTTTCGACAACTGCGATTGTATGCGTGTTCTGCGGTGAATCATTTTTATAGAGTCATCAAATTCTTAACAGGCTTAAGAATTAACTTAATTAACAAATATTTAAAGGCACTTAAACTTTTTAAGCAAAAGTCAAGTCCTAATCTGCAGGCTAAACTTTCAGTTTTAGTTTTGTTCCAACTTCAATCTGCGCTTCAATGCATCGGCGTCGACGTAAGCGTCACGCGTCAGCGCAGTCGTTGAACGCGCAATTGTGCACACATTAAAATTGTTGATGAAATTTTCAAAAAAAAAACATAACCGAAAAAAAAGCGAAAACTCAAGACGGGATGAGACATTCAAATGAGTCTCATAAGGAACCGTCAAAGCTGATCTCATGAACCGTATAATTATGCTGGCGCTTAAACAAAGCACGTCATGCAAGGCTAGACGAGTGGAAGAAAAAGTTACCTGCTTGGTATCTCTCTTAACGAAACAACAAACTCTCTCAAATACTCTTTCTTTTTCGCACACACGCATGAGAAAGTTAGCGCTTTGCAAGCTCTACTATACTCCAAAGCGATTCAAGGTATATTAGCTATTTGGCGAAATGTGCATTTCATTGGGAGAATGGTAATCGTTTAGAAGCTAAAAGTTTTATGGGTTTTTAAATGGAAAGCAGTGATTAACCAGCAATGAGTTTGTTTGATTAAAAATAGTTTGGAAAATCAGAACTTGGCAAAGGCATTTGGCATTTTTACTATTTCTTAAAAACCAGCTTCATTTAGTTAAGAAATTATAAGCACTTTTCTTTTATTTTTCAAAAAAAAAATTTTCACATTGCATATAAACCTTAAAGAAGTAAAAATTCCTTGTCAACATTTTGAACTTAATTTTAGGCAAATGAACTAGAGAGTTGAAAATTTATAAAACTGAGAGGCTGTGGCATAAGATCGCTGCGATCGCCAACCCTAAACCCATATTCCTGCTTCTTAGTTTTAATATAATTTTTTGTTAATACTATACAGCGCTTTTTCGCCCTTTTTCTATCTGTTTCCCACGCAAATGCTACATTATTCTTTTTCAGATGCTGAACTTTTATTACATTTTAGACTTGTCAGTTCCTTTAGTTACTTCTTTTTCTCATTCGACATCTTTTCTACATTTATTAGTTCATCATTTCGTATTATAGAATGTATTTCTTTAAACACTTAACTTTTTTGTACTAATTTTCAGTTAAAAATATCATATATAAATAAAAGCTTATGATTACATTATCACGCAGAATTTAAAGATGTATAAACGAGGTTGGGCCTACGCCCTTCGACACTGCGAATCCCGGGTCTATTGTGCCCCAGAATCTAAGGATGCTAAAATATTTGTTTTTTCTTGCTATCCATCTTATAGATACGAAGTTAATGCTGCATTTTTTAAAAGAATGTATGTCACGAATAAAGGGAAGCACTGCAGAATTCTTAGATTCTTAAATTTGCTAGGCGTGCTCCCATTTTGGAATAATTAAATTCACATTATTTTAAGTGAATTTGCTTTACTGCGTTCTCATTTCCGCATTTCTTCCATTAATTCTTATTTTTTATGTATATTTAAATTTCCCTCATTACGTCGATGAATTCTTATAAGACATAATTAAACTATTTGTATTAAATTAAAATTTCAAATTCACACGAGCCTAATGTTGCTTAGGTACAAGAACAAATTAATAAGTATAGCTGGCGCTGGATATACCGAGTAACTGCACAACTCCCAAATTTACTGGCGATTTAGCTGATGAGTAATGGTAGACTCAGAATAACACATCATCTTGAACTGGCTTTGAAATAGGCATGAAATTCCTAAAGCCCTAAACCTCTAAAGCAATGATAAATGACCAAGCGTAGTCTTCTTTATAAAAATGGTTATTATTGTCCAAAGAGCATAGTTCTTAAATAAAAGCAACCAGAAACCTAGAAATTTGCAAATAGAGTTCAACTTCAAAAAATGTAATCTATAATAATTATAATAATATAAGAAATCAATGCTAGTCTTGAAATATTTAGTTGTGGCAGAAATCCGGAAACATCTCTGATGTTACACTCTAGAGTTCTATGCATCTATATGTACTCTTTAAATTCCTACAACTCTCTGTAAGTCAGTGTATTCGCTAGTCTTAAGCACAAATATCAATTTCAGCTTTTTACCTCTGTTATTGTTTTTTTTTGTTTTTGTTTTTATTATTTTGCCATTCGCTCACTTACCCGCACATAATTGGCATTAATATATTCTGTTTTGTCATCTTCACCCTGTCTTTGCAATACGACTCGCGTCTCAGGAAGCGGAATTACATTGGCATAACTAAGTTGTTTATATATTTTCGATGTGGGCGCGGAAAGAAAAAATAAATTAAGTCTTTATGAGTATACACACAATCAACACGTTTGGAAAGTTTTCCCCCCCAAACAAAATCATATATCAGTATGACTCACCGATTTTTATCCTCACAACCGGCGGGCACCTCATCGGCACGCGCTATTATCTGCGGTACATCCCGAAATTCTTCAAATATGCTCGAACGTCGCTCCACAAATTTACCCAACTCACTGGCGCTTAATAGATTATGCCGCAGTGATGGATCATCAAAGGCAGCATTACCATAGGTGCGCTTAGAGGCACGCAAATCGCGACCTTTGCGACGCACACTGCCCAAGACCGACACATTATCCAAAGAGTAGGCATCCAGATTGACAGGACGACAACGTTGTCCATAGGACATTTGCTTTTGCCGCTTGCGCATGAGATATAAAAAGGCAACCAAGAGTAGTAGCGCCACCACACCAATGACACTAACCGTAACGGCTATGATGACATTAACATCTGTTTCACCATTTGCATTGGTCGAATTGGGTTGCTGCAGATTATCCAAATCAGTGTGCATGGGAGGACGCATGCCGCCTGCGCCAGTGGCTGTCATATGCAGTTTGCTGTCGGTTGTTGTGGTTGTTGTGGTTGTTTCCGCGGGCAGCATGTTGGCGGCGCTGTTGTTTAGTGTCGTTGTTGTTGTTGCGGGTGGTATTGTTGTGTCCGCTGCTGCGACAGTTGCTCCAGTTGGTATGCTGGGCGCCGCAGTGCTGCTTGTTGTGGTGCGCGTAGTTGTTGTTGTTGTTGTTGTGGTGCTGCTGGTGCTGCTGCTATCATCCAGTAAGCTTATTAAAGGCAACTCTGACGTTGTGGTTGTTCGTATGGTTGTTGTTTCTCTTGTGGTTGTTGCATTTAGCATTGTTGCCATTGTTGCTTTGCTTAACAGCAGCTGCTCGTCATCTTCATTGTCAACAATATCAACATTATCACTATCATGCTCATTATTACGATTTTGCTCATCCAGCCTGCTCTTGTCAAGCGTCGTCTCTTGACTGTTTTCACCTTTTGCACCTGTCGTTGTTGCCGCCACAGCGGTTGCTGCTATTGGTGTGCTCTCATCCGTTTCCGAGAGTGAATTGGGCTGTTCCGTTGCTATAGCAATTTTCTTCTCAACCTTAAAGTTGTCTTCAGTTGTTGTTGTTGCTGTTGGAGCTGCCAATGTTGTGTATGTTGTTGTTGACGCTGTTGTTGTCGTCGTCGTTGTTGTTGTAGGTGTAGTTGTGCTTATGTCAGCTGTTGCTTCTAAAGTTTCAGCTATGTTGTTGGTTTCCAGCGAACTTTCGTGTTGGTTTAGTTTGCTCGTTGCCTTCAAGTCGGATAACCCCACCAAGTCGCTTGTAGGGGTTGTTGTCGTCGACGTAGTCTTCGTTGTTGTTGTGGCTGTGTCCAGTGGTATGGCGCTGCTTGTTTGCGCAGCTGTTGTGGTGGTTTCTTCTATTATAATCAACTGCTTGACACTGCTTGACTCATTGTCACTGCTTGTTGCTGGCGTTGCTGCCGCTGCTATTGTCTCTGTCGTTGTTGTAGCTGCTTCTTTTTCCGCCGTAATTTGTTCACTCTTCAACGTAATTGTTTCTAAGTTCACTTCATTGCTAATTTGCACAGTTTCCGTTGGCGTTGGCGTAGCCTCAGTTGTTGTTGTTATTGTTATTGTACTGGCACTTGTCGTATTCGCAATTTGTTGTTGTATTGGCCAAATTTTTGGTGTTGCCTCCGGCAGCGGCGCTATCGTTGTGCTCACTTCGTCAGCTGCTTTCTGACTAACTGTTATTGGCGCACTGGAAGTTTGCTCGTGCTCAGCTGCGCCGTTTGAAACGTTGAAGTGTGCGTCGCTGCTGACGTTGACGTCGTTGTTTTCGTTGTTGTTGCTTTTATCAGCATTTTCATTATTTTTATGTGCATTCATTGCCACAATTGTTGTTGTTGTTGTTGTAGCTGTAGCAGCTGCGGGTGTTGTGCTTGTGTCGGGGGTGTCATTGTTGCCATTGTTGTTGTTGTTGCTGGGTACGGCGTTCAACGCACTTGGCGTGCTTGTGGGCGTCTCACTTGTTGTTGTTGTTGTTGTTGTAGACGAGGTTGCCGCTGTTGTTGTTGTTGTTGTTGGCGTTGTCTCGCGCGTGGGTGTTGTGTCTATAGGTTGCGGCTCAGCTGTTGCCAGACTTGTTGCAATTGTTGCTGTTGCTGTTGCCTCATCCATAGACTGCGCCTTAATAGGCGCGGCTGTTGTGCTTGTGGTAGTCGTTGTTGTACTTATTGCCGTTTCCAGGGGCAACACTGTTGTACCCACTGCCGTCCATTCCGTTAAATCCTTTACTGTTGTAGCCATGGTAGCGCCCTCTGTGGCATCCAATGTGCTGCTTACCACAAATTCTGTGCGATTTTCCTGCGGCTGCTGCAGTGCTTCATGCATCATTATTTGCTGCCAATCCAAGAGATTCTTTTGACTTAATAAATCCGTTTGATTTTGCGGCTGTTGCAGCCATTCGATGTCATTGGCCAGCTCAGTGCCGTTTGACATTTGCGCAGTCACAGTAGTGGCATCCATTGTGCTTGACGTGATGGCTGCTGCAGTGGTTGTTGTGCTTGCTGCTTTGGGCACATTTTTCATGGCCGCCAAACTCCAAACTTCGGCTTGTGTAGGCCAGGCTAATTGCTGCGCGTTGGTGGAGTTTTCGCTAATGAATTTACCGCGTTTCTCGGGCAACAAACGCATGTGCATAGACTCATCGATGGCATTCTCTTGTGAAGCTATGCTTGCAGCTGTAGTGTACAGCAGTGTGACCAAAGGACTCGGTGTGCTGGTGGTAGTGCTGCTCATAACCAGCGGTTGTAATTTCATGGGTGTAACAGCGCTTTGCTGACGATCCTTATGAGCTGCAGTCGGCAGTTGTGCTTCTGTTGTGCTGCTAGGCTCGACACTGCTTGAGTGCTTTAAAGCAGTTGAAACGGGAGCTGCTGCAGTTGTTGGTGCTAACGCACTGCTTGTTGTAGTCTGCGCTGTTTGAAAATCCAGGCCATCTTGTATGAACTGCTTCATATCACTCATACGCAACGTGGTTGTGCTTGCAGTGGAATCTACGCTGAATGCACTCAAAATGCTGACGTTCCCTTTGGTAGTATCGCTAAACCCAGGCTCTGTTGTTGTTGTTGTTGTGGTTATTGTTGTGCTTGCCGCCACAACAATGTCAGGGTCATTGGAAATTTCTCTTTTGGCTATAAAACGTGCACTGCTTGGCGTTGTGACACAGGCAAGCAGCACGCAGGCGCCCACCCAGCAATGCAGCCATATAAATCGCATTTTATTTGCCATACCGCTTACACTCTCTGCCCTCTCTTTACTCTCCCACTGCTCAGCGCATGCGCGCACGTGCCACAAAACGTTAAATCAATTAAATTCACACACAAAATCGTTGATTCTTAATCGTTTTCGTTTCGTTTTTAATTCAATGTCGTTGTAATGCTTAAAAATTCTTAGTTTTTTGTTGTTGTTTTACGTGTTTGTTTAAATTTTTGCCTTCGTTGTTTTTGTTGTAGTTGTTGTTGCTGTGGTTATGTGCCCATTTTTCAGCCAGCTTTTCGAAATTGTTTGCAAGTACAACGTTTTTGTGTTCAATATATATTTTTTTACGATTTCTTCACGTTTTCATTTTGTAATTTTGCATTTTTAATGGACTTGTTGGGGCTGTATTTGAGTCACCTCAGAGCTGCAAATAGAGAAAGAAACAAAGTTACAATAAAGTGAATGAATTGCTTTGGGTAAATTTGTTGCTTTCCGTTATTAAAATTTGTTCAAATTCGCAGTTTACATGACTTGTGTTTAGCTTATTAAAATTAGTAAGCTTTTTATGGCTATTGGAATTCGAGGTCGCATACGTTTAGATATTCTATATGTTATGACGCATAGAAAGCGTAATTCAAGACTAATAATTTTACTTTCGGTTTCGTCATAAGCGGGTCATCATATATTATGAAAATTCATAAGCTTTGTTTAAGTGAACACGTCTAGTAGTCAACTCAAAACAAACATTACGTTTTCTAGAACTAAAATACGTTTGTTACTTAATTTGCATGCATAAAATGCATCGAGAGGGTTGAGGGTATTCTAAAATTGTGCAATCTATTGATAAAAGCACAAACTGCATTACGTATAAATGCTTTCGACTACATTGGCGAAAAACTCAGTTCTAGCCATAACAAGCTTGATCGCATGAAATATTTTGTATCTTGCTCTAAAAACACATAAGCAATTTAAATAAAAAGTGAAATAATAATAAATTTTGCCGTTTGCATTACTGAAAGTTTTCTCAATACGTGATCACATGGGGTCCACTTTAAGGCGCAAGTTCGCACGTCGAAAAAGTGAAATGGTTCTTCTTTGAATGAAATATCAACAGTTACAAGTAAATTACCACAAAAAAAAGAAAACTTTTTATCACACAATTGTGCAAAACTGCTTGCACTGCTTGGTTGCAGTTAGTGTAAAGGGAGCAAGCAACACTTAAAGCATCATAACTTGAAAACAATTTGGAATAATCAAAAAATGCTAATACACTTTTGTAAATTTTTTCCAGATCTACTACATTTTAAAAAGAACAAATTAGAATACTTAATATGCAACAAAATACCTTCTAAAACTTTGGCACACTCAAAGAGACCCCAATTATCATATTTCTGGTATACATTTTATTTTTTGGATCAGAATTTTTGGACAATAATTCAATTTTTAAATAAAGACTGCGGTTGAATGCAATAAAACTAAAATTTAATTTTAAACATTCTTATTTAAGTTATTTAAGTCCAGTTGAACTTCAGATCAAATAAGTTGTAACGGTGAAAATTAAAAAATATTACTAACTAAGCCATATCCCTAGCCTGATATGAGTGAATTTTTTTTAATTATATAATGACTGCCACCTGGGGCAAAGAAACCAAAAAGAGTTCTTAGTTCGCGATAGGTCAAAGATGCTCGATTTGGCGAAACAAGATGAGTTAAGATAGACAAGAGATAAGAAAGATAAATTGAAAAGACCGTTCAAAGGATAGGTAATAGTAGAGGTTATTATAATTTACACAAAAGAAGTGAAAAGAATCGTGTTCTGCATAATTAGATCTGCTAGAGTTCGAAAATAACGAGTTACTCTGAACGGATTGGTAAGAGATACTTTGTAAGGGAGTGCGTTAGAGTCAATGAAATCGTGTAAAAGCTTGTGCAAAATAACACGCCGTGGCATGTTCTACGATCATTTAGAGAAAGAAATTTCATAAGGCGTACGTAGTCTACAAGAATAGGATGATTTAAAAAAAAAAAAACCCTGAAACCTAAAAAGTTGTTTTATACAACTTCTACGATTTCATAAAAATACTACAAAAGTAAAATTTATGGGCTATAAATTTTTGAATTGTTCTTAGGAAATTAATCATGTGAAATTCTAGTACCCAATATTTTGCAAGCATTTTTTTTCTTTGAACTGTGCACACCGTGGTTGTTATTATGAAAAACCAAAGGTCGGTGGTTTGATTCCCTGCAGCAACTTGGCTATAAACTGCTGCTCCCTGTTTCCTTGGCATAGTTAAGAGACAGTTCGTTGCTTCGCCTTTGCAGCGATAAGAGCATAGTTAAAGGGTTAAATTTATTTATATTTTTCTTATTATAAGATAGTTTGACTGATCCTTATCTAAACAGATTGCTGATTGACAGCTAATCAGAGCGATCTCTGTTTCAAATTATGGCAACTTGGTACACAGCCTCTTCGCGAGACCATCCGGATAGATATCTTAGCATTCGATAAATAGTAAGCTAAAGTGTGCAGCGAGTCATCCGAACGCTAAACCGTTGAGCGCAGGGTTTGTAACTAGTCTCCCATAAGAAAAACCTAATAAAAATCAATAACTTAGACTGGGATACAATCCCTCCCTATGTTGAAGAACACAGCAAATTAAAAATGGACAATGATTTATGCACCTGAAATATACGTAAACTTAAAAGAAATGATAGGTGGTTTATCTCACTGAAAAAATTAAGGCTGAATAAACCTACTTTCACCAAGCAGTGCAAGCAGTGCCTCCCAGATACATTTTATTGCTGTTTATTTGAAGTGATAAAGAATTCTGTTTAAAAAGAAAGAAAATTCGATTCTAAGTATATAAGATGTACATTCGGAAAGTAGGCTACAAAAATGAAAATGTTTAACTTTTTTCACGCTTACATAAGCCTACTTTCCTAATTTACAGCTTATATACCTTGTCGTATGCCTTTTATCGAAATAAGCAAACTACACACAATTTCTCGCTTAATAAATCTTTAATAAGTTAACTCAATTTCGTTAAAAAAAGTGTGAAGAATATTAAATATGGAAAATCTTTCCACTAATATGTAAACATAATTATAGAGTTTGTGCCTTAATCCAAGAAGTTTATTAATAATATCTCATTCATTATAATTATAGCAGCTCTAGAGGTTAGGGAATATTTACAATACAATTTCCTTAAATTGATGGAAGTGCACTAAGTACGCTAATGAGTTTGTTGTCCAACTTATGATTGACTTGCAGCACTACGAAAATAAAGCAAACAAGAACTTACATAAAGCTCTTAACTAGCCTAATTAATAAACTTTCAGTATAATTTTATTAACCGATAAAGGTCACTACTCTCTCTAGTCTCTTCACATTCGTCGCATAGTAATTGAAAGCCGTAAAGAACTTTATACAACATTCGACTATTTACTCAAGTCAAAAAATAACTTTTACTTTTCGAGTGTTATGACTAATAAAGTTTATCATACTAGATACATCATAAATGCGACTTGAGATATTTCCAAAAAAAAAAGTTGCTTAATCACTTTTATTGTCAATGTGACGCACTCAGGTTCAAGGTCGCTTAGTTTTTTTGTTAAGATATTTTTGTATATAAGGAAGTATTTGCATTGTAGACTAAAAATAAAATTAAGAACGTAAAACGAATAAGCACGTTGTCGCGAATCCTTAGTGTATTAATTAGTATAGTCATTTGGAAATTGTTCAAATTGAAGAGTTAAACATTAATTTAATTTACTTCGGCAAGTGATTTTTTTTGCTAAAATGCGGCATCAACAGCCAATAGAACTTCCGTACAACTTCCACTTTTCTTTAAGCGAATATGTATCGTTTAATTAAATGTTGAGATTTCTACAAAATATTTGCAATTTTGCGAATAACGTAATTATTTAAAAGTTACTTAATAGTTTAATTTAAAAACCCTAAATGACCCACCCTTTATTATTAGTCAGACTGAAAAAAAACCAAGTGCATTTTGCATGAAAGTATAAATAGGAAAAGTTACTAAATAGTTTAATTTAAAAACCCTAAATGACCCACCCTTTATTATAAGTCAGACTGATAAAAAACCAAGTGCATTTTGCCTGAAAGTATAAATAAGATAAATAAGATTGCTTTCGAAACTTTTAAGTTTTTTAATAGTTTTCCCCACAAAAAAGTTTGCTTTTTGACTTCCACATTTCTGCAATACTGCCGTTTGGTTTCTGCTATAAACTGTAGATTGCATCCAAGACTGCTTGATTTTTTAATTATTTCATATTCTTACGATACCGTCGTTCGAATTCTTCTATAAACTGTAGGTACGTCCATGATCAATCCGCATTTAATAGAAATATTATATATATTTAAAAAATGGGCAAAAACTTAAATTGGATTTCTTTCACATTACAAAATGTGAATGTTAAATAAATATAACTTTGACTTCTTAGTTGTTCCAGCTGTAAGACTGAGAAAGGAACTCAGTATTTCATAGACCGTCAAGCCTATTTGAAGTACTTCTGTTTTTAAAACTTCTCTTGTTTTAAGTGATTTTTTTACCTTAATTGATTTTTTACTTATCAGAGATTCTTCATTTTATTGTGTTATCAATTTTGATTTAAGAATGCCACACAGACGCTCTACAACATTTCCTGTCTTATTTTGGATAAAGAGCATAAAATGAATCCTACAAATAATGGTTATCGATATAGACATAGATGTATGCTCTGTTATGCTACGAATAGAAGTCTTCTAAAAACTGAATGAAACATAGTTTTGATCGATTTTATGTCTGTGAGTAGTAATTTACTTGGGTCGCCTGTAAGTCCAGAACGAGTTATATGACCAAAAACATAATAATACATATTTTGTAAAATTTTAATGTTTTATATTCAAGTAGTTTGGGTGTTGGAAGTATCTCCTGATCGACTTCTTCTCATTCTTTTGATCAACATTTTGGTAGCTCCCAAAACTACAAAACTTTCAACTGGCATAAAGTAAATAAGTAAATTTGTATTATTGTTATTTTTATTACTTCAAATCTAACAAAAAACCAGTGTTCGGGGCAGCAACCTGGATCATGAAAAAGATGAATGTGACAAAAATTGATATTTTTGAAAGAAAAATACTTTGCCGTATACTTGGTTCCGTGGCTTCTATGGCCTTCGATATAACAGCGATTGTGAGCAAAAACTTGGTGAACCAGGGATCAATCTCAAGCAACTGCAGTGAGCTGGTCATGTTCAAAGAATGCACCCCAGCAGCGCAATTAGAAAAGTTTTACAAAACACACCCGAGGAAGAGATCGTACAAATGTTCGTTTGATAGAGAATGTATTGCAAAGTGCAGAGCGTCTTAGAAGAAGAAACTGTAGAACACTACTTCACTACCTCGTAAAGAATGAAGAAGATTTTAAGGGAAGGCAAAGATTCAAATAGGATCGTCGCGCCACTAATGTTGTTGATGACTTTTAATTTAACTTTATTATAGGAGAAAAGTTTACTTTACAAGACTACAACCAAGATGCATTACTAGCTTGCTGACTTCTTCTGTATCTTTATGAGTTTGCTTAAAATAAATAGACGCTTTGTATCCAATAGTACAGGGTATAGGGCAACTATTTTTCGAACTTAACTTTTAATTTTATTACAGAAAATCCCAGCGGTACTTTACAAGATTACATGCGAAGCTGCAGCTGGCAATCACCAACAAATGCTATTAATTTGTTTATAAATAGCTGAAGTTTTGCTAACGAGATTGCGGAGAAATAAAGACTCTTACCTAATATATATATTCCAAGCTATTACTTTCACTAATGTGTGTATAAATAAGGTTGCTACTTTAGGGAATTGGAGCATTGGCCAGATTAGATCTATAGCTATATAAATATTATAATGAAGCGCAAAAGTTCATTACACTTTGGCGCCAAAAATAGTGCACACGAAAGTGTATATAAGCCATATATCCTACATTATCGAAAGTTATGTTGGGTTGGGGCGGGAGGGCGCGAAATGCACAAAAGTTCATTCAACCATGAACACCCGCTAAGGGATGTCCATCCACAATGCATGTCATGCACGCCGGAAAGCAAAACATCAAAAGTTCAAACTACGGGGCCAAAAAAAAAAAATAATAATAATAATAACAACAAAAGCCAATCTGATAAACAACAATAACTATTCCAAAGGTTTATGTGCATAACTGCCACATACTATATACGAGCTTTATGTACATAGCATTCATTCACCATGGTTATCGCCAGTTGTTATCTACCCGATTTGCCCGATGCCGTCCGTGTCTGCGTGAGTGCTGCAGTCGTCATATAGCGCATGGCGTCCAACGGGCTGGGCTCAAGTTGGCGGCAGCACACGAAACCCCCCATAGGCCGACCGCCTGTCATTAACACTAAAAGCAAACATTGGCGTTAAGGGTGTTGTAGGCTGGAACTGCTCTATTTTTGGTTAGGCGTTAATGCTGCACGCCCCCAGGAATGCGTCGGGCGTCGAGTGCAGGAGCAGGTGTGGTTCACTAACAAACGAGACACATACATGCGGTACAGTTGTGCCGCTTCGTATTCAAAGTGAATTAAATTAACATTCCAAAGTATTTACATCATTGAAACGTTATAGTCTTAGAAGCTTATTGAAAGTTATACAAAAAAATAAAGTGTTCGAAATAATTATTCCCAGGTGGCACATATGTTTGCTGGAAAAAAAAAAACTTGACAAAAACGTAACATGCGCACGTTGATTAGATTTGTGGGGCTAACCATAAAGCATTTTGTAACTTTTTTTATTTTCATTTTTGAATGTCAACGTAGCCTGCTGATAAGAGAATTTAAGTTCTCTTATCAAACAACAATGGTTTGTGTGATTTTGCTTTTTTATGGTGCAGTAGCCTGCCCAGTGGCCAATAGACGTTGCTTGGCACAAGGCTGCGCAAATATTGACAAACAAATATTGGCTTAAACACAATAATTAATGGCTAAAAAGAAATATTTGTTTACTTATGGTTATAAATTACAAGTTATGCTCAAAAAAGCTTCATATTACTGTAGCCACTTGGTTGGAATTTCGATGATTCATTTTGTGAGCGATACGAAAGCTTTTTTAAAAAAAAACCTCACGCAGTTTATGTTAAAAAAAGAATCTTTCGAATTCAAATTTCTTCTAAGAAAAATTATATCTTAGTAATGGCATACCTGCAGGTCGCGGTCTTCCCCAATAATAATATTAATAAAAGTTTGAAATTTTTAAGTATAATAACTTCGAAAATAGTATAACAATTCGTGCAATAAATTAATGCAGAATAGCTAAAATAAACATTCTTTCCCATAGCCTGATGTTTTTTTAAAAAAAATTTTGGAGTGTTCTTTGCTAGAATTATTTGCAATAAAATTAAAATTATGTCTATTCCATCGAAATAAGTGTTTCTTTTTTTAGTCTCAAATTTTTTTAGTTTCATTTACTTTAATTTTTTAATTATATGTTTATTTTTTTTTTAATTTGAATTTCAGATGTTTCTTTACCACCGTTTTTTATAAATTGAATTTATTAAATTAATTATTTTTTTTTTTATATTAATATTTTGCGTTTTTAGTTTTTTAGTTTCATTTACTTAAATTTTTTAATTATATGTTTTTTTTTTAATTTGAATTTCAGATGTTTTTTTCCCACCTTTTTTTTATAAATTTATAAAATTAATTATTTTTTTTTATATTAATATTTTGCGAATTGTATTATTAACCGAAATTCATGGTGATAAAAATATATATATTTTTTTTTGTTAAAATGCAAAAATAATGTTTCATAACTTAAAAAACACATTCTTTAGCTTTATACAAAATGTTTATAAAATCAGCGATGTATATACATAAAATAAATCATAAATTAAACATAAAATGTTCAAACTTAACAATAAAATTAATCAAAGGCTTAAGATATAAAGTCAGCGATGTAAAAACATAAATCGAAATAAACAATCTTTTAAACTACAAAAACATAAAATTTCTATTTTTGTAATAAATAACAAAATTTTAGTAAAAAATTGTTTAGATTTATTTTTTTATAAAATCACTTAAATAAAATAAACCATTCGCTGTTTTATTTAAGTTTCTAAGCATACAAGTAATAAATAGATTTGAACGTTTTTAATAAAAACAATAATTTTTCCATCGTTTTTTCGTGAATCTCAACAATTGTTGAGAGACAGAAATTTCAGCTTTAGTTATCACCAAAACTTACTACAATTTTCAAATTTGAATATTATATGTGTTGTTTTGAACGTAAAAAATTTGTAATTCTGATTTACAAATTTGGCAAGAGTGATTTTCAGCGCGCTACTGCTGGTTCTGTGTTAGCGCGTCACTGCGCACAAAAGTAGGCAACAAATATTTTTCAAGCAATTATTGGTGCATACTTTTAGGGTTTCAAAATAATTTATTTAATAAACAAATTTATTAACATCTTATAAGTACATGTAGTTATAGTTATTAAGCTTTTTTCTTCCTATTTTCCTTGTTTATATATTATTAACTTGAATGTAACTAATTATACTTAACACATATATACATTTCTCAGTTGTAAATAACTAAACTCTGTAAATTACTTACTAGTTTAAGAAATTGTTATAATCTTGGAAAAAGCAAATAAAAAAAAATAAAAATATATTAACAATACATAAATTTTGAATATTATACGATAAAGTATTTAATTTTATTTATAATTTATAAGAATTAAATGGTAAATTATAGCTATAAAGCCAGCGCAAAATTAAGTTCTATTATTGTAAATAATAATTTCATTATATTAATTTTTTTAAATGAAATTAACAAAATTTTTCTTTCTTTATGATTGTATTTATTATGGCTATGATACTACTAGCAGAAATACAAAATATTGAAATATTGTTGAACATTTTTCTAATTTTATTTGTTAATTTATTATTAATTTAGAGGTAGGCCTTAGTTCAGCTGAGTTCTTAAACAAACAATATTTAAATTATGAAACATTAAATTGAAACGAGTAAAATATAATTTTTAAAACTGAACCGCGTCGCTAATGGCTGAATTGTTTATAGATATGCATATGGATTTGGATGGGAAAATGGATTTACAATGTAAAAGTTGACAAAGGAAAGTAACATAAAAGTTTAAGCATTTCTTAACAAACGATTTTTTTTAAAGAAGTCCGTCCGTTGACCAAGTGGTGTTTCATAGTTCACGATTGGTCAAGGGCTCTCGATTTGGCTAGTCAATATATGTTAAGATAGAGAAAAAGACGTATTCACAAAAATCGTAAGTCGTAAAAAGACTTGTTAGAACGGATACTGTAGCGCAAAAATTTTCAGGCCTTGGGTAAGATAGATATTTGATAAAATTCAAATCGTTTTTATTAATTTTTTCAATTTAAACAACAACTTGCCTAGTTAAATTTTTAAGAAGTTAGCAAAATATGTTAGATTTGAAGATAGCGTTCTTTGTCTGCGGGATTCGATAAACAGACTAAATATTGACAACAAACCATAGTTATATATAAATGAAGAACCTCACAAGTCTCCATCTTTGGTCAGACACTACCCAGTGCTAAGTATCTGGGCCTCACCATAGACAGCTCATCTAACAAACAAAAGATTCCTGCTTAAAGAGAGGCTCAAATGGCTGTACTGGCTCCTCAGATCTGCATCAATACTTAGCACACGCAATATTTACAAGGCGATCCTTAAGCCAATCTGTACATACGGGATCCAACTTTGGGGAACCACGGCCATCTCAAAAAAACACTAAAATTATTCAAGCTTTTCAATCTAAGGTACTGCGCATAATAGTGGGCGCGCCATTCTATGTGAGGAACTCCGTCCTTCATACAGACCTCAACGTGCCCACTATCCAAAACACAATCAGCGCCTATAGTCAGAGCTATATTAACCGACTGGAGAAACTTCCGTTTCGAAACTTTGTAAATATGCTATCATTGTAAATATACCATTGTAATTATAAGTCATTCATTTTTATTAAAATTCCATATAATTAATCTAAATTAATTGGAAACCCAACTTCAATAAAATTTTTCTTGACAAAGTCAAACGTATCCTGTTGCACGTTACGACTTGTAAACGGAATGCGGTCTGACAGGAACTTCCAATATTGGCGATCTGTGCGTTCTACTTATTCAGGATCTACTACAAATCATTTACGTGCAACACAATAAAAGGTAAATAAATTTAAGCCATCGCAGTATTAGACACGTATTGGTAAAAGATCTAGTACTACGTGATGTCTTCCTAAATCCGAGCCAGCTTGTTTCTGTCTCAGTTTGGAACATCTGAGATGAGCTCAGAGACAATTCTAGTGAAGATAACCGATTTTATTATAAGTACACGTATACTTTGATGGCGTACCTGTTATTTAAAATCTATGGCAGATTAAAGTTATTTACCGAGTCTTAAGAACTTAGTGAAAAATTTGTAAAAAAAATTTAGTGCTACTTGGGAAGTGCGAAGAAGTCCAAAAACATTATTGCTATTCATTGCTTATTTTCTATTTAATTTACTAAAGATCAGCTATTTGTTGCCTTTGCTGCCTTGTAAAAAGATAATACCAAAAAACTACCTGTATCTTTGCCTGTATCTTAAGTTCCTATAACTTGCCCATGACTAAACAAGTTTTTTTTTTTTCAAATTTTCCTGTAAATAAAAAAATCAAATACTTCATTTAAGAAATTAACAACATTAAATTCCGTCTTATAATTAACACCAAATTGCAGCTTAACCATTACACTTCGTTGGATTTTTGTGCTAAATATAAATTAAAAAATAAAAAAATTATAACAAAACAAAATGTATTTCAAGCGTTACTCAGCTCCAAGTCGTACCATTTATTATTATATTGATAAGCATCTCATGTTGCGTGTTGCCTTACTTTCTGGTATTATTTTTCAGACAGATTCTCGGGAATAGAGTGCAAAAAATCATACCATACCATGCCATACCGTAATGTGTGTCGAGCGCGGACAATTATATTAAAATTATAAACAAAGTTTTTGTGATTATCTAACTGTTTGTATTCTAGATATTATGGAATTTATATTGTTGCTTAAATTGCGTGAGTAATTTATTATTTAGGTTAACTGAGATTTGCTGCAGGAAATCGCCTCTTAATATAAACACAAGCAAATCTTTAATTTTATAAAATTTGAAGCTTGAAGATTAGACTTAAAGAGCATGCAAACAGCTGTGTGTCTATTGTGTATAGGCGTATCATCAATCAATCCATCAATCAATCAAACAATTTATGCAGACAAGCTGAATTTCCAATCATAGCTCAATTCGGATTACAATCATTATCAAAAGCGTCTAACGCTTGTCGCAACGATTACTGCGTTTTCTTCACTCAAGCTCAGACAACGTTGCAGCATTTCACTTCGTTTCCAATGCAAGTGAAATCATAATTGCAAATCGATTTCAACTTGTAAATCTTCAGTAAGTATTGCATGCCAAAGTGATATGCTATGCGTGAAGCTGGCGTAGCATTATTGGGCCGCAGAAACTGGTTTGGCAGATACTAAACAAGAATTCTACAAACGTTCCGTACTCCATCCAAATGCGCGCGCTCTGCTGAAGCGGAAATGATTAGTCTCTTAGTTATATGGCTCAAAGTTTGCCAGCATTTCTAATACCCATTTCTGTTTACATGATCTTGCTTTCGTATGTTTCTCGTGAAGAGTTGGGTACGACCCCGTACCAGCCGCCTCTTTGGTGATGCTTCAGTGAGTCACGTTTTAGACTTTAATCGCTAGGTTGCTCTTGCTAGAAGGTATATGGTTTGGTACTTGTCTTGATTTGGGTTAAGTGTAGGGTTCAGTTGGATTGCTGCTTTGCCGCCAGCTATAGTTCAAGTAGTAATCTCTGCTGTAACGTCCCATTATGTCGTAATTTTGCTTAAAGTTTCGGCTTAAGGCTTGAACATGTAGAAGACGAGATAGACTGCAGGTGGTGCAATTTCTTAGATTGCACTTGAATTTGGGAAAGTAATTTAAATGGAAATTTTCTTACATAACGAATTGAATTGTTCTTTCAAAGGTTTTATAATACTTTTTGTAGGCGAATTTCATTGGCTTAGATATAGCGAAAGGAGACCCTAACTTTCCTTAGAGTGACTTCCCTGAAGAAGGCGCGCAAAGCAGCTGCGCCTGGCGAGAACTATCCGATAACAGGACAGATCCACCTAAAGAAAAGTAAATTAGACATAACTAGGCGAAAGATTGTGTCTTGAAAAACATATCTCAACGGATTGATTTTATCAGGACTAAAGTTGACATGGTTTTAAAGAACTTATGATCATCGGGTCGTACGAGTTGAGGGCCTTGTCGTCACGAAAGATCTAAAATTTTGACAGTTGTTTCGACTACCGCATCAGTGCAGTGTTTTTCAAGTAGAGATATTTTCTAGTTTATTGGAAGACTAATTAAATATTATGCTTAAATATGACTATAGTCAACAATTGTTGCAAATATATTGAAGAGTTAAGGAGTATCTGGGTGCACTTAGAGAGCACTTATATGAAATAGCCAGACTAAGCACGACTAACAACCTTCTTCTCGCTTAAGCGCATATTCGTATTTCAAACTACAAATTAGCTAAAAATTCAAATTTCTAACACAAGATGTGTGGGGCAATAGAGTCCACTGCAAAAAAGCTGCCATATCTAGTCAAAAATCGGCGAAAAGTGCTCCACGGGGCTGCATAGGCCTAAATGTCAAGGGTTTTGGGCGGTCTTCCGAAGTGATCTCTAGACAAAAATGCAAAAACTGGATGAATATCCCAACTAACGATTTCTGTCACCATAAATTGCAAAAATAGACGGAAATGCTGAAAGGAGCATTAAAGGTTAAGCCTTTCATTAGTGTTCGGCAGTCGTCAGAGATCATTGGACGCTGGTTTCTATGGGAACAGGATGAATAGGCCAACTGGCGATTTTTGTAGAAGTTGCAACGATGAAGAAGACAATGCACTAGTGAAGTCTTCAGCTGGCGTAGGCGAGAGATCCAAGAAAGTTAACTTCTTTACGAACTAGATGAGGTAGATTCCATAGGTGCCAGAAAAATAGCCAGCCCCATCGCAACAACGAGCTGGGCCTGCTTTTATGTGCGGTTTTAAAATAGATCTACCCGGATTTCAATAGGCAGATTTTTCAAGACACACGTCCACCTTAAATCATCTTATAAAGTCGCAATAATAACTAATCTTTTCTGTTGGCTAAGTTTAAGAAGTACAAGAAGTTTTGTGATCCAATAATAATTTAAAGGTAATTCTTTGTTTCAAATTCTTTATATCAACAAAGTTAATACATTTGCATCAACTTGATGATATCATTTACGATAATATGACCCAATTTCGTCCAATCCAAGTTTCATCTCATCTTAAGGGAATTTACAATATTAATATTGTGAGAAACTTTATTTAATTAACTAAGCAAAAAACACGCCATATGCAGGTAAGTTCTACAGATAATATCATATAGGACATATGTGATGTCTGATATAGTATTCTATTAAACGTCAATGTCCAAGGTCGTGCTCTATTAATAGACCAATGTGCTATATATATAAATCAAACCAATCTAGACCAAAGTATTGTCAGCTCCAACTCATTAATAAATTAGTGTGAAGAACGCATTCAATAAGCTGGCCCCCAACTCGCTGTCCAGCCAACTGATTAGTTATTGTTATTAAAACTTCGGCGGTTGATGACTCATTTGCATGACATTTGGTAATATACAAACAAAAAAAAAAAATAAATAAAAAAATAAAAATTTCTAAAAACTATCAAAACATTATTTATGAAATCAAAACCATGCACAACCACGGGCTTGAGGCTAAACTTTCAATATAATTAAAATAGAAATCGTTAGCATGCAAAATTTCAAATACAATTTCGACCTTGTGCCCTTCACGCCGTTTATTGAACCAGTCAATAACTTTAGATGAGTTTTGGATGATATTTTTTGTTGTGTTATGTTATTCCATGAGACTATTTCGAACATTAATGAACTTTTTTGGGAATTTGGCAAAAAAAAAATAAAATTATTAAAATAACGATGATGTCGCTCACTTGAAGCACAGACATTAGACATTAAAATGAAGCCAAAGCAATTTTATTTGTAACATATGTGGCCCGAATTCGTTTTTGTTGGCCAAGATAGAAACTTAATAGAGTTGACGTAATATTTTTTTGCCAAATTTATTTATGTGAAAATCTCAAGTTAAACTATAAGGAAGTTATAAATATAGACACAGACTAATAATAGTCTAATGCTAAGTATTTATTTTTTTGTGCTTGACATTTAATGTATTGTTTCGAAAGTCCGACGTTCAAATGTCTAATTAGCAGTTGTTAATGATTGTAGTTCCCTTAATGTTTCAAATTTTTACTTTACAGCGAAAAGAAATCTCTAACAACTGTGCGACTATTACTTTTCTGTGGCTTAAGATTTCACCAAAAAATATTTAAAAACACTTCGATCAATGATTGTAAAGATTGCAATTATTAAGCAATGAATTTAATAAGTTGCTAAAAGCTAGTTCTTTTTAATTATTAAGACTATTTTTGATAGAAAAACTCTTCTTTCAACGTATTTGAGTGTTTCCAAGAACTGGTTCGTTTGAATTGGCAGCTATGTGAACTAGTGATTTAGCTTTGAAAGAATTGTGTTAAAATAATGCAACAATTTAATAATTTTAAAATAATAATGATGTTTTTTATAATTTTTTAACACTATTTCTGGTATAAAACTCTTTACTCAACGAATTTGATGTTCTGAAACTTTTGCGTTTTATAAGTCCCCAAGAATTGATTCGTTTTAATTAGCAGTTCATATGAACGTTGAATTTTGTTTAAATAATTCTGATTAAATTTTGTTTAAATAATGCAACAGTGCGTAATTTTAAAATAATAATTATATTAAAATACTATCGAATTTGTTAAAACTATTTTTATTATAAAACCTACTCACTCAACGATTGCAGAGATTCGAACTATAGAGCAATAAGTTTCATAAGTTCACAAGAACTAGTTATTTGAAATTGACTGGTGTATTAACTGGTAATTTAGCTTTGATTGAATTTTATAATTAAACAATACAACAGTTTAAAATTTTTAAATATATAGTGGATATAAAGATATTTTTTATTTTTAAAAACTATTTTGGGTGTATTTTTTGTAGAGAGTGACGTTAGATCAAATAATTTGCAATAGAATCCAAAGAATCCAGAAAAACACAGAAATAAAACGCTTAACACCAGAAAGAAGTCTCTCTTTTTATTCAAAAATCATTTCATCGGATGAACTTTTTATTTTTTCAGCACTGACCGTAGTTTTTATACGGGTCATTTATCGGAATTAAACAATCAATAATGAAATCTCTATCACTGGATGCCAGAAGTAAAGAACCTTAAGCCGGAACTCTATGTTTTTATTCATAAATCATTGCATCGGTTGAACTTTTTATATTTCCAGCAATCATTAGTGAAATTTCACAATAATCTCTAACAGGATGGATAATCTCTCACAGAAGACAAAACCAGAAGACTCTGTTTTTATTTAAAAAGCAATTCTTCGGTTTTGATTTTTCCAGCGTTGAGCTTAGTTTTAATACGCACTCAAACAATCAATAGTGATCTTTCACTTAATGCCAGAAATAAAAGAGCTCAAACCGGGAATAGGCAAAGGAAAGGCAATTTTCTTCGGTTCTCTTTTATTTCTCTATAAACTCTTCCCATGATCTACTTAGAATTCTTCGTGAATAGAAAAAGGAAAAGCAATTCCTCGGTTGAACTTTTTATTTTTCCAGCGTTGACCTTAGTTCGCTTAAGGATCATTTTTCGGACTCAAACAATAGTGAAATCTCTCTTTTATTTGCAAATAAAATTTTGAAATCAATTTCTCTATAAACTCTTCCCATGATCTACTTAAAAATAAGTGTACCCATTGTATAACCCGCCATAAATTGGGAACAGCTATTCAAAACACATTTAATATCCAAACATCTCTTTTTAAATTTCCAAAAACTCAATATAATAATGATCATATAATCAAGCTATATACGACTCAATTTTTAGGAAAACCAAGTCAATCATAAACCGCTTAGTGTTTCGCACTCAACTGGGCCTCAAATTGCTGACGAGCAGAAGAGGCGCACACATTAAATGTAAAGTAAACAAATTGTTCAATTCCCCGTAAAAAAAACTTATTGAGCTCCTCCTAATGCGCTTAGCTCTATAGAAAAGTTGACAAATGTCAATCATATACAGTAAGTAATAGTACAACAAATTACGCAAAGTGAGACACATAGAATTGGTTCGAGAGGACCCACTGCCCGCCGCTCCGAACAAATAAAAAATTGAGCAACGCCATTGCAATTTTTCAAGCCCATCAAATGGTATTAGGCACACATGTCCAATGACTTTGCAGGGGACTGACCCGAAAAAATAAAAAAAAACTAATGAAAACGCAATTACAATAAATGACAGAAAATAAAAAAAAAACGAGACTAAGAGACATCTATGTCTGCTATATGGGGAGTAGGAGAAATATGGAAATTGTTATATATGCTTTCATATGGTGGTTACAGCGGCCCCCGTTGTGTCTGAGTGATTATACCCTATAGGGTATGGTGCAGAGGGTATGTTACGTTTGTGTAAGCCGAACATGTATGTAAGAAGAAAAAGTCGGGGATTCCAAAGTTACCTAAAATATGTTCTGGGTAACTGGAGAAGTTGAGATAGCCATCCATGACCGCGGGTTCGTCGTATGAACGCATAGATCTCAAAGAGGGTAAGAGATTCAGAAAAAAATCTGGTATCCTATAAGAAGCAACTTTTTTGATATCAGGAATACATAAAATAGCTTCCATTCCATAATAAAGCAACCAATTTAAAAAAAAAAAACTTGGTATACTATGGGATGCAATGTATGATATAGCTTCCATTGGCGTTTTTGCACTAAAGTAAAAAGATCAAAAGAATGTGTTGGTTGAGCTTACTTATATAGAGAATAAATCCGAATTACAATAGATTTCCGCCAAGTACCTATGTTAAATTGCATCAAAACTTATTGTAAAAAAATAGCTTTGCACAAAATTTTATTTATTTTCTTTGTTTTAGAAGATTTTGTAACCAACTTTCGCAGTCGAAATTAATTTCGTGCTTCCAAAATCGTTTCCCTGGTGCAAATCGGTAAAAAAAAATTGATTTTGGCACTAAAATAGTAAAATATTGCTAGTTTTTGCAGTAATCCTTGCCAACTTCAATTTATAAAAGATATTTTTTGCTTAAAATCGGTTGACTATATCATAACTATTACGCAGATCGTTAAAAATAAAAGCGCAATTTTGTCCAAAGTTTATAGTAATTTGTTTGTTTTTCCAGATATGTGATATTGTGACTTAATTCGGTACTTAAGTCTTTTTCCCCCTTCCAAGTATTGTGTCAAATTGTTTGGTTTTTCGTACCACTTCCGTACTTAATTTTTATGGCTTTCGCCGTATTTCGTCTAAATCGCTTTACTATATTATACAGTTGCCTTTGGAATAATCGGTCAAAACTCCTTAATTTCACAAGCTTTGCCAACTCAATGAAATTATAACTGACTCACCCTATCAAACTTATCAGCCTTATGCTCGATTTATTTGCAGTAAAGTAGTATAGTATATCCCAGAGTCGTTCACGTCCAGAGTGAACGTACGCAATCTTTTTCGCTTACGTTTTTGAACTTGATGTCGTTCGGGTTTCTGGGCTACGTACGAACGATACCATAACATTTGCCTAATTGTCAAATTGCATTAGAGGCAATTATGCAGTTGACCATAGTAGCCATATATCATATATAATATGTGGAGACCCCGTCAAAGTTTGGTTTTGTCATTAAAATAACGATTCGACGCGTAGATAAGCAAAAGACAAAAGCATTTGTTGGATTGTATAATGCAATTTGGGTCGCATATATGCCCATTGATTCACTGATAGATTGAGATTCATTTAGAAGCATGAATTGAGTTTACTACGTCTCGGGTAGATTTATGCGAGCAATTATACGGACATAGATTGGCATGTTCCAGATTCGTATCTATCCAATGTATAATGACAATATTAATGACTAGTGAAACGACTATTAACGTAATTATTTTGGGTAACTGAGGGTAGTTTTTTTGGCTTCTTTGTGCCAAGTTAATTGAAAGTACACTAAATGGAAGCTATTGGCTGGTAAGGGTTTTGGGAAATAAATTGAATACTTTGGCAGAAATTTTATTGGGCTCTTTCTAAGCTATTGTATGGTTTTGTGTATATTTTTCAGTAAGAAATCGGACTACTTTCGACTATAATCTAATTCGTTTCCTAGTATAGTTTTTAGAAGTTTAGCTAATTCAGTTAAAGTATTGAAGTATTTTTCATACGGATAATGTTCGACTTCTGTCGCACTTGCTATTTGCTGCAATAAGATTGTTATGTTCCGTTTTTAGTTTTCAAGATCTTAGGGAGGCAGGCACTTGGAGTCTAATCAAGCGATTGTACAAAAAAGGGGCGAATCGACTTCTCATCTTCTGTCGCCCTTCCTATTTGCTGGAATAAGGTTCTTATGTTTTCAAGATCTTAAGGAGGCAGGTAGTTGGAGTCTAAAACAAGCTATTTGTACAAAAAAAAGGCGAATCGACTTCTCGACTTCTGTCGCACTTGCTATTTGCTGGAATAAGATTCTTATATTCCGTTTTAAGTTTTTAAGATCTTAAGAAGGCAGGCACTTGGAGTCTAAAACGAGTGATTTGTACAAAAAAAAAAGCGAATCCGCCGTGGACTCCAATAACCATACCAGACTCGAAATTAAGCGAAGAATCACACTTGGCAATAGATGTTACTAAGGTCTTAGTAAGCAAATGTGTAAAAGAGATCTTTCTCGACTGAGACAAGTAATACTCTACAAGACACTCGTCCTTTCTATACTCTTATATGGCGCAGCAGCATAGGTTATGTCGCGGACGGATGCAGCTGCGCTTGGGGTGTTCGAGAGAAAAATTCTGCGCAAAATTGCAGAATTTGCATTCGGCTTGTGGACGATTTACAACTTTTTAACATAAAATGCATATTTTGAAACAAGTTAAAAATTTATATTACAAAATATGAATGATGAAAGCGAGCTTACGAACGATACAGTAATAAGAGTTTTGCAGTGATCACTATATTCGGATCACGGGAGGTTTCCGAGCACGGGATGTTCGGAAATATTAAGAAACAAATGCAGCTTTTCCTACTAAATATATATATACTATATGATATTATATATAATTTTCGTTTTGACAAGCAGTAATCATCAACAAAAAGTCTTATATCAATAAAAACTTTTGCGACCGTTTCATTGTCGGCCATTGTAATCACATAATGACCGCCTGTGATTACAACTAAAGGTTTTAAATATCATTACCTAAACCTAAACATACGATACTCACATTTTTGTGACCGTCCAGTCCATTCAACAACCTTGCTGAAAACCATTAGGCCAAGTGAAGGCCAAATCTTAATGCATTTTAAACACGTTCAAGTCAATAGTAAGGCACAAAAAACTAAGTCCAACTGAAAATGTCTAATAATATTGTAATAAGCCCGAAACTAGCCCACACGTTTCCGATTCGTAGCCATACCTCTTCACTTGTTACATGATTTAAGCCAAATTGCCTCTTAAAAGAAAATAACAAAAAAAAAGCCTCAATCATATACTGCCTGCCCTTTTGCGTTGTTACCAAGTATTTTTAAATTTCAACAAATTTACGAACAATTTTAATGTCACGAAATTGAAAAAAAAAAAAAAAAGCAAAACAAAAGAGCGCTGAATGAATGCAAACATTCGGATTGAGGCTGGCGCCGCCGCTACTGTGGACAACCAAGTCATTTGCCGAATGCAAAACGAATTTCGAAGAGAAGAAAAATTTTTGGAAACTTGCAAGTACAGCGTGAATACCCTTTATGCAACTGGAAAACTATTGCCTGGAAAGTCAGCGTAAAGCTAACGATTTGAGAACTGAAATAATTTAACTCCTTTTAAGAAACTTAAAAAAATGCATAACGCATTGGGATGGGGTTTTGCATCAAAACAAATAAAAGTTGCGCCCACTGAAAAGTGTACAACTTTTTGATGCTATTCTCAAGATTAATTTACATTTCGCAATTTGGTTCCCTTTTTTGTAGATGATATTTTTTGTTTTTCGTTTTCAAACTTGTGAGAAAATTGTTTTTATCTCCTACAAATGACTCTCCGCTTTTCTCCAACTTGTTGGAGTAAAATTGTATCTATAATGCCCTTGAAGCCAATAAATATTTTCAAGGAAATTCTACCTACACTACCTGAAGCGTTCTTTTCTAAATTGCAGCAAACTTGTTCTTGTGATGTCTTTTCAACTCATGAATATTTTTAAGAGACAGAACTTTGAGATAACTTCTATTTCATAAAGCTCTTACAACACTTCATAATACTTCTCTGCCTTAATTACGTATAATATTCAGTTCTCCTTTAAATTTATAGTCTTCCGCATGACTTTATTTATTGAAAATTAATATAAACAATTGAAAACAATTTTACCAAACTTTTGAACACTTTTAACAACAGTAATTTTTTTCATTTATGCTAATTTTCGGAAATGTGCAAACATACCTTTTTGGTCAAACAGTGCGATTCTTCTAGGTCCTATGCAATCTGGAAAAGAAAGAAGTTTTATTTTTATTTATACTACAAATGTATCTCTTTTGTATCTCTATTGGACCGACTCATTTTCGAACCTAAGGGTTTTGAAATTGTGTACTTTTTTAAAGTAAACTTGATTTTGTCTAATTTTTTATTTAATTTTTACAATAAAATATTGTAAAAAATGTCTTTTTTTTGTATAATGTGATCCATTTTTTTTTGATAAAGTAACGAAAGTGAGCTCCATTTCACTCTGCAAAAATAAAATTAGTACGATTGATAAAAGCTGGCTAAACTAGCTGACGTTGCAACCGATACGAATCCGAACTCTTTTTCGCTCAAGAACGTTCCACGGCTATTTGAAGTTGCAAAAGTAAACTGGCTCCGATTAGCATAAGATGTATTCTTCATATTTGCTAAATTTGCTGAGCTCGGCTTAGTTTAAGCGACTGCTTAAATGAACTAATCAGATTCAGGCCACCTTACCGTCCTATTGAGCCTGAGGCGCGACCTAAACGACTCCAATTAAAGCTAGCGGAGTTCTTGCATTTATTCAGCAATGATCCAAGGATTTTAATGAACAATTTATACGGTCAAACTGCTGTATGTTTCACTCGTCTGTCGAATTCAGGCACATTGCTCTTGCGTTTGGAACCCTCAATACCCACACTATCGTGAATTGATTGAGTCGGGCTTTCAATTGGGAACGTAACATTTGATCGTCTTATAAATTTAACTTTTCTAAATGATCGTGGCATGTTATTTAAAAATAATATAAAATAAAGATGAAGATTTTTATAAGAGAAGCATACACAATTGGCTACCTAGTCTTGAGACTATCACCGTTGTAAAAGGAAAATACAAAAACCCTCAATATTTTCAAATAAGGTTCAGCGTGGTCTAAAATCGGAATGTTCTCATCAGAATGCTAAGATCGCATATGCACTTCTTACAAGGACCCTAAGCGAAGGAAGAAAGGATAAGCAGGGCTTTGAGAGTAAAAGGTAAGAACTGAAGTATTATCTGTACATAGCTTGTGATCGTTGATCAAGATTTAAGGCTTTGAGTTCAGTTTCAGGGAACCATAATATTAAAACTATATTTAATTGTAAAACGGTTCAAACGGTTAAACCATATAAATGTATTGTTAAGTCATATAAAAATCTGTAAGATATAAATTATTAATTTATGTATGTTATATGTACATTGAAAATATACCTCTTTATTTTATAAACTCGTTAATCCAAAAGCGCTCAAGTCCTAGGAAAGCTATATTGTAACAGCAGAATACATTAAGAATACATTCCAGAAGCAGTGTTAAAAGTAGAAATCGTGGCGGTTTCACAAACAACCGATACTGGCCTAAGTAATCTGATTTCAGTTGTTGCAGTGATCTAAATTTTATCTAATAACACAAAACTAACGTATTGTTAATTCATAAAGTTAGCTCCCAAGGGTTGATGTATTTTCTACCAATTCCAAGGTTAGCCTACGTACTATATAAAGTCAAATTAAAACAAATTTTCTACACTTTGTATATGATGATTGGCATTTTTAGTAACACAACCGATGTACCGCAAATGTAGCGTATACTACCCAAAATCAGCTAATGAAACACAAATGGACCCAACTCTTTGTTGTTGTTGTTGTTGTACTACTCACTGGCACTTTGTTGTTGTTGTACGTGTACTAATTTAGCCAGTTGTGTTTTTTTATTATATTTTTTCAGCTAGTTACACCAACCAGATCGTTGTTGTGTGAACTAAATTGAGGTTATTCCACAAGCCAACAAAGTACAGATGAGTTAACATTTCAAGCCATTCACATAATGTATAAGCAGTGTGTGTGTGAGTGTGTATCTATGGCATGCATTAGATGTATCTATGAGTCACAGTTTGGCTGTGGGCTACGGGTTGCGCATGCGCACAACTCGCACCGAATAACTGACTGAGTAAGTGACGAACTGACAAACCGAAAGATACACACAGACAGAGCGATACGCAGAGACAGACTTGTTGTCTAGCTATTACGTATGCGCGATGCAGCGGCGGCATAAAGGGCAACTCACACACGAGGGCAGGCTGAAAAATAAGCGGGTTGCGCCAAAACAAAACTATTTTAGAAATAGTTTCATATGTCTATGTAAAAAGAACTTGTGACGCAGTGCGTAGGGGCGGAGAAAGGAGTACCATCAATGCTGCTTCAGCGTTCCGTAGAAGGAGAAATGGTCAAGCTTGGAATTTGTGGCGTTCATCGCCACTGTTTTAGATAATGTTTGGCCTATAGGACGCAACACAATACGAATAAGGGGCGTGGGGAACTAAGCTGGTGTGTCCCGTCAGACTTTTCGAGAACATATGGAACTTTAACCACTTTTAACAGTTTGAAGCTTAAATAGTGAGCGTCAATGGTACAAAACCTTACCAGAGGTTAATCTGGGGGTTCAAATATCCAACACAGTTTCTCTGCTAGACTTGTTTGATTTGTATGAGGAATTTCTGTACAGATCCTTTTGTGCGATACTTTGGGAAATGTCGTGGGTGCTGTGGTTTTACTACTGAAATGCGAAAATAGTTGCATTTATTGAGAGTCGACTCTTTTCTGATGTAGGAGTTGCGTAGCGCCCCAGATTCTAGCCAACCAGCAAAAAAGGGGCTTACAATTAAGTTCAGACATGTTAGTAGGTCCGTAAACTCAACTGTTTCTGAAAGATTCACATTTAGAAGTTACACGTGTCTATCTCTAAAAATTCACAAAACTCAAATAAAGGGTGGCTTTTTTTGTAAGTTATTTTTGTGAAAATTTTTTTTGATCGCTGAAACGCTTTATGTGCCTTGTGTGACTGTTAATCCTATAATTTAAGTACGAATCTGAATTACGAACTAACTGCGCTTACAGATTATAGAATTTTAGTATAAAAATTCATGTTCGATAAGTCAAGTGTCATTTCGCACAAGCTCTTTTTGGTTGAATGGATACGGAAATAATCAAATTATTTAAATCAAAGAGCAACCAGAAGCATTGGAATAACTATTAATGCAAAAAGTCATTGTTTGGTGTACATGAAGAGCCTGCGGCATGATTGGGCTGTACATTTTCAAAGACAGCGAAGGCCGGAATGTTATTGTGAATGGCGAGCGCTGCGATGCTAACAAACTTTGCACTTAATAAAAGAATTCCACTTGGCTAACAAGTAAACGTTAGAGTGGCATATGCCACAGGGCAAGCAAAGCAATTGAGAGGTAAGTTCGGTTAGCAGTTTTGTTACGCTTGGAGCCAACACCATGTGATATAACGTCTCTAGATAAAAATTTCCTAGGCAGATTGACATATAGAGGGAGCCACAAATTTTAAAATATTTTATTTGGACATCTCCCATTTTTCAAAAGAACACATGTATAGTTTTTTTGGCATTTGTCAAGTTGTTTGGTTTTTGAAGATCTCTAGTGTGCCTTGCCGCGGGTTTTTTTTAGTATGGAAAAACTGGATTTGTTGTGATCATTAAGCACAACTATTTGAAAAGCAAATCGGCCAAGAAAGCGACAACTCTGGCAACTCTGCTCCAACAAATACGGCTGACAAAAGTTGGATTCAAGAATTTAAGTTTAGTCGCACGAGCAAAAATTGTGAAGCGCGTTCCGAACGACCTACAGATGCCTCCATTTGCAAAAGAAAAAAATTGTTTGCATTTTCAGCATTGCGTTAGGTATTTCAAATCTGGACCAATTCATCGCAAAAACTCATTTGAAAAAAAATGGCTTTTATAGCGCTGTGTATCGCATACACTGATCTTTGCAAGGATTTTGTGTTAGGTTGTAAGTTAGTCTCAATATGATTACCCGCAACTAGTTATGCTTGAATCCTTCCTGCAAAAAAAAACACTCAAAATTGTAAAAATATTACCTGAAGTAATTACTATCCCTAACGAAGCTGGGACGAAAAGTTATTGCAATTTTGACTGCACCTACAACAAATGCTACAATCGGCCAATCAGCCAACCCTCGCAAGAGGTGTTTGCCTTGTTCGCTTTGTTAGCCAAGTTTGCAGTTATTGCCTTTCGGCTCGCTCGTGTTATTAAACCCGCCGCCTTCAACAATGCAAAAATTACAACAGCTACCAGCATCCAGCAGCCGGCAGCCAACATCCACGTGAAAGATGCACATACCAGACCCAAATGCCATGGCACGTTACGGCTGAATGAAAGTATTTATTTGTACAAACGTTTCTTGTTAAAAATATATATTATTTTTAGCGTGAAAGAAAGCAAAAGTAAAACGCTGCCGCCACAGCAGCCCGAACGAAACACTTTAACTTTTCACTTTAAATTGCAGCTTGTAGTTGCTTGTATCTCAAAGATACATTTTCATGTAGACAATTTCCACAGCAGATGAAGCGTCTAAGCCTGACAGACAAGTTTTTCACCCGAAACCGCTTAAACGAGTTCAGGCCAAATGTGTTAATATTAATGCTTATGTTCAAAAAGTAAAACGTCCGACAGTTTTGTTAAGAAAATGTAGTTGTTGCCAACATTTACGTGTGGGGGCGTACCTATATTCGTAGATATATTATTATATAAGTCAGACATCAGAGTCGTTAGGTACCGATAAACGAACAACTTTCATTCGGTCAGCATGTGCTTTTGTTACAATTTTGCTTTGTTATTATCTAGACGTAGATCTTTCCCACGCATTTCTTCAGTTACTTATTATAAATGATTATGATAATTGCAAAATTTTTATTTCATGTTTATAAAGCAAAGTGTTCTCTTGTATGAAAGTTAGCACAATGGAAATGTGAACGCGTAATTTAACCGGTTCCGGTTTTAAAATTCCAATCTGCACAAATGCGGTTTAGGAGAAAGGCGGGCATACAGATGTATTGTTAGATATTTGTAATGCTAATATATAAAATTTTTTATAAAAAATAATTGTAACCAAAGCTGACCATACCATCGAATATTGATTGAGTTATATCTGTCTGTAAGAAGATTTACATATAGACTTTTATTGATTTCGACGAGCAGAACAGCTTTTATCCAAAGTACCAAATTTTATGTCGTTGAGTTGAGGTTTTTGCATTATTTCCAATATATTGTATCAGATTTGCTGGACCTGAAACAGTTGAAATGAGTTGTACCTATTAGGACGAAGATTTACATATAGAAATACATTTATAGACACCGAAATGAGAGAATAGGCGCTTCTAACCCAAATACCTAATTTTGTTCGCAGAATCAGTCATTGAGTCAAGGTTTTTTGCATTATGTCCAATATATTCTATCAAATTTGCTGGACATGAAACAAAATTGCAAAGCAGTATCTCTTTTCTTAATAAGATAAGCAATAATTTCTTATCAACTGCGTCAAAACTCGACTAAGAAATTAAAAAAATTAAATTATTCCCCTTGACTATGTTGTCATCGCTTTGAAAGCGGAACTTGGATATATCTCTTTTATTAGCTGTTAGAAGCGAACAGCGACCTATAACTTATAGTCAAGCCCAAAAAGCTGTGTCTTTAATAAATGCAGATTTATTTAGGAAAATGTCATAAATTTGCTAGCTATGTCAGTGCTAGGCACGACCTATTATCCTAATTATAATCAAACGGACTTTGTCTCCTACTGCTCTTAAATATACCAAAGATATTGAAGAACACTATTTTACAAATTCCTCAAAAATAATGTTTAACAAAGACGACATTCTCAAATGTACACATTTTATTCTGTAGGAAACTGCTTGAACACTGCTTGGTCTAGGAAATGCCATATGGCACGCTTCAGTGCAGCTAACAGCAATTCGTCTATTCGCCTCTAAGTTGCCACTGAAAGCAGTGAAGAAATTGACCGTTTTCTACTTTGCCTACTTAGGCAACAATTTTGAAAGTTTTTTTTTCATCTTGCATAGATTTCAAAAACCATAAGTACTTCTAACCTAAAAAATTTTTTTTTTTTTGGGCAGAATCTGTCATTGGAACAAAACTTTTAGAAGTATTTCAATATATATTTCCGCAATTTCGCTTGATATGGACAAAATCGCATAGAATACTCTAATCCTTCTCTTCATGATTATCTAATGCATCTTAGTCTTCGTCAAAACTTGACTTTTTGACTGTTGTACGTCAAAAATTTGCGCTTAATAATAATCAAATCGATTTTTTCTCTTACTGCTTTTGAATATACCAGAGATATTAAAGGTGGTTTGGAAGACCTAAGGCAGCCTGGAGAAGATCCATCCTCCATCCTAAATATACTGAAGGTATTAAAAGTGTTTTGAAAGATCAAAGGCAACCTAGAGAAGATCCATCGTCTATCCTATATATACTGAAGGTATTTAAGTTGTTTTGGAAGACCTAAGGCAACCAGGAGATGATCCGTGCTCCATCCTAAATATACTGAAGGTATTAAAGGTGTTTTGGAAGACCTAAGGTAACCTGGAGAAGATTCATCCTCCATACTAAATATATCGAAGGTATTAAAGGTGTTTTGAAAGACCAAAGGCAACCTAGAGAAGATCCATCATCTATCCTAAAAAATATACTGAAGGTATTTAAGTTGTTTTGAAAGACCAAAGGCAACCTGGAGAAGATTCATCCTCCATACTAAATATATCGAAGGTATTAAAGGTGTTTTGAAAGACCAAAGGCAACCTAGAGAAGATCCATCATCTATCCTAAAAAATATACGGAAGGTATTAAAGGTGTTTTGAAAGACCAAAGGCAACCTAGAGAAGATCCATCATCTATCCTAAAAAATATACTGAAGGTATTTAAGTTGTTTTGGAAGACCTAAGGCAACCTGTAGAAGATCCATCCTCCAAGAACTAACCCAGGCGATGGAACAGAGCTAAACAGACGGCGCAAAACAGGGTTCGTTGGAAGGCTCTAGTTGAGGCGTTCCAAAGCGGAATAAAAAGGAGGAAAAAAATTAAAGGTGTTATATTTTTATTACGACATTCTTAAATGTATTGTTTTTCGAAAAGTGGTTTCGAGTTGGAAAATGGCCCAATGATTAGATTGAGGCCAAAGCACACGCAATTTTGAAAGATGATATAGTAGTAGTCCGAAGAAAGACACTTCCAATGAAGTATAATTTATTTCTGTTCAATAAATAATTTGTATTCACAATTGAAGAATGTCGAAACAGCTAAACTTGGTGTTATCTTTTTTTTTGGATTCGCTTAGAATGCAGCTCAACGCTGACGGATAAATATGGAATTTTTTCGAAATTGTAACAAATCAAAAACACAAACAATCTCGAATGTACTCAATACAATTTTAGTTTTACAAATATAGCCGCGAATGCAGAATCATTAAAAGTTTTGAAAGTAAACAAAACTTTTGACGCTTTTGAAGTTTTGTTCTCTTTCTGGCCGTTTTACCAGTCTTCGTAGATAGAAAAGATATAATTTGATGGAAAACATGCATATCTCAAAGCTGTAGAACTTTAAGAATAAAGTGAAATTAACATCTAATCGTGTGTATGAGAGTTAATAATTCCTAATACGGTCTTTTCCATATATATGTGCACAATTACGTCCAACTTTCGTTAATTTCGAACATCCGCTTTTGCCCTAAAAGGTCTTTGCCAATTTGTTAACAATTATTTCAAAAGCTTCAAAAAAACAATAACTATAAAAGCCAAAAATCGTTTGACACTTTTTCTTTTCAGCTACTTAGGCAAAAATTTAAATTTTTTCTAAGATTATTGACAAATTAGCAAAACAATTTCCAAGTTGTTTCTCTTCTTTTCTAGATTTCACAAAAATGACGTATGGAAGTTATAAAAAAAAGTGTCAATGACTTATTGAATATGTATTTCTTTTGTTGTTGATTTATTTATGTTTTTTTTTTTAATTTAATGGTCAACGTTGTTGTATTTTTTGCCTTTAACTTTTAAAGTTTTTTGTTGTTTTGGCTTTTGTTGACGATTTTTTTTTTTTGTTTTTAGGTCAACATTGAATGTTTGTACGATTTCATTTCGACGCTTTCTGCACGCAAATTTGTCATTGCCATTGAGTGTTAATTAAATAGCTTTAGTTATTATACTATATATTTTATTTAAAAATTAAATAAAAGTGCGAGACGTCTTTTTTGCACACAGAGTTCAAGGTTTATAATCGATTAGCATGGCGTTGCTAATGAAAAGTTCAAATGCCAGTGGGAACTGCCCATAAAATTACTGAAACAAAAATCATTGCGAAATCTTCTACAGTTTCGTTTTTTTTTTTCAAAACATTAACAACGTTTATATGCCGGTAACTAAATAAAAAAATTATAGTTAATCATAATAGCTGTAAATTTTTATTTAACCAAAAGAAAAAAAATAATCAGTAGCTATGACGAAGTTCACAGCGACTCTGTGGAAAAACACTTAAGATAAATGAATATTTACAAAAGTTGGTTTGGCTGTGAAGATTCTTGTGGAGCAGCGACAACCCGCTGAGTTGAGTTCATTTTTGCTCAATATTTGTTGATGTCTCTTATAGATGGGAAGTCCGAAGAGACCGTAGGTATGAGAACTCACTGCCAAAGTTATAGTTTATTTTTTTTTTATGAAGACATTCAAGGACTTTGTTTATACGTATCCAAAAGTCATAACAAATTCGTACCGCACAAAGCAAGCTGTTTGTTATCTTTGGCAGTGTAGGTTCCCTGGGGCGGCTGTTGGTGTAAACCCGACTGGTTATTCTCAAGTACAACTTGAATTTAACTCAGAGATGTAGTTAATTAATTTGCAGTTTTTCAACAGATTTTATGGGTTAGTTACATAAAAAAAGATTTATTTTTTTATAGTAATCCCTGCATATGCAATTCTGACGATAATTGCTTAATTATGCAAATCAGCTCAAAGGTTAATTCAAGTTTTCTATAAAATATCTGTATACACTTTAATCCCTTTTTTTACAATTCTTCTAATTCTTCGAAACTTTTTGGCTCAGAGAAAATAAGTCTTCGCGATTATGTCTGCTTCCCAAAGATTCGTTTAACTTAAGTTATAACTTGAATTACTAACCTTCCTAAGTCGGAAATCTATTGTTGCCTAAATGTCTTCCAATTGTAATTGCTTCAATTTTAGTTATAACTTAAATTACTAACTTTTCTGAATCGGAAATGTTTTACCACCAAAAAGAGTTTCAATTCTACTTGTAAAAGGTGATTTTTTTGAGACTTATTTTTAAGCAGCATGGTTTTTGAAAGCTACATAGGATCTACATGCTTTGTGTTAAGTTAAATAAAAAAATCTTATACAACTTAAATTACATCTTGTCTGTAAGACAGAATGCCATGTTTTTGACAGCACAATATTACCTAAGTGTTTTGTGTTACTTTACATACGCTACTAAGAATCGCAATTGCTCGCTTAGATTTTGTCTGCAATCTTAACTAATTCGTCGCGATTCTTTCAATTTTAGTTATAACTTCAATTACTAAGCATTCCTAGCCAGAAATTCATAACCATTAAAATGATTTTCAATTCTACTTATAAAGGGTGATTTTTTAGAGACATATTTTTAGGCAGCATTGATTTTAAATGCAACTTTATATTAATCCTGGCAATTCTTTCAATTTCAGTTATAACTCAAATTACTAACCATTATAAGTCGGAAATAATTTACCACTAAAATGTCTTGCAATTCTACCTATAAAGGGTGATTTTTTGGAGACTTATTTTTAGGCAACTATGATTTTCACAGCTGACTAAGCTTAACGTGCTTTATGTGATGTTAAACACGTACGTTTTGTTCCATAATTTAACCATGAATCAGTTTACAAATAAAAATAATTTTTTCTTTTTAATTTAAATATCATTTCTCAATTCTGCCATGTCTCCCAAACACATTTCTGTTTAAGTGGATACATAAAAAAACTAAATTGTCGAAGTGAAACCCATAAGCAACCAGAAGTACTGCAAGAACTACCTATGTATCACCAAAAAGTTATTGTTTGGTGTGCATTATTAAGTGACGGCCACCTTATGACGTATTTTTTTCAAAGGCCACGAAGGCCTGAACGTTATTGTGAATGGCTATAGCATACGATTCCTTTTCCCTAACTTGGATAACATGTAGTTTCACTAATGTAGTGCCAAATGCCACACAGCATGCGAAAAAATGGTGATCCGTGTCTCTCACGTCTAGGGGCTGTCAGTTGGCAACCAATTAAAGTACAGAAAGTCAATATAAAAAAATTTTTCTGTGAAATAAGCCCGAACTAGACCATGCGCAATATTTACAAATAATTGTCTATAAACATTAAATTATATCATTGGTTCTATTATCTAAAATAAAGTTCTTATAAATTATTATAAATTTTAGTTGTTTTTCGGAAAATCTAAATACCCAGCTCTGAAAGAATCAACAAAATCTTAAGCAACATGATATCTTGTATCCAAAATTCAAAACCAACACCAAATTGTTTGAAATCTACTTTACTTCCATTTTTTCTAAATAAAAATCTATCGCGCCTGAGGTGGGGAAAATCCACACGCCATTGGAGAAGCTATGAAACTTTGAACATTTTCTGGTATTATTGACTCAAAAAGTTATACACGAAAAAATAATCTTTCAAGAATCGTATTGAGCATGCCGGAAAAATATTTCAAGAGTCTTATCGAGCAATCCCGCAAATTGAAATTTCCAATTATTTAGTTTCAAATATTCTCTACAATGGAGAGCAACAATTAAAATATATATGTCAATTTCGGTAAATGTTTCACACATTATTTCCATCTATAATTTATTTCTAAAATTATAAAAAATTAAATATCAATTGAGGCAACCACAACATATAAAAACACGTCTCAACTTACTTCCTAGACATATGGAACGCCCACTCGTTCAAATAGTATTATTTCGTTTACAAAAACTATTTCCCAGACAGAATACATTAATATTTCGTTTTATTTTTTTGAACTTGACAACAAACATGCGCAATGAATTGTTTTTAATGACAATTATTAAACAATTTAATAAGGCCCTATGGATATTATTATCATATATAATTTTTCCAAAGCGCGTTTTGTTGCATTTAAATGCGCGAACGTTACGTATACGTAATTGCAAAATGGCAGCTGCATGCTAATTGTTAATAAAGCTTAAATATACAATATATTTCTAATAAAATGTTATTAATTTTTGCTGGCTTTGTGGCAACAAAGTTCTGGGTAATTCCCCGACATAATTCTCTTGACGAAGTCTGCGACTTTGTTGTTTACAACCAGCAAATCAGGTTTTTGTTAAGATTTCACGGAAATTTACCAATACAATTGGCTATTTAAGAAAAAAAATAAATTTAAAAACAATATTTATATTAATAATGAAGAGCCAACAACTATGAAAATATTGTACAAACGAAATGCGGCAATTTATAAATTGGTCAAAGGCCACAAATTGCGGTCGCTGTGCGGTAACTCCCAACAACAGCAACAAAAAATATAAACAAAAAAGTACGCAAAACTACGAAAATTAAAAAAAATTAAGGGAACAATAAAAACAATATACGAAACAATCTTAAAAATACATTTGCAAGTACAGACGAAATAAATTTATTTTCTGCTCACAGTGGCAGTCAAAGATACAGCAAACAGAAAATGTGTTTTATATGCAAAATAGTCTTACGTGCGAAGGTATTATTGCATACACTGAGAGAAAAGTATGCAAAACTAGGAAATACGAACTTGAGAGTGACATTTATAAGATATAGAAAGTCAATGCTCAATGAAGTACTTAAAATTTAACAACTTTTTAATTTTAATTCAATTTCAAACATTCTCTTGATTGTTTATAATGCTCAAGAAGTTTGTTCAAGTGAGTCCCAAATTCCCTCAACATAAAGTGCATACTTTCGATTAAACTCAGCAAAATCTCAAAATACTGAATTAGTAGCCCGAATCTTACAGAATTGTTTCATCCAACTTGTTGAAAAATTTGTCAATTTTCTACCAAATTAATGACTCTGAATTCTAGAATTTTGCTCCAATAAACAGAATTTAAATTAGAGAGCAGTAAGCATTTTCATAGAATTGTTGCGATTCCATTGCATTCAAAAACATTTAGTGTATCCAAAAAAGGTATAGATGCTGCTAGAGTTAATCAAACTACTTTGAAACGAGTTCCTGCAGATGCTTATGAACTTAACGCTGCTTCACATGGCCAAAGACCTCCGGATGCTAGCGACACGGTTCTGACTACAGTCACAAGGTATAGATAGATTGAGATCACTTGAACAGCGCTAGGGACCCAGATTTACTTTTTTAGGTTATTGCCGCAATTGTGCTTCTAAGAGATGAAATGATCATAGAGTACAACTAGAAAAGCAATTTTGACACCAGCACAAGTTGTAAAAGTAAGGAGCAGATTCATTCTATGCAAAGCCAAAAACTACTGAATGTTCGAGAGATGGATCTTGTAGAAAAGAAGACACCGGACTGGAAGTCTTTGAGATGGACTATTTTGACTGTTCAGCGTTAAACCAAAACAATTGCTGGAGACTTTTATTTTTTCCACTTTTTGGACTTGAACTTTGCAATGATTAATTTATTACCATTGTTATTATATTAAATATAATGTACCCTATTTTACTAGATTATGAACAAAAAGCATCCAGACTACTTAGCAAGATTTGGGCTGACTAGCATTAAGCAAACATTTTCATGGATTGTATGAAAGAAAGCTTGAAACATAAGAAAAATTAGTGCCTCTGTCCAAAGTCAGAGCTAAGTCATTATAATAATCCATGGTCAGAGCACCTGGCTGACGGCATTATCTATTACAGCTGACGCCACTTATCATAAAATATTGCTGGAGTTTCATGGCAGATTTCAAAGTAAAAGAAAGAGAAAATCAGAGTAGTGAAAAGCCTTATGTATTGTTGTGAAAAAATATTCCCCTCTGTGCAAGATTTTCTCTAAGATATATTGTGGACTTCTTAAGGAATGCTGTAGCAATGCCGAAGTGAGATGAGCACTGTATGCTCTAAAGCCTGTAGCTTTTGTGAGCAGATGGAAGAGTCCTCACTCGCAAAGTGTGATGCATTAGCCAGAAGGAAATGTGTTTTTCCTATAGATGAAAACGGCTAGTGTCATAGCAGATTATAAAGTGCAATAAAGAATAATTTTGGGCTTGATTGGAGTACAATAGTTACCTTAGGTTGGCAGTGCATTATACCCCCTAAAGTTTATATCCCAATCGGAACTGCGTTATTTTTGATTAATTTAAGTTTGCTCAGCCAAATACATCAATGCAGCTGGATGGAATCGTACCACCGACATTCGCATTTGCAGACCAGTACGTTTTCAATACGTCACCGAGGTCCATCGAATACTCGAATATAGTAAGAAATAATTTCTGTTTTACTTTATAATGTCGTTCCATCCCTCGTAGCAACGCTTACTGTCACTTTTTGCTCTCACAAAATCTAAGCCTCCGACAAACTCTCTGTTGCTCTACCATTTTAATTTTACCATGGCTACATCCCACCAATTAATATTTACCTTCCCAGCATCAGTTTTGCTCACACTAACTTCGCTTCACAAATTTCTTTGCTTCCTTCCGTTGTATTTCTCTCAGTGCACAACTGCAGTGCAAATAAATCTTTGCAAAAGTATCTCAAAGTTTGTTTTTGAGGCTTTGCATACCAATCAGTACGTTGTTTATCTTGTCTTGTAAATGTAATTGCTAAAAACACCAAAAACAAACAAAAAAGCAGCCAAAAAAAAAATATTGCAACATTTATGTGCAACACTTTATGCATACTTAAGTGTGGCTGTTGTACATCTTTCGGATGCGAGGTAGGTATGCCGCCCTGTGAGGTGCATGTTGCTCATCATAAAAGCGTTAAATGTTGCAGCAGCAGCAGCGGCAGCTATTAACTGCAAAGAGATGCAGATCTTTGATGGCAAGAAAAGAACTGGCACAAAACTTAACCTGCAGCATTTCTGCAGTTCACTTCGAATGTATCTACGAGAAACAAACACACACACACACATGCAGATACCACACAGATACACTCACAAACTCAGAAAATATAAACAAACAAAAATGCAATGCAATAGGCGAATGCTTCACGGCTTCATGTGCCACAAGCAGCACCAAAGCACGGACCCAAATATGTATCTGAATGTAAAAAATGTAGATTCTAATAAAGTAAGCACTGCACTGAGCGAACTTTTTAAGATTTATAGCTTAAAATTTTAAAATCCCCAGGCCAAAACAGTCGCGGATTCGAAAAACGTATATGAAAGATTATGAAACTTGATAAAAACCAATTTTTATGTGATTCTTAGACGTATGTTCTATTGCAAAATGATTTTCAAACAAGTGCAAAATCGAATTACGAATTCAAAACTTAACTTCTTGGTAATAAAAACTCATTGATGGCGGTGGTAGGCAAACAGCAGCAAGATTACGCTCAAAATTTTGCTAGTAAAGGAAGGAATAATATAATCATTTTCTCAAGAAATGTACAGCTGCGTTTATAAGGAAGAAGAACTACAACTGGATACCAGCTGCCTTTATAAGGAATAAGAGCTACAACTGGAAATCATCGATATATTGGAATAATAAACGCCTAATATAGAGAGAAATATAATAAATTCGTTGAAAACCCCAATACTAAGTCGCTTAATCAGAGCCATTTGTTATATTTGTTTGTTGTATTGGATACAAAACTTGCCGGAATTAAACTAGATAAGAAATACAAGTGTTTTGGTCGAAGCTAATTTTAGAAATTTGCTTATAAACAGTCTTTAGTTAAAGATTCAACTTTTTTAAGCATTTAAATCAAACAGTGACAAAAAATTATAAAAACGATAAAATTTTATTTCGAATTAGCGACGATATTTGTCAAATTATTAAAAAAAATTTCATAAATTCCCAGCCTAGTTGAGGCAATTTCATAATATAATATGAAATATATTAAGTCGAAATGAAAATCATTAAACAAAATTAGGTTTATAAGTTCATAAATTTTGAAGAATGCTTAAATATTTAAACAAAAGTTGCTCGAATTTTCATAAATTTGCTACAAAGTTTGCATAAATAATATAGTTGGACATGGTTTGGAGTAAGTTTTGAAGTAATTGCTGTCATGCTCTGCTGAGATGATGTCATAATTTTAAAATATGGTCTAGATTTAGAGATTCTATACAGAAAATTACTGCAGAAATAATCCTGACAATTTTGAATAAAAGTTTATTCTTAGTTAATTTAGGTTAGGTTAAGCCGGCAGGCCCTCAGATAAGGAGGGGGACTCACTTAGATCAGTGTGATCCTTAGAGGAACCGGAGTTTGTCGGCCGTGTGTCATGATCATGGATACGTTAGTAGTCCAATAGGCGCGTGTGTGTCACGAAAGCTAAGAGTCTCTGGGCTGGCCTTCGAGCTGCCTGTGCAAGCGAGTCAAACGTTGGTTTCCCTAGAAATTTAGCTTTCGAGATACAAAAGTGGGGCCATTGAGGCTTTTAATTTAATTTAAAATAAATATATTTTTTAAATTCAACTCGTGGTGTTGATGATGTGCCTAGACTTACCTTTCTAACAATTGGCAGTGTTTGTAGACCTAAAATAAAACAAGTTTTAGAATTAGAATTTGGAATTTTGATAAAAATTTACGATAAAAGTAATGTGTTTATATTATGTTGTGAATAATTTAATATTAATAATTTTAAAAACGTTTTGAAAAATAAAAATATTATTTTTAAACAAGAAATTAAGCAATATTAAGTTGACATTTTTTTAAAAATGAATGTTTTATCGTTTTGTTGAAAAATCTTAACCAAACTGACGAAAAGTTAAGATTTTACTTTTTTTTTCATTTTTTCGCTAATAAAATTTTGAATACTAAAAAGGCTTTGAAATATTTAAGTTAGGAATATAAAAATAATAACAGATAAAATAATAAAAATATAAAATAATAAAATAAGAGAATATGTAAAGTTTTGGAATACTTTTAAATTTGAAATTTTTTATAAATGTTTCAATTCAACTCAACTCTTGCTTTGTTTGAACTCATCTTGATTTTAAAAACGCCTTGAAATATTAAAAATTAATTAAGTAACGTTTCTGCTTATTTATTATTATTATGTTTATTTATTAAGACATTTTCTTATTAGTTTAATATTAACATAATAAGTTGGATAATTTAATAATAAAAAAATAAATACATAAATGCTTTGAAAAAAATATTTTTTTAATAACAGAAGAGAATTTGTGTAAAGTTTAATACAAATAGTTAAAAAAAACTGGGAAAAACATATTTTTAGGAGGGGCTGAGCAATCAAAAAAAAAATAGTAATTGTCAATTTCGCAGAAATTGTCAAAGAAGACAGAGCACATAAATATAATTTGACCATTTTGCAGAAGTTTAAAAAAAAACCAAGAACCAATGTGAAATTAGACAATTTTGCAAGATTTTTTAAAAATAAATCAGTGAAGGCATTTCTGCCCAGACTTCGTGTTAGACTGAACGGCTTAAGATACTTTTACCCATTTTTGCACAAAGGAATTTGTCAGGCGCTACGGAATTTAGAACAAATTTGGGAACCTTTCTTTGTTTAAAAAAATTTTAAAGTTTTTACGACTTTACCAATCAAAGTCTATATACGCTTTCATAGTTCCAAATGAAGATTACCAAACGGGTTCACACTATTGAGTGCCCACTGTAGTCATTCGCGTAATGCGGCCGTCCAAAGTGTATGTGAAAGGTAAACAACAAAAAACGAAGAACTATATGAAAAAATAATACCCGTACTGTATTCGTGTGTACATGAAACCTGGCCATATATTATGGCCATATTTATGCTAACAGCTGTTCTCTTGTACATGCACAAACATGTTCACATGTGGGCTACCCGCCACCAAAAGCATTGGGTGGCACCCAAAAGGTAAACACAAGCAGCCAACTTGGCTACTTAACGTTTTGCTTTTAGCCATAACTCAAAACTAGTTCATAAGCAGCTCAACACAGTGACAGCCTTGAGCCAGTAAATTGTTGAGCAGTAAATGATTTTCCATAACAATTCCAATGCATGGGGAAGTCCCCCCAAGAACTTCCTCTGGGAAAGGGAGAGAGAGAGAGAGAGAGAGAGTATTTGTATGCTGTTTGTGGTCAACATTGTAACAATATTGTTGACACACAGCGACACTGCTAACTCTCAGTTTGAAACTACTCGTAATTCAATTAAGTTCAATCAGTGAGTCAAAAAAAAAAAAAAACAAACACCAATCTTTTCAAAGTAATTCTCAAAGAGTCTATAGGTCCGTTGGCATGTTGGTATTGTATCTCAACTTAAATTGAATAAAAGCAAACTTAACTTTGACACAATGGTCGTTGACAAGTTGACAATTGTGGGTTTTCGTAATTTAAGCAAAATACTTATTTACAAAACCAATCTAAAGTATAGAAGATATAGTGGTATCGTGGTACGTGTGGAAATGAAAATAAAAGTGAGATAAATGTTCGTTTTCGGTTGACAGATTTGCTTGCAAGCTGTTAGGTAATATATTTGAATCTATAGAGGAAATTGTAGACGCTTTGACAGTTTTACGAAAGATTGGATACACTAAATTCGATACAAGCCGGAAAAGTTAGCAATTTGTTCATTAAATTGCACGTTTTGGTTGAAAATGAGTAGGAGCAGTATGTTACATTAATATGGATTACAGTAGATACTATCTTTTTACCAGAAAAATATATAGGTTGGTTTATCTGGTGTTTGAAATTTCAGCTGCTGCTTATTAGATAAATAGTCAAATTTCTGTTTTACTAAAGATTGTGTATACTCGAGTTGATATAAGCCGGAAAAGTCAGTAATAAGCAGAGTATCTTGTAATATTAGCTACAGCAGATTTTTAAGGCGAAACAAAATACAGGGTGGTTTTTCTAGGGCTTGAAATTTCAGCTGTCGATTAAAAGATAAGAAATCAAATGTAATTCAGTAACAGCTCCTTGGAAATACTTTGATAACTTAGCTTAGTGAACACCAAAGCCAAACGACCACGATTCAAAGGCCATGCTCTGTACGATCTGAGGTGGGAGTTGGAGTGCGTGTTGGATTGTTGGAGTCCACAATGAGCTGCTGAAAACAGTTGAAATCAGTGATAATGAACGTTATCGTCTACAACTAATGCGTTTAAGCCGTGCAATGCGTGAAAAGCAGCTTGAAGTGGCTAAACCTTTAGGAAGCCCAGAGCCCCATGTGGCTGTTGTAAATACATTTTTTTCGTTTTTCCCTTGACAGTGGTCATCGCTCAAAAAGTATGGTGCTATCTCCATTAATAGCTGTTTGAAGATAACAGAGATCTATAGTTACCTAGTCGGATCGCCGGTGTCTTTAATTAATAGAGATTTTGCTAACCATAAAGTGTCTATTTATTTGCCAGCTATGCCACTGCTAGACATATGCACCAGATATAAACTCAAGATATTTACGAAAAAAGCCAAAGATTAGACTTTATACCAACAAAAAAAAGTACGCTCAGCTTCGGCAGAATTCTACACCATCTACACCTATGATGAAGATTGATAGGTTTTGAAATTTAACAACGTATTGGTAATACCAAGAGAACATCTATGATGTCTTGTAGCTGCGACACTTTGTAGATTGATGATGTAGATAATGTCTGTCATCTTGGAAGATTTCAAACAAAAGATGATGTTAAAAATACAGCCGACTAAAGCAAAGAACGCCTTTTGCAAAAGTAAGTCGAGTTTCGCACGAACGTTCCAAGCTCACCATAAATTAGTCATACATACTCCACCACAAAAGCAAGCCAGTAGCAGATCAATCCAAAGTATTCTGAAGAAATGACGTAGCCACTTTAATGGGCAAACAGCACGAAATATTTAGGTTAATGTGGATGACTAAAGATAGAATATTATGGAATACATGGGAATCTAATGGCATTTACGAAAAATTGGCTAACGAAGATAGTTTTGAAAGAACGAAAAGTTTAAGCAGCAAAAAAAAGATTCTGAAACTTTTGGGGAATTTACGAAATATTTTTGTAAGTTTTGAACCGAGTTATAGCATAACTATCTGGTAACAGAGGCTTATATCTGCCAGATGTGTGGTTGAAGAGTTGGAAGATCACATATCACTTGGGAGACGAACTATAGCAGCTGAAATAGAATTATTGGGGATAAGCTGGAACGAAAAATGAAAGATATAAAGATGTGAAAGATAGCACATAATCAAGTTCGAATGAAGATGGCAAGTACTTCAATGGGAGATGAAGCAAATTATACATAGTTCTGTCTTTTTTATACAAGTAAATAAATAGATCTCTTGTTGCAGATGAACTAAAACGAACAGAATCTTTACGATTCTAGGAAATTATAGAAAGTTCTGCTTTTTCTTAAAAGTAAATAAGTCTCTCGTTGTACATAAACTGAAAAGGACTGAATCATATCGATTCTTGTCCTCCCTAGTGCCCACTTTTTTCAAAGAGAACCAAGTTGTTTCGTCAAAACAGAAGTCAGGCATTTTGAAGCATCCGATAGGTCCATTTTATGTAGATGATATTTTACGGTTGTTGGAATTTATATCCGCTTTGTCAAGAAATTTTGTCTTAAACAAATTCAAAGGCTTAACCATCTTCTCTTCACTTGTTTTAGCCTTATAAAAGAGAACCAATATCTCTGTGTTCTGCTGTGTCCCAATCGTTCAGCATGGTATCAACTGAGCAGTAATCTATATAAGAAAACGCACAACTTCTTCAAGAGAGAGTTGGGCTACGGCTTCCCGCTTAGGATACTCAGGTTTTAATGAAATTATGATTATCTACCTGCATCTTTTTATGGAAAAGATCATTTTGGATAGTTAGATACTCATATTTTTATGAAAAAAATACACAGGTTTTTTATGAAATAGATCATCATTTGGTGACCAGGTTTTTATGAAATGATGATCTATTTCATAAAAACCTGTATATCTTTTTCATAAAAACCTGAGTATCCTAGCATCCAACGGAGGCCGACTCTCTTTGAGAAAGAATGGCGCTGAAGATGTTTAAGGTATTTCTGACCATTAGTTAGGATATGCAACTTAACGTGAAGAATAAATTCTTTCGCGTTAAAAAAATATAGCAGAATTAGACAAGACTTTAAAGTTCCAAATGTACGATCCATCTACGATTTATCCAATATTTGATTTAACATCTTGAAAATAACTAAATGGGTCAAGTCTAGCTTTGAACTTTTTTGCCTTAAACTGTGCGAGCTGTCGAAACTAGAATAAGAACATTTTTCAAGATAATGAAGAATTGATTGTATCTGCATATGCGCAAACTGAGTTTTATTAAGAGAAAAATTAAGAAATAAACACAGATAATGCCAAAAGTTTTAGGCCAAAGTATATCTTGACCTATAAGTCCACAATATAGGACTTAGAAATAGGTTATTTCTTACAAAAATCAATGCGTAGAGATTTGAATTTCAAATTGACGACAGCATTTGAAGCTATTTGTTTCCAAAGAATAACTTTATGAGTGAAATTAAACTTGTAAATTATGGAAATAGTAATGAACAACTTGTTAAAATCAGAGTTTTACGAGTAGAGACTCATAAACATAAATGTTTTTAAATGCTACGGGATGAAGCACTTGAATTACACGCCTCAAATTACTACAGCAATGCGCCTAGGCTTTATAGGTACAGTCATGAACCCGGTATTTGTGCAACTGCTTTAGGGGGCACATGATCATTACCTCAAATGTTTTAAAATGCTACGAGATATCGTATTTGACTTCCCCACATCAAATTACTGCGGAAAGGAGCCTAGGTTTTTTAGAAACTATCATGAACCTGATATAATATTTTTAGTTCTGTCATATAATCCAAGCTACTTTGCTACCAAACTTAGCTTAAACAGTAGATGCCATCAACTGAAACTTGGCAACATAGCGTAAGAATCGACTAGAGGTAAATTGAACCCATTTCGACATCTTCAACAAACGATAACCCCTTCTCTGCGTACAAACAACTTGCTCAAATCATTTTACTTCAGCAAAAGTGAGGGTATTATAGAGCCAACGTTAAACGTACATTGACATTTGCGCAAAGCTGTTAACAAGGCTATTACATTTTTTTAATTAAACTAAACTAAATTGTCAAGACTTAGGAAACATGTAGGAAGTAAAAAACAACAACATAAAGATACATATATATATATATATATAGGAGTAGCCGTGTAGACAAGGGCAATGAGCTACAGTTATAGATGCACTTATGTAGATATATAGACTACAGAGAGGCGGCTATAAAAGTAAAACCAATTGCCGTCTTTAGACTTAACTTCCCGCCTACATTAATTAACAATGCAAAAGTGCCGCTTAACGGTCAGGTTGTCCAACGCTTGGCTGACTCACAGCTCCCGTACACAATTTTCCTCTCTTTAGGTTCAAGTGCGTTTGTTGGCTTAATGGGCAAAGATTTGTTGGCAGTTTCATGGCACCCAAAGCTGAATGTAAGCCACAAGAAATTACAGACAATGACAACAACATGATCAGAAAATATGATTGAACTCAATTTCGAAATTGCACATTAACCGCAAAAAAAAGTATCTTTATTTGCTGCTTCAAAGAGAAATAAAACGAAAACAAGACAAAGCAGAGATATAAACAGAACAAGTAAACGACAGCCAACAAAGAGACTAATAAAGGCAGAAAACAAAAAACATGAAAAAAACCAAATTATGGCTAAAACAAAAGAAGTTGCCACAGCAGCAAGAAAAACTTAAGAAATGAAAAAATACTCAAAGAACCAGATATGGCATCAAAGACAACAACAACAACAGCAAAAAGTGGCAAACAGTTTAGAGAGAATTGTGCACATAGGTCAGGTCTCTGGGTCTGCAGGGCAGCCTTAATTTATGCAAGTTGGTGTTATCTTTTTTTTTTAACTTTGTAATAGAAGCCATGTGAGCAGCTGGCCTTTAAGTTATGTTCTTTGTGCGCCCAATAAAAAATTAAAAGCTAAAATCTGTAGATCTGCAGTGTGGAAGCCAGTGGGGCGTATGCGTAATATGAGTAATGCACAGCATATTCTTAGAGTAAATCTGTGGCAATGTTGTTGCAAATATTGAACTGAAAAGTTGTGCCAATCTGTTTGGTTTAAGCCAGAAGGTAACCAACCATAAATCGGTGCTCTGAAGTCAGTATTTAGCCGGCAGCAGTAAAAGGTTACAGCTCATTTCAGCTGCTTACGGAGTTAGTACAAGTTCAGAATGAAAACTTTTGAAAGACGTTGTTGGAACAACATCTTATGTTGCCGAACCATATGTTGAAATATTGCTAAACAACACCTATACTGTAATCCCACCTGAAGTTATCTGAAGCAAATCCAAAACGTCTATGAAGAGTACAGATGATGACGTTGGACCAGCTGTAGACGAGCCATGCTAAGTTTCGTCAAAATTTTTGCTTTCTCAGGGTTCAGACCTTACTACTGCTACTCTGAAATAGCACTTTTAAGATGCTGATTTTTGCAAATACTAAAAAAAGTGCTTATCTTAAAGATGCAGCTGTGCGAGTATATCAAAAATTAATTAGTCACTCTTTAGAAGAACTATGGCGCAGCTTAAATCCATGAGTACCGGGCTATACCTAAAACTGCTGATCATAAAATTAAAGGCCAATAGATTGCTGTACCTCAAAAAAATTGTCAGCAAACTAGACATCAGTGGAGTAAAAAAAAGGTAGATACAAACCATATAAAATATATTTATTTTTAAAAAATTTTAGACAAAAGTAATTCTACATTTATTATGTTTCCGAATTTTTTCAATTTCTTTTCACATGACGGCTTCAAAACCCTAGTCTACATGGGAAAAGTTTATAATATTCTGAAGATGTACACTGTAAGTTAAGAAAATTATATAAACTACACTGTTCTCGTTCCAAAAGCGAAGCATTAAGATATATATTCTCTATTGCCAGTTCGAAGAAGAAAGAGAGGACCTATAGTATTTCCCCGAATCCGGTGTCAGTTATTATTTTTATAAACAATACCAAGCTGAACATTGTGTTTGAAAAGAAGGAGTCGATCATAACTCAGGCGGTGAGCAAATGGCACGTTATCTGTGATCAACGCATCTGCCCTGCCAACCGATCTCGATATAGTTCAAGCGAACATCGGAGCTACTGTAAGAACCGTACAAAGTTGGTAATAAAAGCGGAATACTGCACTTAATGTTAGACAGGATGACTGGAAGGGTGCACGTCCCCTATCATAATGTATCTATGGACAAGCTGTAAAGACTTGTAAGAGAGGGTGGGCATGCGATATCTGCTCTGCGATTGTCCAGCGCTTCAAAGAATACGTTAGTTTTAAGCGCATCGTTTTTTAAAGACATGATTGCTTTTGTAAAGTTCTCGAAATGCTTCTTAAAAATTTGGATGACAATGTCTAGGAAAGGATGTCTCATAGATTTCTCTTCAAATATACTGCTCCATCACTCGCCGATACATCTCCGTTCCATGCTGTATACCATCTTCGTATTTCTCCTATCTAATATTTGGCATCAAAATGACCGATAAGGCTAGTGAAGTGAACTTAATCACATCTTGATGGAGTAACCAAATCAAACCAAATTATGTTCTTAAAGTCTCTGATAATGTCATACGAATTCAACACCCAAACTGCAAGTTCCCCATTCTTATATTTAAAATAATTCGGGAAAAAACTTTTTAGCCTAATAATAGTTCACTGGAGATTTAGCGTAAAGCCTAGTAATAGTTTTTTAAAAGCTGAAAATACAGGAAATTTTTGGATCTATGTTTCTTTCTAAAATTACATTGCTTTGAGATAAGTGATGTTTTTAAAGATTCAAGAAAATTACATGAAAAAGTTTGTGGCGAGGGAGCTTCGTAACTTTGAATCTATCAACTGCTTTCAGTAGTAAAAGTTAAAGGTTTAAATTGGTTAATAATGTGACTACTTTCTGTACCACTTTTATCGAAAATATTTATATAAAAACGACCAAGCCTTGATGTTATAAACTAATTAACATGGCTAGAGTAATTAATGTCGCGCTGCCAGTTCAAACTAGATAGCCAGCAGCATCAAAAACGATTGCGATAGACCGATCATCTTAAAAACTGTTGATTACAGAAAACACGCGACGCTTTAGTACTCCTTGGAACTTCGGTACTTATATATATTCGCTATGAATTTATGTCCAATTAGTCACTCCTTCATTTCTCTCAACAAAACAGTGCCAAAGCCCCCACATACCTCTACGATCCTGTTTCGCATATTTGCTAAATTCTCATAAAGCATAACTTTCGGTTTCCCCTCGTGCCGATTACTTAACCTCTTGGCTGTCGTCTGTCAACCATTCATCATTACAACATTTGCAATTCAATTAAAAATTCACAACTCGGTGTTAAACCGCAACAACGACAACGACAACAACAAAAACAATGCATAAAATATCACATAATCGTTTTATATGCACAAATGTGGATTTTCAACTTTCAGCCTAGCCCCAGCTCAGGCGTCAAGTCACTCTTAACTTGTAGGTTATGTTGCACAGACTAGACTTGAACTGATAACTTGAGCAGACAATGCAGCAGATTGAGTGAGATACATGTTTGTGTATTCTGCGAAGAGTCTGTCTGACTGCAGAAACGTCTGCCAGCCTGACAGACTCCCAGATCTCATCAAGCGCTGTTTTTTTGCCCATTGTTTTCTTCTTTTTTTTGGCAAATCAGCTTTTCACTGTTATTCAATTCCCATGTGCATTGGAATCGTAAATAAGCACGTCTTCCAAACATAAAGTCAACACGAGAATAATGATTCCCCCCAAAAAAATAAAAGAAAGACGACGAATAAAGCAGCTGACTCATAGTAGACTGCCGGCCAGCTGGGGTACGGCGCTTATCTCAGCCAAGGCAAGCTACGCTTAAGCTCTGCCACATAGCAAACGCAAGAAACCAATTCAGTATCAGTATTGTACCCACACCCAGAATATTGTAGGAGTTTATAGTTATTTTTGTATACCTTGGCAGCAGCTTGCCCCCTTAGGCCAAGTCCGAGACCAAGACCGGTTTTCCAAAACGCGTTTTCAGTGCGTCTTGCAACCTATGGCATTCCATGGCTCAAGCCGTGCCGGTGCGCAACTTGGTCGTCGTTCATAAAATAAGAAAATCATTACGTTTCGTCATCGTTGGCGGCAAAACTCATTTGGCATTCAACGCATTTTCCTTTTATTAGCAAATGACCGACCATTATCAAGATTTATGCTGCGTACCTTGGGTGTCGCCACCTCTCTCTCCACCTGTTGCATACTTATGCATAATGCAATTTTTTACCTTTAATTAAAATGTTTTCTGCATACATTTGACTTTGGCCGGAGACAAACAAACATTTGCAAATGCTGTTTGCCACAGTGCGGCATACCACAGTGCCTGCAAATTGTTTTATGCCAGCTGGCATGTCATGGCTTTGCGATTTGCCCTTAAGCTGCCATTAAACGCTGCGTTTAACTTAAGGCTTTGTTTTAGACTTCCCCTCGTGCGCTCGCACTCTTCACAGTTAGTTGCAGCTTGTAAATTGCAATCTGCTTAGTTCGAGGCTCAAAGGTGTTAACAACTGCGCACAGTGGGAAGAAATGTTATAAATTGCGATAGAAACTTAATGAAGCGAGAGGCTTAAATGTAAGTGCTTTTTAGAGGTTAGTGTATTCTTATGGTTTGTGGCGAAATCATCATTATCACCTTTCGGCTCTACAACACGGGACTTTCTCAGCAATTCTTCTCTATTGTTAGCCAGGGAGCGCCAGTTTCTTACTTCCATCTTCAGCATGCCTCCATCAATATTGTCAATTAGGCGCTTTCTTGGTCGACCTTTTCTTGTGAAGAGTGGTGTGTATGCCAACACAAGCTTTTTTCTCTGTTCTGGTCCTTCCGTAGCACATGTCCTATCCATCTTAGCCTCTGGGATATTTTGTGGCAAAATAATTATAATATTTCCTCGATTATTTGAAGTGTATGGTATAGGAACCTACTTTGGGAAATTATTGAGAATACGTTATTCCGCAGCCCAAAAACGTAAATCTTACTATAGAAGTGGGAATGTACCTACAAGAGGCTAATTGATTGTATATAAGATGATTGAAACTCTATATAATAATATGGGAATACAGTAGACAAGGTCGATAGCATAGTAGGAGCTTACTTGCCTCTAAAACCGAAGTTAGGAGTATCGATTCCCCGCAGTAGCACCGGTGCATTTGTGCAGAACTTACATAGCTAGCAAATTGATGCTTATTGCCTAAGTGAATATCTGTAAATCTGACTCAGGGACTCTCGGATTGGGCTATAAACTGTAGGTCCCCGTTGTCTTCGAACAGCTTTTTATAGGGATATCTTCATACTCTTCTTTCGAAGCGAAAACACTTTAATTAAGGGAAATAAATTTATAGAAATAAACTGTAGGTCGCTGTTCCCCTGAGAATAGATATTGATACAGATATGGCGCGATGACAAGATAGTCAGGGATATACATTTTTTTGCTACTTTTTCAAAATGACAGCGATTTTCGTTCCCCATCAGATGGATCTACATGGTATGAATAACCAGGGCTAACAAAGTTGGAATCTTTCGAAGAACTACTTCGTTAGTTACGATTTGCAGCGCCTATTTCGAAGTGAGCGTATGCAAAAACGAAGTTTTTCGAATTTTTTTAGAATAAGTTTTAAAAATAGATAAATGTATTCTCCTTGATTGTGGTCATCACTCCAAAGGCGGAGCATGCAGAAATTCCTATGAATAGCTGATCGAAGAAACCGGGACCTCAAGTTCGACGGCGATATCTATAATAGATAGCGATTTTTCTGTCACAAGTAGCACAAGTTTTACTTCCTAAAATGTTCTGTTGTTATTTTGTGAATCTCTCTGAATAATCTCTCAGATTATCAGAATCTCTGTGAATAAATTCTTCAAAGACAAAATTTCTTGCAATTAAAAAGATAAACTCTTGCACTGAGACTTCCATTTGTTGCTGTATCCAAAAATGGTCTTGGAATTAACATTTACATGAAATTATGCGAAAACATAAATTGATTATCGATCATAATACAAATATTACAATAAACAAAAAAAAGGTCTTGAAAAATAATACCATATTTTTCTGTTTCCCGTTTCTAAGCGTTCTAGAAAAAAATGTACATGTTTACTATAATACCGAAACGTAACTTGGTATAATGTGCAGAAATTTATAATCTATTACTTTCATGGATTTTTTTTTCAAATCAATTCGTGATTGTAGAATAAATAATTTATTATTAATTATTAGTTTCTCTCAAAAAAAACCCCGCCGTTAGAAAGCCAAAATAATGTAGAACAACAATAATAAATTAAAACCGAATTGAAATATTGTATATCATGCAGCTATTAAAATAAATCAACAAAAGCGTTTGAAATTTATAAATGCCAAATCTGGGTTTGGCACTTTCAAGATTTGTTTATAACCCGTCAAATACTACAAAAACTAATTACGTTAATGTGGGTAAATCCAACTTCACTTAATTTATATTCTCAACTCAGCCTAATGGTGATAAGAACGGGTTTAACAATTTATACAAATTTTGTTGAAAGTTAAGTATTCCCAGAATTGACTTTCTTTAGCCGAAAATTTTTACGTCAATTACGAGTACATAAATATTTCTCATGAGTCTAAGTTGGGATTACTTTTAAGTTGTTTTCGTTTAGAGGATATCAAAAAGCTTAACTCGTTTCTAACTTGTTGTTGTTGATAATATGTATTTGATTGAATTTTTTAAGGAATTCTTAGATCTGAGAATATTAAATTAAATTTTTTACTTTTCGAATTCCTCCAAAAAAAGAGATTCTGTATTCATTCAATTGAGTTCTTTTGTGGGATAGGTTTAATATATTAAAATTTTTTGATTTTATAAAACTCTCATCATGAAGACAAAAAAAAGGGATTCTACATTCATTCAATGGAGTTATTTTGTAAGAAAGGTTTAATATATTATAATTTTTTGATTTTATAAAACTCTCATCATGAAGACATAAAATAATTACAAAAAGTTCCGCTTTCTAAAGGCATCAACTCATGTTTCAAAGCGTTTTTGTCAAAAAAATATGTTGCGAATATATCTAATTATTTTGAAAATGATATAACCGGTTCGCTAGAAATTCAAATAGTAAACTGGGTATACATGATATGAGCAGGTAGAATCCAAAAATACCAACTTGAACTACTCTCCTCTTACGTGCAAACAAAAATAATTACGTATTATGCGACTTATTTTTGAGTTTTTGTTTTTTACGGGAAAAACTCTAGACCCACGGTCATCTCTGTCGGCCATAAATGTTCCCTCAAAGAACTCACCACTCTGAGGCACAACTTAAAAACTTTTAGGAACTTCCAAAGATCCCGCCGAAGAATGTGAAGTTTGCATGTCCATCCTGTAGATACTAAGCCTTGTTCCAAGCAGCACAACTAACATTCCAAAAGGATTTCAGTTGACAAAAATGTATTTTTTTCTTTAGATAAATATTTATAAATATATATATAATAAAAAAAATAATACAGTCACATAGACTGCCTACAGATACTATAGATATATCTTTACAATAGGTAAATTTCCAACGAATTTAATTAAATTCGTAACACACCTAAGCAAGTGACAAAAAGTATTCGACAGAAAGTTCCAAGATCTATGTTTAGGAGTGTGGAAGAAAACATCGCCAAGCTATATGAAAAATATGCCTATGATAGTAAAGTTCCAACTCTTGAAGACTTCAAGATGTAGATGATTATACCAACGCACATGATTCATTTCGATTGCGACATTACGATAAGCATTTTGGCATCAAAATCTTGGGGGCCCTCTAAGTCTTATTCTTCCTTCACATATATTACACAAATCTATTGCTTTTTATTCAAATAAAAACCCCAAGCTGGTTCTTTAAAAATGCATCAAAAAAAAACCTTAATAATTGTTAAAAAATAGCAGGACTGTTTGAAGTACACCAGGAATACGACTAGATATCGCGTCAAACTAAATATAATATAAGAGTAATATGGAGAGATCTCCGTCGTGTTTAAGAGAAGAGAAGTTTTTAAATTCTGTCATCACGAAAGTGTCTTTTTCTTGATTTTAATATGTAGGAATTTATATATAAGCTATTTCAGCTTTACCTGAAAGTTTTAGGATTTATGAATGAGAAGAAATAGTCTTCAATTCATGATTCATTTTAATAACTAATACTACACCATAAAGTTGATTTTAGCTAGTTATTTCAAAAACCTTAATTTTTTAACCGATGCAGATAAAAAGTAGCTAGAAATATTACCTTACAAAGTAATTATTTCTTTGTTTAATAACCAAATAACTATAAATTGCAATCATATAGCAAAAACTAGTTTTTAACAAATATCACAGCCATTTATAATCAAATATAGACTAGACTTTGGCTATGGCTACAAATATTTTTGCTAGAAATTCTTTTTAAAAACAGGATTTCTTAAAACAAATTGACCGAATAGCCTTATGCCGGATGTTGTTATAAATTGGCCAAAAATTGATGTAGATTTATAAACATTTATCTACATTTGCATAACTTTGACTATACAGTTTAAAGCAAACTATACCGGTTCTTAAAAGTTCAAAATCATATTGCTAAGATATTTAGGTTCAACGTTCTTATGGACACTACTGGGAAGCACTCTATCGCGATCAAATCTGTGCCTCTGACGTGCCATATAACTCACTTAAATGACTGCAACATTGCGGGCATTTTTCTTATAAATTATAAAAAAAAATTTTATAATTAATTAACCATGCAATTATTTTAATAAATTATTTATTGTTAATAATGCGCAACCATTTCGACATTTGTGCAAATATTTACACTCAACATAGAAATCAACTGAGACGCATTAAAAATCAAATATAGAAAAAAATTATAACAAATGCTACAAAAAAGTCTATATAAATATTTGTTTATATACAAATGTTTGTATGCATGTATGTGTGTGCATGTTGTACATATATGTACGTGTGTTTGTATGTAATTAAATAAACACAGAAGTAGCAAAAAAATAAAGTAAAACAAAAAAAAAACAACAGCCACAACAACTACAATCGAGCGATGTTGAAAGTCGTTTTGCAAGTTTGGCGAGTTACTGTCTGAGCAAGCGAGCGAGCGAGCTTAAAGCTGACCAAGCCCGGCTCGATCTTCGAATGTGGCCCGGACAGAGCTAGATTACAATATGAACAAGGCAAGCACCGACGACAACAACAACGCCAACAGTGACGTCGGCGTGTTGTAGTGGACGCTGGAGGTGACGCACAGTGTTCTAAAAGTGATTTTGTCTTTCGAGAAATATTCAAAAGATCGGTAACTCGAGAACTCCATGTTAAGTGCCATGTCGCGACGCGGTGAGCCGACGGAAACGGCTTCCAAGCCGGAATTGGCAATGGAATTAGCAGGGAATTATTTACTATGAGCTGCAGCCATGCGTCAAACTCTTAACTCGAAACTGTAATCTCAATAGCTCAGCTTTGGACAATTGGAAAGGAGTTCAGGCCACACACATCGTTAGAGACTCGTCAGCAGCTGCGTGAACTTGGTTGGGAGGTTCTTATGCATCCACCCATATTCTTCGGACCTGGCACCAAGTGATTACCATCTGTTCCTATCTCCTATCCATGGCGAACAATTTTGCTGGTGAAAAATTCGCTTCGGGAGAGGCTTGTGCAAATCGACCATCTCAATAGGAACGTGAACTTGGTTGGGAGGTTCTTATGCATCCACCCATATTCTTCGGACCTGGCACCAAGTGATTACCATCTGTTCCTATCTCCTATCCATGGCGAACAATTTTGCTGGTGAAAAATTCGCTTCGGGAGAGGCTTGTGCAAATCGACCATCTCAATAGGAACGTGAACGGACTCTTTATGAGAGACAAATTTAAATTATCTTTCAAAAGGCAACAACTTATCGCACAAAACGAAGCATAATTAATCCCTCAATTTTAGGCAAAAATAATGGAATTTTTTATTACAACACCACCCACTACAGACCCCTAGAACCCTATATGGCCTAGAAATGGTAAATCTAACTGAAAACTAATATAAAAAAAAACATACGAAATGATGATATTTATCTCGACGTGAAACGATGGTTGCGGCAACATTAATTAATAGTTAGCTAGCTCCCCCAGATGTGACACGATGATGTAAAAAACCTATAAAAAATTTACCTATCTAGCCCGACGAACGAGGATGCCTAAATTCTGCATGTATTATTTTTGTCAAACTTTAAAAAATTCTCACAATTATGAAGCAAAATACGAAACTGATGCTTTCATAACGTTGGAGGCATTTGTTACAATACGATATTTCGGGCTTCCCAATTGCAATCAAATCTTTTTTTATCCTTAATTCACAACATTTCAAATATATCTAGTAACACGCTTCTGAGAGAAGGAATTGCGGGATTACGTTCTTTCACATCATGAAATCATATTCAAGAAATTGTAGTCATTTTTTGTTTTACCTCAGGTCAAGTTCGCTTTACTTAAGGTTACGTTCGTTTAAACTAGTTGTGAATTGTAAGCGTTAATAGTTTTTTTTTGTATTGTTAGTTCAGCGCACTAAGCATCAGGAATGTGCAAGTGAAATGAACACTTTATATTTTCCAAAATATATTGACTTATCGCTAAAATTGCCAAACTAACCGTGACAGTATAGATATTATATATATATAATAGAGATAATATAGATATTAATAATTAATTGATTGATACAAACTGAAAAAGAATTAGATAGAAGAAAAGAAGAATATTGCAGTGCTTGTAGAGTTGGTTAGACTTACGAACAAGACAACATTCGACCCAATAGCCCATGGAAAGTTATCCAAAACCGTTGCTATGAATGCTTATTGAGCGATAAGGATTAGCAGCTATCATATGTACTTACATCAAACAAAATCTCTGCGCGTTTTTTTTTTGGAAATTTCAAATTCCTAATACTTTTTTCTTAGTAAATTATTTCAAGAAATTTAAATTTCAAGAATTGCAAAAAAAAACAGAAATGCAAAAAGCTATGTTTTATATAAAATAAATATGAAAGTGTCAATCAAATGGCGAATGAACCGAAAAAATTCGACCTTAGCTGTCGCTGTTTACTGAAAAATGATCTCAAGAGTTAAACCTTTACAGATCCACAAGCCGCATGATCCTACACAGCAGCAGCATTAGGTCAGACTTGAGGTAGTGAAGAAGGAGTTTTCTAACGTGATAACATTTACAATTAAGCAATCACGATAGGATATACTTGACGGACAAAAATTGGAGTCAACGATTGGCTACCAGGAGGCAACACCCGACACAACTAAGGTTTTGGGTCACTGTCACCAGGGACGTTTCAACACCGACATCGTCTCTCATAACGCTCAAGCGATCCAGGAACGGCGGAAAAACAACGTTCCACAGTATGAGCGGTATGCCCACAAAATGGTCCTCGAATTCGCCAGAATTCCTTTGATTATTCTCTTGGACCATTTTGGAGAGGTCCAAACTAAAAGACACACCATACTCGAGATGCTGAAAAAAGCCCACAAATGGGCCGAAATAGCTGCAAGTCGCATTCGGTTAGCATGCGATGCGTTTTTGGAGCATCTCAGGGCAAAAAGGTGGTCATATCGAGCGAATTATTTCAGAATTTTTTATTCTATTTGCGTATTATGTAGAACTACTTAAAGTTAGTGTAGTATTTCTGATTTTATTATTAAATGTAATAGTAACCTGACTGATTGACTAAAAGCAATTTTCCAAAGGGAACTTGTGGTTATCGTTCGAATGCCGGATCCTGTATTGCTACTATAATATTCCCAATTAAATGGTGGGGCATGAGCAACGTCTCAGCGTAAGGACGGCTCCGTCGCACATGGAATACAGAGCAAATAAATAGAAACATAATGCTACGAGTTTTCAGATATAAGATAATAAAGATCTCGTCATGAATGATGTTAGGGCTACAATCATTACTTGTATAAGGCCTAATCGGATATTGTACTAATGAAGATTCTACTAACTAAAATTTAGACCATTCTCGAGACACCGAAGCCGCTGTACGCGTGTGGGCTATTTACCACTGGCAGCTTAAGGTTTCTTTTTGGATCGTCTCAAGACAAATGTAAAATAATTCTGAATTTTGTATTATTTCTACATAATTTGGATGTTAAATTGAGTAAGAGGTTTTTTCCAAACTGGATTTAAGGTTTTATAATCCGCCACATTTCGGGTGCAGTTAGTTATATGTGTATTTTATAGTTTTCTATACAATCTTTTCGATTTCGACAGATTAACTGTTCGGAACATTTTAGTATCTGCCGATTAATGGAATTTTGAACTTGAATTACTTAAAATATTGGATTGGTCATTGACTTTAAAAAAAAAATTGGAATTTCACGGTGCTAGTTCTATCGAATTCGGCAGGGTATATCCTAAACTTATCAAGTGAATCGGAAGTGAATTTTTGGCGAGTTACTAAAAAAAATCCAATTCATTTATTTTTGGATTTATTCAAAATTCAATGACTCTATCTTTAAAGTTAGAGTCAAAGTTTCTCGAGATGTAATATAGAAATTTAGTTTGCCAACTTTACTTTCAGAAAATAAAAACATCAACGATATAATACGATAATATATAATATCGAAATGGATAAAACTTGAAAAACTATTGAAGCTACATTATATATGAGCATTTATATTGACTAATTCAGTTTTGGATAGCCTATTAAGCTTTTTCAGCTTATTTTAATTAATATAAATGGGATTTTAATTAGGATAGATTGTACCTAAACTCCAAAAAAACATCGAAGAACATCGCTTTCTTTTTTTAGACTTTATAATCCTTAAATATCGACATTTGTCAGCATCTAATAGGACGCTTCCTAAGCTAATCTCTTTTAATTAAAGACACCGCTGTACGGATAAACTGCAGATAAAATTTATATATAATATTACCCAAAAATATTTAACAAATGCAAATCGTCTCTCGACCACTGTGCCACATTCAAGCTGTCAGCTGACGAGCATCTACTTTGAAGCTGGCCGGGCTACTCACAACTGGGTACTAGATTTATACAAATGTAACTTAAATTTTCATATATTATATACTTCCGACTCTACTTACCGCCAAAAATTGTTATTGTTTTTTAAATGATTTCCTATATATGAGCGCGACGACGACAACCAAGAGCAACAAAGCAATGTAACATTTTTTTTTTTTTGTTAAAAAATTTCACAATTTCAGCACTTTTCTTGTTTATACGAATCGAAAGCACTTTCGCAAAAATTATTATTATAATTTATAATTATGACAGCCGAACGAACGAGCTGGCGAGCGAGACTCTCTACTCATTTGTTTATTATTATTTTTGCAGCTATTTAAGTCGACTTTGCCAGCGACAGCAACAAATCACACACAAGTTGCAATCGAACAAAAATCACTTTCTTTTTGGGACAATTTTCACCATCCATAAAATTAATAACTTTTGTGCGAGCAACAATTTCTTTATAACAATTAATTGCAATTAATGTGCAACAATTCGCACATGATTTTTTATTATTTCTTTCAAATACGAAGCGCGCACTTGTTGCGCGTTTGTTTGTTTTTGTTTTCTTAAAAACTGCTCGTTGTTGTTGTTGTTGCTACACACACACACACACACGTACGATACGCAGACATAAACAAAAGCCTAAACACGCATACAGTTTGGGCAAATTTCGTATAAGTAATTTATTTATTTAAGATTTTATTTACTTTTTTGTTGAAATATTTTATAATCAAATACCGTTAGCAGCCGCCACAACAACGCGTCCGCGCACAACCGTTCGTTTCGAGTTTAGTTTCGCTTTTGATGTTGAAAAACGCGCGCGAGCTAGATTGAAAATGGAGTTGCGTTCAACAGTGCCAGAGAGAGAGTGTGTGAGTTAACATAATGCGCTCTCTGTTATGCTGCGCTGTTAAAATTGTAATAAATCGATTTTAACATAGCTATCGATATGTTAACTATCACCACAGTGAGATAGAGACGGCAGGCACTTTGCGCTTGTTCATAAGCGAGTGAAGAGCAGGGAGAAACAATACGCTGATTTATCGAATCTTGAAATCGTGTTTGTTGGTTAACAGAGTTATCAAAATTGATTAACAGCAGCGGTTAAATTCAAAATTGAATTAAGACCAAGAGATTTGGGTGAAATATTTAAGTTTTTAATAGATTATATATTTGCTTATCAATGTAAAGAAAACAAAATTAACACATGCAATGTTCAAATGTTCAGCATATTGAGGATGTCTATGCATTCTCTTACCTAGGCAGCCTGATCGTTAGAAATGGCGGTTCGCAGGCTAATATTTTTTTTTGGGAACTTAGGGCCTCTACAAGAACCATCCATCGAACCCTAATTTTGCGCCGTCTGTTTAGCTCTGTCCCATGTTGTGTTCGCCTGGGTCAGTTGTTGGAGGATGGATCTTCTCCAGGTCGCCTTGGGTCTGCCGATCCGTATATTGCCTTATGGATGGATGCCAGCTATCTGCAGTTTTCTCCATTTCCTCCTCGAACTGTGCTAATCTTGATGGATCCTTTAGGGTTCTAACGGTCCATTGTCCTTTTCCTGTCCGTTTTTTTTGAAAATGCCTTTGGACGTCATCGAACTTGGGGAGCCGTTTATGTATTCTCTTGTGTAGGTTTCTGTAATCTGTTGAGTTTTTCGATCGAACTGGTGATTGGCCAGATGCGACTTATCCCAGTGGTGGGCTGCCACCTGACGCCTTCTGGGAGTAGCGTCTGCGCTTGGCTGCGCGGAAAGGCTGGGCGATACAGTCTTTTTATTGTTGGCATCATTCTAGCTGGTGTTGTTGCTGTACGCCGAAAAGCTATGAATGGCGCTTGGTTCTATGGTATACCCACCATTTAGCGTGGGGGTGAGGAGTGGGGCAAGGGGGGATGCCAGAAATTGTTGAATTTTGTGCAAATGGAGAAAAGCTTTCTATTAGGAAGAGAAGCAATTTTTAAGAGGGACGTTGGAGTGGTCATGCCTCTTGCCATGAGTGGGATTCGAACCCACGACCGCGATTAGAAGGCAAGTGTATTACCCACTAAGCTACGAGGCCCCACGCAGGCTAATATTACGGACAGAATAATAATGATCGCATCACTTTCTGCTCGCTACAAAGAATATGGCGAGCGCGAAGCATTTTTGCGAGTACCAAACTTCGTATCTTCAGAACCAGTGCTGCATTACTTTATGAATGCACTACCTGGTACACGACCCTACTTATGTGGCGTAAATTGCAGGCTTTCGTAAACAAATGCGTTAAGAGGATACTGCGGCCCCGATGGGTGACCTAGAAGTCTATCACATTAAGGAGTCAGACGGCATAAGCATAATTAAAAATGTAGCCCAGAACATAGAGAACATATGTGAATCAAGTACTATTACGAGTCTAAAAATGTTGTGCTTATTTGAGAAGAATTCAGTGCTTTTTCTAAGGAGTAAGAAAGGACAGCAAGAAATTCTCAATGCTGATTCCAGCAAGTGTTTGCTGGTCTTCCTCGTCTTGGCTGCCTAAGGAGTGCGGTTTATGTTAGATCGTCACAATTACCTTTTATAGATCTCTTCAAATTCTGCAGTTGGGTGCGCTCTGTTACCGACAGCTTTTTATGTCCTGCCTGAACGATATAGACTATAGTCAGAGGCCTCATATAGATCATGGGAATATCTAAAAACAGTTTGAAATAAAGCTATAGTTTGTAACCGAATCTCAAAGCTGATGATCGAAATGTTCTTTGGGAAATATGGCATTTTTAGCAGTTTTCCGCAATATAATACTAAATTTATTTGAAGTAGAATGATTGGTGGTTTTGGCCACTGTGGGAATAGAATAAACCTTTGTGATTGCTATCAAGCCAAAGAAAACTCCGTATCAAAGGGGGTGGCTATCATAGTAAAAGTAAGTTAAACTTGGCGGTCGGTTCGGCACATTTATTCCCCTTAACTCTACTGTCATCGCTTCAAAGGCGAGTTATCTCTATTAAAAGCTGTTCGATGAGAACAGTGTCCTACAATTTAAAGCCAAATCCGTACGAGGGATTTACTTAGACAAATTGAGTCGTTTTGCTAGCTTTTTTCCAGTGCTGCGGGTAATCGAACCTCCTACCTGCGGTTTCAGAGGCTAGTGTGGTGCTTCCACCAAAGAGAATTCAACATTTCCGAATATTTCAACGTTGAGAATTACTCTTTACTTCTACTACACTACGATCGGCTTGTCATAATTCAGCATCGATTTCTGCGCTGTTTTTATTTAATTTCAATATCCAATTTTTATTAAGATCCGCCCAAGATATCGCTGACCCATTACATTCCTTTACAATATTTACTCACATTGACATCCGCTTATTTACCTTTTTCCAAAAATCCTTGCCGCACAACATCAAGGCCAAGTTGTTGCCACAACTATGCGCCTGAACAAATACCAAGAAAACTGAAAAAACCTGTTCCGAGCGCCTATCTTCTGCTAACGCTGCGGGCGTCTGCTTCCTTTGTTGACAAATCTCAGTTGTCTCTCGCTCTGCGCTTTGCACATCAGCGACAATCAACAGGAAATACACAGCAATATTTACTTTCATAAAAATTCAAAGGGCGTTTTTAGTTGATTAATTTTTAAATGGATACGCCTCTCAAATGATAGTCGGTACCAGATTCCAAAAGAAGAGTGAAAACTACGACTAGACAGACGCCCACTTTTGGGTTTTGTTGCCAAACGACATGGAACCAAACTCGTGTTTCGTGTGCACCAAATTAGATTCTCTCTTGTTAAATACAAACATAATAAATGCAATTAGCAAGTTACATATAATAAAATATTATTTATTTTTAAAATTGTTTTTATTCAACGCAACGTTAATTGCTAAACATTTTGCACCATTGAGCCATATCATCTTTTTTTTTTGTTTTTCAGTGAAAGTAAATGATAGCATGCTGGAAGGCATAAAGTTGAATTCCGCTTTGGAAGATTTTCATGTTTTGCCCGAATTTGCGTTTATTTTTATGAAAAGTGAAAAGCAACAAAATTAAAATATATGCATATTTAATAAATTTAATTTATCAGCATTAAGTAAAGTTTTCAAACACGTTCCACATGTCTTCAACTATTGCAAGATATCGTGTTGCCAATCGATGATATTTAGCTGCGGCTTAAAGCGCTTGAGGGGATCTGCAAGAGAGAAATGAAATAATTTTATTAAAATTTATTCCGACATCGTCGGAATCGGAATGTGCTTATTAGGTTTAGTTCTTAATCTCTATCTAATATTGGACATACGGATTACTGAAACACCTTATACAGCATAAGACAAATACTTGGCGTTTTAGTCGATGGCAGTTCTTGCTAGGTCTTTACTGGCCGCACTAGGTTCAATTGGAATACCTTGAGTTACTGGAGTCGGGTGCGTTCTACTACCGAAAACCTTCTTTCTATACCATGTCCCATTCTATCTAAGCCGATTCGCCAAAGCTCAGCAAAGATCTACACTTGGGAGACTCCAACTAATATGGAAAAACGGATAGATACTTTAAATATTCAACGCGTCTTTCAAGTCCATAGTGAGATAAGGTAGCCAGATGATTTCATACAAAACATTGTGCATGTTATACCCTAAAATAGTGACTTACTCCTAAAGCAATTCGTTCTATATCACATTGGCTCTATAAGTCGGAAACCTAATGTCTTCGTCGCTCTATCCACACCCTGGCTACTGGCTGGACTCGTCGAGTAAACCATGCGAAGCATAGCTGATTAAGGTATCCCAAGTAACTTAGGTTCTTGGGCTCCAATATATAATCTGCGCTATTATGTTATTATGGAAAGGTCTACTGTCTTCAGCTGTGGTTACTTGCGCTACATCCTGGCAGTAGACTTACAGATCAAACTATGCGAAGCACAACTATTCAGATCATCCTAAAATAGTTGGGTTCTTGAGGTTACACATATAATCTGCCCTAGGCGGGACTCACAGTTTAAATCGTGCGAAGTATACCTGTTTAGGCCATCCCAAAATACTTGGATTTTGGGGCATGTAATCTGGAACGGATCTATTATGTGCGAAAAGGTGAAATAGTCTGTAATTAACAACGCCGCCTAAACTGTTTCTTCAATAAGATTACTTCTTCCATGGGCAGCGACGCCCTCTAAGCAACTGCTTCACTTTTATAACCAACACAATATTCCAAACACAAACCAGTTAATTCTGAGCTTACAAGATAATAAATTCCGGTTAACCGCAACGCTTTCCATTCTTCTGTGTCTGTGGGGGCACAACGATTATAGTACAGCTGAAAAACTGCTTCATTTTGAGGGCCAAAGAGTTTAAGAAAATTTATGAATTACTACAAAAAAATCATTAAAAGTTCTTCACTCGTGAATTCTCCATTTATCTATAAATCGGTAAACCGAAATATATTTGAACGGGTCCTACACTTAAGACAAAAACCAAAGGTTTGACATGATGACTTGAATGGGTCATAAACTCTGGAAAGGACCAAGCAACATAACTGGCTCAAATCTCCAAATAAAGCCAAGAAAGGTGACTGATATTATATACATTTAGTACAAAAAGAAAGAAACAAAGGCGCATCACTGCTCTGCGGACCCCAAAAAGACGAACGAGCAGAACGACCTAAATCAACAGGGAACGCCCTACACTCATAGGCACATGCCAAGGGTTGCAGCTAAGCAAAAAGTGCAGTGAGTTCCGGAACAAGCCCACCTTAGCTTACCAAACTGTCCTAAAATTTATGACAAGACTTGCAAACCTGAAAAGCCAGAGCCGAGCCGATTATACATTTGTGCGAACTATATCGCTATCTAGGGCGTTGATGTCAAAAGTGATAAATGGGCAGGTGCCGACCCAAATGGAGGTTTAGAGATCTCCATGAATACCAAACGTTTTCAATTTGTTTTCTGCTTTTTGCTTGCAGTTTAACTTCCGCAGAAGCTTGGAGCTGTGACAAAAGAATTGCTCAGAAGTTATGGCATCTAACAATATTTCCGTATTAAAACTGGAACTCCACTAAACTACAGGAACTACTACCACAAGAGCGCTTAAACCTTAAACCACTAACAGGTTTGGGGTACATTTTGGAGCGTCTATCGTCACTGCGCTTGCTTCACTTACTTATCAAAGCATAACGCTGTTCCTTTTGCAATGCCATATAATCCACATTCGGTCCAGTCAAATGCTGTGCACTGCCATTGCCAACCAGTTCGGCAATCCAAATCTCATCGAGTGAGTTTTCCAACGCCTTCAACAAACGTTGATATTCACGCTGCAATGCGGCCGCCAGCTCATCTAGTTTTCCATCGAACTGCAGCAGTGCTTTGCATGTGTCACGCACCTGTTGCTGTTGCTGTGCGATCTTGGTAATGTGATTGTGCAGCGCATCGATGAGCGCAATATCTTCAAAGGGGTTGCCCGGTTTAAGACTAAGTAACTTGCGTTCGTGCTTGCGGCGATTTTTGCTGGAGCGGAATGTTTTGCTACACAAGAGAAGTTGAGACAACAAGTAAGCCAGGCGAAACTGAAAGTGTTGCCGAGTGCAGTGTGCACTGAGGCGCAACAGCGCAACTCACCCTGTGCCGCGCGAGCTGCCGCTGTAACGTGAGGAATGCATGCTGCTGGTGTCGGAAAGCAGGTCAGCTTCATCGATGTCATTTTGTGGGCCATCAAAGTCATCGTGCAAGTGCAACGCCTGACGTTGTCGCAAATCCAGCAGGCGCTGCTTGTACTCGAGGAACAGTTGTTGGTCACTCAGCACGCCGCACTTTAGTTTGTCTGCATGTGCCAGCAGTGCGGGCAGCACTAAATCATCTACAAGGGCAGGCAAAGTTCTATAAAAGAGCCACTTAAGCGTAGCCTTGCGTACTTACCCAACAACTGCCTGCGCTGCTCCGCGTTCTGCAGCATTTGTGCATCACATATGGCACGCGTAAACAGTTGTCCATTGATGAGCACCTCCAATTGTTGCTTGTAGTCTTCTTTGTTGCCATATTGCTTGATCAGCTCATATGCCTCCAGATGTCTGCTCTGCTCCTGCAGTGGCAGCACCAATGACAAAGCTACATTGGTCACTGATTCACCTGCGCGCTGTGCCAGCAGCAATACACGCTGCCAATCCAAAGTATGTCTAGCACTGAGCAGCGCCTGCTGCAGCTGTCCACCGCGTTCATACATAATGCTAGCCTCCACCAGACGCGCATTGGCACGCAAATGATCCGCATAGGCTACGCAGATTTGCTGATGAAATGCTGCACGCGCTTTGTAGCAATCCAAAGCATGAGCATACAAGGCATGCTTTTGTATAAACTGTAGCGCCTCCTCGTCGTGTGTCTCATTGCAGGCGGCAAGATGACCAAGCGCCAGCTTAAAGCGTTTAAGATGCTCATCAATTTTAAACTTGCGATAATCCGGCTCCAGCGCCTTCAGTTTGTTCAAATACGGCAAAAACTCCTTGGGATCCTTTTGTGACTTTTGTGCCACAAATAAAACCAAGCCAAAGTCGTATGTGCCCAGCGCCACATTGTACAGCTCATTGACATCCACCAGATAGAGCAAGTATTTTAGCAGTTCTTCCGCCTGACGCTTTGGTGTCTCGAGCTTGGCATCCTGCTGCTTCTGTTGCCAGATCATGCGTAGCGCTTGCTCCATATCACCAAGCTTTACATAGGCTGTTATTATGGGCAGCTTAAAATGCGCCACCTGCTCCGCTTGCTTGGCCTGCTGCATGTGCTTAAGCAGCAAGCCGCATATGTACTCCACCTTATTTTGTACCGTATAATCGGCGGGATAGCACTGCTTGGATGCATCATAGTTGCTGGCATACATGCCCTTGGCGAAATCCTCATTCTGTAGCTCGCTTAAAAACAAACACAGCCATTGAGCTTGCTTAATCTCGCTGAGAAAAACATCCACGGAGGCAACAAAGTGCTCCACATTGTGATCACATATAATGTTTAGGTTGATGCGCTGCTTGCGCAACATTTGCATGGCGCGTTCATACTTTTTGGATTGCAGCAAAGCGCCCACTTGCTCCAGTGCCAAGACACGTGGGCAAATGGCCTCCAGATTGCCGCGCGGTAATTGCAGCACTACACGCGCTTCCTCGGGCACTGTGGTGACTAGCTTGGCGCCACGTTCTATCTGTCGTGTGTCTACATGACGTCTGTCCTGCAGACGCACAAAGTGTAGCGTATTCAGCTTGGTGTAGGCTAGATAGTTGCCCGCCAGACAGAAGGAGGTGACATCATCGGCAATGCACTGGCCATCGATATGCAGTGCACTCTGATAGCGCAGTGAAATAAGGCCGCCTAGGTATGGAAGTGTATAGAAGTTAAAAGAAGTGGGCATAGAAGTACTTCGGCCTACTTACCGGCGAGACCACTGAGTCTGTACCACTCAATGTAATCCGCAGGCTGTGCCAGCTGCGCATAACTTCTCTCCACATTAAGCTTATTATTCGGCTTAAGACGCACCAAATAGATTTGACTATTTTGCAAGGTCTGCACATAGAACTCCAATCTGGTATTGGTGCTAACGGCCAGCGCATTCACAGTGCCATTTATGCGCAACGAACTCTCCACTTTGTAGCAGGGTTCCTCTGTCTCCTCATCATCCACATCGCCTTCCTTGTTGATGAGGAACAAACGTGTGCTGTTACCCACACTGTACGTGGCCAGCATGTAATCATAGTTCAGATACGTTAAATTGGCCAAATGCAACTGCGCCAGCTCAGTGTCCGGCTGCAGCGTAAGCAGCTTTCTGGGCTCATAGAAATGCAGCTTACGATCGTGTGTATACACGCAGTCGGAGTTTTCATAGCTAGTTATGGCGTTAACATATTCCTCAACTTCACGTGCGTGTTCATACATGGGCGGCGGTATAACCGCCTTGGCAAAATCCGTAAACATTAACTTCTTCTCGTCAATGACGCTAACCAAGCCGCTGTCCTCATCACGATCAATGGCAAAATGCCAGCAATAGCTTAGGTGTTTACCATTGGCCAAGACTACATGCAGCGTCTGTTCCGCACCAAAACGTGTGTCCCAGCGCAACAGCACTAAAGGATTACTGCACTCATAGACCAAAACCTGCTTTAGATACCAATGATAGTTGCCAATGGTATAAAGATAAATTTGCTGCGCCTCAGCTGTCTGCGTTTGTAGTGCCAATATTTCAGAGTTGGCACTCCAGCAGAGCTGCTTAATGGGCTGCTGCTGCAAGTCAAAGGGCAGCGTAAACTCACGATGACGCAGTCCGTTCTTCTCAAAGAGTGCAACAGTTGATTTGTTGGGAAACAGCTGCGGCACAGCCAGCCAGTTGCCGCTGGGACGCCAGGCCAGAGCAGGTTGTAACTGATTGCTGGCTTCAGCTGCATGCAGCAACTTGCCTTCATTATCGTAAACCTTAAAAGTGCGTCCTAGTGTTGTGGAGACATAGGATACGGCAAACAGTGCGCCATCACCACGCCAAGTGACTTTTACATCCTGTAAAGCAAAATAAGAATAAGTAAAATCAAAACGTTTATTTTCCATTGACAAACCTGCGGCAGCTCGTGCACATTTTCGGGCGCTTGAAACTGCGGCTTCTGCTTAGCTGCCTGTTTGCCCTCCGTGCCGTGAAATTGTGTTTCCTTTTTGCCCCAACCAACATTTAGAAACTGCTGCTCGTTGGACAACTCCGCATCCAATGGCTCCTCTGCTATTACTTCATAAGTGCAAGTCATAACAACCACATTGTGTGTTTTGGTAACAAATACAACCACTTCTTGTGTGGGCGACCAGGCCATGCACTCAATGCCCACATCACAAAATGTGCCCTCCTGACTAGACAAAGTCTGTGGATTTATGACAAGCACTTCGCCAGCAGCTGTAGCCACACATATAGAGTTATCTAGCTGCAAATACTCAGCGCTGACTATATCCGGCAGTTCTACAACAACTTTGGTTGCTTCACCGGCGCTGCTGCAGGCCAAGATTTGATTGCTGGTGACAAGATACGAAATTTCGTTATCATTGCGATTGATATTGGGTTGTAGCAGTAGCTGTTTGGACTGTGTCACTTCTGTAAGCAGCTCCTTGCAATATTGCAGCTTGAGATTACGCATTTTTTTTAACAAAATTACAATATTTTCATGAAATTACGCTGTGTGTTTGTTATGTTGCTGCGAAGAAGAAGAGCTAAAAACAACGTGCGCAAACAGCTGTTGCGCGTGCACGCACACATGTGCAGCTAAATAATTATCGAAATTGCTTTTATTTTGGAAATGCATTTTTTAGCTGTAAATAATTGCTCTTTGTTTTAAATGTAAATTATATAAATTTATCAAACTGTTGCTGACTTGTTGCGCAATTGAGCTAGCGAAAATCGCTGTGTATTATCGATAGATTCGATGTTTTGCATTTGGTAGTACTATCGATGATTACTTCGCTGATATCGGCGGTGTGTTTAAGTTTACTCTAGTGTGCAAGTTTTATTTGATTTTTGCATAGCGTTTGGCCTATATAAGGCTGAACGGTAGACAATTCGAGGACATGCAGTAAGTGAAATGCAGCCAGTGGAGTCAAATAGTAAAATCAGACAGTTTATCAGTGTATTAGTGGATAATAAAGCAGAGTGCGGCACGCAAGGCGTACATAGAGTCGGAAAAGGGTACGAAAATAGTGCCATATGGAGGCAACGCTGGAGAGGAACCGGTGGACTAATACGGGATTATGCGGGCGGCTTAGTTGGTGTCAGGTAAATCTCGCGGCATTAGTGTTTGTTATGGCACTCGCGCACTATAAGCGGTATTACCGATGTGCGCAAGTCGCGAAAAGACGCATTGAGATGCTCAGGACGGCCCAGAACATCAGCGAGAGTGGGCCGCAAAGAGCACTACGTTGGCTCATGTCAGACAGGCTGAAATTCTGGCCAGGGAGCGCGTAACGATCGCAAGGACAGCAGACAGAGTTTCTAAGCTGATGGCAGAGGATATGTCTGGCCAGTTAGAACGTTTAGGCTGACCGAGAAGTGGACACCAGGCGACCGGCGAAGTTAGTGAGATCTTGAAGTATGAAGTAAGACACAAATTTTATTCATAACATAGTGGCCAAATAATTTTGTGGAGCGCTCTTAAATGAAAAAAAAATAAGGAAAAATAGAAAACCAACGCAACAAGGCTCAATATTTATTACAGAGTCTCTGCGAATGTAAATTCGTGATGTGAAGAATCGTGCAAAATGTTGAAGTATCCCAGCTGTTGCTTTCGACAAACTAAAAGTTCGTTACAAAAACGATGAAGTAACAAGAAAAAGTGTATGTGTAACGTTTTATTTTTACAAAGAATGAGTACGAAGCTAGTTGTAAGCTTCAAATAAAAAAAAGTATTATCCTTAACTGTGCTCTCATCGTTTCAAGGACGAAACATGGAGATACGTGTATAAAAAGCTGTTCGAAGAAAACAGAGATCTACAGTTTATAGTCAGCGAAGAAAATAGAGATCTACAGTTTATAGACAGCAGTCATTACTTAGGCAAGATCATCTATTTGGTAATCATGAAAAATGCACCAGTGCTGCTGCAGAGAATTGAATCTCCGGTCTTTGAATTTATAGGCGAGAATGTTAACACAACCGAGATGCACATGCTTGTTTGCTAGCTTGCTAAAAATTAATTGAATCTTTTTCATACATTTATATTCAATTGTCTTAGAAACAGCAATAGAAGAGCCAGCAGTAGAACAGCTTTAAAAATAATTTTAAATAATTGCATTTGAGTTATCGCCAGCATCGATGCATTTAATCAAAATCCCGCAACAATCGATAGAGTTGCGCAAGCCCCTAGCGCTTATCGCTCATTTGTTTACGCTGCAGCACGATTCCTATTCGATTTGTTTGTTTTGTTATCGTTTTTTCGCTGTAAACGGAACCAACTCACTCCGGAACCAAACCAACACTAGTCGTGTACTAAACAACACTAGCGCAAAGATGGCTGCTTTATTTTTCATGTGAATTTTTTGTTGCTGTCCAATAAAACACGGTTTAAGCGTTAAAAACAAATGTTTCAATGCGTTTAAATATTAAATAAAAATCATAACTCAAAGTGCTATATGTGCGTGTAATGAAAGCATGCGCCTAAATGTGCGCATTAAGTGAGTCTCGAAAGTGGCAACAGTAGCTGTTATTAGCAAAAAGGGGCAAGCGCGACGTGTGTGTGTTGGAAAAAATTCCAACAAAACCAGCAGCAATAAATAAGAAAATAATAAATACAGATCCGAAGCTCAAGTGGTATACGTGCGTGCATGTGTGTGAGTGAGTGTGTGTGTTTATGGTTTTAAAACAACAAAAATAAATAAAAATTATAATAAATTTCCCGTATGCAAAATGTGCAAGTGTTTAAAGGCCTGATGCGCCAACGCCAACGTTGCGTCGTCGTCGTCGTAGTCGGCAGCAGCAGCAGCATTGTAGGAATGCAGCAGGCAACGAAGCAGCGCCAAAGCAAATAGGAATAAGGTAAGCAAGGCACAAGATTGTAGTTTTTGTTATGAAAGTGAGCAAAGTACAAGCAAGCAATCGAAGCAGGAAGCAGGATGCGCTGCAGCAGACAGTCGGCAGCTCTTAGGTATCAGAGCGAGAGCGAGAGCAGTTGGGCCATGACAAGCCGCAGAGAGCAGGACTGCCCAACGCCCTTTTACGCGTCGTGCTGTCTGCTGCTGTGCGTGAGTGCGTCTGCCTGTGTGCGTATGTGTGTGTGTGCGGTGTGTGGGAGAAAGTGACGAAAGCTTGCCTGAAAAAGGATAACAAAATTGTAGGAAGCTGCTGGAATTTAAGAGCCAACGCCAATAAGAAGCTGGCTAAAAGGCAAATGGCTAAAAACACAATAAGCATGTGTGTGTCAGTGTGTGTGTGCCACTTCGTAGCCGCGTGTGTGTGTGTGTGTGTGTGTGTGTGTGTGTGTGTGTGTCACTTCGTCTGCTTGTGTTTGTGTGTGTACCACAAATTCCTGGCATTTTTGGGCAGGGACCTGTCACAATGTCTTTGTGTTTGTGTTTTGGTGTTTGCATAATTTTTACGCACACAAACACACACCTCACACTCGCACACACACGTCGAGTCTATTGCGTAAACAATTAAAGATTTTATCATTATGATTTTTTGCTGTTGTTGTTGTTGTTGTTGTTGCTTTTTTGGCAAAGCCAAAAATTAAGCTAAACAAAATTTTGGCAACACTTTTGGCTTTTACTAAAAATAACATTGCAGTGTATGAGTGTGTGCGGGGCGGGGGGAGCTGCATAGAGAGACAGACACATTAGAAAGATTCATCATCAGTTATGCTACGTTTACACTGCCTCACAGCGCTTGGGCACAATCCAAATCAGATCTCTATACGTTTGGTCTTCACCATGAATATCCTTGAAATATTCATCAACGTATGCTAGGTTTACACTGCCTCACAGCATATTGACAGATTCGTATAGTTCCAAAGCAGAACTCTATGCTACATTTAATAAGCGAATTCCCAAATGCGAATATCTCGAATATACTTCCCAATTGCAAGTGCATTTAATCCATACTAAGATGCTATGTTATATTGGCACTGCCTAGCGATAGAACATAAGAATCTTATGGTTCCCAAGCTGTAGAGATCATTATTCAAAGTGGCACAACTTATATACTGCTCAGGAAACTGCAGCTTCTTCTTATAAAATCTCTGAAAATCACTATTAAGCAATCCACAATATAATCATTTTACTCAAAAGCAGATACTACTTTCCGAGTTAATCAGTTACTTCCTACCAATCTGTATATATATATAAGGCTCGCTGTCAGGGCCTTTTTAAAGCTATTTTCATGTTTTGCCAGGTTTATAAAACCTGCATTCCACTGGAATTTTAAGCAAAAAATGTTGGTATCATCAGAAACAAGCATTTCCAGAGTTTGCAGTTTAAAGATTCCTTAAACTTTAAAAATAAAATACATTTTTTGTCTAAAGAAAAAATTATACTCAAAATTACGCATTTTTTGAACGGGGAAATGAAGCGGCTCCGCAAATTTGTATACTGATTTTTTCTTACAATCACAAACAAAATTCGCATAAATCAGATGGCATCCAAAGAGCATTTACAGCCCTATTGAAGGATTCCAAATACGTCCACTACCCAGAAGCATGAATACATAATCCTCAATATTAACAGCGAAGTCTATTTAAATAAATTGAATTACAGTCAAAAAATGATATTTTAAATGTAAGAAAAAGCCAACAATTGTTACAAATAATAATTCGTTTTTTTTTTAAATTTAAATAAAAAAAGCACAAAAAATAAAAGTATGTGCAGTTTTTCCATGCCACTCCACAAAAACGTTGTTAACTTTTTTCCAAAAATTACTTTTATTTTGTGTTTTATATAAAAAAAGTTATTTCTTATTTTTAAACGATAAAATGCGAAGTTGGCTTGAGAACGCGCAGTAAACTACGATGTACAACAGCTGCATAATTAATCTTGGGCTTGGAAACCTTTGAAATACCATCCCAGTGCTCAAATCTGTTATAGTATCTTTAAAAACAACAGAATAATATATGTTGAAAACGGTGAAAACTCCGCTACATAATGTATGCACGAGAGTGAGACTACGCCCCTCGGCACTGCGACCCCCATGGGTCTATTGTGCCCCACCGTTACATATATCACAGATATTACAAATGTAAAATAAACTGCCTTTCTAAGGATTACGACAAGATTTGTTCTGCACAATTTGTTGATCTAGCTTTGACCATCTCTGCGGTTTGGGCGTTTATACAGACGTACTGACGCACATAGGTACTACAACTCCTCCGTAACATACTTAAGTTCAGAGCATTTGTGGCTTTTGCATATGTTTCCTTCATGGGTGTTGTATATATAATTCGGCTCTCAGAAACTTAATATACCCTTTGTGTCATATAGTACAGAATATGCAGATGCTCACAGGTGAACAACGCGCCAGCTCCCAAAGCTATGAAAACTAAGACAAAATTGATCGAATTGGGCTACGAAATCCTTTCGCACCTGCCGTATTCGCCAGCTTTGGCTACCTGCGATTGCTACCGCTTCCCAAACCTGAAAAGATGGGTTACTGGTAGAGATTCCAATGTAACGAAATAGTCATTGCCAAAACTGATGCCTATATTGGGGATCTTTTGGGCCGATCACTAAAAGAGGGGTATAGAAATGATCGGGGGTCGTTATGTGGAAGAAGAAAAGCTAATTTAACGAAACAATTGTCTATTTTTCTTAGTTGGGCTTGGGACCTTGCTGCTCATAAATTAGATGAGAATCATAAGCTTAAAATGTGTATGCAGCGTTTGGCTAGTTATTGTGACAATTGGTTGTCACAGCGCCACAAGTCTCAGATGCTGTGAACGCACTGTGAACCTAGCATCAACTTTGCAGCAAGTGCAAAAACGCCGCATACATATTTAGTTTTATATAATTTTTTATTATTATTTTTATTATTATTGTGAATGTATCTTCATGCGCCAAACCCAACAGATGACAATCAGCAAAAATGTATAAATAACTCAAAAATATAAGGATTGATTGTGACACATGCATGGAGAGCATATAAGGCGCTAAATAAGTTGTAGTAGCTGCGCGCTGGCAGGTTATTTTTTTTGGCCATTTTTCGTTGTTTTTATTTTGAAGCACATTTTATTTTTCTGGGTCAGTTTGTTGTTTTACTTGTTTTTGGTTGCTGTCAATGAGCCCTAGTGAAAAGCCACAAATAAATTGGCTTTTAAAAAAACGCAGCATCTAAGCCATTGATAAAAATATTGAAAAGAAAAGCAGCAAGAGTTGTCGACTATAGCGCATTTTATGCTGTTGTCTAAGGTCAATTTGTTTGAAAAGATACAAAAAAAAAGTAATAATACAAAAAATATAAATAAATTAAATTCAAATTGCCTTTTTGGAAACAAGCGCGACAAGATATAAAAAAACAGCAACAAATGAAAGCAAAATAAAGCAACAAAAGGTACAAAAGTAGCAGCGGCAGCAACAACAAAAACAACAACAGCGAACTACGCATTCGCATTTTTGTTCAACAATAACAATGCGGCAACAACAACAAGTAAACAAAAACAAGTTTTACAACTTTGTGCTCAACGGCGCGCAATTTCATTGTTGTTGTTGTTGTCGTCGTCGTTGTTGTTGTTGTTGCTTTTGTTTTGGCGCTTATTGTGAATAGCAAGCGAAGCTTCACGCACACACCAATACACGCATACCTACAGCTACACACACGCACGCACTCACTCACTCACGCATACACTGACAGCTGCAGCCTATGAATGACCAAATACTCATATGCGTACGCAGCGCCACCTACCGCAACAACAACAACAAACAACAAACCGCTCCCCACACACTGGACAATAATTAACGGCAAATAAACGAAGCGTAGAGAGCAGAGCGCAGCGCATCGTAGTAGTTGTAGTTGTAGATGCTCTCATTGTAGCAGTAGTAGTAGTTGTAGTTGTAGTTGTAATTACTATATGCAGAGGCATACACATTCGCATACACGCACATACACTCATACAAACAGATGCACGTATTCGGCAAACATTTTCGTGCGCTGACGTCACACATTTCGAGGCGCTACAACAATTTGTTATTGTTGCTGTAGGTAGTTGTTGCAAATACCGTATTTACAGTGAGCACAATAATTATTGACACACAAAAAATATAAAACTAATGCAAATAATCAAAAAAAAATCATTAAATATTAAAAAAAAAAAACAATTATTCCCCTTGACTATGGTCAACGCTCCAAAGACGGAGCATAGGGTGATTTTTTTAGTTGAAAAAAGGTAAACTTTTGAAAAAATCAAATAATGATAGTCACACATATTAAAGAAGAAGAAATTGATAAAAAGCGGAGGTCGATTAATTTTATTAATTTATGCATTTTAGCCTTAATGCATAAATTAATAAAAGGTTTATGCAAAGCAGGATAAAAAGTAGAATATATCTGTACATCCGTTGACCTGGTATTCGATTAAGTTTACTTTTTTCTATAATACATTTTTGGAGGAAAATGGATGAGTTTGAGACGAGCCAAATATAAGGTGATGAATTATGGCAAGACAAGGAATTAAGTGCAAAAGATCTAATTGAAATTGTTAAAAATTGTGATGAATATAATCTTAACTATGGCGTTCAAATCTGACATCGAAAACATTGAAGCCAGTGTGTTTACAGCTAAATTTGTTCAAGAGGAACTTGAACTAGGAAGAAAATTGGGAGAGGAGGAGATTAAGACCTAAAAACTCATGTTGTCAACAACCTTGATGAATGCGCAAGTAAAGACAAACTTTATAAAAAAAACGCTTTTCGACAGATGACTTCCCTAACACCTAGATGATAAACCAATTTTGATTAATTTCGCTTGCAGATTGCTGGTATTTTTGATAGTGTTCCGCGATGTTAACCATACATTTCAAGAATTGACACCAGAAAGAGGTTAGCGTTTGATAAATCATTACTTCATGTACCAGAAATGTTTTGGTACAACAAAATACATATTAGCGAATCTCAATTAAGTGAATTGGAGTTTTCAAAATGTAGCGCAAAGTAAATGAAGCCATGAATAAAAAATATATATTGGAACGATGAAGACATACACTTGACCGCAAAATGTATCAGCTCTCATAAAAACTTATTTTGCACTCAACTATATTGTTCAGTAGTCCGCATTATTTATTTATCAGTCAGAGAATGATCGGAGAAACTCGTCAGCCCTTGTGCAGAAGTGTCTTATTTAGGACTACTCAGTATTCAGAACCAAGTACATTGTTATAGCATGAAAATCATTTGCTTGCAAAAAAACATCCATTATATAGATCATAGCATTGCCTAAAAGCCAGCTTTGAGAATCGTATGGACGCCATAATTAGCTCTTCAAATCTTTTCCTTATTGTTCGGACCTCAATAGTACTGAGCATATAAATCGTAATTTGCTTGCAAAAACAATTCAGTTATATAATATCGTATTAACGCCCCAATATTGTGCAGAAGTAGCTTATTTGTAACTGTTAGCATTTCAAATACCCTTCTTAATTTTCAGACCTAAGTACTATTGAGCATGTGAGCCATTTCCTTGCAAGAACAGTCTAGAAGCATACAGTTTCCTTCAAACCAACAGCCGAAAATTAACGATTAAATGGCCTAATATTGAATCTGTAGTCACGCAAAATATTGGCTTTTATCTTTTAAGTTCTAAGTTTTCAAGAAGTATTTGAGTAATTGCTTAAAAATCGCACTTTCCGAGTTTTGTTTAGTTTTCATACCTAATTTATCGCTGTTTTTTTAATATTAAGAAATGTTTCTATTTTTATTTATAAAAATTATATTAATCTACGCTGTTCTCAACAAGAAGTGAGGGACTTCAAAGTAAAAAAATCAAAGTGTTTGAATAATTATTGTGTTCACTGTAAACAAAGCTGCGCGTTTGTTTGGTTTGGTTTGGATGTTTTTTGCGTATTGCAACACGCGCTTCATTATGGGCGTGGGCGTTGGGTATATATATATATACATATATACATTACTATGTATGTATGTCTATGTTAATTTATATGAGAGTATCTATGTATCTGCATACGTACTGCTTTGTGTGTGTGCGTGAGGTCAGTACTGCGCAAAGTTTTTGCATTGCTTTTTCCATTTTTTTTTGTAACGTCTCCGTTATGCGTTTTTTACTTGTTTTTTGTTTCGTTTTCATTTTTTTATTTTTGTTAATTTATGTATATGAGCCGTTTTCACTTGCGTTAATTAAACTTTGTGTATTTTTCTTATTATTATTTTTATTATTATTAACTGTTGCGCACAGTGGTCGAAATGTGTTGGCATGGTGAATGGCGGCGGCTGCATGAGAAACTTCCAGCAATAATGGATTGTGGAATCTTATTTTTTAAATGTATCTCAATGATGTGGCTATTTTTTTTAATTGAAAGCATTACATGAGACGTGACTGCAAGTCTGTGTGCTTTTAGAGCGGAGCTATATATTTTCCCATGGTTTGTGTCGTCGTATTCAATGCAAATCAATTTCCGTTTGAAAGACTTCTTTTGATGCAATTATATTTCAAGTTCACTGCCTGAATTATAGTCGATCACGCGAATTAATTGAAAATCTTAAATTGCAAGTTGTTGGTTTCTTTTGACGAAATTCGGCTAGTCGTATTTACTTTTCAAAAAGCAAAATATTTAAACGAAACTATATAACCATACGTGATACTATAGTAATGCAGCAGATACGGGCGACTAGCAGCGAATAAATAGGATTTCTTGAAATCAGCCACACCAAGATTTAAAAAAAATTCAAATACTTGATTCCCTGACTATGATCATCGCTGCAAAAGCGGAGATATCTCTATTCGTATAGAACAGGGACCTACGGTTCAGTTTATAGCCGAATCCGAACTGTGGTGTCTTTAATTAATAGAGATTTTGCTAGGTAAGTCGCGTGTTTTCATTTGCTAGCTATGCCAGTGCTGGTCTAATGCAACAGTGCGGCAGTGTGGAGTCGAACTAAGTATCTTTCGATTTAGAGGCGAGTGCGCTCGGTAGTCCACAAGCTAGATCAATATATCTGAGAATATTTAGGAAACCATAGATAAACCATAAATAGACCTGGCTGAGAATTGAGCTTGCTGAAAGTCAGAAGAAAGCATTATGAAATGAATTACGTAGTGTCGCCCAAGATAGAAGGCGCTGGAAGGAGTTTGTGTCCGCCCTATGCTTCACATAGAAGCGTCAATAGAACTTTAATATTTGTAGTATTATTTGACAAGGAATTCAAAAAGAATATATATGGGTTCCCAAGGTTCTTTGCTCCACAAAGCAGTAAATGTGCTCGTTATCTATACAGATATCAACTGACAAGATTGCTTTGAGTCTGAGCACTTGGATAACATTTTGAAATGATTCTTCATCTTAATAAGCCATATCCGAATTTCTAAATCGGGTTACCTCTGACAGTTGAATGCTATGGCTATTATCGATTAAACTTTCAAAGAAATACAAAACAAAACTTTAATTTTTAAAAGTTATTATTCACATAGTGAGAAATAATAATTTGTAGAACTTTGTTTAAATAATCCAACTCTCGGTTAGACTAGATTAACAAACTTCTCTAAAAAGGTTTTCTTCAAATCGATTAGAACTGTTTCAGTTCTTATATGAAAGAAAAAAGATGAAGCTTTTAGTGTGTTGGTAGTTTTTATTTTATTTAAAATTTTTTTTTTTAAATAAGCCATAAGTTGTTTTTTTTTATAGTTAAACAATCCAAAATTTGAATATTATACAATTTTTTTCTTTCATTCCCCTCAAATTCGCTTAAGTTAACCAAGCGCATGGAATTATGCAGCCAAACTTATCCATTTCGTTCATAACTCACACAAAAGTTTTTAAGACATTTAGTCGCCTTAGTTGTATTTATAAGCAGTTTTAATGACTCCCCTGTATCACATTATGATATGTCAAAAACGTGTGCTCAGCTGTCAGCTAAAAATGTCTGGTACATTGGCAACAAATGTTTTCTGACCCAAAAACACACTTCTACCTCTTGATGTAGGAAATTTGATGTATTTGCCGCCTGATAACTAAAAATACTTTTATAGGAATATCTACAACAGTTTCCTTCTCTGATGAACAAGATGATCTTAAGTTTGTTTTTTTCTTTCTATTTTTTTTTTTAATTTATGGAAGACCACACTTTATGCGTTTTAAGGGAGATCTCGTAGATAGCCAGCTGTCTGCATTTCTCAATTTACCTTGAGAGTTTAAAGTGGAGCAGGAAAAGTCTACTATCGCTACTTGAGAAAAATGCTGTATAGGTTTGTTTTGTACTATTCTGCCACTTTGGAAGATTTCTTTTCAAAAGAAGTGCCGTAAGGCCGGACTACCATTAAATTCAAGAGTTTTTGCTTAAAAGCGTTTTGCGTTTTCTGAAAACTTGCGAGAAGTCAAACAAAATGTTGTGAAATGAAGAACATCCGCCATGTTTCTTTAATGAGAAATTATAAAGTCAGTAAGAGATTACCTTTTGAAACAGTAATTATTTAAGTCAATAGTATTAGTTAGCTAGGAACATGGATGCACAATGCAAAAGATGCAAACGGAAAGTTTAAATATTTCTTAACAAAGAAGAAGAAAGATTAGCGTTGACCAAGTTGAGGTCTCATAGTTCTCATACTCGATTTGGCGAATCAAGATGAGTTAAGATAGAGAAAGAGATTAATTGAATAGACTGTTTATAAGATAGGAAATCGTTAAGGTTATTATATTTAGAAAGGAAATTGATAGGAGATTGTTAAGGTTATTATAGTTAGAATCGTATCTACTTAATGGAGCTGCTAGAGGTCCAAAATTACGAGTTACTGGGGATGGAATGACAAGAGACACTTTATGAAGAAGCAAGCGCCTTATTCGGAGTAAAAACTTTTGCAAAAGTAATACGCCATGGTATGTACTACAATCATTTAGATAAAATAAGCTTATGTAGCGAGTTCTACATGAATAGTACGACAATGGAAAGTTTTCTTCTCGAATTTACTAAAGTTAAGAATCAGATTTGTTTGTATTAAACTTTAAGTTAGGAACTTATACTTCTATAGGGCTTGAGAATCGTATTTAAAGCCATTTTCACATACTTCCCCACAACTATAGAACTTGTAGTAGTGCATACGCAATCGCGTACGGTTGTCAATTATTTCTAGACGAACTTTCAAACTGCATTTTTTAAGCTAAAGTATAAATTTATCAATTTTTAAGTTCGTAACTTTTCCATTTAAGAAGTTTCTAGGTGATTGCATTAAAAAATGTTTATTCTAGTCAATGACTAGATCTCTGAGCGAATCAGCCTTATACCTATTCTCCTAAGTACTCTGTCTGCTAAATCGAAATATAGTAAGCAGAGAAAAGAAATTATATAAAATATTTTAGCAACTGACTGCTTGAAGGAATAAAGTTCAAGATTGCTGAGAAACTTTATCAAGAGACTTTAAGGTATTTTCTATTTAGCAAGATAATATTAGCAATGGAAGTAAAATTTTAGTCAACTTAACAATCTTTCTAGTCTTATAAGTTACCACGAAATCGAAAAACAAACATTTCAAGCGATTCAAATATTTGCATGTGCTTTCATGAGTATTAAGAAGATAAACCTACTTTTTTGATTCCAAGAAAACAACAATCTAGAAGAAGCGATTAAAGAAAGTATTTTACTATCTTAAGCTCAACAATTTTCAGTGGAACTCCGTGTAATTTGACCACTGTCTTTGGGTGGTACGTGTGGCCTGACTTTTTTTTTTGCGTATCTCTCTTATCGCAGTAGCCCAATTTATGTGTGGAATTATATGGTACTATATCTATATATATGCAATATTTGTACGACGTAACTTTATTAATCAGAGAGTGTGTCGCGTATGGGACAATAATTCACACAATAACAGGCAATGACAATCTGAATAAAGCGAAATAAAAGCTTATCTTTGGAATTGTGTGTGTCTGTGTGTCTTTCGTATCTTTCACATGTATACACTTCCACAAGTATCTGTAATCTTTTAATCAGCAAGTCTTCGAGTGCAGTGTGTAATTTATCTAGGGCTTTATGGGCAATCTGGCACCTGTCTTGCCCTCTACTGAGCTGATAAATATTGCAAATTGTGTATAAAATTTAAGTTTTTATGACTTTTCGCGTGCATATTTGAACCAAGATTTCGTGCTGTCTGCTGCTTTGCACAATGTACATTTTATTTGTTTGTTTATTCGATTTCGCACTCGGGTATCTGTAGCTTTGTGCAGCTATTTTTAGCCATATTAAAAATATACGTCGAGATACAACAACAGCAGCAACAACAACAAGAGAACCCGTACATTCAAGATGGCTATGGCCCAATGCACGTCTGACAAAGGGCCCGGTTCTTGGCTGTTGTTATCGTTGTTGTTGGGCTTGTTCTGGTTTCTTATTTTAAACTTAATGCCAATCATACTCTTGTTTTTCGCGCCTACTTTCCTGTTCTTTTTTTCCCTCGTTTTTGCGCTTTTTTGTTTTTGTTGTAAAATTCCATTACAAATTCCAGAAAGCATCCTTACGGGCTGTATGACGTCAGCGTGGGCTGAACTGAAATGGCGCAGCTTCTATTTTGGGGGAAGCTGTCATATAAATTTTGGGGGCATGTAGATGATGTGAGTAGCTAGATACATATACATAGATGTTGTTGTGGAAAGTTCTATAATGAGCAGATGATAGAAGTGAAAAATGTGTAGAAGGAGTTACGTTAGCCGCCTTACCTGCTGGACGGTTTAATGAGTACAGATTCTTCTTTGCAATTGTAGATTTGTAATCAAGAATCAAAGGCATCTGTCGGAGTAATAAAGGGAAACTAGCGCTGGAATACTCAAAAGTTCTAGGATACTAGAGCAATATCGGATTTTTAGTCTTACGAAGACTCACATATATATATTTATTTATTAGGAATTTTGTGGTAAAAGTTAAACGACTTGTGCGTTTAATTAAACAGAGAACAACGAAAATATAATATGAAAATATTTATAGATATGCACTCTCTTACAACTTGGACTAGCTAGAAAACAGAAAGTTACATAAAAGTTACAATCATTTCTTAACAAAGAAGCCAAAATATAAGCGTTGACCAAGTGGTGTCTTCTGATTGGCCAAAGAGATGAATTGAAGGGCCCCTTAATAAGATAGGAAATCGTAAAGTTTATAATAGTCAGTAGTATAAGACGCGAATTGGATAGTGCAATGCATAAAATGCATTATTGATGAATGAATATTACGAATTACTTTGAATGGAAAGACAAAAGCAACCGAGTAGTAGATTATGCAAAAATAACACGCCATGTCTGGTTCTACGACAAATTAGATAATATTTTACAATACTGCTTCCATGACTAATGTCAAAAAAAAAAGCTGTCGTACATTCCTCATATGTTCGACTTAAGTTTTATCACTTAACAATATAGATTGTTTATCTTTGATGAACTTGTCAATATGCCAACCACCTTTTACAGAAATTGGAGATTCTTTGGTAAGTGCGATACTTCGCTTAGCGATGACACATTTTGCACTTGTTTGCTTATAAACAAATAAAATTTTCGGATATGGGTCACTTATAATCATAATGTAACTGCTGGGAGACCATAAAATTCGCAAGAAGTCACTGTTTCGAATGAATTTTCTTTCTGGTGAAACGATAGGCGCATATATTTCTTTGAAAATAAAAAAATTTATTTCTGTACAAACTCACAAATAATATATTTTATCCCACATAACATTAAATTTTCGGACATGTGTCAAGAATAATCATAATGTAATTATTAAAAGATCACTGCTTGTTACGACATTTTTTAGTAAATCGATAGAGACGCGTACTTCTTTCAAAAATAAAGTTGTCATCGAAAACTACGGTTGCAAAGAAGCCAAATTATAAAATAAAATATAAGCAATATTAAGACCTTTAATAAATAAAACTTGAAACTTCCATTTGAAAGTATGTTTATTTTGAATTAATTTCAAAACAATATAAATTAACCTGCAGAATTCGTATGTCATTAAATTTATTTACAATGATGAACACAAATTTGCAGCATCGGAATCTTATTTCTTTCATCTATTTTGGTATTAAGGGGGATACCCACTCAATCTTATAAACATTCCCTATCTCGTACAAATACAAAGTAAACGCGTTTTTCGGGAAGACATGCCTTTATAGTCACTCATCACTATAAATTCACAAAGACTTTACCACACAGTTCCGAATGGTGTCCCCATTCTATATATAAGAATATCCTCCGCTTAGTCAAACACCCGCGCATTCTTTCTAAAAACTACAATATGTATAATGTTCAAAGCAAGACTTTTATTTTTGCATCTCTTATAAATTTGCTACCTTAGGAATTTCTTATTTTGTAATAAAAGCTTTGAAAATTTTGAATGGGAAAAATTCGTTTAAAATAATTTTTCGAAAAACTCTCTGCGTCAACTCGGAAGTTTAGGTGCTGGATGATCCACGGTAAAATTGGTATTTTTGCATCCCTCGTAAATTTACCTCCTATTATATTTTATAAAATAAAACTTTCTTCAAATAGTTTCTTTTCTGTGAAGAATCCGCTTAATAAATCATGCTAAAAGCATATTTTATTTGCATTTAAGACCCTAAATAGATTTTTTTGAGTTTAAACCTAACCTTTTAAACTTATAAATTTGTTGCCCCTAGCAAGTCTTCTTATTGATTTTAGATTTCTTGACCTTATTTTGCTTCAATAAACAATTATAGTTCTACAAGTAATTTTTTTATTTATCGTAAAACTAGTTCAACAAAGTAATCCCTGAATAAAATGCATCGCTTTTAAAGATAAGAGGATAATAATATTCCGCACAATGTAGCTTCATTCTATATGATCTCTTTTCGGCTCAAGGGGTTGACAACCTGAATATATTTGTAATTTATTTGCTCAATTTACAATTCTTGTTTATTTAATAAATTGATGTAGCTTATTGCCATACTGACACATAATATGTTAATAACAATTAATATGTGTTTACACTCTTCTGGTCCAATAAACACCTTCAAAAGCGGTTACCTTTTAAAGTTGCAAAAATAATCCGGTTCTCGTAAATATATATTTCGCTGAACAGTTTCGCTTTGGCTTACCAAAAAAAAGTGCGACTATTAATCAAATAGTCGTAACCAATTTAACTTAAGATATTCTTAAAAAAAAACTATTATATTTTGGTTTGATTTGGGAACCGTACACTTGGATCGGAACACTAATTCATATGATATCATTTGGTTGGCGTAAACAATCGTTTTCAAAACGAGTTCGAAAGTGATAGCTTTAATTGTTACTGTTTTGGAACACAGACTATATGAGTTTGCCTAATATTAAGTACAAACCGTTGCACAGTAGTCAAAACACTGCTATTGAGATACTATCAATCTAAACTGATTTTGATGAATGCCAACATGTGTCAGATATCACAGTTTTATGTTAATAATTATTATTTATTAATCCAAAAAGGTTTGTCTATTTCAGTTTTCGTAATTAAAAAAAAACAGATATATTGGAAAATTTTGATTGCAAGGATACGAAGCTATAGGATAAAGTATCTCACATAAAGCTTTAAAAATAAAGTTTCAAACTTCTATGTTATTTGAAACCATATCTTTGGATATATTGACTGCAGTCATACTGATGATCTATATTTCAATTCGAACAGTAGTTTGGAATCTTCACTCGACAAATCAGTAATTTATCAGCGATCAAAACATTGAGCCATTTTCGATTTCTTTAAAAACACGTAATCCTCCAAATTCCTTTTATATTCGTTTAAAAAGCTTATTGTCGAAAGGAGTAAGTTACGGCGAGTGCCGAAAAACATTCATTCCTAACATTCAAGTGTTTCCAGCTAATTTTTATACCGCATGGGATCAAGCGATCATATTCCACAAGTATTCGATATCTTAAACCTTTGCAATGATAGAGGTAATCTCCTTCAATATCAGCTACAACTACCAAGTAGACCTACAATGAAAAACATATACAGAAAAAAAATCCTAAAGCTTAAATCGTTTTCAAAGACAATTTCCTCTGACTCTACTTGATCGAATGCCTGTATGGCAACCCTAACTCTTCAAGCTTTTCCGTCATATTAATAGTCATAAATTCCATAACATGTTTAATCAGCATGCATCCCATTTACCCAGATGTAACCATAAATTTTAATTAGCAACTGCTTAAAGCTGCAAATAACCTTTCACTCTTGCGAATATCTGCTAATTCGCAAAAAAACAGAAAAAATGCAAACAATCAAACAAACAAACGACAAACAATTTCACTATTCACATTAAACTGTGAATGCAATGGCAACCCTATCTTGGCCAACTTTGCTGTCAGCCAAGTTGCAACTAATTAATAATGACATGGACATGGACATGCATATGGATAGTTGCATTTGGATATCGTGGGGAGGAGGCAGCTTTGGTGATTGTGTGAGAGAAGACGGTGGCGGGGGGAAGGGAACACACCGAAATAACTGGAGACATGGATATGTGCTAATTGCATTTCGTTGGAAAAAAAAAAAAAGAAAAAAAAAATAATGCGAAATGCCAAATACGAAAAATTTGCAAAATATCACGAACCCAATAACAACAGCAAACAATAATCACAATAAACATTTGATGTCTACATTTGTACTGAAGTATTGCGGATGATGATAAAGGCGACTTGCAGATACACTGTAATGTGATAGGGTTGCTTTTGGCGAAAAACAAATTCTTGAAATACGCTGATTTTGCGCACGAAAGATATATATTTGGGGAAGATAGGGTGACTTTTTATCATATGATAATTTGAAATTCAAAAAATGGTATTATACTACGAATTGATGCAAAATTTCGTATGCTGAGTTTAATGTTAAATTTGAATTGATCTGAATTTTTACGAACACTGATCATTCCTTTGAAATATTTTAGATAATGACCAAAAAAACGTTCTATATTCTAAGTCTAACTTGATCTTACGATAGATTTAAGCTCTTAAAAAGTTTTTTTAATTTCAAATTTATTTTCATTTGTATTCAAAATAACGTTTCTCTTTTGTTTTTTTACAGGATCAACTTCTGAATGATACGTAAACTTAGCCACAACATCCATTACTTGATTGAGGTAAAAATTATTTTCCCAAAGATTATCCCAGTAAGTTCAACTGCGATTACGTAAAGCGATTAAGCTTTTGGCGACTTAGTTCAACATTTCACTGAACACAAAGTCGATCGAAATAATTTATTCAATCTCTCCGTAGTCGTGCAAAAAATTCTTTCTTAAAAATATGCTTCTGTATAACGCAAAAAACAATTTTTAATTTGTCTAAGAAAACTACGAAAATGTATTTTTAAAGTTAGAGATTTTTTGGGCAAAGAACTTAAAAAAAATGGAGTCAATTAATCAAGAAAAGAAACACAATTATTTATATCAATAAATTATTTGAAATATGACAAAAAAATGTAATCCGTTTGAGCTTCTCAAATTCATAGTTCTCAGAAACCGAAATAAAACTGAATTTTACGTAAAAAGTAGCAGAAAGAAGAAAATCATATAGACGTTAAGTTACTGATCAAGAATTATTAAAAAATAAATTTAAAATAGTTATAAAACTAATTTATTTTCAGTCGAACTCATTTTTGACTTGGAATTTTGAAAAAAATTGTTTACATAGAACTGTTGATATATCAAAAATATAGCGGAAAAGCCCATATAATATTCGAAAAGGTGTACGTACGTCAAAAGCTTTCATCATTTTATTAATTAAGATGTCAATTGTCAATGCATCTATATTGTTGTAGGCTTTCTACAAAAATTGCAATTTCTTGCTATGCAAGTCTTAAAACACCCACTTGACGAAGCAATAGACGCTAATCGTTACTTAACCTATCGTCTTCAAGTTCAAACTTTTTCAACTTATAATCGCTACTAGATTTTAAGATCGACTTAATTCAATCTTTACAAACCCGAGACTTTTATGTTAAAAATCTAGAAATATAAATTTTTCCAAACTCAAAGGGTAACAAAAAGAAAAAAATCGTGAATATGTAAAGTTTAAGTTCAATTATCATTAAAAATGAATTGAAAAAGCTATCAATATCGAGTTGAATTCATTATAGATTTGGAATTTTGGCAAAAATATATTATTTCTTTGTATAGTACTATATTGCTGCGGATAACCCTATATAAGCAACTTAAAGGTGTCCCTCAAAAGCTTTCATCATTTTAATAATTCCATTTTTTTGTAGCTATATTATTTTAAAGACTTTATACAAAAGTTGCAATCTTTTTAGCCATAAACCTTAAATTTATGCAGAAATAGACGGTAATCGTTACTAAACTTAAACCTTCTTTAAGTGCAATCCTTTTAAACTTATAATCGATAGTTATATTAAAGGTTAACTTAATTCAATCTTCTTCATTATATACATATATATATATTTTTTTTTTATATTCCATCCCCCACACCACCTACGATCGCTTCGAGCGTTACAATATTGACACTCTTTCTTCATATACCCTATATCGAAATATTCCACTTTTTTTCCTGCTTCATACAATCCTAACATCAACTTCTACTTTTGAATTTCACATTTTTGTGCGAATCCAATGCACGCTTCTTCTTTTTGTCAATTTGTTCTCCTTTCAAGTGTCTAACTTTATAAATTTTTCCTTTTTTCAAAGTTGATTTTTGTCTAAATTATCCACACAAGCATTTTCTTTTATCTTATCCTTTTTCTCAATTGGCATTTTCTCTCGATTTTTTATTTTTCGTACTCGCGAATTCGCACTTTTCGTTCTTCTTCAGCAATATGCAACTTTTTTCTACCCATTGTATATCAAGTATATCTATCTATATCCAGTATACTATCAAAAAAAACCTTCCTTTATAATAGAGTGATTATTTGTGTTAAAACTTTAAAACATAAAGTTTGCCGAAACTCGTATCAAACTTAACGCACCCTCCATGAGAGTATTTGAAATTATCGCAAAAAAAAGTCATGCATTCCATGAACCCAAAGTAAACATGCAAAACAAGGGGCTAAAATTGCCATACGAACCGGAGTCAAAACAACAATTTGCCTTTTTAAACAATTCTCCAACAAATCCACACACACACACAGACTCATACATACACACATTACCTACAACCTAAAAAAATATAAAAAAAAAAGAATTAATTAACATTGCCAACGGCAAACAATTAGACCAAAAAGTTAAAAAAAAAAACTTAAAAAATAAAAACCACAAAAAGCTAAAATTACAAATGCAGCTCGTTTGAGGTTCGCCTTTTTTTGTTAACTTTGCATCATAAAAATAAAACTCGGTTTCTGAATAAATAATAAAAATAAAAATAATGAAACTGGCCACACAATGCGGAGTTGTGTAGATTTCGTAGCTAATCCTCGAAATCAAAGCCACGCCCTAAATGCTCTTTAAAATCAATTTTTGGAGTGCCTGAAGAGTATTGGAAATATTTATGTGGCGATTGCGAAGCTTAGAGGGGTAAAAGATAAAGTACAACCCTGTACTTTCGAAAAACCACTTTATTTGGGGTGCGGAATGACTAGCTTATGCCACATATGTTGAGCTATGTATGCCCAAGAGCCAGGTTCTTAGGGCCTATGGGTTTCTGAGAACTTGCTTTCAGCTTATGAGGCCATAATTTACCCTGTCAAGTTATTTTTTTTATAGAAGATTGTTCAAATACATCTTTAGCAAATCTACGGACGCGATTAATAGTTCTTAAGCTGCTCAACTGAAAATCTGTAATATGCATACTATCAACTCTTTCTTCCTTCATCTTAGGATCTTCAGCCTGGTGCAGAGTTTTGCATGAAAAAAATCGAATCCTAAGTTTACATTTAGAATAATTCTCGCAGAGTACTGCATTATTGGGAGTTCTTCATTTTTGTATTTTAAGAGAGATATCACATGCAGCCTTATCTGCTTATCTATAAATCTGCTATATTCTTACTCTAAATTTCTTTCATCCTTCGTTTTCGTTGTTGAGAATCACGCTCTAAAGCTTAACATTGTGCAAGAAATTGAATAACCGAATTTCCATTTGGAAATTTTCATACTTCTCTTAGAGTCAAAAAATCTGGAAGTTCTTTTTGTCTTTATAGAGCATTAACAAATATGATCTTATAAACAGTTCCTCTGAAATCATCTATAAGTTTTCTTTTAATTATAGAAATAAAATCTGGTATTTGTCGCATCATGCGCCTGTCGCAAACGAAAGCTTAATATTGTGCAAGAAAGTGGAATGGCGAAATCGATTTGGAATATTTCACTTTGTGTACAACATTTTTGGAAGTTGTTGTCTTTTGACATTTAAGGGATCACCAAAAGAGCCATATCAACAATTCCTAAGCAGCTTGTCTGTAAATATTCAATTTGGGACAACCGAAGTTCCAATTGCAATATTTCTTTTAGAGTCTAAAAATCTGGAAGTTATTTTTTTGTCTTTAAAGAGATTTATCAAACACAGCCTTTTTAACAGTATCTTAGCAATTAATCTATAAATCTTCAATTTGACTTAGGATCTAAGCTTAATATTGTGCAGACAAATAGAATCCCAAACTTTCACTTAGAGTATTTTTCTTGGGTCTTCGTTTTTAGCTTAGTAGAAAATTTTTCAAATACAGCCCGATCAAGTTCTTCGACACTATTAACAGTTCCATTGTAGCTCATCTGTTAATCTTCTGTTTTCGCACTATAAATTATTTCATTCTTCGTCTTGTTGGTTCGGAATCTTGTACCAGGAAAACCTAACATTTTGCAGAAATCGGAAGTTGCGAATTTCCATTTGTCATGCTTCACTTCAGAGTCTTCTTCCTTTTTTAGCCTTTAGAGAGATTTATCAAATGCAGCCTTATGAATAGTTACTTATGAACTTATCCGTAAATCTTAAATTTTTGTACTTTATCTTGCTTGTTTGGGATCTTGTGCTTGCCGCACGCTTAAGTTTAGTATTATACGAAAATATTCTAGAATATTTGCATAGTAGTTATTTAAAGTATTTAATTTGGGGTCTTCGTTTCTCGTTTGGAATAGATTTACCAAACGCAGCTTTATTAACTAATATGATCCTTTCTTCAGTGCTTTGGCAGCTTATCTGAAATTCTACATTTTTTGCAAGCTTTAATTTCTTTTGTTCTGTCTTGAATGTTTGGCATCCTATGTGTATCGCATCCCAAAGCGTAAGATTAGGCAGAAAAATGATTTTTTGAAGTTTCCGTAATTCTCGTAAAATACTAAATTGTTAGTCTCTTGTTTGGAGCTTTCATGATGTATCAAGAACAACGCTGATTGTTTAAAATGTTTTTTAAATGTTTTCATTTTAATATTTCAATTACATTATTACATTTTCAATTCATAAAATTTACTAATTAATCAACTTCCCATAACTCATTTTACTGATCGTAAAGTCACACAAAATAATATATCTCTTCTATGCCGAGTCAGTCTTGGCATTTTCCACAGAAATAAACCCTGTAAAGTTAATGTTTGCTAAACTTTTTTGATAAGAAGCTGGCGACAACTTTTACCCCCCAACAAGCTGCCAAAACTGTCCCAAGACAAACTCGGGTTTTTATATAATAAACACCAAGTAAATATGGTTAGACAACTAAGGCGAAAAACTTGAAAAGCCAAAAGTAAACCATGGAAATTGAGCAACTTGGCGGTTTTAATTATTCGTTGGCAATTCACAAGAGTCTTTAAGAGCGCTCCATATAAGTCCAAAGACTAGTTTAATATCGCGTTTCCATTGGCGTGTCAAGCATAGGAACGAACACATTGTAACAAGCAGCCAGCCTATGGATGTTTCAAAATTGGACCTAAAAAAAGTCTTTTCCAAATAAAATTTGTGAATTAAAAAAATAAACCGGTTTTTCGAAGTAAACAAATTGTTTTAAACGGAAGACAGCTTCGTTTATTAGTTTTTTTGTTTATGAATGATTTTTTTTGTTTTGTCGTATTAAATAAGTTAGAAATGTTGGAATGGAATTCACAATCGGATGTGGGGTTTTTTAATATTATTTGCTAGAACGTTGTTAGCAATATCAGTAGTAATCATTGGATGAAGGCTAGTTGCTCCGCTATAGCTGATCCCACAAAATCGTATGCATTAATGTTAGTCGGTATAGCCTCAATACTGGTTGATCTATCCCATACCATCTTGGCAATCGATATGAATCGGCAGTGGTGCTCACTTCCTAGTATTAAGCGCTCCCTAGTTCTTATTCGAATTTTAAATAAACGCTACATAGCTCAAAAAATAACATTTTTATTTTTGATCAAATTCAAACACAGATAGTTTTCAACCCAAGTCAAATATATCCAGATGAAACAAAAAAAAATAAATCCCTTTGATTGGTATAGTCATAGCTTCAGAGGCGGCATGGATATATCTTTATAACTGTTTGAAGTGAGTAGGGAACCTGCAGTTTATATTCAAATCCGATCATCGGAGTCTTTCATTCATAGAGATTTTCCAAATAAATAGCATATTTGCTAGCAATGTCAGTGCTAGGCAAATGTACCAGTGCTGCAGGGTGAAATCGCATCACCGACTTTTCAATTTCGAGACGAGTACACTACCACTTCCGGTAGCGTAGATTCCCGGATGATATAGATTGTTGTTACAAATGAAGCGCTATAATACGATGCTTCTGTTAGTTTTTTGTTTACTTGCTAAAGTGGCATGATTTCAACACTACAAGGGAAGTATAAATAATTATTCAGTTCAGGAAATTACTTTTACTCAATTCAAAGTACAAAATGTGTAAAAATAATTCAAAAAATATTCATGTAATTCATGTAATTGTACTCGCGTACAACGAATTTCTCAACGCCTCGAGATTGCGGGATCTTTCAGTCGGGAACCTGCACTCGAAAATGGCTCAAAGAGTTAATTTCAATAGTAATATAAAAATTCAGATAGAAAAGCATACTTTTGCTCCAAATGACCACCTTTTGACTTGACTGTGTCTTCGTGATGGTCCGAAAAGGATTCACAAGCTGTCAGAATGTGGCTTGCAGAAATTTGCGTTCATTCGCGGGCAACGGCTTTTTCAACGCCTTGAGATTGAGAGATCTTTATGTAAAGCTTCTGTCTCCTAAATAGCTCAAAGAGTATAAATAATCTTACAAAATATTTAAAAATCTTATTTAGATCTTTATGTAAAGCTCCTGTCTCCTAAATAGCTCAAAGAGTATAAATAATCTCACAAAATATTTTTAAAAATAATGCAAAAATTTAGGAAAAAAATAAACTTTTGCTCCATGTGACCAACTTTTGACTTGAATGTGGGCTCGAGACGGTCTGAAAACGAATCACAAGCTGAACGAATCTGGATTACAGTTGTTTTGGTCCACTCGCGAATTTTGAGCGCTTTGAGATTGAGTTATACAAGTAATACAAAAATTTAGATAGGAAAACCAACTTTTTTTTCATACGAACGCCTTTTGACTTTATTATGGCCATAAGATGAGCCGAAACGAATTACAAGTTATCCTAATGTGGATTACAGGTGTTTTGGCTCACTCGCGCATAGTGGCGTTTTTTTGGCGTCTCGAAATTGGCTTAAAAAGAATATTCCAGCGGATTTCGAGCACCGCCACTATCACCAATTACTTGGTAGATAGTTCTGTGCTTATTAAAGCCAGTTGTATCGCGTCTAAGCCACAGAACCAAACTCTGTATAAAGAATTTGATGATTTCGGCGTAAAACTATATTGTTAAAAAATATAAGTAGAAGTCACAAAAATAAAAATCAAACACAACTATCCTTAAACCAAAATCGAAAAAACTATATTTCTAATAATCAAGGAATAAGTCAAATAAAATAAAAATCATACACCTTAGCCTTATGCTAAAATATAAAAACTTATATTTTTAATAATCATGAAATAAGTTCAAACAATTAAAAGCAAATACGTTATGCTTTAATCGAAAAACTAATATTTCTGGTAGCCACATTCATATCTTATAAATTTTGTTAGATTTTTTCACTCACTGAGCAACTGAGTTAGTAACGCCCTCTAGCGGCGCCAGTGTGAACGCAGCATGAAGCCCTTTGAAGCAACTGCAAACCTTCTGAGAGCTTAAAAAGTCGCATGCAATTGATTTAGCAAATAGCTAGCGAGAAGCGCAGCTTTAACAAAAACAGCTAAAAACTCGCATGCGTTAAAATTGTTGACCAACTCAATATGCCGGCATGGGCTGCCGCTCACACTGAAGCTTGCACGCTCACATGCTTTTTACCGCTCTCACTCTCTCGCTCATTCTCTCTGTCTCTCCCTTTAAGTGGAGCTTATGGCTCACTCAACTCCAAAGCTTGCTGCCACTCTTCAGTTTGACATCAAAGCGTGCGGTCGGTTCGCGGCGCAACGTTCGTGTGAGTGTGAACGTGTTAAATTCGCTTCCAAACGTGGAAAGACCAACACGGCGCATGCGCAACTTGTTATTGTCTTCGAAGTGTTTCGCATTTGCAACGATATTGTTAATCATTTTTTAATTTTTTTGCAATCAATAATAACGTTAATTAAAGCAACAAATATTTGTTTAAGTCATCGCAAAAGTATTAAGAAATTTATTTGCAATTTAAATGCAAATGAAGCGCAAATTGTGTAACTTTTTTTGCGGCATTTTTCGGTGTGTTAAGTAAAAAAATAAAAATAACGGCGCGCATACAAAAAGCTTTTGAAAAATTTTTAAAATTAATTATTATTGTTAATTATGCATTTTTCTTGTGTCTCTCTCTGTGTGTGTGTTTGTGTTTATTTTTGGCCTAAAGGAAGTGTTTTGTTTAGCAGAAGTAGCCAGCCAAGCTGTCTTCCTGCAGAGTCAAACCAAGCAATTATTATAAATATTAACATAATTATTTATGTGTTTATATTTATTTGCTTATATATTTTTGTATTTATCATTATAAATTATGTTGTTTTGCTCTATTGACATGAACTTGAAGTTTGTATATTTATGTTTTGTTTTGCTTTTTCTACATTTTTGATGGCGCAATGACCTTTTGTTGCATGGTTTTTATATTTTACATATTTTTTGGGTCAAAAAAACAAAAAAAAAATAAAGCTGACAGCTGTTATATTTTAAATCATAGTTTAGCCTAAGCTTTGGACAATGTAAAAAATATAGACTTGTACATGTTTTGCGAAATACTCAAGTTTGTTGTTTCATGGCTAAGAGCGTTTTACAGATGAAACCTTTGTTTAAAAAGCATTTTAAGTTAATTGTTGTCTTTAATATTGCCACACGTAGTCAAGAAGCTTTAAAATGAGTTCAAGGTTGTCGGAATATTCAACAAAAATGATCTAAACGACGTTTTTCGTCTTTAATGTAGTCTTCGAGTTCTTTTGAGTGTGGACAAATTTTCAGCTAAAATCGTTAATAAATTGGCTTTAATTTTTTCAAAACTCTTTCTGAAGCAGATTTTCGCGTGTGATAACTTCAAAAAAATAGATTGGTTGCTTAGAGTTTTGAAGTAAAAAAAAACAAACAAAATACTTTAAAATCTTCTCGACCTACGTACGCCCTTCTTAAGGTATATGTTGAGATATCTATGAGTCGATTTTTTCAAAGGGGGATTTCGAAAAAATATATATTTTTTTTAGCTTTAAAGTCAATAAAAAACACCTGAACACCTGTCACACACAGTGAATACGTCTTTAAAATAATTCATGGCAAATCAATAGGTCGATTTTTTCAAAGCCTTCTCTGAAAATGATTTTATCGTCTGATAATTTCCAAAAAATAGATTTGTTGCATTTAGTTTGGTAGCCTTTTGAAGTAAAAAAAAAACATACAAACATCAAAATACTTTAAAATCTTTTCGTCACAAGTAATCCCTCCTTAAGGTATTTGTTGAGTCGATTTTTTCAAAGGGGGATTTCGAAAAAATATATATTTTTTTTAGATTTATTTTGAAGTCTAAAAAATACCTAAAAACCTGTTCCACACAGTGAATTGAGTAATCAAGGCATTCATTTTTTCAAAGCTCTCTCCCAAGGAGATTTCTCTCCTCTTTCTTTAAGGTATTTCATGGGAAATCAATAGATCGATTTTTTTTCAAAGCTTTCTCTCAGAATGATTTTATCGTCTGATAATGTTCAAAAATATATTTTTTGTCTATAGTTTGATAGCTTTTTAAAGTAAAAAAAAAAATCAATACATTCATTTTTGCAAAGCTCTCTTCGAAGGGAATTTTCTCCTAAGATTTCCCGTATTTTTGTGTATATTTTAATAGCTTTTTGATGTCAAAAACAAAACACCACAAAATTTCGAAAAACCTATCCATCGCAGGTAATTACCTCTTTAGGTATTTGATGGAAGATCTATAAATTCGGTTTGATTTTTTTTTCATTTTTTTACGTTTTTCTTTCGATGCCAGAAAATACCCAATTGCAACATTGAGTAATCCAATAATATATATATAGATTTCAATCTTTCAACAAAGCTCTTTATAGATGATATCGGTAAAGAGCCAACACAAGCGATTATTATTTATTCTCCAAGAGGTAACTACTTTTTGGCAACTTTCATGTGAGAAACTTTGCAGCGATTCGTTGGCAAGATTCCTATGTTTAAAAGGAAATGTCATTATAATCGTCGTAGATAAGCATATACTTCAGCAGGATTAGCAATAAGAAGTAGATGATACAAGCAAAAAAAAAAGAAATATCATTATAGTCGCAAATGATCCTATACTTCAAGAGGAGTAGTCATAAAAGTAAATCTACAAGCAAATTTGTTATAAGAGTCTTCTGCTTTACTTGCTCTTCGATATGAAGAGCTGATTATACCCTCTTAAAACAAACTGTGTTTCGTTTTGAAAAATTGGTTTATTGAGAAACTTGGGAAGCCTTTTAAAACTTAAGATTAACCTTTTTTTCTAAACAAAGTTCTTAATTTAGGGTAGTAAAGTAGTTTCTTTCTAATTACTTAGTGAAATGGAGTATTATCGAAATTGAGTTTAAGAGGTTTTTGCAGAAAAATTCTTTAAAATTTTACTGTCTTCACTACATATTTATAATAAGCGTTCTTCACACATTTAGTATTGTTCAATGTATTAGGGCATCAACCTCCTGCTAGCTTCGCTGGTCGAATAACGCCTCCAGTTTACGCTCTCTTCAATTTAGCACGAGTTGGTATTCGATTTTTCTATATAATAGAGCGAAAACCGAAATTTGAGCTATAAAAAATCATTCATGTAAATTTAAGAAGCACTGGCAGTATTTCTAAGAAAGCCGAAGATTATTTATGACAAATGATTACCAGCTGTTTCCATTAGCTTGCAGCACAACCCCAGCAATTTTTTTGCTGCTTATTATACAAATAAGCTACATCCGAGAATCAGCAAGCAGCATTATATTTATATATATATATAGTTTTTCCTCTAGGCCAATAACTGCAATTTAAAACAAGCCTTCGATAATTGGGTACCGCGAAACCACCGACATTGACAGCGGCAAACAAATCTTAACCAAATTGCATGAATCATTAGGTTTTCCAATTGATTTTCATGCTAAATTTTTGTTGCCATTGCCTGCCTGCCGACTTGCTGCTGCAGACAGCAATCGCACAAACCTTTTAACTTGGCTTACAAAAAAAAAATAAAACCAAGAAGTAACAGAAAACTGAAAATAAAAACACATTTTCAATTTTCCAGCGCATTAGTCATCGACGGCAGCGTCCCACTCGAATAACTCCCAAAGCGATTGCCTGCCAGACTAAACTATAACGAGTTTTCCGGCAAATGTCTGTGTCCATGTCTAACTGTCGCACAATTTTCCATGTCTCTCTGGAAGCCCCCTCAAGCAAAAGGCGCGTGTTAAATTTCGCAAGAGAGCTGCCACCACAGTCGCTGTGGCAACTAATCCATAAGACATCATCCAGAAAGTTAGCCGCGCGCAGATTGCAGTGAAAGTGGACAATGCGCGTCCGAAATAAACAAAAAAAAAAAGTTACAACTAACGCAAAAAACATAAAAGAAATGAATGCATAGTAGAGTGTTTTTAATTTAGTTGAAGTTGGTATACTCTATAAAAGTAAAAAGTTCCATACTATCTGTTCCAAAATTTACCTTCTTTCACTTTTACTTGTAAGCTTAACTCAACTTTGGGGAGTTGCGATTCCCACACGTCTCAATTCGGCATACAAATACCTAGCTCACTTCTTCTGATATAGTAACTTTTAACTAGTAATACGTGCTCCAGGCATCCCGAAATGTGTGGCTGTCTTTCGAATATTGTCATGTCGCTCATAATCTATTTTTATGCAACATATCTTTCAGCCAATGTAGAGCTGTTTTATTTAAACTTCCTTTCTTGGAACACACTGTTGATAATGAGTAATTGTTTTTCCGGTCTTAGTCATCCGACTATAACATCCTAAGTTGTTTTTTAACAATAAGTGAAAGCTAATTTTAGTCATTAAACAATGCTTGCTTCAGCTTGTTTATGTTTTAAAAAACTTAAGAACTCGCCATATTTTTCATTTGTAAAAACATTATATGCTTGGAGATTGTCCAACTTCTAGTAAGTTTTTTTCAAAGAAATTAACAGATAAATTCTTCTACAAAAGAAACTCAACGAATTCTGACCTTCTCAATAAGTTACTATCAGTCGCAACTACCTAAGTTGAGCTTTGCCGATTTCGTTCAAATCTTAAAATTCTTCTAAAATTAGAAAAAGTAAATTTTTTAAACCTGATTATACGTTCTGCTGCAAGACCGCTTCTCGCGATCGTCATCTCAGAAGCATTTGAAAAAGCTTTTGACATTTTTATGTGGATATGTTTTATAGCGTAATTTGCATTGACAGCGGCTTTGGTTGGTCTTCAGACACGACACCTTGATAGATCTTCTGGCGGTTCAAGTAATGCCTCAGATGCAATATGAAAGTAAGGTGGCCTGCATCTGATTCGTTCCATTTTAGTGGCCTTTTATGTCAGACGGATACCATACGGTATTAGTTTTTAGTTCTTTATTTAAAAAAATACGAATAGATTTTTGCCCGAAAACTAAACGCTGGGTACCCTGCCTCAAAGTACTCGAACTTTGACAAATTTGATCTGTGAAATGAATATTTGGCATATTTTCAATATCCGTAAATACAAATTTTCTCCAAATTCAATGCCACCTCCAGCTTTCACAAGTTCGTACGGAATTATGCATATCTAAAGAGACTCAAATTTTGAAATAAATAAATTGTGCTTCAAAACTTGTTTAAAGTTAGTTCAAGTTAGATATCCCAAAGTTCGTGTTTGAACGAATTTTTTCCCTTTTTCCTACTCGAATTCTCGTCTCTACTAAAACATCATTTTCAAGGAAAAGCTTCAGAGTTATTTAAGAAATTCTAGAAAAGTAGGAATCCAAAAAACAGCTTTTTGAAAAATTTTAAAAATTTTACTTTTCTTTGGCGTTAAAAATATTTAAGATTTATCAGATATTAAAAGTGAAAACCATTATTTGACTTTTCATTAATAACTCCAAATATTCATTGATTGAATAATATTTCTAGTTTTGAAACAGTTCTTAAAGCGCCCCTATTTGTTTATTTTTGCATTTCATAAAACCAATTCTTAAAACATACATTTCGTTCTTACAATCTTTTTAATTCGAGATTTGGCTGGATTCTACAGATCGAGTTAATTGTCTATTTTGCCCCCTTTCTTCTAGTTCAACTCCCTTGCAGATACCTACCAATAGGTGTCGCCACCAGTGTTTGTAAATAATGCTGATTTTTTAGCGAAATTTCTATAAAATACCTTGCCCACTTACTGCACTTGCTTAGGGTTACCAACTTCTTTCAAAAATTTATAAAACTTTCAGGTATTACAGAGCTACATATTTGTTCTTGCTTTTCGATTCATTAGTCGATCGGTGCCGAGCGATAACTTAACTTCCGACTGTCATAAGTTATCCATGAGAAATGTACCTTTCTCTTACGGATACCTACCAACAGATGTCGCCACCACAAAAAGTTATTTTTAACAAATGCTTTAGCTCAAGATCCTCCCCACCTACGTCTAATGCTTAGGGTTACCAACTGCTTATAAAGAAATGATGAAACTTTTCGGCCGTAGAGTATAAACAAATAAATAAAACATTTAAATTGCGGCGCGTGAAACAATTTTTTTTATGTATTTCTTAACTAACTTAACTGTACACCGCGGCCAGAGTTGTAGTTTCTTTCAATTATTCAATTTGCCATTCACTGCACACGGCAACAAAAGCGACGCCTCTGCCGCTCGTTCGTCGTACGGTCACTGGGCGGTCGAGCGGGCCGCTGCCAATTTTCAATTGCATTTTCCTTGGTTGTCTCTGCGCTTTCGGTCGCTTCTTCAGAAATGTTGGACGCTGTTGTGATGATTGTTGTTGTTTATTTTATGCGTGACAGCGCATTCAAAAAAAAAATAAATAAATAAATAAATTGTTAAATATAAATTATTAATTAATTGCAGTCAGGTTCGGCCGTGCGTCTCTTCTTGCATAGACAATGAGCTGCTTTGTTTTTATTTTATTTAAGTTTTTTCGCGTTTACTCTACGAAAAGTGAGAAAATATATTAAAAAATTTAAAACTTTCACTGGCCAAGCGTCTAGTTTAAGTTACAACATGTTTTTATATTTTTATTATTTATTTAAATGTTTAACAGATGTAAAATTTCGCAATAAAATGAAAATGAGCCGCTGCAGCTACCTGTCGAGTTCGTCGCTCTGTTATCTTGGCGTAGGATATCCGTTCACACTTGGGGGCGCGCCTAACGCCAAAGTTTTGACTACATTTCATAATTTATATTAGTTTTTGTTATTATTTTTATATACTTTGCATTGTTTTGTGTTTAACATCGCTTTTATTTTTGCGACTTTTTGTTTTTAGTCAAGTTTTATGCCAGCAACTAGGCAAAAGTTTAAATAATTTTTGTTGGCTTTTATTTTGATTTCGCTTTTCATTTTGCATTTTGTTTATTGCCAAACAAAAGAGAACCACAAAAACCTGTTGTGTCATATTTTTTTTTATTGTTAAATGTTGTTTAACTTAATTTGTGTTGATTTTTTTTTTAAGATTTGTATTAAGGCGCGCTTGCCTTAACTTTGGGGCGTAACTTTTGTAGTTTTACAATGTTTTTTGTTGGATTTTCGTCACAATGCGTACTTTTTGTTTTTTAGGTCAAGACATTTGAAAACTTTGCCAAGAAATCACTTTCCATTTACGAAAACGATTTACGAGTTAATTGACATTGTGCATTGGGAGTGTCAGAAAGTTCTGAAAAAATAAGTTGCAATCACAAAACTATCTATGATTCACTTAGAATTTATAGCTTGCCATTAAACACACAAGCCCCGAACAAAGCAGTTTATAGTTGTCTGTCTCATTTATAAAAGTCTTAATTATAGTATATTATAATCTATCAAGCATTTTTCGGGGGCTGTGTAAGCGCTGAACAAAACATGCCATTATGTACTGTTTCACTCACAGCTGTCGAGAATGCTTTTGTCTATATATAAGGTTGTCAAATATCTCCCTTCCGCCTTTTTGTCTTTTGAATTTCGCGGCTATGTACAAAGCGCTACAGAGCTCGTATCTGGCAACACTATACATAATTTGAAAGGTCTTGACATAACCTACAAAACGACGCTACGCATGGTTAGTTTGGATATTTCGTTCAACAGTTATAGACGTGTAAACATGGAGTTCACTAACGCCGAAATTCGCGCTATTTTAAAGTTTTCCTTCGTTAAAGGCAAATCCGCTAGAGAAACGTTCCGTGAGATTAATGGTGTTTTGGGGGATGGTACTCTATCACTTCGAACCGCAGAGGAATGGTTTCGACGATTCAGAGCCGGTGAAAACGACACCATGGATAAGCCAGCCGGCGGAAGACCTGTGACGACAAATACCGATCAAATCATGGAATACATCGAGTTAAACCGGAATGTGGCATCTCGTGACATCGCCCAGGAGATGGGAGTTAGTCACCAAACCATTTTAAACCATCTGCAGAAGGCTGGATACAAAAAAAAGCTTGATGTTTGGGTGCCGCATGATTTGACGCAAAAAAACCTTCTGGACCGAATCAACGCCTGCGATATGCTGCTGAAACGGAACGAACTCGACCCATTCTTGAAGCGGATGGTGACTGGCGACGAAAAATGGATCACATACGACAATATCAAGCGAAAACGGTCGTGGTCGAAGGCCGGTGAATCGTCCCAAACAGTGGCCAAGCCGGGATTGACCGCCAGGAAGGTTTTGCTGTGTGTTTGGTGGGATTGGAAGGGAATCATCCACTATGAGCTGCTCCCATATGGCCAGACGCTTAATTCTACCATGTACTGCGAACAACTGGACCGCTTGAAGCAGGCGATCGACCAGAAGAGTCCAGAATTGGCCAACAGGAAGGGTGTAGTGTTCCACCAGGACAACGCCAGACCACACACTTCGTTGATGACTCGTCAGAAGCTACGGGAGCTCGGATGGGAGGTTTTATCGCATCCACCATATAGCCCGGACATAGCGCCAAGTGATTACCACCTGTTCCTGTCCATGGCGAATGCCCTTGGTGGTGTAAAGTTGAACTCAAAAGAGGCATGTGAAAAGTGGCTGTCCGAGTTCTTCGCAAATAAGGAGGGGGGCTTCTACGAGGGAGGTATTATGAAGTTGCCGTCTAGATGGAAACAGATTATCGAACAAAACGGCGCATATTTGAACTAAATCCGATCACTGTATCACTTTTTATAAAGCATTGAATAAAGAGCAAAAAAGCGGAAGGGAGATATTTGACAACCCAATATATATATATCCAAAACATTGATCTTCTTTCAAACTAAAAATTCAACTCGGAACCGATTTGTTTGTTTGCGTTTTGCGAATTTTTTTGGATCACTTAATAAAATATATGAAAAAAAAAAGATATGCATGCATAAATCGTATAGCTCACAGTCATATAATGCTCAGCATTGTCTTAAAATAAAAAATCATAAAATTTTAGGAAACGTAGAATTGGCGAATCTATAGCATTGGCAAGCGTCACGACAAGGACGCACTATAATATCTTTTTGTTTATGGAATAAAAGTATAAAATCTATTATTTATATTAAATATAAATATTAAAAATGTACAAAAATGAAATAATTTTCTTGTTGAGCAGCATCGATTTTTTCGCAGAGAATCAAAAGTAAAGGTCAAAAGTAGTTGCTATAGTGAAGTAAGTCAAAGTTAAAGAATCCTAGCAAGTTTTGGGTTTATACAGTCGAAAGCGATGACTTTTCCCATCTCTATGATAATTGTCGAATTAAATAAAAATAAATAAGAAGAGCATAGGGACCTGCAGTTTATAGTCACATTCGAAGGTCGGTGTTTTTGATTAATAGAAATTTTCCTAGGAAATTAGCATCTGTTTATTTGCTAACTATGCGCCACAGCTACCCAAATGCACCAGTGCTTCGGGGTGGAATCGAACCACCACCTTTCCGTTTAGAAGCGATTATGCTACCATTACGCTGCCGAGGCCCACAATGATCATTTTCGTATGTCTTTAAAAAACTAGTCTTTTCTGGACTAATTTCAACCAAACCTCAGACCTCCGCAAAAGCCCACTACTCGGCAGTTGCGAAATTTGCAGAATACAGCAGTTGTAGCTGCCATTTCATTGTTTGCAAGTCATTTTTGACCCTTGTCATCCTATGGGGCCGATGGTTTTCATGTTTCAAAATTAGCTTTCTTTATTAATCGTTTCTCCTGATTTTGGCTGTCTATAGCAAAATATTATGAATTACATAATAAGCTGTGCACCGGGAATCAGTTCCATTTGAAAAATTTCTATATTTCTTTAACATTTATCAATCCCAGAAAATGGCTCAGAAAATATCATGTTATGCGTGAGCTCTGATATCTTATAATTGAATATAAAGTGCTTAAATTAAAAAATAGATAAATTATGAAAAATATTTGTGTTGTAACCCTTTTTTACTATTTGAGGATTAGTACATTTGCTTATAGGATTATCTATCGAGTATACATATTATGTATCCTTTCACCATCCAGTCTTTTCTTTTTATTACATGTAGGTCCGCCAATTTTTGTTTCCTTTCATAAAAAATTGCTTCGAAAACGTAATCTTTAAAAATTTCTGTAGCTGCGGCCATTAACTAATTTTGTGATTTTTCTTGTGTTATCTCTTTAGACGCAAAAAATGACTTCAAACGTTTCTCCAAGCACGGAGCTAGATCTAGTACAAACTCAAATTACTCATCTTGAAATTTTTTAACTTGGCTAGGATTGTCATTGTCTTAGACACAAAAATCATCATTTTTGGCGAAATCAATCATCAGCAATGATTTATTGCTGTGAGCAGGAGTCAACAAAAATTTTCACTATGTTCAATGGAAAATCGAAACAAAAATTAGAATGAATATGCAGTTTTCCGAAAAACCATCATAGTTTACAGCGATTTTGTTTGACAGTTGTCAAACTTTTACAAATAAATAAGCAACCGCCCTACCAATATAGTTGAAGTGCAGTCAATTTCACCTATTTTCTAAATTTAAGACTAAATTCTATTTTACTTTAAGTTACGTATGGCTAGTTGGGAAATTCGTAAGGAAATTTCTTAAATGTTAGGGAAATTTGCTTTAAATTCGCAGTTTTTTATGAAGTCAATAGGCTCTATTGTAGCTCATATGTTGGCTTAGCTCTTACCCAATTTTAACCCATTTCATTGCGTGCAGCAGAGTTACGTGCAAAATTTACGTTTTTAACTGTGATTTTTCTAGTCGCTTTGGTATGCAGCACAGCATCTATTCATGCGTCTGTTTTTAAAAACAATCCACTTATTTGTATACAATAACGCAAGATACGATCTCGAACTTGTTTTTTTTTCTTTCATTCAACTAGACACGCCTACAACTAAACAACAACAACATTTCACTTAGGCACAAGTATTTCTAGGTACTTTCTCAGCCCAACTCTTAGACGTTACCTGCCTTGCATAAAATGTAACAGCATGCTGGGGCCTGCTCCCCCTGCTTACAAGAGCAACAACAACAAAAACAACAACAATGCTTGCATTCCCACGCCCAAATTATTTGCACAATACTCATGTACCCACAATTCCAGTAAATTCCAATTCAATTCAAGCGCATTTCTGGCTCGCTTCGTGTTTTCCCAACCCAAAAAAATTTAAAAAAAATCAAAATAGACTCCAAGAGCTTTACGGTCTTGAGATTGTCTGCTTTCAGTTGGAGACAGCTTGCCTGATGTTTGGGTAGTACGTACTCTGCATCGATTGAAAAAGACGTACGTACAGTTAATATTGCGAATATCGGTAGGGAAAAAATATGCGGACAGCCGCAATAGAAACGGCGCCTCTCAGACTATGCCGACGTCATAAGCTTTTGCCAACTGTTATTATTACTTAGTGTGCTCGTGCCCTGCCTGCGCGAGTCTACCCTGCAACTGGCGCACAAATATGGAGCACAACTTGGCCAACAAGCACATAAACATGCCCAACATCATCATCGGCGTCGTCATCGTCATCCTCTTTGTTGTCGTCGTCGTCGTCGACGTCGACGTAGTAAGCTTTTCAAATCGAGTCAATTTCTATGGCCAGTTTGTTTTTTCGCATTTGTTTTTCGCTTGATTTTGCTTGGAAGTTTTCACTCTATAGAGCAACATTTTCTCTATTTGTTTGCTGCTCTGCCTTTATTATCATTACGTTTATTGCTTTTATAGCCTGGTCGGTTCTCTATTGATTTTTAAAGTTTTTATTGTGCGCTTTGGCTCTTCTATGGCCAACAACAAATCGCTTTAATTAGTATTATTACAAATGAAAACAATTTGCAGTTGAAATTGTTTACAGCATTAACCTGAATTTTTTTTTTCAAAAGCCGTCAAGAAAATTGTATAGTTTCAAAAGCTTTTAGTGATGCGCAACGTACTTGTCAGTTCTGCGAAAAAAAAACGTGCTAATCACAACAACAACCTCTGCTCTATAGCTAAGCAAGTTCCAGTGCTGCCAAGTTGTGTTCCTTAAAACACTGTCACCTATACTATGTGCTTTACCTTGGAACATGGTGACAACAATTAAAATTACCTGCGATGGCGTTTTCATCCAATCGAATTCGTTTCTTACGCCCACAATCACAACCAGTCGGGAGGCACAACGCAGCAGGTCCTTAGGCAATACGCTCAACGCTAGCGATAGAGCAGACGCCACGCCAAACAGCACAAATAGCAGCAGTGCCGCCTCTAAGAAATCCAACACCAGACGCACTGTGCAGGATACACGCAAACGTTATTACTTTGGCAGCAAGGATATTTATTGGTGCAAACAAAGTCAGCTAGCCGCACAGCATAGCAGTAATTCCTCTAAGGGTCTTAGTCGCAGTGCCAGCAGTGTTACCCATAAAGAATTGAAAGCGTCAAACAATGCTGCCCATGCGGCGCAGAGCATAGCCAAGGCACGTCGTAAGCCGCTTTTGTGCAGCAGCCTAAGTGCTGCCTATGCACCTGCAGCACCACGTAAAGAATTTTATTTTTGTGATAAATATGCAGCTTCGAAGGCTGCCACACATCCAACGACGACTTCAACAAATTCTTCGCTTGCCACACGAAATATTAAGCTGGCAGAGGCATCCATTGATGCACGCCTTTTGAACTTTCTGCGCACGGCACAGCGTAAATTTCAGGCGAAACCAAAGCAACGTTGCATCTATTATAATAACAACAACAACACCAGCAGCAGTAACAACAACAACAATACTACTACTACTACAACAACAACCAACACCAAAGACGCCAAAACTAACTCAATAGAGATTGCTAAAAACGGCAATAACTTCAACTCTAGCTCACTACCTACGGTCATTATCAGCACCGATGATTGGTTTGGTTAGTATGCAAAATCAAAACTTTTTACCAAATGCAACATGGTCTTATGTTTAAGCGGGGAAGTGGGGTGCAGTAGCAAGAAATATCTAGGATTTGGTAAGAGGTAGAATATAGCAATTAATGCCAGAACTTTCAAAAGCTACTCAATGGACGTAGCACTACTTACATTTCTTTAAGCAAATTCATGACACTTTTGGGAGATCTTCGCTGTTTTACCTCCATTAAGGGGTATCTCAATGAGAGGTAAAGTCACTGCGACCAGAAATCTTTTGTAACTTATTCATAATGAAACAGAAGATACTCCGCCTTCCGTATAAATGGCAACAGTTCTTGCTTTGAGCTGGGGATGATTGTTGAATTCCCCTGCCATGTGAAAACAATATTTGGTTTTCTGGACTAAGTCAGGGCTACAAAGGCGTAGCATATAGATACGACTATTAATAGCTGTTCGAAGAGAACCGGGATCTACAGTTTGTAGCCGAATCCCAACGGCAGAGTCTTTAATTTATATAGATTTTCCTAGGTAAATATGTATATATGTGCTAGCTGTGCCAGTGCTGGCCTAATGCACCAGTGCTACAGGTGGAATCGAATAACAGTGCTTCAGCTTTAGAGGCGAGTACGCTACCGAGGCCCACAAATAGTTTGCGAAATTTTTAAAAATATTGCTCTATATATAGATTTACTTAGGCAATTAACGTCTATTTGCTAGCTATGCCAGTGCTAGGCGAATGCAAAGCATCGACCTTCTGGCTTAGAGGCGAGTATGCTGTGACCACGCCACCGAAATCCTATCCAGGCTATATTTCGTATGTCATTTTATTTTGGAAGCCTTGATTTGATATATATGGTGTCTGTTAGCTCTTCTACGAAAAAGTGTAAGCATTCTGCAGATTCTGATTTCCGAAGATCGTATCTTATGGTCTGGCGGTCAGTTAGGTAACCAGGATTATTAGAATCGCTCTGCCAAAACCTTTTGTCTTACACATGTCAGAGCGATTGCAAAGTGTGTTTACCTATCGATAAAGAAAAGGAAGATCTACAATCATGTACAGTCCTATGGAACATGCCCTTATTTGTAGACCAACCAATGCCGCAGAACGGCGTTTTGGATGGTATTAGGGTTGTGGGAACCAGTCGATAATTTTCCACTTTTGAGTATTCAGATAACCCATATAGCACTTCTTTTTTGAGAAAGAGCAGCAGTTGGAGGTTATTATGGCTTGGAAGACAATTTGCAGGAGTCAATCTGACTGATAGCAATTTGGTTATCAGTAAAAATGTAAATGGTTGTAACTATAGTTCTTTTGTAAAGAGTAAAGGCGCAGATATATTTGCCATGAATGCCTGCTTAATCTCAAGCGGAGTAACTATGTTTTGGAGTCGTACAGCCTGTTCAGTTTTGGACCCATCCATTAATCCATCAGATGTTTCTAGAGGGGCTGCCATTACTTAAAGTCTCACTACTCGTTATTAGAGATCTAAACTTTTTCTTCAAAACTCCGTACTCGCTAAAAGAGATCTTAACTATTTGTTGAAGTCCCCGAACGAGGTATTAGAGTAGTAAATGATTTGTTGAAATCTCCCGACGCTGTAGAAGCGATGAGTATTTGTTTAAAGTAAGTTTATTGAACCTAAAATCTGATCATTCGCAGATCGATCGAAATATTGGAAAAAGAACTTATAAGTTTAGCACTTCATCTACAACGAGTCTAGACGTGTCTTATTTTCGTAGTTAATTCCGCAAAACCTAGTTACCTTATGTTACAAACATTACCACAAACTCCGTTTTGCTAGCGGGTGGAAACGTAAAGCGATCAATAATTTAATTTTAGAGTATTTCGATTGTTAGATTTATCGTTTAACTTTCTTCACTTTAAAGCTAACGTATCTGCCGCTGTATATTTGGTCGTTATGTATGTCTAAATGCATGATTCAGAATTGTGATATAGATGTCATGATAAAGATTAATTACGAAGAGAAGTGGCAAAATTTAGTTCAAGATTTATATAGAAAAGCTTTCATGTTTCGCAGTATTATATTTTATAAGAGAGATGAAGCATTTATAATAATTTAACTGCTGACTTTAACACTCGGAGCCATTTGTTCCTCTCTGAGGAGGCTTAATATCTGTGTCCCTGTCTTATTCTCAACATCTCTATAAAACTTTCAAACTTATCAGGAACTATATTTTATAGATTTTCTTTTGTTTTATTAGAAGAAGAGAGTTAATAAGCCGCAGACGGCAATAACATCCGTGACGCATTACTTTGTAGAGCATACAACAATCGGCCGCATGGCCAACTTCTGCAGCTTTGCTGCTTTTCAGCCAACGACATGTTGCAGCGGCCCTGCCCTGCACTCAATAGACAAGCCGTCTGTGTTGCAAGTTCTTTAATGTTGGACTTTTCGAATGCAACGTATATAAGGTTACCTACCCACCACAAAAACCCATCTACGGTCACTTTTTTGGGGCCTGACATTGATGTTGGGTTTAGATTTTTCAAAAGCGGCTGTAACACAATGCAGACCACAACTTGGCTAAGTGTCAAATGGCTGGCATCGCTTCAATGCACCAGCCTCCAGCGACAACAACAACAACACATACGCCACATTGAGTCCCCAGTTAAATAGAGTAAATATTTCGCAACATTTTAAGATTTTGATTGTTTTAATGAAAGCTTGATGGGGGCCCGAGACACTTCTTAGTCAGCTGACAGACAACTTTGCCCTAGAGGCGGTAGTTAACGTCACGAAAGTGCTGCCAAAATAGAATAAAGGAAGCAATTAGATGTGCAAGTAGCGTACGGCATAGAGGAAGAGAGAAATAAAATAAGAAATAAATAAAGAAAAAAAAAAGTTGGAACACCTTTGGTGGTAACAAGTACGTGAGAATCTTTTGTATTGCTTCCTCATTGTATGAGTTAAGGAACCAGCAGACATCGACTGACAGACAGGGCCGACATGCAAATATACTCTATCCACATACATACACACACATTGGCGCAGACAATTGTGTGCAAAACTCAGTCAACAGTTTTTCCTGCTCTTCTGTGTGTATAGTTTCGAGCTGGAAAGTGTAAAGTTGCCAACGTATGTGCAGAAAATAAAGAAAGAGGTAGAGTTGTAGCGAGGGTAGGCGAAAAACTTGTAGCAAGCTTCATCAACATCAATGCATGGGGTCTAGATGGAAAACTTTTATCCTAATTTGTTTTTGGAGACTAGCTTCATTTCACGCTAGATCTTTCCTGAGTCTTCCAGTTGCTCTGAAGCATATGAATGCCTTCTCTTTTGGGTACAGCTACTTAGTCCATTTTTCGACGGAAGATATCTTTTGGATCTTTATAAAGCTAATAAGGTTTCAGAGGGAGAAACTCCCGAGATATTGGAGGAGATTGGGGAAATTCAATGTAAACGAATTGCTTATCTTTGTTGCAAGTTACATTCACTATCAATACTGTTTCTGAAAGACTTTCCTAGTGATTTGTTCTTTGAGATAAGCTTGATTTCGCTTCAGATATTTCCTGATTCGTCAAATATCTTCATAAGTGGTAGAACCACTTTTCGTGTGGGTGGGCTATTAAGGTTACTGAGGGAGAAACTCCTGCGATATTAGAGGAGAGAAAATGTTTATTTGGGCAGATCATATTAAGTCCTTTTTAATGAAAACAAACTTTTTACCAAGACTAGATAGGTAAAATTCCTTATATTTTATTCTCTTTTCCAGCGTAATCCTTTTACGCAAATGACTTTCTCTTAAAATGCAAGCTGAAGTAAAGAAAATGTTAACCGAAATTAAGATTAAACACAAGTGCCGGCTTGGAAATCGAAATTCAATTGTGGCCAAACATATTTCAAATGAAAAAACCCTATTCAAGAAACCCTATACCGATCCGTATCGATTCCGCCTAAAAAAATCGTTACCGACAGTATCGAAGTATAGAGCATTGACTTGTTACATCGACACGTTCACACATCTACTGCTCTCCGCAAAAAGCCTTAATCCTTTCCATAACCTTTCAACCTACCCTCGCATAGGTAACTTTAGCCCAGTCGTTTTGGTATCGGTGAAACCCCTCCCAACTCCCAACTGCCCTGCACTGGTGTGACAAAAGCTGAAAAGCAAAACAAAAGCCATGAATGGAACAACCTGGGCCACTACTGCCTCTAATGCTACACCATGAATGGATATTTGGCGTGCCTGAGTTCCATATACTCAGGAACTCCACGACTTGCTCTGTTGAGTTTCGACCAGCACATTGTAAAAAATTTGCATATTATTGCATGTGGAGCGAGAGCAGGAAAACCGCAGCACATACAAAACGAACCCAGCAAAGAGTTTGTATGTGTGTGTCAGAGTCAGGAACAAGGAAACCTCTGGGAGTTTAGCTGGAACAGACACATAGGGAAAACTATACTAATTACATGTTGACTGGGGCTGGCTAGCTGAGTGTCGTCCTCTCCATGTATATCAGTTACTATGTCGTGTGGGTAGACCATAAAGTTGCCAGGGGCAGACGCTGCCACACAAAAGCTCTAGTTGATTGCCGCATGAGTTTTGCATGTGCGCTCGCTCCGTTGCGCTGTGGTTGACCATGAATTGAAAGCTAGACGGGTTTCAGAGTGTGGCGGCTATTCATGGCAAGTAGCATTAGCAGTACAAGCCACAGCTTTGGGATGACTTTTAATCTATTTTAACAAGCCTGGGATTTCGTTTGGCCTTATCTAGGGCTTTTAATTAGTTTGGAGTGCATAAGAAAGACATGTGCAAGACATTATCCAGGGGGTTGCGAGTTTTTGAGGACATCTCGAGGAATATTTTGGTATGGGTGGCTTCTATGGCAGTAAGACACTTCAAAGCTTAATCAATTTAGGTAAAACAGCAGGTAAGGTTCTTATCAAATTATAATGAATGTGCCTCTCGGCTAGTAACTCAACAACAAATAGGTCAAATTGCTTATGTTTTTTTTAAGCTGATACTAGTTGAAAACTTTCCGTCATTAACCTGGCCAAAAGCAGGTTAAATGTGTTGCTCCTAGGGAATTTTTAATGAGCTACAAGCTGACAATTGCTCTTATGAGCCCATAGTTGCAGTAATAGACGAGGGTGTCGCAAAATACAACCGTCTGACACTTAATGAGGAGGACTTTGTCGCTTTGAAGTGGTGTCAGTGCCTAGACAACATTTCAGCTCAGCTTCCCAACCTATGACTTCCTTATACGTAATGGAGCACTTACTGGCGTTCTGCTTCATCAGCAATATGCTTTTAACTAGTCTGGCATTCAGAGGAGCATTCTCACATATCTTACCATTTAAATCGTTTATTTACTTTTTCCCCCCTATTCTCAGACCCAACTATAATTACGCCTTCAGCTTATTGAAAGCCTGAGCCAGCTAATTAAGTAAATCCAAAGTTTCTGTGGATTATGGTTATTGCCGGCTGGCCAGTTAGTAACTTAATGAAATTACCTCATCAATGCACAAACTTTAGCGTACTGCGCATTTTAAGTAACAACGTCGAAAAACAAAAAAAAATTAACACCCACAACGTTGCTACAGTGCATTACAAAAGTATGCATACAGCTGAAAAAAGCCAGGTAGAGGGCGCGAAAACTACCAATGAATCATACAACTTTACGATGCGTTGTGGCTTTTTTGTGCGCCTTTTAAAGGCATTTTGCACCTTTGAAGTGCTCATGTCCGGCATATCGATGTCATATTATTGTTTTTTAAAAATAAATACCAAATTTATGTGCATGATTATTATTGTATGCATTGAGATTGTCAGCGCTTTGAAATTACAATAAAACAAATGGTTGTTTTAATGATCTGTCTGGCTGGCGAACTGATGATGACTGACAATGTGTTAGTTTTGTTTTTGCCGTTTTTGGGCTTTTGTTAACGATTGGCTAATAAATGTTGGGAACATCATTTTTCAAGTGCTTTGTGAGTACACTTCACTTTTTTTTTTCGTGGAGGGTGTATTTATTTACTTGTAGGCTGTTGATGACTTGTACTATAGCTGTTTATTTTACACTTAATAAACACGCTTTGTTGTTGCAGCAAATAGCACAGCCAAGTGTAACAACAACAACAACGAAACCGTAAAAAATAATAGTAATAATAATATATTAAAGCAAGTTGTAGTAATTATTATATATAACTAAGCGCTCTACTCTAGACATATGCGCATTCCATTTGTTTTTTGCTTAGCTGCGCATTTTACAATTGTTGTTCACGTTGCCCACAATTATTAATTATGCTTTTTCAACAATTTTTTGTGTTTTTCGTAAATTTTTCACAATATTTTTAAAAGTTTTGCAAGCTTTGCGCGCAGTGTGTAGCGCACAGCGTTGCCAACACAAATTTTTGTTTTTGGGCAGTTATTGACTAATTATCGATTTATATCGATAACAAGCCGCCATATGCTAATCTATTCGTGCGCACTGTGCAGCGCGTTGCCAATACATATTTTTGTCTCTGTGCAGTTGTGAACTCATTATCGATATATATATATACATATATATCGATAATAAGCCGCCATATGCTAATCTACGTAATCGCATTGTAATTGCGTGCCATAAACACTTGCTATTTTACGTTGTTGTGAGCAAAATGCCGTCATACTTATTATAACTAAGCATTGCCAATTAAAAATGTCAATAGTCAATAATCATGATAAATAAGCCAATGTTGATGGCTCCACTCCACTCAATGTTTATTGACTAATCAACATCAAAGTTAGCCGGCGGACTAGAGGCAGTCTCCAACTAACGAACAACACATTTTTAGTCATTCCAAATTGTGTAAGTACAGTCAGTGCGAGTTTTCTAAGTGAATTGAAGGTGTTTAGTTTTGTTTTATTTTGAAAAAACGCTTAATGTTTGTATTTATGTGGTTAAATAACAAATGGTTTTCAAAACGTAAAGTTTTGATATTCTAAGATTGTTTTTATAAGTAACTTCTTTTTAATATTTTCGACTTAACACGGTATATTCTCTCCAATAGTATAAAAAATTTAGAAATATAAATGAATTAAACATGATCAAATGGCGACAGCCAAAATATTTTTGTTTGAAATCTCAAATAAAGGTTTAGAAGTAAGTGTTATCGACAAGACGTTTAATATTTGTACTTGGCAATAGAAAAATCGAGAAGACGTTCAATAATCGTAATTTTCCAATATAAATGAAGGGTTTATAATTGTCTAATAACTCTACTACATATAGCTACTTCGCAAAAGTCGGCCATTGAACGTATTTTTCTCATCTTTTGGCAAATTTAAAATTACCTATAAGTATACTAAATACTCATGGCAAGAGGCATGACCACTCCAACGTCCCTCTTAAAAATTGCTTCTCTACCTAATAGAAAGCTTTTCTCCATTTGCACAAAAATTCAACAATTTCTGGCATCCCCCCTTGCCCCACTCCTCACCCCCCACGCTAAATGGAGGGTATACCATAGAACCAAGCGCCATTCATAGCTTTTCGGCGTACAGCAACAACACCAGCTAGAATGATGCCAACAATAAAAAAAAAGACTGTATCGCCCAGCCTTTCCGCGCAGCCAAGCGCGGACGCTACTCCCAGAAGGCGTCAGGTGGCAGCCCACCACTGGGTTATAAGTCGCATCTGGCCAATCACCAGTTCGACCGAAAAACTCAACAGATTACAGAAACCTTCACAAGAGAATACATAAACGGCTCCCCAAGTTCGATGACGTCCAAAGGCATTTTCGAAAAACGGACCCGAATAGGACAATGGAACGTTAGAATCCTAAAAAAAAAAAAAAAAGATCCATCAAGATTAGCACAGTTCGAGGAGGAAATGGAGAAAACTGCAGATAGCTGGCATCCATCCATAAGGCAATAGACGGATCGGCAGACCCAAGGCGACCTGGAGAAGATCCATCCTCCAACAACTGACCCAGGCGAAAAATTAGGGTTCGATGGATGGCTCTTGTAGAGGCCCTAAGTTCCCTAGTGGAATAATAAGGAAAAAAAAAAAAAAAAAAATACTAAATACTATAGTCTTCTTTGGGTTTTTAGGTATTTTATCATGAGTTTCAATTCGTTGGGATTCGTTAGACAAACAAACGACAGAATAATTAACATATCAATGTTTTACATTTTTGAAAAATTTGTTACCTTTATTGTATTAAGTGAGCCTGACAACCAAATGAACCAAACCTTGTAGCAACAAATCAGACAACGAGGTTGAACTGATAAATCAACATAGAAGACGTTCATTATATACATATATTTTTGAGAATCAGCAAGCGGGAAAAACCAGACTAACAGACCCTTTGAACACAAGATTAGACAAGGAGATGAGCTGATGAACAACCAAAGAAGTTGAATACGCTTATATTTTTGTAAAAAGTAAACATGAAAACACTACATTTTTGAATAAATCTCCATTATACGTATGTTATTATATATACAAACTAACACCCACCCTGTACCAATAAAATGAATAAAGAAGATGAACCAATGAACCAACAAGCATGTCGTATACGCTTTACATTATAATAACTAAATTTCTATATTTCTCAATTAAACATAACAAACCAACACTTGACCACCCACCCTTTATAAAGAAAATGAATGCAGCTGATAAACCACTAAGGAAGATGCTCATATTTTAAATCTTTTTAGAAACCGATATCGAGAATGTCTACTCATTTTATTTTAAAAAACATTCCATATACGTACATGCCGCTTTTTGAATCTCCACCGTACCCAAAGAGGTTATTCTGTGGGTGTAAAGTTTATGTCATCATAGCGCGTGTGTCTGTTTAATTTATGCATGCCGCTTGTAAATAAGATTACATTCAACAATAAATCGACTTTGTTGATCAATTGCAAACTCTGAACTTCCTTCACAATAATATGACTCACATGCCCAGAAGCTTTATGCGAAAAAAAAAAATCAAACTCTGCGTACAAAATTAAGAGCAGTCAAACGAAATTCCAACACTTGGGAGCGCGCTGCGGCACACAAAGAGTCAAGGTCAGACCGGCTCAATTGGCTTAAGCTTGGGCAATCCATTAACTAAAAGAATTAAAAATAAAAACTTATGCACAACAAATTGATATTACGTTAAGCTTAAATGGTTGTCATGTTCATATGGAAGATATAAAAAATAATAATAATAAAAATATAAAGATAAAGATAAATCGAAAGTATGTATGTGACTAACAAATGTTTATAAACTATGTTTGTCTTATTTTTAACAAGTTGGTGTTAAATTTTGCATTATTATTAAATATTTCGTTAGCTGTAGTAAATATTGTACATTGTGTACGATCGTTCGATAAATATAGCGTGACTTTTTAAACTTTGGTAAGCAGGAAACAGCCAGACTAACTAACTATAGCAGCACGATGACTGCATGCAATTTTTACTACGACTTTTGAAAGTCATGTTTAAATAATTTACGTATATTTTTCGAATTTGTACGGTAATAGTTTATGTATAATTGCAATTTTATGTGAATTGCTACAATTAACAAACGGCGGATGTTGCTGCTCTATAGTTTTTGACTCAGAAGTGTCATATGCAAGGTCATTGTTTAAGTTAAAACGTTGTTTTAATTAAACCCTACTAGCGCAGCTTAAACTAACTGTACCACGCATCGTCAACGCCTTTTAAGCATAAAATAATACCTACTCCCCCCCGCCACTAATGAAAATCCCACGATTAATCTCTGCACAAGAACCCAAAGCCACACGAAACGAATGAGTTTAATATGCAAAAAGCGTTTCCGTAATATAATACAATACCTGAACAACAAGTACAACGTCGGAGCAAAAAAAAATATAATTATAATACAATTTTTGCTAATGAAATTTACATAAAATTAAGAAATTATAGAAGCGTTGATACCCAAGCGAAATTCTTAAATGATTTAGACATCAAGCAAGCACAATTAAACTTGTTAACTTTATTATTATTATTATTATTTCCAGGCCCTAGATAATAACCCAAAAGAGACGCCAGCTATGAGTTGGAGCAACTGGTCGGCACACGCCGCAGTCGCTGCCAACTTCTCACTACTTCTCATGCTTAACGAATTTCCGTTTCGCTGTTGTTCAACCAAGCCAAACTCCTCCTATATATGTGTTGGAACTTTGAGACACTTTAAGCACGCTATTGTTTGTACGCCGGATTGTGTATTTTATTTTTTCGTATGGGAAACCATGCCATGTCAGGTCACCAGCAGCAAACAGTCATTTGCAGCTAGATTTTGGGGGGAAATTTGCGTATACGAAGTTTAGATACACTTGAGCGTGATATCGATATGTTGCGCTTATGCTAAAATCAAAAAAAAAAAATCGATACACCATGCTATATCGAATTGAAGTTCAATAGCGTAACAGTTTATCGCTTGTCGTTATCGTTACATTTTAAAATTGAAATGAACAAATGTAGCCATGCGGCAAGATTTGTAGGGAAATTTGCGTTTAATAAGTTTAGATACGATGGAGCGTGATATGGATTTTTTGCGCTTATGCTCAAAATTCTCAAAATTCCATAATTTCTGCTGTGCCGATTTCAAGTTAATAAGCGCAAAACTTTATCCTTATTGACCCAATCATGAAACTCACTGTTGATTTAAGCTTAAGATCATTCAACATGCTTTGAAATTACTGCATTTAACGTTTTTAAATTAAGCTCAAAATCTACTAAAAAGCTAATATCGGTAGCGCAGTGGTAACACCTCTAAAACCAAAGCTTCTGGGTTCGATTTCCTGGCACTGCTGCAAGTTATTTGCTAGCTGCAAATATACGCTATTTACTGAAGTAAATCTCTATAAATTAAAGACATGCCGTTTGGATTCGGCCTAAAATTATAGGTTCCAGTGCTGTTCGTATAGCTATAAAAAATGACATTTCCCTGCCTTTGAAGCGATAACAGCATAGTCATATTTTATGGCTAAAAAACTTTAACTTAGTCCAATTTTTATCAAGTTTGCGAAATGTTAGTTACTTTTTTTCTATGGGTGATTAATTGTTAACTAGTTGTGGTCGAAAACTTTTATGGGACACCTATTTGGACAAACTGACAATGCCAATGTCAACTACTCTCAACTCAGTGCCCAGTTTACGAACTGTTCGACGTTTTTTGGCAAATTTTGGTCAATAGCAACATGCTTCAGAATCTATTTTGAGAACCAGACTATCCCAGTGATATTACTAACTGGGGTCAAAGTTTGCATATAAAAATGAAAAATATTAAATATTAGTGCAACATCAAAAAGAGAGTAGCTGAAACGATATTAAAATAAGCTTGAAAACAATCTTTGATTTTTGGAGCAGTCCATTGTTTTTGGTCAAAATTATAGGAGTAAAAAAATGTTGAATCAGTTAATTGGTTATTAAAATAGCAAACCATTTGTGTTTTATTTTTAGTTGATAAAACGTTAGCTAGAAGGGGTGTACAATTTTTATAGGACACCTAACAATCAGAGAACCTCAGTGTCAATTGCTCTGAGTTCAGTCAAAAGTTTGCGAACTGATCGTTGATTTTTTGGCAAATTTTGGTCAATAGCTTGAACTTGCATCCTATTTTGCGAACCAGACTATCCCGAAGGCGAGGTCATTTATGATCTCAGCGTTATTATTAACTACAGTTGATTTTATATAAGAATGTAAGACGTCAAATACTAGATTATTTTCCAAAAAATGACTTGCTTAAAAGAGATTAATATAAGCTGAAAAACTATTTTAAATTTTTGGGGTAGTCAATATTTTCGTTCAATATTTTATGAGCACAAAATTTTCAATCAGGCCATTTGTTGGCAGGTGTTGGAGTTGATTTTTTTTCAAAAATTGACTATAATACTTATTGGAAACGTAGATAATGCCAAATTCATCAACTCAGCGATTGCTGCTGGATAGTACTTGTACAGATACTCACTGAACCCAGGCAACGAAGCAGAATGCCTTAGTGTCACAAGCGTTTCCTTATGTGAATGAACATACTGTAAGGGCATTAAATTAAAAAGTTTGTGAATCATCGCCAAACTTATGTATTTCGTACTCGCTTCTATCTCATGAATATAATCAAATTTGTATCATGTAAAATAAAGCCAGTAGCTGCCTGCTCACAAATTGCGCAGTAAAACTTTTAATTATGCATGTCACATGTGAATGTAAAACACAATTTTTCGCAAAATGTATCATCCTCCTTCACTCTTCCGTACAGTAGCTACACACATATATGTACATATTTTTTGAATATCAAATAATAACCCAAAACTTGGTTCAGCGTGGGCGTGGGCGTTTTGCATTATCCGCGGCGCCATCCGACTGCGGCTGGGTGAGTGAGTGAGTGAGTGAGCGAGCGAGTGAGTGTGTGCTTGAACTTAGTATGCGGCATAGATTAGCATGCCATTTGGGTATGCAGCAGTTGACCAACAATTAACATTTTGGATGTTGTTGCTGTACATGGGTATTTACGTAATCGGTTGTTTGGCGTGGCTGATTAAATAAACGTGCATGAGATTAGGTAAATAGAGAGATCTCATTGTATGTGTTTGGATTTTATTGCAAACAGAAAATTGTCACATTAAAATGAGTGTGTGACGATGTGGTAATAATTTTATTTAATGTGGAGTATGTCAGTTTTTACACAATGCAAGCTTAAAGTCAGCCAGTTGGCTTTTGGGTGCAACAAAATGGCTGTGCAGTTGTTAAATTCTGTTTCAAAACGTGCAAAAATAACGAAATTTGTAAACAATTAAGTAATTACGAGAGGCAACTTCAGCTGCGTCAAGGAATTCCCCTCAATTTTTTATTTGTTTACCCGAACGTGTTGCCAATTGTTGTTAATAAGTGTGTTGACGCAAGCTGCCTGCTACAAATTGCATTTGACATTTGCACTTTAATGTAAATCAGCTTGAATTAGTTGCCAACCATTTCAAATTGCGATCAGCTGTTTACTTGTTGACACAAGCTGACATGCATAACTTTGCATTTGAACTTGAAGTCCATGAAAATAATTTGCGCGATCTTCTGTTTTGTTGTTTGACCGCATATAGTATAAATTATTTTAAGTTAATATTTAATCAAAAAAAATATACAGCTACTCACAGCAAGTCACGGACACGCAAGTGTGCTTTTATGTGTTTGTATGCACAACAATCAGGCTTCTATGTATGAATGCGCGCGATAAGATTAACAGTCAAGTGCTAACTTTTGGTATTTTCGCACTGTCGACCACAATTAATAAACAAATTTCACTTTTTTTTACACTCTTTGCAGACGAAGAAGCTTTACTAGCTAAAGATACCAAGGCAAAACGACAAGAGAGCGCAACAGCAGTGACAAAAGCAAGTGGCGAGGGCGCACGTATAACCGTTGAAATCAAACAGGGACAATTGCGGGATAACAAATTAAGTGCGGCTCTTAAGCCGCTCGCAAGCACCGTAAGCCAGCCAGCAGAGCAAACACTAAACACAACAACGACAACGACGACAACCACAGCAGCGAACACAACTGCCACTGCCACTGCCACTTCCACTAGCGGCAGCGCAACCAAAACAACCTCAAGCAGCCGCAGCAGCAGCAGCAGCAATAGCAGCAGCGACTCCTCCAGCGTTATGAACAGTCACGCGACCGCCACACAAAACGGACAAACAACGGTCGTTGGACATCATCGTGGTTTCTCGCAGCCCTCGGTGACGGTGGCAGCCGCAGCCACAGCCGGCGGCGGCACAGCAGGTGATCCATGGTTTCTGCAAACCACCGGGCATCAAATGCCACCAACAGCGCCCTTGCGACACAATAAACGACCAGCGCCACAACCAAATTCATTAGCCGGCATTGGCGTAGTGGGTGCTGCTGGCGTGGGCATAGGTGCCAGTTCGGCAGCGCTGCTACAGCATCAACAGCAACTAAGCCAATCACAGCCGCATATAGTGCCACCAAGCATACCGCCGCATCATCATCATCATCGGGAGAACAACGTGGTGAGTATATGTGATACAATTAACATTGAACCTTGTGACACTGACTTTATGCGCTTATGCGCCATTTGCAGCATCAAACACAGACAGCAGCGCATAATGCGGCCGCGGCGTTGCATTTGTCATCGCATGCGCTCAATAGTCATAATTTAATAAACAGCGCCAGCAATCATTCACCCAAATCACCGAATCAACAGAACCAACAACAACAGCAGACGACGACAACGGTGGCGGCACAGCTACAACAACAACAGCAGCAACAGCAACAACATAGCATATTGTCAACATTTGCGCCCACAGTAGCAACAGCGGCGGCTGTGGCAGCAGCACAACAGCAACAAGCCACACAGTCAGCGTCACAGCCTGCAGTTGCACCTAAACAGCAACAACAACAGCAGCAGCAACAGCAACTGCACCTACTCGCCAACAGCGTCTCCAACAACAATCTAATGTCATCCTCATTGAATGCAGCGCAACTGTCTGGTCATAGCGCAGAACGTGCATTGCCGCCAAAGAGTTTAGCCTTGAGTGGCGGCGCTGGTACTGCTGCCGCTGTACAGCATGGCAGCAATATGTTGCTACATGCCGCCTGCTCTGCACTAAATCAACCCAGCAGCACACAAGCTACACAGCCAACTTTGGGCGCTGCCGGCACAGGCATGTCCACATCGCTACATAGTTTCGATATAAACGGCAGCAGTAGTGGCAACATAAATGCGGTCACCTCGTGGTCAAGTGGCTCCACAACGGCCATGAATCATGCATCGCTATCGCCAACAAATGCCATGGCGCCGCATCGCAAATGTGAAGTCAAGCTGAATGCAATGCCGTAAGTTTCGCGCAACTAATTTGGAGACTTCACTTTGCCTTTTGGTTAGAAACTTGATTGCTGGCGCCAGAACAAGCTCTGCTGAGGTGACAGTAGATAGGGATAGTCGAACTGCAACTGCTGCAGCGTTTGTTTGACCTGGCATTTGCAATCTGAGCGTACATAAAACTCCCAGAGTTCGGTTCAATGCGACAACTTACGCCCTGGCCGGGAGCCAGTTCGTAACGCATACTTTCGGTTATGCATTGCCCCGCCAGGTTTGGAGAACTGGTCAACAGTCTACCTTTCAGTTCAGTTTATGCGTTGGGTGGCCGGTTCAGCAGACCATTGCAGTTGTAAAAGAAAAGACCATAGTAGAACTAATCTAAAAACAATTGCCAAAAGATCCCATAAACGGAAAGCTTGTCGAGAGAAGCTTAAGCCAAACTTTCTATGAGCGTTAATACAAATCTTTCTGACCAGACTCTCTGGCACAAACTGCGTCTTTGGCCTAGAGCTGTGCCCTTGTCGTCCGCTAGTCTAGCCGAAATAATAAAACTAAGTTAATAATTTTTGGTCTAGAAACTTTCAATTTTGCCTAATAGACCCGGCAGCTATCTAATCAAGCAAGTTATCAATTATGATTACTTCCAGCCCAAAAAAGGCCAACGTTTTTGACTCTTTAGTCGCAAAGTTCTCAAAATGCAGCACAGAATACCCTCATTTCTATTCACGTTAGATTGCAGCTGCCCAAATAATACAAATTCATTTTTATTTACAATATTTTATACACTTCCAGCTGGTTTCATGGCAGCATTACACGTGATGAGGCGGAACACTTACTGCAGCCTCGTGAGGATGGACTATTTTTGGTGCGCGAATCGACCAACTTTCCCGGTGATTACACGCTATGCGTTTGCTTTCAGGGCAAAGTGGAGCATTATCGTGTTAAATATCTTGAAAATAAGTTGACCATAGACGATGAGGAGTACTTTGAGAATCTGGGACAATTGGTGGCGGTAAGTGCATGACGCCATATGGGCACTTTAACATTTCACTAATTATATCACTCACTTTAGCATTATGAAGCTGATGCAGATGGTCTGTGCACACAACTCATACAGTGTCTGCCCAAATTGGGTAAACAAGAGTTTTGCATTAACTCCAAAGATTTTGTGGATAAAGGCTGGGTGATACCTGAGGCGGAGTTGCAATTGCGTGAGAGCATAGGCAAGGGTGAATTTGGTGATGTTATGCTAGGCATATTGCGTAATGAGAAGGTTGCCGTTAAGATGCTGAAAGATGAGGGAGCTGTGCAAAAATTTCTGGCCGAAGCTTCTGTTATGACGTAGGTGGCTTCTACGTAATGCTTGGCTACAACTTAACTCAACCTTATGCATTTACAGCACGCTGGAGCACGAAAACTTGGTCAAGTTTGTTGGTCTGGTCTTTACAAGCAAACATCTGTATTTGGTTACGGAATTCATGAGCAAAGGATCGCTGGTTGATTATTTGCGTTCGCGTGGGCGACAGCACATAACGAAAAAGGATCAAATTAATTTTGCCTAGTAAGTTTAAGCAACTCGTAACTTAAAGTGTGAATAACAATGTTTGGTTTCCTAACAACAGCGACACTGCCTCCGGTATGGAGTATTTAGAAGCCAAAAAGGTTGTGCATCGCGATTTGGCCGCGCGAAACGTGCTTATTTCTGAGGACTGTGTGGCCAAGGTTTCCGATTTTGGTTTGGCACGCGAAGAATGCTATAATCTCGATGTGGGCAAATTGCCCATTAAATGGACAGCGCCCGAGGCGCTCAAAAATGGCGTAAGTAGCTCGTTTAGTTGTGCAGCTTTGTTTGTGTCAAATTGTTTAATTTATTGTAATTTTTCTTTTGGCAGCGCTTTTCGAATAAATCGGATATGTGGAGTTTTGGCATATTGCTGTGGGAAATTTATTCCTTTGGGCGTGTACCCTATCCAAGAATTGTAAGTTGTGGAGTCTTAAGCATATAATTGTTATTTTGATAAAATGTAAAGTCTAAGCAGCTTAGTATTGGGTCTTGGAAAGAATGTGATGACTAGAAATGGGTGACTTTGAAGCGGTTTAGTTAGATAGATACTTGAGGCACTTATAGCCAAAAAGGGAATGTGCCTAAATCCAAAAAATGAAACTCAAACTTTTCTTGATTTAGATTATCAAGAATAACAACTAAAAAAATATTTTGTTTATCTTTTTATTGATAGAACAATGCTCAGTAGATCTTAACTTGTATTAAAATAATTGTAAAAGAAAACGAAGAAAAAGGTAGCTATAATCGACATCTCGGGCTCACTGGATGAACTTTTTTTTACCGATATACTCACATCAAATATAAGTCCTTTGACTAAGATTTACAATAGCCAAGACGAGATGGCGAAAGAAAGAAGAGAAAATTGAAATCGTAAATTAGAAAAAGAGCTAAAAATGTATTATACCAAATGGTGATATGGCGTCAGTGATACTCTGGTTAAGGCGACTAATGATTGAAAAAGTGATGGATAAAATTGACCACTTGGAAGAGAGAATATTATAAAAGCTGTTTATCATATAAAACACGTAGAGCATCATTGGCAGCAGAAATACATTTAAAAAATTTCAAGGCTAAAGAGACAAAATTACGATTTACTCCAAAAGATACCCAAAAGTAACTTCATAAAGAAAATCAGTAAAATCAACTAAGCCGATTAGAAGTTTATGCAGGAAAAGTACTCCTCTTTCTGCAGTTATTTAACTTGGGTGAAGAAGGTGAAAACTTACACAATAAGGAGGCAGACTTCGATGTCTTCAAACTTATTTAAGGTGGCGTAAGACGTAGCTATCTTATTGCCACAGTGATCGTATAGGCAAGCATATATCACAATGTGCAGGGAGTAATGTCTCCCGAAATATTCTACTCTTCCAAAAATGGAGAGACACTTTTGTTTGTTCGTATTCTTCACACTTGGTAAGAGTCGAGATCTATCTTAAACCTCACGTTAAGCTCGACGGCTTTACCCGCATTTGGGTAGTAAACTAGAATCGCCACGATACTCCCAGAAGTGCTGTATCTCTGGTCAGCACAGAGCAGTCTCTGTAAGCTAGCACATAATAAGGAGGTAGACGAACTGTATCTGCTCCAGAGTTTATTTACTGTGGTCAAATATGCAACCTGAGTGTATATATATATATATAACACGGTGAGTCTGTTTCAATGCGCCAACTAACGGCCCTCACAACCATCAGCCGAAGCTGATTTTTCTTTGGTACCAGTTTGGAGTTCAAACTGTCGGGTGTGCATTCCCCACTTGGTTTGGAGTGAAGTGTATCTATCAGCTCTTCTGTTTTATAAGTAACGGCACCCAATTGAGTACTCAACTTTATGCTCAACTCGTGGTATCGAATTAAAGGGCTCGGTGGCTCTACCCTTTTAGTCCTGACAGACTCGGACTTGGGGGACATACGCCAGTCTTGGTTTAAAGCCCGGGACTTGTTACCCGTGCGCCGATAGTCCTGTCATTTGAAGACGTATATATGAACACGGCAACGGCAAACGTTGTCAGCATATGCAACCTCTTCAGTGTCTCCAGTGCTCCAGAGGGATTCAACTCCATCTGTCGCCCACTTAGTGAATTCCAAGTCCATCAATGTGACACGGATGCACTTACAGTAGAATGCAATCGGCATGATCGGCACCAATTCAAACCTCGCAGTGCGAAGAGGAGAAATCCTTTTGGTGCAGACTTTAGCCTGTTCTGGTAAAGGCGGAATTGAGGGCACCAAACGCATGAACAGTATTCTAAAATTGGGCGCACGAGAGAAAATGAAATAAGGATCTTTTTTGACTATTGCAAAATAAGCACAAGCAATCCCCAACCTGTTGTCAAATAGAATAAGGGCTGAATGCTTTGGAAGCATTATAAGCTAGAGCAGCCTAGCCAAAGAAAGGAATGAAAGATAAAACATAATGATCTTAGGTTCCGATTTATTTAGATATAATTGCTTAGCGTTATACATAGATTGCATTGCCTGTCATTAATATAACAAATGAGGAACAGCGCGAAAAATGTGAATGTATTCAGTTTTTAATTATAATTTTTTTTCCAGACTTTCCATATATGGCCAATATTAGTCAGCTCTACTAAGCTTAATTAACATTACCAATTCCGAACCTCAATTAATTTAAACATTCTACTTTTTAGCCCCTGGCTGATGTGGTCAAGCATGTGGAGGTTGGGTATAAAATGGAAGCGCCCGAGGGTTGCCCAGCTGAAATTTATGAGATGATGCGACAGGCCTGGGAACTAAATCCTGCCAAACGCCCAACATTTGCAGAACTGAAAGTCAAGTTGCAGCATTTAAAGAACGCAACGGCGTGAGTGCAAGTTGGCGAGAGAAATGCTTCTAAACAATCCATAACTCGCAAGAAATGTTAAATTATATTTAATTATATACACGCCACACACACACACACACACACAGACCGAGAGAGCAATATACACAATGCTTTGATTCAATATACTGACACTGAACGCAACAATTTTTGTCGTAAATAAATATATATATATATATACTAATATTTACAAGATATATATTATATATATATGAATGAATCTATACTTTACAACAATTTATAAACAATCTAATTTATGCAATAAGTTTTTGTAAACCTAAGCGAAAAATCACAATCAAGTGAATGTAACAACAAAAACCAACAAAGCAAGCAATGTTAGTGAACAAACCACAGCCAATGGGATACAGCGGAAATACGCAAAAAGTTGTATATGAAGCAAGAAATCGGAAGCGTGGAAAGGCAAATGCATACAACGTGTATTTTGCTGTATTCTATAAATAATGTAAATTTTATAATTGTGTATAAGTTAAACTAAACTAAACTCGTATTTACAACATTTATGAAATGGCCAAGTGAAGCCAGAGACAAGTAAAACGATGAATGTGTAGTTTACTTTGTATGTAAAATGTATTTCAAGATTATATATGTCTGTAATATGGTAGCTATTTATAATTTTCCTTTAGCTATATTTAGTATATAATACATAATTAATTTCATTAAGCAAAAAGCTACTTACCACCTACCCTTCCCCTTTCTTTTTAATACTTGTAATTAAATTTGTTTATGTTTGATTTTTGTGAGTAAAGAATACGCATACATATGAAAAGCGCCTGCCACTGCTGGGCAACGTATAAAAAAATTGTTTTATAAAAAAAATGTTTTTTAAATGTTTAAAACTTAACTACTTAAACTACACAAAGCATATTTTGCGCGTTTTTTTGTTTGTGTATAATTTATGTTTATTCTAGCACAAACGAAAAAAAAAACAAAAAACTTTTACATTAAAACTTGTACAACAAGCATATTAAATAGTTAAATTTAGTTACATTTATTTGTATGCATAATCAAAAAATTAAAAAAAAATTAAAAACGTAAAATTGGGCGTTTAACCTAACAAAAAAAAAAGGAAGACATCAAATAAAAGCAGCTTTTTAGCTGCATGTCCTTAAGTAAAGAAAAAAATCTAAAGCATTAAACAATAAAACTGCGCAACTTAAATATTTAAATTAAACACTTGTGAAAATATGCATTATACTATAATTAAACATAATATAAAAAACTTACAGATATACATAAAAACAAAAACTTACATATATAAAATGTTTAATCAAATGCATAGTTATAATAAAATACCAGCTAATAAATATAATAATACATACATTTAAATTATTGCAATTATTGTAAAATTATGTATGAAAAAAAAGTAAGGCAAAGCGCTGCTAAGTTTTTAAATCAAATTCATTTGTTTTCCAAAACTGAGAAGAATCTCTGTGTCTCTCGTAACGTTCGCTGCTTTCAAACGAGTTAGGCACGCATGTAATTTATTTATGTTTATGTCAGCTTATAATTGCTTAATAATTTACGTCTTTTTTTAATGTACATTTATGCGTTTAAATTGAATTGATAATTTTGTGAAAAACTATTTTGCTTTAATATTTAGTTTATATTTTATTGTATACACTCAACACACACACACACCTACACCCACGCATACACACGTCCACATGACATATAATTAATTAATTTTAAAGTTATTATTTTTTTAATTTAAACTTAAACAATATTGTCAAACAAATTTTATAAATTAGCAAAAAAACAAAAAAGCAAAACTACACAAAAACTGCACGAACACTTAAACTGAGGAATTCGAGAAAGGACGAAACTTTTAATAAATGAAAAAAAAATTATACTAAAAATAAACTACAAAGTTTTTGTATTTAATTATATTTATTTGTGTAGGTATTTATAATTTAAGTAGTGAGTGTACCTAAGTGAAGTTTTCTTTTAATAACTTGAAACATATATCAGATTTTTCACATTTTAAAGTATACATTCTTTAGGTTAGATTAAGCCGGCAGGCCCCAAGAAAGGGAGAACCTCACATAGATCAGTGTGATCCTTAATGAAATAATAATCTTTAATCTAACTTAATTCTTAGACTCTCCAACGGTTGGTAACTCAGTTCTGTCTTGCCATTCAGTTTGATAACCACGAAAGTTTAAAGATCGTTTTTCGTCATTTATTTTGTATGGCCTGAGGCTCATAAAATACAACTTTTCTGCTCTATGCACGCTCAGAGATGGTAAAAACCAGGCAACTTTTTAGAAAAATAATTGTTAGCCGAGGGAACCAAGCTGGTTTTACATTTCTCAAATTGGAGATGTAAAATATAGCTTTCATGCGTAATGGGACACTTGCATAGCGATCTATAGTTCTATTGTGCGGTCTTTTTTATTCTAGAGATTATCTCCTAGTTTAATGCTATATTGAAAGCTTAAGCTATCTTCTCATGAATTATTAAAAACTAAACGTTGTAGACGTTTCGTTAAGCACTGTCCACCTCCAAGTAGTCTTCGGGCGCCCCCTGCAACGATTGCCAATGGGGTTTCATTCGAGTGCCGCACGAGCTATATTTCCCTCCTCAGGCTGTGTCCGATCCATTTATATTTTCTGCTCGATATGTCGCTTTTAATGCCCCGCTGCTTGGTAATCTGCCATAACCCCGCGTTGGAGATAGTTCTGGGACTAAACACTCCAACAATGCGCCTCAGGCATAGGTTGACGAGTCTCTAGAGTTTTCTCAAGATATTATTTGTCGTATGCCAGGATTCGCTTCCATATAAAAGATCGATTTCGACACATGCTTTCGTGCATTACCACTGGGGAGGCTTCTGAGTTTTGTCATCCGCTTCGCAGCATTACATTGGATTGTATGTGTACCTTCCTATATTTTGTTCTTTGCGATTACCGTCCACTGCGAAATCTGAGTAAACTGGTAAACTGTCTATTTCTAATCCTTCAACCAGCTTGCTCTCTTAAGTCAATCATATTTTTGAAATAGTTATTAAAGACTACATAAGTGGTTTAATTTGCCACATTATACCAATCTTTCTTGTTCTGGTGTAAAAATGTAGTTTGTATTATAGAAAAGTGTAAAAATCCAAACTATTTATTTAAATATTTAAAACGAAACTTTTATTTTCAAAATTTGTTATATTTCCCTTAGTTCGTATTCAAACCGCTGCGTTGGTGCTTGTCAAAAGCTGACTGCTACAAAGGCATAACAAAAAAGTATTAAAAGCTTTTACAACTGATTTCAAATGCTTGCTCTGCAGCGCAATTATAGTTCCAAACTGGAACGTAAGGCACGCAAACATACCCAAATATATAATGCATCAAATTATAGCTAAATTGCAAAACAATTTAAGCCATAATGAATAGACACACCCAAAGGCAAAACAGCTCAAACGCCGCGTACCAACCAAAGTCATTACGTAACACAACAACTGCATTATAAATACATTTAATATTTATTGTATTTTCGCATAATCGCACTAAAATTTAATAAGGAAACTGCCAACATATTGCCATTAACTTGCAAACTTACAACAATGCCAATATCGCAGTCAATACTACCGATGCACCAACCATTGCATAACCAGTTGAATAGACTTCCTTGATTTTAAGAAAACGTCCAGTATCCCAAAGCAAATGACGTATGCCATTGGCTGTATGATAGCCGGCTGGATAGGCTATAATAAACTTGATGGCTGTCAGTGAGGCGCCACTTAGCTGCAGACCCTCAACCATTGTGACATAGTGATTGATATCATGTGAAGAAATCAATGCAGCCAGACCCAAAGACCAGACACCGGCACCAAGCGCCAGACCAGTGCCACGATGCATAATGGACAGCATGGAAGTGAGCTGTGGCTTATAAATGGTCAAATGTGGTGACAGTTGGCGGCCCAAGCGCTCATTCTTTTCGAAGAAGTTCTCCTGCTTGACAGTGGACTCGACAGCCACTACTTTGAGTGATACCTGACGTGATGCAGCGGCCATTTGTAGGCCCTGACGCAAGGCAGGCGAGCGTATAAGCGTGCTGGAGAGTGCATACCTGCGACGTTATGTGTTTTAAAAAAAAACTTGTAAAATAATATTTACACAAATGCTTACATCTTGTTACGTTTCGCTAAAGTTTATAAGCAGAACAACAGCTGTCGGTGAAAATAATCAAGTATGCTAGCGATAATTGTTATCGAAAACGTCAATACGATATGTCCAGTTTTCGAGCAGTTAGCTTACGTTTGCCTGATAAACAACACGCTGTAGCGTAATCGATATTAAATTTGTTGTCAAGTCTCGGTGCGTCACTTTCGCCATTTTTTTTTGTTCTTTCTTTTTGCTGTTCGAGCGCGTGGCAAGTCGTGTCAGTGTCGGTCTTGGTTCGGTGCACTTTTTTATTGCAAATTTGCAAGTAATTTGACAACAAGTTTTGGAAAACCCTACACCAGCAATATGAAAATCTATAAGGATATCTTCACCGGTGACGAAATGTTCGCTGACACCTACAAAATGAAACTGATCGATGAGGTTATCTACGAGGTGTACGGCAAGCTGGTCTCACGAACGGAAGGTGACATCAAACTAGCTGGTTCCAATCCCTCAGCCGAAGAGGCTGATGAAGGCACCGAGGCCACCACCGAATCTGGCGTCGATGTTGTTCTGAACCACCGTCTGCAGGAAAGCTTTGCCTTTCCCGACAAGAAATCTTTCACACTTTACCTTAAGGACTACATGAAGAAGGTGCTGGGCAAGCTTGAAGCTTCAGCGCCCGATCAGGTCGATGTGTTCAAGACCAACATGAACAAGGCTGTTAAAGATTTGCTGGGTCGTTTCAAGGATTTGCAATTATTCACAGGCGAATCTATGGATTGCGACGGTATGGTAGCCATGTGCGAATACCGTGAAATTGATGGTGCCAGCGTGCCAGTGCTTATGTTCTTCAAACACGGTCTCGAGGAGGAGAAGTGTTAGGCTGTGCGTATGTTGTGTTGTACGTGTTTGGTTGTCGGGGCGTTTTTGGTGGCGGTGGTGGTGGTGCATTGCCATATTCAGAGAAGCACACAACAAAGGCGGCGCGCATGCAAATACAAGAACCCTGTTGCAACTACCAACGCCCCATTGTCCTGCAACAATAACAACAACAACACTGCTGCACACATACACACACGCTCAACACCGACATACTCATGCATACCTTAAAACATATTTAAATGGATTTTTAGTTAAAATTTAAAACAAGAACAATGCCCAAAATTTATAAGATTAATAATTTGATTTAGTAACAAAAATTTTGTATATTTGATTTAATGTTTCCGTAAGATTAAAGCTATATAGTAACTGTTAACTAAAACGCAATTAAAATTATAAATAATACACTTAAAATATCAGTTTTTACGAGCCCAAAAGTAGAAAACTAGCCGGCCACAGCAGATTTGCAGGCATGCATACTCGTAGCCAATTTAAATAAAATTGTTTATTGAAATTTATGGTAAAAAGAACAGCGTTTATTGTAAGAATTTTTGGTAGCAGTTTTTATATATGTTTTGTATATTTTGGTTTTAATTTTATGTTTTTAAAATTGATAAAAAGGCAAGATAAAAGTTGTAAAGCGAGGTAACCCCCCCTAAAACAGACAAGAAAACGAAACAAAAGAATGCTAATATACTGCGAATTAAAACTTAAAACATATACAAAAGAAAAACCATTTGGAAAGTGTGTATTTATTGTACAAAACGGGAGCTGTACCTCGCGGGGTAGCATTCAACACTTAATATTCGACGTTATTTTGCAGCTCTACCCAAAATTACGGGCCCATTGTCTACCTACTTTACCTTCAGCCGCAGCTACAACTCGCACAGGTAGACGAACCTATATACTTTGTTGTGTCAAGGCAATGTCCGTTTACCCTCGGCAGACTGAACGCGGCAAAGAGAGAGTTGCGGACGGGCTCTGGCAATGACTCACAAAAGGCGGCAATTGGGCGCTGCTCTCAGCGCGTTTCCAATTTCAGCAAGTACGCTTGTACCAGTTCAACTGATGACGTCGCTGTGTAATTGTATATTATATACATATATATGTGTATATATAGTTATGTCTGCTTTATATACACAATCTGTGCGCATATTTGTTGCTATTTTTGTGCGCTGCAAACGTGTCCCACTTTCACGCTGCCACTGCATTCAACTTAACCTCATTTTCTGCACATACATTTTTTCAACAAAAAATTGCAAATTTATAGCATTTGTTTTTTAGTTTTGCAAACATATTTAAGCAGTCCACCTTGAAGGTGTCATATTCATGTATGTACGTCGATCCATACATACATATGTATCCGGCGGCATGCTCACGTGTGTTTGCTTTACTTGTTGCCGCCACCACCAAAGAGCAATGCCAGGCGATATACTCAGTTTGCGTTGTTGGTGTGGTCTCGTGAGATAAATGTACAGTGGGCATTGGCCATAGTGCGACGACGCAGACATTTTGTGCGTGCGCTGATTGAACATTTGGTTGTTAGCCGGTTCCAATCCCTTAGTCGATAAGGCTGATGAAGGCAAAGCGGCTACCAACACAACTGGCGTTCTCTACAAAGTTAGGGCAGCAAGAGAAGTTGTATTGAGAAGTTAAATAAATAAGCGCGGGGATGTTGCAAAGGCAATTCTCAGGATTATAATGATTAATATGTGCAATTGTAAAAGTAGTTTTATTGTGCAGATCTGTATCTTGAGAGCAGATTTTCAACGTTTCAATGCAAAAATTTTGTTCAAAGATTCTTTACGTCTGTTTAAATAGTAAGGCAATTGGAGCATAGGGCGGGCGTCTTCAATGGCCATCTTCCATTGGACTCATCTTGGCATATACATTTTCCCCAGTCGTTCCGCTTAAAGCTAGGAACTGCTGCTGTGCAACTTTGCGCGCCGTTTGATTGCAGTTGGAATAGCAGCGAATTGCTTGCTTGGTTATCATTTTTGCGCATTTACGGAGTATATGCGTCTTCTTATTTCGCTCGCAAGATCAGTTTACTTTGATTTCTGAAGCAGTTCATCATTAGAGTAAACGTTTACACGCTGCTGTGGAGTTGTCCCAGGTCTTCCAATTTTGCGCCCCGTATGATTCCAGCGGGAATAGCGGCGGATTGTTTGTTTGGCTATTTAAGTCTTCTTTTTACGATGGCAATGCCAGTTTGCCCTACATTGTGCAGCAATTCCTTATTAGAGTAAGCGTTTAGATGCGTCCGAAGAGCTTTCCCAGCTCTTCCAACTTTACGCGCCTTTTGATTTCAGGGGCATATCTTATTATTATATTATTATAATCAGAGCATGGCGTCCGTAATTATAGCAGTTAAGAAGAGAATATATGGTTGGATTCACCTCATACATAGGTGTGCATATACTCTTTGCAGCAAGAGGGTGACGGCAGCGTACAAGCGGCTGCACTGTAAAGTCCACAAGGAGCAATTTCAAAGGACGACATGAATGGATTGGGACAATTCTTATTTAACAAAAAGACATTGCGTAGCAACTTGCAACACTAAAAATAATTTGCCATGAAAGGATTTCAACATCATCTTTTGCGTCAGCGGTTAAATCGCCATAGCAATCTTTTCTATAGTTGGAATTGCAACCCGATGTCGAGTTACAGTTTATTGAGGTGGAGGACCTTATCCGTAGCTTCGCTGTTAGTTTTCATTGTTTTTTTTTTTTTGTTTTACGTTACGGGTCAACCGTTGAACATGCGGACTTCTCCCTGCACACACAAGCTTATTATTAAGTGGCTGTTTAGATAGCCAACCAGTTGGGCCACGAGAAGACTGTCAGTTTACCAACTTACGATCGCTCTTGCTGCCGCCAGCTTCATATCAATCTGCAACTTCCGCTCTGCCCACCCGAAACAGCAACTAGCAAACTAAAATAAGGCTATATCTTAGGGCAGTATAATACTGCTCCCAAGCGCTTGTAAGCCGCAAAGTATTTGGCTGTGCACCCACTCATCACTTCTGGTTACTTGATTCAATCCCTGCCAGCCATGAATGCGCAGAAATTGCACAATGAAAGTACACTGAGAGCTGCAAACAAGTTGACTTCAGAATATGGCACCCGGACTACTCGCTGCTCACATAAGCTTATTATTAGGCAACTGCTTAGATAGCTATCCAGCGGACGCCACGAGAGGTCTGTCAACCTGCAATCATTTGCGATAGAGATCGCTCTTGCTGACGTCAGGTTAATAGCAATCAGTAACTTCCACTCTTAGCAAACTAAAATTAGGCTATATTTGTTGGGCGGCATAATACTGCTACGAACCGTTTGTAAGCCAACGTACAACGTCTTATCTATTTAATTTTAATTTTAGTTTGCAAAATTCACTCCCTGAGGAAGCGTAATCATGTTGAATTCTGTGAACAAAATGAAGGCGCAGAGCCGCAAACAAGTTGGCTTCAACAAACAGCCTCCGTACAATTGAGGAATAGCCTAGCGAAGCTGATCTCCGTTGTAGTTTCTTATCGCGCTATTGATATACTTATACATCCTGCCATGGAGTACATCTCAATAAGGATAGCTAAAGTCTAACTACTTATACATCCTGCCATGGAGTACATCTCAATAAGGATAGCTAAAAGCTAACATAAGTTAACAAAAAGAAGCACTGCTTGGTTCTACATGCGTGCAGCACCAGCAGGACAAAATCCGCCAATTCTGGAGTGCGTCAGTTCAGTCAAATCCAGACTTTTTTTTTGCCCAAAGCAAACAACACTCATATTTGCTTTGTTATCTCTTTGGCTTTTATAACGTCTGCGTACAATCACCCCTACCAAGCACCCAATTTGCCCCATAAAACAAAACAAAATATTTTGTTTTTAAAAAAGGCTTTTAACAAATTCTATTTTATTTCGTTCATAAATTTGATGCTTTCAACTCTTGGCATATTACAATTCGCTTAGATCCATAAAAATTAAAAACCGAATAAACATTTTTATATGGAAAGTCAGTCAAATAATTTGTTGTTGTGTTATACGTGTGTGTGTGTGTGTGTGTGTGTTGTGCTGTTTGTTCTTTTTAAATACAAATAAAAAAGATCAAAATTTTGGACTTATATTACCAAGTACTCTCTTAATATATGTATCAGTTTTTTAATGTGTAACAACCCAACGGTTGCTGCACGTTTTGCACTCTTGCCTGTTGCACACTTCGTTCATCTTTAAATTGGAATGAATGCTTTTTTTTTATAACAAGTAAAAAAGATAATAAATTAACAAAATTGCATTTACGATGATTAAAGATTACAACTTTTGCTTAATAAGCCTAGAAAAACTAAAATTTAGGTAAAAAACATCATACTATTACATACACGCGGTTAAATATACATAGTATCATCTTAGACAGATTTGGATCACACATAATCTAGCTGTATGTAGATTTGTTTGACGCCCACGCTCTCAAAGATCATGCGCGCATGCGTGACAACATATTTGGGGTCGACATTCTTGGAGACTTCTAGCTTAATGGCGCCTACATAGGCGTCAGAACAAAGCGTCCAAAAGTGTGGCTCCTGCACGGCATAAACACCGGCTAGACCGGTTACCTTCTGATAACATTGCGGCAGGGAACGATCTAAAGCCGTAGGCTGACGTTGCATAAGTATTAAGATGGACTCTTTGATGAGACTTAGAACACTCATAGCAATAAGTAGCGCTATGAAAATGGAACAAATGGGATCGGCAATCATCCAGCCAAACATTTGCATAAGCACAGCGGATATAATGACGCCCACAGAGCCCAGCGTATCGGCTAGTATATGCAAAAAGACGCCACGCATAATTTGTGAATTGCTGCCGCTAAAGTCATGCGAATGCCCATGATCGTGCGAGTGTCCATGTCCTTGAATTTTAAATTATTTGTTTTATATTTATAGTTCTATTCTTTAAGAGTTTAACTTACCATTATCCAAGTTAATGGCATGATGATTGTGTTGGCTCATGTCATTGTGCGCATGTCCATGATCAGCTGCGCCATGTGCATGATTGCTGCCGCCATGCGAGTGACCATGACTGCCGCCGCCGCCACCGCCATGTGAATGCCCATGACCACCATGATTGAAAGCATAGATGCCTACCAGATTCACCAGCAGACCCAAGACAGAAACTACAAATAAACGCTCATGCTTAACCTCTGGTGGTTCTATGAGACGCTCAACGCCTTCGGATAATATAAAGAACGCTATAAACAACAGAAATAAGCTGTTGACAAAACCCGCCAGCACTTCGGCACGCACATAGCCATACGAGAATTTATCATTCGCCTTCCATTTGGTTATAACTGACGCAGCCAGACCTGCCAAAAGTCCCGTGCAGTCAAAGAACATGTGAAACGAGTCCGAGATCAGACCTAAAGATAAGCGCAATTAGTGTAATTTATTTGCACAACATTGATAAGATTAGCAAGCCTCGTACCCAGACTGTTTGTCCAAATGCCATAGAAGAGCTCTACAAAAGCAAAGCTTAAGTTTAAGAGTAAAAATAAAAATAAATTGCGTGAATTTCGATCGGAGAATATAAGTCGCTTCCAGCTATTTAGTTTATCCTTAATGCGATAACCAAAATTGCTGCGATCCTTATGCGTTAGAGGTAACATATTGGCGGCACTGACACTGAACGCGACCTAGAAATTAAGTAATCATTAAGCGTATTAACAACTTAAGTTATTTAATGCCGCTTATCACACGCGCTAAATACATTTTGCATACGTGGAATTATGTTGGGCTACACTTGCTGACGGATTAGCGTAATAAGCAATTCTAGCGAGAGCAATTGATGTTTATGGCTAATTAGAAATTTACCGCAGGCAGCAGTACAGGATGGACGTGCTTGCAGAGTCTGCGTTGTGGTGCACAGCGTCTTTAATTGCACAGCTGTTGGCACTCGGTGTATGTGTTGTCTATGTGTGGGTTTTATTTTACGCACTTTAAATTTTAATACATTTTTTTTCTAATAGTTAAGAAAAACCGAAAACCAATACAGCAACCAATCTGCTGTGTTGTCATTAAAAATATACGTCAAAAGGTAACCACGTAAACATTTCATTAGGCGTTCTAGTCGCTGTGAATGGCAATTGCAAGCAGCTGTGCGGCACTGGAATGGCAGTTAATAATGTTTGCTGGGTATTGTAACATGTGCGTGCATCAACGATTGACAGCTAAGCAAGAGGAAGCACGGCGCACTGCCTTTATCAATAAACAAAAACAACAATTGCAGCAGCGCTGAAATTAGCCAGTTTTACATTTTAAGTCAAAATATACGCATTTTTATATTTTGCCCTCTGGCACCCATGTCATGTGCAGTCCTACCAGCACTAAACAGCTGCCGGCACCCTCAGCCTTCAACACAAAAGCACACATTTGTTTCTTACATTAAAAAGCAAGTTTATTCAACATTCTACTTTACACGCTTAGCCGCATTAATTTCTGTACAAAACGTAGTTTGTAGTAGATTTGATTTCAACGGCGCTTGTAAGGTAAAACAGCTTACGCTTCATCACCCTTGGTTGCACGTGTGTAGATGACCTGGGAATGATGCTGCACAACCTGCTTAATCAGACCTGCAAAGCATAAAAACACACAAAATTAGTTAAAACTGCCTAAAAAGTTTTCACTCATTTTTGCACTTACCCTTCTCACGCAGCTCAATGAGTGCGCGCTTGGCCAGTGAGCCACGAATCTTCAGACGCTCAGATACCACCGAGGGGGTTATTAATTTGTAGGCAGGCACTTCCTTGTACAATTTCTCATAGGTAGCCTTATCGAACAATACTTGATTGTTCAACTTATCCCTAACTTTGCCTTTGGACCACTTCTTCTTCTTGGCCTTGCCGCCGCCAGAGCCCTCCTTCTTCTTTTGTGTTTTTTGCGGCTGCTTAGCCGAAGACTTTGCGTCCTTCTTAGGCGGCTAAAAAGTGTGTAAAATGGCATTTTAGTTAATTTTGCTTGTTTAAACAAAGTTTGCGGCAGACTGCGGCGCCGCTGCCAGCGCATTTTTCTAGGTTAGGCGCACTCCGAGTTTATTTGCAGCACTCGTTTGTTTAAATATGGTCTAAAACACAGCAATTCTACTTAAATTCATAGTCAAACACTTGCACCAACATTGTTTGCTGTTTTGCTAACAATTTTTAGTTATTTGCACGACTTAAATTGCTTAATTTTATTAATAAAACGCGCAGCTGAACTCACCATCGTGAAAACTCAATGCAGAAAGATGGAGGACGGAAATTGACAGTGTGACCATAAATTGCACACTTTTGACAGCAGTGTTGCATTTTGGCATGACATGAAGCTGACTGCTACAAATTCGATAATATATCGTTTTGTTTTGCACATCCTTAGTTTGCTTTTGCCAAAGCAAGGTTGGTACACACTGCACAGCATTTTTATATTAATTTAACTTTTTATTGTTAAAATTGCTAGCATAGCAAAGCTATTCGTGTATAAATTGCAGCGCAGTGACTTATGTACTAGCCTGTGGCAATTGCTAACGTCTTAGCGCAAAAAAATTCAATTAAACGCTTGTAAACAATACATTTGTCATATTAGCAAATTGGCGCGTGCAAAAGTTGGCCCAAAACTGGACAAACGTGTGGCACTCACGTCATGCAGCGTAATTCCTCGACAATGGAGCGCCGTTTTAGCCTAAGCGTAGCATCGCCTATGCCAATTGCGGAGTCCACGTGCATCACCAGCTCGCCTATGTAAGTAATCTATTAGCAGCTAAAATTTTGCTTAATGCCAATTTCATTATTTAGCGCAAGACGCCGCGCTTTGCACATTGGTCTTAGCCCCACGCAGCGTAGCAGCTCAGCAGCTTGTTTGTCGCAGTCAAGTGGCGCAACGCTGCTAAATGGCAGCCATGGCAGTTTGCTAAATAACAGCAGCAAATATCCTATATCACGTCAAAGACTTAATCTCAGTCAAATTGATCCACAGTAAGTATACAGCACATCACGTTGAGCCTTTGTGTGAGTCTTAAGTTGTTGCTTTCTTTGTAGAACATTTTCAGATGTACACAGCAGCGGCCTCAGCTCGCGCATAGTTAAATATCATGAACGTGCTGCTTTTGGTCTGCAACGCAGCATGTCCACAAGTCATGTATATCGAAAATTGGACGATTTGCCACTGGGACCTAGTAAACGCATACGTTCGCCTTTACCCTATAAGGCATCGGCGCCAGTTGTTTCAATGACGCGCATAGCACCGCCCGAACGTAGTTTCTATTGTGGCAATACATTGCACAGTCTGCTGCGTTCCAACTCTGTGGTAGGTGTGCCCAAATCCAATGAGCAGCTTTCGCGTGAAAATCGTCCTATAATGCATCATCCGCCAGCACAAGACAATGAACCTACACGCAGTGTGCTGGAGGCACTTAAAGAGATTTCGCGCAAACGCATAAATACAGGCGTAAGTTTCGGCAAAAGCTGTTTCTCTTTTAGTTGCTCAAGTTATAGTAATTTACAGGATCCACTGCAACACGAGCAAAGCAAGAAGAGCTGCAATCGTCCGGGTGATTTTATAGATGGCTTAGATAGATCACATCCACATGCGCATGCGCATGCACATTTATATCATCCACAGCAGCAGCAGCAGCAACATTATGCACAGCCACCTGCCAACTTTAAACGTCAACGAGAGCTTACCGTCTCTGTACCCTTGCACAGACATCAACTGCAACAGCCGCAGCATGCTGCATATCAGCAAACACAGCAGCTGCAGCTGCATCAGCCACAGCTACACCAGCCACCCATGCACCTTATGCCAGCTGCCTATGGCAGCGCTGTGTCATTAGAAAAGTCACCCGAACAGCTGGCAAAACGTCGTCATTGCAGCAACGATATTGCCAGCTCACTAAGCTCCAGCCGTTTGCAAAGCAACAAACGTAAATTGTTTGCTATGCGAAATAGCCCTTACAATGCTAGCAAAGTTTCAGCTTCAAGCAGTGCTAGTTCGCCAGAAAACTCACCAACGCAACTAGCCAAAGTACAGCGCAAACAGTTGACCAGTGATCTGGGCATAGAGAGTTTGGTCAAGACGCAGAGCTGCAGCACGCCCATAACACCGCTGCCGGAAACACCATCAACTGCTGCAACCAAACCAACAGCCGCCGTTCCGCAGCGCACAGTATCTGCACCACCAGCAGCAGCAGCAGCTGAAACGGCAAGGCACTTGAATGCACAAGAAAAACCCAAAATTACGTTATTTAATGCGCGGCAGAAACCAGCGGAAGAAACAATAAGCCAGCAGCAGGATTTGGATAGCCCAGATATTGATTCAGCTGAATATGCTGGCATACAGTTTGTCAAACCCAAGCAACAGAAAACGCTGAGTAGTGTGAAGAATCAACGATTGGAGCGTACACAAAAAACCAAGCTGGCTGTTATGCTCAGTGGCTTACGTGGTGAGGTCTATAAAGGTGAGTCTGACGAATTGGATGCCGCAACAATGCCAACGCCCATAGCTGCCACAACATCAGTGGCTACGACTAAAGTGTCAACTTTGACTAGTGTCACAAGCACGACAACAACAACACAGGCTAGTTTTAAGTGCTCCACCACTACAACAACAACAACAACAACAGTTTTAAATCAATTGCCCGAAAAACCGATTATATTGAGCGTCGAGAGTCACTTACCAAAGTTGGCCACTACAACAAACACAACTGCAGCGACAACAATGCCAACAAATACATTTGCCTGCAACTCTAAGCTAAACTTCAATGGACCAAATATTATAAGCATCAACAGTGCGCTGAAAGCGGCTGAAAACAAAGCTGCAGGCATAACTACCAGCACTTCGCCGCCAGCAGCAGCATTTGGAGCAGCTGTGTCAAGTGCCACAGCCAAGCCAGCAACGGCAGTAGTTGCACCAACGAGCTCAACAGGTGCAGGCATGTTTGCATTTGGCAACGCCACAGCATCAAACGCAACTATTGCCGCAACCACGGCAGCCACATTCTCCTTTGGCTCGCCCCTCACAACTACCAGCAATGCCGCCGGCGTAACAAGCGCCAACACTACTACAACCAGTGCAGCTGCTAAGCCCATGTTTTCCTTTGGCAGTCCAGCAACCAGCACTGCTGCACCAAGCTTTGGCAGCTCAACCGGCGTCAGCCCAGCTACGGCGTCTACAATTACTTTTGGCAATAACGCAACAAAGCCATTAACTGCTACAACCACCACATCGCCGCCCAGCTTTGGCGCCGCTGAGAAGAGCACGTTTAGTTTTGGAGCAAACAATGCGAGCGCAACAAGCGCAACCACAAGCACTACAGATAAAACCAATGCATTTAGTGGCTTAGCATTTGGTCAAGCTAAGACAACAGTGCCAGCGGCCACAGTAACAACCACAACTGCAACCACAGCAGCACCAACAGTTGCTGCTTTTGATGGCAATCAACAGAAACCCTTGGCCACATTTGGCAGTCAAGCTACAACATTTGGCACTGCTGTCAAGCCAGCAACAACAAGCACTGAAACAGCTAAGCCGTTTAGTTTTGGTGCAGCAAGCACAGCTGCATCCGGTTTTGCTGCAGCAGCCACGGGCACATCCGGTTTTGCTGCAGCAGCCACAGGCACATCCGGTTTTGCTGCAGCAGCCACAGGCACATCCGGTTTTGGTACAGCAGCCTCAGGCATATCCGGCTTTGGTGCAGCAACCACAGCCACAACCAGTGCTGGCGCAGCAACCACTGCTACAACCACTTTTGGCGCAGTTACCACTGCTTCAACCACTTTTGGAGCCGCCACCACTGCTACAACCACTTTTGGTGCACTAAACGCCAGTACACTTTTTGGCCAGTCACCAACGGCTAAGCCCTTAAGTTTTGGCCAAACAGCAACGCCAGCAACCACAACCACAACTGCGACCACCAACGGACCAGCCAACAGCAGCAATTCATTTGCCTTTGGGCAGGTGGCCGCACAGAAACCAGAGGAGACTGTAAATTCGTCAAATTTGTTTGCTTTTGGACAAAAACCGGCAGCAACTGTAGCAAGCACCAAACCAACCACAACCACTGGCTTTGCTTTTGGTACTGCTGCCAACAAGGATACAAGCGCAAGCACACAGCCAACATTTGGCGCAGGCTTTGCGGATACCAATAAGTCCAGCACAAATCTTTTTGGCTTTGGTGCAAATGCCAATAACAATGCAAATAGCAATCAGAGTCAAACCAACCAAGCCTCACCGTTTGGCGCCGCCGCAACCAACAACACCGGCAGCAATACTTTTAACTTTGGAGCTGCAGCTCAAAAGACTACGCCCATGTTTGGCACTTCAGCCAACAGCAATGCACCTGCTGCAGCTGCCAAGCCTTTTTCGTTTGGTGCCGCCGCCGCAACAGCACAAGTTGCACCACAGCAGCAGCAGCAGCAGCCACAGACAAATGCCACGGAAACACGCGTTGGTGGCTTCTCCTTTGGTTCACTGGCCAAGCCACAAACCAATGGTCAAGCCGCCATGACCAATGGTGGTAGTCCCTTTGGCAATAACGCCGCCACGACAGCAACAACGAACGCAGGCACCATCAATTTGGGCATTGTCAAGCCAAACTTCAGTTTTGGCAATGCGGCTACAGCAGCCTCCAACGGCAGCGCCACGCCCACATTTGGCAGTTTCGCAGCAGCCGCAGCTGCAGATAATAAACCATTTGCATTTGGTAACACCAACAATACCAACGCCGCCAATCCAGCACAGTCATCGCCTATGGGAAATAATTTATTTGCTTCCGTAAATGCCGGCCAATTAACGGGCCAAGCCAAGCCGGGTGGCTTCTCTTTTGGTGGCAAGACTACAGTAGCTGCAGCAGCGCCCAATGCGAATGCGCCATTTGCATTTGGAGCAGCCACTGCCACAGCCAGCAAGACTCAAGACAACAACGCAACAAAGCCCTTTGCTTTCGGTTCGAATAATATAGCAACAACGCCTGCCATGGGCAATGGCATGGCCTCCAATCTATTTGGCAGCGCTGCTGCTGCAACAGGCAATAGTGGTGCAGCTTTTAACTTTAACGCTGGTGCTGCCACGCCAGCGGCTGCTGCACCACAGCCGATTGTTGGCATTAATGGCATGAATCCGTTTGCACTGCAGGCCCCAGAGAATCGACCCTTTAGACGTGCAGCACGACGCCTGCAGAAGTAAAATTTTAGTTATATTATATTTAAATATTGATTATGGGACACTGACAGAGTCGTCCTGTACATAGTTAAGTCAGGGACAATTTGTAAAAGATGTTATACGATTGATTCACACTCATTATATTTGTATTGTATAAATATTGTTAAATCCTATTGAGAAATAAAAACTATGACACAATGATGATGCGGGTGAGCGCCTATAGGGGAAGTTGATGCTGGTTTGGAGAAGTTTTGGCGAACTTGGCGGGACTTATGCTCTTCTCGTTGAAGAGCTGAAGCATCTAGCTTTTGTAGAGTTTTTAAGCAAGATTTTTACTGCGGAATAAAGTAACCCCTTCGAGCTCCGAGGCTCGTAAGTGCGGCAGAGAGTCTGGAAAGAACTTGCGAACTTGGCGAATATTCTAGTCTAACATAGAAAAGCTGAAGATCCTACCCGTTTCGCTAGGTTAGAAGAGTATCTAGTTTTTGTTTAGTTTAAGCAACTTTTTGTTACGATTTAAGCTAGATCCGTTGTGCTCTGAGAATCGGTTCGGTCATTCAAATGTAAGACAGCGAGATCTTCGATAAAATCACGCCTGTTGAGGAGAAAGTTTTTTTCTGGGACAGATCGGTGGGTGCCACGGCTGTGGCAGTTCCGTCAGAGGACGGTAGCAGTCGGTTGTGTTAATCTCAATTTAAAGGGCGAAATGAATATGAGAGCAACTGCTTTTGAAGAGACTCGATCATGTCTGGATACTGGTGGTATTGGGGGTTTCAAATGCTTGAGCTGTTTTTGAGACCTCGATTGGGAGAAACATATAGAGTAAGACGATTGAATCAGAGTGGTTAAACTCTCTAGCACAACGCTTTATAAAGGCAAGGATACCTCTGCGGAATCTGATAATCCCATTTTGTGTAAATGCTAAATTGCAGTACTAAGTAGGCTTTTTGGGAGCTTAATACTATTCTGCTGTGTGTGGCATCGGCGAAGATTGGATAATTCAGAATGACCGGACACTAGAGCAGTTTATACTTCTGATTCCTACAAAGGTTGGAACAGCTAGTGTACCCTATACCAAATGCTACAGACGAACATGTCTGTAAAATCCGGAAGAAAAAGTCGGAAGACCTCTCAGTCTGACTAAAGAACTTGATATACCCATGTTTGCCTATCCAACTATATGAACGCCCAGATTGCAGAGAAGGTAAAAGCAACAGCAACCAACTTTTCAGAAAAATAGTGGTATCCAAAGTTTTTTGTTTAGGTTTCATTATCGGGGATATTTAATATCCTGTAGGAGTGCTTACCACCATCTTAAAGTATTGCAAAAGTTTTAAATAATTCGGTTTCTTGGGATATTATAATAAAATTTCGGCATCTAAGAGTTTTTTGATGTTACCAAATTTATATATTAATAGGGAAAATCGGTAGAAAAGATTTGACCTAAAAAGTTTAAAAGCTAAAGGCGAAAATCAGGAGCTGTGTTGGTAGTTAAGACAAGAGAAATTTTATCTGGAGATTCAGTAGAGTTCGAATCTCGCAAGAGAAGTACAACATGGCATGGAACATAGAAGCTTTATTAGGCGCCATATGTAGGCAGTCGATCTGCAACCACTGCAGAGTATGCGTCATGGCATGTGTCATCTTAAATGGTTATTGATTCTGGCAGAATGTGCCATTAAAGTCCCTCAGAGCCAAAAGCGGAAGCAGCATCCGGTTTAGAACTTAAAAGAGTGCGGAACTCAATAAGTTTAAAATTATACTTAAGCCGTAGTACCGATTTTAAAGGCTCCGGAAAAACTCGGACTTGGGAAACCTCGCCAGTTTTGGCTTAAATACCCGGGAGTGGTCACTCATCCGTCTGTGGACCTGCCGCCGCTCCATATAGGCGATATCAGCAAACGTTGTCATCATCTTGTATTTCTTAAGTGTCTTCAGCGCTCCGAAAACAATCCGATTGTCACCCACCTGATGAAATCCAAGTCTGTCTAGTTGCCGCGCATCTGCAAACAGAGGATAAACCCAAATGAGAATTGTTTTTTTTTTTTTTTTTAATAATTTGAAAATATATGTTCTGTCCAAATTTGTTACGTGTTGATGATATCTTGATGAAAAGATCTTTATCAGTTAATCTTCTACAGCCTTAAAAACTTTAAAGAATAATGTCGGAAAATAGTTGTTTCGATTGTTTATAGACATAAATTACCGAATTGAATTTTGTTTTAGATGTAACGAGTTCAAAAGTGATTTTCGCAAATTATTTAAAATCGATGAAATATATGACAAAGTATCCAATCAGCCGAAATATCAAAAATTATTAAATCAAAATGACCTTATATCAATGACATCTCAATTATTAGCTGGGCTGGCATTGCTATCAATAGAAAGCAAATTGGCTAAAAACTCAGATTGTGATGGAACTGATATGAGTAAAAATTTCCCGTACAAGTATGCTCTAGATACAGCATACCTCTTGAGATACATAATCCTCAGATGTTTGTAAGGTAAGCTGCAACTGGCCTTGTTTACAGGATGCTCCTTGAGCTACACAATCTACTTCGCCATTATTTATCGCTTATGATCTCCGAAGACAAACTATCTTTCAATATAATCTTTTTTTTTAAGAAAAGTTAGATTTATTGTGTGATTTTATTAACTTAATGAGTTTCCCGATTTCTTGTGTATAGATCACAGTTTGTAGTTTTGAATATAAACTCAGTTGATGATTGTAATGTTCATAGCACGTCCATCTAATGGCACTCCTTGGTAGCGCTTCATTGCCTTTAGAGCACCAAGTCGCTTGAAAAATGTAACACATGCGGTTCCAAGTGAGAGGCCAGATTCCTTGTCCAAAGGTTTCGAATAATCCTATAATATCTTCCGTTACAACGCCGTAGTCCAAATTACTGATAAATAGGCGTGTGGAAGAATTCTCTTGTCCGAAGCCATTGTTAGCGCTTTTCAAGTTGTATCCCACAAAGTTTGGTTTATAAGTTCCTAGGCCAGAGTTTGTTTTTAGAATCCCACGTTTGAAGTTGAACCTTTTTTGCTGCTTGGAAGAACCAACAGTAGTATTTTGCCGCCAACGTGGTTTACGGATTGCATATCTTCCAGTACCGCTGGCTGGCATCCACTTTTTGTTCATAGTTTTTGGACAAGCTTATAAGTAAAAACTTTTGGCTAAATTTGATACTTTTTGACCAATGAAGAAAAGGTATTTTGAATTATAGAAAGTATTTAGAGGTTAGGTTAGGTTAGTCCGGCCGGCCCCGAAGGGGCCTCACATAGATCAGAATGATCCTCAGCGTTACCGGGTGGGGCTCCACTGGTGCCCTAGGCACTTTGGTCGTCTGTTAAGCGACTGTGCTTGGCAAATGCAAGCAGCCTATGAGGTGCCCTATCAGCTGCCTCTTGCAGAGAGGCAATCCAGGGCTTTTCGAGGTATTTGATTCTGAAGGAGAGAGTATTTATAAAATTCGAAACTTTCTTTTTCCCAAGTCTACTTGATAAATCAAAAGGGTTCAAAATATTAACTTGAACTTATTTTAAGTGTGCTAAAATCGGGTTTTCAGATAAAATCAAGGTCAATTTTGATTTACTTAATATCTATTATACTCATTTGACCTTAAATGCCAATTATTTTTATTTTGTCTTCCTGAAATGGGAGAGAATCTTACCAAAGCCTGAAAGTATGACATACTTATTGCTGTTTCAAAATTAAATTGGTTTCTATCCTCTCCTAATTTGATTTTTTGAAGGAATTTATCTTAAACTTGCTATGAAAAGTCTTATAATTTTTAACCTTTTTCCTGATTTAAAACTCAATCGCGAAGACTATTTTAAAGTATTTAATTATTGCTTAGAAAGATCTATAATATTCAAAACAATAGATATTATTATTAAATTTAAAAATTAAAACAAAAAAAAAAAATGTTTCTTGAGATCATTGTTGGAAGATTGTTTCTCAAAGCAATATTTGGAGAGTGTAGAGTGTTCAGGCATATCTTGACATGGTGATCTGTGGATGAGCCATGCTAAAAATTGCATTTATCATATTCCTTCTGTAATCGTGGCAATTTTGTTCAATCAGAGCATCATGCTATATACTATATCGGGCTAGTTCCACTAGTTACAGCACCAGTCACATGACCATGGCGGTATAATTCACACTGTTAATGCTTCTCCCAACATTTAACATTATTTCCTGTGGGATTATCGCAGTGGATTTGATGTCAAAACTACTAACGTTGCTTTCTTTCAAGCAACTGCTCACATATGTAGAATTGATGCACAACTTCTTACTCTCCAATTAACTTTTTTCTGGAAAAATATTCCAATAAGCGTAGGAAGCTGGTATTATTTAGCAATTAGCCATAAAAGTAATAAAAGTCAATTGCTTTAATTTTACAATGAAAGATACTAATTCCCCAAAATCGAAAAAAATTGTTTAGTTTTCCGTTAAAGCAGAATCGTGCTGTATGGCTCAACAGAGCTTTCCAATTCTTCTGATAGATGTAAAGCCCATTTAAAAAAAATATAAGCAATGATCCAGTGGCTTCAATTCTTAAACTTGTTATAGGATTTAATGATATTGCACCAAAGTCATAATATGAATACCATGACTTGAGTATTCCGTCAGTCACTACAAAATTTGAAAAATCTCTGCTAGACTAAAACCTGCAGTTTATACCGATTTCGAACGTTGGTGCCTTAAGTTTATATATAAAACTGCTGGCAAAAAAGCAATTCCGGAAGAATTGAGTTTGCTAAGCAATCTGGTCGCATCTGGCCAATCACCAGTTCGATCGAAAAAACTCAGATTACAGAAACCAACACAAGAGAATTAAACATAAAAAAACGGCTCCCCAAATTCGATGACGTCCAAAGGCATTTTCAAAAAAAAACGGACACGAATAGGACAATGGAACGTTAGAACCCTAAAGGAACCATCAAGATTAGCACAGTTCGAGGAAGAAATGAAGAAACTGCAGATAGCGATAGCTGGCATCCATCCACAAGGCAATAGACGGATCGGCAGACCCAAGGCGACCTGGAGAAGATCCATCCTCCAAGAACTGACCCAGGCGAACACAACATGGGTCAGAGCTAAACAGACGGCGCAAATTAGGGTTCGATGGATGGCTCTTGTAGAGGCCCTAAGTTCCCAAGCGGAATAATAAGGAAAAAAAAAAAAAGCAATCGAATTGCCAGATTTTTGGGCAGCATTTTCCATATGACTAATAATTCCGTCGGTCATTCCAAATTCCAAAATGGGTCTCTCTAATAGGTTTCCATGTTAGTGATATCGTTGCTGCGTGATGCAGAAGTGATTCTGTAGGCAATGGAACGAACCAATGGATTCGATAAGTTTGAAATCTCCTGCACAATATCATTGTAATTTGTGCCCGTATATCGTATATGATCAAAACTATGGAGAATACCCCAATCATGATAATAGTGATCAAAAACGAGGGATAGATAGTACAAACAAAATTATTCATAAGTGAAGACTTAGAAATATTGAATTTTTCATGTAATAAATTTAAAAAAAAAGAAGCAATTGGTCTCAAAATAATCTAAACTCCTAAAAAATCACCCTTTATTTATGTGGCTTACCAGCAAAAGCATAAACAAATAATTTTTCCCTCGTTTTTTTTTTTTTTAATAAAAGTTTTGTATTTTATTGTGAATTTTGGGGGAGTACTTCATTATGATGTAATAGTAGATTCATTCATCTGCGAACAACAGTACATAATGGGGCTAAAAATGTATCTAACAACTAATATCACAATTTATTATATAATTGAAACTGATTTTGCTTATGGATGCTTAATTGTGCGCTGCTATTCTGCAATACTGAGCTATTGTATATTGCCATGCGATAGGGTATCCTGTGTTGCGGGCGCATCCAGCAGCTCGAAATCACACACCAAAGAAAAATGATCCGATGGATATTGTATGCATGGTGTTCGATTGAGACCAATCTCATCGCCCGCTGGAAAGTCCAAGCAGTTTTTGATCTAAAACAAGCGAAGCTATATGTTAGTTTTAGTTCTTTTGTAAATGCAATGCACCAACCTTTAATTGCTCCGGCGTATAGAATACATAGTCAATGGTGTGACAAACCTCGCCATCCTCGCGTATCTTCCAGGTAGTGTATGGTGGCTCACGCTTCATCGATTGCGCCACCACATCCTGCGCTACATCCTCTTTAGCAGGCTGCTGCAGCTGCTGCTGTTCTAGCTTAACATCGGCATAAGCGCTAGATAGCTTCAGTATATCACAACCCAATATGGTTGCATAGATGGGCTCAATGGGCTCTGCATTGAAATCACCGCACAATAGTACCGGACTTGTGCCAGCAAACTGCTTGACAAATCGCACCAAATCCCTGCCCTGCTCATTGCGCAACTTGGCCAAGAGCGCACCGTGACGCGCCTTCAAATGTGTAGTGCACACACAGAACTCACGTCCTGTGGTCTTCACCTGCAATCTGGCAGCAATTGCCACCTGATTGCTCTGCACGCGCCACACCTCCAGCACGCGTGTATCATAATGCTGCAAGTTGTATTTGTCGCGCTTGTAGAATATGGCACAGCCATCGGGTCCATTGTTCTCCTCAATGTAGAGACAAGGCGAGTCTGGTTTGGGATAAAAGATGCCCTCATAGTTTTGACTACCCAAAACGGTTTGCAAGAACTTGAAGTGATCTACCTCCTGCAAAAGTAACCGAGAAGACAAGGCATTAAAGCGCAACTGCTAAAGTTTTTGTATACTAAATCTTTGGGATTGGGCATAAATACTTGCAGACAAACAACATCCGGCTGGTTCTGTAATATTTCTTGTACTATTAGGAATTTACGATGATCCCAAGACAATGCCTCTTTGGGACAACGCACAAAGCCATCGTTGCTCACGCCCAGGGCTGTGGAAAAGATAAAGTTTGTCAAAGACTGTATAACTTCCAGTGAAGCTAAAACTTACTCTGCGAGAGTATGTTCCATTGTAGCAAACGTATGTACTGACCGGAGGAGTTTGCTGCCGAATTGCAAACTGGAAAGAAAAGTTGATGTATTAGGTAAGTATATTCAGTAGTGTCATTTAAATGCCGAAAATATCTACCCAAAGTAATAAATTTAAAACATAACACAACAAATACCACAAGTTTTGAACAGTATCGGATTAAAGTGGAATCCTCGACAGCTTTTATTATAAGAATTGAGCGAGGGTTACAATTTTACGCTAAGAACTTATATGCTTTTGCGACTCTGGAAGAGCTTTGAGGTCCAGACCCTATTGAAAGAGGGGCTTACTGAGTTTTGCAGTATATGATATAAAGGGTCAATTTTTACTAACTTATTTTTCGGCAAGGCGGTTTTTTTTTAAATAGAAATAGTTTAGGTGATTAGTGTAGAATTCTTAAATTGAAGCTTAGAACTCGTAAACTTCTGCGAATCTACAAGATCTTCTAGGTCCAGACTCTATTCAAAAAGGGGCTCACTGAGTTTTTCAGTGTATGATATAAAGGGTGATTTTTAAAGCAACTTATTTTCGGGAAAGGCTGTTTTTTTTATTAACCGTGTGTAGAGTTCTTAATTTGAAACTAAGAACTCGTACGCTTTCGCGACTGCACAAGGGCTTTCTGGTTTACATCTCTTCGGGTGAGCGAAAAAAAATTATTTGAACAGGGGATTCACTTAATGTCTGATATAAAAGGGTGATTTTTAAGCAGCTTTATTTTCGGGAAGAAGCGGTTTATGGTTCTGGTACTGCTTGGTTATGGTACTGCTTAATATGGTGGATAGAATATACCAAAGTTGGACCCAGCGGGTATACAGCCCAATTGTTCATGCAAACATTTAATTTACATGAAAATATCTTATAACATGAAATATTTTGTTCAATCGATCGTTTTTTCGACTCAAAGATTTCAAACACTGTGTTGAGCTGTACTTCTTTGTAAATCATATAAATAAGTTCTTTAAAAGTTCTGAAAATTTCTTTATTTAAGATCTCCTACTGCTATGCACATTGTTCAGTTTTCCTCCTTTTAAATATTTTTCTGGGTTGCCTTTTTTTTAAATTATTTTAGCAAGTTCTTAAAAAAGCACCCTTTATGTGCGCTCGAGTGACAAATACTTAAAAGTCTTCATTTTAGGACTCCTATATCTGTGCTCATTGTTGAGTCCGCCTCATTTGAAACATTTTTTTTTTTTGAAAATTATAGCAATTTCTCGAAATTGATCATATAACCCTTTCCCTACGCTTATAAGTAAAAATTTCTTTCTTAAAAGTTCTTCATTTTCAACCTTCTAATATACTTCTATGCCCAATGTTAGACCCGCCTTCTTACATTCGCCTTGGCAGAACCACAGAATTTTGGGTCAGAATTTCTCTGGCTAAAAAAAAAACACATAAAACTTTTGTGAGATCGGATCTATATACCCTCTGAATTGAAAACAAAAGAGCTTGATTCTTATCTTATCACATTGTATGTTTGTTCAAGGGATTATTGAAAAAGTAGAGTTTTCCAGATTCCAACCCATCCCTGTAAAAAGTTGTTAGTGTAAAGTTTGCAAACTCCAAAAAATTTGATGCTATTGTTTTGTGAATAAGAAAGTTAGAGCGAATATGAGCGTGAGAGCGAGAATATTGAAAATGCGTGTGAGCAAGTTTTGTGAAGTAAGCACGGCTAGTATGTAGGTAAGTACAGAGTTTGCCCAACTTTGCTTCGGATGCAAACCTGATTAGAGGCATATTAAAATCGAAAATATTGGATTTAAATAAGTTTGCGTGGTCGAATCTGCACAAGTAACTAAAAAAAAGTTATGGTCTATTTAAGGAACTTTAATCGCTAACTTTTTTATTCAGTATTTATTGAGATTATATTTTGGCCAGTGCAACGCTTACAAATCGGTATTACACAAATGCACTCCGAAGTACAGAATGTGATTAATCTAATGTCCCAGGTTTCGAACTGAAGGGATTTTAGGTCTGATGAATGCAACAGATTTCTAATTGAAGTGATTTTAGGTCTATTAAATGTAGCACTCACGAAATTCATAAGAAATAAAATATACACAAGAAGATTTTCCTTTTTTAATCAACAGCAATGTTCTTAGTGCCTTATGAACCTTAAGTTCGAAGAAAAAAATTTCCCAAAACTAAATTAGCTTAATTTACGATTTTTGATATATTGTTTTTTTTTCTTCTAACTGATATAGGACTCTGTGGGCTGTTACAGAAAACTATTTCTACTCAACTACGTCACAAAATACATACAAAATAAGTGTATACCCCAAATATAGTGTATTTTACATTGATATAAGTGAAAGATTTCTGTACCACAGCGGTATACGTGTATTCCCAGCATTCTCATCCCGCGAACCTACCTCTTGTTAGTGTATTTAACTTCAGACTGCGCAATCCATCGGTCACATCATCGCCGATTACAATCGGAGCCTGTGGCTTGATGAAATAACGTGGCAACAATGGCGGTTGTTCACATCCACGTAGCTGCTGCACATGTTGCAATAAGGCGCTCGTTGTTAGGCCCTTCGGTAGCTCCAGGCCATCGTCCTGTGAATCCACATTGTTGATCTTTGGTGCCGAGTTAAATGAGCCCATTCTGTATGATAAATGCCAAAGATTTCATTAGCGATTAACATTTATATACGATTTAGTTTTTGTTTTTTGTTTTTTTTTTTTAAAGCAAAAATCAAGCTCATAAACAACATGCCAAGCTTCAATAAATTACAAGCCTAATAACTATTAAAAAAAAAAAAAAAAATAATAAAAATATTAAGTGCAACAACTAGTGCGATAATAGCAGCAACAATAACGAACAACTTTTTCAAGTTTAAGGTCAACATAAAAACAAGCTCGTTTTTAATTTTCTTGTTTAATCGGATTACTCACAAAAGATTCGGGGTTCTATAGATAACTTTTCGTATCAATATACTGAAAATGTAGAAAGTATGGTTATAGCGAGAATTTGGCTTAGGTTTCCCCATTTGAATTTTGCTGCAAGAAGAGAAGTTTTGGTAATAAATAGAGATATTTGGGATTTGTGCAGCTGGGATATGTGATTTTATAAAGTAGGAAAGCCCAAAAAAATGAGTAACTTTTTATGGATAGCATTCTAGTTATGCAAACACTTGTTACCTTAAGACATTGCGTCCGCCTATTAATCGAAATCAGTACTGCATTGCAAGGAATGGGAAATTTTTGTTCTACTTTTTATTCAAAACTGACAATAAAAACTTTACTTGTTGTGAATTGTAAAAATTGTTCCAGATTGGCTTTATGTGATGCAAAGTAATCTCTAAATAAAGGAAATTATGGCCATTTGGCGTAAAAAATATTTTAGTCAGGATTGTAAATAATGCTTTGACAGAGACAAAGAAGCTGAGGAAGTAAAACAAATTTAAAGCAATGAAAATTCAAAACTGGAAGCAAACGATTTATTGACTCTTAAATCAGCACTTTGATGGCGAACAAAAGAGATATTCTCTGCCTTTCTTATTCTTTCTTTAGACAGAGAAATATTTTATCATTATCTGGCTAAACGAAGCCCAATGTAGCTCTGTCTAAAAACGCTTGTTATCAGTTTAGGAGGGAAACAATAGAGATTTTCTCTGTCTTGATTATCCATTTTTTAAAGAAAAGAAAGATTTTTTTCAATATCTGCCTTCATTAAGTCAAATTAAGCTCTTTTTCCTACGCTTACAAAGTATTTCTCTTGGTCTATGTGGGGTAACTAAGAGTTGTTCGAAAAATCACTGAGCCAGAGACAGAACTAGAACAATAGGGATATTCTCAGCAAATCTATTTATCTCTAAAGAAACACTTTTCCATAATCTCTGCCTTCATTTATTTCTGTCTTCAAATATATATTATCAATTTTAAATCAGCATTTAGAGCGCAAACAATAGAGATTTTCTCTGCTTTCATTACCCTCTCTTCTAGGAATTATCCTAGAATTATCCTCTTTTCGAAAATTTCTTTTCTTGGCCCATATGGGGTACTTTAAAGCAGTTCAAAAGATCGCTAAGGTTCAGATAGAGCTAGAACAATAGAGATATTCTCACCAAATCTATTTTTGAAACCAATTTTTATTATCTGTCTTCATTTAGCCCAATTTAGCTCTGATTGAAATTCTTATTACATGGAATTCTTATCGGTTCTCTATTGTTTAAATCGGGGGAAAAAAGGCAAACGGAAGAGATATGCTCCAGCTTCATCATCCAACCTTTTTTACGGTTAAGATGCATTTTTTTCATTGTGTGCCTTCATTTAGCTTAATTTAGCTCTGTCTTATACTCTTCCATTTATTTGTTTTTGGCCCATTCCGTTAAAAAGATCGCTTGGACCCTTTTGTAAATTATTCGAAAATCATATATGTGGGAAATTGTTAAAAATATATACATATAATTGAATGCAGCCCACTCTGTCTTCCTCTAATATCGAATGTGAGTAAGATCGAAACTGTTATTGAAACTGTTATTGAAACGGTTATCGAAATTATTATCGAAGTCGCACTGAAAACGAGAAGTACTCAAACAAACAAAAACCATTTTTGTTCTTAATTTGAATATTTTTTTGCATTTTCATTTTATGGAAGCATAATTTTGAAAAAAGTAATGTTTTTAAATTTATTTTTAAAACATTATTTAAGAATTAAAAAATAAAATCATTGCACTTTATTTTTTCTCGAATATGCTAAAGTTAGTTTCTCAAAAATGCCATTCATTTTGTATAAGTTTTCAAAAATGTAAAACATCTAAAATCGCTGACATTAAATACTTTGGATCTTTATATTAAAATAATAGGAATTACTTATTATCGAACAATAGGTATATATAAAAGGCAATACATATGCGAAGCAAAAACGAAGGGGGCGACCAAAACTCAGATGGAAAGACCAAGTGGAGGAGTCCCAAACTTTCCTTGGAAGGTCTAACTAGAGATAGCGCGCGCAGAGGCACCTGGTGAGAGCTACTGATCTGGGTCTATAGGGATTGTGCTGATCAACTAAAGCAAAGCAAAGTGTTATGTTGTGATTCAAATAAGCTTTTTTTGATCATTGAAAAATCGCATAGTTTCCATCTACAATATAAATATTGATCTCTATTTTAAGTAGGTTCCTAGCATGTTCTAAAAATATTGTAAGTTTAATTGTAATTTTGTTTGAAAAATTTTTTAATGTCAAAGGTTGTATTTTTTGCGCTAAATTGTATGACAAATTTCCAGGTATATATACTTTTTTTCAAACTACGTATACTTAATATTTGTATTAGATATTTTTATAAAATTACGTGTACTTAATATTTGTAGTTAAGAACATATTTTTTGATGAAAACTTGAAGAGACTTTTAAAGACTCTCAAAAGTGCAATCTTTATTTAAAAAAAATTAATTACATTCAGTCGAGATCGTAAAGTTACTTAGAGTAACTTTTATTTGTATGCCTTTGCAGTAGCTCAACTGACGTACTTATAAAGTTTTTGTTTTATCTTAAAATTTTAATGAATATATACAATATAATCTAAAATATAATACATTTAACACACAAATACAATTTAACAATATTCAAATATTTTATAAAAAACAGGTCGTCATATGGGAGTTTCCCCTTTAAACGAAAAATATTTGTGAGATGACTCAGTCTAATATGCCCTCTAAATTATTGTTAAAAAAAATGACGATAACATCATTTCGTTTTGGAAATTATAAAGTTTTTTAAAATTAATTTATACTGTGGAGAGTGAAATGCTATACAAGTTGGGGTTTGCTTTAAAATTAATTTTTATTTATTTTATTTTATTTATTTTACAAAGTCAATCAGTCAATTGATATTATTTTTTGTATCTAAAAAAAAATTCGAATGAGATTCCACGGAAAACCAGATATGATTATCTATTATAATTATCTGATATAATTGTTATACAGATAAACAAGTCGTTTTTGTTGTTGTTGCTCGGTATGTCTACAGTTTCTTTGAAATCGATCTTTGAAAAAATATGTAATTTATTGTAAATCAAATTATTGAATAAAAAAAAGAAACATAAATGCAAAATCACTGCCTCTGGTTAGGAAATAATTTTTTTTAACCATTTTGAATTTGCTAAGAAAAATAAAGTAGAAATAGTTTCTTGGCAATTCGTTTAAAAAAATGCATTAAATCATAAATATTAATAATACTTTTTTTAATACAACAAAAAATTAAAGCAAAAACACACAACCACAAAGGCAACGCATTTTACATTTGGTTGAAAAACAAAAGTTTCTATTAATATTTGATTTGGCAAAAAAGTAAGATTCTGTATAATAAAATAAAAGTTTTAATATATTGTTTTAATATTTAGTTAAAAAATGTTGCATTTGTTATTAAACAATTGTATGTTCTGCTTTTCAGCAAAAATTTGTATTATAATTTTCACTGTATAAGTTTTTGCAAAGTTGCGTATACTTAATATTTTGTACTTTAAAAATTACGTATACGTAATATGCGAATTTTAAAACTTTAAAATTTTAAACATTTTCAAAATGAAAATTTGTGGAAAAAGCTTTCTTTTTGATTTTTGGCAATCTCTAGCACTGACATGGCGTGCAAATAAATATAACTGTATGCAGAAAAGATACCGCCACTCGGCTTCATCTATTAACTGTAGCTCTCTGTTCTTTTCGAACAGCAATTGATGAAGTTATCTATATGCTTTGCCTTTGTAGCCATAAATATAGTTAAGTGAAACAAATTTATTTATTTTTAATAAAAAGTTTTCCTTCCAAAGCGCCCACTTCGGCTACAAAGCCCCAGATCTTGCTATAAATAAGTTACTGAACGTGACGTACGCAACACACAACGTTTGCCATTAATCTTAATCTTAACTGACTAGTTCCTAATACTTTATTTCACATGATCGTTGATCGTTTGTAAAATTTTTAAATTTATTATAGGCTGCTAAACAAGCTTTTTGTATTTTCGGGTTTGCTATTTGCTAATAACCCATATAAGAGCCCGCCTGGTCATCATAAACTCAGGGAACAGCCTGCTAGCTACAGATTGAGCAGATTGTCTGAAACAACAACTTTTCTAGCACAAAGTGAGCTGCAGCGTCTGGACGTACACCTTTCAAATGTTTCGATCTAATCAACTCCTACGCCAAAGTTGAAGACGCTACGCGAAACAAACACAAAAGAACAATAAGCATGCGTTTGGCTTTAAAAGTCGCTCGGTCAATAGCTTCACAGCTGTTTGGCGGGTTTACTTGTTGCTTTTTTTTTTTTTGTGTAACTTTTAAACCAGTTTCACTTGAGGCCAGCTGTGTCATGGTGGGGGGGACGGGCAACGCATAGCTCTGCTGGCCAAAAGGCGGCAATCAATCAATGCGCTCACCTGGTTAGCATCACCTTTTGCAGGTAGGACTTGCGATCGTTCTTACAGGGCGTCTTATTGGCGCGCTTCATGTGCATGGCTTGTTCCATATTAAAACGTTTACAACTTTTGCTCAGTATTGCAAGGCACTTTGTTATTGTGAACTAACACTTTTTGGTTTTAAAATATTTGGTTTTGGGTTGAATATTTGTGGATGATGATTTGCTTGGGGTGGTTGTGTGTTTTGGGCGCGTTTATGCTGCTGCCGAAATATATTTGTTTTTTGGTGTGCGAAGTGCACTTGAAAGCGACTTTGGCGAAACTGAATGTTAACTGAAATGCGGCGTTTTATTAGAGACACCAACAGCGTCACACACACAATGTCAGTGAGAGCACACTCACACACACACACACACACACACACTCTCGCACACACGCACATATTGTGAAACGGGTATTTCAGCTTAAGCACACAATTGTATCTTTAAGATACAGAACAAGATCAATACGCTTCTGCTCACGTGCGTTGCTTATAAGAATGAAAATTGAGCTTCGCGCTTCGGCCACAAAACAAAACATAACAACTACAAAAACAACAACATCACCGACAACAATAAAAAAGTAACAAAAAATTAAAATTGACAGCTTGCTAAATATTTATGCGTGTTTCACTTTGTTTGTATGGATAGATACATATGTTTGTGGCTTTAGATATTTTTGCTTTCGTTTTGTTCTGAGACACGGTGTGTCTGTCTGTTTGTCTGTCCCAAACGTCTGTCTGGGCATAAAATGCAGATCCAGCAGATATTGCTAAACATTTAGAATATTTTATAATGAAAACAAAAGTGACTGCGGTAACAACATTGCGTTGCGCTACAATTGAGCTATTGTGAGTGATAGATACTATAGGCTAACGATTTTGTTTGCTTGCGAATTTTGGGTTTTTAATGCGCGTATTGTTGGCTAAGTTGGGTAGTTTTGTTTCAGAAGAATGCTTGTTGAAGAGCTGCAGGCATTTATGTTGCTTCTCCAGCTAGAGTTAACTATTTGGATTTAGTAACTGGATGTCTTGCATTTGTGAAAGCATGTAGTAGATGCAACTTTTAAATGTTTTGAAGATAGCATACAAATAAGTTAACTTTTTTTTATTTTGAATACTCTGAGAATACTAAAATTCGAACTATCACAAAATCACAATAAGTGAGTACTGCCATAAAGCCAATGCAAGTACCTGAGAGCTGACAGAGAAACCTCTGAATTCCTAAATGCCTCAGCAGAGTCTACTAATCATCTCTGGAATCTATCAAATAAAATAGAAGGACAACTTTGCCTCCGCCTTTTTGTTCTGTTAAGTTTAAGGCTTCACAATCATGCTCTTCATTTGAAAGAAACTGCTCGTTGGCTACATCGTTTGCCAGCGATCGGACCAGCTGGTAGTCCGATGGATCAATGTCTGGAGAGTATGATGTGTGGGGTTAGATCTCTCATTTAAGCGTTTCTTGATCACTTTTTGCACTTGTGGGATTGAGCATTACCAAGCTAGAGGTCTACTCTAACTTTCTAGTTTATCTGTTATTTTTGGGCTTAAACGTATTAACTGCGCTCCTTTTTCTTTTAAATGGTTTCACTTGACTGCAGGAGCACTTGAGCAATCGAAACAGAGCTTACATGATGTTCGGACTAGACAATGTCCAAGGATTTATCGACTTTTTCGACAATGTCAGAGATTATATCAACATTTTCGACATTGTCCAAGATTTTGTCGACAATTAACCTTTTAGTACGTGCTGCATCTTTGACATCGAAATTAATGAAACGAAATCGATTAAACTGAATCAACGAGTCACAAAATGTCCTTTCTAACGCGATCTATCAGCAGTACATATAGATCAGCGTATCTATTGGAAAAATAATGGGTTTATTTTTACTGCACCCAATATATCAAACCTATTTGGTCTAATCAAGTGCAGAGTATGAGGAACATTGGGCTTTCAGAATAGTTTCTACGCTTCGGATTATCATAATGGATGCATATTTTGTCGCCATTTTACGTTGGAATGAAAAAGTTCCTTACGATTTTTCCCTTGTGTAAGTTGTTTACATACAAAGAAACGCCTTTCGACGTCTCTCAGTTTCAAGTTATATGGCATCCAGTGTGCTTCTTCATCGTTCATTCATTACCCTGGCTTTGTGCAGTAAAAATACTGTGTTTTTGGGGTAAGAAAAGGGGAATAACTATGAGAGAAACAAACCGATTGTGCTTCATAGCTGCTTAAGTATCTCAGCAGCAAAAAGGTACTTTAGTATCTAAGAATCCAGTTGTTGTTTGAGTTTGTAGAGCGTAGCAGTTATTTGTAACATGTAACTTAGCATCTTTTGGAGATATCTTCATTTAAAGTTCTAAAAGATACTCGCGTTACTTGGGTCTTGGTTCTTAGAGTTTTTAACCAAACCTTTTTCAGAGCAATCCTTACAAAAAACTACCAGATACAGATAATAAAAATCAATTAAATAAAAAAAAATATATATATTTTAGAGTATAGCTCAATATAACCATATCTATAGCTAACAGTTAACAAATTTATATTTTTACAGATACACCTGGCCGCTTACTAAAAGCAACTAACCCTGCTCTTTATCATCGCCCATAGATTCTTTAATGGCTTCAATCACGATTGTGGTATCGCAAAGACTGATTGTGGAAAGTGTGGAAATGAAGTTACTAAAACGTTTCATCGACAAAAACTAGCTCCAACCAATATTTTCAGTTCTAAAAAAATTCTTCCTAATTGCAATCAAGTAGCACGGCTTGTTGAAAAGCAGCGCAATGTATCTTTTGTGTAAGCAACTCATATGCAAATCTCGCAGACACATAACACACATACACGCGATTATACAACAACATATCTGTGCGCCTAACATGCGCATATTCTGCATATCTCTATATCTATAGGCATATGATATGTCACAAAAGATACAGAATTTGTATCTTATAGCAACAATTTATACAAGAACGCAGTTACATGCGTAATGAGGCAGCTGCACATAGACCGACACTTAGAAATACTACGGACATACCTTGGTATGGGCACCGTGACACGCCTCGCAAACGTCTTCGAGGTGACAATCAAACGGGATGTTTTCATTAGAAACTCCATTTTGTTGCCGTTTCTCTATTAGATATCTATCAATTGGTTAACTTTAGTTGGATTGTTGCTAAAGTAAAACGTCTTTTGCTTTGATTGTGTTTTGCGAGTTGATTTAGCCCTAAATTAACTTTACAACTTCTATATTAAGTGTCAGGATGGCAATGTCAAAGAGACGCGGTTTCAGCTGTATTTCCTATAATATATAAAAAGGGTTTTTAGTTTATTGGTGGTTATTTCGTTGAGAGTTAATCATCATTCGCAATGCTTGTGAAAATCGTTGTAATTTATTGTACACGCTCAGTATGCAGTATATTGAGCCACGTGACCAGACCAGACCTTTTCACTGATAAGATTAAATGTTAGGCTGTATATATAATAGGTATTCTTTTTTTTTTATCAGCCAACCAACTGCTACATATTTCACTTTGAGCGTGACATAGTGCCCGAACTCAAGCCCAACCAGAATGCTGATAATAATAAGAACAGCTGGACTGATTAAATGACCTTTAAACACCTTCAATCTCAGAGAGGGTGTTCAGTTGTTCATTTCGTAATTATATTGTGGGTAATATATGTAATATGTAAGATTTATAACTTTGGGTTATCCTAGGTAAGTTACGGCCCAAGGAAGTTAATATGACTACAAGCTTTGCAAGTTCATCTTACGCTCTTGTAGATTATTTTCAGTGCTTGATCCATATTGGTTTAGAATAAAGGGGAAACCCCTACAAGATGAAGATAAAACAAAGATATTTCTATTCCCATGATAAAGTTACCAAATTAGGCTTTTCTGATTTTTGTGTATTAAGCGTACAAGTTCGATCAGTATCTGTACTTAAAATATTAGGATTTTGTATAAGAGAAATCCCTTATGACATGAAATATACTTCTATTTCCGTGATTAAATTGTGTGGGACATTAAGAAATAAACGAAATACTTGTTCAAAAATTTTGAAAGTTTTTGAGAGCTAAGAACCAAAAACCCTAAGACATTTTTATATATACAAAAAAATCGTAAGTGGAAGGATTTTCGAAAGTGTGCGCACTTTAATAATAATTTTGGAAATTAAATTTTTGTATGCCCTCAAAAGATCAAAAATGGTGCTCTTTGAAGTCTTTAACTCTGGAACGAACTTTTGCAGTGGCAATTGAACAATAACAGGCTAAAAGTGCAAACTCTAATCAAAAGGTATTTCTTTTTGAAAATTATTATTTACTTCTATACGAATTTGCTCAAATTTTCTGTTTTTATAAAAATAATTATTCTTGAAAGAAATTGAAAAAGAATTTATAAAAAGAAAGTTAAATTTTTTTTATTGCATCATCAAATATTTTCCAATTGGAGAGCATTATTTTATTTTCTTTAAATTTTAATTTCAAAAATGGATCATCAAATTTTTATCTTTTAAAAACTAATTTTTATGTAATAAAAATTTTGAATTAGAAATGGTTAATGAACAATTTGTTTATTAAAAACTCTTTTTAGTTTTCTTATACAAAAATATTAAATTGCAAAACGGATCATTCTTATTAAAATGTCTTATTTTTTTATAATAAAAATTTTAAATTTAAGAGTGAAGTCGTCATTAAAATTTTTTCTTATAAAAAGCGATTGTTTTTTTAATAAAAATTAAAATTTCGACTGTATAATATTTTCATATTAACAAGTATAATTTTTTTTATAAAAATATTTATAAATTGATCATCAAATTATCAACTTATTAGCTTTATTTGTAATAAATAATAATATTTAATAATAAAGAAAAAAAATTTTAAATAATATCTTTTTTATTTGAATTTCGATGAAACGCAACTAACTTTTTTTAAAGATAACTTTTGTATGATTGTCGAATTTTTACAAACAATTAATTAATTGAAACTATTAATATTTTAAAACTAATACAAACAATTTAGTTTTGCTGCCGCTTCAACTAGGTTTAGTTTTAATTAATTAATTACTTGTTAAAATTCGACAAATACACAAAAATTATCTTGTAAAAAATTGTTTTTGTTTCATCGAAATTCTATTAAATATTTTTTTTTCAAGTTTTTGTCTTTACTATTATATTTTAAATATTAAAAATATATTTAACTAAGAATCTATTCTATGAAATAACAGCTTTTGCAGCCAAGTCTGTTATTTAATTTCTTGATAATCAAGAGATATAAATGTATTGATTTATTAAATTACTTGCCTGCCATGGAATTTCGAGAAAGAAAATAATATTTATATCTTGAAGTTTCTTAGAAAAAGTTGAATTCCGAGCTTGGGCCCCGTTGAACAAGTACTTAAAAACATAAATATATTTTTTGAACTCATATTCAGTCACTACTGCAATTTATGCATAGCAGAGATTATGAAAGAACATCAAAATTCGCCATAGTAGTGACAGTGGACTTTGTCCTAGAGGACAAAGGATTCGAATGTAATCCTTGTTAAAACCGCGAAATAAAAAAAACTTTTTGATTTAAAAACTAAACAAATTCCAAAACAAAAAAACAACTTCAACAAATTAAAACAAAAGATTGCTCCTTTTATTCGATAACCAACGCTGCCAAATTTTTATAGAGCATTCTCGAGCATAACATACAAAGAATTTGCAATTTCGTAAGATTGAAGGACTTTTTAAACTAACGCGTCACGATTATTGGACTCACATTTTTAGAAACTTTTATTTATCGTTGTGATAGCTGGTTGAAAGTTTTCGTGATACTAAATTTTAAATCGAAAAGGAACCAATTTCATACCCCACATATAGGGGTCTGCCAAGACGTTTCCTTTTAGCTTATTAGATGAAAAACTTTTGTAAGAAATCTTCGACTAGCATAAATCTGGTTCTTAAAATGGGTTATGCTACCAAGTTTTATTTTGACTTATTATGTGGAAAGTTTTTGTTAAGAAATGCTCAACGAGTCGTATGAGTATTTTTTCCCATTATTTTTTTTTATTGTACAGATTCTCTACTTTAATGCAATTATTTAAATTAAGTTGCAATATAAAATAAATCCGTTTGTGCTTAATTTATTGCTCAAAGCTTTTTTATTAAAAAATATTTACCAGAAGTCGTGAGAAAAGCTGCTGTGGCTTTTCCATTTAGCTAATTTAATTAGTTAAAGCAGCAATGCTTTGCTCAAGTTCAGGGAATTATAATAACCAATCGGGTTAGGAATTAAATTAAAAACTATTACAAAACTGCAAAGCAGTTTTTTGGGGATTCCCCTTTTCATACAAGAATAATCTTGATAGAGCTAATTTGCAGTTGATGTATGATACTTGACAGAAGTTTTTTCTTTGAATTTTCGAAGGTGGTTCCCGGTTTTTTTTTTAATAGGCTTAAAAATATTGAAGTACTTTACAAAACATTGAGGCTTGCTAGATCATTTTTGGTATTTTTTTAACAAAAGCTGCTTATAGATCGCTTTGTACCAAAATGTCATTTAAAAAAAAACAGGCCGCATAAAGGGCTGGGCTTTTGCACAGAAGAAAAAAGTCAGTTTTCCTTAAAATAATAAAAAACAAAATAAAAAAAAAATATTTTTAAAAATAAAAATATCTACGACCTTAATAAATTTTGTTTTTTATTTAGTAACTTAGAAAAAATACTTTTGTAATATAATAATTTACTCGAATAATGTTTGATTTGCGAAGTTTCTATTAAAGACAAATTTCATAACAAAATTAACAAACAAAAAATAAACACACAAAATGCAATTGTTTTAAGAATGCTTTTTTTTTTAAAATATTTTTTAACAAATTTACAAATAAAAAGTTCTTGCGAGATTTCAAATTTTATATTAATATTAATAAAAATAATGATTTATTCACATAATTCAATTTAAAAGGAATTTTGAGTTTGAAATATCAGAAACAAATATTTAAAAAGTTATTTGAATTTTTTGAATATTTTTAAACAAATTTTCCAAAAAAAAAGTCTGCAAAAGTTAAAATTTTATAATAAAATTAACAACAAAATAAAATTAATAAAAAAATAATCACACATAATTCAATTTAAAAAGATTTTTAAGTTTAGAAAAATCAATAAAAATATTTCAAAAATTTTTGTTCTTTTAAAAAAATATTATATTCATAATTAAATTAAATAAAAAATTTTGCAATAGTTTTAATTGTTTAATACAATTAACAAAAAATATAAATACACAAAATTCAATTGAAAAGCTTTTTAAGTTTAGAATAATTAGCAACAAATAATATTTTTAAACAAATTAAAATTAAAAATTTTTTGAATTTTTAACATAAACAAAAATTACAAAAGGAGAAATTCCGTTGGCAGCAACGAGCTATTACAACAAAGTTTATGATTATTTATGTCTTATTTGATGTTCCCGATTTTGAACCGAAATACCTTAAAGCTTGCTAAATCTTATAAGAGTTTTCCCTGACTACATAGACCCCAATCATCGAGGCTCAAAGAAACTTGCCTCATAATAACTGAAGTCCTGCAAATTTGCAGAAATAATCTTTAGATTATTACTGATTATTTTATTTTATCAATTTTTATCCTAAAGCCCTTATACCTTTTGAGTTATTTAAAGATTTTACTCTAACCACATGGACCCCAATCATCGGAGGACAAAAAAAGATTTCAACATAAGATCTAAATTCCTTGCAGTACTTATCCTTTTAGGGATCTAATATATGACTATGACTCATTAAAAAAGCAATCCATATAAAAAAAAAAAAAATAAAATAGCAAAAGTCCGACTTTAACTCATAATTGATTTGATTATCATATGGCTGGCTTGAGCAAGGTTAGTTCTGTTTTGACTTGAGTTGACTCAAGTTGCGTTCAAATTGAGTGGCAACAACAACAACAACCAAAGCAACAACAACAACCGAAGCAACTTGATAATGGCTAAGAACAACACTTGACACGCTGCCAGCCATGAACTTGATTTATAAGCGCGACAGCCGCAGGCAACTGGCATACAAACAACAAGTTTTTTTTGCCACTCACTCGGCACGCCGCTCCATGCGTGCTCCTACCCCTACCTTCCACATACACACACACACACACACACACACACACACACACATAAGTAGTTGCCTCACCTTACAAGATACAAAAGCAAATCTCGCGGTGGCTCATAATCCAACAAAGCCGGCGGCGGCGGCAACGGCGGCTGCATGTCTCCAGCGTGCGCTGCATCAGCAACGACCACACCCAGTGTGGTCGCCTCATTGGCTGCCGACGATACAGCCGTCGTTTCCAATTCCAGTTTACGTGCGGCCAGACGTTGTTTCATTTGTGCGGTGGAGGTCATTGCCGAGGTTTTTGCCAATGCTTCCGCAATTTCATATTTCTCACGGAACTCCTGACGCCGCTGGGCAATTGCGGCAGCATCAGCTGCTGCCTGCTGCACAGTCTGTGGCACAAAGCCGCACAGGCTCAAGTGCTTGCGGCATTCGTCGTTGCACAGGCGTGAGCACATTTCATTGATGGCGCTAGCACGTTGTGTTAGATGCGTGGGTCCCGACTGTGTGCACTGGCGACAAGGCACATAATCGCGACGCTTGCCCAGCAGCTCTGTGCTAAGTTCTTCTTCATCATCGCTAGATGGCTCGGAGTCATCGTTGACAGTAAAATAGCGCGGTGGCTGCTCACAGGACTCGTCTGCAGCAGCATTGCGCGCATGACTAGGCTTGACACCAGTGCCGGATAGATTTAGTAGCAAAGCTGTCACTGGCATGGACTTGCCCAAAGCAGGTTGCCTGCGATGCCCATAGTTGGACAGCGTAGCCTTGCTATTGTCCATGATAGTAAACCTAGTTGGGATTAGTTGGTTAAACACTTGACGAACACTTGACAAACACTGACAACACTTTTGCGCAGACAACGCGGCGTATGCGTAATATATTTTCTTGGTAGCTTTTCTTCCGCAATATATCGGCGATATCTGTCTGAATGAATCTCTTGGCTACGTCTGCTCAGCGTTTAGAACTTCGAACAATTAATACGCGCGTGCGTTGCTTTTCCTTATTTATATATCTTTTTTTTTTTTTGTTTTTTTTTTTGCTCAAAGTAGTTGTAGTCGTAGCGTAGCTGCTGGCGCTGGAGATCGAGGCAATCAAGTGGCCTGGCCTGCGCTCCCGTCTCTCATTAATTGGCCAGTCAGTCGGCGTGTTACACTAACTGCGCGTTGTTGGCTTTGTTGCTGTTGTTGTTGTTGTGCTTGTCCAGTCATTGTTTTTTTTTTTTTTGCTAAGGTAAACAACATTTGACTCCAAGTGTGTGTGAGTGTGTCCGGCCCCCCTTATAGGTTTGTCATACTTTCCAAAATGTCAGTAAAAATATTAAAAATCAACTGCTGCTGCCTACACCTTATTAACTTGTTATAATTTTCGAAGTATTATTGTACTTTCTTTTGTCTATTTTTAACAAAATTTTGCAAATATTGTGCGAAACTAGGAGATGCGGCCAATTGAGGCTTAAAGTTGTTTACTTGGCTGTCAATTAGTTTTATTTGTTTATGTTTTAATCTGCTCTGAAATGTCTTAACTTCATAAAATATAAATCTTCAATATGCAACAGCTTGTATTCTTTTATATTTTCAAAAATTCTTCTGTAACTCTGCCCATTTGGTGTGAATAATTGGATGCCAATAGTATCTTTTTTTTTTTGAAAACGATTCTTTCACTTAAAAATGTGTCAATTAATTTAATTATAAAGTCTATATCATTAAAAACGCTATTTACCTAGGAGAATCATCTTATACTCCGCATTTGTAGCGATAAAGCGGAATCATAATATAACGATTACTAAAATACAAAGTCTATATAGTATATAGACCCCGACCAAAGTGGCTTAAGCTTAAATATTTGAGCTATTCTAGAGTTTAAGACTTGGATAGCAACTCTATTACTATCCTACATAATTGCATGCCTACCAGAGGCTGACAAATACCGATATTTCAGTTGTAATATCGAGTTTTGAAAAAGAATTATAAAGTCCCAAAAAGTAAAAGATTTTTGTAATGTTGGGTATGCAAGTTCTAGTATCGTATATTAGTCCCAAAGATAATTTACCAATTTTTTATAATATTTAAATTGCGATTGGGATATTTATTAGAATTCAAAAATGAAGGAAGTTCAGAATGGTGTTTCGCCAATATGATGCATTCCAGATCAGTGAGGTGCTAGGTAAGGGTAAGTTGGAGCATATTTCAAACTTACAAATTAATTTTTAATGAAAAGTTTGTAGAGTACCTATAGAGTGCTGGACGAACTTATTAAAACTTAACAAATTTTTGAGAGCTGTTAATTGAAAATAACGCTGTGCGGATTCAGCTATAAACCGAAGGTTCCGGTTCTCTTCGAGCAGCTCTTTATAGAGATGACAGCATGATCAAGGGAAAAAATTAAATTTTATCAAAAGAAAAATTTTTGATGTGGATTGGAATTAAATGTTTTTCTGTAATAGGAATTTCTGTAACAGAAATCTTGTGGAAATAATTTTCTTTTCAATTTTATTATATCTTAATATTTTTTTAAAACATTTCAGTCAATAACTCATCATTAAGTTATTTTTTAATAGATTCTAAAAATTTAAAATTAATTTTTATAATATAAAACTTTTCGCTCTCTACATAACAAGTATTTATTGGATCTATCGTCTTAAGTATACCCTAGTCTAATCATAATAAATTTTACGAAATGAATTTGTTAGAAGTTGGAAACTGAGCGAGTTTTATAAGTAAAGGAAACCGCAGACTACAAAGTGTAGTTTCTTAATTAAATAAACGAATTAATATTTTATAAATTTTGATTATTAGTTTGTTTCTATTCCAAAAGTGAAGATCACTCATTTTAAACCCAATTTTTTAAAGACATGCAAAAGGCTAAATAAAGTTAATAGTTTCTTCATAAATAGAGCCTAGAAAGAGGACTCTAGTTGTAGACAAATTATACCCTGGGGTAAGCTTGAATTACTGAAAATTAATTTGTTAGAATTTGGAATCTTAGTGAGTTTCATAAGAAAAGTAGAATGCTTACGTTAGGGAATATTAAAACAATTTTGAAGTAAAACTTTGAAACTTAGTTTTTTAGTTTTTTTTTCTATCTCAATCTTTTCTTAAATTAAATAAGTTTCTTAAAAGCCAGAAACTACGAAAGTGCAGTATAGTAGACTGGAAAACTTTAAACGTTTAATTATGCAAAAATAAATAATTTATTTATAAAATAACACTACACAACAAAATATGAAATATACACTGTTAGAGCTTAATGATGCTACCCATTAATTGACTTTAAGAAGCATTAATTATTATTAATAAAGAGTAGTTAGTTGCCTCTTATAAACATTTGCTGTGTTGTGCAGTGTTAGATGCATTTCGACGACAAAATATTTTGGTGACTCAGGCTTTGTTCGTAAGAAACACATTTGCTTTGTTGTAGAGTGTTTTAATGTTTTTATATTTTTCTACTGTTGTTTGTTGACGAAAAATGTTCTTATCATTGTTTTGTTCATAACAAAAATATTTCTCCTGCTTAACAGTGTTAATTGTTATGCGGTAATTTGTTATTATTATTATTCATAAATCTATAATTAATTGTTATTTTAAGTAATAGCATTATTTCTTGTCATGATTTGGTTTCAAAGTCAAGTTCTATGATGAATAGTGTAGATTGATAAAATCAGTTTTTATGAAGAGGTTTTTTGATATTTTAAGATAGTTCCAACGATTGTATAAAAATATAATTTAATCTTGTATTGAATTTTTGACTTACATTATAATTATTTGTATGAGATAATTTAAAGAAATTAAGCTTCAAAACTTTAAATGACCATAAATCTTTAACGGAGTGATTTTGACCGAAAAGAGCTTCTAGCTGTGATCACTTTTTTCCAGCTTTGAAAACCAATTGGCGTTCTAATTAGCATTTAATTTTTAAATTACAAAAAACAAAATGATTTATTACAATTAAACACGATTAGTCTATAGAAAACCTCATCGTAGATAAGATCTGTTATTCAGGCAAAAACAAGCTTGCCATTGAGCTTGTCTTATCAAAATCTGAAGAAAGTAAGCCAAATGAGCCACAGTACAAATACCAATTTCAACAGCTAAGAAAACATTTCTTCGAATTGAAAGTAGATCGGTCAGCTTATCAATCGATAATTTAAACAAAAACAAGCTTTTTTCTTGAAAAACATATGCCTCACATATGCATGTGCATGCAGTCATCCCACTTAATTTGTGCGAATAATTGAAAACAAACAAATTTCATGCTTGGCCAGACCTTCAAAAACAATTTGTGGCTAATAAATTTCAAAAATAATTCAAGCTTTTTCAATGCATTTCGTCATGATTAATTAGCATAACGTCAAGTGCATAGAAATCTTTTTCATTTCTATTTCAATTGTTTTATTTCCGCAATATTTTTTTTGGGATTTTGAGCGCCGCCTAAAAGTGTGCAACAGAAATTTAGGAAAAAGTTGCATATTTTAAGTTTGAACAGGTGAAAAGTGGAACAGGTGTCGGGACGAATTTAGTGCAGCAATGGGCAAAACTCAAACAAGCAACCCATTCTTTCTGTGACTAAGCAGTGCAGTCGGCAGCAGCGTAAATGAGCGCGAGAGCGACAATTAAACGGTTGAGTGTGAGAGAATTGATAGAAAAGCGCGTGTTTCTTGCATTGCTACAGAATTTTGTGAGCTTAACAAAAAAAAAATTATTTGGTTATTTGGTTGAAAGTCTGTCCACATTTACAATAAAACTGGCTAGATCTGTAAGTATGTGCAGAACAAAGAGAACTTTACAACATATATAGTTGATATTTCTCCCTAAACAATGTTTGACGATTGAAAGTTAATTAATTGACTTGGACTCGTATCGCGCAAAGGCAATCAAAATGGTAGAGCTCAAGCTGGCAATGCTTCGACCAAATAGATATTGGAAATGTACATGAATTCAAGAATATGATTTCTTTAGGTTTTAAATACAGTCAATTTTCAGTTTCAGCAAAACCAAGTCTAAATATCTAATCTAAGCTCAGTAATTATTAAAAAAGCTAACTATGATGATAATATCAAATACTGCATCCGTGTTGGCTGAATGAAATAGCCAGAAAACTTGGATATGGGTACAAATGAGAACAGATTAACTGCCACTAAGATGAAATTGCTAAGCAAAATGGAGTGTGTGATAAAACTTTATAACTTTTTCATTCAAAAAGCGTTAATGAGCCGGTAGAATACGGCTAAACAGGATGGAATTGATCTACTTTAAGGTGTCCGCTGAAGAAATATAAAAAAAAGGAAAGAAATATCTAAACTCAAAAATAATATACAGCAGCCAAGGGAATTTGAATATACGGCTAGCAAAACAACAACGAATCAAGAAATATAAAGAGTTGGGAACCTCGGTGGCGCACTCGCCTCTAACTCGGAAGGTTGGTAGTACGATTTCATCCTATCACTGACAAAGCTAGCAAATAAATAGACTTTATTTGCTTAGGAAAATCTCTATTCAAGAAGGACACCGCCGTTTGGATTCGTCTATAAACTCTAGGTTCCTGATTTCTTCGATCAGCCCTTAGTACAGATATCTCCATGCTTCGCCTTTGGATCGTTGGCCATAGCCATAAATTTATTTATTTTTAATAAAAAAGAAATACATCTGCCTAGCACTGACAAAGCTAGCAAATAAAAAGACGCTATTTACCTAGGCAAATCTCTGTTAATGAAAGGTTTCGCCGTTCGGATTTAGCTTAAATTTTAAGGCTTCTGTTCTCTTCGAACAGATATAGATAATAGATGGTTGAGATATCCTCATGCTCAATCTTTGAAGCGATCAAGGGAAATAAATTAAATTTTTTTATATAGATTACAAGCTGCTCCATGCCGTAAGTCATGTTTATTTTTAAATTTTTTTGTTTTAATTAATGTAATGTTCGTTGTCTGGTTAAAGCAACTTATTGAAGATTGAAGCACATTCCCTCATAAAGTGTAAGATTGTCCTTATAATAAGAGCGCGTAATATGGCCAGCTAAAATTAATTTTTCGTAACACTCAAAACTGCATCCGAATGAAGTTATTTATTTGTTTTAGTTTTTAGATTATTTTGTTGAGCTTTTTAATGAACAGACGTGTTAATTTGTTGAATTACTTGTAAAGACCTATTAAAATTGAGTATGCCACGATGCCAATATGCATAGAACGAAGCTACTTAGCGCTTTGCATCTGAATGATTGGGTTTTAACATTTTAAGCTACTATTTGAACAGATTCTTAGTTGCCGGCTAAACTTTTCAATTTAAAGGGTATTTCGCTGCCGCCACTCACGCTTCACCTTCGATCAAAATCAAATTTTTTGGTTACTGCAATGTTTGCTCAGCTGATAACAGACTTGGTGATAAACAAATATTTATTTGTTTAATAGCAAATAACCCGCTGTACAGTGCTCAAGGTCGTTATAAAGACCAACTTTTGGGCCATAATTTAGCAATTGCTATAAACTTTTGTTATAAACAATATTAGTTGTTAGATATAAAAACAATTTACAATTTCTTATTTTTTTTTGTTGGCAACAAAATGCGGAATGCTCGATAAAAACAACAAGAGCAGTGCTCGTCATTGGTGGCTATTTTTATAAAATCTACAAAAATCTACTGAGAAATAAGCTGAAAAAATCTTAATGAACTTGGCCAAGAGCGTTCAATGTCTCACATTAGGCATGGGGCATTCACTTGTTGCCGCAGGCCCATAATATATACTTCATATAGAAGGTAGTAAAATTTATATTTTATAATAAGAAAAAAAAAAAAAAACACAACCCATCAAGGCCTTGCCAGCGTCTGCGCATTTTTTGTGATAAGCTTATCAATAATTTTGTGGTCTGGTACAATTGGCAACATACTTTGTGTCGTCAAGCGCCGCGTTCTGACGTTATACAACAGCATAGTGCCCACTGGGCATATCTGCCCCTATATATATATATATATATATATAGAAATATATGTAAGCGAGTTACTTGTAAAAACTGGATTTTGTCTGGTGTCAGCTGAATTGGTCCAGCTTTTGTTTTTCGATTTTCACAAAGCATTGCAAATGTCTCTAGGCGGTATGGTGCTGCATGTGCAACAAAAACTCACCATCTTCAAGCTTGCAACACGCCGCAGTACATGTTCTAAATGGTTATAATCCAATTAAACTGCTGGAAACTGCAGTTGCGTCAACTGATTTGTCAAATTTTGCACACACACGCACAAACTGCGTCTCTTTGAGATTTTACACTTTTCACTGCTTAGATTTTCGATTCCCGACGTTTTTAAGTTTTCAAAATGCCGCAGCCGCTGCTGCTTTGAAACGCTACGCCAAACCGCAAAGAACTAAACCCGTAGCCATGAGCTTTGCGCCATTTATACCAAGATAGTGAGCGGGCGCTCTTCTCGCCACATAATGTCTAGCTGATAAGGATAACAGCCTCATTACGTATACGCCCTGTGCGGCAGAGTATGCGATAGAGAGCGAGAGAGCGACCAGCATATATTGCACAATCGTCAGGTTGCGAGACATTGCCTTCTCTCTATATCAACAACTCTCTGTGGCATAGTCTGCCTGTCTAACTAGCCATAAGTTCAATGGCTTTCTCTCTCAGGGTCTCCTCAGAGGCAACAATCTATCAGTTATCAGACTAAGTCGCTGCCGGTTAAATTTGTTGCGCATTTTCAGGTACTTTGCGCTATCTTTATATTAGCCAACACTTGAAGGCCGGCAGATCCAGAGTGTGTGTGCTTAGAAAAAGCCCTAGACAAAGTGTTAAATTAGCGAGCAGACTTTGTTTATAGAGTGTAAATAGTGCAATTTACTGGACTTAAGGGTCGTCGTAAAGTTTAAAGTGCAAATACTGCGGAATTAGGTATTATAAAATGAGACTATAAATATAAAGATCTATGATCCATAACATAACAGTGAGTGCATTAAGTAGATAATACAATTCCTAAAAATTGTTGGGAAGTATAATATATTGCGAATGTCTCAAACATCCAAGCTAAGTTGTAGAAAATATATGGTAAGATTTAGCATTATAGTAGCGCTAACAAGTGAAAAAAAAAAGTCTTTAAAAATATTATATATTTGTAAATAAATAGGAAGACAATTGCCAAAAGTAATCGATCGATTGCAAGATCACTGGGATCCGGTAAACCAACACTGCCAAATTAATTTGCAAGTTCAACGAAAGTTTTTTGGCTTAAAATAAGCGAGTTTCTATAGACTTTTAAAACTCGTATATCGCTTAAATAGGACTTTTCAAAATGGCAAAGTCAGTTATCGCTAGAATGATGGATGAATTTTTCAGATATGCATCGTCTCACATCTGAAACTTGAATTTACAATGTAAAAGATGAAAACAGACAATTATAATATAAAAGTTTAAACATTTCTTAAGAAAGCAGTCAAAACAGCCAAGTTGGTTTTTCATAATTATATCTAATAATATTTATTATTATTAATTTCGTTCCCCTTACTTTAAAAACAACATAAAGCGATTTTAAATTTTTACAAAAATATTTTTATGATAATTTATTGATAATTGATAATTTCTTTTGAGTTGGAAACGCGTTCTCATAAACGCATTTTTAATTCCACCATCGGTCAGTTTAGCCTCAAAGAGATCACCTCCCACAACGGATTTTTTCTCTTATAAACAATTTATGTTATTCTTTGCTACGACCGCTGCTCAACCAATGAGTTGGAGATCATTCTCGGGTACTTCAATGCAACAAGAACGTATTTTAACCCCACCATCGCTTAGTTGCCCCGCAAGACAACAACGAACAAAGTTATTTTAGCTGTTGGACTTATAAACAAATTCTGTTTCTCAATTTGTTAATATTTTATGCAATATTTATTGTATATTAAGTATACGCACACATAGGCACAAAGTGACTTCACAAAGCCGTGTGAGGGATTCGATTACTATTACTAATCTTTCAAATTGGATTAGTTCTATTTTTGGCCAATTTAATCTTAAAACATAAAACAATATAATTGGCATTTCAGCGTTTCTTTCGGTATAAGATGAGTTACAGTTGTGTTTCTTTGAAACAAGGAAGCATTCTTCGTCTAAGAATTGGCGAAGTTATACAGTTTTTATATATCGGTGGTGCTATGGGGCAATCTATCTTTATCATATTGTTTTTTGATATAAAATATCAATTTTTGTAAATTTTCTGCAATTTTAAGTGTACTTATTTAAAATCAAAGTGTCATCTGAGGCACTGAATCAACCTAACTTATCTTTTTATTTTAATTTTCTATTTCTGAATTCTTTAATCACAAATCATAAAACAAAACATAATCTAAAATCTTACACATTGTGCAAAATAAATTTCAAGTATTAAAGTTCATATTTTTATAACTTTATATGAAGGAAATTATGATTAAGTACAATAAATACTAAAAAAAAGTTTTTAAATTGTTAATGTATGAAATTTTAAAGTTTAAATAATGCTGATATAGGACTTTGAAATTTTAGGGAGCAACAATATATTTCGCTTGACTATGCTTCAAAACTTGCTTTAAAAAGAAAGCATGAATATATATCTATTAATAGATGTTCGAAGAAAGAAGAGATCATAAGTTTGTAGCCGAATCCGAATGGCGGTGTCTTTCATTAATAATCATGGTTTATTTAGGAAAATAGTGTCTATTTGCTAGCCATGTCAGTGCTAGACAAATGCACCAGTGCTGCAGCATGGAATCGAATCATCGATTTTGCTTACCACTACGCCACAGACGCCCAGAGCAAGCACCTTTCTAAAAAGTACAGTTGCAGCACAAAATTAAACAATGACTTCTTCCACTTTCAAAGAACTTGTTTACGAAATTCCCCGGCTTTTCATAACAAAAAAATAAAAATAAAAATATGTTTATGTGTGATTATATACACATTATATATGTTTTTATATGTACAACTGTCTGCCATAAAGTAAACAAAAACATTGTGAGACGTGCCCCCATTTACGATAATAATACTGAGTACAAGATATTCTTACAGTTAGCCCCGAACGAATACATGTGACTCAGCTGTGATCTGTTGCTGCTTACCACACCAATGTGTCACCCCCCGATTACTAAATAATTTGTAAAAAGTTTTTTTTTTTTTTTTGATAAGAAACGTAACGACACGTCGTCGGTCTAGACTGGTAAAGTCTGGCGGTTTCTAATATTTGCCAGTATTTAAAGATTCGTAATCTTATCTAGGAATAATACAAAGTGCAGCTTAACTTGGGCTAGACCAACATAGTTGGCAAATTTGTCGGTCAATCAATGTTATATGAAAAAGGCCATTAAAATGCGCCATGCTAGTAATGCAAGCTATACTAACTATAAATAGTTCAAATTATTAGTCTCCATTAACTAACGTTTGGCAGTTGAAAGTGGTTCCGTTTAGTTTGAAGTGGTTACAAGTGCGCAATATGAGTGTCTGAGTCTATTACGGCCCCCATGTGCTGCTTGCCCCGTGCCGAGGGATTTATAGTGTATAACCAAAGTATTCCGATACTAGAAATAATGTCTGGCATTGAGAGAATTTGTGGGTGATAAATCGCTCATAGTAAAGTGCACTCACTAGCCGGGAAAAGATTAGACAAACCAAATTTTTGGTTGCTTATCAATGTACAGCAGTAGGGAAGTGGACCGTACGGGCCTCAAACAATTTATCAGACACATGTGCGAGAGACTATATAGAATCAGCTGTGTGGCATGTACTTTGGATTTGTTTACGTCGTCGACTTATCAATTTCGGCAGCGAAAATTGCTACAACCTAAGCGTGTCGGTTCTATAGGTATTATATACGGTATTGTATATATAGTTGTATGTAATTATGTATTTGGAACTTGTGCCGATTAGGCTTATCATTTTAAAGTACATATGTAGTTATTATATTTAAATTTTTTTTTTTTTGTTGATATGACGAACCGAGCTTGGCCCTTTGGCATTTTCTGTGTGATGACTATGTGGGTGGGAATTATTAAAAAAAAAATAACATTAGGCACGTACAATTAATATCATAAATATATAGCTTAGGAACCGGAAATGTAATATATACTTAAGCTCAAGTGGCATGTAATCTCGATGATTCATTAGAAACTTAACAAATGGCAAGTTCAAACATTTCATAGAGTTCTTTTGTTATACAATATAAATTGGAAATACAAAAAATCATCTAGCAAATCTCACAACCCATCACATGATTTAGGGCGATTTCAAAAAATTTGGCGAATTACGTTTTTTTCAATAAAGTTCTCATTGTGACGCAGGAAATAAAAGCTGCAGGCACGGGATAGTACAATGTGGAGACGATTTTTATAACGAATTATGTAATAAAAATTGTAAATATCATCGGTAAAATTCTAGAAACTGCCAAATCAATTTGCAAGATCAACGATCTAAAATAAATTTATTGCCATTGACTTTGGTTATCGCTCCAAAGGTGAAGTATGGAGAATAACTGCTAGAAGAGAACAGTAAACCACAGTTTATGGTCGTATTCGAAGGGTGTGTCTTTAATTAAAAGAGATTTCCCTCGGAAAGAAGCGTCTATTTGCTAGCTAAGTCAGTGCTAGGTATAGTACCAATGCTGCAGTGTGGAATCGAACCTTTGTTATTATTAAACAAAAATAATAATAAAATCGTAATAAGATAAGTGAAATGCAACCAGAAAATTCTTTTTAAGATTCCGTATGATGAAATCATTATTATTACTATTGACATTAGTTATAAATATAAAATGCAGCAGCAGTGACGCAAGCAGTTTGAGTCTTACTCAGTTATCAGCACGAAGTACTTCGCTTATCTTTGGTAAAATTTGCAATTACATCAGCCACATTGCGTTTAAAACATTTATTCCAATAATCATCTGAATCTTTAAGATTTTTCAAATTTAATACATACATTTCAGCTTTATCTTCAAAAAATCAAAATTTTTTGAAATAAACCAAGAACTTTGTATACTTTGTATGTTTCACAATATTTTCCCAAACGAGTGATTATGTAGTGGACTCTGAAATATATTTGTTTTTTCGTTTAGTCTGCAAAATTGTCGCTCTTTTTTTTTAATATCCTACAAAGTACAAGATGATAGCTGACGAATTTGCGTCAATCTCTTAACCAGCATCTAGAATCTTAAAGGTAGCATACATTTTTACTATAGAATTGTTGGTGTTCTGGTATTCTTCTTGAATTGGGGACAACTAACACAGGCTTATGAACCATGAACTCTATAATTCTACAACGACATAGATAGTTCTACAAAGTGGAACATGATAGCGGATGAATCTATGTCAATCTCCTAACTATCTCAAATGTACCATAAATTTTGCAATAGAATTGTTTTTATTATTCGCAAAATCGTTGTTCCCTTTCAGATTGGGTGCGACTAACGCAGCCAAATGAACCATGAAATTTTTAGGTTTTATATAGAATTGTTTGTGTTCTACCTAAAATCATTGTTCCTTTTCGGGTTGTCAAAAACTAATGCAGCCGAATCAACTATGAACTGTATAAGCTCCACAACGATATTACGGCAGTACGCGTGTGTTGAAGATGTTGCCGATGAAGACCAGATAAAGCTTCAGCGAAGAAACTAGAGTCAAATATAAAGACAAAGTATAGGTGGACTTCATAACTAGGAGCGGCCTGCTGGAGAAAACGCGTGCACTGGGAAAGCCGGTGAGTTTGGCTGTAACTCGTTAACGAGTTGTTATGGCCAGCTGGGGTAAAGTAAGTACTTGGATGACAGCTACTAATTAAAGCGCCAATTAGCATAATGCATAGTTCAACACAAGCAGTCGTGCATTGCTATCGTGTATTCCTATAACTTCCCATCACAATAAAAGTTGTGTACATTCGATAAGTTCATCAAACTTTTCAAGAACATTGTCGAACACACAAAGAAAATGTTCTCAAAACAACGAGCATGAGCATATCATATGCTAAATAATTCCATCAATCCCACCCATAACTTGTCAATAAAAAAACAAAAACACAAAGAGTCATACACATACACTCAATTAAAAAGACATTTCATGAAATTATTATAACAAAACGCAGCGGGTACGCATTTGTACTCAATTTCCAAGCGACCTCAAACCCAAACAAAAAACTGCCAAATGAGAGCGACAGCGTTGAAAGTGAGAGCAAGGCGCGTGAGTAAGAGAGCGCATAGCCACTTAAAAGCCGCACACAAGCCAGCTCTTTTCAACACAAACACACACGCACACGAACACACATATGTGCAAAAATTCAAAAATATTTGCTGTTGTTTTAAATTGCAAACCAAAGAAAAGCAAATAAAAGTAAATCAATCAAGAAAAGGAGGGAAAAAAGCGAAAAAAAGCTTAATCAATGCACAATAACGGATTATGAAAGAAAACGGCGCCCGTTCGTACCAAGCATAACGGCAATTAAAACACAACAAAAGCAAAAAAGAAAAAAGAGAGACACAAAAATCAAAATGCAAATTGTTTGTGTGACGTTCATCATTGTCTGCTGTTTTATCAATAAAATCTGAGTAGGAAAGTGGGGTGCAGCGACTGCTTTTGGCCAAAAAATTTAGGGGGGGAAAATAAGGCGCGGCATTTGCTATTAGATAATTAAAGGCTTCGTTTTTTTGAACTTACAGAAATTTTTTGAAGAATTTATAAAACGCCACCACAAAGTACACAAAGGTCGAAATCAAACGCATTTTTCTTTTGCACAATAACAATTTCAACAATTTTATTTATCACACAAAGTGCAAGTATATTGCGTCGTTGGAGCTGCGCGCCAAAGTTCAGTTTTGCAATAGATTTTCTTTCAATTTAAATGGCTTTTGTTTGAAATGTTTACAACGATTTTCATAGATATTTTTCATGAACTTTACTTGAATTTCACTATCAATGTCATTTCCGCGTTGAACACGTTTTTCACACTAAGCAGCGTCAAGCAGCGCGCAGCGCATCAAACATGAAAAATGAGAGTAGACCGACTAGAGGCAGCGCACACTGTGTGGAGACACGCATTGTGGCAGCACAAAGAGCTTAAGAGAGTGTGATAGTTGAAGAGAAAGAGTGAGAGAGGAAGAGAGGGAGAGAGTGGCATGCTAGTGCGGGCAGCGGGCGGTGAAAGTTTACTTTAGTTTGTCAGTTTGGCTATGGTGACTGCTGCAATACACTATAATTGAAAAGTTTAAAAACGGGACTTTAAGCAAAAATAATATTTCAAAGCACAAAAATGAAAAACAAAAAGATTTCAAGTTTTATCCGCACTTTTCAAATTCAAGAATAAGTTAATTAAGTTAGACTTCCTGCGTTGATTGGTCATAGAAATATCGGGTCTAGGAGTTACCCAGCTTTCAGACTTTAAAAGCTATGAAACTACAATGCAATAGTACGACAATAAAATTTTGACTCATACAGCTATGTTTCGCATAATGAAAGTTATTTTAATAAAATCCAAGTACTATTCGCAGATAATAAATAAACTCACAGATAAGCAATACAACAATTCAATGTGCGTTGATTGCCAAATATCTTTAAATTCATTTTCAATGCAATTAATATTTTATTTTCACATTTGCAACACTATCGACAAAGTTTATGAAAGTGCATGTACTTTTTAAAGTTTTCGAAATTAAATTAAAAAAAAATATTCCACTTTGACTATGGTCATCGATCCAAAGGCGGAGCAAAGAGTGATTTTTCTTTAGTATAATTTTTTATTAATTTTTATAATTTATAAATTTAAACATTATATATTTTTCCAAAGCTTGGATTGGTTTTGCTGCCTTTTATAGGAAAAAGTTACAAAGAGTGGAGAAAAAAATTATTTTTAAGCTATACTTTTTGTTTTCAACGAAAAAACAGCTTTTTGAATGTCAATATTAATAAAAATGGCTGATTTATGAACAATTTTGCGTAGCAGCGCGCGAAGGATAACTCAAACTCCGTGCAAGATTCAGACAGCAATTTTTATTCCAATCAAATAATCTAAATACGAAGGGAAGGGCCATTGCAATTTGCGGCCCTCTACGTCAATTACTTATTGTTTATTTTGATTATTGGTCTTGGGTAAAATTTTTTAAAAATAGTTGTATTAATTGTAAACTCTAAAATTTATTTTAATTAACCAAAAAAAACTAGTTAAACTTTAAATTTTTGTCAGTGCGTATATGCCCCAGATTGTAGTGTAAGTAGCGTAGCCACTTGTTGTGAGCGGGGCAATAAACTTTTGTGTGGGCGTTTTAAGAGCGCATAAAATTCAGCTTGCAAAATTAAGAGCACAAAAAGTAAAAGCTTAAGCAATAAGAAAAATGCAAGTTAAGCTTTTGGCTAGTATAAAAGCTTTCTAAGCCCAACAGCTGTTTGCCAAAAGCTTGCACAGTGTCACATAACTTGCGTGAATGCAAACAAATTTCAAATAAAGCTTGTTTATTGAAAGCTTTTTACAACTTTTTTGGCTAATCTAATGCAGTCATGAGCTTTTTTGAACTAAAACTAAGCGAAAAATTGCATTTCTTTGTTTAACTATTTGTAGGCATATATTCATAGGCCGGTCCAATGCGTATGGCAATATTTATGGGTTGTCCTAGCCGCGTTTCCATGACACTGAAAGAAGAATCTTTGTAGTAAAAGTTGGCAATACGCGATCTTGACCAACTTAGCTTATCAACTGTAAGCAGACCTACCAACTATTGGTTTATAGAGCTACTTACCGTTTATCAGCTTCACTCTGATACTGCTGATAGCCCTTGCGTTTGGCGGACTTATTTAGACGCAGCGAACGACGCAGCTCTTTGGGTAAAGATTTTGGCGTTTCGCGACGTAAGAAACTGCAGAATTTTTGACATTTCCCATAGACGGTCTGCCAGGCCATGCGCAGCAGCTGTCTGGACTGACGACTTGACTCTGTCGCATCTCCATTGGAATATAATTGATGTGTGGACACAGCCCAAGACATGTTCCACAGTTAATCGAAAGACAAAGACTGATATATTTTAAGTTTGTTGATAGAAATAATAGACGCAGTTTGAACGATAAACGTATAGCTGATAAGATTTGTAAGGTTGTCATACAGTGCGTATGCGCAATTCACTTAGTCTTGTAATATATTATTGAGTCCTAAGCAATAATTTTAATGATACGAAAGCTTTAAATTGATTATTTTGATGTATATTATTTTCATAAAATTGATGTGATTAGGTGATTGATATGTTGTATTGCTTATTTTGCATAATTTTTCGAAACTGTTTTCTTATTATTAAGTATACGACGTAGGGATTATCTTTTGTATTTTATATTATTTGAGCACCGATATGAATATGAAAATTGTTTCCAACATGGCATAAGTGCATCAATGGGGAGTACTTTGCTGTGGACAATGACGAATTTGATGTATAATCATGCACAATTCACTTTCTCAATAAATTTCGGGAAGTGGGTGAGCTAAACCGGCGATCCATCTTTTCAGGTTTGTGAAAAAAAAGTTTAAATTTTGCACAAGGTAAAAAGTGTAGCAATGTAGCAATCCTAAACGGCGATGTATTTATTCAATTTCTAAATCTCCTTATCTATGACTCTTTCTCCTACCGTTTTTGCAGTCGCTCAATGTAATATCTCCCTCTCCCAACCGATCCCATTTATCCACTAACAAAATCAATTGATAAAGTTCCTACGCTCGTTGCTTCTATGGAAGCATCATCACTAAAGCTCTCGATGTGTAAAATTGCTTTTCCAAAAACTATATTGACCACTTTTGGCATTTGAAATTTGCAGTTTCATATAAAGCTATCTGTTGCTTTATCTATCTATCTATCATCTGCTCCATGGCCAAGACATTCTCTAACCAAACTTAAATTAAATTTCAAATTGTAATGGAAATGAATGCATGGCTTAAGTTGCAAAATTTTCCAAGACTACAGGCAAAAATGTCCATTGCCAATGCAATGGCAATTTTGCACTAATTTGCGTCCAAAAACCAACAGCAAATTAACTCCACTTGATAGTGTACACATACACACACACACACCAACACACATTTACACTGCGAGATGCAACATAGAAGATACACAGGAGACAAGCAGACAGCTTGTCCTGGCAAAGAGAGAGAGCATGGCAGGCCAGACAAGCCAATCTAATGATATTACAATTGACCCAAAATTTAAAAATTTTCACATAACTTGATTGTTGCCCAAATGATGACGACAACAACGAGTTATCTGGACAAGTCCAATGGCCAGAGCCAGCCAGCCAACCAGCCAGTCAGCCCCGACCCGACCCGACGAAAACAACCAAATAGCCAATTCCTAACCCTTTACCAAAAATCCGAGCTGCTTGTACCAAAAATTCAATATTTTTCGTTAATGCTACGACAAACCCAAGCATTATATGCAGTAATGTTTAGGTTGACGAGGGCAGGTTGAGTAGTTGTTGGAAGAGAGTGAAAAGTATTTGAGAAATGGATAGAAATTGCTTCTAACTGCTCTAGGTATCTAAATAGTGAGACAGCTTATCCGCCGCGATGACTTTGTGCAGTAAGTAGAATCGAATTAGTCTTGATTTGCTAGGTTATGTCAGGGCAAGGAGTAGGGACTAATATCCTAGACTACGAAAGCCCAAGAATTGGGATGTTTGTATTCTAGTGACTACTTTTAAGAAATGAGTCATCCAGACAATGTAATGAATCTGAAAAAGGCCAGATGATGCAAAGCCTTCTTTCTGCAATGGCAGTATGGGTGCTGCAACGTTTCGCCATAGAAGCGACTAAGCTCCAAGGCTTTGTCCCAGTGATATATGCAATCCTGCATGCGCTTGGCATTTTATTTGCAGTAGAAGAGAAATTACTTCTCAGTTTCAGTTAAGTGCTGATCGGGGATATTCCCAAGTGATTATATCCAGTCTTACATCAATTCTATTTATATTGTGGAGATCTCGTAAGTTCTTTCGCTGCCAAAGGTAAAGGAAGGATAAAGTATACCCTAAGAAAATTTCAGAACACTTTTTAAGAAGGTTGTAAACCCACTCGAGGAAATTTAAACGATGCTGAAAAACCTCTCGAATACCATCTGAGCAATTTGTCGATCAACGAAGAAATTGTCAGATTTGCATACCTCTCAAAATGGAAAAACGGTTCGACCTGAACAAGAAGAGCCACAACAGAGCTTTTAATTCTGCACTCCACAAAAGTTGTTAAAATGGTAAAAATCCCAAGCAATATGTGAGTCTACGGAAAAGGTTTTGGGTCTGAACTTAAATAATAAGTTAATCCGTTTTTGGCATTGTTAGATATTATTTGATATAGAAGTTTCTTAAATTTAAAACAGAAGATCTTCTGTCTGGATTCCTACAAAATGGGAATAAGTGTTGAGTGAAACAAGTGGCGATTTGAAGCAATTGGCGGCAAATCCGATTAAATTAAACTATCTTTGATGCATATTTCTGTCTAAACAGTTCGAATCCGCATTTGGACAAGTGGCTGAGGCACAGAGGATTTTAAAGGAAAGTGGGGTCTTAAAAGCTTGGAATATAGGTCAAGAGGTGAAAAAGTATAGCACTCACGGAATTTTTACGTCTAAGCTCTTTAAATAACTTAAAATGGATTAATAATTTTGCGGAATTGTGCGAAGTGAGTAACTCCCTAAACTCGTATATGAACCATCGGATCCACGGAGAAGTTGTAAAGTCTAAGTCGTTTTAGAGATTGACGCAATAGGTATGATTCTATTTATTATTATTTTATATAAATAAAACTACGCCTCATGAATGCGATTATGGTAATAACACTATCTACTTGTATCCCGCGAAAGGCTACAAAAAAAGGGAACTTTTTGTAGTCGATCCATGTATAAGTTTTTAAACCTAAATCCTCTTATTTCTTAGAAAAATGGCTTTACCGATTTTAACAGATTTAATATATTCTTCGAAATGTAGAACATCTTGGGTTCATATCATCAGACGAGATTTTGAATGTCAATCAGAAATATTGAAAACATGGAGTAGGGTCTACCGGTTTTCTACATTCTTTCAAAAATTTATTAATCGAGATAAAGAGCCTTCTGGATAAGCATCTAAACAAGAGGCGGATCTATGAATAAGTTATCGGATGCCCTTCTCGGAATTATTTGGTTAGTGAATATATAGAACTTTATAAACTGTGGAAATAAATAAACTGCGGAGATATCTAATATCATATATCTCACATATTTTGTTGCAAGTTCCTACAACTTTTCGGCCGACTCTCGCTTGTATGTTACATTGTCCTGAGGCTGTACTCGTAGAAGCATCGAACCTTGCATGTAAAAGCTCAGAGCTAAATTTTAGCAATGTTTGGTTGCAGTTATGAATTTTTGGCATAGAAAATTTTCAATAAAATGTTGCATCTGCAGCTCAACATGGCCAAGTGCAGTGTGAGTGTGTGAGTGTGCGTGAGAGAGTGCGTGTGTTTGTGAGAGTGTGTGTGTGTGTGTGTGTGTGCTTGTGGGTAAAAGGATATGCCCAATGACAACATGTCCTGTATCAAAATACAAATAGCAGTGGAGCACACACCCACCCACACATACTCTGCCGTATCAGGACTCTCGTCCATGGTCCATATGACGCTGCGTATGTGGCCAACACCTAGGGACAATGTGTCGTTGCCATTTGCTGTTCCTGTTGCCGTTGTTGCTGCCATTACCAATGTCGGGCTCTGCATGGTCGCTGCCAGTGTCACCCAGTGGGCAACCAGAGAGATGCCAGTGTTGCCAATGTTGCAAAGGCTAAACAAAATTGCATGTGGTTGCACGCAGTTTGCTCCTGCCGGCGATTGTGTGTGGGTGTTTAGGAAAATCCTTTTTTTTCGTGTTGGGTTTTTCATTGTTATGATGAAAATTCGTTTATTGCTGTTTTGTTGCGTAGATTTTGAGTTCTTTTTGGAATAGGAGTTATTTTCTACAGCGTACCCATTATCCCCTCTAGGTTACGCTAGATTAGTGCAGGCAGTAGGAGACGTACTAGAAACTAAAAGCTCTTGTTGGGAAATCTTTATTAAAATTAATATATTGCTCTGATCTTATAATAAGAAGCTTATGCTAAATTTCTACGATTTCTGCGTACTGCAATTGCTAGAAGATTTCCGAGTCAATATCATCTTTCCAAATGTTAAGAAAGTTAATTATGTTTTTTTTACTAGTTTTTAATATAAAGATACTGGGAGCAAAATTTATTACTATTTGCTACATAGTTAAAAGGAACTTATTATTTTAAGATAACTTTTTGAAGAATTCCACATTATCTATTTTCGCATATTTTGCTTGAAGGACCAGATAAAATAAAATATGAAAATTTTCTCCAAACTCATTGATATGGTTTCTAAACTTAAAATGGGCAATCATGAAGATAGTGCATTTTTTTTTCAAAGTTCTCTTCAAATAATACTTTTGACTTAGGAGTAGCCGGAAAAAAATAATTTTGCAGGGAGATTTTTAGCTCTGGGTATGTTAGCATCCTTTAAGATAAAAATCTGCAGCGCCGTGTTTTAAGGAGAACTTGACACTTAATTTCATTGTCTTCTTTATCGACATCAAGAAAAAAACAAGGTAGTGTTACAACTTGAATATGATACCATTTGTAGTCATTTATTTAAAAATACTTATTACAGTTTTAACCTTAATCTTGGTGGGAAAGGCTTTGTGAGTTTGGTGCCAACTTGTAATACCTTTATGGCGCTTTCGAACTTTTATTTTTTTAATAGAAATTGCTTGTTCTCGTCTTTAAAATCGTCAGGAATGTCCAAGGCATTGCATTCGTCAAGTATCTCATATAATCACACTGAAACACTTCTTTGTAACATGGCGGTAGAGTGATTCCCCGGATGATTATAAATGCATGCGCTGGCGCTAGGGGTTCAGTCACAAGTAACTTATTTAAATGCAATCCTAGAATTTCTACGTATATTTTTGAAATTGTTTCAGTATATTATAAAAATATTTTATTCGATCTGCTGCTATAATGTTTAAGTGAAAGAAAACGTGTGTCGCACATATTGAAGCCGAAAGATGTGGAAAGGCGATTTTTTATAAAGAAACTAAAGAAAAAACCGAAGCTTCCTGAAAAACATTAAGCGCTGAAATTTTTTAATTGCATTATGACTGAAGATGAAATTTTACAATATGAGAACACTTGGTTCCAGATGACTGACAGTTTAAAACATTATTGGAAACACTGAAAATATAGGTCTTCTAATACTGGCTATATTTTTTAAACTTGGCTATTGCCGCCTACTGAACATTGCAAAAGATGCTATTGGATTTTTGGTCAACGATACATTGAAATCAATAAAATTATTTATGGCTTCATAATTGGATTGTGGCAAGATAGAACTCATTATTTGGATATGTTACTTGGGCCAAAATACTTCCAATCGCCTCTAGAAATATTTTGGCATAAGTGATATAAAATCTTAAGAAAACCAACTTTTCTTAAATTATTAAAACTTAATTTTCATATAACGCTTAGGAGGTTCAAGTAGTGTATTTCATACCTTTGAGGAAGCTTACGGTTAGCTTTTCTTAAAATTTCAACTGCGCTAGATTGCGTTGCTGTGCATTTTTTTTTACCCTAATACAGATGCGGCAGCTGAAAATATTCAATACTCTTCTTTTACTGTTTCAAATCGTATGATTTTATCATACAGCCTACGAATTTACTTGGAATTCCTTGTTTAATTTTGACTATATTCAATCGGCCAATTTTTCTTTGTAAACGAAAACTCTTTATTAAGCCAGACACATCCTTAACATTATGCACAAATGCATTCCATGCGTTTTTCAAATTGAAATATTTTTGTCTATTAGCTTTGACAAGTCTATTTCTTTGCAATGATTATGACAGCATTTGTTGAGAATCCCATCAATTATTAAAAATCCAAATATGCAAAATGTGCACTGAGTGCTCAAGTTTGATAAAATGCATCAGATATTTATCGAAAATGTCCTCAATGTCAGTGACTTGGCTTAAAGCAAGAAATAAATAATAGAAATAAAAAAAACAGCAGAAATAGCTTGGTAAGCAATATTTGGGTGGGCGTTGAGGCCGAAGAGCCGAAACTGGGGCAACAAAAGCCATACAAAAATGCAAAGCACTTTCAATTGTAAAATCACCTGAAAACATTTGCAAAAAGCAAAACCCAAACTCAATCCCCTAAAATACCTAAAATACAATGTCGTATTGTCTTTGCGCCCCGACTGTTGAAATCTTTGACTTGCAGGTACATTTATTGATAAAAAAAAAATATGTATATATATATAAAAATATGAGAAAAATAAAATGTGTATGATAGAGCGCAGAGAGATTTACCGAAGGATACGTACTATGAATTTTTGCAATCAGAGATATAAACGCATACACGCAGCCACACAGGACACTACTGCTGGTAAGCTGCATGGAAATGCATGCAAAATTCCATTTAAATACCAACTAAAAACTGTAGGGGTGTGTGCGGCGTGTGCGAGCAGCACTTGCAAAGAAATATTCTTATGAAAAAACATAACCTCAAATATGTTCATTGGCTGCTCTCCCCCCAATATTGGTACATCTCACGTTGTGCATCAATAGTTTTTGTTGAAGATTTTTGCTGCAGCTTTGATAGTAAATTAAAATGCAATAAAAGTAAATAGCATTTTTGGTTATCTGGTTCTTCCCAAATTTATCGATAAACCCGCTCTCTCTCTCTCTCCCTCTCTCTCTATCTCTCGGTAACCACGTGCATGTTTTATTTTATTAAATTTTCAATCATATCTTATACGAACTTACAGTTTGTTATTTCGTTTTTGTGTTTTGAGCTTTGGTTACATTGAGTTGAGTATTTTGGGAGAGTGGCTACCACTTCTTCTCTATATGAAAAGTTATTTTACAATTTTAATATATTGCTATTTACCGTTATGCAATAAAGTGTTGTAAAATACCCAAAAATTTAATAAACAACAATTATTTATGCATCGCTTGTTCGAGACTTCTTTTTATGGGTTTTCTTTTCGTTTTTTTTTCCAATAAAATATGCCATATTTGCATTTGGTGCTGAATATTTATTTATTTGAACTTCAGATTTAAAATAAGAGAAGTCGTAATTGAAAAGAGTTGATGCATACAGCAGTTGAGATAATTATGAAGTTCAACTCTTTTTAGGCTTCTACAGATATTTGTTTACAAAGATATTTTTGTTTTTTAATTGCAACGTTTGGGCAATCAATGTGCACAGAACTTTAAACACTAGTAAAGGGTGATTTTTTTTGAGTTTGACAATTTAATTTTTTAAACTTAAAAACACATGAATTTCGGAATACTGGCTTGAAATCTTTATCTTAATTGATAGAAAAGTTAATTTTTTTAATTGTTTAAAGATAATTCTGTTTTTACGAAGAAACAAAAACCGGAGTCTTCCGTTGATCAACAAAATTAATGCGCCACAAGACGCTCAGCCTGTCCGTGCTGTTGTATAGAGCAGAAGTATGGATTGTGTCGCTGACGTATGCAGCACGCTTGAAGTGTTGGAGAGAAAAGTTCTTACCACAATTTACGGTCACTTTCGGCTTGCAGACAATTATCGCATTCGAACGAACCATGAGCTGTATGAGCTCTACAACGACATACATGTCGTGCAGTGCGGCTCAATGATCTCGCTCGTACGGCAGAAGACGCTAGAGCGAGGAAGGTGTTTGATGCTAAAGCCAACGAAGCAAGACTAAGGGGACGACTAGAGCTAAGATGAAAAGATCCAGTGGAGTAGGACCTATCTTCACTTGGAGCAATTAACTTGAGAAGACGCAAGCAAAGCAGGGTCACCTGACAAGAGCTAGTGAGGTATTGTGATGGCCTATTAAACTAAAGTGAGTAATTTTATGTAAATGTTGTTAAATTCTGACCCAACCTAGTGTGCTCCACTCCAACGAATCAACATGTGTCTTTCAAATAATTTTTTAAATATTAGAATCTAGTGCGGGCCATGAGACTAGCCTTAATATAGATAGATAGATGTGCGGGTGGCAGAGCCGACGAAGGCACCGCCTCAGACACTCAGGCTAAATAGCCCATTGTGCCCTACCGGAGTCTTAACATAGCAATGAAGCAATTTTGTTTATTCGTAGATCTATTCAACCAGATAAGAGCCAAATTTTGAGAATAAATTTTAATAATTTTTAAGCGCTCTTCATTTGTAAGTCGCTTTAGGATTCAATTATTATTCCTACTGAATGGTAACACAAAGGACGTCAAGCGCTATGGCTATTTTAAAAGCAGTGTTGCCAAAAAATAAGTTGCTAAAATGCCACCGTTTATATTTTAAGAGTTTATTTTTACAAGATTTCTGTTTTGCCGCAATATGACTTGGATCGCGTTAAGAAGCTGATTTTTCACTTAAGAGCTGCTTGTTCTCCGCTGCGGGTTGCCTGAGGATTCCAGTTGTTACGGTATTTGGTTGCTAATTACTGCAGGATCCTTATTTTGAACAGAGAGTGGAGGCAGCGCTTCACAAAAACTTGGGAATGTTTAAGAGTCTGCGAGACGCATTGCTTGTTTTGCAGCTGTAGAGCAAAGTATCTTAAACCTTTTAGAGTTTTAGTTAATAACTTTATCTTTTATCTTTGACCTAAGCTATCAGTGACTAAAAATACTTCATCCCATTTTTGAAAAAGTTTTTGAATAGTGAATATTTGTTCTATGTGCCGTGTTTCGCAATCGATCAACATTGCTGGTTGAGTATCTTTGGTTAAAAAGTTAGAAAAAACACGAAAATATATATGTCATTTCATAAGTGCCCCCCAGCCGTATACGCAATATCAAATCATCTGCTTTTTGGCATAAGAACCAACACAATATGTTCGGCCCTACTTCTTAAAGTAGAGTAGTTCGCCTTAAAGTAAAAATACTTTACTATTTAATTTCTAATTAAAACTTCAAAAGTAGAACCATAATATATCTTTTTTATATCTTTTTTCGATTTTTAACATGCAGATATGGTACTAGCATTTTTTCAAGTTTCGTAACTAGTATAATCGATAGTTTCATGAAAATCAAATGCTCTAAAATGATTACTCTTTGAATTAATATTACTTTCAAACTATAACCTTAGTTATGTTGCCAAAATATTACCATTTTTTTTTCCTTGTTTTTAATGTAATTAAACTCGCATCAGCATAAAAAAGGACAAACCATGTGACGCTTATTACCAAAATAAAATGCATTTTGGAACTTTAAGTAAATTGCAGTGCATTTTTTGTCACTTAGCTTCGTTTGTTGGCCTCATTGACAGCCTTAAGCCAGTACCAGGACATTACTGGGACACACACGCACATACACACACACACATACCAAAAATGCACAGGCTGCAGCATTTGGTGGTATGTGTTGGCGGCAACATCAACATGGGTATTATATATTTCCATTATATTTGTGTGTGTCAGTGTGTATGTGTGGGTCCGTATAAGAAAACGAGTTGGAGAAAAAAAAAAGTTCAAGGATTCGCTGCACGTTCGCATCTTTAACGCCATATGTTGACTTTTGCTACATTTTCGTGCTCACACATACACCCAAACATCCCTACACATATATATAGGCATAAGCGCTCACATCCTTATACAGCACAGGTCAGCTAATTAGAACTACTTAGTTTTGCAGAACTAGCTATTTGATCGTAGTATTAATAGACTTAAGTCTGTGCTTTGTAATTTTTTTTTGTTTGGATCTAAAATAATTTTTGAACCTAGGCCTTGCTTCTTTTTTCAAAACATGAGCTTCATCTACAATCCTCGTCGAATATAGATTCTTAACGCCGACTTAGAGGAGTCTAGCTTATATTTATATCATCTTAGATAAGAAATCGGTTTTTTCTACCGTCATCCAATTTCTCAAATTGTCGAAAAAGGTTGTATTAAATTATGAGTGATTCCATAAGTTTTTGGTATAATAATTTATAATATAGGCATAGTTTTATTTTAATACATTTATTTTTTTATTGGATCTGCTCATTATGAGACTTATGAGAGATTATGAGGCCTTAATATTTCAAGTTGGCCTAGCATGCCAATACGATGCAGCCGGGTTCGACTAGATAACCGTGTTAAGTTCCTCGCAAGGGTACTCGTAATGTATCGCAATGATTTTCCGTTTGTTGGTATATTTTATCTCGGACCGGAAGTATGATTAAGTCCCTGTGGATGTTTTCATACCGAACGTACCAAGAAACGCCGTTGATGATTCTCAGGATCTTCGATTGGGCTCTTTTTGAGATGACTTTTACACTGCTCTTACTGACGTTGCCTTATAGTTGGGAACCATTAGTCGTAATCGATTATAAGACGGAGTTATAGAGTAGCACCTTCCTTATATTCCAGTCTTAGCAGAGAACGTACGCTAAGAAGTCAATTTAGAGTGCAGGCTTTTAGTAAGAGGTGTGTTCTTCTTGTTTCGATGTGTCTGCGCCATGTGAGTCGTCTGTCAAGGTTAAGAACTAGAAACGCAGCTTTCATCGGATTGCACTGGCATTCTCTGTTAGGCAATGCTGCGTATACGTAATATTCTAGAAAGATAATTTTGCAATACATTTCGTTTTGTATTTGTAATATTTATAAACAAAAGAAGTAGTTCGACGTCCCTAGACTCGTTCAAGGGTACTGCTAATTTAAGCACGACTAGAAAAAAACATCATCTCTGCAGTCTAGGACTTTGTATACAATATCAGGCAGATGGAAATGGGACTGTTGATGCTGATATTATTAGAAGCATTTTGGCTGATTGACTTATTTGAGTTTCACATATAATTTCACATTTTCATGAAAGACTCGCCGAAACAAAAGCTTTTCTATTTAGAATCTTCAGAAGGTTGGATTTTTAGTTTCATTTTTAATTCACAACTAACCTATTCAAGTGCCGCAAAGTGTATGTATGCACATATCCTTTATCTTCTATGCGCTCTATAATGCCTGCTGGCAACAACTACAAAGTCTGCCTTTGGCCTACTCTTTCTTCTTCGCATTTTTTTTTGCCACATTTCACTGTTGTTGTTATTTGTTGGTTTCTTCCTTTTTTTTGGTTGCTTTTTCTTCTTCAGCTTCTTCTGTGCTTTTGGTGTTCTTAGATTGTGCGCCACACTTTGGCATTTTATAACATAAACTTTCATTTATTTTCGCTCTCTCTCTCTCTGGTCCTTATGCCATTTTTTTGTTGTTATTATTGTGAGACCGTGTCGTAGTGCTTGTAATGCGCTCTTGTAGTAGTTCTTTGTGTCTCTCTCTCTATGTAGTCCTTTCTATGCGTGTGTGTGTGTGTGTGAGTGTGTGCACATATGCAAAATCCTGATGTCTTGACATCTGTCTACCATGAAGCGCAAGAAAACCCAAAACGACAAAAAGCGGTCGAGTGAACATTTGAAAATCGTCCAAAAATTTAGATTTGCATGCAGCACATAAGCATTACATTATATATGTACACGCATATGTATTTATCTAGGACGATGGGTGTGTGTGTGTGTGCGAGTGTCGCGGTGAATTGTGGCCAAAAGTTGAAGGGGCCGCCATTGTTGTTGTCGCCGCCTAATGTGAATGGCAAGGACATTCAAAACTTGTAGTTGTAGTTCCTAACTGTATTTTGTGTGTGTGTGGGGGGGGATTTATGTTATCTATTTTTGACTATTTGAAGATACGTTAATATGGGAGTGGCAGGGGGTACAGCTAAGAGTGTCAAGAAGTTTTCTCAAAAAGCCACTTTAAGTAGTTAACATTTTTCGTATTTGTTAAAGAAAACTAAAACTCTTCTCCTCATTTTAATTTTACTTAAAGAAATCTTGAGCTACTTTGCAAAATCGAATACTAGCAAATACAAATTTATTTCGGCTCTTCAATGAATTTCAATTCTTTTGTCTATATTTTAATGTTTTAATAAAAAGAGCGCCTTTCTCAATATGGCAAAGGTATCAATCATTATGTTGCACGTCTCATCTCAATGGTATTTTGAACAACAAACTTAGAATAAAAAACAAGGGGCGACTATTTTGCCTTTAATATTTTATGCAAATTTTCATTGTAATAAAAATTTTTCGTGCCTTCAAATACAAATAGACCCCAAGAAATAGACGAAACATAGATACACACACACACACATGCACACATGTACACAGATATACCAACACATATGCAAATACAAATTGATGCCAATGCCGTTTGTCTTTCAATACATTTTTCTTGTTCTCCGTTTTGGCGCACATTTTGGCATCCATAGATATATCCATATCGACATATATATATATATAAACATACGTATCTATGTAAATGTAAATATATGCATGTGTGTGTGTGTGTGAGGCGCAACTCTCGGCCCAAGTTGCGATATCTGTAACTTCCCCCCTTGATGCTATCAACCTATGCAGCAGCAGCAGCAGCAGTGGCTGAGCACAGTGGACCAAAAATGCTAAAACTTTTTTAGATTTTAAGTTAGACAAAAAAAAGTTGTCTTATAAAAGGTTGTCAAATATCTCCCTTCCGCCTTTTTGTCTTTTGAATTTCGCGGCTATGTACAAAGCGCTACAGAGCTCGTATCTGGCAACACTATACATAATTTGAAAGGTCTTGACATAACCTACAAAACGACGCTACGCATGGTTAGTTTGGATATTTCGTTCAACAGTTATAGACGTGTAAACATGGAGTTCACTAACGCCGAAATTCGCGCTATTTTAAAGTTTTCCTTCGTTAAAGGCAAATCCGCTAGAGAAACGTTCCGTGAGATTAATGGTGTTTTGGGGGATGGTACTCTATCACTTCGAACCGCGGAGGAATGGTTTCGACGATTCAGAGCCGGTGAAAACGACACCATGGATAAGCCAGCCGGCGGAAGACCTGTGACGACAAATACCGATCAAATCATGGAATACATCGAGTTAAACCGGCATGTGGCATCTCGTGACATCGCCCAGGAGATGGGAGTTAGTCACCAAACCATTTTAAACCATCTGCAGAAGGCTGGATACAAAAAAAGCTTGATGTTTGGGTGCCGCATGATTTGACGCAAAAAAACCTTCTGGACCGAATCAACGCCTGCGATATGCTGCTGAAACGGAACGAACTCGACCCATTCTTGAAGCGGATGGTGACTGGCGACGAAAAATGGATCACATACGACAATATCAAGCGAAAACGGTCGTGGTCGAAGGCCGGTGAATCGTCCCAAACAGTGGCCAAGCCGGGATTGACCGCCAGGAAGGTTTTGCTGTGTGTTTGGTGGGATTGGAAGGGAATCATCCACTATGAGCTGCTCCCATATGGCCAGACGCTTAATTCTACCATCTACTGCGAACAACTGGACCGCTTGAAGCAGGCGATCGACCAGAAGCGTCCAGAATTGGCCAACAGGAAGGGTGTAGTGTTCCACCAGGACAACGCCAGACCACACACTTCGTTGATGACTCGTCAGAAGGTACGGGAGCTCCGATGGGAGGTTTTATCGCATCCACCATATAGCCCGGACATAGCGCCAAGTGATTACCACCTGTTCCTGTCCATGGCGAATGCCCTTGGTGGTGTAAAGTTGAACTCAAAAGAGGCATGTGAAAAGTGGCTGTCCGAGTTCTTCGCAAATAAGGAGGGGGGCTTCTACGAGGGAGGTATTATAAAGTTGCCGTCTAGATGGAAACATATTATCGAACAAAACGGCGCATATTTGAACTAAATCCGATCACTGTATCACTTTTTATAAAGCATTGAATAAAGAGCAAAAAAGCGGAAGGGAGATATTTGACAACCTTATATAAAAAACATAAAAATTTAAGGATAGTACTCTAATTGAGGAGAAAATATGAGTGACCCCGGCCACGTTTAGGAGTTCAATTTCGATAGACTTTTTCACATGCACAATTTAAAGTTATTATATTTTTTTCGAGAATAATGGTTAGTAACTTTAACCAAACAAAAATTGCCAAATCGTTTACATTCTTTAATTACCTTGACTTAAGATCAATTTTTAGTGCATAATTTAATTAACGTTTTGTGTAAATGCTAGTTTTATTGCTATTGCGAAGAATTTGTTTTTAAAATAAACATAAATTTTAAAGAACCAACTATAAAATAAAATAATGAGAATAAAATTATTGAACTGCGGATTTTGACCTATCCAGTGGGGCTACATTACGCATACGCAATAAATATGCAAATAGAAATTCTTGTAATTTGGAAGGTATATACGAAATGACAAAAACAATTGCATTTAAAAATGCCAATTTAACATACATCTTGATTTATCAATCATGTAAATTTATATTTAAGATAAATAAAGGTTTATAGAGACTCAATAGAGATAATAGAGAAATTGAATCACGGATCTTCGTTTCTGTACTGTAACTACGCTACCCAGGCCCACAAAATATATTTTACTATTTTTTTAAATTATAAAGTTCCAGACCCAGTTGGTTCACCGAGCAGAACCGATGAGCCACTCTATTGATGATCTACTCTACGGAATTCTTCGATTTACTGTATATGAAGGAAAAAATATGTGCTTGGATGGCGTAGTTTGCCGAAGTCGTCGCTTCTGATTGCTTGCATGGTGTCCACTGCAAATACGCTGAAGCGATGTTCTATTGAATAATATGGTTGTTATATTTACGTAAAGCATCGGTGTGATCCATTAAGGTTTGTGATGATTTATCACGTTAAGCTGGCCCACTTTGATTTTGTCAACGCTGGAATTATATCAAGTATGTAGTGAATGTTTATGATTTTAGGTAAAATGTAACCATTTATAGATCCAAGCTTATTAACTTGGCTTTTGTTTATACTTTTTGTACTTTCTTCTTTCCCTAAACTTTTTTATTGAAAGATTTGCTTATTTTTAAGTAAAGATTTGCGTTAGCATAATATATAACCATAACCGAACCGAAGTTCGGTGGTTCAATTCTGCTCAGCAACACTCATGCATTTGCCTACCACTGCAAAATCACGCTATTTGCTTTAGTAAATCACTCTCAATTAAGGACACCGCCGTTCGGATATATTTCTAAGCTTTGGATCAATATTATCTTGGAACAACTAGTAATAGAGATCTTTCCATACTCCGTCTCTGCAACGACTGAATTTAACTAACCAAAAGCCCGTAAGATTAGAATTAACTTTAAAGTTTTTACTCATTTTAAAAATTTAAAAATTTTTACAAACTGAATGGCAGATGCTGCCCACTGTGCCTAGGCAGCTAGAGAGGCAGCAGCTTGAAACAAATGCCAAGTTAATGCTTTGGCATATGTCGACATTGATGTCGCTCCCTTCGACAATGAATGCCGCATGGACATGACCTCAATTGCAGTTGTGTGTGTGTGAGTGTGAGTGTGTGAGTAGCGGATATATATGTGTATTGGTTTGATCGACATCAATACGCAGGGGCTGTAATATGTGTTAAGCGCCATCAAACGTCTGTCTCCGCGTCCAGCGCCAACTCTTAACGCTCGCGCTGGCATCCCTTGCCCAACCAGCAGCTGCCAGAAAAAAGAGTAACACATTGCTCTCTCTCACTGTCATCTTTTAGGCTGACAACAACGACAGCTTCAACAAGGACAACAACAAGAACAACGACAACGTTTAACAAGCGCCTCTGGCCACATTGGCCGGCCAGCTGCTCCCCCCACCCCCATAAAAAAAATGCTATTTACTATTGCCTACTTTTTTGCGCGTACTTTGCAGATTTGGCCACACTTTTTATCTTGCTGCGAGTGTGTGTGTGTGTGTGTGTGTGTGTGTGTGTGTGTTTGTGTATCTGTGTCTGAGTGTGTTTGTGTGTGTTTGTGTCGTATCTTTAGCCATTTTGTTTAACATATTGTTGTATGACTTAAGCTGCTTTTTTATGCCATTTTCATAGTTGTTGATGGCGTTATATACATTTATTTTTTGTTGTTGTTGTTTTTCACAGGTATTGTATCTGTTGGATTGCCCGTAGGGTTCATTGCTTTCAATGTCTACCCGCGTGTGTGTGTTTGTTTATGATGCACTTAACTTTAATATTTAATTTAAATGTGCTCGTTGGTATTTCTTTGTGTAAAGTGTTTTATGTGTCTGTATTATGTGCAAAAAAATAAAGAGGAGGCACGCCCATAAAGAGTCTGCATTTATATGCATGTAATTGATGAGGTTTTATTTAGGCAGTTTTGTTTGTTTTTTTTTTTTTGTGGCAAGCAGTTTGTTGAACATATTTATGCAAGCTTTATAAGTTATGCAATTTGAATTTTATGTTTAATTGTATTGCGGGCTTTGGTAGTCACTCCTGAATCGTAAAGTCGGTGGTTCGATTCTAACCAGCAGAACTGGTGCTGCTGCACTCATGTACCTAGGAAAATGTCTATTAATTAAAAAAACCGTCATTATCTTTAGGCGTTTGGGGCACTCCATGCCGCTTTTATTTGGCTAGAATTGAATCTGCACAAAATTAGCTTCTGCTCTTCGGTTTGAATTGGCACCCATCATGTCGACTGTCTTATATATTTATTTATTATTTATTTTGGGGTACAACTAGGTCCAGCTGCGCTTAAGATTAAACAATTTGAAAATGTTTGAATTACGAAATGTCGTCTGCTTTGGCTCGGCCATGTCATACGTATGAGCGAAGACACTCCAGCAAAGAAGTTGTTCGACGTGAAAACCGACGAAGGGTACGATCAAAGCTGCGAAGCAAAGACCATTTCTGTCGCCACCGGATATCCGCAGGCTCAATGATCCGGTATATGGCGGAATATACTGCAGCTATTATTTGAAGAAAATTTCAGTTCCACAGCGGCTGTATTAGTTGGGAGTCATTTGATACATACAAATCGAAACGATAATATTCCGGCGTTTATAGGATAATAACAATGATAATGAGATAATTCGGCTGTCAACAAGAAATCAAAACTAGACACAAAATATATGGTATGAAGCCGTGTATTATGGAGTGTCTTCTGTAAATAGATTAAATTCTTAGTTTATTCGCTTGATTGTAATGAGGAATCCATCGCAAAGAAATATAATATTGATAAGTCTAGACAATATAAATTTTTAATGTTCATCTTTCCCTAGGTTAATTTTTTTTTACCAGCCAGTTTCTGCACTTATGTAAGAGTGCTCAATTATTTACAAGACTAAAATGTCAACTTGTGCCCCTTCTGTAGCTGCAAAATTTTGTAAACTGCGATTTTTTAATGTGCTCCTGTAGGACTGCCTCAAGTCGCCGCAATATTTATATACTTCTTTGCATTATCTATACACAAAAAAAGAGAAGAAAAGAATCTATAAGTATATCCCATATGATAACTACCAAGTTATTGTTTGGCACTTTATATGCAAATTCACAAAATGCTAGCATACTTTTAAGCTCTATTTTTTAATCAAAAAGCACAAACGCAACGCTCAAAGCGTTCAAAAAATAAGTTCTTTTTTTTTTGGTTTTTTTGTTTGTCTGGTTTAACAGTTTTCAGCTCGACTTGGTAGTCAGGAACAACAACAGCAACAACAATCAAAACAACAACTACAACTGAACTGAAAATGGCCGCAAGGCTATATGAAAGTCAGCTCACACCTTAAGGTAAGACATACCACCGCTGACGCCTCCATCTGCGCGCCGAGCATATACACTTATAAAGGAAAACAATTTGAACTCGCCAAAATGTGGCAAATGTGGGGACCGGGGCCCCTTCCTTTCCGCCACATACAACTTTTCACCTGCGCAACAGTAAGAATTGTGGAGCATCGACACATAAATAACATTGTTGCTGTCGAGAGAAAATTGTTTGTAAAAATTGTTGTTGGATATCCCCCCAGGCTAACAATAACCACTAACAGTAACAACTGCAACAACAACAAAAGGCCAACACAACAACAACAATGACAACAATAACTACAACAATGAGCCAAAAGAAGACATTAACTTATTAAATTATTGTTTTGGTCATAATTTCAACGACACTAAAATTAAAAAACCATTACCCAACCGACGGCCATTATTTCCTAAAAATCACAAAATGGAGGGAGAAGTAACAAAACAACAACAACGAGAAGAACAACAACAACAACGAGAGCAACCACAGAACAACAACACACAGAGCAGAAGCCAAAAAAATATTAGGAGAAGAAGTACAAGGAAGACGCAAAGGCGGCAGCAGCAGCAACAGGAAAATATATTTCCGCTTAATTTATTAACGATTTTTGTAAGCTATAAACTTTACATGTGTGCGTGTATGTGTGTGTGTGTGTGTGTGTGTTTGCGAGGGAAGGCTGTAAAGTTTTCGTAATAAACAATGTGATTGGTAAGGTGGGCTGCCTTTAAAAGTATTATCGTTGTAAAGGTTTCAAAACTATTGGCGCTCGAGGATATTGGGAATTAGCTCTTTTGTTTTGGATAATAATTGTGCGAAAGTTTACGAGGGTAGACAGCAAAGTTTGGTGATAGCGATCGATATGCGATTGATCTGATAGACAGGTTTGAAAAGTATTGCTTCGGGAGGCTGTTGAAAAATTACGTGTAGTTTCGATGCCGATAATAATTGTATGCGTGTTTGCGAGGGTAGGCTACACAGTTTTGTAGTAAGGCAGGTGATTGGGCAGCGTTTTTAACTACTATTATTTCTTAAAAGGTGTTTGTACAAGTTTCCCTAGTTTCGATGTTTATGGTAACTGTTTGAGTCATTGCGAGGGTAGGCTGTGCTGTTTCTGATATCGGTGGTGGCTTGTAGAAAAGTCAGTATTCTCTTCTTTTCCTGGACGATTGGAGGTGTAGGCTGCCATCAGCCGTGTTATCGGTGGAAAGGTTTGTTGTGGTGCCGATAATAATTATGCGAATATTGGCGAGGGTAGGCCTCAAAGTTTCGCGATTGATCAAATGGTCTGATAGCTACATTGTATAAAAACAATGTATAATATCTACATGGGGCTGTTGTATGATAAAGCTATACATTCTCAATATCCATAGTAGTCTTTACGAGGTTGGGCTGAAATGTTTTAGACTAAGCGAGAAGTTTGATATGATGGGTTGGCGAATTAGGTAATTATGACTTCGTTTCGGTGTCCAAAATTACTATGTAACCGCTTGAAGGATGGGCCCAATAATAATAATAATAATGCGATTGGCAAGGTTGGCTGTTATAGGCCTCAAAGTTTTGAAGTAAGCCAGATGTTTGATCAGGTGCTCTTCAAATTAGTGTGTGGCTCTTCAAATTAATGGGTTAATTTATTTTGATTCAACGAAATATGTTTTGGTCTTCAACACAAATTGTTATTACGCTTCGAACGCTGTATATCATAAGTCGATCTATAATTCCCTGTTTGTTGGCAGGTACATCTATCTAGCTTCGATTTTGAAAGTTACTGTACGACCGTTAGCAAGGGTAGGCTGTATAGTTTCTAGGTTAGCAATACGGTAAGCAGTGATGCTTTCAGGAATTTTAACGCTTCTTGAAGCTTTTGGAGGTTTTCATAGCTTTGACATCAACACTGTTTGAGTGTTTGGGAGAGGAAGCTGTAAAGTTAAGAGGTAATCAATTGGAGAAAATGGTTAGTTTGCTTTGAAGTCGGTTTTTGATGTGTGATCAATATCGAAGATAGAGTGAAAAGTTTTCGGCTAAGAAAGGAGATAAGCTGTTATATTTAATTCATGTAGCTTAGTTTTAATATTCCCTAATTTTAGTATTATTTTCATTGGACTCAGTTGTATTCCTTAAATTGATAGATAAATAAGTAGGATTGATAATAATCTTAGCTAGTTTGGCTTCCTGATCTTTATTTTTCCACTAATAAGTGTCAAGTTTGTGAATTATTAAGTGCATATGTACATCAAGATTATAAGTGGGAAGTATCCAAGTTCTGCAGAACTTGCAATAATAGAGAGTTTTTTGAGTTACCATAATATAAATAATATACTTTCATCCAGATCTGGAAATGAATGATGGGAATCCGATGGTAACTATCAGTTTTATCAGTTATTTTTTGATAACATTGTTTTTAATAGCAGACTCGGTTTGCGTGTCTTGTATTATTGTCAAATATATTTGGTTCGGTTTATAAATTAACCAATTACAAAAGCGTGTTTTAATTTTTGAGTTTTACCATCGAAAATCATGTGATTTCTCAATTTTATTCTCAATCCCATTTCTATTCGAATACATCAATCATAACTAGAATCAATAATGCATCACATAAGTCATTGCTTTGTGTATAATCATTCCGCCAAAGTGTTTTTAAGCTGAGCCTATTGACATTTTAAGCACAATGCGAAAATCTTGAAAAATCAAGTTAAATTGTATAGAATTTATCACATACCACATATCAAATACCACAAAAAATACATATACGATTTCTCTTCCATCAACCCTCGAACTGAAAAGTTATCCAACTAGTACCAAAAAGAAGAAAACATGTTTTGCTAATACAAACTCCTAGCCTGCCCAATTACTTTTCGTGCCACCCTCTCTCTCTCTCCTACTATGGTGTGTGTGTATTCTTTTAGCTGTGTGTGATGGGGATGACGATGGTGATGGGTGCGAGTACACTAAGTGATTTTATGTAAGGCACAGGCGGTGTTCCCATCTTCCACTTCATCATCCATATTTTTCTTGGTGTATTCTTTTTTTTATGATTTGCACATAATTATAATTGAAATTGCGACGGTTCGAAGCAACGTGTCAGAGGCAAAAGTAAAACCGAAATAAAAAGGGCCTTCAGAGAGAGAGAGAGAGGCGGTAGTCAGTCGAAGTGAAGAAACGTTCTTCGAGTGCCAATAAATAATAGAATTAAGCCATAAACTGATAAATGATGTGCCAAGACGTCTGGCCATAAATGTGCCGGCCTCTTACATAATAATAAACAAAGTTAATCATTTAGGATAATTGAAATTTTTACGAGACACTCAAAATTATGTTTCTTTTTTTTTTGCGTCCTTTGGCTTTTTTTTTGTTTGCATTTGCCCCGGGGGCGTTGCTTTTGTAGCTTCCGCGTACAGGTAGCTTAGCTCTCTTATGACCACGAGGCTCATTATCTGTTAAAGTTGCTGGTTTTTCGAGAATTTTTTATGAGACTTGCAATTTCTAATAGACTCGCGTATTATTTGCTGTTAACGTGCTGCAAATTGAATAAATAGAGTTGTTAATTTGGCGTAGCTTAGGAATATATAAAATTTTGTTGTTAAATTTTAGCAAAATTTGAAATTATAGTAATGAGCTCAAACAAAAGAGAATCCGACATCGAAAATACTCAAGTTGAATTGAAAGTAACTGAATTGAGTTAAAAATAAAAGGTCTTGAGTATTTATAAGTCAAAATAAATCTTACAAATTCTTGAAAAATACGCTAAGATTAAAGAGTATACAATTTGGAGTGTTATTGAAAATGACAAGTGCAAAAAGTTAAGAAAGCGTTATGACTTTTTCAAAACTTTAAGCTTAAAGATTACGTTCTGGAAAAAGAATATATTTCAATAAAATAATATAAAATAAGATTCTTCTTTCTTTTTCCTGCTTACTTTCCATTCTCTTTGCGTAAAGTGTAACAGGTCCCAGCCTGACATATAGGTGGCGCTACTAGAATTAAATACATATAATTTTAAGTTAGCCCTAAACTTTAAAAATTATAAAATACTGCTTTTTGATGGGGAAAAATTACAGTTGATGCAAAAACTTGGCTTGATAATGAATTTCTGGATACATTCCCAGGAAAATGACATTAAACTGAATTTGAATGAAAAAGCTGGGACTCTAAAGATATCAACTGAACGTGTACTTCATATGATTCACTAACTTCTGGCTATGAGAAAGCTCAGTGCAAAGTGAGTGCCGCGTAAAGCTCACTTTTGACCAAAAACAACAACGAGTTGATGAATCGGAGTAGTATTTGAAGATGTTCAAGCGCAATTAACCCGAGCTGTGGCAATGGACATGGCTCCATCATTTCACCACGAAGTCCAATCAGCAGTCATCAACTTTTTTAAAAAAGATTTTTAGTACACCTTTGTTATTTTCAATAGTTGTTATATTTTTAATATTTATTGATACTCTTTATCATTATTTTAAGCTAATATTATCTTCAAACTTTTTCAAAAACTCAATATAAGTGTAAACATAACATAAAAAACACAGATTTTGTATTTTTTGATAAATATTTTATTGATGATTTTTCTTTAGTAAACCATTATTTGTTTATATTTTTTATTTCTTATGTTTATTATATAAATAATTAATTTTTTTTTTGTTATTTTTCAAATTGATTTTTACGCATTATAGAAATTCGTACTCATATTTTTCCAATTCTAGTTTAAGCTGCATCAATCCAACGTGGCCAAAGGTATTACAACTTTTGGCTTTCATTCCAAAATACCGCTTATTGAGTTACTTTTCATCATTATATTTAAGTGCATCGTTTCGCAATTTTTTAGTGTCAATAAAAAAATGCTAAGCTCATTTTGCTGATTTTTCACCAGTTTTCCAACGATGCCCGAAACCGCATTACAGTAACACCTTCTGCTTGATCCCTCTCACTTCACATAGCTCAATAATTCGTCCATTGGCATCGGAGCGCGTCCCTAAGCCCCCCAATCGTTTGCAATTTGTTATAGTATTTACTTTAAAGCGTAAATTTTCCAACCCCCAACAAAAAGTATACAAAGCCAAATAGACAGCGTCAAGACATAAAATACGAAATCCCATATGGCCCACAAAACAAATACAAAATACAAAATACTTGATATGCGTATTTTGCTATAAAAAGCCGCAGAGCGCATAACTCGAAATCTCAAAATAGGAAATAATAAAAAAAAAATCAACGAGACAAAAACGCAATGAGTGGGAAAACAAAACTGAACCCAAATGGAATTCTGGACAAACTGACAACCTTAAAGCATAGACAGGACTATATATGTGCAAGAGCAACAACTTTATGACTTGATTCTTTTTTATTTTTTTTTGTTTTTTTTTTTTTTATTATAATTTCATATTTTATGTTGGCAAATTTCAAAGGCAGCTAGCAGCTAACATATTTGCATAAATTTTTTAGAATTATACTTTATGATTTTTTACGATTTTGTTTTTATTTTCTTGCGCCCAACAAACGTACGCAAAACATATAGAGATGTGTTTATACGAGGGCAGTCTGAAAGTTAGTTGAGTAGAGTGTTGTGCTGGTCAGTGATTAGCGGTTGTGAAAAGTGATGCCAATGCTGGTTATTTTGTAAGCAAAGAGTGCTGCCCATTGTGTTGAAGTTTAGAGCTAGATGGCGCCAGCAGTATCGTCAGCTGCATTGTTTGCTTGTAAAAATTCGCATTTGTTTTTATTATATAAGGACTTACATTTTCTCGTGTTCCAATTTTTAAGAATAATTCTGTTTGATTTTTCGAAGTACAGTAGCTGCGTTCAATTGTGCTATCCATTTATTAGCTGGCTGTTTGCCTATAAACTAAGATACATGTATAAGTTAAATAAGACAAATAAAGCAGAATTTATTCTATTCCAGCAAGTGCAATCAACTACAATTATGATATTTGGTGAAGCTTCTTTGAAAGTTATATACTTCTCTTAAGATTGCTATAAAATACGAAGAGACAATACTGAGTGAGATATCGTATTATGACAACACCTCAACCCCATATGTGGTAAAATGTTGGCAACCTCCCCTATTTGGTCTATTCTATTTTTTCCATTAATTTTTCGGGTTGCTAAAATACGGCACTTCTATTGTGATAGATAAAAACTGCTTCTTAGAAACGTATTTTCAGCTAAATTCAACATTTAATGTTAAAACGCTTCAGTGTATATCTTTTGTTTTTTTTGCTTTTCAATTTATTGTTTTTTCTTTCGATTTTTCAAATCAATTCCTCTTGTACAACAATATCGATTACTATAATATTTTTCTGGCAGCTCTCGTCTGCGGTGGTAGTACATTGGCTGGTCATAATTTTTTTATGCCAATATAAGCTGAGCTGCTCGTTGCCGCATAAAATTTCCCAGTAAAGCAAATAAAACAAAAACACACAAAATCCAAATAGAAAGCAAAAAAAAACTGAAAAAACAACGAAAAATCCCCCAAAAAAAAGCCTGAAAAACTTTGAAAAATGTAAAACCGGCAATGTTGACGCTGACATGCCACATGTGAGTTCTAGTCTAGGTAGCTCGACATTTTAGGTTGTTGCTTAGTCAGAATAAAAGCAACAGCGCACACCCACAGATACATAAACACACACACACTTGGATACTGAAACACACAGATACTACAAACATACACTCACACTCACACACCGACAACAAGGCAAAACATAACCAATTTGTGTCACCATAATTGTAATTCGGCTATGCTCACAGCAGCTGTCCCACTCTGACAACCAATCTCAATATGTGTGTGCGTGTGTGTGTGCGTGTGTGTGTGCGTGTGTGTGAGTATCTGTGTGTGTTTGTTTGGCTCCAGGGCTTCAACTCTTTTCAGCTTTGTCCTTTAGACGGCAAAATGGAATAAAATAAAAAAAAAAACAATCCAACAAAAACAAAAACAACAAGCATGTCGAAAACAAAATGGCTGCGCCAAAATCGGGGCCATTCGGTGGCTTTAAGTTACTCTAACGTGAAGTTGGAAATTTATTGAAAAGTGCTTGAAATCGTACTATTGTTTAGGCGCAAAATAATTAATGTAATAATAAATAATCGGAAAAAGATTGGATAGTAAGAGTTTTCTTGTGGCAGGTATGCGTACTTTTTGAAAGAATGGGATTGTGAGGTAGGTTGTGACTTCGTCATGAAACTTCCGGGCAAAAGAAAAACGTTGATACCAAGAATATGCCAACTTTGTAAACACTTTAAGCTTCTCCTGACATATGAGACTGACAGAAGTCTCATATAAATTGTCGGTCTTTAAATTAGCGGTAGTTGCTGGATAAGTCGACGCAGCATATCATCTTGACATTATTTGCATCAACTAATACTCGCTTAAGTCATAGTATTTTGAAGTTTTAACGATAACTATTCATTGTTGACTGAACTAATATTAAGAGCTCAATCTAAAATACAAACGAAATAATCGATCTTAAATATTTATTCGATAAATGCAATACACCAATAGAATTAGCTTTTAAAATAATCTAAAATTACTCTTAAGTTTAGGAATAAAGTCTGTAAAATATTAAATATACAAGAAATAATAATAAATATATAAGATTGGTTCCCTCGCGAAAGGGCCATAGTAATTCAAAGCCCTCTGTACCAATTTCTGTTTGTTAATCTAAACTTAAGAAACATAAAATTGAAAAAGGATTTAATAAAAATTTTGAAACGAAGTTCAAGAAGTTATCATAGAAAGCTTAAGACGTGTAAAAAATATGCCAAATAGGAATCCTATAGTCAAATATTTTTGCGATTTATAGGTTTGGTACAATTTACTTTACTGCATTCACGCCGTTCGGATTGCAGTAAGTGGATCTGAAATGCTTTTCGAATAGCCATTCATAATTATCATATTTATTGTTAATATAAGTCTACAACTAAGCTTGACAATCGAAGTTTCTAAATAAACTGACAACAAGGGACTTTAAATAAAAAAAAATTAATAATAATAATATTAATTTATAATAATAATATTATTCGAATTAGTAATACAAAACTGTTTTAGAATTTCTACCCACTGACAGTCGATACTTAATGTTAAACTTAATATCGCCTGTTATCAGAATATCCTTAAATAAATAACATAACATTTTATCTAAAGCTGTAAAAGTTGATTTATTTAAAATAAGTTTTTACTTTATATTATTAAAATAATTCCAGCTTAAAGAGTTTTACACCGTCACCCAAGAGGCTTTCAAGAATTTTTTCAGATCATTTTTCTATTTTAATGATATTTGAATTTTTTTCCACTTTGTCCCTCAAACCATTCAAAACAAGCCTTATTATTTTGTTTTCTGTGCGTTCCTTAACAAATAGCATTTTTAAGCTGGCTCCTAAATCCGATCACGGATTAAGCTTAAATTTTCCGTTTCAACTGCTTCTTGAGTTGACGCTACTAATTCTTGATTTATATTTTCTCTTTTTAAGTCTAATCAACATATAATAAATCAATGTTAAAATTTAGAAATACTTAATGAAAATATAATATAAAACTAATTCGTGTACCAAGCGTGATGGGTGTATTTTTCATAGCTACGAACCGTCTCACATCTGGGGCTGGAAGCAGCAGGAGGTAACATTAAAAATTAAACATTTGCCAACAAAAGAGCCAAAAGATCAGGGTGGACTAAGTTGGGGTTTCTTAGTTCGTAATTGGTCATAGTCGCTTGATTTGGCGAATCAAGATGAGTTATGATAGCGAAAGAGATGATAATTGCAGCGACTTTACTTCGTTTCCCCTTTTCAAAATCGAATCTTTGCTGTTAAACGCAAAATTATCGATTCAGCAGTTTCCCTAAACAATTTTATGCAGAAACTCTTGGGCTTCCATATCAAATTGGTAGATCCTGCTAGTCTTAAAAAAGCGGAATCTTTTAAGAATTTAAGGCATTTAGTAGTATATTATTATTTTTTTTATCCCATGACTTCTTAAATAGAGTTTATTTGGGAAGCTCATTTGTAAGTACAATTAATGTAAACAAATTTATTGTATAGACTGTAAGTTAATTATTTATATTTCGTGCTCTAAACTGCGTATTCCCTTTTAAGTTTAATCGCAAATAAATTGCCGAACTGTGAAGTCCGCTGTTTTAGGCTAAAATTCCAATTGATTTTATTTGTGACCAAACAATCACTTGATGTTCTTTTTAATGTCAACAAACTGTTTACTATATTATGAAGTTTTTAAAATAAATATGTAAAATCATATTATTGAGCTTAACTTTCCTAAAAGGCACTAAATTCATAGATATCACATGCAATGTATCTTTGAAGTACATTTTTTAAAACAAACTTACTTGCTCTTGATTCAAGAACCTACTGAAGCTAAGTTCTCCAAGTAAAAGCTAAAAAATATATAATATTTCGCCCAATTGTAAAGCTTTACAATTCGTATCCGTGCGATTCATAAATAGAACTTTGCTCTCTACTGCATTTAATTCGACGTAAAGTGTTCAGGAACTATAGCTATAAATCGTTCTCTATTCAAAAGTACTCGCTTCTATGCTTGCTAAATTCATTTTACTTTTGCAGAGTATAAACAGCAGCTCTGGAAATTCAACATATTTTCGCTTAACGAACATATGCAAATTTTTCAGCAGGCTTGTTTTATGCGCCAAAACACACACACATATACACGCACGCACCCACACTCAGATACACACATATGCAGCAAAACCCATACACACAGATACAAGGATTTGTATTATACGAATTATTTGCCTTCCATGTTGTCCACATTTAGAGACTGCTAAAGCTGCTTTTGTTAAGAAATATTTATACCTTCTTCTTTTTTTGTTTGATTTTTTTTTGGTTTTTTTTGTGATTTTTTGTAACTTGTTTAATGAAATTAAATACAACAATTTTTTGGAACATCAATAATGCCTTAACAAAAGGCAAATACCATTGCCAAACAAATAGCAAATAGTCAAAAAAAAAAAAAAAACCAAAAAGTTTAAGCCAAGTTGAAAGGTTGGCAAACAAAGTAAACAAATAAAATGTTGGCCTGGCCTTTGGCGCTATCAACCATGAAAGTCATTATAACGATTGTTCTTACAAAAAGTATTTTTTTTACGAATTGCTCAAATATTCGTGGCCAAAAGTATTTGTAAAGCAATAAAAACATCAAGAAATTGTATTTTAACCCCAAAATGATACACGGCGGCTGATGGCAGGTGGCAAAAAGGTTATCCACAAAGATACACGATGTATCTGAGGGAATGAAGAGAGCGAATGAATTATAAGATAAATAAAAGGTCAAAAACTCGAGCAAGCAACTATGCAGTTAAGCTGCGGCTTAAATAATAACGAAGATTAAATGCTCTTAGAAGATGATTTAAAATGTTTGAAGAGAAATTGTTAAAAATATTAAAGGAAAAATAGACAAAATAGTGCATTGAGTAAAGTAAAGCTCTGAACTGTAAGGAAATAAATTCAATTAAAATACATTTAAAATATAAATTTTTGTATATTTCGATTTATTTTAAAGCGATTTAAAAGCAATAAAATTGTGTTTCTATAAGTTGTGTTGTCTGAGAAAGTGAATTAAAATGAATACAGTTTAAGAATTCCAAGTAAATCTTTATCTTAAGCAATGCACATAAAATAAATGAATACCTCAAAAATAAGTATTGTTGCATTTCGATTTGTTTTGTATCGATTTATAGTTTCAGTTGTAATCTTCTTCTTAATTGTTTATCACGACCCGTCGCCGCGTTACAGCCGAACTTACTAACTCTTCAATTGGTCACTCCAATTGAAACTAGGTCCTCCTCCACTTGGTCTTTGCATCTTAGCTTAGGTCGTCCCTTTCGTCTTCCTTCGTTATTTTTCGTATCGAATACCTTCTTCGCTTGAGCATCTTCGTTCAAACGAACGACATGGCCGATTCAGTTGTAATCTAACTTAAAAATATTTAAAGTTAAGCTCTGAATTGAATGCAATTAAAACATATTTGAAAAATATATGCTTTAGCATTTCGATTTATTGTTATCGATTTAATTTCAAATAAATTGTGAATCTATAATTTGTGTTGTTAGACGTTCTACAGTTAGTGCTTGTAAAAACTGTATTACAATGAATCTAATCCCGAGTAAAGCTGTTAGCTGCAACGTAAGTAAGTTCAATTACAACTTACTTGGTAAATACGTATTGTTGGTATACGATTTATTTTTAATCGATTTAAATCCAATAAGCTTTTGTGCATTTAGTTTCTTTTGTTGTTGGCTTCAGAGTCACTTCGTAGACCTTCTGTGGAAAAATCCCAAGTAAAAAAGCGCTAAGCTGCAACAAAAACAATTTAAATTAATATCTTAAAACTAAGCAGTTTTGTATTCCGATTTATTGTCAATCGAGATAATCCCATAAAAAGTGACAGAGCTTGAACTTTGGTTTTGGAAGGCTTGGCATTCGGATTAAGGAAATATATTTTACTATCTTTGAATTCAGTAGTTATTTTATATTTTGCGAATTTTATTTTTATTTTTTACATAGCTAAAACTATTTTTCTGAAATGATTTTGTGTCTCTTAAGAACTTTTTGCAGAAATTTGGTGCCTACAGTCTATAGCAGAATCTAAATAGGTCTGCTGATCTTTATACCAGCGAAGCGTGTGCTAGGACAGTGAACCAGTGTCTCTAAACTGCATCAAATCACATTAAAGAGCGAAGAGGCCTATGCTATCGATGAGCTTATTCGTAGATGCAGGCATAGATGTGCTAATTTTAATATCGAATGATTTCAAATCGAATTAAGTGCTTGTTGGACTTGTGGACTTAGTATTGTAGAAACTGAATTGCAACGATTTAAAGCCAAAAATCCCAAGTCAATCTTCAAGTGTTGCAAACTTCTCGAAAAGCTTAAAATGCGCTACGTGAAAAGTATCAAAAAAAATATGGCAGCTATTAAGAGAGAGTATTCTTCTTTTTTTATTTTCGAGCTTATATCGATAGATGGTTGGAAAGGGTATGAGTAAGACAGCAAATAAAACAAAGGCATTGGCCAATAATTACGTACAACAACAACTAGAACAACAAGCGGCCAACTTAAACTGCATGAAACAATCAAAATGGCCAACATACAAACACACTAACAGACACACACACACACACACACAGGCACTCACACACACAGGCACTCATACACTCATACACACACCCACACACTAGCATAGCCAAGGAGAAAGAGAGCAATCAAAGCATAAGCACGCCCTGTAATCAGCGTGGGCAGCATACCACACATACAAACACCAACACACACACACACACATACGTACGTTTACTGGCTCTCATTCCCGCTCTCCAAACAGTCACACATACTCTGGGAAAGACACGCTTCCACACACATACAGGCGCAGCGTAGCGAAATGAAAAGTTTTGTAATTAAAATTGGAAAAAATTCTTTTTTTCTTTTTTTTTTTGATTTTATTGCTTTCTTTGCTCTGCAGATAATACTTTGCTCGTTCTCTTGGTGTTCTCTGAACGCTGCTTACCCGCTCACTCGCTCGCTCGCTCTTTCTCTCTCTCTCGCTGACTGGGCCTGACCAATGGTGCATGATTGAAGGTTTTCAACGTCATTTGCTAATGGCATCAGCAACAATAAAAAAATCACTGGCACACACACCCATACCAACACACATACCAACACACACACACTCACAATTATAAGTAGTATGTGCGCATCCAATAAATGTGAAAAGTTGTTCTTGCATGAAGCGTGTCGAGCGGGCAAAGGACTTTTGGTCAGCTCTTCTTAGTCGACCACCAGCAACTGGCATTTAAGAGAGACTGACTGAGTGTATGTGCGTGTCTGTGTATGTGTGTTGGCAGAAGCAAAAGCGTTTAATGTTAGTTTTTTTTTTTTTTTTATCATTGAGTTTTAATTGAGGCAATTATCATTGGAAATATAATAGTATTGCCAATTTGAAGTTCTGAAGAATACAAACACAAACACAGGAACACATGGTATGGCAGTTCTCATGAACTTTTTTGAGTACTAACCTGGTTCATTGCTCCAGAAAGACAATCAAAATTAGTGAACTTCCATTACAGACACCCAATAAGTACTCATATGTTAGCGCTTCATATTGAGTCAGCGCTTGATTATAAATGTTATTTTGAAAAATAATTTCGAGGGCTGTTGGGCGTTTTTTATTTAAGCAAATTTTATATAAAGCTAAACTCTACTTGAGTATAAGGATAACAGATGAAATTAGGGCTTTCCTTTCAATTATATAATATATTGTTTAAATTTAAAATTAAATATATTTTAAGGCACAATTTAAGTCAATGCTCAATTATTAATATATAGTAGTATAGTTTAAGCAAACAATCTCTTTGAATATAATAATAATAATATAATTTCTTCTATTAATTTATCGATAAAAATTGAAAGCTATCTCTCAATTATTTCAGTGCAGTCAACAGATTCAATAAGCATTTTATTTAATTTTTTCTTGCCTTACTTGAAAGTTTATTTTAATCGTTTGTTTATACTTTTGTTTTTTATTTTTTGGCTAGTTTTTAGGCAGGGGTACAATATATCGTATATATAGCTGCATATACAATATATTATATTAAACAAATGAAAGAAAAAGGTAATAATTAGCTAATATTATTCATTAGATTGCCTTTGTCAACTATGCTGTGTATGTGTTTGAGTGTTTGATTAATGTTTCGCCTCATAGGTCAAGTGCTTTATTAAAATCAATCATACGCCACGTGTGATAATATATTTTGTTATGTATTAGCTTACAATTAACATTCATTTGCGTTTTATGCGTGTGATAAATGCTTAAAATCAATTATTATCTATGTTAAGCTTTATATTGACATATTACCAGCCATATATGATATCTATTAAATATGCATCTGTTTCAATTATGTGCCAAATAATCACATATATATATATATATATATATAATCATATTCATATATGTGTTTTTAAGCAAATATATATATATATATATATGACTGTGCGTGTGAAAAGTTGAAAATGAAAAGCATTACTGAAAATTTCAGTGCCTGAGGTAAAGCTGCCAAGTTATTTTCATGCTAATTACCACAGCCACAGACAAAAATGGCGGCTGCAGTAGTAGCAACAACAACGACAACAACAATACCAGCAGCAGCAGCAACAAAAGCTATACCCAGAAGACAAGTTGAGTCAGTCGGTCTAGATCCAGAACCAGAATCAAGCGGTACTTATGCCACAGCTCAAGATGTATCACTTAAGGCATTTAAATTTTCAAGTTTTAATGTCTGTGTATGAGTGACACACATGCAGATGTGTGTGTATGTATGCATATGTGTGTGTTTGTGTGTGTGTACATATGTACAAGTATGCATATATGAGACGCAAATTAACTTATGGCAACAATGCGTCGTTGACGTTGTCTTCGTCGGTGTCGTAGTCTTCCTGCTCCTTACGTATACGTAACGTAAGGCAAACCCATCAAGACGCTGCTGTTTCATAATGTGTGCAAGTGACACACATTTGCTGCCCAAAATACCTTGACAACTCTCTCACACACACTCACACACATTCAAACACACGCACACAAATGCCACAATCTCAGAGACTTACAAATGCAAATAAAAGGTAGTCTGCTTACAGGCATAATTACACAGTGAGAAAATAAAGGTATTCTTGATCACATACTGTAACTTTGTTTGGAAAAGATGTCTTTGGAAATGTGTATAAAAAGCAAACAAGGGCTTGAGCATGACTACCATGAGGAGTTTCAGCTGAGACGTTGATCAAGCTGCGGAGTAATCCATCAAAGAAAGAACATGTTTATTCAAAATTCGTATTCATATTCCGAATTATTTTATAATTATTTTAACTGTTTGTAATTGAAGTTAATTAAAAAAGATGATCTCAAATAGGAGAACTGGCTGACAGTTTCTATGAAAATATGAATTACCATAACTGTTTGGGGCTCGAAGGACTAGAAATTAAGGGGAAAGAGAAGTTGTTAAATTTTCATCATAAAATTAAATACTTAAGCGAATAACCTAATATTACCCATAAAGACGCTTGCTAGCCAATTGATATTGCGAACGTCTACCGGTTATACAGTGCCGTCGATAGAACTATCGAACTTCCTTTGTAACGTGGAAGGCGACTAACAGCAAATCTATTCCCTGAAATCTTTAGATAGTTTTATAACTGGTGTGCTTAGAAATTACCAGTTCACTATGATATACCCCACGGGTCGCTTTGATTGTGTCTGAGCCAGGTACCAATAAACACCATTCTAAAGTCAACGGCATCTAGAAGTACATCGATGCTACTATCGCAAAATCTTCTTACCTTTGGTCAATTGAATTCAATCTGACTTAGCACGGATATAACTGCTGCGCGTTTAAGAAAGGGATAGTCAATTTTAATGCATGTTTTCCAAAGAGAGAAGTTTGTAGCGAAACACCTCGAGCTTGCAATCCATACTGGTTGGTCAAAGACTAAGATTAAGATTAAGGATTAAGCAAGCTGAGATGTGTGTATGCAATCTTAAGTCGGATGCCTTGCAAACTTATACTGTTCAAAAACTGGTTAAGCACAGCAGCGGTACTTCCACCGAAGAGTTTCGATTAAAACTTCATTTTTAAAACTTCATTTCAAAAACTTCTACTTACCTGGAGTAATATGTTGCAAGCCGAGATGTACTACATGAATGCAATCTGTAATTCGAATCTCTTGAACAAAAGTTGAAGAATTGGGAAGTCCATCATAAAGTCTATATTTATTCGCGCCACTGTGATGATGCTCAGTCTTATATAGCGCTACTCAACAATTATCTGCTGAATACTGGTAGACTTTCTTTTTCCTGGAGGCAAACAAGTGTGCCAGGATCACTGCTGATATACAACGAGTACCATGGCAGATAGCGAATACGTCGCTGTGCACGGTTGCTACAACTTCCGACTACTCAGGCCGCAAAACAATCTTTCAGCGGTCGTTGGCCGCATCCCATTAATTGCGGTGTCTGTTTGATGTGTTAAATGTAGGAAGTCTACAATGTGCTTCCCTTATCACATATACATCCGTCTTATGCCTTCTACTTCTCAAAAGTAAATGTATCTCAAAAATATAAACTAATAAAGACGAAAGCTGTCTGAAGTTGAATCGGTTCACTTTGTCGTAGGCCTCAGAGTTAGGAGAATACGTAATTGCCAACGCGACTTATATCGCAGCTGCTAATATAAGGAGCAGACAAAAAGTGTGCAAAATATTTTGTGGTATGCCTGCCCGGTTTTTCTCAGAAATTGCACTCATATACTGGAGATTGTGGCCGCAGCAGTCGTGGTCTCTTTCATTAAAACATCAAAATGGTTTGTCAGAAACAGGTACTCAGGCTAATAGAAGTGGCCTCGAGTTTTCTCTGTCAACCAATATTCCAAATTAATCATCTTATAGCGCTTTCTTTGACTATTTACCTACTAATTATATTTTCCGATTTTCTCCAAATGGACTTCTTAATTGTGTTCTATTTTGCTGTCTAGCTGAAGTAGTGGGCCTAAAAATGTGTGTCTTAGTGTACTATATATCATTAGATCCTAACCTAATACACTATTTTTAAAAGAGTGTACAAAGGACAGCAACTCTATGCGCCTTAAAATAGAGTTTCTTCACCAGCAACCCGCATTTTCTCTCAGTGCCGCATTTGTTTGTAAATTCATTTCTTTTGCCACGCTTTTGTGCAACGAAAGTGGCTGCGAATGCACGCAAACTTACTTTACTTTACGTCATGTTTTTTATTTTTAATTATTAATTATAAAATAAGCACAACAATGGCAAGTTGTTGACATAACTTTAGGCGGTTGCTTTAATTAGGCGCCTTAAAGCAGGCAACAGTTTTTGTGTGAGTTACTTACTGGCTTTCAGGATGGACAAAACACACTAAAAAAAATGACTATCCTTAGACGCCATTTGCAAATCAATAAAATTACAAAAATAGCCAAAAGCTCATAAAAATGTAAAATTCTTTTTTGAAACATTCATCGAGCACTTAAAAAGCTAACCGCAATGTGTATGTATTTGTGTGTGTGTGTGTTGATGCGTTGGTATGTGTGTGTTTGTGGCAGCCACGCATTCAATATGGCGGCGCGCGTGAGCGCTCAAACCAACGCACTTCCGGTTTAATTAAACGGAAACTGATTTAATTGCATATTTGATGAGCTACGAAGCTGGCAAAATGGATGGCGGACCAGCATTTCGAGTCCTTGACAACCGGCACTAGCAAGTCCTGGTTGCTGTTGTTGTTGTACAACGCACTTAGTTATGCAACAGTAACAAGAAATTGCGGCTGTGCTGGCATCAGAGTGAGAGATAGAGAGAGGCGAGTGTTGAGAAAGTGAGTGAGCGAGCAAGAGCAAAGTTGTGCTCATCAAAAGCCGGAGTACATTGCTATGCTTTGTCATAAACTTAACGCTTTGAGCTTAGCATAAATTGTGATGAATACTAAAATGGTATTTTATTTATGCGTCACTTAATTACACGCTCACACAGACACACACAACACGCAACACTCACAACACACACACACACACACACAAATGCATAAACACTCATGAATACACACACACATACATAGACACGCACATAGATACAAACAAGCCTACTCTACACATCTACGCGTTTTGTCGCCATTTCTCGCTTCGTTGATATTAGCAAAAACACGAAAAACACAAAAAAAATATATGTATTTTCTTTAGTTGAGCGAAGCCGAAAAGTATATACCCTTTTAGGAGCAACAGCCTTATGTTCAAGAACACGTTTGTTCTACTTACCTGTTGTTCAATATGGTTATATTCGCTTAGACATAGTTCCTTATGCATAGTTGCACCAAAGTTGTAGAGTATTAGAAATCCGCATAACACATTGGCTTTAATACAAGTTAAAGTTTATGCCCTCGGAATGAATTTCGAAAGCCTACTGTTTAGTTATAAACCTCATTGCATCGCTTTGACGGTTCCCATCTGCAATCAAGCGCTGCCGCTATCGTTCACGTTTGTGTACGCGGTGTATGAAGTCGACTTAACCCCAGTACATTGATCTTTCAAACCTACGATCGTCAAGTCGTTGAAATTTATTCTAATAAATTTTATATATTATTTAATTCATTATAGTTTGTTTAATTTACAATGTTTTTCGTTATCTGTTCGTTGGATCGTTGATTTGACTGGTGTCAAATGAAATGTAGGTACATTAAGTCTATCTCTGGGAACCGCTGACAATGTGTTTTTATTGTATTGTCCATCCCAAGTCCGAAAGACATTAACTTACTTTACTTTTACATTTTGTTGTAATTTACTTATAATTTAGCGAGTTTTACAGAGAACCAAAGCAGTGTTGGGCGTGAAATCTCCCACTTATGTTATATATGCTTAATTGTAGCTCCCATGCTCAATTGCGCTCTTGCTGACTGCACTGCTTACTCATACAAACATATGTTTGATTGTATGACAAATCTGTAATTTTAAGTTACAAATTTTCGTATGATCTACCGACTCAAAAAAAGTATATTGTTAAAATCCAAAGTAAAATTTTTACTATAAAAAGTAATAGATTTCTCTGATCTTTGAGTTTTTAGATCTAGTTATTCAAAAGCTAGCAAGGTAGCTTGATGTTTGCAATCCATACTCCCATAGGCTAATAGCGTCTAGGCGTTGAGATATTTGAAATTATATAGTCAATATACTGTGACTTTTCCTGATTTTGAGGCTGCACATCATTGTGCTGGTATGTCTCAACGTACGGCTTATACTCTATTATTATTACAAGTTTTAACTCAAGCCCTGACTTGAGATTTAGATCCGGGGACTTGATGCTTCGATGTAAAATCTATGGGAAATAAACCTCAACTTTGATTCTTTGCTATAAAAACTGACGAATGACTCTTTATTTTCCATATATTTTAAAAATTGTTGCTTTTTACTTGACTTTAGTACTTAAATATTTTTTAATTTTTTTTCGAGTTTTTACTGATCAAAAGTGGTTTTGCAGTGGCAGTTTATTGCTTTACCAAAAATACTTAAAATTTTATAAATAAAGGAAGCAAATTATGCATTTCTCCCACTTGTATTAAAATGTATCTTTGAACAATTTTCCAAAAAGGGATTGGAGCGAATAAAACGTGATTCCCAAGCCATAATAACCTTTAAAAGCTCATCATATACAATATTTTAATATTGTTTTGCTTGCCTTTGAATAAGCTATCTTTAGCTAAAAAGCCAAAAAGTTAGACCACAAGAAAAAAGTAAGTGAAAATTGTGTAAAAACGAAACGCATATGCACTCAGTAAGAGTATAATTGAATCTAGAAAATGGCGGCGACTCTTTGTCACCCAAAACGAAATAAATAAATAAAATGCGTTTACACTGTCGTACTCCTTGTCATTTTATCCTTCGATCCCTCACTCTATCCGCCTTTCTCCTTCCTTGTTACTCACATCCCCACACTTTCTCATCCTCTGCGACCATAGTTGATTTTTATTATTGCTACTCTCTGCTCTTTGCACAGCTCTTGGCATTGGCATTGGCACTGGCTTTGGCTTTGGCTCTTTCTTTTAATTTAATGTGCGCATTTTTATGAACATGTTAATTTGATATTCAATAAAGTTGGGTTTGATTTTCGGCTTTTAATGGATTCTCGCTTTTAATGACACACTCAAGCGAGTGAGCAGCCAGGCCCCTCCTGCTCGTCACCACTACGCGAAATGAAGAGGAACACCCTGTTGGCCATGGCCAAATTGTCAGCCAATGCGTTGCCGGTTTTAATGCGTTGTCACTTTCACAACGCCTCGTTGAAGCATGAGCTCCCTCGAACTTGGGGTGTAAATTGCTGTACAGCTTGTTGGGTTTCTGATTTGTGAGCGTACTGTTTTTTTTTTCTCTGGTTCTGCTCCATGTTTTGGGGGTCTCTACTTTGGACATTTGTGTTTATTTTTTTTGGGACTCTCGTTTTGCTGTTTTTTTTTTTAATGCTCAGGGTATTGGGCAGTAAAGCATCAAAGGACATTTTTAATGCATAAAAAAGAAGTTGGCAATAAAACGATGCACTTTCAGCTGCAATCACTAAGAAGTTGAGAAGTTTTCCTAAAAGTAAGTAGATATTCTGTTATGCTCGATATAATGCAAACGAATTGCATTTTAAAAGCAATGGACAAGGTGTATCTGTTTCAAAGTAGTATTTGTATTTGTTATTTAAGTGACTATGTAGTTGCATTATATAAACATATTTTATATAAATAACATATAAAAAATTTCTTTTTATTTTTAATCTTATTGATTGTGAAAAGCTTTATAGATCAAAAAGATTTATATCTTTGGGCTAGAGCGCTTACAATACTTAAAGATCGATTGAGGCAAGTAATGCAAAAAATAATAAGTTTGCGTTCAAGACAAAATCCCTGTATTCATCAACACAAGTTCTTTCATTTCGAGAATCTGTACACTCCGAGAAACGAATGATGATTAAGTAATCGTTGTTTTGAGAGAAACGAATGATGATTATGTAATTTCAGCAAGAGATAAAGTTATACAACTGCTTTTTGAGGGTTAGTTAAGTATTCGGCTTTGTATTTGAATTTTTTTGAAATAAATTATGAAATATTCTATCAATTCCTAGAAAATACCGCACTTCCTTCTAAAGCTTTTCTTATTGTCTTTATTTAACTTTAAGTGACGTGTAATTTTGAATTAAAAACCAAGACTTGCTTTATTGCAACTTAAGAGAATTGTAAGCCAGCCAAATGTATTGAAGCAACAAAGCATTAAATTCAAGATTCTAGTCGTAGATACAGTTGCTGACAGCTGGAGTCCAGCTAACAAGTTGCTTTTCTTCAAAACGAAGGGCAATCTCATTGTTGGCAGACTAGCATCAGTGCTATGAACGGCTAACCTGAATCGCCATGACTAGTGGAGGGCAATAAATTGGCTGGATTGGTGTCGCCTAACCTTTGATGGCCAGATTCAAACCCTCCCACACTATGGGAACCACTGGACTAGCATTCTGACCGGGAAATTAGGAACGGCTGAACAGATCAACATAGTGTTTCTTCAATAATTTCTTGGCTACCGAGTGAACTGCAGTGCGACCAATTTGTAGTATTTCAGTTTGATATGCTCAATTATTTTGTTGACAAGTTCACGCTGGATACCGTCGCGCTTAAAAACGATAAAAGTGCGTTTTTAAACCTTAAAAGTTTTTGTATAACTTTTTAAAGCGTAATTAAAAAAACAAATCTTTGCAAGCTTCAAAGCACTTTTAAAGACTGCTTACTTAACACTAAACACACAAAGTGTGCTATCACTCAACCAAATCAAATGGTTTTCATTTTATATGTTTCCTGGTAATCCGGCATTAATAATGCACTAAGAGTGTTAAGCATATTGATTGATTTTACAGCAAAGTCATCAATGATCCAGCGTATGCTTAACCCATTCACAATACTTTATCGGTTTGCCACTTTTTAAAGCGCCATAAACTTAACTTTGTCTCTTATTGCATTGCATGCCCACACGTTTGCACACCATGACGTATACGTAATCTATGGCGTATACTTAATATGCAAAGGTGGCCGAACGCTTTCGGATTGTAGCGCATTGGAAATGGCGATTTCGTTAGTGCTTTTGCCTGCAGCCGTCACCATGTAGTGTATTATGAACCGCAACAGGAACAACAACAACAACAACAAGAACAACAACCAACAGGCAACAGCAGCTCAAGGCGCAACCAAAGTACTGCTTTTGGTTGTCCGCCTTTTGTTGGCAAAATGGCATTACCATTTGCCGTAGTCCGTTGCCCATTGCGGCTTCTATTGCTTTCACGTCTCTTTTATTATTTCACGCCATTTCAACAGCCGTGAGCAACAAGATTATTTATGCGATTTTTCTGTACTTCACTTTCGTTCCGTAGGCCAAGCCAACAACAACAACAGCAACAACAACACGCATCACGCACAATGTCCAACAACGGCAGAAGCAACTCCCAGACACATTTAACAGCCAGTTGCTTTAAAATGTTCCTCCAGTTTGGTTTTTTTTTTTGTGTCCCATCCCCAACAATCATGAGCGAGCCCACACCAGGCTGCACTCAAAACGCGTTCACATTTTCACATTGCCTGATATCGTTTTGTAGGCGCGCATGTTTGGACACGAGTTAGCGTATTGCCACATCATACCCAGATATTTGCTGGCCAAAGGCACAGTGGAACAGCTTGATATTTGAGGGGGCAAAAAATGTTTTTAATATAAAAAATATTTTTAATATAAAAATTTTAATATAAAAATATTTTTAATATAAAAAAAATATTTTTAATATAAAACTTTATTTTTAATAACTTTTAGAATTAAATTAAAATAAAACTAATTAAGTCCTCAGCTAAAAATTATTATTTTTTTTTTATAGAATTTTATAGAAATTATAGAATGTTATTTTTTTTTAATTCCTTGACAAATTTTACTGCAAACTAATACAACAAAGTAATAAAAATAATCAAGTAAAGATTGATCACCTATGTGCATCACATATAAAAAATCTCTTCATTATTATACTAGGGCTGCTTATTATAATTTACTTAGTTTTTTAATGAAATGTTTCAATTTTTTAAAGTTAATTACAGTTAACACTTTTTTATGATCCAATATATAAACATTCGTTTTGAAATACAATTAAAAAATTTCATTCTTGGTTGTAGATTCATCAAATTTAACGGCTTTATATAAATATTAGTTTATTTATATTTTTATTTTGTGAAAAATAAATAAATAAATAAATTTATTTTTAAGTTTAAGCAATAAAGTCTGCAGAATTTTAAATATTTTTTAATATTTAATTTTTATTTAAGCTAAACCTCTTGCAATGGGAAGGGCCACTGTAATTTCAAGCCCACTGTTTGAAAAAATAGATTGTAAATAATTAAGCATTTTTTTTTCCTGGAAATTCAAATAAAAAGTTTTTGTTTCCAAAAAATTATAGATATTCCTTGCACAATGACGTTTTCTATTTATAATTTTTGCAGAAAAATATTTGCCGCGCTGAAAATAGTATTATAATTAAAAAAAAAACAAGTTAATTAAACTTTTTTAATTAAAAACTAAATTTTATTGAAATAATAATTAATTTGTATATTGCAAAATACAGAATTTGAAGCAGATGGCTTAGGGCCGCTTAAATGATTAAGTAAAATCAATCATTTTGTCACTTTGATTTACTTTCTGGCCCACGGTGACTCATTCCAAGGAGCAGCACTACTTGCTGCTGCTGCTGTTGTCGCCGCCGCTTGCTGTTATTGTGATTTTTGGCAATGAATACGAAATGTTCCTGGCCTTGCGGAGTGATGGGGTCTCACAATTTGGCAATTGCATTGGACCGTCGCGTCGCGTAGACTTGGTCCAAAGCAAATGGTTCAGCTTTGGTACGACTCGGTCCTTATACAATGTGCTCTCATCAGCGTCAACGTTGCTTTTGACAAATGGTTTCGATGATGTTTTTTATTGCCTAAACCTATCTGCTCAAATGTATGTGTGACATCGTTATTGTATATGTAGCAGCACGTGGGTGGGCTGAGAAGTTTGCGGACAAAGGAAATGAAAATTGTTGACTGGTTAATGTCATGTCCTGGAAGCTTGGCAAGAATAAAGATTTAAATTAGAAATCGATATTGCCATATTCTGTATAAGCGCTTCATAACTCATGCTCATGCTGGAATTATTTCTTGAAAAACCGATTTTTGTGCAACTTCAGACAAGGACGAGGGCCTTATTATATAAAAGATAAAGTGCTTTAGAGAATTAAGAAGAAATTAAAGATTTTAATCTGAGACAATCTAAAGTTTCTATACCTTGTATTAGCGTATCCTGTCTCAAGTTCACGTACTAGAAATTTCTTCAAAAACTGGTTTTTATACAACTCAAGCCATTTATTGCATTATCGATACTATCCTAAGAAGCTCTGGCAGAGTAAGGATTTTATTTGTAATTTGAAGTGTCTATATTCCATATTAGCGCTTTCTGTCTCAGTTTCACGAATTGGAAATTTCTTGAAAAACCGAAAATTATGCAACTGTTGCTTTGGGATTGGTCCTTTATAGAATTCGCTACTTTATTCCTAGCCAACTCTCGCCATATATTTGTTTATGTTCTTTTGTATTGTTGTGTATGCGTGTGTGCGTAGGCTGTTTGAACTTTGACATTGCACACACGCATTGCGCATACGTAAAAATTTACTTGCAGCTTGAGCATATTTTTTTCATTACTTTTGGCCTCTTTGGCCCAGAGTTTGTTGTATTTGTTTTATTTTATTTATTTGAATTTGTTGTTGTTGTTGTTTTTTGTTTTGTTTTTGGTTTTTTATTGTTGTAATGTTGCCTTGGCGTTTGGGAGATCTTGGTCTGTAATGGCAGCTCGTAAAAATGTTTCATTTATGCTAAATTCATTTTTGCTGGCGACTGCTTCGCTTCACAAATCTGTTGCCCAAGTAATAAAAGGATTTTTTTTTTGTCCTGTATTTTGTTACTTTTGTTAAATTTAGATATACTCTCTCGAAGGGTGTTGCGCTTGTGATACGAGATTAAAGCAGACAGGATGTATGTCTTCAGAGGCAATAATTTTTGTATATATCAATTAATTTTTTGAAATTTTATTAAAAATGATTTTTACTATGCAAAATTTATGCGCTTTAAAATTAAATTTTGTATTTCATATCAATAATAAATTAAAAAAAAATTATTTAATTAACTAGTAAATTATTTGACAAGACTTTGTCATACTTCTAAACTTTTGTTCCAGAGTAAAACTGATGATCTTGTCAGAATAGCCAGCGGTATAAATGTAGCCAAAACAAAAGCAGGCGCTTCCATCACTCCAGTCAAGGAACCATCATCATAGATGGGAACGAAATAGAATTCGTAAAAACTTTCCTTATCTTAGCAGCATTATCTCCAGCACTTCACCAGTGTGATGATGGCGACTTGCGAAAGCTGGCACAGCATTCGAGGGATTACACAGCATATGGAGAATCCGACAGATAAGCCGAAAGACGAAACTCCGGATCTTTAATGCGTATGTTGACTTCATCCGGCTATATGTAAGACATAGCTCACCACAAAGGAAATGGCGTAAAAACTGCAGAATTTCAGCAACAAAGAATAATTTTCCGGATGTACTTGCCAAACAAAATATCAAACGCAGAGCTGTGAAGCGCCCAAGGTGAGTCCCCTATTCATCAACTTTAAATCAAAAAATGACAACGGACATGGATAGGGCATGCTCTCAGAACGAACCCAAGCAGCATTGTTCGAATGGCACTAGACTGGTACCCTCAAGGAAGCAGACGAACAGACCAGAAAATAACTTGAAGACGAACCATTCTTCAAGTGCTAGCCCAGATTAGCTCGTCGTGGGACTCTGCAGACGGCGCCCTATCTATTCGTATGATCTGCTAGATCTCGGAGATCATTAGACTTAGAGACATCAAACCTCATATGATACGCAAGTTTCTGCAGGTGAAGTTTATCGAATTACGTCAATACACTGTAGCAGATTTTGGAACCAAGTCCCAATAGCTCGCTGAGATAGATAATAGAGCGGTAATAAAGAGAGTGCGATGAAGAGCGTTCGTAGAGGCCCTAAGTTCCCAAATGGAATATTAAAGGAAAAAAATAAATAAAATAAACAATAAATCTTAAAAGGATGAGGTAATGTAGCATGGTTTATTTTAACTCACATATTTTTACAAGAAAATCTTTTCAAACAAAAAAAAAAATTTTATTTTAACTTTAATTTTTTTACACATTAAACTTTGTTTAATAATTATTAAATTTTGTTAGATCATCTTTTGTACTAAACATTTAAATTTATAAACTTTATTTTGATTTTAATTTAAAATTAAAAAAAAATTGTTAGATCATCTATTATACTGAATATTTAATTTTATAAACTTTATTTTGATTCAAAGTTTTGCATACATATAAATTAAAAATTAAAACTATTTTTTTTTTAAATTCCATTAAATAAAAATTTAATTTTTTTGTGCTTGATTAAGATTTTGATTTTTTCTAATTGATTAAAAAGGTTTTAAATTTATTTTTTTTATTTATTAAAAATTTAATTTTTAGTTTTTTTTTTAGATTATTTACAGCTTAATATTCAATATTTTTAAAAATAATGAACAGTTAATTTACGAATTTTTTTTGCTTTTGTGGAAAAGTTTCAAAAACAAAAGAAAATTTCTTATCTAACTCTAAACATTTTTCTTGGAAAAGTATTGAATTGTCGAGTTCAGCGCCCCAAAAGTTTCACATATTTGGACTTCGTTTGTCTATGTCTATATGTATCTATATATATATATATATATATATATATGTATAAATCGGTCTATATATTTGTACATAATTTTGCGCTAGCTTTACAGTTTTTTGCTCCGCTTTTCGGCGGCTCCTCTTTCGCCGCTGCCGCTTTTGGTTTGTTGTCATTTTCGTGGCTTCCGCCTGCTGTTTTATTATTGTTTGCTTTTGTTTGTTTGTTTGTTGCCCGACCGCCTGCCAGCCCGCCTGCCTACCCGCCTGCCTACTGTGCTTATTTGTTTAAGCAACGTTAAAGGAATTTATTAGCCAACAAATTATATACATATTTTGTTTATTTGTTTTATTTTTTTTTCGCAAGGAATTTGTTTGCTCGCAGTTAATGAGTCCGTTAATGTTATGTGTGTTAGCATTTTGAGTGTTCATAAAATTGACAGTAAAAATTGCGCCAAAGGTTTCTTCGAATTGCTTTAAATAAGCAGACAAATAATAATAATAATAGGAATAATAATAATAATAATATGTAGTAACTTTTGTTGGCACACCTTTTGATGCCACATAATTACTCAATAATGTTTTTTAAAGGAGGAGCCGTCTCCCACGCTTGTAAAAGTGTTAAATGAGTTGAGTTTTATGGCTCCTCCTTGAGGCACGTTGACTATTGTGGGCGTAGATTTGCTTTTTATGGCCGAGAGCAGTTCGTAGCCGTGGGTAGGAAATTTTATACAGATATTATTAGAATAAAAAGGGGGAAAAAATTAATTATTTATGGCTGAGTATAAACAGCAGCTGATAACTATGGTGATGCGGAAGCTTAAGATTTTAAGACTTTTGTTGGGAAGGCTTAAAATGGCTTGGGAAATCCCTAAACCATGGCAACGCATATGCTCTTATCTTTCTTGTTTTAATTAAAATTAATTAATATTCAGCTAAACAGTTGTATTTTATGATTTGTTTGTTTAAGTTATTAATTTTAGTAAGCTTTGGTGCTTAATATAATATATATAATCATGGGGATTTAGTACTTTGAGTACTTCAGACATTACAGTTTGTTTCGTTCGCTGTCATTTCTGATATTATTATTATTTATTTTTAACTTTTTTTTGTAGGCTTCTGTCTAGTTAGTTATTTTAAACTCTCGTTTTAACTGCAGATATTCCAAAATGATATTATCGTCGAAGTCAAGACTTCAATCAAATTGAATTTGAACCTCTCTTTGTCTCAAATAAAATCTTGGATTCAACAAGCATAAGAAACTTTAAAACGTTTAAAAATAATTAATTGTATATGGAAATGCTTATCTCCCTATGAAAAAAATCACATGAAATTAGAGATTTGGGGTAAAGGTTTTCTGACCGTCTTGAGGCAAGACATGCTGAAAATCTACTCTGTGTACTGATATAGATCTAGATATAATTTCGGATGGCAAGTGGAGGAAATCGAATGCAAAAGCACTTTCTGTACAGCTGCGCACGCTTGCCGCTAGTTTATAGTACCATGGTTGATGTGCCTTGATGAAGAGAGTAGGTATTTGTTTCAGAGGAAGAAACAATATACCGAATTGCTAGCATTCGACATATAATGGACTGCACATGGTCTATATGTGACTTCCCTTGGCGCTCTAGCCTTTGGAACTCTAGACTTTGGAATACATTGTTCCTGTATAAAACTCATTTAAAACTTTGTGTATGTCTCGAACCTGATATAGTTAAGCTATATCAGGTATGCGATATAGTTATGCTAGAAAGGACTTCGTCTAAAACTAAAGTTCCCTAAAATATCTTTAAATAATTCTTTAAAAACTACAAACGCTTTAAGTTGTCATAGTTCAGCTCCCTACAAACTCCAGACAACGCGCTAGCAAGCGCAAAAAAAATGACCCATCAAAAATTTCAGACTAATGAAAAAGCAGTTTGCCTGCGAATGCCCATTTGTGTAGCCTTTACTGCTAATATTCATACACGACTCCTGAATCCTGACGAAAATAACCAATTCTATTTTCCATTTTTTTCCATTTTCTTTGTAGTCTGTCATTTTCTTGTCAGGCTTTTGTGCTCGCCCAGCCTTTCGGACACATAAATTACACGGTTTTAGGCAGTGATATGTTGCCGCAGACTGTGTGCAACCGAGACTCGTGCCACAAACACTTACCTGCCACTCTACATTATGTGGACTGACTGTGTGTGTGAGTGTGCGTGTGAGCGTCAGTATACTTTTGGAAGACAGTTTTGTGATTACAAGCGCTTTTATTGTCGCCATTTTTTTTGTGCCCGCTGTGTTGGCTGTTGTTGTTGTTTGTTGACATTGTCGTGCAGTTTGCTTTAGACGGCTCGTTGTAGAATCTCAGGATGTGCCAGAAATCGCTTTGAGGGGAATTTGTAGGTAAAGGCATTTTAGGAATCTTTAGGCTATTTTTGTTAGATTGTTTCAAAATTTGTTGAAAGATTTTTAAATGCGTTGACTTAAACAAAACAACTGAAAAATTATAAATCGAGAAATAAATTTTCACTAAAAGAATTTATTTTTTGCTCAAATCATAAGATTATTTGATCGAACTCAACTTGAGAGTTTATCAAAATTGAATCATGAGAGATCATAATAGATCAAACTAAACTTAAAAGTTTAACAAGATCAAAGAGTGAGAGTTTGAGAGTTTACCCAGATTAAATTTCATGAGAGATTATAATAGATCACACTAATTTTCAGAGGTTATCAATATCAAATCATGAGAGATTATAATAGATCAAACACAACTTGAGAGTTTACCAAGATCAAATTTCATGAGAGATTATAATAGATCATCTACAACTCGAATAAAACTAATGAAGCACTATTTGTTCGAATTTTCTTAACATAAATTAAAATGTTCATTGAATGATAATAAAGCTAATTTGGTCAAACTTTCCGTCAACATCATTACCATATGTTCCATCTGCAGACTATGAGTAACAAGACTTCCAATAAAAACATCTATCTTTAAGATGTCACAGTTTGGGTTAGTTGTGATTTTTGAAAATTTTGCAAAAAGAATTTATTTCAAATTTCTTTAGTTTTAAATTTTTCTTGTTAATCTTCGGATCATGGTATTTGATTGATACACAAAAGCAAGTGGGCGAACCGCATAGCTCTAATCGAGAAAACGGAAAAATAGAGCGACAAGATTCATCTTTAATGGAAAAATATTATAGCATTTTCGAGATGTTACGCACGATTCCTACACTTCACTACTCATGCATACCCTTCCCTACCTACAGTTTTTAGAAATTTATTTTAAAAACAATCAATTTATTTTTGGAATAATATTAAAAACTGAAACTATAAAACCAAAAAAATATTATTTGAACTAATTTCGGCACCTGAAACTTTCACAAATGTTTCAAAATGTTAGGAACAAGCCTGATGGCTTGAAACAAACACTTTTTCGAGATGCTGAGACACTAATTTCTTCCCTTTTTCTAAAATTGGCTTTCAACATTCCGTAATCGGATGACCTACATAGCTCTTTCCAGGCACCCCCTGCTTTGCGAGCGCCTTTTGCAGTTGGTCACTCCAAGTGAAGCTAGGTACTAATCCATTTGGTCTTTCCATTTGAGTCTACGTCGTTAGCTGCGTCTTGCTTTTTAGGCTTTCGCAACGAAAACCTTTTTCGCTGAAGCGTCTTCGTCCATACCAAAGATGTGGACGAGCCAAAGCAGACATTGTGCCGTAATACGCTGGACGTCATCTATGTCGTAGTAAAGCTCATGTTTCGTTCGGATGCAATAGTCATTTCAAATCTGAAAGGGAGCGAAGATTTAACGAAGAATATTTCTCTCGAACACTTCAAGCTTAGCTGTATCAGTGTGCAACACCACTCATGTTTCTGGTAAGTATAAGCGTCTTGTAGATCGTTAATTATGTCGCTCGAAAGAAGTGTCTTTCGAACAGAATCAAAACTTGCTGGTTGTAAATTTTTAAAATTTGACCAAATATCATCGCGATTTTAGAGATTTTTGGCACAACATTATTTACCCGATTTTCAGCCAAACAAAAATAAATTTAAAAAAAATGCATATATTAAAAATAATAATTAAAATGCACATGAAATAAACTTTTACAATTCCATATGAGAAAATACTCTCATATACGAACGTTCTCCTCTATTATTTCAATATTATTTTGTTCTTATTGTTGTTGCTGTTGTAATCATTGTTGCCCACAAAAAGTGAAGCGAATAAAAAGTAGAAGAAAACAAACTGCAGAAGAATTGCAGACAAACAAAGAGATTTACAAAAATAAAGCAAGAAGAATGAAATAAATAACATAAACAGTGCCAAAGAAATAATCCGCTTGTTAAAAATAAACGAAAATAAAAGTACAGCTCCAGCAAGAGCAGCAAAGGAGAGAGAGAGAGTGAGCGGAGAGCCAAAAGGACATAATCATCATAAACCGGAAATATCCTGACGGCAAAACATCCGCACATAAATTTTTTTTTTTTATTTTTTAAGTATTCTATTCAACATTACTTTATTTTTTATTTTTTATTTCTTTTCCTTGTTTGTTGCTGTCGTTGCTTCTTCTCGCCTTTGTTCCTGATTGTCGCTACTTATGATTTGTTGCTTTTGTTGTTGGTGTTGTTGCTTTTCTGATGCTGTTGTTGCTATTTCGCGTGTAAATACTTTTAAGTATCTGTGCGTTACACAAATACAAATACAGGCGGCACACAGATACGGAATCAAATACAAATATAAATATGGAAGTAAAAAACGAAACTTGGCCAACTGCAATAAACACACAAATTAACCCCTAATACCATCAGCAAGTATTACGGCAAAAGGACAACTCGCCAGGATAACAACAACAACAACAACGACAAAAGCGAGTGGGATGGTTATTGATGCAGCGAATGTTTTATGCTCTTTAGATGAGATGAGCAATTGAGATTTTTTTCGTTGAATCATTTTTGAGTTTTACAACTTTTCCAAAAACAAAAAGGTAATGAAAAAGAAAGTCGTGCTAATTTGAAATGTTGCCAAAATTACTTAAAATGCTATTTTATACAGTTTTTAAAGATCTTATCATTTCTGAAGCGTTTCTGCGAAAAAATGAATGTACGACAGTGCGTTCTAATACCCCAGATATGAGCTTTCGTGAAAATCTGCCATAAGAAATACGACAGTGGAGGATTCGCTATTTTGGCATTATTGATCAGTTTATTAAAATTTATTTGTAGTGCGATCAAGGTTCAAATATTATTGTTTATTGAAAGTTTTTTACGGCGAAGAATTTGCCTTAAATAGGTTGGAACTTAATGTCAAAACCAGATGGGAATTTTTAAGTTATTCTTTAAACGTTAAATATGAGAGTCCAGAGCGCAAGGATATGTAGTTTAAGTGTATATCTTATAGGTTCATGGTACAGAGCTTTGTCTACGCCATATATGTTTCAGTATAATTTATAATTTAAAAAAAAAACTATAACATAACATATAGATACTCGCAGAGTAAGTCTTTTCATTAGAAAATTGTTCCCTACATAATGACTACAAATATCTGTACTACTACATAATGCAGGGTATACAAATCGGGCACTGGGTGGTTGCTGTTATTTTTGCAAGTAGCACAACGCACATAAATAAAATATTACAATTTTAATTTGCCTCTAATCCCGTCGGGCATGGCGTGCACAGAATGCGGGGTATTCCAGAAGTTATATTGGGGGTCAGCTTTTAGCTCCAATCCAAAAGTGTGTGGGTACATGTCTATGTGTGTTCGCTCCAAGAGAACTTGGGCGCAGACAGACTGTGGGGCATAAAGTAAGTTGTTGCATAAATTGTATGAATATAAAAAAATATATATATGTTTATATACGAAATGCGTATAAATCAAGCGAGATATACGTTATTTGGAATTCCGTTGACAGCGTCAACAATGGCTAAAGAGCGGGGCAACAAGGTCAAAATAAAACCCAATTTAAACAGCCTAGAAAGATATAGCTTTTACATAATTTAGGCGGAGAGTTTTAAATAGAAACGAACTTGAGTTAAAGCGAAAGTTGATTCTTATGCAGAAAGTTGTATTATTTGAATGTAAATAAGTGCGGGGAATTGATAATGCGAAGTAGCAGTCATGGTAGGGTGCTCATTGGTAAAAATTACTGGAAATGAGAAGAAATTAAAGCCTATTACTAACGGTTAGGTGACTTAAGATGAAACCATTTCCGATTTCATTTTGATTATCATTTATTTCGGTTCAGGGAAATATGATTGAGCTACTTTTTGTATATTATATATTTGGTATGATATGGCTGACCTTGTCAGTACTGGATACTAAATTGTTGTCTTATGTGACTTTAATCTTTCAACTCTTGATTGGCTTCGTTATATAAAGGCTAACTTTCTTTGCCATCTTAATTTTGTCTAAGAACTTATCAATATATCTTTTCTGCCAAATAAAAAAAAATGTTCTCCTTGAGCACACAATGTGCTGTTTTTTCGAAATTTTTTAATGTTTTGGTATCAAACGAAAGATATGGCTGCAATTTCTTGTTATGTGTTGCCTTTAAGTTGAGCTGTGGTGCATGGCATTACGGCGTATACCTTTGATTTCAAATATTTCCTCCAAAAAAGTCTGATGGTGTTAGATTGTGTGATCTCGGCAGGCAGTCAAATTACCATAATTCTATATGACTCATCCAGTCCAAAAGATGGATTTATGATCTTTTGGTGCGGTTCGATGCGTCATTGAATTAAGAAACCATTTTCAACAAGAGAAGGTATCACAAAATCTGTTATCATCGAGCACTGATAACGTTCGACACTGACGGTTGTCATTGCTCCATCATCGTCTTCAGAAAAATAATACCTATAATCATATTCTCACTAGCATCACACCAAAGAGTCACTTTTTGATCATATAAGGGCTGTTCTAAAACTAATTGATGGTCTTCAGTGGCATACAGGCATTTTTATTCCATTTAACGTGAAATTTGCTTTATCTGAAATGATGATTTCTTTTTCCAAAAGACGAGTTCGTATTCAGTCGTTTCAATGCTCCATTTGGTATAATTGACACAACGCGGGTAGTCTGCTGAGTTTAGTTTGTGCGCCATTTGGATTTTGCATGGGAACAACTTCAAATCGTCACGAATGATGCAATGAAGAGTGGTGCTAGCGCTGCTCAACTCTGGAAACGCGGTTACCTCGATGATAGAGGCTTCTTCTCAACGCTGGCTCCTACGGCCTCAATATTTTGGTCGGAACGTCTTGTTCGTTGTCTGGACATTGCTGGGATAACTAAAATTACCGTACTTTCAACTTTATTTTTTGCATAAAATGCTTAGAAACGTTTAGATTTCAAAATTGAGAAGTTATTTTTAATGTTAAGTTGAAGAATTCCTTCTTTCTTTTGGCGTGAACTTTCCATGGCCCAAATTGCCTTAGAATGACACTTCCAAAGCGGTATGACGAGAGTCGATCTGTAACTGCTATAAAAAGTTCGGTTTGACGGTTCTTCCACCTTAAATGGCCTAAGAACTAGAGACATTGAGAGAAAGCTTTCGTTATTGAGCCGTTTGGGCAAGTTTACGGTTTTTTGTAGGTCTAAAAGATGGATTTGTTGCGGAGTTTCTTTTATAATTTTGACCAGTTTCTAATAAAGAGTACCCGTGAAGCTCGGTGGAGTGGTGGTAGCTCACTCGCCTCTAAACCGTATGTACGGTGGTGCGATTCTATCCTGCAGAGCTGGTGCATTTGTCTAGCAGTGACATAGAAAGCAAATAAATAGATGATATTTAGACACCTAAAAAATCTCGATTAAAATAAATAAAAGACAGATAAAAGACAGCTCCGTTCCGACTCGGTTATAAACAGTAGCTTCCTGTTTACTTCGAACAGCTATTAGGTATCTCCATGCTTCGCCTTTGAAGCGAGATCAAGATCAAGAAATTTTTTTTGAATGCAAATCGTAATAAGCTTGGGTGGGTAAATGCTAGTTTAGTTGTCGAATTTCTTTTATAATCGTGGCAGACATCATTTTGAAACCCCTAATAATACGCATTGAAAGACTATGTCAACGCAGTCTCAAAAACCAATCAGCTGCATAATCTTCACTCTCAAAATCCGTTCCATTGTATGAAAACCTATATTTGAAGCTTTTCACTGCCAAACTGCTGCTCTTATCGAATCCAAGTATTAATTTTGTTTATCAATTCTTAAATCTTTTAATTTTTTATAGCCTATCTAGTCCCATCGAAGCAGCAAAAGCCAGCTGGCTCTTAATTCCACGCCTGCTGCCTTTTTGTGTTTACCTCAAACTAGCAGCCAACAATAACTGCGGCCCACCTATATTCTAATTAGAAAACTTTTCCACATTTTTTGCCTTTACTCCGAAGCTAACTACAAGATGTTATCTGGCTAAAAAAATAAAAAATAAACGAAAATGCTGAACCCATAAACATAACCGCGCTCATTAAATATTTTACATCAATCAGCACGTGCTCAGCATGTTTTGAACTCCATCCTTTTTAGGGCAGGAAATTTTTCAAAGCAAAGAAATTGAGCAAAAGAGTTCGACATTAAAATGCATATCCTGAAAATGGGTAAAAAAAGGAGCTGAAAAATGTGCGCACAATTGCGCTTACAATTGACCGAAATGGCCAAAATACTAGGACTAAAAATAAAAATGGCTGCGGCTAAGTGTAAAGTCCTTGAAGTTACGAACCATTCAAGCGTTATAGGGTTGTCAATGTCTTCGTGTGTAACCCTGATGAAACCGCACAAAACCGTCAAGGACATACAGTGAGCAGTAAAAAAAAATTGTGACTTGAAAATGGTTACACATAAAATTCATTACGGTTCGCTTTGAAGTTTGCAAGTAATTGAAAAAGTAAAAATAAAATATGTAAAATATAAAATATATATTATGTTTAAGGAAAGGAAAATCAACTGGATCGAAGCGCTTAAGCACTTAAAATTTAAATTTTAAAGAAATTGTTCTGAAGTTGAAGCATTGAAGACGGTTTTTGGTATAGTAAAAAGTATCTCGCGTTGTATAACTTCGATCGGGTGCCGAAAGATGGCGTTAGAAAGATGATATTTTGTACCAGTATAACTTTTCGGACAGTTTTGTGATTGGTCGAATCAGTTTTGTTTGAGCGTGCATCAAAAATGGTCACTATCAAAGAGAAAATACGCTTTATTTTAGAAAATTTTCATCGATAAGTGCGAAAAAGCAAGCTAGGTTGCGGAAAATGCAGCCAATCACGCACAAATTTTGGTTTCATCGATTCCGTACCTTTAATTTAGATGTCAAAGATACCCCACACATTGGAAGGCCAATTGTCGAAAATGTCGATAAAATTCTGGACATTGTCGAATCCGACAGTCATATCAGCAATGTTTCGATTGCCCGAGAGCTAAAGATTGCACTAAAAACCATTGGGAACCATTTGAGTACGAACCAACTTACGACAGCGTCAGGTAAAAATGGCCGTTTGAGCTGGCGAAATGGTGGCCTTGGCAGGATTGACGGTCAAGAAGGCTTTGCTATGTGTCTGGTGGAATTGACGGGGAATTATCTGCTGATATCATACGGCATAACTTTTAACTCGCATCTGTACTGTCAACAATTGAACCCTCTGAAGGAAGCAGCCGCCCAGAAGCGGCCAGCCATTTGGAAATCTATTAAGATCCAAATTATGTTCAAAACAACGCCGGGTCGCACACATCGATAGTGACTCGACAGAAGCTCCGGAAGCTTGGTTGGTAAGTCTTTATAGTCCGCAGCCAAGTGATTACCATCTATAGAGGCAAGCAATTTTGCTGGTGAAAAAATGCGCTGCGAGAGAGGCTTCTGAAAATTGACTGCATCAATTTTTAGCTAATATGAGGGGAGGGTTTCTATGACAGTCCGCAGCCCTGGAACGAAGTAGAGCAAAGCTGCAATTATATTCTTAGTGAGAAGGACCTGATGCTCAGGGACGAAGTGCGTAGATCCATTTCATGCAAAAGTAATAGATTTCTTTTTTTCTTTGCGTTTTTTTAAACAGTTAAGATGCCAAAAAGCTGCTTCCGCGCTATAAACATACGCTTCTTACCAAAAGAAGTGTATACAAAGTTCTTTACACTGCCCAAGTGCCTCAGACTTTGCTGCAGCATAAAATAAACAGCTGCTAATCATGTTTATGGCATAAAGTGTTGCCAATTTTCAACTTTATTGCAAATTTTCATTTGATTTTATTACATCAGCATTGGAATTTATAGCTTGGCTATAAACTTGACCAAAAAATTGCAAAACTTTTTGATTTAAACAATAAAACGTGAACTTTTCTATATGAACCTACTTTGCTTCACGTTTTTTTTCCCTCCAACATTTAATAAATGAAAAATCGCGTATACGCTCAAGTGGCTCATGTGCAATATTCGCAGTTGCCTAACTAACTGAAATTAAGTAAAGTTTCTTTTGACTTTCATAAGCCATAATCCCGCAGGCATTATATTCCTTCGGCGAGTATATAACTGGCACACACACACCCACATACACACACATACACCCACACACACACGTAATAAAATCTAATTAACATTCTAAGAGCATTGTTGTTGTTGTTGTAGTTCATTCCTTTGTCTGGCTACAGCAACAACAAGTGAATCGATTAAAAGTTACAGGCAGTCGACTTTGAAATACACTATACAAAGCTTTTAAAGTTAAATTCCTCTTAGATAGAAGTTTTAGGAATACGCAGTATTGTTCTTTCTGTAAAAGTTCTTCAAATTTGATTAGAAATTCTTTGGCATTCATAGTTCCAATATTCTATTTTAATTTTTCGCAAATTTTGGGTGATGTAAACCCTTGCCAAAACCCTTTGCAAAAAAGTCGACATGTTCCATAGCGACATATTCTAAATTTCAAAAATTTTAATGCGAACTTATAGTCGTTCGAATTAGCTGTTCCAAACGCTTCTTCATTCAAAGTTAAAGAAACGTAATTACATATTAATCTTTTTTTCGTTATAAATTAACTTCTTTTTATGCTCATTTTAGGACTTGGAAATAAATTTCCTATGGTTGATTTAACTTGTATCTATTGCAAATTTCTACTCAACTTTGGATTTTTGCGGAGCAGCGTCGGGCTTAGAATTTGTGATCCTTTAAAGTTGGAATATAGTGAGCACAGTAATCTTAAGCGGATTAATTCTCTCATTAACCTTTTTTCCAAAAATATATTTCCAATGATTATCTCTTTTTTTGCATCGAGAATAAGGTCAATCAATTGTTGGGACATTGCACAGTGTAAGTCATAGTCAGACATTCCAATCTCAACGTATTCCATCTTTTTGTTTATGCAAAGCCAAGCTTGAAGCAAGATTTCAAATAAATCATTCCACATCAACTACTTATAGAATAATTAAGTAGTTTATATTCGCTTTTTAAGAATACCGAAAGCTTGTGATGGTGCAACAAATACCTGAGTATAATACGCGGGACATTCTGGCCAATGCAGAATATCAAGCGCCACAGGGCAGTCCCTTCTTCACTTACAAATTAGGCAGAGAAAATGCACTTGAATTGGACTTGCTTTCAGAAAGAAAGAAAGAACCCCATCAGCGTTGTCCGAATGGCACTAAACTGAAACCCTCAAGCAAGGAGACGACTAAAAGGAACTTGGAGACAAAGCGTTCTTCAAGAACTAGTAGTCTAGCTCGTTGTGGGACACCACTAAGCAGACGGCAGAAAACAGAGTCCGATGGGCAGCCATCTTAGAGGTCCAAGTGAAATAATAAATGAAAAAGAAAGCGTGAAACCGCATCTGAGTGAACCATGTGCTGTATGAGTTCTACAAAGACTTAGATGGCGACCATGTTGTTCGTATGAACGCAGACGCTCCAGCAAAGAAGGTTTTGGATGCGACAGTCGAGGAAAGCAGACGCAGGGAAGCAGCAAAGCCCAGATGGAAAGACCAAGTGTAGGAGGATATATCTTCACTTGAGCGCGTGTAACGCAATGACACGTGGCGAGAGCTACTTAGGTCGGCTGTATCCCGATGACGGATTTCCATGGCTAAATATAAAGGGATTGTCGAACTTTTGGATGTATTGGAGATATCAGCACAGGACTGTGCATAAGTTGCAACAATAGTTGGAAGCTTTAAATGACTGAACTCTTATTTATGTACGATTGGAAGTGTAACCACTAGATCTCTGACTGAAATGATGGTAAACAGCTTCGCGATAATTATAGGGCTTTGGAAAAATATTATCTAATTTCTTAAAAATGCAAAAGAAGAATTGGTTTAAGATTGAGACTAATACATTTTTTTTGTAAATTATCTGTTGCAGTTTCTGGATTTATGCGATGACAAAAACTGGCTTCAGTTTTAAATGCTGAAGGCATATTTATATATTCAAAAAGGCAGCTTTGGACACATGTGTAGGAGCTTTGAGTAGTTTTGCACATTATGGCCACAGCATGACTTTAAATCCTTCTCGTTGAACCTAATTAAATTGAAACTTCGTAATTGACTGCGTTTGGTAAATCTCCATTTTTTTTCTTATAGTTATTTCTACATTAGTTGTAGTTCGAATTTATTTGAAGATCTTTTCTTGGTTTAATTTATGGCCATCTTTGTCGGTGCCTAGGCAGGAGAAGAAAGTATTGTGTGATCAGCTTCTTGTTTTCCTCGCCTTTGGCATCAAGTTTCTTCCAGTCATAGGCATCATGGTCGATTTTCAAATAAGGTGATAGTGTAAAGGCAAGATCAGGCCCGCGTCAAGCCCAGACATTTGAAATCGTGCTGTCGTGATCATCTCCAAACAGACAAACCGAGCCAAAAGCTTGCTTGCGCAACTTATACAAACGCTGGAACATGCCAGCTATAAGATTGCAAGACATAAATACCTTGGATGAAACGATATCAATCGAAATAAAACATAGTTTTTAATGTTTTGATTATCTTGCCTGAAAGCAAGCTTTAAAATACTTAAACATTGAAAGATCCGAATGGAGTTAATTAATTATACGCTTTCGTTTGTTTCTTGCAAGTTTCCCATCTACTCTTGCCACTTGCGCTACAGTCTTATACAACCGTCAATAAACTAGCAGGCAAAACTTTATGAAAACTTTATGTTTTTAATCAAAAATACTGTACGTTTGGCTTTTTTATATGCCGCCAATTCAAAGACATGATTAACTTTTTATAGACTCGCCGACGGCAAGTAAACAGATAAAGTAACAAAGCTGCCAGCTGACAGACAACAGACCCACGCATATATGATTTGGTTTTAGTAGATTTAGCTAGTTTTTGTTAGATTTTTGTGTTCGTCCCTTCTGTTGCTATATCCAAAGTAAATGCTTTTAATTAGCGCAGCTTTGTCGCTTAGACTTTAGCTTTAGTTTGGTCGACAAACGGTCCCAGCGCGTCATAGAGCGCAACATTACGCATACGCAACGTTGCCGCAGCCGTCCAATGCAAAGGGGCTTGACAGGCACGATTTTAATTAATTAGACTTTTATGAGGCGTGCATGCAGCTTGAACAGTGCTACGTGTGTGTGTGTGTATTAGTGTATTAAAGCCTAGCCTAGACGTATATGGCCCAATATTACGTATACGTATTATTATGTATACATATAAATATAGCCGCATTTTGGGCGCATTTGCGCTCGTCTCTTGCAGTTTTATGTGCGGCATTGAGCTTAACACCAATGTTGCATATAAAAGTTTAGCTTTATTTTTGTTTGACACTTGGACTGTCACTCGGTGTGTGCGTGTGTGTTGATGTGTGTGTGTGCGGGTGTGCGTTCGCTTTGGGGTTTACATGTTTGTGGTAATGAAAATGGCGGCCACATTATGTCTAGTATTCAGTATAATTGCAGCCGGATATGCGTTTATGCTCAGAGATTACATTTTGTGGCTTTGGCTTTGTGACAAACATACACATAGGGAGATACATACACACACACAAGCAGTCACACACACAAACCATCAGCTGGTCAAGCCCAAGCAAAACAATAACAAATTTCTATATAATATGAAATAACTAGAGGAACAGACGTCTTAACCTAATAAAAACGTAGCTTTGTTTAAGGAAATAAAAAAAATAGTAAAACATTTCTTTATTTTATACCCTACGATTTGTCGAATTTTAAGGATATATGGAAAATTTATTTAATGCAGAAAAGGGCTTAACTAAGAAATTGTCATAAAGTAGGATTTTTTTATCTTTGCAGCTATGAGAACTTGCAAAGTATCTAGACATTGCGATAGATCAAAAATAGAAGTTCTTAAACTAAATTTTGCCACAGTAAAATGTTTGTTACCAGCACTATCAGCCGTTGATAGAAACTCTACAAAAACTATTTTTAATATTTACTATTCGGGACTTAATTTGCATCCTAACATTCGATTCCCCTTCTTGTAGACTCAAGACTACCAATATCAGCCATGGATAAAGTCTCTTCAAATGCAATTTTTAATATTTGCTTTTCGCAGTTTAAATTGTAATTCGCTTGCCCTGCTATTTTTGTAAACTTCGCCTTATAAGATAAACTTCTCTAAACGATTGTGGAACATGCCATGATGTGTTATTTCTGCATCAGCTCTTTCTCGGGTTAGTTGACCTTAACGCACTTCTTCACCAAGTTACATTTACCATCTCATCCGGAGTTATTCTTGACCTCTAACACTACCATTTTTTAGATGCAATCATGCATTGCACGATGCTTTTTGCTTCTTATGCGCAAATAATAGTATCCTTTACTATTTTCTATCTTACGAACGTTTTATTCAATGCATCTCCTTCTCTATCTTAACGCTTCTTGATTCTAAAAATCGAGCATCTTTGAATAATTAAGAATAATTTTGAAATCCTATCTTGATCCACGCAGATCTTATCGTTTCTTTGTTTAGAAATGCTTAAACTTTGATATTACTTCCTGTTTGCCTCTTTTTCATTCTAGTTATAAGTTCCAAAACAGCCTCAGATTTGAGATGTTTCATAGCTTACTATATATCATATTTTCGAGCTAGTCTTATTTAATATTTGTTATAATTTGATTCTTTTCTTTATCTTCTTATAGAATTAAATTCATTATAAATAATTAAACAGTTTTAAAGTAAAAAAAAGAGTGGACATAAGTTCGTATCAAAAGCAAAGAGTTTCAGCATTTTAGTGTATTCCATCGTCATCTCCTAACGAGATTTATTACCATTTTTAACAACAATAAATTAATTCTTGTTTTTTCCGCCGTTTCGATAGTATTGCAAACATTTCGCCTTGTAGTGGGCTTAGGAATGGCTTTTGCTGTGGTTACATTTATTGTATTTTTCCTTTATTTGTTGAATGACTACCACTGACTTGGGTTTCCGTAACAAAAGATGACAGAATATAAAAGAAACTGAATGCAGATGACCAATAAGTTAAGTGAATCTAAAGCATTGAATTCGTATTTGTGTGACCGAACAATGGAAAGCAAATTTTTTCCCCAAGTATAAACAAAAATTAATGTGTTGTGGCTTTTGTTTCAGTTAAGTGCGATGATGACGAGGATGGTATAATGTCCTTTGAATAATACATGGAAAATGTAAGACAAAAATGTAGTAAGAGAAATCGATAGATGAAAATTTGTGCATAAATTGATAACTTTTAAGAATCTTTCAAGGATAAGCTTGTTAGACAAAGTATTTTAGTTTAGGTTGTTTAGCTACGAGCAATGCCATCTGAAGATTGCATGAATTAGCTTGGAGCCTACTGAAAACTATTGCAAGTTAGAAGATATGCCATGTGGAGAGTTTGAATAATTGCAGCCGATAACTACTTTATGATAACTGACAATGCTGCCTGCTTATTTTGAGATAAGCAGAATATTAGTCATTGATTTGTTTTTCTGGCTCTTATTTGTGAATTTGTATAAACAAAATGTTGCACTTGTAATTGGAAAATTTTAAAATCAAAAGCAACTTTTATATCCAATAGTACAATCTCTATTAATTGCGAGTGTGCAAGACTACTCTTTTCTTAAACAATTTTGTATTCATTGTTTGTATTGGAGGACGCTGAACTACAATTCAGACAGGATATCATTGTCTTCAACTCTATCCCGAACTGTTTTTTTCTAGCAGATTCTCTACAGAAATCCAAACGTTATGCATAATATACTATTGTCAAATATTATACAAATCAAATGCAACTTATAAATAAAATTATGTATCCAATTTTTATATTCAATATTATATAATTCCGTGTTGATTGAAAATCTTTTATTAACTTTATTCTAAACATTATTTATTTCTTGCAGATTCCCAACAGAAATCAGGAGGCTTTGCATGCTATACTTAGATTTCATTGTCTTCTACACTTTCCCCTAGTTCTTACCCAGCCGTATGAAATAAGACGCTATAGACCAGTATGAGATTGTCTATTCTGCTGGCTTCTTTTGCTTGGTAATGGGAATGATTGAAGACCTTTCCAAAGAAAAGTCGAGAAAAATCGCAGTACTGTTGACGGAAATTGAACAACATTATGAGAAAGCGGGTTCATTACTCTGGAGGAATTTTCAATCGTCAATGCCGTCAAGGACTGGGCATTATTGAACCCTTAGCGCTTCGGTTGTTTCGTGTATAAAGGAGAAATATTATGCTGGACTGCACATTTTTAGCCCTAAGCCTTTTTAGTTGTTTAATTAAAGGAAATATTTTAGTGTTAAGTTAGAACCCAGCTATCAGTCGAAAATTATGTGCCAAAAGAGACTTTGTTTTGCTTGTAAAAATTAAATTTACAAATTTAAATTAAGAAAACAAATATTTTATACCATTTTCAAGAAATTGGAACATCGTACAAAAAATCTAACTTGTAGCATATAAATAGTTATTAATTTTGAGTTGCTGTCTGATTTTTGAGCATTTCCGAGATTTTTGAGCCAATACACTTGGCTGCTTGAAAATTTACAAAATCTGACCAAATTGAGGTTATTTTTAAGCTCTTCTATTCCTATTCATAGTCTTTAAGGTAAATAGAATGTCAAAGGCATGAACGTAAGAAAAATGAAGAATTATTTAGTATTATATTACTTTTACTTCCTTTTACTTATAAAAAAGTCTTTATTAACAAATAAAAAAAACCTTTTTTTAAACTTACACATCATATGTTTTTATTTATTTACTTTTAAAATTGTTTGGAATTGTCTAGAGCGTCGATAAATATTTGCAGAAAATTAGTAAATATTTTTTTTATCTGGAGGTTCTTGGAACAACGAGATCTTGAGACCAAAGAGAATTTATCAACGTTAAATTTTTTTTCAGAAATGTTACATTCTCTTTGCTTGGACTACGTATATTGAGCTTACTCTCTTATTTGAAAGATAAAAAAGATTTTTAATCCTCAAGCTGCGGTTAAATTTTCATTTCCAACCGCCAAAGTAACAGGCGAACAGAAATGCTCAAATATCAGCAGGCAACTTAAAATCGCAACTAAAAGTATGCAGCGCTTTTCGAAGTTAAAGAAATTTGAATATTTTCCCAAAAAGTATAACATACTTTTAGGCATGTATTTTAAGACAATAATTGTATAGCATAGTTTTAGTTGCTAATTTAAAGTTACCTTCTGAGTTTTGAGCATTTCTGTTCGCCTGTTACTTTTGAGGTGAAATTTGCATTCTGTGAACGTTTTCAGCTTTCAAATTTTTAAAAATTTTAAGTAATTTCCTAACGGATTTGGCGTGCTATAACGGAATAGGCTCCAATTTAATTCTTTAAGATTTGATTAGGCATTTTATAATATTAAAAAATATTTATTGGTTTAATCTAACTGACCTGTAAAAAGACATCAAAAAGATAGTTCACCTTTTTTATTCAAATTGTTTATTCATCAAAAAAATTTGTTTATGGAATAATAATTATGAATATGAATTTCTCTTAATAATTAAATTATTATAATAATTTATTTACTTTTAAAAATTTTTCACAAATCTTTGTTTCAATAAATAATTAATCTATTTTAAAAAATTTATATATTTACAAATATATTTTACACACCTTATCAGCATAATATCATTAATATATTTTTTTATTTGTTTAAAATATTATTATTTTTAATAACTAGCAATATCTTAGATGCAAAATGAAGTTTATATAAAATAATATAATTTATTTTTTTAAATAATTGGAGTAATTTTTGATAAAGCAAATTTTGGGAAATTAAAAATTAATTGATTTTGATTTGCCTTTCATCATTTCGCTGCACAGATTGGGGTTGGGGTGACTGCATTAGCTTTTTTTGAGATGTGGATACAGAAAAGAAAGCCTGTCCAGGATTGGACACTAAGTATCCTGTGTCTTGAACTTAAGCAGGATGACACAGTGATATGCGTAAGTTACCTGAGAATCAGATATATTGCCATGTCCTATAAGTCCCAATGTGTTTAATTTGCGAAAAAAAGCCGCACACAGCTTCAGGAAGCTTTGAAGCCATTAATCATAGATCAGGTCTTCACTCTACACCAAGCTTGTTAAAGATCCATGAAAAACAGATCGACATCTCTTTGCCGATTACAAGCTGCATTCGACAGATTGATAAGGGAACTGTATGTGACACAATTACTAAGTTCAGTATTCTGGCAAAGTCAAAAGCTTGTAAAAGATCCTCGAAAAATAGATCGACCCCGAAGTCCGAGTGTGGGGACTAAAACAGGAGGACCACCGAGCCCCTGAATTCGGTATCACGGGTTGAGGATGCCCCAAGCATGGCCTTTGAGGTCAACCCACCAGCGGGAGTATCGCTGTGGTTGTTGGTTGACAGCCAAATCGCAAGCAGAGTCATATCGGGTCGATGGGGAGTTCCTTTTCTCATACGGTTGCTGTTACCCATAAAACAGAAGAGTTGTAAAAGATGGCTTTATGGTTAGGATAGGGAATTCTTAAGTCTTAAGGACTTTAATGAATAGAATCTTTTTATAGATTGATTTTATAATTTTTTCTACTTGATTCTGTCTAAAAAAGAATTCTAAATATACGTTAAGCTTTTACTAAAATATTTATTTTTATTTATTTTTAACAAAAATATTTACAAATAAATTAAGTCTTAACATCTCTCGCGTTGTGGCCTTGGGTATTAGTGCTACATTTTTTTTATAAAGCTTATAAATTTTACTTATATGCTTCGATAGTCAAAATAATGATAGCTAGTAATATTGTTTTCAAACAAGCAACAAAATCCTTATGGTTATTTACCACTTTATCAATGCAATACATATGTACTTCATAAAACTAATTACAGGTACATAAAAATCTATTTCCAACTAGACGCCCGCAAGAAATTGTTATGGCAACGCAGTCGTCGAACTTTTGCAAAATATAATCAATTTTTTATCAATTCAAAAATTGTATAAATATTTACCTGCCAGTAGAGTTATCAATTCATTGTTCGCATTATCAAAAGCATGCCTTGATAAGCTAGCTCTGAAACACTTAGGCTAGCCGGCGGCGTCAGCCAAATTATGACACATTCAGGCCTATATGGGAGGGCACCAACACGAAATTGGCCAATTTGAAACAAACACAAATCACAATGATAGCCGCTAGACCGATGCGTCCAAAGAGCAGAGAGAGCATATCCAGATTATAGTACTGCGTGAAGGATAAATCCTGTTCGTCTAGGCGCATGTGTGGTGCGCCTTTGTGACGCAGCACATATTCCGTCCACCAAATGGCCGTCTGCAGTGGTGTCATGGGTTGATCTCGAAAACGCGCGGACATCATTTTTGCACTTTGTGCATAACGAGGATTCTGCAGCAGCTCGTTGATGGTCTCAATCAGTTGCTTAGACGTCAACTGATTGACATCGAGTGTCAGTGCGCCACCAGCTAGCTGCATGCGCTCCGCATTACCAAACTGATCGTAGAGCAGCGGCAGTGCCAGCACGGGCACGCCCACATAGGCAGCTTCTATAATGCTCAACAGTCCACAAGGGCTTATGAAAAGCTTCACCTTGGGATGTGACAGCAGCTCCAGCTGTGGTAGCCAGGTTCTAATATAAACATTATCCGATTTGTTGGGCAGCGTTGTGAGCTCATATTTCCAGATGATGCGCTGTTTGAGCTGCGCAAAGGCACTCAGCAGCGTTTGTTGCAGTCCCTTGGGCAAGAACTTGCTCCAGATTTCATTGCCCATGGAAAAGACAATAACATCCTCGTCGGCTTCATCTAGAAAACGCTGTAGCTGCATATCTATTGAGTTGTTAGTCGGCAACATGTGCATGCCTGCTACCTCTATAAGATTGGGCACATTGGATCTGGCGCGTCCCAGACTAAAATGTTGATTAATTAATATCAGCGAAAAGTTGCGACGCAGCTCATAGAATGACTCCGCGTTGTTGCTAAAATAGCGTCTATAAAGTTTCTCCTGTGGCGGCAGAAGCACCAAATTTTCCAACAGCCACTCCTCAGTGATGTACAACCAAGTGCGCCACTTATCCAATATAGTATTGCCATGTGTATAACCAACTGGTGACCTAGGCTCATACACGCTTGGCGCTGCATTACCAGCCAAATAGTCTATGTTCCAGGAGCCTCCAAAGGCGGCAATGCCCACAAGTGAGGCCTTAAAATGTGCTGCAAAGCCGTAGAGTGCATCCATTTGGTCTGCTTCCAGAAAAACCATGTCAAAATGTTCTGTCTTATTGCGCAGCAGCGTCTGCACTTGCGCATCTTGCAGCACAGCCTTGGAAATATTAAAGAAACACTCCGCAACCACAGTAGTCTCTTTCCATTTGCTGGACATAAATTCCGGGTCCCAGTCGGCGTACTCTGCAAAAAAATGATGCAATATTTAACTTGAATGTGTGAAACAATTCGCACACACTTACCTTCGGCTAGTGCATCCAAAGCCTGCACGCGTATATGCCTAATGCCATCCAGATCGGCCAATCCCTGGTGCGAGCTTATAACCGTCAGCTCATGGCCTTTATCCCGCAGTGCTAGCAGATAGGGTGTTACCAGTATAAAAGGCGTTGAAAAGGTATATGTAAATATAGCCAAGATCTGCGCAGTTTCTGCCAACCTGCAGCAAATTAACACAAATAAGGCACAGCTAAGCCGCTCCAACATGCCGCCTGGCATCCTCACATGTTGAGGTTCTGATGGCAACTGTTGTGCGGCCATTAACATTATCAACTGCCTATCTTATCTGTCAAGTTGAACATTGCTGTTGGCCAAACAGCGTTGACACTCAGTTAGTTTAAAAGCTTTGGACTGATCGGTACCATGTTGGGCAGCCAGTTAGTAGCTTATCTGCTATGGCTGGGTTTGGCTGTGGCGCAGGCAGCACGCATCTTGGTAGTATTTCCATTTGATTCACCATCGCAGTGTCTTTTTCTAACACCTTATCTAAGAGCACTGACGGAACGTGATCATGAGCTGACCGTCATCCATGCCTATCCACAATGTGATGCAGTGCCGCACGTACGTTACATACACATTAAGGATACGCATAACTCTGCCGAGTGTAAGTTGTGTTCATCGCAAAAGTTACGCATCTTAATGGTTATTCTTCATATCGCATAGTTGAGCTACCTGCGGATTTGATAGCACCCTATTCCAGCCACTGGAATGGACTCATCTCATTTCGCAATTTTATTGTGAAAATTTCGCTCAACGTGCTGCAAAATCGGGATGTGCAACAACTTATGCACTCCAATGTCAGCTATGATTTGGTGGTAGTGGAACCCAGCACGACAAATGCGCTCTTTGGCATTGCGGCGCATTTCAATGCCAATTTAATTGGCTTGGCCACAGTTGGCTCCGATTGGACCTTTGACGAGCTGGTGGGCTATACCAGCGGCTCTGTCTTTGATCCCATGATGCCCTTTGGCTATAAGCGTGGTTCAACTTTGTTCAATCGTTTATATAACTGGGCACACATTTCCGAGGAATGGCTGGTGGTCAAGCTGATGTTTTGGCCCAAGTTGCAACAACTTTTCGAGCAGTACTTTCCACATGTGGCACTTAGCTTCGATGAGCTCGTACACAGCTTCTCACTGATATTAATCAATCAGCATTTTAGCTTGTGTAGAGCGCGTCCCAATGCACCGGGTCTTGTGGATGTGGCAGGATTTCATGTACCAAAGCAAACGCCGCAGTTGCCAGCTGTATTGGCGCGATTTATAGAGCAGGCGCAGCATGGCGTTATCTATTTTGCGCTCGGCTGGGAAACTCAGAGTAAGGATCTACCCGCTGACCAAATAGATTTGTTGATGAAAGTTTTCGCATCACTACCGCAACGCATTATCTGGAAATATGAGGGTCAGCCCATGCAGAATCTCAGCTCTAATATTTATACCAGCCCCTGGTTACCGCAACAGGCCATATTGGCGCATCCCAAGACCAAGTTATTTATTTCACACGGCGGAAAGCTAAGCATCATTGAAGCGTTATACTATGCCAAGCCAGTGTTGGGTCTGCCTTTATTTTTAGATCAATTTCGCAATATAGATTGTCTTATAGAGGGCAAAATGGCCTTGGAGTTGGATCTAAATTCGTTGACCAGGCAGCAGCTTATGGCAGCAATTGCGCAATTGTTGACGGATTCTCAATATTCAGCTAATGCTTTAAAGTTTTCAAAGCGCTTTCGGGATCGGCCTTTGCATCCTTTGGATGCGGCGGTCTATTGGACGGAATATGTACTGCGCTATGAAGGAGCGCCACAAATGCGAGTAAGTTCAAACTTTATTAGGTTTACGGATTATTATAGTTTGGATATTATGCTTATGGTGGTGTGTCGTCTGGTAATTGTAGTGCCAATAATTGCCTTGGCTTTGTATCAATTAAAGCGTTTTTTGCTTTCGAGCAGAAGATTCTTAAGATCACAACAGCCGCAGAGGCTGCTGATGTTAAAATAAGTTTAGTTTTTAATTGGTTTTTGTATAAGGGATTTGTTAATAAATAATAATAATTTAAGTAATTAATCTTGTCTTGATTGCGTTTAATTTTAAATTTTCGAATTATAAATGCTTTGATAAAAAACTGTTGACTATGAGAAATCTAGCATGTTAAGCTTAATAAAGGGCAGTATAGTTTCAGTTTTGCAAAAAAATACCAGAAAAGATAGCCGCATACGACTTTGAGATGCGCTTCACAAGAAACAAATTAAAAAATAGCATTACTTTTGGTAGCAGTTTGAAATTTACAATTTTTGGTTGGTTTCAAATTTTCTTAAATTATTCAAGAATTTGTTTTGTAGTTTTCTGGAAAGAATTTAACACTATGTTAATCTTGGCTTCAGATTATTGGCTCCTAAGAGGGAACTTTTCAGAAGCGGCAACATTACCATTATAATAGCACTAAGGCACAACCCGAATTTTATAAAGATCATTCAAAGATCATTGAATGCGTTTGGTATTTCAAGTTTTTGGTGTGATTGTATTTTTACATTCTTTCATTTCCTTAAGTTCTTATAATTCTTTCTTGTTTTTAAAATCTTTAAATTCTTTAAATTCTTTAAATTCTTTAAATTCTTTAAATTCTTTAAATTCTTTAAATTCTTTAAATTCTTTAAATTCTTTAAATTCTTTAAATTCTTTAAATTCTTTAAATTCTTTAAATTCTTTAAATTCTTTAAATTCTTTAAATTCTTTAAATTCTTTAAATTCTTTAAATTCTTTAAATTCTTTAAATTCTTTAAATTCTTTAAATTCTTTAAATTCTTTAAATTCTTTAAATTCTTTAAATTCTTTAAATTCTTTAAATTCTTTAAATTCTTTAAATTCTTTAAATTCTTTAAATTCTTTAAATTCTTTAAATTCTTTAAATTCTTTAAATTCTTTAAATTCTTTAAATTCTTTAAATTCTTTAAATTCTTTAAATTCTTTAAATTCTTTAAATTCTTTAAATTCTTTAAATTCTTTAAATTCTTTAAATTCTTTAAATTCTTTAAATTCTTTAAATTCTTTAAATTCTTTAAATTCTTTAAATTCTTAAAATTCTTTAAATTCTTTAAATTCTTTAAATTCTTTAAATTCTTTAAATTCTTTAAATTCTTTAAATTCTTTAAATTCTTTAAATTCTTTAAATTCTTTAAATTCTTTAAATTCTTTAAATTCTTTAAATTCTTTAAATTCTTTAAATTCTTTAAATTCTTTAAATTCTTTAAATTCTTTAAATTCTTTAAATTCTTTAAATTCTTTAAATTCTTTAAATTCTTTAAATTCTTTAAATTCTTTAAATTCTTTAAATTCTTTTAATTTAAAATCCCATGCAGATGCTATATTAACTACTTATGTAAGAGTATAAACAATTCGTTGCTGAGACTGTATAATATTAATGCAAAATTTGTAATCTTATCAAAAAGCTCTCCAATTTTTGAGACATTAAATGGCCAATGCGTTCTCTGACTTAGTTGGAAAGCTCGCTTCTGTCAACTAAAATGCTTGTTCGGCAGCGGGCAGTCTATTTTTTCCGGGTCTGCATAGCATTGTCTCTGTGCAGCACGGAAGCGCACAAGATATTGCTGGTATTTCCCTACGAATCCGCATCGCAGTGCGTCTTCCGTACGCCCTACTTAAGAGCGCTCACCAATCGCGGTCATGAGCTGACTGTGATTCATGCCTATCCTCAGTGCGATGTTGTGCAGGGCGTGCACTATATACGCATACAGGATACACATAAAGCCATAGCAAGTAAGTCCAGGAAATTGTTAAGATAAGATTAACATATTTTATTTATTTTAAATAATATTCCAAAACAGGCGTACATTTCTCTATGGAATCCTTTGCTAGCACGGCTATTAATTTGAGCAATTATTACTCAAGTCTGGAATATGTTATCAAAGTATCCCTGAATACCTTACAAAATCGCGAGGTTCAACAACTTATGCACTCCAATGTCAGCTTTGATTTAATGGTCATGGAGCCACATCTAACGAATGCACTCTTCGGCCTAGCAGCTCATTTCAAAGCCCAAGTAATTGGCTTAGCTACATGTGGCTCGGATTGGAGCAGTGATAAGCTGGTGGGCTACACAGCCAACTCTGTGCTGGAACCCATGTATCCCATGGGCTTTAAGCGTAGCCTAAGTTTTCTGGATCAGCTTTATAACTGGGCGTATATATCACAGGAATGGCTGGTTATGCATTTAATATATTGGCCACAGATGCGGCAGGTTTTCGAGCAGCATTTGCCACATGTACAGAAATCCTTTAAAGAAATGCACAATAGTTTTTCCTTGATTTTGCTTAATCAACATTTTTCACTGTGCAGAGCACGACCAAATGTGCCGGGATTGGTGGATATTGCCGGCTTTCATATACCACCGCAAGTACCAGAATTGCCCAAGGATTTGGCAGCATTTATAGCGCAAGCTGAGCAGGGAGTAATCTATTTTTCATTAGGCTGGGAATTGCAAAGTAAAAATTTTCCCTTGCATATTATACAAGTGCTTTTGGAGACTTTTTCAAGCTTACCACAGCGCTTCATTTGGAAGTATGAAGGAGCAGCATTTAACAATCTTAACCCAAACATCTACATAGCTGCCTGGTTGCCGCAACAGGCCATATTGGCGCATCCAAAGGTGAAACTGTTTGTCACACATGGCGGCGTTATTAGCGTTATAGAGGCGGTGCATTATGCCAAGCCCGTGCTGGGTCTACCCGTCTATTTTGATCAGTTTCGCAATTTAGACTGCCTGTTGGAAAATGGCTTAGGTTTAACGCTGGACTGGAATAATCTGACAAAGTCCTCACTGTTGGAGGCTTTTGAGAAACTACTTACAGAGCGAAGTTATAAGCAGAATGCTTTGGAGCTATCAAGTCGCTTTCGAGATCGACCTATGCATCCCTTGGATACCGCTGTTTATTGGACGGAGTATATCTTGCGCTACAAGGGGGCGTCCCATATGCGCATACATCCTACAAGTATTAAGTTTATGGATTACTATGGCTTGGATAAAATATTGATGGTAGTAAGTCGTCTGGCTATAAATCTTGCCATTGTGGTTTTTGTATTATGGAAATTGATGGGGTATTTAGCTTGTAGGCAATATATATCGCATTATTAAGATAGTTCGTAAGTTTGGTCAAATAAAAAATTATATAAATTTTAGCAATTCTTTCTCAGCGATGCTAAGCAGATTAAAAGGAGCAACCTGGTTCGTTCTCAGTCTTACTAGTGCTAGGCAATCAATTATTTGCCGTCCTTGTAGAAACTGTGTACTCTGAGGAATCCGGCAGACCTATTTAAATCAAGTGATAATTTACAGTGTAGTTCCCATATAGAAACACGTACATGAGAGCGCTCTATTGATACTTCCAAATCTGATTTCCTTTGACCTTCTGACCCGCTATTTAGCTTGCTATAACTTCGGTGGGATGAAAAAATATCTCCTGATAATACCATAATTTTGATCAAATCCACAGAGGCGACAGCCAAGGTGGTAGCTGAAGATGAACCCAACATAGCAATATCATCAGCTCTGGCATCACTTGAGTGTCTAGCTGGTATGACTTTATTATGGATGAACAGAAATTGAAGCTTATTTATGAATTCCCACCTAGGAAAAAATTTTCATGCAATTAGACTATTGAGTGTAATAACTTCTACTCCTAAACCCAATTCCTCCTTAAATCCAACTGTTTACCATTGCTGGTTTCGGAACTTTTCACAATGGGTTGTCCTTCAACCCAAGACTCATAACTACAGAAAAAAAGGTATTTTGAAAGATTGGATCTTAAATCCTCCTCAAGAAGAACATTAGATACTGGTAGTAAAAATTTCATATTATTCGGACTACCAGTTTTAAAGTTGTGAACCGAAAATCAGAGTTTTCAAAACCGCAAGTTATGTGCTTTCAGTTTGATAGCGACATCTTAACGGGAAATATCCGATATCCTATATTTAAGACGTACTTCAATTTACGATGTGCCACTATAATTCATCATCTTTTCATCAGCAAATGTTAGCTCGACGTACCGCTCTGGGAACCCCAATTTGACCCCAACTTTGAGCTCTTCCACCAGATAAGTTGGCAAGACTTTGTCATGATTGGAGGCGTGTACTGCGAATTCAAATCTAGAGGTTCGTATTTTGAAGCAGCAGTTGCGTACGACGTACAGCGGCTTAGAGGGAAGCTTAGGGAGTTTATTGGGTTGTACCGAATGCACTTTCTCTATTCCATTTTACTCAGCTTCCTCTTGAAGAAGTGTCTGTTGAGAAATCCCACAGGAGGTTCTATGCGACAATGGGAGATTCAGATAATGATGAAGAATATGTTGTATAAGCCAAGCTTATTGCAAGACAACTGCATCATTACGAAAACAAAAACAGTTTGCTACTTCTACTTCAATCTAGATCTGCTAGCGTACAACAAGGGGGCATTGGATGTTCCAGATTTGCATGGATTATTGAAAAAATACGACTTACACCTAAAAATGGAGAAAAGGACTGAAGGAATTCAAAAAATTCCTCTTCAGATACCGCGATTCGGAAAAGACAGACACTTTGTTATTAATCTCTAACATTATTTAAGGCGTCACAATATAAAATAAGCTTAACTAGACTAGCAAAAGTCAAGAACTCTGTCTGGAAATCTGCGTAAAATACATAAAAAGTGCAAAACTTTTAGCGTATGTTCATGACACAGACATTGAAAAGTGCCCCTCTCTAAAACTCTCTAAAAATTTTGTCAAAACTAAGTTTATTACAGATTATAAATAAGCTCGATAAGATTTTGAAAATTTTGCATGATATCTTGGCATGGTGTTTTTAGCGCCGAGTCATAGTACTACCAAACAATAACAATACTTCAACCCTATCAGTTCTTCGTAATCTTATCGGAAAGGGTAAACAAATTGATGGCCAACACGCTTATGGGCTTTCGACTCAGTTAGTTGAAGCCTTTGTGTAGCGCGCATAATGTTAGGAAAGCGGCTCGTTATTGTAATCCTATGGACATGGCTGGCTCAAACATGGCTCGTGACAGAGTCTGCCAAGATTTTGTTGATATTTCCCTTTGACTCCCCGACGCAACATATATTAATTGCGCCCTATATACGCGCACTTGCGGAGCGTGGGCATGAGCTGACACTTATACACGCCAGCAAACGATACGATGCTGTAAAGGATGTACAATATTTATATGTCCCGGATGCATATAACGCTACGGCTAGTAAGTTAAATAATAAAGTGGAATCCATCGGAAATGAATTAATACGAGTTACCTTTAAGTGCAGCATTTACGGCCGATTTCCTCCAAATGCTGAGTGATAAAAAAAATGTTTTCTATTCATTTCGAAGTTTTCTAACGAAGATTTCCCTGAATATATTACGTAACTCCAAAGTTAAACAATTATTACTAAGCAATGCTACCTACGATGTTATGATCATGGAGACGTCCTTAACATATGCACTCTGCGGCTTTGCGGAGCATTTCAATGCATCTCTTATAGGCGTGGCCACATGTGGTTCCGATTGGAGTATTGATGAGCTCATAGGATATACTGGTAATTTACTATTGGAACCCATAGATCCACATGGTTTTAGGCCAGGCACATCATTGTTGGATCAATTGAACAATTGGGCGCACATTGTCGAGGAATGGCTGGTCATACGGCTGTTGTATCGTCCATTGTTGGTGCAGCTGTTTGAGGAACATTTTCCATATGCAAGACGTACTTTTGAGGAGGTCTACCAAAGTTTTTCACTACTTTTGCTGAATCAGCATTTTACGCTATGCAGAGCGCGTCCCAATGCGCCGGGTCAAGTGGATATAGCTGGCTTTCATGTGCCACAGCAGACACCTGAGTTACCCACAGACTTGTTGGAATTTATAGAGCAAGCGCCACATGGAGTCATCTACTTTTGCCTGGGCTTCGAAGTTTTGAGTAAGGATTTGCCGCCGACAACCTTAGCTTGGCTTGTGCAAATATTTGAGTCACTGCCGCAAAGGGTTATCTGGAAGTATGAAGGAAAACGTTTTCCCAATCTAAGCTCGAATATTTACTTGAGTCCCGTTTTGCCGCAACAGGCCATACTTGCGCATTCCAAGGTCGTGCTATTCATAACACATGGTGGCATGTTGAGCGTTATAGAGACGGTACATCATGCCAAGCCCGTGCTGGGTCTACCACTCTATTTCGATCATTTTCGAAATCTTGATTGCCTGATAGCAGCAGGCATGGGTTTAATGTTGGAAATGAATACTCTGACCAAACACTCCTTTCGCCAAGCGTTGGATACGCTGCTAAAAGAGCCGCATTTCAAGCAAAAAGCCTTGGAGTTATCTCTGCGCTTTCGGGATCGTCCCATGCAACCCTTGGATGCAGCAGTTTATTGGACTGAGTATGTTTTGCGTTATAAGGGGGCGCCTCAGTTACGCATACATCCGAATAACATTAAGTTTTGGGACTATTATGGTATTGATAAGATATTTATGGTAGTAAGTCGTCTAGCGTTAATATTTTTTATTGTTATTTTTATAATATATTTATTTTTAAAGGCTTGTAGGAAATATTACTGCGTTTTGCGGTAGCGTCTGGTAAATAGGTTATTAAAACAATGAATTTTGTCAATCTTTAGTTATCGATGAAAATATTTAATGACTTTTAGCTGATAATCGACGAACGCTTTGTGATAAATAAAATAAATTAGTTTAATCTAATCGTAACAGTTTTTCAGTAACTTGGGAGGACTTTAGTTGCTATTTCTGTTACCAATTCTAAATCGAATTATGGGATCAATGAAACTTAGACTATGGTTGTGACGAACCTTTTTCAATTTTAATAAAATATTTCAGTAATTTTTTGGACATTTATGCAGCACCCGATTTTTGGGAATTTTTTATTTTTAAATGCCACATTTGATTTGAAGATAAAAAAAGCAAGATCGAAGTTTTCCCATACCGAGAAACACTTTTGCAAGTTGTCTGATTGCAGAAGCAAGATGATCGAAATTCAGAGGAGATGTCAGTTGCTAGTTATTAATTTAAGTGCCCTACCTCGACAAAGATATTACCTCTTCACTGTTTTTTTACCTATTAACTGGGGAACCCCACCTCTCGTATCTTCATTTCTCTGGAGAGCTGTCAACAAAGATTTCAATTCTCTTTCACTTTTTGGACAAAATATGCAATTTGGAATTATGTGAAACTTATTGACATCTTGGACCAAAGTCGAAGAAAATTTAATATTTTTCTATAGTCGTGGGTTTCATATCACACACAATATAGAGAAAACTTATCCGCGCGACACTGTAAAGTCGCTCAACCGTATCCATCATCACTTAATCCTTATCCTTTGCATACAATGAGGAGACGGATGAGTGAACCAGAAAAGGTTTAGCGTAATCAGCCAGTCCATTGCGGAAGCCAAAGATCTTGCGAGTGGAGACTGGACAACGGCGCTCAGTTGTGGCAACTGCTGAGCACTATGACCAGAGACAAACAAAAAGAGAGCAAAACGTGCCTTAAGCTTTTACAAGAATAGGGCTAGGACATTGGTATGAGGAAGTAAAGTATTGGTATGAATAACTTCCGACTGTCGACGCAGTTGCGGATGGAAAGTGACCAACATCTAATATGCGCCTCCGCAGCCCTTGCAAGGCAAAGAATTCAGCATATGGGAGAGTAGTCTGGTTAGGACGTTCATACAAAAAATGATATATGATTATTTTTTTTTGCAATATATAAAAATTTTAAATTGTTCTTAGTAGCTTCTAAAATCTTACATTACTTTTAAATAAACCTATTTTAATATAAGGAGCCTCTGCGGCTGTTGTGAGCTCAAGAACCTCCTACTTGTAGTGAAAAAACGTTTGAGCTGATACAAAGTCAATACAACTATAAGGACTATTATTGTGAGACGTCCCACTACCATCAGTATCATATCCATACTATAGTAGTCCATGAACTTAATAAAATTGGAGCGTACACGCATTTGAGGCGCTCCCTTATAGCGCAGCACGTATTCCGTCCAGTAGATCGCCATATCCAATGGATGTATTGGGCGATCACGAAAGCGTCTTGATAGCTCCAAGGCATGCTGTTTATATTGAGGATCGCTTAGAAGTTTTTCTAGTGCTGCCATAAACTCCGACCTAGTCATTGTATTTAAATCAAGTTCCATTGCCATATTGCTCTCTATAAGACAATCTATATTGCGAAATTGATCGAATAATAGCGGTAGACCCAGAACGGGTTTGCCATAGTGCACTGCTTCAATCACGCTCAATGTGCCGCCATGTGTGATGAAAAGCTTGACATTGGGATGCGCCAATATGGCCTGTTGCGGCAACCAGGAGCTGGTATAGATATTAGAGCTAAGATTATGCAAAGGCTGACCCTCGTATTTCCAGATGATATGTTGTGGGAGTTTTTTAAAAACTTCTATAAGTAAGTCTATTGTTTCTGCTGGTAAATCTTTGCTCTGCATTTCCCAGCCGAGCGCAAAATAGATAACTCCATGCTGCGCCTGCTCTATGAACTGCGAAAGATTTGCTGGTAATTCTGGTGTTTGCTTTGGCACATGGAAGCCAGCCACATCCACTAGACCCGGTGCATTGGGACGCGCTCTACACAAACTAAAATGCTGATTGAGTAGCACCAATGAGAAGCTATGTACAAGCTCATCATAGCTAAGTGCCACATGTGAAAAGTACTGCTCAAAGAGCTGTTTCAACTTGGGCCAAAACATCAGCTTAACCACCAGCCATTCCTCGGAAATGTGTGCCCAGTTATAAAAACGATTGAACAAAGTTGTATCACGCTTATAGCCCAAAGGCATCATGGGATCAAAGACAGAGCTGCTGGTATAGCCAACTAACTCATCGAAGGTCCAGTCGGAACCGCAAGTGGCCAGCCCCACTAAGGAAGCATTAAAATGTGCCGCAAGCCCAAAAAGTGCATTTGTAGTTGTAGGTTCCACCACCATCAAATTAAAGGTAACATTGGAGTGCATAAGTCTTTGGACTTCTGCATTTTGTAGAATGTTGAGTGTAATTTTTAGCACAAAATTGCGAAATAAGGTAATACCCGTCCAGTAGCTGGCATAGGGTGCTACCACAGTGGTAGGTAGGTCATCTATACGTTTGAATGAAAGATTTGTATGAATATTGCAGTGATTAACTTTGTCCAAGACTTACAATCAGTGGCATTATTTGTATCCCTTATGCGTATATAGTGTACACTGGGTACGGCATCACACTGTGGATAAGCATGGATCACGGTCAGCTCGTGTTTACGGTTCGCCAGTGCTCTTAGATAGGGCGTCAAAAAAAGACACTGAGATGGTGAGTCAAATGGAAATACTGCCAAAATACGTGCTCCCTCCGTGACAGTTGAACTCAGCCATAGAAGACAAACTACTAGCTGCTTGGCCAACATGCTACCGATCAGCCAGAAGCTTTTAAACCAACTGAGCGTGAGCGTTTGGCCAACAAAATATTAAAGTTTCAGATAAGATAGACGAGCGAGTGTTAAATTGGCGGCGACAGTTGTTGCGTGAAGCTCCACATACAAGGTTGTCGACATGTGGAAGCAGCTGTGTCTTACAAGTGCGGAGCTTCTGCCCATGTTGAGAATGTGTCGTACCGAATATGAAAGGAGCAGACTACAGGTTTAGCAGATGTAGCCAGTTTTCGTATAACATAGCAGCCTTGTGTTTTACTCTTGAATTTGTGAGAGCTTATAGCATAACCGCAAAATCGAGTCATCTCGTTTTATTTGGTCTAAGTAAGCATATTCCAACGTAAACTCGAACTTGGTTTGTAAATATGTTTGAGATACTAGAACAGCATACTTTTGAAAAGGTTGCATCAAAACGTGTTCGGGATCTCCCAAGTAACCCTTAGATAGAACTGTTTTTCATACAAATAGAGTATGTCACTAGGGCGACTTATATGCGAATATATAGGGCAACAATATTAGAATCTGGGAGCAATGATTTCTTGATAAGATATTTATCGTTGAAAAACGTCTAGTGATAATACGCAGTAGCGCCTGGTAAATGGGCTACTAAAACACGCCAATTTTATTTTTTAGTAATCGATTAAAAATATTTAACGACTTTTAGCTGATAATCAACGAATACTATGTGATAAATAAAATAAATTAGCTTTATCTTATCTAAATAGCTTTTCAGTAACTAGATACGCTTTTGGTTCAATACGGTAATATTGCCAACCCTTATCAAATAAGTGGTACTTGAACACTTCAGCCTTTTTTGTAAGGATTCACTTTGCTAGTCATCCAAATCAATTAGAGAATTTGTCTTGCCGGATACGAAGTAGCGGGATACCATCATTTTTCAGCTGGGTTAAAGTTGCAACATCAAGATTTTCCAGTTAATTAGACTGCTCCGTAGTCTAGAATACGCCAAATCTTGAAACTCAGTCTTAATATCATCTCTTCTGTGCGGTAAGAGACAACCATAGGCCGCCATAGGTAACCCACGAAAAACAGATCCACATTTATTATTTTTTTATTAATGAAAAAAACTGCATTCAATTAGTTAGCTAGCTGAGCTCTATAATTCTACAAACTTGATTTACCTTTGCAGAATGGAGAAAAGGAACACTCCGAACCGTTTACTATCTTTCCTGGTTATAGACAAGGCAACCCTCTATCGTACCTTAACAAATTTTTGATGGAACGATTACTTTGGGATGGCCATCCTAAGTTTTTTAAAAAAAAGCTGCTTTTATGTTCTTGGGATTTGGAATATGGGATACAGACGTGGGTGGCGCAAATATTGCGTAGATAACATGACCTAAAGCTATAGAATCGTAATATCCGTGCATATTTTGTTAAGTTTTCTTTAAACTTAAACCAACACTTTTCACTTTATATTAGAATTATTATGCTTCCATTAATATTCGTATAGTGACCAGCGTTCCAAATATTTCCATATAATTAAAGCAATTTAGATAAGTTGTACTGATTATTATCAGCATATTTTCATATTTGGTATCAAAACTTAAAACAACTTAAAACTATCTTTATTTTAACATAAGTAATCTCTGCGGCTGTTGTGATCTAAAGAATCTACTACTCGAATGTATAAAACGCTTTAACTGATATAAAGCAAAAACTACTATGGATACAATAATCGCCAGACGACCTGCTACCATTAGCATTATGTCCAGACTATAATAATCTATGAATTTAATACAATTGGTGGGTATACGCAATTGTGGCGCCCCCTTGTAGCGCAGCACGTATTCGGTCCAATAGACTGCCGTATCTAGTGGATGCAAAGGACGATCCCGAAAACGACTTGATAACTCCGAGGCATTCTGTTCATACTGAGGCTCATTTAACAGTTTGTCTAATGCTTCCATAAGCTCAATTTTTGTCAGTGTATTCAGATCCAATTTTAATGCAACATTATTATCTAAAAGACAATCTATATTCCGAAATTGATCAAAAAATAGCGGCATACCAAGCACGGGTTTGCCATAGTGTACTGCTTCAATCACGCTCAAAACACCGCCATGTGTGATAAACAGCTTGACATTGGGATGTGCCAATATGGCCTGTTGTGGCAACCACGGGCTGGTATAGATTTTTGGACCTAGTTGGTGCGGCGGTTGACTCTCATATTTCCAGATTATGTGCTGAGGCAGTGTGCCTAAAACTTCAATAATCATATCTGCTGTGTCAGTGGGTAAGTCTTTGCTCTGCATTTCCCAGCCGAGCGCAAAATAGACAACTCCATGCTGTGCCTGATCTATGAACTGTGACAGATCTGCTGGTAATTCTGGTGTTTGCTTTGGCACATGGAAGCCAGCCACATCCACTAGACCCGGTGCATTGGGACGCGCTCTACACAAACTGAAGTGCTGATTAAGTAGTATCAGTGAAAAGCTGCGTATGAGCTCATCAAAGCTGAGTGCCACATGCGGAAAGTACTGCTCAAAGAGCCGCTTCAACTTGGGCCAAAGCATCAGCTTGACCACCAGCCATTCCTCGGAAATGTGTGCCCAGTTATATAAACGATGAAACAATGTAAAATCTCGCTTATAGCCCAAAGGCATCATGGGATCAAAGACAGAGCTGCTGGTATAGCCAACCAGCTCATCGAAGGTCCAGTCGGAACCGCATGTGGCCAGTCCTACTAAGGTGGCATTAAAATGTGCCGAAAACCCAAATAGTGCACTTGCTGTGCTGGACTCCACCACCACCAAGTCAAAGCTGGCATTGGAATGCATGAGTTCTTGTACTTCCGAATTTTGCAAAATATTGAGTGAAATTTTGAGCACATAATTGCGGAATAGCGTCAGACCTCTGTGGCTGTTATAGGCAGTCATCAACTCCGTGGGTTGATCATCTGTGCAAAAAATAAAATGTTTGTACTTAAAGTTGGGTTTGAAAGCGAACAAGTCTTACAATCCACAGCATTGTTTGTATCCGCTACGTGTATATAGTTTATACCCGGCACAGCATCACACTGTGGATAAGCATGGAACACGGTCAGTTTGTGGTCACGCTCCGCCAGAGCTCTCAGATACGGCGTTAGAAAAATACATTGCGATGGTGAGTCGAAAGGAAATACTACCAAAATGCGTGCTCCCGCTGTGGTAGCCAATGCGATCCAGAGTAGATAAACTACTGACTGCCTGACGAACATGGCTCCGATCAGCAAGAAGCTTTTAAACCGACTGAGCACAAGCGATTTGGCCCACAACACGTTTGAGTTAGCTGATAAGATAGGGCGCTACTAATAATAATGGTAACAATAGCTGGCATTGTAAACGCAATAAAGTGGGTATAGCTGGCTGCATCTTGCAGTGGAACTCGACTTTGAACTTGGGGAAACTACCAAAATGCTGACTGCATGATTACTGAAATGAAGTGATTCCAAGCGGCAATGGTTGGTTGACACCAATTCCACTGCGCTTCTCCTTAGGGTTTTGATAAATCCCTGTGCTTTACTTAGCTCTCTCATCATACACAATTGTAGTTCCTTCCGCAATATATACCAAACACCACTTGGTATCTCTTCAAAATGATGTTCCACTAAAACTGTCCTCGCGCTGATAGACCTTGTCTGTTTATAATCTTATCAAAAATTCAAAAGCTCCCACGAATTGACGGCCAACACCATTATATAGGGCTTATGCTCAGTTGATTGACTATCTTCTAACTAGATGGTACAATGCTTGGAAAGCAGCTGCCAGTTGCTGTGTTTTGGATTTGGCTATCTTCATGTTTGGATGGCCTAGAAGCTGCTAAAATATTGTTGATATTTCCCTTTGAGGCGCCATCGCAGTGTCTGTTCCTAACGCCATATATAAGAGCACTCGCCGCACGTGGACACCAGCTGACTGTAATTCACTCCTATCCCCAATGTGATGCTGTGCAGCAGGTACACTATATTAATATACCGGATGCATACAATGCCACAGCAGGTAATGCTACCACTAAACCAAGAGAGCTTAGTTCAAGCATAACTGCTTTCTTTCAGAATTCTATAGCCAGGACTTGACACCAGCGGCTAGCAAATGGAATGGCATTTATACATATCGCAATCTATTCATCAGAGTTTCCTTGAATATACTAAAAAACGATGAAGTGCATCAACTTATGCACTCCAAAACCAGCTTTGATCTAGTCATCGTAGAGCCTTCTTGCACATATGCGCTTTTTGGCATTGCCGCACATTTTAATGCCTCTTTGATGGGCCTCGCCACCTGTGGCTCGGATTGGATCTATGATCAGCTGGTGGGTTATACAGTAAACTCCATATTTGAGCCCATGTTGCCTTTGGGTTTTACACGTGGTGGCACAATGCTGCAAAAGCTCTACAACTGGGCGCACATTTCTGAGGAATGGCTCATGATGAACTTGCTGTTTTGGCCGCAGTTGCGACAGATTTTTGAACAGTTCTTTCCACATCTCAAACAATCCTTCAATGAAATACTACAAAGCTTTTCGTTGATTCTGCTTAACCAACATTTTAGTCTATGCCGCGCGCGTCCAAATGTTCCGGGTCTGGTAGATGTAGCTGGTTTACATGTGCCGCAGCAGTCACCCGAATTGCCTGCAGATTTGGCTGAGTTTATAGAGCAATCGCAGCATGGAGTAATCTATTTCTGCTTGGGTTGGGAGATACGAAACCAGAATTTACCAGCGGCCACTACAGCTTTGCTTTTGTCTGTTTTCAAGTCGCTGCCGCAACGCATTATCTGGAAATATGAGGGTAAACCATTGGCGAATCTTAGCGCCAACATCTATGTCAGCAACTGGTTGCCTCAGCAAGCCATACTTGCTCATCCCAATGTCAAGATATTTGCAACTCATGGTGGTTCTTTAAGTGTTATCGAGGCTGTGTACTATGCCAAACCCGTGCTGGGTCTGCCACTGTTTTTCAATCAATTCCGCAATCTGGATTGCTTAGTCGAAGCCAACATGGGTTTGACTGTGGACTTGATGTCACTAACTAAGCTAACTTTGGCCAAAGCCATACGGCAGTTATTGTACGAACCACTTTACGCGCAAAATGCCTTAGCCGTTTCGTCACGTTTTCGGGATCGACAAAATCATCCTTTGGAAACCGCCGTCTATTGGACTGAGTATGTATTGCGTTATAATGGAGCACACCACATGCGAGTGCCTGCCTCAAGCGTAAAGTTCTTAGACTATTATAGCATAGATAAGGTCGTCATGGTGGTTGGTCGTTTGGTATTAATTATATTTTTTGTTATCTTTGTTGTATATAGAATTAAGGATTGCTTGGTAGTTAAGAGGCGATTTCTGAGGCACTAATTTAGTGATTATCTTAGTTTTTTAATATTCAGTCGAATATTTTCTTAATATAGAGTTTGATGGGTTTCTAGAAATTAAAAAAAATGTTACGCAGTATATTGGAAAAAAATATTATAATAAAATAAAAAAAAACAAGAAATAAATAATTTAAAAAAAATTAGAAAATTTTAAATTAGGCTTACACATGCGCACCGTTTTAAAAGGGGGGCTTCAGCTGTGAGTTGTGTTTGATATTGGAAGGTAATATATTTCATTGTTAAGTGTTACCATCAGTACGTGTTCGTGTTAAATAAATGACATTTGTGACAACTTTTGATTTTCTTCTTTCTTAATGAATCTGCTCTGACCAATAATTCATCCAGGGGGTGTATTCGACGTCTTCAAATTGGTAAATCAATAAACCCAATAACTACAAATATGAGAAATTTAAGGCTTTAGTGGAACAAGACTTTCGAACTGCCTTTGGAAAACTATGAGAGAAAGAGAAATTTTTTAATTCCAGACGAAAAGCGATTTACTATGACTGCCACAAGTGGAAAAAATGGTATGCCAAGCCTGATGAACCAAAAATGGGACGTCTCACCCAACCCACGTATTCTGCAGACTCTGCTTCTGACTTCTTTATTTTTTGATAGATGGGATAAATGGCAGCTCACCAGTCTGTGTATTTGGCAGAAACCTTAAAACTTTTAGGTCATCCAAATAATTGACTCGAGGCCAGAGAGAACTCATTTTTTGAGATGGTCTTTGAAAATTAGGCAAAAACAGTCGCTTCCAGCGACTTGCGAGTCAATTTTTAACGGATTTTTTATTATTTATAATTTATAATAAATTTTTGTTTGCACTATATTAAGCTTATTTCTATATATTAAGTAATATTATAATTATTATTTTTAAAAACATTTTATTTTTTATGTTTAATTTTTTTTAGAAAAAATTCATTCAACAACAAACTATGTTTACTTTATTGATAATATGCAAAAAAATTTAATAAATAATAATAATAGAATTGTAATATTAAATAAATCAATTAAAAAGAAAATATGTGACAATATACATTTATTTCGCTTTAAAAAAAACATGCGAGAAGTGCAATTGCTTGCAAGAAATAAAAAATTCTTTTGAAAATAATTTTTTAAAGAAAATTTTTTTGTTTTAAACAAAAAAAATTAATAGTTTTTCTATAAAATTTCGTGTTATATATATATATTTTTTTTAATTGAATATTTTAAGTAAAAAAAGAAAATGGCTAACTACAGCTCCTATTTTTTATAATCAATAACAGAAAAAGACAGTTTTGAGTCGAAATTAACAAAAAAAATTAATTGATTTAGCTGAACCTCGTCTTGTGCAGTATTTTGAGTCTAGTACTGAATATAATTGACAAACTGTACGACAATTTCAAGCTGTTTACAAAATAAATGATATCAAAAATTTAAAAGTTTTTGTTGAACTTAATATAAACAAATAAAGTTTTAGATTATGTCCTTCTATAAAGCATCCATAGCGTCCAAGTTATGCTGTAGTGAGTTCTGTCTGTATTTTGAAGAAATTCTACAATTTTTCAAATCAGTTCGATTCCTTAAACTTAAATTCAAACAAAAGTAATCTTATCATCTTAATTCACAATATATTTTGTATATGTAATTAAATAAACATCAACATTTTCTATTTGTAAATTTTCCATCATTATTAAATTTGTAATGACATCATTTATCATGCTTTCAAGCAACAACTAAATCGTCGCAGCAAAATCTCCCAAGCTTAAACTTTATAAAATCATCAATAGACGCCCCTCGCCAAACTATAGGGTATTAGATACAAACAGCACGCAATTTCCAGTATATACAAAAGCGTTGAGTTTACGCTCAATTAATCGGGTTTATACTATATATTACCATAAGCGTTCTCTATACAGAGATATATATATAGAAAGAGAGAGAGGAAAGACGATATTTTATGAAATGACCGGCGGCGATGGGAGAAACTTGTTTGTTTGTTTGAGAGAATGAGAGTACAAGTGGCGTTGCCGTTGACAACGCGTTTGTTATTATTCTGTTTTGTTATCGTGTTGCTCTGGCTCTCTCTCGCTCTTTAACAAAAAAAATGAGTAAAAAATAGGAAATGAGTAAACAAATTACAAACTGTGACGTCACAGCTTGTAAATTGAAAACGTTTAAAGAGAACAATTTGAGCTATAAATAAAATCAAAACAACAGAATTAAATAAAAACAAAAGTTTATAAAACTTAAACAATAGCATAAAAGTCATCGTTCGACACGCTCCAGCGCGGATTCGATTAATTGTACTTAACTATCGCGACCTTGTGCGTTCAAATACACTACAACGCATGGTCAGAGGTCTATAGGTTTAAGTCATTAAGTAAACTTATATAAGTGAAATATTTTTTTATTGAGAATTGAATATTTCCATCTCCCTTCAATTTTAAAAATCGTTTAATGCTAAATTCCATATTAATTATATATCCTCTTCACTTTATAGCGTATCTAAAAGTTCTGTTTTCCCATATTTCTCTTTTATTTTTAATTTGTAATCATTAACAAAGCTACAGAGAACTATAGAAACCGCTTTGATTATAAAACAAACTGTTTGCTTACCATTAGTTGTCGCTGAACTTTGATGAGCTTTGGTAGTACTACAACGATGCGGCTGATAACTTATTTTACGATATGTGCTTTTTTCGGCTTTTGTGAAGCTGCCAAAATCTTGGCAGTATTTCCATTTACTGGTAAATCTCAGTATATTTTTGCTGAGGGTTATCTCAAGGAATTGGCAAAACGTGGACATAATGTTACCGTCATTAATACTTTTGGTGGAACGGTTACGGAGCCGAATTTTCGTGTTATTGGCGCCACCAAAATACACGAGTTAATGGCAGGTAAGATAACATGAATTTGAATTTGTGATAAGGTTTTTGTAGAACATAAAACTGTGTTATCAATTGAATCATACAAGTATTAAAGCGTCGTTAGTACTATAAACATTTTGTTCTGTAAATTCGTGTGGCGAAGCTTAGAATTTTTAATAAGAAATTTGTTTAAATTCTGAGAATAATTTATTAGAAAAATGATAGTATATTTAGAAGAAAATTATATTAAAAATTGTAGCAATTTGCTTCTTATGAAATCCATGTGAAGTAATATTACTATTTTTAAATATATAGACTATTCTGCCGACGCAGAAGTCGAATCCGCAGAGGTTACTTAAGTAAAGATTGTATTTTGGCTAGTGCTATGCCATCTCCGAGGATAATCAAACCACTGCCCCTTTGAAGGCAGTTTGTTACTACTGCGCACATTGGTAGTGAACTTTTTGGAGGTCTGTGGATGAGACCATTAGCTTTGTGGGAGCTCCTCCGCTCCTGACGCATTTTAGGCACTAAGAGTGAATGACTTAATTAAATGGCGCTACAACACTTATTGGTAGAATCATTAGAGCTTCTTTAGACTTATAAGGTATTCAGCGCAACCCCCCAAATACTCTATAAAAGGTCTCCTTTTAGTCGCTTTACGCCAAACGGAGCTGCTCAATGATTGTTTGCAGCTTATCCTTATATATATATATATAAATAATCGACGATCGTTTATGATTTTGTCCGGCCATTTTTGTTGAACATAAATTTTCTCTCATATGTTTCAAATATCCTCAAGAGTCTGTCTTGCGGCCGATCTGTAGGGTCTGCGGATAGCAAACTGCTCGGTAAAACTGTCACTATATCGAATCTATCCAAAGAAAAGAATGATCACTAATATGAAAAGTACTGATCGGCCGCAAGACAGACTCTTTACAGTATCTTGAGGATTTTTGTAACATATAAGACAAAATTTATGTTCAACAAAAATGGCCGGACAAAATCATAAACGATCGTCGATTATGCAAAATCCAAGTTTAAACTTAAAAATTACGTATATATTACAAATACATTATTCATCAACTATATAGTTTTGACAGGTTTTCAGATATAATATTAGCATTTAGACACTTGGAACGTTTGAGTTGGGGTTAGGGTTCATTGAATCGTACGTTTGCCTTTAAAGATAGAAAATTATTTAGCAATCTTGACTTAAGACCATTAAAGCAAATAGTTACTTTCAAAAAGCGACACCAAAATGCGATGGGTAGTTAGTTGGCTTGGTGCATAACTTCTAGTAGAATATTTTTTCATATAGGAAAAAACTCAAACTGGTATGCAAGGTTTTTAAAATAAAAAATGAACTATAAAATCCACCTTGGGTTACAATCAGAGAGGCTTCTTATCTTCACAAACCAAGCTGTTCTTCTACTACTTCAACGTACCTTAGAACTTTTGCCATACACCGCATTTTCCACAAAGATTTGGGTATTACAACTCATCACCGGCATGACCAGCGGAGATGCAACTCAACCCCTATTTATAGCTTCTTATACAACCACCTATCATAATTACTCTTTTAGCGATTTCAAAAATACACAAAATAAATATATAAATAATAACTTTCTGTAATATATTCCCAAAACAGCCTATTCCGCATCAGATTTCGATGCAACGGCCAGCCAATGGACCGTGCTGAACTTAACAACAATGTTTCTTAGCTTGTTATCGACAAACATCTTGGATAATGAGGAAGTGCAGCAGCTATTAAAAAGTGGCGATACCTTCGATCTGTTTATAATGGAAACCGTGCAGAATGAAGTTTTGTTTGGCTTGGGACAGCATTTCAAAGCCGTGACCATGGGTATTTCTTCATACGGCACTGATCGACATATAGATGAGCTCATGGGCAATATATCACCATTATCGTATAATCCAATGTTACAATCCTCCCGCACTGTGCATATGAACTACGTAGAACGTTTATGGAATATTTGGGAAGCCAGTGTCTTGTGGCTACATAAGCGTCTGGTGCACATGCCGGCACAGCTGCAGCTCTATAAACAATACTTTCCGAATGCACAGCTGGATTTGTATAAAGTTATGGATAGCTTCTCACTGATGCTACTGGGTCAGCACTTTACACTGAGCCATGCGCGTCCCTATTTGCCCAATATGATTGAGGTGGGTGGCATGCATCTGCAGCAGCAGCGTCAACCTGAACCATTGCCCGCTGGCATTGCTGAGTTTGTGGAGCAAGCCAAACATGGTGTCATATATTTCTCTATGGGTTCGAATATCAAAAGTGCGGACCTGCCCGAGTCAACACGCAGTATATTGCTGGAGACGTTTGCCAGCTTGCCGCAGCGTGTGCTCTGGAAATTTGAGACGGATGAGCTACCCAATAAGCCGAATAATGTGCTGATAAACAAATGGTTTCCACAGCCCGACATTTTGGCGCATGATAAGGTCAAGTTGTTCATAACACATGGTGGACTGCTTAGCACCATTGAGACCATCTTCTATGGCAAGCCCATGTTGGGTTTGCCCTTTTACTATGATCAGCATCTAAATGTGCAGAGCGCAAAGCAGGCAGGCTATGGCTTGAGTCTGGACTTGTGGACTATGAATGTAACAACGCTGCGTGAACAGATTATGGAGCTGCTGCAGCAACCCAAATATACCGAAGCGGCGCAGCTTAAGTCTAAGTTGTATCGCGATCAAAAGGAAACACCCTTGGAACGCGCCATCTGGTGGACGGAATATGTAATACGACACAAAGGTGCACCACACATGAGAGCAGCTTCTAGAGATTTAAACTTTGTAGCACTACACGGTCTGGACACCTGGGGTCTGATCGGTCTAGTTGCACTGTTAGTTCTATTGATAGTATTGCTTGCTTTTGTTGTATTGACGAAGATCTTACGTTGGCTTTGTGCTAGGCGTAGGTCAGCAAATGTAGAACCTAAACTTAAGTCACAATAGAATTCGTCAACTCATTATCAGTAACTATTTTATTATCATTTCGCGCACGCCAACTAGACGAATTTTGATTATCATTGAGAAAACAGACAAGTGAATTGTTAGTTGAAGATTAACTTCTTTGCTAGTGTAAACGAAATTAAGATACTCTTACGCGGATTTGGAAATCGCGTTTAATTCTAACTTAAATGGACTTAAGTTTTGTGTACGTAGATTTTATACTAATAAAAATGCATTAATAAGCACTCCATATTTCGGTGAATAGATTTTTGGGATTTTTGGGAAAATAACACCAGAAGAGCCAAAGTAATTTAAATATCTTCGGGACTTTTGTGTCAGTATTTAAAAAACGAACTCAAATCGCAAAACCATTAACGATCTCGATATGTTGAAGCTGTCTTTCAAATATCTAAATCTCTGATTTCGTCCATACAATCGGAAAACGAACTCAAAGCACTACGGTAACTATTCAAGCATTTCCATAAAAGCCAGCTGCTATTTTACGATTTGGAAGTAGAAGCAATCTTTCTAAGAACTTGTGTTTTTGGCAATTGGGAACGATTCGATAGAGCTACCTGCATTTCAAAGGATCACTTTCGAAACCATTAACGATCTCGAGCTAGCTGTCGTCTAAAGATCTAAATCCGATGTCAAACAATGACTTTGAAAACTATTTTACGATATCGAAGAGCCAGCTATCTGTAAGAATTTTCGGAACTAGGAACTCAATTCACTTTATAGACAGACAAACACGTTTTCGTAGACCTACCATTCTTTCCCAGCGATATGCACTAAATGCTATAAAATGATGCGGCAATTCCCATAATGCGGAATAGAATATTTCCAGTTTTTATCCCCAAGTCACCATGTTTTTACACATCACTCAAACGCTTGTAATGCAAATAATGCAAATTAAGTACCAGATAACGCTGTGCCCAGCATGTAGTTCCATGCATTTAATTCCATTCTATAAATTGACATTGCATGCCCGTCCGTCAAGTAAATTGTGCCGTGCCCAGCTGATATTACCGTGTCTGGAAACGTAATAGGTCAGTTTATTGTTACGGCTCACTTGGGATAGACATCGTCGTTCTAAGATGCAAACCCATCTATACTGGATGCTGCTGTGTCTAACACTGCTGCCTGCTGGTTTGCAGTGTGCACGTATATTGGCAATTTTTCCATTTCCGGGTCCTTCACAGTATATCAATGTGTTGAGCTATTTGAAGGCACTGGCAGAGCGTGGTCATCAAGTAACTTCGATAAATGCTTTTCCACAGAAGACGCCAGTAAAAAATTTCCGTGACATACCGGTGCTGGAAGTGCATGAGAACTATAACAGTAGGTAACCAATGTTCCAAGTATTATGTGAAGTATTATCAACGTTTTGCTCCACAGATCTCATAAATGATATACAGACACCGCGTAATATGTGGCAGGAGAACACTTTCGTAAATAATTTCTTTACGGATGTGACCAAGAGTGTGCTGAACAATAAGCAAGTGCAGCGGGAGCTCTTCCAAAATCAAGCCCAATACGATTTGGTAATCGTTGAAGTTGTTAGAACTGATGCATTATATGCATTCGGGCAGCATTTTAATGTTCCCATAATTGGCTTGTCCACTTTTGGTACGGATTATAATATTGACGAACTGGTGGGCAATACATCACCGCTCTCCTATGTGCCGCTCGTGACGGGTACACACTCTGATCGCATGACTTACTGGGAGCGGCTGCATAATTTTATAGAGACTACTGTGGCCTGGCTGAATTGTCATCTAGTACAGCTGCCCGATCATGAGCAGCTCTATAAGCAATATTTTCCGAACGCTAAAATGCCCTTAAGGGAAATCCGCAAGAACTTTGCATTGATTTTATTGAATCAGCATTTTTCCATCAGCTATCCGCGTCCCTACGTGCCCAATATGATTGAGGTGGGCGGTTTGCATATAGCGAATAACTCCAAACCACTGCCAGCGGATATGGAAGCGTTTATACAGGGTGCCGGAGAGGCAGGTGTCATCTATTTCTCAATGGGTTCCAATGTCAAGAGCAAGGACTTTCCCGCTGAGTTACGTGCCTTATTGCTGCGTATCTTTGCCAGTCTGCCACAACGCGTACTTTGGAAATTTGAGAATGATCAGCTGCCGGGTCAACCAGCTAATGTGTTCATCAGCAAATGGTTTCCACAAGGTGATATTTTGGCACATCCAAAGGTTAAACTCTTCATTACGCATGGTGGACTGCTGAGTACAATTGAAACCATTTACCATGGTAAACCTGTGCTGGGATTGCCAGTATTCTATGATCAGTTTCTGAATATAGAACGTGCCAAGCGTGCAGGTTTTGGTTTGGGTTTGGATTTTAGGAACTTAGAAGGCGAGGAATTTAAGAACAGCATAGAGCGTTTGTTAAACGAGCCCAGCTTTGCGGAGAAAGCGAAGCAAATATCTAAACTGTATCACGATCAGCCCATGACACCTTTGGACAAGGCCATCTGGTGGACGGAATATGTGCTTAGGCATAAGGGTGCTGGTCACATGCGGGTGGCTGCGCAGGATTTGGATTTCTTCGCTTATCATAATTTGGATGTATTGGGTACGCTGTTGGCCGTTGTAGTGTTGGGTTTGGGAGTGGTATGGTTTGTATGTTGCAATGTTTGGAGAAGTCTTTTTAGTGGTTCTCAACATAAGCAAAAACAGAAGAGGCATTAGCATATTTCGATTTGGAATAATTTTAAGAGCATTCTTGTTTTGCATAATAAAAATTGAAATATTAAATGAATTTAAAAACAAAGTGTAAATGAGCGAAATTTGTATAATTCACTTCATTGTCTTAGATTTGTTTATAATATATGTTTCGTATGAAGTCATTTGCTGGCACTGAAAAGTAGAAGACGACTATTTGTGGAATCTATTATAAAAATGTTTTTGCTAGTAAGTAGATCGAAACATTTATTAGATAATCTTTATATAGTTTATATGATACAATAATTAGTTTTGAAAAATTATTTAGATGCATAGAATGATATACTATATTGTAAAGACGATGACTTCGGCGTAATTAGACAACAGCGTGCTGAGAACTCGAGGCGGATATGTTTCGTATTTGTGTTAGTCCTTAAAGAGTACTACATTGAGAAAATCTAAATAAAAATTGCTTATAATAACCACATTTGAGAACATATTTAAGTATTGAAGTCTATAGGAGCAAGAGTCACCTAACTTTTTGAAACAAAGTTTGAATTTTTTGAATCATGACGTGATTTTTCTTTCTCGCGTAGTACATTATCGTAATTTTCAGTTTTATCCAATTCAAATTGGCTTGCAGCTTGGCTAAGTTTAGCTTGAAGACAATACGCATGAATACAAAGTCGGTTCTAACCTCTTGACATCTCGCTGATGCTTACGTGACAGTGCATGCAAACATTACAGGAATTCCAACAAACCAGGAATAAGACAAAGGTTTAGCTCTTTCTTAACAAACATCGATAGCTTTTCAACAACCGGCGATACTCTAGTAAGTTAGCAAGCAAAAGCCTAAAGTGTATCTGTCAGTTGTAAGAAGTAGTATTACTGGTGCCAACAACCGCCTTATCCTAGGCATACTAAGCAGCACATCAGGTCTCCGTATGACTACACTTTCTTCGGAGTGGACCTCTGATTTGGATTCCCACAAAAATATTAGAAGAAGTAAACACTGAATTTGAACTAATGAATCCATTGTTTTGACTAAAAGTTATCACTAATATGGCGCCCATCGTATAATCTTCAGGAATTTATGGTTTTTCCCTATAACATTTGTGTTGAATCAGATAGCTTTTTCCCTGGGCTAAAAATTAAATGATCTATTGATGACTTAAATTTTTCAATGAAAGGTCTTTAGCTGGGGCTGCGTTGACTTGACTTCACATGTACACAGGTAATCATATATAGTCGTGGCGCTTGTCTGCAGATGTATCGACAAAGAGGTCCAAAACGACAAAGAGATCCGAAGCAACACATAAGCATGCAAGAGTAAGTTGTGATAAGTGCTGACAACTTCACTTAACTTGACCTTTGCTCTTGTCAACGCTTAAATGTGGTTTGCAAATTTTGCAGCGTTGCTACCTGTTGCACCCGGTGCTCTGTGCATTGCTTAACACCTGGTTTTCTGCCATACATTTTATATGCTGTCCATGATTAACAAAGTTGGCTGGTATAATAATTTCTTAAAGGTTTTTCTTTACAATTATTTCCGTGTATCCAGGAGAGAATCTTCTACTACGATTATACTATACCCATGACTGGAGGCTCCCAAAAAGACAACTATTCAAGTGCTGGCACTTTTTCCTCTCCATCACATTGAGCCTGAGGCACAGCCTTTACACTTTAAAGATCTTTGAAACATCAGCTTAATCGGGAGGTAATCGAATTTGCAGACCACCATCATTGTAAATGGAAAGTCCGTGCTAAATCACATTCATTCACAAGTGCCAAAAACTCACATTTTTTAAGGAGACCCCAACGAGGATATGATCCACAATTGGAATGAACACCGAAGACGCTAAGTAATACCTCAGTATTAGCAAAATCGAAGCCAAAAAAAGATAAAGAAGTTTTGGAGTCAAGAAGTTGTTAATGATCTCTAACTAAACTAAAAGTGGTTCAATATAGTTTTTGGAAAGCAGAGACGCATTTTTGGAATGGAGTCCATTTTAAGCAGTAGTCCTACAAATTTGAAATATTTGAGTATCTAGGGATTGAGATACATTTAAGAAGTAATCAACAACAGCAAAAGCCGATAATACCAAATCAGAATGAGTAAAATATTGTCTACCACGAAACGATTTCAATTCACCAATTTAAAATTTTAACAAATCCAAAAAGGTATCTAAAGCTGACCAACTACATAATGCAATTGGCTGCCATTATCTTTTGCTTTATCGCCGACAGACATCAGTTCCCTGGCGCACTTTGACACATTCAAATAAAAATGTTCAAGCACATAAAAAAACATATGTATATATATACATCAGCTATATATATATACAGACGCATCTAAAGCACTCACACATTGGTATGCAGCGTCAGCTGAAATTCAATAATTTGTGAAAAATGATTGCACGCGTATGCGCGTTTATTAACCGCTACCAATCAGTTGCATACGCTGCGTATGCGTAATATTAAATACGGGTTGGCATCGACGGACGGACGGTAGCTTCCGCTACTGTTTTTGGCCTCGTTAAACTATATTTAAAAGAGCGAAATTTTTGGTTTTTGGTTCTCGTTGCCAAATGCGTAATCAAAAATTCATGAGCTTAATATAAATGTGTTGGCTTCTGTGCAGTTTACCGGCCTCATGTTGTTGTTCGTTGTTGCAGGTTGTTGTTGTTGTTGTTATTAGCTCTTGCATTTTGCATAAAAACCAAGCACTTTTATTATTACGCTGCTGTATGGCACGCATGGCATGCAAATGTAAATAATTTTATATGATTAAAGTTGCTGGCATGGCAGTTGGGTCAACAGTGTTGGCCATATGTATATAAACACGCATATATTTATACACTACACGCTCTGCAGCTCAATGCAATTGATCGTTGCAGATGTTGCAGTTGGTTAGTGTATTGAAAATTTAGACTTTACATAAATGTATATTAGCAGTCCAGATGCGTCAAAAATTTTTGCACAACAATACAAGCAATTTTCAAAAGTCGTCAAGTATACGACATGTTGGCCGAGCGGAAAGTGTATACCAGCGTCATGCAACAACATATTGCAGCCTGCTCATATATATGGCTATTGGCCCCATTGATCCCTTGATGCTCGCCAAGTGCGTTGAGCCTGATTGAATGACGTAGCGAGTCCAAACGACCGACTGACGAATAGCTGAACGGATTGACAGACGTTCTGTATACAAAAAAAAAGAGACAATTTAATGATGTGCTATTTGTGGTTTTTGTGCATGGCCAATTTTAATGAGCTGTTTGAGCTGCTGAAGCTTCTGCATTGCCACTTATAATGATATTGCAATAAGAGGCAGGGGGAAAAAAAGGTGAAAATAAAAATGCAAAAATAAGCTGCAGCTTGGCAGTTGACAGTGGCAGATATGCAAAGTTGCAGGATTGGTTGCTAAGCTACTTGCCGACTTAAGCGTAAAAATTTAATTGACTCGGCAACACTTGCAAAAACCAAATAAATAAACAAATGCAAAAAAAATAAAAAAATGAAGAGAGCAACATTGTTTGCTCAGACATCAAATCCAATTTGTCAACTGAAATGCAATGAAAATATTTTGGCACATTCCAAAAAAAGCATAATAGACATAGAAGTGTCACAAAAATATGTTCAGTTTGCTGGCTCTTCTACGCTTTTTTTTTTTGGTTTCCAAGAAGCATTTGCTGTGCCAGTTGCCGGATTTTAGTATTGTTGCTATGCTGGGTCTATGTCCATGCAAATCATTTGGTTCAATGCATTTTTTACGCTTGCTTGTTTGTAGCAACATTTTTGCCCAGCCAAAAAAGATCGTTGATTTTAGGAATTGGATAGCAAAGCATATTCGGTTTTGTTGCTGTTGTTGTTGCTTTAGTTGTTTTAAGAACAATTTTCGACTGCAACAATCTGAGTGAATTGAGGGCGACCAAATGTTGAGATTAGATGGAAATATGTTATTTATGTTGGTTATGTCAAGCTGTTTTTGGGGGCAGCAATCTTAAACTTCTTGGTGCTAGGTAAATGTTAACGAGTTCCTTATTTAGGTGAAAAACAGCACGAAGACGCAGATAAACATTATTTGCGGCTGCAAAATAAGCAAAATTTGTGCATTTGCATCTCGATTGGGGGATCGTTGGATCGAAAAGCATTTCATGCACTTATATCTATAAGCATTCCCATCCCCATCCCAGAGAGAGAGAGAGAGAGAGAGAGAGAGCAGAGAATTATTTGCATGATTGCACACCCCACCTTTCGTAGCTTATAAGAAGCTTCTTTTAATTCATTTCATACTTTTTGGCATCGCATGATATCATTCACTACGTCCATTTTATTGTGTACAAAACCGTCCATCAGAGCAGTTAGTTCGATTAACTATGAAACGTCTTCGCATCACGTTTTCTCATATTGATAACTCGCATCCCCAAAGACGCCGTACGGTGCGTACAGAAGAAGCTATTGCTGTTGTAGAGCTTAGCAGTGAGGAAGACCCGAATGAGTCCATCCGCCAGCGAGCACAGCAATTGGAACTTTGCCCATTCACTTTATAGAAGATTTTGCGGAAGGATCTTGTTTTGCGTGTTTACAAATTCTCGTGCTAGAATTAACGGCAAACGATTATCAAGCAAGGCGTAGTTTCGTCAAATTTTACGATTTGTACATGTGAATTGGCCTCCAAAATCTTGTGATTTAACACCGCTAGACTGCTTTCTGTGGGGCTATGTAAAGTCATTGGGTAATGCGGATAAGCTACAAACGAAGACAACATTCGACGTGTTATTGCCGATATACGGCCACAAATGTTGGAAAAAGTCCATCCGAGTCAACCGTGGCAGTCATATGCCAGAAATCATATTTAAAATTTAATGCCACAAGATTATCTTTCTGAAAAATAAAATTCATGTCAATCGAATAATCCATCGTTGTTTTATTGCAATAAAAAGTGCTGTACCTCTAAAAAAAACACCCTCTACAACTGACGCTATCTACGGCAACCGTTAGCGCCATCTGCCGCTTAATTTTAGAATTTTATCAGCAAAAAATGATTTGCACTGAATTTTTAAGGGATGCGATTTTTTTTGCCTAACCCAATATGATTGGAGGTAATTTTATCGAACATTATTACAGATCGCAAGACACTTAAGTAAGGCATAAGGATTAAGGCTATACATATTAAAATAAGTATAAAAACATTCAAAGCGTAAATAAAATTTCGAACTTGTAGGCCTTTCTGTATAAAGACCGATTTGTTCATAGAAAAGGCTGCTTAGCTTTGAGGCGCTAAAAGCATTTCTTTCAATTATTCCTGCAAAAAACATTCGACTTCTATAAACTTTGGCAAACTTTAAACAAAACCGGATCATTGTAAGTGCTATAAATTTTACTGCTGGTTACCTACACTTAGCCAAGTGAAGATTTAGCTTTTAACTGCATAAAATTTAGCGCAAAAACGGAAAAACTGCCTGCCTCAGTAACAACAACAACAACAACCCCGTGGAAAAACTACCATAGCCAGTTTCTCAATGTTTTTCCTATATATTGCCGTGCTGCTTCTTATAGTTGCTCCAGCTCCTGTTGTTGCTGTTGCTGTTTTTGGGGACGCTTCATGCACTTTTAATGCGGCCGGCCATTACAGCCGCCAACATTTCCGCTGCGGACGCTGATTTTCAAGCGCGGCCATGGCCCAAAACAGTTTCAATAAGTTGCGCTAAAAGTTTTACACGCCTTTTTGCCGCTTTTTGCAAAAAAAAAAAAATAATAAAAAAAATCCTACCCAAGCTCAGGCTTAGCGCTAAAAACTGTCCGAAAAAAAAGTTGCTACGAAAGAATATAAAAAGTATTTGGGAAGGGGGGGCTTTTGCTGAGGTTTGTTGCAGTTTTAAGAGCTATGGGTGTTTCGGGGAAAACTCGGGCGTTGTTAAAAATTTGAACGCGCTGATGGGCATTTTTACAACTGAAGCGTTAACTATGTGCGAGTTGGACAAGAAGAAGCAAACTAACAAAACTGAAATAAAATAAAACAAAAAAATGAAACAAAATGAAATGCAAGTAATAGAGAGATAGAAAATGTAGAGAGAGAGAGAGAGAGAGAGAGAGAGAGAGTGAAGTCAGCGGCATGTTCAGAGATAGATAGAAAAACGCATTCGGCATGCAAGAGAGGTGTGGAAATTCGTGCATTTTTCGTCGATACGGCTACACAATATTTTCTATTTTATTTTACAAGTTTTGCGCCAGCAGCAATTTTAACTATTCCATGGCAAGTGTAAAATCTATCGAAAACGGGACTAACCGATTGGCGTATGCTCTTTAGGGCAGCAAGCAACAAGTCACAAAAGTGTAGAAAAATTTTGGAAAAAAAGGCAAATAAATAGGTTATCGACTGAGAATGGATTTTTCAGATCCGTATAATTTTCCTATTTTCAAAACTTAAGACAAAATCTGGCGAATTGGTATAGTATTTCTTTGAGACTCTCATATTATGCTTACCCACTAGAGAGTTAATCTAATCAATATGTGGTACTTCGAAGACTGAGCCGGCCATATTTATTGACTTGCTACGCTTTTATATATATATTTTTGATTTCGTTACATTCCCCTTGACATTGCCGTCATTGTTCCGACATCTCTATGAAAAGCTATTCGAAGAGAACAGGTAACTACAGTTTATACCCATACTAAAGTTGTATGTTAATAATTCCGACGTGGAGGCAAGGGATGGAATTTAGCCATAACGAAATTCTTATTGTGTAGTATCTGATACCTTAAAATCGAATAGATAAAAGTTTTTAGTTTTTAGTCATCTGTTAAAAGATATTCCAAAGGCGGGTATGTTTGTAGTCTCTGAGCAGTAAGGCGGTAGTAGGCATTCAAAAATCTGCGCACATATAACCTTATTGCTTCGTTTGGGCCGTCCCAGTTCTCTTTAATGCCTTATTGTAGGTCAGAAAGACATCATTCCCTCCTCCTATGCTAACCAACTACATGAACCTCTCTCTTAACTGCATTGCAGACTCATTGGATACTTAAATAGGGAAGTATCAAGCTGGTTTCGGACCGGGTTATTCCTTTATCGATCACATAAACACCATGAGGATCCTGATCGAACGTTCATCGGAGTTCGAAGCAACCCTATAGATGACATTTATTGACTACGGGCTAGTCAAGTCATGAGAAGATTACCACGTTAGACATAATATTATATGTAGCAGACCTCAGACGAAAGGGTATAAAATGAGAGAGAAGATGTAGCAGATGTGGAGAAATTAATTAATTTCGCCTACGCCGACTATATAGTTTTGCTCTCGTAGAACCACAGTGAGATGATCAATTAGCTATTGAATGTTTCTCTTAAAAGAGGCTTAGAGACAAACAATTCCTGGTAAATTGAAAACCGTGCATGTAATCTCTCGTAATCAAACTGCACACTCTGTTAAAAACGTCATATTGGGGACTTAAGAGATGAGTTTAAATACCTATCTTTTATAGCTTAAACAACCCATGCTTCCACAGTCAAATCTTAATGACCATATAAATTTATGCGAGCTGAACAACGTATAGTATTATATATTATTCAACAACTTCTAACTAAAAATACGATTTATGTCAAATGTAGTACTTTAATAAGTTGCGAATTATAAGTATTTATTAAACTGCACTCAATCTAATTTTCATCGATCGACTGAATGCTTTCACATTTCAATTCAAACAGTTGAGCTCAAAAAGTAATTATTCGAGTAAACGCAGTCAATATCGCCTTCGAAGTTGGACTCCACGAAACATATAACCTCTAAAATTAACTACTGCTTTGGCACAACCCATTTGACATCAATAATTGTTAAGCTATGGCATACTCTGTATTCTCTACATTCAATCTTGATTTTTATATATTAAAAATTAAGTAAAAAATTTATTTTAAAATTTATAGCAAATGCTATAATTGTTAAGGCTTTTCAAGCTTTGCAAGAATATATAACAGTTTCTGTATGCACTAATGTCAAAGTAACGATCCATCCAACGATTCGTCCAACGATCCATTTAGACGTTATTTGCGTTTTAATTTTTTACCCTTTTCCAGTTGCGCCAAACAAACCATTTGTATTCCATGCCATATTAGGCGTATGAGCAACATTAGACAGTAGAATATAAAGATTAATCCGCCATAGAGCAGCAAAATGGCATCCAAATTATGATACTGCATAAAGTTCAAGTCTTGCGCAGCGCTTCTTAAGTAGCGTGCACCCTTGTGCCGGCTTATATGTTCCACCCAATAGACAGCGCGCTCGAGCGGTGTACCAAATTGATCCCGAAAACGTGCGGACATTTCGCGCACTAGCTGCCTAGCCCTGGGATCGTTTACCACTTGCTCAATGGCAGCTTTCAATGTGCCAGCCGTTAGCTCATTATAGTTGACTGTCACGCCATAACCATTCTGTTCAGCGCGTGCCATATTCAAAAATTGATCCCCGAACATGGGTATGCCCACAAATGGCTTGCCATGGTATATGGATTCCGTGGTGCTTAATAGACCGCCATGTGTTATAAAGGCAACGACCTTTTCGTGTGCCAATATATCATCCTGGGGAAACCAATTGGATATGTACACATTATCTGGCTTATCTGGTAGTTGGGTGTCCTCAAATTTCCAGAGCACACTTTGTTGTAGACTGCCCAAAGCTTGCAAAAGCTGCTGTCGTTTTGACATTGGTAAGTCTTTGCTTTTTAGATTGGAGCCCATGGAGAAGTAGATGACGCCATGTTTGGAGGCATTTATAAATTGCTCTATGTGCAGCGGCAGCGGTTGGCGTTGTCGCTTGATATGCATGCCGCCTACTTCTATCATATTGGGCGAGTAGGGACGTGGAAAGCTGAGTGAAACATGTTGATTGAGCAGCACCAAGGATGTATTCCTGCGCATTTCATAGAAATCCTGTTGATTGTGCGAAAAGTATTGCTTATAAAGCAGCTGCTGTTGTGGCAAGTAGCTAAGTTGCATATAGAGGTATTCACAGTGCACGAAAGCCAAGTTGCCGATGCGCTGCAGCAAGCTCATGCGATCGCTTAGCTTAAGCAATGGATGTGGCACATAGGAAGGCGGCGATGGCGTACCCACCTGCGGCATGTTGTATGAGTTTTGAGAAATGGCAAACTTTTTACAACTTACCAGCTCTGTATTCCAGCTGATAGCACCAAAGGTGCCAAGCGCTATCAGCGGTGCCTTGAAATGCTCCGCCAGCCCAAAGATGGCTTCACTTAGAAAGATTTCACATATAACCGCATCATAGCTTTGTTTGGATTGCAACAGCTGCTGCATTTGTGGCGCCTTGAGTATGCTCTGCGTCATGTGCAAGCCCATGCCAAAGATATGTGTCATTTGCTCCAATATGGGCTTCTTGGACATTTGCAATAAGCCGCCCATATTCTCTGTAGGGTGCAACAAGTAAGCCAATTAATTGCGTCGATTCCACAAGTTAGTTAAACTTTGCACCTTACTAGTAATAACAACGACTAGCAACTTGACTACAACTTACGGCTCATGGATTGTATCAACTCGGGTACGGGCACATCAATAATATTATCTATGGATTTCGTTAGCGCATATGGCGATACTAGCGTTACGCGATGACCCGCTGTGGCCAAACCCTCAGCCAGTGCTGAGCCCACTATATAATGCGAGCGTGCGGGCATGGGCAGCACCATGAGGTAATTATAGGCCGTGGCAGTGCTCAGCAGGCATAGCCACAAGATGCCCATAAAACTTGTGTTGCGTTGTAACAGCGACATGGTTATGTTTCTTATTTTGGCTAATATTTTACTACTTTTATTATTTTTATTATTATAATTATTTTTTATTGTTGCTTTTGCATTATTTGTCTCGCGTCAACCTCACGCACTGCCAATTCGCCTCAGACTGACTGCAATTGCAAAGTAATAACAAGTTATTATGTAGGCAGCCCAGACAGGCGACTGGTTGCTGTTGGCTAAGACTCTCGGCTAGGTTGGCTGCCAGCTGCGCTATATACAACCAAGTCATATGGCAAAATAGTAGACAGTGCAGCGCATTGATATTCAAAACAGCTGCAGAAAAATGCAATGCATTGATTAAGATTTTTTATTGATTAGCATAAACAGTAGCTTCAATATGTTTACGCACAGCTTTGTTATCAATGGTAGAATAAAAAATTTTTTATAAACTGAACTTTTTTTCTAATATTCCAACTATATAAGCTTGCAATATTTTAAAATTCTAAGCCAGCAATGTTACTTTTTTTTGCAAACCACTAGGGGCTTTGCCTCCTGCTCATTTCTAATAATAGTTGCTTAAATTGACAAAAGTAGCTAAAAAAATTAGATCTTCCAAATAACGTATTAATTTTATATAAATAAAAGTTTCATTTTTGAAAAAACAAAAATTATTACTAAAAATTATTATTTTAAATGAATAGTTACAAGGCAGCTGTGGCTACACAAAATAAATTTTATCTACTCCAATATTTTTTTATTTTAATGGATTTATGTATAGCTACAGTTCCAAATTCTAATTAATGGAATTATTACGAATTTATTTTATTTTTAACTTGTATTCTATATTTCATATGATAATATTATCTAGAAAGCTTAAAAATTAAATATTTCGCAAAAAATGATTATTTCAAACTTAAAGAACGGGCTTGAACGGTCACCAATCCCTGGATTATAAATATTCCCAGCCCATTGTCACTTAGACGGCAGACAGACTTATCATATCGAAAACTATATGGTTACATTAGCCTGTAAGCCGTTGAACTCTACATTTATATGTACAATTGACCCTTTAACATACCATATCGGCACAATGGAATAGCTTATCAGCAGACTTCTGAAAAGAGGAGACGGGAACACTTTTGAAAGCCTCTTCAACTTCGGCATGTACAATGTGCGCAAGAAACAACAGTCTGCATTGACAATCTGAAAATAAGTGAACTAAGTGCTTGAAGATTTTAACCGATTTAGGAGCAGATTAATTCGTTTCATTAATATTTCTACTAAAGATAAAATTCTATCATTGGCTTTTTTAGTAAATCGCTTTGTTGAAAGACTTGGTATACTATAAGGTTCAATTCATATATAATACGATAAATATCATCGAAATATTTAATTTGATGTCGTAAGGAGTATGTGAAGATAGATCGTAATGGGGAATGTTTTGAAAAACAATAAAGCAATTTTTAATTATTATTATGTTCTCTTGTCCCGAAATATAAAAGGCAACCCGCGCATATAACATTGTTTTTATTCCAAAGCATCCGTTTCATGTTTCACGGAACACACACAATTCTTTCGAATTTCCTACCTTGTTTATTTTTATTAAAAAATACGACATTTTTTTGAAGTTTCTTCCGAGAAGTAAAAGTCACACATCATTAATATCCACACAAATATCATTTTTCAAAATGATTGTTTTTTAAGTTTTATATAAAAATTTATTTCAACATTTTTACATTGCCATATAAAAGTAATTTATTTCTAAAGTATCCCTAAATTATTAGCTTCTTTTGACTTTTTTACTTTTTCCCTGTTTAGTAGTGGGCTTCCCACTCAGCAATCCCCACAAAAATCTTGAAACCAAAATAATAGCAAACAAAATAAAGGTTAAACCTCCAAAGAGCATGCTCAGCACATCTAAATTATAATATTGCACAAAATTAAGGTCCACTGCGGAGCTTCTCAAATATTTGGCGCCCTTTTGTCGCGTAACATGTTCTACCCAATAAATGGCACGTTTTAGTGGCTCCTCCGGCTGATCGCGAAACCTTTCGGACATAGCTTGTGCCTGCTCCGTAAAGCTCTGATCACTGACAATACGCTCAACGGCCGTGCTAAACTTCTCCTGGCTAAGTTGCATATATTTGACTGTCACGCCGTAACCATATTGCTCAGCACGTGCCATATTAAGAAATTGATCTCCGAACACGGGTATGCCCAACACGGGCTTACCATGGTATATGGATTCCGTTGTACTGAGTAATCCACCGTGCGTGATGAATGCAATAACCTTTTTATGCGCCAAAATGTCATGCTGTGGAAACCAGTCGGATATGAAGACATTCTGGGGCTTATTGGCCAAATTGGGTTGCTCGAATTTCCAAAGCACACGCTGCTTTAAACCACGGAAGGTATCTATAAAGATTTGCAGTTTTTCAGGCGGTAGATCTTTACTTTTTAAATTGGAACCCATGGAAAAGTAGATGACACCATGTGTGGCTTCCTCTATAAAACGCCCTATATCAGCCGGTAGCTGCTGTGCCTTATGATTTATATGCAGGCCACCCACTTCGATCATATTGGGTGCATAGGGCCTCGGGCTGCTGAGTGAGACATGTTGATTCAGCAGCACCAGTGCGGTATTGCTGCGCGTATCATGCAGATTCTGTTTGTTTTTGGGAAAGTACTTCTCGTAGAGCTGCTGCTGTCGCGGTAGGTACGACCATTCCAGAAACAGATATTCATAGGCGGTATAGAGCAAGTTATGGGCACGTTGAAAGAACGACATGCGGTCACTAAATTGCAACATATTATGCGGCACATAGGAAGGCGGTGAGGGTGTGCCCACCAAATGATTAGTCCAAGCCGAGGCACCAAAGCTGCTTAGCGCTATCAGCGGCGCTTGAAAATGCTCCGCAAAACCAAACTGTGCCTCATTCATGAAGACCTCACAAATCACCGCATCGTAGGTATGATTTTGCTGCAACAGCTGCTGCACGGCTGGTTCCTGCAACAATGCTTCAGTCACCTCCAAACCCATATTGTGTATTAAAGGCAGGCGTCGCACCATGGGCAGATGCACATTCGTCAGGAGTCTGCCAACATGCGCTATATAAATAAAGTTATAAACAATAAGATGATTAATTGCTGACTTTGCATTTTTGGGAGAACGTAGCGGGTTAAACCCGTTAAGGTAGCTAACAAACTTTTCACACGTTGCTGATAATAAACTAGCAACGGTTTGTCTTATCAGCGGCCGGCTGGGTTCACTCACCAATACGTGACTTACCTGACATAACTTGTAGCACGTTTGGTGTGGCCACATCCACAAGATTCTTAATGGGCTTCTGTTGTGGAAATGCTGAAATCACAGTGACTTGATGACCTGCTGTTGCCAATCCTTTGGCTAATGCAGCTCCCACATAGAAATGTGACTTGGCTGCAGTGGGCAGCACCATGAGGTAGTTATAGCCAAGGGCATAGCCAAGGCACAGAAGCAGCAACCAACAGCTGGTAGCAAGACGAGGCATGTTTAAACCACTGGAAATCAGACAGACTACTTGGAAGACTACTTCAATGACCACGAAATATATACGAAAGCAATAGATTTGATAACAACTGTGCCGCTTAGTTCAAAGAGCGTATATTCTTAAGAGCGTAATTTTGGCTGAAACTCTCTTAAATTGTTTCATCTTTTTTGTTAGAACGTTGAGCGCTAGAACGTGCCAGCAAACTCTCAGAGTTATCAATTATAAAAAAGATTTCAAAACAAGTTTTTTATGTTTATTTCAAAGCGTTTCGCATATCAAGTATGCTTTTGTTATACCCTGACGCTGCTGGTAAGCAGCATATTGGGTATGTGGAAGTGTTTGTAAGATGCTGAGAAATCATATTTGGAAGACTCGTAAAAGATTCGGGTTGGTTGCCCTACTTGTGAAGAATTGGAAAATTGCATATAAATAATTGTAGCTTGATCTATTTATTTGGCAGATATTTTAAGAAAATGTCGCAAAGAATAACTAATTTGGAGTCAGTTTTGGTGAGGAGAAATGGGAACGCAGAATAAAATCGCATAAACGAAAAAGTTCTTTTGAACTTGGCGTTATTTTTAAGATAAAAAAAAGGCAACACAAAAAACAGGCATAAAAAGTTTTAATGCTAATAAAGCATGGGTTGCTTTTACTTTGAGTCTCTAGAATTGTAATGCTGAAAAATAAATTCCCAAACGTCTAATTTTTTGCCTTAGAAAATTGAGAAATAAAAGATTTTCTTCTGCCAAAATTAATATTTTTTTCGCTAGTCACATAAATATCTTAATTATATTAATTGCGTAAGTCGGTAAAAATTTTTTTTCAAGATATTGATAAAATATTGAAGGCTGGGCAGAAGAACATATAATCGACAATATATCGTTCTGTACTTTTGTTACACACATTACACTTAATGGAGTACCAAGGTTAATTTTTTATTTAATTTATTTATTGAACATTGTTTTTTTTTTGTAAAATATAAAACATTCAGTTCAAAAAAACAAAATCTTTCTTTCCGAATCCATACATTTACAACATTTTTAATGTTTATATTTAAAATATTGATATATAGATCAAATAAATAAAAATAAATATGTATTCTTTCTAAACATTTTCTTTCCTAGGCTACCAGTAGTAGTCGTTAACCTACTTGTAGTTCTACACTTTGTAGGGTATTCCAATGACCATGAGTGTCTGTTAATTTATGTTTTTTTTTTTTTTTTTTTGAAGTATATACGCGCTGCTCTTTAGTGTTTATATTTTCTTTAAGAGCTTTGTTTATAATGATTGATCAGCTGTTTTAATGCTCTTTAGTGATTTCTTATCAAATTGTTGTGTTTGTGCAAGTTCTTGCATTTCTTATCTTTAGAGATATGTACGTACGTGCCGAACTCTGACTGTTTGGTTACTTAAGTTAAAATTAATAATTTTACTATAATATATACTCTACTTTTTTTGATGCATGCGAATAGTTTGTAACAATAACACGACTACTTGAACATATACATAATGTGTAGATTTTTCTAAAAATAAAAATAGCTTAATTGTATTTATGTGCCGGCTGCTTCATGATTGGTCTGATCATTGATAGAGCAAGCTGTGGCTTAAGCAGTTTTTAAATACTCTTCTTTTTATTTATTGATATTTTGCATACATACTTGTATGCATTAGATCTAATTTTATTGATCTTATTAAATCACTAAATAGCATATATCGCTTGATTTGTGCCTTAATAGATTAATATGTCCCGAAATTTTGCTTTCGGGACATATTCTTTAACTATTTTATTGTAACTATGATTCTTATTGGGTAGTATCTGTGATGACGAAAAGTTTTACAATTTGCGTTTTATAAAAAGCAAGATTATTTTTAAAATTCATACGCCACTTAATACGTTTTATGGCATGACAATAATTTTTCGTATAATGATAAACAAAAAACATAATATTTTTATAAAGAATACAAATTGAAGAACTTTCATCAAACTGATATCATTATTATAAACTATAAACACGCAGGCTCTTTATATTTTTGTCTCTCCGTTAGAGTATTCAAATGTCGCAGTGTTGTCAAACTTAACATGTTGCGGCTCTCCAGTCACTATGCTCGCACTATTGTTTGGCATGGCGCCTCTTATATACAGACATATGTTTGTTTGGATCGAATTCGAAATAAATATAGACGAATTTCACAAGAATGTAAATATATACAATACATATGCAATTTTTGCACGTTAAACGATTTTAAACGATTTCAAACGATTTTTCAGTTTGACTTTATAAGCTGTGGCCGGCATAGGGAACACCGTCAGTTGTAAGAAGCGGGCCAGCCGTGCCGGTCGCGAGTTTAGCCAAAAATTAAATAGAAACTGTAAATTGTTTTAATATTTAAAATGCGTTTGTTTGGTTTTTTAATTATAAGCTGCCTGTTGAGTCTGTTGAGCCTGTGCAGCTGCAGTGGTTACAAATTTTTGGTAGTGCTCAATACGGCAGGACGTTCGCATTTTAATTTCGGCCATGCGCTGGCCAAAGGTTTGGCAGAGGCTGGCAATGATGTGACCGTGGTATCGGCTTTTCCATTGAAGAAACCCATTAAAGGATATCACGATATTGATGTGCGCAGCATTATCAAGGCAATGAGTGGTAGGTGTGGCATAATTTAGATAGCTTAGGCCGCTGTCTTCAATATTGTCTTTGCTGCAGCCGATATTGCCGCCTTATGGAAGTCCATACAAAAACCGTTGGTACTGAATCTAGTCGATCACTATGACATGGGTTTTCGCATCACACGCGCCTTGTTTGAGGATGTGAATTTTCAGCAATTGCTACAAAGTAATAGCACTTTTGATGCAGTGCTCTGCGAGACCTTCTACAATGATGCACACTATGGTCTGGCCGAGCATTTTAATGCGCCTTTAATTGGTTTCAGCACCGGAGCTGGGTTGACCTTTATAAGTGATATGGTAAGCTGCACAATACTATATACTTCAACCAAAGTATTTATTATAATACTATGCTGCTTTCCAGGTTGGCTCTCCAGCACCTGCCTCATTTGTGCCGCACATTATGCTGCCCTTTAACGATCACATGAATCTCTGGCAGCGTCTGACCAATGTAGCCTTCTTGGCCTTTGAACGTTTGCTGCTGGACTACTATCATTTACCCGGACAGCAGGCACTCTATAAGCAATATTTTCCGCACAACAAAAACGATTTCTATGAGATGCGTAGAAATGCTTCCTTGGTGCTTATCAATCAGCATGTCTCATTGAGTTTTCCACGTCCCTATGCGCCCAATATGATTGAAGTGGGCGGTCTGCATATTGACAACAAACTTCAGCAATTACCAGCAGACATAGCCAAGTTTATTAACGAGTCCACACATGGCGTTATTTACTTTTCCATGGGTTCTAATCTCAAAAGCAAAGATTTACCACAAGAAAAGCGTGATATTATATTGGCCACGTTTCGCGGTTTAAAGCAGCGCGTGCTCTGGAAATTTGAACTGACCGATTTACCCAATAAACCGGATAATGTTTATATATCCGATTGGTTTCCACAAAATGAAATATTAGCGCATGAGAAGGTTTTGGCATTTATAACACACGGCGGACAGTTGAGCACCACGGAATCTATTTATCACGGCAAACCCATTATAGGCATACCCATCTTTAGTGATCAGTTCTTTAATATGGCACGTGCCGAACAAGGTGGTTTCGGCATTATGTTGGAGTACAATAGTCTAAATGTTGGAGAGTTCAAGGCGGCCATTGAGCGCATAGTCAGCGATGCTACATACACTGAGCAGGTGCGCGCCATGTCCGCGGGTTTTCGAGATCAGCAGACGACGCCGCTGCAAAATGCCATTTACTGGGTGGAGCATGTTGCACGACTGAAAGGTGCCCAGTATTTGAAGAGTGCGGCACAGCGTTTAAACTGGTGGCAATATCACAATGTCGATGTTCTGGCAATTCTCGCTGTGGCAGTACTCACTGTTCTGCTGGGAGTGCCCATCAGCTTGTGGTATCTGAGTAATATGTTGTCCAATCGACGCATTGGGGCTTCCAAGTTGAAACAGAACTAAAGTTTGAACAAGAGTAGTAAAAATAAAATTAAGTATTTATTAACAAGAAATAATTTAAAAAAGAAAGTTGGTTTTAATATTTTTTTTTGAAGAAAAGGACATGTATTGAGGAAAATTCATCTAGAGAAAATTTTGTATTATAGGAAAAAGAACAAATCCAGAACATATAATATATTATATAATATAATGCAAAGATTTGTAAGCAAATGGTAAAAATGCATAATCGTTACCGTATACCAAGATACCACAAAATTTTTTAAATATAGGGAGGGATACTGAATAATGTTATGGCTTTGTATGAAAAACCGTATAAATGCTGCAGGTTTTGACCCTACTATATGTATTTGGATAATGATGTAAATTGAAGCATCTTATAAAGATCTTGTCTTTTGCGTAGGTTAGAAGGCAAGAAATATTTATGGAGTGTATCAAATAGGGTATGTACTTAGACTAAGAAAGATTTTAACTTAAGAAGAGTTTATAGAATTTAGCATCACATGTATTAAGTAACCGGTCCCTAACTTTTGATAAATTTAAGTTACATATACCTGAAAACATATGTGAATCACTAAAGTGAAAATGTTAGACCTTTTTGTTTAAACCGAAAAAAATACTATCATTAAAAAATTATATGATTAACATTAAATTTTGGGTACAAGCTTAATGTTTCACTTCCCACAACGCTAGCGCAGCAGTTACTACTATTATTTTGCATTATTATCGACATAAAATAAACAGAAAAAACAAACAAATTTAGAGAGAGAGAGAGCAATTGGCGGTGTTCCCTCTCAGTGTTTTAAAACAAAATATTAAAAAAGTAATGAACAATAATAATAAACATTATCGAAAGGCTTTGATTGATCTTAACTTCACTGCTCACCTTCAAGTGCAACAAATTTGTTGTCATTCCAGTTATTATTTATAATTATTTTACTTAATAGTTTTAAATTTAATAATCACAACAAAGCGTTTAACTCAGATTGATCAAAATCAACAATTGCAGCGAGCATCGACGTCTCTCATTGCGTTCCCTCTTTTTGTTGCTCTTTTGTCAGAGGCGTGGTCAATGTCTGCCAAAGGGGGATCGAACATGCAAATAAGCGCTGAAGCGCAACAAAGGGGGCACCACATACGCTTAGCTATGTCTCTGTCTTGCTTGCATTGAAAGCGCAGCTCAGCCGCTCTGCTTCCCATGGGCGCCATCATTTGGCTCTCTCTCTCACTCTCTCTCTCTGCTTCCAGTGACGCGGCGTTGGGCATTGTTTGGCATCGTCAAAATATTAAATGTTTATTTTTACATAAACAAAACGCGTGGTAGGCGCGTTGATTAATTGTTAATTAAACAATTTAAATGTTAATGAATTTATTTTAATGTTAATTAATTTATTTTAATGTTAATTAATTTATTTAATGTGTTTAATGTATTAAATATTAATTGTGTGTGTTTGTGTGCAGCGCCAGAAGTGCAATTCGCGAATAAGCTGCCTGCATTGGTGTTGTTGCGTGAAAAGCAATGTAAATGCCAAAGTGATTTTTTTTTGTTTTTTTTTTCGGTTTCTTAATATTTTTTTAAATTTTTTTTTTATGTTTTTAAATCAAAGTTGAAGTTGTGTAAATATTTATCTTGGTAAAAAGTGTTCAATTTCTTAAGTGTATGTAACAAAAATATAATAATAATAAAAAGATTATAATAATAAAGAATGAGCATATAAAAATTGAGGTGCGTATGTATGAGGTTACTCCATGAGGAATTTATCCGCAATTTGTGATGGCTGAAATATGGCAATATATCTTTCCACTAGTGCAGTACAATCTCGTAAATGGTTATCTTCGCAAGTCCATATAAATTGTTTGCGAAATTTTGGCGAATCGTAGGATTTTTGGAATACCAAGTAAAATTCTGCCTAAAGATCATGATAGTTGCTTTGGAGTAATAACTACATTGCCGATGTAAGCGGGTAAGCAAAATACACATGCATGTTTATATTATTCATTCACAGAATAATTTGTTTGCTGTTTATCAACACAAATTTAACTCCTTTTATGCAAATAGTTTCAAATCTATTGTACAGCAAATTTTCTTTTTTCAAAGCGAAAATCTATTAAACGAAATTTACATATTTAAAACCTATTTTGGGGTTTTATTTATATAGCTCTTGGCACGCAATGTTCAGTATTATAGCATATACAAATTTTTTTATTTTCTTCAATGTAGTAACAGCAACTTTCCATTTTAAAATCAAATCCATTAGAATCATTGTTGGAGATCGATCTGGCAACCAACACACCGTATCGACCGTCTGGCAACACCTAACGAGCATTGTTCTCAGTCTCTCAACGAGATCAGACGTATCGGTTGCTAACTACATATTATTAATACTACTATAAACATATAATAAACCATATTTAATCAAACCATTAAATAAGTAAAATCATAACCAACAATTATTTAAAACGACTTCAAGCATAAAAGTGTTTCTTTCTTTAGTTATACTTAAAAATTAAAAACGAAAAATTCAATGCTACAACAACTTTGCTAGCTAATTGTTTTATGTTTTTTAAATTAATGCTATATGCGTGCACAATATTTTGTTAGTAAGAAACTAATATATCATCAAATTTCGTATAATCCACCACTTAAAGCCATCAAAGTATTTAATTATTTCGACACGTTGGCAGCAATTTCACTGTTGATTATATTTTCAAAAACAATTTCGATGAAACTTCTGTTCAAATTTCAACATTGTTATTGATTAAATTTCAGTTAAATTTAAATGATATGCCAATTTATGCGACACTCGTAGTCATCGCTTTCTCACTATCTGTTTCTCTCTCTCCTCTCCCAGAGTTTTTGTTTTTGATTTCTCATAATTGTTGTTTTTGGCAATAAAAACGCGAACACGTGGCCATTGATTGACTTTGATATATAAATACATATCAAAAAACAAAAATAAATGTTGGCAATTTGAATTCGAATGCAAATTGAAATGATGATGAAAAAATAAAATCGAAATAAGCATCAAGGTATTAAATTAGGCAAAATCAAAGCACACACACATACAGATACCTATACACATGGCCACACGTGCAAAAATATCTGAAAAATATGCAAAAGGCAAATAAAATATCAAAATATGACAAAGTTTCCGTTGTGCGAACAAAAGAAAATTATAACTGAACGCAAAGTTTTTGGAAACATTTTGCTTACTTTTGCTGAAAGTGAAAAGTAAATATGCAAAAAAGTCACCAAAACAAAATGGAGTCAAACTTGAGTTGCAGCCTGTACCGCCGCGTTCTACTCAATCAATCCAAAATCATATATGAAAAGTAAGGAGCAAGAGTAATAATATATACATAAGGATATGGCAGGGTATATATTCGTAACATAAATGCGAAAGCAGCCAAGTTCAAGTTGATTTGTTTTGTAGGCAAAGTGTTGCTGCATACTGGCAGCCATTTTGGCGGAAACGGAAGTTGCGTTTCAATCGAGCGTCTGATGAAGTTACAACAACTTTGTGGCCAGTGTGTGTGTGTGTGTGAGTGCGTGTGACGGTTTGTGAGTGAGTGTCTGTGCCTGCGTGCCAACCAAATAAATTTAGCATAACAATACTTTGCAAATTTTCGTTATTTTTATTTTGCATTTTCATATTGACAATGCGGCGTATACGTATTATGATTATGATTTGAAAATAATGCTGCGCATAAATATCACACAGCAAAGTGTGCAAAAAAAGAACTTGATTTGCAAAAAAATACGCAAAAAAGAGAATTTAAATGAAAGTTAATAAATTTGCTGCACAGTTGTTAGGCTGACTTTTGGCTGCTATTGTTCAATGTGCAAACTTTTGAGCTGCTAGGCCAGACATGCAAAAAAAAATTGTTGTGTTCTGCTTATTTTGCTTTTGAAAATACTCTACAGAAAACTGTAGTGCTGACTTTGATAGCAGCTGGTAACGTTTGTAAAGGAAATGGTTTCCAGGAAATCCCTATATATGTTAGATATAAAAAAGTCACCTTGGGGTCATGGGGAAATGTATATTTACCTTTTTTGCTCAATGAGTAGTTCTAGAACTGAAAATATTAAGAATAAGTTCTTGAAGTATACCAAAGATTTTGAGATCTTTATACTGAAAAAAATAGATTTTTCAAGCACCTCTGGGCACAATCGAATATGACTAATAATTCAGCCTATCCTGATGGATTCTAGGAGAGTAAGCAGCATTTTGTTGTCCTTGAAAACTTGATTGCTCGTATTGGTAGCTATAGAACTGAAGCTACTGAAGATAAGTTATTGAATGTTATCAAAGGTTTTGATATCTTTATACTGGAAAAACAGTAGAACCTCGATAATTGAAGCACATCTCAGCACAATCGAAAATGCGGTATAATTGAGAGTTCATGATGAATGCTAGAAAAGGTTACTTGCAGATTTATATTTTGGTTATATTGATGGTGCAAGATTTGGAATACTTCTAGATAAAGCCTTGAAGGGTAAGGTATTTCGATTTTCTTCATACTAGTTAAGCAGAGGAAGCTTGAAATAATTTTAGTTTTGACTTTATGAGAATTTATGAATTTGTATCCTCTTCTTGTTAAACAATCTAAGAACTTTTTTATAATAAGTCAGCGATTTTGATAAATCGTTGATATTATATATTGTTGATATGGACTAAATTAGATTAAAAAATTTTCAAAATATTCTTTAGCTTCGAGTTCTTTCACAGAATCATTATTTGGCATAATGATTATATTCTGTATGGTATACCTACATATCCTCATTATCAGTCAAGAAGCTCAAAACATTATTGTTTGCATATTACAATCTTTTTAATTTAATAAATTGTTATAAATATTTTGCAAAATTTTTACAAAAGCGAGAAACAAACAAAACGAGTTAATGGATGTAGCTGAAATATGCTGCTTTTTAGCTTTAATCCAAACTGTTCTGTCTCTATTGTTTAAATCTGAGTTTTTTCAATAAAAGTACCAAACACATCATGCAAAGTATTGCCCGTACAACATGGCTACCTTTTTGCCAACTCTCTGGAAATTTTCGAATAGCAATTTCAGAAAAATAATTGCTCTTTAGCATTGATCCAATAATTGAGCCAGTATTCAATAGCTCGAGCCGACCATCCCCAAAATTCTCAGGCATCTCCCGAAAAAATCAGTAATCGAAATACTGTGGGGTAAGATCTGCCAATGTTTGCAGATATGCTTTAACCCTTATGGGTCTGAAATCAATAATTGAACCATTTTTTAATTTTTTTGGAGCTCGTAGAAGATCAAACTCTTCTGGTCCCACTATAGAGCATGATCATTAATACCTTGTTGTTTTGCTTAGGCGTCGCTGTGCACGTGGATGGATCGTAGTTACTAGACCTGGGCGAAGCTAGTATTATCTTCTGGGATCATCATAGTAAATCCACATTTCTTCTAATGTAACTATTCGGTTTCATAGTCCCATGAGTTCACTTTATCCGTAAAATCGCCCTTCGGCATCTATCGGCTTCATATGTACAACACACATTGCCTTGCTTCTGACCTAATCGTATTCTAATATTTTCTTGGTTTGTTAAATTTTTTTAAAGTATACAACATTTTTCGACTAAAACTTAAAATATCGGAATCGCTAGAAAGTAAGTACATAGGTACTTGAAGGTGGTGAAGTCTGATTCCTACATATATGAATGATACAAGGCTGCAAGCCCCATGTTGCCATTGATGATGTGGAAAATATTGAAATTAACAAGAGATTTAAGAAATTAATTTCTATATTTATCGATGATAGAAGGCGTCATTTAGTCTCCATGTTGCAAAGTTGCGGAAAATTGTATAAATGAAAAGAGATTTTTTGAACACAAGAAAATTCTTCAGAACACGCTTGCTTTATTTGCTTTGACTAAGTTATCTGAGTTAAGAGAGAGTATACAAGCTGCGACTTGATTGAGACAGTTGCTCTACTTTGGATTTCCCTTGATTGTATATTTTTCCAATTTTTTTTTTGCTGCTGTGGCAGACTTAATGGCGCAGTAACGTAATTAAAAAAGGCATTGCGGCTGTCACACTTTTTATTTGTACCAACCATTGATATACAAAGCACTCATCTACGTATCCCCCCCACACACACAGATACACACAGACAGAGACAGAGTGTTGCAGAGATTGCGACGAGCTGACAATCAGACAATGACAATGGCGCACAATGGCGCGTCGACGCACATCCCAGAGATTCGGCTATGTGGGATTTGGGTCTGGGTTTTGTTAACCATCGAATGCAGCGGCATGCAAATTGATTGCGATTGTTGAGTTGATTGGCAGGAGAAGCACGAGCACACACAGACACAGACACACTACACACACACACATACATAGAGAAAGAGAGCTGCATTTTACACTCACACACACAGATGCATTTAAGAGCATCATCGCTTTGTGGTTTGGCATTATTTTGCTTACTTTGTTTATTGTCATGTTTCACTTCCTTTTTTTTTTGCATTGTATTCTTGATGTCCTTTAAATTAAGTTCGTTTTTGTCTCGTGGCTTTTGGGGCGCTTTGATGTCGTCGAAAACAAACTACAAGATGACAGATAATTGTTGCAGTTGCCAGACAGATTTACGAGCAGCGTTTATATGACATTTTATATTATTTCGGTTTTTTTTTTTGTTGGATTTCTTACCTAACTATTTAATTTATTTTTAAGTTCTTCAAACTATGACCACCCAAGTACTTACAACTTTTGTTGCATTCTTAAAAACTGCCAATAAATTTTATCATCCACATAAAAAACTTAAATTTTCTCTTTGTTTTAAAAACTGCAAAAGTTTTGTTATAAAAAGTATTTTCGGTTTTTTTATGTGCAAAAATTAAGCTGTATTTTGCGCTCGTCCTTATTTTTTTATACGATTTTAAATTTAACATTTAATTTTTTTTTTAGTTGTTTGTTAATAACGCCAACACAGTTGTGTGCGAAAAATACAAATAACATCAACAGTCACACACACTGCATACTCTACATATTTATTTCAATTCCATTTAACAAGATATATATGTATGGACATATATAGGGATATATATATATATATCTATATACTTATATAGACGTATACGTAATTTTTTATATTGCTGACATTGATGCAATGCTGCCCCTCGCTCACCAGTCATTAATAATTGCAAACGCTCAGGCTATGTTCGGCAAAGGCAATAGACCAAAGTGAGAAACAACAAAAAATAAAAAGAGCGATAAATAAATGTTTTAATAAATATTTAAACTGTTGAGGGTGTTATTTTCTGCTTTGAAGGTTGTATAAAAAGTTTTGCTGTTGTCAGATGTATGATTTTTTGGTAGTTGAAAAAACGAAGTGAAATGAACAAATCTTGCTTAAAAATCTTAGATAATTTATTAAATTTAGAATTATTATAAATGTAATTCAAAAACGAAACCAGGCAGTAAAACTGTAGTTAACTAAAGTAAACTGAAGTACATTTTTTAATGTTTTAAAACAGTTTTCAAAAGTTTAAAAATTTAGTTTTTTATTTTTAAGTGCAACTCATATTTCAATGTTTTAAATAAGTTATTCAATTTATTTATAATTTTTAAAGGTTCTGAGTAAGTTTTCACTGCAGTCACTTCTCGACTTTCTTAGAGTACGTGGAGGTTCGTGCAGTGCGTTTCTCTCGCTTTTGCAGTTTTCTATTTCTCTATTTCCCAACCACTATCTAGAGGGAATGCCGTTTCCGGTATGACACAATGGGCTATTTAGCCTGAGTGACCGTCTATCTATCTTTTTATCTAAGTTTTCAACAGTTTGAAAATCTCTAGATTTTTTTTTTTCCAAGTCACATATACTTTATCGGAATAGGCCATATACCATTTTTGTCTTGAAAACTGAACAGCAACATAAAAAGCATAATTTTTGCTGTTGCAACTTTATTCTTTTTATATTTTGAAGCCAAAATTTGCATAAATTTTTTAAGAAAATTGGTAAATGTTGCTTCTTCAATAATTGCAATTCGCAAATTAGCGTATACAACAAACAAATGGCTTATTTTTCGAAATACTTAAAATACATTTTAATAACCGCGTTTCTAAATGAGTTCTTAGGGAATTAATTCCGTTTAACAATATAGTTGGCGGTTATATAGCTGCCATAGTTGTCTTCGACTTTCTTAAAGAACTGGAAACGCCAAAGACCTTCAGTATAAATTTCATAATGGTCTAAATTTCAAAATAAATTCAAAAATTACATGAAAGCTTTTGCCTCGAATATTCTCCAACCAAGTAAAGTAAAAGGACGTGATTATTACAATCGATTGCAAATAGGACAAGCTTTTTATGGGCCTCGTTATCATAATGGTAGCATAATCGCCTTTAAATCGAAAGGTCTTTGACTCGACTCCACGCTGCAGCACTGGTCGATCACTGCCATAATTAGCAAATAAATAGTAAGTTATTTACCTAGGAATATCCCTATTCCACCGCCATTCGGAATCTGATTTAAACTGTAAGTCCCTGTTCTCTTCACGCAGCAATTAAGAGAAATACCTTTACGTTCTACCTTTGAAACAATGATCACAGTACGTATACGTGTTTTTGAGATGCTGAAGCTCCAAGCCAAATCGTCTTGCGTAATGCAAATGAAATCGGTACCCATGCCGTCGCGCAGTCCTTCTACGCCAGCATCGACTGGGATTTCAACTTATCAAACTGCCCTCTGACATATTTGATTATTATTTTGCTGGCTTACATGTTTTTACTCACACTGTTGTTGTTTTTTTTTCATATTCCATTTTCCAGTGCAATTTTTAATGTAAATAAACAAATGCAATATTAAATCAAATAATGCAATTGTTAATTTTTTATTTTTTACTTATTTTCAAAAAAAATTTAATTCATATTTTTTTATTGTGCATATCGCTTGTTACAGCCTTTAACATTTTTGTGGTTTGAGGCAAGCTGATTGAAGTTGAAACCGAATGCAAATACAGTGCTTGAAAAATGTTTTCTGCCCGCAAGTCGTTGCACTCAAATGGGAAGCTACATAGGGATGAACTGACAACTGAAGCTGGAGAGAATTACAAGAGAGAGAGCGAGAAAGAGAGAGCTGGATTTAAGCGACGATATTCGGACTGAGACAAATAGTTGGCGGATGCGACTGTACTTAATAGCTTGTGACATATTTAACATTTTATAGCAGCTGCTTAGCTGTCAGTGATTGCAATGGCGCCAAAGCTTGTTATTCTCTCTCTCTCTCTCTGTTCCGCTCACCCGGCAGTGCCATCAGTGCGTCTCTGTGGCCCAGTGTGCCAGCAAAGAAGCCATCAAATTTCGTTGTTGTTGTTGTTGTTGGGCGGGCTCCTTGCCAACAGCGCATCAAGTTTCAAGTTTGTTGTTTTCTCAATGTGTTTTTGTTGTTGCAGCCATTTTGTTTGTTGTGCCAAGTTGCTGCTTATTTTGGTTGGCTGAAAGCGTTCTTTGAAATATTAAAATTAATAATAAATGTTGAAGGCATGTCGCGTTGGTTGTTGCAGTTGTTTTTTACTGAGTTGGTGTTGTGCTGAGCTTCGTTTTGGTTTGAGAAGTTGGAAAAATAATCGGAACTTACTTTTTATTGGCAAAATTTTTATTTTTGTAATAAACAAAGTTTCTAGCTTCATGTGGCATCATTATTTTTCAACTTAACGCATTCTGGTTTGAATTAAAAAAAGGTCGTCTTATGTTATCTATTATTATAATTAAATCATCTTTAGTTAAAATAAAACAATTGTTGTTACAAAAATTAATTTTATAAATTAAACATAAAATATTTCTTGAATATCACCGCATAATACAAAATGAAATCAAAAACGAGAAAAAAATAAAACGTTTGGATAATAAAATACAAACAATGCATAAAATAAAAAATTTGTGCTTACCAAAATTAACTCTAGAAATAAAATCTTTTTTGTTAAATAGTTTCTTTAATTTAAACAAACAGCTAATCAAATATTTAAAAAACGAAATATAAAAAAAATTAAATAATAAAATATAAAAATATAGAATATTAAAATATATAAATATAATATATATATATATATATATATATATATATATATATATATATATATATATATATATATATATTTATATATTTTAATATTCTATATTTTTATATTTTATTATTTAATTTTTTTTATATTTCGTTTTTTAAATATTTTTATTATATATATATATATATATATATATATATATATATATATATAAAGAATATAAAAATTTATAAAAAAAATTTTGATACAACAAAATCAAATAAAATAAAAATCTTTTTGTAAAAGTTGCTTAGTTGGTTTTGAATAAAAATTTGTAAATGTTAAATATTGCTAACACTTCATATATATTTAAAATTGTTGTATAAAAGAGTGAACTTTTTTTGTATCATTTTAAAAAAATAAATAAATCTTCATTAATAAAAATAATAATAATTAAAAATAATATTTAGTTGTTAATTATTGCCATACCCTTGAAAATTCGAAACCAATTATAGAAATCAATACAAGATTTCAAAAATTAAAAAACCTTTTTTTTTAATAAACTTATTTTGGCAATTAGTGTAAATGGATGAGAAATTATTTTTCTTCCAATTTAAAAAAACACAACCAATTATAGAAATCAATACAAGATTTCAAAAATCAAAAAAACATTTTTTTTCAATAAAATTATTTTGGCATATAGTGTAAATGGATGAGAAATTATTTTTCTTCCAAATTAAAAAAATTTAAGCTTATTACAAAAGCAACCTACAAAGTATATAAAAAATTTTTGTATAAACTTAATCCTGGGAACATCACATTTTTAACAATTTCAAGCAACAATTTTTCATAGCTTGCTTTTAAGAATTTTTTAAAAACCCCGCTTATTGTAATTCCCCAATTTCTCAACGTCCAAAACTCTGGAGAATTGTGTTTCCCAGAACACATTTTCACATTTGTTGCTATCCAGAAAGTCTTCATTATGCAACGCATTTTTGTGTTGTCTATTTTTTGGGGTCGCTCTCTCGCGGCCGCCCCCCCCCACGAGTGACGCTGCCTCTTTTGGCTGAGATTTTTATTTTTGCTTCATTTTTATTTGCTCTGCTAATATGCTCTCTGTTGTTCACTCAGTTGTTTGGCTTTTTGGTTCCACTTTCGTTTTTCTGGTAAATTAATTTTTATTTAACTGTTATTGGTTACAATTTTTATGTTATTTTTATTATTATTATTTGCCTGCGCTATTTCCATGTCTGCCAAACGACGACAACAGCAGCAACAAAAATTGGCGCTAATTTGTTTTTAAATTATTTAACAATTTCTGACTGCGATTCCAAGTCGTTTGGCAATGTTCCTTATAGCTCGCCGGCTGCCAAAAATGCGTCCTCCACTGTGTAGTTCCAGCTTTTGGGAATAATCTAATTAGATGGCTGCTGCTGCAGACTGACGACGCCGATTTGTTTTATGCCAATTTTCCTGGCAACAGTTGGTGCTAATGTTTGCCAAGAAAATCTTCTAGCCGTGCTATTTGGTTGCGCTTTTGCGTTTTTGGTCCAAAGACACATTGGCCGGCTCCAAATTGGCTAAAACAAATGAAAAGCTTGGCTAATAATTTTCTTTGCGATATGCAAAAACACATAAATTGCCTAGACGCAGCCCAATGGCTAAGGTTATAAAACAATAAAATTTAGCACAAAACGAAGCTAATTTCGTTGATCTAAACTGATTGCTCAGATAATTTATGCATCAATTTGTTGTAATGATGTTTTGAGGCTGAAGATGACCTGCTCACTGCCGAGTTGACTTGGAAATGTTTATTTTATTGAAACGCTGTAAGCTACTGACGGCAAGTTTTAGTGATTTTCAATAGATTCTTTTATAACAATTGATTTTAACTTCTAACTGGCTACATTCGGCTAAATAATGTGTGACAATGCGTTTACCATAAGTTCAGGGCTTTTTGGACGCCAAGTTAAATTAAAACCTGCTAATTCTCTATTTTATTTCATTCACAAATTTTTCTTTATTTAAATTGAGGCTGAGTTTTTCATAGCTTTCGTTTTTAATCCACAGCCCAAGTCTGAGCTCAAAGTTCCTTAATTCTGTCAACCCGTTTAGACTAACTCGTAATTTTCGACCTCTGGCATTACCATTTTATAGATCTAATTATGCGTCATCCTATTCATTATAATAACCTCTATGAACGGTCTATCTAATTCATTTCTTTATTTAACTTATCTCATTTTGATTAACCAAAAAAATCGAGCTTTTTTGATCAATCACGAACCCAATGTGGTCAACGTTGTTCTTTGAAATGCTTAAATTTTGATGCTATTTTCTGTTTTTATCTTTTACACTCTAAATCCATGTTCCTGGCCAGCCCAATGCCGAGTTTGATAGTTTAATTTCGATTGACTTCAGTTGGCCGACCTTACTACTTCTCAATAGGCGCCTCAGCTTTGCGTGGTCCTTCTTCAGTTGTTCCCAGCAAAAGATGAAAATGGAATGTTGTTGTAGGTTTCGATCTTTTAAATTTCAGTAAAAATATCAATATCTGCCTTATATTCAGGATGAACTTTTTTGGAATTTGGTATTTTATTTGGCTTCTAAGAATCTTGCTTTACTTTAGTTACCATAATCCGGGTTACAGCCGAAATCACTAGATTCCGTTAGGTTTTGCTGCTTTGCGCGCTCCTGCTACAATTGGTGCTTCCAAGGGAAGATAGGTGCTCCACTAATTAGTCTTTGTTCGTGCCCTTCGCCGGCTTTCACATCGAATACCTTTTTCGGTGAAGTGTCTTTCTAGGTTATAGTAGTTATTTAAAATGTGGCGTAAGTTGCCGAATTTGATATATCCTGCCCCCACTTTTTTTTGGAAAAGAATCGGTTAGGTGCTGAACCACAACTTAAAATATATTACACAAAAATAAATTATTTTCGGCCAAACTTAATTTAAACACGTTTGAAAATGCAACCCCAAGTCTGCATGTTCTAAATTCCATCTCATCCTTACCAGAGATGGGCTGCAACTCTTTGCTGCTTTATATAGTTACAATTCAAATTGCTCCTGAAATATTGTATCACGACACGTTGACAACAATCAGACTATGCGTCGGATATACCTCAAATATTCGGCAATAAATCGCAGAAATACTTTGCCAAAACTGTGAAAGTTTATGGTTGTGTATTTCACTTGTCAGTTATTGTTTTTAAAATATAACCAAACTAAATCTTTAAATTTTAATCTAAAACAAATTTCTTGCTTTTCTAGCGGTGTACGTTTCAACACATTCTTTACTTCAAATTGCAGGCAGCACCATACGCGTGATGGACCATATCCATACGTTTATGAATTAAGAAGAAAATGCAATTAATTAGCCAATCACCATGGAGATCCATATAAAATGACCATTGCTGCTTGAAGCTTTTGCGAATTATAAGCAGACTTAACAGAAAATAGACAGTACTAAATGAATGACTAAAGTTAAGGTCACGCGCTACGTACTTTGGAGTGTATATTCAAAATCATACTACGGACAAACTATTTGGGTAAAAAAATCATCTATAACTTTTTACATGCTAACATTGTGCACGAATTTTAGACGGCGTTTCTTCGAAGCAAAGAAAATGCTGATAAAATGCAACGAAGTTACGGAAATAACCCTCAGCTTTGCAATACACCAAATGATCCCGATATTTGTACATTTTAAAATTTACAGCCGGTACCATATGGAATAAAGAGCACATTTATATGTGTTAGAGATTCTGTAAGATACCAGCGTGACTGGAGTACTATGTTTCTCCTCCTCGCCTACAGCTTAAAGTTCTTTATCTCGACAAAATCACCCTTTATTTCGCAAGTTCGTTTAAGCATAAATATCCAAGTCGACATAATATTTAAGTAGAGAAATTTCAACTTTAAAGCAAAATGCGCCCAAAAAGCCAATTAAAAGTGCTTACACAAAGCAATTGAAATGATTTTCGATTAAAATATATATTTTCTGCCTGACTTTAAGTCGCATTTCTGACTTAACGGTTGCCGCCTGCTAGAGCTACAACGTACAGCATATCGACGCACATGCAAAACCCTATCGATGCGTGTTTCCATTGAGTGACTGCAAGTCCTTATGCGTCGCCTGCCAGTCCTTCAGACTGTCAGCCCTGTCTGTCTGCTTATAACGGCTATTTATAATGAAATTATAAAAGTTGCGCTAGGTAGTCGACGACGTCTTTCATCAACTCAATTGGCAATTAAAGTTTCACAGGGCCAAGAGAGTTGGGGTAGGTAATGCCTGTGCTGGTCATGATAATGACGATAACGAGGCGACGGCCATTGCACACACACACACACGTATGATCAAGGCAACAATAGCGAACAGCAAGAAGCAGTTGACGACAAAAAAAAAAAAAATTAAAAAATGACAAAAAAGAAGAAGCAGCAGCAACATAAAAGCGAAGCCAAGTAATGACTGTGCTGTCCTGACATGTCGTCCGCAGTGTCCTCTGCTTCGTGGTTGTGGTCCCTGTCATTGTCGTTATTGTGGTTGTTGTTACTTTTTGCTGTTGCTGTTGTTATTGTTGTTGCTCGCGCTGGAAGCGTAGCAGCCTTTGCTGCGACATCTGACGGTAAATTAAAAAGCATAAAGCGCTGCCCCGAAGAAACTGTACGAAAATTTATGCAACTTTTGCATATTAAACGCGTTTTAAATATTAGAAGAGCATGCAGCTATCGCTATGACTCGCGCTCTTACTCTCTCTGTCTCTCTCTCTTACTGACGTTCTTGCACCAACGCAGTGACACACACACACTCACGCACACAACGATATTAATGTCAAGTCAGCTAGCTGTCAATTTTCATTTCCGGTGCAAAAGGCGCGTGTTAAAATGGCGCATGAAATGTCATTTCTCACTTTGCCATGTCTGACATTTGTGGTGGGTCAACTCTCAGTAGTTGTTATTGTTATTGCTTGATGTTGTTGTTGTTGTTGCTGTTGCTATTGTTGTTGTTGTTGTTGTTTTGTTGCTTGTCGCCATTATTGTTGCTGCTGCTGTGACTTCTTGGCTGACTCAAGTGCACATGCATTTGAGCTTAAGCTGCGTCCTGCCGGTTTGGGCTCACAACTTTATACTCTTTGGAAGATTGTATGCACTCGGTAAAAAGAAGAAGTTCTGGTTTCAGTTGTAAAACTGCTTTAATTGCAGTTATTTTGTGATTTCACTTTTATTATAGTAAATTAATTTATACAATGGTGGCTAAAATTACAGAATCATGTTAGCTTTTGGTAAGTTTAGGATGATTTTCGATTTTAGGGATTGAATAGAAATTATGTGGGTAATACAATGTTTGTATTGGTGTAACTGGTTTGAATTTTGTGATATATTTTATTTCACAGTTTTCTAACTTTAAAATTATGATAATTAATATATAAAAAAAAACAAAGTGCTTTTTCAAAGCTTAAGGCTTGAAAGTGAAAGATGTGTATGTTATGATGTGTACGCAATGATGCACTCGTCCACTGAAATATAAAAGCATTGGAATTAGGAAAAACTGATTAACCAATGAAAGTTAATAACTAAACACATATTGTTTGGTCATAAATAAAAAAAATGTAATTTCGAATTGCATAAAAAGCCAATTTCGCAGTGCAGCCTATTATTATGCGAGTAATCTTAAAATATAACTCGATTTACATAAGTTTTTCAGTGAGAATTTTAAGAAAAGGAATATATATAAAGTATTAAAAGATTTATTATAGTTTTGATAATTTGTTAACATTGAAAATAACTTAAAGTGATATTCTCAAACAGATATATTAAATAATATTAAATTTTATCTACCTTTGAAAAGATCATGTTTTTAATAATATTGAACGGAAAATTAAGAATTACAGCGAGTTTTGCATAGTTTGTCTTAAAATTAATGGCTACTTTTAAAATGTTTAAAAGCAAATTCCAAACGCAAATCAAATATAGTTTAAAGTTTCTAATTCTCTGCTATATACTTAGTTGTTATAATACTTACTACATATGTTCGATATATTTACATATAAAATTTAAATTTTTACAATTTTTCGATTCTTATCAATTTATTTTTAAAGTTGGACTTTTCTAAATGTTTTTTTTTTTACTTGACTATTATTCAAATTTTAATTAATTTGATTGATAATATTTATTGTATAATTCATTTTTGAAGTTTTATTTGGTCTTGACCAAAATTTCTTACTTATTTATAATATTTTTTTTTACGATTTCTTGATTAGAAATTAAGATATATTTGATATGATCTTATTTAAATGGCACTGTTGTGTATTTTATATTTAATATATTTTAAAAGTTTTCGATTCAAATTTAATTTATTTTCTTTTCGTTTGTTTATTGTTAAATTTATATTGAATTCCAAATAAGAAAAAGTTCAGCTACGCATTTTTTTCTGAAAAGTCCACTCGGGCTTAAGAAACATGGTCTATTTTTATTTTTAATTAAATATTTGTTTTTAATTTTTGTTTTTTTTTTTAAATAAAGGTATTTTAACTTTACTTAATTTTTGACTTTTTTATCTGTATTTCTTATAAACATTTTACCTTAATTTTTATGTTTCGAACTGAAAATTCATTCTATTTTGTACATTGACTTTTACTTATTATTTTTTAATCTGAATTTGTATGTAAACTTTTAAATATTATTCCCCCGCTCAACTATTTTGTTAGTCGCTTCAATGCAAAGCATGGAAATCTATCTGTTTTGTTAAATCTTTTTTAACGATTCTTTTTATATATATTTTAAGTAAGTTACTATGCTCTTGAGCTTGCAAAGTAAAGTTTAAGTAACAATTGCCCAAAAAATATTTTTTTGTAGTTTTGTTCAGATAAAAAAAAAACATTGTTGGTTTATAGGATATGGCTACCCTTTCAAACGTAAAAGACTTAATACTGACATAGCTATAATTTGATAGTTCTAAAATTGTAGAGATTTAATTAATTGTAATATAATATATATTTTTAATTGGACTTGGTCACTACATTCAGTTATCCGATAACATATCACCCAGCCTGGGCACGCCTTCTTCCGTTCGACACTCCAAGGAAGATAGGTGCTACTCCATTTGCTCTTTCCATCGGAGCTTTGATCATCTCTTTCTAGAATTATATAAACATATATTCTAATACATAATATAAATGTATAAAATATATACATTTTACATAATATATTCACACAATTTTTAATAGGAAATGCCAAAGTTAACCACGAAATTGTATGTACACACTATAAAAGTTGATATTTTCTTTTTTTTATTGGAAAGTGTATGCAAACTTTGAAATTCCAATGTAACGCGCAAGTCCTTGGTCCTGCTTGTAGGTATTGTTTTTGCTGTTAACGAACAGGAGCTAAAAAGTAAGCACATAGTTTCTGTCTTTTGCCGGTCATGCAATTTTCCAGTTCAAAGGCTTAAAACTAAATTAAACTTTATGACTTGCTACGCACAAGGATTTGCTCACACAGGATATACTATAAATATATATACGTTGTAGTATAGAGCTATAGCGAAAAGGATTACATGGCGTATGAAGAATAATGTTGGTTGTTCGCGTGCCACCACTCGCTTGCTCACTTCCTCTACGGCTGCTTCTATCACCACCGAAGTATTAGCCAAAGCCCATGTAGTCCGCTTTATTGTTATGGCCGCTCCTTGCCAGGGATTTGAGCACAACGGCAAAGACAAACAAACAAATAAATGTAATGAGTTTAAGTGAAGTGGACAATGTCTGACATTTTATTGAGCAAATATTAAAAATATTACGAATCGTTTGCAACACTGCCACAATGTGTGCCCCAAACCCATCCCCGTCCGCTCGGCTAACCCATGCTTAACCGCTGATATGCTGGCCATTAGCCGCAGCCGTTGCACAACGCTGCCAAAGCTGAATCTGTAGCGGCTGCCATTGAGCGTTAAATTGCTTGAGAAGGTTGGTTGTGAGGCGACTACTGTGGGGGTGGCGGCGGTAGGTCATATGCATTATAAGAAGTCCTGGCTAAGCTGCTGCCTGTTATTATTTGCCAAGCATGTGAGCGACTCTGCTGCTCCTATTCCAAGCAAACAAACCGACACACAGATACACCCACAAGGACGTACACACACACTCACATGGAAACCACTTAATGTTGATATGTGGCAAGCTTCCGAGCACTGACCAAATAAGTAAGCAAAAAAAAAAAAATATATAGGAGTCTTTAAGAGCCGGATAGATAGAGCACGAGTCGCAGAGAGATAGCAAGCTTAATGTAATGGCCAAAGAAATCTTTGCACACAAACATTTGGACTTCGTTTTCGTTTTCGGTTTTTTTTTTTGTATTTTTTTGCAACTCTTGTTAGTTCTTTGCCGAAATGGAGCACAGCTTGGTTTTGAACGCAGCTGATTTTGGGGTGGGATATGGTATGCTGTTTGCTGGACATGTGCTTCAAATGGTTTCTCACCAGCTGCCATTTAAAAACGCACAAAACTTGCCAACTTCGAATGAAAGAAAAATGCAGCAATTGAAATGGGCTTGGTTGGAGTAGGGTGGAATTGGTGCAGGGGTAGTGGACGCTGTTGAGCACGAAAATCTAAAGGCAGCGTTTATTTGATTTTTGGCTACAAACCGATTTCAAGTTATTCTTTTATGAGATGCTTCGTTTATTTGCAAGCAATTTGTTAAATTTATGTTTGGATGGTTTATTATTTTATGTAGGACTTCGGATTTTTTTTTCTTTTTTGTTAAAAAAGAAAGTGGAATTTGATTTTTAAAGTGTTTGTATGATATTTTATTGCGTACTTTTGTGGGTAGCATAGAATAGATGTTGAACTGCGCAAGCTGTCATGATAGGGAAATAATGGTAGTGTGAGGAGGAGTATTAAGAAAAGTTATTAGAAGACGAAACAGCTACCTAAGCCCCAGTGGGATGTGTAGGTTATCAGGAAGTATTCTTAGTCCTGCCACATAGAACCTTGTCTGATTCAAGCAAAAGTTTCTAAAGTTTGCTTCTGTTTTTAATTGAAATTTTAGTTAAAGAAAATTTTAGTATAGAATTGGTAACATATTAGATTTAAATATGAGAATAATCCCTCATTGTTGAAAAACCCTACCTACTAACGAAGAAGATACTACAATATTCGTATAATTGTTATCCTGTAGTACATCAATATGTATCATCAGTGAGCATTAATTAATTGATTTTGAATAAACATTTAGCTGTATTGTATTAAAAATTTTGTATATTTTAAGTTCAAAGATACCGCGAATCGATTGTTCGTGTTGTACACTTTGAATTTCTTCCAACCGATCAAACAGTTACTAAGCAACTATTTTTTGAGTGTTATGCGTGCTTAACCAATTCACAATAATGAAGAGAAAATAGTGGGTTTTTCAACCATGATAATGCACTCGTACTTCGCCATCATTTTGTCAAAAATTCGACTTATATCGTTTCACAATCGCTTGATTTAGCACCGTGTGGTTTCTGGCTATCTGCTGAACTTAAAAAACAACTTCGAGGTCATCGATTTGGGTCGATTGAGGAGATACAAATGGAATCGAAGAAGAAACTGAAGGCAAGCTTTCCTTTCGTCTCTCGGGACGAATTAGATTTAGAACAATAAATAAGTACCAAAACCTACTATATTTGTCTCAGTAAAGTTCCGCTATAAGCTGTAGTTTCGTGATCGTTCTCAAAAAAAAAACTAAATTTAGCAAAATTTTTTGCCAATCCTTATTTTATCAATATTACAATTTAATGAGCGAAACTTAATTACTTAGTCGTATTTGGACTGAACCAGTATATTGCAATAATTAAAAATAAATTTAATTTTTAAATTATCAAGTAAGATTTATTTGGGGCCGCTCCTTTGTTGTCATGTTTGGCTTCTTTAATTTTCATAAAAATTATTTACACACATTAATTGGCTGGTTTCAAAATATCATAAAGAATTTGTTTTCAAAAGCTTACCTTATGTGGTGTTTGGGAAAGAACCTCGCAGCAGCATAAACTCTGCCTGGTTTAAGCGGACAATAAAGAAAAACTAGTCCAATGCAGGCAAGCTCATTAGTATATCTAGCCTGAGGCATAATCTTATCATATTCAAGATATGTCTATGATCCAATGCTACAAGGAAAGTTAATATATATGCGCCAAAAAAACGCACCTTTTTCAAGTTGGTCTCAGAATTGATAGGATTCGGAATCGGAGTGCTTGTCAAATAACCCTGATATTGTACAACCATACCGAATCCATAAGCGAATCCGATAAAGGTTTATTAAGGATTTGGTAGCAGCAATTATATTAGTTTAGCGTGAGGGCTTGCTTCAATATCTAAATTAAGAAACCTAACTAACTTAAACGTAACTTATTGAAGAAGTTAAAGTATATCTTATTTTAGCTCCAGAATACGTTTTGACTATAAAAAATGAAATGACTAACCTTTAACTCTATTTGCTATGCGATTTTAAAGATTCTGCAATTATACAAATTATGTTTACTATAAAAATCTATTTCATTGCATTTACAATGTATTTTGTGACAGCTTTTACTTTTTAACTATTTCAAACTTAAATATTTTATGTAAAAGTTGTGCCCAGAACTTGAAATTGCAATTTAAAGCGATTATTCTAATAAATAATCTGCCACAATTTAGCACATTGCTATCGATTTAATATACAGCCACAGCTTCAAGGCTTTGCCACATAACACACACACACTCACACACACACACACACATACGTATATAAGGCACACACACACACCCAAACACTAAAGGATATAGAGAAAGACTTTCATGGCAACACGTCCACTTATATATTCCCTTGCCCCATATGCTTTTTATAGATGTTTATGCTGCACGTTGTAAGCAGCTAGCAGAAAAAAAATAGAAAAATATAATAAGTATGTCATCCGACTGTGGAATGCACTTTACAAGGTTTAACAAATAAGAGACCACCTCTTACAAATTTTGTAGAGCCTTAGTTGTTGGAAATCATGCAAATATACTTGAAATTACAGCTTAAAGCTTAAATAAGGCCAAGATGTGATCGAATTTCGCAAAATTTAGACCGTGGCTTATAATTTCATGAATACTTCTACTGCGTTGAAATTATTAAACATTTCATAAAAATTACTATAAATATAAAGAACTGATGAACATTGGGTAACTGAACAAGATTTAAATTTCAAGTAGCAGCCTGTCCAACGCAACTCTATTGCTAAGCAAAATAATTTGTTTATTTCTTTCTTTCTAATCTGCGATCCTATACAGGAAGTAAGCATTCACACGAAATTTATTAAAAATGAGATTTACGAAAATTTTTGTTTTTTTTTTAATTAAATAATTAATACTTGAAATCAAGTTGAAGTACTACTCTCTGTTGGTAGTGAGGTGAATAAGATCTTCAGCTCTTCTAATTCCAGTCAATTCTCTGATGAAAAGTTGTTTTCTACAAATGCCACGGCTGCCCTCAATGTTACCTTCCACACACTACATTTTCTGCTTACCCATTTATAATTTTTCTCAAACTTTTATGTTAATCGAATCCAAAAACTCTTTTTGATTTTTTCACAAACCAAACAAAAAGGAAATAAATTAAGTTTTAAGAAGGTTTTGAGGTATAATTCGTAATAAGCGAAAATCAAAAAATATTTTCTTAAAAATTTAAAATTTGTGCTAAACTAAAAAAAATTTTGAACTGAAAATGAAATTTAAGTTGGTTTGTCGTCATAAAAGGCAAGTGGAAAAATCCTCTTTATTTTCAAAGTCCAAAAGGATTAATTCATGAATTTTTTTATTAAATATCTTTAACTGAACAATCTAGATAGTATCTTTTGCACAGATTTTCTAACGAAATCGTTGCGCCAATAAGTAAATTAATTTTCCTTGACGTATGTCAACGCTCCAAAGGCGAAGATATCTCCATTAATATCATTTCGCAAAGAAAAAGCAGCTGCAGCTTATTTCCGAATTCGAATGATGATGCCATTAATTAATAGAGACTTGCTTAGACAAATATCACATATTTTATATCGAACAGTCTACCTTTGTCTTTGGCTAATATTTCTGATTTTGAATTTATTTCAATTAATTTCTCTTCAAAATGGAAACATAACTAAGATTGCATTTCGTTATAAAAGGCAAGCGGAGAACTCTTCATGGTGCAAAAGTTTAATGGTAGAAATTTTTTATGAACTATCTGAATTATCTAGATTTTATAAATATATATCTTTTGCACATATATCTTCTGCTTGTGACACATATAATAATTGCAATTTTTTCTACATATAATTGCTTTCCAAATGACTTTCGGTGACATCAAGATGCCACAAGTAGTCATAGAGTTGAGCAGCTTCTTGGTCAACAACAGCTTTATCAGTGGCTATACGCCAAGCAAAGTCGATTTGACCGTCTTTGATTCATTGGTCAAGGCAACAGCTGCATATGTACCTCCTTTGAGGCCAGCAAACGTTGCGCGTGACCTGGTGCCCCATTGACCAGTGTTGCCGCTGTTGTCGATGACACTGATGTTCATCTATTCTGCTCTGGCGATGAGGAAGCTGTCGAATCCTAGAAACTTGCAGTTATTGCCAATTCCCCTGTGTTGCTCGATTGGACTGATATGCGGGAAATGGATAGCAAAGTGCACGCCATTGAGATGGATGGCCCTTTGTGAGGGGCCTTCAAATTATTGGCAGTTCATTATGGAATTTAGAAATTGCAAATTCTGTGCGACATGACGCGATGACGACAAGTTCTCTATTGCAAATCGAAGCATTTGAGGACTTTGTGCAATTCTTTGCTGCATTCAAAAAGATTAACAATTAGACTTTTAAGATTTTTTAACGCAAATAAAATAGTATTCTTTATATTTCTGTAGAACGGCTTATTATTTTAAATCCTTGCAATTTCGTTAAAATTGCGCCCTGATAGCTTATTCGCCTCTAAACTCTATAACTGCACTTATGCTAGTTATCTTGGAAAATCTCTATTAATTGAAAACACTACCATTAGGATTTGGCTAAATTACAGGTCCTTGTTCTCTTCGAACAGCAATTAATAGAGATATCTCCATCTTTCGCCTTTGGAGCGTTGATCATAGTCAATGAGACTACCTTTATTAGTTATTTAATTTCGCCAAAACAATTTTTTGTAAGATTTGCAAAGCGTAGAAAAGTTCCTTATTTGATTACACAAATCCACGATCCACTCTGGTAAAAAATGTTGGAATATAAGTAATTCTGTCTTTTTTGTAGCCTAGACAAGTCTGGCATACTCCCTTGACGCACTGAGTAAAGGATATAAAAAAGGAAGCTGGTTGGAAAAAAAAATTCATATGTTGCTGCTTTCAATTGCTTTTGGCAAAGGCGACAACGTTGATGTTGCTGTCGCTCTTGATGTCGACGTCGACGTCGTTGGTTGAGTTCAACGTCAACGTCGTCGTTGGCGTCGCCGTTGCTGTCAACATCGATGGCTGCTTTCAATATCTAATAATATTGCGCATACGCGCTGTATGCCCCTCTTTTAGCTGCCTCACTTACGCTGAGTGCGTGTTGGCGCAATAATCAACAGTTATATTATGAATGCACAAACACATCGACACTTGTGCGCCACACACACAGATACACACTCACACACATTCATGGATGCATACATACGCAAACACTTGCAACATGTTCATAATGCGCATTTTAACCCCTTTTTGCCAGCACTCTTGGGGGTAAGCAGCATTGCCTTGGCACAAGCACAGTGCGTCCACACACCCTACATTCTGCCCCTGAAACACAGATAGACAGACAGAAAGACGGTGGGACAAACAGACAGACAGACAGACAGTTTCAGCATGTATGACACTCATCTAAGTGATACGATAAATTTGGGATTTTCTTTGCATTATGCGCAGATTTTGCTGATTTCTTTTTTTTTCGTTTTTTTTTGCGTTTTTGCACACTTTACCCTCAAGTTACATGCCATCTCACTTGCTCTTACAAACTTTTTTAATAATAAATAAAAGTGCTTAACTTAATTCGTACTTTTCAAAAACGTTGCGGTTGCTCAGCGTGTGCTCATATGTGCATCTATCTGTGTGTGTGTGTTTGTGACTTTTTGTATGTATGTGTATGTGTGTGTGCGTGTATCTGTGTGTCTTATGGTTTTCATTCGTGTATTTGTGCTTTTTTTTATTTGTTTCTTTGATTTGGCCAGCTACCCCGCAGCGCCACGAACGCCACAGCCGGCCATGTGTGGAAATAATTTTTCGATTATTGTTGAGTTTTGCTTCTACGACTCTTGTCGCTCTTAAGCGAATATTTCTGCTAGTTTATTTAAGTTTTTTGTTAGTATTTGTGACTATTTACTCGTTTTGGCAGCTATTTTCTACTTATATATAGAGAAAAAAGTATATACTTTTTTTTCTTCTATGCTTAAGGCCAAATGCAATTTATGTTGGACAAGTGCTATACATTTGATTTTCACTGCATTTTCTTCGCTTTGGCTTTTATTTGTCATTTGTTTGATTTACGCTTAGCATTTTCTGACAAGAGCGCATTATATTAAATTGACCTCATTAGTTTATCTATATGGATAGCTTAGCTGGATTTAAAAAATTTCTTAAATGAAGTTTTAAGTAAAATGTTTATTACGTATACGTAATTTTATGCTGCTGTCTTAAGTAAAACATTATGGGAACCCAATTAAGCTTTTAAATTTAAATAAATCAATTTTACTCAACCATTTGTTTTCCAGTTATCTGCCATTAAATCAGGAAAAACAACCGCCAAAGGTGGATAACTCTTCACCACGACAATGAAAGCTCTCAGATCAACTGCATTTTTGATCACTCAAAACTTCGATATAATGAGTCATCCGCTGTATAGTCCTGACTTGTGCATCGATTGACTTCTTTTTATTGGTGTACGTTAAGAATAAAATGAGAGGTCATGCGTTCAGAAGGCATGTCTTGAAGAAACCTCAGTCAGAGTGGCAAAAGTGCTTGGACAATTGGTTCAAAGGCATGCAAATGTGTATAGATCTTAAAAGTGAATATTTTGAAACACAATAATGCGATTTTCAATGCTTAATATTTATTTTTCTTCTCTTATCCCAAAATATAGAAAGAAATTCTCGTACGCTGTTGTTTAGTACAATATTTGAATCTTCAAACTATTTCATTCAAATCCACAGTCGATTTCATAAACTTCTTTTTACGAACTGTAGCTTCTATTGTGCCAGTCTATATACTGAACTCTACCAAAATTTAATAAGTAGTTTGATAAATCTGTTGCCATTTTTTTGTTACATATTTTCTTTAAAATACTTCATCAATTTATTTTGCACATTTGTAAACTGCTATTAAGGCAAATATATTTATTTTATTGAATGTTTATAAAATATTTATTACTATTTTGTACATATTTGCTTTTAGTAGGTTTCTTTTCGACATTGGAATTAATAATCAAAATACAAGTTATACGATTTTTATTACAAGCAAAAATGAACTTAAATTTGTAGTTTTCTATGATGCCAGAAGGTCTTTAATTAAAAATATACACAATAGAGCCTAGTATTTGCCATATTCGAGCAGCATTGACAAAACATTTTACCAAAAAGCAATTAAAATTTTAATAAAATAAACTGGACACAGTAAAGCATGAAAAAAAACAATAAAAATACCATACAAAAAAAATGAAAAATCGACAAGCTTAAAGGACTTTATAAGATACTCCCAAACGCATAGACAGACGAGAGATGTTCTACAATAGATGACATTAAAAATCCCTGCACAAGATAAACACATTTTTTTTTTGCTTTACTAAGAAAAACAGACAAAACGTATGAAGAACCAATATACTACTACACTCAATACTCTCAATATATATATATGTATATATATATATATATATATATATTTATATCTGTATGTAGTACTTTATATATGTACAAATGTGCGTATGGGTAGGCATGTAAGTATCTTTAGTGTGCAACTAGAGTACACTAAAAAAAACGAGATCTTTGCATTACTATGAAGTTGTATTTATGATTAATATTATTTTTAAAAGTTTAAGCTGTTGGCTATTTTAAAATTATAATTAAATAAAATCCATCAAATATTTTATGGTTTTGCATCCGACATAGACATTAGCACTGCGGAAGTACAGTGGTTCGAATCCATCCAGCAGCACTGGTGCATTGGCTAACAAATAGTCGCCATTGACCTTGGAAAAACACCGTATGCTCCGCCTTTGAAGCGTTGTCTGTAGTCAAGAAGAATAATTTTTAACTTTAATTAGTTCTACGATAATCTAGCTCTAAAAAAGTTCTTGTCAGATTCAGAAAACCTTAGGCAAAAGTTTAGTTTGACATTTTAGAGATATTCCAAAGACTGTAAGCGATGAGCTCCAATCTGAAGTGTGAAGATCACCAGGTAGATCAAAGGTAGATCCATTAAATTATAAATTATATCAATACACAAGCGCCCAGATCTTTACCTTTTTCAACTGGGTTCGCAGCAATGGATACAATCAGATATAAAATTACGTGTCAAGTCGTAGGCAGGAGTACTAGCAAATCTGAAAGTGATTAAGCAAGGGAAACTGTTGCAATGTTTTGAAAATAAAATTAAAAAACTAAAAAAAAAAATAATTTAAATAAATCAACAATATAAGAATAATTTAAATTTTAGATAACATTAATTTTGAATATATGCTGATTGTATTAAGATAATGACTATCCTTTGCATAAGTCGACGACTTCTACTAAAGCATTTATTTCTATATGGAGAGTTCTCTCTTAACTTATTTTGCGCATGAAGTGCAATTGAGAAGTTATTTTGAATGTAAAGCTGAACAATTTCAGCGATTTTTTGTGTGAACTGTTTCAGACAATTTTTATCTTTGGATGACGCTTGCAAAGGTGGAAAACATTAGTCGATCTGCAACTACTGAAAAAATTTATAGAGCTTCCCAACTGCTTTCAATTCAAATTAATTTTATTCCTTCACATTTCTTTGTCCACAATTAAAACTTGATATGCAAACATAATCCTTTCCAGCATATAAGCTCATTTCTTGCAGTGTATATGGTATCGTATGAAAAAGCATGGCAAAAAGATTAAATTCACTTAAGTGCAAAGTATGCAAATGACAAACTCCTATACACACGCACAAACACACACACACAGATACACAAATGCAGCTAAAATGCCATGCATAGCGCCGAAGCAGAAATATTGTAAATTCAAATTGAAATGCATGTGTGACATTTGCCATGGAGTCATAGTTACAGATACAGATAAAAAAACAACAACAATAGTAACTACTACTACTACACTTACCAATACTAAAGCAGCTCCTCCGTTTGGCATGTGGCAAGTGGCATCTTGCTGTTGGCATAGGCAACCTATGTGGTTGGTATATGCGCCTCTGTTTCTGACAAAAATAAAAGCAATTTGACAAAAATCATAGTCTATTATTTGAAAACGACAGCATCACATACGCACACACACAAAGATACATTCCCACACTCACACACAGATACACTCTCACACTGACACACACATGCATACAGGCGCATTGACAAAGCAGCAAACCAAAAACTGGTTACAATCAAGACCAACTTACAAGGCACAATGTCAGGGTAGAGCAACCGCAAGGCACATAGATACTCACACACACACACACTGGCACACAGACTAACAAACACAGATACAAACACATGCACACAGATACACATACAGGCATACACTTGTAAAAACACACATCATTATGAGTTAATAATTGAAAATTTTGCTAGAATCTGAGCTGCATTGAATCCCAGTTAGAGACTTTATGGAAATTTTATCTATAGAAAACGAAAAGAAAAATTGGATGATATGGTGTTCCTTAAAGTCGAGTTTCACCGACTTTTACATGCAGAGAATTTTAACTTTGGAAACCTGTTGATGATAATATTTTTTATTTTCAGGTATTATTATAGTTCGTCGGCAACGGTAAGTGTAAAAGTTTTTATAATTTCAAGTTTTTTTTATTTTTATTTTTTATTTTTATTTATAAATTATAAAAAAAGTAGTTGAGATGTATTAAAATTAATATTGTTATAATGTTAAAATGAGGAATTTCAAAGAATAATTAAATCTTCTTTTAATATTTATTCTGGATGACACTATATGTGTATTGAAGCACTGCGGCCTTGGTTTTAAGATGTAAGCTGCCAATTTCTTCGAACACCTAGCTATTTATAAAGATCAACTGGCGGAATATTAATGTCTAGGGTGAAATTCTTCTGGAAAAGAAGGGAAACCTTGATGACACTTATAAGGTAAATACTTAGTTGGCCATTATAATTCGTTATTGGGTTACAGTCAACCTATTACTTTTTTACTATTCTTTTAATTTGTTCAACATATGATGCCGAACTTTTGAAGAGTGCGCAGAAAATTAGAAACATTTTGAGTGTGGGATAGAGTGACGAAACCACATCAGGCAAATATTGAACTCATCTTTTTCTCTAAAAACTGCAATCCCTGATCTTAATGCAGGTGAATGTGAAAACAAATGCCGCCCAATACTGATCTTGAGCGTCTTCTACAAAGCTCCCTATTTTTTCCTACTATTGCATCCGTTTTTATAAATTGCTAAAAAACATTATTGTTCTTAATCATATTGCGGGGATTTCCATTGAGTTATATTTTGAAAATATTTCCTTATAGAATATTACAATTTATGGGGCGTTATTCAATGTTCTAAAAAACTTCCATACTTTTATTTCTACGAAACAAAAAAATTCTGTTGTTTTTTAAATTGATTAAAATTTTAGTTTTTAGAAATCTTCCATAATTTCTTGTTTACTCTGCTATGTGTTTATAATAAACTTATAATATATATTTAATTTGTAGTCTAGAAACTAACATTTTCTTAAGTCTAATTTTTGGTAAGTATTACTGAGGGTAATTTGTAAAAAGAAATATTTTTTAGAAATTACTTGTTTTTAAAAATTGCTCTGAATGTTTTAATTGATATGACATTTTAACATTATCTAAAAACATTCAAATATCTTTTTGTTTAGAAGAATAGAAATTTATATGGGTATTTTTTTTAATAGAAACATTTTCTTTTTGATTGTAGTTAGATTTTAGATTTTAGATACTTTACGATTTCTTGTTTAGAAAACAGTTTGAATATGTTAAAAAACAACTTTACTTCAACTGAACAAAACCCATTCCTCAAGTAGTTGACATAAAAAATTCTTAACTATTCATACATTAAAAAAGAAATACATTTTTTTCTCTAGACCATTGTCATCGCTCCAAAGGTTAAACTTATCTCTACTAATAGCTGTTCCAAGAGAACAGGAATCCAAAATTTGTAAACGTATCCAATTGTAATTCATATTCTTTATTAAATAATTAAAATTTTCAATTAGTGAGCTCACAAATATTTTCATTTTAAAATCAAGAAACTTGGCTAATCTATGTCTGGTTATTATTGCCAAAAAATCCTTCATATAGTTGACTGCTGTGTAAAGGGTATCAAGCCAAAGGACAGCCAGTAGAAGCAGGCCGAGACAGACATTTTGTATTTGCTAACTTGGCTCATATCCACACATTCTCACTTCCACTCGCTCTCTCTCGCTTTCTCTCTCTCTCTCTATCCGTATTTATGTTTGTTCCTCTTCGGCTTTTGGCTGGGTTTTTGCTGAATGACTTTTTGGCACTAATTAAAAGTAGCAAATAATTTTCTATGTAGTAGTCCTTTAGTTCTCTAGGCTGACACCCATTCGCCTATATGACTATGTGGTGTCACTTAAGTGGCATGCATGTATGTGGCACTTTTGGTAATGTTTAAAGCATTTCTTATTGTCTGCAACCCGAGTACAACACTCCCTTACTTCCATACATTATGCCTCACTCCCTTACTATCCTCCTCTGTTTAGCCAACAATTTATATTTTGCTTCGGTTTGCAAAAATTTTTCGGTCAAAAAATATAAAAAACTTTTGGCAAGCTCAAGTCGAAAATGTATTATTATTATTTTTGTGCACTTTCTGTGTATTTTAAATGAATTTTAATTAGTTTTAAATTATTTATGTTTTTAGCCATTACGAAAAAAATATTTAACAAAGTTATTTCTGGTTTTTGCGTTTTGATAAACTTTTGGCGTAAGAATGTTGTAGGGAAAAATTGCATTTTTGCCTTTATTTATACTTGTTTCGATTTATTAAAATTTTTTTCGATCTGGTTTCTTTGATTGTTATAAAGATTGCAGATAAAGTGCTATTAGCAAAAAAGTATTACATTTAACTCTTTTGTACTTTAAGTTCTTTATAAATGCTTAAGTTGGTGAATTCACAAAAAAAAATTAGGCAGCCTGGTCTTCTCTGTTTAGAGGCAGTCGCAGCTTCTTCAGATATAGTATTACGGTTTTAAGTTCAAAATTAGTTTTCATTTCATTTTTTGTCTTTTTTTTAACACAATTAAACACTTACACTTTTAAAATATTCCGACAATTTTTTTATAAGCTTAAGTAAAAACTTAATTAAAAAAAAATTGCTATTTTATGTTAATAAATTTATTCAATGTTATGTTGCTGGCGTCTAAGCTTACCTGATATTTTAATTTACTAAATGATTTGCAAACTTTCAAACTCATAAAATAAGCTGCTGCTCTCTAACATAAAGTTTCCGCTGCATCTCCTGCGCTCTCCTGTAAAGGACTAAAAAAAAATAGATTTTTTAAGCATAAATTATGCATTTTAACTGGCATGCTAAACGCTGTCGAGCTTTTGTGAACGCAGCTCAGACTGCAAATTAAATCTAATTATATGCGGCCAACAACTTTGGCCACACCAACTACAACAGCAGCAACAGCAACAACAAGTTAAAGCTTTGGCCATATATAGTTGACCAGGTTTGCTTTCTTTTTGCCCAACTGACCCGCACAAATGCGTCTATTGACTGAAACAATGCAGACAAAGAGCTGCATGGAGTAGCCGGGCAACTGCAGTTCACGTAATCCATCCCACTGCAATTGCTGCTGACCAGCGCGCCTTGTTTGCCCAGTTAACTGAATCCCTGATCCTTCAGCTGCGGTACGCTGCTAGGGGGGCGGTGCGGGTTAGTTGCTCGCTCTAATACAACCATCATCAACAACACGGCCGCAGCCATTTTGAGGAACCAAAGCAAATACGCGCTCGTGCTAAGTGAGTGCGAAACAAAAGCGCCCCGTGGTATGCAATAAAATGAAGCAGGAGGCCATTGGCAGCAAGTGACGTCAGGGATTGGTTGGTTACGCGCCACGTGCTGTTGCACCTAATATTGTGGCACGCTGGGGCGGCACGTGTTTTGAAAAAATGTAATCCACTCAGTGGTCAGTGGAAGTCGGAGAATTTTTCATAAATTTGAATTTCCATAGAAAATGTACAATTTTTGGTGACAACTTTTTATAAGCGAATTGGAAATTCGTTAGAATCGACAGTTCTTCGAGTCATGAGCATTGTTTAATTGAATGTTTGAGGAATTTTGGCCCAAACTGAGGCATAAAAGTCTCTTATAGCTATTATGAAAGATAAGGACGACATACAGTCAAGTTCAAAGCTCAGTATCTTTACTTAAAAATAAAAATGCCTTGGACAGTTGTTCTTTTAATAGAAAAACTCATTAATCAAAGTTCCGATCGTAGAAGAGTATATTTTTCATCTCAAAGAAATTAAAATTTAATTAGTTGAGATACTTGTCTGCGGCAAGATATGAAGTTTCTATTGGAAGTCTTGGCCGTAAAATTGAGCTCTTACTTTTAAAACAGAATTTATCCATATTTCATTTTATGTAATTAAAGTTGGAAGCTTAGATGGTACAACATAGGTTCCATAATGCTTATAAAGCTGTGTGTCTTTTTGATTTTGAATTCTCGCTGTTATGAATCGATCTATGCATCAAAGCTCAGGGCTTTACAAACGAAAGAGCTGCTGCCACTTGTGTGAAAAACCGAGTGATTTCTTTTATTATTGGCACGGTACAAAAGTTACTGACGCCTCATCTCTTTTAAAGGTAAAATATTTGGCGATCTCTAGTTGGTACTTTATGAGTGCATTTGAATTGAAAAAAAAACATAAATTCAAATCAATTTTTTTTAAATGTTGCTTAGGACTTCTGTCCTTGACTTATGAAGGACTTCTAGAATTCCTCTTTGTACCTCTCTTATAGAGATGTAGCTACTTTGGCGATCTATAGTGGCTACTTTATGAATTTATGACAGTTTATTGATTGAAAAAAAAAAAAATTAAATTCAGAACAGATTTTGCCTAGGACATCTTGTCGACTTTTATAGGACTTTTAGAATTCGAGTTAAATAATCAGACGATGGTCCTCACAAAACCCGGTCTCGATTTTGGAATTAAGAAACACTAAATGAGATGCAATTTCGGCAATGAAGTTTTTCACATGAAAAGCTCTCCTTTTCGCTTAGTTTTACTATTCTAAGTTGTCATGATAATATTTAGTCTGTTCTAAGAATTATTCAGACCCATTCGACCCAGAAGCTACATAGCCATTCTGTTAAAAGTTGAAAAAACTAAACACAATAAGCCTTTTTAAGAACAATACTTGTGTATTTTCCAAAGCACGTTTTTTGTAAGCTTAGTCAGCGAGATTGTCGCATAATTACTAGTCTAAAATTATATTCTTACCGACATTATTTATAACAAAATTGCTGGCCACAACATGTACATATAAAAAAACCATCGTTATTGTTGTTATCTGTATTTTTACAGTTTCAGTCTTGAGTTGAGTCTTAATTGGAAAAAGCTCATCAATTGGTGAATATGATTAAACTCATTTGTTTTTTTTTTTAATCTTTGTAGCCAAAATATTTAGACCTAATAACAAACAAAACAAGGTCATTAACGATAATTATATATATTTTTTTTAATTTGACAAAGAACTTTTTTTGAAGTGATTTTTCTCTTCGTTTCTTCTTCGTTTCCAATTTTTAAACTATTTATATGTAATGAAATCACATATTATTATATGGTGATGAAATTTTATTCTTTCAATAAATTGCAATAAAATTAAATTTACTTAAACGAAATCCAAAACTAAAAAAAGACAAGTATTTGTAGCTTGCTCGTGAAGTTGGTTTTACTCGGCAGCAGATATCAGAACCGTAGCAAAATGCCACAAAAGCTGATTTTACATAACAGATACAACTTCTGCAACGATATACGAATAATTCCCATTTATTCTTTTTCCAAAAATACATTTCTTCGAAAAATTTTATATGCTGCGATTTCCTTGCATAAAATAACCAAATACGCGAAATTTTCGTGTTCGTGATAAAGTCGGATTTTGCAATGACAACCAACCCAATGTCCATCTCTAAAAGAATAAAAAAGTTTGTAAGACAAAAAAAAAAGGAGAACGGAAACCCCGTGCACCTGAATTAAGCGCATGAATGGCAGGCGAGTTATAGCCAAAGTATACAAACGCACCTAGCTGCACACACACACACGCACGCACGAGCCACATACACCTACTCACACACACATACCAACCAATAGACGTAGTGTAAAAATCCGTATTTTTATATGGTCAATGTAGTTGCGTGTATGTATGCGTGTTCAAACATGTGAGAGAGCGTGTGAGTGAGCGTGTGCTTGTAGTACAATGCAGTGAGAGAGAGAGAGAGAGAGAGATGAGATGAGAGCTGGAGTGTAGCTGAACGACGCCATTTTACTTATGCTTCAATGGCGCTAAAACTCATGTGCCGCAATTGCGGTAAAATATGTTTGCCAAGCGATGGTGGTAGCGGCGGGGGCGGCGGCGGCGGCGGCGGCGGCAATGGACGACAAAAAGGAAATCGCCAAGCCACGTGTGCCGGAAATGGTGAATTTGTCTGTTAGCCACTCGCGATGAAAAAACAATACTTCAACCGGGCCATTGTTTGTCTGTGGGTGTGTGTGGGTGTTACTTGTCGTTGAGGCACATAATGCACCACACACACACACACACATACACACACACACACACACATATACATATTTATTTTTTGCTGCCGGTATTATTGCAATATTGTTGCCATTGCAGCAAAAAAAAACTACTATATTCCAAACTATGGCGGCACTTCCGTTGCAGCAAGCAGCGCTACCAACGTTGTCCTTTGCCATTGTCGTGCTCATCCTTTTCGACAACGTCGTCGGCTGGACTTTTGGGAATATTATTGAAAAGTTTTACCACAAGCTGTGTGCAGCAGCAGCGCCAACCACGCTCCTCCCTGTAAGTACAAACCCCGGCAAATGCTTCAACCCCAAAAAAAAAAAAAAAAATTTATATATTGAAAGAAAAGAAAAAACAAAACGTATTGTTAGTTGCCTTTTGCAAAAACGAGGATTAAAAATTTTTGCTCCAAAGTTTTTAGTTTTGTTGCAACTTTTCTCGCCACACACACGCACACTGCAGCACATTGGGTGAGTACATAAATTTTCGAAGTACGGCATTTTTTTACTTTTGCGCATATAAAAAAATGTAAGCATCACCAGAGTAAAAGCTTACAGCTTCTAATCAGCAAACAAGATATAAGAAATTCTCAAAATCTATATGCGAAAACGAAGATTCCAATTTTGCATAGCACGCGTGATTGTGGTACAAAATTCTATCATGGCGCAGTAAGTACGTAAATATTTATATGAATATAAAGTTCCATAGTTCCACGCCTGTGCAAAGGTTCCTCTATTCCCTTCTGTCTTAAGCCAATTTCTGCAATTCACTCCAGTTCATGTTTGTTTTTCTTATGTCCAAATGCAAGTTTCAGTTTCAGCACAGTGCGAGATTTCCTCTACTTTTGCTTCCTTGCGGATTCTACTAAACGCGTATCACACAACCCTGTCCCACTTTCTATGCAGGATCTACCTTCATATTGGCGCTTGGTGGTTTCGAGACTTTAATTTTCTATAAGAAATGGTGCAGAATATGTTTCAAATTTGTATAAGACAACGTTCTAAGAAAACTTACAGCTTTTGAAGATTGAGGTAACTAAACTCTTTCGAATTCTCTTACATGTATTTGCTTGATTCTTGCTCTCACGCTCATTTGCGCGTTTGCTGATTGCCCTTTTTACTCATAAAGAGATTATCATGCCTGCCTCTGCTTGTAATTTACATTTTTTTTATTGTCATATAAAAATTTTATAATTGACATTTTATAATTAACAACTTATTCAAGCGGTACATTCGATAAACATTTTGTTTTTCTTTTTTTAGTAGTAAATTGAAAAGTTATGGCTAGATTGTAAGTCCATCAATTTTCCTATGGTCAAACATCTTGACTAAAGAGCAGTGGTTTGGTTGAAAATTAAAGATCTAAGATTATATAAAAAATAAGTTTTTGATAAGGATTTTCGGGTAATGTGTTGAAGAGCGGAATTGATATTGATATATGTAAATTGTTATCTGAAAGGCAATGTCAATACTAGGCCTTTTTAAATACTGAGCAGTTCCTTAAATTGTTCCCGACAACTTTTCATAACTTTTATACTTTTATCTTATCCTTAATTTTAAGCTATGTTTACCTTCAGTGGCCGGTTCTCATTTTGTTTTCTCGAGACTTTTCAATCTCGTCTTTTTTTTACCAACCAATTGATGCTACTAAGACTCAAAAAATATTGCCCATACTCAGTATAGCTGCACTTTGATTTTATTTCTTAAGTTTTCATTATTTATAGTCAAAGTTTTATAAATGCCATTATTTCAAGCTTGAGCTTTAATGAGCAGCGCAGGAGCAGCTACAGAGAAAAAAAGAAAACAGATAAAATGCCAGCGAGTTGTCAAGAGACGCAGCTCTGCTTGACTTGCTTGCAAGGACCTTGATGCTGCTGCTGTCCTAGCAAAACAGCAAAATGAAATTTATTTAAGTTAATTGCATTTTCGTTTTAGTTTTTCCTGTTTTTTCCTTTTTCAATTTTTTGCCCTGCCATTACGAACTGATTGCAAATCTAATATGCCAGGGCTATGGCAATAGCTACGTGCCCTATATTACAGCAATGTCCACAACTCTGTGTCCATAGATAGATGGATGGTTGAGTCTACAACGTTTCACATAAACATATATAGTATATAGATGGATATATATATATATATATATATATATATATATATATATATATATATATATATATATATAAAGGACTTGGGCAAAAATGTCAGCGCACAAAATTGTGTTTAAAGTTTGTACAACCTTGACATTTTCCACATGGCAATTGAGCAAAACGTTGCCAATCCAAAAAAAAAAAGCCAGCGTCAACGTACAGCAGGCAACAACGACAACCCTGCAAAAACGATATTATGACAACCCTGTTGATGGTTTGATAATTTCAAGTGCAGCACTCAAATATGCAATTTGCCATTTGCTAAACCAAGCAAACTCATTCAGCCCGAATAAATGAACGAAACGCATCAAATTGGCCCCAGAACTGACCCCAAGGCAGTTTATGGCCAAAAAAAAAAAATAGTTGCAACCAGTTATCTGTCGGTTGAGCAATCCATCAATTATGCAATATCACAATGAAAGTGTGTGTGGTGTGTGTGCTGTGTGTTTTACCAAAATGCTGTCATTTGAAAGATTGAGAAGAGATATGATCGTTGTCATGTTCTATATTTATGCAAACTGTGTGTGTTTGTGCCGTAACTTTCAAGGCTGCTGAAAGTCATGTCTGAACTTGACTAAGGATATGTAAGTCCTACTACACACACATGGACACATCTGGCTATAAATGCAAGCTCTCTTATAAAAAATTCTATCTTATATTTGGATTTTGGCAGACTGAAACTACTTAAATTATCCGTTTTACATCAAAGTGCACATTTTATAATGAGAAAGGCTATATGATTAGATTATCTCTGTCTACTAAAGAATTCATTTGTACTTCATCGAGAGACTTTATTAGATTATCTCTGCCGAAAACTATTTAAGAATTCATTTGTGCTTTATGTAGCATAATCCTTTTTTTTTAGAAAGGCTTTACGTTTGGATTGCCTGAGCCGAAAACTACATATGAATTCATTTGTACAATATGGTTTTCGTCGAGAAAGGCTACAGAATTGGACAATCTCTGCCGTAACTTAATTTTCACTTAATATAGCACAATGGTTTGCTCTGAGAAAAATTAATAGATTATAATATCAGCATTTGCCAAATTCGACTTAGAAATGTAGAAATTTGGTAACTTTAGAAAATTTTTTAAGAAATCATGTATTAAATCTATCATGCTCGTATATATGCCCAAAGATTTAGCATTTAATCTTGGTAACGATGTTTGCTTATGGTTTTTTTTAGCTTTGTGTTAGTTTTTTAGCACATTAGCGATTAAGTTACTTTTAATATATCATCGGCAAATCGGTAAAGAAAGTCTATTGCTCACAAAATGTGTACTTTTTCATATGTCTTGAAATCTTATGAACCTATTCGCTACTCAAAAGCTTTTCTAGGTGTTCCAAGTACCCTTTCACGTTTGACGAAAAATCTTTCGGTATAAGATACACCAACCAAACGGCAATAGGCTAGGGAATAAATTTGGCAAATCGGATAAAGAGTCGCTTTTTGGTAATGTAGAGTAACCCAAAGTTATGCACAGTTGCTATATTAACTTAAATTTACTCTCAAAATTGCAAAAATAGACAGTTTGATTTGCTTATGTGACTTTGCCTCTTTCAAAAAAAGTAAAAACAGAAATTAAAAGATCTAAATTAGTTTGCCAGAAATGTTCTAATTCCACTTTCTTCTAAATGCTACCTATTGCAGTCTATTCCTAGAAATCACTTAATCACCTGATTCGGCTTAAACCATGCAGCCTTACTTCATGGCCTAAACCTTTACTAGGAAATTGCTTTCATATTGCTTTCTAATGGTTTCAATGCATACATTCTGGGAACTACTCTGTTTTCAAAAGAAGCTTCCAACTGCATTTTAGTTGGAATTCGGTATTAAGGTTTAGAATTGCTTTTAGAAAAGCAGAGTTTTGATTTCTAGGAAAGAGGCTTACGAAATGATTGAGCCAAAAATAAGTCATTGCGCACAAGTATGCGTCAGCAAGACTACAAAATGCATTTGGTAGTTTAATATGTAATATCTTGTCATCAAGCGAGTTCAACTGAAATATCTGAGCTGCTGCTGTTTTACATTTAGATTTAAAATTAATGCGATAATGTAATGTTCTACGCTTCGAAAAATCTTTCAAACTTCTGTGGAAATATTAATATTTAGTTTAATTACAGAGTGAGCTGCTTTGAAAATTCGAACTTCATTGTTCTTAAAAAAAAGTTTCATACTTTAGTTGGCCATTACGACCCATTTTCGGGTAGCTCTGCTGCTTCGCGCATACCATCTGCAGTTGGTCACACCTAGGGAAAGATATGTCACCTTCCACTTGGTCTTTCCATTGGAGCTTTGGTCATCCCCACGTTGGCTTTCGCATCGAACAAATTCTTCGCTAAAGCATCTTTCCAGGTTTCATTAGTTACAAAAAATGTAGCATAATTTGAAGTCAAGTCCGCACGAATTTGTGATACCCTTCCTACAATTTGAACACATTAAAAAATAGAGATCCCCAAATATTAAGTCCCAATCTGCAAGTTCCGGGGTTTACTCCCTGCTACTTTCAACTGTATCTACCAACATGGCATATCGCTCGTGAAACATTGTATCATGATACATTTAACATTGACATCAATCAGACATTTACAGATACTTTAAGTCCAACATACGCCAATGAATCGTAGAAGCTCAAACTTTTAAAGATAGATCAGTCTCCAATTGCTCTTTCCAACTAAAATTAAATTCCTAAGTTTCGTGCAATTTTTTTTTATTTCTATTCTTTTTATTAGTTCGTCTCTTAATCTTATATTATTCTATACTGATTATTTGGATTCTCTGCCGTTTCGACGGTCCTAACTTAGTCCATAGACCTTAAAAATTAGAACGAAGGAAAAATAATATAAAACTAATCCGAATACCTAGTCTACAGGGTAAAGTTTTAATAGATACGCAGCCTCTCACCTATCGGGCTGGCTAGGAACTTGAACTTACATTATAAAAGGTAACTGTAAGTTACAAAAATGTAAAGAAAAGTTTAAACATTTTTTAACAAAGATGAGGTTTCAGGGGGATGACGGACTCCGGATTACTTTAGATATCGTGTATATATCCTATAAATATTACAATTTCCTTTTAAATAATTCTTTTACTTACTTTTCCGCTTTCCATAGCTGTGCTGCTACTGTCAGAGTTCAAAACAATATATATTCTCTTATTTTTTTTTTAAATGTTGGCCATGTTCCATTCATCGCTTGCCAAGTAGTTGCCAATCAATTTTTGGCATTGTTAGTAGTACGAGATGATTTCACTGTGGCAGTGGAGTGGAGTGTGTTGTCTACTTACAGGTGCGCACCGGCATTGTGGCAAACAGGCACGTTGCATTCAATTGAATGCCACCGATGCTGCTGCTGCTGCTACTAACCATCTGCTGTCAGGGCTGTGCCATGGTGTTCCGTGGTCCGTGGTTCGTCGGGTCCAGGTCAATAGGCAGTCAACCAAGCAACAGTCCGTCGCAATGGCAGGCGGCCATTATGACACTTGTGCAGCAGCAAACGCAATCACAGGAAGAGAGCAGCAGCAAGCCGGCTACAGTTGCAGTTGACACTTTTGTGTCGCCATCGTTGCGCCCGCCGCCTCCTCCCTCCGCACACACACACACGCTTCCATGCAATCCCAAACTCTTCAGCTGTCTCGCTTTGGTGCTGCTACTGCTGCCGCCACACTGATGAGAATGACGCGTTGTAGCTTTATTTGGCACTTGCACGTTTGTCCCAGAGCAGGTCAGGCCAGTTTGTGATTCACTTGACTCCATTTTGCTGCAACATCAATGGTGTCCAGCGCGCATATGTGTGTGTGTGTGTGTCGGTGTGTGCCTATGCCGCTTTCAGTTGCTGCTCTCTAAAGACTTGTATCCAATACGCATACCCCAACAGCAAACTGTGTCACATAGACCTAAGAGTATCTGTGTGTTTGTGTTTTAGCCAATAAGTGGCTTTGATGAATGCCATTGGAGAGCCTTTGGTTTCAGTTTTAAAAATGGTAGCCCAACTAAATTTAGCAATGGCGTATCGAAGGCTTGCGCTCAAATGTATGCTACACTTTTTGCCTTGAAATACTGAACGAACGGCATTTGGATTTTCCTCGAAATTGTTCTTACATTGGAATTTTCAACTAATTGCAGATTCCGTGTATTCAGAACTATCGAATTCCAAGGTATTTTTTAAAGCGAAAATACAATTTATACTTTTTGTGAATAGGTTATAAAGGTTTTAGCTCACAAAAAATTTTAAAAATAGGGTTTGTTTTGTTTTAAACGAAAGATGTGTCTATGCTTAATATTCTAAATATATAAAATTTTATACATTTTAATGTTTCAGCTGCTATTATAATATAATTTCCATGTAAGTAAAATGAGTGAGATTTAAAAATCAATCATGAAATATATGTGAAATTTATAAAAATATAGTTTCGCAGCATTCAATACAACAGTTTGTTTCAAAATTTTTATAGAACTTTCAACTGCGATGAATAGACCTCACATATAGCTCGAAATATTGAAAGGAAACACAAAAGTGTTCAAAGTTGGTTAAGTTGGGCCAATAGCCCACCAATTAATTTGGATACCAACTCACACAACTGCGACTTTCAATATTATTCATGCCAATGCTGCTTATTCAACATTTTTATAATATTTGTAAGATATAATTTTTTATTCAAATTATTATAATCCTTTAAGATTATTTGCTAATTAGTCAACAATAATTAGTCAGATTTGCTTAATTTTTTTAAATCTCACATTTTGTTTATCCAGAAAATGCGTTACGTTCATAGAATGGCTGACGTCTGGCATTTTATATGCAAAAAGAATTATTTAAAAGTGAAAGAGAAACTAATAGAAGTGAAGATATAAAAGTGGATTGACCAGAACTTTCAATTATAACGAAAAATAGTTTCAAAAACTGTTCTAGCTTCATCATATTCATATTATACACTAAATACAACTAATCCCAAGCCAATTGCACAATCTCAACTAAATGCTGGGTTCATCCAACTTGCCGCCTGCTAATGCATGCATTATTTTGCTCATAACAGCTAAAAGTTGTGCTCTACCGCGACACCCTCCACTTAGCCATGCAAATAGTAACTTTTCCGCGACGCTTCCCAACATTAGCTGCAACTTTAAAAACTCAAATTTATGAGCACTTTTTGCACCAGCTCATCTTACTTTAACTCTCTCGCTCTGTGTGTTGCGTTTTGCGGTTGTACTGTACCTTTTGGCCTTTTTCCTTTAATGGCAGCTGTTTGATTATGAGCCAAGCACTTCCATTTAGAACCGCTCGTTGGCGCCTGGTCTCAACCCGTTGTTGCCGAACGACGCTGCTGCTGTTGCTGCTCCACGCAGCGCGTTATGTCCATTGAGCTAACAATAAACCCATGGTTTTTATGCTACTATAATAATATGTACACAATAATTATTCCCCGGATGGATTACAATGTAGACTTAGCCCAGTGGAAGAAGCAACAGTGGCAGCAGCAGCGGCAGTCGAAGCAGCGGCAGGAGGAGCAGCGTAAAAAATGGTAGAACTGTAGTGAATGGCATAGTAAGGTCCCAAGGCGAAGACCTCGCCTCGACTGGGGTCGATGCAGTCAAGCGCGCACAAAACTGGACATGAAACAATGTGAGTGCGTAGCTGTGTGAGTGAGAGTGTGGCTGTGTGAGTGAGAATGTAGCTGTATGAGTGAGAGTGTATCTGTGTGAGTCAGTGTGCATCTATGTGTGTGAGTGTTTCTATGCGAATAAGCGTATCTATGTGTGTATGTGTGTGTATCTGTGGGTGGGCAAATGTGCGTTGAGCTGCTCATAAGTAAATATTCACTTGGCAAGCAACTGACCAGTGACCCCTTTTGCTCCCAACAGGCGCTCTGTAGCCATGTAGCTACTTAGCCAGCATCTCTATAAAGATTTCAACTACGCCGAACATTAAACAGAATACATTTTATGCATTGCTTTACTTTCAGGCGGCGCAGAGTTAATTAGCGCATAAATATGATTAAAAGACTGGGGCACAGCCCATTAAGATGTTATAGGATATCAAGGGTCAAGTTGTTTGATTCATGTAGTATATAGCTGTAAGGGCATAAGAAGCTGGGCATAATCTCTTTTATAGTTACGATGATGCTAGTATTGGGATGTGTTGATATTTCGCTACTGTTGGAAGTAATATTCCTTACAGTGACCTAACTATTAAGTCAAGTGAGCCAGCATGCTCAGAGTTTTCTCTATGATGGAAGAATGCGTGTGTTCGTGTATTTTGGGCTTTACCTACATAAAGTCATGGCCTGAAGTAGTAGATTTAGATAGCCATGTGTATGAATATGACCTCATGTGGAGTACTTCTATCTCCATGATTTCCCCTACTATTTTGCTGTGGTACTATATTTATAGATTTCATGAGGGAGCAATCGAGATGGCGGTGGGTACTTCCTATGGAACGCAAGACTAAAAAACCTAGCAAAACCACGGCAATTAGATCTCGGCAAAGCTGATTTAAAACTCTTGGTAAAATTCTGAGCAAAAATTCTAGCATAACAGCTATGAAAAATATGCCTATCAGATTTTTCAGAGTGAGGTAAAGAAATACCAGACGTACTACCTCTGACTGTCCAGCGGTGATATAGGACACACAGGTAACTATCTAGTTAGCCTCAATAATTATTTAAATCACAAAAGGCCCAAAATACTTCTGTAAGCAAAGAAGACTTTTATTGCAAATTTAATTTGCGTTTATAACTACTTTTTAATATTACAAATAAAGAGAGTTCTGTATTTCAATTTCGATGCAAACTGTTTTCGTTGACTTTTGACAATATCTTACAGAAATAAAATCATTTACTTATGTTACATAGACATTACCTAAAATTGCTAGAATGCGTTGTAGGCACAACTTACACAGAGAACACCAGATATTTCACTTACCTTTTCTTATGGTTAAGATGGCAGCGCAAATGCACTCACGATGCTGACAATTTTTTAATTTCCTGTCAAATTTTCAAATAAATGTTGCACCTTTATATATTTGCTGCTGCTTCTTCTTATGTCAATGGCAGCCATTTTTGATTGCTGCTCAATGAAAACCAAAACATATGTACAAAGTGTATATATGTGTGTGTGTGGCTGTGCCCCATGTTCCTTATATTTGTGTTTTTTTGTTGTTGTTCTGTCTAGCTGTGCTCTTCAACAACCGGAAATTGTGCTTATGCAATTGCAATGGCAACCAACGGATTGCAGGCGCTCGAGCAGCCATATTGCCATATCCGGTGCGTGTTTGAGGCGTATGGCTGGCGGACCACACCTAAAAGTATGCAAGCATTTTGGTCAAACAGAAAGGCAGAGAGAGACTCAAGAGTGCTCGGAACAATGGCTGGCAATTTGCTGGCAAAAGCCAAATACTGCAAAAGAAAACTTAATGGCAGGGAATTGACAAAGTCACTGCTGGGTATTGGGAATGCAACACTTTGTCTCTAACACTGGCATTGCATAGCTCAAGCAAGTCGTTTTCCCCCAAAAAATAGCTGGTCACATTGGCCCGCCTGTCAACAGCAATAAAAGTCAATTGTCAGAGTGCGCTGCGGACTTGCTACTGAAACTTCACGTCAACGAGGACATTTTCAAAAAAAAAGAAACCTGCAAACTTGGACTGCAAGATTTTTTCCAAGTTTTGGCTTTTTGCAATTTACATGAAATTTTTGCTTTTTTCTAGCTGGACAGTTAGTGAGCGTGCGCGCTCCTGACTGCAGCAGGACTTACAGGTATGAAGAAGAGAAGAGAAAAAAAAATTTTGTGCTGAACTGGCTTGCCAGGCGCTGTCCAACTTGCAGCTGTCACTTAACATTTTGTCAAACGTCAAAATAGCAAGTTTCCACCCACATGGTGGGCAAAAACAAAACAAGAAATTGGGTTGCAAGTCGAAGACTGGCATTAGTTGGTGATGTGGCTGGGCTGAGCAGGGGTTGGGTTGGGTTGCGCTGGGCTGGGGCAGGGCAGTGCACAAATGTGCACAATGCGGAAACGTTGCAGAAATCAAAATGCTTCATAAAACGGAAATGAAAACAAATGAAAAATGATTTTTACTTATGCGCAAATTGTTGGCCATTGCTGGCACCCAACTCAGCCAAACAAAGGCACGACTCAAATGCTGTTGTTGTTCTCCGTGTAGTTGTTGTTGTTGTTGCTCCTTGGCCAGATTGCCCTGCCATGTGCACCAAATGCTTGCTGCAAATAAATTGCAGTTGCGCTTTAAGCATCGTCAACATGGCAGCTGTTGCTCCTTTGTGTATGTGCGCCTGCTGGCTTGTTGCAAGTTGTCCTGGGCCCTTACTTGGGAGTTCCCGCACCACAGTCTATGTGAGTGTGTATGTGTGCGCGTGTGTGAGTTGGCGTAGAAAAATACACGACAAGGTAAGCCTGATTAATGTTAGTCAGGAAACTCGGGCGAAAGGCATCAGGAAAAACAGTTTAGCATATACGAGTCGAAGTCAAAGTTGCCACCCGGCTAAATTATGATGCATGTTTCTGTGTGCTGCGAGGGCAGTTTGATAATTAAGCGGCAAAACTGCAAAGCAGCAGAGTTACTTAGGCTTTATGGAATGTCTGTGGCAGTAGAAGCAACACTTTTCTGTCTAACATTTATTGGCAATATGGGCTCACATTGCGTATACGTAATATTTAAAATAAACCTAGGAAACTGTATTGCAAATGAGTTTTAGTTCGCACAGAGCATAAGCTTACAATCTGAGTAAAGATATTAATGTTATTTATATACGGCATTGAGGACAAAATACTCTTTGCCAATGAGTCTCTGACATGCTTTAAAGACAATGAATCTATAATAAGGCTTGTCGCACACAAACACAATTATTTATACATAAAAAAAATGTTTCTAGTTGTGGTAAAATATCTTCCCACTTTCCATTCCAATTCAATTGTCCACAGACCTCTTACACTTTTACACTCAAAAGCCTCAGACCACCCTCGCATACGTTTGCTTGCGTGCCTGCAACATTATGTCTTTGCTACTGCTGCTGTCAGTGTACTGGATGGGTGTTGCCACCCGGTTGCCACGTTCGGTTGCACCCCGAAAATGTATGCTATGATTTGTATTGATAAGCCAGACCCACACAATAAGGCCTTAATGACTACCAACTACCAACAGCTTAGCAGCTCAAGCCAAGCGCCTCTTTTGTGTACTTTTGGTCCGACCGAACAGCTGCTCAAGCATATTGAAATCATGCCGCTTCTCGAAATCCTTTGACTTAACACTCCGTTGCCTGCTGCCACAATTCCCTCTGCGTCGTTGCAAAGCACTTGTAGCTCTCGTTCGCATTACACATTCTTTGCATTCAAATTAAAAATGCTAAACGTAGTGAGAACCCGAAAAGGTATTTTGGCAAAATAATCAAGCAACTTAATTGAATCAAGTAACTGGCGCTGGCTCTTGGGGGCGCCACAAAAGGAGCCGCAACGAGCGCTCAAGTTGTAGGCCAAGGCAAAGACAAGGGCATAATAAACGACAAAGCAAAACAAAACAAAAACAACAGCAACAATAAAAAAAAGCCACAAGCAGCATAAGACCAACAAAAACAAGGACAACAAATTGAAAAAAAGGAGTGAAAATGTGCGCAAAAGTACAAGACAAAAAAAAAAACAAGAAAACGATGCAAAAAGGAAAAGGGAAATAAATTGAAGTGAAAACAAATACCCCGGTTGCTGCTGTGGCGCTAGGGGAGCCTAAAAGGGGGCGTGCCAGGCAGCACAGTGGGCAGTCCATCAGGCTGCAACAACAACAACAGCAGCAGCAGCACGAGAAACGGTAGCAACAACTTTACCTTATTTATAAATTAACAGTAACAATTTTTCCCGGCGGACATACACTTAAAAATTTTCGTATATAAAAGTTTAATATTTTCTTTTGGCATTTTCCGCCCAGCAACTTGCCAAGGTTCCCTTACGCCGTGCCCCACGGTTGTTGTTGTTGTTGGAGGGCTGCTACTCAGGCGCGCAGCTAGGGGGTGACACGTTGTCGCTGGCAGCTATCTTAGAAACTTCGTAGAAAGCTATAATCATGCGCATCGAGTTCGATCATCGTTTACGTTTTTCGTAGTCGTTTCACTGGGCTATATATATTTTTGATTTTAATGCAATTATTCTGCAAGATTTCATATGAAGTACAGTCAGTAGCAACTTAAACGATGAAGCAACATTGCGAAGTCGATTAATCGAAATTCAAATTTATCGCAAGCTTGAATTTTTTGGAACCTTTGCTGAAAAGCCATTTTCTAAGGTTAAGATTTACTGAGGGATTTGGAAACAAAAATATGTGAAAAAGATATATTTCTGCAAGACATTTAACTTCACTTTCTGAGCTTAATTTAAAAAAAAATATAATGTACATCGAATAGTTTAAAAATACAATATAAAAGTTTTGTAACCCCTTCAGCTTTAATAAATGAATATGAACTTCATTTTTTGAAATGAAAGAAAATTTTTACATTAATTTTATATTTTTCACATTTCATTTAAAATTGGGTAGTTTGGTTTTTTGTGATTTACAAAATTTCAATATAATTTATTTTAATATTTATAATTTAAGAAGAACCGCATGTAGTTAATTTAGTGGATTTTATAAAATATTGTTTTATTGGGTTAATATGTTAATGGTAATCTTATTACTAAACCAATTTGAGCTATAATTTCGAAGGTCTGGTATTTTCTATCAAAGTAGATTGCCTCAAAATAAAATGAACTACCACAGTTTGGGCACATAACCTCTCATAACTAAACAAATTTATTCCGTTGACTGCGGTTATCGCTCCGAAGGCGAAGCATGGAGATGTCTCTACTAATAGCTGGCGGTGTCTTTGATTTATAAAATTTCAAAATATATATATGAGCTACATGATTTTTAGCTATTATTATTATGGATGCATTATATATTCTTATAGTAATATTTAGAGATTTGTCCTAATACTTTCCCGTCATTACAATTTCATAGACTCCTCGAAACATTTTTTCGATATCCGTCACTGCTTGGTGTTGTGGTTGTTGCTTACTTTGTCGCCGCGCTTAAGCAAATAATTTTCTTTCCTTAGGCAACGTCCTTTTGGCTTTTATGCTTGGTTTCCCAGTTCTCAGTAACAATCCACTAAACCCCCTTGGACTACCCCACAGTTGGGCTCACATTTTGCGCTTCGTTGTCTTCCAGCAGCAGCAGCAGCAGCAGCGTTGGCAGCAGTGTCCTTTAACTTCCTTGTTTCGCCTGCTTCATGTCATTGACGTGCTTGTTGTCTACTTTTGTCTGTTGTTGTTCTCGCTTCTCCCGCTTGTGCGTTTTGTTTTTAGTTCCCTGCCGCATGTTTGGCCAGCACTTCATGCTGCTCCAAACACGAAGCGAGAGGGAGAGAGACGGTAAAACCTACAGACTTTGGGGAATTTACCTAGCACTTTGTGTGTGGGCTGCCGCTACTGAATTTCTAATGCACATTGACCGTGCTCCGGCTCCGCCAAGTGATACGGCAAGTTTCTTGGACAGCATTTAAAACTTTAAGAGTGCCGCTTGGCACTGTCAAGTCATCGATGGGGTAAGTTATGTTGGTGGTCGTCGTAGGTGGCTCGCAGGTAGGTAGGTAGGTAGAGGTTGCTATGCAAACCTTTGCCATAAAGATATAAGCTTATCTTTTTTAAAACTCAAGAAGCTGATGAAATTTTATACCAAGAAGGTGTAAGCGAACTTATTTGAGTGAAACGTAAATGTAATTTGTATAACTGATGTAAAATTTATATATATAAGTGCAGGGGAAGGTGGAGTATTTTTTAACAAAATTTTCAAAATTTGTGATCTGAAATAATATATTCGTGTTGATGAAATAGTTGGTGTGGCAAAAAGTTTGTTATGAAAATTTTGCGCTTATCTTTCAAAAGTCAAGAGGCTGATGAAATTTTAGTCTACTAAGATGTAAAAACAGTTGATTGTTAGATTACTTTATCAACTGACTGTTAATTACACGTAATTCAAGCATGGTAGTGAAAAGTATATATCAGTTATTAAAGTTTGGCGCGAGATTTATTGTCAAATGCAAATGTTGAAGCTGATTGCAAACAGTTGATGTTCTACACTAATTTCATACGAAATCATATTTTTATATTTTAAAGAATTCCGGGTTTGATTCAATTATATGTGATCGTCGGTAGCGCAGTGGAAGCAGAACTGTTACATTTGCCTAGCATTGACAGCTTTATCAAAATGACGTTATTTGACTTAGTATATCCTTATATCGGATACAGCTATAAGCTGTAGCTCTTTATTAGAAGATTCCATGCTCGAACGGAAATAGCAGTTTCTTATAAAGTTGGAAAGTTGATTATAGTTTTTGGAGAGAAATGAGAAATATATATAGATTCTCAGCGAGATCGTTTGGCTGAGGTATAGACGAATTTCGTGTTTTGCGAATGTTCCAAAGCGCTTTGTTCAAAAAAAAGCTGCGGTTCTCAATAGGTAAAATATGTAAAATTTTAAGATTTTTGGGGTCGATGCAGAAACTATACCGCAACAAGTTTCAAGCTTTATGGCTTATTAAAAAAATGAAAGCCGAGCTTCACATTTTAAGATTTTTAGCGTCGTTCCTACATTTTGCATTACTTTTTCAAATTCGATAAAAAAAAAGTTTGTTATATTAAAAAATCGGTTTAACAAGTCTTAAGTTAAAATTTTATAATATATTAATTCATTTTGAAACTTTAAGTTAGCTGTTCCAAATTTTAAAGTAATGTTGCACTTGCATTCAAATCGCCTTTCACAAGAGAAATCGCATCGAACTAGTAAAACGATTCAAAATAACTCAAAACTAGCTGAAAGTGATATTATCATTATTGATATTTTACATTCTCGATCACAATTGAGCAGACTCTCTTATACAGAACGCGGGCTTTGAGCATAAAACTCGGTCGCAGCGCAGTCAGCATACGCGTATGTGCCAATGAGTCAGTAGTCTCACACGTATTTGCTTGGTTGTCGCTCTCGTGCTCATTTGCGCTCTTGATGAATGCGCCGCTTACTCATATGAAGGAATGTATGCTTAGCTAAAGGAACTTTAGTGGTAGAGTCCAGTATGTGCCAAATAATGTGCTTAAATTATACAATGATATAGCCAAAGCATTATGGACCGGAGAAAAGGTGCCATCCGCTTGACAAAATTGTACGAACCAAAAAGATTTTACAACAGAATCAAAAATTTCTTCAATATGCTTACTCTGCACAGAAATTTACAAAATATAAATATAAATAAAGTGCAGTATGCTTGTATGAGTTTTGCGCAGCTCTGCTCTAGGTCTGTGGTCGGAATGGTTATCCATCCTGATAGCATATTATTTCATTTATAATATTTTTTCTAATTTAATTAGTTTGTAAAAAATTTTGAATAAGAATATTGAAGTTTCAAGTTCAAAAATAAAAAATCAATAAAAATATTTTTTTTTAAATGCTCTCTTTTTAATTTGAAAGCTTGAATGCAAAAACAAACCTTATTCTGTATATTTATTTGGCCTCTAACTAGTTTCCTGACAAACAAGCTATCGATTTCAATTAATTCGTTTTTACTGAAACTTATTACTTTTTTTTACAATAAAAAAATTAAATAAATTAAATCCCCTTGATGATCATCAGGGACCTACAGACGAATTGATTGAACATTATTTTTTCATTAAATTTATGTTATGATATATCTTTGGGTTGAAAATCGGAATTTTGATCTTGAAAAGAATATATTGACTATATAAAAATAAAATTTGAAATTATTTACTTATATTGAATCTAAAATCTTTAAAATTTCGTTAAAAAAAATAATTAATAATATTTACTTTATGTGTAAATAAAATTTAAATAAAATTATTTAATAAAATTTAGTTGTTGCAGCATTTCTTGATCTTATTCTGTCAAATATCTTGTGGTTGGACGTCGGATTTCTGTTCTTGAATAATATTTATTTATTATATAAAAATATTCAAAAATATTCATTTTATGTATAAGAAATATATTTTTATTCATCAAAAACCTTGCAGCCCCTTTGTTTAAATAAAAAACCCACAAAGAATTATAGACGAACTTTATTTGTTTCAAAAACTCTGCGAAAACTTATGTACTCTCTTCAAAATCATAAATCGATTCGTAAAACTATTAAAAACAAATAAAATAGTGAAAAAAGTAACCATTTAACTAAAGAGCCCGCCTAGACGTTTACTCGCACATAAATTATTGATCTGACCTTGTTGATAAGAACTCGTATCTACCGAATATATGAACCTCTTTATTAAAATAAACACGCTTAACCCGTAGCCGGGTACCCTGCAAACATTTGGTGGCAACCAAAACAAAATAAAAATACAGCCGAATCATTCTCGTAATCATGATCGAGCGATTTTTTTTACCCCGATCATTCTCAAAAAGCTTAAAGCTTTGCAGCTCCCAAAGCTACCTATAAAAAGCCGGCGTAAGGTACTACTCAGTCTACAACGTTTACTCAAAGCTACAGGTTGTGCGGAATGCGTTTACTTCTGGTTTCCATATGGGCGTTACTTGCTCTATACGCGGCTGTAGCGCCGCAGCAAGCAGAAAGCGCCAAGATCTTGACAGTGCTACCGTTTCCGGGTCGTTCGCAGTACATTTTTGTGGAGAATTATTTGCATGCGCTGGTGGAGCGTGGACATGAGCTGACTGTGGTCACCCCGCTGAAGGTGAAGCAGCTGAAGAATATGCGCGTTATAGAGATTCCCGAGATACATAAGTATATGAATGGTGCGTAGCATTGGCAGGGTATAGTTTTGATCTTAGCAGATCTAAATTTAAAGTGCACTTCACACAGATATGCTGGCCGAGCTGAATACACCAATGGGACCATGGGCTTTGATGAGCGTGTTTGATAGAATGTTAACGAAAATCACTGAGTGCGCCATGGATGATCCCAACATGCAGCAGCTGCTGCATTCCGGTGAAACCTTCGATCTGTACATAGCGGAGTGCGTGCAGACTGAAGTGATGTTTGGTCTGGCGCAGCATTTTAATGCTACTTTAATGGGTGTCTCCTCGTACGGTGCAGACTGGCATATTGATGAGCTAATGGGCAATATTTCACCACTTTCTTATAATCCCTTAATCACCTCACCACGTTTGGATCGCATGAACTATCGTGAGCGGCTGGAGAACATGTTTGAGTATCTGGTGGAGTCAGTGCATCGGCAGCTGGTGCATCTACCCAACATGCAGCGCATGTACGATAAATATTTTCCCAAAGCAACAAAGAGCATGACACAAACATTGGACAGCTTTGCACTGATGCTGTTGGGACAACATTTTACGCTCAGTTATCCACGTCCATATCTGCCTAATATGATAGAAATGGGTGGGTCGCACATTGCCTATAAGCCCAAGCCATTGCCGGAAGATATCAAGCAGTTTATAGAAACAGCGCCAGCAGGTGTTGTATACTTTTCGCTGGGTTCCAATGTGCGCTGCAAGGATTTGCCACCGGAAACACTGCAGGTGCTGCTTAATGCCTTTGCGGGCTTAAAGCAACGTGTGCTCTGGAAGTTTGAGGATGATCAGCTGCCGGGAAAACCAAAAAATGTGCATATAGGCAAATGGTTTCCACAATCCGATATTTTGGCGCATCCTAATGTTAAGCTGTTCATAACACATGGTGGACTTTTGAGCTCCATCGAGAGTATATATCATGGCAAAGCGGTGCTGGGATTGCCAGTTTTCTACGATCAATTCATGAATGTGCAGCGTTCGGAGCGCATGGGCTTTGGCAAGGGCTTGGATCTGAAGAATTTACAGCAGACACAGCTGGAGCAGACCATGAACGAATTGTTGAATACGCCCAAATATGCTGAGGCTGCGGCACGCGTATCGAAGCTTTATCGTGATCAGCCGGAACCATCGTTGGAACGTGCCATCTGGTGGACGGAATACATAATACGTCATAAGGGAGCACCACACATGCGAGCTGCCTCGAGAGATCTAAACTTGTTGCAGTTGCATAGTCTGGATACCTTGGCATTGTTATTTGGGTTACCCCTACTGGTTGTCATAGCACTTATCTATGTTTTTCTAAGATTATTGCGATACTGCTTCGCGGGTAAACATAAACGCGGGGGCAAGCAGAAGAAGCAGTAAACAAAAAAAGTTGGAAGAAATTATCTGATAAGGCTTCGTAGGCTTTTTGAATTTAGACGCTTGTTGTTATATGAATTATCAGTTGTTATGAGAATTGTTTATTTTTAACTCTAGTTTTTAGTTTATTAATAATTTCTATTGCACTCATGTTAATAACAAAACTAATTATAAATATGCAAATTTTAATGGTGAGCGCTGACCATTTTTGAAACCAGTTTTATGGATTAAATGAAATGAATAGCAACTTAAACTAATAAATCGTTTTAAAAAAATGTTTAAATGCAAAATGATTTGTTATAATTTAATGTATTAGAATTTTTTTAATTTTTAGAAAATTTCAGAGCATTTTTATTTAAGGCTTGAATATTTGAAATAAGCGAGCGCAAAAAATTCTTTGAGACACAAAACTCACAAAAAAGGAAATATTTAAAATACATTAACAATAGTTTAAAGAACATTACAACAAAAATATTTTTATATTCGCTTTTACACATAATTTTTATGAAAAAAAAATCAATAAAAAAATGTTTTTTCATTTAAAAATATAAAATAATATAAAAATATAATAATATTAATTAATCCTTATAAAAATAAAGAATAAATAATAAAATAGTAATAATTAAATCCTCTTTTTTGTTTCAAAATAAAATTTTTAATTTTTTATTACTAAAATTAAAACTATTTTGTGTATACACTGGCTAGTTTATTTTGAAAGTTAAATTATTATTATTTTGTTTAAATTAATGTTTATTGAATTATAAACTATTTAAGTGCGAAATATGCACTTGTTTTTACAAAAGCTCATTTAGGTATGAAGAAAGTAATAAAAGAATAAAATTAGCCGAAGGCCCAAGTAGCCACAGCTTACCCCCCATATTAGTTATAAGTTTACTTATATGAAATAAATGAATAATATTTTAAGCCAATATCTACAAGAGGGATCACGTATATTAATCGTTTTCCAGTTCCGCCCATTGTAATTTTTAATTAAAATTAATTGCTCTCTGCGAATGCAACAAATCACCCGAACTGCATTAATCGAAAGCTTTTTAAGAGCGAGCTTTTATGGCACATTAAGAGCTTTGATTAGAGTGCTTAGAATCGCTCTCTCTTCTATTAACTATGTTTTATAAGTCACATCAGTGAGTAAATTAATTCAAATCTTAATAGTAATTATTTAAAATTACTGCAAGTGAAAAATATCAGCTGTACTATGGCACACTTTTTTTCATTTATTTTGTATATCATTATATTTTTAAAAAAATATAAGAATTAAAAATTTTAAGATATTTTTTAGCGCTCAATACTGTGAAATCGGGCGCTTTTGGGTATATTAAACGCGCTTACTGACGCAGATTTTCTCCGTGACCATGCTTTCATGGGAAATCGGAACTGTGGCTTATTTTTGATATACCAAGGTTTTTCCCTTGCATAGATTCCCGGTACGGAATCAGAGCATTTTTATCTCAGAATCTGCGGAGAAAGCAATTTATAGATCATTGGTATACGAAAGTCACTAGTAATTTGTTTATAGATAAGTCAGAGAACCTTCTTTCCAATACCACCAAGAAGTCTTGATAAACACTCGATATCAACAGTATCAATTGGTAGGCAATCGGAATCAGAGCAGTTATCATCTCAGAATCTGCGGAGAAAGTGATTTTAAATGCAAAGTTTTCACAGTTTTCTCAATTCATCAATTCACGTCAGACCACTACTTCCACTGCTTTTGCACATTATCTGCCGGATTTCGAAAATTTCTAACAACAGCAGTTACTGTGGAGTGCGTGCTAAGGAGAGTTTTGCTATCTAAATGGTGAGGCGGCTATCTTTATTGACTTGCAAAAAATTTAGAATCGAATGCCGTATAGCTCATGCAATTTATTGATCATTGGTATACGAAAGTACTAGTAATTTGTTTATAGATAAGTCAGAGAACCTTCTTTCCAATACCACCAAGAAGCCTTAATAAAGATGCTTCTGCGCTTTACAGAAGAAAGCACTATTGAACGATAAATTTCTTTATGGTTTAGTTAGTCATAGCATATATCTACTATAAAATACCACCCTGCAGTAGTAGTCCATCCTCTTATCATTTCTTGAAAACAGAAATAAGTAGACAGCTTTTAGACGTAACTTGCGTTCTTAACTTAAATTAGGCGCCACTTGCATATCTTTTATGGCCGACTATTAGTGCTTTAATCGAGTGTTATATTGTTATAGGATAGAAGTGTTAGGGGTTTCGTTCATAAAAAGAAATTGCTGTAATTAGAAGGTATTGTTATCTGGCCTGTGAGATCATTTAGAGGTCAGTATGGGTACTTGTGTGGGCCTCGATATCGTATTGGCAGCACTTTCGCCTCTAAATGGGTATGTCGGTGGTTCGGTTTCACCCTACAAGACCAGCAGTGGCAGAGCTAGCAATTAAATAGACGCTATTTACCTAGTAAAATCGCTATTAATTAACGATCGATAGGTCCCTTTTCTATTCGAACAGCTATTAAGAGAGATATCCCTATGTTCCGCCTTTGAAGTGATGACCATAGTCAAGGGGAATAGTACACTGGAGTTGTGATATTCTAACTACAAGCTTTCAAAATTTAAACTAACTTTTTATTCTATTGACAATGCTTACTTCCATCTATTGTGAACTACAGGAGCTTAACTCGACAAGTGCCACATTAAAGAAGCAGGCTTCAAAAGTTTTGCAAAAAGTAGACGAAAAATTATCGAGCTAGTGCAGAGCAAAAGTAATCTTAATTGCAGGAACTACTTTTTTGTGCTGACTAACGTTGAAGTACGTACTACTTTCAATATTCCCCAGCCAGCAGATGGGGTATGGTAGTTTGGCATCAAAAGCGTATGCAATGACTTGCTCAGGACACATCCTAAATCACTGGCTTTTTATCAACTTTAACTTGAAACGAAATTCAAATGTTTCGTTTCTGGACAGCGGCTAGGGAGGAAGCGCTGGTATGACGTTGTAGATGACGATGACGTCGACATTGGCTGCTGGTAACTGGCAATCTGTATGGCCCGTTGCTGCTAACAACCGGCACCATCGAAAAACTGGCCACTTTGCACTAAGTACTCACACAAAATTCCGTTTGAAGTTTGTGCAGGTGTGGCACGCACACACACAGATACTCACCCACACACCGACGCACACACAACTACGTTGCACACACAGCTTCAGGTTTTCTAGTTCCCACACGTAACTACACGCGCGTGTGTGTGTGTGTGTGTGTCGGTGTTTGTGTGTGTGTAAGTTTCGCTTGTAAATTGTATCCGTTTCAGGCACATAAATTGTTGTCAACTTCCGTTGGCTGCGACATCGTCGCCGGCACTGACCACTTCTGCACCACGTTAAATGTGTCCAGCGCCTGGACAGCAGACTTTGGACTGGCACTTGGGTCTGGGAACTGGCACAGCGCTGGGTTGGTGGGTTAAAGCATTGCTTTGACTTGAGAGCGGCGCTCCAGTGCAACATAGCATACCACATGCCACACGGCTGCCGTTTGTCTTTTTGTCGTTGTACCTTTTGGGTTCAGCAGCAGCAGCAGCAGCAACAGCAGCAGGAGGAGCTGCAGCTGGGTTTCAACTTTTGCTACCATTTTTTGGAGCACTGCTCTTTGGGTTTTCATTTTGCTTTCGTTATATCTATGTGTCTTTTTTCCTTCTTTTTTTGTCCTTTTTATGCTCCCTATTTTTTTTCTGGTTTTTGTTTCTCTTTTTGCCACTCGATGCAGGTTCCAACTCCAACGTAATTGAATTTTTAATCTCGTTTATAGTCAAGTGATCTCTGCTGGCATACTCGTGTACAACTGCGCATATTTTACGTGCCTTGCTGGCGCAAGTTTGTTGCCTGCCCCATGCTGGAGACCCACTGGACATACACTGGTCCTACAAAATCATATAAAAAAAAATCGCCCCCAAAACGTATACGTAATGCATACACTGCGCAAATAAAGCTTTGGCGTTGTAGGCGTGTAGAGGGAGCATCTACGGCTCTACGTATTTCCGTACTACTCATAATGAGCCCACGTTATGCTAAATAGTTGAGTGCAAGTTTTTGGCATTGGGTTAATATGCACGAAATTGCTTGGGGGCAAGTATAATAATATATATCATCTATAAGTACGGGTATAGGGTGCATTTTTGTGTGCATGTGTGTGTGCGAAAGTTATTGTAAAATTTTGGCATAGTTACGAAGTGCGGCAGCTCGAACGTGCAACATTGCTTCAGGATTTACTATAGAGTTTTATGCAAGCAAATCAATTTTTAATAAATTCAGGCTGACTTTATAAAGGTTACTCCTTGGAAGCTTGTAGCTGAGGGTAACTTTTGTTATTTATGCTCGTGTTTGCATGTCTATATGTAGAGAGTAGATGACCTCGTGTTTTCAAATAATCACAGCCATTTGGCGACATGGGGACTATAAAAGTGAAGATAAGGTAGGCATTCTCTATAAATAGTTGAGGATTTTCATCGCTTATAAAAGTTTGGATGTAAACTATTGTACATAATAGAGCTTTTAAGTCTATCTTCAGTCATAATCTATCATCGCCACATTTCGATATCCTCTTTATAGAACGATCGATCTTAGCTTTCAAAAAAGTTTCTGTTTCCGCAATCACTTTTATGTGGCAGCCAAGATTGTTCTCCTGCTTACTTCTTTTCGTGCACAGTCACAGATTGATCTAGGCAAATTTTACATTCAATGCGTCAATTTTTATCGATTTTATTGTGATTTTTATGGAAAAAGAGTTGGAAGTTAGCTTAGTTTAGACGATTTTTTTATAAACTGTTTTATCAAAATTGTTCTTAAAATTCATCCCGCATTCGAAGGGTGGGCGTTTGTGGTTTTGTCAAATAATTTATTTTCGCTAAATAAAATCGAGGGCTAGATTTTCAAGATACACTATGGCGGACCTAAGATGACTACCGTGGTTTAAGCTTTATTTATGAGTCTAGTTGACTTACAACGTGTATTGATTTCGTGTTTACTTTCTTAGAAGAAAGAAATATTATTTTTGTGTGTGTAGACTCAAGCAAATAAATAATTTTATTTATAGGAATATTGATTTTATTAGACCGATAAAAAATTGTCATTTTGATTTACCTAATCGATTTAGACCGACTTGCGCCATGGTAATTATATGAACGGGAGCTGACGCATTTAGCTGAAATTTGATATATTGCTTCAGAACATTAAAAAGTCCTGGCGACTCAATTTGGTTATTTTAACTAAGTAAAAAAGCGAATTATTTCTCCGAATCTTAGTGTTTTTTTGTGTTGGTGCAAAATATGCCTACGGCAGTATTATAATATATATCTTCGATCTCAGAAAACTAATGTAAACTTGCATTCCCACAAAAACAATAAGATTTTGGCCTATAAATTGGTTACTCTAGCACTTATTATATCCAAGAGCTAACCGTTTATACAAACGAACAGGGGAATGTGGATACTATTGAACACAGTTTGACGTGATGCTAATGTGTCATTACTTCAACTGAGTCGTATATCAAAAACATTTCTGACGATCGGAAGGCCTATGGAAAACGAGCCAGAAGTCAAAACCCCAATAGTTCACAAAGCCTTCTTGAATAATACTGATGCTGGAAGCTGATGTGCATACCCAGGACGATGAGTGACGCTGAAATTCTGTTTGTCGTTATAGAAAAAGTGTATCATTGTTTTTATTTTAAAATGATCCGATAATTTAAGGTTGTGTTGTTTTTCAATATCGCAGCGTTTTCCCATCTATATCTCTTTACGTTTATTTTTAGAAACTCTCAAACAAATCCTATTCTTTTAGTTTTCAGCCGTTTCGCTGTCTGGTAGCAGCAAGCCCATAAAACAGTCATTAGGATCGCATTGGCCAAGAATTTCAAAGTAAAAATGATTAATGAAAACATTGAGGTCATTGGGTACTAGGATCTACTAGATTCAGCATCGTAGAAGCAATGACCACACAATTTTATAAAATTATTAAAACTATTCCCCTTGATTATGGTCATCGCTCCAAAGGCGGATCATAGAGTGACTTTCATAGGAAAATAGCGTCTATTTGCTAGCCATACCATTGATAGGCCCTTCCGACTTAGAGGCGAGTACCCTAACACTTACGCTACCGAGGTCCATGGAAATAGAGTTAGAACTTAAGAAATATATTTTTAGAGAAGCGTACGATAATTGAAGCGCAACGAAGCCATTAATATTGTAATTTGGTGTTAAATTTGGAGAATCATTTAAGCAGATTTTTCATCGAGAAGAATTAATATTGGAGTCCTACGGCAATTGTTAATAATGTACGCCTAATCAATAAATAACTTTAGAAATTTGAACAGAATTGTAGGTAGTCATATTGTATTAGATTATAAAGTAATTGTTTTATTCTAACATGAAGAAGTGTCATCATCGTTGTTCTCCTGTTGGAATGTATACAAGGACTATGACTGTCTTTCACCATGTATTTTGATTGATAAGGGTAGGCAAGTGTTTGTCGAGCATTCTATCTTCTCTCTCTATATATTAGATGGGCTTAAAACTCTAACATACTGTTTAAATTCTTAGTTTTAATTACGCTGACAAATAGATAAAAGAGATCTCCCAAAGATCCATAATCCATCCATAAATCCAACGCGTACCATCCCTTTAAATCCAGAGCGCGTAGAGCACTAGTATTGTCGCATTACCAGCATATTAAAGTGTATTCCAATCTTCAGGCCCTCCTCTTAATAATCATAATCGATTACAAATGGAAATAACTTATCCATTATTTCTTGTTGCTGGTATAGAATCGAGGATCCGCAAAACAGCGTTCGCTAATCAATCTCATAAAAATGTTCCAACTTTTAAGACCCGCTTAGTAACTATGCTAGCCTGACGCCAAGATGCACTCATCTATCTTCATCTATCCCATAGGCATTTCCGAAAAATAACACACCAAAGAGCTATAATTTTTCTACACAAATTAGTAATAGGATTACAAATGTGATTTCCATTCGATGAGACTTTCTATTGATTGGTATCAGTTGCAGTGCGCTCTGCAAATCCATCAGCTTTAAGTGCTCTTCTGTCGTATATATACTCTTCAATACCAAAACACCCTTATATTTCATTAAATATGTTTCATTCATGCAGCTTTTATAGGGAACAAAGCCAAAAGCGTTATGCAGAATTGAGTTGAAAATTTTTACTCTGTTGTTATTGAAACCACTCGAGTGCAAATTGTGAGCTCTGGAATTCCTGGGCATAGGTCTAGCTAGTCTCGATGGGAAATAATTGCCAGGAGTTTAAGTGCCCCATTAGTACTAAATTACAGAGAGACCGCCCCTGCAACTAACAGTGTTGCGTAATTACGCGACCAACCTGCACACAACCAACCTCCTCGCACACCCTCACATAGATAGATACAAATACATAGATACACCTGCCCCAGCAGCGACAGCGAGGATCCTGCAACATTGGCCAAAAGTAAAGTGCGCTAATGGCAATTAGAAGTTTACCGAGTTCAGTCAAAAATTGTAACGGCAGCTGCTGCTGCTGCTGCTTCTCCTGCTGCAACTTTGCTGCAAGTTGTTGTTGCTTTTGTTGCTGTTGTTTTTGTTGCCATTTTTGTTGCTGCTGCATTATTGAACATTTTCCTAATTGCCGTATAATTATTGCAGTTAAAAAATTTAGCACGATAGCAACCAATCCTTGACCGTAACGTAACTGAAGAGGCCCATTGAAGTGGTACTCAGTTTGGCTACGTAAACGACTTGCGCATAATTGGCCTTGTGTCAGTCAAACGTTACGTATACGCAATGTTTGAATTTCATTAGATGACGGCGAGGGTAGTTAGAAAGATAATCGATATGTTATGTTGTGAAGTTTTTTGGAAAAGAGGTTGAGATATTTTATCTTGAAGCAAACTTTGGAAATAAAAATAAAGTTTTTTTATAGGTTTAAGACAGAAGTATAAATTTATTTAAAAGCTATGTCTCTCCGTACGTATCGTTAATATAAAAAATATTTCGGAACATTTTTTACCAACATTTTTAATTTTATTTATAATTTTTTGATATTTTTAAAATTGCTTATTTATTTTAAAACAAGTAAGCTTTTTGAGTTTTCTTTTGTGGAATAAATGTGTTTGTAATTGTGAATGTAATTTTTTGAAAAAGTTTTTAATTAGAATTTTCGAAAATTCGCATATTGCTAGGTTTTTATGCTTATCTATTTAAATTTAATTTTAAATAAGTTTGTCATCATGATTTTAAATAATAAAATAATAAAGAAATTTTTTTCAAATCTTTAATTTTCAGATTTTTTTTAAATCGACATTAGTTAATAAGTTATAATTAATTCGTAGCAATTCGTCTGTGACTCTTTTGTTTTGCCTTATATAGGTAATCTACGATTCAATTTCGAGTAGATTTCTTAAAATTTTTCTTATAATAACGCACAAGCTTAATCTATTTTTATGCAATTCATTCTATACCCTTACTTTTTCTGCGTCATGTTTAAATAAAAGATTAATTTTGCCCAAACTTATCAAACCGCCCTACCACATCAACCACAAACATATGCTTGCGAGCAAAATCCAAGAACTTCTGCACACGCACACACGCACGCACTGGAACAACCGCATGAAGATTGCAGGAAGCCAGGTAATGCCCTAACTAAAGCTGATTATGCATTCGGACAATGTGGCTTGTCTCTAGTAAATGTTATGCCAACATCTCATAATTAAGATAACCAATGCCGTTTAGTTGGTTTTAATGAAAATCAAACAATTTGTTGCAATAAATACGCAGAACAATAGACACACTTGACCATAGTCCAGGGATATGTATAAGGCAGACAAATTTAGTTACCGACAAAGGAACCATTTCTGTAATACAAAATCCAAATATCGATGCTTAATTTTCTACAATATTTGTTTGACCAAGCATCAAATGCAGCATGACTAGGTCTACATAGCTTTCTCGGGGATTGTCAACAGTGGCATAGTTGCAGGGGATAGATACTGGAGGACTAAAATTGTCCTTAAAAAACATTTATTTACGAGATTTGCGCTGTTGAAGATAATTAACAAAGCTATTTGGGTAGAATACGTATGATACGTAGGGTCAATATAGGATTCGATGACTACATTAGAAAATGTCACCATGACACCAGATCACAGCACTACAGAGATGATCAGTTGCTGATCTGATATGGTCGCAACTCATCTTATCTTATCTCATTTCATCTGATCTGAATTCATCTCATGTGATCTGATCTTACCTAATCTCATGTCAGGTCATTTGATCTCATTTAATCTCATCTGATCTCACCCCATCGTATCTCCTCGCATGCCATCTCATCTCAGCTCAGCTTACCTCAGCTAAGCTCAGCTTATCTGATCTCATCCCATCTCATCTCGTCTCTTATCTGCTCTCATTTCATCGCATTGCATCTCATCTCATCTCATCGCATCTCATTAAACTGCATCTCATCTCTTCGCATTGCATATCATCTTTTCGCTTTGCACCTAATCTCATCTCGTCTCTTATCTGCTCTCATTTCATCGCATTGCATCTCATTAAACGCATCTCATTTCATTGCATGTCATCTCATCGCATCTCATTAAATTGCATCCCATCTCTTCGCATAGCATCTCATCTTTTCGGTTTGCACCTAATCTCATCTCATCTTGTCTTTTATCTCTCATCTGATCGGGTTTCATCTAATCTCATCTCATTTCATCTTACCTCATCTCAATTCATCTAATTTCATCGCATTACATCTCGTCTAATCTCATCTGATCTGATTTGATCTCATCTCATCTCATCACATTTCCAATTTATCTCATCTCATCTCATCTCATTAATAGCACTTGAATTCCCATCACAAATCATCTGTCTACGTCGCTGTCTTGCAATCGCTCTTTTGCTTCAAATATTTAATTAATGCCTAAATTAAATGCAAATTGTTTTACAGCCATTGCCATGGAAATTGCCAAATTGCCATGGCATCTCGTCTTCAATTCTTCATTATTTCAGTGCTCAACAACAATGTTAAATTGTGTCAATGCCTAAAAGTATGCAACACTGCGCGCTATACTGCACTGCGCTACTTATCGTTCTACGTTACCTTAATTAAGTCTTAATTAAAACTTGCCGTGTGCACGAAAGCAAGCACGCAAGCAATTTTGGCTATACTATATACAAGCCATATACATACCTATACATATATACACTGAGAAATATGTATATAGTGTAGAGAGTACATGGCACTAAACTTGGCCCATGTTAATGATGCAACAGAAAGCGGCAGAACGCCTTTGACATGGTGTAAGTTGCCGCTGCCAGCGTCGACACACTTGATTGGTTCGTAATCGCTTTAAATTAGACTTCGGTTTAAGGGTGCGGAAATGAATTTGTAATTTTTCTCAGGCGGAAATTACATCATGACTTTAATGATGATGATCGCTGTAATTATAGCGGCTAGCTGCTTTAATTAAGCCACATTGAGGCGGATTTTGGATTTTATGTTGTATTTTGCGGATTTCCAAAAATGCGCATCCCATTTGCTGTTGTTTTTGTCAATGAAGTGTGTGTGTGTGTGTGTGTGGGTTGCTTAGATCGGACAGCTATGCTGTGGGTTTTGTGGGGAATTTTGTTTTGAGCTTAGTTGTGTTATTGTTTGCTATCGACTGTGTTAATCTCGAGACAGTGAAGCGCTGCAACTCTGATAATCTTAATCTGTAGAAATTTTAACTAAATGAAACCTAAACCAAGCCCATGCCCAATGTCAATCAAAATGTCCGATTTTGAGTCCCTGCCAGCGGCCCGATTAAAGATTTTTCAGTTTGGCGTAAAAAATCAAAACTTGTTATTTGGTTAGTCGTGGGTTTCTTTTTCTTTGTTTTTTTTTTTCGATTCCCCCAACTGTCAGGCGTATAAATCTTAGTGAGAAAAACTTTTTGAAATACTAACACTTGCCGTAACACACACTTCCGTAACACCCACACACGCACACTTGCACATAAATAAAGTCCGCCATTTTCAGATATAGCCAGCAACAATCAGTCCATAACTGCGCTTTTATGTGTCAGTTCACTAGAGACTAATGCTGGCGCTATCAAAAATATGCAAAAATCAACTCCACATGTGCAAGTTTCGTTTTGTGGGCCAACCCCACTGGTTGGTTCGCTACAGCTTGCACTGGTTGCTGGCCCACTTCCGGCCCTTTTGGCACCATACCGAAGTTCACTATCAAACAACGGAAAACAATATGCGCTGGCAATTTTTTTCTCACTGCATTTGGGGCATGTGGCACATACTATATATGTATGAGTGTGTTGGAATTTTCTTAAAAAAAATAAAACGACTATGATAGAGTGCAACAAAAAATGTGGGGGGAGAAAAAAATGCTGAGGAAAAAAAATGAATGTGGCAATGTTTGACAAGTTTGGTTGCTCGAGCAACGCGTTGCAGCAGCCAGTGCAACAAAATGATGTCTTGATTTGCATAAGCTCAGCTGACGCCGAAGTGGATGCAACACAATTTGTTTTTATTTTTTGTTCAGGGTCGAGCTTTTTTTTTTGACAGCGACAATCGATGGGGTTAGACATCGGCAGGCAGGAGCCGCACGTCGCGCTTGAGGAGCTATCAATCAAAATTTCATATTGGACAATGGCGTTGCCAGATAACAAATAGTAAGTTAGCAACTGAAGCAAAAGTTGGCGAAAAGTTTGCAAACTTTTGTAGCACATTTATTTACACTATAAGGATATGAAGTAATATAGTAAATGTATGGTTGGTATAGTGTGGCTGTCAAATGAAGAAGGAAGTCTGTATAAATAACGTAAAAGCATAAAAAATATTAAGAATTACATATTTTGGACAAGCATGAGATTATAAGAGATTCCGTGTAATGAGATATCTTTATTTGATTGTACATATCTAGTACTAAAACAAATAGTTTCACATACAGAGTAGCATTCCAGTCAATGAATTCCCGGTCAGTTTATACCACAAAATAATGCAACAAAGTAATATAAAAATGAAGTTAAATTGACGCTCCTTTTCGGAGCTTAGGGCTCACACAAAGTTTTTCCAGGTGACACTACACAATTAATTCCACGACGCTGACTTTCTGCAAGCAACGTTCCCACCCAGGTCTATCGAGTGCGTCCGGGTTTACCCAGCGGATTTCATCAGACTTCCTGACATTTTCTTCTTTTAATTTTGATCGGAGTCTCAGCAAGTTTCCGTTTTTGATAGCGTTAACCGGCCATAAAATGCGGAAAACGATCAGTAGATCAGTTTGCAAAAATTTGCAGTCGCCTATATATCATCCACGTGTCAGACGCATCACAGAAGCACTGGCTTGGCGCTGCTATTAAAGATACGTAGTCTGGTTTTTAACGAGAGTTCACTTGATGGCAACACATTGTTAATTTGGCCGCCAATATAACAAAACAATGGTACAAAAAATTATTCCTTAAATGCTTAACTTCAAACAGAGACAGTCGAAAACGTACGTGCATTTTAATTCTCAGATAATGATTTGAAGAAGATTACTTTCAAAACTTGAAATTATAGTTTCCAACAGTTTCAAATCAAACAAAAAAAAAATGTGAATGTAGGCTGTCTCTATAGACATCCACCTAAATGACTGTAGTTGCTTAAACTGATTGCGAATTATAAACTAAGAAAAAAAAATAAACAGCAAAAGAAACACTAGTTTAATTCGGACACGAAAGAGTTTAGGATATTCTGTACCACTTCTTTGCAATCAAATCAGTTAACTTGCCTAAGCAATGTGTTCAATATTTTGAATTATTACTTTAAGATACTTGTTAAAATCAGAAAAATTTACTCTCATTTAATATTATTTATTTGTAACATTAAGAGACACAATTAAGAAGCAGAATAATCAGCAAATTCATAAAGTTTCATTCATCAATTCATCTATTTGAATGCCCAGGCCTCTGATACAGTACCCTACAAATTTTTTGCCTAATATTATTTTTTGTTTCTATCTGACAGTTGGCGATATACCAGAAGTCAAAATCGGAATCTATCGGACTCGTATAAGTTCGAAGAGTGAGTTGTCCATTTCTATAGCCGCTCTTATACACTACCAAGTGACGATTCCTGTCTTTGCGTTATAATAACCTTTACAATTTCGTATATTATCAACGAATTGGAAGCATCTCTTTCTCTACCTAAACTCATCTTGATGCGCCAAATCAAGCATTTTTAACAATCACAAACTATGTAACTCCAACTTGTCCAACTCTGATTGTTTGGTCTCTTTCTTAAGAAATGTTTAAACTTTTTCTTTTTTTACCTTTATTATTCCATTTGGGAACTTAGGGCCCTACACCAAGGCATTCCACTGGACTTTGTCTTGTGCCGCCTGCTTAGCGGTGTCCCACTACGTGCAAATCTAAGCTAGTTATTGCAGAACAGTTCTTCTTCAAGTTGCTTTTGGTCGTCTGCTTCCTTGTGGGTTTCAGTCTGGTGGCATTCGTACAATGGGTCTTTGGTTATTTTTGAGTGCATGCCCTATCAAACTCAATTTTTTTCCCGCTGATTTGGAGGTGCATTTGTAATTCTGTTTGGCCAGATTAGTTGTATACCTTGTTTATTATTAAACAAATAAATATATAGAACCTACCAATAAGAAAAGCTCTTCCAAACTGCTCGCTACTTCAAAAGCGAAACTGTTTTAGTTATTTGTATAGAAACACATACCAAATAATATAAAAACCTATAACTCGGCCAAAAGTACTTCACGCCAAAGCCAAACAAGTAATTGACAAAGTGCAAAAGAGTAACTTCCAGGCGCTCTTCATAAATAGCAAATTGTCAGCAATTGTTGGAAAACAGAGAGTACTAGGCTTTAGGATAACATTTGCTGTATGTGTGTGTGTGTGTGCCACCAAGGATTAATAAAAAATTATATATGTTCATTTATATATGAATAAAAACAAATTTAATAAATTTAACAAATTTATTTTTACACCACGAGACGCCTTTTGTTGTCGTCTGTTCTTTGTTATTGTTTTTATTTTTTTTTGTTTTTTTTTATGTTTTATTTTTAATATTATAAACTTGTACGTTTGAACTTGTGTAAAAAGTTTTTGCGTTCAATATATTTTGTTGTCTCGTTTGGATTGTGTGTGTGTGTGTGTGTGTATGTGTGAGTATATGTGTCCAGAGTCTGTGAGTGTGTTCGATTTTTGTGTGCTGCTTTTTTATGTTCTCTCTTTTAGTGTGTATGTGTGTGTGTCGCGAGCGCACCCAAAGCGCTCATAAATCAAAAAAAGCTGTTGTTTGCTTACAGACACAGACGCACAAAATGGCGTTGCCTTTGTGTCTGTGTGCGTATGTGTGTGTGTGTGTGTGTGTGTGTGTGTGTGTGTGTGTGTGTGTGTGTGTGTGTGTGTGTGTGTGTGTGTGTGTGTGTGTGTGTGTGTGTGTGTGTGTGTGTGTGTGTGTGTGTGTGTGTGTGTGTGTGTGTGTGTGTGTGTGTGTGTGTGTGTGTGTGATGTGTGTATAAATCACACAAAGCATGTCCTTTGCCAATACAAACACAATTGAGCATGCATATGCAAGCTGGCTCGCATGCTCTCACTCTCACTCTAGCACTCTCTCTCTATCTCTCTTTTTTTTGTTTGTAAAAAAAACAGTCAAAGAAATTGTGTTAAAAAATTTGATTAAAAAGTTTGTCGCCGAAATTGTGTAAGCTGACGCTCTCTTTCTCTCTCGTTGTTGGTATGTGCATGTGGGTGTGTATGTCCCTCTGCATAACTGTCATGCACACACTCACACAGACGGCACGACCTGGCGGCCATTGTGCTTATCGGCACAACAACAACAACAGCCACAATTGAGCCCAAAGTCATGTTATAAATCTTTCAAAAGCCTCTAACAAAACTGGCCAAGAATTCAATTTTACATTGACATTTGAGACAAGTCAGCTTGCACCAACACACCCACCCGCACACACACACAAATATATTATGTATACATGCATGTTAGTTGTTTACATGTGTTTGTGTTTTAGCCTGCTTTGAGCAGCTGTCCAACTCAGTTGGACCACAAATGAACAACACAAAGTAAATAACTCTGGCATGTTGGTCAGCAGCTAACTTGGCCATATGGATGCCAGTTAGCATACTTATAATTAGTGCAAGCATTCAAAGCACTTGTCAATTGCAAATGTTTTACATTTTATACAAATTATGAACGGGCCAGTTCTACCAACCAACTCAGCTAACTCAGTTAGCAGCAACCATTGCCCCCTTCCACCCGTGCTAGGCGTAACAGGCTGTATACAAAGGCGCACACAAGAGCACCCCTATATGGTCTATGCACAAGCATACACTAATTGCCATTAGCCTGAAATAAAATAATTCAAAATATTTAAAAAAGATTTCAGTGAAGGAAATTGAGTAAGCCTAGTCGACTATTGTAATGCGCTTTATTTGGGAATGAGCATTTTAACAGTTTACCAGATTTCAACTTTTTGAGGAGCGTAAGAAAATAATTTGTATTAGGATAATTTTATATTTATTTTTTCAAACAACCGACCAAGCTTGTAATTATATTTGCGTTCTACGAAGGCTTTTCTTTATAGATCTATAAACTACACTAAGAAACACTTAGCTGTATAGTTTTCAAGCTACAGCTCTTAGAGGATCTGACGAGTTGTAGGCATATTTTTGGAAAAAAACTATTTTTTGTAAAATGTTGCCCATCATACAAAATATTTGACAAACAGTTTCAAAACCAGGAAGAAGGAAGGTATTTACTTTTTGGACTAGTAACTATCAAGAGAAAGAAAGAAAATCGCCGAACTTGGCAGTTTTCTAGGTATTTTTAAAAGCTTGAAATGCAGACATTGATTTTTCTTATATTTAATATGCATTAATTTTTGAAATATTATTTTTAACATATTAGGTTTTACTTAGTATAAATAGACGCTTTTTGATTAAATGCTGGAAAGAAATTAATTACTTTCTCTTTTGCAAGCTCTCAATGCTTATAAATATCGAGTGTATTATGATTATTATTTAACCTGCAACAAAATGCCCAACCAGTCGTCAAATGCCCTTACTTAAAGTGTATAAAAAGTGAAAACTTTTTTACTCAAGTTGTGTCAAGCATATTTTTGTGCCATTTCTGTTGTTGCTGTCACACCTGTCGTATGCGCAATGTGCGCAATTAAAACTTTCTACTTTTGCCATTGCACATATTTGCTGTCAAATGTAATTGTCATTTCATAGAAATGTTAGAAAATTTTCCAAAAACACACAGATACACACATACACATCGAGAAACACACACACACACACACAGATGCAGTTACACATAGCAAAGCTGCGACTGTCATGCCCGAAAATGTCTCATTTGTGTCAGTTGTTAGATGATATAGAGAAAATGCTATCCGCCGGCTAGGTTTTTGATGCAGGCAAACGAAATTTTCAAAAATAATGCCTTGGGTGCGGGGGTTGTGAAGCGTTTTATTAGTTGCCAACTTTGCGCAAATTAGCATTGTTAGTAGAAGCTTCAAGCTTTGGGCTTAAAAAGTAAATGTGTTGCAGCTGCAACGCTTTTGGCTGCAGCTTTGTCTTTGCAATACACTATAAGGAGTCGCTAAGTGATGCAGACAATTGTAGATGGTAACTGGGTTATGCCTGTTGAATGATAAGCTGTTTTCCACAGAAAAAAAGTGGAAGTAATTTGGAGAGCGTAAAAAGCATGAGACCACAAAAAATGAATTTACTAATAAGCCACAAAAAGTTTTACAAAAAATAATATTTTTATATATAAAAAAAATTTAATAATATACAAATATTTAATATTAAAAAAAAACAGAAGTAGTTAACGTAAAATAAATCATTTTAATTTTTTTTCTAAAAGATTTCTATGAAGGAAGTATAGCAAGGAAATTATAATCGAATTTAAACTTGGTTAATACGATAAGACGATCTTAATGGGGAATATTTTGAAAAACAATAAAGCAATTTTCAATGAATAATATTTATTTTTGTACTCTAATCCCGAATTATAAAACCTCGTAACTGAATTTTTCTGAAAACTGCTTTTTAGGCATAATTTAAGAACGACAAATAATGAATTCTTGGAGAATTAGGCAGTGATTTATGTAATAATATCATATGCAAGCGAATATGACACTTGCCAACAACAAACACGTTGCTCTGCCTACCATAGATGGTAAAGATTGCGTATACGCAGTGGTGATTCAAGTATCGAAGACATGCGATTGCTAAGTTTAAGCTTAGAAGAAAAGTCTTTTCATGAGCCATAAATATTTAAAATGGAAATTATAGTGAATTAAAACTAAACCAGCATTTGCCATTTAACGCATCGACGCTTATTGAACAACGTTGCGTATACTTAATTTTTTCTTAAGATTTATTGTATGGTTGCTTCTTGAAGAAAACGGGTTCGTTTATTAGAATTTCATACAATATAAAATAACTTGGAGATTTTTGACAATTAATTAAAAGATAAAAAATGTTTTGAGCACCAAAATCAAAATTCAAAAGATTCATTTTTAGTTAAATATACAAATAAAAATTTAAATCAATCATAACATGAGTCACGAGCCTTTTTGTGCAAACTCTCTTTTAAAAGGGAAAATTAATAATTAAACAATTAATTATTTACATTTTTAGTATTAAAATTATATATAAATTAACATGAATTGATTTTTTTTTGTATTTTTTTGAGGCAACCAAAAAAAATAATTAACTTAAAAGAAATGCAATATCTACTCTAAAGCATTTTGTGAATAGAGTACAAATCAGTCGGTCTTTGCGCCTAAACATCGCACAAATTTTACATCACATTTTAATACAATAGTTTTTATAAATTATTTTATTTTCTAGCTTAATTTTAGTTTAAGCAAGTTCAAGGTTGTATAAAATTTGGCACAGCTCACAGAGTTGGCCAACAAGTAGATTCTCGGTATTTTTGTGTTTGCTGTGGCAAAGTGGCAAAGTGGCGCTAACAAGCATTTTCCTACTCTTATATCCAACAAAGGAAGTCGCTTTTCCGTTGAATATGCACACACACACACACACACACACACATACAGATGCACAGAGTATAACACTTTCAAGGACACTCCAAAAACTGTTTGAAACAAGTCACAAAAAATAGAAAAAAATAAGTTTGACAAAACCAAACGTAAGCAATAGAAGGAAAAATATTTTAGAAAAATGCATTTGAGAGAAAATAAAGTTGAGTGTCAGCTCGCAACTTTGCAACAAAAATATGGACAGAGTTAATCTAGAGAGTCTTTAATGTGTTAATAATTAATTGCAATGATTTCGCTTAAGAGTTAGGAAAATTAAAAATGACTTTATGAAATTTATACACTCTCAGCAAGTCTGGTTACACAAAACAAATCTTTTCCGGCAACTCAGACAGAAATAATGTGTAAAAGGATTTTAGAAATTTCAAAACGAGGCAACGCTTAAAATTAATGAGCATATATGAAAACCATCTGAAAAGAATCTAAACAAACAAATGGATAAGTCCAAAAAAGTAATACAAAGAAAATGGAACTTAAGAAAATGATTCCACTTTTGAAATTCAGCGGGTGGTCAGTTGGACAGTAAGTGACCTGAAAATTTTGCGCTCCTGTTATATTTTTGTTTTCTTTCACAATTAAAAGATAAAATATGCACAAACAATTTAGCATTCATTTAGTCGATATTGAAATTGAAAAAATTTGCCATTTTGCCGTAACTACTACTCCACTGTAGTATGGAGGACATCTCTATTTAGAAAATAGGAAACTACAATTTGAAGCCTAATCCAAAGTGTGGTGTTTGCTATATTACAATTAATTTTTAAAAGCATATTTCATATTTTCTGTTTTTTAAACAATTTTTTTCCTTTCGATTTTCAAAATGCGGCTGTATACTTTAATTTTTAAACAAGTTTATCACTGAGTTTGGCCTCCTTACGCACTTGCCGAAAAGCACTCATGATGCAAGTTGTTTGAAATCGAATACACCAAATCGATATAGTTCGAAACAAGTTTCATGCATGCCTCTTAATTATATTAATCTACAATAAATAAATATATATACTTGTATTAAATCGCAATCGTTGCAATGCGTAAGGAATACTTGCGTAGTATACGATTTCGCAATCAACTCATACAATACATTGGCATTGACATGCTTGCTGCTCCTTACGCCTTATGGCAGTTTTGACCTTCGTAATATTTCTGCATCGTCTTGCATGTTATTGACACTGGGCTGGGTCCTTGCAGCTCCTTGTTGCTCTGCTTTTTTGAAATTGTAAGATGAGTAAATAAATATTCGTTTCGCGTCAACAATTCCTCAATTGAGCTTCAGTTATATGGAAATTGTAGAGATATTGTTTGTATGTGTTGTTTCACACATACAAGCTAGACGGGTTTTTATCCTTGCAATACAATAAGGCTTTTTATATCTATGTATGTGTGTTGGAGTGCCTCTGTGTGAGTGTGCGTGCGTGTGTGTTTGTGTGTGTGTGTGTAGTAATTGAAATCGCATCGAGACATGAAATGAAACGTAAAATCATTGAATCAATTGAAATGAAAATTAAATTAAATGCATGCGCTCATACATTTATTCATATGCTCACACAGATACACACACACACACACACTCTTGGTGGCACTCTTTCTCACGCATGCACACACACTCAAGCACACACGCACACTCGTTCTTAATTAAACACTGGCACGCATATTGAGTTCCTTGAAAAAGCAATAGCAATTGCCTTTATGAATGTATTTGTTTGCATGCACAATGTAGGTGTGCGTGTGTGGATGTGTGTGGGTGTGTGTGTGTGAGTCTCAGCCTTGCCTTTGCTCGATTTTGCTTTTCTGCAGAAAATTTTTACATACATGAATTGTGTGTAATGTATGTATGTGTATGTGAGTGAGTGACAGGCGACAAAAATGTCTTATTCATTCTCTATTTGTGTTGATTTCATGCAGTAAAAAAAGACTTTTTGTAGATTTGTAAATTGACAGATCTGCATTTTTATATTATTTTCATATTATTTTTAATTGGCAGAAAATTATGTATAAAAATTATATATATTTTAATGTTTAATTTTATCTTTCATTAGTTTTAACTTTTTATTTTCCACTCAAATATGTCGAGATATTGGCAGAACTAGCAGAATCGATAATTAATGAGATTGCCAAGCAGCTGCAAACTGACCATTTTAGAAATAACAAAATGTGACCCCCTTCATATCCTATTTCATAGCTGTTTAAAATATAATTTTAAAGATATACATAAAGATAATGTTTGAAAAAATGTTTTTACTTAATCACAACATCACAACAGCCCATAATTAAAGTTCAACAGAAACTAAGAGAGATCATATTGTTGTGAAATTATCACTTGCAATACCAAAAATATTTATTTCTAAGTTCATTGGTTTCTAAATATCATAAAGTAAATCTTTCATTTCTTATCTCAATGAACATAAACTTTATTTATTTCTCACCCATGTAGGGTCGAATCTTGTAAACTTACGAAACAACGAAACAATACTGTTCCATGACAACATCGCTGCCCTACGCTAGATGGCGCCAGCAATATAAACTTATATTTTCCAACACAGCAAAAATTTATTTTTAAACAATTTGTTATATTCAGTTAATTATATTTTTGTTTCTTGGTAAGGAGTTCAACTTGGCCACTTTTGTCGCCATTTGAAATTTTGCGATTTTTTGAGTATTTGTTCGGATACGCTTAATGAGTTTCTGCATTGGCTTGCAGCCCTTCAAACTCGTTTGAGTATTGATTATGCAGAGTCTATAAGGGTGTTGTAAATTTTACTTTATTAAACTTTTATTTTAATGCACTTGACTATTTACACTCAACAGTATTGGAACAGCTTGGCCTAGACTCGTTTTCAAATGAAATTTTTTGATTAATTTTTATTAGAATTTTTTCTTGTTTTTTTTTTTTTTAAATAACAACATTGCAGTATACATTGCGTAATGTTTATAATAAATATATTCAAGTTATTATAAACAAATGCATACTTAAATGTTGAATCAACTGCTCGGTGAGTATGTACTTGAATGCCATCTATAAGGCTAATCGAATAAAACAAAATGGCTTTCAAATATTGCCACAAAAGCAGCAATTAACATTTTATGGTAATGGCATGTGCATGTGTGTGTGTGGGTGGGTGTATGTAGGTGGGTGTGGGTGGTAGCTGTGCGAGTATTTACTCTCTTTATGCCTCCTTAGACTATGATGCTCTTTTATGACTGCCTTACTCTCTTTAGAGCAAAAATCTTTTTGCTTTTGCAGATGGCATCGCACTCAAAAAATAAAAAATAAAGAAAACCACAGAAGCGCAGCTGAGATGAATTTTATTAAATTGAAATGATTTCAAACAAAGTGAATATTTTCGTATGGGTACTCGCGATGCTCTATGAATGAGTCCATGGATGAAATACATTCAGATCCGTTAAATTAGTATTGGAAAATATTTGTAAAATTAAATGTAAAGGTGTGACAATGAATTAGGCTGCCTACTTTAAAATGGTAAAGCTTAAAAATTTTAAAACTTTATTTTTTGTCTGTATTTTAGGATCTTTTATTTAGTTAAATATTCAACTTCTCTATTATTTATAATTTTGTTATTTAGAAGGTGTGCTAGACATTATAGATATCAGCTCAATATCGTATTTATATATAAAGTAATTATTTTATTTTAAGCTATTGGCTGATATTTTTTTGTTTAATAATTTTGTTCCAAGCTACAATAATTTTGATTGTAAGTAATAAAATAGGCCTACTAAATGTATTTAGCTTTTAAGTCTAGAAAAGTTATACTTAGTTAAATATTTTTTTTTTTTTTTTTTTTTTTCCTTATTATTCCACTTGGGAACTTAGGGCCTCTACAAGAGCCATCCATCGAACCCTAATTTTTCGCCTGGGTCAGTTGTTGGAGGATGGATCTTCTCCAGGTCGCCTTGGGTCTGCCGATCCGTCTATTGCCTTATGGATGGATGCTAGCTATCTGCAGTTTTCTCCATTTCCTCCTCGAACTGAGCTAATCTTGATGGATCCTTTTAGGGTTCTAACGGTCCATTGTCCTATTCGTGTCCGTTTTTTGAAAATGCCTTTGGACGTCATCGAACTTGGGGAGCCGTTTATGTATTCCCTTGTGTAGGTTTCTGTAATCTGTTGAGTTTTTCGGTCGAACTGGTGATTGGCCAGATGCGGACTTATCCCAGTGGTGGGCTGCCACCTGACGCCTAATGGGAGTAGCGTCTGCGCTTGGCTGCGCGGAATGGCTGGGCGATACAGTCTTTTTTATTGTTGGCATCATTCTAGCTGGTGTTGTTGCTGTACGCCGAAAAGCTATGAATGGCGCTTGGTTCTATGGTATACCCTCCATTTAGCGTGGGGGGTGAGGAGTGGGGCAAGGGGGGATGCCAGAAATTGTTGAATTTTTGTGCAAATGGAGAAAAGCTTTCTATTAGGTAGAGAAGCAATTTTTAAGAGGGACGTTGGAGTGGTCATGCCTCTTGCCATGAGTGGGATTCGAACCCACGACCCCGCGATTAGAGGGCAAGTGTATTACCCACTAAGCTACGAGGCCCCACACAGTTAAATATTAACTTAGACTTAAATAAATATTTAATATAATATTATATAATATATATATAAACATATTTTCTACGCTGTTCATTTTGTTCTCTATTTTTAGTAAAAAATTAACAATATTATATTTCTTTAAAAATATTTTAAAATTTTTATGAAATAATTGCATTTGTTTTATAAGTAAGAAAACAGTGCTGACGCATTATTTATAGTTTGCAACCAAATGCTTTTTTCTCTTACTAAAGAGCATACAAATTCGCTACCTAGCCCTTCAAGCCCAGGCCCAGCATCAAGTGTGGAATATACGTACATATTTTGTCGCACTGTGACGCATTTAAATAAATGAAAAAAAAGGAAACCGAACCCAGCCTCAAATCAAATTTTTTCCTGCCTAATTTTTTTATTTTCTTTTGCCGCCATATTATAATGCAAAAGATAATAAAAGTGAAATCGTAATGGCTGCTCGCTGCACGGCCGCCATTTTGGAAATGCTTTTAAGCGCCGCCACAGAGTTTCCACATTTCTTCGCTTTGTTTGCTCTCTTCTTTTTCATTTTTTTGTATTTATTCTACTGTTGGCTTTTATTCAAATTAGGCTTGGCACACACACAGATAGATAGATAGATTGCTGCAGACCAGGGAAGACAGCAAGATGACGATGGAAGAAGGTGCAGGGACAAATCATAAGTGGAAATCTAATAAAGCCTCCAGTTATGCTACAGCAAATTGTCAATGTGACTTAAGTTTTATGAGTGCTTTGGTCCTTGGCTATAAAATCAAATAAGCTCAGCCAATCGTCGCATAAATTTATGACATATGCATACACACACACACAGGTAGTAGCTTAATATGGCCATAGCTACAGGTATTGGTCTGTCTGAACATTCCGAGCAGTGTAAGATGAGCAGCTGTGGGGGCTTACTGTGCTGTAGAGCTGCAGTACTGTCCAGGCAATGTCCAGGTAATGTCCAGGCAATGTCCAGGCAGGTAATGCCATTATAAGGCAATCGTATTTGCAGCTTGTGTGCGCTCAGTAGCATTTCATAAGCATAAAGTGTGTTAGATACTATATATATGCAATCTATAAGCAAAATCCTTATTTGCTCTAAGGATGTGTGTTTTTGCTGGAAAGAGGGCAAAGGAAAAAAAATTGTATATCTAAAACTAATTTTCCAGCTTTGAGCACAACTTAAGCCCCACAATTGACAACGCGCTTTAAGGTTGCTTTTGCTTTTTATGCTACTTTTTATTAACGGACAAACATTAATTGGAGTACAAGTCACAGCCTTACGGTTCCGTCAAGTCCACCAGCTCTACTTCTTTCTCACAGTCTTCTTCTATAATATAGCTTAAATCTCCGATCTTTTCTTCGTCTGTCTTGGGTCCCTTCAACATTGTCAGCGCTACAGCCACACAGAAGGCCAAGAAAAGAGCCACATAGCCTGTGGCATATATCTGTGGTTTAGTTAGAAAAAAATTCAATTGCCATAAAAGATTACGTGACCCAGCCACTAAATGATAGGCTATGGGTACAGCCAATAGGAACTTGGCCAAAGTGATCAGATAGCCATTTAGTTCGCAAGCATTCACAATCTCTACCCAATCTTCAATCTTACGATTAGATAAAAGCGCTGTCAAGCCTATAGCCCAGACAGATATTGCTAAAGCGCCTCCACTCATGCGCAAAAAAATTGACATAACAGATGTCAATTCTTTCCTATATATGCTGAGACAGGGTGAAAGACGGCGTTTCAGCGACTGATTTCGTTCGGCATAGCCAACATCCAAATTGTCATTCTTTGGGGGAACCACAACAATTTTTATATTACGCTTCCCTTCGCTGTTAAGGTGTGCTCCCCGATACAGATGGCACAGTGGTTGCAAGCCATTTAAGTCCAGGCTTGGGCTGAACAACTTGCAAATATGGGAAGTACTGCGAAGGTGTTGTCCAAACAATCGGCTGTAATGATGAGAGAGTATTGCAATTGCATTTAATAAGCTCGATCTTTGGGTAATCTCTGCAATACTTACGCACAAAACATTTTTCTGGGTTTATGTTAAGGAAATTTGTAAACTTGATTTTGCACAAAATATAAGTGTTATGAAAAACTATATGTCATATTTATATATGTGAGTAATTTGCATACTAAGTTTATTAAAAAAATTTCAAAATACTTTTTATAGAAAAAATTTAAGTGGGCGTAATCTCTGGTAGAATCTTTTATAGAATCAATAGCATTATTCGTCTAAAACGTAATTATCAGATGTAAAACAATTTTATTCTTATAAATGAGTCGCCGTCAGCGATGTGGTGCAAGGCGGCTGGTTCTTTGGCAGTTGCATTAAATGCGATTGGCTGTTTTTTGTGGCATAAAAGTTTGAAAACTTGTAGATTCTCTGCTAGAGCTAAATACTTATACAAAATACTTAGTTACTCCTAGAGAAAATAGTTGCCTCCGCTTGATCTGTGCGACAGAACTTACATTAATAGCTTTGTGGTTCTCTGCTGGTTTTCGCGTTGACTTGCTCCTTGGTGTTATATCTTAATAAATAAATTCTTATTAAATCCTATATTATAACACAGCTGTTCGTTCAATCGAATGTAAAAGTCGTCCTCAATCAAAGGGTATAGTAAAAAGTTTCTCTCGAACGCCCCATGCCTTAATCGAAAGAGGTATCTACTGCCTACATCTATTTACTAAGATTGTAGTAGCATATATTGGGCACTGTGATGCTGTTAATATTGTTTGTATTCACGACTGTCCCAGCGTACCTGAATTCCTTGATAATTCAAAAAAATACCCTGTCTACCCAATAGTAGAGAGCTTATACCTTATCTTAATCTGATTCAACGTTAGAGGTCCTGCTGACTGCTTTTCGTTCAGCGCCCAAAAATGTCAATAAAATCGGCGTATGCAAAGACCTAGATACATTTTTTTAATAAAATGTTGGTATGATGTACACCAGCCACCTTTCTAGAAAACAACCTCCTTCACTAAAAAAAAATGAATAGGTCACATGAATAGGTCACATGATAATCTAAAATTTTGTGGGTTTCGGCGAGGTACCGTTCTGCCTTGACAAAAACCAATGTCATTCTGCAAAGTCTCATCATCTTTGCAGGAATTTCGAATTAGACAAACCCTCAAATGGTTTAGTTTATTAAGTATAAAAAAATTGGGTTTTTTTTCACTCTTCTCAGTATCTTATTGCATATTGATCGGTAAAGGGTTCTGAAACATGACGTATAAAATTAAAAAAAATTCAACAAAAGCTCTAGGATTAAACGAGAATACGGTCTTATATGAAGTAACTCTTCATAAATTTTTTAAAATAAACCAAACTGGCATAAACAGTCTGATCCTTAACCTTGTGTTTTAACCAAATTGTTATCTTTATCATGCCTCAAACACTGAAGACTTGTTAGCTACTAAAACGCTCATGAATATCTTATAAATATTCTGGAATCTTCATTCCTTATACGCAACAATCACAATATAATTTGAGTTTCGTCTAAACTACAAACTTCTAGTTTAAATTAAAGAAAGGAGAAAGGAGTTGTCTTGTGCGTTGCTATATACATGTCAAAACAACAACTACACCTTGTCAAAGAGTATGAGAAAAAAAATCCAATAAACCATCTACGATATATACATTCTAGAGGAAAAAAAATGGCTTAAAATTACATAAATTTTGCAGAAAATATGAAGCATACAAAGTGCAAAAAAAGAGAAAAACAAAGTAAAGAGTAGAAGAGAGTACATCATATATGGTTACGTCGTGGCTAAAGAAAATGCCACACGGGGCAAATGTATGAAGTATGAAATTTTGCGGTAGCAAACTCACTCACTCTCCTAAAAGTGCAACCTAACATACACTCTAACACACAACAATGTGAGAAGAACAAGCGAATAAGCACTACTACAACAGCAAAGGGTAAAATGCACATGTAAAATTGTTTACTCGAATGTGAAATACTCTTTTCCACAAAGGAAGTAGATAGTTGCTTTACTTCTGAGCTTTGGAAGAGCAGCCCAAACTTTTTAAAGAATAAGTTCAGCGTACACATGAAAACAATTACGATCTGTGCTTATAACTTTGATTCCATTCAAAGGGGATTCTTGCTTAATAAACGTTGCTTGCCAAGAAATCTAAATCTATTGACCTAGTTAAAACTTAAGTCAGTCAAGCTGCTGCATAAGTTTTTGATGAGTACTACCTCGTATCTTTCCAAACTGCATCTAATTTAGTAAGTTTGGATAAAGACAAGCGAATGGAATTTAGACGTAGAGGCGAGGTATTGAATTTGGCTACAACGGAATTCTTTTGTAATTTTTTGCCTTTGCTATCTAAAAGTCGAATACATTAAAATTTTTTAAGCTTAATTTACTTAAAAGGCGCTACGGTAAGCCTGGTAATAGATATTACAAAGGTAGGAGTAGTAGTACGTATTCGAAAGACTTTATCGACCTACAACCTAATATTTGGAAATTTCTTAGAAATCGATACTGAAAATGCTTCTTGCTCCGTTTGGGGCATCACAGTACTCATGAAGCCTTACTGCAGCACAGAACAACATAATTCTCTCCATCCATTCTAACTAAATCATCCACTTCATTCTTAGTCGCCTTAATTTATCTTTATCGTCATTTGTTTATATATTGACACTGCACTTGATTGAAAGATGGATTTTCCTATAATTAGTAAATTAGAGCTCCTAAAAACAGTCAAGCTGCTTAACCTTTTTTTAAAGGTCAATAGGGCCCACCAAACCCCGCTTATGACACATAAAGCATATACTTCAAAAGCTAAAACTTTCATAAAATTATACTTTTATTTTAAGTTTTCTAAGTTTCATTATTGCAATATATCTTTAAAATCGCCAACGAAACATATACAAGCTGAGATATACCGAACCATTAAGTATGCCAAATGGTTCTAGAACTTAAAATGCGTGTTATTTCGCAACTACCAACTAAAATACGGCTTGAATCGACCATAATGCTGAAGTAAGTTGTTAATTATAAGCGTAAAGCGTGTATATTATTTATAAAAATGGTTACTAGACTATCATGCCCTTAGTGCTCCGACGTTAACTTTACAATCTGCATCTGCTTGTAATTTTGTGCGTGCTACCATGGTTTAAAGGCCGTCATCGAATTTGACAATTCATCTCGTTTTGGGCCTTCACAAGCATGATTTTCCAGAAAATTCTGATTTTCTCTCAAACCGCATCAGGTGTTCAAGCTTGGTGTCAACGCTGGTAACCGTTGTTCAGTTGCCTTATAACCGGATAATTTTCGTGGTGTTTTTCGTTCAAAAATAATTATCTGTTTTTATCGTCATGGCCTCAAGTGACCGCGCGAATATATTATAGATTTTCTTACTTCTCGAAAGAAGTTTGTTTAAATAGTTGAGGATGTTTATGGTTGGATCTGTTAAGTGCGCCCTCTGCTTGCCAAAATAAGTTCGGAATAAGTGAACTGTTCAAAGATTCAAATATATTGTTACCAAAGTTATTATTTAATTAATTTAATTATTTTCATATAATTCAAATGGGTCTTGATTGGCTTATCTTCAGCGAAGATGGACAGATTCCTATTTTACATAGCACGCCGTAATGGGGAACAAAATTCTACAATGGCACAGTAAGTACGCAAATATTTATATAAAAATAAAGGTTTCATGCGTGTGCAAAGGTTGTTCTATTCTCTTATATCTTGCGCCCATTTTCTTATTTCACTTCAGATATTGTGTGTTTTTCTTATGTCCAAATTGTAATTTTTCTTCAGTAGAATACGAGGTTTGCTTTACGTCTGCTGCCTTTTGATTCAGATTACGTCGGTTGGTTCTCTACTTAAAGCGTGTCACACAAGCCAGCGCCATTTTATCTTCAGTATCTCTCTGCGTAATAGCGCTTGTTGGTTTCGCGACTATAATTTTCTATTACAAAAGCGATAGTTCCGAAAATATTGCAAATTTGTCTGAGGTAACGTTCTTGTCTTAACTCTCTCACATCTATTTGCTTAATTCTAGCTCTCACGCGCATTCGCGCTTTCAGGGCTTTCAGGCTGCACTATTGCCTACTACCATCTCAAGTTACTTATCTCAAGTTGTTGAGCAAAACATTTTTATCGTTAAGATTGTCTTCAATTCTATCCGCCAAAAGTAACTGGAACACTTTTATGCACTGAACACCCTTTATAGACAACGAGGATACAGGGTATTTGCAACAAAGTGAGGAGACAACAAGTCTAGTAACAACAAGAAAATGGCGGCCAATAGGTTTGGGTTGGCTGGTTGGTCGTGGCCATCGCCATTTTGCGATTCTTCTTCTTGCAGTCAGCGAGAGACTGATTTAAAATGTTACCGTTATTTATACACGTAGCTGCTACGTGTGCATGTGCGAGTGTGTGTGTGCAAGAGAGCAGCGGCGGTGTGTGTGTGTGAGCACATTTTTCATCGTTTACTCGGAAGGCGTCACTTTTGCTGCCATTGTTCTTGCTGTTGTAGTTGTTGTGCTTGTTTCAGCTGCAGCACGACAGTAGTGACTGACTGCGACTTGGTCGCTCTTAAGCAGCAGTAGCACAACAGCAACACCAACTGAGCTATTATTTGTTGTACATGTGTGTGTGTGTGTGTGTGGGTGTAAGCGTGAGAGGGCGGAAAAGAGATGTGGCAGCAAATGTGCTGTTCGCTGTCAAAAGAGATTTTTTCAAATTAACTTTTCATATATTTATGTTTGTTTAAATTTGAAGTCAACTTTTTTTTTATGTTGCATATTTCGGGCTGTATATCAGAGGGTCTTACAAGTTGCACCCCCACCCCCCCCCCCCCCCCCCCCCCGCCAGGTAGCAGTGGTGTAGATGCGGCTTTTTGTGATGGGGAAGAGTGTGCTATATTACTGGATTGTTTCTTAGTGGAACTCGCTGGAGTTGAGTGCTTTGTCGAAAAAGTTGTAAAGAAATTTGCAAATTAATGTCGAATTATTTAAAATCAAGAGTATTATGTAACACAAATTTGAAGAAATTTGTTCCATTTTAAAAATTGTAAGTGCTTTGATTACAATAGTAAAATTTTTGGAAATCACTTAATTTATCTTTCATACTTATATTGGGGGCGTACTAGCCGAAGATTGGTGGTTTCGATTTCCAGTAGCAGCACTGTTGCTTATCTAAGAATTCGCATTACTAAATAATGACACAACCGTTCCAATATAAACTGTAGCTTCTTATTCTCTTTAGAGATATAACCATGCTCCGCCTTTGCAGCGATCACAGCATAGTTAAGGAAATCAACTTATTTTTATTTAGAAGGCAAATTTTAAATATATAATATTTGGTATATGAATACTTGCATTTTGCTGTTTTAAAAAATTTTCTAACCCTTTTTCAGCTTGAAGAAATTCTTAATTTTCAATGATGATCAAAACCAAAATTGATGAATTTTGGAATGTTAAAACCTACAAAAAGAAAGTAAGTGTACAATATTTGCAACTACATTCAGCTTTCTTGTATCGTTAAATGCGATATAAAAGATTCCGGCTGGAATTGGCTGATGAAGTGCGCTTACAGAACAATAGACATTGAATTCATCCGAAATCTTTTTGACGTGTGTTTCGATTAAAAATTTAATGATCTTTTAGGTAAATTTACTATTGTCGGCGATAACAAAGGATATCTAATTGTGTAATTCTTAAAAAAAATGAGAAAAAACGTACGTAATAATGTAATTTTAAAGAATTTTTTCCAGAAAATTCATTCGTTTTTTAATCCTGGTCTGCTTATTCAACAAAAGAAAGCCAAGAGTACTTAAGCCTAAGGGAACGTAGTCCATTAGAAATTCACAAATATCCATATTTTATTAAAGCTTTGACCATCTCATTTATTAATCTTTATCGCAACTGCGAAACAAACAGTGCATTTCTTTATTGTTAGTAAAAATGAAATGTATATTTTGACTCTTTGAGTATTACCTGAGTATTCTGAGAAAACAAATAATAAAAATTTTATGTCTTGCTTTTTATCTATTGGCAGTCTCTTGAATCGGCTACCACGTATCATGTAAGATTTGTTTATACAATGAAACCAATACACAGATAAGTCTTTATTTTATAGAAAAGAATTTCAATCGACATTGAAGCTCCTTGAAATTAAAAAATCACGCAGTAAAATCGCCCCTTTCATGAATCACAAAGTGATCAATAGGCAACTAACTGACTTTCAATATTCTCCTGACTTGCACCCTATCTTCTATGTCACTGCATTACCCTTACCCTGCATCTATACAAAAATAACAACATGTATAAGTTACATGTTCTTCCAATTTGTTATTTTTTCTGACGCCTTCTGGCGCTTGAATGAATGTGTCATAAACGTTTTGGAGTTGAGACCAAAAAACACTCAAAACGAAGCCAAAAATAAACCAAATATGTGAACAATTTTTATTTTCGTTTTTAGATTTTTTTTACCTTAACGCAAAACTATGTGAAAATATTGTTGCATATGAAAATGGCTACATTTTGGTTGTTGCTCTGTTGTTGTGACTTCGCTGTTGTTTTTATAAATTTTTAAATAACGTAATTTTTTGTGACTTTTGTTTGCTGGTTAATAATTGATTATGTAACATTGCATGTAATGTCAAGGTAGCTTTGCTATTGCAAAACTTTGAGCACTTGTAAAAGTTTCAAACTCGATCGAACAACATTTTGGCTGGCGCGTGAAAACTCAAACAAAGTGAAAAACCAACTGATCCCATGCTTTTCATTAAGCGTTCTTTACTTGTTTGTTGACCCAAGTGCAGCGCTTAGAGCAAATCTCGCTGGGATTGTATTCCACATTTTTCGTTTTTCGGTTTTTTTTTTGTTTTTTGTTTTTGCTGTAAAAGCTGCTTTTTTGATGTGACATTTTGCGCTTAAAAATGCAGAGTGCTCCCCACAGGCATTTCAAGTTGAACAACGTCAAAGCGTGAGTTCCTGTCAGTGTGCTGACTGACTACCTCGAGCAGCTCAAAGCACTGCAAACCAGAGCAAATTCCCAGAGATTGTCAGGACACAAGTAACATTGTGTGCGGGATAGGAGATGGAGAAAAAAAGAGAGAGAAGCACGGAATACGAAATTGAAGCGCAAAAAACATAATAATAATAATAATAATAATAATAACTAAAACAAAAGGTGACACAACTTGATGGCCATTTTGTTTGGTTTGTTTGTCCCATCTTGTTGATGGGTGTCAACGATTTTGTCAAATATTTTCCGCATTATGTTGTACAAAGTATTAATTATATGATGTCAAAATTCTTACATTAAATTAGAAACCACAAACATTGAATGGCTTTTAATTAAGACAAGTGTGCGTGTGTTTGCGCAATTTGATACAAAACCAAAAATAAAAGCAAAATACCCATCCGAAATAGATAAGTACGGAAATCGTTACAAATTTCCCATAATTTATTTAAATAAATGCTTGCTCGCAGTTGGCTGCTCATTGAATTGGCAATAATAAAAAATAGTTAATTAACTATATTAAAGCTCTATAATTAGATTCAAAAGCGACATGAACATTATAACTAAACAATTTTAATTTATGAGAGTTTTTTTTTTCTTATGTGGTAATTAGAGATGACAGCGTGACACACGTGAAATATTGCAAAGCAGCATAAGTAAAAGTAGACGTATTATAATTATTGTTTGTAAGTTAATATAATAACAAAAAAATTTTAATTTTTATTAAAATTATAGAAAACTATATAAAAATGGTTAACATAGCTAGTTCCAAATACAGTTTCTTACTTTTTGCTTGTTTTTGTTTTAGTAAATTAGCAACAAAGGTTTTGGCGCGGGAGAATGAGTAAAGTTTATTTTTTTAAGGCCATTAATATTATTTACAATAGTATTTAAGTAAGAGGACAAAAATAGTATAATCCTTAATTTAGAACAATCTTAATCTATTATTATAATTATAAAATAACAAAATGTTCTCTATTTCGCGTCAAATTATTTAATATTCTAAAATTTGTTGTGTTCTCAACTGCTTAAGTTAAGTAACGATTTGAAAGATTTTAATTCTTTTTTAAAGAAACATGATTTTGAAAAAAAATTCTACAGTTGTCAGAAGGCTAAGAAACGCACGAAAGTAAGTTATTCGCGACTGAATTAAAATTATTAAGAATGTGTCAATGCTCCATTTAAGAAACCATCTCTGAGATGCTTTTACTTTACTTGCACTTACTTCAATTGTCCATCACAAAACAATTCAAGTAGCTGTCGCCAGGAGTACCTGCGTTGGAATTATCTTACATCCAAGTTCCGGCCATAGGGTAGCAAGCCGAAAGATACGCGAATCACTCAGGTTATTAATTGTCAATATGAAATAGGATTCGATAATGACACTATCCAGAAAAGATATGCTTGACAAGGAGCTCGTATACAGCAAAATCATAACTCTGCAGCAGCATAAGAGAACTCGAGAATGAATTTGACAGAATAAATAAAAAAAAAAACAAATTTTATCATTTGTCATTATCATCAAAAAATCATATACGATTTTTAATTTAAAAAACTATTCTGATCTGAACTTATCAGCAAATCCGAGTCGGAAACATTCCTCCATTTCTAAAAAAATGCTTACTTGCCTTAAATCTCCACAAAACCGTTTCGCTTTTGAATTTAATTTAAGGATTTGAGGCACTTAATTTGCATTGAAAACAGACACTTCTAAAAAAAATCGTTTCCTGTTTTCAAAAACGTCAAGTTTCGAATCGTCTTACTCAATCAGTATCTTAAATAAGAGCTAAAACTCTAATTCTAATCATTCTTTTTTTACCAGAAAACACACAAATATATGATTACTTTTTAGCATGCATCTAGATGATCTGATTTTTACGACTAAAAGAAATTTGGTTACAATTAATAATTACTTATTAACCAGACGAACCAGTTGATGGAAGTTCAACTTAATTCCAAATTATATAGGATGTTTCAATACGTCTATAAATCGTTCGATTTTTGTTAAAAGCATTACTGTAGCTTTAAAAGGTCTTTGAGAACTTAATGCAAGTTTTATAGACGGACTGCTTACGCTTTTCAAACCGAATATTAATAGGAATTTCGGATCCGAATTTCACCGAAAGTTGGAAACGGCGATCTAGAATTTATTGCTAGATATACAAATAATAATATCCCTATTAATTGATTACAATCCTTAATCGCTGTACGATCTCAAGCAAATGTTTAAGGCTTCAAATAATTATTTAGTCCTACGAAGCAGATAAAATATATTTGTAGCTCACGATTCATATCTGTTTAAGGACTTTTTGTTTCCGAAGGACGCATCGCTAGCACAATGGCCGCATGTCAGAGTCTGAAAGCATGTAACTATAGCATCAGGAAAAACTTGGCTACTTTTCATTAATTACTTTGCTTGATGGTTGCCTTGGCTGCAGTGGCTGTCGCAGCCACTTAAAGGCGCTTTTTACCTTTTTTTTTCCTTTTTTTTAATAGCCGCCGGCATGCCAGGCTAAATAAATTACAAACATAACGAGCTGGCGGAGACAATGCTGTGGGAGTGGGTTCATCAATGTGGGCGGGCTGGAGTTCGACGTTCAAGTGTTTTGATTGAACACTCGCAACTTAAGTTTTGACGTTAATCTTTGATTAGAAAACTGGCGGCAGCACTCTAATGTCTTTCTTACTTGAAGCTGTGGACTGATTGTGCGCGTGGGTAGCTAAGGGTATGGGATGCTATTGTTATTGGAGGGGGACTGGGGCTAGCATTTGCTTTCAGCAACGTTTTCGCTGACACTTCATTATGTAATTTTAATATGAATATTTGCCAGTCAATGACGGTTGACGCTCCACCCAAGCGATTGCCAACAATACCCAAGTCGTAGCCCCAACCCCAAGTGTGCCTGCAGCCAGGACACAATGCCAAGCGATAAAATCTCATTTTACCAAACGTTTGATCTTAATTAGTGTACTTGAACGTTCTGTAGTGGGTCTAGGCAGTGGTTTGGTTGGTGTGCCCGCTAGAAGAGCTATCGCTGCTTTAGTGTCGGCTTTGCATCAGCAGAATAACAAAATGTCGCAAATCACAGTGCGCCACGTCGCGTCGGGTCGGTAGGCCCCCAGAATGTGGTGGGATAGACGAACGGAAAGGCCTTTGGGGGCTCTCACTTGATTGGCAGTTGGCTTTTTGTTTAAGCGGATTTCATTGTACGTAACGCATTCGCATATTAATTGAAGTTTACATAGCACAAAACAGTGGACTGACTCCCAGCCCATGCTGCCACATCACCATCAGCTGCCACACATTCTCATTCCTTTAACTAATTAAATAGCTTGGTCCTTTGCAATGACAGCGCAGAAATTTGTCGCAGTGTAAATGTCACAGGGCGCGTCAAAATGTCAAACACGCGCAAATTTCCAGCATAAACGCGGTAAACTTGAATGTTATTGGGGGTCCAACAAATCCCGACGACACTGGCTCCGATGGAAATATTTTTCAATTAAAATCGTTGCAGCTATTTGCTGAGCACTTTGAGCGATACGCATTAAAATTTAGCAGTTACGTTGGCTGAGTGGTTGGGTGGTTGCGTGGTTGGCTGGATGGGTAACCAAAACCTAAGCAAAAATCGCATAGGTGGGGCTTCTACTTAATTACCTATGTAGTATAAAATGAATGGAATGCATTGAGGAGGAGACCATTGACTGTGATTTGCAGACCATTATCATAAATTTACTTGCTGTCTGCGGTTGAATTTATTAATTAAAATCTAGAGAAATCGAATGGAAAAAATTACGACAGCAATAAGAGAAAGACGAAGAAGTGGTTGTTGTAGTATTAGTTGGAAAATGTCATCAATGTTGATTTGTGAAGTTGTTTCATTGTAAATAGAATTAAATGTTGATTGTCTATGGAATGATAATTATTGCATAATTTAGTGGAAGTTAATGTTGGATGGGTGAGATGAGAAACTGTTTTTTCTTTGAGTTCGATTTGTTTGAAAGCTGTCGCTGCTTATGGCTTCACGCGAGTAAGTGAACTCAGTTCTGCTGCAGGAAGTTCTGGATCATGTCATGGCGGCAAACCATTTGAAAAAAAATGTTTTTTTTTTGTGGAACTTGAACAGGGCTATATTTTACTATGGTATTTGTTAACTTAACTTCAATAAAGCACAAGAAAACGTAAGTTTCTGTAACTTAAGGCCATATTTTTTAAAGAACACGGCAATGTAGGTTTCATATCAGCATTACAACAATAGAAGTCGCTTTTGTCTATACTCTACTCAACACTGACTATTTGCTCCGTACAAGTAATGAAAGATGATAGAAAAAGGTATAATGTCTAAAGCCAAATCTCATCAGGGTCAAATCAAGATGATGTATACGATTTATCAAGATTATAAGATCTAAAAATTATACGAAACCCTTCTAAGTTTTATTCAACACACACTGAGCTCGACCTTAAGTTTTTGAATATAGAATGTTGATGAAAATTTTCTGACAAATTTTAATGTCTTACAACTACTTTCAGACATTAGCGATTGGCAATTCTTTGCTATGGTAAAAATTACTAATTTTAACTTTGGGATATGAGAATATTTATTAAAGACCAAGACGACCTATTTCTATACATTAGAAACGACACTTAACTTGAACTTTTAACTTAACTTTGCTTTAGATCTGACAATAATCTGGTAATCTTACTCTCGTATCATAATATTTTAACAAAACATATGGTCGGTGTGTTATAATTTTAGGGGGAAATGTATAATTAAGTTGGGCCCAGAATTAGGTTGTCTATCAAAAACAAACAGATATTAATGAATCAATGCAAGATGAGGAACTAGTGTAGACTACAACATTGAATCTGACTTGTACTAGAAAGAAAACGAGGCAACAATTTTCAAGAAAAAAATTTTGTTTTATATCGTGTTAGAATGTTAGAATTTACTAACTATATATTATGTTGAATAAATATTTTTAAAAGCTTCATTTTAGTCTGATACGCTTTACGCGGTTTTTTCATATAAAAAGTCTGATTTGATTTACGCGGTTTGGACAGGAAAAGGCGTATTGGCGCTATCTAGTAGATTTATCACAACGACTTGAATCGTATTTTAAGATCTATTTAATTTTATGAATGCACAATTAAGTATTTGCTCAAGTGTTTCCATATAGTTGTAACGCGATGATACGCTTTAGAAAATTGAATTTAGTCAGGTGGTTCATTTTCGGAAATATTTATTGGTTTCAACTAAGGGGACTTACAACATTGTGTCATTGAGAGAATTGGACTGAAAAGCCAACTGCCCTTTGCAAGCCAGTCTTCGCGTTGATTCCTGCTTAAGAGTGCTAACTGTGAAACAAAGCCTGTCTTCATCTTTATATTTACTCGTTAAGTTGATGTCCAGTGATGCAGTAATACCTAAGTCTGCACGAGAATTGGCTTGCAGTTTTGGGCTGTCTAGCTGATATATTATGATTTGTATTCAAATCTAAAGCTTTGCTTAATCCCGCTAAACGTCATAAATCGATTCCATTTTTGCGTCTTTCCTGTTTTACAAAGAGTAATTGCCAGATTAAAGAAGAAAAAGAAAAATCTGAGGATAACTTTTGTAGTGTCAATAATTAGCCTGAAAAGTTTTACCTTGGCTATTAACACGCCATTTGTAGCATAATGCGTTGGTTCCAACAAGTTTCACTTACACGCTTAATGGCTAGGACGACTCAAAGGATACATACACACACATGTGTTGGAAGTGAGCGTGTGCTTACGTGTGTGTGTGTGTGTGTGTGTGTGTTAGCCAGTTTGTGCCAGATTCTTAGCCATTAAGTTGAATGGCTTCTGAGTGGCAGTTTTGTGCCAGTTGTGGACAAGGGCCAACAAAAAACGACAACAAATTCTTATACAAAGAAACTTTTGCCGCTTGAACTTGATGCAAGAAGCCACCAGCAACAACAACAACAACTTTTGGTAGCACAAACAACAACAACAACAACAGCAATGGCCACACTTGACTTGTGTTGATTTCATAATTAAGCCAAAAAAAAAGAGTATAAGCCAACGCTTTAAAAGTTGACTCTGTCAGCCAGCCTTGAACTCATTTCGCAGCGAGCTACCACAACTCCATTTTGTTGGGGGGCAGCGGCAGAGTACCAGTAGTAACTCCTTGTTGCATTGCGTGCCGCCGCCAAGAACTACGCTTGGCCAAGTCAAAAACCACAATTCTTACACGCACACAATGGGCCCGCCTGCTGCAGTCAACTGGAAAATTGCCGCTTGCATTGTGGCAAATGTGAAAAAGTGCCAATGTGGGCGTGTCGTCTGTGTTGCTTTTCGGGTAGGCAGTCATGCCCCCAGGCCTTATTTATATACAAATATTTTTCATGCTCATATTTGTTGCAGCCCCCCAAAGTTTGTGTAATTACCTTGCCGCGGGAACGAGGGTGCTGCTCAGCCTAGGGGTTAAAAGGGGTGCAAACAACTTTACGTTGAACAATTCTTGAGAAAATTTGTATAACGATTGAGTACCGGATACGAGCAGCTGTGGTTGGAGTTGCTGACATATTGTTTAGTTTTCAAGCATTTTCACAGCAAAAAGACAGTTGAACTTTTGTCGAGGTTTGGGGGAAGCAACTGCAAAAGTTTTGCGCGACGTTGAAAAGCATAAAATGTTAAGACTTCTGTTAAGCTTAAAATTTGGGGGAGTGTGAGTTGAAAGTGGGAATGGCAAGTCGTCAGCTAGGACGTGCCGCAATGCATACCAGATTGGTTTGAATATATTTATAGGAATATCTTAGGCAGATAGATGCTTTCCTTCAGAATTGTACCCTTTTTTGCTCGTATTATAAGCCAAATTGGTTATAACTAGTTTAAAATTAAAGTGCAGTGGTCGATGAACGTGGAGATCAAGTCGTCAGCGAGGATGTGCTGCAATGAGAAATGCCCAAGTCAGATAGAATTTATACTCCCAAATTCCACGCATACCTCTTCTCTGCTGATGTTTTAAACCTAATTAGTTATTAATTTCAAATATAGTGAATTAATTAAAGAAAAAATACATTAATTTCCGTATGCTTTCAAAGGATACTGGCGCCATCTACAGACAGACGACAGCAGCTTCAACTCAAAGACTGAAGCAAAAGTGCAAAAATTTTTCTCGGGTATTCAAACACAAATCGCCAGCAAATTAACAAAATTATGTTTTAAAATTGCTTAAAAAAAACACCCTCTACAAGCCCCCAACCCTTGGGCGCTCTCGCAGCCCTCACCCATGCTCCACTTCCAGCAGCTACTGTGACAGCTGTTTCCTTGTCCAGGAGGTGTCAAATTAATCGAGCTAATTTTCAATAAAACCTGCACGTGTCAATTGAATTGCTGCAGCCATAAATCAGGCATACATGGCGTATACTCGATATATTGCTCAGCTGGCCTCTGCCGCTGTTAACCACAAAGCTGTTGGCCAGTACGGACCACTTGTGCCGTGCCCATGCAGCTGTTGCTGTCGCTGCTCCCAGAGCTGCTCAGTTTAGTTCCGTGGCAGCAATGTTGAGCTCATCTTAAGCGTGAGCATGAGTGAAATGGCATGAGTGTCAGGGCCAGGACACCATAAGTAATTGCATTAGCCTTCTGTCACCTAGTTATCGTTCTCTTTCTTTGAAATGCTTGTAACTCTTTCGCAGCGCGAATGAGAGACTAAGATGTACCAACTCGCACTCTCTATCTATCTCAGTTGTGGAGAGAAAAATGGCCAACAGTTTAAGCTCAGCCAGAAGAGTCAGAAGATGTAGCTATATAATTGAATTTTTTCCCTGCTTACGCTCATTTATTAATCAGATTTCAATCGCTATAAAACTCGTTAGCAGGGAGAACATTTCTAGTGCCCTCTACGGGGTTATCCCACAGGTTCACAGCTACCTACCTGCATTTCCGATGCACAGCAAATTAATGGCGTTCATTAGCCGCATTAAGATTGGCATCAAAAAAAAAAAAAAATGGAGCAAGAAAAAACGTCAAGAGAAAGTAAAAACTTTTACTCGGTCTTAGTGTGCCAGAGAAATATGTTAGCAGCGCGAGCCCAAAGTCCTTTTAATTATGAAAATTGAGTTTTGCATGGTTAAGTAGTTCAGTTGGAATAAGGAATGTATTTTTCATATTAATGATTTTGAATTGTGGATTTGCTGCTGGTAGAAATATTTATTGCAGTTTGTGCCAATTCTGTTGCTGATACTGAGTAGTTTTGTTGGATCATCGTGATGATCTTAAGAGTTCATTTGCTTAAATATAAAGAGTGGAAAAATATAAAATAAATTACTTAAAAAAGGTATGCTTGCTCCGGATTTTTATTTAAATTTACATTTAACAATGCATTTTTTAAATAGTTTTTATTTACTGTCTGCTGAATTTCCCTTAGCCTTGGTATATATGTGCAAATGTGTGTAAATTTTTGTACGAAAGAGAATTGGATCCATAATTAGTATTATTATTATTTCTTCTTTGGCCGGTTTTTCTGTTTATAATGCGATTTGAGTTAACGATGCTTTACGTGGGATAACTCAAATCTATCTGTTCCAAACGTGTTTCTTTTATAAGTGTAATATGCTGCATACAAAATTTTAGTATTAAAATATATTTGATTCTACTAAAAGATAACTAACCTGCGTCAAAAAAAAGTTTTAAATTCATTTTTTTGAAATTGATGCGAACTCCAAATCTATCAGTTTAGATTTTATTTGTTTATGTAATCTCAAATATTTAGATTTCTCATAGCGTGTTCTTCATTTGTTGATGCCTTTATATTGTGAGTAGAGTGTGAGTGTAGTTTATTTTGAATTTTCAAAATAAAAGTTGCTTACAAATCTCTTGACGATTTTAAAGCAATTTCCTTTATTTTGTGTAAAATATTTCTTCCATTTGAGAGCTTTTTTTAGCAATAGAATAAAATCTGCAATGGAACATTTGTTATTTTTTGTTATTTTTGTATAAAAGTGTAAAAAATAAAGGGTGTGCTCTTTGGGACTTGGAATTTATTTTTGTTGATTACATTTGTGCAGTAAAATGAATCCTCGCGTATGATCAATTATGAAAAAAGTTAGCTGAAGCCGTTAATATTCAGTACTATCGAATTATTTTCGAAAATCTACGAAAAATCCCTTATCTGTCATTCGTTAAGGTGAAAACTGAGCATTTCAGTGTCTATTCTATTTCAGTGAATTCGAGGCCCTACTGTATTAATATGCGTGGCAATAGCTATTGAACTCGTAGATTTGTTTGCAACTAACTCAGTACATAATAATATCTGCTTAGTGAAAATAATTTGCATTAATTTTTAAAGCCAATAGCTGTAGAAATGTAATTTTTCATATCGAAACTAGAGACTGGATACAAAGGGGTGGGAAATTGAAATGCACTGCGATCAACTCCAAGCAAAATTTATATACAAAATTATCAAGGTGGAGCCATCCTTTAATTTTCTATTTCGACGTCAAATCAAAATATCAATAGATTATTAAAGTTCTTTTCTGGCTAAACTGACAGAATCGTTGGAAGTGACACAGCAAATAATATTCGATTGGTTCAATAATTGGGAACTGCTAATTGAAAGATATAAGGTGGAATCCTCGTACTTCATAATAAGAGATGAAAGGTGGCTGTACGCAGATAATCTAAAGAAAAACTAATATACTTATACAGGTGAGACCGGTTTATTATAGTCAAAATCGGCGTCAATTCAAACTCATCATCATTTCAAGGTTCATTTGCTGCTAAAACCAGACGATATCATTAAAGAGAAACCTGATTCGCTAAAGCTAATGTGCCTAAGTCGTGCCTTACATATAATTCGACCATGAAAAGAAAAATCTGCAAGATAACAATGCTAAGCGCTCTTGGATCAAAGCCTATATGCAAACACTAAAATTGCAGGTCTTCTTTCACTTGGGGCTTGTGGAAAAAACGAAAATTGTCTCAATGCTTGAAGATGATTCCACAGATGGTTTCAAAAATTTTGGGCCTCGGTAGCGTAGTGGAAGCGCATTAGCCTTCGAAGTTCGGTGGATCGGTTCTACCCTGCAGCACTGGTGTATTTGTCTAGCACTGGCATAGCTGGCAAATAAATAGACGCTATTTACTTAAGAAAAAATCTATTAATTAAAGACATCGCCTATATTTCTCTTCAAACAGCTACTTACAGACATATCTCTATGATACACCTTTGGAGCGATGATATTATTATTCAAAAATTATCGGAGCGGTAGAAGAAAGTAGTCGCTTCTAATGGACAATACTTTGAATGATGCATTTTCAGTAAAGTTATATGGAAATAACATTATACAAAATTGCCTCTGAAAAGATTCTATTTAATGCTGCTGGACCATTTTGTTTGGATGAAATTATAACTAAATGTATGACCAATCGTCAAGAAGCTGTCGAGCTTACAGTGCCCTTTATGCTCATTAGAGATAAAAATTCGAAAAAATGGAACGATTGAATTGTTAGTAAGAAGATGAACTAATGGGTCTGCACGAAAGGTTGTTTTGAGTATCTTTAGCTTTTCTAGTCTCCTAGATCCGTGCAGTATAAATATAATATATTCAAGCATAAGGTAACACTTTCACAGCTGCTGCTCAATGTAAATAATTTCACTACCCAATCCCTATCGGGAAAAGAAACTGCTACACCTAAGATATATACACGTGAGAATATAGTCTCCAGCATATTTACCTTCATGAAGTTACTTCTTAGAACCCATTTGCGTTGGATTTTATCAACTTGCTTTTGTTCTGTGTCCATTTCTGTATTTTCTAGGTAGAAAGTGTTTCGTAGGCTAGGTGTGGTTTCTCTCAGAAGACACCTAAGGTATACTCTACGAAAGGTACTCCCTGAACTTGTGTCTGGATAAAGTAATAGAAAAGTTCTTAAATATTTATATTCCGTATACTTGGTTACTCACGTGTAGAGCTTGTAGTCTTTTGGATATGTTTTAAGCTGCTTTTGGTACATTTGTTATTTTTGGTGTGCGTGTGTGTGCGTGTGTGTGTGTGTGTGTGTGTTCAAAGTTTTAGTCATTATTGGCTTTGTCTGTTTTTGCTTGAACAGCAAACATTTTTCTCGTCTCGCGTCGCTTCTCTCTGCGCTTTGCATTGCGACGGCGACTCTTTCTGCGTTTATATCTAGTTTTATTTTCATCGTTATCCGGCCCCTCATCATCTGCAGCATTGCCGTTTTCGTCTGCCTCAATTTGACGTTTGCTCTTCTTTTTCTTCTTCTTTATTTCATTTTCTTCAATTGCCTTTGCCGCGGATCTTTTGTACTCCTCTGCTGCACAATTGTCTCTTATCTGCTGCATTACTTTTTGAAATTCAATCAACTTAGGATTGATTTCTTCACAGTTCATGTTATCGGTTTCTGTTGGTTCTTTAACAATCTCAACACTTTTCTCAAATTGATCAACAGCTGTATTTTCATCTTCTGAGTCTTCTAAGTTTTCATATTCGGGACTGCCATTGTATTGGACTTCGAACGCATCGTCAGATTTATAGACTGTATCTTGTGTAAAGCTATTCTGGTTAGGTGTTCCACCAAAGTCTTCCAATTGCTCAACGTTATCAATATGCTCATTTTCAACGACGTGCTTTTTTTTCTGTTTCTTACTTGGTCTTTCATTATACTCCGAGTCTTCTGACAACTTTTCGGGCTCGAAATCACGCTGGAAATCTTGTTTATGTTTCTTCTGCTTTGGCTGCTTTGAAGTGTATTCATTTTCGTCATATTTATGCGATACGTTTTCCATTTCCACAAATTTACGTTGCAAGCGCTTGCGTTTGATAGGAATGTTTTGAACGGTTGGAACTCGAAATTGACTGCTCGAAGACGGTGGAACCATGCGCATTGTAGAGTGCGCTTGTTGATTGTACGATTCTGGCTGATGCATTGGATAATGCATCTGTCTGCCACTTTCCATATGCATCCCCTGCTGTAATTCTCTGGGATATTTTATGAAAGCCTCACGATAGTTTGGATAACGAAAAGAAGGGTTCGCAGCCGGATTTGCAAAGATTGTAGGGCGCATATGTACATTGCTACAAGAGGGACGCTGGCTAAAATTATCCCAATTGTGTAGCATAGCTGGGCTGCGATGCTCATAGTAAGGAGTAGGCATTGGTGACATACGCTCTTGGTAGTTGCGCCACGGTACTGGTGTATCTGGGCGTTTGCTTGACACCAGTTGATTTTCATTGGCGATTATACAGGCCATATTGTATTCCATTTCAAGTTTTTTGCACAAATCAAATGTGACATGTCTATCGACAAGATAATACCAAGGTGCACCATGCGAATTTGGTGGTATTATCCATTGGTATCTTTTACAAGCCGCATAAATACAAAAGCAGGCTATCACTGTGGGTGGATACTGCAGGCACATGGTGCTGCGCAGCAAGCAATTGGTGCCCAAAGCGTAGGCGTAATGCTGTATACTCTTACCGACATTAATGCGTTCGCAAGTCTCGAGTATGTAAACGTGGGCGTGCAGAATGGTTAAATCAAAGCCCAGCGTTTTCAAAAGTATTTTCTCGTCCATGATTAGTTCCTCTATTTGTATTTCAAAAGAGCGTTTGGGTCCCGTGCACATGTTGAATGCCTTGACAATATTATTCAACCCTCGCTCCTGCTCTTCCACTTTGGAGGCCAAATAGAGGCACGCCGGGGCCATTGAATTGGCATCGAAGCGTTCGAACGAGTGTTTGGTATAAAAACGATGCATATACACGATGCCAGTATTTATGCACACCTGGGTCACTTTTAAAAGTTGGCCCGTTTCTTGTATCATGCGCGCAGTATGTTGTCGCAGACGCAACTCTTGTGTGGCACCAATGCCATCACGGCGACTGGGTGAGTTGGCCAGCTGCTCTGGTGTCAAATACCAACGCCCTCTGTCGCCAGCATGAGCTTGGACTGCGTGGTCCAACCAAACAGACATATTTAACATTCCAAACAACTACTTAAAGTTGTTTAAAATTTTTTTTTTTTTTGACGCGAAAATTTTAATTTTTTTTTTTTTTTTTTTTTTTGTTAATTTCAGCTGCGTTGTGATGCCCTGCACAATTTTTTCACTCTAACTATTTGACGTACGTTAAACGTCAAATGAACAATGAGTATGAATCGTTTGACTACAACTAGTAGAATCGGTGTCAAAGCCGATTAGTTTGCCCCTAAAAAGTTATCAATTAAATTAAAATATAAGTTTATCGATTATCAAATAAATACACTCCTGTAAATAAAAAACACTTTTCCAACACTGTTCGAGTTCGTATGCAGCAGCGGGAACGATTGGAATTGAAACATGCATAGTTGGCAAAGTTGCTCATATTTTACTTAAAACGTGTAATTACTTAACATAAAAGTTATTTTGGTCTTTTTTGTTTTATTTAAAATAAAAATAAAAAATTAACTTTAAATATTTTTTAAGTCATAGTCAATAGTCAACAAATAGTGCTGATTTTCGGTTTTTATGGTTTTATTTTTGAACCCTACATTAATTTGTTTTCGAAATTGAAATTTTAAGCAGCTTTATTGTTCTCATTACTTTGTGAAAACTTTGTTTGGAAAAATCCAAGTGCTAAACATAAAGTGAAAGTGAAATTTTTTTTTAAATTATGTATTTTTTTTGTTTTAATTATAATTTGCATGAATTTTTGTTGAATATCCATCTGGCAACCCACAAGCCTTATTACCGTCTGGCAACACCAATCAGAGCACTGTACAGGTTTTCCACAGACGTCACCAAGTTCACACGCATCAGCCGTCAGATATATAAATTAATACTATTAAAAAACATTAAATTAACCATATTTGATCGAACAAATAAATAAGCATAACTATTACCAACAATTCTAAAAACTTCCCAGGAAAGACTGCAGGCTCATGCTGTGCTTACAAACGGTCCATTGTCTGACCGCAGTCCATGAAAAAAGGCATCACTAACGACACTGTATGCAGCATATGCAGGGAACCATTGGAACACCTACTATGCAGCTGTCATGCCCTCAGTACCTCAATTTCTAGATTTCTAGATAGGCCAATGTTTTACTTGCTTGCAGAGACAGATTTTGTTAGATTTTGCGAAACACACGCATATATTGGACTAAAAACATATCCATGAATATAACTCACGGCCGATAAACTCCGGTTCCACTAGGTATCACACTGATCTATGTGAGGTCCTCTTCACCTGCCTGCCGTCCTAATCTAACCAATCCTATTATAATTTGTATTATTATGGTGTTTGCGCTTATGTTCTCGGCTAAAGTAGGTAAAAATCTACTTCGCCATCTTGTGCCTGATTTATATACAATTTTAAAATTAGTATTTATTTTAAATTTTAAAAAATGAAACAATTACATTTTGCTTTCTCCAAATATGTTACTAAATTAGTTTTATTGAAATAAAAATTCTAATTGATGAACTTACATTTTATTTTATATTTTTTGTTAATTTTTATTAGATTTTAGTAGTATTTAAAATAACATTTACTTTGTATTTTTTCTAAAAAATTTTTACGTAAATTAATTTTATTAAATTTAAATTTATACTTGTACTTAAATTTTAAAACTTATTTTTGTTACATTTTAAAAATAATATTAAAAATGCAATAAAAACAACAAAAATACTATAAATTTTTTCTAAAATTATATTTAATATTTAAAATTTATATTATTTATTAAAAATTATATTTAATTAACTGTAACTTTAAAACTTTTTTAATTTGTATTTTTATTTTAAAATATTAAACATTAACATATTAAAAAAACATACTTTGTACTTCCACCTAAAAAATGCATTTTGATTTAAATTATGTTTATGAAATTAAAAAAAAAAAATTACATTTTACGTTTTCTCAAAGATTTAATATCTATCGAAGATAAAAGTGGTCAAGCGTCCACAGGGCATGCTAGCTGTTGGAGTGGCAACATCAAATGGGTGTCAGCGATGACAAGATCCTTTAAGGAAGCGCCTACCAAAAAAACGCTGAGATTTGCTCTTAACGTCGTCACCCGTTGTCACCCATTTGCACAACTTATATTTAATTTTATTTTATATATTAAAATAATACCTTAAAAATATGTTATAAAAGTTAATTAACTTAATATAACATAGTATATATAAATTAAAAAGGTTAAATCAAAATAAAGACTAAATATTTTTTTAATTATTACAATACATAAATAAGCATGGAATTTCTTACATCCTCAAAAAGTTTTTAATTCAGATTATTCTTACCTACATTGACTTTCTTCCGGTCGAAAGTGCAAACATACTTTAGTTGAATGCAAATGGAGTTGTTGAGGATTTGGGAATATTACCTAAAGTTTGCGCTAGAAAAGTTAATTTTTGCATATTGCTCAGAAATACTAGAAGCCAGACTAAACAAAATACGTTTTTAATTAATTTTTAAATATCAGTGATATATACTGTAACTTCAGTGGAAAATTGATTGGTCAGTTTTAAGATTCTTAAACTAAACCTATCTTTTTACGTAATTTCAAAGTCGAAGTTATAAACATGAGACTACAACGTAAATATCTTTTATTTAGAATATCTAAAGCAGCTTTTCCATTTTCAAAAGCACTTTTCCATATTTTTTTTATTTTCATTTTCGAACAAATGCTTTTCACTTTTTTTGTTTACTTTGTTTATAAAATAGTTCAAAAAAGAAGAAAAAAAGCCTGCTTGACATTGATTTAATCCTGCCTCTTAATTAGCACGTGTTTGTTTATTTATTTTTGGGATAGACACGTATATAGAGCGCACAGTCTATGGCCTACATAACGTATGTGTAATGTGAACTCCACACAGTTGGGCTAGGGTGTTGATTGAACAAATTCCAAATTAGTTTTTCTTCTCATCAACTCTATTGCTTTTGTTTATATTTTATTCCGTTTGGTTAAATAAATAATACGTAAAATCTGCCGTAGTAGTAGTAAATGGGTTAAGACTTGCACTTAAATAAACTCTTAGAAAACTAAAATAAATACCTTAATATACAAAAGATACAAGTAAACTTAAGTTAAATGCACAAATAAAAGGCGCTGTATGGGTGCCTTGAGTACAAGTGCGTGTGTCTGTCTGTGTGTGTGTGTGTTTGTTCTGCTGACGAAACGGCAGTGAGTTATTTAAGAAATGCAATTTCAATTAAATATGCAAAATACTCAAAGTCTAATTTAGACTTGCGCTGCTCACATAGATACATACGCATACAAACACATAGATACATGCAGCTATACACACAGATACACACATGCAGCCGCACGTGCGTTTTTGTTTTTATTTTTGCTCTTTCTGTTAAGAATGGTTGCCATTTTGTTTGCCACTGCCTTCATTTCTGCCAACTACAACTACAATTACAGCAACTACAACAAGCAGATACTTAAATATTTATAACAAAAAAACAACAACAATACCAAAGGCAACAACGGCAACAACAACAACAGTACCAAGCAAAACGCAAAACAAAACTAAAAGTTTTGTAATCAACAATTTGCATATTTGCTTTGGCAAATGCCAAAAACAACAACAACAACAACTACAGCAACAACAACAAACAGCCACTGCGAAGTTGCAACAAAAACAACAACAACAGCAGCTGCAGTAGGAGCAGCAGGACGTAGTGCAGCCCTTATGCCGCTTGCACCTTGCACTCATTTCATTTTCTACCATTGTTGCCTTCTGCTACAATCTTCTGGTCCTTTTTTTAACAGTTGTTAGTCGCTATTGTTGTTGTTGCATTCTATCAGGGCTGAAAAGCTAAGAAAATGTTGTTGTAAACTGTGCTCTACAGTGTCAGCAGAACCTGACCAATTCTTAGCATTTTTTGGACTAAAATTTAGGATTTGCCTTAGTTTGCAAATCTTTAAAGAAAAGTATCACTTATGGCTATAAAAAAAGGCATCCTTTTTGAATATAATCAAGATAATACTTGAGCGTTTATATTTCAAAACAAAAACAGACAGTTTGGCGCTGAACTGGGCCAATACCTAGATCCTCCTAACCATAGTCTTAAGACTTTTGCTCAAAATTATATATACTTTATCCTCCGTAACATGCAAATAAATGTAAGATATGTCATTATTTTGTCTTTGTTGAATTAAAACTATACTGTTCGCACTTTAAGCAAACGAAATCTAATCACTCTTAAACAAGTAAAATGCTTCTCGTTTCGTCCGTCTTAATGTGGAATAAGTTGCAGCCGTCAATACCCCTATCAGTTATTCCTTAAGTCGGTACAAAAACAATTTTTAATATTTGCTCTTAGTGGTTAAAATTGGATTATAACATTCGATTACCGTCATATTCTTGTGACTTCTAAAAACATCGTCTCTAAGAGCTCGCAGAGAATTTACCAAATTTTGTTTCATAAATATTAAAAATTTGCTAGAACCAAAGAGTTTATGTTGCTTAATTCTCATTGTTAGTTCGTAGTTAACATTGACTCTACAGCTCTGTTATTTAACATTTCATCCTAACATATCAGTTCCAGAGCTTCGTTTAATAAATTTTAAAATTTTTTTCGCTTTTCAAACGATTGCAAGTTGCAGCCCTGGTTCTCATATGCTACGCAGTTGTTTTTGCGAACTGCGCAGTGTTGCCATTATAGTTATTGTTAGTGCTGTTGTTGTTGTTGTTGTTTTTTGCACGCTTTTAAGCAGTTGGATGCCTGAAACTTACTTCATTTGCGTTTATGTGATTTTCCGCTCTAATAACTTTAAGTAGAGTGGCGGTAAGCCTGCCTTCTCCAACAATAACAAAAATTAAAATAAAATACTTGACACATAATAAAAGGAGGCATAAAATTTAAATACGCGTATTTTGAGGCATTTTATATAGTTTTCTGACTAATTTACAAAAACGTTGTGTAGCCTTGAAGGCAATTTTCTCGTTTAAAATAATAGTTTTCTCACTTTTTTGACGAATGAAAAATTGTAATAAAAAAAATTAAGAGAGTTTCTAAGCATTGAAATGGTTAAAAATGTAATTTTCTTTAATTTAGTAAGCCAAAAAGCTTCAGATTGTCGAGTTACAAAATAAAGAAAGAACCGTCACCCAAAGCTGCAGATCTGAAAGCTGTAGTGGGTCTTATCACGGGACACACTCCTTGCGGCCAGCATATGATTAACTTGGTATTAAGAACTGACCCATCATGTACGGCTTGTCTCGAGGAGGCTGACAATACCGACCACTTGCTAAGCTATTATCCTGCTTTCTCAAGAACACGACAGCGTACCCTGGGCAGCAATGTGCTACAGCTCGATGGAGCAACAAATTACCACTAGAGTCACATCTGGTGGATCGTTTAATGGGTTTCTCTAACTTTCATATTTCCCGTTCTCTCCTCCCCAACCCCTTTCCTTTGCATAATGGCCCAATGGGTGTTGTAGCCAAGAGTCGAAAATTGAGAAGATTATATCGGCTATAAACTTTTCATCTAAAGGCTATATAAGTCTTAGGAGTGCCACCCAAAGTTTGTTATTTGTGAAAAATAAAAAATAAACGACGCTTAAAATCTTCAGGATTTCATTTGATGGACTACAATATTTGAAATTTCTATCAGAAAATCTTCATCATTTCATGGCATTATCGTAAGGAAGGTTAGCATCATTCTCAAGCTGCTGCAAAATCTCCACACCTAATGAATTTCCCAACCACAGTATATGCGATTAGCTAACTGATCTGCAGCGCAGTAGATTCCATACTAAAACACATCAACCCACATATTCCAAACGGGTCTGAGCTAGCATATAACACAATCTAGGAATACCCACAGGTTAGAAGAAGCTAAGCTGTAGAAAGGGTTTCTCTTTAAATGCTATTGAAGTATGCAAAATCTAAAAAGTTCGAATAATTCAGCATAGCCTCTGAGCCCTTTCGAGAACACCAAAATCACACTTAATATAAAAGCGATCCCATTTCCCCCCCTATCCAGCAGCATAGTTTCTTGCCTAAGTCACTCGCTATCTATAATGAAATGAAAATCATGCCACGGAAAAAAAAAATCCAATATGAAGTTTACTTCGAATAATAGTTGGGCTTACATGTCGTATTAGCAATGTGATTAAGCTCTGCGACGCACAACACACAGGCACACCAACATTTAGCGCTTGTTGACTGGATAATTATGTTGTGCGTGTGTGATTTATGTCATTGTAGTGTAGTTGCTGCAGTGTGTGTGTGTGGAAAGGGAGGGAGTGTGAGCGAGTACGTGTATATGTGTGTGGATTAAGGTGCCAAAGAAGCCATCGCAATTTTCGTTGGGATGCAGCTTTGCAAATAAATTGACTATGTAGGCGGCCGTGCGGCCAGTGACAAGCAAACAAAGGATCCTAAAGGATTTCAGGCAGCAGTCAGGCCACTAAATAAACGCACCAATACAAGCAAGCTGGCGTGTGTGTTTGTGTGTGTGTGTGCGTATTACTTCAGTATTCAATATGGCAGACACAACTGTCTAGAGTTTTACGCTGCGTGTGTGTGTGAGTGTGTGTATCTTTGTGTGTTTGTATTGGTGCGTAAGCGCGTGCCTTGAAATTAAATGTCGTTATAAGTAGGCATTTATATACCAAGGCAAGACAAGACACAAGACACAAGTAAGTCCTTGCACGCATGTGAGTGTGTGTGTGTGTGACCGTGTGTATATACATATTAGTTGTATATACTACTTACTTATATACTTTTATTCATTTACCACAAACACACACACGCACACACGCACTGGCATACTCACGCACAACAAGTCAGGCTTGGCTTTATTTGGCTTGGCTTCACTTTTTGTATTTCCTTTGCTGCTGCTCTGTTAACGACAATGGCGGCGGTGACAGCGACGGTGCCAGCATACAGTTTGTCTTTCAACACACAAAACAAATATTGAAAAAGAAATAAAAGCAAAACAAAAATAATAATAAAAGCAAAAACATCAAAAAAATAAAAGGATATGGGGGAGAGTGGAGTGAAAAGACAAAACGCAAGTTGATTCTAAAGAAAGCTGACGCTGTCATTACGTTCGATAGACATTTTGCTTATGTTACTTAACAGAGCTCAAATGCGTTGTACAGAGGCGTAGTTGGCGACACAGGAGGGGTACCTGTTATAAAACTTTGTGGGCTTCCATTGGTTTTTCAAGAATTTCATATTTAAAGAAGTATTGGGTTTTCTGTTTGGAAGACATCCTTTTATTTTTAGGTTGGTAGCTGACTTTGACATACATTCAAATTAAATATCTTAATTCCTTAGTTGAGCTTGTGTTTTGTTGTTATTACCAAAAGTGCATTTATAATGTTTGAAATTATTCAACAACAAAGTTTTATCAAAGTTTGTGCTCGGCATGAAATTTCCGTAGCCGAATGAGAGAGCCTTTGAGAATGTTGCAGAAGGTCCTTGGCCAACAATGGCATGAAATGTTCAAAGAATGTCGAGAACTGATGACTGCGTAACATGTCAACGCAGTCAAGAAATTATTGCTCGAAAATCGTCGATAGAGTGTGAGATAATACTTTTCTTATTGGAATATTAAAAGCATCAGTTAAAACCATTTTAAAACAGCAGTGCGGCAGTTTTAATTCCTTACAACTGCTTGAGGGTATTCGCAGACAAAATTTAGTCTGTCACAATCTCTGGGCCAATTTCCACAGTTACGAATAAATCCCAACTGCTCCGGCCGAGCGGAAATTATAAACTGAACTACATTCAATGACTCTGCAATTTCAGCATGCTTTCGGCACAGATATTGATATCGTAACGTTCCCAAATTATAATATTTAAACGCTTCAGACACTCTTTGTCGTCAAAGCGAATTTAATAACTTTTGAAGCTTCAAAGCCATTCTCTACGTGACTTTTCGTTCAATACTGCGAATTTCTTATATTGGTCTAGTAACGCCTTCAAATATTTCCTGCAAGCTTAATGCGTTGACCAAGGCGCGAAGCTAAATTCACAACTTTTGAAGCGTCGCAGTCATTTGTATCATTCATATCGTAATTCAGGTATTGGTCCGGTAAAACATTCAAATCACTTATTTGCAAAACTTAATGCGTTGACCAAGTAGCTCTTTGTCTTCGAAACTAAATTCGCTACTTTAAAAGCATCGCAGACATTCTCTGCATGACATTTCGATCATAATAGATACTTATCAAATACCATCTTTAAGAAATGAGTCATCTCTGGCCTAGATGCAATATTTTTTCGTTTTTTCCCAAAGGCTCTGGTTGGGATTAGACTTGTCATACAGTTTAAGGGTTTTTGCAATTGTTATTGCTTCATATGATTACATTTCTTATAGCAAAAGTGCTAAGATACTTCTTGCAACCGGTGCTCTTTATTCTTCAGAAAGTATGGCATTTAAAGCTTCCAAGGGCAACTCAATAACTTTTAACAGTAGCTATAGATGGCCTAATGCCATATCAAGTTGGAAGCATCATTCCAAGACAATTTATATCATACAACAGTTCACACGAAAAGAACGCGCTAAAATTGTTCAGGTTTGGCATACGAAATTTGCCATATTGAAAACTAATCGTGCGTTTCGTGCAAAAAAAAAAAAGACCAAAGTCCCCAGTTGATAACACTATAAGATGATTGAACATAAAATTTTTGAATTATTGTAAAGTTAGCAATGCCAGCCATGCAACCAGACATGGAACCAAAATATTGAGGCCGTACCAGCCAGTGGTGTACGCGTCGTTTCAATTATGCCAAATGGATCATTGAAATGGCTGAGATAAACTCGACTTTTGGAAAAATATCATCATCTCAGATGAAGCACGTTTTTCGCTATGTGGACGTGTATGTAATCAAAATTGTTGGTTTAATGCTACTGAAAATCCCTCAATTAATTGAAGCACAAACTCTATACGTTCAAAAAGTGACTAATTGATGCGGTATTTGTGCGTATATGACCATCGGTACCTATGTTTCCGAAGACGTTGATGGAGAAACCAAAACCTTCATTGGCGAGCGTTATCGAGCAGTGATAGCAGATTGATGGTGATGCCCATGCTTCGTGAAAATGGTTAGGTATGACTGAGAATTTCAAAAAAAATTATAGCACTCAAATTCTCTATCTCAGCAATCAAGTTTATTTTAGAATATACATAAAAACGAACAAATAAATACATACAACAAACATATTTTTCCAAAATGTTGCTTTCCAGCATGGACTTTCAAGCGGTAGCTATACCAAAATATATTTTTTTTTTTGTAAAATCGATGGAATTTAACTAATTGTTAACATGCTTCCAGCAAACTAATAAGCTGAAAATTCCATATATAAAAAAAGCAGCGTCTCTTCAAAAAGACATTAAATTAAGATCCAGTGTGACATTCGATGAGTATAATGTTGAAGTGACATCGCCAGCGGCAAGACGGAATCGTTCTTTTGGCTTTACTAAAGTTAAATCGGTTGTATCGTTACATCCAAGTTTTGGATATTTTCCAAAAGTATCTACTAAAGAGGATCTTGAAATTACACATTCTGTTCACATCGATGAGAGTTTAACATTTGATGAGCGTCGAAAAATCTTTTATGACGCCGAGTATACAATAGCTCGGGGCGATAAATTAAATGTGCTATTTGGTCAAGAGTTTAAATTGAACCCGCATCTAAGAAGAAAAAATTATTCGGCAAAAGAGACGTTTAATTCAATAAGCGTACATAAATCTTATAGCGATCTGGAGCAGATGGCTAAACAATTGAATGTAACGCTGGGCTCTAGCATGTGATATTTGTTTAGACAAATTTTGTGAAATATATATGAATTTTTCAAAAAAGGCAAATCGGCATTTATTTAATCGAGATAAAGCTTTTATGTAAGATTTGTGAAATTATTTTTGCATGAACGCTCAGAAATTGTAGTCTATGGAAGTTCAACATAACAATTAATATATTTTTTTTTAATATTTCAGTACTACTTTTTGTTTGGATGTCTTATATTGTGGTAAAAAATTTACATTGAATTTTAATATTTTTATTCACTTTTTTGTAAAATGTAAGCCAACCATTTCTCAGCTTTAAATTTTTTGCATATCTGAAGACGCTCTTTGTTGAAACACACTGAAATCATCTTTTAAACTTCCATAAGGTTTTTTGAGCTTCAGCTTCCTTTTCTTTAAATCCAATATCAAAAATTTCAGCAGCTACTCTTTATGTAACTCAAATCTGTGTATTTTCGTATATGCGCGAAAATTATATTATTACGAGAAGTAGTAAGTAATTTATTTGAAAACTTATATAGATGAACTTAATTCATACATGTAATACTCAACATAAAAGTTCAATTATTGTATTTTTTTGCAGCTTGTTCATACAATTATATATAAATCTATCGTTGGATTACAGAACTCTGAAAGTTACGCATTTTTCCAAAAAATATGAAATATGATAAAACGCTTAAATTTTATTCAAATTTTGATTAAATTTGTGCAGCTTTATGTTGAAAAAGTTTATTTTTGCAGAACTCTTATAGGTATAGGTATAGTTTCTTTAACAAATTTATGAAATGGTTAGTATAAAATATGCTTAATTAAGTTTATTCCAGCTCTGACTTAGATATAATTTCTTCTTACTACTATTAAAATTCACAAGGTTTCAATTTATAAAACTTTTACCAAAAAATTTATGAAATATTTTATTGAAAGTACTCTCGAAGTTTTTTTTGTTCTGATCAATACAATTAATTAATTCATTTATATTCTAAAACTCTTAAGGTGCTAACTTTTACAATTCATATTTTATTGAAAACAAATGGTTTATTCCAGTTCTGCGCTGCGTTATATTAAAAAAAGTTTATTTTTTAAAATAATCTTAAAAATACATAAAATTAAATAGTAATAAATAAAATCTTTTATTTTATATACTCATAAGGCTTATTTCAGGTCGCATTGAGTCAAAATTTATGCTGCCTTATATTTAAAAATTGAAAAATTTTTTAAATAATTTGTATGTTTTTCACGGCTCGTATTGTTTTATTGTTTATGAAATTATTATGTAAAATATTTCTTTTGATTATTATTTATTTCGATTGGCAATTTAATGCAAATTTAATGGAAAATTTTTGAACAATTTTATGGCACTGAAGGTTCGATTATTTTTAAAATTATTATGAAAAATGACTCATTTTTTCTATGAGTTAATTGCCAAAAAAAAAGATATATACTTTACGTTTTTTTAACCCAGTTTCTCTAGAACTTATATCTTCTAATAGAACTGAGGTCTTACTTCGATCCTCCTTAACTACGCCTATGTTGCTTAAGGCTTATTGCTTCGATAGGTTTGGATATATTTGTATGTGCATCGCATTGAAATTGCAAGAAACAACAACACAGAGTACAAGAGTAGGTCGCAACAACAACAATGACTACCGCTGACTTAACCTATAGGCATTACCCATCCTTGGCCAAATCATTGTCATTACATGGGCGTCACCACACACGCACACACACCCACTTACCCGCACACACACACACAATGAAATACAAAACAATTTCCGTTAAAGTTTGCAGCACGTCAGTTTCCTAGTTCACGCACATGCGCTGTCTGTGTGTGTGAGTGTGTGTAACTATGTGTGTACAACGGAATGTGTGTGTGTGTGCGTGTATAAATGGCACGTGTATTGCAATAGTAATGAGCTTTAATCATAATTGATTTAGTATGTCAGCATGCATCACTTTGTCATAGTCATCATCATCATCATCATCATTACCAACGGTGTGTGCGTCAGCATCATCTGAAGCAGCAGCAGCAGCACCCCCAACATCATCATCCGCATTTCCAGCCTCAACATCATAATCATCTTCAGCAGCAGCAGCTTAACCAAACCCAATTTATAGTTGCAATAAAACGAGGCACAGACAAATTATGCCACAGCCTTGACTGTTGACTTCATTTTTCAGGCGGCCACCAAAAAGAAATAAAAATGCAAAATGAAAATGAAAATTTTTGAAACATGAAACTTGGGTGGGGCAATGGCGGCTGAGCGACGCTTTTTGCAACTCAACACTCACTTATTGACTTATGGCCGTGTTAGAAAAATGGTTGCCACCAAAAGCTAAAGATGGTGGCGCCTCTGCCGCGCACAAAAAGCAATAAATTGCAATGCATATTGGCGTTGCGAAAAGTTTTCACATGGCGGCAGGGAGGGCTGCGGCATGTGGTGTCTGCATGCAAATATTGCCAGCGCGGAAAACTTTTGACAATGGCAAGTTTTCAGCAGCATTTACAATGGCAGCCAAATCCACTTGGTGCAAGCAAGATTTCAGCATTGTCCTGAATAGGCTGCACTTTCTGCACTTCCTACACTCGTCGCGCGCACGCTCACCACCCACCCATGCTACCTACATGCTCCACGCTCTGCGTTCCGTCTGCTGTGCAGTTAACAACTGTTTAAAATCAATTCAATATTGATATGCTAAACTGAATGATGCTGCAGGCAGCCCAAAGTCACTTTGTTTGAATTATATTTATCTTTCGTTGCCACGATAACTTTGTTTCATGCAGATAAAATGGCTTCCAATCAATCCAAATCAATTAAAATGGTTTGGCAGCAGCAGCAGCAGTAAGTTACTGCTATGGATTGGATTATGTGAGTTCTGTTAGGTTCTATTTTGTTTGTGTACGTTGATTTGATTATAAAGTGTGCAATTAAAGCACTTAGGAATGTTTTGGAATTATTCCGAAATTTGAAAAATTTATACACTTTGGTGTCAGTTGTCTTGCAACGAATTGACGTGCGGATCTTGGGATTTGTCTAAAATGTTTTGTTTTTAAACAGGTAACAGGTAATTGAAATGATATTTTTTGTTTATGATTTGTATAACCACGAAAAAGAGTATGACGGCGAAAAGGAGAACTTTAGCCCACCTGAAAATAAAAAATTTTTCAATTTCTACCAAAAGACACAACTTTCACTTAAATTCTATATTGGCCTGCGCATTTTGGCATTTTCTGTTTCCAAATCTATGGTGCGGACTCTTCCATTTTAACAGAAATACGCGCTAGTTACTCGTGCGAGAAGTCTTTAGCGTAATGATGCATTACGTGTATCTATTACCCAATCTAGATTAAATATACATACTAAAGATACTTTTAACCGAAAGTGTTTTGTCTATTTAGTCCGTTATCGGGAAACAGCTGTCTGGCTAGCACTTGCCAGATGCCTCTATGCGTACCTTCTTCAGTTGGTCTCGCCAAGAAAATATACGATTACCCACGCAGATTGCTCATTAGGTTATGCGCATACAAAAGATAAGCAATAATTTTGGTTCTTATCTTGACACTAAGCTGACCAGCCAGCCCTGAGCAAAGCTGTTAACTATACTGTTTCAGCCAAGTTAGTACTTTGGCTTAAATTAAAAAGTAAAATGCAAATGCAGTCTGCAGTCTTGAAGCGAAAAAAATAAACACCCCAAAAGCAGATATAGTAAAAAAGGAAAACCTGTTACAAGTCTTGAATTTTCATTTCATTGTGTTTTTCTTTTCATATTTTTTTTTTTTGGCTTTTGTTTGTTTAACAAATTTGGCTTGGCAAAGACAATTTTAAATTCTTCTAGCAATTGGCAAACACAGTTAGCAAGTAAGCAAGCAGAGTCAAGCTTAAACCCCGAACTAACCCCAATGCCGCCAGCATGCTGAGCAGAGAGTCCAACAAACGGATATGCCCATTATGGCATGTTGTTATTGTTGTTGCTGCTGCTGCTGCTGCCACTACACTGCTCCAGCGTCATGGCCAGCTTGGACAAAGGAAACCAATTAACAGACGCCATTGTTTCACTTGGTAATTCAACTAAATTGCATAGAGTTGCAGCCAGTAAGCAAATCTGCACTAACCTTGTAGCACAAAATGTTCGTACAGTTGTGCTTCAAGTGCCATGTATATATATGTATATGTGTGTGTGGGTATATATCTGTATATATATATATGTGTGTGTGTGTGTGTGTGTACTTGCTGCAGTTGCAACTAAAGCTCTTTCAAGTATATAAACACAAAATGGCGGCACTCATATTACAACTCGGCGTGTGTGTGGGTGTGAGAGTGTCTTAAGTAGGCGCTTGTATGCAGCAAGCAGCCACTGAGTAGTCTCAGCTCGGATATTCTTTGGATCATTAAAGCGATTTAGATAACACAAGTTTAAAGTGTGCCTTCGAGTCCTTTGTATGCAACAATAGAAAATTGTGCAATTTATTAACTGGAATTGAGGAGAGCGCATTGGTTGCAAAAGTGAAGCTGCTATTGAGCAACTAATTGTTTTCATATTGTTAGATTCTTTTAGAATTTATGATATATTTTGTCAAAGAGATGGCAATATTTTTTTTTATTTTTCTAAAGACCTTCGATTTATTTTGAGTTTTATTATAGGTTAGGTTAGGTGAAGCCAGCAGGACCCCAGAGAAGGGAGGACCACATATAGATCAGTGTGATATTTAGTGCAACCGGTCATGGTTAAGGATACGTTATAAGTCCAATATACGCGTGTGTTTCGCGAAATCTAACAGTCTCTGGGGTGGCCTTCGAGCTGTCTCTGCAAGCGAGTAAAACATTGGTCTATCTAGAAATTTAGTTCTCGATGTACAGAGGGTAGGGCAGTTGCATAAAAGGTGTTCCCGTGTTTCTTTGACTCCTGGTTCCCTGCACTTGCTGCATACATTGTCGTTAGTGATGCCTAGCGTTTTGGCATGGACTGCGGTCAGGCAGTGGCCGGTTAGTAAGCGCAGCATAAGCCTGCAGGCTTTTCTGGGAAGCTGCAAGATGGATTTGCAGTTCGTCGTGTTGTGTCACCTACTGTCGGAAGCGACTGTATTTTATTATAACATAATAACATATCTTTCTTAAAGATGCTTAATCCTTTTATTCTTAGTTCTATAACTTGCATCAAAAACTATTATCTAGAGAAAACGCTAATGAACAAAAACTATATTGAACAATATATTAATTATTTATTTAAACAATTCTGTTATCGAGTTAAATGCACAAAATATTATAAAAATAAACTCTTGTAGCTTTTCAACTAAGAATCTATATTATCTTGTGCAATTTTATTTATAAAGATATTAAGGAAAAAAGTGATTTGATATGGAAAGTGTAAAAACGAAAGAATAGATGAATATTCATTTTTATTACTATGATCTGCGGTCTGTGTTACTTTTGCCTATAACATGCATAATCAGCCAAACATCTGACCCATATAACTTAGCTAGCAAAACAATACCCAAATATGTAATTTTAACTGGCCATCGAACTGATTCATTGTTTATTTGGAAAATGACAAGACTTATGTTTACATGTCAAGTAAATTACATTTGTTTCATTCAAATTTAATTTAATTTTGCAGCTGTAAAAATATCTGAAAAACGATTCCGTAGTTTTTTTCAGGTTCTTTTGAATAATGCTAGAATAATTTCCAGTTTAGTAAGGTAGTGCAAACTGCAGATTAGTATTTTACATAGACTTAGCGTTGCAATATGATGAGTAAAGATGTTATAAATAGTAAGCAAATCATTAATTAATTAATGATTTATTCCGTAATAAGTAATTCCGTTAAATACTATTTTAACTTTTGCTCGGGACACTAAAATCTTTCATTTGTGGTTCTATTATTTGCAACAAAAACGATAATATTGTGAAAATGCTTTATAAGGAATTTTTTGAAGCTGAGCGCATAAATCGAAATAAGAAAACAAAACAGAATTGAAATAAACTTATTCCCGTTGACTTATAAGGCGCAGCCTGGGAATATTTATATTTTTAGCTATTCGAAGAAAACAGCGACCTGCGATTTATAGCCAAAATCCGAAGGGCTGAGTCTGAAGTCAATTGAGATTTGCTTATGTAAATAGCGTCCATTTGCCAGGTATGTCAGTGCTACGCAAAATACACCAAAACTTAATAGAATCGGCATTCTTCGCCCATGAAGTGATGGCAGCATAGTCAAGGGGAAGTTATAAAGTGACTTACAGTTTAAAGCCGAATATAGATAATGCTAGGAAAACAGATTTGATTTACTATGTCAAAGCTAAGCAAATGCAACAGTGGTGGAATCGAACTACCAATCTTCTTCTTCAATCTGCAGCGGCCCACTTCTTAGCGTAGCGGCTTCCTTTACTACATTGAAAATAATGATGATGAGGTCACTCCAGCTTGCCTGAAATGAAAAAAGAGAGGTATTAAATATAAACCATACAGAGGCATCTGATAAGCTGTCCCATAACTACTGAGAACAAAGAAATTACAACATACCAGCAGTTTATAATCAAATCGGGATCTTAATGGCGTTGTTTTGCTGGCTATGGCAATTGTAGGCAAATTCGGTGATTCTGGGAATCGAATCGAACCAATCTTGGGGTTCATAGATTACCACTACGCTGCCAATGGCCACAAAATAGAAATTATTTCTAAATAAAATGATAATCTGAAGTTTTTATACAAAAGCAAAAAGAACAGGATTGTTACATATTTTTATAAGTGTCTTTACGTTCAATGTCCACTAGACCATCTAAAATATGTAAAAAGGAGTGCTGTTTTTTTTTGTCCTGTAAATAACTATATATGTATAAAATTCAGTTTTTATTATTTTCTAATACTTTTAGTGAGTAGTTCAAGACAAAGAAAAGAACAGAGAATCCTAAAAAATGATTACAAACGCATAAAAATATTATAAAAATTAGTTGCCTTGAATAATTTCTTACTAATTTTTGGGTGGAAAAATGTGACGAATTACGCAAAACATTTTTAAATTTTTTAAGTTTTTAGAAATCAAAATCAAAAAAGCAGCTTTGGATGGTTTTTCTTTCTAATTTTTTTGCAAAATAATGCCTTGTAGTCTGGAATTTTTTTCATGATTGCAGCATTCATTTGTACCTTTGTTCAATACAGTGATTGATTAGTCGTTTGCGTGAAATTGGCTTGTAACGTTAACGAAGCTAATTGGGGACGAGGCTTTGGTACTTTCAGGAAAATAGCTTATCAGCTCGATATACTTGGACTTGGAATAGCAGCTGAAAAGCTGATAAATTAGAGTTTAATTGGATTGGCATGTTGTAACACTCCAAACAGCAGCCGCCTTGGTGCCGCATAATCATGATCTGTAAGCCCTAAAACCTATATAGACATACCCAAACGGAATTATTACCAAAATATCAATCTTTTGTTACATAATGCAAAATTGTTATATTAATTGCTTGTTTACAAACCAGAATTTCATACAACAAATTTTGCTAATTTTGCAGTTTTAAAGTTGAAATCAAATTTCCACCTTTGTCAGTTTTTTTTCAGACTTGCAAACTTGGGAACCACCACTCATCCGCAGCAACTCCTCGTCAAACATGCGAGTGGCTACTGGGCTTAACGTCATTTCTGGTAGTTTGTTTTCTATTCGGCATACTAATCCCTCTGCTCGCTGTATTATTGTTTGGCGTCGTGAGAGACAGCCTCGAGGTGATTTTGTTATTGCCAGCGGGCGCAAAGCTAGTCTTCGCCATCTTTTTTGCTACATCGAACGCTTTGGTATTAGCATTCTTCAACATCGATTTAATCTTAGGGGTGTCCTTTTCGGACATTCTTTGTGCTGCAACTGTTGTACTCGTTGTTGGTAGAGTTTTTAAGCCACCGCCCAATCTTTCAGGTGACACTGATGCTGTGGATATATTGGTGGCACGTTTAACATTACTCAAGATCACGGTCGGTACAATACTGGGTGGCACATCTGACAATGCATTTGCAATATTGTGTAGCCGAGTCAATGCCGATTTTCTATCAGTTTTACTTGCTTCAATGGCTGCCTGCAGTTGACCCCTCACCGAAGTATTTGTTGGCATAGCGGTAGACAACTGAACAATTTCGGGTATTTCCTGTCTTTCAACTTTTTGCGGACTTGGCAACTGAGGTGTGAGTGTTGCGCATGATGCTGGTTGAGCGCAAGTCATTGTGGAACCAGCATGCGAGTCCAGTCCCTTGCATCTAAGCATAATCTTATAGAGCAGCACATCAACACAGCCGGGTACGCTGTTCGCTATGAGCTTGATTTGCTTTGGGGATAGTCGCACATTCAAACGGTTTAGCACGCGGCTATTTAAAAGCTTCCAGCTTTGTATCTTCAGATCCACCTTATTGTATGGCGGATACATGGGTAGACTTATCAAACGTGGAAACTTTTTTGATAGAAACTTGGCCATTGCCGAGGCATCGGAAAAGTTGCGCCTTAATGTTTTTGCATTAATGTCCTGTGATATAAGCCAGCTCTCCAGATCATTCTTCTGCATAAAGTTTAGCAACTCAATCTGAGATCCATAGTCGTTAAGGTATATTTTCGCTGACGTCATAATGAATAATGAGAGAACTTGGATTTAAAGGTTCGAATTTTGATGTTTGCTTGAAATGTTAGCAAAAATTTTAAAAGTTGTGTTTATTGTACCAAAATCAGAAAGCAACTAAAGTTAAAATTTTGTTTCTATATCGAACGAAAACTTTTGTATTTGACAGTTAAGTAAAAGATAAAGGGAGAGCAGTTTGCTGAAAAAAAAATATATTTCAGTTTACCTGGAGTAGTTGGGAGTATTTTTTAATATAAGTAGCGATAATCAATTAGCAGCTGAAATGTTCTCAGTACTGCGAAATGGGTTGCCCAATGCGTTATTACCATAAAAAAATTTTTTTTTTAAGTTAATCTCAAAACAACTCTAGTTCTCTGCACGCCGTCCAATCATTCAAATTATACTCCTTTCATTCTTAAGCTTCATTAAGCTCATGGGGTTACCTGCTTAGCAGCATGTTGAAAGTTCGCTGAGTTCTTAGAAGACTTCAAAAGTTTTGCTGTTTCAAAAGTATAGCCGTCTCTAAGCTATGAGTACCAATTATGCGAAAATGTAAAATCTTAATTAGAATATTTGTAACATCAGAAAAATCCAACTAGAGTGAGAAATAAAAGTAAAAGTTGTATAGGACTGGGGTTGCCAACACTTTATCAGCTTTACTTTTTCTTGTAGTCCTTGCACAGGGTCTTGGTCAAATTAGCACTGTGCAGGGCCAACGCTGCATGTGGCCAAAAGTAGAAATTCAAATAGCCAACTTTTTTTTTTTAGATTTTTGTGAAGCAGCTGTTGACCAGGCGACAACACGTCCTGCAGAAATATCTGGGAAAGCTGAAAAAGCAGCCAGCCGAGCGTAGCAACTCTCAACGGGCAACTTTTCATTAGCATTTGCTGCAAAACAGCAAATGCCATAGCATAGAGCATCCTGACCAGAACGCAGATATAAACTACGTCTAAGCAAGAAGCCTGCAGCATTTTGTGAGCTGGACAAACATTTTCATTGGTTTTCTTGGTTAGCTGTTACTTGGCAGGATGCATTTTTTTTGGGGGGTATTTTTTTTTGTGTTTTGGGGCATCTTTGTACTTTTTTTTTTTTTTTTGAGTGAGTGTTGGTAAGGTTGGTTGGTAAGCGTAACTGCAGCTGGTGGCGTTTTTGAAGCGCGTCGAAAATGCATTTACAGCGCTTGATGAGCATGAAGAAGAGCAGAAATGAGCTGCTGCCGCAAGGATTGTAAGGCAAGCAAGCAAGTAAAGGAGCTGTGAGCATGATGGCTGGCTAGTGATTATCGCGTGCGCGAGTGTGAGTGCCTCGCCTGTTTGCCAGGATAAACGATGTAATCCAAACGAAATGGAACTTTTCACATTTAACTGCACACACACACACACACACACACACACACTTAAACAGTGTTGGTAAACGCAAAAAGTGTGAAGTGCCTCGCTGATAATGAAAACTTGCATCATGGTTGTGCTTCATGTGGCAGGGCAGGCCACAGCATAGGCACAGGCTGCAACCACACAGCTGGAACAATGCAAAGCCGAGCACAATGCAACCGAAAAATAGTCAAGTGCCCACACGGCGCATACTCGATCCCCACCTCACCCGTTGCACACCTATTGTCAGCGTCTATGATGTGAGTCCGTAAAGTGTTTTCGTTTCGTTTTCGTGCTCCGTTGCGCAGCAAATCCATGAGAGCATGCATTGGCCACAAAAAAAAACTTCCTAGGTAGATTGGGTAGACAGTTGCTAGGAGCCTAGTTGTAGTCCTTCTGTGTGTGTGCGTGTGTGTGTCTGTGTGAACGGCCATTTTGTAGGGTCTGGACGTGGTTGGGTCGTGCGTCAACCTTTAGTAGCCTTTTGATGACTTTTCAGTTTGCCGTAGACGCCGCCATTGCCTCATTGCTCGTTTGTTGAACGCATCATTGCCATTATTGTTGCTGTTCGTGTTGCTGTTGTTGTTGTAGGCTCCATTTTCTTGTTGTAGGACGCCATTGCTGTTGTTGCTATTGTCGTTGTTGTATTTGCAGTTGGCTTTGTTTTTGCTTGGACCGCTGTTGGTGGTGTCGTTGATGGCGTTCAAATGAAAACTTTTCCAATTATTGCGGTGAACCAAGTGCCAGCAAGACATGAGCAAAAAAAAATAAAAGCAACTCGACGACGAGAACGACGATGAGGACGACGACGACGACGTTGGAAAAAGCGCAACGCAAAAGAAAAATCAAAAAAAAAAAGGAAAGAAAATCACAGACAAACAAGTAAATGAGCATAAAATCGAACTCGTGCGGCGCATAATGACCGCAGCTCAACTGCCCCCCAACTTTCAATACTCCCTGCAACTTAACTGCCCCCACCAGGCTGCCATTAATCTAATTTCTCCCCAAACGATTTATGTTTAGCGGGTGGTATTAAACCAAGTCAAAAAAGAACCACATACAACTAAATAAGAAAAAAAATTGTCTACCACATAAAGACGTCATGCTGAATTTAAAATATAAACACAATGTGGCGAAAGGGATTGTGCCGAAAATCGTTTTCTACGCATGTAAAGGTAGCAAAGGTAGCAGAGCTAAAGTGGAAAATGGGCAGGCTCAAAGTGCTCTATCACAAATGCAGTTATTTGAAAGTTTTTCACATTTGTGAGGAACAGAACGGCAGATTTTTGAAGATTTGAGAATTCAAGTAATTTTTCCATCATATCATATCATATCATATCATCCTTTATTTCGTTTCTCTTATCAAACATGAATGAATTAAGCACAGCAATATTTAGTTGGTGATTTTATCTATTATTTGATGTCAAATTTTGAACTTATTTTAGAGTTAGCTGCTAATCCTTTGTCAAATCTTTAATCTTTTTTTCTACCAATTAATGAGGCGCGCTTTACTAACTTAACTGCGCACATTTTTTATACAAATAAAAAATTAAGTTTTTTTTTTGTCCTGTAATACTTAAAGTCTTTGCTTTACTTTGACAACTAAATTACTTGAAGTCGAAGTAGTGCCTTAATTATTGCTTTACATCAAGAATGATCCTTCAATATGTGCAAATGCGTTTGTCTTTATTTAGAAAAGAATTAATCTAATCTGGAGCTTAAGGGCTTAATTGTTATTATGAAAGAGGTTGAAAATTGTGCATATTTTGAAGTAATTTTTCACGCTGAAGCGCTTGATATATTTCCTCTCTCCTTTCTTAATTCAAAACTAAAAATCTTGGTCCTTTTTGCTTCACATTAAAAGAAGGTATCACAGATTATAGTGCCCGTAGTGGTAACGTACTCGCCGTTTGCACTAAAAAATGGAAGATGCCATTCCTCCCTGCAGCACTGATGTGTTTGCCTAGCACTGGCACAGCTAGCAAGGACGCTATTCTCCTAAGTAAAGATTAATTAGTTAAAAACACCACCATTCGGATTTTCGCTTAAACTGTAGGTCCCTGTTCTCTTCGATTAAAAGAGATATATTTAGGCTCAGTTTTTGAAGTAATACCCAAGTATCCATCAAACATATTTCTCTTTACCTTAAAAGGTTTCACAATTTTTTGAGTTGCCCTCTTAACTTTGTCAATTGATGAGACTCTATCCATTGAAACTAAATTAAGAACTCATAGACTTCCTAATAAATGCATCATATAGTAAAGTAACTGAGAGATTGCAGCTTTGTTTTATATCTTCTATTTCGCTTGCAAATACTTCCCTTAGTTTGCCTCAACGATTTCGGGAACACTTACTACATCGAAACCACAATTCATTTATTTGTCTCAATATACTAGAGTGTATATTGAGTGGAAAGAATTTTTGGCAGTCAGGCAAGGTGTACATCGATCAAATCAATGCCGTTGCCGTTAATGATGATGAGCTGCCCGTGGCTCAAGCCTGCCTCGACAAATGACGACCAGTAATATCCAGAGGCAGGCGGCCAGCAGTAGTGGTGGCAGCAGCAACAACATTCACAACAACAGCAACAACAACAATGACACTTTAAGCTGTGGCACGCGGCATGACGTTGCAGTTGGCTGGTTAGGATTCATATTGGCCAGCGGCGACGCCCAAACAATGGCCAAAAACAAGTCTCAGCGCGTATGAAGCGATGCGTCCCTGCGTAAACCTCCGGCGGCGGCTACTGCTGCTCCTGCCGCTGTTGCTGCCACTAATGCGTGCCGGAAGTGACGCCATATTGTTTTTAGTGCTTTTGTCATTTACTGCCAGTTTGTTGCCTGCCGTTTGGGAGTCGCATTGTTAAGCCTGACTGGTCCTGTAGTCCTTGTTGCTGTTGTTATTGCTGCTACTGCTGCTACTGCCGGTTCTACTCCTGATGATGACGATGACTATGTGCGAGCATGATGTTGATGATGACAATGTGGTTTCAGCTGTCGTTTTGATTTGGCCCTAAACAAAACGGCCATCAAAAAACATACACCGATATATATCCCGCCTTTTTGGTTTAAAAAAAAAAAGAAACAAATGCGCGACAAAACGGAAATAATTTAGTTTGAACACGGAAATGCTGCTACACGCATTACATTGATATAGGGTGATATTTTTTGGCATAAGCTTAACAAGTTACAAGTAGTATTGGGGAGTTCCTTTACTATTTTTCGGAAATATTAAATTTAAATAAGATTTGGTAATTGCAGTCAGATTAATCATCTTTATCGTTAATCAAAGACTAAAGCAATTTATTGCCAAAGGGTATAAAATGTTTACATATTTGTACTTGCTCTTTTTTATTAATTTTTGAAACACAAGCATGACCTCGCACATAGCTTCGTCAATTTTGGATTATATCTGAGAAACTCTACTGGGAAAGAAGAGAGATATCGATATGAATTGACAATCTTCATCTTCTGCGGAAAAGCACATAACATCGGACTTAAGGTTTTTATGGTCTTCATAGTCTAGTTAATCATGCTCCTACCTCCTTCTCACCGTAACATAGGTATTGCTAATGTTGCTTTTCAGAGTCTTAGTGTAAAATTATTTTTATTAAGAATAAGTTTTGAAGCAAATAATTTGTTGGTAAGTATTGCTATGAAACATTAACTTTAAAATAAAACGCTTTTAAACACTTTTTATTTTTGTATAATATTCTACTTTATACTTTATTCTTCCTTAAGTCTTGCTCCACCAAAAAACTTACTTAAGAATTTTACTTTAATTTGCATCACAGCTACCGCTTCAGCTATCTTATATAAAAATAACGAAACCAAAAAAACACCCTCTTTGAAAAACACACAGAGCATCTCAAAGCATCGCTCTCATTCCATAGATTATAGACTCATTCAACATAATTGTCATTGGGTTTACTCGTTTAATCCTTTTTTGCTTTTGTTTTGTTTTAATTGTTTGGCGTTTTGTTTAACTAAATTGGAAATTGATTAATAACTGTCGTCATTCTCATCCTCAGCCTTGTATCCTTGTCTTTGTCCTTGTCATCGTCATCGTCATCTTCTCTTTGTAATTATCATTATCATTTTGCTTTTTGGCAATGACTTTTTGTTTATTAAAAGTTTAATTAAACTTTAAGCGTTTGTTGCATTAGCTGGCGTTTCTCTCATTTTTGCTTACTCTGTTTGAGATATTTCGTTTTTTTTTGCTCTCTCTTGCGCGCTCTCTTAAAACAACAGTCATGTACGTATGTATGTATGTATCTATGTGTGAGTGTGTATCTATGTGGGTGCTTTTTGGTTTTTGGCAAATGTGTGTATGTGTGTGTGTGTATATACGTATTTGTATGTGTCGATTAATTACGCGCCTTCGCTGTTGCAAAGTTTAATTAGTTTCGCTTTTAATTGACAGTTGAAAAACTTGCTCTCTATTTGGGTGCGTGTGCATCTATGTGCTTTATGTGTGTGTGTGTGTGTGTGTGTGTGTGTGCAACTTTGGCTACAAATATGTTGAAGGCCAATTTCGAAATGAGTTTCGATTGGCCATCTGATACTTTGTGCCAGTAATGCTAAGATACGGAGAGAAGTAAGCAATTGCGTCAAAGTAAACTTGTCAAGAAAAAGCTTAGAAAAACAATACATTTTTTTTAAAACTTCGATTAACGGAATTCCTAAAAAGCAAATGTACAATGTGCTTCGGAAAACATTAAAGATGAAACCTTTGAAATATATATTTGGATAATAATTATAAAGTTTCGAGCGTGCGTTGAATCACTGAGCCACTTATGCCAATTAAATAAGAAAACATAAATTTAGAAACTGTATCACACTGAATATTTCTATGATTTTAATAACTTTATTTATATATATTTTTTTTAATTATCTCTAAATCCAATCTTCTTTCCTAGCAATATACTAAGTCCAGTGAATTTTTAAGTTATCCTCACTTATTAACTTTTAAAAACTCGCAGAGTTGTATTTTTACTCATTGACAGAAAAAAAACTATTTGAACATGGTAATATTTCAATAAATAAGAATATAAGATTTTGAGAGATTACAGCAGTGGAGGGAATACTTTCGATGCTAGAATGCTGTTATATCAACAGTAACCTATTGAACTTAAGACAAACCAAAATATAAATAAAGTCAATAAGATACATAAGTAGTTAACAAAAGTAAATCTTCTCTTAAAGAAACTCTGCTTTGTGACATACTCGTAGCAATTCTCAAAATCAAGCATTTGCCAAATATTATTCAAAATTTGAAGATTTATTTCAAATTTATTAAGCAATTTATCGATTGGAAAAATGCAAGAGGTTTGGAATGAGTTTGTATCCGAAATCGTACCTAGATAGTCTAAACTGAGCTGCTAAAGGTATTGTGACAATTCTTAAAAACTCTACTAATTGTTAGGGAAAAGAAAAGGTACACAAAATAATTCTTTACTTTGTTTTGGATTATTATCTATATGCAACTTGTGATTGTTTTCATTGCTCAATACAAGCAAATCTATTAAGTTTGTTCTATCAAACGCAAAGTTAGTTAAAAAAAAATTTGCAAACTTATGTCTCAGATCATCGCTCCAAAGCATGAAGGTATTTTTATTGATAGCTGTTCGAAGACAACAGGGATATACAGCCTATAGCCGTATTCGAACGAAAATCCTTTTAATTATTTTAGATTTTCCTAGGTAAATCGCACCTACTTATTCGAATCGAATCGAACCACCGACATGCCGTTTCAGAGGAGAGAATACTACCAAGGCCTACAGTGATCTGACGACGCTTTAAAATGTCAAAGAAACTTGACTGTAGCACACCAAATTTTTATAGTTGATAAAGAGAATGCTCTTTTAAATCTTTTAAGTGACAAGCCTACACATTTTGAGGTGCTATATAAAGGGCGTTTATTTAAGCGCTTGCTTATTTGCTTCTAAATATATTATTACTGTGTATTTGTTTCTTTAACAAAGACTGGTATGTGCTCTTATCTTTTTGGAACGACATGAAAGATTCGTACGATGGCACTTGCCGCAACAAAACGTGTTTGATAATTAAACTAAAAAATTCAGTGTTGCCAAATCTCACAATTATAATTTTTCCAATGGCGCTGATAACATTTATCACAAAATTAAATTGGGAAAATAAAAAGCAATATACTTATAGATTTTTAACTTTAAAAAGAGTTCTCTTTGGCATTTCTGACTTTAATAAAACATTTGCGTTGTCTTAAATTCCTCCTAAATTTTTCGTAGTTTTTTTTTGTTTCGGTTTTTGTGTGGTGCTTCATAGTCTTTCGAGGCAACCGAGTTAAAAAGTCAATAAAACTGGCATTATTTGCACTTTGTCTTAATTTTCAGCAATGAGACCCAAGACCAGAAGATAACAAGGAGTATACGCAGTAAGGCAACATAGAGAGAGAGAGAGAGAGAGAGAGAGAGAGCGAGCGAGCGAGAGAGTTACTTTGGGGCTATGGTCAGTGTGACCAGATTGTCGTTAGTAGGTAGCGTTAACTTTAACGGGTTGCTGTTGCTGCTGCTGCTACAGTTACTTTCTACAGCTTGTTGCGTAAGTCAACAACAGTTGCAATGTTGTGTTAATGTTGGTTATATGTTTTGTCTGTGTACATATGTGTGTGTGGCTCCCTGTGTATGCGTGTGTGTGTGTGTGAGTAAATGTCCTGTCATTTGTTGACCAAATAAGTACATGGCAAGCAATTTGTATTTGTTTTACTTTCGTACAAAGAGTCAGCAATGGACAGCAGCAAAGAGCAGTCTGTCTGTAGGAGCAACTTGAAGTAGCACGCATTGAAGCCCTGTGCCAAGAAGGACAACGCTACAGGACTCAACTAATTTCATATTAAAACATCGCTTTGCATGCAGGAGCAGCCACAGACTGACTGTACGCCAGCTACAGATACAGTAAATGTTCTAGCACAACAACAACAACAAATGAGGGCAAAAGGATCAGAAGAATATACATTGGCACTTGAAAGTAATGTGGGGGTAGCAGCAGCTACAGCAGCTCCAGCGATTCAAATGAAATTCATGTGCAATTTTCGTTACTCAAAAAAGTGTATGGTCACACTGCTGCTGCCAGTTGTTAGGGTTATGCGTATTATACATTTTGGTTGCGTGGTTTTTGGGGGAGGTGTTTTTGGGGAAAGGTCAGCTTTACAGGCTGGCCACATAATTGTTGAGGTCATTGAGCGCAGCTGTTGTACAGTACAGAATCATTTCGAGCCTAAGGCAATTCCAAATAATACAAAAAATGAGGAAAAAAAAAACGTATCCAGTTGGCTTTGCAATGATTGCAATTAACATTTATGGCAGGACTTTTTGCTTTTACGCACAGTGTGAGTATTTGTGGCTTGACGCAGGGATTTGGTGTGGGCTCAGCAGCTTTGCTTTGATTTTGAGTAATAGCTTGAGGGACTCGGGCGCTTGCAGACTTATGGCATACACTGTATAAGTAGGTACAGTGTATATCGTAAATTTGTCAACGCATACAAATCAAAGTCCAACTGGTAATCCAATGAGCTTGTGGTGCGTTCATTTTTCTTCTTTTTTTGGTTTTTAAGTGCTGTGGGCGTGGGTCGGCAAGCTCTGCCAGCGTAAATACCCAGTTTGACATAATAAATTGTAAATAAATAGACAACGAAAGTGAATTCCAAATGAGCGCACAGTATCCCAGCAAAATCTTAAACAGCAAGACGAAGAAACAAAACAAAACCTAAAAAAAAATTGGAAAACCAGTATTATCGAAATTATTTCTCATTACAGTAACAAATTTATGTGCTGTAGTCCTTTGGCTGCTGCTGGTCCTGGTGCGCTGCTGATTTTTTATGCTGACCCATGTAGCCAGGGAAATTGATGCACAGAAAGCGCCTAGTGGCAACTTTTGCGTCGCTCAAGCGCGCTTAATCAAAAGCGAAATTTCCACACACACACACACGCACACCCACACGCACTTAGTTATCCCTATGTAAGGATATGAGCATAAAAATTTGTGCGCCCTGCTGTGCCATTTTGAAATTATTGTGTTCAAAGCACTTCCACACCCATACATATGAGACTGACCATAAAGTCATATGTCTATGTATATATAATACATATTAGTCGACACACACCCACACGGATGTGTGTCCATGCATTTCCAATCGGATTTCCGTAGTGGTGGCTCTGCTGCTGCTGGTCTTTACAATTTTTATCTGCTTCTTACATTATATATATATATATGTATATCTATATATCCCTATATTTATTTTTTTTGACTTTCCACTTTATTTGGCTTTTATTTCATTTCTGCCTACAATTTTTGTGGTTGCCTATTATTTGACCGCCATCATCGTCAGCGCCTACATAGGAATCGTCATCGTACTCTGTTGCTGCCTTTGACTAGAGATGAGCGCGTGCTTAGTCTAATAACAGCGTGAGTCACGATTTAGATGGAAAATGGATGAAATGAATCTCCCAAACAATTTTTGTTGTGGTTACCTTTTGAGGATGGGTGGGCCTATATATTATAGCAACACTAATTCATTAGTACGACTCACGTCCTAAAACTTCTTTGGCTAGAAATTTAAAAAATAAATGTTCTACAAAATGCATTTTTCACTACTTTTTTGTATATTTTAAGGTGAAAAGTAAAAATTATAATGTTTTAAACGTTAAACCCAATCACTATACATTCTTTCACTCAGAGCAGACTTGTCGTATATATTCAAGAGCAATCGATAAGCTTCAGCTGCACTTATCTTTAAATTATAAAAGAAAAACAACACTACCTGCAAATGACGCAAATTCAGCTCAAAACCTTACATTTTCAATCAACAATGAACTGATGATACAAACAGATATCCACAAACGATCTGTTAGTACAATGTAGACGGTATGTCTATGATTATAGAACATCGATTTCAATCGATTTATATTGATCAAACACCCTTTGAAACATGGAGAAAGCTAAATTACGTTCTATCACTAAGAGCAGCATCACCGTACCTATTCATTGAAATGCAATCAATGAGCTTCAGCAGCAATTTTTTCTGAGTTATAGAAGAAAAGCAAAAATTCCGGTGTATTATGTTACAAACAGACATACACAAATGCTGTGAAGCAATAATAATGAGTATCGCTTTCAATCGATTAATATCGATTAGCACTTATCTAGCAACATTTATTGGAAAACGACAAAGTTGTATTTGTATTTATTATTTTAGATATATTTTAAAGTTTTTTATTTTTGCTTTCAAAATTTTATTTATTATTCGGGACATGTTCAAAAACTTTTTTTTCGTAAAAAACTTGTTATTCGAGGCGATTTCAAATTAATTCTATCGAGACAATATAATACTACCAAAGGGATGCTTTGAACCACCTTAAAAAATTAATCAGTTCCGGTTGATAGAAACAAATTTGGTATCCAAAAGTTCATCTCTGTTTTGACTTATCGGTACTAAATTCTGTATTATATCAAAATCGGCTGAATATATTATATAACTCTCAAAGGTTAAACGAACACAAAGTTCAATGTTTGCACTCGAATCAAATATGTTGAATTTTATAAAAACTTAAACTTTTATATATCATATATATCATATAGCTTCCATCGGGCAAATAAAGGGTTCCTTGAACAAAGTTATATATCGTTTGTTTCTTTATATATCTGAATTTAGCACATAAAGAATTTAAAGGTTTTTAAAGCAATACACACTATAATTAGAATTTATATGGAATAGAATTTAAGAAATTTTAATAAATAGCATAGGGCGGCTTCCGTATTCTCAGCAGCTTTCTTAGCCTTCTTAGTGCACGTGACCAGAAGATGAGCATCAGTGCGAGACTTACACAGAATATCGAGTATCTTAAAGTTTTTCTTAACCTTAGTGATTTCACAGAACTCAATGATATGCTTCTCCTTCATAAAAGGCATAACTAGACCACTTAGTTGGGTACTAAGCTTGCATTCTTCCAAGGTAGATTGACTATTGCGGGTGCTCTTTTTAAGTGGGAACAGCATCAATTTGGTTCAAGCGCTGAATGTTGCGTTGATGCAACTCCAATGACTTGTTCTAGCGACAATGGTCGACTTCAATACCAATAAAAAATTTTTATAATGTTCTCGTTCCCAAGAAGGTGGTGCAACTCTCACGTCTGATATAATCTTTTTGTTTCTCATAAAAATTTAGGCCAAAAGAAATTATTCAAAGACTCAGAGAGCTTAACTCGGGCTATGTTTTATATCAAATGCCCATCTCTAGCCTTGTCCAGAGATACTCTATTTTTTGCAACGTCATAAACGTGTGCTCAACGCAGACACACCAATGTGTATGTGTATGTATATGGATAATACGTAACTGACCGACCACATCCTCCCTCCAGGAAGCTTTAGAGGCACGCATCATTATTATGCCATGCACAGTTATGTGCCTGACCCAAAAATATGTAAAAAAAAGAAGAGGTCTGGGCAGTTGGGTTAAAAAACAACCAAAATCGAGGAAAGAAAATTGCAGAAGGCCCTTTTAGCATTGGAAAATCTGCCGCCTGCCATATAAAATTCAACTTTCGTGTTGAATTTTTGAGTAAATCTTTACGTGGATATGTGTGAGTGTTATGACTCGGGGTGTGTGTGTATTTGCAGTGTGTGGAGTGTGTGTGTGTGTATGTGTGAGTGTTGGTATATTTTATGCTGCCTAATGTCAACTTAAGGCACGCCTGTTTTTTTATTACACTCTGTACCTTTGGGTTAAGGAGCTTATTAGTTTCGTGATAAAATGGGTAAAGCTAAGAACAAATGTAAGGTAATCAATTTATCGTGCAAAAGTGCAACAGCTGCTGACTTCAAGAAAATTTTGCATTTGTGCAAAATCATGATTTGGCAAAATCATGTCTGTCAGTTTGTTCACCTTTTTTAAATTAAAATAATATTGTTAGAGTCTCAATGGGAAAAAATGCAAAAGTGCATAACACAAATTATTAAGCTGTAAAAAGAAAGTCACCTAATCCCTAACTTCTAGGATAGAAGAAAATACCTAGTTTCAGCTGTAGTACCACCAATTCCTTGGAATAATATGCCAATTGTCACAATGGGCCTGAATTCAAATTCCAGACTACAAATTGCTTTTGAAATTACCGTCAACATTTTCCCAATTGTCTAGCCGTCGTTATTTGTTAATCTGTGTTTTTACTTTTTAGAGATCAGAGAACCAAGTTTGCTAGTAATAACTGTACGTTAAAGTTAAAAAGACAAAGAAGATATCTAGAAGATATATTCAAAATAAATAGTCATATCTAGTTTGAATATTGAACCAGAAGATAGGTTCATAAAAATGTTGCACTTTTCAAAAAGTATTGACAAAAGTCTCGACAAATTTAAATTGTTGTGGTTTTAAGATCGTCATGACCAATCGACCCAACAACCATTGATTCCAAAACATACAATCTATTATTATTATTATTAGTGGCGCGGTGATCCTAGTTGAATCTTGGCCTCCCCCTGAAATCTCCTCCATTCTTCATGATGTAGATCTTGCGTTCTCCAGTTTGTTTCTCCAAGACGCTCTACAGTTTGCTACACATTGTCTATCCAACGAGCATATGGATGAGTTCTTCTTCTTCATTCGGATGTGTTTTGGAATCATTATTATTTGTTTATTATTTAAAATAATAAAATTGTTTACAAATTTGAGATTTATTTATATTAAATGTAGTAATGCAAAATTGAACTCAGAATGATGAAACGATACTAGCGAAAGAAGTTCCGCGATCTGTAGAACTATTGTGCATGACCATATAAGTAATTATTTTAGTATTTCAGTTATAGAGATTACAATTCGAATGGAATCAATGAAGAGTAGATAAAAATTACGAGTTATGCCAGCTGGAAGGAAAACGCTCTAGGATAGTATCACATTTTTTTGAAGTGCGTTGAAACAGTTTCGCTCTCTGCGAGATAAATGCTTTTGCTCCCCAAATATATACAATTTAGTTGGATTGTTTTTATGAGGAAAATTAAAAAAATGCGTTTCTTGGATTCTGAGTTACACAAGACTTCAAAATATATTCACATTAGTTATTTTTTCCTTCGCGAAAATAAATTCTCTACGTTCAATTACATGTTTTCTCTAGAAATCATTGCCGTTTATGAAGGTGTTCCTAGTTGCAGCACCGCTCTAACCATTGAAAGGGTATCTATGAATTGCCATCATCCCATTAATTTTTTTTGTTTTTTTTATATTTTCATCCGAGGGGTGCAGCTCAATTTCGCTTTATGTTAATTTAAACATGTGCCGCTATGCGCATAAAATATGAAGAGACTACCCTACCTACCCCACGTCACTTTGGCCAACAACCTTACTCCGATTCCGCTCATTATACAAGGATTGGGGGGAGTGTTTTGACCGAACGAGGTCCTCCTATTTGTTCTGGATGTGTTGGCTGTTGTAGTTTTGGGTCAAGTTAGTTTTGTGGATGGAGTCTGCAAAGATTTTCGGTTTTTACTTTTACTTTTGTTGATGTTGTTGTTGCTGCTGTTGGTCCTGCACAAACAGCTTGTCATAAGTGGATGGGATGGGATGTGTGCTGGATGTACGGCTGATGGTTGTAGGATGTTACTGTGTCCAGGTTTAACCTATGGCCTCATGTGTAGCAACGGATTTTTATGTGTGTTTATATCTATGTATATTTTTGTGATTTCTTCTTGTTGATTTTTATCTTCACATTTTGTTTTTTTTTCACTCTCTTTTTTTGGGTTGCATTTTTATTCCTTCGCGCGGTGTCCTTTGGACTACGTTGTTTGTTGCTATTTTGAGCGAGGTGCTTTAATGGGTCTTACATATTTGATATTATGAAGAGTCTGGAATGCGAAGGACTTAGTTTTTTTTTGGTGGCGGCTTGAGATGTTACATAAGTAAAGGGGAGTGTTTTGTGTGTTATAAAAACGATTTTATTAAATTGAAGTTCAAGGGCAGCTGTTTATATTTATTGCAAATCATATGCATTTTGTTGAGGCAACGCCTTTTATTAGTATTTGATACACTATAAATAGCTTCAAAAAATTTGATAAATATTTTCTGAGAATGCCGTCTTTTCTGATAAATTTTGTTCCATAAAGATTTTGTTTTATAATTAATATATCATTTCATTTATATCTCACGTTAATATATCACGTCTCAATTTTACATATTTAAGTTACTATAAGCCGAATAATTTTTTAAAAATAAAAATAAAATAAGTAAAAATGTTCATTAAAAAAATAAAATCGATCAAATTCTGCGACTGAGAATGATTGAAATATTTTGTCGCAAGAACTGGTTTGAAGAATAGCTGGTTTCGTATTAAAGGTATTGCTATCGCATCATATTCAGGAAAACTCACAAAAATGATTCATTAATTACGGAATATATTTATTTAAAATGAATCTTAAAGAATTCTAAAAACCAAAACGTTGCCTACGCATAGTTACTATGAGATTATTAACAAAGGGACAAAACTATACCATCTCCGTGTAGGCCATGGCTTTATTTTTGTAATTAATTTGCATTACATTTTAGCAAGCGTTTTCTAAGAAAAATTTCCTTAACTGAAAAATTAATTTAAACATAAAAAATCACCTGAAAATAATAAGTATTTGGTAGTCGGACGTACTTCATGAAATCCATACCTATTTTTTCCTTTTTTTGTTGTCTAATTTTGAGTAATACCCAAATCTGTGTCTGTGTGCGTGTCGGTTGACTAAACATTGAAGTAAATTGAAGAATGCTGGGTTTTCTGGCATGTGTGTAAGGTCCTTTCTGTACGTGTGTGCCTCTGAGTGTATGTGTATGTGTGTCTGTGAGTGTGTGTTGGTCAGGCCTGGCCTTATCTTATATTTTAATTAGATGCTTAGCCAAAAGCATTTCATTTCATTTAATCTGACTGCCCCCGTAAATGTTTTATTTTAATTAAAATATTTTGCTCAAATCAAAGTGGTTCGTTAAATGTTCTCTCTCATACCTTAAGGGGTCTTTCATACTAGACATGCCACGAAAATACCATTTATTCAGCATATTTTGCGACATCAACTCATTAAGGCAAGTTTTCTATTTTTTTTTCCTGAACTACGTTGCAACTTGGCTTAATTCCCACTGTGTCCTTGACACAAAGTCAGTGCGCCGTGTGGTATGCAACACATTTGTCAATTTAAATTGTGAGAGGCTTGTGTATCTGCATGTAAATGCAGCGTTGTGTACGTGTGTGTGTCTGTGATTATTTGCTGTGTATTTTTTTTTGCAGAAAATTAGTCAATTTGTAGCATGATATTGCCACGCCTACAGCGCACTGTGGCGCCCCTTGGTAACATCCTGGTTGAAACTGGTTCGCATTTATCAAAGCAATTGCCATAAATTTGCAAGTGCCCCAACAGATTAACAGCAAAAAGCAGCTACAAATTTGCGTGCCGAATGTTTATCTTGTTGGGCATGAGGGGGGCTTTCGAATTTTTTTTTTTTTGTTTTGGGTTTGGAACGTGCAACTTTTTGCCCTTTGCCAATTTGTGGCATGAAACAAGCATACAAAATGCAAAATTAACTGCATTTAACTTGGGCCAATCGACACAGTAAATCAATGGTTGGTAGTTCAGAACGACAAAGGAATACGCTTTATAAGTCAAATATTTATTGTCAATGCAAATAAAGTGCGGCGGAGAAGGTGAATACTGACAGACGTAATACTGAAATGCTATCACTATTCATCGGAAACTGCTTTGCCTTGTTGAGTCCAGATCATATTTTTCGGCTTATTTTAGAGTCCTGGTTGCTTTTGATGTTAAGATTCGTTTGATTTATTGTAGATCCCATTTGCATCGCTGTTCTCTGAGACGCTGAATGACTCATTGAGCCGCTGGTATTCTTTTATTGAATCACTACAGCAAACGCATTTACTCCAACAGTTAGTGTATAGGAATGGCAACAATAGGCACGACCCGCTTTATAGCATTTTGTCCAACATGTACTTAAAACTTTGATTTGGCACCACAAAAACACAGATACAAGTGCACACAGATACAAAACAGACAAAGCTACAAACACACAGATACAAATACATGTAGATACAAACACGCACAAATATACACACACAGACACAGTGCAGAATGTTTTTAATGCGTTTAATTGTATTGGTAATGCATATGAAAGCTTGTAATTGTTGTATTTGCTTGTGTCTGGCTGTGTGTGCGTGTGTGTGTGTGTGTGTTTGAGTGTATGTGGCAAAGCTGATTAGCTTTTGCAATTTGCAACACTGTCATGTGTTACACAACTTTACAACACTGGACAATAGCAACCGCAGCTTCAAAAACTATGACAGCAAAAACAATAAAACACATTACAGAACCAAATTGTATTTGAAAATGAATAAGTGGACTATTCGTTGGCCGATCGTTTAGTCGACTATACAATATCGATAAATGGTCTGGTCAAACTGTTTTTTATTTGAATAAAACTTATGCCAAAAGAGTCAATTAATCTTTGTGAGATAATTTAAGTTATTCATATGGAGGAATAATGCAATTATTGGCGAATTCTTGTTGAGGTTTTGTTTTCTTAATTTAAAGTGTCGTCAGAGTTTGCTTTGGATGAGTTGTATTTTAATTTGTATTTAAAAATAACAAACTGTTGCCAAAAACTATAACCCAGAATTGCATTAGGGTTCAAAAAGATCGGCTGATTATATCATAAAGCGTTTATTGGGAAAGTCAGTCAGCTCAATTTTTGAAATTGATCTTAGAATTAATTGAAAAATAATTAGATCATAACTTGAAAGGGTTCATTTTATTAGAAGGGAATATGGAAGATTCTGCGAAAAAAGTTAACCTAAACTAAATAAAATAGCAAATATTCCCAATATTTCAAAGTTATTTGTTTGGGTTCTCCTTATTCCAAATTTATTTGATTACTACCAAAACGAATCCAAGCTGTAATCTCTTGCAGATTTGTCTTCAAAAAGCTGCATCTGCCATTTCAAGATAATTAAAGTTCTGCATTTAATTTCATTAAAAATTTGAAATTTCATTTTGATCAAAAAACTTGAAATTCTCGCAGAGCACAAAAAAAACTAACAAAATGTCAGTCAAATAGACAAATGGTAGCAATATTAACTTTACTTACTGGCAGTTACCATAGTAGAGGCATTTCGAGGATGCTTCCGCAGCGTCCAGGCAGTGCTGCTAATCAACGGACAGTCTCCATAGTCTTAATAGTCGAAGAGTTGCCATTTGTCTTGAGCAAAGTTTTCGATTTCGTTTTAGTTTTATTTTTTTGGTGTCGAATTAATCGATTTAATTTAAAACTAAAGGAAAAGGTAAAAGTTTACTGCGAATGGGGGTCTAGGACACTCCCTACCAAGCAAGTTACTTTAGTTTATTTACAATTGAAATTTGTAGCGCAGGTAAATGAAATGTGTGGAAGGAACAAGTAACTCGGCACTTGTGAGCGCGACTGAGTGCTGAGGGGGTTTGCTGCCTAATGAAAAACTGTTCAAAACAATCAGCTGCAAGTTATTTGTGTGTGATTGATGCTGCTGCCACACGTCTCTGCCGATGCTCCAACTGCTGCTCCAGCTTCAGCTGCTGCTGCAACTTGTTATTGCTATCTTGGCATTGCCCGGCAGGCAAGTGAAAAGTGCACAAAATGGCGCACATTGTAGATAATTGAGTGGGTTGCATTGGTTGTTGTTATCGTTGTTGTCGTCGTTGTTATCGTTGTTGTCTTTGTTATCGTCATCGTTGTTGTTGTTGTTGCTGGGATTGCTTGCTGCTACCACTGCGTTGCCTTGTGCAAAATGTAAATAACTAAGCCGCTGGCGCATGGCAAAGCGCACGGCAGGTAGACGACAACAGTGGCCGAAGCGGCAGGCAGCAGGACTTGTGGCAGGGTTGCAACAGCGCAGTAGTAAATAGTTTTTTGCCTGCAAGTGAAAAGTAAACACATTTAGTTTGAGTGCAAATCGAGTTTGAATTTGCTTAAAGGTGTAGCAGTAGCAGCAGCTGCAGCAGCATCGGTGCCTTTTTCCCTTAAACTGCCACAGCCACCACCACCACAACCACCAGGAGCAACCCAATCTCTGCCAGCATCACCAAGCTGAAATGAAGCGCAAGCAAAGCGAGCAGCAACATCAACTAACTAGATTTGCCAAATGCAGTAAGCGTAAGCAAAGAGCACACAAATAAAAATAAAATAACTAAAAGATATACAAATAAAAAGGTAGCAAGAAGCATAGGACACGACGCAGCAGTTGCAATGAAATAAACAAATGGCACAAAATGTGTGGCATAATTTGTGGAGCGTATGTCAGCTATGTGACAGCTGCTGTGCTTAAACTTGTGGCAGCTTTGCCATTTTAGCGGAAACAACTTGCAACATGTAGGTTGTTACTATCAGAGTTGGATTTTTTATAATGTTTGAAAACAGCGCTTATAAGTCGCAAAAAATTTTGTGAAATCGAAAATCAACAGAACAAAATTGAAAACGTATAAGAATTGTTATCTATTGAATAATTATTTGACAATGCTCTCTCAGTCACGAATATATAGAAATATATTCATCAAATGTTCAACTCTGCTAGGAATCACCAAAAGCTTCTTTCTATACTTCATGTCACAGAAAAGTCTAAGAATGTAAAATTCCACGGGATAATGTTCTTATAAAACGACTGCGAAGAGAAACATCACATTTTACCAGATGACTGATGAGACGTTAGCTCGTAAATAGGCTCTGGGAGCCCCTTCCAATAGTTACTAAAATATTAATCATACTCACCGTTGACAAGATTCATAAATCCTTTAAAGATCTCAATCAAAATCACTATCAAAAAATTTAACAAAAATTGTACAATTTATTACCCTTCCTTACATCTTCTTGCAATTTTCCGTCAGAGTATTGAAAATTCGCTACCTTCTGTAAGCACTTTTCTTCTGCTTACTTCAGCATTCACTTTTTTTTTTTTCATTTTGTTGAGGCCAAAAAAAATTGAATTAAATACTCGGGTAAAATTATATTTCAACTGCACGCCATTTTGTTGACAAGTTCTCTGACATTTGCCGTTTTTAAAATTGTTGTATTTGTTGTTGTTTGCTGCAGATGTTGTAGTTGCAATCGTTGTTGTTGTTATCGTTGCAAAATGACTGTAAAAATCAAAACTAATTTCATATGCCTTGCAGGCAGTCAACCAAGTTAAGCAGTTGGAAATAGCAGCAGCAGCAGCAGCAGTCAGCAGGCAGCATCAGGAAGAGCGCTTTTCCGCCCAACTTATGACATGAAAATAATGTGGGCAAAACAATGAATTATGCACTTTGAAATAAGTTTCGACCAACTCATACACATTCACCCGAAAAACCCAGTGGCAAATCACTCATAAATGGCCAAGTGAGCACAACTCATATGTGTGCGCTTTGCTATGCGTTTCGGGAGCGGGTTTCGAGGTTTCTGTGTTTGTTGCAAGTTCCAAAAGGCGTGGCACATGGCAAAAGTTTCATGGATACGGCATGTTGCCACACAATTTGCAAATAAATGCAGCCCGACAACGAGACAACAACAAATTTTCTGTCATAAAACTGCAAAATTTGTACGTGGCTCATAATAATTCATAAGCCACATAATGGTAGTGAGATCCTTGCACTCTCTCTCTCTCTCTATAACTCTGGGTCCTTGTGCATATGGTATAAGTATGTGCCGCATCAAGAAAGCGCGTTATGCAATAAACGCGTTAAGTTGAAAGTGATGCATCAAAATTTGCGAGAAAGCAGCAAACAATAAGCAGCCCCCAACATTAACTGCAGCCCAAGCAGTTAGTGCCATCCAAACTTTTGTACACCCTAGGGAAGCGAGTACTCACTGCTGCTTATTGTTCAGATATGAGGTAAGATGAGATGATATACGATAAACGATGATTAATGATTAAATGAGATGAGATTAGGTTATATAATATTCCATATACTACGAGATGAGATGAGTTGAGGTACAATGAGATCAGACCAGTTAAGATAAGATGAGATTAGATTCAATTGGATTAGATAAGATAAGATGGGACTACATAAGATACGCTGAGATAAGATGAGATCAGATGAGATGAGATCAGATGAGATGATATGAGTTGAAATAATATACGATAAACGATGAGATGAGAAGAGATTAGATGAGATAATATTCGATAAGCGTTGAGATTAGATGAGTTGAGGTACTATGAGATCCGATCAGTTCAGATTTGATTGGACTAGATTAGATAAGATAAGATGGGAGTAATTAAAATACGCTGAGATGAGATAAGAATTTATAAGATGCGATTAAATGAAATAAAATTCGATCAGAAGATATGAAATAAAATGGAATGAGATGAGATGAAAGGAGAAAATAGAGGAGATTAGACAAGATGATACCAAATAAGATATGCAAGATAAGATGCATTGTCATGATTTAATGAGATTATATCATGTCCGACCATGTCTAACTATAATAAACCACATCAGATCATCTCAGACCACATCGATATATAAGAATTTTTGAGTTACTTCTAGTTTTACATCATCCGGTCACTTGACGGATCCCTTGCAGTGTATATGCAACTTCAGCAGCTATAAACATGCGAGCTACTTGCAACAACAATAGTAGCTTAAAACATGTTGCCATGTGTTGCCGTAAAGGAGTCAGTAGCATGCAGTATCCATGTCTGCATCAGCGCGTTGAGATTATGACAAGGATGAAGTGTATGTGCGCTTAGAACCAACACTGAATGAAGCACAAAACGAAGCTACTTTGGAATTTAGTATATGCTAGCTTGAGATGTTTATGATAAGAGAGTTTATGTCAAAAAAAAAAAAAAAAAAAGAAGAAGCAAATCACGCAAAGAGTTAAACTACATTCTTTTAAGGATATTATTTTGGGTATGATTTGGAAATTATATATAAGCCAATCTTGCGCTCAATCTTAAATGAATTTTCCAAGTGAGCTCTTGCTCAATAAGATAGGGAGATGCGAAATTACTTGATGTAGTGCAGTTCAATGAACTTTTAAGTACAGATTTGGGAGAGATGAATATGAGCTGCAAGAAATCATTAAAGCTTTTGAAAACAAAGCATAATTAAGTGCACATTGAGTTTGGATTTGGGAGGGAAGATAATTAGCTGTCAAAACATTAATGCTTAAGTCATCATTAAATCAATAAATAATGAAGGCGAAAAATGAATGGCGATTTCTCGTGGCGGAAGTCAAACGTTCATTTAAAAATCCATGTAGTTCTCTATTTCTGCTTTAGTTTCCATATTTCATACTAAAACAATTGCTAATTTTTAGCTTAACTTGCCTTTAGCACGACATTCGCTCGATTAATCGGCTATTTTCTGGCCGTTAGCGTAAATCCATACCTCGTCTACAGTTAGAACGCATTTCATCTTATCTCATAGTCAGAAAGCCTGGTTTCACACGCATTTTTACCTAGATTTTGGCACCAAATAAGACTTGACTTTCGAAATGGTCTTTCAAATTTGTTTCAACTGATTCTGCTGTTATTCCAACAAGACCAGCAATGTCTCTAGCAATCGACGATTTTCCACCACTAATTCATTGATTACGTTGACATGTTTCTCATCAGTTGACGTGAACGGTTGACCAGGCCTCTTTGCATTCTCCACACTTTCTCGACCTTCTTTGAACATTTTATACCATTGTTGGCCAAAGACCTTCTGCAACATTCTTAACGATGCGGCTCTAGAAATTTCATTCCGAACACCAACTTCGCTGTTGAATAACTTCAGACATGGAGAAAGTCAAAAATTGCATTTTTGGTTGTGCACAAAACACAAACTCAACTAAGGAAATGAGATATTGACATACAATTTAAAAGTCCTGCCAACCTAAAAATAAAAGGGTTTGTCCCCTATTAAAACCCCAATACTGTTTAAATTAGAAAACTCCTATTAATAAGCCCCAGAGTCCCATTCTGAGGTTCAATTTTACATAACATTCTTCAAATTTCGATACCGAAACTATCTGTCTTACTGACATTCTTGTGATTTCAATCTATAAAAAAAGAATATGATTTAAAATTGACCAAAACATGTTAATCCCTTTATGCACCCAGGGCTTGGCCGTCCCTCATTCTTTTCCATGCATTTCTATAAAGTTACGAATCTTTGGGCAAACATAGATAGCCGCAGAGGGTAGTATCTTCTTTTGTTCATATATTGTTGTAACAGAAAGCAGCCGAATATTAAGTATACTTTCTGTAATACATATTTATTATTTAAATTTGATTTTTATAAAATTTATTATTATTTATTATTTATTTATTTATTGCACGATGTGACGTAAATTACTTCTTTTTTATTTTATTTAGTTTTTCAACTGAAGCTAACTAATAACTATATTTCAATTTTAATGCCAATCAAAAATCAATCATATCATATTATACACTAAATTAACTCTCTAAAACAAAGCAGCAGCAGCTTGTACAAAAATATTAAGTATACGCTCTTAAAGCCATATGTGTTTAATTTTCATTTAATCCTTGCTGAATCCAAATCTACTTTATAGATTTTACACACAAGCAATTTGGCAAAACAAGTTCATTAGATTTCACTTCCTGCAGTTTGCAATGAAATTATCTGCAACAACATTTTATGAAATTTTCAATGAACGCAACAAAAATTAACAACAATTTATGCATAAACAAAACAATACAGCAATTACTCTGTCTATGAAAGTAAAATAATAATTAATAAATCCATCAAATTGTTGTATGGAGTTTTTGTTACATTTCTGGAATTTTCTTGTTTTCTTCTGCCGCCATGTTGGGGTTTTTATTACAAGCGGCTGCAACTTTGACCATTGCAGACAAGAGTTCTCAATGGCACCGTAAAATTTCCATAGCCCCTGCCCCTGGGGGCGTTTATGCATCAGCTGTGTTATGAATTTCAATGCGTCCGACAAGCAAACAAAAACAAAATGGAGAATGAAAGAGTGAGAGTGTATGTGCGAGACGGTAGAGGAGTGAACGAGAGAGCGATTCGCGCGAAAAATACAGTTGGATTGAGCGAGTTTTTGCGAGGTTTTCGTTTTTATTCTCCTTGTTTTTATCCCTTTTTATACCCTAAAGGCTTGGATTAAATGGAGCATATTATGTTTGTACAAAAACTCGAATCAGAATGAGTGGATTATTGATCTGATTGATCAGCAAAAGTGTTGAGTTAGCATCATGGGCGGCAAATCAATTTTTGTTTAAAACTGAAACCGATTGGGTTCCGAGAGATGGCTCTAGAAAGATGATATTTTGACAGTTTTTTGTGACCCGTCTAAACGAAGCAATCTTCCAGAACCGTCCAGCATACATATGGATAGTGACTCGTTGGAAGCTCTGGGAGCTTTGTTGGGAGATTCTTTTGCATCAATTGATTAGCATATGTTCCTATCCTTATGAAGTACAATTTTTTTGTTTAAAAATTTCAGTAAATATCAGATAAAATATTGCTAAATTCAGTTTATTGCTTAATTAAATAAACTGAAAGAGTGTAGTGTAGGGTATTTAGTAGTCGCTCGATACAGCTCATTCCATTCATGTCGGAATCGGTAGCACCCGATTTAAAAATATGCCAACTTTTATTTTGGTTTCTTTGATTGCAGGCAACACCAACACAAAGTGTGTATAAGTGGTAGTAAGTGCAGCCAAGTAAGTAAGCATATATTTGCTGGTATGGGTGTGTATCCATGTATGTGTCCTTATGTGCGTGTGTGTGTGTGTGTCAACATGCTTGGCGCTGTCGCTGACATTTCGCATTACATAAACGTATTTATGCAAATGTGTTGCTGTTCCTTTATATGTGGTTGTTGTTGTTGTTGTTATAACCATTGGATTGTCACACGCACCGACTAACCGACTCACTAACCGGCTACCGAAGTGACTTTGCGACGCAGGATAACTCCATGGCTGCTTGACTCCTTGTTGGCTGGCTCACGGGCTACCTGCACTGTACACCTTTCGGCGCGCTTGCCAATTCTCTTTTTTCTTTGCGCTCTGCTTATGGTTGTTGTTCTTGTTGGCTTTGCTTCCTGTTCTCGTCAGTCTTCGTTTGCTGTCTCTTTACGCATTTCTCTTTCTGGCTGTATTTTTGCTCCTTTTTTTTGCCCGGTTCGCAATATTTGCATGCATTTTAAATGACTCGGATATCAATTTTGACATATCACTTGACAGCTTAAAAAGGTTTATGTATTTATACAAACGAACACGTGCTCACATCACACACCTACACACACACACTGGTTGGTGGGTTTATCCGGGTACCCGGTACCGGGGGGCCTTGGGAGTTTTTGGTAGTAGTTGGCGCCATTGTTTGTTATATTCGTAATAAAAATGCGTATTTTAAATTTATTGCTTCATTAAAGCTTAATACCTAAAGGCTCGCACGTTATGTGAACGTGTCTGTCTGTGTCTGTATGTGTGCATCTGGATGTATCTGTGTGTGCTATGCAGGTGTGCGTGTGAATTTGTTGCTGTATATAAGGATATTCAATCTGTCTGTAGCTGGTTTTCGTTTTTTTTTTTTGTTTAAAATATTTGTTGCTGCTTTTAAACGATTCTGTATATTTTTAATTTAAATATTCTTAACATTTCCAAAAATGGTGTACTTTTGCTTAAGCTTAACTGTGTTCATTTGAAGCTTATTCTGCTTATGTTGATTTTATTGTAAAACTAAAACAGCTCTTGTTTCCAAAAATTCGGCAGTTTGACTTAAGCTTGACTATGTTTACTATAACTTCATTGATTCTACTTCTTAAGTATGAAATTTAAGCTGGAAACAATTAATTTCCAGTTCAAAATCAGTTTATTTTGAGAAATTTCATTGCATTGGTAATAAGGGGTAGTTGTTGAGATTTATGCTACGGCTAATTCCTTAAAGATTGAATTCACTTATCGGCATTTAATTACACTCACACTCGTTCTTCATTATATTATTTTTGAAATATTTTCAAAACCCGTATTCAAATTGATAAAAAAGGAATAGAAACTTTTTGACCTCAAATAAAATACAAAATCCAAGTGCCAAAAGCGGACTACTTAAGGTTATATTATTGATTCGCCATATCAGTGTGTATTTGAACAGCAGAAAAATGTGCCTAAACGATTACGCAAATAAGATATATAAAGAGTTCTATTACAGTCTGGATAAACACTAACTTCGCTGACTTCATGCTAACATCTATATATAATAGCTTAAACTATGGTGAGAAGATCGCTAAGCTGACTTCCAGTAAAAAGTTGAACTATTAGTGGTTATTTTAAAATATTTTATGTACATTAAGTTTAATAATAATATTTGTTAAATTATTCTTTCCGTACAATCCGTTTATTTACATTAAAAATCACTCAAGGCAAAAATAACTCTGTTCCTGCCAAACTTTATTTTATTTATTTATTACCAAGTGCTTGGTACGATTTTTTTTTAACAAAATACAGTTGTATGGCACCAATTTTCGATATTTTTAAAAAAAATTTTTAAATTTTTTGAATATAAGATTTGAATAGTTAAAAAGGAGAACAATCGCTTTACTTAAAGCCTTTTATCTTTGGTCTCACCAAACCTAATGTAATTTATTACATCACAATTACTTTCTACGATTTCTGTAAAGAATACCCAACATTCGTTGGCGTAAAACTTTATTTAATTTTATTTTTACATTTTTTTTTGTCGGGCATTCCGTAATCCGCTTAAAGCGTTAAATATTGCATTTTAAACTCATTTGAATTTAGCCCGCAGATGTGAATTGTTGTTATTTAAATTTACACACACTTTATATCTATATATCCATGTTTCGTATATATGCCCGTGTTTACTTGTTGTTTTTATTGTAATTGTCACTTTCATTGTTGTTAAATTAAATGCATACACAAGGGGTAGAGGGAATGTTTTTGGGTAATTTATTTAAATGTTTTGTTACAATCGAAATATTAAATGCAATTACTAGAAGGCAAAAACACATGTAAAATGTATGCAACATTTTCAATTTTGACAATTATTTGAAATGAGTGGAATTTGACAATTATAATTAAATATTTGATTGTTACGAACTTAAATGGTATTAATATTTTTACTTATTTATTTAATTTGCAATTTATATATTGTTTTTATTTGAAAGTAGACTTAAAACTAAACTTCTTCTATGCTTAAGTTGGTTTTTATTTAAATTTTATTAAGAAAATACCAACTAACATTTGTATTGTTGAAGATTAAGATATTTTTATTCCCTTTTGATCAGTAGTAGTCAATAGAAGTCGAAAATTCTTATTAAAAGAAATACTTCTCGTCGATTTCTTGACTTAGATTTATTATCTATTCAAATGTCAACAATAAAAAATTGAAAAGTATACATTAAATATATTTCTACTCCATGTCTCCTCTATATCTTCGTCCACCCTTTGACCCTTTGAAGTGCCAAAGACGCATTAAAAATAGAAGAAGAAAAAGAATTTGGCAAGCTTAAAACTTAAATGAAAACAAAATGTTAGCGGATACGAGCAGAAACCCTAAGTAAATAATTAAATTTGCTGCGTAAATAAAAGTTCAAGTGGCTCAAAATGGCTACTACTTGGCCAACTTTACTGCCAAAATGGCGCACGACAACAACAAAAGCGCCAACAACACCAACAACAACAACAACAAAAATAATAACAACACTTGAGCTGCTTGTCTACAATGTCAAAGGCAGCTAAGTCGAGTAAAGTCGAGTTCAGAGTTAAGTTGAGCCGCGCAATACGGGAGTTGCGCCGTTGCTTCATAGTCGTCGGGCAATGGCCATGGCCATGGCAGTCAGTCACTCAGGCACCGGAGTACTACATATTCCCAGAGACTCCACTTCACTCCAAGCAGTCATTTGGCATTCAGTTGAAATGCTTTTATTAGCGTATAAATCAACAGTGCAAAAATCGTAGCATACTTTACAGCGGCGTCTCTGTACGGATTGGCACCCGGAGTCGGGGCCGGGGCGAATACGAGACGCAAAAATGTTTTAAATTAAATTTATGCGCCACTTTGAGCTGTTTACAAGTAGCAGCAACTTTTTTTTCAAACTCGCCAATGGAACAAAACTTAAATGTAAAGTAATCTTCCCAAAAGACATACAAGTTGCAGGGAACTCTGTTGGGTTTTACCAAAAAATTTTTAGAACTCGAGTAACCTTTTTTTCATAGGTGGTTTATGCAGGTTCAAGTAAAGTTTATGTAGAAGCAGTATTTCAGAGCGGCAAATTTTTGTATGGTAAAACATATTTCGAACTTCTAATATACGTGTAAGTTGTGGGTCTTGTTAGCTTGAGTGGTACCGTTCTCGCCGCACTGTCGCATTTGCCTAGCAGTGGTATGCTAGCATATAGAAACTATTTCCCTAGCAGAACCACCCTATGCTCTATCTTTGAAGCGATGACCAAAATCAAGCGGAAATATGAAATGTATATGTAGGTTAATGTAGTATATGATCAGCTGAAGATCTGCCCTAAATAGCGTATTCTCCTCCAAGCCCAAAGGTCGGTGGTTCGAATGCATCTTGCAGCACTGTTGACTTTGTCTATCACTGACATAGCTAGCAAATTGATGAAAGACTATGCAGTTCGGATTCAGCTATAAACTGAGTCCCCGTTCTATGCGAACTGATGTTAGCTTCAATGCCCGCCTGTATGTTAGAGCGATGACCATACACAAGGAGAAAAAACTTATTTAAAATGCTGTATGAAATCAGTACCAAGGGGCACCCAATGATTTTGCTCTTTCAAATTCGTAATCAATTTGTTGAAAATGTAGGCACATTTTCCGTGAGAGATACGACCTAGGGATGCATGAATGATGCTGTTGGAAAAGAAATTGAAAAAAATGTCGGAATTAGGAAAAAAGCATAAAAAATGTATTTCTTCTGTTGAAATTGTAGCAAAGTGGTACAAAACATATTCGGCCTAGGGATGCAAAATGCTTTCATTGAGAATGAAAACAAAAATGGAAAATTGGGCAAGAAATGAAAAAAAGTAGAACTAGTATGTATATACTTGATCAATTCGAGTTTTGGTCTAGAAACGGGGATACTTTTGTTGGATTTGGACAAAATTTTGAAGTCTTAAATGTATGTAAAGGTTCCATCGTAGAAATGTACCTTTGACTTTACATTCAAAATTTTACTTTTCGGCTGTGCACAATAAAAGTTTTTTTTTTGTATTTTTGTCTTCTTATTTTTCACTTCAAAATGATTAATCCCTGGAATCAACAAAGCATGCCCGGCGAATTCCAGACAAACAATCACAAAGCCATAAAAATTATGAAACTCAAAAAAAAGGTTCGAAAATTTCGGCGTCGCTATGAGGAAAATCAAGACCAACTGCAACGGCTAGAAATCTCCCTACGCCTCAAAAGGGAATTGATAGAAAATCTTGAAAAATTCTTACGCCAAAGACGTAGAAGACGCTAAAGTAAACAATCATAAGAAAAAATCAAAGCGACTATTCATACAGTGCTGTCCAAAATTTGATGCACATTGATAAATATTTTGCAGGCACGTCGCGTTTTGAAGTTGTCTGGCGTTCTGGCTGTTGGATAGCAAAGAAATCAAATCAAATCATATATGCGGAGCTGACGTTCCATATATGTCAGTAGCGGGTGTGCTGTTAGGAATTTAAATCATGGGCAGTGGTGTGTGGCCGAAGATGCCGCCTTTAAGTATGCAATGCATAAGCGAGAAATGGCGGGTAAAACTGCCATAAAATGTAAGTAAAAATGCGCTGGCCAAAAGCAGTGTTGGTGTCCCTTTTTTGTTTGGGCCCCAACAGCGACTAGTGGCTAGCAATTGCTATTGGCCGCTACGTAGCTTGGCAAGCTAAAACAAAATGGAGTGGTCTCTGGCGGGCAGTTTAGCAAACGTGGCCAAGACAGTCTTACATAGACAGATAGCCGTTGTCTAAGCGCCAGCACACTCTTACACACACACACACACAGATGCGGGGCCGGCTTACTGGAAAACAAAGTTATTATTCAAGTTTTGTGTGCCTTCCATGGTTGCCTTGACTTGGCCGGGTATATGTCCAAGACATTGAGGCTACCAACGCGTCCTCGTCGCTTTATGCACACGGAATTTTTATGAGCTAATTTAATTTATAGTTTTATTATTATGTTCTGCACATAATAACAAACGGCTTGTTGTCAGCAGTGGACTGCGAACTGTGGACTGTGGGGGAAAGCGCGGAAAAATCTGGAAAATAACTGGCTTTCACTTCAATACGATTTTTTCTTTTTGTACTTATAAAATTGGATACTGCATTAAATAAAAAATCAAATAAAAAATAAGTGCTTCCGCGCTGGCCTGTCGAATTATGCGCTTTATGTTGCAAGACTTTATGATGTCCGAAATGGGGATTTTGAGAGATGTGAGACATATGTAGAGCTTATTGAAAATTGTGAAGAAGTGCCGAAAATGCGCAATTTCATAAAGAAAAACAGGATAACTTATATAATATGTAAATTTTGTAATGAAAATGAGTTGGTTAACTGCAAAAGGTACGAATTTTGTAGCAGTTTGTAACGATTGAAGTCTGATCCACCAACAGCAAACTAATGGCTTTTTCTAGCCAAGCTGCTTCAGTGTATTTTATACAAAGCCTAAGCTTAATATAATATTAACCATTTCATAAATTTGCGCTGAGTATGATTCTAAATTCACAAATTCTACTTAGAGAAGAGGCTAGTTTTCGAATTATGACTTTCAGGCATCTTAAGGGAAGGGAATCTAAAAAATCCAAAGAAATTAGTCGGATCTTTGCAGCTTATTACCTAGGTTTGCCATCATAATTGATTAACGCCTAAAAGCCGACCTCACTTGGTCCTGCTTTACGCGCGCCTTCTTCAGTTGGCCACTCCAAAACAAATATAGGTGGTCCCCCACATGTTTTTCGGAGCTTTTGTGGTTCCCTTTGTCTTGCATTGTCGATTTTCGCATCAAACACTTTAAGCGTTTAGCATAGCTGAATAGTTTCAGCTGTAATTATTCTTCTACGAATCATAATGATCTGCACTTAAAGATCTAAAATTTTGTTTTCGGTTCTGTAAAACACTAAAGTTCAAACCTATTTTTTTTCTTATGAAAGCACTGATTGATATCATCGGAGGCGCTGTCAATTTATCTCATTTCTTTTGAAGATCAAAATCTTGTGTTGGGTTCTGTTAACATTTACAGGTCAAACCTTTAACTTTTACAAACCTCTTCTGCTTAAAAATATTATACCAAATCATTAGTTTCTTCTTTTAATTCTATTGCGCTTAGCGAAGTTTGATAAAATGTCCAATTTTTTAATCAATTCTTTGGAAAATATAAGCTTGCAATATGCAGACCTCCTTAACAAAACTTATTAAGTTTATGTGAATCTACTGAGTGTCACATACATGGCAAGATTTAAGGCATCTCCTAGCTGCAAATACTAAAAACATTGAGCTCTTTGCTAAGTCATATAACAATTAACAGACTTGGTATTCGACTTAATTTCCCTAAATTTGACTGATCCAGAAATACATATACAATTTGTGGCTATTCGTCTCCGTATTTCTCTTGATATCTTGACAAATTCCAACAATTTCTCCGCTAACTAAATTGCAACTTTAATAAAGTAAATGCTTTACCCGATTCCCACATTTCGTAACTGCTTTGAACCCGACCGCAACTAAGTCAAACCATAAAGTTCAGCAAATGCCATATTAAGTATACCATATTAAGTAACCAAATGCTTAAGCTCTGTATTGATCATCATCAGCAATATCCCCATCATCATCATCACAGTCCCCATCCCCGCTATCGTCATCATTATCGTCATCCGCGCGTACAGTTAAGAGCAATTACTATAGTGACTTAGCGAAGCACCGTGCAAACCCTTGTATACGCGACGTTCTGCATACAAATGTAAAATTGCTTTGGCATACGTTGCGTATACTTACTCAAGGATTGGCAAAGCGAAAATGCCAAAGCGCTGGGTGCATCAAGCCAAACACATTTTGCATTGCGTGAACAAAATAGTTTTGTGTTGCGGTTGTTTTTAGTAGCTTCGCGGAATTGGAGGAGGTGACTGCAGCAACAACTGGGAACAATCGGAGTAACAACAATAACAAGAGCACCAACAATGTTGGCAATTACCATGCAACCAACATAAGAGAGCCAAGACAAGACCGTGGCACGGCACGGCACGACGCGACACGGCATGGTATTAGATTGTGGCTCTGCCGCAGCAGTTCTTTTGCCAAGCTCAACAAATGCATAACCCAATGTGGCGCCACCCGAATGCCACCCGATCTTAGCCACACAGACATAGAAGTTCTTGCAACTGCATTGTTTAGCTAACAAGTATTTTGCATGCGTTGCATTTAGCGACACATTTTAAGTTGGGTTTCCACAAGGCAGCAAATTGCAGGTGGTAAACAATGCTGTTGCACGCCCCTTGAGTGCAGCTCTATATGGACAGTCAACACTCAAAGGCATCAACTAAGTGCGCTCCTTTAGCGATAACTCATTTGTAGTAACAAGTTATCCAAGTGAAACTAAGATTGACTTGCGCTTCAAATGAGATACCACAAAAAAAAGAAAAAAAATAACGAATAAGCAAGTAATAAGTGGAAAGGGTAAAGGATATAAAAAAAGGATAGCTCATAGATATACTGTGGTTGCAAAAATCGAAATCCATTTGTGTGCATTTCACTTTAAATCAACTCACTCATTCAATGAGTGAGTGAATGAGTCACTCTGTCTATCTAACTATGAGTGAGTGTGTATGTGTGGGTGTGTTTGGGTAAGCTCTATCGACAATCATTCAAGCTGACAGGATATGCGCTTCACTGCGCTGATTGTGAATGTAGCTCAAACAAACATAGCACAAATGCCAATACAGTCGGACTTAGCCCTAGAAGAACTAGATTTTTTAAAAAGCTGGCAAAATGAGGCAAAATGTGGCTGAAAAAGTGCTAGTTTGCAGGGAATCGTTTTAAATTTAATGTTTAGATCCTATTTGTGGCGCGAAGCAGCTGAAAATGCAACTATTGAGTCCTAGAGGACAATAATAAGAAGCAGTCTGCGGACGTTGTTAAAAGCAGCTGCAACTTTTTTTTTTGAGTTTTTACTCATCGAGAAGTATTATATGACGAAGCAGTCTAAGGACGAGCCTGATGCTAAATCAGCAATATAATGAAGATATATTAAATCAAAGTATTCATAAGAATGCTTCTGTAAGAATTCTCATAATATATAATATTCACGCGGTAGAGCTTTGAAGTATAGCAATCAGAAAACTTTACTAAGACTGGTCTTAGTATTCTTTAGGTTTTTTTTTATAAGGCATAGAATCAATATCTGCCGCTTACGGTCGAGGCTACTCACTGCACACGTTAGCTTACTATATAGCGGATATTAAGATAGCTACCCAGGTGGCACCACGTTAAGGTTGTGTGTCAACTTGCAATCAATTGAAAAAGAGATCGCTCTGACTGCCGTTTGGTTGCGAAGAATTAGAATCGTTACTCTGCTTAAATGAAAGTAAGGCCCACCCAGGCCAATCTGAAAACTTCTTTGAGATAAAATCATAAATAAATTTCGACATTTGAACGACCAATTATTGGTCTAAAAAGAAAGGCAGGATAGGTGATGTAAATACTAATAACTACTATACATTTTTTTTTGGAAACTTTCGCGAACAGGCTATGATGCATCGGCTCGTTAAAGTCGAAATTATTCCAGCAAATATTACAAGTATGACCCATTGCATATCTTTCTAAATTTCACAATTAGCGAGTTTCCACTGTATCCACATAAAATACCCATACACTTTCACACTCTCACTCGTACACACTCTCACTCTCTCTCTTTTCAGAAAATAATGTAAATAAGCAAGGCCAACAAATCGATGCCAAATCAGAATTGACAGCTAGCCCAAGACTTGGAGCATACTTTCTCTGATTTTGTTTGAAGGTCAGCAAAGTTGAGCTTCAGCTCTTGTCTATCGAAAAAAAAAAAAACAGACAGAGAGTTTTCCTACAACGATTTTTCCTACTCATAGACATTCAAATGGAATAGAAGAGTATGCAATAGCTTTTCATTAAAATTAAGCCGCAAGTCTTAATTGCTAGTAACCACAGAGATACATGCAACACTCTGCTAATTGAATTTATATGCAACAAAAGAACAAGAACTTTGCCATTTAACAACTGTCGACAATGTCTGTCTTCTGGCTGCAATTGTTTGTACATGAGGCGGTGTCTGTGTGTTTGTTTATCTGTGTGTGCGTGTGTATCTGTGTGTGCGTCTATATATAATAAGCGTAAAAAAGGGTGAGCCCATGAACAGTTACAAGCTGGTTACCATTACAGCTGCCACTTGGCTGTAAAAGATGTGTTAATTTAACAAAAATTACAATTGCAACGAAATGCTTATGCATGGCAGCGACATGATAAGGGAACCCAGCCGAACCCAAAAAATAAAAAAATATAAAAATAAAACAAAATGTCCCGCACTCTTCGAAAGATACGCACATCTTTAGTTGAACACACAGATACGCACACACAGATACACACCCACACACTCGCATACGTGAAGCCATTCAACCAACGTAGCTGTGTCGTCTCTCATTAAGCATATGGCGCGCAGTCAGCTGTGCAGCGCCGTTACCTTTATGTCGTTACACCATCCTCGACGTCGATGTACAGTGGGCGGAATGGATTACAACTATAACTAAAACTTATTTTGGGTATTTGCAGTATGTTCAGATGTGATGTCTGTAAAATTTCAACGAAAATAAGGGAGGTAAGCACTCAGGAAGAAGAGTCAGTAGTTTTGGTACTTAGTGACTCCGATATTATAAGTCTGCTTGGCTCTAATTCTGTGTATGATCTATTTTCTGCCAATTTTCCATTTTTTTCATGGCATTGATTTATTTCTGGTGATTCGCCATAAATAAACATTGACAATTGTTTTAGGGCAGAAAGCGCGAGAAATTATTTTGTATTTGAAGTAACTGAGTTACAAACTAAATGTATCCACTGACATAAAGACCCTACAAGGTGCTCCTCTCCATTCCACAACTTTCTTCACAAATTTATCTTTTTCTACATTGCACGCCTAAAACACCAATTTGTCCCACTGTCCCATGTGCTGCCGCCATCGTCCTTCATCGTTGGCGACAAGTACAAGGTGTAAATTTGTATGTGCCACCTTCATGTTGTAATATTTTTTATGCTTGCCAGACAACGTCGAGCCTGGTGGGTCTGAGCCCAAGCCCTAGACACCCTGCATATAGCAGTTTTTCACTCTCCCCAAAAACCCCCACCTAGCAAGCCTTTTATGCTTGCCATTCTCGTTTTCTTATATCCGTTGCTCCTGTGCTCCAACCGGCTGCCTGCTACTCCTTGCTGGCTGCCGCCCATGTTCACTAGGCTGCTGCCATGACAATTTAAATACCATGTTGTCTGTTGCTTCCCGTTGGTGGCATTGTAAGTAATAGCTAACTGCTTATTTTTTCCCTTTGTGGTTGCAACCAGCCTTTTAATAAGCAATTTTAAGTGCCACACACTCTCTCTCTCGCACGCACACACATAAACATGTAGTCTCTCACACACACACACACACACACATGCACGCACTGTGCTAAATGAATTTTTACTTGTGAAAAGTAAAAAAGTTTTTATTCCTTAACAAGATTGCAGGATAAACTCGAAATTATCATGACCACAAAATGAATTTCCCACACACATACACTTGAAAATGGCTGCGGAAAATTTATGAAGTGCTGCTAATGGTTAATACCCCAACAACAACAACAACAACAGCAACACCAACGGCAATGGCAGCAACAGGCGCAACCAGGTAGGTACAACTGTTAAGCGCAGCTTAGCGCATTATTGTGACGTCACAAATGCGCCAAGGTGCAGGTTGAATAATATTTCATTTTAACGCTGCAACAGCAGCCAGCCATTTGGCTTTAATCCATTTAAGTGGTTGCTACCAAACGGTAACTAGGGCCAGTCTGGAACAGTTGGAAACGTAAAATATTACATAAGAGGGCATCAAGCGGTGATAATCTTTAATTTATGGTCGATTCGAGCTGAGCTTGCTCTGCTTGGAATGCATTCAAAGGGTCGACTTTTTTGTTGCGATTTGAAAAGAATTTGTGGAAAAGTCGGCTTATATCGCGTATTTATGAAAAGCAATAATTTTTGCACAAATTTATGATTGTTTGACTTGGAAGTTTTGATTATGACAAAGGGTATTGATAGGGAAATGTGTTTCGTACGACGATTGTGAAATCTTATTGTGAAATCATATTACAAAGTATTTATTTCTTGCAAGGAGAACTATAATTAAAATAATTCCATGAACTATATTGTTGTTATCAACCTACAAGGTAAAAAACGAAATTCAATTCAAAAATTTAACATGGTAGCATACTTACTTTTGTTGGATGATCAAAAAATGCACAGAAAGGATTCAGTATGATTTTTTTGTCTATATTTTAGGAAGCTGTGCATTTAACTCAATTGATGCCAAGTATCTTTTTTGATTATCCAGGTGATCGCTTCAGTAATACAATTTTGTCGCCATCGTTTAAGTTAGTGTTATTTCGAAGAAACTGCGCCAAATAAAATTCTATAATTCGGCTTTTAACTGAAAGTTATGTATCACTTCAATATTCAGTGTTGGCTTACTCAACTCTAAAACTATTGATAGTTCAATTTCAAAAAATGTGGCACTGGTGTATTTAAGGGATCGTGGATTTCGGTAGTGTAGTGATGCAAATTCGCATCTACACCAGAAACTCGGTAGTTTGATCCCACCAGCAGGGCACTGGTGCAATTGCCTAGTATTGGCATAACATAGGATCTTAAATTTCCTCATGGTTGATTTACCAACAATTCCATATCCTGGAAGAGGTAGCAAGATTTTGCCATAAATCTTTGCCCCGTATTGTGACTATGTAAGTTTCTGTTTTCAGCACGATTTGGAAAAATACTGGATGTCGAGGTAGGGATGAGAGCTGCTAATGTCAGCCCATAAAGGTACGCGCAAGACTAGACTAATTTATAAATAAAAATGACAAGAGACAAGGATGACAGTGGCATCGGCACATATTGTAGTAGGAAGTCTGTGAACCATACCATACGTGACCATACGTAATTTTTGTATTCTGTATCAGCAGATTTGTCATACTTGATGTGGCTATAGTTTCTTAGACTGGAGTCTGTAGATTTGGACAATAACTATTAAGTTCATATAATTTGCGCTCTGTAACGTTTATAACACTCTGTTCTCAACATGGTTTGTTGAAACGCTGTGTGAGTACGCGGTTTAGATGGGAAGCCGCGGCTTATATTATCTATCCATACAATGAGAGCGCAGGACTGTGATATTTTATAAAATGAAATAAGATGATTTGATGTCAAAGTCATCTCCACATGCTGCAGTAGAAGCGCTAGGAACACTCGTCGAGCGCGACTTAAAAATATGAATAAGTTCCCCTTTTATGAATTCTACTCGACTATCTTTTGTATAGTTGTTGCTTTTAGTTTATTCCGACAATGCGTAATTTGTTTAATACAAAAAAAAAGGAAATATGTACTTTATAGTTCTGAGCAATTTCGATGAAAATATGATGACTTTACACAAAGCAAATGCGTGAAGTTGGTAAAGGAAAAACTTCAGCTTGCCTTGGCATATACAATCGTATTTAAAAAAATATATGATAATTATAATAAAGACTCTTGAGTTTTGCTTCTTTTGCGCACGGCCTAATATTTGAAAAAAAGTTACCAAAATAAATTTTTACAGCAATCGCCCTGTTTTATTTTTGTATTTCATAAAACAGAACATTAGGATTCTAATGAAATTATAGTATTTTGGAATAATTTACCTGGTTGAAAATCTTGTATAATAACACTTGCTACACGGAGTAGCGAACTCTTCCAAACTCGCTCGCGTGCTTTTTCCACATGCCTATGTCACATTATCCCTTCACAACCAAAAAAGCGAAACCTTTTTACATATTCGCATATATGTGTTACTTAATGTTAATCAGCTTTTTCTAATTTCATCTTTAGCAAAATTCAATCAGGCAACGTTTTTCCCCGCTTAAACCGCCATTTTGTTGACAAACCTTTACTAATTAAAACTAAGTGTAGGCATAAAAAAAAGGATTGCCTATAACCCTTGACATTAACCCCAGCAACGCCCAATTACATTTTATTTAATTTTTAAGGCATATTTTGACATTTTGACGGAACGAAAACTTTCAACAATGAGACAATGAGATGAGAAGCGGAAACACAAGGCAGCAACAACTACAATAACAACAACAACCGCAATTACAATAACAATTCACATAGATACACAGAGCACTAGCGCGTCAGATAGCTTGTCATTACGTATACGCCGCATGGGCGCGAACTCTAATTTGTTTATGCTTCATATAAAAGGCAGAAATTGAAACTACGCCCACTAAAAGTTAATGCTAAAAGCAGACAGATATAAAATGAACACAAATGAGTGAAAGAGATGGATTGTTGTGTATATATATAGGGCCGTGCGGCTGTGGGGGCGGGTAACTGCAGACACTGGCCTAAGGATAAGGATGAGAGTAGTTACTAAGTGTTGTTACAAGTGTTGAGTTTTTAGCGCCCTGAGCGACATATTTGTAAAATAGTGTAAGTGCCACACACATACATGCATATAATATATACACATTTGTGTATATATATACACTGTCTGTGGGTGGGCAGGGGCTGATGATGTGGTGTGTTCTGGTGTGGGTGCTTGTATGTTTCCATGTAAATTTTACACAAAATGCCGCAAACGTGTGCGTGGCAAATTTGTAAAGTGCAAAATTTATGCGTAATGTATGTGTGTATGTGTATGAGTGTGTGTGTGTGGCAGCCAAAAACGCGGCCATGTTAACATTATACCGTTACCTAGCCACATGCGACGTCCAACCCTCAATACTGCCACACCCCCGACCCCACACTGCTCGCACAGTGCTTAACCCCTTTGCTACCACCCACCAACTTGCAACATTTTGCGCTGTGGCTTACAACTTTCAAGAGCCTAGCAACGACAGTCGGCGGCGACGACAACGCTAACGACGACAACGACGACGGGGACAACGAAGTCGTATCCCAGATGATGTGTAACATTCTCAAGTGGCAAAAGTTGCAACTGCCTGGGCACCTCTCAGACTCAAACCCACCAAAAAAAAGGAAAGTAATATGTAGATATATATTCGCGTGTATATGGCTGTCTAGCAGGCTGTCTGTGTATCTTAGAGCAACGTGTGTCAGTTTAATTTTCTCACCAAACTAAAATGTTTTTACTAGCTATAGAGTCACTTTTGTATATTTATGCACCTGCCAGACCAGCAAAAAAGGAGCATATTCGCTTAGGCAGCGCGAAAACTATACAGATTGGCGACAGTAGTGATAATTCGATGAAAACTGTTTAGATCTAAATTTTGATAAAAGCATTTAATTTAATTGGCGTCGGTTGAAGAAATGCTTTAAGTTGAGAATTGTATAATTTTGTTTCTTTTTTTTGACTTTTTAATGTATACTTCATATGCAATGTCGAGTCTCTCAATAAATACTGCTTTCTGAGGGATTCTGTTCTATAATATTCAAATAATGTTTATAAATTTCAGAGGCAACAGATCACAAACATGTTTTTTATAGTTTCTTTTTAGCATTTTTTGAGATAATCCTTCATAAGTAGAAAGAGTTTCTGTGCATATCCGAAACCCCAGAGCTATGACCTTACATATCTGGACTCAGACATAATATTTATTGTAGCCTTTCAAATCTCGCTTAAAGTAAAAAAATATGCATCAGTATAACTATATTGTAGTCAGTCAACAAAGACGAATATATCCAAGGAAACAATGTAAATGAGCAAAGTTAAGTCTAACTTTAAGAGACTTTTGGGGAAAAGTGCATATTATAATATATTTTGTTTATTTTTTTTCATTATATTATAACTTATTTTATAATGCATTTTTTTACCGTCATGTTCCGCATTTCGACTTTTAGGTATAGTAATATGTATTTTTTTTTCCAGAATGCGCCAGACTTTTAAAACTTATCCTAAGACATAAGGTAAGCCGAATATTTTATTTTCAGCAACTACTATTTAAAAATGAATAAACAAATTTTTGCAATTTATGGGCAATAATTCTTTTTGTTGTTATAACTAAATCAATAGTTGTTACTAAAAGCTTCATTTATATGTCAGTTGCAAATTAAGAGCAGCACTGCTCCCAAAATTGTATATTACGAAGTGAAGAATTCTTTTGTATTATTTTTCCCTAACTCTTGATTCTGCCTTTTTGAATTCACTTATGCATCTCCTGTGGTGTGCCATGCGTTTGTAAGACTCCTCAGCGGGCATTATGATCCATCTATTACGCCATCTATAAGGCAATTGTAAAAATAAAACATGAACAGCACTGCTTTGTTTCAAAACTTTGAGCTACAGAGCAAAGAAGTTGATTTGATGTACTATTTCTCCCAGAGTCTTAATTATACACTTTCGAATTCGTTTAGGCCCATCCTGCGATGTGGTTTATGGTATTAACGCTTCTCAGCTGGCATTGCGATCCATCCAAGTCGTCATATATATGACAGTTGTCAAAAGGCAGCACTGCCTTCTACTTTTCCTAATCTTTTGATTATCCCTCTTCGGACTTGCTTATGCCCTTCCTGTGGAGTGCTAAGCGATCTTAACACTACCCAGCAGCGGCATTCTGAATCCTGTCATCGTCCAGACTCATTTTAAAAAGCAGTGGTTTTTAGTACTGGCGATGCAGATGTCTCATTATGGATTTTTTATTTACAACGCTAGTGGTCTCCAAACATGGTAACCCAACGCAAATAATATACATAATATGCTCATCGCTCCAAGGGGGAAATATTACATCAATAGATTTTCGATGATAATAGGAAATACAGTTTATAGCCGTATGCAAACGGTGGTGGCCTTAATAGAGATTTTCCTAGGTAAATCGCGTATATTTGCTATATATGCCATAGTGTGGAATCGAGCCACTGACCTTTCGGTTTAGAGTCGAGTACATATACTGTCCTTCAGAAGATCATTAAGGTGTTGATGTAGTGTCAAGGCTCAAAAAGATGGTAAGATTGTCTGCAAGTCACAAGTTATTCTTAATTGACCTCAAACAACAGCCAAAGACTGTTGTGAAATATGCTTTCCAGCTAAAAGATTTGTATAATTTGTCAACACTATTCCGACGTTCAGAAAGTGAGCAGTTGCTACAAAAAGGATATATTTCGTTTTGTACATAAAAAAGAGTATATAAAATTCGTAGACATAAAGTTTGTTTACTACAGTATTTTTTTTTTTTTTGTAAGTTTTTAAGTTACGAAGCTGTTACAAAATGGCGGCAAAAGGTTAGCAAAATAACTTTATACGCGCCGCGTAAGCATAACAAAAGCAATATACACAAATACCTCACACACACTCGTGCACACAGTCACACACACCCATACAGCTGCATAGAAAGAGGCATGCACGCTTTATATGTAAATGCGTGTGTATAAGTGTGTATGTGTGTGTATGTATGTGTTTGGATTTGGAAAATTCATTAAAGTTTATGTTTGCGTATGTTTCAACAGTTTTACAGCGTTGAACCCCAAGCACACACACACAGATACACACTTGTGTCAATACATATGTGTGTGTGTTTGTGCATATATATACATGTATGTATGTATGTGTGTATCTGTGTGTGTGTACTTGCAAAAGACCACAAGGCAAGCCGCCGCCAACGCTTGACTTTTAGGTTTAGCTTTTTGTAGATGTTGTTGCTTTTCTTTTCAAGTCTCATGCTGTTGTTGTAGTTGTCGTTGTCGTCGTCCTTGGTCTTGTTGTTGTTGTTGTTGCCTTTTTACGGTTAATGTGTTAAAACTAATTTAAATTTATTTCATTCGTGTAAATTTGCCGACAAACTCGCAGTCAAGATGCTGCTGCTGCTGCTACCAAAAAAAAGCTACTACCAAACATTTTTGGTGTCATGTTTACATTTTGGGCCCCAGGATCGGGCCTTCAAAGGGGTTAATAAATAAATTACGTATACGTGCACATAAATTGTAAGTGCAAAAGTTCAACAACAGAGCAGGAGGAGGAGCAGCAGCAAAAAGCAAAGGCAAACCAAATAACTTGGGTCATAATTAAGTGGGTACAGTTGGTTGGTTGCTGGGCTGGTAAGCGAATGCCATAGGTTTTGGTCTAAAGTAAAGCCTTAACATGGCTTAGAGTGTTGGCATGCCAAAGATTGGCAGCTATTTGTGTGCCGAATGTGCCGTTAAATTAGCTTAATTATTTTTTACCCAAACCTTGGCCTTAGGCACTGACAAAAGAAACAAAACTTTTTATTTGCATTTTCCAAAACGAATTTGGCCAAAGTTCTCTTTTTTCTTACAATTTTTCGAATATTATTTTTCATTTCACTTAATGTGTCATTTGTGTGCCCAAGAATTAGCTTAACTTTCATTTGAGATCTTTTGTGGCAAGCTTTTAATTTGGCAATGCCCACTTTTGCTGCACACGCCCACACTTTGATTTACTTTTCTGTACATAAAGAAGTTACATAGTTCTTGCATCATGACAAGGCTATTTCTAATTTATGACCATTTTTTTTTGTGAACAAAAGAAATGTTTGCATTTTAGCAACCTCAAAGCCAATAGCTTTTAATTTTATATATAAATACTAAAAATGCATAGAAAATAAATAAATTGCTTGCCGAAAGTAGTTTGTAGATGCTCTCTCTATGCGTAGATTTTATTATTTATTAAAATTTCTAATAGGCTCTTAAGATGGCAAGAAAATAAATCACAATTTCAAAAGCATAGGCGAAGCCACATTTTTATGATTTTTATAAGCAAGCCAATTTTGTACGCTGTGGAGATCTGTTCAAAATGAATACAATAATAATAGTCTATTTTTATAACAACTAGCAAAAATTATTATTTACGATGAGATAAGAGCTGCAACTTTTTTAATTTTGGAAAAATATATATATTTTTGTTGAAATTTGTAAAAACTAATAGCCTTCCAAAGACAACCGACTTTATATAAGTTTTGAAGTAGAATATTGGTTCACCACTTTAGTGTGAATTTCAAGAGAAGGATAAGGCAAAAAAGGGTATCCGCCAAATTGCAGTACAAACTAGTAAAAGCTTAGAGTCTATACAATAAATTTGTTTACATTATGTTAAATTGATGTTGAAGATATTTTCTGAATTTATATATTAATAAGTTTCGTTTGTTGATATTATTATATATTATATTATATATTAATATATTATATATTGCTCTTCAAATATAGCTGTTTTAAATTTATATATCATATACGATATATTCGAATATATCGTTAGCATTATAGCCATGTGCTCCTTTCTAGCCATACCTTATTTGTAATGTTAGAAACGAACTTCGTCTCAAAAGACCCCATACCTGACTAAAAAGCTACAATACTTCTTTAATTAGATAATTCGCTTTTGACTATTTTGGTTGGGACTTAGTTAGAACCTTCACAACCGCCACTAAAACCTCAACCAATTTTTTTGTGACGTCTTTTTTGTCGAAATCATAAAAAAACCGCCCCAAAAAGGTCTACCGATTACTTTTTCAGATTATGTAGTATTTATATTCGTGTAATTTTATTGCAATCAATAAGTACATTTTTTTTGTCTTCACATGGTGAACTGATATTGGGGTTAGGCAATATTGTATGCCACATCAAGATACCTACAATATAAATTAGTTTTTCAATCTCTTTAAATTATTCCCTCATCAATCGCTTTTTTCCACACTTTTGATCTTTTCTAGTTTTAATCCTTGAGTGTTCGTTTCTGCTGCAAATACACTGCTGGCAACCATTTTTGTAGCTTGGAAAACTGACTTCAGTTTTTGGCCTTTACAACTATAAGCAATCATTACCAAGTGAAAAAATGACCCCAGTTGACCCCTTGAATAAAAATCAAATTATCTTAACTAGAAATGGATTTTTAACACAAAAATATCGCTTAGAGTTCAAAATAGCTGCCGCTTATCAAATGATTGAACTACAAAATTCTTGCATTTTTTGACATACTTTGCCGATTTGTAAAATATGTCCTTCAACGAAAAATGAAATTTTGTTGGAAGCAGGTTTTTCAAATATGCCTGTTGGGGGTTGATAATCAAAACGAGCAGGCGGCGGAGGCCCCTATTATATCATAAATTTGGGAACACTAAAAACCTGTATGAAACTTAACAAAGGCATTTCGTTTTCTAATCCGCTTTGCTGGCTTCAATTTGTCATACTGCTTATTAAAATCAAAATGATTGAAATATCTAAATTATAGTGTATAGCCATATAAAATTTTGCTTTCAAAATACTTTAGCTATGTAAATAAAGCATTGGAATTTTAGTTGCGTTGGCAATTTAATTAAATATGAGGTAAATACGTTTACAGGCTACACCATAAACATGGAAACACATAACAGGGACACATAGATACAAGCATACACACACAACACATACATGGAACAAAGGCAAAAAAAAAAAAATGTTGCATGCGACATAAAATATACAACAACAAACTGAAGAGAGTCAAACAACAAGACAGAGAACCAGGACAAATGGTCGGTCGGTCGAGTCAGGCAACAAACAAATAGACTAACTAGTTAAATTGTATAAGACCGGCCTCCAAAAAAGTTAGCGGGACGGGGTGGATTGTCCCGGATGGACATTGAAGAGTGCGGCGGGGCTGGATACTATTTGTGGGCATTGTAAAACATATTCAAACCGAAACGACATCAGACATTTAAGTGAAAGCGTTGAGCTTTGACACGCAAACAGAGCTCGGCTACCAGACAACAACAAGAGCGACAACACTGTTGACAATAACAGCAGCAGCAGCAGCAGTTGTAAGCGGCGGCGTCGGCAACCCTGGCAATAAACCGAAGCAACCCTATTTTTGCCTCATTCATGTTGTATTTAATTTCATTTGGCAGCCTTATTTTTATCAACGTTCTTTCTGCATTTTTTTGTTTCAACTTTCAACTTGTATTTTTTTTTTATTTTTAATCGAATTTCGTACAAATTGCAAATTGTAAACATGCAATAAATTAAAAACAACTTGCAAATTAAATTAAATTTTATTTATTACATTGTACAAGACCGCCCGCTGTCTCTGAGACTGCCGTGCTAATGAAATTTATGCAAATTATTACAAAGTGTAAATTGGACCAAAAAGGCTCAACTGCAGTTGAGGTCACACTGGCGCTGTGTGTGTGTCTCTGTATCTGTATCTATATATGTATCTCAAGAAGTACATATGTATCTTGTAAGTAGTTTAGCAGTTTGTTGTCTTTATGAAGATGCGCATTAAAACTAATGTTGATGCCGCAGCAGCTGACGCCGTCTGCCCGTCGTCACAGCGAGAGACAGAGTGGGAGATCCTTGGCGCTGAGCTTATGGACAAGTCCATAAGGCCATAGTTAACACCTTGTAGCAGCAGCCACGTTCTAATGCCAAAGCTCAGCGTTCTGACTGACTGTGGCTGTGTGGGCCATTGCCCACAAACTGTGTCAGCAAAGCAATTTTTGTATGTTGGAGAAAAAGAAAATGTATATAGAAAGCAGCACAAAGGATATGAGCAGGACAGCGAGATGCGAAGAAAGTGAGCAAGATGGCTAGAGCGGAAAGTTTTACTGGCAAAGAATACACTGTGAGAAAACTAAGATGAAGAAGATAATTACAAGTAACAAGAATATTTGTTTTCCAAATATATATAAAGCGATGATAAAGTAAATATTTTTACTAGTAGAAGAGGATACTTTTGAAAGTTTGGGAAACTCATGGGCAGTTGACTAATTCGAAGTGTGTGTATACCTTTCAAGCAAGAAAAAATTATTGGAGGACTTAAGCCAAAGCCCAGTGTCAGTTAATTTTGTAAAGATAAAAAAAATAGTACATTAATTGCACTTCAATTGTCTTAAGAGAATGAATAAGTTTATATGGTCATCGCTCCAAAGGCGAAGCATGGAGATATGTACGTTTCCGAGGCCCACAACTGGTCTTTATTTTATTTAATATCCTTTATGACAATGTTCAACAACAACGACTCATCGAATTACATGAATGACAACTTACTAAAAATAAATCGTAGCTTTAAAGTAAGATAAAATTGAGATCCGAATATATACCGATATACGTCATAAACATAGGATTGTTCGTGCCATGCACTGAATTAAAGACATTGTTCCAATGGCATCTGTAAGCAGGAAGGCCTTTGTTCTATGAGTCATATGTTTAGAGGAAGTTATCAAATTTTTTAGGATTGGCCATTAATCTATGTCTAGATCTGTAAAAATGTCTAAACAAAACTACAAAAATAATAATTCTGAAGAATCAAAACTTTTTTTTTTAGCATCGAAGCATAATTTTCACTCGTTGACTATAAATTAAAAAAAATCATTGGATTTGATCCAATATACCATAATCATAAAAATTCCTTATATAGTGTGCCATTTACTCTGATGGAGTAATTCGCCTGTACTTGAGTTAAAATTCATAATATGTTTCTAAACCATTATCGAAAACCACCTCATAGGAGTCGAGAAAGAATAATAGATTTTTCGAAACACTACTAAAAAAAATTTACATGTCATTGCATTGGCTCTAAATCATTGCGATTTTATATCAGAATACTATTTTTTATATATTTTTTATAAATCAATACAGCGTTAAATTTGCTCTTTATCTCATTTATAAGCTCGTAGTTAAAAATGAATGGAATTTATTTTATATTATAAAGAAAGAAGGAAAGATTCAGATTGCTTTTATTTTAACCAAAACCATTACTACAGATCTATTGTCTTCAGTTAACCTCTAATACAAGGTTTTATTATCGGTTAAACTGAAATGAACAGATTTGAATTCTGAATAAGCTAAATCGACTTATAAGTTGATTACTTTGAGATTGATTTAATTTTGTTGCTGCTTAAGCACGCTTTGGACATCAAATAAGAGCATTAGGATGTAATATCTGCTGCTGCAGAGATATATCGCGAATCAATTATACAATATTCGCTTCCTGCGCTAAAGTCATTGGCGACTACACAATAAATAGCTTTGGGGCGTGAAACTTTCATAAAATCAAAAAGTCATATAATGAGCTTTGCTGCAAATGAAAATTTTTTCTTTCAAGACTGAAATTTCATAATAGAACTGAATCATTTTTAAGCGCTGTTAATCCATCGTGAACAACTGAGTATTTGATGTAAACACAAGGCACACAGTCCGCATTGGCTGTTCAAAATAGTGTTGCCAAATATTAAGTTTCAAAAAAATCACCCTTTATATAAAACATTTTGAACAAATTTCTGTTTTAATCATTATTGTATGCAGAAAAACTCTATCGCATTCCCTATATTTGATATCAAAGTGTTCATTAACTTACTAAACTTTATTGCACCCAACGAACTGCACTCGAGACCCGTTTTTTGCAGTGTATGGAAGAAAACAATGTCTAAGATGGCCCATAAACCCCAACTACAAACATACTCTCACACGCATACACACGCACACACTCTCACGTCAAGGCATCATCCCAGGGGGGAGTGCTAGCGCATGACTGTCTATCGCTTGGTGGCTGACAACCATAGGGGTAAAGAGTAACAACAAAGTCGGTGTTGGAGTCGCTGTCGCAGTTGGAGTCGGAGTCGGAGTCAGTGTTGGTATATTTGTGCTATATAAACGTGTTTTTTGACAGTAATAGTTTGTAATATAAATTCACACCAGCACACCCGCACAAACACTCATACATATGCTTGCATACATATATACGCATATGTGAGTGCAGCTACAACGCAACCCCAACTCATGTCACCCCATCCCTGCCTGGCATGGGGCAACAAAGTATTTTTGTACGTGTAACAAAAAAGCCATTTAAGCATTTTGAGGTTTTTTTCTTTGTGGCAGGGGGTGTGGCAGTGGTGATGCGGGGGTGCAGGCGGGTTTGAGTTAGCTACAACAACGTTGGCGACGGCTGCTGCTTTTTACCTTGCCTTTGGGTCTTACCAGGTATAACCTCGCAGTTTTATAGCACACACACACACACACACATACACCGACACAGTCATGTATGTGTGTGGCCAGGAATTATTGTATTTGGCACACTCGCAGCGCATAATGGCAGCAAGTCTTGATCCTTTTTAATATATACTCAGCCAGCGCCCATAAATGCTGTTTGTTGGTTTTGTCTATCCCTTGCACTCCTCGCTTCACTCTAGGCCCCTTTGCGTGGGGCCCGAATCTTACGTCGCCCCCATTTAACCCCCAAAAAAATGTCCGCTTCATTTTATGGCTTAAATGGCATACAAAACAATTTTCTATAAATTAAACTAATAGAGAAATGTTTCCATTGTGGCTTAACACTTATTTAAAATTGTCAAGACTTTTTGGCCTTTGGGGAGGGCTGTTCAGCGCCTCATGATGGGTGCTAGAGCAAATAAAGCTACCTTAAAAAAGTTGAGTTGGAAGCTAGTCCGTAAGATGGATGCGGTGAATCGCTGCTGTTTTGTGAGATTTTTTCTTTTGTGCAAAAATAACTATAAATATCTTAAGAAAGTGAATGGTTGAACAACTAAGATGTCTATTTGAACCATCCTGAAAGCAATAAAGCAAAGCTATCTTATGGGAGTTGGTTTGAAACTCCCTCTGTAAGAAGCAATGATACTGTTGAAGTTTTTTCTTTTTTAACTAAATCAATGAAGATCTTAGGAGAGAGGATGGTCAACTCTAAAATTGCAGTGCTAATTGTGTTTCTGAAGCTTAATGAGAGCAAACAATGCTATCTTATTGAAGTTGAACTGAAAGGCAGTCGATAAGTTGCAGTGCGTCCATGCCATTTTGTGAGCTGCTCTCTTTTTTTATGCAAATAGAAGAAGTTCTTAGCAAAAAGGATGATTGAAGTCTGTTATTGCAGTTGTAGCACTCTTACTTAATTGTCTTTCTGAATCTTCCTGAGAGAAAGCTACGTTTTGGAAGTTTGTTTGGATGCTAGTCAGCAGGATGGATTCAGTGAGTCCATGCAAATTTGTAAGCTTTTTTTCTTTCTATCAAGAAAATCGATGAATATGTTGAGAAAATTGATGATTCAACTCTAGGATTTCTTGCTTAGTTGTCTTTTGAACCTTCCAGAAAGCAAATAAAGCTACCTCTTGGAAGATGGCTGTGAAGGAAGTCCCTATAATACATTGAGTCAGTTCTTAGTATTTTTCAAGACATTTCTCTCTTTCAAGCAAATCATTGAAGATCTAAATTGCGCTAGTATCAATCTTGCTTAGTTGTCTTCCTGGAACTTCCTGAGAGTAAATAAAGCTAACTTATGGAAGTTGGTTTGAAACTTAGTCCGTAAGATGCAGTGAGTGTAAGCTATTTTGTGAGCTTTATTCGATTTTTTTAAAGCAATTCGAAGAAAATCTAAAATAAGACGATGGTTGAATTCTGGGATTAGGATTCTAGTGGTATTACTCTTACTTAGTTAGCTTTCTCAACCGGCTCAACAGTAATTAAAGCTATCTAAGGGAAGTTGAACTGAAACTTAGTTCGTAAGATGCAGTGAGTCCAAGCTATTTTGTGAGATTTTTTCTGTTTTAGGCAAATCGATGGTGATCTTAAAAATGGTTAAATTCTGCGATTGCAGAGGTATCACTCAAGCTTAGTTGTTTTTCGAAATCAATATCAAGTAATGCACTAAGCTGTATATTGTTCCTTGGCCAATTTTCCTTAGTGACGCCACCTAGTAGTGTACTTATGTCAGCGCCATTTTTCGGCGCTGTATCACTTAAATCGTAGCAATACTTTTCAGCTCCGTATAAACCGCCTGAAAAGCCGCATACGAGTTGATAGGCTACAGTTCATAGCTACCTGTATTTCTCTACATAAAAAAATCAGGACTAACATGAAAAAAAATCACTTTTATCGCAATATTTTTCAAATGATTACCTTGCTTGCATCTGCGTAGTTCCGATTTCAGATATCACCATTGCTCATGTTCGAAAATAATGCGTTACTTGTATCCTTTTTGCGTTTGCTGAAGAGCGCCAAAGGAGAGAGAGAAAGAGCGACACAGAGAGACAGCCGCTTGGTCCTTGGGCATTGTTGATGATGCACATTTCACGTTAATGCAATTAAGTTTTAATTGTTGAATTGTTGATCTTAACGCATGATTTCATATTTATGCGTATTAATGTGGCATGTTTGAACAGGACTTGTTGTCATTGTTATTGTTGCCGTTGTAGTCTTTGTTTTTTGCCGATGTTTTTTTTTCGTTTTTCGTTGGTCGTTGTCGTTGTAATTGTACTGATAAGGATGGCATTTAAATGTCGCCATTTATTGTAATTACACATTTTATATGCATCTCTTTTTTCAACTCTTATTTTATAAATATCGTATTATATTTTAATATTTTAAATCGCTTGATTAAAGCGCGCAGGACCTTACACAAATTATTGTAATCGCTCTTTACTTTTAATTCTCAATATGTATTTTGTGAAAGCCGTAATGCTGCTTTTATTTTTTTGATAGATTTATGTAGTTCGGAATTTATACAAATTATATTGATTATCAGCTGGTTATATATTAAGGTATTAATATTGTCACTTCAGAATTTTTAAAATGAATTTAAATAAGTTTTAAATAATAAAATGTTTAAAGTAAAGTGAGATGAAATTGCTTAATATAAAAACAAACTTTTGATTTTAAAGACTAAAAGAAAAATATGTTTTTATTTATATATTTTTATTTTTGTAGCAGGATCGTTGGTTATCCCTGGATGAATTGATTACCTTCAAGATAGGATCTGGTGTTTCGCCAATTCTTTTGCAGAAAAATTATTATATTTTTTATTATATGCAATTTATTGAGTCAGGTTCAGAAATGATTAGCTCATATGCATCTTAAGATCTCTAAGATTGTACAAAAATATGTCATGTATGGACTTATGGAAATTTATTAAGCTTAGATCTATATTCAGTTTTTTAATCTTTGGTCCAGCAACAGCATCAATAAACAGGTGAGCATTCTCAGTCAACCAATTAATCAATTATTTTTTACTTAAGACCTAGAAATTAGAACTAGATTGTGTTGCGAGATCATAAATTCTGAAATGTAGAGCGTCAATTCTAAGTCAAGTAGTTCGGCTTTAAAGATTAGTATGGATTCAAGATAAGTTTAAAGACTATATATATTTTTCAATTCAAGTCAATAACTCTTTTATTAAGACTTAATTTTTTCTACCATTCAGTGTATTCTCTTTAGTTCAGATGGACTGAAAGCTGCTAGTCTTTGAATTTTAAATCATACCATCATTATCCATCTGTAAATGCAACATTTTCCATTTTTTCTTTGCATTCTTAATTTCAAACGTGTTTTTCCTTTTAGAAAATATTTTAAATCAGAAATTAGATGACATTTGAACCCATTTCGTCTGTACGAATACGTCTTTTTGTCAAGTTGTCTGTAGCAACTGCCTGTTGCATTGAAACTCAGCTGTGATCCCGTCGAAGTCACTTATTTGAACACCTTGCGTTATCGTTTATTAAACTTCGTTGAATATTCTGCAAAGTTTTTGTAAAAAATTGGATTGCTAACCCTTTTTTTTTTTAATTTATGTGTTTTTTTCTCATATTTTAGTTTAACCATAAAATTTAATTTCCATTTAATTTCTTTCACTTTCAAACCTATTCTGCAAGACTTTTAAAAAGCTATATTTTTTAAATTAACATGTAAACTTAATTGTTTTGTTTTTTTTAACTATAAATGAACTTAGGTATTGTTACTTTACAGCTTTTATTTTAAGTACGCTAGAACAAGTAATATGTCAAAAGACAAGAGTTTCATTTTTATTTCAGAATTTTTATTAAAAATCTGCACACTTCCATGAGTATATATATATAAAGTTGAGCATATTGAAGCTATAGAGAGCTTCAGATTGCTTGTACTCTCGCTCTAAAGAGTATTATAGACTTGAGCAAGGGAAAGACAAAGTAGATTTAGAATATGTAGATTCTTAAAATAAATTAGATGATGGTATTGGAAATTTTTTAATGCCCTCTTTTGTTTGGAAGTTATTGAAGAAGTCAAACTTTTATCTTTTGGAACTGTTTTCCCATTAGTTGAATACACATTTTTTAATAATTTAGCAGAATATTTTGATTAGTTCAGATTATGCATAACTAATCCAATTGATTTTTATTTTTGATATTTGAATTGCGTACCTTACTAGTATTAAAAGTCGGCTTCTTATAGAATAAATAGATATTGAATAAATTGCTCATTATATTTTTTAGGGCTCTTGATGCTACAAATATGCCGAAAAGGTTGGCTTTCATACGTTATATTGATACACACAATTAAAATGCAATGAGGGGTTATTTTTTAAGAACTTGCTAATTTAATTTGCAAATAAATAAAAGCATACAATTCGGAATGTATATGCCTTAAAGTTGATTTGGACCGTTATTGGTTTGTAGCTGTCCAAACTAGCTCATAATGCACAAACCTTACTGTTGAAAGCAAAGCGCTGCTGCGTTATAATTGCTACCTGCATGGGATCCCATCTTGACATACTCTCTCTATATCAGCCGACATATCGTACTCTTGTATCGACTCAAACATAAAATACCTTATTAGAAGTAAGGCTAATAAGAAATGACACTTGTTGTACTGTGCCATGCATTTTGATATTAAAATATAATAATTTCTATTTTCGTCAGCAATTTGTTCTTTTTTTTTTTGTAAATAAGGAAGAAAATTGGCGTAATACCATATTCGCTTCATAAAATAAATATTTAATTTTTATTTCAGTTTATTTTATCATCATAAACAATTTACGATTCAAAGTTTTAATATCTTGCTTGTTTATAATATGCCATTGCAGTGTATTTGAAAGTCGCATTGTACGTGCCTTCAAAATTCTTCATAATGTATTTTTTTTGTGTCTCTCTCTCCACTCTTTTCCTCTTGTACATTTATTTTCATTATTTGTTGTTGGTTTTGTTGGCTTTTGTTAGTGGAACGACATGCAACAAAGTCAAAGTTTTCAATCACATGTCAAATGTTGACTTGACTTGACTCGAGTTGGCCAAGAGAGAACGTGTGTCATACGCCGCTCCACTCCACTCCACTCGCACTACGCTCGCTCTCGTTTGTTGCTTTCTGGCAGTTGTTGCTATGTGCTGATATTACTCATAAATGTTAACCACATGTACGTGTGACAGTGTGTGTGTGTGTGTGTGTATGTGTGGCAGTGTGTTTGTGAGTATCTGTGTGTGCGTGTGTGAGTGTATCTGTGTGAGCCAAAAGACATAACCACAGGCGCATATATAGAAAACTTTCGCCTGTCACAATTTATGTTGCGGGTAACATATTTTTGAGTACTTCTTTTTGCACAGTCTCAGTGTATCTGTGTCTCTGTATCTGTGTGTGTGAAGCAACAATTTTGCCAGCCAGTGTACAGGTGAGATGCAATCTGGTATTACGGCAAGCGGACAGCTGTGCTGGCATTTTGATCCGAGTTGAAACTGATTTCCGCTTAAGTTTATGCTTAACAAGTGATTAATTGTTGGGCGCGCACAAAAGTATGCTACATTTTCTGTAACCAACACAGCTGCATCAACAATTAAAATGGCCAGAAATCACACATAGACACACACGCACACAGTCAGCCACAAAAATCTGTACCACTTTGTGGGTCAAAAGGTTATATGCAAAAAAGGTTTAGCAATCTAATATTATGAGCAGGCATTGTTTCTGGGCGGCAGCGGGTGCAGGACAATCATCATTAAAATTTTGCGTAAATTAGAGTTGAAATAAACAATTTGGCCTATTTGCTTTTTGTCGATATTTTTTGGGTCATTTTACGGTTCAACGATATGAAAATAAATGCCAATGCGGAATATCTAAATAAATATATACATGTATATATTATATATATCTAAATACATAACACAAATTGTGTCTGTTGTTGTTGGGTTTTATTATTGAAAGGAATGTTTTATTTTATTGCTGTCATTGTTGTAGTCAACGTTGTTATTGTGTTTTGTAATAGAATTACCTTTTTTGTTGCTTTGACACACATAGATACGTCACACACACACACATACAGATGCTGTGGCAGATGCCAAAAAGATGTCGAGCCAACTATTTGCCGAGTTCAACCTTTTGTTTGTTAGTTTTCTAACAAATTGTGTTGAAAGCCACAAATGTAAAAATTTTGACTGGCCATAGCACATACACACACATACAGCTAAAAACACGCACACAGATACACACCCATACACACACATATATCCCCTACACACACAGCTACAGAATTGATTAGCATTTTCAATTTTAATTAGTGTTAAAACATATTTCAACACAAAATGAATGCCATCTGATTGTTCTTATTGTTGTATTTTGAACGTTTTACAAGCCGTAAATAATGTTTTCATTTTGATTGATAAATTTAATTGTCAGCCTTTAATTGTATTTCATTTTGTGGGTGCAAGGGTCTGTGTGTGTGTGTGTATGTAGGTCGCCAATATGTGTTGGGGAAAATCTCGGTAGTATCTACTTACCTTGGTTCTTACTCGTCTAGGCAAATAAATCAGCTCGCATTAAATTAATATTGTAGCTATTGGGTGTATTTTATGTGATTAACTATTAGAGGTGTTTGGGCCATCCGTCAATAGTAAGAAGAGTGCGTCAGTGTCTGCTTCTGGCAGCAATATTATATTTGTCTCTTCAAAAAAGTCTTGAATTTTCTTAGACAAAAGCCATTTATGGTAAGCATATGTAAATCTGCTTATGTAAATCTGCTTCTAACGCCAAGCCATGTAGTTTCGACGCTTTTAAAGTGGTAATTTCAGTGACAATAAACGTTCTGGCCAACCGAAGATATTACAGGCTTAACTGGCTCAATATCTGTGCTAATACAAACTTAATTCGTCGCTGATAAGTGAATGAATTCAGTTCTACTAAAACAAAATTTTTTAAATGTAATGAAATTGTATGATTTACATGTTAAAACTGAGAGACATCGAAGGGCGATTAATCTCGTCGGAAGCACATCTTGAAAGATTTAAAAGGTAGACTATGGCACCGGAACGATAATCGCAAGAAGAAAGTTTATACTATTCCATAATCATCTACATAGGAAAAAAACCAAATGGACCCTATGGGATGCAATCTTGCTTGGGCTACTAAAATCAGGCTAAACGGTTCGCAATTGAACAATATCGAGATCAAGCAATGTGTTTGCAACCGTGTATTGTCAGAAGACAGAAGTTGGTAGTTGAACAATAAGGCTTTTATTGAAAAATCAAGTTGTGTATATGATGGGTTCCCCCAGAGGATGAATCTACCATCAGCTGTTTAAGTAAGGTGAACTATTATTTACTTTGAACATTAAACAACCAAACGACAGAAGAAGAAGATTTACCAAGATGGTGATGGTTCCAAGATTATTTCCAGAAAATTATAGGAATATGATCTAGCATGCCCTTTTGAAACAAGGCGGATCATTAAAGCAAAACAGCATTTGGAAACGTGTATTGCTTGATAAAGCGACATAGACATAAAATGGGTTACAACAAAAAGGGGGTAACAATAACTAGGAAATACTGAAATGTAATGTCTTACAATGCCAACTTCTTCATCATCTTACAATACCATCTTTGAGTCCTTATACCTTCTGTCTACTAGCTTTGTAAAAAAATAATTTTTGAGACTCATCGGTGGGAATTTTTGGAAGTAGACGACAAATGGCTTAAAGACTTTAACGAAGCTAGAGAACTATTTAAAAAGATTTATTTTACAGTTTTGTAGCAAGAAAATCTTTTGACAGTGGTTTCCAAGTGATACCCCTCTCCTGGTAAAAAAAAAATATTTATTATTTCCCTTAACTATGCTGTCAATGCACCAAAGGCGGTAAATGGCGATATCGCTATTAATAGCTGTTCGAAGTGAATAGGGACCCAAAGTATATAGCGAAATCCGCTATCTTTAATTAACAGATATTTTCCTAGGCCATTAGCGTCTATTTGCCAGCTCTAACCGGGCTGTGGGGTAGTATCGAACACCGATCAAACGGAATACCGTGGTCCCAAACTTATAATTTTTATTTTTGCATCAAAAAAAACTTTTGAAAATGGATTCAAAGTGAAATTCTTCTGCTGGTAAAATAAAAAATAAGTATGCCCCTTGTCTATGCTGCCAACGCTCTAAGAGTTTTCAGCTTAATGTAACCTTTTATTTAACATTAATTTTTACGCTTATTTGCTATCAATTTTTTTTTAATATTCTCATTTCCATTTCGAAACAATTTGATTCACTCCTAAAAATCACATTTATTGCAAAGAAACCAAAAAAAAAAAAACCAAAAAAATGGCTGGCATTCAGCACCTTATACTTGGCCATATATCAACCATAAAGTGACCGAGCTTAAGCTGAGCCATTAACTGCAGCAAGCGCGATCTACATATGGCTTATAAGTCTAGAACTAGGATATGGAGTGTATGTGTGTGTGTGTGTGTGTAGCTGAGTGGGTGTGTGTGCGTGTTCGTGTTGGTGGTATCTGTGAGAACATTGAAAACCACTTAAGCAATACAAAAGCGCACACGAATATGAATAAGTGGCATGAACGCATACACTCAAATACACACACAGAGATACTCACACTCACACACATGCTCACACAATGGGGCACATAATTTGAGTTTTTATATTTTTTCTTTTATTTTATTTATTTTATTTTCGCCTTCATTTTTGTATAAATCTGCGCATAAAATATTGCTACATGTAATATTTCAAGCATTTGCAGCCAAGCCAAGCCAAGGCGGAGCCGGGGCCGGGCCGTGCCGTGCCATGCCGTTGCGGGCCAGTACAGTCCAAGCGAACCATAACAGGCATTTACATGCACACACACACACACGCACAAGTATCTGCACACACACACACACACACACACACATATATCGCATAATAAATCTTTATGCTTTGGCTACAAATGTGAGTCTAAACGCGCCAACGGGCACACAAAACCAAACCAACTTTGAGCACAGATTGCATTTGATTCATGAATAACTCTCAAGACACTGTTCGCCTGCAGCTCTTCTGCACTCTTCTCCGTTCACCACTTATGGATCTCTTATTCTCTACCATTGAGTTTATTACCTAACAGACGCTCCGAAACCCCCTTCTCTCTCTCTCTCTCTCGTTCAGTCTTTTGTATTGTCAGATGCTCATTGATAGATTTTCAAAAGGAGTTTATTTTCAAATTTGCTTCCAATGCAATAGACAGGTCTCTTTCACTGCTGCACCCCCTCTTCTTTACTCGCTCTCTCTCTGGGTCTAGATATGAAATGACTTGAACTCATTTCCATATATAAGCATAAGCATAGCATATATTACTGCAAGTACAGTGAAGTCTCCATACAAATGGATGGACTATATAAGGACAAACAACATATTTGATAGTAATGTTCGAGTTTAAGCTCACTGGTAGAAAAAAACATGTAGATTTCTAATTGAAGAATAAGTAGAAGAGCCTCGATTATCTATTAAGCCAACATTTACAGATAAAAACAAAAAAAACTCATACCTGTCATTACTCCAACTGTAGAGCATGGGGATACGAAGAGAATATGTACTTTCAATTTTTTCGTTTACATTTTTTTGACGCTGAAGCTTGCTAAGAGAATAGCTCCTCAAGAAATTCGTTAAGTCTTCAAATAAGAAAAAGCTAGATTGTGTTTTTATTATATTTAATTTTAAGCTTAAAAAATGTATATATAAGATCTCTAAAAAGTATAGATTTCGAGCAATTAATGATTTAATTATGACAGGTAATGTACAGAAGCAGTAACCTTTAAAAACTCTTATAATCTCGACCAACTTTGGCTTGTAGGTTGAAGGAAAAATCGTTTCATCAAAATGTTGAGTTATTTGTCTTCTTTTAGAAATCATAAAAAAATAATTGAGATAATCGCAAGAAGTACAGAAATAAATGAAAGAAATAGTAAATCGGCATAAAGACTCAATTATTCATTTTTATTATTCATTTTTCTGTTTTCGTTAAGAGTTGCTCGAAAATAATCGCAAGAAATGACACAATAGGTGCACAAATTATTAAAGCCGCAAAAGTCCTGCGCATTTAAATCTTCCTTTTTGTTTCTTGGTTGATTTTTTCTGTGTCAAATAATCATATCATTAGAGTAAGAAAAATAAGTGGAGAAATGTATGTAAAATACCATAAGATAAAATTGAGCTTTTATATTAAGTCGCGTTACCTGTCATAATAAAATCATTCGTGAAAGATTATATAAAATAAGATATGTAAAAAGAATCTTACAGATAATCTATAGATATTCTTTTGAAGGCTAAACTTGGGCCTAAGCTCTGCTAGTTTCGTTTGGATCGATAATCGCTAAGTTAAAGCAATCTCTTCAAGATATATATACTTTTTTTGGAATGCTCAACCTAGAATTCTGCAGTACACTTTAATCTTCTTCTGTGTTCACTGTAACTGCCATCACCTGAATCACATTATAGCCTATAAAAACATGTGTTTACTGTACGAAAATTTGCATTGTATTTTAAGTTGTGAAATGTTGCATAGCAACTCATATTCATAACTCTCTACACAACATTTGCTTGTTTACTTCTAGTTAATTGCAAAATTTGGCAACTACAAGCATGTAGGCTGGTCCCTCTCTACCGCCGCCTAGCCGCACTCTTTTTCATTTAAGTCCAGTAGTACGTCCAGCCAACCGACCATCCATCCAACTAGTCAACCAACCATGTTATGTGTTGATAATGAGAATAATATTATTTAGCAAAGATTATGTTTCCCAGTTGTTGTTAAACAATAGAAAAAGGTTTGTTAACTGCTCTTTGGGGCAAGAGTTGTGGGGTGGCAGGTTGATGGGATGGACTAATTGGATGTGGGTAAGAGGTGCGGATGTGTGGATGTGCTTATGGCAAATGTGGGGCGTCAGGAAATTTAATTATAATAGAAACTTAAGATGCCTTAGCTGCACTCAAAAACCATGCCACGCGCCTTTCCAAAACTAAGTTGCGGCTTATGCTGTTGTTGTTGCTGTTGTGTTGCACGTGTTGCCAAGACGACGACGATGAGTTAAATGCAAATCAAATAATGATGCTGCTGCAGTTTTGCTGCAGCTTTAGGCGTTGTCTAACACTGGCCACACGGTGTGTATTTGTGTGTGTGTGTGGGTAGTGAGAGTATGTAAGAGTATTTATAGTGCTCGGTCAGTCAGTCATTGCGGCAGTTGGTCAAATAATGCGTCTATAAACAATATTGTGGAACAACTTGTAGGTGTAGTGGGTGTGTGGCTGAGTGTGAGTATGTGTGTGAGTATCTGTGTGTTTGTTTGAGTGTGCGTCTGTGTGCGTTGTGCACCCTAAATGCATTTACAGTAACAAAATATGAGTGTCATCAAAGCATATCCTGCAACACACACTCACACTATCTACCCCAAACACATATGCACTTTTGCTTTTATAGGTAAGTTAATACGCCATTTGAATCCTGTAATTTTGTTAGAAGCTCACACACACACAGACTATCTTGTTTTCCAATGAATTTAAATTAATTTAACAAAATTTTTGTTTTTTTTTTCACAGAACCATATCCTATTGCAATTATTTACACAATTATTATTATTTCGCATTTTCATGTCCTTGAAGATATTTCTACTTGTAAATCTTGTCAAGTTATTTCACTTGGCATTCTAGACATTTTGTCATTGCAAATAGTCAGCTAAATAGAATTTTCATTAGGATATTGTATGGTTTTTGCACTGATTAGCAGCAATTTCCATGGAAAAGCTTTTGTGTTTTTGTTGCATGCAACAACTATGCTAGAGCTGCTGCGTTCCATGTTGTAAATTGCTGCAAAATTCTGAGAATCATTATAATTGAATCATAATAAAAGCAACAAATTCCAATGAAAATTCAATAATATACAGTCGATTCCCTTAAAAGGGTTAAGCTGACATGCGTGGGCGTGGGGGAGGGCGTTGTCATTGATATAAGATGAATTTAAATTTAAAGATTATCTGAAATTGAAAAATGTTAAAAATATATATGTGATAAAGTTATTTTTGTGTCAAAAAGGGGGGCTAGATATTTACATACTAGTACAGGGTTGCTTTATATTTATATTTCACTTGCGTTTGGCAGAAATATGAGCTTTTAGGGTTTTGGGTAGCGACTTGCACGATGCAGAGTTTGCCTCAAGTAGAGAAAATATAGCAAACATGAAAAGCTTAGGTGCAAAAAATTGTGTTATATTTGTTTAAGAAGTTTATTGAGTGCCTGTGATCAAATGTATATATAAAATCAACCATGGTCGTAATAAATCCATTATTTAATGCAGATTATGGAGGAAGATATTTAGATAGATAGATAGATAGATATTTAGATAGAAGAAGAGAGATGAATCTTAGGCATTACAAGATCTGTTCTTATTGCTCGATAACGCTTGCCATTGAAGGTTGTCGTTGATGCATCATCGTCTTCGACACCTTCCACAAACACCACAGTAAACAGTCACTTTTTGATCGGTTAGAGGTTGTGCTTCAGTTAATTGAAGGACTTCAGTGGCATAGAGTCGAAGATTTTCATTGTTTACACTTTGATTTTATGTGAAATGTGCCATGATGATTTTTTTTTTTCCAAAAGTCGAGTTAATTCTCAGCCATTTCAATGGTCCATTTGGCATTATTGACACAACTTGAAAAGTCAGCTGCCAATTTAGTATTGTTCGGAAACATCTTCAAATCAACACAAATGAGGCGACGTACATAGTCCCAAGCGATGCCAGACTGCCCAGAATGACGATAACTCGATAATTGCAGCTTCTCCTCAACATATTCATAATATTTGGTTCGGAGCATCTTGTTCGTTGTCTGAGTGCATGGCTGGCATTACTAACATTACCAGAATTCAAAAATTTTGCGTATAAATTTCTTATATGGGATCATTGGTTGCACTTTTACCACGGATAGTTGTTTGCTGGCAGAGCAACTCATTATCGTGATCCTGCCAGATATGCTTTTCAAGTGATAATTTTCATCAAATAAAGCTTCCTCCATGCTACCAATACAGCCAAAATTGTTACATTCTTCGATTTTCTTCTTCGCAGTAAATTATACTACAATTCCTGGAAGTGCTAAAATTTTGCGGTTTAGAGTCAACCACACACACACATTGACCTTTGTGCTTATGTGTGTTTTCGGGGGTGTTACTTTTTTGAGTGACTGTCATTTAAGTTTGGCTATAATGCCATCTATTTTTATGTTTGAAACTTAACAGCTACGCAACAAAGTTCAAAAGAAAAGTTCAGCCATGATTTTGACTTTCTATAAGACTTAGTAGTTGTACCTGTTCGGCAGGAAGGAAGTTGGCCCAGTCTGTTGTTGCTGCTATTAAGTGCAGCATATGTTGTGCAACCCGTCTGTTGTCAGCGGCGTGCAAAAATGTTGAAAGTTTTGCACTGGCAACAATGTTGCCCCAAACACACATACACACATAGACACACTGACAACTGGACACACACACACACACATGGGTGTGATGTGTATGTGCATAATCTAACATGCTTGCTGTCTAAATGTCGACTTCTGTCTGTCAGGCCTTGAGCCTGTTAAGCAGCGACTTTCTTCTGCCATCTTGCAGCTAGTAGGTCTTCCAAGGAAACCCACACCAAGTCTGCTGGCGCTCTCACTGCTATGGCGGCATACCAGGCATCATCATAAACGTTTATTACACCTATAAATAGGTGAGAAATTACAGTTTGTTTGCTCAGCTCCGAGTTGAGGCAATTTTGTTGCTGCCTGCCTTGGCAACGGACTTTTACTCCATCCACTACGGAGCTTGGCATCTTTTGCACATTTTTCGTTACTCTGGCCACACTATGCTGGCTCAATGTTATTATTATTTTCTTTTTTTTTTTTTTTGGTTTTTGGTCTTTTCTGCGTGCTTTGCGGTGTGTTGAGTGTGTATTGTGTGAAAATAGTTTTTGCTTTTAATAGTTGAGCTACTTTGTTGCCTTTGGCGCTGTCATTAAGTTGCGCACGTTATACGTGGCGTATACGCAATTTTTGCGTAAATATTTTTCGCAATTAAAATTTGCTTATGAGCGTATAGCTGTTAGACGCAAAGCAACAATGTCTGCTAATAGCAAGCACAAAATTAATTGAATTTAACAGCAACAAAGCATGGTGCGTGTGTGTGCATGCGTGAGTATGTGTGGGAGTATCTGTGTGCATGGCCCTGTTTGTCTGGGTGTGTGCGTCCAAGCATGCAACGATTGTTGAATTAATGAGGCCGACACAAATGAGCGACTTAGTGGCATACAAAAGCACATATTATGTATACGCCAGGTATGCCACACAAACACATACTGACCAATTCTTCCACTCATAAATACGCTTTATTATAAAGCTAGAGAGCGCAACTGCAAAGCCACAACTTTTGCTACTTAAATTGTTATTCTTACCTCACTTAATTTACCTAATAAACTAATTTAAATTTGGGTTAATACACACAGAGAGAGAGAGAGAGAGAGAGAGAGGCAAGCCAATAGCCAACAAAACAAACGCTTTAAGAGCAGTTAGCTGCTAATATAAATAAGCGCATTAGTCAGTCGCTGTCAACAGTTTTGCCCGTTCATAAAAATTTATCAAATGCCAAAGAAAAGTCGTGCAGAGAGCATGAAAAAAAAAACGCGAAGAAAAATATTAAGGAAAAGCCAAATTGGCCACGCATACGGACACATTTCGCAGCACATTTGCTGCGAAAATAGATTTTTCACACTAGCTAGCGGCGGAGAGTTGTTCGCCTTACTGGATGCTACCAACTTGACAAATGGGCGGTAATTTGTTGCGACGTAAATTTGAATGAAAGTGCCTTGATTGCCACTTGAGACATGGTGCCAAAAAATTCCCTTAAAAAAAAAACAAAAAAAAAAATGAAAACAGGGAGCACCAGGCGAACCACAGACGCACGAACGAACCCTTGGCACTTGGAGTGCGCTGCAACAGCTGCCAGCCAAAAGGATTTCAGACTCACTCACCGACTGAACTGTATGACTGACGAACTGGCTCCAGTGACTGAATGCCAGCGTTAGCTACTCAATTTTCCAACGTCGGAAATGCAAATTATAATGATATATTGGCTGTGAAAAATTTTGGCATACCAACCCAAACAGCAATTCAAAACAATGGGGAACAACAAAAACAACAACGGCCTGGAAAATTTGGGTGGCAATAGGCGACTTGCTTAATACGCTTATGGAAGTGCCAAAGTGTAGAACGATTTTATTTGTTGTTTGCTTGTTTTGAGATTTATTTAAAGTTTAATTAATTAAGCTGAGAGCTAGACTTGGAACTCAATTTTTGATTAAAAAATATTCTAAAGTTAATTTAATTTCATGTTCATATTAACACAACTATTGCTCTTCAATAAATTTATTTATTTTTCGAAATGTTTCTGCAAAGTATTTTTATTTTTTTTTAACCTGATTTATTAGTTGAAAATTATATTTTTTATTTTGTTTTTTGCTTAACTTTTTTTTATTTTATTTATTTTTTTAATAAAAACATGTATCAAAGTTTTTTCAGATTTATGCTTTTTCATTGATATATTTAATCTTGACTTAAACAAGCTGTGCAATTCATAAAAATATATTTTTTGTCTTCGCAAACATAATTATAATAATTAATAATTTTAATGTCTTGTTTTTTTTTAAGATTAAGAATAATTTATTTAAAATCTGCTATCTGTTTTAGATTTAAAACTTTAAGAAATAAAAACAACTTTTTTTTGTTTTTCTTTTGGAGGTTCTGCCTATACTTAAGAGTTTATATAATTATACAGTTTATTTTCGTCTAACAGCGGCATACCATTTTTTTATTCATTTTTATTTTATTTATTTTTTTAATATCATTTAATTGTTATTTCATTTTTTAATATCATCAGAACAATTTATTGTTGTTTTCTGCGTCCTACAAACTACAAAAAATTAAATCATATTACAAATCCAATTCTGAAAAAAGAGAGAGAAAGATTCAGCTTTATTGCGATACCTTTGGTATTTTACCATGGATGGATCTGGATACGCTTGTGCGCCTCTGTAGCGTAATGGTAGAGCAACTGCCTTTAAATCAGAATATCGTTAGTTCGATTCCTTCTAGCGGCGCTAGTGCAGGGCATAGCTGGAAACTATATGGGTAAAATCCCCACATATTTGGCTATAGGCTGTACGTCCTAGTTCTTTGAATTAATACAGTCATTTGCAGCTAAGATCATAGTCCAGGGAAATTTATTTAAATTCTGGACTCTCTTTTGGTAGTTTGGATTTTTATGATTTCCCACGTATCACAATATTAAAATATTATAAATGCATTTAAAAAGTTATCGCTTTCTTTTGCAAATATATTCAGAAAGATATATGCGAAAACCAGTTGCTGGAAAAAAAAGCAGCCCTATACCTTCTTTATTTTACCATTTTCTAGAGTTTCTTTTTGTAGATTTCATCTTAAAAATTTCGAAGATTTCGATCTTAAGATATTGTGTATATCATATAATTTTTTTAAACCATCATCTTTGATTTTTACAAATATATGCCGAAACTTAAAGATTAATGCGAAATTCAGTTGACGTTATTTTGTTTAAAAATGCGCCTACCTCTTGAAATTATGCCTCTCTCTCTCTCTCTCACTCTCTCTCCCTCTCTCTCTATCATAAATTTGCCTTAAAGGGTATACAAAGCCCTCCATCAAAGTTGTGCGAAAATTTTTCACAAGACTTTGTCTTACTTTGGTTTCCTTCTGTGCCGCTTGTTGTCAAGGCTGCTTTACTTTTGTTTCTGTCGCGGCTTAGGATTACCGCTAACGGTAATAAATAGACCTGCCACGCGTGTGTAATTTAAACACAGTAGCCAGCTCCCATGGAGGCGCCACAACACACAGCAGCGGCGCGGCAGTGGCAGCGGCAGCATCATCTTTAGCAGCTCCTCAGCCGTTGACAGTAATGAAATTATGACGTCGCTAATAACGAGGCAGCAGCAGCAGTGGCGGCGGCGGTGGCGCGACGACGTCCTGGCTTAAAACTTGTATGAGCTGACTTATAACCAGTCAGTCTGTCGGTCGGTCGGTGAGCCAATTCGTCAGTCCGACAGTTCGTCCGTCAGTCACTTAGCCGTGCTGTCAAACATTTTTGTTTGGTTTTTTTTTTTTTGTTTTTTGGTTATGTTTACGGTCCAAGCCTTGAAATGTGATTAGCTGGCATTTACCTTTTTTTTTGTTTTTTTTTTTTGGTTTTTTGGTAGTACCAGGGCAACCCTTTTAGCCATGTATATTTATTATTTTTTTCCCGTGTTGTGTTTTGTAATTTATTTTAATTAAAATTTACGCTGATGAAATGCTGTTGATTAAACTTGAAAGCGTTTTTCGGGGGGCCATAGACCTGACATCATGACAATGAGGCACTGGGTCTGAGATAATGGTTGTCAGGGTTGCCGCATGCAATGAAAAATGCTTAAACATCTGATAGAGTTACTTGCTTTTTAGTGAGAACAATGGGAACTATAGTAAGCAGCGTTGCAGATATTAGCGAATAATTTGGAGACAGCAAAGCTAAAACTAAGCGATTTGGAATTTTAATAACTAATTTTAATACTACAATTATTATTAATATAAACCGGATGCATATCGCGTGCACTACTTATATGCCCCTCGACTTAATTAATTTGGTGGGGTTGATTGATTAGTTGTCATTTTGACAACATATTCCCAAAGCACGAAGTTTACTCTGCAAATTAGTTTTTAAAGATCTTCACCAGCGTTCAAAGCTGTTTTTTATTAGAGTTACCAATAAAGGTCTCTGGCTTATGTAATATTACAATTTTGATCAAATATTAGTTTAATATTGTTCATTCTTATTGATACAATTGCTCTTTATATTTCGGCATTAGAAAACAAAAATAAATATTAATCATTGAAAAGCGCTTTATTGTCTTCCAAATTATTCCCTATTAAGATCTAAACACTTTTGCGCTTGAACCAATTGTCGTAGCACTTTTGCCACTCTGATTCAAGTATCTCCAAAACATGCATTCTGAACCCCATCAATTACTACTTCAGGTGCCGTAAAACGTTGACCTGTAATTTTATTTTTTACGCACAGAAATAAAAAGACGTCATTCGGTGCCACAATTCATGACTATAGAGCACATGCTTCTGATCAAATCGATGTTTTGAGTGCTCACAAATGCAGCTCTTTGAGCCGATGTGAGAGAGTTCCCATTGTCGTGGTGAAGAGTGATTCGCCTGCGGCGGTTGGATTTCCTGATGTCTTGAAAGACAAGTGGCAAACAAATGGTTGTATACCACTCAGATTTAACAGATCTGCGTTCTCGGAACTCCTTAAAACACCCATACAGTTGACTGCTTTTTACTTTCGGGCTCATATGCCTAAATCCTTGATTCATCAGCTGTCACAATGTCATAGACGTGTTTCGAAGCACAGCACACCAATCGACACGAGCCTTTGTTTGAGCGATTGACAAATTGTGAGGGATCCAACGTGTTCACATTTTTTTGACAGCCAAGTGTTCATGCAATATTGAATGTATGCTGGTCCTACCAATGCCTAAGGTTGTCTCAGTCTCATGATAGGTCGTATGACCATCTTGCAATATTAGTTTGCGCACAGCAGCAATGGTTTTGACTTGGAGTGATCTACCACCTCGGTTGAATTCACCATACAATCGGTAAACTGTGGTCCATGACAGCGCTTCGTCGCCAAAAATTGAAATAAGTTCATCCATGCACACGACTGTTGAGGTATTCCATGTCGAAAATGGTAAAAAAATAATCGCACGAAAATGTTCAAATAAATGTCAAAGCGTTCCGAGTGTTGCCAGATGGCCACACTAGGGTTGCCCAATAACGAAATATAAAAACAAAGCAACCCACATAATATGTATATATCCCTACCAAAAATTAGTTTTTCATTCAGTATAACGAGCGCAGTACACATGAATTTATCACACAAAACTTGTAAACTGAAATTCCGAAAAAAAAAAATATATAGCCAAAAATTTGTGGAAAAAATTCAAAATTTACAAAAAAAAATTTTACAAAAATATTTAAACGAAACGACGAATTTAAGTTACGTTTAACTTACTATTTGGGAGCGAAGCAGCCACGGTTTTCCAAATATTTTCTCTTATGCCATCAATCTGTGTTAACTTTTCAGTTATTTGCTGAATCTGGATATACAGCACATCCCAGTAGTCTTCGAGGTCGTTAATTGTGACTACTGGGTTGCCTGCAATATCCGATATTGCTATATTGCGACGACACACGGATTTATCTTTTTAGTAGCCAATAAGCGTGCCTGACCAGCTGTGAATCGTAACAGCTCATATGTGTCCTTTGATTTATTTCGGTCGTTATCCACATCAGAAGCATACTGATCTACTCGATCTGCAGCGGCTAACATTGTCTGCTGCTCGTGCATACCCAAGTCAAGGTAATTTTGGCCATCCTTAACCACATCTAAAGAAGTTCTGCGACAGACTCGGCTATGGGCGCTTTGGTTTCTTTTGAATTACCATTGACTTCAGACATGGTTGCAGCAATGGTATGTGAAGGTCACTTGATAAGTATTTTTTACTATTATGATCTTGCTTATTTTTTATTTTTACGCGATCCATGATTGTTTTTAGATTGTACGATGCTCCGATGCGGATCTGCCTGACGTGTGCTGGGTTTAGCATTGTTTTTTGCTTCCGAAACAAAGATGTCTATGTAGGATGAGACGCCTAAACGTGCAGCTCCTGCCAAAGGTCAGCAAGTTGTTGTTGCGCTATCGGCACCCTTCTTGTGAATGCTAAAAATCGCGAAATGTATAATAGAATTTTTATAAATATATAAATATATTATATAAGATTAATGAACAAGATTACTCTGTTATCCTGATGAAACTATGATAATCTCGAGAGAATATATAATTTATTTCTGTTTTAGTTTATAATAAATTTTTAGATACTTGCTCAAACTTTTTGAACGTTAGAGCTGTCAAGTGCCAGATTGCCGAGACTTTTAAAAAATTTTAAGGATTTACGACCTTCACAAGGCGGGTACCAGCAGTGGAATTTCACGTTGAAATATTCCCAAAAGGCTTTATTTGCCTAAGGATTTTGAACGTTTGTCCATTAATTCGTATTCCTTAATGTTGAACCACAAGGAAAATACTGTAGATACTGTGAAAAATATTTGCAGCTTCTTTATACCAGCTTTAGGACGAAAGCTTATTGCACGCTGGTGTTTAGGTATTCCTATAACAAACAGCGAAGCTGACATCTGTTTGAATCAATAATTACTCGACATTCTTATTTTAAAGATTATTTGTGCCAAGATACTTCAACAGTTGGCTTTTGCAAGAAACTCCTCCACTTGGTTATAATTTGTTGGAATTCGATAGTCGTGCCCAATCTAAAAGGGACTGAAAAAATTTTTATTTAAAGCATCCCAAACGGGATTGCACAGCTACAAATCGACTTATCAAGATCTTACTGACTGCTGCCAAGTGTTACGTTCAATAGAATTATCTCAAAAAAGCTCTTTAAAAATAAAACAAAAAATATCTTAAGTTAATTGCATATAAATGCTACGTTACTCTCCTCCCATAGAAATCTATCTTTTTCGTTTTATGGATTTTTTAAATTGCAAATGGGAAACATTTACTATAACAATCATTGCAGCATGACTGATAGATTTCCATTGACTTAAAGCCAAATAGCAATAATCTCAACTCGACGAGCCATATTTTTTTTTTTTTGTTCTATGCATTTTATAAAAATTGATAAAACTTTAATATATGCATTCTATGGTTTTTATTTCTTTCTAGAATATTTCCATTGCATAGTGCTTGGTTTTTGCATTGTCAAGTCGCTGAGTTGGCAATCTGCATGCCAAGTGAATAAAATAAGTTTTGCATATGGAATTTGGGCGAATATGGAAGTATGGTCATGGCAATGGACAATGCAAGCTCAGCCAAAAAATAGGCGATATGGATATCTGCCAGAAAATATATATATACATATATGAGGTAAGTATTGTAATAAGCGTAGCCAAGTAATAATAGCAGTTATAATAAAAATAATAATATTCGAAAAGAAGGGCTGCCCAATTTAAAAGTTTTGCTTGGACTTGGCAAATTTTTGCATGCAACAAACATGCTGCAGGGTCGCAAGGCTATGTTCTGTATACATTTTATGTATCCTTTTTTCTTCATTTAAGATGCATTTTGAACTGCATATTTTTTGACTTCATATGTTGTGATTGAAGTGTTGGATAAAGTTTTCCGAATGAAAAAGCACACAAGGTATACCAAAGAGTTTAGTTGATCTTAGATCTTAGAAGTTGTGGCAGGGTAGAACAAGGATATTTCAAGCCTGGTTGGGGAGCTTTACACAATGAGTGTGAAAAACTTGAGATTCAGTAAGAATAGAAAGGAAAAACAAAATATTTTTGATAGAAAAATCAAAGCATGCTGTTTTTTATTAATTTAATTTTTGGGTTTCTTGTGGGCTTCCATCGTTTAGTGGTAGGTACCCGCCTCTAAACCCGAATGTCGGTGGTTCGATTGCACCCTGCAATTTGAATATACATTTTTTTGGTTGCCTGCAGGATTGTAGGGTACTGCCGCGAAAGACATTACGCTGGAGAAGACTAAGATAATGGACATCTTGTAGAATATGGCCTCTGGTTTGTTATCTGCATTATCTGATATGTCGACGGTAGATGGTAATATACTTAATTCATTAACTTAAATTTCGAGCACTTTTGGGTCAATTCGAATAAATTGTAATATTACAGTCGAGATAAATAAATTTTTTTAAATGAAAATAACTTAAAGTGATTTTCTAAAACAGGTAAAATTCGCATTTTAGAAATTAGATTTCATTTAAAGAGAACAAGTCATGCAGTCAAAATTGCAACCATATTTGATCTCACCAAAGTCCCCAAAACGCTAGCGTTGTCGTGACGCAATATCGATAAACCTGATGAAGAATGCTGAAATCGCATACCCACAGATTAATAGAAACATCAGCGAATCCAAAAAAATGATTTACATGCGTTTGGCAGAAGAGTATGAAATTTTATTATATTGAAAAAGATTGCGAATTGCCATAAAACGTATTTTAATAGGATTTTAGTTTTGACTTTTTTTTAGTTTAAATGAAAGAATGCTGTGGAGAAACATTGTTGAATTCTATAAATTGTTTTGCAAGAGTTTAGGAGAAAAGTTGCAATAATATAAAATTGAAACTAAATTGATTTTTGAATCCCAGCCAGATCAAAATTTACTTCAAATTCTCAAATGATTTAAAATAACCTTTCGGAAACCATTATTATAATATCCAAATAAATTAACTTTATTAATGAAAAGCAGTCATTATCCTATAATTTGGTTACATTTGATACACAGTTAAAATTTTTCTCCTTAAATTATATTATTTGAATTTTTTTGGCAGAAGGGCCAACATTTTATTGAGATAGGCATTTTTAAAAAGTTTTAAAACTTTTTTAATTAATACATTATTTTGTATACAATCAAAAAGTTTCAAGAATGCAAAGAATCTCAAAGCATCCAAGTTTTAAAAAACATAAGAATGCCTCATTATCAAGTGAATTTTAATTATTTTATCAATCAACGAATTCATAGGCCCCTTTTTTTAAATAAGTCGATAACCGACTTGCTAAACAATATCTTTGTGAGAAAACGATTCTTTGACTTATAGCAGGCGGAAATCGTAGAGACAGTTAAGACTTATAGAGATAATAGCAAGCGCAAGAAAGATTAAAATTTTTCATACAACTAATCTCAATGCTTTTCACAAAGATTAATAATAAAAGTGGAATGTCATATGGTACAGCTTTGCTGCTGGAATGTTCGGGGCATATCTGAGTATTCAATGTGCATGCGTGTGTGTGTGTGTGTCTGCCTGCTTGCGTGTGTGCGGCAGTTAAAATGGCGTACATTTGTTTAAAAATGGCCGCGCATTGCTTGTTTCAGCTGCATTCAGCTGCTTCTGCCACTGAGTGCTTCAATAAATCACACTGGGACCATTTCTTCTTTGCCAACATTTGTTGGATGACTATCCTCATGTTTATACCGAATCCAATGTAGCAGTTGTCGTCTCAGTAGTACTCGTGGTCGTCTGTGTCGCCTTCATAGTCGTCATCGTCGTCAGCGTCGTCGTCGTCAGCGTCGTCGTCGTCACCAATGTCGTTCATGTCTTTAGCTATTATTTTGCTTGACATTGCGCTTGTCTTTTGTATAATGCTGTTCTTGTTGTTGTTGGGGCTTGCTGTCGCAGGAGTTGTTGTTGTTGGTGGTAGCCCCAGTGCATTTATGTCAGCGGGCGCATAAAGCAGATGCCTGCTGCTCTAAACCGACATTGAGTAACATGCAGCAAACGTATTTTGACAAGTGAACATGCACACAGCCAGCGACCAACAGCTAAGGAGCTGCCGACCTTCCTTCAGTTTCTCCTGTGCGTCCTGTGCCACCTGTGCCGCCCGTACCTCCTGCATTTGGCGCTACACAGCTGTCAAATTGTCCAAACGTCAGGCAGTATTCTGTCAGTCAGTGGAGCAGCTATGCTCATGTATAGATAGTATATACAATATGCAAGCGGGCAGGTTCTTTCATGTCCTTACATGACAACGCTGAGTTATGAAGCTACTTTGCATGTATTAGTGCGGGTAAGTGTGTGTGTGTGTGTGACCCAACATTAAAGTGTCCTACAATCAGGCTTAAATTCCTGCAATATAATAGCCTAAAGCTATGCCAAAATGTCTTTATGGACATATACTATGTGATATAATATATATATAAGCAATCGCCAATGTATCTGTGTTGGGTAGTTTGCTTAATCATAAAGCAAAGTCAGCGATCGCTCGGGGCTTTACAGCTTGAGAGTCAATTTCAACAACAACAACAACAATAAGAAATACAACTAGTACAACAAACGCCAGCCAGCTTCTTTTTTATACACTGTAAATGTATGGTAAGGGGTATATTGATTTTTGTTTAGGTTAGGCGTTTTTGCATTCTTTTGAATTTTTGTGCTGATATGTCGTTGCGTTTCTGTAAATAGGAAGCTTTTGCTGGACAGTTTTCCGTGATCATTGATTAAGGCCTTCTAGAAAAAAGTCTCAAGCCTGACATAAAGAAAAACCTACAAATTTCGAACTGTTTGGAAATCGCAAATTAAAGTTGCGTGAGGTAGCTGAGATGGTACACATATTACCTGAACGGGTTTAGAACTATGGTTATGCGGAAGCTCTGCGCGTGTAGGATGCCACGCGTGCTCACAAGTAAACAAAAGAACGAACGAGTTGATGTATCCAAGGACAATTTGACCGTTATACAACCCAATAAATCCGAATTTTTCGCCGTTTGATCACCGTTGATAAAACATGGACTATACGCCAGAGGCCACACAGTTAAAACAATGGGTGCACGCAATATTCGACCGGAAAGGTTATGACGATCCTATTTTAGGAATTAATCATATCAACTACTTAGAGCATGGCAAGACAATCACAATGCCATATTATAGTTACCTATTGGATCGAGTCGACCAGTCGGTGAAGCGTAAACCCTTCCATTTGCAGCAGTAATAAATCATTTTTCAACACAACAACACGCCAGCTCACAAAGCTATGAAACGACGCATAGATTTACTCAAATTCCTTTTGAGTGAAAATTATTAAACTATGATCTCAATTTTGCTAGGAAATTTGGGTTAAGTCGAGTAAAGTAATTTTTCAAACATTTCATGCTTGAAAAATTGGTTTCAAATCGAACCCAAACTGATTATTAAATGCTCTTCTACAAGTAAAACTTTGCCACAATTTTGAACATATATAACATTGAGTAAGTGTATTCACTTTATAGTGCAGCAATACGTTACCGCCATATTTGTTATGAAAAAATATCGATTTCAATATTGAAATAATATTATTTACATAATATTGATGCACGAGCACTTTAAGTTTGTTTTTAATTTAAAGCTTTTTCAGATTCACCATTTTTTATGTTTAAAAAAAAAAAGTCAAACTGGGTAAATCGATTTGTTGGTAGTTGCTTCAGTTTTTGAACTTTTTCTCTTAATAAATAATGAATATGAAAAAAAAAATATGTACACATGGGCGCTATTGAAATAGATAAAGTTACCTACTTTTAATACAAAAAATTACATTTTCGTAAGTTTTTGATCATAATCCAATTAAATAAGGTATTAGCTTTGTCCTTCAGCATGAAATTTGGTGTTTTTTCGGCATTTTCATTGTTTTGGGCAATGTTTCAGCCGATATGGCTGCGATTTCACCTCATAAGTTCTCTTTGAGTTTAGCTATAGTTCTTGGCTTATTAGCATATACATTGGATTTTAAATATCTCCTCAAAGTCGAAATTTTTCATTGTGACTCGTCTGTGGAACAATAGTACCAATCCAATCCAATGTCTGTCATGCAGTATAGCATCTTGCGTCTTCTTATTGGAACCGGAAGCGATTGAAGCCATTTTCACGAATCATAGGCATCACAAAATCTATTATCATAGCTCGATTACTCTTCTCATTGAAGATCGTCGTTGCTCCGTTAACGTCTTCAAAGAAATAGCGACAATGAGTCACTGTTTGATCGTATTGAGGCTGTTCTTCAATTAATTGAGAGTCTTCAGTTACACTTGCATTTAAGGTCAAGTGCATCAACTGATGATAATTTTTGCCAAAAGTCGATTTCAATGATGAATGATAATTGATATGTCAATGATAGTCAGCTAGGTTTAGTTTATGTGACATTTGGATTTTGTACGGAAATCTCTTTAAAACCTCATGAATTATGCGACGAAGCGTGGTCCGTGCGGTGACCAATGCCTGAGAACGACAATAACTCGATGTTCGCGGCTCTTTCTCAACAATGGCTTGTAATGCCTCAATATTCCGGTGGGAATGTCTTGTTTGTTGCCTTGTGGCATAGCTGGTATTACTAATTTTATCAGAATTCACAAATTTTGGGTAGAGACGTTGTCACTGGGCGCGGTTTTAACTTTATTTTTTGCACAAAACACTTGCTCAGTTTTCGCAATTGAGAATTTATTTTGCATGCAAAGCTGCAAAATTTCAACGCTTTCCTTCGCTGAGAGCAGTTTCATGGTATAAATTGTCTTTCAATGATGCTTTCCATGTGGCATAATATTAGTCGATCTGTAGCAACTTTCAAAAGTTACAGAGTTGCCCTTTGCCTCCACTTCAGAAGGCCTAACATATAACTTGTTCAAAATCTTGGCGTCAAAAAGACAGTTAAGTGGAAAATAAAAAAAATGATTCTAATAATCACAATTGAGAATCTGCAGTTCCAAAGCTCCAACTCCTCATTTAAAATTTAAATAACACCCAGCAATTGCAATGATTTTTAGCGCCACCCAAAATCCTTTCTCATTAATACTTTGGCCGCACAGCCATATATCACGTCACACATATAAGTAAGTCTTTATGGGCTTCATTATTGACAGCAGACCCTCACGGCTTCAAATTAGTTTTTCACTTTTCCCCAATATGCAAACCTTTACCTGGCAAAAAGTGAAAATTTTTGGCGAACAATAGAAAATTCGTTACCAAACGTCATTGTTGTTGCTATGCTCATTAATGAAAATCGGATTAAGGCTCTTAGTGTGCAGTGTGTCTGTCAGTCGGCTTAGCTGCCGCCATATTTTCATATTTTTTTTTTCTGCGTTTTTTGTGCTTACTTGCTTTCGATGCTTTTGCACACAAATCAATATCGATTTGCATAATGTCCCCAAGCAAGTCTAATAATGCGCACGACAGCCGTCCTTATCAAAGGAGTTAAGAGCAATAACAACAAAAAAAAAAAAGAAGTAGCAACAAAACAAAACAAAACAACAGAAAATATATATATATATATATAAAAGTTAAGAAGAAATATTAAAAATACGAGAACACAGAGTTTCGGAATTTATGTTAAACCAAAATGCCTGGAAGCTACAATAATTACGCTAAGTGCGTGCAGCAGCAGCCGCCGCACAGTTGGCTTGGAAAAATTTTAAAGCCTGCTTCAAGGCCTTAAAGCTGGCCAAAAGCCATATAAAGTGTCAGGCAGAGTGAGTTGGTAAGAGCACAGCAGTTAACACAGTTAGCCATAAAAGTTTATTATCTTGAGCTAGCCCAAGACAAACTACAAATTATATTCATGTTATATTTGGCAGGGTGGGAGGTCGGCCTGCCATTTGTGTTGACAGCTTTACATCATTAATCTTGAGGCACATGCCGGCGCTCTTTTTGTCATCCATTCTATGTCGCACCATTCTTTGTTCTCCACTGGTTTTGCCTTGCCTTTGTTTCAGTCTTAGTCCTTGGCAGTTGCTTAACCTCTACTTACCCGCAAATATTTTGCATTCTGTTTTGTCACCTGTAAAACAAAAGCGCGACATTATCAACCTGAAGACCCCGCTGTTTTGAGGTAAGCCTACCTCTAACTGCCTTCTATAAAACGTAACTTTTTTTTTGCTGCTGTTGCTATTGTTGTTTTTGTTGTTGTTTTCGTCCTTAACTCTCTATTTAGACATTTTGTGCTCTCTCGCTTATTAGCATTGCTGCTAACTGGTGCTGGCCACATACTGTGCTCACAGTGCTCACAGTGCTTCCTGCCCGCTGCAGGAATAAGCTAGCTCTAACGATGACGCTGCAATTGATTTTTTCCTTTTTTCATGCTGTTCCAGTTCTTGAATACCCTTACAAGTAAGACAAGCAACTTGTTAGATTGTTGTTTGTTTCGCACTTTGCTTTCAGTATGACTTTGCCTTGTTAATTGATTGGGTTGACAGAAGATAATGGGTTGCTCGATTTCTATAAACAGAAAAGCCAACCGTGGCACATGCTGATAGCCAACAATTGACGATTTCTTGTAGAGAATAAATCGAACGAATTGCTTAATTGGAAATATGCCTGCAGTGTTCATTTTGTATAGCTAGGCGTTCGGGTTATAAATTCTACCAACTAGTTGAAAAAAATCCAAGACATCGCGCTAGGTCTCAAAAACAAATTAAAGATGACTAAGTTGTTGCGCATAGCTCCGGAAAATAACACGGCTATACATTTAAATGGTCAGCATATGGAGGATGTCGACGTGTTCTGTTACCTCGGCAGCCTGATCGTTGGAGATGATGGTTCAAAGGCTGATATTATGGACAGAATAAAGAAAGCGCGCACCACTTTCTTCTTCACTATAAAGCACGTGGCGAGCGCAAGCCATACCAAACTTTGTATGTTCAAAGCCAGTGTTCAGGCTGTGCTGTTGTAATTTATGGATGCAGTACCTGTAGTACGAACCTACTTATGCGGCGAAATCTGCAAGCTTTGGTCACCCCGATGATAGACCAACGAACAACTGCTCGTCATGGTGAACATATGTCCCATTGAGGTTGAAATTCGCAGAAGTAATAGTACCGGGATTAAACATGTATTAAGAAGGCCACCACCATCCGACAATGCTAGATCAGCAATGGAATGGAACTCGCAAGGATACAGGCGATCAGGTAGACCTCGTAGGTAATGGATACAGAGTTTGTTGGTGTCCTATGTTAATTTGGAATGTTTAATCAGGGATGTAAGTTGAAATTTGCCGGTTTGAATGATAGATGTCCCGAGCAATATGTATACATTTCTTTCAGTTGACATAAGTGTCATTCGTAACTGTTGACCACAACCTTTAAAAGCTTTCGTCCAAATAATAATGTCATTGTTGTTTATTATAGAAAACATGCCGAATTTTGTTCCAAATTCATCATAGCGAATTCCCTAAAATATTTCCTGTATCAAATTGCCACCGGCAACTAAACATTGAAATGTATATAGTATTTCGCGAATCCGAAACGAAATGGCTGGCCCATCGACTGCAAGGCCAAATCCTTTTGGCAGCGAGACAATGCCATGTGTTTGGTGGGAACAGTCTGGTGTGTTATGCTACGAGCTATTAAAATCTGGTGACACAATTGATAAAGATTCTTACCGACAATAAATCAACAATTTAAATAATATTTTGACAAAAAAAAACGCCCGGAAATTGCCCAAAGACATGGCAAAGTTATCTTGTAACATGATAACGCGCCGGCTCATACAGCTAAATTGCTGAAAAACACGAAGAAAAGAATTAATTGGGAAATATTGTTCCACCCACAGTACTCTCCAGACCTCGCTCCGTCTGATTATGATCTTTTCGCATCAATGGAGCACCAACTTACAGAGCTGCGCTTCGCACAACTCTGAAGAAGTCGAAAAATGGCTTGTCGGACTGTTCGCCTAAAAAAAATGTTCTAATGGGATGGCATTCATAATTTGCCAAAACGTTGGGCCAAACGTGTAAAATCGCAAAAATTCCCTGAAAATTCAATTTATTTATCGAAAAAATCGGCAATTTTCAACTTACACCTCTGGTATGTTATATCGTATTTATGCATTTGCCTACTAAACTTGAGGTCGAGGGCTTGAATCTCACTCATGACAACGTTCCGCTTAATAGAAGAGAGAAGACAATACCTACTCAAATGTTATCAAAGAGTTGCTCCACTAAAAAAAGTGTACTCGCAAGTCATCATATCTGCGACAAATAACTCCAACTAGTTAGCAACTTTTATATATAAATTTTTTCTTTATTCCGACTTGTCAGTTGATCTATTTTGTTTGCTTTATGTGGCATGATAAATTGCACATGGTTGCAGGCGGCATAGGTCAGTTATTACCATATGTAGATATATGCATATATAGGATTGGGTATATACGTTGGATACTAGTCGATATTTGTTGCGTATATGCAATGATATTGCATATGGGGCAGCAGAGATTGTTAAATTTGATTGATGATTTGTTGGCTTTGGCAAATTTTGTTTGAATTGCCCCACCGCACTCACTGTCTTTAAATTGACTTAAAAAAAAAATAAGTAAAAACAGCAACAACTTTTGCATATGAGTAAATATTTCATATGGAATGTACATATATCCCAGCACACACGCACACACACAAATGGCCCTTTGTATGCACTGCCATAGGCATGCCAGCCATATATAGATGGAGCTCCTTTTCAAGCCGCCTTCAACATAAGTAAATATGAAAAGATCATAAATTTTCATTCAATTTAATGCCTCAGCAAACAATTTTTATAGCCAGAGAAAAATAAAAAATAAAAAAAATGAAAACCGAAGAAAAACCTTAAAAAAAATAAACTGTCAGTTCAGTTGAGTTGAGTTCTACTAAAAAAAAAGGAAGTCCCAGAAACAGAGGCTGAAGGCAGCTATTCGTAGAGCTGTGCTGCTGTTTGTTTGCCTTTATCAAGCAAAATCTCTTATATGCAAAAATCATATACATAAACATAAATATAAATTCAAACACAAATACGTCAATACATGTTTTACTTATTTATATATATATTTTGCTTGTATCTAGAATATTGACTATGTAGGCAGTTAATTTGAGCTACTAAGCAACATTATTTCATTAACAAGCAGCAAAAATTTAATACAAAAATTTAATTAATATGCCAGCAAATTAATGAATTAATGTCAGTCAGCACAAAAGTGTGCTACATTTTTGTAACGAAACCAACGAGAACAATGAAGCTGAAGCTCCCATCTAGCTAGCTGCTCTGCACTCACTGGTCAGGGCCACATGGTCGTTGCGCATCATAAATCACAAAATTAATCCTTCTTGAGTTTATTAGCGAAAATTGACGTGACTCGTTATCTGCACGCCAAGCGTCCAGACAATTTCAACTCATAAATTATGCGTACATCTTTGTACTTGGTTGTACTACGGGCTGTTCGTGTTGAAGCTCAGCTTTCCCAGCATTTGCAGCTTTTGTAGTTTCTCAGCACTGGCAGCTTACCCACAACTGTTTTGCTGCCAAGTTGTTGTTAGGCTAAGCAGGCGCAGCCAAGCATGATCCAATTTATATACTAGATATATATATGTAATTAGGTACTAGCTAGTCCAAAGCTGGAGAGCGCTCTTGTGGTTTTGGCTGCCACATTGTACTGATTGTGTCCTTGAGGCGCATCAAAAATCCAAGTTGTTTTGCATTTTTTTTTGCATATTAAATGATTTACATTTTTCGTATTGAACTTTTTTGCTCTGCTTCAATGCACATTCCAAAATAAAGACAGAAAGAAGTCTTATAAAGTTTTGCATGCAAATCCAATAAAGAAATGTATGCCAAAACGCATAAAAATCGATGGGTACAGGTCGGGCCTAACGCGTGTCTAGACAGTTTGCTCTCTGATGTGTGCCAAGTACTGATTAGTCTGGAAACCGTCGAAATACAGGAATATTTTAAATTTTTTTATAAAAGAAAATGTGCATTCCCTTGTGACGTGATTTTGGAAGAAGGGTCTCTGCTGTTGACCAAGTTAAAGAAAACAAGCAATTTGGTTTTTTAATTGAAATCTTTTGGGTCTTTCTCTAATTGTATTCGATATTCTAAAGTCTTTATTGTAACGTTTTTCTTTATAATAATTGTTAAAAAATTATCCGTATCCTTGTGGGGCTTTAAGATTCAACATGGGATTTCCAGCTATGCCTACCTCTAGCATTTCAACAAAGCTCGTTAAACGATTTGTCAGTTTCCTTCTGAGCCGTTCTTCTCCAAGATGTTTGTGTGGTCGCCCGTTCCGTCTCGTTCTCTGCCGGTTCCACTTCAGCGCTGCGAGCGGGATTACAGGGACTTATAGCTTATTTTCGAATTCATATGCAATGTCTTTAATTAAGAGAGATTGCGTATTGCTAGGTAACACCGATGTACGAGTTAAGAGGAGTATTACGAAGGTCTCCAAACTCTTAAAGTCAAGGAACCATAGTTATTTTTTCAGCTCTACTAGCTGCTAGCAATACATCCCCCTTGCCATTATATCCATTCAATTAATTGAGTTTGGCTTGTATATATTTAAGCAATATGGGTTCTCACGTTGAACGCACCGAAGAGTTCCTTAATACAGATCATTCCTATTCATTTGATATTAAAAAAAAAGAATTTTCTGGCGGATGTGGCTCCATAGGCTACTTTTGCAAGCATTGCCAAGCTTTTAAGTCTCAGATGAGAAAATACTTTTTTTGACCAAGTTAATTATTTAGTGTATCTTCTCTTTTCCACAGTTACATAATTATTCAAATCTAAATCTAATCTTAGTTACTTAACAATTACTAAATAATTGTATTTGGAATAAGTGTGAAAGATTTAAAGCTCCGATAGTTGATCGTTGCGATACAATTGATTTTGGCTGCATACTCTGATTTGTTTGCTTGCAAAAGCATTCGGTTGTGAGGCCAACTTTTCCGAGTGATTACATACTTGATTTTCAGGTATCCATGGATGCTGTTGTTCCTTAGCTACCACGGTGCAGCAGTCATTGTTTTCAGCATCTTGGACTGCGCTTGCTGGACAATGTCTAGGCTGCTTCTTGATCCTATGAGTCCAGATAGGCTTTATGCAAGAGCACTTGGTACTCCAGGCTAAGTGTAGAAAGATCATGTGTTGTGTGTCACTGCTGAGCACGCTTCTGTTGACATTACCGCATAGGTGGGCTTCAAACCAGAGGTAAACAGGATGCAGACTTTGTACTCCAGGCTAAGTGCGGATTGAGCATTAATAAATAAGTGAAGGCTTCTTATCTTCATTTTGACGGGCCTAGTTTTTGCTTCTATGTGCTTATGGAAAGTAAGTCTTCTGTGCAGATAGACACCCCTGTATGTGAGGTGCAGCTTCTGGACTGCATGTGTTATTTAGGGTCACAATCGAGCACATTCGGTTTCGTTTAACTGAATGCAAGAATTTGCAAGCAAACGCTTTTTAGGTACTAGGTGATGGGATAGTTACATGATGGCCCCTAATGATATGCCCGTAGTATACAGGGTGTAGCGGATCGGGCATAAGACACTGCCTTGGACAACTCCAGCAGTGGTTTGGCAACAGCATCAGATGCCTGTGCCGCAGCTTACAGCAAGGGCTCTATTGTAGAAGTGGCTAACTGTTTTGCGGAAATATTAAGATATCTTAGAATCTATAACAAATAAATGCTAATTGATAACTTTTAAAAATCCGTAACAAAAACCCCAATATTACTTAGTCTTAAATGATAAAAATACATCTATTTGTTTACCATACAAAATGCATTAATTTAACAACATAAAATCAAACAAATTTTAAACACAATACAATATTTCCGAAAAGCAAGAAACGTGAACTTAAGTGGCTGCCACAACTTATGCGCTGCTCGAGTGCTAAGCTTCTTTTAAAAGGTCAAGCAGCTCTATTGGCCATAAAGTAGCCTTTTCTTGTTGGTAACATTAAAGTGCTTTTGCCAAGTATACTTGATGTCGATTGCGTATACGCCATGTGTACGCACAGTATTTTGTGTGTGTGTGTGTGCGTCTACTTATAATACTTTGAGACACTTGAGCCATATTGAATTGATTTGCAGCAATGTCAATTTTATTGCCATGACAAAATATCACACATACGCAATGTATGCGTATTTCGGGTAATTCCTTTGAAAGTTAGCCATAATCAATGCTAATAACATAATTTACTTAAAATTCCTTCAACAAAACGCAAATAAAGCCATTGAAGCGTTAATGTCTTATATTCTGCAAAAAGCAAAGCGAAAGCACAGAAAAAAAAAAGAATACTCTGACAAAGCTAAGGGATTTTTTGGTTTGAGGGGTTCGCTGGCACAAGTTGAAGTAACAAATTGAATTTCAACAGCAAATTATTTTGAAACTGATTTCAATGTGATCAGCAAAGTGTGGCAAGGCCATACCCGCCGACAGACATACACACAGAGAGATAGAGAGAGGGAGAGGGATGGCTGCTGCTAGGGAGTGCTGCCGCTTAGGAACCGCTGCCAGTTTAAAACTGTTTCAAAAGTATTCCGAAGAAGAGCAAACAATTTTTTCGCATTTGGCATGCAGCAAAGTAACCGAGTCACAGTCACACACACTCACACAAACACAGTCGGAGTTTAAGTTTCAAGTTTTCAACTGCGTTACTTTTTTTTTTTCTTGGAGCTGCCAGCAGCTATAGGGAGGTCAGCGCTTTTTTTTCCAAGTTACGCATCCAAGTCACGTGTTGCCACAACAACCGCCAAAATTGTCAACAGCGAAAAATTGGACGGGCGTGAGTGTGGGCGTCTGGCTTACTCGCTCTCCTCTCTCTTCATAAATATATATGTGTAGGTATAAGTATAGATTGTGTTTATATGTGTTGGCAAAGTGGGCGTGGGCCAGCTGTACCGCCTCGTTCTCGTTTGTACAAATGAGCATGAAAGCAGTACAAAGGAATTTCCGGTAGTTAAAGCGTTGCCGTCGTTCTTCCCACTGATTCTCTTTTTTTTTCTTTTATTTTGCTTTAGGATTTTGCGTCTTTTTTTCTTATTTTTTGTAGCATATTTTTGTGCGCGTTTCAAAATAAATTCAAGGGAATAGCTAATGAAATAAGCACGCGGCAACTGTGGCATTTTTTTTTTAGGAGCTCCCAGTTTGCTGCTCGGTGAGTGTGTTGGTGTCGCTTTAAAGGCGGCAAAGAAGTTGAAAATGTGCTCAGTGCGTGTTAGCGGCTTTTACATACAGTCAAAACGCAAAGTATACCGACGCTTTGAAGTGTTTGTGCATTAAACTTTGTATATATGCAATCTACCTTTGTGTGACTTTAAAATACTTTGTCTTTTTAGATTTGAAAGTACAATCATCAAAAAGATTGAAAAATTAACTGAATTTCGCTAAAAGCATCTTGCTGCATATGAACAAGGGAAACACTCCAGTTGTAGTGTGAGTTTTTTAGACAAAAATAAGTTACAAAAATTGAAATATTTTGATAGTTTAATAATGGCTAGACTTTGCTTAAGTTTCTTTTTTTAAATTGAGAATTACAATTTTTTTATATCAGTTCAATCCAACAAAGAACTACACGCATGAAATAAATTTTTTCCCCTTGACTATTCTTATCGCCCGGGGGAACAATAGACCCATGGGGGTCGCAGTGCTGAAGGCTGTAGGCGCACCCTCGTTCATACATGTTCATGGCCTCAAAGGCGGAACATGATAGCTGTTCGAAGAAAACAGAGACGTACTGTTTTAAGCAGAATCCCAACGGTGGTGTCTTTAGACATTATCGTAAGTAAATATTGCTTGTTACTCCAAATTTGCTGGCAAATTCACCAGTGCAGGGTGAAATGGAATCACCGATCTTACGATTTAGAGTTAAATGCGCGACCACAATGGCACCGAAGCCCAAGGTATACACACTCGTTTCTTAAATGGAACGACCTTTTTCTGACTTATTTTGTCGATAACTGCTCCGACTGCCCTCGCCGGGCGATATGTGCTTGTACGACCTGAGGGCATTGAGCGGGTGATCCGCTTCTACAACAAGAACTCTCACTCTCAACAAACATCTCTAATCTGCACTTGAGTAGTAATCTGCAGTCTGCGACAAACCTTCGTTAAAATTAATTTTGCAATTAATCGCTCTATTTAGAAATTGCACATAAATTTATTATTTATTTATTATTAAAAACTAAATATTTTTTAGTTCAACAAAAGATGATATTAAAAATCAAGGCTCTTAATTATTATTTTAGTTCAAGAGTCTTGTTTTTAATTAAAAAATAAAAAGTAAAAATTATACGCATGTTATTTATATAATAATATTAATTTAAAATTTTAATTTAAATTAACTTCAAATATGAATTTTCGATTTAAAGAAAATTATTTATTCATTAATTGTTTGAGCAACAAATGTTAACTTATTGTATAAGAAATATTGACTGCTTGAGCTTACTTCTTGAGTGGGGAATGTTGGACTTATCGATTAGCAAATGTTAACTGACTCCTTGTGTGAAGTCGAAGTTTGAAATATATTTCGACCAAATGTTCGATTTTCGGGTTTTCAAACATTTTCTGGCTTCGTTCATGTGACATGGGTATAGGTTCCAGGTTTCCAGGGTGCCAGAATAAGTAATAGTGAAAAATTATTCATATTAAGAATATCAATACAACGTAACAAGAAGAATACCATCTTAAACGATTTAATGCAAAAGCCTGAGAACTCAGATGCATAAATGTATTCCATACAACAAGAATATAATAAAACTTATGCAGAAACCGCCTAGAAAAACCAACTTCAATTATATACTGTTGCACTTCTAATGCGCTCAGCTTTAAGTTTTAAACTGTGCGAATAATTTTGATTATCAGTGTATCTACCGAAAGCACACACACACACTACCATGAAGACAGCGCAAACAATCAGCAAGTCCATTCTTTGAGTTGGTGGCGGAGAAAAGAAGAGCCATGTGTATGGAAGTCATAAAAATATATGCGAATGTAAATAAATAATAAATAATATGCAAATGTAATAAACAAAGAAAGCTGAAGACGAAACACCAAAAACAACAACAACAACAATGTCTGTGACGAAAAAAAAAAATCTGTTGAATGAATTCTTAAGTACACTTGACCATATTATTGTCATATATACAATGACTGAGTGTGAATGTCTTTGCGTGTGTAAGCCACTGGCAAAAATTTTTTAAAAATTTAATGCATTGAAACATATTTCAATGTGGGACTAAAAGTGACAGCCGGGGCATGCCCCATGGACAAGAAAAAAACGAAAAAAAAATAAACTGAACGAAAATCAAATCTGCCAACTCACCCCTTGGCTCAGTATTGGGCTTAGTTAAGAGTCTGCTAGAGTACGAAGTACAAGTATATGAAAATTTATGCAGTTGGTTTTTTTCTTTAACTTTTCTTTTCGATGTTACCCAAACTGCTTCATTTGGTTACGGCCAACTGGCTTCCGAGCCAAATAGCTTTCGTGGCTAGGCTGTCAAAATCACAGCAACTCAACGAACCAAATAGTTGAGATACATGCATTGCCATCTATATAACTACGCTTAGTGAGTAACTAAGGCACGACTTTTATGTATATTCCTGATTCCAACTTTTCACATGCTTTAACCCTTAAAATTTGGTATTTGAAAATATTTATTTTTTATTGGGCTTGAAGACATAAACAAACTTGTGTAGCAGAGGAAAGGAATGTAAGTAGATGCGCTATTTTGTCATCGACATCTAAAAGACTTATGGGAAATATTTATAAGTTTAGAGTCGTTCCTAATCGTCGTGTTAATTTTTAGTTTAGTAACTAAAATAAATAAATATATTTATAGTCTTCGCTCCGAAGGCGAAGCATGAAGATATCACCAGTTCTGCTGTGTGGAATCAAGCTACCGACCTTCCGCTTTAGAGGCACTACCTCTACGCTACCGAAGCCCAAACAGCTAGTTTCTTAAATTTAATACATTTCCGAATAAAATAAGTATTTCTGGGCGGCATAATTAAATTGAATTAATTTTCATGCTTATAAGTTTATAGGAAAGCGAGTGATCCTTAAATTTTGCAATTAAAAAGAATAATCCTTAAAACCTGTTTACACTAAACTTCATTTATTTATTCTTCAAGTTAATATTAAATCCTTAATCCTTGACTCTTCTTGCAATGGAACTACATGCGCTGCTACTTTGTTCAATAGAATTATGAAAATAAGGATTGTACTTTCCATTTGACTCAAAACACGTCAAAACATTTTGTATTTATTATTTATGAGTGATCTTTTCAAAGCTCCTCACTTTATGTATACTAAAACCTTAAAAAAATGGAAAAAATTGTATTTTTAAATTTAACAAATAATAATTCCTCCATAGTTTATACAACGGTCAACTGAGCTAAGCATACCCTGTATGCCGCTTGCCACCATTTGAGCTGGCTGACATTACGTATACGCAACGTACGCTCATGCACATCTGGTAACACATTTCTTGGCAGCCATAAAAGTTGCTTGGTTACTTGTTAGATATTTAACTATTCGTGTTGTCTGTGCCACGTTCGAAAGTTGCGCTTTTTATAAAATTGGATTTCAGCCAGTTTATGTGGATCTCGACTAGAAAAACACACACACACACACTTCCACTGGCATGTACATGAAAGGGAAGCCCAACACGTGTCCGCATGGAAGTCATATCTGGATTGAGCTAATCTAAGCTGAGAGTTGGCTTGATGTTCGGGTACGTATTTTTGTGTCTGGCGCAAAGTTGAAGCCTACAACAAGCCATATTTTTACAGATTTGCATAATTATATGTGTGATTTATGGATTTAAAAGTCGTTTCCAGTAAATCTCTTTCCCGTCGTACATGGTAACTACTATGTATGCTGCCTGTGTTGGTTGGGCTTAATTTGATAGTTTTTGTTTTGATGCAGAGAGAGAGAAAGAGAGAGAGAGTTTCTCTATATCCTTAAAGTTTTGAGTTTGTTTTTTGCATAATTCAACACCAACTGTTGGCCAAACTATTCTGTGGTATGAGCTTAAGCTGCTTTAACAACTTAACTTTAATTTAGATATGGGCTAGGTCAATATTTTTTGGAGTTTGCCGAGCTAAAAATACAGTGCTTACGGGTAAGTGGATATCAGCAGTGGGATTTTATTTGAGTTTATATTTTTTATATTATAGTTAAGCTTTTTAAGCAGTTGGTATAAAGTTTTGTTTAATTGTGTTGTCAAAATTTTAAATTTTATTTACTAAGTTAAAAAAAAAGCATCAAAGCTTATTGCTTTCTTTAAATTGTCTTATGCAGAACACACTCGGCCAATACATGTGCTGCAAAGGAAAAATTAAGTATATTTAAGTAAAATTCCAAAGGTACCAGCACTCTGCCCTTCCCACATAATAAACAGTCCCCAACCAACGTTATGCAAAACTTTATAGAACAACTTGCTGAACTTGCTTTTGGAATATTGTCATATACTCTGTAAGTAGAAGAAATCCGAAACATAATGAATATTCAATATCATAATGAATATTAATTTAATAAAGAAAAAAATTGTTATTAATTATACGAAAGAGAATAGCAAGAGAAACTATACACATACACGCTCAATGTATATTTTTTAATAAAAAGAAATATTAATCAAAGCTGCTGGCTGTGGCAAGCGCCAGGAGAGTAGGGGGGATTTTGCACAGTCAACGTCGTGACGTTGCTGACGTCATCAGCAGAGTAATATTGTCGTCGCCATTGCTTTTGTTTTTGTCACTGCTGTGGCTGCCACAGCAGCAATAATTTTAATTTACAAACAAACAAAGAAACAGATGAAAAGCAAAATCACATGCCACGCACACTTACACACAGACAGACGCACACACACACACACACACTCACGTGCTGCATATGCAACATGTTTTCAGTTGCAGCTACCACGCCCTGCACTTTGCAACAGCTCTGCGTCTCCTTTAGCTTTAACTCCCCTACTCCGTTTTTCGGGCTCTGTTGTCGTTGCTATTGAGATAAGAAAATTTATTGGCTGCGCATGTTCTTTGTGACAGATTTCGATTTATGTGCCTTTTGTTGCTGCTCCTGCTGCTGCTTATGCGCCTGCTGCTTCTTCTGCTCCTTCGTCTTTTGCTTTTAATATTTTAATATACAAGAAAATGCTTGTTACTGTTACTTCACATTCGACGCCTACCAATTGCCAGCTTAAAGTTTACTGCACTTTTTAGCAATTAACGCATTTCTATGCAATTGCAGCAGCTGCCTGCTTGCAACTTGCTTGTTGCATCTTGTTGGCATGTTGTTGTGCCGGATATGTACAGACTGCTCAAACGGGCACACAAGTCCACCAAGGCACAAGGCACAACAAGGCATGCCATAATCAATAAGCAGGCAATTGCAAAATGGCGAATTAAAAATACAAAATGGCGAATGGCTATTAAATATGCAGAGGCAGCAAACGCAGGAACTGCGTTTAAAACGCAGCGAACAAACGCACGAAGCAACAACAATGCACATTGCGGTTAATGCGCATTTCCTCATTTCGCCATTTTGTAATTTACTTTCTTTACTTTTTTTTCGTTTTATTTCTTTTTTGCTTTCATCGATTTACAGTTTACGTTGCCCGCTGCAGCAGCAGGAGCCGCACAATGAAGTCCAAAAGCAATGCCATTTAATTCAGCAATCAGCTTTGCCTTTTTATTTAAGCTTTTGCAAATTGTTAAGTACTTCACAATTATGCCTGCTTGGTCTTAAGTTAATCATACGCCATGTTGGCCATCTTGGCTTGAGTTTGGCCATATGAAGTACACTTGTTGTGGGCAAGCAGATATTTCATCTGTTGTGCTGTTTATAGTATGGAAGGTGAATCGGGCTTATAATATTTATGGGTTTGGTTAACTCTTTTGACTTCGGATTATTTCTTATACTTAGCTGTTTTTTTCGAAAATTTCTTCTTATTTTACTTTATTTATTTATTAAAATTTTTGTAAACTATCTGTTAAGTTAATTCTATTTTTTTTTTTTTAATGAATGCTAAGGTTGCTTAATTTGTTAATATTTTACTAAACTATTTTAGTATAAAAACTATATTTTTAGCAACTTGAAGTAATACTTCTAAAGTTAATTAATTGTTTTTAAATTTTATATTTTTTTTCTTTTTTTGATCAATTACATTCCTTCTAAATAGCTACCAGTTGCCTAGATTAATTTATCAGACTGTCTGAGCGCAATTTCATTGGAATACGCGGCTTATTTTGAGCCGGAGTCATTTTCAGAAAACTGACTTCATTTGCCAATGAGCTGTACTTTATATCATATTTATTTATTTATTTATATAATTTGGAAATGCAACTTAGGGCCGTTGACCTTAAGATTAAATAATCTGAAAATGTCTAAACTAAGAAAAATTAACTTAGAACGAGGAAATTATAATATAAAGCTAAGTCGTATCCCTAGTCTGATGGGCGAATTCCGTCTCACATCTGGAGCTGGGCTAGGAATTTGGATTTGCAGTATAAAAGATGAACACAGAATGTATAGTCTCGTTTTAATGTATAAATTATAATAAAATAATTTTGTTTGCAAAAAAATCTTATCTTAATCTTAGCTAGCACAGTCACCGCATATATAATATAAAAACACAAAAAAGAAACGTTTAAAAATAACGTTCTTAGCGATTCTTTTTTATTTTAACTTCTTTTTAAGACATCATCGTTTAACCCCTTAAGCATCCTTTCTTTCTGAAACAAACTTTCTTTTATGCGAATACGAAAATTTTTTTGCTCTCTGCAAATTACTTTAATTTGACGCTTAACATTTTCATTCAAGAAGCGGGAAAGTATTTTTAAGAGCTAATTTTTGCAAGCCTTGAACTTATAAATTTTAAGAAGAGACAAAAATTTACATTGTGACCTTTTGAAGAATTTCGTTAATGTAAGAATTATTATTTATATAAAGTTTAAACTGTTTATCCTTTAATTAACTTTTAGCAAGGCGGCCAAGTTGCTATGAATTATTTTATGTGTTATATCTTGAGAGCGTAAATTGATTAAAATTTTTTTTTTAATTCGAAAAATATTTGAGATAAAATATGTAGTATAAAGAATTGAGAAAAATCGAAAAGATTTCATCTTATTACATTTAAAAATTTTTTTTTCATTACAATTTCGTCTAAAATTGTTATTTCTTTGGGAATAAAGTAATAAATTACTAAAAAAATTACAATAAAAATGTATGAAAAAATTCACTTGTTTAATGATTATTTCCTTTCTTTGTATTTTTGCAATCGTTCTTAATTAGAAAATTTCATTACAATTTCGTCTAAAATTGTTATTTCTTTGGGAATAAAGTAATAAATTACTAAAAAAAAATTATAATAAAAATGTATGAAAAAATTCACTTGTTTAATGATTATTTCCTTTCATTGTATTTTTGAAATTGTTCTTAATTAGAAAATAAACTGAGACTAAACGTAAATTTCTTAAAAAAAATTATAACAAAAGTGAATTGATAAAAAAATCTCAATATATTAAATTAAAATATTTGCATATATTTTTTTTTGCTTAGACATAAAAATGTGTAAAATTTGTTCTTAATTGGAAATTGAAATTATAGTTTTTTTTCGAGTTTTCAATAGTTAGATTTATTATCGCAATCTTGTAATTAAAATATATTGAATATCATTCATTTTAAAACAACGATGCCTAAAAAAATAATTAAATTCCCCAAAATTATTCAATAATTATCTTAAATATATCTCTCTTTCTCTCTCGCTGTATCACTTATTTATAAAAAAAATCTACCTTTTACATAAAAAAATAAAACATTTTATCAAAAGTAAACGTTCAAACCAGCGTTCTTAGTCTTACTTGATTTCTTAAAAAAAAAAAAAAAACGCTGAAGCATGCCACAAGACCTAAAGCGCATTGATGCTTCGACTGACTTAAGCATTTTACTGCCTCTCATTGCCACCGCTTGTTGCTTGTTGCATTCGGTTTACATTTCAATACAATTTAATGTGCTTATTCATGCGTCCTTGAGCTTTTTTATGACCACAACAAAGGCCGTATTATTGACGTCGTCGCCGTCGCCGACTGCGGCAGCACTTTAAATTGACTTAAGCTCTTGGGATGGATTTACTTTATGACAGAACAGATACATAAATGAACTTGATTTTATGTCCAAAAGTGACAGGCAGAAATAGCAACTCATGTGGCCGAAACTTTTGCACTTAACACTCATGCAAAGATGTTGTTGTTTTTTGGCTTATGTGTGCGTACACATCCTACAGGATCCCCCTCTAGTGGTAATCCAAAATTTTACAGCTTTTAGCTTACATATTTTTGTTTTGTATTTGCGCTGTTTTTTTTTTTGGGTAAAAGTCTTTGGACCAAGTTGTTTTTGCTTACAATTAAAATACAAAACATTAGAATTGCGTCAATTAAATTGAAAGCTTTGAAAGCGTTTTACCACGCACTCAGAGCTTAAACTTTTTGATACTCTAACTACGAACATGATAAACTTTTCATGGGGTGGCACGTTGAATTATAGCCGGCGAGAAGCATATCAAATTGTGTATGCCATGTGGAGCAGCATGACCGAACTATAGAGAAATATGTTGATTTTAAGAAATCAAGTATACGCAACGCAGTTCATGGCTATTAATAGGACCATCCATCCAACTAATACCCACTAAGCTACGAGGCCACACTATACATAATAAAATGCGTTAAATTGAACAATAAAACTTGAAATCGGAGCAATAATTATTGTTAGCTCAACGGACAGTTACACGATATTGAATTCCACACAAAATGGAACACACTGTCAACTGCAGAGACAAGTGTCTTAGTTACTGAAAAATCCAAAAAGGAGAAGCAACATGTATCCTTTTTAATGGAAATTACTTAAGTTCATTTCAAGTATTTAAAATGCACCCTTTATTGGCACATAATGCTTAACATAATTAATGCATCCCTTGTGTAAAATGCTTAAAGTGTACAGAAATTGTGTGGCAATGAATTTTTGGTTGTTGTTCTTGTTTATGCTATATAAAAGTGTTTTGCAAAGTTTGGCAATCATTTAATTGGCCTGTATGTGTGTGTGTGTGTGTGTGTGTGTGTGTGTGTGAGTGAGTATCTGTGTGTGAGTGTATCTATCTGTGAGCCTATATATGTATGATCGTATCTGAGTACGAGCGTATCTGTGTGTGAGTGTATCTGTGTATGAGCGTATCTGAGTGCGAGCGTATCTGTGTGTGAGTGTCTCTCTGTATGAGCGTATCTGTGTATGTGAGCGTGTTGTTTGCATTTATTTATGTGTATTTGTGTAGGTCTGCCTGCTATCTGTGTGGAACGCTTTTAGGCGTAAGCGCGGCAAGCATTTTTATGTATTTGTTTAATTGCTGTAAAAATATTTTAATGACATGCACAAGTAAAAGTGAATACAACACACACACACACAACAACATACACCCTCACACACGCACATACATATACATAAATTTACATACACATACAAAGTCAAATTTATGCAAATACTTCTGCGTTTTGTAAGTAACTAAGTAAATGTACGCACAAAAAGTCAGCTATACATATTTATATGCGGCTACCATCCCCACCACTGCAAAGTCAATATCGGAATGCGTGGGGTGGCACGGGTGACACGGGGTGGGTAAGCAAGTAAGTGGCTGTTGGCATTCGAGTGAGTGAGGGGCCGAGCCATTAATTAGCATTGCCAGGCTACGTGTGCAATTAAAAGTTCATAAACAAGCCACTAACAAACTGACTTAGTGACGTACTGACTCTGATTCGGATGCGGACTCCAACTCCGACACTCCCGCCGTCCTTGCGACTTACATGCTGTCTGTTTATTTATGCCGTTTGACTTTTACTTGGCCATAAAAAGAATCAAGGCAAATGAGCAAAACGCGTCAAAGCTAAGGACACAAAAAAAAAAAAAACACCCAAAAAAACTGGAACATTTTCACTTACATTTTGCACTTTCTCGAATGGAAAACTTTGCTGACTGTCAACCAGAAGGTTTTGCCTGCCTGCCTGCATACGTCACTCGTCAATTTTTAAGTTTGTTTGTCATAAATGAAACGAAACGCAGTCGGGCAGCAGAAACAACGCAAACTAGAAAAAAAATGCAGCAGCTGGCTTGTGCGCAAGGTAATGAAAGCCAATGAATAGCAAAAAGTAAAAAACAAAAATAAAAATCAAAATTTTAAGCAAAAGGTCAAGCCAAGTGAACTGCTTGATAAATGTAAAAAAAAGAAAACCGAGCACCAAATTACAAACGCAAGTCAAGTTTTTCCTTTTTTTCTCGAAGGACTAGGCCACATACAAACAGCAATAAGTGCAAAAGAGTGAGAGTGAGAGTGACTGACTGGGCTGGCGGGGGAAAGTGCGAGCGGCAACTAATAGACTAGCTAGTATTTGAACGCGGGCGGAGGTAAAGCAGTGCAACACAAATGTAAAAAGGGATCAAAGTTGCTTTGGCTGCTCGTAATTTAATTAAAGACCTTTGCCCACTTGGCTTTCTCCGCACATTGGCTGGCACTGGCAGCGGCTCCGGCTCCAGCTTGGACTCACTCACTCAATAACTGAAGCACTGTGGTACTGTGGCAGCGGGCTACTGCTAGCATTTGGCTACATGACAGACTCAAAGACTGACTGAATGACTGACAGACTGGCCATTTGCTGGATTTTTCCATTTGTTGTTGCTGCTCGTCTTAGAGTTTCAATTTCAATTTCCAGTCATCAAGTTGTCTGCTGTCTGTTGCTTTGTGATATTTGTATCTCATAGTAGATACTTGGTTGTTGTTGTTGTTGTTGTTGGTACTTGTTGTTATTGGTCGGGCGTAGGGCTGAACTTTGGGATCTTTTAGGCAACTTCACGTGCTTTACTTTTTGTGACATTTTAATTTACAACGAATTAGTCATAATGACATTTGGCCTGAATAAAGCTTAAAGACTTCAAATAAGCAATAACAACATGCTGAGTTAGCTGATAGGCAACGAAGTTTTAATACTCTTTGATGTAACTATTGAAAGATTTCTCTTTTAAGAATAATGTCAAACGCATACCGAAAAAATAACTTATATTTAATGGAAAACTGAGTGAAAAATAAGCACATTGAATATATCGAAAGCTAGTACTATATATATATTTTTTTTGAAGGCTATCAATTCTATATTTTGTCACAGCTTTGATACTTAAATAAATGGACAAACGAACTTGAGTAAGATATTAATAATATTAGTAGATTTTTCTCATAAGAAAGACAAGTTTCTGTTAATGTCTTCTTGACTGTTGAAATATTAGGAATATGTTATCAATGGTATCAAATATAATAATGTTACTACTATTAAACTATTTTAAAAACAAACAGAGTCAAACAAATATTGAAATACAAAAATGCTTTAAGTTAATGCTTGTATAACTATAACAATTTCATTGTTATCATATAATCTAAATGGCAATTAATATTAACAGCGCTATTAATGTTATGACCAATTATGCATTATCATCTAACAATTAACAATAATTATTCCAACATAAAATTTTAAAATATGCGCATTATAACTTACAAGCTCTAAAAACAAATTGTACGAAAAATTTGCATAAGCAGACAGCAGCAGCTATTCTTTCTAAATAATTCGCTTCAAACCTAATGCCAAAATCCAGCGACTTCCTACCAAATAAAGTGCATTAAACTCTTGACAAAATGAAATACCAACAATGTGACAGTCTATGATGTTATCCGCCTGACATTAGTGGCTACAAAATGGTTTAATCCATTTTTTATTTTTATTCTTGGAAATTTAAAATATTTTTGATGAAGGCTCTGCACTTAATGAGAACTGTCATAGTGACCTTTTGGCGATGAATATATTATTAGCAGTTGACATTTAAAGTGTTTAAGAATATTTAGGGAAATGCTAATCAAAAGTAAATAGTCTAGATGCCTAACGTTAATTAAACAAATGGCCGAATGTTGTCAAGTTTTGGCCAGTAAACTGTTTCTATTTCGGTTTTAGTTGACAGCTTTTTAGCAAGAATTGCACAAATAGCTTTGAGTATAAAAATAAAACGCAGTGGCAAGTCTGTGCGGCTAATTTTTAGCTATGGCTAGTCACAATTTCAACCCTGGGTACCTAGCTACTACCTAGGCACACCCACCCGTAACCAAGTGACAGTTTTACATGCGTTTTACATTTTCATTTGATGCCATTTAAGTGCGAAGAACAGTCTTCTGCTTGAAATGCCATTGTCATCGTACTTTGCATTCGTTTCAATTAAGCAAATCCCCTTAAGTGTTGACTGGGTGTTGCCGGGTTGCACAAGGTGGTGTGCTGGTTTGGTACATGTTGCAGGGGGATTCTGGTCACTTTGTCAACACAGACACAGACGACGCCAACGTTAAACAATTAAAGAAAAAACAAGTGAAAAAAATACATATAAAGGCAGCGAAAGAAATAAATGCAAAAATTGCGCATACACTTGAAAAGACATTGCGTATACGCAGCGTATGCAAGGGCTGCATGGCCTTGGGCCAAATTCTCTTTTTTTCCGCTCGTTTGACTGAAATCAGTTGCACAAATGACTGCGGACTTTCAGATATGCAGCAACAACATATAGGCACAGGAGACGACACGATGCGCTGCATCGTTTGTCAGCTACGCCAATCGCATAATTATCGCTTAGGTAGCCCCAGCTGACCTGATCTGCAGGCAACTCTATATGTGGTAGATGTGGCATGCATGGCATAAGTGACATGTTGCTGCAACTAGCGTACACAAAGCGCAAGTTGCAATACGCGGGCTGACTGAAGCGTTTGTGGCTTGTAGGTGTAGTGGCGATACAGGTAACAAGTTACTTTTTATTTGGTTCATTCTGTTTGGCGTATTTTCAATGTATTTTGCTTAATTTTCAAATGAAATATTTTTGATCAATTTTTTGGTTCCAAATAATAATATACTTGTGTTCCACTTCTGCAAAGCAAAATACGAGTTACGATCATTTTTGAAGCGACTTATTTTGAAAAGTATCTGATATCTTGGGTTGCTCTCACTCTTTCACTTTTTTCTTTCTCTACTTCCCAACCACTAACTAAACCAATCCGGCATGGGTGTTTCAGGCGTTGCTTGTTGCCTCTGCCACCCATACATACAACTCGCTCTTAAAAGCCCTCAGTCAACCCTCGCAATGCGCTGAACAAAGTGTTTGATGTGCGCGTTAGATGCTTCGATGGTTGCCCGCTCTGGTTTGGCACACGTGGCGTATAATCGCTATTTGCATATGCTGCGGGTATGGCCAATGATTGAGTTTATACGCTGGCCTGCCACTATGATGCAACAACTTTCAATTCAAGGCTACTACTAAAAAGAGTAAGTGTGCTGCTGCATGCAGCAGAACGGGGCAGCTGCAGCAGCAATAGAGCGCATACAAAAACTAAGAGCCATGGATTTGATGATGTGACGTTGAGTAAAGATGACGGATTCATCAGCGTATGCAAAACGCTGTCATACGCTTTGTCGTCAGTCGTCAGTTGTGCCCTAGTCGACGTTCTCATCAGCTGCAAAACATCATCAACTGGCACATCATCATTGCCGACATGATGATGATGATGTTGCTGGCTGACGATGTTGTTGGCAGTGACTGCCCCCGAACGCGATGATAAACGAACGTGATTTGACTGTTTGTTGTTGGCCATGCTTCTAGCTTTAAACCAGCAGTCAGCTAGATAGCTAGATGTCGCTTCCTATATTTGCCGATGCCTCTGCCTCACTCACACTTCACCCTACTGCCTGCCGCCTGCTTTGGTCTCTGCTTTTGGCCAACATTGCATAAGTTTTAGTGCGCGCATAATGAAAATTTCATGTAAATGAGCATGAAAAATCTTTTTCATTTCACTTGGCGACGAACGTTGCGCGGACAGCATGAGACAAATGTCAGCTTATGAATTAAAATGCCTTATGATGGTGATTTTTTATCAGTTGTTGTTCCATTTACTTGTACTTCTGCAACTCCCACTCGTGGTCTTAACTTACCCACTCTAAGCTGCTGGCATTATCTGTCTGCCTCACAAATTGACGTTGGCCATAAAGTTGACTGATAATTGCATGATCAGCTGTGCTTTTTGTTCACAAATTATTTGCCGCAAAATGGAAGCTTAACTTTATTTTTGTATGTGGGCGCTGCTGGGCGTGGCACATATAAATGTTGAACAAGTAAAATGCGTTACCAGCGCTAAAGTTGCAACGCACTTGGCTGTCAATTGCACAAGGCCGCTGGCATACGCGGCGTATGCGTTATAAAAGCTAATATGTGTTGAACCAGGGTAGGCAAACCTATATCTGTATAGTGATAGCGGGGGTGCACTGTTCGCTAAAGAATTTCTGAGACATTACGAAAAATGTATATTTTTAATGCTGAAAACGAACCAATTTTCCATTTCAGCTCGGATGATAACTAACAAAAGCGCGTTTAAACTTTGTGTCTTTTATAAATTTCCGCGAATTTATGTACTAATTATGCTGTGAGCTCCTCAACGTTTTTGGACTCGTTTTGTAGCCCTGCAGAAAGCATGCCTGCGCAATACTTTCAATGTCTCTGCTTTTAGTGACTTTTACAACTTGCAATCTTCTCTAACAAGCTGCAATTTAATATGTGTCGCGAACGTTGACAGAATTTATCGATAACCAGGCCAAATGTGTGTGCCTGTGCGTGTGCGTGTGCCATATGAGATATAGTAACTGCATGGCTGCCAGTGAAGCAACCAAATTAAGCCACTGGCTTTGGCTTCGCTTGGCTTGGCCTCGTGTCGCACACACTTTAGCTTGTCCCATGCAATGCCCTCTGCCAACCTGCTATTATCCACAACTGAGTTGTTTTGCCTTAGTTGGCCGAGTACAGCAGCCACTTGATAATAAGATAGAGGGGCCAGGGAACGTCAGATGACCTCTGGGCGGTAATTTAACCACTAATTACGTGCAAGGCGCGTTGTCTGCCTTTCACCTAGGGTCATAATTAGTAAGCAAATGTCGAAAAAGAAATCTTAGCCGCGTCAAAGACTTCAATTACATGAAAGTTGTCGCCTCGTTTTAGCGCAGGTGTTGCCACAAGGCTGTCACTTGCAGCGCTCAGTCGTTGGGGCGGCAAGGTGGCAAAAAACAAATAGTAAAAAAAATTCGTTACAAAATGAAAGAGATGCAAAAAAAAGCTAAGAAAAAGCCGTAGAAATTGTTAGCAAAAGTAACAGAGCAGCAGCAACTCAAACTCTACGTAAAAAAGTTTCAGCCCAGATGTTTGTCTATTTCATTATTATTTTTTTATATTCTGCTAGCTCAATTTCAAGATTTTTTGTTTTTTTTCTTTTGTAGATTTTTACCTTTGCCTCTGGTTACATTGTTGTTATTTCACAGAGCATTTAGTAGCCAAAAGGTGTAAAAATTTACTTGCTGCACTTGCGGTCTACGTTGACTTGGGTTTCTCTTGTTGTGTGCTACGTCTATCTATCTATCTATCTATCTATCTATCTATCTATCTATCTATCTATCTATCTATCTATTTATCTCTCATTTACTTTGTTACCTTTTTATGGCAGCACATTTTGTAATTAAAATTAATTGCAGACTTAGGCAAAGTAATTGATAAATAATACAAAGAAAATGTTAAATATATATGAAAGATATCGTTTGCTAATGATGCCGTCGTCGTCTTTATAATTTAATTTTTTTGCTGCCGCTCCCATTTATTTGCCTAGAAATTTCACACAAGTTGAAGTTAAGTATACGCAGTGTATGCTGCTTAAATGTTTGTTTACTTAGATTTTTGCACTGGCGCAACTTAACGAAAAATATCCCACAAGCGCACTAAACAAACAGTCAATAAATTGTTTACATAGAAAATTGATCCCCAGCGTGCATTAGATGAGAAAGAATGACGTTGACTTTGAGTAAAAATGCCAAAAACAACAACAAGTGCGAGTATCGAGTATGTTGTGTGCTTTTGGCAGGCAGGCAGTCAGTCAGTCAGTCACTCAAGCGGCAGCTTTGGCCCCAAGAACTCAACTGGGCGTTCATAAATATCAAGATTTACCAATGGCATCCAATGGTTTGTAACTCTTTGTAGTGTACTCCAGTGTTGTGCAATTCGTTGCTGTTGGAATTGTCAGTGAGTGGGTTAAGTGTTGTTAATATTTGTATAAGGCAAATAATATGGATGGCATGTGCGTTACTTAGCACAATCAATTTGCTGGGGATTTAAGATTGAAGTTTACTGAAACAACCTTGAGAATAAATATTGTAGAGAGTAGTCTGGATTGGGAAGTGAAATTGTGAACTTGCAGAGTACTGTACTTCGTATATTTGTTTATATTGAAAAGAAACATGTTTTAGTTGAATTACTCAGTCAAAATTGATCAAAATTTTTGTTAACTTGAAAATATAAATGCAGTTTACTTAAAGACGATTGCAGAAAAAACTACAGAATCAGATTATGTGAAGAAAATAGTCAATTTTAAACAAAAAAACATTTACGTGGGGCTTACTTAAGCCTCAGTTTTGTTTATAATATCAAGAGCCACGCTATTCAAGTAAAGTTAGTTTTTTTCCAAAACAGCGCTTTTCGTATGATTCATATATCTCCAGCTCTTTAAACTGCAGAGATAACTACGAAAATCGGGGATATTCTTATTCAGAATTGAGGAATATCTGCTGTATCAATCAATTTATGTATTTCAACAAATTAATAAATATATATAATGTATATATAAAAAACAAATTTATTCACATTGACTATGAGGTTATCGCTCAAAAGACGGTGTACGGAGATATCCTTAAATATACTTTGTAGCCGAATCCGAACGGCGATATTCGATTTTCTTAGGCAAATCGCGTCGATTCGATAGCTGCTGGAGATGCTATATGCAGAGATGGCAAATTCCTTGATATCTTCACAACAAAATCCAAAATCTACTTGAATTTCATAAAATAAAATAAACTCATCATGAAGATGGAATTTCATGGATGCACCAAGCATGAGTCCATCAACGAGCTGTGCGATGATTATTCAGTAGTTTGTAATGCATAGTTCCTCGATCATCAGCTTCAGCTGTATAGTCAAATATTATCGCAACGAGAAGCTGTACATTGTGGATGAAAAGTGCGTACTAGCCTTTAGGGATGATCTGGAGTAATAGGGCGTCGATAAACGACATCTAGAATCGTGATCATAAGCATAAGCACAAGGATCATAAGCTCGAGCAGAATGTGCATGAGGAGCTGTTTAAGAAAGCGGAATCGTTGCATCAAAGTGATGAGGAGCAATTTCGAGGAATATCAAAAGTATCTCTGGAAGCTGCCAGAGAAACGACTTTTTTTGGCCTTAAATAAACGAACAACAAAATAAAAAATTAATTATTATTATTATTTTTAGTGGCGCGGCGATCGTAGTTAAATCTTGGCATTGACATGAGCATGAAAGAGTGAATTGAATTTGAATAAGGGATAACAATTTCTCTTGGTTTGACTTATGCTTCATCGCTTCAAAGGGAAGTGCAAGCTTTGCTTGGATACAGGCGGTGTCGCTCTTGTTTAGCTGGGTTTAAGTTTATAACTGAAAATCTGCCAAGAGAACTTTTTCCACAACTCGAAGCTCATTAAAAGAATTGCATTTTTGCTTCTGAACCGTTCTTCTGCAAGTTGTTTGGGGCGACAGCGTCGCCTCATGCACTGCTGGTTCCACTCCAGCGCGGCGTGCGGGTTCTTATCTTGTATGTTCTAGAAAGTTTAAGTATCTATCTCTAAAGTATTTTGTAATAAATACTCTTGGAGCAACGATCTCAATAAATCTATTATTTCAACCATTTAATCCATTTTCACGAATTTTCGTCAACACAGAATCTGTGATCTCTACGCAATAACTCTCGCCATAAACAGCACACCAACAAGTCACTCTTTGATCGTATATAGGCTGTTCTTCAATTAACTGAAGGATCATATTTAAAGCCAACATGATTTTCGTTCATTTTTTTTACACTAAGCATTTTATAATTAAGGGCGAAGAATCTAATTGTGGATTATTTTAATCAAAGTAAAATAACGAATGTTGACAACTGGCAGTAAAAAGATTTTTTTTAATTTTTCTACATTTAAAGTTTTTGATTATCCATTACTTTAACATTTATTGTCATATCTGCCTTGTTTTTAATATGAAAAATATTGACCAAAGTGTCTGTCAAGCACTAGCAAACTGCAAAATCAAACTCAACTAAACTAAACTTAACCCTGCTCGACTGCTCAACTGCTTCAATATGTTGGACGGGGAGGAGATCTTAGACAAAAGTATTTCACAAACTTTTTGCGTGTCTTTATTGCATTTGTTGCTATTGTTGGCTTTATATAAAAAAAAAGTTTCGCGCAAAACATTTTATTGCACTCTAAGAAAGTATGCAGCGTTACGTATACGCCGCATATTCCAGCCATAGCCATAGCCATAGCTGTAGCCTTCGCCTGCCAAAGCGAGAGCTGGGCTCCCAAAGCAAACGTAAAATATGAAATATATTTCAAGTTTTTTGCAAAAACAACAACAACAACGACGACGACAACAACAAGAGCAACAAGCAACAACCAAAACGGCATTGTTGCCGTTCTACAAGCCTTAAGCATCCGAGGCATGCTACATTTCAACAGCAAGAACAAGAGCTATAAAAAGTGGCAACAAAATGCCATGCAAAGGAACACGCTCAGTCAGTAGAAAATATGCAATGACACAAATACGCGCGGCATGCTCTCTCAAGCAGTAGCTAGACCCTCACGGTATGCCACGTACCAAGCCCACAACAGCTACTCAAGTTGCTACTACTGGTAAGCCGCCTGCTTGGGTTAGCAAGGGATCAATGCCAGTGCAGCAGGTAAAACTTTTTGGCCAGCTTTTGAACATATGCTGCTGCTGCTGCTTCGTTTGCTGGCGCACTTCAAGGCCATTTTGTTCAAATGGAAAATTATTTGCACTTTGTCAGTATTTGGCCATGGTAATGGCTTATCTAGCAACTGGGCAGGTGCCAGCTAAAAGTCAAATGCTTGGGCTATGGCCACGCTTGCAGCCAACTTAGGGCTGCTTTACCAAATTGTCAGCCGGTTCAAATTTGTTGTGACCTTATTTGGTATTTTGCAAAAGTTGCAAAGTTGACAGGGCAAACAACAAAAATGAAACTGGCCAAATAATTGAAGGCCAAACATAATCAGTATGGCCATCAAAATCATTTGCAGTTTTAGCTTAACTTTTGGGTGCCTGCCTCTTGTAGGTTGCTTGCTGCAGCTTGTCTATTGGCTCAAGGTTTCGCAAAGTAATACAAGAAATCTACTCACACACATGAACGAGTGTTGTCCTTGGGCAGGGAATTTGGCAGCTTAATCAGAAATCGATAATATACAGTGGGATTTGAATGTGGCACCAAATGGACTGCGGCTGAACATTTTGTGGCTGCTGTGCAACACGGCGTATGAAATTAATGCCACTGCGGTTTGTAACACATTAATTGATAATTAATTAAACATTGCAATATATTTATGTATATATTGGCGTAACTGCATTTGTGGCTAAAAATGCATTTTATACCACGGAAGTTGTACAATGATAGCTGCATTAAAATGGCGCCAACAGCAGTATCAAGTATACGCACAGTTGAGAGTACAAAATGTTTTAATATGTGGTTAAATGTATATGAATGTGTAAATTACTGTTGGTCAGCCAGTGTTTTTTATTATTATTATTTTTTATTTAGTTTATTTAAACTCCCAAAGGTGTTTTTATGAGAGTAAAGGATTAATGTAGAAGTTTTAAAGCAGTCAGTCTATGATTGCTTTGGAGCTACGGCTTCCATAGCGACAAGCATATGGGAATACTTGGTTGCTTTTGTATATATCTTAAAGACTGTTTAGTTAATAATTTTTTGGAATAAAACTTAAATTTGTCGAAATTACTTGCCATAATTTTTGTAATCAAGCGAGTGCAGAATTATAATTATATTTTTTTACTATATAAAGAAGTAAGTTTTAGCTTCAATTTATTTTGCTTGACTTGAAGAGGTTATCGCTCCAAAGGCGAAGTATGGAGTTATCTTCATTAAACGAAAAAGAGAGTCCGCTTTTGTTTGCGTTAAAAAGGGGGGTCATTTGGTCGATGTTGTTTTTGGGAAATAACGCATACAAATTGCAAAAATGTTTCTTGATAATAAAATAATTTTTTGAAACACATATATTGAAGATATTATATTATAGTAATATTGACCGGATTCAAATGGCGCACCCTGTAGATATTCGAAGGTAGCTTGTAGGCTCTTTTGCAGAAATATGTTTGTATTAAGTTAGGTATGAGTAAGTTATATTTGTATATTTCAGCTTATATTGCAAGATATTATCTATGATATATAATCGATTGCCTTTTAAGATGCATATATTAGCAGCTTTGGGTCACTTTGACAAAAAATTTCCACAACTACACCGAATTCTAAGGCATTAAATTAAAATTCTTTCCTTTAAGAAAAGAAAAACCAGTTCATGTTCATGAGAATAATGTTAATTTATATATTATTTTTTGAGAACTTAAGTGGAAGGTTAGGTTGTACAACTGCTTACACAAAACGTATCTTTTCCTATGATTAACTTATATCTTTCTTATGACTAAAGCTCAATACCTTTTCTGATTTAATATATAAAATTCGCCAACTAATTGTGAAACTAATTTAAACTAAAAAAAATAATCATCAAACAAATCCAAAACAATTAAGTGCAGCCGAACATTCGTCAGCGTATGAGCTAAGGATATGACTCCACCCATCGAGAGAGATAGAGTGTGCGAGTGTGTGCTGGGGTACGGTTGCCAGCTACAGTGGGTCAAAATGATAAATGTGCACAAATAAATTACCGTTATGCATGCAATAAATATTCAAATAACATTCTCTATGGCCAAAAACCGGTACACACAAAAGTGGCAACAATGGCAGCAGCAGCAACAGCTCTGTGGCATCTATATGACGGTCACAATTCCTTTGCCAAAGGAACTGCCACAATAGATCATTCGCATAGTGTCTGAGTATTATATACACAATATTGTATCCATTGTTGTTGTTGTTGTTGTTGTTATATATCCGCAACTTGTCTTATTAGTTACTTGGTTCGCTTGTCCAAGCCGGCAATTTAGAGAGCAGCTAGTTGCTGTAGAGACACCCTGGTCTACTGGGCAGACGCCCAGTTTTCCCAACTAATCTACCTCTTCTCTCTTTAACCCAAAGCATATATTTTTGACTTTTATTACACTCAGTTAGTTGGTATCATGACCGAAAGGACATTTATCTTGCTTAAGGAGCAACATGCACATAGATACAAAACTATATCCGTGTAGGTATTGCTTCCTTTAAGCGCTTTTTTTTGATTTGTTTCAATTTGTCTAACTTAATGCTTGGCAGCCATAAAACTCGATTGATTGGCTAAGCTACTCGGGATGCATTGTATGCATGCCAACGAATGTTTTCTGGCAAGCTCAAATGTTTCGAAAACTTTAAAATGTTGCATGCAATTGATTGAATTCCGTAAGAAAAGATATAATAAGAAGTATTTGCTTTGTTTCTGCTAAAAAGTTGCGATTATTTTTCAATTGCGTTCTATACATATGTGAAGGTTCCATGGTATATGACATGTGCATTATCTCTCACACATTGCATGGGTTGATTGAATAATTATGATTTTGGCTGGCCACCGAGATCACCCGATCGTCAGGCCATGACACACATTCGCCGGGCGCCCCTGATTTGCGCGCGCCTTCTCCAGTTGGACACGCCTCGTGACGATAGGTCCTCCACACTTGGTCTTACCTTATTCGCGTGAGCGTCTTCATCCATTCAAACGACATGTCCCAGACAATAATAATAATAATAATATGCTGCACGATATCTATGTCGTTGTAGAACTCATGCTATATTCGGATGCGATAGTCATCTCAATCCGACATAGGCAAGTGCAGCTGCATCCGTCCGATACGCAAGCCATGCTTTTGCGCCATATAACAGAACGGGGAGGATGAGCGTCTTGTAGTGCGTTAATTTTGTCAGTCGAGAGAGTTCTCTGTTTAGCTTTGTTTACTAAGACCATAGTAACATCTATTGGAAAGTCTGATTCGTCGCCTAATCGCCAAGCTGATTCCGTGTTGACGTCGATGCTGAGGTACGTATATACCTTGTCAACTTTAAAGATATAGCTGCAACCTGGGAGCCTAGGCGCCATGCATACTTGTTTGTAGACAGCATATACTTTGTCTTGCCCTCGTTGACCGCAAGATCCACTCTCTCTGAATCTCGTTGACAACACCTAATAATATCAATACCATCGGTGTATGCAAGGAACTGAAAACTTTTGTACAAAACAGTGCCAGTAGGATGTACACAAACAAGCCTTCCGTAATACCTCTTCCAACGGTATTAAAGGGTTCGGAGACGTAATTTCCAACTTATCAGAGCTAATGGTGGTGCTGATTGACATTCTGCAAAGTCGAATCAATTTCACAGGAATACCGAACTCAGACTCATGAAAACAATAAAAAATGTCCTTCATTTATTTTTTTTCAAAAATAAATGCCTCCATTTTAAAGGTATTTAATTCAAAATCCAAAACGTAACCATTTGTGACAAAAAAATCCATTTCTTGTATTACTTTCTGTCAATTATGCTAAAAGACAATTGTAGTCTCCTAAAGTTCCATACATAAATTAACTAATTAAACTCGATGCCATATCACGTTTGGTACTCCAAAGTCTTGTCTGTCTAGCCTGACAGTTTTCGTAATTTGTGACATTTTCGTATTGCACGTTGCTACCATTTCAATTTGGCTCAAACAAATACAAGTTGACACTGACTGCAGTTGCCTCAAGGACAGTGCGAGTGAGTGGCCTTTTCAAAATGCGCACTCGAATGGACAAAACAGTTGGTGGCGGGGGCATATGTCTGGGCAAACATGGCGTATGAGCTATATATACACATTTAAAGATTTCAAAGCGACAACATTTCTTACGTTGTTCGCTAACGTTTTATTATTTTCTCTTTCTATTTTTTTTTTACTTATTTTTACGTTTTTCATTTTCATTTTCGTCCTGGATTTCTAATTTTTTATTTCCTGTTTTTTTTTCATTTTTTTTCTTCAAGCACGAAAGCAAACGTTTGCATGTGCAGCCAAGCAGAGATCTAAAGAAATGAAATGCCAGGCAATGCCAAAGTCAACACACACATACAAGCAGACATAGATACAAGCGCACACACATATGCGCATAGAAAGATACATGGGCACAATAACACACACACGCACACTAAAAAACACATCGAGTAGATTTGTGGCTTGCGTTGCAGAGCGCAAAGACCGAAATGGTCATGTTTGACAAGTTTCATGCTGCCAAATGTGGCATTGACTGTTCCAGGGACTGTTCCGCAAAACTGGTTGGGGCACTATTTTTGACTAAGTTACGGGCTACGCTTAGTACTTGGGTTGCTTTGGGTTGCATTACTTTGTCATATGGCATTTTTGGTTAGACAGATGGGAAGATGCTGCGAGGGCTGTAGGGTAAGCTTGTGAGTTTTTCAGTGTTTTTGGAGGAGCCTGACGGCGACTTTGAGTGTGATAAAAGCTTATTGCGAAGAAAGCTAACGCAAATCAGCACTTTTTAATCATTTATCTCTGCGATATAAGCAAGTTTTGCGATCATAACTGAAAATATTTATGTCATGAAATCATATCTCTGTCATCGACATACATTTAAGAAGGAAGTATTTGTATCTAAAAAAATATATGAAGAAGATACTTTTTACTTTTCATTTTGATAATCATTTAATTGACTTTAAGGAGATATACTACTTTTTGATTATGATTTGAAGTAACTGAGCACTTTTTATCCTTGAGCAAAAAATGTGTTCTTTTTTCGACGTTTTACATTGTTTGGATCAACGTATCGGTTGATATTGTTGCACTTTCACGTCGTATGCTGTTTTTAAGTTGAGCTTTGGTCCTTGGATTATCAGTTTATACCTTGGATTTCATACATCCCCACAAAAAAAAAAGTCTAGTGGCATTAGATTCTGTGATCTTAGTGGTCAGTCAAAATCATAATTTTTCTGTATTAATCGTCCGGGAAACAATGGTCGCAACAAAAACATAAAATATTCGTTATCCGTGCATCTTCAAAAGATTCTCAATTCTTGAAAAATTCAAACTGCCCTCGTATAAAAGAAGTCAGTGAAATGTCGCAGAGAGACAAAAAGCACGTTGGACCAAACTATCTCCTTAGACATACACAGCCACACACATATAATCGAGTACATGAAAAAGTGATTCAGAAAATATAACGAGCTCGGCCGCAATGTCTACGTCATGTCGTCGTTTCAGCTCCAACTTCGTTTGGGGGCACACCGCTTCCTTCAGCCTTACTTCTTCTTCTTCTTCTTCTTATTACTGCTGCTGTCATCCAATCCAACTACATGCAACCCTGTAGAAGGCAGTCGACTCATATGTCACTTTGTAGTCGTTACATTGGCCATGTTCAACTTTTATGCGCTCTACACGTCGTCCGTGTAATTTATGTGCCGCCGCATTTCGGACATATAAAATCCTGCCAAATGTTTGGTGCTGTTTGTGCTTGAGTTAAAAAGACTTTTTCGCAAAAATGTCCTGTGCCCTGCGTTACAAGCGAGTGATTTTCAAATTAAAAATTGAAATGTACGCTCAATTAAATGTGTTTTGTGTCATCGCTCAGTCAGTTGACAATGTTGCTCTGCCCATGTTCGCATCTAAGTTCGTCCACATTTCTCTTGTTTATTGGAATCTATTTGAAGTTTTGTAAGTAATACAAAGTACTTTTGTGGTGCAGTTAAAAAGGCAGCGAGCGTACCTACGTATACTTAATATTTGCTGCACATCACCGCTATAAAGTTTGTTGGGTTATGGCGAGATGGCTATCTGTCTAGTGCAGGACATCATTTGTTAAGTTACGCAGTTCTACCCACATGAACATGTAGCTTTTGGCCAGCAACGCATTCATCAAAATCAATGGCCATAATGCAGCCATATTTATAACATTTGATCTGTGACAGGCAGCATCGACATCAATTTCACAATATCAAACATTACAGCCATTTCGCGCATAGTGTGCTCTGAGTTGCTGGCTGTCACTCCGACTCCCACTGCATAAACGTTGCTTAATCCCAGCCAATTATTAAGTTTTATGACATACTCTTGTACACGACAAACGATGAGTGGAGCCTCGTTGAGGGCTTAAGCTGGATCAGACATCATCACAGTGCACATATCTTTTTTATCTTGTTTGGACTGACATACTGCCAACCTGTCGTATGCGTAATATCTATAATTGGTTGTATCCCAGGTAGTTAGTATGCATGCAAAGTCGCAGCAGGAACATCAATCGAAAAGTAAGTTTTTTTGTGTGTGTTAAGTTAACGTGTCGCATGAGTAATATATTTTTGAATACAAGGGAAGGAGCAGTATTGGCAAATGATGCAATAAAAACCTTCATGCTATGACGGTAAGATATTTACATAGGCGAGACTATTAGCTATTCTTGATTATAAAATATACAAAAATTGAAAATATACTTCTATTATTGCGCTTCATTGGTCTCGTTAAGTAAGACATATTATGATTCTCAGCCTAGAGTTATCCGACTTTCTTAGCCACCGAAAATCGACGCTACTTACCTAAGAAAATCTATATTAATTAAAGACACCTCCGTTGAGATTCCACGGTAAGCTATAGATGGCTGTTATCTTCGGAAAGCTTTTATTAGAAACAACTCATTGCAGCGCCTTTGGAGCAATAACAAAATTTATAATTTGGCAAACAAGTTTTGAAAATACCCCATATTTGACTGGAAGCTTATGTATTGCTTGACGACGTAATAATTATTGTTACTTACTCTTCTTTGGTAAATAACATTCATAATAGGCAGCATCGAAAGCCGATGAGAGTGAAAAAATAACTGGAATAGTTTCATAAAAATATATTATATTATTTAAAACAAAGTTATGTTGAGCGAACATGAAACTACGACTCGCATTATAAGGCAACAAATAGAAATCTTCGCTTTTAGGTGGACATCTTGGATCCATCGTTTAGAAGTGTTTCAAAGTAGTAAAATCAATAAAACTACCTCAAATGTTTTGAAAATAATATAAAGTTGGAACTACTACACAGGTTTTCTAACCTTATTATTTCGGTATTACAAAAGGGAATACAGCTTCTAAAAGTAAATGAAACGAAGATCAAAGCGCAAATTCGTATATATATCCCTTGAAATTCAGTTGGAGTGTGGATAGACCGGAATATTTTCATTATAATAATTAAAAGGTGAAAAATGAATTATCTTAAACCGAATTTTGTGGTATAAAATCTCTGCTCTCTACTTATGAAGAACCAGAAATTAGGCTCGTGCAATTTTGAGATCTACTCATACATAATAGCATATAAACGGCCAAATTACTTTATGTTAGGTAACCCACTTCAAAAACATAATTTATTGTCTAAACATCACATTTTTGTTTTCTAGTTTTCTACAAAAATAGTTCACAATATTTTCGAATATTTGTAAAATTTTATTTAAAATGGTTTTAAAATTGAAATACACAAAAATTAAGAATTGAAATTAATTTCGCAATTTTTTTATAGTTTTCTACAAAACTAAAATATTTGCAATATGTATTTTCAAGTATCTATAAAATTGTTATATATTAAAAATATTTTATAATTTCAAAAACATAAAAATTAGATAAATGAACTCATTCTTTTTATATTAAACTAATATAAATATACAAATCTTTTTTAAATAATAATACTCTTTCCTCATTTTTTGCAAATTATTCAGGTCTTTTGATATGGCATCAAGACGCTCTTAGACGCTGCCGAAAACTTATGCAAATAAATGAAGTCCTGTCTTCTGTTTCAAAATGCCATAGGATATAGCGACAAAAAATTTGCATCATCTAAGTGCAGTACCGATGCAGAAGTAATGCTAACACTAAGATGACTTAAGATCTAACCCCTAAGAAATGTGCGTCATCCCTGATCAGTTACGATGATCAAGATGTCCGCAGATTATTGCTAAGGTTATGAACCATTATATTGTAAAAAAAAATAAATAGATTAAAGCAAAGTATTCAAAAAATGGGACAAGATGGAAACGCTTGATTGAGGATCTTAGCCCAGCCGAAAGATTCAACAAATTATGACAATCAATGGCTTTGTTCATTTTAAAAATGGAAGCTAAAATAATGGTCGTAAAATTAGCTGGTTCAAAAAAAAAAAAAAACCTGGAAAACCTTCAAATAAACAACAACCTAAAATGATTTTAAAAATAAAGCAAACAAACCTTTATGGATGATTAATATTGTCTTGATTGAATATTTATTTATATTACAGGAAATATATCGTCAAAAGTGTAATGCAACATTTAACAAAAAACTTCATCAACTAATCAGTTATTATCATTTAGTTTATGTTAATTAATTTAAAATTAAAAATTAAATTACTTAAATTATTTACTTTAAGTTGAATCATTTAAATCCGAAACTTCTCATGCCAGCCTTTGGACAAGACTTTCGCACAGAAATGAACAGGAATTGAAATAAATTTTAATTCTAAAACTCCTGAATTTCCTAAAGTATGCGCCATCGAACACATTTATAATTGTGAAAGAGTTCTACTGAATAAGTTCAAAAATTTATATTCTAGCAATACAAAGATTTTCTCACAAATGGTTTCCAACGAATTAACTCCTAAGATCTCAATATCTGTGTGTAATCTGTAAGTTTGGAAAAAGTAAAATCTATGTTAAAACAATAACGAAATTCTTTAATTTAAACTCTAAACAATATACGAAGCTTTTGTCAAATTTAAGACTTAATTATGTAAAAAGAAAAGCAGTAAATAAATGCAATAAATAAAAATTATTTGTATTTCTTTATTCAGTTATTTTTGAATTTTCATTAAAACTCATAGCATACTTTTATCCTCAAAATTTAAGCCACCTGCTGAGATTTCTGTTCGCCTGGTACTTTGTTTGGCTTATAGCAACATTCAATGGAAACTGGTACTCGCACTGGGCCAACGGATATTTTTTAAATTGGAAAAATATTGTAGCATACTTTTAGTTCCATAATTTATTCCACTTGCTTGGGGTTTCTGCTCGCCTGGTACTTCAATTGCTTAGAGCTGCATTTTATGGAAACTTGCAGCTCTACTATTTCAACGGAAATTTTTGAAATTTCAAAACTATACATAATTAAAGCCTCCTACTACGATTTCCGTTGGTCTGGAGCTGGATTTTATGAATATGTGAAACTCGACCTGGCCCAACGGAAATTTTTAAATTGCGAAAATATTGTAGCATACTTTTAGATCGTAAATTAAAGGCACTGGCTGTGATTTCTGTGCGCCTGGTACTTTGAGTGGCTCAGAGCTTCATTTTCTGCAATCTGTCTAGCAACTCAAAGTGGTCCAACGGAAAATTTTTAAATTCCTAAAATATTTAGACACCTGCGTTCCCATAAAATCAAGCTCTCAGCCACTCAAAGTACCAGGCGCACAGAAATCACAGCCGATGCCTTTAATTCTGTATCTAAAAGTATGCTGCAGTATTCTGACAATTTAAAAAATTGTCCGTTGTGATCTGTCTAGCTGCGTATTTTGATTATAATTGAACCCCTAAATGAAAAATAAAATACGGAATTTTAAAATAGAATTAATTCATTTATTTATGTACCTTTAGTAAGATTGTAGATTTTACATCTAGAAATAGAAATTAGGAAATTAACTCCTAAGCTACTATTTAAAATGATTGTATTGAACTAATGAAAATATTAAGGCTAATAAAAAATACAACGTTATACATTTTCTCGAGACTATCATAGTTTCATCAGGATAACATTGTAAAGAGTAATCTGTTTCTTTTCGAACCATTTTAATCTGTTTTTCTAGAATTGATTGCTGTTGTTGAAATACTACTGGTTATAGTTGATATATATATATATATTGACATTCGATAAAAGCACGAATATTATTTCTTGTAAGTGGCAAAAGGGCTTTCCACATTTAGAGACGATTTTTCTCATTCACAAGTGATGCCGATAGCGCAACATCAATTTGGTGGGTTTTTGCAGGAAGTCCACGTCCATGTGTCGCGTCTTACATAGACATCTTTGTTTCGGAGGCAAAAAACAATGCTAAACCCAGCACACGTCAGGCAGATCCGCATCGGAGCATCGTACGATCTAAAAACATAATCATGGATCGCGTAAAAATAAAAAAAAAACAAGATCATTATAGTAAAAAATACTTATCAAGTGACCTTCACATACCATTGCTGCAACCATGTCTGAAGTCAATGGTAATTCAAAAGAAACCAAGGCGCCCATAGCCGAGTCTGTCGCAGAACTTCTTTAGATGTGGTTAAGGATGGCCAACATTACCTTGACTTGGGTATGCACGAGCAGCAGACTATGTTAGCCGCTGCAGATCGTGTAGATCAGTATGCTTCTGATGTGGATAACGACCGAAATAAATCAAAGGACACATATGAGCTGTTACGATTCACAGCTGGTCAGGCACGCTTATTGGCTACTAAAAAGATAAATCCGTGTGTCGTCGCAATATAACAATATCGGATATTGCAGGCAACCCAGTAGTCACAAATAACGACCTCGAAGACTACTGGGATGTGCTGTATATCCAGATTCAGCAAATAACTGAAAAGTTAACACAGATTGATGGCATAAGAGAAAATATTTGGAAAACCGTGGCTGCTTCGCTCCCAAATAGTAAGTTAAACGTAACTTTAATTCGTCGTTTCGTTTAAATATTTTTGTGAAAATTTTTTTTGTAAATTTTGAATTTTTTCCACAAATTTTTGGCTTTATATTTTTTTTTCGGAATTTCAGTTTACAAGTTTTGTGTGATAAATTCATGTGTACTGCGCACGTTATACTGAATGAAAAACTATATTTCGGTAGGGACTTATACATATTATGTGGGTTGCTTTGTTTTTATATTTCGTTATTGGGCAACCCTAGTGTTGCCATCTGGCAACACTCGGAACACTTTGACATATGAGCGCTATGTCAATCAAAAAATATAATTAAATCGTGAACATTTTCATGCGATTACTTTTTTGATATGGATTACCTCAACAACAGTGCTTGGATGAACTTAATTAAATTTTTGGCGATGAAACTTCATCATGGACCAGAGATTATCGATGATATCGTGAATTCAATCGAGGTCGTAGTTCGCTCTAAAACGAATTTCCTGGAGATCGTTCAAAATCAGTTGTTGTTCCGGAAACCATTGATACTGCGCGCAAACTAATATTGCAAGACCATCATGTGACCTCTCATGAGATTGAGACAACCTTAGGCATCAGTTTGATCAGCATTCATTCAATATTGCATGGACATTTCGCTGTCAAAAAAAATTGTGCTCTTTGGATGCCACACTATTTGTCCATCGCTAAAAAAAAGGCTCGTTTGGTCAAAATATGTGATTGTGGTGCTTTAAAACACGTCGATGACATCATGACAGATGATGAATCATGGCTTTACGCGTATGAGCCCGAAAACAGTCGACTGTATGGGTGTTTCATGACTAGCCAAATCCAACAAAAGTTGTTCACGCGCAAAAAAACTTCCAAGCAAAAGGTCGAAGATGAACCAATCTTCACCTCCACATTGAGAACTCTCACACATCGGCTCAAACAACAGCATTTTTGAGCACTCTAAATATCAATTTGATGAATCATCATCTCGGAGTGATTTATTTTTATTCCTGAATAAGAGGTTCATGCTTTTATAGATGATATTATTGTCAAGCTAACTCGAGACTAAAATTAAATCCCAATATATATTACATATATGCAATTCTTTATAAAACAATAAAAAAAAAACCTTTAAATTGCTTCCAATTTTCGCAAAATGTATTATCTATGAGTGACTTAATTTGCCAACGTTTTTCTTGCAAATGGAGCTTACCGAAAATAATATTTCTTTTGTCTGCGTTAAGCATGCCAAAACCAAAGCTCCAAACTTTAATATTATAATAACAAGAATCTCATACTCGCACTGGGATACGTCGATGGAGGAGGAGACATGCATAAGGAGATACGCATGGAGTGAACTTTTATGGCTGATGATTATGTTGATGACATTGTTGTCAGCATGCTGTTCGGCATCATTGTCAACACCCAACTGAGATCAGGCCAGGTCCTGGTTGCGCTAACCCGCTGCTATCAAAAGACTACTCCACCCAACAAATCCATTTGGCGCTGCTGCTCCGTTTGGGTAGGTAAGGCTTGGGGATGGCTGCGAAAAATGCAAAAATAATACATGGCTGATAAAGCGGCAAGCAGATGGCAAACAAAGAGGCAAGTCAAAGTGCGATGCAGCATAAAAATTCAATGCGTTGTGACGACAGTGACGTAGCTGGGGGTAGGTATGCGCCAGCAAAGGGGGTGGAGTTGCCGACAATGACGTTGAGTACGTTGACAGTTGACAGCAGAAAGAGTTGAGAGTGAAGTCACAGTGAGAGAGAGAGAGAGTCAACGCTGCACATGGGGTCTGGAGATGTTGGCCCTTTATTTTTATTTTTTTTTTCTTGCGAAAAAAATTGCTTGTTTACTTCAAAGCAAGCAATTCTTAGCTGTTCGCCTTTCTTAACCCAAACGCTGCCGCCTGCCTGCTGTCTGCCACATGCTGCATACACTTCAAGTGGCATGCAGCAGCATTGGCATCAGCATCAGCTGCATTAGTGTGAGAAACAATGCTGTCACTTTGGCATGTACGCCATTGTTGTTGTTGTTGCTGTTTTGTGCCAAAGTGTTGAGTGCATGGGGCATGCAGCAAGTTGCACAGCAGGAGCGGCTCACTGAGATTGCGTTTAGAGCTTGTTGCCTCGACATATTTTTTCTTGTTTTGTTGTTGTTCTTTTTGCTGCAGCTGCTTGGCGGATATTGCAACGGAAATTGATTGAAACTTGCAACATCTTAAAAGTAATGGTAATGAGATTGTTTTGCTTGCAATCAAACATGCAATTACATAGGCATCAGCTTAAGACAATTATCGAAATGGGAAAAACTTTTAAGAAAATTATAAGAGTTTTTAGGGTAAATTTGGGGATATATACAGCAGCATATCAGCATAATATTTAGTCTGGAATTAAAGCAATATGAGGAGGTGGAAAAGTAAGAACCATTCAACTGGAGCCATATTTTCAAACTAGAGCCTAGGACATCCTGCTTTTGCTCCGGGCTGCAGCAGCCTAGAGATATGAAGATTACTGACTGCTTACTTACTTCTACTTGGTTGGTCATCACAACCATTTAACGCGGGTTAACCCAACCTTAGTAGCTCTCGTAAGGCGACCTTATTGTACACCTTCTGCAGTGTCACCGCAAGTGAAGATATGTCCTCCACTTGGTCTTTCCATCTCTTATGACAGCTTAACAGATTTAACTTTGTTACATATAAATTAGTCTTTTGGCAAATTTATAGATTTTTGCTTGGATTTTATAAGCTATTTCTCGATAAGCTATACCTCTATAAAAATTGAAGTTTCTTAATCTTAAGAGATAGTACTTATTTATGGAAATAAATAAAGAAAGCAATAAGAACCTATGTATACTAGGATAGCATTTTATATTACGCAATTGGAAAACAATGATACTAAAATAAATAATTTAAAAAAATCAACTCCATTTTTTAATTTATTTTTGAAATTTTTTTGGATTTATTTTCAAGTTGTTGGTTTTTGTTTGGTTTTACGCTTGTTTGTTGTTGTTGTTTTTTTATTGTTTTCCTTGTAGTTTTCACATCTCCATTTTGTTTTGTTTTTCGAGTGCTTAAATTAACATACATTTATGAATTAGGTTTTTATTTTTTAATTTATTTATATTTATATATTTTTGGTTTTTCTTTGTCAGTTATTGTATTTTTATAATTAAATATTGATTCTGTATGCATTTTTAAACTAATTTAAATATTTTACAATTATTTTAGTTGTATAACTAATTTACTAATTTTTATATATTTTATTTATAATTAATTAGCTAAAGTTAATGCTGCGGTTTTTTGTTTTTTTTTTTTGTTTTTTGGTTTTATAATATTTATAACTTACATTAACTTTAAGTTGTCAAATATTTTTTTACTGTGTTGCTTGTATGTGTTTAATTTTTTTTTAATTTCTCTCATAATTAAAACTAAATTTATCTTAGCAAAATCACTTTTGAAATTTGAAATTGTTTTTCACTTATATTTAAGTTTTTAGTTTTATAATTTTTCGCAGTTTTTTTTTGAGTGTGATTTTCAAACAACATTTTTAGTTTTTTTTCTTTTTTTGCATACAATTAGTCTAATAATTTATATTTAACAGAAATGTTTTTGTTTTTTTTTTGTATTTTTAACAATAATTTACAAAGTGCATTGACAGTAAATTTTCTTTTTTATATATATATATATATATATAATTATTTTAACATTTATTTATACATAGAAGAAAAAATATTTTTCATAAATGCATTTTACATTTTTTTTGAGAACATGTTGTAAATAAGTTTTAATTTTTTATAGTCTTGTTGTAGTTGTTATAAATGAATTTTTATTTTAGGCTTGCAAAATAATAATATTTATTTAATATTTATATATTTTTTGGAAATATTTACTATGTACAATTTAATGCTAATTTATGCTTAACTAATTGCTGCTTATTTTGTGTGTACTTTGTTTTATTATCGCCAGTTTTTTTGTCGTTAATAATTATAATTTTTAAATTTATTTTCAATAATAATTGCCAAGAAGTATGTTTTTTTTTGCTTTGCTTTAAATGCAAAAATTTGTGTATTTGATTTAGTTGTTGTTGTTTTTTTTAACTTTTTATTTATTTTTTAGATTTATGTATATTGAGCTTAGCTTACTATAAATTGTTGTAACATTTACAAACATTTACAAAGTTTAAAGTTTTTTGTTTGCTAATTTTAGTAATTAATGGAAATTTATGCATTTGAAAAAATATGTTTTGTTTTACGTTGCTTTATGTTTATTTAATTTTATGCAATTATTTTTATGTTTAATGTACGAGTACTTACTGTAAGGAAGGAACCTTTTTGATGCTTGTTTACTTGGTGTTGTTGCTATTTATTCAAATTTTTAAAAATTAAATATATATTGGTTGAAACACAATATTTTGCGGTTTAATAAAAAATGCATTTAGCTGTTTAAAATTTTATATTTTCAAAAAAAATAATAGCAAACAAAAATTGTATTGAATTTAATTTCATTTTAGCAGCTGCTGTAAAAATATTTGAAAATTGATCTGTTTTCTTTATTTTTCTGCCTTTCCAGTGGTCAAATGTGTTTTTGTAATATTTTTATTTGATTATTATTATTATCTGTTTTTAGTATTATTTCATTTTGTTTTTCATTATTATATCGATACTTAAGAGTGAATTTCATGATTTATGACAATTGCATTAAAAAATAAATATAAAATATTTTTGGTTTTGCTTTTTCTCATCATTTTGCTTCACAGTTAATCAATATTGATTTATTATTTGTAACGTTTTTGTATTTGCTTTTTATTTATTATGAAAAAATTATTGTTGTTCTGACACATGCACACACACAAACAGACACATAGATGCACACACACACATACATTGTATTCACACAGATACATTGACCCACAAACTGTTCAAATATTTATGCACAATTTTAATGCACAATTCAGTTTTGCATTGGAATTAAAATTTGTTTGTTTATTTAAATGGAAAATGGCAAATTTATTGATCGCTGAGCGTATAAATGTTGAATGTTAAATGTTAATTGGTTTTCGGTTTCCATTTTTCTTTTACTTTTTTTTGGTTTTTGTTGCTGAAACTCTTCTTCATATTGGCCTTTAAAATATTTGAAACTTTTTTTTGCAAAGAAATTCGTAGTAAAAATCTGTTTGAGTTAACAAATTCTTGGAGCTGTTCTATCATAACGAAGTGGAAATTGATATTACGGCAATTACTCTATAGACAAACTTTACGAAATGCGAACTAAACATATGATGGAAGTTCCCTGTTTGGCCACAAATAAAACTAATCATAATATAAGTTTCAAGGTATAATATTAGTTCATCACTTCAGTGTGGATTTTAAGAGAAGAATATGTACTTAAGGGGAATCCGCAGATATGAAATATGAACATTTTGCTTACAGTCTATATAATAAGTTTGTTTACGTTAAATCAACTAATATGACCTCCCCAAACTCTTGCTATCATGGTGAAACTGAAGCAACATATCTACAAGAACTTAAGGATCTTGCAAAGATCAGTATGTAGAACTATTTAACGGCTCCGAAGACCACATTCAGTGTAAATGGAAAATCCATAGTACATGTCCACAAAGATCCTCAGCTTTTTGAAATAGTTCACAGCGATGATATGATACTGATAGGAAGAACAGCCGAAGAATGTTTAGATCATATACCCTAACTTTAGGAGACGTATAAGTGAATGTAAAAAGGGATAATAAATCGTTAGGTAGAATAATACTGCAATGTAATCTAGTTGGGGTCGATGTCGGACAGAATCTGAACATCATCACGAAATTGTCAAGAATTAAATATGATTCGACAATTAAGTTTCTATCGTTTGGTACATCACAATCACAAAATTAGCCGATCTATACCTTTTAAGTTCAAGTATTTCTTTAACTTTTCTTTTCTATATCTTTCAGTAATCATTTTTACTATAAAAAATTTCTACAATCATTAAATATAGAAACCTAGAAACTTTTTCTGCAAGTCAATGATGTCAATCTACGATATTTGCTGTTCAGCTAATGCATTTTCCCCCAAAAACTTTATTAGAGTTGAAGAATTAAAACTCTTCTAAATGCATTTGTTAAATCCAAAATAAAAAACATTAAAAAATTAAATTTTAATCAAAGAACGAAGAGATGTTTACACACTTCTCTGAGCGGGTCTAACGTGCTGGGCCTTGAAGGACTATTAGAATTGAGAAATTTTTAACAAAATCTTAAACTTTAAATTGTATATTAAGTCGCATTTCATATTAATAAATTAATCATCATCATAATCCTGATTCTTCAAGTGGAAAATTGCTCTTAAGCTTTTAGAATATATATTAATAAATTTATTTTTTAAGATTTTATTTTAAAATGGGAAATTTCTGATAACAACTGTATGTTCAGCAATCAATAAATAACTCACGAACTAAGAAAGACTTTTAAGTAATTTTTAATATTTTAATTTAAAGAAAGCTAATATTCGCGATAGACCTGATATTTCGTATCAAAAAAAGGTTAAAAGAATTCCACCAGCCTAATTAGGTCTTGGGTCACTTTGGTCTTTTAGGGGTTTCTCCTCACTGAGACCAGAAGAGTTCTTGTATTCAAACCCACCCACATTATACAGCCTTCTTAATGAGAGAAAAAAACTGTATCTGGATCAAAGCTAGGGACTACCTCATTTCGTCTATGTATTTCTGGCTCTGACTGATACCGAAGCTGGTCAGGCAGAGTCTATACTTTGAGAGATCTAATAGATTTTTGAGAAATTGCTAGCTTGTATCTCAGAATATCTCCAAAAGTCTTGATTGTGAACTTGCATGAAAAGTAGTGCAGTTGTATCAACTTCTATGATAAATAACCTGCGACTACGGATCTGAGATAAGTTTCGGTTATTACTACAGCTGAAGAGCTGATATCAGGATTGAAGGTGTTTTGTCCACTCCAAAAAATACAACAGAACACAGAAGAGCATTTCTATCACTATTGAATTTGTCATTCTTTGAATTGGTTTCCGGTTTCTATCTACTTGACTGTGACCATTGATAAAAAGTTTCAGTAACCAATGTCAGATAACTCATTGTATAGACCAGATACGAATTACTTCGTATGCCAAGTTCAAACTTAATTCATGAGCAGGGAAGCTGTTCTACAGCTTCTCTCTTATCTCGCTTGAACTCTCTTCAAAAGTTTCAAACATTTCCATATATGCCCACTATATAGCATCTAACCACATGAAGAGTATTTCAGCTCGTGTTTTCCTTCCGCAATTCACGTCTTTAACTTTAACTTTAACCTTTTGGAGCATGTGTCCCCCACCCAACTGTATCGCCTACCGACTGCATTTTCAATTCGTTTGGCAAAAAACTCTTAAACTAGACACCAACCACAAAGAGCCATACACTTAGAGACTACATCCATACAACTAAACTAGATTAGGTTAAGTAACTAGTAGACTAGTAGCAGTGTTGCTAGGTAGTCCAGTCAACTGACAAACAGAAAGATCAGAGTGGACTCACTTATGCTTAGACGCAACTCTCCTGCTGCGAATACATGAGCGGTGTACGCACGGTAACAATCTCACGGGAATAGGATTTGCCCACGCCTGAGAGTCCTGACAATGAGCTGCTGGGGCTGGTCACCGCTGCTGTGGAGGCCAAACCGCTGCTATTGCTGGAGACCAACATTTGACCATGGGCCACCTGCTGTTGCTGCTGCTGCTGTTGATGCTGCTGGTATGTGGGCGGCATTGGCAGATTGCCATGATGCAACATTTGCTGTTGCTGCTGTTGTTGCTGCTGTTGAGCCGCCGCCGCAGCCATCATTTGCATCATGGAGGCAGAATTGTGTGGCTGCTGCTGTTGTTGGTGATGATTATGCGGCAGCGTGTGATAGCCACCCGGATGCGAGGGTAGCGTGTACATTTGCACTGTGCCCGGTGACACAGTCGATGGTGTGCCCTGCGAGCCCGGCGACGAGATGCAGGGCGGGAAGACTGTAGCATTGGCCGTCACAGTGTCGACGGTGACACCAGCAGCCAGTTGCCCGCCTCTTGTCTTGTATGCATCGATTTGCGCATATATCGTTGGCTCCTCAAAGTAATCATATGTGGGCGGCGGTGGCAAGGCCTGCTGCATGCCAGCAGCATGACTGGGTTTATGTCGCTGCAACGTTGCCGTAGCAGGTATGCTGGGCAACAGCTTGCGCATGCTGGAGCCATGCGGCAGTGTGCCACCTATGATGGCCTGACCTGTCATGCCGCTGCCTTGTAGCAGCATTTGCGTGCAATCCTGTGACGATTTTTTCAACACCGTCGATGCAGAGCTACAGCCAGCAGTGCCGCCAGCTGCAGCGCCACCAGATGTTAACGTTAACTCCGCATAGTGTAGTTCATCGTCCTGCCGAGTGGAAAGAGAGATGCAGACGTTTTTAAGAATGTAACCATTAGGCATTTGTTTACATAAATGCATGAGTCAGCAACGTTGGGATTTGATTATGCAAAAGCTTTTGCCAACTTGCCACCTTGGCTGCTGCCATACACTCTGTGTGTGGCATTAATGCAAAATAATTCAGCAGCTCTCAGTTATAAAACATTCAATTCCATTGTAAAACAAAGCAATTAAAACTTTTGCTTAATTGTCTAACAGCTACGGCAGAGCGCCAGTACGAAAGACGACCAAGAGCGAACGCTTTCGACGTCTGCTCGTTTGGCTCGTTTTGGTGCCACAACGTGTGCCACATTGCAACAAACACGTAGCCAGGGCCAAGGCAAGAGCGCTCTGCATAAAGTTTGACATATACCAACAAAAAATCAAAAAAAAAAAAAAAAAATCCGAAAATCCCAACTAGAAGAAGAGTCAAGCGAACGGAAACTGTCAACTTACCTTGCTGCTCTGATAGGCACCGCTCTCTGCGCTGCTACCAGCGCCATTACCGGAACTCATGCCAACTGCTGAAGATGGCTTGCAGCTGATTTCCGCTTCGCTGGTTGTCGAAAGATGTCCTGATGGCGTTTGTGTTGCTGATTTTTGTTTATATTCTCCATCAACTGACATTTTTGGCATTTTTAATGCGATTTTTCGAGCCAAGATACCAAGATACAGACGTCGTCGAGAGAGAGCGCATGAGTCGGAGAAAAAAGAGAAGAAATAGAATGTTAGCCAAGTTAGTCAAAAGTTTGATGTTTTTGTTAAAACTGTTGTTGTTCTTGTTGCTACTCTTGTTGTTGTTGTTGTTGTTGTCAAGTGGCCCGGCAAGACGCAAAACTTTCTGGCACAAATCTGTTGCACAAAGTTTAGAACTCAAGAACCTGCAATTATCTTCTAGCAAGGCTAACTAAATTGATGATGAAACTGTTTGAAATTTTTGCACTTTCTGCTTGCTGTATCGCTTTAATCAAGCTTGACAGCCTTTAAGATTGCAGTCTTAGCTTAAGGAGTACGGCGTATAGGTAGGATAGTTTACACCGGAAAGGACTTCATGGAAAAAATATTTTAAATTTGTACGAATACCTTTCAGACGAACTTCTACTAAGGAAACTAAGATCATGAATATCTTTGCTGCGCTGTGGTAGGTATACCTGTCTCCTTTCTACCCATGCATTTGATCGTTTGTCAGACCATCTATTTTACAGTCTTTCAATATGTACATCAAATTGTCATTACCTTAAAAGTGCCTGGCCGTTCGATGTTCGACTATATTGTTTTTTCAATCGTCTGTTTTATTGCCTGTATGTTGCCCATCCATCTAAAAAGGATTCTTACTACTTCCATATCTGTCTTTCTGCCATCCTTACCTCCTATCTTTCATTGGTCAGCTCTTCTAATTTATCTGCTGGTCTGCCTAGATGTCGAACGATATACCTGTCGGTCCGCTTATCTCACTTTGGATCTGATTGTCAGTTTGTGATTGATCAGGCATTAGGTCTTCTCCATGGTCTAGTCGTTTGTTTCGATATGACTTGTTTATCTGCATCGCTGTCAGTATGTCAGTGCTTCCGTCTACCAGTGTGACCGCCTGATTATCGGTTTGTCTCTGCAGTTGTCTTTCCGTCTTACCGTAATTATGCCTCACAGTTTGTTAGTCGGTCTGCGATTGTTCGTTCTGTCTGTCGATCCGTTTTGTTATGACCTTTCTTGCTGTCGGGTCTGTTGGTCTGTATAGGTGTCGTCAATCTCTTAATTTGCCCGTTTATCAGTTGATTTGCGTATCAGCCCAACCGCCCATCTGGCAATGACGTCAATGAGGCAATGTTGGACTTTCTGCCAGTCTTCGATTTTTCGTTGAGTTGATCGATCAGCCTGCCTATCAGTTTGTTAATATTCGAACTGTCCAATCGTTCTGTATGTTGGTTAGATCCTGTAGCAAACTGTCTGTTTGATCTGTTCGTTCAGTCTGCCTCTGTTCATCTGTTTATCTAAGCGTTTCTGCTCCTATTCGTCCTTCTGCCTCATTTGAAGGTCCATCTGTCTATGCTTTTATCTATACCTATGTGTTGGTCTGCACTTCTGGGTGTTCGCCCGACTCGCCGTCCGTTGAACTGTCGGGTTTTTTTCTTGTGCGTTCTTCTGTCTTTCTAAGTGTCTATTGGTTCGTCATTTTATGTTTCCGCTAGTTGGTTTGTCTATCGGAATAACTCTCCTGGTGTTTCGGTCGGTGAGTTGACTCCTTTCTGCATATCCCATCTGTTCTTTAGTCTACCCGTTCATCTTTCTTAGTCCTCAGATCTCAGCGAGTTAAACAATGATTATCTACAAAATCTGTCTCAGCTACTTTAATCTACAAACCTACCTGTCTACCAAAACTAACAAGCACTTCGTCTTCCTACGCAAACCAAATCCGCATGCCAAGTCCTTAACGACTAATCAAGCTTGACGTCAGTCTTAAAGATACCCTGCTTAAGGAAGTATGCATTTAAGTTCGGTCCCCCCTTTTAGACAGACACATAAATAAACATAAGATTTGCCATGAAGCCGACATGCTCCGGGAACTGCAATTAGCTGTCATTTAAATATTTCAACGTTGAGTGGCAAAAATCGCATTGCAAAGGAGCAGACACGGCTGCAATGTGCTGGCAACGGGCGTCAGGCGCCTCTTGCCGGGGCTCTGCCATGTCATATAAGTATTTGCCTGCCAATGAGCCAAACAAAGTTGGCATCCCTACTACGACAACAGCAATGTACATGATGAGCACGTTGACGAGAACGGTGAGGACAACAGACAAGTGACGCCCATTTGGCCGCCAGTCATGTCTGTTGCCTTTTTGTTGTGTCCGTATATAAGTGGCCCGGGGTGTGTGAGTGTGCGAAGTGGTGTGTTTGTTTGCCTGTCAAATGCATTTGCATAAAGACAAGCAACCAAGCCGTCAGTCAGTTAGTCTGAATGTCTGTCTATGCAGCCTATAGCACCCTTTGGCCATAAATTTCTATGCAACAAACATGTCTTCAAACTCAGCCCTGCCCCCCCCTTTTTGGCAAAAACGAAAACATTAATCTTGAAGCCGGAGCGTAGGTTTTTTGCAAAAAACAAGCCTCGTTTGGCACTTACCTTCATTGTACGGCACCACATCCGGATTTTTCTCATCGTACATCTCCTCCGAATGACTTAATGGCAATGAGATTTTATCCTTAATTTGCAAATTGCCTGGACGTGAGAATTTCGCATTCGAATGTTGATATTTTTGTTGTTGTTGATGTTTGTGCGAGCGCAGCTTAAGGGCTGCTATCGTACCAATGCCAATGCATACCAGGGCTACTAATATGCCAACGAATATGCCAATGGATAAAATGGGTGTTAGCTCGAAATTGTTGGCACCCTGTGTGCTGCCCTTGAAGGAGGTTAAGGCAACTGTGTTGGTGGGAAGAGAAAAGTAAGATAGGTTTTAGTGACAAAAGTTTTGAGCAACTTAATATTATAAAAATGTAAAAGATGAGAAGTCGTTTAATATAAAAATCTGTAAATAAGAACTTAGCTTAGTCTAAAGCTGCAGCACTGTACAGTAATTTCACTTAAACGCTAGATGGCGCTAGCTGCTCACACTAGATGTCGCTAGCCATAAATGAACTAAAAGCTTAATTTCTTGACGTTGACAGCTTGTAAATGCTTCCAGCTACTTGCGCATTTAAAGAGCTGGAATAAGAACTTTGTTTTTCGCATTTTGTACATCCTTAAATGCTACTAACACATACTTAATACTCACACACAGACACATATATATATATACTATTTTTACACCCAATTAGGCAAAGTGTCTCTCTCGCCAGCAACATCATTATAATGATTGCCATTACTTATCAACGGCATTCGTTCGCCAGACGCTGTCCCATGCCCGAAACCCATTCCCCATTTCAATTTTCGATGCCAAGTCCTGTCTGCAGCTTCGTCCGTCCCGGCCCTTGCATTGTTCTTGTTGCTGCTGTCATTCTCGTAAACGCGCCTCAAAATGCTAATTTGTCTTATTTGCCGTACACTTTTTGTACTTTTTTTTTTTGTATTTCTGTTCTGACTTGATGCTTCATAAAAAATTAAAATGCTGGCAAAACGACCGCTCAAGTTGTTTACAAAATACAAGAAACAAAAAAAAAAAAATAATAATAATTATAATAAAATAAAAATAAAAAAAATTAAGCCAAGTGTAACTTGTTGGGTTGCCCGCTTGACTTTTCCGTGCCGAAGACCCTTGCTTGACTTTTAGGCATTTTTCTGCTGCTTCTCTTGCAGCTCTTCAGCCTTCTAATTAGTATTACAATTTGCGTTTTCTTTTCGCCTGTCTTTAGCTTTAACCCCAAACCCCCCCACTCTCCACCCACCCCCGCACAATTCATTAATGCTAATAATTTCAGAATTTTTCTTGCTGCTTTTTAACATAAATCTAATTTGTGAGCGCGTAGAAAGTGCAAGAAAAGCTAAAAGCTTTGCTGCGAAACTTTTTCTCGTTTTTCTTACCCGCCGCACAATTTACAATTCATTGAGCAGTTTAGCCTAATTAAATTGTGACTATAATAAAAATTATATATTTATATATATATTTGAGGCACATCTATATATTGTATTTTATATATAATATAAATATGCTATTACTTTACATAAGCAGCAACGTTTGCCAATTGTTTTCCTAACCCAAGCCAGAAAGGCATTAACATAAAAAATGCATAAAAATAATAATAAAAGATATGAAGACGAAAAGAGACGAAAAACGTAAAATGAGCATTAAAAATTCATACGGCGAAAGCAAAACAATAATGCAAGCATGGACTTGGCCCTGACATATTTTCCGGCTAAAAAAAAAATCGAAAAGCTTTGTTGGTGGAGCAGTGACGCAGTGGCACTTACTCGCATGCCAGCCACACTTACCTGTTTGCTTCTCCGCCGCCTTAAGTGTATAGCCATTGAGCGGTATGGCCTCACTGCGTCCACGCTCATTTACGGCGTATACATAGATCCGGAACAGGCGACCCGCATCTAGACCCGTCACACTAAGCATAGCAATTTTGGCGCTTATGTTGGCCTGCAAAATGCCATTTTGTTGATCATAGATTTCCATGAGAAACGTCTGCGGCTGTCCACCATCGAAGCCTGCAAATAGAGAGATAGGGAGAGAGGTTGGGTTTGAGCGTTGTAGTTTGAGTTTGGAGCGCAAAATGCTGACTGGAATAACTTGGTCATAACTTTGCAGCTACTTAGCATATCGGCCTTAGACTACGGTTTGGGTCTTATTAATATTAATATTGAGTAGTTGCCAGATTGATATTATATTGTCAGCAGTCAGTTGCTCCAACTTGTTCTAGGTCTGTTTGTGAACAAGGCATACATATTAAATAGCAAAGCTTTAAATAGCTTATTGCTTATACATAAATAATTTGATTTATTTGCTATTTCTCAATACTCTATAGCTATGCGTGTAGAGTATTGGGAATTTTGAAAAAAATAAGTTGGTGATTTGGCAAACTTATATTATTATTATTATTATTATTATTATTATTATTATTATTATTATTATTATTATTATTATTATTATTATTATTATTATTATTATTATTATTATTATTATTATTATTATTATTATTATTATTATTATTATTATTGCTGGGGTAGTTTTGCAGCGCGAACTGTGGCCTTCTGTTAGAAAACTATATTATAGTTTATCCCTTAAATCAATGTGATCCATTAAGCTGCCTATCTTTATATGATAGGGTTATTTATCCTATCTTATAAGTTACTTCATAATCTTCCTTATGCAAAGTATCAGAACAGTTTTTGAATATAATGCTGCCAAGTTTTATAATCCTTTTTATAGAAACACGCTGATAAGCGGGGCACCTAAGTAAAAAAGGACAACTTGTTCTGCTCGTAGTATTTCAACAGGTCGCTGATTAGCTCAGAAGGTAACTGATGAACGTTTCCTAAGAAAAAAGCCTGCAGTCGTTGTACTTGAATATTAACCAAGCAACAGCTGTGCCTACTGCAAACTACTTTATTAGTAACCTAATAAACCCTATAGAGTCTCCGCGTTTTCGTACTGCTGGCGCCATCTACTATAACTTAACTTATGTTCCCAAGCCTAATGCAGCACTATGTGTTTCACTTATTAAATATTTCATATATTTTTTCTGTTCTAAGGAAAATTTATAGTGGGCCTAGGTACCAAATTGTGAGCAAACTCGTCTCTAAACTGAAAGGTCGCTGGTTCGCTTCTACTCTAGAGAACTGGTGCATTTGTCTAGCACTGCCATGGGTAGCAAATAATTTTGCGTAATTTGTCTTAAAAACTCTCTTATAATAAGAGATATTGCCATTCGGATTCGGTTATTAACTGTAGGTGGCTCTTTTTTTCGAATAGCTACTTATAAAGATTTATCCAAACTGCGACTTTGGAAAGATAAACATAGTCTAGGGGAATAAATTTATTATTTTTTATATTTTAAGCGACGTTTCTTCTGGGGATATATTTAAAAAAAAAAACATCTAAAGTTATTACCAAATTGTAACCTAGACGTGGTTATTTCTAAAGAAGTTTCTCTAGCCATGAGTAACTTAGATAATTTCCTTGGGAACAAAAACATATTGTAATATTTTAAAACTAAAAATTTAAATGATATTCGATTTAAGCACTGCCCTTACTATGGGCTCAAGTTGTTAACAAACAATCAGAAATATTTCCTAAATAATTTTTTTGAAGTTAAAAATTTGTCCTACTTCTTTCTTCGTTCTTTCATTCTCAGTTAAAAAGCGTCCATACATCGAGTCTGAATAGTAAAGCCAATCAATACAGTGGAGAAGTTTAATCTCTTGGCCTTATCAACTTTCTCCATCTTTTGGCTTCACTCTTCCAATTTAAATCTCAAGACATTGGTTTTCCCTTTGTACTTGCTTTTATATTTTTTCTGCACAATCAATTAGTGTAAACAGTTACTCTCACTGCTGGCGCCATCTGGCGCATATATTTCACACAGAATGGGCAGCACTATTTAATCAAAAATAATTGATAAAATGTGAATAGAAATTTATTGAAAAATATCGATTAAAATGACTGCTAGTCACAAATAGTGAATCCCGCCACAGCCAACAACCATCCTAAACACGTTCAGTTTTGAGCCACAAATCTCCTGCCGAAGCACTTTGAATCTCAAAGGGATTTCAAAACAAAACGAAGCACTGACCAAGTATCATTTGCTCCACTCAACTCACACCAACTTGTAGCCCCCAACCCAACTGATTTAATTTATATTCTCATTTTAAAGAAATTGTTAGCAAGCTCATAAGCTCCTTACTCCTCCTTACTACCTTCTCCGACTACCATGTAGCTTAACGCCTTACCAGTTAATCATAGTAGTGGAATAATTAAAACTTACAATTGCTGAAACTTTAATGCAAAGTCCAACAACTCCTGGAAGCAGCTAGTCCCGTAGACTGGTCTCTCTCTCTCTCTCACACCCTAGTATCCAGAGTATTTAAGTAAATTTAACAAAAATATTTTAAGTAATCTAAAGCTACATTTTAAATGCCATTTAATAACACCACAAAAGAACTGGACCTCGCCAAAGTGCCTGCCAACATGTTGCCACCCCGTGCCGAACGAAAAATGTAGCCAGTCCCTTTCCGACATGGCCTAGCCTAAACCTCCAGGAAAATGTGCAGTTCGCTGTTGCTCCAGCTTGCCCCTTTAATGGTACTTCATTGTAGACACAAAAGCCGGCTTAAAACACTTACGAAAAATGTTAAAATATTTTGTAATAAAGGCAAAAGGGCGGCATTGGATGGGGAATGCGTTGGAAGGTGGTGGATAGGCGTGGCATGACCTATCCGTGTGCTAAAGGTTTGTGCTGTGGCTCAACTTCTTGAGCGCAACAGAAATTTCTGTGTAAAATGTGTAATATACAGATAGAGTTCGAGCGAGGGCGGGTTGAAAAGTGCTGAGGCGAGTGAATCATGTAGGTTCTACGAATTGTGCTGAAAATATACTTGCCGCAGGATTTCGGTAGAAAACTTTTTCGAAAAATTTATAAGAAATTTTTTAGACAAATTTTGTAAATTAGTGTAGTTTTGGAAAGCCGATGAATCTAAATTTATATTTGGATAATTTTGACAAACATTAACAAGATTTTCATTGTTAGTTCAGATTTTCAATTTAGCAAAATGGAATGCCGCTCTGCTCTGTCTATTTGTTTTTTCTGTGTATACTACGAAAAAATTATGGTTTTGTGGGGTATTAATTAGGTAAAGTTCATGGATCGAATCATGTGCGCAATGCCTGGGAATGAATATTTTTTTGCGGATTGTTTGTATTTGATTTTAATTTCGGTCAAGTTGAAATGCAATATATTGCTTGTTCATTCCTCCAATTTTTTAACCTATAATATTGGAAAATATATATAAAAAAATTTTAAATATAACAGAAAGCTTGTTTTGTTTTCTGTTATATTTAATGGAGGAAAATAAGAAGACAAACTAACAAAAAGGGAAGAAAAAGCTGAGAGAAAACGGGTTACGAACTATATAGGCAAAAACTTTGCGTCAACGCTGCTGATGCGGCAGTTTAGCATATAAGGAACTCAGCATATTCCCTTCTTCGTTATCCAAGAAATAATCCAGCTCATTATAATTTATGAACGCTGATGCGGCTGCTAATCATAGAAGATCTTCAGTATATATCCTCTTCATTCCTCTCTATAGACCTGCTTTCCATATGTTTGAACGTTTTCGTATAGGGTATAGACGACTGTCTATTAACCAGCACTACGTGAAGCCTCTACCCATTTTGTGACAACATCTTTATATTCTTTAGTGATCATTACTTTTTTTATAGACTATTATAATACTCTTTTTCGGTTCCCAGTCCCCATCGATATCTGTTTGTTTTTACCAAAACACAGTGCAACATTTTAGGAAAAAAGCTGTGCACTAAAGTAACAAATTTCAAAGTGTAGATAATGAAAATATTAAAAATATACAAGTTCATGGAGTCAAAAATTTTCAAATGTTTTTAAAGTAGAAAAATAGCCCAATTCGCGATAATAGTCTCAATTTACTGAAAGAGAAATAAAAATAAGAAAAGATTCGATGATTCGCCCTAAAGATAACAGAATGCGAGATTATTGAATATTCAAATACACAAAGTAGACAAAAATATAGTTTCAGTTGAATCTCTAAGAATTTTTATCTAATCCAAAATCGATAACTTTACGGGCGACCCTTGTAAACGATATGTATAAAAACACACATATACATATATAAATATATATTCCGGCGAATTTCATTGTAGTTGTTGTTAATACCTTAGTTGTTGTCGTAGTTGTTGTTGTGTTTGTTGTTGTACTCCGGTCCGGTGCACACAAAGGCAAGGAAATGGAGTCAAAAGAATGTGCTTGGCCTTTGCTTCAAAAGTCCTTTTGTGCCTTAAACATTGCCGCCTTGCCTTTTTACTCATTGTTTGAGCAACAGCGCTTTGTTTGTGTGTCTGTGTGTGTGCGTGGTGTGTGGTGTGTGTGTGTGTCGGCCATTTTGTGCCGCACTTTAAAACGTTTAGCTAATGAAATTTGCGTCGTGGTTCGTGAGGCATCTATGGCAACTAACTAAACAACAAAAAGCTTGCAAAAAAAAAAAAAAACAACGAAAAGAAAGAAAAACTTCATTGTAATGGGTTAATTTTATTTACTTTGGCCACAGCGCCTCTTAGCCACGTTTACAATGAAAATTGCGGCAAGTAAGGCAAAAATAATAAAGCAACAGCAGCAACAGCAGCTACAACAACAACAAGAGTAACAAAAATAAAACAACAAAAGGCAAAATAAATAAAACACAAAGTAACAAAATGTTATAAAATGAAATTTTATTATATTAAACCGACGCTTGATGAGTTTGGTTAGTTGCCTTCGCTCTCTGTGTGTTGTAGCCTTGGTGCTTTTCCTTGTACTTTGCTCGCTCCCGCTCTCATTTTCTTTTATTTTGCTTTATTTTTTAGCTGTTTTTTTTTTTTTTTTGTATGCGCTTAAAAGAAAAAGAAACTTGCCTCAAAGTTATCTAGAGACTGTGAGTGTGTGTGTGTGTGTGTGTTTGCATTGAATTGAATTGAGTTGCATAAAGTCGTCTCAGTTGCTGTACTCTGCCACAGAGATACACATACCCTACCTATCTACCCCAAAGTATACACTATAAAGTTGCTACTGAGTGGCCAACTTGCGTGTTAGCTTATTAAAGACGAGGCTACCGCAGCTAAAGTTGAGTTATTATAAAAACCAACTAAGGGTAGTGCCTGGGTCCTTATGCGCATAGAAGCAGCTATGGAGGTTGTGGGGGCCTGGCTGTGCTGGCTGATATTGCTTGGCTTAATGTAAAGTGCAATATAAAATGTAACAAAAGCAAACTGCGTTGTTGTTCTTCTTGTTGTTGTTGTTTGTGTCAGTTGCTTTTATTGTTGTTGTACTTAAACAAGTTAAGTTAAAGTTTTAATGATGCTGATGACTATGATAATAATGAGCAGCCACTAAATTAGCACAGACACAAACCCAAACGCACACACAGAACATGCACACAACGCAGACCCATACACACAACACAAACACAGACTCGCACACACACACACAAACACATATACTTATAAGCTTACCAACAAACATACACACAGCGACACGCACACACACACACACACACACACACACACACACAAACAGTAATGGCGTTAAGTGTGGCTAAAGCGCTTTAATGTGCCAATTTAAACATCGCGTATACGCAGTGTGGACTGCAGCAATTAAAGGTAATTAATAAGAGCCGCAACGCAAACAAAGAGCATAAAAGCAAGTTATAAGCCAAGTTAATCGAATTGTTAGTACACTAACAAGCTTGTTGTACTTGCTTACTCACTTGGCGGCAATATCTTTTCGTTTTGCATTGAATTATTAAGTTTTAAGCTTAATGCAGTTGATATTTCCTTAAACATTTGAAGCGATTTTAAGCGTAAGTTGTTTAAATAATAGGTAAATCATTACAACTTGCAACTGCATTGGTTATCTAGGCCAAAAAACCGTATTTAATACAAATTTGTGCTAAGCAGAAATTTTTACTACAACGAATTCTTGAGGTATACGTTATGTTTAGTAAGGCAGATAATGCCAAAGATAAATAAACAATTGAGCTCAGTACTTTATTGGTAACACATTTTGCACAATTTGTGAAACATTAGTGCTTCGGAAATGCTTTTTATTCGAATTTTTGTTATGGTTTGATTTTATTTTCGTTAATTCTTTGGAAATGCTTTTTGTCAAGTTCTTGTTAAAGCTAGATTTTCTATTAAAATCTATAATATCTGAGCACTATAAGAAAAGCAGGCGCATTTTTGGTTCCGCAGAAAAAATTGCTTTTACACAAATTAATCTCAACAATTCAAAAAATGTTCTACAAGTTCTGGTTGGATGGCGTCCGCAACTGTTTATATACATTTCCAACCAACTATACTCAGTATGTGCTACATATTTTACTTTTGAAATTGGATGTGATCATATAATCAATATGCTTCCTTTAAAATTAGTAAATTTCATAGAATAAACATTAAAATGAATTTGAATGATGAAAAATGCTTGCAAAAGTCGACTTTGGTCATAATTTCCAAGTATCCAATAAACTCAGAAGCATTAACTTATGTCTAAGGTAAACTTTATGTTTAAAGGGTTTATATTGTTAATAAACATATTTTCAATCTGAAAATCATTTTTAAAGCTGATGCTGTTGTAAAAGATTTTAAAAAATATTTTAAATTAGATTTTAATGCGATAAAGCCAACAAGAAAATCATAGTATGCTCAAAAAAGCGAAAATTCTGTCGAGAAGATTTAAATTCAGGGAACTTGTTGCTCCAAAGAGTGAAGAATCCGTCGAGAGAAATAAAATTCAGCGAACTTGATGCTCCAAAGAGTGAAGAACCCGTGAGTGATGTCTTATATAATTTCAAGCAGATGATTAGGAAGGAAATGGGCGTGCAACCTTTATTATAACATCCTTAATATGTTTGAAAATGTTTAACATGGTTTTCGTAGAATTTTTTGTATTTGGGTATGTTTTCGAAGGAAGTGAATCGCAATGCAATTCCAGCGAATTTTCAACCCAATTTCATACAGTGGCGGCTGCATTTTTTTCAATAGGGTCTGACAGATTAAACAATACGTTTTGTTTTCAAATTTATAGCAATTTTTGTCATTTGTTTATATTTTAAGAATTAAAGTTAATGCATTAATTGGTTTCATTACATAAAAAAAAATACATAAAAAAAAATATTAAGTTTTGCTAAGTTTGATGTTAAATATAACTTATAAGATACTTAATTGTTTTTATTGTTATTCTACTTTTATAACAAGCAGTTTTCAATTAAATAGTTTATAGGGTACTGTGAATATCAATCGGAATATTAATACAAGGAATCAAGTGGTAAACAAGTATCATCACTTGGGTATTATCTGCTGAGCCATTTCCACTATCAAAAGAAAAAACTTATGGCACTAAAATCGATTTCGAAAATCGATAATCACTTTTGGAAATTATTTATGTGTATAATAGATCTTTGAATTTCTTTTTTGGTTTAATTCAAATTAATTTAGTACTGAAAATACTTAGCAAAGCGCAATCAATAAATAAATTTGAAAATTATATAACAAAAGCCCTAAAAATTTCAATTTAATTGTACATTTTTTCTATAAAGTTTCTTAATTGTTTAAAGGAAATTAAACAGCTTTAGTCCTGCTTTCCCACATAAAAAAAATAAACATAACAACAACAAATACCCTTACAAAAACCCAAGTGTAGTTAAGCATAATTGCAATTCCCGCTGAAAGTTAGGGGGCCGCGAGTTAGAGTGCGAGTTGAAGTTCGACTGGCAAGTTAGTCACTTGAGACAGCAGTCAAACAATGGTGCTGCAGGGTGCTGTTTGGCAGGGAGATGGGGAGCGCTACCAACCAATTCTCAGACAATTCAACTTTAATGTGGCAACAACAACAACAACAACAATAAGAGAAAAATAATAAAAAAAGGGTTTCAGTAAAGAGCATAACTATGCAGCTATTATGCGCTCTTTGTTGCACTTACTGACTCGTTATACTCTATTTTTATTTTTATTTCTATTTTTTCTACCTTTTTGCATTCGCCTTTACTTTAACCTAACTTTAGCTTTTGCTTTGCTTTCTACTTGAGAATTTCAAGTGGCGCATAAATGCATAAATGCAGCTTGCATTTTTCCGCTGCAATGACATCTGTGTGTGTGTGTGTGTGTGAGTCTTCTAATATGCAAGCGCAGTGAATACCCTAACCCTAGACAAGTCAGTTGCTTAAGCAACGGCAACTGCAGCATCATCATCATCATCATTTTTGTGATGATGCAACAACCCTTAGACAGCCAAAGGGGAAGCTGCAATTTGTGCTGCTTATTTTGCGCTTTGCTGGCTGCCATTTTACTATTGCCCTCGCACTTTTACACTTTGCATAGCCCGCGGCGTCTGTCGATTTGTCTCGCTCTTTGCAGCACAGAACATCAACGACGACGACTTACTTTTTGCCACTTTTTTATACACTATAAATTGGGAAAAACGGGTATGGAAGGCTGTTACGAAGTTTTTGTAACGTTTACTACATAAGTTAGCCAGAGATGCGGTACTTTCTCAGACCACTTTCTTTCAGAAAAATGCTATAAAAATGATAAAATAAAAGTTATCTATCTCGCAACTCTCTTGACAAGAAGTACAAATGAGGGAACTTAGTTCATTATTTTTTTAAAATTGTTCGGAAGCAAGCTGTTACTTTATAGACATTTAAAGAGTATTGCGAAATTTATTTTAAAAACAAAATTAAATTGTTCCACTTGAATATGCTCATCGCTCCAATGGCTTAATAGCTATTCGATATAAACGGCTGTGTCTTTTCTATATAGATTTTTGGCGTCATCTATTTATTTGCTAGCTATATGCTAGTATTCGAAAAGCACCAGTGCTGCAGGGTGGAATAGAAATACCGACCTTCCGGTTTAGAGGCAAATATGCTAGCACTATGATGGCGACGCCCACATTTAAGTAGTGTGACATATTCCTTACTGCTCGATTTGCTCGATTTGCATCATCCAGCCTCCTTTTTTTTGCCTATAGATCCCAAGATTTCCCAAGAAAATCGACGCCCAACTGGGCAATATCAAGGATTTTGGCTTTCGAACTGTGAACAATCGTTCAATTTATCGCCATATTATTCTGCATATCTATCGAAATATCTTTACCACTGAATACGGCACTTGAGGTCTATATATAAAGTAGTCATAAAATCCCTTCGCTGCACATCAAGTTTTATTATAAACTATTTGCATTAAGCTTAAATTAAAAGGATTATATGATGACATTAACATCTCCCTGCAGATAAGACAAAGAATTGGAGCCCACAACTAATACAAGAAGCACCATTAAAATCTAGGCATCATGGGCCGGCGGTACCATTTGGCGGTTCTTTTCCAAAGCAGCGTAGGTCGAAAGGTCATTGTAAATAGAGAGACCGAACGTACTATGCCAATTAGCTCTTTTTTTACCCATAAATGGAAGAGCTCCACTTGTAGTATCTGGTTCCAAAAATCACACTTACCAATAGATCCAATTATGACCTTAGTTAGCACATATGTGGTCAAGCAATTACTCGTTCTACAAAATGAACGCTTAACCTGCCCGTGCTTTTATATGACACAAAAATATGGGTTGTGTCGCCGACGGATGCAGCTGCTCTTGGACTGAAATATGTTTCGCAAAATCTTCAGTTGCTTTCGGATTATCGTATCCGAACGAACCAGTAGCTGCATGAGCTCTACAGCGGCATAGACGTCGTTCAGCGGATTACAGTACAACGTCTCGATAGGATCGGCCATCGTTAGTATGGACGAAAACGCTCCAGCAAAGAAGATTTTCGATATGAAAGCCGACGAGAGTGATAGGGGAGGTCCTGAACTCAGATAAGTTGAGGCATATTCTAACTTTACTAACGGCTTACCAGAGGGTATAATCCTATGATGGTTCGAAGAATCTTATGAAGAGACGAAATTATGCTTTTCACTACGTCAAGTTAAAAGTCCACTTCGGTAGTTAAGTTTCTTATTTTTATCTCACTTTTTATTCACACCTGGTTAAGGGTTTCTTTTTTTTTTCATACAATGAACTACCCAAAAAATATAGGGTATTACAGTATCGCTGCCCATATTTCGGCTCTGCCTGCTCGCTCGCCGTTTGTAGTGCATTTTGTTTCCACATAAAATATGCGAATTGAATTTGTATTTAAAGTTTGTAGCCATTTTGTTGCCTGGCAATGAGGAAGCAACAACGTCTTCGACTCGTATGAAAATTTTGTCGAGTTCTGCAATTTGCTCTTTACTCTTTCAAAAAATCTTCGTCAGCTACTGCATCATCTACTGCCTCATAATCATCTGCTTTTGCAGCAGACAACTTTATAACAAGTCAAAACATTTTATATGTACAAAATATTTCGCTTAACTTTTTATATTTTGCTACTTCGAGAGCTTTATGCTTTTTACTTTATTTATTATTACGAAATTTAAAATTGAGAGAGAGTGAGTGGGGCCAACTAAAGAGGGAATAAATAAAATAAAATCGAGCAGCATTTTACCGTTGAGCAGTGGGCGTGGTAATTTAGCAACATTTTTCTTGAACTACTCTTTTATTTATTTTTATTTTGCTATTTATGTAAAGCTTTTTATGTTTTCATAGATGTTTCTATTTCTTTCTGCTGCTACCGACTGCCGACTGCTGACTACTGACTCTTGCTGCAGCCATTTTCTTTTTAGACTATTTCCTTTTTTTTTAGTTTTTATGCTTTCATTGCATTTTTATTATTTTGCTGCATGTTGTTTCTTTAAGGAAGTTGTTGTGCTTTACCCACACACACTCACACACACACACAAACACACACTGCCTGCACACATGTGTGTGCATGTGCCAAAGTGCACTTAAGTTGCTCATGTATTTTAAATGAGTCTGAAAAGCGTTGCAGGAAGCTCGACACAAGTAAATACACATCCTCACACACACACAGACAATTCAAGTTGCTTACAGCCTCATGCGACCCCTGTTGCAGCCACCACCTCCTGCGGCACTCACTCGTTTGTTGTTGCATTTTTACCCATTTTTTTGTGCTGCTGGCCAAGTATTTTACCAAGTTTTATTCTTCTCAACATTGATTGGACTCATCAGCAATTATAAGCACCAAAATTGGCTGTTTAATCTTTTGCTGTTGCGTATTCATTTTCTTGCAGCTCTTAGCCTTTTCTGGACTCATTTAATTAGTTGCAGCCCTGGCGCACTTACCTTCAATGCAATAAACCTCCAGTGAGTCGGATGTTTGATTGACGACCGTGCAATTGCTGGGTGCTTCCGGTTTGCCCGCAGCAATTAAGTGAAAAACACATGGCTCCTTTTGTTGACCCACATTGTTGTCGGCCCAGCACATGACCGTGCCAAAATCCATTTCCTGCAAAAGAAAAAAAAAAATTGTTTGTTTTAGAAGTGTTCGAGTTGAAGTGAACAATAGTTAAGTCAATAGGAGTTAGTGGGACATTTTGAATTAAATTAAAACTTAATTGGTTACGGCTCAAGCGCATTCTTAAAGTTCTTAAAAGTTTTGCTGCACCGATTTAGGGGCCCACCATTTAAAAAAAAAACATTATTAATGATTTAATTTAAAATCGTTTGTTTCATTTACAGCCAATGAAGGAGTTTGTTGGTTCAACAGGCTTGATAGACAGAATACGTAAAACAAAACTAGAAGCTTAAATAATTCCCAAAGAATTTTTATTGTTTTTATGTTTTTAGGAAAAGTAAATGACTCATAATTTAAATGCAACTGATTGATTTTAGAAGACAATTAGCTCACGTTTAAGTCACATGGCCCAAGGCACTGCAGCTTTAATAAGAAATTGGTCATATCACCCACATGCATTTCCAATGCAATATCCCGCTTACGCTAGAGAACATTTAATTAACAACTTTTTTATACACTGCACTAGAGACTAGACTTTTTAGAATAACTTTTTCTCTTTGTGCAGATTGCTGTCAAACAAACATATCAAAGTCCCTAGAAATCAAAATAAAACATAAATCAAAGTACCCTACACTACATTTTATCTCTTAGATACATTTATTTTGTGTTTTGCATACTTCTGCCTATTTCAATGTCTTCTTTCTGTTATCGATATTCTATCGATGTTGCTTTTATTAAACACTTATCGAAAATATTTTTTGTAGTATTAAAACACTAAGCAAATAAAATTTAGTCGATATATTTTAATTCGAAATTTCTATATTTCCAAACAGCTAAAGTCAATACCATAGAGAGTAGAGCATTTAGCAGGCACAGTTGCCATACTGCAGCTGTGCCACATATTGACAGTTGCCTGCATCTCATTTGCATTTTAGCCTTGGCTGCGCTGCTGACGTTCGCGTCCTTACAACGTTGCAAAGTGGAACATGTGACATTTAAGCAACTAATTATAATTGATTATATTTATTTACGACAATGACAAGCGAAATAGCTCTAAAGCTACTTCCTCAAGCAGGAGGTTGTCCACCCCATCCACTGCTGCAACAGTTTCAAAATTTTACAAGCGTAACGCATTTGCTAAGAGCAACAATAACAACATTAACGAGAAGACAAGTTCATGCTGCAATGCATAATGTGGCAATAACATCAGTTTAATTCATTAAATAAACACAACAATGTTGTTAAGGTGGCAGCAAACACACGACGTATACGTAATATTTGTAGCATACATTTTGGGGCAAGGGCAGCGCAGCTCTAGGCGCATTTATGTGTCTCTTATCTGTTTGAGTGTGACTGTGTGCGTGTGTGCCTGCTGATTGATTGAAGCTGTCAATAAGTTTTTCATTAATATAATTTCATGCCACACGTACACCAAGTCACACACACACACAAACACACCAACACACTCAGTGTGTGCGGGGGCAGCGAGATCCTTGCTGAGCATAGACAAAAAAATGCCTAGCAGTTAAAACAAATGAAGCGTAGCTAGGCTTGCTTTTATTTTCTTTGGCCTTGCGGTGAGAACAACACACACACATAAACAGACTTACCAAAAACAAATACATACAAGCACACACATATTCAGCCAAAGGAAACTATGTTAACATGGCTCTAATGCATGCCTGACTGACTTCACTGTACAAAGCATAACCCAAGTCGCTCTCTTCTATGTTTATGTAGTAGTGTCGTACAGTCAGCCTCAAAAGTATTCTAACAAAATTGGTAGAAAAAAGGAAGCAAATTTGGCTTTTTTAAGCTAGCAGCCTTCGAATTCATTCTTTACTAGAAAAATTAAGTATACGTCTGGTTTTTAGATAATCGAACTACAGATCTTTCGACTTAGGGGCCACTATGCTACCGAAGCCCACTTAATAATCAAAAACTTGTTTTGAAGAGCCTTATATTTGCTGTGTATTGTATACGTACTCATTTTATATTAAACCAACCACAAAACTGTATGGCGACTATTTTTTTAACTTAATGACCAATCAATACTTGATTTTATTTGTATAAAAGTGTGCCTCTTCCTCAGACTAAATTTTAAACTGTGAAAGGCACTCACTCACTCAATTACTCTCTCTTTACGTGCCACTTACCCAAAAGCTAAAACTAAAAATCAGTCGTTAGTAGTACTTCTACAATTTGTCTTAAAACTCTTTGCTCCCACTGTATTCCTAGGTCCATATGCGTGGGCATGTATTCCTTGTATGTGTTAAGTGGTTGCCAGTGGCTCGCTTGTTTTTGCCATTGTTTGCTTATTTATTTGTTTGCATTTTGTCAAATGTGCCGCCAACGTTGTTGTCGTCCCCAATGCTGCCATTGTTGCCACCGCGCTAATGAAATCTATGTGGGTTACGGTCAAGTGGACAACATTTGAAACAATTGATTTATTTGCTCTGAACAAAACCAGCTTTATTTGTAGCTGCGTTTTTTCACAAGAACAAGAAGCCCGTTGTTTTTGTCATCGCAACGACTTACTCACAATGTCAGTTGATTTGACTCGACTATTTGCTACAAATTTGCGCACATTTTTCTTTGGCATTTTTGCGATAAGGCATCGTCGTATAAGTAACTTTTATAAATATATCAAAAGTTAGTCTATCAAAGTTGAACTTAGTCAGCACAACGAGAGTGAGTTAGATCTGTAGAACTTATAGTCTTACTGCAATTTATTCTACTCGCAAACATAAGACTTGTTATCTTCCAAACGCCAACTATCAGTTAAACGACGAAACAATTCGATAGGCAAGAAATATTAAATATAAGGGTATACATTTGGTAGCAAAATACTATCTAAATTAAATATTAGCAGGACCATCGACAAAGTCAATAAAAATTTAAGCGTTTCATATCGTTTTATTAACTTTAAGTCCAATTTGTCAATTGAAAACAAAGTTATAATATTTAAAATAATATTTTTGATAGAACATAGAACATAGCCTATGGGTCGGAAATTTTAAGTGATTGTATTGCATATCATAGGCAAAAGTTACAAAGAGCGCGGAACAAGGTATTAGAAATAAAATTAGATCTTAACTTTAACTTTTCTAGTTTTATCGCCATGAAGAGGCAAATATTTGCATGATTCATTAAAAATCTGTAAGGCTGCCATTAAGTTTTATACTAAACATAGAAGCCATATACAAATTTAGTTGTAAGTTCTTTCCTTAATTAATGCAAACAATTGTACGACATAATTTTAGTTGTAAAGCTACAAGAGATCTCACATCTACAATATTTTGTACACATAACTTAAGTTCAAAATTGTATATAATACAAAAATTGAATAAATAATTTGTACTTTAAAATGTTGCAGTTTTTTAATTGAACAGAAACTAAAAGTTTTTAATTGAAGTCATCAAATGTCCAATTTTAATTACTTTAGGCTTGAATAAGTGAAGGCAGCAACAACTCAAACCTAGGCATTTTCACATTATAATAAAATTGGAAATGTTCAAGAGACTAAAGCATTAAAAACTTTTATTAAATACATGCAAAAATTTCTCATTTTCGTAATCAAATTATTCAATGATGCAAAGATTAGAAATGAAAATATAAAATACACATTAAAATACATTAAAAGGAAAATATTTCATAAATTGCTTAACAAAATACATTTTTTATCAAATAAAATTGTGTAAGCTTTAAAGAGCTTAACTTCAATTTAGTTAAAAGTGTTCAGATTGAATATGTCAAAAATGCATCAGGTTGATTGTTGTTGCTTTGCTACAAGTCTCTTGTTATATCCTTGACAGTGCTGCTGCTGTCTGCAGCGTTGCCATTGACAGACATTTCAATCAAATGTGTAGCACAACAAGTTGATGCATTCAAAATTGAAAATCTGTTGCATCTACTGCAAGTTTTGCCACACACACAACAGTGCTAAATATTTTGCCATTACAAGCAATCACATAAAATGTCAAGCAAGTATTTATAATGTATAATAATTTTATGATAAATTGTTAAAAATAAATATATATGCATATGAAAATATAATATAAACATTTATTAATATGAGCTTAAAAATAAATTGCAAAAGTGTCGTCACAAAGTGTCGGCAACTTGGCAGCTGACAACACTGCACATCAACACCTACAGCAATATACCGACTACAGCTACAACCACTACAATAATAATAATAAGAATAATAATAGAGGTTACACTAAAAACATATTTACGAATTCAGACACACACTCTTACACACACAGTCAGTGTCTTAGTCTATTGCAGATATAGTAGCATGGCTGGGGAAAATAATATTTTACTTTGCACAGAAAATGTCAAAAAGTACAAAAAGTATTGCATACTTTTTGGTTGCTGACTGCATGACTGCAATAACACACACACACACACCCATATCCAGAGACACACACAGATACGCACTCTAACACACACACTCACCCACACACTCACATAAAACTGTCAAGTCAACGCCAACGACCAACCGACCCTTTATAATTTGCAAGCGAAGCAAAACAAAGGGCTGCCTGCTACCAGCAACAACCAACACAACAACAAGAACAATGCTGCTGACAAACAACAACAAAGACAAGAATAACAACAAAAAATTTTTGCAACATTTTCAATTTTGAAACCAAGGCGTTTTGCCTTGAAGCATTTTGACATAAATTTACGCCAAGCAACTACTATGCGTATACGTAATATTTCATATTTATTATCATTATTTTATTTTGTTTATATTATTTTAATGCTTGCCAGCCGCTGTATGCATGCAATTGTATATGTAAGCCAGCGTAAATATTAGTACAGTTGTAATAGCAGCAGCAACTACAAAAACATATTCTTAAAATTGTTTAACGCTAATAAAACAACGAAGGATACTCATAGATACTTTAAGGCAAGCGAGCATTATGAGCTAAGATTAAAATTATCGGATAGATATCGGATGGGCAATTTTTAATTTTCTTGTAAGATTTATTTTTATTTCTTTAGTAAATAATGAAAGGCCCGTAGACTAACATCTTATGGGCGAATGAAGTTGGACACGTAAAAACATAGCCTGTCCCTCATATGTCACTTATCAACCTCACCTTCACTTAGTACCCTTTTTTTTTTAAACGAACGAAGCTCTCTACCAGGCATAGACGTCATAATCGTGAATAGTGAATACTGTACATCCTGCCAGGTTAACCTGGATAGAGGATCGTGCAAACCATTATTGTTTCTACGATATGGTCATGCTAAAGGTTGAAAATTATGAGTTAGTCTAGATGGAATGACAAGAAAAACATTGTTAAAAAATACACTAGAGTCAGTGAAGCCGAGTAAGAGATTATGCCTAATTAAAACCCATTTGGAGAAGGTAATCTTAAGGGTCGAAGTCTACAAGAATAGGACGGCAATCGTATGTTAGTATCCCAATTCAAAACCCGAATAGCAAATATGGAATATTGTTTTCAATTTTTTTTAATTCCCAAATTTACTGTAACAGTTTTTAATATTTAATTATGAGGCAATTTTCTTGCTCAAAATAATCGGATCTTGAGTGAGAAGAAACCCCTAATAATCTAAAAAAATATTTATGTAAATTTATTCTACGACAAAAGTACTTTGTGCTGCTTAAGATAATGCAAGCGGATTAGATGGAAAATAAACAAAAAATAAAAAAATATTTGAAAAATATTAATTTTTAAACTTAACAAATTTTTGCTTGAACGAAATAAGAAATTGTATTTGGAATTAGTTTAAGTGCGGCTGATGTACTCAACTTTTTTTTACAATTACTTTTGTTTTCATTTAACTTAGTTATATTCTCAACACATTTTGTTTTCAATATATTTATATGAAAAATGGTTTTAGTTTGAAGAAATGTATATAAAATATCTAAAACTTTGGCAGCAGTAGTGGATATACAAATATATTTTCATTCACAACACAAAATTAAAAAAAAAGAAAGTCCAAACAGTTTAAGATAATAAAAAACTTCTTTCAGAGTCATACTTCGTTTTAAACAAATCTTTCGTAGTAATTTCTGCCGCTCGATAATTGTTGTTGAAAATTTATTTCTCAGCCCGGAACATTATTTTAGTGCAAAAATCTGTATTTAATTAAATCGTAAAATTTTCAAAAAGCCCTCTAGCACACATACCCATACACATATACATATACGCAGTTTCTTTTGATAAAGTTTCAGCAGCTTGCTTAGGTTGCTCTTAAAATGCATAAAGAATTTAGTTCAAAGGACACTAACACGCGCACACACACTGACACACGTAGACATCAAATATTATTTATGTATTTTAATTAAAATTTTAAGCATTTAAGTGACATTTAAATGAGTTTTTCACAGTAGAGAGGCAACAACAACAACAGCAACAACAACTACTGACAAAAGTGCGAATAATTTTTGGTATTTTTGGACCAAGCAAAATATTTGTGGGCAAATGTCAGTGGCAGTCAGTGCAAATAAATGTGAGCGGAAATGGCTTGACATAAAATGGCGCACACACACACACACGCATCCACTCACTGACACACACACACACTTCCACTCACCAACACAGCAAGAGAAGAAAACAAAATTAATGAGCTGCCGGCTGCCTTTGAGCAAATCACTCAACAAAAATAAATGTTGAAAGAAAATCAGAACACAAATAGCAAAAGGCCACACACATACATACGCACACAGGCAGCACACTAAGTGAGTGCAAGCGAGAGCGAGAGAGCGAAAAAATAAAAATGGCGTAAGAAAAATCAGTTGCCTTTTTGGTTATGGCAACACTGGCGGAAACCGGAAACAGCATATATGACAACATAGCGGAAGGGATTTTTCATATTCAATTGAGCTAAATGATTTATACAAGTGTGTATGTGTATGTGTGTTGGTGTGTGAATGCGTGTGTGTGAGTGTTTGTGTGCATGTACGTGTGCTGCTGTATGGTAGTGGCAACTGCAATCAGTGGCAAAAGTGTTTGGTTTGATTTGCTCTGATTTGGTTTTTGTTATCGGTCGGAACTCATTTGAATGCTGTTTGAGTTGCGGGCTCAACTTTATGTCGAAAATTTTATTTGATTCAACAAACGATATTGATTCACTGTGTATGCGCGTGTGTGTGTGGGCAGTTTGATTAGTTGTGTCTTTCAGCATTAATAACGGAAGTTTACCAAGCAACAGTGTTGCCAAACTGCGCAACTATCACAATCACAATGATTGCCATTGGCAACTTGGGCTGCTGTGGCATTGCCAGCCGCAACAACAAAAAAAACAAGCTCTCAAAAAAAAATAAAATCACAAATTTCTGCAAATGTTGAACCACAGCATTTTCAACTGGGTCAACCACTGCCAAGCGCAACTTAGCAACTCTGTTGGAAGTTGATTTTTTTTTTTTGTGTGTTCACAGTTCCAATGCAAAAGCTTAGCAGCTCAGCGGCAGCTTTGTTGCCCTGCCAATGCCCAATTCTGTTTTTGGCCAACAGTTACCAGTTAGTCTTCTTGTTGTCGTTATTGTTGTCATCGTCGCATAATGGCTACCATGTTGGCTTACAAGCGTTTACAGTCAGAACTTAACACACTTAGGATTGTAAATGTTCAACTGCAGAATTCAAAAATGAAACTTGTCCCGATTATATGTACTTTCATAGACAACAACGACTGCTCTGCATATGCCATATAGCAAGCTCTCGTTTGGGAGTTTGCTGCAAAAGTTTGGTAGCTCTTGAGCAAGTCAGCTAGAGATCTGGCCCACAACATGCAGCTCATAATTGGATTTTTGTCATAAGGGATGGAATTTTGAACTGACTAAGCGTTGAAAAGCCGTCCGTCTCATTGTAAGTAATGATGAGTTCGCAACAAGCAGCTACTCGCTAATAAAGTAAGAAATAGTAGAATTTTTAGTTTTTGTCGGGATAAAATATTTATTGAACGGATGTACAGCTAAAAGATAATATTCGAGTTACAAGGCAGCCATATCGCCCAGAATGTTATGAATGTGATAGCGAATGGCGAAAAAAGAGCACGATTTTGCAATCATAGTAAAGGAAGTCATTTGGTCGATGTTGTATTTGGGATTTAACTCAAACTTGTAAAAAGCTGATCATGATAATAAAAAAATTTTGTCAAACATATTGAAAATTCTTATAGTTATTTGTCTTTTCTATTGATTCGATTCAAGTGATGCACCCTGTATTTGGTTAGAGCGACCAAGCAAACTCGGTGCTCGCTCTAAATATCCTTAAAAGGATAAACATAAAAGTATTTTATTGGTTCCAAAACCCTCAAAGTTTGGGACACCAGACTTCACCAGAATTCAGAATAAGTTGCCAATAGCTGTATGCTTTTCAGCAAAAATTTAAATTCTTTTCGATCGTTTTGCCTTTACTTATTAACAAGCTTGATCAACATCGGTTGACATTATTATTTGCGATATCCTGCCATTGAAAAAATGTGGTTGCTTTATATCTATTTTTTTTTTTTAATTGTAAAATGTTATAGCAATACTGTGCTAGTACTGAAACAGCTTCCTTGGGTTCCTTGTCTCACATCTATTAATGGAAATGTACAATATCTATACTCCGACTTTGGAACGATAGCCACATTCAAGCTGTAGAAAATTATTTATTTATTTATTATTAAAGTTGACAGCAATATAGTGCTACGCGGAAACCATAGACGTTCTTAAAGCAAGCCATATCATTACTAAGTGAATCTTAATTGTTTAACTTATTAAATCAACAATTGCATTCCCCATCAAATTGCTTTCTTTCAGTTAATTTCGCATCCGTTTAGTTCTTCGCATATTTTGCGTATTGCCATTATGCTCGTTATGTTCAAGCAGCAACAAAGTAAACTCCATAAAGAGCTACAAAATGCAAAAAAAAAAAACTATTCATTAAAAGGCAAAACTGCATTTCCATTAACAAAATCGACCCTAGATGCAATTTCAATAAAGCCAATACGACGCTTTGACACTGAAATATCTTGTGCACTCTTCATGACTTTTGCAAATGCCTTCAAGGTACTTGCAGATAGGCAATCTCTGGCTGCTTATGCCAATATCCTTTCATGCTGCGCTTTGTTTTTTTTTTTTTTTTGGCCGTCATAAAAATTTACAGAGCCAACCAAATGCAGTTGGGGCCAAAAGCATTTGTAAAATGCACAGCAGCTGTAGATTTGCGCGCAGATTTTGAAGTTTTTGCATTGAGTTCATCGATAGCGTTTGTACAAATTGGCTGCTCAATGGCCAGAGTCTTGGTCGGATTTGGATTGCATAGTTTGCGGCTGGACATCAAAGCCAAAACTGAAAATGTTGCAAATGTCCGAAATGTGCAAGTGGCAATTTGGGTCGGAAATTGTTGGAAATTGTTGCGAATTGGTGACTTTTTGGAATGCCAATTGCTGAATTGCGCAATTGATCGGCTATTTGTGTCGTAGTATATTTCGCCTGAAATTGGTTTGGCCATTTAGTTTGGACGCGACTGTATGCGTGTGAGTGTGAGCGAGTGTGTGTGAGTGCGAGTGGGATGGCGCGTTGATTACATGCTGATGTGCTGACAAAGACAATGAGTATGACAATGACAGCTATTAAGCCAAATCGCTGCACTAACAGCAACGAGAACTATCAACAAAAGCTTTAATATTTTTTTTTCGAAATTGGCAAGTTTTGTAATTGTTTTTATTTATTTCTGCCAGCTAGTTGTTGTTGTTGTTGTGTTTGTTTGGTTATATTTGGTTACTGCCATTCGCCATTTTAATTAGAAAGCAGCGCTAATAGAATTTTTAATTAAAATTGCACAACACTGGCAAATAGAGTGGGATGGCACTATAGTAACAAGAGGCAAGACTTTGCCAAGTTTGCTTTCTCCTAGATATTCATTTATTTACTCTCGCTGTTATATAAGTTCATACTGTTGTTCTTGTTGTTGTTGTTGTTGACTTTTACAATTTTCTTGAAAACGTGCTGGAAACACACGTGCAACAACAACAACAACAAAAACAATTACATTCCAGCTGCCTATTAATTAAAATTTTGCCATTTAATGTGTATCCCCTCTCTCACCCCCAAAATGTCAAATGTGTCAATAACATTTTCATTTCGAAAAACATGAAATGAAAATTCTATATGCTCAACCTCAACAGAAATCAAATTCCTAACCCCGTATTCCAGATAGCCCCAACACTTGCATACCCACCCAATCCACTTAAAAAACCCCCAACGCTACTGTTGGACATGGTTTATGGCATTGTATGTACTCGTCCTCTCCCCACCAGCACATAGAGCCGCTTGTTTCTAAGGGATTCTTTTTTGTATCCATGAGTGTTCACATTTCACGCATGTATGTTTGTCATTTGTAGTTTGTCATTTTAATAATGGGCTTATCACCCCGTCCATATCGAGAGTGGCCCGCCCCTAGGCCACGACATACGTTCCCGTATGCGCGCAAACGGACCTGTGCTTTTTGCGCTCATGCCGCGCCATGAATTCAATTAGGTCACGCACATATCAATAGAGACATTTGACATTTGTCAGCGTCTCTCCAGCTCCCACAATTGTGCTGCTCCATAACCCCCGTGATAAATCGGATTTTCCATACTTCAAATCAACTTGAAAGGGTAACTTTTGATGTGGCAGAGATATACACAAGCTTTGTTTTAATTAACATTTTTGAGTAGAGTTTTTTTTTAGAAAAGTCAAGCGTAAGCGACTTTTGGGTCCTACCGAACTCTAAAATGTGTTCGCCAACAAAATTTTATATTAAAAAAGCTCTGATAGATAATGCAGGTCTTTATAAATACTAAATTTTTTGACAGCATTTGTTTACAATATGGAAATATATTCTAGATAAAAGGCGATCAAGGATGAGGTATTGATTTCTGTTGAAATTTGTTTCTACCTGAAGAATAATTGCCATATACCAGTTTTGCCTTTTATATTGCGGCATTAGAGAACAAAAATAAATATCAATCATTAACCATAAAATTTTCGCATTTATTTGCGCAAGGTAAAAAAGTAGTTGAAATATACATATAACGAAATATAGGAACTACTGCTGGTTAAAAAAAAAAGAAGTTTTACTCATTATCTATTATGACTTGTTTCCACACTTCTTTTTGAGGAACTTAAGGGGCTCAGATTTTTATTTCTCCCACTTTTGCGTAATATGCCTCAATTCGTTAATCATTTTGTGCATTTCGCGCGGAATGATTCACATCGACTACCTAGAGCATGGCAAGATAATCACGGCGTAATATCATAGTTATATATTGGATTGATTCGTCAAATCGGTAAAGCGTAAAATTCCCCATTTGCGAATTTTATGAATTTTTTGAGTGTTACGAATTTTTTCCGGGCGAATAATGGAAATCTACTCAAATATGATATGATTCGGATTAAGCACAACTCCCACATAGGTGATTATTCATCCTGTTAAGCAGTTCACGAAGCAGTATACTGCTTGAGCTTACGACTGCTTGTCTTGTTGGCGCGCACATAAGCAGTGCTATTCAAATATTTCCGCTTATATATAAATAGTAACTTAACTCATAGCAATACCAAAGATATATAAAACTTACCTTTATTGGTTTATAGGTCAGCGTCGAGCCCTGCACCGAGTGCTGCTTAAAGACGCTCAGTGGCAGGTCGAAAAGTTCACCGGTATTATTGAAGGACCACTTGAAGTTCTCTGGTGGCGGAAACGCATCCACTTCACAAGGGATTTCGGCATTCTTTCCACGAGCCACACCATAGATTTTCTTTTGATCAGGCCGGCAAATTGGTTTATCTGCAAAATGGGCAAAGAAGGACAGCAAATGAAATGGAGCTGGCAACAAAAGTTGAGTTTAGTTACAAAACTTTGATTTTCTTCGTCATCATTGTTGGTCGTTTGTTTTATTTATTTTTTTTATTTTTGATTTCTTATTTTTTTCCTCTCTGGTGTTTTTCAAGTGCATTTTGATGTTTTTGTGTGCAGTTTGAGATATTGATGCAGTTGGTCGGCATCAATAATCGCATTGGGCAACGTAATGCAATCAAATGCGTTGCCGTAGCTGCTTTCAGCTGCCATTGTTGTTTCTAGTATTTTGAAGTTGCTTTTTTATTTGGTTTCTTTTTTTCTGCGTAGAAGAACTACGCCCACATCAAAACTCGTTCAAAACATGGACATGGGAGGAGAAGCAACGCTAGCAGCCAAGCAGCCCAAAAACCGCACTCAAATCCTAAGTAGAAAAGTTTTTTTTTTTTGGTAGACAAAAAAGATCCAAACCCAGAACGAGGCTCTTGAGCCGTAGCACTGCTGTGGTTGCTTTTTTTATAGTTTTTTTGTAGTTATTGCTCTGGTCTTGTTGTAGTTTTTGTTGTTATTGTGCTCCGTTCAAGCAACTAACTAAACAGACAGCTAAGAATTGCAGCAAAAAATAAAAAAAAAAAAGATCTGATTTTATGCAGAACATAGCGACTATAGTATACACTGACTTCTTGGGAATTGTGAGCTGGTGGTGGCTTTTCGAAGCATTCTTAATAATTGGTTTGCTACATGAAGTCAGAGACGTTCAGCTTAGTGGTTTTCAAGGTATATCAAAAAAGTTATTGAAATTTCATGGATAACAGTTATCATTTATCATTAAAAAAATTTGTGTTTTTTTTATTTTATTTTAAATTAAAATAAGTTTTAAGTTTTTCCAAAAGTACTTGGAAAGTTTCGGGTAAAAAAAAATACGGGTCGATTCAAAGCTCAGCCTAGTGATGAAGTTTCTTATTAGTAGTTCATCTGGAACTTGTGTTAAATGATATTGAACTTCTAATGCTAATCGCATATTGCCGATATAATATTCGGCATATCTGTTTCGAGAGCAGTATCATAGACTAGGCCAATTCTATTACTATAGCTCACTGTGTAAGTATTCAGATACAGAGACTTGTAGATATTTTTTGCTCAAAAACAGAAACAACAAAACCATAAGAAATACTAACTTCTAAATATTATACATCAATTATAGACATTATAGCGGTTAGAGTTCTGATAATTTATACCTATATAGTTAACAATTTCTTGGGCTCAATTTTATATTTTAATTTTTTGCCAAAATCGCTGCCTCACTCCTTGTCAAAAGTGAATTGATCTGTATATAATTAAAAATAGGAAAATGAAATCAAAAAATTGAGATAATGTCTGCATCTCCAGGAAATGTTGATAGAATTCTGTCAAAATAAAAAATTCAGCAGAACCACAATCTACCAGTAGCAGCATTATTATGAAATCTTCCCCAAAAAATGCTACCACTGTCAGGTTTTTATTAACTTTATAGCTGCCCATTAAATGGTTGTTTCTGCCCCATACGCATAAATGAAATATTTTAAATAACTTTAATTATTATTAAATGCTTAAACTTAATAGTACAAAAAGTCAATTAATTCTCAAAAATAGTTTTTTGTTTTTATTCAAAAACTTAGCAGATTTCTGGCCAAGAAATGACAATACAGTATTTTTTTTATGAGCCGATTAGCAGTTGGATCAAAGAAAAAAACCAACTCATTCGGATTTTTGAAAAAAAGGAAGCTAATTTAACTTGATATTTGAAATATTTGAAAGTTATTGGTAGCCCAGTAAGTGGATGACCTGCTATTACTACTGTAGGAGTACCTCAGAAAATATTAATTTCAAACAAATTAAATCTCGTAATTTTTTACCACAAAGGAAAAAGAATATCTGCAATTTTTGACGAAAATATAACTATCTTCATCCACTGCTGGTAAGGTTTATTCTATTGAAATTTATTGAACTTATTTCCCCTGACTATGGGCGGAATATGAAGAAATTTCTAATAATAGCTATTCAAAGAGAATCCACAGTTTATATAACCTTTATACCCAAAAAGTATAGAGTATATAAAAAGATTTTGCACTACAAAATAAAAACAAGTACAAGAACAACTGACCAAACGTTAAGTGAAAGAAAAACTTGAACACAAAGTTTTCCAAAGGCGCTGATACCAAACTGCACTCCCATTCTTTGGCATTCGGTAGCAGAAATTCAATTTCTTTTATCCTAATCCTAGCCAGGCAAATGTTTTCACTCTTGCTCCCCCACTCCCCACATATTGAATGAGATTTCTTTCCAACAAGAAAATTTATTGTACTATTTGACAACTGTCGATATTGCATTGCAAAATGGCCACGGAATAGTTCAAAGTCCAAAGCCAAAAGCAAAGCTGTAAACAAATTTTGCAAAAAGCATTCAAGTCAACAGGGGAGAGTGAGTTGTTCGCAGCAGAAGTGAACGGAAGAGTTTGCTGTACCATCTGAGGAAGGGGAGGAGGCATGGTTGAGTGCTGACACTGAGGCGCAAAAAATTTCAGCCACATTTGAGGGTGACAAAAACCGTTGGCCAACTAAGCGGAAGTTTAACTTGAAACAAAAGCAAAGTGTTAAAAAACTTTCCTTCGGAGAGTGTGTGTGTGTGTGTGGGGAAAAGCAAATGGTGAAAAATAGTTGGGAAAACTGGCAAAAAGGAAACCAAGCCGGAAACAAAAGCATAAGGCAGATCGAGATGCAATAAGGTCGTGCGTTAAATTGCTCGAAAGAGGCAAACTAATTAACATGGTTTTAAGCAATCTGCTCGAATCCTTTTTTATTGTTGTTTCTCTACGCTTGGCTGAACATAAGCGGGGAGGGAGCATGCACAATTAAAATGAAACTAAAATTGGTTTATGGACACAGGTAGGTAGGTTGGTAGGTCGATTGGCCAAAAATATTTGGGTTTTGATAAGCTTTGTTTAAATGGCTTAATTGCGGCAACAACTAGTTACATAAATCGTTTAATGAGTGAGACCTTTTATGGGAAATGATGGGGAAAAGTGAAAAGTTATGTAGAGGTTCAATTGGTTGACTCGCCGGAAGTGTGACCAAGTTTGGTTCTTGATGGGCAGCTTATACGGAAAAATAGCGTTGTGGTTGCGTACGCGCATCTAAACCGGAAGATCGGTGGTACGATTCAACCATAGCTAGCAAATGGACAATATTTGGAAAATGATCAACTAAATAAAGACACCGCGGTTCGGATTTGGCTATAAACTGTAGGTCTTTCTTTTCTTTTTCTCTGTTAAAAGAGGTTTGAGCCTGTTAATACGCTGTCATAAAGGAACTTATATCTTAGACAATCAAGCAGTCCTTAGGACCTTGATAAATTGTGAGCTATGTCAGAGTTATAGGCTGGAAACTCTTTTACAGGACCTTGAGGAATTGTATATTACATTGTAGCAGAACTGTTTTCTACACCAACAAAAGGTTTTAGAGAATCAGAAGTTGTTCACTATTTCTTTCAATTTCTCAGCTTTGCAATAGTCTAGGGGCGTTCATGCTACCACGGCTGTTCATACAACCAGGGGTATTCACACTACCTGAAACGTTCATACTACCAGTGAGGTTCATACTATGAAAAACCTGTACAGCGCTGTGTTAGCTGTAAGAACTGCAGGACACCATAGACGTTTGAAGTTGGAAGAGCTCAATAGAGCGTTATGAGTCAATATTCTTTAAAAATGATGAAGAGGAATGTACTTTACCGAAAATATTGTGCTTCAGATAAATATTTATCCCCCAACCGTAGATGGGCATGCAACTATGTTCCATATCTATAAGAAGTGATATAGCCGTGCCTGGACTGTTCAACTCATCTGTTATTTCATTGCTTGTTATGCTTTTTCCTTAAAGCTTAAAAACTGATTTTTCCTTCTCAAATCTCACTTTTGTTCTGCATAGAATTCTTCAAATGCAATTAGTACGATATAACGCACTCCCACTGATTCAGTGGAAATCCCGAGCAGAGCGAAGTTCAAAAGAACACACATACACACACACATATACACACACAATGTCGGCTTATGTCATATAAACAATTTTGTTATCCTGTTTGCTGCTTTAACCAATTTAATTTGCACTTTCACTTGTGTGTTATCCTTTGGGTCAGCACAAGTGGCTGGATAGTTGGCAGTGCTGTTTGTTAGTCCCTATCAAATCAAAGTCGGCAGCCACAAGAGTGCAACGCTGCACTTTCGCCAAGTTGTAAGCCAAACAGACAATGCCACACACACACACACGCAAACACAATGGAGTGCAGTGGAACACTAGGCAACAATAGGCAGTTTTGTGCTGCCGACACCACGGCGTATACGCAATGAAACTAGTAAAGTGGGCGCTGTGCGCCAGCACAACAAACACACACACAATGCCACTCAATAATGGCAATACCAGGCTCAAGTGTGTGTGAGTGTGTGTATAAACTTGTAAGCGTGTGTGTGTGAGTGTGCGGTATATGGGTTTTCATGCTGCTTTGTATGCATTTGTGTCAAAGGTGCACTTCAATAGCAAGTCAGTCACCACTGCGCAAAGCAATCTCTCTCTCTTAGGCTTCACAATAGAACTTCACTTGGTTGGTCATGCAAAATAGAGCAACGCCAGCATAAAGCCGATTTAAAACTTGGATTCCGGGGTTTAAGCTAATGGGCAAACACAGCCAAAACGCTTATTGATAAGATCTGAAAAAAAGAATACCCAAGCCATGGTGTATACCGAAAAATTTAAGAAGTTATAAACGAATTTTTTCCCGGTGTTTATTTTTAGCTTACAACATTTTTATACTTACACATCACTTTCAGCTCGACCACATTGGAGTCGCCATCGCCTTCCACATTCGAGGCTGTGCATGTATAGTTGCCCGCCTGATGACGTGTGACTCCCTGGAGTGCCAGATCACCGCTGCTAACAATTACTCCGGCACGTTGATTATGCTGTATGATTTGATGCTGCAAATGGCATAAGAGTAAAAGCAAAAGAATGAATAAAAAAATTGCAAAGAAGAAGAAGCAGAAAAAAATTCACTTCAATTTTTTTTTTTTGTTGGGAGAAAAAATCAAATGAAAACCTTATATAATTAGACTAAGGCCATGTGAGTGAATACTTTGCTTTTGCAGCGCACACTAATGAGCATTTGTTTGTGGCTGTCATTGTCAGATACACCCACAGCGACTCACAGGGACTCGTACACTCATACACACGCTTAGGACATGCCACACACTCAGTGGGAGACAAATATAATAAACATATAAAGCAGCACATGAAAAATGCCACGCTAATTAGACGCACTTACGCATATTAAGTATACGCCAAACGGAAAATGCGCATTGTAGTTGAATGCCAGTGGAATGACTTTTGTTTGATGGTCGCACACACACACACAACACACACACACATCACACACACACCACACACACTCACGCACTTATGTAGTCTAAAGTGCAGCTATTTAGCTGTTTAGTGGCAGTTAATCATGCGCTGGACAATGCTGCGTATGCGTCATATACCTCTAATTGTTGGTTCACCTAAGCTATGCTTATCGTACTTAATATTATCAAAGCTAAAATCTGCAAAGGAATTTGGCTTTGGCTAAGTGAGTACTTCAAACTTTAAGCTGCGAATTTTTGTTTGTTGTTGTTTGTGGGTTGTCCGCTTTGGCATTAAATTTTCTTTCTTCTTATAAGCTTTTGTGGATTTTTCTATTGGGGTTCTAATTTATTTATAAATACAGAATGCGCTCAATCACATGTCAGAAATCTTTTGCAAATAAGAATTTATTTTCCCTTTGAAACTTAAATGCTATTTTTATGTAGAAATTTTCTAAGATTAACTATAAAAGAAAACATCTCACACATCTTTTCTTTTGGTATGTAAAATTTTCATAGCTTTGGCAATTGTCAACCAGTTTTTTTCTTAGAAAAGATTCTAAAACTTCAAGCAAGTCAAATTTCATTCATTCTTCGATTGTCTAATGTACTTCACCTACATATAGAATTGGAAAATGGTACCTTCGCGTTTGGTAGTTTAAATTCTATTGACATCCATAAAAAAAGCGATTCTTGCAACAAAATTTAATACGACGTGCTACACCGAGGAGTATAATGATCAAAATCTACCGATTGAATCTGTAACATTTATTTATGAAAGGTTCATTGATTTTTTAAAAAAATATTTAATGATATGTAGGTTTGATAAATATTTTTCAAAAGAAACAACTGACCCATATTTGTTATAAAAAAAATTTTTGACTTTCTTTACAAAAACCTTTGATTTGTTCAGAACAACGTGTGGAGTGGCCTAGTGTTGTGCAGGAATTCTGTCGGAACGTATACATATTCGCTAAAACCCTAAAATAAATAATGAGCGCCTTATCGTATTGCTTTTCTACTATTATTTTTATTTATCAATAGCTTATATTATAAAATATAGATGGATCGAACACACCCTCAGTAGAGATAACACAATTAAAGCACGTGCAGCTCTCGAATGGCACCCCATTGGCAATCGTCGCAGAGGGCGGCCGAGGGCAACTTAGAGGCGGAAAGCTTTTAAATGAAACATCCAAATCGTTTTTAGGTTTTTGGCTAGCAGTAGGGAAAACTGGAAACTATTTGCAAATAGGCTAAGTTCTTAATAATTTATTATAAGACAACATGCCAAGAATAATAGAGTTAATAATTATTCCACATATGCGCTCACTATATGCGTCCCAAAACACTGCTTTTATCTATTTTACTACAAACTACTCGAACAATGACTTATCAGCCTAAAATTATCCACTCTCTAAAAGCCTGGCTGTCTTTCCAGATCCTCGTCCTGCCCGATATCTGCTAACGTAGTGCTCTTTATGGTCCACTCCTGCTACTATCATGGGCCGACTCGAGCATATCAATGCGGCTTTTACGATGTTTAGGCGGTTAGACAAAGTCCACATTTGTCAGCTCACAAATATATTTTTTCAAGATAAAATGTTTTCGCTTGCTCTATCTGGCAGAACTGTGGCTTGTTCCTCCAGCTAGGACTTAATAGAATCATGGCTGACTAGGATTTTATTAACTTTGAAGTGATCGACGCCGATGTACAATGTATTATTTTGCTTCAAGTGTTGTGCATATTCCATAATTCACTAACAAGTTTTTGATCCGAAATAAGATTGTGTTTGTTGACTTTAAGTTGCCTTTAAATGTTCGAATTTCAAATTGGCACGTTTTTTATATATGACGTCGCAGCTTTTTATTTGGCAAGTACGTTTGCCTTGACCTTTTCAGCATACAATTTGATTTATTAAGTATACGCCACTTTTTTAGGCATTCAGCATTTTTTTTTTCCAATTTTCACTCTAAACTTTTATGCCACACATGTAGCAACTGTCTAGGTATAAGTGAGGCTGAGTGAGGCTGAGAGTGTGCATGTGTGAGTGCCTGCTTCATTAGAGCACACAACAAGGTTTGCTACGTGTTTGGCCTGCCAAAAAAGTACAATCTACAATATATAGCAACCTTGCTGTGCCAATATTTGCAATAAAATAAAATATTATTTATATATTTCTAAAACTGTGTTTTGCTTATTGATAGTCGAAGCACTCGCATGTATATGTACATTTTTTTGACAGACTCACATACAAATCCATTTGAGTACACAGACTTGACCTCTTTACCACACTAGCTGGCGCTTAATAAATACTTATTTATATACTCTATACGTAAGCGCTACATAGATATATGTATGTTCATGTATACCCTATATTTATGTATATCCCCAATGCGCTGACAACTAAGCAACATTTTGACGCATTTCCCCAGAGCCTTGTGCCATTTAGCAGCAGCAAAACAAATTCGCACTTTGGCCACGCTAACACATACACATATAAATACTCACAAACACACACTCGCACATATATGTCGAACTAAACAAAAGCAAATGGCGGCATTGAAATAAGTAAAAATGGGCGACAAAAGTCACAAAAAAAGGCAAAGGCAACAATAACCACAACAGCGACAACTCAGCTCGAGAGTCAAAACAAAGCTCCTGTGACCTTAGCACACATACAAATACAAAACCCAAACAAATACAGACAAATAAATATGTGTATATATGTATATATGCCTATATATGTATTTATGTATGTACAACATTTTGTGTAAATAAGTGTAAACAATGCAATGCATAACACTTTGTTAATAGTGTTGCCTACTTTTGTGCGCCTCGCCTACAACTAGGCCATATATAAGTTATAATAAATACCAGATAGCACATACAGGGTGATTTATTTTGTGGTGCGAATGATTAGATTTAGTTTAGTTTGAAAGTTTATTGTTAAAAGATACGAACCTATTAGCTACTGCCGAATGTATTCAGCAGTTGCAGATACATTTCTTACTGTCTTATCAATGGGTCCATCTTACAAGAATTTTGAAATTTCAAAAGCAGATCTCGTCTCTTAACATTTTATTCTGTCTGCCTAATTCTGTCTATAGTATTGTTTTGGATGTGAGTCTGCTTTCTAATTCATTAAGATATATATAACTGATAGAACTGCTCAACGGAAAGAATTCTGGCTGTGAGAGCATTTGTTGAAAATTATTAGAATAAGCTATTTCATCTGCCGTAAATTCGCCTTTTTAGCTTTGGAATCTCTAATTTTAGCCCCATCCATATAAGGTTACAACCATAAAAGCCACTAACAATAAAAAGCAGGGCCAAGACAATGTGTATGCTATCTGAAAGGAAAGATGCACGGCACCTAGGCGATATTGTGGACTGCTATAGTTTTTAAGTTGTCTGAAAAGTAGCGTACCTCGGCACCGCCGTAAACACCGACTACAATATCAGTCTGGAGATAAATCTAACAATCACAGTTGCCCGTAGGTGTTACTGTGGTGTTAGTACGCAAATGTGTAGCAGAGACCTGTCTCGATTGATAACTTCCTTATGGCGTGAAAGGATGGGCTGTGTCGCGTATGCAGCTACGCTTGGATTGCTGAAGAGAATCTTCGATGTCGTTCAGCGTTTTATGGCACAACGCCTACATTGGCTCGGACATGTCGTTCGTATGGTTGAAGACGCCCTAGAGTAGAAGGCTTTATATGCGGAAACCGACGAAGAGAGACAAAGTGGACGGCCCAATCTGAGATATAAAGAGCACGTGGAGGATGAACTATCTTCATTTGGAGTGACCAGCTGGAGAAAGCAAAACAAAGTTAAGTAAAGAAAGGAAGAGTTGTGGTCCAGCGAGATGGTAGATGAGTCTCTACGTTAGAAAATATTCGCAAAACACATAATTTGAAAATTTTGCACATTGAGTAAGATATTAACAAATTGTTAATTAGCATTACGGATTTTAGTTATGTTTCGGTTTGAGAAAAATATTTCCAAAAGGACATACTCGTTGATATGACACTACTACTTTGGATTCAATCGCTAGAAGCTAGCAGATGTGTAGAGTCTATTTATTGGTAATAATTTGCATAAGACTCAAAAACCAAAATGTCTCAATTTAACACTGAAATTTCGACCAAAAGTTAAAATTGAAATTATCCTTTAAGAAGCTAGTTCAGTAAGATGTCAAGTAAAGCACATTTACAAAACAACATAGAACATAAAAGGCAATCTTCTAAAATACATTTTTCAACGAAATTCCAATTGAAAGCTGACATCCATTACCACAAAATGTGATACCCTATACCCAATATACATGCATACACTTAGCATATTCAAAGCTTTAAATGCTGCTTTTGTTTTGTGTATTGTCTATGGGCAAAAGTGCTCAACACAATGCTCAATTGTAATATATAGATAAATAAATTTGTACAACAGACAAGAACAAAAACAAAACCTATATTGTTTCGAAGAACAATGTCAAAGAGGTCATAATAATATTTGTTTAAAAGTCAAATTTTTGAAATATGCCATTAAAATGACATTTTTGTGTATTATTTTTAACTTTATTTGCAGAAATAGAAATAAATTTGATTTTCTGATTGTTCACTGACATGGAAAGAGAAAATAAACATATATGCACATGTTTTTAAGGTCAGTTAGGATTTCAGGAATTTTTTGTGTGAAATTTTTGAGTTTTTATATATTTTTTTTTTGGTTCAGGCAAAATTACATAACTGAATCTGGGAAGTTTTTAGTCATGTATTGAAAGAACTGCAAAATCATCGTATCATCAATATATTAAGTTTTAATCTAGTAATTAATAATTGCAATTTTTTTTCTTGCTTTTGTAAATATTCAGGAATTCCTGTTAAGTTATATTTCTAGGAACAAAGTTGAAAATATTGAGAGCTTTGACTTTTTACAACGAGATGATTCTTGGCTTAGCAGTTATAGTAACTGTCTGGTGCTACTGTTGAGTATGCTTCTATGAGCCGACTTGGCTTAACCATGCTGACTCTAGTTCAACTGCAGACCTATGTCCTTGAAATATGGCAAAGGAAGGCGTACTCTCTGATACTCCTGTTAAGTTTGCTGCTAGGAACAAAGCTACAAATATTGCTCTTGGAAACAAAGTTGCCAATATTGAGAGCTTCGCCTTTTCACAACGAGACGATCCTTGGTTTAAGTATGTCGTCTCTAGGTCAGCTGCTGACATATGTCCTAGAAACATTTCTAACGAAATTGTACAGTTTGGTAAATCTGTAAAGTATGCTCCTAGGAACATAGTTGCAAAAATAGAACCTCGATATTTCACAGCGAGACAATGCTTGACCCAAGCACCTTGGCTGTCTCTACGTCAGCAGTTGATGCAAGCCAAATAAACTTTATTTAAATAATTCAAAACTTTTATCGATAATTTTTACAGCAGTTGCGACAAACCAACTTTAAATCAGTCCACAAAAGCGCTGGATAATATTTACTTAAAGTGGCTTAAAGTGCTGCCGCTTAGTTGGCCAACTCTAGGCGGGCGTGCAACCTTCAGCCATAAACAAATATACACAAAACGCAAATGAAGCAAGTAAGTGAGAGTTGGGGCACAAGAGATTCGGGGTTTTTTTTTTTTTGGTTGGTGAGGGCTGGTTGGTTACAAGCCTGTTGTTGTTAGCAGCAATTCCCATAGGGTTAACTTAAATAGGAGCAAAGTTTGTTTAGCTCAGCGCATTGTGTATGTCGTCGTCGTCGCCTATTTATTTTTTGTTGTAGTTTTTTTTTCATTCGTTGTCATAAAACAAATAAAAATGTCGCAGGCACAACAAAGTAAATAAAGTTCAAGGTTAGCACAATTTTTTGGTTCACTTGGCAAAGGATGTGCGACTGTGCGGGGCTAGAGTCTTGGTGTTGGTGTTGCCCGAAGCGGCTTAATTCAATAGTTGAGCAAGGCTGCTGCTCGCTCGCACATTTTGCAGCAGTCACATCCGCTGCAGCTTTTCCGCAACGGCGTTTTCACGCAGTTTTTTGTTTTCTCCGTCACAACAGTTTTTTTTTCAGTAGGTGCGGCGCTCTCATTTTTTTTTCTGTTTATGTGTGTCACTCGGGCTGATGTGTGTCCTTTTGGGCGCAACCCTTTGTGCTACAAGACGGCATTTTTTTTGGGCTACCTTTTTCATTGTGCGTCTTCAAGCAGTTGCAACCAAGTTATAAATACCCAATTAGTGAGGCTAATTTATTTAATGGCTTGTTTGATTGCATTACCTTTGCTTTTGTTTTGCGCATTTTTTGTGTGTCCCTTGTTCTGTTTGCTGTTTACTTTGGCTACATTTTGAGGTTCAAATGTCCAAAATTGTGTCTAATTGGTTATGATTTGTGTGGGAAATCAAGCACAAAACCAAAGCAAATACAAAATACTTGGCTAAAAGTTGTGTCAAGACCCTTTTGGTGAGGCAGCCGGTTTGGCAGGCTAGGCAAAACTTTTGCTAGCAACTTTGCCAGCTGTTGCATACTTTAAGGCGCTGCTAAAAACTCCTACAAAACTTTGGTTGATTTTCTAATCAAATTTTGCAGTTATGTTTGCTATTTCTGCGGTTTTAATCAAATGTGCAAATAAATATTCATATACACACGCATACACACACGCACGAGCTTAGACGCTCTCTCGCACTCATTTGTGTATGTGTGTGTGAGAGTCTCTGTGTGTATGTGTGAGTATGTTTGTGTGTTTGTGTGTGTTGCGCAAATAAATAACTTTTGCTTGTAGCGAAAATTTTCAGTGCATTTTACATGCCCAGTCGCTCCCCAGCTGCTGGCTTGCCATCCTTAGGACCCACAGCAGCTACTCTCACTTTGGCTACTGTCGTTGCTCTGACAACGTCTTCCATCAAAGTTGTTGTTGTTGTTGTTGTTATTGTTGTTGTTAATGAGCATGTGAAAGTTTTGCGCACTTTCATAAAGTTTGGCATCTATTTGTCTTCACACACACACGCATACTCACTCACACACACACACACGCATACAGCAGCAAGGATTTAGAGTGCGAGAGAGCAATACCGCGCTGTAAACTATGCTTGTGTGCGTGTGCGTGCACAGCGCAAAACTTTAATAAAACTAATTGTTAATTTAATTTGCCATGCTCAAGGTCTGATCCATCTTTAGCTGCTCTTAACGTTAGGCACACAGATACAAAGCTATACACATACACACAGGCAGCACTTACACGCATCGCACACACACAAAAACACACGCAGATACAATGTATCTCATGCCTAGATTTTTGCCATCTTTTAGCTTCGTTACTGACTTTGGTTAATTGTGAGCATGTATAATTAAATAATAACTGACAAAGGAGTTCATATCCTTGTTTCTTGTATTTGCATGTAGTACATTGAGTATATAACCAAAGTTGATTACAGTTTTTAAAAAGTAAATAGAAATTGTTGCAAAATTTATGCGCAAAAAAGGCATAGGTTTTTTCTTAGTACACGTGTAGCTTTTAGTCCTTTCAGATTGGAGGCGTCTATCGCATCCGTAGGAATCATGAGCTGTATACTCTACAATATATGGATGTCGTTCGGGTTAATATGGTATAACATCTGCGTAGGCTCGACTATGTCATTTGTATAGACGAAGACGTGCCAGCCAAAAAGTTTTACGTTGCAAAAGGTGACGAAGAAAAAAAAAGGGGACGTACAAAGCTCCGATACAAAAATCAAATGGAGGATGACCAACTAAAAAAAAATAGGAACGCATGGCAGGAGCTAGTGACGTTGACTGTAAGCCTATGATATTTGTTGATAGGATATGATTCACACAATTCGTTGAGGCCTTTTAATCCATTAGGTGTCAGTCGAATAGAGTAGACTAGTTTTTCGGATAAGATGGTTAATCTCTTTATTTAGTAAAGAAAATGTTATAAGACGAAGTCTACAAATATAGCATGGTAAGCGAATGTTAGGATGGGAATTTAAACCACGAAAAGCAAAAATTTATAATAGTTTTTATAGAGACTCAATTTATTCCTCTTAGTGGTGGCTTTGAGGGCTGCAAACGCAAGAGCAATACTATTGAGCATTTACTCCTTCTGCCTCGGTAGTGAACTGGTAACGCAGTCGTCTCACAATCGGAAGGTTGGTGGTCTGATTTCACCCAGCAGTACTGCTGTATTTGTTGACCAGTTGCATAGTTAGCAAATATACTGTCGCTATTATATTAGGAAAATCTCTCTAAATCAAAGTCACCGCCATTAAATTTCAGCGAAAAGCCGGTAGTTCTTTTGAACACCTAGACTTATCTGCTGCTCCGCCTTTATAGCAATGACCAAAGTCTTTTTTAAAAAAATATATGTAACTTTGCTTTCCCATAATCGGAATTGAGAGATTACTGAATATACTATTAAAACTTTTTACAACCTTTCTTTCGCCATTTTCAAAGAGCTAAGTGTCAATAGATATTTTTTTTGATTTAAACAAATATATAATAATCATAGGTATGCGTCTACATATTTGAGTACATAACTTTGAGCGAAAAAGAACATATTTGATCTCATAAATATTAAATTATTGGGTAATTTGGAAAATGTATGAGATAGCTGAAGATCTAGTTTAATAATAAAGGAGGTCTTGTTGAATTACAAGCTCTATAGAATGCAGCAAAGCTGATGCTGTAATCTTCAAGATATAGTTCTGTAGTATATCACTAATTTATTTGAAAGCGCATCTGCTTCGATACAAATACTTTGAACTAAAATACAATTCAATTTATTACAACTATTATTAACCAGAGCTAGCTAATATTGTTTGCACAACAATTTATTTGCTTACTATTTTGCTTGCCTTTTACTAAAGCCAAATAGCCGATTGCCATCATCGTCTCGGGCATGTTTTGCCAAATTTATCGATAGCAGGTTGCATTTAATTAATTGTTTTGCTTATTGCAAAAACATTTTCATAGAATTGTCAGTGTCAGTGTCATTGTTGTTGATTGTTGCCTTAAATAACTGTGGCCGAGCAAGAAAACTTCTACAAGTTAGAATTTTCCAAATAATTGTGGCTTGTGGCTGCACTTTGTGCATAATGCATAATTTTAGATACGCGTATCTATGTGAGCACTGATAAAATTACCAAATGCAATGCGTTTACATACGATATATAAATATTGTATTTTCCGCATAGACAAATTAATTAAGTTTTAATTATGTGCATTCACATAGTGCATGCACAAAGTGTATTGTAAATACTAATTCGATTATTATTTTTATGCAATTTGATGTATAATTGAATTGAATTGAATGTCATAATGCAAATCGCATTGGATAAATGTTTTATGTAAAACTCGTTGCCAATTAGCAATTGACTTTTGACAAGAGTAAAAACATATAGCTCCCCTTCCCCTGCCAGCCAATGCTATTACATATTTACATAGCATTTCCTTCCATGTTGTCTAATACACACTTGGCTTTGCCAATGGCTTTTAATTCCCAGCTCAAGACAATTGCATGCTACTTAGCCTTGAACTCATTACGTATACGCCAAGTGCGCTCATATGCGTGCTTAGTAGTTTCAGTCGCTGTGTCTACTAGTCTCCAAAGCGTTCACCATGTCGCTATGGCTTGTCTCTATTACTCGCTCTTGTTTCGAGTCGCCTTGACTGCCTGCCTGCCTGCCTGTCTGTCTGTACACCCTGTCCCTCTATGTATGCTTGTCCAGCCGTCTGTCCAATTGTCGGTTCCGTTTCCATTTCATTTCCATTTTTGCGCCGCACTTACTTTTATTGTTATGACGCGCCCACATGCCACAAGGCAAGTCAAAGTGTCAGCGCACTGTGTATTGAGGGGCGTTTGTGGGCGTGGCTAGAAGCCCTCGACGGCGACAACATGCTACACAGTGAGAAACGCATTAACCGAGAAATTCTACTCATTTAAATTTTTATATTTTAGAGGAAATTTCAAAACGGCTTTAGAAACTTCATATCCCCAAAGTTACAAATTTCTACCATGAGACCAAATATTACAAAATTAAAGAAATTTTCACACAACTTTTTCGCTCAGTGTAGCAAGTGCGAGTGAAAGTGCTGATTGTTGGCAATGCCAACTAACTAACTAGTTTGCTTGTTAGCAGCCGTCATGGACTGTAGTTAAACACACAAATACGCACACAGCCATACACATAGATACAAATATATGCATATTTGTTGGTATGTGCGTTTGTGTGTGAGTGCCACACTCGCATGTTGTGCACACTTATTGCTTTTTGTGTCTATTTTCAGTTCATTTGCATTTAACATTGACTTTTGTGCGTTACGCTTGGCCGCTTTTAAGCGCATTTATTGTAGCATACTTATGTGCGCCCTGCCATATACTTCTCTATTTTGGTGCTTTACTCATTTTCCCACATTCATTAGGCCAGGCCCGGTGAGCATGTTATAAATGGCTACATTAACTTTGTTGAAGCGTTTTTGGTTAAAGCGAGTTGGAACAATTTTTAGTGAAATTAGTAGATACAGACATTGCATAGCTCACTGAACCATCACAGCTCGAAGGGCCTGCTTTTATACACTTTTTTTATTTCCAGGAACTAAAATATATAGTTTCGAGTTTGAAAAATATCTTTGTTGAATTGATAGTTGAAAATATATTGCTGATGCAGTTGACTGCTTTTCGTGTATAGAAAATATCAAAATGGGGAGCTTTATTTGACCGACGTAGAAAAATGTAAGCCAATAACTTCATTTATATAAGAGTCTAAAGAGAGTGCTTCTAAACGCCAATTTTGAGTGAAAAACTTAAAAAAATAATGCACAATATGGAGTTTTGAGATTTATTTAGCAGCTTATTCTTACCTTAAATTAGGGACAGATATAGGGAATGCCTTTTAAAGTGGAAGCCGTTATTGATATCAATTATAGAATGACTAAGATCATACCTCTTTGAAAGCAAGTATGCTACCGTGGAAATATTTGAGTCATTTTCGTAAAGCTTAAATTTTTTGAAATATATTATAATCAACAAATCTGTTAGACCCGCAATAATTTTAGTCACCTGAAATGTTTGTTAAAAACCAGCTCCCTTAAGATTCTCTTAAGACTAACATACAATTTTTCCAATTAAAACAAATTGAAAAATGCTTCAAGATTAAAAAAAAATGAAATTACAACTGATACAAGGTAGTAGCCATTTATGGATTTACAGCTCGACTTATGTCGTCCCATTATGGAAGCATCATTTGAAGACAATTTGGAACAGTTGACATCAAAAGAAAACGCTGAAATTGTTAAGCGTAACATTAAAATACCCTTTCAATTGTGCAATCGTGCGTTTCGTGTAAAAAAATAAAGTTCAAAGTGCGACCAGTAATAACATTCTAAAACGTTTACATGTAAAATTTGAGTATTCTGCCAACTTTAGTATTACCAGACATTTTTGCATTTACGGCTGCATTTTGAAAATTGGCATTTAAGGTTTGGATTTGGAACATTTCGATTTTGATGCAACATTTTGTGCAAGTGATTAACTTGAAAAATTCGCGGATATGTAAAAAAAAATTATTTTGGAATTATGACAGCCATTTGACAGCAAATGCCAAACCTAACTCTTTGGCTCAATACTTATAAAAGTATGCTTAGTTTTTTTTAAAAAAAGTTTGTTTTTAAGAATGACTATAACTTGCTCATTTAGCGTGTGAGGCTGCCAAATAATGCCAAATGACCCATTGAAATGACAAAGAACGAACGCGACTTTTGGAAAAAAATCATCATGTCAGATGAAACACATTTCACCTTTAATAAGAGCGTAAATAATCAAAATTGTCGATTCAATGCCTCCAATTCAAATTAAGGAACAGCCTTTTTACGATCAAAAAGTGGCTGTATTTGTACGGTTATGATCGTCAGTCCCTATTCTTTCGAAAGTGATGATAGAGATATCTCCATTGATAACTGTGCGAAGAGAAAAGAGGCCTACAATTTATAGACGAGTCCGAACGTCGGTGCCTTTATTTAATAGAGAATTTCCTGGGTAAATAGCGTATACTTATTTGCCAGCCATGTCAGGCTAGACATCAGTGATGTTGGTTGGAATCAAACCACCGACCTTACGATTTAGAGCCCATTGCGCTACCGCTACGCTACTGAGTCCCACAAGTCAAGGACCATAGCTTAGCCTAAAGGCAACTTACGTCGCAACCATATCAACCGCACATCACACAGCACATTTTGATGACCAAAAGGTCAAATCATAACCAAAAATTAGCTTAGATATATCTCCAATCCAATTAAATGATAAACAAAATTAAAACATAAAAATATTTTTTTTCGGAAACAAATGCTTTTACTTTAATTGTATATCGGTGTGGGACAATTGATGCACATCGCTGAACTTGCTTGTGTCACAGGTCTATTTGATTTAAAAGTAATAATCAACAGTCTTGGCAGCAAATACTTCATATCTTACACAATTAGCATTTTGAACTAATTAAGTAGCAATTGTTGGCGCTTTTTCTGCCTTAGTAACATACACAGTCGCTCAAATAGATACACACACACTTTATATTCAATACCTTTGCATACAAATCTTTTTAAATTATTATTGCACATAAATTTTAAATTTGATTTGATTCCACACACACACACACGCACACACACACTTAACAGTTACTGAATTTCTCAGCTTGCTTCCAATTTTGTTGCCTACTTTTGTGCGCTGTTTATGGCAAAACTTTTACCATTCACTCTCCTGACTTGGAAGTTTTGTGTTTGTTTGTTTGTTTGTTTGCTCGTTGTTGTTGTTGCTGTTGTTGCTCTTGTCATTGTTGTTACAGCTTTTTGTAATGAATTCAATTAGCATTCATATTATTCATACACTTCATTCGGAATATTTTTTTTTTCTTTTTGTACTTTGGCCAAATTCACATTGTACAACATTTATTTGCTTGTTGGTTGCTCTGCTACCTAACTTATTGCCAAAGATATTTCTGTTGCCATTGTTATGCTGCAATCTTTCCGGACTACCAGTACTCTCTTCAACTTGCTAATAAACAAATAAATTCTCTTTATAAAGTTTTCGTTTTGTTTTTGCACGAAAACTTGTACAAAATTACTCTCAAATAATTGACCAATAATTTAGCCAAAATAAGCCACTTCATTTTTGGTCTCAATAACACTTGCAAAATGACCAACCAAGCACAGACATGCCAATATCTGGGGAATAGCATTTTGTTGCATTGGTCCGAAAAACGGAAGTATATAAATTCATGTAAAGCAATTGCCTTGAGTGTTTTAGTGTACTGAAAAGTATTCTATAAATTTTGAAGGTCAATAATAAGTAGGAGTATTACGAGCTAGTTGAGCTAAAAATAAAGTTAGTTATGCAAAGATAATTTCAAATGTGCAATAAATAACCTCAAGTAGTTGTGGAAAGTGTCTTAGACATGATAGATTGCCATGAATTGGCCTGGCTATATTAGCCAAAGTTTTAGCTGAAATCAATCATTTGCATGACTTAGTTGGCTTGAAGTTGCTTTTGGCGTGTAAACATTTTTGAGCAGCTCGAGACTTAAGTGAAATAAACACTCTTTGTGCGTTTATGCAATTTTTTTTTTCAATTTTAAAGATATTGCTAGTTTCAATTCCATGTTATAATTCAATTTAGTTTTCTTTAGAGAAAAGCTCGACTTTATGCAAATATTTCTTTCTGAAAATTTTTAAATTTTCCTTTCAAGGAAAACCGGTATTTTATGCAAACTTTTATTATGTATTATATTTATATTTTATTATAAAATTTTGGATAAATTTGTAATATTTTCCAAGCTGCAGGCTTAATATTTCGTAATTTTTTTTTTTTGCTGTTGTCCTTTGCACAAAAATCGTTTGTTTATAAACAACAATCTCATTAATAACTTTATCATAGAAAAACTGCTTGCTTACATATATATCCGCATAAATTTAATCAATATCTGCTCAAAGTGCTTAAAGCAACTACCCCCACTTAAGTAAAAACTTTGATTTGTTTATTGCAACTTACATTATGTTTCCAGACAACTTTATAAGCAGCAGGATTTGCATGCACTTTACACTCGAAATAAACATCATCGCCTTCTTCGATATCCTCGGGATTTAGATTTGAGCCAAGATCCAATTGTAATGTTGGTATAACTGTAAGCAAAACCAAAGCAGAGTTGATATAAGTAAAAAACTGTAAAATAAAACCAGCTCACAAATGCAGATACAGATACATCACACACACACACACCCACACACACACACATAAATTTGCATACTTATCGACTTGTGCTTAGTTTGAGTTGGCAGAGCCGAAGATGCTTATGGCCAGTTAACATTGGGACTATACTTGGCCTATCGAACACAATTTGTTATTTGTTGTAGGCTCTGCCAGCTCTACTATGCGCCTTTCTTTAATTCCTTTTGTCTGGGCGATAAAAAACAATCCGTTGGAAAAAACATGCAAATCTTATACCGCACGACAACGACTTGTGGATATTCTTCAATGCAAAAAGTCATTATTATATTGTGCGGTTATTTTTGGCATCACTTATATATATATTTCTATACTAGGATGCTTCGCCCTCTGCTCGCATCGATTCCCCAACTCATGATTTTTAAATTTTCGTATTTTTGCCTGCTTGCGAATTCGAACTTTTCATTATGACTTTTTTGAACACCAAAACCGCATATCTATAATTTAACAGTAGCTCAATATCGAAAATGAAGATCAGATATGTTTTTATGTCGGGTTTTTCAAAATATTGCAAAATAAAATTGTTTTCTTGAAATAAATCAATGTTTTAATACAGAAAACTATGCAAATATGTTGCAAGCAAATAAAATCTTTTAAGATTACTCATAATTTTTTTAGAAATACCTCTGCTTTCTTTCTACTGCCAAACTATATCATGCTCTGTCTTATATGTTACATATATATTAAAAACTCTTATATACTTCTAACCCAAAGTTGCTTTTATTTCAGGACAAAGAAAAAGGGGTTAATCTGCGCTTATCTGTGATTAGTGTCGCATCGTTTTCTTTGGCACTTGCTTCTAGCTACTGTCTGACTATAGCTACTGACTGCCCAGATATTTGCAATTTTACTTCTTTTATGTTCTGGTCTCACAGGTCTCTCCATAAGGAAGAAACAACTGCCTGCCCCCCACATTCCCCAACTTTTTATGCTCTCAGTTGTTTATTATTATTTTGGCGTCCATTGTTTCTTGCAAAACAAGTTTGGCATTGCTGTTGTTTTTGTTGTTGTTATTGCCTTGTAGTTGGTCTTGGGATTTGCTTACTTTTTTTTTTCTTGCTTGCCTTACATTTTTTTGTCTCATTTTTTGTCTTACTTTTTCTTCCAATCTCTTTTGCTGTAGCCTGCTAGGTTCTTAGCAAAAGTTCTTTAAGCCGATTTTGTCTTGGAAAAGACTTGTTAATGAAATTGAATTTCGCTGGCGCTTAAAAGAGCTCCGCCTCCCTCTCTCTCTCTCTGTCTTCTCTCTCTACACACACCCCCCACACACACACTTGCTTAATATTGGCAACTGTTTAAGTGTGCACAACATGGCCAAGAGCGAGAGAGAGAGACACGGGTAGAGCGCACTCACCAGCTTAACAATGTTTGCATATTTTAAAGAATTCAACTTAAAATCTAAAGTTTAAGTTTGTCATGTGCTCAACAAGTTCATTATCGTAGACTTTAATCCTGGCCAGCTTAGAGAGATGACGACGTTGAAAAAACGACAAAAAAAAATGAAACAGGGAGCAGCAGAAGATGACTACCCACAAACATCTATGCCAAAAAGTAGCTTTTACAATGGCCAACTCGTAGATAGTTACTATAAGTTGGAGCCACAGTGCTGCGGTTAGATGGACTTAAGTGGTAATAACTGTCACTGGCCGGGCCAACTATGCGCCGCTACTCCTGCCCCACACAGCTGCTACTCAACAGACTGCAAACATGGTACAATGTCCCGATGGCTAATGCACTTTATGGCTCAAACAAAGAGAAACAGTAAGACAGTGAGAGAGAGAGAGAAAGCGCGCGGAAGAGTGTGGGCAGCGCAGCCTCTCTTGAAGCTGGGCAGACAAAACGTAATGTTAAACCAAAGCAAACCCAAAACCCGTAACTGCAGCTTAACTTAACGACTTTTGAGTGCCACATTATGTTGCATTCGCAGAAGGCCAACAATTAGCTGGCCAGCTACTTGCTCCAATGACTGTCCATCCATCTAGAGGGTCTCGTCTCCACTTCCATGCACTCAGCTCGCTCGGTTTCTCATTATGTGGCCGGCTCGGGCAGCTTGGTGTCGGTGGTGAGGGGATCTCCACACAGGAGCCACACTGTCATTGTCTATTTGGCAAAACTTTAACAACTGCTCGTTAGTAGTTGCTTTTAAATTGATTTTATGTGGCAACCAGAAAAAAAACGGGCAAACAAAACTGTACTAGCCATATAAATTACATTAACTTGAAACTATTTTATTGTAAGCCGCAAAGTATGTTGAAAATATCTTTAAAATATATAAATTGGTTTATTTTGAAAATAATTGTGAAAATGTTGAGCAAAAGCGTTTTGAAAATGTCTGTGAGAAATCGTAGGTAGTAGTCTTGAGTGGATTTAAAATCTTAATAGAAGTAAAGTTTCGTATTACTTTCGCCCCAAAATAGCTGGAATAGCCTTTAATTATAGCTGAAATAGTTAAAAAAATGCTTATGACTGGCAATTAGGTACAACAGCATTAGTTTGATTAGGAATTACAGACAGATCGACTACTGTCATACCGCTTTGGCAGTAAATGTAAAAATCTACTTTCGGAAATATTTGACACATTTTCGTTAAGCTTTTTAGCATAATTTAAATTTTCGAAAATATGAAATACCCATACAAATTTTTGGTCAGCTGAAATGCTTTTTAAAAACAGTATCACTTAAGACTCTGAAAATCAATTGAGGAATGCTTTTAGATTTAAATAAATTAATTCTAAAGCTTCTGCAGGGTATGCCATTTGTGGAGTGGCAGTTCGACTAATGTTATATCGCGTTGGAAGCGTCAGAACAACCTGCTGAAATACTCCAGCTTTACATTCAAAATAAATTTTCTATTGACAAAATCAAACGTGTGCTTCGTGCTAAAAATTTAGATAAAAGTGCGACCGTTGATAGCACTATAAGACGTTTCTACGTAAAATTTGTGAATTCTGCTAATGTTAGAAGTGCCAGCCATGTATTCAGACAACAAAAAAGGCGACCAAAATATTGAGAACGTACGAGCCAGTGTTGAGGAGAAGCCACAGACATTGAATTATTGTCGTTCTCAAAAGTTGAGCATCGCTCGAACCTCTCTGCGTTGCATTATTCGTTTCGATATGTTTCTGTACAAAAGCCAAATGGCACACAAACTATACCCAGCTAACTAGCCGCGTCGTGTCAATTTTGCCAAATGGACCATTAAAACGGCTGAGAACGGAGTCAACTTTAGGAAAAAAATCATCATGTATAAAAGAAGCACATTTTACATTAAATGGAAGCATGAGTAGTCAAAATTGTCGGTTCTCAGCCACTGAAAACACTCAAATAATTGAAGAATAGCCTCTATACGATCAAAAAGTAATAGTCTGGTGTTTGTGCGGATATGATCAGCCATCCCTATTTTTTTGAAGACTTTGATGAAGCAGCAAACGAAATGACGAAAATGACGAGCGTTATCAAACAATGATAACAGATATTGAGATGACTTTTGTTCATGAAAATGGTCTGAATAGCTTCCAACTAGATGACGCAAAATGCCACATACTGTACTCCAAACCATGGATTTATTGGAATCGTTCTTCTGCGAACGAGTTGTATCGAAATATGGTGATTTTGACTGGCCATCGAGATCACGCGATGTACCGTCACCAGACTTTTTTTTTTGGAGGATATTTCAGATCCAAGGTATACGCTGATAAGCCGAGGACTATAGCTCCTCAAGTGTAACAGAAAGACAAAATATGACGCGAATTTGCAGCCACATTTGCCGATTCGTTGTTCTACACAATCGAACACGAAATGATCATCAAAATGAAAAAAAGAAAAATTGGTTTCTTTACTTGAAATAATGCAATAGAATATATGCAGAAAATTTTTAGTAAAATGCATATTGTTTAATGTTTCAAGTGCTTATTCCAGCATTCTCTAGGTGGCGGCAGCTTTTGCAAACATAATTTTGTGTTTTTTACATATCTCCAATCGAAAATATAAGATGAACTTATTAACAAATGCGTCGGCGGCATTTTTATTGAAATTACATATTCCGTTTATATTCTTACTTTTGAAAACACAGAAAGATTGACAATTCCCAAAGTTATGAAAATTTTACCCAAAAATAAATATTTTCCACTTGACTATGGTCATCGCTCCAATGGCAAAGCATTGAGATATCTTTATTAACAGCTGTTCAAAGTTTACAGGGGCCTATAGCTTGTCGACGAGTTCCAATGATGCTGTCTTCAGTCAATAGAGTTTTTCCTAGGTGAATAGCGTCTATTTATTTCGCATCTACTGGACAAATGTACCAGCGCTGAAGAGTGGAATCGAACCACCGATAATCCGATATAGCCGGGAGTATGATAGCACTCGCAACCGTAGGCTTATTATTATAAAGCTCAATACTTAATTAATACTTCGTTCTCTTATTGCCAATCTAACCTTAAAAGTACTCCCTATTTATTAAAAATCTGGCAAAACAAGCTTTTTTAATCCTAATGTTCTTCATAATTTACGATTTGTACATATCTTTATATACAAATGTTTAAAACTTGACATCAACACTTCGTTTTCTTATTACGAATCCCAAGTTATAAGTATCCAGAACTTACTTTTCATTAAAACCTAGTAAAACTTACTTTTTGTCTCAGATAGTAGAGATATCTCTACTTTATCTTGCCAGCATCAACCAAATCTTTGGCTCTTCACTCCAACGCTTTTGTTCCTTTGTTTCGAAATCAATCTTACTTTTATAATCAAAGTATTTTGGATTTTATATTGACAAAGTCTTCTGTTGGCCTTGGTAGCGTAGTTGTAGTGAACTCGCCTCTAAGCCATAAAGTCAGTGATCCAATTCTACCAAGAAGACCGTAGTTAAGGGGTATAAATTTAGTTATTTTAAGTCTTCTCTTAAACTTCTGATTCAAAGCTCCATCACTATATCTTGCATTCTTTCTTTCTACTTTACCGCCTCTTGAACACAAACTAACCCTAGCCCTCTAATAGATTTGCCCAGCGCTCTCTAAGTCTTCCAACAAACCGGCCGTCTTCATTACATGTAATTAAAAGCCATAAATATTAAATGTCTACAACTTTGCATTTTGGCCGAAAAGTATGTCTGGCTGAGACTTAATGCTTCTTATGCATTTACTCGGCCAATTGCTGCTACATTTATCAGTTAATTTTCCGGCCACATGAGTTTCCATGCATGCCTTCAACAATGTCATCATATTTAAAGCGCAGCTAAATCAAAAGTTTACCCAACACACACCGACTCTTTCACTAACTTGGCTATAAAAACTTGTGGCCACATAAATTTTTGGCCAACCTTAGCCAGCTTGCCAACCCAAAACCCCCGAAAGACGACGACGGCCGGCTGCGTGCTTAAAACCAACTTTTTGCGCTTTTATTTAGGGGGCATTCTCTTATTTCTTCTAATCTGCCAAGTCATTATTTTTATTACGGATATGACTTTAATTTTACGTGTTTCCTGCTGATTTAATGTTTACACTAATATGAGTTGATTGTGTGGAAAACGGAAAATTGTTGCTGCCGCTCGCCTCTGCTGCTCGCCACACAAACAAAAGATTAATAATATGTTTAAACTTTAACTTCAATGCGCCTAATTATGCAACACAGTGGAGCATGCGTGAGGGTAGAGTAGTGCTGCGGCGCCTTAAAGTGTTACGCCTTATAAAGTAATTTCCATGGCACCGCTCAACAGCACTCTCAGTGTGCCCGTGTTGACCCACAAAGTCATGTGCCCCCCTAGCTCTTGGCAACTGCAGCGGCAACAACTTTTATATATACCCATTTTTTTTTTCAATTTGTTGCGCCCCAGTTTGGGGCAGAAGCAAACAAAGCGCGGCGTAAAGAAGACACAAAATACTTTTTCTCGAAAGCAGAAATCTCAGGAAGTGCAGGGGCAAAATATTTTAAGCACGCTATAAACATGTAAATGAGCATGGAAATTGAAATTGTTATCTAATTTTTTATATCAGCAGCGACGATGGCGGCGGCAATAGCGCGTAAAAATGGAAAGTCTGCTTCAAGGCGCTATGGATGCTCCGAAACTCTCGAGATGTTGTTTTTGCTGCCACTGCCGCCAACGTCGCTGCCGCCGCTGCTGTTGAAAGGAGTAAAAGTTTTCCGGCAGCGCAGGGGTGGCGGTAGAAGCTTTTAGATAATAGACATGGGAAACAGTTTGCTTGGATACTGACATTCCCATCGACATGCTTGTCGACAGCAAACTCTTTGAGACTATTGAAACATAAAGTGGGTTGGTTGGGGGGAGGAACTCGGGTCATGTGTGTGTGTTTCTAGGGTTAAGCGTAAAGTGTTTCAGCTGCCACTAAAAAATAAGTTGCTTGCTTTCAATTTTTGTCGCATATTTTACATATTTTTAATACTCTGTAAACGCAATGCAGTGAAGGGTATGACTGAAAGGGCAGCTGCTATTGTACATTAGAACGCGCGCGTCGGAGCACCTGTAGCTCAGATAGCATAAGGTCTGGAATTGGGAAACATTTCGGAAATATTAAAAACATTCGTTTGTAAGTAATGGGTTGCTTTGGTAATAACAGAATTTAGTAGCTGTTTTGGTAAGGATTACAAACATTTGAAAAGAGTTACCAGCATTGAATTGTAAGGATATGGAATCGTAAACTTCTAAGAACATGCCTTGAGTAGAATTTATTGACTTAAATTCTCCATCGCAAATGAAAGTAGATTGGACACATATTCTACAAGCCAATGGATATCTGACAAAGTAGGCTTTAAATTGATACATTTCTCGAAGTAGGCGTTAGATTGGAATACACACGCAAGCCAATGGATACCTCTAGGAGTAGAAGTTTGATTGAAATCCGTATACAAGCTAATTGAAATCTCTCGAAGTTGGTGTAAGATTGGCATCCGCAAACAAGCTAAGTAAGGTGTCTCGGAGTAGGCGTTAGATTGCAATGCGCAAACAAAGTAATGGTAATCTCTCGAAATAGACGTCCGATTGGGATCCATATACAAGCAAATTAAGACTTCTCAGCGGAGGCGTTAATTTGGAATCCTCAAAAAAACCAATGGAGTTTTCTTGAAGTATGCATGTATGTGACCTCTCGAAGTAGGCGTTCTATTGGGATCCACAAACAAGCTAATTAAGATCTTTCGAAGTAGGCGTTAGATAGGGATTCGTATGATAGCCCATAACAACGTGACATTGATCCAAAAGAAGAGAAATATCTCCTAAAAACTACAGAAAAATAAAGTGAATTACGAAAAACAGAAGTATCTACGAAAGGTTTTTGAATGCCCTTAGCTGCAGTTATTAGGTGAAGTAGGATGATACACTCAATAAATATGTAAGAATCTTGACTATAGTTAATAATTTTTTACATAATTACAAGTGTTACAACCAGAAGGACCTCAATCAGTCCAATTACAATTTTTTGAAAATTGTTGCAGTGTATTGCCAAGTCGTGCAATATCCCATAGCTCGATATTTTTTTTAATATTTTCGCATAGAAATTTTTTTTTTGATGAACAAACTTTGCTGAAACTTGTTTCTTTGCATTTTTAGAGCCTGTTGTTTAGGCCATATATTGTTTCTTGCCTCATTTTCCTGCTTTTCTTCTTTTTTTTTGCGGCAACATCATAAAACAAGCGTTTGACATTCGAGCCCGAAAAAGAAAAGCCGCTTTGGCTGCATGTCTGATGAGATTTATATGCAAAGCAGTATCGATTCCAACATAGGCGATAAGCACTTGGTATTATATGCTTTATGGCATAGACCCAATATATTCGCGTGTGTGTGTGTGTGTGCGTGAGTATGCGTGTGTGTGAGTGTGCGTGTATTTGTGTATGTGTAATTTATGTGAGGCCATAAACCAAAGCCCTTCGATGTCAAACATGTGTAATTATGCCAACCACAAAAATGGCTAGTAACAAAGTGTGGAAATTTTGTATATGAAAGGGTTCTGGGTGCTATAAGCTATACACTCGGCCAAAAAGTAGAGTAAATTGAAGCAAAGAGTTTGTCGAAATTGGTGTAGACATCGATTTTGGATGACATTCGATATAAGAAGCTGTAGTAAAAGATTCAAAACTCAAACTTTTCTATATAGCAATATAATTAAGTGTAATTTTTTTTGATAACCTATTTTTTTTTTGCTTTTCACAGCTGACGCGTTCTATGAACGCAAGATTTTAGAAATTTCGCAGAACTATAAATTTTTTTGAAATCAAATAAAAAGATCACCGTTTAAAATTTAAATTATCGATGCAGTAGAGAAGCCTGTAATTGATTATTTTTTTTCGAACAATTAAGACCATTGTTGAAGGTTGGAAGTGATTCCTTTTGAGCCCGCAATTTTATGATAGAGCCAGCTCCTTTAACTATGCTTATCGCTCCTAAGACGGAGCATTGAGACGCCTTTAATAAAATCTGTTAGAGAAAATTGAATATTTGTGTACCGCCTTGACAAACTGGAATGTGCGGCCACCATAGTCGAATACTTTTCTAATAGTAAGATCAAACTGCGTATTATGTAGTCGCCCAAACACCACCTATACAAAGAAAGCACGACTCACCGTTCTTACCCAGTCTAAAAACTGTAAAAAATTTATAAAAATTCCGTAATACTTACAGAAAACATTTAGCTTCATAGCTGTCTCCCTAATGCCATTCCGCACCAGCTCATTGGTGGCACGACACGATAGCGCTTTGCCATGATCCTCTCTGGTGGGCGTTATCGTTAACAACGAAGTGCTCACATTGCCATCTCCCGTCACCTGTCAAAATCGTAAGATAATCGAAAATTCCATTTAGTTTATGTCAGAGAGAAACTGCTGCCGCACTTACCTTTTGACTATGGCCATGCAGCTCGAGATTACCCATCCACCAGGTGATTTTTGCTGGAGGTCTCGAACCAATGGCCAGACATTCAATCTCATACTTTCGATCCGCTGACATTGGTTGATTGTTAAAACTGATTTCCACCAACATTGGACGAACTGCAAATTGTAAAAAAAAGGAAAGGAAAAAAACAAAAGCGGGTGAAAAATCAACAATTTTTGTATACATTAATTTTTATAGTTAATTTATTTGCTTAAATGGCATTTAAAGGGTTTTCCAGCGATTTTTCTCTCGCAAAGTTTACGTGTTTTTTATTTGTTCGCTTTTGTTTATTTATTCAAATTGTGTGTGAAAAATCGAAAACGCAATGGAAATGACAAGCAATACAATTAAAATTAATTGCAACAAATTACGTTTGCATTGCCATGCGTTGCAATGCGTTGTTGCAACAACAACAACAAGAGCAACAATAACAACCATTTTGCAACAAAAACAAAAGACAACCGCCACACACATAAAGCTATTGTAAGAGCGTGAAATAATTATGTTCGTAAAGAACAAAGTTGACATTGCCTTAAATATAAAAATAAAATAATATATTATATATACGAAATATGTAGATTATTGCTGAACGTTTTATATATTACGTATAGTTTGGAGGGGTATGAGGTTATAGTAATATACGATTCATCTGAAAATTCATTCATCTATAAATTGTAATAATTACAAAAGGTGTGGGAAGCTTTACAAAATCTGCGCCTTTTGAAACAAGATAAATGCTCTGGCTGGCTATTGAAATCAAAAATAATACATAAAAAATGAGATGATATTCAGATTAAAAGTAAGAGTCGACCAGACTAAAAAAACAATCCCAATTTTACATTTTTTGTATAAATTTTACTTTAATTGATGAAGTAATGTTATTTTAATTTCAGCTTTAATCTTGAGGCTGTTGAAGTGAACATGGCTTACTCTTAGGTTTAATATTAGCCTTATTTTGCGTAAGAAAAATATTGAATTTTTAGTATACAATAGACCCACCTATTAGCATTTTTAAGACGGAAGTCGTCGCAATAAAGTAAGTTTCAGAACTTACGCTCACACTGCACCAACCCAAAGTCAACATTTTCGACGACTGTCAGACGGCAATTAAATCCACGCAAGTCTATTAGCTCCAAATGTGTACTGGCAAGCAGGGTCTCACTCTAGATGCGTTAAACACCCGCAAGAGGATGTGCATCTTTTGGGTGTCCAGACACCAGGGCATTGACGGTAACAAAATGGCGATAGGTTAGCTAAAGAAGGTGCCGAATTGACAGCAATGAGGGATGAAGACGTAAGGACACCTCTAAGGACTCTATAATACGACGAACTGGGAAATCCGCCCCGAAACTAGCCAAGCACATCTAACAACTTCCTAGGAAAGACTGCAGGCTTGTGCTGGGCTTTCTAACGGGCCAAAAGGCTGGGCATCACCGACAACGATGCATGCAGGAAGTGCAGGGAACCAGAAGTCAAAGAAACCCTGGACACCTGTTATGCAAATGCTCTACCCTCCGTACCTCTAGAGCTAGATTTTTGGGAAGATCAACGTTGGACTCGCTGGCAGAGGCAGCTCGAAGGTACCCCGGGGGGCCTACTGGCTTTTACCTAACCTAATACAGGCGTTCCACCAATCTTTTAGAACTTTCCTCTCTTATTATTAATGGTTTTACAGAACAAAAGCAAACTGATGTTATATATACTGACTTTAGTAAAGCCTTTGACTCTGTAAACCATAGCCTTCTCCTTTTTAAACTGTCACGTTTGGGTTTTCCGTCTGGCGTTCTAAATTGGATATCTTCTTATTTATCTAACCGAGTTCAGAAGGTAATTTTTAAAGGCAGTGCATCTAAAGTGATTAAAGTCACATCAGGCGTACCACAAGGTAGCCATTTAGGTCCTCTACTTTTTAATTTATTTCTAAACGATCTTCCCCAAGTCATCTCCCATTCTCGCATTCTCATGTATGCAGATGACGTTAAACTTTTCATGACCTACAATGATACCAGCAAACAACTACTTCTTCAAAATGATTTTGAAAGCATCCAGCTATGGTGCATGTGCAACCAGCTGTCTCTTAACGTATCAAAATGCAATGTTATGACGTTTTATCGTTGTGCCCCATATTCTGCTACATACTCCTTAGGCACTTATACATTGGAACGCGTGAATAGCGTGTCCGACCTTGGTGTCTTATTTGATCCTAAACTCAAGTTTAATAAACACATTTACAACATCGTAAACAAAGCTCGAGGGGTTCTTGCATTTATTAAGCGGTGGTCAAAAGAATTTAATGACCCGTATACTACCAAACTGCTGTACGTTTCGCTTGTCCGCCCAATTTTGGAATACTGCTCCTGCATTTGGAACCCTCAATACCAACACTATCAAGAGTTGATCGAGTCCGTTCAAAAACAATTTTTAATATTTGCTCTTCGGGGATTAAACTGGGATCCCAACATTCGCTTGCCATCCTATACATGCAGACTTCGCCTTATCAAATTACCTTCGCTAAGTGATCGTAGAACATGCCACGGCGTGCTATTTCTGCATAAGCTTTTACTCGGTCTCATTGACTCTAACGCTCTCCTTAATAAAATTTCTTTCATCATTCCTTCCAGATTAACTCGTAATTTTCGACCTCTAGCATTAACTTTTTGTAGAACTAATTATGCGTTACACGATCCTTTTCGTGTCCTATGCGCAAATTATAATAACCTCTATAATTTCGTCTCCTTTGAACGGTCTATCCAATCCATTTCTTCATCTATCCTATCCTATCTGGATTCCCCAAATCGAGCTTCTTTGACCAATTATGAACTATAAAAACCTATCTTGGTCAACGCTGTTCTTTGGCTTCTATTTGGAATAAATGTTTAAATTTATATGCTACTTTCTGTTTTCATCTTTTACATTGTAAATCCAAGTTCCTGGCTAGCCCCAGATGTGAGACGGTGCATATCTATAAAAAATTCACCCATCAAGCTAGGAATACGGATTAGTTTTATTATATTTTTTCCTTTTTATCAATTATTTCATAATTTTTAGAATGTTTAAGTTGTCTAATGTTAGGTCAACTGGACTTAGTTGTACCCTTACGTATTAATAAATAAAAAATAAAATATTTATAGTTCGCTCATCAAATAATATATTTATATTATATTCTTAAAACTGTCTGAAATCGTACTTAGAAAAGCTATATGGAACTCCGATTCGAATTGTTAGAAACTAAATAAAATAAACCATAATTCTGTTAAACTTATTAAGAATGAAAGTGTTGTCTGCAAATCTAGTTATATGATTTTCAATACTCTTCGTAAATATAAAATTGCTCAATGGCTTCTGGAGTCTCAGAATTAAATATTGCCAGTTTTTTGTCTTGAGATTTTAGGAATTTTTATACGTTTCTAGTTGCACACATTTCTGATTTTAAAATCAGAGTTTGCCATTGTGTGTCGCATATATTTATATATTCAACTTAATTACTTAGTTCTTTATATGCTTCCAAATATGTTTGGACACCCTTTGTATTTTTTCCACTATTTTATTTCAATTTTGAAGCCATGCATATATTCATACAATTGCAAATGATTACAATAGGTTTTTCTAAACAAAGCTATAATGAATTATTAAATATGTTGAATTACAATACAATTTATAAAATAATTATTTGTGAACTATTAAAAAGAAGATATAGGGTGACTCATGGTAGAGTTACAGTGGAAATACAAGAAAAGGCGTGTTGTCTCATGCATGCAGCATAGTTTCATTGCTCTCACTTGATTTTTCTGTTACCAACTCTCTCTCTCTCTCCCTCTCTCTCTCTCTCTCTCTCTCTCTCTATCTCTCACTATCTGTCGCATTTGTTGAAGTCACAAAATTTATGTTGCTAACAAACTCTGCTTTACCTTCGTAATTATACCCTGAATTAAAATTCTTGAGGCAAATATTTACAAGAAAATCAATTTATATCTCATTCTCTCAATCTATATATTGCTCTCTCTCGCTATATTTCTTTATTTATCTCTATCTATCTATATATATATCTCCCCCTCCAGCTCTCTCTTTCTTTATCCATATTTTCCGCTCGGTCTCTGTCCCATTTCGAGTGTTTCTTACACAAAATTAAATAGTCTTATAGTCTTTTTTACTCTGCCCACTAAAGTGAACACTGTGCTGATTCATTGATCTTTTTTTTTGAAATAAATTGCTGAACAACCTATAACACTCTTTTCTAAACTTTTCCAACAAACCTAAGTTTGGATTTTACCTTTTTTGGGAAGAAATAGCTTCTCGGTTATTTTATAACTATTTTCTCCCAACTTTACCACAAACTTCAAGCTTACATAGCATATATAGTTGTGAAGTGAATATAAGAGAATTATCGGTTATTTTATCTAATTCCTTCTTCAAAAAGGTGAAACTCAAACTCATAAATTTTTTAAAATTTTTTTAAAAAGATTCAACTAAAACTGGTGGGTTTCCTTTAGCTTCAGCATTTTCGGCACAATGAAAATTTGTAATGTATCTCAATTTTTTTTCCTATTCCAATTCCAAATGTTTCTTTATCAAGGTCTGCTGCCTTGTACTTGGAATGAGTTTCTCAGCGCCACTCAGCTGTATTGTGAACTATGACACCTGGAATAAGATCGCTCACTACTTTAACCAAAAAATCCTACACTTATTTAAAGAAATGGCCATCTGGTATTCTTGAAACACGGCCAGTCTTACGTTTAAAGCTGAATGCCAGAAATAAAAGATTAAAATCAAAACTTTACATTTTATTAAAATAGGTTGAACTATTTTATATTTATATTAGTTGTCGGATTTAAACAATCATTAGTGAAATCTTCCAATAAGCTCTCCTTATACAATCTGCCTCAAAAGTTTCTTGTTTTATTAATGAAGAGTTAAAGAATTAATTGCTCAAATGTTAAGCTCAAAATGTGCCACCCTTTATTCTTTCATATATTAGTATTTCAAATTCGCTGTGCTGAGAAAGTAATAGTATGCTCCTAGGAAGATTCTTTAAAAAAAAAACTAATCAATTAACTAAAAACGTGCTGTCAAGTTATGCACGCTTCACGCCTTAAACACTTTTCGAATAATCACTTCAATTCGTAAAATTCATTGCTGATTTTTTTCAAATTAAAAAAATAAACTAAATGAATTCATAGCAAAATACAATTAGTGTTCATGCAGCATTCCTATTCTAGCATTTTTTGTGAGCTGGTCACCCTGTTCGTGCAAATCATAATAAATAAAACGCAGCTATTTATTTTTGCATTTTTAAATCAAAAGTTCTGGCATAGTATTTTTAATTCCAATATTTATTAAAATTCATTGGTGCATTTATATTGTTTACCTGCTAAATGAAAAGTAGCATATTTTCATATAAATATATATAGAATTTACTATATAATATAAACTTTATAATAAAAACAAAAATAAACACAAAACAAATACTTGAAAAAAAAATTACTTCCAACGAAAACATGTAAATATGTTGTAAAGCGAATAAAATAAACATTTAAGCATAGAGTACAGAGGCTAGAGGATGGTATGGAAAGGTACATATGAAGTAGCAATTTGCACATATTGTTGCATGCCACCACGTAATGCAACAAGGTTCATTAACGCATTTACACAATTTTATTTGTTTGCTTTTTTTGATGTTGTTGTTTTTTGCTTTGAAACTATTTTCATTTGTGTCTGGTATTTATTTTATTTGAGGGGGGCTTTTTTCCCCATTTGGACTTTGGCCAATCTTTGTAGTGAATTTATTTAAAATTATAAATTACACATTTTGGTTAGCCAAAATAAAGTTTAAATAAATGCAAATGAGCATGGAATATAAGTGGTAGTTAAATGTTCATAGATATGTGGAAGTGAACTAGTTCGAATGAACTTTTAGTTATACTTAATTTTTTATATTATTTGAAATGAGAAGTTTTTAGTATAAATTTTTCTTGATTGACAGCGCTGACTAATTTTTGTTTTTAATTTTTAGAAAAGAAGAATAACTATAATATTTATTTTTGCAGCAAGCAAGCAATAAAAATATTTTAATTTGAATCATCAGGGGGCTGCTACGATCGAATATGCATTTGAACCTTTCAAATCTACATTTTGGGCATTGAAAACAAGCAAGTCATGACAAAAAAAAAAACTAGCTAATAATTTTAACTAACCATATAAACAAATCCCATCGTGAAAAAATCTGTATGGTATATATAAATAAATAATTAAAGTCGTAAATTTTTTTTTGTCAGGATTTCGAAGTTGGAGAAAATAAAAGTTTTTCAAAACGCACTATTTAATATAAAACTTTTATTGTGATTGACAATTCGACAGTTTCCAACTTAATCACAATTCTTCAAAGGATCAACAATACGAATTCTTCAAAATTGATCTAAAATCTTCAAAATCTCAGTCTAAATTTAACTTGTGCTGCCTGAAACTTGCATCAAAATTACTTTTTTCGCTTTAGTTTGGTTTGCTGCATAAATGCTGCTTTTAATCCTTACCGAAAATCAAAAATCGTTTATTGCATTCGAAATCTTTGAACCTAACCACAATTCTTAAAAGAATCAATACACAATACGATTTCTTCATAATTTATACATAATCTCAATAGTCCCAACAGAAATTGGACTTGTAGTGCCTGAAACTGACATCGAAAGCCCTCTATTCGCTTTAACTTATGTCAACCCAGAAAAATCAAAAATAGCTTATTGCATTAGATGGGTGTCAACTCAAAAGGAGAAACGTTAATGGCGCTTCAGAGCCTATCCATAATCTCAAAAGTCTAAGCCAAGATTTGCCTTGCGCTGTCTGGCATTTGCATGTAAAATCATATTTCCACCAAAAATTTTTGAACTTTCTATGTGATCTACCATTTGTCAGCTTTCAACTTAATCACAAGTCTTCAAAACTTCAACAATTTTGATTCTTCAAAGTTTATCCATAATCTAAAAATGTTCAGCAAAAATTAGGCCAAAAACTGCCTGAAACTTGCATCTACATCGCCTCATTCATTTAGCTTGTTGGAAAGAGCAGAAACCTACAGAATCCAAAATAATAATAAAAGCGATGCTGCATTCTGTGCAAAACGATTATGTGTTCCCATTTTCGATCAGAATGCAAACACCAGAAGTACGTCTAAATGTTGAGGATTTATAGATAATATTGAAACAAGCAGCAAATATTGAAAAACAAAATTCCCAAAACAAGTTAGAGTTAAAAACTTGAATTTGGAAACTTTTAAAGTTAAAAGAGAATTAACTATTATTCCCCTTTGTGCTTCGAAATCTATATAGTTGATCTGCAGAAAAAATTTTTTTGCATACTCCACATTTCGTTAAATTTAAAAAGTTAATTGGTGAAACAATATTGAAATATCAAAAGCTTTTTCACCAAAAAAAAAACTCCCAATCCCCTTTTTGTAGCTCAACTGCAAATTTTTATATTTAAATTCATGAAATAATTTTAAAGTTTTGTTTTGCAAATGTCACTGTATCCATGAACTTCCAGCGCATTTTAAACTTTAATTCAATGCTTGACACATACAAAAAAAAAAAAAGAAAACAAAAAATAGATATTTACAATTAAAAAAAATAATAATAAATATAAAAATAATTGCATAGTATATGCAGCATTTTTATTTATTTAACCGCATTTTTTTATGGCCTATTCAGTGTCAGTTTTACATATTAAGTTGCATTTTTTATTGTTTTTTTTTTGCTGTTGCTCGTTTTGTTGTTTTATATTATTGTTGTCGTTGTTGTTGCTGGTATATAACACTTGTGCTCTGAGGCTATTATTGTTGTAAAAGAATACTTTTTAGTGCATTCATTGTAATTAAATTAATTATGCACATTTGCATTGGAAAATCATTTTAATGTTTAATTAAACGCATTACAAAAAATTAACGAATAAAAAAATGCTGGGGCATTGTCATTTATTTTACAATTATGCAAAAGCGTTTTTTAGCATTTAATAAAACTACAATTTTCTTAAAAAATAAAAACGCCCGAATATTGCATTAAATATTATAAATATATGGGCAATCCCTAAGTTAATATTTTAAACTGTAAAAAATGCTGAGTGTTTTACGAAAAAGATGGTATTTTATCTAAGTTTCGAAGCACCGCGATCGTATTTCTTGAGCATATCTTTTGACCAATCGACACGAGCCTTTGTTTGAGCGATTGACAAATTGTGAGGGATCCAACCTTCAATGGTAATAAAATAATCTCACGAAAATGTTTACGATTTTATTTTGTTTTTATTAATCGAGATAAATTTGTTTAGTTTGTGTGAACAACACAAATACCGCTCATATATAAAAATCTTCCCAGTGTTGTCAAACGGCAACACTAGTGTTGCGCAATACCGAAATATAAAAAATTTAGTTTTGAGTTTACGCATTTTGTAGCAACTTCAAAACATCGAAGCATTATTTATCGAATTTTACGTATACGCATTTATTTATTAATATTTAAAGTCTAGCCAGGCGGAAGTGTAAATCACCAAATCACGTGCGATAATTGCAACTATGTGTGTGTGTGTGTGTGTGTGTGTGTGTGTGTGTGTGTGTCTGTGTGCCTGTGCCACATAATACATACAAAACTCCTGCTATTGTGTTAGTAGCATTTTACATAAACCCCGAAAAACAAAGCTGACGCTCATGCAAGCAACTCATGCAACATGCAACATGCAGCAAGCAGATTTTGTTAATATTTTAGTTGCTGTTCGAGCTGCTTAATTTTTATTTAATTATGCATGGAATTTATTGCTTCAATTGACTCGGCTGTAAAAGTCAATCAAAAACACATATCCCAAGCAGACAAACCTGTGGCGACCTTGAACTTCAACTGCGACCCTTCCTTCCACCGCCCAGAAATGGTAGTTCAGCCTGCCACAATGTGGCACATTAATTATCTAATTCTTAGTGGCGTTCATAAAATTAACTAATTGAGGTCAGACTTATTATACAAGAATTTCTTTTTTTTCTCTCCCTCTTTACTTTGCTGCCACTGTGGCACGCACAAGGCAAAACGCCACGCAATGTGTAGGCGGTACCAATAACTCCCGGCAGCTTTTGCAACCGGACAGTGAAGCATGCATACATAAACAAATGCTCTTTAATTAGTTATATAGTTATATAACCATATCCGTGTATGTGTGTGTGTGTACTTGCAATATTAATTGACTTTGTCATTTATGGCCCCGTTTGTGGAGTACCAATACAGCCGCTTCGTAAGTCATTGAACCCGCACTGCCAAATCATATTTGGCTATAAAATTATATTACATATACAATATATATATATATTTTTATTACATTTTAGCTTTTATTATTGGCGTGTTAACTTTTATGTCAAGCTAAAATGTCTGAGTGCCACATATACATGTATTTGTTGCGTACAGCTTGGGCATATGTAATATCAAGTATACGCGTAGTCAGCCAGCGACAACATCTTCACTTTTATTAGGACTCTACGCCCCTTGAGATGATATTGACAAGAAATTGCGCGACGCATTGACAGCAATTGGCAATTTTTTGACATCAAATTCAATACTAACTTTCGCCATTTTGTCAATCAATATTGACAAGCGCAGGCAGCAGCATATTGTCCATTGAGAAACAACAGCCACCGTGAAGCAGCGAATCAATAAAATTTAAGTATATAATAATACTAAGTATATTAAAGACACTGGGTTGGTTGGTTTTGTGTTTTTTTGAAACAGCATTTATGTGATTTAAATATGTTGGCCATAAGTTTTTGCTGAGTATGTGGTCAAATGACTTTAAAGATTTAAATAAAAAAATATAAAAAAAATAAGCTTGTCTTTTAAGAGACTAAAATTTTACATAATGAAAACACTTACTGGTATTAGCTAAGCAATATTTGAACTTACAATTGTAACTATTTTTAATAAATAATAATTTTTTTTTAATACTAATTTATTTAAAAATTAATTTAACTTTTTTGCTTGAAATAAAACCGGGTGCAACCAAGTCTCATTTAAATTTTTCAATTTACGAAAAATTGTTTGTAGCAAATAATTTTAATAAGTGCACAATTTATGCATAAAACTATTTTAAATTTAAACAAAGTATTAACATAAAAATATCTATAATTTATTTTATTTTGTATTTTGTTTTTATTTCAAATGAAATATTTTTAACAAAACATAAATATAATTAAAAAAGTTATTTATTTATAAAATTTACATTTTATTAACTTTAAAAAATAGAAATCTTTCTTTTAAAATTTACTTTTAAAGGAAAATTTTAGTTTCGTAAATCGAAAAATTATTATTAAATAAAGGAAAAATCTAAGCCTAAAATTATTTTAACTTCAAAAAATAAACATAGAATTTTATAAAAATCAACCAGTTTCTTAAAAATGTTTAATACACTTTTTTTTATTTTTTATTTACCCTAATAAAGTCAAGTATGTGATTTAATGGAAAACTTAACTTAGTTTAATTATTGCTATTTTTTTTTATTATATTATTTTCAATATTACATTATTATAATAGTTTGTGATAAATGCAGTATTTTTATTTGAACTGAATTCGGATCAACTGATACATTTTGTGTGTTTTAAAATGATTTCAGCAATATTTTCGGGAGATGAGGAGTACATATTATTTAAATCAATTTAAACAAACTATATAATTTTCAAAATTTGTTGTATAAGATCGTTACAAAAAACTATACCAAAACTTTTTTGGGTATACAATACGTACCACCAAAAACTTTTTTCAAAACTCACGATAAGAGCGAAAAAAATTATATATAAAAACTGTCACAAAATGCTAAATCTCTCGGAACTGTCATACATATAAAGCAAGTTCCTATGAACTGCATATAATATGTATGTCACGTAGGGGCTTAAAGTATATATTTATATGATTCGCCTATATACCCTACAATTCAAACAATATGGCCTACACACACACACAGAGAGAGAGACAGCTGCATTTTTGGGGTCAAATTGGCAAAGAAATATCTGCCATGGCTTTTTCGGACTTTGTTGCTGTTGTTGTTGTAGTTGTTGCTATATTTTGGTTGTATTTGCATAAGCCATTTTATTATCTATACATTTTGTTGTTTTATACGTTTTTGTTGTGCTTCAGTTGGGATTTTTTTTTTTTTTGGTTTTTGTTTTCTGTGTTTTTATCTGGACAGCTATTTGTTAAAACTTTTATCGCAACATTTAAAACCGGGCACTACAACAAACACAAAAAAAAAACTACGACGAAAAAAATAAAAAAGGTGTAAACAAAATGAAATAAATGAATAAATAAACTGTTTGCCAAACCATTTTTCACACCATATTGTGCGTGTGTGAGTGTGCCTGTGTGTGTGTGTGGAAACTCAATTTAAAATTTTTCAATTTTATGCATAGTTGAAACTTGGTATTGCAATTGTTACCAATGCAATTGTTGTCCTATCCATTAAGGCCAACAACTGCCATGAACAAGTGAATAACTAAAAAAAATAAACTACTCGCTGCCATACGATTACTCTGCTTTATTTATCGATATAGAACATATATGGAGAGTTGGCAGACAACGGGGATCATGCGGTACTTACGATATAGCTCAATGGTTATATTAGTTGCCACATATTTCTTGTGGAAATTGCTCGCCTGACACGTATAGACCGCATGCTGATGTATGCGTGACAAGTTGCGCACAACTAATTTGCTATTGATGGCTCCTTCGTAGGTATAATCGACGACAGAGCTCTGCAGTTGTCCATTCATCAGCCAGGTGACAGTTGGCGGTGGCGAGCCTGAAAGTAGTTTGGGAGACGCAAAATGATGGTTATTAGTTTGAGTGACATTTGGTATAACTTTAAAGTCAATATTTGTTGTAGCAGCTTAATTAGTTTAATGCAGTTTTGAGCATCTATGCACACTTCGATGCGGTCTATCGACAAACGATAAACAACTTATATAAAGCAGGCAGCAAACACAACTTACTACCAAAACGACATTAAAGTTACTTCGCAATCTAGCAATCGAAAAGTATTGAGCAGACCTCATAAAAAGCTAAAGTTTCAAATAGTGAGCATAGCAGAGTTTTTGCATAGTTGCATTCAAGTCCCAACAAAAAAACTATAGCTCTTTAACAAAAACTTCAGTAATTTCTCTCAAGGTCATAGCGAACTAAACTACAATTAAGATTATCAATTTTTGATTGCGTCGTCGTATAATTCTTTGCCAAAACCATTTCGTCTCGGCCAGATTAATTACTCTTTTTTTAAATATTAAGCAGAAACTAGCGACAATAAGATTATCCAGTTGACCTTGGCTAGCTGGCTGTATGCAAATTAAGTACACGCCATGTGCAACAATCAAAGGCACGCAAGACTGACGTGCCACAAAAGCAGCGCCCTCAAGCCTATATGCTGAGAAAAAGAAACTTCGAAGTAAACAATAAATAACAAGCACAGCCAAAAAAAAATTATATTTTTTTGCAAAGATAAAGATCTTGTTTTTAGAAGTCGATGTTTAGAAGTAACCAATGTTAGTTTGTAAGAGAATTAGAAATATTGAAATTTCTATAACTGGCTTAGAAATGTATATACGCAATTTTAAGTCATCGAGTTATCAATTGTATAATTACGGCAACATCTCGAGACCACTCGGCAAACCTGGAGGTCGAACACCCACTGAAGAAAATGCATTAGACACCAGCACTGTCAGCAGGTTAATTCGCCAAGTGGCTGATAACCAATGGCGCAATCAACTTATTAATATTTCAACAAGAGAAATAAACAACATCCGAATCCTTTACAAAGTTGGAAAGCTAGCACAACTTTCAAAAGAATTGAGAAGGCTACGCATTGCTGTTTTGGGTATCAGTGAAATGAGATGCAATACCAGTAGCGAAGTTCGAACGTTTTACATCCCAACAAATGAATAAAACTTGTTCTAAGTAACTTGGAATGCTGAGTCACTAGTGCTGCCCTAATCTACCCTTATCCTGCCTTAATATATCCTAACCTGCCCTAACCTACTCTAACGTAAACTAACATAACCGTACGATGCATAACGTAGCCTAACTTGACCTACCCCAATCCAACCAAAGGATAAAAACTCATCTTGAAACTTTGAAAAAACAAAATAAACCGAATTTCATTTAATATGACGAAGCCATCTACAAGTAAGAACTTAAACAATGGATTATTAGTTTTTAAGTTATTTATCTCACGTTTTGAGATTTTGTGAAACCTGTAATATTTTCGAAATGGCAACCTGTTCGCTTGATAATATTTCGAAATGGTAGCCAAAAGACATTTTAATCAATGAAGTTGAGTTTCATCGAATTGTCATATGTTTGGGCGAAGTTTATTTTCAACCCAGCGATTATCTTTTGTAGTAATACTGTGACATCTGGAACACAGAAACACTACATATCATTGTAAAGAAGCTAACGCAGCCACAAAAAGTGACCCTTTGTTTAAAGATTTTTGTCCCAAGACAACATTAGCTCTTTTTCTTCAAAAAAAAATATGTTGATATAACATGCCAAAATGGAGAGGAAGACTTTAAAACTTATTACTTAGATACAAATTATACATCCTACCCGTGCTCTTATATGACGTAGATGCATGTGTAGTGTCGCAGTTGGATGCAACTACAATTCGAGTGTTGGAGTGAAAATTACTTGGCAAAATAGTCGGTCACTTTCGGATTATCGCATCCGATTGAACCATGAGTTGTATGAGCTCTTCAACGACAAAGTGTTCGACCAGCATACTTCGACACAAAGTCTGCGACGAATCTCGAGCGGAAATAGTTTTCGATGTGAAGGCCAACAAAGGAAGACGAAGAGAGCCACCAAAGCTCAGAGGGAAAAATCAAGTTCGCAGTTCAGCACAAAATGCATACCAATCATTTGAAAACAAGTAGCTATTGAGATGTGTGGCCGTAGCAATTGAGTCGAATTGTCTAATAAATAATTGTTTAAACATAAATGTCATAAAACAACTTTTTTAATTAAAGTTCAATTACTGCAAATTTTAAGAAAAAATGTAGTTATATAAAAAAAATTAACGCTTTCAGAAGTTTATTTTCATATATGCCCATATTTGCCTTTAAAACCAAACCAACTCCTCTTTCACGATTTATAAACATGACCAGAAGAAAACCACAGCCTTAGTGCAATTAAGTTTCCGTCTAGACAGTCATAAGTTGAAAGGTGACCCATTTGCGGAGTTGCTTACCTACGCTCAACTCACATTAAGCGATTTGTATGAAAAACCCCAAAACATTGTATTTTACTTGCTTAAAGGAAAACATTTATGAGCTCATTTAAGCCAATAATCAGCTGTGCTATAGTTTCTTTTTCTTATGGCTTATATAGCAATGAGTCGAGTCGTTTTTATTTTTTTCATTAATGCACGTTACGCTGGTTGAGTATGCGGCACTTAAACCAACAAGCATTACTCATACGCAGCGTGTGCCACTTGGTTGCCTTTAACGACTTCAACTTAATCAAGCAGTGAAATTAGTCTTTGTACGGGTGGGTGGGTGTATGAGTGTGTGTTATGTGTGCGTGTGTGTGTGTGTGCGATCATTAATTTAATGGCAATGACTTCTAGCCTAGTCGGCTGACTAATTTACTACCAGAACAACGGGTACATACATTGTTCATCAATGTGGTTCACTGAGCATTAAGCAAAAAACTTGCACAGATTTTTGAAACAAACTATGGCAATTATTATTATTATACATATATACAGACACATAGATTTCGCACGCTTTAAGCTGTGTATATATACGTTTATTATGACTTCAGCAGTAGAAAACAACAAAAAGAGAAAAAAAAATGGAGCAACAAAAAATGAGAAAAATAAAATACTCATAGAATTGCCTTGGTAAGTGCCATTAAATCCACCTGGAAATCCACTGAAACTATGCCATACAGACGACTGCACTTGATTCATTTGAAAAATGCGACACATGCACACACACCAACATACACCCACACACACGCACACACACTTGCACATAAACACTCACTTACTAATATACAAAAGCAATAGAATTTCACATACATGGCACTAAACGCACATTACTTTGATTAATAACTGCCATTTGGTTGAGTTTTATGTTGTTTATGAAAATATTTCACACACTAATACTTATGCATTTGCTGTGTGTGGTATAAGCACAACACAGCGGCGCCATTTTGTATTCACATTGTAGTAGATTTGCTGCCGCTTCTTCCTGCCCACAAAACCAATTCTTAGTTTGCCTTTTTGTTGCTTTTTTCTCATAATGTTCACACTATGATTTATAGAGCAAAAATTTTGATTTAAGTTTTTCTCTTTTTTTGTTTTTTTGTTTATAACATGCACTTTAAAAATACAGCAAAAACAAAGTGTACTTGCGTGGCCGGCTTTTGTAGCATATTTCGCGTGAAGTACGCATATATTTATATTTAACTACTCTATAATAGCGTTAGCCCCCTTGTCATCTGACCAAAGGATTCACTTGAGGCGTGATGGTGAGTAGTAGGTGGTGAAGCCCAAAAATTTCAAAGAATAAAGCACGTGCTGCCAACGTGCGTGCATTTCTCACATAAATTTAACTAATTTGAATTCGCTTCACTGTTTTTTTATGAGCTACTACTAGTATGTGTATGTGTGTGAGGGGGTTTCCCTTATTTTAACGGCTTTCATTTTGTAAATTTCACTTATACTCTCTAGAAAGCCACATATGTTATGGAACAACGCAAGTGCTTCCAATGAAATAACATAAAACTAAACAAAACTTGTTCTAAGAACAGTCAATAAAAGCAGGACACTTTTCAAAACCATCAAATGCCGAAAAGCAGCATATTATGGTCACGTAATGCGTGGCACTAAATATCAATTACTTCAACTCATAATGGAAGGTAAACTTGAGGGCAGACGTCGCATTGGTAGTAAGCAACTTTTTTGGCTACGCAACATCAGAGAATGCACTTGAATAAGTAGAGCCGAAGATCTTGTTCACCTCACTACCAACAGAGAGTAGTACTACAATTTGGTTGCAAACATTAATTAATTAATGTCATAATTTTGATCATTTTTTAATAATAAATTTCGTTTTATCGCTGACATGCTGTATAGGATCGCAGAAAAGAAAGAAGGAAATTAAATATTTTTTGCTTTCTTTACAAAGTTAGCTGAGCGGATCATATAATATTTTAACACAATCCAACCTGTGATACTATTTGAAGCTTAAGAAAATGCATGCCTCTAAGCCTATTTTAAGTTTGTTTTAAAATTTTTTTTTTATTTTGGGAAAAATCATAAAAAGCTTGCAAAATCCTCATCAAAAATAGAAAAATTCATTTCAATTTAACACATTTTTTTATCCCATAAATAATGCACAAAATCAGCCACCAAATGGAGATGCACCACTTTTCAAAGAGTATTCGTATTTCGTCAAAGACTAAGCCTATTCCCAACTTTTTGCTAAACATTTTCGTATGTTTTGCCAGCTGGCTTGGAATTTTCCATTTCGAAATTTTTAATTAGCGTGTAGCCGCAGAACCCCCAAGACACACTCCCACACTATGTCAGCTGCCACCAAAACATTTTCTCGGCTTTTACCATAAAAAAAAAGTTTTAAAGGCTTTAATCGTTTGTATGCAAGTCAAAAACTTCAAAATGGCTGGCCAACATTTTATTTTTTTTTTTAATTTTTTGTTTTACTTTCTTTAAATGTCAACAACGTGGGCACACACAGCACTCGCACACCCACACTCACACACATATGTGTATATACTTTATATATTCAGTCATGTGTGCAAAAGGCTTGACAGCAGCTGACTTGCATTTGCGGCTCACACAGACACAAAGCGTTGGCTCTATGTGTGTGTGTGTGAGTGTTTATGTGTGTAAGCATGTGTGTGCGTGCATGTATTTGCTCCAGTTTTAGTTTTGCTTTTAACTTTCCACCATTTTGTATTTTTAACGTTGCGCGACATTAGCATTTCTTTGCATTACCTTTTACATTTCTTTCACTTTGGCTACCAACAATCACAACAGCTTGCTCATTCATGCACATTCCCTTTTGAAGAGAGAGAGAGAGAAAGAGAGAGAGAGAGAGAGACAGAGCGAGAGAAAGCGCGAGCGAGCAAGTGACTGTCTAATGCTCTCACACTCCCACCAGCCGGCAGCTGTAATGAGCACGCGCCCAAAAAAAAATACTCGCAAGCGCAGCATTTAAATGGTTGCCAGTTTAGTTCCGTTTCCGTTTGTGACGTTTTTGGCAAACTTAAAGCTATAGCAGCCTTTTATGCGCCGTGTGAATGTTGACGACAACTCTACAACACACAAACACATACACACACAAAAGGCTTGCATTTACACACACATAGAAGCGTACACAGTGGGACTTAAAACTATGCGACTATGGATTGTTTTTCTATAAGTAATATTATTTTAAGATGATTAGTTTGGCATTTCGTGGTCTGGAATTCTTAGCTCTGCATGAAAACATCGATCATCATATATTAAGTTAAAGTTTGTCTTTATTTTGAAGACTTCATAAAAATAATGAGGAGAAATGGGAAAAATTAACGCTGTAGAAGGTATTTCGCCAGCGACATATCAAATATTTCCATTTGATTCAACTAATTTTATTGTTCTTATTTAAGAAGCTGCTCGGATTTTTCGATTAATAAAGTCATTTATTTAATTTAATGTGGCTTGTATTAGAGATATCTCCACGCTTTTGGACCGATGACCATAGTGTTTGAAGCCTTTAATGTTAACAAAAACATCGCCATTTGAATCAACTGTATGTGCAATTATCTCTATGAATTCTCTTGAAAAAGCGATATTTCAAACTATAAGGAATAGCTATTTTGTCTCATTTTTATAAATCTACCTACAACAACATTCACCGTCGCAAAGGGTTTCATCATTTCTAAAAAATCCTAAACCTCTCGAGACAGCAAAATACCATCTTAAAGTTAGTTTATCACTAAGAAGACTTCGATCAATTTTCTTCCTAGCTTATAACTTACAAGTTTAAAAAAAAAATTGGCATACATTTCTTATGCGAAATGCTTAGAATTATCTACAAACCGCCTAATTATTATCGATAAGGTCAATCTTTTGAAATAAAGCACTTTCGTTTTTGACTTACTACGAGACACTACAGAAACCTTACTAGGTCAAAAACGTTAAAATTGAAACTTAATGCATATGATAATATTTATATATTGTTGAAGCATAAATAATTATATTTTGAACATTTTGTTACGCAAATAAGTGTGAGAAGTTGTTCAAATTGGCCTAAAACAGATACTAGAAAATGTTGCGTCATCTAGTGCTCAAGATATGTTGTTATTAATTAATTTCAAACATATTTCGCCTTAAAAGTTTTTTGTGGGGTTTCAAAAATTCGAGATAAAACGTTCCAAAATAAAACACTTCGGTATTAGCTATTCAACAGACTTAAATGTCAAAATTATAGACTTTTTAGGCAATAGCTACTCTTTCCATTTTAGGCCATTTGTTCTCAGTGCACTTTCAAAGTACTACCAGTTCCTCTGGTTTTTTTGGGCCTATCCTAAAATTGTAGTAAGTTATTCAGATGGCAGTATTGTTAAAAATATATGTTTCTTTTGAGAACATTTTTGTGGTACTTGAGACTTTTTAAAAAGACGTCTGCAAGTCTATGTCACCAATTTTGATTCCAAATGAAGGGCCTTCGAATTTCATCCAAAAATACATATATGAGATAAAAGAAGACCATTTTAAGTAACAATATGTAGTAATGTCTTTTAGAAAACTTTTTACTGAATTTTCATACATTCCCTGTAATGGCTTAAGTTTGTCCGCATATTTCTTGTAGCCACTGTAGACTAGCTCACTTATGCACTTTTACACACTTGCCTGCGTACGTTTGTTTTTTGTTGCTTATTGTTTTGTTTGCTCAACATGAAGCGGCATCTCTGCCGTTTACACTGAGCCAAAAACCAACAAACAAACAGACACACACACATATATACACTATCTTTTGGTGCACACACACACACACCCAAACACATACGCTGGTATAAGACTTTACTTATGCAATGCTGAAATATTTGCTTGTTTAGTTTTGCATATCTTTGCATCACATCTGCTGCATAAAAAGCAGCTCAGCAAGGCGACTTGTCTCTGTGTATCCCTGTGTGGTTGTGTGTGCGTGTGAGTATCTGTGTGAGTTACATTGCAACTGAAAAACGCACGCAAACAAAGCACTTAAAAAAATAGTAGAAGATACATATAGAGTAGACTAAAGTAACAAAAAAAAAGAAAAGAAAAACAACAGCAGCAACAACATGTAGCAGCTTCGCTGTATCTGATAGTTACAAAAATGCTCTGCCACATAAATATTTTTTATGTTGTGCTTTCTGCACTTGCAGCTTGTTTGTTTCACTCTGTGTGTGTGTTTGTGTGTGTATCTATGTGCGGGTGTCTGCCGTTTGGCATTTTAGTCCTTTCATTTTTTTTGCTTTTCTTTTGCTGTCTTGTACAAGGCATAGAGCACCCCATTGAGGAAGCTGTAAAATAAATTTAAAGACTACACTTTAAGAGTTAGCACGACGGCAAACGGAAACAATGCCAACAACCAAAAAGGAACTGGCTTGCATTCAATCTCTCACTGAATAGCCAAGTTGTCATTTGTAAGCAGGCAGAAGGACCTCATCCAGACAAGAGACCAACAGCTAGACAGTTGTACGAAGAGTGTCAGCTGTTTGGTCTGCAAATTGTTACACAGTTTTGTACTCATTTGGTAAACATTTGAGTGCTGGATACAAGAAAAGGCTGCCGAGGATTTGAAATACTTACTTAGAAAATGAAAGTATCCAGCAAGTAGGTCATTTGAAAGTGCTAATTTGATGCGGTTAATGCTTGGCATAGTTTATGCACAATTGCAGTAGCCTAGTTTCACAAATTTCTTCGAAATATCTTTGGAAAGTGATTTTTGGATAGGGAATGCAAGGGAATAGGCTGAGTGCCTCAACTGTGAAGATTAACATATAAAATGATTGTACTTGCTTTTCAAAAAATGAGCATACATCAGCCTAAAGGCTTTTGAGCAAAAGAGGAGCACAATCTAAAATTTGGGTTACGCTTTAGACCCGTGGTTGAAACAGTAAACACTCTATGTATGATCGGTAAATAAATTATAGGCCCATGGGATATGGCTGATCATGATGATGGTGATCACTGTTGCCAGTAAATTTAACTGAAATCATGCGATTTTTCGATTTATGGGTTTTGAATCCATTTTCTTTACACTTTAAAAACTTTTTATTTCAAGTTCTGTAGGCTTAATTTTAATAAAAGCATTTTACTAGAGCCAGATCCTTGACTGGATTGTTTGAATTTGTGGAATTATTATAATTAATTTTATTCATATATTATAACTATTATAACTTTTTTACCAATCATTTACCTACTGTCTATGATTGGTAAGCCGAAATATATTTTTTTAAAACACAATCTTTGGCTTGCTTAATAAGATTTAGTATCTTCTTTTTCATACTTTTTCCCAATATATTTATTTTGTAGAGAATTCGGAGTATTGACGATTTTAAGACAAACGAACTCACTTTATTCGTTACTAATATAAAATATTTTTTGGCTTACATCACCACATCAGTATGGATTTTAAAAGAAACAATAGGCGCCTAAAGTAAATAATTTTTATATATATATATATCATCTCATGTCTTATTTCCCATGCTTCGGAATGTATTTAAGAAGTTTGTAACAGATTTATCATCTCCCACTATCATTGATCGCCTATCACTATCATCTTTTTTGATTATCTTCATCATCTCAAAATATATTTATCATATTGCAATATTATCTTCATATTTTATTCATTATCTGCAAACAAGTTCGATTGTCTTTTTCATGTTTTTATATTCTTTTTCATTGGCTTATTGGATAAACCTTCTTTGTTCAAAGGAAATTAAGAGCTTTGTCGACTTGTAGCCGCATTGTAGATTTATTTGTGTTTTTATACTTAAAACGCCTTATATTATTTTGCAGTGCATCTGCACGTCTACCAAGCGCTACTTTGAACTTGCGCCATTTTGTTTATAATTCTTTCTGATATATTTTCATATGCTGCACTAAAAAGGATACCAAAGCACACCCTCTGACATACACACACACCCACAGACACAATATGTTGTAAAAATGCGCACAATTTTGTTGTCAGAAACCTGCCTACAATAACAACAACAGCAACAACAACAACTCCTCATACAACAAGGGCACCAACATGGCTGCTTCTTTAGAGAAAAAAAAAGAAGCGGAAAACGACTGCACTTCCGGTTGCTACTACGGTTGCGGCCGCTTGCTTGCCACACTCAACCGCTTTATATGCCACTACCCAATACTTAAGTTCTTGTTGAACTTGTTGTTGCCATTGTTGTTGCATGGTCGCTCTTGCTCTTTGTTGTTGTTGCCGCTCAATATGTGGCATGCGGATAGTATAAAATTCATAGCGTGCAAAGGCAGTCAGCCAGCCAGCAAGTAAGCCAAAATATGCATTAGACTTTGTAACCATAGTGCTAGCTAGTCTTGCCTCCTTTTTGTTGCTGCTGCTGCTGCTGCTGTGCCACCAATATATTCTTTATGATATTGGCCACATGGACGCTATTGCTTAATTTTTCACCATCGCAAATGGTGCCGCCTACTTTATAGCTTCATTTAGTTGCCTCAATCAAAGCGCCATAATGCAGTTGCCATTGTACAAAAGTTTCGTGCCACATTATGTGGCATGTCGCGCTCATTTGCAACACCAGGCAATAATATTTACGGCAAGCGAACATCCCAAAACCCACTCCAAACCCCAAAATTAATTTACGAAAAATCCAAACCAATTCGTACAACAACATTGTGACTGCTACATTTCTTGATTGCACTTTGTTAAGTGGCACAAACTACTCTAACCTTTCACTCTTGCCAGTTTTTCACTCGAACTTTTCTCGGTTGTTTTTCCCGTCGATTTGACTTCGAGGCGGTTTTAACTGCTTTTTTGCATTGCAATTTGATAATGGACATTGCATGTTTGCATTTGTTCAGCCTGCTAATCCATAATGGCAACATTTGCCCGTAATTTATTTCCGGTGGCGGCGGCGGCAGTTCTTGGCAAATTTGAGGCAGTATCCATTTTATTTATTAATTTGGAAAGAACTACAGCAAAAAATGTTGTCACTAATTTTATAACAGGCTAAATTTTTTTATGTTTACTCTGGCTGGCATTTCTACGGGAATATGGTTATTACCTTATCAACCCGCAGCGTGCTACAGCTAAATATATAGGTTTTGTTTAATTATCCTTAAAGTTCTACGAAGATATTTCTTAAGCCGCCAACTTATGGAATTGTAAAAATAGTAATTTGGAATATAGAAGAATATCATCTAGTTGCTACTAAAAGTTTAGTATAGATTGGATTTTGGACGTCGATAGCCTAGTGGTAACGTTCTCGACTCTAAGCCCGAAAGTAGATGGTTCGATTCAAAGACTTAAAACTATCTCTATTCTCCGCTTTGGAAGCGATGACGTTAAAGTCATAGGGAATAATATTGTTTGGCCACAAATAGAACAGATCTTTTTTGGCAACTTATATAAAGAGTGTTGCGATTTACAGCATTCCATTGTGGATGTTTGGAGAATATGCGCTTAACAGGAATATACAGATGACAATTTGTAGTATTCAAAAATGCAGTTACAATCTAAATAAAAAGTTTGTACGAATAAGTACCAATAATAATTTATTCAAATAACTTTGAACAAAGTAACTTATAGCACCGAATTATGAGAAAATACCTTCAGCTGCAACTCAGACATTGTCCAGTGGGTGCAATCTAAGATCCTGAGAACAATAACTGGTGGTAGCCATGGAACCGACCGAGCAAGAACATACACAGCGATCTCAGAATTAAGTATGTAAACGAAATAATAGCAGCGAAAAAAGCGACACTGCTGCCAAAGCTGCGAATTTTTTTTCGAGAAACATGACAGCAAAACCGACTGCATCGCAATGATTAATTCAAAATACAACTATTTAGAATTTGTTTACAAACTAAAATTCAGTTTTGAAATTGCTGTTAGTTAGTCTCTTAAGAAAATGAGTAAATTTAATAAATAAAGAATTTACAGTCATTATTTATCAACACTTATCTTTTTCATATTAACTTATTACCTTTTATGTCTTAACAAATTTTTAATTCAAACGCAATCAAGTACTACTTTTCCTTGTAAACACGTTTACGTTCCTATATTCTACATATTACTTATGCAGTTTTACTATTTTCTCATCATCTCATGTCATACTTCTCAAGCCTCGCAATTTGTTCAAGCAGTCTTATAACTAATTTACCATCACCTTCATTTACATTTTTCATTTTCTTCATCATCTATCTCGAAACATATTTTGTCATCTTTTTTTGATTTTTTGAGTTTGATTTTTAGTAAAAACATTGGTTTCGTGTGTTTCCGTAGCCATGAGTATGTTCTCACGAATTCATGGACTAAGCTATGCTGCCTAAGATGCTCCTTGACCACAGAGCATCCGTAGACTTTACGTGGCCTCCCCTTTTTGCTGACTTTGCAGCAACCGGAGCAATCGTGAGCTTTTTGTGTGAATCAAATGGAATTTGGTGCTCGCTACAAAGCGCAGTGATGTGCTTCTTCTAGTTGGGCTCATCAAAGTACTTGGCCAAAATGCATAGAACGATTTAACGTTTGTCCAAAGACTTGCAGGCCTGAAGAATACCATACCCATACGTAACATACAGTTGAGTCTATCGGTAAAAACATACTTCCTGAGCACTTGCTGGAGTGCGATATTAATGTCTAGGGCACCGATAACACGATAATAAAAAATCAAAACACTAAAAGTGATCATCTTATTTTTATCATCTTTCAACGTGTCAAAATATATTTTTTTATCTCATAATATTGTCTTCACATTTTATCGGCTTATATTTATTGTCTCTACACTTACTTTTTCATTTTTTTATACAATATTAATCTGCAGTTAGATATTTTATTTCTAAATTAAATATTGTGTTTTTAAGTGTCTTTAAAAGAGCCATAATCTTACTTTCATACAAGAGAAAAAGATCATAACACTGCAAGCGATCATCTTATCTTCATCAGCTATCATCATTTTAAAGCAATAGCCATTTTCACCATACAATACTATCTGTATATTTGATCATCTTTTATTTGATTGACAATTTCATTTCTTCAATTTCTGCATCTTTTTTAGCTTTCATCAACTGCAAGCGATCATCTTATTTTCATCAGCTTTTATCATTTTAAACCAATCGCAACAATTTCATCAATTTCTTCATCTTTTTTAGCTTTCATCATCTTTTGCGCATTTTAATATAATTTGTTCTCAAATGTCTTTAAATGCTTAAAATCTAACTTTTTTACATGCGGAACTGTGACTCCCAACACTTAAAGCGATCATCTTAAATGCCTACAACTATTCATAGGCACATGTACACATTTCATGCTCATTCTTCATATTTAGTTTTCATATTGCATTTAAGCCTCATGACTTTTGCAAATTTCCATCATCCTTTATTGCACAAACACAAACCCACTCAAACTACACACACAGTTCCATGCATAGCATTCCAGTAGGTTGGTGGGATGGTTGGTTGGTTAGTTGCTTCTCTGGTTAGTTGGTCGTTTTGTCCTTGCATATCTTGTACGTTTAATTGGCGCATACTATATTTCGAGTGTTGGGCAATGCTTTACTACACCCGGCACATTCTCATTCTTCTACTTGTATTGCTTCTTTTTATGTGCCATTCTTTGGTTTTGTTAACTACAGCACTTAACACATTCAACGAGCCAACCATCCAACCACCCAGCCACCCAGTCAGCCAGCCAGCGAGCCAACGAACCAACGAACCAAACAACCAAACCAGTTCAGTACAGTTCAGTTGAGCTTCAGTTGAGTTCAGTTGAGTTGAGTTGAGTTGAGTGAGGTTTGGTTCGCTGTTCTCTGTTTGGTTTTTGGTTCAGTGTTGTGCAATGCAGTTTTCTTTTTGCCTGGTGATTTATTTTATGTCAACGTTGACATGTCAAACCATTCAAAGTGGTTTCGCTTCCGTTTTTGTGTGACCCCCCTCCTACCATTCACATCCACCTATACCTACCTACCTACCTACCTACCCCACGCCGCTGCCAAAGCACATTTTGTATGGCCGCAACGATAAAGCACGCGATAGCTGTTGCTGACCAGTGCTGACAAACTGCTTGTGGAACAAGTGTTGTGGAGTGAGTGAATAAGTGTTGGTAGTGTTGGAAGTGTATGAGTGTTATGCATTGTTTTCTTATTGTATTTGCTGTTGCTGTTGTTGTTTGGCTGTTCTTTTATCCTGACTGAACTGCCTGCCAGCCGCCTGCCTGCCGCAACCGCTCACTTATTCGCTTGCTGCTTTCAATCTTCCACACTCCCACGCGCTCCCTTAACCCACATGAACCCGTGCGACCTCTTTTGCGATTTTTTTTTCGGCATTCATTATCAACAATTGAGTTAAGTGTTATATGGCCGTTATGCATGTGGGTGTGCGCGGTGTGTGTGTGTGTGTGGGAGTGTGTGTCGACGCTTTTGTCAAGTTGTCGCCATTGCAATGCTTGAAACTCGTCAAGTGAAAACCAATCCCCCATTTTTCCGCTGTTTCTCGCTGTTATGCCTGCTCTATCTGTAGCTCTGCCTCTCACTCTCTCTCACTGCTCTTTCTCTCCCTCTCTGCCACTGTCACAACCGCTCTCTCCGCCCTGCCTATCCACACCATTCCATTTATTTGCTTAACATTTGCTCGCGCTTTAAGTAATGTTATTGCCACTTCTGCAGTTGTTTTCGTCGTTGTTGTTGTTGTTGGCATTTCTCTCTCTCTTTTTTTTATTATTGTTTGTCCTGCGCCCTTTCTCTCGCAATCGCCATTTTTAATCCTTTTGTGTGCAAACGGCACATTTGAGAAATTGACTTTTCCTTTTGCCTTTTCGCCATCGCTGCCGTTGATTTCTCGCTTTCAATTGGCGTTTGGTTTCTTTCTGTTGTTGTTATTTGTCCTTTGTTGTTGCTGACAATTGAACTTTATTTACCTTATTTATTTGTTTGTTGTTTATGCCTTTTGCTTTTGTTTACACGCTACGCTAAGCCAAACACACACACCACACCACATCACTCACACCTACTCACTCACAGTCGAGCATATTTTTACTTTAAGAATTGTTTTCGACTTTGTACAACGCGATTTCCATTTTTGATAACTTTTCGTGCACGAAATTTATACTTCCAACAAAAATCTACATTATGAAAAAAATAAAGTAATAAACTTGAAGTAAAGTTAAACATGGCCAGAAGAACGACCGATGCACAGTGGCGTAGCAGTCAAAATCGCTAAAAATTATATTTTCGAAAATTCTGACGTATGCTTATAGAACTTTGAAAAATATAATTTGATTCGGTTTAACCAGGATTTTAAGGACTTCCTTCCATCTTACTTAAAGATTCCAGAATAAATTAAATGTGATGACTTAACACGCAACTCATAGCCGATGAATTTCTTCTTGAAAAAGCTAATTAGAAGCGAAGAGATTTTGGAACATCAAAAAAACCAAATTCATGATCATCAGCAAAAAACGATTACCCTACACCGATGCTGCCAGAAATTAAATGCTAAATAGAGATGTCTAGAAGCTCCTGCTTTAAATTAAAAAAAAAATACAACTTACGCATCTGCTATGTTATATGCTGTGTATGGTCCATTCGACTCTGTGGGCTGGAAACTTTAAAAATCCTAACAATAAATAGAAGCTTCAAGCTTTTGAAATGTGTTGCTACAGATATATTCTAAATCATCTTTGGACTGATAAATTGTCAAATGAAGATGTTCCAAGAAGATTTAGTAAGCAGAGAGTACTCCCAAAAACTGTTAAAACTAGAAAAACTGTGTACAATATTTTGGCCACATCATCCGAGGTTCAAAATATGAATGACTACAATTTAGTATGCAAGCCAGAATCGAAGACAAACGTGGCATCGCAAGATAACAAATGTCTTGGGTGAGGAATATCCAACACTGGATTGGGCTAAAAGCGATTGGAGACTTGATACACATTAATTATAACATTGTACAAAATACAATTTGTTAATAAACAATTAAAGCAGATGATTTAATAAAAGCACTTTAAGACGGAAAAGTATAGCTGCATTTAATTTAAAAAAAAAAGAATATCGTATGAAAAATAAATATGTGAGAGACACAGATATAAACATATTTGAGAAATGGTTGAAGAATTATTTTAAGATGAATCTAATCAGGATGATGAAAATATCTTAACAATATATTTTTTTTAAGTAAAACAAATATAATAGACTATAAATTGCGATTTGCTACTCATGATTCCTTTGCCTGTCAGTTAATCAAAGCTACAGTACTATTCGGTGGGCTCAAGCTGGGCCAACTCAATTGTGCCAAATTCCCAACGATATCTGGAAGATTTTTCATCTAAGCAGAGCTATTTGTTATATATTTCAAAAATTTTCAAAACATTTAAACGACGGCACACATAGCTTTAATTTTTGCTTAAATAAAATGCATTTTGTTTTATATTATTCTTCTTATTATTATTTTTTTCACTTACCGCCATAAACCACACAGGTCACCTCGACGCTGGCACCCTCCTCGTAGGGTCCCGCACGGGATTCGATGCGTAGGTGGCGTTCGTTGAAAATATTGGGTTGTTGCGGGGGCACTGTAAATTTTCATAAATTGTTAATTAATGGCAAGTTGTTGAGTAATTCGGGTTATTAGCTAATTGCTGGATAAAACCTTTCAACACAAATCGTAGCTTAATTTAAAGCCACAAAACTAAAGTCCAAAACTTAAATATGCATAAAATGAAAATGAAAATGTGGGGATTCCAAATGTCAGCGACTAAACATGCTTTTGGCTTTTTAGGAATTTCGAGTTTTGTTTATGTTTTTCTTTGATATTGCAGTCGGTTTAAATTGCAAGCCACAAATCAAAAACAATTTCCCATTGTCCGATGCTGCTTGCTGCTAGTTACAGATACAGCAACAACACGGACAGGATGTAAATATAAATACATTGAAATAATACAGATAAAAAGCACGAAAAAAAACAAACAAAATAATATCAAAAATATCAAAGTAAATGCGCTCAAATTATATGATGCATAATGAATTGCGAGTTTTGTGGTAAACCAAAAATCATTTCGGCTAATTTATATTTAAAAGAGCAGAAACAACACTGCAACAAAAATGAAAATAAATAACAAGAACATGATAATTGGTTTCATAATATTTTCCCCAATTCAAATACACAGATATTTCGAGCATAAAAAATGAGATTATATTATACGAATTTTAACTCTTAGCAGAGTTATTTATGCATATTTTGTGCATTTCCATGTGTTTTCTATTGACTAGAAAATGTTTAAAATTGTAAAAAAAATACGAATATGTTGTATCCTGAAACGAATTGAAAACTGTTTGGTTTTTTAAACGAAAACTGTGTGGAAATCACGCAAATGCAATTTAAACTCAAATAAATTTACACTTTTATAAATATTTAAGTTTTGGTAAATATAAAAAATGAATTAATTTAATTCATAGCTTAAAATAATTTATAGCAAAATTTAAAATTTTTAAGTCAACATAACTCAAAATTTTTTGATATTAAGTAACATTTTTTCGCAATGTTAAATAAATAAAAATATTTCAGCAAGTAATTTAATTTTATTTTTAGTGTAATAATTATTTCTCCCTTTTATTAGTATAATTTGAATTTTATTTTTATTTATTCCATTTTTATTTTTTTTAAATTTAAAATAATGTAATTTAGTTTTTAAAGCAAAAGAGTATATAAATATCTTATTCATAAATATTTTTAATATTATTAAAACTCAAAAATAAACTATTAAGAGAAACAATTTTCTTGAAATTTTTAAAATTATTAATGAATAATGTAATAATGTTCATATTAAAAACTCTTTATTGTTTGTCTTTGATTTATAAAAAATCCAGAATTGTGAGTCGGGAACTATATATAATTAGGTAAAGGGTGTTTTTTTCGAGGTATAGAACTTTCAGTTGGCATTACTGTTCAAGATGACGACTGATTTAACAGCTGTCAAGTAAATTATTCTCAGTTTGAATTGGCAATTGATCACGAATAGACTCACGCCAGAACAACGCTTACAATAAGTGAAATTTTATTTCGAAAATAATAGTTCTGTGCGGAATACGTATAGCGCACTACGTCCATTTTATCATCGACAAAGTCGTCCAACAGAGCAGTTAATTCGAATAACCATTGAACGTTTTCGCACCACGAGATCTATTATTGATAACTCGCATCCCCAGAGACGCCGTAAGGTGCGTATAGAAAGAGGTATTGCTGTTGTGGAGGGTAGCATTGAGGAAGACCCGAATGAGTCCATCCGCCATCGAGCACAGGAATTGGATCTATGCCCATCGACTTTATAGAAGATTTTGCGGAAAGTTCTTGGTTTACGTGCTTACAAAATCCAACTCGTGCAAGAATTGAGGGCAAACGATCATCAATCAAGGCGCACATGCGTCAATTTGGGCCCAAAACGAGATTGCCGTATTTCCTGATTTTCAGAAGCAAATTTTGTTTAGCGATGCAGCGCACTTCTGGTTGCATGGCTACGTTAACAAACAAAACTGCCTCATCTGGAGCTAATCCTCTACTGTAAGTCGAAACACCTTTACATTCGGAAAAATTGACTGTTTGGTGCGCTTTATCTGCTGGTGGAATCATTGGATCGTACTTCTTCACGATACTATAATGGCCAGAACGTTGGTGATCGGTATAGAGCCATGATTACTAACTTTTTCATTCCTGAATTGAACAACGATGTTGGCCAGGAATTGTGGTTCCAACAAGACGACGCAACATATTACACAGCTCGTGCCACAATCGACTTACTAAACGACACGTTTTGGACCTGTGATTTGACCCACAAGATCTTGTGATTTAACACCACTGGACTACTCTTTGTGGGCATATGTAAAGTCATTGGTCTATGCGGATAAGCCGCAAACGCTGAACCATTTGGAAGACAATTTTCGCCGTGTTATTGCCGATATACGGCCACAAATGTTGGAAAAATTGGACGTCCAGATTGAACTACAACCGAGCCAGCCGTAGTCGTCAAGATTATCTTTCGGATAAATAAAGTTCATGTCAATCGAGTAATCCATAATTGTTTTATTGCAGTTCAAAGCTCTATACCTCTAAAAAGGAATACCCTTTAGGGGGGAATGTTATAAAATAAAGAGATTTTGTTAAATAAGAAATGTAAGTAAGTATTCTCATAATCACAAATTTAACAACTATACAAATTTAATAATAAGCAGAAACTGAAATTTTTAAAGATTTATTTTTATTCATTTTATTAAATGAAACTGAGGGGCCTAACCACATTATAAAAATCAAAAGCAATACTATTGAGAAAAAAATGCAACATCTCAAAAAAATAAATAAATAAATTTTCATGATTTTATACGCACCAACAACTTCCAAATTGACATTGCTATTTCTGGTCTGCGAGAGTTTAAAGTCCACGCGACAGCGAAAGTTACCCGCATCCTTTTCCTGTTGATGAAAGGAGTCCGCAGCATAAAAGCAACAATAAAAATGCATGAGAGAAAAAAAAAATCCAAAATGTCCGGGAAAGCGTGCAAAAATTTCAATTATAAAATGTTATGCAGTTGACACTTGATATTTACTGCTTGTCGCGGTTATTTAACCGCAAATGCTTGATATGTATACATATAGAAAATCAACTCATATATATATATATATATTCATATACATACCTTCACCGGATTTATAATCAATTCAGCGGGCTCTTTGTGTTTGTGAAAGATGGCGCGATCTTCGAGCACTTCCTCATCCCGCCAATGTGAGGGTGTGCCCGCATGTTCGCCTCTAGTATCATAGCTGCAAGTGGCGAAGTGGGTTGCTTATGTTCAAGTATATCTATCATCGACTTTCAGCAATGCTTACCTATAAATTGGTAAATTATTTTTATACCAAACAACCAGCAGCACTTTATCATCCGCCAGACTGGACTCTACATCACATTTGATTTGTGCTGAACTATTGACAAGCACTCGCAGTATTTCGCCATCTGTAACAACGAGAGCAAACGAGTTGAGAGTTTAGAAGTTGCTGTAGCAATAAAATAAAATCGTATATAATACAGTTTAGAGATAAATTGCTTGTCAAAGTGCAACAAACTGCAATAATTTGTCATAAAAGTGTCCAACTACTATTGTTGGCCAAAAACTATTATAAACTTGAAGCTGCAGCTGTTGGGCTTAAATCCTTTTTAAAATGTACCCGTTTTTTTTTTTTTTTTGTTGGGCATGATAAATGTGGCTTAAAGCTGCGCTAATTAGACTTAAGCTGCTAGCTGCACGCTGTGGCATGCCCCAACCTATACACAGAGTAAAGCGCTTATATAAGCCGCACCATTTGGCTAAGCTAAGCTTTAAAATATCGATTATATGAGCCGCCATTTTGGTTAGCGCCGCAGTACACACACGCACACACATACACGTAGGGATATCACCGCGCGTGTGTGTGTGTGTGCCACACATAATGCGTCAATGTGCCACAAATACGCTAAAAAGCCGCAAAATGGACACACAGCAGGCACTGCCGATTGCCCACAACAGCCGCATCAGGCGGCATTGCCCTAATGTTCATCATCTACAGCTAAAGGATGACGCTGATAATGATGTTGGTAGCAATGATGATGATGATGTTGGCAGCTATGATGATGATGACGATGATGATGGCGATGTTGATGATGATAATGGTTCAATGATTGCTAAGCCGCAGGCGGATTACAAAAATGCAGTACAATTTCTATTAAAATGGTGAACCAAATAAACAACAAATAGAGGGACATTAAAGCAAACAGCTTTACAAAGAAATGACTACCAAATACTCTTAAAAAGTAGTGATAAGTCAGCTAAGAGCAGTTTAAAGCTTGAATGCACTTTGCACTGATAAATATTGGGCAGTTATTTTTCGTTGGCAGAAACTGGCGTTGCCTTGTGCTCGAACCACACCTTGAGCTCTTAGGAAAGGAAATTAAACCTACGTAAATTGTAAATGATTTTGGTTCTTTAAAAATGTAAAGCACAAGTGGTATTCTTGGTAGTATAAATTGTAAGCAATTTCTTTCACTTTAAAAAAATCTTTAGGAGTTTTAAGTATTTGGATATTTAACATAAAACTAAAAAATGCCACATTTATCCGATGATTGCACTTAGTCTTTAATTGACTACATTTTATTAATAGATCTATTATAACCAATTATTTTTCTGTTTGCATCTTTTGTGCGAACTATAATAACCTTTAAAATTTGCTATTTTATAAATGATCTATTCAATTTTTATAAAGCTGACATAAAATTGTCACTTCTAGGGCCACCGATGACCCTCATATTGCCCAGGAAACACCTTTGCACGACCAGTAGGTGATTATTTTGGCTGCTGTGTGCTTGCAAAACCATCAATGGGCCTTTCTTCTTCAGATCTGGTGAAACTATCAATGGCTATTGGTATAGATTTTTGCTTCCAACAAGGTTCCAACACATGCCACCCAGCAACTACAACGAACGACTATTTGCGTCCGAAATTCGCGGGACATGTTGTATACAAAAACGATAATATTGAGTGGCTGACAAGAACACCAGATTAGGAGACAGCCAGATTTCTTGAAGAGCAAAGTTTATGCCAACAAGCCGAAGCCCATAGAAGGGCAAAATGACAACATAGGTGCTGAAAGGGCAGCTATATAGCCCGAAGATCTTGTGAATGGTAGGCAAAACGCCAAAAAAAGAGCCCGCTTTTATATTCATAATAAATGGAGTCCTTTGCTTGATGTTGCTCTCGGCAAATAGCTGAAATTAATTATGAAAAACTAATCTTGATAATAGAAAAAAAGTGGTAAAAATTCTAATTCGACTTTTCTATAGACCCGATTCAGATGGCGCAAGCGTTAGCAGAATGTACCTTCGTATAGCTGGCAACAAAGTACTTCACAAGTTTTGTTTGAAAAATTTTTAAATGAATTTATCGAAAATATCGAATAGCTTGAAAGCTGCAGCTTCTTACTCAGCTTCTTAGTCTAATTTTTGATGTCTTTGTCTTCAGTGAAGCAATATCTGTTATTGTGAATAGACAAACTTCATGACTTGTATATGGAACAACAACGAAAGACAATCAAAATATAAAAATTTCTTAAAAATATTTTTTATTTATATTTACTTTTCCTAACCAGTCTAAACGCACTGTTTAAGCTTGTATACCCTTAGAGTATACATCAAAATGCTTCATGAAAGAAACGTCTTTATTGTCAACTACGCTGAGAACATATTTTTTACTTTATATCTTATTTTGCAGTTGTCTGCAAATATAAAGTCTTTCCTAGGCCTACACGCAGCACTTAATACTGACTATGGCCATGGGCATTGGCGCTTGGTCTAAAAGGCCAAACAAAAAAAAAACCCCCCACACACTAACAATGACAACCACATGATAAATAATCGATAAATTATGTGGACACATGTTTAATCTAGCATGAAATAGAATCATTTCCCTTCAATTTGTGTTTGTGTCCTAGCAACAACAACAACAAGCACTACAGCTAAAACAGCTGCTAGCCGGACGGGCACATTTAAAAATAAATAATGATCAAAGTATAAATACTTGCATGAGTGGCAAAAAATAAAAAACAAAAACAAAATCGAAACCAATCCCACAGTTTTAGCCAGCACACATGTCGTATACGCAATAGGCAATTGTTAAGCTCATCTAGCAACCGCAACACATTGTGCCAGATTTTTGGTTTTTGGCTATTTAAAAGGCACATTTACAGCGGGGTGCAGGCATTAGCGTGCATTAAACGCTGTCATTTTGTGTGCATTTGAAATATTACGCATACGCAGTCAAGCACTTGACAAAGGCAACAACCAACCACATGCAGCGACAACTGGCTGCCCCCAAACCCAACCCAACTCAACCCACACACATGGCGCCACAGCATGGCGCACATAATTATGTTACATTTATCATCTCTCCTAATTGCATGCCATGCATTACAACTTCGACAGCTTTAAATAGCAAATGACAACGCGCCCAAACTGCGGCGCAATGTAATAGAAACCCTTAACATGGCCCAAACCAGGGCGACTAGGGCAAGTGTCAGTTCAATGCGAAATGTGTGTCGTGCGTGGGTGGCTAGGGGTGTTGCTCTTTCACTCTCTCTGTGTGTGTGTGTGTTTTTGGGTAAAACAATTTGTTAATTAATATTTTATTTAATTAACCGACAGTTCATTAAATGATATATTGCGCATACGCAACGTTGACACGAAATGTAATAAAGCAATTGCTAGACGCTATACAAACACATTTAACTTACGTTTTGACCTTAGCCCGTGCTCCTGTTGATGCCGGACTGCTTAAGCTCAAAACTGACTATTGAAGGCAAGACTCATTCAAGTGCTGCTAATTACATTGGCTCGCCATTGTTATGCTCTGTGGGCTCACTCAAAGCTCGAGCAAGCATCTACTTGGTTAGCTGGAGTGTGTTTTTTTGTTGTAAATAATACAATGGTAGGTAGATGTCTTTGTCAATGGCAGCATAGTTGTTATTGTTGTTGCCACTTTAATGCAATTTAACTTTTTCTAATTGACACTTGTCCCAGCCAAAGACATTTTCAAACTTAATTTTGACGCATTTACACACACATTTATTTCAATTTCCTTAACAGTAGCAACAAAAACAAAGCGCCAGCCAGACAAACAATGGCAACAAATACAACAACAAATGCAGCACACATGCAAACAATAACAATAGCAACAACAACAACAACTGTAATAAGAAGCAAGTTGTACAACAATGGCGGCAGGACAATGGAATGGCATTGCATAGAATATGGCAACAGTGCCTGGAATTTATTGCAACTAGTCAGGCTGTGTTGCTGGCATAGAGTGAGTAGGGGTTTCGAGCAGTTTGCAAGTAAAAAGTAGCTACAGTAATATAGATTGAGTGAGGGGAGTAGAGCGCGCCAGAGTGATGTGAAGTTAGAGTATGTGCCGCAGGTACAGATAGTCGTCGTACTAAGGCATTACCCAGCTGATACATACCAACGACCAGGCGAGGCGACAGTCAACCAAAGAGTCAGCCATTGCAAAAGCCGCAAGTACAGGATACACACAAAACAAAAAAAAAAAGAAAACACAAAATCAAACAACAGTCCCAACAATGACAACAACAAGGACAGCAACTCTCAAACTACTACTACTAAGGACAAGTGCAATGGCAACAGTCACACAGGTAAGCACAAGCCATCTGGCTCTGCATACGAGCGAGGGTAGATCCAAAGTTCAATGCTTCACTGTAATATTTATTAAATAATAATAATATTCAATATTCATTGAATATTGCAAAAATTTCAAATAGCTGTCATAAAGCCTTTAGTGCGGAAATGAAATCTCAATATTTTTTAATACTTTAAAGTTAATTTAACCCACATACTTAAAAAGTTTAATTGTAGAATAAATTTCAATATTTTCAAAATATTTTAGTGGAATATTAGTCTTAAATTTTGCGATAAATTTCATCAAAAGCAATGGAAAGAGGAACATCAAATTGGAAAAAAAAATAAAGAAAATTTAGCCTGAAACTTAAAATATTTTTGAGTAAATTTAATCTTAATTTTTGTGATAATTTTCAATAAATGGAACGGATAGAGACGCGTCATATCAGTTATCGAAAAATTAAAAAAATTGAATCTCAGCTTTTTTAATATATTTTGAAAGTAAATTTAATCTTCAATTTTGTATGTATAGACAACATCAAATCGGAAATCGAAAAATGAAGAAAAATTAACCTCAAAATTATATAAATATTCCCTCGAACAACTCTCGCTGACAAACTCTACAAACACTCCATGCACATGACAATGAGTGGGCGACCCAGCTAAATACAAAAACCACGTGACAATGTTTTTTCTCATAGTCAGGCTTGAGTTGACTATCGCTCCATACAGAAGGCGTATCCTTGTCTGTGTATTTCGTTGTATCCTATGTGAAGTTTGTGTGCTTGCAATCGTTGCGAGTTTTATTTTTTTTTTTGCCCAGTTAGTGCGACGGCTGCACAACTTTGTTGTATCTGTGCCACATGGCCACAAAAAGTGTCTAAAATAAAAGCAGCACAAAAAAGGATAAAGGATATATGTATATATATATATATACAAATAAAAGCAAAAAACAAGACAAGATCAACCGCATCAAGCTGTAAAATGCAGCCAGCCGTAAAGACCAAGCTGGCAAAAGCAGCATGTTGTCACACTAGGCGTATGAGTAATATTTTTTACTTTTACAGCAAAACGTTTAATGTGGTCACATTAAACAAATAATTATTTTTAGACCTTTTTGTAACGTTCGTGAGGCTTTAAGTTAAGAAAAAAAGAAACAAGCACGCACTGGGCTTATGTGAGCGACTGAAGAACATAATTTAGTGAATATTTGATAAGGTGATTTTAAATAAGTTTACTCAAGTTCATAGAAATTAAAGCAGCAGCTATGCAGCCCGCGCTGCTCTATATATCCATCATATATATAGAATCAATACTGACTAAATATTCTGCGGTAAAAGGAAATCTAATAAAACCAACAACAATTGCATCGAACTTGCATGCAAAACATAAGTCAGCACAGCTGCGATTGTTTTTGGTTAAAATATTCGAAATTCGATTTCGATTGCCCACGGGGCGTATGCGGTTTATTCGCGTTGTAGCTTCGCTTCGTTAAATACAATAACAAAAACTACAAAACAACTAAATATGCAACATGTGCTTCAAATAAATAAACAAACAGACATAGCAACATTTTCATACGCACTGTTGCATATGCAGAATGTGTGGTTGAAGAAAGAGCTACTTGAGAGCAGGTGTAGGTGCTTTGTGCACATAAAACAATAAAATGACATTATATTGATAACAGTTAATTAAACAAAAGTTTTCTTGTACTTCTGGCGGAGAGTGTTCATATTAAGCCAAACAAAAGTTAGTTTTGCCAATTTTGTACAAGCCATTTTGCATTATATTTGAGTTACACCAAGAGAGAAACCCCCAAGTGAGACAAAGAGATTCCATTTTCCGAAATAGTAACTTATACTTCTTCACCTACTTCTTTGAAATCGATTATAATATATTACTTTTTATGAGATAAATTTGTATTAAGTTATTCAGCAAGTGAACAATCTGCAGTCATTAATGTCTAAATTTTTCGTTAGGATCTTATATACATTTAATCGGCTTTTTTATACAAAACTTTCGCATCTGTGGCATAAACTATATTGATATTATTATAGAGAATCCCGTGTAACAACAACGAGTCACTAACCAAGGCAGATTTCGGCCGAGTAACACTTGGTCTGCACCAATTTTCTAAGAAAAAGAAGTAGGAGCCGCAGTGAATGCCAATGGTGAACGTCAGCCTATTTGTACTTTTTCTAGCAGGAAATTCTAGAGGAAGGCTACAACTAAAATTGCTTCTAAGAAGATGATGCGAAAATTCGAATATCGATGATTTGCCAAATCGAGGACATATGAGCCTTTAAGCTATAATTCGATGCTGTTAATTTGCTTTCAGAAGCTGTTGAATATTACTGAACAAACAATTTGAAAGAATCGAAGATTTAAAGTATAAAGTTAACGTTTCAATTTTTCATATTAATCCAGAACATATCAACAACGTACTGCATCGAGCCAGCACCAAACAATTTAGCTATTTTTGTAGTTTGAACGAAATTCTTTTAATTAATAAAATTTTAATTACAATAAAACTAAATATTTGTAGCCAATTTTCACAAATATTATTAATATTTTTTTCAAATACTTTTGCTCTTAACTATTAGAAATATATAGTTGTTACTGTTTCTCGTAGCCCAACGACATATTACTTACAATGATTGTGCTTGTCCTTCACATTGTCACTCTCTCCATTGCTCTCTCTAACCACCCCTTCCACCATCACTCACTTTCTGTGTCATCTCCTTTCCCCAAGTCAACTGTCAGCCGCATTTGGCTGCATAATTGACAGCCACAGCCCAGCACTTGCTGCTTCTTTGCTCTACAGCTTCTCTTTATACGTTCTAACCGCCTCCCAGCACTCTGTCAAACTGATCCGCTTCGGTTCTCTTGCCTGGCTGCCTCAAAATGATAACGTCAAAGTTTTGTTGCTCAATTATTGTTGTTGTTTTTGCAGTTTAGTGCTGGAAAAGCTCATTAGAAGTTTTTCCTAGCAAAAATCTAAATTTTCACAAAGCTTGTTGAGCATTTAATGCGTTTTAAAAAAGCCACAAATGCAATCATTGCATACTTCTCTCTTTTCACTCTTACTATTTCCACTATTTTAATACTTTTATTTATTTAATTTTATTTTATGCAACTACAAGTTATGTCCAAAGCAGCTTAGCAAGCATATATGACAAAATAAAAAAAAAAAAAAATGGAAAATTGCTGGCGAAATCTGCTAAACTCGCATTGAGCTGAGAGCACAGGATTAAGTATTTTTTTATTGTGGCTTTTAATAATTAGAATGAAGAGCTAAAACTATATAAAGTAATGAGGATTTTTTCGTATTTAGTCAGCCAAGACGAATTAGAGTTTTTAAAAGTTAATAAAATAAATAAAAAAGTTAAGAAAACTTGAATTTTTGAATAAATTTTAAAAGCAAACTAAACAGAGGTCGTGGTTCACTCCAAAACTCCTGAAGGTTGTTCAAAATCAGCTGTTGTTCCGCATTAATACTGCACGCCAACTAATAGTGCAATATTGTCATGCGACTTATTGTGAGATTGAGACAACTTTAGACATTAGTGGGACCAGCATACATTCAATATTGTATGAACATTTGACTGTCGAAAGAAATGTTCAAAAAAATAGGATTTCAAAGTTTCGCGTATGAGCCCGAAGGTAAACAGCAGTTGACTGTTTGGGTGTTTCAAGAACAGTCAACTCCAACAAAAGTTGGAAGCAAAAACTGGAAATGTCGCAAACGTACCACTAGAAGAATGCAGAACAGTCAAGTCTGAGTGGTACACAACCATTTGTTTGCCAGTCGTTTTCCAAGAAATCAGGAAAACCAACTGCCGAAAACGGATCACTTTACACCGCGACAATGCGAGCTCTCACACATCGGTTCAAACAACTGCATTTTTGAGCACTCAAAACATGGATTTGATCAGTCAACCGCCATATAGTCTTGCACCGAATTTCTTCTTTTTATTCTTCTACGTAAAAAATGAAATTAGAGTTGAACGTTTTTCGATACCTGAAGAAGCGGTTGATGCGTTCGACAATTGGTTCAAACGCACGTGCATTGCTCTAAATGGGGAATATTTTGAAGAACAAAAAAGCTGTTTTTAATGTTCAATATTGGGTTTTGTTTTCCAATACCGAAAGAGAAAAGGCAATCCTTGTAATAACTATTTTTAAGAAACAAAGTCAATGACTTAGTATGAAAGTAATACAAAATACCCAATACTCAATGTTATATTTATAACAATGAGTCTACATTTTCGATGCCTTGATATCTTCCCCAAACAAATGAGTTATAAACCGAACCAGCAAGTATGTCGCTATTAATTGATTGTTTCAGTTTTGATTAAAAGCGTCTAAATGGCAATTGAAGCGTTCCCTTAAATACATTTTAGTATACGAGAGCAGCTTTGAGGTGTTGGAAATACGAGCTAATGAATGAATCGATAAAAATCAATTGTATCAACTTTTGCCAGACACGTGTGTGTATTTTTTTTCGTTCGTTTCAGTTTGCCAACGCCCAGTTCATTTGCGGCACCAAAAGGAGTTGACGTTGTGGCAGCAAGTGTGAGGATATCCGTGTGTGGTTTTTGGGCAGCAGGACAAAGCAGCCACGTGCCAAAATACTAGAACAAATACACAAACAGTGTGCGAGTGTGTGTCTCTGTGTGTTGGCCATGGCTTACGGACATCGTTAGCTCAAATTGTTGCAGGTAACAAAGAATGAATTGTGGCGGCACTCAGTTGTGCAGATGCTGGCAGTAGGAAACATCAAATCAAACGAACAGGAACTCAAATTCAAAAGCTGCTAGTTAGCTGCAATTTGGCACTTAAATAAAAAACATAAAAGTATTAACAAAAAAAAAAAGAACTTGTCTTGATTAAGTTTGGGTCATGGTAGTGTATGGAGGCAGCAGTGTGAACTCACTAGCAATAAATCATAAAATGCCATGCTCTGCCGCTGCGCCAAAAAGTATGCTACATATTGTCGCTGCGTGGCCATTTTGTTGGCACACGTTCGCAGAAAACTTACAAGTTTATTATCCATCTCGCGAAGACTTGGCCAATAATTTCGAAATGCAATAAATTTTATTTAATGTGCAATTTATGGGACACCATTTAATTAGTTTCAGTTGTTGTTGCCCTACCAATGTGCCGTGTGCCGTGTGCCTTGTGCCACTTGTCGCCTCCCTAGCCCCAAAATGTTTTGGCAAATTGATGTTGACAGAGATTATTGGCATTGGCGTTTTCCTTGGCACGTAATACACACGATCCCTGGGGGCCCTACAGCAGCACTACAACTACCAAGGCGACCGGTACAGCGTCTGCGACTACGACTTCCAACTTTGCGAGTTTGTCTTTTGCCTTGGCTGCGGCTAATAGCCGAAAAGTTTTTTGGCCCTAGCAGCTAGCTACTTTATGTGTACGTGTTGTACGCTTTGAGCCATCTTGGCTGCGACTTGTTACCAAACTGCTATAACTTCCGCTTTACGCTTGGTAGGGTGTGCGTCAGCCCATTTGACCTCGTCAACATTTATCTAATGGTTAAATGTTTTGTACCCACTGTGCTGCCGATGTGTGTGTCAGTGTGTGTTAAAGCTACACGCATGTGTGTTGCCGCTTGTTGTTATTATTATGGCGGCCTAATGTACACATGTGTGTGTGTGTGCGTGTGTGTGTGTTGAAGAAAAAACTTTTGTGCCATTGTCTTGTGTGTGCTTGTAGTTGTAAGTTGCCAATTTATTTGCTGGTAGTTTCCATTTGCTGTCATTTGTTGACTTTGCGTTAGTTATGATTATGGCCGTGTTTATTACACTTGCTGAAAAGCCTTTATCAAGATTAATTGCTGGAAAATTTTTTATATGCCAATACGCACACACACCCGCACACACTCCCCACTAAGCACCCTCCCCACACTTTACCTAATGTGCCTTGTAATGCTAATGTGCGTGAGTATTATAGCATTTAGCTTTTTGTGGGCGTTGAATTTACTTACTTAAATATTCATATTATAATAATAGCGCAATAGTGTGCAAGGGTTACTTAACTTTATGGCATGGAGATGGGAAGTAGCACACTTGTGGTAAGGGTATTTACTCCCTTTTCTGTGAGGCAACAAAGCGTGCGAAATATTGCAGCCATGGAAATCAATACAATTAACATTATTCTAATGCGAGTTTGTAGGTTTTTCAATGAACCGCGTTTTTCCTTTGGCGTCCATCAAACGCCCACAGGGGGGTGTGTTTGAAAAGTTGCAAGAGTTATTTACACTTGCCATTTGTACATAAATAAATTAAGCGTTCAAATATGCGGTTATGTACACAAATGGTTGTAGCCAAGCGTATTTTAAAGTTAATATCGCGGCCAACAGCGAAAATTTAGCATAAATAAATAAAGCGAAAAGCTGCAGCTTTAGAGTTCGTTGTACTCAGATTGTTAGCTTTAAACAATAGACAAGTTTTGGTTAAATTTTAGACTAAGGCATTAAAATTATTGCAACATCAAAAATTAACACTTCTGCACTGTGCTCTGAGCAAAACTTTGAAAATAAATAATCAAAAAAAAAAAAAGAGTTTTTTACTAGAAAATAAAATTTGTTCTAATGATTGGCAGTGAATAACATTAAACAAAAACGATTACTTCATTTAAAACTGTTGGTAATAGTTTTACTTATTTAATGATTTGATTAAATATTTATTGTTCATAATAGTGTTAATAATATATAGTTAGCGAACGATACGTGTGATCTTGTTGATGATCGTGGAGAGACTAAGAACAATGCTCTGCTAGGTGTTGCCAGACGGTCGATACGGTTTGTGGATTACCAGATAGATCTCCAACAAAATATAAAAAATGATGGTCAGACAAATTTTGTCTTATTAATGTTAAATATAAAAAAAAAAATTATTACTATATTCTATATGAATTGTTGTATCTAACACTCTTTTAAGAGCAAAGTAAGACGTTTTATTTTAAATATATTTTTTTCTAGTTACATAATTTAACAAAAAAATAATTTTTCCTATTATTTTTCTTTTAATTATTGTATTTTTAAGACTAAGGCAATCTAAGATATCCTTTTTTTAGTTATATATATTTTTTTATTTACATAAATAATATTCTTATGATTATTATTCTTCCAATACTTATTGAAAAAATCAAATTGGAGAAAAAAACTGGCAATGCAAGAATTTGTTGAAATATTTATTTTATATGAGAAATTTGTAACAATCAATTTTTGTATATAAATAAAAAAATAGGCAATTATTATTAAAAATATGTATAAACAAAATGAAAAAAAATAAATTCATAAAATATTGTAAGAAAAAAAAAGATGGATAATTTGGAATCACTACAAATATTGCCCAAAAAGTTAATAAGTTAAAAAAAAATATATCTTTTAATATTATTTGCTTTTAACTTAATGCACGACATAATTCTGTGATTCAGTACAACTAAAGAAATTTTATATATAATAAATAATTTGTTTATTGCCATAAAATTTCTACACAAATTGGAATAACATTACATTTTATGTTGCTTATAATAATAAAATAACTTGACAATTAAAAAATATTAATATTATGTATTATTAAATATTTACCAACCGTTTTGGTTGTAAGTTCTAAAAAATAATTTTGTAATCTAATTTTTTCAACTTTATCTATGGCATATTTCTCTGATCTATTACCATTTAAGCAATTTGAAAAAACAATAAATTAGTGTGCTAAAAATTAAAAAAAAAAAAATAATCAAACAAATTTTCATTTAATATTATACATAAATTTATTTTAAAATAATAAAATTCAAATGAAATTACAAACCTGTTTTAAAAATTAGGCAACTTTAGAATGTTTAATAAAATCTAAATATTTTTTTTATAGAACTTCGACCTCTTCTCGACTTCGACTAGCTCTTTATTTAAATCTTAACTTATTTAAGTTTTTTTTATTTTTTGTATGTTATTTTTAATAAATAAAAAATTGCCAAAAACAATTTTTTAAAGACAAAAAAGCTATCTCAGCTTAAGAAACTTTATGTATTGCAAGATTTCGTGTTTTTATTATTATAAAATAAAAATAAAATTAATATTGACTTAAATTTAGAAATAAATTGAGTCTTACCTATAACATTATAAGAAGAATTTTTTTAGTCAAAAAAAAGACTTTTAACTAGAGAATTTTCATTTATTCAGAATTTTGCAATTTTTAATATAAGCACTAAAAATTAAATGACTGAACTTAAAAACAAAAATAAATTAAGTTATGTTTATCAACAAAAAATAATTTAAGAAACATTTTTTATTTAGCTATTTTATGTTTAAAAAATTGTTTCTCTATAAATACTTTTATTGGTTTATAAAATATTATTTATATATTTATTTATTAAAAAGAATCAGCTTAATAAATTAAATTTAAAAATATATATATGTGTTGAATTTAAGTTATAAAATTTGTTTTTATATATTATTATTATTTTTTTGGTGTAAAATTAAGCTTTAATAAACAAAAGTTTTATTTATATGCACTAAGCTTAACAAATGTTTTGCAATTTTCACTCTTTTAGTGCAAAAAATGTCTGCTAAAAATAATTATAACAAGCAATAGAGAGATTTTGTCATACATTTTAATTTATAAAAAAATTTTGTTTCAACGCATCAAATTTAACTTAAAATTAACTCAATGAGCTAGGATACTAACAAGCTGCTATAATTCAGCTTTTGCTGCATTTGTACAAGAAATAAAAACAAATAACTTAAAAAATATACAAATCACACTTTATGAACCACCCATGGGGAACCAAAAGCATTTGCATAGTAACGTTTATAAGGCGTTATAATAGTCTCTGGAGGAATATATTGCTGCACTGGAAATAAAAAAATACCCACTGTGCCTAAAACTATTACAACATGCAAAATAATAATTGCACTATTAAAAGTTGCATATTAAATGCGACATGATGACGACAACACTAAAAACAACAACAAGAATGGGGGAAAAAAAAACAAGTTATGTATAGACCAACGCTATTGAGCAACACGAATAGTATTAGCCACAGGTACAGTGGTTGGAAAGACATTTGTTTCTGACATAAAATTCTAGAAGACGCTAAGGTTGATGGCTTCAATTTAAATATGTGTCGCCTGCAATTTATTTACAAAACAAATATACTTTGCACCAGTGTGCAATGTAAAGCCAATACAATAACAATAATGCAAGTGTACAGCAGCGGCAAAAAAGGCGCCCAAAATGGGGCTGGAAAATGCTTTAAAACATGATTTTTCCAACACACGCATAACGCAATGCACGCACAACACACACACTAGCTTGTGGCTACAACCATTTATTACTGGGCCCACGTGTGTGCGTGTGTGTCTGCCAATGTTGTAAGTGTGTTTTGCAAAACCTTGGCACATAAATTATTCATTGATTAGCAACAAATGCCATTAAACATGCACCCAAACTGCTTTAATGGTCAGCCCAGCGACACCAGCCGCAACAGCAACAATTGCAACAAATACAGTTTCACAACACTGACACACACTCGCAAACACTGTACAACACTAACAACAACTATTGCGTACGTTGTTGTTGGGGTGTGGGGGCACTTTAAACTGTCATTTGTTGTCATTTAGTTGAATTGCCATCAAGTGTTGCTCAGTGTTGGGCAACGCCTAAGAGCATGCATATAAATTTTGATTGGTAGCAAAAAAATTGAACGTGGCTAAAAACGCTAAAAACGGCTTAGAAGGGAATATTTCCTTTGGGCAAAATATATTTTTTTTCGAAACATATGTCACAAGGCATATGTACAAAGTGAAAAAGATTTAGTGTTAGTCAACTGAAAGTTAATTCCACTGTACATGTTGTCGCTTGGTATACTCTACAAGAGGTTATGGTATTTGTTTGAAAAGTTATAAATATTTCGAGTTAAATACTTAGTTCACTACTTCAGTGAGGATTTTAAGACGGTTAGGCAGATGAGTTTATGAGTTATATGAGTTCTATGAAAATCTACCTAACAGTTTGCTTACACTAAAAGAACTTGCCGAATTTTCAGCACTTCGAAAACAGATTTGAGTAAATATTTTGCTTGTTAGCAAATTTGTAATTAAAAAAATTGTTAAAGGGAATAGTTTTTGGATAAATTTCTCTCCAACAAAATATCCCAAGTAGTAACAGCTGTATAAGATACCTCAAATACTCTTATTCTCTAGTTATCTGTACATCATTTAACATTTCGTAATGAAATTATTCGATACAATCTTTATAATTCTAACTGCCAGAGTATTTTTGTGTTCAACGAGGAGTTCAGGCTTTTTAGCGAAAGAACTTGCTTTTTTGTTGTTGTTGAATTTTAATTTAAATGTTTCTGGCAGGCTTTTACAAAAACAGTGGGCGTCTGTTTTTTTTTTATTTTAGTGGGTGTGGCAGCGCTGCTGTCCGTGTGAAAAGGAATTTCGGTTGATTTTCGGCTGCCATTTTTTTGTGCTTGGCAGGATTTGTTTTCATTTTTTTTCGATTTTTTTTTTTTTGGTTTTGTTGGGGACGTCAACAGCTTTTATGCCAATGTGCGCTGATTTTGTGCACAAATATGTGCATATATACATAGGTGTTTGTGTGCGAGTGTGCGTGTGTGTGTGCATATGCAAGAATGTGTGTTTGTGATAAAAATCAGAAATGGTTAGCAAGTGAGTGAGCATTTTTTTTCAATGGCATTTTTGTGTATATTTTTCACTTTTGCTATGTTTTTCTTAACTTGGCTCGGCTCGGCTGGCAGGCTGGCAGGCTTTCAACATTTTGGCGCGCCCACGTGGTACAAGGCAGCCGCAAAACTTTTGCGTTCTCTCTTTCTCGCTGGATGTATGTTGTGTCCTTTACATAAAACTGTACCAAACGCGAGTTGTTGGCAAAGTGCTTGAGGGGCGCGAACTGTGACCATGAGCTGTGCGCGTCTGCCACGTTGTGGTTTTATGCATAGGCTGGCATTTATTCTTTTTTTTACACTTTTTTAATACACTGCAGCTCAAGAATAAGGAGTCTAATAAGTTGGCGTAACGTTATTAAGTGGGTCACAGCAAGAAAGATGTAGAAGGTAGTGTGATGATATTTTTAGGAATAATTATTGTGCAAGCGAAGTGATGCCAAAGGTTGCAGCGAATTTGGGATAATCTGCTATTTATGCGAACAACTAAATTTGAAAAATTAACTAAGTTTCTGGGAAGAAATTTGAGTGATGGAAAAGCGACTTATAAGCAATCCTGCTATATAAGTCTTATAGGCAATTCCATGCACATATAGGCACATCCATGCAAAATCAACTGAACTTTAGATCATATAACGCATTGGAAGTGAGATTTGAGCCATAGTTTATCTTAATACGAGCTATATTTAAAATAGAGTTCCAGCATTTGAAAGTCAATTCAATTTATTTTTATATGTAATCCTTTATTATTTCTTCTAATTTTATTTTATTTCATAGTTTGCCTCATGCTGTATATAATTTTATCTGTTTCTTCTGATTTGTAACATTTAAAAAATGTTCTTTGTATTGAGTTTTCTGTCACCAGCGTACAGAAGAAAATAACTACCTTCTGTTTATAGCCCAATCCGAATGGCCAATCTTTAAATTGACAAATATTTTCTACGTAAACATCGTCTTTTTGCTACCGAAGCAAGTGCTCCAGTTGGTCATCGTGCTTGGATCTTCGGTTTTATAGGCAACAACTATATTAACCAGTTTTTACCGAAGATCAATCGTGTCTCTTATCTTTCCTTATTGTATTTTTTTTTTTTCTTATTTTATATGTTATTCTTTTAAATCAATACAAATAATTTTTCAGCCACGACTTTTATTTCACTTTCTGTAGTCTTATTTTATCATCTTGTATAATTGCAACTTGAGTCTTCTCCCTTCATCACAGTTTACGAGATTGAGTATACACATTTTCATTTCGTTTTGTGGCATCGCTAATTTTATAGAAATAATTCTTCGAATTTCTTTTTATTCATTTTTTTTTGTTACACTTCATATATTCATTTCATTCAATCATTTGTTTCACATTTTCATTCGTATCGTATCATATTGTCCTAGTTTATCTTATTTTATCTTAATTCAGCATTTTATTTCATGACTGATTGCACTTTATCTTAACTCATCTCGATGCATCTAGTTTTATATCATTTTAACTCATATCATCTCATTTTATCTGTAATAATCTTAGTTCATCTTTTTTTTTATAATTCATTTCTTCTTTTCGTTCACTATTTCATTCCATTCAGTGTTTTGTTTTACATTTTCATTCATATAATATCATATTGTCTTAGTTTATCTTTTATCTTAGTTCAGCTTTTTATTTCATAATTGATCGCACTTTATCTTAACTCATCTCAATTCATCTAGTTTTATATTATTATATATCTGTAATAATCTCAATTCAGATTATTTCTTAGTATTTAATTTAATTATTCCTTTAATATTTTAATTGATCTCACTTTACCACCATTTATCTTATTTTACTTATTTTTATCTCATTTCATACCATTTTTTCTCATTTTACCCATTTTATCTGTCATAATTTTATTTCTTTATATTTCATTTCTTTTTTTCATTGGCTATCTCATATCATTTTACCTATGTTTATCTCAATTCATCCCGTTTAACTCTATTAGTTCTATTTTATCTTATTTGTTCGAACCTATTTATTCCTTTCGTTCCACATTATTTTATTCCATTTTTACTTATTTTATCACATTTTTATTCAACTCATATCATGTCAGCTCTGTCATAATTCAGCATTTTATATCTTTTGATCTCACTTCATCTCGTGTCACCTCATTTTATGCAAAATCATCTCATCTTCTTTCATTGAATGATATTATAATTTATTTAATTATAAACCATACCATACCATACCATATTTTTTTAAATTGAACTCTTTTGACGTTTATTCCATTTTAATTATTTTATGTCATCTTTATTCATCTCATTTTATGTTTGTTTTTTTTTTGCATTTTGTTTCATTTAATTTGACTTCTATACTTATCTCTTCATGTTATTTAATTCGTTTAATCAACTTTTGTGACATCTCAACTCATTTCTTTAACTTTATTTCATATTATTTTATTCATATTTTACTTTTTTAAATTTTATCTTTTCACCTTAGTGCATTTCATTTCGTTCGTTGCAATTTCTGTAATTTTATCGTGTTTCATCTGATCCAATCCTATCTCTTTTTTTATTTTATTTCATTTTAACTTATCTGACGTCGTTTATCTTATTTTTGGAAAAAGATTAAAGTGCAGAGAAATGCAAAGAGTGGAAAGCTTTGAACTTATCTGGAAACCTCAAATATCGTCATCGAACTGTAAGACAAAAATTCGATAATGGAACTAAAGAATTAGGCAAGCAGACTCCCGTAGAGTACCCCACAGTCGTATAGTGTCAACAGTTAGCTGCTCACCTATTTTCTCTTTTTTTTTGGCCATTTTTCTTTCATTTTAAAGGCAGCTGCTTAGTTACAGTTTGTATATATGTTTATATATATGTTGTATGTTTATATACATTTTTATTTTTTATGTGTTCCATGCACATGAGTTATGTAGCTTTGCTGTGTGGTTTTTAATTCCCTTAATTTCGAGCTTAGCCACAGCAACCGCCAAGGCAGCAAGGACTCTATACTACACAACCAGAACTATGATTCTCTGCAGCTGCAACTAGCCGGATTTTCTGGCAATGGCAATACTGCTGGCTACTTTTCAACTCTTAACTGGCTCTTTTGTTTCAACTTTAATGCCCGTACGTTGTTGCCTGTGTCTCTCTGCGTTGCTTTTCAATTTCAATTCAAAGCTTTTAACAGAGCAACAGCGCCTCTACGGTTGCTTTTTTCCCCCCACATTTTTGTTTTTTTTTTTTTGCCTTTTTCAAGGCTTTTTGCGGGCTTTTTGTGGTTACGCTGACTGGCCAGCTAATGTGGCAACAGCTGGCGCCATTTTTAATGTAAACCAAGTTGAAATGAAATTTTGCGTGGTTAAAGGCGCACCATCTATCTTCAATTTAGAAACGACAGCCAGTAGGATGTTGTTAGGAGCCGGAGTTGTTGTAGGTGTGCGTGTGTTTGTGAGTGTATTGATTAATTGCCATTGTTGTTGTGTAATCGTTGAGCAGCAACTCACAAGTTGTTGAAGTCCTTAGACCTCCAAGCCCTTCAAATGCAATACACAAATGTGTTCAACATACATAATGTGGTTAAGAAATGCAACCACAACATCTGGCTTAGCTGCATTGTAGCAGGAAGACGAAGAAAAGCAGGACGCCTTGGGTATACTTTCAATATTGCGTAAATTTTCATTTTGTTCAACTTAAATTAAGCGAATTTCATTAATTAAGTTTGTTTAAGTGTTCGAATTTGAAAGGAATAAGATTTTAGTCACAGTTGTGGAATTTTCTAAAAGTGGTCATAAAAATTCTCAAGTTTTCCTAGGCAATGTATCAAAATCTCTTACATGCTTTTCGAAAACAAGTTCATTTGGCAGCTTTTATATAAAAATATTTAAAAATAGGATTGATTGCAGTTGGTTCAACGTTGATCGAGTTTGCTAGCTCACAAGACTTATATTTCATTGTCTTTTCTGCAAATACTTCTTAAAGAGATTTTATAACTCTCCTAATCCGACATTAATAGAGCAATTTCGAGAAAAAATATTACTTATAATTATGGGTTTCCCAAAGTAGTCAGTAGTAAAGGTTTAAAAACCTCTTGGAAAAAATGTTACATGCTTTTAAAATTCGCTATCTTTCCCCTAAAATTCCTGCTTATTCGTTTACAAAAAAAAATATAAAAAATGTAAACACGACCTCAAGGTGTGCGGTTGCATTTGTGTTAACATATACAATCTACATGTCCCTGTGTACGTGTTTTTTTCCACATAAAAAACCAGAAGATATAGTAAAATAGTAAAACAAGTGCAAGCAGCACTCTGCATATAAAACGTGCAAGGATGGCGACAATGGAATGCATCGTCATGTGCTTATGTATGCTCTGCCAAAGACAAGGACAAGATAGTACAATGACACTGCCAGCCAAAAGTAGATATACGAGTTTTTCGGCGAAAGGTTAAGCAATGTCGACATGACTTTGACTGCTGTACTTGAAAAGCAAAGTTTTTATAGAGCTTGTGAGCGAGGAAATGCACTTTAGGAATTGACAGTGGTTTTCAGAGTCCTTACCTAAAAATAATTCTGGTAGGCTAAGATACTATTGATTCTTAATAATCGAATAAACAGCGATTAAAATATATGAAAAGAATTGCTATCACAGCTTCTAGAGGATGTGCTAAAAATTTGGTCTTAGCTGAGTTATATGTAAGGACCTGGCTTTAATCTTAACATAGTAAAGCTGCTGATTGCTGTCAACCAGGAGGCAGCAGAGCGATCTCTGTCACAAATGATTGTAAATTAACAAACAACCACCACGTGGTGCCTCATGGCTATATTATCATCCGCTAAATAGCAAGCTAATTTGTGCAGCAAGTCATCCGGGCGCCACTTCATAAATAAATATTTCTAAAGAATACCAAAACCAAAGCCTCGCATAAAATCACCCCATTGTTGATGACTACCGCATAGGAAAAAAGAACTACGATTTGAGGATATGCCCCTGGAATAGGAATGGTGCCAACTTGACCTAGCCAAACTTGACTCAAAGCTACGCAGTGTTAAGAAGAGTCAGAGTTGTAGAGATAGAATAATTCATTGATATAGGTTTTGTAGCCAGCAGAGAGTTCCAATACCAAGGTACAATAACATAAATTTTATATATAGACACTGATCTATTAGGTGGTACCTCTTTGATACACAAAATCTCTGAATCACTACCAGATTCAGCAAGCATAGGCACTAGCTAGTCTAGGAATACCTTGAAAAAGTTGAATTATATTTTATTTCTCCCTTTTTTCATTGCTAACAAATCTTGATTGTTTCTTCTATTTAAGATTTCTTCTTTTTGGACAATAAAAACCTTCGACTACGGGGCCTAAATTAAATTGAATTATAACGTATACACACCAATGCACCACTGAAATCATTACTTTAAATTGCATCTCATGCTATGCATAAAATCCTTAAAAAACTTTCATCTCATTTAAATTTTGTGAACTTTAATAAATATCTAGAGCTATGTGAAATAAATCTTGGTAATCCTTCTTAGCTGGAATTTGACTAAAAGCCAAGAATTTAGAAGTTGCCTTGAAAATAATATATAATATGAGGCCGAACAGCTAGCAGCTACAATACATTTAACCTTTTTGGGCTGTTGCATAAGCTTGCTCGCGGCAAGGATCTATCTAATTCAAAACCAAACCATTTACACTTCGACTCATTCAAGGTTGCTGTTCCACAGCGCTTATGCAACAAAATGTTATATATGCAAAATTATTATGCGTATACGTAATATTTTTGGGGGCTGCGCGTATGAGTGTGTATGATATGTGTGTGTATGTGAGTGTGAGTGTATGCGTTAGACTTAGTTGGACAACCAAATGAGCCAACCGCAAAGCGAAGCTACCAAAATAAAGAAACAAAATCAATTATGACATATACATGAAATTTTATGACACACACAATGTCATAAAGACAAAGCCAATGTTCTGGCAGTTAAGCGCCTCCACACACACCTACCACACACTCACACACACTCACACACACACACTCACTGCCAATATATGTGCACAGTTCGAAGTCGGATCGTTTCGCTTTTAGCCAGCGGGTGCGGTCGCATGCAAAACAAAGACCCATAAAGGATATGCCAGAACCAAAAGTGTATGCAAAAGGACTCAGCCTGGCCGTGAGGCTAAGCCCTTGCCCATAACCGTAGTCATATTTTGATGAAATCACACGCGCTAACACACACACTCACACACACACACACACAGGAAGCCAGCCATTCAGACTCCGCTGCCATAAGCAAAATTGATTTCATGAATATTTCAAAAGGCTTACCGCGCATGTTTCAAGTGTCACACACACAAACACACACACACACACACACATACATACAGCTAATGTTTATGCGTTACTTTGTGGGTATTTGTGTGTGTGTGTGTGCAGCAATTAACCTGCCTAACACTTTGTTGTGGTTGGCGCCCCAAAAGCGCGCAATGCAAATTTGCGTTTGTACGCTTTTATTTTTCAAATTTTGATTACTTTTATTTGTTTTTGTCAGCGTTAAAAATTTTAACCAATTTTAGATAAAATATATACACTGAAATATGCACGCACACACACACACACCCGCGCGCCTGAATATAAACATATTACGTATACGCAACCGCATGCTTGAAAATTCAATTGAACCGCCATTTTAATTGGGCATTTTTAAAAAGGCTGCTGCTTCTATGTAAAATGGCCAACATGCAAATTTCTGCACATTATGCAGCAAACACACACAAAAAGCGAAATAAAAAATATAGCATATTCTTGCGGGCAACTTGTTTTTGTGCATTTCGCGTGCAATTTTTATAAATTCATCTAAAATTGGTTTAGTTATTGTCACTGTTTTGTGGTCTCATTTTTGGCGCTTTAAAATTAAAAAACTTGTTTGCAAAATAAATTTAAGGTGGACATAACTATATTTTTTATTTGAAAATTTTGGCAACATTTAAAGTTGTTACCAAACAGACTAAGTAATACCGACTTTTTCATTAAATACGCGCTCACTCAATTTTAAAGCAATAAATTTGTTGAATACTAAAAGTCTTTATTTCAATACATATACGCCAGGGTGGGATGTAGCTGTGTGGACTTTATGGAGTGGCTGCTGACTGCTGCTGACCTTGCAGTTCATGAAGAAGCTAAGCTGAACACACAAGTTACAAGCCACACAAAGCCCAAAGACATAGCCAGCAGGCGGTGGGACTTGCTGTATGGGCAATCGCAGCTCAAGTCAAATCCAATCTCAAGATATGGAAAAAAAAGGAAGGAAGTAGCCAAGTTCAACGTACTAGGGTTGCCCAACAAACACTGAAGAAGCCGAAACTTTAAAAGGCCGAAAAACTGAAAAGCCAAAGACAGACACGGGCATTCATTTTGCATATAGTAAATGTGGCTGTGTGGGTACATGTAGCTGGGTGTGTGACAGTGTATCTGTGTGCGCATGTAACTGTGTCTATGTTTTTGCGTACATGTGTCTGTGCGTATTCAACTTTGCGCTTGCAGCCAAACGCTTATCAGGCATTTTAATAATGGCCAGCTTAAAGTGTATGACAAGAAAAATGTTTGCCAACCAAAAGGAAAATGCGACAAAAGACCCAAATACCAGGAAAAAAAAATACGACAGGAAAATGAAAAGCAAGAAAAGCAGCAAAGTCATTAAAAAAGAAAATATTGCACTCACAGTTAGACAAGAAAATGTTTCAAGGTAAGTGCCAGCCGTGTAGCAAATATACACAAAGTATGAGTCAGAAGTCGATGTCAAGTCAGGATCTACATGCTAAAAGTATTTAGCTCGGTGGTAAAATTAATATGTCTAGAGATACAGTATACAAGCAAGACAGACACCAAGCAGAGACGACACATGGAATAAAATTGGAAAGAAAAAAAGAAAATGCCAAGATCTATGGCAGTCAGTTATCATAGCAACAGACATTGCCGACATTTGGCACAAGGACATGCAGCAAAACTTGATTGTCAACCAACAAAGTAGCATTCAGCATATTTGCCGTGTGTTCCTTAAAAACAATACCTACGTGTAAAGTGGAAATTGCTGTTAATGGAACAGGTATCTTGGAAAATTGCTAGAAACTACATAGACTAAATCTGGTAAATCGTCTAAGAATTCTCGTATCTCTGATTTACTATAAAACAGTAAGCTGAGAGCTTCGAACTTAAATTTGTGCAACAAATTAATATTAAAAAACTATTATTATTTATTATAAAAAAATAAGCAAACGAGTCTAAAAGAGCCAAAAGCCTGATTTGCATTTATTAGTAAAAATGTTTTCAATTGGAAACACTACCACCATTCTTTTCAAAACCAAATAAAGCATGTCAAGAAACTACCGAAAAATATTTTGTTTTTTAGATTGAAGTTTTCTTAAAAATATAACGAGCAGCATATATAAGTCTTACATATTCCATATGCATACTCACAAATAAGTAAAGACATTGCCTGAAATGGTAAAGGTCGCTTTGAAATCCAAGCTGAGCAATTCTGTCATATATGAAGTGTGTGCAAGTGTGTGCGTGAGTCCTTGTGTATCTATGTGCGCAGGCTACGATGACGACTAATGTCACTCAAGTGTAATTTATAACAGAAAACAAAACAAAATACAAAAAGTTGAACGAAACACATGACATAAGATACTTGCAACAATGCCAACTGAGTAGCAGCAGCTGCTGCTGCTCTCTGCAGCTTATGAGTATGTGTAACTGTGTATGTGTATCTGTGTGTTTGTGTAAGTGTGGGTGTATCTGACGGTAATGAAGTGTGGCAGCATACTTATATGCAACTGCAACTGAGCATTAATATGTTCAAGTGGCATTTGTATCTGACTTGCAGCTACAGCTTATGAGCACTTTGTACTGAGCTTGCCAATCAAGTTGAGCCACTTAGACGAGAGAAATTGTTGCAAGAGTTTTCTCGTTTTTTTGTTTTGTTTTTGTTTTTGCTGCTTTAAGCCTGATCAGTCAAGGGAATTGTTGCAGAAAGCTAATTTCAATGTTGACAGAAGCTAATCAAGTGACAGGAATAAACAAGCAGTTTATGCGACAGAAAGTTCAAGAATTTGATTTAGAGAGATGACTTAAAACTTCAGACGGTTAGTTTATAGAAGTTAATGGAATTGTGGACCACGGTAGCGAACAGAAGTACGCCATAGCTATGAAAAATACGCTATTTATCTATGCTATTTTATGTTAATTAAAGACACGGTTGTCGGGTTTGGTAACTTCTTAGCGATGACAGCATATTCGTTTTCTAATTTAAAACATGTAAATTTTCTCTTTTTATTGTTAATATACTCAAAGAGCTGAATGCTGAAGCAATTTTGTTTTGCCAAAACTTGAAGCAAAAAGTGTTTACAATACAATTGCTCTAAATATATTCTATTATTAAAACCACTATATGATTTTTTTAATTTTTTAGAGTTCTTAACTCAAAACTTTTTCGAATTTTTAAGGAAAGGAAAAATTACGTGCTGTAAGCCAAACTTAATATTCAATTATTATATATTATTCTTCAAAAGATTCATGACTTTTTTATTTAATTTTTGTATCTTTATTTATCGCACGAATTATACAATTAACGCGCTCGTTTGCCATTTTACCTCTACAACCGTGCTACTATCCTTACCTATGTTCTACATTATCATTGATACAAATTCTTAAAAAAATAAATTACTTCAAGGGCTCAGTACAAAGAACCCAGTTATTTTGAAGGGAAGTCGTGCTATTGCTGGCAGAATTCAAAATATTCAGCAAATTTAGTTCTTGATCATATTAGGGAAATAAACTTGAAGATTTTGTTGAAAGATCGCCTTATGAAAATTGTTCATACAAATTTCATTGCAACCGCCACTTTGATTAACTTAACTTTAAGTACTTTTAGTATATGTATATACTGCATTCAAAGCACTTGAAAATTCATTTCTTGTTTTGCGATAAATGCCCAAGAACATGAGTTTCGCAGCATAAACATAATCCTAAATCTATGAAGCGTGCTGGGTTGCCAATTCATAAGCAGCGCTCATACTTTGGGGGCCAAAAAATGTGTAAACAAAGAGAAAGGCCCAAAATAAAGCAGGAAAAAAAAACGCATCAGGTCAGGTCAGTGCTGGCCTGGTTCGTCAATGGCGCACGAGCTCAAATATGGCACATAAAAAGGCCAAAACGACGAGGCGAAAAAAGTAGCGAGAAAGGCGAACGAGCGAAATAGTTAGACTTGCAATAGCAAAAGAGGGAGATAGAGATGCCAAATGAAAATCAAAAAGAAAAAAAGGAGGAAAAAACACAAAATAAGTGTTTTGGAAAATTTATTTCATCAATTTAGAAGTAAATTGTTTGGAGAATACGAGTGGCAGCAGCGCTCGCCTAGCAACAACAAGTAAAGCAAGTGCGAGAACAACAACAACAGCAACAGCATAAACAGCTTAACCTATACCAATACAATGAAATGCACACACAGATACACACGCACACACACATACACGCATAGATACACCGACAAAACTGAAAATGTTTATAATGAAACATGGAAGTTGCTTTGTTTTTGGGTATTATTTTTTGTTGTTGTTTGTTGAACGGCTGCTGGCGTACAGAAAAAAAAACAAACACTATAGTGTGCGGAAAATCGATAATACTTTAATCTTTTGTTTAAACTGCAGCAGCAGCAGCAGTAGCAGTAGCAGCTTTAGCTGAAGGTGAAAGAAAATTCCAAATAAAATGCTATCAAATAAATAAATAATTGCTTTTACTTTGAAGTTGCAACCTAGCAGCAGCAGCAGCAGCAGTCCCAACAACACATGCTCCATAAACTATATATATGTCGCAGAGATAATATTGTCTAATGCCAGTGTGAATCACACGGATACAACTTGAGCTGCATATTATGCATACGCAATGTGAACACGCTTAGATTTTTATGTGCTTTTTGAAAAACTTTCATTGCAGGCCTCGATGCTCTAACAGAGTGCCCACAGGGACTGCAACTAAGGAAAAAGATAAATAAGTGTTTGCTAGCAGAGTTGTGTTTACCATGATCTAAATATAGTACAGCAGCAAAGAGTATTTACGCAGTTTTTTTTAGTCCGTGGACTTACTTATTAAGAATACAATCCTTTGAAAATTGATCAAGTTTAAAAAGAATAAGAATATAAAAAATATGTTTGACTTTGCTTTGTCAACCATTTAGGATCGTCTTGTAATACGATTTCTAGGTAAGCCTTTTTGAGAATTTACTCCAATGTCTAAGATTTCTGGCTTTAATTTAATTCCTTGAATTATTGCGTGAATGCTTAAGCATTATTTCTGATTTTTCTTCAGCTTTCTTGATTATAGATTTTATAATTCAAAGCGCAAAAAACATTTTGTTATGGGTTGTCAATTTTAATAAGATTTCATGCCATTTAATTGAGCTTAATCACATAATTCGACAAGTATTAAACCATGACCCAACACCGTTTGCGTTACACTGCATTCAACAAAAAATTGACGATAGAAATACATCTGATCTCTATCTGCAGTCGACTGCCACTGCTGCTCTATATTTCCTATAATACTTTCGTCAAATTGAAAAGGATTGTAATAAATATTAACTAAACCGGTGCGGAAATTAACTCCGACTCTACGTGAAAAAATGTGCAAGAAGAAAAGTGCCCCAGAGAGCTTACGATCAGTGGTCTCTTTAGAAAACAGTTTAACCTAACTTGATTACTATAAGATAAAGTCATGCGATCAGTAAGATAATGCACGCCTCCAAAAATTGTAGCCCCTACATCGAATTGATCACTCTCTAAGAGAAAAGCGTGTCTTCCAACAACAAGACCCCTACACCAAATTGATCAGTTCCATTCAAAAATTGGTTCAAATTTTGGTCCCCCAACAGACCCAATTCAATCAAAGTATATAGAGGTAGAAATCGCTTTAAAAAAAAAATATTGCTTGTGCAGCATTTTTATTTCGATTAGCTTTGATGCATTTCCTTATTCGAATTAAATTTGCATTAAAACAATTATGAATAGAATGGCTTTTTAAATATTTTTTCGGCTGCATTAAGAAACGTATTCAATCTTATTCTATGACTTGTGGTTGGCAGCACTATTTGGCTAAAAAGCTTTTATGTTGGCAGCACTTCAATGCCTTGGAAAAATTCTATTACTACATGGTTCTATTATTACTATACGAAATTGATCGCTAGCATACACTGCTACATATTTTGTGCGATTTGAATTTTGTAATTGACCGAGTACAGCTTCCCCCAAAAGGTTAAACCTTCACCAATATTATAACCTGAAATATATATTAAGATCAGTCACAAAAAAGTTGCCAGACTGTAAAGGCGGCTGCTTTTGAAATTCAAACTTCAAAAGCAGCCAAACAGATTGAAATTAAAATAAAAATGGGCCGCATTTTTTTCCTTTGTTGGGAAGCATTTTCCGACTGTTTTGCCGTTAACTGAAAAAAGTCTTAAAAATTGACATACAAACATTATTTATACACAAAGCTCCTACATCATCTATAAGAGCATCAAACGTTCGCCAACTGAAATTCTCGTGCCTTAGTCGGTTCCTACTTGGCTTTCGTTTTCTGTGCGTCTCTGCCACACTTCCACCATGTCACTTGGTGCTGCCAAGCGTGTCCATATCTCGCACTGCACATGCGACATGACCAGGCCAAAAAGAACCAAACCAGTCAACCAGTTAGCTAGCTAGCAAGCAGCTACCGACCAAGTCAAGCTTACCCAGCTTTTGGCAGATAAACGCGAGTCAGGGCCAAGTGGCGCATGGTTGCCACATAAGGCAGCTGCTGCAAGCTGTGCGTAGCAGAGTGTGTGTGTGTGTGTGCAACAACACCAACAACTGCAACAAGTACATGTGTAAATTACGAGTTTTGTACAAAACTTGCAACAACAACAGCAACAGCAACAACTTGCACCACAATAACAATGTGCAGCACTTGCAATTGTGGCAGTCGTTGTTGTATCTGTATCTGTAGCTGCCGCTGCTGCCGCCGCTGCTGTTGCTGTTGCAGATACAAGTGGCCAAGTGTGTGTACGTAAAAATGCATGATATATGGTAAATGTTTTGTGGCATTTTTGGCTTAGTTTCGTTGGCTTGAAGTAGCAAGCATAATGCATACAAATTGTGGCATTTTGTTGAGCTGCCCCACAGCACTTGTGCCCGCCCCTTACAGCAGCATCACTGCATGTTTTAGTGTGCATTGAACATGACATTTAACGATTGTCATTGATAAGAGTGTTATCAGTTAAAGCAAGCATTTGTACAGGGAAAATATGTGCTGGCATTTGTGGTCGGTCGGATGGGGATTTTGAGTAGGGTGTTTACCCATATCAAGGCATAAAAAAAGGACGACCGACATTGCCCCAGTGACAACTTTGTGTGCAGCTTCAAAATGTCAGCTTCAGCTTGCTGCCACTTAACGCACTCACACATACTAAAGCCTGTTTTTCTTTTCTATGTAGAAACAACAAACGTCAGTAGCGCTGACTGCCATAGCCAAGGCCAAGGAAAACAAAACGACGGTAATAGAAACCTTTAGACCAAAATTGAATTATCTTTTGACCAAAGCACAATTTAAAAATTACTCGCTTGGAAAATTCAATCAGCCAGCGGCAGTGAAGACACCTAACAAGTTTTTGAGGGTGTAGCTGTGTGCGAGTGTGCGTGTGTGTGGGTCTTGGGTGTGTGTGTGTGTGTGTGAGTGTGGCAAAAAGTAAATAAATAAAATACAACAGCAGCAAAAAACAATTTCAACAGGAAGCAAGTTAAAACAAGTGGGAAGAATGGCATAAATCGAACAATATGGCGAACTTAAGATACTCTTTTCAAATTAATTTTTAGATGCTTTTGAGAAGTTAAAGAAGCCTTGTGGCCCTAAGGAAGATCTCGAAATTTCTGAGAAAAATATGATTTCTTTACTAAACTTGCCATAAAGACGGCGGCAGTATAGCACCAGTCCAATCCTTTCGAATACTCTTTGTTTAGAAATATTGGCTGCTTAAAGAATCCTATTTAACTGCCTTTGCTATATTTAAAAATATCAAACTTATTTAAGAAACAAAAAAAATACGAAATTAAGTAAGAACTTAAAATTCAAGGCGCACAGTTTGCATAATTTTTTGAAATACATTGAAAATACGAAATATCCTGCATCGCTGAAAAGTAGTGTATTAAATATAAAAAACAAAAAATAAAAGTGAAACGCCCAACAAAAAAAATCTCACTTTAAAAGGCGCAAAAAAATAAAAGATTGCGTAAGATGCTAAGCCCACGACAAAAATTTACACAATTTCTGCTGGGCGTGCATATATATATATATATATATCCGTATATATTAATGTGTGTAGGCTGTGAAAGGACTTCAAGGAATGCGTTGCTTTGGCTTTAAAGAGCGCTGCCATTTTGGCACCCTTGAAACGCACCCAAAATGGCGGCATTTCTGCTGGTTATGTTGACTTTGCTTTAAGCCGCTCAACTGAAGCGCGAAACAACAATTTGTGCTTGTTGTTTGCTGCCTGCTGCCGCAAGCCAGCTACCAGCGACCAGGACCCGCACACACATTAGCGCCGGTAAGCAGGCAACAAGGAACAAAAAAAAAAAACGAAAATCACTTTGTGGCCAAGAAAAGGCGGCTAAGAGCATGCAAGTTATCGTTGCGGCTGTGCGCCTAACTAAATAAACATTTTTTTTCTGCTCTGCTCTTGTTTTTTTTTTTTGTTTTGGCTCTTTAAAGACGTTCGGTCAAGTCATAGGCTGCCAGAGTACAGGGCAGTCTAAAGCAGGAAGCAGGATGTGCGCAGCAAGTGTAAAGCAACAGAACTGGCCAAAAAGTCTGCTAAGGCAATACAAAGAGGCGTTGCATGTTAACAGTTTGTTAGTTTATTTTACACTTATTTCAGCCGCCTTTTAGTATCCTACACGCATTTTGAATTGGCAGCACCAAATAATTCTCGTCTCTCTTTTTTTTTTGTTGTGCGCTGCTGTTGGTGTGGGCTTTCTTTAATGTACTTTTAATGAGCATTTAAGGTGTTGCTCATAAATCCCACACAATTTGATTTTTGAGACATGCTTTGTATATGAGTTTGGTGCGTATACTTAATTTGGGCTATGGGCTTTGCTGCGACTTAACGTCTATGTGCGTATACGTAATATTTACAATGACTTAAAGAGCAAGCTGAGTGGAGATTAAGTGAAAATTTTTGGTAAAAACAAATAGTGTTTTATTTGAGTGACAGAGGTGATTTTGGGATTAAAACAACTAAAATGGCTCAAACAAGACAAAAAATGTCTTTAAACTGACGGATTGGTTGTGTAGATCAACCCTTAAGGCTAAGATTGGCTATATTTGCATATATTGCTTTGATTGTGTGCTCATTTTGCGAAAAGAGAGTGTATACATTCTTGAAGCGAATCCCAATACACTCCCTCTTGCTTAAGTACATCTTTTGGGCGCTTCCCATCTCTTTGTCGATCCCCATCTTTTCACCGCTTTATCGCTTTGCATTTTTAAGCGCCCAGCGCTCACTTTAAGATTCTATAGCTCACTTCACTTCCTATGTTTGAAGTCGAGTCAACGCAAACTCGCCCAATGCATCCGTCATTCAAACGAAGCAAGTATAAGTATATAATTATGTAATTTAAAATCTTTTTATTTCAGTCAACAGAGAGAATATTTTACTATACTATAGAGAAAAAATGGTTAGTGCACTTTAATGATACAAATTAAATGTCTTCCAAAAAATATGGTATTTGAAAGCCAATACTTAGAAAAAATAAAAATCGATTGCAACTTTTTCTCCCCATACCAATTCCCACTGCATTATGGCCATAATTCTTTCCAACAGCTCACCTTAAAAAAATTACCAAATGTTTTTAGGTGCGCTACAAATAATGCGCTTAGTGTCGAACACTTTCTTATGAAAGTTGTTCAACTCTTCTATCAGCAAACTGCAGAAAGCTTTAGCTTAAAACCAATTGCAAGAATCCAAGAAAACATTTAATTTTGTAATCATCTATGCACACACACACACTCCTGCCACATAATAACAACAAACAAACGAAAAACTCGTGAAATTCCACACAAGTAACAAGGGAGCGACGCAGGAGCTGGAGCCAAAGCGCCAACAACAACAACAAGCACATCAAGGACAACAACGACAACGACACCGACACCAAGTCGAGTTGATACTCATGCACACATTTTGAGTATGAAAATCTCATAGAGTTGGTTTTAAGCACACTTAATCCTGCTTATTTCTACCGCACAAAAAGCAACACAAATAGCAAACACCAAGCAACAACAACAACAAAAGAATTTAAGTGTATGTGTGTGAGAGAGTGTATTTATGCTTATATGTATGCATACAAATGGCGGTGAGTGTGTAGAAGTGGTGTGTGTAAGTTTGTCTGTTGTGGCATTTGTGTGTCGTTCATTTCTCAATACCTCTGCTCATACTACACTCAATAGTATCCAACGAAAAAAAATGAAAAAATACGCTTGAGAACTCCAAAAAGTATGCTACACTTTTGCATACCATTTACTCAAAGTGAGTTTGAGGATAAGGATTTATCATCATTGGGATGTGTAGTAGCGGTAAATGGAGTTTGTGTATCGGTTTGATTCATGAGAAAATACTCAAAACCCAAGAAAGTGTGCTACAAATTTGTGGCACAATATTTCGGAGATGAAGAGTTAAGTCTACGAAGCTCTATTGCTGTCCTCAACAGGCAAAAAAATGTAATTTTAAATTAATCTGACAATACTCGCAGCCGAAAAAATCGTTCGGCGTATTACACTTTTTACAATTCATGAGAAAAGAGATTGATTGATTTGAGACAAAGTATCTTGTTGATCAACCTAAATATCCCCAGAGAGAAAGAGAGAGAAAAGTGAATTTTGAATCTAAATAACCTTAGATGTGAGGGCATCAGTGGCGACAAAAGCGTCGCCTCAGACACTCAAGCTACATAGCCTATTGTGCCTTTTAGCAATTAAATGGAGAAATAATCGAGAAGATTTTTGAATTGTATAGATAGAGTATCTTATTTATCAACCCAAGTATCGCGACAGCTCACAAAACTATCAAAAACAGATTTTTACATCAGTTTAGATTCTGCAAAATCAGAATGGACAATGTATATGCTACATATAAGGATGCAACACTAGGCTCCCATGTTGCAGCAAGCGGCCATACTTTTGAAGTTTGAAAGATACTTACGTACCTTGGCGCTGCCGTGAACACCAATAACAATATCAGTCTGCAAATTAAACAAAGTATTACATTTGCCAATAAGTACAACTATGATCTTAGTATGCAAATGTGTAGTAGAAACCTTTATTGATCGACAAAATTAACGCTCTATAAGACAATCACTGAACTCGTATATGGCCTAGAAGCATGGGTTGTGTCACGCATGAATGCAGATGGAGTGATCGAGAGAAAAGTTCTTTGCAAAATCGTCAGTTCCATTCGTATTGGCGACGAGTATCGCATCCGAATTAACTAAATGATGAGCTTTACAACGACATGAATATCGTCCAACATATTACGGCACAACGTCCGCGCTGGCTTGCCCATGTCGTTCGTAAGGACAAAGACACTCCAGCCAAGAAGATTATTAATTCGAAAGCCGACAAAGCAGAACGAAAAAACGACCGAAGCTGAGATGGAAAGAACAAGTGGAGTAGGACCTATGTTCCCTAGCAGTGAAAAAACAAAAGAGGGGCGATTGGCGTAAGCTGATGAAGTCGGCTATTACCCGACAACGGGTTGTGATGGCCAGCTTAAGTAAAGTAAGTATATCGCATATATCTCTGTAAAAAATCAACAGCTCGGATAGAATATTTAAATAATATGATCCTTGGCATTTTCTGAATTCAATATATCTCAACTTTGGTGTACGTATTTCATCTAACGACTTTACCATCTATTTCCCAGAATTTTCACATAAATTTCGAAGTACTACGAAAATGTAAAGTATTCAGCATTCTTTCTCGCCCTTTGCTAGCGATAAGTGTGCCAAATTCGTTTACACTCCACAGTGACCTACGCCATTTTGATAAAAAATTCGTGTACTTTGTGGAAGGAAAATCATTGCAGCTGCTGCTGGGTAAAGTAATCTAAGTAGCTGGGAGATTGGATTGAGCTCACGTAACCAAGCAGCTTACATCTTATTTGAAGCACCCAAAGCCAAAGTCAACCAGTTTTAACAAAATGGCGGCGAGAGTGCGACGCCATTGGCAGCGACAAGGTGACAAGCGTGTCATGTGGCCGGTATGAAAAATGAAATCAAAGCATTTAAAAGTGAGTGAGAAGAGCGAGAGTGAGGAGAGTGAGGAGAGTGTTACCCTTTGACAATCACGCGCACCTGTACGTGTGTGTGTGTGTGTGCGCGCTCTCTTTGCTGTTGTCATTGCCATTGGATTAACGCCTGATCCTTGTTATTTATGTATTGTGCGCTCACACACACACGCATACGCACCCATACAATGAAAACCTTTTTCAATTATTTTTGGTAATGGCACCTGGTTGGGTTTGTTTTGTTTGAGGGGTGGTGACAGCCCCTACACTCACTCAGCGTATTTTGTTTACCCTCGGCCCTTTTTTTTATGATGTGTGCCATTTGGCACTTTTTTTTTTCTTTTTTTCTGGAGGGAGTATTGTTTGAAATTTTGTGTTTGGCTTGTGGCGTTAGATAACGGCCATATTTGATACTCCCCCTTTTTTTTATGTGCACGTGCACTTTTATCCTTTTTGGGGGAGGGTTATGTGTGCTGATAAAGTTGGGTGCTATAACATAGTATAAGAATCGTTGTTTTTTAGTGCTTAAAAAGATTTTTTAAAGAGTTTTTCATAATGTTGGAGTACTGAGAGTACGCATAAAGCCGTTTTGGTCTATATAAGATGTAGCAAAAGTAAATAGTTAGGAAATTTTTCATAATAGCCCAAACCGCACTGGTGAAGTTATCTGGCGGATAATTTAAACCCAAAACCAGCAAGATTTCCACCAAGTATGGATGAATTGATAGGGTTAAGCATACAATTACTTTCACTGATCCTAACTGTGGTCAAAATTTCACACCTGACATTAAAGATAATTCTGCTTCTAGCCTGATGGGATCAGAGAATCAAATTAATCCTAAAAACAACAAGCCGAATAAGGACACCATATTTTATTGCGCATTGATCAACAATGTGTTGTTTCTGCCACCAAAACACCCCATTCGATAGTTAAAGCAGCTAAGAATAAACATATTATTGTTGATTCCAAGTCACACTAAATTTGATTGCCAACGACTCCAAAGCTAAGTTTTCGCCAAAAGATATACGCGTGTTGTCAGACTTTATATTTGCTATGTATGACTAGACATGGTTGTGACTTCAGGAGCTGTCTTTTACATTTACATTTACTGGTGGTAAAAAATTTTGAACAAAAGCTTCATGAGCAGCCGCTTTGGTGGGTGGTTTTTGCCTTCTTATTATATAAAAAATAAATTATATTTTTATGACTATATGTTATCACTTTATGGGCCTCTACGTGCATGCAATAGTTACCGAAACTAACTCACCTTTTATTTATTTTCGAATTTATATGTAAGTGCAATTAACACTTTTCGTGTAAAATCTCAAAATAATTGCAATCGCACCTGCTAAATATGACTTAACTTACGCAACACTAAAAACGTTTTTCCAACTCAAAACCCAACATTTATTTACATTTGAAATTGTCATCGAGCAAGTGATTTGTGTTGTTTTATTTCAATTCTATTAAATTACTTTTTAGTCTATCCCTCAACAATTAAATCTTAATGTCCCTAACTGTTCCACTCTATAATTCTGCTAAAAACTCTGCCTGCGCAAGCACATTCCTGATTATATGCCAGTTGAATTGTTTGTACTCTATAATTAACAGGCCATTTAAATAATGAATACAATTTACTGCCAATTAAGGATTGTGTGCACTTGTTAGCGCCTAAAAGCAATTCGTTGTAACTATGTATTTCAAGGCGTTTTGTGTATAAGTGCAAAAATAAACATGCCACAGTTGTAAATGCCACACAGGATGGATGCACTGCGTAAACAATTTAAATTTGTCATGCTCGTAATATTAACAATTTTTACTCGTAGGGGAAGTCCCGTGGCGCTAAAGGGGTCGTGCCACTGAGGCATAGCCTGCTGTTAATGTTGGTAAAAACCAATTTTAATGGCTGAGTGGATAAGGTGCCAGCTAGCTGCCTACTGCTGCTGCTGCCGCTGCTGCTGCATGACAAACGGAAATGGCACAAAGTGACTTTGACTTGGCAAGCACGCCATGTTTGCAGCCGTAACAATTATGGTGTCTCCACCAAAAGTAACTATGTAACTGACATTTTGTAGACTGTAAGTATGCAATGCATTTTATTTGCTTTTTTTAGAGCCTTCACTTGGGCCCACTTGGCTGGCTTTGTTGACATTTTAGGCGCATTTCGTCTAAATTTGTTTTTGAAAATTGTTGGCGAGAAAAACCATTTTACTGTGACGCTGTCAATTCAAACGACTAAACGCAAAGACAAACGACAAAACACTGATAAACAGCTAAAGCGACAGACAACAGGCAGACAGACACTGACAGACAGACAGACAGACAGAGAGACAGACAGACGGACAGACAGACGGCCATACAGACACTGACAGACAGACAGACGAACAGAGACAACAATTTGCATGCATTAATGTTGATTAATGTGCCAGCTGTCCATTGCCGGTCTATTAGTCATGCCTGAGCAGCTTTTTAGTCCTGCCAAAGAGTCAGCCAGTCAGCCAGCCAGCTAGCTGCAAGCCTTGTTCCTGTCAGTTGTAACTCTAGTACACAGTACAGCCTGAGCCTGAGCCTGATCCTGGCCCAGTCGATGTCTCACTGCTAGTCTACCAGTCCGTCTGCTACCTGTCACTGACAGCTGTCCTGTCCTACCTGCAGCTTTGATTTACACATGAGCGAGAGACATGAACTTGAATTTCAAATGTGCAGCACATTGCAAAACCACAAAATAACACGATACCTATAAATATGCATGAGTATGAAGTGGAATCCTTCGTCCTTCCGCCTGTGTGTGGTTTATTAAATGTCAAAAACAACAAGCCTTGTTTATATTTATTTCTGTTGCTTGCACAATATATACAAAAAAGGAAGTACAAAAAACATGAATAAGCACAAAAGTCCAACTGTATTTGAGTGAAGCTCATAACTGTCATTGATTGAGTTGTTTTTGGTAAATTATTTCGATTTTTGTAGTTTATTATAAAATATTTATGCTGCTTATGGACTTGAGCAATTATTGGGTAGAGAGCCGGAACGTAAATGACAAATAATAACCAGTTAAATTACTTTAATGCATTGTTTGTTATTAAACGTATCCATAACAATAAATGGCAAACATTCAGCTGACATATGAATGACAAAAATTCAAATTGACAGACCCCCCAAAGTGACATTCGTTCCATTGCTTTACGTTTACCCAAGTCTCGAAGATTGCTACTATTATAGGGGAAGCCATTTAAAGTCGAAGCAACGTGCAACTCTCTTTTGACAGGACTAACAGATCGACTAATGTTATACGGCATTGGAGGCGTCAATCCAAGACAATTTATATCTTGAAACAGCTTACACCAAAAGCACACGCTGAAATTGTTTATATTTAATCCAACTACTTAATTGTTAAGACTAAACGTGCGTTCGTAGACAGTTATAGTTAACATTGTTATAGTTATAGTTAATATTTCGCCCGGTGATCCCACTATATGACACTTATACTTAAAACTTGTGAATTCTCGTAATGTTAATACTGCCAACCATGCATCCAGATAACGAACAAGACGTTCCGACCCACAAATATTGTGGCCGTACCAGCCAGGAGAAGCCGTGAGCATCGAGCTATCATCATTCTCTGCAGTTGGGCATCGCTGTTACCACTCTTCGATGCATAATTCGTATCGATTTGAAGAGGTTTCCGTACAAATTCCAAATGGCACGTAAACTTAACCCAGCAGACTATTCGCGTTGTATTACTTATGTCAAATGGACCACTGAAATGACTGAGAACGAACTCGACTTTTGGAAAAAAAATCATTATGTCAGATGAAGCGCATTTTAAGTCAGTAATGAAAATTGTCGGTTCTATGCCACTAAAAACCTTCAAATAATTGAAGAATAGCCATTTGATCAAAAAGTGACAGTTTGGCGTGGTGCTTATGCGGATATGATCATTTTTACCTATTATTTTACAGACGATAATGAAGCCACGATAACGTCAATGAATGAAAATGGTGGAAATGGCTTCTGATTCAAACAATTTGGCGCAATACAACATACTGCACGTCAAACAATGATTTTTTTGCAATCTTAGTTCTCTGGACGAACCAGATTGAAAAATGGTGATTTTAACTGGCCACCAGAGTCTTTTTTGTGTGTCAAATTTCAAACAACAAATTCCGAAAACACAGCCCTAAGGTGGCCATTGATATCGTATACATACTCAAAAAGTAGCTTCAAAATCTTTTTGAGCCGAAAAAAATGACTATCAAAATGAAAATAATAAAATCTGGGATTGTTTGAAATTCAAGGTATACGCTGATTAGCCAAGGATTATAGCACATTCTTTTCAGAAACAAATGCAGCCACTTTTAGTGACCTTCCGTTTAAATCACAAGCCTAACTAAAGATTGCCAATGTTTTTAAAAAGCTTTATATTAAAATGGAAACATACATTGTTGCTCATATGAAATCGGCAATTTTAGTATCCCACGGAAAAAAAAAATGTTTAAGTGGCTTTAATTTTGTTACAATTTTGACATAAAAAATGGAAACAAGCTAAGGCATCAAACTAATTCAAAAAGTCATATTTTAAAAACAAATTGCTGCTCTTTGAATGACCTTCTACCTTGTATAACATTTTTAAACGAATTGTTTTGAATGCGCTTAGATTTACTAATTACATTTTGAAATATCAGCAGCAAGTGTTTTCAGAAGTCACGACGAAGCTACTCCGAACACTTTCTCATTTTCAAATAATTTTCTCTCAAAGTAGCTAAATTTTTACCGATAAGTATCTACTTAAAACAAGCATTGAAATATCATTATAACCACGCAATTATATAGAATATTATTCCCTCTGTCAGCATGCAGCTAAAAAGTAATCAATTTTATCAGCGCCAAACCACAAAAAAAAAACGCTTTTCTTTATTTTTCAATAATTTTACAAAAAAACTACAGCTGACTTTTGCTTAAAAACGCTTAAAGTAAATATTTATATTTTTTTCACAGCACAAAGCTGCTGCGCACAGCATATCATATTTAATTAATTAAATTATTAAACCAACTAACGTTTAAGTTGATTTATACACACAAAAAACTTGGTAGCAAAAACCACATTTTGTATATAGGTTGCGCAATTAATTGCATATTATTTTCTTTATAAAAGACAAAAATAGTTTGCAAAAATTATCTTCATTTTATTTTTATTTTTTAATATACGAATTAAAGATACAAACGCAATTTATGGTCGAATTTTTTTATGAAAATAAATTATGTTGTGCAAAAATATGTCAGCTTCTTTATGATAAAACCAAACAATGCATTTAAATATTTAAACATACTTTTTTTTATTTTATTTTTGTGTAGCTGGCAAAGTATATATATTTATATATACTTTGGCCTCGGCTCTGTCAATCTGTCAGGCTATCTGTCATTGCATTAAAAAACTGTTGCATGCAAAAACTCGTTTTTTAAATATTTAAACCATAAAACTGTAAATCAACAAACAGTGACAGATGTCACACATACCGCAACCTATGTTAATACACACAGATACTCACGCGCAGGCACACAGATACGTAGCCATACACACAGATACCCACACACACACACACACATGCCACTTAAATGCTCACACTTGATGATATTGTCACGTTTTGCTGCCAAAGAGACAAAGGCACGCTGCTTCGTGTAAACAAATATATAAATGTATCAAAATAATGCAAACGTTGCGTATACGTAATGCATTGAGTGGCTTATGTCGCAGCAGCAGCAAAGTATCTATAATATATGCTCAATGGTAAATAAATCATTGTGATATTTGTTATTTAAGGTATAAGCTTACTTTAGTAGGAGGTTTTGGGCTATAGGACTGGATGAAGGATTTCGAATGCAGCAAGCCATAATGCCATAACTATAATACATCTCCGGCAAACAATTAAATATCATTGCTGGATTGCTTCTATACTTCTTTTTTTTATGCTATCAATCCCTGTGTTTTTTTATAGTTCTTATATAAATAAGTATTATGGAAATTAAAACACACAGTTTACGCAATCCAACCTAAACCGCCTTATCTCATTTCTCTCAGTGTACATACAGCACCAAAAATCTTAAAAACACATTGAAAAATTAACGGCAATCAAGCAGCGCCAACTTACACTACGATAGCGAGGGTGCCAGCAAATGTCTGCTTGCACACAGATACACACACACACACACACATACGAGTATCTGTGTGCTTTGTTGTGTGTGTGTGACTGTGTGTGACCCGCATATGTAACAATGTTTGCACGTTAAGATTAAAAATTATGGTTTGTTTGTTTATTGGCACACAACGACAACGACAGCAACAAGAACAACAATGACAATGACAACCAAAAAAAACATTTTTTCGTGCTTAATGTTTGTTCTTTTGCTTCATTTTTTTTCGGCCAGCCTACAATGACAACAACAACAACAAACCATACAAAGTTGGTAACAAACGAAAAAAAAAAACAGAAAAAAAACTTTTTGCCTGCTGGCCTTACCTTAGATTCTTGGCCTGGTCGCGAGATGTGTGTCAGCAGCTGGCCGGTTTGTTGTGTTTGTCATAACTGTTATGGTTTTTTCATACGCTACTTCCCCTGCACACAGCCCACTTCAGCCACCCACCCTGGTTTGCCTTTTTAATAATTTTGTTGTGCGCAATCAGCATTTTCTTTATTTCACATTGGCTCGAATGGCTGATATTTTTTTTTTTTTCGAGATATTCTCCTGCATTCTTTTTTTTCTCGACTGTTTTCAACTTGAAGTTTATTTTGTTAACATGCCACTAAAAGTTTTCCACTTTGCTCTAAAATGTTCAAACCAAATGCCAACACCAACAACAACATGACAACGCGTGTCAGTTTTTGTCAGTGTATTAGTGCTAGAGTATCTGTGTGTGTGTGTGTGTGTGTGTAGTGCGCTCTTTTTATATTTTTGTACTCTGGCTTTAGTTAATTTAAAAAGTTTTCTGTATTTTTTTGTTTTTGTTGTGTAATTTTTTTTTGTTGCTCGTTTTTGTTGATTTGCAGCAGTCAGAGAGCGTGTGTTGGTGTATCTGTGTGTCTGTCTGTGCGCCTGTGTGTGTGTGTGTGTGCAGAGTAAGGGTAAATGTTTCATTGGGAAAACTGACATTTGTATGCCTTTGATTTAAGTCAAGGAAAAGCTTGAAATTGCTTTTATAACTAAAACTGTGTTGGCTTTGTGTTGTCTTTGTGCTGTTTTTTGTGTGTCTTTTATTTATTTATAAGCTGTCACAAAAATTGAATTAGTAGCCAAAGGTTTTTTTTCGACTCCCCAAGTACGCCCAATAAACCAAACCTTACTATTTACTTTGCGCAAGTTCGTCAAAACAAATGTTGGTAAAATAAAAACAAAAGTTTATACACCAAGTAATTATCAATCGGTAATCTAGTAAAAAGTTACTGCCTACTTTAAGGCGTTTTAAGCTTGCATTATTAATATCGGGCTAAGCGTACCAAAAGCTCATGTCTTCCTGCTCATATCCTCCCCATGCCGCACAACTACGAAGGTCAGTGCAAAAGTGCTGCCTATTTATAGGGCGCATACACTCGCTATAAGCAACTGTCATTCATTTTGAACATTAAGTGACAGCAGACTTTGGGCAATTTCTGGTAAATACATGAAGCATAAAATAATTTCATGGCCTAGTCTGTTTGATTAGGAATTTGTTCTATAATTAAACTAATTTGTTATTCGATAGCCAACTAGACATTTCAATGTCCGGCAAATAAATTAGCAAGTCTATATTATCGTCTATGCTCATCAGTTAGGCGCCTACACAGATTTTATGCACAAGCTGCTTGATGCCTACAATTTTGGACTATTTTCCTTTATCGGCTTTAAACTCCTACGACTGTGGAATGTTCAATGTTTGACACTGTCAGTGCATCAGTTTTCATCAATCTTTAAAGGGAATTTGTTGCAATTATTTGGGTGTAGGGAATCTTTAAATTACAATAATTCAATTAAGTTTTTTTAACAAAAAACTATGAAAACTTTTGTATTTTCGACAATAATTTGCATGTAATGCTAAGGGTTGTAAGACAAATAAATGCAGGAAGTTAAAATATTTTTCACAGAATTACAGCTAAAAAACTGCAGCATTTAAAAGAGTTCATGGAGTTAATATGAAATGTATGGATCGAGTTATAACCAGCCGTCTCTGTAGGCTAGCAGAAGCATCCTTTGATAAGTAGTAGTTGCAGTTTTCTTGGTGTAGGTGGTGAAGGTAGATAGATAGGCACGCATCTGTGATGAATTGTATCGCAGCTAAGTTAGATCTTGTACGAGATCGAGCCAAGTACGCTGTCTAGTGACACTCTGGCATTGGCCGGTCTTTCTTTGCCGCTTTACAACCGGCATATGTCCTGCCGTCAAGGTAGGATTGCAGTAGGGCGTATTGCCTCGTGTTGGACAAGCGTCTAATGTACTTCTCTATTTGAACTGCACGCAAACCGAACCCACCAAAATGATATATAATGTATTGTACTTAAAAGCTTTAAAAAAAAAATCGGCATCTCTACGTCATCCGATTTTTAAAGTAAAAAAACATTAGTTTTGTTCTTGTCCAAATTCACATTTCATAGAAAAAGTATTTTCGCATTTTACAGCCAAGCCTTAACTCGAAGCTAATTAAACGCGCAAAATCTTTGCAAAATATTTTTGTGCAAATTACGTCATGAATTCCTTCAGCTTTTAGCAATTTATAATTTGTTCTTAATTAAAGTAAATTTCATTGACGTCAACAGAGAGTTGCAAAAATAGACAAATTCATGAACATTTATTTCGAAGCACAAATGAGTTGCTATTTTTAGCTAATTTATAATAAACTTTTGAGCAAGCCCAGTTATTACTGAGCCACATAAACTTGGAGAGCTCCAAAGATTGTTGAAGAATTGAGTAAATTATTGCCTGAAGTTGCAAATATGAACATATTTTTATTCCAAACACTAGCCCTCATCAGTGTATCTCAGCTATCATTCGTTTGTGGTCACTAGATGTGGACCGCAGTAGCGCAGTCGCCTCTAAATCGGAAGGTCGGTGTTTCTACAATATTTACCTAGAAAAATCTCTACTAATTAAAAATTCGATTGAATTTGGCTATAAACTGTGAGTCACTCTTAACTTCGAATAGTTATTAATAGAGATACATATCGCCATGCACCTTTGGAGCGATACCCATGGTCAAGGGGAATAAATTTATTGCCGCTAGATGGCGAGTGCAAGTTGCTGCATAAAAAAATGATTCAATAAATTAGGTTTACGCGAATACACAATTTGAGTCTAGAGCGTTTTTGACTTTGAGCATGTCCAATTGAGATGTGAACTTATGAGCCTAAGATTACTGGGCACAGAAGAGCGAAGCTAGTTCATTCATTTACAAACAAATAAATCAAACTAAAGTTTCTTTAAAAAGCTTCAAAGCACTTAAGCTACAGCTCGAAAACCATCGATATGAGAACGATGCTTATCATGCTTGAATTCCAAACTACATGTCAACCGAAGACGAAGCCATGTTGTTTGTTTTTGTCAAGTTAATTTCAAGCTAGGTACATCTGTGTCTTCCCGTTCTATATTCTTACTCGACTTTACAACTTATACCAGCACTCAGTCTTAACTGTCTAATGAGTCCACTAAAAAATGTAGCTATCCCCCAACTTTAAGCTGTATGCAGATAAGCACTTGGAGCCTTTAAAAATTCCGCAAATAAAAAATCAGCATTACAATCACCACAAATGTCGCAACGTTCCAGTTAAGTGTCCTTTAGCATAACTGCAATGACCTCCACGTTTTGCACACTTTAATAAGATTTCATTTAAAGTGTCCTCGGACTACCGGCCCTTTTTTTTCTTTGCCTGAAGCTTCCTGCATGTCTCTCTGTCTATGCGTCTGCCTTGCTGCCTTGCGTTCCTACGTTCCACTGCCTGTCAGTGCGTCGTTCTATGCTAACGTGCCACACGCTGTTGACAACGTTGTATGCCACAGTGAGCTACAGAGCAAAAATGTTTGCGCTTTTTTCGTGAAAAATGATGGGAAATAATTTGCCGTGTACAACGAGCACGACTTGGCCGTGCTCGGACTTAAAGCAAAGTGGTTTGTGCGTTTGATGTCGCCATTTTGTGCACCTTGCTTGACAACCCCCTCGCTCACCAATGCCTGCTGCTTTGCTGCCCAGCACTCACTATGTTTACCTTACGCTCTGTGTATTTAGGTGAAATTTATTTTACTAATTATTATGTAAGCGTCGCAGCTTTACTTACTCGGACGAGCATCTTTAGCTGCCTCGTTCTCTCTTACTCTAATGAAATTAAAGCGTTTCCTAAGTGCCTTCAGTGATTGTTACCTGCAACAATTTGTTATGTCCGCTTTAAAGCTCAAACTGGCGTATACTTAATTTAATGCCATAATGTGGGCACCATATGAGTGCCGCGCTTCGCACGCTGGTATTATGCAACTTTGCTTATATATATATATAATTTAAGCTCACTTACCGAAACAGCAACACCACAAAAAAATAATATAATATAAATTCCCACGGTAGTGAGTCGACTCCGACTCTAATGTTGCCAATGGAGCGCAGCTTGCCACAAATGCGGACAGCCAAATAAATTTAAACATGCAACAGTGAGGCAAGAATAAAAACAGAAAAAACAAACAAAATAAATTGAATTGCAGATATGAAAACTAAAGCTGCGTTTGTGGTAACTGCGGTACACTCTTATTGTTGTTTGGAAAATTTTATTGTGGGTTTTTCGGTATCCCCCGAATACTCGCAGTGGACCAAAATGTAGGTTTTCTATAAAAGTAGCCTGCTTTTTAGCTTCAGCGACAAAATCTGTTTCAGCATTTTCAAACTGTTTTGCGTAAATAAATATAATTATAATAATGAAATATTATAATGGAACTCAGGCTGTTAATGCTACAAAGCTATTAAAATTCTATGGTTCAAGCCAAAATCATAATAGATTTCTCAGATCTTTGGTTATCTAAAAAGCTGCAGAGACGAAGACTTTGTTATAAGCTTCATTATTACCAATTATTCAGTGAAAATAAAGAGTGTTAAAGATACTTAACAATTATTGAAAACAAAACGATTTTCGTAGCATCAAAACTTTCTGATAGCTCTCTCTGACGCTGCATGGAACATGATCTTAAGACAGCTTTGCATTCATAAAGAATATCAATTAAGTCAGCATTAAGATAAGCAAATGTAATTTCTTTTTTGAATAAGTCTAGTAGTTGCTCCATATTGACATGTCAAGTTGCAGTTTTGAATATTTTTCTGAGCGCCAGATTGCTTCTACCTAATGACATATTTCAATGGGCCTCGTGCTTATCTTATTGGAATCTTGAAGCAGGGTTCCAAGTATAGCGGATGAAAGCAGATGCTGGCCATTGCGGCTGTTGATTAAACTTGGAGCTACTTATGTGATGCATTTTTAAGAAACACAATATTTAGAAAAGTTGAAGAGGAGAGTATCTGCATAAATATGCGGTACTTGATGTTAATGAAAAATCCAGATAGAGAGACATGGCAAGAAGGGAGGCTAGAGAGTGTTAGAAATAGATAGAGAGAGAACGAATAAAAGACAGACATATATAAAAAGGGATAGGTACAAAGATAGTTCCACGCAAAGAATTTCTCAAAGAAGGCTATCTCAACAATTTCATAAATTCTTCTCAAGCCATAAAACAGCTTTGGAGATCTTTCTGAAATCCAGATTGCTACTACTTCTCATGCCTTATTTCAGTGGCAGTAGTGCTTATCTAATTTTATCTTTTCTTGGAGTAGACTCCCACATATAGCAGATGATAGCGAATACTGAGTTCGCTACTGTCGATTAAGCCTCAAGCAATGTGATGTAGCTTTCAATAACACAAGATTCAGAAGAGTTATAGAGAAGAGTTTCTGCATGGATATATCGCAGAAGGAGGTTATGAAAGTGAGACAAAAGAGACACAGCAAGAATGGTGGCTCAAGAGGCAGACAGAGAGAGAGAAGGAGAGACAAAGAAACAAATACATGGCGAAAGATAGTAAGAAAAAATAAAAGGGAGATAGAGATCGGTACAGTTCCACGCAAACAAGTTGTCAAAAATTGGCTGCTTCAGCAACATTGTGGACTTTTCTCACATCATAAAACAGCCCTTTAAAATCATATGTTAGTAAGCCTAAAGCCATGGGTAGCGTTGTCATACTCGCGGCTTAACCAATTTTCTCACATTCGAGTCCCTATCACAGGTGCAGTTGCGTAGTACTGTCATAGCAAATATATGGTTCATTCAATTTATATTAATTTAAGATACCACAGCAGAGTGGTTCCAAGAGCCGAAAAGGCTGTCTGAAAATCAAAAAAAAAAATCGATTTTTTTCTTGTTAACTTTATGCTCGTTTCATGCAGAGATCCTTCGCGCATATCGATACGAAAACGACAGCATACAATATTGGGATGCAGATCCTACACGAGAACGCAAAGTCATAGTTTTTTGGTATTCGAGTATAAACTATATAAAACTATTTATCTACGAAATATTTATTATATAAAGAGATATCCCCATTCTCCTCCTTTGTAAGGGAAATAAATTGATAGCCTTTATTAAAAGAAAGCAATTTACACCAATTTGCAAAATAAGTTCGATTTTTTGCTTACGACCACATCATTTGGTCAAGCCGATCTCAAGCGATTGGCCAATATAGGATTGTAACTACTCAACTCTTTCACGTGAGTATAATTTTCAGACCACCCAGTACCACATGCCCTTCAAAAACTATTTTTTCCCCAAATTCTCGTTCTCTAAATATACACCTCACTGTCAACTCTTTTACGTTTTACTGCTACTTTGCCCATAATCTTGCTGTTTAAAGCCATATAACATTATTCACGTAAAGAGTATAAAAAATTACAGCATATTTCTATATAGCACTCTGGGGATAATCATACACAAACATGTACTCACACACTACCCCCCGCCGCGCACACACACACACCCAGCTCGGACATTAAATTGAAAATTTATGTATTTTTTAAGCAGCCAGAGCCAAGTATTCACTTTCGACTGGACAAGCTATATTTGGGTAAACCCTCTGTGGAGCCAGCGGGGTTGCATAGCGAAAAACGACGTGCGCCGGGGGTGAACCTGGACACTGTCCAAGTTAATGACGCAGGTGACGTTTTCGTGTTTTGTGGGCCACATTGGCGTTTATTACAACAAATAAACAAGCCAGAGGACGCATATGTTGTAGCTATAAAAATAAAAAAAAACAACAGCAACAAAAATAAAAATATAAAAAAAGTTAATAATGAAGTTGTAAAAATTGCATAATTTTATTTTTATATTAATTTAAAAAATGTTGGCCTGCTTCTACGTTACTGGTGTTGTTGTTTTACAAAAATAAAATATATAAAAAATTAAATTATATACTTTTTTGTTTATTTATGCACACAAGCGTGTAGTTATAAAAATAAATATTAAACGAGAGAGCACCAAGTAGAGTAATCAAGGTAGTGGGTAAAATTATTGCCGCTTTTTAAAACAACAAAGTTACTTTTAACCATAAAATACCTGTAAAGACGTGTAACATATATCAGCCAGTTAAGTGGTTAGTTGAAACAAAAAAAAAATGCAACAATATAAATTGATATCATTTTTATAACGTTTAAAAGGATAGTAAAATATTTGAAATATTTTTTAATGAACAAAAAGCGAGTAGAAAGCTGCACAATTTTATAATTAAAAAAAAAGAGCTTCAATTATTTCAGATTGCGGCCAACATTGCAATACCCCGCATATATTTATAGTTAAAAAAAGTTTATGTAAGGGTTCCCTTTTTATAACAAATAGCTTGTGGGCTGCACTGCCTCTTCACATATACATTTCTTTTTTTGAAAATATTTATATTTTTCAACCAACGTCAACTAGTTTTTTAAGCCAGTTCGGCTGGACTTAACTGTTGCGGGTAAAAAAAATAACTTCTAAAAGTTTTTATTATTTAAAATCTGTATAATTCTTATTAAAAGCTTTCTAAACTTATTCCGGGTAATCCGGGGTAAATCCTACCATTTTTTTTTTTTTATTTTCGCCAAAATGCAACTTTTTCTGAAAAACAAGAAATTGTACTTTCCAATTAACGCTTGAAATATAAGCTTCTTACCACGCGAATTCAGAACAACATACTTTATAGAACAACAACTATTCTCAACCATACCACCATGATTTTCTGCTGGCATCATCTCATTAAGTTCACAAACAACGCCATTTCAAATGCACAAAATCCAAACTGATACTCTTTCAAATAACATCCATATGCTTGGCCCGGCCAAACTCTATTGCAATGGACCGGAAGGTGTCAAGTCAAAATTGTTAAATGGTGTGAAAACTTATGGCAAAAGCTGCCAAAGCACTACTAACCATTTTCAGTCGAGTTGGCAAACAAAAGTTTGCAAAATGTTTGAATATGTGTGCATATATTCATTAAACTTTTCCACAGCTATATCACTTAGGCAAGGCAGTTGAAAAGTTTTTTTATTTTCCGTTCTTTATTTGCCACGTGAAATGTAGACTAGTTTGAGAGCAGAAATCGCAAAAAATTTTAAAGCCATTTGAAATAAATCCACAGCTGAGTGGAAGCAGAAAATTAGTTTAGCAAGACAATTTGTACGTTAAAAAACAAATTTGAGAAGAGAGCATGAAATTATCATGGGAAAAGATAACATGTTGTATAGAAAAGTAGATAATGCTTCGGAAGGAACTTTTGATAAGTAAATAAACTAGGGCAGCAAATTTTGTGACTCTGAAAGCAAGTCTATGAAATCAAAAGCATCCTTGATGTGACACAATGCAGCTTAAGTATAGTTGATTTACCTTTTGCCATTTCGGTACTTTGATGTTATTTTGAAATACTTAAGTGTTTTTTTAGAATGCAAATAAAAGTTAATCTCTTTTAGATTTGACAATGCAAAATTAGTAAATTTTAAGACGTATTAAAATGTTGGCTGCAGATGATGAAAACAATATAAGAAGGGATCTAAATAAGCTGATTCCATAGCAATTATTTTTTTTTTATAATTTTGTCAGCTTGATATATATCAAAATTAATTTTGGCATCAAAATCGCATAAATGCCCATCACTGGGTATCATATATTGATCAACAGACTTTTCGCTACAATCTATCTGCAATCTATCTGGAATTAGTTCTATAAGTGCTTAAAAACCTTGATGTAATGAGTTTCATATTAGTTATTAAAGTGCGATTTCTGTCATACGAATTTAGGCTTTTTTTTTTAATTACCAGCAAAACCTCTTTCTCTTTTTTGCCCTTATCATCGCTAATCTTAAGAATTGCTACGTTTGGAGTAATTATTACATTCGAAGTAATATATAAGAACTCTAATCAAGTAAACAATTAAACAAAAACTGTGCTTTTATAGTGAAAATACCAAAATCTGTGTCGCACGAATATATTCTTGTGATGTATCTCAAATGTATATGCAATATTTTTCTTAAAAAATTGCTTTGTTTTGTGCAGCGTTGTGAGTATAAGAGGTAGCATATTGCATATTTTTCAAATAATTTATTGCGATTATAAATTGCATTTAATCTTTGAAACCTTTTTTTTTTTTTGTTTATCTGACAATAAATGCCTCTAAAACTACAGCTTTCTGCAAAAGCTGTGGTGCATTTTCCTAGCACTGGCGACGTTAGCAAAAATACGCTGTTTGCCTAGATAAATCCACCGTTTGGCTGCAGCTTTTGTAATAATCATCTCAATTATATTTTAATACAAATGCGAGGCGAAGTCTGCGACGTGTCGCGAAATATGCAGCAAATAACTTTGGTAATAGCCGCCGTCACGCTGGCCCGGTACTTGTAGCCCTAGGACTTAATCTGTTTTTTACTTTTTGGGTCCCTTTTTTGTTCTACAAAAATATGCAGGTCAGTCCTAGAGCATTGAGAGCAACGTAATGGTAGTGCACTAGCCTTAAAATGCGCAGGTCGGTTATTCGATTCCATCCTCTCTCACTTGGGCATTCATTTAGCACTGACATAGCTAGCAAATAACAGAAAATTTCGATTAAATTAAGACACCGCCTTTCGGATAAGTCGATAAACTGTAGGTGCCTTTTCAATTTGAGCAACTATTAATGTAGATATTCCATACTCCGTCTTTAGACCGATGACAGTATAGCCAAGCGGAGCAAATTTAACAAATAAATAAAAAACGTACGATAATTCTTATTTGCTCTTATATCAAAAGGCTAGCCAAGCTTTAAACTTAAAGTTGACATAATAAATGCATTTTTTTTTTTCAATAACGCCTTAAGCTCCAGGCAAAGGTTCGTTTATTTTCGAATATAGCCAATTTTTTTTTTTAAATAAAACATATTACACCCGAAATTTGTCTGAAAGACATTCAACAGCATAATAGCTCTTGCCATCTCTTTTGTGATCGAAGCCCAAAAATTTTAATTTTCTAAATTAATATTTATAAATTTGTTGCACTTACCTGGCTTAAAGCCATCTCCATGCTCGTGCGTTGCACTGATCTGCAGCGTGGCGATGAGCAGGCACCAAACCAATGCCGTTGACTGCTTCATTTTGTGTCCAGTTTAGCGATTCGATTTTTCTTCTTTTGGGTTTCAATTAACCCAAAAACGAAAATAACAATAACAACAAAAAAAAAACCGAAAAAAATACAATCGAGTTTATTGCACAAAGTCAAGTCTAATACGTTTTGTTGAACGACATGCGAACGTGGTATATGCGGCAGGATACACAGCAGGATTCACAGGCTAAAACGAAATAAAATGCACGCGTATATATAAAAACGTTAATAAAATTGCCACAAAAAATAAAATTTCAAAATTTACACGCGCGCTTGCACACACACACATACACAGTAGAGTGATTTGTGGCATTGTTGTAGTTGTGTGTGTGTGGGTGTATGTTAGGTGTGTGTGTGTGCGTTACGGCGTATTTGCGTTTACTTAATTAAAAACTTTTCCGCTGCACATAAATTCATTTTAATATTTACAAATATTTTTTTTTGCATATTGTTGTTGTTGTTGTTGTTACGTTGCTGCTGCTGTTGTTGTAATTTATTTACAATTTATTTACTTTTTTGTCAAAACACATAACCGTTAAAATTAATTTTTAATAGATTTTCTGATGACCGTGCTGCCAACTTGCTTGCATATTTAGTTTCTGACTTTTGATGCTCGCGAGCTACAACTCTGTTTTCGCGGCTCTCTCTACCGCCCACACACATACACTCGCTAATTGTGTGTGTGTGTGTGTTTTATAAATATTTAAAATAAATGCGCGCACGTGTTGCTCATTTCGTTACGAATGTCCGTGTGTGTGTGTGTGTATGTGTTGGCCAAATGTTTGCAGCTTTCCTTTCACTCCTTGGCTCCCTTTTTTTGTTGTTTTTTTTTGTGCTCTTTGCCAGCTGCTTGTTACTTTTTGCCTTGCATTAAATTTTAATTTCAAATCCTTTTTGCCAGACCCGCCGCCACTTTCATGCGCTCCTGCTCCTTGTCGTCACTGCTGTCACTTATACGACACGTTGCCTGCGCCAGCGAGTGAACGCAATTATTTGCTCAGATTTATGAAAGCGTAAAGCGCGATTTGTAACTGCAATTAGAGCCAAAACACAGAGAAAGAGCATGAGTTGGTGTGTGTATATCACAAGCAAGTTCGTAAGTATGTCGCTGAGAGTACGTATGTGTGTGTTTTGTGCAAATTTTGTCAAAATTTTAATTAAAATTTACATTAATATTTTGAGCGCTGAGTCACTGAGTTTAAGTCACTGCGGCCACTTATCAGCTAGCAAATTTTAATTAAGGCTTTATCTTCTATTAATAAATGCTCATTAATTTTAGTCTCCCAAAGAGATTTTTAGCCTAAAGCGAGTCAAATTATATAATGCCAAGGTCCACAGCGGAGCGAATTGGTTGGGGAAGTGGGTCAAGTAGAACGGGAATTAGAGTGTAAGAGTGAGTGAGGCCGTAAGCTGGCCAAAAACTTTATGCCAATCAATAATGATAGATTAGTATTTTAGGGCATCAAGCACAACAGTCGTAAATTATATTCAAGTGCTTCATTGTATACTTGGCAGTGTGTGTGTCTGTGTGTGTGTGTGTGTGTGTGAGTATCTGTGTGGTTTTGGCAAAACTTCCGAGCACGCACACAACAGCTAAATATTCACATGTAGATTTACGCAAATGAATAGCCAAAGTTTATGTTCAAGCCGGCGCATTAATGGCACACACACATACAGGCATACAAACACACACACACACACACACACACACACACACACACACACACACACACACACACACACACACACACACACACACACACACACATACACACAGACATACATGAGCAGGCATACAAACACACACGTATAAGGCCTGGCCAAATCCCCATGCATACGCATACTGGCACAATCATACACACGCTTACAAGAGCTGCCAATTTATACGTGGCATTTCATCAGCAATGAGGGTAGTTACAAACGTTTGTTACAAAACATTTTTCATTTATATCGCTTTCAACATTTGTCAGATAGCCAATGCAGACTTGGTGGCTGATCTTTTCCAGATCGTGCCCAAAGTGACGAAAAAATTGTAATTACATAGAGAGAAATCTATGAAACTTGAATGAATTAGATTGTTGAATTTACTTTTATTCTTAAAGTTCTGGCATTTGCATATTTACACGCTTCTATGTAACAAATATTTAACTAGTAATGAATATAATATTACTTCTAATAAGAACTACTTTATCTGATACGATTTTATTCAAAATATACATTTGGGCATTCAATATCATTTGCAGTTTTTACAAAAGACATTTGCATATTTTCTCTTCTTTAAAAAAAAAGTAGTTGCCTAACAATTTTTCATATTTTCAAATCGAACAAGATGTTTGTTGAACAAAGTGCTGACATACAGAACTAAAATTCGTTTTGAAAAATAATATAAAATATATATATAATATATAAAAAGCTTGTGTGGCCTACTGGCTGTGTGACGAATAGTGTTTCCTCCATTGGGACTAGTTTATTTAGTCAGCATGAGGCACAGTCTTACTCTCGTCCAATATTCACCTAAATTATTTAAAATAACTAAAGCATTTCCTTTGTGTAATTGATAAATGTCAGCTGGGAGTTGGAGTACTACACAATGAAAGACTCACAACTCCATAATAAATAGTTTTATAAAGTTTAGGGCTTTGATTGCAAAATGGCTGCCTACATGGTTCCTGCATATATACCCTTGCATTCAGAGTGAACCTTTTCTTAGCTAATATTCTTTTATATGACTGCCAATCCATGCTCATGTTTTAAGTTTGTAACTGATAATCCACTATAAAGCTGGAATATCATTGAAGTAATACGATTTCAAATTATATTAATAATCTTGATTTTTGTAGTGAAAGATCTTCATTGCAGTGGAATTTTAGCTCTCTTCTTGTCCCCAATAGGTGTCTCGCGTAATTTGTTTGATATAAGGATGTTTTTGAGCTCTTTAATATGCATTCTCTCATGTTTGCTATTTTTGCAAAATCATGGCTACTAATATATTTTAAGAAAGCATAGTATCTCACTTCTATGGTTACAAATAAGCTTAGAAGATAAATAATGCTTAACAAGATTCGGTAATCCTAAGACAAAAAAATAGCCTCCGATATTACAAGAATGCTTGCTTTAAAGAAAAATCATTTTGTTATTAAAATTTTATTTACACTAAAAATATCTTTTTACATATGATGGTTACTTTTTTGTTAGTACTTTGATTTCTTTCGAAATGACCGAGTAGGTGCACATAAGAGGTCGAACTTTCCGTAATTGGCTGTCAGCAGGTCGCATTTAGTTGGTCTTAGCTATCTGTGCACAAACTGAGCTAACTGATGCATATTTTCAATTCAGTGATACCACCTGCTCCAGTTAATCGTTTTAGAAAGATTATTCAAGAACTGATCCCTCAATGCTTCTTTGGAAGTCCTTTTTTGTGGCGTACTTCAATTTCTCTTAAGAGTTAATATTGATATTAAAAAGAGAGATATCCCTATGCTACGCATTAGAGCGATAGCAAAGTAGCCTATGGAAATACCTTTGAAATTGTTGTATGAAAAGATCTACAATTATTAAAAATCGGAACTATCCATTTCCCCATATATTTAGTTACTCTTTTTGATCTTTTATCAAATATAAATATTATTATTTGAGTTAATATTGATACAGCCTTCCAGCTCATTGTATTATTTCATACTTAAAGTACGGAAATTTTGTGAAAGAATTGTGTAAGAATTCTTGTTATTGGGCTCGTAGCAATATAATACAACTGGGGGTATGAAGTTTCTATGCGTTATAAGGATTTTTTGGCTAAAATAGGTCGCCACTTACAATTATTGCACTGAGACAAAGTAGCATAGTTACACCTAGCTTAATCTCTTGTTTGCATTTGATATTGAAAGCATCACATCAGCACAGTTTCGCACAACAAAATTCCCGCATTCTCAAGCTTAGCAACTACTTAAACCACCCTCGCTTTGTTGCCCACATACGCAATCGAAATGTCAATATATACATATACTATAGTTTGATGTGCGTACTTTTTTTGCAGCTCTTACTCTCATACATTTGAGCCAAACTCTCTGAAGGCTAAATGACAGCTATAGTTGGTTGGAAAGATGGAACACACTTGGGTTAGCTTTGATGGGTGAAGCGGGAGTGCGGTGTGCTGGGACGCTGGTGCGGCAAAACGCAGGCCACGCTAACTAACGGTAATTGACAAAAGAGTCATGAAAACTTTGACTTGAAAGTTTTGCCACGTTTTTGTTTAACACGCAGCCAAACAAGCTGACAAACTTGCCTGACAGCTGGCAGCGCGACGGTGGAGGCGATGGCGCCACCTAAGGGGTACAGTTCCTGCTTGTTTTTGTTGTTTTAGCCATGTAAAAGAAATATAAAGGTACCGAGGAGTATAGTAAGAGGCATCCTGGAATCAGGTATAACGCTATGTGGGCCATGTGCAAAAGTCTGTTGTACAAGTTTACATTGGGTAATTAAGAGCTGTGCAAGTGTTTATAGAGAGATTGTCGAGTTGCGTTCGAGTCTAGTGGAGTGTCTGAATGTGTGAATGTGAAGCAACTGCAGCCTGTGGCATGTGGTTAATAGCCGGCCTGGGAGGGTTAAGCACTGAACGCAGAGTCACAATTGCGCTGATGATGACAGGGACAAAGTGCAGCGCAGTGCCAACTGCTTCACTGCTATTAAGTTGGCCCGCACACTTGCGAAAAGTATTTAACAGTTGATGAAGTTAGTGAGAAATCATAATAAACGTAGTGTTTAGGTTTTTCAAAACTTTCATAGACAATTGTCTACACATTGTTTGTTATAATGTTTATGTTTGATTTTGCAAGTGAGTTGAAGAATTCATGACAATGTTGTTCAAAGACGGGTAGTAATAAATTACACATACGCAATGTGGTACCTTGACAAGTCTATCAGAGCAAGCTTTGTATAGCGGAATAAGTATGCAATAAAACTTTTTATTCAATTTTATTAAATAAATCAAAGAGCAAGATTGAACATAGTGTTTTGCAACTTTACAATCCTTTTTTTTAGGAATTGAAACGACCTAACACGGTGTTGATCTATATTAAAAAACTAATTGGGGGAAATCCTCAAAGGAAAAAGTTTATAAAAAAGTTTGTCCAAAAATGGTTTGAAGGGTTGGGCTCATAATTTTTTAGTATGATAAAAAATACTTTTGGTTGATGAGCTATTAATTTGGGCTTATAAATAAACAAGAAACTATTAGAATAGGCTTGAAAGCGCAGCACCTCACAAGCTAGAAATGACATGAAGACTTTGGTGTCTCAACTATTAGGATATGTTAGAAAGGCAGCTCCGTAAAGTTTGATGTCCATTGTGATGCTTTTTAGCAAATGATAAGATTGTAAATCCGAATAGCGAGTGATATTGCCTGCTGAACCAGTTTTAGAATTCTATAAATTAAGCAACATCCACTATAGGAAGGTATGGCAACCTCGTCAAATTTCCAAAGAATGTTTGGCTAAGGTATAGGGTGCGTTTTCTACAAAGTTCAGGGTAATCACATTGCACATGTTTTTTACTTTATATGACCTTCTCATCGCTCAGCCACAATTATGAGGCCGTTGCATCCATTTAGCCGTACTCGCAATTAAGCCACCCTGCAACAATTATTATAATCCTTATCCTGGCCTTGGAAAACAGAAAGACATTGAATTTGCGCTTTTGGTTGTATCTTAACAAAGTGATAGAGAGATGTGACAACCAAAAAGATAAAAAACATACAGTTGAGCTAAAAAATGTGGTCACCCCTTTTAAATACAATTGTACAGTAAAAAGAACTATAGTCATTAAAAAATGTGTTCCGGATTTCACTACAATAAAGATCATTTCACTCAAAAGAAAAAAATTTTTAAAAATTTTTTAGATTTCAAACAAACAAATAATAGCTACAACTAGTTTCATGTTCGGAACTCCATAATTTACTCTATAATTGCTAGTTTTGCTTGAGTTAGTTTTCTATTCGTATTTATCCCGCCATCTGGCCAGTAACCGTGCCGAGGTCTGATTTAAGACACTCCACTTGATTGGTTATGAAAACGCTTGAACAGTTTATCAATTGAATACACTGATTTTTAATACTCCCCAAAAAATAAATCCTAAACCTTGAAACAAAATTTCTTCCTCATATGTGCTACATAGCTGCCCCACAATTTTTACAACATTTATCCCCAGTGCAAATATAACGTACTGCCATTTAAACTCAAAACTTACACTTTAATTTCAATTTGTTGGCACATACACACACCTGCATAACCCTTTAGAGTAACAGAAAAAAAAAACTTATCTATTAGATACTTAACACCCAGTGAAAAGCTTTTATGTTTGCAAGTTTTTCCTCAACTGTTGTAGCACCCGTGCTTGACAAATTCAAACTACACTTAAGCCACTGAACCCATTGAAATTGCATATTAAACAGACAAACGAATGCCACATTAGATACCAGCTAACTTGTATCCGTAACTGACTGTGTGTCCCTGTGTCTATGTGTGTGCTTGTATCTGTGTGTGTGTGTGTGTGTGTGCTGGGGCAAAGGGAAACGTTTACAATCCAACAAAAACCAGTCAATTATGCCAACAATATGCACATATTTCCAACAGATATAAAGCAAAAACAACAACAGACACTAACATACACTTACACACAGCTATACACACACGTATACACACACACACACACGGATACACACATATATATAGTGACATGCAAAAAGTGACTTGCACACTGACACAAAAACCCAACGATATTCATAAACTTATTGCCGGTTGCACTTTTTAACAATAACACAAAAAAAAGCGAAAAAAAGGACGAAAATAAAAAAGCAGAAACGATATGAAATGAAACGAAACCAAATGAAATGAATAAACGTAAAGTGTAGCTTTTTATTTTCTATGCTTTATTCTTTGCATATAGCCGGTTTTTGCTGTGTCTGACCTGGCTCAATAGAGCCTGGCTTCCTTTATACCCCCCACCTTGCTCGTTTACCGAACTTCTGTTGTCAGGAGTCGACTCGACTCGCTCGCTCTCTGTCTCACTGTGCCAACTGCATGCCTTTTGGCGTTTAGCACATAAATTGAGCGCAGCAATTTCATTTAAATTTGCACAATAAACTTAGTTCATGACCCCCACTAACCTGCAGGCATAGATTGGCAGAGTCGGAGTCACAGTTGTCCTGCCTGTCTGGCTCTCCTTGCTCTCTACATACTCTGTCTGTCTGCAAATTTTAAATCACATTAATTTTTGTTAGCAAAATGCATAATGCAAAACAATATAGACGAAAAGCGCAAACCAAAGCAAAACAATTTCGGACTCTACACTGCGAGAAACTTGGAATGCTATTTGGGTCAGCTTTCCGAAAGTTTATGCGATATATAAATTTCTCTCACTCGTTTTTTCAGCTCACGTTTTGACAAGGTATCATTGTAAAGTAAAGCATGAAAATTTAGAAATCTATCTTGAATCCGTAGTAATTTTTATGACGTTTTTATTGCTGTCACTATGAGCAGATATATGAGTTTTAAACTACTCAAATTATTATACAGAAAATGAGTTTAGCAGTTCTTTTATAAGAAACATAATTTATAGTCTTCATCTATGCTGCGGCAAATCAGAGGTGTAGATACAATAGGTGAAGTCTCATACACCGATTTCATCAGTGTTCTTCTTCAACTTATTCAGTTGGCGCAAAAAATATCAAAAGCGGAATTTGGACACAATATTGTCCGGAGCAAATATTTGCGTCTTGTAGAAAACTTTGTGGCTTCTTACTGGTTAGCAGCTTACGGCCAACGACCTCGTATTCCTTTAACCATCCCTTGGTTTTCATGACGACGATATTTCTAGTTATTTATCCTTACCAAACAATATCTACCAAAATCGAATATCCCTTGCATTTTGATAAATCAAATCACACGATTCTTCTCTCAGTGTACCGAAAAAAGAGCGCGCAGAGCAAATGTATGCAAAGAAACAGCTGTTTAAGTCATGCAGTTGGGGCCAACTACTGTTGGCTAAAACCCATATGCCGGAAGTACAGCATACACACACAAACTCACACAAACTCACACACACACACACACGTATGCAGCAGCAAGGAACTCCCTGACAGTTAGAAGCTATGACAATTGAATTCAAATGAATTGCGGTTGAATTTTATAACAAAACCATAGTCGCCAAACCGAGAACCCTTTTAGAAAATTTCAAAAAATTACTCAAACACACATAGCCACAGAGACAGACACACACACAGATACACACATACACACACACACACATGCGAAATCAATAAGCAGCCATTGCAACGACAACATAAAGGTAATTTAGTCGCTTGACATGCCTTTCAACTGACAACCTCCATCCACTCTCCAGTTGCTGCTCCAATAAGTGTTCGTTCCTTCATTCATTCGTACATTTATTCATTCTTTCACTTTGCCATTTCTCTTTTATCACTTGACATTTTATTTTGTATTTTCGTTACTATTTTTTTTGCTCCCTTTTTAGCAGTACCCCCCCTACATCCCTTTTGTGATTTGGTGTCTTTAGCGTGGTTTGCTTGTGATTTGCATGAAATGCTTGAATACATTATTTATTCGCTTTTAAGTACGGATAGTACCGAGATACTCGTACACACTCAGGTACAAAGCATACAAAACGAATATATGTATTCGTATTTTAAACTGAAGCATTGCGACATTATTCGACAATTGACACAATCAGACATAGTCAGAGCAACATGTCGAATAGTTGAGGCAAAAAGCAAAGCAATTGATAGACAAGTCGAGCAGTGCTTGATGGCTTGCAATTCACTTGGAGTCCAAATTAAAGACAAGGTGAATTACAAATAAAAAAAGAGAAAAAATCGATTAAAGCGTTAAAACGATTGAACAGTTCGATATGCATTTTTAATGATTTAGTCAGGTTGCAAATGGTTTTGATATAGAGCTTTAAGGGTCTCGTGCTTTAATGACGTAAAGAATAGACATAACTTGTGTAACTTTGGAAATTTCGTTGGATTGTAAACTGCCTTTCCCATCAATGGTAATATTAAAGCTGAAGCAGAAAAGAACTAGTGCTTTATGAAAAAGTAAGTAGAAAAACTATGCTGTTGTACTTAAGTATCTTAGTAGTCTCTTCAATAAGCGCACAAAGCAGCTCCAAGCTCATATATCATATCAACGAACTGAGGTATTGTATATTTGTATATTAATAGCACATTTAAGTTTCAAATCGACGAGCTATTTCAAAAAGATAAAAATCTTGGCCAAAATAATGAAATAAAAATGTATTTCTAAAATAAAGAGAGCGACAAGCGCCATTTTTATAATTACTACGCTTGAGTAGCTTCTCATTTAAGCATTAATTTTGTTTCTGTTTGTTACTCCAAAACGTTTTATTTTTTTTATAAAGAACAACAAAAAAAGCAAAAAAAAAATTATATTATTTTTTAATTTTCTTTGTTCTCTAGAGTAGAGTAACACATAGTCCCTCGTCAATATATACATAGAAAGGAATTAATTTTAGTTGAATCTATTCAGACACCATACGTCTTGAAGGAAAGTACAATGTAAACTTTTTTTTTTTTTCAAGGATTTAAACAAGTTATATGTTATAATGTAACATATAATTAATGCACAAATCAAAGAAACCCGGTCACACCCAGTAGCCTTGAAGAGAGTCATGGGTATTGCCAGATGATAGTGGTCTACATTTTTCCATCACCATTTTAATTTAAAAATTGCCATTGGAATTCAAGTAAGTTTGTTACGTTCTAGTTTTGAACAAATAAAAACGCTTTTATATATTTTTTAAATTTATTTTATTGTTATAAGCCCATAATTCTGCTTACTCATTTACAATATTTTAAAGAATTTAATTGACCATTCTTATTATTTTTCCTGAGTGCATTTACATAAAGAAAAGCAGATTTATTGTTTCAGTAAATAGTTTCAAAATATCTTAGCTTTACCCTTTGCAAGGACATTGCGAAACTATAGGCTATATTTCTTTTCAGTCAAACCAAAACTAAGTCTTAAAAAGGCTTACAGAAAAATACTTCTTTTGGAAAACAGTGTAAGCATGTAATCTCTCTAATACAACTAAAAAAAAAGCAATATTAACTTAAATTTGAAGTTATAAGATTTATCAAAGTATTTAAAACCCAAATGCTTTGCCCAGTCTTCCAGTTTGCTTGCTTATATTTGAAACATTTTTAAAATAGTATTTTCGCTTAAATGCTGAAATACATGCTTCATTGTGCCCATAAGTAGTTGTGTAGGTCAGCTTTATGGCAAGCGCTTGTAGGCCGCAGCTTAACATTTATGCAACACGGCATTCCAGCTGTGTGCACATTTTTTTCGTGCATTCTTTTTTTTATCATAAAAAAAGGCTCACAAAGCTGCGCAAACTGCGCTGCAATTAAACCATTTGCAATCCAGAGTCTCTGGGCTAGCACCAAAAATGTTAAGTAATATTTTAAAAGCTCGCATTTCTGCAGAGCTAGCCCTTTGCCTGCTCTGCCTCTCTCTGCTCCTCACTTCCACAGATTGTTGCATTATTCATATTTCATATTTTGGGAATGGCCGTCATGCAATAGTTGCAACTTAAGCGTACAAGCACTTTATGCCACTCATGGCAGGCATTTTGCACCTCAGCTGCAGCGTAGCGAAGCGATTTATGCAGGCCGCTGCTTTTCTTCTTGAATCTCAATTTCCGGACATGCTGCTATACGAGCTGCAGCGGCTCATCCGTAATACGGATACAACAACATTTGGCCAAAAGCAATGCCTACGCGCGCGCGCTGCACATTTCGGTTTATTTCATTTCATTTCACTGCACGCTCAAGTGAACTTCACTAAATAATATAAAATGGTGTGGCACGCCCACTATCAGGCGTATATACGCCCATGCCCACACCCACACACTCACACTCTCAGAGACTACGAGCCAAAAGAAATGTTAAAAATTTAATGTTGGCCATTTTAATTTTTGTTCCTTTTTACGTCATGTTGTACTTTGTATTTTAACTTGCATTTTTAATATTGAGTACATGTGGGCCTCCTTTTTGACAGTAGTACGCTCGCTATGTGTGTGTGTGTGTGCGAGCGTGTGTGTATGCAATAACCTAAATATTTGCAACGTTTAAGTTGAAAGCGAAAAAAAGCATCGGCTATATGAACAGGCGCAATGCCGGCAGCTTTTGGAATTTGATTGGACTGGGCTGGACGGCGGGCATGGCAAAGAGCCAAACAGCGCCGCCAGTTGGCAAGAACGAACGCATTATGAAAATGGCGACAAACGACCGGAAGTGCTGCACACACACACAGAGACTATCACACATACACACATATGACTGTTTGCTACTGTAAAAGCCAGCGGCATGGTGTCAGTGTATGCGTGGTTAAGAGGAAGCGGCCGGCAGCGTCGCTCATGCTTGCGTTGCCTGACTTCCTGCGGTTTAAATATAGCAAAAAGCCAACAAGCACACACACACACACACACAGCCACACATATGCAAACAAACACACAGTCAAACAGTCATACAGACATAGAGGAAGTGAGGCAGTCAGGCATTCGCTTAAGTCCCAATAATGAGCCGGCAACGCGGCCTAGTCAACTTTCAACTTGGGCCCAGAGCCGTTGCTCATTTCCAGGTCGACGTAATTTGTCCATAATTTGTCTGCATCTTTTACACACACACACACACACACAAACAGCTTTGGCCACTAACAAAGCCATATATACATACACATACACACACACACACTCACTCACTAATACACTGCCATAGACAGACTTTATTTGCCTGGCTGCCTTTGCCGAGGGTTTATCTATTGCGTACTTAGTTGCTATTTATGTCCTTGCGCCCTTGTGACTTGCTTTAACTTTTTTTTGTGCTCTTCACTTCCTTCCACTCATTTCGCTTGTTTTTTGCTTTTTTCGGTTTAGCTACGTATACATAGATACAAGCGTTGGGTATGTGTGTGTGTAGGCTTGGGATTTGCGGCTTTAGGTAAATGTTTTTTGTGGCTGCTCAAAATTATGAACAGTTGCCCTTGCCATTGCCTGCAGCCTCATCCTCTGTGCACACTTGCGCCCCTTAAATTGAGCTGTTTTTAATATAGACATAAATATATATACATAGATACATATTTCGTTTTTTTTTGACAAAATGCTAATAATAAGTTGATTTGGGGCTGCTGAGTTTTGCTGCACGTGCGGCGCTTTAGCTAATTATGGTCACCAGCCCACCATGACCCAGTTTTGTGTACGTCTAAGCTGTTCGAGCTATTAATCTAAACTAGCCAGTACAAAACAATTGCTCAGCGCTTAACAAGTTTTTCACGCCAACACAGACCGACAGATAGACAAAGCCACAGAACCCATACACACAGATACACAGCTACACATACCGATGAAAACACACAGATACACACACACACAGATACAGACTGTAACAAATTCCCACACATGTGCATTGTCTGTTTAATTAAAAATGACAAGACTTAATCATGTTGATTGTTTTTACTGATTGATTGATAGTTTGTAAGCATACATTGCCCAGCCATGTCTGGGAAAAGTTCATTTATTGTCCTTGTTCATTGTATCCTTACGGCTTATGTTGTTACATTAACATCCGAAGGGAGTTGGTAGTGGTCGAGCCGTACCATGCAAAAAAAGTGCAATGCAATTGTGGCAATTAAAAGGAGTTGAAACTAAGGCTATTTCGAAAACAAATATTGAGAACTTTGGCACAGGCGTGAAATGTATCTCCAAAGTTGAACTAAGAATAGTCACTTTAAAGCAAATTGATTACTATGTTGAGATACTCCCACTAATTTCTTAAGTCTGAAGTCCTGGCAATTAAAATGTGTCATTCTCTGCCAATGCGGCTTTCTTAGTACCTCAATAGAGTTTTAAAATTACTGTCCTTTGGCGCTCCTTTGCTTTTAAAAAATTTTAAATTTCAAATAAAGTTTTGAAAATTGTCGGACTTTGATGACCTTAAAATTACCAACTTAAAACTAAAAATATTTCATTTTATTGCTAATAATTTTGATACGGAAATACTTATGTGGATTTCGAAGCACTTAACGGAAAAATGCAATAAAAAATAATAAAAATTTCCGTAGTTAGAGAACATGATAAATAATAATTCGAGTTGGGTGAATAAATTTAAGATTTCAGAGTCCTGATCAATGTAAAAACTTTCAAAGACGTCAAAAATTATAAGAGGCCCGTAATGCTCTTTGAAGCAGGTCTGAGCACTCTTAAGTGGTACCATATCAAGTTAGCTATCCCGGAAACCAATCAATACCTACAAAATATACATATATTGCGGCCCTGCCTTTATAAGCCTTTTTTTTTGTATTGTTTTTGCGATTCGTCACTACTTGACACTAGACTACACTTAATTCTTAAAACAGAGTTTTTTAAACAAAAATAGCAGAGTTTTTTTTAAGTATTTTAATAAATTCAGCTCAAATATTAGTAAGCTGCAAAAAAATCTATTTTACATTTGATGAAAGTTGCTCAAAACACGCAAGCATTTGTACAAATTATTCCATTTTGCATATTTCAATTCGATATAAAATTTTATATTTACACCTTGCCTTTTTTTTAAATTTTAGATATTATTTTTTATACATATTAATTCCCATTCCAAAAATATTATGTTTCTTGTCGAAACAGTATACTGTTATTATGATAAATCTTAAAAAATAATATTTTTGGTTGCTATTAACAATTTTAATATAGTTAAAAGTAAAACAATAGCTTCAATCATGACAATTATACACACCCTGCAGCAATTGACTAATTGTTGAATTATAAAATTTTTTTTTTTCCTAAATTGATATTACACTTATGCCTCTGGCCAATTCTAATCAAGAAATTTATCAAAAATATCTTAATAAATCAGCTACAACAAATCTAAAAAAAGGATATTTAAGAAATGCAATGTGCAATATTATTTTAATCAATATGAATAATATTATGAATTATTATTAACAATCAAGCTTTAAGCTGAACTAGTGTTGAAAAGATAAAGTATAGTTAATCATTTTGTTTATAATATACCTATATATAAGTTCTATGTACTGAAAAAAATTACCAAAGCATGCTTGTCTCATGGGATTTCTCACTAAAGAGTATTGCTTTTACCTTAGAGGATTAAAAAAATGTTTACGCTTTAATTAACGCCATTAAAACAATCTTTTTTTTCCTCTTTTCTATTTATTTTTAAACTGTCTATGTATTTTCTTAATGTACTGGCTTGATTATGCTCCTGGGAGATTTGGTAAGTAATTAATAAATTTAATACCATTTGTCCGTTCATTATTTATGGGAACATAAGAGCGCGGACTGACAAGCGAATAGAGCAGAGCACTTTATTTATATTTCATTCATATATCGAAAACGTTTAGGAATACTAAGATTTTTTTTAAATTTGATTATGACATTTAAAAATTAACTTAAAATATTAGGCTGCTTTAGTGGAGTTTTTTACATAAAACTTTTGTAAACTTTATTAATGTTTGTAACGAATAAAATATTTAAATAAATTACAAATCTATTTTCCTGGACTATGGCAATGGCGCAGCATGAAGACGCAGCATGGAGATATCCCCAAATGTAAAGCTTCCATTTACTCTCTGTCTTCTGTGAATGCATAACCTATATTTTCAGATATATTCAGTCTTTACTTATTTAGTGCACAATACCTTGTCACACCAAGTTGTCCAGTTACCAACACTATTTCCTCTATATTTTTTAAGCTAATAGTCAATTGTTTTCAGACATGTCAGTACACGGCAATTGCACCAGAACTGTTTAGAAAAATGGCACCCACCGGCCAGCAAATCACATGCGAGTACATCGCACTTCGCTCTTAATGACTACAAATCCCACAATGCCACAGTAGCTTTGATCACTTACATAAAATTTTATTTAAATCAGTAAAACTCCATAAAAAAACGGACTTTATGGACTCGTTTTTATTAACTTAAACATAAAGAAAGTACGAACGATTGAACAACTTAAATATATTCGCTTTATTGCTAAAGTTATATATTTCAAATTTATGCACACTTTTTCTAGTCCATTTCAGAACGTTGTAAAATGATAAATGTATGTTAGCGATTTACAAAAGTTTTAAGAAGACACAATTCGTAGATGATATATCAAGATGAAGCTAAAACGACATCAAAGGGAGTTGGTTATTGACGCTATAGACTCGATTTCTAGTAGTCCTATCAAGCTGAAGCTTAAAATATACTCAAGTTACGGGAGTATATCATTGGATTCAATTTCTGGTAGTCATATCTAATTGAAGCTTAAAATATCTTCAAGATATGAGACTTGCTCATGAACGGTATATAAATTATTTATCTTTTTAACTGGATTATTCCGCTATGGACCATCAGCAATTCACTTAATTGTTTCGAGACTAATTTTAGATTGCGTTTTAATATTTGCTGCTCAGGAATACTTGGGTTATCATTTCCCAACGCCTTAGAAACTGACAACATGACGTATACTTATTGCTATCCACAGTCGGCGCAAAGAGATTGTTGCTTATCAATAGCTCATCAACAGAACAAATAAAAATCTACTTTACTATAACCGTCTGAGAACTAATTTCCTGTATATCTAGTGTTGATATTTCAAATAAAAATTTACCTATCAAAAATTGTGTATTAAATTGTGAACTTGTGTAGCTCGTATTAACATAATCAACCCATAATGATTTGATTTTACAAAATAAGTCAAACAGTTTCAGTTGATAGCTTGAAACAATGATTGAACACTGAAGAACAACTTAACTCTTTAAAAGAGATGTACAAATTTTCAGTAGTAGTAAAATATTTCAACAAGAAGATGAACTGAATAGACAAATTTTTAAAACAGCAAAATTTCAGCATTTTATGTCTAAACAGACAAAATCAAAAAGAAAAATTAATAAACAACCATCAAAATGCAAAGATAACAGCCTGAAATTGCACAAGTTTCGGAGTCAAAGTGCAAATTGTATTTGATTTTTACTTTGAAGAAGAAACAAAAAAAGAACTTCTAGTTTTTCCAATCAAAACGAAGCAGAATTGCACCAAATCAGTTGCTACCTGAATTGTGGCAAGCTTTAAGGGCTGCCAATATATAGAGAGTGATTCCATATATGCATGCAACTCTTGCTGCATTGTGACAGCTGCTGCATGCTGCAAGCAATGCATATACATATACATATACATACATTTGTTTATGTAATTGTGTGCATGTATGTGGTGTGTGTTTGTAATTGAAAATGTTTTGCTTTAATTAACTTGCACGTTTTTACAGCAGCGAAAGCTACATAAGTGTGAGTATCTGTGTGGGTGTGTAATGTATCTGTATTAATGTGTGTGTATGCGTTAGGCCTTAAAATGTTGCTGGTCTTAAAGGCATTCATGCCACAAACACACACACACACACACACACACATTGATTTTTATGCTTGCCACGTTGTCGTTATTATTACGACGCGCTTTATTGTCACACACACAGATACTCACACATACACACACACACGTACTCCCAGATACTCTGAAATATTTGATGTGTGCCGAGCGTTGAGCACGCCTCAAATTTATGTTTACAACGCAAGTGGGAGAATTGTGCAATGAAAATTGTGCAGGAAAACGCGAAAATTCCCCATACGCATTATGACGCACACAGTCGCCATTTTGGCAAAGTTAAACCAAAAAGACAAAGGCAAATGTCGCAACGGAAACGGAAGCTGTGCCAACACTGCGTATACGTAATGCGTATGTACGCGCAAGCGACACTCAAAATGTTTGATTATATGAAGACATAAACATAAAAGTGTTTTATAATAAAGCAAAGCGTGAAATAATTCACAACGCAACACTTGGCAGCCAGACAACAAGTCAGAGGAAGTAGAAATATATGTCAGTTTGGTGAAGAAGGCAGTGTGCAGACTAGACAAGCTGACAATTTTTATAGTCCATACACTGACAATGATGTTAAATAAAATATTGTTTATATGCCGAACACACAGCTACACAGCCACACACACACAAAAACACACGCCCACAACTCTAGATGGCCATAATAAATGGGCAGCAAAGCGGCCATAGCTTAATAGTTAACGCCACAAGGAAGCCAAAACAAACTTGGTGAAAAGTTGGCGGAGAAAAAGCGACAACTCGTAGCTCCAAGCTCCATTGCTGGCTGCATTTGACAATTACAATAATGACAGATGTGCTGCTCGTAAATTGTTAGCCGGCAACGGTAGCGACGCACAGCAGGAGCGGCTGCGACGCCACGTAACAGAGCCAAAAATATTACCAACTTTTAGTCTAGGCCAGCATAACAATAAATATTGTTATTGAAGTATTTATATTGATCAAACATAAATATAGATACGATAAACATAACTAAATATTGCATAAATCTAAAATAAAATAAACAGGTAATAGCAGCTGCAGCAGCAGAGAACAAAAATGCGTAAGTGGGGAAAAGAAACAAGAGCATCTGTCAATATTTCTAGTCATTGTTAATACGGCTATTAGTCTAGCTTTATTTGAAGTTGAATTTATTTAAAAAGAAATCATTATTTATTGCTAAGAAAAGCAACAAAAATATAAGTATTTATACATATTTGTTTTCTTAAACTTTAGCAGAAGTTTATTTTATGGTAAACGTGGCGTATGTTTAATTTATTGATTTATTTATTTTTAAACAAATTCTTCTAGAAAATAGCAGAATTTAAGCAACCAGCTGCGTGCTCTTCTAAATTAATCATTTCTTCGAATGACTTGAGTAAAATTCAAATTGATTTGCATTAAATTAAAATCAGCTACTTAGAACTTGCTGCATAAAATTTTTAGGTAAACTAGAGAATTTTAATTGTATTAATATACATTCATTCTAACTTCAATAATATATTAAATTTTCAAGTTTCTTTAAATTATAATTTTTGTTTTCTATAAAAAATCGCTATTAATTGTTCATAAATAATAAATAATAAGAAATTTTAAGCAAATTTATAGTAAAACATATAAAAAATAAATATAATTGTATTAAATTACTTATTTTAAAAACAATTTGCTGAGCAGCTTAGTAGCTAACTATTAAATTTTGCATATTTATTATATTTGCATATTTTTATTAACCAAATAAACAAACTATTCTGCTAAATGCAATTATTATTTAATAATTCACGGATTTTATAACATTTTAATACATTTTACAATACAGTTTCTCTTCATTTTATTTTAAAAAAAATTAAATAAAATAATTAGCTCAAATTACAATTTGTTTGGCGCACTTCAAAATGCGTTTATATGCAAAAAGTAATTTTGAAGATTTCAATCAAATGCAAGATTGCTAGTCAAGAGAAGAAGTTATTTAATTTCAAATATTCTGGAATGATTTTCAAAATTAAGTTAACATAAACCCAATAAAGTAAGATTTAATATAAAGGCAACTAAACTTTAATTTCATTGAATTAAAATTGATTTTTCAAACAAATTACATTATTTTTTCAGTACTGCATTGATGATCTTGCAAAGAGTAAGAGTCCAACTCAAACTAATTTTGTGTTTTCAGATACGCGTGGAGTTTCGCGTGGAAAGAACGCGAGCCAAGCCAAAAAACTATAAAGCCTTCTTACGAAAACAGAATTTTATTAAATTCCTTGCACAATTAAAAATAAACCATAAGAGCTATGTATAAGTAAGACACTGTTTTTTGGATCATTTTACTATGAGTAGCTTGAACTAAAACGATATTTTCTACTACAATGTTGTCAGAGCAAGTAAAAAAAAACTAAAACGAGTACTCAAAGTTCCAACTTTGAATCACCATAATTGTCTATACTGAAATCTGATAAAGAACTTATTTCAATTTTTGGTTTCAGATAAAAATTACGGCATTGCACGAAGTTTGAGTTGTCCAACGTGAGCTGCCACGCAAAACTGCTCATAAATCCGCTATTTTTATTTATTTTGTCATTCAATAAACTTTTTTTGTTGAAGATATTCATCTTCAAAATATTTAAAAAATAATAGGATTCTCTTCTTGTTACCATGCTAAAAAAACTTCCGAGCAACTTTTTTGTAAGCTACTGATGAGGAATCCCTCTTAAAGTACAAAATAAATAAATTTTAAGTATAATATATAAATATATATAATCAAACTCGCAATCATATTTACCTACTCGAATTTCGTTCTTTTTTATCAAAAAAACATACCAAACTTTTCAACACCTTTAGCTTCAAAAGCTACCCCACAGCACATGGACTCGAAAAACCCCAAAGTGCAGTTCTTTAAGGATTGTCCTAAACCACATGCGAAAAGTAAAGCTAAAAGCTCTACTGTCAGCTGACTTATCAGTTGAATGGCCCAAGCATTCCGCTGTTATGGAAAAGTTTTGCCAAAAAGCCAATGAACTAACCTTCATCAAATGCTAAACCGACACAATGTTAATCTCTTATTTTCCCCAAGCTCACCCAGGCCGCATAGTAATACACTGTGTCCTAATCCTTGACACTGCGCTGGGACTGACACAAAAGGTGATTGGGCCGCGTTACTTTTTATATGCTCGAGATACACGACGGGCCAGCTAAAAAATGTTTGTTTTATTGAGAGTCAACTTGACAGCAGCACTCTTGACTTGGACTTGTTTGGGAAACAAAGCCAAAAGTAGCCAGCTACAGCTGAAGTTTGGGAAAAATTAAGAAACATCTGTTAATAAAAACTTTTCATCCAACAAAACGGAATTGTTTCGACTAATCTAAGCTACTTTATGCGTGCTGCGTCATGCAAATTATAATTAACATTAAGTTAAATATTTTATTATTTAAAATCCCGCAAATATTTAACACTTGACCGACCCAACTGACCCACTTGAGTGTCCTTGTAACACGCTTAAGCCGCCCAACCCCGCCTGCTCGTTTGCTGTCATGTTAAATATCAACGAATATATGTGTGTGTGAGTTTTGGGTTACCTCTCTAAACTTGTGGTGTCCCTTTTTTTTGCGTTGGGTTTTGCCTTTCGTTTAGTTTGAAAATTGCTAATTTATTATTTTGCGCATTTAAATATTTTAAGTGTCCCGCAGGACACTCAAACACACACACTAACAACAGCAGCAACACCCCCTTCGCAAAAAAAGAAAAATGAAAAAAAATGTTGGAAGCCAAAAATGCTAAACTTACAAGGACACTAAAAATTTGTCGCCTGAATTGCTCTGGCAGCCAAACCCACAAAGTCACACACATGCTGATACACACACACATATGTGTCTGTGTGTAAGGACATGTGTTGTTGTTGTTGTTGGCGTTGTTGTTGTTGGTAACAGCGGCCATGTTACAAGTTAATATAATTTTAATGAAAATTAACATGAAGCTTGGCACTTTTTGCAATGCTTTAATTTCCCCAAAGACGCGTCTTCTCGACTACATCCTCACATCGTTGTCCTGCACAGCACGGAAATGTTGCGACCTGCCATTGTGTGTGTGTGTGCATTGGTGTGCTTAAAAGCTGACATATGCATATGTGTAAGTCTGTGTTGTTGCTTTATTACAAACACACGCTCACCATTAAGCGCATAGTTGCTCCGCTTAAGCCACTTTTAGTTGGCTTTTAATACCCTTTCCCAGCAAGGTAAGTGTGAGCTTTTAGGTTCGCAGACATCATAGATAAGTGCTATGGATACAAGAGTAGATTATTATATGTTGATACTTTCAAAAAAGCATAAATATATGTGAAACAAAATGAATAGAATATGATTTAAAATATTTAATTAAGTCTGCTATTTTGTTCTAGATTTTTTGATGATATGGATTTGTTCCCCGATCTTACAAAGCAAAACTTAAGCCACAGATGATTCAAAATTAAAGTATCTTTTAATGCATGTTTCCTTGGCCTTGATTATTTAAAAAAAATATATATATATATTCTTATGCCCGATTTCGTTCAAAGCAAACGTAACATTGATCAAATTTTTTTACAAACAAACAGACCCAATTTTAAGTCCATTACAAATGCGTTTTTTATAAATTTCAAGAGAGACATTTTTTTGAAGTCTTGTTTGTCAGAAATGCAGCAGCGAGTTATTTACAAAGTTGTGCAATAGTGATCTGAGATTAAAATACTCAGAAATTATAGGAAGGCAGGCCAATTCTCTAGAATCTACTTGGTTTGGGTAAACAAAAGCAGGAAACTAGTGGTAAATTAGCTTTATTCTACGAAAACTATCTGATATGTGAATATAGAACTTTAAACCGAAATGCTGGTGGAACGATTTCACTCTGCAGCACTGGTGTACTATGTTTGTCCAGCACTGGGCTGCTACCAAGGAAAATCTCTATTAATGAAAAACACCGCCGTTTAGGTTCTGCTTTCAACTCTATAGTAGCTCCCTGTTCTCTTCAAAAAGCTCTTAATATTGTATCTAAATGCTCCGCGTATGGAGCTATGTATGACTATTGTCAAGAGGAGTAAATTTTTAAATTTAATTTTTTAGCTCGAGTTTCTAAAGTACTGAGACAATTTATTCCCTTCATCGATTTGGATTTTACGAAAAATCTTTTCTGTTGGTCCCTGCTTGCTTTGAACAGCTTTTTATAGAGATATCCCCATGTTCCGCCTTTAAAGCGATGACAGCTTAGTAAAGATTAAGAAATATATATTTTTTTTTTATGCAAGGAAACAGCACATAAAGCAACCCTTGGCGCTCCTAACAAATTGAAATAAAATTTTTTTGCTTTCTGTTTCTGATGCTTTATACTTGCCACTGAACGTCCTGCAATTACTTTCGAAAGTGTATACCATATTCGACTACTTAAACTTCAAATGTTACTAAAATATTTTGTAGTTTGTTTACTCGCTGCGTTATTCTGTGCGAATCGCAGGTAGGTAGGTCTCTGCATAATTTTTGGTATATATTTTACTTTTTTTTTGTTAATTTGCTCGCTGCGCGTTTAGACGCGCCTGGTGAGTGCGTTCTCGTGTTGGGATTTACGCAACTAATTTCACGTAGACAAAATTAAAAGGCTTTAGCGCACACACACCCGCTTACTCACAGATATTCACACACACATGAGCCACGCTTACTCAAAGATACTCACACTCTCATACAAAAGCTGCCATGTAGCTGGCTTTGATTTATAATACCTGCTGCCTCTGATGCTGTTTACCTTAGCCGCAGCTCGTGCTAAGCAGCAGCATTGTTGCATGATTCGTGCGACAAGGGAGAGGGGCGCCAGCCTAAAGCAATGAAGCAGTGGGCGTGGCAGCGCACAAGCCTTTGAAACTAAGCACGCAAACTGAGGCTCAAATGTTGCGTGGGAAAATGTCGAGTCAACTCACACACCCAAACACTCACTCACACTCGCTCACACACACACACACACACATAGACATAAACCCACGGGACTAATACACGCGCAGTTTGACAACTTTGAAAGCCGCGGGGAACTGAAGTGGATTTCATCCAACTGTTTGTTAAGTTTCAATATGTCGCTGCACTTTGAGGATCTGTTTAGATGTAGCCTGTGACAAGGCCGCTTATCTGGTACTCGGGGGGTGTACAGGCACAGGGATTCAATTTAAAATGCACTACCAAAGTGTGGGGGCGGAGAGATACTGCTACAACCTGGTTGTATTTGAAACTGAAGTTGTTAGTTGACATTTAAGACAGTTATGTTCAAAAGATGGCAGCCGCTTTATGCCAAACGAAATGAATAGTTAAGCGTTTCTAGGCAGCTTCAAGGAAAATGCAATTAAAATGATGATAGATGTCGAGAGAGAACTGGCACGTCAAGTGTTGAAGGGTAAGACAGTAATTAATCAGATAATTATGGTGACAGCTGTGAGGACAGCTAAGATATTTTAAAAAAAATGGATTTGATTGAATTTGATATGTAGATATATGGTATCTATAATAAATGGTACGGAGATTTCAATGTGTTCGGGGTATTTTAAGGTTTCATATCTCTATTTTTAGGATAAGTATTCTATAAATACTATTATTTCGCAAAAAAATATTTGAAGATACTTCTAAAATTGATAAGATTAAGATACTTATAAATTGTTATTATTATGAAAAGATTTAAAATGTTGTATTGCTGTGTATTGGGGGGGGGACAGGATAAGAACTACCAACTATGAGCTGCTCATATGCGGCAAAACTCATATCTCAGTAGTGTACTATCAACAATTTAACCGTCTAAAAGAAGCAAATGCTCAGAAGCGGCCAGCTTTGCCCAATAGCAGAGTAATTATGTGCCATCGGGACAACGCCAAGCCATACACATCGATAGTAAACTCGACAGTGGCTGCGGGATCTTGCTTGGGTGATTCTTATGCATCAATCAAGTGATTACCATCTGTTCCTATCTATGGTGAATAATTTTGCTGCTGGAAATTTCGCTTCAAGAGAGGCTTGTGAAAATGGACTATCTCAATTTCTTTTGCCAATATGAAGGTACTTCTATGAGAGAAGCGTTATGAAATAACCTTTAAAATTGCAACAAGTTATAGAACAAAACGGCGCAAAATAGGCCTGAATCGGATCATTCTAAATATGATAATGAAAGCCTTCAATTTTTTTAACTACATAAAATACTATGAATATGAAGCGATTTATTACAATTAGCTTTGATCTCATCTTAGCCAATATAGCCTTGTTATTTTAATTGAAACAAAAAATAGGTATATCACGCTTAATGACGTTCAAGTAAGAGCTGCTAACTTAATTTGCTTCTAACAAAAATCAAAGCCCGCAGCTCTAATATTCATAAACTTAGCACCGCTGAATATGATCACAGAACTGCTAACCTAAAATTGGAAAAGTTATATTTTGTTGAGTATATATATGTAGTTAGTAAATTCTTTTGTGTCGTCATTTATTTTTGGCTCCCAAGCTAAAAATACAATGCGAGCAGTGGGCTGACTCACTTTTTTAAAATATTGTCAAACAAATTTTCTTTGAAACGATTCGAAAATATTAAATTTCATAATTTGTGAAATTTTATTTTATCTTCAAAGTGTATTGATTATATTACTTGAAAGTATTAAGAAATGACCAAGCTGGCCTTAAAATAAAGTAAGCTTTGGCAGTGGCATGGTATTTTGGATGCAACTGCTGTAAAATTAACAAAAGTTTCTAATTCAATGTAAAAATTGATGGATTTCTCTTTTCTCCACAAAATTCTGAACGTACATGATTAACTTTTAATTAGCGTCAAATTCTATCATATTAAAGCAATATAAGACCTCTCAAATCATTGTCTTACGCATATCACATAAAAGTGCTGCCAATTTGACAAACAGAAAAAAACTTGGCTTCACTGTTATATGTACTTTAGCTTTGTGAATCAATTGTTTCATATTAAAAGCGCTTAAGCTGCTATAAAGACAATATTTTTAAGTCCAAATCCAAATGATAAACATTTATGAATATTTACTTCGTTTTATAACCACAAAAAAAACCCCTAAATAAAATGTTCAATCTACAAAATGATTCATGTAAAATTTATTTTTGAAAATAAATTTCAGCTAGAAATAAAAACACAGCCAAGTCATTAATTATCATCAATTTCAGGTCTATATCTAAGCTCGTTTGTTGCAACTCAATCTTGGTCAATATAAAAAGACCAAACTTTATCAAATTGCTTACAGCTCACATTTTTTTTCTTAGGTTTTTGAGTAGCAAATCTCTATTAGTCTTATCTTAGACCAACTGCCCCCCAAACTTATTTGCTAGACAACAAGCAGACACAATTCGAATGCAAAACAAATACTTCAATGACATTCATCATTTGTCGGACAACGTTAAAGTCATTTATCAGTCCGAGCACTCTACACAATGCACTTAGGGAATTCCACAAAAATTCCACAAAAAAAAAAAAAATTTAAGAGAAATATATGTAATATAAAGCCGCACAATGCCGATAAACACGCAAAACCTTGTAAAAAAAGGAGTCCGAAAAAGCAGCTACAATAGCAATAAAACAAATTAGTTAATACGTAATGTAAAAGTGATAAAGTTTATCTCAATGTTTTAATCATTAATAAATAAATTGCACTGAGTGATTGTTTAAGTGATTTGTGAGTGTATGAGCGAGATGGTTTGCTATGGCTAATGGCAAGCTCTACGAAATATCCTAAAGGCCAGCAACAAATGTAACAACAGCCAAAACAACATTATGGCCAAGTCGGCTAGTTAATACTTCAGCATTGGTATACGTGCAGTATGTCCTTCAGAGCAGCTATGTTATGCCCTGTATTGCCAACATTCTCTCAATATTTCAGTTAGTTTCGCATTCTAGCTGCTCTAATATAAAACTCAAATATCACAGTTGACTCTTTTTGTTTTATATTGTTTTTTGCTTTGGCTTTTATCGAATTGTCTGGCTTGTCAGCTGTCCGCTTTTTATTGCCTTTGTCTGTATGCTCGACTCTATTCCTATATAAGGTCAGGGTATATGAAAGTTGTACACACTTAATGGAACGTAGAGTAGGAGTTGGCGCAGATCGGCCTCAGATAATGTTAATGAAGTTGGCTGGACATTAAAATTAGGCTTGTCTATCTGCTTCAATACCAACATCATAAAGTTTATCAATAGGAGCAAAAGATAAAATATCCTTTTTACAAAAAAAGAATGTTTACTTAATTTTTGTCGATTATTTTATTTCCAATAAATATACATATTTTTAGATATTTTAATAAAACATTATTTTTTTAGTTTGCCAGCTACAAACTGTACAAAAAAATGGAAGCAAATCATTTATAAGAAGCTTAAGCTTAAGTATTTCTTAAATATTTCCAATTTCATTTATTTAAATTTAATTTTATATTTAGCGAAAAATCTTTGAAACCGTTCTGTGCAAATAGAAAGACTTTAGAATCCTCGATGGCCTATTACTATTTTTAATTTTCATTGAAAGCTATGTTATAATTTTTAATGTAAAGTAAAACGTGAAATACCAGCTTAATTTAAAAATTTCAACTATATATATTTTTTTAAGTTCTTTAAATTCATTAAAAAATTCCTAGTAATGAATTATTATTTAATTTTAAGATTATATTATAAATTTTTAGTAGTGCTAACAAAACATTGCTAACAAAACTTTAACTTTAATTTATTAATTAAAAATTTTTTTTTTTAAGAATATGGAAGCTATGCATCGTTTTGATAATATTGCTAAAAAATCTCAAAAAAAAACTATCATTTTAATTAAATAAAATTAAATAATCCTCAGCTACGAATTGTTATTGAATATTAATAATAATAATTTATAATATAAATATATTATAAATATATTATATATAATTATATCAATATTATTATTCACAAAACCTTGGAAATAATCACAAAAAATTTATACCTTTATTTTTTTAATTTTTAAAAGTTTTTTTTTTCAAAACAATATTGAAGTGCTGAATTATTAAGTCAATTATTATTAAATATTAAGCATTTATATAATTTAATTTTGTTAACAAAATAATAATATACTTTTTTTTTTAATTTTGAAATTCTTAAAAAAACTTGAACCCCCAATTTTTTGAAAATTAATGTGATTTTTGAAGCTCAGTTTTTTTAAGAAAACACTGCAATTTAATAATATAGTAATCATTTTTAATATTCAAAATTGTAAAACTAATAAGAGTTTAATCATTTTTAAATCTGTTCCAATAAAATCTAAATTGTAATATAAAAGTATTACAATTAACCAAAAAATAAAAAAAAAGTAAACGAAAAGTAATTTCAAGAATTATAAACAACTAGTTTGAAATAAAGTTGCAATTCTCGCCATAATAAATTTTATTAAATTAAGTGGAATTAATTCTATTGTTAAATTTCTAAAAAATAATTGTCAATTCCATCGCATCACTAAAAAAGTTTATAGCAATGTTAGCGTATCTAAAAGTCGTTTCATGACGACTTCAATATCTCGTGTATACTGCTTATTGTCATTCTTTTATATCGTTTATTTTATTTGTTATTATTATTGTTGCTATTGGCTCTGTTGCTGTGACGGAAAAATAAAATCGATTTCCATTTGCTAGCTTTGCTCCTGCATATGTATTATTTATACGAAATCCTAGTTCTTGGAAGCATCTGTTGTTTATTGTACAATTGATTACGATATTGGAAACGAACAAAAAAAAATAAATGAAAACTGTTGCTGAGTTCTCGAAGCAATTTGCAAAATAGTTAGTTCAATGGAAACAATAAATATTTAAGAGCTTGTGAATTTTGTGGGATTGACTAGAAAGTAGTCGTAAGGATATTGTTGTACTTAAAAGCAATGCTGGTTTTTCGTTGATTCAGATGCAGGATAATGCCAGCTTAAAAGATTGATTTTATCGAAAAAAAGAGTTAAAATTTGAATGGAAGATAGTAGCTGTCGAAATATATATAGAAAGCACATGAAAATATAATACCTAATTTCAGTTAAATAAAAATAAAATATTTTTAATTGAATAATAATTGAAGGCTAGAGCAAAACTCAAGCAAAAGCTCATCATTTAAAGCAAACAATATGCTATCACAAAACAAAATTTATTTATAATTAGTGAATAAATAGCATCATATGCTGCGTTGGTCACACTAAATATTAAAACACTCGCACTTCTTGGTGCTGGCTTAACTTATTCAGCTTTGAGCTGCATTACACAAAATAAATTAATCCAAAAATGTATTCCACTTAAATCTAATTTTAAATTTTAAACATTGCCAGCCCAAAAATTTACATTTTACTTAAACCCCCGATCACTTTTCGCTTTTCTTTGAATATAAATTTAATTGTATGCGTGCTTACAGAGAGTGTCTCATGCAATTTTCCAATGAAAATTCTTGCCTAATTAGCATTGTCTCAGCTACTTGGCTAATTACAGATAAACTTATCTAATTACAGCCCACATTGATTTTGCAATTATGGCCAGCAAAGTTTGACTGCTAAGCAAATCTTTTACAAATTTGCTTGAATTTTGGAAATTTGAAAAATATTTTGGAAAATTATAAATTAATAGCAGGCACTGCCTGGCAACTGTCAGCTGCTAATTTAACGGCCGTTCTTTGCTGTAAAAATGAGACTTTTCAAAATTTTCCATTTACTTAATTATATGTAACGATAACGATAAACATTGGCGCCAACTGGCGAGACAAAGAGCGCGCGCTAGAGAGTGTGGGTAGCCTAATGAGCTTTACATGCTTTGACATGACATTTTTATTTGTATTTATTAGTTCATGTTGTTATTGTTGATGGTGTTATTGTTGCTGTAATGGCTGCTGTTTGTGCTGTGCTTGTTGTTGTTGTTGGCATATGTCAAAGCCAGGTCAAAAAGTGCCGGCAGTCAAAAAATGTGTTGTGCGTTTGCAGCAAAAGATAGCACCCACCAAAAAAAAAAAATGAGGAGAATTTCAACGTATATAGAGCAGCAGCAACAACAAGAGCAACAATAACAACGACAAAAAAGTGTATAAGGTGAATAGCCTTTGGGGTCTCAACGCCTAAGTGCCTGCAGCAATTTGCTTGAGTGTGTGAAAAAGCGAAAACGCGGCAAGTTGCCTGACATCCCGCCAGCCTGCGCTGTGACACCGCTGCGCCTAGGCACTACCACCACTCCGCCGGTCCAACATCTATGACCCTTTTCTAGTCTTAACGGCCTGTCATTGGGCATAGACAAAAACTGCCGCTCTGGCATAAACACACACAGATACTCACACCCACACACACACACACTAACATAGACGTACTCAAAAGCAGCGGCAAGTCAACGACTATCAGCCACATGCCATCAAGCTCACACAGATACACGCACACAAAGACGCATGTGTTGGCCAAACTGACAGCTTGCAATTGCCTAAGGCAGCCATCACAGATAGTCACACACACACACACGCACACTTACATGTCATTTGATGTTGTTGCTGTTGTTTTTTTTTACCTTTTGGCGGCACTCAAATGTTAGCCCACTTTGCCCGATATATATGTATATATACGTCGTTTTTTCTTCATATTGTTTTTGGTTTTCACCTTTTTGCTATTGTTGGCCCCAAAAAATTGGTAGCTTGAAGAGTCAGCATAGATACAAACTCACACATGCGAAGCTAAAACTTGAGCACATGGCAGATTTAGACGCTGCATGTGTCAAAGCTTTGTGTGTTGGAGTGTGGATGTGTGTGTGTGTGCGTTAGGGGTATCTGTGAGTGAGTGAGTGTGTAAAGTGCCTGCCTACACACTAAGTAATACGCTTTGATGCTCCGTTGACAACACATTACTCCTACGACAGTAGCGTGTTTATGCGTTGACGATAATTGTAATTAGAGCAGCTGCGAAAGTAACTCAAAGTCTTGGTTTTTGAAACTACTTTTTGGTCAAAAGCAACAGATGTATATATGCACTTATGATTATCCCTATTTCCTTTTGAAGTATAGAGTATACAGCATATTCTTCAATTGCTATTTTCCATTAGACCCAATGGACTCTTGGGATATATTTCTCAATTTGTTTTAACTTAAGCGAAAGCACAAGTCAAGTACATTTCCACTTCTTTGGACCTTCGCCATGAGGCAGGTATTCTTCCAACTCTACGCTGTTGCTTTACCATATGAGTGCGAGCTTGCCAAAATAGATTAAGCTACAAAGTAGTTTTCAACATAGCTTCAGCAGTTTTGTTCTTATTATGCATCTGTTTTATATAAACTCTTTTTGCATAATTGGCAGCTGCATAAACTTTCAAAAAGTCGATGATTTTACAGATCGCCATATATGATAAGGTCAGAAGGACGAATAATTAAAGTTTGTGTGATTTTTAAGGGGTTGAGAGGATATATCCTAGCTTTGCTAGATAAGAGTACAAAATCCGTGCGACAAATTAGTGTAAATTAGCGATTTCGATTGGAAATGATGCAATCATAGTTAGGTAAGTAAGAGTAGTATAATAAAGTAAGCGACAAAATGAAGAAAATGAAAGTGGCCTCTCTTGGCTTCAGGTTAGGAAGTTGAAGAAAATAAATAATATAAGTTAAGTCCATCTCATACCTAGCCTCTTTGCTTACAAATAGGGAGATTTGCTGCTTTTGATGCTGCGGTTACTCAGTCTTAAGCTATGCCAAATCTGCACCTCGGGTTCACATGTAACGCATATAAAGCTGCTATAATTTGTAACGCATTTTGAACCCAAAGGTCGTTGGTTTGATTCCTACTTAAGGTACTGGCTTATCTATCAAAATGGCGATGTTTCGGAGTCATAATTTCATATAAAGAATTAGAAGGTGAGTGTGGAGAATCTATTTTACTAAATAAGCTATATATCAAAAGATATTAATTAATAATATTAATGATACTCGATAGCGTACTGGTAGCGCAGTCGACTCTAAAATTTCGAATATCGATGGTTTAATGTCACTCTGCAGCACTGTTAAATTGACGTAGCACTGACATAGCTAGCAAATAGATGCTATTTTGCTTACTAAATCTCTATTGATTCACGACCCGCCGCTCGGATTGGGCTACAAACTGTATGTCCCTGTTTTCTTATAACAGCTATCAATAAAGATGTCTTTATGCTTCGCCTTTGGAGCGATGATAGCATTGTCAAGGGAAATAAATATATATTTCTTTTTTATTTATTTATACAAGTAAAAACGTATACTGACTAAAGGAAAAAAGTGTTTCCAAGGAAAATATTTATGTGGTAGTAAACAAGTCGTGTCTATTTCATAAATTTGCCATGTTTTCTCAAAATATTTGATGATACCTTGCATCATTTAGCTTATCAACATTGTAGTTAGTGAAGAGGAAGGAAGTTGAGAATTATCCATATTGTAGGTATTAAAATCAGTTTTATAGTTAAGGCCATACCAAAGGCCTCTAGGTGTAAGTCCGTTTTTACCATTCTTCTCTCTATTATGTTAATGTCTAGAAATTGCTGAACTACTTTACCACTCAAAACTTTATAGGAAAAAAACCGATAAATGGTACGTACCTCATAGCAAGTGCTCTGGCATCAACAGCTGGCTCAGCGCATTTGAAGTAACATATTTTCTGATATCTGAAAAGATAAAAAAAAGTAGCAATCAGAACAATGTTTGTTGTCTTTATAAAATAATCGTATAGGCGTAAGAATATTATAAAACTTTGAGCTAACTTAAAATTTAAAAAAAAAAAATTGTAAGAAACTAACTAGAATTGGTATGGAAACGCATTTACTAATTGAGTCAGCAACTACATCCGTTAACGTCTCACTAACTAGCTCAACTGCATATCGCAATTTTCAGCTGCATAAACCACGCATCTGCTAGCATATGTGTGCGTCTGTATGCCCGACTAACCCTTTTTCAATTTAGCCACTAATAGTCACAACTAAATTCACTAGAGCACCACCGACCCCAGGCTACAGTGTTTCCCTGTTAAGCTGCCGCTTGACTGCCTGCAAACAAAGCACATGTTATAGCATACTTTTTGGGGCCACAAACCCAATGCTCATTTCCTTTTGTCAAGTGCCCACACACACACACAGTGCTGTGCACTGAAGCATTGACAGCGTCGCCATCGTCGTCGTCGTCAAAGCAAAGAGCAGGAGTAACCAAAAGCAGGACATCAATCACACTAATCAAATTTGCGGCAAATAAACAAAATTAGCGGCTGCCTAAACACAAAGGCAAAATAAAAAGCTACATAGTCTTTACATATACAACATATATAATCAATATATTGGATATGCATGCAAATTAACAAGACTGTAGAACATATACCAATACGAAAAAAAATTGACACATTGTAAGAGCGCATTGCGTATACGACATGTGGCCTGATTTCCCTACTGCGTTACTTTGCTTTGCCAAGCGCAAATCAATCAAAAACAGCGGCAAAATGTATGCCAAAATTGAATTATTGATTCGATTTAAACGCAGCCACACAAACACACGCAGTCCTTCATTTGTTTGCATGAGCATTCAAGAAATAAATAAACAAAATCAAATTGGCAAGAGGCATGTGGCATGAGGCATGTGGCATGCGGCATAAAAGGCTGGCTGTATGGACGAGCTGGTTTCCGGATTTAAGCTTTGGTCTGTGTTGATCAAATTAACATTTTTGCCGCACATGTAACATAAAAGGCAAGCTCATACACACACCACTACACACACAGCTAAACACACGCAACGCACACACAAGCACTAATACATTTAAGCCAAAATCGTTTTAAGCGCTTAAAATGCCTAAAAAGAAACACCCAGCCCAGTCAAACACACAAAAAAGAACACACACTCAATGAGCTGCGCGCTGTCAATATGGCGTATAAAGCGCTTAATGGTCTATACATGTATATTATTTTTACACACAGCTACAGTGAGTGTGTGTATGTGTGCATCTGTGTGTTTCTTTGTATATGTATGTGTGTCGCATAAAGCAATAAACTTTTTTACAGTGCCATCGATTATGTAGAGTCATTTATTTATGTATTTCTTATTTAGCCAACATTTTCAATCTTGTTTGATTTACGCCATATCTCTGCCAGACTCTTTAGCCCACCGCTCCCTCTTAACATACCCACATTTTTTCTATGTATTCATAAGTGCTTTGCTATGCGTCGCCATTTTGTATATTGCCCTGTGGGTGTTAAATTAAGCGTTTGATCTGCCATCTTTTTTTTCATTTGATTTTTTTGCTTTAAATTAACTAGAGTTTCGGCTGCTCAATGCCATTTCATAAATAATTCATTTTTGCAGAAAACAGCAAAAAAGCCGCAAAGCTTTTTATTAATAGCTTTGTTGCATTGAGAATTTATAGTTTTAATTGCATATTTTAGAAGTTAACATCAAATGGCTTTTAATTAAATAAGAAAATCAAATAAATGGATTTTGAATGTTTTAATGGAAATTTTTTTGTCTACATTTCTAAATATGAATAATTAGCTCAGAAATATAGTAATATATCTTAAGCGTTAATTTTGCGGGACTTCTAGTTAGTTTTATCACAGCAACTAATGTAGATACTACGATTTCCATTGTCGGCAGTACTAAAAGTATCAAGCTATTTATAATTGCTCTCATTGGGCAATACATTTATTCTAGTAAGTTGATATATTTACTTATTTACCTGAACTGTTTGTCAATACATAATTCAAATTTTAAACATTAAGTAGCATAGGATAGTAGCACAAAATATAAACAAAAAATTTCCTAATATCAAAATCAATCCTAAAGTAGAATCGCAGCATAGTGATTCCAGAATTTACGTGCATATTATTATTGAAATAACATTTTCAATACTTCTATAGTCGCGTAAAAAATAAATCATACTTCCTTAATAATTTTTGATGTTTTTATAATAATTCTTAACTTTATGATAAAACTGATTTATTATTTTTTTTTAAATTTAATTTTCCTACTTATTTATTTATCATTAATTTAGGGATACAACTCAGTCAACTGGACTTAAAAATAAAAAATAATAAAATTAAAAAATATTACATTTTAACGAAGAAAACTATATAAAACTTATCCGTATCCCTGCCTGATGAAAGAATCTTTTAAAGATATGCACCAGCTCACATCCAGGGCTGGCTACGAACTTAGATTTCCAATGTCAAAGATGAAAACAGGAATTAACATTTAAGTTTAACATTTCTTAGCCAAGAAAGAAGATATATCGGCTTTGAACAAGTGGGAGTTTCATAGTACGAGATTACTCAAACATGCTCGATTCGGCGAATCAAGATGAGTTAAGATAGAGATGAATTGAATAGACCGCTTATAAGATAGCAAATCGTAAAGGTTATTATAGTTGGCGCATAAGACGTGAAAATGAGCGTGAAGTCTATAATTGGATCTATAAAATGTTAGTGCTAGGAGCCGAAAATTACGATTTACTCAGAATGGGGTGACAAGAGAAACAAAAGTGCTTTGAGTTAATGAAGGCGAAAAAATGCTTGTGCAAACATCAGTCAGAGAAGGTAATTGTATGTGGCGAAGTCTACAAGTATAGGATGGCAATTGAATGTAAGGATTCCAGCTTTAATCCCGAAGAGCAAAAATTAATCATTAATAATTTTTGAGCAGAATGTATTTATCAACATAAACATCAAAAATCTGCACAAATTCTTTTTGATTTTAAGAAATCAAAAAAAAAAATAAAAGAAAAAAACTGTTTACAAAATCCAAATCGATAGAGTGTATCTTATTTTTTACGCCTTCAAACTTATAACTCAAATATACCAATTATTTTACTTACATTAATTTATTTTATTACATTAATCAGATATCTTCAAATATTTCAATTTTATTTACATATACAAATAATTTCTAAATAAAGCAAAAATACGTAAATCTCTACTAAGCAAGAATCGGCTTATCTGCGGCTTTACAGCAGCAAAGCACTCCCCAGACTTCTCTAGTTTAAACTTAATTTTATCATCTTCTGATACAAAAAGCCAGAAGCTTCACGTCAAAACATAACACAAAGTAACACATGAAAATCCTCAATTATGCAACTTTTTGACTTTTCCCAAAAAATACAGACCATTAGTTAGAAGCTCTAGTTTCCATCAACCAACATTCAGTGAGGGTGAATGATAATTTTAAATTGGTTCTAAAGCATTCGAGTGCATTGCACTGTACATACGCAATGAACTATGTTGCATGTAAAGCATTTAAATTCCAATGACCAATAACCGAGCCAACTCAAACACTTGACTGTAGTTAAATATGGCTGGCATCAATGTCCCTGACATTTTCACATCTATTTACCTGATTGTAACTGCAGCAGCAGCAGCAGCAACACCAGCTGTTGCAGCTCCCATATTACCTACAGCAATTTTAAATATTATGCAAAGCACTTAAATGAGATACCTACACACACACAGAAGCACACATACACATAGATACACATGGTATGCAAAAGTGTGAGTGTTTGAGCTCTTGTAAAATATGAGCACATATGCATACATATGCAATTTCATACAAAGAGCTCTTGACTGGCCAGCTATGAAATAAATAGAGAGGGGGAACTATGCAGTTCGAGCTGATGATGAGCACAATGATGATGATTTTAGACGAGATGATGACTTTTCAATGCAAGATAATGATGTTGCATATCGAGATGATGACGTTGTTGCCACTGTTGGTTGGACTGACGTAAAACTAGATACGTCAATGGCGAGGCGAGCAACAAATTATGTTGGAGCCACCTGTACTGGTTACCACTGCCAGGAGCAACAGCGGTAGTACTAAAACCAATACAAACAAACGAGTATCTGAGTGTGGGTCGGTGAACTAAATGCTTGAAACTATTTGAAGTTTTGCGTTGTATCTAACGTAAATATGATAAATCACCGTGTAGCTGTTTGTTGTAGTTTTTGTGATTGTTGTTGTAGCTGTAGCTGGTGCTGTCCATGACAAATGATGCGTGGATTGCAACGCATTGAGCCAAGTGGTTTAAACCCAAGGGAGAGATCTATGTCATGCACTGTGAAAAAATACAATGTCGACTTGTTGGTAGTTTTTGCCAATGGCCGATTAGCTAAAGAGTTACTGTTTGGGGCAGGGCGATAGGAATGCGACTTGTTTGACAAATACTACAATTTTCTATTGTGAATTTATTTGTGGTTTCAATTCTTATCATCTCTTAATAGACTAACAGAAGGCCTTTTTTGTCATAGTGCATATTTTTATATGGTTTCAACTCATCTTCGTTTGAAATCTTTTCATCTCTTTTAGCTCTTATTTATTTTAAGTTTTAAAATAAATTCATTTTTAAGATTTTTTTGTTGATTTCATTTAATTGAAATCATGTGTTTTGTAGGTTATTCTATCTTGCAATACTCATTTATAAAAAAATTTCATCTGTATATGTATCAATCTGTATGTCAACCATCTTATGTTTCATATTAGTCGATAAGTATCGGTTGACATTGAAATCGGATTTCGGCTTTTATCTGTATTCTTCGTCATGCTCTGCTTTTAAAGCGATTATATAGAAGTCAAGGAGAAGAATTTGAAATTTGAAATTTTTAATTATGTTCACGATGTTGTGGAGGCCTTTGTTTCTGCGGGCAACTTTAGGATTTGTGTATGCACATATTATAGCCGAAATATGACATGAATCGCAAAAAGACGCTATTTGCCTCAGTAAATCTCTATTAATTAAATCATCTAATTGCCACCGTTCGAATTCATTTATAAACTGTTGGTTTCTGATATCTTCGAAGAGTTATTAATAGAAATACCTTTGCCTTAATGACAGCGTTGTCATTCAAACTCTATTAAAACTTTATTAAACTTGTACAAAGTTTTTGATTTCTTTTGGTTTAATTGTTTGTATTTTATTATAATCAATATTGCCATCGTTAAACTAAACGTCTTTGTGATAAAAATAATCTTCATCACTCTCCGATTCATTATTTAATATTTATATATATATATTTTTATATTAATAATTCTATAATAATGAAATCACATTTATCATCTTTGCAATCTTAAGCAATTTTTTAGTTGAAAAACGTTATCTTCTAATTGTAACTACCATTGTCATATCAATCACCATCATGTTTATTACGATATGCAGCATTTTCTTTTAAAATTTTATTAATAACCCGCACCTTATCCTAAGAAATTTCTCTCAGTGTGCATTTAAGCAAATCGAAACGAATTGATGTGTATTTCAATGCATGCCAACTGACACCGGTGTATATAATAGCATATATATGTAAGTACGTGTGTATATATATAGATGAAAAACACATAGCAATATATGAAAAATATTTGTATATATATAGCATATATGAGTGTATGGATGGATATACATATATATATGCATGCGATAACTCTTGCTGTTAAATGTATAACATAAATATTCATTTTTATGGCAAAGACAACAGCAAGTGTGAGGGAAAGGTGGTAAAAGAAACAACAATAACAACGGGCTGCCAAGCGCTTGGAGCGGGCAGGTTACACTCATAATAACAACAACAACAACAGCAACAACAACAACCGTGTTCAAGTCTATATGTACTATGTGGAGTATATGTTGTAATAGCAAATGCCGGCAAATCTGACAATAGCAGTGACTGTTGGTTTTGGCTCTTGTTATTGTTGCTTTTGTTGGTTGTTGCTTGTTGGCTGCCTTTTACTCATTGTTGCGGAAACGGAAGTACTTAAAGTAAGAAGAAATCATAAACGAGAATCACGTAATACGCATGTGAAATGGCAACGGCAACGGTGTCGGCGGCAACAGCCAACATGCCGTATACTTGATTTCAAATCGCGCAATCAGCAATAAGGCAGCCAAGCCACCCGGCCCAGACTGACAGCTTAGGCTGTAACAGCAACAAAATCGAGATCCAACGCAATAGCAGCAGTAGCAGCAGCAGCTACTGTCAGACTGGCAGCAGGTGTTGCTGCAATGATTTTCAATTTTCCGCGTGAAAGTCATGCGCTAATTTTGTTGTTCAGCTTGCTTCCAGCTTGCTTTTCCTTTGCCGCAATTTCTTGCTTCATATTTTTTTTTTTGCTTTACTTGCGCTCTTGACTTTTCGCCTATTCATTGTCATTTGCCACTTCTAACAACATCTTCGGCTGCCACGTTGCTACCTAGCCACCTACACCTTTGACGTTAATGATACGCCAAATTTCCACTTGCGTAATTGAGACAAAAGGTGCGGCAACATTTTTTAGTTTGGGAAAAAAACGAAAACCTTTACAAAATTTGTGCAATTAGTTTTGCTAAAGCTGCGGATTTAGTATATTGATTTGTAGCTGACTCTAAAATTTGCATTGACTAAGAGAAAAACTTTGTAGGTGTATGTGCGTGTGCGAGCTTGTGTATGTGCGTGCAACCCTAGAGAGTCACGTCCATTTTGATTTCAATGCCTACTGCTTGTTCTCAACTTGGCAGCAATGTCATCAAAATTTGCTACATGAAATGCTCAGGCACGTCTATGCATAGTAAAATGGCCATGGCGTGCACACATGGCGTATGAGCAATATTTATTTGAGTGTATAATGAATGAGCACAGTACAAAACAAACTTGACCTTGTCAAGTGCAACTAAAAACAACTAATAGAATTTTGGATTAAAGCAAATGTTTTGTTGGCAAAAGCGAATAGCCGCTTCGGGAATAACAAAGTAATATAAATAATGTATCTATTGTGTCATCAACAGCATTCGTAAACAGATTTTGTTAATTATTCTGCTAGAAAAACACACCAGTGCCGCCAGGTAAAATAGCAGCACCGACCTTTAGGTTTTTAGCTGCGAATACGCTATCATTGCGCTACGAAGGCCGATTAAAATAATGATATAGATACAATAATGGCCATTAAAGAAAAATCGGCTTATCTTCAGCTTTATAGCTGCAGAGCATTTTTCAAACTTCTCTAGTTCTCTCACTGAACACTTAAAAACAATGAAAAGTAACAAAAAAAATCGTTAAAAAAATTCTCGTCTCTATCAACAAACTTCCAGTGAATGACAGAACTTCGGCTTTTTAATGCTGCTATCACTTTGCTATTGAGGGTAGTACTGAATATAGTTATACATGTATTAATTCGAATTAAGGTACCGATTTGGATTTGATTCAATGCAGTATGTGAGAACAGGTTGTGGCTACAAATTTTGTTTACAACAGCCTTGAAACCTAATTTTATTAAAAAAGAGTTTTTAACCTCTGAGATCTAAGTACTTCTACAGACAGACAACGGGCGTTGCTAATCAGCAAGTTCATACAGTTAGCAATTATTCTCTAATGCTAGCCAAATGTAAATATTAAAAATAATAAGTTTTAAATTCAAACTAAAGACTTTCCACCAATTAAAAATATCTTCTGCATTTGATAAAATTTATCTAAAATTTGTCAAGTTTTTATGCAATAAACTCCTCGAAAAATATAATTTTTCATAAACTAACTGATTTCAAGTGCCTTGAATTAAGCTCAATTTGGGGCCTTTGCTATACAAAAATTGAAGTTTCAATAATAAATACTTCAAACGACGCGCAAATAAGCTCACTAAGTAAATCAAAGTATACATTGTGGCAACCATTTTTGCACAAATTGATACGGAAAAAGTCAATTTGTTTGCATTCATCACATGGGAACAAAGTCTCGCAGAGATAGTTCCAATAAGTTACCATTTTCTGTCAAGCCTGTACACGCAGAGAATACAAAGTGCAATCCCAGCCCCAACTGCTGTCCGGTTTTATTGAAAATATAAAATCAACCAAGTCATATATCATGTAATCAAGTGCCATACCCAAAATGCGTAACCCAACAGGCACACGAAAGTCACGTAACTTCATTTCCACTTGTTTCACTTCCTCACACCTCACAACCTTACGCATATGAAGCAATCAGGCATTAGCATTTGTTTGTACAACCCAACTTTGATTACACTTCGATTTTTGGGTATGCCAAAACTAAACTTGGCCCAAATTGGGCAAAGTTTTTTTTCCAGCTTTTCTGCTTTGCAGCTGCTGAATTAGTGTCAAATATAAGTTTATTGATATGCTTTATTGAAATTTTTCCGCCCTGACTGCCTGGTAACCTTGGTAAGAGCAAAAGTTACGGCCAGTTTTTGTGCATAACATAAAAATAAAGGATTTGGCTTAGGTACGTGTCTGTGTGCATAGGGCCTTAAGCTGTGACTAAGTCGAAATTCTTTTCTTTTTTTTTTTGGTCTTTTTAGAGGTCACCTTTTATGTGAACTGACCCAACATAAATACACGTGTCGCTCAGAATGGCCGTGTCGCAGCGTCTAGACATGAGCTACTGGCCTGGCCAATTATAAGCACTAAGCCCAAGTCAAGTCAACGAACGCACTGTTGGCCATTGCTTGAAATTGTTATGGTATTTACATAAGTAAGCCCACACATATTTCCTGCATGCTCAAATTTAAATAAATATGTAAAAGAGGAGCAAGAGAAAAAAAAATGAGAACCTGAAAAGGGAAACCCACGCGACCGAGTCAATTGAGGCAGCACTAATAAAAGATGAGACATTGCCACACTGAGGCACCTACAAATGGCAGCGCAAATTATGTAGCATACTTTCAAGCGTACGAGCACGTAAATTCAAGCTTATAATATATATATTATGACAATACTCTACATAAAATATGCAGCATAATTATGTTAAGCAACTTGTAACAATTGTGAGAAATGAGCTGCTAGTCTTTAATGTGGTTAGTTCAAGTCAAAAGAAGTTTTGGATGCCAAGAAAAAGATGCTAAGTTGTTGCTAAGATTAATTAATGCAGTTCAATTTCTAAAGCTAAGTCTTCTTATTGTCTTACTTGTAAAGCTTAAAATATTTATTTCTTTTCTTTTTGTATAATAGAATTGTATTTTAAGAAATAAATAAAAGGCAATGAGATCAGTATCAGTCTCTGTTTTTAAAGATTTTACCTAACAATCATATTTCGAAATCAGCGATTCAGATCATAGCGATAGTTGATATGAGAGATTGATTTAGTTAGGAACTGTTCAGACAGTTTCCCTAAATTACTATAAAAGCTATGATTTAATAATAAAGAACTTGAATAGTTACTCAGGATAAAGTTCTTGAGAATGGTTTGGAGAATTTGTCGATTTTATGTAGCACTCACTAAAGGTAGCTCCAAAGTGCCACAGGGTCAACTATTTTTAATTGGACTTCTAATAATAATAATTTGATATAAAGTTGCTCGAACACGGCAATTTTTACAAAGGAATCCTTGAAAAATTTCAGAATTGATCATTGGGTAGAAGATGCAGCACCTGTCTAAGAAAAAAACACTTTTATAAGCTAATTTTCCTTTAAAAAGTAAAACTCTGAGTCAAAGAAGTGCTGCTTATCGCAATAGTAAAGTGAGCTGACTTGTACTTCTATCTGTCAATCATCGGCCTGTTTTTCATCGAATATGAGCCACATTCGAAAATGGTAAGCGCTATACTGCAACCTTATTTTATTTTAGCCAAATATAGTGCAACTTATGCTCATAAAACGCATAAACAGCAGATGCGTTGGTGTGTATTAACTTAAGCTGGATTGCCTGCCTTGTGAAGTGGTTTGCGATAGCATTCAAGATCTCAAATACCTCTTTTGAGATGCTTATGTAGCAGTTAAAAAATTATGGTTAGCTCATGTACTTCAGTTTGCTTAAAACTCTCATAGTAATATATTAGGTCACTAAAAAGCATTTAGGCAAATTAAACACTGCACTATTTCAAGTAAATTCATGTTCAAATATATCTGCTAAGTATTTTTTATAAAATCTTATACAGAAGTAACATAATAAAAAGTGAATTGTGCGAAAATGAATCTTGATTTGAGCTTAATTGCATAAACGCATGTAAATTATTAAGTATGCGCACCAGCACACTTTACAGTCACAAGTACGCTAGCAGCCGTGTCATGAGCTCATAAGTTTTAACGTTTTACATTTTTCAATTAAAACTATTTTTTTTAATCTAACAATGTAAATCATGCTTATCGTGCTTTTATATAGTTCTCTTTGCACATAGTTTTCTTCTCTTAAGCAACCTTTAAGGAGTTAAGTGCCGCTTGACCAAAGCGCAATTCCAGAATTTTTAAAAAGTTATAATCAGATTCACGTAATTTCATAACTTTACTTTTGCTTTCTGGAGAACTACTAACAAGAAGTTTACAATGTTTCTCACTTTATTTCTCCACTCTAGCAGGTTCTCGGTGCATCAAAATTGCCTGCTTCAAAACTAACCAAAGCTACTCACGCACATAAAGCGTATTTTCACTTCGTGGTTCCGGTGCTTTGTTTTAATATTTACCATTTTTTATTATATATGTATTTACATTTTTTTGGCGTTGCGTGTGAGTTAGTCAACTCCCTCTTCACTTTTATGGCAAAAGCGGCAAAAATGATGTGCGTCAAGTCGCGCAAAAATATAAATATATAAAAAGTTTATATATGTGTGTCATATATAAAAGGCAACGGCAAAAATTATATCCTTTCAAAAAAGTCTCTCGCACACACACGCATATGTGCGTGGCATCATTTTCATATGCTAAACACACACAAACAGTTACATACACACACACCCACACACACTCACACACACATCGACACTGAGCCAGCTATTCATATACAAAACCAACACTAAGCCAAGTGAGCGGCAAAGAGCGAGTGAGCAGCGCAGAGCGGAAGCGCTTGTTTGGCGGCGTTTGGGGCCGCTGACATGCAACACGCTTTCAATTTCAGTGCTACAGGCACACAGATACACACGCACACAGATACACACACAGATACAGCTATACAGGATATGCGTGTGTGTTTGTCTAGGAAATCTTAAAGCGCAGACAGGAAATACTTTTTTATTTTTTGTTGCCATTTCTCATACAATATGCCGCGTGTGGCAGTTGCTCAGTTGCTTACTGCTCCGCCTTGAGCGCCTCCCCTAACCAGCCCCTTTTTATTCCCTACATTGCCTCTGTATCATCATCATTGTGCCGCTCATCAGCCTTTGGACCGTTGTTGGGCTGTTGGACTTTTGGTTGACTGTTGACAAAGTGTACCCTAACGTTTGCAGGACGGCTTCTTAAAAGGCAATACAGTGAGTATGAGTCATAAGGAATTTTTCAATATAATTGTATATCTTCTTTCGAATTCTACTTTTTAAAACAATTACCTTTAACTCTTCGAAGTGAAAAAAAATCTTTGAAAGCACGAAGCAAGTATTCTTTAAAATATTGTAAATTTAAATATTGAATTTAAGTTTTCTATTGAACAAACGGTCAGCCACACTGTACATTCGTTGCAAGGTAATAGGTCGCAAAATATTTTCTAATATAATTTTGGACTAATGACTATAACCGATAATTAAAATGAAACAACTATACATAAAGTTCATTTTGGATCAACTGGGAGCTCAAACAGTCACTTTGCATACGAATTGTTGTTAATTGTTGGGAATCGCTTGTATTGGATTATCTGCTCGTAAGCTTCATATCATTGACTTATAGGATTATCTCTTTGAATCATGAACTCCTTAAAAAGATTAGAAATAGGTTTTTTTTTGATTGAACGGCCATCGTTCCAAAGGCGAAGCACGGGGACTTCTATTTGGTATCTCTGCCATAGGTAGGTAAGAGCAGCTGTGCTGAATGGTGGAATCGAGCCAACGACCTTTGGATTAAGTGCACAACGCTATATACGTTATCACGAAATCCTTTTTCATTTTTTTAAATATCCAGCATTTATTACTGTTAAAATCAAAATAAAAAACTAGTCGTATATCCGTGCCCGAAAGAGCATTTAATTGTCGCTCAATGCTTAACTAATACCTTGAAGCTTTGTCTCATGCATCATTCGTTTTTCCTGTCTGTTTTCTAGCCTAAACAAATCCTTTTTTTTGTATAATATTTTACTGGCTACTGGCTTTTATAATGTGTCTCACATAATGTTTGTCCTTGCACGACTTTTGTGTTGCATACTTTTAGGCTCTTGCCGTTTTCTCTTCATTTGCTGCTTTATTTCCATTCTTTTTGCTCTTATTTTTTACTACGTGTGTTTGCTTTTAATAGTCAGCCGTCTGTCTGTTTGCTTGGCTGTCAGCATTTTATGCGTGCCACCCACCCACCAGCCCCTAGCTGCCCCCAAACTTAAATAAACAAAGGCAAACTCACACTCAAATACATGGACAGCGGAAACACTCAAAAAAGCAAAAGTTTGCGTGACTTGTCTAGCATGTTTCGTTGTGTGTAGCTGTGTGTATCTATGTGTGTGCGGATAAGTGTGTGTGTGCGTGTGTGTGGCTTAGCATAAAATTATGGCAGATAAAAACTAGCAAACGGCAAACTAAAATAAAACAATGATAAATGTGCGCATTCGCCTTGAAAATTACTTGTGAAAAAAATGCACGAAAAAAAAACCCTCACCTACAGTCGGAACAAAAACTATTCGCACAGTCTGCGTTAATAATGTTAATAACTAAATAAATTTTTTTAAAGAATATGAACTGCTCGAAGTGGCAAGCTGCAATAGTTGGTGATATTTATGAGATATTTCTCTAAGCTTCTAGCTGGATTCCTAACTGTAGAGTTGTGGAGTCATTCCCCAAGACATTCTGTGATTTCGATTATCTTACGATAAATAAAACTTTTTTCGATGTCTCGCAGCTTCAAGTTAGCGTAGACGTATGTCAATGATTATTGTTTATCGCTTTTAATCGATATACATCCATCATCACTAAGCCCTTGAGATACATTTTGGTAAACGAAGCAAGTAAGTTTATACACCTGAAAAGGTAGTCATAGTACAAAACATAGCTTAAAAACGTCTGCTAACATTATAGCAAATAAACTACCAAAGCTAACCACATAATTCCCGTGCCCACTGTGAGTTTGTTGTCAAAGTGTTGGCGCTTGTGTTAAAGCTTGTATTCTAGACCTTTGGCCGCATTTGCTGATTAAAGAGTTAAACAACTATCCTGGCATTATGTGTTTTGTTTGCTTGTTGGTTGGTTAACCAAATGTTTGCTCAACTCTTTCATGCTCACGCACACTGTCCCACCCACTTAATGCTGCTTAACCCCTGGGCCCCCCGCACTCAGCACCTCATATGTGACACTTGGCACTTGCTGTTTAGTGTTGTTTTTTGTTGCTTTTTGTTGCTTTTGTTATCCTTACACGCCTTTGATTTGTCTCATTTGTTTGTATTGCATATCAAATATGCCAAATTAATTTCCATATTTGTTTTGTTTTGCTTTTAGATAATTGAATGACATTTTTATTATTTGCTCATTTCATATGCAAATATTTATAAATGTTTATTTTGCTTTTCCTATATATATATATATAAATAATTGTATATTTTTTTAACATGTTTTTTATGTCACAATTTACAATTTATGAATATTTAAAATGCATTTTATTCGAGTTGCAAATTATTTATAAATATTTTTAAAGCTAAAATTGCAACTTGGTTTTAGCATTGAGTGCAAAAGTTTTCTAAAATAAATGCTGAAGAAAGTATTTGTTTTAAGATTTTATTATAAAACTTTATGAGTTGTGTGTCTGAGTGAGTGCTTTTATTTATGTAAACGAGAGTTTAAGACATCATTGAAAATATTCTTAGAAAACGATTTTTATTCCAACATAATAGAAATAAAATACTGTCTTGTGTGAGAACTACGACAAGCAGAGTATTTTGTTGCTGAATAAGCTTTTATTTAAATCTTAAAAAATTAAAGGAGTTTTATGGACTAGAGCTGAAAAAAATATAGCTACATTAAGCTTTAAATTCATAAAAAAAACAGGCAAAAAATGAGGAAGAGTCAAGAGCTTAAATTTCTCTTTATTTTGGCTTTGTATTTTTAAGTTAAGTTTCAGTTGGCAGTATATATGATTTCCATGCCTAGTTTGCACGCTTTTGTCTATTTAAATGTTTAAACATTTTTCTTGTTTGGCTTTTTATGTCTATAAAGTTGATTTAAAATTGCTCGAATTATTATTATTATTTTCATTATAAAGGCTTATTGCTTTCAAATCGCATTTTTTTACAAAGACTTCCAGTTTAGGTAATTTTATTAAAACATTTCCCCAAAATTTCCTCAAAATGTTTGCTCATTAATAACAAAATCCAAATTTAATTTTTGTCACAAAAAATCACCTGAAATATTCTTAACTAAAGTTACAATTTTAAACTCTGCCAAAACTTCCTAAACATACAACGCTTCAGCTTAATTATATCGACTTACAACTAATCTGTGCCGCAAGTTTATTGTGCCCAAGGTTCTTCAACTAATTACTGATAATATTTACAGATATACAGCCGGGCTGGGCTCTATTGTTACTTTTGATTAATATTATAAGTTTTATGCATTGTCAAGAGAACTTGGCATATAGCTCACTTAGTCCTTAAGTCCCTAATGAGTTTCTCGCACACAGCCAAACATCTCGATAGCGTAAATTAATACCTATGATGAATATCATATAGCACAAAACTTGCATCAAAATTCAAGACACGCGACACATCTAACGATTTATATAGATAAGCAAGTTCATACATATATATGAATATGTATATGACAGTGCAATGGAGCAATTTTCATAAGCACATAATTTTGGCGGGCATGAGCAAAAGGATACCATAATCAGTCACACAGCTCAAGGCAGACGCTTAGTCATATACACAAACACACACTTACACACACAGATACGCACACAGATACATGCAGTAAAAGATACGCAGGCACAGATACACAACATAGTAACAGATACTGCTACGCACTTAGTTAGTCACTCGGGCAAGAAACTCTGATTAATGAATAATTCAAGAAGCATTAATATGAAATTGGTATGAACCAAGTAGCCTGCCACAAGGTGTGAGCACATTTTAGGTATCTTGCTGTGCGTGTGTGTGTGTGTGTATGCCAAACAATTATAGTAAGTAGCGCATTTTACTAGATCAAATAATCATAAATCAATAACTGAACAAACATTGTCTACATATTCATCATCATCATACCACACACACACACAGTGTTGCATTCCCTTTTTCATTTACCGATTTCGATTTATTAATTGTTATTGCTAGTCTCATATGCCAACTAGCCACACACCGGCTGGCACACTATCATTTCCAACATTTACATTGGCCAACAGACGCACAAAACCAACCATTCTTCCAATTGTATATTGAGCTACACTTGGGCTCGTTTCGATTGAGCTGAGCAAACAACAAATTATAGAGCGTGTGACTGCCGCAATCAAATGCAAATCATGTCAACTAATATATGAACACCCTTATATGGGACAGAGAGTTTATGTGCCCTAAGCTTTGGTATAAGTACACTTAAGTATAGTGCTTGACCAAGTGGGCTGCATAGTGTGTCAAATGTGTTTTTGATGTCTCAAATATATAATATACTCTCAATAATATAAGGGTCACAGTTGTTCGTTGTGGCTGCAAAACGCAATACGCTTGGGATAAACATAAACAAATCGACATGAAAAGTTAATATTTGGAAAAATGAAAATGAAATCGTTTTGTACGTAAAACGCATATAAAGTTCCTGGAAACTTTGGTCAGACCAAAAAAATGCAATTGGAATGCAGAAAGTGAGTACTAAGCAAATTAGCCACTTTTAGTAGTAAAAAACTACCAAGTTTTGTTTTTATCAGTTTTCAGTCGATAAACACATTATCTAAAGTGCTGCCTTGACGTTTCTATCGATACTCGCTATTTTTCCAGCTGCACTACCCCAACAATTTTAGCAGCGTCTCATAATTAGAGTCTACCCTCTGGGCCTAACTAACTAGCTGCAAGGGTTAGCAGGCATATATGTTGGACCCAGCGCGTTGTGATTTGCATTTCCACCTTTCGGAAAATGCTCTAAACAGTTCCACACCCTACTGACATATATTTTATTTTCTATTTTCACACTTTACTGTTCACTGAATACATTAAAATTATCAACGTATCCGCTGGGGCTAATTGCTCAATCGTAACTCGAACGCTGTGCTGCCTAGTGGCGCCCCCTGTGGGCAACACGGTTTGCGCATTAAATTAAAAGCATCTGAACTTTTTCAATCGACATTTCTGAGACTAACAAAAATAAAGCTGGTATGGCAAATGTAAATAAATAAATATGTTATATATTTCAATTGTACGTAGGCAATGCAAATATTGAGTTAAAAAATATATGCTCTACAGAGTAGCTTGAAATTCACAATTAGTTCAAGCATTTAACTATTACAAGCAAATCTACAAAATTTTATATTTAGATATGATTTGGAAAGCATATGAAATATCAAAGCGATGCAGTTGCGATTGAAAAACGTGAGTGTCAAAAACCTATATTTAAGTTATAAGCGGGGAATGCAAATTTGGGGTTTCCAGGTTCGCTAAAAACGAAAAAGATATTATGGGTTTCCCTAAAATGCCAATAAAGAATCTATAGATATTGAGGTTGAGAATGGTAGACCTCAAAGGCATATGAATATATTAATAAAAAATTGCCGTGGGCTTCGGCAGCGTGGACCTCAGTACATACTCCACTCCAAATCGGATTCGATTCCAACCTCATATTCCAAAAATCGCTCGTGCTTTAATCGCCCATATTACTATTCTGTGCTCAAAATCTAATTGCATTAACTATAAAAGCAGCTCAACTTACGCACTCTCGGCTCTAGAAAAAATCGTATTAATGCAAATTGAAGGCTTAAAAGATTTGCCATTTTAATATCTGTTTACCTAAACTTTTTTTTTAACAAAACTGCAAAAAATTAAGCAAAACAGCAAAAGTAGAGTACGAAAAAAAGGAGTTACCGCCAAAGAGCTTACTAAAATATGTAAAAGCAGCGATAACAGGTAAGCAGCCTTAACTTAAATGATATGCCATTTAATGGCCAAGCAACACACAGACGCACCGGACCAGACAGTTGGCTCAGACTCTTGCTCTCTTACACAGCAGGCAATGCCAGAATGAATTGCAAGTTGTTAAACAAAACGCGCAAAAAAAAAAAATGGCCAAAAGCAGTTCAGTGCAGAGCAGGTAAGCGGAAACGGAAATACGTAAGTAGCATGAATACACTAAAAAAAAAAACAAAAAAGAAAACTACAACAAAATGGCAGAAGAACGTTGATGAAGTTATGCCAAGCTGCGCCATTGCGAATAAGCAAATGCAATGGAGTTGTTAAAAACGCTGCAGCGCTCAACTTATTACGTATACGCTAGGTATACCATGGGCCGCAGCTCAAAGTGCATATTTTACTTAAACATAAGCAATGGCTATTATTTTAAGTTACCCACGCGCTCACTGATTTAATTTCAGGCTATTATGCGCACACAATAGCCTGCTGGCTGCTAGCCCAGCCAGCACCCCAAGCCGCTACGCGAGTTCGTATAAAATACAATAAAAAAAAATATATCGCAGGACGGAGCAACTAAAAACCAGATGATGAAGAATGTGGCGAGCGGCGCTGCAGTCACCGTGCAGCTGGGAAGTTTTCAGTTTTCGAGGTTAAAAATATGGCAAATAAGAGCTGGGGCATTCAAAAAAAAAGAGCGCAAAGTAGCACAGAGACCGCAACGGACGGCGCCTAAAAGTTTACTTCGTTTATTTTCATGATGTTCTGTTGCGTTTCTTGGTTTTGTTTCTGTGTTTTTTTTTTATATAGAGCAAATGGCGAATGGCGCATATTTAGGTCGAGTATCTGCTGCTAACGTTGCATAAGCTGCCATTTTTATTTTTGCTGCTGTTTTACCTGTTCCTTTAAGTGCATGCATATATATATATACATTTTTACCTTACTTTTGGGCAATGTGGCTAGCTTCGACTTTTCCCATTTTTTTTTGTTTTTACAGTCTAATTGTGTGCGCTTTTGCCACAAATGTTTTTATCATCTTTTTTCTTGCAGTTTGCCAGTCACTTCTGTTGCAGTTGTTGTTGTAATATAGTTGGGTCAACATTGAAAGTACATTAGCCTTTTGCAATAGGCAGTTCGAGCAGCCGGAAAACGGACAAAAAATGGTATTAATATATCATTGAGCGACATCGAAATACCCTCTAAATGTATTTAGAATTACAAAATTGTCTTTGTAAATATAGCACAATTTCGGCCAGTCATCGAACAGCCGAACATCGGTTTTAGTGGTCAAAAATTAAAGATTCAAAGAATATTGCAAGCATTTTCAATGCGAAATTTTTCCTAAATTGAGAAAAAATCTAGTATACAGATGAAAACAATTTTAACCTTAGAATTCAATTACAAATTAATATTTATCCTTTAATTTAAAGGATTGGTAGGTTCATTGCAAGTTATTTAGTCAATAGCGCCAAAATGACTCCAAGCCATGGAAAACATTCATTAGCAACTTGAAACCGAGAGGCATTTCTTGGCTTTTGAACAGCTTCTCCAAAGGCCATATCGTCAGATACATCTTCATTTCAGGATAACGAAAAGCAGGTATATTACAATAATTCAGGGCGTAGATAGTAGTGAAAAAAGTTCGCATATACCTCCGCGCCCAGAGCGAAATAGAATATTCATTTCACCCAAGTCATGCTCTACATTTGGTGAGATTGGTGCGTATGATACATTAAGAGCTACTAAATTCCGGTCAAATTATCACTTGAGCAGAGATCTAAGGGAAAAACGGGCACAATACTACCAAGGGCATAAATTAGTCATTCTCCAGCACGACAATGTTCGACTCCACATTGCAGAAGTGGTCTAAAAATAATTGAAAAGCGCAGGTCGTGGGAAAATCCCGGACATGCCATCATGCCTATAGCAAGATTCAATATTCCACGCACCAAAGTCGTGCTCTACGCTTGGTGAGACCAGCTAGGTATGAAGAGCATGAAGTGGCCCAAAGAAAATTATGTGAAAAATTGACACAATATAAGGAATGGCAAAGTTATTCTCCAGCATGACAACTGTTGAGCCTACTTCGCAAAATTAGTCAGAAAATGCTGGGAAATGGAAGATCTAATCCCATCAGCAACAGTTCTCAGACGTTGCAGCAACTGACTACCAGCTGTGCCGACTGATAGCACACGTTCTACATACCCGAGCACTTACGTTCATATGAAGAAGTCACAAGTTGGATAAATACTTAATTGGATCACCACGTAATATGAGCAGAAAATCCGTTGCAGAATGCTCCACAATAATCGAGTTTTTTAGAAAAATCGTAGCCAACATGCCATACCCTCCAGACGTAGCCCCATCAGAAGTCAACAATTGGTTTGATGCTTGGATAACCTTGCAAGACGCACAGTTCTGCCATCGAGGAATGTTCGACAATTGTTCGCAAATATTTCTTAAAAATATACTTTACAGCTCTGAAATGGGATAACTTAGCCTATTCGCCTTAGTCTCCCTTAGACCACCGCCCGCTGCTATCGATGGCACAGAATCTAACTAATGAGCACTTTCCTTAATAAGAAAGCAAAAATTGAATTGATACTTGTATTAACTCGAAAGATGCGCAGTTTTATCATCACGGACTCCGCATGCTACCAGAAAGTTAGCCAAAGGTATAGAATCAACGGTCAGTATCTTGAACTGTATGTTTGTAAACTTTTTGTATAATGACGTCTCTAATTAAACACAAAAAAATGGGACAGCAAATAAATACACCTGATTTTTTAAAATTTAACTTAATTTACATATAGAAATATTCAAATGCGAAAATACCTCTTAACATGGTAATGGGCTCACTTAAATATTATTACTATAAGCTACAAGTTATGTTTTGCAGCGAATAAACAACCCGACTCACTCGAATAGCTCTAAAATACAATTAATTTTAGAAAGATAACTTAAAAAACGCTTGACAGCACTTAGATTCTTGAAATATTAAGTTACGCATTTGCTTTGCCACAACGGAATCCATGTGACCACCTTGCGTATGCGCAATTATCTGCAACCCAAATTTTATAATTTCGCATAGAAAATTCTAATAAAAAATATAGATTTCGTACTGCCATGCTTGCCACAGCTTGACTTTCGAAAAGCGCTCAAATCCTAGTATAAAGAGTATTAAAAAAATTGCCATAGCCTTTAAACTAAGTGCACACAGTGTGCAAAGGCAAGTTAATTTTCCAAAGCCTGCCAGCCACTGCTGCAGATTCTCTACAGTTTCATATATTTTTTTCTGCATTTTTTGTTGCTATTTCTTGTTGCTGTTGCTGTTGCTGTTGTTGATTGGCAAGTTGGCCTGATTGCAGCTTTTCAGCTTTACGCATGGTTTCTTATTGCAAAACAATTTGTGCTAATTTTTAAGCAATGAAGACTTAATGCTTCTAATGGATGTGGAAATTCGAAATCGAAGCTACTCCATGTCAGAAAGGAGAGTAAATGCAAGCAAAATAAATGCAGCATACTTAAATGGGCGCTTAAAGCTTTATGCGAATTATAGTTTTGGATTTCATTGCTGCTTTGCTACTTGAGTCTCTGGATGCTTTTAGCAAATGCCAACTGAAATGTTTAAATGCGTAAAGAGGTAAATGCGGGAATTGGAACGAGAAAAAAAGTGCACAAGTTGTTTTAGTTTCTGTCAGAAAAAGTTATGTCTGTAATTGACAGAATTAAACGTTTGAGCATCGAGTTTTCAGGAATTTGTGGCAGCCGCTCGGTGTAGAAATTGTTTTTGGGCAAAAAGTTTTTGACAGTTTATTGTCAATCAATCAAAGATAAAGCTGAGCTACAAGTATGGATTGTACTGCACTAGAGTTTGTTCTACCAGCAAGTAAGTTTTGTTTTGGTAGCAATGAAATATTTGCGTAAGCTAGGCGCTGCTTGTGGTCATTTAAGGTAAGTTTACTTTAAGCAAAAAGTGAAAAAATTAGGAGAAGATACTTCTTGGTTTCAACTTTAATATAGTTCATTCAAGTTTCTACAAAAATTAAGACATCAGGCTAGGTTTACGTACGCCTATTGTCATTTATATTTTCCTGCTTAGTACTAATTTTAATGCGGTTTAAATATATTATTTATATTAGCCTATAAACTGTAGTTGCTTGTTCACTTCAAAGCTTTTAATAGAGATAACTGCATGCTTCTGCTCTGGAGCAATGACCATTATGAAGGGGAATAAATTTATTTATAAATTTTAAGTGTCTACACAACCAGACATTATTGCTTTTTGATTTGCACTCACTTCTTGCACTCATAAAACATTCGCTGTGATTATTAAACACAAATAAATTGCTTTCCATTTCGTTTTACTTTGCAGACACAATTCTTTTGAAAAATCTTTACAACAGAAATACAACACTTTCATAGGGTAGAGAGGCGCACACAAATACAGTCTAGACTGAAACCAAATGCATTTTAATGAAAGCAAAATGAAGCAACTGCGCATAAAAAGTACGCCGCCATTGTCATTAAGCCAGCTCGCCGTAGTCTTTCACTTACAGCACCAACCACATCGAGTATCACTCAATGTTGACATTATAAAGAGCTACAATCAAAGTGCAGATTTGCACAAACCTCGAGCTCTGCAAGCAGCTCGTATTTAAGACTCACACACACACACAAAGTGTCAACTGAAGCGGCAAAGCTGCCTACCTGTACGCAGTACATGTGTGTATCTATGTGAACTATGTATCTATGAAGCATGCTTAGATACATTCGTTAGCTGTAAGTGTGTTTAGCTGCGTGTGGGTGTGTGTGTAGCTGTGAGTGTGGCTGCTTAGGCATTTGAAACCTGATTAGTTGTCAAGCACTTGAAGTGCAAGTGACTCTCGGATTCGTAGTGCCTGCCACATTACTTGTGGCCCCTACAACGAATTCCCGCCGTAAAGCCAATCAAAGCAAAAGGCAGCTGTGTGAAATTTATTGTTTCAACTTAATGCCACTCGATGGATTATTTTCTTATATCTGCCGCTTTGATTTTGCCTTTGGCTTACCTCCGCCACTTGCCGCCGCTACTGTTTGCCACTTTTTTACGCTTTTTTGTTGTTCTTTTGTTGTTTGTCATTGTTGGCTTTTGTTTTACGTAATGGGATATGCCTTTTCCGGCAGCCAGTACAGTCCGACAGCCAGCCAGATACTTGACTTTTCAAGCATTTCAATTGCGCATTTTGGACTTATTTATGGTTTTGGGTAAAGGTGGATCAAAAAGGGTTTAAGAGCTCAACAATTGAAATACAATAAGTTTGGATTTATTGATTTTGTGCGAATAGCAGGCGAAAGCCGCCTAGTTAGTCATATTAATTGTTAGCTTTTTTAATTATTTATAGCCAACAATGGAGCAGCTTTGTTCACTGACTTTATTGCTTTTATTGACAACTTAAACAGCAAAATTAAATTGTGTAAGGGTTTGAAAGCTATTACTGTCATTAATTAAGACAGAATAAGCAAAAAGAACAGCTGAAGTCTTGAAGAAACTTTGAAATTTTGTACTTATGCCAAAAAGTACGATAATGAGGCAATATTACTAAAACTACTAAAACGAATCAACTATAGACATAGTTATAGCAATATAATTGTTTTTTAATTAATAATTGAATAAATATTTGAATAATTAAACTGTTTTTGTGAAATTTTCTTTAGGATTTTGTTTTTGTTTTGACTGAAAGTTCCACGCAACAATTCCGAAGAAAAATAAATAAACATTTCCCAATGTCGTTCTGCTGCAGTATGAGAATATCTCAAGTTTCTTGCACAGACTTGAAGGTTCATTGACTTAGCAAATTCCGTATTTGATTCATATTAAAATCAAAGCAACATTTACGCTTTGAAGTCTTAAAGAAAATCTAATGTCTCCTATTGCTCAAAAAATTCTTGAGTTTTGACTTGTGTTGAGGCTTACTTCAAGTAATTTAGTTAACTTTTCGTAAAGTTGAGATGCGTAAATTTGAATGTAAGAAATGTTGGTGTATTGAAACATGTGTCAAGCTTGTTTCGTTATCAGATTGACTTGTGCATGATAAAATTAACCAGAGCATTGGGATAAGACAATTTCTTCAATAAAAGATTGCAAAGATAATATATAGGAAATATAACCTCTTAGATTTGCAGAATACCGAAAATTATTAGTTGATGTGGCTTGACTAGTTTGTGTGAACGTGTGTAGATCTGAAGGTTTTCAAGTTAAACCAAAAAAAATTTCGAAACTTGAACTTACATTCGAGTCAAAATACAAAAAAGCGATAAATGCTCATAAAAAGTGAAGCTCTAAACATTTCGCTTTAAAATTATTTTCCTAAAAAATTCGAATTCTAAATATTCGAAATTGTTTCCATAAAAAAGTCAAAATCTATACATTTCACTTAAAATTATTTTTCTAAAAAGTCAAAACCGAAATATTTGAAATTGTTTTCATAAAAGAGTCAAAGTCAAAATATTTCGCCAATTTCCCTTAAAGGTCGAGCTTTAATTATTTTAAATTGTTTCTATAAGAGAAAAAATCTTTATATTTCGCTTTAAAATTATTTTCCTATAAAGTCTGTTTTTTAATATTGTTTCGAAAGCGATTGATTCTCATAATAAGCCAAACTCTAAACATTTTGTTTTACAATTATTTCTAAAAAAGTTAAAATCTCTATATATAAATAACTCGTTCCACGAAACAAATCAAAATAAGTTTGTTTTCCGATAATTCACTTAAAAAATTAAATTAAAATTTATAAAGTTTTTTGACAAACATTTGCCTTCGAAAAAACTATTTTATTAATTTGAATATTATAAAAATTTAATTCAAACAAATATGAACCAAATTGCGTGAATTTTCCCAAAGAAAATCCATTAAAAAATATATTAATATTTACAGCCTAAAAAGATATCTCTAAGATTTCTCTATATAGGAACTATATATTTATAGTTAATAAATGGAACATATTTTTTTTAAATACAAAATCGTTATATCTCTTTTTTTATTTTATATAAATAAAAAAAATTAATGCTTAGTACTAGGCAGTAAAGTTAGTAAAATAAGTTTTAAAAAGAAAATACATTTTCAAAAAGTTCTGCTTTTTATGAGACTTATTTCATAAAACAAAATGTTTCAGAATTAATTCACTTTCTAAGATGGTCTTCGATTGAACGGAATTTAAAGAAATTGCGCCCTTTTTTCCAGCAAACCTGAGCTATATCCAGACTTTGCTTTAAAACCAGTTTTTTAAGCTTAAAAATATAATAATATTGTAAGTTTATAAAATAATACAAGTTTTTTAAGAGATTTGTGGGATCTTGAGATAATAAATGAAAAAATAATTATTTTAATATAAATAATATAATTAAATTAATTATTTTAATATTTTCCCATTTTTATTTATTTTGTAACTACTTTATTTGATATAAAATTAATACTTAGTATTGAAAAAATGTAGATTTTTCGAAATATTGTGCTTATAATGAGAGTAGTACTTGATTGCTTAGGTTTCCGTTCTCTTCGAACATCTATTTATAGAGTTAATTCGTCCTTTGCAGCAATGACTTTATAGCCAGAACAACAAAATTTATTTATTTTTTATAATTTTCTAAAATTATTTAAAGAAAATTAAAATTATCTGAGAAGACTTACGAGAGTTAGCTAATTTATTAAAAATGAAAATAAGGACAGCATTTTATTTTCTTTTGAAAAAAGAAACAGTTTTATTTCATTGAAAATAAGTATACAATTATTATTTTTTATTTTTTGTCTAATATTTAAAAAAACAAAAAGAAGCTATAAAAATTTAAAAAAAATCATAAAATAAACACATTTTATTTACTTTTAAAATGCAGCAAATGCCTATTTTCTATAAAAATTAACATTCAATAATTAAGATATTTAGTTATTTCCCTAATAATTAGCAAACACTTAATTCAAATAGCTTCACCAAATATTTAACTTTAAAAATAAATACTTAAAATATTTTATTAAATTTCCCCCCTGGGCTGTCAGCGTCTCTCTAGCCTTTAAATAGAAGGCCATAAAATGTTATGGAAAACTTTATGAATAAACTTTTCAACTCAATTTTATGCATTATTTTTTATTTTTTTTATTATTTTATTTATAAGCGAACAAAGGCGCCGGTAGTTAAAGCTGTCAGCCAACAAATTAATGTTAAAAATGTAATTATTTTGATACTTAATGGAATCCGAGCAGATTTTCCGGCCGTGCTGTGAAGGTTTGCACACTAAGTTTGTTGCTTTCAATTACGTTTTTGTTTGTATCTTGCTGTGCGTTAAATTCTAAGGAAAGTACTTGCTTGATTTATATACAGGCTCAGCTGGTGCCAAAGATTAACCTATCCTTGTACCTTCGGCCAGCATATTTACAAGCTTTGCTCTTGACCCAGCTCCTGCTGCTGCTGCTGCTCAAGTCTATTCACTTGGCTAAACTTTTAGAAATGTAATTCAGTATGTGTTTTTTTTTTTTTTTTGTTAAAAATAAGTGGCTGTTATTTGGTTATGAAGTAAATTTAATAGTTAAGCTAGATTTTGTTAGAAAACTGAAAAAAAAACCTTTAACCCGTAATTCACAGTAAATCCCACGTTTGGCTTAAATATTTAAAAACATTTTAATAAATCTGCGCATTTTTTACCCATTTACTGCACTTAACTCACTTATTGTATTTTAAACAATAAAAATTTTATAAAATGCGCTAAAAATCATTAATTAATCTACGCGTAAATAATATAAACAATTTCACCCCGCAACATAATGCAAATTATTTCACCACATAATTGTTAAATATTCAAACTGCTAAAGTTTATAACCCTTTCGACAGAAAAACGTAGAATATATTTTAGCACAAATATTTTGCATTCAATACCAAAAACATGTAAAATATTTTACTAGTAATCGAATTGTATCTGGCAGATAAAATGTTCTTTACTAGGAAAAATGGAAATTTAATATTTCGAAAGCATAAATTGCATTTCATCCCAGACCCAAACTTGTGCGCACTGAGTGCTATTGATATAAGTAATTAATCGAAATTCTGTGAAATAATTACTTTGAAAATAAAAATTATTTTTAAAAAATAATATTTATGAAATATTACAGTATTTGTTTCAGCCATTTGGGGGGGCAGCTCAGACTACTGCACTTCTCTGGAAAATTTCACTTTATTTTATTTAATGAGTTCAAATTCGCTACAACAAGCTGAGGACCCAAAACTATGGAATATATGTCAAAGAATTGAGCCAGAAAAAGGTGGATTCTTATAATTGAAATTGCTCAACATGAACGATATTCTAAAGAATTGTAAAGATTTTCATTTTTAGTGAGAAAAATTGCATAAATCTTAAGAGCATTATAAACACCAACTAAAAATATTATTAAATTTTTATATATTGCTTGGTATTTACTTTAATGGTAAGTTAAATAAGTTTTAAATATTTAAATTTATTAATAATAATTTGATTTTATTTTTGTCAGAATTGTAATGATGCCCAAGTAAGCAAACTTCTATTGGGTGATAATACCGGCAATATTCTTAATTTTATTCCAAGAAACTGTGAAATCTTTTTATTTTAAAGTTAAATTAAAAGTTTTCAAAGCAAACGCAATGAAAATTTATTTTAAATTTTAATGGTTTAATTTTTGACAACAAATACATCCGTATATTTATAGCATAAACATTAAATATTTTTCGCATAAATGTTTTTAAAATTTTGGTAAAATATTAATTTTGAAAGAGATTTTGGAAATCCAAAAAAAAACCGCCGAGAGCTTAACTTCCTTTTTCGATTTTATGCTTAAATTCTGCAAGCAAAAAATTTAAAAATATATCTGAGAACAAATTGAGGCAGTTAAAGATTTCAACTGAAGCTTCAGTTGTAGTCAAAAGACAAAAATACATTTAGACATATATCACTTCATTATATAGAAGAGTCTATACTTCTTTATTTTTTTTAAAACTCTCCCAACCAGGATTTGCATACTATCAAAAAAATATATAATAATTTTTTAAAAATGAATATGCGTATCTGCATAAAATAGTTTTTCTTAATTCTATACTACGGCAAAAGCACTAGTTTGAAAATTTTATAAAATATTACTGTACTGTAATATTGTGAGCTTAAGGGCTTTAGTTCTGCAAAGGACATATAGAAAGGAATCAAAGAAAATATAAGAAAGTCTAAAAATTTGTACAAGATACATTTTCATCTATCATCTATCTATCATTCATGCTTAACTTCTTCAATATTTGTGGCAGAAAGTGGCATTGTGATTTCTTACGAGAGAGTTGGTTTCTATTTATTGCCCCACTGTTGCATGCTTTCAAAATCATGTGAGGTAATAAGCTTTTGCTAGAATCGTTATAGATCATTTAACTTAAATATCATCTGCAAACATAAGGATGCGAGAGAAAGAGATTATTTGAGTAAAATCATTTCAAAATTAGTTTGAGCTCTGGGCCTCAATGGCAACGCTGATGTGACTTTAATTTACAGCGAATTATCTGCTGAAATCGATTTACGAGATAGCACGATATCCAATTTAAAAATCCAGACGGAAACCCCAAACGTAGTAGCTGTACAAGAAGAAGGTTTTTGGTTAACAGAGTTAAAATGTTTTACTGAAGTCAGTATAAATTACATCAGTTTGCTTTTGATTCAAAAAACTACAAATAATTAGTGAAGAAGAAAGTACTAAAAGTTAAGTAGAAGTCAACCAAAGTTTTGGTATCCCATGGTCTATGAACAAAGGTAAGAAACTTCAGTAGTGCTGCTATAATAAAGCAACAATCTACTCAAAGATTGGAGCAGAGAACGTACTACTATAGTTTTCGAACTATTTTATAAATAAACTTCATCATATATAAGGATGCATTCCAGCTAGACTAAGAAAAGAAATATAAATGAAGAACACAACCGAACAGAACAGAAATATGTAGTAATAATCTTCTAAATTATTTCAGCAATTGAAGAGAGCCTAGTAAACAATTGTTTTGATGTTTTCTATAAAAAGGATTTATATAGAATGCATTTCCGTTAGAAGAACAAGAGTTAAAATTTTTGGAAGAATATATAAAAATAAAAGATAAAGATATACGGAGAGAACATAGTGTCAACGCCATCGTGAACAGAATAGATTGCTTGATTAAACGTTGCAAATGGATTAGTTTTTCAGTGTTGTTACTATTTATTATTAATTTAAGGGTTCAAGGAAGTACAGTTGAACATAAGATTCAACAATTTAAAAATTTAAAATTAAGAAATATAAAATAATAACGCGGAAAATATAGTATAAAAGTTAGTGTAATGTAGCGATGCAGAAAATAAGAACAATTTTCTTCTCGAATTGACAAAAGACACAAGATAATTGGAATCGTCACAGAAGTCAAGGCCACAATGGGAGAGAACATTTTAGTGATATTATCTATTCAGCACATAAAACTTGCTACTTAGGAACAAAGGTAGATTCAGATTTAAAATTTTTTTTTAATAACAGAACATAAGCACGCCAAAAATGTTTCTTCATTGAAGAAATATTAAGAAAGACTTAAATGATATAGCAATCTAAACATTTGGTAGGATATAGCATACAAAGCTTAGATTTCCAGCTTTAAGAAATCTAAATTTTTGGACTAGATACCTTCAATATGTATCTAGTACTTGGCTATAAACTTGAAATATATTCTACTCAAAGCTTTCCAAGATTTTGAGCCGAACTAGTTCAAAAATAAAGCATAGATGTGGATATTTTCAGTCACCCAAACTTCACTGCTTTTTACGATTTTCAAAGTTATGAAACTATTTTGAGGAAAAAACCTTAAGCAGGCCAAAAAACAAATTTCCTTGTTAGAGAAATGCAAAGAGAGGCTCAAACGACAGAATAAACAAGAAATCGGAACATATGATGAAATTTCGCACACAATGAAAATGTGTATAATATGGAGCTATAATATGGCTATCATATCTTTAACTATACATCTATTTCTCCTTCCAGAACTGGCCCAGGTGAACGCAACATAGAACAGAGCTAAGCAGGTGGCGCAAAACAGGGTTCATAGGATAGCTCTAATAGAGGTCCTAAGTTGCCAAGCGGTATAATAAGGAAAACAAAAAAAAAAAAAATAAGTCGATTCATACTTTTCCAAGATTTTAAGTAGAGTTGGTGATATTTCCAGTCATAGTATATAGTATTTAGCACTAATATCTTTACATATATCAATTGATTCTTTTTCAAAATTCGCAACAAAATTGTTTCCGAAAGGCACCTTAGATGGAGATGTTCCCAGTCACGAACCCTAGCTTCTTCAAGAATATAATTTAAATTTAACGTTTTCAAAGTTATGAAACCATTTTAAGTTTTGTAGGTATTATTATTTTTAATAAGAGAACTTAAGCAGTAAAGTAAACCAAAGATTTGGTAAGATTTCGCACACAATGCAGATGTATGTAGTATGGAGCTATAGTATGGCTATAGCTGCTTTAATATATTTAACTATACAACGATTCATACTTTTCCAACATTATTAGAACTTTTTAAAAAATATACCAAAGCTGCAGATATTTCAAGTTACCATAATTTAAATTTAACGTTTTCAAAGTTATGAAACCTTTGCAAGTGTTACAAGTATTATTATTTTTTAGAGCAGAACTTAAGCTGGATGCAACATTTTATTATTAATTAAGAAATCTCCATATAGTATTTAGCTCTAATATCTTTACATCTATCCATTCATACCTTTTCAATATTTTTAGCAAGATTATTCCAAAAATATATCGATATAGCTGCAAATTTTACAGTTTTCAAAGTCCTATAGGTATTTCTTTTTTTTGCAGCAATTTTAACACAGCTACATACTTTTAACGTATTTAGTTTTACAACTTTAAAGTCACCCACTCAGTAGTTTGCTTGCAGCCACAAAAGAACATCCTTAAATCGTATTATAATTTACTACAAAAGTTTTGCGGCCATATCTATGCCGACTACAACTGCAATCGAATTAAGTGCTTTTTGAAATTGATAAAATGTCGTCACACTTATGCCTTTTGGTAGCCATTTAATAAATTTTACTCAAAAATATGCATAAGGAATTTTAGCAAAAGTTGCATCATATTTTTTTTTTTTAATAATTTAAGTGCGGCAATGCTGCTGCTTTGTTGTTTGTTTTGTTTTGTGGCCAAAAATCTGAGCCAGAGAGACTGGCTAAGTGCCAGGCTGAGCAGCAAGCAGCCTGTGCATGCTGTTGTTGGGCAAAAACATGTTGACAACAACAACAACAATGGCAACAATGTTGAAGCTGATGACAAAGCGCATTTGGTAAGCGCCTGCAGCGGCAACACACACACACAGCCAGAGAGTTGCAGTTGCAGCAACACAAAGTGTATAACGTGTTGTACGTAGAACGTGCGCAGCAAAAGTAAAATGGCAACAATAAGAGGCAACACGCACACATACAAAAACACAAACACAAATATGTGCATAAATATGGCTCAGCAGATGTGTGTGTGTGTGTGTGTGTGTGCATGTGTGTATGAGTGTGTGTGTGAGTGTATGTGTTGCCATATATAGAAATAAAAAGTAGGTTATGCACAGACAGCATTTTAATATGATTTTCATGGCTTACTTTTGCCAGCCAGCAGGCAGACAAACACACTGCCACACACACGCACACACAAGCAGCAGACACACTTCAAAATGTAGTGTATGCTTTGTGTGTGTGTGTGCGTGTGTGCGTGCGTGCAAGTTAAGCAATTGTAGCTGCGACCCATTGACTGACAAGTCTCGTATACGCCGCATGGGCCGCATGCAGCAGCAGCAACAGCAAAAGCGGCAGCAGCGCGTCAAGTGCGCGCTTGTTACAAATTTTTGTATATAAATGCAGTCAAACAATAAATGTGGCAGGATATATGGTAGCAGGATATAATGGTAGTAGCAGAACTTACAGTGTAACTGGGCGTTGTATCCTTTTTTGAAGCGCGCCGCCAAAATTGCTGCTGTTCTGTTGGTTGGCGTAGCGTTCGCGTACGGCGTTTGTTTTGGTCATAAAAATAAGTATAAAAAATATAAAAATAAAAGCGTAGAGAGAGCTAGCGCGTGGTAGCTGCTGCTGTCAAGTGACAAGCAACGTTAGGCCCGCAGCTGCTCTTGTGCCAAAAAAAAGCAGCCAACGCTGCGTATGCGTAACTTGCAGCTGACTGTGTCCAAAAGGCAACAACAACATCAACAACAACTAACTAAAGACTTAAACTTAAAGCCTACTTTTGGGCGCTGCACACTGGGGCGGCTACTTAATTTCCGCGCTTTTTGTTTTAAATAAAACAAAACTTGCTCACGCCGCGCGTTACTTTTATTTATGACTTAATAATGTGTATCTTTGATTTATGTGCCGACTGCTGGCTGTTTGCTGTTGGGCGTGCACATTGCCGCAAAGTATGCTACAAAGCAGCGCATGATAAATGTTCCGTTCTACTCTATATATATATATATATATATAATATATATAAACAAATACTAAATTTAGTGCGTATTTTGTTGCGTTTACTTGGCACGCGCGCTTCAGCTGCACTCGTTGCGTCTTATTTTGCTCACAAAAACAATTTTTTTGCTTAAACGCCTTCACTGCACTGCATTTTGGCTCAACATTTTGCGCCAAATATTTAACTTTTTAACATAATTTTTTTTTTTTTTTTTTAAATCTCAAATTTTAACACACGCGCGTGCACACACACACACGTACAGCCTATATGTGTGCATAAACCTCTCTGTCTGCGTGTGTGTGTGTGTGTGTGTGTGTGTGTGTTTTGCTGTTTTATTTACTTTTTGTTGCCACGACCGACGCGTTACTATATGTTTTTGTTAAAATTATATTTTTTTAAAATTTTGCACACTACGCTCACAGCTACGTAGGTCTACGCGCATAGACGTTATGTTTAACGTAAACGCTAACGTAAAAGTTAATACGACAAACGACGATTTTCAGCGGCGTCTCAGGCTGAACGCAACGCAACGCAACGTAACGACGGAGCACGACAACTAGACAAAACCACGACCTATTCAGTACTAAATGCGCTTTGGCCGTTTGCCATTCGTGAGTTTCGAAATCGCAGCACAGCGTCGCAGCCGAAGCGTTTGCGAATAGCCGAAGTTGCTTTTCGAAACGAAGTGTCTGCGTGTGTGCGTGTGTGTGAGGCTTGTAAGTGTGTCAACTTGACGAAGCGCTGCATCGGCTGCCACTGCTGCTGCTGCTGCGACCAAACCGCTATTTACTCATGTGGATGCTGTGTGACTGCTGGCACTTGCGTTTTAGTTATGTTTGTGGAACGTAAGCTTTGCCATGTTGAGTGGCCTTCATTGAGTGATTTTCCTGCCGTTGTTGAGTGATTTATTAAGTGAAAGTGATTAAAATTTGAATTATTAATCTGTAATTAATTTTATTTTGTATTAATTATGTTTAATTTCACAATAATTTAATTAACAACTTAAAACTAGTTAAAAGGCAGCTTTTTAAACTATAGCAACTGTGCAGTTTTCTCTGAAAAACGAGCGAAATCTAGCGATCTTCAGTTCGACAATAGAAATCCCCAGCACTGGATGCCTATAATGTACGGCTGTACGAAAGCAAATATTTTACAACAATTTTCTTCAATATTCTTAACTCGTCAGTATGGGAAAACTTGGGGAAAGCGTTGTTTTGTGGTGTCTGAAACGCACAAACAAATGTAACAGAGGTAATAGCATATGTTCCACTTAGAAATCCTGTTCAAAATATGTGTAGAACTATCCATTTAGTGGTTCCGTAAGTTGACAATAATATAGCCAAATTTTTTTTAAGAAATTTGAATACATTTTCCATTTCGGGCTTACAAAAGTAAAGATCCCACGCTTGTCAGCTGTTCGATATATCTGTCAACTAAAGATTTCATAGCGTTACTTAAATTTTTGCCATTTTACAATATACGAGCCGTATTAATTTTGAAAAATTCTACTACAAAAGTGATGACAAACCAATGGAAGTTTTTCGAGCATTTCAAAAAGATTTTGGACCAATACAACAAAAAGTTGAATAGTTCGTGCAAAAATTCGAACGAACTGGCTCCGCAGATATTGTGAGAACTGTGCACCATCCTAAGGCTCGTTCGGCCGAAATTGTTGCTGCTGCCGCTGCCTGTGTTGACGAAGTCCCAAATGCTTCGATTCCACGATGAAAACAGTAATTGAACTCTCTCAAATCATTAAGCGCATTTTTTGATCTGAAATTGCAGACATGCATACGGCTGACATGTGGAACCAGCAGGACGGCGCCACATGCCACACATCATGACAGAATTTAGAGAACGCATAATGTCGCCTTTTGGTCATCGGAATCATGTGATTTCTACCCTCAAGGCTACGCTACAGATCGAGTCAACGCCAAACTCTTAAAATCGACAAACTCTTAAACATTGGAAAGACAACATTCATGAGGTAATGGCTGACATACAGCCCCAAATATGCCACAAAGTCATTGAAAATTAGCTGTTTCGGATCAAGGACGCACTAGATGTTGCTTTGAACGATGCTGTATTTCACACAACCAAACTTTATTTGCAATAAAACTTCAATGCAAATTCGCATTCTGTGTGTGATTTTATTGCAATTTACTTTCTTAAAGTTCAAAATGGAAAACTCTATATATTGCCTGGACCCATGTGTGGATTACAATATCATGTCAAGGTGTTTCTTGCGAAAGAAGATTCTTAACTTTCAAAAAATTATTCAGAATCTTTTATATGCGCAACTGAATCTTTCCCCACTACACCAGCTAGTACAAAGTAAAGCCAGAAGGCAGCGACCAGGCTGCAGGCAAATAGTACCCGGTATGGCGAGATGGGGCTTTGGGCATACAGAAAACAGCAAGGAACTGGGTAAGCAGTTTCTCATGCCTGAAGACTGTATGCCGCCAAAGGTACGACCGGGAAGAAGATACGATATACACTTTCCTTTACACTAGACCTGAAGAATCGTGTCTTCTACAGAGATGGATCCGAAAATCGGTGATCGGCCATCCCAACCTGTGCTCCTTAGCCATGCATACCTATCAGTAAGTCGGTAGAGACTTCCTTCTTCATCTCGGAAGAAGGTATCTGAAAGCTCTGGTGGAGCTCTTCACGGAACACAACCCATATGATCAACATATGATTAAGGAGGGAGGTTCGAGCAGGCTGACAATACCGAGCATTTCCTATGCTATTGTCCAGATTGCTCAAAAACAAGGCTGCATACTATGGGCAGCGATGTGCTCCAGCGAGCTGGAAATTTGCACTGCAGTCCCGTCTCAACTTTCTACGAGAGAGGAGAAGGTTCGTGTAGTGGGTCTCCTTGAACCAATTTCAACCAGACACCTACGGTTGACATAAATCGACTTTAAGAAAGAATGCTTAACTTTTAGTAACAAATTCTAGTTGGAAATTTCTAATAATATCATCACATAATAATAACTAAATTTAGAGGCAAGGACTCGCGTATGACTTAAAATCGAGACATGTCAAAAGGCGATTTATACTTGTGAACAACTTCATCTAAGGCAAAAGCGTAACGGATTACTTTATCACCATGTAATTGATGAAAAAAAATCGGAATCTTTAAGATAATTGGAAGCTCACAAAGCTTTGGAGAAAGTCCGGATGTACATGCACCTCCACGGTGCAACCCAATAATTATGACACCAAAGTCCTGCTCAAGATATTGTATATTTTCATACTTTCAGATCTAAAACTCATAGAAAAACTAGCATACAAATTATGTCAAAAGTTTGGAACTATTTAATTTTTCAAAAAGCCAAAATAGTTTTTCTTGCTCTGAATGATTAAAATTAGAAATTATAGAAATATAATTAAGAAAACAAACAGATCAATAAATCTGTTATTCAAATCGCTTCTATTGGGTTCTATTTTATTTGAAGTTATTTAGTTCACATATTTGGAAATGAGTTCTCCTCAGCTCTTGAGGCTTAATCCTTGGTAAAAGAAAGTTGCCTCAGTTCATAGCTACTCTAGCATCTATAGGCAGGTGTCGGGATCGGCTGCTAAGCGGACCGCACTCTGAGTAGATCTAGCAACTACTTGTTACCGTGTCCAACTATAATACCTAAACATTTTTCGACCGCTACACAACTAACCCACTCAACTCGCAGGATACTCGACAAAGGATACTCACACATGGCCGTACGGAATTAAACGGCGTAGCTTAATTTTTTACACAAAATTTACACCCCCCAAAACACATTTTATTTATTTTTGTTTTTTTGGGGGGTGAATACATTCCACCATGCTTCGTTGTGGAAGCCAACAGTAGTTGTCGTAAGGAAAACTCTTTTTTGGCGAAAGCGAGAGAGAGAGAGAGAGAGGACTCCTGGCCACAGCGGCAACACGGCAGCTGCAACCAGTAAAGGATTCACCCAGAATTTGTTGTATTTTATATGCAGCATTAAAATACATAATAGAAGAGCAGCAAAAGCCCCACCAACAAACTGGAAGCCTTAAGCGCGACCTTACTCAAAAATCAAAAGATTGCAAGGATACACAAGGATGTGTGTGTGTGTGTGCGAGTAAACAACAAATCTTCTGCATGAAGCCAAGCTGGCATCAATACAAAGACTATAAACATATCCAAGCGGCATAGTTGCACATTGGGCAGGATTGAAGGACCCGAATACTAACTAACTAAGTATCCTTGTAGTAAGTTAGTTAATACCTGCACCGCACACACACACACACATCCCCCAACCCGCCGGCACACAATGATGATGCATGTGGCATGTGGCATGCATTTACTTGGCTGCCTTAGTCTCTAAGCCATACATTCATTAATAAGATTTTCTTTATCCTTTTCGAAGTTGAGCGCGAAAAAAACAAAAACAACAAAATAACCAAAAAAAAAAATATGTAGCAAGGATAAGGCAAGAGATGAAGCGGTCAGGGGGCGGGAGTAGCGTACTACGAGCATTACAATGAGTCGCGTGTAAGTTACAAGCCCAGACCCCGCCGAGCGCACAGCAGCCGAGCAGCGAAACTCTCAACGCTCAATGTCACGCACGCTCTCTTGCGCTCTCTTTAAGGACTCTGTTGTTTTTTTTTCTTCGCTTTACGTGTTCTCTTCGGTTTTTTCCGCTCTCGTTACTTTTTCGAAATTCGACACGATTTGCGGAATGAGGCATGCGCAGCTTTACCCTTTTCTGTGGAACACATGTGGATGGTATTGCGTTTCGGGTGCGTATTGTATTGAGCGTCAAAATAATGGGAATTTTACTGCGAGTTAAGTAGCCGATTCTTCTTATAATTTGTTTTCTTTATAAGTTAGAAAATTCCTAAAGCTCGGGGAAATGCCTGTTAGGAGGTCGAGATGATGATGATGATGATGATGATGATGATGAGAATGATGGTGATGAGAATGGTGGTGATGATGATGATGATGATGATAATGATGATGATGATAAAGATGATGACGACCATTTTGATGGTGGTGACGATGATAATGATAACGATATTGATGGTAATGAAGATGAAGATGAATATGAAGATGGCGACGATGATGATGATCGCCTGAGATCAGTTGTTCGGAACTAAACGGAAAATGTAATATAATCGAGGCGGTTCCTGATAGGAAATATTTTGATATAAATTAAATTGAATTAAGTCAAAAAAAGTGAGAAATATTGGAAGTGGGACAATACCTTTGACGACAAGAAATTTTCATAATATCATTAATCATCATAAATAAATTTGTATCCTTTGAAATTCGTAAGAATCTTCTACAAAAATGTAAGAAAAATACAACTAATTTTACGCTCAATGCAATACGAATTTCAAAAGTTACCAAACTTACGTCAACTATCGGAAACACATAGTGAATAACCCTTTACATGACAGAAATGCACTCTACTTGCAATGACGACTTGAGGATACAAATATTTCACAAAATTAATATAGAACATCACATTTTTCGTCAATTCATTAGGTTTAACTATTCGCATCAGTAAAATCTGTCTGTCTAAGTAGAAGTGGAAGCGTTCCCGGAATTATTTTCACTCCAATATTGAATACTTAAGATTTATAAAATCTTCAAAAAAAGTATTACCCCAAACTATTCCATAATCACTCCAAGTATGTAGTATGGATATATCTCTAGTAAAAGCAGTTCCAAAAGAACAAAGAGCTACAGTTTATAGCAGAACCTAAATGGCGATGTCTTTAATTAATAGAGATTTACTTAGGAGAATTTCTTCTTTTTGCTTGAGACTTTAGTGCTAGGCAAAAGCATAAGTGCTACTGAGGGACTGATATCATCAATCTTTGATTTTAGAGCCGATTATGTTACCGCTAGGCCTCTGACACCCATTAAGAGTTTTCTATATTATTCCAAAGTAATGTATTGATATTACATCGATGTTTTGCAATATTTTATCATAGCAAAATATAAATTAAAGCTTACTCAAAAGAATTATCAAATAAGCCTAAATTCTGTTGTTTTGCTGAAAAAAATGTGGAACGAATGTTAAAGTCCCCACGATAGAGATGATCATAACATGAAAACTAAAAACTAGACTCACGAAACTTTACTAAGAGCTAATGATTTGAGACAATTTAGAAAATTTGTATTACCCCTGCCTATGCTCTCATCGTTCCAAAGCTGGAGATAATTTATATAAATGGTGTTTTTTTTTTCGAGGTATAGAACTTTATGTTGGCATTTCTGTTCAAGATGGCGACCGATTTACCCGCCGTCAAGTAATTTATTCTCAACCTGGTTTGGCTATTGAAGAATTGAAGCCAAACTATCATCAAGCAAGGTGGAGATTCGTCGCATGGGGCCAGAACGAGATTGCCGATTGCATAAGCCAATTTTGTTTAGCGATGAGGCGCACATTTTGTTGCATGGCTACAACGATGATGACCAGAACGTTACAGTCAACGGTGATCGGTGTAGAGCCATGATTACTACCTTGTTCATTCCTGATATGAAGATCCAGGATGTCCAGGAATTGTGGATCTGACAAGACGGCGCAATATGTCACACAGCTCGTGCCACAATCGATTTATTGAAAGACACTTTTGGTGACTGCCAAATTTCACGCTTTAGACCTGTGAATTAGTCTCCAAGATCTTGTGATTTAACACCGCTAGACTACTCTATGTGGGGCTATGTCAAGTCAGTGGTCGATGTGGATAAGCCACAAACACATAACCATGGAAGACAACATTCGCCGTGTTATTGCCGATATACGGCCACAAATGTTAGAAAAAGTCATCAAAAATCCATTCCAGATTGGACTACAACCGAGCCATATGATCGGTATCGGTCATATGTCAGAAATCATATTTACAATGTAATGCCATAAGATTACCTTTCGGATAAATAAAATTCATATGAATCGAATAATTAATCGTTATTTTATTGCAAATTAAAGTTTTATACCTCTAAAACATACACCCTTTATTAATAGCCGTGCGAAGAGATTGGAATTTAACAGTCAAATCTGATTTAGAGATTTAATTATTTGAAGCTTAAAAATTCTATATAAAAACTAGAATTAGATATCGTATTACACAGAATATAAATTTTCATAATAAAGTAGTAATAGTTTTGTTCTTGAAACTTTAAAAGTTAGGCGGTATTTTAATCTATCTTTTATAAATGATAATGATAATATCGTTAATTAATAGACATAAACTTGAACAAAAACCGCCTATTTGCTAGGTGAGCCAGTGCTAGGCAAATGCCCCAGGGCTGTAGTGCGAAATGAAACAAAAGACTTTTGAGTTTAACGAAGAGTGCACTACTGCCAAGGAGATATTTATAGTTCTGCTGCACTCTCTTTCCACTTACTTGTGGAGCCATAACAAGCATTTTCACACCTTCCAAATAAAGTTTTGTTCCACCTCGAAGTCAAAACTGCATTTTCGTTTGCACAGCAAAAGGCACCTCTCCCATTATTCTACAACCAACACATTCCCATAACATCTACGATAAATTAATCTTTCGAAATCACGATCCCCATAAATCTGACATCTAATCACCATACTCTCAATTTTCTGCTAGTGTAGAGTAGGAACAACGTTTCGTTCACAACTCCCTCACCATCCTGGCAGTCTGTCGTCACACAAAATGACGTTGCACGTCACAGTCAATGCTTTGCCTCTGCCAAACTCCGCTTCTGCCTGCTGCTCACACTCGTTTCCTTCACTTCACTCCCTCCCTGTGTGTGTGTGTGTGTGTTGAAAATCTCAACGCTCAACCGCTAAGCATGGCATTTCATCAGCCAGCTGGCTACGGCATAGTCCAAAAGCCCAGGCTCTGCACAGGAGCCTCAGAGCCCAGCACAAAGCTAAGCACGTTGGCATTAAACAAAAATAAAAATGAAAAAAAAGGAGAAAAAAAACCGTGAACAAAATGTCGGAGAGCTCGGGCGGTGAGAGCCAGCCAGCCAAACCTTAGCAATGCCAAAGCGTGACGAGGAGTAAAGGAAGTGCACTAAGTGCAGTGACCAAATAGCTGGCTGGCGCCCACTCCTGCTGACGGACGGCACCAGATGAGTGTGGCGGAAGTGGCATTGGTGTTGCACATGACTTTATAGCTTTTACGTCAGTTTTGTTGTGCCGTCGTGACGATGACGTAGCAGTTGATAAGCGGGTTGAGTTGCTCCAGTTGCTGGGCTTGGCTATTGTGAGCTGCAGAAGCAGGAGCAGCGGCAGAACGTAGACGTTGGCTGCGACAGTTTGGCTATAAAGCAAAAGTTGCATTAAATTTAAATCATGAGGCGGCGGTTTCTGTGGCCAGTCACATCAGTCTGAGAGACAATGTGACGCAACGACTGACAGCGGCAGCAGCAACCAAACGTTGTTCAACACTTTCAAACGTTGTACAACACTTTTTGTACCGTTAATAGGCAAAATAAGTGTTGCATAAAATGCGGCGAGAGGGCGAGAGATTGCCGACAATAAATGAAATGCTTTGGAACAACAATTATATAATTATACGCACTTTCAGTTATTTCAAGGCTTTTGTCATAAGTCGACTTGCTTACGAGGATGTGTGTATGCGTGTGTGTGTGTGTGTGCGTGTGTGTGCCAGTGTTGGACAACTAATTAAGCTGGCTTGCGTAATCAATGCTTAATGGTGCAACATTGCAGCGTCATTTATGTAAATGCTCTATAATTAAATCAAACACTCAATTAAAACCGTCAGCACTCAATGCATAAGAGTTACTACGTGTTTGTGTGTGTGGGTGCGGGTGTGTGTGTGTGTGTGACTGTACATGTCTGTGCCTGTCTGTGCCTGTCTGTGTAGCTTATTGTACAACTTTTCATCAAATTCAACTGCCCCAATTCTCAATTAAACTTCAATCAATTTTGTTAAGGCCTTTCGAAGCATTTAAAAAAAATAAGAAATTAAATCCGTACGTAATGTCGGGCGTGACCGACTTTAGTAGATCACTTGGTAAGCGTAACTGACTGTTGAATACACTGTAAAGAAACATAATATCAAAAAGACTTGATCCGACAAAAAACTTGGATCTCTTCAAGATGCTGCGATTATGATATCAAAAAAGACAAAGTTATGAATGTATCCCCAACACTGCCACGAAAGACATCTTGAATCTCTCCAAAATAATATCAAAAAAGACAAAGTTATACATTTAGCCCCAATTCGGCCGCGGTAGACATCTTAGATCTCTTCAACTTATGTGACGGTATTTCTGATATTATCTTACTATCAAGCTGATCGAATCGAATGCGCCACAATAACGCCCAATGAAATTTCTTGGTAGAAAAATAGGGCATATGCTACTGTTCCAAAATGAAGAGACACCTCCATTACATCGTGTTCTAGCTGAAACCTCTGTTCTGCCTCTGACACAACTCCACGCCAAGCTCGAAAGCTTTACACGTATTTGGGTAGTGCACCACAGCCACCAAAGCAATACTTCCCGAAGTCCCGCCCGTACCTCATGGTCAGCATAGAGAAAACTCTATGGGCTACTTGGCTGCCTGTGGCACTAGATTGACCATAGTCTCGCCCTCTGTATACTCCAAACAGTTAAGCATAGGTTAGCCCCCTAATTTTGCAGAAGTGTCTTATGGGATACACCAGCTAATTGTTCCTATATCCGTTATGATTATTCGATATATACTTTATTATAGGCCAAACTCTTCCTAAGACAGTGAAAAGTAAACATAGCAGATTCTACGTTCCCCTGTCAGTCACCTATTACGAAATGCTGGAGCAGCAATGATGGTGTTCTTCTACTCGACACTCCGAGACAACTCCGCCAACATCGGGAACATTCTTCCAAGTAGGGAGGATTTATTTAAGATTCTGCATTTTTGACTGACAAAATTAACTTCATGAGTTTTAACAGGACTGAAACTTATACCGTAGAAATCTAAGATCTTTCGATCCATGCAACTTTATACATTCAAGGTGTAGCGCAGGTGCGAGAGCGATTTCCGGCAACTGTATCGTCGGAGTGCATGCGAGTCGAATGCGCACCAAAAATACTTCATTGAATTTGTGAAGATAGTATTTAGTAGTAGATTCATATCACCTATTTAAAACATAGATGATATGAAGAAACTTAAATGAAGATGAGAAGCTGAGATAAAAGGAAACCATAGTAAGGAAATTCTTATGTTCACGTAAGACGTACGAAGGTATAGGATAACTCAGTTGTTTCAGGATCTAGCAGCCTTAAGTTGGCACAGAAAGAAGCGGTGGATAAGTCAAGCGATCTAGAGTCCACTGGAACAAGATTCCTTCTGAACCGTTCTTCTTTTTTGCTATAAAGTTGCAAGGATAGGAGACAAGAATATAAATACCAATGCGTTTTCTGGTTGAAGCAAAACCGAATTCCCAAAAAGAAACTGTTCAGTTTGTTGATATTCTTGGCTCTCGATAAGATGGCAAGGTAATACTACAAAAGACACTCTCCATATTATTCTAGAGCTCTACATTATCATTATCAATGTCAACATGAAACCATTCATTAATTTACTTTTTAGTAATACAAACGTTGCGCCAATTCGCATAGACTCAAACTAAAATTTTTACTCTACAAATGGTTGGGTTTGTTTTAAAATGTAGTCCACTTTTGTGCAGTCTTTGAGCTAAACATTAATTAATCAACTAGCAACGGACAACCACAACACATAAAACCGAACACTGCCCACAAAGCCCAAACTTTTTCCCCAGTTAATCGTCCCAACCTCCTTGGCTGCGCCCATAAATTTGACTAAAACTCCTCAAAGGATTCGCCAAGCAAATGGTCAGAATTGCAATGTTAAAAAGTTATAATTTAATTATTAAACAAATATTGAAAGTTGTTTATGTATTCGATAAGCATTGAACCCACACACACACACACCAACACCAACACCTGGACACATGTCTTGGAAGCGAGTGTGGGTATAGATATATGTGTGTGGACACACTTCCTTTGGTCAACTGTGTGCAAGTTTTGTGCACAGCGGAAGCGTCTTTACTTCAACTTGGTTTCTTCTTCTCTCTTTTATTTTGTGCAAAACAAAATTTTAAACCTTTGGCTACACTCATGCAGTAGTCTTCTACGAACTAGATCTAGAACTTAAATAATTACAATTGTAAAATAACTTGTCTTGAGTTTATAAACGAAAATGTAACAATAATATTGAAAAAACTACTACAATTCGGTAGGATTCTCTGGAAATTTGCACGATATCTCAAGAACTATATTCCTCTCTCCATTTTTCTATTTGTTTAAGATAGATAATCTGTAAAAATACTTTCTCTCCAAATATTTTGTATCCATCGACAAAGCCCGCTGCTGAAAGAGCAAGTATTTTCCACTTGCAAATCCGTTTATATGGAAAGATCCTCCGTCGATAAAACTAATTAAAAGTTAGCCCAAATACCGTTTACATAGAACAGACCCAAATGCACAAGGATTATTGTCGAGAGAAATGTTTTCGAAGATTTATACTGGTTATGTTGGATGGGTAAAATAAAACACTAAAAACCAGAAGTCTCTGTTCTTATTCACAAAGCAATTCTTCGGCTGAACGTTTTATTTGACCTTAGTTTTCATACGAGTCTTTTTCAGACTCAAGAATTCATCAGACTCATTGTTTCCTAAAAAAAAATAATATTTCTCTGAGCCGTAACTGGTCGTACCTGTACAACAGTCTGTTGGACTTACTAGCAAAGAGCATCCCGACTTCATTGCATTAACTTCTTTAAATTTTATACCAATTTTTTTGTCCTTTTCTTAGTCCTGCTGCTGGCCATTGCTGCCAAGCTGTAAATTTATTTTACCACACATTGAGCTACACAGGAAGAGTCCTAAAGTGGGCAACATAAAGGGATGAGCAATGGCTATGGCAGCATGAGTGAGATCTAAAAAAAAAAATGGAACAGTAAAGAAAGCAAAGCCAAGAGGCAACTTTTGCTTAAAACAACAACTCCTTCTGGCATTTGGGCTGCGGTTACCAGATCTGAAGCCAGACTCGGAGCAGCCCGCTGGCTGCACACACACATGTGAAGAACTTGGTAGTTCTTGCATTGCAACAAACAAAATGGCGAAAAAAAGAAAGAAATGTAAGCAAACTTTGTGCACGTGTTTGTGTTATGGTTGTGCATGTTGTCCTTGTTGTCCTTGCTGTTAGCAGTCAGTCAAGCGCGCAAAAGCAGTCGAGCTGATTCGCTGTTGCCGCTAACAGGCTGACTGCTTGACTGGCTGGCTGGCTAGCTTGCTTAAATATTAAAAGTCTATACCGCACACAAACACAGATACAGCACACACACTCAGCTGCACACACAGATACACACACGGATACACCATATCAAACAGCCTTGTAAGTTTTCTTTCTTTTTATTTGTCCTTTACTTTTTTTTCGCTCCGTTGTCGCCTGTCGCACGTCGTCACTTAAGCAAAACTCAAAGTTTCAGTTTCAGGCAGGCAGTCCGTCCAGAGAACCGGAGCACTCCTCAGATCTGGGGAGTGAGAGCATGTTTGTGGTCTTTGTTTTAAGCAACAGTGCAAAAAACAAGAAGCAGAGCGTTAAAGGGATATGCGTTAAGCTAAGCGAAACTTTAGTCGTAGTCGAGGGCGTAAGCAGCAGCAAGTTGACTATCGTTCCATTGGGCCTCCAATTCAGCTGGTGCTCATGTGCTTCATTAAAAATTGCGGCTCCAAATCTGTTGTCAACCAACTCCACTACCAAAAAGAGCATATCAATGCTAAGTTAATTTTCATGTAAGCAAGTTTGTCGAGTTGTTTATAAATTTTTACAAAATTTTCAGCTACTAAAATCAAAAACTAGTAGCTATATAAAAAAAAACTTTAATTAAAGAGACACATCTGATAATTAAACGTTATTATAATTTTTTCAAAAATTGAAATCGAAACAATCAGCATTTCATTATGCATTTTTTCAAACTGAAAATGATAGCAAAAATCACTTAAAAATAGTAACATATTTGACAATCCCACTAGATCAAGTTTAGGAAAACTGTGTATTATGCGGTAAAGTATATAGCAGTCCGATAATTGCTGCCTACAGTTAAAGATCCATAAATCAGAACTACTTAGATACAGCTTAAGTTTTGGTCATATTCAATCTGAAGCATAATCTTAACAATCATCGAAACATCAGTGTTTGGAGGAATAAAAAAAATTCCAAGCACAGATAAAAAGGAGAAGCATAAGCAAAAAATGGAGGGTTAGGAAGAACAAACAAAATGCAAAAAAAAGCAAAAACCAAACATTTAAGATGACATTTATGCCAAATATGTTTTAGTTTTCTAAAGGAAAATTTTAAAGAGTTAATGGAGTAGCTTTGGGCTTTCTGAAAATTAAAGCAACTGCCTAATTGACTTGTTATTTAAATTGGAAATCTTAAAGTTCAAAAATTTCTGTGACTGAAAGCGCGTAAACTTCAATGCCTCCGAAAACTTCAAAATTTTGTGGTTCTAATATTTGATAAACTTCGAACTGCAAATGTAAATCATACTCACTGATGCTGCACCAAAGTCTTTAGATGCTTCAAACAGACAATCTTTTTTTTGTGTTGACATGTGTTGGGATCGAATGTAGCTGCGCTTGGAGTGTTCGACAGAAACACCAAGTGGAGGAGGACCTCTCTTAGAGTAAGCAACTGGTGAAGTCGCACGCAAAGCAGGTGCTCCTGTGAGAGACAGTGAGATCGGCTGCTACCAGAAAACTGTTTGTAATGGCCAGCTAAAGTAAATTATGATACTACTTACTCTATAAACACTTCGCAGTGAATTTCTACTCTCAAAGCCAGAATAACACGTTAATTTTGCATGATAACCAATTTTCCAGCCTTGAATTTATTTGGCTGCTGTAAAAAAAACTTATTTCAGCTATTATAGAATACAATTTTTTAAATTTTAAATCATTTAATGCTGCTCGATTGTTTGGTATTATGCCATCATCACGATTATCTGCTTAAGGATAAATTGTGTTATTTTAAAATTTATGCATTAAAGCATAAAATGAAGCTCATTCGCGTTTATGCATATGCATTGTATGTAATATATACGCGATAACTGCTATCTAAAACTTTTACATAAACTGACAAACAATACACGCCCATAGACACACACATAGACACCCACACCGAAACACACACCCAAACACACACTCGCCTATAATGTATCCAAACGTAGGGCCAAAAATAGAGTCGTTTATATCTAGCTAGCTATATATTTGTATTCATTAAATTTGTATAAACAAATACAGTTGGCATAAATTTTGTGCATCCAGACGGCATCTTGTGCTCACTGCTATTACCTATGCACACACAGATACACTCACACACACACACACACACACACACACACACGGAGAGAGCAAAGTACCAGCTATCTTTGGCATATTATTCTTTTCTTTCTTTACCTTAACAACTCGCCATTTTCATGCAGCTTGCCTATGTATACGTGCGTGTTTCTGTGTGTGCTTGTATCTGTGTGTGCTTGTAGCTGTGTGTGCGTGTATCTGTGTGTTTGTGTATCCGTATTGCCAAAATAAGCAAAACGGCAGAGCCTGAAAAAACAAGTAACCGTTTTGTTGAGCAAACAATGCAAACAAAGCAACAGCCAGCAAAAAAATAACAACAAAAGCAATGAGAGCACTTTACCTTATGTTGTTGCTGTTATCCTTTTTTTTGTGTTATTTTTCTCAAAAAAACATACAACAAAATTTACAATTTCAATGTGCGCTACTTATGTATATGCCATCTTGTGTGTGTGCGGAGTCGCATAGTTAGCAGCTACATATGTATCCAGATATATTTAGTTTAAAAAACTTGCCGCTCAACTGGACAGCATTCGAATGGCTGGCTTGCTGGCTAACTGGCTGGCTGGCTGGCTGCTGCTGCTACAGCTGTTTTAACACCAAAGAGTTTTTGGGCAAAAGTTTCTAGCCAAAGTTCCTGGCTTGTAGTTTGATTATGCCCCAATGCATGTACGCGACAAGAAACAAGCGGAAAACTTTTCCAAGGGCTTCCATGCACCTTTGAGTAGCAGCTTAAACCAAAATGCAAAAAAAAATAAAATAAAATTCGGAACTTGCTGCCAAAGCTCGAAAAGATTAGAAATTGTTATGTGGCAACTAAGTAAACTATTGGTAAGAGCAGCAGCTGTAACTTAAGTTGGTTAACTTGAAGCTTTGCAGTGTAAGGGAGATTCAGTTTCGAGAAAGTGGAAAATCCAAAAAATTTAAGAAACTGGGGTTTTTCAGGAATTTAATTAAGTGGTCTGTCTCCCAGCTGAGTCAAAACTTTCACTCAAAGTACCAGATATATACTGGATAATCTGACACCTAATAAATGTCTCATAATTATACTATCAGACACTTGCAGCTAGCATTTTTGGAAATTTTGTTAAATACCTTTGACCCAACTATGGGCCTCGGTAGTGCTAGCTTACTCACTGGTATACTTGTCTAGCAGTGAAGTAGCTTGCAAATTAATAGATGCTATTCGTTTTAGACACCTGTGTTCGGATTTGGCTATAAGCAGTAGGTCCCTGTATCCTTCGAACAGCTGCGAAAAGAGATATCGCCATGATCACATGCTCGTTTGAAGCGGTATTTATGTATTTCACTTTCTCCCAACTTTCTCTCGATCTGTAACTTCGACCTATTTAATGCCATATGTAGTACTCTCTCTGCACTAATATTGGCCACACCTCGAGGCCTTCAATTGAAGATTTCATTCAAGACATCCGAAGACTTCTAAAAATTATAAAATTAAATCCTTACTGTGTCTTAAACTAAATAAGTTTATTAAAGCTCGGCTCTCGCTTCATATATTTTGACATGTTCTAAGAGATGTAAGATTTTGGGAATTAATTTACCAACAATCTCTATTTTAATAAAATATTCCATTGCTCAAGGCCGTTATATGCTCGCTGCAACCGCCAACATCCGCTATAGTCCACAGCTGATTGTCTGTTTTCTTAAATAAATCAAATTGTTTTCCACCCATGGTGGAATTTTGTCATATCAAGCTCTCAACTAATACAATCTAACCTGCATTGAGGTTCTCCTTTCAGAATTTGCTAAGAGAGCTGTCGAGTTTATCGCAAACTAAATCACTTCGATGGAATAAACGGAAAGCTGTCAATGGTCTTGATTTTGAATTGCTGAAGACCACAAGACCAACACAATTATATGATAATTTAATATCAATATATCTCCTTTTCGGTAATCAAAAAACGATTTTCCAACTATTTCAATCCCTGGAGGTACTGCTCGATATTTTCAATGTGTGGACTCTAAAAAGAAATCTTCGTTTTTCTCGTCTGCAGCTCTAACCCCAAACGTTTGCTCTACATAGTAAGAAAGTATGCAAAATATATGCTAAAAATTCAACTTTGTACTTTTCTTTTGTAATTAATTACAGCTCGAGTTACCCAATTTTTTTTTTTTTTTTCAAAATAATAAAACAGACAATTTGACCTTAATTATTTGGCCCCAACCTTTTTATTTATCATCCAAATTAAATCAGCTTTCTTAAAAAATTAATTTTCTTTTCTTTAATTTCTTGCACTTAACACTTTTAGCTTAATTTTCCGGAAAAAAAAATTTCCCATCATTTATTGTGCTCACTCCGGCCTATCATTTTTTATGCTCTTTGCACCTTTTTTCTTAATATCTGCCGCCTTCCGTTGCTTTACCCCCCCCCACTAAATTCGTTCAAGTCTCACTTTGTCTCTCTCTCTGGGGAGCATTCACTCTCCACGCCATTGACCAATTGTCGCTTCAACTGCCTATTTATTCATTACATTTAATCACCTTGCTCTCGTCTGGGCCCTTCTCTGCGCACTTTTTGCTTTGTTTCGGCTATGTCTCACTTCCACTCTCTCCCTCTCTCCCTCTCTCTCACTCTCTCTCCTTCTCTCTAAGCTACGCTCATTGCACTGACAAAGGCAATTAAATATAATTAAATGCAAGATTAACTTTAATTATAATAAATTAAACGCCACAGCGGCGTTCATTGCATTTGAATGTGAAAGTGTTGAAGGGCAAGTTTTTGGCTTAAAGCTGTGCAACAGCTCCCAACAGCAGCTTTTGCACAAAGTTTACCAATTTAAAAAGAAAAAAAAACGCTTTGTTTTTAAACATTAATAAAAAGTTATATGCAAAATAAATTAATAAAAAAATTAAAAGCCGATTAATCGATTATAAAAGGCGCCTGACCAAAACCATTTGCATAATCAATGACTGCTTACATTTTTGCATACATGTATGCACATATGTAGCCAGTGTGCGAGTGGTTGGGGCGGGGACGCTCGTGGGGGAGGGGCTGTGTATGCCATAAATTAACAAATAGAATTTAATTGCATACTTTTATGCGTCGCTGTGCCAGAGCACACAAATTAATAATTCATTAATGCGCATTAATTGTCAACGCCAACAACGAGCCCGTAAACAAACAAATAAATGCAGCTACTGCATATGTTTATTGCCCACACACACACACGCACACCACACACAGATACGGACACACACTCACTCACTTAAATAGATACATACGGTCTATATAATCGCCATGTTGCATACTTTTTGGAGCATTAAATTAATTGCGGTCTTTGTTAACAGCCCAAAAAGATTTAAAATAGCAGATTTAATTTTTATTTAGTTGGTGTCTTTATTTTTTTTTTTTTTTTTTGTTTTTCCAATACTCTGCAAATAACTGAATAATGAGTATATTTGGCTACTTAAAGAGCGAGAGAGAGAGAATTTATTTAATCTTATTAATAAAAAATTAATTATAAGCTTGACGCGTCACTATATACAAATAACATTATATAGGTTTCATCATTATGTGCTCTGCTTTCTAATGATTTTTGGGAAAATTATATAAAAAAATTGAACAACGTTGTATTGGCAGTTGAGACTAAGCGCCGCAGCTCAGAAATCTCAGACATCAGCCCATTATGATATGACTTACTTCACCTTAGCTCACCTGAAGCTTCCAATTGTAGTGCGCGTCATAACAGCCCTGATAGCCTGACAGTCCAAACAAAGAAAATGTGACCAGAGAATGTCAGTTTGAAGACGCATTCGAACTTTTACATAAAATTTATACTTTTTTTTCTTTGTATCAAGTCCGTGAAAGAAACTAGCACCACGATAAACTCTGACTGGCTGAAGAATCCCCCATTAAAGAGAACTGATCAAATGCAGGTAAACATAAAAAGCCTAAGACATAACCTTAACATCTTAAAATATGAGTGTTTGCGATTATCTTTCGGATCTGCAGAGCAGCTCCCGCTGTGTGAATAGAAATTCCATTATAACCATAGAAAAGTACCAAAAACTTCAAAAATTTTCAAATGTAGCTCAGCGATGGTTATCTGATCCATGAACGGAATGCGTGTCAAAAAAGCAATTTTTCATTTTTTTTGAGCTAAATGGTTGGAAAAAAATTTATTTAGCGCTACATTGCTGTTTCCTCTATTGTTTATCGTCACCCTAGATATGATTCTCAATGCTTCTGAATTGGCCAGGCAAGGGGTGCAGTGCAAACTGCAGGAAAGGCTAAGTACTTGGAGGCGAAGACTACTTGGAGGCGGACAGTGCGCAACGAAGCGTCCAAATCGTTTAACTAGAATATTTAAGGTTTTTAGCTAACAATAGGGAAAGTTGGTAACTAACTAACAAGGCTAAGTTCTTAAAAATTTATCTCTAGAGAGCATGCCAATAATAATAATATTGCTAATTGAAAATTAAAAAATGGTTCACAATAATAAGTAGCTTTGTCCCAATAAATTAAAAAAAGATATCTTACTTGACTGGACACATTAAAAACCTAAAAATTTATCCATGACTTTTTCCTGAACTGCAAAATTATTTTTTAAAACCCGCTGAAGGCAGTTGCAAGTACCTTATCCAGCGAGACCTCATCTTCTAATCTTCGCAATTTTTAAACTCGAAAAATTTGTATGGAAAATACAAATTAAAGCCTTACGTTCAATAAATTCCCTTAAATTCCCTAAATAGGGTATAGCGCATTTTATGTATTCCAACTTCAAACGTTTTAATGGTTAATTTTTCGCTCTCGCCGCACTCAGCTCCGCCTCAACTGTCTGCGGTTGGTTTTAAGTATAAACAATTTTATTCCGTTGTTTTTGTTGTTGTTATGTTTACTTTCGACGTAAACATGCTAAAATATAATTTAGTTGCTGCCCGTAACGCCCATTGCTTTGGACTTACTATTGAAGCCTCATATGAGGTATGCCAAAAACGAATTGCACTTAAATATATATAACCTGTACAACAGTGAGAGTACGTGCTTAATTCTGAACAAAACTTGAGGGTCTGGCTATAATCATAAAAAACAACCAAAAGCAATTGCTTAAGTTGTGAATATTATGTACGTGTTTGTGGCAATAGCAATATTCAGTCAAGAAATAGATATGGACTACGTAGAGATTTGCTTATGGGTTTAGTAATAAAGTAAAAAATGTACAGCAAATATGATAATTTTGAAATAATAAAATTAAAGAAAATTTATATACCAAAGCGGACAATCCGAGCAAACTTATGTTACCAACTTCAAATGGCAATAACTCTAAAACTAAACATCCTCAAATGAAAAGAAGCTCAAAATCATATCAGTAACACTGCCAGCTACTTTTGAAACAATCCTTAGCTAGTTCAAGCAAGCTTACGTTGGCCACTTCAAATGGGCATATTTCGAAAACTAAGGCAGAGTGCCACAACTAAATGGAGCTCAGATTCTTTTGAGTTGTATTGCAGCGTTAAAAACAAATCTGAAGCCAATCGGAAATATCTTTTCAAACTTCATGTGAAAATAATGTGAAAACTAATCTGGCGTTGTAATGTTTAGAAGTGACCACTGCAGAACCCAAAAGCAGTAGTGATGCTTGGAACGGTCCGACGAAAATGTGTCACTATCCAATTTCTCTTATCGTTGACATTATGAAGCACAAAATGCCTGCAAAGCAAGCTGAGATCGCATACTCATACTCCAAGCGTAACAAAGCAAATGCTTAACCTTACAAAGCATAAATAATAATTTCTATATAGAAATGCCTTAAATTAAATTTACTTCAATTATTTTAAATACTTAAGCCCACGAATAAAAAAAAAAAACAAGTGCACATATGTAACCAACCGAACATAAAAAGATACAAATGCTTTTGGTTTTCAATTCAAGTGGCGCCTGTAAGTATGCAACGTTGGTTTGCCTCTTGGCCTGTATCTATGTGGGCCAGTACGTCCATCCAGCCGCCAGTCTTTCATCTAGCTGTCGGTCTGTCTGTCTGTCTTTCGTACTGACTGTCGGTGTATTTGTTTGTTTGTTTGTTTTTCAGCGCAGGTTAAGTGCAATGCTGAGATGTCTGCATATAAACAACAAGTTTAAAACGGACTGCCTACTTAACGGCGCTGCGCACAAGTCAAACACACAGTCACGTACACACAGATACACACCCACCCACACACACACACACACACCGAGAGATGCCAACACCCACACAGCTACGCTGCACATTGACAGCTTGGCATGTCGGCTGCCCAGTCAACGGCGTAGCGTAGAACGTTCCATGAATTCAATCAATTTTAATGCAATTTAAATTGCATTCTCTTGTGAAAACATACAATGCATCTATACACACGCTCACGCCTAGACACACACAGATACACACACCAACAACAACACATAGCTACACAAACAGATACACTCACAGGGCGGCGCAGCGTGTGTATATGAACATAATGCTACAAGCGGAAGCATTGCCATGCGTTAATTGGTGGTCATGCCCAAATGCCAACGCCGCATTGTGCCTTGCAGACAGTAGTGGCCGAGCGCCGAGCTGCGCATTCTGCATCCCGCCAGGACACCAGCAGGACAACAGCAGCTAACCGATATTTTCATAGCCAACGCCTGTCAGGCGCTCTATGCTTCAGCGCGTATTGTGCGCGTACGCCTATGCGTATGCGTAACAATTTCTTGCAATCCGCGTTTATATTGTTTAAATTCCATGCATTCATGCCGTTTGCCCTTTTACATTTTATATTTTTTTTTTTTTGTTTTTGCATACGCACCGTGCGTATGCCGTACGGCTTGGGTGATGGCATGCGCGCGGTGCGGTGCACAACAAGAGTGCCGCAATGCAAGTGGCAGCAGCGTCATTGTTGCCTTTGGTGTCATTAAAAACTGTTGCATATCTGAAGGCGCGGCATGCAATTATACGCTGCCATGACTACGGCCGTCATGCCGCTATCATTGCCATCGTTCACATCACTCCTTGTGCTTCCCGCAACACACAGTTGTTTGGATATGCACCACAGATCGGTTTACAATCATTCAATTTTCGGTCTTGCACTTAATCAAATGCTCAACTCGATAAATCGTTCACGCATATCCACAGTGTTTGTACAAAAAGGTATCGGGTTATAAGCTTATATGGTTTACAGCATGTTTGAATGTTTCAAGCGAAAGGATTGAGTGGAACGGTTCGAGCCAATGAATGCTTATCAGCTTGCGAAAGACAAAGGCGAGCTGTGAGTTGGTTGGTGGTTCCGTAACAATAGCAATAGAACTCAATAGAGAATTTAACATGCAATCAGTGGAGATTACATTGGGGATTTTTGGGCTAAGAAATTTTGGGATATTTATGGTGGCGGCTTGTGGGCCTCATTAGTGTAGTAGTAGTGTGCTTGCCTCTAAACGCAATGGGTGGTGGCATTGGCATACCTAGCAAATAAATAGGCGCTTTTTACCTAGGCAAATCTCTATTAATTAAAGAAACCGCTGTGCGATTAGGCTATAAACTGTAGGTTCCCGTTATTTTGGGTTGGATTGGCCTATTGGCACTCTAAAATGCGACAACGAAACTGCAGTACAATCCATAGGGCAATGGACGCAGGGGTGACTTTTTAATAATATGGAGACAATCAATCTTATATATAGTTAACACAATTAGAGCTCTACTTTTTTACTAGAGGCTATTTGCTGTCAGTTGCGGCACAAGAAAGCTCACACGATTACACAACCTTAGCTGAAATACCCCAAGGCAGTGTGCTGCGCCCGTTCTGTTAGATTCTGTATGACTTCAATGACTTCAACGTTTTCTGACGACACAGCTCATGTAGGCGCTTCAAATGGCTATCCAGTCACCTAAAATCTGTAGAACGATGGCTTGCGGATAGGCTCAATCAGTTAAACGAATTTTAGTGGAAAACATTCGTGCCTCAATAAAATTGGTACCCAAGCCGTGACCCTGAAGAACACATTCATCCCACAAGCTGACGAAGTGACATAATTAGGTATGCAAGCACCAAGAAGCCAAAACTATGCACATGAAAATGAAGGGAAGGAGCCTTCACCGGCTTATAAATGTTTTCGCTCCACTTAACCTGGAGTACAAAGTCCTATTGTATTATTTTGTTCTACAGCCTATCTGGTCTTATTACGCCGAATTTGGGGTAATGCCTCCAGAAGCAACCTAAACATTGTCCATCAAGCATAGTCGAAGATCCTCAAAACTATGACTGCCACACTGTGGTACCTACGCAACGATAACATCCACAGAGCCGTCGAAGTCAAGGAGGTAAACGTAATAACGACTGTGCGACAACCAGGGCAAGACTGATGAACTTGCCAGCCTAGCAAGCATAGTCGGACTTGAATAAATGTAACCAAGATTAAGAACGCAATTGGATTTGTCAGCAGTTTCCCAAACCTTGATGTCACAATCGATCAGCATTTGGGAGACTCTACCGCATCTGGAGCAACAAACAAATAAGCAGGCAAACAATGCTTCAGATTCACAATGCGTTTGTAAAGTCCATACTGCTATATGGCGCTGAAACATGGCCTTACCACCATAAAGATGACACAGAGACTGCAAGTTTTCAGCAACAAGTTCTTGAGTATTACTTGCGGGATATTCTGGCCAAATAGTCTCAATGTCTCGTGTCACTGGTGAGCCCCCTATACACCTAAAAATAAGGAAACAAAAATGGACGTTTATAGGGCATGCTCTCAGAAGAAACCCAAGCAGTATTGTCAGTATGGCACAAGGCAACAGTTCCCAAGGCAACAGTCGGATCGAAAGACCCAATGCAATCGGGAGAACATCCATCCTCCAAAAAATGGGCCCAGTCGAACACAGCATGGGACAGAGCTAAACAGATGGCGCAAAAGAGGGTTTGTTCGAAGGCTCTAGTAGAAGCCCTAAGTACCAAAGCGAAATAACAAGGAAAAAAATAAAATAATCTTGAAAATGATTTGAATGACTACTGCTTCCAACAAGATGGCGCAACACGCGGCATACTGCACGTCAAACAATATACTTATTTCAACCATTCTTCCCCAGATGAATCATATCGAAAAATTTTTCAGAAACAGGTAGCCCATCCCTGTACATATTCATAGTCAACGAATTTTGAACCTGTTTATTATGGTTTTAAATGATTTGCTGCTTTATAAGACTACTTCATTGTGTGCGTCAACAAGCTACACTTTTGCTTATAAAACTTGATGCCAATTTCAATGACATTCTGACAGCGGCTTGCCAACAACTCACATGATTAAATAACAATCCATTCAAGCCTCACTCCCACCTCATGGGTTGGATGGGTATTGATTAGTTACGATTCCATACGATTTGATTTAAATAAATCAATCAATTTAGGTTTATATTTGCCGCAAAGCACTAATAAGAATCAAGCATTTTATGTTTTTCTAAACGGACTTAATTGCGTTTCGCGTCTGGACACATGTCCAACGTAGTTATAGCTGGTTAACCTTTATCAAAACTGGCATTGGCTAAATGCTGTTTGATATCATATTGAGCAGCGATGTCAAGCTGCTTATAGTTTAGTTTGGCTTATATACTGCCATATACCCACACACACATACACAACGCTTTATGTATTTAGAGGCGACCACACAAACGCAGCATATAAAGCAAAATTTTATGTAAACACGTTAAAATTGAAAAGCAATGGAAAAAGCCAAATAAAATCAACAACAGATAAAATGCCAGCTTGCTGACAATTTGTTGATGCATTTTCTATTTTCTAAAACGAACATTTATTTTTTGGGCTGGTGACCCAACCAACATGGTTGAAAATTAATTTCCAATGTTGTATCAACATTGTGGCTATTCTCAAACGTGCGTGTGTGTGTGTGTGTGCGTAAATTAAAATAATTTTAATTACGTATACGCAGCAAATTGAAAATTGTGACATGGTAATGGCAGCAACACGAAACGCCCATAATTATGCAATGATTATAATGCCCGCAAAGGACCAAAAGGACACCCGTACCAAAGCTGCGTTTGTAAGCGCTTTTGATTTGGTATTATTTTCTAATGCCATGTTTGGCCAGTGTGTGTGTGTGCGACTATTTGTATCTATGTCAATTGGTGTGCATGTGAGTATCTATGTGGTGATGCGCGCCAAAGCATAACAGAATTAATTGTGCGCATTAAAAAGGGATTGCGCAAACATTTAAATGCGATAATAAGCGTTTCAATTCTATGCCTGATTTCGTTCGGATTTTTCCTTTTTTTTATATTTTTCAATACTCTAAAACGTTTGCTTTGTGAGTCGTTCCTTGTATGTGCATTATGAGCGAGAAACAAACAAAAAGTTTTAGTTGCAAATTTTACAAAAATAAAAGCAGAAAAAAATGTAATAAAACATAAAAATGAATCTATTGAATACACAATAATAATAATAAAAGACAAAATTCTTGCTTCTATGTCACTGAAAACCTCAATGAATTAAAAAAGTATATACGATCAAAAGGTGACTGTTTGGTGTGAATATGATCAGCGGTCTCGATTCTTTTAGAGATTATGTTGGAGCAACGACACCGAACGTATCAAGCAATCATATAAAATACCAATTATTCGTGAATTATGCAGACGACATCTATCTGACGTCTCACAGGCTCTGCGACATTCAGGGCAACACCAATGATCTCGCCAGGCAAGCAAAACACAGTCAGACTTGAAATAAACGTAGCCAAGACCAAAGCAATGCGCTTCACCAACGCCCGCCAAGGGGCCATTTCTAAGTTGAAACGGCGGCCAGAGACAAGCCCACCAATTTTTGCATCTGAAACTTGAGTGTGGATTTTACTTCCTCGATTTTGGCCATTATGGAGTCCTGATGCGACAGGGAATTTGCTTGCCTTCTTAAATCCTGGTCCAAAAAGATGTGGAATCTGCTTAATCACTGATTCAGTGACCAGAAAAGCGTCACTAGATTTGGCTAGTTTCTTTACCAACGCATCACGACAAACTTTAGTGGAATGTCTTTATGCCTGACGAAGCATGATTCTGGTATTTGAAGAGCTGTGTTTCTTACTACTTTTAGCTTCTTAACAAGTTCAATTCTTAACATCTTGTATGATACTTTTACAATTTTTTTAGTAAAATAATAACATGCAAATTTTGAAAAGAAACAAACAGATTCCGCGAATAAATTTTTGCATTCTTAAAACAATCTATTAGAATTTTGTTTTATTGTTGAAGTCAAAAAATCAAAAAACAAGTTCTAAATTGAAAGTATCTATGAAGTTTATCTCTTTTCGGTTGTATCATGAAATCGACAAAGTACGATAACTGCAAAATATCAAATTCAGGGAGTAATGCTTACTGGACACCCATAGATTTATTTCAATTGCATATTACCGCAATCGATTTTTTTCCATTCTTGATGTTTTGGTATTTAAAGATCAGTCATAGTTGTCCTAAAATAGATTAGATAGAAACTGAAATACATTTTTTTCAAGAGAAAAGTTAAGAGCTAAACACAATTATTATGCAATTAAGAATGAATCAGTCTCTCTTGGAAATATTCAATCAACCTTTATTGAAACTGATTATTTAAAGTTCATTTGGACTTCTGACAAAAAATTTATAACGCTTTTATTTTTTCCACAAAGAATTTGTACAGAGATTGAACCACTATTCCAAAATATTTATTGCACAAAATTTTTCATCGGCACAGCTTGGATGATCCTACCAAATTCTCTATATTAAATAATAAATTGCTATTACCTTCTCAATAATCATAAGCTGATCATTTATCCCCCACAAATCTCTATTCTGATTATTACAGACTATTAAAATACTCCAACCCTTTGCAATTCTAGTGCATTCGCTAGTCTGCAGTAATCCTTAAAGATTAAAAATTCCCCCCGCTTTGGACTGCGGCTTTTTATGTAAATAGCGGAATCGCTTTTACGGCTTTGTATACCCAAACATTATATTATTTATGGCGTTATCTCTGTTTTCTATATTTTTCACTTTTTTTCGCGAGTTTACTCATTTTTTTCATTTTTTGTATTATTTTAAACCCTTCTTCTTACTTTTGCAACTTTCGCACACTTAATTTAAATGCAAACATGTGCATAACTTGCCAGCCATGTAGGTAGGTGGGTGTCAGGTATCAGCTGCCAGGCAGCGCTGCCTCTAACTTATGAAGCAGCTGCAGCATCCTTGAAAACAGGTTGCTCATACAAAGGCATACCAACCACGTTGTTTTTTCTATTTTGTATTTTCTTTATTTTTTCACTGCATATTTCACTTTGGCCTAGCAAAGAAGACAAAAAAAATATATAACTAAACAAAGAAATTAAATAAAAACTAAAAAAAAATCACAAGCCAGACCTAGAAGAAAAATGCCGCGCGTTTTTAAGAGTATGCGTCCGAATTTATATATTTTTTTGGTTTTTTTGGTGCAGCGCATTATTTTGTATTACAACATTGGCTGCGAAGGGGTTTCCGCGGGGTAAGTGGCCTCACTGCCAGCTGACCCCCAAGCTTGTATTGCAATTTTTCAATTTCAAAAACAATTTTGCTCTGCCAACATACGTGTGGTCAAAGATAAGCTCTGTAAATATATATTTACAAAAACAAAAAAAGGAAATGTACACAACAAGAAAAAATGGTCAGAAATAAAAGCGACGGCCGCCATAAAAAAATAAAAAAATTTTTATACGCCAACTATGTTGCGACTATGGCATACCCTGAAAATAGTGCTGGGCAATTTTTATGATTTGCTTTGTTACTTTATTTTGTCTGGTTTGATACAACGAAAAAGTATTTTTGATTTCCATTTATTAGGCGCGAACAAGAAAAAAACTATTGTAACAAATAAAATAAAATTAAAAGGATACAAGATACATATCCTTACAAGCATATGAAATATAATTATATTTTATTTAATACAAGTATTTGGTATGCGCTCAACAAAATATTTGCTCAAAAAAATTGTTATTTGCTCAGATTTTGGATCAAACCAAATGCTTGCCCAAATACTTCGAACTATCTCTATTTTTCATACTCACTCGAATCAAGTATCTGCTTGTTGTACAAGTTTATTTATAAAGTAAGTTTAAATGATTTAATTTAACAATTTGAAACGTTAAATTCATTCAAAATTTTTAGATAGTTTAATAAATGTTGGATAAAGTTGCAATTAAGTTCATTTAAAGACCTTGTGGTATTTAATCGTAGATAGAAAATAATTAAAAAAGAATTTAAAATTCTTATTTTTATCGACACTTATTAAAAAAATAATGTTTTTATCTTAAACTCTACAGTATCACTATTACCTTGCGCTTACATAAACTTTTTAAGTTAAGTACGATTGCAATAAGAAATTTTCCTTCCCATATATTGTCATAATTATTTTTTATTAAAAACCTTAAAGTGGACACCATATAACAAGTTCTTACTTTTCAAAAGGATTTATTTTTAATCTGTCTCGAAATGCTTATAGACTATCGATGACCCACACTGAGCAAAGTCTTACGTCATGGAATGAAGCCAAAATAAGAATCTTGGGTTTCTCTTCAGAATTTGACATATTTTCAATCAGAGGTTTATGTCATAGTAACCTTCGCAAAGGAAATTTGCGAGGAAACATTCTCAAGCTTATGTACTCAAGCTGCTAAGTAGAGCCAAAAATTATCAGTCTATGACGTTAAAAATTTGAGGATAATAAAAAGAAAAGATAGAGGCTTTCGTCATGACGGTTTCCAAAAAGGTCTTAGCAGTTAAAATTTAAATTTCCTGGTAGCATACCTAGGGGGCAGAATCTTAAACAATACCGTCTACAAAATATGAGTCAATAAATTTTACAAGAGTAGAGCTGCAAAACATCATTGTAACAATTATTGATTGTCTTTCTTGAATCTAATAGTGGGAGAGATAATAGTTCGAATTCAGATGCAACGAGAACTATTTTTTTTAGAAGAATAAGTCGAACTCTTTTCAGCTTCACTTCAGAGCGTAGACACTGTTTCGAAGACGAGAGAACATGCAAAAAATGCTCTAGAACTTTCAAGTCCTGTTGTGGTATATGCGATGAAATAAAGCCTTTCTATTAGAAAACGGTTACGTTCTTCTCAACAGACGACAAAGATCTTCTGGTCGCTATGAACCCATATCCAAGAAAAACAACTATTTCACGTTTAAGTCTTGTATGCAGCAACGTAAATCAGCTAAAACAAAACATTGCTACTGCTCTAGGCGCTTTAAAACTGATTTGAACTCATCAGATATGGCCAACAGCTAGAACTATTTATAAGCGCCATCCTCTCAGTCATGCATGTCACAAAAAATAAGCTATTTGCTCAAAATGCTAAAAATAAAAAAAAGGTGAAAATAAATCAAAAATGGGCTTTAGGACTAAATACAGCATCTGTTTCCTTCTACTTTAGCGCGCAGAAAAATCAGCTGATGGTAAATGCCAGCCGTTGAACAGCGCCATCTATAGGGAAATTTTCAATTATTGTATAATCGTAAATTAAAAATTATGCTATCGTTTAGAATTTCGAACCTTGTTCCTATTATTTGTGAAATTTCCGTTGAATACTAGTCATAAGCCATCTTTACTATCTCAGATGGTTGAAGAGTTTATAAAACGCAGAAAATTTGCTCGAATCCATAATACCTATAAACCCCCACATATTTCTAGGGTATTAAAAACCAAAACCAAAGCCAACCGCAGCTCAAGCAGTTACAACAACAGCTCAAAATGGCTAAAAAGGCAACACACACACACCCTGCCGCACACACCCACACACATACAAAAGATGACCAAAAATAAAAATCCATGCATGTATGAATTAGTAGTATATGTGAGTATGAGTGAATGAGTGTTTGTTTGTGTGTGTGTATGTGTGTTTGTGGATCGAGATCTGGCTCTGGCTTTGGGTATCTGGGGGATGCGAGGATGTGGTCGCCACAGCGGGACATTGCACAAAATAAATTGTTGTTGCGCAGCATTTAGTGCTGAAATATAAGCGCCCATGATGGTGGCTCGGACGGCAACTTCAGGATAACCGGGTTGAAAGGCTTTATGGACGGACAACTTATGTAGTACACAGAGAGTATAAAGTATTTGTGATATTTGTGTGTCTGGACGACATTCGTGCTGCTTTTGATTTAATTTGCATATTTCTTTAACGACTTTTATTTGTAAAAAATTTTCGATTCTACAAGGAAAAGAGAGAACAAGTTTTGTTGTCTTGAAGAGTGGACATATTTGAGAATGCGCCAAACCATGCACAGAGGGATTGTAGACTCTGTTCTACACTTTGAAGCTATAATTTTCTTTACCAATTTTATACAAAATCCATGCTTTCAAGTTTTTTTCTATTTCGTTGTACAGGTATTCATTTTGTTGAGCAAGTACTGCCCAGTTTCCTAAAAATTAATACCTGACTGTCAATCAGTTGCCCCAGCTGGCAAAGCTGCAGTCGTTGCGAATGAATTGCCTATTGCAGGACCACATTAATTCGTTGCATTTGCCTGCAGTACCACCTGCAACAAGCGGTCTATTGACATTTGAGCTACAGAAAATGCACTTACTGCATATCCCCTTTTGCGCCTTTGCTTGAACCACATGCATTTGATTTCACTCTGGACACTAATGGCAATGGGAATGGCAAGTTGCAGCATTTGAACATTGCAACACTGAAGTGAAATCAATCCAGGTTTTTCATTTTTTTTTGCTTTTTGGTTCTTGTTGTTTTTATTGTTAGACCAAAATTTCATTGCCATTTTCATTTCATTTTCATTGAATTTCCGCACATTTGCACACACAAAGCTGCTAAGAGAATGAGAGTGAGTGCTTTTCGTATTCATCTTAGAGCTAAAAATATTTCAATACACATGCAATAAGCTGCTGCTGCTGCTGCTGCTGCATTTTACTGATGGGTAACAAATGTTGCAAGGGTCTTTGACTTGAATCTTTCTAATATAAAAGCAGAGGGCAATTGGAATGGTTGGAAAGTGAATTGTTTGCAGTGTAGGAAATCTACATTGAAATACTCTTGCTTAGACAAAGTGGTCCGACAATCTTTTGGGTGAAATTATGGCTACTTATATAATATCAGTGTCTTTTTAAATTCTTCTTAATTTATCTTAAACTTTTTTTGAATACCGCTGAAATTTTTTTAAACTTGATTATGTTTTCATGCTTCCGATATGTCTTTTTTATTTCGGAAACGTTATATTATATAAAAATATATATGCATATCTATCTTGTGCAGATCTTTTATACTTTTGCAGCATATTTTTTAGGGAGCCTGAAACTGAATATCCTTTGGAAGGTGGCGTTATGTCTGTAGTAGTACTAAGCATTTGCCTAATATTATTCATTATTTGTTCCTTTAGCATTTTATTTCTTTTGGTATTATATTCGTTCAACTTACCTTCCAAATTTACAGTTCATAATTATATGTTAGGAATATTGTGCCCGCACCTTGACTTATACCGCATGTACTCCTCGAAGAGTGCATCAAAATCCAAGTCAACTCAACGGGGGAGAAGAAGCCAAATCTCTGCTCAGTTGCAAGTTTGCCAATATTTTCATTTGGCGCATTTCCTTAAAAGGCAATTTACTTCGGTTGTGTTGTTGAGGTCTTTTTCCCCTTTCTTTCTTTTTGTTATCCTGTGCGTTTTCGATAATAGCAATGGAGTGTTGCATTTGCTTTGATTTGTTCCCTTAGTTCTTGGCTCTGCGCGCTGTTTGTGCCACATTCTATATGCCGCTTTGTGCGCCTTTTATTTTTCTGTTTTTTTTTTTGTTAGCCTTTTGTTTATTTTGCGTTTCGTTGGGATTCGTTTTGTTGCAGCTAACGCGAATCAGCATCAGAATCGGCAACAACATCGACACACACACTTGCAGTTGGCATGGAAACGTTTGAGCAATGTTATGGAGCAGCTTTTAGGGATTTGCGGTTACAGTCGCAATCGCAGTCCACGCCTGCTTGGCGTTTGTCAATTTACAATTTGAGTGTGCCCAACGAGAGGGAGAGACTATGCTGGAGTAGAAGAAAAAGCCCGTTCCCACATATAGTGCACACACACACGCACACACACATTACGTATACGCAATGTATTGTGCGAAATTATGGCAATCTAGCTTGCAGCTTGCTTTACAGTAAGTAAATGCTACTTTAGCTGCTTAACTCGCGCACTCAGCAACAACAACAACAGCAGCAACAACAACGATGGTAACCCTAGCTGCAACAACAACAATCAGTGTATCTGCAACAACAGCAACGCAGTATCTTAAGCATTGACTGCAGCTGGCAGCTGGCAGACTGCACACATCATCATAATAACTTGGACGCATTGCGTCAACCACAAAATTTAATACACTTGAACACTTGCACTTAGCAGCTGTCTGTGTGTGCGTGTGTGTTGGTGTGCGTATCTGTGTGTGTATCCCTGAGCAACTGCGTGTAAGTATCTTTGACCAGCATCAAGTGCAGCTGCAGCTGCTACCCGCCTCGCCTTGGCTGTCAAAGTCGCCATTAACATCAACTGCAGCAATTATTGTTATCACTGCAAAGTTAAGGGTTCCTTTCAAGTTTTTAGGATTCACTTAAAGATAATTTGTCTTGAAATTGCTTTTTTATAACTAATGCAATGCATTAGATCAAAAGGCAAGGATATAACAAAAAAAAATGTTAGTAAAAAAGTAAAACATAAAATGGTAACATTTTTCATTTATATATTTATTTTAAAATCTTTTCAATTTATTTGATTCAAATGAAGCTAGATTGTGAACTTTGTTCACAGCAGAAATATGTCTAATCACAAACTAAATTGAAGCAAATGATTAACAAAAAGCACCCGGCAGGATAAATGGAAACTCTTCCAAAGACTAATAAGTATTTTATGATGTCCATATTTTTTTGTCAACATTAAGTTTCTACTAAAAATGCATAGTTCAAAAAAACGTTTTTTCTTAATAAAATGATCCTTTTCTTTTATTTCTCTTAAAAAAAAAGAACTATTTATTTTATTTTTCTTAAATAAATAAAGTCTAAAATAACATATTTTAATTACTTTAAGCACTTTTTTTACTTTATTTATTATACACAAAAATTGTTAATAAATATTCAATTTTAAAATTTTGTGATGTTATCTACAAACTAATCTTTTTTTTTCATATAAAAAAGGCTCTATTAAATTAATTTAATTTTTATTTTTTATTTATTTTTTTTATATTTACCTACAAACCTAACTTTTTATCATATAAACTAGAATCCCTTATTGAGATGATTTTTTTTTTTAAATTACGAAAATCTTTCGTCTTTTAAATATTGACAAAAGGCACAAAAATTAAAAAATAGATAATTTGGTTTTATCTTTTTATATAAAAAAGTTATGTTTTTTCGTTATGTTATGTTTTTTTTCGGAGCACACGCACTTATATGTAAGAGATTCAAACATGGGTAGAAAGAAGTTAAATTTGACAGGCGAAGAAAGAAAAGAAAATTGTCGTTTGCAGTTTTTGAAATCGAAGAATAAGAAATATACATATTATATTCAAAACAAAAATCGAAGCGAAGATACTACAAAAGCATTGGAAAAATATGAAAATAACAAGTCACAAAACGAAAAGTGCCGCCTGAGGCAGCTTGCTGGCGATGGAGGGGTGGGGTTTAACAAGCGAAGCGAGCAGGGTGCAAAGTCCCCAAGTATATATAAAAAATTTTTTTAAATAGTTTATATATACTTAAATGAAAAATATGTATATATCTATTTTTTTTAATACAAAAATTTTAAATTGCGCTCTTTTAATTATGAAAATATACTTATTTTTTATTAATAAGCAAGAAAATTTATTAATAAACAAAACTTTTAAATGTGTATTTTTATTTTATAAAACAAAATAAAATATGTTTTTGTTTTTATTTATAATTATGCCATCACACCGATTTGTTTATATATTTCTTTTTTCTAAAAATTATGATCGTATAAAAAGTAAAATTTGCGCTTTATTGTCTTTTAGTTTGCAGTTTATGCTGCCGTATCCAGCTTCGTCGATTTAATAACCATTTCATGACGCAACTAATTTAAAAAGCAGCTAAATCTTACAAAATTTTTATTCAAATTTATTAATATTAAAAATATAGCACAAAGTTTTGGAGAATTTAGTTTGTTTATTGGTTTGAAAGATTTCTACGCTTTGGTTTTTGACAAATTTTACTTACTTGAGTCAATAGAGACTATTTTTAATTTTTGATATTTCCTCCACAGTTATTCTATTTTATTTATATTATTTACTAAAAAATGTTATTAATATCCATGCCTCTACTAAACTAATTTAATTGCTAGTATTAATTAAATTAATTTAATTGCTCATGTTAAAAATTAAATTCCAATTATTTAATAAATTAGTAAAATAATTTAATAACACAAGCATTTTTAAATTTAAAGAAAAGTATAACAATTTGCTGCTCAGCAAAACTTGAGCTATTAGCCTTTAGGAAAATATTCTTATTACTTTCTTAGACGACTTTCCGCAGATTTTCTTATATTAATATTTATTAAAATCGTTATTTCCATATAATATTTTCGACTATATTATTTTGAAGCTTCAACATAAAATATTTAGCAATTCATAAACTTGTTAAAGAACAAACCAAAACAAAAATCAAAAAGAAACTACAGATTTTCTTAAAGAAAATTACTGAAAAATTACTTAATGTAAAAACTGTCAAAAATCAGAGCACATCAGCTATAACACGTGCCATGCATTACTGCATATGTGGCACAGACCCACACACCCTTTCGCACTCTCGCACCCCTACAAACACCCAGACACACACACCCATAGGCAAGTAAAAATTGTGGCAAGAGTTAAGTATGCCACGCAGAGGCAAAAGTGAAACTTGCGCATTTCTTTTACTCTTTTTTTTTTTGCTTTTAATTTTAAAAAATTGTCAAGCATCAAAATACTTTTAGAGCTTGAGCAAGATGGCGTCTTGCTTGTGACTACTTCCTGTGTGTGTGTGTGTGTGTGCGTGTGTGGTTGTGTGTGTGAATAAATATGTGTGCGTGTTTGCGCCTGTCATAATCCGCGTGCCATGCGTGCAAATAAATCAAATAAATTATAGAGCAAAGCAGAAAAAATGAGAGTAAAAAAGAAAGAAAAAAGCTGCAAATAAAGTGAGAGAAATGATGTTGGGTTTGGCATATTCATATGCGCTGCTCGACAAAAACACAAAAAAAACATTGAGTCCGTTGAAGGAACTATGCGAGAGCGAGAGATACTCTTTAGCAGAATTAAGTTTAATGAAATATGATATACTAAGAAGTTAAGGAATAGATAGTGATGGCCTTAAAACAAGGCGAAATGCTGCTTTCGAATAAACATAAATAGTTTTCTCCGTGCATCATTTATTCAGCGAAAGCGAGTTGAAGATTGTCTGTTTTTTTCAAGTCATTAATATCACAGAACTAAGTACCAAATTTAGAGCATCCACTAGGATTAGAATTATTCATATAAAAAAATAAAATATATAAGTTTTGTGTTTCTAATAGCAAATTCGGAAAATTTCCTCGAATTACCTATGTTGCTCCCATTATCACTAATACAAATATTTCAAGGCGTTAAAAAAGTGATTTATTTTTCAAAAATCAACAATTAAAGCCATGAAGTACGAATTTTATATGAGAATAATTATTTTTGTAATATTTTTTTTCTAAGATTGCAAAATATTGCAAATTAACGCATACACTTATATTTTCAATTAAAAATTTTATGAGTTAACCTTAAACATTTTCAATGTTGTAGCTATAACAGATATCGTCCAGTATCGGTAAGTCAGCGAGCGTTCACAGTGCTTCAGAGTAGAGACAACAGAGGCCAATGAGCTCGCAAAACAAGAAATAAACTACGATTTTAATAATATGAAGCCATCTAAGTTGAAAGACTGAAAGATAATGAAATAGTAGTAAACCAATACGACAAGTCCCTCATAATTTATGAATTTATAAATTCGCTGTGACAAGTATTCCGGCCAACGCCCAACTTATCCCAAACGTAGTTGTGAACGAAACAGATTTCAGTACATCTGGCTTACATTCAGGAATGCCAATATACAAAAAATATTCATAAGATATCGACTCTGAAAGTCCCCAAAAAATTTATAATTTTTTTAAGCCCGAATTAACAAGATCTTGTCCAAAATAAAAATTCTCTTTAAATTCTCTTTATATTATTTTTTTATATTTTATATTTATATTTTCTACATTTCTCTCAATGCCCCAAAAAAACAATTGTATTCTCTGTGTATCTTGTGGCTATATTAAGAGGTCTTTTCTTTCTTTTGGAAACGATTTTTGTCCATAAATAAATAATTTTTTTTAAACAAATAAATGTATTCCTCATGCCCATGGTCATCGGTCCAAAAGCGGATCATGGGGTTATCTCTATTAATAGCTGTTCCAAGAGAACAGGGATATACCGTTTATAGCCGAAACCGAAAGGCACTATCTTTAGTTACTAGTGATTGTCCTGCTAGGCAAAATCGTGGGTGGAAACCAACCATCGAACATCCAGATGAGAATTCGCTCTTACATAATTCTATATAAATGATTCTTACAAATTTTATGGATATCCTAATGTTGCTTTAACTATTTGTGTGTCGGTCCTGCTCTTGACAAAGAAAATTCGCGTTTTTCACTTAAAAAATCGTCATTTTTTAAAGCAAAGTATCGACTGCGTGACTCCGATTCCAAGTCCTAGTCGTTGATTAACATTTTTACACAAGCCTCAATACATCCATGACTTCAAACAGCTTCGACAAAGGCACCATAAATCCCTAATACTCTTTATATTGTAAAAAGTAGAGTATTAGAAAAGGGAAATGTAAAAAAAATAGGGAAAATTCACGTTACATACTGCTGGCTGCTGATGCAACTTAACTTGCTTACACATCAGCTGCAAAGGATATAACGCCAACAACAACATCATCTAGGAAAGAAAAAAAAAACGCAGTGAAAAAGGAGTAACAGCAAGCATAAAAAGTAGCAACAAATAACTGAGAAAAAATATTAATGGAGTTTTCATGTTTATAATGTCATTAGCTCACAAATATTGTTGCCACTGTTGCACATGTGCTGCTTCTGCCGCTGCCGCCGCTGTGATTCTGTGCCACATATTTTGTGATTTTTTCACAGCATACTTATTTGCCGCTCTTTACGCGCACACCGAGACAGAGTCATAAACATGCATGCCACACACACACACACGCGAGCGCACACACTGACACAACACACACACACGGACACAACTCTTGTGTATGTATAAATGTGTGAACACTAATGTGCACATTATGTTGAAGCCATTATACGCGTTGCTTCCTTTTGCTGCTTACTTGCTTACTTGTTGTGCCTGTTGGTTAGCCTCCCCACAGGCCCAACCCCAAACACCAAGCCCATGCCCAAGCCAAAGCCAAAACCAAAGCCAGTCCTAAAGCCCATAGTCATAGCCGTAGCCATAGTCATAGTCAGAGCCCAAGGCATAGAAGAGCAGGCATGCCAGCACTTCTGCCAACACTCCTGCCGCAATACAAGTGTTGGTACTATGCCCGCCAGACCGTGCACAATGAGTTAGTTCTGGGCATCACTTAGGAATAGGCGTAACCAGTTAGCTGACAAACAGCAAGTAAAAACCCTTTAACTCATTTGTTTTCCTTAACAGCAAACAAGAGCAGCAACATCAACAAAAACAACAACAACATGAGCAGTAAGGACATTGTGCGTGCCGCTTTTCCACTAACTCCTCCCTGTATCTCATGTGTAGGTTTTCTCGTACTTCAGCAGAAGGCGTGTGAAATACAGTTTAACTTGACGTGCCACTTCCTCATAAACATCTGAGATGAGAATCAACAGACACGTACCCGCTTGGAAATGCGTGCCTGACGATCTGCGTCTGAAGAGTGTACAAACTGCAGGCATAAGTAGATTTCATACAAAAAGACTGGAAATACAAAAAAACTCAAGAATATTAATCTGTAAACTTTAAACATTTCAAGAGACAAGCTTACAACAGTTGCATTCAAATATTTAGATTTAAATCAAAAAACAACTGAAAGAAATTGAAACCAAAATGTTTTCAAGTTCGTTATGAAAAACCATACTTTGTGATAGAAAATTAAATTTGTAAGGCTGGGAAGACTTTTTCGATATAAGCGATTTAATTGAAGCAGTAATTCTAAGCTTTGCCGTTCAAGCAACTTAGGTCTTACATAGCAACTCAAGTCCAGAAAATAAAAATTGAGATTGTGACACAAGAAATTTGTTTTAAGTAGTTTAATTTATTTTAACTACAATAGAAAACAAGATTATTTAAAGGACATGGAAATGCAATTGTCATAGATACTTAATATAATACACACTATATCGCATTTCATTAAAATCGGTTGATTTTAAATAAAATATTATTATAACAAATTTTGCGTTAAAAATTTAAACAAATAAAACCAACTTTTATGATCATTAAAATGTAAACTACGCTTCTAGAGCAGCTCAAGAATCCTTGTTAACGGTTTTCCTTTTCAATTAACAATATCAAAGAAAAAGTAGTTAATCTCCTAGCCTAAAGAATTGCTTATTATTTTAATTTATAATTTTGTACTTATTCTTAAATAAACAATTTTTTAATTAAAGAATTGGCCAATATTTACGGTCATAAAGAAGTCAAGATTTTCAGTTCAGAATTTTTGCTTTTTCGTAGTTTGTCAGGCGCTTTAAGTCGACTGTTTGAGTATGTATGGTAGGTGTCAGTGTATTCCAATTCCACCACTTTAGATGCCACAGAGGCTAAGGTCTTATACATTGGGACCAACCTTTACATTAATAATAATATTGACTTGCAAAAAACGATCGATTCTTCGATGAGAGGAATATGAAAGAAAATTATTTTCAACCAAATAAAAGCATTTAACTTATTTTGAAACATTTAAAATATAATATTAATAATAAATTTTTTTGCGATGTATAGGGCACCATTTTATGTTTAAAAAATATTATCATATTTAAATACATTTTCCCAGCTATCTTTCCAAGCTAGTCATTCAACTAATTGCTGTAACTCAGCGTGTGTGGAATATTAATGTATGCGATATGTACTTGGTGCCACGTAGCTTAACATATTTGCACTTTAACTATGTTAGGCATAAATATTATGAATAATATACATCTAATGACTTGACACTTTTTACAAGCCGTGAAAAACGCCACTTGCTGTGCCTCTTAATTTTTCACAATAATTTTCACAACATTTGTTAAGTGCTGCGAAACAAAGCTGACAATTACATACTTACAGATACATAGATACATGCAGTATCTGCTTAGGCTTTGTGTCTGCCTGGCTGCCTGTCTGACGCTAGACCAAAATTGTCTGGCTCACCAAAAACATTTTTGTGCTAATTCACGGCACAAACACACATCCTTACGACAACATGCCAGACTTATAGCGCAGCACTACCCCAACCAAAGTGACTCACTGACTGACTGACTGACTGACACCTAACCCATGTAAGCTGCTACAGCTCTATGTCAGCGCAAGCTTCATGCTCGTTCGCCTTTTGTCTACTTAATAATGATAACATTTTCGTGTTTTACAATGTTGTAATTTTTTAATGCGCTCAATATGAGTCCCCAGCAGCGACACAATCTCACACTTGCACAAAGATACTTTTCTCACAGATACTCAAGCGCGCGCACACACACACAACACTTTTTTATGTGTTTAGAAGTTTTTTGCCATCGCTGGCGGTTTTTATTTTTCACTATCTGATTTTTTTTATACTCGAAGTAAAGCGTTTTTAATGTGTCATGGTTCATTCATTAATTTTAAGTAGTTTTAAAAAACTATTAACAACAACAAACAATCTCGGTGGCTTTTTGTGAGCGTGTGTGCGTCTAGTAACTGTATGAGTGAGTGTGTGTGTGTGTGTGTGTATGTGTGTGTAATGTGTTACTAGTTTGCTGAAGTGTGAGCGATTCTGTTGAAAGACTTATATGTAGAGATAAAAATGAAAGATCATGTAAGAGCTAGAAGCGTTATTTAGTTTTGACAAAAAAACATTTATCATGTTTTATTTAAATGATGTGAATCGATGGAGACTGTCATAACTCAGCGGAAATGGAAGTAGAAAAATAGTTGGTAGTTTTTGATGTCTAAGAAAATGCTCCGAATGGAATCTATTTCAAACAAAGACGATATCTAATTAGATTATATAATAACTGATTTTATATTTCAAAAGTGGGATAGGAACATTTTTAAGCAACTAAGCAGAAGATTTATTAAAGATTAAAAATCAACAAGTATCACACATGCAAAAGCATCACATATGAAATAAAGGGCAATTTTTTAGCTACTGATTTTTCGGCAACACTATTTTTGTTGATGATATTATAATATGATATTTAACAACTTTTAAATCAACAGTGCCTAAAATTCAACAAAAACATTTTTTTCAAGTTGTGCCTTTGACTTCGGTCATCGCTGCCAAGACGGAGCATGAAGATATCTCTTTTTATAGCTGTTTGTAGGTTTTCTCAGGCAATTAGCGTCCATTTCTTTGCTAGCTAGCCACTGATAGAGAATTACTGAGTTTTATTATCAAAATTGATGCAGGGCAAAAGTGTGTGTGAATAAGAAAACTGCGACTGATAATCACCCAGAAGCAACCAGTGCATTGAGAATAAGTCACTTTTTGATGTGCATTATGTGTAAGGGGCATCATTGGGCCGTATTTTGGCAAAGCTATCGAAGGCTGAAATGTTATTGTGAATAGCGAGCGATGCCAGGCAGCTTGTAAACCTCTTTTGGCCAAATTGAAAGCAATCGATTTGCTAATCCTGTGATTCCAACAAGATGGTGTTACATACCACACATTACGCGCAGCAAAAACCCAATGAAGAGATAAGTTTGACCGGAACGTTATGGTGAATACTGTTCATTGTACAGCAGCTTCCAAACTTTTTTGTTGCTAAAATGGAAGCGATCGATTTCACGTGATTGCAACAAGATGATGATGACACATGCCTTATATTATGCAAGTCACAAGTCCAATGGATACGTAAGTTTGGTCGGCACGTTATTGTGAATGGCGAGCGTCGAAAGGCAGCTGGGTATTTTTATTTTAGCCAAAATAAAAGAGGTTGACTTGGTCAAAATGTGGTTTCGACAAAATGGTGCCAGGTGGCTCAAATTATGCGAACCAATGGCCCAATGAAGAGCTGTGTTCGTCCAAAGGGTAATTGTGAATGGTGACCAACGTACGTCAACTACTCATCTTTTATTGACCAAATTGGAAGCGATCGACTTGATACAGTTTAGTTTCGAACAGATGATGCATTATACCATACAGCACGCAAGAAAATGGCCCAATTTCACGTATAGGACAGCACAATGGATCACCTAAATCATGTAATTTAAAGCCTCAAGAAAATATTTTTTATAACTATGTAAAGACCCATGTTCACGGCAACAAGCATTTAATAATAGAAGCACATTTTGATGAATTTATTCCCGATATACCGCTTAATTTGTTAAAGAAAATTAGTGCAAATGGGACTTAGGGTAATCTCTATTTGCTGCCATGCCAAAAATGTGCATGAAGTTATCTCAATCATTCTGTGAACTCATATAAAGAAAAATGTACAAAATTTTTATATGAGTCCACAGAAATAATTTTTGATTTTATTTGTAACAAATAATCAAATAGGAAAATATGACAAATATTTCGTCTTTTTAAGATTTCTAAATTAAACATGGTTCAATAAAAAGCTTAAACATAATTTCAATTACTTAGCTTAATTATAAGTTACACTTGAGCTCCATAGCAAAGTAACTGAAAAGCAAAAGTAAAAATTAACTTCATTGGGCATTGTAGCTTAATTTTATGTACTGACAATTATAGAGCATTCAAGCATTTGTTTCCTCTAATTAAAGTTATTTATTTATTTATCTTTTATTTTGTTTACTTTCGAAGTAATTTTGTGCTGCTTTAGGCAGAGCAAAAACTTTATTTGATGCCCAACTTGTGCCTACTTGGCCGCTACTGGGCCTGCCACTATTTGCAGCCCTTTGTTTGAGGCCAACAAAGTTAGCGTATTTCATTTGTGCCTGCATGTCCTCCCCCACCCGTTTCATTCAGTCTTACTTTATGCACTCGCTTTTCCCTGCTCTGCTTTGAATTTTCCCCGTACTCGCTCGCACTCCGTTTGTTTGCCTTCCACTTCTATCTCGCCGCTTGAGCTTTCAACGCAGAATGTCCTGTGCTAAATGTAATTTTCCGTTGTTAAATCCTGTTTTTCAAAACTTGTTTCAAAAGTGCAAAGGAAGTCAACTTGAGCGCAACAAACAAAAAAAAAGGTTCCCTTTAAAAGTAGCAACAATTTTTACAAAAAAAATATCTCAGCATAAAAAATGAATGCATAAATAACTTGGGCATTTCTTTGCCAAACATAGCTGCAGTGCATCCAGCATTCGTAGTATTTCAGCAATTGTTAGCCAAACATCTTATTGTTAGTTTCTTCTTGGAACTTCTTTTTTTTTGCTACTTAGAAATTTAATCTATAAACTTGCAAGCTACAACAATTATGCGCTATATTGTGTACATACTAGGGACGATGTCAGCTGACGGTAGGAAGTGGGTAAATGTTGGCCAAGGTGCTACTGCTCCGCCGGTACCGGAGACAAGTCGTCGCTCAAAACGGAAGTGTGCAGCTTTTCTTATGAACTTGAACAGTCAAAGGAGACAGACACGCAGCATAAGTTATTAAGTGACTGAGCATCATCATCAGGTTGTTGGGTGCAGCACTTGATGCCAGGGGATAGCAGAGCTCGGGCTAATATTTCAAGCACTAATATTTACGTTCACTAAATGAATGAAATGAAGTTACCTGCAGCATTAAGTTGCGATAACTGATTGCGTAAAAAATTCACTGCCGATACACCTCTATGAATTTATTTCAAATTCCCGCGAGCGTTGCTTAAACGTTTCCTAAAGTGCTTCATCTATTGATAGAAACGCCGAGGCGACGACTGAGCCGCAAACAGAAAGACCAAGTGGACCAAAACCTATCATTCCCTGGTAAGGACGACTGTTCGCCTCAATAGAGAATAATTACCTATGAGATCATACAAAAAGTCTGTTTTTAGAACTTTCAAAAATTGAGCTACAAATTTTCAAATAGAAAACAAACTATTTCCTAGAGTTAGTTTGCAACAACTACACAGTAGCCATTGAAATTTGTGTCCCAAGTAACAAATATTGTTAAATCATTTGAAATAGTAGAGAAATAACAAAATAAATCATTAAATAAAATTTTTTCTTGCAAAATGAATCGTCTCACATTCAAAGCGAAATGGCAGCATTTCGAATCGGGCTTGCTTCATACATTTCTAATATCTTATTATCCGTTGGACAATTCACTAGAAGTCATTGATTATGAAACCAAAAAAATGTTTCTCAAACGCACACAAATGCCGGATCTCAACAAAGATGATTTCTATGTGGGTTCCAAGATCAATGTGTTTGGGCGCCAAGTGGATCTAGTTGACTATGGGGATGACTTTACGTGTAATATACTCTCCAATTTACGCCAGCCAATACTTGTGCTGCTCAAGCATGCCTTATGGAGTAAAAATTTGGGAGGAATTCTTATAACAATACGTGATTGTGATATGTACATTAGCAATTGTCTTATGTTATCCTTTACACCTGGCACTGTGAAGCAGTTTCTGGCCAATGCAGATGAGAATGATGGCCAGGCTTCTCAGTTGATGAGTGATCTACTTGCTGGTCCTGTCTTAGCTATGCATATAGTTGGCAGTAAAATTGTTGAAATCTGGAAGACTTTACAAAATGCCAATAATGAAGACACCAAAACTCAGCAGACAAATATTGTGCCTGCACCTTTGCTGGAATTTTTTACACGTTTTGCTGATCCCACTGATTTCTACTGCTCCAAAAGCGAATCCAATGTGTTTAGAGATTTGAATTTTATTTTTGAGCATCAGCGTCAGCTACTAAAGGGTTGCCTCTTCTCAAACACAACATTGTGTATTATCAAGCCGCATGTTATAAAGAACAATCTCCTGGGATATGTTGTTATGGATATTTTGGCAAACGGCTTCGAAATCAACACGCTGCGCATGCTGCTTATGTCTCGTTCCAATTGTGAGACATTTTATGAAATCTATAAGGGCCTATTGCCGGAATATACTGCAATGGTGGGACAGTTGTCTAGTGGACCTTGTATGTGTTTGGAAATTAAATGCAAGAATACTCAAAAAGATACACAACAGGAATTTCGTAACTTTTGCGGGCCTATGGATCCTGAAATTGCCAAGGAGCTACGTCCAGATACTCTACGTGCCAAATATGGCTTCTCCAAAGCAATGAATGCGGTGCACTGCACTGATCTACCCGAGGACACCAACCTTGAGCTAGAATATGTTTTTCATAATTTAGCTTAAGTATTGTGTGATTTTTTGTTACAATTTTATCAAGAGCAAAATAAAAAAAATTTTATGTTTGGGGAAAATTACTGCTCTAGATCAATGAAAAATTATTGAATTTCAAAAAAAAGAACTGCTCTCGCTCAATTATTCAAGGAGTATCCAAAAAATGCAGCCGAACCAGTGTTATATCCGTTTGAAGGGCTTTTAATTTTTTTCATAGGGTATTTAATCTGATTTTTAGCTTTTCAGAAAAAAGTTTTTACAGTTAATATTTAAATTATTTTACAAAATTTAAAAACAATACAAAAAACAAAATATTTTTTAGTCACTCGAATCTACACCGTATTCTTCAAAATAGTCTATTTCGGCTATAATAAACTAATGATAGGGTAAGTTTCAATCCTCAAAGCAGTAAAAAGTAAAAACGATGATCTTTCTATAAAGCCTTCAAAGCAAGCACTTATGCACATTGGTTCTCCTTAAAGCATTGTTCTTGAGTTAGTCTTGAGAGTCAGATGTCACATCGAGCCCAATCTTACAAATAGGATATTTATATTGTAATTAATATTTAGCGAAATTTTTACAAAACTTAGTGCAGTGTGAGATGGCGGAATATGAATAACTTCACGCAAACGATGCACCACACTGCGATAATTGGTTCATCTTATTGTTTGTTAAGCGAGTAGCAACTTCTTTACCAATTAAGCGCAGCAATTACTAGATATATTAAACTTAACTTGATTAACTCAAAAAGTACCAGGAGAAGGTGAGGCTTGTGTCAAAGGATTGCGATGTATGCCTCTTAACTGTCGTTGCTCGCTCGTTCCGATAAAAAAAAGATCCATCTGTCATCGTATACCGCCTATCGATAGGACGGTTTCGATATTGCTTGACCATTTTCGTGTTACCTCATATCTAGATAGTTTGTAGTTTTCAACCTCACGAAAAAATTCGTATTCCCCTTGTCTCGCCGACTATAAGGTTCTGTATTAATAGCTGTTCGCAGGCAATGAAGAGCTGCAGTTTATAGTCGAATCCAATTGACGAAAAAGAGCAAATAGTGTATTTCTGCTATCTATATCAGTGCTAGGCAAATGCAGCACTATTGCTGCAGCAAATTAAGCACCTTCGATTTTTGAGGAAAGTAAGCATGTAGATGCCCTCGATAGCTTAGTGGTAGCCTGCTAACTTCTTAACCGAAAGGTCAGTGATTCGATTCCAACCTGCATTGGTGCATTTGTTTACTTTTTGAGTTGCTGACAAACAGAAGATATTTTCCTGGGAACATCTCTGATAATTAAAGAAACCGCAGTTCGAAAGTCAGCTGTAGAGTCTTTTCGAATAGCTATTTTTAAAGAAATCTCCATGCTCCGCTTTTTAGATGCAAGACATGTTATTAACTTATTAAGCTTGCTAGTAACGACTCTTTTAAGTCATTTTTTTGCTTTATTGTAAGCAGAGCAATTGCTCTCTGAGCACATAAGCTAGATATAACGTCATCTTTGTCAGGATGTCATAGTGCACATCATATTTCTCTCAAACACATAACCAGCTCATTAAGCTATTTTTTTACAGTCAATTTCAGATAATTATGCTTGCTAATTTACAAAGTTCTTGAAAAAAAAACGCCCCCAAAATGTCAACATTCTAAAACATCATCGGACTTGACACTGCCCAACTAATTACAAGTTCTTCTCGCTGTGTGAGTCCAAAGAAACATTTAGTTTAATTAAGTTATGCTCGGGCCAAATGACAAATACAAGATAAACGCCTACCAAAAACTTTAGAACAACTTGGTTTATGTGCTTTTTGTTGCAGGGTTTTTATATGCGGCTTCCTTTTCTTTTTGCTGTTGTTTCTGTTGTTGTTGTTGTCCTTTGGCAGCATAACAAATTTACCGCAATGCTTTAGTTGTTGCGTTGTTTCTGTTTTTGTTCACACATTTCAAATGTACATAATAATTCATGCCACAACCCTCTCTCCAAACCAAAAAAAAAAAAGAAAAAACGCTATAGAGAGCCTACAAAGGCACAGCAAGAATGCAAAGAGGGGGCGGCAGGCAGCAGCAGCAGTAGCTGAAGCAGATGAAGAAGGTTGTCGTACAAATCTACGAGCAAAGTAAAGTCATAAGAAAATGCATAAAACATGGCAACGTTGGCAACAAACGTCGCCAACACTTCAACTGCCAGGCAAAAACTTTTCTCATCATCAACCACAAACAAAGGGCAACAATAGAGAGCGGCCTCAGACCTCCGCACCACCGCCCCCACTTCGCCCACCCACTGACAGTGGCAAACATAAATTGCTGCAGTGGCAACAAGGGGGTGTGCGCGGTTTTACGTACGTTCCTGCTGGCCCAAAGCAACTCAAAGAGTAGGCACTAAACACAATAAAACCAAAAATAAAAATAAAAAAAAAAGAAAACACAGTACGAACGAAATTCCAAAATGGCTGCTGGTTTGGGGGCAAGACAGCAAGCAGCAATCGTCGTCGTGCCGCACCGTGGAGGCAACATCATACTAAGCCACAACATGTACAACTTTTCAGCAATTAAGCTTGCAACCGGGTTTGGGTTTGGGCCTTCGGTCTTCAGGCTTCGGTCTTAAAATGACATTGGGCGTTACGTTCGTTCCTGCTACAGCAAATAATTTTTAATTGTGTTGCACAATGCTGTAAAATTAATTCATCTTTTTCACACTCAAATAAATTGCTGTTGACGCGACGCCACCACCGCCGCCGTCAAGCACTGCAGACCAAAGCGGTGCCAGCGCAGACCAATACCCTTGCCAGTACGACTGACTGCCTGCTGCTCGCTCTATACAAAGTCGTCTGGTTGCTGGTTGCACTCGGGCCAGACGTCAACAACTTCCGTTCGATGTTGGCTTGTTGCTTTGTAGTTGTTGTTGTTGTTGTTGTTGCAACTAAGGGTTTTTGTGTTGCATGCATTTTTTGGCTGGCACAACTGCTGCTGCTACTGCTGCTGCTCAAGAGCGTAAATAATTACTTTTTTTTTGTTACTTTATGTTGTTGCCAAAATGTTCAAACCCATGCCACCTTGCCCAACCCCTCCAATGTAGCATGCAATTTGGTGGCATCTGTCAGTTGCCAAAAAGTCGTTTGCTGGCATACATTGCGCATACGTAACGCGCCATTTCTTTAGACCTTTTTTCTTGGTAACACTTTGACTGCAATTTGTTTAATACATATTTACGCCCATTACTTGTAAGCAGCTGCCACGCCCCCAAACATGGTCAGATTGCATGCATTTTGGGCAATGTAGCAAAAAATACACAAACAAATTGCAAAATTTTATACAATTTATATTTAATTATGCGTAAATTAGTCGCAATTTAAAACTTGATAGTGCTGCTGGTCGAATTTTGCATACTCTGCAGAAAGTTTATTATATAAATAGTATGATACAACATTTCGTTTATTCTTATGTATAATTTATATAATCAAAGATCTTACTTAGAATCAAAGATGTTACTTATTATACGTTGAACGGGTTCCCTAAAAAAAATGAACGAAATCTTCTCTAAGTTTATGTATGGAATATGGTTATGATATGTGATTTTGGTTTTTAATAATTGCGCTTATTTTTATGTAATAATAAATTAAAAAATAATTATTTTAGAGCTGAAATCTAAGGATTATTTCGCAAAAATACTAAAGTCTATAAATCAAATAAATTTATTCCTTTTAACAAGCTATCATTTCTCCAAAGTCGGAGCGTAGTGATGTATCTGCTAATAGCTGTTCGAAGAGAACAAGAACCTGTAGTTATAACCGCATCCGAATGGAGTTGTCTTTTATTAAAAGTTTAAAAGGGAATTCGCTACCACTAGGCCCACCTAAAATAATACAATAAATATGTTTTCCTTATAATTTTTCTTTTAATGACAACTTAATTTATTTTTACGATTGTGAATCATGTCATTGCAAAAACTCTTTTCAAAAAGAAGTGGTGTCTGACACTGGGGATATACAAAGATACTTAGACAAATACTGTCAATATGCTAGCTTTGCCAAATTTAATAGTCCTGCAATATCGAATCATCGACCTTCGCGTTTTGGAGGGAGTACGCTAATACTACGCTACCGATTCTTAGGTGAATATAAGCTTATTTAATAAGTAAGAAAAGAAAGATATTCATACAAGATTCGAGTGTATTAAAACCAACTGCCGAAACATTACTTCTTCGTGTCTCTTTCATCTTAATAAAACGTCGCATAATTTTTCAAAATGTTTCTTACAAAAGAGTAACAAAACAATTACAATTAAAAGTAGCATACTTTTCTGGCACTTGACTGCAAATGTTGGGAAATGACAAGCGCAAGTTTGGCAATCAGCTGTTTGCAAGACTTAAGAAGGCGTGTCCTTATTGTTGTGCCGCATCCTTAAGTTGCATGCTCGTGCATGTGGGTGCTTGTGTGTGTGTGTGTGTGTCTCTGTGTGAGTAAGTCTGATTTTCTTGTAGTTCGCGCTAATTTCTTTGCTAGTTTTTTGCCGCTCTTTGGTTTTGTGTGCGGAAACTTTGGCTACTTTATATTTTGACTGTTTTTGTTTCGATTTACGAATTCTGTTAACAATTTGTTGCTATAACATTTTTGCAGCCATTTGGATTGCAATTTTGCAAACTTATGCGTTTTCCTTAATTCTCAAAGATATTTATGGAGCACTACTTAGTATGTTTAAAAAATTAATTATCGAATAAATTGGCATCAGAGGCGATCTAATAAAGAGCAAAGGCAAACATTAGTTTGGGCCAATGAGAATCTTGTCACTTCAATAAAAGTTCATAAAAATTAGCCCAATACAATAAACTACGATGTACAAATTTAATTTCTTAAATCTTATTATTATTTCATTCACATATCATTTCGGAATTTATAATAAACGCTAAATAAGACACACAAAATAAAATAAGATCCAATTCGACAATATTCCATGAAATTGGTTAAAAAAAAAATTCCTACACGCGAAGATATGACCCAATTGAGAGTCGAGTTCAGCTTCCAGTTTTTTTACGATAATGGCCGTTCAATTATAAACCCCTATAATATGGCTTACTTCCTACAGACTACTTTTTATGACTTTAACGACAAGTTCACAATATTTGAGGAATTAATTCGTGTGATATCTTTCGATATGTTGAAAAGTGTGTCAATATTAAATGTAGCGTTTTTGCATTTATTGTACGGAAGGGGACTCTATTTACATATAGTACGATCGTACTATCGACTAAAAAAATAAATGGACTACCGAAAAAACTACTCAAATTTAGATTGAATATATATTATATTCTAATTAGCAAGCTTTTAAAAAGTGCCAGAATAGAAAAAAGATAGCAGAAACTAAGATGCATAGGTCATGTCATAAGGAGGGACCAGAATAGAGGACAAAGGTTTGTATTGGCAAAAAGAAACAGAGGTCGAGAGACGAATTGAGTGGAATTGTTGAGAAAGCCAAACCCCACCCGGGGTTATAGAGCCGAATGAAAAGATAGAAAAAAGCCAAACGATAATCATTTCTGTGGTGCCAAAAAATATATATATGTGTTTTTTTTTGTGGCGCCATCTATTTATATTTGATTTGCTTATGCGTAGCCTTTGGAGAAACATGTACTTCAGAACACACTATGTTTCAATTCGAGCGCTTCTTTATGGTTAGGTTTTGATTCACAACACTTTTCAACTTAACTAAGCTAGCCTGTAGTCGACGATTTAATTCATGTACTAACTACTACTACTTAATGTTCAATCCAACGCCACATTCCTCCACACGCAAAGTCCATAAAAGCTTTCCCAAAAAAAAAATTGGCATGAAATGCATTTTTGCCAAAATATCATTTTAATAAAAACCAAAATCCACCAAATCATTTAAAGTCATTAAACATGGCCACACCGAAACCCATTCCCCACTCAGCTGCTGCTCCCCACAAAATATTTATGGCACACTGCATGCGGCTTTTAATAATTAACTTGTTGATGTTATTGTTGTTTGTGTTGTTGCTGGTACTGGTACAACCTTTGGGAACTTTGCGCTCTATGGACGCCTCCATTATATAAGCAAGATAGAGAGAGAGAGAGAGAGAGAGCCGCTTGCAACGTTTAGAGGTGTGTAGCATGGTTGTAGCATACAAAACCAAAGCATAGAATTTTAATTAATGAATAGAGCCCATTGGGGTAGTCCCATATGAAGCGCTGTTCTGCAAATAGTAGGTACATGGGCCAGGTCATGCCACACATGACGCAGACGCATGTGCAGCAGCCGGCAACATTTTATAATTTCATTTTTTTCCCCATTTTTTTTCGTATTATATTTTCCTAATTTGAACATAGTTAATGGGCAAGAGGCGAGTTGCAGGGTGCAAATGTAAAAATTATGTGAATGAAAATTTTTGCCAACTGTCGTCAAAAGTCTAGCACGACGGCGGCCGCGTCTGGGCCAACGTACCCCATGATGATATGGTCCGTCTCATGTCAACATGGGAGTCATCGACAGAGTGGTGTCGACAGTGACTGGAACTCGTCGTAATCAGTGGCGTCGTCGCCATTAGCGTCGCCTAGTTGCAGCTACACACAAACACACACACACACTCACACACATGCATGCATGAATTGGGTGCGCCATTTTACAGCACAAAATAAAAAAACAAAATGGCGGGACAAGAAAACGCTTGAAATGTCTGTGACCTTTAAACAAGCGTTAACTTGGCTGGATTCCTGTTTTTTTTTTTTGCTATTTTTGTTTGTTGCATTGGACTGAGGGGCATCAAGCTGAGCACAGAATTTTACTTTTTATCTTTTGGATTTTTTTCGTAGATGTTTTAGCGTTCAAGGTGTAGTGACTTTTGTTCGAGTCCCCTGAGATTTGAACGCTTTGTTTTTGTAATTGCAGCTAGTTTTGCATTTCTTTGGCAGACACATTAGCACATAATTTATGGCTAATAAGGAATTAGAGATAGTGTAAGCCAAAGGCGATATTATAAAGCGTAAATTGGAATAAAATACATCATTGGGACCCACACACTGCCGGCTGTAGTTGGTATGTACAACAATACTTAAACCTTCAGTACAAAGCGTATATTGTTAAGTAGAAAATTTTAACTATTCTCTAAGTTGACCCCCTTGCTGGCATGTCTTAAAAATAAATAGGCGCTATTTGCCTAAACGATATAAATAATATCTCCATTCTCCATTTTTATCCATAAATTTATTGGATATGGAGTATTTGGATATAGGCATTCCTGCTGAGTTAGCTACTTGAAAAGGGAGAAAAAATTGACAAAAAGGATAAGCTTGCATTGGATTCGGAAATGGGAAAATGGAAAATCTAAAAACCCGAAGTAGCTGTTAAATAAATATACAGAGACTTTAAAAAAAATGTTGTATGGGGTGGTGGTTTGAAGCGAGCAGGGGACGAAGCCTCCAAGTTTATTAAAAAGTTCGTAATTGACCTGTTCCGACTTAGGTGTATATAATAGAATCATGATGTCGAAAACTGCCCTAGTCGTTACTCGAGACCAAATTATTGTCTTAAGTGACTTTAACCTACTCATCATATCTTGGCTTAGTTCGATCAACTCTTAGATTCTTTTCCCTGCTGACCATCATGAGTTTGCTTTAGGACTTATTATTATATATCTGAGGTAAATGTTATTCATAATTGCTTGTTTTCGTTATTGAAACTTCGCAAGCCTATCAGCTATCTTTGCCCTACAATATTTACCATTATAAGTAGCAGTTTAAACCACTGTTTGTTGAAGATCCTAGTACTCTATCAATACTCCGAAATCGTTGTTTTCAATGAGCAACTACATACCAGCGCTAGTTCGCCAGATTACTTTCATATAAATGGAAAAGGGTTCCCTCTACAGCTTTTGCTACATCTGGTAAGCATTAAAAAAATATTTTATTCACAGTCTTCCCACACGCAGTCGTATTTTCTCAGCGACTTTTATGCCTTTTTTACATTTCTTTGTAAAAATCGCACCCAATATGTATTTTATTTATTTTGCATTTTGACTACTCAAAGTCAATGCACTTTTTAATAAAATTGTCAAATTCGCATGTGCTGATTTAATATGGACTTATTCGTTATAATAAATTGCCATCGAACTTTGGTAAATCTTCGAGCTCTAAGCTACTTACTTACTTGGGTCGCTGATAAGTTCATTGACCTCATATGTATATACCAACCACATGGCCGACGTATGGGTCATGTGCCTGTTAAGTATGACAACATTATTGAACAATCTTGGTAACCGACAAAACCCCAAAGAGTTTGACATTTGTCCACACATATAAACACAATCAAGATCCAGAGCAACAACAACAATGCAAAACTTATTTAGAATGCTGTCAAAAATCAGTTAACTGCCACTTTAGCCTCTCTCGTCGACCCCAAATTAATTTATGTGCCTAAACCAAATTGAATGCCAAACTGCTGCAGTAAGTTTTCTTTCCATTTTTGTCGATAGTCTTTTTTTTATATTTTTTCTTTGCAGCGAATTGACAACACTTAAATGAAATATGTACACAAATGAACAGTAGCGGCAGCAGCAAAGTGAAGTTCAACTAATACTGATTTATTTATATATTTATGTAATAACATAAATGTTATCGCTGGCAAACAATGCAAAAGCTGACAACGACTAAAACACACACACGCACTTACCCGTACACATAGATACATGCTCACACAGATACTCTGGCACTAATACAAGTAGAACCAGAACGGGGCAAACGACCCACGCAATGGGTCATTTATAACGATTGAAAGCCTCAAACACAAACACACTCACACACTCACACACACATACACGCACATTGTTCATACAGTTGCCGCCAATGTTATATATGTATAAGTAGTATATATTACTTATAAGTGTTATGCGAGGTCAGCCCGAAAAGTAGGCAAAAGATTTTTTTGACCTTCACAATTTTCTAAAAATTGAAGGAATTTGTTTTTTTTTAATTAATAAGCTTTATCCACATTAAAAAAAATAAAAATAAAAAGTAATTAATTAAATTTAAAGAGTAAGTTTTTATTAAATTTTAACAGATAACACTTAGAGGTACACAACAACATTCTCTGGTTTATTAGCCGTCGAACCGTGGTTCGTAAAAAAATGATAACGAAAATTGCTACGAATTTTGACAAAATATTTCTGAATTTTAACCCCTAAAGAGCTGATGATTATGCAACTATATGAAGCTTTTTTTGTGAGGTAACCAACAACCTTCTCTGGTTCATTACACGTCAAACTTCTACCCCAGAATAAAAATTACTACAAATACTGCAACGAATATTGCCAAAATATTTCAGATTCTATCACCTAAGTCAGATCATTCTTGAAATACTAAGTACTCTGTACAAGTTAAAACCGAATTAAGGAACTCCAAAAAACAGTACAATAGAAAAAAAGCTGATAGGTTACAACTTAAAATAAATCTGTTGGCATCAGCCATAAAGTCCATGTAGCAGTATAATTACTTGCAAAAGAATTTCAAACTTGATTTAGCCAAAGTTCGACTAGGTTAACATGCGTATTTGCCAAAATGGAGATTTGAGTTTGGTAAACAGTTTATTTAACGTTGATAACCTGTAAGTTGAGCGTCTAGAGAATGTAATTCGTTATGATATGTGAACGCTCATATATATAGCGTCAAGCCCTCAACGATCGATGCACTGAAAGCCAAGTATTAGTTTATGAGATATATAATCCCCAACGTTTTGGAGTGGATTATTGGAGAATTGAAACTAGAGTATGAATTATTGGCAACGCAACAATGACAAGCGTTTGCAAGAAAATGTATTTAAACATAAAATGGCATTGATAGTTACAAGAAGATTTTATTTATTTTTCTGAATTTTGTGTTTTGTTTTTGAATCAAGCAAGCTAGCTTGAAAAGTCAACCTTTTAATTTTCCTTTTATCTGTAAATGTCAATAGAGTTTTACTTCTTTGTTACTTCCCGCTCTAATCGTAGAGTTGAATCGAGCCATGACGACTAAATTGAGCATAATATTTTCAATTTGTATATTCTTGGAATTTTATTGAGAACTCACAAGACCAAAATAGTCATAGAAAAAAATAAATATATAATTGATTTTGATTAATTTGTGAAATTGATTTTAAGATCCTGAATTTTAAATAACATAATATAATCACTGTCACTTGTAGCTGCGTCTGTGTTTTGACAACTATTCTACCCAACCTCTTTCCGTAATGCCACTAAAATAGACAAAAGCTGACTTGGGACAGCAACTGGATATGCAGGCAAACAAAAAAAAAAAAAGAAACAAAAATACAAACATTTCTTGCCACTTTTTATATTGCATCATTTAATATGCGGCGCATTTTAACGCTTTATCTCAAATGGTCTGAAGCTGCTCTGAGGTTGAGAAGTGTGGGTGGTTCTACAAAGGGTCCGAATGGACTTGCTTGCCAAGTATTTATCATCAATCAACGCACGGCCTGCTGCACACACACACGCACTGGTAAGGAGTATGGGGTACCCCCGCAAACCCCCATATATGGGCACTTATGACTTTTTGGGTTGGTAGCCCGTACATACTGAACTGACTATATAACTGAAATACAGAACGTCTTCAACTCAACTCAACTGTCTTCTGATTGATGAATCGCACATGTAAATTAATTTGCTGGCGTTTTCTTCATTTCTTTCCTTGTTTTTTTTTGGGGGGAATTCACTTTTTTCCATTTTATTTCGTATTTTCTGCGTCTGTCTTTGCCTGCTTGTCGGGCTTATTTTGGCTTTGCACACACAGCATGTGTGTGTGTTCTGGTGTGTGTGTCCTGATGTGGGTAAGTGTGCGAGCCTGTGTGTGTGTGTGTGTGTGTAAGGCGACGCCGGTGTTTGTAAGCCGCTTAATTACTTTATTTCTGTACAGTCTATGAGCTGAACTGAGCTTCCTCTCATTCATTTCAGACATTTGCTTCAATTGGCTTTTCTCCGAATTTCACTTGATTCAGTTGATGACATTTGGCATTGGAGTGGCATGCCCCATGACGAATGTGCTATGCCTTTTTCCACCATTAAATACACTGCAATAAAGTCTATTGCAAGTTCCTGCATTTTGTAGCAGATTTGGGAAGTTGTCTATCTTAAGTTAGGGGGTTCATTTTAGTTACACATTTAAAACAATGATTTTGTATGGTAAATCACTTAAGTAATTATGTAGAGTTATGCGGATATTTCAAGAACCTTAGATAGATAGATTATAAATAGATGTGAGGGTGACAGAGATGACAAAAGCTCCGCCTCAAACATACAGGCTAAATAGCCCATTGTGCCATACCAGAAAAGGCAAAGGGATAGATTGGAGAGGAGAGAAAGATAAAAAGTTAAGTGTAAAGAGACCCACTATACGAAATTTTTTGTCTCTCTTGGTAACTTATGTGCTCCAGCGAACTGTTCCTCAACATCCGGCGACCTCCAAGCACCTTAATATTTTAAAAAATTACAATTAAAATCGAAAGAAACACACATTTTGGTCGAATACTTTTTACTTCTAATTTCTAATAATTCCTTGAAACGAACTATAAAATTGCTGTCATGAAATAATCTTAAAACTATTTAGGTAATATTTCTCAGAAAGAGTTCCTTAAATATTTGAAATAACCTCTCTATTTTTCATTCATTTTATGTAAAATATCATAATATCTAAAAATATGAGAAGTTAAGACCAATTATAGAAGTTAAAGTTTGACAAATATAATTAAAAATAAAACATTTATATAGAACGTAAGATCAAAACTTCAAAATCAAAAATTAATTTAAAAAAAAGATAAAAAATGTAAAATAAATAATGCATTTTTAATTCTTAAATTTCATTTAGGCGTAAGGTCTTGTTTAAAAATTTGTTAGCCATTCGTCAACTGATGAACTTTAAATATAAAAATAAATAAATATAAATATTAACTTAAATACTCAAATATTTCTTTAGAATTAAAACAACAAAACAATTCGATTTCAAGCTAAACCGTCTTTTTTTAATTAGCATCTAAAAAGTCGAAAAGTCCGTCAACGCTACATAAAAGACTTTGATATAGCTAAATATTGTAGAACTTGCGATTCGATTGAGATATCTCAAATAAATACAAATAAGAGTATCTAGGGTTACAAAAAAAGATTTATACCCCCCAAAAATTTCTTGAAAAAGAATTGTAACCTAGAATTTATAGCATCTAAGCGGCGTTGTTTTTAATTAATGCCAAAAATCTGAAATTAATGCACAAAACCACGAAATACCATTAAAAAATAATCAACTTGTAGTAATTTAAACTATGAAATATTCCAATCCCAACTGTCTTGCGAATTATTTGAAGGTCCCTGCATCTTTAAAGAGTATCTAATAGTTACACTCAAAAAAGCCATTAAAAAATTGAAATATATTATATATGTTCGTTGTTCCTATTTCATGGTTCTTAGTTATTTCGCATATACATTTTAAGTAGTAAATGTAAAACAAAGGCTGAGCTTCAACACACGCAGCGCGCACATACTCTGAAACACACAATTACACTAACACACGCACTCACACACACTTAAAGCTTGATGTAAATGTATTATTGAGAGGACGAAATGTTTAAGCACTCAACGACATACTTATGCCTTGTTGGCATCTTTATGCTAAATTTAAGTTAATATGATTTACATTTACTTGGAAAATGACAAGTAATGGCGTTTATATGCATTGTATCTAAGCGGCACTCATGCACACAGCTAGCTTCACACACAAATACATAAACAAGCAGATTTTCCATGAATTTTCGCTTTGTTGTTGCCTATTGTTGTTGCTTGTTAAACTGTGCCCACAATCCACAACAATTGCCATTAAAGATCAATCAAAAACGTTTATCCTTGATTATTTGTCATTATCCTTTGGTGCTGTTGCCTTCGCTTCGCTGCTTTGTTGCCTATATGTCAGCACAACAACAACAATAACGACAAGAGGACGACGAGGACAACAACAGCAACTTAATCTGCACAGAAAATGGCGCATATAGCTATAACTGTTTACCAGTACATGGCTCATGCCCCATGCCTCATGCATGATGGAACAAGGAGCAGCGCTGGCGCGCGGCTTCATGTTGGGTTATTGAGCTTTTTATTTATTTTGTGCATTTGAAATGCTACAGGCTAATGCCAGCCAAAGCAAACCAAACCCAGCGTGGAGCGCGTGATAAATGACATTAATCCGCCATGTTCAACGATTTCAAAATGCCTACTATGTGAGCATGCCCAAACACAGATACTCACACGCACACATACACACACAGACAGAGGCCGAGGCTGGCTTTCATGCACAAACTATATTTGTTTTGTTAATAGCCCTTTAAATGCTTAGCCCAAGCGTGCGCAGCTGATAAGACAAGTGGCTGACATGGCTTTGATATATAGACAGATACATGGACTTATAGCTACTTTCAACCAGGTAGCAGTAGCAACTATTAATATTCATTAAAATGCCACATGTGTGTGTGTGTGTACGCTAGTGTGTGTGTGTGATGCGTATACAAGGCCTTGGGCCAAAAGCAAAATGGCTGCAACACCAAATGTCCAGTAACGAAGTAAGGTTGCCCTAAAAAACTATTATTATAATAAATTGTCTTTCCCCTGCCATTCACAAAAAATTAAGCCATTTTAAACCTTATTAAAATCCGATTTTTGCAACATGGACCTGAAGGTTGGTGGTTCGATTTCGATTTGCAGCACTAGAGCATTTGCCTAGCACTGGCATAGTTAGCAAATTGAAGCTATTTGCCTAGGAAAATCTCTATTAATGAAGACACCGCCGTTCGGCTTCGGCCATAAACTGTAGATCCCTGTTCTTTTTGAACAGTTATAGAGAATCTCTATGCGCCGTCTTTGGATCGATAATCACAGGGGATCTTCGCAATATATTTTCGCAAAATTCCCGTAAAGCGAGAATTTTCTTCCAACAAAATCGGTTGCCAAAAATAGGAGCAGATACAGTTTAGTTCATTAAGTTTACTATAAAGAGAATAGATACACAACAAGCTTAGAACCAGGTCGCAGAGATTTTGAAGAGTAACTATTGACGTGAGTTGTCTGGTAAAGCCAGCTTGTAAAAGACAACTCATTTTTGGGCGAAAATTTCCTTCAGACGGTGAAATCTGAAGCAGGCGGTCTGAAGGATATTATCGGTCACAAGGCCTATAAAAATTAATTGTCTTTTAGCAGCATAAGGCTATGCACAGTAACAATTTCCCTCAGTATGTCGATTTGAGGATACTTTACGGTAATAGATAGATATGAGTGCTCAGAGTAATTATCAATTGCTGCAAACTAGCTTCTAAAGATTTGCCCTTTTCCTTAACAGACGAAAAACTGTTTTCAAACTAAAGTCAAATGAGCGTTACAAACTTACTCAAAAACATATAATACTTGACTGCGTTTAGTGTGCGCAAACTTGCCAAATTGATTTCACATAAACTCTTTTGGCAAATTCAAATCCAAACAGTCCAAGCTGCACCCTGCCAGCTTTATAACATATATTAACTGTTTCTTACTTTTGACGACCGCGTCAAGGTGTTCATATATAGATACCTACACTTATATATAGATTTCCAAGCTCACACTGCCATATACCACATCCCATCCTGGCCTGGCAATCATTAATTTATCAATGCGAGCGCCTTGGGAGCGCATGAAAATTTTTTGCTTTAACATTTTTTTTATATGCTTTTTTATTATTATGTATTTGCTTGCATATGCGTGGGCGTGTGTGTGAGTGTGTGTATCTGTGTGAGTGACTGTGTGCGAGAGTGTGTGTATCTGTGTGAGTGACTGTGGGCGTATATGTGTCAGAGAGTGGGTGTGGGTGCAGTAAGCTTGTTGCTTGCTGCCAAAATAAAGTCAAAAATCAAATGTTTTTGATATCGACTTTGACAGCTTCATGACAGCGCTCAATAAATTTTGATAACGCTGCAAAAACCGTGCGCCTCTCAGGCATATAAAGAAATTGAAAATAAAAAGGAGCCACACATAGGAGTTGTATATATTTATATATCTATATTGTGGAAATCTCAGCTTCACACAAACACACACATGCCCACGCATGAGAAGTATCAAGTAGCTGGGGGATACCCAAAAGCTAAGCCAAGTTATGGAGTATATTCTGCCTCACTTACTTAAGCTTCAACACTGTGCGAAAAAACGTTTACCTTCGAGACGGATTTGGTTGTTGTTGCTGTTCCAATGTTAGCCTTTGGGGGTTCTATTGAGGCAACAATATTGCGTAATTGCCAGATGGCAAATATTGTTGAAATGCAATAGCTTTGCGTGACGCCAAGATTTGTTTATGAGCAATTAATATGCTTGTAGAGGATACACATACGCACTGGGCCCCGGCTCTTTATCTTAGTGTAGGTAGTGTAAATTTACAACAGCTAATGGGTTTTGGCCAGAAGCGTGTTTTGAATAAATTGCAGAATTTCTCTGGTATACGATGTGTCACATTTAGTGGGACTATTTGACTATTATGGGACTATTTTAAACTAAACCCTCTGAGTTATTCGTGTAATTTATGTATCAAGCAATTGTCCATCAAAATCTGCTATTCTTCATGTACTTGATAAAGTTTGAAATTGGTAGAAAACGGCTCAATGCCATGGGAAGGAATATGAAGCAAAAAATAAAAGCAAAGAAAAAGTTCCACATGTTTGCTTGCAATTGGTACTATCCTAAAAGAAATTGTTTATTGCATCGTAACTGGATATTTCGAAGCGCAGAAAGACTTGCAGATAGGCCGGACATGCCTCTACGTCTACAAAATCATGCTCTGTATTTGGTGCGTTCAGCTGAGTATGATATATTCTGAAGCCATGTGAAACTATCACAGGGCATCAGTATCGAATGCGGTTGATGTTTTTGAACCGAAAAATAAACGAAAAATAGCCACAATACAAGGAAAAACTTGACATAGTTATTCTCCCGCCTGACAATGCTCAAGATCACAAAAGTGATCTAACTTTACTACTTAGATGGGAGTTCAGAAATGGGATTTCTTTTTATCGTAATATTTTTGTTTTAAAACTTAACTACATATGTATTATATATTATATACTATATATATTATATATACTATATATACGATGTATAAATTTTGTTATATTTATATGAAATCCGCGCTTTAAAAACTCCACTCGTTACAATATTTTAGCAATGCCCAATTTAAGTTCATTAGATGGCGCCAGCAGTATTGGTAGCTTACTAGCTTCGATTTATCTTTACAAAAATCATTAAAATATAAATTATAACTTTTTTATAAACGGATTTAATATATTTAGCCCCTGCGACTGTCTTAACTTAATTCAATATATGTTTGTCATGCTGTTCGAAATTGATTTTCGTTGAAAAAACAATAATGCAGAAGAAGCGAAATTGCCAAATCTAAGTTAACCACAAATTATAAAATATCATTCGATTTCAATAAATTTCAAAATATTTTCGATTGATAGCAGACATATGACTAGATAGGTAATAACGATTGGAATCTTAAAAAAGCGTTGGTGTTTAAATATGAACTTTAATTGTAGGTTTCACTCTTTGTTTTGAGTTACACAAATATACAAACGATTTCCAGCTTTCCAAAAATTAATTAAGTGATAAATTAAATAACAAATAAAATCAAAAAATAATTATGAATATGCATTCTGTGTTCCATGTTCGACCAATTTCTACTTCCTAAAATTCCAACCATTCACTTAAAACCAATTACTTCAAGAAGATATCGATTAATGTACGATTAATTGCTTATAAACGTGTATCCTGCAATCTGGATATTTCTAAAAATTTGACGAATAGAAGTACGCACCGTACAACTACTCTTCGCTTAAGTTGCAGAACATTTGTTTAATTTACATCCCATTTTTGTCAAATACTCCTACGATAAAAACTTTCCAACAAATCAGCGACATTTTATGTACCAGTTATCAATTTTATTAATTTCCATATTTCGGCGTCGCAAACATTTTGAGTGACGCAATGCGAAATCATTTAAAGATGGCTGCTGCCGCCGCTGCTGCTGCTACTGCCTCAATCAGCCGTCTAAGCCTTAAAACCAATCAAAAAGCAGACATCACCAAAAAAAAAATAAAATCAGCAAGAAAAAATATAGATATGAGAGAAATATATAAAAAAGAAAAAGTAAAACCCCAAACACTAAGCCAAATCACGCGTAATTTTATTTATTTATTGATAATTTGCGGCTCTGTCGCACACGCATCACACAAACATATGCTTTTGACATCGAGCAACAAAAACAAGATATATAAAACGATTTTTACGCGTATTTATGCGATTTCGTTGGATTTTCTGGAAATCTGCTTTCGGATAACATTCATGCGTATTTACAATAAGTGAGAGCGGGTTGGTTGAGCGCCGCCGCTCATGGGATGGGGTTTTTTTCTGGTCTCCAAGGAGGGATTGAGGAGAGAGAGAGAGAGTAAAGCAGCGTAGCCTTGTCGTAGAACGATTTAACATTTGATTGATGACAAATGCAAAAGCTGCCTTTTGATCATCCCGATAATGCTGACAAATACAGATGCCAACGCCTGGACGAACACGCCCCATACGGCAAACCAAGCAAGCTACTCATCTGTCAAAGCAAATTACATGCCACCTTATATACTCTGTGTGTCTCTCTGTGTGTGTGTTAAAATGTGAAAACGTTTATTCATTGCATTTAATGAAATTTTTTGTATGATTGAGTTTTATCTTTTTTTATTTTTTTTTTTTACTTGGCCAGGAATATATTATTTTTACTTCCCTTTTTTTTGTATTTTATTTATTTGTGCTTAAACGTGAGCCAACATGTCGTATGCATAATATGTGCAAATTAAATGTAATAGCTGAAAATATTCATGCATAAATAGCTGCACGTAGCCGAGTTACTTGAGAAATGAGTAAGTAGCCCAGTAGGGCACGCGGGCGCCAGCGAGGACTAAGCTCTATAAAGGACTAAGGCAACAAATTTGTTTATAAGTGCACGTCAAATTTGATCGTTTTGCAAATGCAGAGGAAATGTTACTGCGATATTATATAAGCATACTATTTATTATGTGCGTGAGTCTACCACGGCTAACTATTGCTCTCTCGCTTACGCTTTGTAGCTCTATCTCACTTCCTCCTGCCGCTACTGTATGTTCATGTTGTTGTTTTTTTTTTACACAAAAAAAAATGGCAGCACGTCGTGAAAATATTATTCACATTGAGCAAGGCTTTTAACGGTTCGGCATGCGCTACATTCTGCAGTTTTATTGAGTTTACTGCAAAACGTTGAAAAGTCTGGGAAGGTAGATATTTTGGTTGAAGGTGATATAGTTATACAACTCTAAGGATTCTCAAAATGTTGGAAGAATCGAGACAACAATCGTTGGGCAATTTGTGGCAGCATAAGAATATTTCGTGTACAGCTTGTGTCGAAAATGGATTTATTTTGATTTTAATTCATCTAGTTTTCTTTTATTTTAAAAGTGTCCTAAGAAGAAATTGCAAGAACTAAAAATTATATAATATATATAATGAGCAATATAATTATATAAAAATATATTTTTTTGTATATTTTATTTCCATATCATTTACCAAAAAAACAACATTTTTCGGAAATTAAAATATTTATTTTTTTAGTTTTTATATTTTTTCGCATTTTTATTCATAAATCGTAGTGACTTGATTTAAGGAGTTCTTGCTCTGTTGTTTTAAAAAAAAATGTCAAACTCAATATGTCAAACTTCATAAGTATAAAAAGAACTAGAATAGGTAATTAAATATATATTTTTTCGTTATATAATCATAAAATAATTTATTAATAATATTATAATTATAATACATAATTAGGTAGGACCACTGCGCTACCGAGGTCCTGATAAATAGTCATAGTCGCTTCTAACCAAAAGCTCGGTGGTACGATTCTACCCAGCTGCATTGATGCATTTGGCTAGCACTGACATACCTAGCAAATAAATTGACGCCATTTACCTATAAAAATCTGTATAATATTTATTTATAGAAAATCTATGAATTTATTAACATTTAAATAAAAATTTCAAAAATTATTAGGTATACTTTTATTAATATTTTTTTTTTCTTAAATTTACACCAGAAATTTAATTTATTATAAACAATAAATTGTAATATTATTATGAATAATATAATAAGTAAATACACATAATTAAAAATTTTAACTTCACAAATTTGGTCAACTTAAAACAATTTGAAAGTTTTAGTTTTTTTAAGTCGCTTATAAAAAAATTTGCATAATAAAAGGCTTGTTTTGCTTATTTAATTTTGCTTCAATACTATTTTTTTTTTAATTTTCGCCAATCCCATGAAAGGGCATGATTATATAAAGATAATACACATATTTAGGAAACACACTTAAAAAACAATAAGAATATATTTACTTGTTTGATAAAATATCATTTATTTAATTATAAAATTGTATTTTTAGAGCTTAGACTTAAAAAATATCGCAAAAAAAAAACTAAAATTTCTGCAGTTTTTTTGATTTTGGCATCCCGACCAAACTGCATCATTCTTTAAAAAAAATCATTGTTGGCAGACCCCAGTAGCTTCATTGTATTTAAGGTATAATTATTACTTTGTTTTATACAATTTAAAAAATATATATTCCACAAGCAAACTCAAAATAAAAATAAGAATTTTTTTCTTTTTAAAAATTTTCCAAATATATTACTTTAGATATAAGTATATTTTCTTTAGCCTTGAAAAAAATAAAAACATTGCAATTTTTAGACAATTTTTAACACTGAACGTATAATTAATTATAATCATTTTAATTATTTTATTTATAAAAATTATATAAATGTTCAAATAGGACAGATCTCGAAAAAAATAATTCGCAATAAAACCACAATTTTTTTTTAAATTTGTATGTTGGGCTCATTGGACTTTATGCATTTGTCTTAATTTTATAAGTTTAAAGAGAAACTAAAAATGCTTTGATTAAATTCTTAATTTTTTTAAAGTTCTGCAAAAAAAAAATGTTGGAATGGTAACAAATTTTCTGTTTTAAGAAAATTTTCAATAACTATCCACTGTCCACTTAATGGAGCAAAAATGTATCGTAAGATATCTATGTAATCTCATACTCTATATGTATTTCTGAATTCCTCATTATATACCAATATATCTGTGTTATAGCTACACATATCTTCATAATCACGTCAAACTTATGCTCATGACCTCATTTAAAAAGTTATATTTTATTAGTTTTAATAATTTAATTACGCAGTGCAACATTGAGTTTATAGCGGCACATAGACCAACTCTAATTCCGTTTTCTTTCAACTTTCAACTCAAATGTCTTTTTATCTATACCCCCTTAACCTCATATTAAAAACTCAACTTTAAAAACTTTGCCCGATTCATTGCGACATCAAAGTTTTTCACAAAATCTTATAGCACACCGCACTCAAACTTCCATCTAACCGAACCAAATATTATCTACGAAAAACAACTGCTTGCTCAGTGCCAAAGGAAAACAAACAACGCAAGACATCCTAGCACATTACGCAAAGGAAATTATTTTTTACCTAAGCGACATATATTTCTTTTTTTTTTGTGCGACTTTTTTTTCTGCAGCTACTCTTTCAAAATGTAATACACGTTGAAAGAGTTGACAACTTGCACAGTTCTACATTCACACAGTACACACACACACACGCAGATACACCAAGTTACGCTCATAGATACACACACCCACACACACACACACATACATGCAGAGAGTTCCAGCCAAGTCATTTATATGCAAGTCAAGCGTTTTCAAACTTTATGTGAAAAATTGACGCCGGCAAATAGGAAAAACGAACAAAAAAAAACTAAAAATAAAAGCACACAGGAATATATATATAAGGGCAAAGTAGAAGATCCTGCCAAGTTGAAGACATGCACGTGCATGCATTTAAAAATGTGCCCCATGTACGTTTTAATTTACAAAAATGGCTAAACATAATTTATAAGCAAAAGAAAATAAAATAAAGTATAAATAAATGCATACGACGATACAACTTTTGCTACTTGAAGTGAGCCTTTGAGTGGCGGCAAGCATGTCAGGGCTTTAGGTGAAAATTGTCCAAAAGTCGCACTAAACGAGCTGACTCAGCACAGGTGCAATTACACGTGCCGGCGGAGAGAACTGTCGCTGAAATGCCTAAGGTGCGGCTGAAGCTGTTGCTATACTTTGAAACAAAAACAATTGCTGAAATTACGTATACGCCTTGTAGATGGTTACGGGGCGTTTAATAGATGCTTTAAAAATCTGTCTATTATTTGAGATATCGTTTTTATATAGGAATGGGAGTTCTATATAAAGTTAGATAAGTGACAACTTCAATAATCAGTGACAAATTTTTCCTTAGTAGAACTCTTCAACTTTTGATAAAAGTTATAGATCGACTAATACCGCTTTGGAAGAGTCGTTCCAAAACAATGTTTAGCTTAGAGAAGCTTTGAACATCGAGTTATTGTCATTCTCAGGAGTTGGGCATCGCTCGACAAATTCTCTTCATCGCATAATTCGTGTGAACTTCCAGTTGTTTCCCTAGAAAATCCGCAAGCCAGACCATCTCAACCCAGCTGAGTTTTCGCAAGATGTGAACTATGCCAAATGGACCACTGAAATTGCTAAGAACGAACTCCAGTTTTGGAAAAAAATCGTTATGTCAGTTAATAAAAATTATCTATTCTCTGCTACTAGAAACCCTTAAATAATTGAAGCACAGCCACTATTGTTTGGTGTGATATTTATGGGAATATGATCGATACTTTTTCGAAGACGATAATGCAGCAATGATAATCGACAATAGTGAGCGTTATCGAGAAATGATAACAGATTTGATGATTCACAAGGTTTGAATAGCTTTGGGTTCCCACAAGATGGCGCAACATGCCACAGATAGATATGAGGGTGGCAGAGGTGACAAAATCACCGCCTCAGACATTCAGGAAAAAAAAGCCAATTGTGCCATACATGCCATACAACCCGTTAAATAGTCGACTTATTGGGATCATTCTTCCCTTTTCTTTTGTGGGGATAACATATGATGCAAATCCAAAACAAAGGAGAACAGTGAAAATAAAACAGACTTTGTGCTCATGGATAAAGTGGTCATTTAAGTGATATCATATTCAAAAAGTAGCTAAAATAAATCCCCTTGAACCGAAGTAAATGATTACCAAAATGAAACCAAAAAAATGTTCTCTTTAATTGTTATTTTCGAATCCAAATGCTTCAACTTTAAATAACCTAAAGGGATTGTCGCAAAAACCTTAAGAAGTCCTTAAAAATTGAAATTGTAGATATGGTTCGCTTTTTGTGTATGAGCTTGTCGTTCGTAATAAATTAAATTTCTTATTAACAAAACAATGGATATATCCTTAATTTATTTAGGAAATTCCTATTATATATCAAGTTATCTATGACTGCATATTCTAATTAAAATTTTTAAAGAAATTGAAGCCATTTTGAACAAAAGAAAATTGTATAAGAAATTCACATTTTAATAATTACTTTTGACATTAAAAAATAAAAATCAACAACAGCTAAGAAACTCCGAGAGAATATCGAGTTTCTGATAATTGCCTATAATTTCTAGTTCTTAGAGGCATATCACTTTAATTTTTTTAATTAAAATCTTGTGTCTTTTTTTTTTAATTAAATCACTTTCTAACATTAATATATTAACCCTATAATTTAAAAAACTTTTTATTTATTATATTTTGTAGAATTTTTAAAAATTAAAATTAACTGACATTTGTAACACAAATAGTTTGTATTTATAATTTATTCAAAAAAATTGTTCCAAAATAATTTTTTTTTATTTAATTTCTTTTCAAAAATTAAAAATAATTAATGCACAGCATTACACTTTTATATTTGGTTTATTTAGAAAAATATATATTTTTATTTCAAACTTTGAGACAACTAAAATTAAGAAAAATTCATGAGGACAATTAATTTTCAAACAAACGCTTTGCTGCCTAAATAATTAACAATTAATTGAGATGTACAACTTAGTCCAGTTGTTATTATAAATAAAAAATTAAAAAATATTAAATTAGAACAAGAAAATTTTGATGGGTGAATTATATTTCATCTTTACCTCATTCTATTATCTATCATTTCCTCTTATTTACATACTGACTGCATTTTATATCTAAATAAATATAAAAAAAAAAATTACAATTTACTATGAAATTTCAAAATCGTTAAGCAAACCAACAGATCTCCCTCAAGCCGTATATGCCCCGCAACTTTTTACTAAGAAACGATTACTCTTTTGCACAAAAATCCAACTCTGGCCCGCTTAAAAAAGAAACAGACTGACATTATTTACAAGCAGCTGCCATATTTTCATTGGCAAAATATTAAACACGTAAAATCTATAAAAAAATATATATATATTGCTCTAGTAGATTTCAGTTCGCCATTTGTCTGCCGTTGCGGCAGGAGGCCAGCCAATCTGGCTGCCAGAAATGATGCCCATTAAAGTTTGGCAAAACATTTATGACCCAAACATGACATAAGCTCGGCTAAGGTGAAATTTTTCGCAACAGCACGAAGCACTCGACCTCGACGAAGTCGTCCGTATGCCGTGCCGTCCGTGCAGCTATTAATCCCGCACACATTTAACCTACAAGGCGACACATGGGGGGGCAGTGTGTGCCACACGGACAGCAGCTAGTCAGCCATTTTGGCCAGACGGCATAAAGTAAATTGTGCACATTTTGACACATCATTTGACACCGGGTGTCAAAGTGTATGCCTCTGCTTGGGTATGTGTGTGTCGCAGCAGACAAAAATGAAAAGTTAAGCAACCCCCCCACTACTAGTCAACCCCACCGACGCCCACGCAGGTGTAAAGCAACGTGTAAGCCAACTTAGAATACATAAACACTCACTCACTCTCTCTCTCTCTCTCTCTCACTCTCTCTTAGTGAGACACAGTAAACAACTTAAGCTGCCCTCGGACAAGCTGTTTGCCATCTCTTTATCCTTGCAACCTTGCCCCTGGCAAAGCTTGGGTCAGCACAAAAGTTACTATGGTCGCCACTGTGCCAAAAGGCTTTTGGTTCATGCGAACATTAAAATTTATAAATAACTGCGGCACGGCCGCATTTTACTTCCACTTCCTCCTTTTTGGGGCTATTTTTAGTTACATTTTACAAGCTTCCTGTAGTTAATAAATATTTGGTCAAGTCTACATAGATAAGTTTCCAGGAGTTTTTCTCAAAATAATGAAAAGGCTTCAAGTTGACCGTTGCCCCAAAGCGCTTGCCTCTAATCAAATTAAATTTTCCTGCAAGTGATCAACATTTTTTTTTTTTTAATGTATAAAAATATTTACATATTTATATTTATTGGCAGCTGCTGCATTTTATTCTTGAAGGATGAATGTGGCAGCAGCAACAATAACAGTGTGAGGCCTATGGATGTTGATATAGGACCGGAAATTTCATGAAACTTAAGTAACCGGCAGTTGTTGAGTTCAAAAGTATGCGACTAGTTAATGCTCTGAACTGTTTAAGTCTAACAAAACCTACAGGTCAATATTTTGTAGTTGTTTAATTTTAGACTTACAGATAACCGAATAACATACCTCGACCCGATACACGAAAAATTCATATTTATGGTAAAATTTAAGCAAAAATAGGTAATATCCTGAATTACTTTACATTTCTTTATAAATCGGTAATTTTTATATCCATGATAATAATGCAAGTCTATGTATCATAGCTCTATACAGAGAAATTTTTAGACAATAATGTCGAAATAGGCAAATATAAGTTAACTTTTATTGAGATAAATTAAGAAAAGTCAAACTTATTATAGCTTGAAAGGGTGTCTTCAAATTCGTATTCCAACAGAGCATTTGATAAGTTCTTCGAGCGTATTTCAGAGGCATTTTTACCGAACCAAATTTTTTTAAATTAACCCTAAACGTATCTCGAAAAATTCAGCAAAAATTTAAGAGTCGATTTAAAAGCTTATTTTCCTTCCTTATTACTCCGCTTGGGAACTTAGTTCCTCTACTAGAGCCTTCCAACGATTTCTGTTTTCGCCGTCTGTTTAGCTCCATCCCATGTGTTCGCCTGGGTCAGTTCATGAAAAATGGATCTTCTTATTACTATATTATCGAATCAGCTTTTTGTTCTAGATCAAAAGTTACGAAAGCTGGACTTCCAACTATGTACGAGACCTTAGATAGAGCAGCACCGGAGAAGAGTACAAAGCTGACATTTTGTGTTCGCTATTGCATTTGACATTAAGATTAATATTCAAAACACTTTGTACAGAATTCTAACTATCTTAGTAAAACTTCCCGAAATATGCCTGATTTTTGTGTGAAACCCATTTTTAATCAAAAAAGTCTAGAAAATTCTTATTTTTATTATGAAATTACTTTCGCCAAAGCAAATTATATTATAATGCGAAATTCTTTCCACATAACAAGCGTTTACCAGGCGTACCAATATTTTTATGCAAATTTTTTAATTCGCTTATTAAAGGACACTCATTGCAGTATATACGATTTATACAAAAAAGGGATACATAATATTCAAATCAAAATCAAAAGCAATACATAATATTAGTCAAATATTTATTCGAAATGCTAATTATGCATAAACATTTGCGCTTTTGAAATACAAAATTGTTTAATTAACTTTTGTTTTCATTATCGTTTCCTTCTGGACTGATGCCTGAACTTGCTACAAAAGCTTTCTGATCGTACTTATCGACTGAATTTTGAGGATGGCACCACCTAGCGGTAGTTGTTACGACATGATTCGAAACTAAAATAAATGCTTTGTTTACAATCAATTTCTTTCATATATAAATCATACATATATTTCATATATAAAGATTTTCTTTTATAAACTTTGCTTTTCTTTTGCGAAGCATGAAAAACACTTTTGAGAGTTCTTTAAAATCGGCTTAAGAACTAAATAAAGTAAGTCTTCCGACTCGTTTTTCATTGATTTATTTTTATTAATTCAATATATAAATATTAATGTTTATTTTAGCAATATTCTTTCTTTGTCATTATTAAAAAGATATTCCAAATTTAATACCCTTACAAGTCAATATTTTTTAAGTTCTGACTTTATATCACATATTCCTAAAAAAAAAGCAACGAATAAAGCGTTGAATTCAATTAACTTTACTATAGAACTGGAAGATATGATTGTTTCAAAAATGCATTTATTGCTTAAAAGGCACAAGTCAAGTTAAAGAAAGAGGTAAGTTGTGCACTCTTAGTTTTGTATAAATTCATTTACTTTAAATTGTTTATTATATTTATGTAGCTTGTTAAACATTTAAAATATAAATAGCGTTTTTTTTCTTTTATTTATGGTGAAACAATTTTATTTTTTTTTTATTTTAAACATTCTTCTCTTAGTTGGTCAGCTCCACAAAGCGCACAACGTAATCACATTTCTCTTACCAGCTGTGCTTGATTCTCGGAAAACTCATCAGTGACAGCCATTTAAAGGTATTCCCAGTAGACAGTTTATTTGACAAACGAAGCAGAAGCTTGTGACAAAAAATGAAGAAAAACTGCGGTTTCTCTCAAGAAACCAAGGCTTTGCCAAGCTTCCGCTATTCCTGGAAAAACCTAAACCCAAACCATTTTTATTAAAAAAAGTGGAATTTTTTCTAAATGTGACAGTATTCTAAAAGCTTAGCTGTGCAGTTGAAATATGAATACATCTTAGAGCATAAGTGAGCTTTCAGGCTATAGTTACTGAACGACAACACTTTACGCTTAAGACAAATGCTTTTTAAATTAATATTCAGATTTAAGCATGTTTTATATTCAAAGTAAATTAAACAATAGTTGGTGACTACAATTGTTACTTCTCTTACTTTTTCATCAATTCTACATAGCTTTTAGAACCCAACTAACAACTTACCACTGCTGCATGCTTTTAAGCTGTTTTCATAAATATTTTCCTCTGTTTTATTTCACTCTCAAAGAGACTGCTATAGTCGCCGCCATCTTCTAGCCCAAAAACAAAGCCAGTTAAAGCCAACTCATATATCATAGCATAAAAGTTGCTTTTTAAAGCCAAACACATTTGATTTATTTAAAACCAAGTAAAAGTTTTACCGAAAAGCCAGCAAAATGCTGAATTATAGATTGCTGCTTGTAAAAATGTTTACACTAGGGACGAGCAGTGGGTGAGCAGTGACTATTAACTTGGCCAAAACAGCCACAACAACCAGACAACATATGAATTTGTAGCTCAGAAATAAAGCAACTTTATGCAGGTGCACACACACACATATATTACACAGCAGCAACAGCAAAACCAACAATAACATCCACCATCAAGCCGAAACAAGCCAAAATTGATTTATAATTAAGCCTTTAACAATTCTTGGCTTCAAGTTCAAATGCCAGGGCTCATTAATGCGCCGAAACTAAACTCATTAAGACGCAATTGCTAAGCGCCTTAAGGTATGCAACGGCAGCTAAAAACATTTTGTTGCAGGTTGCGCTCCTGATGAGCAAACAGTGGTGCAGTTGACAGGGTTCATTAAGCCCAAAAGCTGCTGTAAAAATTATTTATTTGTTATAAAATAATAGTTAGCAATCTTCAATATTAAAGTTCAATAGTGTCCGGAAAAATTTCTATCACCACAATTATCGCTTTTGGTGTAAGAGGCTCTTAAAAGATAACAATTTGAATGCAGGCAGTTTTAGCTTCAAGAAGGGTCTGACGCAAAACCATAACATTTTAAAGATTTCCCAAAGATCAGTAATGGAGAGTCTTTAAGCAACGTCTTATAAACCCAAGTATCTAGTATGTGATAGTTTACCGGGATTACAGACCAGCGCCGGTCTAAAAGGAAAACCCAAAATAAATTATATCTATTCACAACTAAAAAACCCTCACATTTTCAAATAGATCAGTACCAAGATACCAAGTAAATTGACGAACTGTGAAGTCGGCTGCTTTTGTAATAAAACTCCAATTCGTATTGTTTGTGGCCAAACACTTGGAATATTATAAAAATTATAATATTTTAATTATATTAAGGCGACTCGGCTTACTTTCGCCTGGAACACAACATTGTCCAAATATTTCTTGATCTACGAAATTGTTGCTATATTTCGATCGCCAATTATTACAAAATAATAAATTTTTTCAATACGTTCATCGTTTCCTCGAAATATCTGTACCGAATTGAACGTTCGTTTACGTGAATGCTTAAGAGAAAAAATACGGAATCAAACTAAAAACTTTTCGAAAATAATGCTTGATTGTGATTTTGATTGAATCAGCAAATGTTGTTCAAAAAGTCTGCATTTATTCTATATATCGCTACAATAATACCTTTTAATTGAATCTCATATTTTCTATTCATGTTGTATTTAAAATTCCTACCATTGCATACAACTACAATATAAGCACTCATCTATATAAGGACAATGACTCCAGTTCAGTTTTTACTTCTTGGTTTTGAATATCTCAAGATTCAATCTACGCCACTGATAAACCTTAAGTTGTTTCAATTTAAGTAAACTAATCTGCTGACCAAGCATAACATAAACACGTATTTAGAAGCTGGCCTGATGACCAAACCGACTGACTACCTGATGACCACCACATGACCAAACAAGAGCCACGCCCTGTGCTACAGCGCAATAGTGGCAATGCCAACAACTGTGGCAACATCAATGTCAACATTAAACACGACAGCGCAACGGTCACAAAATGAAGCTGCAACATGGCAGTCACTAGCTGCCGGCATGGCGTCCTCCACACACACACACACACACACACAGCCGCCACATCAACCATCGCTGATGCACTGGGAGTCATATGAAAAGTTGCGAGGTCACAGCGCGTAACTCGATGCCGAAATTAACCCAACGGTAGATATAGGCTGCGGAGTCCTGGCGGCAGCAGCAACAGTAACAGCAACTTTCCTGGCATGGGCATTGTAAATTATACCAGAGAGAAAGAGAGAGAGTCAGCGTAAGTGAGCTACACAGTGTGAGAGCGTGTGGCGGGGCAAGTGGATAGCGGACATGTTGCAACCAGCGCAAAGTTGCAGCACGACGAGAGCACAGCACATTTAAGTTGATCCAATGACATCAAATTGGCATTTTATGCGCCAATTTTAAAATTGCGACCAGTGCGACCACGCCCACACATACACTCCAACAACTTTCATAGATACGCTGACATTCACACAGATACACACATACACACACACTGCCATACCATGTGCATGCGAAACTCTAATTATGCGGCCAGAACCGGAGCGCAGTAAAAGTTCAGGCCAACTGTTTAGCAATGTTATGCATAAGGGTTTCGAGGTTGGTTTTACGGTCACGTTGGGTTTTTCGCTTGTCGAAAATTTTAATTATGCTTTCGCGTTTTTGGCAATAAAGTGTAAAGGGGAATGCCAAGCTGCTCCTGTCACAGTTTAACGGCAATCATTGCCAGCCGTGTCCCGTATTCCCCCAGCACACCCAGCACCGTGAAAAAATATGATGCATGAAAAGCATTAGATGGAATGCATGAATGGGTTTTAGTTGGTTCGGTTGATTTTTTTTTTTTTTGCCACAGAGATTTGGTCGAAACGCTGGAAGGCCTGCCAACGGCAACACTTTGAGCAGCTAAACGTCATAAGCTGGTAGAGTTGGTGCTTGGGACATAAGTATCCTGTGTCTTTTATGGCCAACATTTTGTAAGTGGGTCATGGTCGAATTTATATTCAAGTCAAGATTTTGGATTTCGAAATTTGCTCAATTTGCATTAAGTCCACAATTGGGGGAAAGCAGTTGAATAGAATCAGAATTTTTTGTGGAAAATATATACGAAATAGAATACGTTTTTCAACACTTTTTCTCTAGAAAAAGGCAAAACAGTATATATATAGAGAATAAAGTAGAGGTGAGAACTTTAGCCAACACAAAACTCACTATTTTTTGTTTATGAGTTTACAACTTTCAAATGAAAGTGGAAGAATTTCTTTCTGAAAAAGTCTAATTAAAAAGATGTGCTCTTTTTTCGTTTCAATGGTTATGACCAATATATGTTGTCTTAAACTTGAGCTAAAGTTCTTGGCTTATTATTGTCACAAAAAGAAGTCTTCCGGCGTTAAATCAGCTGATCTCGATATGTTCTTCAAAACGGAGTTGCAACTCTTAGAATTTTTACACATTCATTTAGCTGCATCAGTTTTAAGTTAAGAATTTCTAGAATATTTTATTCACTCAATACTTCCTAATTTACGTTACTCAGTTGGAATAAATATCAGGATATGCCACACATAAACGTGCATGACAGCCCTACAAGCCATCAGTCCATACTAAACTTCACCACATTCACAAATTATAACTAGCATTCCACACTTTGTCACCTTATACCTAAAAGCATTGCAACACGTATTTATTTAATATTATTATTTCGCAGAAAAACTATGTTTTTAAATTTAATTTGTAGCCGTAAACATTTATTGGCACGCCAAGTTAAACATTGCAAAAAACCCACATCAGAGGTACTCCCAAAAATAAAATAACTTTAATTATGTTATTTGTTTAAAATTATTTTAATTTGAGAATTTTTATAAATACTGCAGCGTAGAAAGTATTCTCGACGACCAAAGCTCCGATGGAAAGACTAAGTAAAGGATAATCTATCTTCACTTGTAGTGACCAATTGGAGTAGGTGCGCGCAAATCAGGGGCGTCTGACGACACCTAATGAGGTGCGCTGAAACCTGAAAACATTTGGGCCAACAAGTTGCAATATTTTATTTGGATTTTTCTTATAATCGAATATGTGCTGCTGTCGCCTTCACTGAAACAAATTTATATGATTTTAAAAGGAATGTTTCATATCATAGAACTTAATACTGAGAAATTTTTTCCAAACTTGTTTTATCTAAAACTGAAAAATATCTCAAATTGCAAATTAACTAATAAGATTTTTTAAATAAATCTTCTGATGTATTATAACCCCAACAAAGTATGCTGTTAGTTTCCTGCTTACGATGCTCGTAAATGGATTGCATCTTTCAACATTAAGTTTTCCGTAAAAGAATTCAAATATCCATATAAATAAAGCTTCCCTCAAAAAAACAAAAGCATATAAAAACAATTCACCATAATATCGTTTATTGGAGATACGAAAAATCGAATGTAAATAAAAAAATATTTTTGCATTTTTAACGCAGTTTTTGTCTCTTTAAATAAAAAATCGTTTAAAATAATTAATATAAAAAATCGCAGCTACAAAAGGCGAGACACATTTTTGAGGAAGAACTTTTTAAAAATAATTCAAAAATACATAACTTTTTTAAATAAAAATAAAAGCTTAAAAATAGCGGGACTATTTATATTGACATGTTAAAACAAGAAAAATGTGTACTTTTTTCGTAAATTATTTAAATTTTTAATAGGTTAACGTATTTATTGTTAACTAAAGAAGGGAACGCTGAGAGCTTCAACTTCTAGTCTTTAAAATTATATAATATATATACTATTTATATATATATATACTATATATTTTATAAAAAAATTGTAAGAAATTTGATTTTCTGAAAAATTGATTTTATGAAGGAATGTTTCGGTTTAAAAAATTTGAATTTGTCAGAAGACGTCCTAAAAAAGTTCGAAAGCTTCTATTTAAGACATAAGTTTTATTTTTAGCTAGAATGAAAAAAAAAGCTTTCAGGCTACTAAATTTAATACTAAACACAAAAATAGTACATTCTAGTTAATCTTAGTTTGAAGAAGTTAGTTTTTTAAGGCATTATCTTTTTTACCTTATTAATAATTTTATACATAGAAATGCTTACACGACTTAATTGTATCTTAGTTTTAATGCAACAAAAGAGCTAAGTTCTATAATAATTTGTACACCAGACTTAAAAGCAAAATTGTATATTAAAAAGAAATTGAACAAATAAATAAATAAAAATTTAAAAATAAAAAAAAATTTGTTTCCCCTTACTATCGCTCCAAAGGCGGAACGTGGTTGCATCTTAATTAATATTTGTTTATTAATAAAAAACAAAAGTGCAAACTCTCAACTACGTTCACAAGCTCTTCAAATCTTTTACAAGTTTTATCGAAATTGTTGCGTTGTTAAGATTAAATGAAAAAAAAAATTGAAATATATGTTTAATTTTTTTTATGAAAAAAATTTGAATATTAAACTTAAGTATATTGTAAAAATATCCCCCAGCTTTTATTTTTAAAAGCTTGTTTGCAATATTATTTAAAATACAAATTGTAGCTTAAAGTTCTGAATAATTCACGCGATCTAGGCTATGACAAAAACTGACTTTAAAACAGACTGCATTTTTTTGTATAACAAAAACTGGTTTAACTTTTTATAAACTGTAAATAACTACGCTTAAAAAATTAAATTAAAGTTCTTAATCAGCAGACCGTTTTCAATGTACCGTCTATTACATAATATATACCCCTTGGATTGTCCAAATGAAAGGCCAAGATCAAGTAATAACTCCAAAGAGAAGCCTAAGCAAAACGCTACGCACAAATCAACCTATAATTAGCCAGAATCATAGGCACACACACACACACACAATCACACTTTCACAAATAGAAATATAAATGCAGACACAAGGTCCTGCACACATACTCACACACACACACTCACACTATCACACATATGTGCCCCAACAGTCATTAGTAGCAGTAAAAAGCCAACTATTATTATTACATTAATTTGTTAGGTCAAAAGCAACAACAGCAACAACATGACAAGCAACAATTGCACGAAAAGAAATACAAAAGAGGAAGAAAAAAAACAAAATAAAATAAATATATAAAACAAAATGAGAAAAAAGGACGAAGAAAAGAAAGTTGGCGCATGCCAAAAGAAAATTAAAAGAAAAACTCCCAAGCGATATGCAGGCAACAGCAGCAATCTAATAACAACATGTGCTGCATACGAGGGTAGGCTGAGCATTAACGAAATATGATTGTTTACAAGAAAAAATGTATTGCTGCAATGTCTTTGACTCATTGAATAATGACATGTGGCATCTATCCACTAAATATGTTTGATCAATTCAATTAAAAAAAAACTAAGGGCCTGAATGTTGAACTCGCACAAAGCAAAGGCAGAGGGTTCTCGAATCAAGAATAATAACTCTACCTTTAAGTTTATTTCTTGGTTTTGTCAATTTGCTAAGTCGATGACAATATCTACTTTATAAAGCCACATACTATTACGATTATTGATTTAACTGGTCCAACCATCCAGCAGCTACGCTATAGGTAACATAAGATTGTTTTCTTTACATTCCAAAGTTTTGCCTGTTGCGTCTAAGAATGGATCTTCTACAAGCTCTGGTGCTCAAAACTTGTTATCAATTGAGGTGATTGTCCAAATACTGCAACGTCACGTGAGATGATTCAATAATTTAATAAACGATGAGCTAAGTTTCCGGAAAATGCCAATCAAATGGTGAAACCACTTTAAATATGTAACCCCGACATTTTCCGTATATTGAAAATGATCTCAAGGCCAGGTCTTACAAATTTCAAAAGGCGTATGATTTCTCACCGAAGCAGCAACAAGTCAGACTTTAAAGATAGAAGGAGTTGCTTCGCTTGGCCGAATATTGTCAATTTCCGGAACATTACGATTTCCGACGAGAAATTCGATATAATTGAGCCATTTGTAAATTCTGAAATCGGCAGAATTTACTTGTCGTACCGTTCATTCGAGAATTCGAGTTGTCGATTAGCAGAAGGCAGCAGCTGTACAAATAATGGTTTAAGCAACTGCAACCGCAGACGGATGCTCTTCAATTGTTTTCATCGAGCCAGGCATCAAGGCGAAATAGCAATGTTAACGGCAGGGTATAGCGGAGGTTTGAAGCCGTTGGCAGACAAGCATTTCGGAGGTAGACCACAGACGTTTTAACAGGACTGGGCATTATCTCATATTGCCCGAGTAAACTAAGAATAGCTTAAATGACGTTCCGAATACCATAATGCCCAGAGATTGGCTGTCGAGAACATTCAGACAGCTTGTGTTTCGTTTTTGGACCGTCTCAGGGCCATTGTCAAGGCAAAAAGAAAAATGATCACAATAGCTGTCAATTCACCAGACGCGAATCCGATGGATTATTCTTTTTGGACCATTTTGAGATCAAGCAAGTCACACTCGTCTGCGTGATTCGTCTTAAGGCCATAGCCCAGGCAATTGTTGGTCTTGTTAATCAAATGAAAATTTATGGCCTTATCAATAGCTTTCACTTAGAGTGCCGCACCTTGTAGTTTTCTAAAATATTATAACCTTTTTTAACGACAAAAAATTGAGAATGATTTTCGTTCTTTTGTTTGTCATAAAATCATATATGCCATATATACACTATAAGAAAACTTAAACAAATCGGTTCGTTATAGGTCGAAAACAATTCAGCACAATTATGGCCACCTTTAAACGTGGAAAAAATCTCTTGTTTCCTAAGCAACAGCAGCTTTTTAAGTTTTTTTATATAATCAATATTATTTCCAAAAATTTATTTGTTTCAACTTGACTATGTTGTCATCGCTTAAAAAATTGGAGCATGGATACAGCAGTTGCATAGAAGGTGTTCCAGGCTTTCTTTGACTCCTGGTTCCCTGCACTTTCTGCATGCATCCTCGTCAGTGATGCCCAGCCTTTTGGCGTGGACTGTAACCAGGCAGTGGCCCGATTAATGGCATTTTAAAGAGAAGAGGCACCTACTGTTTAGAGCCATTTTTGAGTCCACCCTCGCGTGTGTGTGTGTGTGTTAGACTATGAGTTTCTGCTGGCATGTGGGTATGTGTTAGTATGCTAGTGTAGCTGTCGTAATTACACGACACTTGACGCTAAGCAATTTGTTGGCAAAAACTGTCGCAACAATAAAAAAAATACCAACACACACACTCACTCACACTCAACAGCATATGGAGCCAGCTGAGTCAAGACAACAACAATTACAGCAACAAAGACAACAGTCAAACAAAAGTCAGAATTAAATAAAACTTAATGACAGCAGCGAGAACAAGAACGCAAAAAAAACCAAACAAAATGGTGTCTCTGCAACTGTCAGCAAGCAACTCCCTGTAGATGGACAAAAGCTAAATTGTGGCAGGGCAACAGCTACAATGACAACAACAACTACAACTACAACATGAGAGCCAACAATCACAAATATAAAAAGAAATAGTGGCTAAAAGGCAGCCTAAAAGTATGCTTTGCATTCTATTAGTACTACGTACAAACACACACACGCAGACACACACTGCGCACACACACTGGCACACTCACACATGACCAAAGTCAAATAAGCTGACAACTGTCAACAAGACAACGCCCAGAAGCCATGTCATGCCCCCACCAAACACCCTCGAATGTACACGCCCACATGTCAGCCCTGGCCCTGACATGCTCCTCCCCCCCATTCCGCACTTAGTCCCACTCATTGCCTCACTCCCTCACTGCCACTAATACACAAAAGAAATAGTTTTCCCTTATGACCCAAAGGAAACATGCCAAGCCTGACTGCACAATTTTTCCTTTAGTAGAAAATGGCAAGTGCAATGGCTGTAATTGCTGCGCCCCAAAAGCGGGCAACATTTAATGCCAAACCTTGACTTAATAAGCAGCACGTTGCCAACATCAACGACAAAACTTGTTAATAGTTTTAGTTCTACACTTTTCAACACCTTGGCACACACACACACGCACATCATCCTGCAAATAGTCAGCCAGTCATTGTCATAGCGCCTAAAAGTCTGCACAACTTTTTTGCAATGCCACTCGAACACTTCCCACTGTCAGTCATGTCACACTTATGAGCCTCCAACAACAACAACGCCAACAACACTCGAACAAACAAATACACACAAAAAAAAACAAGAAAAATACCAACACACATACACACACGTGCACACTCACACTCTTTCATTTGCACCAGCATTTTCACTAATATTGTTTGCTAGTTTTTCACTTTTCTTTTTAAAATTTTTTAAATACTCTACAACTGAAGCAAAGCGTTTATATTGCATAAGTGCTGAAAGAAGCTGCTTTCAGCTATCCGATAGAAATCTTTTTTAGCCAATTTCTCTTGCCAACTTCAATTTTCTCTACTATGTACAAAGGATTTACCCAAATTTTCATAGTTTCTTCAAATTGCAGAAGAACTTTGAAAAGTTGCAAGTACGAAGGCGAATAATTCCGTAACTGAGTGATGTCTTCATACTGTACCAACAAATTTTGTGAATCTTAATCATAATTAAAATATGTACATCTTCAGATATGAAGGAGCAAAAGCGACTTGAGGTCCATAGTATAAAAACCTGACATCTCTTAAAGTTGCATTATTTACTATCGAAACTACAAAAAATTTACCGCAACAACACATTTTTGATTTTATAATTTATTTATAAACACAAAAATAAGAATTATTAAAAATTTTCAAAATATGCAATTCTACAGATAAGACAGAAATAGATCAAAAATCTATATAAGAACCTTAGGATATCTCTAACATCTACGCTACGAAGAAATACAGCCAACCCCAAAACTTTAATACTTTTTTACATCCCTAACTTAAGACTAGCTTTGCCTACAGAGTATATATTAATCGGTTTAACCAATCTATAGCCAAGCCACTTGTTTTCCTTTACTTTCGATATTTTTTTCTACTTTTTTTGTGATTTTTGCATGCTGCTGCTTTTGACGTTGATGAGTTGTTGCTGTCTAAGTGTCAAGCGATGCGCAAAACTTTAAACTACACTTGCACACACACACACACACACACCTACCCACCCACACACAATTACTCTCACACACACACACATACACATGAACGAACATGGCTCAGCTCCTCCCACAACGCCGCCGACTCATTGACTTTTACAAGTGTATAAGGATATAGCATATGCATAAATTGTACGGGCATATATCGTATATATAAGTTAGTAGTACGTAGGATTGCTGTCAGCACATTAATTTTTAGCCTGGCCGCACAACTAATCTGCGCTCTCAGTTTGACAGCTTTAACACTTCCGCTTTCTCAAACACACACATCACACACACACACATGCTTGTATATATCCTTATAAAAAAAATCATGATATACGAATAACACGTTAGGGATTGCTATCAGTCAGACAATAGAACTGTCAACAACCAAGGCTGGAACAAGCAGAAAATTGCAAGTATACGCAAAAATACAGGCGTATACGTAATATAAGCAGTTATCAGAGAAAAGTTTAACATTATTATTGAAATTGCTGCCTAATTGGATATATAATTAAATATTATTCACATATTATGTACAAAGCAACTTATTTCTACAAGGTCAGCAAACTTCTCTTTTATGGAATGTTCAACTGCATAAGGTATTGAACACTCACGCCAGCAAATTTTGCTGTTTATTATTTTCAATTTGAAAACTTAGCGCGTTACGGCTTAATTTTAAATAATCTATTTGCATTTTTATTTTAATTATGACTAAGTTACTTGAGATGGTGGCCGTTGGTAATGCCTTCAAAACTATGTTTATGTATTCTTTTGCTTTTGTATTATTTTTAATCAAAAGACTTCCTTAAAAAATATAATAAAAATATGTTATATTTTAAAATAAAATATTATTATTATAAAATATTTTTTTTCTTATGAAATATATAAAGTTATCTTTTCTGAAGATTGTCGCATTTTGACTGCAGACTATCCAGAAACTCATCAGGTAATACCAATGCATCACAAAAAGGCGCTGCTTGGTCCATAATGTTAAATGGATCATAATAGATCGAGCTAATAATGCCAGTGCTACGTAAAATACACCAGTTCAATATCTTATGTTGTGGGGAGGGAAAACCTTATACCTATTGCGGGCAGATATGATTTAACAATCTTTATCTTCTAAAGAAAACTGTGAAGATCACTAAGATTTAGTTGATCATGCGGAGGTACAACTATGCCGAGGTAATGATAAGTATTTGTAGTAGATTAAAAAAAAGGGCTTGAGTCTACTATGCCAACTTCTTGGCGTTACAAACATTCCACAAATCTAACAAATCGTATCTTTATAGCTTAAAGTACAGTAGGGAAAAAATACTACTGGGTTGAACTTGAACCAAGGACCTTCGGATTAAGAGGCGTGTTTGCTACAACTACCACAGCCAATAACGTTCGATTTATGGAGTCAAAAATGCTTCCAAATATAACACAATTAAAATTATTTTTTTTTTTAATTGACAAAAATTTTTATTTATTGAACTTTTTAATTATTTATTTTATTTAACTTTTTTTATAGTAAATCTGAATTTAATTAATTTCATCTTTTGTTGTGCTTTATAGGCATGAGACATTTTTTATTTTTTATTTAATTTTCTTTTTAACAATAAATTAAAACTGTCAACATTATTTGTTACATTTTTATAATTAATGTGAATTTATATTTATTTTATTTCTTATTTTAGTTCATAGGCATGAGAAACTTATTATTTTTAACTTCATTTTCTCTTGAACAATTAATTAACAAAATATAAATATTATTTATTATATTTTTATGGGCAATCTGATTTTATTTGATTTTATGTTTTTTTCATAAACACGAGGTATTTTTTTTCTTTTGTCATAAAAAAAGCCTATGGATTCATTTTCTCTCTTTGGTCTTACTTATTCATTTGAATAAAACAAAACAAATATAAAACTTTTTAAAAAATAAATTTAAATTTAGAATTAAATTCAAACAAAAACTCAAATTTCTGCCATCTCATTCAGTTAAGAATACTTTGATGCATTGATTTTAATAATAAGTTCTGTATAAGGCCCAAGTTATCCTAAGTCAAAGCGATTAATGCGGAACCAAAACCCTACGCAATCAGTTAAATCAATGCACATTTATTTGTATTTTTATTTAATGAAACATTGATTGCATTTGACTTCACTACGGCCAATGTAGCTGCGCCATTTTTAAATTTCATAAAATCATTTCTAAGTATTAAAAAAATTAAAATTCATTCATTCATTTTCAAAGCGCATAGAATTCTGCTGCGAATGCATCCATTTATATTCAACTTCAACTATCAAAAAATTCCGCGAATCCCGCACGTTGGTAACTAAAGCAAGCTATTTCGCCTACAAGCCGGAAGCAAAACTTGCAGCCCTGGTCCCAACTAGCAACAACAAGAACAATATGAACAATATCTGAGGGTATCGTTCTAGTCTTCGTCTGTCTAGACTTTGTCAGCAATGCCTGTATGTGACAATCAGTGAAAAAAGCGTCAAGTGTGCCGACAACAACAACAGCAACATAACAGCAGCAACAAACACAACAAAACCAATAACAAAGCAAACGTCGACATCGACGCTGACGCTGACGGTGACGCAGACGTTGCCAACACTAGAAAAACACTCGTAGGCTGTCAGAGCAGGCAGTGATAGTGAAATGAAGTGCTGCAAAAGACAATAAAGTTACAAAAACATGGCTGTCTGTGCACACAGATACAAATACACAAACACATGAATACAAATGCAGAGCAGCAAACATTCATCATACGCCCCGGCGACCAGTGGATAGGCAACTCTAGAGCCTAGACAAGTTGGCCGAGCCAAGCCCGACGGCCTAGTGTAACCGACTTTAGCCGTTTCTTGCACTACTTTTTCGGGTTAAGAGTGCATTTTCTAAATTGCAAAGTGATTGACACGGGGAACAACTTCAACTACAAACACAACACAACAGCAAAACGGAACGGCAGCAGTATTTGTGGCAAAGCCCAGCTAAAAGCATGCTACACTTAAACTCAGCTCGAGCTGCCACTTTGTTGTTTGGTTGCAACACCGTCGTCATGCAGCCAAGTGTTATAGCTCAACTCGAAGCCTGCAAGCAGCTCTCTACCTAACTCTGTACACATTCAATCTGCCTGTTGTTCTGAGTGATTGCATTGAGATTAGGCGCAACAGCAGGTGCTGCTGCTGCAGGTGTCCCGCATGTTGCATGTAGCAGAGACCAGAGCCACAAATACTTCATGCAGATAACGTTGCACTTTTGCACATTCCAGAGGTGGTGGCTCCTGCAGCAGCAAAATCTAACTATTAGGCTGCAGCAGAGGCGCATGCCGCAAGAAAGTATCCCATGGATGCAAATAAAGTATCTAAGGCTTGCACCTTGCTCGCTGCGCCACTGCTTTGTTTTGTTGAAAAATGCATTGGCATTGCTTCGTGTGTTTGTGTGTGTAGGTTCCACATGTAGCGCTGTGTATCTTTCTTAAAAGTCATTGAACTAGCTAGCAGCTAGCAGCCAGCAACAACCCACAGAGTTCAAACCACTTCAATTTGCTGCAATCTTAAGTAAACTTATCAAAAGTTCAACAAAATTTACTTAAGTTTGGCCTACAGGTCAACAACTGGGTCACTCTTCTTAAGCAGTAAATTTATATATAAAATAAAATATTTATTATATACAATTTGGGAAAATGGAAAAAGCAGAACTGACAAATAGCGACGAACGCGTGCTGCACGTAACAAATATGTGGATTTTTTTGTTGGAAAAAATGCTATCATTCAAGATATCATCTGCTACAACAAGTACTCAAAATCTTAGCAAAATATGGACGTTCCCACGAGTGATATATACCAGGTGCACCATCTCAATCGGATCAATACAAAACTTGAATCACTTTAATAATTTTTTATGTAGTTAAATTTTTTTTATTATTAGTATAATATTCTTACAACGTCTCACGAGGTCTGAAAAAGAACCGCAAAATGATGGTTTGCAAGCAAATACTATCTCAAACAGTCACCTTCAGGCAGTGCAAACGACGAGGGCATGATTGTTAAAGTTATTTGGGATCCGATACAGAACCGTGTTCAAAAGTCGAATCGCGTCGCTTTTGGATATAGTACGACCATGATATTTTCGGGAATATGCACGCTAAGTAAGCACAACTGACCGATTATTTTCAATATAGAGCAATATTTTTTCAGCGCTTTCTTGAGGTATATATATAATCTAACTTTACTAAACCGGAATGGTGAAGACGATCGCTTCAAAATTGTCAAGTATAATTGATGTTTCTGAAAGTTTAAGAGGGCGCAAACTGTACTTGATGTATCTGAAAAAAATCCCTTACGAATATGCTATAAATTTTAAAAACTCTGAAACTGAACTGAAAAATAAAAGATATTGTACACTATATTGACTATATGTCAATTTATTATATATTTACTAGAAATAGGCCAACACCGAAAATCTTTTTCAATACATACACAATGATCTTATTTGTTTTAAATAATTAATGGAAAACCTTTGTTACGTGCTACGCTTCTTGCAATTGAAAAGCAAATACAAGTATTCGTGCTCAACTTGCCGTGTTCGTGTCCATCTCTACTCAGAGAGCTCACAACGGATGTGAAATAAAAGTGCCTGAAAAAATCCACAGTAAGTATAATGAATACTTTCACTGGCCTCTTAGCTGCACCTTGGCCTGAGCGCCAACTTCCGTTTCCGTTGCACATGACGTATGAGCAATATTTTTACTCTTTGCCCTCTTGGCCCTTTGGCCGCTTTTGCTTTTTGGCAAGCTGTTTGCGCCGCCCCCTCCCTCAACATTTTGGACGCGTGACAAATGACCTTTTATTGAATTATTACATACATTTATGCATGTGTGGGTGTGTGTGTGTGTATATAGGAACTTTTCGCCATATTTTTTTGCACGTTTTTTCACTTTTTTGGCAACTCTGGCATAACGCGCCAGTTGTCAAGTCTGTAGCCGTAAATGTAACTGTCACACGTTGTTGTCAAATGAAAAATGAACGCGACAATTATCGTAATTGCCAGCCAGGCATTCACTCAACCACAAGGTTGTGGTTCAGCCCCAGCTGCTGGCCAAGTCAACAGCCATAAGCTACATTCAGCTAACAATCATGACTGCCAGCCAGCCAGTCATTGGCAAAAGGGTCAATTTGTGCCAGCTGGGGGCGCGATTGAGGGGGCAACATTGGAGTTACAACTTTGGCAACTTTTTGACTGAAACTTGCTTTTAAAAACTAATTAACTAAATGTGTGGCAGCCTTTAAGCTTTTGTCTATAGAGAGGTAATTAATAATTTTGAGAAATCTCTTTGAAGACTGAAAATAATTTTCTTATCAATCTGTCTGTCATCTTCAAATAATGTTAACAACGAATATGCGCATAACAAAATGGTTGAAGATAAAGCGATAAGAAGAGTTAAGGGTAAACAAAATTATATAAAAATATGTTTAAAAATTTAAAGTAATTTTTAGTTGAACTTCAAGGATGTTGGTAGTTCAAAAAGTGCATATTTGTATAAACTTTATTTTTTCTATAGTCCTTGCACATTTACTAAGTTGCTTCATAGAAATCTTTGTTAAATTAAAGAATCACACCGTAGCGCAGACACAAAATGTTTGAAAAAGATATTTGTAAAATTAGTTTAGGACTACAAATGTTGTTTTCCAGATTAATTAATGTTAAACAAAAATAATACTTTAGAAGAAATTAATTTGCAATTTTTGGATTTTAATTTTATTTTGGATATTATTAACTTATTTACATTTTACTAGGAACCTGAAACTTGAAGAAGCAGGTAGCTTAGCACCCAGTTAACTTGGATATTTTTGTCTTTCTATGGTTCAGAAATTGATTGCATACTTGACCATAAATTATTATTAATTTTGACACAAATTCAGAATCTCTTTCAAGTAAATGTTTACTGGAGTAGTCTGGGCTAGTTAGGCTAGGACAGCGTGAAATATTTAATGTTTTCTTAAAAAGTTTGAAAGAAACTTAATAAATGGTGGTCTCTCCTTTTGTTATAAAGCGCCAGTTGTACAAAACTAAAACTTGCCAGACTCATTGAAGAAAGGCTTTCGAAGATATTGGTTGTGTTTCTTATTGAAGTCTAGAGCAATTGCAGAGTCAGTTTTCTTCAGTTTTTTAGCCATGATGTGAGTAAAAATGGTTTAGACGGACCTCCTAATTCTTTAACTATTGCTTATTTCTGTTTGTTTATATCTAGGACATTATCTTAGTTAAATTACGCAAAATCCTGATTTATGAGCGAAAATGAACATATGTGAAAATTTTATTTTACAAAAAGAATTAGTGTTTTTAATTAAAAGAAAAGCACAGTAAAAAAATTGAAGAAAGGTAACAGTTTGGTGTTCGGCAAAAAAACGATATGATCATTGGTCCCTTTTTTTTCACAGACAGCAACGATAACCGTCGTGTTATCGAGCAATGATAACAGGTTCTGCGATGCCCATGGTTCGCGAAAATAGTTTGAATGACTTCTGCTTCCAACAACATGACGCAATATGCAACATACTGAACGCCAAACCATTCAAAATCCATGGTATACGCTAATAAACCAAAGACCCTAGCTCAACTTAAGTACAACAAACAACGCAAAAACAACGGAAAACGCGAGAAAAAGAGAGCACATTTGATGCTTAAGGCCAAGGGTGGTCATTAACGCGATTTCATATGCAAAAAGTAACTAACCACATCTCCTTGAACCAAAAGAGATGTTTTTTGAAATGGAAACAAAAAAAAGCCTTCTCTGTTTATGTTTTTCAGAAACAAATGCCTTCCACTTTAAATAAAAATATTTTTTCCAGAACCAAATGCTTCCACTTTAAAAAATGCATAAGAAAATATCAGAAAATATTTACTCAATCGCGTACGGTTCAATGATTCGAACAGAGCTTGCTTCAACAGCAGTGCTCTAGATGTCGCCAGCAGTAACAACAGCTTATTAAGTTTGTTTTCATAGTCTGAGCTTTAAATGTACTGTTCTTACATCTTATAAAGCTTTTCACACAATTTATGCAATAAATAATTATCTTTCACCATGAAAAAATTATGTCAATCGCTGTAAATAACTTGATGTATTTTCGCTTAACTGCCTAACAGTTTATATTATCAGCCAAATCTCCAAGAAATTCTCTGCACAATTTTTTCTTTCTCGTTGTTAAACTGCATATTTTTAAACAAATCCCAATTCTACATAAAGATTCTGAACACACAATTAAAACAACCAATAAACCTACTTCAGAACTCAGTAATTTCACCTTCAACATAATCCCATTCCCAAGTTTTTAAACAATAATCTAAGCTTATTCACAACACGCAGAGTATAAAATAAAATGTCCCCTCACGACAAGTAAAAAACATTTTTGAGTGCATTTACCGCTAGAGTAACATTATACTGTTATTTTATGCACACTCTGCAAACAAAATGGCGGCCAGAAGAAATGGCAACAAGGCGAAATGGCAAAATGGCGAAATGGAGAAATGGCAACCTGGCGACAAAGACCATTTAGCCAGGGAGACAACCAAAGGCAGTTAGATATGTTGCAAAATGCATTTTGGCTAGCTGACATTAGATAGACCAAGTTATTGGACAATGCCAAGCCAAGCCAAGCCGAGTCAGCCCAGGCCAGGCCAGGCCAAGCCGCAAGGCAGGAAAATATCAAAACCACAAAAACAAATACAAAACTTTAAGATAATAATACTTAAAAAAAATAAAGAAAATAAAATCTTTTTTTTTTTCTTGGTTTTGTCAAGGTAGCTCTGCTTGCCAGCTGACACATAGTGGGCGATGCAGTGTACAGTGGTCGAAACGTTATATTATTGCAGCAAATTTTCGTTTAGCCTATCAAGAGCAAATAAATATTTTTAATATGACAAAATGTTTGACAAGCAACTTAAGTTGATAATCAAAATTTCAGATTTGGTATAATAATTTCATATAAATTCGCTTCTCTATGCACAATATTATTCAAACAGAACTTGAAAATTCCGTATAAATTCTGTAAAAAACTCGCAACTTAAAAAAAAAAATAACATTTAAGTAAAATGTAAATACTATTATGCAAAAAAAATAAACAATTGAAACAAAAATAAAATAATATTTAAAACTCTGACAATCATTCCACAGTAGAATTGGATTACAAAACGTATAATTATATATAATATAATAACTATTATAAGAATAATTATTGTATAATAAATAATAAGAATTATCGCTAAAACTTTAAACATTTTAAAGAAGAAAACAATCTATGTTAGCCTTTAAGGATAGTTTTAAGTGAAGTAAGTATCTGCTTATTGTTATGATCTAAAATGTGTGCAGATTTTTTGTAGTTAAATGGAGTTCCGAATCCTCGAAAAAAAGAAAAATCAAAACATTAAAATAACCGACCAATATCAGAATTTTAATTTTTAAATACGGAATGTTAGCGCATACCCTATAAATGGTAAGATCGGTAGATTGATTCCACCCTGCAGTTGTCTCATCTATTTTTGCTCATTTATCGCTTTCTCCGATATTCATTTAATAGTACGAAAAACATAAAAAATCGGTACTTCAAAAGTACAAAAAATCCCAAATCACTCTTAAAAGCAGCGTTTTCAAAACTTCACGAATATTCCCCTGACTATGGTCATCGCTCCAAAAGCGAAGCATGGAGATATTTGTTCGAAAAGAACAGGAACCTACAGCTTACAGCCGAATCCGACCTTCCGATGTAGAGGCGAGCATGCAACCACTACGCCACCAAGGCCCATAAATTCTAAACTACTGTTTGAAAATTGTTTGAAATTGAAAAATCGAATCCCAAAAAATAATTAAAATACACTAATGAAGCTTATTCACATTCAATTTTCAATTCACATTGTTGCAGAAAATCGATCTTACACCAGGACCACTGTATAGCGTGATCCGTACATGAAAGGTGGCCACTAAAACGACGACAACATTTGCCTTGGCGTATAAAACTGGAACACAACAACAACAACTACCATAACAACAACAACAATAACAACAAAAAAAACTATGCTAAGTTTAAAGCGCATATAACTTTAATACTTTTACCTTTATGTCTCGAACTACTTTAGTAGTAGAACTTTTACTACCATTTTCCACAAAACCCCCGAACAACGACAACACCAACAAAAACAACAACAAAAAAGCAAGCGCGTTGCAACAAAAATGTTTTTTGGTTTTTTCTGGTTTTTTTTTTTTTGTATTTTGTTGCAAAGAAATTCCATTTTGAGTTAGCAAGTCGTTGCCATCAAAAGACACACCCGCTCCGGCAGCTCCCGACAGCCCCTTGACTATAAGCAGCTTAATTGAAAAATTCTAGAGTTTTTCACTGGCATCATAATTGAAAATATTTTTGTGTTCAATTCTGTTGCTGCTGCCTGCCGTGCCTGTCCCAGTTCCTGGTGCGTCTACTGCCGCTGCTGCTGTCACCAAAACCAAAGCCATAGCCGTAGTAGTAGTAGTCATTGCTGTCAGCAAATAGAGATTCTATTGTAGTTGGTTTGGAACTACGGCCAGGGTTAGGCCATGTCCGTTGAATATTATAATGGCCATATAGAAAATTGATGCAGCAATACGAAAGAGTGGAAAAATGAGTTTAAATATTTTCGAGAATGCAATGAAATGCTAAAGTGAAAATGAATTTTAAGGTATTAGAGACAGGGGGATGGGAAAAGCTGCTTAAATTTGAGGCAGGATTGAAGGAAAATTCCTTCAAAATGCTGTTTATGATAGGATAGTAGTTGGCTTAAGATTGTAGTTTATATGTGCATTGGGCATTGTTGAACGTTTATAAGCCTTATTTCCAATTTAAGCTTACGATTTATACGATTTTGGTACTTTATTTAAAAAGAAAAGGGTCGGGGATATGAAGGAAACTATGAAAGGATGCGTGGTGTATTTATGACCTGATTTTGTATAACAGTTGCGCAGCAAGGATTTCCGAAACTAAAACATTTTAAGAATTCGCTTAGAATTATCGAAATTGGCATATTCGCAAGACAAACTACAAACGAAATTTATTAAATTTGAAATTTTGTAAATTTTGTAAATTTTGTAAATTTTGTAAATTTTGTAAATTTTGTAAATTTTGTAAATTTTGTAAATTTTGTAAATTTTGTAAATTTTGTAAATTTTGTAAATTTTGTAAATTTTGTAAATTTTGTAAATTTTGTAAATTTTGTAAATTTTGTAAATTTTGTAAATTTTGTAAATTTTGTAAATTTTGTAAATTTTGTAAATTTTGTAAATTTTGTAAATTTTGTAAATTTTGTAAATTTTGTAAATTTTGTAAATTTTGTAAATTTTGTAAATTTTGTAACTTTTGTAAATTTTGTAAATTTTGTAAATTTTGTAAATTTTGTAAATATTGCAAATTGTGTAAATTTTGTAAATTTTGTAAATTTTGTATATTTTGTAAGTTTTGTAAATTTTGTAAGATCTATACATTTGCTGAATTGGATATGCTTGCCAAATTTAATTATGTTTCCCGTAAACAACATTCCACGCGCCCCATTCGGCAAATTTCTTGCCAGTTATAATTAATATTGTTAATCTTATGCCGGCCAAATGACCCCGTTAGCTGCTTATTGCCATACTTTCCAAAAATTTTCAACAAGCGAACAAGAAATAGTTGTCAAAAACTACAACAAAAAAAATGTATGCAAAAGTCTGTCAACTTTCAGCACATTTTTCTGCGAAAAATGCGCAAATATTTTGATGAAAAATTTTGACATTAAAACTTTGCTACCTTCAGTTAAAGCAACTTTCTGCTTAATATTTGCTTAAGCGCTGCAAGATACGCTTGAAATGAAATCGAAATTAAATTTAAACTTTGCCAAAGAGTTATTACACTGCAAAAAATTACTAGTCAATTTTCCGCACAAATTTTTGGGCAAAACTTTTTAGATTTCCGTCAAAAATTTTTTGCCAGCTCTATTTATTTATGAATTATGAGTATAGTTGGGCATGGGATGGATGGATGCGTGTGTAGGTTTGTTTTGCGTGCTTGGTATGCGTGTGCATGTGTGGTCTCATATTACCACTATAAAGCATACTTTTGGCCAACAATAAACTCAACTTTATGCACTTTCAATCCTGGCAACTTGTATGCACAGATTTAACTTACTTGGGTATTGGGCTCAGTCACACAGTCTTGGTTAGAAGGCAGTTGTTCTTGGCGCTGGCAGAGCTGTTGTCTCAGCACTCTAATGGAGTTTCCTGTTGCTTCACATACAAACACACACACAACACGCACACACACTCGCACACACACGCACAAACAAAGCCATGTGGCAAAAAGTTTTCATGTGGCGCGCTAATGTCTGCCATAGCCAAAGCTTGCGGATTGCCTAGACACTCCAGCTGCTTGACTCCAAACTATGGCTGCCTTCTTTGCATATGTGCAACTGGGCAAGTTGCAAGTGCTACCAGTTGGTCGGTATTCCAGCGATAAGCAGCAGCACGAGCGGCTTGTCTGGGTGGGCACTTCCTATACTTTAGCCGAGTTGCAAGAAGAACAAGTCAGGCCAAGTCAGTTGCAAAATTTATGCATGCAACATAATTTTCGCTCTATTATTTTGCAAAGTGCGCCAAAACTTATGCTACACATAAAGACAGACGATTTATTCATTTCTGCGAGGGTTGGCTGAATAGTATTTGGGAGTACTTTGCTTGCTTTGTTTTGTGAGAATATAAAAATAGAATTTGTTTGAATTTGGCTGATATTTGAATTTGGCTATAAACTGTTGGTTCTCTTCGAGCAGTAAACAATGGAGATCTCATACTGTGCTTGGAGCTGCATAAAATATAGTCAAGGGCAAGCTTAGTCCTATAATTTATCTATCATGTCTTCTAAATCCTTTGATTAGCTGTATTCAAAACGTGAATTATAGTAACGAAAAATGAAACGATAAAGGATCTTCCAGCATAATCACAAATATCATTCCGTCTAGATAATTATAGCATTGCAAAGAAGTAGCATTCCATTATGCAATACGGAAAAAAATATGCCCAGGATATTGTAATGGGCGCTAAAAATCCTGCCGCTCTTAGTGTATGGCAGTCGTTGCAACCATTACCTGACAGGTAACATGCATTATTGCACCAAACTTAAATAGATACAATATGACTCATCTTTTGTTTCTATGAAGCTATGAGTGTCCGGAAAGTAAATTACCTGGAATGTATCTTTATACTCTTTTGGGACTAGAGCTAAAAGAATTTCAAGCTACATTGCTTTCAAAACGTGCTTACATCAGCAAGCTCATGCCAACTGCGGAGCTTAAGAGGAATTCCATCAACTGGCTCATATGGATAATAACTCTGGATAATAACAAACTGCTAAAATAAGCTCTGAGAACCGTGCGGCTCTTCATACTAGCTGCAACTGTTCCAAGAGAACTGTTCCATGTCAGATAATATGAAAGCCGCATTATTGCGCTATATACGCTTCTCTTGTTCCTATGCAGTAGTAAAAGGGCTCCTGAAAAGTTTATTTCTTCATAGTTTATCGAAACTAGAGATTACATGTACTTATAAAATTGTAATAGGCTAAAATAGTAAGGACAACGCGTTCCTAGTCAAAGTGTGTTTTCAAAGTCATGATGTCAGCTATACTTTTGAGCTTAAGGAAATCTTATATATAGGCTCATATCGATGATACCTCTGTAACTAATGTCTTCGAGGAAGAAGCAGAAAAGTCTGGATGAGAATACAACAAAAGCAATTAACTCCTTAAGATTCTTTACTCTCCTAATGTGCAGATGATAAATAGCCGTATATAATCAGTTCCCGTAAGATCAGTTTGTGAATTCTTTTCTTTGATCAAGCATAATACGTGTTGTTCGCTCTTCTTCAGTTTGAGTTGTTTTGAAACATTCTACAAACCCTAAAAAAAACAAATTTTCTTTAAACTGTCGAAAATCAAAAAGCTTGCTAGCCGGTTTCACAAAAAGACACTCAGATCCAAAAAAAAAAATGCGTATCCCTTCCGAAACTAGTTACTTTTCAGCCCACTCTCTCCTATATACACCTCTTCTCCTTTAGATTGGTATATAGTTAGTCATATAGTTGCACACATAAGGAATATATTCAATTGAAAGTTTGCTTGCATTTTAAAGCCTTAATTAAAGTTAAAAGAAAAGCTTCGAAAAGACGGAAGTCAAACAAATCACCAAACAAAATCAAATTACTATAATTCACCTGGACTTTATCGCGATTGAGCGCTCCACTCTGCTGTCATCGTTGAACACTGGCTCACAGTCGCACACACAAATACACACACACCCACACGCAGCTGCCCCACCCTCTTGCCGCCGCCCATCATCGCGTTGTCCTTGCCGAGCACTCGGCCTGATTAATTTATTGAATACCGCCTGCGTAAGGACGAAAAAACAATAAGTGCAAAGCATAAGACAAAAATCTTTCACGGCGGCAGCACCTGATGAAGGACAACAGCAAAAGGCGCAGCTGCCACTTCCGCTTGCCGCCATGCTTCAAGCCGTAGCAGCCTTCTCAAGTTACAATATTGTAAGCAGTAGTTGGAACTGGCACTGCTCCTTGGTCCTGGCGCGTGTACCTGTCGCTGTTTGTATATGTGTTGCTGTGTGTTTGTGTGAGTGTTGTGTGCACTCGATTCCTTTTGGCCCGCGTAAGATGCTTAAATTGTGATAAACTAATAAAGTGACAAACATGGCGTAGGCCAGACGGAGCAACCCAGCTATAGCAGCAAAAAAAAAACAAAAAGGAAAAAGAGAAAGCCCCATAGTGTTGGAACGTGGCCAGGATATTTACTTTTTACAAGGCTCGATAGCAACTTGTTGGGCATTGAAAACATAAAAATTCAAATTGAAAATGAAAATGTTGAAATTGAGCTGCACAAGGATTCGCACTGCGACACCCACCATCGACCCTTATCAATGCCATGGAGCAGCAGAAATCAGGGCACCAGTTGTCACCTGCCTCAATGCCTGCTCTCTCAACTGAACCGGGGATTGAGTGGCAAACAAAAAAACCAACAAAAAAAACGCAAAAAAGGAAATACAAAAGAAAAAAAAAACAATCAGCAAAAACGGAAACAAAAGCGAAGTTCACCAAAGTTTATATACTCTTGAGAATGTGTTACTACCACAGTTGGGGAATCTCATTCACGTTGTTTGTGGCACTGTTAAACGGGTGTCTGTATCATTGTTTTTGCTTTTCTTCGCAGAATTTAGAAGTGTTGGAAAAAATGTTATTAAAATTAAGGGGAATTGTCTTTGAAAAAATTTTGTAACTTTTATATTATTCGGCTGTATATTGTAGAACCAAAGTTGCTCGATTTGTTACAAATTTAAACTAATTGGAATATTATTTTCTAAAACCCAATTTTTCTTTGTAAAGTAGGACTTAGTATTTCAAAAGCTGATTTGTTAGTTATTTATTGGTGCATGAAATTTCAAAATAAAAGGATTAAAAAGATTTGGGTTATATCTGCATTGGCAAGCCAATGTTTTTACCTCTGCCTAGCCTGCCTAATCTGCATCGATAACCCAGAACTCTTGGCAATATGTAAAAGTCCTGAAAATCAATTACTAATGAGTTTTTATGATGACCAGGGAAAGAATGGTATTTATCGATCCTTCTCAATCAGTTGAACTGCTCAAGATGATATTAGAAAAAATATCCGATTTTTGAGAGCATTTTTAATAGTTCAACTCTCAAACTTGAGGTCGAGTGTTGTTTCTGCTTTGTTATCATAATATTTATCTTAAACTTCTTTAAAAAAAAAGATATTTCATAATATTTATCTTAAACTTCTTAAAAAAAAAAGATATTTTTCTATCTTAAATTGCAGCTGCCCGAAAACCAAATCATCTTTTTTGTTACAGAAATCAAGTTCTTGCCAATTCCGTAAAAAAGTCTTGTATTATGTGACGAAATTGAGAGAACAATGATTCTAGGAGCCCCATTCTTGCAAATTGTACGCTTTGGGACGATACTTATATCTGTGACTCTATTTCTTAACACACAAATCATGTACGCACATTGACATTGTTGTTTCCCCCTCAAGATACCTTATATGAGCAATGTTTTTCAATAAGTGATAGGCTCTACAAGGCAACGACTAGTTTCTTACCTCTTAAAATGTTCCTCTCGCTCAGCCAAGCACAAAACGTTAAAAAGTTCCTTGTTGGAGTAAGGAATTAAGTAAAAAAAAGAAAAGTTAGACATGGAAGTTAAATATAAAAAAAATTAAATATGAATAATAAGGCGCAATTGTGTCGAAAAAAAACATACAACTTCAGATACCTGAAGTTCAGATGGAATACCCACACAAATCTACAATTCATGGATTTTATTACCGTTTAAATGGTTTCCGAATCTTTCCAATTTCGCACTTTTTTAATTAAATTAAATTACTTGAAAAGAAATTAATATTCCTTTTAATCAAATTCTTTTAAAAAATGATCAAAATTCCTGATAATATCAACACTGTAATTCAATGCTGTCGTGCATTGTCTAAAAGATCACACTTCTACGACAAAATTTAATAGTTTATGATGATTCTATGTTCTTTTTGAAAACATAGCGGATGACATTACCTTAATAGTAAATTTTAATCAAAAAATATAAAAACCAACCTAAAGAAACTATTGTATTTAAAGATATATCATTTTTCAAAGCTTGCTCCTTATGATAGCGCTCACCCTTGAAGTTGACCGTAGTATCCTTATCATTGGGTTGATATTCCCTTAGGCCATTGTAGCTTTAAACAGACATGCTTTGGCTTCTGTGATCGTTGCATGAAAAAGTAATATGAAACGAATTTTTGATAAATTTCGAGACTTCAAGCCAAAAAATTTTTTCTAATAAATCTCAACTTTCGTTAAGCGAATAGCGTTCAACTTTGTAACTAAACTTTTATCTTCTAAACGACATTACATACTTTCAAGATTAAATAATCGCTAGACCGAAATCTACACATCAAATAGACTCAAAAGAACCCCAAACGCCAAAGCTTATTAACTCTATAATATGCCCCTTAAAGGATATCGCTACGAGCACATAAAAATGTAACTGACAACTAAATGCGCCAGTAACCAGCGAGATGTTATAAATTTGCGTTAAGCTTTCTATTAAAAAAAAAAAATAGTTGGGTTTATTTTCCAGAACTCGATTTAAAGCACTTTAAAATTTGTCTCCCTCTTTTCGTTTCCGGCACTACAAAAGTTTGTTGCTTTAAAATATTGCACCCGCTCTGCAGTTGATAAATATTTAACATTTTGCAAAGTAAAAATATAGCAAGACATAAGAAGCAGTTGTTCGGGCCAATCTGCCAATCTGTTTTGCATTAATTCATAAGCTGCTTGCCACGGACACAGTTGGCAACTTGAGTTGTCTGCACTCGGCATTCGTCTTTGGCTGCGGCGGCTTGTCAATATTTTGTTGGCCATTTCTTACTTTTATGTGCAACTCACTTGGCCCATAACTTTAATGCCAAGTGCCAACTGTTTGTACTTCATTTGCCTTGCATTAAGATCGTCTACTTGGCGCGCTGGCTGACCACAGAAACCAACGGCGCCGTAGTCATCATCATCATCAGCAACACCAGCAGCAGCAGCAGCAGCAGCAGCAACACCAGCAGCTACGTCAGCAACGTCGCCGGTTTGGTTTGGTTTTGACTCGATTCTCGGTCTGTCTTTAAGTGCCTTCGAGGTCAAGTAGGGGCGGCTACTACGCTGCTCTGAGGTTGAAGTGGGCGTAAAAGTTTACTTAGGCTCAATGCCTTTTAAGTAGCTCCTGATGTTCTTCTGTCTTATTCGCTGCCACTTTTAACGTTGGTGTTAAGCTTTTAGTTTGGCTTATTATTTTTTGCAGTCAAGTCGTATACTTGTTGTTATTGCGCCGCCTAGGCGTATGCTTAATATGTTGCCTACTTTCTAGTGGCAGTTAACTATTGAAGTCTGTGTCTTAGTGTTGCTTTACTTAGGCAAAGCCTGTCTTTTACACACACTTCTCAGCAGTAGAACTCTTTAGTTGTAACAGAAATGAGTTTAAATGAGTGCCTCTGTATCTTTTTTCAAATATGTATGATATTTTTACGAAATTTACATTTAAATTACTTGAACCGAGTTGTTTTCTACATCAAGCGCCTACACATATTTTGGCATAATGAGGCGTAAAAACAAAATCGAAGCAGTTCATCAACACCAATTATTATAATGACTTATGTAGGTTTTAAAAAACGAGGTTAAAAATCACACTGTGGCGTCTGTGTAGATGCTCAGGCGTAAGGTTTGCACATAGAGTTTAAAAATTAAATACAATTTATGAAGAAAATTTCCACAAGTCACAAAAATACTTCTCATATATAGAAATAATATAGAAAATTGGAGTGAGAGACAACGCTTCTTTTCATATTTTTCGAAAGTTATTATTTCCAAAATAGCATTGCTTCATTTAGTACAAATGTTCTTTCTATTACAAAAATTTTATAGAGAATGATTCGAATAATACTGACTGTAAGGTATTGCGAGCATAAATCTGTTTGGTTTGTTCAAAGATCTTCCCACCTGCAACTAGTAGCCAATGTTAAAGGCGATTATCAATTTCGTGAGACAGATTCCACATCTGCCGACAATAATCTGTTTGTTTTTGACCAAAATATTGTTTCTAGATATCTAGAGTTGTATCTATATTTCATTTCTGTTTTAATGCGAAGAAAATTGCAGCTGAAGCTCATCGAATGCTTGGGAAAGCTTATGGTGAAGCTGCTTTGACTGATACGTCACGTGGAGAATGCAGTTGAAGCTTCCAAAGTGTTCATTACAGTGACGCAAGCAAAGAGCGTACTGGGCAAGGCAATTAGTACGGACAAGGAATTGAAGGCTTTACTAAATCAAAATCCAGACCAAACGAAAACCTGAACTCATAGAACCAACCACATACTATGGCAAACCTTATCTACATTATCAATTCAAGTTTGAAGATACGTATAACGCAAATTATGATGAAGTTGGCTGATCTCAGCTTTTGTGAGACTGAGAAGAATTATTCGGCATTCAGAACTCAGTTGCTCAACAATCCATTGGTTGAATTTTTATTCCTAAATTGTCTGCTGATATTCTTATATTGCTATAGCATTTTTTGGATTTGCATGTCTGGAAGTAAGGTCCTGCCCATTAAAATAGCTTTATTTTGCATTAAACCCTTTTACTTAAATCTTAACCAAATGAACACTCTCGTTCATAATGAAAAGCTTACTGCATGTTGTTGCTTTGATCATATTTATGCACCAAAGGCTTTGCTCGAGCAGCTATTAACTCTCCATAGAATTGCGTTTTTGTAACTTCATTTCCTTAACTATTCACACTGAAAGCAACTAAATTACGCATACGACCCGTAGTCAGCACACTTTTGAAACGTATTCAATAGCTATATATACCGCTGACAATGCAAATTTTTCTTACAGCTGTCTTTAACAGCAACTTATTGTCAATTTTCATGATAACAGACTGTTAAGTCTGCAATGCACACAGATACACACACAAACACACACACACAGCGATACCCAGAGATAGATGTGGTGCAGGAACAAGCCAACAACTTGCTCATCACTTGAACGGAAGTGTTGGCAAATGCAGTGATTTTCAATCTCAATGCGACATTTTGATTATTTCCATGTTAGCGTGTGAATTTGCACATAGCACAAGTGAAAATAAAAAACGATGACACTGCGTGCCACACACACACACAGACACACACTCACTCACACCTAAACACACACAAATGCACATACACACACATATACATAGACAGCTGCTGACATCTGTAGCAAGTGTTTGGGAAACTCGTCGCACGTTTGCCGCACCGGAAGCGCCGCTTGCGCCAGACGGAAATTACTTTATGCTACACACAATGTCATCGATGCCGCATAAGCAGCAGCAGCAGCAGCAGCAGCAGCAAGGAGTGTGTAGTAGGGCATGCACAGAAAAAATAAAAAGCGGCAAAAAACGAAAACGTCATGCTATTAGGGCACTGAGCAGACCCAGCAAGCGGCGGCAAGTGTTAGAGCGCAAAAGAGATGTGGCAGAAGTGTAAAAAAATAGTGTTGCAGCATTCAAAGCGTCAGTGGCAGTGACAGGCGCTATGCAAGTTCCATAATTGGATATTGCCAGCGCTGCAGCCAAAAAAAATTCAAAAATCAACAAGCACATTCATGGCCAATTCTTAAAGCTTCAAAGACTTGTGCTATTTATCTTGGCCTGCGCTCAATGGCCAAAGCGAGAGGCTGTTAGATATTTGTACAGTCGATTCCAAAATGTCTCACGCACGAGGCATCAAATCAAAATGCGCAACACGATGTTGGCATTGGCATCGCCAGGCGCTGCGTGAGAGTCTCAAATGAATTTAATTACGAAAATTCTACGCAGCTTGCCGCAACAACTTGCAACAGCCAACTTGCAACTTGGCTTGTGCACAAGTTTCACCAACAACCGCGCGTCGTCAACCCCGCAGCCAACCCCGAAAAACTTTCTGCAAGAAACGAAAAAAAAAAATGATAACCGCGCTGGGTATTTTTCTTAATTTGGCGTTGAAAGTTTGCTTGCTCTAACTGGCCGTCAGAAAAAAAAAATATATATATATATACAAAATATAAAAGATACAATTTTTGTGGTGTCTGCTTGGTACTCTTAAAATAAATGCTTTAAATTTAAGTATAATTTTGTTTATTTGGAGGCGTTTAGCTTAAGCTAAAATTGTAAGTATATTCATTTTTAATTTAAAATATTTAATTATTGGCTGCAGCTGCAAAACCGTTTTTGATATTTGATTAAGCGCAGTGCGGTTGAGTTATTATTTTAAAATTAACTTAATGCTACTCTAAAAATCTGAAATCTCTAAAAATTTTGGTTGCATTATCACAAATTCTGTTTACTGATTGTGATTCTTTAAAACAAGCCGAAAAAGTTTTTTATCTAAAAAAAAATTATTCATATGTAAAGCAGTAAAAAGTTTATTATCAAACCCTTTCTCTGAACCTAGAACCTGCAAAAAAAAACCAAGAATACTGGCAATCAGCCTGCTAGACTATAACCAGGGCACAATAGGGCAGGAGCAGAAGATACTGAAATTCGAATTTGTGAATTTATTGGTAATACAATTCGATTATCAACATAATCGCAAGCCATTTGTTAAATTCTGAATTGAAGTTTAAACAATTACATGTCAAAGTCAAAGCGTAGCAAAAAAATCAACAAATACTATAATAATAGCTGAAAGAATTGTTCAATTTATTTCAATTAATTAATATATTTACTCAATAATAAAATAAATAAAAATCTATTAACAGCCAATAAAATTGGTCATAAATATAAACTTCAGATACGCTTTTTTTAAGTAATTGCAAACCATTTTTAAATCAATTGCATTTAACTATTATTATATCAAAAACATTTACAGCCCACAAGAACATTCCCCAAAATAAAGGGTATACAAATTCCACCCAAAAAAAAATAATAATAATTTAATTAAAATTTTCTACTTCTCTCTCTCTCGCTTTCTTCGCAACTCTGTCGCTTACAGTTTTAATAGAGAGTGTCCTTGTCCGTTAACAGTTTGTCGATGCTAAACATTACGTATACGCCTTGTATCATAAATTAAATCATGCACACACACAGGCACAGACACACTCACTAGCCACACGGATACGTGCTATACAACCAAAAAGTATTACAACCAAGTAGTCCTTATGACCCTTGGCCTTACCCACCGCCACTCCCCCCAAACCAAATGGTCTATACTTAACTCCCCTGACCGTGTGTGCAGAGTTTTGTCGCTACGGGTCATAAATGTGTCCCATTGTCTTCCTTTTGTTGCTATCTGCTGCGTCTTCATCTCTCGTTCACTTCCTGTGTCTTCGAAGGACTCACACACACACACACTCACACACACATGTTAAGTATTTGAAATGGCTGGCAAAAGTTTACTTTAAATTACAAAATAAATCAGTTGAAATGTGACTTTTTAATGTTGCATTGTTGGCAACACACACACACACACCACCACACACTCACACATGTCGCATGCAAATTCTGGCAAAACAGTTTATAGAAAGCAAAGGAGAAAGAGTGTACGAAAAAAAACACACCAACAAGAAAAGAAAAAAAAAGTTACGCGCTGCTTATTTTTTGTACAAATTGATGTTGTGTTTGACAGTTGAAACTTGCAATAAAAACCAACTGAAAAATAACCAAATAAAAACAAGTCACGGCCAGGGCAACAACAACACCAACAATACCAACAACAATAATAACAATTACAACAACAACAACAGCAACAACTTCAGCAACGCCCGCAAAAATGTTTCAAAATTTACACAGTTAAATGCAAAAGTTTTTATTTTTGTTTGCAAATGAATTTCTGTAGTGTTTTGCAAGTTGTTTGCCATGCTTCAAATGGCCGCAAAAGATAGTATGGGAGTGTGCTGGAAATCGCTTAAGAGATTTTTTTATAGACAAGCCTAAGTTTTTCTATGCATTCAATTTTGGTCGAACACGTTAGATGTAAGTCAAAAACGCAAAACAAAATACTTGTAAGAAAAGAAGGTCTGAGCGTATCCAAAATAAATGCGTAACAGGCACAAAATATCTGTCTCAAAGGTGATCGCCATCAATTATCTTATAAAAAATACAAATAGGTAGAGATAATTATATATATTTTCAATTTTTCAAATGTTACCACAAGATCCCAACAGCATCTGTTGATCCATGACTCCTCAAGATATTTGTATACTTTTCAGTAGTTGGAAGACTTAAACAGCATAAGGTGGTGAAACTCAGCTCATTGTCACTATGGTGCTCAACCCAATAAAGATTTAATACTTTTATACATTAAACAATTTTTGCAATTCTTCAATAGTCTCATGCCTGCAAAAATCTAAATGCTACATCACCCAACATGTAACCATTGACGTGATAAACGATCCGACAGTTGAACCAACTTAAGACCTCTTACACATCTAATGTACGGAAAAAAAAAACAAATCAATAATGGACTTCAAACGTAAAAGCTCAAGCTGAGAAATCTCAACGAGCCATTGTTCGAGAGCTCAAACACCTTTTAAAGTTAATAGTTGTCGTTCATTGATCCATATCTCACGACAATGATAATGGCAGCATCCCAAAACGTCATGAAGGTGATCATGCCAACAAATGCCGAAGTATCGGACCATTCCTACGAGAATTTAAGTCATCAATTGGCAACCAGGAGGTAGCACGAGAAGGTATAGGAATGCTGTCAGCGCTGATGAACGACCTCCAACAGCTTTCATCGAGCCTGGCGTCAAAGTAAAGAATACGAAAAATTCTTTCACATTATTGCACCTTCAGTTTCCTTATATATAAGTTAACTCTGCTTTTCTAATGCACAGCAGGTATTAAGTCTTTCACAAATTGCATTCCAAGTTGCAATAAAATACGTCATTTTAAATACGAAATCCAATCTCCTAACAATCAAGTCATCTTCCTCAATTAATTATAATACAATGTTAATTATTTCCGTTCTTAACAAGTCAGTCATTGTTAATAATAAGGACTTTTTTCATATTTTTGTAGCGTTGACTTCTCTTCGGCTACACTTACCATCCTGCCAAAAAGCACTTTCCTATTCAAACTGCCAAGCACAATAATCTTAAAATTCTTTCAAAACATGTTCTTATGCACAACTCTAAAACCTCTACTTTCATAACTCTATTCACAGTGATTTCCAGCACAACACCATGCACGACCAGAGTGAGACGAACAGTCTGCATGCATGTGCATGTCAGTGCATGCTTAGCATGCAATTGGCGGCGTTTTGTTGAAAATTTATAAAACTCCAAACCGGAGATAAACTAAGAAAGAGAAAAAGGTGTTTTACTCAATTTAGTTTAATTTTTGTTGTCTACACTGCAATGTCAATAGACAACTAAAACAAAACAAACAAATGGCTACAAAACGTGAGCTTCAAAGTAAAAACAAAAAAAAAATGAGAAAACACCAAACCACTCATTCTAACAAAACCAACCAGTTTTTTACTAAATGAAGTTGTTAACTTATTCAAGTGAGTATTTTGAGGTTATGCAACCAGCAACCTACAAGTTATGCAGCTTAAATATTAAGCAAGTTTAAAGTTTAAAAATGAATACAAATCTTAAGATGAAAGTTGATTTGTTTAAAAATGCTGGCTTATGGTGCGTATGAGTTATATTGCAAGTATATGGCTTAAAGGCTTTCCAAGCATAACAACTTATTCAATGTATAGACATTTTTACACATTCTTTCATTTTATTTTAAAAGCTTTTAAAAGGTAATCCTCATGTTAAGCTTATCATTACTCATAGCTTAGCAAGTTGTAGTTAAAGCTGATTGTACACAAATTTAAAGCTAGATAAGTCAAAACCTCAAGCAAAACAATACTTCGAAGACTTCCGCTTATATGCTCTATATAGCAATTGCTACTTCTAACCAAGCCAATCAAACCAATTCCTTAAATCAATTCAAAAACAATATCGCTGCACAAATGTATTCATTAGTAATCACATTATAAGCAAACTAGTCTCAACTGCGTATACGTAATATTTGTGTATGAACAAATTGCCCTGCCCGCTGCTTGATTGTTCACATGAGTCACAATTAATAACTTGCAAGCTGATTCAATTAGTGCCATAACTTACAAGCCAAACTAATTTGCTGCGCACCAAACTGTTGGCCTTGTCAATTTAGCGGCCTATGTGTTGTTTTGGGTCGTCCCTAGCTGTTGACTCTGTTTCCAATGGCTCAACTTTCTGGCCAACAACTGCAACTAAATTAGCTAATTTTTCAGCCCAAATAAAGCACGAAAAAATTGAGGCCAAAACTATGCCAATCCGCACACAGAACAGGACAAACTTGCCTTCAATACACCAAGGGCAGCAGGCAAAAAGTTGCCAAGCGTGAAATTGCAACAAGCCGGATATAAAAATACACTTGCAAAAGGGCATCAGCAAAAAACAAAAGGAAAATAGTGTCACTAGCAACAACAACATCAACAACAGCAGCACGAACAATAACAACAAGGCTTAAACTATAATACAATTTACTAAAAATGGCAAAAAGCGTGCACAAAAGAGCACTAAACAACTTGTGGACCAACGCACACTCTCACAACAATGGGCCACTGTGTAAGTGTCATATGTAAATTCTCCCCTGACGCCATTGAAGAAGACACTTAACTGCAACAACAACAATAGCAGTGACGGCAACAACAACAAGCGGCTCAGCTAACTAAAAAGTCAATATGCATATTTAGGCTCAGAGGCGGAAGTGGTATAAATTGTAGCATACTTTCGGGCAGACACGAAACTCTAAAATACAGCCACAAACATGTTCAATGCGAACCTCTCCTACACTTTATAAAACCATATCAAACATAAGATGAAAGAAAAAGCAACAACATGAATTGTAATCTAATCTAGGTTCTGAACGACAACTGAATACTCTTGTTGGCAGCGCATGGAGATAACTCAATCAATAACTGAAGAAAACAAGGGACCTAAAGATAATAGCCGAAACCGAACTGCAGTTTCTTGAATTGATAGAGATTTTCACGTAAATTATATGCATAAGAATTAATAAATTAAAAAATCGTTTGAGAGCAACCACTTAAAAATAAATGCGGTTGCCGACAAGTCAAAAGTATTGCCACTTCGAAGTAGAAAACTGTTTCATCGAAATCTAAAAATACAAAGCTCAAAACGTGTGCACCTGCACATTTGTATATTTTTAAATCGATTTCAACATTTTAATAATGAAACATTAATAAATATCGTAACCTTGTGTCCACATATATTCAAGCTTAAAGATTACAAAAATCAATTTGATTATAACATTTATATTTGCAATTTCTTCAATTATTTCATAAGTTTGAGATTGTTGCCACAAATGCATTCATATCTCATGACTTATCAGTTAAAGGAAATTAAATTAGAAGTTTTGAAATAATAAAATAAAGTTTTTACTTACAATTTTTACCGCAATATTATGTTATGTTTCGAGAATGAAGTTGATTATCGATGTACAAATCTGAAAGTAAGAGAAAAAACAAACATACAAAATGCCATATATTCTTTTTCATTAACTAAAATAATTGAATTTAATAAAATAATTGAAATAAATAAAATAAAATAATTACAATACTTTTACAGCATAATAGTGTTGTTACAATCCAAGTATAAAAAATGCAAAATGAACAACTATATTGGAATTCACTTAACTTTCTACAAAAGCATTCCAGAAAAAATATCAAACAATACAAGAAAATTGATTTAAATTAAATTCTACTGGAATTTTTATCTGTATCGAAAAAAATTTGTAGGAATTTCGAGAAAAATTCTATTCGAATTTAAAAAAAAAAAGAGAGAAAATAAATAAAAAAAATGTCGTTTGGAATTTGTGAAAAATTTCTACTGGAATTAAGCAGTATAGATAATTAATTAGTTTCACAGTTTTTCAATTTATTTTTAATATTTATTTGTCTTAAAAAAACGTAAGTTATGCAAATTTTTCTAAACAAAGCATATTTTAGAAAATGTTGCGCTTATTTGTCTTTCATTAAATGTTTGCATTATTAATAATTTACTTGAGAAAAAAAGTGTTTCTAAATTTTTTTAATAACTTTTTAAATTGCATAAAAAGAGTCATTGAATCCAACAACAATAAAAAATATTACATTGGAATGCACATTTATTGCAATAATTAATTCTCCATTACAATTATTTAATTAATATTTATTCGATTTTTTGAATTAAGATTTTGTTGTGGCAAAATTGTGGGCACCAATTATTCGCTTTTAAATAATTGCACTAAAAATCTGATATTTGCCTTCCAAGGAATGATATATTATTAATATTATTTTTTTGTTGAGAATTTCAACTGAATTTCACTTTAGAAATAAAAAAATTAAGTAATTTTGTCAATGTTATGATAGTTTTTACGTTTAAAAGTTGATGAAAGTTTTCCACTAGTAAAAATCAGTTTTTTACGCTTTTAACTGCTGATTTTTTTTTATTGTAAAGAATTCATAGCAATTCAATTTCATGCATTAAATAAAAAATAAAACATATTTGTAGTTCTTGTAGATTTATTTGATTTGAGTATTAAAAAGTAAGAAATCAAACAGTGAATTTTAAAGCTGAAAAAACGTGTTTGCAATATTATGAGCAGATTCCGTAAGGAAAAAAACACATAACTGATTAAGTAGAGCAAGATGATCATAAACTATAAAATCGCAACACGCATCACCTTTGACTCCAAGCAGATAGAGTATGGAAAATCAACAACTCAAAAATGTAACAAACAAAATTTTCAAAAAGTAGAAGCGCTAAAAGGCCAAAAAATGTTATCTCTGCTGGCAGGCTTGGCCTCAGTTTTAGACGCAGTCTCGACGGCCCAACAACAAATGCTGCAATGACCCTAATAACTGTCTACGGACATGTTAAGTGTCAGCAACGACATGACCATGTCATGTCCGTGTGTGCGTGAGAGAGTGTGTGTGTCACAGTACACAAGTGCCTGTGAGTGTGTGTGTTTGTGTGCCCGCTGTAGAGCAACAAAAATATTGTCTATATTTCTTTTCAGCAAATAAAGCGCCATATAAATAAAGCTGCAAGTTGGCCAAAAATGAAAAATAAACGAAATAAATGAAATAAAGCATCGAGTTGGAGTTGTAGCTGTATAGTCGGGGAGTCGCAACCAAAGCCATAGTCCAAGCCCGGTGGCGTTGACTGCTGCTGGACATGGCCAAAAATGTCAAATTGTGCCTAAAAGCAGACCGCAATATTTTGTAAGCTCGTCGTTTAACTGCCCGCTGTCCGACGCCCACGAATTCTTGCAGCTCTGCGACTATAAACTAAACCAGTCGCCTCCACCACTCCAGCCTCCTTCATGCACAAATCCAATCCCATATAACCCAAGCCCCGGCTGCCGCCCCTGCCCACGCTGCTGCGTTGTGTTTTGTGCCACGAACTTTTTCCATTTACTTTAGCTCATGCATTTTTCAAAGCAAAAACTGGCAAATTGTTTCTCTTAGTTTCTCTTTCTTCCTCTCTCTTGTTCTTCCCCTCTCTCTCTCTTTTTCTGTCTCTATCTCTCTCCCTTTTGGAGCATGCTACTCTTCGGCTCTCGTAGTCGTTCGTTGTGCTCCTTAAGTGTTATTTATCTTGTGCTCCCATGACATTACTCTAGTTTTCTGCTACATCTCGGGGGCAAGTCAGCGCAACCTCAGCCTGTTAACTGGAAGAGCCCTTTTTTTTGGAGTCTTCGGTCTTACTACCTGCTGCTGCTGCTAGAGTGCCGCTGCAACTGCACTCCTTCGATACCTGGCCATCTCAATTGTCCACCAGTTGTGCAAATATTAACTTTAGCTACGCTGCATATTGACAATTTGATAGTTGAAGGTTTCGCGTAATTGTGCAACTTTTTACAACTGGTCACTGGCCCATTGTTTTGCCCCTCACATTTTTTTTTTGTATTTTTATTGTTTGAATCGGTTTTTATTTCTCTTGGTAAATGTTTTTTCTTGTGTTTTTAGTTACTTTAGCTAATTGCATTTTTTTTAATACATTTTTTGTGATATCTAGTTTTAAATAAATAAATTTATTTTTGCAAAATCTTTAACAAGAAATATAATAAGAACAGTATATTTTCTTGAGAGAAGTTTCAAGCTGTACAAAAAGATACACATAGCATTCGATTAAAATCGATTATAAGATTTGATTTATACAAACGATAATTCACAAAATGCAAGAAATGTAAAGTACGAATTATTATTAAAGGGTAATCCTTTACAATGGTAATCGCTCCAAAGGCGGAGCATATGGTGATTATCTTCGGTAAATAGCGGTAGCCATACCACTGCTGGAAACTGGTTATATTAAATAAACCAGTGCATCCACCTCGAGTGTGGATTTGGTTTGCTGATATAACCGGCAACGCAATTATAGTGCGATGTTATCTAGTTTTTTCAAACAAATTAATTTTTTTTTCCAATAAAATATTTAGAGTGGCGATTCAAGACATATAGCCATAACCAGAAGAATGTTTCTAAAGCCCTAACGTACAATCTACAAGAACGGTTATAGGAATTGGACGCCAACACACTTTGGATTATTTTTATGTAAATAAAGCGGGAAATTTAAGCTGATATTGCCGATATAATGGCATAAATTTAGTGGAATTTGAAAAGATTCTATGCAAGTTTCTAAAAATAATATAAATTCGTGTCACTTAAATTAAAATTTATTTTTTTAACTGAGACGAATGGAAAAGCATTGTTAAGAAAGCCAAAACCCACCCCGGGTCGCAGAGCTGAATGTTGATGACGGTTATTAGGCACTGAAAAATAGAATTTTTTGCAAGCTTTTAGTTCCCAATTTCAATAAAATCGGCTTCTTTGTATTCCTTTTACAATTAATTTTGTTTTTTCAGTAAGTCTCCGAAATGCTAAATTCGCAATAATTAGTCTGAAATGTCATTTCAATAATCTTTCATATTATGCGACAACAGAAAACAGCAGGATTTATTATAAAACTAAGCAATTAAGAGTTTGATGGCAACATTGAATTTAGTGAAAAAAAAATTGTTATTTATTGCCAAAAAAAAAGCATTCTCCAAATGAAACATAAACGATAACCAGCAACATATTTGGCTGCAAGAAATACTGCTTAATTTTCAGCACAAAAATGACAGTAAAAATTAAAACAAATATTGCGAATCTTTAACAAAATATGCACAACCATTGAAACTTAATTTCACTCTAAAAATCAAATTTCAAACTAAGTAATTAAGTTTTATTCCAAATATTTGAAATTTTTTCAGTTCATTATTTCGGCACACCGCCAAACAGTGTGCTCCTTTCTTTCCTGTTATGCGCCATGTTATTTTATAGTTTGTGCATACTATGTGAGGCTGGTCACACATTTTTTGCTGTTTTTACTATTATCTCTACTTGTTTTGTTGATTTTTGTGTGCACGTGTTTCGTTTACTTTTTTTTGCAGTGTAATAAATTCAAAGATTTACCTGCAGCTAAATTACACAGCTACACACAGTGCCGTGTTTGGGAGCGGCTTAGTCAATATAGTGACAGTCAAATCCAATATGGTTATATGCATATTGTCGCAACAACAACAACAACAAAAACAGGACAAACATATAGAAAAAAAATGCATAAATATGCGCAAAATCAGAAGCAAAACTTACAAAAAAAAACCGAAGAGCGGAAGTGCGGAAGTGAAAGAACTAAAGAGTGAGAGTTGGAAAACAAAGAAAATACCCACAAAAATAAAAAAGAAATGCCAGAAAAAAGTAAAAACTAAACGAGCCACAGCAACAAGCGCAAAGCAAACAAATAAACAAATGTCAGATAGTATTTTTGTCAATAAAACCAACAAAATGGCGTACACACACACGCACACCTATACATAAAAACCATTTACACAAACACACACACATGCACGCCTAACCAAACAATGTTGCTGCCATATGGCAGCCATTACGTTTTTGATTTGCTTATATACTTACTTGACTTTGTTTGTTTTTACTTTAGTTTTTTTTTTTATCAGCCGCTCTTTATTTACTATACACATTGTATATAAGGCCTTATATATACATGCAAGTTTTGCATAGAATTTAAGCGAATTTTACAACCTGCCATATTTATTTATACTTCTATAACAAATTTTTATGATTATTTTGGTTATTCAAATGTGATGACTTCTTTTTGTGGTTTTTATTTTTTTGCATTTTATAACCCGCACTTTGATAATATTTCTGTCATTCTTTCATAGAACTTTCAGCTCGAACAAACACAAATACGCAAACTCACACAAACACACACACTCGCACACTTCTAGTAAATTTTAAATATTTACATTTGACTTAAATATGCACATTTCACATAAATTACAAAATACTATGACATAAACCCACAAATACATATTGACATTCTTGTGTAGTTTGTCGTTTTTGTCGTTTTTTTATGTATTAGTCGCATGTTCTAAATAAATATATGTTTTATGACATTGTTGCAATAAAATTTATTACACATTTGGCCATGTGCCGAATTTTTACAATGATCTATTTTTTATGTGCTCGCTGAAACTTAAATGACAGTCATAAACTATAATCACAAGCACTTGCGAGTGCCAAAAGGCAGATTTATGCCGAAGGTGTTGTTGGAATTTTAAAGCTTTCTTTAAGAGATTTAAGCCAAAGCAATGTGTATTTCATGCACCTCAAGAGAGCTGAAGCCGCAGCGAAAGTTGGTATAGTGTCAAAAACTGTGCCAGTTTTGTATAAAAAGTTTGGGTTTAATATAATTTGGTAGAATTCATTTGAATCTTTGATAAGTTGCTGAGATATAACTAAGTTAGTAACGCCAAAATTTTTAGAATTCTCAGAAAGTGCATCAGAAGCTAACGCAAAGGTTATCCAAAGTAGCTAATGTTAATCTAGCTGCGACAAGTCTATAAAGCCAGCCAAAAAAAATTTATTGATAGCTCTAGTACATCAGTCAGTGAAAGTGGATCTTGGGCAAGACAAAGTATCTGCAGTCTACAGCCAGGGAGCCACAGCGTCTAGGTGCTCATGTTACAGCGGACGGCTACACCTTTGATGTTCTCAATGATTTCACGTAGCTTGGCAACGCCGTGAATACCAACAACAATATCAGCCTGGAGATTAAGCGAAGTATTTTACTTGTTACTATGATCTTAATAAGCAGAACCGACAAAATTAACGCTCTACAAGACGCTCATCCTGCACCGGCTCTTACACGGCTCATGGGTTGTGTTGCGGACGGAAGCAACTGCGCTCTTCAGTCCCTTTTGCATTGGGAACGACTATCTCATACGAATAAACCATGAGCTGTATGAGCTTTACAACGACATAGATCTCCTTCAGTGTATTATGGCATAACGTCTCCGTTGGCTCAGCTTTGCCGCACGCATGGATAAAGACGTTCCAGCGTTTGATGCAAAGCCGTTGAAGGAACACAAAGAAGACGATCAAAGCTCAGATGGAAAGATCAAGTGGAGAAGTACTTTTTTTTACTTGGAGTGACCAAATAGAGAAGAACGCAGCTTCACTTGGAATGAGCAACTGATTTTCAAATACAAAGCCGCAAATATATATGTTTTTGAGAAGAAGGGGACGATCGCTCCGATGGAGAGACTAAGTGACGAAGGACCTATCTTCCCTTGAAGTGGCTAAAGCTAGTGCGTTCGATAAAGGGTTGTAAAGGCTCAGTAAAGTAAAGTAAAGTAGCTTTGGTACTACATATATTGGTCATATACGTCAACTTGCCTTCCACATTTGGTTTCAGTAAGTTTTTAATAGACTTGGTTTTATTCGCATATTTGCTTCGGCTTTCATAAAGATTAATTTTTGTTGTCAATTATTATTCTTCAAGTAAGTAAAACGCACAATAACAGTTGCTATAAATGCTAACTAAGATCATTTTATTAATCGGAGTGAATATAGAGTTTGAGTACTAATTGTTCAAAAGCTACACCAGGAACTTGATTATTGCAGCGGGCAGCCGATACCGAGCGACAATATAAGGACAACGTCCTAAGCTATTATTGTATTATTAATCGTATTATTTATTTATTTCAAAACTTGAAATCAAACTCAGTACGTTAGACATATTAATTCAGTCAATCGCTTTCTCAACTTGACGCTGTATGAATTAAAGTGTTTAATTCACATTTTATTAACGAAATTAAATATTGGATCTCCTCTTAATTATTCAAATCTTTATCGAAGAATCTTTATCAATAATTACAAAATAATTGTATTTTGAATTCGCATGAATGCGCTAACAGACAATACCTAGATGTTTGCAACACTTGAGTTTTTTGTTTAGAAGACACAACAAACATCTCCCCCAAGTATCGCCTTCTTCTTTGTTTCAAATTAGACTTGATCATCCGTATCATAATATCCTTTAAAAATCAAAACTATTTAAACATATGAAAGATGGTACTATGTATTCTTAGAGAGCATAACCAAGTATGCAACAGGGCGTATGCGTAATTTGTGTTTTGGACTGTATAGGCACCTGATATTAATTTTCTAAAATAAAATATTTTACATTTAAGACTGACAAGAATAATTGAATGTGTTAAAATATAAATTTGATTATGCTTTTTATCTTTAAAAACAGCAGCAAAACTATCATTTAAAAGCATAAAAATCAGATTTGCTTTCTTTCAACTTTGCAATTGTGCAAGCAAACAATGATTTTGATCAATAACAAAAAAATGCGTATACGCAATGTATGCTGTTATAGTCAAAAAAAATGTGAAAGTTTAATGCGTGCTATCACAATTCAATTCATATGAGGCTATTTCCACTTTATTCCAAGTCACTTTATTGCCAAAAATTTGACAATTTCATGCAGTTTGCTATAGTCGGGCTATATCGATTGTTGACGCTCATCTTGTTAAAAATAAAATCGCAACTTTAATAGAAATCCCATTTTAGCAATTCCGTACTAAATAAACCCAATTCACGCAGACAAACGAAACAAATGTACATGCACCCACTCACCTGCAAATACACGCACACTCACCTGCATATACACACACACCCACAAACTTTCACACAACAACAACGAAATCAGGTAGATATATTGAGTGTATGATAAAGTGCAAGAGATGGAGAAGCGCTGCAACGCTAAGCCAAATAAAGCCTCGGCTAAAATCAAACGAAATGAAATGAAACACGAGTAAAAGAAACGATATTGAAACGTTTGTGCAATGCAAATGCGGCCATACTCGCTGCCCCGTCCGTTCGTCTGGTCTTCCAACGCCCCACCCGACCAAGTGCATGGTGGGGCAGTTGTACCAGCCGGACAGCTGAGAAGTGTTGTGCGCTTACCCAGACAGTGCGTCAATAGTGCAAAAAATGTGCGGCTTTTGCGTACCTGCCAGGGACTTACCGGAAACACGACTCACACAGATTTATGCAGATATTTACACACACACACACACACACACACACACACACACACACACACACACACACACACACACACACACACAACATACATACAAAAGGATCACATAGCTGAATGCATCAGGCGGCATTGTTGAGTGTTTTGCAACAGCCTTTGGGAGTTTGGCATCGTGTTGCGGTTTGGGATTTGACTCTAATTTAATCATCATCAATAAGTTTGCATTAAAAGCGAGACAAGGTAAACTGTGAGTGAGCTTTAGCAGAACATTGAGAGCTGCATTGCCAGCTGCTATATATTTGAAGAGTATCAATGTTTTGGTGGGGGCTCTGGAAATCTTCAAATTCATGAAGGAATTTAAGTCGAGGTCGGTTTTAACATTTAAAGTTACAGAAGTGGGTCAATTTAACACAACGTTGGAAAAATTTAAGACGCAAAGGAAATTACTAAGAATTAAGGTTTAATGAGTAGAGTTATATCTCTGGTGATATATTCAGATGTTAGAAGAATCTAGAATACGCCTACAGTTTGTTAACTCAGCCAATGCAATAATATATCAACTTAATGTCAAGTGTTTCAATGTATTCCAAAGACTCAAAAAATGTAATGTCTTCTCTAAAGGAAACAATTTTTAAATTTATTTATTGTTGATAGCGCCATCTATTGGCAAAATGCATGTATTGAAAGTATAATTTCTTTTCTAAAACATTTTATGATGGATGAACCAGAGCAAGTGAAGGAATCGCGTTGAAATAAAATAATCTTTAAAGTGCAAATAATAAGTTTTGCCTTAAGTTTGCAAACTGCATTGTACTTATTGGAGACAGGTTTCAATATCTTTTACTATTCGATTCAACGCATTTCGATAGAGAAATAAATTAATTCTAAATGATAAATAATGACTAACAGCGCAATATACAAGTTGCGTCAAGTGGAAAATGGACTTGAAAACATGTTTTTACTAATATTTTACAACCCACCCATTTTGTAGCTTTCATCTTTTTGGAAAATGTAATTTGACATCTGAAAAATGTCATTTAAGTCAACCAAATGCGTTAATCGTCATGATTATTTTTGAAAAGTGACCTAAAATACGCATTGGTAATGCTTCTTGAGTAAGCCAGCATTGAAATTTGAATAAATGCTAAAAGTTTTACCAAATTAATTTCAGTGAGGTTCTACAACTCTTGCGACTCTCCTTTAAAGTTACTAGCTGTTGTGGAACTATTTTTTTAATCTATCTCAAGTATTTGAGTTTGTCTTGCAAGATCTCATACGCGTGGATTTGGGAATATATGTAACAAGATTTTTAAATAATGTTTGTCTGGCATAAAGGCAGAATTCAAAGTATATCAACTTATTTGTCCCCAATTGGTGACACCTACATTGCGTGGAACAAGTACAATATATAATAGTAATTAATGTCATGTCATTTATTTTTAATTAAAGATATCCAATAAATGATGGGGCATTTAACTTTTCCTAGACAATTTTAATGTTGATTTTGATAAATAATTCTGTGTTGGGATTTCGTTATCCTATCCTTAATTCTCCATTCAACTGTTAGGTCAAATCTTTTTAATTTTGTTTGCGTTTCTGGATTGCGTATTAAAAAAACTGCTGCTTAGAGAATTAATCTATTGCATTTTTTTAAAGATCTGTTGGGAGATAAAGTGTATAAACCGATTAAGCAATGTTTTTTAAGGAATAATAAAAGTTAAAAATTGCCAAGTAAGCAACGAAACCACTTCGAAATAATAGCATTTATATATGGTAGTACGTCAGATTTTAAGTTGAATGTTTAGTTTATAAACGAACAACTTATCAGAGCTGCTTATCTTTCCACGTCTGCCTTAGGCAACCTTTTGTGCTAAGTATTACAAAACTTTTCCAATAAAATTATAATTTTTTTGATTTAAGTACTTTAAACTTATCCACACTTTTGCTACATTTCGGTTTTTCGTTTTAGTTTCGTCATGTTTTAGTCTAAAAAAAATTTTTTTAAGCTTCATAATATAACACGCTCAAAGCAAGCACAATTGCAATCGTTGAAATATTGCAACTTCTTGAAAAAAAAATCAACTTTGGAAGCTGCGTCGCTTGCAAGTTCCATTCAGCTACTAACCCGTACATGCTGATATGTGCCGGTTACTTGAGATCTGAACATCTTACAAATAAATATCAATTATTTTGAAGATTCATTGAATACAAGTTAACTTAAACCAATAGCTACTCTACGAAAAAATAAAGTAATGTAGCAACTTTATAGCCATGCCATATAGCTGAAAAACCTGCGCAGCATGAACTGCAGAATTGCAACGAGATGTTGTATACTATAAGATAAATCTTTGTAAATCTTCTGGCATTGCTTTTGGGCGCGCACAAGCGTGCACTTTTCATTTGTTCCTGTAACTGGTGCAGCATGCGCGTAAATCGCGATTTCAACAGCTAAATATTGATTGAATGAATGAACACTCAATATACATAGATACAGAATACACGCACACACACAAGGACACACAGGAAGAGCGTTTTCATCATGGATGGACTCGTAGCTGCTACAATGTCTATGCAGCTATAGTCGTTTCAGTTGCAGCCTGGCAGTTAGTTAGCAATTGCAACGTGTGCTATGTATTTGCCTGCTGCAGGCATACACTAACATACACACACACACACACACACACAGACAAATACTTAGATAGTTGCAATTTTGGTTAGGTTATTGCAATGAAAATCGCTTTAAGCGCAGAACTGCATTTGGGCTGCACCCATTGTAACAATTTTCAGTGCCGTTTGCCATTGCCATTGAGGCCATAGCCACTTTAAATGCGCTCAAAATCTCATGTTACCTGCACGTTTTAGCCAACTGTACATACATATCTATCTATCTGTGTATATCTATGCGATTTATACAGATATACACACACACACAAGCACACGGCTATAACCGACGCAGTTACATGTACATGTTGTGGTGCCTACTTTTGGGCTGGCCAAAATGGCGGCGCGCCCATGTTATTGTAGCAGTGAACGATTTATTGAAAAATCCACACACACGCTAACGCTCTCTCCAATACACACACACACGCACATAGTGAAACATTGAAAAGGTGTGCGTGTTGGTTTTGTATTTTATTTTTTTTTTTTATTTCCGTCTCTAGCGCTCTTCCGCTCTCTTCTGCTTTTTGTACTGTTTCATGGCTGCGTGTGAGTCTCAATTGATGCTGTGGTTAACTGCCAAAGTAGCCTCAACGTTTGATGGTGTGTGTGTGTGTGTACGCGCGTGTGTATCTCTTTGTGTGCGCCAGTGTGGTTGTGTGTACCTGTATGATTGCATTTTAGACTTTATTAGCTGCCTTAACGTTGTTGTAAAACATAAATTAGGAAGCTATCAGATGGTAGTACGTCAAAGCAGCATCAAAATGCAGCCAAGAAATATGCTATGAAACACTCTCGCAGCGAGAAAATTTAATGTTGTCATCAATAAAGATTATACTTTTCATAAACTTTATTTCAAAAAATAATTTCTGCACTTTGTTGTTCGTGTTCTTTTTAATGCACGATTTTAAGATTTTTACTTACACTGGGGATTCTTTTTCTTATTGCATAATTCTCAGATTTTCACTCTATTTTGTAACTTCTGTAAGATTTTTCTTTTCTTTAAATTCATTTAAAAAAATGAATACCTACACTTTCTTTTGTCTATCAAAATGTTTGTGGTCTCCATTCTTTTTAAAGCATGACACTGTGGTTTTTCTAACTCTTTTGGCCTTCTTTCTTCTTAATGCTTCATTCTGAGATTTTAATTAACTATTTCGGGGGTTTTCTTTCTTTGTAATGCAAGATTCTGTGACTTTAGCTTAATCTTTTGTAAATTCTGTAAAACTATCATTTTTATCAAACTCATTTCATCATTTTTTTCCCTTCTAGCCAACTTGAGTTTGTTTCGGGACTTATTGATATATCTTTGAGCCAAATAAATAATGCCATAATTGATTAAATAGATTACGTGAGTTGGATTTCATAATCAATAATGCTGACGTTGAAATTTCGAAAGTCTGTCCGCTCGAGAATTCGTACCGTCTGACCATACAAATAACACTATCATTTCATTGTCACTTTTGTAATCAGCCAATAGCCCATGATCGTCGGCATCGCTGTTTTCTTAATCAAATGTCGATCTAAACTTATTTTTTTACATAATTAACTGGACCTCTTTGTTGCCAATAGAAGCTTTTGAGCGTTCCATTCCCATACTCTATCAAATTTTATACAATGTTTTTGATCTCTTTATCTCTTTTTTTTCCGAATCGATCTATAAAATGACCTTGGCTTGAAGCTATTCTGTGTCATTTTGAAACACCTTAAGTCCTCTTATTACCAAAAGGTACCTTCCCTATATTATCGTAGAACTTGCCATGGAGTTTGCATTAACCACTTTTTAGGGTGGGTTCTTCTTGAACACTTCCAAACAATGTTTGGTATATCATTCCATCCAGAATAGTTCATAACTTTTCACCTACCATTTTGTAGATCTGATTATGCTTTGAACGTTCCTTTTCGCGTCTTATGCTCTATGTTTCCCTATTGGCCAGAATATATCTCAAGAGTTTCATGCTCTTAAAAGCTGACAATTCCAAAGCCAAACACAACATCTCCCAACCCATAAAAAAAATAATTTCTTATAAGTATTTGCCACTCTCCATAGTTTTGTTATCTTAACTCAAATTTTCCAGCTCTATTACATTGTACTAAATATTTTCCTTTTTTTTTATTTTAAGCTTTATGTATTCATTACTTTATACCATTTTTATTTTATATTGCGTCTGGGTCTCCATTCAAGCGAGAACCATTAAATATATTAAAGTAAAAGTGCCAACAAACGTGCAAACAACCGACAAGTTGCCATCCCCCATTCCGCAAACCAACATCGAGCGCAACGCCAGGGATGTCATGAACGCTTTAATACCCTGGTAAGGCAAGTACCAAGATGTGACGCTGGCTCAAAGTGTTTATGCCTCAATAAGCTCATGATTAATAGCCGTTGAACAGCGTTGCCAGACCTGGAGTATAATGAGCAAACCAATGCTAAAACGTTGGGCTAAGGCAAAGCAGCAGCAGCAGCCGCCAGCAGCGCGGCAGCAGCAAAGGACAACTCGGGCATTGATGTATGGAAGGAAGGCTTTGAAGCACTGCTTTACCTGTAGTGATTGCTTCCAAGCAACGATAAGTTGCTCCTACTGCATCTACATACCGTCAAAGTAAGACAGTAAAGGGTCTGTGCATCGGGTATGGGATCAAGGAGGCTGGTTTAAATTTAACTGGGATTGGTTGCATTATACAGCGTAATCTTAGCGTTGGCTTGCTTCCTGTTAATCTTTAAGATTGTTTATGGTTAAGTAATTATGGCTTGCTAAAATGGCCGATTTCAAGTCATGCGTTTGGAGAACTTTACTGAAGTGCATTGCTGTATAAAGTGGAAATGCGCAATGTAGATATAAATTATAAAAAAATAACCAAATTTTTTGCTGATATGGAATTAATTGTATCATATAATATATATTTATATTCCATTTAGGTATGGAATTAATTGTGTGACTGATAATATAGATTTAGTAGATATATTTTAATTAAAAAAAATGTTTTTATTTAAATGAGAAATATATATGTGCTTCGAAACTGTAAAAAAAATCAAGCATTTATTTCGTAAAATTCAATTCAATTTTTGGATTCCATAAAAACTCAAAACAAGAATTTTGTTTTTATCTTTTGTCTGAAACATGAAGGCTTTTTATTGTTAGGTATTATAAATATATTATTCAAATAAAATAATTACAAATACGATTCTGTTTTTAAAAGTGTATATTGCATTCTACCAAGAAGAAGAATTTAAAAATGTGTAAATGAACAGACAATAGTATTCTGATACTAAAGCTTAAATTTTAAACGGTTTTAATAAGCCTTCCAAGATAAAAATTTAGACCATCAGTAAATTGAGCTGCTGCTTCTCTTTTTGTCTTTAAGCTCTGACGACGTCTTCGATGCCATTTGCATTACGCATACGCCATGTGCTGCAGCCAAAGCCGCCTCTCATTGACGCATGAATATTTTTTGAAGTTTTTCTTCCGCTTTGATGATGTGCGTTTTGCTGTTTTATGTAAATATTGATGAGGTTGTCGATTTGGCCAGCGAGTTGGTAGCTTTTGCAGTTGCTGGTGCCGTTGCTGCCACATCTTCTGCGACTTCTTATATCCCTCCCACGCCTCACGTAGCATCTTGAGCATCGTTGGCATCGTCTTATGCAGCGCGCATAACTCTCGCATACTTCACACGCTTCAATACATAGCTAAATGCACACACACACACACACACACACACACACGTAGGAACACCCACACAGATACATGCAGGAGAGCATAACTTGACGCTTTTAGCCTTAGCATATGCTAAATATGTGCATATATATGTGTATGTGTGTGTATCTGTGAGTGTGTGTGTGTGTGACGTATTTGTTTGTTGATTTTGCGTTTTGGTTTCTTGTGTTTGTTTTGTGTGTGGAAGTTTGGTTTTTGACGCGACGGTTTGATGGCAGTTAATGTTGCGTATAAATGCGCATTTCCGTTTCCTGCGGCACACCACACACACTCCCGCACACACACACACACACACACTCAAACACACACCAAGGCACACAAAGCGACCCCATACACTTTTGGCAGCTTGTCAAAAAGCCAACTGTTTGACAGGAAGTTGCAAAAGCATTTGCAGCTCGTGGTTCCTGCTACCCTAAATACGAGTTATACGTTGTATATATGTAGGCCAGTGTTCCATAAATCCTTTGCAATCTGACGCAAGTCATCTTACCGTTGCATGCCCCCTCGTTATTTTGGGCTTTATTTTTTCAAATAGTTTAACTCAAAAATGCAAGCCAATAGTTTTCCCTAATTATGCATTCCAAAAGTGAAAATCATAGTCAAAAATGTCAGTCAGCGCCTAAAACTATGCAAATGGCATTTCAGCAAATCTGCATTACTCAAGGAATTTCGTTGGAATTTTTTTCTTTCGTTATTTTTTTTTTGTGCGCGTTTTTGTTGTTGGTCATTTGTATACATCGCTGCATGCCATCAATAGTTGCTTACTACATCACCCTGCTGCCAGTTACCCCCCATTCAATCAACTTACTTGCCGCTGCTGAAATTTTTGTAACAGTTGGAACGCGTTGCCGACAAACGAATACACTGCCATTTCTACAAAAAATTAACTAAAAGTGAACTTTCAGCCGATTTTCAGCGTCTTAGCCTACCCCAAAATTATAATGATGATTTATTGAAAACTGTACTAAACAAACGCAACCTATCTTGAGTCAGCAAACAATTTTGAGTTGGCAAAAAGAATAATTTAACCAAAAAGTCAAAGGTTTACTGACGATTTTTGGCGTCTTGGCCTACCTCAAATATTTTATGATGATAAATTGAAAGCTTTACTAGATCTAGATTCTTACCAGAGGTAGCCTTACTTCGTTGAATCATTGGGAGTCAGCATACAATTTTAAATTTGATAAAAAAGAATATATTAACTAAAAATGTCAAAGTTGATCAATAAAAAGCTTTACCGGATATGGATGCTTGCAAAACCTAACCAAACTTCGCATAATCATTGGTTGTAAGCCAGCACACAATTTTGATTCGGTAAAAAGAAAAGAAAAAGCAAGGACACGGCGTGCCTTTACATTGTAGAAGATAGATGTGGAAAGCCGATATTTTACTTCGGAACTGCTTTTGAAAATGATGGATGTACAACGTAACTCCTACTATGCATAAACTGTTGAACTCGTTTCATATCGTCTACATCAAAGCCAAACCAATACATCTATCCGTTCGTAGTGGGACGAGGTTGGTATGGGATCTGCTAAAACCAGGCCAATCCATACAAGGAGAATGTTATAAGCAATAACCTGTGCTTTTTGGACGTGTTTTCCAAAAAATAACAGTCTGAACCAGAAAAAAAGCATAACAAGCAGCCATTGCACGGTAAAACGCTTCGGCGGCTGTCAGACTCAAAATTTTCTGAAAAAAACTCAGAAATCTAAGTTCCTAGCCCAACCGCAGCAGACTTTGCCACTATCAACATTATGGTTCCAAAATTATGTACAAACACATACTCCAGATCTATTTGCTTACCACTACTGGATTTTTAAATAGTTGCAAAATGATTTTTGGGCGTCACCAGTACGAGAATCTTTAAGAAATCGAAAAATGGACTCATGATTGTTTGGGGCCAGAGAATAATCATTTTTATGAGGTGGTCCTCTCTTTGCTGAACAGAAAACACGCCAAGTAGATCCAAACTTTTCAGCAATTATTGCATGGATCTCAAATCACACTCAAATTTCATTCGTTCCATTGAAACCTCAACTCATATGCATCTCAATATATCGATATGCAACAACATTTTATGCACATACCCAAACCTATCTACCTACCCAATCGATATAAAGCAATAATATCCTTATACCCTTTCAGTGCAGGGTACATCGACAACGCAGCAGTTATTGCATTTTCAACGCTTTATGAGCATTTTTTTCATAATGAATTTTAAATTTGCTGTTAAATGCCTAAGAGCGCAATTTGTTGACGGGTTTTTCTTGTTATTGTTGTTAGTGTTGCCAGCAGTTGGAACCGTCGACGATGTCGTCCACATCGTTTACTTTCATTAACAGCAATCCCCTCGTTTCTGTTGTTGCTTTCGCTGTTGTTGTGTAAACAGCAGTTGTTTTTGTTGTTGTTGTTTGTCTGTTGTTGACTTTTTTGTGCACTTCCTGCATAGCCTGAAATTGAATTATAATGCTGTCGTTGCAATAGCAGCAACTCATGCCCCATGTTGTTGCCTCATGTTGTTTTTTTTGTTCTTGTTCTTATTACAGTTGTAAGGCAGTTTTGTGTGTAATCAAATTTCAGAGTCTGTTTGGTTTTGCTTCGTCTTTTTTTTTCGAACAGTTTCCTGTGTTCACGCGATGGTCATTAAGTTTGTTTTTTTTCCCCCTATTTTTTTGCTTATTAATAATGTTGCCGCCCATAAATGAATTGGGCAAGTTAGCAAAATGGCTAATTTTGTCGTGGTTAATTTTATTCCATTAAAAAAAAATGCTACAAAAATTTGGAAGTCGTTTCCAAAATGCTTATAAGCACAAACAAGCAATAGATAAAAAACACTCATAAGCAAATCACATTCTGAACAATTTTTTAAGATTTGTAGTTGGGTATACGTAGAGATGATGATGATAAGATGAGCCCTAACAATCTCCCAAAGAATGTAGTCTAGAGACGTGAAAGATGCGATCTAAACGGGCAATTAAACAGCTCCAAAAGTGAAAAAAAATTGTGACAAACGAATTTATTTTATTGAAAATACATGCTAGCCAAGTTCGGCTCTTCAATTTAAGCCAACATATAATTTGGATGCAACCATTGCCATTCACAACAATGCTTCGGCCTTCCGGCTCACAATACTCACCAAAAACAATTTTTTTTGGGATGCATTGGTTGTTCTGCAATACTTCAGATGAAAATCGGTTGGCTGCTTCACGAATCCATTCACCGAGAAATGAGCTTTCGTAAATTGACTAGTATCAATTGAATTACCATTCTATTAACGTCGCAAGTTTTCGCATACTGAAATATTTGCATGCTCTTTTGGAAATCGATTCATTATGGATCAAATTGAATATTTTTGATAAAAACACAAAGAATGAGGGCTTTTAAAATAAGCATTACCACAAACTAAATTGCAAAAAAATCACCCATTATTTTTTAACTTACAATCTATTTGCAGAAAATTGTAATTTGACAGAAAATAATCTTTTGGTAGATTATAATGTGACGAAAAGACTTTGGCTAGTAAAAATTGGCCTTATACTCTACAGCAGTTAACCAAATTAAACAGAACCTCTCCCTTACCCTAATTTTTGCGAAAATCCAATTCATAATTCATAAAACAAGTACAACGTTTAGCTCTGATTCTGCTTACTTCATGAAAATCTCAATTGTGCGACACTTTCGAGTTGTCGCTGTACTTCAACTTAAACAAGCTGCAAATTTTGGCGCACACACTGCGTATACGTATTATTTGGCAAGTTCAAGTTTTTTTTTAATGATTTATGCAACGTACTTAGTTTTTCTTATGGAATACTTGTAGCTGAAGTAGTAGGGAACAAAACGAAACGTTGGGGGTATCTGGTTAGTTAGTTTACATTGCGTGTGTTGTGACAAATAAATTGACAGGCTAAGTGTCTGCCACAATTGTTGATAAATCATCAAACTCCAATGTTTACCTGTGTGCGTAAATAAGCAAGGCACATACACTCATGCACACATTCACACGCACACATATACACATCCCTTACACACACACGCTCACACACACAAATACAAACTGCACACTTACACTTGAATAAACATAAATGCATGGCGCTTATGTAAAAAGCACCCAACGGGCGCACTTATCAAGCACTGCGGTTCCTTGTCTGTTACTTGGCTTCGGTTTTGCTAGCTGCCTTTGCCCAGGGCTTGCTCGGCATGAATGATGGCTCTGTGTGTGTGTGTGTGTGTGTGGGTGTAGATGCTGTCATGCGATACTTTGACAGCTTTTGTTTGGCCTGCTTGGCAGCATATGAGCCAGAAAGAGAGCACAACTGCAATTGCGTACCAAAAAAATGAAAAAAAAAATGAAAATACCAAGTTGCCTGGCCATATAACATGACAATGGCGCTCAAGGCGTTATGTAAATTTGTATGTGTATATGTAGACAGGACATAGCTATATGTATTGGAGGCAGCGTGTGTGTATGCTTGTGATTTGCTGTTAGTGACTTGCCGGTGTCAAGCTGTCAAACAGGAGTGCACGAGTATCTGCACACAATAACCTTAGATGCATTGCCTCTACAGCGACCACAAGAGCAAAGGCAGTTGTAGCAAAGTGCTTGAAAGTGAAAATCATATAATTGCTTGGATTTTAAATAAATTAAAAGTAAATGGGTTGCGCGTATAATAGTTTTTCTGGTTTGGAAATTTTAAGCAATTTATGCATCTTACGACAAGAAAGACGAACTCCGTTCCAAGAATTGGAATTCTTCGCTTTACTTCAAAGCACTTGATAGACGTTTTGGTGCAATTTTATTAAAATAATACACATTTTATTTCTTTATTTTGAAGTTTCGTAGTTCTTAAAACGTTTTTTAGATGGATTTTTTTTGTTGTCTTTCATACGCAGAGACATAAGTTTCTAAGTTATGTAGCATCTTGCCTAGCACTGACATAGCTAGCAAATTGAGGCCCTTTGCTTAAGTAAATCTCTATTAATTAAAATCAATTTCCGATTTGACAATAAACTATAACTATTGGTTCTCTTCAAATAGCTTTTAATACAGATTTATCCATGCTGCGTCTTTGCAGCGATGACAGCATAATCAATGGGAAAAAAATTAATGATTTTGTTTATTAAAGCAACTTCACTACAGACTATAGTTTAAGAACGTCGATTATAGTAGTACAAACGCTCTCCAACTGTCAGATTGAAGTTTCGAATTCAAAAAGAAATGCTGCTTGGTCTTCCCCCCTGCCACATATTAGCTGCATACCACGATAGAAAGCCTGCTCTAGCATAGGCGCTGTGACGCCTTAAAGGCGTCCTTGGAATTTATATGCCCTGCACTTACAATTAGTGGCAGCCAAATGTTTCACGCGCTGTCAGACTGTTGTTAATTTATCGTTTGTAATGTTTAGAATATAAAAAATACGAAGGAACATATAAATAAAGTAAATGCACTGGGCCTGATAATGGCTATTTGGCCGCCATTTTGTGCCAGCACCAAAAAAAAATAAAAAGGAAAAGTAAAAAAATTTGCTTTTAAGCAGACAAATATTTTTGCTAGACACTAAAAATGGGTTTGGACTAAGAAAATGTGAGCAATTTTAAGTGCTTGCAAGTATTGCATGTGTGATGGCCTCTATGTGTGTGTGTGTGTGGGAAATCACTAAATGTGTGTAAAAGCGTGTGTCTGTGTGTGTGTGCGGCGTGCCTTCTTTCAAGTTATTTCCCCCCATTTCGTTTTAAAGCTGGCTTCAAACATTATTGCAGACCATTAATCACGCTGGACCAGGCCAAGCAGTAAGTTCCGGAAACGGAAACGCCAAAAAAAGAAAGTAGTGAACGAAAGAAAGTGTTTCATTTCGAGCCGCTGCTGCTGCTGCCTAAGAGCATGCAATGAATTTGGCTCAAATACACAAAATTAATAAGCAATTAAATAAAATTTTAGAGCAACAAATTTTTGACTCGACAAATTGATAATAATATATAATGCCCACTCAATTTGCCGTGCATTGTTGAACAAACGCACTCACACCAACACACACACACACACAGCAGCTGCTGGGTTGGGTTGTCCAAGAAGTTTGTACGTCTTTATCTGGCTACAGCTTGGTTATGCAAAAAAAGGAATTATGATTTCAGACCACTACATAGAAAGGTTTTTATGATATAAAGTTGAATATTAATTATAGTGCTTCGAAAATCATCTTAAAGAAATTAAGTAAGACAACTATTAATTGTTACAGAATTAATTTCAAGTATCCTTGCACTGAAGTTGAAGAAGTTCTTTTGCTAAACGCCAGCAGAGTATGAAACAAATCTCACTCACAATTTGACATACATATTATAGTAGGAGCTCTGCATATGCAAGAATTATGCTATATTTTCAAAGGTTTATTAAGTGCTGTGCCAGACCCTTTTTTTCAATTTACTTGAAAACTTCATTATCTTTGCGATTTTGAAAATCATTTTAAAAGTTACTTTTAGCTAATTTTTTCTCAATTTCTGAACAAGCCTGACTGTATTTCAACAATTACTCCAAAACTAAGCACTCCATATTATCTGCAACAATGGCAACGAACCGCACGAACCGATTGAACAACCCATATTTACATTTGCATATATTCTGTGTAAATAAACCAACTTCACATTAGCATACATTGCATACATTGTGGAGTTTTGGAATTAGGTTCGACGCGTTTCGGGCATCGGGGTTGCCTTTGTTTGTCATCAATAATTATGCGTGAATAATGCTTGCCCAGCAACAACAACATTAAATATGAAGCTTTACCTTTTGGTTTTGGCCATGCTAATTAGCGAAACACCCATTTGATGTCCCTCTTATATCTATGCATGACCAGTGGCGTAGTTGGCACTGAAGACTGACAATTCGGCAAGCAGGCATTTGCATCCATAGAAATAATTTTCTGGGCAACTACTTAAAAACGGACAGATATTTCTTGGACGTAAGTCAACGATTTTCGGATAGCTGAACGAAGCTTTTAATTTTAACAAGATGACTTTATCATGCTAAGAGAAGTTTTAAAGAATTAATAAAATTTTTTTAAATACGTGTAGTCTTATATATAATTTAACGAACCAATGCATAATGTCCAATAAATGGATAGATGAAAAATAAAAAGTAGGTTATAAAAAAATAGCCATAGCCACAAAAATAAATAATATTAGAAAGTTTTTACCGGTACCTCTATTCAAAAATGTTGTTTCATGCATTTCGAATAATTCTCTTGCTTGTTTTGCAAATGCCTTTAATGCTTTGTCAACGACAAAGTAGATTTTTGATTAAAATAAAAGTGCTTAGGAGCCAAATATGCAAAACATTCGTAATTATTTAACCCCCATTCTTTTTAAAAAATCATGTTTAGAATCAGCTTTTCTAGAAAAGCAATAACTCAAGCATTGCAAATAAAACATTTTAACTTAAGCATTGAATGAAGTTCTTATAAATGTTTTATTCATTTCCTTTTTAGGTCACTTCGTTTTTGGCTTATTTTTATGAACTCAATGCTTTTTGTGATTATTACAAATTTTTGGCCAAACCGACTCTTTATCTCCTTAGGACAGTACAACTTTTTTAAAAACAACACTACATTAAGATAGATCATATCGCAAACGCAAAGAGGAATTTAACATTGCTGATCTTTGGCCAAAGAAAGTAAGTAAAAAAGTGAGTAAAATTATTCCCCTTGAATTCATCGCTCCAAAGGCGGAGCATTGAAGGATTTTCCTAGGTAATGGACGCTCTCATTTGCTAGCCATACCACTGCTAGGTAAATGTACTAGTGCGCTATTGGGTGATATCGAACCACCGACCTTCCGATTTAGAGGCGAATACACTACCTTCACGCTACCGATCCAATACAACTTGAAACGGTAAAAATAAGTAAAATCAGATTCAGTAAGAAAACAAATTAAATTAAAATTTCTTCACTTTCAGAGACTATTAATTTACCATTAGAAAATTTGTGTTGGACCAAAAAAGGCCTAACAAACATTGACATTTAATATTTCAAAACTTGGCAGAAATACTACAATAAAATTAACACCATTTTCATAAGAAAAATTAAAGGTCTGCAGATATTAAGATAGTGTCCTACCTACAACTCAGCGCTGGATTTAGCATAATCATGTTGAAAAGGTTGTGGCACAAAAAACTTAGAATAAAACTGGTAAAACTTATGCATTTTTTCAAAAACATATTTTAGTCCTACGAATAATTTTAAAAAACTGAATTACAAAAGAGACTCCTATGCAGTTACTTAATTTAATTTTGTTTGATTTATTTAAAATCTGTTTTGACTCAATTGTGTACCCTAAGTGTAAGTTACAATAGACTCTTTCCCCACATTCCAACTCCGCCCCTGTGTGAATGTTGCATTATTCGTGTGTCAACTCCATATAATGCATGTTAATAAATTCTGGGGCACAATATATATTAAAAAGTTTAGATTTTTGTACCGGAAGCGATAAAATTGTGAATGTGAAAATTTGTTTAGTGATAAAAATGTCGATCTAAAACCACGCATAATGCCATGTAATTACAAACACACACACGCACACACACATACACACACACACACACACACCTACATAATACAATACAATATAAAAACATTGTCTTGTTTATAAATTATGTTATAAAATTTAATTTCAAAGCTTATTGAATTTAATTATGCCCAAAATGCTAAAATTTATGCGCATTGCAGTTTTAGTTATTTAATTTTTATAGAGGGCACTTGTTAGTGTGTGTGTGTGTACGAGTGTATTGGTGTGCGTGTATGTTGGTGTATGTTGGTGTGCGTGTGTATCTTTGAGAATTAATTTTATTGAGGTAATATATTTGATTTGATTTGATTTTGCTACATTTCAATTGTCTCTCTTTCATAAATTATTAGGTATTTAAATTGATTTGATTACATATAAAATATATAGAGTATGTATGAAATATTTTATAAAGCTTTTGTATAAACTTTGAGAAAATAATCGCTATAAAATGAGTTAAATAAATTTACTTTAATTATGAATATTGATTGTCTTTGTGTTGATTGCAATAATGATAATGATTTTAAAGAAACTTGAACTTGTTGAATTATTCAATATCTGCTATTTCTGCAAGTCATTGTATTTTATTTATTGTTTTTGATTTGATTTTAAATACGTTGAAAAAATTAATAAAAATAATTATTTTGATCTTAGATAATTTAATGCAATTTTACAATTTGAAGGTTCCTCCATAAGTGCCCTATTTCTGACGTGTTATGTCCAAATGCGGTGATATTGACTGGCCGCCAAGATCCCCAAAATTTGACACCGTCAGATTTCTATAGGTGGGGGTTTTGAAGAGCAAAGTTTATGCAAAAAAATCCAACACCACAGAAGAGCTGAAAGACAACATTCGAGCTTGGTTGGCAGCTATAACGCCCAAAATGCGAGATATAGCGCATGTTTTTGTATTCCTAATAAATGGGGTCATTTGATGGATGTTTTTTTTGGAAAATAGCCCAAACAAATTGTAAGAAGATGATCTTAAAGTTATTAGACTTTTCTATTAAGCCGAATCAGATGGCAAACCCATTACAAATATTTAAAGCTCTTTTAACTTAAAAATGGGAAGCAAAAAAATCATTTTAATGTCTTTAAAATTTTTAAAACAATAATCCATATTTCAAGATATTAGCTGCCAGCAGCTTACGCCATATAAAGGGTGGACCATTGAAAAAAAAGCAACTTCAATTTTATATACTAAAACCATTTACTGAGACAGCTGATATTGTTTATAGGCACTGTTCCATTTATCCCTTCTTTTTAATAAATTTAGTCATAATCTTATTGTTAGTTTATAGAAGCGTAAGAAGATTTAGGATTTAGAAACAAATTCGTTATATTATACTTATTATAATATAGATCATGGTGATTTTTAGTAGCCTTACTATTTATCGAGAGGCAAAAACAGAAAAATAATTTTTAGAATTTGTTCTTATAGTTTAAGTAGAAAATCAATAGATTAAATCGCACATATGTGAGGGACCACCCTTAAGCATACACTTAATAATTTCTCCTAACCTATTGGTATTCTGGGGTGGTATATATAGGCTTGTCCAGTCCATCATCAGCATTATACAACTCTATTTCAATGACTCATTTCAAATAGAACTATTATACCACCACAATTTGTGGAGCGTTTTACTGTTGATAAAATCATTACATTTGCGATAGCGCTACCGAGGCTCCTTAAAATTTTTAATAAAAGGCGGTTTTAATTAATGTGGTTTTTAGAACCACAAAATGTACAACCCTGTATTTAACAACACATAACTTGCCGCAAATTTAATACATATATATATTTTTTTTTGAAGCGCATAAATCAATGGTCTCGTATGCCAAATAAATAATAATACGTTTATTTGTCTTTACTGGCTTATCGGGCTGAACTCAGATTGTTAATAAATAAATAAAATCTATATACGTCAAGCCCATATGCCTAAAAAAAAAAGTAAAATGCAAAAAAGTATTATGATTTAACTAAATAAATATAAAGTTAACAAAAAAACACAAATGCTGAAATAAAATTCGACGGCTATATCAAAAATGTATTATAAAAAGAATAAAATTAAAAAATAAATAAATAAACAAATAAAAAGCCTTTATGTTTCTTATAGTTGGCTTGCGCTTATTCTCTTTTTACGTTCATCCCTACATATATAGGTAGACTCTTATACATATATATTCATGGTATATATATTTATTTTGAACTGACGTATTTGCGTCTTTGGTCAGCGAACATATGTTTATGTGTGTGTGCGTGTGTGAATTTATACAAGTGTGTATCTGTGTGAGCAATGTGCGGCTGCTGCAATTGAATGCAGTTGAAAATAAATATCAATGTGCTGCACGCACTGCTGTAAACATGTCCTCGACTGGCCAGGAACACCGTAAACGTAACGTAGGTGCACAAGCACTGCGCGAAAATCGGAGCACCCTTCGAACATGGTCAGAGCTTATAGCTTATATATGGTTCCTGTTCGATTTCTCCCTTCTATTTAATATGTGCAGCTATAAAATCATAGAAAGTTCTCAAAATAGTAAGAAAAATATGCGTTATTTTATAATTTATTAAGCAACATTAGGAATACATTTATTGTTATAAAAATTTATATGTATTTGAAATTGAAAAAGATGCACAAAGCTAATTTTGAATTTTACTGGTCTAACACATACCAACTGGAAATGAAAAGCATCTAGTACCACGATAGTCTGGAACGAATACCTTAAAGATATAGACAGCCTCATATTGTGCCTTGTGCACAGCCATAACAACTTTAGTATCTTTTAAAAATTTGTTTATTCTATTGATCTTCGGATCTATTGATCTTCGATCCCGTGTCCAACATAATGTAAATATAATCTAGCACCACGAAAGGATGCCTTACGAGACCCCTAAGTAAAAAGGATTCAGATGTAGACAAGCTTACGCTTATATTGCGCCCGCTGCACAGTCCTACCACCTTTAAGAACTTACAAAGCTCAGCCTATGCAATGGGTGTTCGAATCTAGAGCCTCGCAAAGCCAAAGTACCTAAACTTTTTGAAATGAATGTCAGCACATGACATGTGTGAACTCAAATAATGTTGAGATCGCACACGCACCTTTCAGGTGAAACCCAAGTAAACCCTAAAAGAGATTAACCAAGAGTTGGGCGTACTGCAGCATATACAATTAGTTCCTAACTATTTAAGAGTAATCTACCTTAGTTTATGTTAATATGTTTCCGTAGAAAAAAATCTTTATATATGCGAATGAGGCGGACCATATAGGAACTCAAAAATTGTTCGCTGAACTAAAAAGTTATCGTAATCGGTCAAATAATTTTTGTGGTGCAAAATTCGGTTTACGCGTATTTTTCACGCTATTGGGAGTCTATTTGATTTTTTAATTTCTGTGTCGAACTTGAGCAAAATAAATTGATTCATCATATAACTCCCAAGGGCCTAATCAGGTCTTTTTTTCTTATTTCGGGTTTGTGTTTAAAAACAGAGGTTTTATTTATTGAATAAAAAAAAGTAAATCAAATATCATCAAAAGTAGTGTCCGTTGAAGCGCCAACAATTCCCCATCTTTCCGGTAACTTTCTAGTAATTAATCCATTTTTAAAAAATGAACCCTTTTTGGCCTCGATTCAATCGTTTAGCTATTTTTCAATCTTTCAAAACACCCGCACCGGTGAATCCCCATCAGCTGAAAAAGTCAGAAAGATAAAGATCTGAAAAATACAGCGCGTTAAGTAAGAAAGAGGTCATTTAAGCATTCCCAGATAGTGGTTGACATTGCTGAGAGTTATCATGTTGCAAAATCACCTTATCATATATTTCAGCCGTTTTTTTGCCATTCTTTACGAACGCGGCTTAAACCCAATAGTTGCAGTCAATAATATTTCCTACAAATGGTTTCGCCTGACGCCGCCTGAAACCATTAGTGGGACAGCCTAGTCCCACAATATGCAAACATGACCTCACAACCATATCGGCTATGTCGCCAATGTATACAACGTTTGGCATCGCATATCCACTTTTGATCTCCAATTATTAAGAGGAAATTGTTTGCTTAGATACTCCTAAATATTCTGCGAGTTTTCATTTGGACCGGTAAATCATTTTTGTGGCTTGGCCAGGTGGCTCTTGGTCTGAAAGCATCAATTTGGAAGCATCGAAACCACTGCCTGCATCACCTATCGGTTGGAGCAGCGTCACCATAAGCTTCCACAGTCACTCAATGGGCTTCAGCTGCACTTTTCTTACTATTAAAGAAGAAAATCAAAACTTTCCATATATGTCGTTTATTTATCACATATCCAGACATTTTCAAAGAAATCAAAACCAGTATTGCTGTAAGAAACAGACTGTTATTATAAAAAAATATCTTTCATTTTCAGTATACACGATGAACGCTAATGTCCTTCGATTATTGTCAACCGATATCTTTCTTTCTCAGTGATATAGGTAAACACCCTCCATACAGGTCACAAATTGCTGGTGGGGCCATACCTAATTTATTGTATTCTATCTATTTACAAAGATATCGAAAACTAGTCATATGCGCAAAATGACCCCAGATACTGGCTCCCATTAACCAATCATTTTTCCAAGTGTATTCATTGCTGCCACATGCTGCACGCTAGCGCAACAAATCGAGAGCTGTTGGGGTAAAAGTATGGTGCGGTAAGGCAAGTCACGACACGGTACTCATTTCAAGTGGCACACACACACCCGCACACACACACACCCATACATATACGTCACTTCATTCAGCAGTAAATTGAATAACAGCATTTTCCATTTGCTGCATATTTTATGTGCGATTAAATTAAACTTGCAACATGTTGTTAAAAATGTTGCTCCTTTCACTCCTTACACCGGCTACAACCTTTGCCCTTTTCACTGCGTTGTTCGAGTCTTAAAGATATTTTCTTAGTCTCGAACACTAATGCAATAAAGTGACAGAATGTTGCGGGCTTAATATTTTTAACGATTTCTGCCATGTGCGGGGAATCTCTAAAATGCGTGCCACGCAAGTAAATGTATCTTAAAACTGGGATAAACCATAAAACAAATAGTTAGTTGTAGTATTTCAATCGTATGCCAAATAAAATCCATATGGCAAATAACAACAGTTTTAGGTTCATATAAAAAGATTGCCAACGCAATTGCAAAAAATTGTCTATACGATGTGGACGACGACGAGCACGCGTACGACGACTGCTATATGCCACACATGTAGCAGCATATCTGTCGCCTATCGTATGGATATATGGAAAATAATTTAAAAGAAATAAAATACCAAAAATCTGTATAACAAATGCTTTTTGTGTGTGTGCTTGCAACAAATATAAATATGCAGCTTACAGTGTCATCTAAAAGTTATGCACATGTTTGGGCGCACTTTCGCGAACTAATGCTCCCTTTTATTGTATTTGTATTGCAGTTTTTCTTTTTCCCCATTTTTATGTATTTTTGCACAGATAACACCAATAAATAAATATGTAAAAAGCACACAGAGCGTTCTGCTGCGTTCAAGCCGGCTCTATGATTCACAATATCATGGTCAACAGCAATCATCAGAAAATATCTGCAGTCAAATCCGCTTAGCTTGTAATTTTCAATGTCAATTCCAGAAGTATCCTTTCAAATTTTTATACAATTTTTTTTTTTTTGAAATATTTTTGTGACATTTGGCAACGTGGCGCTTTCAATGCGCTTAGCCATATGGGTATTAGTAATTCTTTTCAGATTTTTTTCTAGCGCATTTAAAGGATTTCATTTGACATATTAGCTGGCATTGTAAAAGGATTTGCAAAAAAATGAATAATAACATACGACTGTTTGTGATCAAAATGTGCAAAATATTTGCTGCAAAATATGCGAATTTTTAAAAATTATAAATAAATTTAAATTGATTGTCAATATAACTGATAAAATTATTTTAAATATTAAAAAGCCGTTTGCATAAGTTTAGATTAGTTATAATATAGGGTGGTTTATTTTGTGTTTGAAATTTGAACTTTTCTTTGACATATCAGTACGATGTTAGTAAGAAAAAACGAAACAAAGTACCGAACATATTTAGATAATCAAATGACTGAAGTCCTGTCACGCCCTGTCAAGTGCACACAAGATAGATTCGAGTGGAGGCAAAGAGTGTAGCAGTACACAATCTAGTGATATTAGTTTCTTTGGGAAAGTGCACGATATTAAGCCTAAGTTTGATATTTTTAATAATTTGAGTAAAATTAAAATCGATTGTTTGGCCGTTGATGCCTAATTTTGTCAATAATTTAAATTTTTCTAAGCAACACATTTCCCCACTGCTGCTTGTTTTAATGAAAAAATCTTACTCATTTGTGGCACAAAAAATTGATGCAGAATCTTCGAGCAGCTGATGTACTACAACTGGTGACTGTGTTGTACGGAATAAGATTCGAATCAAATAATCGAAATCATTCCAATTATTCGAAAAATGAAAGTGGTGCGCGTTAAGCTCTCTTTGACTTGTTTCTTTGAGAAACAATTGAAGCTAACTATTACACCAACTAAGCAGATGTTTTTGAAGACCTCAAATTTTTGGCTGCCTGAGCAATAGTTTTTCACAAACTATGCAATAGTTATGCAAAATCATAGAACCCCCATCGCTGCCGCCTAAAAACAATAACAGTTTTGCTTTTCATTTTAAAGTTCTTAGGAACATACATGCTTAATATTTCATATTTAGTTTTCCTTTAAACAGAATTAATTGCGCTCTCGCTATGTTTACAGCTGCATAATCCGCGCCCTAATAATCGCAAGCAATATCGCATTTATGCACACCATTGCAATTAACATTTTCACAGCGACGTTTACCAACACTATGTGGAATTACAAATACATATACAAGTACATAAATACTCGTCACCGCACATTTTACAACACAGCAAAGCTTAACAACAACAACGACAACACATTTAACAACGCAATGCAAAGCATAGCATAGCTTACGGCGCAACACAAGTAAAAGCATTGCAGCCAACACGTCAACGATTCTGGCCACAAAGCAAAAACAATGAGATGCTAGAAACGCCGACTTTGGGATGCACTATAATCGAGGTATGAATAGTAGGATTTATTTAATTGTGTGTGTGTTCAAAAATAGTTGAAAATTTGCTTTAATCTAAACGATTTCGGAAATTAAGAGAAATATACTTTTAGGAGCTTTTGATTGATTTGATTTATAAAAAAATAAACGATTATGCAATCTTAGGGACCAAAAGTAGTATTAATCAATATAAAAAAAATACTTGATTTTTGTCTCCAAAATTTATTCAAAACAATCGAAAATGAAGAGAATGTGTTGGAAAATTTTTTCATCAGTTTTGGTTTGTCAGAGAAAATTAGAAGACAAATGAACCTCATAGTACTTTTACGACATTTCGTTTGATTCTTTCTAATTTATTTCAAAATGTTTGCGTCAAATCAATTCGAAAAATGTATAATATGAAAAATAATACTCTAAAACTTCAACTATTAGCTAAAGCTTAAGAATATAGCCGTGAATGTAACTATTGAAAATGAATTGAAGTTCGATTTATATAGATTTTTAGTTTAGAAAGAACTCGCCACGATTGTTTAAAATTGACAGAACTTGTGTTTTAAATCGATTTTTTTTCATTTATTATTATTGTATTATTCGCATAGATAAGTCTTAATTAGCTAATCTTTTTTTTTAGGGAAAATGGTGAATAAAATTATACTTTAAATCTTTAGAGTTTAGAAAGAAATCGCCACGATTGTTGAAAATTGAAAAAATTTTGTTTTAAATCATTTGTTCTTAAATATCAATTAGTTATTATAAAATCGATGCCTGCCTTTAAGTTAAAGTATTAAATTAAATATTTACACTTTTTTTATTAGTCTTTGGCTTCTACGTTAGTGTCGCAAATTGTATTAAAAATCTTTAAATAGTTTAAGCTGAAATCGATACGATCCTTGAATTGACAAATTTTATGTTTTAAATCTTTAATTCTTGAGTATCAAATATTGACTATAAAATGGATCCAATGTTATATACTCCAAGCCCTCAAGCTACGGAGTTACAATACATTAAATGTTTATACTTTTTGTATGCTTCTATGATGTATTATAGTTAAAAGCGCAATATTTAAACTAAACAAATTAGCATATAATAAAAAAAAAAGGGTAGAAATTTAAAGTCCAAATCTTCAAATAGCTTAAGAAGATATTGATACGATACTTCGGAATGTGTTTTAATTCAGTTATTCTTAAATATGAAATATTCTTAAATAATAAATATGAAATATATATTAAGTCTTTTTTATATGCTTTTGCTTATGAGTTCAAAGCGTAATATGAGTTCTTAAACTTAACAAATTAACATATAACTTTTTTCGAGAAATCAGTATGAAAAATCGTAAATAAAATCTACAAATATTTTAAGCTGAAATCGTAACGATTCTTAGGAATTACAAAAAATTGTGTTTGAAATCATTTATTCACAAATATCAAATATTTACCATAAATCCCACATACTTCCTACCCTTAAGTTAAAGAGTATAAAAATGTAGTAAAAAAAAACAAATGAGTAGAAAAAAAAATGGCGACCAAATACAAGGGAGGTAAGCCATGGCTCGCCGTAGAGAGCGGAAACCTCAAAAGAGAGGCAGGCATAGGGTGTGTGTCATAGTGTGTGGGGGTAAATGCTAATGCGAGAGCTAAGCCGCTTGTCAGCGTGCACACAAAATCAACGCAAAAGCAGTAGTTGCAACAGTCAACGCCCGTGGGCGCTGCTGTGCCGTCAACTCTGAGCTGGATCTGTAACTGGAGACGAGGACATGTCTTTGCTGTCAACTCGCAACGATGCTGCTCTCCAATGCATGCCAAAAACTTTGCCATATGACAAGTTAAGCGCATTCTGTGGCAGATAACTCAATCAAATGATATATATATATATATATATATATTTGCAATGCGTTTGCGTTATGTGCGGCATTAAATATTGAACTTAAAGATAACACATACGACATGTTGGCCAGCTGCAACTTTAATGCCGCTGCTACAGCTGCTCTATGCTACTACTTCAGCTCCTTCTGCTTCTCGATGTACTTCTTCTTCGTCGACGTCTTCTGCTACTTTTAACCAACATAATTAAAACTGTGGTTGAATTATATTGCACCTGTGGCGGTCGACCGCAACTATATGGCGTCGGCCATGTTGCAAGCGTGCAAAGTCCTGTGGTTTCTGCTTTTACCTTAGCGTCATAGCACTTTCAGCTCCATTACAAAAAGTAGACCACAGCAGCACAACAACTCTTACAAGCTGCAACAACGCTGCAGCAAATTAAAGTTGTCTGCTGTTCGAGCTGACTGGCTGGCTGGCTGGCTGGCTGACTGCTTGGTTTTGGCCATTTTCAACATAAATTTTAAGTGCAACACATTAACGGGTTGCAACCCCAGAAATAAAAAATAAAAAACACAAAAATCCAGCGAAGTTAACAAAAATACTCACACATACTTATACCTGGCACTCTGGCCGAGAGCATATGGCTTGCATTTAACGCCGTGTAATAATTGCAGCAACCAAAAATTGCCAGCACGCGGCCACAGTTCCAAAAACATATAAAACCAAGTACGAGAAACAGTTGCAAGCAAATGACTTTCATAAAACGCCGCCTGACCCACATTTAAGTTACATTATTAAGCCACACACACCCGCACACACACACCCGCACACACATACACACGCAAAGTGCACTTGCAGCTCGTCCAATGCATGCAAAACTGTATTGTTGTTTGGCATAAAATTTCCATTTTGTGAAGCATTAAGCGGAAGTTAAAGTATCGTCACGACCACAAACACGCCCCCTAAACCCACAACACACTCTTAGCCAAATAACATCCCGCAGTGCTGCTGCTGCTGCTACTACCCCCTTACCCAGCAACCCCTCCCACCACAGTTGTACGCCCACTTTATACACCTGAGTTTGAAACTGTCGCCGGCGGCATACTTGCCGTATACTTGATGTGTTTTGCTGCTTGACTTGCACTTATTGTTGAAGGCTGTTTAGCAGCTTAGTTCGTCATGCCCTCCTCTCATATTGTTGTTTTTGTTGTAATTTTTTTGTTTTGTTTTTGTTCGTGCTGTTGTTGTTGTTGTTATAATACTCGTTGACTTGTAATTTTTTTCTGCTTGAGCGCATGACTGGCCCACAGTTTGTCGTGCCATTCGCTTCAGTTTAATTTCTCTTTTTTATGAAATGAACAAAGAGCATATTGACTTTGTTTCGAAATTGCTGGAGTTTTCGATTAAACAAATGAACTATAATGTTATATTAATTTGTGCGTAAGAATTATGAATTAATTTGGAAGGCAAGCTTGGTCTGTTTGCAGAACGCTTATTTTACTGAAGAAATTGTAAGCAGAGACCATTTGAAATTATTGGCTAAATATAAAATCAAATTTTGTATTAAAAAACTCAACTTTTATAAATTGTTATTAAAATCTAGCACGATGGTTTTATTGTTTTAATTAACAAAGCAACTATTGTTTTTTTTTAATACCTGAACATTTGCATGTAATCGTTAATCAACATGCTTTCTGTTCTTCAAATCAGCTGAAATTTTATTGTTAAAGAAACTTTTATTTAATTTCATTTTTTATTTGCTAAAAATGTACTTACCAGCTTTTATACCAATTAAAATATTATATTATTAGAAGAGAGAGATCCCTAAAGATATACACAAAAATTCAAATTTTTGGGTCATTTTTCTATAAAATCAAAATTATTTTTTTTAATTTGAATCAAGTTTAAAAGTCTTAAAACCATATATCTCGTAATCTTAGAACCATTTCGCATATAGTTTCAACTTCAGAAAATATACAAGTTTTTAATATTATCTTTTTCCTTGGAAGTACATCGATCAAAATCTAGGCTGATGGAATACAATATTCGGCAGCTTTCCTTTCCGTGCTTATTAAAAAGTAATTTTCGATGAAGGGTCGCCACCCTGTCCCTCTGGACATCTTAATTTTCGAAACAGAATTATGCCAAAAAACATGACTAGTTATTTTTTGGAACATTAAAGACATCGCCATTCGGTTTCGGCCATAAACTGTAGGTCCCTGTTTTCTTCTAAGAGTTTTTAATAGAGATATCTCCATTGTCCAAGACAGAACTTCTTTTACATTCCAAAATTTCAGTTGTTTCATTTGTGCAGCAGAGAGAAATTGTGATGCAAATAATTTTACTATTTATTCGAGAATTAATATTTTTGTGGTCAGTTTGTAAAATTTATTTTACTTTCCGCAATAGTCTAAGGATACCTAATATTTGAGCGCAAATTATAAATTAAACAAAAATGAAGCAGTATTGTAAGATTAGTCGTTCGAAATGACCCATAAAGATTAATTCTATTGTATATTTTTGATAATATATGTCACCCAGTCTTGAAATCTTATTTCTGTTAAAAACTTTATTAAATATTAGAAAGCTAAAGAAATCACAAAATAAATAAAAAAAAAGGAGAAAAACAACTTTAAACATACGAAATGACACATTATTTCCCGATTGATTTTAAAATCGCTGATTTTAAATCCCACTCAGCAGGCGAGGTGTGATTAAGCCAGCTAGGCCTTATTATGCGCCATACAATGCGATAATTTATAAATAGCTTTGAAAGGTATAAACGTTTCGACTCTTGATTTAAGCATTTTCTGTAACGTTTTCATTTCAGTTTTATTTTTGTTTTATTTTCAACAGCCATAATAATGGCAAGCGCTCTACGACAGCATAATCACTTGTTTTATGCATATAATTTTCTGCATGAACAGCCTCTTATGGCTGACGGGGCGCTTGAGACCAGCCCACCGAGTGACCAACGGCCTAGGTGTTAGCCATGTACAAGTTGTATAGTATAGTATCCCGTGCCGTGTTCGTTCATAATCATTAGTTGTGCCCCCCCTACTTGACGGGCAGCATGAATAATGACTTGACTTGCTTGCTTGCCACTTGATATTGATAGGCAAATAAAAGCTTGTTGAAAATTATTAATGTGTTCAGGCCGTGGTGTAGGCGTAGGGAGTGAAGGTCGTCAGTCAATCGGCTCACACACACTGACTTGCCAGCCAACTAGTCAAAGCAATTACAAATAGTGCTGTTAGGCTAAAAGAGTTGGAAATAAAACTCATTTTAAGGCCAAATCATAAGTGCATATTAGTGTAGTGGCATGTTTTAGGCCTGGTTTATGGGTGCACATAAAAGAAATGCTACTCCACTGCTAGGGTTACTTTAATGGCAAACAATTGAGAGCAAAGCCCTGGCAGCTTCAAACGAGTGGTATGCTAAACATATAGAGGTCGTTAAAACGTCATAAAGAAATGCACTTACTTCATTACACATGCAAAGGCGGCGGCAGCCCAACAACAAATGAAAACACACACAAAAAATAACAACAGACAATATCCGAAAAAAACGACTAAAACTTTTCTTTAGAACTCTCCGACTATCCACATGGTATATGATAGCATCGGGGTAGAGTATCATAAGTAATCTAAATTCACAGTTATGCCTTTGTTTGTTGCTCTCCCTTGTAGCTCTCAAAGTCGCTCGCTTTATCTCTCCCCTCTCTCTCTGTATTTGCTGGCATAATGCAATTGCTTTCAAACTATGCAGCTTGTGTGTAGATGTGTGTGTGTGTGAGTGTGTATCTCTGTGTGTGTGTTAGTGTGAGTGTGAGTGTATCCTCGCTCTTGTTGCTTGTTCCTTGTTGCTTTGAGTGTGTTGTAAATTGTATAATTTTATAGCATACTTTTTGGCTGCGCTTCTAAAAGCTTACATTCCAAAGCAGTTTGGCATCATCTCTCCTTCTAACACAAACAACAACCTATGGCACAGTGGACGAGATATGCAATTTGATGGTGATAAAATTAGTTTTGAAATTTTAACTAAATCTAAATGAGTTATTCAAGACTGTTAAACCAGTAGTTTGTTTCCAACAGAAACTAAAAAAAGCAACAAAATATTAAGAGACGAAATATTTCCTCCAATATTTTAAATCTAAGATAGAGATGAGATTAGAGTTGCAAAAAACTTATTCAAGCAATCTTTACTTTGTAATGATAAGAAGTGCAGTCAGTAAAAGCGAAAATGAGTGCGAGAGCGACAATCAAGCAAATGCGCGTGAGATCGTTGACTGCGTTGTAGCAGAATTTTGTGATTTCAGCACGCATTCTACTTTGTGCGCCTGCATATCTCTGAAGCCAATCGCCGTATTCTTGCAATTGCTAGCAACTCATATATTTTCACTTATAAAACTTATATCTTAATATAAATGCAATTACTTCTTACAAAAATTTGCTTAACCTATACTTTCTTATTGAAACTTTAAAAAAATAATGAATTTTATAAGCTAAATCCAAACTGAGATTACATTTAATGTTTTTTTTTATCAATTTTTGAATTTTTAGAAAATAAAACTTGAAATGCTTGAGTTTTAGCTTTTGAATTGTTATATTTATATTATCCTGCATATTGAAAAAGCACTTCTCTTTGGCACAAAAATTTAATAAAATGCCATTTAAAACTAAAATCTGCAGTAATTTTGACATTCTTCATTAAACACGCTTTTTCAAAAAAATTCTTATAATTTCATTCCTTTTTACAAGTTCTTTAATTTCTGCTGAATTCTCAAAGACTTTTACTGTTTTATTTGATCGACACTAATTGCAAATTCATAAACATTACATTTTTGCTTTCAAAGTCTATTTACCCTCTTTGCACTTATTCTCCTTCTGAAGTATCCGAATATTAATTAGCCTTTCATCGCTGAGACCCAACTTCTTGATTTTCTTCTTAGTTATATAATTTGGACTACCACACTCAGCCAATGACAGAGCAAGATGGTGCCTTAACTTCTTCACCTATATGACCTGAGAAGCCATCGTATTCTTCAATAGCATCCTGCTGTTTATTTGTTTATATTCACTTAGTCACGCACATGTTATGAGTTTTAATAAATAATATTAGTTGGGTATTCGGCTCGACTTAAGAAATAGTTTTCCAAACTTAGTATTATCATAACATTTTATTCCCTAATAAATAAAAACTGTGTTGTATTGTGTATTGAATTGAAATTTTGAAATAGAAAAAGTCTCTTTTCAATTTTTTTTTTCATTTTGAAATTATTTTTTAAGCTATCTAAAGTTCAATATATCAATAAACTGCAAATCACATAAAAATTCATTAAAATTACCGAAATCAATTATTTTCTTAGAAAATAAAAATGAAGTAAATTTACACCCCTTGACTATTGTTACCGCTCTATTAACAGCTGTTCAAAGAGAACACGGAACCACAGCTTATAGCTATCTATATCTGAGCGGATATGCCAATATTAAAAAGATATTTTCCTAGGAGCATTTACTAGCAATGTCACTGCTACACAAATACACCAGTGCTGCCGGGTAGAATCGAACCACGGACTTTCGATTTAGTGACAAGTGCCCTACCACTAAGCTACCCCGGCCCACATAATCTTATCTTATAGTAATACAAAATTTCTATCCTTAAAACAATTGTGAATTGAAGTATTCGAAAACTAGTATTAACTGCCAAAAAAAATTCTAAGAGACTCATTTTTAAGACTTTCCTAACCAGGTCATGCACACACACCTTAGCCGGGGCTGCACCATCCATTATCACACTATATGGACTCTATCTTTAAGCTTGTAATGCTTACCTGCAAGTCACTATATCGATCTTTTTCGATCTCAAGCCATATGTGCACTGTTAAAACTTCAGAATTTCAAATAAAGTATAATCGGTTTAGACGCTTTGATAGCTATTTTCAAGCCCAGTTAGCTAGTTTAAAAAATTAATAAATTTCATATAGATAAAAGAAGAACTACAAAAAAAAATGATACAAAATCTCACCACAAAAGTCACTATTTTTTTTTCATAAAATATAACTATTCGTCCCACTGTGCTTGGCTACCATTTTACTTGGTCAAGTGTGTGTGTGCCTGCCTGCCTGCCTGCCTGAGTGTTGCATATGAATGAAAATGACTTCAGCGCGTGCTTTGGCCATTGTTTTAAACTGAATGAGTGTAAGTGACTGGGAGTGTGTGTGTGTCTGGTAGTCTCTCCACGCGCTCTACACCATCTCCCTCTTGGTCTTAGTGTAACTTACATTTATGTTTATTGCAATTATAATTGTTTTTCATAGAAAGGCGTGTCAAGGCGCCATCTAGGCGTATGGAGTTGTTTTACGGTTTGCCGGCGTTGTATCTCATTATGAGTTTTACTTTTTGGGAAGCGGGAGGAGGGTAGCACAAGTGTGTTGCAGCAACCAACAAAACGTTGTTATTGTTTAGCCGTACATTTGTTTTTAATTAATTAATTTCAAATTTATTATGTTGAAAATTTTGCCACATTTGTTTATGTTTATCCATGGCGTTTTTTACCATCGTTTTGGCAGCGCCACAAACTATGCTGCATATATCAGCATTTTTAACGCTTCAACTTCTTTGTTATTACAAGCGGCATATTAAATTATATATTATGTATAGTATGTATATGATCAACAAAAGGTAAATATAAATTAAAGTGTTTTATTAAACCGAAGCTGTATAAAGTTTACAATTTGATTTAATTTGAATACAAACAAATTCTATAGCCAAGCATATGGGCTTAAAACTTGTTCTTTTATCGGCATTTAATAAAGAAGCAGTCATTTTTTTTAAGAACTTGTTTTAAAACAATTTATGGCCAACTTTACTTAACATTTTTCTTACTTTATTTATTATGCAGCTAATTGCTGTTTTACTATTTATTTTGGCAGTTAAATGCAAAACGCCTAAAAATATGCAGCAATTTATCAGTTTGGCACAAGTTAGCATTAATTTATAGTAAATCCTTTGAAAATATTTTAAGAAAATTACCAGACATGTACTACATGTACCACATACAATCTTGTCATAAAATTACATTGAAAACTTGCAGTCATGCTGGCAGTACAGTGACATTGTACATACTATCCATGTATATATATGTATATTATGTACTACTGCACTTGCAGTAGTTTTTTAATTAACACAACGTCCTTTGTTTAGCCACAAGATTTTCTTGACAATTTATTAAACAAATATTTACTATATAAATTACAAGACAAAGTTATACCAACGCACACACACACAGAGAGTACATAACGACTGCAATAAGCAGAATGGAAATGCAGTCCTAGGTTAAAATATGAGTACAATCTTTAAGATACATTAAATATATGACTGGGATCAAAGAAATTCAAATTTAAGCTATAAAGTGCAGCCTTTTAGTAGTTAAAACGATTCCGGCGAGAGAGAGCTAAAGTACAGAACATGCTAACACTTAAAAACATAAAAAATATATATTGATAATATAATAATATATTTAAATTTTTATATAATTACAACTGGATCGTTAACAAAGCTTTGCTCGCTGACAGCAGACATACGGTTGCCAAGGATTAAAGCATTTTTTTGGCTTTATTTTGTCAGACATTTTCAGAAAAACTTTTTTAGCGATGATTTTTTAGTCTGTACTGCGAGTGTATGAAAAATTCCTAAAAACCCCGAAATGTGCATGAAAAATTCGTGTACTTAAATTTCAAGTTTTCATGCATACATATATGATTATTATATTAAAATATTTATAAACTAATCCAAACATGCACCACATATTGTGACCAACGAATTACGGAAATTATTTTAATTTCTGCCGTATTCGAAAATGTTAATATCTATTCTTGATTTTAACAACAAATTTATGCGATATTGGTCGCTTTGAAGAAATAAATCTTACGTCAAGTCTGCTTAAAGAGGTAAGAACTTCACTAAACACATAAGGAGCCAGAGGCAAACTTACTAAGAAGTGTATGCAAGGACACAACAATATTCCTGGTATTAAAGCTACAGCTAAACTAGCAGGATTAGCAGCAGCAATATCGGTTAAAAGAATCTAAATCATACTGTGGCATTAGCTACCACAAGATACAGCAATTCCAAAGAAGATGGAAAGAAATGCAACAATTCTTTCACATAAAGGACTTAGTACTTAGGACATTCAAAAGCTCTTCTCGCCAAGTACACGTGATAGAAGGATAGAAGATGTTAACAAACTATGATCGGTTTGCAGTAAACATATAGCCCTTATAATAATGAGAAAAAAGACAGCATATCTATTTCAGAAAAGTTACCTCAATGTTGAAAAATAGCTGAATCTTAATATGAGCCTTCCTTTCTAAAGAGAAGAAACGGCTTCAATTCAGGTCTTGTAGGTCCTCCAAGTGGAACCATTTTATAGCTACCTACGGCAGGGCAACGCCCAAACTTGCTTAAATAATGGTACAAAGGCTTTCTATTTCAAACTTTAAAAAAAGTTTAAGAATTAAGAAATTTGCATAAATTTTGAAAAGTTGCCGAAACTTAATATGAAAATCTTCATGCCTAAAGTTGCTACGCTACTGCTTCAGTATAGTTAAATAAACTAATTAAAAATCAATTATTTAAGATTTTTTAAGGCAGAAAACGCATCAAATATATAATAATCAGAAAAAAGATATCACTTACTTCCCTTTTTTCGCCTTTATTACTTTCGTTAAAAACTGTAAATATTGATATTTTCCAGCTTCAGTTTAAAGTTGCATAGTTCGACTGCCCTTACCATGACTTCGGCCCCCTTTGCACCAACAATACTTGCATGAACCAATCAGCATTGGTTCATTCATCATCCCACACTGTCCAAGTCACTTATCCTGCCATCAAACTACACTTGGATTTCATTCCGACTTATCCTTTATTAGTTAAACACTTTTCTATGCAATTCTCCAAACTAAAGTCAAACTAACTACTAACAATATTTGTTACAACTCAAATGTATCTTCTTCGTCTCGAAAATGAGACTAAAATTCTGTTTCAATTTACTTAAAATTCATTTACCTTTGAGCTTTTGTGCATTGTTTAATTTTGTTTGCCAAAGTGTCGAATTGCTAAAACCCAAGTGACTACCATTGTTCTTGTTGTTATGTATTTGTTGCAGGTTGCAGGTTGCAAGTTGTTGTTGCTGTTGTGCACGGCTTGCAGCCGTTTGTGTGTGGTTTGTTTACATTTGTGTGCATTTGTTGCAATCATGCCGCGTGGCAGCCACAAAAGAGTCGACCTGAATGCAACACACTTAATGTTGCCTTTATATAGAGTATATATTGTATATATGTATGTACATCCGCTTATGTACTGTTTAAGTATATATAATGTATGCTACGGTTAAATATTGGTTTAGTTTTAACGATAATGGAAAATTAATGCAGTTCGATAAATCTGTGCAAAACCACAGCATGTGAGAGAGGGGATGTGGGAAAATGCGCTACAAAAAAAATATTTTGATAATTAATATAAATTAATAATAATAAGAAATAAATATGAAGCAAAATATTTCTTTATACGAGAGTATCTATTTTATTAATTTATTTTAATATTGCAAGTTTTGAAGTCGTCCAAAGAATTTCAGTCTCTGTATTAAAATGCAGCACCATCTTCGGGAAGAGATTCTCCGACCCAAAGGGAACTAGATAGATTTAGATTGTTTACTATTTTATGAAAAAGATTTTTTTCATTTATATTTGAGCAAAACGTATCTATGTTGAGAGGGCTTATTCTAATGATTTCGACTAATTAGATGGAATGTACTAAATAAATAGTAACAAATTTTAGATGGCAAAATATTAAAATTTTTGTTTTCTGCTTGATATTCGAATCATAAATAATTAAACATTCGTTCTCATTTATAATTGATTTATAATTTTTTGTTAAAAACCGCATCTATGGGAACTAATTAATAAATCTGTTAAAAAAAATGGTTAATGAAGATACTTTCTGAACAATGCATGCCTTGGCAAAATCGGGTGTATATACGATCACAATTGGATCCGCCATAATAAGTTACAGCAGATGGCTACTTAGAAGGTGCTTGTTCAATATATGAAACTAGAACAAATAAATCTGAGAAAAAAGAGAGCTTACAAAGACAAGAAAGTGCACAAAAAAGACGAGTACTACAACGAGTGCAGCAACAACAATCACTTAAATGACAACGAGAGCAAAAGCAGCATTCACAAAAAATGTAAATGAGAAAAAGCAGCATTTCAAAATGGCCACACGTTTGCAATCTTCTGGATGTAAAATTTCAAAGGAATGCAACTAATTAGACGCTGCTAGTAAACGAACTACACGCCAGTCCCGTGCACCTTAACGAAAATGCCGCTAAGATGCATTTTTTCGGAAATAAATTAAATGATTTCATACAAAGTTATTAGATTTTTATTTCCTCCAAATTTACTAAAGAATTAAACCACTACAGCTTAATTTTTAAACCATTCTAAAGGATAATTAACTGTAGCAATTGTAGTAGATTATATTTGAGAGCCATGTTACAGTCTGGTCGAGTGAATCTATGCAGCTGCTGCCAAAGAGTAACTTTTTGGCCATCATTTTGGTCAGTATTAAGTTTAATTTAATTGCCCAGCCAAAACGACTAAATGGTACTACCAAAGATTTAGTATAGAACAAAAAATGTTACAATTTTGTAGCGAACTTAAAATACTCTTACAAGGCTAAATTGTCAAAATGGTGCAGTGTCACATATCAGAGCTGATTTAATTAAAAATAAAATTAAAATTCAAATATAATGAATGCAGCTAAAAAACAAATTCATGCTTTATTTTGCTATTCGAAAAAAGTCATGCACCGGTAATCATTATAGGGACAATATTCTCGAATTTGTTTTGAAAAGAATATCTGGTACTACCATTTTTAGCAATATATCTTGTGTAGTTAGATCAGTTATATTAATGCTAAGGGAATTAAAAAGAATAGCTTAAAGAGGACTTCATATGGAGAATATTCTATTCATTTTTCTTGATATGCTTGATATTCAGTTTTACAAAAATAACACACTACTCAAACAGAATTCTGCATATATTTATGCAGAACTCTGCTGGCAATTGGAAAATACCAATAGATGGCGCCACTCGAAATTTGATTTTTCGAAGTAGACAAAAACGAATCCGTATTAAGCTGCTTGTTTTGGTTTTTCAAAAACGCCTAAACGCCTCAGCTATAAGACAGTTTTTGCTATTGTTCAATAGCACAAGAGCCTTAGAATTCTTCTACTAGTAATATGGTTAGATATTAAGCGTCTAGCCTTAATAGTCTTTAACTCTTAGGTGATCCAACCAATGGGTATGCCTAATCTTAAGAAAAATATTTGATAACCATTTTTGTGCAAAGGACTTCGACTTCGATACGCCTCTTCGTACTTGTTATAATATGACAGAATTCTAATATACCCTATGGTACTTAGAAGTAAAGTGTATTAACAATAACTGCTATACGCACACATGCTCACAGATACACACACTCTCTCACTTATCACACAGATATCTACATAGATACACTCCCACAAACTTGTAGTACATATTTGTGTTGTTGCTGTCATTATTCATATACGCACTCACACGCACTCACACATATACACACATACACACACACACACACACACACACATGCTAACAGACACAACACACACATTTGGTATTATTATTGGCTTGTTGTTTGTCTCCGCGCACTTTTCGCATTTGGGGAATTATTCTCGTGCATATATCGGTGGAGCTTCATGTATTACTCTTTGTTGTTGTGTGTTTTGTCTCATTCTGCAAGTGTGTGCGTGCATGCGCCTGTTTTACACGTTAATAATTGTCCACACACACACGCACACGCACCCACACTCATATACTTTATTATTTCGGCTACGTTTTTGGCGTTTGTTGGCTTAACGGAAACCACACATTTGGGAAAATTATTGTTAATAAGCAGCTGCGTTTTTTGGTTGCTTATTTTTTTGACCGCCCAAACCACCCACAAAACCAACTACAACCATTTGGCGGTTTCCTACTTTACATTCCAACAAATGCAATCAAATTGCCACTTTGATCATAAAATAAGCATTTCCCATTCTCAATTTTTTATTATCGGTTACATTTCGTTTCGGTAGCTTACTCGCCTTTACATTCGAAGGTGGGTGGTTCGATTGCCACAGAAACTATTACTAAAAACTAGAGAATTACAGCCAAGCTAAGCTTCTAAGATCACTGCCATCCGATTCGGGAATCTTATCTGGGTTAATTTGGATCTCTTATCTATGTTAACTGTCTGCTCATTTTTAAAAGATGGTTTTCGATATTCGGTTTTCATGTGAAGTAAAGTTCTACTGAAGGTCATTAAATGTACAAATTTTTGGTAAATCTGCTTCGATACATAGCGCAGATAGTGATTTCGAGGCATTGGGATTTCAGACGATCATAGCCATGCTATGAAACTTAAGATGATCACTTGTAGGCTTTACTGGATCAAGATCCATGCCATAGGAAAACTAAACTTGAAGTGTCACTGGAAGTATCTCAACAAGCAATTTTCATTCGGTGAAGACAGTTTGGATTTTGGAAATAGAAATAGAGTGCGATTTTCAATTGAGAATTGCTTCTTGTAAGGTATGAAAGCATGGAATTTCTGTATTGAAGATGAAAACTGGATATACACTACGATAAACCTATGAAAAAACAAAAATACCACACCAAGCCTAGTGCACCCCTTCCATCACGTTTACATCAACACTAAAGTAAAACATCCATTCTGGAACCAGGAATCTGTCAGGTACAATAAGCTGCTAAAACTAGGTGAAACAATAATGGGGAACCTTATGCGTTTGAACTGCGCATTGCGGGAACACAGCCCGGAACTGCCGAAAGACACGACAATGAGATTTTACGATATCAACGCTTGGCTACATAGGGGTGTTGATTCAAACGTACATAGAATTGGTAGATCTCACACTACTTTCCATATTCTCCAGACATTGGCTACTTCTGATTACTAACTTTTGCAACTGTTGCAAAGGGTTTTTAGGAGATTATCGTTTCGGGTCTTTCGAAGTAATTGAAAAAAAGTTCAATGATTAGATCAACGCCAGAGTGAACTTATTCTTTAGATATGTAATTCGACATGAGCCAGCGAAATGAAGATATGATGAGATATTATGAGATATTATTATAACTTTAAGCCGCCATCTTAATTTATTCCAATATATAAAATAGAACGCATTAAGTTTCCAAGCAACATGGCAATTTTAACAGCAGGCAGGAGCGTAGTCCTTTCATAAAATATGGGGGCCAAATATGAAATTCTGCTGTTCGTTGTTATACCTTATATACTATATGCACCAATACTGTTTTTATCCCTTCAAATCTGACATAATTCGTTTGCACCGACACACCCCTTCGCTACGTCCATGACTACAATCATTGTCATGTTATTCTCTTGGGTATATTTGCACTTTTGCACACATTCAAAATGGCCGCATAGTAAAATTTATTATACCCTGCTCATACCCTACACACACACACACACACACCCTCGGACTTATATGCATTGGCACATTAGCGTTTTAGAAAATCAACTGAATTTTTGCACATAAAGCAACTGAAACTGTAACTGGAACTGTAACTACATATATATATGTACGTGAATATAGCTGTGACTGGGACTTTTGCACAAATTTGAATTTTATTTGCTGCTTCCGTCGTTATATTGTTTGAAGCCAACTGCACTTGGCTGCGTGTGTATGGGTGTGTGTGTGTGTGTGCAACGTGATGAAGTTGCATATTATTGTTAGCTGGAGGCACTTTACTTTTGCCAGCCCACTAAAAGTTGTAAATACGTTATGCAGCTAATGTGCAATTATTTAACAGGAAGAACTTCAAAATATAAAGGTTTCAAGTTTATAATAAATGAAAAGTTTTGTACTTTAACGGGTCGCTCACATTTAAGCTTTTGTTCATTTCCCAAATCATCGTCACATACGCCTTCAGATTTAAAAACAATTTTCGTTTAAGTAAAATCTGGGAGATCCATTGATTTCAAACGAACCAAATTGAAAAATTTTTTTTTAAGCTCGGTTGGCAAGTAGGGTCGAAATTACCATGCAGTTTTGCATAAATCTTAAGCTTGATATTTTTCTTAAATAAAACCTACTACATTCCTAGTCAAATTTTGGACTTACTGAACAACCTGTTAAAGTCTTTAGACAAAATAATAGAAATATTTAACTTATTTTTTAAAAATAAAGTACATTTTTGTTAAGAATTTCAATAACTTAGAGCAAATTAATAGCTTAAAGGGTGATCCAGCTAGTATTTAAAATTTAAGCCAACGATATTATAAGAATATTAAAATCTTATTCGGAAAGTGGGAGATATTCAGTATAAAACTTAAAGCGAAATGAGACGCTATTTGGTTAATCGTAAGAAGTGTAAAAACCATCAACTGGCTGCTGATGTCGATGCTCGAATTTTACCAAAATAATCATCTTTCTAGACGAATTTCCTTTAAAATTGAAATAATCTACACGTTGTCTTGAGAATTATTTACTTGCAATTACAGTTTGGTACAGTTTGTGGTCTGATTGCAGTATCTTCCCACTAAGCGATGTATAACTTTGAACTTAAAGCGCTTTCCCCCTTTTCCCCTTTCACGTAAAACTTTTTTTTAAAAATTTTATCAAAAATACAGATTTCTAGAATTACTCGTATGCGTTAAGTGTTCCGCAAAGATCTTAAAAATATTAGAAAATACTATGGATGGGGGATCTACTTTTCAATTGCAGACTTTTCGGATAGTAAAGCTAACGTTTATTTATTTATTTCCTATTAATTAAGGAGTAAAACTAATTGCAATACAAAAATTAGGCACGAAAATATAATTTAAAGATAATCCGTATGCCTTTGACTGGTATATAAATTGTTTATAGATATGCAGCATCTCACATCTGTTGCTTGCTAGCAACTTGGATTTTCAAACAACAAGATAAAAACAGAAAGTAACATAAAGTTTAAATATTTCTTAAAAAAGTAGCCCAAGGATTTGTGTCGACTGATTTGGGCTTTTATAGTGCGTAATTGGTCAAAAATGCTCGTTTTGGCGCATCAAGTTGAGTTAAGATATTTTTTGATGTTCACATTTTGCAAATTAATTCAACTGTTTTGTATTTTGAGAAATATGAAACACGACTCTAACTTTGAAACACATATTTCTGTAATTCCTGATTCCATTTCAATCGCACGCACGCCAAATGAGAGATTTCCTCTTTAAAATTTGGTAAATCAGTTTAATTCTGCTATTGTCTCAGAAATCCATCAATTTTTTACGGACAAAGTTAATAGTTCTCACAAAAAAGTATATGAAAAAAACACTTTAAACTTAAGAGTATTTGTAACGGAATTGTAATATTTTAAACGAATAAATTATACCCTCTTTAGTTAGTAGTAAAGGGATATACGAAATATTTACATTAATGGCTGCCGAAGACACTTAAAAATTTCACATAAAAGCTTGCTGCATTGCGTGCAGGCCGTTTTTAATAAGATACAGGGCTATCCAACTTGTGGCTTTGGAAGTTGTGGTAAAAGTACATCATTTCAAAGAGAATTAAGTAAACTTGCGGCTTGCTATTTTGTGTGGAATACAATATGATGTATGTGTCATTCTTGTAACTTCTCGTAGAACACGAGCTTTATGAGGTCAGTTATGCAGTCAGACTTTCTTAATTTTTAAAGAAATACGTGCCTTTCACAACAGCAGAGCACATGATAGAGTCTACAGTGACTTTATTACAAAAGAATTTTCACTGCTCCATGGTCGAGGGAATAATAGTCGCTGTGGAAAAATTCTATTACCGAAATGAAATCATTATCATTGTAAGTTTCGGTATTAGAAAAACGATCCAACCAATAGACGTCATTGAAACAGTTTTGCCAAATTCAGCATCACAAAATGGCCCACCCTCTATATATATATTTCCAAAGGCGCTATTAAAAAAAAGTTTTGTGTACAAATTATAATACCCATATATCGCATATAAAACTAAGCTTAAAGTGCTTATATCGTAAAGCGCCTGAAACTAGGTAAAGTAATTGTCTAAAACTCACACACACACGCGCATTTCCCAGCAGCAATTATTTGTGCGTGTGTGCGTGTATGTGCCAGTGTTCTATAACGTTGCTCATTGAAATGGTTGGCAACATTTATTGCATTTGCATTTAACGTTTCAGTTCATAGTCAAGGACCCCACAGGAATTGTTATTGCATAATTAGGCCTAGGTAATATTGCGTGCACGGGAAACACACCTTCAAACACACACACACACACGCACTCATGCACGTGTACGCGAACACACACACACACTAACCCGTAATGTCTGCGCAAATTGAGTTACGCAAGTTCAACGCATATAGAAGGATACACAGATAGACAGGCACACACGCACCTATACATATGCATAAACTTCGACGCTTATTAAATTAAATTGTTCACTCAATTTTACAGCAAAAATTGAATTGTATTTTATTAAAAAAAAAAAACGCTGCCTAAAGCTTTCAACGGAATAAAAGTTTGATACACTTGAGTAGGATACGCTGTACCCTTTTTCTTGGTATTAATTAATTTAGTGCTCACTCGTACGCAAATGCACACTGCTTGACTGCAGTGCAAGCAGTTGGCGTTTGTACAAAAAAAAAAAAAAATGGAAAGGGTGCCAAGTTGTGTTTATTGCCGCTAGATCGATTCGAATGTTTGTCGAATTGTGTAATATTATTCACTTTTTTCAAAATCTACTCTCTTTGCTATGCTACAAATTACAAATTGCTGTTTCTTTGGTTTTTGAGAAGCTACAGACAATTTTCGTGCTCAGTGAAACGTAAAACACTTTTTTTTGGGGGGCTGATATTAGTGGACAAGGCTTGCGTATGATTGTGTTATCTAGCTAATTTTTTATATTTTAAGCTGGGATTTCGTTAGATAAAGTGCTGAAAACCCTTCCCCAAGGTGTATTGTCATATTGTAGTAGTATACAGGCAAAAATGTAAAACTTTTTTATTTATAATAAAAAGCTATAACAATTAAAACGTCGGAAAGTTCATAATATTTTAAAAAGAGTTATTAGAAAAATAAATTTATTGTTAAAAGAGTTAAAAAAATCGTAACATCAGAAATAAATATTTTAAAAAGATATAAGAATCAGAAGGTGAGAAAAATAAAGATATTTTGAAATGAATTTCGTGTAATAAATTATTAATTTTGTTAATTTAAAAATAACTCACCGTACAAAAAAATCCTGATTGAAAAAGCCAGAATGCATTATTTTCGAACTTTACAATGACTCATTATTTTTCTAGAAGCTTTATATATACATAATATGCAATACTTTGAAGAGACACGTTGAAAGTGTTAAAAGCATAAATATGGGAATGGTCGAATCAGGGCAGCACTGCATTTTTTTTTATATTAAGAATTTGCTTTTTTCAATCACTCCAGCTATTTTGTTAACAGCGCAAAAACATCTTGCTTTGTTCTATTTAAAATCAGTTTGCAGCAGCGTAATTTTGGACGCATGCCGCAGCGCAGTCAGCACACACACACACACATGCCTTTGCTTGTTTGTCTCTCTTGCGCTCATTTGCGCTCTTGCTGACTGCAGTGTTTACTCATACAAAGAAACATGCAACTGCTGGAGCTGGTAGGGAAATCATTCATTATCAATTAGCCACAGCATTTCGGTAGCTTTATTTTCTATATGAAATATATTTTTTCAGGAAAAAATAAAAAGAGTAACTCTTGTTGAAGAAGGTTTTCCACAAAATAGCAAACTGTTTCTTTTTCAAATCTTTGTAGGAAAAGTAAAAGTATTACTGGAAATTCTATTTACCAAGAACCAATCGTAAAGCGTTTTTTACACATTCTACACAAAAATATAAAAGAATTCAAAATATATTTATTGCCTTTGGTTACGGTCATCACTCCATCATGGAGATATCTCTATAAATAGCTGTTCCAACGGCGTTGTCTTTATAACTCACAAAAATCTTATCAATATATACATATCAATATCTCAAGATTATAAACGCTCTGAACCCAATTTCGGGAACTTAGGCATATACCACCGTTAGACTGACCAATGTACTAATTAATTAATCTCTGGTCATGGCTTGTACCAACTTCATATACCCCTTATCCTTGTCGCCACACAGAGTATGGTCGCAAAAAAAAAAGGAAAAAAAAAAACACGGCACTAAAATAATTATTTCAAATTATATTTTCGTACGCCTCCTAAAAGAGCGGCATAGCAACCGCTGGCGCGTATTATATTCACTTTTGCTTGCGCCATTTCCTGCAGCTAAATCACTAATTAAAAACCATTGACCGTGATAATGTTTACTCGTTAAATGCCTGACAGTTTCACAGTTAACAGGCGCACACGAGCCTATCAAAAGAGGACGCAGAGCCAAGGACTTACATTTAAAATTCGTTGGAAAAAAAAGAAACTAATATAAAGCGCAGCTAGAGGATATTTAGTTGGCTATATATAGCTCAGTTCGGACTAATGCGATATTGATACAGGCTACAACATGGTTCTTTTTTTCATGGCTATAATGACTATCGATTGTAATACTATATGCAGAGGATTAATAGCTAATTAGGGTTACATTTATCAGCAATTTTGTATGGAATTGGGATTGGTTTTACGTTTCAGGATTGCTTTGGCCGGCACTTTTAATGAAAGCTTTTATACTTTATTTAGTTTTGGAAACAAAAATATTAAAAGTTTAATTTTGAATGAATTTATTTTAATTCTACGGCTGTTTTGGTTTTTCGTTTGGTATGGCTGCTTAAGCGGAGATTTTGCTTTATCAAAAGTTTCTAAAGGATTTGATTACAAATTTGTAAAGGATTTTAACCATAGCTTGTAAATAGAAACTACTGACTTCAAAATATAGTAGCTGTCCGTAGAGAACAGAGACCTACAGCTTATAGCTGAAACTGCATGGAGGTGTCTTTAATTAATTGCGCTTTACATAGCCACATGAGAGATTTCCTCTGAAAATTTTCGTAAGTCAGTTTGTTTCTGCTATCGTCTTAGTAATCTATCAATTTTTTACAGACATAGTTTGTAATTCATTTCACAAAAAGGAAAATAAAAAAGAAAACTAATCTTTGATTTTTTGTAACAGGAATATTTTGACTGAATTAATTATAACCTTCTCGGCTGGTATTGAAGAGGATATACAAAATTTTAGCTCCTATTTGCTAGCTAGGCTAGTGCTAAACATAAGTTGAAATTGAAAGATTTATGCCATTTTTTTAAGTACTCGATTTGTAGCTCAGTTTTTAGTAGTAACATAACATTGTGAAATTAACATTTTTAATAATTTTTTTTTAGTTCAATTTATGTACAATAAATCATCTAAAAAATAGTTTCTTATATATAAAGCTTATATGCTTAATTTTTAATCGTGCAGGGAATTTAATAAAATTAAATTTCTTCTTCGCGGCTTGGTTTCCGCTTGCCCCTCTACTCTGACTTGTAAATCCCAATTTAGTTTGAGTAAGACTCTCAAACTTCGCATAATTATTCTTAAATTCGAATTCTAAAGATTGAACAAAAAAAATTTATTTTAAAATTCTGACTGCCTACAAAAATAATAGCATCAAGAGAACACTTAAGATTTGCAGAATATACGCAAAGGTTCCTCTTCAGGTCACGATCACAGGTAATAGAGAGTTTTGAGAGCAAAGTTGAAAAATAAAAAAAAATTAATAAAATGCACTGCTGCCTGCCTATACCTAAGGCTAACAAAAAACAGTAGATTCTGAGGAGGGGTGCTTGGCGAAGTGCATCTGATTTGTAATAAAAAAAACATGTTTTCACTTACCTTTGGCTTGTCCAAAGAATGGTTTGTAATTACTTTTGATTTCTAAAACACAATTTTTGTTGATAAATTCATCATTATATAATAAATATTATTTAATAATTAAAATATTATGTATTTTGCATAATATATAATTTTATTTTTGTTTGTATAAATAATAACATTCGATTCACTTTATTTTAGTGAATTATTTAATAATTTTATTATTATTTAATTTATTATTTAATATTTAAATATTACACAATATTGAGGAACATTTATATTATAATTATTTGTTTTGATTTATTTTATTATAATATATTTTTTGCAAAAATAATATTATTAATAATATTAGAATTTTGTTTTTATTAATTTTATAAATTGTTTACGATTTACTTTATTTTAGTAAATTATTTGCAAAATTAATATTATTTAATATTATTAAAATATTAATTATTTAATTTTTAAATATTACACAATATTGTCGAAAAAAATTATTTTGATTTATTTAATTTTTAAAAATTATTTACAAAAATAGTATTATTTAATAATTATTGAAATATTATGTAAGCGCAATATAGGTTTTTTTATTATAATTATAGATTATTGTTTACGATTTACTTTATTTTATTAAATTATTTCATATAGCATTTTATTTTTATTATTAAAAATAATTACATTCGATATACTTTATTTTGGTAAATTATTTGAATAATTAATATTATTTAATTATTAAAATATGTATTATGCACAATTTTGAATTATTATTTTATTATTTTAAATTAATATTTTCGATTATGTATATTTTAATAAATTATTTGGAAAATTATTTCATTTTGAAAATAATATAAAATTTTATTTTTATTAAATAATTTTTATTATTATTATAAAAAAATATTATCGATTTACTTTTTCCCAGCGCAATATATATATATATTACCCGCACTTCTCACACGCGCCATAAAAGAACCAACAAATCAACACAAGAGCAGCACAAACTGCTTTATTTTTTCACTTGCAAAAAAAACAAAAAAAAAATACATTATAATTGCAGACTTTGCCGATTATAATATTACTGCACACAGCAGGCACTTAAGGTATGCACACATTCACAATTTATTGTTTTCACAAAATTCGCAAAACAATCATTTAAAATAAACATAAACTAAAGCAAAACAATTGAAAGACTAAAACAATTCAAGATGTAAGAATACTTTATTTACCTACTGTGTCAGCGCGTACATCATCTTCTTCTTCACACGTAACACGCACACACTTGCACTTATTATTCTCACTGCACAAAAAAAAATTAATCAGATTTAACCGTTTCGCGCACGCTCACTCTCTCACACACAACCACAGCATTTTCCCTTCCATGGCGCCTTCCATTTTTTCACTTTCCACGGACAGCATCAATACGCAATTGCAATTCATTAATTTGCTTTTAATAACGATTTACAACAAATGCACGTATTTACCAACCGTTGTTTATTGTTGTCAACAATGTTAATTAACGTTTTTAAATATTTTAACACTTTTTTGTGGCATTTAAACTTATTAAAATTAATAAAAACAGCAGCGCATGAGCGGCGCACTTGTTACTGCTTGCTGATTGTTCAACTGTGTGAGTGACAGCATTGCCAACATAAAAGTTGACGGTGAGAGCGAAATTTGGCGCTTTGAACTTCTAAGAAATGTGCATTTTTGGCAACACTCAAAGAGAGAGAGCCACTCTCTTTGCGTTTTGCTGACGCTCTCTTAGGCCAAACAGATGGAGCAGCTGCAAAGAGTTTGATTTGCGTTTAGTTGTTGTTGTTAAGCTGAGTGAGAAGTTAAATGAATAAATATTTATTTTGTATTTATTTTTTATTTATTTATTTATTTAAATATTTATTGTTTTATTATTTATTTTTTATCTATTGATTTAAATTTTACTTATTTATTTTATTTATTGAATCTTTTTTATTGTTTATATATTGTATTTATTAATGTAGGAAAACAACTTTTTTTGATCTTATAAATAATGAAGATTACAATTAAAAAATATTAAATTAGAGATCGAAAAAGTAATATAAAATTAATCAGCTAGGAAACCGATGGATGAAATTTTTTAACATCTCACATGGGGCTGGCTTTGGATTTGCAATATAAAAGTTAAAAAACAAGTAAAATCCTTGACTCTGTTAAGCATCGTCTTCTTGTTGTTAGATTTTTCCGTCTATTCTTTTAAATTTGACATCATCTAATTATGGAACCAAGTTCAGAAGGTAACTTTTTAAGACTTTGAACCTACAGAATTTGAAGTCACGTAAAGGGGCTACCACGGCCCTCTAATTTTTTGAAAATAATACTAGTCTGCCTTTCTCGCTTCCTATACATAATTAAGCTTTGTATGAGCCTCAAGAACTCTAGCAAAACTTACTACTTCAATATCATTTTGAAAGCTTACAGCTATGTTGCAATCGAAATGAGCTTTCTCTAAAATACAACAGCCTTACTTCAAAGACATCTTGGTATAGTATGTCCAACCTTGATGTTTTACTTAATTACAAACTAAAATTCAAAAAGTAAATAAATCAATCTTTGTAGATTCCAAAGAATCTAATGATCTTTATACAACCAAACTGCTGTTCACTTGTCCGTCGAATACTAGAAAATTGCTGCTGCGAGCCTCAATACAAACACCATCAGAAATTGATTGAGTCTTGACAAATTTTTAAAATTGTAACTCTTAGGGGCTTAATTTGGAAGCCAATACTTGCTTGTCGTCCAATTCTTTTTGACTTCGCTGTTAAAATTGCCTTTGCTTTATGATCTTATGCCACGGTGTCTATTCAATTCATCTTTTCTCTATTTTTATTCATCTTGATTCATCGTATCGAAGAGCATCGTTTACCAATCACGAACTATGAAACCCCAACTTGATCTTTTGTGTTACTTCCTTTTTTTCAACTCTTTTATTGTAAATCTAAAATTGTTAACTTTTTGCAATTCGTGGTTTGATTTGGAACAGCTACCCTATTCGTGTACAGTGCCAGATTGTGCTTCAAACAAGGTTCCAGATTCCTACGTTAATCCAGGTACGGTCCACGTAAGAGCTGAGTAAAGCTAAGATTGACCTATGGTCAGTGAAAGGTCTTGTTTTTGCGTCTCCTACTCCATTTGATCATAAATTGTTCGTTTATGGGTCTTTCAATATATATTGCAATAAATGAATAAAAAAAAACTAAAGAAATATTTTACCAACAGAAAAATCAAAATTTGAATTTAAATATAAATTCACTTGTTATTATTGTCCCAACAAAAACCAAAAGACTAGGATTTGCAATTTATTTACTTAAATTTTGTTTCCCTTTCCACTTGCTGTTAAGGACAACGCGTTTGCGTCCTACCCCAACATGCTGCCCGAAGCACAGGTAATCCCAAATAGCTTTGAGCCCATAAGCCAAACATAGTTTAGTCATTTATAGATTTGGTTAAAATTTTATTTACTTTAGCAAAAAAAAAAAGAATCAAAAGCTACTAAGCTTTGAAAACCATTCAGCTGGAGTCCTCTTTTTATGGCAAACGTCAGTAAACCAACAAATTTTTTAATTAAATCTGCACAGTTTCAGAAATCTGTATTTGGGATTTTTAATAATTTTTTTTTTTTTAGTTTTGTAATTGAATTATTTTGTTATGTGTTTTATTCTATTTTTTTGTTTGAATATTTAAACATGAAAAATATTGTGAAGCAAACGATGCGGCAGATTTTGTTGACAAATTCGGCTAATTGAAAACGCCGAAAAGTTGGTGAAATGGACTTGATGCACACCAACCAAGCCATGCAAAATGATGACCAACTTTGCGCTCAAAATGCAGTGACCTGTGTGTGCTGCGCGGCGGTTGGTGGGGGGCGGGGGGGGGGTTTGTACTGTTTGTTTGTCAAAATGTACACACATGTGAGGTGGTAGAGGTGTATGGTATTTCGAGTCAGCATATGGCGTGGCGAGACAACGCCTAACGCCTCGGCAATACATTTTGCACTCAAGGCTATGCGCTTGATTTATATGTAAATTCTGAGTGTACAACCAAACAGATTTGCACTTAATTTTCTTTTTATTCATTTTCAATTAAAGTCTTTTGAGTTTTCAGCTGCAGATTTCAATTTGCAGCCTCAATTATAATTTATTAGCATTAACTCGGCGAAAAAAGAGAAAAAACATAAAAGCCGCGACTATCAGCTGCGGATTTATAAGTTGGAAATAAATAAAAGATCCAAAAAAAACACACACAAAAAATGCGACAAATTTGAAAACTTTACTTTTCACTTTATAAAATTAAAAAAAAAAAAAAACTGGCACATAAAATATACACAAATATCCATTTATCATCGGAAAATTCGGCAAAGGCGCTGCAATGCAGTGGCGGCGTCATAAGGGAGCGAACTTGGTTATGCTTTGCTCATTATGTGTCTGATATAAAGGGTGGCTTTTTTTGAAATAAAAATTTTTTGCTTTAAAAAGCTTCATATTGTGAGAACGCTTTAAGTTCTATTATTGAAAAAAAACTTTTTATCGGGACTAAAAATATAACTCTCAACTGCGTATTCCCTTTATGCAAATTTTGTTTCTTTTAAAATCTACACTGAAGTGGGCATCCAATAACCGGAAATATAAACTAAATTAAGTTACAAATAAATATCCGAACTGCGAAAAGAACTGCTATTGGAAATCGAACTTCAATTGTTTTATTTGTGGCCAAACATTGTGATTCAACTTTTTTGAATATAAAAATTCTATTTTGCTCAAATAAAGCTTAATTTTGTGATTAAACTTTTATAGAAATGGAATATTTTTTGTTCATATATTATATATATTTATTATATATTTATTTTATTATTATTATTGTTGACGTAAATTTGCTGCAAGAAATCTATTGTGCCTAGAAGAGTACAAACAAGTTTTAGTGTTGCTCATATAAGAAATATAAAGGGTGGTCTTTTTTGAAATGGAAATTTTATTTTGATATATAAAAGCTTTGTAAAATTATGGTTTTACTTATTACTTATTATATTATTATTTTACTTATTATTTTTGGTGTAGATATTTGCATTGCGTTTTGTACGTCTATTGTGAACTACCTATAATATTTTATATTTAGCGGGTTGAAAATAAGCTTCACTGCAAAACAAAACTACAATAATTCGGCATCCTTTTTTATATTAAATATACTCCATTTAAGGGTATAGTGCTTTATTTTATAAATATCAAGTGTTTTTATTTTATAATAATTTTTTAAAAGCCTTTTGTCGATAGTGAATACTCCAAACACTAGATGTAACATGTTGTACGTCTATCAACAAGAAACTTAGATTTGTCGAATTCTTAAGAAAGTTATTATTTTAAAAAAGCGATTGCGAATTGTTTTAGGAAGAAATTTTTTTAGGGTAAAAATGTGCGAAAGAAGCAAGATTGAAATTTTTTAGAAAAAAGGTTATATTTTTTCTTAAATTTGTCTTAAGCAGCAGGCTCTAAAAGCCTTTGTGCTAGATAATACAAATTGAAAGAATATTTCGTTACAACTTATAAATTAAGTCTTGAGAATTTTTAATAATTTCAATTATCAGAGCAAACGATCAATGTCAAGTATCGGTTTATTCAAAAACAAATTAAAAAAATATTCTTAAACTAAAGCAAAGGAGTCATCAAATGTTCAAAAATTCAGCCTATTCAGATAGGGCGTCAAGTGGTAAAAGTCTTTGGTCGCTGTTCTGAATAAAATAAATTTAAAGTTTAGTGGAAGGAAATATTTCGATAGAACTTATAAATTCGTTTTGATGCATAAAATCGCAATAGTTTAGGGTATCCCAAATAATGCTACAAAATAATCGTTATTCCAACTTCTAGAATTCAGCTGAAAGTGAGACGTTTTTTAAATTTACCTTGGGTAGAGAAGGTTTCGAACGTCATCGTTCTTAATATTGGAATCCCAAAGAAATATTTCAAATTTTGACAAAAACTAAAAATAATTTTTTTTCCATAAATTATAAATAATATTCAGCATTAAGGTCTTCAAAAAATGCAAGAATTTAATTTAAAAAACTAAAAGTAATTTTTTCCTTAAATTATAATAATAAGAATAATAATAAAAAAAATGCGAGAATTTAAACAGCAAAATGGATGACATATTTTGAAAATTGCTCAAAATGGCGAACGGCTTTAAACGCCGCAATTCTGTATGACACAGGTAGGATGCCAGAGAAATATTTCGATATAATCTCAAAAATATTGAGTTTCGTAATAAACGACAATTATTAAAACATTTTCGATCCTTTAATTCTATGAACAAAAAGTTTTTCGAAGAAATATTTCGCTTCAACTAACAAATTTAATTTGAGTTAGAAATCCGTAATACCTGCAGATTAAGCATCGATCGATCAAGTTACCTACCTACAAATTTTTCATATTGTTAACTCTTTCTGATTTAGGGACATTCTATAATTCAGCTAAAATATTAATGTCAAATAAACCTTTTCTTTTTCTAACTTCTAAGTTAGCAAAATAAAGTTTTTCCTAGACTGCTAGACTGTGTCTTCGTAATGATCTATTTACAAAATCTTAATTGCCGAAAAGCTCTAAAAAGATAACTCTTGATTTTAATAAATTCTTACCACAGATTATAACCGAATGCACCCTTCTTATAAAAACTTCTCAAATAGCTAATTCCCATATTATTTTATAACACCCCCCACCAGCCACACCACTGTCCTAAAGTTTCGCCTCATTCTGGTTTATTTTATATATATATTTTTTTTATTGTTAAATCCAAGCATTTGATATTGATTTAGTTAAAAGGCAATATCGTTGGCAAGACTGTTGCAAGTCTGTGTGTGTGGCATGCAACCCTCCACATTGAGAAATGCGAAAATTCTACAATGAAAATTGAAGTGAAATTAAACTAAACCCCAAAGGCGATAACGTCCTTGCAATACGCTGGACTGGATGACTAACCGTACTGCGGACGGGGGAGCTGTCTGTCTGTCTGTCTTCGTTGACTCACAAGCATGTACTCCACATTTCTCCTCATACCCCACAGACTTACTTGCTCCCCCTTGGTTAGACCTTGGAGTAGCAGCACATTATTTGGCTGTGGTCGGCGCAACTTTGGTACACTTAAGCTGCCTTGTCGACATTGTCTGGCTTTTGCTAATACACGCAGTGCTCAGCTTTCCCTTTCTCGAAATCTCCAGCTCTACAGCGTGTCCCGCTCTCTCTCTCACTCTCTCTCTCTCTTTTGCTCTCCACACAAAGAGTACTGCTCGACGTAATGAGACAAAAATTGCGATTTGAATGCAAATAACTGCAGGGCGCTTCCAAAGCGCACAGACAAACAAGCCGGACAACAATTACATGGCATTGACGTGGTGGACTTGGGCCCTAAGTCCTGTTTGGGGGCGGCGGTTCATGCCACCCTTGCCTCGAAAGTCGGGAGGCATGCCGCATATGCCGCATGGGGGTTGTAGCATTTGCTTTTGTCAACTGTCAGTTAAATTTTTGCGAAATTAAATGCCGATTTTTTGTTATTTTTTTTTTTTTTGCCTACAAAATAAAGTTCTTTAAGTCGTTGTGCGAAATGAGCTGGCAGGATAATTGAATTGCACAAAAATATTCCACCAGAAATTCCACCTGTTCACAGTTTATATTCAGTGGTACAGTGGTAAGTCGAAAATTGGGTTTGAAAAATGTATTATGAAGATTACCAATGTAGAGGCGGAAATGAATGATTTAAGTATTTAGAGCGCAAGGGGTTGTCCATCTAGTGTTCAAACCGAAAATGACAAATATTGTAACAAAAATTTGATAATTAAGAAGCACCAACATAAGCCTCAGCGATGAGCGCTATTGAACTATGTAATTATTAGATTTTTTTCAAAAAAATTAAAGTCGCAGACTTGAACTCTAACCGGATTGCACTATATGCCATATAGCCAACACTACTACTACGGACTCGAAGATATTTATGCCCAATACCAGATCGGTTGTGCCTAAAGATAGGCGGTTCTTGTCTGTAGCTCTGCTTGTAGAACTGCTGACAATCATTTCTTTCTACATTGTTTATCGTTCTTAGGGTTGTGCCTTTGCAATCCGGACATCCTAAGAGGTTTTTTTTTCAGGATTTTTATAATCATAACTTCATTTAGCTCGTTCGGGATATTTCTAGCTTCCTACGAGAATAATTAGTTTCGCCCTACTTTTAAAAGCCCGATGGAGATATTATCATAGTCTGTGGTTTTATAGTTTTATAGTTTTATGTGAGTTGTCTGGGCATTCAGTTGGCATATCAACTTTTTCTGCGTGCGCTGTTGAAATAATCTATCCAACGCTATACAAATACAAGAAGGACTCGAACACAAATAATCTGAAGACAAGAGTCCCGCTTAAATCTACCACGCAACTTGAATCTGTATTTGTATATTTAAATGAAAATATAGTAAATGCAGTAACACAATCGACATCAGCACTAAACAATCAAACAATAAATAGAATTCCTGTTTTTATAAAAAAAAAACCCAATCAGACAACAACGTATAAACTAAATAAAGCAACAAATGAACTTAAAAAAATCCTCCAAAAAGACACAGATAATCGACTTAAGAATTATTTAAGCATCCACGGGACAGCTGCTGATCAGACAAACTCTGAAACTCTGGCTGACCATTTCAAAAAATTATTCAAAAATAGCTGCCAGAGCTAATTGTTGATCCAGAATATGCAATACCGAAAACAACGAATATAGATATAAGGCTGTTTTTACAGCCAAGATCAGGAAATGACCAAAAAAGATTAAAAGAACTAGCTGATACTACAATTAGCTATATACGTCATCTCTTTAATGGTATCATTCCACTGAAATATCTTCCAATGCCATGGAAAGTTGCATAAATGACAGCGATTCCTTAATTGCAGAAGACCAATTAGCTTGCTGCCTATTCTTTCAAAATTATTCGAAAAACTATTAACAGAATCAAAACAATTGTAGATAAAACGAACACAATTCACACTCCCTATTTTGGGTTCCAGAAGAAACCGCCAAATTTATAGAGTAGCCAATAAAATTACCGATAACTTTGATAAGAAGAAATGTAAAGAATTTTGATAAGAGAAATATCAATAATTCTGACTCAAATAGGATTATGAAATCAAATTATTGCTTTGAGATGCTGCCTAAACTTTATATATTATTCAAGGTCTAAAAAAGAAATATATGCAAGAAAAACAATTTTTTTAAATTTTTTTCAATTAATAAAAAACATTTTTTTAAGTATTTTTTTGTTACACTTAAATACAAATATTTTTGTTTTATTTTTAGGACTAGTTTGTTAAGTTACTAAGTTCGATTTAAAATTTTATTTTCCCATATACCCTGAGTCAAATTCAAAGACAAAACTGAATAGGCAGACAATACGAACATGACATACCTAAAACACTTTTCCCGTTTTCATTTTCAAACTTCATCTTGCAACTGAAATCTGTGCACGCATGCGAGTTTTCACTGTGCACGCAATTCTTTTTGACTCAACCAACGGCTATTTGCATTTAATTAAATGCCAATAATTGAATTCAATTCGAATTGAATGTGAAAAATGTCAACCAAAAGCTGAGCTTTCAATACCCCGACAGCACACATCCCTTGCCGCAATGTCAAACTGGGAGTCAGCGTCAGGTGGAGCACGATGACTAATCAACGTGCAACTTCATCATCTTGACTTGGTTTTCGGTTTGTCCTTGGTTTTGGTTTAGTTCGCTGTGATGCCATGGTCTGCTTCATCGTACATATTTGTATTTTATTAATTTGCTACGAATATTTTCCATTTTCCATTTTCTATCCAAGTTATTTCTGGACTCTTTGTTGTGAGTAGCTTCAAGCTGTGGCTACCGCAACAATTTTTCCCCTACATCCAAGCCAAATAACTTCGAAACGAACGAGCTGGCGCGCAAATCTATGCAAAGTATTTTGTCAATCTTCTCTCATTTGCATAAAATTTCGAAATTTGATAACAATATATTATTGTTGTTGTTGTTGTTGTTAGATCTCTCTGACTTGGTTATTGTTAAAACGCCTTTTGACATTTTTGGTTAATTTGATTTACTTCGCTGTATTTAGTCTCAGTTTGCTCAGTTGTTTGGTTTACTTTGTGGTCGATTTTGGAAATGTTTTCACCTTTCGGTTGACCAAAGTAATGCTATTTTCATATGGAAGGCATTTTGTGCATCAAATGAAATTTATATAATAATTTATATGATTCTCTCACTCTCTCTCTCTAAGTGCAATTTTTTTTGTTTTTAATCATTTTTCCATCAAATTAATTGAAATGACATTTAAATTCAATTTCAAATGTGTTATGGCATTTTAGTGCTAAAAATATTGAGCATATCGATTTTGGGGGACAGCATGCCAAATGCCTATTAAGTTAAAAAAAATATTAATAATTTTTAAACTTTTTATTAATGGTTTGGAACTCGGAGGCGTAGATATTAGTGTAATATCGATTGAAATTCTTTTGGTCAATCCTATGCAGCTTGATTCGAAATGTTAACAAAGGGTCCTTTTTTTGAGGTATAGAACTTAAAATTTCAATAAAACAACGATGGTTCATTCCATTGTTATGAATTTTGTTTATCCAATAGATCGTCTTTAAAATTTGATTTCTGGTACATGACCGCCAGGGATGGTTCGAATGTAATCCAAACTGGATGTCAAATTCTCGATGAATTTTTCCAACATTTGTGGCTGTATATCGGCAATAACACGGTGAGTGTTGTCTTCCAAAGCGTTTGAGGCTTATCCGCATAGACCAATGACAACATAGCTCCACAGAATGTAGTCTAGCGGTCTTAAATCACAAAAACTTGGAGAGAAATTCACAGTACCAAAGCGTGAAATTTGGCGTTCACCAAACGTGTCTTTCAATAAATCGATTGTGGCACGAGCTGTGTATCATGTTACGCCGTGTTGTTGAAGCCGCAGCACCTGGACAACATGGTTGTTCAATTCAGCAATGATTAAATTAGTAAACATGGCTCTATACCGATCACTATTGAGTGTAACGTTCTGGCCATTATCTTTTTGAAGATGTACGGCCCAATGATTCCACCAGCCCATAAAGCGCACCAAACAGTCAGTTTTTCTGAATGTATCGGTGTTTCGATATACACTTAAGGATTAGCTTCACTCCAAATGCGGCAGTTTTGTTTGTTGACCTCGCCATGCATGCAACAAAGTTCGCCTATAAAAATCGAGTTTTGGGTCCATTCGATGAATCTACACCTTGCTTGATGATCGTTTGCCTGCAATTCTTGCACGAGTTGGATTTTGTAAGCACGCAAACCAAGATCCTTCCTCAAAATCTTCTATAAAGTGGATGGACACAGATCCAATTTCTGCGCTCGATGGCGGATGGACTCATTCGGGCCTTCCTCAATGCTAGGCTCTACAACAGCAATACCTTCTTCTCTACGCACGGTACGACGTCTCTGGGGATGCGAGTTATCTATAAGAGAAAACGTGGTGCGAAAACGTTTCATAGTTAATCCAATTAAGTGCTCTGATGGTCGATTTTGTCGATGATAAAATGGACTTAGTGCGCGATACGTATTTCGCACAGAACTATTATTTTCGAAGTAAAATTGCACTTATTGCTTGAGTCTATTCAGGATGAATTGCCAAACCAGACTGAGAAAAAAATCACTTGACAGCTATTAAATCGCTCGCCATCTTGAACAGTAATACCAACTTAAAGTTCTATAGCTCGTAAAAAACACCCTCTACAAAGCAAATCCGAGCCCGAAAGACCATCAAATCTCTATATTTATTGAAATAAATAACATTTTTTTGGGGCTAGTGAGTGCATTGATAGTGTACTCCCTCTTTGTTGGTTTGAGTGCATTTGCCTAGCACTGACATAGCTAGCAAGCTGCCGCTATTTAGGTAAATGTCTTTTAATTAAAGACACCACCGTTCGAATTCGGCTATAAACTGTAGTGCACTGTTCCCTTCCAACAGCTTTTAAAAGAGAAGTCTTCAGACTTCGCCTTTGAAGCGATAACAGCATCGCCAAGGACTCTAAAGTTATTTGACATAATAATGATATTTTGATGATTTTTTATGATTATTATTGTAACTATTATGTTATTGTTTATAATTGCAAAGAGTTCCACTTTGAGATGAATCAGAATATTGATTATTTGGCGATAGTACGAGCTCTTAATGGAACTCAATGCTATTGGCATGGAAAATATGCCATATGCTTGAAAGATATCCTGCATAAATAGCCAACTTGATCCACCAAATGAGGCATACTTCTGCAAACTTACGCTCTTAAAAAGTGTATACAAAATCGTATAAGAATTTTGCCAAGCTCTTTTGAAAACTTTTGAAAAACTGAACAAATTAGAAAAGGAAATGCCTCAAAGAAAAGCGTTTTCATTCAAAGTGTGAAACAACGAACTGCAGCTATGACTTACTAAAGTGTATACAAACTTCGTATATGCCAACATACTGTGCACATTCTAGTTTATTATTTTAATTTTTTGCCATGTGTTTTACAGTTTATTTAATTTGATTTTCATTTCCTAGTTGTTTTTATTAAAAAAAAATCAAATTTTAACGAAAAGAAATTTATGCATTCAAACTAATTATATGCACATGGAAAACCCTGTTGTGTGTGTGTGTGCTTGTACATATATATATGTATAGATCTATATATTTGTACATAAATATTTACATATACCAAGTGCATGTGTAAATGCATGTGTATATGACATAAGCCAATTAAATATTTATTACACTTTTGACCATTTATATAGTTATTGAATTTCAAATGCATTTATTAAAGCAATAAAAATATATATAAATTTTTTCTAGCATAAAAACTTATTGCTTATTTTAATTTAATTAAATGTTGATTTAACTTTTTAACAAGTTGCACTGAATAAAATTAATTACTCTGGTGTGTGTGTGTGTGTAGGAGGTGTTGTGAAGTTTAGATTAAAATTTATTGTGCCAATTATTTGATATTTTAAAACTCAAATAATTGCCTTGTAAGTTCTTATGCAAAATGTGTGAATATGATTTTTACTTAGAACAGAAATAACAACAAATCATTTAATTATTTTATGTAATAATTTTTGTATTTTGTGTTTTTTTTTTGTTGTTGCAGATTTAAATATTTTTTGCATAGTTTTATCAGTGCAATAATTGAGCAACAAACAATGGCTCGTTAGGTATAATTATGTATTATTTTTAAACACAAATGAGCGAGTTATGCAATTAGAAAGAATATAAAAAAATGATTAATTATTTTTACCAATCAAGCTGGCATAGTGTTTGTAATTTTTGTATTGTATTTCTAATTATATATGCGTTTTGTTTAAAAAAAATTTACATTGACTAATTAAATCGTTGTTTATTGAAAATGTTAGATTTTGTGCTGCAGCGTTTGGTCGCCATCTTGTTTGACTTCGCAGCCATTTTGCATGACTTGGCGGCCATCTTTGTTTAGCTGATGAACGCTTCTAAGGAGATTTATGGCATCATAGGTTCTAAGCTAAACTCGGACAGTTATAACTCGGCGTCTATCAAGAAGTTTATTGACATTGGCACTACGTTGCCGAAAAATAGGGATTGACAACAGCTGCTACTCATTACACTTTTTTTTTGTTTATGGATTCACGAGAGGGTTTCGGTCCCTGCTCGGTTCGCTCGCCAACCACCATTGTATGTAGTTCACATCTCCCACAACATGGTTTGTTACCAATTCCCTGCGTTGTAGGAGAGAACGTAACCGACGTCAAAAAAGTTTTCTATATAATAGAGAGATAAAGTACATACACTCTACTATATTTTCAATACATAATCTACAAGCTATAATTTTGTAATAAATATTCCAATTTTTTTTATTTCTGCATTACATTTTACTAGCCTATCGTCGTCCTTCGAAGTAACAACAAAAATTTGCTCACAGCCAGACCTGAATATTCGATGAAATATTTCTTTTTATGAAAAATATATAACCACAACAAAGCTTGTGGCTGGGCATATAATTTTCTACTCAATGGATGCCTTTTATTTGTTTATGCTTAAATAAATCTTGAACTAAAAACACAGCACTTTGTGTTGTTTATAATTGTTAAATGCAGCATGAGAAAAGCGCAGTAAGAGTTGAAAAAAAGAAATATGGAAGGAAAGGCTGGCAGCCGCCACAACAAAGGATGCCATTGAAAATTGCACCAAAACTTGAGTCAAGTATTTCAAGCGAAATCCTTTGAGTTGGAATTTTTTTTTTTCAAGAACAAATTAACATGTTTTTGATTTATTTTCTAAGCAATTTTGTTTTTTTTTCTAATGGTCAATGAATGGACGTTACGTATACGTTGGTTGTAGCTACATTACGTATACGTCGGTTGGTTGGTTGGTTGGACGTTACGTATACGCCGAGTGGTCGTTTTGCGTACAAACTGAAAGCTGACCTATAATGCAAAATAAAAAATTAAAATTTTGCAAGTTTTAAGTTCAATAAAGTATTTTTAAAAAATGAAAAATTATAAAAAGACATTACGGTCTATAAAAAATAAGTTACCCAGCAGCAAAGTAAAAAAAATCACCCAGAAATTATTTCCAATAAAAAAAACGCCTACAAAAAAAAGAAAGCCAAAAGCAGAAAATGGAAAATAGAAAGTGGAAAGCATATTGCTTAATGCCAAATAACCAAATCAAAACTAATCGAGCAGAAGTTACTGCAACTGTAGCGCCCCCTACTCGCTTATTTTTGGGGTGTGGTAGCAGCAGATACAGCAGCTATTAGGGGTGGATGGGGTTGTTGACTAAGTTGCCACAGTGAAAATTGTTTTAAATTGCTTGCCGGCTGATTGTCTACAAGTTGGCTCACACTTGTGGCATTTGCAACTGGTCACGGTTTTCTGACTCAAATTTAATCAAGCGTACAAATTTGTGCACGTACATTTCTATGATTTTCTATGAGTATCAAGTTTCTCTTAACTTGGTTTTATTTCCTTTTTTTTCTTCTCATTTTTGCTTTGGTCACACACAGCTGTTGCCCGCGCCCCCACATGTGGGTGTGTGTGTGTGTGTGAGAGATTGGGCGTGACACGAGAAGTTGCACATTGGTAACAGTTGTGTGATGACCCTTTTTTTTTGAGTTGGCTTTAGCTGCCAGCTGGGATTAAGGTTTTTGGCCATGACCAGGGCGCTTCATTAAGCATTTTGTTGCACAATATCAGCAGCTCAAGCTGTGCAGCCAATGGCTCAATAGTAGCTGCATCAATGCGAAGCAAGTTGCTCGATTGCTGCTTGGTTACACTCAAAGCCATGTTAATTGACTTGGTTTTGATTTAAAGTTGTCAGTAACTCTGACAGCCACTTGAGTCCCAAAGATGAACTTTTGACCTGGTTTTATTAATTTTCATATCTGTTGGTTTGGCCGTTAGACCTCTAAATCGATCAAATGTAGCCATAGTTTACAAGCAGCCCAGCCCCGGATTGCGGTGGCAATAGCTGAAATAATGGGCTGCGATTTCGTCAAAAAAGTATACAAAAAAATCGTGAGAGGGGAACCACCCTCTCAACGCTGCCATAGCTGACGTTAGTAGGATTTTGCGCAAAAAATAAAAAAACAATTTCTAGAAAATAAGTAAGAGTTTATTTAGACCAAAGCTATACTCAATAGGAATCATATAAAAATAAAAAAAAAACCAACGAATCCAGTAAGCAAATAATTGAAATATTGTTTTAAATACTGATTTTTGGCTCTAAGTCCTCTGGAAAGCAAGACCCAATAGAATATTTGTCAGCACTTTAAGCAAGAAAAGGAACCTCGAATTATATTGGTTAAAAAATACAAAATACAAATGAAAAATATAAACTCAAATACATTCTGCAAAAGTGAAGTCATACAACATATTCTTTGCACCTTTATGAAAATTTGTAGATCTGTAGCATATGCCAAACACAAGTAAAAAGTTAAGAGATTACAAACATAAACAACTTGGGGTCTGGTGAAGCATCTGTAGTTATTTTGAAGTTAATCGAAAGATGTCTTGCTGCCGGAATTCAATTTGACCACAAAAATTCGCGTAACGAAATAGAGTGTAAAATATTTTATTCGTCATTTTAAACGCTGTTCTGGGTAAGTATTTAGGGACCCCATAAAAATACCTGGAGTTTGATAAAAATGCAAACAAAAACCCTGTCATACACATAACTAAAGTATCCATCCAAGAAAGGGGCTGGTTAGGTCTATATGAGCCGTTACCTAAAAAAAACTTAATCAATGCCGGATTATGACTAAGTGACCACTTATCAGACATATGCTGTTCTTATTGTTATTATCAAAGAAATTTTGAATATTTTTAACAACAAATACAATATAATTTTTACAGTCCGACAGTCTCAATAGCATATTCGATGACAAGTGACATGGTACGTCATTTAATTTAAAAAAATTTAAAAAATGAGAAAAACTGCTTTTGTAGACGGGGAGATAAAATAAAGATATTGTAAATCGAAAAATCGACATATATATTCAATTTTTCTAGCAAATTTTAATGTTTTTTTATGTGTAAGCCTTACTCTGGTGGTTTCAATAACGAATTGGCACAATAATCGCAGCCCTAGTAAATTAATAATAAATTAAGTAATTAAAAATTACCAATATGAGGAAACATTTACTAAAAACCAGATAATTATTTAAAACAGCGGAACCTCTAATAATATTTACATTCTTCAAATTAGGATATTTTGACTAAAATTGGATTTAATGTTTTAAGTACAAAATACTTATTAATTACTTAAAATTTGTTTTCTCTTTTAATTTTTTAAGATTTTTTCGTATAAGCTTGAAAATTGAAAGCTGAACTAATTGCCGAGTTACTTATTTCCTGCTTAGTACATATAGATACATCCCAAGGTTCTTCGCTGGAACACAGCACCTCAAAAGGCACCTACTACCTCCAACTAAAAAAGTTCCAACAAAAAACATAAAAAAACATCAATTTCACAATTCTTTCATGATCTCAATTCCGAATAAACCGAATGAAGCAAAATACATGGCAATACAACTGCCAAAATTCGCAATAAACTTTCGAAATCTATTGAAACAGTTGGTCGTCGCTCGTTCATTTTTCTTCAATTTGTTGGTGAACCACAGACACACGCACGCACACGCACACACACACACACACACACACACACACACACACACACACACACACACACGAGCTAACACTTGTATGCACACAGATACGCACACGGATACACTTACGCATACCACTACACACATGCACACAATATGTTGCAAATTCTGTTAATTTTGTTATTGAAACACGTTCGCACGAATTGCGGCACAGCTTGGTTGAAGATTTTTGGTTGTTGCAACGTCAACGTGTTTGCCACACTCACTCATACTCACTCAAACACCAACACACACATGTGTGTGTGGCGAGGGCAGCAAAGTGTTTTACAAGTTGATTGATGCCCCTGCAATCATAACAAACAAGCCATCGTTTTGCAGTCCTAGTCAAACCTCAAACATTTTATTAGCTTTAGTGTGTGGCATCAATAAAAATAAATTTCAACGCGAACTAGAGGTCAAGAGGTTAACTTTCAGCAAATGCGACGGCCAAATACTCTACTAGTAAATGAATTGTGAGCAATTATGCATTATCTATCGATTTTGGAAACATGCAGAAGCAGCTATCGATGACTACCCAATATTGAACAAAATTTGGTAAGGGTAAGGATCAGCAGGTCAACTTGTCCATGTTTAAATGCCGCTTTGTCGTACTTAACTACAGATAGGTCACGATAACCAAAGCTTTGAGATTAAATGCCTTTCCATACTATGGAAAACGAATAAAAGGTGACTTTTTAAGAGCTTGCATTTTGATTTTGTTACATTGTTGCATGAAAAATCTACATAAAATTCAGAAATGTATGAAATGTTTATCTACTTTAAAACCATATTGAGATATCCAACATTATCATAAAAGATGCTTATTATACTATGGAAGATAAATAAAAGCTGATTTTTTAAGAACTTGCTTTTTCATTTTTAAAGGTTAATTCCAAATAAATTTCATAAATAAATGTATAAAAACCATAAGTACTTCGACGCCATGTTAAGAAAGCCAAAACTTTCATAAAATAAACCTTATTATACTATGGAAGACGAATAAATAGAAGGTAATTTTTCAAGAGCCGGCTTATTGTGATTTTAATAAGAAATCAATATAAAATTCAGAAAGATGTAAAAAATCTAAAATTACTTCGAAAAAAAGATTCAGATATAAGTGTAAAATAATTTCGGATATATGCTTGTTGCGGTTAATGCGGACATGAACCTAAACCTAGGCCCACAAGAAATCTAGTTTTACTTTACTTTATTTGGCCATCACACCTCGTTATCGGGTTACAGCCGACCTAACTAGCTAACAAGAGATCTTGAGTTGATAAATTACATTATCTATATTTGGATTGAAAGAATGGTTATTGATATAATTTCATACTTATAAACAATTTCCTGTATATGTTTGCTGCAGACAACAGCCTTAACGTAGACCCACAAGACATCATCTAGAGGCATAAAATGACAATCCCTGAAATCCCTGAAAATGTTTTCCAAACTTACTTCTTTATTAATCAATAAATTGCTTCCTCTTGGTACAAGTCGCAAGCTCTTCCAGTTTGTGCGCAAAAATCTCGTTGACGTAGTTGATTAGCGCTCGCCATTCACAATAAATATTCGGACTTCAATATCTTTGAAAAACTACGTCCCAATAAAGCCGTCGGCCCACAATGCAACAGTGAATTTTTCAAAAATGTATTGACAGTTCTTGCAATTCTCACTCACATATCTATACAACCATAATAAGCATTGGCGCTGAACATAATTTATCGATAAACTAAAATCAAACCGTGTAGAAATTTAGAAAAAAAATGTATAAGTTTATTCCATTTATTCCAGTATGTTGTCATCGCTCCAATGGCGAATCATGTTCATATCCCTTTATAGCTCTTCGAAGAAAACAGGGAACACATCTGAAAAGAGGAGTTTTTAAATAGTAGAGATTTACTTAGACAAAGAGCATCTAGCTAGCTGTGCCAGTGCTGGGCAATTGCACCAGTGCTGCTGTGTGGAATCGATCCATTGATCTTCGATTTCAGAGGGAAGTTCGCTATCACTATGCTGCTGAGGTCCAATTTTGTTGGTAAAAAAGCATAGAAGCCGCAGAAGCTTAAAAAAACAGAGTTGCCAAAAAAATAAGTTGCATAAAAATCACCCTTTATATACAAATTAAGTAAATTCATTTCAATTTAAGTGAATTGGTTATCAAAAATCGAGGAAGTAGTTTTTGTATTTCGACCTTTTCTCTGAATGATATATGTTTTTTCATACCATTGTAACAGTGTCTGAAAAGTATCCCAAAATGTAAAAGCTTTGCCATATCTTTAGTTTCCTAAATAGTGCCGATCAATATCGAATCAACTTACGCACGTATTTGGCATGTGCTAGTCACTCCGGTGACACATGGCGTATGCGCAATATGAAGTACATATAATATCCGTTTGTGGCACGTTTTCGGACAACTAACACACTTTGAGTTGACCAACTAATTGCTGCCCCTTAAATCTAAACCTTATTGCCTTGCAACTTCAGAACGTGTGGCAGACCGAATATGAAATCTTACTTCAGTTATTGCCAAAACTGCAACTGGTAGCTGCTAAAATTGAGACATTTCGAGGACTACTCCTAGTGGTCTCAAGTAAAATGTCCATGCGATAATTTCATAGCATGAAACTTCCGCTTAATGTTGCAATTATTTTAACATTTTATATACCATATATGCCATCCATGCATGCAGCGTGCAAATCTAGATGTTAACCCTAAGGCATTGGGGGGATATCCCACATTCCCACAAACCCCACTCTCACGCATATCGTGCCAAGACTTATATATATATATAACATAATTTATGGTTACTCACACACTTACCTGGGGGAAAACTAAATTGTCGTCCTGACTGTTGTCGCCAGCGTCATCGTCAAAAAAAAAATAAATAATAAAAAAAAAACTTGGAGGAAAACAATTACAGCTGACTTAACACTTCCGTTGCTTGTTAAAACGAAAAAGCCGTTTGTCCAGGTACTACAGGTCCCAGCTTGGCACATGGCTCTCTAACTTTGCTGGGGTCGCTCAGGCAGGGACCACGCACTTCCCGGCCAAGCACTTAAAATTGTAATTTATTGCGTGCCAGAGACTTTGTATTCCAACAACTGGACCGCAACCACTTCGCAACTCCAATTGTATGTCCCACTCATAAAGGATGTAAAATTTAGAATTTTGGAAGAATTTTCTTTGATTGTTTTTTAACGTTTTTACGTAGAGTTCGATCTAATTTTTTAAGGATTTTAGGCACTACGAATTATCACATTTAAGATTGTATCTCTTGAACTTCTGTCAAGGCTTTCTAACTCTTCAAAAGGGAGAAGGAACTCACGCCAACTAGTAAACTGCAAAGATTGGATCTGCAAGTTATTTCAAGATTGAGTTTAGATTAAATTCTTTGGAGATACATTTTCAGGCAAAACAACCTTATCATGGGCCAGATTTATGAAGAATTATAGCAGAATCATACATCTACCAACATGTAGACACATTGGCATGGACACCTTATGATCTGAAGTCTAATTGGGAAGCGGAAAGAATAAGAAGAGGAGGAAAAACAGAGGAGTATTTATTATTTGGCATAGGGGAGCTAAAATAGTCGGTACCCAAAGATTGTTCTATAAATAAATCTACTTGAGATTTCAATGAAAAGTTACGAGTGCTTTGTCAGCCAATTACAAAACTAGCCAGCAGAACTTTTCTGGACAATGAGCGCGTTTTCTCAAAAAAGCAAGGTAACCCAACAACAGGTATTGGCTCTCTTTCACCTTCTCAACTCCACAGCCAAGAAAGAAATCATTGTGGGAACTCGCATATCCTAGGCCATGAGCTCTATGGTGTATTACTCTGCCTCAGATTCTTGCTATCTACATTCTTCTAATTTATGAAATCTAAGGCGTTCTGAAGCGTAGGCTTTAGGTTTTATATTGTTCAGAGTGCTTGGAACATGTTTCAACCGGTAACAAAGGTTTTCCAAATATTGCAGCTGCGACTGATACGCTGGATCAAAAGTGTTTAGAAAGGCTTCGGCTTCTACCAAAACCGTTGCCAGTATTGTCTGATTTTTTCAAGTCAAAGATTCTATAAAGATCACACACCTTTTAGGATAAGCTGATTTTGAATGATACTGCAAAGGCTACATATTTTAATTTCTTGGCCCAACAGTATCCTGTCAGCACATTAACTCGTACCATTCTGGCTTAGATTTATTTTAAATTATGATTCATGAAGCTATGTCCATCTAATCTTGAAAATTCGAGCTAACAATTAGAAGCTACTGCAACTGCAGCTAATAATTGTTTCTGGCTGATTTTCAAATGGTCATTAGAGATCCTTTAATTTAGTATTGTTATTATTATACTATATATATTATATATATTATATATATTATATATATTATACTATATATATTGTACTAAATATATTATAATCTTCTACCTGTCGCGCTATGAAACGATCGTCCAGTTATTGTAATATTGTCATAAAGTCGCCTAAGTAATTTGAAGATATTGCAAGGCATATGGGACTCTTCATTCTTTTGAGGCTATATATTTTTCTATTTCACTTCTTAATCTTCTAAGATCGTAGAATCATAGTTTTCTTTGTCAATACTCGAAAGGTGTAAGTAATTGTTAAGATATTTAATCTAACAGATGTCATCTATGTCATCTGTGCAGTCAACTGCGTCAAGACGCTCTAAAAGCAAATGGTTCCCAATAATCATTTATGAAGAATCAGTAGGATGGCACATCAGTTTGTAAGTTATTTTGATTGCCACAGAGTTTTTGCATTCTTTAGTTCTAAGATCTTTAATAAAATTGCTAGACATACTTATATATAATTTAATAAAATAACCTATACTTCAAAAATTTAAAATCAACAATTTTTGTTTTTAAAACTTGCGCTTTTATAAAAATTCTAAATAAAAATACTTCTAATACCTCTTAAATTAAGGATGTAGTATCTAGACCTCTAGAATCTAGAAGCTTACGCTCTTATAAAAAAACTAAAAACAAATACTACAAATATGGGAAATACATTTTGACACTTAGATCTAAGATATTTAAAGTCAAACTTTTCTATTTATATTGGAAATTGCATATATATATATATATTAAAATTTCGATATTTTTCAAGTTTTCTGTTAACGACTTCAAGAAAAGAATGCACACCCATTCCGGCAGCTTTTAGTAGTTAAGAAATTTCTTTAAATAAAGATACTTTAAATTTTCGGTAAATAAGTTCAAGAAAAGAATGCACACCCATTCCGGCAGCTTTTATTACTTTAGAAACTGTAAGCAAGTGAAAGAAAATGAAAATCGGTTCCGCGAGCTTTCGTACGTTTTGGTTCTAATACGCAAAAAATTAAAACAGATCTAAATAGGTTTTCGTGTACTATATTATACTTATATTTCTATATACTTCGCCCAAATCTTTAGTTATTCGTTTTCGAATGCGCTTATGCTCTTCCTGAGGTGTGGATATGAGATCTCAGCGTTCCTCGGCATCTAATTCTAGATCATATTGCTAAATACCATTTTAAATATAGAAGGTACTTGGTACATTTTTTACGTTTTAGTTATGATGGGACGATCTTTATCGTATTTAGGTTGTGCCTCAGGCTGAATATGACGTTACCTGCATTCTTCTGGTTTACTTTTAGAGTGTTCTTACGCTAGGTGATGGTCTCCAGACTCGGAAACCAAACGCATACATTAATCTCTAGAAGATATTTACGGTGTTAAGGTTGCCTCAGGCTTAATGTAGTTTATTTTTTAGAGTCTTCTTACGTTAGAATGAGATTACCATTTTATGGGTATTTATGGCGGATCGGTGATGGTCTCCAGATCCGGTAAACAAACGGATATATTAACCTCTAGAAGATCTTTACGGTGTTAAGGTTGCCTCAGGCTTAATGCAGTTTATTTTTTGGAGTCTTCTTACGCTAGGAAGAGATTACCTTAGTGCTAGATTTGTTTCCGGACACCACATGTGTGTTGATTTGGTGCCACACACCATATTCCTTATTAATTACCCTTAAAAATAACTTAGCCAAAAGTAAATTTCTTTTTTAATTTAGCTAAATATTCCATTTATTTTTTTTTCTTAAAACTTTGAACGAACGTTCGAGTAACGTTGAACTAAAATACTGGAAGCGTTTTTCCAAAATCCATAAAATGTACTGGTATTTCCAGTATTGGAAACGCAATTAAAACAAAATAAAATTTCTTTTTAAGATTTTTATTGGCATTTTGCAAAATAAATTCAAAAAATAAATTCAATAATACAAACAAATCTTGATGTAAATTTCTTAATAATAATCAGTTTATTGAGATAAACCACAGCTACTTAAGGCTACAAAAAGTTTTCTATTGAAAATTATTGTATAATGAAAAGTGATTTTGAAATAAATAAGTTAAAAATTAATGTGCATTATGAAAATTATAAAAAATAAATTCAGTTTGTTATGGAAGGACAGCTTTACTTATAGTTCGTTTGGACATGGATGCGAGAATCCTTATTGTTCAGTGGCGGAGCTTTTTTGAGTTGCGTCAAGAGATTTCAAAATACAAAAAAATATTAAACATAATTAAATTAAGATTAAAGCAATATGTGTATAGTTATATGTTGTAAAATTAAATATCAAAAATAAAACACATATTAATTGTTCATGTTGATAAATGTAAAAGTTTCGTTTCTTTGTTGTTGTTTCATCGGCAACGTCTTAACTTATTTAGAATTGTTTTATACATATTTTATTTATTTTTAAAGGTAATTAATTACTTTAAAGTTTCAGTACTAAGTCAAATAAATTGTGTGCTTATTTTTAAGCAGCCAACTGATTTAAAATTTAATATTATTATAATACGCGCTTTTTTTAAAAAAGGCGAACACAAATTTGGTTTTTTTACTTCATTTACATAAATCGCAACGCTTTTTGAAATACTTAGTTAAGCGCAAATATATTTTGTATAATAAAAATTAACTTAAATTATTGTTTAGAAAAAAAAACCTACTTAATTCTTTGTCATAAAAATCAATAATATAGATTTAAGCTTTTGGTGTATTTTGCTTTTAATGTGCATCTGAATTTTTTTTTCTTTTTCTTAGAAAAATAAATTTTTTTAACTTTTTATTTGTGCTTCGTAAACGATTATTAATTAAAATAATTTATAATTTAAGCAAAATTCTCATTTTAAGCAAAAAAAATGTTTTCATAAATTAAAAATTTATTATGATAATATTTTAGCGAAACATTTTCACCAAAAATTTCAAATTACAAATAAATTACAATCATTTTTTTTTTAATTTTAGTAATTTAAATTTAAATTCTGTAATATTTTTTATTGTTTCAAAATTTTTAACAATCTTATCAATTTATAAAGATATTTCACTGCATCGCCTTTGGAACGATAGTCATAGTCAAGGAGAACCATTTTTTAAATTTAATATATAATTTTTTTATAATAATGTATTTTTAGCAAAAATATATTTACATTTAACAAAAATTTCAAATTAAAAAAAAAATAAAAATTTTTATTTTAGCAGTTTAAATTGAAAAATTTTCAACTAAAATTATTTTAATATTATAATATATGTTTAGCGAATAAATATTTTCATATAATAAACTTTCAAATTAGGAAACAATTCTAATATAAAATATATATTTCATATTTTTTTTTATTTAAATATTATGAGAAAATTGTTTTGTAAAATCATATTATATTATATAAATAAATACTTGATATTATAAACAAAAAATTCTGTTGATATTTTTTAAGTTTTAAAATTAAAAATAAATTAATTTTTCTGAACGAAAAAATTACGAATAAAAAATATTGCTCACCCAAAACAATATAAAAAGGAATATAAAAATATATATATATATACCAAAACAATATAAAAAATAAACTTGCAAAAAATTGTTCAATTTTTAAAAAATATTAATTTGCCAACAATAATTGAAAATGACAATGTAGCAATTATATTATTTGGCAGCAAATTTTTTTACTAATTTTTTATAATAAAAAATTTTTTGTGCAAAATATATTTTTATGTTAAAAAGTGAATCAAGTTAAAAACAAAACCATTTTTTAACTTAATTTCATAAAAAAAATTATGTAATATTAAAGAGAATTTCGCAATTGCATTTTTTGTTTTTTGGAAAAACAAGAAAAGTTATTGAAATTCTGAAAAGCGTTTTGTAATACAAATATTCAAATACAAAAAAAGTCTAAAGCAAATAAAGTTTGAAATAACGAATATTTCGAAAGTCAAAATACTTAAGAGTTTTTATAAATTATGATTGCACTTGTAACACTCGAAAGTGAAGAATTGGATTTGCTAACTTTTTCAAATTTTTTTTTTTAATAATTTGAAGAATAAACAAGGCTTAGGAATTCACAATAAGTAATACACTTTGGCAAATTCTACTGCAGTTGTAAGATTTTAAAGTGAATTTGAATTGAGATTTAAAAAATAAATTGAAAAGTAAAAGTTTTTCAAATTGTTGTTAAAAACTTGTCAAAAGTTTTAAAATATAAAACATTTTGAACTTCAGCTTTGCTTAAACGCTTTCGTTTGCTTTCTATTAAAATTACCAATATTATTATAATTAAATTATTAAAAGTGAAAATGTATGATTAGACCTCAAAGCAAATTAAACAATTACACATTTTATTTTATAGTTTATCTTGTCTTTGATGATTTCATTTTTTTCAAAAATCATTTTCGACTATTTAGTTTCGTCCAAAATTCAGATGCACATTTTATTCTACCAAAAATGTCAAATCTATATCGTTGGGCAGCATTTTTTGTGCTGCCTTTTTTTACATTCTAATCCAATTTAATATTTTATACATATATTCATATTATTTGTGCTTATTTTTTGTTTGCTTTTTTGTTGAAACAAATATTGCTTTAAGTTTATTATGTAATTTGTATACATATCAAAATTCATTCGTTTGTTTGTTCTTTGTGCAGGCATTTTTGCGCATTCGAGATACATTTTGTGACGTTTTTATTTATAAACTAACGAAATAAGTATTAAAAATAAAAAGAAGCGAATCAAGCTTTTCGAGTGCAAACTTTGTTTGCCTTAATTTGGTGTTTACGTTTTTTTCGTTTTTGTTCTACGTATGATTTTTTTTTGTTCAATGATAAAATATTTATTTTTAAATTATGGTAAATCGATAAATGTATTTAAAACTCTGCCAGAGAATTTTAAAATGGACGCAACTAATAAAGGCAACTGAATGCAACTCAAATCTCATTTCGGGGATTCGGGTGGTGCACTGGCGGCGCCAAAGAGCTCCTCATATGAAGGCGCTGTAAGGTAAAGAATTATGATTAATTAATTTTAATTTTTAACTAACTTTCAATTAAAAAATTGCAGAACAACAAAAATTGCACAAGCTGCACGCAAAGTAACGTTGAAAACTGCTAGCGATGTGCAACAAACCGATAAATATCGATAACAACTCTCACGTGCAGCATGACAAGATTTTGCGTTTGTTGCAACTGCTCTCTTTGCTTACGTTGCTCATGCGCGCCTGGTGGCTGGCGGGGCTGCAAGAATGATAGTATACCCGACGATGTGGTTGCCGACGTAGCAGCTGCTGACGTATTGGCCGCATTCGATGTGGATGGCAATTGATTGTAGCCACTGGAGTGCGGCACTGGTGATGTCTGCGCTGGCACGGGCACAGTTGGTATGGGGGAACACAACATCATTGGGCTGGATGAATAAGGCAAATAGGGCACATTGGAGTTACGCATGCTAGCATCTGTGGGTGCCCATGCATAGATTGAGGATTGTGAATCCGATGTGTATGAGAGATCCAGTGCGCCCATGGCAGGACTTAATGTGGCCGCTGAGGAATCAGATGTAATGGAGTTAATCGAGCTGCATTCACTGTATTGCGACGAGTGCGAGGGCGAACCAATGGAAGAGTCTAGCGTGGGATAAATCTGCTGCTCGGAAGCCGTAGACGATATGTTTGACTCGAATGAGGCCTCATAGTCGGGTGGACCAGCAGGACGCGGTGGTGGTGGCGGTTGTGAACGTGCGGCACTACGTAATGCTGGATCCTGCGAGTATACGGTAAAGTGCAAATTAAGCACCAAATTTTTGAAGAAACCACGCAGCACCGCCTCTATGCGTAGCTCATACAAAATGCCTATGACGCCGCTCAGACAATCATCGCTGGGTTGCGCCGTTTCCGGTATGAGCAGATCATGTGCAAAGGATCTTTCGCTTTTCTTATGCACAGCGCCCGTCTCCTTGCTGGCAATGGCCACACACTCGCGTTTCGCTATGCGCAGCGGCTCCTGACTGTAGTACGTTATATTTTGCAGCACTGTGAAACGCAACTTCTCCACATTGGTTGTGCTATTATTGGTAACCGTCACACAAACACGCAAGGGCTCACCACGCACCACAAAATCCTCGGGCAGCAATGCCAACATGGTTATGGGTCGCGTGCCAAACAGACTGATGGTCTTTGTTATTTGTCTTTCCAGCGCATTGTTGGCACCAAGTCGATAAAGCGGCACCGGACTGTTGCGCACAACCGTAAAGGGTATAATGTGTCGCTGATCGAATGTCCAAGGACGTTGTATGAGTACACGCATTTTGTATTTAATGCTGCCATGGCTGCCCTTAAAACTGGAGGGCACCGTGTTGCCCAGCTTGATGGCAAATTGAAATGTGACAGGTTCACCCGGTGGTATTTCAATGCCACGTGTGCCAAAGTCCGGCAATGGCGTCTCACTGTGCTCGTAGATCTCTTTGCCGGTGTAGAAGAGGTGGCGTGTATCGGTGGTGCTCTCCTTGCGCAATATTTCAATCCATTTGCATTTGCCCTTGCCGGTGACTTGTATTTTTATGGCTGCAGCGATATTAAGAATAAAAAAATTCTAGTTTTTACTTTTAATGTTTACTTTATTATTATTAGTGTAAAATTTTACAATGACTTCTAAATTAGAGCTTAGGGAGTGTGTCGATTGCCCGTCCACACCATATTCCCAATGAGCTGCGTGTTACCTGCTTCCAAAATGTAACAAGCAATGTCAACGCATCCAAATCTGCTGAAAATTTAACCTGCTGCATAAGCGCCAGACTACAAAACGACTCCCAAGAACACATTTTGTTGCCATGGAATTGGCTTAATGCTGCTAATACTTCAACCGTTGCCCTGAGGCCAGTGATAAATGATAATCAGTTTCAAGCGCAAAGTCTTTGATTTATTATTTATTTTTATCCCAAAAGAAAAAAATTTAAATCAAACAGAATTCATTTTGACTACAATTAATAATTTTTTTAAATAAAATTATAATTAGTTAATTTTTTACAAATTTAATCAAAAAATGATCATTTACATGATTGAAGGAAATTTCATTTTTTAGGAATTTTTTCTTTTAACTTGAAAAACTTTTAATCGACCCACTCGTTCGCCGTTCAGCATCCCCAAGTCCAAGTAGGCGGCGATCCTGGACGATCTTGAACGCAGACGTGGACTGCACACGTGGCCGTTATCGTGGTCACTTCGCTGCTCAATCAACACGACCAAATACCAATGGGCAGAGATTTAAAAATGCTAAACAAAAGTCGCCTGAACCACAACCAGCCGGCTCTGCTGGTCCCACAATTGAGGAAATCGACGAGATGATCAGAAAAGCGCAAAAGAAACGCAAACAGTATATTTATAAGAAAACTAAAATAAACAAAAATTAGAGTAACTCATTCAAATGAGTGTTAAGCTTTCATATTTTGAAGTTTGGACCATGACGGCAGCAGATGAAGAATCCCTAAGAATCTTTGCAAGAAAAATACTGCGAAAAATGACAAACAATGATGAATTGCTGAGCTGAATCTATGGCAAAGATGTAGTCAATTTCATAAAATCTCAGAAACTAAGTTGGATAGGACGTGTTCTAGGGATTGTCCAAAACAGAGCACAAAAGCTTGTGTTGGCATACACACAACTCTCCACAAGAAGCAGGGATCGACCAAGAAAGCGACTATTTGACAATAATGAAGATGACATGCTGAAGATGGAAGTAAGGAACTGGCGCGCTCTGGGTAACAACCGAGACAAATGGAAAAGAATTCTTGAATAACTTAAATTTCAAATAAATTAACGGACTTTTTTAAACTAACAATACACATTTTTAGCACTATCAATAGCTAAGTGCTATGAAAAGTAAACACAATCAAAAGCTAATTTGCACATTACATCAAACTACACAGCGCTCAGCTGTTGCCCAGCCAACAAGAGTCTGAGCAGTTGCGCTATATATAGTTCACTTAGAAAAGAAAAGAGATAACATATATATACGAAAATATGTGTGCACACACTGTTCCTAGCATTAAAGTTAAACACGGATAAGATTTTTGCAGCGTTCTACAAAAATTAAAATAAAGCTTTAAAACTGGTAATTAGTTGCTAAAAATATGCGCAAAATTGTGCAAAAAGTGTATACAACCAAATGCACTGCCGCCTAACACTACAGCATGCGTATTTAAAGCGTTTTCTTCTGCCGCCAGCGAAGTTCAACTTTTTTTTTACATGCGGCTTTCAATTTTTTTTGCAGTCAATAAAAAAAACGACAGAAAAAACTGCGGGCGAGGCTCGTCTAATATTAAATGGAGTGACAAAAATAGCACAAAACAAACAAACGCAATGAATCCAAATTATGTGGCACACAGCTTGGGCTATCATGGCCAGCCCATGCAAAAAATATGGGAGGATGAGCGCGGCGTCAACGACTTGCGCGTTTTATGCACGGCCAATCCAGTGGACTACAGCGTCTATCAGGAGCGTCAAAAGTTCTTCACGTTTCAGGAGCGCGCCAAGCGTCTGAAAGTGCATCAATTTTTGGCACGTAAAGCAATGGATCTGTTTGACTGGTCGCTAGTGCCCAATGTCATGGAAGATGCCATCGTTAGGGAAGGTACAAACAGCTGGCGTTTTACTGCCTCAAATAGCAATTAGTAATATTGAGTTGTAACCTTACAGGTTTGCGCAACATTGCAGCAACGGCGCCCTATGAGTATTTTGCTAATTTTAAGGATCAAGCGCGCAGCTGGCGTCATCGTTTGGGCGTCCTTAAACCGGGTGATATAGTGTGTAGCACAGTGGTGCAGATTTTCGATTCCTCGCGCATTTTTGTCAAACCTTTGTGCACTGCCGAGCCGCTACAATACTACTTCAAAGATTTACCACTTAAGGTAATGGCAGTGCGCAGACAGCCATTTTAAAGCCACAAATGAATGCAACAAAACTTATTTCTAGGTGCTTATGCATCAGGACGTTTGGGGACCATTGCCTTTGGACAAAAGAGGCAATACGCGCATGTTTGCGGTTAATGACTGTTTACGCTGCGAGGTGCTGGAAGTATCCGCAGATGCTAAGCGTCTGACATTGGGCATGTTGGGTGTGCTCACAAAATCAGCAAACGAAAAATTGGGACTATGTACTATGAATGACTTTCCGGCCTATTATCGGTAAGCCGCCTTGAACTTTGGAAAATCGCTAAATTCAACAATTTTTGTTTTCTACTGCAGCAACATAAGCGCCAATACGGAAACTCTGCATTATGAGGATCAGCTTTTGAAAAGCGCCGAATTCGAGAATCCCAACTATGATATGCTGTTCCAAATAAATGGCTTGCAGCCAAATGAAAGCTTGTCACTAATGACGCAACTAAAATGCGGCTTTCCCGAGCAGGACTATGCCGCCGAGCTGCGTCAAAAGCAGGCCTCACAGTGGGCATTTCGGTAAGTACAAGAAATAACATAAAACTTAACTATAAAACTAAATGTGTTTGTTGCCAATTTGTGCTGACACAGCTCCGTGGCTGACGGCATTGAGCATTTTAAAAATGGGCAACAAGTCGAAGCATTTCAGTGCCTGAACAAGGCTTTAAACATAGATCCGCGTAATGTTGAGGGTTTGGTAGCGCGCGGCGCGCTCTACGCGAATCGCGGTTCCTTCTTAAAGGCCATCGAGGACTTTGAGAAGGCACTTACGTTGAATAAGTATCATGTGAACGCGCGTAAATATATGGGCGAAACACTGGTGGCCCTGGGCCGCAGCTATGAGGAGGATAATCGCATACCCGAGGCAATTAAGGCGTATAGCGATTGTTTGTTGCTTTTGCCGCAGCATGAGCAGGCACGTCAATCATTAGAAGTCTTACAGCGCCCAGCAGTAGCAGCAGCAACGCTGCCGCAGCTTTATGGTAATCTTTTGAATCTGCCAAGTGGCACACGTGCGCCTGCAGCAGCGCAGTTATCGGAAGATGACAGTTCCTCAAGTGATAGTAACAGTGACGACAGCACGCGTAAGTCTGGTAATATTTAGGCCTTCGTTGTGCACTAACCAAACACTTTTTTAGCCAACAAGCGTCGCTCTAATCCAAGTCAAACTCAATTTCAAAAGCCATTCTATGCCATGGAGCAGGCAGCAATTAGTGATGCCCAAGTGGTAAATGAGTTTAAGCTGGACGAAGATGAGACTTTGAATAGCGTGCGCAAGCTATTGCGGGACGCTTCCAAGCATAAAAAGGCTAAAAAGAGCAAAAAGAAAAAGGACAAGGAAAAGGAGAAGGAGCGGGAACGCAACAAGCAAAAAAAAACCACAACGCAGCAGCCAGATATTAACCCCTTGGAGCTGCTTAAGAAAATTGATTTTAACGAAGCCTACAGGTTAGTTCTAAATGCTTTAACATTTCTCTAAATAATAAACCGTCTGCGTAATATATATTACCCACTTTTATGCACACAAGTAGACCGGATAAGTACGCTGCTATTTGCGCATATTTTTAAGCATTCCCTCTAGCCTTGTAATGCATATATTTTTATTTTTAGAATCATGACCATATCTCAGGACGAGGCTCAACTGAAAGCCAATATACAAAACTATCTAGAGAATTCAAATACAAAAACTCGCCAACGTTCGGAAACACCGCCACCAGCTCCACCATCGTTGAAAAAAATGCAGTCAAGCTACGCCTATAATGGACCCAGCACATCCAAGCATGCTGCTTCGTCAGCTACACTGCCTAGTGAGCGCTACGCTGCCATGGAAGAGGCACCACCGCCACCCAAATTCCATGATCCACAAAAACTCTCTTTTCAAATTCGAAAAATGGACAAATTCGGCTTGGTACGTCTAGCTACGCCTTTAAGCAAGCAACGCAGCTCCTCGCGTTCGCACACACGTTCGCCTGTGCGTCGACATAGTCAAAGACGTCACACCTCATCTCGTCGCAGTTTTCGCGGCTCTCATAGCCGTTCGCGTTCTACTTCACGTACTCGCAAGCGTTCCTATTTAGCTTCTCGCAAAAGATCCCACTCACGTGGCCGCAAACGCTCACACTCACGTTCACGCAAACGTTCCTACACGCGTTCAAATTCACGTTCACGCAGTCGTTCCTTGCATCAGAGAAACCATTACCCAAAAAGTCGCAGTCGTACGCCGCGACGCTATAACAGTAAATACCGTGGCCATCGGCGCTCGCGTTCACGTTCCCATGGGCGTTATCGTCGCGCAACTAACCAGCGACGCTCACCATCTCCGTTTGTTGCACGCGGCACATCTCCGCCGTTTAGGCGCTTCAGCCGCTCTGCTTCATTTAGTCCAAGTAGACGTCAATCGTTTGCACCTGGCGAGCGAGGTCGCGGACGTGGACGCGCACGTGGCGCTTATCGTGGTCACTACGCTGCTCAATCAACACGACCAAATGCCAATGGGCAGAGATTTAAAAATGCTAAACAAAAGTCGCCTGAACCACAACCACCCGGCTCTGCCGATCCCACAATTGAGGAAATCGACGAGATGATCAGAGAAGCGCAAAAGGAACGCAAACAGGATATTCTTAAGAAAGCTAAGATAGACAAAAAGTAGAGTAACTCATTCAAATGAGTGTTAAGTTTTCATAGTATTACAAATGCAAGAATTAATATTAATTGATATTTGATATGAAATGTAAAACCTTTCCTAAACGTAATGGCAAGTTGTTTCATATAATAAATTGCAACTAAAACTATGCATTAGTTTTTGTTATACGTTTTTAATATTTTATTTGCTTTAAACAATGAAAAGCAGTGATTTTTTATTTTGAAATCGAATTTAACTTTGTTGTATGCGATTACAACTATAAATTTTTATTTTTTAAGTAAAAATAAAAAAGTTTCTATTATTTTATGAAAAAAAAAGTTTGTATTATTTTTGGATTAAACAATAAGTAGCTGTGCTATAACTATAGCTACAGTTTTATAATTAACAAAAAGATTATACAACTTTTGAGTTGTAATTTTATTTTTTTTAATTTTTAAAAGTAATTTTATGGCAGCTGTAATGGGTAAGGATGCCACTTGTGTGTTGCTCAAAATTGTAATTTTTCGCCGAATTTAATGTTCAGCAGACTTTGAGGTAAGGGTATGAGAGTTAATTTGTTTTAATTTCATATTTTTCAAAAGTTATTAATAAACAATATTATCAAAAATCAATTGAAATTTTAAGTAAATTTACTAAATTATTGTCAATATTATAACCTTAAATTTTTAAGCCAACAAAATATAATCAAAGTTCTAAAAGTTCAGTTTGTAAAAACTAAAGCCGCAGTCCCAATAAATTAATTATGATAATGCGTTGAATTTTAATATATAAAAACATGATTCATATTTTATTTATTTAATAAATAAAAATAGTCGATTTCATGACAATATTTAAATGAAAAGAATTTTTTTAATTTTTTGGTAATATCAAAAGCCAACCTAAGTAAATGTCTATTAATTAAAGACACAGCCCCTTCGGTAGCTTCCTGTTATCTGCGAACAGCTATTTATAGAGATATCGCCCCGGGAGCGATGACATCATAGTCAAGGGTAATAAATATATTCTCATTTAAATATGTGGCAATTCGATTTTTTTTAATCAGAGTTCCCTTTCCCATAGAGTTCAACTTCTTGCTTTTAGTATTTTTCTTGAACTTGGGATAAACATAGATCTACGGCCAGCAGCTTGTTGCTTATGAGAAACAGACTCGCCAAATTATACTATCCGTTTGGAAACTTAAAATATTACAATCTCTAATGTAGAAAAGTTTTTTTTCGTCCTGACATTTTGCCTCTTTCAATGCCTCAATCGTAGACTTGAAAAGTTCAGCTTCATAATCGATCGTCGGAAGGTTGGGGGTGGAAGAACGAAGCAAGCAGGAAGGTGAAACTCCTTAGCTGCCATTAAATAAATTTTTTTCCGGCACTAAGTGGAAAAATTGTATTTTAAAGTTTCGCGAGCTAAGGGTTTGGTAGTCGAAGCGAGTAGGAGGTGAACCCCCTAATTTTAAGTATCTTCTGAACTTAGAAATTGAGCAAAGAAATTAAATCGCAGACATACTTTCAATTTTCAAATAAAAAAAGGAAATATATTAAAAATCTGCAGCTATATCCAAAAAAGTATATGGGTAGCGTCTTTGCGTCTAAACCCAAAAATCGGTGATTCGTTTCCATTCTACAGCATTTGTGCATTTTACCTAGCACTGGCATAGCTATATGCACTAATGTATCCAATACGATGTTGGTGTCCATGTAAATACAAGAATCGTAAAGTTTACAATTAAATACCAGGGAAAAATTAAACAAATACGTAAGGAATTCATTTATAACTACGACAATACGTACCATGTTTCCTAGAATCGAAACAATTCTCGGTAAAGTGCTACAATTAAAAAAATCTGCATTTATCTAATCAGGCATGCAAGTACCCACAAAAGAGTTACGCTAATTTCAACCACACCCTAAAACTAAGAATATTGAATCTCCAGCCAAATACGTTTTGCAATCTGCTTTATGGAAATTTGATCAAAATCTTTGGTAATTATAACCATATTTAAGGCATCAAAACAAAAGAATCCCTATTCATACAATATTAGCGGCATTCAGCAGAAATGTAATTCGATAGGTAGAATACAGGGTACACTGTATTAGATGTTTTTTATCTCTCGTTAAAAAGAGAAGACAATGTTTTCTACAATTTTCGTAATAATTTTAATTATTTTCCTTAAAAAAAACACAAAAAGAGTTGGTGTACTTTTTAAGCACACAGCACCAACTAAAGGTTAAGCTCAAAATGCATTGCCGGCTGCTTGCACACAAGCATTCACAATAGCCACCACTGAGTGCCAGCCACTTGCCGTGCGTAAAGCTTACTCCGCTGCACTCACACACACAGCCACGCGCGCGCACTCACTCATACAGTCAACGATTTGAGAGAGCAACAATAGAAATCAGAGAGATAGAGAGCGCGCGCTTTAAAGCTGCTTGCATTGTGTTGTTGCTGCTGCTGCTGTTTGTGTCTTTTGCGCCCTGCTCATACTCACACACACAGACAGAGACACTCTCTCTCTCACACTCCCACTCTCTCACACAGGCAGAAGTCTGGAAGCTAAACAAGTTGAAACGCATTCAAGATAAAACCAACAAACAAGACGCCTGTCGTTTATTTGATAAATATTCGCCCGGCAGTCCACACGTTCGCTTCAATTCAAACGCGCTAAATAATAATTAGTACAAAAATTAATTAAGACAAACAAAAACGCACAGCTGGCCGCGTGCTATAAATTCTAACCAAAATCATTGCCAGACAACATTCAATTTTGGCTAGAAGTGAACGTGTAAGTGAACGAAAATAAACTATCACACACACACACACCCACAAATAAAGCTGTTGTAAATTTACATAAGCACAAAAGTGCAAAATCCACAAGAAAATGCATGCAAACAATAAAAGTAACCCAAAGAAATGACTTCCAGTTATTGAGAAAAAAAAAAAACATGCGGCAGCGTCGCGACTCATTTTGGACTTTGAGCGATAAGCTAAACGACAACAACAAATACAATTGAGTTTGCAGTAAGAACAGCATGGAACCAAAGAGCATAAATAATCAACTTTGAAACAGTGGTGACTTTTGAATACACTGCAAGATAGCAATATTTTTACGAATTTCGAATATGTGTGTTTTTAAATAGAATATGTGCAGTAATTGTATGAAATTATGACAGTTTGTGTTGTTATGAATCAGCTGCTTCGTTGATATAGTTGGGATAACGTTAACCCCAAATGACGTGTAAATTCGTTTGGAAAAGTTTATTTTTCGCTTATAATTTAAAGTTTAATGAATTGAAGCATTAAAGAATAGAAGTCTATAAATAGAGACTTTTTTTAATTACTTGTCAAATTGTACTGCAAAATAATACAACAAAAAAATAAAACTAATGAAGTTTAATTTGACGCTCCTATGTGCAGCATAGGGCTGATTATAAATAGTTTGTTGTTTATAAATGGAATTCGTTGCGTGAGTGACGAATCCGTAAGTTTTTGGTAGTGTAAATAAAGCTGGTGTGTCAATTAAAGTGTAAATTCATAGAAAAAGTTTTTTTTTTGCTTGCAATGAACAAAGCTTATTCAATAGAAACATAAAGATACGCATAAACACTTTATAAGACACAAGACCCCTACTGATTGTGGTGTTAGTCCTAATTGTCGTGTATATTCGTTTGAAAAATATGTCACGCATAAAATATATAACAAACATTCGCGTAACTACTTCGTAGGTCACAATAGAGCTTCAAGTCGAAGGGAAAATCACCCCTTACAGAAAAGTGTTAATTAAGTAATTACCTTCTTTGTGCATCGATTTATTTTGTGCGAGTGGGATTTTGGCCATACTGCATATTTAACGCACATTACTTAAATATTTAAGAGTTTGTCTTGTATTTTGAATAGGATAACTTTTGTTGCGAATACAAAAAATTAAATTCGATTGCTGAGTGATCTACCAATACAACAACGATTATTATTGCTATTGATGAGGATCTTAGAGAATGCCTAACTATAAAGCTTAATACTATGTCTATTATATGACAGTTTATCTTATCCTGCTTTCCAATATATGCCCAACAGTTTCGTCATTCGCTTTGCAAAATCTGTAAGCTTTGTTTGAATAGATTCTCTGTTTAGTAATGCGCTAGATCAACCTATCAGTTAAAATTTCTGTAACAATTCTTAGACTGCTCTAGCAAGTTTCGTATATTCTTTATGTTGTTTTAAGTTAAAAGTTTTTATAAGCAGTTTAGAGTATATAAGTACGTATACGATGTCCCAGTACTTTTTCTCAGATAATTGTTTTCCATGCCTAAACCACAAAGAATATTAGAATCGCCGCGCCTTTCTAGCAAGTTTGTCCGCATTGCCAACGCGCAGTAGAGTAACCAAACTCGTTTGTGTTTGCAACAAACATTAAAATAATATAATATATTACTATAATATATATAATAATTATCATACAGTAATATAAATAAATTAAAAAAAGCAATAAAATTTTGAATTATGAGAAGTAGTAGATTCTTGGGTGCATTTGTATACTTGTAAATGTTATGTATTGAACAGCGTTTAACTATAAAATATTGTTTATTAATTAATTTTAAAACAAAAACATACAAAACCAACAAAACAACCAAATAAAAACTCTACAATAATGTGCTACAAACAAGTTTTGACAATTTAGCTTGAAATAAAATAAATAAAAACGAAAATATATTGAATTTGAGTTTTCGAATAATTTAAAATTTTTGGAAGCATTGATATTTTCGACATAAATAACATTGGTTGAATATATTTTAAAAAGAAAATTCAATACGCTTTGCGATATTGGTAGGTGCATAAAAATGTACATACATGACATGCGTGCCATGGTATGCCAGCTACCTTATTGACTATAGGGTATACAAAAAAGCTGTTGTCTTTTCGCGCAGCTGCTTAATGTTGTTGTTATTGTTTATGATAGTGTTGTTTTTGTTTGTCTTTTGAAGCAATGCGCTACACTTGTTGCTATGCGTCTTATGGGCACAGCTAATGCCAAATGTTTTACAATCACAACTTTTAACTTGCTTTTGTTACTTTATCTCTCTTGCAGTTGTCACACCGCCACACCTAGTGACCAACAGCCAATATGTATACGAAAATCTTTCGTGCTGTGATAATTGGTGCGCCTGGCTCTGGCAAGGGCACCATTTCCGAGCGTATTGTAAAAACTTTTGGTTTTTTGCATATCTCCTCGGGTGATATACTGCGACAAAATATAATCAACAATACGGATTTGGGCAAAAAAGCAAAAAAGTATATAGTTGCGGGTCAGCTGGTACCTGATGAGATTGTTACCAAAACTATGTTGGCACGCATAACTGAGGTAGGCAATAGATCCTACATACTGGATGGTTTTCCACGCACTGCCTCACAAGCGGAGATACTATCTGCACGCGAGCAAATCGATGCGGTTATTAATCTAAGCATTCCACATGATGTTATTATCGAGCGCGTTAAGAATCGTTGGATACACGTACCATCGGGACGTGTCTATAATATTGGATTTAATGATCCTAAAGTGCTGGGTAAAGATGATTTAACTGGCGAGCCGTTGGCACAGCGTGAAGACGATAAACCCGCCGTTGTGTTGAAACGCTTGCAGCTCTACGATGAACTAATGGGTCCAGTTTTGGCTTGGTACAACAAACGTGGAGTGGTTGCCACATTCAAGGGTCGCGAGACCAAAGAAATATGGCCTGGTATAGAGCGTTTTCTTGGTGATAAGGTTAACAAGGGTTAGCCAAAAACGATGCGCGCAAAAACTACTATAATGAATAGCTTTTTCTAATTATTGCAAATATGCAAAATTTAATGATTTGTTTGTATGTGTGTGTATGTTTGTGTGGCGTGTGCCACACGTTATTGGCACACAATGCATGTACGTATGTGTTTATGTTATTAACTGTAATTGCGAAGCCTTATAACAAAAAAAAAACAATACAAACTTATATTAATGTATTTGTATGCGTGCAAACGAAATGTATATCTAGGCCCTCAAAAAAAATAAACCAAAACATGCCCATCATAAATGTTTTGTTGCTGATATACACATATTGCAAGACAAAAAAAAGCAAAAAAAAACACATGCTGCTAACAAACGCCTTTATGTGCTCTGATAATAAATCTTTTTATATATTGTCTGCTGATAATAGTTAATGACTTTTAATTTGGCCAGCTTGCGGCTAGTTTTGCTTTGCTTAATAATACAACATACAGCTGGTATGCATGTATGTACTTGTACGAAGAGTAACTAATATGGCTTCTGTTTTGGGACACGCATATGCTCTCTCCAATTGCTTGTAGCGCAATTAAACTTGAAAGCGAACAAAGTGTGGCGCTCATGCTCTCGCACGCACACCAACAAAATGCAGTCACTCATACAGTGAGTGAACTTCATCAAGCTGTGGAGCATAATCAAAACAAAACGAAGAGCGCCGCAGCTGCACACTGAGTTTGGTAAGTATTGTCACTACAATGCATACAACAATAAAAAGTATAACTTTGATTTCGCATTTAATATTGAAGAGTATAATAATTTTGCAAAACGAGTTTATAATGCAGTAAATGAAGGCAGTTACTATCTCAAATAAAATTGTCACCGCGCACGCTACTGGTTAAACTAGCCGAAAGAATGCACTTGTATGAAAGATAAAATGTAGGCTGCATGAAAACGAATAATTTATGCTCTATATGGAGATGTGCATTAAGTTTCACACAAAATTATCGTACATATAGCCCTATAATCAACAAAAATAATTTTTCAACCATTTTTTGAGTTAAGAAATTTTTTTTTTTAAATATAAAGCTACATAGCTGCAATAGTTTAGCTATATAAATCTATGAAGCCTAAGTTTGAACAGACATTACATTTATATTTGGTTGGTTAGCAGACTTACGAGATAACTTATTCTCATACTTATTAACTTGGAATTGCTATTTGCAATTTTCTTTTGAAAACGGCACTAAATCGATATATTCGATAAATCGGCATACTTTCCAGACGAGCGCACGATATGGTCAGCCGATTTGATAAATTTGAAACACACACAAAGCACTGTATTGTTGGCAGCACGCTAATTAGGCTGTTTTTGCTATGGGTAATTTGTTGTATAGAATGTACATGGGGAGTCAAATTTGGCCTATAATGTTAGTATATTTGAGTTAACGTTTACGGCAAAGGGTCAGTTTGTGGACTGCAAAACATTTTTTAACCATTTACTAGCAATCTAACCCTGCAAATTCAAGCAATAAATTCGAAAAGTTACTCTTTTTACGTGGGTTTCAATACAAAAAAGTCAAAATTCCAAGTAAGACCTATGGCAAAATTCAGTTTCTTAGAGCTGTGTTCCAATATTGTTTTTTTTATTGATTTCTAAACATTGTCTAGAATATGATCTTAAAATGGTTTGCTGATATTTACAGTTGCTAAAAGAACTCAAAAGAAATTTCACCAAGTAATGGATTCAAAAGCTACGAAAATACGAATTTTATTCTGTTCCAATCTATTTGAAAATCGTTTAAACCATTTTAAGATCATATTCTAAAAAAATCGCAAAATTTATGGCATACAGTCAAAACGTGTGAACGAAGGTTATGAACTTTGTTCATGCAATATAGTAATTCCCCCCAAACAATCATATTTGAAAAATAATTTGTATAAATTAAAAAATTTATGGGATACAGCCATATAACGCAAAAAAGTATATCAGCTTTAATCTTAAAATATTATAACAAAAAATATTAAAGTTTTTTCCTTATTTTTTAAATACGTTTACATTTCCAACCGGCAACTTTTTTTCGTCTGCCAATATATAATACTCACTATTTCCAGATAATTGCTTAGACAAACAAGGAATTTTTTCAGTTGGTACAATTAAATGTTTTTTGGGCTTACGATTCAACGACTATTTTTCATTTTTAATTTTACTTAATTTGTAAATAAATACTTTCTGGGCTAACCGATTCGACGATTTTTTAAATAAAAAAGAACAACATTTTAAATTAATGCTTTTATAACTAATTTTTTTCAAAAATTTTAAAAGCGTAAAAATTTGACGCTTTTGAAATTTTTGCGAAAGTCATGCTTTTACGTATACTTAACAGATTCGACGGTTTTTAAAACTAAGAAGAACAAAAATTTCAATTAATATTTTTTGAGTTTACAAGAAATTTTTGCGGAAACTCTCACTTTTCCGCATAGCAATTGTCTGCGCAATGAAAATTATTGCAGAAGGAAAAAAAATTTTAAATAAATACTTTTTTGTGTTTAGAGGTTCGACGCTTTTTAAAAATTTTGCGAGAAGACATAGTCTTCCGTATAGCGATTTTCTTCGCAATTTTTTAGTTTTCAGTATTTCCAACTTAATCCACATTCAATAGTTTTTAATTTTGGTTTCAAAATAAGTTTTAAATACTTTTTTGGGCTTATAAAAAGACGATTTTGACGCGAATGTTGACACTTCTGCGTATAGCGATTGTCTTTTCAGTAGTACAGTGCAGATTTTAGTAAAGCTTTTCAGTACAAATTTTATATACTATTAAACAAAAATTACTATTAAAACAAAACTCTGAAAAAAACTTTAAATCATTTTGTTACTATAATAATACCCTGCAGTGTGCTGAGAGCATGAAGCGTAGCTGTCTTATGAGATTGCGCATGTATTGGGCAGCTTTTCGGCATTTTTGACACACATATACAACTCTCTCAGAGACAAAGAGAGCGAGTTTGCTGCAGGTGCACCCCCGCATCCTCAACCCTCGCTCAATTAAACAAAAATGCGTGTAGCATTTCCTGAAACAAATGCCGAAACCAATTGAGTGAAGGAAAGCTTATTGACGACAACGACGACGACGACGTAAACGTCGACAACGAGCTGAATGAACGCATTTCTGCATTGCAACAAAGCAAAAGAATTTGCATTAAGCCAAAAACGAAAAAAAAAAAAAAAACAAAGCAACGAAATGAAAGTATTTCATGGCAACATTTTTTTAAGTGGCTGCTGATGGTCGTTACTGAGCAAAAACTTCTTTGTTTCTGTGCACAAAGATGGGTCAGCCACCGACGCCGCCACCGCCATCACATTGTATGACTCAAGCTTGGCTTGGCTTCGCATGATTCAAAGTAGCTTCAATTAGCAATGAGTGCCCATGGCTTTGCGGACATAACAAACTTACCGCGTATTTTGGTACGTTTTGTGACATTCATCCATATAACGCCGCTGATGGTATCACCGCCATAGTAAATGCGTTCCGGGTTGTCCAGTATGATGCGCAATCTTTCACTTTCCATAATGCTGCTGCTGCTGCTGCTACGGCTGCTCAATGGCGCTCATTAAATGGCACGCACGCCAATTTCAGCACTTATCCAAAAATAATTCTTTGGCATTAAATGCCGCAACATTTGTGTGCCGCGCCGCACTGCACACCGCGCCCTTGGACCAGCACGAAAAATACTACTACGAAAAGCTTTTCTTTGCTATGAATTTTTTTTTTCGCGCAGTTAATTGGAAAACATTTTTCACTAAATAACCAACATATGCAGTTGCAATAAGCTTTGTCGTTGCCGCACACTGAAACACTTTTAAGTAATTTAATTAAGCTAAACAATTATTACACTAAACTAATAAATTTTAACGCTTTGTAGTTATGCGCGTCGAACTTGCTGCCACTCGCACCAACAAATTTCTCTATTATTGTGAGCTGTCAAAATGCGCAAAAACAGCTGTTTGTTCGGCGTTGCCACCTGCTTGAAATAACAAATGGCGCGCGCTAAACTTGTTTTTTCAAAATGCAAATAAAACGAGCGCCAAGTTTTAATTTGACCTTGATTAAACTCAAACTGTCAACGCTTTGTATAATTAAAAGTTTTTTGAATTAAATAACTTTAATTATTCTAACTTGCACACCAAAATGTGATAATTATAACAAAGTTTGCTGCTTTTACATATAAATGCCTTATAAACTTATAGCTAACTCTGCAGCATTGTACGCACACAGCCGCTGCGTATCTCCACTCAGCCATGTACATAAGCTGCCATGCGGTATATGTAATTTATTAATCTGCTTTGGATTCAGTATTAATTTGTCGTTGCTTGTGTACGGTCTGCTCTGCGGAGCTTTGTGTTTTGTAGTAGTTCTGCTTAGTACCCCACTTCCCGCGCCGCCTACAAATAAATCAACAAACACACACACACACACCGCACACACGCTAATCCTTAGGCAGGCAAACTTGCTACTTATAACGTTCGTTACCAACTGCAGTCTGTTTATTTTTGCTCAAATAACAAAGCAACTTCGTTGCGCTGCCCCGCCTTAAGTGTGACAAAAATGAGCAGCAAAGTTACTTTTGCATTTGATCATAATCCATTGGGCGTCTATTATGCCGGTCAGGTCATATCCGGCACAGCGGAGCTCATCACAGAGCGTCCCAAAACAATACGCTGTAAGTATGCTTTTATGCACAAACTACGTAATAAACAATTTGGCATATGACGTCATGGTTCCCCCAAAAACCATTTATATTGCGTATGCGCCTAGTGTGGCCCGCTGGCATAGGGCAGACAGACGACAGCAGCCAGAGCTCTAGGTAGATCTCATTAGTATTCGCGTCGCAGTGGCGATTTGTTTTTTGTTATTATTCTGTCAGCCGGCCTGAGCTTTTGTGGTTTTTGTGTGGTTGTCGAAGCATGGTTCCCACTACTGCTATATGATATTGTTTAGAAACAAAAACTAGTTTTTTTTATTTTTGCTTTGATAATGCGAGTGTTGTTTATAATTGGTTTTTGAGTCAGTCTGCTGAGACTTAGGATGAACTCTGCTCAATAAATAGCTTTGATTTTTTTAGTTTCGTAACTTCGCACGCTTAGTCTTCGAAATTGTTTAAAGTTATGTTCGGTAATAAATGAAGTTTGAAACCGGTTCTTTAGGCCTAAGTTTTATGAAATGGAATTTAAAGGCACATTAAATTTAAGGAAATGAAAGAAACTTTGTGAGTGAGTCAAATGAAGTGCGTAAGCGGTATAGTTATATGACTGTTTCCATAGAAACTACAAGCAGAAGACAAAGAAAATTATCTATTAAGAAACAAAGCACTTTTTCTGAAATTCTTAGGCGTAGTCAATTGGTTTAAAAGTATTTTGAATTAATTTCTTCTAATTATTTCCCTAAAAACTAACGATACTTGGGTTTTTAAACGATTTTTGGACAACTTTTAATGTTTATTATTTATAGACTTTTTAAACTATGAAAACGTGTACATAGATTAAGCAATAGAGCCTGGTTAACAAGCACGCAATGGTTTTCGAATTGGATAATTTCGAACTAGATACTAAATGCCAAAAATATTGATTTTTTCATTGTGATAGAAACGAGAATTTTAATTCAATGAGCTATTGAGTTAAAATAATAGAGGCCACAAATATGCACAAATTCGTTGTGCTAGAGAAGAAAGTTTTTATTCTGTCACAAGAAAAATCGAATTAGTATAACAAAAGACAAGAATTTTGAGATATTCGTCTTGGTGGAGTGTCACAACACAAGTAAAATCTGTCATTCCAAGAGCTGCAGACATCTATTTCTGTTCAAATCAATTGGGAAAATTGTGAAAAAATATGTAGATTTTGTGACGGAATTGAGAAGTGTAAGATTTCTGTAGCAAGCTTGCTTATTTTTGTTTTTTTTTTATTTACCATCAAAGATTTTTTCAGCTCTACAAAGCAGCATTTGTCGACAAGAACAAACTAAGATTTTGTTTCAAAGACTTTTTTCCGAAAATCACTAGCCAAATGTACTCGTCAATTCTCTTGTTTATGTATCCAAAATGTTGTAAATATAAATAAATATAATAAAAAAAATGATACGGCAAAAACATCAACAAAAAACATCTGTGGCTGGCAAAAAACAGCTCCGTGTCTATAAAACCAAATCCGTCCATATTGATTTCCCATACAACAGCTGCTTTTAACAAGACAATTAAGATATACAAAACATTTTACTGCAATTTAAAACTCATTATTTTTTTTATCTCTATAATAATTTGTTGACCTTGCTTTATAAAAATAGTTTTCAAATTTAAATAATGGCCAAACAAAAAATTTTTAACTTTTTTAATCAATGAACGACTTTTGGCGCTGCTTTCAGCGTTATTGTGAATGAAAGAGCTGCTTGAATTGAAGAGCTGCTCACACTTATTTGTCTATTATACTTAAGAGCGCTGCAGAAAACTTCAGCGAAGTAATGCTTTGAGATCAAACGTTTTAAGAGCAAACCTTTGAGAAAAAAACCTCAGATACATAAAAAAATCGTATAAACCTATGAAACTTGTAAAGCTTTAAATCAATTTCGAGTAAAATGTACAATTTGCAAAAATTGTATTTATTCACGCATATTGATGTAGTTGTAATGTATGAACGAGAGTGGGCCTACGCCCTTTGGCACTGCGACCCCCATGGGTAAACTCCTTTCTCTTAGTTCAGTTTTAATGCTGTCAGAGATTGAGTTAGACCAGTCTGTGGGATGTACATTGGGGCCTACCTCCCTCAGAATGTAGTTGTCTAGCAGCTTTGCTCTTCTATCAGAAGTTGAAAATTGAAATTTTAAACAAATTAATAAAAATCATGAATTAAATCATTGACGCATAGGAATGGAGATTATTCAGATCTGGAAAAGTTCTCCAAATAAACAGTTTCTTTGCCGAATTATACCAAATCATTATTTTGTCTAAACTTTGAAACCGACTAAATTTCGGAATTTAGTAGAAACTGGCTGCTGTAGCGCTCCTAAATATTGAATTACTGTTATTCTTTCAGTATTGTAAAACGTTCACGAACAAAGATGGCGGCTATTAAGCTGTAATTGTGAATGAAGAACAAAGAGCTGGTCACACTAAAACGTGCTGAACATTTTTTGATACTGTTATTCTTTTTTTTATTTTTTATTTATTTATTATAAATTTATTTATTTATTAAAACTAATCCGCATCCACAGACTGATGGATGTAGTTTTTATAGATATGTTGTAAAAAGTTTTCGAAGAAAAAAATGCGTCCCTTGTAACCTCTTTATGCAGCTATATGGAATTCTTTATAGTCTCCCAAGTCGGCAAACATTTTGTCTGCTTCATTTTTTATTATTAGCTAATCGAACTTGCTGCATTTTTCTAATATTTCTATTTAAATTAAAGTAAATTGAAAGCATACAATAGAACTATAAAGCAGCGTTAGCTTCGTAAGCAAAGCGCTGTCAGTCAATATCAATAAAAGTAAAAAAAAAAAATCGCTCTATATAGTTGAACTTTGTATACCCGCTGCGAAGAGTTTGATATCTACCCACATGGTATGCGCTCGATAAAAGTTTAATAGAATTACAAAGCGAACGTCTCAATTAATGCAATTGTATATAGTAAATGACCTCGAAAGCCTCTTAAGTTGCTCATTTCCTTTGTTCCCCCATAGCTATCTTTATCACAGTAAGCGGCTTTGGCGAGACGCGCTGGCAAGAGAGCGTCGAGAAGACCGGTGCCGATGGCAAGCCAACAAAAACATTGGAGACGCATACAACCACGGAGGTCTACTATAGCAGTGATAAATATGTGTACGGACAGAGCGGTGGTTCGCAGTTGGAGCTGCCCAAGGGCAAATATGTGTTTCCCTTTCAGGCAACCATACCGCCAAATGCACCCACCTCGTTTAATGGCGAGCATGGTCAGATCAAACATGAGGTTACCCTGACCATTGATCGAGCTGTACGTTATAATAATACGTTCCAGCAGGGTTTTACGGTCATCTTGCCGCATGATTTAAATCAGCATCGCGAGAATATGGTAAGTAAGAGCACTGAAAATACAAAGTTTTGCATTCCACCAAGTCAATTCCTGCACACAGAAACCTCTAAAACGCATTGAGGAGAAAACCTTTTGGTGGGGCTCCATATTTGGTGGCAAACCCTTGATCATGGATGTTAGCGCTACCTACAGCGCCTATGTGCCTGGACAAAAAATACATTTCAAAATTGTCTTGGACAATCAGTCGGATGTGCAGTGTCAGGATGTCAAAGTGCGTCTCTTTAAGAATGTTTGCTATCGCGCAAATTCTGCCAATACGGAACAGTTTAAGAATACGGAAACCCGCATAGCTGACAAGCACTGTGGTGAAGTCTTGAAACACAATAAAGCTGAGTTTAATGAGTTTCTATTGGTGCCGCCCACTACGCCCACCACTTTGGCTGAACGCAATCCCATAAAGGTCAGCTATACGTTGCGTTTTATAGCCAAAACTTTTCGTTTGCATGGCGGTGGTGATCTGGTCATTGATTTTCCGCTTGTTATTGGCACCGTACCACTGCTGGGCTGTGCAGACGATAAGGGACCTGCTCAACCACAGCCAAGCCCAAATGGCTATCAGCCTTTACGTAAGTTATATATAATTTATAAATTATAATTTATAAATTCTCATATCTCTACAGCTCAGCCGAATTTCCAAGAAGACATATCCGAGGAACATTTTGAGTCCAGCACTTATAAGCCACGCTATCCGGTTTACTTGTTTGGCTTAAACTCGCAAAATGCCGCTGCTGCCGCCGGTGTGCCCTCTAACTTACCCAGCCTTTATCCCAAGGCAGAGGATCCATCAAAACCACCAGCAGTACATTACACACCAAATCCAGTGATTGCTCCACGCTCTACGCCTACTGTTAGCCCCAGCGCTCCAGCACATCACAATGCTCCATATCCAACAAATAATACACCAGTACCGGCCAAAGCTGCAGCAGCTGGTGCTCCAGGCGGTGGCACCTTTGAAGTGCTTGGTTTTAGTCTACCACCAGATTATAAGCCAACTCCAAGCGCACCTGTGGGTGCTGGTGGCAATATTGGCTGGAAGTAAGATGTCGTTATTATTTAAGGAATTTAGTTAAGCACCCAACCAGTTCTATGTATGAGTTCCTCTTCTGGAAAGTGAGGCGGTCTCACCTAATCTTATTTATGTGCTTTCAAAGCATGAATCGCAAGTTGGAATAACAAAATCTTTTGATTTTACAATTGAAGCTATCTTTGGGAGCATTCGTAATCTACTAGCTTCACAAAATTATGATATTTTTGTGACACTCTCAAGCATAATGAATATAGCGATATTTGAACGATGAGAATCGGAAATTTAGATACAAATGGACTACCGCAGACTGTAGAATTTAAAGATTTTTGGATTAAATACCAAGTACCAAAATGATCATTTTGAAATCTTTAAGTATTAATCAGGGAATATAAACGAGCTTAATAGTTTTTGAAAGAAAATCTTGTAAATATATAAAATTTCTAAGAAGTCCAGCAAAACAAAATCCCAGCAATGAAACAGAATCTCTCACAGAGATTCAATAAACTTTCAACACATCCGCGTTCGGCACCCTGAACAAAAATCCTTGCAAAACAATATTAAAAAACAAGACGCAAGTAATCTGTTGCAGAAATTTATATTACGATTCATTCTTTGTAAACTCAAAATTGATCAAAATCTATTTAATATTGTATAAAACATAAAATAAATTATAATATTATTTACACAATAAAAATATCATATATACTCTACGAATTAAAAGGTACCCGGGTTTTCATTATAAAAGCTTCAACGTTTACAAATGAAATAGAAGCAGATACACGAGATACCTTAGGAAGTCCTGTGATCATAGTGAGCGAGCTTATTTATCCCAGCATATTCCCAGCAATTTTCTAAAATTAATCAAATTGATAAAGTAAAAAATGTCTCCATTCGAAAATGCATTTTAAGGCAGTTTCTATTTCAATTTACAACTTACGAAACAATGTTTGTCCTTTCGGAGATAAAAAGAAATGAATATTGGCTAAAGTTAATTAAACAGAGGACATTTGCGATTGTTGTGTATGTCAACATGATTATAACGAGGTCATTGTTTAAATTAATCTTTTGTATTTTCTTTGAACTTAAACTCTTGAATGAAATCATTTGTATATTTTTCAAAACTGGTTGCTCTAATATATAGTGTGCCATGATTATGCAAATGCCTTATATATGTTAAAAATTCATATATTAGTAACCGCAAGCCATCTGGCTTGTTAGTTATCTTTGCAAGCGTTTGAGATTCCCCTAATTAGCTACCTGGTGTAGCTTTTGCTATTAACTTAGAGTAAGTGTATATTTTTCTCACAAACCTTAATATAAATTTCGTAAATTAGTAGTAAATGCCAATATGTGGTCTCCATACATGGCATTCAAGAATAATATAAAAAAGATTACGCTACCGCAGACCTAAATATGCATTTAACCTAGAAATCCATGACTTAAGACGTTACTTCTTTTCAGAATATATTCTATTGTTAACATTGAAAAAGACTTTATCTCTCCAAGCACTACTATCTTTTATAAGCCATTAATTACATTAAAAAGTGCTAGAGTTGTAGTAGTTTTGTTAAGTTGTTATTTCCGCATAATATACACTTGCCTTAATTTATTTCATCATATTATTTTTGGGGGACATTTGCACCATAGCCTGTAAATCCATTGTGTCTTAAGTTTACAACATATTCCTTTCAACATAATCATTATTATACGTTGCTTATAGCAGCAATCCCATTTATGCGTCCACATAAAATAAAGCAGATTGGATCAATAAATAATTAATAAAAATTTTGTATTAGCTAAAATGTTAATTTATTATTTTTAGATTGTTTTTCATACACTTTTACTCAAATTCTTGATGCATTTTGCTTTTTGCTGAAGTTCTCAGCTACATCTTTAGCTCTTTTTATAAAATAAAAAAAAAACCAAACACATTCATTTAAATTTTAAAAAATGCGCCAACTTTGCCTTAAGTGTTGCAAAAGTCTTGCGCATATGCACGAAACATATGTTCACAACAATCTGGCAACGCTGTGCGCAGCTGATCGCTTGCACTTGACGTAACTTGGAGGCCAAATTGCTTGTTTTTCAATTGCTTACACGAACAAAACAAATAACCGATCCATTTAAAGTGCCGAAAACCAGTTTTCTTACCATTTTACAACGCACTCTACTGCAGCAGCATTATTTGGCCAGCTACAGCCAAGCAACTATTACTCGCATACAAGCACATTTATGAAAAAAGAAAGTTTTGACGCAATATTCGGACGTTGGTTGTAATGAAGTGGCCGCCGCGAAGCAGTCAACGCTGCACTGTGGCAGTGATAGCTTGTGTCGGTTATTTCTAAATTTTTTACCTCAAGACAACTCTGCTTGTAATGTATAGATGCAATCAGTGGCATTGTTTATATTGACAGCTGGAGCATCGTAGCAACAACAGGTTCCTGGGGCCAACGACGCGACATGCACGTAATCAACAAAACAAAAAAGTGAAATCGCTGATAAACGCAAATACAAAGCGCCTTGTGTTTGGCAATTTTTTTTAAGCACAACAATAAGGATTATGCGTAAAATTAGCTCGCAAGCAGCGGAAACAATAATAGCAAGATCTTTCAAAGATAGCGCGTTCAACTTAGCATGACATGTAAGTTGGCATAAGTGCGCGCCCCCTGCGAAAGCAACAAGGTTTCTTTAAGCTAAACAATTTCACACATTAATTTGGCAATCAGACAATTTGAGACAACTTGACGACATATATACGCTTGCCGCACCTAAATCACATTCTCAAGTGGAAATAAGCAAACAACGCATGCGCAACGTTAATTTTAAATAATTGCACCAACAATTTGCTATACTCTTAAAGCAAGTTGTTTGGAGTTTAAGGGTAAGCTTGTTACAATCGTAAGACCTTGTATATATTGCTCATAAGCACGATACACTTGTGTTTCGACTGCAAAATTAAGATCAGTTAGCTGTGTAGGAGAAGAAAGAAGAATTCAGTGAAGCTGCATACAGTAAGGCACTGGAACGCCTGATTATCAAGCTTGTTGATAGTCAAGTGCCTGCAGAGTATGGCAAACTCGCTGTGCCCATTTTAGTCATAGGCCACATTTTATTTAACTGATTCGCCATGGGCTTTGAAAAACAACAAACCAAGCAGCCAAAAAACAAACAACAAATTAATGCCGTTTCTTTGTATTTACAGAAATGCCATTGAAGACGACAAAACCGCAGCAATAAAAGTGAAATTCAACGTAGACAGTGACGACGTTAAGCAAACCATTGTTGACGACTGCTGCTGGCTGTAGTGTATCACAAAGCTTGCACACAAGATGACACCGGCTGTTACCACAAGTTCGGGCAGCACTAGCTCAAATGCTGCCCCGCCCATTAGGCGCACACACAGCACGCGCGAACAATTGCAGCAAATTGTGTCTGGTGGCTTGGCCGCGGCTATTACACGTTCAACCTGTCAGCCGTTAGATGTACTTAAAATACGTTTCCAGCTGCAAGTGGAGCCGCTGGGTGCTGGCGCTGAAGCAGAAAAATTGCGCGCAGCCAAACAACTCAGCTCCAAATACACATCAATAACCCAGGCTGTGGGCACAATTTATAAAGAAGAAGGCCTGCTAGCCTTTTGGAAGGGACACAATCCCGCACAGGTGCTGAGCATTATGTATGGGATTTGCCAGTTTTGGACATACGAACAGCTAAGTCTGCGCGCCAAACAGACAAACTACCTCAAGGATCACAGAAATCTATCGAATTTTGTATGCGGTGCAGCAGCAGGTGCTGCAGCTGTCATTATATCCACACCATTGGATGTTATACGCACGCGTCTAATTGCGCAGGATACTTCTAAAGGTTATCGCAATGCCACACGCGCTGTGGCAGCTATTGTGCGCTCAGAAGGTGTCACTGGCATGTATCGTGGCCTATCATCCGCTTTACTACAAATTGCGCCCTTGATGGGTACCAATTTTATGGCTTACCGCCTGTTTAGTCAATCGGCATGCAACTTTTTCGAAGTGGATGATCGCAGCAAGCTGCCTACATGGACTTTACTCGTTCTTGGCGCTACCTCAGGCATGCTATCGAAAACCATTGTCTATCCATTCGATTTGATCAAGAAACGATTGCAAATACAAGGCTTTGAGTCGAATCGTCAGACTTTTGGACAGAATATACAATGCCGCGGTGTTTGGGACTGCATGCAGCTGACGGTTAAGCAGGAGGGTCTACGTGGTTTATACAAGGGCGTGGCACCAACGCTGCTCAAGTCAAGCCTAACGACGGCCTTGTATTTTAGCATTTACGATAAACTGAAGCAGGTGCGCTTTAGTGCATAGCGACGCTATAATTTTCCAACTACTTAGTTAATTAAGTAGACAAAAAATTAGCAAGGCAAAAAAATTATATAATATATTTTTCTACATGTGTACAACATTACAATTTACGAGTCATCATCACGTAAATGATATTATTTTATATTAGCTTTTCATAATTTGTGTATGGGTGCGATTTATGTTCTAATTTATAAGCTTTAAGCCTACTCAATGCACAATATACGACTTATGCAGTATGGTAAAAGTATTTGTTTTTACTCGAAAGTGCTGATTATTTGTATTACTGTGGTGTTAAAAGTCTGACATCAGCAACCCCAAGTTAGGATGATTCAAGCACATACAGCTTTGTTTAGATTTATGAATAGACGAGATTCAATTAGACGCTAACTCTAGATTTGTCATATGATAACGCAAGGAAATACAAAACTTTTGATACAAGTTTTACGTGCTGCGCACTATAAAAAAAGCTGTGTCTAATATCAAGCGAGGGCTCATTACTTTTGCTACAATAAGAGACTCACGACACGTACGTTATGTTAAAAGCGTAGTATGCAAATTTATTAAAGAAGTTTCAAGGAAATCTGCGTAACATTAGGCGTAGTTAAAAATAACAGCTATTCGATGCTACGCCAACAATATGCATTATACGCTTTTCATAGTAAAATTTTCCAAAATTAAATAATGTCAGTTACTTTCGGCATTCGCGTGTCTGACAAAAATTTAAAAAGTAGGCATGACGTTTACCAACACTAAGAATGCGCGCGATAAATATCGATAAATTGTTATATACAAATAAACATCGCTAACAAAACAACATGCTAAAATTGCAGGCGCAAAATACAAAATACGCAATTTTTCTAAATCACAGAGAACTAATAAATAACTCCTACAATAACTCATCAACAGATAGTCTCGCCAATAATGAAAAATACGAGCTTAAGCCGGATTTGTTTTATTTTCAGCAAAAAACCAAACAAAATGAGGCGCAGCATAAAAAACGCAAACGCAAGGCTGTTGGTGAGCAGAGCACCAATGTGGCAAGCCCAGGTCATGACGAGCTAGAGCTGGTTAAAAAGTACCTGAGCATGCTGCCAAAACCAGCAGCTGAAGACGTCGTAACTGATGCTACCATAAACCGTTGCTGGGAAACTAAATACGACATACCGCAATTGCACGGCGCCAATTTTAGCGGCAAATTCCAAGACTTTAAATACTCCGATATAAACTATTTAATACCCCACGGTGCGCGCTTCTATAATCACAGTGTGGAGCAATTACCTAAACTGCTGCCACAACTGCAGTCCAACTATGACATTGTTATTATGGATCCACCCTGGCGTAATAAGTATATACGGCGTTTGAAGCGCGCAAAAGACACACTGGGCTATAGCATGCTGCAAAACGATGAAGTGGCACTAATGCCCATAGAGCAGCTTATACACAAGCGCTCTCTTGTCGCCATTTGGTGTACTAATGCTGAGCAGCATCAAGTCGATGTCGAGACTAAACTGCTTCCACGCTGGCATTTACGACTTCTGCACAAGTTGAAATGGTATAAATTAAATACAAATAATGAACTGATCGCAGAGCTAACTGGCACCACAATGCAAAAGCAGCCCTTTGAATTGCTTTATGTAGCGTGCCACACAGAGAGCCCTGCCAATTACACTGAGCAGCTTAAGGATGTGGAACTATTGCTAAGTGTTCCCAGCATTATACACTCACACAAGCCGCCTTTATTGCCCTGGTTGCAGCAACATTTAGAGCAGAAAAATGAAAAAATTAATTGCTTGGAGCTGTTTGCACGTTATTTGCAGCCACAGGTCACCTCGATAGGCCTGGAGGTATTGAAACTTATGGATTCGCGGTTGTACAATAAAATCGTTGTGTCTTTATGAAATTTTGGTTTGAATCAAATGGTTAAAAAAATTTGGGTTCCACGGAGTTGGAGTGATCCAACAGCTACAAGCATTTGTAAGTTGAGTCAACAACAACACTGCACGCAGAATCAGCCGGCATAATTGCTACACTGGGCTATGCAGACTTAGCTGTCCACTGAGCTCTGTAGACTTGGCTGTCCACGCTGCCCCACTGAGCTTTGCAGACTTGTCTGTCCACACTGCTCAAATGAGCTCTGCAGCCTAAGCCGCCCACACTTCTCAACACTCGTCAGTGCAATTGCCTCACACTGACTGTTCCGGCGTGCATGTGAACAGAATCAATGTCCCTTGTAATAACTGCTGGAGAAGCTGCAAAGGTGAAAAGGAAGCATAGACTAAACACACGTCCTAAGTGAAGTGCCAAACTATGTTCCAGAAACAGACTGGCGACATTTCTAGCCACGGTTTTTACCACGATTAGAAATTCGATTTCATGACGTTACAAAAGCCAGTCTATCCGGCCACCCCAAGCTACCCTACATCCAGATTATCCTTTAGACTAATAATGATTTCATCTAAATAATGTTTTACCAGCTATTGCTCTCACCATTATTAAACAACAAATCCAACTTTTTTTTCGATTTTATTTGTGTACTGTTAATGAGAGCAAATGCATCAAATTATGTTTTGCTGGCCGGGCACATACGCACAGACAGGGCTTAAATGTTAGACATTTCATTTTGGGGGTGTGTGTTTTTATGGGTTTTGTGTGTGTGTGTGTGTGTGTTAAATTAAGTGTTAAAAGTTATTAAGCATAATTAATACACTGAATACGTGTTGCATTTTACTCCTGGCCCGCAGCCATGGCTGCTGGATTGGTGGGCTCGTTGCCATCACGTTTCTTTGAGCCAGACACAATATCATCGATACGCAGCAACAAAATGGCAGTCTCCACGGCAGTTTTGTATGTTTGCAATTTAACGGCAAGTGGCTCCCAAATGCCCTTCTTGTTCATATCCACTATTTCGCCAGATTCGCCATCAATGCCCCAAGCGCAAACACCTTCGCCTGTGTGCGAAGCGTGCTTGGCGCGCAGTGCGGTCAAAGCACGTATGGTGTTAGCTCCACAGTTTTGAGCCAGCGTGCGTGGAATAATCTCCAGTGCATGCGCAACGGCGGTATATGGTCCCTTTACCTGCTTACGCGTTAGCAATTGGGATGCAGCCATTTCGACGGCGCCTCCACCAGCTACCAAACGGGGTTCCAATACCAAGTTACGTGCCACATGTAGTGCATCTTGTAAATTACGTTCGGTCTCATTGAGTATATCCTTTGAGGCGCCACGTAGCAATATGGTGCAAGCCTTGGGATCCTTGCATTGTGTAACAAAAGCAAAGTACTCATCGCCAATCTTCTTTATCTCAAACAGTCCAGCTCCTGTGCCGACGTCTTTCTCGGTAAGCTCCTCGGTGCGGTTGACTATGGTCGCGCCGCAGGCACGTGCAATACGCAAATTGTCTGTTTTCCTCAAGCGACGCAGAGCCGTAATACCGGCTTTCAACAAATAGTGCTGCGCCAAATCAGATACACCCTTTTCGGTAAATACCAGATCGGGTTTCACAGCAATAATGTCATCACAAATGCGCTGCACAAACTCCTCCTCTATTTGCAGCATGCGCGTAAAGTCCTGTTCGCCTATGATTTCCACATTTGTCTGACTCTCACCCTTTTTGTATTCCAAAGAGCAATCCAACAATACAATACGTGGATTTTCAATATAGCGACGCATTTTGGCATGTGTCACATCCTTGTTAATCATAACACCTTTCAATACGCAGGAATCTTCAATAGCACCGCCGGGTATCTTTTCCACCTTGGCGTAACTACAAGAAATTGCAAAAAATGCTTAAAATTGCATTGAAACTTCTACGTTTACCACCTACCGCTTGATGTCGACTTCAAGACGTCCATTCTCATTCAAGGTAACAGTTTCAACTGCATCCAGTGCAATTTTAACAGCCATATCTGACCACTTTCCAATGAATTTGGTGCCCACACAAGCTTTCACAACTTCGGCCATTTTTGCCTTATCCTTAACATCCAGCACAACGCTTAAATCTGACTGCAGATGATTGACAATATCTTCTAGTGCTTCTCTGTAGGCACGTATTATGACTGTAGGATGTATTTGCTGCTGCAGGAAAGGTTCAGCTGCTGCCAACATCTCTCCTGCTAGCACAATGACCGAGGTGGTGCCATCGCCTACCTCTTCGTCTTGGGTACGAGCAATTTCAATCATGCTCTTAGCAGCTGGATGCTGTACGGTGATTTCGCGCAAAATGGCGTTGCCATCGTTGGTCATCACAATGCCGCCCATAGGGTCCATCAACATTTTCAGCATGGCCTGTGGGCCCAAACATGTGCGTATCACATCAGCAATAGCCTAAAAACATGCGTTAAAATAAAATATTGTCAACAGATGGCTGGGTGCTGCTCTAGACATGTGAGTCACACTCTCGCGCTGTTTTACACACGCACACACACTCTCATACCTTTCCGGCTTGAATATTCTCCAACTGCACTTTTCGGCCCGATTCACGTTTTGTGTTTTGACCTAAACAAGCGGTTTGCTATAAATTGCATTTGTGCCAGTTTGAAATTTTAATACTTACTCAACACGAGTATAGGTTGCTGACCACCAAACATATTTATACAACTTTTAATTAATGCCTATGGTAAAATTACAGAACTCGTGCCTCACGCTGCTGAGTTATTGCCGCTGTTCAAAAGAGAATGAATGACGTTTGTTTTTGAGGTTAAAGCCGGTATGACACACGATTCGAGAAGTTTCGATAAATATAGCTGATTGAATTAAATGCATATAACTTATAAATAGATAAAAAATTAATTTATATAATATTTATTAACCTACCACAATTTTTTGTTAAATCAAAAATTTAAAGATACAAGAATTAGCCGCAGACACTAAGAGAATATTTGTGATATCGATATCGATTTTGGTGTCAGCTTAACAAGCTATAATGCAATTGAACTAGTTCAGTTGCTCATGTAGAATCACGAACTATGGTACATAATTTATTTATTTTTGTCGGCTATTTTTGCAAATTTCTGTATTACTTAAATTAAAGATGTTTGTTTATATTGCTTCGATTTTACTTTTTGTCCAAATATTAACAAGCTTGAAAAATTTGTAGCAACAAAATAGGCTATTAAAACTCAAAAATTGTACGAGCGTTAATTTAAAAAATTTATAAATTTAAAGAGAAATCGTCAACAAATTATAATATTATTACTGTGAAGCCTTGGTGCTATAGTGACTTAGTCGATGTATATGTTCCACTTTTTATATTGCAACCGCGCGTTAAGACAATATTAACGTTTGAAAAATTTACTTACCTTAAAATTAGTATTAAAAAGTTTTTAAATCTTGCGACTTTGCGAAAATTGCTATAAAAAACGTAAGTATTTTTTATAAATCAAGTGTTACATTTTTTGGCAAGTTTGTGTGCAGGTCTTGCGACAAAACACCATTTGGCCTAAACTTTTCCATTTTTTTCTCAGTACTGTTTGTCATTTGCTGCATTTATACATATCGACATATTTCGAATAAATTGGAACCATTGTACGTGATTCACTTGTTCAGTTCACAAGTGCAGTTCACAAGTTCGTGCCAATAAGCTGTTCAATTGAACTGACATAGAACGAAGCAACACAACACTTCTTTGACAGCAGCAACAGCGTCTAAGCAAATTGATTTTTCGTTCGTAAAAAAAAATTTGCGAAAAAATAATTTCCTTCAAAACGAAAACTAACGAGCAGATTAACGCATAAAAATGGCCACTACACAGGTTGATCAGGTACGTAACTAATGCCAACAAATTTGTGGGCAATGCTTTTGCTTCTGCGTCTTTAATAAAACATACGCACACGCGAATGCCGCCACCAAGAAAAACTACCCCTTGCAGCAGCAACAACTTCATGTTATTGCAATTACAGAAACGCGCCCTACTAAAATTGAAGCACGAATTGGAGCCCTTTCGCACTGCTATTGTGGGCGCTTACGATATTTTGACCTGGGAAAAGCAGTATTATGCCGGTGTCGTTATTGGGGGCATTAGTTTTATATATCTTATGCTTTGGTACATGGATTTGTCATTCATCACATTGCTTTCGCTAGTGGCCCTTATGGCTATTGTTGGAGATTTGATCTTTGCACCTTTGTCGCGTTTACTTCTCAGCAGTGACAAGTGGGATGGAGAGTATGAGGCCAAATTTGAGGACGTGTGCGGTCAGATGTACACCTTAAAACGCAATATATGCTACCTTTATGAGTACTTATTCAAGGAGCGCAAGTCGACTATTGTGAGTATTGTCTGTAATCATTTAAAATTATTATTTATATAATTTAATGTTTGTTTTGCATAGCTCGTCTTTGTCATCAGCCTTTGCTTGGTGTCGCTTGCCTGGGTGGGTGCCATTGTTAACAATTTGCTGTTGATGTATCTTACCACTGTCATAATTGGCATGTGGCCAGGTTTGCAGGAGAAGCATGTGTTCAAGGCTATTACCGAAAAGATCTCCAACTTGTTCAATGACAAGTTCCAGTGTGGCAAAGCTAAGAAGCAGTAAATGGCAGTAAATTTCGAATAATCAACCACATGTATTTATAGCAAAGACTCGTCATTACATCATTCTCATATTATTTAAATACATTTGACCAAAAATGAAAAAAGCATATGTAACTAAGTCATTAAGTTGCCATCTCACAGAATGCTCATCCAAGAAAACGAAAATCTCATTCAACTTCATCTACACATTCAGGTCGTAATACAATTGCTTTTTCAATTTGCAGAACTTTACACTAATAGACAGTTCAGCAAAACGAAGACGGCATTAAAAATTGACTTGATCATATTTAGTGTTAAGAAAACAAAAATTAATAGTATTCCAAGTTGAAGAAACTAAAACATATAATAAAATACATATGTTACTAAAAAAATAAGCCAGTGTTGAATGTTCTGTTGCAAATAAAAATAAAACAATTTGGCATCATCAGCACCTTATTATAATTGTAATACGCAGTAGGAGGAGATAGCGCAGCAAAGACATTTTTGTGATTATTTTGTGAATCTATTGAAATTTAATGATAATCCCTCTTAAGATTAAAATGTAAGCATATAATGATATTTAAATAAAATTTTGAAGTGTATCAATAAAGAAACTTCTTTAATATCAATGCGTTTGATTGCTTTGGATTTATTCTTCACTCCGCACAATTATCTGAAACGTATGCTCTTTACAAATTAATTTCATGTTAATATTAAGAAGTGAATTTTTAATTAAAGCAAAAAACTTTTGATAACATTACACACTTTCAATTTCTTAAAGCTACAAGAGGATAAAAATATTGCGAAATTGGTGTCTCGATGACGCCTTGTGAATTCCATTTGTTCTCATCTAGTGCGCACACGTTCTATAGAACGTGATCGTGTTCTGGAGCGTGCATGCTTGCTTTTCTTTGTCTTTTTCTTGTGTTTATTTTTTCGTCGCGCACGTTCTAAGCTATCGTCGCTTTCATCGCTGGAGTTTGTACTATCATGTCTACGACGTTGAGATTTGCTTTTAGGCTTCTTAGACTTTTTCCTTTTAGATTTACTGCGACTAGATTTTTTCTTATGCTTTCTTTCGTAGGCCGAATCTGAATCACTTTCTGTCGATTCGCCCGTATCCTCTGCTTCGTCTGAACTACTTTGCTGTCGTCGTGAGCTGGGCTTTGGACTATAAGAACGACGTCTGTCGCGACTTATATGTGCGGATTCTTCTTTATAGCGTTGCGAGCTGGACTTGTATGTATTGACTGTGCGTGATTCATAATCACGTTCATGATTACGACTACTGGATTTGTAGGCTTCTTTTTTATATTCATCCTTAAATGATTTACGTTCTTCAGTTTTATGGGATTTACGCTCGTCTGTGCGATCTTCATCCCTATGCCTGCGTTCTTCTGTTTTATAAGTTTTTCGGTCTTCAAAACTATCTTCGTTTATATAGTATTTTCGATCGTCGTACTTGTTGGGCTTGCGGTCGTCCGATTTGGAAAATCTTGGTTCATCCTTGTACGTTTTGCGTTCAACGTTGTCGTTCTTTCCCTCAGTCGATCTTTCGTGTTTTATTATAATCTGGCCATGCTCATTTTCTTGCTTCTTGTACTCCTCGTACTTCGCCGTGTCTGCAAGCATTTAAACGTTATTATAAATTTGCCTGCTAAGCGATATGCTTTTACTTACTTATGCATTTGCCATATTGAGCAAACTCCTTTTTGGACACTGGCTGACACAAAAACTCGTTGAAAACTTCCTTGGCGCCACCAATTGCCATTTTTACAATAACAAGTCCACCATGATCATCAAAGCCTTCTATTTGTCCGTATTGATCTTTATGCTTGCCACCCAATATGCGCACAAATGCTTGCTTTTTAATCTCAAGCACTTCGTTTGATTCAGGGGGCACAAGTAATGGCTTGGCCTTAAGTGCTTTGTCGGCGCCCAGGCCCATGCCTTTGGGACGCACAAATGGTGCGTCATCTATGGGCCCAGTATTTTTGTTTTTTGGTGGTGGATCCACCCAGCCCATGCCACGCAGCATAGCTAAGCCAAATTGTTGTATGGGAATGGACTCATAGTCGTCAATTGTAGATTCTTTTGCACCATTAAGCGGCAGCTCATCAGCTTTAAGAGCTGGAAGTACAAGTTTTTCATGCTCTATGCTTTCACCATTAGTTTGTGTTGCGGCTAGCAACTCAAGAGCAGCACGTTGTTCCAAACTGTTGCCGTTTTTGCTGGTAGTAACTTCAGCTATAGTTTGTGGTTGTTCAGTTGACTCTTTGGCCACATCATCTTCCCCGAGCAACACAGCACGCCTTTTCATAAGACTCGCTAGCGCCGTGGATGTCTTTTGATTGGTGGCCATTGCAATTACCAATGGAGCAGCCTCCGCTTTTTCTCTGTAAAACATCAACGTAATTAATTATAAGTTTCCAATCAGCGCATGCTTTGTTACATACGCCACTAGTTTGATTTCCTTGCCCTCAAGACATTTGATAAGCTCCACTTGGCTTTCTTCCTTTGCAGGCTTCAACGGCAGAAAATTAGGTTTTTTGGTGACCTTGGTAAAACCAAAGGATATTTTTTGCGTATCCATCTTTGTGCATTTGCTTTGGATATAATTTTGTTCTAACTTTTTGTTTAATGCCGCTGAAAACGTTTACAAACAAATACTACAGCTGTTTACAGACATCGATAGGCGTTGATACAATCTCGATAACAGCAAATTCGACTATGTAAATTATCGATACACGCATACGATGTGTTTCGATTCGAAATGACTTGGAGAAAATCAGCATTGCTGTAGCAGCTTTCGTGTAAAACACAAATTTGATTCGAAATTTAAAAGAATGGGTTGTCCTATGGGTTTTGGTGAATTAAACATCCCATCGTCTCGTGCTTTTTGGGACGACTGCGACGAGGACGAATTTGAAAACATTAAAGAAGTGGAAAAGTAAGTGTTCTATAGGTTCAACTTAGTGTTTCTTCTCTCTTATTATTTGCATATTATAGACTAAAGCTCAAATTTGAAAGCGGCACGAATGAAAAACCATTTGCCAGTAATGTTTTTCTAATCATTGAAGGATTAAAAATTACCGAATTTTGCGAAGCTACTTTGCTTTCTGAAGATGCGAAACTTATTTGTAGCATACCAACGAAAAAGCATTCCAGCTTGTATTTTGACTCCGGCAAAAGCCTGCTTTTAGCCGTGCTTGAGGATGATTTGATCAATAGTGGCGAAATAACAGATTTACTTATACCCTATGCGCAAGTAGCTAAACAAGTTTTCACAATATCAATAAAGCCCAAGGTAGAGTACAAAAGCGAGGAAATACAAAAGTACAACGATGAAATAGCAATTGTTCGAAGTGTCCATAACAATTTAAAGGGAATTTCGGAGCTGGAACCGCCAAATTTTATTGCTGGTGTAACAGCGGGTCGTAAGTGGCTGCCGATGAACTCTTTAAACAGAAATAAATTCAATTCTTTTGTAGTTGCAGTTTGGCGAGAGCAGTCGGACTTGCCGGTCAGTGCCTTTGTTATTTATTCCGACAAATTGCCTTTGGATGCTACTGCGGCTGAACCAGTTATAAAGCTAATTAAAAAACTACAGCTTCCATGCAAGGACAGCTTTAAGCCGCGACACAAAGATTTGTCCCATTTGTACACTTAAAAATGAAAATCCAAAATTCAAATGTTTGACATATTTCTTTTGTTTATTTAATAAATATATGATGGTTGTGGCGTAATATTTTGTATGTAGATCAACTAAATGTACTACTCTGCCAGGATGTTGAAAATGCTTAGCTTCAAATCTTTACTACGTTGTTCCATATGTGCTTTTGCTATAGCTATATACTGTGGACGCGAGAGCAGCGAATACGCTGGTACCAGCAGAGATGAGGCCAGCATATGTAGCTCTTTATGACCACTGCAAAATAAGTCAATGCCCAGTTCCAATGCGCTGCCAAAGTCACATTCATCAACGGCAATATTAGCGGCATTAGCCACTGGCTGTAGTTTCTCCAGCACAGCCTGCTTAGCGCTGCTATCATCAATGTCTGCACGCTCAAACAGTTTAAGAATTTTTTTCAGTTCTGCATCGCTAACCATCAATGGTCGATAGCCTTGCTGTGTCTTGCGATCGAATGGCACCACAATACCAGCACGATGAAATGTTTTAGCCACAACGCGACTATTACGCTCGCGCTGCAAGCGTTCCAAAGTTGTTAAACTAAGGTTATTGTCGCTTATGTATTTCTGAAGTGATTTCTTTGTAGCAGCCAGCTGTGCCGCTGTAAAAGGAGTCGCAACATAATCATGCTCCAGAAAATACAGAAAAGCATCAAAAATATTGCCGGCAATAAACTCAAATTCACAGCCCACGCTCATATCATTGCGCGCCAACAAGAGCTGCTGCTTATCATGTGGTTCATCGCGCCAGTAACCATAGTGTATGCCTGTATCGCGCTTTACAAAGACAGTTTGAAACTCCGGTGGATCGTAATAGAAACGCCAATGGCGTAGATAGTCACCAGGCTGACCCATTTTGGCATTGTGAAAACCACCAGCCAAAAACTCAAAAGGTCCAACCAACTGCAATTGGAAAAGTGTCTCAATATGCTTTAATGCAGCCGCCTTTGTGGTGTCCTTTTTGAGTGTGTTTATAAATTTCCAGAAGTCATAAAAATCTTGTGGCATTTCCACTAAAAATTTATGTCTTATAAATTCATTTGTTTCGCAGAGTGTATCGTATTCCTGTTTTTCCGATAGCCTTATGCGCTTCTCTAAAATCTCCATATAATTTTTGCCGGCTATGTTGTTCATAGCCTCTTTGTGCAACTCTGCGGTTTCCGTCTCATAAGTGCCTTTGGCTGCAACTTCCTTGTTTTTATCCATGCTTTTTTCAATTTCAGCGCTAGATTCTGGCACGTCCTTCTCATCATTGGATGCCTTTCGTTTTGGCGCCACTTTTGCTACTTCCTCTGCCTGCTGTTTGTTGTCATCCTGTTTTGCCTCAGCAGCATCTGCTTTTGGTGGATGATTGTATTTTTGTAGATGCGCTTCATTGCGCTGATAACATTTGTCCCAGTATTTGCAATCCTCTTTGGGCATGTTTTTGAATTAACCTTTATAAAATTTATACGCTTAGCAATTTCACAAACTTTGTGCTTCTTCTTACAAGCACACATTCGCTTAACTGAGCTTTAGTGTTGAAAAATGCTTTTACTATGTTTGTGGTTATGAACAACACACAATTGCAACTCATTTGCCGGCAGTGCAGTTTAAACAATAAAAATGATTCATATAGCTTCTTGTTTTTTTATTTTTATTGTAGTTCATTCAATGAATACAAAATGCAGGAAATAATAGCGTTGTTAATTGTTTAGTTGTTACAATGAATATTTGGGCACGCGTTTTAGTAAAAAACACAATAAACCTAGTTATAATCATAAAATTTCTATTACTAATCTTCCACTGCACACATGACCGAGAAGACACACTCTTCCTTATTAATCAAATGACAGGTTTTGTTTACCAATGACATTAGTTGATTGACATCAGTGGCCCAGTTGTTTAGTATGTCTGAGGCGCTCTTCTTGGTGGTAAAGTAAATAATGCCAGCAGGCCGGTCAATCTTAACGCGTATTGTGTCACTGTTGGCCAATTTTGAAAGATAGGTCTCACAACGGTTTGTGGAAAGATTCAACAGCTCGCTCATGCGGTTCAAGTGCAGCCGTGAGTAGTACATTGCTATGATGCGTATGTTCTAAAAGGCAGAAAATAAAGTAAATATGTTTCGTAAATTACTTTCAGTCAATTCTTTCTTACATGTTCAATAAGACGATCCTTTAGTTCAACTATGCACTTCTTGCCATGCTTAGTGTTATCTTTGAAAATATCGCTTTCGGCCAACACTGTGCCAAATTCTGCATTAAAGGTATCAAAGTTTATAAGCTCCTTAGACATAAACAGCCGCAGTATTTCCCTTAAAAAAAAAAAGAATTAAGCGAAAAATCCAATTATAAGTACCAGTTATAACTTACTTATAGGCTGGCACATCTTCTAGTTTTTTATTCTTTGCTAAATGTGCCATCATATCGCTCTGCTCGTTGTCATAAGGTGCCAGAATGCAATATAACACAGCGTAGACCAGCTTTTCTCTCATTTCCTTAATCTGTGCCTCGGTAAGCTCAATTTCAGGCTCTGGCACAGGCTCGGGTTTTTTCTCCTCATCTTCCTTTTTCTTCTTATCATCATCTTTTTTCTTTTCATCGCTGGTTGACTCGGCAGTTTCAACGGGCTTCTTACGCGGTGGCTCCGCAATAGCTTGGTAATGGCGCGAGGTATTTAAAAATGAAGTATCACGATTTAGCTGTATCATGAGATTGTAAAACTTCAGCTTAAGATCATGTTGCGCTGGATCATCGAAAAACTTAATGCTTATTTTCTTGGCAATAATTTGCGTTGATACATTATCTTCCTTCAGCAGGCACAGACGCATTTGCTCCAAAATAAGTTCCACTTTCTCACGTTTGTCCATAGAACCATAGGTTTCCACTTGAAGTTCTTCCATAACAGCTGCAGCACCAGCAATGTCCCCATCAGCTTCTTTGATGTCAGCCAAGATTTTAGTCAAACGTGCGCGTTCGATTTCAACATAAATTTTGCCCTCTGTTACTGAACGTAGTATATCGATGAGCTTTAATTTGGTCTCCTTGTCAGGTGTCTTATCCACATATGTGCAACATTCTTGAATCATCTTAACGACAGCTTGTTTCAGCTGTGAGCGACGACGTACCAATAACGAAACGTATTCGTTCAAAGCATTCCAATTGTTTGCCTCAAAGCATATCTGGCAGATGGCGACAAGCACACGGGAACAAGAAACCATATCGGCACCTAAACGCGTTTGCTTCTCCAACTGTAGCATCATTTCGATGGCCTCGTGAAAAGCATCGGGATTTTTCTTGGCCAACTCCTTTGCCAGGGGAATTTTTTCATTACAGGCAGGCTCGTAATCAACCTCCATTTTGGTTATACGGCCACCGTCAAACAAATAGGTATCCATGATGTACTATAAACGCAAACAACAAATTTAGAGTTACTTTAGGTTTGGTTTTGTTATGAGCAGTGACTTGGCAATTTTAATGCTGCCGTTTTGGGACAACTTACTTATGAATATGCTGCTGCCACCAAATGAAGTAAAATATAAATTGAAAATGAAGCACTTTCCACAATATTGCTGCTTTAAAGAATATTACTTTCAGAAACAACGCCAAATGCGGTCTTTTTTAATATTTTCACAGCACAAATTTTTGCTTACAAATGGTGTGAAGTTGGCTGCGGTAGAAACTTACAGTGTTTGGCAATCCCTCTTCAACAGAAATTTGAAATTTATTTCAAAGCAATAATGTTTCGTTTGCAGTAAGCAGCAAGACTTAATTTTGTTTCTTTTTGTATGTTTTTAAAGCGAAATTAAATTAACTAGAGGCAAACAAATTAAAATTGTACGAAAATTGCTTTGAGTGCATAATCAACACTGCAATTATGTTGCACTTTGCGAGCTTTACAACACTGTCTAATATGGCTGCAGCTAAGGTCTTTGTTTAGCGCGTTAATATTGTCGATATCACGAAATAGTTTGTGGCTTTTAATAAAACAGACTATATAAATTGTTGGTTTTTAAGTAAGAAAGTTGGTATTGCACTTAAATATTAGTTTGAATAGTGTCTTAAAGGCTTGCTGCTTGTACGTTGAAACTATAATCACGTTTACGCGCCAATTTAAGACGCAGACATACAATTTATCAAAATATGGCAGAAATTCAGGAATATGAAGACTTTGTGCTTGATGCACTTGAAGTTGTTGAATTTAAGTTGAGTAAGTAGATTAAAATACTAAAAAATGTATTTTATTACATTTATTAATTGCCTGCAGTTCGCGACAAGTTGGATATCAACAACGATGCCTTGATTTTTCATCCATTGATGGCACACCAGATTTTCGGTGAAGCTGAAACAATATTTGGCTATAAGGGCTTACACGTACGTGTTTTATATACGGCAGGCCCGTTGCACATCTACTTGGGCGTGGAATACTCAAGTCGTGTTAATGAGGTCTCACGTGGTCAAATCAAAGCAGACGATATTGTTGCCACCATTGCACAGAGCCTGCCAGATGGCTGCTATTTTATAAATTTGGATGAATTCCTAAAAACACTCGACAAGGCTGACAAATTTCATCCCTTTGGTGAGAAATTGGGCGAATATACTAAGAAATCCGAAGATGGCAGCGAGCGTCTATTTGAATTTTATCAATGCGATTATAAAACTTCATCGTTTTTAAAGTTCTTTGCACGCTTGCAAACCTTTATATTATGGTTTGTTGATGCTGCTTCATATATTGATATCGATGATGCACAGTGGAGCTACTTTGTTTGGTACGTAAACTGCTTAAACAAGTGTTGTGCACTTAAGTCTAACAAATCAACTTGTTTTAAATTTATTTCAGCTATGAAAAATACAAAGACAATGATGGCGAGTACCAGTATGCAACGGCAGGCTATACCACAGTTTATGAATACTACGCCTATCCACAAAATAAAAGGCCACGCATAAGCCAGATGCTGGTTTTGCCACCATTTCAGAAACTTGGTTTGGCTACACAGCTAGTGGAGACCATTTACAAGTACTATCAAACTCAGAAAAATGTCGTGGACATAACTGTAGAGGATCCTTCGGAGGAATTTAGACGTTTGCGCAATTTTGTGGATGCAAGACTGTGTCTACAATTGAAAGCATTTTCGCGCGAAGAGCTCAACAAGGGCTTCAACAAGGAATTGGTGCGCGAAGCACGCGATACGTTTAAATTAAATGCACATCAAGTGCGCAAGATTTACGAGCTCTTGCGTTTGTATTATACAAATGTGCACAATGAAAAGGAATATAAAGCCTATCGACTGGATGTTAAACGGCGACTTAATGCAGTTTACTATAAACAAATGAATGACATTAAGAAAATGGAACGCGCCAAAGTTGATACCGAATGGATGCGCGCACGCTTGCCCAGTGCCAAACAGCGTATTGAGCAGTTACAGGAAGAGTATACTTTGGTCGAGCAGGACTATTTGAGTACCATTGAAAAGTTACGTGCTTAGAACCATACAATAAATGGCGTTTGATGAGAAGGGTGATGATTAATTTATTTTACTTTTCCAATTACAAAATATTACATTTGTTGCTAAAAGCCTACAAAAGGAATCATTCGAATAAACATTTAAAAATTACAATTAGACTACATATGTGCACAATACGGAAATTACACTTGTATACCTGTGTATGTCTAGATCTATAAGATTATGTAATAGTAAACGTTTTGTTGCTTTTGGTTTGCGTTAATTAAATAAAAATAATTTGATTTTTTATTAATTAACGCAAGAACAAAAACATACAAATAGCGTTTGCTAGTTACTGACTTATTTACGGAGCACATGGGGGCACTTGAGCGTTTTAATTATTTAAGCTTATAAAAATATGCATTATAATATTTATAATTAAAGAACGATATTGCATACTGGAAGTTTAATACGTATATAAATATGTCCATACAGTAATAGTTTTTATGTGCTGCAACATTTATACACCACACAACCCGTACAACTAGCACGAGCCATATTCCTCCATCCATTTCTCAAAACGGGATACATCATCTGCTGAGACTGATTTTTTTGTCCGTTGCATGGCGTCTTGAAAGTCCTGTAGCGTTATGGGCAAATCAACATCTTCGCGTCTTATTTGTCTTATCTGCTCGGGTGTACGACCGCTGATTTGACGCCGCATAGCCATCATGGCTGCGTCGCGACAGACATTGCTGATATCCGAGCCGGAAAAGCCGTTTAATTCATCGCCAATTAGATTTGTATCCATATTGGGCGATAAGCAGACATCTTTCAGGCATAGCTTAAGTAAAGCCGCACGAGTTTCCTCTGTGACAAAAAAAAAGAGTTGAAGTAATTTATTTAGTTGATTTTTGGTTGCCTTAAGCCTAACCCACAACTTACCATTCGGCAGTGGTATATAGATGCGCTTCTCAAAGCGTCTTCGAAAAGCCTCATCAATATCCCAGGGATGATTTGTGGCCGCCAGCACCATAATAACCTTATCATCCTGCTTTGTTGCATTCAAGCCATCCATTTGTATAAGCAATTCCGCCTTAAAACGTCGACTAGCTTCATGCTCAGAGTCGCTGCCTCTGGAGGCGCACAGTGCATCAATCTCGTCTATAAATATAGTGCTTGGCGCATAAAAACGCGCCATTTCAAAGAGCAAACGCACCAGCTTCTCGCTCTCTCCCCTATACTTAGATGTTAGTGTAGATGATGATACATTAAAGAATGTTGTGCCACATTCAGTAGCTACTGCCTTGGCCATCATGGTTTTGCCTGTGCCTGGTGGTCCCACCATTAAAACCCCTCGCCAAGGTCTGCGTATGCCTTTGAAGAAATCGGGCATAATAATGGGCAACACTACGGCCTCTTGTAGTATGGTCTTGGCCGCATTTAGACCCGCCACATCAGTCCACTTAATGCCTGGCTGTCGCTGTAGTATGTCCTTCTCTAACGTATCAACCAAATGTGCCTCAAAGCCAAGCGGTGAAAAGTGCTTTGCTTTTGTTTTGGGTGACCATTTGGACGTGTTTAATGTTGTACACTGCGAGTTATCCTCTAGTGATGTAGTCGCATCTTGATCATCTGAATTTGAGTTCTCATCTAACGAATTCTTTTTGCTCTTATTCCTAAGCGTCAGATGTGTATTCAGCTTACGTGCACGCATACGTTCGACGGAACGACTCTTGCGCACTGCAGCCGTCACTGCCGAGGCCTTAATGCTGCGCGAATTCCGCAAACGCTCCATGCCGGGCGTGGCCAAATTGCCGCCCACATTGCTGGCGCTACCGTGATGACTGAGACTGTTGCTGTTGGTATTGCTATTGATGGAGGGCAGCGTAGGCTGCAGCTCAGGATCGCGTCGTCGCAGCGAACTTATCCAACGGTTATCCTGCTGCGAAGGAAATGGCATTGCTGTGGAAGCATTCTGTGCATTGGAACGCGGCTGTGGCGCCACTTCTGCGGATATGACTGCGTCTTAATTAGCGCTTTAATTTTAAACATTTATCAAACATTTATTAAACAAACCTTGTGTGGGTAAACGTTGCTTAGTGCGTTGCGGCACGCCGCCTATGCCCAATCCCCCAGGCGCATTAGCGCCCAAGTTATTGATGGGCCTGTTGTGTAGATTTTCGCTGGAGACTTTCTTGCTAATGCTGCTGCTGTTGTTGCCGCCGCCGCCGCCGCCACTATTACTGAGATTTCGTGCCGGTCGACTAGTGGCCGTAATTTTGGTAAAGGCAAATGGTGAGAGTGAGTCCAATATCAATGAGTCCATCATGCGCGCCATATGCGATAAGCTTGTGGGTGGCGTTGACGAGCTGGAAAGAAATATGCGTACATAGATTGAATAATGAGCAATGCGATAAGAAAGCATAAATAACGCCATTAAACTTGGCCAAAGGTCATTTAACAGAACTTGTCTATTATTCTTGGCCAGACAGTGTGGACCCTGTGGAATCTTTAAACTTATCAGTTGGCAATAAAGACCTCTCCTAAACGTGGAAGTACTTTGCGTGTTGTTCATGTTAGACATGCAAAGTTTGGATAAACATATGTACATATTTAGTTAATTGTCCTTGTCTAGCCAGTGCTAGCCAAGTTAGCCTAATATTAGCCAGTTTTATGTACTTATTTGTGAGTGTGCATACAACACCAAAGCGCCCACACACACACAGACTTAAATTCTTAAGTAATTTTTTCTTGCTAGCAAAGTCGCACGCCAACTGATACGCTTATTTCCGCGCCTTTCAACGAAGCTCCAGGGAATTACAATAAAGGAACTCGCCATATGCAGACATAGAATACATATTAAGCCTGTCATAGCATACATAGAAGCAGTTCAGCGGGTTCAATGAACTTGAAAATTGCAGGTTATTGACGCGTTGACAATTCTCGTTGGGGTTTTTTTTGCTGTCTAATAGTATTTGCGGGATTTGTAATGGTATTTCAATTATGTTACTTGATTATGGGGTTAATTATGATATTACATGGAAAAGCATAATTTCATTATTTTGTCAAATACATATTTGAGTAAATGTAGTTGGGAATTCAATGTGTTGATAGATATGGATTAGTATTTTGTTTTCAATTTTAAATGACGGTCTTCTAGAAGAATTGAAAATATGTATGTGCATCTAATCCCAATCTCGCTTATAATAGTTTTAATTTGTAATTCCCATAAATGGATTTTCCCACTTATATACTTTTAAGTTGTTATGCCCGTAAATGGTGTCTCACTACTTTGCACATAATATGCATTTTCTATTTAAAAAGCATCCAAAGTGCTATACCCCGAAAGTAGACAATAATTTTCTTGTAAATCCTTGTTGAATTTTATTTGAGAGCAATTCATCTAAGTTATAAAGAGTAAATGTGCGTTTAGATGGACACGCGTTACTACAAGGGAATCTAGTCTTATCCTATACAAAAAGTTAAAGTGACAAATTTCTTGTTAGCTACATATTATCCGCACAGTGTATAAATTTTTGCGTAAAACATTTTTTTTACGGATCAGATTATTTGTTGTTGATCTGTTTTTGATCGTATTTGCAACGCAGTTGAGTGCCGATTATAATATCTTTAAAATTTTGTACAGAAGGAGTAATTTTATCAACCAATTTTATTCAAATGCTTGCACACATTGGGATACTTTCAAGCTTGTATGTTCCGGACAAGCAAGATACCAGAAATGTTGTAAAAAGAAAATATGTATATTTCTTAAGCAAGTTTACTTCATGGAAGTTGTATTTTCAATCTAATTATCTATACAGTTGCTTGGAAATACTATACCATTAATTTTTGTTGAGTGCTGAATTGAGTAACAATATCTATAAGAAGACATCGTCGTTTATATTTGGCTATAAGCTTTAGGTCCCCCTGTTCTCTTCGAACAGTTATTAATAAAGACATCTGCATGCTTCGCCTTTGGAGCGATGATCACATAGTCAAAGGGAATACTCTTTTCTTAATATAATTATTATAATTTATTTTCGAATCATCTCCCGAGGTTTTTAAACAGATAGATTAAATGTCAGACAGAAATCAGTTTTCTATTTATTTATTATTAATATGTAAGGGTACAACTAAGTTCAGTTGACCTAAGATTAGACAAGTTAAACATTCTAAAAATTATGAAATAATAAATGATAACGAGGAAAAAATATAATAAAATATAATAAACTTAAAGCGCAAATTTCTGCTCCTTTTAGCTTCTGACTTGTTGGCAACTCTATCACACACTCAGTCGGACAAACAGCAAGCAATAACAAGTGCGCCGCTCATGCGCTGCAGTTTTAATAAATTTTAACAAGCTTAAACGCTACGGAAAAATGTTAAATTATTTAAAAACGTTTATTAATATTGCTAACAAGAAGTAATTGTTTGTAAATACGCGCATTTGTTGTAAATCGTTGTTTAAAGAATCTTAATAAATTGTAATTACGCATTGAGGCGATCAGTGGAAAGTGAAAAAATGGAAGGCTCAATGGAAGGGCAAATGCTTCGAGTGGGTGTAAAAAGTGCGCGCGCGGGATCGGTTAAAACGGCTCTATTTGTTTTTGTTGTTTTTCGTGTGCGAAGTGAGAAATAAGCAGTGCAAGTGTGTGTGTGATTAAGTAAAAAAAATGAGCGCGCTGACACGGTAGGCTTATAATGTATTGCTGCTCTTTGACATGTTATACTTAAAACAATTAAATACAGATCAAAGGCTTAAATGCATTTTCCCAAGTTTTTGCCCGAGAGAGCACCCTGTGCTCGCCCAGAGAGTGGCACCATCTTTAAATGCACCTTACATGTCATACTTTCTCTTTTAGTGTTGCCAAAAATGCACAATTCTGAAAAGTTCATAGTGCAAAGTTCTGCTCCTTTTAGCATTTGACTTGTTGGCAACTCTAGCACTCTCCGAGAGAGACAATCAGCACAAAAAGTAATCAATGCGCTCATGCGCTGCCAGTTTTAATTTATTTTAATATGTTTATGCGCCGCAAATATATCTTAAAATACTTTAAAAAAAGTTTTTTAATATTGTTTGCAACAATAAGCAAAAGTTGGTAAATGTGCGCAATCGTATAAATCGTTGTTGAAAAGAGAATAATATATTGTGAACAGAAGCGGTCAGTGCCAATTGGATAATTGGAAATGTGTTGGTTTGAGGGCCAAAATTGGTCAAATCATTTTTTTTTTTTTGTAAAGTGCAAGTGTATGCGTGTGTAAGGGCAAGAAAATGAGCTAGCTGAAACAGTTGGCACTTAAATTTTTATTATACCATTAAAAGTCTTAACTGATTTAAATGTTTGTTTGTTTTGGCATAACTAGTTTTTATCAATTTTGTATTATGTGAAAATAAAATGCACTACATCCTACTGCTGTGTGATTTGGCAAATTCTGTACGTATAAATATTGCTGGTTGAGCATATTGCCCAACAATAATAATAGTTTAATATAATTAATTTTACAATAATAATTAAATACAAAAAACTTTTAATAATTCAGTTCTTGGGGCTTATAATATTATAAAACTAATATAAATTTGGCATATAAAAGCAGTTACAACAATTTGTTAAAATTGTTAAAAAAAACTTAAGGGTAAGTGTAAATATGACTTATAAATATGTACTTTTCGACATTTGTATGTAAATTTAAATTCAATAATTTATGTCTCTCTACCTAAATTAACTCCTTAACATGTCAATGAGAAGGTAGCTATGCTGGAAATGGAAGATATTTGAAAGATATTAACTTTAATAGAAAAGAACCCACAGATATTTGAAAGAGATTTACTTTTAAAGAAAACGCTGTAAATTTTACGTTAAATTGGTGTTTTTTTTTTTTTTGGAATAGTGCAAACTTGTCTGCTCTATTCTCGAATAATGTACCTCACTACTAATGATGCAAGAATTCGGAAAAATTCTAAATTTTATTATAAAAAAAATTAAACTTCTTTCTAGAAGTCTGCAAAAAATACAATATTCTAACAATTTTTAAACAATTTAAGTTACTTCGATACATTTCGTAGTACAATTCTATGTAGGAATACAACTTAACTCAAATAAAGATTTAACTTGGATATTGTTTAACGTATTCCTAAGATAATAGTAATTTACTTCATTTTATATCTTGTTTGAACAATATGCCAAACAATTCCAAGTTAAATCTTTATATTATAAAAAACATCAGAGTTTAAGCGTTCTAATGGAGGAATTTCTCCGAAAAAAAAGTGTTCTATCATGCAGGTTAGAACTCTATTAGTGTTGAGGCAGATTCAAATCGGTAAAAATTAAAAATCTATTAAAATTCAAGGATATTATTATCTCCAAACAAATTTTTACTTTGTAACAATTTTTGACGTATTTTACGAATATTTGAATTAGTTGTTCATTTAATCATTTTAATGATTGCGATGGCTTGTTATAGCTTGATTATACTAGACGAAGAAAGGGATTAAGCCCTGACGATCAAAGGAACTTTTAACAAAACCAGCTGCTCCAACCTAGAATTAATCTCGGATATCTTATAAGCTGGCGTCAACCTATAGTATGGAATCGTACTTAAAGTACATTAAAATTAAGCCATTATTTTGCTGTAATTAGAAATCTACAGTAAAACTGCTCTATTCTGTGTTTATCATGCGTTACCATAAAACTAATTAAGGCTATTAAGCTGTCAAAAAATCCTCTGAATATATTATGTGCTTTAGTTTCAATTACACTGTAAACTATACTATGGCAATTTTTATACTTTGTTAATTAAACGTGCTGTCCAACGGCCATATTTCTTTTTTGCGGCTAACCACACTTCCGGTTGTACATAAAAATTTGGGTTAATGTTGTATATGTGTAAGAGTTGCGTTTCCTATGCTCAGTTTGTGAAGGAACAAAGGAATGAGTTGTAGTTGAAGCTTGTGATTATTAGTGAGTAACTAACTGGGCCAAGCAAGTGTGCACGGACTGATTGTTTCGATTACATTGCAAGTTCTATTGCTGTCCTAAATATTGGATTATGTATCAATAGGACTAAATCAATGTTGGTTTAATTTTTGATCAGTTAGCATTAGTTATATTGATTTGTTATGGATACAAATGGTATAGGGATTTGTGATTGACAGCAAAGCATAGAAGAGGCACTTTTACTACTTTTAAACTTTTAAAAAAACTAGACAACTTTTGAGTTATCATCAGTATAAGTTAGTAAGGAAGTGTCTAGGAATTTGTGTTAATTTTTTAATACTTTGAAGCTTTCCAAATAAAGTTAAACATTTTAGAAATTTTCATAATGAGTTGGTAGGGAACTGATCTAGTTTAGTCAGTTTTACAATAGTGTAGAGGCCTGAAGTAGCTAGGAATAAGGATTTAAAAATTTGAAACGTACATTAAAGGTTTCAAGCAACATTTTAGTTATTTTCATGATAAGTAAAGGAGAACTATTGTTCAGTTAGCGTTAAAATGGGATAGTATCTAGCGAGCTTGAAATAGAGAATTCCCAATTTGAACCTCTGATTTAGTTATTTTCATGATAACTTAGGGGTGCTCTTGTCCACCTACAATACTCGGAGATTTGGCTTTTGTGAAGTTTATTTCTGAATTTTTACGCAAGCAAAGCTATTTGGTTTAGACTCTCTATTTAGATAGACTTATGTGCTATCTTATATTATAATTCTGTCAAATCGAAATTATTTTTATTTTCACCAACATTTTTTTAGGATTCGGTTAAAATATTCGGATTTAAGTTCTGTTAAAAATTTTCATATTTCAGTTTGATTAATATTTTATCTTTTAGTGCTTGTACAGGAGTATTTGATTAATTCGGTTTTTCTAAAACAGCCGTGATGAAGCCTTTCACGCAAGCAAATTTATTCAGATGGACTTATATTTTAAGTCTGCCAAATCAAAAATATTTTTTTGAATTTAAAATAATGTGGAAAGGACTCAAAACACATAAATATAAATTTTCGTTATTTACAAAATTTAGAATAAATTAAAAAAAATAATTATATGGCTTTGAAAGTTTTTTTTAGTACAAAATTCTTTGAATTTATTGTTTACGGGAATCGCAGAAGTAAGTACTTTTTGTCTATGATGGCCACTACTCATGCACCTTGTTGTCATAGTGTTCTGTTGGGCTCTTTCCCTAAACTGAACCTTTTTATTGCTTTGTATTTTCCTTGTAAAATGCTTAGAAAAACCTACTAAATGATTTACCACTCCGAATTTGTGTCACTAAGAGGTGTTTATGCTAATTTGTTAGTGGCAAGAAAACAATTTATGCAAATTACAACAAATGGCAATTATGACAAGCAGAAATACGAGTAAGAAACGACTTTGAGGGACCAGTTTGTCTTTAAGTCCCAGGGCCTTCACTTTAAAGCTTTAAAAACAAATCACAGTATTTTTTCAAGAAATGATAGCTTGACTTGACCAACAATTTTTTTTCGAATAAAATTACGTGCGCCTCAGCAACTTTAATAAGCTTTGAAATTCTTAAACTTTTACGACTTTTGCCTTATATTTACCATTGATGTAGATCCCATAGCGAGTGATATGGCGTATGTCTGTAGGTTGAAACAAACGGCATGGCTACTTCATACTCTACTTGAACATTGGGCGGTGATTGTGGACATACGGCTAGAGCTCTGCTTTCTAAAGCGGGATTGGAACTGGTCAAGGAACGTTGACGCATAAGAGGACGTGCGCTGCTATTATTATTTTTGTAACTATTGTTGTTGGTATGCAGCTGCTGCGATACGCCGGCAGCAGGAGCCGTCTGAGTCATGCCGAACCAGTTTTGGGCATTTGTCGTAAACATTTTGTCTTAAAGGATCAACTTTCAATCGATGTTTTTTTTTTGAAATCACTTTAAATTTTGATTTTTATAAATTCATTTGGAAATATTTTAACAAAAATCACACAGTTGTTATGACCAAACACAATAAATTATTTTGTTTGGAGCGCGCGTCTCAACTGGCCGGCTCAAGGGTTGTGCGCCAACTGACCATAGAAGTGGACAACCACAAAAAAGGCAATGGCCAGCGATTCCAATAATGTACTATTTGCTTTGCTTTGCGGGTAGTTTTCTTTGAGGGTGTGCGTGTATCTGTGTGTGTGTGGGTTTTTATGCATGCGAAATGAGGTTAAAGGAAGTATTGTTGGGTCTTGTTTTGGTTGGCATAGAGGTAAGTGGAAATTTTTTTTTTTATTCACTTTGGTGTTGTTCTTTTATTACCAGCGCTGTGGTCAACGCACGCTAGCCAAGATGGCATCGATTTACTATGAACTAGTAGTGGGTCTTACAGTCTAACTTGCTTGGCTTGAACGGCGAGTGTAAGGGCGTTTTTCTTCAACTCAAATGCAAGTGTTATGGCCAATTGGAGCGTGAAACTTGGTTAGTTGCATTTCCGTACGACAATTTTCGTATATAAAGCAACAGTTGACTTTTTTACTTGTATTTTTTTTCGATTTTAAATGAAATAGAAAGAAAGTATGAGTGCCGTATTTTCTGAGCTTAACAAGAGTTACAGAATTTGACTTAGTGTTGGACTGCCAACTGCAAATTGCCTCTGCCAAAAATAATACTCACTAAGATGTTATAACAGTCATTTTTAAGTTAATACGTCATGCAGCAATATAAGATGCTTGAAGATATGAATAAAACTTATGAATTTAAGCAATACCCCCTTTTAGCGAGTTAGAAGACTTGGATCATTGTAAGTCCAGCAATCTTCGTATGAATTAATCTAATCAAACAAAATGTCACTTAAGTCAAAATCAAATTCACAAGAAACCAGAAGAAACGGTGCCTTTCCATGTCATAAAAAGCGCTGTTCAACAAATCTTTGCAGTATCACAACTCAAATCTTGATATTCGAGTGCTGTGACCTACGAGGCGTGGAACAAATATAGCAGAAGATATTTCGTTTTATTACTCGCATTCTTCGTAAGGTTCTGTAAGTCAAAACTGAATTTCTTATTAAGAACTAGGGTCAAGAACAGCTGCATTCGATGAACAAAGCCCGAAGAAGACTATACGTCTCAAAAGAGATTAAAACCGTTGAAAAATGGCGATAGTATTATACAGTTTTGGTAGATCGTTCTACGTCGTACAGTGACATAAAAACTAAGCAATCATAAACATAAACACTTAAAATCGATATCTTCTAAATCAATGAAGATAAATCTGTATTTAATTGCGACCTGCCATTGTGTGCGACGTAGATACTGGAGACTAGCTGACGAGAAACCCGAATTTTTGTGACGTTGGCAAGGTTTTGAAGTAAGTGAATGTTAAGCTTTGTTGTCAGGTGTCGCAGTTCTGCTAGCTACGCTCGGTAATTCCTCATCTCTGAAATGCGGCAGAAGCTTTATTAATTAAAAGAGACAACAGGTATAAATGTCTCTAATAAAAAGATTTTTGAAGATATCATAAAATGCAAACTTAAAATGATTGACGACAGAAAAATTGAGTGCAGTTACGATTTGTACTTAATTTTAACAAGTTAAGTAACATGACATTGTCGAAATCCTTGAACAGCACCAATAGCATCAAGCTGACATTGTCCACAAATTTTAAGAAAGCTTCCTACAGCTTATTATAAGAGATTCATTTTTTTCCGCATTGTAGTTGTTTGACTGTATTTAATACCAAAAACGGCTTCCTAATAATTTGATTGTGGCAAGTTTGGCCAGTTTGATTTGCCGCTCTTAATAGCCAGCTTGCATGTATTACATGTTTGCACTAAAAACTACTTGATATTTGGCTATATTTTTTTGGGGGGTTTTCGAACTGCTGAAGGTTTTATTCTTAGCAACTACTTGGAAGATATAAACCATAAGTTGCAAGTGCAAAAACTGTAGCATACCATTTTGCGCATGCAACAATTTCAATCATTATGCCTTGAGAGTTCTGTCAATAACGAATTTGTAAACAACGACCTTCATTTGATTTATATTATATATAGTATATTCTGGCTATGTCTGCAAAATCAGCTGCCTGCCATAACAGCGCCAAGATAAAAATCGATGCGCACTTATATACATATATCCGCAAATAGCACACAAACAAATAAATCTTTCATAGCGAAAAGTGGTCGACTTTGCCGCAAGCAAAGTACGCTCAAGTGCCCCGGCACGCCTAAACAATCTACCCATCAGCTCAATGTATAACTTCGACGGCTTACTCCTTTTGCAAAAAAAACTCACCCATTTGTCATAGGCATAAATGTGGATGTGGAGTCCACGGTGCGTATGGTCGTATTGCCGCGCAGCACAATCTTCTCGCGTGTGGTGCGTCTGTAGGTCTCTTCACCACGCATTTTGTTACTCCGAAAAAATAGACCAAAATAATTATAATAATTTTTTTTTAAATTTTGTTTGCTAAAAATTTGTAATTTGTTTGCCAAAAATGTTATAGAAAATGTATTTTTTCCGCCTGTTTTGTGTGCACTGGCAAAGTCAAAACGGAGAATGTCACAAGCACAAGTCGAAGGATGCTGTGCGGCACAGCGAAGCTTTTTGACAGCTTGCGTGCGCACTCTCACCAACTGTCAATTGTTACGGAGAAAGCAGCTCACGTATGTGCGCTCTCTCACTTGAAGTGCACTGCTCTCTCTCTTTTTTGGACTGCAGCAATGCAGCCGTGTTTGCTTTGGTCGCTTCGATGCACAAATTCCAACTGAATTGACCGCTTGTGCTGGTCAGCTGCTGAAGCTATAGCAAGCAGTTCCACTCTTTGCTGCATGTTGCATTTTTTATACACTGTAATTGTGGTATAAGGAGTACATAAGTTTGAAAGCTAAATATGGAAGAAAACAAGTGAGTTAGCAATGGGGCATTCACTATTTTCGGTTAATTTGGAAAAAGCATGATAAATTAAGTATCATATTATTTTTTAGCATAAGCGTTAGTAAAAAGATAGTCCTTGAGAAAGCGACAATTGAAGGTATCAATAATATAATTTCTACTTTGCATTCATTAATTTATTTTAAAAGCAGTGCCTATAAATATTTATAATACTTTGTCTCCTACATATTGTGTATCTTGTGGTCTAACACTATATCAGTCCATTTTTGGTTAAAACTTGTGGCAGATATTATCTTAAAAAAGCAGATCGCAAAGCTATCAATATTATTAGGCGTTACGAATCGTAATGTCGGGTGCATATTGTATAGATTTCGGCCTAAGATCATATCAGTCTGCTCTGGATTAGAACTCGTATTATATATTTGTATATATGAGAATTACAGAAGATATTCTGCAGCATTTTAGATGGCTAGGACACCTTTTGCGGATGTTGTAGTTCCTTGTCGATTGACTGTTATTCAGCAGGTTGCTCGCTGGTACATTTTGATGGTTTTGCAGATTCTCAGTGTATCTAGTCCTGGCTTGGAACCCAGGGAATACCCAGCTCGTTGTAAATAGTTTTATTGTCACGGGTTCGGCGGATGTCCTAAACTATTCTAAAGAATTTATTTTGGTGGCGTTGTACGACGTTGCTGTTTGAGGAGGCTACATCTATATTCCGTATAAACCGCTAGCCTGAGTTTAGTTTTGAATTGCAGTAAAACTTATTTATATACTTCCTTTTTTCCTTTTAGGAAGTAAACTTTTATTTCATATCTTATAGCAGTTTATTTATATATATATATTATATATATATATAAATTATATATATAAAATATTTATATATATATAAATATATATATTTTGCCGTCGAAGCATAAATAAGTTTCCATATATGCAAGTATAAATGCTAGACTTAATGGCTTGAAGGATAGAGATCGTTCCTTCTTAGTTTTTAAGGCCACATGAGAATCTTGCTTGGGTTGTTAAAGGCGGGTTCCAAAACATGTGGGATCTGCTTACTTAACGGCTAGGTAAACATCCTAAGACTTGCCAAGTTGCATGCCAATTTTTCTTTGAATTTCACTTATTCAACTGTGTACAAGCTTTTGCTTCCATATGCTCTATACTGTTTGATTGAGTTTCATCCTAAATCTGCTGTTCACCCTAAATGCAGACCTTCAACTTGAGGCTCTGAATGTACTTGAATATAACAGTCCATCCGATCTGTATAACGAGAAATTTAAGTACTTTGACTAAAAAAGTGACATTTGTAAATCATATAGAAATTAAATTCATATAAATTTTTGAAAAAAAAAACCGGAATGGTCCGGCTATTTTCAATGTGGTTTTTTAAGAAGTTACATATTTTACAAAAGTCTTTTAAACTCGTGTAGAATGCTGTTCGCCAACCTGCTTGTATGTTATTGTAGAGTCCGCAATGTCATTGTATATTCTTTGCGCTTTATTTATATAAAGGTAGGTATTTTTAGGCAAGAGTATAATGGTAGCATGTCTGCCTGTAAAACCAAAGGCTGACGATTCCATTTCCTGCAGCGGCACTGATATAGCTAGCAAAGAAACGCTCTTTGCCTAAGGAGTAATGACAGCAGAGTCAAAGGGAATAAATTCTTAAACATATTGCCAAATCATTATTAAACTGTTTGTCGATGAAAAAATTAAGCAAGTGTTTCGAAATAATTGCGTTTAAAACCATTTAAACACTCTGATTTTTCATAGTGGTCATGACAGTATAGGGTATAAACGTTAGACTGCCAAAATTCAATAGCCACGACCTAGTTTTTTTCTTAAAAGATGAGCCACAAATTTTCTATTGTTATTTATTTTTAAAGCAGCCCAAAAGCATGCTGCATCCAATCAAATATTTATTAACTCTTAAAAAATCTATGGCTAGCTTTCTAGTTTTCTGCACTTACATTTATGTATCATTCATAAATAAAAATAATTTTTTTTAACCCACTGAGAAGAACAAATATATGTATCTTTATTTATCGCATTTATAAATTACTTAAAAATTGTTATTTATAATAAAATTACCATAAAAATCGTTAAATTTTTGTTTTAAATTCTTCTTAGTTAATGTTTTTTGTTTGTTTTAAATTCACGACAACAATTATTTAAACCTTTTTTTGTTTTGTTGCATTTATTTATATAGTATTGCAAATGATTTGATACAAAGTTAACTTTGCCTTAACATTCCAATTGCTTTTTTTTATTAAAAGAAGTTCGGAAAATGTCAAAAACCAAACAGAGAGCACTAGTTTCGGCGCGTTCACAATAATTTTTAAAAATTAAAACAAAAAAAATGTAACAAAATTTTTCATTTTAAAATTTGTAGAAAACACTTAATTTAAAACTAATAGTGAAAAAGTACCCATTAAGTATATATATATTTATAAATATATAAAACGTTTCTAACAAACACGAGGCACGTCGAAATGTAAGTAAGCAAAAAATTAAGTAATTGCCAGTACTTTGAAGTTTTCGTTCCATTTTTCGGGAAATTGGTGGCTTTAGTTGCTTTTGTCTTTCACTTGACTTTACAAGTTTTCAATAGTGTGTTGTGTATTTTGTGTATTGTATATAGATAAATTTCTCTATTATATGTTTTACTTATACCATTTGAGTTCAAACTTTAACAATTAACTTTAACGTGTATTTGTTATTTAAAATATGTTTTGTTTTGTTTTTTTTTTGTCGTATTTAGCTCGTACCTAAAAAATGTGCGCTCCTAAAAGCCTTTTGAGAACAACTTTGATAAGAGTTTTTCTGTTTATCAGTTTTCTAGTTATATTTTTGTGCACAAGAGAGTTATATTAAACGTTATTTACAACGAGGCCTACGACTTTACTTGTTAAGACGTTTTACATTTTAAATTTCTTTTTTTTTGGCGAGTATTTAGTACAATGCACGGAACACGAAACTAACGATTTACTGATATTTGCGTGTGGCAGTGCGTGCCTTCCAGGCCTTGACTAGATTATAGGCAAAGTACAGCGTAAAACCGTGTATCTGAAAGCCAACAAAACAGAAGGCATACCAGAAGACGCCATAGGGGAAACCCTGTGTAGTAAATAAAACAAAGTTAAATATGCTAGCAGCTGTTGTTAGTCTAAACGGCTGGCTACTTACGCGCCATATGAATATGTCAGTTTCCTCCAGCTCCACGCTTTTGTCCATGGTCATAAACTCCCAGACATCGGAGAAGTAGTAGGCAAAGCAGTAGATTAACGGCAGTACTGCAAACACTAAAATGGCAATCATATATTTTTGCATATCTCGCACTTTATTGCCGCGTGCCGCTGACAGTCCCAAAAACGATGTCAGCAGAGATGCTGCCCAAACATATTCCCACCACAAAGGTGGTGGCACTTCCAACTCCTCAATTTCGAGCACAAAAATATCCAAGCGATCCAAAATGTCAGACATCAGCTTGGCCAGCATGACAAAAAACAGCAGCGCATGAAAGAAAATGCAGTACTTCATGCGTGATTTGTTCAACAAGCTGTCGTCAGAAGAAAAGAAGAAATATATGTGGCATTAGTATGAGTTGCTTGTCTTTCAGTCCTTTTGTTTGTGAGCACTGCGCCCTGTCCAAAATTTGTACACAAACAAATGTTGCTATTGTAAACACCAAACACACACACGCACACACACATGATGATGAGTGTGTTTGTCTAGCTGGCAATGTGCCCAATGACTGCGCTCGGGTCACGTCTTGTCTGCGGCTGCAGGAGCGCCGCCTTCGCCCACTAAAAACTGCCCAGCTGCTTGGGCTGCCAGCCGCCAGCCAGACAGCCATTGTGCTGCCCCTGTGATAAATGATGTCGCCTTGCTTTACTTTTGCTTGGCACAGCTACTTGAAGTAATTAGATAATTTCTTTTTGGTTGCTATCTTAGCAAATTGTATTAACCTAATTTGATATGTGCCTGCAACGCGTTGTCTAAATTCAAAGTCGTTGCCATCGGTGCCCGCGACCATGGGGCCGCCACGCGTTGCCATTTTAAGCCGTCAATTTTATGCCGTTACACGTGTACTACTGCAATTTTTAATCCGTTTCGTTTAACTTTACTGCGAAACATTAATGAAATACGGACAGTGTGTACACATGCGCGAAAAAAGAGTGAGTGCAAGCAGCCTGCCACATAACAAAACTGGCAACAGTTTTATCGATAACATGGCACCGTGTGCGGCACGGCAGCACAGGTAACAGCTGTTTAGCTAAACAGCTGCTCATATGATTGGGTGAGTCAATAACAATGAACCAGTGAGTCAGTAATGAGCTGGTGAGTCAGTTGAGCCAAAACCTGTGAAATTTGAAAATGCTGAACAATTACTTAAAGGAGATAATTAAATTTTATTGTACAAAGCAGTTTTATTCTTAAAGCATTCTATTTTTAAGACAAAACACTTAAAAATCTTTGGGGAAAACAAATCAAACAGCAGTGTTGCAGAACTAATCACAGTTTGCAACAATTTCATAGCAGCCAGCTGTTTAATGTGTAGCATTCACCGCCATTTGGGCGCCATTTGTGCATTTAAATGCCTATTTCGCTTTCCAAGATTTATTTTTAATTGCTGCGCTTTACGTCAATATTTGGTTTCTCAAATTATTCTTTCCATTCAATTAGCATTTTACTTAATTTACTGCGCCATTGCTTTGTTATGCAAAATCTAATTTGTTTACAAATTATCTTGAATTTAGCCTAGTGTGCATGCTATTTTCAGAATTCTAGTTAGCCAGCCAGCCACTTGTTGCCTCTGCTAATAACGCTAATAAATCCATAAATCAATGCACTTGATGGGCAACCAAATGAAAACAAAACAATGTGAGACGACAACAAACAATATTTAAAAATAACAATCTTAATGTATGCTTGTTTTCTTTTTCTATGCTACACAGCAGACCAATTTATTTTTCCACATTATTTCAACGCTCTTGCATTGGGCGACTTTGGGAGAATATTCTTATACACTCTTGGCATGGGGTATATTGATGTTGGGCAAAGTGTTGTGGCTTGCTTTGATGTGTTTGAGATTTTTTAATGTATACCATATTTTCAGTTTCAAATTAGTATCATTTTAAGTTACAAAACGGAACTTATTGAAGGAATGTACTTGAGCAGCTTTACATGCACAATTTTTGATACTTAAGTGAAAAATCTTTTAATCAGTTCAAGCTGTTGAATTAAAGCTTTTAAAAAAATGGTACTTATACCTAATAATATTGTTTATAAAGTTAAATAAAAGAGCTTACTGCACTTAGTTCTGCTTGGCTTCAACTTTTATTTTATTGCAGAATGATTATCAAATCAAATGTATTTTGATTGATCGCATAGTGATATAGCACTTGCATGAAAAGAGTATTGTCGCATTTCATATACAAAATTCACTAATTAAAGCGACTTGCTTGGCAATTTTTTCTCTGTCAACACAGTGCACCGTTTTGTTCTCGAGGCTACAAAAGCGGAACCCACAGTTATGTTTTTTTAGTGCTCTTCGGGCGGTTTTCTTTAGCACAACGTCTTGGCGCGATCCGCATAATCGATCGATTTTTGTCTAAACTTTTAAACTTGCGCATTAATTTTTAATGCCATTTGTTGATAATTATCGTTTACTTGGTGTCTTTGATGCAAACGGTTGACATTCTACAATAAAAATATAAGTTTTTAATTGTGTTGCTAACGCGTTTTTGTTTAAGTGTTTGTCTTTTAAAGGTAAAACATTGTGATAAACATTTCAGAATATATATATCATGTGTAAAAATATAATTAATGTATAAATTGAATTAAATTAATTTCTGCGCTGTTTTGTGATTTTACTTATTGTTTGTCTTTGAGAACGACCTCCTAGGTGCTGTCATTTGGCTTGAATATTATGACCAAATAATGTCATGATAAATTTTCAACACTCTTGCCTTGTTTTTCGTTTATTGCCGCTAAATTTTGGCGCGCTGTAAAATTGTTGTTTTGCTTTTTATTTAATTTTTGGCAAACATTGAGAGAGAATTCATAAAATGTATAGAGTACTACGTGTCTATATATGAAATAAGAGTAAAAAAGTGCAACCTTGTATAATATTCAATTTATTTTAATAAATTATAAAGTGCATTTTGAAAATGTAAACAAATTTGTTAGACTGTGAGATAAGGAAGTAGGTTGTGGATTGTGCCATTTCGCATATAAAGTTTGAACTACACGTATAAAATATGACTTAAAATATACAATATTTATTTTAACATTTTTCGTGCTATATTTATGTTTGGAAGATGCCTTAAGCTCTACTCTTAAGTTTAAGTTTCGCATGTAATTATTTTTCATATTTTAGGCTTCCCCAAAACATTATGACATGTTTAGGATATTCGCTGCATAAAGTTTTTTGTATTTATTATTTAAAAAAATAACCATATTTTTTATGCTTATAATCAATTTTATCAATACTACATTTTTTTGAACGATGTCCGTTGTCCGCAGGAACGTTCTGTATAAGAATTTTTTACTTTAAATTAAATAATTTTTTTATGACTTATTCCATCATACAAATTTTCCTTAATTTTTGCACAGCTAAGTGAGAAAATATAAATTTTTTGTGATTTAATTATTAAATTAAATTTTCTCTCAAAATCTTTTCGACTTCACTTCCACTTCATTTATTTCTGAATAGTAAAGCGTTTTGATATGCAAACATTAAAAACTTTTGCCTTTGTAAAAAAATGTACTTTTCATTAAATTAAAATAAAATAAAGCACTTAACCTTGTTAAGATTAAATTAATTCCATTACTAGTTTTTAAAATTAAAATATTTTTTAATTTAAATAAAAAAAACTATAAAGTACAATTAAAAAGTGGTACACAACTTATAAAAATAATTATTTTATTTAAAATTATTAAAAATCATTGAGATCAGTTTGTGGCTTTTCGATTAAATATTTTATAGATTTTCAAACTAATTATAGAACTGCAATTTGGCTCTCCGTATATGTAATTTTTAGCACATTTGAAATTTTAAAAACAAATAAAAATATCAATTCTGCTGTCAGCCCCGCCATTGTGAAAAATAAATATAATTTTGCTATCCAATGGAATACCCAGATACACGATACTCATCAGCCATTGAGTAATTTGTTCTGCTTGTTTATGTATTTGAGCAGGGATTTGACAGCATCAGTAAGGATCGTTTCGATCTTTATGCCAAACGTTGACAAACGTAGATTGTATACCTTTAGTTACCATGCCCTCGAATTTTTTGCATTGAAGATCACGCTTTTTGTCATCCTACAGTTTTTTGAGCGAATAGATACAGCTGAGGTTAGACCTAAATCTGTTTGGCGCAGCAGGACGAGCACAGTCACCCTCAATAAGTGCAATAAGTTTTGTTTTTAAAATACGTTCCAAATATTTTTGAAAATCCACACTAAATGCTAAATAGATGATAATTTTAGGAGTAAAAATAGAACATTATTCTCCGTAGTTGGAAAACACTGCGAATACGAAGTTTTTGGCATACTTTCAGCATATTTTTCAAAAAACGCAAAGCTTGCTAAGAATGTATTTTTTTTTGTAAAATTTCGATTATTTATTAATTTATCGATAATTGCAAATTTGATAGACATTTTTTGACAAGTTATAAATAACTACTAATAAATTAATTGTATTAGAAATATTGTACGTTAACGAGTTCAAGAAAAAATGTTGTGTTTCAAAATTGTGTTTGTGTTCTGTGGCGTTAAATATATGGCGATATAATTATAGTGATTTGTGTATTCTTGTGTCATTTATTGCTAATGCAATTCGGCGCAACAAAATTAATTTAAAAAAGTAAAATTGGAGGCTTTGGTAAGCAGTTTCTTGATGGAATATTTTGGTGGCATACGGATTAGTTAATTACAATATTTTCTCCGCTCTAATTTAATATTTCTTAATTTCAATATTGTTGAACTATACGGTCAACTGGGCTTAAATTAATAACTGATTTTTTAAGTTCCTAGAAATTTACATAAACATTCAGAAAAATGTATATAATCTTTATTGGAGTGGAATAGCGCGCGATATCAATGTTTAAGGATAATTTCAACTAAATGTTGGTCGCAACTACGCTTCCAAGTAGTCTCTACTCTCTCTACTACTCTCTCCAACATATTTGCAGGTATTTGACGCAACAGTTCCTTATAGGACTAGTTCCAAGTTTATCCAAAATATACACTTTTTACACCAAACTTATCACCAAACTACGTTATGACTTAAATGTTTCTGATTTTAGTAATATATCCCAGCATAGTGTAGGTAAGAAATGAAAGAAGAACTAGGGATATGGATTAGTTTTATATTATTTTTTTTGGGGTTTTTGGATTTCTTACTGTATATAGTATATGTATGTCTCTGTATTATATTAAGAAGTTTTATGACTTCGGTCATGTTTTATATTTAAAATTTACTTAAAATATAATGGGTAGAAAAAAATTTAATTTACTTGAAGAGGAACCAAATGTTCGAATTCGCTAACGAAGAATAAGAAAAAATAAAAATCGAGAGAAAATGTTAATAGAGAAAAAGGAAAACATAAATGGAAAAACGTAAAAATTATAGTTGAACACTTGAAGGAAGAACAAATTGACAATAAGAGCAAGCGGGCGTACGATTCGTACAAAAATATAAAAGCCAAAAAGTAGAAGTTGATGTTAGGATTGTATGATTCAGTATGAAAAAAAAATAGAATATCTGGATATAGGGATATGAAGGAAGAGTGTCACTATTTGTAACGCTCTTACTTTCAAAAATGAAATGTTGCGATCAAAACAATTCCTTTGTCATCAAGGAAAAATTGTACTTCCACCTCTAGATAAATATCCAGCGGTATTAGGATCGCAAAGCAATCGTAGGGAGGGGTTGGGGGTTGGTGTAGGAAGCGAGCAGGAGGCGAATCCGCTTGTTTAAATGTGCTATATTTAAATATTATACATTATGTTCGGAAAGAAAAACTTATGTGGCAGCATTGGTCTGCATCAATTATAATTGGATTAAGTTATTGCAAAATTTTTTAATATTTTGTTTTTAATAAATAATAAACTGATTCCATAATACTTAGAGCATACAAACGTTGCCACAAACTAAGCATTTCTCTGCACACTTTTGAGTTAAAAATAAATTTTTGAAAAATCAACAAAAATAACATAACTCAAAGAGAGCAGCTGAAATTGTTTATAAATATTTTATTGAAATAGCTCATTAAATGCAAATATTTTCATTCTTATCTTTTTACAGATTTAAAGGATTGACGTATCCCACTTTTCCCCCCCAGGAAAGAAAGAAGCAATCCCAAACCAAATTTAAAATGTCTGACCTTATTGCACAGAAACGTGCGGTATTCGCGCGTCGTGCCGAAAGTCTCCTGGAGAGGGTGAGAGTACTGAATACCATATATGAGGTATCAAGTGACCAAAAAGCGTGAGATATAAAATTTTTGTTAATTCGTTGTTGTTGTTGTTGTTTGTGTGTTAATTTCTTAAACAATTTATACAATAATAATGTAGTAGATTTGTTGATACCCTCTCAACTTTATCTAATTGTTGGTTGCATGGCTAAGTTGTTGAGAACTGAAGAGAATTCATTTGGTAGTCATGGCTTTTTGGGATTCCACACATAATTCAATACACATTTACACTTTATTTGCACAAAAGAGTGACTGTGTGTGTGTGCGTGTGGTGTGTTGGGTGTTGGGTGTGTATTTATTTGAGTGAGTGTATTGATGTTTGGTTAAGGCTTTATTTGATTAGTTGGTTTGCTTGAAGTGGGTGGTGGCAGGCATATGCCAAGTATTTGTTTGATTCTCTGCTTGACTTGCCTGCCCTATATACGTATATGAACTTTTTTAATTAATCTCAAATTTATTTATGTGCATTGCACTGTGTTTGCTTTGGGTGTGTGCCAGTGTGTGTGGAAAGGTTATTTATTACAATAACACGAAATATATAAGAGATCAAGGTCGTTCTGTGCATGTTGATAGCACAGCTCTCTCTGGCTCTCGATGATGTGGATGATGATGATGATGATGATGATGATGTGATGTGTTCTGTTTTTGTTGCCATTGTTAATGTGTTTTTATACGAGTGTGTTTGAGTTGTTGTGGCTTGTTTATGTAGCCGACCCCACAAAAAGCGGCGACTGAGGTTAACCAAGGCAATTGCAGATATGCCATATACCGTTGCCACTTGATATATGGCAGTTACTGGCAATAATGCGTGAGTGTGTGTGTGCGCGAGTGTGTGTGTGTGTGTGTGTGTGTGTGCGTAAGTAAGTTATGGCATTATAATTAGCGGTGGATGTAGTTATGTTTACTGTAACCCAGCAAACCATGGGCAGCCATGGAGAAGTCTGCAATACAAAAGTATACAGTTCAGACGACGTTCCCCCCCCAACGCCAACAGCATTTGACAAGCGCTCTATTCAGTCAAAATTAAAGATTTTTAGACTTTTTTGGCACTTTCCAAGTCTGTCTTCTATATTGTGGCCGATATTGATTACAAATTTTATTGGGAAGTCTGGACCTCTATTGATAATCATCAGAGTGCATCAACGTCTGTTCTCGACAACATCATTGTATTTTGTTTGGATTTGTGTTAAGTAGGCCACATTTTCGGCAAGTTTTGATTATCAATTATAATATTGAGGAAAGTGCAGATAAAACCCGTCGACTAATTGTGGAAATTTATTATGCATCTGCCAAGTCAAGCGAGTGGTTTTAACTTTTTCAAAGTGCTGATTTCAGAAACGAAGAGAGTGAATCGATCAACCCAAACAGTTTGAAGTTGAGGAATGGCTTTACATGATCAATTTTCATGCCAAATACAAACTAATGCAAGTTTTGATTGTCTATTTAGGAAAGGTGTAGTTGAAACCTGTCGTTAAGTCCTGCAGAGAGTGATTTCTATACTTCCAAAGCGTCTAAGAAGAGTGCAGATAAAATCCATCGATTATTGTGGAAATTTGCATCCGCTAAGATATGCCGAGAGTGGTTTCCACTTTTTCAAAATGCTGATTTAAGAAATGAAGAAAGAGTGTCCCTCGAATAAACCAAAAAGTTTGAGGATGAGAAATGTCCATTTTAATATTAAGAAAAATGTAGATGAAACTTGTCGTTAAGTCATGCAGACTTAACTTTTAGCGCCTAAAAAAGAGACACTCTTTTGACCAACCCAAAGGTTTTGCCATTTAAAGATGAGAAATGGTTTTACTGAATCAATTTCCATGCCAAATGCATGAACAAACAATTTCGGATAATACAATAGGAATTCATTCGAAAATAAGTACCTTGAGTGTCGTACATATTGTACATATAACTAGGCAACCTTTACAAGCGAATTTTGTGAAATAAACAGCATTTGGGAAAATTTTGATTTTAGTACAAAGGAAAGAGCTGAAGCACATTAAATGCTACAAGTAGTTTATGATGAATCTGCTTCAACCACTAAGTCATACAGAGAGTGATTTAGACGAATTGAAACTGGTGATCTCAACGTTGAGGACAAAGAGTACCTGGGCTCTGAAAACTTGAATGTTATTGGCTACAACTAATGCGTTTGAGCCGTATATGGCCAAAAAAATAACTGAAATGAACGAAATGAACGACAAGTTGATTGAAATTTTATTGGGAAACACTGATACGGGAGCACTTCTTGCTGTTTGCAATTCAGACGTTTTTTTGAAGGACTTAATTGGATTGGGGAGATTATCGCTGGCCCAATGAGCCCAACGAGCTCAGAAAGATATAAATTTTTTGAGATTTTATGCGAAAATGTAAAATGAGGTGGGATGAAGTAGTAGCTTCTGTTGGACGGAATGAACTTTATTTGGTGTCAATTTAGAACCTATTTTATGCGCGCAATAGGTAGAAAATTAAACCCAAAAAAAGGATTGTGTTTGGCAATGCACAATACGTATACGCAGTCTGGCATGTATAGTAAAATAATTATTTTTTTTTTTAAGTCAATCTAAAATATAAAATTGAAAGTATTGAAAAAAAAACTCAAGATTATATTTTGATTCGAGTCAAATTCGAAAATGTTGTGAATCCATTTATAAACGAGAATGTCAAAAATAGCCTTGGGATTTTTTTTTTTAAATATGTTACATTTTTTTTGAGAAAATTAGGATGACTTTAAATTGTGAATCAACTGAAAAAAACCTCTTATGTATGTTCCTTGCATAAACCTAAGTCCCATGTGTTTCTTAAATAAACAAAATACATTTTTTAATGCCAATAACATTGTCGAGACAATACCCTTAAAAGGCGTACAGTGAAAATTTAAATTTTATTTAAGAAGTCTGCAATATTTTTACGTTTTCGTTAACTGAAACTTAAGCTTAAAGCAAACTTAAAAATTGATCTAGCATATAGAACTGTAAGAGTTCTTTGCTTCATGCCGACGCAATTAAGTTCGCCTTACCCGCTATTAAATATTCCATCCACAAATAGTCTTATGTGCAAATATATTAAATATGCTCACAATATAAAAGGTGCTCATTATTTAAGTTAATGGCGTACTTAATCTGCGCTATCGTTTGTGAAAATAGCTTCTTTCATATAGAGACGCAGCCACCATACGAACTTAAGTCAATTAATGTGGCATGAAAAAAAAACCGAAAGGCTTAAAAATATAACAATTGTCCATAGTACCTATTATGGGACAATCCTCTTGCTAAAAATAAACTCAGAATACAAATCAGCTCCAAATTGCGTGGTCATTTTTGCAATGCACAAAAATAAATCTCAACGACAAAAACAGACAGACAACAACAAAATGCAGAGTATATGGATGTATCTTTGTAGGTGAGATGGTTTGGATGTTATCATTCAACTGACAGATACATATATGCAGCAAGTTGGTTCTCCGGATTGCTGTACAATAATGCCAAGAGCTTCAGTTCAGTTAGGCCAAGCAATCAAGCCAGCATGTACGTGTGTGTGCTTAGTCTACAGTGGAACCTCAATGAGACGACGGCGCCACAGGGAAGCAGCATAATGGTAAATTTCGGATGTGTTGGGTTGTGCTAAAATAAGCGAAATAACTTTTAAAGAAATAATTGATTTGTGAGAAAAAATACGGTACGCAGAGAGATTAAGGTGTTGTATCGTTAATAAATCTTTAATTTAGAAGAAAAAGTCTAGTCGAGTCTAGGCCAAATGGCTGTTTCTACCGACTGAGTCTTTGAGGTAAAACTTTTGGTATCAAAATTTTTAACTTTTTTTTATTATTTGCCAATTCTTTAAAATTAAGCCAAATTACTTATAAAAAAAGTATTGATTTATTAGAAAAATGCGGCACGTAAAATGATTGAGGTGTTCATTTGTTAAAAAATCATAGATTTAGTAAAAAATACCAGTCTTGCTTTTTTGATTCCACGTTGAGATTTATTTAAGATCAAATTGCTGCTTTTTTTTGACTATCTGGATTTTTTTATTATTTGCCATTTATTATAAAATAAACCAAATTGTAAAAACTATTGATATATGAGAAAAACATACGGTACGTAGAAAGATTTCTGTTTATTCCATAAAAAATCTTGTATTTAAAATAAATTTTACTACCCATTGAGAATTTTTTTAAAACAAATGACAAAAACCTTTTCTTACTTTTTGGATTGCCATTTCTTATAAAAAATCCAAATTACTTCAGAATAAACCATTGATTTTTCAGAAAGAATGAGAGAGATAAAGATGTTAATTTTGCTTTATGATATTTAAGGCCCAATTGCTGCTTCTTCTGAAAATAATTGAATCGCTATAAGTTCTTTTACGGCTTTACACAATTCTTTAGGAACAAAAATATGAACTAAAACTTAACTTCAAAAACATCTTTATTTTTGCATAAATTAGTTTCATATTTTGGGCTAGTCATGCAAGACTTTGAACTTAATCTTTTGGCAACTCTATGGGTTTACTTTATCATTTAAGATCAATATTTTTTGAATCTTTGTATGCAGGATCTAAAAATTTGAATTATTATTTTATTTGATTTTTTTAAGTTTCATTTAATTGAAGTTTTTGCATGAGCAGATACAACCAATCTGCCGAAATCCTGAAAAATATCCATATTTTCGTTTAAATAAATTGCTTAAGTCTCAGAAAGCACTCAATCTACTTTTCGAACTCGTTTTTCCTACAAAATTATCGGCATAAAGTTATAGGCTGGAAAAGTCGTTGAAAATTTGATGAAAACTGTTTTTTCTAATTATGTTCTTATTTTTCTAAGCGGAATAATATCTTTAAATAAGTTATAAGAAGATTCCAGCAGTATTTGAATTATTTTGAACAAAAAATTTTGGTCCTAAAGCAGCTCGTGGCTGTGAAGAATTTTCTAATTCTTCTCCTAAAGTAGCGTGTGGAAATTCCTCAATTTTATTCATTTTTCGACGTGCTTTATATTTTTATTTATATTTATTTATTTATAATTTTTTAGAGATATCAAGCTCTCTGCTAAATTGATCCAAAGTGTTCAAAATTTACAACAAGCTACTTAAGTGAGATTAAGTGCAAGGGAATCAAATATTTTGCTTTGTAAAGTAGATAATGAAAGCTCCCATAGTCGAGGTTTCACTGTAAATGTACATATATCAAATTATATGCAAGTACGCATAAAGCCGCAGCCTTAATTAAACGCTTCAGACAAATACAGAAGTAATTTTATATGTAAAAAAAGCTTTTGTATTTGTGTGAGTGCCATAAAGAGGACATTGCACGCACTGTGACCGTTCACATAAAGCGTTTTCTTTTAGATATACTTTTTTTGCAGTGTAAATATACGATTGAATGTGTGTGTGGTGTGTACTGTGTGGGTGTGTCGCATTGCAACAATTAAAGCTTGAAAGAAATTGAAAGTTTTATAAATTGACAGTTTGAGAGCAACAACTGACAGCTGCTTGCAGTTTGACATGCACTCGGTATGAGTGCAATGCACTTTAAACTGTCAAGCAGTGTCGCAAATGCAACAAAATCAATTTAAAATAAATTGCTGTGACTTTTGTTGTTTCTATTATTGTTGTTTCTATATATAGAACCAGGCGTGTTGCTTAATGTCGTCATTAACAGAAATATAGCAATATGCAACAACATCTGCAAATAGTATTTTGTACAGTAGAGACTAAACATTTGGAATACATTGAAAAAAATGTCTTTAATAAATATTGAATTAGAACGAGGAAAATATGATTTAAAACTATAGAATCTTTTTTTTTAGATAGTATCAGTTTATCAAACTATATTTCTTTATAAGCTGCGATATATTTAATGTTTTTTATTTATAGCCAACAAGTTTTCTGTGTATCTCGTAATACCGTCTAAAAGGCTAGCACCCTGTCCGCTACGCTTGTCAAGCTCTGTCTTATTATAAATGATTTAACGAATTTATTTTTTTGTTACTGTATTATAGGAAAATATTTCCATTATTAACTTTCAAAAGAGAAATAAAATAAAACACACTCGGAATGCAAATTTCGTTTGAACTTTTATTTCAAAATAAAGTTTGGTGTATGCCTTTATATGTGATTCGAAACAAGTCATTTTCAATGATTTTAAGGCACACCTGGGTCGGTATATCGGCCATAACTTCATGAATGTTGTATTTAAAATGTTCAAAAGTTTGTGGATTATCGGCGGTGTGTCGATTTTTATCGTAGCCCCATATAGTGGTTCCAGAAGGAACAAACTACCGCAGTTGAGTTCTGCACAAAACAGATTTATTTAAAAAAACAGTTTGTTATATTTTATAACAATATTTTGAAATGTTTCGAAATTGATATAGAGAAAACATATTTAACTAGATTCTTGGTTTCATTCTTCATTGCGCTGCTATGCTGATGAACTTACTTTGGAAACAAAAAATGTGAAAAGTTTTGCTCGATACTAGATAGGAAAAAATTAATTTTAAAACTTAAGAAATGAGAAAATTAACTTATATAAGGGCTGCCAAATAGCCAAATCCTTTGTAAGTCATTTTTAGAACAGAGTGCGTTTTCTCACTTCTTAGCAAGCAGATTGATACTATTGCTTCATTGTTTTGTTTAGTTCCAACCAAAATAGATTTACGTAAAAAATGATTTGATGTGATATTTTATATTCACAAAGCTTCGATAAATATGCGTAATTGTTTCTTAAAGAACATTGTTTTATAATAAGACAGCAAGTATTTTAGATAGTATAAGATAAGATCATGAGCAGATTTCAAGATTGTCTAAGTAAAATTGTCTTAATGAATTTTACAAAAAGGCATTAAAATAAAGTAAGAAAAACGCTAAATAAATAAAATTTTACAATAAAATGAAATAAACTGCAAAAGTTTAAGATCAATATCGTATGCAATTAAACACATTATCGTCAGTTTAATTTAAAAAAAATCACTTTTTTTACATTTTTTTGGTTTTTTAAGTACTATTGTTTTGCTTCTGCTGTTTCCACAGAAAATATTTGGTACTTTTGTGTAAGTTTAGAGCATTAAAGTAGCTCAATTATTTATACTCTACAAAAAACTGCACATAGATATAGATATAGGAGTACGGCATCATACACTTTAATAAATTTCGTAGTGAATTTCCTAAATTTGTCAATTGCTGTTCTATTCAAAAACATTGAGTACACTTTCTTCAACACAAAACTGACTTAATTTCTTGCTGTTGAACAATCGTGAGTTAGTAACAATTGAATGGCCATAAACTCATTTTCGAATTTCAAGTCACGCTCGAGAAGACCAAACAATGTTGGCAGCACGAAAGTTAAACAAAATGGCAAATGCCATTTAAAGCGAAGTACAATAAAAAAATATTCAAGTGCAAGTCAATTTCTTACACAACATTTACAGTCAGCCCGTTCTAATGGAAGGACACATACCCTAACTCCGTAGGTGGGCGCTGCTTCTTGGCAAGCCAACTTGGTAACCAAGCAGCTGACTAGGACAGTTTGGCAGACACTTCAAGTCAATGGATTTAAAAGGGAATTATAACCAAACACGGGCACTTACACAGATACACAAACACACGCACACACATCCCATAAGACGGGAGTACTTGAAGGAGCAAATGCTTCGACAAACACACGTGCAGTTAGGGATAAAAAAAAATAAATAAAAACAGACAACCAACAAGGACACCATAACAATGACAAGCACTTTACTTTAAAAATGGCCTTCTCACATGTGTGTGTGTGTGTGTGTGTGTGTGTGTGTGTGTGTGTGTGTGTGTGTGTACTGAGCGCGAAAGGAAGAAATACTAGCTCGAAATAATTTGTTAGCCAGTTGAAGCGTCTTATAGTTTGGTAAATAACTAGTATGCTGTAGAACGATAAAGTATTTTTTAAGAAATATTGGCTGAAAACACTTGTAATAAATCGGATGTCGCTGTGGACGTGGAGGAAAGCCTCCCAGGCTTTTCCCAAAACTTTTTGCGCTTTAGATTATCGTAATGGTTCTATTTTTTCATCGTCAGTTCAGATGCGATGAAGAAATCTCTTACGATTTTGAGTTTGACGTATCTATCGGCATGCAAAAAAATAGTGGCACGGATCCTATTCAATTATATCCCATAGCTTTGAGACGTTTTGCTACGATTTTCTCCGTCGCTTGTAATAAATCTGTCAATTGCTTTTGTCTCTGGAATACGTCTTGCTCAAGTAATGCTTTCAATTCGCATCTTTAAAAACCTTTAATGTCAAAATTATTACTCTTGACTCAACGCTTCAAGAATGATAATTTTGACATCAAGGGTTTTCTTTTCTTACAATAAGTTCTTCACTAAGAGCAGATCGATGACAGTGATGATAGTGGCTGAACTACTTTGAATAATTAAAGAAAGGCAACACTTATCGCAAATAACGTCCAGTCAAAAACTGATATTTTCAATTAACATTATATTGGCGATGCAAACAGATATCCACAAATATAATAATAAATAATGTAGTCGGATGTCTACGATTGTTGTAAGCCGTTTTCAAAGGATTATTATCGATCAGCACTTATCGCAAGTACCTAGTGCACCTATTGCTGCAAAGTTATATTTCTAATAACTTAGTTTCAAAACAAATGAAAGTCAAATAGAGTGCATCATCATAAATTCTCTTCAATCAGTGCTATTACGTGCTATTTTATTCATTTGAGTTACCATAAATCTACTTTCTGCTAACAAGATTCTTTCCCATTTTGGGAACGGTGGGCCAACTCTTCTTGTCTCCTGTATGTGCCTTTCAAAAACTTGCTTTTTTCTATTACTGTGATCTCTGCGAAGCGAGTGACCTATAAATTTCCATTTTCTACGCTTTTCACGGTATTGATGAACCTGTTTCTGCTGATTATTCATAAATCATTTGCAATTTTTATAGTCTAGAAAATGCAGCAAATAATTCTCAAGCAATTAATAGTCACAAAAGAAAACCCAAAAATAGAGTTTTTGCAATACAAATTTCCTGAATGGCTAAGTTGAAGAGCGCTTGTTATTGACTTGCAGCTAAAATGCATCGACTTGTGGTCAATCAAAGACAGACAAAAGTTGACATCAGCAAGACGAAGACCGTTGAGGAGCTCTCGTATATATGGCAGCCGCATGAGTCGATCGAGCCTTACCTGATATATCAGATATTGAACAATAAAAAATAAATGAACCACAAAGCACGTTAGTTTTTCGTTTTTAAGCAATGTTCTTTTTTTTCACCAGTTCGTGACTAGTTGATTTTAGACTAGTTGCAACTAATACTAGTTCAAAACTTTGCTACAGCGTAAGTTTGTGTGTGTGTGTGTGTTAGCGTGTTTTAGAGTAATGGCCAAGTTGTAGTCTATTTTTCTGCGTACTTTTCACTCACGCCCATATTACATTTGCGCGTTTATTTATTCTGTCTTTATTAGCTTTTTATCGTTCATTTATTTTGCTCGTTGCGTTCGCGGCGTCTTTGGTATCTCTTGCCTTTGCCTTTGACAACATTATTTACAGTTGTCTCTGCTCTTCTCTTTGTTTTTGTTTTACGTTTATTTTTTTTTTTCTTTCTTTCAATTCAATTTATTTACGTTGCTATTTTTGGCGCTTTTTAAAAGCTCAGGCAATTGATAAGGCAAATATGCGCAATGAACTGATAAGGAAATATTTGGTAAGAGGGACGCAGGTGCGTGGGTACCTTACTCTTGCCCCCTCTTCGCGTTTGCCTCTGTCATGCAAATGAGCTGCAAAGGAAGTTATGTTAGGTAAGACAGTCGGAGTGTTGCGGGAGGGGGTCACAAACAAATTGAATAATAATTACTTTGATTTTTTCCTCGTGCTGTTGTTGTATTGCAAATTAAATTGTCAATTTTGGGGGATTGTCTTGTCGACGGGGGTGGTGTCATTTTTATTTATGTGAGCTTTAATACATTTTTGATAGCAGCTCGCTAATTTAATTATATTTTTAATTTACACCATTTGTTCAACAAAAATATATAAGAGCTGAACTTTACGAAGAGCTTGGCATTTAAGAGTATCTAAAGTAGTCAATGGTAAATTGATAAGATTTGCTAATTGATATTCATTTGATTTGAGTTTGACGTAAAAATTTATTGAGTGCTGCAGCATTAAAAATAAACATTAATTTCTGACATGAGTACAGATTAGTTTGGTTCGTTAGATAGATAATTATTATTATTTTAAAAGATCAACCATAATGAAAGTACATCAGCGTCTTTTCTAAGCGAAAAGTCATTCCAAGGACTGCTTTCGATGCTTCAAAAATAGGGATTTCAGCGTTTGCTTTAAAGAGTGTTCTGCCGAATTTTTTGTGATTGATTTTTATCTTTTGTCACTACAAAAAAAACTCCAAATATATCAAGAAATTCTAGAAGTTACGATAAAGATAAAGATATTTTGTCTCACTACAAAAAATTCCAAGTAATTTCAAAAATATTGAATGCAAAATTGACTCACAGAATCGTTGGCAATTGTCGCACAATTTCCGTCCTGAACTGAACTTTTATCAAAGAAACGCAAGAAGCATCAGTTGAAATTCTAATCTTGGCTTAGGTTACAGCGTCTGTGTACTTAGGGCCAGCATGTTCAAGCTAAAGTTCAGGTCGGCTGATCTCTGCTTTCCTTAAAAAATGTAACAGCCGGTTACTGTAATATATTTTACAATTCTTTTTCTACTTTCGGTATCGAGTTTCCTTAGATTATGTAGGAAGAAATTTTCGTAGGCAAAAGGTCAAAGCCCGCTGATCTCTGTTTTCACAAAAGTGGTGCCAGCCGGCAATAAACTTTACAATTCTTCCCAGACTTTTAGTTTATAGTGTCCCTAGATTACTAAGAAAATAATTTTCTTACACTTAGGATCTCTGCTTTATGTTATAGTGCCCCTAGATTACTTAGGAAATAATTTTCTTTAAGGCCAGGCCCGCTGATCCCTGCTTTCCCAAAGGTATACTTAAAAGAGGTGCCAGCACGTAAAATACTTTACAATTCTTTCTAAACGTTTAGTTTGTAGTGCCACTATATTATTTTGGAAGGCTGCGGCTAAAGGTCTGGCCCGCTGATCTCGCTTTCCCAAAGGTGTATTTAAAAGAGGTGACAGAAGGTAATATACATATTTTGCCGTCCTTCTTGGACTTGAGTTTCCCTGACTGTGTAGGTTCCTGTAAGTAATTTCCTATTCAGTGTTTCAGGGTTTCATAAAAACAGATTCTACTTCTAACTCATTTTTGCATCCAGCATTAAGGGCGGCTAAGTCAGCAGAGCTCTAACGAGAGTTTCGGTTCAAACGTTGGCCACATTTGGGGGCTGATCAAGAAACTGTCATTGGCATACATATAACCTCTTAATCCAGCAGAAGGATTGTAGTTTGCTCTTGTCGGACAAATTCGTCTCCAATTTCTTTGCCATATACATTTTGGTGTCCTGTCAGCTAATTAAATCTTATAAGAAACTGTGGTCGAACCAACTTATGAACTCCGAAATCGAAAATAACGCCATTAACGGAGACATATACTTCACTAACTTAAGAACCGTCCATATTCTTAAATTCCAAACTTTTTTACCAAACCAATCCTCATATTTGCATGACTTTAAATAAACTTTTTTTTTTATTTAACAACCTGTCTTGTGGTGACAAAACATTTCAGCCATATTTGTTTGCCATCTTTGGATCGATTTTGACAACCTTGTCAGCAGATAAACATAAAATTTGTTTATAAGCTTTTGTATGTATTTTATTATGACATACTAAATATTTGCACGAAAATGTCTTTATATACATTGTACATATTTATATGAATTTTTGAATCAGCATTAAATTTGTTTTTGTGTCATATTTTTATGTGCGTATAAAAGACAAAAAACAAAATTCTTTGCTTTTGTTTTATTTTTTGATGTTTGCATATTGTTAGTTATGACTTGAAATATTTGCACAAAAGTAAAAGAAGAATGCTTATGTATTTAGTATGTACTCATATAATATAAGTGGCAGCAAACTCATTGTTATTCATTTTGGGTATGTGTTTGTTGATCCCATAAGTAGCTATTGGGCTGTGAGGGGGCATTGTCTTTTCCCTATAGAAAATATAAATGTGCCACAAGCTGCCATTGACACAAATTCATGTTTATATGTAACGCATATAGAAATGTATATGAAATTGATGGTGGGGAGATTTACTCGTACATATGTACATATAAATTTATTTGACATCCTGCTGGGAGCTAAAAATATTTTACTTTCATTCGTTCATTGTTTGTATTGCAGTTGCTGCTGCAAAGCGAATGTTCTTTCACGTTGGAACACATGGCGTATACGCAACGTTTAAACAAAAGCTTGTGCATTCAAGATGGTAACAGGAAAATTTTTTATTGTATGAGCAAGCACTTCAACAGAGTTGAGTTGTGGTTCTTTTGACATATTTTTATGTTATGCTTGTGTTCAGTTATTTAAGAATTTTTCCAATATATTCGGCTGTAATTTACATATAAGTCAATATGCTTCTATTGTATAGCTCCTAAAAAAGTTGTACATTTTTGGATTTGTTTCAAAGATATTCTTACAAGGGCGTAAAGCAAAATGGTCAACCCTGCAAATATGACTATATTCTAAAACCTAAAATCATGCGAAATCGTTGAATATACAGACACCAGTTTCGATCTTTTATAAGCTTTGTTTTCGGTTCAAACGTTGTCGCACTTAAAATTCATTTCTTATTATTGCTCTTATTGATCCCATGAAGAACACACATATCCCAGACAGTTTGTGCGTTAGAAAATGGTTCACTAAAACTTTGAAAAAAAAATCAACTGCGATGGTATTGTTACTTGGGAATGTAGCTACAAAGGCAATATCCATAGAAGCTCTAACAAGCAGGCAAGGAGGTCACCCCTCCTAGTCTTAAGCATCTATTGAACTTATTGACAGAAAAAACAGCTTCATTTTAAAGACACTTTATTATTTTATTGCATACTAAAGGGTTTCGCCCCCCTTGCTCGCTTGAATTGTTGTCCATATTCAAAAAGTTTTAGTGGTGACATGATCCTGTATTGGATCACCCACTTATACCTCAGGAGAAGCCAATCTGAAAAGGTAATCAAGGACGTGTAAAATAACTCTTTAATTTTTATTGTATGAGGTACGAGTTGTTTTCAATTTAAAATAATTCTAGGTAGATTATATATTCTTCTCCAAAAGCAGCATAAGTATGTACCATGTCTTGACTTCTACATCTTTACATTTCCTAAAAAGAATATATAGATAGTAAATTCTTAGAAAAGTATACAGATTTGACTGATACTTTAACAATTACCAAATGTGGTTTCCTTAAAACTAAGGTCTTAGAAAAACGTCTTTATCGAAGTGCACTATGCCACAACTATTTTAATTGCTCGCCAACCACTATCCTTATCTTAAAAATCTGCGCTGGTTATGGTTGGATAAATGATGGCGAAAGAATCTTTTTTTTTTTAAAACTGCTTTAAGTGCATTGTATTATATTGCGGATATCGTCGTACTCGTCTGTAAACCCGAAGGTCGGTGGTTGGATTCCACCCTGAAGCATTGGTACATTTGTCTAACAGTGACATAGCTATCAATTAAAAGACGTTATTTACCTAGGAAAATATTTATTAATTACAGACACCGCCGTTCGGATTCACCTATAAACTATAAGTCTCTGTTCTATCGAACATCTATTAGAGTAATCTACATGTTCCACCATTGAAGCGATGACCATAGTCAAGAGGAATAAATTTATTCTATTGGATGTAGTAGAGTAGTTGTAGAGAACTCTCTTTCGAAGGTTCCACCCTGCAGCACTGGTATTGCCACCAAGTAGACGATATTTGCTAAGTTTAAGACTACTTATTATTGATACCTCCATTCGGATTCAGCTGTTATCGGTAACCATCTCCATGATCCGCTTTTGAAGCGATGACAGCATAGTCAAGGCAATACATATGTATTTAGCACGGATCCAATTGGATTTATGGTACAGCCTTCACTAATCAGAGCCCCGCTAAAACAAATCGAAACTCAACAGCTTACTTTTCGCATTTTTGGAACACAAAGTTTCCCGGGGGAAGCACGTATATAAAGGAGCTCGTTTCTTTTGCTGGGCTGTGCCATGCGTTTGCTTAATACGTGCTTCATGAAACGGACTTGCCAAACTTAACTTTTCAATTGGAAAACTTGAAATAAATAAATAAATTTTCTTTTTTCGACAATAAATAAAAAGTGTACTGCTACTACTGCTAGATTGAACTGGTTGATAAGCGAAGCGTGCAGGAGGCCAAGCCCCTTAGTCCTAAGCATCTATAGAACTCAGCTTGTATAAAGCTCTTTTAAAGTATATATTTTTATTTTATTGAATAAAAAAGTAAAATATATCAATATGCTTTTTCCTAAAACGATAGTATTATGTTTAATGCACTTTCGCATTGCTCAAAATGCACAAATGAAATGCATTTATTTAATCAATTAAAAAAAAAAAGAGAGAAAAATTGCAAAAAAAAACAAAGACACTCCAAAGCAAAACAAAGACGAAACAAAAGCGAACAAAACAAGAAAAATGTCAATGCACATAAACAAAGCAAGCAACAGCAAGAATGAGAAAAACAACAATTACGAAAAACAGGTAAAATACACAAAACGAAGAACAAAAGAGAGAGAGGAAGAAAACACATAAGGAACGCAACAAGAAGCAACTTAAAGCAGACACAAAGGCGATTTACGAGGTGCAGGCAAAAGGCATACAACGGCACAAAAGATGCCGTTACTTAGGCGCCAAGTAAAACGCTCGCCAAACTGACAAACAATGCCAAATGCCGCCCTTGCCCTTTTACAACGCTTCCCTCCCCTCTCACACTAGCTCTTCTTCTTGTTCTTCACGTTGTCTGCCTAACTGTAATGGTAAACGGTTTTTGCGTGCAAGTGTCTCACGCTTTAGGGCGCCAAAGCCACACATAAGAACATTCATATTCGCAAAGGAAAGGCAAGCAGTGGCGTGGTGCAGGGGATTGGTTGTGAAGGGGTTCGATGTACCCTTGAGAATTTGGTATGAAAAACAATTAAGTTTGCATTTCTTATAAAATATGAGATGACGTGAGCTTATGAAAAGTTTGGAACGATTTGGGGATGTAGGAACTTCAGATATCTGCTGTAAATTCAATTAAAAATGTACCACAGAGTGCGGAACTCAAAGTATAACCAATTGAAATGGCGTAAATTCATTTTGGATTGTTTTAAAAACCATTGAACAGCGTTGTATACGCAACTTGAAATATAACAAATTAAGATGGACATAAAATTAATTTAAGTGTAAACGGTTGTCTAAGGCGCAAATGAGAAACTGAAGGATGGAAATAAAAATGGATTGGCCTTACCTTCGGTAAATGCGACAATTAAATTACTAAGCCAGCAGTACACTGAAATTCCTTTCACCAAAGGCGGCGCACAGCTGTAAGGTCTACAAAAACGGAAATGCAGTCCCTAGAGAGAACAAATTGAGAAGTAAATACCAAAATAGTTCACCTTTGCTCGATATGACGACTTTGTGCCTTGACTATGGCCCTAAAACAGGCATTTTTCTTATATCAAAATGTTACTCTAGGTAAGAAAAGCATCTCGACAGAAAAAATAAAAATGGGGAGAGAGTAAAAATGGTTGGTTTGCCAGACTGTCCACGACTATATAGAATAGATTCCACAGATATAGAGTTTAACAAATGCAGGTCAGTTATATATCACATTTTATATGAAATAAATGTATTCCCCTTGGCTATGCTCATCGCTCCAAACGTAGAGCTTGGGGATATCTGCATTAACAGCGATTATATTCCCGCAATTGTGACATAAGTCAACACCTATCATCATCTTAATGCAAGTGCTTTGGAACCGAATGGGTTCAGATGTGTGTATTGGAAGTAACTTTACTAACATATTTCCTACAAAAACCCCTTGTAAAGAAAGCTGCCTACGTCACTGTTCATAGCTATTCTAGCATCCATAGGCAGGTGTCGGGGCCGGCTGCTAAGCGGATTGCCATTGGCATATGTAAAGCGGCTTGCTTGGGATTCAACTCGCTTAGAGCTTAACTTACAACAATTTTACGGCTTAAATGTAAACGTTAGTGTGTGTGTGTGTGTGTGCGAGTGTTTATGTGTGTGCACGCGCCTCAATTTATGCAACACTTTTAGTTAATAAAATCCAACACGGCTTTAAATTTCATCTGGCAGCAGCTGCTCAATGGCGTAGTCCTTTTTTTTCAATTCTTGTTTTTTATATTTTGGTTTAAAATGATAGCTGAAGATAGAAGGTACATTTTAAATGGAACAAAGCATTTTTACCATCGAGCAAAATAAAAATTGCTACAGATTGTCATTTGTTTACTAGTCTTTGTATTTGACTCAAATTTAGTTTTTTAAAACTGTTACTTTTTAGTATTTAATGGTAGATGTGCGGCAGGGGGAAAGTCGCTGTCGTGGCTTTGAAATTTAAAAGAAATTGAAGCATATATTTTCTCAAACTTACTGCTCTTAGGATTAACGTAATGGACCCATTTTTCGCAGCTGGCGACGAAACGCAATGAACAAATCGAAATTAGATTTTGCCTTTGAAAAAGCAATTCCCAAGCAAAATAACGCCGTTCGACATTTCTCGGTGCCAAGCCATTCATGAATCCTTCTGACTCACTCTTATGACACAACTTGCCGATTGTGCCTGCTGCTCTCCAAATTTTGCAAGTTCGGAAACAGTTGTAATCTGCCTGCCAATTAATCTTGCGTTTGGAACGCGTTTTGCTCTCAGTAGTGCTTCTAATAGTTGGAGATCTTGGAAAACCTTTTTTTCCCTTCCACCACCATAATGGCCGCTCTTTCGATTACAAAAGAAAAGCAATATTTACTCAAAGGTCGCGAATTCGGTTGAAAAACTAACATTTTCAATCAACAATGAATTCGTAAACAGATATCCACTAATGTTTTCATGCAATAATGTAAATGGATATCTACTTTTATTGACTGTTTTCAATCGATTAATATCGAACACCTTGAAACAACTATTGAAAACGATAGCAAAGTTGCACATGTAATACTTCTATCCGTCTGTATGAAGGCGTAGATCTCAAAGATGGTAGAAGCTTGAGCAACCATGCAAGTTTATTTTAGTCTTTAGAAATTGAGATAAAAATATCAACAAGTTTTGGATAGAAAATAGTTTTTTTAAAACCGAAAACTAGGTCTAAATTGATGAAAATTGGTTAACTATGTTACCTCATTCTCATAGAGCAAATCAGTAAAAAAAATTGAGTATAAACAGATTGACTAGAGAAATTCATATACCCATACTAGTCTGTATGAATGCCTATATCTCAGAGTTGGAGCAACTTTTCAGAAAATACTTGCTTTTATCCGAGGGAATGCAAGTTTGCTAAAGTTTTGTGGATATTTGGGATAATATAGCTTCCATATAAAAGACTTGCACTATACATTTTTTTCAGAATAAAAATCTAAAGAGATTGAAATAAAAACATCGTAATAGAAGTCACTAACAATTGCCCAAACAATCAAATACCATTGGTGTAAGCCATAAAAGTGCGCACAAATTCCATTATCCTGTGCACATGCAATACAAGCTATCCTTTTGTTTGCTGGCTGCGGCTATACGTATAAAAACTCATCAGACTTATGGCCACAATTTTATTGAACCAACAACGTCATCAGCTAAACAATTGTGATCATCATTCAGCACTGTTGTTGTCTGCTGACCCATTGTTTCAAGTGCTTCTGTCCAGTGTTCATTCATTCTTCGCTTAACTTTAGTTGGTATTTTTTTGTTTTGGATGTTTTTTCTAATGTTTTACCATGCAAATGATTGTCTGCGAAAAATGGAGGGAAAATAAAGAAAGAAAAGTAAAAAGAAAAATACATAACAGAAAATAGAAAATAGAGACACGCCCATCAGCTGGTAGTCGTGCGTCCGGCTTGACCTACGCTACGCATATTTCTAATGCGCAAATTCATTCAGTTTTATATTGTTTTTTTTTTCGGAGAGGAAGGGTGGGGGATTAGTAAATGGTTTCGAGCGGGAAGAGTGCGGGCAGACAAATTAGCACATCAAAACAAAAAGGCTCTCACTGGGGCCAACAGCAGCAGCAGTAGCAGCAGCAGCAACAACAACGAAAAGAGCCACAACAAACACAGAGATGCTGCTGCAAAAACAATACTCATAATGGAATGGAAGAAAACAAAAAGTATATCCTATATAAACCTTGCAAACATACAAAAGCGGCTATATATGTGTTTGTAGACACACACACACACACACACAAACACACACACACAGTCGTATGAATATACAATGCGTGGGCAGAAAGTGCGCCGCAGTCAGTGTCGCTGTCGCAGTCGTAGTCTCAGTCGCAGCGCAGCTTTCACTTGCTTTTGCTTAATACGATGCGCACAAAAGTAGGCAACGCCATGCATTGTGAGCATTTGCGATGGCGTTGCCAGATGGTAGAAAACTCAAACAAGATGATGGAAATCTTTTCTCTTTTATTTCTTTGTTTCGGGGTATAAACTATAATCTTCTACTTTAAAAACATAAAAATTATGGAACTTATAAAAAAGCGAGTACAAGATTAAAGATAACACTAATTCGCGATCCCAGCATGATGGGGTCATCTGGGGTCGCCATGAAACTTGCCATTTATAATATACAACTTGAAAACGATAAGTAACTTAATATTTTAATCATAAAACCAAAAAAAAACTAAAAAATCGCTGTTAAGCTTCAATGGCTGAGTGGTAATGCCTGATTCATTGGTCCACGATGCTGGATACACAAAGCAAGATAAGTTAAGATGGAGAAAGTAAAATATTGACCATTAGAAAGAGAAGTTATTGTAATAGATACTATAGGTCGAGAACAGGTACCTACAGTTTATAACCGAATCCGAAGGCGTTGCTTTTAAATAATAAAGATTTTCCTAGGTAAATAGCGCCTATTACCGCTGGATTGAATCGATCCAACGTCCTTCCGATTTAGCGGATAGTGTGCTACCACTACTCTACCGAGGCCCACCCGGTATAGGTCGAGGTAATACGCGAAAAAGATAATGAAAAGCGTAATCGCATCTGCAAAGGGATAATGGTAAAAGTCGAAAATTATGAGTATTCCAAAATCACTGTGTGAGTTATAATAGCTCATCGGATAAACCAAGATGGAGTAAGTAAAAGATTGAATAAACCGTACGTAAAAGAGTGGGTTCGAACCATCAACCTTCGGGTTTTAGAAACGAGTACGATACGAACTACGTTACCGAGTTCGGATATTTGGAAATCCCAAATTAAACTGCAAAAGGAAAAAAATGGCTTTGTACGATCACAATCATGTGCTGAGTTAATCTGGTATTGAGGGCCTCAAACTCAGCAGAATATTTTGAAATTGGACAGACGCGCGAAACATAAGGAAGTCCGGTTTACTAGAGAACAATAAGATCTTAAGAAATGTTATTAACTTTAATTTATGATCAGGTCTGCTATACTATTATACGATAAAATATAATATCGCTACATTTCATATTCTTGCGGAAGAGTTGGTTTCCATTGCATCCCACATGCAGGTCGCCCATAAAAGCCTGCTGAAAAAGTAAGGATTTAAACTGTCCAAACCAACAAAACAGTGTTGACCTCTGACTTGAAATATTTTTAACGTAAAATGACGCCATCAGTGCACTGTATTTGGGGAGCACTGTTTTGTTTTCATAAAATAATTAAAATTAATGGGCAGACATATTTTAAAAGTCATTACAAATTGTTGTTACAAACTAAATGCTGCATAATATGTTTTGCAAAGCCGCTTACTATTTATTATTTGTTGTGCGCAGCCTGGAAATTTAATGACGCTTTAATAAACTACAGAGGGTATTAAAAATAATAGATTTTTATACAATGTGAAAGGAAATGCAGGAATTGTTCGTAAAAATTTTATATAACTTATGTTGTGCTAATAATAAAAATTATTGGGGGCATTAAAAATAAGTAAAAATTCAAGTATCAATGTTTTTAATTGGTATAACAGTTGGTTGAGGTATAAGTAAAAGTCTCGAAAAATTATAAATAGATTTTTATTAGATATTAATTTTGTGTATTTGCTGTTGTCAATCCCAGAGCATTAAGTATAGTAGTAATTTGCACACGACTATTTTCGTCAAGACTAAATGAATACCATAAACATTCATAATTAATAATTAGTAAGCTTAAACACTTTTAACTGCTGACTATTGTGATTGGTGACTATATCTAGCAGCTCCATTAAGTGAATTTTACTTTCTCTCATTTTATATTTACTCATTCAACCTTTTTCAAACGAAAAATATAGAAGAATCTGAAGAGTGTGAAGTGGTTTTTAATTATATTAATGTTAATGGGGCTTTTGGCACTATAATAATATTATTTTTACTGAGAAGTATCTATACTGGCTGCATCTGTAAACAACAATTTTCATCGAAGATTTGGATTTCTCGACCTCGAATTCTCGCAAATACGCATAAAAAATTTAATGTTTTGGGAACCTTTCTATTTTCTTTTATTAATACTTTCAAAATAAAAATAAAAATAAAAGTACAACTTATTCTAAATTATCTACAAAGAATCGACAAATATAATAAGAGAAATGGCAATGAGATGGACAGGATCTTCAGCTCTTTTCATTCCAGTCCATTCTCTAATATTGCGTAGCCAAGAAAGTTGCCTCCTACCTATCTGCCCTCAATTATGCCTTCCATAATGAGTTGAATTAGTTGATATTTGGGACGCACGCAATACATGATCAAAATATGCTGCTTTTCTGCGTTCGATGATTGTAAGAAGTTCCCTGCTTTTATTGACTCTTCTTAAGACTTCCTCATTTGTGATGTTGTCGAAACAAGAAATTTCAAGTATTCGTCTGTAGATTCATATCTCAAAACTTTCTAGTTTGTGCATTTGATCTACTTTCAAGGTCCAAGTTTCTACAACATACATCAAGACAGACGATATAATAGCATTTTACCAAGCGTGAGTTGTCTATTAGTGAACAGCTGTCTGAATTTTTGAAAATGTCTACGATCTATTTCATTTCGGCATCTGTTTTCTTGATGCCAATCTGTATTTATCCATACGCCAAGTAAGTAACAGTATCATATAATAACAGTATTATTCAACTTATTTGAGGGATACTTGATATGTTTCAGAAGTAATAAACAGCTTTAAATGCTTTTTTCCAGTTCCAATCTGTATTTAGCGTATGTTGCAAGCTGATTTTGAAAGTAGAGCTGATTGCTCTGAAGTGCGGTGCTACCAGAAAAAATACAAATAAAAGCTTGCTTCTATTCCATGGTGGATTTTCTTTATTCCTATTAAAGTAAGCAAGATTTTGCCGTAGTTGAAAACTAAAACGAGTCATAATCAAACTATGCGAATGATAATCTTTAGACCTTTTTTTAAAACAAACATATATTTTTGTTGTTGCATTAAATGCCAGGTTTAAGCCGTAACATAGAAACCATTAAAAACGCTTTATTGGCTTAGGCGATTTACGTTTAGCGCTGGCCTAAACATATTTACACTGCAAACAGTTGGCAGCACTTTGATCGCCCACAATTACTTTGCGACCATTGCATAGCTATACAGGTAAAGTCATTCATGCAGTGGCTCTCAAAAATGGTCTTGGTTTATATTAAACAACTAGGGGTCGCACCCCTGTACGCACTTCGTTGCGATTTAATTGAAATTTTCGAAATGGTACCTTCAAAATTGCGTTCAGAAAGTATGTTTCGAAATTGAACTGCAAATAAAATTTAAATATAATTATCATTTTATGCACGAATAATTTTAAATGACTTGGAAAGAAATGAATGATATAATTTTTCTTTTGCAATCAACTATTTCATTGTGTGTTTAGGCCACAGCTTTCTATGGCTTGTCAAATGATCGCTTATCATTTTCGAGGTTCCAATTAATATTTGATGGCAACATTACGTTCCCTGATTGTTAATTTGAATCCTCAGGTCACAAAGATTGTCAAGAAAATTGTTATCGTGGTTATTTCTTTATTTTTAACTTGATTGAAAGCGAAGTTATTTCTTTTTAACTTAAAACAATAAAAAAAAAACAATTATTTCTGTGACATTTTCGTAATGTCTATACCTGTATAGTTTTACCCTGTCTATGAGCATGTTAGTCATCTGCTCTTTTCCTTTAGTACAGCTACAGCCTCAGCCTAAGCTTTTGAGAATGGCTAAGAGGCGGAGTGAGAGTGTGTGTGTGTGTGAGAAAGAGAGAGAGAGTGCAAAATAAAAACACAAAAACCGTAACGCGTAACGCTCAACGCGCTTTGGTCGCATCTTCGCTGAAGCGTCATTCTTGCCCATTTCATTTTCCAGCATTTTGTTTTGCTCCGCTTCGTCGGCAACGGCATTGTCGTCACAGCGACAGCTGGCACTTCGGCAAATAAACGAGCTCGTAAACACTTCGTGTAGCTCTGGCACACGGTACCAGCACAAAATGCTGATAACATTGGGCACAGTCAGCGCTAAGCGTTCGTTGCAAACGCAGGTTGCCCCCCACAAAAAAATAAAATTTCGCTACAAATACGCCATTTTGTTCAGAAGCTGTGAGAGAGTGCGTGTTTGTCTCTCTGTGTGTGTGCGTGCGCGTGTATAAATCTGTGTACAACGTACAACTGCTAACTGAAGCTGCTGTGCGCCTAATAACTGCTAAACGCAAACTGTTTGTGTGTCGTTGAAAGTTGCACGAATTTTTGCCACGCAAAAAACTTAAAACGCAATAAGCAACACTGCGTAACAGTGTCGAACAACAACGTGTACAACGTGCTATAAATTTTGCAACTAATACCCTAACAAGGCAGAAGTAGAAGGAGCAGCTGGAATAATCTTGTTTTGAAGATGTCGAAACCAAATACACCGCTGCATGGCGCCCACGCTGCTGCTGGTGCCAGTGGTTCAGCAGCACCCGAGAAGATAAGCGTAAGTTCTTTGCTGACTTTTGCTGCCATGATTTGTAGCAAAGTTTTGTGGCGCGCATAATAGAGTGCAACTTGCAACATGCTGTTGCATTTGTATGTTGTGTCTGCCATGTCTTGTCTGTGGCACAACGCCAAGTGTACAGATTTTATAAACACAGAATGACTTATGAGTGTGTTTAATTATGTGTATGAGTAGGTGTTGCTCGTTATATGATGTACAACTACAGGCATTGTACTGTGCACAACTGTACACACATCCCCGCTGGTGCAAACAAGCTGCACATTTATAATGGGCCAAAGCCTGGGTTTTATGTAGCAACATCAGTTCCTGCAGCTATGCTGGTAAAGACCGCAGCAAAAGTCAGTTACGCTGTGACCCCGTTAAATATGTACATCTATTTACTATATAGACGGTAAAATGTTGTATATAGCACATATTTTATGGTCTTTGTGTCTCACTCATGTGCTGCATTGTAATTTTCTATTTTAGTTTTTTATTTCTATTTTGTATTTTCGCGCATCTAAAAGTGCGCTCAAAAGTGTTGCATACTTTTTTGGGCATACCTTAGAAGTATTGCATAATTGCTTTGTGTGACGATATCTTGCTGTGTGCTTATGATGCGCTTAACAGTCTCTGGCAAAAGTATGCGTATTGAGTTAACAATAAGTAATTCTAGACAACTGTATGATGAAAAGTATAAGTCTTAGTCATTTAAGCCAGCAACAGCTGAAATGTTAGCATTACAATGACTTCTTAGTTTGCAAGAAATGCTAAGAAATAAAGCAATTATTCAAGTAATGAAGCTTGAATAGTTTCTTAAAAGAAAAACAGATATTTTTCATATATTTTGTTATCACTTATCGGCGCCTTCTACATAAGTTAATCTGGCGTAAACGTGATTTTTTACTTTGAAATACTAAAAATATTAATTTAGTTTCTCTTACGTTCGCATGAAAAAAAATGACCAACGTTGATCAAGGTTTTTATATATTTTAATTGGTCAAGTATGCACGATTTGGCGAATCAAGATGAGTTAAGATAGACAAAGAGATGAATTGAATAGACCTGGCGTAGCATAGGAAATCGTAAAGCTTACTATAGTTAGAACATAAGAAGCGAAAATGGTTATGCAAAGCTTAATTAGATTTTCACAATGGTATTGCTAGAGCCCGTAAATTACAAGTTTCTTTGGATGGAAGTGCGTTAGAGGTAATGAGCTCGAGTAAAAGCTTATGCAGAGATAACACGCAGTGGCATGCTTAGCGTATATACAGCGAAGACAATGGAATAAAGGAGTAGGATGGCAGTTACATGCTAGGGTTCTAATTTAAGCTACTAAAATTTATAAAAAAAAGTGTTTTTTCACTTTAAGCCATAAAGCATATTTCTGCTTTTTCAGCCATTCCACTGCATATACGTGCGCTCTTTTTACAATCATAAATAATAAGTTTACTTGAAAGTAAACGCAAATGCGTTATAGTTGGGAATTTGCACTAAATCAATCATTTGGGTTTGGCGCTGTTGTAAGTCTACACGTCGTATGCGTACTTTTGAAACATGTTTTTGTTTTATCTACGCGGATTTGTAAAATAATATTTGCTATTGTGAAATACTGGGGGAAGTTGTTGATTACATTGGTACAGTGTGGTAGCTTTTTTTTCATGAAAAACATGCATTCCTATAGTATTTCAGTTTTGATTTTGTGTAATTTTTCTTTACTTTCCATAAACTAATGTTTGGTAGAGTACTACAAGTAGTTTAGTTTGATTTGGTGTCACTTTTCTTCGGCTGCCATACAAACTTAAATGCTTAGAGTGTGGATGATTCCAAAAAACTGCAGTTTTTAACTAATTAAAACATTCAATTAAAATAGTTCATTTTTAAAATATAGCACGTATTCAATCTGATTCTGTTTTTTAAGTTTAACTACTAAACTCCCCCATTCTTTCCCTCCAATAAATGTATCTAGCAGTATTTGAGAATATGATAAAATTCGTCTTGCAGCAGCGTTAAAACAAACACATTTTATTTGTCATAAATTTTGTCTTAAAAGTTGCATAAACTTTGTTTACCTCATATTGCAAATGCAAAACAACTCATTTGCAATTCGACGAAAACAAAGTTTCCATTTCAGACATGAATTTTCCCAAATGGACATATACTTGTATATTACATAAACGTGTTTTGTTTAATAACAATATATTTTATTGTAAATAAAAGTTTGTAATATATCTTAAGCATTTGTACAAGATATTTTGATGCCTCCCTTGAAAACTTACATCACGTATGCGTTTTTTCTTATATCATTATGCACTCATTGTGTTTGCAAAAGTGAAAATAAAAATCATTATATAAAAATAGTTATAAGATTGTGCAATACTTAAGTCCAATATTGCCAGCCGTTACTTCGCCAAACATAAGGGTTAAGCTGCGTATACCATCAAAGTTTTAAGTAAAAGTTGTTTTTTATAATTTGAAGCTTGAGTATAGATAAAAATATAAACGTTTCTTTCTCTAAGCAAATGCTAGAGGTATGAATGAACGAAACAATTTTCTATGATTAAAATCGTTCGTAGCCCTTTAGTCAGATTCTTTCAGTAATTGGTCAAAGATGATGGGTCAAGATGATGAAACTAAAACAATTTTTGATATAACTTTAATGTGTAAACGGGTTACTTAATTAGCTACTTAACTTTAAATTGCATAATTCCAAGTTCAATTGTTTAAATAATGTTAGTTTGCAATAGTTTACATGTACTAAAGTTAAAGGTGAGCTAACTATAACTATGCAGCATTTAAGCAAATTTTAGCTTACTTTGGCAGGACGTCCAATGGGCAACATGACGTATGCGTATTTTTTTAAAGATTTTTTTAAATAACTACTATATTATCTTGCCATATCTTTTTTTCTTTAAATCGAATAAAATTCAGCGAAGCATGCAATTTCTGCAGTTTAACGACATTTATTAAATAAATAAGTATATTGTTGCAGTCGGTATCTTCGAATTGTTGGATATAACAAGTTTTATGCGAATCGCAATATTTCAAGAAAGTAATCAGTACAACTGAGTGCGTTTTTTCTTACTAAAGTGCTTAAGGTGTGTTCCATGGAATGGTGTCAATAACTCCTAGTACAGATTTTGTTTTATCTGGTATTTATTTTAATTTTCATGTTTTCGCAAAGCAGCTTAGAGTTGCACACTACCAGCTGCAGTTTTGTTCTACGATTTCACACTGCATTTTCTGTGTAATCGTAAACTGCTGGTGTTTGTCAACGAATACTTGTCGCACCGACTGTATATGAGTTTGCTGCTGCTGTTTTGTTTGTAAGTTACTCTCTCTCTGTATTTCTGTGCTTCTGACAATTCGCACATTAACGTACATTGTTGTTGCAAATGGAGCACATCTGGCTTTGGCAAACGACAAGCCATATAATTAAGGTACCATAATTGCAAATACAGCTGCTAGCATAGTTAGTTTGACTTAAACTTTAGTACATATGCCATGATGGCCAGATAATCATTACAAGCAATGCAAACTAACATTATATGTACATTATGTTCAATTCGTATTTAACTTGACAAAATTAGAGACATAAAGTACACACAACACGGAGCAATTTGTATGCTAGAATGGCTAAATAAAATGCTGGCTAAGCTGCTACATAAATTAAGCCAAAAAAATAAAAATAAAGGAAAAGGTCAAAAGTGTGCTAAAACTATTTAAGCCTTGCAGATTTTCCGGCTATATACACACATATATTTGTTTACGTGGGTTGTATGAAATGGCTTGGTAAGCTTGAGCAATATTTTGTTTAGTAAATTGTAAGAGAAACGTTTCCAAAAACAACGGTTGACCAGTTTTTAATATTTTTCAAAGTCGCAGATAGATCTTTTCGTGGAACAAGCAGATAATGATTTTTTAATTGTTCACAATTTCTCAAAGTAGCAGCTAGTTCATAGTTAAGCCAAATTTTTTGAAACATTGTAACTAAAAAAAATATTTATATGGGCATAAAATTCAATGACTTTGTAAGCATAAGTATACGGCAATTTTTTGATTTGTCGAACAAAATTGTACATACGATTTTTTTATCTTATATTGTGTAGAAAGAAATCCTTTATTTTAGGATACAATTTAATGCTTTAATAGCCATAATCAGAACAATCCGATTAAGGCTAAAAATGCAAGTTTTGTTCGATAAATTGGTGCCATTTAAAAGGTGATTTCATTATTGGTCTTGTAGAAGCACTTGTTCCTATTGAGAGAGTCGGTTTTCACAAACCTCTCTTGAAGGGAATTTTTTACCAGCAGAATTGTTCGCCATGGACAGGAACAGCTGGCAATCACTTGGTGGTTGAATAAAAACCTCCCAATTAAGCTGCCTGAGTTTCTGTCGACTCCCGTTCGATATGTGTGGTCTGTCTCATAGAAGCACTCGCTCCTATTGGCAAAGAAGTGAGACTCAAAGCCTCTCTTAAAGCAAATTTTTTGTCAGCAAAATTCCATGGAAAGGAACAGGTTCGGACTATAAGCTCACAATAAAACTCCCGTAGCTTCTTGCGAGTCACTTTCGATGTGTGTGGCCAGACGTGATGACATGATTTTACACAATTTCTCTTCTATTGGCCCAAGCTCTCCGCTTCAGACTATCCAGTTGTTGACAGCACCGTTTCGAGTTAGGAGTTTTGCCGTATGGAAGCAGCTCATCGTGGATAATCCCACCAAACACACAGTAAAACCTACCTGGTCGTCAATCCTTGCTTAGACGTTTTCAGCAGCTCGCCGCGTTACCACCAATGATTTCGCTTGACGTTGTCATGAATTGCCACTCAGCAATCGGTTTTGGTTGCGATTCAGCAGCGATTCGCTGATGGAAATTCGTCCTCTTTTTAGGGAGCATAAATTTATTTGTTGTTAATATTCCTTAATTGTTTATTTAGTATTTACGAATTTATTGGCTGCCACTGTTTTAATGGTTTCTGTTTTGTTGAAAGCAATTGTTTCATTTAATTCTAGGGAGTCAAGTCGCCACCCATTATTGCAAGCAAATGCAGTAAAATTTTATCTTAAAAATGCTTTGAAATTTGTATATCTATATTGCACTTAAACGAACATTTGTAACATAGAGATTTGTACATTCGAAAAACCATACACAAAGTATTGCTTTTGACTGCACAGGACTTACAGATACGTTAAGCAATTTCACAATTCTCTTTTTAAAGTTTTTTTTTTAAATTTAAATTTGTAGTATAATTAGTATTAAACATTCTTACAAGGTGAAATCATTTTATACGCCAACCGCATAAAGCTACATTGCGTATACGTAATTTTTCTTCAAAAATTCATAAAATTGACATATGCCAACTTAAAATATAAATGCCGTACATATGACGATTTTATTATTATTAAAAAATAATCAAAATTAATAAAAATTCAAATAATAAACTTAAACTTAATCGAATTTGTGCTGCCTTAAAACGCCACCGACACTGCGTATACGAAATTTTATCAAGCCATGATCTTGTTAAAGTAATTTTAGTGATATTTTGGTTGGACTATTATATATCTATTCTGACTGCATTTTGAAAGTGTAAAAACTCTTTTTGAGTCTCCAAAATACAAATTGTTAGTTTAGTGACTAATTGACTAAAATAAATCTTTCGAAACTGCTACGAAAAAGCATGCAAACCCTCGTTCGAAGCAGCAATTTATGCGCAAAAAATATTTTTTTTTTATATTTTTCCAAAATACAATTATGCGTGTAAATTGAATATATATTAAAATATTCATTGCAATTTATTATTTTTTAATTAAGCATTTCAATTTTTTCGCCGTATGACCTTGCAAATAGCTCAAGGCTCGCATAACTTTGCAATAAATAAACATTTTTGTTATGAAGATAAATAGCATAAATAAATTATATAATTCTATAATTGCATATAAGCTCATACGACTTTTCAAATACCTCGAGGCTCGCATAAATTTTGCAGTAAATAAATTGTTATTTATAGTGAAGATAAATAGATATACGTAAAGTAATGACAATTTATGGAACTTAATGCAGCTTATAGGCATTTGTGCTTGACAAGAGGCCATTAATTCAGTCAGTTAATTCATCTTTTTTGTAATACAAACTACATTTTGTAAAGTTTTTAAGTAGTTCCTGGTATGCTATGGATTTTGGGTACTCAAGAACACCTTTAGCGTTTACTTGCAACCCAACCCAACCTTGACTCTAGCTTCGCCGAATACCTTATGCAATTTCGTTTATTTCTTTATTGCCCGCCTAGTTATTTTTTTCTCTTTATTTGTAGAGATTCGACCACGCCCACACGAAGAAATACCATTATTGGCAACAACGCCCCAAAGTATATTAAATTTGGAGGCATTTTTTCATATGCCAAATTCCCAGGCTTGATTTACAAAATTTTGCTTGAGCATCCAGCAGCACGTAAAAGGATTTTTCTCTTGTTTGATTTGATTTGCTTGTGGTTTCTATTTTATACTGTCACCAGCCAATATGTGACCAAATGAGTTAGTTATATTGTACATGGCCATAACATGTTGTTTGTTATTGCTGGACTACATGTAATTTGTTGACCTTTTGACGCAAAACTTACAGACCACGACGAGCTAAGGTCGTTTGCTTGTGATGTGCTGACCAAGTTTATGACATGGCCTGCATTCACATTAAATAAAGTTTCATTAAAGCAAATTGGCAAGGCAACAAGAAGAAAAATTGTAGTAAGACAACAAAAAAAAAAAAACCTCCAATTGGTGTTGGCTAAGGAACTGGAAACTTTAACCCAGAGCAATCAGGCACACAACAAGCTCGAAAACAAAGTTTTGCCATCTTTAGAGTTTGCTTTTTTGCTTCGCAACGTATGCGCTCTATAAAAAAAAGGTATATTTCGTTATGAAAAAGAAAATATACTTAAGCAGAAGAAGGCAGCCTTCCTTGTTTTGTTTTACATTTTACGTAAAACAAAAGTTTTTGAGACATAATGCGCTTACAATGGGCGAAGAGAGTTGTAGGGTTTCTTACTTATAATTTCTTTGTAGTTTTATGTCAAAAACAGATACTACTGTGCTGTTGCTTCTTTAAGAGCTAAAACTATTATTAGAGCGCGTGGCTAGAAATACAACTAACCTTGAGAACTTGAAAATCATTTTAGTATAACTATACAAAAAAATGACAGTAAATATTGATTTAAGAAAATTTGTTTCAGTTTAATAAACAGTCACTCTGCGGAAATGGAAACAAGTGTAGCATTATACAAAGGATTACAGAAGCTACAGAAAGCTTTCACAGATATATTCATAGCTGGAATGTTAAATTAAATATGAATAAAACAAGTGCAATTTGTTTTGACCATACACCTTGTTATCTTCCAAGCACAGACTTCCAAATAAACAACTAAATAATTCTATGGGACAAGACATATAAAAAATCTAAGAAGTCATTTAGATAGCAAGATACTATTTAGCAAACCTACAAAGTCAATAAAAATATACGAGCCTTGTGTGCTTTTATTGATCGTAAGTAAGTCTTTTGTTAACTGAAAGCAAATGAATAATATTTAAAACAATATTTTTGCCAGCCAAGGTAGATGATATTTCGTACTAATCTATCTTTTCTGACAGCTTTGTGATTTGTTGAATCAGTTTCGCTTGAGCGCGCGTCAGAGATGGACACTTGCAAATAGAAAATTCGCTATATTTTAGAGATTTTCTTCGATTAGGGTGAAAACGCAAGCCAGGTGGCTGAAAATGTAAATAGCATCTTTGTCCTGTTCCGGCAATTTCGATGTCAAAGATACAACACACACTGAAAGGCCATCATATAAGCACTGCTTGAGCTGGCAGGAGCGACAGCCAAGCCGGAAATGACGGACAGGAAGGATTTGCTGGTTATATAGTGGGATTGGCAGGGAATTAGCTACTCTTAACCCGGAACTCGGAAGCAATCACCCTGAAGCAAGCACCCAGAAGGGGCCAGCTTTGAGCAATAGCAGAGGAATTGTGTTCCATCACGACAACGTCAGGCCACACACACATCGATAGCGACTCGCCAAAGGCTCCGGGAGCTTAGTTGGAGGGTTCTTATGCATCCATCTTATAGTCCGCAGCTGGCACCAACCAGATGTTCTTGTCCATGGCGAAAATTTTTGAAAAATTCGCTTCAAGAGAGGCTGTCGACTGTCTTAATTTTTTGCCAATAGGTACGAAGGCTTATATGAGCAAGGCATATTGGAGTCACCTTTGAAATGGCACCAAGTTATCGAACAAAACGGCGCATATTTGACCTAAATCGGACCAGACTAACTATGCTAATGAAAACACTCAATTTTATGCAAAAGATTTCTTTTTACGACAAACAATATATATTTTCTTTGGAGGCATTTGGAAAAATAAACACACAATAGTTTTGATTGAACAAATCTTTTGCTGGAATTGAAATACAATACATTTTCCACAATAGTAGATCCAATAGAAGTCTGTGACAAAGCCTATAATTATTTTAATTTTTTAATAAATTCCACAAGTAAATACAGTGCTGCACTGATTCCGATAACAGCTGTCATAATTGTTTTTAACTAAAGAGTATACAGTAGCAACAGCTGCTTTAATACAGAGTATTTCTTACCAACAGACGCTTTCGTTTTCTTTAAAAGTTGCTGATTACTGCCTGAACTTTGTCGCTTCTTAAACAATTTGTTCGTGCTTTTTACCTTAATTTCAAACATTTATAAGATGTTGTGTGTTTTTAAAGTGTCGTACTAAAATCACTTGTGCTTATTATTATTAATTTAATTGTATTTTTAATGAAATTCTTGATTTCAATTACGACAAATTGAATTGTGTTTCCTCTTGTATGTTCGTTGTGTGTTTTTGTTGCCCTTGGTAATGAATATAACACATACGCTCAGTTGTTTAAATTTATGTCGTCAAAAGCGGCCTTGCCTTATAACTGGGATGTGTTGCCGTTTGCTGTACTTGGCTGCATTTTTCGTTAACAACTTGAAGCAATTTGAGAGGCAACAGATTTTCAAGTACTTTTACTGCCGCCTGGCTTGAACGTTTTATCAGCCACATTACGCATACGCCATGTTGATGAGTTTTTCTCTTGAATACTTTGCTAAAACTTAAATGACATTTAATTGGCGGTTTTACGTGTTTCAGAGTCTATGTGTGTGGTTGTGCGAGTGTCTATTAAAAATATGTTCAATGTCAGCTGCACTGACACACAGTCGCGAGTTTTACAATTTTTTTCCTACTTTTTTTGTTCTCCGTTGAAAAACTTTTGGGTAGCTACAGCCTTATTGGTAAAAGTTTTGCCTAAAGTTTGCATTTTTTTTTTTTGTTTTTTGGTCTACTCATTGCAGTAATGTTATTTTTCAACAGCTTTTCGCGCTTTGTTAAGTTTAATGAGCTTTACAAATTTTTTGGCGTGTCAAAAATATAAAATAGTCAAATATTACGTATACGCAGCGTGGAATGCTGCTAGCTTTAAAATTGGAAATGTATCAAAGTGCTTTAATTTTTTTTTCTTACTTGCAATTACAATTTTCATTTAGCGCAGTTGTTTAAAATCAATTTTAATTATCGAACTAAGTGACAAGTCGGGCATAGCCAATTTGCGCTTAGTTACAGTAATTAGACACACCAGCTGCATGCATTATGCAGTTTAATTAATGCGTTGTTATTGGTGACCTTCAAAATGGATGGTAGAAAAAGTATCCCTAATAGTCTTTAATTTGGTACAGCAGTTCTTCTATAGATTTTGTAAAGAATTATTTTGTTAAGTGGTATGTATTGTTCTGCTAAGGCCTTGCGGTGAGTTTAAAATTCTGCGTTGCCATAAAGTGCTTAATGAGATTTTAAATGATTTAAAAGCCATTTAAAAATTATGGTAGTCGACTATATTTTGGTGGAAATTCTAGCGTCTTATGGCTGTGTTTAAGGTTACTCTACATATATGCTGTGCCGTTCCTTTTCCGAATCGAATTCGGCTATCCGTTAGCGCATTTTATATTCAATCAAATAGTATATTTACACTTAAGTTATTTGGTATGATGCCCACAAAATTAAGCGACTAGGAACCTTAGCTACTTTCCACCAATACCTCCAGAACTGTTTCTCTTTGAACTAATGAACAATTTAGCAGCTAGTCGCCAATACAACACTCACTGAAATTCCTTTTTTGATAATATTTTCGATTTTCACCTCGACCTCACTCATCCTTATGTCAAGTGTCGCTGCTTTGCACCCCTCTTCTCTAGTTACTTACTCCAAAAGAAGATAGGTCTTTCCATCTGCGTTAAGGTTGTTTCTGACGTCATCTTCATCTGTTTTATGGAGTTTTGCACCCGCCTTCTCCAGCTAGTTACTCCAAAGAAAGATATGCCCAACTGTACTTGTTCTTTCCATCTGAGTTAAGATCGTCCCCGTCGTCGTTCTGAGTCGCTTTTATGGAGCTTCTTCTACGACATAAACGAGCTACAGCAAATGTTGTTTCGAAATAAGCTGGACAAAATTTATGTCGGCGTAAAGCTCATTTTTTCAGGACACAACCTAGACTCTTGCGCTATATTAAGCGCAGCTTTATCTGTCCGCGGCACAACCGAATCTTCTGTTCCATATAAGAGTACGAGCAGGATGAGGGTCATGCATAGCATAAGATTTGTCGACCTATAATGACACCTATTGGCAAATGTGATACTTCGCTTAATCTCTAAACTGACATAAATGCAGGTGTTTTGCGGTACACCCAATATGCAGAGTAGGCTATTTAAGGTTGAAGCAAAATGATGAAGAGATTTCTTATCATTGCTCGATAACGCTCGCAGTTGACGGTTGTTGTTGCTGCAACATCGTCTTTAGCAAAAAATAGGGAGCTATCCGCACAAACACCAGTCCAAATAGTTTTGATCGCATAAAGGATATTCTCTAATTAATTGAGGGCTTTCAATGGCATAGATGGCATACTGGTATTACTAACATTACCAGAATTCACAAGTTTAGCATAGAAACGTCTTATAGTATTATCACTACCACTTTAAGTCGCCCATGGTACGGTTGTCTTGTAATGAGGCGATATGACATAAGTCTATCTGTAACTCTTTTTTTTCTCAAAAGTTATAGAGTTGTCTGTTGCTACCTACCCTGTACGGGAAATTCTTAAACTCATAAAAGATTTTACAATCCTTAAACTATCGGATGCAGATTTGTGATCGACAAAAAGTTTATGACTGTTAGTCTGCTATTTCCTAAGACTTTTACAGGATTTGGCGTAGAGTAAAGACAGCATTCATAGAGTTTGATTAGAGTGTTGGAATGCGGCCTTAGTTTATCATAAATCACGTAAGAAGTACGTGTAGTTTTCGTATATAGCATTTCTTTTCTTCAGTCTAGGATGAAAGTCAGTTGGGCACTACTTACCTACTTGGTTCTCTGAAAGGTTTGTTTTTTCCTTTTTTGTCTTTCATTTAGTAATATTTAAACTTTTAATTAAAATGATTTAAAAACTTGTTTTACTAGTCAGTCAAAAAACTAATTATTTACTTTTAGTTATGCTAAAAAAAAATAAAAAATAATTTCAACTTTTTTCCAGTAAAAAAAATACCCAACCAGCAATTGTAGCGCCAAAACGCTGTACCGATTTAACTTAAGAGCCCTTGGCGTTCAATTACCACGCTATTTATTCAGCTAAAATTCCAATGAATAATTTTTTCATAGCTCATCAATGTTTCGACGTTTTTTCACTTTATAATGTGCGTTAATTGCTTTTTAAATATGCATGCATATGAACATTTAAAATGAATTAACTATAGTATTATGTAAACTATATAAAGCTGATTAAATACTATTTAATTATTTATTGTGCATTATTTGCAGTTTTATGTTAAGAGCGCTTGACTTGATAATGTTTATGTATTAAAATTCAGCATCGAATGCACGCAAATGCTTCATCAATATATAAATTTGTATATATGGAGATGTATGTATATATAGTTGTATATAATAATATACGTATACAGGGCATTCAGACGAGTGAAATGTCGAAAATTGTGACATACCAAAAGGAGCCGTAAAACGAATCAATATAAAATGACATGCATATTTCAGTAAGGTGAAACCAATAATTTAATTTAAATTTAATATAACGCACAAATGTTTGGCATAGTTGAGCGCAGGAGCGTAGCAACTTGGGAGGGGGGGACTTAACTGAAATAACTTTGTGGCTACAAAGCTGCATAAAATTTATGTCCGAGCTTGGGATTTCTCCAGTTTCTATTGATACGCTCCTGTTAATAAATGACCATTGCCCAGTGCTTAAAGGTCACTATGCGCAGCACTGCGGTCACCAAAGTGCCTGTGCATGTCAAATAAGTTCTGGGGGGGAATATCCCCAACTGAAACTGTTACATTAATTTAATAAAAGCTATACACAAGTTACGCACACACCACAAGCACTTAGCCAAATAGCCAGCCGGACGCACATGGCACATAAATAAAATAGTCCCAGTCAAGTTGATGGCATAAACTACAAATCGAAACAACATATATGAGACAGTTTATTTTTGACTTCCCTGAAGTGTTTGAGTGGGAAGGGGATGGTGTCACTAACTTATTCAAGCGTAATTTTTTCTAAATTTTAAAGTTTAAAACTTAACTTAACTTTAGTAAAAACCTTCAAATATGCGCAGAGCTATCGCATTAAGTTGCAGCACTAAGTTGATTAGCCTTGTGCTGGCGCCGTACTCTGGCCATAGCGCTAAGTATGTCTCTCCGAACCTACGCTAAGCATGCAGCACTTTGAAATATAAACTTTTTATATTCTAGCCTTAAGCAACTGGTTATTCTTTACAGTTTTTAGTGCACTTTACTTTACTTTTACTGAAAGATTGTGTTTCTGCAGCAGCAGCAGCAGCAGCAGCTTTAGTTTCAACCATTTCGTGCTTGCCACATGAAGAGGAATGCTGGCTGGCAAGCACTCAACGCGTCACATAATGTTTTGACGGCTTTACTGAAATGTAGCTGAAATGTGTAAAAATACTAAAAAAAAAGTTAGAGAAATGAATTTTATTTATCGCCTGAGTGCTTTTATACCCTTTAATAGCTGCCGCATTTTATACAGACAAATTCCGGTAGTAGGTTTCTTAAAGTTATTTGTGCCATATGTTTCGTGCCGAACTTTTTTGTAGCAGTTGTTTAGTTTACTTAAACTCCAAAAGTGTCGTTATCAAGAACTTTGATAGGATTGTAAATAACCTATTCTTCATATATTAAATTTTTATTTGACTCGAACAAATCCTGAACATTGAAATGGGTAGGCGTACGCAGATAACAAAATAAATAGTGTTGTCTGAACAGCACTTAGAAACTACATGCAGACACAACTGACAAAAACTGTTTTTTTCCTTTATAGAAACCTGAATCTATACTGCTATTTGTATGTTGTAGGAATTGTTTTTCGTAGAACATGCCATGGCGTGTTATTTTTGCATTAGAACTTACTGCGTTTTATTGGTTCCAATAAACTCCTTCGCAAAATATCTTTTGCCTTCCGTACACAGTAACTCGTAATTTTCGATCTCTAGTATTATCATTTTGTTTTAGATGCATTTCACGTCTGAGGTGAAAACTTAAGTAATCTCTACGATTTTCTATCCTATGAATGGTCTGTTCAATTCATCTCTTTGTCTTTCTTATCTTGATTCGCCAAATCGAGCATTTTTGAACAAGCACTATGAAATCTCACACAGGGTCAACATTGATTTTTTAGCTTCCTTCGTTTAAACTTTTATGTTACTTCCTGTTTCCAATCTTTACATTGTAAATACAAGCTCCTAGCCAGCTCCTGCTGTGAGACGTTGCATATCTTCAAAAAAATTCACCCATCAGGCTAGGGATACGGATTAGTTTTATTTTAAGTTTTCCTCATTATTACTTAATATTTCTTAATTTTAAAATTTTTAAATTGTTGAATCTCAAGGTCAACTAGACTTGGTTGTACACCTAACTAAGTAATAAATAATAATTAGAGTCTTAGTCTTAAGAAGTTCAATATTTTTTAATGAAATTTAAAGCTTTAATAGTTAGGAAAATCACCTTATGCGCCGCCTTTGGAGCGATGACCATAGAGTCCAGAAAAAGAACTTTTTAATAGCGAAAAAGATAGGCTTTATACCAAATATATGGTTATTTTATTATACCTTTCTCATTGAAGCCTTTGTTGCTATTAGCAAAAAATTGAGACAGTCGATCGATATTCACAAGCATCTCTTGAAGCTAATTTTTTACCAGCAAAATTTTTCGCCCTGGAGAGGAAGATGCTTCAATTCTATTAATATTAATTCTGACATTTCTATCCTTCCGCATATATAAATTAAAGTAAATTTATTTTTTGTATTTATTTAATCAAATACTCTATATAGTAACAGTTATAGTAATGCTTGCACTTGAAAAGAATCAAGAATCAACAAAAAGCCAACATTTCTCAGATGGTAAACTCTTTTTCTTATGTAGCTTTCTACGGATTACAGCCTATATACCAATAGAAAGTGTAAAAAAGCTATTAACCAGCCGCCAGCAGGCAAGCTGCCCGCAGTCTGACTCTTAGTCAGTTGCTCATACGTCATGGTAGCCCGTCAGCCATTTAGCCATCAAGCTCGTGTACATGTTAGGTTGTTATTTTTTGTCAGGTCTTGAAACTGAATTGCTGATGAATTGACAGCCGTGGGGAATATCTAGAGGTATATATTTGTAACACTCTCACATACACACTGACAAACTTCGTGTAAACATACACACACACTCACCCACACACTCAATACCCATTTGGAACTGCAAATAGCGACACATGTAATAAGCACTTAGACCGATGCGACGTGATTACAACATTAAAACTGGAACAAAATCTGAGCAAAGAAATGGCAAATATACCGCAGCGAAATTTAACTTACTTGACGGAAGTAAGCGAGGAGCTAAAGGGGGTCACCAAGAGTGAGAGAGACTAATATATATATATATATATCAGGGATGTATGCCAAGCAAAAAGTAGCAGCAGGAAACAGGCTGCATTACGTAGCGAGAATAAAGTAACGAAAAAGAATTGTAGCTTTCGAGATGATAAATCACAGATACTCTATATTTATTGCCACTGTGGAAATCGCTTGACTATATATAACTTGCATTATTCGTATGGCGAATATTGTTATTATACAATATACGCTTTGATCTTTTTCTGAGTTTGACAATTTAATTCATGAATTATGCAATGTATAGGAAACAAAGTAAGAAGTTTGTTTTTATTGAAGAAATTATTGTAGCAGCAGTTTATGCCTTCAGGTGCTTTCATGAATGCTCAGCACTCTCATTCAAGTGAATTATAGTGCTTTAAAAAAAAAAAAAACAAAAAATTTACTTGTACAATAAACAAACTGCATTTTAAAGAGTTTAGTTTATTTTGCTCTCCTTTGTACAATATTGCTGTAATAGTAATCAGAGTTACAAACTTACTTTATTCTTCTATTCTTTTATAAGATTAATAATCTGCACAAAATTGTCCCACCTGTAAGTTGAGGCCGCTATTAGAAGTGATTACATATTTCATTGAAAAGGTTTGACATCTGTCGACAATAATCGGAGTACATCAACATTTGATTCTGACAACAAAATGGTTTGCTTCTTGAAAAAGGAACAGATTTATGTCAAATGAATGGCATTTGCGGAAGGTTTTGGTTTTCTGTTTAAAAGCAACTGAAGCTCATCGAATGCTTGTAGACGTTTATGGTTAATCTTTTCCAAGCGGTAGGATAAGGCAACATTGTTGACTATAAATAATGCGTTTGAGCCGTGCTTTGCCTAAAACTGACTTTTTATCGACCCAAAGTGATTTTACAACAAGTGGCTGTAAGAGGTAAACACTTTTTGGGACACTCTAAAATGGTAGATTTGCCCCCTGCAGACCTTGGTACTGCCAGCTACTGGCTTAATTGAGGCTGCAAATGAATTTGGTAGTGACCCGTTTGAATCTTTTGCAGAAATCGAAGACATGTCTTAACAGTTGGATCAGAGTCAGTTAGGACTTAAACTTTAGAGAAAGATTTCTATTAAAAAGAAATCTTTTTGCTTACAAAAAGCCAAACGAATTTGTACTATCAATGTTTATATTTATATTTACTTACATTTATTTATTTATTCCCATTATTAATTTATATACAATTTAAAACCAAACAAAAATTAGCAAAAAAGTTTGGCTGAGGCATTAAAATAAATTCTGAATTTAACTTAAAGCAATTCCAATTGAAGGCGAATGGTTTTTTGAATTTAGTTTAGAATTTTTTATTTTGCTTAAATACTGTAGGATTTATGGAGATTCTGAGATCTTTATGTGTAGATTTATAGCAAAACTTATAGTATATATTTCAGGGCATATTTCATATAATTTATTTAAGATTTTTTCCATGTTTTCGTATAGTAAAAAAATCTTTTGCAGAATGAACCTTTCAGTTTTTATTTCTTAAGAAATTCATTAACTCTTTTGCTTTTTTAATAACTTCAAAATTTTTAAATTTAAAAACTTTGTATTAAAAAATGACATTTAAACTGCAAGCTTAGTTCAATCTACAAAGTTTTTTTTAATTTAAAAAAAAATTTATTTTTTAATCATATTTATCTTGTGAATTTTACTTAAATGAACTTTTTTTTTAATTGTTAAATATAATAAGCCGCTTCGCTTAAAAATTAGAGCATATTATATTTTTATGTTTTTTATTATTTTCAAAATATTTTTTATTTCAAATTTAACAAATGTACTAAGAGATTTGCATTTATTTGTTTGTATTAAATATATTTTAAAAAATTTCGTTTTAATATTTTTCTATGGTATCAAACATTTATACATTTATTTTTGAACTATTTCGAAAAGTAAATCGTTATTTTTTAAATTTTGTCAATTTTTCAATTCCATTATAATGCTTCATATTGAATTGCCATTAATTAATTATTAATTCAAAAAAATTCAAAAAAACAAACTTAATTAAGTTTATATATCTTTAAATTTAGGAGCTATTTATAAATTCGATGAATTCGTTGCTGAAAATATTACTTAAATTTTTATTTTTAACTTGTATTCATAATTTACCTTATAATTGTATTTGCCTAGCACTGACATAGCTAGCAAATAGAAGATATTTGCTCAGTTACTCTCTATTAATTAAAGTCACCGTTGTGCGCAATTGACTATAAACCCTAGGAACCTTCATGCGTCGCCTTTGGAGCGATGACAGCATATGCACGAGAAATAAATTCATTTTTTAATTATATTTCTATGAATTAGCAACAAAAATTGTTTGGTAAGACAAACTGCATACCAAAACAAAAATTAATTTATATTGTTTTAGGAATTTTTTTTTTTTTAATTTGCTACAAAGATCATATTTCATTGCTGGCATTGATTTTTAGGCCTCGGAGTGTTCAATTGGAATCAAAAAAAAAAAAAAAACAAAAATTAAAAATATTTTGATATTAAATTCGAGCCCTTGAGCGCTTTAAGTCAAAAGAATGCTGAAATTCCTATATTACTTTTTGCAATTCACAAAGTAGTTTATTGGAAGGTGGCATGCTTCTTACAATTGGTACTCAGAATATGCCAACATTTTACTAGAATTGCAAAACAGACAAAATTTTTGACATTGTTTTAAATACATAGTATATATGGAATGCTTGCTGCTTGAAAGCAAGTAAAAAGTATTTCATACAACTTCGTCGACGACTACTTTGGGCAACAAGCCTCCGGTGCTCTCTTAACCACAAGAAGAGTATTGAAATGAAGCAAAAAGCGGCAACGTCAACGAAATCAAGTAATATAACGTGCAGCAGCAGCAGCAAGAACGAGGTCAATGAGTTAACACGTACAAACGCACACAATCACGCAGATATACAAACACAGCGATACGCACACACACACGTATACACACCCACACACAGATACACACAAATACATACAAATGCGAGATGTTGAGCAACTTTTAGCTGCTGCCTCTGGCAATGAGTCTGTATGTGTACTGGTGTGTGCTGCCTATGTGTTTGTATGTGGTTACTTCGTTGTAATACCCCAAATACTGCTGCATCCCCCCCTGCCAGCTAGATCACATGACCAAGTGATACCGTTTTATGCATATTTGCCATTCATTCAAGCGCACCCCAGCACACTAACACATTGCAAAAAAATACAGAAAAAAACGAACTCAGACAAGCAGGCCACATCTAAGGCACACATAGATACTCACACAGATACAACACCTTTGCACAACTGCATCATTCCACAGCTTTAATCATTGGAATACTCTGGCAGCAGCTGTTTTTTAGTTTTTTTTCTGTTTTCTCGGTTTCTGGTTTCTGGCGTTTGCCGCATAGCCGCAGCAGTCAGCTGGCCAGGAAACCAGAAAAATATATGTTCCCAGTACGTGTTACGGCAGCCATTGCCGACTTTGCATACATGAAAATGCAATTTATGTAACGCGGCTTTTTTCAATTATTCCACGCTTGTGTGTGTGTGGTGGGTGTGTGTGGCTGGTGGGTGTGTGTGGCTGGTGGGTGTGTGGCTGGTGGGTGTGTGTGTGTGTGGTTTTTGGCAACTCAGCCGACAGGAAGTTTGGATTTCAGTTGTTAATTGTTTTTGTTTTTTTTTCGCTTGTAGCGTTTTTAAGCACAAAAAACGCATAATTGACAGAAACAGGAACTGAATTTTGGCAAAGATTTTACCCAATTAGTTTTAATGTTTAGCTACTTTATTCAAATACTATGAAATGTGCATTTAAATTATCATCGCCAGCTTAAACTGCGATAAGCATAAAAAGTAAGAGAAAGTGGCCCTTGAACAAAAACCCCTTGAGGAAAAAGAAGTAAGTGCGTAAATTTTGAATTTGGCTTACCCCTGTGCCACTTCTCTGTATGAGCTTAAACAATCCTAAATTGCAATTTGCCTATCTTCATATCGTGTAACGCCTTTAATGAAATATGGTACCAGAAAACGCTTAAAAAAAATCTTACTTAATTTAATTCAACTAGGTAAACTACCAGGAAACGCTAAAAAAGCGAATTTGGTCATAACAGTCAGTTTGAAAAAATATATTTTTTTCCCCTAATTTAGCCAATGTTGATCAAATTCGTAGTCAAGACAATCATTATTAGGCTATACTATAATCAGCATATTGTTAGACTACCTGTAAGTCTGCGCCCCTCCTTGAGTCTTAACAGAAGTCTTAGAATATCTCTGCGTCTGATGTCATCTATAAAGTTAAGTATTGTGCCTATCTTTATACTAGATTGTCTTCTATTTTGCACAAAAAAAATTTGGCCAAATTTGCTTTGAAAATAATCGCTTGTACTTAGAAAATCAAAGCTTAGCAAATTGTTTGGATAAATTTTCTATAGTTATTTTTGGTTGGTTGGATTTCCACCGCGACTTATGGGTCTACTGTGCCGCCTTTCTTTACCATTGAAATGATCTATAAGTGCAGGCTCTCAGACTCTCTTTTGTCTTTCTCTTTGCAGAATCTGCAGGTTGTTAGGGAACATTTCCAGCTACAGTGAGTTGTTAACAATTCTGAAGGTGTGCCCACTTTCAAACACGCCTAAAATCCCTTTTAGGTTATAAGTTCTGCAAAGCAGTGTTGGTTGTATAAATCTAGGTAAACTGTTACCTGGTACCCTTTTTTGTGTCGTTATTGGTCTTTGCTTGATGTCAAGAAAATATTTATTGTGCCTTAACCACAAAAGGGTAATAGACCCACCCAAGAAAAGTTTTAACTCACTTATGTTCGCATGAGAGTCCGAGTAGGCTCTCCCAGTAGATTTATTTCGTTATTCTTATCTGCTTAATATTACGAAAAATGCAAAAGGGTTCTAAGTACACAAAGGGACTTGCAGCTCTCGATTGCCGAACGTGGCCTGATACCAAGAATAACCAAAACAGATTGTTTGATTCGTTGTATTTCGAATTAAGTACCATATTTGATTTTTTTTTACCGATTTGCCCAATAACTGATTTTGATGAAGTTAAATACAGTGATTGGAAACTTTAAAAAAGTATTGGATTTGGTGTGGTTGTATTTTTATACACCGAATTTTTTATAAAAAACTTTTTGATATTTTTAGGTACTGCAAAAAACGCTTATAGCAACAACGATATCGAAAATGTTAAAAAATCCGGCATACCATCGAATAACAAGTTTTTGTTTTGAAGTTGGTTACTCCAACCCTTACCATCTCTGAGACTTAGGCTTTCACACAGATGGAAAGATTGATTTGGATACAACAACTTTTCTAGTATTCTGCCAATTCTTACATGCAGAAAGATCCAGTCCAGGCATTAGTAAAGAAAATATGTTGAGTATATGAGTTTTCGAGAAAAGTTTAGTTTTCTCCGCGGCAAGCAAAGGCCATAAAAGAGGAAGGGCTAGCTGTATGCATTTGGCGTCAGACCATCCCTTCTGAATAATGTACAAAACATATAAGAAAGAGGGCATGGTACTATGCCAACTTGTTTTTAAAAAAAAAAAAACCTATCACCAAAACGATCAAATTAAGTCAAATGTGACCGATAGAGAATCCCGGTGAAAGGCAATACCTAGAAAATTCCACAACAAGACTTATGTAGCCACTCAATATTTTAAACAAAATAAAATTTGCATTAAAATTTAAATGTTTGGTTAATGTACTTATGTGATATTATCGTATTTTTTATTATATTATCTATTTTTGATGATTATCTGCACCCAATTTCGGTGGTGCAATTGAAAAAATATAAATTCTAGTATGATATTAGTATTAAGGCACTTATTCCACTTTCAGCGGATTTAACATTTTTTGTTGATCGATAGATTTGTTTGGCTCCTTTTTAGCAATATGCTGCTGGGCCATACAACCCAGACCGCCGGCAGCTTTGAGTGCTGATTCAGCAATGTTGCTGCAACCGATTTCATTGTGCCTAAGCCTCCTCTTCTTGTAATAGGTCTGATGATAAAAGTTGCCAAAAAGATATAGAAAAACGACAGTGTTGGCCACAAAGAAAAAGGTCAAGGTAATGGGCATATTGCAACCCTTGGCCGCTACCAGCAACATGTAACCCAAGATCAGCACAAACTGTAACAATTGTATGGTGGTCATGTACTTCTTCCACCACAAATATTTCTGATACGTTGGACCCATGGCAGCTATCATATAATAGATGTACATCATAATGTGCACGCCAGAGTTGAGTATGCCAATGATGACGCCCTGCTCGCCAGGTGCGTACTTCAGATAACCCCAAGTATAGAGCGCTAGACTGCAATGATGATAGACGTGCAAAAAGCTAATTTGATTGTTCTTCTTGCGCAGCACAAAGAAAGTGGTATCCAGCAGATCAATTATTTTTGAGAAGAAATAGAACCAAGCGCCTGAATAGAGTGCTAGAGTTTCTTCACGCGTGCGATAAATTTCGCATTTGGTAGAGAAAATGGCAGACATAACGCGGCTTTCTTTAATGGACTAGCAAGGAAATGGATTTTTGATTAAAACAAATACAAAGATACAGCATACGTTGGGTACATACCGTGCGGCACATCCAGAAAGAGTAGCAAACTTGAAAGGCATTGTAGACAAGCATCAACCATTTTATATCGATTGGCCTGCGATTTTTCATAAACTTTGGTCCTATTTTCAAAACAAACAGCAAATAAGCCAAGACAATGCAAACTACTGGACCCGGCGCGCTCATCAAAAACCAGCTGTCTATGGTTGCATCTGTGCAGGGTGAAATTTATATAGTTTAAGCAGATCTCTTGATTTTTTTTTTTTAAGTTGCGCTACTCACCTACGCCTTTTGTTGGCCCCCAAATTTTCTTATAAAATAATTTCATATAGGTTGTCATGTTTTTTAAAGTCTTTGGCATAGACTTCGAACTGTGAAAAAAGCGTTTTCAGTTTAGTTTTTGAAGACTCAAATTTTGACAAGATAAAGGCAGTCTTTCAGACACCAAAAGAAAGACGAAGTCCATATTCTAGTAAGATTATTAGGTTGTTAGATCTTTGCAAAAATGGCCAATGCGTAACCCATCAAAGTCGCATACGGACAACCGTATTTCAGAACCAAATTTAGAATAATATAGCCCATTGTTATTTCGCAAGATCGTTATACTTACATATAAATAACATTTACTTAATTAATAATTTTTTAGTATTCAAACAATGACAATTTGAATAAAACCAACTCGATCGTTTTTTTTTTGTTGTTGTTAAGTTAAAATTGAATGAATTTCTTCATAGTTTGCGTAATTTCTTGCATTACCGGAATGCACCGAGTTGCCTTTGTAAGCGCCAAGTTTGGCCTGCTTTTTGCTTCATCAACGTTTTCTTTGAGGCCATGAAATTGATGCCGCAGTGTCCCCAAAGTAATCATGCAGCCATACTGCTGTTTCGTTGAGGCTTTTCCTTAAAAAAAAAACAGCATGCTTGATGTATCTGCAAAATTCATGGTGTTCCAGTTTCATGAAAATTCGCGAGGCTATTTGTGCAAAAACTCCCATAGTGCTGTGAAATTACTTTTTATTGGCAGAAAAAAAGGCTCCATCCACGTTATGCCGCTGCTGTGACTCAATTTGTTTCAAAACGCTTTGTGGTATTCCACGCGGTTTTCTAAACATTATTGCAGCAACAGTTTTTTGTGCAGCAATTTAAAAAAAATAACTTCAATTAACATTGAAACAACAGGTGCTGCGCTGGCTGGCACTTTTGACTGGTCCTTGGTATGTCATGGCATGACTTTCATTAGTCCTACCTGTCATGCTGTCACAAAAGACAATGTTCAGCCAACAACAATGGCTACCCGTTTTATTGTATTTTAATAAAGGGCAACATAAATTTCAATAAAAGTAAAAACAATTAAAACAATTTACTTGTTCAAAAGTCAATTAAAATGCACGATGCTTTTAGTAGTAAAAAAAAATCAAAAAGCAAAACAATTTAGAAACAAACTTTGATAAATATTGCAATTTTGCCAGCACCAGGGTCGCGCACAATGGGGGTACGAGCTTGTTGTGGCCTGAATACCCTTTAAAGTTGCTGTCTTTGTGGCAAAGCGTGTGTGTGTGTGTGTGTGTAAGGGTATGTATGGTTTGTGTATGTTTCAGTTTATAAAAACGATTGAGCCAGAGTGACTTTTAATTGACTGATGGCGTGACGGGAACAGGAAAAATATCAAGAAGAGCAGCAGCAACAACAAGTACAACCAGCTTGGGAAGGGAAAAGCTTGAGAAAAATGGGTTGACGCAAGTCAAGCAAACAATTGCAATTGTTGCTGACAGCAACAGAAAATGTTGTACACAAAATAAATAGCAAAATATTATATCTTGTTGGTGACTGTATACGAATGGCATATAAGCTATATCAATTTTGAACGAAATATGTAATATAGCATTGTAGGAGTGTATGAGTTGCAGTTTTTAAAAAGAAAATAATTTGACAATTTTGTAAATATTAACCATCGAAATGTCTTAAGGTCAATTCCCAGCAGACTTCAAGTTACTCATAATACGCTTAGATGCTGTAAATGTTTTTACAAAAGTACTCAAGTTGCGTTCAATTGGAATTGCATAAGAGCGAATACCCTTATTTGTATAATCAGTTATAATTACAACTCCTTTATTAATTTTATGATCGCAGTTCTTGCTACCGCTATTAGTATATTACTAACTGTTCGAAATTTAAATACTTCACTCTTTAATCCAACAGGAGATGGAGATCCTCTTCTTTACAAACGTTTAAATTCATTTTTTTGGGTATCCTGAAGTTTACATAGCATGCATGCGAAACTTCACGCCTGAATACAGTTTATTTTTAAAGTTTAAGTGTATTTGGGGCACTCAGCTTGGAGTACCAAATCAGAATCGACATTTTTTTCTTGGCCATTCTAAAGTTTATATTGGATGCATGCGGAATTACCCGCATTTTTTTTATTATTATAAAAATATATTTGGCATTCGAATACTTTTATTTGATTATAGGCTTGTGCTGCAACAAATTCTTTCAAATAAATTTCAAACATTGTTTAGTGTTATACTCTGAAAGCTATCAGCAACAAATAATAATCCATAAAATATTGTGCAGTGCTTTGGAAAAGAAAAATGTCAAAAATTAACAATGTCGTTTGTTGTGGCATTTTTTACTGGCGCCATCTTTTTTGATCCATTTTTGTTGATCAGCAAAGAAAATAAGATTCTAGAAAAGGCAAGCTACTTAGGCCTTCTTTTTTGATTCGTAACATGAAAAATTCGTTTTGTATATATCAACGTTTTTGGGTTCTTAGAAAAATAATAGTTGAAAATTTAAGTTGACACAATCTAAACATATAAAAAAACAACCTCCATATCTATAAACCTCAATTTGAAATTTTTTGTAAAAATTTTTAATGAAATTAAAAAATGTACTTCATATGAGTTCGTTTTTAGGTGCTTGGAATCCTTTTTGCTGGTTTCAGAAGATATAAATACTCGTTCTAGTTCATTTAAGTTTGATTAGAAAAAAAAAATTGTTATAAAATTGGGTTGGCATATTTTTACTATAAATTCCCAGAATTTTTATACGAAACGTTTGAAATTCTCTTGCAATATAACGTACCAATCCTATTATATTCTATTTCTTTTTTCCTTTTTTATTCTACTTGGTGACTTAGGGCCTCTATGAAGGTTTTCCACCCAAAACATTTTTAATTAAATGCATCTAATTAGTAGTACAACATGTTGAGTCTCGCTATATTTTCCATTAAAAATAACCTTTTCAACGAGGATTCATAAAAGCAAATATTGCTGCAAGATAGATGGCGCCACTCTAAATATTGCTTATTTAAAAATGTAGTGGTAGTGTACTCGCCTCTAATCGGAAAGGTTGGTGATTCGAAACCACATAGCAGCCTTTGTCGAGCACTGGTACAGCTAGCAAATACATAAACGCTTTTTATCCAGGAAAATCTCTATTAATTAAAGACAACTTATAATACATACAGACGTGCTCTATAATTTTACACTAAAATTGCAATGAAAGCTTCAAGTTAAATATTAATAATAAATGTTTTAAAAAAAATTTGTAAAAAAAAGATTTTATTTATAGAAATAGATTAGCTTATCAAATTTCCATTAAAAGTTCAAAAAGTGATCAAATATCCATTAGAAGTTTTATAACTCTGCTCATTATGAAAAGAGAGATAAGAATAGGTGGCGCTAGTAAAAATTTGGTACACAAATAGTTGTTTTTAGTATCTGCCTTTTTCGAGTACGAAAAAAATATTCTAACCAAACTTGAACCAAAGGTGCAAACATAGGAAAATCTTTCCTACTTTCTTACTAACTTACTTATTTTACAAACAATTTTTCACATACAAATAACTGCAAAAAATCGTGCTTAAAGTTTCCAATGAACAAAAGGAAACTTCCTTAAAAAAACCTTGTTTGATTTTGAGATAGAAATTGAACAACATATGCCGGAAAGCTGTTTGACAATGCCAAAGTTTGTGCTTGGAAAAGTTGTGCAAAAATTTGAAATCATTTCTATTTGGAGCATTTCGAACAGAAAACCTCTGAAAACTTTCGTACACGTATGAAGTTTATAAATAAACAAAATCATCGATAAATTGCAAGATGATGAATGCGTTCGACGTTACTTGACTTCAAACAAAAGTGAGTGACTGACGGAAGGCATGAGGTGAAAGAATGACAGAGTGGGCGGCTGTCTGAGCCGGCTGCAGTTTATGAATCGGTTTGAAAAGCATTGCTTCACGCAGCTTGATGGTAAAAGGTTGCGGCATTGATGGAAGATTGATGCTGCCAATGGCCAATTGGCGGAGCTGTCGAGCATATAGCAAACTCACTCATACATGCATAAATAGGTTACAAAAACCAGGCAGCACCAGGTCGTATACGTAATGCGAAAAAGGTTGCCTTGTACAGCGATGTACAGCTTTTCATGCACTTATTATTTTTTTTATTTTGTGTAAGCTGCAGGTTAAAGTTCAGGGGTCGTAGTGATTTGTAACATGTAGAGAAATGTTTCAAGTGAAATTATTGCAAAATGTTTGCTGATTATTGCAATATTTACAGATTGGTTTAGTATTTGTATGAATTTATACAATTTGAGCTTAGTTGAAATGTATTTCCTTTTTATTTTTTTCCTTTGTTATTCCAATTGGAAACTTAGTGCCTCTACGCAGGCTTTCCACAGTATTCTGATTTGTGTCATCTGCTTAGCGGTATCCCACAACGAGCTAAGCTGCCCTAGTTCTTGAAGAACGTTTCGTCTACAAGTTGCTTTAGGTCGTCCTCTTCGTCTGCTTCCTTGGGGTTTCCAGTGTTGTGCCATTCGGGCAATGCTGCTTGTGTTCTTTCGGAGAGCATGCCCTATCCAGGTTCATTTATTTTCCTGATTTAAAGGTGAATAGGGGACGACTCACCTTTAGCGCTCCACAGGTATGCATTTGATATTCTCCAGCATATAATTCTCAGGTATTTGTTGCTGAAAACCTGCAGTTTTTGCCCAATTTTCTTTGTGGCGAGCTATGTCTCACAATCATATAGCAGGATGGATTTAACACACGCTTTGAAGCTATACAGTTTCGTCTTCCGACTTGCCTGTCGGCTTCTCCAAATGCGGTTCAATCTCTCGAATTTCGCAAGCCGGCTCGAGACATCATCATCCACTCCACCATTATTGGAGATGGAGGCATTTATCTCGAGACCAACTCTGCTGCCTGAATGTCCTTGAGCCTATGAGAGGTCAGACATATGGCGTATTCTCGATACTACATCTAAAATAAGCTAAGGAATTTAAAGGTTTCGACTGCATTAAATAGTTCAATCGTCAAAAAAGTTAAAATTATTAAACTTATTCTGAATTAATCTCTTTGCTACTACGTACAAAAACCAAAAATTATTTATACTCAATTGATGATTCATTCTCATACTATTATATTTATGGAGGTATTCAAAACCCTTGAGTATCTATTCTATATCAATGGAATATGCTGCGGCTATTATGCAAATTCTGTCCAAAAAGTTAGTAAAATAAATAATAAATGTATTTAATTGTTCCAAAGCGAAGCACGAAGATATATTTATTAATAACTACCCGAAGGGCACACAGAGACCTACAGTTTAAGTTCAAATTTCTTAAAGTTTCGTAATAGAAAATAATAATAGAAAATAACATGTTGATCTGAGATGAAATTAGGTTAACAATATAAATATCTATGTTTCTTCAAAAAATTGTCATATTAACACTAAACGCTAAATATTATCGTTATTGTTTCAAAAATGATCTATACTTGTTGAATGGTTAATTGAAGTATGTATAAAATATTTGTTTAATATTTTTTAAAGAAACACTAACGCAAATGCCAAGGATTTGCTTCAAAGAATTACAAACTTAATTTCTAGTTTTTGACGTTCTTGTAAAGCTTTTTATAAGATTACTTTTGCACAAAGTTTCTGTAACAAAGTGCTTCACCTTGACGTCCTTTTGTTAGTGCAGTAAACTCAATTTGCGGCAAGAGGAAGATTATCATTAAGTCGTCCTGGCATCTAATGGCTGCAACACTAATAAACTGCTGCTTTAATTTTAAAATTTAAAAATAACTTTTTACTACTAACATGTGGGTAATATAATCTAAAGCTGGTGTGGGTTTCGTTATATACATTTTGTTGTTAATTATAATATTAAATAAATGGGTATGCAGTACTTTTTAGAATAGCATGAAAACCCTGTAAATGGAACCCTAATAAACTATGTTCAATAAAAGCAAACTATAATTTTTTTCAATATTTATTGAGAGTTTTGTTAGTTTGATTAGTTTGACTTTTGTATAAATCCTTTGAAAGCAAATATTACTTATGTGTTAAAAAAATACTGTAATTCTATTCATTTATTTTCATTTATTTTAAAATTAATTTTTTTTACATTTTTTTACATTTTGTTTTTACATTTTTATTATTTTAATTTAATTTTAATAATTTAATATTAATGTTTTTTTATTAATTTTTTTTATTTGCATTATTTTGCTACATTTTTTGACCAAAGGCTTTTACAAAAACTTTTATTATTTTAATTATTTCGCAATTGGTACTCAGAACCAGTGTTGCTCGTTGTCACGATGAATGATACTAATAGCAGGCGATAGATGGCGCCACAAGCCTTACTAATGTGCAGCAAATTTTGATCGAGATTAAATCTGTTCGCGACGATTCAAAATAGTTAAGATAGATAAAGAGATGAATGGAATAGGTCGTTTATAAATTGGGATATAGTAAAACTTCTTATAATTTGCGTATAGGACGCGAAAAGGCTCGTGCATTGCATAATTGGAACAACAAAATGAAAATAACGAGTTACTCTAGATGAAATAGAAAAAAAATTTTACTGAGTAGTGCAGTAGAGTCAATGAAACCGAGTAAGTTATTTCTGCAAAAGTAACACGCCATGGCATGTTCTACGATTGTTTAGAAAATGTAATTTTAGAGGGCGAAGTCTACAAGAATGGAATGGCGATTGTATATTAAAATTTATTTTATTGTGTCTGCTATCATCGCTTATAAAGCATTAAGATCCCATTTAATACCACAAAGAGCAACTATTAAAAATTGCAATTGAACAGATTAAAAATTATTTTTAAACAGAAGACAATTTATTTTATCTAATTATATAAAATTTGGAGTACAATTAATAATAATAATATAGGTAATATAATCTATATAAAAATATACTAAGAATAAAAAATTGATGTGTATTTTCGCTTAGGATTGCTGAATTTTTGCAAATCTTAACATTTATAAACAAAAAACAGGTGATTTTCTATAATAATTTCGATTAATTACGAACTTCGGTAATAGAGACAGAATGTTTACTTCGTGATAAGAATTAAGTCGATTTATTTGCTTGGGATTCTGTGTCAGAGCTTAAGTTTAATCTCTCCTACTTGTCTGACAAATGAAAATTCTGTCTAGCAGTGTCAGTGCCGCAGCTACCAAATAAATAGACTATATTTACCTAGTATAATCTCTATTAATTAAATACCCCGCCGCACGGATTCTGCTATAAACTGAAGATGCCTGTTCTTTTTGAAAAGCTGTTAATAGAGAAATCTCAATGCTACGCCTTTGGAGTGATATCGTTGTCAAGGAAATTTATTTTAAAAATAATAAACAATTTCCTACTACATAAGATATATTAACGTTAAGTCTTTCGATCAAAGAAAGCAAAAGTTTTTAAAAACATTTTAAGCCTAGTTCAACGTGTGGCAATTTGTCAATTTCGAAGATCTTATTAATTTTGCATAATATCAAACATTAATTTCATAACAAAAAGCTATTGAAATCCTGTGTGGCAGCTAACTTTCAAATTGTTTATTTTCCTTTAAAGCAAACACAAAATTTTTCCTTCATTCCCATAAAATACTCGACATCTCATGGTTGCTCTTTTTCCACTTGATTTAATTGCTCATTGTTGTTCTTGTAGACATCCTATTTGAGCTCACACACACTCAATTAATGGCAATTGATTTGTGACGACAATGCACCACATTTTGACATTGTTTATTTTGCAATTACTCAACACTGCCGCCTCTCGCTCTATCTATCTAACTCTATTGTGAATTGTTATCGTTGACTCTTTGGCAGTGCCATTGTCTCGTATTGTCGTTGCATTTCTTGTTATTTGCTTGGTTTTTGCAGCTTAAAAGCAACGCGGGGGTTGAGTTGGGGCGCAGGGGTAATTGTGCTGTGAACAACAAAATGCATTAAGTAAGCTAAGAACATGCGCTTTGCTGCATTTTATTGGCTGGCTAGTTATGTAAATTTCAATAGACTTGCAGGATGCAAGGACGCTAACAACAGAGGCAAGTACTTCAAGGAGAGAGAACACAAAATAGAGCGAGTTCATGTTTATGTACATCATGAAAATGCAGAATAAATAAATATAATATAATGAGTCTTGTTAACTTCTAATAACTTGAAGAATATTAAGATAAGTTTAGGAACTTTATTTCAAAGGTAATGGAAATTTTGTGCTAAAAGTTGTAAGAAGTTGGATAGTCGAGATATTGCATCATTGAAAAGACTACTAAGCCTTTTTGAAATTTCTAATTTTAATAATTTGAAATTAGAGACAAAATTATGAAATTAGAAAACAAAATTACATGCGATTTGTATAACTATTTCTGCAAAAGATTTTTTTATTTAAAATTAGTCATTATCTACAAAGCTTCTTTAATTTTTTATAATACGAAGTTTACTTTATTAGTTTTGTAATCTTTTCTGTTTAAGTTGGTTTAATGTTTAACTATTATAACAAAGAATTTTGGCATGGGGGCTACATTTGATTGATGACGCATGGAAGGCATAAATACAAAATTTTCTGTATCAGTTTTTCAATCTTTTCTGCTTAAAGTAATACAAATTCTGTGCAAAATGATTAAAAAACAGCTTTTTGGAATCAAAAGCGTGCTGAGTACTGCCTAATATAGCATTTCAAACTAATTTATTCATTTATATGCATTGTTCGATAAAATCGTCTATTATTTCCCATTTTGTAAGTAACTTTCAAATACTACAGTACCAAAAATTCTGCCATACTTCGAAAAATATGATGTACTTCATTTTTTCCAGATAATTTCCGTCTTTCTGAATAATCCCAATTGGTTGAACCACGGCAAAAAATGATTGCATTTATCACGAATCTGAATCCAGTATAACCTCTATTTTTTGTAATCAAGATTGACAATCTCTTAAAAAAATAACAGAAGTGCTAAATTGCAGACTTAATATTATTTTTCTCTCAGTGTAACAACTAACGAGCTATTGTATTTATATTTTAATTCGTAAAAGTTTTTTACAATATTGGCAAATGATTTGTATTTTTTGCACAGTCAGTTCCGTGCCATTTGCATTCAGAGTTTACAATTTGCTGCGGGGCAGGTTTTTATTTCAATGTTGGGCTATTTGTTGCTAATGGTAATGGGGCTAGGGTCTGTGGCTATCAAAAGTTTCGAGCAAAATTTACATAATACTCTATTTATTTGATTGCGCAAGCCAAGAAGAAGAAGAAGGCTAAACAAAGTGAACATTAAAGCGGCTTAGACAGGTTCAACCCCAAGTGAGAAAAACGTATCCATAGATGTATTTATATATAGAATATTGAGGCGCTGAGACGTTTTGGGCGGCTTGGGCACTGGCTGACTGGCTGGTCTTTTGACACTTTTATAGTTTCACTCAATTTCCATAAGTGTTTTGTGCGAGTGTGTGTGTGTGTGTGCGAGTATCTGTGTGTATTGGCGCTTGTGTGTGTATTGCTATTGCCAAAGGATGCCAAAGGCCATGACAATGGCAGCCAAGTTGCTTGACGTTCGTGTGTGTGTGAGTGTGTGAGTGTGTGAGTGTGTATGTAATGTGTGTATGTTTATGTGTGGGTGTCGGCTTGAGGTATTTCGCATGCTTAACGCTTTAATAAGTTTTGAAGACAAATTTGGGTCTCAAGTCAAGCTTCCTTCCTGTATATGCCCAAATTATATTATAGCCAAGTTTTTATGCGCCGAGCACAAAATATTTCACATTTTCCACACATACTGAATATATTTAGACATTTTACTTTTACGTTTTTGCAAATGTCAATGCCAAATTTTCATTGAAATTGAATAAAACGCGTTTAGACGTCATCAGCAGGCCACAATTCATGATCAATAGTCCAAGTCCATATACGTGCTGGTGCCGTACCTACAGCGGGAAGCTGCTGAAGGGCACATGAAATACTCTACTACACACACACACAAACACGGAGGTATATTTGTATTTGCATTAGGCCTATCCGCATTTTTGGTCATTTCATGCCGAATCATATTTCACGCTTCAAGTTTTTTCTTTTATGGCAATGTGAAATCATTTTTTTTTCCCTTTTGGCCATTTCACTTTCAATGCTTTCAAAGTTATTTTGGCTAACAGCTTTCAATTAAAAAAAAATGTTTTGCCATGGTTGGAAAATATATATAATTAACTTAATACAAATTTAATTGAGTTTTAAATTTACAGAAATATAACATTAGCACGGAGAAAAGTGGAGATCTTAATGTTATTGTACAGGTGAGTACAAAGTGTTGCAATATATTTTGTAAATTTAATGAGTTGTGGTGCAGTTTTGCAGTGAATTGATTGAGGGCTTGGAAAGTTAAATAAAGTAATTTAGAATTATATTAGGCATAAAAATTAACGTAATAATAATTAACTTTATATTAATACAAACGTAAAACAATTGCATGAGATCATACAGATAGCGATCAAACAGATAGAATTGGAACTGTAATAATCGCTTGCTGATTTCCCTGAGATGCCTATAGGTTAATAGATCGTTCTATATAATTTTGTATTTTATTTATTTATTTAGGTATACAACTATGTCCAGTTGATCTTATTATTGACAATTTAAAAATTTTTAAATTAAGAAATGTTTAACAATAGCTAGGGAAATATAAATAAAACTAATTCGTGGACTAATGGGAGATTTTTGTATAGATATGCAGGAGCTGCCTAGGAACTTAGATTTGTAATGTAAGAGATGCAAACAGGAACAGGAGAAGCAACAAAGGAAGCCAAAAAATCCAAACATTGATCAAGTTGGATTTTCATAGTTTTTGATTGGTCAAGTATGCGCGATTTGACGAATCAAGCTGAGTTAAGATTGCGAAAGAGACAGATTGAATAGAGATGAAATAGTAAAGGTTATTGAAGTAAGCACATGAGATGCGAATGGGATCTTGCAAAGCATAATTGTATCTACAAAATGGTAGTGCTCAGGACAAAATGACAAAAGAAATTTTGAAGAGTAGGTTAAACTGACTGAAACCGAGTAAGAGCTTATTCAAAAACAAAACGCCGCAATCTTGTCTGTGACTGTACTTAACGTCCATACTCTGGGGCAATTTTTGCATATGCAAATGCCCTCTGGCATCTGATGAATAAAGTTGTCAATTTGGAATCAAAAATAGTTTTAGGCGTTACGCCTTATGTTCTTTTCTTCCATCACATAAAGTGTCGGCATTTGCAAACTTTGAAAAAGTGCAGCTGTAATTCAAACAAACAATGACTTTGGTATTGGTCCTCTGGGACCATTTTTGTCAGCTGGTATTTCACGAATAAGGTCTACAATATTGGGCCCAAAAGTAATCTTAGACAGTAAGTCTCATTGTCTATACTTCAATCACATAAGGTGCCAGTCTTTACGTTACTTTATCAATCAAATATCAATCAATTCTAATATATCAATCAGTTATAATATGCCTTTTCGGTGAACACACTTTTTCGATAAAACACCTTGATCTCTATGTAATATTTTCAAGTTTTTAAGAAGAAAAATTTAAGAAATCACCCGTTATTAACAGCTTTGATTATAATTTGTTAGTAACAAACTACGCATTTTTGTAATAAACTACAGACTAAAATATTTAAAGATTTGTTTAAAAATAGAATAAGTTTACTAAATCGTTTAAGCATAATAGGAAGTACAAAACACTTAAAGAAATTGTCTGGTTGGTATATATAACATTAGTTTATCTTTACAAACAAAAAATATAAAAATAAATCAAGTCTTTCAAAGCACTGCCAAAGCTGTACCCACATATCCATTACATTTCTAACAAAAGCCGCTCAAAATTACCTTCTATTGAATTTACACAATAATGATTTATTTTTCAGGGCGACCTATCGCAGCAGGAGAAACGCGCCGTGTTCATAACTGTGCACGATTTGGGCTGCAATCGTAAGTGATTATTATTGTGAAACTAATGTGAAGTCATGCGCATATTACTCATACGCCATGTGTTACGTGCTTCTGTAACGTGCTCACTTCATTGCAGACAACTCCTTTCAGGAGTTTGTAAACAGTCCATGCATGACCGAAATCAAGGAACGCTCTTGTTTCATACACATCGATGTGCCCGGTCATGCAGATAATGCCGAAGCTTTGGCCGATAATTTTCCCTTTCCATCGTTGCAATCGCTGGGTGAGGATTTGGTCACCGTACTGGACTATCTGCATGTGAAATATGTTATGGGATTGGGTGAGGGTGCGGGTGCCAATGTGTTGGCACGTTTTGGCTTGGCACATCCCAGTCGTGTACTCGGTTTGATACTAATCAATGCCACTGGCAGTGCTGCAAGTGTTTTGCAATCGTTCAAGAACAAGGTGGGTGCTTTGCTGAGCAATGAGTGGCGCTATGCGCAACGCTGCTCGGGTCTGGTCTTGGCCACTTAATTAATTTGTTTTGCACTACGTCTTTGGCATTTGCAGTTCATTAGCTGGAAAAGCGATGAGGTGGCACAATCGGCTGAAAGCTTTTTGATGTATCACAAATTCGGACATGTAAGTAGTCGCTGCGGTTTTCCATTACTTAGGACAAAGCACACTGCACAAACACATGCGCGCAAATGTATGTATGTGTGCGTGTGTGTGTGTGTGAGTGTGTGTGTGTGTGTTATTCCAGCACCCCACCAACAACAGCACCACCACACGTCTGCCCTGAACGACCCACTATATATATTCCACTATTGTGTGTGTCTGTGTGTTATTTGGTGATATTATATATATATTGCATTTACTTAAACTTTATTTTCTCTTTATGTATTTTTTTCTATTTTATGTTTGAAATTTGCATTTCGATTTGAAAAACTACGAAAAAATAATGAATATATATGAAAACAAAAAAAATAAAACCCCCATTTTGGGTAACGCGTAATTTTTTCTATGAACACAAATATTTGTAACAAGGTCATGGAGGTAAACTTTTATTTTTTGTGTAAAAGTCTATTAAAAATTCATAAAGCGTGCTGCATACATCTTTACTTCCCCTCCTACCGCTTCGAGTGCTAACTTTTTGTTATACTTTTGTACTTTTTGTTTTATACTTTTTGTGTATAAATCATATATACTTTTGGTTCCATCTTAAAAAAGAATATTTTTGGCACTGCAAGTCTTAAAAAAAAACAAAATAAGAACCCATCAAAAAAATCTCGACTAGTTTTTTATAGTACGCAACTTGCTAGCCTAGTTAGTTACAGCGTTTAAATTTTAGCTGCAGCTAAGAACCATTTTTCTTTAAGCATGTTTATTTTATTTATATTTATATTTATTATATCATTTTTTTTAATTTTTCTTATAGCGTGCGGTATGTAGTCTTCCCACAAACAATCAGCTCAAAATTGGCCTTAACAATTGACTAAAGTTAAAATGCAAAATTCTAAAACGCGCTTAAAACGCTCAAAATTTGATCAACTGACATTTAGCTTTTTTTCGTTTTCGCATGTTTTTCTGTAGCTTACGCATGACTGTACCTTTTGCTGTAGTATTGTAAAACGCTTAATTATTGCAACTTAATGTGTAAAGCTAACTAATGCAAATGTTTTGTGTACGACAACACTGCTTTTACTTACAAACAAACTTGAATAAAATTTAGCAAATTATTGGCGAGAATCCGGATAAGGAGAAAATCGTGACCGAATATCAGAAGCGTTTGCATCGTTCACTCAATAGCAAAAATGTTGGTCTCTACGTGAAGGCATTTATGAAGTAGGTCGCCAAGTCATATGTTTATATTGTTTTTCTAACTAAAATTGTTTAATGTTTGCTAAAGCCGCAAGGATCTGACGCTCAAAGGTTGCAAGGTCGATGTTATACTTATAACCGGCATGTTGAGCCCTTATGCATCCATGGTGGAGAAATTGCATCGTGATGTGGAAAAGGAACGTGTGACCATGTTGAAAATCGAACGTGCTGGCGATGTTTTGGCTGATGCTGTAAGTAAAAGAACATACAATAAATTAATATAGGTAATTTTCAACCATTCCAAACTTAATTTTAAGATATAACAACTTTGACCCGAAAATGATTATCGCTTCATCTAAACTCCAACTTTGGGCTTAAAATATTTGTCGTTTTGTCGAGTTTTTAAAGGCTTTTGATGTCTTCTAATAAGTCACTTTCTATAATATAATACTATTTCGGAAAATCCTAGAAAAACTTTTGAGTTCTAGGTTGTTTTAATCGTCAATCATGAAAATGATATACAAATTAATTAATCCTTTTTTAAAATTTCAAAATGGCTACCCTAATATATCGGAATATAGCAGCATTTTTTTATTTTTTGCTTATAATTCACGTTGAACGTGAAATATAATTGGTCATCTATAAAATGGCCAATTAAAAATGACGGCAATTAAACTAAAAAGATCATTTTATTTGTCAATAATTCGGTATGGGTATGTAACATATGTGTATAGGTTTTCATAATCGCCAATCATGAAACTGACATATAAATTTCGAAATGGCAAAGCTGCAATGGGCGCCAGTATTTTTTCACTTCCTATATTATTTTTCTCAAATCCCAATCAAACGATTGGAAAAGCTAATTCCAAATAGATGTATTCTTTTTTAGAAATTCAAAATGGTTTCAACATAGGACGCCCAACTGTCCCTATCTCTAGCAATTGCTCGAAGTTCATTAAACGATTTGCCAGTTTCCTTCTGAACCGTTGTTCTGCAAGTTGTTTGGGGTCGACCGCATCGTCTCGTGTCCTGCGAGTTCCACTTCAGCGCGGCGTGCGGGATCTAATCATAGACTTTTCGCCATGTATGTCCGGCTAATCGCGCGGGATCTAATCATAGACTTTTCGCAATGTATGTCCGGCTAATCTAATATGGCGGCTTAAAGCAACATTTTTATTTATTGCACGTTGAATATGAAGTTCAAGATTCATATTATACAACATCTAACTCAAAGTGGCAGCTCCAGACCAAAAAAGTTATTTTTATTTGCCAACAATTCGTGATGGGTATGCAATTCCTAATCGCCATTCATGAAACTGACATACAAAATTCAAAATGGCAACCAAAAATGGCCGCCCTAGGCCTAAGCATTTGTTTTTTGCTTTTGCCGATATTTCGAGTTGTGCATAGATATTTTGGATTTCACAATCAATGCAGTTGAATTTGGACGTATTTCAAAATGAATTGCATGCGGCGATTAGCCAAAGAGGTTTATTTCAGCAGCTTTTTTTCAGTTTTAGAATGCGAAATAAAAAATTATTGAAAACAGTAATATTTTGCCTGATGCAAACCTGTCTATTTTGCAACAAAGCATGAATGGCCTAATAGTTCGCGATGATTGATATTATGTGTTGAACCACAGTTCTTAAAAAGCGCTTCAACTAGCTACATCCAAACACAAAGCGTGAATACCCGACATTACACATTTTGAGGTATGCAACTGCTTCCCTATAATCTGCTACTTAGCCACACAACTCAAAGTGTAAAAAAATATTATAATTGGTTACCCTTCATAATGTTCATCACCCCTAAAGGCGGAACATGAAGATATCTCTATTAATAGCTGTTCAAAGAGAACAGTGATCTAAAGAAAACTCTAATAGAGATTTTCCTAGCTAAATAGCGTCTGTTTTTTTGCGAAATAAGCCACTGTTAGACAACCCAACAAAGCACATTTTAGTATATCCAACTACTTCCCTATAGCTCTAAAAGTTGCCTTTACGACAGCTTATAGCTTCTTCTAAAAGCTTAAATAATTATTTATAAAGTTGCTACATACGATGCTCTTACGTAGCTGCTTACCATGGACTGTCATGGGAAACTGGGACTTGCTCCGCCTTATCTTAAATATAAGCAACATACAGCTAGTTCATTTTGTTTTACCCAACGCAGGCACGTCTTTTTTATGGTTCGAGAGGGACCTCTTATTTCTTAATAGTCGCTTTATAACTGATATGTGCTTTGCTTAAAGCAGCCAGCTGTACATATTATTATTTTTTCTTTAAATATTCGAACTGCTGTGATTTCCACTTGAATTTGATACTCAACCAAATCCTTACTGTATCTAATTAAAAAAGTTAAAGTTTTATACATTTATATCATCTTGGACAAACTTTTTGATTACTTAATCAAATTAGTCTTCGTAGGAAGTATCCACTTCAGTCCATTAAAAGAATCCAACCTCTTTGGAAAAACTCGTAACTAAATTGAAAATGAGCTTAAGTGCCGCTTGAGCTAAGGTAAAAGCAATTAGATATAAATTGTTCGTTAAGAAAGTTGTTATAATGAAAGCTGCATTCTAACAGTTGTAATGATAAGACTAATAATGTGGAAAAAGCTGTTTGGAGGCGCCAAAATTCTATGGGGCAGCTAGCTTGATATCTATTACAAATTGGTTTACTTAGGTTGATTTTAGTCAAGTGTCAGCGCGCTTGAAGATTCTACAATTGCAAAAAAGTACAAAAAAGTACAGAACTTAACTCAGTTCTCTTCAAGACTCTAAAACTTAAAAAGAATACCTTATCTTAAAAAGATGCCGTCAGCTAGCGCAATAGCTGGGGTTAATTTGTTTACTTAGATTGCAAAAATGGACAGAAAAGAAGAAGAAAACACAGACCTTAACTCAGTTCGGCTTAAGATTCTAAAACTTAAAAGAGAAAACACAAAGATTCAGTCAGCTGGACCAATATCTAGGGTCCATTTGTTTACTTGGGTTAGTTGGAGAAGTATCAGCGTGTTTGAAGATTCTATAATTGCAAAAAAGCACACGAAGTTTGCCTCAAGATTCTAAACTTAAAAAGGGGAACACTTTAGATTCCGTCAGCTAGCGCAATATCTGGGGTCAATTTCTTTAATTGGATTAGTTAGTCAAGTGCGCTTGAAAATTCAACAAAACCTTCCGCAGTTCGCCTTCAACTTTTTAAAACTTAAAAAGAAACAGCTTATTTACTAAGAACATAACTTTATGTGCTTATGCGAAATCTTTACAAAATCTTCTGCGTCAATTAGTAGAGACAGTCTTTTAGGGAAACTTGGATTTTGAACCTGCTTAAACTATCGAGGTCTGCAGTAATTAATCATTCTAAGCTGCTGATTCAACATTAGTCCAAGCCATAAAAAGTTGAAGAAAAGTGTACGCAGACTTGTCGTTAAAGATAACTTAGTTTTTTTATACTATTGCTTGTTATTTGGGATTGTGCCTGCAGCACACTGAAACAAAAGTTCAATCCAAAGTAACCTCATTTTTCTCAAGTGTCCAGAGTCCATTAAATGGGAGATGTCTAGGTTCTTCTTTAGTAAAAAAAGATGCACTTTATATCAAACTAATATGACTTTCCAAAGCAAACAGACTGACAGGCTGTCCAACTCAAAGTTTTAAGCAATAGTAATAATACAACTTTGGGAAAATAAATGATTAGAAAATGCATTGAAAGTTTACAATACTTTACCAGCAAAATACACTAACTCTGTGTCTTGTATGTTGTTTCAATTGGCAGTTGCTTTTCCATCAAAAAGGAAACAACTTTTAATATTTCAATGACTTCGCTCATACATAAACAGACTATCTTCCGTGAGAGCTTAAGAAATTTTAGGGTAAAGTATATCAGGAATAGTAAGAGGATAGCACAAAACCACAAATACAGATGTCATTTCAAATTTTGTATAACTGAGGGTGATTTCCAAGATAATTTACTCTCAAAAATGAGTCCGAAATAAGAATTAGCTCTTAACATCACGCATGTGAGATATCAAACTTGATTTTAACAACAGCCTTGCATTCTACATAGCAAACGACTTCTTATATTTTCCTAGCTTTCCAACAGCTAAACCGTGTTGACCGTTCGTAAAGCCATATATCACGCTTAAAGCTGTATATTAATATTAATTTTTAAAATGAACTTTTGCCATTACAGCCCGGCAAGGTAGCCCAGTCCATATTGCTCTTCTGCAAGGGTCAGGGATTGCTCACATCTGTTGTCATGCCCGGCGTGGATCGTGGACGCGCCTTTTCTACCGCCAGCTCGGGTTCGTTTGAGGGCGCCAATGGTGCACGTCGTCTATCACGTGGCATTTCCATGGAGGACTACGACAAGCCCAACATACGTCGTTTGAGCATTATGAATAGTGAGTTGCCCAAGAAGGAGTAAAAAAAACCAAACTCACACACATAAAGCTACAACTACAACAACAACAACAACAGCAGCAGCAACAACAAAAAAACAACCAAGGCTATAGCTTTTCTTGTAGTGAGCATAAGTTATACATAATTGATGCATAAAACATATTTAATTAAAATTACTTAAATTAGTGAAATATATATATTTTATTTTAGACTTAGTAATTCTTGCAAGCCAACAACAATACAAACACATATTAAAACAATTTATGGTATGCAACTAAAGCCAAACAATCATACATGATGCAATCGTATTAATTTTAGCCAAATTGAAAATTGATATTGCAACAAATGAGCATTAAAAATTAAGCCAAAATTCATTGTGTGTATTTAGGCAGCCAAAATATGACTAAAAACCAAAAAACCTAGTAGAGCGTTTGAAAAGTGTTTAGTATTAAATCCCCAAAATGAAATTAAGTCCCACCTGTGAAAACAAAAGCAAAGCATTCATATCTACTTCCAACAAAACGAACTTAGCGCAACATACGCTCCCCCATACATAAAGGCGTGCGGGCATCTATAAAATACCTCCGATTAGTAAACTGTACCTTATGCAAATATAACTAGTACTAAACTATTTGTGAGCCCCATTTTTATTTGTTTCAAATTAAGTTTTGTACTATTTTTGAAAAATTTAAAAGTTCAAAAAAACTTGATGCTGTTTGAAAAATATATAAATAAATATACACGTCAACAGTTTTTCTAGCATAAGTTTAAAAGCACCACGGCAATATGCTGATTTATTTATAAATTAAAAACTATCAAAAAAAAAAATATATAAAAGCACAGCAAATATATACATGTATTAAAAATGAATGTAAAACCAAAGCAATTAAACAAAAAACTTAAGCAAAATTTGTAGTAATCAAGCTTTAAAAAGGCTTTTTAACGTAAAACTTATATATTTAGCGCATAATTTGATTGTCAAAGCAACGGCTTTTTATTTAAACAAAGCACTCAAAAGCTAGCTACAACAACACTGTTAATAAAGTATATAAAGTAGTAAAATAAAACAATTTCTTGTTATTTAAACAAATAGTTGATGCTTGAATTATTTGAACTGTAACTGGTTTGCAGCAGTTTACTGCTTAGACACGTTGTGTGCTGACAATTGCTGTGCGCTATGAAACAGCAGCAAGCAGTTGCAGTACACTGCTTGTTGACCTTCTTGGCCTGCATAGCGCTGTCTATCGATAAAAGTAATCGTATTTAAAATTTAACTTTGTTGTTTAAATGTATTATTATTATGATTTATTCAATTTCTTTAATATATACAATTTTTTTTATTTTTATTTAATCAAATTTTCTTTTATTACATATTCTGCAAAACAGTTCGGCAATCCCGCAGTTTCAGTGGCTTCACCATGTCGATACCTGCACAAAAGAAGCTACCAGTTGGCCTCAAGTACAAAAGCAAGAAGTGCAATCATTTCAATCCTTCATTGAAAGGGATTTTTGAAAGCTATTAAAGCTATTTAAATTAATTGGCAATAAATGTCCATTAAAAAACTAACGTTGTAGAATTAGCTTTGCTGAAAGATTAGTTGTAAATTGACTTATACTGGAGATTTTTTTGTAGCATTATTTGAATGACGAACAAAACTTGTTCCAAAACCAATTTGGCATGAAGTTGACGGTTGTTCCAAACTTAAGCTACGCTTGTGACTGAGATGTAGACCTTACGATCGTTGGTTAAACGTGAAATGTGCTGAAAATAAGGCGTCTCGTGAAGTCAAACTGAAGGCATCGTTGATATATATTATATAACATATATTTACAATGAGCAGGGCTCATCCTACGTATTGGACTACCGTGAGTTAGGTAGTTAGCGCTTGTTGCACTATTGCTACTTACCAAAATTGGAATATTTATACCACATGTATATGCGAATTTGGGATTGTGTTAGCAATAAATTAATTGAATATAATATATCAAGTTAAATGCAAATACTATCTAGTTTATTAAGTTCGGCACGTTTTTGTCTGTATTTTGGCGTTTCGGTTTGGTTCCACGTATAACAAAGCAGTTCGTATTATTACACATAAATCATTAAGTTTGACGAACTTGGGAACACGCAACTTTGTGCTTCAAATGTAATCCGCATTAAACATGTGGGAATCCGGCAATGGAAGCACTATATATATATAACTTACAAAACATAAACATAACTAATAATTATATTTTTTGATTGAAAAATAAAACGATATAAAAACAAAACAAAAATTGCTCCATTATTCCATTATTCACCTAATATCGGAAACTTACACCTGCAAGCAGTTAATTGAAAACCTATCGATATACGCTTAACGAAATTGTTAAAAAATGCATTAGCAAAAATTGCCAGCAAATGGCTCGCCAACGCGTTGTAGTACCAGGCGCACAGAAATTCTCAGGTAGTCGCTTTATATTCCTGCCTAAAACTATGCTACAAAATTTTGTAAAGAAAATTCATTATTTGTTGAACATTTCAGATTTCACCAAAAAAAGTGTAGCATACTTTTAGTGAAGACTTTTTGCAAAAATTTTGCTGAGCTGCTTGCGCTTAGTTTCTGTTCGCCTGGTACTTCAAGTTGTAAGAGGTTCACTTTTTGGAGAACTTATATGCGAGTTTGAAATTAAAATTGCCAACTTATTTTGTCGCCTGGAAATGCATCGCTAATGAGTTATAGTACCAGGCGCCCAGCATTTTTCAGGCAGAGGCTTTACATTGCTGTCTAAAAGTTCGCTTTCAAAAGTTCGTTATATTTTGAAAATTTTCAGAAGTGAAGACTTTTGCAAAAAATGTTGCTAAGTTGCTTGCTCTTAGATTCTGTTGGCCTGGACTTAAATTCGATTTGGATTTTGTAAACGTCGGAAAGACGAAAACGACTGAAAACAGATGAAAACGAGAGTTTAAATAATACAAATAATTAAGCAACATATTTTTCTCCACTTTTTTGTTTATTAACTTTGAAATTGAAATTTAATTGAAAATAAGTAACCGTCTTGCCATTAGACCAACATTTTATAAAATTTTTCAATAATTCTTAACTTAATTAAGCGCTAATCCGTATAAGATTTTGTATATTACCTTTTTGTAAAATTTATAAAAATGAACTGAGTTCACCGCACTCTCCATGCGGTTTAAGTGCATTTTCACTTTTGCATCGTCGGGCGTCATTCTGAAAAGTTACCTACAAAACCCATTTGAAAACTGGACCAACTTCATTTAAAATAAAAGCTTTTGTAAAATATTAATTTATTAATAATATTTATTTTTACGGCTTTGTTCAGCAATGGTACGTGAGTTCCCACGGCTCGTCTGGGACCACAATAAAATTGTATTCTTCTTATAGTTTTGTTTATGGGGTGAATCCTGTACAGGTGGACCAAACTCTCGATTGTGTACACGATGCAGCCCGAGTAGTTGGGTTTGGCAGTTGGTATGGCTAGTTTATAGAATGCTTCACTCTTCCATGAGGTCAAACACTTTTGCCTGCTGCTCTACATGCCAGAGAAAGCAACAACTCTTTCTATCGCTACAGACATCATGATGGGTAGCACTTAGCTTGGATGCAGGGCTTCCCATCAACCAATGTTTGGTTCATGATGTCATTACCAACGGTGGTCATTCCTTTTAGCTTTGGGTCATCCCAAATAATTGAACCAAAGCTCCAATGGAAAGTTTGAGTGAAGGAGAACTCAGCTTCCTTTGGATTAAGCAACTGTAGATGGCGCCTGGCGAGAAAAAGTAATCCGGTAATGTGTTGAAATGGCCAGCTATAAAGCAAAGTAAGTATTGAGGAGTCAATCCATCTATAACGGTCTCTGAATGGGGTCCAACTGCCGTTGTGCGTCTTTCCCTCAACTCGGAACACTTATTTCAAAGTGATTACAAAAAACTCTATTAAAATTATTAAAGATTTCCACATATCATACTTAAAACTGACTCATTAGACGTAGCTTTTCCAGAATTATGCTCATTTCCTTACTTTCTTCCGTATAAACAAAAACTTTGCTTGAAAACTAACTTTTGTTTGTTTATACACAAAAAAACACTCGAGTTTTTACTTTCATCTGTTGGCCATGAGTATCCAGTTAACCGGTTGCACCCAACAAAAAAAAAAATCGACAAAAACCACAAAAATTGGCGGATGCTGCTTATATGCTTTATATAGTATATAGAAACCGTTGTCACAGCCTCAACCATTTTATTGCTTTTTCTTTTATAATTTTTTTTTTTTTTTTGCTGTGTTTATTTTGTTGGTTTATTGGCGGCAATTTGCGTGTCGGTTTTTGCTTTTTTTTGGTCACGGAACTTTATTTAATGTCTGACAACGTAAAGACGATTTCATTAATGAAATTACAAAAAGAAAGCCAGCCCATTGAGAGTTATCAGTCAGACACAGCGTGCGAACCCAAACCGGAAGCGGTACCAAGCATATCACCACTCATTACTCAAAAGTAAGTCAAAACATAATGCCCCTGATGCAGGCGGTCTGCTGCGTTTGACTCACCCAACAAACTTGGCTCAAAGTCAAAGAGACTTTAATTGGTTTTACCCATCAGCCAAATTTGCTTATTCTGGCATTCGAAGGTTGTCACGCCGTAGTTAAGTTGAGCTATAAAGCTTGATAATAATAATATTATTATTAAATTAAAAACACTTGAACTCTATGAATCAGGGGAATGCCCCTAGAAGAATCAGCCAAGTTGAGCTTACAAAAACCTTAAACTGTAATTGGAGCATGAAAAAATGCGTTAAAACACCTTGCGCCTGCCCTCTCCACCTGTAAAACATTAAGCGGCTTAGCTGTTCGACATATATGCAAAAATAAGGCACATTTTGAACTTATAATTTATATAAAAAATAAGTTATGAAGAAGTTTTGGGTAGCTATAGCCGAAGTTGAAGTACTCTTTGCTGAAAGTAAATTAGTATAAAATAATTTTAAACTTAAGCTGATCAACAAGTAGCATCATTAAAAATCAATAAAAAGATGAGAAGGTATCAATGTATCGTAAAAATATTTTGTTTGTTTAATTGTTAAACATTTATAAAGAAATAAATATAAAAATACAGTATTTCACAGCTAGTGCCTCTTTGGTAGAACATATTTTTATTTAAAATTCGATGAATGGTTCAAAAAAAAAATTTTTGAAATTTTTTTTTTTAATAATTTCCGTTTGAAGCTTGTCTGGAACGTTATGAGATTATTATGAGATTAGATTCTACTCTGAGAGAAAGAAACAGGTCATTTAAACCGACAATGAATTTTTAAAATAATAATTGAAAAAATAAATTAAAAAGTGCTGATGAGTGAAAAAATACTAGAAGAACTAACTAAATAAATAAATATTGCTCCAAAAGCGATCACCGACCTTCGGGCTAAGGTGTAAGTAAGCTACCACTATGCCATCGAAGATCACATGAAGAAGTACTTTAACTTATTACTTGGAAAATGACTTAAATTGAGATTGATGCACCTAATTCGAATTCGAATTTTCTTGTTTTAAGCACGAAAAACATTATTTTCTGTCAATATATACTACTGGGCTGCACTGTGCTTGGACTGCTTGAACTTAACAAATTTTAAGAAAAATTTTAAAAAATATCAAGTCTAAAAGAGAAATAAAGTTACTTATTAAACTGGAAAATAAAATGATTGCATAAAATAAAACTTAAACTTAATTGATTAACAAATCATACAAATCGATCGATCTTACCGGTTATACAGTACAATCCAAATCGTTATCCCCGGTTTTTATTTATATAAATAAATAAATAAATACTTATTTACTAGTTTTTAATTTTAATACAAACTGAAATGTTTGAAATTTTCAAAATTCCATAATCTTATTCAAAATTTAAAAACAGCATCCGAATCGGCTCAGTTGACAATTATCAACTGAACGGATTCATCATTACGTTTTAGGAAAGTTTCGGTTAGAAATTCTCAAAGTTATTCGACTTTTCTATTGATTCGATTCAAATGGCGCCCCCTGCAGATTTTAAATTTTTTAAAAGATTTTGCAATTTTGCAAATATCAAATATTTTTTTAAAGGGTTAAAATTTGACTCAAATCGGAATATCTGCAGTTAAGTTCTCTTATACTTTAAAATGGGGTAAAACCAATATTTATTTTTGTTTTGGTCAAAAACTGCGAGACTTAGGTGTTTCAGACGTAGTTTGAAATTAAAATAAAATAAAACCGTCAGGTTCATGCAAATGCATCATTATTTTATCTTCAAACATTCTCCTTATATCCTTAAAATGTTAAAATTAAGTAAAACAGAAACTGTGTTTTTATGAATGTTTTAATAATAAAACAAGAATTAAGAAACAGGCATAAGATTATTTTTGGCTTAAAAACTTGAATCAATCAACAATTTCGACAAAATAAATAAATTTCTGAACCCCAACGGCGTGGCATGGTGGGCTCTATTCATAGCTGTAGCTTATAGCCGAATGCGGACGGCAGTATCTTAATGCTCTAGCGGTTTATGAATTCACCAACTTTATTAGCGAATTCCAATTACTTCTTCTCAGTTGTAAATATTTTCCATAACATACCTAGTGCTCTATAGCACTTAATTAAATATTTTCGAATACAAACCGAAACATTAAATTCGAAAATTCGTTTGATGGATTGCTGGAGATTTAAGAAACAATCACATATTAAAAACTGATTATGCTTACTAAGCTATATTAGCTCTACCAAGATAATATCACATTGCTTAAGTTCGCGTAATGGTATTTGAGTATAATCTTAGGGTAACAATGTCAAATGAATAAGACTAAATATTTTTTTTGACTCAACCCGAGGTAGTTTAGACTAAGTAGTTGTGGAAAATTTCCCTCAAAAAACGGGAGGAGCTCAGTATAAGTAGTTGTGGAAAATTTCCCTGCAAAAACGGGGTGAGCTCAGTGTAAATAGTTGTGGAAAATTTCTCTCAAAACGCTGATACATAAGTTGGTAGCGGTTAAAAATAATTTTTTTCCAGCGCCAACAATAAAACCGTTTCGGAATAATATTTGTTTCTAACATTTTTTGAAAATAATATAAGCGCAAATCTATAGCCAACAAAAGTGAAGCCAGAAATTGGCCCTAGCTGTGAAAAATGTCTCTCTAAAGGCTTAAAACCTGGTATTAAGCTGGTGCAATTTGAGTTGGTAGCGGGCGCAAGTAATGTTGCTTCAAATAAATCGGCATCAATTCGGTTTTATTTTAAAAAAATTTTTTGAAACAATATATAAAAGTATATGCATAAAGCCAAAAAAAAAATTGGCTGCACTGATCTCGAACTCGCTTAGACACCTTAACCTTACCTTTGGCGTCATATTATAACATTAAACGCAAAAAAAAGTATATTTAAATCCGAAATGCTTAAGTTAAAATGTAAATACGTCAGTCAACAATTTGGGGGACATATGAAATACATATTTTTTTTCAACATTTTTTATATTTTTTTTTGCCTATATTTTTTTGGGTTTTTACGAATTTGCGCCGTCAAACATGTTCGATCGAACCAGTTGGCATGGCGCAGCAAGCTGCCGCGCTTGGCACTTAGGCCAGCCGAAGCGAACTTTCAGCGCCTCAAATGAGCAACAACAGTCACTGAAGTTGCACGCGAATTCAAATTGCCGCGCAGCAATATTTTCAAAAAAAATAAATAAAAAATCCAGCAACAAATAATAATAATAGAGAAAATACGTTGTACAAACGCGTAGAAATTCAAAGTGAAAACTAAATTAGGCATATCATATCACATATGCATGGTATACTCATACGCTTGGCAGCTGTATAAGAGCGATTTTCGGGGGAAAAAAAAGTGCAGTGAAATTGTGAAAATTGCAAATACGAAAAGTTTTACTAAAGCATTTTTGTTTTCTTTTGCTGTGCACTTGGATTAAAGCACGCCAAAATACCTATAAACATTTGCTAAACGCAAAAGGCATAATTTCACTTTTTATTGGATTAACGGCAGTGGGTCCGCACAAACGCTACAAAATAAACAGGTTTGTTAAGCAATATTATATGTCTAAACGTTACAAACAAATAAATCTCAATTTAATGTTAATTGAAATTAAGACACGAGAGATTTTTGTGGCAACACCGCAGAGCTTTGCCATAAAAGGCGGCAAAAGGTGTGTAAAAACAAATCGAAATATTGCAAATATTTAACATAAATCCAATTCAAGTCTAGCGATTGAGAACGTCCGTTTGGCTGGCGGGGTGGCGGCTCTATGCGTAGTAAATCGAACTGACTGCAAAAAAAAAAAAAAAACAAAGTGTGAATTGTGAGCAGCCTCAAGGTGAGCTGTTGACATTTACTGAATCGTTTCATTCTTAGCCAAATACAACGCGTCTTAGCTTGTTTGGCTTTGGCCATTTCGTAACTCCTTAAAAGGCCACAAACAAAGCGTATGTAAAATTGTTTAAACAAATTTTTAGTTATATTGTTTTTTTGCATGCGTAACGAAATTATGTCAGCTCATCTTTGAAAGCGTACCAAGCTCAACTTTGACAGTCATTTCGGGGCACTACAAAAGTCCGACATGCGCAATTAAAACGAAAATGTCTTAAAAAAAAAAGAGTTTAAAAAAAAGTAAGACATTAACTGCGCAAGAGCTGGCTGCACCGTTAGTCAAGACGTTTTGTTGGCCAACTCCACGCAGACAACAACAGCAAAATAACTGTAGCAGAAAAATTCGCAATAAAAATCAACACAAAGTGGTGAAAATGTTGTACCATACATAAAAACGTTAAAAAGCCTAAATTGTTGTTACAAAAGATGTAAGTTATTTTTGGCTACAAATATTTTGTTTTTTGGCCGGTCCCGGTGTGGGTGTTTGGGTCTGTCAGTTTGGCTTTTATGCGCAGACACAATACTGCGCGTTGGGTAGTTTACAATCGTTCTCGCAGCTTACAAGTTTATTATACAAATAAACAAGCTTATGGGTTATTACGAAATGCAGGTTAAGCTAAGCTGCTCAGAAATATTGTTGCAAATAGGTTAATTGTTTGTTTATGAGCTATAAATGTTTTAGTGTTAAGTGCTAGTTTTGTAATAGTCTATGAGAAACTTAGATAAACTTTACGAAAAACCCAGTGCGCATAGTTAAAGTTTTGTAAACACTTTGTATTTGAATCTGCGATAAATATTGAATCTTAAGCTCAATTTCGCATTTCCCAATATTCTTTCATAGACAAAGCAATGATTACAACAAAACGTTGTCTATAAAGTCAACCTACTAAAAATTGTTACCCTTAGAGGTAAATCATAGTTTTAGCTCAAAAAGTAAAAAGCCTGGCTACTCACTTGCTCAAATCGATCGCTGAAGAACCGCGTTAAAAATTTAATACCTATCAAAGCGCCAAGGTATATTCCACTAAGGATCATACTGATCTGTATAAGACCTCCCTGGTGGCCTCACCTGTTCTAAAGCTTCAAGGAAATCGTATGGCAGGCTGGCTGAAAAAAAACGATCAGATAAAAAGCGTCTATATCAAATGAATCTCAGCGATATATTGCACTATAGAGTTCTGTATTTAAAGAATACATACTGCTTGCAAAATGGCGCCTTTTTGTTGGTTGTTCCATATCTGAAAACCTATGCAATCATACATAATTAATCTTTTCATGAAACAGGCAGCTGCTAGTTGGCAATAAATTTCAATAACTTTCATCAATAAATTATAGCTGCTGCAAAGCTTCTGCTTCATGTTTATAACTCTAGAATGAAATGCAATATCTTGAATCAGATTGTTTTACTTTTAATTTCAATATAAAATGCCAAAGAAATAATTATGTTGGGAGAAATGCCCCAACTTTGGCAGACTGCATATTTAAAGATTAAAAAATCATTTTATGTTAACACAATTTCAACAACTGAAACAAAAATAAAATTATACTCTCATTTTTCTCAGTTTGCAGGAATATACTACTTCTTCAATGATTGAATTTGAAAACATATGTAAAATTTTTTAACGCTGGAAATTGACTTAATTAACAATGTTCATCCCAAACAGTTACAGATAAATGTACTATACATTATCTGATATTTAAATTTTACAAGCCAGAGGCATGGCGTACAAAGCTCTTAATTGAATTATTCATAATTTTTTCTAAGTTCCGCTTGTGACTTTTTACTGAATAACACAAAAAACTGTTCAAAACTTATCCTCATACTCATGATTTTTTTTTTGTGCACAGTTGAATACGTTAAAATTTTTAATTGAATAACCAAAAAATTAAAAAATTTTAAAAGTACTGAATTTTAGTGCTGATTTAAAACAAAAAGGGAGACTTTACGAGATTATATTAACTCGTTGAGAACTCAGCTTCAATCAGGGCATAGTTAAAAATCATATAGATCATTGTGATCCTTAGTGGAACCGGAGTCATTATAGTAGTCCAATATGAGCGTGTGTTTCGCGAAAACTAACTGTCTCCGAGCTGCTTTCGCAAACGAGTCAAATTGGTCTCCCTAGAAATCTAGCTCTCGATGTACAGAGGGCAGGGCAGTTGCATAGAAGGTGTTCCAGAGTTTCTTTGACTGCTGATTCCCTGCACTTTCTGCATGCATCGTCGTCAGTGATGCCCAGCCTTTTGGCATGGACTGCCTTCAAGCAGTGGCCCGTTAGTAAGCCCAGAATCAGCCTGCAGAATGTGCTTGGCTACTTTCAGATCGGTTTTTCCGCACATGTTACGAGCGGATTTGCAGTACGTCGTATTGTGCCACCTTCTTTCGGAAGCAACTGCAGCGCTGACTTCCGTTTTGGTGTTTAGAGTGCTTAGAGGTATCCCTACATCTTCAGCCCTTGTTCCTGTCGATTCGGCATCCTCTTTAGCTAACCTGTCCGCCATTTCGTTACCGTCAATGCGCTGGTGCGACCCTCTTTGCTAGTATACATTTGGAGCTAATAGGCTTGCGTGGATATGATTGGCACGTAACTATCGATGAAGATGTTGATTTGGGGTTCTTGTAGTGTAAGCGCAAGTTCCGCAGCTTTCTTTATTGCGAAAACTTTCGCCTGAAAAATGCTGCAGTTGTTTCGTAATTTGAAAGACGCCTCTGTAGATGGGTCTATGCAATATACCGATGCTCCCACTCCTGCATGCATCTTGGAACCGTCCGTGAAGATTTTAGCTGCGTTTTTCTGGTCCCATTGGTGTGGGCGTGCTGGAGCAATTGTTGACTGGCGTTATGTAGTCCAGGCTATGCTTGGTAACGCCTCCGATTTTACCGTGCCCGAAGTAGCTCAATACAAGCAAGGTTCCCTGCTGTACAAAGACGTTGTGCTGTTTTATTTACTAAGTAAATAATAAATTAAAAATTTATTTCCTTGACTATATTTCTATTATTAGTTGTTCGAAACGAACAGGTATCCATAGTTTATAGCCGAAAACGAGCAGCGGTGTCTAGGTTAATAGCCTTTATTTATTTGCTAGCTATGTGAGTGCTAGGCAAATGCACCAGTGCTGCTGTGCGCAATCGATCGGTCGGGGGTTCGATTTAGAGTCGAATGTGCTGCCACTACACTATCAAGACCCATAACCCCTCCATTAACGACTAAGCACTTAGCTCAAAAACCACAGCAGCAAGTCTAACTATTTTGCACATTTACATATATTTTTGTTAATCTTTATAAGCTCGTATTATTTGGTGAAACATAATATAGCATTATTGTAATATTATGTAAATAGTTGGCACAACAACAAATGCTATTTTAAACACATTTCCAACCATTACCCACCGATGGCACCTTGAGCCAGCCAAGTACTTTATTGCTCATTAATTTTGACCCACGCATAAATGCCACATTTATTTGAACAAACCACACACACACACACACACCCCTTAACGCTTAAACGCTCAGGGCTATACCAGCTCCCCAAACTTGGCCAATTGTCGAGTCGTCGTCAAGTGACCTCATTTCACCAATGGTTAAACTTTACACTCTACTAACTGTGACACTTGGTTACTGGCCATGTACAAAAGGCATATTAGGCAGGCCAAGCATATCAGCTAATGTGACAGGGTCATCTTTGTATGCACACACACTCACACTCACTCACACATACACGCACACCTTCACAGCCATGCCACAAATTAACCGCTAAACACAACATTAGCCGCACTTGACTCGACGGCAAACGCCAAAAAAAAAATTGTGAAAATCTTTGAAAAATCCACAAAAGCCAAAACCATTTCAATGGCAAACAATATAACTGAATACCACCAAAATTTTGCATGTGTTGGGGCACCGATAGCTACGGTGAAATCTGTTTTAGGAGCAGCTTGTGGCAAGCTGACGACACTGAAGGCACAGCGCCAAGTTCAACCAACTTGACTTGGCTGGCCGTGCTTTGGCTTATTTTGTTTTTCTTTAGTTTGGTTTGGCTTGGTTTGCTTTTGCTTAAACGGCTCTGCTTCGAGAAATTTCAAAATGATTTTTTGCACTTGGAAGAGTTGGACCCATTGAAAATGCTTAAACTATTTGGCCGCCTCATTTGGCCCCGTTTTGCAGAACTTTGCTAGAGCAAATGACCAATAGACGTCGATGCCCATACAAAAATTCGTACAACATTAAGTTCCGTGTTAAAATTTAGTTTCATTTTTTTTGTTTTTTTGTTTTCGCCAGGCCATTTGGCTAAAAACTTTTTCAGGTTAGCAATTTGGATGTTGTTGTTGGCTTGGTGAAATGCGCCAGTTGCAACGCTTTGGTGACTCATTGATACCACGAAAAAAGAAAATTACATTATAAGAAAAAGCATATCTCTTTTATGGTGATTTTTTTTTCTTATTTTGAGCTGAAATTTAAGCAAAAAAACGAAAGACTTAAGCAACAAACTTGTACAGTTTGTTTGGAGCCTATGCAGCGTAAAAGTAAAGTAATTAATTATTCGTATATTCTTCAGACAGCAAAATTGATTTTATTGTACAAAAAAATTTAAAAAAGCAAAACACTTTACTGAAAGGACTACAGAAAATCTTTAAAAAATCATATTGAGTAATACTCAAGCATCTTGGTTTATACTATGTTCATGCCTTACTTTAAGCCTACTCATTAAAAATAACTACATCAGGTGTCTTTTATTACCAATCCTTCGAAACTATTGTACCTCAATTATGATACATTTCATACTACTTCCTTAACTCAAAGCACCTAAACTTTAGTGTCTGAAATACCCATCTTTCTCAGGTGTTTCCTGAGCCTACACTATCTTGTGAGTAGTACACTGGGCATGCTGAGGGATCTTTTGCCAAAAATGTTTCGCATAATTGCTTATTAAAAAAAAATGTATTAAGAAAAAGCTGCAAAAAATTAAAGAAATTTGGTAGCATCGAAACTTTATTGAAATTCTAAATTCAAAAGAATTATTTTTCAAAAAAAGTTTTTTTTGTCTTGGCCAAATATGAATCTATAGACGGAAACATGGGTCAAATACAGCTCGAATTCGGCAGGCATGGAATCAGCAACGCTTCGAAAATGCTGTATAAAATCCATCATTCCCAAATTTAATAATATTGTTATACCAATCATAGCCCATTATTTTGAACGTTGGGTAGTGCTTCTTTTACAGCAATAAAAAATTAATTTTGTTAATTTTCTTATTCTGCGGAAATATTCGCTGTTTTGAGTGAAATGAACTGGTGCCAGTAAATGGGACGCCGCAAGTTCAAGATTCCATTTGTAAATATATTAGAAAACGCATAAAATTTTGATTTTATTATTGCAACTCTGAGGCAATCCAAGCAGTTTATGCTTTATGTTTTCATTATGGAAAACTAGGAATAATAGACGAGGGATTATGGCAACTACGACTAGTTTATTTAATAAAAAAAACACACTGAGAGAACGTGTAAGATATATGTTCAAAATGTGAGACGAAATATATGAAATCGGGCTAAAAATGCCCCAAAAGTGGTAGCTTGTTTTGCAAATGGAACTTGATAGCAATGGGCAAAAGTTACTCAACTGGAACAAAAATAATGCCTTAATTGCAAAGATTTATATATTACTTTATTACTTTAAAATTCTGAACCAAAGTAATATACTAGGAGAACATAGGGAAATATACTATTTTAATTATATTTTTATGTATTTGAACTTTTGGCTTAATTTGAATATGACTGAAATAGGGCACAATTTATTATATGGTTCACAAATCGGTGTTTGCTAAGTTATATATACAAAAATTGTTTATGATTATAATTATTTAAAATTTTTTCGATAGTCTTTATATTTTAACTTCGGTAATTCAAAATCTGTATGACTTGAATAAGGGAAAATTAAGGATTCGAATTTTCTAAGTTCTACTTATAGCCTCATGTCCTGAGTACTCAGAATAAATATTATAAACAGAATTTTTCGATATTTTTCTAATTTATTTTAAATTTAAACTTCTCGCTTGGATAAATTTGAATCGATATGGCTGTATGAGGGTGCAACAGTTAATAAAAGTTAGGAATAGTTTTTTTTTTAAGTAATACTAATTGCAACAATTAATGCCTTACTGCCAATTTCGTCACAATGTCCACTTAATTCGCTCTGAATTGCACCAAAAGTAGTTTCAACAGCAAAAATTTAATGTAGACTTCATTTCAAAGCGATATATTACATAATTGCCCAAATAATTAGTGAAACATCGCTCAGTGTATTTTGGAATAATTGTTATTAAAGTTGTTTGGGGCTACCGACTCCAACCAACTCTTGCCATTTACAGTGTGGACCGGAAAACGTACAAAAAAAAGTGAATTTTACAATAAAAAAAAACAGACCAAAAAACAAAAAGAAACCAAATTCCCTGCCTAGTTGACGGGTTGACTGGTTGACTGAATGTCTCGGGTGTTTGCCGGCGCTTGTTGGGACTGTCGCTGCCGCAGCTGCCGCTGCCAACAAAGTGAAAGCGCGTGGTCGTCGTCGTCGTCGACGCCTGCGCAGATATTAATCACGCTGCTGCTTCTGTTGCTGCGCTGCTTGCATCGTCGCTGCGTCTTGGGGCAGCGTCAACTCAAATGGTTGCAAATGATTTCTATAAAGTTATTCATTCGATTGTTTAAAAGTTCATGATCCCCAAAAGCTGCGTGTTGTAGCCTAACATTGCATAATAATTTACAGCCTTAAATATGCGCATAAATTTTTATATTTTATTTTATAATTTTTTTATTTCGTTTGGGTATTCTTAACATAGCACAAAAACAAAATGATTTTAAAACATGTAAATGTATGCCAGCCACACCACAAAATATGATCGTATTGATAGTGAAAGTGTTACAGAGGCTTTTTGTGTTTAAATATTTACTTATTTATTGATGGGGGCCGTGACGTCAAACCTTTTGGGGGCTTTTAGTCGTCGCGTGCATAGAAACTTGGCGAAATTGGGACTGAGTTGGTCAACAAGTTTTTGTTTAAACTTTGATTTAAAATAGAAAATTGGTTTGTTTGCGGGAAATAGGGGAAGTTAGGGTCATAGTAAATTAGTGTGTTATCGACTTATGTGTTGGAATTGTTTTTCGGGTTTTTTAAAAAGAAATACGGATATATTATATGTAGACGACAGACTCTGACTCATTCTGCTATCTGAAAAATAAACCTCACTAAGGTCATACAAGTTTGAATACTAAATGTATTGTATTTTGGAAGATTTTATATTATGCTGAAAGAAGTTTCTAAGTGTAAGCTACCACACATATAAATGGAAAAATATATAGAAAATATTTGGAGAAATCTCATCGCTATTGAAGTATTTTGAAGCTAGGTTAGGTTAGGTTAGAGCGGTTGCCAAAGAGAGTATCCGCTTGGCACACTTAGGCCGAGCACGGCAAATTTTGAAGCTAACTTTACAAAAATAACATTTTTATCTTTTAAATCAGTGAAAAAAAAGCTATCAATAAACCCTTTTAAATGTTGGTTGAAAATAATGAAGCAACTTTATTTTTTAAGGTAAATTAATCCTTTTTTTTGGTAGGATGAGGAATGCGTAGGTCGATTTAATAGCTGGTTTACTTAAGAACTATGAAAAAAAAAAAAATGGTTGTTAGATTTTAGGCATATTTTTAACCTAATATTGAGCCATGTTCAACCAAATGCGCAGGTATCTGAATAATCACATGGAGTTTGAAGGTTTGAATATGTCTCTACAATGCTCCAATGGAAAGAGCTTGTTAAATAATATACATTTTATATTAAAGTCTTACAAAGGGGCACAGTAGACCCATGTGGGTCGCAGTGCCGAACGGCCCACCCTCATTCATACAAAGTCTTACCAAGACGTAACCTTGCTCAATAATTGGAGCTTTTTAAATAATATCCATATTATTATTTATTATAACAATATATGTTTTCTCCCCACAATTTTAGAGGATTAATTTTTTTTTATTTTTAACTATTTTTAATTTATTTTAATTTTGTATCTATATTAATCTATGTCTACAAAACATAAAACACTAGAAATATGTGAAAAAATTACGTGAGAGCCTTAAAAAATTCATATATTTAGTTTTTGAAATAGTATTTCATATAATCATTTAAAATATTTTAAAAATATTTGAAAAATTTTAAATAAATTTTTGACAGAATTTTGAAATAATACATTATATTTTAACTTTATATTTTTTGCTCTGGTGCAACTGCAATTCATAGGCTTATACCTTCGCCAGATATCACTGTTCAAAGAAATCAGGAACCCCCAACTTACAGCTGCATCCGTATGTTGCTTCATTAATTAATCGAAATTTACTTTGCCAATGACATTTGGCATTGATCTATAAAAAATTTCTGCAAGAATTTTAATTTTTTCATAATTAGTCCAATCTTATCAGAGATTTGTACAGAATAGTTGTCAACAAGTACATGGCTCACTTCTATAACAAAAGTCACAGCTTTTTAAATATTTTTAAACTGAAACTTATAAAAATTGACCAAAAAGGTCCTTATAACAAATTTTTTTAAACAAATTGATAACGTAGGCACTTTTGATTTATAATATTTCGTAACCCAATTTCTCGGACGGATTTTATAAACTCTAATCAAAAAATAACACAAAAATGATAAAGCTTTAAATATTACTGCATTTTTCAGGGTATATTGAAAATAAGCCAACAGCTTGTAAAACTTTACTGAAAGCACAGATATCGTTTATTATATGTTTTAGAAGTCATGTAAGGTTACATCATGCAATCATATAATACTTTGCATAAGCAATTAAAACGAAGTTAAGGCTGAGAGGTTAATAACATAAACATAACTATAAGTTTAACGCCTTAAAAAAAATACAATTAACTTGTTGTAAAATGTAACTTTTCTGAGAGCAACTTTTGCTTTAACCAAATTAAGTCAAACCCCCCAGATATATGTATAAGTCTGAACACGCCAATGATTGATAGTATGTCAAAAGCGTGTTATTTGTGACATGTTGAAATTAGCCTTTTTTTTGGTTTCGGTTTTCCTGCATGCACGTACCCCATTATTGCCGCACAAGATTCAATCTGATTGCTTGGCAGCATTTTGTTGTTTATGAACGAAGCTCATATAATTTATGTTTCGTATCTTTGCAGCGCTCCCAAAAAACAGAAACAGAAAACAGGAAATATTTGGATGCCTTTGCCTGAAAATGGCGCACTATGATAAACGTTGGCTAAAATTGTTCACAGCTTGGCTGCTGCTTGCATTGGCTGCCACAGCATTCGAAGGCGTTACAGCCAAACGCAGCAATGGTAAGTAAACAACAACAGAAAAAAAGGGTGACATAGGGATCCATGGTTAACCGCAGGGGCCAAGTCAATGACTGCTTTTATTTGGCCAAACAGCTGCGCCGGTGAAATCAGTTTTGTGCGCCTCAGTGTGTTTTCTTTCTTTGACTGCCAAACTTTATTTTGGCAACTTAAATTTTTTTTTTCTTTTGGGCAAGTCATTGAACTCGGCCGGACTATGTGGAGCAAGCCGGCAGCAAATGCACGCACGCGAGCATAAGTATATTATATGTTTATATGTAGGGAACGAGGGTTGACTTACATATATGGGGCTTATAAGTTAGGAAGTAGATATTATGTGAAAATAATGTATATTTTTTTTTGACAGTATGAAGATAAATCAGTGCTTCAATAATAAAAATTGTGTTGTCTTCCAAAGAGAGGACTAACTTAAGAATTGCTCTATATCTAAAAAAAACAAAACTAATAGAGAGTTAAGTAGTTTTATAGGTAGTTTCAGAATATTTGACAGACAGCGAATAAAAATGGAATACTGATATTTTTTTTAAATTAATTTAGTAAAATTCCTTCTGCCAATTAGTCAATGGAAAAACTGCTTGCGCTGCTTATTAGAAGTGAAAGCTAACAGGGTGACAGCCAAACTGCTTGGGCTGCTTGTTAAAGTTATTTCGCTTAATTTTCAACAAGCAGTTTAAAGCAGCTCCGTACTGCAATTGGAGTTTATTCTAACCGACTTTACAGTTCGGCAATTAATTTGCAATTAATTAATTTTTAATATATATTTTAAGTTACAATATTGGTTCAGCACTTCAGTGTGGATTTTAAGAGAACAATATGTGCGTAAGGGGAAGTAAGCATATAAGAGTACAAAAGATAAACAGCTGGCTTAAAATTTATATAAGTTTGTTTACTTTAAAGAAACTTAAAACGAACTTCCCATCCCAAATAACAGTATCTATTACCACATTTTCTGGTAGATTCGTTTCTAAAAGAGTTCGCTTTCTTAAAGAATTTAATTTTCCACAGTTCTTTTCATTATCAATCTTGATGCATTTTGCTTAGGTATTCGTCTAAAGTTTTTTTTTTTCTTAGCAGAAATATACAAATCATACTTTTCAATTTGTCCGATTAATAACGCAACTGAGGCTTAAAGATTACTTCTTAGTTATTTTGAAATTCAACCCAGGGCAGCGCAGAGTGATCCCGCAGAATACCAATAAACTCTTCAGAAACGATTTACTTTTAACCTGCCCTCGCATAAGCCTAAAAGCCATTAAGAAGCAATTGCAATACGCGTCATAATGAGTGTTGCTTGCATGTTTTTCGCTCTTAATTGTCTAGCCAAAAGTAATATGTGTCGAAATTTGGCCACAAATTTGGAGCAAATTCGTGTAGAACGACACTACCACCACCACCACCACCAACAGCAACAGCAACACCAACAACACTGACAAAAGAGCGCCATAAAGGCAACATTAAAAAACGCTTAGCAATGGGCAAAACAAAAGACTTAGAGCACGAACTTGAAACATGCTAAGCCGCAAACCGTTACATATAGAGCCAAAATGAAGAACAAAAGGCGAAAGAAACTCGGGCTACAGCCGCTGGCTGCCACACTGTGTCAGTCGGTCATGCGTCGAAGTTGACGTCTACGTCGACCTCAAGTACCGTAGCAGCGCAGCACTGTGCCTGCGCAGCTAGGCAAGTTGCACAGACCAGCTCCAGACCAGCTTGTTGCAACTATGATTTCGTTTTCGTTACGCTGTGAGAGTGTGACTGCTGTGTGTGTGTGACTGCTGTGTGTGTGTATGGAAACGAAAGACTTAAGCGACAAACTTGATTTCGCTGACTAGAATAAACCGCCACTGCTGCTGGAGTTGCACAGTGGTCAAAATTGTTGATTCCAAAAATGAAAGGCGTCATTTTCTCAGCCATTTGTTTTACCATTTCATGACGTAAATATTGACACATAAAAAATGCACTTGTTCTGCTTAGATGTTTTTGGGTTCTCTGTTGTGAAGGCATTATGCTACGTAGAGCACAAAAACGAATATTTCAGGATTTTTGAGACTTATAATGAGCAAATCTCCCATAACAATATTGCTAACTTTTACTTTTAAGACAATATTAGATTACCATTCTTTGTTTAAAATTGATTTTATTTATCAACTAATTGGCTTAGCAATATGATGCTTCATTAAAAAAAGTTTGTCTCATATACACAAATTCTTATATATTCTGTGTGTTAAATTGTCTCATTTTGTCATTTTTCTCAATTGAAAGTTTATAAAATTTTGTTTCATTTGTTAGACGCATTTCTTTCTTAAAAGAATCTATCGCATTAAGTAGAAGTGTTATTTCAAAATTTTTAAGAAATAAAATCTTTTTGTTTTTTTTTTTTTATGAATTCCACTTAGTTCAAGAACTTCGCCCACTGTGCAAATGTACCGTGGCTGCTGTTGTTATTGTAGCGCCTCGCTCATTATTTTCATTATTGGACACTTTAATTGGTTTGTACCAGTGCCAGTTGTCGAGCAACTTTTGTTTTTATTTCATTCATTGCCAAGCAAAAATATTTTGAAAACCGAAAGCTATTTTCATTTGTCCAAACAAAAACTCAAATTTATGGCACATAACACAAGAAATAAAAAAAAGACCAAAAAAAGCGTAACTTTCATTCAATTTCTAGCGAAAACGCCAAACAAACAGCAGGAAAAAAAAACCAACGCAAAAAAGTAAAACTTTATTTTTTTTTTTTATAATAAAAGTGAAGATTGAGGCGGATGTGAATGCAAGAGCGGCTGTTGGTTGACAGTTGATGACGCGCCACACAGCCAACACCTTGATGGCCAATAAAAAGAGAAGAAGAAAAAGCAAAAAAAACATGCGAAACATTTTGGTTGGGGCCAAACTGCAGAGCTTAGTCATCGTTGTGTAAACTTTTGAAGGGGGAGGCCTTCAAAAGACACATACTTTGAGGATGAGTAGTAGTGGGGTGTCGTAAGTGAACTTAATGCATTATGTTGCATAAGGCTAATTACTAAATGAGTTCGAAAAGTGCATTGAAAATGCATTTAGTGTGGGAGCAGGGAAAGCACATGGATGTAATTGCTTTAAGCTGCAGGGTTGGGGCAAATTTTTGAGACGAACTGAAGTTGTTGCGGAGCGAAATAAAGTGCATTTTATGAAATGTCACAAAATGACGAAATAAGCGTAGAGACTCGTTAAGTTAGTTACTGAAATATATTTGCGCTTTACTTTGGTGTATGTTTTATTTCATGGTATAATATTGCAACCTATGGGGCGTAAACTTAATCTCTGCATTGAGAACTTATCAGACACTCTGTTTTATGAAACATTTCTTTTGAAAAATTCGAGCGAGAACATAAATGACAAAATTTTAAGTGCAATAAAGATAGCATTTTATAAGTAGTGTTTCCCGAATCCATTAAAAGTGCGTTGATATCGTGGTCACAGCGTTTTGGCGTGTGACTTGCATTACTTTCTCCAATTAACACTTAAATTTATGTTTAAAGTCAAATGGAAAGGAAAAGTGTATGATAACGATGTTTAAACTTATTTAAATTACGATATGATATTTGTTGTGATAACTTAAGAGGATAGTCATGAGACAGTTCGGTTGGCTTGGGTGGGTTTTTGAGCAATAAAATTAATTAAAAATGACAGTTTTGCGCCTTAATTTAAGCCTTAGTAATGGAAAGCGGCAGAGCTCTCTGAGATTCGCTGTTTAAACATTTTGATTTACTTAACTTTTATATATGTATGAACGAGGGTGGGCCCTTCAGCACTGCGACCCCCATGGGTCTATATTTAAGTTATTAAAGTATAAATCATACATTTTAGCATTTACAGCTTTTAGCAAAACATAATTAACTTTCTTTTAATTTAATAAATCACCATATAAATGCCGCAAAACTACTAAATGAAAAATCGACAACTATCAATAAAGATACCAATGCCTTTTTCGTGTCAAACGTTTTTTGCCAGCTTTCACCAAAATAAAATTATAATAAAAATTTATTTCCAAGTTGCGGCAATTAAATCAAGATTTAGAACATTAGGAAAGTGAATGTTATGGAAAGTTTATCTGCAAAATGTGCACGACTTTATTAACTAGTTTTTTCTCATTGTCTTTAATTGGAACTCCACCTCTGGGCAGAGCTGTGCTTAAAAAATACAAAAGAATTTGCAAAAAATAAAATTATGAACTTCACAATACTAGATAGACTTAATTATATAAACAACTTTCAAAAAATAGCAGCACACTTAAGTCCATACACTGTTCAATTAAGAACACAAACAATAAATAATACGCAAAGTGCTTAAATAATTCTTAATTTTTTGTCTAAGAAACAGAATAAGTAAATAATAAACTCTGAATAATGCTTGCAACCATTTTTATGAATAAAGGGTGTTTATTTAGGAGCTTACTAAATTATTTTTTAACGAAAAAGCTTTGTATGAATATTGATATATTTGAATGATAAATAGTTATATATTAACGGCTGTGATGCAATTAGTCCATACGCAGGGTCTAATTTTGGTATTCACTCCAACAAATATGGTGGTTTTTCCGTATAAAAGCTGATTTTTAAGTATTTTTTACTACAACTTCATTATGAACTTTAGAATTAAAAAGCGAATATAATTTTTATACAGCAAAAAAAGAAGTTGAATAAATAAATAAAGCAGATTTATTGCAACATAAATTCTACAGCTACACAAGCAGCCGTCGTCAAAAAAATCACCTGCTGATTATCCACGACTACGACTGATAAGCATTGCGAAATTAAATTTAAAGACTATTTTCGAAATGGAAGTTTTGGAGAATATTTATGATGGCATTTTTGACAGATTGTCCAAAATGTCATATTTTTTATGTTTGGTACATGATACTAATTCAAGCCATACTTACTACGTTCACTGTATCTTCCGTAAATTACTCAAATTGTTCTCGAGAGTATTAGAGATAAATTTTACAAAATTTGCTTTGAGAAAAAAGCGTTCCAAGCACAATAAACCCATCAAGTTGCGAAATTTCGCGTAACTGTCATAACGACTTTGGACTTTGACTTTTCCATGAAAAAATTGCATTTTTACTATGAGATCCCTGCACTTTTAGAATCTATATTTGAGATATGTGATAGCCGCATGTTTGGATAAAGTAAAGTGAGCACTGCCTCAGTAATTTTTCAAAAATTATTATGTTTAAAATTTATAATGTTTTCTTAGCTTTACTTGTTTTGCCTTTAATTCATACAAACTTTACTTTCCATTTCTTACTGTCATTGCATATCTATTGGTCTATCGCCTTTTCAAAAATGAACTAATAATTAATACCTTAACCTATTTTTGTCCGCCCCAAACTTTGACTAGGCGGCTTCCAAATTTTGGCTATATATTTGGAAGCAGCAATTGCATCAGTAAATCATTAATTTCTCACATAGATTTCATACTTTTTGTTAAACAAGTCGAAAGGCAAAATCTATAAAAATCTATCTTTATGTATTTGATATTGTGAGCATATGAATTCGAAACAGTTCATTTATAAGCATCAGATATTATTAATATTATTTATTTTTAATTAATGGTTAAACAATCACTTTGATTGAGTAAAACATTGTTTTATTTTCTTGCATAAGATTAAAACATTTTGTATGCTTATCTGATATTTAAAACGTAAGCATAAAAACAAGATTTATGCATTATAAATTTAAACTTTACTAAGTTGAAGCCTTTAGTTTATATACAAATATAATTATATATAAATAAATCTGTAATGGGCAGGCATAATATATTGAATATCTACCAAAAGCTGGCATTAGTAACATTTAATTATATTTAAATAATTTAATAATAATTATAATCAAATAATTTAATTATAGGTCATTATTATTATAACAAACAATTTTCAATTATGCATAAAGTGTGTAACCTCAAACTATTGAATATTTTTAAAGTTCATTTCGACTAAGAATTTTAATAAGACAAGTTCTAAGTGTTTTTCCTTATAAGTCAGTTATGATCCTCTCAAAAATTTTCTATTAAAAAATTTTCAAAAATTTTTTAATCTCGAGAGCACTACAAATTTGCTCATAAATGACAATTGCTGCACAAAGCCTTAAGCTCCAGCATGCTACAGTTTGTCACAATATTAAATACAATTTTCGCACTTTTAAAACCTAAAAAATATTCGCAAACTTTTGCAACCCTGGTACTTGCTACGTTGCTGTCTATTGGACAAAGTAATGCCAGACGCAGTCTCTACTCTACAAGCTCAGTGAGCGCATCGGCAGCTTGCAACACTTTAAATGCTTACGCAACCAACAACAAACTAACAACTAAAACAACAACTAAAACAGCAACAACAACGACAAGCACAACAACAAACACTTAAAAAAATAATTTACCAGCACTGACGAAGAGTTGAAACAATGAGTCTGCCTTATAGAGCAAGTCCATATAACCCAAAGGCAGAATATAATAAATGAGCCTTTTGGGCAAATTGCGCATACGCCGCGTGGTACGCTCAATCAATATAAACACGCAGCTGGCATACAAAGCGCATTCAAGTGGCTCAACTGGCCCTGAGACAAACGGTTTGGCATGGCCAGTAGCCATAATGGTAGCAAATAAAAAGCATAATAATAGACAATATGAGAGGGTGGGTTGAGAAGATGTTCGAGGTGTGCTACTTTTGCTTTCAAAAATAATAGTCTTATAAATTTGATTTCAATTTGACTTCTTAAGAAATTGCAAAATTTGACGAAAATTGGAACGAAAAACTGTTTACGCGAAAATAGAGAAATATAAATGGAAATCGCAAACCTGAACCAGTAATGCATGTTTTTGCTGGGAGCTTTTTTCCAAAATAGCCTTGACATATTTCGTATCCTTAAAAATGAGCTGTATCGTTTAAGTTGCATTGGAAAATAGGAAGAACGAAAATGAAATGGGAATTGGAAATATTGTCCAGTTAACCTTGTTTTGGTTAATCCAGCATAGTTTTATTTGGAGATTTCAAGTTCTAAAGAATGAGATGATGTGCTTCAGTTGCATTTGTTGGAAAATTGGAAGAAAGCAAGACTCGTTTTCCTAGGAATGAAATGATGCGCTTAAGTTGATGCTATTGGAAAATTGTAAGAAAGCAAAACTCTTTACGCGTTGAAAGAAAGAAATGGGAATTGGAAGCATTATTCAGGAAACCATGTTTTGGGAGGTACAGCAAGTTTCTAGGAACTTTATTCTAAATCAACCATGATTTATTGCGATAATTCGAGATAGTAAAAATGTGCTGGTTGGCTGCTACAAAAGTTATAGTTATTGGATTATTGGAACAAAAAAAAACTGTTAACGCGTTAATAAAGTGATAGAAATGGGAATTTCCTTCCTTATCTAGAAAAGCTTATTTTGGAAGCTTCAGGAAGGCTCTCATAGCTTTTCCGTAAACCAGCCTTGTATATTTTCGATATTTCCAGAATGAGCTGTGTCGTTTAAGTTGTAGTTGTTGGATAAATGAAAAAACTAAAAACTCTACTCGTAGAGCAATACCAATGGAAATTGACAACATTATCCAGAAAGTGATTCAGTAAGATTCTGGGAGCTTTTGCCTAAACTAGCGTTGTCTTATTTCGATATTTCGAGTTTTTAAGACTATGCTGTGTCGTTTGAGCTGCAGTTATTGGATAATTGGCAGAACTAGAAACTCAACGCGTAGAGAGATATGATTAAAAACATTATCCAGAAAGTGATTCAGCAAGATTCTGGGAGCATGTCTTATTTCGATATTTCGAGTTTTTAAGACTATGCTGTGTCGTTTGAGCTGCAGTTATTGGAAAATTGGAAGAAAGTAAAACCCTTTACACGTAAATAGCAAGATAGAGTGGGAAATCACGGTCCTTACTCAGCATCTCATGTTTTGGGCGCTTCAGCAAGATTCTGGAAGCTTTTTACTCAACCAGCCTTGTCCTTAAAATCCATCAATATAAATTCTCTCCAACGCCTAACCACAATAAACCAATTTTCACTAGTTTTCTCCATCGTAGCTATTTATCAACCCGCCCTCGCTTAACAAACAACAATATAGTCATTAACTGCTGCTTTGTAATTTTAATTTCAATTTGTTTTGAATTTTGCGCATGCGTCACATTTCGAAAAAGTGAAATTGAAATGGGCAATGGGACTACTTTGTCTACCGTCTTGGTTATTTGGAGCCATTGGCTTTACCCAACCAGCAGTTGAATAACATGAAAGTATGTCAACTTTTCCTAACTGATTCACTCTCTTTCTTTTTTCTGCCCTAGCTAATCTTACGGCCTGTCAACATTTGAGACGTGCAGAAACGCGACGTTCGAAGGCTTTGCAAGCTACCGCTTCCATACGCATACCACGTTGCAATAAGAGCGGCGCCTTTGAGCCCATACAATGTGCCAATGAGCGCACTGGAGAAGATTGCTGGTGCATTGATGAGTACGGCGTTGAGCTGCCAGGTACACGTAATGCCACCAAGTCGACGGTGCATTGCGAGGAACCAAAACACTGTCAGGCATCAGCTTGTCGCATGTTCTGCCCCTCGGGTTTTGCGCGTGATGCAGAAACCGGCTGTTCGGTCTGCCGCTGTCGTGATCCCTGCGAAGGCTTGGTATGCCCCAATGGTCAATCCTGCCAGCTGCAGGAAGTAAAATGCAAAACCGAGCCTTGTCCGCCGCTGCCCACTTGTAAAAAGGCGCGTTCCCTATCCAACTACTGCCCTGCTGGTCTGCCACTGGCCATCGATGACAGCGTGCGTCCGTTTTTGTGTGGCTTGGATGCAGGCAAACCTCAGTGCCCGCCGCTCTACCAATGCATGGTAGAGTCTGGCAATGATTATGGTGTCTGCTGTCCCAGCGCTTTGACCTTTCAAAAACCAGGTATTTGTCCAGCACCCGAAAAGGCTGAATACACCGAGCGTACAGGCTATATGTGTGGCTCACCCTGTGGCCATGATCTGGAGTGCCGCAACATGGAGAAATGCTGCTTTACCAAGGGCTGTCAGTTTAATTGCCAGCAGCCAAGTAATGTGACCAGCTGCCATCAGGCGCGTGCCTTGGCTGATGTTTTGTCCATAAACGAGCGTGAGGGACGCGGCTATGTGCCAGATTGCAATGGTCCCGGTGGTTTATTTTCACCCAAACAATGTTCACGCAATGGTTTGGTCTGCTGGTGTGTTGATCCACGCACAGGTCATAAGATCAAGGAGTCCATGGGAGCGGCAAATAATGTGAACTGCGATGGCTGGGAGAACATGATTACCCGTTCCTATGCCAGAAGCGTGCAAATGGAGCAATGTGATACGAATATTTGTGCTGCTGTCTGCGAATATGGATTCAAGGTGGGTACATTAGAAACTTTCAAGCTGTGTCCATTTAGTTTAATATTTATGCTTTCCAACAGAATGATCATAATGGCTGTCCCACCTGTGAGTGCTCCGAGCCATGTGAAGGCTTTAAATGCGCCATAGGCTCACATTGTGAAGTAGCCACGGATCCTCTCTGCGAATCTGGTTCCTCGCTTTGCGCCTCTTGGCCCGTTTGCAAACCCGATTTGGTTTACTCCAATCCATGCGATGTTGGCACACCACTATCTGACACGGTCAGCGGCGAGGTAATGTACTGCTTTGAGGAGCGTCAGTCGCGCGCCTTCAAACCAACGGCCTTTTTCGAACCCGAAATTGAACCAGAGGCCAAACAAGGACGTTCAATGAGCAACCGCATTACTTGCCCGGAGAAGTACAAGTGCACCAAATTGCATCGCGAAACAGAAAATGTTTGCTGTCCAATACCGGAACCGAATTCCCCAACAGACGAGCAAACCACGCGTCAGCAAACAAGTAGGTTTCCAAGAGCCTAAACCCCCGTCTTCATTTTAAGTAAAATTTCCTGTTTTTTAGTGTGTGAATATCTGCGAGATTTCTCGGAGCGCATGGAGGGCACGGAGGCGGGCATGCAACTGGCCATGCCAGGCCCTCGCTGTACGGATGAAGGTGACTATACGGCGCGTCAGTGTAGTTTACGCAAAATACGCGTAACTCGCGCAGAACAGCGCAAAATTCTAGAAGAGAATACCATACGTCGCATGCGCATGCTTTTAAGCAGTGCTGCTCCAGCTGCGAAGCAGTCAAAGCGCACACGTCGTGAGGCTGAGCGACTGAAGCTTTATCGAGTGGATGACAGCGCACTGAAGGTGCAAGTAGCCGCACCTGTTATGGGACGCAGCGCCAAGGTTATAGATATAGGTGCGGAGCGTCAACAAAGTCTTGGACAGCTTTTCGAAACAGATTTCAAGAAAGTAGCGCCCGCTTCTAAACGTCCCACAACCGACACAGAACTAGTTGACATAGAGGTGGAGGAGTGCTGGTGTGTGGACAGTTTTGGTACGGAAATACCACGTTCACGCGGCTTCAATTTGACGGATGAAACTTGCCAGCAGTTAAGGGATGAGATTGACTGTTTGGATTTGACTTGCCGCATGGGTTGTGAGTACGGTTTTGCCCTGGATCCGCACACACGTTGTCCAGCATGCCAATGCCGAGATCCCTGCGAGGGCGTATCTTGTGGTGAGGGTAAGGAATGTCGCATTGTTGATGTCTCCTGTGATGAGGAGTATTGTCCGCCTGTGCCGGCTTGCCTGCCACGTAAGCCCGGTCAGTGCCCATATCTAGTGCCACCCGGTCCCGATAACTTGGATGCCAATACCTGCGCCTATGAATGCCGCACAGATGCACATTGCAATGGCGCTAAGCGTTGCTGCTCCAATGGCTGTGGCACGCAATGCGTGGAACCTCAAATGAAAACTGCCTGTCAACATTTGCAATCCATACAAATGCATCAGAGCTCAGAGCTGGGCATACCTGCACGCCAGATGCACATAGCACAGTGTGATGTACAGACGGGCAAGTGGGCACCCATACAATGTGCGCCAGATGGCAGCTGTTGGTGTGTGGACGAGCGTGGGCAGCAAATCGCAGGCACTAAGATTAAGGGCGACTCGCCAGTTTGCGCTGAAAATTCCAGCTATGCCTGTGCTAAGAGCAACTGCAGCAATAGCTGCGAAAGTGGCAATCAGTTGGATGCCAATGGCTGTCCAAGCTGTGAATGCCGTAATTTCTGTGATGAGGTCAACTGCGCCAGCGATGAGGAGTGCCAGTTAATTAGTGTGGAATGTATCGACAGTCCTTGTCCTAAGATGCCCATTTGTGTGCCACGTCGCGCCTCGGTCTGTCCCGAGGGTAATCCGCTGCAGCAAGGTGATCTAGATGTTAGCTGTGGACCACACAATGAGCATGAGGCATGTCCCACCACACATAGTTGTCAACTGAATCCTGTCAGCAATCGTGGTGTTTGCTGTAGCAAGACCAGAGATGTCTGCTTTGAGTCTATGGATAATGTGTGCTTGGCCAGCGGCAGCTCAGAGCGTAATTTAACACGCTATCGCTTCAGTCCCAAGGCCAACAAATGTGTGCCCATCAGCATTGATGCCGATGCCGCTGCCTGTCAGACCAAGAATCTGTTCCACAATGAGCTGGCCTGCAACTCTGTGTGTCCAGGTAGGTTTTTGAGTCCATGAAGCACTTGGCGCTTAACTTAAATAAAACTTATGTGCCTTGCAGTGCTCACCCAATGCGAACGTCTGAAACTCAAGAATGGTCTTGCTGCGCAACGCACTGGCCACTCCTCAGTTTGGTTCCAACCACGCTGTGATCCAATTACCGGTCATTGGAGTCCGGTGCAGTGTTTAGGCAAACAGCCGGCGCTAGCGCATACTTCAAACACTGAAGTCATTAGTCGTGCGTTTGCCAGCACCGCCGAGGATTTGCCCAATCCCTATGGCGTTTGTTGGTGCGCTGACAAAAAGGGTGCACCACTCAAAGGCACCCTAACACGAGATATTGAACCCATCTGCAATAGCAGACAAGGACGCAATCGCAAGAACTTTGATGTGGGAGATCCCATTATGGAGCAGCTTATACGTCAGATGACCTTACTTAACGATGTTGATGCAGAGCTCTCACAAGGTCTGGACTTTGATGAAGTAGCAGGCACTAGCAGCACTGCTGCGGAACTGAGCGTTACCGAGCGCGTATTGGAGCTGGCCAACTCACTGCTGGACTCACAGCTGAGCGTAGAATCCCAACTAAAACCCATGAAGGTTAAGACGACGCGCTGCCGCGCCTTGGTAGCTACTGCTACCTTCCCAGTTAGTTGTGATGAACATGGCGCTTTCCGACCACTACAATGCAATGGCAGATCCTGTTGGTGCGTAGATGCCGCTGGCAATCAGCTGGACGCCACACATATGTTTGGTCAGGGCGACAAACATTGTGCACCAGTGCCCATTGAATCCGTAGCCATTGAGCTGCATATGGTTAATAACAGCGCCAAGGGAGTGCGCAATGTCTACGATACCATACGCGCTGAGCTGCATCAGTTGCTCGGTGAAGCTGTGGAGAATTTGCGCGTGCAGGAGAACTTTGATGGCTCCGTCATTGTGCGCTTTGAGCTACACAACGAATCCAAAGTGGATACGGCCTTTGCCATTGAGTCGGCCATAACAACGGGTGAACTACATCTGGCTGGCGGACACTTTAGGCCGGACATAACACGCTCGCACTTTGTGCATCGCAGTGCTGTGCCACCTGTGGCTCAGGCAGCCACCTCACAGGATGAGTCTATACAATTGGTCTTATTCATTATGGCCACCAGTTCGGCATTTTTGGTCAGCGTCTTTGTGGTCTACATTATGCTAAAACGTGGCAGACGCAAGGTGGTGCACAACAACTACATGTATCCCATTTATGCACCCGGCAAGGGCAGCGGCGACAAAGCTGTAGACTACTCGGCGCCCATCTTTGTGCTGAGCACCGAAGCGGATAGTATTAAGGCGGAAAAGGCCGAAAAGGCGGAAAAGACGGAAAAGGCGTAGTTCGAGTGATACCCTTACATTGTTTGTTGCTAATTTATATTAATTTCTTTTTATAAATCAATTTGTAAATAAATGAAGCGCATGTATGTTTACAATTAGATTTAGCGCGGGTCTCGTTGCCCCAAAACCCAAAACTTATGGATTACTTTTTAGCTTGTTAAGTGACGACTAATTTATGAATAAAGCTTTAAAAAACGAAAGAGTTTGTGCGAGTTGGGGGATTAGTAATTCACTAAAATGATGGATCTTCTCTTATTCGTTCTTACAAAAGGAAAGCCTAAATTTCAATGCAATGAACGAGATGTAAATAAAAGTAGAAGTCACTCCTTTTTTTGATTATTCCTGTAGTGTTCAGCAAATTCAAATATCGATTTGCCCGTCTTAAACGGCTGTTTTGATTTGAGCAAAAACGTCATCAGCTTATTACAGACAAAAGTGGTACTAAGTCAAAGCGCTTTCCCAAATTTTAAGTTATCATTCTCTGTATCTAAGGAGCTTACCAATATTGTATATCACAAAATATTACTTGCCAAGTCCGGGAGCATGCTGCGAAAGCTCAAAAATTGTTTAACGTTAAAATTAACGCAGAATGGAATCCAAGTTTAATCTCTATTTAATTAATGCCACCTTCACCTTCACAAGGCGCAGCATCAGCCTCAGACACTGTGATCTCGACTTCCATTGTTACATTTTATCTCCAAAAGTCGGTGCTTCCAATGCATAAGCATATCGTAGCTGCTGCGTGCCAGCGGCGTTGGTTGGCGAGCAGAGACCTGGATCGCACCAGCGGCTTATACGTGTCGCAGGCAGCAGCGGCACCAGCAACTGACACAGCAGTGCCCATCACTTATGACACAACAACGCTGAACATTGATGCGCTTGGATTGTATGCGGCAGATCATGATCAACACTTTGTCGTATTGTCAACGAATAGGCGTTTCCTCTCCTGCAAGCGCTTGCAATTGGGTATGACTTTAATTAGCAAGCTCCTCGGATAGTGGCAGCATGAAATGCTCAAGAACATAGCTGCCTCATCATAACAGTCCATGAGCTAAGCAAGTTGCCCAGTTTGCCCGAAGATTTGGCCTCAGACAGCTTATTAGTCAGAGACTTTGCCGTCTGCTGACTTTTGAGTTGCCTTCCAGTTGACAGTTCATGTTGTTCAGCTGTGAGAGCATGGCTGACAATGTGCACAAATCATGCCAAAAAAAGTAGGGACATCTGAAAGGTGCAGAAAGGATTGAACTTTGGTCGCAATTCAGAATAGAGCAGACAACTTACTTACATTCACATCAAGGCAACAACATTTATATAGCCATGAGAGCCGCCTGAAGAGCCCACAAAAGATTACATTTTGCGCGCTGTGCAGGAGAATGCAGACAACTGACATTCATATCAAGCCATCCTCATCTATAGAGCAATGATTGCTGCCTGAAAGTTGCAGAAGAGATAACATTTGATCGCATTGCAGCAGACAACTTACTTACATTCATATGAAGGCTCTCATACCTATATGAAGTCATCTTCATCTATATAGCAATGATAGCCACCTAAAAGTTACGGAAAGGTAACATTTTGGGCACAGTGCACACTGCAAACACCTTATTTCTCGCTATTTTTCTCATGGCCAGCTTAAAATAAGAAATTGCTGCGCAACAGTCGTCAGCCCGCGTCCAAGTGTCAGCCTATATCAAAGCCGCCATCAAGAGCAAGTAATTTTGAATCTGGAGCAGCGCCAACAGCAAGTATGCTGACATTTTCAGCTGTTGCGCACGACAAACACATTTCTTTGTGGTGCCTCGGCTATGCTAGCACACAAATTCAACAGCAAATAATCACCTAAAGCTTCCAGCTTCAAAGTGTATAGAAATTTAAGTAAATTATTTTACGTTTCTCCACTTTTCTACGTCGCTGCGATGCATTTATTTATTTGTTTGTGTTATGCTGCACAATTGAGATGGACGAAATGCAGTTGCGCGCACCGTTGCTATCGATAGCAGCAGCGATATGTGTGCGTTGGTTTATGTATATATCGATGTGTTGTAAAATGTATCGATGTGCAGCATTTTAAACGTAACGTTTAATTGTGCAGAAACAGCTTTTATTTAAAAATTATTTAAAATGCAGGCAATTAATTTTGTTTCTGTTTTGCTGTAAGATAATAAAATAAATTAAAGCAATAAATAATAAAGAACTTGAACAACTGTTAGTTTTAAATAGCTTTGCTAATAAATATTTGAAATAATGGATATATAGCTTAATATGTGATGTAAAAGCCAATTTCTATTTATTTTAATAAAGAAATGTAATTATACATAATAAAAATAATTAAGTACAATTTAAGTTGGGTTTTAAAGTTAAAATAATAATAATAATTTAATATTTTTAATAATAATAAGTTTCAAATTATTAATTTTTTTTATAAATTTCAAATTACCAAAAACTTTGCCGATAAAACAATACAAACTATTATTTTTCACTCAATTTATGTTAAAAAACATAAATTTAAGCTTAAACTAAAGTTTTTGAACTAAAATGTATTTTTTTAAGGGAAGAAATAAAAACTAAAATATAATTTTAATAGAATAACTAACTCAAATTTATACTTTAGAGGCATTTATACTTAAAGTTGTTATTTATTTGTGATTAAATTACCGAATACTTAGCTTATAAAGCTTTTAAAATAATTGACAAACTTAAATTTATATTTAATCGGCATAAATTTAAGCTTATCAACTTTTATAAGGGATATAACTTATTTTTTTTAAATTCAAGTTATTATTAAAGTTTATGTTGAATCGGCATAACTTAAAGTTTATAAATTTTAATAAAAACCAAATATTCAATCGGCATAATTTTATGTTTATAAACTTTACTAAAAACTTAAATTTAAAAAGAAACGCTTGTTAAGTTGATGAGCTTAAATTTATGCCGTTTATACATAAATTTTAGTTTGCAAATTTTTTTTTAATTTTATAAAAGTAAGTATTCGGTAATTTAATCAAAAATTAATAAAAACTTTAAGCTTAATGGTTAATTTTAACAAAAAACCAACTAAGAAGAAACAATTAAAAATTAGCAAAAATAAACTATATAAAAATTAAGCGCAAAAGCAATTATTTCTATTTATTTATATACAACAACTGCGCTGAAAAAACAATTTAAAATTAAATTTAACTTAAAATAAATGCACATAAAATAATTTAAAAAATCCGAAACTACCGCGCTCAAAGCTATAAAAATAGCGTATTTTTGTGCAAAATTAAATTTAAAGTTAATAAATAAATGTATAACATTAAATCTACTTTAATTGAAGCCTAATAAACTATGATTATTTTTATAATTCTGCTTATATTTTGCATAAAAATTCCCTTTCAAATTAAATTGCTACCCCTCATTATTTATCTACCACAGTGAAACACCCTGTGCACACACTTTGCACACCCTGTACCGCAGCTATTTTACAACACTGTACAGCGTCTGAACGTGTGCAGTCAACTTTAAAGATGGCGTCACTTTCTACTGTGTGAAATCAAGGAAGAATTAACTTGCCGCTGGGAAAAATTTAAAATTTTCTTATTATCTAAAATCAGCAGCTGCATTTAATCGTCGCAAAGTATTAACGCCAGTGTACAGCATGATTTGCAATTGATCGAGTGGCAAGTGCGCGCTGCAAATAAATACATAAAATACAATTATTGTGCAAATGCTCAGTGAAAAAATGCGAATGTCGTTGTCGCTATTGTCGTCGTCGTCGTTGTCGTTGTCGTCGTTGTCGCCGCTTTAGAGTTGACGTGCGCCGCGTTTTGCACGGCAGCTGCGCTGCTAACAGCATAAAAGGTGTGAATATTCAGCATTTTTTTAGTGTTTACAGCGCCAATTGGAATATTTCAACGTTTTACAAAAGAAAAAAATAATATAATACATGTATATTGAGTGCAAATTGTTTATGTGTTGACGTCGCGACTGTTTCTCGTAAACATTGTGCTAAATTATATAAAAAAAGCAAAAAAAAAAAAAAAAAAAAATTTGCAGCAAGCAAAAATAATTGTGCACTTAATAAAAATTCTGCCAGAGAGCGCAAGCAACACACGCACACACACTCACTCACTCGCTCGCTCACAAACACATTGAAGCATACTCTCTCACACACACACACACACACGCACGCATGCAGAGAGCGAAAAAACAATCATTTGTGGTGAGTGTAAAAATAACGTTTTTACATATAGTTTTTAAGCGATTTTAATTTATGACCACAAATTGTACCGGCTGCAAGTTGTATTATGCGCTATAGGCTCTAAATGCCTAACTCGTTTAGTTACTATTATTAACAATTATGCGCGTGTATGTATGCCGGTTGTGCTGGCGTCATGCGAATTCCATTGTAGCCGCTGCCCTTAGTTGGCGCATTTTAGCTGCGCTTACACTGCTGCTGCGCTTATCAGTTTTATGCATAAACAACCGCTTCCAACTGCTTTTGTTTTGTTTTTAATTATAAAAATTTAGCTTGTTTCTGTACATAAAATACAAGTTTTTTTTTTTTCTTGATATTAAACTCACCACACTCTATTGGGGCACAAGGCTGGCTCTCTCTCGCACACGCATACACGCACAGTTTTTGGAGCATTCTGTATGCGTGTGTGTGATTCACAAAAGCAACAACCCCAACAATTTATCTACTACACATTTTTGCTACTTTTACTATACAATAACAACAAGTTACGCCGCCAACGCCGCTGCTGCGCTGCTTCACCTGTCTCACATACTACGTAGAGTGTTGCCGTGCTGCAAGCATAAAAAAAAAATCTACGACTTTTTGCAGCTTTTTAGTTTTCTTCACATTTATCGTTTGTCGTCTTCTTCGCTTCTTTTACGCAAAATTTTGCTTTAGTTTGGCCTGCGCCGCTCTTGCTATTTTTTGCGTCGTTGCTTTGCTCGCTGTTTCGTGCAAACGCAAAGTGGGACTCGCTTAAGCTTTAGGGGAGACAAGCGCGCACACACACACACACGCATACACGAGCAAACATATGTATGTATACAGTGGGTTTGATAAGTCTTGCGACAGCTTGCTGAAAAATGTTTGCTATTTTAAAGCAAAACTATTTTTGCAATGTTTAATTGTACATTTTTTATTTCCAGCGTTGGTTATGTATTCGATGCTGATAATTTTTTCTTTATCATTATTAAGTTCTTTTTGTCCCCATAGTTAGGCATTTTAGACGAAACTGTTTCTAATTATATTCCAATTTTGTTATACTAATATATATATATATATTTTTTTTTTCAGTGTAATTCTTTTTTGTATACAATTTATTTATTTAGGAGTGCATAATATATTACATCCAAGATAGTATAATTATGCCGTGTAAGTTTTTATTTAAAAACTTATCAATGAATAAAAGGTAAAAAAATAAACCCTGAAAGAAGAAATGACAGTGTATTATTTCTGTAGTGTTAGTGTTAATTCTAATAATCATAATGTTTTTTTGCAAATAATTTGTAAATTTTATTTCGCTTATTAAAACAGTTGCTAGAATGCTGTTTCTTAAATTTTTATGAGTGCAAAATACAAAGTTATGCCAATAAACTAAAAGAACTGCCGCATGAAAAATTGAATGTATAAACCGGTTTTAGAATTGTGGAAATGCTTTTATTTTTCATTAAATTTAACGCTCCACTACTTGAATATCTATGCGCATTTGCAGAATATTCAAAAATATATATATAATGTTTACTTGTCTTGTCTTATAGATTTCTGTCACACTTTTTATTACTTTTTAAGGCATTTTAGTTACGTTTTTATGAGCATAAATTGAATAACATACTGGATATTCAATGTTTATCCATCTCTTGCTTTGAAGATTTTGAAAAATATTTTTTCGAGGAAGCGCGTGCTAACTGTGGCCAAATTATGAAAATCCGTTTCGAATACTTAAATAAAAGGCCGAAAATGTTTCGTGTATAGGTGCTCTTTATTTTAGTGATCTGTTTGTAATTACAAGTTGGCGCATTTACAAAGGTTATGTATTACTGCTTCCAGCAAATATATTTACAGTAAGAATTCAAAAATTAAATATTATGTGCGCCAAAAGTGGTACCAAAATTGCATAGCACTTTTAATAAATTGTTTTCAAAACAACTAAAAGTTACAAAAATCAAGCAAAACCTTAATATCGTTAGTTTTCAAGTCAATAAACATGAAAAATAAATTAAGAAGAAATGAAATAAGGAAATTTTAATCAAATCAAAAGTAAATTAATTTTTTTCTAATTGTTCATATATTCAAAAAGTAACCAAACTAATAGTGTATCAAAAGGCATACAACATTTATGAAATTACGCACTAAATAAAAAATACTATATTTTCTAGCAGTTTTATTAAGTTGGCTACCATAAATTTTACTGCTAAAAAACGGCTGTCACAAAACCTTTCGAACTCACTGTATACATATACATATACCTACACTTACTCATAAGCAGCAGAGAGCGCCAAAGCGAAAAAAATCGGCTTTCTTTGTGGCGACGACGTCGTCGTTTTAGTTGCCGTACGTCGCTGTCGCCGTCGGTTGGGTGCAAAAAAATAATTCTTAACTTATACATATTGTGTGCTTAACATATTTAAATCAAAGCAAAGAAAATACAACAAAATCAAATAATTAAAATTGTTAAAAAATGCAGCCAAATTAAATGCAAAAAACAAATTAAACTAAAACAAGTGCGCAGTAAAAACAAAAAATAAATTAATTTGTAATTACCAAGTCGACATATAGTTACCACCACCAACACACACACACACCAGCACTATTTGATTACAATTGAAATTCGTTTTAGTATCAATTTTTTTTTATTATATATTTTATTTTTTCGTATTTTACTTATATTATTTTTAGAATATCGATTTTGTTGGGGCTGCCAGCAAGCAAGCAAGCAAGCAGGCAGAGCAAAAGTTCTTTTAGTAGTCACACGCTGCTGCTTTTGCCCATCCGCGACGTCTGTCTTTGTGTGTGTGTGTGTGTGTGTGTGTGCGAGTGTGTGTTAGTGTGTGTTCTCGTCTGTTGTCTGTTTATTTAGAAAATATTTATGATAAGTGTCAGACCGTTAAAATGTGTTAAGAATTATATATGTACTAATTATGTACTTATATATAATATATATATACACTTTGGTATTACCTAACAGCCGTGCAAAAATAAAAGTCTGTGTCAGTTCCTGCGCCGTCCAGCAGCAGCAGCAGCCGCCGCCGCAGACACAGCAGCAGCAACGGCAACGCCAGACAATACGGCAGAGAGCACAAGAAGAAATCAGCTTTGTCCGCCATCTCTAGCGCTTCGATCTTCATCAGCAAACAGCTGCTCAGCACAATTGCGCGCTCAAGCTAACTCTCAGTTAACGCTCTCTTGCCTATGAACGTTACTCTCTCTCACTCTCTCTTCTAGAATTCTTCTAATATTTCACCTACATTATTTGCATACAAACACAAGTGCACACACGAGCTGCTACGTGCCATAATTTGAATACCCTTTAGCAGCTATGGCTATGTGGGCTTTATGTTCAATTATGACGTCTGGGGTGGTTATGCATATATAATTGGTTTGGAGCTCAAGAAAGTTTGGGAAAGCTTCTTAAATTGTCATAATTCATAACAAGTTAAAGTCGTGTTTATAATATTAAAACTATCTTAAAGCACTCGACCAATATTCATCTCTGTTTTTATATAAAATGTAAAAATTGCCAAAGCAATCAACTACTAGTTTCCTGAAGAAGCTCTAAGCTCCCATGGCAAGCAAAGTAACAGACGAAAAAACATATAAAATACATTTTAGACACCTTTTTCACTTTTTTATGTTTTCCCAACTAAACTAATTTTATTGCTTTACTAGCGGAAATGTCGCTTAATGATTAGCAATATTCAATGTAATCTCTCGTCAAAACTTAATGACTCACAAGCTGTATTTTTATTCTAAAGAAGAAAACTGTAACTTTCACCTAAAGCCTGTCTTCGGCTCACTTTTCTTTGTTTTTCCCAATATTACTTTTTTGAATTAAAACTAATCATGGCATGTACTTCTTGAATGTCTCTTAATTATTTTCAGAAATTGACTAGCTGGAAGCTATAAATTTTTTATATCTATAAACAATTCTCTCAAGTTGCGTATACCGGGAAATACTGCAAAATGCGTCAATATATTTCTTTTAGTCAATTCGTATGGAAAATACTTTTTAGTTGTTTGATTGTCTAAGGCTTCAATTTTCTTCAGTGCTCATATAGCCGAAAACTATTTACAAAAGAATTTTTACTACATATCATATCAAATAGAATTATTTAAAAAAAAAAGTAATTTGATAACACATTAAGTTCAGTAATGCCTATTTCTTAGAAAACAATAAAATTTGCTTTAATCTCAGTGCTAAAGCTTATAATCTAATAGGCCAGTTGTCACTTGATGGTCTTTTGTTTAGGAAGCCGAGTATATGATGTAATTTTAGGAGTTTTAGATAGAAGGAAGTCATTGCTTTTCAACCATACTGTTATACTAATTAATTTAATGGGTTACGCCTATAAATTAGTTATGAATCTCCATTCGCTTTATCGTACAACCAAAATAAAATAAACTTAATTGATGATTGTATCGGGAAAGCTCTCGCTTACATTTAATTAAAGAATATATCGGCAGATCTCTTGCTTCATTTAATTAAAGAGTATATCAGGATATTTCTTGCTTCAAATCAACCCGATCTTTTTTTATAGAGTTTAGCTCCATTTTCATCTATATTATAGTCCACTAATCCTGAGTTCTAAAGCTGCTAAAATAAATTATTTAAGACATGAGAGTGCTAAGGTTGAATTTACGAAAAACTTATTTTTGCTCATTTGTTACTTATTTTTACAAACTTTTACCCCCTTTTACTGCTCAAAATGTAAGCTTCCTTATAAAAAAATTAAGCTAAAAAACAAAATATTCACTGTAAGCCGAAATTCTTAATGTTTGTTAACCTTTATTTTTAATCCTAACTTATTTCAATAAAATTATTCTGTATATTCTAGTAGTAATTATTCAGAAATTCTTAAAATTTGTTTACCTTTATTTAAATACTGCAAGTTCCCAACCTATTTCTATAAAATTATTCAGTAGAGTTGATAAAAACCAAACTTTCAACTAAAAGCTAATAATAAAAACTTTATTCTAACTTAAAGCTCAAAATATAAATTATCAAATGGAGTAGAGTAACGTTAATAGTCAATTAGTATGAAGTTTCTTTAGAAATAATATCGACCCGATTCTGTACGTTTATGCAATTTATTTTAAGTTAATAGCCGTTGTACCAGACTCATGAGATCCAACTCCAAATACAGTTGAGAAAAAATCGACTAAAAAAGCGCGTAATTCCCTTCTTTATTTTAAGTAAACGCTCTGCTAAACCAAAACCTGCCTTCATGCCAATTCCTTCTAAGCTTTCCAATACCCCGTGCACAGTACAGGGTATCCCATTTTCGACTATTGCTGCCTCTAATAGTAGAAATCTTTTGCTTTTCGTTCTAACAAGATCAGTTTGTGTCGCGTTCTGCCCACATTTGCCGTCAGTATCTGTCACACACACACACGCAAACACGCTTGTACATACATAAATATGTACACACAACTATGCACATAGAAATATATTTACATATGTATGTTTTGTGCCCCCCTCTTGTGTGTGTGTGTGTGTGTGTTGTGGGGCATTGTTTTTGGCATTTGGCTACACTCGCTAAATACACTAACAAATAAGTCTAGTGCAACTTGTGTGTGTCAAAGAGCAAAATTGTTTTAATTCAATTATTGCCACAAATCGTGTTTTGCAGTGAAAAATAAAAGCAACAATAACAAAAAGAAATGTATACAAAAAGTAATTGAGTGTAATATGTACACTGTAAATACATAATTGATAATAAAAGTGAATTAATATATACTCTATATATCTACGCGAAGAACAATTTTCAGTTATATCAATTCATATGTGGCTCAAATACAGGTATGCATATTTTATTTACTAAATAAATCCGCTTAAACGGATGTAGCCCACAAAAAGCGCTCCATTTTGGGTAGATGAGTGTGTGTGTGTGTGTGTGTGTGTGAGTATCTGTGTGTTTGAATTTGTTGTTGATATTTCCGTTTCAAATGGTGGCCGGTTTACACATGCAAATGTGCTGCTAGCTAAAGTGAATTGACTTTCAACCAACAAACTACAAAAAAAAAACAGCAAATCGAAAGAGAAAAAAAAACAAACTGGTTCTAATTGATTGAGTGATTGGACGCATATACAGACACACGTTTTACAAGAGTTTGTCAAATTTGTTGCTACAAATTAACAAGTTCCAATTGACACATTTGGCTAGAAGTTCGATGAGCTTATCACACACACACGCACATACACTTGCGGACGTAAGTTAATTAACATAAAAGTGTGAAAAATGTTACCATTTCGATAGAGTACAGTAAGTGGTACCAAATTAGAACTATTTGTTTGTACAGGGTAATACCTTTTGTGGTTGCGAAGGTTATGTTTACCTTATAAAAGACACCTGCAATTAGATTTTCGACAGCATTTTTGTCTTGTACCTTGCCCCATAATGTGTGGATTACAATATTATGTAAATGTCAACCACATGACTTCGAAGAGAGCTCGATTTTTGTTGAGAGAATAGGGAAATTAGCATTTTATTTAAACATTCCCAGCAGCAGTTTGTTCAGCCAAACCGTGTTAATTAATAATTAAAGCACAAAAGATCAGCAATCGATATTTTTATATTATAAAATTTCAAGCATTTTCAATCAAAAGCAATCAAAAATCAGTTTCTTTTTGCAGCCTAACCGTGATATGAATGTTTCAGGCAATCATTTTTCTTACAATTCAATATTATTATATATTCTTTGCTTTTTCGTAATATGTTTCTTACTTAACTGCAATATATTAAGCGGATAAAGTGTTTTCTTTAGTACAAACAGCAAACAGCAACAAATTGCCAGTTGATCTCATAAAAGGGATGGTACATCTAGTGTTTGCAATTTAAGCTATCGATTACAAGACTTCCAAGAATTCCGTTGTTAATCGGAAAGGGAGGTAAATGTTGTGAAATCGATTATATTTATGAAATAAGATGCATTTCGCTTGAAGATCGTTAGATCAATGTTGATAAAGTGTTTACTGCGGATTTTGGTCTTGTGGGGATGCCCCTACGTGTGATTTTACTGTTTGTGGAGGATCTGCGCATTATTTGCGAAATGATAGCAATTGATTGGTCCTTCAGAAACTGCAATTTGATGCCATTGAACAATTTTCTTTGGTGGGGAGCTTTTGTGGCTAATATTTTTTTAATCAAAATTTAAACTTTGAACAAAAATGATTTTGTTACGAGAAAAATGATTCATTTTACAACTACGGACAAAATTTGTTTAGTACAATACTGATTTCAGTTTGTCAAGAATGGATAGACTAAAACGCCTAAACAAGACAAATCTATTTCCCATAAAACATACGGGCAAAAATGTATTAGTAAAGGATTTATGGAAGATAGCATGATTGGCGGAATTCCAAAGAAATGGTCACACAATGCTCGATTTTTCCAACTCTAAAAACTGTGCTTTGGTGCCATTGGAAACCTTCCTGTGGTGAGGTAAGCAGTTGTAGCAAATAATTCTTTAAGAAAAGCTTAAACATTGAATAGTCTTGTTTCTTTTAATGGCAAATGATTTAATATTAAACTAAGGGCAAACAAATATTTGTAAGAAGTGCTATGAAATACGAACCACAAAAAGGATAACCCTGTATAAAGCTTAGTTTCTAATGATACAAGTGCCGTTTTTGTACCAAAATGCTGCTGGACAAAATTTTCCGCCATTAAACTTGCTTAGGAACTGGAGCTGTTTCTTATTAAGTTAATCAATTCTAGAAATTTATTCGCTATAGCTGCCACACGCACTTGTACGAGTGATCTTGCCTAAATTCCAAAGTATCAAAGCTTATAATAAGCTGATTTTTATTAACGAGCATCCACTGTACATCTAAGTATAGCTTATGAAAAATGGACAAGGCCAAATTCGAACTCAAATATTTGAGTTACTTTTATAGCAACTATAATTATATCTACATTTATATGGTCGAAGCGCCGCCTAATATTTACTTTTCAATATTTCACAAGCCGTTAACATTAATTTATCGCTTGCCAACAATAACTACAAATGCAACAACAACTTACAGCTCGTATATGATAATAATTCATAATTTGCTAATATTTGAAAGCACGCCAAGCAAAACTTTTGCTTGCCCTCAAAGTGTCCGTGTGTGTGTGTGTGTGTGTGTCTGTGCATCTCACACCCTCCAACTCTTGCACCGCAGCTAAAGTGCCCAATCCTCTCCTGCTTGCCTCATAGTTTGACATTGTCACATTGAACGTGACTTTCAGGCAGTGGTAGCAGCAGTTGACATTTGCTTATTTGCGCAATTAAAATTTTGCAAACAAAAAACAAAACAAAATTTTATAAGAAAATACATATGCAGGTCGCGGCTATGTATATCAATTTTAAAATTGTATCTGTGTGTGTGAGAGTGTGTGTGTGTGCGGCAATTCGCACCTTTCTGCCAATTGCCAGCGACTCTCTATTGACTTTTTCTTTCGTACTTATTTGTCTAAGCTTCGCACATTTATTGTTGAGTGGCATTTGCCACATTTAGACATTTATGCCACATACACACAGATACACACACACACAGATACACACACACACACGCACAAGGCGAAGTTGTTGGTGCATGTCATGTCTCTTGGCTTTGTGGTTGAACTTTTTGTCTTGACGTCATCTGCTGCCAACAACTTAAATATTCCGTACGTAATAACGTTCATTTCCAACAAAAAAAAAAAAAACACGCCCTACTCTATGACGACAGAATATGTATTTCGATTTTGTAGTGAATACAATACGAAGAAATATGAAAATAACGTATATTGCTTGTATAGGTTTACAAGTAGAGAAACGCAGTTTGTATCTGGAAAAGTTTTCAAGTTAGAAATGTATTCGTTTTCAGTGAACTAAGTTCAACTGGAAAATTCTGCTGATTTCAAAAACTTTCTAATTTTTCAGCGTTGAGTGCGAAAATGCACAGCTCATCCAAAGTTCCTCAAAATTTTCACAGTTTTGATGTTATTTTAACATATGATAAACAATATTTTGTACATACTGAATGTCGGTGAATACAATACTACGCCGAACTTGCGTCAGCTTTGAGAAAATCTTAACTTTAAACCTTTTTAACTGAATATATATAATCTTAACGACAGATCTGTCAAGCATAAGTGTGGCGCATTATTTATTTATTATTAATTTTGAGGTTCAACTAAGTACACCGTTGACATTATAGGTAAACAATTTTAAGATTATGAAATGTTAAGTAATGACGATGAAAATATAATATAAAATTAATCCCTATCCCTAGCCTAATGGTTGCATTTTTTATAGATATGTTTATAGTTTCATCCCTATTCTATTTTTCTATAATAATTTTTTCTATATAATTTAAGACCAACTGTCCTAAGTTGTATCCCTGTTAAATAAATGAATGCTCCAACAACTGAACCAATTATAATTTAAAGATTTCATAGTTAATTTGATTAATGCATTATTGGAAAAACAAGTTTGTTCTAATATTTCGTGAGCTTCTGAAAAGATTCTAAAAAAATGAAGCGCTGAAAAATTCAGGTGTTTGTTGCCAAATAATCATTTCTATTGAACTACTTTGGAACAATTATATTATTTATATTTACTGTGTACAACCTTTTGATTCGGTTCTCTAGACTCTGTGTTCAACTATTTTGGGGAGCTTACGTTACCTAAAATATAAAGAAGGTAAAGTTTATGCCCATAATAATGCCTCTCTGCACGTTTAAATGTTATAAATGGTTAAAGCTAAAGAGACTGGGATTTGAAAAAAGAATCTTTAGCTAAAGATAGATAAGTAAACTTAGACCGGTTGGTCAGTCCCTCAGAGAGAGCAACAAAAAATTATTTGTTATTAAATTTTGTTAAAAAATTATTATTTTTAAATTCTCCATTTTTCAGTGAATACTTTTCACAGTGTGTTCAAATTTTTTTTTTGATTCCTTTTCTTTAATTTTGTTATCTTTACCTTTAAAACGTAAAAGTTTAAGGTTTTGTTCTTTCATTTTTTTAAACTTATGATATCTTTATTTTTAGTCTAAAATTTATTTGTTACTTATTTATAAAAATCTTTTGAATATACAAAGCATGTAATAACACAATGCGCATGGGAAGGTTTTAAAATATTTAGTTTGACAAATAATTCTTAAAAAGAAATCTAATTTTATTTAAGCGCTATATCTGGACACGACATGATTGTAGCAATAGCAAAACTATTGACGCAAACCTGTGTTTATCATCAAATAACAACAAACTGAGTACTTATCCAACAATTCTTTAAAATAATTTCACTAAATATAATACATTCATTTATATCGTGCGTGACACCTACCACTTGTCCTGACTGGAAATGCCGGGGCCAACCATTAAACCAAAACCGCCTAGTTAAGCATTTTGGTTGGACTCTAGACTTGACGTTGAAATTTTCCATTTGAAACCGCAAGTCACAAGGTTTCTCCGCATTGCACGCCCTCCCCACACACCATGCTGTCGATCCCCACAGCCTACGCTCCATATTTGCGGCAATTTTCTAGCCGTTGTTGTTGTTGTTGTTGTTGTTGTTGTTATTGTTGTTACTGCTGACGTCTATTATAAAATTGCTGCCGGTTAAAACAGTTGATATGCCCCGGGCGACCTGCTTAACGTATGTTCACCTGTGCGGCAAGCCAACGCACTCTGCGGCAAATTGTTGTTGTTGTTGCTGCAGCCGCCACATTGCAACTTAAACTTCAAAAGCCGCACGTTGCCAGTGGCAAAAGCTAAAGAGCGTGCTAAAAGTCAATTTCCCATAAGCTGGCGTTGCCGTTTTGTTACCTTACCTTAGCCTCCCCAGATGCCAGCAGCAGCACCTTAGCTCCATAATCTACAACTCCAACTCTGGGGGCGCCGTCGTCTCTCAATTTCTGTTGTTTTTCTTGCTGCTTTTCTCTTTGTAATTTCTGCAGACGCCACAGATACAACAGATACAGATACAGATACGTAGAGAGACAGAGTGTATCATATAGTCGGTGCACAGACAACATTTACATTAATGAAGTCTCTGCTTGACATAACTGACCTCACTTTTTTCTCTTTTTTTTTTTGTATTATCGTCTTCTACGCTTCACTTGCTGTTCGTTGTTGTGTTGTGCTTGTTGTTATTATGCCTCTCCCCCTGTTGTATGTTGATTGTCATTATATATTTTACCCCCTCGCAAATAAAGTTCCCTAATTTTTTGTGTTTTTGTGGACTATCCCCCAATTGGTTTCACATTTCCCACACAGTACCTCATGTTGGACTTGTTTACCTCCGAATCCAATTTTTTTGTGATGATTTTTATGCTGGTTTATGGGGTGTATTGGCTATTGGAAGAGTCGAAACAAAAAAAAAAATATATAAATAAATGGTGTACATCAACAAAGGGTGTAACGACAGTTGGTCAATGTTGTTGTTATACGCTTAAAGGGCACACCCAGGTTTGCGCATACGTGGGATGATGCGATGAGGAATTTATTTTGAAGGTAATTTGTAAACAATCGCAGTTTTAATGAACTCACTTGAATTTTCGCTGAATTTTTTTTCCGGAAGAAAACAGTTGACAAATGATGCAGTTAGCGCCTTTTGATAGTGTCTCAAACTCAATATTGTTTATCTATCATAATCATCTATTTTGTGGAACTTTGGTTAAAAATGTTTATGGCTTTCTTCCAAATCTATGTCTTCCATAGTCATCTTTGCTCTGAGACTACGGTTGAAACTCAAAAGCCCTCTCCGTTGGGACTGTAAGTTGGTTTTTGCACAAAGTTTTTTTGATTCTTTTTCTCTTGTTTCTCTTTCAAACTTTATATTCTATGTCTTTCATAATCATCTTCGCTCTGTAACTATGATTAAAACTCACAAAAAGAAGCTCTCTATGCTGGGACTAAAAGTTGACTTTGATATAAAGTTTTACTTTCTATCTGGAATTCTCATTGAAAAAGATTTTCTGTATATTTTATAAAAAATGTTGCTTTGCAAAAATAAATAATATAATATTTTGTTTTCAAAGCAGTCACGTTGTTGTACTTTTATTTTTAATTTTTTTTTTTTTGCATATAATTACATATTCGAGCAAAAGATATTTGACAATCATATACTGCAACGAAAACGTTAGAAAGAATTTTGAATTAAGTAAGCTTAGATCTGATCTTTCTGCATCAAACATGACTTGATCAAATTTTTGTAAAATATTTTCTATTTCTCAGTTGAGATCAAAGAATAGAATAACGAAACAACTAGAGTTTTAGATATAATATGGGTAATTTGAAGATATATAATGAGCAGATGTTTCATATATGTGTTTCCTGAGCAGGCATCGATTATATTGTATAGGTATTTGCAACTTCTAAATGGATCTTTATTACTTTAGGTAATCGCGATTACTTCTCTCATTCGAACCTTTTCATTATATATACAAGTCCCAAAGGTTGAAAAATCAACAAAGAGCTGCGTCGTTACTGTAGATCCCTATTATCTTCTCATAGCTAATCATAGAGATCTGTGCATGGGCTCAGACTTTGAAGCGATGACAGCATAGTCAATAGGAATAAAATTATTTATATTTCATAAAGAAATCGCCCAAAATAATTTCACATAGAAAGAGTTTGCTTGTAAGAGACTTCAAATTTAAAAATTATTTATATTACGAGTTGCAGGAGAATTCCAATACATAATTTTCGAGAACTCGTACATGACATAGAGTATTTCAAGATTCGACCCCACTCGAAGTAACTTATTTTTTTTTTTATTGTTTTTGAATAAAGACGAACGCCAAAAGATTGTTTGTTTTACTTATTGTAGCTGAATTCGCTGTGAAAACAATTTGATTTAAACGCTTAAAATAAAACACATGCGGTGCACAGCCAGCCAATATATCTTTCAACTTCATTGGGGAAAATCGAACTAAATTGGAATTTTCGCTTAGTTTGTTCTATTTAAAGTTGGCCCCAAAATGGGAATACGATTCAAATCCAGCAGCAGCCACAGCCAGAAATTCATTTAAACCGAAAAAATATATTCGAGCAAAATATTGCTGCAAGCATTGGATTCCAAAGTATCTCGCATATGCGGTTATTCAAGTGGATATTGCAAAGTAATTGAATAAAAAATTTTTTTATTGAATTTTTGCAACTCAAAGCTCAAATATAAAATATTGAAATGCTATATGCTGTTTGTTTGTTTATTTGTAAAGTTCTTGTTCAAGTGCTGAAATGAAAATAGAGTATCGAGAGAAAAGTTGTAGTTTGTAGTTGCGCATAGAAATTTGAGAGTATGCCTGCCGACCGGGTATGCAAAAAATTTTCCCAACCACTTATCAACTGTGTCACTATAGAAAAAAATAAAAATTATACGCTAGCAAAATGCTACTAAATGGTAATTAGATAATTGCTTTCAAGATTGCCAGACATCATGAGACGTCGTCGTAAGAGGGCCAAGCCCCGAACCAGGCCAAACAGCTAGGTTTTGTTTGGCAAAAGTTTGTGTTTTTCTTTCTTATTGTTTTAAATTTCAGCATTCTATTCACATGAATAATTTGCTGAATATTAAAAAGAAAATCATAGGCCATTAGAAAATATGATACTGTTTGTGGACAGTGCGACAATGGGATACTCTAAGATCATTTTTTAAGTTCTACCTGATGCAATCAAACTGTCAATTTTAAGTTTATAGAAACAAAAGATTTTGCAAAGTTACAAATTGAACAAATAAAGCTACTATCGCTGGTACAAAAGATAAATCTATAATAAAACATACAAGTGCCAAAATCCTTAACTTTTTCCAAGGGATGTGCCTAACGAAGTTCGCAAAACTGTAACTCAAGAGCAGCGTATCTGATGAAGGATAAACAAGGGTTTGGTAGAGCAATTTGAATACGAATCATTTGCTCTGACAGTTTGTGAAATATGGGAATTCAAGAAGATAAAATATAACTTACTTTTGCGCGTACGAAATATGGGACAAGTCTACAAGTACTCCTAATGCCATCCGTTGCAGGGTATAAAAACGTAGACTGAAATTTAAGCACACACAGCAAGCAAAAAGAAAAAAATGGTAAAATTTTTCACTTGTTTTCTTGGTTTTTCCTATAACATTATAATTTTCCTAGCCGGCAATTAGTGACGTTGGCATAGCGCTCTCGTTGATATAATTTTAGAAAATAAAATTTTTATCGTAGCATTAAACGAAGCATAAGGCGGATGAAAAATTTACTCTGAGCTATTTGTGGTCTGCAAGCGGTCGAAATAAGAAAAAGGCTAAATAGATTTGCCTTTTTGACCAACTCAAGTGCAACTAAACTAAGCTGTTTGTGCATTTAATTTTAAAAATTCTTAAATAATTATGTGTTTATTTATAAATTGCACATTTTTGTTTAATTTCTTTCTTTTTTTTTGATAATATTTTTTATTATGAAATCATACGTATGCTTTGAAATGATTTTTCTTGACTGGCCTTGAATTCAATTTTTGCAGCACACAAAACAAAAAGATTGTGACTGTGAAATAAAAAACAAGAACTTTTACATACACACGCCACAGATACCATATAAAAAATATATAATATATATAAAGGTGTATATGATTTTTGTATTATATGAGTTTGGAACACAGTGTGAATTGTGTGGCAGGTTTCTTTCTGTTTTGTTATTGTGGGTTGAAACAAGTTTGTTGGCGTCGCAGTTTTGCAGCGCACTCACCGACATTCGTACATAGAAAGAATATATAAAACTTTTATAAATCAATAAATGAAACTTTTTGGTATATAAACAGCTGCTGTATGTAGTTAGTTTATATAATGTAAGATAAAATAATTAAAAACTTGAACCATAAGCAATGGGCATAAGAAAGAGTCTTAACATTGAGCAGCTTAGATAAGTTAGCCAGCCAACAGATGTTTTTCAACATTGTAAACAAAGAACTTCTGGAACTTGTTTTTATAGCCAAAAGTCAAAATATTGGTAGGTAGTCACGTGTACGCCTCTAAGTTGGGAAATGGGGCCAAGCGATATGGTGATTAGAAAAAGATATATTTTGTGTGAATTAATGAATAGATTTTAAAAGTTTAGGCAGATGGTTGGCGAAAAAACATAACGAAAGTTCGAAAAAGATTTTGATGCTAGGAAATCTTATGTATATGGCTAGCCTGCATAGTAGATTCAATTCGTTGTCGACAGAGTTTGCCCATTTATAGATCGAAACAGTCAGCTAGGTGTATTACACTTGAGATTCCGCAGAGAACTAATTTCTCAAGACCTGCTGCATTATATATTGTGCCACCAAAATAACATTCCAAGCTGGTAGATTTGCATGCAATCATAAAAAGAACAAGTTTCAACTTCAATTTTTTTTTCAAATATAAATAAAATCTTTACTATAAAAACTTGCGATCCTTTCATCTAAGAACTTGAACTGAACTCTGCATTACCTGCTCATTCATAAAAATTCACCCATCAGGCTAGGGATTCGCATTTATTTTATATTATATTTTTCTCGTTATTATTTAATATTTCTAATTTTAACAATTTTAAATCGTATAATCTTAAGATCAACTGGACTTAGTTGTACCCGTAAATTAATAATAAATACGGATAGCGAGGAGCGGATCTACAATTTTTTAATTTCGGGGTCGTGTTCCATAGTCGAAAGCAGCTCGTGGACCAGAATTTTTTTTAGTCCTACAAGTTCCTGTTTCTGAATACTAAAACCAAGAGACAAAAGATATTTTTTTTCAGCAATGAAGGTGCTCAATATAAGAACCGACGAGTGAAGTCGAAGCGAACAACATAGACAAACACAGGTGAAAAAATCAAGTTTGGGATTGTTATGCATCCAGCTATAATGATTTAGGTACCATTTCGTTTTTTATAGTTGTTAGGTGTACAAGCTTCATACCTTATGATATTTTTAAGGTAGGCCTTAAGATAAGAAATTTCAACTAAGTAGAAATAATAGAACCCAAATTGTTTTAGTTTTTTGTCTACGTTTTTAGCTTTTATACTCTTCAGAAAATACATCCTAAACCTCAAGTGGTCCTTTCCAGTTTCGCTTATGCTCCCCCTGAAGTGTTGATGCTGACATTTTGTTTATTGATTAATCTACAATTTTCGGCCAGCCTGCCCTCCGCACGCTTGCTGAAATTTCAATGCATATTGCCTTTTTAGCGGATTTCTTCAGAGTTCGCCTTTAAGTATGCTAAAACCATCTCATCACATGTGGCGCCACCTCTATAAGCTAACATCAAAGTTTTTTTTTTTTAATTGGAATCTGATTAAACCAAATGAAGGCTTAGACTGCACTTCTGCCACTAACAAGCCGAGAAACGCCTCATCTTTTTATACGTTTTACATTTTTTTTATCCAAAGTTTTCTTTTGAAAATTATACAAAAAATTTGGTCTTCAGCAATTAGCGGTGCCTTGAGAACGTATCTTTATCTTATCGCACAACGCAACGTTGACTTGAGATAAATTTTTTGCGTATTTATATTTTGTGCTGTTTATGCGACATTCTTATTGTTGTTGTGGTTTTTGTTGTTGTTGCTGCTGCTGCTGGTGCTTTGTCACACTTTGTTTTGTGACTGATTAGCACCATAATTGCCACGCCCACGCACGCCTCTTTGTTATCATTTTTGAATCGTTGGCCGCTAGCTAATTAAAAAAGTGAAGGAAAACAAGTAAGATTTTTATTGAATACTGTAAAATATTGACTATGAAATACACTACCTGGTAGTATTGAATGTCTGGCCAGGAATGTTGCGAATTGTGAGTCAAATTGCGGGAATTTTTTTAAATAAAATATACTATTATTAATTACCAAGTTAATTAGCTGCAGGTATTATGCATAGATCCGTCTTGTTGACAGTCGCATAAATTTGAATCTATTTAAAAAGAAAAAAATAATCCCCCATTAACAATAACTATATCTTTTACTTTTATAGCACTTTTTGAATGCTTGTTTTTTTTTTTTTTTTGGTTTAATCAAATTTTTCTTATTTATATTTAAATATTTTCTAAGCTAGATGATTGTGTATTTATGTGAAAAAAGGACTTACAAGTAGTATGATTCAAATATTAGATGCTAGATGGTTCTAGTTTGAAAATAAACTTTTATTTCCACGATCCTGTTTAAGTATCAAGCCTCCTGTAGTGTTCCACACTTTAATATAGGTTTAGGGTTATCCAATGCGTGTTTTGATGAAATATGTCAAACCGAACTGTCTTTCGATCGTCGCTTCTTATTTACTTAAAGGTCCGCTATTTAATAATATAGAGAGTATCTACTTTCCCGTTCGATGTCCATAAGTGGATCCTAAAACCGAAATAGTAACACGCAGCCATCCTTACCATCATATTGGGCCTCAAGCATAACCTTAGCACCTTTAAGATCTTTCAAAGATCAGTGTAGGCGGTTGGTTACCGGGTCTGTAGAGCACCGCCAGTGTAAAATCCATAATGTAACATTTGTTATCTGGGATGGAAATATCTGCGAAGAATGCTGGTATCACAAACTTACTTTTCAGAAGGAACAAAAGCGAAAAGGACAAAGTGTTAACTAGAGTTTGATAAAAGAAGGCAAGTTTATTTTCTTTATTGTGAAATCTTGTCACATCATATATCATTTTGTTAATATTTTTTCCCATTTAAATTCTCATTTAACTGCTGAGAGACTTACTTTTACACAAAAAAAGTTTATAATTCGCTATTAAGCTGGTGAAGTTATAATAATATAACGTTCTTTTTTAGAACTAAAACAAGTTGCGCTCCTATGAAGAATCAAGAACGATTAGAAATTCCCAAGCAATAGTTTTACATAATATGGTATTGCACACATATTAGCAAGATCCTATAACATATTGAAAAAAAAAATCAACGTAACTCTAAGTGGATGTTTTCTTTATTTATTTCTTAACCAAAAAATATATGAACATATAAATGGCTTCGAATGTCTTAGGAATTCACATAAAACGCTATATAAATAATATATAATAAATGTAGCATCTTGAAACTGAATGCTTATGCATCAAATTCAATTTCAACATACATTTGCAATACCTGCAAACCCACAAAAAGTGCGTTCACACCTGTTGAACTTTTGCGCAGCTTTATGACTTTTTCATTGTGTGCCAAGCGTTTATAGCTCAATGTAAGTATTGCCGAAAAGAGTCGTGCATTTTTAAATATTTTATCAATAATTCTTATCTGTTCAAATATTTGCTTTAATAAATATAAAAAAATAATATAAATGTTTTGTAAGTTACTCGGTATATGTCCTACTAAACATTCTAAACGAAACATTTCACACATTTCTGTCAGCAAAATTGCATCTCAAACAACGCATATCGTATGACAACAATTTCTCTGGAACTGTTACAAACTGTCTCACAAAACTTAAATTTTCCTTAAGTGCAGGGTATATAAATCAAAGGCAAGGTGGTGGCGGCAACTGAGTGAAATGTGGCAAACCTTTTGCTGCATACTAGCGCAAAAAAAAAAAAAAATTCCATACATTTAATGACATTGAATTTGCAGTGCCATCTAATTATACAACAAAAGTGTTGGTATTTGTGTGTGCGCGAGTGTATGTGAATAGGCTTATGGCGTTCAACTCACCAACCTGCCGCTGCCTCTTCTTCCCCTATTAGATTATGATAAGCTTGTGCGAGCTGAGAATATATAAAAGATGAGCGCGTGTTTTTTTTTCGCCGACTTAGAAGTAAATTTTGCAATTTATATTTTAAATTTTATTACATTTTTTTGCGGTATTTTTTAATTAGTTAAACATTTGTGTGTCTCTTCATAATAAAGAAATAAAAATTGCTCGTTTTATTTCTTTTGTTTTAATTATTTAATTAATTTTTTTTTTTTGTCTGCTGTATGTCTGCTTTTGTTGCGCTTTGCTGCCTTTTGTTTTTGTGTGTGTGTGTATATTATTATTTTTTATGCGATTTCATCATAAGCGTCGACGACATCTACCAGGGATTTTTGTAGGTCTGTGGGGCTTATTTAATAATGTCACAGCCAACCAACCAGCCGCCGGCCGCCATGCATTCATGCTGCTGATGCAATTAGTTTCGGACTACCTTGTCAACGTATAGTTCGTTCGTTAGAGACGTGTATGTAATTTTCTGACTTTCCCTTTTTATGATTTATTTTTTTTCCCCAACAATATTTGCTTTATGTAGGTGATAATTTTCCGGTAATTCATGGGGCTGTAACAGCTGTCATAGCGTGCACGAGTTGGGTAATCTCTCATTTAGTTGACGGTTTGTTCTGCCAACACGTTAATTGAGGTGTAAAGCCTTGTGCGCTTAATTGCATTATTATTAAATGATATATGTTTTTGCATTTTACGAAATTGAGGCTTTAACTGAGCTTATCTGGTAAATTTGTTTACATTTGTCAAGTGCAATCTTGGTTTTTTTTTTCTTTAGTCTAGTGTAAACTTGCTAGAGTTGCTACAAGGCAGAGCAAAACCAAGTTGAAATCGAAAAGAAACAAAAAATAAAATCCCACGCAATTTGCTAATGTTTCTAATGAGCCTTAAAAAGATAAACCATTAACTAATTACACTTTTTTTTAAGCTGGGAAATAAATTGAACTAAAGTTGGCTTTGACTCTCGCTGGCTCTTTATCTTACCATTGCGGAAGCACATAAAAATCATTTAATTAAAATAATAGTCAAAGGCATAGTCGACTTTTTAGATTTTTTTTTGCTAAAATAACTTATCTGTGTATATTTTTCTGAAGAAATGTTTCTTTTTTATTTTTTTTAACGCTGAAATTCGAATTTGTCAACGTATGCCTGCTCTCAGCCACCAAAGCTTTTTTACCATTCTCAGCCAGCTGCATATTGAAGACTGCATTGAACGATAAAGAACTATAAAATATAATTTTTATATAAACTTTTTAAAAATAATTTATACACTTAATTTTTCCTTCGCAATCTAGCGTACTGTTGTATCAACGAAAATTAACTTCGATCAGCATGAAGCGCATATTTAAGTGTAAAAAATCGTTTTTATTACCGATTAGTTTTTAATCGACTCATATATATATGTAAGATCTTCAGAAAATGTACCCAATTTGTAGTACAGTTCTTCTAACATAAACCCGAAAGAGGTATATTAGTTGCTTAATATAAAGAGAACCATTAAAAAAGTCGAAAACAAAAACAAGCGGCGTTTGATTTTCCCCATTAATATTGCATTCTAGAACTTCTAACAAAAACTAGCGTTTAAAATACTTAAAAATGTTTTTAAAAATATAATACCCTTAAGCGCTAGAGTAAGTGCGCCAAACTTGCGTATTCTCTATGACATTATGAAAATTATAAATCTCTAAGCAGCTTTCCAAGTTACAATGCTTTATAGGGCGCTGCTGTAAGCATGAAAGCATCATTAGTTCTATATTTTACTTGAAACTATTTGTAATGAGCCTCGGTAGCGCACTTGCCGCTAAACCGGAAGGGCGGCGGTTCGATTTCAATTTGGTTCTTATTTTTTGGAGAGAAAATAAACGTAAGTCTAAACTGTACTCAAATCTAACTTACTTTCTTCAAATGTTGTCATTAAGCTATACAATATATTTTATTTACTAAGAATGATTTTTACGGTAATCACACTCACTCAAAAGATTACAGCATCTGTTTGCAGAATAAAGCAGACATTTGTGGTTGCCAAATATGGTAGAAAAATAAGAGGTAATCCGAAGAGGTCATACATATTATAAAACCAAAAAAATATAGAAAAAGTGCAGCCAGACATGTGATGACAATTATGCTCGTTGTTTTAGAACATTGCTGCCTTTTTGCACTACCTCTTATTATTCTACCATGGTTGCAGAGCGTAGGTGCGGAAAAAACTACTTAAGAATAGTTAGTCAGTTACTATAAATAATTCACTTTTACGTAAGAGTAAGTCGTAATGCTAGTGCGTCAGCTCTTATGTCACATTGACTAAGTAGAAATTTCGTTTGAATTTTGCATATACTTTTCCACGTTCACTATTATCGAGAGATTTTAAGTCGAAGTTTTCTATAGAAGCCGACCCTCACGTTGCACAATTTGTCATTCATGAAGTTGGAAGCTCAACATTGACATTTCGAATAATCCACAATTTGATACTGTTGAATGGGGGGGGGGGCACCTTGTTCCCCAAACGCATACGCACGCTTCATGTTCACTATAATTGCTGTTACCGCGTAACTTTATGACATGTGTCTATCTTTACCTGCTATATATAATCAGTCCACCTTGAAATTTCTTTCCAATTGTACCAGTGTCTGGTGACCTGCACCCATTCTTTTCGCCAATTGTTACAAAAAGCTCTGACGTCCGTTGTATGCCAGCTACTAGTATTGGAAGGTATACTTCGTAGTAAAAGTGCCATAAATAGAAACCATAGAGTGTCTATTTATAAGCCTCACTTACCCGTCGCAGGGAGCAGTGGTTCAACAAAGCAAACATAACTCTCCACATGTCGCATTGCGTGCCTCTGACTCATTAGAAAATTTTTGCTAGGTGTTGCCTAAAGTTTTTTAGGATCGTTTTGGTGTTTGGGTGCGTGTGTGTGTGTGGGGGGTCTATCTCAGTTTTCCATGCGTGCCTCTGCTAATTGAAAACCAGTCTTGTGCGTCAATTTGTGGCCTAGCTGTCTATTGATATGGGCGAATACTGAGGGGTAGCCTTGTGGGTGGCTAGCTTAGTTTCTACTGCTTGTAAGTTTATGAGGTATTCACAGCATACTCTTTAAGAATGAAGAGTACTGGCATGGGGTCAGTTTGCAATGAATATTGATACAATATAAAAAGCGTGTAAGTATTGAGATGTGTAGAAAATCCTTTAAATGCTACGTAAGGTATGATTAAAAATCTACATATCGAAATAACTTGGATTTTAAGAAAAATGTAGAGTATCTCTTAAGTATTTCGTGTAGAGAATCTCTGAAGCAATATGTGCTTAGAACTATGAAAGCCGAACATGATTTGGGTGCGGAACCGAAAATCCAAAGATAATATAAGCTTTTAGAACGAAGTAGTAGGATGTTCAGTTAGGTATTCGGTGCAACATTAGGATATAAATTTAAAAATCTACATATCGCAATAACTTGGTTTTTAAGAAAAATGTAGACAATCTTTTAAGATTTATGCGCTTCAATCTAAGAAATCCGAACATGTTTTAGATGCGAAACCGAAAATCTAAAGAATATATACTATACTCTCTGAATTTGTTAAGAACAACGTTGTTGAATCTGCGCATAATACTACTGCATACCACGGGGATTTGACACAGATATTTTAGAAAACATTTTTTTTTTTTTAATAAAAATCACATAAAAATTCTCTCACTTTCGTGGACGTGGCATAGGTTGACAACCATTGTTGCCTGCTATGCTGCCACAGTAAATCTATTCGAAAATTTTTCATTTCATTTGCATGTCTCTCTATTATGGCCAATATTTATGCCAATCAATAAATGTATGAAATGAGCAAACTGAAAAGCTGAAATGTCAGTGCAATAAATTCAGTCTGCTACGTGCACTGATAAGCTTTTATTCACAGTTCAAGGCTTTATGCGTTTGGGCCAACTTGGGTAGATTGGCGCAGTCATCTTTATTTTGATGCTTCCGCCCAGAGTTTGCTGCCTCCCAGTTGGGGATTTAAAAATGCAGCTGATGAAACTTTGCTCAACTGGTTTAACTTTTGGCATAGAAATCGATACTTTTATTGTTGGTCAGTCATTGTTTGTGACTAACTGTGTCGACTCTCTTCTAACTTTGTTGTGTGCCTTTGGGCAGGGATTTGAGCAAAATTCCATAGAATTATCTATTTGCCTTAACTCTTTTTGTGTTTGGCAGTTCTAAATGTCATGAATTTTTAAAAAGTTAAACCCGCCTCTTGGTTTTTTTTTGTTTTTTTTTTTGAGTGGGTTGTGTGTATTTTAGAAATAAGTTTCAACTACGCAGTAGCTTTAGCTTGACATAACTAACAAACAACAACTGACCTAATTCCCAGGAATATGAGCTGGCCAACGTTTAGTATGTTTAATTGCCTAGCCTGGTAGACATTAGGTCAGAGGATAAGAGTGTGTACATGCATAAAAAGAGCTCATTTTATTGGGGAAAAAAATGCTGGAAATGTATACACCTTGCGAGGGTGGCATAAGTAATCGAATATGATTAGTGAGTGAGTAAATTGGAGTGCTTGACCTTCACGGCAGTGCGGAATATACTGCGACTTTGGTGGTCTCTGAAGAGCAGCCAACTGTCAGCTGTTTTGGTATTTAGTTTTGTTTAATCATAAATAGATTTTTTGCTTAATAACAAAATTGAAAGCCAACTTCAGTGGGTTCTTTTAGCTGATTACGTAAATTTTGTTATTCTAATAAAAATGGCCGCTTTGATGAATCAGCGATGCGCCACAAAAAGAATGCAATGCTTAGGTCATTTACAACCGCCATATTTTTCTAATACTTTGAAAGAATATATATTCTATATTATTTTGTGGTTAAAGACTACAGTATATTGTAATTAATCATAAAGACATGCAAAACGTCAATGAAGTATTGGCGCCGAACTGTTTTGAGTGCTTGTAAAAAAGTTAATGTTTCATTCGTATCGGTATTGGCAACAAGTGTATCTGGTCCTTCATATTATGCATTTTTTTTTAAAGATTTACTATCAAATTTGTGTGTTTTAAGCAAAAGAGTTGGGTTAGCGCCACTACAGACGCCATTGACTTGGAACACAATATTGCTATTGATGACTCATACCATATGAGTTGCTTATTTCTTTGGGATTGTGAGGAAACCACAATTTGAATGAGTCACGTAAATCTTTTTCAAAATTTTTGCTTTAGGAAGTGTTACATGTTTTGAAAAATTGAGTGTCCCTCTACTCTCGACTGTCCCGCTGCTGCAGAAGCTAACTCTTTCCCCAAATATGGTTTTATTAGAAAGAGAATTTAAATTTTATTGTATTATATTTTAAAATGAACTCTGTCATAATATCAGCCCAACTTCTCAAGGAGTCAGATAGAAAGACTGGAGCTACCAGTTAGGGCAGCGAAATCTGAAATTTTCATCGAATTAAGTTTTTACTACATCGGCGGTTACAGTTTATGAATCGAGGCGCTTCAATTTTAAAAGTATGTGGACTTGAACGCTTGTACCCGAGATCTGATAGAAGAAATTGCAATTGGCTCTATAACAACTATGTATATTTTTTCCCTGCGCTGTTCTTATTTTGGTAAATTGTCGCCATGATTAAGAACGCAATGTCTGGCAATTCCTTGGGAACGATAATAGGATCTCTATACTACCGATGGCACAGAACATTGATATGCATAACGAAACTCCAAGATTTATAGTGTAAATCCTTACATGATGGTTTGTTAGATCTAACTGATAAAAGCTATTTTAAAATAGGTTGAAAGTAACAACTGAGTGAGTTCAAAATTGAATAGTAGGCTGTTGTGAGAACGAATAAAAAGAGACTGTGGAGAATAATGGATTCAATAATAATGATAGGTCATGGGCGCAATGGATCCATGGAATCAAATTGGATAAATGAATGAATGATCAGAGACTGGAGAATAATGTATTCCAAAATGATAATAAATGTAAAATGTGATGTTGATGCACCAAATTATGGGAATAAAGAATTTAAAGCAGTAGAAATAAATGATTAAGGACTAGAGAATATGCCAAAATGAAAAAAAAGCAGAAAACAGGGTAGGCCATGGGAACGATAAATCGATTGATAAAAATATAGGAATAAGGAACTCGTAGGAATGGTGGTGGGGCCTTATGTTCAAGAGGCTAAAGCTTACCAAAGCTGTGATGCCTAACGCAGAGCCAGAAGACAATTATTCGAAAATCCAGACAGCCCTTAAAAAGCGACTCTTAATGAGTAAGAAATTTTTAGTCTATAAAAAGCAATGCTACAGAGCTTTTACGCATACACAATGTATCCTTTACGACTTTTCCTGCGAAAAATGTTTGGAACTTAATATATTTTCTTAAATACGATTTTAAATTGAAAAAATCTACCCCAGCACTAATTTCTGTCTCTGCAGCAGACTTGCATTGTGATAAGTTTTAACCTAAAACCTTGTGCATTGCCCTAAATTTATTTCATTTTAGTTTTTGAATTAGCGAATAGTTTCTTTAATTTTAACTTTTCGTTACCCTCGCGTTTACCCTCTTGTACTTGTGTTTAGACATGTGTGTAATGAAAATAAAAAATGCAGCCACGTTTCAGCACCAGCTAAAAAGTTGCCGCCTCTCGTCTCCCCTCCCATGACAGAGTTTCCTTTTCTATTGCAACTATTTCATTCCCTGCATATCCCCTTTGGTTGCCATGTAGCACAGTTGTTGGTTCTGTACCCCAACGAGTAGGGACTTGAGCAATGCACGGAATATTGAGCACTTTCGCTGAAAAATTTTCCCGAGCTGCTTTTGTTAATGCACTTGCCATTTGGATGGGGGGAGGGGGTTGCAGTTGGTGTTGACGCAGTGTAGCTGGAGGAAGGATGTGGGAGTTGGTCGGTTGGTTGCTCCATGCCAGAGCTTCAGTAAAGCGCATACAAAATCATATAAAACTTATTGTTCCATTTCCTTTCACTTTATGTAAATTTAACAGCACATTATTCTTGCACTAGCTCACACACAGATACACACTCGCGCGCACACAGATACACACACACACACTCGCACACGACTGCCCATATTTGCATACGTATTTGTTGTTGCAGTTGCGTATTTACATTTAAAAGCTGCATTGTTGCACATGGTATGTTGTCTTTCTCTTTATATTTACATAGATGTGTTGTTCCAACAAGTTGGGAGTGGTGGGAGGAGAACGACTGGCTATGTGTGTGTGTGTGTGTGTGTATCACCCCATGAAGTTTATAGCCCGCTTGGTGATTTGATTGATTTACTGATTGAGCTTAAGCAATGCCAACAATGTGCGTCTTGATAAGGTCAAGGCTTTTACACAAATAAGTATAGATACATTTTATTCTCCCTTTGTTTAGGAGGGACCGGATTATAGGCTTTACGCATTAGGCCTAATTGGCGTATACTTAATAGAGCGCAGGTCGTGTTGTTTGTAATGCACTTTGTGAATATTTGAGTAATTTGCTGCATAACTAAAATAAAGCGCTGGAACCTATTTATTTGTACTTGAATCAATTGAAGCAATTGCTTTTATGGTTTCTATGATACTTGAAAAGATTGGCTATGATGCGCTGATTAGACTGATGAATGCTGCAAACAGAAGTAATTGCAAAATTGCTTAACGCAAAATTACGCACTTAACTATTTATTTTGCTTTTATGAAAGTTTATCTGCGCAGTGGTTCGATTACGTTAAGTAGTTTTAGGCAGAGTAAGTAGTAACTCACCGCTATGCAAAACCTCATTCCCATTAAGTAATTAGTTAAGCTACATGGAATTTACAAAGCTGGCATTGTATTGGCAGCAACATTTGACCTAGCTCAATAGCCAACTAATACCTATAATAACTGGGTCAGAATAAAATCGTGAGCTACGCTAATGTTACTTCAGAAGATGTTAGCAAATAATTGACTTTAAAAACCCCCAAACTTGTATTCTATAATGGATTTTTTGTTCATGTAATTTGTATTGAGTTTGTGTCTCTTAGAAAAACTATTTTTCGAATCTCTCTAACTTAATGCAACAAATCATTCGGTTTCAAACCACATAAAAGTTTCCCCCTGAAATAAGAAATATATATAGATCCTAGAGCACAGGGCCATAAAGTTGTGGCTTGGTTGATAGAGGGGCATTTAAGATGAGCAGTTTATCAGCCCATCTTTCCGATTCTGGACTAAGCTTTCAGAAATTGCCGCATTCTGGCTTGTTATGCAACAGAATATCCTTTGTTGATGATGGTCCTGTAACATCGCCTTAGTCTCAGGGGGTAGGTAAGGTTGATATTTGTATGAAAAAAGGCGCTATATTAGCGAAGTTTCCATTCGTGGCCAATCGAGCAAAGCCTGGATTTGGGTTTTAAAGCACTCATAATACAGCAGTTACTAAAACGTACTGCAAAACTTGCCTTAAAATTTATGATTGACAAGGAATAGTCATCTTGCAGGCGCGTTTTTATAACTAAAAAAGTATTTCCAACTTAAGTAAGTTTCCAAATCGATTTTAACGAGTTGGTGGATCTGTCTGCAAAGTATATACATAAGTGTTGCTTAGGACAACCGAACAATAGTTTTTAAATCATAGTTTCTTACGAGATTGATTTTGGTTGAAACTATATAGTATATAGAGCTGAAACTCTATAAGTATAGTATTAATGATTTTCGTAGCCATCTAGAGAGTAGTTTGAGCGTTCTTGTGCACTGAATCTTTAATATTTGAAGACACATCTATCCGAACAGATGTGTCTTCAAGTATCTGTGTATAGATTTTTTTAAGTCTTTTGGTTACGGGATTGATTTTGTTTGTTTGTTGTGGTATCTAGAGCTTAAAGTTTTTCAGATTTTAAGCTTATCTGCAGCTCGGAGATATTTAGATCTTAAGCTTAACATTGAAATTTAAGCAGCACTCTTATCTAAAACAAAAGGTTTCACCCCCTGCAACAGAGCTGATGAATTCCAACTAGCACTGATATAGAAGATAATCTGTATTTATCGAAGATACTGCTGTTCGAATGCAGATATAAACTTTAGTTATTCGCTAGTCTCTTTTTCAATGTCTAAAGTATGTAAGAAATCGTAATAACGCAGACACTTTTGCCTCTAAAATTCAAACTTAAGCATAAGTTTTTGCTACTTTGAAAAAAAACGAGAATATTTTATTTGACAAGCATTGACTTACCTTGAACTATGGAACAATGTTTTTTGGCTAAAAAAAAAACATGCAAACTTGCGGGCGCCAACTTCACAAAGGCCTTGGGACTCAAGACATGCACAAACCTTGGACTAAAGAACATTGTTGCCAACTTTTCAGAGCACTGTCTTGGTACTGCTTGTTGACGTGCTTTCTTTTATAATTTCTTTCTAAGTTGTGCTTGTATTATGTTCGTTTCCGAATAATACAGTAAAGATTTATTTCTATTCTGCTAAGTGAAACATAGAAGCTTAAGTAATATAGTAGCAGTGCTTATTTGACCAACAAACGGAAACTTCGTAGCCAGGAATACCAACTAATATACCAAAAATATTTGTTTTGAACTTACCAATATACCTTAAGTTCTCCAATCTTTTATTTTGATGCAAAATTGTCAACTTTCTAGCTCTACTTTGCTCGATTAACTTCCTAAAAAAGTTATTTCCCAGAATTTCCCCAAATCTCGCTACAACTGCTGCTTGGTTGCTGTGTTAACTCAACTGACCAGCCATGACTTACTTTGCAATTGCAACAAAGTCAACAGACATCCACCATGTTATATCGACTATTTATAAATAAATCAATTTCACGCAGTTGACTGACGTTTCTTGATAAATCGAGCCGCAGTTACTTATAAACATGGAAATCCATGTGCAAAAAGTGGAGCAAGCAATATTTTTGAGTGAACTGAAAGAAAAAAATAAAATCGTTCAAATAAATTATGCTCACACGCAGCAACAAGTCCCAAGTAGTAGTAGTCGTAGTCGTAGTCAGCGTCGTTGAGAGCGTTATAGCAAAGTTTCCGCGATTTATACTTGAAGCATGTGAAAAGTAATCTGCTCTGCTCTTAACTACATTGCCATCAGATACAGTCGTCGCCGTTGAATGTTTTTCACTTTTCCCCCACTCACGCACGAGACTCCTCGCGGCAACAACAATTTGAATGCATTTTCACTTGGCGAATTTTCACGTTTTTTGTTTTTTTTTTTACAATTCCTTTTCTCTCGTTGCGGTCGCATCGTTTTCCATAACATTTTCCATGGCATGCATGGCTGGTGCTGACAGTCGCGTCGCCTATGTCGACGTCACTGCTGGCGTTGCAGCTTGTGTAAGGCGGCGTTCTTAAGTGTGTGATGATGATGACGATGATGACGATGATGATGGTGGTGGTGATGGTGATGGCGTTGGTGATGATGCCGTCCGCCCCTGACTTGAGCGAAGGGTTTTTGCTTATGCCATATGCCGCACACATTGTTCAATGCGTAGTTTTTCCTCGCATTTTCTTGGCCATCTACTACTAACCAAACCCACCCCCCAACCCCCATCCCTTTGACATTTCAAGTACGCAGCAGTATTTGTAATGGAAAAAAAAATGAAAAATATATAAAAAAAACTGCACATTTTACTCTTATACACATGACGCGGGGGATTTTTCCCATTTTTTTTTTGTTTTTCTTCTGCTGTTAATTTCATCACGCCACAGCTTGCTTCTTGCCTTGCCCTTTATACAATATATTTCCTGTGTTGATTTCAACTCACACTTGGCTGGAGCGGCGCTGCTCCCCACATCTTGCCTTGGGGGGATTTTGTGTTTTTCGCCAAGAAAATCTCACTTTTTGCGCGTGGCCGCCCCTGCCCCCGCGTTCTCTGCTCGACTTTAACATAATTGCTGTGCGTGTGTGTGTGTGTAAATTTTCTTTTGAATTGGCAAGCGCAATTAAACGTTACCACTAATTAGAGCGCTACCGAACCTCTAAATGCTTTCATTGAAAGCAAAGTTAGTAGAGTTGATTTTTCTTTTTTTTTTATGTTTTTTTTTTCATATAAAAGGGCAAGGTCAACCAACGTGCAACAAAAAGTTAAAACAAGAAATTCTTCAGAATTATATAGAGAGTAAAGTCTTTGAAAGCAAGTTTGCACAAAACAAGTATAAGAAACATTTGCAATGCAATTGAAATATGTTTTGTGACTTTGATTGACAAACAAAATCCATAAGAAACAGCACGAGCTTCGGCTACGTACGGCAATATCAAAGGCTAAAGCAATAAATATGTTTAATAAATACAATTTTACGTTGGGGCAAAAAATCTGGATGTATAACAATAAAATAAATTATTGTGCTGCTCTTTTGATACAGTAGAAACTCGTACCGACCTAAATTATCAGAATCAATTTCTTGTTATTTCATTGTAGTTTATCCGTCGCGGTATTGGTTGCCCGTCTATGTTTATCATAAATTTGCAGACATTTCTGCGCTTACAATCGAAATAAAAAGTACATGCATCCTACAACTTCCGTAAAACGATATATTTTTAATACCAATCAGAATGTTTCATCGTTTTAAGTAAATCCTGAAAACCGAGCTTCATTTTATCCATAGAAAATGTGTATTATTTTTCGAAGCATCCCAAAATGCTCTATACTTAGAGAAACGCTCTTAATATAAATATATGGAAGGTGAATACCTAGATACGTTACTTAATTTGATTTTGGAAGTACAATATTATTTATTATGAGTGATGCGCAATCTTGTCTATTGAGAGTAAATGTTACGTGTTCGTTAACTTTTATTCGCAAATCAATTTATTCTTAATCGTTTTTATGCATTTGTTATCTTGTACCACAGTATTTTAGAGTCGTTAAAACTACCTATAACTCACTTCACTTTCGAGGAAAATATTTATAGTAGACCAATAAGGGTTGTGAATGATGACGATTTTGAAATAACATATTTCACAAAAACTTTTTGAGAAGTAAAAGAGCTGTAAAAAATATAATTTAATAAAATTAAGATATTTAACTAAAAAATCTTTTCTAAATGAGTTCCATTCAAAAAGGGTGAAGCAATAGGCCTGTTAAAAATATTTTCTGAATATAATGCCTTCTAAGATATTGAATTCAATTAATCTTCTCTAAAAGTATTCCATGCAAAAAACGTCATTTATTACCCTTCATTTGAAAAGTCACACGAAACATAGCTAATATAGACCACTAAGGAAGTATAAAAAATTTATAGAAATATAGTAAATACTTAAGGAAAAACTAATACCAGCAGAGCAGACACTTGAAATGTAAACGGTCAAAATGGTAAATAAAAACTGTCACTAAGTTCACGGAAATAGTTGTCTAAAGAGGTTTGTTATTGCTTGTTTAATGTTGTTGAAAAAGTTTTTCCATGCAAAAGTTTTACACTGAAAAATAATTTCATTTCAAATGTTGCGATATATATATATTTTTTTTTCAAAAATCGATTATTGGTGAAAAATCGATATGCGCGCGTGTGACAGACACAAAAAACAACAACAATAATGTATAGTAGTGGGCTTTTGGGCTGCTTGGATTGGCCTAAATGGGTGGGATTTGGTAGTGGTTGGGAGGGAGGGGGGTGGGTGACTTAGTCATTAGCAAACGGCAACGATGACGCTGACCGCAGCAGACTTTGGCTTAGACTCGAAATGGCCTGGCAGGCACTAGAGCAACAACACAAACAACAAATATGGTCTCATTATTTTTTGTTCGTCTTGCTATTTGTTAGTTGAAGGAAAATTTCGCCTTGCTGGTATTTTCTTTACATTTATTTTCTCTTATTTTTTTATTTTTACTTGGTGTTTTTTTTTTTGGGTAAATAAAGTCATAAGGTCAGGCTGCTTAGAAAAATATCAACACACATGCAAGTGGCTGTAACTGGTTTGTCTAAGAGACAGGCATGTGGACTTGAATAGGAATAAGGAATATTTTTTTTTTGTGATAATAGTTGTAGGCCACGGTAGCGTAGTGGTAGCGCAAAAATTAGTTTCCGAGCGAAAACTTTTTATGTGTTTTAATAATTTTTGAAGTATTCTTTAAATAGCTTAAGTTAATAATTCCCATCGTCGGGTATATTGTGTGCAATCATAAGAGGTCAAAATTATAATTATTAATTAATTATAAAATTATGATATTCTAGCTTTTATTAATGTAACGTTTCGGTTTGGAGCAGATGAAATGGCAACTTTTTCATGTTTCGGATGCAGCCTCAACGCTTCGAAACGTTACTCGTGCTATAGCAATGCGTGCATCGGCATCGTCATCTGCTCCGCGGTTCACAGCAACGTGCTGCCTAAATATCATAACTTTGACACCCATATCAACGATTTCTGTGACCCCATTAACTGAAAAAGTTGCAAGATATTATACGGAATAAGCCATTCTTCCGGAAATAACCGAGATACATTAAGTAATATTTTCAGTTGTATATGCAATAAAAATTTTAATGTCTATCATGCAATGGACATTAATTTAATGTAGTTAAATGTCAAAGTTTTTAAGGTTTGTGATGAGGAAGTTCATATTACTGCATTAACGCAACTGAGCACACTTTAATTTTATACGTGGTCAACGGGACGTATACGAATTATAATTGTTTATAAGTCAGTTTAAAAGTATTTGTGTACAAAAAATTTAAAAATTTCTTAAAATGGAATTCATATTAGCTATTTTAACAGACTCGTGAAATTTTATATATGGCACATATCAAATTCTCCCAAAGTTTGGAATTCTCTGACATTTTTTATATTCTTTTTGAAATATTCTATTGTCATATGCATCAGAATTTACTTTTGTACCTATTCGCATGGCCCATTGTGTTGGTATCAAACAGCTATTGGACTGGACATTGCCTAATGGCTACTGACATGCATCCTTGTTGTTATTGTCGCTTTGTAAATGTTATTGTTGGTGGTCATTTGTCTTAAGGCCTAGTGGCAGCCATTTTTGTTATTACCTACAATCTTTTGGGCACGGCTTGGACTCTAAATCGTCGTTCTTTCTCAGTGTCTTACTCGCTCGCTCCTGCTTTAAGCCAACTTATATATACAAACTAAAATAACATAATAAATGGCCAACACCAAGACGCTCATTTTGTATAAATGTCATGGTATATATAATATAAAGTTTGATGTTTGTCGGTCAACAGAGCGTCCATGTGTACCGTATATGGTTGGCTTGTGTGTGTTTACCGATGTATTTGTATTTGCCCGATTTGCCCGGTTTTTCACAGTTGTCACGGAGCAACCCAATAGTACTAACCCCGTGCAGTCACTCAGCTGGCTCTTATTGAAATAAATTGAAGCATAAATGTGTACAACATACGTATATATATGAGCTTTGCATATACATAAATTTGTATATACATTTATTTTATATATTATATGTACATAACATATGTATATGAGCCAAAGACGACGATGCTTGTGTGTGTGTGTGTGTAAAATTCAATTATTTGTATTTTGCCGCAAGAAAATGTCAAATACTTGTTCAAATGCCCAAGGAAGATGTCATCAGGCGTTTGTAATTTAATGGTAAAAACATTTTTCACTTCATTGAACGCGTCGCACTTGCAGTGGGAGATTGCAAGTAGCCCTGGGGCACAGTAGACACTCATTTCGTTGATTTATTACAAAAAAATTAATGAAATGTTTTGTTCGTTTTTTAAGGACAACTTGTTAATCGTTTCCAAAATAACCGCCGCATTAATAGGTACAACTTTGTGGACGCCTAGTTTCGTATTGTTTGGTGAGCATTAACAGAGTCGGCCAATTCGCAATTCCCAGCGCACTCTGGTCATGTCTGAAAGGGTTTTTATACTCTTTATAACCTATATAGTGCCTAGCGTATTATCAGTTTGTGAGAACGAAAGGTCAAATGATTATTATTTGTATAAAAAAATTTCCCGTGTGTCCAGAAAAATATATAAACTTCGGTTTGCAGTGCGCTGGTTGAATCATAAGTTCTCTTTCAATTTTTATTTTACAGAAACTTCACTATATATCAACCTCTTTTAATCCATTATTTATCAAAACAACAGAAAAAAACATTTATAGCCAGAACCAATCTTCACGAATCTCTCTTGTACTAGTCGCCTAACTTCGGGCCAGCTCAGCGTCAAAGCCCGTATTTCTGATTCAAGCAATATTCTTCAAGTGGTTCCGTTCTAGCTCATTTTCGGCTACCTTGCGGGTTGCAGTCGATGGCTATTCATGTTGTGGCGTCAATCTGTGTGATACGTCGCCGATTCAGCCTAGTTTTATCTTCGCATCTCTTGAAGTTCAGGGGTTTCCTTGATTCGCGGCTGCAGCCCAGGTGCATTTGCCTAGCACTGGCATTTTTTGTCTAAAAGCTAAAGAGATACTTTAAATTAAAGACACCGCATCTCTTGGAACGTTTATTACTAGACATGGATCAAATTCAATAGATAATTTTCTTCTTTAAATTTTCCAAAATACCGCAATATTTTTAAAGTAATGTGAAAATAAGACTGAGTGACATACGCTGCACTACACTGCGCCAAATTCTCATGCGGCATACAACTTTATGTCGTTTTTATTTTAAAAATTTCATGTTCCTTAGCTTTAAGCCAGCTCTCTGAAAATTTTATTTAACTATGGTAATAATTCTTTGAGAATATTTCCTACACACATTTTTTGGGATTATTGTTCCAGAATATTTTGCTTCAACTATGGAGGCTTATGTGCCCGCTGCGGTTGCGTTTTTATAGTTGCAAATTTCAGAGTTCCGGTTATGCCAAAGAGCTTGTCATGATTTGTTTATGCCAACGACCAGCCAAGCAGCACCCACGTTGTGTATATGTGTGCCTGGCCAGCTTTCCAAGTCAATAGCATTTACCTCTGGTTTGTCACTCATACGCCATGTGGCCGCACTGTTGTGGGTGTCGTTCTATACATACGTTACGTTACGATACGAAACGATACGTAGTAGTACGTATCTTGTAAGTGTGTCTGTAACATGTATGACATGTTTAACATGTTTTTCCTTGGCATGTCGTTGTCGCTTTTCGCTTGTCGCATGTCCATTGGCTTTGGTTGCATGCGGTATGTCGCCGCTTGGTTCAGCGTGTTGCTTGACTTTGCTACTGCTGAACACGGCTTGGAAGTTGGGCTGTGGGTGGATTGGTTGGCACTTACGCGCATGTCCTCAACTGAGTGAAACTGGGAGCATGTCAACTATGCATTTGACACAAGCAGATGATGATAATGCTGATGATGATGATGATGACGATGATGGCCAGCAGATGTGTGTCTTTGGCAACGTTGCTGCCATTTTGAAGTTCACTATTTTGTTTGAGGTCAGGCTACACAATTTCACTTTATATAAATGGGGCCTGCAAATGTTACAGGAAGCATTAGTTGTGTGTGCACGTTATGGCGAGCTGGCTGCTCCTCCGACTTGCGTAGTTTTTTCATTTCCGTTTCGACTAATGGCCAATTTAAAGGTAGCCAACTAACACCTTCTTTTTTTTTGCTGCGCGCCGCAGAAGAAAATCTGCCTGGCAACTAAATTGAATCTGCTTTTAAATTATTTGTGAGCTTCATTAAATTAGCAAAGCCTCCCGACGCCGGAAAGAACTATATCAGTATGACCACGGCGTCAGTTGTGGTCATCAGTTGTGGTCTGCAATGCCACAGTGCAAAATGTTGGGAGTTACATGCTGCAGAAAATGGCATCACAGCGATCGATCAATCCATCAATCAGGCAAATCGAATTGTGTGTAAACCAATATATGTGTGTATATATGTGTGGCTGCTTGGCATCACATCAATCAAAATGAGATTTGGACGGGTATTAGCCGCCACCACAGTATGAAAACATTTTAATACGCTCGAGTTGTGGAGCGAGTGTGGCACGAAAAAAAAAACACAGAGATAAAATGCTTAAGCGTGTAAGTTTTCATTATAAAGCTGCGTGCAGAACTTGCGCTCTGGGAAATCGCTTCAAAAATAAGCTGTGCGGAAATCTATCGATTTTAAACATTCCAAAGTAAGGTTGCCACAAATTCTATAGTGCTTTCACACTTGTGTCGCTATATGGGGCCGCTAAGATTATGTTTTGCACTAACGAAGCCTTAAAGTAGTTTGAATGCTTCAAGTTTCGTATTCTACGATTCGAAACAAAATGGCTTCAAGAAACCAACTTTTGCATAGCTTAAGTAAAAAGTTGCTAATAACAAAATTATAGTACTCACTAATTAGGTAGTTGAAACTGGCGTTCTTTGGCATACATGCAGCTTTTATTTGCTTATAAATTTTTTATCTATACACATTAAAAAAATCACTGCTAATGTTTCGGTAATCTATACAAACACACGCACAGAGCCATTTTTTTATTGTTAGCAAAAATAATAATAAAAAGTCGATTAGATATAGCCATAATTGTGTGTGACTTTTTGGGACTATGGTTACCGCCGTACAGTACGCCGGTGATGTCAAATGAAAGCTATTTGTCAAGTTGATAAAGCAGCCAGCATTTTTATATTATGATTTTTAGTCTTTTAATGTGCTAAAATAAATGAATATTATACTAGTATTTTATTTAAACGTATCAACATTATCTCTCTTATCAATTTTAGTGTGCATGTGATGCCAAGTATCAAAACGACGACGATATAAGCGCAGTGGGGAAAGCCTACAACAACAATAATAATAATAATAATAACAAAAACAGAAAGTAGAACCTACCGAAATAGAGCAGAAAAGGGAGACTGGAGAGAGAGCCAAAAACAACAACAACTAAGTCTACTATCAAACAGAAACTAGAGCGTGCCAGAGAGAGAGAGAGAGAGAAAGCTTAACGAGATTAAAGAGAGCAACAGCTATAATATGTAAATTCAAAATTGCAACAGTTAAGCAAACAAGCCTCATCAGTTCTTATCAATTTGATGTGCCATTTAGCCAAGAGCAGCAGCATCGTCGTGTCAAGGGCAACAGCAGCAGCAACAATAACGGAAAACTTAGAAGCTAAGCGAGTATTACAACAAAAGCAACTACAACAACAACAAATGCAACAACATCAATACCAATAATACGCATCAAAAGTTATAACAAAAACCAAGCTAAAAAAGAGTTAAATGCAACAATCCCTCCATTAAACAATACAACAAAACACAGTCAATGAGCAGCGCTGCAGGTAGGTTCAAAATAAACTGAAAGTTTACTATCAGCATATGCCGACTATAATATACACTCTGTATAAGTTTTGATACCCTGTAACAACTAACGCTAAGGAGATGTGAAAGTTAGCAAGTCATTTATGCCAGAAGTCTTATCACAGCGATTGGGCCATATGCGTCCCTATGAACACCTAGATCTCTAAAACTATAAGAGCCAGACACCAAACTTTAGCATTTGAGGCGCATTTTGTTTAAGAAACTTTGTTGATATCGTTTCCCGCTACTCTGCAGAATTGTTTATAACTAAACTTTTTAACATTTTAATTTAAAGTATATTATACTAATATACGGGTAGCCTCCGCAGAGCTCTGTTGCCCTTATTGCTTCTAGGGCAGAGCAGAACGAATTCGGGCAACGGAAGTTATAGTCAAATGTGTAAATAAGTATCCTTGAATCAAATCAAACACGTTTTGATCATTTGTCGGGCTACAACTAAGTTACATTATTACGAAGTGATATTCTTCCAGAATAGATTTTCTGTGCTTCCTTACATACCGCTGAACCGGAAACATTGAAGCAACTCCGAAATATTCTCTTTTTAACTTGTATAATATTTTGTATTTCAACCAAATCGGTTAAAAATAGCCAATGTTTTAAATATCTAATTAAACAACAGAAATCTTTTTTTTTTTTAATAAAATCCATCCCTTAAATTTTTGTACAACAAATTTTACATATATTATTTTTTGCAATAAAAAAATGCAAACAATACATTAAAAAATATGCAATCTTTTTTATTTTTTATAAATTTGTATATTTTATTTTATTTTGTTATTTGTATAAAAAATATAGAAAAAGCAATATAAATATAAAAATGTATTTTTTATTGTAAGAAGAAATAAATCGGTAGAGTAACAACTATATATCAAAGCAATTGAGAATTAATGAATAGGTATCGAACGTAACGACTTCGTAAAGTTAGATTTAAAAGTTTTTAAAATGCACATCCGAATTTTAGATATTTTAATACGTTGAAAAAAACATGAACTTCAAGAAAGAATAAAAGCATAAAAAGTATCAGCCGATTATCATTCAAAAATTTTAAATTGATAATGTTTGAACCACAAACTGTATGAAATGTCACTTAAATTAGTGTGATTTCCAGTCGTCTGTCCGAGTAGCCAATGGTAAAAATAAATAATAGTCATTCATAGTTTTCCCTTATGGCCTTTTGCTTTCAGTATTCGCACAGACTACCTTGATGTGTGATTAATCTTCGGCAATAGATACAAAAGTAATTTGAAACGTATTTGTTACAACAGATACAATATTGCGGTTTGAAAACGTTTATGTTAAAGTAATATTCATTTTGGTATACCCTTTTCAACATTGGCGCAGTAGAGTCTAGTGATTTAAGTGTGGAAATGAGTTTTGAGTAAACCGAAGAAAATAAAATGAAACTATCAATCAAAAAGTTATTACGACAACTAAAACCTAGTTTTTAATGTTACTTTTTTGCGCACCTCGAAGGTTGGTAGTTCGATTGCACTCTGCAGCACTAGTGCATTTGCCTAGCACTGGCATAGCTAGCAAATAGATGCTATTTGCCTAAGTAATTCTCTGTCAAGTAAAGACACCGCCGTTCGGATACGGCTATAAACTGTCGGTTCCTGTTCTCTGCTCAGCTATAAAATAGGGATGTTGAAGCATAAAGCCTTTATAGCGATGACAGCATAGTCAAGGGGAATTACATTATTTTTTTCTCTTAATTTTAAACTAAAACATTAAATATTAAAAGCATTAATTTTACTAATTATCAAACTTTCGACATGTATTAATTTTATTTGACTTTGATTCCATTTAATTTAAGCGCTTTCAAGTTACACTTTTTATACATTGTCACATTTATACTTTCAGTGTAAATAATATTGTAACGAATTTAAATAACAACAAATAGAGAAGAATAAAACGTGCAAATCAAGAAGAGACGGCGCCACGACAAGATATCAATCAGCACACTGAAGATCAATCAATCCGCAACGAGAACAAATTATATCCCGCAGTTCCCATTTTATAAATGCCAAGATAAGTCGATACCGCTTTAATACCGCTATCAACATTACACAACAACAGAAGCAGCAACAAGTGCTGCCGCAGCCGCAGAAACAGCACACCAAGCAGCAAAAACTCAGACAACAGCAAGAGGAACCACTTTTCCAGCCGCAGCAGCAGCAGCAGCAAGAACAACAACAACAAATAGAACAGTCGCCACAGTTGTCGTCGTCGAAAGGTCAAGCGAATCATTGCAAAACGCCAAACTCAACCGCAAAAGTCGCCAACATAACACATAAAATTTTCGGTTGGCTACGCAAATCACGCAACAAAAAACCCGTCGAAATCCTAACCGGCGGTTTCGACGAAGACGGCGACGAGGGCGACGAAGGCGCATCAGCAGCCGGATCAGCAGGGGCGGCGGCGGACGATAATTTTTCATTTTCAAACGTTACATTTAAAGCCGGCAAGCTGAATACCATAACGACAGCCACGGAGACCGCCATCGATTCAAACGATCCCAAATCTGAAAAGATGTCATCGGGCACGTTTGTGGATCGAATCGACCCGTTCGCCAAACGTTCATTGAAAAAGAAAAGTAAAAAGAGTCAAGGTTCCTCACGCTACAGAAATTCTCAGGATGTTGAGCTGCAGCAGTTGCCGCCGTTGAAAGGTAAGCTAACGCCGAAGATCCCCAATGTTGGAGACACATAATTTATTCTGTTTTATATTTATAGCTGATTGCTCCAGCTTGGAACAGGAGGAGTTATTTATACGAAAATTACGTCAGTGTTGCGTATCATTTGACTTTATGGATCCTGTAACGGATTTGAAAGGCAAAGAAATCAAACGTGCCGCACTAAATGATCTATCCACCTATATAACACATGGGCGAGGTGTGCTAACAGAACCGGTTTATCCCGAAATAATACGCATGGTATGTCGAAAGTTACAAAAAAGTTTATGCAAATAACTAATAGGAACTTTTATCTTGCAGATTTCTTGTAATTTATTTCGCACATTGCCGCCCAGTGAAAATCCGGATTTTGATCCAGAAGAGGATGATCCAACATTAGAGGCATCGTGGCCACATCTACAATTGGTTTATGAGGTTTTCTTGCGTTTTTTGGAATCGCAAGATTTCCAAGCGACCATTGGCAAGCGTGTGATTGATCAAAAGTTTGTGCTGCAGGTGAGTGGGAGCAACAACCAACTTTTTAAGCAAACTATTTAACTTAACTTATTGTCCATTTGAAGCTGCTGGAGCTCTTCGACTCAGAGGATCCCAGGGAGCGTGACTTTCTGAAGACCGTTTTGCATCGCATCTATGGCAAATTCTTAGGCTTACGCGCTTTTATACGAAAACAAATCAATAACATATTCTTGCGATTCATCTACGAAACGGAGCATTTCAATGGTGTCGGCGAACTTTTGGAGATATTGGGCAGGCAAGTTGGAACAACTTTTAAAGACTTTGCCTTTTGCTTTATTAATAATTCTTGTGCCATTGCAGCATTATCAATGGATTTGCTCTGCCCCTTAAGGCGGAACATAAACAATTTTTGGTTAAGGTTCTGTTGCCGCTGCACAAAGTCAAATGCCTATCGCTATATCATGCCCAGCTGGCATATTGCATTGTACAATTCCTAGAAAAGGATCCATTCCTCACCGAACCGGTGGTGCGTGGTTTGCTGAAATTCTGGCCAAAGACGTGCTCGCAAAAGGAAGTTATGTTTTTGGGCGAAATAGAGGAGATACTTGATGTTATCGATCCGCCGCAATTTGTTAAAATACAAGAGCCATTGTTTAGGCAAATTGCCAAATGCGTGTCGAGTCCACATTTTCAGGTAAGTGAATAATGCGCAAAGCCCAAACGTTGATAAAACAAAATAATTAAACTTTAAAATTAACAACAGGTTGCTGAACGCGCTTTATATCTTTGGAACAATGAATATGCCATGTCACTGATAGAGGAAAACAATGCAGTCATTATGCCCATTATGTTCCCGGCGCTATATCGCATAAGCAAAGAGCATTGGAACCAAACTATAGTAGCGCTCGTCTATAATGTCTTGAAAACGTTTATGGAAATGAACTCAAAGCTATTCGATGAGCTGACTGCCAGCTACAAAGCAGAAAGGCAAAAGTAAGTTTGTAGCAAAATTTTAAACTTTTATATTAATGCTGTTCCCAATGCTTTGCAGAGAGAAAAAACGAGAGCGCGATCGCGAGGAACTGTGGAAAAAACTGCATGAACTTGAATCGAATCGTGGCAGGCCGGGTGGCAATGCTGCTGCGGGCGGTGGCGCTGCGACAGCAAACAGTGTTGCGGGAGCCGCACAGCAGTCAGCGTACTCCAATCCAGCCGCAGCACTAAACTCTCATCAGCAGCAACAGTCGAATAGCAGCAGCAGCGGCTCCCTTTCTAGCGGCGGCCCAGGCGTTGACAATAATCCTGCGACAGCAAATGCAAAACTTAAAGCGGAGAAGGTCGACAACTAAGCAACGCAAAGCGCGCTAGGAACTAACAATAAATTTGCATAGAATGATGAATAAAAACAAAATCAAGGCATTCAAAAAAAAAAAAAACAAAAAAAACAAAACAATAAATATGAAAATGCCTGCCGAAACGCCGAAGCAAAGACGATGCTGCGCTTGCGTAAACAAAGATAAATGTTATACTAAAACAAAAAAAAACAAATGCAAACAAAAATTATAAAAAAAACATGCTAATACTTTATATATATATACGGAAAAAGAGGAAACACAAATAAGAAAACAAAGTTTAAAACAAAACAAAAAAAAACGCAGAATTGTATACTCCAAGACACCAAGCAAGCTGACGCTGATTTTGTTGGCTAAATATCTATATACCAATTGGTGGGGCGTGGTGGCTAAGGTTTTTGAACAACAACAACAGCAGCAGCAGCATAAAACTAAATCTATATAAAAACGCAAAAACATATTGTAACTTATACACACACACACACACACATAAACACACACCACAGTAAACACAAACACATATGAAATCATATTATATTACAAGTGAAAATATTATTAATTATATTTAAGCATAATATTAAATAAAGAGCAAAAGTGTTAGTAAGTGAAAAGTAAAAACAAAAATGAAGTAAAAGCGAAGACTAGCTGAGATGATTGTTATACATAATTACGCAGCAGCAGGCATTAAATATTATTAACTAAACTAAAGCTATGCGTTACTAACTTAGATACTTAGACTTAGATACAACCCAAAAAAAAAAAAAAAAAAAAACAAACACACGAATACACTAAACATAACAGACTAACAAAGTTTCTTTTTTTTATATAAACAAAATCATAACGTTACAGACTCTACAGGCCTACAAATAATGTAAAATGTTTAAAACTATGTATGTATGTACTTCTAAAAGCTTTTCTACAAAATGCCGGCGTGTGTTTAGGCCACTTTTTTAGACCAAACCCAACACAAACGAAATAAAAAGCAGTAAATTCTTTGTATATACTAAAACAGAAACTATCGCTTACTGTGCTACACTTTGTTACTTAGCTTTAAGTGTTATCACACGCCGCAACTTTCAGTACTGTCAGCGCTAGAAAACCCTTCAAAAAGTTCACTAAAACCAACCCACTCCCCATAACAAAAAAACAATGCTTGTTGCCTTGACTCGAAGCATAAAGTTAAGCTATGCGCATATTTATACATATGAATATATATATATGAATGAGTATATATATATAAAAATGTTTACTCACACAGCTGGTGTGCCTAAAACTATGTTACTTTAGTCAACAAACTAATATTAACTTAGTGGCGTTCAAATAAAAACTAAAACCCGAAAAAAAGCTAAGCAGTTCAAATAGCCAAGTTTTTAGTACCTTGTTGAAATTGCTGCTAAAAAAAAACGGCTAGGAACAAAACAAAAAAAGAGTAAATAGTAAACAGCATAGCTTATAAAAATTATAAAAAAAAATAAAAATAAATAAAAAACAAATATACAAGTTTATACATATACATAAAGTAAACTCTGATGCTGATTCGATATATTATATATACATATATATATATATAGTATATACATGTGAATGTAAAAGTATGTATGTGTGCGTGTTGCCGTTTTGTTAGCAAACAAAAACAAAATGCGTATGGCAAAAATTTGAAGCGTAATGCACGCCTAGTAAATGCATATAAAAATTTACTAATATATTATAAATGATATATGAAAGTTTGTAAAAATGTTTAAGCTAAAGTTTAAAGTCGTTAGCGTTTAATTAAGTTAAAGCAAACACACACGCACTACATGATAAATTCTTACAAAATGTCATAAGCTGGGAGTAAGTAAAAGGCTTGCGCCGATTTTCGCTTAGTTTCAACAGCTTGGCGTGATTTGCGTTACTTATTGCTATAACTGTATAATTTTTATTTATTAAATTTTGCAATTACTGTTTAAAATTTATATAACATAACGATCTGCGTGCTAGCTATGTAGAGTCTAAGCGAAAATCGTCACAGCGCTGACAAAAATTTATATACTCCATAAAGTGAGCAATGCTGCATACTTTCAGGCTTTGTTTAAGCTCTTTATTTTATTCTTAAAAAATGCGCACAATTTTCCAACAAAAACAAATTCTCATTGTACATAAACTATAAACTATTTATAAACTGCAGCTAGCTCCAAACAAACCACACATACATATATATAAACATAAAACTTAGGCGCACTCATACTAACAAATGTCATTAAAAAAATGAAAATATACGAAAATTAAAATTAACAAATCAAATATATAAAAAATAAAAAAAATATATGCAAAAAAACTACAACAATTTATATGTATGTTTGTTCATAAAACTCACATGCCCATTACAAAGTATCTAAGTACGATATGCATTAAAAAATAAAAAATAAAACTAAAAAAAGAGCAAAATATATATATATATATATATAATAAATGTCTGTTTCAAGCAAAGTAAAACAAAAACATAAACATGCCAGACGTTTTAGTAAAGTAATTAAAAAAATGAAAAATTATAAAATAAAATGTGTCTGTGAAAAGTGAGTTATTGTATTTAAAGCAAACGAGTAAAAAGTTGAGTTAAAAATGCAACTTAGCGTTATTATTAAAATATGTTTATAAAATGTCAAACGCGTAAACTAAAAAAAAAAAATAAAAGCATAATTATATAAATTTATATATATATATTTAAAATCAACCTATGGCCTAAATACTAAGCAACGTGTGTAAGAAAGTTTTGCATCTTTATATTAGCGTGTAACTATTAAAAGAAAAAAACTAAAGCAAATAATGAGTTAAAACAAAAACAACCAAACAAGTTCATAAAACAAAAAAGTTAAAAGATTGGCAATGGTGGCAACTCAACAAACAACAAAACTTAGGCTTCAAACTCATAGCAGTTATTTGGCTAGGCTGGTTCTAAAAAAGTTAGATAGCGTGTTTGAGGTTCAAAGCAAATAATACAAAAAAAAAAACACACAAAAAGTTGATGTAGCTACTAAATCTTAAGCGCAGCACATTATTTAGTACACTTGCAAGCGTTTTAGCTATTCCAAACTAACTAACGAAACAGCAGCAACAACAAAACAACGTATATCAAACATTAAGCCATAAAAAAACAAAGTTTTTTTGTTACATTTTACAAAACTAACCCTTTCGTAACAGCAAAACACACAGCCGCCCCGCCCCCTAGTTAAAGTTGAAAAATTCATCTAGAAATGCCAATCAGTGAAATATTTATATATATATAAAGTTTATAGAGCTAATGTATAATAATAAAAAAAACAAGCAGTAAAAAGCAAAATGTTAAAAATGCCTAAAAAAAAATATAATAATAATAAACAAAACTGTTTTAGTTATATATAAGTCATGTGTCTTTGATTTTTTTTTTCGTTCTATTTAAACTAATTTTTTTTTGTGTACTTTTGTTGCACTTTAAGTTGAAATTTGTAGCTTGCTCTTAACTTAGTTTGTATGTAATTTATGTGCGTTTATGTATAAAAAGCATATGGAAAACAAAATATATCGTTATATACTTTTTAGCACACAGCTGTACTAAATTGAAAAAGAAAAAAGAAAAGTTATATAAGAACAAGTAAGCAAAACTGCAAGTAGTTAAAGCGCTTATTCAATGTATATGTATCTATCTATATATATGTTATATATATAACTTATGTATATGTATAACAAAACAAAACAAAAAAACTGCATATTTTCATATGTTTTAGACTTGTATAAAAGAACTTTTAGTATATGTACTAAATTTTTTGATTTTTTTAGAACCTCTTTTTTAGTGCATATTGCAGTGTTTAAAGCGCAACATTTTTTTTTATTTAAAAAATCTAAATTTATTCTATGTTTAGTGTTTATAAACTACAGCAAAATTCTTATGCGCAGCTGAAAAAATGAAATTAATTTACACTAAAAGCATAATATAATTGAGAAAGAGTATATATATATATTAAAAAGAATAAAAACAAAACAGTTTAGTTGGCATTATATATATATATGTATGTATATATACCATATATATATATACATGTGTGACAAAGCATATAATGATCAAGCATAATTAAGCTGGTGTATTGCAAAAAATACTCCGATAAAAAATAAATAATATATATATATGAGTATAAAAGCAGCGCAGTAAGCGTCGTCATATAAAAAAGCAGCAGCAGCAGTAATTAATTAAAAAAAAAATAAATGAAAAATAAAAAATTGCAGCAGAGAACAAAAAAAAAGAAAAAATTTAGCTGCAAGCAAAATTAACCAAAAACCGAAAACATTAAAAAATGAGAGAGAGAGAAAAAAGCAAAAAGATCAATCAACAATAAAAAAATTAATAAAAACAAAAATTAATAAAAAAAAGTCTTAATTTTCTGTGTGTACGAATATTTATATTCGTTGAAGAAAACGGTTAGATGCCTGCAGGTCAGGTAGGTTGTGTAGCTTAGCTTGTTAGGCTTATGACTTGATTCCGAAATTTAATATCGTTTGGGATTACTATTTCGAATGAAATAGTAGTTTGTCGATTTTTGTGCAAAATTTTTGCAAAAATTTGCGAAAAAATAAAAAATTATTTTGCAGCTATGAACGTCATTCGATAGGAAATGCCAAGATGTTTATAAAATCCAAAAGTTTAGCTTTTTATTGATGAAAATATGCTTAGTTTTTTAAAAAAAATTTTTGTTGTCAAAAAAGCCTGTAACTATCGCATTAATGGCTTGATTCTGCAATTTGATAGCGTTTGGGATTACTATTTCCAATGACTATAATTTTTATAAAAATTTTCGGCATAAAATTACCGAAAAATTAAAATAAAATTTTTGTTTTGGAACTATGAATGCCATTCGATAGAAAATATATTTGCTTAAAAAAATTGTTATCTAAAATGCCAATGACTTCCACATTTGTGGCTCGATAATAAAAATTGAAAGCGTTTGGGACTGCTTTCCAATGACTATAAGTTTGCAATTTGTCGTATAGGGAACATGTCGATTTTTATGCATTTTTGGCAAAGGGTATTTATTTGCGATAAAGCAAAAAAAGCAATTTTGGAACTATGAGCGCCATTTGTTAGAAAATGCCAAGAGTTGAGCGTAATATTATGGAATTACTATGAATTATTAAAATATACTTGGTTTTTAAAAAAAAAAACTTTTATTGCAAAAAAAGCCTATAACTTTCGACTGCATTCTGCATTGTGCAATTTGATAGCGTTTGTTAAGGGAGATTTGCATCCGAAGCTGTAGTTCTCTTCTATTAAATTAAAAACACAACATTTTTAATTTTTTTTTTTATTTAAGGCTCATTGTGACGAATGCAGAAAGTTCGTTATTTATAAGCTGATATATTATCTAGATTTTAAGTTATCAATTTATTTTTAAATGAGATTATTACTATTATTTACTTTTTAATGAAATTGTCAACATTTTTATATTCGCGTTACTCAAGTTTTTGAACTTAAAATACTTCGATAAATTTTTCTTTTGTAATTTGTTCTCTGTATTGTAAAGACCAATACACTTTGATAATATTCGTTCCCTTATGTAGGATATGTCTTAATTTTTGAAAACACCTTCAAAATGCCATTGCGGTACTCGAGTTTAAAAAAAATTTATGTTAAGATTTTAAGTGAATCTGCTTCAGTGAATCAATGCATAATCTTACAAAGCCATATAAATAATATAATATCGACGTACAAATATATAGATTTTTTTTTCAAAATTTACATGTATAATCGTTGGACTGCAAGTGTTCAGTTTATAGACATTCAGTAGCCTGCAGCCCAGGTAGTTGCCCAGAAATTTATTTAACGAAAACCGAGATTATGAGTGTTCAAACAGACTATATGTGTGTGCTTAGAATCAAATTAAACCATATATTAGGCGTTACAATTCAACAATAAACGAGGACTAGTTCTACTACTGGTAACAGAATATACGCAGAGTGCATAATAAAAAAAGCTCACGCGACATTCTATAAGTTATCCTACATTTGACGATACCGCGAGTTATCTCTTTTATCTCAACTCAAAATTTTTAACTGCAGCGTGATGCCAGCGCTGCTTGGCTGGTGTCGCAGAGCATATAAAGCCAACTTAAGATTTTTGCAAAACAAAAGCCTACGCAATGTCTGCCACATATTTAGGCTAAATACTTCATCAGACTCAGAGTTGCTATTAATTATTAAATGCGAAACGGTCAATAGCACACAAAAGAGGTCGATTAGCCTTACTCTACGCAAAGAGAATAATAAGATTGCTAAAATTTCCAATTTCCATGTAGAAAGCGATTCTTATGTTTCTTACAATGATATCAGAAAGCTGACCCTAGATAGATTTTGTTGGAGACCTATATTTCGCCTATTCGTTTGTCACTATATTTTTGTCCATAAATTTTTTTTGTAGTTTAATTATAGTATTAAGTGCATAGATTTCTTCTTATTTTCTTTAAAATTTAATTCAAAATTTAAATCTAACTCGTTTAGTTGTGTAAATGACGCAAATGGGATTCCCCTAAAGAAAATGTAAACATTTCAGCTTTCGTTTGTCAACAGCTAGTTGAGTCAGTACAACAGTTAGCTTTTGTCAGCTGAAAAGCTTACACAAAAAAGCTTTGTTTGTTTGCGCTGCAGCAAAAAATCAACACATTTTCCATTGCAGTTGGCCGTGCGCATTGAACAAACTCGGATATCGATTCGGTTAAAAAAAATTCGCAATTAATTTTTGGTTCTATTTAGGCGGATTTTAGCACGTGCTGCCGCATCATGAAGTGGGAGAATTATTGCGATTTTGTTGCAGGTTGCTTTGGTGGTGAGTGCAAAACGTAGTTTGTTTATTGACCTTGTGAAGATTTGTGGCATTAAGTTAACATCTGGCCGATAGGGATGACGCAATCCCTGAGTTATGATTCTCAACTATTAAATGCTAGACGTTACGACGTCAGCTGAGCGCCACTTATTGCGATTGTAATGCCATATTTATGGCAATCGACCAGACTAAATCAGATGGTCAAGTTCATGCACGGCGCCCCTGATCTGGCGCGTATTTTGGTTGTTGTCAACGTTCTACTTGTTGCTTATTTTTGTTGCTACGATTTTTGTTTTTTTTTGGCAACACAAAGCGGCAACCTGTGCATGCTGCTATGCTTAAGTGAGTTTGTCTATAATTAAGTCACAAGAATTTTTAATTATTATTGGGGAATTCTTTATTTTGCATGTTTTTTTTTTGTTGGTAAAGACTATAAAGGAATTTTTAATAAGAAAAATTTAGAGACGGCAGAGAGGCGAAGAAGTGACAGATTTTTCGTTTACTAGAAAGCTCTTTCAAAGAATTAGAAATAATAATATCTTAATAGTACTTGAAAATACGTTATTCTTTTTTCTTCAGTTTTGTGTAATATTTACCAACACTGGTGAATGGGTTTCAAGTAATACAGGCCACTAAGACGCCTAAACTCTCCAAATAAGTTGGTATTTGTGTAGTATTGGACTTTAGCTCAAAGAATATGTATGCGTAAATAATTTTTATTAAACAATTTGGTTAGGGAAAATCAATTAGATCAAAATCAATCTTTAAGTGTTTCATACCTTTTTTACTGAAAATCTGAGTTTATATTGTAGGAAATCGCTGTAAGATAAATAAAAAATTAAATATCGCTGATAAATGCAATATTCTAAGTAGTAAATAACATTTCTTGATAATGTTTTTCAATCTTAGTATTATTTTGTTATATTATAAGGCCTCTACACAGTCGTGTGCTGCCGTACAAGGGGTGTGACATTTCCAAGAGGAAGTTTGCACAATCTTGCCAATATACTGTGTTTCGGTAATAAATTCTATACCAAGTAAATTTGGAAAAAAGTCTCTTTAGACTTTCAATCTTTTTTTGCCCAGCGCGACAAGTAAGCTAAGCACGAACCTAGGCCCCTTATTCTCTTTACAGCCATGTCTGTGTAGACGTCTGCCGCCGCCAAATTTTAATCCAAAAATCCATTTTATTTTAGAAATTCTTAAAAACGTTGAAACAGTGAGAAAAAAGACGCAAAAAAAAGATTCGATCATCGTCAAAATTTTGTATCTCTTAATCAAAAACTTCCAAAATCTCTGTCTTAGTAGAACCAAGCCTAACATATCATCTGAAATGATTATTTCCGTAAAATATTCTCAGAATCGATCACCGTCACAATTTTGTTGCTTAAAACTAATTGTAAACTTTTCGAAAGACTTTCCGTCTTATCCATCAATAGAACCAAGCTGAAGATTGACGAGGGGTTAACGAAGAATAACAGACGTAAATTCTTTGTTGTAGAAAATCCTTTTCATTGGTATGCGTGGTTTTTTTTAGTGGAACAGCTATTAATGGCAACTTGGCGTACCAAGTTGAAATCCCAAGGGCTTTAAGAGTCAAACGTGGATCCTATTTGAAATCAACTATCATGTCTTAAATTTGGTAAACTATTAAAAGAATAGCTTTTAAAATGTTCTAGTATTAGTCATAAGTTTGATTTTTTAAAAAAGTACACAACCTCTGAAGTATTTTGATTCATTATTTTTAAAGCAATAAATAATATAAGAACAAGTTTTTAAATACATATTTATGTCAGGCATCAAATAGCGAGCGACTTGCTACTATTTGGACGATTTTTTAAAAAAGTGACAAAACATTTAAAGCGAGATGGAAAAAAATACCAATGTTTTTTCTTTGAAATGCTCAAAAAAAAAAAATGTTTTGAGACACAACAAAAAATATATTTTCGTTTGTTTATAATCATTTTAAACTAGTCCACCAAGAGCATCTGCACTTTGGCGCCTGTTAATTAGTGGTTCCGTCGCATTGTTTATTTTTAATGTGGTTTTCTTTTTCTATTTTTGGCAGGTGCATGTGGTGTCTTGGTAGCGCATCCGCTTGATACCATCAAAACATGGCAGCAGGCATCCAATACCTCGGTTCTAACCGCTGTGCATCAAATCTACAATCGCAACAATGGGGTAAGTGGGCAACATTTTCAAGCCATTTGGCACTCAGTCAGCAACGCTTTAAAGATCAACGGTTTTTACAGGGGTATGTTCTTTCCCTTCATCTCCACCGGCGCCATCAATTCCATACTCTTTGGCATCTATGGAAACCACTTGCGGCAATTGCGACGCGTTTGCCACAGCGACTATCAGCGGGAACAATTAGAGTATTACAATATGTTTATGGCAGGTTCGATAGCGGGATTTGTGCAGTCTTTTATAGCATGCCCCATGGAGCTAATTAAGGTGCGACTGCAAACACATTGTTGTAAGTAACGTGCGGCTGCAGGCTTACGGAAAATTTGTATTTAATTTAATGAAATTGTCATTAAGATTACAATGACTATATCTATGGACAACGGCGCACACCATTTGGTACCTTTAAAAAAGTTATTAGAAAAGATGGCATATCTGGTTTGTACAGAGGACTACTGCCCATGATGGTTCGGTAAGTACAAACGCTATAAGCTTGCTTGAAGCTAGCATATATTAAAGTTTATCTTTTTAATTTGAACAGCGATGTGCTACCCTATGGCATATATATGTTAGTCTATCGGCAGACCGCAGACTACTTGGACAGCAGAGAGTTTGTGCGCAAGCGACGTGCACAAAAGGAAAACTCAAAAGTGCATTTGCTGGTTACAACATTGGCTGGCGCTTGGGCTGGCATTGTTTCCTGGGTATGTGTCATTCCATTCGATGTGGTCAAGACACTGATGCAAGCAGATGAAAACCATAAATTTCGTGGCATTACACACTGCGTTATGGTCAACTATAGAGCTTATGGTTGGCGTAGCATCTTTCGTGGTAGCTGGATGCTGGTAGCACGTGCAATACCATTTAATGCGGCTACATTTTTGGGCTATGAGTATGCCATGGATTTGTGTCAGCCGCCTGAAGTTGATACGTTTGCATGATAGTTTGCAAAAGTTAAACAAAATGTGCATATCAGTAAGGTGCTTTAAGTAGTTTTTATGTTGTATATACATGTATTAATATTTATTACAATGTGGCTGAGCTTTAATTAATTAACTGTTTGTTAGTTTCATTTCAAATTTGAAGCCGTGAGCGCCATGTACAGTGTGCGAAAGTTTGGCAATACATTGGTTAACATTAACATCGTAGACTCACATCGCACATCGATAACTTTAAAGTAGTCGGCAAAAAATTGTCAACTGTAAAATTCAAATTAATTAGCAATCAAAATTTACTGTAAAAAATTTATTTAGCTGATTTTGTTGGTATGACAATTGATATTGGTTTTTTTTGTTTTCAAAATAATTGACTTTTAGCATCAAACTATGTAAGTTATAATTTAAAATAAAGCGCGCTTAGCTTGTGCGTCAAGCAGTATGTTAGTTAACAGTGTTGTAGGCTGCTCAACAATAGTGCTTAAGTAATCGATAACAATATGTTATATCTACAAAGCGTTTTAATTAATCGTCACAGCTTGAAGTGTAGCTGTATTTATGACAAAAGGTCAATTGCAATAGTTTTATATATATTTTTTTACATTTAGCAGAAATCTATGTGCATTACTACAAGGCGAAGTATGTTTTTATGTTAAACAGCTGTAGAGCAAACTGTAACTGTAACGAGCATAGCTGGTAAGTACACACTGACCATGTTATTTAACAGCGCCAACAACAGCACAACAGCCGCATTGTTGCGCAAGTGCGAGTAGCTACGCAATAGCCTATGGCTAACATTTATGGAAATTTCAACTTGTTGTACACACTGATTTTAACATAATCTTTTGGAAAAAAACCTCAAACAACATTCGTTCAGTTCATACAATCATTCCGCCATTCGCGTATGTACCAAAAAGTTTTGTTGCTAACGCGCTTAAAAAAATTATCATATTTTGGTTTTTTTTTTTAAACTTAACTAAATTTGCGTTTGTTTAATTTTGTGCTCGCATTAAAACGCAACGCAAATGCAAATTTTGCGCATTGCTTAACGACGCGTTTGTGTTTTTTTCAATGCATAAAATTATTAAGTTCATTTAAATTACAACAAAATAACAAGTGCAATGCGGCTGTTGTAAACAACAAGATGTTGATTGCCAGAGGTGCAAGTGAATTAAATTTTAATGGTTCACTATTATTATTATGTGTCGTTTATTGTTGGAGCGCGCAATCTTTGGCCAAGTTGACGGCAGCAGGCAAATTGCGCTGCTGCTCCAATTAGCGGGAACGTTTCAGCCGCCGCCGCAGTCACAGCAGCAGCAAGGAAGAAGCAAAGTGTATAAGAAAACGAAAAGAAAAACAAAATAACAAGGCCAAAGCGTAACAAGAAAAAAAAAATCAACAAACGTTACAAAAAATACATATAGTATAAAGTGAGAAAATATATTAATCGAAGAAGTGGTGGCAGTGGCCACCAGTGTTTGTTTTGGAAAAGCAGCCAACAGTGCCAGAAAACCAAACAACTTTGCGTGCCCGTAGTGACTGTGCCGTACTGTACTGCGTCGCCGCCCCCCTGTGCACAGCCTAACACCCGCAGCTATTAAACATCCCTGCTGGCACATTACTATAGTATCGCTGCCACATAGCTAAGGATTAACATATATAGAGCTATTCCATTATAATACAACCCCGAAAATGTCATCACTCAAGGTTGCTGTGCGGGTTCGCCCCTTTAACACCCGGTAAGTTTTATATATATATGTATTGTATATATAGTACTACGCAAATTTACTTATAGACACTTGCGATAAGTGCCTCGTAACGCCCCCAAAGCTTTTTTTTTTGTAAACTGTTGCGCTTGTTTTGATAAACAATTTACATGCATTTCATACATATATAAAAACCATTCACTGCTGACGTTGCAAATATGGTTTAATATATTTTTGTAAAATACCATAAACTATTGTTAGTAAATTAACAAGCTCAAAGAGAATGGAAATATCTACTTCCGTGCGTCAAACTTGACCATAATATCTAATAACTTTTACTTGCTTTTTACCAAGTATTTTTTTGTTATTTTGAATAATTTAATATTTAAGCGCTCGTTAAAAATAGCTTCAAACCGCATAGTTTGTTATTAAGCCGCAATTGACAAATCACTTTAACGAAAAAAAACCGCATTAAGTCAGCGCTTACAAGACGTTCATTTGCTTACGAAATTGTGTTTCCGTCATTATGAACCCAACAAAAGTTTGGCTTTATTTCTTTTTATAACGAGTTAAATTTAGAGAGTCGTAAAATAACTATTAGTCTTAAAAATCGTCGATCAAAGCGTCCGTCGCAGTCTCCTAATGCGTTTTGTTTTCGGACATAATGTCTTACTTTTTATCAAAGTCATTATATGGTTTTTCAGTGAGTCATTATTATATATTGCAGATTTTTTATTAGGCGCTTATCATAATGGCAATATGCTTTCAAAGCTCATGTGATTTGTTAGACTTTAACTGGTTTGTAGACAATCCGGTAGTCTTGCATTTTATGCAATAAATTAGTATGTCGATTTTTTTTACCGATGTAAAAGAGAAGTGTGGCACAGTGTTAACAACTTAAAGATCTTCCAAAGATCTGTGTAGGCAGTTGGTAATCTGTTGTGAAAGAAATAGCTATACTAAAAAAATCCCATAATATATTTCTAATCATAAAAATGACATCCTAATTGCAAAGTAATGAGTTCGGCAGACAGTTGTTCTTAATCAAAAGCTTGTAAATTTATATATATTCTCATAAGATTATATTCTTGTTTAATAAAATATTCATAATCTTAATTACAAAGCATTAAGTTTTGCAGACATATATCCGTAATAATCGTTTTTTTACTAGTTTACGAATAAACCTATTTTACAAGTGTTCTTTATTTATCAGCAAGAAAAGTTCGTTCAATTAATAGTTAAATATTTTTATATGTCTTAGTTGTTTTTAAATGCATCATTTAAATGTTTCATAGTTAACTTTTGTTAAAATATTACAATTTTTAAAAGTTATTTTCCAAAAGAAGAGAAATCCTACGTTAGCGGAAACCCAATCCTGTTTGAATTCAAAATTCACGGACCTTGTCGTTCAGAGTAGTACCTTTCCTTAGGAATAAGTGTTTGCTAATGTTAATGTATTCCATGTGGCCCCTAAAAGAAAAATTAATCTTGCAAAGATCTGTGTAGGCGATTGGAATAATGATCTGGTGCAAAAGGAAAAGCAATAATAAAATATACCCATATATAAGTGGCAACCACCGTTGCCTTTTCAAATGGGTCTCAGCGATGATATCTTCCAAGATCCAAGTCTGTCGCATAATGCTGAGAACACATACCTATGCCTCAATAGGAGCATAAAACTGTTAAACTGGGTTTGTGAGCAGATAAGTCGTACATCTACGCCTCAGCAGGACCAGAAGCCAATCCGAAAGTGGTAAACCAGGGTTTTGGGAAGAGTGCTTACGTTCCCTTGTAACAGCCTTACAGGCAACATTTTTCGAACATACTTAGTTTTTCAAAGTAAATTACCTTAATGCAATTGTTTGGAGCTTAACGTTAACAACTTAAATACCTTTGGTTGGTTGCCAGTTCTGGGAAGAAGAAAGTTCACAATAAAACATATTCCTGCATACAGGTCAAAAGCCTCACCTTTTTTAAATGATTCTCGTCGACGTCATAAGCCAAGATCGGAATGTCTACCTCCGATCTCAAGAGGAAGGTGGTATTCTTATTTTTTAAAAAGCTATAATTCCAAGCGTGGCTTGTAGTCTTATTGCAATAATTTATACTTGTGAGCGTCGGAAGCGTAGTGTTAGTGTACTCGCCTCTCAAGTCGAAGGTCAGTCGGAGTTTCGATTCCCCGCAGCAGCTCTATTGCATGTTCGTAGCACTGGCATAGCTAAATCCCTCTTAATTAAAGACCCCGCGCCGTTTCGTTTCATCCAAAGTGTAGGTCTCTGTTTTTTTTTGAGCAGCTATTAATAGAGATATTTGCATGCGCCGCCTGTAAGGCGATAACAGCATAGTCAAGGGCAATCAATATATTTATATTAACAACAATTAACAAATGTAGACGATGTATTTGTTTTTTATTTGCTGCATGTTCAATTTTTTAACTCGGGTACCCATGTCACCTACACATCACTACCTCATTACTCTCCAACGTATGTATAACACAATGAAAGACCATACAAATTAAACGAAAAGTAAAACTCCACTACATGTACTCTTTAAGCTTAAATTATGGGGCATAAAAGTGCAAAAACAAAAGATAGCATAAACAATTGTTGTGCAAACCGTAGGGGGGCCGGACCAAGTTCGACTTCGAAAACTGAAAAAGCATTTCGTATGTGGTTTTGACCTCTTCAACTTGGTGCTGGTTTTGTTTTGCTGTTTTACTGACTATTACCAACTCTATTTACTTCTTGTTTAACTGGCCCCTGGCGCGGTCATTGTACAATGAACAAAGACAAAAGCTTGGAACAAGCCCAGTCAGAGGCAGCCAACAAAGAAGATGAAACAGTAATGATGTCATTCATCTCGAATGCTAGCCAACAGCTCGATAAAGAAAGATACTAAAGGCGAAAAAACTGAGTATAATACAATACATTGCCAAATGAGTTGTTGTTATTATTATTTTTTTGCGCTCTTTTCACACTTTTATACATTTTGTATTTGCTTTAATTGAGCAAAAAAGTTCAGTTTTTATTTGCATGTAATAACAGGTAAATTGTGACATCATCGCAGCCCATTAATAGCCTTAGCTTATGCAAAATAGATGCAATATTTTATGTATTTGTATGTGCTTGTGTTTGTATTTCTATATATGTATAAGCAGCTCAAACTGTGGCATCACGAATGTGCCACAAAACGAGTTTGCCATAGTTTCCTTATGCCAACAAACGACTAAGTACAACAACATCAATAACTTTTAGCACATATTTTTTTTTTTTTTATGGTCATGCCAGAGCGAGCCGCAAATAGCGAATACTTGTAGATACAAACAACAAAAATACATTGCACCCAAAATTTTCGTTATGATAAACGGCAGACCAAGCGTATATACATACACACAGATACAAATGCACACAGATACAGGTATTCCACAGATACAAGCACTTACAGATACATGTACTGACAGATACACGTACTTACCGTATACACAGATACACAACTAAATTATGAGCATTAACAATATGTGTGATTTTTGCACGAAACAAACAACACGAGCGACTTCCACCATAACAAAACAAATTATAAGTTGATTGTTATTGTTGTTGCTACTGTTTGGTTGGTTTGGTTGTTGCTTTTCGGATGAGTCAAGCCTAAAAAAAAACGAATTTGGCCATTATTTACGCTTTTGTTGTTGCTGTTTTTCGGCATGTTTTTTTTTAATTGAGAAATAAATCATCACAAAAGAGTAACGGAGTGCTAAGTTTGTACCAAGGCAACTAACAAAGATTAGATACTCTTGTAGCGATAGTAAAAAAATTTTAAATAATTAAATATTTACACACTTAATGTATGATAAGAACTACAAATAAAAGTAAACAATAACGTATTGTATTTGTGATTCGTTTGTCGTTTCGATTTAGTATCAAATAGTTTTGATATCTAAAATTTCCATATATGGAGAGTTTTTCCAGCATGGAACGTTTGTGTATTGCTTTAATTTGCAATTTATGCCAAGAGTCCAATGATTTTTGAAATTCGATGATTATCAATAAATCGAATCTACATTTTAAAAATATTAAAAATATTTATTCACATTGTAACGTAGGCTATCCAGTTTGGTCTCTTATGCGCTAATGCATGGGGATCGTTAGTCGGTTTTCTGGTTTTCTGTGACATTTTTCTCTGTCAGTTCGATTTTGACTTTGCATTATTTAAATATTAAGAAATTTGTTAATATTATTTAATTTAGGTATGTAACGTTTCTCACTTTTTTACTTGGTTGATTGCACATAAAAGTTATTCTTAAAAAATAGCTTTCCATAAAAGAGTAGAGTGCACATAAGTTATATTAATTGTTGGCATTAGTAAGGTAATCCGGCAGGTTGCAATCTATACCAACAATAAATTTGAATGCGTTTATTAATATTATTGTTGGTTTATTGTGCTCTCTTCTTTTATTTTAGATATCATCTCTTAGTCCAATGTTATCTACAAACTTTAGTAGAGGTGCCTATCTTTATATGACAGTTCATAATCCTGCTTCTTTCGTACATTAGCGTTGGACAGGCTCCCAATACAAACCTCACAGTTTCGTCTTCCTCCTTGCAGAATCTGCAAATTTGAGAATATTCCCAGTTTCGTTGGGTGAAATTTTCCAACTACAGTGACCTGTTAGAATTCCTATACTAATTCTTAAACTGTTCTTCGTTAGCATTCTTGTCTGCATTTTCATTATCCGTAATCCCAATCCTGGTACCCAGAGTAACTAGAACTGATTGTGTGCGGCGAGTGTATTTCATTTTCCAAGACATTCTACATCAGTTTTCATGATATCTTATGTGAGTTGAGTGCTTGAATTTCTGGTTGTTGGATGCGTTTTAACGCCGATTCTACAAATTTCAACAAATCTAAACTTTTTATTGAGTTGACAATGAACTGAAAATTACCTAAAAATAAAAGTTAAATATAAATTAATATTTGCGCATTAATTCTTGCCAGCTTAAATTTCAATTTTTGTTAACAATTATTTAAATTAAAATCTTCTCGCTACACCAGCAACTCGAATAAAATAAAACGTCTTTATGTCTAGTTTAAATGGTGTCAAAATTTAAATAAATAAATTTATTCCCTTTCGCTATTCTGTCATCGCACCCAAGGCGGAACATGGCGATATCGATATAAATAAGTGTTAGAGGGCAACTGGGAGCTACAGCCGAGTCCAAAGTTTTTTAAAGAAATAACATGAACATGGTAAAATGTTCCAAAATGAGGACATTTTTACAATTTACAAGGAAAATAGGGAATAAGTAGCTGGTGCCAGCAAAAAATTTCGTTTTCAGAACGCGCCAAATTAAGCATGCATAAATTGGGATAGTTTTTCTTACAGAGCACAGATGGAACGGATCATAATACTTATAGGAATTCAGTGACTCAAATGTTAGCAAAAATGCAGGGCTTCGAAAAAAATATTTGTTCCTCAATCCCATGTATTCCAAGGCGTATACCGTGCATCCCAAAAACAAAACCTTACATTTATTTTTAAACATTATTTATCATGCTCTCGGCAAGAGAGGCATTTTTAGTAAAAGAACAAGAGCCCGCAGCAAAACTTGTTTAAATCATTATACAGATTAAAAGTTGACTCTAGTATGTACTTCCCATTCCCATTGTCGTCTGTATTATGCGCTCTTCAAACAGCCCAAAGCGAAAGATTACAAAATTAAAACCCACTTGTTAGGAACTTTCTTCTAGTTTTGGGCTTGTGCATTTGTGCTAAGCGGGTATAGAGCAAACCAGAAGAGGAATGACCTAAAATTGTCGCCGCTTTAAATGGAACAAGGCGGTCATATAGCAGAAATATTACAGTATATCATGCTATGTCAAGCATTGAGTCACTATTGCTTACTGACTGACTGTCTGACTTTGTGTGTGTGCGTGTGTTTGTGTATCACTTTTACGAGGGTAGTTTAAGATGTTGTGGGTTATGGGCTTGTGATAGCCGCAGGATTATAAAGCGACTGCATATGCAAATCGGAAACCATATAATCGCCAGCAGCAATTGTGACTGTATAGGGCATTTTACGAGGTAGAGGCAATACTAGACGTTCGCTTCTTTAATAGGTTCAAGAATTCCGAAATCCTTAATGAAGATACACATAATTAAAAGTGGTTTCTCGAGGCATTGTGCTCCTTAATGTGTATAACGATTACAACCATGTTTTTTCATCGATCCAATTTGTGAATTTATTTTTCGGCTAACAAAAGGCTGTCTTGATATAAGTGCTTTTCTTTTTAAAGATCACTAATTTTTGATAAGATGCCGTCGATTTTTAATCAAACTATATTTCGAATATGATTGTATCTGCCATTCTGCTTATATAAATCAGTTGAAATCACCTATTTTTTAATCTTACACCACGAGAGTTTTTTATTGTTGAGCCAAGAATACTTCTACACGAGGTCTGTAATATATCTAATATGTTTGATTCATTATGATATATCTGTGGTTCTATAGATGGTAAAATGTTGCAGCTCCGTTCTGGCCTTGAATTAAGCTGCTAGCGTTTAAAGTAATAAATATCTTAGGTGCGGCCTTACCATTTGCTTAACCTTTAAAAAAATATTGCTCCTTCGTGTATTATGGCGCTAGAATGCGAATTTTTTCTTGATTAAAAATGTTATGTAGAAATGGATGTGTTGTCTTTTAAGTTATATTTTCAATTCTGTTGATTTCGATTGTCTTTAAGCTTCTTAGTGGATATAATTTTGGTATAAATGCATCTGGGGTCTGTGGATTGGAGATAGCTCTTAAGCAGGCTCGTTCAAAGCATTTTTGATGAAGAAATATTCAACCTCATTGGTTTATATGGAAGTATAGTTTAGAGTGGTTCGGACAAGCCAATTTTGAGAATAAAATATTTGATTAGAAGGCCGCTTTTTACCTTTATCACTTTGGTTATCTCTACTCTTAAGATAGCAAAAATTAAATCACTTTGAACTTTCATTTGAAAGAGTAATTCTTTTATATTATCGAGGAATTATGGCATAGGATTGTATCGTAGGCTTGTCTCAAAGTAATTTTATAAATTTTTTCAATTTCCTTGAAATTCCTAAAGTTTGCCGTAAATTGAAACAGCTATTGTAACTTTTTAAGCTTAAAAATAACGAATCATTTGCCAACTTACAGAGCAACCCTCGTGTGTGCATTGAATTGGGTGGCATTTTATTTGATGATGTCTTGGTTTGTCTTCTACTACTTGGTGTTGCTATGTAGTTGGATGCCCCGCTTTGTGGCAACCGCTGTGTTGCACTGGCACATTATCAAACTGTCTCTCTGTCTGCTTGTCTGTGGGTTTCTCTGTCTCTTTGTTGTGTGTGTGCGTGGGTGGCACACTCAGTTGTTGCATGTATTTGTGGCTTGCCATGAACTCAAGTCAACCGGTTCAGCGTGCTTCTCTTCCTCACTTGCAACACTCCCCGCTGTCGGCACCCTTACTAAATGCTGCCAGCATAAACAACAACAAATGTTCCATGCCTACATAGCTGTGGTTCTTCTTTTCTACCATTTATTGTTGTTGGTGTGCGCTTTCTTTTTGATGTTGCAATCAAGTTTTATTTGATTATAGCATTATATAAAAATAAAATATATATAAAAAAAAAACCAGTCTAGCAAGTAATGGACGAGCTGACACAAATACGTTGAAGATATAACCGATTCTAAACAATTGACGCGTCTTTTGGCATTTTCGTGTTAATGCCAAGCCAAAATTTTATATATTAGTCTATATGCTTTATATAATTGCTGTGGGTATATACATAAGCTGTATTACCTCAGCTGTACTACCTCAGCTCTACTACCTCAGCTAATTCGTACGAATGTGCACAAAATTTGAAGTTCACTGAAAGCTGATCTGGTTTCTTTTTATGAACTTTTAAAAGTTGAAGTTTATGATTGTTGTTTATGATTTCTAAAGCAGATAAAATCTAAAACGGAATTTTGGTGTTGTTATTAACTTCTTAAAAAAACATCATAGTTTTGGGGAAAATGAGTGCAGCGATGCGTTTATAATGTACAGGAAACTTCAAAAAATTACGTATTTGTGTATGGGAATTTTGAGGGTAAAATTTGTTTATTTCGAAGCAGTTTTTTATATATTATAGTACGAAAGCATAACAAGACGTTGACGGGAAAAAAAATACATGATATAACTTGCGGGGATTATTAGGAATCTTGTTATATGGAGGTCCTTAATCCAAACTTCGTAATTAAGTTTTGTGGAACTGCCAGCTAGCAATACAAGTTGGCACGCTACGAAAAGCTACTACATAACAATTTTGATGCCCTCTAAAGCCTAAGATGTGATTCTCAGCGTATTCGTAAAGAAAATGTTATAACCATTGCAATTTCAGAGAACTTTTGCAATTTATGATTAATGGGCAAACCTATGAGAGAGATCAGCTTTTTAGCTGATTCCCCAAACATTAGGCAAGAGAAATTTTTGTCTAACTTTTTCCAGGTTAAGCCCTTTTTTTGCTATTTCTACTGCAGTGTTGAGCTGAAAATAATTTGTTGTGTCTTTGCTTATTAGTTGTTGACAGCTACAATGTCGGTATAGTTTGGGCTTCCGAAACAGAGGAGACTTGACAGTCCTTGGGCAGGCCGGTGTGTAGGACCGACTACCTTGGAAATCGTTGCTTCTCAGTTGACAATGTCTACTGCTAATCTACAATAATCTACAATTTTTTTTGTAAAAAAGAAAGTTTCGTTGAGTTAAACAAAAAAATATAGGTAGAGACACTCGTTGAAAATTAAAACTAAAACTACAATCGTTGACATAGTTATCGTGTGATTCTCTTGCTATTTTTATGAAATAGTTTTTGTAGGGTTTTGTTTTGCTTTGTTTTACCATCTAAAAATACTTAGTTGGTAGTTTGTCACATTAGTTGTGGATTTTCTTATGTGTAATCACATGCAGTAGTTAAACGGAATTCAATTTTGGCCGGCAGTAGAGTGGACCATTAATCAGCTATATCTGTCGATCTAATCTTTCTAGCTATCTAACTCTTATGTAATCAATGTTACAATACGCAAATATATTTTAGAAGCTATGCGTAGGAATACTCATACCTCGAAGGGTAAGGTTTCTGAATTTTTTTCCCAAACCCCGGTAATTTTTTTTCGTCAAATTGTTGGTAATCCCAGCTATGGTTTCTGTACTTTTTTCCCAAACCCTGGTAATACTTTTTCGCCAAATTTTAGGTAATCCCAGCTAAGGTTTCTGTATATATTTGATTGCCCAAACATTCTTTCTCAAAAATTCTTTGTATGGAACTTCTTACAATTTGTTCTAAGATGCATTTATTTTTGACGATTTTGAGTACTCCAAAAAGCTGCGCTTTCACTAAAGGTGTTACTTTCTTAAGTAATAGCTATAGTCTGAACGGTGGGTTGTACCAGGAATATCTTCAATTTCGATAGTCAACTAAGTATATTTTAAATAATTTAACTCATATCTTTTTAGTTATCTGTAAAATACTCATTAAAAATACGTTTCAAACAAATTGTACAAAAGTTCCCAGCTATTATGTATCTTTTACTTTAAAGAGTATGCATTACTCGTTCAGCTTGTTAGATAACCCGTTCTGGTCTATAAATATATATATATGTACAAACTAAAATACATAAGGAAAAACTATTGTAGCTATTTTGAGCTTCACGCAAAGGAAAAACTAAAATTAATATACACATTAAGTTAGCCAATTTACCTTAACAATAGTAATTAGTCAACGTCGGGAAGTTAATTGCAAAAATTTTGTATGTCAACTGTCTGTCCATCAAACTATGTCAAACTGAGTTTCCCTTCCCAGGCAATTTGTGATTTTTGCTTTATGTTTTTCTATTTCTCTACACTTGCAGTGAAAATGGCATGGACGCACAGCTTATTGTGGAGATGGAGGGCAAGAAGACCCGCCTACTCAAACCTCGCCTACAATCTATACGTGATGCCGGACGCGATAGCTTTCATGATTTCACCTTTGATTATTCCTATTGGTCATTTGATGCAGAAGATCAGCATTTTGCCACTCAGGAACAGGTGTACAGTGATCTGGGCAACGATGTGGTCGATTGTGCGTATGAGGGTAAGTTCAATCAACTAAACTGTTCCGTTTGTTTTTTTTTTTGTTTTTTTTTGTACAAATTGACTTTGACATGAACATTGAACACGGCGTTTGTGACGTCAAATGGTGCGCGTTTTTAATGGCTTCAACTGTTTACATGTGGGCGTTTTTTTTCTCCAATGGCACGCCACCCACAGAGATTAGTCACCATACCACGTCTAATTACTAGCTTTCTATAAACAAATGTGTGTTTTCTTTAATTTTATATTCAATTTGTGTAGATTTGTATACATTGTTTAATGCTTTCTGTTTGACGTGCTTTAAATTTTGAAATTAAGCATACGACGTGGTGAAAATTTGTTGACAGCTTGTTGCATCCAAATTTCTGTGCAATTTTGTATGCGCACTAGAAAAGTTATATACTCATTAAAATATTATTTGCAATGAAAACGAAATGTCTTTCGGAAGCCATGATCTATTAATTTGTAGGTTGTGCTTTGGTAGTATATTTCGAAGTCTATGAAAATGACAGCATCAGTAGAATGACAAATCAGTAGAATTGTAGAAGTAATGTAGACAATCAATTTTTGAAAAAATCGTGCCAATGGGCACATTATAATATATTCGACTGATTTTGTCACAATTCTTGGAAAGCCTAACGATTGGTTCACATCTGGAAAAAATCAACAAATTCTTAAATGCTCAATAACTGCTCTTTTACAGATTCGTCCAATATGGGCATATTGGTCTATAGTCACCTTGACTACACATACAGGCTTGTGCAAAATTAAGACAGCTTCTTGTACATATCGTATCGGAATAGAGTATAAATATTTGAAATTTATAACGCATGCAATTGTTTAATGGTCGATAAAATTTTGAACGTGTTGGGATGTTTTCATCATTTATAACCGTATCTTTAAATCTTCTCATATTTATTTGTAAAAAATTTTATTGCCTTTTAGCAGAATGCAATGATCATAAACTTTAGTAGAGAATGGCAATCTTTATTTGTTTATTTACTCAACCTTTACTAGGCATTCGTTGCATTCAACCGTTTATGCACTCAATCATGTGCTCCAAGCACTCACACGCTCAATTGTCTACTCTTTCATGCAAATTTCCGTATTTCCTCAAGCGAGATATGCTCTACCCTTGTGTCCATTATTCTCTTATCTGCATTTCTCGCTTGTAAAAGGCATAACTGACCGATGTGGCTGTTGTTTTGCGGTTGTTGTATTGCCTCATTGACTAGGCAATGTCATTGGATTACTTGATTGATTGTTTGACAGTATGATTGTTTGACTGCTTGATTGTTTGCTGCCTGTGTGTTGAACGGTGTTACGTGCCAAATAGCAGCAAAGTAAAGATTTTCTGATTTTTGTTTTTCTAGCGTAGCGTTGCGGTTGTCTAGTTTTTCACGAACACGCGTAATTTTTCATGCGCTTTCACTTGCCAAGGTAACCTAAGAGAAACGAGTGAGAGAGAAAAAGAAAATAAAATTAAAAACAAAAAGTCTAATTTTTAATTTTATTTTTTTTGCCGTGCAAATACAAATTTAATTTTCAGCCGGAAAATACTGAAACTAAATCCAACAACTTTCGCCCACTACACAAATTGGCAACGAAATGGAACAGCTGTTTACTTGGTTGTTGTTGATGGTATTTTTATTACTCTCATACACTGCAATCGAAAGGGTAAAGAGTATATAACTTGGAATTCGTCATTCGGTGTGGGTTTTGGCTTTCTCAACAATTCTACTCCATTCGTTTCTGTTGTTAGCCAAGGCGCGCCAGTTCCTTAATTCCATCTTCAGCATGTCAATTGTCAATATTGTCAATTAGGCGCTTTCTTGGTTGACTCCTGCTTCTTGTGGAGAGTGGTGCGTAGGTGTGTATGCCAGCACCAGCATTTGTGTTCTGCTCTGGTCCATTCGTAGCACATGTCCTCTTCATATATAACTTGGAATTGGAGCAAAGAAAATCGGAAAATGAGTACGAACAAAATTTATAGGGATTTGTTTTAAAAACGCAAATTCATGGATTTTATTTTTGGAAAGTTTAGAAACGAATTATTTGTTGGAAAGGGATTTAAAACGAATCGACAAACAATTTTTTAAAATGTTTTGGCATTCTTTTAATAACTTGCATTTAAGCTAAATTATGGTTGCGTTGTAATTCGTAAATATTTTTTTTCACTCAATCAAATTCTATATTGTCTTAAAGTCTTTCATATTAAACTTTCCTTTAAAAAGCGTAAAGCTGTGCTTAAAATGGGTCAGCGAAATTAAAGTAGATGGCGCCCTCTAAAATTCGTTTTACGGAGCAATCAAAGAAAAATTCGTAGAAAACAGTTTATTTTGGCTTCTGCGAGCGGGATCTACAGCTGAAGAGATAAGAAGTTAAGAAATTATAAAAACCATTTAAAAACATAATTATTCTATTTAGAAAACTTGCACAAATTGTAAGAGAATAAATGGTGTTTATAAATAAGCTAAAACAGAGTTTGGCAGAACCTCAACATCACGTTCTGTCAGGGCACAAACAAAGAGAATTATATAGTGTTATTTATTATAAAAATATTATTATATTATTTTTATTATAATTATATAGTGTTATTTATAATAATAATATTATAAATATTATTTTTATTATAATATTATTATTTAATTCTCTTTGGCACAAATTTCTGCTGCAGCGCACACATACACCTTTCAATTGTGGTCATTCTCTGAGACGCATTCTCTGAGATTGATTGTCGCTCTCGCACTCAGTTCAGCTTTAGCTGACTGCGCTGTTTAGTCTTACAAAATTTTATTTTATTACTATTATGGTTTTACTATATATTATGATAAAATTATATTATTATTACTTTTGTGAGTTATGCCCATTACTGCCTTATAATACATTTCTAAAACATTTTGTTTTATTTATGATTATTCAATGAGCTCACTCAGTTAATTTTTTATGTAAGATTGTAATTTCCCTGCCTTTTTTACTGTTTAGAAGTGGTTTTTTGTTTTTAAATAAAATTGTTAATTTTTAAACTTAACGATATATTATTCATAGTGCAATGCACTTTTGCTTTATTACATTTTTGCTGATTCATCTTTACAATCGTTGTGCAAATTAAATTAATTTCCATTTTTATATTCAAGAAAACAACAACGCGCAGAAAAGAGTAAATATGTTTTTGAAATTTTATGACGATATTAGCTTAATGCTTTATTAGTTTACAATCATTCATTTTGTACAGAGCTTTAAGTTAACACTAAATTTGATATTAATTTTGGTGTTGCCAAGTCAAAAGCACTTTAATAGATATTAACTATGATAAGCTAAGCTCTATTTTCCTTCAGATTGTAAGAAAACCAATAACTTTTTTGACTTAGCCATTTAAGTATTCCAGCTTATAGAGTATATAATAGTCGTTTTATTGCGATTTTCCTATAGTTGTCTCGTTTTGGCACGCTTTCAATATCAAATTACTAGCCAAGTTGGATGGCGACGCTGGCAAAACAATGTTGCATGAATTAACTATGACGCGAGCTTTGGCCAAAGACAAAAAGTAAACAAAAAAAAAAAAAAATGGCTTAACGCTTTTGGCATCAGCTGAGTGTAGTGTCCATTTGAATGGCTTAGCAACGCGCTGAGTAATCTCAGTGGGTCCAAGTGGTTGGAGGAGTCAATTGTTTATGGTGCATCGATGTGCAATTGTTGTTAAATGTTGCGCCACCTGTGTGGTCTGGCAGTTGAGGTGAGAGCCAGGCAGACAGACAAACCGATAGTTCGTTGGCTTAGTCTAGACAGCAACCATATGGTTGTGGCTGCTAACTGGGAACCACAGAGCCTCGGTTTGGCATTAAATTTTTCAAATGAATTTATCACTAAAAATGGAATGTGAATAATTTACAAGTGCTACACTTTTTTTTCTAGTTGTGGCCTTTTTAAAATTATTTTTTTTAAAGCGCTCTGCTGTGTTGGTTATTACTTTAAATGGTTTGAAATAAATTATTTGTTTTATTATAGTTCTGCCGCAAATATATTGTTTTCTGTTAGTTGAAAATTTTTAATTTAATAACATTTATTGTTAAAAATAAAAGTTGAAATGGCTGTGAACAATAAGTTGAAGCGGGCTGAAAAATGAGTTGACTTTGACTTAAGCTTAAGCTGATTTTCAAGCTAATTTCGAGGAATATAGAAGTAATGAAGTAATAGTAATATGTAATTCTTACATTATTTGTAGATTGTTACTCGCTTAAATCAGCTGTTTGGCTTCAAAAAAACCTTTAAAGTCGCTAGTCTTGAATTTCAATTGGCATAGTTCCGAGTAGGTCATAAATGTGCATTATTTAAATAAAAAATGTTTTTGCCTGCATGACACCTTTGAATGGGGTTAAAAATTAGCATGCAACCTTTTAGGTGCAACACGCAATGCAAAATTTAAGTGAATCTTTAGAAGTAATATATATTGTAAAATGTATAAGTTAGGTAAAAAAACCATTAAAATTCTCTGAAAATAAAATTGATTAAATTGTTACCATTTCAATTGTCTTAAAATAGAATTGTTTAGTTTACAATTTCTATTGTTTTATGGCAATTATTTTTTCTACATAAATATTTGTAATCATATACTCCCGCGTTCTGTTTTTTTAAAACTTCAGGCTAAATTTTTGAATATTTAAAGAGCGGCCATTGGTTTTAATTTTTTTTTTTAAACCTTTCGTGTTATTGCAAATGAACTTCAATTATTTAATGACGCAAGTTTTTTTATGTTTTTTAAATTGTTTGTGCGTTTTTTTACGCTTTGAAAATTTATGCAAATAACAGCCTTCATGCAGAAATGTTTAATTTAACGTAAAAATAATAATAAATTTGTATATTTAATCACAATACTCTATATCTTGGCAATATAACTTTTTTAAACAATTACTCTAGATATTCATATATGGATCGAACCATCATATATATGGTTTCCAAAACATATATCAGTATAATGGCAACAAAATGTTTATAAAATGCATTCAAATGATTTTCTTTAAAATGTTCTATATAACGTGTTCAAAATTTTCTGATTCCAAAAGTAAACGTAAATAATACTCACATTCTGTGAGTTTTATGTCCTCTCAAAAATGTATTTACCTAAAGCCATCGAAATTGTCGGTTAGTTAGTATAATCCTATTAATAATTATTCCAAATTATCGCACCAAATGGCACATCATACAGTGACTTTTTATGGATGTAAAGCAGTTGGTTGAGTATTTTTAGCTGAAGAATTTGTTTGTGTAACCACGGAGCAAAAATATGCTTCGTCGCTGATGAAAATCCTAAACACAATTTTTTCAACTTTAGCCATAGATACAACATCCATTTTAATATGGCAAAACTTCAAGTAAACTGACGACTTAAATGTTGTTTGGCTTGTCATTGAAAAAGAGTTGTAAAATAATAACAACTAAATGGATAACCAAGTATCTCCGTTATTGATTTTACAAGAATTGTGCACAAGATATAGTCAGCGATATATTCATTCAAATACATAGATACAATTTTGTAATTACCAGAAATTGGCAAAACTTTGGATTAAAATTTAATACTTTTAATTGCGTATAAAACTTCGTGCCTTTCTTAAGCTGCCATCCATTGACTTAGCTCAGACACGAACCCGAAAAACACAAGCTCTTGGAAGTATTTAAATAGCAAAACATAGAAAACCAACTAAAGTCATAGACAGGTGATTGTAACGCCTCCTGGGCGTACCAGGCACATCTGCCGCTGTTGTTGTCGTCATCGTCATCGTCATTGTCTTTGTTGGCTGACTCCACTGTTGACTTGCTGACTGGATGACACTCTGACACTTGAGCTGTGTGGAAGTAAAAGTGCGCTCCAGCTTTGATTGCGGCAACTTGCTGACATGCAATGCAGTTGGCAATTAGCTGTCATGACACGCTTGAGCGACAACCCTTTTTAAACATTTACCACCTCTTACTTTCAGGTTACAATGCCTGTGTGTTTGCCTATGGACAGACCGGCTCGGGCAAGACTTTTACCATGATGGGTACACCTAGTAATCCTGGTTTAATACCACGTATATGCGAGGAGCTGTTTGCACGCATGCGTGTGGGTCAGGAGTCTGGCACGGGATATCGCACGCATGCCAGCTACCTGGAGATCTACAATGAGCGTGTAAAGGATCTGCTAGCGGCACAGAGTACAGGACACGGTTTGCGAGTGCGCGAGCATCGTAGCTTGGGACCATATGTAGAGAATCTATCACAACATGCTGTATCCGATTTCGATGAGATACAGGTAAGGCGTAAATTTCAATTTCATTTCAATTGACTGTTAAAAGTAATGTAATTTTTTTCTTTTAGGAATGTATTGCTCGTGGCAATGCGCAACGCACCACGGCCAGCACTAATATGAACGACACAAGCAGCCGTAGTCATGCCATCTTTACGATTACATTTGTGCAAGCCGTCTTCATGAATGATATGCCAAGCGAGACTGTCTCAAAAATTCATTTGGTCGATTTGGCGGGGAGGTGCGTAAACGGAGCATAAAGCTGTGCTAGTTATAATGCATGGAGTGCCCTACAATTCAGTTTGTGTATTAAATGCTCTTTAGCGTAATAGTATTGACTCTTTGTAATTGTACATTTTTGTGTTTCTGGGCTAACGAGCAAATTCAAGCTGAATCGCTTTACAAAGTGGCCGGTATGAAACAGAACGTATCTTTTTTGTGTTTTTACTAATGTACAATAAAAGGATATTTTTTTAATTACGAATATTACCATAAAGAGCATTATAAAGTCAATAATGATACCCTACTTCACCCGATTGCAACTAATTTTCTTCTGTTTTCGTGCAGTGAGCGGGCCAATGCAACTGGCGCTACGGGCCAGCGGTTAAAGGAAGGTGCGCACATCAATAAATCGCTCGTAACGCTGGGTAGTGTAATCTCAGCTTTAGCGGAGCAAACCAGCTGTGGCGGCCACAGCGCCACAGGTGCAGCACTTGCCACTACTCCCAATAGTGCAACAAAACGTGTACTCTATATACCCTATCGTGATTCCATACTTACCTGGCTGTTAAAGGACAGTTTGGGTGGCAATAGTAAGACGATAATGATAGCAGCCTTATCACCGGCGGACTGTAACTACAGTGAGACCTTGAGCACTTTACGTTATGCCAACAGAGCCAAGAATATTATTAACAAGCCAACAGTGAATGAGGATGCCAATGTGAAGCTTATACGTGAGCTTAGGGAGGAAATCAATAAGCTAAAGTCTATGCTCACGGGCGATATTGTAAGTAATTTATGAGTAATAGATGAGTTCAAAATTAATCGAGTTTCTTAATACTGCAGCACTCTCTGCAACCTTCGTTAAAAGTTTTGGCCGACTTACAAAAGAAAGAAGCGCAGGAGAAAGTGCTTACTGAGGAATGGACGGAGAAATGGAAGGTGGCGCAATCCATTTTACAGGAGCAGAAGAGTCTAGGTCTGCGCAAGTCTGGCGTAGGCGTTGTACTAGACTCGGAAATGCCGCATCTCATAGGCATACATAATGATGTGACTACAGGAGTTACGTTGTACAGCCTAAAGGAAGGAGAAACTAGCATTGGTACCGAGGATGCTGAAATAGCGCAAGATATTGAACTTGCTGGTGATGGCATAAGACCGCAGCATTGCAGCATTGTGCTTAAAGGCGGCGTGGTGACTCTACATCCTTGGCCCATGGCACAATGTTGGGTAAATGCGCATTTAATTGACGAACCTAAACAAATCTCACAAGGTGATATTATACTACTTGGTCGCACAAACATCTTTCGCTTTAACAATCCCGCCGAAGCGGCCAAGCTACGCAAGGATCTCAGTCGTTCGCAGCTGGATATGTCGCGTTTATCGTTGATAACATCCTCACGCGAAAATTTGTTGAACACTGATGATGATATTATGACTGGTAGTACTTCCTCGCCATATAGACGACCCGAGAGGCAATATTACCCGCAGCGACCCATGTCACGCGATGATCCCGAGCTGCAAGATGAAAATCGTAAGATTTTGGACACCATAGAGAATGCGCTTAAACAGCTAAATGTGGTGGGTATTGATTTTCTAGCCTGCATTAAATTTGACACTTATATAATGGTTTTTGGCGACTTTTAGGAGCGTGTACAAATGCATGATCAATACAAGACCAAGGTACGAAAGCTAACTGAAGAGCTTATACGCCTAGAACAAGAGGAAATGGATAGCATGGAGTTGCTGAATTGCCGTGAACAAGAATTAGTAGCACGCAAGGACATGCTACTTTGGGAGAAGAATAACGAAAAGGTTCAGGTAGGTCTCTTTGTGTTATCATCAAGCATGGCATGCAATATGGAAACTGAATGTTTCACCCAAAAATCTTCGCTAGTGAATGTATCATTGTCAGTCATCCTTTTGTTTTGAAGTTCATTCGCTCGTCTTGTTCTTGTCTATATTTGTATTTCATTTTGTTTTCGTTTATTTGCATTTTATGATTTTTGTACAATTTTCGTTTTAGATCGACATTGTGTGTAGGCAGATTTCAGCGTTTCAAACACAGCTCGACTCAAAGAAACGTGATTTTTCTGAGTATGTGGCTAAAGAATTGCAGGAGCTGCAAGATTGTGGCAAACTAGATGAGGTTTGTTATTTAGTTTTGTTAATGCTTAGAATTTATATTTTTTCTTGTTGATAACTAACTATAAATTTAAGTACATGCTTCAAATCATTTTCCGTTTTTTAATAAAAACTAATTTTTCACAGATGGGCATAAAAATTGAGGAAGGCACGCCACTGAATGACGAATTGCTGCTGCACGTTTCCGATTCGCTGGATCTATTTGCTGCTCAATACATTAAGGATACAGTGCGACGAAATGTAAGAGCGACTCTAAAAATTATGCAGATTTTTATTTGTGAAAGAAAATATATCTCTCTTATTAAAAAATCTCCGCAGAATGAAGAACTACGCAGGCTAGACGAGCAAATAGCTGAAAAGGAGCGCATACTTAATACAAGCACAAGCAAAATAGCCAAAGTAGATGAGACCATATTACAGATACAAGCTCAGTTGGAAAAATTGCGTCAAGAGCGTCTTGAGAGCGAGGCAGAAAGCCAAGCGTTGCGTGCCAAAAAGCAAAACATGAAACTTAATCTAAATAAATCAATGACAACATCGACAAGCACAAACGATGATGCGTCCAAGTCGGATACAATTGAAACCTGTGATACGTCTTACCACACAGCGCAATCCAACTTTTCGCAAGTTTCCTCGCCTACTATAACTGAGGGTCAGCAGACTCCGCTAAGTAATTGCTCTGGTAACTCGTGTGATGCTGAAGACGAGGCTGAAGATACACGCAGGGATGAACTTTCTAACATATCCAGCAGCTCGGATACATCGCGCACTTGTACCGCTGGTACCAGTAGCGGTAGTGCCAGTCTGGCAGCACCAAATGGTCTGTGTAGTGCAACGACAGCAAGTCTGACACCTTCCTCGCAGGCAATTATGAGTGACAGTGGTGTCTGCTTGGACAACAAGAACCAAACGCTGCTTGGCAATGGCAACGGCAATGGCTTTGGGCATAGCAGCATTTATAAAACATGCGTGCGTACATCCGATGAAGAGACTGGCTCCTGCTCTTCATGTGAGCTGGGTAGGCATTCCGCACAAGCAAGACCGTACTGTCCGTTGCATGCATTGCGTCGCAAAATCGCAACGCAAAAAGCACTGATTATGAAAAATCTCGAGATGGATGTTGACAAAATACAACTGGATGCGCAAATTGCTGAACTGCAGGAACTGCAACGGCGTTATATAAAAATGGAACAGGAAATACTTATAACTACGCAAGACTTGGAAGCGCATTCGCTATGCTGTGCCGAACGCACTGGTCTCGAGCGTCAATATGAACTGGCCAGTTCCATAATGCGTTCCAGCGCTATGAGTCCAACTAGCATGGAGGAGTCTACAAATGCTTATACACCCAGTATGACGCGATCTTGTCCGTCAATGCGTGAATTTCGTAAGTTGAATATGAAAAGCAACAATTTTCAAAACTTAGAATTGTAGCCTTAACACGCTTTTAATTTTAATTTTACTTTTATTAATTTTAGCGGCTGAGGGAGAGCACTTTATAACTATACCAGGATTTGTGATGCGCGGTGCTGGCAAACAGACTCACTATGAGTACGACGTGCGCATTGCCTTGCCAGATGGCAAGTTGAACATTCTCAGACGTTATAGCCGCTTTCGCGATCTGCACTTGTCCATGAAACATTGTTATGGAGCAAAAGTAAGTAGTCAAGTTGTTTACGTTGCAAATATTTCACAAAACCATTGCTTATTTTAGATTTCTGCGCTGCCGTTCCCACGACGCGAACTTTTTGCCTCCAATAGTGAACCAGTTGCAAAATATAGACGTCGGCTATTGGAGCTTTATTTACGTCGCCTCTTCGTAGTATGCTCGAAAATACCACAATGCCCGATTTATGAAGGACCCGGCGGTCCGGGGCTGACGCGTGCCTCGCTGGTACAGTTGTCGCCTTTTTTCAAGAAAGGTCTGTTCGAGAACGGGAAGCATGGGACGGGATAATAGTTAACCTACTGCTGAATTATCTCCTGCCTACAGTGTGTCTTTTTATTTACATGTATTATTTATTAAGCTATATGACCGACGACCTAGAAATGTATTAATTAGCTTGCTAAACGAGAACTAATACTAAAATATGATATATATACCTTATGCAAAATCCTTGTATGTAAGACCACCAGTGTCCTTCCTATATGTTTTTGATATCAATATTCTAATAGTAGCAGCTAAGATATATTATAGCGATTAATAATGCTGATGAGCTTTAATTCACATCTACTGCCCATGGCAAAATTATAAAACTGGATACAAATCGCATTATGGTAATAATTTTGGGGAATTAAGTGAATTCATTACATGTTTTGTGTTGAAATTTATTTTGTATTTGTGTGCTTGTTGTTTATACAAATGTTGAGGCCTCAAAACCAATGTTGGCGCATTTTAAATAGTTAATTTTTTGCACTAGTTAAATATTTAGTATGTGTATGTATGTGCATTATTCGCAAGTTATTCCAGTTATTTAGTCTGTGATTATCAATTGACAGTTATAAAGTAAAATAATTTAAAAAATATATATATATACGTAACTAAACATTTCACAAAATCATTTAATCCAATAATAGTGCATAACTTTCAGTAGTTTTTAGCATGTAACAGAGCTTAAAACTAAATAATTATAGCCGTTGTAGTTTATCTAAAATAACGCACTGATGGGTCTAGGTGGGCAGATGTTTAGCAGTAGGTTATAAGCAATATAGTCTGTAAGTTTAAAATTTAAGTAAACAACGTCGCAATTATACAACTATTAAAATAATTTTGAGTACAACTTGAAGAACTTCCAGTACCGCAACATAAAATGTTATTCAATAAGCAAATGAATAAGTAACTAGTTTAAATTGATTATGATATTAAATCGATGGGGAAAGGTGTAATTAAGCAACAATCAATAATAGTTTAAATATACATATAAATATAAATAAATTAATTTACTTTTTTGCAAATAAGCAAAGCAGATATGTGCGTTGAATGCAACAGTTGGCGCCTATGTGACTTTTAAGCGTTTTCCGACAAATTGGAGCGCAGTTTGAGCAAAAACTTATCTTTAAACTCAGCTTGCATTTTGAATTGTATTAATATTATAACATAACTGGTAATGGTGAACACAAGCTGAAAATAGAAGGAATATTATTGAATCAACAAAATATTTTATTAATTAGTTAAGCATACTGCAGCAAAGAATTTTATATTGATGTCAAATAAGCCACCGCAGCTGAAAAGTAATTTCAAGTGTTCCATCTGTAGAATGTATTCCCGTATTCGCATTGTCAGCATAGTCTGCGTGCTTGGATAGTGCATCTTGTGCAGTATATCTCTAAAACTGTTGTACTGGCAGAATAGTATGTTGATGATAATGTAAAGCACTTAGAATTAATTTTAGTTATTTTAAAGCCTTTCTGCAATATTAATTTTCATTCAAAATTGTAAACTGGTGATCAGTGCAGTCAGTCCGCAGGCATTTTGGCAACGAAATAGAATTTAAAAGAGCTGGATGCATCGAGCTTTTAATTAGAACCCATATACTCAGACTCTAACTATAACGATTTTGGTTTTGCCTTTATTAACCGAAATTTAAACCCAATTTATCGATGTCTTCCAGTCCTAGCGGATAGCATAAGAAATGCAATATACAAACATTGTTATCAATTGAGATCTCTATTTTTGAAAATTTTTTTCTGGGAGTAGAAGAAATTTGTTGATTGAATGTGGCCATAACCAAAGGCTCTCCTTACTATTGGATTATTCGACTGCAGACGGATCATTGTATTTTAGGGAAAACTATTTTATATTTTAGAAAGACCTTAAGTAGGTAATCATACTTACTGTGTTTATACAGCTTTGACTTAGGCCGCAAGGAATGAGTAGGTTTATGATCAATACAATGACAATGCCAATGCGCGCTACAATGGAAAATGAAGGAGTTCGAACTTTTACAAATCACTGTATTATTTCTTAAAAGAGCAGCTGGAAAAGCCTAATATCTTATATTAACACAGGACTGCGTCTGCTAGCAATCCGTCTCTAAATCCAGAATCAGAATCGGCACATTGCCTCAGACCCACATTGCTAGAAACCCTTAGGTATATACGAATATTTTAAAAATAACTAATTCCCTCTGTGTATTATATATTAGTCTATAACTAAAAGAGAATTTCTTGATTTTTTTTATATTATTGCCAGTGATAGGCAAACACGATATATCACATATAATCGTTAAATTTGTCTATAGATAAATGTATAAGGTATTAATTCATAGAACTGCGGATGTAGAATATCTGTGGAATCTGTGGAACTCTTTAAACAACTTCGCGAGACATTGTCAACTGATTTGGATTTTCGAAAATTTCATCAAAAACGACCTCCAACCTGCCCTTAATGTCTTAACTTCGTTGGATTCAATTCTAAAGAGCACTTATATACTTACAGTAACGACAGCAGTCCAGTGGATTTATCGCTTGAATATATGCCCAGTTGACCATGTGCAATATAGACAATCCATTGTATAGAACCAAAAGCAACATGGGCAGCTTAAAGTAGCTTTCCAGCTCATCAACAAGACGCCAAATTCGCGAAAGCAACAATTGATTTCCACGTAGTGCTTTGCAAAGTGCCTGAAACATCTGCTGCTCTTGGCATTCAGATAGTTCCAACTGCAGCTGATGCAGCGTATGACGTAAACGAAATAGCAACTCCTGCACCAACTGCACGAATACACAATACTCTATAGTCTTTAGTTGCATAACTATTAATACACATTGCGTGGCCAATGTACTAGGCCAGGGGATAAAGTCAATGAGACCTGGGTAGGTGGCTCGCGGGAATATAGCAACGATGAAGAGTAACAAAAGCCCACTGTGTGTGAGCAAACGACAGCGGAAACTGTAACGCTGTTGCAGTTTCACGTATCCTTGAGCAGCCTGCTCAATATCCTGTTCCAAACAATCTATTTGCTCATAGAGGCGTCCCAAGTGTGTGTAATAGACTAACATATTTAGATACATGCTTAATAAATGCAGCGTTTTGGTAACTTTCTGCGCGATGCCCATCACAAGTGTAAAATCCTCCAAGTGGTAAACGTCAACCTCAATAAAGAGTCCTGCAATATTGCTATAGGTGACATACATTCCCAGCAGCAGCATGGCGAGCACATAAATGATAAAAATTGTCAACAAAGCATAGCGTTGTCGTCGGCTGAGTTGGGACTTGTAGATACACGGCGGCGGAGTAATTGTAAAGATTGCCAATATTTGCAGGTAAGGATATGCCTGATGACAAAGTTGCGTCCGCATTGTAAACTAGAGTACTGAAAGTGCTGAGCGGCTTACTGCATATATATACCAAAGTAGTACTATTGGTTTCAATAAATTATTTATAATTTTCAGCTGATTAAATCGAAACAATGTATACGTCATGTTATTGAAAACAATATGTGTATCAGTTGAATTATCCTTTTATAAGATGCCATCTAATTATTTATGGTTAACTTTAATATAGCAATATTAACCATATAATATGTCATTATCTACTTGCAGCTTTATGAATGAAAAAGAGAAGAAATGGAGAATATTTAACTAATACTGAAATTTCTTTTTCTTTGCAGTCTTTGCGATTTATGAAAATAATCTATTAAAAATCGGCTTGTCAAGAGAAAAGTAATGTTTTAAAAAGTAAGTAGTTTTCCGTATTGTTATAGATTTTATTTCAGTCGACATACTGTAATCTTTTATTTTCAGGTAAAACTAGCTTTGAATAAGGCTTGAAGTACTTCTGGGACGGCAACCTAAACTTTTATACTAAAATAAAAACAGTAAGCTTTTAATTTAAATTAATCGATGACAATAAGTATAATAATTAAGAGATGAAATACATAAATTAAGAATTTATTGAAAAGAGCAAGGCATGTTGCGTATTTCATACAATAGATGGCGCTTTAGCTTTGTTAGGTCTTTTCCGTTAAATTTGAACGCAGTTTGAGCAAAAACTTTTCTTTGAATTCAGCTTGCATTTTGAATTGTATTAATATTATAACATAGCTGGAAATGGTGAATACAAGCTGAAAATAAAACAGAATATTATTGAATAAGTTAAATAATATTATTAAATAAAATATTTAATAGATTTTTAGCACATACTGCAGCAAAGAATTTTATATTAATGTCAAATAAGCCACCGCAGCTGAAAAGTAATTTCAAGTGTTCCATCTGTAGAACGTATTCCCGTATTCGCATTGTAAGCATAGTCTGCGTGCTTGGATAGCGTATATTGTGCAATATTCCTTTGAAGCTATCATACTTGTAAAAATAAAAATTGTAGAGATACAAAATTAAGCTTAAATATATAATTAATTTTAATTAACTCAATTAAAAAGGAGAAGGTTATAGTCTTTCTTAAGCGTCGACAGCGTTTTAAGATTACGTTAAATAACAACGACAAATTTAATATATTCGGTTTATAATTGTTTATATTGCCGGAAACATGAGCACGGAATTTATTTTATATTAAAGAAAGATCTTGAGTAACTTTAATCATACTTACTGTGTTTATGCAGCTTTGACTCAGACCGCAAGGAACCAGTATATCAATGATCAATACCAGGACAATGCCAATGCGCGCTGCAATTGGAATAAAAAGTTATTTTAAAAAAGTCATAGATTGGATCATATGTATATTCTGCTATATTATGATAATATACATTTTAAAGCGACATCAAATGTTCGTGTAATGGACAAAACTACGAATTTATTTATTTTTTATTTTATTACATCCAGTTACTCCGATCCTCTCAACATTAATCATAATTTTGTACATTTTAAGTGTTTTTCAGCTGGTTTCGCTATTCTAGATTTTATACTAAAAATTACTCACAGTAACGACAGCAGTCCAGTGGATTTATCGCCTGTATATACACCCAGTTAACCATATGCAATATGGCCAGTCCATTGTATATCACCAAAAAAAGCATGGGCAACTTAAAATAGTTTTCCATTTCATCAACCAGACTCCAAATTCGCGAAAGTAACAATTGATTTCCACGCAGTGCTCTACACAATGCCTGAAGCAGCTGCTCATCTTGGCATTCGGACAGCTCCAGCTGCAGCTGATGCAGCGTATGACGTAAACGGAACAGCAATTCCTGCACCAACTGCACAAACACACAATACTCCACAATCTTTACCTGCATTAAAACTATTATATATTCCGTGAACACAATATTACGCCAGCTGATATAATCCATGAGGCTTGGGTATGTAACGCGTGGGAATGTAGCAACAATAAAGAGTAATAGGAGCCCACTACGTGTCGCCAAACGGCAGCGAAAAGTGTAACGCTGCTGCAGTTCGCCATATGCTTGAGCTGCCTGCCTTATGTCGCGTTCCAAGATATTTATGTGCTCATAGAGGCGTCCCAGTTGTGCGTAATAGATTATCATATTTAGATACATGACAAACAGTACAATCGATATGGCTACTTTCTGCGCAATGCCCATTCCAAGTGTAAAATCTTCCAGGTGAAATATGTTGGCCTCTACAAAGAGTCCCATTATGTTGATATAGGTGACGTACAACCCCAGGAATAGCATGGCCAGCACATAAATGATAAAAATTGATAATAAAACATAACGATAGCGTTGCGGCTCATAGATGCACGGCGGCGGAGTTACTGTAAAGATTGTACAAATTTGCAGATAAGGATACGCCTGATGACAAAGTTGCGTTTGCATTTTAAGCTAGACTACTGCAAGCAGTGAACAGTTTACTGCATATATATACCAAAGTAGTACTATTAGTTTTAATAAATTGCTTATAATTTTTAGCTGATTAAATCGAAATAACGTATACGCCGTGTTATTAAAAACAAAGTGACAGCTATTATAGCTGTTCTTCAGATGCCATCTAATGTATTGATTGTCAATTGCTGCGCTAATATGGCAACTTAAAATTAGGTCATTGCTGCTTTATGAATTGGAAAAAAACAAAAGTTAGAAGGTTTTTGCATCAGAATTATATTACGATGGCCACACGGGTCTTCTACTAAAGAAAGCTCGAATTTTCGCCAAACTATAATTTGCGGAAAAGGCTTAGCTTGACATAGTTTGAGACCTAAGTACAATAACGTCTTCAGAGTTAAAATCATCTTTATTTCGATTACAATGTTTATGTTGATTACTTATAGTTTTTTGTTTTTCTATTTATATAAAATATTGATTTAAAATTATTACAATTTTTAAAGTGTTAACAAAATCCGCATTACAAAGACGTTTATTATGTTTGTTTTAATACCAATAGATGGCGCCAGCAGCGGCAAAATTTAAAATTATGTATACGCAGCGAAGCTTTATAGAGCTTTTTCCGTTAAATTTTTGCGTAGTTTATCCAAAAACTTTACTTCCAGATTGGCTTGCATTTTGAATTGTATTAAAATAATAATAAACGTAGAAATCGTAAACACTAGCTGAAATAAGAAAATGTAATTATTTGTTGAGTTAAAAATTATAAATTAAGTTTATTAAAATTTGGTTTCAGAAAAAAAAAAAAGTTCATTGTCACAGTTGAACTGGGTCTGCTTCAAAGATTCTTTAACGTGGCATGTGGCATTGCTGTCTTAAAACCACGATGGTCAAATATTTCACCTGTGTGTACATATATCATAGTAAGTCTGGCTCACTGTGCCAATAAATGCCCCCAGCGCCTTCAGCCGAAGCTGATTTTTCTTCGATACCAAGTCGGAATGCGTACCGTTGGAGTGCATGCTCCCCTTGGTTTGAAGCGAAGTTTATCTATCACCTCTTCTGTGTTATGGGAATCTGCACCCGGTTGAGAACGCAACTTCACATCGAGCCAACATGACTCTATCAGCGATTTGGGTTTAAACCAACAGCCAACACGAAACTACCACTAGGTGGCCGACTCAACCTGCTCAACCGGTGGTACCGAATTGAAGGTGCCTTTTAGTCCCAACAGACTCGGACTTGGAGGACATACGCCAACTTTGGCTAAAAATACGGGACTGATTACACGTAAGTTTTTGTCACAGTAATACTTCTAGTCGTTAATTTTGTTTGTAATATTTTAATTTTTTCCTCTAATTAATACTTACGGCTGCAAAGAATTTGATATTGATATCGAATAAGCCGCCACAGGTAAAAAGTAATTTCAGATGCTGCAACTGAAGAGTATATTCACGAATTCGCATTGTCAACATAGTCTTTACGTATGGACATTGTATGCTATGCAATATATCCTTGAAGCTATTATACTGCTTGAAAGTATAAATGTAAAAAATATTCGAGAAAATGAAAAAGTCTGTGTAGAGTTTGTAAGCTTAATCATAGTTTTTTTTGGTTTGCTGTATATGTTCTGACTAGAAAAAGTCGCTTTACTTACAGTATTAATGCAACTTTGACTCAGCCAGCACGGAACTAGCAGATTGACAAGGAGCACGCCAATAGAGGCAAGTCGTGCTGTAAAAAAATATAAAGTATTTAAAGAATCTACTACTAAAGAAAGTGTGTTCATTTTGAATTATAGTAAATTCCTAAAAAACTTTAGAAAGAAACCGCTTCATAAAAAACAAAGAGATTTTTGTAGTGGCACGGATACGGCAACGAATAAAATCTCTCTTCTCTTGTGATATATAATATTATACATAGAAAATTATCACAAGAGAAGAGTGACTTTCTTCTTTCTACTACAAAAAACTCTTTCTTTAGGACTTCAGTATTCTTATTGAACATTTTAAATCTAAAGTTCTAAACCAATAGGTGTAAGCTTTACAATTATATTCCCATATGCTCACAGTAACGACAACAGTCCGTCGGATATACCGCCAGTATGTAAGCCCAGTTAACCATGTGAAGTATGGCCACACAATCGTAGAGAACTAAAAACAATATGGGCAGCGTAAAATACTTCTCAATCTCATCCACCAGACTCCAAATGCGTGATAATAATAATTGATTTGCACGTAGTGCCCTACACAGTGCCTGGAACAGCTGCTCCTGCTGGCACTCAGACAGCTCCTGCTGCAGCTGACACAGCATATGACGTAAACGCAATAATAATTCCTGCACCAACTGCACGAATACGCAATACTCTACCGTTTTCAATTGCATAACCAGAAATATGCACTGAGTGGCAACAGAGCTGCGTAAACTAATAAAATCTATGAGGCCAGGATATGTAGCACGTGGTAAGATTGTTACAATAAAGATTAACAACAGGCCACTGCGTAAGGCCAAACGCCAGCGAAAACTGCAACGCTGCTGCAGTTCTCCATATGCTTCCGTGGCATGCGCAATATCCTGTTCCAAGCAAGCAATTTGCTCATATAGGCGACCCAAATGTGTGTAGTAAACCATCATGTTCAGGTAGATTACGATTAGTAACACTGTTAGGTCCACTTTTTGCACAATGCCCAGCACAATGGTAAATTTTTCCAGTCCATATAAGGCGACCTCTATAAAAAGTCCCACTATATTACAATAGCTGACGTACACGCCCAGCAGCAGTACGGCGAGCACATAGATGGCAAAAATGGTTAGTACAGTAAAACGATAACGTCGACTTCGGTGCGGCTCGTAGACACTTGGAGGCGGATTTAATGTAAACACTGCACATATTTGCAGGTAAGGTAGCACCTGATGCAAGAGTTTTGCCGGCATTTTGAGCTAGACTGAAAATAAAATTATGTTTTAAAAAAATATTAATGGTTTATGAATTGCTAGATGCTTTTAGCGTAATTGCGTATACGCCATGTTGATGGCATGTAAAATGTGATAGTATTTTGCAGCTAATTAATAGCAGGAGCTGTGGCAGTGATACCATCTATTGAGTGCATTTTAAATTTCTTGGACTTTATTAAATGTTTCATTTGGGCTTATTTCATTATAAGATGGCCATCACTTTTAGCAATAAGTGTGGTTATTTCCACGGTTACACGTCAAAGACTTACAAAGTTTTTGGTAAATTGGTATTAAGATTGACATAAATATAATATTTGATAAATTTGCTATTATGGCGAAGACTTTAGAAGATATTCGTGACCTGCCAGAAACAAATCCATTTCTGGGTATCAATGAAGTTTTCAAATAGTTTGCAAAAGATATTGTAAGTAAAAAGTAAACTTTTTGCGATGAAGTTGGAGTTTAATTTCCTTCTCTTCTAGTTACTTTAATTTGAAATTTAAAACTTATATTGGTGAATAAGCAGCTTTATTAGTCATATTTGTCTTTTTTTATTCACTTATTTTATAAATTATACAAATTAATTGACTAATAATTTATTTAATTATTATTATAGTATTATAACACTCTCAATGGCTTGTGGTATAAAGGCTACAATGACAGACAGAGGGCGAAACAGGAACCACGGAGAATGGACACGCTTTCAGAGGAAGTATCTGTCTTCCAGATAATGAAAAGTGAATTTTAAGACAAAAGCAAAGGCAAAACGTAAATGCACAGTACCACAGGCTGCAGTTGCTCCAAAACGATGTGCAAAGAGCAGTATAGCGTGCAAAGTTCCTTCTAAATATTTAGAGAGGTGACTGCCTAGCCTACTTGCAGAACCGTGCCTTCTGACAGCACATGTGAGGAACCGGCTGCAAGATATCCTATGGAGCACCTTCTCGGCAACTACACAGTCCATAGCGCACAAAAAGTGCTTACTTTCAGATGTCATTGCTGGGCATACTCGTAAAAGTATGATGCCATGACCACTCCTGGGCCATGTGTGGCATCTTACTTAGTCCATCGAACATAACCTAATATATAATAATTAGCTTTATTCTTATTAAAAAAAATTAGATAGAAAAATATGAAATTATTATTATTAATGTTAATTAAATTTAATATAGAATGTAAAAAAACCTGTTTGTTTTTAATTTTTAGGTAAAAAAGTAAAGTATAAATTAATATAAACTGAACATTACGGAATATAATTTATACATTTTAAATTATATTTAATAAATATGATAAAAATACTCTAAAATATATATAATTCTAAATGAATATAATCTAATTGTTACTGGATATATTTTTACACGTAAAGTTTTACTTAACTAAAAATTCCTTGTTCTTTTATTTTTAAATAAAAAAGTGAATTTTTGGCAAAAGTATGGCAAACTTTTTTTTCAAACAAATGCTACGTGGAGGTGTGGGTCAAGGGATAATGGGTTTAAGATGCTTGAATATAAACTGAATGTTTATTATAATATTAATTATAATTAGATTTAATATAAAAACCCCTTACTGTAAATAAAAAATAAACTATTAATATAAACTAAATGCTTTTTAATACACATTTTATTCATTGTAAATTATATTTATTTAAAATAATATGTACATATAATATACAAAGCACCTTGATTTTTATTGTGTAAAAACTATAAATTGATATAAACCAAATGTTTAAAAATTAATTTTTACATTGAAAATTATTATTAATTAAAATTATATATAAACAAATATAATAAATATGTAAAACGTAAACTCTAAATTTATATTAACAAAATGTTATTAAGTTTAAATTATAAATTGTATATTATTGTTCATTAAAATTATAGACGTAATATAAAAATCCGCTTACTTTTAATTAAAAAAATATAAAATAAACTATAATGTAATATAAACAAAATGTTATTAAATATAATTTATACATTGTAACACCGTTTGATAATCAATAAAAATGCATATAAAGTTAAATAAAGTGTTTTATTTCAAACCGATTAAAAAAACATCATTTTGTGTTACTAACTAATACTTACTTATTCTCCGTTCCATAGTACTCACATATCGTAAAAATTTTCAAGTCAAAATGCAGCTACCCGGGAGTTCAGCTACCAGGCGCACAGAGTTGAGCAGCAAGCAGCTGCCTTGAAAATGCTTCACTAAAAGTATGCAACAGTTTTTTTTTTCAATCAATAAGTTTGACGGTTGAAAATTTAAAAAAGGCGAAAAATTTGTTGCATACTTTTAGTTGCGAATTTTAAGTTGCCTTCTGGTTTTCATGCATTTCTGTTCGCCTGGTACTTTCAGCTGGTGACCAAGCATTGTTTAGCAAAAGTATAGCAATTTTTTTTTTTTTTCAAACAATAGTGGTGAGGCGTAAGGGATGGTGGGTTTAAGATGCTTGAACATAAACAAAACGAATAAAAACGGCTGTTGAATTTATTTAAACTTTATTAACTGTTTTCTGTAACGCTAAATAGAAAATTGCTATATAACGAGAAAACTAAGCTTCAGAAGATTGATACATCGACTATAATATTTTTTAATGTGTTTTCTGCCTGAAACATAGAAGATTTGAAGATTGTAGATATTTTTCTTTTTTTAAATAAAAACAAGGCAATTATTAGTTTTTCGAATATCGTTTTTATTTATCTTATTGTTGTTGTTGTTGTTCATGCGCATACTGTAACTAAGACTAGTTGCCTTAAACTAAGCTACTACTAAGCTACAAATGTTTAACATTTAACAAATACAAAATCTATTTACAAAATCATCTTCATTCTATATATATTACAATTAAAACTTAAAATTAAGGCAAAAAACGAAACTAAGCAAGTTTATTATGCTAAACGCGCGTCGAGGTTCTAAACTTAATTGACTTATTAAATAAGGCAGATCTTAAAAATTGACCCAGTTACAATTACAAACAAATACGTTAACATACAGCAAACATTATTTTGTTAATAATGCCACACATGCAAGTAAAGAGCATAACAATCATACGCAGCGTTGTACATTGTACTGCATTTCGAAAAGTGTGACCAGCTTAGCAAAATATTTTTAATTGTAGTTGTGCAATTTTTTGTATTCTTCTTTTGTTATTTCTATATGTGCGTATTTGTAGCTAAGCTAGATATGGCTCTTTGCTGAGCTTTGTTAACATTTCGTATGTAGAATCTATTCACCTTTTACCAAACTACTTTCAATTGTGAAACCAAAACCAATTTCTATTTCTTATTAATTTTGCATTTGGCCAGTTTGAAAGCACTTTTTTTGTTGTTGTAATAATCTTTGAATTGCATTTGTTTTTCCCCTTTATTGTTTTGACTCTTAAGAGTACTCTCTTTGCTATTGGTTTGTCATATTTTCTCTCTCTCTCGTATCTCTATCTGTGTGTCTCTGCTAATCTCGCCCACAATTCTAGTTGACTTTCAGTTTCTGCGCCGCTGCTGCCGCCATCATCTCCGCACTGCTGCAGTTGTTGTTGCTATCAGACTTTGACTCCGCATTCGCTGTGAGTTGTTCTTGTTGCTGCTTCTGCAGCTGCTGCGCCTTGGATTTCTTGTAGCTCTGCATGTAGAAGTTCATGAAGAGGCAGAAAAAGATGGAGGCATTAAGCAGCAGAAGAGCCGAGATGAACTTGGAGAATTGGCATTGGTTGCTGAATAGAGCTCGTGTTGTGTGCACAATGCAGAGCACGAATTGCGCCTGTAACAGAAGAAATCGAAAAGTTAATAATTTTATACATAATATTAATATTGTTCTAGATTTTTTGGAACAATATATGTATGTTTTCGCATACATGTTTACAGCTGGCATAAAAAAAGATTTTAAATGCAGATGATGCAAATTAGTCTAAAAATTGCAAAAGTGGCTTTGAAAAGACACAGCGCATGTAGTGTTTACTTTTATCTTGAAAAAAAAAATCAATATAATCTTGATGTGGTTCTTTGGCTAATTTCGTTAACCACAATGTAGAGAAGATCTTCATTTTTGAATTGAAATTATTTTCTACTCTAGAAGTTTATATACAAATACTCTACTCTACTCTAAATTTCCTTGTTAAGGATCCTAGGATCCGAGATTTTCTGGGTTAAGGCATTTAGGTCTTAACATATATGCGACTTTTGAAAACATGGAATGAAATACGTTAAGACTAGACAGGGACACCGATCAGTTATAAATTTAATAATGGCCATTTATCGCCATGAAGTCGTATTCACTTAAACAGAGAATAAGTAATGCTTTCCTCTGCCGTTTTGTTCAGACATTTAGTGCTGCTAAGTTTACTTGTTGGTACGCAGCCGTAATGCTACCAATTGGTATAGAGTTGGCAAGCAAATGGTTCATTTAATAAAAATTATGTGCGGAATATAGGTTAAATAGTCCTTTTTTGGTACTAGCGACATTCAATTATCAGCCATCTAGATATCGATTGCACTGATTCAGGCAATACTGTTAGCTCACGAATTCAATTGAATCAGATTTTAAGCAGCAGTCTCGTTTTTCAAGACCTTCATATTGACCTTTGAAGTAATTCAACATGTCACCACTTTGTAAACATTGATTCAAATAAAAAAATAAATACAATTAGTTTGTTGCTCTGAGAGACAATATGTAGTACATTTGAGTTAAGCGAGTTCGCCAACACACATAAGTGCCAGAGAAAAACAAGCTTAATTTAATGAAACCTGTAGCACAGGTACTAAAGTGATTTTTAATTTTATGCAAATATTATGTACTTATTTAGTTGCTACATTTCATTTAAGTTCGTTTGATTTACATTTGTAAACATCGCATGAAGTTTGTAAAAGTTTATCAATAGAAATTTGAAAGTAAGTTAATGAGACGATGTATCGTATAGTACAACATGTACTATCGAAATGCTTTATACTTTTTATTTCTATTGAAGAACTTAAAAATTAGACTTCATTGTAAAATCATCAATCATATAAGTCATAAGAATATTGAGTACAAAGTTGGTACTACAAACTACCTTGTAGTTTGTGAATATATTTTTTCCTATTCCACTGACTCAAGAAACCGCTCCGTGACATGTGTTTCAGCACTCGAGATGAGATCATGGAATAAACGAAGTTGACTCTGATGGCCATACCGCAAAACGAATGAACAAATTGTTTCCAAGATTGCATCAAGCGCTGGCATAAGTGCATTGCAGCCAATGGACAGTAGTTCGAAGGGGACAATATCGATTTTCCATCAGGCTTGACTCGCTTGGATTCAAATCTTCTGGGCTATTTGGCTTGACTTTGACTGGGGCTGACGCGAATTGAAGAAATGCATTTTCTACTAAATTTGGGCTGTTAGGATTTTTTATGCATAAAAATAACTTGCTTTTTTCTGCTCACTCTCTTCTCTTTTCACTTTCATTGAAATACTAGAAAGTATTACTAAATTTACTAAATTTGTTAAAATATTGTATTTTTAATGCTCAGCATTTTTTGTACAATAAAAATCAAAATGACTTTAATGATTCTACCATAGATTTATGTCTTACAACTTAGGATGTTGCTGCACCATCTAATAGTTCAAGTATGCAAGTTATGAGGACGCAATAGACCCATGGGGTCGCAGTACAATTCATACAAGTTCTTGGAAAATAAGATCTAGAAATTAATTACTAGATTGGTCCAATAGGGTACCCCTAGTTTAGAATTATATCAAGAACTATACTCTACCGCCAATAAACTGTAAATTAAGACGCATTTTAGTCGCTACGATAATTGCTTCATCTACGTCACTAGAATAATTGTGCCCAGTTCTCAGCAATGCCAATTACAGAATCAATTGAGGCTGAAGACATTGCGACTAGACTGAAACTTTACGGATAAACTTGTTATAAATATAAGCGGCATTTCTACGTCACCAGTAAAAACGTCAAGACAGAAATAAAAGAAGGTTCTTAACGATTGACAACAGCTGTAGCACAAACATCATCGGCTATATATTATTGTAAATCGTAAACAATCTTGCACAATAACAACAATTATTTCTTCGTGTCTTTGATACTTTCAAATAAATCAAAGGGTTTAAGAGTGGAAAATTTATATATGTCATGGAAAAATAGCTTTGTCTAGTTAGTGTAGTTTAAAAACAACTTTAATGAATATGGAACAAGTTAAAACATTCCATTGGTTTTGGGATTCGTATATATGTGCAAGTCACCGCCATTACGGAAGTAATAATTGCCATGTGCAGAATTGTGTCATACTTGCAAATATTACTGCATAGATTAAAGTCTACCAGACGGGCAATTTGTACCTAAGGGCGTTACACTTTTGCCCACAAAGTAAAAAATAATTGCAATTGCCTTAGTAAATAATGCTAGACTAGTTAACTGTAAGCATATAGTACATGACTGTAGCCTTAGCTTGTGTACAGCTAACAAGTTCGTTGTTTCAGTCTTTTGTTTTGATTGCTACAAACGATGCTGCTTTCATTGACCTTTTTTTCGAAATATGTATTTAAAAGTGACATAACGATTTTATTGATATTGTAATCGATTAAAACGATTAGTGCGAGTGCGTCAATATCGTTGTGAGCACAGACACGCCTAAGTAAACAATTCAAGTGCCTTACTTAGTTAATGCGATGCGCTGCGTCAATTTCAATATGCGCGAATCTTGATAGTAAGTCCGACGCTCGCACAGTTAGTTGTGCAGCTAGCTGCTTGTTTTTAGCTTTTATCTTTTAGCCATTTGTTGCTGACCTACAAAAGTATTACGTTGGCCAACCAAGCGCTGCAAGTTTCCATTAACACTGCAGTGCAAAACGTGGCAAAGTCACTGAGGGTCACCAGCAATCCGAGGGGGGGGACACACTAAGGCAGACCAGGTAGCCAAGTGGTAAGTCAAGTGGCAGCCAGTGGCCAAGTTGTTGATTGTCTAAGAAGACTATTGTCTATATTGTTGCCTGTTGCTTGTTGGCCAATTTGCTGCAGCCTGAACGTTGAAAGCCGACGTCAACGCTCAAACGCTTCATTGCGCATACGCCATGTATGCGGCCTGCTGCACAGTGGTGCGCTATATCAATTTTTACAGCTCAAATGGAAGCGGGTGGAATCTGTACCATTTTACAAATTCGTTTTTAAACTATTTATTAAACAAAGAAAATTGAAAACTACAAAACGTTAAACACATATTAACTAAATGTGTATGGACGGACTTTAAGTCAACCATTTGGCTTAAAAACTGGTTGCAGGCAAATTTGCAATTGCGCTTTGATTGTACGCAATTATGCAATTATTGCTGAACTTCAAAAAAAATACCTGTAAATTGAAATTAAATGGTAGTCCGCAGCGCGCCATGCATTTATCGGAAATGCTGAATGTAATTGTGTAAACACAATTATGCCAGATTGAATATTATTTTTGGCTCATTTAGTTAGAAATCTTCTAAGCAAAGACAATTTCGTAAAGATTCTCAATTCTATTGAACATCTCCTCAAAAACTTCTCTAAAACATTATAAATTTATTGTTATTACTAACCACTGTTCATCAGCATCAGCTTGCATTACATAAAAGCAACAATAATAGACTTCACCAGCTGCAGCAGTTCGTCTGCTTTGTTGCACTTGCAACATGCTCAGCTCAGCTTGTTAGTTGACCGCAAAATGTTGTACGATCGAAAGTGACCCATTGCCGAACCAGGCTTTTACCCACAGCCAAACTTGCACACGCAAACTTCGACGGCGACATAGACACTGCCCCATAGACAGTGGCACAGTAGCTACGATGGGGCAAGTTCGTCGTATGCCAAAATGAAAAGTAAAAATAAACAAAAGTGAACGCTCAACTGGCTGGAACATTCATTGCCGTTGCCGTTTGTTGAGCAGCGGCTTTGTGCCGCTTGTGCTTGCAACAAATCATAAAACGGAACAACATAATGTTATCGAAACTGGTCTCGCTTGCCACATGATTTGCCCCACAACGAATGAAATGTGGAAATGTTAGGAATTGGCGCGCAGTGGTTGTACGATGGATTGGCGGCGAGTGTGTACGTTATTTTTTCTGAGTTTTTGTTTTTGCTTTTCAGTTGGAAGGATGTTGCAACTATGCCGAACCAATGGCGGTTAATATGCGAGTAATGGCATTTAATAGTGGCAACAATCGGCAACTCTAATCGGCTCAACTTCAACTTGTTGGGATGTTGGCAAATTGTACAAATTGGAGCATGCCACTAGCTGTTACTTTGTGGCAAGTTGTGGGATCTAATGTTGGTTGTGCTTTTTGTTGGCATATAGTACGGAACTTGCAACAAAAGGAACTACGCTGCAAAGCTTGGAGGGCAAATAAATTGAATACACTACAGCGGCTATATGCGAATTGTAATGCTTTAAAAAGAGTATGTATTTTATGCTTCAGAGTCATTTTGAATAGCTTCACTGACCCTGCCACAGCTTGGCCGTGGTTTCTTGAAATTTTTACAACATAAAAAATAATGTTTCTTAGAACTGCAAGGCAATACTCTTGTTTAGACTATAACGTTTAGCACTATTAACATGTGTCATAAAAGATGTGTAAGTTATTAATAGGTTTTTGGCTTTGTTATACTCAGATGACCCTCAAAATTTTATCTTTTATCACTTTGAGGGTATTGACACTAGTTTGTTAAGTAGGTTGTTTCTTTTTTGGATAAAGGTGTGAAATTGTGAGCAAAATTACGCAATTTTTAGAGGAAGTGGCATAAATATAATACTTCCTTTGTTTTTTTTTTAGAAATGTCAGTCAACTTAGCTTGTCTCTTACTTAATAAAACAAATTTGTTTCTAGTCCATTTTGAGAAGGTTTTTTGGTAAATAAATACAGTAAGTAAATTGATTATTCTCGTAATAAATGATAACGATTTCGCCTATAAAGCAGAAGTTATCTCTATATTCCGCACTTGTATCGATGACAACAGACTCAAGGGGAGTAAATTTATTTAGCATTAGTTTTTGGGAGTACTACTACGATTCTTTATATCGAGCTTTAAATATATTACAAATTATAGTTCTTCCCCTATAATTATTTTAAAAGAAAATACATTTAATAAAAAAGATAAATAAGCTAAAAAAAAAGAAAGGATAGCTGAACAAAAAATGCAAAAAAAAGGAAGATCAGAAATCCTTCTTTTGTTTACAAAGTTTTCGTCAAATAAAATTAAAATTGTTTTTTTTTAAGTTCGTTGGGCCACTCAATTTTTCGCACAAAAAGAGCAAATCACATGCATGCAGCATCCATGCTTTGTCTGCTGTCTTTAAAATTTCATACATTTTGTAGAAACTAGAAACTTCGCTTAACTTCTGAATGTTAAAAATATGTTGCCTGAATCCAAAACTGTCTAGCTTAAGGCTGTAAGTATTTGCACGAACTTGGTACCGTGTACACGTTTTTTTTGGTTGCAGCTGCTAACTGTTCTCAATGTAAACGACTTGTTAGTCGAAAAAAATTGACCTAGAAGCACTTTGCCTAAATATGTCTTATAATTAATACCTGTAGTTTCAAGTTGACCAAAAACCATTAAGTTTTTAAAATATCTGTTTCTAAAGAATCTGTTTCTGTAGAACTTAAAAAAGCAACACTAGTTTAAAAAACAAATCAAATTTCCTCGTTATAATATTATAGTCAAACCCACATGCCTTGTAAGCTTCAGCGCGTACACAGCAGTTTCCCGCTTTATAGCTACAATAACTGCAAAGAGCCATGGTTGTCATATCTATAAGATGCGTTCATGCAACGCTGACTTACTAACTGACTACTTTGTATTATATATGATATACCCTGCAACCTTATTAAAGTTGTCAGCGAAAACTAAGCTACACAAAAAAAAAAAAAAACAATTGGAAAAATCACGAAAAACATGGCCAGAAATGTTTAGACACATTTGACGACTACAGTTTTGCAGCTTGTCGCAGCTTCAAGGCAACACACAGATACACACACACATACGGCCACATATAAGGCGGCACATATGCATATATGTGTATCTATGTATGTAAAAGCAGGCCGACAACCACAACAGCAACAACAGATACAGCAGAACAAACTACAAACTTGGCGTGTTTCATGCGTTTCAAGAATTTCGAAACTTTAAAAATTGCAATGAAACTTATTTACCGACTAGCGTGTGTGTGTGTGTGTGTGTGTGTGTGTGTGTGTGTGTGTGTGTGTGTGTATTCATGTGTGTGAGTATCTGTATAACTGAGTGTGTATGCGTGTATCTTAATTTGCTGGTATCTGTGTGCATGTGTTTGTGTGTGTGTGTTTGTATTAGAAGTATTGCTGCTGGAAAACCGTTCGAGTGGCGCGAATGCTGCTGCCAATAAAACGGAAAGACAACCAATACAAAAACAAAAATTGAAACTGAAACTAAAATAAATTATAAAGTGGAAATACGAAAGGAAAACAAACGCGAGGGTGGCACCAAAAGTAACAATCATAATAAGTCTTTGATTAGTTTTTTTTTTGTTATGACTTAAATGGTTTTGTCGGGCATAAGCAGTTGAGAAAGAGTAAAACTTTTATATGTTTATAAAAACAATAATATAATTAAGAATTTTAATTTGTGTGTATTAACAAAAAATTAAATAAAAAATAAGTTGCTTATATGCAACAATCATATTTTATTAAGTAATTTAAGCGTATTGATGATCTCAGCCGAGTAAAGTTTACAACAGCTGAATCAGCATTTGAAAAAACCGCTTGCTTTGGTCATAAACAAGAATTTTAGAATGCAAAAGTGTGAAGAGAGCTTTTATTTGTGTTCTTGGAATTAAGCTGCAGCTTAAGAGAAACATAGATATGTTAGCAATAAACAGATTATGATAAGAAAATAGAAGAGCTTTGAAATCTGATATTGGGATTAAGCTGCCGCTAAAAAGAAAGCAAACAGAAGTTTACAATGAAACTTGGCAAGAAAAATATTTTCTTGAAAATAGGTTTTTCAAAATAGTAAGCTCATCTGCTTATTGCTTCTCAGCCTACCCTCGCCAGCCGCAAGACAACAAAATTCAACTTGAATGGTCAGTGCGTAAATGTTGCCGCTGCCTTTGCTGACGGTTTTTTCTTTATTATTGTTGTAGTTAGTTGCTGTAATAGCCAAAATCCAAAACAAAAAAACCGGGTCAATTTAGCCGTAATTCTCGTTGTTAATTTTTGGTTGTCTTTTTTTGGCGCACTAGAATTTCCAGCGTGAGCTTAACCAACTGCGGCTAATGCAGGTAAGAGCGTGAACAGCTCAATGAACCCGGGAGTTACAATATTTTTTACAATAACTTTTGTTGCAATTGGCTTTTAGTTACATTACAAGCGCTGGCATTTCCTAGAATGTATACGAAATTGACTGAAGATTTGGTGGCCTTTGGCTAAACAGCTAAGAGCTGTATAAAACTGCAGCTATCTGGCATTTGTTTGGGCAACATGAAAACCATTTTGGCAGGCACCATGACACATACAAACACATACCCGTGGCAGCCTGGCGCATTGCCGGTTTAACAGGTTTACACTCGAGTCTAAGTTATGTCCGAAAAAAATAAATTTTTTGTCAAAAAAATCTGTGTTTTAAGACTTAAGCAAAACTTCTAAACAAGTTTCGTTAAAATTTTTTTGTGCTTAAGGAATTTGGCGTTGAAATACGTTTAATTAGTTACTTACAATTTGCAGCTCAGTCATGTATTTCTTCCACCACAGGAACTTGGCGTATTCGGGACCCATGGCGGACATCATATAGTAGAAGTACATGCAGACATGCACAAAGTTATTCAGCAGATTTGGGAAAGTAGCATTGCCGCCTGCAAAGCGTTTGTTAATAATTAAAACAAATCTTACAGAGCATATGCACCAAGTCGATACATACCTGCCAAGAACTTGACCAGCACCCAGGTTTCCAGTGGCGTCACGGAATGATGATACACATGCAGCCAGGTGATTTGTGAGGACTTTTTGCGCAGCACAAAGAATACCGTATCAGCAAACTCGGTCAATTTGGACAGATAATAGATATAGCACAGATTAAGCATCTGCAAGTAGAGCAATATAGTTTGAAATGCGAAAAAAAGAGAACGTTAAAAAGCTAAAGAGCATGTATCATGAAGAGCGCGAAAAGTTGCTAAAAACAAGGTCAACGTACGGTATATTGCATAATTTGGCATTTTTTTTTTTTTGATCTTAAGTTCTGCTACCTTTAACCGCATACATTGACCATGTAGTTTTGGCCAGCTGAGTTGAGTACAAAATCAAATAAAGTGCTGCGTCAGCACTTGAAGTTAATCCCATAATAACCACAACAAACTACACACTAACAATATAGTAAATATTTACTAAGTAAATTTAAAAGATTTGTTGCAATGACATTGACAAAGAATGTTAACGATAGTGAAACGTGAGTTGACAGTTTTATTTTATTTTTTTTGTTGGTTTTTGGGGGAAACGCGCGACAACGTTGCGTATGCGCAATGTAAACAAACCGACTGTGAAGTTTGTTCGAGTGTTAAATAGCTGGTGAACCACTTTAGGCGTAGAATTGATTGATGATGGGAACAATCATATACTAGGGAAGAAACAGCTAAACAGCTGCAGAGAACAAAGCTTGTCGAGGTATTTTGAAAACTGCATTCATGGTAGAAGAGTGATATGTTATGCATGAATAACCGCATAATCCTTTAGTTCAAATAATTTTTGATCCCAGACAATATCACACAATTGGTACTAGTTGTTATAAGTCAAACTTGTCAATATGATCATTTTAAGCGGTGCTACTTTTCGCAGTGTTTTTCAGAAATTATTGTTGCTTGGTTATTTAAATTGGCTACCATTTTTATATTTGCTTCGACAGGTGTGGTGGAAATCTTCTTTATTAAATCTGTTTTTCATTAAAATCTTTGACATTACAAGGCAACTCTTCGATTAAAACTTTGAAGCGAAACTTTGAGACTTAACCAAAATGTGTCATTTTTGTCAAATGAAATAATAAATTCTTAAAACCCTAATATTTGATGCAAAAATTTGTTTTTAAAGACAACAGCGTCTGTTGGAAAGTTTGCTGATTGAGTTTGACATTTTGATTAACAATTTTTTTTTTGCTCGAATGCATGGTTAGGAGATAAATTTCCGAATAGCAATAATTGTATTGTATATTTACTTTCAAAACCTTAACATTTTGGTATTTTTAAAAGGTTTAGGGGTTTTTAAAATCAAAATTGATTGCAAATGTTTTTAAAATCTACTGGTATGCAAATGCCTAACAATTATGAGAAAGGATTTTTTTTAACCCAGCAGCACTGTTGCATTTGTCTAGCACTGGCAAGGCTAGCAAATCAAAATGTGCTACTTATCAAAAAAAATCTGTTTCAATTAAAAAAAAATTGTGAATAAAGAATATAAGAGTTTTTTTAGCTTTTTTTCTATCTGAAAAGAAAAAAAATTTTAAAGAGCTATGCCCGGAAAAGTTTCTAAACGATTTGCTATAATTATTGATGCATTTGGATTTATATTTTCTTAACCAACCGATTTTGTAAATAATTTAAATATTTCTATTTTTTGTGTGTTATTTAAATATGCCCATTTTTATTTTGCTTAATACGTTTTTCTGCATAATATTCTTCTGGTGTGCATATATATCGATATAGTCTGTATCGACTTGCACTGCCCAACAAAGGAAGTCAAAAAGTAAAAACTAATATCTTAATTTTTTTTATTTTGGATTTCCCACTGAACTTCATTATTGGTTTTAAAAACTTACTGTGCCTGGTAACTTCTCTAGCACTCTTTAAGTTTATACCACACCGCACGCTGCCATCTTATATAAAACTAAATAGCGACTCTCATTTTTTGCTCAATTAAAAATAAAAAATAATAAATAATTTTGAAACAAATAAAATAAATAAAAATATAGAAGAACTCTAGAATTGTATTTATTCTTTCCAAGATGTGATGACAACTCCTTAGATTTGGTTGATTTTGCACGTAGACAGTGAAAGTAAAAGTTTTACTAAAGAAATATTAAAAATTAAAATTATGAATTATAATGCTTGATGTGATTTATATTAAGGGTAATCTATTTGATAACTATTTTCAATAATCAGTAATTTATTGTATTACATTTAAACCGAATTATGCGTTTTTGGCGATATTTTGGAGAATTGATTTTCTGTGTTACCCCCTGCTTAACCTGTTAAAGACAACGCCGTTCGGTTTCGGCTCTAAACTGTAGGTGCCTGTGCTCTTCGGGCATCAAAAAGGGCACAGACCCATGCAGGCCGCAGTGCCGAAGGGCGTAAGCCCACCTATATGATTACATTGATCGATTTGAATGCAAGAGCCGGCCGTTGATCAGGTTCCGAAATGTACACATGGAAGTCTACTGTGAAGTTTTAGTTTATTTCAATTTTAAAATAATTCCACAAAGTGTTCGCATTTATTTCTATTTTGAGAACATATGCACGTACTTCTTGCTAGAAATATATTTGTGCATAAACTAATTCGATTATTTCAGCTTAGGATACTTTCCAGGAAATTTATGCTTGAAATAAAGTTTTGCAATATCTATAATTGACACTTCTTACTCTTTCATCTTTTCGCAAAGATTTTGTATTGTATTAAATAGTAATATTAAATTTAAAGTATACATAATTAAATAACTGACATTTTTCTACAAACATTTTTTAGTGTCTCAAATCTATAACTGCAGACAGATCTCAGACAGTGCAGCTGATTGATTAATTTTCTTTTTTTTGATTTATTAACTGGCCTATGGCTAACAGACAACGAATTTGTTTATTAACAAATAAAGCAAAGCAATATTGTTGATTAGAGGGAGTGACAAAGTGTGGCAATATTTAAACATTAGGCCACACCATGTTTGATCTGTTAAATGCCAGCTAAACTTTGTGGCAGTTGCATAAATTTTATTATCGTTAAGGCCAATTGTTGTAAAATCTTAGCCAGGAAAAACGCAATAAAATTAACTATGGAAAATTCAATGCTGTTAAAAACGCGACCTTGAATTCGTGTAAAACCAGAAACAAGTAATTGTTGGCTTGCTATGGATTGGTTCATATGGATTTAGCGACTTTATTTATGAAGTCTATAAAATTTCATAGCTAATTTAAACATAACGAATTGACGCATAATTGGTCATAAAATTAAAGAAAAACGTTTTTTTTTTTTGCAGCTGTTAGTAAGTTTTTCATAATTGCACAAGAATTAAATAAATGCTTATATTTCTTCTTCTTAATATGTTCTTACAAAGTTCTTTGCACTCTCTAAAAAATATTGGCGTACCAGTGGGGATTGCGCTTGTTAAAAAAGTTGTATTTCTTTTGTTAACAAACTCTTAATACTTGACTCTCCCCCCACTTGATTTTCGTGTCACGCCACTGTTTGTTATTAAAAGTCTTAACTAAGTTCAGCTTAGACTTAAAATTTTTGCGAACTTTGAATTTGGACCGAGTGCCATTTGAGCCATAATTAAAGCATTTAAAAACTTTAACGTTGTGGTTGTTGTTATATGGAGATTTTGCTTTTGAGCAGCATTTAGGAAGCCAAGTGAACTGAACCTTGTCTAGTTATACGAAATTGGAGGTAAAACAAAAACAGCTAAAATCGTCATATGAATCATGCAAAACTTAAGAACTACGTTGGTAGCACAGAAATATACGAAAAAAAAACGAAAGTTAGATTGAGATAATGAAAATTTGCAAACCGGCAGCAACAAGTTGCGAAATCTTGGCAAATTTTTCTTTAAATGAAATATGTTATCAATAAATTAATTAATTGACGGTGATTGTTTAATTTTTTGTTTGTTTTTGTTTTAGTTTTTTTTTTGCGTGTTCGTGTGTAGGGGCCAATTGCCGCTGGCCTTGAGACTTCAATGCGAGCGCTCTCATCACTTACCCGCTTTGACATAGGTCCATCTGAGTAGTCAACCGGTTGGCACTTGAGATTGTAGTAATTTAACCAGCCAGCCATTAGATGCTATAAGTTAATAAAGGGTATTGCACGCGTTATAGCTTAAAGTTGGTAACATAGGGTGATATAGTACATGCAACTTACCTCATAGAACATATAACCGCTAAGCAGCACTTGGAACGCATTGTAGACAACCAAAGTGCGACGCAGCTGAAAGGGTTTACGATCACGCATGAAGAGTGGACCCAATACTAGTACCCAGGAGAGATATATGGCCACCAGTCCAAATGTAAACATGGGATGTTCCATTAGCGGAAAACGCTTGGCACGCGGATCTATTTAAATAGCGAAAAAATATCATTAGTTTTAAAATCATTTGAGTTGCTTGCTGTTTATACTAGATATGATAGTATTAGGTACAACTAAATGACTTTGGGGAATGCAAATGCATGCAAGCTAGATTTGTCTAGGGATTTAATAGTAACTACTAAGTCGCTGACTAAGTCTTGAAGCACAAAAGCAAGTTGTCATATAATTTAATTCAACTCACATAGCTTAACTTTAGCAAATAAAGGGTAATTTTTTGTGCAGTAACTTTTTATAATTTCTTTTTGATTGTTTAACTAAGTGCAGTATGCATAGCCTACATAAGGAGTATCATATATAAATAAAGACAAATTATATATTATAATATGCTGCAGACTTTAATACGAGGCAAACTTTAAGCAAAACATGTACAAACCAAACTGTATCAAAGCTTAAGAGAAATGAGTTAGGCAGCAGTGCAGTAATATCATGGATTTCGACTTTTCTATAATGCAAATAAACAAAAGTAAGCTACTGAACTAAAAACGCTGCGCACTTGATGCAAAGGGCAAAAAAGATCACCCTTTATATTCCCCACGCAAGCTTATCGCATATGCATATTAGATGTACTATTAAGATTATCTCTCTGCTCACAAACGACGTATAAATATTTGTGCAGCTCTTAATTTTATGCTTTCTGAATGAAATCGTGTATCTTAGGATAGCTATTATAGTCATAAAAACAACACTGAAAAATAGTAACATAAATTATTTGCCGGCATTGTTTGTTTATATATCGCAATGCTTAACTATGACGTGCTGCACGTGGAGCAAAAAAAAAAATGAAAAATAAAACATACACAAAATATTTCGCAGCTGCACTTAATTTAAATATTTAATCAAATAAATGTAATTTAGAACTTTTGTATGCAAACAAAATTTTAAGCCATCTTGAAGGAACACAATTTTTCAAATTATATATCCGCGCTGTATGCACGAAATCCAGAAATACGAGAAATTATCAAGTATTGTCTATTTTAAATTGTTAAATAGTATTTGTGAGAGGTCGCCAAACTTCTTTGTTAACTTTTTTTTTGTTAACTTGTGACAGGTTAGGAGGTCGCTTTTAGAATAACTTTTTGCGAAATGTTGCTAAGTTATTTTCATATTTGCCAAAAGTTGCAGAGAGCTCGTTACCAAAATATTTGCTAATATAACGTCATAGCAGAGGATGGCTTGTGTGACAATAATAAGGCATTATTTATATCCAAGGTAAGCTAGTTATAGAGCTAATTCGAAAACGATTTTGGAATGTTGTTTTTGGCGCAACAGCATATTGATTCCTTATTTCTTTTGGAGTAATGAAATCTACTTAAGTTTCTGCTGATTGGAGATCTTACTTAGTATTGGGCGCTTGCTGCTTGAAAATCCAATTGTACCAAGACAAGTTATTATATCTGTTTTACAAATTATTTGTTTTCTTAAATTAATTAATAAGAGCATCGGATTTGACGCAAGTATGCTTCTTTTCTGAGGCTCTTTTGTATGCAAGATTATACCAGGTCTTTTGTTGTATACTTAGTGACAGCTTAGCTTTCAAATATAATATTTGATTTTCAAGTGGTTTCAGCAAGATGAAAGAACAGAAATAAAAAAATTGGTTCCTCTTGACTATGGTCACCATATGGTTCCATGTATATCTCTATTAATACCTGTACGGATCGACGCTTTATAGCCGAATCCCAACGGGGGTGTCTTTAATTGGAGTTTTTTTTAGCATATATTTATTTGCTAGCCTTGCCAGTGCTAGGCAAGTGCGCCGGTGCTGTAGGGTGTAATCGAACCATCGACCATAAGCTGTAGAAGCTACCAAGGCCCACTTGATGTGCAAGATAATTCCAGGTATTTTATTATATACTTGATGAAAGCTCAGCTTTAAACTATAATATTAAATTGTTAAGGAGTTCAAGCTAGATAAGAGAACTTAGCTTCAGATAAAATATTTGCTGATTAGAAGTATTGTGCATACTTTTCCTGATTTTTTCAAAGTTACAGCTTGATAGTTTGAGTATAAAAAGCAAGATAGAGCTTTCAGCTTTTTTAATTTAACAAAAAACGACAGCTGTCAGAAAATATTTAAAAGATTAATGACATACAAAGTCTATAGCAGGCCGGCAATGCTCATCAAAAAGAAAATAAATGAAAATTATAACTATCATTTTACGCATGCGCACTTTTGTACATAAACTAATAACGTTTAGTATTTGTACTATAGGAGTGTGAATTATTTGAGATTAATTTTTTCAACAACTTATTTTAAATACGAACTTGTTTTCAACGAGTTGAAAAGTAAACGAACTTGGTTGATATATTTTCAAAACGATCAATGTCAAATTTATTAGCCGCTGCCTAGAGTTTGTCTCAAACAAAATTTTTTGGGAGTGTCAAAATTTTATATGATTTTTTATTTATCAAGTTTTTAATTTGATCTAACTTGCTCTGACGTATTTTAATTGTAGTTAAATTTAATTTACCAATAAAGTGAAATTAACACATAAAAAAGTGTATACAATGAAGACTGTAAATGTGTAGTCGACTTTGGAATGCATTTTTTGTTTCATTGCCTGATTGTGTATAATTCATAAACAGTTTTAGAAATTGTTTTTATATTAACTTTGAATTGCAAGTATTTATGGGTAGATAAATTTTAATATTAGCATAACTATTGTGGAACATTTATTACGATTTTAACAGGATTTAAGTGTAATTGTTAAACGTTTTAGCTAAAAACGGCAACAGACTGCACTACCAAAGCAAAGTGCAAGAAAGTAGTGTAGTATAATTTCTAGTATTTATTTATTGATTAAGGGTCACAACTAACTGGACGCCCTTTATATTAAAAAATTTAAAAGTTTAGAAATATTAAATAATGAGGAAAATATAATATTAAAAATTTACAAATGCCTAGCCTGATACATGAAATTTTGATAGATATGCATCTTCTCACATGTGGAACTGACTGGGAATTTGGATTTACAATGTAAAAGATGAGCACAGGAAGTAAGTTAAAAGCTTAAACATTTCATAAGCCAACTGATCAGTATTGACCAAGCTGGGTTTTCATAGTTCGTGTTTGGTCAAAGTTGCTCGATTAGGCGAATCAAGTTGAGTTAAGATAGAGAACAAGATGGAAAGAATAAGATAGCAAATCGTAAATATTATTATAGTTTGCGCATAAGACGCGAAAGGGATCAGGTAATGCATAATTAAATCTACAAAATGGCAATGCTAGAAGTGAGTAAGAGTTTAATAAAAAATAATACGCCTTGGCTGTTCTACAATCATTTAGAGAAGGTAATTTTATAAGGTGAAGTCTACAAAAATAGGACGGCAATCGAATCGCTGTTCTATAATCATTTAGAGTATCAAATGTTGAGATCCCGAAGCGCAAATTAAAAAAATTGTTTTTGAACAGAGTCAATCAACTTTTGTAAAAGTTGGTATTAAGGGCTCCAGAATTGGACAGACAAGCGATACATACAGCAGTTTGGTTAGGTAAGGACCATTAAATTCATTTGATCATCACTTAACAAATGCAAGAAAGCCCTTAAGCTCTATTTACAAAGTAATAAATGAGCTTATTAAACTTAGGTTTGTGATCAAACAGAACACCAAGGTCGGACACGCTATGGATGCTTTCCAACGTTAAAGTGCCAAATATAGTGGGTACACGAAAAAACATAATTCTTGTAGAATTCTACAAGAAACGCAGGGCAATCGAATGTTGGAATATCTTAGATTTTGTGGTCTTTGTGAACTCGACAAAAGTATATAAGGCCACTTTGCATAGATCTGGTAAATGCTTTGAAGCTTTCAATTTGCAGTGTATATATGTTTATACATCATAAATTGCCGTCTCACATTCGGGCTGTAACATATTTGCAAGTTTCAAGTTTAATTTTTTGCATAATTTAAACGCAATACAAGTCAATAATATTATAATTTATTATTTTGAACGCAAAGCTTAAGCGCGTTTTTGGCAGTTTTTATTTTTAATAAATAAAGTTCGTGCCCTAAGTCTTTTGTTTTTTTTTTCGTTTAAGGTAAAGCTTGCACTTGAACATTTTTTGAAGATCTTTTTTTTAACTTTAGTTTTTATTTTATTTTATTTTGTTATTCTCAATTTGCTTTACATATAACACACAGATACAATATTGTGTGTATGTGTGTGCGATGCACTATGATTTAATTGCTGCTACCTTCCATTGACCTTTTCACCGCCAGCTTTGCCAAGAACAGCGCACAAGCACCACACACACACACACGCACACACAGATACACTCACACACATTTGCAAGTGAAAAACAAAAACAACAAGAAAACGCACATTTTGTTTATAAAAACGAAACGTTTTCAAGCATTTTGAAGACCCAAACTGTCATTGCTTACTCATCAGCTACCAACAATTTGAACAATTTAAACAATTTAATATTGTACCAGTTATATGCTCAGTTGCACACGACAGAGATGGAGCTAAAAGACGTCATAAAAATGTCTAAGATAAACTATGTAAATACATTTTAATTACGTTAATAATTGTCGAAAAAAAAAACACAACAAAATTTATGTATATGCATTTATACATCTATATAGTTTGTACAATTGGCATTGCCAAGGTCGACGTAAATTCAAAAACAAGTACAAAGAGAAAAAAAAAATAAAACAAGCAAAGACTAACTCTTAATTGTCCTAGAAGTTTAACGTGGTGCGTGGTTTTTTTGTTTTTTTTTTATTTTGTAAACGCTGCTCCAATGCTGAGTGCGCTTTAATTTTAGGTTTTCGTTGTATTTTTTTTAATTTTGAATTTTTTTTTTTTTTGGGTTTTTGGCTTGGGTTTTTTTTTCGCATTTTGGCAAATTGACTTTTTGGCATTTGGCTTTGTTTAACGTTTATTGATACCTCTGATGGTGTCTGTCTGGCATTTGCATTACAAAAAACTGTCAAATCATTGTGTATCGTACATTTAATTATTAAAAACGAGTATCTTTGATTGTGATTTACATTAAAAAATTTATGAATTTAAAAAATATGCAATACACTCAACTCGCCCAGACAAAAAGCAGTTAATACTACACTGAAAAAAATAATGAATTATAATTAAATTATTCTTTACTGTATTACTCATTAAGGTTTGTTAGCTGCGATTTTATCGTAGCAGAACTGCCACTACGAGCTGCTCTCAAATTATTTGTTTGTACTCATAAAAACTGGAAGAAATCAAAGAGCAACGATTTATTTATTTACAGAAAGACTATGGTTACCGTTGACTATGGTTACCGTACCAAAGACACTACGTGCAGATATCTGTAATAGTAGCTGTTCGTAGAGCACAGAAATCTACAGTGTATAGGCAAATCCAAACAGGAGTGTGCTTGATTATTAGAGTTTTTCCTCGACCTTGCGGCTTAGAGGCGACAAGGCTACCTATCACTGCGTTACCGAGGCCCATATAAGGAAATTTATAAATTTTATTATATTTCCTTATATCAAGCAGAAATTAGTTTCAAGACTATTTCTCATGCGATCTTGTTTTATAACATTTTACCGGAGAATTCTCAACTCCCACAATTCTCATTTATTCCAATTTTTCCAGTAATTAATTTATATTTTATTTAATTTTCAAGCATTATCTTCTGATATCTGAATATTAAATTACATATTAAATAAATTTTTTATGTAAAAAGTTCTTTGTCTATTTCATAAAAATATAAGTTGCTCAATAAATAAAAAAAGTTGATTTAGATATTTAACTTTTCAGTTGCATAATAAAGTTTGAAATTTCAAGACAAAAATAATGTGTGATTTATAAAATTTTAGGCCTAATGTCTGCAAACTTTTATAAGACCGGTTTAGGCCGCTTTGCAGACTTATTTTGCAAAACAAGACCATGAAAATCGCATTTATTCGTTACCGTATTCTAATTAATAATATTCCTATAGTTTTTTAGAATACAAATACAAAGTTGTGTGCTTGTGCGTCTTTATATGAATAATTAATAGAAGTAGGCCGCTACGTAATAGGCAGATTCGCAAAAAAATTTTTTGCTTAGTTAAAATGAGAAGACATTCGGCAGAAAATTCATTTTAATTAATGCAAATTAATTTTCGTTGGATTTGCCATTTGCGTGCTTTAAACTTCCTAGATCTTCTAGATGATTTTAAACGATAATGATAATATTTTGCATTTTAATATTGCAATTTAATATATATATACATTTTTTTTGTTTGTTGGCTAAGTTTTGATTTTTGATTTTCTGTTTGAAAATTTTAGCTTATATTTTAACTTATTTGAAACTTTTAATTCAACTTTCGCTGGAACTTAGCAGCACTGGTGCATTTGCCTAGCAATGGCTAGCAAAATCATCCTATACCTTTGGAGCGATCAAGGGGAATAATATGTTTTTTTTTAAATGTTTTATTATAAATAATTAACAGTTTGTTTTGAAAAAAATAAATGCGAATCTTAGTAAATATAGTATTCTTTTTAATATAACAAATATTTAAAGTTTTGTTTCATTTAAAAAAATATACAAATTTTAGGTAATTTAATATTTAATACTCATCTTTTTTTAATAATACACGTATATAATTATTATGAATATTTAAATTTATGTTTTCTTTAAAAAAAAAAATTTATAAGCTTTGGGTAAAATAATATTTAATATTGTAGAATAATATAAAATCAGTTGTTTGAATACTGCCTGATATACTGAACATAAAGACGTACATACTTTTTAAGTTCCGTCTAGAGAGAAAATTTTATATTGTAGTTTTATAGTGTAATGTGTAAAGATTTACTTATATTTGTTTTCCGAATTGTTATAATATTCAATTTGAATATTTCTTTATATTCATATAAATTCTAAACCAAATTTTATACAAGTTTTCAAATATGGTATTAGTTTATTCAATCGAAAATCTTTAGCAAAAAAGGTCTAGAGTAAGACTTATTTGCATATTCCGGCAATAAATCGCATCGAAATTGAAAAAACAAAGGCCGACTTTGTGCGCTTGCAACGTTTTTCCTAGAAGCAATAAATCTGTGATTTTTAAACAGAAAAAACGCTGATGAATCTTTACGACGCTTGTTTGAAGCGCTTAAGATGGTGGTGGATTTCGCAGTTTCAAAAAGTGTATTACATTTTTAAACCGAAAATTTTGAAACAGATTTATGTTCTTTTAAATATAACAATTTGTTTTCTTTCTTTCTGCAAAATGGTGTGGAGTTGGAATCAATTGCATAGTCTAACAAAAAAAAATTATAACGAATTTAAAAAATGGAAATTGCTATTTTGCGCGGTAACAACGCTTATTCAAAAGCAATAAATCGGTGATTTTGAAATACGAAAAACACCTACGAATTTTTAATCCTTATTTTGAACCTTAAACAAGGCAAAATGGGTAGATTTAAGATTGTGGTGGATTTATTGCCTTAACATTTGTAGAACATTAAGTTTTAAGTCTAGTATACAAATGATAAAATAAAGCCAAGCAGTGTCGAAAGATTCACGATGCCCCAGTTAGAAATGCCTATTTTGATTCGACTTACAGTCGATTTAATTTTTTCTCCAATATTTTTCGTACATTCCAAGCTTTGAACTCAAAATTCTATGTTTCAAAATGAAATAATAAAATAATAATGTAATTGCTTCAATATTACACAGTTTCGAAATCTTTAAAGTTATTATTTTTTTTTTGATTACAAATTTTTCATATTCCCTTGGGTTTACAGATTCTTAAAGTATTTACTTAACTATTTTTCCTGTCATTTTATTAACAGCGTGAGCGAGAGCTCTAAGCTTCGGGGACTTTTTGCGCCAATACCCTCCGCCACTGCTCCTACCTTAAGATTAGAAATTCTATTAAAACCTGCTTGCCTTACAGAAAAAGTATCTTTCCATTAAACAAATGCACAAATGCATTCATACTAAAAAAAAACGCCACCTCCGACGTCTATAAAACCTACACATACTTAGAGCCAGTTTCTTTTATTAGTTAATTTTAATTCGTCTAACTTATGAATGACAAATACAATAAAAAAAAAATCACCAAACACGCAAATTGCATTAACAAAACCTACCGCCATAGTCTTCCTCGACCATCTGATAGTAGCGCTGCACCAGACCCGTGTAGTTACGCGTGACATGATGGGTTTTGAATTCATCGACAGCAATATTGGCAATTTCGACAGCCATGTCGAAACGCGAGCTATAGTTATAGCGATAGTTGCCATAGAACTCCATGTTCATGTCCATGTTCATTTTTGATTTTTTATATTTTCTTTTATAATTTAAATATTATTTTTATAATAGTTAATTATTTATTTAATATTGGGCTATGCGTAGCGCTGTAGTATTTCACGTAAAAATTTCGATTTTGTGTCGTTAACTATGTCGGGCTGCAGGATGCGGCATGCTGCGCTCAGGCACACACTTTTTTTATTGGTTCTAAGCACAAAATCTTTTGAAAAAACACTCAAAAAACACTTGAATTTTTTTTTCAACTTTTGTCGTATTTTCTTGGACAAACATATATATTTTTCTAGTAAATATTTGCAACTGTAACTTAGTGGATCATTAAATTGGATTTCGTTTGTAGTAATAATAGTAGTACCATGCGATAGCGTTGCTGGTTCTTTGGGTTTATTAGGAAAACCACCGCACCGTAGAAATGTTTATGCTCAACTGAATCTGAAACTTCTCAACAATCACAAGATAAAGTAACTTTTTTGTGCACGACTGCGACGCAAACACAAGCTTAAGTTAAAGCGCTGGCAGCGACGTCGACGCCGGCAGCGTCACTCTTTGCAAAATAGCAACTACAGCTAACATACACACACACAGTTGCAACGACACCCAGCGATACACACACACACACACACACACACACACACACACACACACATATAGCAACAGGCAGCGCTGAGCCGAGCTTGGTGCGCCGGCGCTTTGGGCTTGAAAAACGCAGCGAGCTGCTCAAAACTTGACGAAAAGTTTTACAGAAGAACGGAAGTTTCGTTCAGTCAAGTTTAACTGTTTGTGTGTGTGTGTCTTTGTGTGTGTATGAGAGCTTGAAGCTGAGCTTGCATTTATTATTTATGTGTATTCTCAATGGCATTAATTTTGCGCATAAGATACACACACACACAGATACACACACACACACCGATACACACCCACACATATGCAAAATACTCTCATTGGCTAGACGCTGCTTTAATTTTTTTATGGGTCAATGCACTGGGTGCTCTCGCTCTCTTTAAAAAAAGAAGTTCAAGCGTTGCTACGGCTTAGAAATTATGAATATTAATAACAATAAATATATATATAAATTAATTATTTTATTTGAAATTAAGCTTATTGCGTAAGTCATATTTGAATAGACCTCAAGCATGTGTGCATTCATTAGACATAATAAGCTAGACAACATTGAAAGTAAAAGCTAGAAAAACTTGCTAAAAAATTTTAATTATATAATGATAACATATTGTTATAGTTTTTGTTTTTTTCCTATGCAGGAAGCTTAGATGCCACAAAAATTAAAATTAAGTCACACAAGAAAACTTGTTCGATATTGCGTCTAATTTGCAGAACAACCTTTTTCATTTCTTATAAGAAAATTTTGGAACTTGAACCATATTGTATCCAAAAAAAAATTGGTTTTTCAAAGGAAAAAATATTGGAACTGTAGGAACTGTAGTTTCCCAGAAAGGTATACTTGAGTCAACTAGCAAAATATGTTTTCATTACCAGTTGCAATTTTTATGGGCAAGCAGATTTTGTTCCATTAAGGCAAAATATCATAAAGAACAAGACAATTGCCAGCTACACTTTTCGACTGTAACTACTTACAAATTTTACTTTTGATTTGTGATAACTATAACTTTTCTGTATATAAAAAGGACATTTTTTTGAAAGACTTAACTGGTAGGTTTATCTTCATTATGGGATCTTTGCAATGAGTTTGTACACTTTGACAAGCACAGGACCGGAGCATGTCTACATATACACACGTATTCTGTTTACTGCTAAGATACACTTGACTACTTCCTAGATTTGAAAGTATTTTTCTTGTACTCAAACTGTGGCAATCGAAGTTAATGGGCTTTACTTGCACAGATTAAAACATAGGGCTGAAAAGTTTAAGGATACGTACTAACAAAATTGAGTAATTCCCTTAACATTAAATGTAAGTAATTTGATAAAATATACGAAGTTGTTTATCTAATAATAGTATTGCCTTTCAGGATTTTGGTATGAAAAGCTTTTGCTAATAATCTTTATGCTCTATGGAAAAATGTTGAATTTACAGAGTTATGCGCCTTCCAGCCTCTAATCGGAAATTCTTGATATCTGAAATACGAAATGAAATTAAGGCTAACTTCATATGAATAGTTGAAGTCATTTATGAGCCTGTTAACTGAAGTACATTCGAATTGATCTTTCGAAAAATAATGTCAGCGAAACAACGGTCAAAAAGCCCTGGATGCATATTGGAATTTATCTTTTGGACAAGAAGTCTAGAAAAATAATGTAAATGGGACAAGGGTCAAAAAGCCCTGAACTACAGTGATGCATATTGAAATTTATCTTTTGGACAAGAAGTCTAGAAGAGTAATGTATTTGGGACAGGGATAAAAGAAAATTTGTCTGGTACAATGATGTACATACAAATTGATCTTTTTGAGTTTTTCTCAAAGAAGTAAGTGATTGGAACAAGGACTAAAGCAAAAAGCCCTGGTCAACTGATGAGTATTCAAATTGATCTTTTTAACAAGAAGCTTAGAAAGGTCATGTAATTGGGACAAGGATAAAAGAAAATGACCCCGGTCGACAGGCGAAAATAACTCCGCTGCGTTCTTAAAAAGCATTCCCATTTGCCTTTAGAATTGCGATTTATTACTCTATATATATTATTTTTGGAGTTGTCTTGCCACAAATTTAATTACGAAAATGTCCATATTATTCCCGGCAATATCTTGGTGAATTTGGATTCTTATCACTAAGAAATTTTTATACGATTGCCTGCTTTAAGTGTTTTATAATTTATAATTTAGTATGTTGATTAAAAATTGTGAATTACAAAAATTTTAAAACAAAAAATTTTCAAAAACTTAACATTTATTCCCTGGGGGTTACGTGAAGGTAAGGATATTTTATTCCGGCAAAATAAACTATATTCTTTTCTAAATTGGTTCCCTTAGATCTTAGCATATCAAGTATATACTGGTTTTGAGGCAAATAGGCAAACATTTGGAGAAACAAATTGTTTTTCAACGCCAATTTCAACTTCAAAGGTAAACCTAACACTTTTGGATTTCTCTTGGTAAAGAAAGTATTTCAGCTATTATTAGTTGGCTCAATAGGATTAGCTGGATTATAGAAATGCATTTACCTAATTACTTATAAGTGGAGTATTAACTAAACAAACATTTTATAAACAATTCACCAGTTCATACAAAGAATACTTCTTCCACACATCAAAAGCGTGTTAAATTGTTTGTATAAAATAAAAACTGCAAATATTTCCCACCGCCGATGTCAAATATAGAATGCCACGCGAATATTTCATAAATATGTATTTATGCCATGATTAATCGCTATAGACACCAATCGCAAGCTGTCCTCTACTTCAAATGCAAATTGGTAGCAAAAACAAACAGGCCAAGACCTGACACGTGCAAACGAATTCTAAGGTTTCCGGTTTAACGCGTATCACTCAAATATCTAGAATAAAATATATATATAAGATTTAAATTCTTTATCTACGCATTTCTAGGCCGAGCTACGTGCCAAACTTGGCGTAAAGAAGTTCTCATTGGAATTTGTTGGCGGTATGCAAATACTTGCAAAGTAGGCACAAATCGCTGCTCGGCTCAGTCAATTAGTTAATAGTCAAATACCGAAAAAATATGTTTTCAACTAATCTCAGTAAATAGGAAGATCAGCTGGTAACGATTTGAACGATTAATGCTGTCTAAGCAAAAAAAAAAATTAAAAAAAATGAAACTATTTTTAGAACAAGTTCTCTCTATAGGTAATACGCATTAAGCTTTAGCAATGTTTAAATAGTTAAATGGATTTTGGGTTATTTTCAAAATAAGTATAACTCGGACGTGCCGCAGCGACTTATCGCGACGCACGTGAAAACCTTGTTAACGTTTTGTTATAATACAATTTGGTTAATAAAAAAAAAATATATATCTTAATTATGCCATTAAAAAAGCCAAGACAAGTCAAGATACATTACAGAACCGTCGTGGCATTATGGCCATTTGACAGTTTCGTAGAAGACTACGTTTTCCAAGTTGGTTCTGTGCTGCTATGATGATGGCCTTTGACATGTTTTGACATGATTGTTTTGGCCATGTCATATAGCCTTTCAGTTTGTGCGGCAACGGGATGGCATTGCCAAAATTGGTTATGGCTGGCTGGACTTAACGGTGTATCAAAGCGAACGATTAGCGCTTGAGTTAGTTTTAGCCAAAAATTTTTAATGATTATCTTATGGTTTTCACTGTCTGATGGCATCGCTCTTACTGATATCTGTACAAGTTAAGGCATTTCACGGTCTAGGTCTAGGCTAGATCTAGGCACTCGGAAGTGGCGTCGCTGTCGACGTCGCGGCTGGCGTCAGCGTTGTCTTAGCCAAAATTCGATGATAAATGGTCAACTAGCAAGTTCGAATCAGTAGCACTGGTTTTTTTTTTTTTATAAAAACAAAAATTTTTATTTTTTAATTTATCGTTAAGTCTAGCTATTTTTTTGCACAGCTGTGCCCATGGCAAAATGATACTTTGTTGTTACTTAACAATAAATTAAAGACTGCATTAATTTAAACAAAATAAGCGCTTCATTTAAATATTTTAGCTGCTGCGTTGACATTAACAATTGTATTTGTATATATTTCGCCTGTCAGCTCATTTAACTTTGATTATCGAAAACTATTATATTTTAATCAAAACTTTTGCATGACGCATTTGATATTGCAAGAAAATATCAAAAGTCATTATGCTCAGCAACATTTTTCACGCTCAAAATGTTGCAAAACAAAAAAATAATAATAATAAGAAAAAGAATCGTAATAAAAATTAGACACTAAAGCAAGACTTATAATTTTAATTAGCGCAGACATACGAAAAATATTTGAAATTAAAACTTAATTAGCACAACGTGTTCAGGGTGTGTTTTCGGGGGAGTCTAGCTGCCAGTCTGGACGCACAAGTAAGTCCTACACTACAAAAAAAATTAGAACTCATATTAAAAGTTTAGCGTAATTTGAACAAAATTTCAATTTTATAGTAAATCACTTTGAGTTTCATTAAAAGCAAATCAAGTTATTAGCAAAGGCATATGTTGTGACAAAAAAAAACATCCCAAAAAAACCCAAACAGAAGGTGTTAAGAGGCTGGGAATATTAGACAACTTAGACTGCGTACACATTCAGTCTAAATTTGATAAGAGGTTTTCTCGTTTGCATGGCGATATTTTTTTTATTTAAATTTTTAGTGGAATTTGAAGCGATTGTTAAATCTGTTCACGAACTGACTTATTATAATTAAAACGGAATAACTGATATACAGAAATTTTGCCCACACTACATATGCGTCCCAAAGTTGGACGATGTAGAGTACGTACCAGATAGTTAAGGAGATTTTTTTGTGTAAGCATCTGTTTTTTTCCAAAAAAAATTGCTGTGAAATTTCGAAGGATTACCGTATCTGTCCCCAAACAGCCTGATTATAAATAAAATGACTTAAATAGATACATATATAGAAATAGCACGCTATATATATCCGATCACATAGGGAGTAAATATATCTGAGGCAGCTTATTTGTTCAAAAGCCCATCACTGAGATGCTTCAGAAAATTGAAATATGATGGTATTGTAGGCGAACGCTGGAGAACACTCTTAAAAAGTCAATATCTATTCTAGTTCCAACAAGCAGCCCGAAAGGTGTGTGTTTGGGTCGGATGAAAAAGTGTCAACATCAAAGCGATCTTAGAATGCCTGCCAAAAAATGCTAAGATCGTATACTCATACCCAGGAGGACATACATATGCATCTTAAATCTAGACATATATATATTCTTATTTAAAAAATACCAAAGAGGAATACTACTACTGCCTGATAACATAAACTTGGTCGGCATTTTGTATTATTTTTTTGTAATAGTTTTCCTCATCTTGTTTCGAGATTAAATGCTTAAAAATGATGAACATTCTTAATATAGATTTTCAAATATTAAATAACACAAAATCTACAAAAAATCATACACATCGTAGTAAGCAAGTTTTATATGTCAGACAATGAAAAATTTTAGGAAAGACTAGTGAATTTTCTAACTATGCAAAATCTTAGAATTCCGCTTATAGTTAATATGAAAAATCAAACCAGCTGCTGATATTGATTTTCAATAAATAACTTCTAAAACATTGTAAATCCAAAAGACCGCGCCATGCCATTTTCAAATAAGACAATTTTAAAAAATTTGGAAGCAATAGAATATGTTCTTTTTACCAAATTTTTTATCAAAACAGAAATTATTTCGATTATAAAACAATAGAGACAGAATATCGAAAAGTCTGACTTTTTAAAATAAATTTATATTATATTTATATTATAGGTATTTTTTATAGAGACCATGAATCTTTCAAGAGTATTCAATCTTCGCATTGCCAAATTACTTTACAATTTTCAAAAATTACTACAATAAAGCGCTACTAAAATTAAAGTTTGTCTTCAATCTTGAACTTTAATACAAGTAAGCCGTGGCATTGCTCAATAAATCAATGAACATTTCAAAACAAGTCTTTTTTTATTCATAAACTAAATAATGCATCTCAAGTGGAGTGCACAGTAAAATTGAAACCAGTTACGTTTCTAGTTAAATCGATATCAAAAACACATGTTAATAATTATAGTTTTATTTACAATTTTATCTGAAGTGCTTCCTTTTGTTTATTAGCTACGTAGTTGAAATGTCGCATTTGCTTGTGCAAATAACCTTCAAAGGCGATCCATTAAAATGCGCTAAGCCTCAACGTCTCACTTGGACTTTCCTTAGCGCGAATGCCGACATTGAAAGCTACATTAAGGTTCAAAAAAAATTCCCATATTTTAACACTCATACAAAAACTTATAGCTGTCTGTTTGGGTTCTTTGTCACGAAAAGAGATTTAAAATAAATAAGTTATCTGGGAGTTATCTCTATTAATAGCTGATTCGAAGAGAACAGGGATCTACAGCTTATAGCCGAAAGAGCTGTATTATCAGAGATAATACCTATTTATTTGCTACCTAAGTTAGTGCTAGACAAATGCACCAGTGCTGCAGTCTGGCAACGTACCACCGATCTTCCGGTTTAGAGGCGAGTATGCTACCGAGGGTCACTGAAACAGATATCTACTTCAAAATTATATTTTTTCTTACAAACGTTTTTCGAATTTGCTTATGCTACTACCGAGCTGTGGGTATGCAAACGCAGCGTTCTGCAGCAGGCATTGCAATCCTGATCATCATCTCATTGCTGAAACCCAGTTTAAAAGTGGCAGAGTTTGGCAAGCATATGTTTTATAACGCAATATTCAATCACATGCATCGATACTTGGAAGATCTCTAAGGTGTTAAAGTTTTTCTTTACATTTGATGGTAAGTTTGCCTGCATCTAACTAGTTCTCTTTTAGGAACCTCTTACGCCAGACAGCGAGTACGGGAAAAATTTTGAAACAAACGTTTTACAAAATTTTGAAACCATCCAATTTTATCATCCTCAATCAAAAACAATTTTATAAAAAACATCATACCATATATAAACTGCAGTGCCTAGTTATTTTTTTCAGTGTATTCCAAATATTCACTTGCTTTTCAATCAAGCTTTGGATATTGCGTTTTTGGTACAATTTTTTTTGCTATTTTACAAGTACAAAATGCCGGGAAACTTTTGACCTGTAGCGTTTTAATCAATAACGGAAAACTTTAAGTAGAATCGCGTTAGTAATGAAATTTACTGGAAGTAAAAGTATTCCATTGACGATAATTGGCAATTAGTTAGTGCACAATTATTAACTCACGCCTTGCAACAACAAAAACGAACAAAAACAATAACTTTGAGAGCGATATAAACAACAAGTCTGTAATTAAATTTGTAATTTTTTATTATTATTAACCACACATGATGCTAAGCGGTTTATGTCTTCTTAAAAATATGGCCTAGAAAGTGCTACTCCTCTGCTGCTCTCCAGCTGCTCCTCAATTGGCTGCGATGGTTATACATTTACAGGTGATGCCGTTGCCGTTGCTGACGAAGATGATGATGGTATCGATCATTGGACACGACCTTGAATAACTTTTACCAACTGACAATAGACAAAACCCGGCAATGTCGACTTGTCTTTACTGACAATGCCAAAAGCCAAGAAAAGTAAATAAAGTTATGCGTAAAAATTTTATTTCAAAATTTATGACATACAGTTGGCACACAAATTATTCGCACACTTTAAATTTGTCACTTTAAAGACCAATAGCTTTTGATACAGACATAAAATTTGGGAATAATTTGTCTGCTCACTGTTTATGGCAGCTACACAGCGAGAAAAAAAGGTAACGGAAGTCAGCTTTTATTACATTTTGATGGAAATATTTAAATAACAACAGAAAACATCGATCGAAACTTTCGTTTTGCTGCATAATAAGCAGTGGAGCTGTTTTATGGATTGCCGATTACGAATTTTTTTTTGCAAATTTGTGGCAGACTATGAGACTTATGGAATAGTTTGAAAAATGCCATGCTCAAAGTTATTAGTTTATACTGAACAATAGTTGTTGCCTTTAATTTATTACGAAATTTTCAATTCGAGTTTGCCTTAACTTGTAACAATTTTGAGCAAATAAAATATAAAAAAAAAATATATGCAAAAAAAGTTAAGATATTTGACTAGCGCAATCAGGGCAGTTTTTATAAGTTGGCTACATATAAAAAAAAATATAATTTTTTAATAATGACAACGAATTGGCTACTTAACGTTAAATAACAATTATAGTCCTATTTTAATAATAAAAATTATAATTAAGAACTATTCTTTGGAAAATTGTAAATAAAAAAATGGTTAGTAAAAATCAAGTTTAAATTTCTTCTGGACGAAGCAGCACTTATCTGTAGCATACTGTAATATCTTTCCATCACTGACTCACAAGTCCTTAAAAATTATTATTATGAATCCCAATCTAATCGTTAACTGGGATATCTACGAATCTAAATCGCACAAATTTGATTTCCGTACTTGGGAACGCTAAAGAACTTTTGTGTGTGCCTTTAGTCACATCTTCAAAAACGACTTTTACGCAAAAACAGTTTTTTCACGAATTAACGTATGTGAGCTGATAAAGACAACCGATTTTATACAAATGTGGCTTAATTATAGACTGCTCAAATTGGTACAAAGCTATTCAGAATAAGTCAGACATAATCCTATCCCCGAAAACAAACTAATATAGAGTGACATCCGCTGACAAAAAATAAAATCTGTTTTAAAAATATGCTTGCTCTAGCTCTTTCCATCATTGAGCTCTAAATGTTTGTGTAGAAAACCTTGCCACCCTGACCCTACTTCTGGGAACTTTCGGTAATTCCGATTTATCCTTCGTGTATAATATGCGCTTGTCAGCTGCTCGGCAAATCTGTCTGCCAAAACGTCATATGGTTAATTGAATGCTTGCCATTTTACAATATGGATAGTTAAGGCTTCAAAGCGAGGAGTTGTTGTTTTATTTTTTGAAAATTAAGCATTTTTTTCATTTTTTTTCTCCGGTTTAATAAGCAACTTGATAATTTCTGGCGGAAACAATATTTGAATTAGGTTTCTAAATGAAAAAAATCTTAAATCTTTATAATCGATTTTTTTTAGTTTTCTTTGAATTTGAAAGGTTTAAAAAAAAAGTTCAAGCACAATAGCGTAGTTAGGATAAGTTTCTAAACCCAAAATCGATGAATCGATTCAACACTGGAGAACCAGGGCATTAGCCTAGCACTGACATAGCCAGCAAATGGACGCTATTCACCTAAGAAACCCCTTCTTAATTAAAAGCACTGCCGTTCGGATTCCGCTATAAAGAGTAGGGCGCAGTTCTCTTCGAAGAGCTATTTATAGAGATATCTCCATGCTCAAAAGAAGACAGCAAAGTTTGCTCTAAATTTAGAAACATAGTTCAAGGTATCCTTTAAATATTCTATGACTTATAAAAACAAATGTCGATTTTTTTTACTTTTCAGCTTCGTATTGTGTTTTTTGGCCGCCAAATTGAAGTATATTCACAATTTTATCAGTTATTTAATAATTATTCTCAGAAAACCATTGCAGCACACCCTGCTTTTGCTACTCTAAAACGTTTGTAGTAGTAGATATAAGTCATTGGTGTTCCTTCAATTTGCATTATGACGGGCCTAAGATGATTAATTAAAACCCGCGTTTGAGTTAAAATTCCATTGGAGTAAGAATATTTCGGTTTTTATAATTGTTTTTTCACGAAATCGGTGTTAAAATTTAAAAAACTACAGAAAGATCAACTTAAAATAGCCGCCGAAGGATAATATTTGTGGATTCCTAATTCTCGTTGGGTACGCTGATTGCGAATGTGAATTTTAATGTAAGATGACTGTTGGGTAATTAGTGAATTATTAATGTTTCATGTTTCGGCATGCTTCTTTAGTCAGTCATTTTGCAGTTTTTGCCTAAAACTGAATTCAAAATATTTTGTGTTTTGCGTTAGATGACAAGGCACTTTTTGCAATAACTGTAATGAATATGTTGCATGCTCCGGTGGGCTCCTTCAGTCAGCCATTTTGAAATTTTCCCCTAATTATTCATTTAAAATTTTCAGTATTTTTACCTAAGTTGACAAGAGACATCATTCCAAACTTTCCTTATGTCCACCAAATTTTCTCTCAGTGCAGTCATGGCTGTAAGTTCAAGTGCGGATTAGCTAAGCCGGCATGGAATTTCAAGCACAATTCGAGAGCTACATAATACAATGTATTTTGTTTTTGTAAAATTTTTTTGGGTGTTACCAATTTTGTCGAGCAAACACAATAATTCTAGACACTAATCTTAAGAGCAAACCAAGCGATAACAAAAATACCAAAAAAAAAAAAAAAGCGAGGGCGTCTATAAGACGCAAACAAGTGACGGGACCTGGCAAATGATGATGGCCAATTCTCAAGAAGTGCTAATTAATTGGACAAATAGGTTAATTATAGTATCTGATAGTTACAATTACCGGGTAAATGAATGGAACAGAAGTGCCATATAATAGGCATTGGCATATCATTAGTGGGTAGGTAGATAGGTAGCTGGAAACGTATGTGATCATAGCTAACTATGAATGAGCAGCCGAGTGGGCTTGCTGTTGTTGTTGATTTCGAGACCCGGGGCACAGTCAAAGTACAAGCGACGTCATGACTGGACAAGTTTGCATGCCGCGGCGCAGCCGCACAGTAAACAGTCCAAACCGGACAGGTTTTGTTTTATTATTTTATTATTATTTTAAGCGCAAAATCCCCCCCATATGACTGTTTGTTTACACATAAACCCAACAATATGTAGGTATGTAGCAAAGTATACAATCATCGTTTGTTCGCAGATATAAGCCACTTTCAGCAGAACCATAAACAAACAAGTCTTGGCTGGTAGTTCCTCTCTCAAAAGGTTTTAGGGCACAAATGTTCTGGGCCAGCGCCAAGACTGGGTTTGTAGCCCTTGGCGTTGAACTTGAATTGTGAAGTGTCTATTGGGGTGTTGGCAGGCAGGGGGGTAGCCAGCTGTGGCAGTTGTTCATTAATTTATGCTTATAGCCAATAATTAACAGCTGGTTGAACTGGTAGCTGATAGAACACTATCTTGAAAGAAAAAAAAAAAAACGCTTAAAATGGCAATTAAATGTTCACTTTGAACTTGACACAGTTGCTGAAAAATGGACGAAGAAGGTATCGCTGCGGATTTGGCATGCCAGCATCCATGTATTAAACATAAATAATAAAATAAATATTATAATTAAGCCAGCATAAACGCTTAGCGACAATCTGTCTAAGCGCTGACTTAGTTTTTTTTTTTTTTTGCCGGTCTTAACTGTATTCTTCGATCAGGAAACGGAAGTAACTCAGCTTTTTTTTTTTTTTTGTATTTGTATTTTTTGTAGTTTTATTAATCATGCAAACAAGTTTCGATCAAGGGCATGCCAATTCAACGGTAGTTTCTCAGCTACGATTGGTCGCTCGTCCCCTGTCAGAGCGCTGGAAATGCCAAATTATTGGACGTTGGCGCGTGAAGACTTGACAAAAGTTTAACTTGTATATTTTTGGTTTGTTTTTTTTTTTTTTTTGGTTACTTCGCATGCTTAAGATGTTTAACTTCGCAGTTTGTTGCTTTGTTATTTCCGTAATCTGCAGCATTATCAATTAGTTTTAATGCGTAATAGCATGATTAGCACCTTAGCGTTGCATAGTTTTGGAGCAGTGCATTGACCCCAATAAAGTCTTCAGCGTGTTTGGTTGAATTTGTTGACCATAAAATATAGGTGAATATCTCTGATAGAGGAGAGGCACACTTTTGAATGCGTCATCGATTTTGTATGTTTAACGCGAAATTTCGGCTGTTCTTTTATAAGTCATTTCAATTTCGTTGACTGCAACGTATTTCTGTTAAGTTATTAAGAAGCGGGTTGGGTAGCCAGTTTTGGGAAATGTTTATGTCTATCAGGTCAGAGATCTTGGACAGCATTGTGGCCGTAACTGATGGAAACTTATTGCATGTGATTAAGCCGCAGTACTATTTTATTTCAATGCGCTGTCTTATCAAGTGATTTACTCGTTTCTTAGTCTTCTACGATCACTTTTTATATTAAACACTGTCGCCATCTATTGACTACTGTTTGCGTCAAATTCGCATAAAACACTTTTTGCGAAAATTGGGTAAAAAACTTCCTCAAAAATTTGCTCTATATCCATACGATGAGTGTACCCGTATATTTTGAAATTGAATGGCACAGTGCCATGGTGTATTTCGGTAGAACAGTGGTAGCATACTTGCCCCTAAGCCCGTACGTCGGTGGTTCGACAACACCCTGCAGCACTATTTCATCTGCCTATTGCACTGGCACAGCTAACAAATAGACGATTTTACCTAGGGAAATTCTCTTAATTTAATTCACCGCCGTTCAGATTCGTCTATAAACTACAATTCATAGGTCTACAGTTGTAAAACGCTGCTCTCTTTGGACAGCTAGAGATTACTATATGCTCCGCCTTTGGAGGGATGAGAATAGTCAGGGGAAATAAATTCACTTTATTTATGAAACTGTGGGCCAGCGAAATATGATACAAAAAACTAAACATTAGGTAGAGATTAATTATATAATAAAGATTACTAATATAGATTCAGAAACATAGGCAGCAAATCTTGAGTTTAAATTTTGCAATATAAACTGTTGCATAAGGTTTGTTTTTATATGCCGTATGGACAAAATAAAAAATAGAATGAGACTTATATAACTAAAAAGGCAAGACTACAGTATCACAATTAATAAAATATTCTAAATATCCGAAATAATTTGATAAATCAATACTAGCTTTGTTCAAAAATATTTCTATAACTATATATTCAAATTGGACAAGTTTTATTGTTAAAAGAAAATATACTTTCAAATAACAAAATTTAGTGAATAGGAAGTATTTGAAAGCATACAAAATAAATAAACGATACAGAAGTGCGTAATATAAGGCAAAAAAACTCTGCGAAGATATCGAAAACGAAAAAGGAGTTCATGAATAAAAAAGAGTAGTGTTTTTATTTTATGTACTTTTCCACCCACACCTAATTAGATACATTCTGACACATATTAGAATTGAGATACTGCAGAGATTTGTTTGCAGAATATGTGAGTTCTCATATCAATTACACAAAAGTAGTTTACGAAACAAGAAGATCCAAGCGTTTCTTGCTAACTAGCAGCGTCCATTATCTAAGATGACCTACCGCAAAAGCCTTAAGATTTTTAAAAGCTGAAGAAAGAATTAAAGCTTCTACAAAAAAATAAACATAATTCTTCAACACTTGTAAACTAAATAGCATGCCCTCGAAGCATTTAATATATGCATGCTCTGAGTCTTTTAAATGTATAATATTAGTCATAGTTTTTTAATTAAATTATTAATTGAACTAAATATTTCTTGTGTGTTAAGGAAATGTAGAAATTTAAGCGCTTAGTGATAAAACTTGCTTAAAATTTTGCAAAAGAATCGACAAGTTTCAAATGTACAAAATTTTAATGCAAACTTATAGTCATTGGAAATAGTAGTGCCAAAAGCTTTCAATTTTTAACAACGAAATTTTCATTTTAGAACTAAGAATATAAGTCGAGGTTTGTATTTTTATACTGCTCTTGATAAATCCTATCAAATGGCGTTTATAGTTGTTTCAAAAAATTTTTTTTTATTTTTTTCGTACATTTCCAAAGAAGATGCAGAAAAATCAACATGTTCCAAATTCGGAAAACTGGAATACAAACTTATGTCATTCAAAATAGCAGCACCGCTCGCTTCCAAAATTCAAAATCATAATTGGTAAACAAATTAAGAAGTATTAAAAATTACTTGTTGACAGTCCTTACAAAACCAGTTTCCAGTTGCTTTGTAAGACTAAAAGCCAGTAGCTATTGGGCTATTCCAAGATGAAGTAATAGCTTTAAGCTAATTTGATTGGATAGTAAGCGAAGCTTATATGAAATATTAAAAAGTAAACAAAGAAGCTCTTATATTTATTCTTAATTTAGAATATGCAACTTTGTGGAATAAAAGTGGATCGCGTTAAATGGCAATAAATTTAAGGTTAAAATTGGTAGCAATTAATGCAACTGACAGATTTAAATTTTTTACGCTTGAACCACAAAACTTATTAAAAAATAAAAATATTATATTCCTTACAAGCGATAACCAACGTCACACGTTTCCTCGAACTAGGCAATATAAAATTTCCCCAGGATTAGTCAGAACAAGTAAGCGGGTTCAAAATACTGAAATGGGTTAGTATAGTAAATCAAGTTTATATTACTTAATAATTGCATGTTCCGCATCAAAGACATCATTTCATATTATCTGTATTTTCCGCGAATATTACTGTCATAACTTTGCATTGACATTAATTACTTCTTTTGTGAATAACTAATAGACAATATCAGGGGGAACCACCACAAATGCTGTAGCCTTAAAACATAATGCATATAAATGTAGTATATGAAGAAGATGTGGTGAGGATTGAGCACGTTTTGAGAGTAGGTCTTAAAAATAACTGCCTACTGGGCCCTACATGGGTTTCTTGGATTTTACAGAGATTTATATGTTAGATAACGGGTGAGCCATCTGAATCGGGTCAATAGAAAAGTCGAAAAACTTGAAGAATTTTCCATATGTTCCAAACATTTTGGTGGTGTCGAAGCTGGGAATCTTGGCGACCAGTAAATATTACCGTTTTTGGACACAACAGTTCCCCGAAATTCCAATGCATATAGTCGATTGTTGTAGTTGATGGGTGGGCTGTTGTTTGTTGGAACCAAAAATTTTAAAGGTCTTTTTCACGCTTTGAGGTGACACATAGTGATAATATCACCAGTTCTGAAGAAGAACACCAGCCCAAACAGTCACCTTCAGCCCAACAATTTTGTTAGTTGAGGGTGTGAAATAAGCTTCATCTGTCATAAGAATATTCGGTCAAAAATTGTGTTCAACTTCTTCGATTCGATTGACTTTTTCGCATAAGTCAAACGACGGCGGCTGCAATAATATTTGAGATAATTGCACTTTATATGGAGCCATTTTAAGATCTGCTGAGTTTGGCGTTGGTACGGAATATTATGATTTTAAGCAACACTCTCCTGCACAACTTCGATATTTTCATTTGAACGATATGGGCGTGATTTTTGAGTTGGTTGGGGATCTGCTACAGACATGTTTTCCAAAAAAATTAAAGCTAAACGATGTATCGTGTCGATTTAGGGTGTAGTAGTCTTTGGGTCATCCAACTTTTCCTTCTTTTTGAAAATTTACATCAAAAACTTCAAATAAACTCAAAAAGTGGCATTCCATGGGAAAAAAAAAACATTTTGTAATCGAGAGGAAAATTACTACATGAGCCCCTACGTCATAGCAATAAATACAAATCGATTAAAAGGCGCAATATTGAACAATTATATTATTTAAACTGTTTTCAAAGTAAACATTGAACTGTGCACATTAACTTGCAGTAGACATGCAATTAATCAATTCCATCGTCTGTTTACACTTGCTAAATCGGAACTATTAAATTTCGAAACTAATGACAGTTAGTCGCATTGTTTAAATAGCTGCAAGTATTAAAACAGCTGGAGATTAACAATAAATTAAAATGCATATTTTAATGGTTACAATTTTTTAAGTTTTTTAACAGCAGACAGAGCGCGCTGTTAATAGTGGCGAAAAGCTTGCTGTTAGTGGGCTTAAAAGTTCAACAAAACTAGTGGCGTAGCTCAAAGTTGCACTTTAGCTATGACGTCTAGATGGCGCTGGCAGTCAAAAGTTGGTGCGCCACAAACTAACAGTTCAATGATAAGTTTCAAATTATCCGTTAAGCTAGCTTAGATATTGAGCGCTAGATGGCGCCAGCAGTTACTAATTTAAGACAAACTTTTAAACAAATGAAAAAGTAATGGACAATTAATTTTTAATGTTATTATAATTAGTGTTAAATTTGTTGATAAGCCCATAAATTTGCCTAAAATTGCCGTTTTGTCTGCACGTTAATATGTGGTTAGTTATGCATTTGTTTATTAATTAAATGTTTGTTGTAATAATTAAACTCTATTAATTAAAGACACTGCTGTTGGGATTCGGCTATACTCTGTAGGCCCCTGCTCTCTTCTAACAGCTCCGCCTTTAGAGCGATGATCGTAGTCAAGAGGAATAAATTTATTTATAATAATTAAGCTGCAAGCTGGGGTTTCACGCTTTGCCAGACTTATATTAGTGCATTTTCCAGTACTAGCTTTAATTAAACATTAAATTATTTTTTTGTTTCACTTAAAAGTTAACTTATTGTTTATTTTTCTATTTTATGCCGTTTTAAAAGTAACGAGTAACAGAAGCAGATCTTTTTCCTACTACATCTACTCAGACATTTAGGCTTCTCTTTGAGTTTGTATGTGAAGTCGTAGAACTACTGCTACACATTTATATCTCAGAGCATAGTGCTGCAGAGCGCACTTTATTGCAGACTTACTGTCAAGACCACTACGAGTATTCTACTTCAGTTTAAGAAAAGCTTAGTTATCTCATTAAGCAGCCGATTTCGCTAGCAAAACAATTCTTAAGCGGAATCGAGCATCAAATATGTGTATAATTTCAAACAAGCAAATTTCTGACTTTAACAGAGAATAGTTTTCCAATGAGGGTGGTGCCTAAACATTGTTTGATAGAAACCCTTGGCACTAGTTAAACTTTATTATTCCTTAAATTTACAGACAAAGTCTGCATTGATCGTACGCGTCTCTAAATCTGTAGGTCGGTAGTTCGCTTCCACCCAACAGTACTGCTGCATTTGCCCAAAGGTAGTTAACTAGCAAATAGACGCTTTTTATCTAGGAAAATCATGCTATGCTCTTGCCTTTGGAGCGATGACCATAATCACCAGCTACCATTGTAGTTAATGGTTTTCGTCAAATATTGGTCATTTAGTGAGCTGGAAAATATCCAAATGAGATTTTCCTCGTTTTATCACGAGGCGAGAGCCAAACGAAAATTTTTTTTGGTTTATTACCAAATTATTTCTATTTTTTGGTTTATTTTTGTTTGCTAATACATCGTTGATTTTCCAGCTGTACTTTTGAAGTTGATAAGGATTACATGTAACTTGAACAAAGACTACATTAGTGCTAGTGAGGTCGACTCTAAGCCGATAACGGCTTGTGAGGCTTTGAATAAAGTTTTTGACATTACAAGAAGTACAAGATTGTACTCTTTGTAGTTTTGACAGCTCTTTCAGTAGAGAGACATCTAAGCACTTTTAGGATTGAAAGTTTTTTAAATTATGAGAACACTATTAAGCTATTTTTATATTATGTCAGATCTTTTAGTAGACATACATGTAAGTATTTTTGAAACTTTCAGAAGAGGATGATGAAACTATTTGGAAGTTGTGCCAGATCTTTCAGTAGAGAAACATCTAAATACTCTTTGCGAACCTTAATGTGTAGTATATCGATAAGATTGACGGTAATCCATTAACTGATGTAGAATAGTTGAAATGATCGACCTTAAGTCAACATAGAAATTAATGCTTCTTTTTGGTTTTTTTTTTAAATTGAAGTTTTTAAAAATATGAGAACAAGATTAAACTCTATTTGTAGATTCGTCCGATCTTGCAGTAGCGAAATACCAAGACACTGTTTGCGAATCTTAATGTATAATATATCGTTTAAAAAATTATGTTAAATAATTGATTGATTATTATGCCAGCAAATGTTTGCTATTTACCAAGAAATATCACCCTATGCTCCGCCTTTGGAACGAAGACCATAGTCAAGGGAAATAACAATAATTAATTGCTGTACAATTGTTGCAGCAATTTAGCTTAAGTCAATAAAGAAATCAAAACATCTAAATATTGTTATCAAAACTTAATGTGCATATCGATATATATACTTATCGATCACAATTTATGCTAATCAATTAATTGATGTCGAAGAGTTAAAGTGATTGAACTTAAAACAACAAAGAAATTAATACAAAAACAACTTCAACAAGTGTCAGCTGTACTAGCAGCAATAATTTTATTTTGTCAAAAAAATAAAACCAGTTTGTTTCTTCATCATACAACTACAAAAATATTATTTTATATGGATTAAGAAAGATAAACAAATAAATAAGCTTATTTATTAGGAGCCAGCAGGGGTTTCGTATAAATTAGGTAGCAAAAATTATGCAATGAAAACGTAACAGTTCTAAAAACTAAATATCAGGAATTAAAGAATCGGTATCTGTGTTTTTCAAAAAACCAACAACTTATGCAGTTGAGCGTAGAACCGAAAAATAATAGCAAACATAACCTTGAAACCAAAAACTGCATAAAATGATTTAAGGCAAGAAATTATCTATGCATATATATATATATATATTTAATGACGCTTTAGAGCCAAAAAGAATAATAAAAAATAACCAATCTATGATGTTGGCAAATTTGCTATTTGGCAAATTAAATATTCAACATACATAATGCTGCCCAAACAAAATGCAAAGAAATTTCAACGATTTTTATTTTTTTTTTTTGTATTTATTCAATAATTACTTGTCGCAGCAGAGGCAACAAAAACAGCAACAAGAAGCAATTTAGAACAATAATGATTTGTTAACGGTTTTTGTTATATACTTTATATGTAAATATTTGCGGAAGTAAAAATGTCTAAAACACAGACGATGGGTGGCGGAGGGGAGGGCGAAGAGCAAGCTGGCGGTGCTTTGGGCTTATCAAACATTGAGCATCGTAAAATACAAGCGAAAACGCATGCAAAAACATATTAACAAAAGTGTAAAAGACAATAAATAATCGTTTGCATATGATTATGCGTTGAGGACTGCGTAACGCGTGTGTGTGTGTGTATCTGTGTGAGTATGAGTGTGCGAGAGTGCTTTTGTGTGTGTCATTGTCTTTATTATGACAAACAAACTCCAAAAAAAAAACTAGCAACCAAATCCAACTTAATCAAAGCAAATCAATAGCCAAGCGGAAGTGCTGCTGGGCCAACACGGCGTATGAGTGATCTGTGCATATCTTACAGCCGTTTACTACAAGTTACGCTTTTTGTTGCCAAACGCTGACTGTCGGTGTCAACGACATTAACCCACATTTTATGCACATTATAGCCAGTTCATAACTCTGGCTCTGTTTATATTCTGTTTGTATTCGTATTATATCAGACTTCAGACTAGTTGCTGGCCAAATCACTGCGCTGCTCAGGCGCATTGCCAAAAACAAAAAAAAATGGTATAAATTAACACCGTTAAGCGGCAATTCAAGGTCAAGTTCAATTTGCCGGTGACACAGTTAGCTGCGCTAAAGCAAACCAAGTTGAACCTCATCTGACCCCAGCACACTTGTTTCGAATTGTATTTTCTTGTTATCTTTAACGCTTCTTCATTCAATCGAACGCATTTGTTGCTTAACTTTAACCCGGAAGTGGCATTGATCATACATTTTAGCTTAACTGCTCAAAGTTGGCATTTGTAGAGCGCCTAGCTTGAGGGGGTTTTTTTCCGATTTTTTTTTGATTTTTCAATATTTCGTTCAATGGTCGGTCAGCGCAATCAGAATGAAGCCCTCTAGGTTTTAGAATTTGTATGTTAATTATGACTCAAAAACGCAATTTTCGACAGGTTTTGCGTGCGTCTCTTTTGACTTGACTTGAATCTGGCGCGATTAGTCGTTCGGTCTCTCCTTGAATTAATACGAAATTAATACGTAGCTGAGAACAACGTATATGATTTGACCAACTACTGTCTATCATCGATCTGTGCGTTTGAAAAAGCTGTTCCAGTTATCCTTGTAATCTTTTCAAATTCTGCACTAGCTCTGGGAACTAACAAAGATTCTATTTAGCAGCTTTAGGCTTTAGAAAATTTATTAAGACGAAGTTTTTATACACTTGCAGACCTTGTTTTGAGTACAACATATTGAAAACAAGCAATAAATCAGTGGTGAACCGCAGGTCAGCGGGTCATTTGGTTTTGATTGTATAACAACGTATACTTAATATATTCAATTTTGTTTGATTTTCAAAGACAACTAATAACAAAATGTTGCTGAACTTTAGTATATATTTTAATTTTAATATAAAATGAAGCAGTTGTGATATAAACACTTTATCTGTAAAAATATTTACTATCTTTAAGTTGAGCAAAAAAGTTTTGGGAAAATTAGATTGGCCATAAAGTTGAAAGTATCTTTTTGTAATATTCTATTAGAAGGCAACTTTTTAAAGTTCAATTTTTATTTCTTTATATAACTTTTTTTCTTTTATGACTTTCTTGTCTTGATTGCGTAATTAACTAAATTGGCTTGAATAAAGCGCCTACAAGTTCTTGGCCAAAAGTGTGCATATTGAAAATCTCTTTAAGCGAAGTTTTCAAAATTTTCAAAATTTCTGATGTATAATTTTGCAAATAAGCCTTTTTGGATCCGTCCATACAGAAACAAGAGTAATAGACTAGGCTTTAAAAACTCAATAAAATAAACTTATTACCTTTGTTATAGCTTCAATGGAAGAGCATGGATTAATATTTATTACAGATATTAAGAACAGAACAGGGACCTACATTTTATAGCTAAATCTGAACGACGATATCCACAATAAATAGAGATTTGTGTAGGTAAATAGCTTCTATTTATTGGCTAGCTATGTGAATGCATCTGTGTTGCAGGCTGGAATCCAACCAACGAACTTCGGATTTAGAGGAAAGGGTGCTGCCGCTACGCCACCCTAGGTCTTCCAATTAATCTCAAAATTATATTTAATGAGTAAATATTTAATTGATTTAACCCCAAGGAGTCAAATAACTTTTTGCTTAATTTGTTCAATTTATTATAATAATATTTGAAATATTTTTCAATTTAAAAATTCTTTTTTAAGAGGGGCCATTAATATGAAGAATTTAAGGTTTAACTTTAAAACAATATTTGAAATAAGACCACCCTATCTTTTTTGCAAGTATAGATGTATGCTTTTAAAGTTCTTAAAATGATTTTTATCAACTTTTTCAGCACAAAAGCACTTAACTTTGCAATCAATATATTCCCACACACATTATCGTGTATTTAGGTTTCATATTGATATATCCTTTTTTTTCAGTTAAAGAATTTATAAATTTAGCCCTTGTTTATTTTTTTAAGGTAAAATATGCGTAAACTTTGAAAGTTTGTTACACGAAACTCTGATTAAGGTTGTTGGATTGTTGGGAACCCACTTAAATTCAAAATCTAACTTTTTGTTATCCGGCAGTAGCCCAAAGGGACGATCCACAATACATCGGGTACAACTTGTTTGTATTAAACTAAATGTAGTTTAATATGTAGTTTTTCAGATAACACTACAGGTAGAAACAATATATATAAAATACTCAGTAACATTAATCGATATTTGTATACACCTTTGAAGGAATATTAACATAGATTGTTGTCCAATATTGTTTGTTTGATTTTTCAACCAGTTTACTTATCATTTGAGTAAAAATAAGACATTTTTCCGTCAGTTGTATGAAATAAATGAAATACGCTATTCAAAAATAGTTCTAGATGCTCTATCAAACGTTGGCTTCACGTTGTCGAGTTTTTTATCTTTTCTTTTAAGATAAAGAAATACTTACAGCATCTCAATTCATTACTTCGTATGGTTCCAACGAATTAAAGAAAAGCTCTAATTTGATATTTCTTAATTAAAATTTTTTTAAATATAAGGACAACTGAACTTAGTTGTACAACTTAAATTAATAGTAAATAAAACAATAAATAAATGCTTACTCTCAAGTTGAAAACCAATAACTTTCGAATCAGACATGTTGGAATAATAATTTAAAATATAAAATAAATAAATAAATAAAGAGAGAATTGACTTGGAATTTGTGAAAGCTCAATTACTAATATACACTGAAAAAAATAATCAACAATCGTACGTAAGTGCGAAACCAATAACTGTTTGTATATAAAAAGTCAATCTTAAAAGGCTACTATTTTTATTGTTTCAAATAAAATTGTCCTGAAGTATTTTTCAGTAACCTTCAATTTATTTTAGGTTTAAAAATCTTACTTTAAGATTGCTTCTTTAACATTGGCTTCTTAAGTGAGTTTTTCAAGTGGAAATCCTTTAATTTAGGTAAATTTTTTTCTTGTTTTATTTTTTCTTTAATAAAAGTTATTTTTCAGTATCCATCAATTTATTTTAGGTCTACAATTTTTACTTTGAGACTGCGAGCTCTTGAGTTCTTTAAGGTAAAACACTTTGCCCAATTTTTCTCATAATTATTGTCATCATTTGCTGAATTATTGGACCTTAATAAAGTATTTCCAAGTGATCCTCTTGTTTGCTCGCAAATTTATTCCTTTCAAGATTTTCCGTTTTCTTTAATTATTTTCATAAAGTTCTACGTTATCCTAGGATATGTAGGTTGTGGTAGATCATTATTGTCGTCATCATCTGCTGAATTACTGTACTGCAATAAAGTATATCCATGCGGCCTTCTGCTCAAATCTTTAACTCTATCAATGATTTTCCGTTTTCAGCAAATCTTTTGATAAAGATCTATGTTACCTTTAGCGATGAAGTACGTACTATATCATTATTATCGTTATAATCTGCTGAATCATTATTCTCGGAAAGTATTTCCCATGGGGTGTCTCTTTTCTTCGCATCAATTCTTTCCGCGATTTTCCGATTTACCAATATTTTTTACAATGATCTACGTTATCTTAAGCAATGTAGTACCTACTATATCATTATTATGGTAATCTTCTGCAAATGCAGCCAAAACTGCGTCCAAATCTGTCTATTTTCTAACATGCTCTCTGCTAGAGTATACACATATGTACTTCATACTCATGTAAATATTGTGTATACGTTTATTTCTTGTATTGTTTGTCTCTAGGGTCCAAGTTCTGTTGGCTACAAATAATTGTTAACTTGTAAGCAACTTGCTTAACAATATCTGACAAATGACTTAAGCATTTTGTAAGCGCAGCAACTTTTTGACTTGTCAGAGGTCAAAATATTCTTAAGCACGCAACAAGAGGGAACCACAAAAAAAAACATAAAAAAAAAGGGCCATAAAATCAAAATAAAGAAGTCAAAATTTGGCCGTAACGCTACGCAAGAAATATATGAAATTGATGTAGGTCAAGGTGTGAGAGTGTGTGTGTGTGTGTGTGTGTGTGTGAGTATGTATCTTATAGATACTTCATGTTTGGCAGACAGCTTGGCAGCAGCAGCACGTTCTAGATAACACTCTCGTTCGCTGATTTTATGCGCTCTTGGGCCGCATATTCAAAGGGTCTCAATTTATTTACTCAAATTTTTGGTACTTTTTAAGCTGCTTAATTTCAATATAAACAGATTTTTTTAAGTGCTGCCTCAAGCTAGTTTGCTCATTAATATTTATGACTTGACATAGGAATGGTTATTTTATGCTTTTTTTCTCTTAGATTTGCACAAATGAGGCTGACTATTTAAAAAAAAAAAAGAGTTTAAAAATGTGTATGATATTTTAAAATGTCAAATATACACTTGTAGTTCTTCCCGTCTTTTTATATTTTTTTATTATTATAAAGTATCTTTTTGTTATCTTTTTTTTATGGTTTGCATAAGTCTTTTTGTTTGAGCTACTACTAGAAACCAGTCAGCGTTGGGCATAAAAATGTCAATGCGATTGATTTTTAATTGGCACAATAAGTGAATTATTGAAGAGCAGACAATTTTGTTGTAAATGTAAATTTTTTGTAAATGCTGCAGAACTCAAAACCCAGTCCCCCCCCCCCCCCCCCCCAAAAAAAAAAAATCAAGTAGCAAGCAATTACAAAGCGCAATTTAACCGGCAAAATTAATGACGCTGACAACAACGACACTGACAGCCCAGCCAACTGAAGAAGTTGTTAAAACAAAAATCATAAGCTCTCTATGTCATTAACGTTATAATCATTATAAGAAACCAAAAAACGAGACCAGACCGTAGCAAAACGCAACAAAACGCAGCTTCCCAAAAGCGAATCAAGCGAAAGAACATTTGCCTAGCGCCAACAATGCGAACAACAACACTAACAATAACAACGCCTTTGAGCCAAGCAGCGCTGCTTTAAGCCCAGTTAAGCAGCGTCAAAGCCAAGACAAAAGCAAACACAACTTGAAGCGCGCCTCGAAAGTAAGAAACACAAAATAAAACCTATAGTCGAAATTTTTATACATAGCCGCTTACCCAGCGCTGTGGCAGCTCAGTACGTGTGCAAGTCTCGTGGGAAGCGGATGCTTACAGAGGTCTATCTCTAATTTATTTTTATCACTAACTTATATCTCTCTAAAATAACTATACAAAAAAATGGATTGGTTCATCTGCATATTGACAAGTGTTAGAATTAAGTTCAAAAAAAAAAAAAAAATGAAATGTGTGAAAAGTGAAACAAATGGTGAAGCAGCAGATTGAAAGTATCTGTTCAAAGACTTGTTTGGAAGATCAATCTCTTATGTGATAATTTAATGTGTTGATTCCATAATAGGGTTTCCGAAAAAAAATTCTCAGTGTTTGCCAAAGATTTATTTGTTTAGAATATGAAAAGTAAGAGTAGATTGTTTGCTTATGTAATATTTTTGTGTTAGAATTATTTATTGAGGATGACAGAGGAAAATTAAGCCGAACCAGTAGATCGATGGCTTATGTGATTTTGAGGATGCATTTTCGAAGATCGCTTACTTAGTCTTAAGCTTTTAGCACGCGCAATGCTCACTAATCGAAAGTAAAGCTCGCTTTCCAAGTAGCGCTTGGTTAAAACCATTGAAATCGGCTGTTTGCGAGGCTCTTCCTTCAACACTTTCCAAGAACTTGTTAGAATAGGAGAACAGATATTTAAAAGACAGCCCAAATTTTTGATGAGTTTCCTCAAAATATTTCATATGAAAATGTATTAATACTACTAAAGGGAGTGAAAGTATTTGTAATTTTGGATTTCAATTCTTCTAGCAAACACTTAAAACTTCAAGGGACTATAGAATTTATCTCAAAGTTTGATAATTTGCCAAAAGTATATATAGAAACTAATAAAAGTTATCCTCAAATATTTTATATAAAATTAGCCCCTTATTGAAGCTTTAAAACGATAACTATTTGCAATGACTCATGGTTGAAGACTTCCTAAGAAGTTGAAGGCTTCCCAAAAAGCTGAAAACTTCTCAAGAAGTTGAAGACTTCCCAAGAAGTTAAAGACTTCCCAAGAAGTTGAAGACTTCAAAAGAAGTTGAAGACCTCCCAAGAAGTTGAAACCCTCCCAAGAATTTGAAGACTTCCCAAGAAGTTGCAGACTTCCTAAGAAATTGCAGACTTCCTATGAAGTTGCAGACTTCCTAAGAAGTTGCAGACTTCCTAAGAAGTTGCAGACTTCCTAAGAAGTTGCAGACTTCCTAAGAAGATGAAGACTTCCCAAGAATTTGAAGACTTCCCAAAAAGTTGAAGACTTCCCAAAAAGTTGAAGACTTCCCAAGAAGTTGCAGACTTCCTAAGAAGTTGCAGACTTCCTAAGAAGATGAAGACTTCCCAAGAATTTGAAGACTTCCCAAAAAGTTGAAGACTTCCCAAAAAGTTGAAGACTTCCCAAGAAGTTGAAGACTTCCCAAAAAGTTTATAGTGTAAATCGACGGGTTTTTGGAAGATAAATATCGTAATAGTATGTTTGAGTGATAAAGGTTCCCTTAAAATATTTCATATAAAATTGTATAATATGACTAAAGGGAGTGCAAACATTTGAAATTTCAATGTTTCTAACAAAAATCCAAAAATAGAGTATATATTAGTCAGTTCAACCACTTTATATAAAATTCGACTGATAAGAAAAGTCCCCAAATATGTTAACTTAATAAAAAAAGGAATGTGTATTTTGCTTAGAAAAACGAAAGTTGAACTTGAAATGAGAAGTTTGGAAAAAAATAATGTAGTCTTTGAGGTAACACTAAAAAATATAATAGAGAAGAATCTGCAGTTTTCTTGATACGAATATTAGCACTTTTTTTTAACAGATATTAATCAGAATTCTTAAGTATTTGGATCTCAAAATATTTCAAGAAAACCGTCATAGGGAGTCCCCGGTAGATCAGATCAGCGCTTAGTGGAAAGCTCTTTAAGTTTTTATGCAGGATTTGAGTGGAGTACATCAAGCAAGACTATGTTAAGTTTTACTGAAAAGATCGCAAATCTGAAAAAGTTAAGAATCTTTAGAAATAAAATGTTTCCCAAAGCTTGCTGTTTTAACTCAATTTTTTGGTTATCTACCTATTTTAGATAATTTTTATTAGAGTTACCCACATAGTCATAGATTTAATGGAAAAAAACGTAAAAAGTAAAATCTTCTGGATGCTACGAAAGACAAGATCAAAGATTTCTGTATTTTTTCAAAATGTGACTGAAGGATTTGTAAGTACCTTTTTTTTCTGGTAAACAAAAATTGAAAATTACCATAAACAACATCATTTTGGGTCAAACTACGCGAATATTTTCCACGCAACATATAAAGAAATCTTTAAAAAAATAAATTCTTTTAGTTTGAACATAACAGGTAGATATTTAGAAATATATTATAGAAATAGTTCCAAACATAGGCAAATACTTAAATATTCAGAGAAGAGAAGAATTGTTGAGAAAGCCTAAAGTCACCCCGGGTTGTAGAGCTGAATGATGATGATTTAAAAGTAAAAATTATTTTTAAAATTTATAGTCTTGTGCTGCTATATCTTTTCTTTAAAGAACAAAAAGTTAAAAGTTATAAAATGAGTAATAATATCTCTTATATAGACACAGCATTTTTCATTCTATTGAAATGTAGTAAAATGAGCAATTTCCTAGAAATAATATTTTTCTATTTTCGTTAAATTTCTCAAAATATTTGTAAATACTAGAACGGAGTTTGACGGAGACTCAAGCTACATAGCACGAAAATCTGCCGCAGCGCAGTCAGCATACGTACAGGTGTCAATATGTCAACACTTTCACACGCATTTGCTTGATTTTCGCTCTCGCGCTCATTTGTGCTCTTTGCGCCTGTTTACACTTCTTAGTCATAAAAAGAAATTTGTTGCTTGTATAAGTTTTGTGCATCATTGCGCTAAATCAACCCTCGCCCCAAGATTTTGCTCGCTTCGCTGACTACAGTTGGCATCACATTTACCTTCTACAATATGATGATCGCATTATAATTTTGTCTTAATTAAAGAAGCACATAATTTAATAAAATTTCTACGCTCAAAACTTGTACATTCTGCTGAATCCCAAAGCATATATGAATAACAATTATAAAAGAAAAACAATGCTCTACAGCTTCTAAAACACAACTCGATAAAGAAGAACCTTTCAGACATAGTCCAAAAGGTTGTCATTTATCTACGTAAGCAAGCTTATCAATATTTTGTTCAAAATTATTTATTACATAAACCTACACACAAAGTTAGATATTCTAACAACTTTTTCGAGTTTAATATTTTATGCAAATTCAATCTAGAATTGCTAATTTCAACACCCTCCCCCTGTGCGTGTAGACTCACGCGTTTAAGGTTGACAAGGTCATTAAACTATACAACAACAACAAATTTGCTAACTAATGCTGACTTACTAATTAATTCAATAAGGGTTCCTCCAATAATTTGGCAAAACTGCGAACCAGCTAGCTGGCTGGCTGGCTGGCTACTTAGTGTGACTTGGAGACAGACACACCGATAGATAGCCAAACCCGAAAGCAACACCAAAACCAAGGCTGCGCATTTAACATATGACTAACCAAGTGGAAATGTGACAAGTTAGGTGTATCCAGCGGAGTTACTATATATAACTAGGCGGTACTTAAATAATGTGACAGCACATAAGATGCAGCTCATTATTAAGTTTAATAACGCTGTAGAGCAGATCCATGGCATCTGCGTAAAATGTGGCCAGGCCTAGGATGATTTATGACTTAGAATACACTTAGGCAAAAGTGTGGCAAGGTCAGGCGAGTACTTACTGTACTCTTAGTGAGGCATCAAAAATTTGCTGCATGTTATGTTTAGTTGAAGTTTGCGTTCCACACTTTTTGAGGGTTTTTTAAACGATCTGTAAATTTTTGTTGTCATCGGTTCGTTTGTTGTTTTTTTAGTCAATATGTTTGTTTGATCATTTTCGTGGCAAAATAAAGAAATAAACTCGATGCTGTTGTTGTATTTTGGTGGGTTGCCTATTAGCACCTTTTATTTGTCTCTCATTTTCTGGCTCATTTTTCAAATTATTGTTGCAGCGCAGCAAATAAACTTGTCGACTATTTGCAGGAAATGACCATAAAAACCAGTTGTTGAACTGGCCAACTTGTGACTTGCCCTTCAAAAATCGACTCGCATTTATGGGTTTTGAGTTGAGTTTTTTTTTTTTTTTCTCTGAGTTTTGTTATTTGATATTTGGTAATCTGCATTAATAGCATGAAAAACCTCAAGAAGTTGACGAGAATTTTGGTGTGAAATGAACATAGTGCAGCCTCCAAAATGGCCAAAAGTAACAAAAAAAAAAAAAAAGCAACACCACAACAAGTGGCTACAGCAGCAGCACACTTAGCCACCGCTTGATAAATGGTCATAATCAAAGTGGCCTTTGCGGAGTTCAAGTAGTCAAACTCTTGTACGCAGCACGACGGACTTCCCGGCTCGTTTACTGTTATTAACGGTGGCTTACAGTCGTGCCTGGCTTTGTTGACTTTATCTATTTCGCTTTTTTGTTTCGGTTTTATTTTTTCTTTTTGTTTTGGTTTTTTGTTGCAATTATTTAACCTACATGCTAGAGAAAACCAAACAAATCACTAACAAAATTTGTCAAGTGGCTTAAATACGCGCTTGTTGTAGTATCCCACACACAGTCACACACACACACACACGTGTGGTTCCAAAATGAGCGTAGTGGTCCGAAATTTGGCGCCCTACCAATTACTGCTGATCTCCGGCATTGTAGCAATCGCAAGTAATGCTGCAAAAGCTCCAAAAATTTTGTGTTTATTTTTGTGTCTGGTTTATGTTGTTGCTAGCTTTTGCGATTGTTTAATTCATAATAATGAACATAATTTACTGTTACATGATAATTTTTGCCTTTCATGACGACATCTTTACACACTCCCATCAACACATTGTCGAAATGTGAGCCAACATCTAAAAGCGGCCAAGCCAAACGTTAGAAAGATTTATTGTCAACGCAGCTTTTTGGCTTTCTGCTGCAAGCAAAATAACTCTTTGCTGTTTGTAAATTTCGAAGACGCTAAAAGTATCTGGTTGGATTCAAAGAACTTATTGCGAATACAGAGAATGATACCAACATTTTATAATATTCTTGATCTTTTTGGCTCTTCAGTAGAGTGCATGAGTCTTCATAATTATTGAAAAAAAATTAAGGGTAATTTTATGACTTCTCTGATGATTATTTCATTGATATATTGATATATTTCAAACTTCTCCAAACATATTGATGCCAATTGCTGAAGCATGCAAAGTTTAGTTATAATGAAGTCTTCATTGTCAATTTTATGAAATTGCTCCTTTTAGGAGCTTAAGGTTTCAACTTAGAGCTTCCACCTGTCTCTATCTCTAGTTATAGCTCAAAGCTATTTAAACTATTTGCCAGTTTTCTTCTGAAAATGTTGGCAATATTAAAAATGCCTTGATAGATATGAAAAATGTTAAGAACTGAATCGCAGTGACTGATGAAATAGATATTTTCATTTATTGTTGGCTAAACATTCTTAGGCAGAATAAGCCGATAGGCAAGTCCCCTACTCTTCGTTAAATGACAATTGAAATCATCTTTCTTTGATGTACCCCACAGTTTCCGTCTTTAACGTGACGAAATGGCATGACAAGCCATAAATGCTAATAGAGCCCTATTTTCATAGACATAGTTTTGTGGCACTTACCTTTCAATTAACGATTTGTATCAGAGACATCTTATAAGGCGAGTACCCTAATTTTTCTTCTTGTGTTCCATTGTCTCTGATGAGACGTAGGGCAACAAGCCCTATTCATCTATCAACCACAGTTATATGACATGATAATTAGTTCTGATCAATATAATTGACTCTAAGTTTTTCCCGATCTACAGTGCGCCGCCAAGTTCCATTTGCTTCAGGGCATGTAGTGAGTTCTATTCTATGTTAGTTTTTTTCTGAATTTGACACCCATTCTTCGATGCTTGATGCCGCCGGTAGATTCAATATTGTGCTCTTTGCGGTAGTACCTTTTCCAATTTTTATTAAAGTTGCCTTCGTATTACCTGAAAAAAAAATGGAATTACAAATACCCTGTTCAAAGCTTTATTTTGAATTTTAAAAAGTTTATAAGCGCACAATATCTTTTGCCTCTACTGACTGGTATATGCTGAACCATAAATGGCTAAAGAAAAATACAAAAATTTTTCACAACGGCTTGGGAATAGAAATGTTTTACGGATCTTAAGCTTGAACTACTATTAAATTAAAAATTGCAGAATAGGTTTATTTATTGTTGAGGTAATGTAATAGTTTTTCAGCCATACACTTTATTCTGGTATTTGCCTATATGACACTATTCCAAAACTTTGAATATGCGATCTCAATGTTCTTCTGCAGTCATTCCCATCCTACATCATGTGATTACTGAGATAAATTTGAAAAAGTTGAGGTTCATGTCACTTTAGTATGGATGTGCTTTTTTGAGACTTTTCTTTGACATCGGCGTTGTTCTTCACACTTCAGAAATTGCAAAACTTCTTTAAATCATTAAAGATTACCTAAATAAGATATGTGCATGTTATCTGAGACATATGCACAAGTTAATTCTAAAAATAAAAAGAAACAAAAATTTTCACTTAAAAACATTTTGAAAGCTACTAAAACGATGCACTTCACCACCAACAGCGCGTAACGAGTTTACATTTTGTTAAAACTTTCTATGTATATTTTAACAATATTTTTACTGAGATAGGCAATATCATATTTTGTCATAGTTATGCGCGTAAACCAGTTGGATAAAAGTTTCGATAGATCGATTAATAAATCGAGTTTATTAAAATGCTATCATTCTTAAAATAAACTTTTATGCTTTAGTGGCACGTGCAAGATGTGTAAGCTTTTGCGAAACGACCCAAGTCGGCCTTTCCCTGCTTGAAGCCTATATATATATATGTATACACCAATACATATAGCATAGATATATGTATATATATATATTCATGTATCTGTGCGGTATGTAGTCATTTTGTCTTTGTAGTCGAGTTTTTTGCGCACAGCAACGGCCAAAAAAGTAACCTATACACACACATATAAAAAATAAAAACAAACAAAAAAACCAAAACTCGTCGCCAAAAAGCCGCGATGTCCGCCGCTACATATATACACACATAACTTCGAAAAAAATAGAGAAATATACATACAATATACAATATACACAAATACCAAACTCGCATTCGCATATTAACATATTTTAAAATGTTTATTAACTATAAAATCAAGAAACCTTTCTGTGCTTTTTCCTAACCCATCATATAGAACACTGCGCAAAACTTGTTCGTTTAGAGCGGTAGACGACGTCGCATGCGCGCTTAGCAGATTTTTAAATTTCACATCGAGTCCACGCATTCAATCATCCGATTTTTGCACCAGAGAACAATAATATATAAATTTAAAAATGGCGGCCGTAAACGCAACGCAAACAGATTATTGGAACTTTTTGTTCATCGAATTGGCAGGTGAGTTATAAGCATACCCAAAGCCCCAAAGGCTATCCAACTATATATCCATTGTATTTGGTATTTGTTTTTTTTTTTAGATCCGCGTACCAACGATTGGTTTTTGATCAAATCACCACTGCCGCTGCTTACCATATTGGCTTTCTATCTGTATTTTGTGCTCTCATGGGGTCCACGTTTTATGAAAGATCGCAAACCTTTCAAACTGGAACGCACGCTGCTCTTCTATAACTTTTTCCAGGTAGCTTTGAGCGTTTGGATGGTTTATGAAGGCGTGGTTATATGGCAGTATTATAGCTGGCGTTGCCAGCCCGTCGACTGGTCTCGCACACCCAAGGCTTACAGGGTAAGTGAAAATATCGAAGTTCCAAAAGATTTCGATTGTTTTGCCAGAAAGTTGTGATAAGTGAATCTAGTAGCTCTCAACTAATTTAATGTATAACGCGTTGCATTAGAAAACAAGTTTGTTAACTTAACTTGTCGGCTTTGAGAGCAAATAAATTAGTGGTCTACTTGTAATTCACAACTTGTTAAAGTAGCGCAATCTTCTTGAGTATCGAACTTTTCAATTGAATTTAATTTGTTCTACAATAGTTCGTCAAAGTTTATTGAATTGAGAAGAGTATTAATATTATTTTGAAAAATTGACGTTGGCATAATGCATTCAAAATTTTCATCGACTAAACAAAGCCAATAAGATTCCCAAGAAATACAAAATTCTGTTAACCAATATAAAAGTATAAGAAAAAATCTTTTTCACTATAAATTTGGAGTTGAGTCAGAAAAATGTGTTTTTAAAAAGCAAAAAAAAAAGACGTTAAAGTTAACCAGAAATATGGCAAACTAATTTAAAAATCAAATCAATACCAAATTGTCCTATTTTTAAGCCTATTTCGGCAATACCGAAATATCGTCAGAACATCCATATAACCTATTATTTGCTTTTAAATAAAAGTTGACAAAAACCATGGAATTTTGGTGAAAATTTGCGATTTAAATATTTCGTTTTAAAACGAGTTAATCAATTGTACGAATGCGTTCATCAGAATCAAAACCTTCAAACGAGTGGGAATAAATTGTATGAATGGGTAGTCCGCAGCGAGGATGTTGAATGATTTGGTAGCCCAAATCAACTGAACCAAAATTTCAAAATGAGTTTGAATAAATTGTACGAATTCGTTTTCCGGTGCTGTTAGACAATAATATTTCATTTTTTTAACTGTACGTATATATACAATTATAATCAAAATCGTCTCTTTATAATCTCAACTCTGCGCCATTATCTTGAACTCTAAATCTCGGCTAATTTCTCAATCTCTCTTTATCTACACGCTATCAGGAAGCACGTGTTGTCTATGTCTATTATCTAGCCAAGATTACCGAACTGCTGGATACCATATTCTTTGTGCTGCGCAAGAATGATCGTCAGGTGACCTTCCTGCATGTCTATCATCACACAGTCATGCCCATGATCAGTTGGGGCACCAGCAAATACTATCCCGGCGGACATGGCACCTTCATTGGCTGGATCAATTCCTTTGTGCATATCATTATGTACAGCTATTACTTCCTCTCAGCTTTTGGTCCACAAATGCAAAAATATTTATGGTGGAAGAAGCACATCACCAATCTGCAAATGGTAAGTCGCACATATGGTTAAACCCCAATTGCGCCATGACAACACTTAAGCATGTCTCTTTTCCCAAAAATAGATACAATTCTGCTGCGCGTTTATACATCAAACTCAATTACTCTATACCGATTGCGGTTATCCCAGATGGTCTGTTTGCTTCACACTGCCCAATGCTGTGTTCTTCTACTTCCTGTTCAATGATTTCTATCAAAAGTCGTACAAGAAGAAACAGGCTGCACTTAAGGCGGCCGAAAATAATAACAATAGCTGTGCCAAGGATCTGAATGAGGCTTTGAAAACACAGACATTAGAACAGAAAAAGGCTTTATAAGTTTATAAAAGTTTTTTACAAGATTTTGTACAAAAGAAAAATAAGCGCGGTTCACACACCCACACACTCACACACACACACACAGACAAAGCAAGCGCACATGGTATTATATACACAAACACATACATATATAAGTTGGCTTATATACAATGAACAGGCCAGGGGGGCGCATTTGTTCTAAGACTATGTGCAACTTTGTTAACTAATTTGTTAAGTAAATTTGCCGCCAAAAAAAAACCAAACAAAGCATAACAAACAAAACAAAATTATAAACACAAAAAAATAGACAACAAAAAAATATAAAAAAAAAAATGAAACGAGCTGATATATAAACAATTAACAGTAAATGCTTGAGCCTGCCATGTATTTCCCCCCGACTACCATGTTGCCAAGCAGTTGACAGCTAAAAGAGATGACGTCGATGAGATGTGATGAGATGATGTTGATTTTTACGGCCAAACTGAACCTTAGTTAAGTGAAACAGCGATAATGTCTAGTTTAAGAGAGCAAGGAAGTGTTAGTTATGTAAATAATTGTATGTATATGTATATGTTTTCTTTAGATTTTATATACCGGTATGTAAAGTAGGCATTAACGAAAAGAATTACAAAAACAAATAAAAAAAAACCGATAATACAAATATAATAAACTTTAAATGTATTTTAATTTTTATTTTTACTAAAACAAACAAAGGCTTAGACAATGGGTACGCTATGTAACAGCTGCAAACAAAGAAAGAGCTCAATACTTGACTTAAGGAAGTAACCAAGTTATTTTTGGGAATTGTTTTTGATGCTTTTTGTCTAAAAACAGCGGAAGCTGCGCCAAGATGGCTACAACAAAGCTAGACACAAACAGACAAAGCTGCTTAAATTCCAACAAGTCATGCGTTTTTGGGCGCGTCCAAAACTGGTCTGCAGCATGGTCTTATGCTCTCGTCATCATCATCATCATCATCATGCAACCATGTCCATCTGTTCTAAACAGAATACATTTCAATTTCAGAGTTATTGCAAAATCAAAATAGAAGTTTTCGGTGGGGGCTCATTAGAAGCTCATTTGAAAGCACCTTGAGAATGTATAATAAAAATAAAGCATATGTTGATTTTTTGATTTTTAAGCCTGTAGACAATGGAAGTCCATTGAGCAGCCGCATGCTGGTAAATGGTAACTGGCAAATGGTAAATGGTAAATGCTAACGGCAAGTAGTCGTACGGACCAGTCAGAGTCCGTCATATACTTATTAGTAATCAATTAATCCAAACGGAACTTGTTGCGCTGCGTCCAAGTGCGGAAGTAAAGCGCACGCAGCATCTTTAAAGCGCACGATAAGTCGGTTTCGCTTTTGGCCCTGATCTTGACCACAAACGGTGTTGCGTGTTTTTTCTTTTTGGATTCAACTTATATTGGAGCTGTATAAATTAACTGGGCTTGCAGCGACTGCTATATTAAATGCATGGCCAGTTTTTTGTTTGTGCCACTTGTTTAAATTTTTGCAGCTATTCGGGCATTTTAATGCATAATTTATATGCTTCAATAAAAAAAAATAAAACACACACGGCAAAAATTTGTTTAAATTAACTTTAAGGTCATTGTGGAATATTGCAGCATACTTTCAGGCGGCATTTAGTTTAGTTCAAAAATAAATCATTTTAAAGCCCTCAAAACTTGATAACAACAGCAACGAGTTAACTTTCTAAAAATATAAATTTTCAGAGTGAAGCATAAATGTTAACTCTGAGAAGCTGAAAATGTTAAGCCAAACATGCAAACTAACTACATTTTATTTTCAATTTTGGCAAGCCGGCGAGAGTTGGCTTTAAGATAAGTGTTTTGCAACACTTAAAGCTAAGAAATTGTAAATTTTCTCAGTTTTCGATCTTTTTTAGAAACGAGCATAATAAAGTATATTATTCGGAATATTGTTTCTTATCAAATCAAAATCAATTCTAAGTTGAAAGTGAAGGCAGCTAAAGTTACTTATAAAAACTAAAAAAAAATTCCCAGCTTTAGTTATCAATCATTAGATAACGATCTATAAATTGTAAATTTATTTCAGGCTCCGAACTTGTTGTATTAAAAAACAATATAATTTTAAATGATTTTTTTCTGTATATAATTAAAAATAAATTTAAGTTTAAAGTGAACTAATTTCAGCTTTTGTGCAGCAATCATCTTTCTTTTTTCAGAACTATAGTATTAAGTGAAAAAAATGTACAACCTTAAGTTTCGTTAGTTTCATTACCTTTAGCATTAGATGACCGATTTTCAGTCAGATTAAATCAGAAAAATAATTTGGCCGTTATTACGGCTGATTATGATTTATTATAGTTTAATAATTATACTGTTTTCAGACAAATTAAAACAGAAACACGAGTTTGTACATTTAGTTTAGGACTTATTATAACTTAACATTTCTCTGAACTTGTCTTTATCGTGTTTCTACCGAATATTGAAAATAACGCTGGAAATAGGACTTAAAATTTAATTCTAGTTTAAAAAAATTAACCAGTTTTCAAATTAACTTAAATCGTCAATAGAATTTTTGAAATTTTCAACTTCATATTATTGTTTTTATCGTTTTTATAAAATCTTTTAGTTGTTTCTACTCAATTATATTATCAAATATAAAAAGTTACATCATCATAGAAAGAATCATAATGATTCAGTAGGCATAAAAGACCTTAAAAATAATCGAAGAACCTAGAAATGGTTTTAGGTCCTTAAGCTATATTAGTCCCCTAATGTAATTTTAGTAAAATATAACCCAATCTTTAACAATTACTTTAAATATTTAAATATTAATATTTAAATTTAATAAAGTAACATCAAAGTTATTTTTAAAAATTTAAGTTCGAGAGTATAAAAGTATTTTTTAATATCAGCCATGAAGTTACCAGTTAGTTAATAATTTAAGTAAATTTTAAATCTAACATAACTTAGATGCCGACGTATCGCATCTAATGTTCTACATCTGTCGTTAAGTTTAAAGAATAAGGAAATAATATTTTAAAAATGTAATTTTCACTTTCTTTTGATGACAAACAGAATTAAAGAATTTTTAGTTAAACTTTGATGGCAATTAAATTAATATTCATCAAAATGAATATTAAAAATGTGTTATAAGGTAATTATCCCAATTATCATGATTATTCCTTTTTCAATCAGAAGCCGGGAATTGATGAACAGGGTGGGTTTTGGCTTTCTCAACAATTCTTCTCAATTCGTCCCAGTTCTTAGCAAGGGAATGCCATCTTCAGCATGTCATTATCCATATTGTCCATTTGGCGCTTTCTTGGTCGATCTATGTTTCTTGAGGAGAGTGGTGTGTATGATAACACAGCTTTTGTACTCTGTTGTGGTTAAAAAAAATTGTAGCTCTTTAACTCTTATAATTCCCAAGATGAAGAGCAAAGGATCTGTCCCACCATTTTATACAATTTTGTTATTGAATTTGGTGTACAAATTTTTATAATTATATATTAAAGACATTAGTTTTGCAGCTTTACAACTAAGATATTAAATTTATGTAGTGAAAGTGACAAGGAGCAGATAGTGTACTTTTTCTGTTTTTAGAGTTAAATATAATGGTAGCCCGACTCTTTTTTATTAATCATGCAAATATCTGTCTTTTTGTGGAAATGAAAAGTAGAAAAACAAAATCATTTTCAATACTTTGCTCTGCGCTCCGTGTAACTTTGCCTATGACATGCAGTACAATTATTCCACACTTTGCTTATTTTATGAAACAAAAGAGAAAACTTTTTCATTCATATATACTATATATTTATATATTAGTCCTATTGCTTATTGCTTATAAATATAAATTGATTTTAAACAGAAAATTGAACCCTAATCCATGCTAAAAGCAATTGTTTATAAATATTTTAAATTTTAAATTAAATTTTATTTCAAACAAGAAAGCCAACCCTCGTCCATGCTAAATTAAGACCAAACCAGCATAGGGCCTAGTCTAGCTCGGCTTAGAATATGTTAAGTTTAGATTAATGCAAAAAGCCATACGTAAATCTAAAGAATACCTAAGAGCAGCAGAAGGCCAAAACCTTAAAGCCACACGAGCTTGTTATGGACGCCCTTTGCCCTAGCACAACGCAAAGGCGCTTCACTATGCGTATACTTGATATTTTACGCGGCGTTGTTCTTGTGCGTATACTTAATATTTGATATTGCCTTGTTCTTACGAGTTTTAAGCCAAGAACTTAATCATATGATTGCATATTTAACAGTTCTTATTATTAGCCAGTTGCCACGCGTAATTTGACCTCACCCAGCATAGAAGAGGCGCTCATTTGCATAAACTTTAAATTAATAGAACTCGCGTGTATGAACCTGTGTGTGCGTGTGTCCGTTTAGTTGGTGTGTGTGTGTATGCGTGTGTCCGTTTAGTTGGTGTGTATGTGTGTGTCATCGTGTGTGTAAGTTTGTCTAAACAAAAGACATTAGAATTTCTAATTTGACTGGATTATTTTTGTCTTTGTCGCCATGATGTCTCATCTTAAAAAATCAAGCCGGTTTTTGTGTATGAAAAAAAAACATTGCATAACTTTTATAATTTTTTTTTTTTTTTATTCAGATATATACGCAAAATACATTGATCGTTATAGTGTTTCGATTGGAGCTTTGAACATACTCGATAAAAAGACAAAAATTATGAAAATTAATGTCTTAGCATTTGTCATGTTGCTTGTGCCGAGTTGAAAGAAATTAGCCGGTATATCAATATTAGAATTTTTGCATAAATTTTTTATATACTTCTATTTATTTATATTATTTTAGTGCGCGCCACGCGCTTTGCTTGCTGCTTGACTATGGCTTTTTTTCTCTTTTCAAGAAACAAACAAAAACTCGAACATACAAGGGTTCAGTTCAACAGGTTTGACATGTCTTGAGAGACTAACTAGTTCTAGAACGAACCTTAATGTTGGTTAATTCCCAAACCCACGACCACAAAAGAATAAAACCAAAACACCTTTTCATAAGGCAAATCATTAAAAGTTAAAATTATATTATTTTTATTTGCTCAAATTTTGTCAACTTTCAATTTTTTTATTTTTCTTTTATACAAACTGTGCTTAACTTGTTGTTGTTGCTGTTCTATTGCAACATACAGACTTACATACACTCTAACTTACACAATTACACAAAATTCATTCTCATACACTCATGCATAGGCTCACATTCACACTTACGCACCTAGGTATTTTTTGGATTTCTTTTTCCATGCCTTTTTTCATAGAAAACTTTACATATTTAGTTAGATTTATATTAGACTACAGCCCCATCATCACGCTTACAAAACTTAGTGTACTAACCTACACACAAAACCCCTATAAACATTAAGGCACTAAGAGGGCGCTTATTCCACTTTCAGCGGCTTTACAGTGTTGTTGTTCAGGTCAATGTAGGACTTGCTCTGCACCCTGGTAGCAATATACTGTTGCGGCATACAACCCATGCCGCCGGCCGCTTTGAGTGCCGATTGTGCAAAGCTGCGGCGTCCGTTTTCATTGTGGTTAAGACTCTTCTTGTTATAAGTCTGACGATAGAAGTTGCCAAATAGATACAGGAATACAATGGTATTGGCCACAAAGAAGAATGTCAAAGTCTTGGGCATATTACAGCCCTTGGCAGCTACCAGCAACATGTAACCCAAGATCAACACGAACTGCACCAATTGAATGGAGGTCATGTACTTCTTCCACCATAAATATTTCTGATATTGTGGTCCCATGGCAGCTACCATATAATAGAAGTACATCATAATGTGCACGCCGGAGTTGAGTATGCCAATAATGACGCCCTGTTCGCCCGGTGCGTACTTCAGATAACCCCAGGAGAAGAGCACTGTAATGGTGTGATGATATACATGCAAAAAGCTGATTTGATTATTCTTCTTGCGCAGCACAAAGAAGGTGGTGTCCAGCAGATCTATGATTTTGGAGAAGAAATAGAACCAAGCGCCGGAATAGAGCGTCAGATTTTGTTCGCGTGTGCGATGTATTTCGCATTTGGTGGAGAAAATGGCAGACATCACGCGGCTTTCATTAATGGCCTAGTAGAGCAGTGCAGTGTTTGATTATAATAAATGCAACATACAGGGTTGGGCATATGCCTAGTTGAGTGTACATACCGTGCGGCACATCCAGAATGAGTAGCAAACTTGAAAGGCATTGTAAACAACCATTAAACGCTTCAATTCCATAGGCCTGCGATTTTTCATAAACTCAGGCCCAATTTTTAAAACAAAAATCAGATAAACCATGACAATGCTAACAACCGGACCCGGCGAGCTCATCAAAAACCAGCTGTCCACAGTCTCATCTAAGAATCATATTGTTTGAGCAGGTTTCACGTATTAAGGGTTTTGCTATTTTCAGCTGCGCGTACTTACCCACGCCTTTGGCCAGTCCCGAAATGCGCTCATTAAATATTTTCATATAGGTCGTCATATTGCTTTGCGTTCCTAACGTCGACTGCAAACTATAAAGAAAGATACTTTTAAGTTGCCAACAAAAATATTTCAGCTGCGCAGCAGCTGACGCGTCGCAGTCAACGTCGACGTCGACGCCGACAGCAAACGCGACTTTGTTGTGTGCACGTTGCCATTTTATAGGCGTCACAAAAAATGTAGCCTAAAATATTGAATGAAATATAGGTAGAGGCAGGCTACGGCTACGGCTACGGCTGCTTAGTCAAGCTTCGCACGTAGCCAGCGTAGCAGCCCCACTGATTATGCTCGGAACTCAGTTGACGACGCTGTCGATGTGACATGTGAGCGGCATATCAAAATCCTATAATGCATGCAAATATTTTATTTAATGAAAAGAAAATCAGCAACTATAGAACTTTTGAGATACAACCATAGGCTAGTCTAGGCAAATTGAGGTCTACAAACCAAAATACGTTCTATACTAATTAATAAGTCATAACTAAACAATAGCTTGATCTATGACTGCCAATTGTGTCTAGCTATAGGCTGTATATTTCAATGTCATTTAACGAATAAAACGCAGCTTAATATGAGCATAAATAATTGTCTAACTTGATAGTTAATGTCTTGTTAATATGATATATGTAAGTTTTAGCTGGTATTAAGAGCTAGAGTGCAGCCAAGGTGCTATAATAATAAAAAAATAATAATAATACAAGCAAGAGAAAAATAAAATTTAAATATGTATAAAAATTGAGCACTATCTGGGCACCTTTTTGAATTCTAAAACCAGCTGCCAGACCGCAAGTCAATGGCTTGAAAACCTGTAGCGCTTAGGTGTTTTGGTGTATGTGTATGTGTGTGTGTGGCATGCTTCAAGGCTTCATTTCAATTTCAGTGTATCTCCCCTCTCTATGCTCGTGTGAGTGTGTATCTATGTGTGTGTATGTCTACATTTGTGTGCGTACACGCCTTGGCACTAAAGTCTTATAACTTTGGCATTCATCTTGTAGCTTTTGCATGCTTTGCTTTGCTCTGCTCAGCCAAGACAAGATGGCGTACACACACACACATGCACGCAGTCTCAGCCCCACCAAATGTTCTTAACATTTACATACTTTGTTAACTTGTTCGCTCTTTTTGATATTGTTTTTTCTTTTTCTTTCCTTAACATTATTGTTATTTAAATTGCATGCGGAACTACATTAAACTATTTTGGCGCTGTCCAAACTATGTAAATTATATTTTTAACGCAACGCATTAAATTTTTATATTTAATGTTTTGTTATTTTTCATCAATTGCTTTATGTGCGAGCAAAAATATTTAAACTATTTAATAGCCAAAAAAAAAGTTGCTGCATTTGGCTGAGTAACTTAATTTGGCGGAACTAGTCACAGTCAGCGCCCTTGAATCAGCTGTTAATTAAACTGTTAACGTTTCTAATATAATTTGTTTTTGATCTAGATATTGGCAAGCTGCTCTATGGCATTTCAGCAAGTTCTGTTTGGAATTTTTGTGATGAATATTTGACATTTTTGATTAAGCGCAATAATAGGCTAAATTTAAATCTACCAAAATAAGTGTATAAGCAAAAATCAATGGTTATAAAACTTTTGAAAATCTGGGGATTCAACTAAGTTCTTTTTGGTGTTTTATGATGAATATTACAATGCTGATAAGGCGCGATAATCGCTTAACAGTTTCTTACTAGAATCTAGGGAATTAAGTTAATAATCAAAAATTAACTGTTCCGTTTCAACTTTTGCAAATCTTAGGATTTAGCTGTGATGAATATTTGAAGTCAAAGTTAGTCGAAAAAAATTTTGATAGAACACTATAAGCGCCTTCTTACTAGAATCTTGGAAAATAAGTTTATAAATTAAAATCATACCTTTGTTTGGAATTTTATGAAGTCAAAGTAAGTCAAAAACATATTGAATAAAATGCTATAAACGCTTAAAATCGTGAAGAGTTTCTTACTAGAATCTAGGGAATTCAGTTTACAATCAAAAATCAACTGTAACTTTTGCAAAGCTAAGGATTTATCTGTGACGCATATTTGATGTCAAAGTAAGTCAAAAACATTTTTGGTAAAGCGCTAAAAATCGTTATCAGTTTCTTTTTAGAATATGGGAAAGTAAGTTTTTTAAACAAAAATTTTTATTTTTGAAAATCTTCGGATTCAACTAAGCAAGTGCAGTTTGTAATCTTATGATGATTATTTGAAGTCAAAGTTAATCATATACAATTTTAATAAATGTCAATAAACAGTTTTTCACGAGAAACTAGGGAAATACGTTCACGAAATAATATCATCCGCTCGATTTTTTTCTTTTGAAATTCTAAGTATTCAACTAGTGCTTGCCATATCGCATTTTTTATACAATGTGCCAACACGTTTTTTTACAACAAAAATAAACGATAAACGGCAATAAAATCTCAGAATAATTTTGCCACTTCATACCAGACCTATGTAAAATTGTGGAAATTTTTATTGTATGTGGAATTCAAACTTTTTAGAATTTCTGAATGAAACTTATTTGATATGCTTTGAAGATATCGCGTTGATTTTATAGCCAAAAGGCGCGCATGAATATGAAATTCCAATATGTGCTGATAAAGTGAATTCATCGCATATCAGGAAAAAACAAATTAAAGCAAATTTTTGTTTAATTTAAATAATTTTAAAAATCATTTAAGATTTTAGTATAATACGTCATATAAATAGATTAAATATTGAGCGCATAGAGTGGAAAAAATGAGAAAAGTATCGGTTATATTTTTCAGAGATTACAGAGCTAGTAGATTCTATTCCGAAGACCAACAACAACACAACAATATTAAATACTAAATACTATTGATATAAACATTCACAGAGATTTTCGAAATTTAAACAAAATGTAAAACTCAAAAAACCCTAAACCAAACCATAAATTAAAAACAAAAAATATTAACTTTAAGTAAACATAAACACGTTAATTAAATAGTTAATTCGAATCAGGAATTAAATGTTTCACTAAGCAAATTCATTCAATTTTCACACATATTTATTTGCGCATATAGTCGCTTCAACCTTTACAACTAATTTTCATAAAAGTTTAAAACAAATTTGAACGCACATGAGGCAAACACACACATCTTAATTTCTAGTTTGTTTTTCACGAGTTTATTTTCATTAAAATGCCTAAAAATTATTTCACGCACGTTCATCAATTAAAACACAACTACAACTACTTGTAAAAATATTATTAACAAAACAGCGTATTATCCAACACAACAAACACAATAAACCTATCATCAAACACTGCAAATATAATATTTCCCATAATTTTACATAAAAAATATTAAACAAAAGCAAAAAATCAGATAATTATTTGCAAAATAAATTAATTTGGCGATAAAGCATCTCTAAAGAAAAATACACCTGCTGCATTCAGCCATGCGGCACACACGACGTATGATTAATATCGGCTAGTTGAACTGCTTGGACTGTGATAGACGAGCGTGTAGATGAGCGCGCGCGTCGACTGTATGTTAAGCACTGCGACATAAACAGCACCCAACACACAGAACACACACCAATTCTTCTACCCAACCCAGTTTAATAAATTAATATTAAAGACAACCCTCGCTGAAGAACGCACACTTCCGCGCTGTTCCCGGCAGTTTAGAAACGCTGCTGCTCCCCAAAAATGGTACATACACAAATTTGTATGCAAAACATGGCTCATTAAGATAGCCAAGCGTCACAGAGTATTCGACTGACACTGGAGACAGGAAAAAAAATAACAACTTGTGCTGCGACATTATCACGACCAAAAATGTGACGCCAATTGGACAGGCCAACTGGCAGTTTGTCGCTCAGACTGCGTTTTTTTTTGCCAACATTACTGGACAACGTTGTAGAGCTGTCAGTCTCAGGGCCCTTGTGTTGGCCATTTGTGTAAATATTTGCTACAGTTTTGTAATGCCTTTTGCGAGCGCTTATATGTAGACAACGTTTTTTAGATGAGTACGCTAGACGTCATAGTAGTGTGTGCCTGCTCGCTGGTAGTGTCCATATAAATGCAACTATCTGTCATTAACAATTCTTCCGCCGTTAACACTTTGAACAAGACAGCATGCGCGCGTACGCCTCACAACAAAACAAAAAAAAAATTTTTTTAAAAGAAATAAAATTTTAAAAACAAAATAAATACAAGACAAGCGAACCCAACAGAAATTAAATTGTATGCATAAGTAATTTTTTGCGAATCTTGTACCCTTTAACAGTTTTATGTTTTTTTTTTGCTTTTTGCAGTTTTGTATTTCACAGATACGTTGATTTTTTGTACAATATATACATTTTTTTTTTTGCAACGTTGTCGGAATTGCTAAAAGCTCAACACTACCTATGTATCTATTTTGTGTACATGATTTGGCTAAATTTTTTATTTTTTAATGTTGTCTTCATTATGTTTATTGTTAATAATTATTTTGATTTCGTTTTGTGCACTATTTGGTATTTAAAATTAAATGAACGGTAGTATGACTAATAGCTAGTCTATCTGCGGGGCGTTATACTCTTGGAAATTTAAGAAATAATGTGTTGCACGAGTTGCTCGCATAATTTGCAACATTTTTGTAGAAATAAAGGTGAATTTTTTTCAAGTTCATAAGTAAACAATTTTATAAAAATCGTTGGAATAATATTTATAAAACCAGTGGGCTCACTTTGCTCGTCAACGCACACCCCATACGATCGCTTCGAGCTTTACAATATTGACACTCTTTCTTCATATCCCCTATATCCAAACATTCTACTTTTTTCCTGCTAACATCAACTTCTGTTTTTTGGATTGTGTACGCATCCAAAGCATGCTTCCTCATTTTGTCAATTTGTGCTCACTTCACTTTTTTTGTGTTTTTCTCAAATTCTTTTTTCAATTGACATTTTTCTCGATTTTTAATTCTTCGAGTTCTAGTCTGTATGCGAATTCGAACATTTCGTTCTTATTCAGAAATATTTAACTTTTTTCTACCCATTATATTTCAAGAAGAATGGAAGAAGAAACCGGAGAACGCTAGTCCTACATCTTAAAGAATGGATCAGATTTCAAGGGAATACCAAGATTCAACTAGAATCGTCGAGCCACTAATAATAATAATAATCCAAGTATATCTTATATATAAAACTTGACCTACATCAAAACACTTTTTCATATAATAGAAATTATTAAAAAATTAAGCTTCCTTAAAGGTGTTGAGTTTATGATAAGCATTTTGGTCGAAAGGATTTGGCTTCTGCTACGTCACACAAATCTATTAAAGTAAATCAATCATATAGTTATCTTGTTCATTACATCTCGCTACTAGGCAAATTTTTTTTAAAAATTGATTTATTTTTTTTTATTTGAATTTTTTTTATTTTGGAAAGATGGCGATTTAAGATTAAATTATTCTTTAAGAACAACTGATTCTTTCTTGTTATAGTAGTTTTGCTAGATCACAATATCTGTATGCAGATATTAATTTAAACGCCAAAGTAAAGATACAAATTTTATGTTTTAAGTAACTTTTGTAATTACCCAGGAAGTTGCTTTTAATGCAACCCCAGTCTTGTCAAGTACGCTTTGGTAGTAGACGCCCATAAAATTTGGCAAACTTTACTTTAGAGCCATTAAGAACAAGGCTACTATGGTGTACAATCTACACCTTCTTAGCTGATGAAACAGCTAAACGCAGTAGATTTAACTGCTTGTAATAATTTACTGTTTGCATAAAATTTGCTATTTTAAGAAGAACTACTACAAATCTCCTCTGAATATAGAAGGCAAAACACCAGTTTATAATTTCCTACGTTAGCCAAAGGCCATAGAGTGCTATCCTTTTTCCAACTTGGTTATATATTTACTATTATAATCTAGTCTAATATAAAAACAAAATTCCAAACAATAAAAAATGTCCTAAAGTCTTAGACCAAAAAATATACCACAAATTTCTTATAAATTGTAAGCTTCTTTGATAAATTATTAACAATCATTTAAAGATTTTAAAATTTCATAGTTACTTATTAACGATTTTTATATTATCCATTTCAAAGTAATCAATATTTCTTACTCCAAAAAAGACAAAAGTTTCTTTTAAATTATCAACAATCATTTAAAGATTTGAAAACTACTTTCTACGGTTTTCCATTATTCCATTTTAAAACAATCAAAATTTCTTATCTATCAAAAACAACTTTGAAACAGTTTACTTTAATTTTATCAACAACAAAAATCAACAAAAACACTAAACGACTTCAACTAATTTTCTAATGCGCTTGTAGAGTATACAAATTTCGTGATGCTTGCTTCTTATCATCAACAAACGCTTTTTTGTTGTTGTAAAGTAACCCAATATCTGCATATTTAAAGCAGCTGTCAAATTTGCTACCGTATTTGATTAATGAATTTTTGTATCTAACCTTCTAAACAAAACGAAGAACAACAACAACAATAATAATTTCACAGAACAACAATAAAAATTTCAGTTGCCCCTGAGCAAAGCCGGCCCTCAACTGCAATTGCAATACTTGAAGCTTAAATGCTGCAAAAACAAAAGAAACAAAAACAAATAATTGCAACAAGCTGCAGAGTAGTGTCAAGTGTCAAAAGTAAAACATGCAGCGAAAAAAAAATAAAATAAAACGAAGAAACCCACAACAAAGGCGACACAAATGCAACTGCAATTTTAATGTGTTTCACACGCATGGGACAAGTGCAACGTGCAACGTGGCGTATGAGCAACGACACTAGTTACAATGCAATCAGTTTGTATTATCGCATATTTAATTTGTGAGTAAAATTAAATTAAAAAAAAAAAACATAAGTTTGTAGAATTAATGACAAATGCATTGTCAAAGTTTAATTATTTCGCATTGCATTTTATTGCAGTTTTTGGGTTTAATGCAAATTCTTTTGTTCTTCTGTTGAACAAAAAGTACACAAAGTTAAATAATTGCACTTCCATTAAATGGTGGAAGTTCAGCACACTCCTAATGAGGTAAGAAATCCTAAAGTGTGTAACTTTGTTACTTGAAATCCATGATTTCTATTTTGGTTGATGTTATGTTTTCTAACAATTAGCATTTTATTTTTAAGCCCTTTGCCGGCAGTATTTAGCGACTTCTCAAATCGTTTTTTATTTGTAAATATTAAATTTGTCTATTTATTTTATCCACACATGAACTTTGCCTTTTCCAAACATCACCTACCGCTACTTTAAGCCCTTGTTAACCACCCGGAACTAAAAAGCTCTTGAACTCTTTGGAAGCCAACTGCCTGATAACTTGTAAAATTTATGCAAATGTTTGTTTAGTTTTTTTTTTATGGCTTTTATAAATGTTAAACTTCGATAAGTTTATTTGTTTTTATAAATAATGAATTAGCTCTGCATAAATTTTTTGGAGCACTAAAATGTTATATGATATTTTTATATGATTTCAAAAATGGAAGTCTAATCAATTCCTAAGTACAATTGTAAGTATTTGAGCATCTACTCATACTTTTAGAATTTATAGCTTTAACTTTATTTTAAACTATTTTCAATACTATTGATTGTTTTTATTTTAAAGCATCTAGATTCGCATGATGACTGTAAACTGTCTATCATAACGCACAGATCAGAGGAAAGAAAGATGAATAGACGGAAAACAAGTCTATCTTATATTGGCGTCTGTCTGTCTGTACGTTCAGCAATGTGTCTGACTGTCATCTGGCTGTCTTTCTGTCTGTCCAACTGTCATTATGAACGTCAAGATAAAACTTGAGCAACCAAACCCTCTGATTGAATCAATTATAATATTGTTAAAGTTAAAATTTTTAACAGCCTCGAAAAAATTTTAATAAACGTCCACATTGTTTCTCAAGCCATCTTAAACAGCTTTGGATAATGCAAGTCTAAACTTATTTTTCGGAAGTCTGAAATTCCTAGATCAGTATGATGAGTCATGGTTATGGGTGCGTTAGTAGTCCAATATACGTGTGTGTTTCGCGAAATCTCAGAGTCATTATTAACAATGCAAAATTTAACAGAAATTTTTCCAATTTAGACTAACTGCCTAAAGTTACGAAGTATTGTTTAAAAAAAAATAGTCATTTAAAACTCGATTTGTTGCGTTTGTGTGTGGATTATATGCAAGTCTTCTTTTTTAATTTTGCGACAAACTTACTCATTTTTTTTTAAATACTTTAGATTTTTGCAAAACTTAAAGATCAGAAAAAGTTTTTTAGTAACAAACTGAACTAAATTAGCTTGTTTCTTTTCGGAAATAAATTGTAAGAAGTATTATGAATTTCTAAGTAATTTTTTTCATTTTTGTTAATATAAATACCGGCTTAAGCCAGTTGTTGCCTTTACTGCATAAACTGATTTAAGTTTCTTTTTTTGCTATTTATAAATCACTAAATTTACTAAATGTCAACAGATTGTATAAATTAGAATAGATATATATATATATATATATATTTGTTAAGTAATGAAAGCAGAATTTGAATTTCATTGTGGTCATCGCTCTAACGTCTATTTGCTAGCCATACTAGTGCTAGGCAAATGCACCAGTGCTGCTGCGAGAATCGAAACATAGCATTTTGAGAAACCCTACAATTTTGAAGGCCAGAAACCTACTACAATGCCAAAAAACCGCAGCTAGTATGCTACAAAAATGTTTCCAAAAACAAGCTGATGCTCTTAGCTTTGATGACATGAAAAATGCCACAGTTACGCAGACTTTCAGAGAGATGTTTTTCTTGATGATCACGCAAAACGCTCAACCAACTCTAGCAGATACTTTAGCTGCCAAAATTGTCGCACAGAAATTCTTTAAATGCGAATCGCACTAAAACTGAACCACAGCTTAAACCTTTCGCGGCTTTGTTGTATGCCGTCTTTAATTACTTGGCAAATATTTGACACGTTAATTGGGGCTTGGGCTTGGGTTGGCTGGCTGACTCTGTGTGGGTAACAACTATTCGCCGAGACTATTTGTAAGTCAAAGCAATTTTCGTGTGAATTTTGCACGTGCTGCGCGCGAACACGCTGTGAGTTGGGTTAAACCCCAAATCGAATGCTACAACATTGTTTGCACAACCATGAAAAATCTTTTACCAAATAGCAATTACACAAAGTGGCATCTTCACAACGAGTCTCTATCTAACTGGCTATCTACACTATGTGTGCCGTCGTTTGTTGCAGCTGACAACTTTGCCATTATCGATTACAAGTTCAAAGCGTTTAGTTTTGGCTTGTAGCAGCAGTAGCAACAATTTGCTGGCCTTGGCCAAAAACTTGCACATGCTCGCTTGCTGTTTGTCCGCGCGTTGTCCACAAATTGCAACCAAATGTACGCCCAACTGCAAGTGCAGCCAAGAGGCAAGTAAGTAAGTAAGTATTCAATGTAATCACATACGTCTGCTTTCGGGTTAAGGTCAACTAGAAAAATCAGACAGCAGCAAGCGGCAAGCAACAAGCGCCAATAAAGAGAAGCATTAGCAAAGATCAGCAAATGGCAACTTGGCAGCAAATGGCAACTACGAAAAAAAAAAAAAAATTAAAGTCAAGTTTAAATAGTTTTACTTTTTTTTTCTTGTTAGTTGAAGCCGTTTAGACTGTTGTGCCGTTTAGCTGTTGGGGCGGGCGCTATATTTGATTTAGAATCTAGTTTGGCATGCTCCAAGCATAGCTATATTTTATGCACAAAAAAATGCACAATAAAAACTTAAAATATTTTGCTCTTTTTTTTTGTGACTTAAATTTACGTTATGGCCCAGCGCTTAGCTCAGAGCCTTGCTCACGCGAAATAACTTTAGTTCACTTCCGTCGTACCTTGCTGCAATTTGTACTGCTTACGGTTGCTTGTAGTGTTGTAAAACGTCTTAAGGCTGAACGGCTGGTTGCTCCCTGTGCGCTGGTTACGAACACTTCTCCACACACAAACACACATGCATACGCACACACACTCACAACACTGGAACACACACACACACGCAAAAACACAGTTGAGACGCTGCTTGAAATAGTTGGAAAATACCGTCAACTGCGGACGCCAAGAAGACACTAATAGGGAGTTCTACTCGCTCGCATGTATAAATAAACAAAATGAACGCGTCATGTGAACGACGCAACGTCAACAGCGCTGCCGACGTTGACGTTAACGTTAACGTAAACGCTTGCCGGCAGCAGCAACGTTAACGTTAACTTAAAGTGCGAGCAGAACGCGGCTCGTACAGCGTCGTCGATTGGTGTTAGACTTGACTTTTTTGTAGCAGCCGCAATTGTTGTTGTAACTTTGATTATTTTTTTTTTTTTTTTTTTTTTTGATTTTGTATTTTTGGCGCAAATGCAAGTCCAAGTCCAAGACTCGTTAATGGCCAAATTGCCGCTTATTTTGTTCAATTTCAATTTAGCTGTTAAGGTCAAGTTTGCAGCGTTTAAAGCCGAGACGAAGAAAGCAATTGACAACGGTAGCGCATTTTAGCCAATTTTTTTGGCATGTTGTGATTTTTTTTTTAAGATTTTGTTTAGTTTTTTTTTTTTTTTGTATAAGTTTATTAACCTCGTGCGGGCGTGTGCGATTCTATCGCAAAAATATATGGATTTTCGTGCTAAGTGCGGTTATATACACTATTGTAATACAAATGACGCATGGAATTCAGTGTAAACACTGTGAGAGAGTCAATTAGTTGTGTAATAACTTTAAAAGCCTTTAAATCTTAAGCGGCCTGAAAATTTAGCTGAGAATGCTCAATTTAAAAGCTTAACTATTTGTTTGCTAAAGAAAACTTTCATTTTCTAATATTTAGTTCAATTGATTTACATATCTACTACTACTACGTGCTATTGTAAGCCAAGTAATTCTTGTTATATTATTATAAATCTTAAAAGTGCAAGACGAAGTTTTTTTAGACGCAGCAAACTTGGCAATCGAAAATCTTTAATAGTTGACAAATAAGCTATCTATAGATTTTAATTATTATCTGTTCTTCCATAACATTAAGTTGCAATGCCAAAAATAAGCATGCCGAAGGTTGGTAGCTCCATGCCACCCGCCATCACTGGTGCACTTGCCTAGCACTGGCATAGCTAGCAAGCTGACGCTATTTGCCTATCTCTATCATTCAAGAAATAGTTAACTTCATATATATATAGGATTTTTCGTTTTTTAATTTAATTGAAATCCAATGAATCTCCTATACGGCATTAGTTTAAAAACTATCGATATTGTAAGAGAGGATATTTTTAAATTAGAGAGGAGACCACTGTCCGATGGACAATAAGTTCGAAAATCGGTGGTTCAGTGCCAACCTGCAGTATGCGTGCATTTGTTGAGCTCTGTAAATAGACGCCATTTACCAAGAAAAATCTCTATTTATTAAAAACATCGCCCTTCAGCTTCGTCTATAAGCAGTAGGTCCCTGTGCTCTTCGAATAGCTATTTATAGAAATATCTCCATGCTATGCCTTTGGTCATGCATAGTCAAGAGTAATTATTTTATTAATTTAAAAATTGTTGCTTGTCATTTAATTTTTAGAAGAACTAACTGATAACAAAGGTACCACAATTTATTAAATTTGATGGCTAGCGTAATCGGAAGTTTGCTTAAAATCTCTATTTTTACTGATAAAAAAGAAAAACAGGAAACACTTAAATTACGAGTTCAGATGAAACACATCTGCTCAACAGAGCAGTCAGTGTCACAGTTTTCACAGTTAAATATAAAGCTTAATCAATGATTTAGAGAACCCAGAGACCTTTAGGTACATTGGAAGGGATAAAATGAAGGGCTGTTACGACAATCGAAACCTGTGGCTATTGCTTGCCAACAAATTTCTGAACGAGACTTAATCGCTAGTAATGGCTAAAGTGGAATATTTTCTCTCTAGAAAATCATGATATAAAAATAAAATAAGGAATCAAAAATTTGATTATAAACCATCAAAAACTTTAAATGCTCTGATTGACGTTGATAAATTTCAAAAGTGAATCTAAAACAATTTTGATCAAAAACTTAAAAGTTTCTGTGAATGCGAACTACGCAACACGAAACTTTTGTCTTTAAATAGTCACTCCCACCTAGTGCCACATTCATCTTGAATGACTGAGTTCTCATTCGAGCAACCAGTGGAACTTCGGGCCGGGAATGCGCTTAGACTCAGGGTACATAGTATGTTGGCAGAGGAGCAGCTCTTTCCAGGACGAACAGCGGCTGCAACAATCCAAGTTAGATGGATTACTACACCGCTGGTGACGGGTCGGATAAGTTGAATTCAATCAAGAAATAATAGTGAGGATAGATGCTGTTGATATAATGCTTTCAAATTTTAAGGAATTCTTGCACATAAAACTTGATTTATCGGAACACAAATGCCATATAAGGCATTGCTCTGGGAGTTGTGTGGAATACGCCTTTTTTTTGCATATTTCACTTTCGTTAGTTCAAATTAAAATTCAATCAAAGTAACCATACAAATTTAATTACATTTTAGAATTCATATTTTTTTTGCAGAATTTGTGCGCAAAAATACAACTCAAAGCAATTAACTCAAGATAATAAAATCCGTTCATTTGATGCTCCTTAAGCGATTCGCAATTTGCTTACTTAAAGATACGATAATTCTACTTAAACCTAATATATTATGATCAAAAGAATACTTACCACTTTTGGGGACAACGCAGCATTAGGCACCAAGCCAACTTATAACAATTTACACAATTAAAATGTATTTTCTTTTTTCTTATATCCAATCGATAATGCTTATCAACACTATTGTTCGATCCAATAACGATTACTTATAAAATTATTTTTAATCTTGTCGTTTGCTTTTATGTATAAAACAATAAAGAGCGTCTTCAGCAGAGAGTTAACTTTAAAAAGTTTTTATAGCAAGAATATTCAGTTGTTTTAAGTAAGAACTTCCAAAATCGGAAATGGCCGATGATCGTTGATGCTTGTGGGAGCTGCAAAAGAACCTTTTACGCAAAAGTTATGCCGTTCAAGTATTTGAGTATTAAAGTACGTGCGGGTAAAAAAGTGATTGATATCCTTAAAATTGTTGCTGTTCGACCAATGCACACAACACTCAACGAATCTCTTCCGTCTTTATTCTTTTAAAAATTGACCAGAGAGACTTTGTGTTTAATTTACCTCAAAATTAACTTTCGAAATAAGTCTTTATAGATAAAGCTGCACAAAATAAAATAAAAATGGAAACGCTTTGAATTTGTATGCATGACTTGCTTAGTTTTGTATAAGTTGTAGTATTGCTTCATTGAAAATGAGACATCCAAATGAAATTTTTAAATAATAATTATAATTATATTGAAAAATGATTTCATTATACAATGCAAATGCTTATTAACGGGACTATACATTTGTCGTGGCAAATATTAAGAGTACAGTCAATGGCAAAACAGTAAGAAAATGATTGTAATCGATTATTTTAAATCGATATTCAAAATAGACCAGTAGTATGGTTTCAAAAAAAAAATAATCGATAAATGAAAAATATTTATAAAGGGTGACTTTTTAGCAACTTTGTTTTTGACAACATTGTTTTTGACAACATTGTTTTTGACAACATTGTTTGATACAGATGATACAGTTCACATGCCTTGCGTTACTGTCAAATGTGTTAAGTCTGGTCCCAGAATTTATAACAAGGCTTATTTTTAGTTGAGTGGATATGTGAATAAGAAAAATTCCCGATCTTCTATCAATTATATACTTGGTCTGGTCTAGATTAAAAAAACGAACGAAAAACTCACAAATGTTTTTGCTGAATTTCAATCTTTTAAAAGTGAATCTCGGAAACAGTATCAATTTGAAAACTATCGATAAATTACGAGCAGATATATGCTAACTTTATGGATTTGTGTGGAATCGCTAAAATTGCCATCTCCAATAAAGTCCTAGCAGGCGTACTTGGTGAATGACCGAAGCCGTATATCAACATATTGATTGGATCTTCAGTATGGCTTCAATTCTAGTAAGTCCACCCTAAATCGAAATACATTATGTCTTTGTCGTTTACAAACTTGCATTCGACAGCCCGATATTGGAACGCGATCCTTTTTGAGTTCGGTATTTCTGCAAAATTGATACGACTTTGCGGATGACTCAGTGTCACCTCACCATCATTAGCACCATCTAAAGGCTCAACCCGAGCCTCTTCGAGGTTTGAGACAATTTAGAAATGAAAGGATTACTGCGACAGGCTGTTGTACCATCATACTGCTAACGTCTTGTCAAGCTCCTTACATACGCCGATGTTACTGACGTTGAAAGCGATATATAATTGCCGCACTTTCCGAAAAAAGCACAAGACAAAGTATATGCACGGGATCAAGAAATTCACATACCTTGGCACCGCCGTGAAACCCAATAGTGATATTAGCTTGGAAATTAGGCGAAAAATCCCACATGATTAAAGTTTTAGTAAGTTTAAAGCGAACTTTTTTTTGGCAAAAAACAGGCTTGTGCTTATGGTACAGAAGCAAAGGTTGTGACGTGAATGTACAGCAGTCGTGCTTGGGGACTCGAGAGAAAAAATCTTCGTTCCATTACGTATGGGAACGGCTATTGCATGAGGAAGGCCCATGAGCTGGGCGCATAAAGCCTATGTCGTGCTGCTTATTACGATAGAACGGAAACGCTGATTCGGCCCTGTCGTGTTTATGGAGAAAAATACTCTAGCAGAAAAGCCGATGAAGGAAAGGGAAAGCACACGCTAGAACTCGAATGGAAAGAGCAAGAGGACAAGAACCTAACACAAAAGCCGATGAAGGAAGGGAACACATAAGCTAGGAGTCAGATGGAAAGAGCAAGAGCACAGGAACCTATCACAAAAGATAATGATGGAATGGAAAAAGCACAAGCTAGACTCAGATGGAAGAACTAAGAGAACAAGAACCTATCTTTCCTTGCAATAAGTAACTGAAGAAGGCGGGCACAAAGTAAGGGCGCCTGGCGGGAGTTAGTCAGATCAGCAATAAGTAAATTATACAACTTATGTAAAGAACTAGAAAGGTTCCAACCGAAGAAGCTCAGGTTGCAGATGTGAAGTTCACTGTGGCGAACCCAACTAGTATGTGCATAATCATTTTAAGAAACTCAAAACTGAAGAAACCAGCCTAATTTAAGAATATAACTTTGCCAGAAAATATGTACAGAAAAGCTCTCTAAAACTTTTTATAAATCCGCCTCTTTTAATTACCTCGCATTAGAATGCGACAGACCGGTACAGGATGACACATTTAGCTAGTTCGCTTAGAAACAGACTGACCAAGACGGTTTGTTGTGCAGATATAAGATGATTTGTTTTTTATTTGCGAAACTAGTTATTTTTGCATAGATGTATTATACATTTAATGGACTCTACCGAAGCCACTTCAACGAGTCACAAATAGTCCGCTTGACAAAAATGAAAACACTATTCCCAACTTAAAGTCGACAGAAAGTGTTTACAAAAAAGAAAGATAGCTCGAAAAAAGTAACAAACACTCAGCACTCAAGACGACTTTTAAAAGCCACAAATTGAGCACTCCATTGATTTATTATCGCTGTCACGTCAACGAGCTGACTCAATACGCGAGAGCTACTCGCTTTTAAGATGATTCTATTATTTTCAACTCAGTTACGCAAATGAACACACTGCCGGCCCATTTTCCACTAAGCTGGGAAATGAAGTACTTTCCCTAAACGTCGCTAATTATATGCACAAATGTTTGCAGCTATTGAAAACTAGTTGACAAGTCTTCCGGGTCTGAGAGCTTTGCTACAATTCATTGATTAAACATTGGCTTTGTTTTTTTATTTCTTCGAACATCAATAATGTTTAGCATTTTGAATTAGTTAACTTGGTTTTGGACTTTGCGCGTCTTCGTTATATTTGTAAGTTACCTGCATTTTGTTATTGTCTCTTTTTCTTTTTGATATTTGTTTTGATAAGGCCCTGAACTTCAGTGCTGAAGATACTAACAAAAATAATCACGTCATATGTTGGCAGAGACGCAGTTGATGCCGCTAACGGCATACCTATGCAGAATTTAATGCAAAGTTCAGACTCCTTGGCCGCGTTTTTTTTTTTTTTTTTTGGCAAAGTCAACGATGCCTATTGAGAGATCCGTGTAAAGTCTTATCAGAACACGAGGCGGCTTGTACACAAGTATAACCGTCGTTGACCTGGTTTGATTTTGTATAACATCGAAAATACAAAGTTCAAATCATTTAACGGTCATTAATCAATTTTGAGCCAAATCTTCTGTGAAGTACAAGACTAGATGTTGGTATGATATATGTGTGCATGTCACTAGATCTTAAAGTGTTGTGTCTAATTTGTTGCAATTATTAAGTAAATAAATTATTTATTTAACCACTTCGGTGGGAGTGTGTTGCAGGATCAAAGCAACCAAATGGCAAAAGAATTGTAGTTCGATTTCAAAAAGTTGCCAACTTCCAATACAGCAATATAATTGCGACAAATTTTAATACATATTTCGGGTACCGCAGCACGTAGCTGAAAGTACAAATTATACAGAGTTCTACAACAGTTTAGATAAACAATTTGTTTACAATAAATGTAACCTATTATGATCTTTCCAAGCATAGATGAAATCCTTACAGAACATTGCTTCCCCAATAAATAAAGTTGCTTAAAGCCTAGCATTATTTTTCGAAAAAATTGCATCAACTAATAATTAATTAGTTAACACCAAATTAATAGCTTTGGACAGCTACACTTTTTTGTCATAATTAGTTTATAGGTAAAGTTAAGCTGCCTTGAGACTCTAGAAGTTTTGATTTGAAGATAAGAAAATTGTAAAAACTTTACTAAACAAAACTTTTTTCTGCTTAACTTTGCCTAACTTCTTTAAAACAATTTGTTTATCTCTTTTTGGATAAGTCTCTGCTCTTCCAGAGGTATGCCTATGCGAGCTCTGCATTCTTCTATAGGCATTCCTGAATCATATAATCGCTGAGACCAATTTGAAAAAGTTAAGGTTCTGTGCAAGCATATAGTTTTTGTGGACTATTCTGTAACATCAGACCCCGAAAACATACACTGATCTTTGGAAGTTCTTTGAGGTGTTTGAAAGTTGCTAAAGTTATCTGCAGCTATTAGTAGGCTTCTTTTGTATAGCATACCACGGAACCAATCGCAAACATTGATTTTCGGAAGTTCTTTAAGGTTTCTAAAGCTACCCCCCCAGAACTCATCGCATAAACTGAGCTTTGACAAATTTTTAAGAAGTTTTAGGTTTGCTTTGAAGACAGAACCCGGTACCAATCGCATACGCTGATACCCAAATACCTGGGCATGACGCTCCAGAAGAGACCTAACTGACGTACCCACATGCTGCGCAAAAGAAATCAAGGCGACGACGGAATGTCAATTGCTATTATAATCCCCATATAGACCTGAGAAACTACAACTACAGAATTCTACAAGTTCCACCGACGACAGTGTAATACAAGGTCTCCAAAATAAAATCTTGTAATGTTGTATCTAAAATCATATACTAGCACAACGACTTCACAACGGGCAGTAATATGAGAAGACAGCGCTAGATACATAGAGAATTTGTACAACCAGCCGAACCACAAACAGACTTCGAAGAACAAACCTCCTTGACCTTGCTATGAAATAGGCACGAAATTCCTAATACCCTAACTCTTACGCTGAAGCAATGCTAAACGACATCCACTTCAATTTCAACCGCGAAGCCAATTTTCCAAAAATGTGATTATTGTCCAAAAAGCCCAGACATATCTTGAATAACAAAATCTATAAAGACTTGTTAGCTAGAAAAAGGAGAAAAAGGGAAGAAAGGAATCTTAAGCACGAAATATGATTTTAACGATTTTTCTTAGAATACAATGAATGAATTGTTAAAAATATATCAACTTCGAAACTTCACGCCGCTTTGGACTTGGTAAATCCACCATAGACCAGGGCTTTGAGCTACCCCAATTCGAGAAGACCCCTAAAAATGGGATCGACAAGCCCCATCTCTTAGCCGATTATACAGGGAACGCCTACAAGCAAAACTATCTGAGTTCGGTACTACTGCGAAGTTGTTTGGACTTTGCAGAATGACATTGAGCAGCACCATGAACCCTGCCAAGGTAGGAAATGACGTCTCCGAAACCTTAACAATCGTTTAAAATTGCAGTCTAATCTCTTCAATTTTAGAATGGAGGGTTTGTTGCGGAAGGCTGGTGCACAACTGCTTGTCTAAGGCGAAAATATTGTTATCATTGGACGTGCTTTTTTATATGGCGCAGAAGCATGGGTTACGTCGCTCCTTAGGTGCTGCTCTAACTTAGATTCCAATATTTTATTAAAAAAAAAAATGGTTATTCTTTACCAAAAATGTTTTAAAAAACTAACAGTTCCATCTTCCCCATGTCGGCGAGCAGCCAAGGACTGCAAGTCTTCAGCAACAAATGCTTGAAGATTGTATGCGGAATACTCAGGCCGAACAAAATATCCAAAGCACTGGTGTCTATGTACCTCCAAATAAGCAAGGAAAAAATAGACGTGGATAGGTCAAGCTTTCAGAAAGAACCCAAGCATGGCACTGGACTGAAATCGCCAAGGCGCGCAGACTTATCCAAAGACCCAAGGCAACCTGCAGCAGATGCATTTTCCAAGAATTGACCCAGTCGACGCAAAAACAGGATTCAATGGAAGGCCTTAGTAAGGGCGCTAAGAAAAAAAAATCAGGAACTTGAAAAATTATCTTTTCACAAAAAGCTTGCACAAAATTTTCCCCTTATCAGTAATTTAAAATATTGCGCGCACATTGAAAACTGCCAACTCGCTTAGTTTGGCGCTAGACGGTCACACTAGCTATCGATATAAATACAACGATAGCAACATATGATTTTGTCGCAACATCGATATGCGCGCTGTCAATTATCGTTGCAACAGCTGTTGGAACTTTTCTGCTGCAGTTAATTCTTATGTATTCCTTACATAATATTTTAAATAATTTAAGATAACAGACTTTTGATGATTTTTAGCAATAATTAAAAAGTGCTGCTGCTTAATAAGTTGTATGTTGATTGCAATAAAATGTGGCATAATTTAACACTGGCAATTCGATAACTTTGCTGCATTTCGATATTATTTTAGTTGTTGTGTCGCCAAATATCGTGCAAATTAAAGGGTCTGCAGACTTCAGCATAAATAAAACAAAAAAACTTATATTCAACGGCTAACTTCGGTAAAGGTTTATAAAAGTAAACTTTAATTGAAGTTGCGGCTACCAATTTGACAATTGCAAATTGCAAGTAAGTAAAAGAAATTGAAGTGAAAAAGTTGGCCTAAATAGTAAAAAGTTACAATTACAGCAAAAAACTTAAGTTAATTTAAAAACGTAATTTGTAAAAGCAATAAGCAAAATGTTCAATTAACTTGCATTAAGCAAATATAGACAAGTGTGCGCATTAGCATGTGACCTTGTATTAGTGTTTGAATGAAAGAAATGCAAATTTGTCAATGAAAATTTTGTATTAAAAATGGAATTGCGCACAATTAACAAGCGTATAGAAAAAAAAAACCACCTGCCTTACCCCAAACCGCCCCACAAGTCAATGCGACAATAACCTAAAGCTACACGTTACTTATGTAAAACTTTCAAAGTATTTGTATATATATATATGTATTTTTATGTGTATAAAAAGTGTAGTGGCCCTTGCTTGTTGCTTGCCACACAAATGCCCCCTTACGACTTGGCTTATCCGCTAATTGGAAAAATAAATATAATGCCCGTAGGCATTTACACTCTTTCTCTTTTCCTCTGTTAGTAACAAAGGTCAAATTTGATATATGAACGACTATTAAAATTCATAGCCATCATATAACTAATAGTCATGCTTTACCACGCTGCGCCTGGTTAATTGCATTATAGATTTGATAAGAAAACAAGTTCAATTCTTGATAATTTTAAGCGCTTGGCTGCTTGCCACATTTCACACTCACAAATGTTTCAATAAAACATTGTTACAAAAAAAAACCATTATCTGGTTAAACAAATTCAAATTGCTACATTCAAAATAATTCAGTTAACTTAATATATTTTTTTATATAGCACACTTTCTTGAAGTTTGCAGCATAATGGCATCTTCTACCAATTTACTCAAGCGTGATGCGGAAAGCATAGTTGATGAGACAACCAATATGCCAGCCAGCGAGCAGGATTCGCTTGTGCCTACTCCCAGTCATGTAGATGTGCTGACAACTAATGTGCTGGCCAAAGACAATAGTGTGGCCGATGATGATGTGGAGAATATCTTTGAGCAAGTTGAAATGATATTGCGTAAGCGACGCGGCTGGGGACCAGAGGATTCACTAAGTAACAATGATTTGGGTTTGCTTGAGGACGATGATGAGTTGGTTGAAGAGGATGATGCAGGTTGCCCTTTGCCTTCGACACCAGAGGACACACAGCTAATCGAGGCGGAGGTGAGTAGCCGGAACTAGCTCAATGCGTAGTTCTTTTGTTGTTGTTGTTGCTTTGTAGCAAATTGTAAGCGCTGACGCGTCTGATTATCTGTGACCCGAGTAGGCAGCGGTTATCGGACAGCTTTTGGCGCAAAATAAAGTGGTTGGGTTTCAATTATATATGCGCATTGATTGCATTGTAACAGCTTACAAACAATTTGCGCTTATCAGCCTATACAAGGGATTAGCATTGGTGCAGGTTTAGCTAACTTTAGGCAAACGTGGTCTACAGACAAACGCGTTCGACCTCTTCTAACTGTCTATTACCAAGCAGTTTCTATTTATTTTTGATTATACTTGCCGCATATAAGCAATTGCTCTATTGAACCAAACAAAAAACAAAAAGAAAAATACTTGCTAGCCGCAATTACTCTTATCTAATCGCTGAAATGTTCCGCCAACAACTTGTTCAAGCAACAATTTATAACTAAAACTTAGTCGGCACTGCTTGCTTTGATAGTAAGAACACAAAAAAAAAAATTGAAAATTGTTTGTTTGATTTCAAAGATGCAAGCATTGGGAACAGAGCCCGAATTGGGCTTGGATTTAACGACAGTGACGCACGAGTGTTATAAGAAATTGGATGACAATACAATTGAATCTCAAGAATGTCAGCAAAATGTTAGATGAAACAAAATGCATTTAATATAAGCAATTAAATTGGAATTGGTTTTTTAATGATGACTATTTCACTTCTAACCCTAGATGACGGAAGTGCTGAAAGCGGGCGTGCTTTCAGATGAAATCGATTTAGGCGCATTGGCGCATAACGCTGCTGAGCAGGCGGAGGAGTTTGTGCGCAAGGTAAGTATAACACCTGCAGACGCAGCAACTGTTATTGGGCGCCATAGATTTAGTAAGCTAGCGGCAGGCACACGTACATTCCTCAAGCAGCCAGCTGTTAATGCAGCAAATGAATTCATCATATTAAAAAGAAATACACTAATAAGTAACTCACCCATTTCCCATAGGTCTGGGAGGCAAGCTGGAAGGTTTGTCATTACAAAAACTTGCCCAAATGGCTGCAGGATAATGATTTTCTACACCGTGGACATCGGCCACCATTACCCTCATTTCGTGCTTGTTTTAAGTCAATGTTCCGCGTGCACACAGAAACTGGTAATATCTGGACTCATCTGCTGGGTTGCATTGCTTTTCTTGGCGTGGCCTTGTACTTTATGTCCCGTCCCTCCGCTGAGGTACAAACACAGGAGAAGATTGTTTTCGGAGCATTCTTTATGGGCGCCATCATTTGCTTAGGATTCTCGTTTGCTTTTCATACATTAAGTTGCCATTCCGTAGAGATCGGAAGACTGTTTTCCAAGTAGGTGCATTGTTGTTTACTTTCAATTTAATTAATTAATTTATGTACTTTTTTATCTTTAATAGGCTAGACTACTGTGGAATTGCATTGCTTATCATGGGCTCTTTTGTACCTTGGCTGTATTATGGTTTCTACTGTCATTTCCAGCCAAAGGTTATTTATTTGTCTGTGGTCTCTGTGCTTGGCTGTTTATCCATCATAGTTTCGCTGTGGGATAAGTTCTCGGAGCCGCGTTTGCGTCCACTGCGTGCTGGCGTATTTATGAGTTTTGGCTTGTCTGGCGTTATCCCAGCCATACATTATAGCATCATGGAAGGCTGGTTTAGTCAAATTAGTCGCGCCAGTTTGGGTTGGCTTATACTCATGGGTATGTTGCTTTTTGCATGTGTAAAAGTTGAATTTTTATAATTTGATTTTGTTTAAGGGCTACTCTACATTCTGGGTGCATTGTTATATGCATTGCGCGTTCCCGAACGTTGGTTTCCTGGCAAGTTTGATATTTGGGTAAGTCGCGTGTATTGACACAATGTTTTAAATGTTTCAAAGTGTGCACGAATGTATTGGGTCTTAGTTAAGTGACGAACCGCTGTAAAATCTTCAATACTATTAGGAGTAGGTATGTCTTAGTTAAGGGATAAATAACTTTTTTAGATCTTCAAAACTATACGTTTTTAGTATGCCAATGAGTTACATTCTTTGCTTCGAATTCTGCCTTTTGAAAAACTAACAAGTATGAAGGGTTTTTAGCTTTAAAATGTGCGGAGAGCAGCAGACAGGGCCTTAATGTTTGCATTTCCAGAGTCTTAAATGTAGGTTTTAGACTAAAGTTAGAAGTCAATAAAATTACACACTATTATCAATATTTGTCAAAACTATCGCCAATTTCTTTTTTAAAAAGTCATAGATACAAAGATGGAACATGGAAATATCTTTATAAATAGCTGAACTTACAGTATATAGCCGATTCGGATATTCTTTGTTAATAAAAGTTTTACTAAGACAAATCGCGTCTATTTGCTAGTGCTGCAGGGTGGAATCGAACCACCCACCTTCCGATTTAGATGCGAGTATATTACCGTGGTACATTTCTTTCCTTGAGCACTCCCAATAATCTAATAGTTACTTACTGCAAGTAATTTAATAAAGTGAATTCACAAATCTCTAAAAAACCATATTAGAACAATTATAACATGTTCTCAAAGCCAAGGCCTATATATAAAGACATATAAATGGGTTATATTGTAAATTTGATGAAGAAAGGCGGCTTTCGCTTTATACAAGGAAGCATTTGGCTCAATTTTTTTGAAAACCCAGTTTTGCATTGAATTTATTTTGATGTCGTATTTGGCCAAAGCGCTTTGAGTGTTCAGTTACCATAAAACATTTTTTCAAACCCAAATAAACAAAATTGGCTTCTGGCATACATCGACTTATTTGTGCAAAATTCTTTAATTGAAAAACTTCTTTTTCTTCAAGCTATACGGGTAAACAATAGTTTGACGAAATTTATTTCTATGCTTTGTATTTTCTAAGCAGCTTTAACGTAACTGGGACGTTCGCAACTACGCTTTAAGCTAGGGCACTTACTTTTAAACAGATTGCTTTAACACAAAATTATTAAAAGGTCTTAGTAGGGCGACCTATAGTTATTGTGAAAAACAAATCAATTGCAAACTGAGCTTTGTTTCCCTCAGCAAGATTGAATTTGGGCGAAATAACTTGAAATTTAGTTGCTTATTTGATATTATTTAGCATTAAGCAACACTTATTTTTACTGCGAAATTAAACTATAGTGAGTGTAATCATCAATGCAGTAGAGGGGAACAATCTACGCTTTGTTTGACGTATCAGTTTCCGTAATAAGATGAGTTTGCGTAATATATTTCAGCAAAGTAACTAAAATTGTAACTAGTTCGAGTACTTGTTTTGTTTTACAATTGAGCAACATATTGCTTCAATCCCCCTGCAGTTTGCAACTCCAACTAAAATAACTTTTATATTCTTGCCTATTGCAGTTTCAATCTCATCAACTGTTCCATGTGCTTGTTATTGCGGCAGCATTTGTGCATTACCACGGCATATCTGAGATGGCCATGTATCGTGTCACCGTAGGCGAGTGTACCGTGCCCATTGAGCCTATTACATTTTAAGAAAATCTTGTTAATTATTCAAAAAAAAAAACTAAATTTTATATTAACACTCATGCCCAAAATTTCCCACACAATCACACACAAGCATCACAAACACAACACAACGTGCACCCCCACAAATAATCAAAATTTACCATAGGGCTCATAGGTACAATAAAACATTACAGCCACAATTAGATTTTTCCTAGAATTTGTAAACAAAATAGACAAGCCACAAATTCATACTTCCGTATCGACTGCATACACGAAAAACAAAAACAAAAATTTTCAAATGTAGTGAAGAAAGAAAAACAAATCGTTGTATTGTAATCGAATGAAAATCTTCAGTAGCATAAATAATAATACATATAATTATTTAAAAAATAAAAACTTTTTATTACTTTAATTTAGTCAGTTATTTTAAATATTGATTAGTTTAAACGGTCATTGTGCTAAGTTCATCATTTTTATTTTGTTATTCGCACTGTGCTCAGGACTTAGGTACTAAAAGCATAAAAAAAAACATTTTTTCTAAGAGCGTGCAAGCAATTTTAAGCCGCAGCTTTGTATATTTTACATTAGGTATTAGGGAACAATTGATCTGTGTTTAGTGTTATTTGAGCAAAAAAAACGAAAAAAAAACTATTATACGAACTCTTTTATGAATTACAGCAAACACATGCAAAAAATAATCCATCAAAATACATAAAAAACCTACACAAACCTATCCATAGCTTACAAAAGTATATAGCTTATTAAAGCATTATGCATTATAAAGGCGTTTTAAAATCAAAAAAAAAAAAAAAAAAAATCAAAAACCAAACAAATCAATAAACACAAAAAATTTTATGAAGAGACTTTGAAGAAAACGCGTTTATTTGGCAGGCGCGCGTTTTTAAACGCCAACCTTAGGCACAGCGCGTTTTAAAACGCGCCCAAAGAAAAAATATAAAAAATTACTAACCATGAACAAAATATGAAGAAAAAACTAATTAAAGCAGCTCACAGTGCCAAAAACAAAATAAAAAATCTATGTTCATGTTGATTTTGTCTCGAGTTTTTGCAATAATTCGTGTTCATCAGCCCAGAAGCAGTGCGTCCTCCGTGTTGTGTGTGTGCGTTTTTTTTTTTTTATATGTTTATAGATTAGCATGCTGCAGAACCGCTAATTCAGTTTAGTTAAGTTCAGATCTTAGAAATCGAAGGCAATGCCTTCGCGGATGACTGGCAAATTCGGCTCAAGAGTTTGACTTTGACCCGCTTGATGAAGTCAACCGTGGTCTAGTCTATGCTTTGATTATGTTTTTGCTTCTAATTCTACTGCTGTGTGTCATTGCCTTTGTCTTAAGTCTTGTTTTTGGTTTTTGGCGGCGTGCCCGTTTCTATAAACGCTTTTAGCGGCAGCAGTGTAGTCTTTACAACCTGCGTCTTGACCATAAATAAAGTGCCCATAATCAAGCCACAAAATATATGTTTGCAGCGTTCATTAAACTTATATATATATATTTTTGTTGCGCTTGACAAATTTTAAGCTTGATTAGTTTTTGTCTAGACTATGCGAAAAACAATATCAGTAATTTCATAAAATTTAAATTACATAAAATATTTTGCAAATTTTCAAGTTCAAGCTGCCGAGCATAGCACGGAAGTTGCGCTCGAATCAGTTCAGTGCTAATCAATAGAATTCCAAAAAGTGTGTCAAAATTGTGTTAATTATAGGCAATAACATTAAAGGCGCATGCAAAAGGTGTTTAATTCTTAAATAAAATTAAGTTTTAAACAAATTAAGTAGCAATGCGTTTTGTGTGCGTTTTTTTTGCAAGCGTTTATTGACCTGCCCAACAAAAAAAAACCAAAGCAAACATTCAATGCAAAAAACTAGAGCTATAAGGTTTTAGACAAAATATCGAAATTTCATTAAACGTGGTCGACTTTCAGTTACCCTTAATGAATCGAAGTAAAATTTTTATTGTAATACTTTTGGTTCAGACCTTAGTAAACAAATATCTTTCAACTAAAATAATTAATAATGTAAACTGTACTTCCAAAAATCAAATGAAGTTACGTATCTAGGTATTCACCTTGACAGATGACTCTCACAGCACACAGCTCAAACTAAATGGCAGTAGTCTTCATTGGCTTCTTAGTGTACGCTTCCCCCTAAGACTGGAATATAAAATCCTACAACGACTTCGTCTTAAAAACGTTCAGGACTTATGGTTTCCAACCTATGGGGGTTCCCCACAGTAGCAGCAGAAGTCATCCAAAGCGCCCAATCGAAGATCTTGAGAGCCATCCACGTCGCAGCGTGGTACGTGCGTAATGAAAAAATCTACGAGGGATGTATTCATACATGCGGCCAGATATGAAATAGCCGAACATATGGAAAAATATCGCAGCAAATTCTCACCTGAATAGTCTATCGAAGAACTATCTAGCCGAACTCGGCTGCGAGGTATCGACATGCCTAGTCAACGTTAAATAATACCGTTAAGTAAATTTTTAACGTTTGTAAACTTATTGTTAGTCTTATAGTGAGAAGTTCCAGTAAAATAAATAAAGATGAAATCGTCAAAATGATATAGATAAAAAAATTATATTTGTATAATATTATATATATGTGCAGGAAGATAAGGGTACATTTTTATAACCTTTCTATAAGTGCAAAGTAAAGTTTTGGTATACTTAATATATAATGAACTTTTTTCTTTTCTATGAACTCAGTTTCTATAATTGGAAAGCAAAATTTTTCTACATTCACTATTTACTGCTTAGTTGAGAAAATAATTGTTTTATTTTATTTTGAAAATCTCTTTAAAAATCGATTGTAGCGATAACTGTTGGCGGCTGCGATGGCTTCTTCATTTTCAGGGCAAAATAAGGCTTTGAACTCGCTAGCCCAGCAAGGCGGTATTAGCTTCATACGAAAAATTGACTATTCGGTTTCATTTGCCCAACAAAGCGGTATTAGCTTTTTGCGAAAAGTTATTTATTCGGTTAAAATCGCCAACCTTCATGCCAAAGATATACGACACATTTTCCCCCCATTTTATTTCATAAATATCTAGGTTTTGTTTAATTAATTGTTAGTTTTTTAATGATATAATATTTATACTTTTTACGACTGCAATTCTTGATAGCTCAAATTCCAAATGCTAGATGGAACATCCTCTACGAAAGCGAGGGCATAGAAGACATAATTTCTTTGGTTTGAGTGAGTAATGACGAGTGAAAGAATAAGCTCAATCTGTCAGAATTATTTTGTAATTAGAGAGTATACCATTACTATATCATTTCAGAGACATGTCCTACATGTTACAAATATCTTCTTACCTCTAATAAACTTAACATAAAGTGTATCAATAAATGCGCTCTTGTTATAAATGTTATAACTATCTTTAAATGTATATATATGCCGTGATAACTGGTTATGTTAACGTTTACCGATTCCCCTCTTACAAATTGACTGCTCTTTGGGTGTTTTGCGATCTTTGTAAAATCGCCAACAAAACACGTGCGTTTTTTATTCCAGTTTTAGGGCCTACCTCGTGCTACGTCACATAAGACCGACCCGTCTGTCGATTTTGCTACTGGGTCTGGCTGAGCTTTCACTTTCATATAGCCAGCTATGATGTGCCCAATGCACGCTACTACTGTAATTATTGTCATTACACTTAATTTGGCTCTAAATTTCACAGTTGTTAAAATAATTTGGCTTTAAGGTGAGCAACTTTTGTATTGAATTTTGGCAGAGTTGGACTTAATGGATGACAAATACTGAATAAATACTTTAAGTATGTAAACAATATGCGACAGTTTTTTATAAAAAGCAGCTCTTTTGGGAGAATGGAAAAGAAATGTGCTTATTGCTCCCATTTTAGTGGGGCTTTAGAGCCTTGTAATTTGTAGCCGTAAGAAATAAGCAATCATATGCAACGCAATCAGGTTTGTTAAGGGAAAAGCTAAATTGCAGATCTGAACATCGAATTGACATCCTTTTTTTAAGAAAGCCATCAGATGGTAAGTAGGCTGTGTTATGGTATGGGTGAACCTAGTTTCCATAGTTCTACATTGCTGGCCTGCCCATCAACTTCACCTCGTTTTTTCCAAGAAAGCCAAAAGATGGTAAGTAGGTTATGGTATGATATGGGTCAACCTTGTATGCATATTTCTAATATAGATTCATATATTATTTTGCAGTTTTGTGTGATATATAATATTTGATTACAAATAAAATCCAATACAACTTTTAAGACTGGCTTTCTTTCATATTTGACACCTTAAATAATTTTCCGTCCGCAGAAGTGTTTGTAGATATAGATCTTTTAAATAATTGTAATCGGAACCTTAATTTTATGTTAGTCGGCAGCATTTTTCTGTGAACGACAGCTTACTTTTAACCATAAAATGGGTTATCCAATACTGTTGGCTCACGGAGGAACTGAAAAAGTCGAATTCATTCTGAGTAAAAATAACATTTTTCAAAAAAATTTGAATTGAGTGTATGAGAAAATGAGTAATTTTTATTAGACACTAAAAACACAATTTTTTCAAGCGCTACTTATATCTTAAATGAAGGAAAGTTGGTGAAAAAACAACTAGACTCCAATTATATATCATTGTTACATTTTCTGTCTTTTTTTAAAGACGTTAAGTAGATTAAACAAAGCTACGTTATTGGCTTCGTTAACTGTGTAAGTTGAGCCTAATTTTTCAAAGGGTAAAATGGAATAGGTTAATTATGCAACAACAGAAGAGAGCTTTAAGATAATAATCCATTGCAAAAAAAATTGTTTTTTTTTAAATTCAAAATCCTATAAAGAATTAAGTATCCCGTAAATGTAGTGCGGGAAGGTAAGCGTGAATTTGCAGGTGTAAACATTTGCATTTATGCCTTATCTACATCAGATTTTCAGTTAGTTGTTTGCCATCTTCATGGTTTTGTACATATTTGATCAAATTATAGTTATTCATTTCAGATTTATCCCTTTTTCTGCTAATTTTTGACCAATACATTTCTTACATTTCATAAGTGCATCCTAATGACTAGGGTGACTAGGTACTCATAATATTTTGTTAGGTTTGTTCCACTCTTTGGCGGCTTTTCCTTCTTGTTATTGAAAAGTCCGTAGAATGGAAGTTCTCTCTGCTATAGAGTAGCTCAAATTCTTGCTCCATATTGTTTTTTGAGCAATCAACATTTGTATTCCATCTTTTCTGATGGAGAACATTTGTAGGGACGAAAGTTTATAATTGATTTGAGGACCACTATTTGGAACGTACTTTCATACGAATTTGACAATGCGAATTTGTGCATTGCAAGCTTTAAATTAATTTATCGTAGAAATGTGGCAGCGCACTTGATTTTCTAAGTAGAAAATGTTGGAAAATGTAGACCCACTGCAAAGAACAAACAAAGATCCTACAAGGACACTAGAAACAATTTTTTCCCAATGATTGCAAACATAAAAATGCAAACCGACTGCCAAGAACCAAAGATGCCAAAGCCAAACAAAAAGTCATTAGTTATTTTTATTGTTGGGGAAGATTTGCACCGAGAACTGTAAATCCATTGTGTGCCAAACAAAAAAAACAAAAACAAAGTTTCAATAATAAAAAGGTTAAAGGTAAACAAAACAGCAGCTTAAGCTTCAACGGCAAACATCAACACATACGAAACACACAAAAGATACAAAGTATTTTTGGTGTTTGTAATCCGCTGCATAACTGAACAACTTTTAGATGCGGAAGAGATTTTTGATTATTGGTAGGTCGGTCGCTCATTCGCCGCTACGTCAAATATCTCAAGTTACGTCGACGCTCGCTCAATTGTAGTTCAATGTCAGCATCGGTGTTGGCGTTGACGTCGCTGTCGACGCCGCCAACTACGACTAAGTCGTACAACGATGTTGGCAATCTTTGCACATGGAACTCACATTGGAGTTCATGACACCCTCCCCAATGAATGCTGCTTGGGTATTATTGCTCTTAGCGTTTATTAATGATTTTGTGCAGCAGCATAGGCACATATGGACGTACGTATGGTACGTATTATTTAATATCGAGAGACTTTGAAGGTTTTTCTTGTTTAAGTGTTATGGTCAAGGGTATGCGTCAATGGCCATTGCATGTCCAGCTAGAGTAGTTCATTGATTTCTAATTTTGCGCCTCCCGCCAAAAGCAATTTGCGCTGCAAGACTTTGGTAACTTTAGTTTTGTTTCTTTTTTTTCGACCACTTAAATATATTGTATCTCATTTGATTTGGCCATAAATTGAGTTTTAATGTCGACACAATTCTTACAAAAAACGAATGTACAGAATTTTTTGTTTTTTAGGTGTCGCATTAGTAACATTTGCAGACAAAGCCATAACTCCCGATAGAGTAAGCTATTTTCATGCAAATTATGGATAGCTTGTCAAGTTCAAAAACATTAAAAGCGTATAATGTACAGCATCCAAAATCAAAGCAACAAAAACCCAATAAAATTTACACACGGAGTTGCCGCAATCCAACAAAGACTGGCAATTTTTTTATCGCTTGCTGTTTATCTCCAAAAATAAACAAATAAACTAAAAAAAAAATACATTAATCGAATAAGTCATTAAATATGCGTGTATGAAAAAAAAAAAGAAAAAACTAAGCGACCACACAGACATGCACAGAAAGAGTAGATATTTGTATAAAGTCGCACATAGATACGAACGATAGTGATATAATGACACAAAGCAGCGCAAGTTTGTGCCTTAAGTCTTTTGTTTCCGCTGTGCGACATTGACTTTGAAATCGATTGATTTGAGTCAAGCGTGGAAATGTTGGAAAACACTTTGATTTAAACAAATCAGCAGGTGTTTGTTGATGAGCCTATAAATTGTTTATTAAAGTTATATTCACTATCAACATCAGCTGGGTATGGGTATAGTTTTGAAGTGAATGTAAGCGGAAGATTCCATAGGCATTCTAAAGCAAAATGTACTAAAGTTTCAGCAAGACTTTATTTAGATCTAAAGTTATTTTAGGTTTTTGTTGGGAACAAGTCTTAACATTTGAAATTAAGCAAAATATAAATATAAAATAACTCAAGCAGCATAATTTACTTTCGACTACAGTCTAAAAAAAAAGTACTTTTAATAAAAGATCAAATTTTTATGAGTTAATTAGATTAAATTATCAATTTGAGGATTGAGTTTATTATTGCTGACATAAACCACAGTAAAATTCAATTCCGGAATACAATATCTAAGTTCGACCGGCTAGCGCCCTAGAAAGCTCACACAAAAACCAAGTTTGGTCCTTAATGAAAATAATTAAAAAAAAGTTTAATAAAAATTAAAACGCAAAAAATTTATGAAATAAAACATAATATATTTTTTAATAATTTAGAAGCCCTTGAAAATGCTGAAAAAATCAAAATAGAAGTTTTTAAAGCTGGCAAAAACTAAGGTAAATTTTTTGAGATAAATAAGGTTGTTGTTGTGTAAGTAATATATTTTTATTAGGGGAGTTACATGACATTTGTTTGGAAAAAGAGTTTATATTGTTCAAATGAAATCGACGCCTTAGTTATTCAATCCATACAATTTTCTGGAACGTTTCGATCATGTTACCGTCTATCGAATACCACAAACTCTGGGGGCAAGCTTGTACATTATTTTAAAAAAATATTGAGCCTGGTATTGTCAAGTTCAATGGCGACCGCTGAAGGATCCCTCTAAAAAGGCAAATTCAATCGAAATTCAAATAAGCAGCCATAGCATGAAAAATGCGTTTGATCCAAAAAAAGATAAACAGGTCCAGGCAATGATAAAATCCTATATCGAAATATCTGCCAAAGAATACTAACATCGCATAAGTATTCAGACGATTCAATCAGATATACAGAATAACCTCCAAAGTAAAGCAAAAATTTATATTGCTGAAAATGGGACTAAAATCAATGTTAATTGGAAGTATTTATCTTCAATTTATGTTTGTAATCATATATATATGTATTTATTGTTATCATAATATTGTCCATGGTTTGGCAAGCTTTTAGATTTGCAGCTTGTATAGTCTTTGAGGTCAGTTCTGTAAAAAGGACTAGTTTTAAGTTTACTTAAAAGGAATATATAGAGCTTTATTTTCTAGACTGTTTATTGAAACAAAATATACCTTACGGCAGCTATCAAAACAAACTAAATTTGTATTGACAAGACCCCATAACTTATACTTGCTTTCCTTTCTTTAATTAAAACCCAAATACACAGCAAAATTTATTAAAAGTTTAATATATTACACTTTTCCCTTCAAATGCACAACGAAAAGTGTTTAAAACAAATTTTTTTTAATCGAAATCCATTTTTGGCATAGGCTTCCAAAAAAAAGAGCATTTTCGCTTCGTTTACACCAATAAAAGTCACAATTTGTATTTAATATGCAAACTAATTAATACGCATCAGCTATATTGTCAAATATTATTCATAATTAGGCAATGCTTGGTCTAATACTAATTAAATATTACTACAAAAAGTATTTTGGGCAAATTGTTTAGTTGCCCCAAGCACGTGTCACAATGCGTTCAACTTTGTCGTCAATCGCACAACGAGTTCCACAAACAATTTAGTTTTTAAATTTGCAGCTCAAAAGCGTGCCTACTTGTTACCTGTTTTTGTTGTTGTTACTTTTGTTTTGGCTGTTTAAAATTTTAAATGATCCGGCGACGCCATTTACCACCCCAAAAACAGAGGCCCAAGCCGATGCACGCATTCGGAATTCCAAAATCGCTGCATTGACCTTCAATATGCGGAAGCCAACAACACAGCAGGGAGAAACAATAACAAATCCCATCAACTTCTGTATTAGGCATAGTCGAAAGATCTTTGAATGGGTAAATGAATGAATCGAGTTGACGTGAAGTGGACTGCATTTAAATTTAAATTGCGTTTAAACGTCTAAGCCGGCGGTCACATCAATCAGCTGGCAGCTACAAGAGGGCGTTGTCTGTGGAGCCCATCAAAAATCCATGAATCTAATTTGCTGGCATGCATTCAAGACAGTTTTTAGGAGAGAGTAAAGTCATAGTGCCCCATAGAGAGAAGTATAACAATTGAGCGTGTCAGTGAACAGTGAACTTCCGAAAGTGTAAATCTGAAATTGTGAAAACGCAATCTATTGCACAAGCAAAGAAAATTTGAGTTTCTATTTAATATACTACTAAGTACAAGGGTTTTATGCTTTATTTTATATTTTTATATAAAGATATTATTTTTGATGGATGGACCTGGATTTCATTTGAACAGTGTCAATCTTCTGATTGCTGTCAACCAGCTGGCAGCCAGAGCGAGCTTTCTTTGCAAGCTGTAACACAGCCTACCTACGTCTGCAGCGAGACGGTTGCTGTACGACAAGGGATTTCCCACCTCGTAATAGAAAAAATCCAGAGAATACTAAAACCAAAGCTTCGGACAGGGGTGTCTGGTGAGAACTAACATATACGCAGTGTGACTTTAAATGGGAAATTTTTTAATAAATTGCGTATACGCAACGTGGCCCTTTTTGGGAATTCAAAATTTATAAAATTCATTAGCACTTTGATTATCGAAGTAATAAAGCTAAAGACCTGGGGAAACAATCAATCAATAAATATAATAACAATACTAAAATATTATTACGTTTATTTTATAATTGGAAAATAAGTTCTATTGTTATAAAGGGCGATTTTTTGGAAACTTATTTTTTTCACCACCTTTTCAAAAGCTCATGCGGTTGACATACCTTTTGTTACTAACTTAACTATGACTTTATTTACAAACAAATAATGCTTACAATCTATTGAATTTGAATTATGAGAATTCATGCTCGATAAGGCAAGACCCTCATTTTGGTTAGGCTCATTTATGACTAAGTTGAATAAGCAATATTGCCGCAATTGTATTGAAGAGCAACTTAGAACTGAAAATGCAACCCAAAAGATCACTGTTTGGTATGCATTATGGGACGGCGGAGTTATTAGATCGTACTTTTTTAAAGACGTCTAAGCAGGAACATAATTTTAAATGAGTGGCTGTATAAAGCTTACCTAACATGTGATTACAATAAGATGGCATCAAATACCAAATAGCGAACGAAACAATAGCCGAATTCAAAGGGGACTTAAGAGGGGGGCCCATAGAAATCAATAGCAAAGATGTTAATTGCAAGATACCCGCCGATTTTAAAGAGAATATACCAATACTGCACGTAAAGTATGAACTAGGTTATTTGTAGCGCAGCCTCGGCAAACATTCACATGAAATTATCTTTAAATATGAAATTAGATCGATTGTTCCATTGACCAAAACAATACATCTTTAAGAAGTTCAACTTTAGACGTATATATTTCAACTTTCTATTTATTTATTGTAGATTGATGCTCCTTAACAAAAGTTTACGCTTTTTCTAGTGATTACATCAGAAGAAATAATTAATTAAGGAATTCAATACATAAAGCATATAATTAAGAATAGTTGCAAAGCATTAAGAATTTATTTAAGAATCTTAGCACCGCCAAAAGCATTATTTCCCATTTAAAAATAAAAACGGTTCCTCATATTCTACTTTTGCTAGAAATAGTTAGAAGAATGACAAAAATTTTCCAACAATTTTATTTTTTTCTTGAGCTAAAGGCTTAACTTGCATAGTCTAATGTAAGACTTGTAGAAAAAAATATCCTGTTCATGATCATTCAAGTCAACCGAGGATCTACTGTACTATCGTTAGTTACTCTACCAAAACGTATAAAGTAATTAACAACTGTTGAGGCCCTACCGTACATTGAAATTTTGGGCGCCGCACCAAATTACTGCTTGCAATTGTCAGTAACTTCGAAGCTGGCAGAGATTGTGTGCCAAATGTCAGCGCGGCAAGTCCGTGTGTCAAATCTGGCCAGAGTTGCCGACTTCTTTTTTGTGCATTGTTGTCAAATGCCTGAAGTACTTCTGCCATGCGCAGTCACCGGCGTTGCTGTTGATGACGTTGCTAAAGTTGTCAAGTGGTTGCTGCTGATGTTTGGAATGTTTTTCGTCTTGGGCTACGCCGTCAATGTGTTGTAACGAGAGCAGATTTAAAAATCTACGACTTGCAATATAACATATTACTTTATAGTTTACTTTTTTATGTGAAAAATTATAATAAGAAAATAAGAAATGCGTTTTGCTCAGAGCACTACTGCTCGACGGATATTTCCTTTTTATATCAAATAATAGAAAATATCACATCCAAATTATATCTTTGGAGTCGTCGATGGTGTACAGAAAGAGCATATGGTAACGAATTAAGAGCAGTTTGTAAACTAATCTCAATATTTTTTTAAGTTTACTTATATGTCTTACAAAATTAGCATTCAGGTCCGTTTGTAGTTACTGGCAGAGCTTTTTTGCATAACATAGTTTGAATTTTGTTTAATTTCGTTTGAAGACAGTTTACAAGGTCTTTCCAGGCACCAGTGTGTTGTGGCATGTGTAGCTCTGCCTCTTAAAACAGCCTGATTAATGTGTTGTCCTAATCAGAGTCTCTTATCCTTACAGTATCTAAGCAGAATCTAATGGACTTGTAGTTTCATAAGCTGCAAATATGCCATATCTAAGCTTAGACTGAGACTTACTTCATGGACTTGTGATTCCATAAACTTACGACAATGTATCTTTGTCAGTCTTTTAATACAGAAAGTCTTTGAATAATCGATCAGCGGTAAGTCCCGCCCTTGGCACGCTCCTTGACACTGTGGCAGGTCTTTTATAATGTTTATACCCAGTGTTTCTCACAGACGGAATTAATAATTAGACGATCTTGTATTCAGAGATCTTTCATATATGCAACGCAACTAGAACCTCACAACAATGACGTATTGTTTAGATTACAGCCAGCGGCAAATAGACGCAAAAACTAAGTTAATCCCTATTTGTACCGCCGTTCGGAATCGGCTATAAACTGTGGGTCCCTGTAATCTTCAAACACTTATTAACAGAGATATCTCTATGCTGCGCCATTGACAGCAAAGTCAAGAGAAATAAATTAAAAATTTGTTTGGAGGCATGGAGAATAGAATTTGTTTAGCTAATTTTAATTTTTTCCCCTCTTTCAATTCTTGATGGTATTTCAAATCGGCTTCTTCTTAAGTGATCATCTTTTCAGTTAACTAACAAAGTTATTACAACAAGTTATTAAAGAAGCCTTAGGGGTTAAATGGTTTAAAGGTTGCTAGCTTAGACTTTCGATGTCGACATGGTGAAATAGCGCGAACACTTTTTTTTGTCAGTTTTTGTTTTAAGTAATTATCGAATGCTTAAAAAATGTGCACCGAAATACTCACTCGATCGCGTTAAGATGAGTCAAGCTCTCTCAAAATCTACAACCTTGAAAGAAGAAGTCGACCATTTAAACATGGATTTCTTTGCTAGAAGCTTAGCGAAAAAATCCCCTTATTTGGTTTTAAATTTCAAAGCAGCAGAAAGTTATAAAATGCCCAAATTAACATAACTTAATTTAGTGCAGAGCTTGTCTAAAACGATGAGTTTTTTTAGAAGATTTGCACGTTTGATTTCGATATTATTTGCTTGCCACAGATGTTGCTACTGACTCTCTTCTGCAGCTTACTGCCGCGATCAACAAGTGCCTGGAATTCATTTAGAAAATGAAAAATCATGTATATCAAAATCGATACTTACTATTTCAAAGTAATCTCCATTGAGTGCCACGCACTTAATCCAGCGCTCAGTCCAATCTTGGAAACATTTTTCATATTCAGTTCCAGTTTGAGACAAAAATAAAACTTATACTTTTTAGGGAATTTTATTATTTGATAAAAGATGTTTTGCTTTCCACAAATCATAAATGTTGCAGTGTTTCTTCACTAACAGATTCTGAGACAAAAAATAAGAGTTATATATTTATATTCCTTTAGGGGATTTGCTGCTTTGATAAGAGATCTTTTGCTTTCCACAAATCATAAATAATATGAGTACTGCACCAATGGATATTAAGACAAAAAAAGGTACACTTTTTTAAATTCTGAAATTAAAACTACAACACTCAGCGTAGTACTACTAGTAACAGTTCGCTAGCTTATGGATCGCCCCTCGCAGTATTGTTATTGTTGTATTTATTGCTATTGCCGTTGTTAACTTTGTTGCTGCCTGCTAGTCAAAGTGTTTGGCTTTTTGGTGCCATTTAATTGCATAATAATTTGCAAACTCATACTCAAATAGTTTCCCTGCAACATAAACAAATTGGTAAACTGCAGCATGATGAATGTGGCACTATTGAAATATAATGGCAATATTATTAAAGCCCATATGGTGGGGTCTATATATAGATACAATTGCTGCATATGCCCCCAAATGTTGCAAATATAATGATAGACTAGCTGCATCAAAATTGTAGTTCCCATTGATTGGAGACACTTTAAATATTGAAGTTAGAAAACGCGCAGAAAAACATGCAACAACAAATTGTTCAGAAGCTGCCAACTTCTAAGCGTGCCACAAAACAAATGTAAGCCACACACAAACATACACACAAACAACTCTCACACAGTTACAAGCCGCACTTGTGTTGCATGATTGCGCTTAAGCAGACACACATAGATACACACGCACACAGACGCGCACCCAGCCACCAACACACAAAACTGGCTTGATCAAGTCGGGTGACAAGTTTACGCTCGTTTTACGTTTCGGCCAAGATCGTTTTCGGCCCTTGCCAGCTCGTAGATCGTACCGCATAGAAGAGCGCCAGCCACGTCCGGATAACGCTTAGTTCGCGGTCGGCACTTCAAGCGCTTAGTTATCGGAAACGAGCTGAAAGCAAGCCAATAAAAGTTCGAAATATCAAAGTGCTTATCGTAGTTGCAGCTCGTATACTGCGCTGTTTGTGTCGTCTCTCGTCGCGAAGGATCATCATCTCGCAACGTTCTAGTTTTGCATAAGCAAAGAATTTTTGTACAAAATTTTTGAAAATATTTTTAAGTGATTTTGTGCTTTTTGTGTTTTGTATTCAGATTTTTTTGTGGAATATTCTTAGGCATTGAAAGGCAAGTAAAGGCTGTTTGAAATATATTATTTGTGTCATTGGGAAAATCGGTGCTTATTTATTTTGTTTCATTCTCGTTTTAAACCGTTATATTTTGGAAATATATCAAAAGTAAACTTTTGTCTTTTATTTCAAATGTTGTTAAAAAGTTCATGCATTTGTTTTGAACTGTCTGTATTGAAAGTGTTTTACGCAGCAAACCTGTACAACGAGTAAAATTAATTAACATTTTTATTTTTTTGGTACTTCAAATCAACTATAAAACATCAAAATGAATGCGATTTGCAGTTCCATTCAACTTTTCGAATTCCAGAAGTGATAGTAACATTTTTGACAGTAATTTAAGGCAATAAGTCAATTGCGTGAGATCTTAATGAATATATGTTCGTACTCCTTAAAGATATCAAGAAAATCGGAATTTCACACAAATTAAAAGTTAATGAACCAAAATCGGGAATTTTGTCTTATCAAGTATGTTGTAAAAGATCTCATAATTTTGGGAAAGACGAAGAAAATCTTAATAAAGCTTCATATGTATGTTGGTTAGAAGAAACATAAAATCCACTAATGTTTTAAATGTAAATTTTGCTGATGCCTGGAAAATAAATTCTAATTATTAAAAATCTAAGTAAGTCTTCGCATTTACTTTAGTTAGAAGAATCGTAAAATTAACAAAATTTTCAAATGTTGTAAAAATTTGTTTAAGTTTGCAAGCAACTTTTGTGGGCTGAAGATAAAGTTTATAAATCTTAAATCTTAAATATAACGATGCAGATAATGATGTATTCTAACAAAATTGCATATATGGAGCGTTGAAAAGATTTTGAAATCAAGCAAGTTTATTGGGATCGGAAGCATCAAAAAAAAATAACGAAGTTTTCAAACGTTGTAGATAACGATTGCAAATCTTGTCCGACAATTGAAATACGATCTAAACGTTGAAGATAACGATTTATTCTCACAAAAATTTACATATGGAGCGTTAAAAAGACTTTAAACTCAAGTTGGTTACAACTTTTTTGAAGACTCTTTGCAAGTTATCGCTACAACGGAATGCTGTCTTTTGCGGACTTAATGTTCCGAGCGCCATACACAAAATCACACACACACACAAGCACATACTCTTTGCATAGCTATAGAAACTAAATATTGTATAAATAAATAAATACAACGTACCAGGCAAAATAGCCAACAAAAGACTCAAATCAACAAAAATCAAGCAATGAAGAAGAGGAAGATAAAAAGAAAACCTTGGTGTAGCTTAACTAAAACTGTGCAAAGCTCTCTAGCCGAGACGAAACATTTAAACCTAATCATTAATAAGCCGCATCTTTCATATAAGTTACTATGTGTGGCCCATATGTAAATTGGCGGCGATTGATCAATCTGGCGACCCAACTTGACTTGAATCGACTTGTACGCGCAAGCGCATCCAGCGATACAACGCAACAAAACTACCCAAGAAAAAAACTACAAAAAATAACAAAAATGAAAAAAAAAACTTTAAACAAGTTGTAGCTGTATCGGTATCGGTATCTGTAACTTTAGCTGCAGTTCCCCCGAAAAGATGAAATAAAAGTAAAGAAAACACAAAAAAAAAACCTGGCAATTTTCGGTTCACCTGCTGTTCAAGAGCAGTCACTTGGTTATATCATCTTTTTGGTCGCCTCTTAGCCCTGAATTTTGCGTTACACTTTCGACTTGATGTGAAAATCCAGCCAAGATCTGTGCGCGCTGCATTGCCGAAAAGTGCTAAAAGTAAAAATACATAAAATCAAGCGACTTGACTTGAAGAGTTACCAATTTCTCATAATTCGTTCGCGCATGCCCTTCAGTAAAATACAAAAAAAAAATATATATAAAATTAAAATAAATAAAAAATTTACAACAAAAACTACTACAATATAATAAAATCATGACTGGGCAGGGCGGCGCTGAGCTGTGTATGTATTTGTTTATTTATGATTTTATTGTTGTTTTTGTCGCATTTGTTGTTGTCGTTGGTTCACAATTAGTATATGACCGACAGAGCTGCGTAATCTTCATAACTATGATCACAATTTGACTGCACATCCGTTCGCACATAGCCAGCCAGCCAGCCCCACATATACATACCTTTTGCTAATATTTATGATTATTAGTATTTTCTATTTTTGACCTGAGACCTGAGACGTCTGACAAGCCAAGAGCAACTTCATAAGTCCATTAACTAGCAGTGCACATTAGTATTATCTTGGCGCTGCTCTGCACTGCGCCTAGTGTCAAATGTCATTTTAATTTTTACAATCCAATTGGGGTCACATGCGTGGTCTGACAGTCACTCAGTCACTCAGTCAGTCAGTCAGTCTCGTGAGTTAGTTAGTCGGTCACACCTTTGAGCAAAAACCATTTAAGATATTGTATTGTAGTCTCGTCTCTTGGAGTTACTTCATTTTCTTGCCCGACCGATTTTCAAGTGACTTATTTACTTAACAAGCCACGGTCGTCTGTCTTGCCCAGGCCAAATTTAATAATAATGGCAAAGCAAACATATTTCTTAGACGTTGACTAAAAATTCAAGAAAAAATCTTAACCAAATTGTACCAGCAGCATTTGACGCACCGAACTTGGCATATGCTAAGGCGGCAGGGTTTTCAAGCTAAATTTAAACAATCGTGCCAAAAATTTGAAAACATGTTAAACATTTATAAAACTAACAGCTCAAAGTAATTAATTCTCTGCTTAAAAGTGATCTTGAAATGTTTTTTGGCTTGTTTGTATAAGTAAAAGTTACTCAATTCTTATAAATTCTTATTGCATTTTAGGGTAAGTAAGTTTCTCAATGTCTTTGCTAAGGTTTCTCTTATCTTTTACCTCGCAGCTTTATAGCCAACAAATTTTAATTGATTTTTACGCAAAAGCAAAATTGTAAATTTAAGCCGTTTTGGCGCAAAATATTGTATACAAAAAATAAGAAATTTGTTTTAGTCGCTTATGCAGGAATATCTTTAAATTACAATATTGCATATATTTGTTACTAGTTTTGGTGCAAATTTTTTTCTAAGTTTGATCGTAAATTAAAAAAAAATAAATTTATGACCCTTGACCATAATCATTGCTCCAAAGGCGCAGAACAGGAACCTACAGTTTATAGCAAAATCCGAACGGCGGTGTCCTTTATTAATAAGGATTTTCCTTGGAAAATAGTGTCCATTTGCTAGCTATGCTAGTGCTAGACAAATGCGTCAGTGCTGCAGGGTGGATTCAAACCACCGACCTTTCGGTATAGCGGCGAGTACGCTATCACTAAGCTACCGAGATTCACATTGAGCGTAAATTGTTCTTGTTAGTAACATATCTAAAATAATGCAGTCTTTGTGCCTTTGTATAACCTTTGTATATTCAGCTGTGTCAACAGAGGGCACCAGTAATTATAAGAAAGTTATTAGTGTAGAATACCTTTTCAAATGTTCAAAAACTTTCTCGCCTCATACTCCTGTATCTTCAGAGTAGTTTCAACAAAATTCAACTTTCCAACTTATTTAAGTCTCTTCTAAAAAGAGTATATAGTTTAGGCAGAATTTCTTGCAAAGATCAAACAATTTTATGCAAACGTTAAGAAATATTTTTAATAAACAAACATAGTAAAGTTATTTGTATGTCTGTTGCCTTAACCGGAACTTACAGATTTGGTGTGAATTGACTTTTTACTACAAAAACATATTTGTTGTCTGCCAAAAACAGCAAATATTGGAGCGTAACAGCGTTTGTAAAAAGAAACAGCTAGCTGGATTATGCTGGTAGAAAGATATATATACGGTGGATATACAGATATTTGAGCAACCCACCAACCACCACTTTAGATCTTGAATCTCTTTTGCGTACATTACATTTGTTTGCTTTCTCTCTACGTTACTTTGACACTAAGTGTATTGACAATAATTTTTGCCAATAATTATATAACTTCTAGTCTCACCTATAAACTTTAACATTAATAGAAGCAGCTCTTAAAGCCCTATGGGTTCAAAGATCTTAGCTCATACAAATCCTTATTTACCTGCAAAATCTTCTAGAAATTGCAATACTTATTTTCTTAGTTACAAGCTTAAATTATATGTTTACAAATGATTAAAAAAATTTAATGCAAATGATCTTATAGGTATTTGCATACTTGATGTTTACAAATTGAGAAAAAATGGAAACGTCTCCAGCACTAAATTACAAAAAAAAAACAGTTAACTACAACAAAGATAATAATAAAAATAATAATAATGTGTCATTAATATTATGACTATTGTTCAAAAAAACAAAAACAAAAACAATAACCAAAAAGCTATCTTAGCGTCTTGGTATCGATGCCTTATAGCTATTAATTATTGCAATGTTTTTGCATTTCAACAATTACTGCAGTCACTTTGCGTACTTTCCTCAAGTTAGTTAATGAGTGAGTTCAACTGGCAGCCCGTTGTTCATAATCCGGGAATTGTTTAAAAACAATAAGCGATTTGCTAAGTATGCCCTCTGGCCCATGATTAATGCTGCATGTCACTACGAGATTGATTTGATTTTTGATATGCCCTTTGCCAGCAATAATTAATGGCTATTGATTTAAGCCTTAATTTAAGTGCCTACAAATTGTTTTTTAGTTAGTAAAATTTGTTGAGCTTGATCTAAGTGCAAACAAAAACAAAAGACTTAAGCAACAAACTTTATAAGTTACGCGCAAACTGTTGCAAATTAACCAACACTTACAAGCATTTTTATTAATTAATTTAACTCAGTTTTAATTTATGCAAATCAGTTTTCAGTCAAATCAAAACATTTAAACATAATATGCTCTTTAACGCTTTTAATATTTGTCTTTTGAGCTAAACCATAAAAACCAAAACCTGAGATTGAATTGCGAAAATAACGCTCTTGGCAAAATGCCTATGTGTGATCGATTAATCAAGTGAAGACGTTAGGCTGAAACTATCGATAGTTGGCAGGGTAGGGTGTTGCTGCAATTGTTGCATCATAGTTTTGCTTAAAAAAAAAAATTAAAATATTGTATTTTATAATAATAAATAAAAAAAAGTACTACAACTTTCAGAAGCATTCCATTAAGTGTTGAAAAATGTTATGCCTTGCGTTACTAATCGATTTAATAGCTGATTTAGCTAAACGTGCACACTTGTATTTTGCACAAAACAAAAAATGTTAATAAATAAATAAAGCATAATCGTTAATGCTTGTATTGTACACTGCGCGAAAATACGTACAGCTAGCAGCTATTAAAGTTGTAAACTTCAGCTGGCTTAGTGTTATTTTTTTACCAAAGTTTTTTCAAGAAAAGTTTTTTGTTTATTAAATATATTTTTTATAGGATTTATTATAGAAAACTAACTCACTAACTTTTATAGATACACATTATATGTATTATTATTTTTTCCGTTTTGAAGTAGATTCAATTATTTTTACTTGCATACAATGTCTGCTAAAGAGAAAATCCCAGCAAAAAGTAGAATCAATAAATATTTATACAAAAAGGTTTCTGATGAAGTATGGCATTTTAATCAATTTAATGTAAGAAGTTAATAATTTGTTCATTATAGTTTATATATTTCATACAAACCTAGAAAGTAATAGAATCAATAAGTTCTCATGAAAAAAACTCTTTTAGTATTTTAATCCATTTTATCTAAGTTAAGAAGTCAAGGATTTGTTCATAATATTATTTGGGAACTTTAATAAAAAAATAAATTTGATTTTTATGTATTATTACATATTTATTTATTTTACATAAATATATATATATATATATATTATTATATATTATATTTATATATCTTATTATATATTGTGCTTAATTTAAAATTATTTGATTATTTGTTATAATCAAGAAAATTTTTGTTATAATACGTATGCGAACTTAAATAACAACAAATAAAAAAGCAGAACAGGAATATACAAGTAACTTAGTAGTTATATTTTTAAAACTTCATATATTTGATAGATCCATATGTATCTATAACTCTATATATACTTTTTTTATAGAATTTAAAAAATATAGAAAAACAATCACATCAAAAACTATTGTTTTCTCAATTTTCTGAAAAACTTAATTTGGCTTAGAATTTATTTTATTAGTGTTTAATTTATTTTTTAACTAAGTAAATATGGTTTGTCAGTTAAAAGTCTACAATGTAAAATAGACTTTTGAATTATCGATAACTAGACAAATTAACGGAAATCTAAAATAGAAAACGATAAAATGCGAGTAGTCTGCGGCAAACAAAACTTTAAGTAAATCAATAAAAAAATATTTAAATATTTAAGCCTTTTTGGCGGGAGATTTTCTAGCCAGAGTTGCAATATTTACTCAATAAAATTAACTCACTTTAAAATTCAACAATATGCTTTTCTTTATGCATATGTAATATTTATTACATCTTTACATAATTTATTACATCTTTACATAATTTATTACATATTTACATAATACACACATATTACATATTTTTACTCGCTTTTGAATCACTTTCAACTTTTAAAACTGTAAACTTTTAAAGTTTTAAAATCTTCCTAAAGAACTAAACAATACAACTATTTGATAACTTGTATGAAGCTAACAAAAATCACTGCCACGAGTGGCGTAATTTGTTTAAAACAAAAACAGTACTTAGCATACCTTTACGTAGTATCAAATTTCTTGCACGTTTTCAATTATCATATCAATGTCTGTGCGACTAACCTACCGTAGAGATTCTTGTTTTTTGTTTTCTAAAAAGTCCCCTTAAAAACGTCGACTTGCTTATTAGCGTCTATCATTTTTTTAATCCAACTAATTCCATGACGAGAGAGTGTTTGTAATTGAAATGGAAAATTTGTAGCGTTCAAAGGTTAATATTATCTCACAAGAAAGATCCGGAAATAACATTACTTAATAATAACTTAAGCTTGTGTAGCTATTTTAAATATTAGTTAGTGTAGTCTTCATAATAATCGACACTATATCAAGGTGATAATAGGCAATTATAGAAAAAAGATTATAAGAACCAATAATTAAAGTAGAGTGGGCTCTTAGCTGATATTACAGCGTCGGTGACGAAGTAGTCTACTTTTACTTTAAAGCGTCTGTGTTGTAATCAGATTAAACCAAATCATACAATAGATTACAAACGATAACAAGAATGCTAGATGGTTATCAAAACCTCTTGTAGGTATCGATTATTTGTATTAGCTGGCCAAACAATTGCCTATCGTATACAGCAATTATTTGCGATAAACAAAGTAAAGTAAAAAGAGTAATTCTTTTATTTGTTTGTAAATAAATTCTTGTTTCAAAAATTTACATTTACAAGATTCGCTAACATAACCATCACCCAAATATATTACAGTTTTATAAAAACTTACCAGCTGTTACTTAGCTGTCGTATTTTAAAACCAATTTTTGTGGATATACAAAACTGAAAATAAAAAAAAAATAAAGTTATTGAGAATTAAGAATTTTCTGGCTTAATTATTTTAAAGACAGAATGCAGTACAAAGATATGTGAAGTGGACTTCCGCAAATATATTAACTGGTTTTCAGAAACAATTTGATACAAAATATTTTTAAATATATAGAAAAAAAAACATAAAAACCATGTTCTAAATATGTATTTTATTGTCATACTACAATAAACTAGCTACCATGACAACCGGCCCTTGGGCGCCCACATATACTAAAAAAAGCCACTGATTTTAAGCAAATAACTACCATTAAAATAGATTCAATCATGATACGTATATCTGCATAGAGCATAAACAGTCATAAATGCTTACAAAAAAAAACGATCCAAAACGACATGGTTAACATTTTCGAAATACCTAACCATATTTATACAAAAATCCCAAACACGCCCAGAGTATCCAACTCGATCATCTTTACTCAGCTACCTACCACGCTCTCTTCTCTCTCTGTCGTTTAACCCAAAAATATTAATAAATATTGATAACCAAAAAATGCAAGAGAGTTGAATTCGCTGTGATTTCGTATCGTTTCCTCAAAACGTGCGGCAGCGACCTTGATAGCGATTTTTAATGCGTTGCCTTTGGCCATCGTCTCCAGCTTGGACAGCGTCGCAGCGGCAGCCTCTGTTCGCATATGTATCTTCCATTGACTGAACCTACAATTTATGCGTCGCACTTGTCAATTTTTTAATTTTTTTTCCATCTGTTGTTGCTGCGAATCTGCGTCAGCGTCGACATCGTCATTGTTTTGGTGTCTCTTTGGGGGTTTTCACGCTTTTAATGTGCACACATGCGTAGCACATCCAATGTGAAAACGAAATAATACAGATATAGAGAAAAATTCCTTAAATTGCAATTGCTTGTGTTAGAGCAAAAATTATAAACTGTGTTTAGTGTAAGTTGGGGCAAATCCGACCTATGAATGATATCAGCAACTTGTCCGAAGTGGATGTTGTAGCGAAGCCTACTAGTTAGAACTAATGATTTGTGCTAATGATTATAAGTTTTTGTTTTTGTAAAATTTTATAAAAAAATTAAATATTTCTATTTGTAAATTTTAAATGAAGTGGGGTAAGCCGGAACACTAATTCTTTGACAAATTTGATAATATGCTTTATCTTTTTGAATCAAACAGACCAATTAGATAAAAAGATATTACAGAATGGTTCCTAATTGTAATATTTTGAAATGGCTTTGATTTTGAATATAAAATAAATAAAATATAAAAAAATAAGTAATAAATATTAATAAATAATAAAAGCTAAATGACAATATATAAAATAAATATTATAAAAAAAGTAATAAATATTAAAAAATAATAAAAGCTAAATGGTAATAAAAAAAACTTATAAATATATATTAATTATAAATAAATAATAAAGCTGAATAATTTGCAATAATGCAAGATTCTTGTAACTAATAAAAACTATTAAATTATCTGTACAACTGACAAAATTAAGTATTTTTGAATCGAGAAGTGTAATGTCTTTAGAAGGTCGTACTTGATATAAAAAACTTCGCAATCCCTATATTGGTATATGTTGATAGTACATATAAAAGCCACTTACCGGTTTTGTTTTTACCTCAGCTTTATTTAACCAAAAATAATGTGTAATCAAATATTCATAAAAATTAAGTTAAAAAAACATTTAAATACATTTTTTGAATAAGCCAAATCTCATGTGGTAATATGTGTTTTGCAAAAAATTATCAAATTTAAATGAACAATTTAAAAGATTTTTGCAATAGCGCGCCTTTTTTCGAGATGAAATTTCTCTTTATGTGGTTACAGCAAAAAGCTATAAAATACAAATATAAAATGAAATAAAATTTTTATAGTGCCAATCCGATTTGGATTTTAGTCCAAACAAATTTGCCAAATTTTTATTTTCTATTAAAAAACGTTTGTTTAGAACTGACACAACCAAAGCGTATTAAAATGTTAACCAAAAATAAACTAATCTTAATTCTTTAACAAAAAGTTTTATGCATAAATTGGGTTAATTATTGTTTTAAATTTGTATATATTTGACTATTTTCATATTTTTACAACTTGACGCTTGAAATAGGAACAAAATAAAGTTTAAGGTTAATGTTATGCACTTTAAATCAAAATAAAACTTGAACATTAACAAACAAAATGTTAAACTTTTGTTGATAAAAATAAAAATTTATAAAACAGGCAATAAAATAAAGATTAAAGAATAGTCATTTAAGTAGATAAAGCCAATTAAGCAGCAAAATTGTATAAAATAAATTTTATTCCCCTAAACTATGGTCTAAAGACGTAGCATGCAGATATCACTAATATTAATAGGTGTTGGAAGAGAACAGGTTTTTTTTTTTTTTTTTTTTTCCTTATTATTCCACTTGGGAACTTAGGGCCTCTACAAGAGCCATCCATCGAACCCTAATTTTTCGCCTGGGTCAGTTGTTGGAGGATGGATCTTCTCCAGGTCGCCTTGGGTCTGCCGATCCGTCTATTGCCTTATGGATGGATGCCAGCTATCTGCAGTTTTCTCCATTTCCTCCTCGAACTGTGCTAATCTTGATGGATCCTTTAGGGTTCTAACGGTCCATTGTCCTATTCGTGTCCGTTTTTTTTTTAAATATGCCTTTGGACGTCATCGAACTTGGGGAGCCGTTTATGTATTCTCTTGTGTAGGTTTCTGTAATCTGTTGAGTTTTTCGATCGAACTGGTGATTGGCCAGATGCGACTTATCCCAGTGGTGGGCTGCCACCTGACGCCTTCTGGGAGTAGCGTCTGCGCTTGGCTGCGCGGAAAGGCTGGGCGATACAGTCTTTTTATTGTTGGCATCATTCTAGCTGGTGTTGTTGCTGTACGCCGAAAAGCTATGAATGGCGCTTGGTTCTATGGTATACCCTCCATTTAGCGTGGTGGGTGAGGAGTGGGGCAAGGGAGGATGCCAGAAATTGTTGAATTTTTGTGCAAATGGAGAAAAGCTTTCTATTAGGTAGAGAAGCAATTTTTTAAGAGGGACGTTGGAGTGGTCATGCCTCTTGCCATGAGTGGGATTCGAACCCACGACCCCGCGATTAGAAGGCAAGTGTATTACCCACTAAGCTACGAGGCCCCATGGAAGAGAACAGGTACTCACAGTTTATAGCCAAATCCGTATAAATTGAATTAGATAGTTAGATTCCTAGGTAAATGCGTCTATTTGCTAACTATGTCAGTGCTAGGCAGCAGTGCTGCGGTGTCTAAACGAACTGAGGACCTTCTGGCTAAGAGGCGAGTAAGCTACCACTATGCTCCAGACTCCCAAAATTTATAAAAATTAAAAAAAAAAAGGAATATTTTGAATATATTTAAAGTGAAATACCGAGAGAAAAAAATAAGTATTTCATTAAATTGATTTCAAGGCAAGTACGCTATTTCTATGCTACCAAGGCCCAAAGTTCATATAAAATAATCAAAATAAAATGAGTATATATTTAATATGAAACAGCACGCAAAAAATTGAATATTTTTCATACTTGAAAATAGGATATCTGCACTTGCTTTAAGTGCAGCACCCATAACATTATGGTTTGGATTGATTATCAATCAAATTTTATGTACTTCTGTTTGTAAGATTTTAACTTGATTTAAGTAGATTGCTCCTTGATTAAAGTATTTTTTTTTGTACTTAATTCGGTATTACAATTTATTCTAAATTAGGTCAATATAATAAAAAAAAATCGCCTTTTATGATTTTATTTAATTTATTTTAAGTTAAGTTTATACTATTTGAAAAATATTCCTTTATAATTGCAAGTTCTCTATTTAATATTTAAACCTTTAAATTTACAGCGGCTTCTTCCTCTGAGCGTATTCATTTTCACAAAAAATAATGTTTTATAATATTCAATACTTGAAATTATCATGTAACACGGCTAGAGACCTGCAAAAAATCTTGATAAGGAAATTATCGTCTTTCAAAATTAAAAATCTTGTCTTGTTTGTTGCAGCTTTATTATTTTTTTTCAACTCGATATATAGTTGCTTTTCTAGCTTTCTTATACAAGTGATCGTTCAATTTTAGAATCAAGAATTAAAACCTATCGTTCTATTCATTCCTTACATATTGTTGCTATTCCTTTTTATATTATCAAGAATTAACACATAAAGTTATATTCATTCCTTACATATTGTTGCTATTCCTTTTTATATTAATATATTCCAAAATCGCAGCCTTTTTCATACTTTGGCTAATACAATAACAATAAAAAAACTAGCAAGCGAGATTTTTATCGTTTCTCAATTGCAAGTCTTATCCTGTTTGTTGCAGATTTATTATCCTCATATGAGTGCTATTCTAGTTTTATTTTCCAAGCGATCTTTTCATTCTAAAACTAGCACTTAACGCCCCTCAATTATGCGCATATCAATCACTGCCCGCCTAGTTACTCACTTTTCCTATTTTCCTTCTTCCTTGTCGTTTTTATATTCAAAATCTTATTTTATTTGTTGCAACTTCATTATCCTTAGTTGAAACTCGATATATGACTGCTTTTCTAGCTTTATTCTCCAAGTGTTCTGGTCATTCTAAAACTTGCAAAATTTATGACAAATCCCAAATGCCTAAACTAAAAGTTCTATAGGAACACGAAATCGAAAGGCCAAACACAAATGCTGCAATGGCTGCTCGCCAATATGGCCCATAAAGGTCTCTTATCAAAATTGCGCACACAAGTTCTTTTCAAACTCAAAAATTCTAAGCAAACTAACATAATGAGCATTCATTCATATTTATAAAATACATAAAATATTACGCATACGCCATGTGCGCTGCTGCTACTCTGTATGGGGCGGTTGGTAACGTGCGCTGTCTTTTGACAACGCTGGACGCGTGCCTAGAATTTATCACGCAGTCAATACCCAACTATATCGTATGTAAATGACTATATATATAAAAATATTAAACCAAAAAAAAGAAAAAAAAAGTGTAGAGTGACGTCAATGACAACAGACAAGTTGCACAGCAACACCTTTTGTATATTATATACAAATTGATTTGTTTGGTTTAGTTTTGTACCCGTCTTTGTAATGGAGCTGCTAATTGAAAGTCAAGTTGAATTGGTTTTTAAAAGTTTTAAAAAAAAAAAAAAATAAGAAAGAACTTCAAAGAACGCCAAACCGGCCAACAACTTTTTCGCTGAACTTGACAAAATTTTTGTTGAAAGTTTTGTACAAGCAGTACTGGTCAACGGCTTTTAAGAAATTACAAAATTAAAAAAAAAAAAAAACAATAATTTAAATGTCATTGCGTATGTAGTACATATTTTTATAAGTAAATTTTTTGCTCACTTGCACTTCACAGCATTTTTACTGATATGATCAGAACGAAGTAAATTATTTATATTTCATATGCAAATAAATGCTGCTGGCTTTTTTTTTTTGTTATTTGACTTTTTTCTTCTGCTGTTGAATTTTTGCAAATGTTTATGAAAGTGCTTTGAAATGTTTAAATAATGCCTGGAAGCATACAAAAAGTCAGAACCTAGAACTAATTTGCATTTAAATAATATTACTAAGCGCACACGCACATAAAGTGACAAATACACGTTTATACTCGTAAACAATATAAATATAGGTACAATATTATGTTAATATGTCAAAATTGCGAGGGCAGTTTGAGTAGTACGTTAAGGCAGACAAGAGCTTTGAGCTGTCAGTTTTGTTAAGATTTTGCAGCACTTAATTATAGTTACTTTAAAATGAATCTCTTTCAATCTATAGTTGATGTTGATGATATGATTGGGTTTATAGCTGGAAAAGTATATGTTCTTATAATAATTTATTTTGAAATGCTTATGACAGTTTGCACTTTATTATTGTAAACTAAAAACCAATACCAAAGTAAACTTTTAAAATCTAAAAATTCTGTTACAACTTTTGTATTCGTCCTCGTATGTAGAAACCCAACCCGCTTGACTAGACAATGGAAAATTCAGCAATACTTTAAGAACCTTAAAAAAATACACATCGTTTTATTGATCAAAACGTTGGGGGGGGCAACAAACAATATATAAACTATAGTTACTATACGACTATTGTTAATGCTAAAAAAAACTTTAGAGCGATTGAAAAACCGGTAAAGATTCTAATTTGTTTGTATCATCTCTTGGCTTATGCAACTTTATTTTGGGTTTTTAACATTTGTTTAACAGGTTATCAAAGTTACCAAAATCACGCCAGCTAGAATTGCAGCAATAAAAATCTATAAATTATTCTATTACCTTTTTTTAATTTGAACAAAAAAGATAGTAATAAAAAGGTTTCAAAAAAACACAATAAAAATTGGTTTAAGCATTTAGAACTAGTTAGTTATTAGGTATTTCTTTTATTAGTCATGAATTTTGTTTGTTGTAGGACTTGTTTTTATAAGAAACTATTTTCAGGGTGCCAAAGAGTCTAAAGTTTATGTATACTAAATAGCTTAGCGAATTCTCAAAAAACAAAAAAACGAAAAAAAACGAAAGTTAGAATGGCTACGAGCCTGCTCGTCTCATCATGACTATCAGTTTTTTGAACATCAAAAAATTAATAGAAATTTTATTTAGAACACCTGCACTCAAAGTTCTTTAGCTTTGATTAGATCATGGAAAAGAAGACAAAGATTTATAGCTAGTGTCGCGTTTATATGGAGTTCTAAACATGTCTCAGTATTTATTAAAGTTTAGCTTTGATTTTTTTGAAGTATAAATTATTATATAAGAAGTGATGAGTCATTAAGAACTAGTTGGACTACAATTTATGCAGTTCTTTTCCTACGATTTTGGGCGACTTAAAACTGAATTTTTATCAAAAAAATAAAACTAGGCGTGTTTATTTATAGCAAAGTTTAGTTAAGTTTAATTAATGTATTTCAATTAGCATGCAAAAACTAAATGGATTCAAATATATTCGTTTATGAGTCAGTTGATTTCAACCCAGCCCATTAACTAAATTTTTTGCAGATATTTAAAATTCATATTAAAAATTAAAAATTCTTGAACTTCATTTGTAGGCCAAGTAGTTGAATGCTGTTAGCTGTGTTAGAAACAAAACCTTGCCCAGCGTTTTTTATAAACAATACGCTAGTTCGTAGGTTTATAAAATTTTTATTTGCCTCTTTGTTTTATATTTTTCGTAAAATATATTAGAATTTAAATTAGTAAAAAAAACAAAGTGGTAGCAAACAAACAAATACGTTTGCGAAAACTACAAAATAGAAGATAATTATTATTTAACGAATTGAAGCCGCAACTTCTTGAAGTTAACCTTTTTTCTTCTACAAATTATGTTGGATTTGTTTTGTTTTAAAAAAATCTAATCGACACTTCGAAATATTATTTCTATGTTTTCGAAAAAAAAAAATGCTAACGAATTGTTATAAGAAAAGCTTAAAACAATATTTCATGTACCAAGATAGCTCAGTAAAACCTAAAGATAACGAGGAACAGCGAAAAATAAACATTTCTCGAAATCGGTAAAATAAAGTGATTTGGTAAATCAGTAAGACACAAAAGTAATATGGTCAAAGCAGCATTTTTTGAAAATCCTTAAAGCAAAGTGCTTTGGAACATCAATAAAACCAAAGAAAAAAATAGTCAAGGAAGCATTTTTTTAATCGGTTTAATAAATAATTGAAAGATCAATAAGAATAAAGCCAAATAAATATTTATCGAAATGGGTAAAATAAAGTGATTAGGAAGATCAATAGGAGCTAGGAGGAATATAGACAAATAATCATTTGTCTAAAATTGGTAAATCAAAAGAGTTGGAAGATTAAGAAAACCTAAAAGAAATATAGGCAAGCAAACATTCGCAAAATCGGTTAAATGTAGCGTTTTCGAAGGTCAGCAAAATACAAAAGGAATATGGGCGATGAAGTATTGTTCGAAAATCGCTTGAACAAAAGAAGTAAGGCAAACAACCATTCGCGAAATCGGATAAATGTAGCGTTGTGCAATCTCACTAAAACTCAAGAGAAATATATAGTCAAAGAAGCATTTTTCTAAAATCGAGAAAACAAAGTGATTTGGAATATCAGTAGGAGCTTAGAGAAATATGTAAAATCAAACCAGCATCTTTCGAAAATCGTTATAGCAAAGTGATTGAGAACATCAGAAAGACCTAAGAGTAATATAGTGGAATAAACATTTCACGAAATCACTAAAATGAAGTGATTGGGAAGCACATTAAGAAAACAAAATATAGTAAGCACTTTCAAAAATCTTTTAAGCAAAATGACTTAAATGTTCTGATTCTTGAAATCGCCAAAAACAATGTGATTTTGAAAATCGATGAGTCAAGAGTCAAACGGTAAAACAACTGAGTTGGAAGATCAAAAAGATCTAAGAGGACACAGTCAAACAAAGATTTCTCAAAATCGGTTAAATAAAGTGATTGGGAAAATCAATAAGAGGGGATTAAAGCAAAGAAGCATTTTCGAAAATTGGTATAATAAAGTGGTTTGGCGGATCCGTAAGATCCAAAAGGACCATTAAGAGAAAATAAGCCTTTTTACGAAAATGTAGATTAAAAAAGTGATTTAGAGGCACATGACGTTCTTGGTGATTATGTTGAATATTCAAATTCGGATCCACAAAATATAAATATAATAATACATTGAATAATGATATTTAGCGACATCGGCACATAAATTTCCAACTTTTTTAATGACTTAACTGCTACAAAATCGTATTTTTTTTAAAAGCAACTGAAAATCTATTCAGAGAACTTTGATTTCGCATACAAATACATTTAATATTCTACACTTTGCATTACCCATGACAGTTGATGTGATTAAGTAATATACGAAAAGGTGTAAAAAGAATTTCTCACCATTTGTCAGGCGTTTGTCGGCCACATTTGATAAAGTGCGACGGATATTTAAACTTCAGTTTAACAATTCGTGCAGCATGACTTAGTAGAAATAAAAAAGTTAAAGAATTTCAATTCGATATGCACATGCCTCTGTACAAACAGTTCAAGGTCATGTATAAGCTCTAAAGTACATCTGTCGCAGAACTGGGCCAACTTAAGTAAATATATTGTTTGGTCTTTCAATTTGTAACTTGTGAATAGCCAGTTCACACAAGCGGCCGACCCTTCATAAATATTAAACTACTTCAGTGAATTGAATCACTTAATTGGGCTTGAGAATTATGGGTAAAAGGAAATATTATTCAAACATTAGATTGTAGCCCCATCATAAACTACTTTGTTGCAGCTTGATTTACAATTACTAAAATATGTAGCATAAATTTAATCTAAGTAAAATATCTTAAAAATGTTAGACGGCGATGATTTGTGGTGGCAGTGTGAACGCAGCATAAGTCCACTCAATCTTTAAATTGTTTACACTGTATTTAGGTCATACTACCGGCAAGTTCGTAAAATATATATTCTTGTTCCATAATTAAGTCTAATTAAGGCTTAATTCATTATGTAAACAAACAGTTTTGTTGTTTTGCATTGGGTAGATAAGAACTCATTCAGACTCATTGATTGCAATTTAAACTATAACACTATTAGGCATAGATTTAGTATTATATATATTTTTTGTATAGATTGTAACATTAGCTGTTTGGCTTCAAATTGCATTTAATTTAAATTTGAGCGGAACACAACGCATAACTCTTAAATCAGTTTCGTCTTAAAAGATTGTATTAACGTTTGAAATAAAAGTGAAATGTAACTACAAAATAAAATAAATATATAAAAATTACTCCAAAATGTCAGAACTCAATCACTTGGTAACATCAAATAGCTTGAATTCGTAAGCGTAAGACTGCTCCTGCAATGCTAACGGGAATACAATCAATCGAAAACAATTTTGTGTAAACCCAATCAAAAAGTATATGAAATTTTTGAGCTTATAACTTAGAAATCGCTCAAAAATGGTATTTCAAAATTTCAAAAACAAAAAGCTAAACCAAGTTTTAGGTTCTAGAATGTGCCGCCCACACAAACATTTGGAATCAAGTTTCCAACTTGATAAAGCAAAGAAGAGAGAACCTTGATTATTTTTTAAAAGGAAAGAGATTTGGCATCAAGTTCTTAGCTTGTGCCCAACTTGATTCCAAAACAAGCCTCCAACTTTATAAGTTCTAATAATTTCAAAGATTCTTGTGCCACATTTGAAAGCAAAGATGGGAGAACCTTGATGATTTTTTAAAATGAAAGAAATTTGGTATCAAGTGTCCAACGTGATAGAGTTGGGAAAACTTTGATGATTATTTAAAAGGAATGAGATTTAGCATCAAGTTCTTAGCTTGTACTCAACTTGATATTAAATCATTTCTTTTCAAATACCAGCAAGGTTCGCTCATATTTGCTTTAGACGGTGGCACATACACAAACTTTATAGAATCTATGTATTTATCAGGCCCCAATTGTAGGCTTGTATGACACTCAACTAAAAAAAGATTGTCCTCTCTCAATAATTTTCTTTAATTAAAGCATTTCAAAAGTTAATGCCAATACTTATAGCTTGTAAAAATAAACTCTTGCATAAGGTAATTTTTCTGAAGTTTTTATGGATGAACAATAATTGCAGCCATTGTAAATATGGTCAGACAGCTTCATCTGCGCTTAAATATGCCAAGTCAGTGGCTACAATGTTTTACGCGAAGGACTTGTTGTTGTTGCTAGCTGCAGGGCGGGCACAAAGACTACTCAATAATTATTTACAGAAAAAATCGCGAAAAAACAAGACTTCAAAAATCGCAACAAAAACGCAACCAAAACGCGCACAAAACGCGCAAAGCCACACAGCAGCAACAATAGCTTGAAAAGAACATTAAGACAAGACTAAACTGGTTCCTATTCTTTGATATACTATCACCAACTCTTGTTCTCTCGCTCTTATGGAGCACAACAAAAATATTAAATTGCAGATTTATGCGTCTGTCCTTGAACTAGGTAAACTCCTGAACAACAATGCTGGGCAAAACCCACAGGAAACTACAAAAACCATCAGATCAATGGGCTTTTATTTAAGCTCCATTATATGGTCAATACAATAAATGGCTGCGTTAAATAAAATAAAGCGTCTTTTTGTTTATGCCGCAGTTTTCAATTTAAAGAAATTCTGCGCTTTGGCAAAAAACAAAAGTCGTGCAAATTTTGTTTACTACGCAAGAATATTTTATAGGGTTAATGAACAGCAGCAGTTTGCATAGTGCAACATTTTGTTTTTTTTTTTTTACTTTTTTATCATCTGTAAATAATGCGCGACATTTGACACTTGACTATGGCACATAAAATGCAAATAATTTAACGTAGAATTTCTATTAAACGCACCTAAATTTTACCTTTAGTAGCACCAACATGCGCCATTTTGTTTGTGCTACTAATTAACGCGGCGTCACTTTTAAGTTTCAAGTACAAATTATAAATAAAGTTGCTAATTTATGCTATTTTTATATTTATTTATTTGCAGAAATCAAAATGTCTCTCAGATTAAACGAAACGCAAACAATTGTTGACAAGATGGTCAACTTCTTTGTGGAGCATGAGGATCTGCGCACCAAGGTGATGCTTAGTCAGCAACAGCAAATAACGTAAACTTTAAAGCATTTTATTTCACTTACCGCAGAGCTGGTTCCTCTCCAATGCACCTGGTCCACTTTTTATGATTCTTGGCGCTTATTTGTATTTCTGTCTTTATGCGGGTCCACGTTATATGCGCGATCGCAAACCCTATGAGCTGAAGAACACAATGCTCATCTATAATGCTGTGCAGGTGGTGCTCAGCTGGGTATTGTTCTACGAGGGCTACAAGGGCGGCTGGGGCGGTCATTATAACTTCAAATGCCAGCCTGTTACCTATGCCACCGATCCCATCTCCATGAGAGTAAGTCACAGCAGGCGCCAATTGTCTGCAACTACTTAGAATCTTTACTCTCTTGCAGATGGCACGCGCAGTTTGGCTGTACTATATTGCCAAGATAACCGAACTTTTGGATACCGTCTTCTTTGTGCTGCGCAAGAAACAGCGTCAGATCTCGTTCCTGCATCTGTATCATCATACATTGATGCCCGTCTGCGCTTTCATTGGTGTCAAATACTTTGCTGGCGGTCATGGCACACTACTTGGTTTCATCAACTCCTTCATACACATTATTATGTATGCCTACTACTTGCTCTCGGCCATGGGTCCTAAGGTTCAGAAATATCTGTGGTGGAAGAAGTACATTACCATTCTGCAAATTGTAAGTATATTGATTTAAGATCAGTAAGATTTAAGAGATATTGTTGCAAAGTTTTACGCGTCTTGTTGCAAAGAGTGTAGAAAGATTTTGGAAAACACTTTGGGGATAAATTTTGGTACAATGCAGTTCTGAAATAAACTGGAGTTTAGCCAATGTGGTTCTAGCTCAGATCGTAGTTTGAATTGTTAAAAAATCTTTGTTTGGCATATGTAAACTTTACATTACCAGGAAGTCTCAAATTAGCAGTACTTTTACTTCAATAGTAGTAAGGCAGCATAATTTTACAACTACAAATATCTTTTTGAAGAAAAACTTTTCCAACAACATACATATTTTGGTTTCTACTCACAAACCACTCTGTACACAAACCACCATTCCAAAACTGAAATAACTTATAGAAAAAGGAACTCATAAGCATCTTGTACCTACTCCTCAAATTCAAATAAAATACTTGGGCACAAAATCTCAATATTAAAATATTTAAAATAATATTCTTCAAAGGTAGAAAACCCTCGGCCATAGAATCTACACAGATTAGTTTATCGATATACTTAATATTTAATTTATCGATAAGCTTACCACTTACATTTGGATATTTAGTTTATCGATACACATACTACCAATCGGCAGTCGATAATTATGCATGTTTATTTTCAGTTTTGAGAGAGATAATTGTTTCCTTTTTTTATTATCGTAAATTTATTTTAAAATAATGAACTTTAGACAATCAGCAGATGTATTTCTTGGTTTTTGCAATACATCAATTTACAATAAAATTGCGTACCAAAAGCTACAACTGGATAATAATCGATATATTGGGTATTCAATTAAAATAAGAAAAGAAAGAGATGTTCTATGAGAAAGCAGATTAATGTCTTTACCACGACGACTAAATATTTATGAATTTTGTATTTTTCATTCAACTGCTAGTGACACGTAGAATGAATATTAAAAATAAGTTATTCATTTGAAATAAAAATAGCAGAAAAAATTGTACTGGTTTCCGTTAATGGATTCAAGCTTTTGGCTTAGTGGACTGTTTATTTGATGTTTAAACTAAGTAATAAGTTAAAAATAATTTGAAAAAGAAACGAAAGCTTATAGAATACAAATTTCACGTAACATATCTTTAAAATTGTTCGTCATATGTCAAACTAATAATATTACTTCTTACTTATCTTACAGGTGCAATTCTTGATCATTTTCGTACACACCCTGCAAATTCAGTTCCAGCCAAGCTGCAATTTCCCCAAATCCATTGCCGCGCTGCTCACCTTTAATGCTGGTCTCTTTACCTACATGTTCAGTTCCTTCTATGTACACAACTACAAGAAGGAAGCCAAACAGGCTGCTGAAGCCGCACAAGCTAAACTGGCAGCGAAACGGGAGTAAAGTAACGCAGCATTGTGCCTTAGGATGGCTTTAAGCCATTAGTTAGGTTGTTTTTTTCTTTTTCCGGTAGTCTCTATGTACATTTCTAAGGTACAGTCACCGCCAATTACACTTACACTGTAAATCAAAAAACAAAAAATTCCTTTCGAATTTGAAGCCTACTCACAAGCTCGCTTGCAATTAAACTAAAAAAAACACCAGACACACACCCCCCCTTTTAGCATAGAAATCATACGTACACTTGGTCAAAATGGGAGTACAATGGAAATTACATTTTGTAGTTTGTAAGTTCTAAATGTATAATAGTATTTAGCAATTAAGTAGGGGGCTTGTTGATGTACGGCTAGTAAGTTATCTTTGTACTTACTATAATTTGCATTGGAAAGTGTAATAGAACCAAATATTATAGTTTAGTTCAAATAGTTTTTATATAAAATGCTTTATGCTAAGCATTAAACGAGAGACGAAAATCACAACGAGTTTTGTTTATTAAGTTCCATAAGTATTTAAGGCTTTAAAAGTGTCAACAAATAATTGTGTTGTGTGCATTAGATATTCTTTAAATTTGATAGATTACAAGCTAAAAGACACTAAACTTGCCTCTTTTAGAAATTGTAAAAATTTCAAAAATTCTTTGAAGTTTTGTTTGTGATCAGTCGAATGCGATATTTGTTGTTCGAATTAAATGCTATGGTATTTGATTAATATAATTTGTACAATAATTGAAACAATAAATATTACAATTTATATAAAAGTGTTTGGCATAATTTACTTTTTCAGCGAGGATTGGTACAAGTTAAGGAAATTAATTGATAAAATAATTAATCAATAATTTGCTGTGCTTAAAGTTCCAGTTAAAAGATTATTGACGAAGTAATTAAAATTATTATTCATATATACATAAGCAGCTGCCACAAATGCGATCAACAAAATGGTAATAAGCTTTATGCGCATAAACGATGTTTTGGCTAATTCGGCAACATATACCTTTTCTCTATTCTTTTTACCAATTTATTTTGTAAGAGATTTTTACTAATTATCCTTTATCTCGCTTGCTGTATGACATAAGACAATTTAAATCAAATAATTTATTTAAATTCAAATCTTATCGGCCTTTTGCCTGTTATTGAAGACATTTTTTTTTGAGTGCCGAAAAGTATGCAGCAGTAAAATTTATATTTTAAATTTGTGCGCCATAAACAGTGCTGCCAATTAACTGCCGCCCAAGTGGCAGCACTCTGCTTAAAGCACAACAAACAAAACAGCTGTGTTATCAAATTATAAACACTGCGACATTTTAACGTTACCCAACACCATTTCTTTTGCGAATATTGTTTTTTTTTCTTTTTTAGGAAAAACCTGTTTCAAAAATGTTATTAACTAACAAGTGCAGACCAGCATTAGTGAACTTTCAAAAAGTTGCAAGTTTACTTAGCAATCAAGGCAATTTGAAATCCAAAGCTTATTCGCATTGGCTAAGCAATGCCAGCGTGAGCCATGCCGGTAAACAACAAACAAGCAATAGTTCTATGGGCCAGGGGCAACTTTTAGGGAGGTGAGTTGCTGCGGTTTGTATAAAAACCCCAAGACTGAAACAGCTTTGATTACGCGCAGCAGCAGCAACAGCCACAACCACAGCGCAAGTTTAATTCTGTACACGACATCAACGCGAGAAGGTGTCAGTCAGCGGAGTTTTTATAGTACCCAGAAAAAGGCAACACTCAAAAAGCCAAAAATGGTGGTAAGTGCATAAAAAAAACTGGATTAATTTAAAAAAAAGTTCAGAATATGTTTAAAAACTGGCAAGCTCAAAAATCCAAAAGATTTGTATGTAAATCAACAAGTTATTTCTATGCCTATCGCTTTGCCCCTTGGGGGGCCAACTGGGTTCAACGTTTGCGCCCCAAGGCCAACGTAAGCCACAGATAATATAGAGAACTTGTTGATTGTTGCATTCGATTTTAAAGACTTTGTGGAAAAAGGAAGTAATATGGAACTGTATGATTCTGTCTAAAAAATGGTGTGGCAGAGCTTGAAGTAAAGCCAAATTGTTATTAAAAGTATCAAATACGTCTACGTTATACTTGGAATAACTTATGTCTTCTTACAATGATTGAGAAACTGCAATACCCACGACATTATACTAAGCTCACGCTATTTCCTCATTACAGGCACTGCTGACAGAACAAGAGCGCTCTGAAAAGCTGCAGCCTTTACTCAATGCTGGCTGGAAGCTAGTCGAGGGACGTGATGCCATATACAAAGAATTCGTTTTGAAGGACTTCAATCAGGCATTTAGCCTAATGACCGGTGTAGCTTTGTTGGCTGAGAAAATTAACCATCACCCTGAGTGGTTTAATTGTTATAATAAGCTACAAGTAACGCTTGCAACTCACGATGTTGGTGGTCTGAGCAGCCAGGATATACGCATGGCCACTTACTTGGAATCGCAAGTTAAATTGTTACATTAATTATTGTTGTTAAACATAAAACTACTATTTTTCATATGTATGTTCTCGTATATTAAATAAATACTCAAATCAAAGTGGACTTACTTAGTATTTTGTAATCAGCCTCCGCCAATACATCTGGCGAAGTCTCATCTGTGATAAAAGCAAGTTTTTTAAAGAAAGTACGGGAATTTTCATTATTATTTAAAACAGTAACCATTATTTTTTCCATTTTCCAATGGCGTGCGCAAGTTTCAAGTGTTTGCATTATGAACTTGCCCAAGCCTTTGCGTTGATAATCGGCAGCGACTTGCATTTCATAGCTAAAAACAATTTGTAGTTTAAATAGAGTAATTCATGAACTAGCAGCTACGCTTACCAATAAAGCACGCAATCACCATCGTCCAAATCAAAGCGAAACATGGCATAGGCAACGGGCTGCTTTTCTTTATTCTGGGCCACCAAGAAACGCGCCCAGTTTTTGTTAAGCTCAGCCTGTTTGATTTTTGGCTGCCAGCCTCTTTTTAATTGTTTATAAAAGGGGCCAACGTTTTGTTCGGCTAACTTAAAAGTCCATTTTAGGGTTTTGGCATCCATATCAGACTTGGCGCGGCAGTAGAGTTTAAACTCCTCGCCACTGGCTGATGTGAAGCTATCATGTGGTATGGCTTCCATTGGATTCTTGGAACGTGCGGCAGCTTCAATAAGTTTTTGCTTTGCTGCCGCGCTCAGTTCCTCTCGCATGGACATTTTGTATGAATTGTTTATTTTAAAATTCAATAAATGCAGCTATTCAATATATGTAAATGTGATTAAAAAAGCGCGAACAGCAGTGGCAGTGCTGTCAAATTGGTCGTCAATGTACTTTTATGTGAATGGCAAAATGGTAGCGAAGAAGCACAGCGAGTACAACAGCTGTTTTTAAGCTGACGACAACAATTTGTTTGTTGTTCTGTAAACACAGTAACTTGGGTGCTTGCTTTTTGTTTATTTTTTTGTAATTTTAGAATAAAACAAGAAAGATTGTTTAACTAACAAACCTACGCATTACTTTGAACAGCAACAGGTACGTGCCAGTAGCAAGAGCTTAAGTACAATTCGATAAAGTTAATATTTTTCAGTTTAACTACAATGTTCAAAAAAGCCAAGGCACCTATTGCTGCGCCGCCAGCAGCACCAACAGCATCCGAAATTTTGAAAGATTTGGAAACATTTGAAATCTCTGAACCACCGCTGCCAATAACAACAGACACCAGTAATGCAGAACTGGAGCACGCATTGCTGACTGAACCGGAAAATTTGTCACTAGAAACGTGGTGGCAAATATTTGATGAATACGAACGTAAGATTAGAAAACTTGGTGATGTGCAGAACACTGTAGACGAGCGCAAAGAGCAGTTACTGGCCTGTAAGACGAAATTGGAAAAGAAGGCTAAAAAGCTGCGTGAGGGCATACACCAACAGCAGGAGCTAGTTAAGGAATTTTCAAATTAGATAAACTTATTGACTTGTTATAAATAGAAGATAAATGTGTGCATCTTTTTTATTACTAAACAAATTGAAATTGTTAACGTGTTTTAAAATTAAAGCGCTTTGTGAAAACACAAAATGTATGTAATGTGTAAAAATAATAGTGGCGTTTTCGGCCAATAAAAGTTGTAGAATGTAGTAATATTTAATCATATCAAGTGTCATCTATAGTGGACTCAACTTTAACTTATTCACTTTGTTTCGAAATAAAAGCTGTAGCAAATTATTTTATCTAATTATATCAACAAAAAGCTAAAATTTTACTATATTAAATGATTTTGTAACATTTCTTTACAAAGTAATGCAAAACTAAGACCCAACTTGTAAGTGTGTACGTTACATTACTTTGCATATTTTTTAAACCATTTTCTTACAAATAGTGCTGAATTCTTATTGCAAATTTGATTTTAGTACTATCCAACTATAAAAACCTACAAAAACTTAAGTTCTAAATTAAATGCTTTGTAGGTATGTATGCCAAAATTCTATTAAAAATTTGATTTTATCATTATCTTACTTTAAAAAACTTCAAGATTAGCTTTATTTAAAAATTAACATTTACTATCCTTTCGTAAGTAAATACGTAAGACAGTTAAGTAACTAATCATTGCTTCTGCATACAGCAGTTTCCTATGTCAGTTAAACGCAAACTATTTTGACAGTTGGCTGGCTTTTAAATTTTCAGCCATCTGGCAACGCGACATATATACTCAGCTTAACAGGCACAAAACTATCGATACCTATATTGCAGCCGTTTCGGTAGCTTAATAAAAAAATTGTTTTATTCTAAACTGCAAAAGGCACGCATTAAAATGCAAGTGATTTATTAAATACCAAGTATGTGCCAAAGCTGAAATATAAAACTTACTTAAAATGCATAAACATTAAAGAAAACCAAAGTATTATGGGTGCGTGAATAAGCCTAAAGAGAAACAGGTTTCGGGCCAAGCAGCCAACAAGAAAAAAAAACCTGGCTGGCTTACCATTTACGCCAATACGAGTAGCAGCAGTCAGCAGCGCGTTAAAGGCAAAACAACAACAGCGAACGGAGGTCGATTGTTTTGTGTGTGTTGTTGTTTTATTTGATATTTTTACAATAATTTGCAAGTGAGTTAGTTAAAAATCCAATTAAAATTAAAATAGCAACAAATAATAATAGAATACGCTTGTTGGTGTTAATTTGAGGCTAATTGAATTTTGCGTATTTTATTTTGGTCAAGAAAAACCCACAACAACAACAGCAACAACGAGCAACGAGTAACAAACAGCAGAGTTTTGGCTTAAAGCTCAGCGCATAAGAACATAGCCAAACACATACACACAAAACGTAAGAAAAGCATAAAAAAATACACAGCAAAATAAGCAATTATTATCCAATTAAACGCTTGTCAATGAAGAAAAAATATAATGCATTTAGTACGCTAAGCCAATGCAATTGCTTTGGAAGGAAATGTGCACAAATGAAAAATCCAACAACGACAACTAACAGTAATTTTCACGGGCACACATACACACACACATGTGCATGCGCGTTTGAGCTTTGGTATGAGTGCCATGTTTACGTGCTGGAATTGTTAATGTGTGTGTGTGCGTGCGCGCGTGTGTGTGTTTGTGTATGTGAGAAAAAAGTGCTAATGAGATGCTGATGCTGCTTCTTATACGCTTCTGTTGCTCCGTTGTTGCTTTTGCCATTTATGCAAAAGACGCAAAATTTTTTGAACAAAAGATTTTTATTGAGCTGACTTGCGAATTCCGCTTATGTGAACTCACTTCAGTAAAAGGAGAAAGCAACTTGTCAGTTGTTTGTTATTTTAAAATGCAATTCTTTGGCGGGCGTTCGAATTAAACAATAAATTGCGTTGCCATATATAACTAACGGTTACTCATACGGTGCATTTAATTCCCTGCAATCAGCTGCGACTTGTGCTACGTTTACACTGCAATACACGATGTGACACGGGCTGCATAGAACGTCTACACAGTGATGGCACAGCATGTGTTGTACTATATATTATGTGTGACAACGATGTGAAAAACGTTAATTAATGTATTTGGGATAAACCCAAATTTACATTAAATCAACATGCAAATTTGAAAGTCGGAAATGTGTCACAACGTTGTGAAAATATAATATATATGTATATGAATATTAATATTTGTGGCAAACTGAATAAGTGTTATTTGTCACAGCCGTGTGAAGGTGGTAATACACTTAGCGTAAAATTACATGTCGCTGTTCGCAGTGCAAATAAATGATTTCTTTTCAATTTAAAACGATACTTTGTGTGCGGTAATATAAGAGGCTGATATTGAGCCTAACTTCTTTGAAAACATTGAAAGAAGTTCATTCGCATACCAAATACCTATATAACTTAATCTAAAAAATGTAAAATGTGTTTTAATGCGAATATTATATGAATAATAATGTAACTTATAAAAGTAGCAGGGTATTAGAAAAACGAAAAAGACATTTGTTTTTTTCTGTTTTTAATGTTTTTTCTGTTAATAAATACAAATAATACAATCGAAATAAAAAATTTTGTTTTCCTTTTGATTTTCTGCAAGATTAAAAAAGTGCAAATAAATTGTGTTTGGCTTCGTATATAATAAGCAGTTTACAAAAGGAAACGAAATTATATTTTATTTTCGTTCTGTTCTCCGCAAGATCACAAGTATTTGAAAATAATTGTGTTGGAATGCGAATATAATTCGTGGGTTTTAAAAGAAACGAAATGCATTTTTAGTTTTGTTTCGATTTTCTGCAAAATCACTAATAATTACAAATGAATATAAAGTTATTTACTTTTTGTTTACGAGTTCGAAAAATAATCCGAAAAGTTTTCAAGTAATAAGCAGCATTTAAACACTTTACCTGCAATTCGATCGATTGATTTATTTTCTATATCTATATGTACTTAAAATACAACTACATTTTCGTTGGCATGATTCAGATTTGATTTCGTACATGTGGACAAAATGAAAAGTTAGGGGAAATATACGCTGATTTCAGCACGAACATTTTTCGAGTAATAAGCTACATTTTAAAACTTAACCTGGAATCAGAAACCAAACGTATATTCTACGATTTTTAAAATATATATACTTAAGGAACGTCTTCGATTTCAATCAATGAAGGAACAGTTTGGAAAAACGTTTTTGAAAGGGTTGTTTTCTTTTTATACCCTGATTTCTGTTATTTATTTTCATGAAAACGAAACTGTACGGAAAGTTTCCGAGTGATAAGCAACATTAAAAAACTTAACCTGGCATCAGATACCAAACGTATATTTCGCGATTGATTAATTTTTTGAAAAGTATATGTACTTAACGAAGACGCACGATTTCAATTAATGAGAAGTTTGGAAAACTTTTTGGAAAGATCTGATCACATGAGCTTTAAAACTTATTCCCACATTAAGTAAAACTTTGTTTACACTGCAACAGTCTAAATTTATTTGAATGGGCCCCATAACCTGATCGCAAGAACATTAAAAGTTATTGCCACATCAAGTAGTCTTATTTACAATACAAGTCTCTATATATATGTGTGACTGTGCCATTGTATAGTTAATTTCTACCACTATATCTACATATTACAAACGAGGCATCATTAACATAAACGTTCTCTTGCCTCTTTACAGTTCTGCGATGCCACAGATTTGCGCCACTGACTGTGCAATTTCTTATTAGCGAAACGCTGTCAATTCTTATTGCAGAATTACGGCAACCCATGCATCATCAACAACAACTGCAATAATGTGAAACACCGGGGCAAGCAAAGGTTAACTTACACTAGCATTGCAACCTAGAACTAGTTAGGTTTCCACACACACACACACACACAAAATACACACCAAAAAAAGACCAGCAAAATGAGCTGGTTGGCTACGCTCCTGTTGTTGCTCATGGCGAACAGTGAGCTCTTGGCTATCCCCACACCGCTCAAATTGCCAGGTAAATATAGCAAAGACAATTGTCATATCCATTGTTGATTAACGCTCTTTGTTTAGGCTACACACACAAACTTACGCCATATATTAAGCACTGGGAAGCGGCAAATTTTGATCGCAACATACTGCAGGCTGCGCAACTCAGACATATCGAACAGGCACGCACGCGCCGGAAACGTGAAACAACGTCCACAGCAACAACGACTCCAGCATCAATATTGGCGTCAAATGGCTTGGCGCATACTATAAGGCTGAATTTCTCAGCTCACGATAGGTGGGTGTTATGAGTACCACTTGATTATGTACATATAAAGCCAAATGACAACTTTTTTTTTTGATTTTATGACCTGCAGAGACTTTCGCCTGGTGCTGCGTCAGCAACCGCACTCGGTATTTGCGCACGACGTAGAAATTGAGAACACACTGGGACCCATTGATTATGATGTCTCACGCATTTATACAGGCACATTGGAGGATGACGATGAGGCCCACGTACAGGCCATACTAACCAGTGATAATTTATTAGATGGCACAATTGAAACGCATGCTGAACACTACTATATAGAGCCGTCGCAGCGTTACTCCAAGCAGCTTGCCGAAAGCGGTGTACATAGTATAGTTTATAAGTTAAGTGATGTAAATATGCAACAACAAGGTTTTGGTGGCAGTGGTTTAGCTGCAGCACAGCCGCTACACAGCAAAACACACTGTGCCAGTGAACGTTTGCGGCGCAAACGCTGGCTACCAGATGAGGTGAGTACAATGAATTCGATTGCACTTCATGTCTAACATTGTTACTTTGCGCAGCTGGCCATGGCCGACAGTCCCACCTCGGAAAATCGCAATCCCCCATTGCCATTGGATCTGGAAGTGCCCTATAATGATGATTTTCGTGTGCTGGCCTCAGCAGAAGATAAACATGCTGATATAACTCGTAAACCAAACACAACAACAACAATGCGCACCACAGAAAGCTTTTTGGCCACGTTGACTAAGCCCACGCAAAATCGCAATATTCTTGTAAATAATTATAATCCCTCCAGTGCCGCAGACGGTAGCAGAAGCTACAACAATAACAATGGCAACAGCAACCTTAACAACAACAATAATAACGTGCGAAAATTATACACCAAGCACAAGAACATCATTGTAAGCACTTACAATCGTCCAATTGAGCCAGACTTTGGTACGCCATATGAGGAGCGCAATTCTACGACAAGCAACAATAATAACAATTTGCCAAATAATTTTTTTAACAACAATTGGACGACGCTTTTCATGGGCGGTGGCTCAGAGAACGGCAACGATCGACCAAGCCACAAAACTCATGTGGAGATTATAACAAAAAATGGCTCCACCAAAAAACCGAATATAATTGTAAACAATTACAATCCCGAAATAATATTTGCGCCAAATCCACATAATCCAAACTTCAATAGCATGTTAATGACAAATCTGCTTAGTGGACGTGGTCATGATGGCCTTGGCGGTGATATACATAGCTCGCCACGCTTGCTATACGATCGCAAGACCACTTGCATGCTTTATCTGCAGGCAGATCACACATTCTTTCAAAAAATGGGATCCGATGAGGCCTCTATTGAGGCCATTACACGTCACGTACAGCGAGCCAATACCATTTATCGTAATACAGATTTCAATAATGATGGAAAACCGGATAATATAACCTTCATGATCAAGCGCATTAAGGTGCATAATATGAACGCTATGAAAGATCCAAGCTATAGATTTCCCGGCAACTATGGTGTAGAAAAGTTTTTAGAGTTGTTCTCAGGTAAGCATTCGTTAAGAAAGAAATTAAGAGTTCATTTTAAAACAAATTCAATCTGCTTACAGAGGAAGACTACGATGCCTTTTGTTTAGCGTACATGTTTACCTACCGCGACTTTGAGATGGGTACACTTGGCTTAGCTTGGACAGGCGATCTAAAAAATGCAGGCGGTGTTTGTGAGAAGAATGGACATTATCGTGGTTCACTTAAGTCCCTCAACACGGGCATTGTGACGCTGCTGAACTATGGCAAACATGTTCCGCCAGCTGTATCACATGTAACGCTAGCGCATGAAATTGGACACAACTTTGGCTCACCGGTAAGTAGCAAGACGTAACTACGCCAAATAGCTCGTGTTCTAAAAAAAAATTGTTTTTCAAATTTTATAGCACGATCCAGAGAGTTGTACGCCAGGTGGCGAAGATGGCAACTTCATTATGTTTGCCCGCGCCACATCGGGAGACAAGAAAAACAATAACAAATTTAGCGCTTGCTCGCTAAAGTCAATCGAACCTGTGCTAAATGCCAAAGCGCGCAGTGCCAAAGGCTGTTTCACTGAACCACAATCGTCTATTTGTGGCAACGGTGTTGTGGAACCCGGTGAAGAGTGCGACTGCGGTTGGGAGGAGGATTGCAAGGATGCGTGTTGCTTCCCAATGTCACGACAGACTCGCATAGACGAGACGCCGTGTACATTGACTCCACATGCACGTTGCAGTCCTTCGCAAGGGCCCTGCTGCACGACAGATTGCAAGCTTAAGTTTGGCGACAAGTGTCGCGATGACAATGGCTGTCGTGACCCATCCTTCTGCGATGGTCGTGTGCCACAATGTCCACCTTCGGTGAACAAGCCAAACAAAACCATATGCAACAAGGAGTTTGTATGCTATATGGGTGACTGCACGGGCAGCATTTGCTTGGCTTATGGACTTGAATCTTGTCAATGCATTCCTGGACCTAAAGATGATCGTATTAAGTCCTGTGAGCTGTGTTGTAAGCTACCTGGAGAAGGCACGCCTTGTCTAAGTTCCTTTGAGTGGAACGATGCGCCATTTGATGTGCCAGATATGTACTCTAAGCCAGGCACGCCCTGCAACGACTACAATGGGTAAGTTGGACTAAAGCAAATGGTATTGTTAAATATTAGAACTTGTTTTTCTTCAGTTATTGCGACGTCTTTCAAAAATGTCGCGAGGTGGATCCTTCTGGTCCCTTGGCGACACTGCGCAAACTTTTGCTGTCAGAGGAAAGCATTGCAACGTTCAAGAAATGGGTTCAACACAATTGGTACACGGTTGTATTAGCTGCCATAGGTGTCATTGTGCTTTTGGTAAGATTCCATTACTATAACTATGGGTGGGGAATCAAAGCGAAACTAAGTTGGCTAGTAGTGATTTTGGGAAAAAATATTTTTCGTGGAACGATTTTTGGGTTTTTTTGTGTTATGTGGTTTGATTCCCTACTTCTGTTAATTTTCAAATAATTAAGATTTGTATTATGTATTGTATTAAGCTTTTACGTGTCGTTACAAATATGTTGAGAGATGAACATGAGGCAAAACAGAATGCCTTGGGTGAGACATACATGGTTTCAGAATTCTACCTGTACCAATACAGCGCGCATATGTATAACTATTTACGCTTGCTAACTTTGAATCTCTAACCTTTGGTTCATTTCAAACCATACACCTTGAACCCTTCTGATATATTCCCATTTGGCAATTATACTAAACGCCTTATTTTCTCACTTAGATTCTTTGCATAAAACTACTGGCGAAACGATCCAATCTGAAGCTTAAGTCTGTCACCATCATACACAGCGCCACTACGGAGACAGTACGTCTGCCGGAAAACAACAATGGCGTTATAGTGCACACAGCAGTACGCACTAAAGTGCCATTTAAGAAGAAAGTGCGAGGCGAGCGTTCCACAAGCAAAAACGCAACTAAGTCAAAGAAACCCGGTAAGGCAACAACTGCAAACACTGGGGCAGCAGCTCGCACTAAAGGCAGCGCTCCAACCGCTAATACAACTGCTCTGCCAAGCAAAAACAGTGCCAATGCGGAACCAAAGAAGTCAGCACGTGCTGCACAAGCAGCATTTCAAAAGAAGAAGCCAAGCGCTGGAGTAATCAACGCCGCTGCGACCAATCCCGCAGAGGATGAGACAAAGAAAAATAAAAAGTTAGGTAAGCACTTTAAAGAAATCATCGATTACTCGCATCGCAATGCAGCAGAGGATGCAGACTCGAATCTGTCGACCAGCAATAATCATACAAATACATTTGGCAAGGTGCAAAAATGGCTCCTAGAGTCTCCAATAGTAGCTCAACCGCTTTCGCACATTGAGCATAGCTCTAAAGTGCGCAAAGTAATAAGCAAATCACAGTCTACGCCGGAGCGTCTTGTACAAAAGACGCCACAAAAGACCAAATCAATGGGTAATTTATCGAATGAAAAAGTAAAGCTGCAAGTAGTCTACAAACCGCCCTTCAAGTTTTCGCTGCGTTTGTCCAAAAAGCCCAAGATAAAAACGCATGTGGTAGGCGCTAGTAGACCCAAGCGTGGCCAGAAAAACGGCAATCGTAGCTCCGGTCAAAATCAACAACTTGGCAAAGACATTAAAAGTCTATACACAGAGCGTACAAAACGTAACGCACTTTTGCTGTGCAATGAGAATGAGGATGACAACCAAATACTCACACTAAATGAGCCAAACTATGAAACTCTAAAACCCACACGATCCAGCGAACATTGCTATGAAAACGTGGAGCTACCCGGCACATCTAGTAGTGCCGCTCAAGAAGCTGATGCTAAGGCTACAACATTAAAATCAAGTAGCAGCAGTAAGATTGCGCCGAGTAGCAGTCGTGCCAGTGTGGAATCAAATAAACCAGCTGGCCCTTCGCAACGCAACAGCAGCAGCTCCTATAAACGTTCCAACTCGCTGTCCACACACAATCCGTTTGCTGTTGCGCCGCGACGCAGTACTAACAAGCCAAAGACTGAGGCGCAATGCGGCGCAGGCGGCTCAGTGAATCTTACACGTAATTTTGGCAGCACGCAGAACCTCATAAATCTTAGTCAAAACATGGCAAAGTCCAAGAAACGCAGCAGCCTAAATCTCAAATCAAGTGCTACCAAAAATGGCAAGGATCCGCCCACACAAACTGCAGGTGCTGCGGTGCCACAACGTCGTTCCAACTCCAATGTGAATCTGCGACGTGATAGCTCAGCATCAACGCATGCAAACCCAAACGTTGCGCTGCCCGTGCCACCAACACGTGCGGCGCGTAACAGTTTTAGCAATATACCACGCGCCAGTCTAAATGGCAGTGGTGGCAACACAACTGCAGTGGCGGCACCCAGTTTCTCACGTCAATCTTCCAGCAGCACCGCTACAACGTCCTCCAGTGGCATTACAGCAGCTGCTGTGGCAGCAACGCCGGCTGCAACCCATCATGCTTTGCAGCAATCCGCTTCAACAAGCGCTGTGCCACAGCGGCGACTACCCGCTCAACCTGTGCGTCGCAGCATGCACAATTTTAGAGCGCGACCTGTGACGGCAGCAACAGCAGCGGCTGCTGTACCAACAGCAACGCTAGATAATGAGCTTCCTTCAGATCTTGAGGTTGTTGTCTCTGATATTGAGAACCTGGTTAGCTAAAAGTGCGCCCAGTGATTTAAGTTTTCAACCAACCAATAACCAACCAAGTGAAAGTGATAAGTCTTAATGTTAGTTATACGTCGCATAGGTTTACAAAACATGTATATTAGCATATGGAATGGTATATATATATGTACTCTACACTGCCTTAAACTTGCCGTTTCTGCTGAATTTGTAAATGTCACACCCACACACAAGCCACAACGCGTCGCCACACCCACAACGCACCACGATCAACGATCAACATCGAAAAAAAACTGTTAAAAAACACTCGCGCTTACGCCCACACGCCGCAACTCACCACCCTAACCGCCACCGCACATTGTACCTATTACTATTGACTATTTACTACTTATATTGGTATAATCGGTATCTGTAACTGAATCTACTCTATGGCTTATTACACAGTACAAGTCGGTTTTAATTGCATTCTGGTTAAGCTCATTTTGATGGTATTTTTGGCATAAAAACGGATTATTAATTCAAACTGCCTTGGCATTGCTAGCAAAAGTATATCCCCCTTTAAATTCGGTTATGCACTGTCAGTCTCCATTTTTTTGGAACAAAAGTTAATAGAGATTCCCATGCTTTGCCTTTGGAGTGAAAGGATAACGTACATATCGTCTTAATAGGCACATGAAAACAATTTTGCTTCTCCCCTTGACTATATCATCGCTTCAAAGACGGAACATGAATGTATTTCTATAAATAGCAGTTCGAAGAGAACAAAGACCTACAGTTTATAACTGAATCCGAACGGAGGTATCTTTAGTTAATAGAGATATACTGCCTATTATTATTTAAATATATTAAAAAAAAAAAAAGACAAGAACACACTGTCATCGCTCTTATAGCGAGGACTTACTTAGGCAAATAGCGTCTATTTGCTAGCTATGACAGTGCTAAACCAATGCTCAGAGCTGCAGATGGCATCTAACCATTGAAATTCGAACGAGCACGCTACCAAGGACCACAAACAAACAGTCTTTTACTTTTTCATTCTCTTGATCAAATCTCTACAATTTGCAGACTTCGTAAAACGTATTATGCCTACAATCGGCTTAAACGATTAACTCCTGTTTAAATATTTCCTAGCAAACCTATAATACTCCAAAAACAAAACTCAAGCTGTTTCAAAAATACCATCAAAATCAGCTAAACCAAAATCAAAACAAATTCCGCATTGTACTGTGCTATTGTTACGTTTTTCACTCTTTATTGTAAATCAGTATTATATAAGCCTTAGCTTATGCTATTTGTGTCAATTTTTTGAAAACTATTTTTTCACATTTAGCAAACACTCATCTAAACTTTGCCACACAAACGATACAAGGTGCTATTTAGATAAAAAAAAAAAAAACGAAAAATTAAAAATTACATAACTTTTTAAACTCATGTATATTTTCCAAGATGATCAAAATATGAAACAATGCAGAGATCTATAGTTTAAAAGTGTAGCAAGTAGGGCAGCAAAAGGGATAGTTGCAAATTATATAGCGAATTAACCAACGATAACTGTCAATGAATCAAAAGCAAATTGCATCGAAAGTAGTTTTTAGTAGTTGCAGCAAAAGAATCAATTTTAGAAATTAAAAACAGTTTAGCAGTTGACACAGACACACACTTTCCCACTTCAAATAAAAGCGAAATATGCATTGCTTTGTAGATATAAATATGCAAGCATTTAAAAGATACACTCATGCCCACATTGCACACACAAAAAACACAACCAACCAACCAACTAGAGCTAATAAAAACCCTGCGCCACTTTTAGTAGTAGTGTGTATATAGTACAACACTTAAGAAGCATTATTTTGATATGCAGCAATATGATAATAGCAAGCGAAACATTCAATTAATATATGTATGTATATGTAGATACATTTATATAGTCACATAACGTATCACAGAACAAATCACAAACGAAGAAAGTAAACGGCTAACGAATTAATACTAACTACTATTACGCTAATAAAAAAAAAAAAACAAATAACTATTTATATAAGCTAAGCGACTTCAAGACAAAAAAAAACTAATAATATTTGTAGCTGCTAAATGTGTAGTATATCACTAAATAATACAATACATATTGCTGTTTTTGGGGGCGTGCTATGTGCAAAACGTACTACAAGTGAGCTATTTACACAGAAAGTGAGCGTTACACTTATCTAGAGTTGTGTACGCCTACATAATGCCGTGTTCGATTTAATTAATGTTCATAGCTTTCACAAAATGCACCCACAAATTATGCACGACTAACACTTCATTGCAAAATTTTATGAGCATTTAAGTATATTTTTTAAAATATACAAAAAACATAAATATGTATGTATTGTAGTTAGCTTAAGGCTCAGCTCAAGCTAAAATGCAGGAATGGACAAAAGTAATGTGTGCAAAAGTAACTTACAGTAGCTGCAAAAAAAAAATCAACGACAGACAGTTAACGCGTAGGCAAGTGAACAAAATAGAACAAAAGAAAAAATTATATGAGAAGAAATGTAAGAGTACGCGACAATCGCTTTGAAATGCTTATATTAATTGCAAACACTAGTTATAAGTTTAAATTTAACTAAGTGAACGCAAAATGCATGATGTGACTATTTAAATATGCAACTATACAAGGCAAGATTCTTTTTAGAATGCAAGCGCAAAATATATCATATAAAATTTATCAAAAACGCATAGAGAGAGATCACAGTAAAATTGCGTATGTACATAAAATAGATGCAAATAATTAATAACTAAGCATTGTAGAGAACGCAGTGAGAGATAGAGTATGTTGTGAACGGTTTGGCTTGCCGAGGCAGAGAGTATTTTGAGCGTTGCATAAAAGACTATTTAGCGCGAAATGAACCACTTTTTATGTGTATCTAGTGTACATAAGTAACTCAATTGATTTTAAACTATGTACTTATAAAATATACTTATAATTGTAATTGTAAAACTAAAATCGATTTATAAATGTATGTGTAACTGCTGTATTGCATATAAATTGTGTACCTCAATTGTAATTATTTTCAATATAGTATATATATTTTTTTGTCATGAAGTTTTAAACTTTCAAAGCGAACAACACACATTTTAAGCGTATTTGAATTGATTGATTATATGTTATTTTTATATATACAATATATATTATAATTTAGCTAAATGAATTTAAAGACAAACAAATGCCTAACTTGAACAGTGTAACCCCTGCTTAGTACCACTCTTATGCTTCCCCCCAAAAAACACAAACACACCTATAGTTAATGGCCAGTTTTAAATGTTGTCAAATGTGAGCAAAACAAAGAATACACGTATCTTTAAAAATTATATAGTAAATACACACAAGTATTTCTGTCAATTAAAATTGAGTAAATGTCTTAATACCGAAGAGCAAAAAAAGTGAATATAGTATGATAATTAATATAAATGTGTAATTTAAATGCAATAATTATGATGTTAAGTTTATTGTTTTACCGAACAAAAAAAAAATAGTAAACTCCGCGACCATTGAGTTATACTACTTATTTAATACACTTGATTGATTACAAGTAATAATTTAATTTATTAATATTATGTGTATAATGTTAACGAGAGTAACTAATTTTTAACACTACATAAATATGCGATATTTTTTAATTTACTGATTTTAAGCAAAATTCATTTAACAATAAAAACAAAACTAATACTTAATATAAAAATCGACTCATCATTCAATTGCTCTTTTTTTGCGAACGCTCCAGCTTTAGCGCGCGCCTAGCCATTATCCAGAAGTATATGTTTGGGCAAAGATGACGCAAATAATAGGCAATTTTTGCCTGCATATCACTGACAATAATGTCAGGTTCATTGCGCAGTATACACTGTAATATGCGCTCAGCTAGTTTCTCTGGCGACATGCCCTTTGCAGTGGAATCGTCCATTTCTAAACATTCAGTTAAAGTATATAACAAAGCGTTATTAAAAAATGAATAAAAGATCCGTATCAAAAGCATTTTAAAAGATCATTATTAACATGAAATATGCACTTACAATGAAGTAGTCGTTTATGTAGTCAATGGACACTCCATTACAAAGAGCAATTTTATAAGAACTGTCGGTATAAAAGTAGGTTTTACTTACTGCCATAGTTAGTGCCCGATCCAGTTAACGCATTCATCGACAGTTGTGTGCGTATATATCCAGGACTTACACAAGACACTTGTACATTTTTGTTGGTCACTTCAGCGCGTAGAGAATCAGCAAATGCTTGTATAGCGTGCTTGGAAGCGGAATAAGCTGCTCTTTGTGGTATAGCAAATTTGCCTTGAACTGAGCTTATAAAGCAGATGTGGCCTTTCTGACGTTTTAGCATGGAAGGTAATAAAGCTTTTGTCAAAGCCACACTACCAAAGTAGTTAACTACCATGACTTTAAGGTCCACATCAACTGACGTAGAAACAGCATCGGCACGCACACTAATTCCACCATTATTCACGAGTATATCAACTTGATTATGCACGGCCAAAGCGCTCTTAACAAAATCTGGAATTGCATTAAGCTCAGCAAGATCTAAGGCCAAAACAGTGGGTGGGTAGGCAGGTTCTACATCTAGAGCGAGTAAATCCTTCTTAACACGCTCCAATTCTTGCACACGACGTGCTGCCAAAATGACCTTGCATCCAGCGCGATAAAAAACGTGAGCAAGTGATTCACCCAGCCCTGAACTTGCGCCGGTAATAAGCACGACCTGTAAAGAGTTAAATTACGCAATGTTCATAGCATTACTGAATTTTAATAACAAACCTTGCCCGGCAACTGATTGCGGTATTTTCGAGCGCGCATTCGTTGCCAAATATTAAACAAAGCCAGCGGCAAAGCCACCGGCATTAAAATACTGCCCAACACCCAGTACAAAACATTCCAATCACTACTAGGCGGTGTGCATTTCTCAACTTCTTCTAGCTTCATTTTTATTTCAAAAATTTAAACACAGAACTTTGTCCTCTGGCAAACAACAAACTTAACCGCAATAAACGACATTCACACAAAAACAGCAACATTTACGTTCACACGGTGAATGGCAAACTTTTGGAGTCAGCTGTTGTTATGTTATTGACATCGCAGTGTTCACTTGCTGCATTCACGCAATATCAATTTAAAATAAATTAAATAAAAAGAAATGTAAACAATGCACAGCATTTTGAGGAGAGCAGAACGTTTGAGCTACCTGTTGCCGACGCTTTGCAGCCAGCCTATACATACAACTGCCGTGCAGCGTACATTCTGGGAGCGTGAAAAGAAATCAGGCTACAAAACGAAATTACCAAATCCACCGGCGAAACAACTAATAGTTGAAGGATTGAAAGAATTGAAGCAGGAAATTAAACTATGGCGGCATGAAATGAAAGAAACCTTCACAAGCGATCCCATTTTAGTATTTCGACCGGGAGAAACTGATGTAGTCTTTGACTTTAAAGCACCCGATGTGCTGGACAAGTGGACAGTGACTTGTGATTCTGATCATGGAGAGGGTAAAAGCAGCGCTAGTCTGGAACTTAGTGCAGCTGGTGCGGGACTCTTTCATGGCAATGTCAGTTCAGAGCATACTAAAGATGGCATCATAAAACGTACAGGCTATGCAAATATACGCACGAAACGCGTGAGGGTCAGTACAATCTGAAAATTTCCAATCAATACCCTTGGCTTTTATAAACCACAATTTGCAGAAATCTTTTAAACGTGAGACAACTTACGACTGGACACAGTACAACATGTTGGTCATGAAGGTACGCGGTGATGGTCGCAGTTATCTAATCAATTTGCATACAGAGGGCTATTTTGATCTTATGTGGAACGATATCTATCACTATGTTTTATATACTCGTGGCGGTCCACACTGGCAAATTGCCAAAATACCTTTCTCGAAGTTTTTCCTTTCGTCGAAGGGACGCGTACAGGATCGTCAGGGCCCTATTGTACTAAATCGTATTACACATTTTGGCTTCTCTGTGGCCGCTAAAAATGGCATGGACGGTCCATTTGGCCTGGAAATTGATTATGTTGGTTTGGAGTACGATCCGAGTCATCAAGAAGAATTTGCTTACGAAATGTACAAGACACAGAAGTACATTGTTGCTACCTAACGAATTGTTGTTTTATTAAGTGTCGTTTTCAATAAATAGTTGAAGCTTATACAGTTTGTTTTTAATTTTTTTTTAAATTAAACGTGGACGTGTTTGAATTATTGCCAGGTTAGGTTAGGTAAGAGCGGTTGCCAAAGGGAATATATATGATAAATTGTTGCTAACTTAGTAATACAAATGGGGTAGAGTAAAAAAAATAAACGACAAGCCACTAAGCAACAAACCTGGTCCATATACGGCACATTTCTCTTATGGTCGGTCACCTTCTCACCAAATTTGAGCCAAATTATTGGGAAACGTGCATCTTGCCTTGACTGGATAGATACCCTATTTTGACGCAATTGGCATATGCAGCTTTACGATATCCACTGCACATTATACTCAAGTATAGAGTATACAAAGATTAGTACCTTAGAGTTAATTTTTTGCTAAAAATAAGATTAACGACGAGTTAGATTTAAATGCTCTCTCTTCGGTAGGCGCTCAGCTGTTCAAATGTTTACATTAGCACCTTCTCCAGGGTCAACACTTCTGTTGTCAAACTGATTGCAATTTGCAGTGATCTATTCATATAAGAGTATTAGTTACAAAAATCTTATATAAAAACGTGTCTATTTATCGTGTAGTCTTTGATTTTGCCTTTCTATGGAAAATAATTAGACCCTCTAATACACAGACAATAGCTTGCTGTGTAAGTTTATTTTCATATGCTTCAGTCTCATATTGTAGCTGCTCGTTTACGAAAGTCGCGCATGAAAAATATTCTACGCTTCCGCTTTTATTTTTTATAAACAATTTCTACTACTGTTTTTTATCAGCTAAAACATTCAGATATAATTATGGTAAGTATGAATGTTGTATAGTGTGCCACAACACATTTTTCTACGCAACAAAAAAAAAAAGAGTCTTTAAGTTGACCATGCGCACGTTCAGTCACCGCATTGCGCTGCGACCTTGAATACTATGATAATCCTGTGCATATGTTTAAAAAAAAACTATTTTTAAATCAATATTATTACCGTGTAGTATAGAGACACGGCTTACACATTTTACCGGTTTGCACCAGAGCCCCATAGCCATTATTCGCCTGGGCCGGTTATATTTATGCGCAAAACCAGTCGAGCCATCGAAAGTGAGACTATCTACCACAAACGCTTGCTGCACGAAACTTGTTATCCAAAAACACACACTTTACATTCCTGTTATCTGCTCTAACTGATGTGCCTACTACATGTTGGTCTGCGTCGTTGGTTTGTCTTGGTTCCTCTTTAGTCTTGCTGTTACTCACGCCAATTGCTGACGTTGGCGTTTCTTGTTGTTCCAAAATGGTTCAATATACGGTACCAATTGTTTAAACAAAGCTTTAATATCGTGCGAAATAATTGTGTATTTCTTATTACAGCAGGAAACATATCTTTATGATCCCATTGTGCTGCAGAAACTGGATTTTCATCGCAGTCCGGCAAAGTTTCAACCATTAATATCTGCTTCCAATCCCGGCGAGTCGTGGATGAAAGTACGACCATTAAAAGATTCAGATTATGATCGTGGATTTCTCCAACTGCTCTCGCAGTTGACGCATGTTGGCAATGTCTCCAGAACACAGTTTTTAAGTAAGTTTGTTTGCTTCTACGTCATCATGCCATGCCAACTACATATATAACTCTTTAATTGTAAATTCTAATCCTCAGCTCGCTTCTCGCAAATGAAGGCCAGTGGAGACTATTTTGTCACAGTCATTGAGGACACACGTAAAAATGAAATCATTGGTGCTGCATCCTTAATCATTGAGCGCAAGTTTATCCATGATTGTGCAGTGGTAAGTAGTGCAGCAATTTTCTTTGCTTTATTTCATTTGTAGACTTGTAAACTTCTTAGCGCGGTCGACTGGAGGACGTTGTGGTCAACGATACATATCGCGGCAAGCAATTAGGAAAGCTGTAAGTTTTCTCGATACAATCTAGCCTGTTTTAATAAATTTCCTAATACTAATTATTTAACTTTACGCCCACGCAGCATTGTGGTCACTGTCTCACTACTTGCCGAGCAGCTGGGCTGCTATAAAATGACATTGGACTGCAAAGATAAACTTATCAAATTCTACGAATCTTTGGGATATGTGCTGCTACCTGGCAACTCCAACTCTATGACCATACGCTATGATGAGGCACCAACGCTTAAACATAATCAAACAGCATTGGGTGCAGACACTGCAGGAGATGCTAGCCAAACTGTGAGCCTCGATTTTTCCTCTTGACAATTAGCCGCCAACGCTGGACCAAAATCCAAGCTTTGAATCTCTAAATATATCAAAGCTTTAACTGCGCTAAGCGCAAACGAATATTAAATGAATCGTTCATCAACCAAATGTGTTGGTCAAATTTCATTGCGCTTGGCACATGGATTTTTGGACAGCGCTGGCAGGCGGTGGTGTCTTTGCGGCATAACTTTTGCTCAAGGACATACAATTAGTTATTTAAATAAGTCAACTGTATATTGTACTTTTTTAATTTTTACAGAGTTCTCAATTTTATAATTTTTTCTCTCCTTTTTGCTACTGAATGTGGGCGCAACTAAAAGGTAATAGTCATATTACCATTCAAGAGCACCTTCATCAAGTAGTCTTATCAATAGTACTATTAAAGCGTATATACATTAAAATCAATCAATATACATAACTATATATAAAAACAAATGCTACATTTTGATTTCTATTAAATGCGCATTATCGTAATTCCGTAACAGTTTGTAAGTTGGTTTTATAATCCAATACAAGGTTAGCTCTGGGTCTTGTCAAGCACGCTAAATTTTATAGTTCAAAATTGCCACTTTAAAGATGTCAGATTTTATATGCTTGGCTTTTCCGCCAATATTAAAATATTCTATATAGTCCAATTTGTTGTTATCCGAACTGTTTCTAGTTCTAGATATCTTAAGGCCTTAGCAGATGATCCAATTCTAAAGCTTTCCTTTGCAGCAACTAACAACTGCCATATTTCGAAGCGACTACAATTTTGTAGTATTTACAGCCTGTATACTTTATGTATTGTCACAAAAGGGTCCAGGATCCTCCTCGTCTCAGGAAAATGAACATAAATGCCCACATTTTGGGCACTTTGAGTGCTTGGCAAAATAATTTTGCAAGTGTTCGATGTGGCCACCATGAGAACAGCCTTGACACCAAGCATAGACACCACGTACAATAAGTCCACAGACAATGCACTTTGAGGATTGCATAGATTTGCACTTTTCACAAAACCAGCCAACATTTCCTGACAGCGGGCGACCACATTCCCCACAATTTGCATGCATTGTTGTTGACTGTTGATTTAACTGTCGCACACGACGCAGCCAAGAGCGATTAATAACCAAGCAGGCTTCATTCCAAAGTTCATAACGATGCAGTTGATCGATATATGTCTGAAACCAGTGTTCCTTAAACAGAGAGTTGAATGAGCAATCAAAATTTGGTAAATATAAAACGTTTGCTTCTTACAACTAAAGCATCATCGATGGGCAGCAGCTTACGCGCTTCACCTAGAACTATTAAGACTGTAAGTGCGGTTTGCACATCTCCAACATCGTTCTGCAACATCAATGCATCGGCCACAAACTGATGCGGCTCCCACATAGGTATAGGTGGAACATGAGTGACCTTGAGTATGCTTGGCACATTCGACGGCTATAAAGTGAATAAAAAGTTAGAAAACAAAATTAAATTGATTTTTATTATCAGATAATACCGGTGACTTTTCATGATCCGACACCTTGAGATCTAATTGTGGCCTTGCCGCTTGCACATCATGATGTAATGCAGTATCAGGAAATGCCAGCGCTTTGGTAACATCAGCAGGTCCTACATAAATAAATCCAGTGCGCAACAACTCAAAATTATCGAAAGTTATTTCGCTGATAATTTGTGTTTCGGAGAGTATGACTGAGCTTGTGGGTGGATGTTGATTTCCATTGACACCCAACTCGGTGCCGTCCTTGTCCGTATCGACTATTTCGTGCGGTTTCTCTTGACTATTGCCATTAACATCTTGACCTAATTCGATACGCTGCGGTGCCCAATCACTTGCCACTTGAGTGGCACGCCGTGAATTTGTTGGATTTTTTTGGTTTGAAAACGAGGCACGATGCTCAAAAGGCTGTTCAAAGTGATTGCTACCGTAGAAGAGCTTAATAAAGTTCCACAAAGTGGTTGCCTGTTACAGAAAAATAAACATATAAAATAAAAAAATAAATAAAATAGACAGGATAATAAGATATCATGTGCCGTCTTACATTATGTTTGCCATATTTCTTTGAGATCTCCGCATTGTGTTCACAAAGTTCAGATAGTTTCTTGCCGCTTAGCAGCAATTCTCGTGCACAGCCAATAAAACATTCATGAACACGCAGCTCTGATGTTGTATCATGCAGCGGATAGTTGGTGAGCTGCAATTCAAAAAAATTGAAATACTGATACCCGAATTGACTTACCGGTACCCGAGTTGACTTACCGAATCCTTTAGCATAAACATGTACATTTTGGAATGATCCAAATGAAATTGCACAACGCCACCAGCATTGGACTTGCGACGCCCTCTACAAAAAAAGCATATATTAGCCATCAACAAAGGTTATTTTTCGTACAATTTACATACATAAGGCTTGATTTGGTATTTGTTGTGCCTGTAGCCTTAGGTGCAAATTCTCTGACTTTTTTAGCAAATGAAATATCGCCACGTCTGCCTAAGCTAGCACCTTGCGCATTTGCTTTAAGCGCAGGACGCGTTGCATCCTTAAATGCGTGTTTATATATGGTTGAATCTTTGCTGGTGGAGAGCAAACAGTGTGAGTCGTTGCCTTGCCATGCTATGCCGGTAGTGACATTTGTGTGTTCATTAAAGGAGGCAAATGGTATATAAGGACGTCGTATATCCCAGACATGCACACTGTAGTCTACAACAAGAGCGCAACTCGCTATGTGATTTCTGTAAGATATAATGTGTGTGTGCAGTTACTGAAGAGATTCAAGCTCTTAAGCCCACCAAAGCCACTACTACTTACGTGCGTTCCGGCCGCCATTTTACGCGTCCCACTACCGCTATAGTATGTATTGTATACTCCAAATTAGCTCGTTTATCCATATTCCACACCTTGATCTGTTTATCACGACTGCCAGTTGCCAGCCAATTGCGCGTGGGATGCCAATCACAAGTATAAATAGGACCACTATGTGCTGTATATTGCAAGAAACACTTATCCCATTTGCGCATATCCCAAAGCTGAACTGTGCCATTTTCAGAGACTGCCGAGAAAACATTAGTAGTGTGCGGACTAAACTTAACATCGCGCACAGACTCGGAGTTGCTGAAATATGTGTTTACGGATTTGTCGCATCTGATATCAAAACATTTTATAGTGCCATCTTGTGAGCCGGAAATAAGCAGATTAGGTTCACTGCTGTGAAATGTTACAGTGTGCGCTGTGCGTTCGTGTTCATTGTAGACCAGCAACTGTTTCTGTCGTCCAAATTTGGACAAATCCCATACAGATACAACACCATTTGTAGCTGCAGTAGCCAAAATATTGCTTTCCAAGGTGCTCCAAGCCACATCATTGGAGGAATAGCTTAGATTTTGATTTTTGCCACCGCGCATGTTGCACACTTCAGTAAAACCATCGCTGTCAATGGCATAGACCTTGAGCACTGCAAAGATTGGGTCATTCAAGGTTTTAAAGAAATGGCCTTGGGCCAAGTGCAAAGCTTACAACTACGCCCGGCCACTGCCACTTGATTGTTATCCTTGTTCAACGCCAACGCATTTGCATGCCCTTCCAGACAAATACGCAGCGATATGGTGGAAGTATCTTCCAACGAATCAGCCATTGTAAAGACGCTTGCAGTTTATGCCAGTTGAGAATTAAATGCTTTATTGTTAAAAGGCTCTTAGCGCTCGATCAAAACACAAGTAAACACAACCGATGTTGCCACTAAGTTTGAATATAAGCTATCGCGGATTAACAGTCCGGCCACAGCCAACGCCGTACGTCAAATCAACAGGCTTGGAACTTCGAATGCTCACTTGTTGGTATCATTGCTGAGGCAAATCAAAACACAACTGTAAACATATGGTGCTGCCCAATTGCGTTCAAAAACGGCAATGAATCGGCGACTTTGAAAACAGCTGGCCTGGTAGTGTAGCGTTTATTTGTTGGTTTATTTTCATGCGTGCGCTATTTGCGCTTAAATTTTTTCAATTATATTTGTTTAAATAATTTATTACTTGAAGTTATACTGGTAACTGTTGTATGTAGGGTGCGCTAAATATGCCAGATATTAAAATCACACCGCTTGGTGCCGGTCAGGATGTGGGTAGATCTTGTCTACTTTTATCCATGGGCGGCAAAAATATAATGCTCGATTGTGGCATGCATATGGGCTACAATGATGAACGTCGCTTTCCCGACTTCTCTTATATTGTGCCTGATGGACCTATTACCAGTCACATTGACTGTGTAATCATATCACATTTTCATTTAGGTAAGTACTATGTACTTCAGGGTGCCGCCGAGACGGCCCCTTATCAGTACGGCATTCCTAATCGTTTATACCATTTATGTCCGTAATTTATTATATATCGCAAAATTTAGATCATTGCGGCGCCCTGCCATATATGTCTGAGATTGTGGGCTATACAGGGCCTATTTACATGACCCATCCAACCAAGGCCATAGCTCCTATCTTACTCGAAGATATGCGTAAAGTTGCTGTAGAACGTAAAGGCGAATCTAACTTTTTTACGACCCAAATGATCAAGGACTGCATGAAAAAGGTCATACCAGTTACGCTACATCAAAGCATGATGGTAGATACAGATTTGGAAATTAAGGCCTATTATGCCGGCCATGTATTGGGCGCTGCAATGTTTTGGATTAAAGTGGGCTCGCAAAGTGTTGTCTATACGGGGGATTACAATATGACACCTGATCGACATTTGGGTGCCGCATGGATAGATAAATGCCGACCAGATTTGCTTATATCTGAAAGCACCTATGCCACCACCATACGCGATTCTAAACGATGTCGTGAACGCGATTTTCTCAAAAAAGTGCATGAATGTGTAGCAAAAGGCGGTAAGGTGCTTATACCAGTGTTTGCCTTGGGTCGTGCACAGGAACTTTGCATCTTGCTGGAAACATATTGGGAACGCATGAATCTAAAGTATCCTATATACTTCGCTTTGGGTTTAACAGAAAAAGCAAATACTTATTACAAAATGTTTATAACATGGACAAATCAGAAGATTCGCAAGACATTTGTGCATCGCAACATGTTTGATTTTAAACATATAAAACCTTTTGATAAAGCTTATATAGATAATCCTGGAGCAATGGTTGTTTTCGCCACGCCGGGCATGTTGCATGCAGGATTATCATTGCAAATTTTTAAGAAATGGGCGCCCAATGAGAACAACATGGTAATTATGCCGGGCTATTGTGTGCAGGGTACTGTAGGTAATAAGATATTAGGCGGTGCAAAGAAAATCGAATTCGAGAATCGTCAGGTAATTGATGTTAAAATGGCTGTCGAATATATGAGTTTTTCAGCACATGCTGATGCCAAAGGTAAATATATCTATTGTTGAACAGATTAAACATGAATTAAAAATCTATTTTAATTTTGTAGGCATTATGCAGCTCATTCAAAATTGCGAGCCCAAGAATGTAATGCTTGTGCATGGCGAAGCCGAGAAAATGAAATTCTTGCGTTCCAAAATACGCGATGAATTTAACCTCGAAACTTATATGCCTGCCAATGGCGAAACTTGTGTAATTTCCACGCCAGTAAAAATACCTGTAGATGCTTCTGTATCATTATTGAAAGCAGAGGCGCGCTCCTACAATGCTCAACCGCCCGATCCAAAACGTAGGCGGCTTATACACGGCGTGCTGGTAATGAAGGATAATCGCATAATGCTACAAAATCTGACTGAAGCCTTGAAAGAGTTTGGCATTAATCGGCATGTTATGCGCTTCACTTCTAAGCTCAAAATGGAAGATCCTGGGCCGAAGATACGTACCAGTGAAAAGTTAAAGGTATTGCTGGAGGAAAAGCTTACAGGTTGGACAGTAACTTTGCAGGATAGTGGAACCATTAGCATAGAATCTGTGGAAGTAAATGTCGAAGAGGACGAGAAAGATGCAAAACAGAAAACCATATTGATTACGTGGACAAACCAAGATGAGGACATTGGCGCCTATATACTCAATGTTTTGCAGAATATGTGCTAGAGTCAGGGAAAAGCAGTGTTCGCAATACAAGCTCAGCTTTGGCATCCGCTAGCTTTTCATTAGTTAAAACACGTCAGTTGGAGTTAACTGAACTTTAGTAGTCCGGCACAATTCCATAGTTTAAGATTAAAAGTTGGTTTTTAAAAAGTGAAAACGGGTCAAATAAATTTAAAGCTTAACACACACACACAAATCTCTTTTCGATCGTTCGTTCACATTATTTATTTTGGGTGTTTATATTTGTTACTTTTAATAAGATGAGGCATTGGACGCCCCAAAATGACATTACATATTTGAATAATCGCTATTTAGCTGTTCAAACTGGAGTGTTGCACTTATGTGAGAGCAGCAGCACCGGAGATGATTTCAATCAACTCACGGGTGATGACAGCCTGTCTGGTGCGGTTGAATGTGAGTGTTAGCTTCTCAATCATTTCGCCGGCGTTCTTCGAGGCATTGTCCATGGCAGTCATACGAGAGGATTGCTCGGAGCAGGCACCCTCCTTCATGGTGTAGAAAATCAATGAGGCGAGTGAAAATTCCAAATAGCTTTGCACAACATCGCTATCTAGAGAATCATAGACAGCCAATTTCTCGGACTTTTCCACAGTGGCACCGCTGTAAATTGGCAGTTGGCTGCATTGATACGAAACCACCGAACGGAATTTATTGTAGACAATTTTGCCCTCGGTGTAATCGTAACCGGTCTGCAAAACTTCATGCGCAATCTTTGAGGCATCCAAGAAAGTGGGTGGCAGACGGCCTATTTCATTGGCTACCATCAGGATATTCTTGCCGTAAAGACGCGCAAGGATAGAGCGTGACTTGTCGCCAACGCAAAACACTTTAGTGTTGGTATCATCCTGGGCCAATTCACCGCGAATGTAACGTGCAACACCAGTGTGCACAGCACCGCAGAGACCACGATCAGAAGTCATTGCAATTAGCAGCTTCTTGGGCTCAGCCTTCTCATCGGCCTGAATTTCAGTTTTTTCGAAAAATTGCTGTGCACCAAGTCCATAGGGACGCGCAGCCTTCAGATCTCGCTCGGCACGGGCGTATTTGGCCGCCGACACCATCTTCATTGATTGCGTAATTTTCTGAATGTTCTTCACGGATTTGAGGCGAATGGAAATGGCCTTTAAAGTGGCCATGCCACGTTGCTGTTGAGCCTGAAGTGTGGCTTCAACGGCCATGGGCAACAAGAGTGCAGTACGTTGCATCATCATCTTGTATGCTGTGGATTATTACCTGCACAAAAAAATTAAGCTAAAAATTTTTCACTTTGGCGAACGACGGCATTACCTGCGTGAAGTTGGCGACGAATGTTATAACACAACAGTGCTGCCACCTTATGACAACTGTCAAAGCTGCATGCTTGGCATTGCCAGTCAACTATATAAAAGAATGACATTTTTTAAGCATTGCTCATAGCCTTTAAAAATATGTATATAATTAATTGAAAATGCAATTATTAAGCCAGTTTCAATATAAGCCTACAACTTTTGTTGTAAACAAAAGATTTTCAAACAAAACTGCTAAGCCGATAACGCGTTCCAAGTCAGCTGCTCTGGTCATCGATAATGCGCTCTTTATTTATGTGCCATCACTAATCAAAAGCGCAAAGAAGAAGCAAGTAGCTGACGTACTCTGGAAAAAATTAGTTATAACTAACGAAATTTTGCTTATATTAATTAAGTTAAACGTGCAACGTAGTAGTTTTAATGTAACCTAGTGCAACTGCAATATATTAGTAACCCACACTGGCTATAAGCATGAAAATATCACACACACAACGTCTATGAAAGCCCAAAAGTATGTTGAAAAATTGTTGCTGCGCATAGAAACACATACAATAACGACAGACGTATCATCTTCCGTTGAACGAGTCAGCGTACGAAAAGAAAAGCAAAAGCAGGCCAAGAAGAGAGCAGGCGGGTGTGCGCGCAAAACGATGTACATGTAGTAGCTGATAAATATAGTGGAAACAAAACAAAAAACCTAACAGCTGGCAAATTGGACAAAAACACAAAATTAATAATTACAAGAACTGAAGGCATTAATTTGACTGCTTTATTTATAATAATAATCAACAGCAACAGCTGTGCGTGTGTGTTGGTTCGTGTGTGAGTGTGCCTGTGCGTGCAAGTGTGTGCGTCTGCGAAGTGGTTTGGTATTTGGGGGTTCCGTGACACAACACTAACAAAATATTGAGCCGTCGAGCAAAACACATGATGTGGTCGTTCTTCTCGCGCGACTCCTCCAAAGAGTTTCCGTACGATATTGGTGAACCGGTGCCTGGCTTCGATAACTATTCCATATGGACATTACACAAGGCCAAACGAAAGGGCACCCTTGAGGAAGTCTCGGTTTTTGTATATGATATACGCAGTGGGTCCGATACTAAATGTGAACTGGCTAAGGCGGCGCTTAAGCGCTTAAAAACGTTGCGTCATCCCAGCATATTACAGTATTTGGATTCTTTGGAGACAGACAAAATGCTTTATGTGGCCACAGAAATAGTTGAACCACTAGGCACGTATATAACTAAACTTGCCACAGATGCTGTGCAAAAGGGACTTTATCTGGCCTGGGGCGTCTTTCAAATCACGGTTAGCAAATTTAATATAACAAAAGTTATTTTTTATAAAACTTTCATAACTTTACTGCAGCGCGCACTATCCTTTCTCAACAACGATGGAAATTTGCGGCACAATAACGTTTCCGCTTGGTCAGTATTTGTTAATGCCTCTGGTGAATGGAAATTGGGCAGTTTGGAGTATGTGTCGCCTGCTGACGGCAATCCTTTGCCGCCTGTTAAAATACCAGTCTCACTAGAGGTATATGATCCCCCAGAAAAAAGTGACCAGAGTAAGCTCAAAGCTGCTACAAAGTGGTAAGTGTTTGTTATTGACTTAATAAAAATGTGACTATTATAGTTTTCTTTAAAAACAGCTCTGTGGACATGTGGGGTTTAGGCTGTTTGGTCTGGGAAGCTTTTAATGGTGTGCTTAAGCTGCGTTCCAATCTTAAGGATATTGATCATATACCAAAATCACTGCAGTCATTGTATTGTGAATTAGTTGGTGCGTCGCCTTCAAATCGTCCAAATCCAGCGGACATTATAACGCGCTGCCGCAAGCCAGGTGGCTTCTTTAAAAACGATTTGGTGGACACATTGTTATTTCTAGAAGAAATACAAATCAAAGACAAAGCAGAGAAGAATCGTTTTTTCAGTGGTCTGACAACTCATTTGGATAGTTTTCCAGACAATGTTTGCAAGTAAGTCTATTCTTGTGAAATGTAGCAAATTGAGCACCTTCCAAGTAAATATTTTATTAATTTTTATAAATTTAAACGGGATAATTATCTATAAAGCAATAGTATTTATTTCATTTGCACTTCACGCAATAGCTATTTCTACAAATGTGTTAATTACTTGCTTTCTTGCAGACACAAGATACTTCCGCAACTGATAACCGCCTATGAATATGGCGATGCTGGTTCTGCAGTGCTCGCTCCCATGTTCAAAGTGAGTCACATGTTTGTTTTGAAATTTGATTCTCTAATAAAAAAAATATCAATTATATTACAGCTGGGCAAGTTGCTCGATGAAACGGAGTACCAAAAGCGAATTGTTCCCTGTGTTGTAAAGTTGTTTGCTTCCACAGATCGTGTTACGCGTTCACGCCTGCTCCAGCAACTAGATTTGTTTATAGCTCATTTACAGCCACAAGTGGTAAACGATCAAATTTTTCCACAAGTAGCGCATGGTTTTTTAGATACGAATGCCACAATACGTGAGCAAACCGTAAAGTCCATAATACATTTGGCACCCAAGTTGAACTATAATAATCTAAATGTGGAAGTGCTGCGGCATTTTGCGCGGTTACAAGCCCGAGATGACCAGGGCGGCATCCGCACTAATACTACAGTGTGCCTAGGCAAGATTGCGCCGCACTTGCATCCACAGGTGAGTGTCAACTCTCAAAAAGTGAAAAGAATCAGCTTTAATAATTACATTTTTCACACAGGTACGCCAACGTGTATTAGTCTCAGCCTTTATACGTGCCATGCGCGATCCCTTTCCGCCCGCACGTGTTGCTGGCGTATTGGCTTTGGCTGCTACCCAGCAATACTTTTTGCTCAGTGAGGTTGCAAATCGTGTCTTGCCATCTTTGTGCTCCCTGACTGTTGATCCTGAGAAAACAGTGCGAGACCCAGCATTCAAAACCATAAGAGGTTTTCTGGGCAAGCTAGAAAAGGTGTCAGAGGATCCAAGTCTAAGGGAAACTATGGGTAAGCTTTCGTTCCAAGAAGTTAATGCTTTTAAGTTACCTCAAAAACATAAAATTAAAATCTTATAATCTTAATATTTTATAGAGGCTGATGTGCACACTGCGACACCTTCCATTGGTAACGCAGCAGCTACTTGGGCTGGCTGGGCTGTTACCGCCGTAACCGCCAAGTTCTATCGCAGTCAAAGTGATTCATCCAGACCAAGACCGCCTTTAACTGGACGCAATTTATCAAAACCAGCGTCACTGGGTAAGTGCATAGTCATATTAAAAAACGGCTTAGAAATTAAACAATTATTCTACATTATTTTACAGAGCAACCTTCCAGCAGCAGCTTATCGACAACAACAAGCAGCGTAACTTCAATGACTTCCTTGGAGCATGAAAGCAATGACACATCCGCCTCTGCTTCAGACTATGGAAACAATGATTGGGATAATGAAAACTGGGGCGAAATGGATGTGAGTTTTAGACAAACAATAACAAAACATATATGCTTATAAAACTTTTTTTGCACAGACTTCGCAAGATCCCAGTAGCCCATTAGTTGCAGCTACAAATAACGGACAGCTAATGGCAGCAAATGCCTTAAATGAAGTGCGCGATGGTTGGGATAATGAGGAATGGGGTAGTCTTGAAGAAGATCCAGTAAGTAGCTCTGAATGTACTTTGTGCGCAGCCCTAACTTAACTGCAATGCATTTTTTTTTAGTGCGAAGAGGAGGAACAAGCAGAGCAGGAACAACAGCAGCAGCAGCTCGCAAGACAATCTATTTCTTCTACAACATCATCAAGCCAGCAGCGACCTTTGCCGCCGCATCAACATCAACAACAACTGCTGCAACACGAACTCAACGAACTTATTGAACCACTGGCCAAGCTTAACTCACATGTGACATCGCCATCAAAGCAACAATCCACGCTGCGACCAAAAGAGCTGCCAAACTTGTCAAGCAGCACCAACTCGCCCACAACGCCGGGTGCGTTGACCAACTGCAATAATATAAGTCCGCCACCGCCTTCGTCTCTACATAATAACTCTACGCATAACGCAAATTGGAACAGCGATTCGTGGGCTGACGGCGAATTCGAGCCCATAGACGAGCCTGGCATGGGTAAGTAAACTAACGTTGTATATATAAACTGGTTATTTTATTTATAAATTTTTAATGTAGGCAACAGTAAATTGGATGAGGCACGTCGCAAGCGTGAGGAAAAGAAGTTGCAGCGTCAACGTGAGTTGGAAGCGCGACGAGCTCAACGTTCCAGTGGCCCAATGAAATTGGGCGCCAAAAAGCTTTAAAAGGGAAACCAACAGCATATTACTATAAACTGTATATTTGTAACTATTATTTAAACTATATTATTTAAGCCTAAAATATATATATATATATTAAATGTAAATTTGTATGTGTATGGCATATGTGTGTGCGCGCGTGCATTGAAGTTGCATTTAATGCAACCAGCGTTGAGTCTCCAATTTCATTTACTACATGATAACTTAATACAAAAATTAATTATATGCATAAAAAGAAAACAATTAAGATGTAACTTTAGTCAGAAGTGTTCCAATTTTCACGTCGCATCAACTATATGAAATAATAATTTAAATTTTAACTTGTGAAATCAAACTTTGTTAAGCAAATAATTGATTTGTATGACTAGCTGCTGTTTTAAGTTCGTATTAGTATTTGGAGAAGAAAAACGAACTTCTTGAGTGAATAACAAATTTAATTTGGTTACTTTGAAACAGCAGAGAAATCTAGTCAAAATTAAATTGAAAAATTGTACGTAATAAATTCGTTTTGTAAACGATAGTAAATTATAGGAACAACTGAAAAACAAAGACAAGTCGAATAAAGCCTTGAAAAGACGAAAAATTCAGCATATGATATTTCAAAACAAAAGTAATTTTAATTCAAAACTAAACGTCATTGGCATTGATTTAAGACAAGTTAAAAGTACATTTACGTTTTTTGAAAAAAATTCGACAAAAATATGTCGAGATTTGTGGCTTAATGCTCTCTTCGCTTGCGAACGCAATATGTATAAACTTTAAGCACACTTTAACTTTAATTGTAAACTTATTAAAACATCAACATATAGCTAGTAAATTATTTCAAATTTATACTTTAGTAAACGTTTAACCAAAAGCCTAACTAAGCTTAAGCACGTAAAGCAGATAAACAGCAATGTTGCCGGGTTTATGATTCCAGTAAAATCCGCAACAGAGTTGCTAATAAAATATGTCAAAAACAGCAAGTGTATATAAAGTCTTCTCAAATGTTGAAACAAAAATGAAGTTGCAAACCAAGTACGTACTCATGCTACGCAGTTTAAATGCATAATTCTGTAAAGCAGAAACTGCATGTTTGCGCTAAAGTTCAAAGTAAATTGTTATAAGAGCGTACATAATATAACTAAAAACTTTTATTTGACTCCATAAACCTTAAACTGATTGTTCAAAACCGCCAGAGATATGTAATGCATGTATTTTTGGTATAAAGCATAAATCAATATTGTGAATTTTAAATCAACAAAAGTATTTTTATATAGTACCTAAAAATCGTTAAAAGAAAAACCAAATGAAATGCATTCGCATAACGTTAGACGGTCCCGAAAAGTTTACTAAGCTTTTCAATTAAACAATAGTAGAAAATGCACCCGTTACGTCATAAGTTGCTATAGAAAGACATAAGAAAAACAAAACAAAAAATAACTAATAGTTTTATTGTTGATCTTTTTGAAACGTGAATTTTCCCACTAACAGCACCAAGCGCAATATTTGCTCCAAGCGCCAGCCATTTTTGCATGTCAAAACTAGTAAAAACAAAATACCTAAAATAAAGAAAACGTATATACATATATAGTATATAAACCTGTACATACTTATATATTTATATGCATACTTACACCATAGGTATTGTATGTCTTAACATAAACGCCGATTTTTCCAATACCTCAATGTACAATTTTTCCATAAATATTTTTTAAAAATACAAAAAAAAAAACAACAAAAAAATGAATAAGTAAAAGCATTAAACAAATTTTTTTTGATTTAATAAAATCTCATTGTTCTCAATCGTATAACAAATCAAAAAAATGGAAATATTTTTAAAGGATTCTCGCTGTGTGTCTGTATTTGTGCGACAATTTATGCAAATATCCTTAATAGGCAATTTAGCATAAATTCAAAAAAAAATTAAAACAAAAAAAAATATATATACAAAAGAAAAAACAAAACCAAAAATACCAAACGATTTTCTAGAAAATGCAATTTTTCAATGCAGATATTAGAGCAAAGAAAATATTAAATTAAAATTATGTAACATGAAAAAAAAATTGTATTGTTTAGAAAAATTTTTAAGACTGCAAAGAATTCATTGAAAGTGGAAATAACAAACAATTAGTACTAATCATAATTAAAAATAAAATTTAAAAATATAATTGACAAATGATGAGTTGTGAGAATTTCCAATTTTCAGGCTAAATTGTTTAATTTTTTGTTTTATTTTTTAAATATACATATTTTTTTTAAATTTTAAGCAGCAAAAAACACATATGGAAGTCTTTTGTTGTTCAACATTTTCTTCTGGCTACAAATTTATCCAATCAATTAAGTGGAACAATAACTCAGTTGGGTGCTGCTTAGCTCGGCAAAAAAAAAAATCTGAGGGGCGGCGGCTAGAACCGATTTTGTGGCTGATTTTGGCACTAAAACTGTCGGACCAGTAAAAAGACTTAAAAAACACAATTTATGCTTCCTAGAGAAGTCCAGTTTAAGAAGTTGTAGTGGGTTTTGAGTTGAGCTGCTGATTCTATATATATACCTTTATTTTGAAAAAGAGCAGCGAAAAACAAAAAGATTACAGATTTTACTTGGCAATCAGCAATTACTATTTATTATCTGCCTTTATACTTTAAAAGAGTATATCGCCCTGGGTGACAAGTGAACTGGAACCGACCTTGAATAAAGAAATCTCGTAATAAATATTTCCCAATTACAGTCGGCTCGGAAAATTGGAGTGAGGTAGATTACCGCATACGCCACTGGCTTTTGTAGCACTGCCGCTTGCTTAAAGTTTTTGAAAACTAAACAATTTTGCGATTTTTGGATACTTTCAATTATACGAAAAAAAAAATACTATTTGTTCCAAGTTATCTATAGGAGTTATATGCTACAGTCAACCGGTCAAATGACAAATCAGTGCGTGGTACAACCAAAAACCTCTTAATTTGCATGCTTAATTTATAAGCTTGATGATTTTTGCTTGATAATTTGGAATGCAAAGAAACCAGAAGAATTGTAAGAACTAGGGCTGCTTGGTAAGGCAAGAGTTACTTCTCACATCTCGCAAACTTATTTCTAGATTTGTTTTGAAATGAAGTTACCAGAAGAATAGCAAGAATTACCGCTGCATCCCAAAAAATCTCTCCTTTTCTTTTATATTTATCTTTATTAAAAAATCACACTTTAGAAAATTAATTTTCTTTCTAAGGTTCTTATTACTAAAGCATTTCAAAAATATTCCTAAAGTAAGATTGCAAAACAAACTCGGCTCTCCAGCCAAATTCTTTCCAACTCTGAATCTACGCATTCTCTTCATAAAGACAGATAGCTGGATATGAGTCCAAATTCACTACTTTATTTAGTTGAGTGTTGAGAGTGTCTAAACTATTCAGCTTGTACAAACCTTATATAGCCGCTATTCCAAAAGACATAGGGCATAATTATTGCCAAACTTGACTTGATTGCCTTTTTTCGACCGGGATAGCAGAATATTAACAAATCACCCATTGAAAAATGAATTTGCTTTCTAAAGTTTTTTCTTATGTTTATTATTGAGGTGCTGCTAAACTTTCCTAAAAGAAGATTGCAAAATAAACTCGTCTCCCCTGTGAATTCGTTACCAACTCTGAAATCTTGGCATTCATAAAGACAGATAGCTAGAAATATATTCAAATTACAACAATCGTTCTATCGGTTTAAATAAAGAATTTTATTTATCAATGTAGCAAGATCTTAAAAAATCACCCTTCACAAAATGAATTTGCTTTGTAAACTTTCATATTATTGAGATTCTACGAAACGTTCCTATATGAAGATGGCAAAACAAATTCGTCACCCCTGTTAATTTCTTAACAACTCGGAAGCCTTGCATCGAATTTTCAAAACAAATTCAACTTCCCTTCAGATTACTTACCATCTCTGATATCTTGGCATTCACAAAGACCGTTGACTGGATAGGAGCCACATCTAATACTCTTTAGTTGATTTTTGAGAGTTTACTATCGGCTTGCACCAACCTAATATACCCGCTATTCCATAAGTTATAGGGCATACACATTGCCAAACTTCACTTGATTAACTTTAATCCGCCTTTTATCGACCTTTATGCTATTTTTATAAATTTTTGTTAGGCTTTAGTTAATTTTAACTTGATTGATTTCAGTCTAGCCCGAAACGCACACAGTCTACAAAATCGTACGACAAGCTCTCTTTGTTTACGTTTATAATTTCTTTGTTTTATTTCCTCTATATATATATATACAGCATATTTCCAATATATAATATATATTTCATATAGAAAGTACACCCACATGTTGGTCATTTTGAAAATTGTTTACACAACTGTTTTTCTTTGTTTGCTCAAGGCAAGAGCAATTAAGACCAATTGCATTTAGTTTAGCGCGTCCATCCATTTGTACAGCTGTTTTAATGACTCCAAGGCTGCATATATAATACCATCCATAATACTATATATAAGTAGGATAACTGGCAGAGTGCAACAGACCCTTTAATCAAGTGTTTCGAACTATTTACACCACATTAAAGCGTTCAACACTTTTTTTTTTCGCTGCCAATCTATACTTAAGCAATTTACGAGGCCCCTCCCTATAGACGGCATGGCATGCAGCACGCTCCACTTATTCCAATTTTAATGCACAGTTTTCTCACGCGCTCGTTTCGCCTCAATTTGTTGCACTTGAAGTTAAAGTCGTTGATTTTTTTTTTGTTTTTCTGCTGCCCTTGCATGAGTAATTACCGCTGGGGCTGCCTAAAATAGTTTTTCCTTTTATTTTTTATTTTTTTGCATAAACTTAAAAATAAAAGACTTGGTTGAAAATGTATTTATAGATGCTGAAATCATACTAAGCGCAGAATAACAATAAGAACAACACAAATAATTAGTATTAGAGCACAGCTGGGGGAAGGTAACAACAAAAGCAAAAGAATGTTAAATAAGAAAACATGTAAGTACATTTGCATTTTAGGGATGCAACGAATATTGCATACACTGCACAGCTTTGGTTCGTTTGCAACGAGCTTGTCAATGTCATTCGTTTTTAAAAATGACTACAATAATTATTGAAAATCTGTTTCACAATATTACTTTTAATCTTATTTTTTATGAAATAGTGGTATCTCGAGAATATGGCCGTAGCAGCTAAGTTTTAGAGGAAACTGGGGCAGGATGTCAACAAGGGGGTTCTTTTGTGATAATAAATTTTTCTTAATAAGTTGGAATTTTTTTTGGTAATTTCGAGTGTCTTATATTGGGCGTAGTTTTTAGAAAAGATTTTTTCTTTATTTAATATAAGTTATTTATAAGTACTGTCTGTTGGACGTGGCAACTTTATACTATCTCGCTGCTAATTTTCGAATATTGAAAATTAAGAATTAGTCTACTACTGCCCCGATTCTACATTTCGATTCGTCAAAAAATGTCGAATGCGATTTTGATAATTTTCGAAAAAAAATTGATTTATTACGCTTGACTTTTTTTGGTCATTGCTGTTGACATCTCTATTAATAGCTGTTCGAAGAGAATAGGGTCCCGCAGCCGAATCCGAACAGCAGCCTAATGAATTAATTTGCTAGCTTTGCCACTGCTTGAAAATGCAGCTTGTCGAACCACCGACCTTTTGAATTAGAGACGAATACCATGACCCTTCAAATCCTTTTTCAATCGTCGAAAAAGCAAGTAAACGGAAGAGACAACAAAACTACTCTAGCCTTAATCCAACTATTGAGACATTTTTCGATTTCTTCAAAAGTCCCCGGACAGTGACTCTTCCATTCCTTGCATTCGGTGAAAAAGCTGATTAGATGGACTAGATAAAGTTTGGAGCATAACTACTCTAACCTCGAGTTAACTATTGAGACATTTTACGATTTCTTCAAGAGTCCCCAGACAGTGACACTTGAAAACCTTTTGCGGTCGTTCTAATATTTTAAAAAAATAAAGAATTTTTTATATACGCTTTAAATTCATCAAATTGGCAAGATCGTAAGATCGCCATTTAGAAAACCAATTTGCTTTCCACTTGTCGAAAAAGTCACTAACTAGAAGATACAAGGTCTGGAGCAAAACTTTTCTGGCGTCGATCCAACTATTGAGACCTTGTATGATATCTTTAAAAGTCCCCAGAGAGTGACCCTTGAAATCTTTTGTAATTTTGTTTAGAAAGAAGAGACAAGTATATGGTGGATACGGTCAGACCTCCTACAGCAACATCGGCCAGGAGTTGTCACGTTATAAAGTCAGCTTGCCATACCTATAGGTCTTGTTTGGCAGTTTTTAACGTAAAACTCGACTCAAACCCAATAGTACACGTCAAAAATGTTTCCATTAATGGTTTCACCTGAATCGAGGTCGAATAAAATGCTGATAGAATGGGTTCATCCAGGTGGGTAAGCATATTTTTAATTCTTGAGATTATCGTAGTATATAGTAAGTATTTCATCTCCAGTCATGATGCGAATTCAAATTCAAAAGACAGAATGCAAAAGTTTCTCATCTTTTTTCATAACGTCTTAAGTCTAACTGCTAATTGTCAAGTCTAATCTTAAAAATTTTTAAATAATTTGTGTTTAATTAACGTTAAAATAAAAGATTGTTCAATTGCGGCAAGCTTATCAGAAAAATTGCAGAGATAGATTGCATTCTTTTTGAAGGAATGATAAAAAAGTGTATTTATAAATCTTAGAGCCTTATCATCGTCTAATTATCAATAAATAGAAACATTAAAAAAAACTTTACAAACAAAATGACTGAGGCTTTCCACACCGACATCAATAGAATTCACAATAGTTGATATTTTTTTAAAGTTGCTTCTCCTGGATTATTCAAACCAAATTTCTAAAAGATAAGATCATATTAGTTATCAAAATAAATGTCACAAAATAAGAGTTTTTATAAATCTTAAACTTGGGACAGAAAAAAAATATGAATAAGCTTTACATAAAATCAGCAAAATTTGAAATTTTGAAAAAACGTTTCTACATCACAAAAATCGTTTGAAGATCTAGATCTATTTTCGTCAGACGTCCTTTGACTATTATCTTATTAAAAAGAAATTCTTCTTTAGTATCCATAACAAGTAACGCTGAAACCGACTCGAAAAACGAAAACAATCTTAAAAATACATATTATTCAGCTTATTTTGAGTAAGCAAGCAGTAAGCAGTAAAGAAATCTACTGCTACGAACTATTCCTTCGTTCAAAAAGTGTTCTGTCAATTCTTCAAACTCTTTGGCATGTTCCGCAATACCCCTCCATATACCCCATAGACCCCACCCACACAATCAACTGAAAGGGTATTTAAAAATAACAATAAACCAATATTGACTGCACTTTTTTGCATTACTCATACGCCCTGTCTTGCTTGGTTTGCGTGTCTAATTGTGTGCCAAGAAATTACTTAACAAAGCTGGGCTAGCGTTGGGCTGGGGGTAATCTTACATAGAAAAGTAACAAAAAGTATCAACGATGCCGCAGCGTATAATTAAATGTTGAATCGTGATAAAGTTGTGCAAATATTGAGATCATTATGCTAATTTCGCCTGCCCTCCAGCGGTGACTATACATTTGGCATCCAAATTCAAAATCCAAATCAACAAATGGCAAACATTTTGCGCTTATTAAACTTGAAATACTTTGACTATGGTGTGTGTGTGTGTGTGTGTGAGTATCTATGACAATGCAACTGATATGCGGCAACAACAATTGGGCACGCAGGTGTGCAACAACTGAACATATCTTAGTATGAATTCTGTATTGTACATAATTTGCGAAAAGCGCGAAAAAAATTACAAAAAAATGCATTAAATTTGTTATTTGCAACTTGTCGGAGTTTGAGATTAAAGGTGTGTTTCGACTGTCTAGTTTTTCAATCAAAAATTTGTATGTGCTGTGGGGTCTTTAAAGCCTAAGGAACCAGAGATGGGTACTTGTATAGCAGGAAATAAACTGAAATTGAAGTTTGGTATCCTTAAATTTAATGGTCTTCGAAATATATGTGTGTGCATATAGATCCAAGGTCTGGCGAACAGATATAGTTCAATCGCTAGCAGAATTTATGATAAGCATTTTGATTTGGGAACTGGCAGGTTTCCTTCAATTTCTATAACCATGTTATTCTATGAGTAGCTACAGAGTATAAACAATAATTTAAAATGTATTTCATAAAAATGGGAATATTTGATTTGAAAGATTTAACTTTTTGATGAAGAAAAACATTAGAATAATGAAACAAATCAATCAATAAACTAATTAATAAATACATAATTGATTAAATAAGTAAAAAAATATATAGAAAGCAAGTATTAAAAAATATTAACTGATTAAAAAAATTTTTTTTTAGGCAATTTATTATGAATTAAACATGATTAATTTTTTTTAAACGCTTCGGCACTTTCTAGTTGCTAAACCATATCAGTTCATAAAATTATTTGTAAATGTAAGCCGTAGAATTTTATGTAAATGTTTTGCTTGAAAAAATATTTTTCTAATGCTTTCAGAAATTTCAATATATTATATTCAACAATAATTTGAAGCATATTCGATCATCATCAAAAATGCGATAAGTACTGGCAGAAACATAATTAATTTTATAAAACCACAAAAAAGCATCCAAAGCAATATATAAATGGTAAAATAATAAATAAAAACTGATGAAATTTTGAATACATTGTGTTTTGTTTGTAATTTCACTGGCGAAACCACATTAAGTTAATATAGTTAAACTTAAAAATTAAAACTTTTCCCAAGCCTAACTAGATCAAAAGTAAACGAAATTCTGTGTTGTAGATTTTGGTAACTTACTTACTCCAGTCCTTGTATTAAAAAGTGATTGTCGAATTTATTATTTGGTTAATTAACTAAAAAAAATTCGAATACCTCTATAGCAAGATACAAAACGCTATTTATGATCAATTTAAATTAAATTTGAAAAACCCTAAACAACACTTCAAATTTGGTAATTTAGTTATTTTTTTGTCTACTTTTCAATTTGACTTTTACTACAACAATTCCTCATGTTAAGCCCAAACTGAAGGGGTTCGACAGTAAAACAAGGCACGTAAACCGCGCCCGATATAATCGAGATAATTCTTTAATTTTGGGATAAAGAGTGACGTTTTTTGCAGAATATATTTTTTCTTAAGTACAAATTGATTATAAAGGGTGATTTTTTTGCACCTCATTTTTTTATAACACTATTGGGAACAGCTGGTACACGCACTATGATAGTTTGACAGTATTCAGTTTGGCATTTAATTTAATTATAAATCCACTCACAAATTTATTAAAATTCACTGTCGGTATGGCAAGTGTTATTTCATAGATCGCGCAAAATTATTTCTTATAGAATGGATTTCAAAATAAGCAAAATTGGTGCAGTTGGGCTGAAGGGCAATTGGAAGAACCAACAAAGATCTTTATTTCGCAATGTTTTAATTTAAATCAGCAAGTTGAATCACATTTTACTAAATAGAAATAGTCATCAAAGCAATATCTGACCACCTTACAGTGTTTTTAAAATAGCGTTTTGACGTCTATTTTGGTTAACTAATCCCGCAAATAATATATAGAGTTCGATTCCGCTCTGAAGCGCTTTGAAACGCCTTTTCTCAATCACATTTCAAGCCCCAGTTGTCACCCGTTTGCGCCTAAGTTGCAATTTTGGGCGCTACATTTGATCTTGCTACAAAATGTTGTTCTTTTTTTGTCGTTCAAAAAAAAAATTATTTAAAATTTCAAATTAGCTTCAGTTTGCAATTGTTAATGTTACTCAGTTGTTGTTCTGCTTAACGTTTCTAGGAGCGGTGCCCATAGATATGCTTGTCGCTGTTGTTGTTTTTGCTGTTTCGACATGCAATTCTCTGTATAGAGTTGGGTTAGCTTGGGCTCGACCTTGGCGCATTGCATCATTGCAATATATTTGTCACTCAACAAAACATAAAGTCGCGTCATTTTCAAGTTACTTTGCTACGACATTTATTTCAATATTTTTATAACAAATATTTTTCTGCAAATATCAAACAAACAATTAGCAGTAGTAAAAATTTCGAACTCTACGCATAAAATAAATAAAACAATAAATAAGTACGTTCATGACCAAAAGAAAAAAAACTCATTGGGAAATTTTTGGCTGGGTTTTTCCAAACTGCGCCCATAACACTCGAAACCCAAAATTGTAAACAGTTTCCGTTTTGCTATTTTAAACATGAAATAAGAATTTTAAATAAATATTGGGTTTCGTGTGTGGGTCTGTACCTGGGTCGGCCATATATGTGCCATAATAAAAAAAAAGAACATGCACAAATTGTTGCTAAATGGACAAACCCCCAAAGCAAATAAGTTGAAGATACATTACAAAGTTGGCGTAAGTGAACCTGACGAATATAAGTTACTCTATAATTTGGCACCTGGTACCGTCAGCACGAGATTTTACTTTAATAGAAACACTGCAAGCACATTTGTGAAATCGACGCCAGCTTGTGGGGTTCCCGGAATATTTTATGTTTATGCTTTTTACCTTATTTTTTTTAAGTGCATTTTTAGAATTCTTAATTGAAATTGAAATATAATAGTTTCTATAGGGTAGCATTTCATGAGCCTTTCTAAGATAACGATTTCGTCTATGTAGTAAATTTGCCAATAAATAATTAACCCCTGAGCAACACCTAGAGCGTAATATATACGCAAATTAAGGGCTTCAGTATAGAAATGGACCAGCTATTTCACAAATATCATGGCTATTGTATACCCTTTTTCATGCTCAACTAGTTTCGTAGTTTTCAAAGTATGCACACAGTTGTATAAAATAAAAAATTTGTACCATTAAAATTAAGTTTCAAACTATTTCCACCGAAATAGCAATACCTTATGTCAATTGTGCTCCAAAAACGTTTCTTCGCATGCATTTTATGGGGTGTTTCGCTGCAAACGACATTAAAATGAATTGCTACAATAAGCAGATTAAAAAAAAACACAAACTTTATGCAAAAAAGTTTGTTTTAAAAGCTCTCTGATATTTTTAAATGGTTATTAACGCTAACTTCGAGCTGCATGTAAACTAAAAAATTTTCCTAGAAAGAAAATATGAAATTTACACCGTTTAATAGTTTTGTGATACATTTCATTATAAGTTAAGAAATACAGCTCTGCAGCATTCCAGTTTTTTTTTCATAAAAAAATGTTTTTGTGGTAATTATATGGTTTTCCAGTAAGGATCACACTGATCTATGTGAGGTCCCTTATCCTGTTGGCCTGCCGGCCTAACCTAATTATATGGTTTACAATTTGAGCCAACAGCATTCCTTAACAAAATTGCTTTTGCCATTTCGTCCAAAGTAACTCGTAATATAAATAATAAATAAATAAATAATTTTGGACCTCTTGGACTGCCATTTCGTAGATCTAATTATGCATTACACGCTCGTTTTCGCGTCTTATGCGCAAACTATAATAACCTCTACGATTTCCTATACTATGAACGATCTTCATCTTTTTCTAGCTTAACTTATCTGCATTTGCCAAATCGAGCGTCTTTGACCAAACACGAACTATAACCCAACTTGGTCCGACGTTGATCTTTTGGTTTCTTTGTCTAGAAATGTTTAAACTTACACTGTGAATCGAAGTTCCTAGCCAGCCCTAGATGTGAGACAGTGCATATCTATAAAAAATTCACGCATCAGGCTAAGGATACGGATTCTATTTTACTCGTTAAAATTTTTTATTTCATATTTTTAACATTTTCAAACTTTAGGTCAACTGCACGTAGTTGTACTCCCATAATAAATGCATTTTTTTATTGTTTCCATTAATAATTACAATTTGTTTACAATTACAATACGTAAGTCGTATAAAGGGCTTGGAATTACAATGGCCCTTCCCTTTACAAGGGGACACAAATATTTTAATTTTCACAGTCTATTTCATTTGTTTAAAAATAATAATAATTAAACAAGTCAATGATAAGGGAAGCAATAGCATAGCTTTGAAAAACAAACTATTTGTAAAATAGATGGCGCCAGCGAAAATTTGCTTTCGAAGCGCTTACTTCAAAACGAATGAGTAAAATTATGCGTTTTGAATTGTGCGTCTTTCGGAGCAAGGCTGTAAATTTTAAATTAACTATTAATATAAATAAACTTATTATATATAATATAACTATAGGCGTTACTGAAATACGACTCCCTTCGATCATACTTGCTTTTTTTTTGGGTTCTACTGCTAGTTTATGTTTTTTCAAGTTAACATCGTAAGGTATTTTTAAATAAAGACTGTGAGATACTTCTTCTGTCTTTCCATCGACTTCTACGTATTCCATTCCCCTAACTAAGCATACCCTTTTTCTACCCCCAAAGTACAGTGTATCCAAAAACTAAACTGCAATACAATAAAGCCCAAACTGAAATCAACTTGAGCATTTAAATAATACTTATATTTGGAGGAAAAAAAAAACCCCGCAAATAAACATATGCGCACATATAACCACATAATCGTTTGTGTATGCAAAATGTAAACCACAAGCCGATAAGCGATATGGAATATACTCGTTTGGTGGTCAGTAGTTTTGGATCTAGGCGGACTCAGTCAGCCATGGAGACTTGTTAATGCGTCCGCGTATGATAATAAAGCCGAAAGTCAAAGCCGCGGCAACCGCAGCACACAGATACACACGCACACATGTGCACACATGACTCATACGACGCGTGTGCCGCCAAGGCTTGTAGCGAATACCTGGTCGGTACCAAGTGTTTGTCTGTGGCACGAGCTCCAAGAATAAAAAAAACCAAAATATACGTGAAGCAAATAATGACACAGACACAGATGGAGACGCAGACAGAGGCAGAGACGTTGATGTTATGCTGTCTGCAACGGCGCTGCATGCAACAGATACTTTTTTGGGTTCGTGAATGAAAACGATTCGCATTTGTTATTGTTTTTTTTTTATGTGTGTGTTGTTTTGTTTGAAGCTGCAATTAGAGCTGCATTTGTGTGTGCGCGCGCGCCTACAAACAGGTTTCGCTTTTATTTGCTCCCTTTTTGGAGCCTTTTTGTTGGCTGCACTTTACAAATTTTGGCTATATGGAATGTGTAATGTCTTTTGTATAAAATGTAGAACGTGTGTGCGGAAAAAATAATAAATTCGTTGAATGCTTATTTTTGAAAAATTTGGTTAGATAAAATGAGAAAAGGCTAATAATATGTAGAAATTAGTAAAGAAAGAAAGAAAGGCTGTGTAGCTGGCCAGTTTGAATTAATAATTTTCAAAACAATTTAAGTTAAAATATTATTTTTGTTTTAGACACGTAATATATCTTAAAAGCATAACAAACATTCGATAAAAATATATACTTCAACTTAAGCATTAAAATGCATTCTGCTCAACATTTTTTTTCAATAACGTATTACATTTAATTTACAAAAAAAGAGTCAGAGATTAATATATTTAAAGAATAAAACATTTAATAGAATAATTAATTACAATTATAAGCGAAAACAAATGTATTTAAAATAAGTTGGTAATATTTTAATTTTAGGCAAGAGTCTGGGACGCCTTTGAAAATATGCTCGAAGCGTAGTTTCGTCTCAAAGGGCAGGGATTTTGTAGCCCTAAGATGGATAAGCGATCCCTGTCTCTTATTTTTAAAAATATATTTATTTCTTGCTTTTAATTGAATAACAAAGCAAACATTTTAAAAGTATTTTTGTTTAATATTAAAAAGAATTGTTTGTTTCCCCAAAAGCAGAAGAAACTTAAGCTGCTGCACTTTATCAAAATCATCAAGTACGCTTCTGAGAAGCGTATCATTATCTTCCCATAGCAAAAAGCTTAACTAAACGTCATATCTTTAAGTTCCCCAATTTGTATAATTCAAGCCCAATAGTTTAAAAGTAATCGCATTGAAAACAAAATTTTGTATAATAAAGCAAATCCAAAAACATCGACATAAGCACATCCATAAGGAACCCATATCCTCATCAGACTTCTCTCCGCCAGAGTATACACATATCGCATTAGTCAGTGGGCTGTTTCCTTGCTGGTTTCGTATTATATTTATTTGGCGGACAGAAATGTTGACAGACACAATGAAACGGCTGGGCTCTGGCTCTGAATCTGACTTCATCTCTCCGCTGGGTCTCCGGGTTGTCCGTCTTAGGTAGCTGTTGCTTGGCGCACACGTGTTTGCCTGGCATCGTTTATTTATTTATACTTTTTTTCTGAGCTTAGCGGCTGGTTGGTTGCATTTGGTCTTAATTTGGCTTATTTTTTAGCCAAAGCACCAAAAGTGCGCTGGTGCCACCCCCTCGGCAGCCACCCAACTGGGACGACGACGTCGTCGACGACGATCAATGCAAGTGGGTCAATTACAGTGTTGCTGCTGTTTTTATTGTCGTAAGTCTGTTAGCAAGAAGTACTTATTCGTATACGTATGTGGATGGTTGGGCGATTCTTGAAGAAATCTTAAGCAAAGTTTTTATAAATAATATTCTCAATTCTCTCTGGGGTTCATTTGTGTATTTTGATTGAAATTTAAAAACTATAAGAAAAACAAAATAAATTCTGCTTTCCCTAGGTTTTCGTATTGTGATTGAAATTTTAAAACTAAAAAGAAAGAAGTGTTAACGAAAAATAATTTATCTATTATAAGCTATCTTTTCCAGTTCTCTTTGGGAACTCGTTTTCTTAATTTGACTTAAATTTAAAATCCCATAAAATATTGAGAAGAAATCATTTTTGTTATAAAACTTTTTGTACTAATTTTTTAAATTCTATGTAGATGATTTTTTGAGCATTTGATTTAAATTAATCCGCTTAGGATTAGGGAAAAAAATTTTGAAAATCATCACGAATCATGCTTAAAATTACTTTTCTTTCTGTCTTAAGCACTTCCAATAGGAAAAAGCTAAACTTTGTATTTTTGAATTCTTTATTTTGAATATTTCAAGACCAATAGATAAAAAAGTAATCGTATTGATAACAACTTGGAATCTATTTTCAAGTTCTTTAGTTTCAAATCATATTTAGAACTTTCAATAGAAAAATGCTACATTTTATATTTTTAAATTTGAATATTTCAAGACCAATAAATAGAAAAGTAATTGTATTGAAAACAAAATGTTTTTTTTTTCTTATTTTGCAATCTATTTTTATAGATAGAAAGATTCGTAGTTTTCCAAAGAAGTTTACGTTCCGTTGGCTATTCTTTAATTCGCTTTTTGTGCTTTTAAATGCTACATGCTTCGAAAAGTCTGCTTTTTAACATTCTAAAACATTTAAAAACAAATCAGTAAAAAAAGATGGAAGTGCCAAATATTAATTATTATAACAAATTCAAATAAAATATTTCCACTTCGATTGTCGATAGAATGTTCAACTATTCACTGCGTTTTCCGTGCGTTTTCTAAAGAAATCACCCGTCGTATGTGTTCCTATTATGCTACCATGCGTTCGTTTGTCATTGTGAACTTGCGAAATAATAAATTCAATTTCACAAAATTGAAAAAATAAAAAAAGAGAAAACCAACAAAAACAATAACAACAACAACACAAACAACAACTACTAACAAAAACGCGTTAAAAATTGGTTGTGAAATTCTAGGAACTGTCGCCATAAGCTTTACCTTTTTGCTCTGGAGCTGCAAATGGGTCTGTTTCGGTTTTAGCCTCAGTTGTGTGCTGCTGCTGCTGCTGCTGCCGGTAGTCAAATTTTACGCTACATTTTGTTTCATACAGCTGCGACGCCAGCGGCAACGTCAACGGCGACAGCGACGTCTGCTGCGGCGCCTGACTGAGCCGCCAACACCAACAACGTTTACCTATGCGTATACTTATTTTTTTTTTACATTTAACTTTTGCGGCGTTTAAATGTTTTTGTTTGTTATTGTTGTTGGCGCTTTTGTTCTTGTTGTTCCGCTGTAATATTCGGACGGCCTTTTATTTGCACTTATTATTTATTTTTTATATGTGCGCTCCATTTCTTCTTTTTTTTTATTTTTGTAATACTTTTTTTTTACACTTTTAAGGTGTGTGGTTTTAATTTTTTTTTGTGCTTAATTTAAAGTTGTTAATCTGCTGCAGGCGCAGTTGCCAACAAAGAAGCTAATTTGTTTCTTAGCAGTACAGTGAAGATGCGTGAATATGAATTTTCAGAATAAGTTAGTTGGAATTAAAAAAAAGTATTTTTAGCGTTAAATAGTAATACGATATAATTATATTTTGCAGTGTTTGCTTTTTGTTTAGTCTTACCATCACGCTTGGCGCAGTTTTAGGGGCTTGAAGACAAAGCTAGCCAAGGACGCCAGCAACAAATCGCATATATTCATGAATACCTCAGCTTAGTTCATATGTCTCTTGTTTCTGATTAATGCAAGGCACCCGCACCACTGCATCCAGAAGCTCGATAGCACAACTACAAAACTTCAAGTTGTCTTCGATGGATCGGCAAAATCGACCTGTGGCTACTCTCTGAATGATCTATTGCTAGCAGGATCTACGATTCAAGGCACAATATTTAGCACATTGCTCAGATTTCGGTTTTTTAAAATAGCTCTTTGCGGAGATATATGCAAAATATACAGATGTGTCAATGATTCTCATCCCGATGAATACTTGCATATAATTTTATGGCGCGATGGCCCAGGAAACACTCACATATGGTAACAAATACGCAGCATTTCTGGCAATACGGACTATGCATCAGCTAGCTCTTTATGAGGAGATAGCTTTTCCTATTGACTCAATATTTACGTATACATATTAAAATTTAAACTACTAATATTTTAATTTTACTTTTCTAAGTCAGCCATAACAGAAATTTACACTCAGATTTAGAAGTTAGTCCAAGTTTTTAAGCATTTTAACGTCGCTATATTTATGTATGAGCTCAACGCTCCCATTTTTAAATAATAATTTTCGATATATCTCTTCATCTTGGGAATGTAAACGAAATGTCAGACCGATCGATCACTTAGCAAATATAAAGGGACGTTTACTGCTCCAAGGTTGAGCAAAGCAAAGCTTCTGATTGCTGTCAACCAGGCGTCAGCCAGAACGATTTCTGGGGTTTCTGTATTGTTTGGGACCCCCGCCTAAACCATTTGGATAAGACTGACGACAAACGCGAATTGAAAATGGATTCTGGTTTAGTGATATGCACCTAGAATATCCGTACTATATCCGATTCTATTTATTTTAATAATGGGATATTATGTACATCTCATGTGCGATATGTTGATTGTTTAAAAAATTGCTGACACACTGACTTCACGCAGCGTAATTTCGGTATCTATTTTAGCATCCCAGATCAAAACATCACATATGCCAATGAAGTTACGATGGTCTTAGTATGCAAATGTAGAGCTGCGACCTCTACTATATCAATCGACAAAATTAGTGCTCTACGTTCTGCTAAAACGTTCATCCTGGCCGTGCTCTTATATGGCCCAGAAACATGGGTTGTGGACGACTGCAGCTGCACTTGTGTTTGAGAGAAAAATTCTATGCAATATCTTCGGTCCCATTCAGATTGGGTACAACTAACGCATTCGAATGAACCATGAGCTGTATGAGCTCTACAACAACATAGATGTCGTCCAGCGTGTTACGGTTAACGCCTTCGTTGGCCCAGCCACTTTTTTTGTATGGACAAAGACGCTTCAGCAAAGCAGTTTTTAGATGCGAAAGGAAGACGTAGGGGACGACCTAAGCTCAGATGGAAAGGCCGAGTGAAGGAGGACCTATCTTCACTTGGTGTGACCAATTGGAGAAGGCGCGCGCATAGTAAGGGCGCCTGGCTAGAGTAAGTTAGGTCACCGATAATGGCTTGTCATGGCGAAGTGAAGTAAAGTAATCTGCGCTGGCTCAGCCATTTCATTCGTATAGACGAAGACGCTCCAGTGAAGAAGGTGTTTGATGCCACAGCTTTAAATATTATATTCATATACCTCCTTCAAATTTCTTTGTCCACGCTGAGTAGTGACTACTGTAGCTTTGTTTTTTTTTTTAATATTACGTTCTGCCTTGGCGACAGTTAGCAGGTCTGTAAAATTTCAAAAGGCATAACCGCAATATGCCCTAAATCAAATGAGGTAAATAAAGTTGGTCAACCTCAAGAGGCTGCACTCAAGTTGTTTGCTACTGTTCTTATTCCGGAATACTTTGTATATAAAGCTTGATGTGTGGGTGGCCGGAAACTCAAAGTATTTTTAAGTTAATTTTATGGTGCAGCGCATGCGTGACTCCAGCTGGCCAACCTTTTGAACTGACTTGCCAATGCAAACGTGCGCGTGGAGTATGTGTGTATGTTGTGTGTCCGGCGATTAATTGCCCCAACTGCGCTGGTCGATCTTAAGTTTACGAGCCTTTTTTTGTGCTTGACAAGTTGAATTATGCGTCGGCCACTTGGGCACATATATATACATTATATATATTTAAAATAAAAGTCATAAAGCCCGCATAAAGCGCAAGGGTTTCGCGTTTTATAGTTTGGCAAATGCTTTAAAAAATATATATTTTGTTTGTTTGGCAGTGTTTTTTTACGATTTAAATTAATTAAAATAAAAGAAAATCGCAATATAAAAAGAAAAATTTAAACCGGTTTTGATGAACCGCGAGAGTTGATCCACAACCTGCACCCATTTTGTTTCTTTGAAGTTTTTTTTTTTGCTTGGACGCTTGGTTTTTGAGAGTTTTCGTCCCAAGCGTTTGGGGTTTCTTATTAATGGAGAATAAAAAAGCAAGACATATGAAAATATATATAATCCCATATTGATTCAACTTCTGTTGCACAAATTTATGATATCCTTGATGCTATACAATGCTGTCTTATGAGAGAATATCGACCTTTTTCAACTAAAGATTGAATTTTTTATTTTATACGAAGACAGACACTGGAGAAGATCCATGCTCCAAGAATTGGCCCAGTCGAACACAACATGGGACAGAGCTAAAAAGAGTGGAGACAAGTGAAAGAAAAATGTTTGCATTTGACTTTGCTTGTATACGACATTATCTACCTTTAAAAGTTTGTTCTTAAATTTGCCTTCCAACACTTGCCATAAAATTATTACTTTCATGTTACCATAATACAACTGAAGACAAATACGTGAATCTTTACAATCTTTCACACAAGTTCCTGAAAACAAATACATGAATCTTTATAGAAATACTTGGTGTTCCTAGCTTACATAAGTTCGAAAATATTCCAAGGAAAATGGATATCTGCCCTGGATTTTGAATTATTTGTTTATTAAAATGAATATAGTATGAAACTTATGAATCTAAAAATTGGTAAGGATTTATGTTTTATGATTAATCCTATAAAATTTTACAGCCCAAAAAATAGTAATTGCTGAGCTGAGCGTTAGATCGACAATTATTTACAAAACACATAAATTATGCATAATACCGTATAAAGATTTTTACAGACGTAATTGGAATTTTTAAATTGCAAACGACGTCAAAAGATTCTTACGTCATGTCTGGGTATGCTATTGGGGAAAAACTTTCCGTTTTTAAGCGAATGAAATGATTATGCTGTATTATGAGTAACGATTGTGATATATTCAAATTATATTATTCAAATTACATAGCATTCAATTAAACACTTCATATAAACCAATTTCAAGTAACCTCTTATTCTCTTTCATAATAATGAACTTTAGTCTCTTGAGATGTTTTTAGCCATACAGTAACAAGCATTCTACAAAGTAATTCCTTGGTTCAATAATCGTAAATAATAAATAAATAAGTAATAAATCACAGACAGACAAAAAGTAGTAAAGATTAAACTGATTAATCATAACTAGCCAAATAGATATGCAAATATTTTATCTATAGCGCCGGAAATAGTTTAGTTTAATAAGAAATACAAAGTGTCAAATACAAAGTAAGTTTGCTAATTTTGTTTCTGAGACTCTAATATAATGCATTTTTTTTAATCTTCTAATTCCACAAAAATCAGGTTTGGATCTTAGGGGAGAAGCTTTAGTTCGTTTTGGTTGGGATTACAGCAAGTAAGTTCCTTGTTGGGACTCTCTTAACTGAGAAACTGATCAAAATTTTGGAGTTTTTGGGTTTGTTCTATCTGCGCCTCGAAGAGCCCGGATCAGCATTTCTAGCTGTAGGTTTGACAATTTGCAAGATTTCCACGTAAAATTCTTGACAGCTGCGTTTATAAATATTCGAGATCTAGAGCCCAATTAAACGAGTTCTCTGAGTCCAAGAAGTGATAAGCGAAGCCAGAAAAACTGCAGAGCCAGCCAAATGTACTGGCGATTAACCAGCTAGACAACAGCCAGACCACAAAGAGACATCTAAAAACACATCCCCTTAAGCTTGCTATTCCTTTATAGAAATGGAATAAAATTCTTATTACCCCAACATCTAGCCTGAACTAATCAATAATAAAAAAATGTATTTTCTTCGACTATGCTGCCTTCTCTCCAAAGGTCGAAAGTCTTAGTAAAATAGCGTCTATTTGCTAGTTATGTCAGTGCTAGGCAAATTCAGAGGACGGGCCTAGAGGCGAGGTCGCTTCTACTAGGCTATCTAGGTGTACTAAGCCAAATTATAACCATTTCAATTTAAATAGCGAAGTCTATCTCAGAAAACTTTTTTTTGATTAGAAACAATAAAGATTTGTTGCCAAAAAAAAATTAAAAAAGGAATTAAATAAGAGAGCCTTCGCGCCTTATACATTCCATACAGCAACGATCTTTAAAATGCGACATATTATATTACTGGAATAAAATTGTAACATGGACAAGAAATTTAAAATTTTAACTTTTTAGTTGAAAATCTCTTGGCACGGTTAACAGTTGTACGAAATTTTATATGAAAAACTTCATTAATATTTGAAATTTTGATTTATGAATCAGCTGACTTAGCTCTTGTTTTTTGTGAGAATTTTGATAACAATATTGACTGAGCTGCATTCTGATTTTATTCTAATTTGATTGTAGTCCAGTTTTAAGTTGATTGAGATACGATGAGTTGAATTGCAGAACACTTCTTTTTGAAAGCATTCTGAAGAAGTACATCACCGAGTGCTATGATAATTCGATGACATAACTATAAGTAACAAGAAGTAAAAGTGCCAGCAAAAATTATATTGTGAACTTTTATCCTAAATATAAAGTTTAAAACACTTACTAGCTCCAACTGGTTTTTATCATTAATTTGGTAACAAACAAAATCTGTCCTTATGTTACATATAACAATTCAACTCGGAGTACTTCTTTTTTTTACAATTACAGTGTATAAATTTATGCATATCTGGTCTTGTAGAGGTTCCTGGCCTTAACCGATCATTCAATGTCATTTGTATAACTACAAAATTTAATATTTATAGACCTAGGTCCGGTATTAACAGCGAAATCAGCTACGGAACAACAGGCCCAAAGAGAGAGAGATAGAGAGAGAGAGCTATGGAAATGCGTTAAAAAGTGAGTTGGCCAGAACAACTAAATACGCTGTCCAATTAATATCAGTAGCGACGACGACGAAAGGCGTCTGCGTTAGCGTCGCTGTCGCTGAGATATGACGTTCATCGATACACATTCGTATCGCTCCGCTAATGTAGGTTAAAAATCCAAGCGATCGAGGATGAGTCATAAAAATGTGGTCACAACTAAAAGCGGGAACCAAGCAAATGCATATTTAAACGTAGCACCACCGGGGAAAGACGTCATTGAATTGATAAGGATTTGAGGAATAGAAACCGGGATAGGGACACGTCATCGACGCCGACGCTATCAGTTGCGGTTGGTTATAAGCCGAAAGAGTCAAGAGAGGCGGGTTCAATGAACATGCCGACACGTGTATGTGACTATGTAAAGTTCGGCGTATGTGTGTTGTTGGTGTGGGGGCCACACCTGTTGTCCAAGTTGTACAGAATATATGCATAAAAGCAATAAATCTGCGACGCAAAAAAACAACAACAAAACGTTCTTGGTACGATCATAAACCGAAAACTTGCTAATAAAAAAGAATCTCATGCGATCGACATGGTTGGTGACTCTGACATACTCTACTTAAGAGAAAAAAAGAAGGGACGTACTGTGTTTTGTAATCTTACGACCTGTCCATACTGCGTGAATGCAGGGTTTCCAAAAATTTGATGTAATATGTGAACGAGGATGGGAGTACACCCTTCAGCACGGCGACTCCCATGGGTCTATTGTGCTCCAAGAAAATATCACATGATTTTGTTTTGTCCCATTATATGTTCAAATTTGTGTTTTATTCGTGAAGCAAGTTGTATCCAGAAATGTGTATCATATTTTACGAAAAGTAATTAAATTATTAAATACTCTTTCAATCGGTTCATGATTATATATAAATTTATCAAAAATGCTTGGCTTTGGTAAATGAATTTAAATCTGTGTTCTTTAAAAATATCTCATATCTCTAAATGTCGGATAATTCAAAATACTTTTTTATATAATAGAAAGTTTTGGTAAAGCCATCAACAGAAAAGACCATGAATTTGTGCATTTATAGAGCATTTCTACAACAGAGACAAATAGGATTTTTTTAAATAAATTATATCGATAAGAATCTTTGAATTGTGCGTGTATGTATATACAGATAGATCTTCTATATACTTATAGGACAACAGACGTATTTTGCACTCACTTATTCTGATTACAAATACTTCAGTTCATTTCTACACGAAGACCTTGTCTGCAAGAGTCGCCCTACCCGTAGTTTTGGTAACGCCAGCACTGCTATTGTAGTTTCTGTGCTGCTTCACCATGTCTAGTTGACAATCCACAAGAGGGACCCTCTAACATTTTAAATTGTAACAAATTAAATTGTAGTTTTAGTGAACTTCTTTTTATTTATTTATTTTAATTTTTTGTAACTAGTATTGACGAGATTAAAAAAGTTACTTTTTGTTAGTAAATTTTGGAATTCTAAGATGGTGTTGTCTGCGAGATCTGGTGATTTATTTTTGCAAATAGATGAACGTAGTAAATATTTGATTACAAGTAAATAATTTCTTCAAATTCCGCCTAAACAGAATAATTAACTAACGCATGTACCCCACGTATCTAAAGAGTATACAAATGCCAAGAGAGCAAATAATTATGTGAACAAAAGAGAGCGCAGGAGATGGATTGCTTGACGAAGATTTGGCATGCCAACAATTTCCGCAAAACATGAAGATGGCCTGACCAGATAGCATGGCGGCGTCCAAGAAGTACTCCAAGTGGTAGCAGAAGCAGCGTGTGCAGACAAATATCAAAATGGGGCCAAGGCAATCGAGAGGCAACGACCAAGTAAATGTCGACCAACACACTTTGCCAAAAGTAAACGCGCGCGTAAAACGCTCGAGGCGACTGCGACGCGTTAGCAGCGCTGCTTCTGTTCTTGCGACGACGCTGATAACTTTTCAGCTTTTGTTTTGGTTCTGCACATTCGCCATGGTATTCTTGGTCAGAAATGATGCAGAAACCAAACAAAAAAAAGTATCTTTTTTGCTTACCAAAGTTAAGAGCAAATGAAGATCATGGGTATCTATTGAATAAGAGAAGATAGCTTGGAGAGATAATTGGGGTGTTGTGTTTGATCTTAAAGAAAGTAATTAACAAATTAATTTTGTTGTATAAGTTATAATTTTTAAACTGTTTTGGCCTTAAAAAGCAGTTTTCTAGAAGATCTAAGCTTTAAGTACAAGTTACAAAAAAAGGAAAACTTTGAAAAGATAGATTTTAAAAAAATATATAAAATCAAAGAAATAATACAAAAAATGCCCCAAAATGCTTCGAAATGCCGTGTACAGACATAGGTCGGACTGAAGTATTAATTATTTGGGTTGAATCCGAGCCTTAAGCTGATAATTTAAAAACAAAATAATCATAAGAAATAGATTCATTTCCTTCGAAAATATTGCCATCACTCTATAGGGCGAGCTTGGAATTGAATATCTCTCTTAATCGGTGTTCCAAGAGAACAGCAGGCCTTACGGTCTATAGACGATTTCAAACGGCTGTGTCTTTATTTAATAGAGATTTACTTAGACCAATTTCCTATATTTGCTAGCTATGCTAGTGCTATCCAGATGCATCAGTACTGCAGTGAGGAATCGAAACACCGATTTCACAAATGGTCATTTGTCACTAAATTTATTCGTTTTATATACCAAATTATAGTGAACACTGTCAAGTTTTTAAAAGTTTTGACCACAAAAAAGTATACTTTTTCCGCACTTACAAATTGTAGAGAATACCCAACTATATATAATATAACTATATATAAAGAGAAAAACTCTTTGCTGATTTAACGCAATTTTATGTAAATGTAAAGATTTTTCAAAAATAACCCAAACAAACCGGACTTTTTCATACTATTTTTGGAGCACTCCGGACAAACAGCTACTTAGTTCGTAATATTATACGCTTAAGAGTATAAATAAAAACTTCTCTAGAAATTATCTATTATATTCTGTAAAAACTTTTTGAAATCTAAGTAGTATCAAGTTCCATAAATTAGATCTTAATTCTCATGCGAAACTTTTAAAAATCTTTTATAAGAAATTTATTAATTGTATAATATGTTATATATGCACATATTACTTTTATTTTTAAATTTTTTATTTAAAACATTATTATTTTATGTATTTCTAAAATTTAAGTTACTTCCGATTTTTTAAGTAAATCATTGTGCAATTATAAAAAGTATAAAGGTACAACAAATAAAAATTATGAACTGTTCTTAATGGTCATTAGTTTTCGTTTTAGATAACAAAATTTAAAGTTATGTAAAGTAAAAGGATATTTTAGTACCATGATCATTATCTAAACACACAGCTGGTGGTCCAGAACTACTGTATCCTGCCTTATCCTGCCTATACCTAATTAGTATTGTCATTGTTAATGTGAAACCAGTTTTGTGCCCATGCAAGTGCTACAATCTCCTAGTTAAGATAATACTAAATCATTCGCAAAAGACAGAAAATAAAAAGCAGACGACTAATTTACTTACTGCTAGAGAATTTCGTAAAATTCATTCACAAATAACTCGAACAGCCTTTCAACCCTTGTAATGACATATCCCCTAAATGACTGGGTTCATTTATCGTACGAATTTTCTCGCAATTATGGCAGGCAAGGTTCACTGTACTCGTTACCTTATACAGCAAATGTATTAATAACTTGGTAACAACGGCAAAAAAAAGAAACAATAATAACAATAAAAGCAACAACAACAAAAAATTAAATAAAAAAAAATCAGCTCGTACATCAAAACTGCCTTTAAATCTTGTCAGTGTCAATAAAATGCGAATATATAAATTGAAACTCGGACTGAAAAACGGGCACCGCTCCCTTTTTAGCCATAAAGCAATTTGAAAACAAGCTTAATGCATAAACCACAGGCACATCCCCAGATCCTCGTTGGCGGCAGTAAAAATAATGAGTTTGGGAACTTTGAAACACACAGCTGTTCTTAAATGCTTCAAACTGTTGGAAAGGTAGATTTTTAAAAAACGAAGAGCATGAGAGGGTGATCTTGATATACGCCATTAAGTGAGTGAGGCAAATTGTTAATTGCTGTAACTTTACAAAAGTGTTGCAACCACTTAAAGTAAGTTTAATTGTTTAATGGCGATAAGTAAATCGGTCAATTTAACTTATTTTTGTTGTAAAGATCTGAGAAAAAATTCACGTATGTCGGCTTATTATTGTGAAACTTAAACCGATGCATAAGGGAACTCTACTAATTAAATTTTGTTGAATACTTAAGGATACTTACTCTCCATATATGTGTCTATATTCTATCTTTATACATGTTATGAGAGAGCAAAGTTGGGAACAACCAAAGTTAATCTATTTAGTATCTACGAGATCTATGGAACAATTCATTTTACTTTTAAAAATTTAATCACAGCTCTTTTAAATTTATTATAACTTTTAAACATAATTCCAAACTTTTTACAGTTAAAATTCCACAATCCCAACGAAATCTGTCAAATACGCCGTTAATAGGTATTTGTTCTATGATAGATCCATCAGGGCTTTCGTTGCAGGGGGAAAATGTGGAGTTTTTCCTAAACTATTTTGATTTACTAAACATTGAAACATTAAAATAGATCCTGCCTCGGAAAAAGTGCTTTAAGTTATTTTTCGAACTGAACTTGAGATTGAAGAATTCACAATTTAGATGCTTTCCATATCTGTGTGTATGGAGAGCCTGAGCGAAAAACTTTTAATCCCAAGCTTACAACAACTTTATATAAACATTATGATAGACTCAGAGATTTTCTATATCGTTTTTAACACTCAAAAAAGTTGTACCAACCCTAAAACACAAAATATAATAGTTGCTATTTTGGAGAGTTTTAGATATTTTCGATATTCTTTTAAACATGTAAAATAAATATCTTTGTGAGAGATTTGGGATTTTTCAAATCATTTCATCTCAAACGTTTTAGCAATCTTAAAAAAGAGCTAAATATAATCATTGCTATTGGTGACAGATTTTAGATTTTGGAAATCTTTTGAACTATGCAACATGTGTAAGCTAAAAAACTTAAAAAAATAATTGCTACTTGCTAGAGATTCAAAGATTTTCCATGTCCTTTTAAAGCACTCTTAAACTGTTTACCAATCTTTCAAGAACTAAATATAATAATTGATATTTGTAAGAGATTTAGAGATTTTCGATATCCTTTTAAACACTTGTAAACATTTGTAAATGTTTTAACAAGCTTAAATTAACTATGTATGGCATTTGTTATTAGTGAGAGGTTCAGAGATTTTTTTATATACTTACTACTTGAAAATGTACCAAGCTTAAAAGAACTTTATACAATAATTGGCTCTTTGTGAGCGATTAAAAGATTATCGCTGTGCTTTTAACCATTCATGCGAGGAAGCTCTAAGCTTCAAAGAACTTTATATAATAGTTACTGCTTGTGAGAGATTTAGAGATTTTCTATATCCTTTAAGTCACACGTAAATGTTCTACCAAATAACTGCGCATAATAAGCAAAAACTTTGCTCCAATTTGTTATAAAATGTGAATAAGATGTACCTGTAGTATGTATTTTTGCAATATCTGTAGTACGAACTCTGTACCAATAGGTGGCGCCACCGTCAATTGGCATTTAAAAGAAATACTTTTACTTTAAGGAATGACCTATTGTATATATGACAAAAAAATAAGTCCTTCAATAGCACATCCTGGTTTGCCAAAAATACATAACATTTCTTTTCAAGTCTCGAGCTCATTGCTTCAAAATTGTAAGCCAAATAAAATTGCCAACTGGCTGCATTGCTCTGAATGAACATAAACTTTTTAATGTCAGAGCATAAAATTTAGAGGACTCACTATAATTACATTGCTCCGATTTTGAACTGAGTAACCAGCGTCGGTTCGTCTACCCCCCTTAAAAGGGAAACTTACAATAAGCATTTAATCAGCGATATATACACTCCCCCTCAAGTCGTAAAGCGCTTTTGGAATTTGCCAAATTAAAAGTCAGCTAATAAAAAAAAAAAAAAAATAACCAAAAACTAAATAACGCCAACGGTGACGGCAACGACGACTGCGACGCGACACAAGTCATTGATCGCTGGCGGCACATTGTGCTCGCCGCTGTTGTCATAATTAAACGCGACACAAAATAATAATAAAAAAACTCGCAGTCGCATACAGTGTTGGACAACAACAACAACAAAAAAAGGAACAACAACAATGAGACAACAATAAATTCTTCAATTAACATTTGCCCAGGTAAAAGCAAAAAAGCGTCAAAAAGAACCGTCAAGAGAGTGCGGCAGCAGTTGCAAAAATTGTTTTTTTTTTGAGAGAGAACGCAAGAGAGCGTAACCGTTTTTTAAGTCAAGCTGTGCACATGTGTGTGTGTGTGTGTATGTCCGTGTCAGGATCATTTGCATTTGCATTGTGCAGTTGGAACGCGCAAGGTGTCGCATGGTCTCAGCAGCAGCAGCAGCAACAACGAAAACAACAATAAGGCAAACTGATTAAAATGCATTAAAAACAACAACATTAACCAAATTCAAGTGCTGATTGTTGTTGTTGTGGCAAAAAAGTGGGCACGTCGTGCATATTTTGTGTGTGTAAATAGACTGCGAGGGTGGTCCTTGAAGTTACGAAAAATTTAGTTGTAGTTTTAAGAAAGAATTTGTAGGATTCGATATTTCAGTTTGTAAAGACAAAACAAAGTTGATCATAATTTTATATAACACGATATTTTGTGCTGTATCTTAGGCATTTTAGCATATTTCTAGCGGAAGCTCATGCCGACATTAGATTATACAGGAAATACAAAACTAGGGATATAGCGAGAGTTCCTTAAAATCGTACCGCGATAAATGCGTTGACTAGTTTTAAAATTAATTCGGAAATGGAATGAAACTTTACCATGTGGGATTATGGAACAACATTTCATTTAACTACATTCCCAGAAATGAAACAATAGTGGAACAAGATGTCAATTCACAATATTCCTGCAAATGAAACAGGTGATAGTCTTCCAAAAGTCGATGTCGCCAAATTATTAATGGAGTCTGAACCTGTTTGTTTCACTGTCAGATACAGCACAAAACAGTTTCTAAGAGAAGTGGTGACATCCAGTGGAGAAAAAAGTCCTGTTGACCTACTTAAAAAGAAAAATTATCTGTTGGACATAGAACCCCCTCAGAATTCGCATTGGACCACTCACCCTTCACTATAGTCTCAGGTAACTCCACGTTAACTCCACGGTGATCATATTGAAAGACCAAACATTGCAGATCATAAAATAGATCACCGCAGTAGGCCTAGACAATGATCTTAAGAGTAGATCAGTGCACAATAAATGCTCACGGTTAGTAATGCATAAAATCCTCTCAACTTATTATTACTGTATCTTCGGTTGTACGGGTTATATGCGGAAATTTTGATTTTTGTTCCGCCAGGTCGAATAATTGTATAACAGAAATTTATATATTCAAATTTTCACAACAGATTTGAACTAACTAATATATCTTCAAACACAAAATGTTGTAATGGCTCAAAGCGAATAAATTAAAGTGACAATAGTAAGATAGATATAGCAGTCATACTATTTCGGATATTTTAAGCTAAATTACAATAGAAAAATTATTACACTTTAAAATCCGATTTAGCTAAGACAATAGCATACATTTAAGAAGCTATAGCTTGTATAATATTCGACAAAAAGATCAAAACCCACTTAACTTAAAATGTTTATATTATAAGCAATAAAAGTGATAGTTAGGCATAATTAGAACAAGCTAGAGCAAAGTCATCTTAAGATTCAAAACATCTACTGTACTTTCATTTTTGTGGCACATTGTCACTTTTAAAACGTTTTACAAAGAATCCAAATAACATGCTGTACTGCTATTATTCTCCTAACTTTGGAAGTAGATGCATGTTATATGGTAGAATGTCATGAATGTTACTTTTGATTTATATTGTGTTCAAACGAAATTTTAAGATTTTTTACAAAAATTTAGTTTATTAGTTGCCCAGTGCTAAATATTATAAAATAAAAACTATTTTTTTGTTAATTAATTTTCGGCACTTTTGTTCTTGAAGAACTCATAGGAATAGAATTAACAATTTATCAGCAATGGCCAAAGTTTTAGTTTTTCATTGTATCGTCTAATATTGGAAAATCAAATTTTCTTGAATGTTTTTTTTTTTTTACTTATGCAAATATTAAGTATTATTTTTGTTTATTATTTTTTGCGTTTTGTAAAGTCATAACAATTTACATAGATTTGTTTTCCAGTAACTTATATTTTAAAATATGGCGTTGATATAAAAAAAATGATTGTTAATTAATATTTGGTCACATTAGTACTTGAAGAACTGACGGGAATTTAAGAATATGTTTATTTCTTTTTAAATTTACTAAATAGTTTTTTTTGTAGCAGTTGGCTTATTTTTGTTTTGTTCTTACGTTTCATTGTATTATCTAGTACTGGAAAATTCATTCTATTTGCAATGTTTTTCAATGTTTTATCTGAGCTACCAACCCAGCGAATGCCATTTTAGGAACGTTTATGCGCAGATCAGTTTGAAAAAAAAAAATAAAACTTAGATTAAGATTTTAAAACTTAATGTTTGTTCTTGTATGAGAAAATTCACTAAATAAAAGCAATGTTTTAATAAAAAAAATTAGCAAATATTGGTAAATTCATTTTTCTTAAATAGTTTTTATTTTTTTTTATTTTTGCAAATATTAACTATTCGGCAGCCCTCGTACGTGTAAAACCAAAAAAAGTAAATTGAATACAAAGAACAAAAAAAAGCTGAGGCAGGCTCGCACTTGTTGTTGTTGTTCTAGTTGGAGCGCTGTGTGTGTGCGTGCGTGTGTGAGAGTGGTTGCTGTGCCGCGTGCCAGCCGGTATTAGTCACCGGCGGCGGCGCAGCAGCAGCGGCTACTAGCCGACGGCAGCCAAGAAGACGACAACAGCGGCAAAGCGCGCCGAGTGATCTATGAACCAGCAAAGCGAGTGGCCAGCATGCTGAAATAAGCGCCAAAACAAACGACAGCCAAAAATTCAGGTAACACGCTAGGCGCCAAAGCAACAACAACAACAACCGCAGCAGCGGCCAAAGGTGTTTGCCAATTTGAATGCACACGTGTGTGTGTGTACTGGACGGACATTGACGCGGGCGACCACCAAATGTGCGCATGTATTAGTCACAAATGAAAAAGAAACCAAAACATTTTGAGCAAAAAAAAATTTGTTGTGCATTTTTGTGATGTTTTTTTTTTTTCGGCGCGTCGACGCGCGCGTTTGCGCAGCGGCAGTGACGCCGTTTCATTGCCATTTGTGTCGCCGTCAGCGTCAGTCGTTGCTTTGCAGTCATTAACAGCGCAACAGAGCGTACGCGTTGCCGAACGAACAGCTTGTAAGCCGAAGCGCATGCAACGAGTGAAAACGAAACGATCAGCGTGCACAATGGTGCGTGTGTGTGTGAGTGTTGGTGTGTATGTCGCCTGCCTCTGAGCGCAGGTTTATCAAAATTCGATTTTCATTTTGTGCTTTAATACATTTTGTGCCTTACTGCCGTGTGGAAGTGTTTTCGTTGGCAGGAGCAGCTGCCGTCGCCCGCTAAGCAAAAGATCTTTTGAGCAAGAAAAGAAAAACAAATTAAATGCAAAAAGAAAACGTGCGCAGCAATAAAATTGTGTAGAGTGCAAAAAATTAAAAAAAAAAAGTGTAAAATATATTGAAAAAATAAATAAACAAATGTCAGCTGACAGCAGTCTTTGCAATTGTTTGTGCAGTAAGCTTAAAATAATAAAAAAAAATAAAACAATAAAAATCACTAAAAACAAAACAGAAATCACGTAATTTAATACGCGCGCGCAAAAAAAAAAATTAAAAACAACAAACGCAGCGGCAAAGTTTAGAATACGCGCAGCTTTTCTCTTTGTCTTGTGTACGTTGTTTGTGTCTGTGCGCTTTGTTGATCCTCTTCGCATTACCGTTGCACAGCCGCCATTTGCCTAATGCAGTGCACGTGTGTGCGTGTGGGTGTGCGTGCAACGCTGAGACTGCGTTTTCCTTGCTAGAAATCTGAAAGCTTTTTTTGCAATTACAAAGTTTTTTAAAGTTGCTTTTTGAAAACTAAACTACATAGCTTTGCCGTTTCTTTAAACAAAATAAACTGTGCCAAAAAATAATTTTATATTTATAACAAATTTCTCAAGTAATAAATAACAAATAAACTGGAAACGTAATAAAATATGCTTACATATTATATTTAAGCTGCATATATATTGCACTGAAGAAAGTGAGTCACTGCGCCATGTGAAATTGTATACATCTTTGGTAAAAAATATAAAAAATAAAATTAATTAAAACAAAAAAATCGTGTTAGTGTGATTACATAAGGCGATGAAACATCAACTAAAAATAAAAATTACGCGCACTTGGTTTTTAAGAAGTCTTTTAACCAAAAAAAAGAAAAAGTACTGCTTCAAAGAATAAATTTAAGAAAAGTGTCATCTATGCACAAGTTAGTTGACTTTTTGTGCAAAGTTTTTAAGAAAAATCGCCATTAAATATATAAAATATATATTTTTTTAAACATCCCAAAAGCAGTTTAAAAATATAAGCACAATATAAATCAATAACTTGCGTAAGATCCTTTAACATCAAACCAAAGCATAATTTGGAAAATGCAACGTAATTGAACGCTTTGATTTTAACAAAAGTGCTACTGCGTGCTGGCAACATTTGTTTAATATACAAATTTAGCAAATTTTTTAAATATAAAATTCTAGAATTTTTAGTAAAACTTACTTTTACAGAACAATTATTAAAAAAAAAAACATTTTAAGTTTAATCGAATAATATTGTGAGGTATTCGACATACACTTCAACTTGTTCATTTATAACTCAATTTAACAAAAATAAGGATAATAAATATATTATTTCAAAAATTTAAATTTTAACTGTGTTAAAGCGCTTTATGTGCAATAAAAGTTTAAACGATGAAACCAATTTGCATTCAATTATAAAATAAAAATTTTCAAAATACATAAAAATTAAATTCAGTCAAATATGTTAATTAAACTATAATGAATATTTTCTTCCGAACATACTTAGTTTAATATAATAAAATAAATAATTAATATAATATTGAATACACTACACATTAAATATAAAAAACTATGATTTTTAAACACACAAAAAATAACTTACATTTTTTTAGTTAAAACTTCAAAATAATTATTTAAATAAAAATTAAGTAAACACTAAAATTTTGTATAGAATCTATAAGATTATTATTTTATTCCAAAGATCATAAAAAAAGTTAATTAAATTCCATTTAAAAGAAAACAACAAATAAATAATTCAATAAAACAACAAAATTTTGCATTAAACGATGATTGCCTGAATCGAAAACACAGAACAGTAGTAATAAAATTTATATATAAAACAAGGAATTATTTATGTTCAAAATAAGTTATTCCGGCTGGCCCCCGAAGGGGCCTCACATAGATCAGAATGATCCTTAGCGTTTATGTTCAAAATAAAATGAATAAAATAATAAAATTGTTTATTAAAACTGCTTGAAAAACAAATTTTAACACAAACAAATTAAAAAAAAAAATATTTATAACGTATGAAAATTTCAAAAACCTATTCAAAGTTTCAATAAAAATTAATAAAAAATAAATCATTAAGCAAAAAATAAATCGTAAAGGAATATAATATACACAAAATGTTTTGAAAAAAACTAAAAAAAAAACTTCTTTATATTTTTCATAAACTAAAGAATTAGATTAAATGAAACTAGAAAATTGCAATTTTTGTAGCTTACAAATTTTAGAAACACACAAAAAGATTAATGAAACGTACAAGAAAATATGAAGCCAAATATATTGCAAAGCTTAAACAAATAGCAGCAACAAATGCAATTTAATACAAAATTATTTATTATAAAATATTGTCTTAATATAATTTTTTTCATATTTTAGTGCAAATACAGTGCAGCAGTTGCAAAACAACAATACAGCAAAGTGTTTATTTAAATGTAAATAATACTGCAGATTATATCAGCGAAAAATTTATTTAATTATTAAAAAAAAATAAATAAGTATAAAAATTGTGCAAAAAAATATTTAAAAAAAAAATACAGCGAAAAACCAACAACAAAGAAACATACATAACTTGTGATAAACGTTGATAAATTGTTGAAGCTGTTGTTGTTGTTTTTGTAGTTAACTTAAATGCCGTAAAAATGCAACACAGCAGCAACCACAACAACAATAACATTAACAACAACAACAACAATTTGCAGCAACAACAGCTGCAAATGCTGCAGCAGCAACAACAGCAACAACAACAGCATCAGCAGTCGCACAATAATTTGCGCGATAATTATGCTGTTTGGCCCAACAACAACAATAACAACAACAATCTTAATAATATCATCAGCAACAATAATAACAATAACAGCAACAGCAGCAACAACAACATCAACAATAACAATGCCAATGCATTGCAATTGGCAATGTGGATAGCAGAGAACAACAAGCAGCAGCAGCAGCAGCGCCATATTAACAACAATAACAACAACGATAGCGTGAATGTTAATTACAATCAGCATTTAATGCTGCCCCAACAGCAGCAACAACAACAATACATGCAACAGCAGTACATCAACTACACGCAACAACAACACTTGACGCAAACAACAACAACAACGCCCGCGAATAGCTGCTACTATGCTACACAACTGCAACAACAACAACAGCAACATCAGCCGCAGCAGCAACAACATCAGCAGCAACAATTTTTGGCACCGCATCCACAACTCTCGCCCGCTGCTGCCGCTGTGCCACTACAACGTCTACTGCATTCGCCACAATCGACGCATGTGCCACAGGATCTGGCTGCCACGCATTTAAGCTGCGCGTCGCCGCAGCTGGTGCGCGCTCATCTGCGTGGCAAATATGGCACTGGCGGCGGGGGAACGCCTGGCATTGGCATGCGCACGGATTCGCAACGCACCTCCAACAACAACAACAACAACAACGTGAGTATAATCTTTTTTCGATTTTTCATATAATTTTTTGTTGCTTCGCTTTATTTTCAACGATTTTGTTGTATTTTTGTTGCTTGTATATTTTCTGCGGTTTCCACCCATTTTGTATGTTGCGGTTATTGTTTTCTTTTTTATTTGTTATTTTTTTTGCTGTTTCTGCTGCGACTTTTTGTGGGCGGCGCTTATATTGTTGTTGTTGCCGGCCGTCAGTGTGGCCAAAGGTGGAGTTTAGCGTGCATCTTTTAAATTGCGTCTTAGTTTTATGAAACGTTGTTCAACGTTTGTCATTTTACAAATGGCCGACCACTGGGCGTATACGTTATGCGCTTTATTGCATTGCGCATACGCAGTGTGGTACAAGGGTAGTGCAAAATTGTTTGCAATGTTACACGACATTTTTTGGAGGACTCTCTGTGCTTGCATGCGTAACGCACTTAGCTGTAGGTTCTTGTTTTAATCAGTTAAAGTGTTCTTGATGCTTTACTTTTATTTTATTTTTGCATTGGTGATCCGCTCTGTCACAGGCTACTCCATAAAAGCAAAAAGACAAATCTCAATTTAGTTACGAACAAATGTTCAATAAAGACTAGAAAGTATTTTATATGAAATGAGAGACTTTGATAGATTTTGCTTATGCTTTAAATGGTCAGACAGACTTTGATGGATTTTGTCTGTTTTGAATGGTAAAGGATGTTTTATTCGAGGTATGGAACTTTAAGTTGGCATTACTGTTCGATTCGTCGATTCTTCGAGATTGCCATTGTTCCCGATTTTCATAAGCGAATTTTGTTTAGCAATGAAGCGCACTTCTGATTGAATGGCTACATCAACAAACCAAATTGTCGCATTTGGAGTGAAGCTAATTCTCCAGTATATGGCGAAATAACGTTACATTGAGAAAAACTGACTGTTTGGTGCGCTTTATGGGTTGGTGGAATCATTGGTTCGTACTTCTTCAAAAACGGTGATGACCAGAACGTTACAGTCAATGGTGATCGGTATAGAGCCATGATTACTAACTTTTTTATTCCCGAATTGAACAGCCATGATGTCCAAGAGCTGTAGTACAAACAAGTTGGCGCAACATGTCACACAGTTAGTGCCACAATGGATTTATTGAAAGACACGTTTCGTGATCGCCTAATTTCACGTTTTGGACCTGTGAATTGGCCTCCAAAAGCTTGTGATTTAACACCACTTACTGTGGGGCTATGTAAAGTCATTGGTCTAGGCGGATAAGCCAATTCAGCTTGACCATTTTGAAGACAACATTGGCCGTGTCACTGCCGATATATGTTGGAAAAAGTAATCGAAAATCGGACGTCCGAACCAGCCGTGGCAATCATATGCCAGAAATCATATTTAAAATGCAAAGCCACAAGATTATCTTACGTATAAAAAATATTCTTGTTTTATTGCACTTTTAAAGTTCTGTACCTCTAGAAAAAAAAAACACCCTTTATTTGCTGCTTCAAATTGCTTTAAAATTGTACTCAACTTTTCAACATCTTTAAATGGTGTTAATTTGAATTTTTTGAATAGACATGTATATAAAAAATAAAATATAATATGGAATTCCTAAGTTTTTATTTTGTACCTGAATTTACTTGGAAGTGTAACTCAAGAATGTCAAATTTTGCGATTTAAAATTTTTTTTTTCAAAAAAATAAAAGGTTCTCTCCAAATTTGTATATTATACTTCAAATTCTTTTCAAGAATATCAAAGCTTGTCTTTTTTCATTTTTTACAGATAGTAAAAACAACTCTCTAATACTTATTCAGCAGTTTTCTATTCTAATACAGTTGCTCGAACTTTAGGCTTTTCATGTGAAAATAATTATGTATCTGTATATAACCCATCAACAACTTTTTGCAACATTTTGTTAAATATTATCAAAAAGCCATTTCATATTTATGAACTGCAAATATTTTCCAAAGTTCAACCCGATGCGTGGGAAATGTTGAAGCCGCTCCCCAAAAATCCCAACCAATAATGGGGTGCTTGTGTATGCTTATAATTTAATTTGTTTGCATTTAACCCAAACATGGAGGGGCTTCAAAATCCCAGAACCCCATCGACTTTTACGCATTTAAATTAAAGCCGCAGACAATTGTTGACATAAAGCATATTTAAGCTTTAAAGGTTGAATGCACCAGCGTCGTCAACACCAGTCAATGTCAGCACAAAGTAGCCTCAATTGTTAATTAAAAAAAAAAAGAAAAAAGTTGTTCACTATTTTTACAACAAAAGTTCAAAACGTCATCGATTATAAATACGTTTACAACGCAACTAACTGGCTGTTTGGGCCCTGTGACGCATTTAGTGTATTCTTGGTTGTCGCGACCCAGAGTCTACTAACTATTGTACTTGGCTTGTATCTACCTCTTATCGTGCGGGTGTAAAGACGTCAGTTCCGACAACGACGAACTGTTACCAGATAAGAAGAAAACTTAAAAGTCACGAACTTGGCAGCAACAGAATGTGTCCGGGGGCCAGGAAGTAAAAAAGCTGTGAAACAAAAGTTAAAAAAAAAAAAATATTAAAATGGCAAATTTGTTTTACGAAAGCCAAACGGAAATGCCAAGACACGAAGACCTGCCTTTATTTATTTGTGCGCAAGACGAAAGCGGAACGTCTTTATCTATGACAACATAAACTCAATATTTTGTTGAAAGTGATAGCTAAGTGTGTTGTTGAATTATCTGCTAAATTTTGTAGATTTTGGGTTTATAATATGGAACTGCTGGGTATAGCATGTCATGCAGCAAATAATTGTCATGATCATGTTCAACATTCTCTGATGCCTAGAGAATTACAAGTCACAGTAGTTTCTAATAAAGTTGGCCCTAAAGTTTAGAAGCAACTCTTTTACAGGATATTGTCAACAATTTACAAAAAAAAAATCCTTTTCTTTTACTTTTGAAAGCTCAATTAACTTAAACAACAAATGTACTAAGATTTTCAATCAACCACAGTCTAAAAAAATTGTTGGAATAAATTAGAAAAAATTAAGTGTGGAGAATCTTGTAGTCTTGTAGAATCTTGTCTTTTCGACACAGACGTAACATTCTTTCCCGGTTTCCGTTTTGGAACATTCTATAGATATTCGTTACTTCCCTAAGAGCGAAGCTTTAGTAAAATTTTCAGAACATATAATTTTTAGGTTTCTTCAACTTGAAATATTTTTCATAAATTTTAAAATCTAAGTCTAATTACGCCAATAATCTTTCAAATTTACCTATACTAGAAGACTTGAAGTATTAGGTATTTAAGTGATATAACTCATTTTGTATATGTTGCTGTAAGTTACTTGGAAAGAAATTAGTGATTTCTAGACAGACGCGAAGATTTGTTAAATATTGTATTAAGACAAAATTTGTAGTCATTTTTAACAATTATTCAAAAATATTTATATATATAAAAACAGTTTATTTAACACAGAAATTCAGATGAATTAATTAACTTTTCGTAAATTTTTTTTTGGCAGACGAGCATGGTTGTTGTTTGTATATTGTGAAGATCTGCGTACGTGAGAACATTAAGATCATACCTGAGACATGGCCAAATAGCTCTTGCTGCCTTCCATATCGCAAACACCTTAACTTGTAAAAACAAAACAACGGCAAATTGTAAAATATTGGTCCAAATTATGCCGTAGGCCCGGCCCATAAACACCAAACAGTGATTTTTTGGTATGCATTGGTAGATCCACCAATGTTTCTGCTTGTTGTTCAGTTCTAATGTCGGCATTTGGTTATTGAGTGTTTATGATGAGCTTCGTCATTGAACACAATTTTTATTTTAATATAATTGTTATCTGACCATCAGTTTTGTAGAATAATTTTAATATTTTTGTAAGCGTTTTTTGTTTGTAAGTCAATTCATGGTGGAATTTTTGACAGGAAGACAAGGCAGTTTAATCGCAGCAGCTGTTCAGATCGATATGGCCAAGTTAGTAGTTGCCAAAAATTGACTCTTTGTCTTAAATTAAGTAGCGGTAATTCTCGCTTATAAAACTTTTGGCGATTTGGCTAGAACATAAAGTACCAAAAGGCTTATTTGGCAAGAGTTTCTAACCAGCTAGATTTCAGACCCACGAATAGCTTCTCTCGTCTTTAGCATTATTTATGAGACACAATAACGAAATGTTATAAATTTGCAGATTACAATGAAATTAAAAATCGCATAGATTTTCAACAAAGAATTTAGCATTTGAATTTAATATACGACATAACGATAAGACAATTAGACTAAACATACCATTCCTTTTTTGGCCAAATCAAATGGGCCATGCTAACTACCTAACTTTCATAGCCAATAATTAAACATACAGAAGAGAAAAAACAAAAACACTTAAAACTAAAATAAAATTAAGTTGACTGCTTGTTTTATATTTTTAACACTTAAAAACCTTGACTAAAACAGCTGATTAGCGCTAATGGCTTAATGCAAGTGATGGTCAAGATTGTCAGCAGCACATGGCAGCAGGTTGTGTAGAGAGAGAGAGAGAGAGAGAGGGAGGAAGGGTAGGTGTTGGGGTTCCAGCCAACAAGTGAGCGTTGCACCAATTTGCGACGCAATAAATGATTTAACCAAATTAATGACTTTGTTGTAGAACGGCTGTGCAGTCAGTCAGTCAGTCAGTCAGTCAGTCAGTCTTACAATGCCGCAGCTCATTAAATTTTAAGCATACAAAATAATAACGACAACAAAAAGTTAAACGCCTGCAAATTAAAGTTGTTAATTTTTCAGCGCTTAATTGTTTATTTTTTTTTGTTTTGATTTTTTTATTCTTTTTTTGTTGTAAAATTAAAAATATAAAAATATACAAAAGGCAAGCGAGCAAGTAGTTGTCGCTTTGCAAAGTTCAAGGACCTACTTGCTGAGAGAGTTCACTTTATTAGAAGGGCCGACTGGGAAGGTTTTATTCATTAAAAGTTACTTCCTGGCAGATGAACTTGAGTTTAAGCGGGTATAAACATTTTCTTTATGTCTATAAAAACAAACAGTAGACGAAGACATTCTCAAATTGATGTAACGTATGAGCAGGGTGACTTCAAAAGATTCCATATCCATCAGACTGTAGTACACAGTAGTCCCCTTGTATAACTTTAGTCTATGTGGACCGATAGCACGGAACTTTAGTGGTATGACTCCAGAAGCAAACTAGACATTGTCCAGTGAGTACAGTCTACGATTCTGAGAACAATTACTGCTGCACCGACGGAACGATGTAACTACGGGGGAAAAATCGAAACGCCTGTAAAAGCTGACTTCCATGCAAATCTCTTCCAAGAAAACTCAGAATTTGCAGTGAAAATAGACTGCACTGCAATGATTAATCAGCGCAAAAAAATACAACTATTTAATAATTGCAATAATTTGAATAACTCTTGTTAGTTTCTTGAGGAAAGTTAAGATTCAATAAATGAAGAATTAAAAAAGGGATAAAGCTCTCATAGTATTCTTCTCTGAAGATATCGTTGTTGTTAAAATCTATATATTTTGTACTAAATTCGTTTAATTTCTTATATTTCCTAATATCTTCTACATAAATTAGCAATTCTAAGCTATCGCAAATTCCAAAGCTACCATAAGGAAAATCGTTCCAAGAATAGTTTCTATTCAATTCTATTGTATTCCATTTGCTTTTGAAGATATTATAACCAAGTCGCTTTTGGCTGCCATTACAGCCTATTCTTAGCGCTTGATGGTAGCCATTTCACGGAGGTTTTGGACAATGGTGCAGCAATTTCAATCTTTCACTTTGATGGAATCAATTGAGGCGCTTACTTGGTCTGGAGCATATGCAAGTGAAAAAGGATCAGGACAGTAGAACAGTCAGTCTCCTATAATTCCAAGATACTTAGAAAGGAAACATTAATTATTCATTATTTATTTAGAGGTAGTACTAAGTACAGTTGACCTTATAATTAAACAATCGGAAAATTAAGATATATTACACAATAACGCGAAAAATATAATACAAATTTTATGCGTATTAAAGTGGGGAGCGTACTCGTCTCTAAATCGGAAGGTCGGTGGAACGATTCCGCCCAGCAACACCGGCGCATTTGGCTAGCAAATAGTTGCTATTTACCTAGGAAAATCTCTATTAATAAAGACATCGCCGTTCGTATTGGGGACAGTTGAACCCATGCGGCACCCTTGGAGCGATAACTTAGGTCAAGGGGAATAAATTTGTTCATTTATTTTATTCTTATAACTAGCCTGATGGGTGAATCTTTTGCAGATACAAATATAGATCACACATCTATGGCTGGCTCGAAATTTGGACTTACAATGTAAAAGTTAAAAACAGGAAGTAACATGAAAGTTGAAATATTTGGGAACAAATGAGTTTCATACTTCATAGTTGGTCAAAAAAGCTCGATTTGGCGAATCAAGATGAGTTCAGATAGATAAAAGTAGAAGAAAAATGAAAAAAATATGCATAGAATCTGCTTAGTCTTCACCGTTCTCACTTCTTTCGATGTACTATAGCAATTTATTATTTTAAATTGTTTCATATTTACACCATTTATTATAAAATGTTTTTAAGATTACAAAATCTATAGAAATACATATACACGTAATTTCTAAACTGAAATTAATACTTGTAGCTGCAATTAATATTAATATGAATCACCGAATCGATTTAATATAATCGTAGAACAGCAAGTTCAATGTTTTATATGTAATTTAAACCCATATCTTGTTTTTTTTATAAATTATTCCATTTAATTAGCTAGTTTTGGTTAAGACATTCAATAAATCGCTATTGTTCTTAAGATAACACAAGAAATTGGCTCCCCTATATCAACAATTGCCGCTATTTCCGTTTTTATGAGGGAGACCGATCGACCGCTTGGTGTGAGCTTATTTCAATGAAATATGATGAATCAATTTGCTTACACAAAAAAAAATTTGTTTAATAAGCTAATATCTAATCGAGCAATATTTTTTTCCTTCTAAAATTAAGTTTTATGAACATTTATAATGAAACCAAGTTAGCCCTTATGGCAAACTATAAATCGCCTAATATTATTCACGGAACTTAACTTTTCCAAGTATCTTGCCATTAGATAAGCTTTCTACCGAAATTATTGATTCAAGACCATAAACAGGTACATGCAAACTTAATTGATCTATAAATATCTAAATTAAAGACTATAAAGATATACCTACCCAAAGTTTCTCAAGCAAACTTTCTTGAGAAATAAGGAGTGCTTCTTATATGCACTTGGCAGTGGAACTATTATAAATTACAGCAACAACTCATTACTGTAACGAACTGAATTTTAAGTGCCGGAAATACCTGCTTACTAAGCACCAGATAGTTATTTCCTATAGCATAGTTTTGGGCTATCCGCAAGTGTTCGTATTTGCATTTTTGAATAAACAAACAAATAAAATATAGTAGAAAAAGAAAAAGGAATACCAAACAGTTGTTGCTTATTTGACAAAAAAAAAAAAAAACTTTCCCAATGTTAGACGCTGTGGTATGATTAAACTTATTGTTCCCAGAATTTCGATAGAATTTCTACGAAATCGAAGCTTGCAATGACGTAGAAAAGTGACGCGATTCACAAACAAGTTTGTGCTGTCTCGCAAAGTCTGACTACTTTTAACTATTTATAAATAAAAGCAAATAAATAAGTTTGCGAGCACGAGACATATGCATAACGTCAGTAAGCCATTTATATTATTATCAAATAAATATGATAAGTACGTAAAATATTTTATTTTTGTGTATTTTATATAGATATTTTATATGATTTGTTTATACAGTTGCCTCGAATGCATAACTCTCTTTACCACATAAATTCCCTTTTAATTGTTGCAACTAAATCTTTTTGTAAATAGTTTATGGAATTTTAACTAAGTTAATATTTTTCTAAGAAATTTTTTCTGACGTATAAATATTACTAAACAGCTGTGAATGCGTTTGTATGTTTGTTTTTCAACTTTATCACGCGATTTTTTATGGCTACAAAAAATTCAACTACTTTTTTTGACAGTATAAAACCTTTTCTCTTATTTGTTAAACTTTGGTAGAAAGTTCTCGATCAAGCTGGCATTTCATGTTCAGCAAAAACTTTGAATCAAAATTGGTTGTGCAATACAATTTTGGTGTTCTGTTCTTATCTCAATAATAGAAAATATATACAACAACTATATGAAAAATCGGCAAACAGTCGTACTTCGCTTAAAGCAACTGTACATAATTCGGTTTAAATATTGAGAATATGTTGCAGAAAAAAACGGCCTTAAAAATTATTAACGCGAAAAATGAATGCAAAAATCATTAAGCTGCTATAAATAAAATAAGATATATAATACTCTATACTTCTGCATAACTATGAAAGCTTTTTCTGAAAAAAGTCTAACAAAATTGTGCAAAAACTGCTTTTGGTTTAGGTTAGCTTAGGCCGGCAGGCTCTCAGGGAATTGAACCTCAGATAGATCAGAGTGAGCTTAGTGGAACCTTAGTTTGTCGGCTGTGAGTCGTGGTCTTAGAGAAGTTGGTCATCCCCTAAGCGCATGTATTTCGCTAAAGCTAACAATCTCAGCCAAGCAGGAAGTTGGTCCTCGAGGTGCAGAGGACAAAATGTTCCACGGTTTCTTTGACAACTGGTTCCTTGCACTTTCTGCATTCGTCGCTGTCGGAGTTGCCCAGCCTTTTGGCATGTGCTGCGTTCAGGCAGTGGCCCGTAAGTGAGTCCAGCATAGGCCTGCAGTCATTCCTGGGAAGTAATATTTTAAATAAAAAACTAAGTTCGCGAAAACTTTTTTTCCACTGTTCAAAATAAGTTTAAAATCCGTTGATGCTTTCATTTCTGTTTTCATTCATTTATAAAGTTATAGAGAAAAAATTAAATGATCATAAATGCTGAGGAAAGATCTCACAGATTTGGTACCTCAGATGTTTGTTAGTTTCCCAGCACTACACAAATATAGAACGAAATCTTATAATAACTTAGAATTATCTCTATAATGAGCTTCTACGTTGATCATTCAAAAATGTTGTGGTTTGAAAATTGATCAGTTTTCGTTTTCGGTTCAGAGTTTGTAATCGAAATTGGCAAAAAGTGCGGTTTACAAGCGCATCTTACATCCTTAGCTGCCGGATTTATATAATGTGCTGCTACGTATATTTCAATTTGCATTACCCAAAAGAAACTTTTTCTAAATCGGTTTCAGCGCGTGAAGTCCGAAATATATGCGAATAAATTTGAAATGGTCACACAATACCCATTATTATTGAATTCTGACATTTGTTGTGCAAAATATTCAAGGAATTCCTACCAAGTGTCAAAATTCAGTTTATGTGTAACTTTCATTCTTGTTAATCAGCCGGTCGAACATTCTAAAAGTATTTTGCTGCTAGCCAGACTTTATCTAAATAAATCCGCAAGTAGTGAGTGCATAATACTATTATTTTCGTTGTATCAGTAAAACGATTCGTTTGGGTATGCGTTCCAAGCTCCGTTCCCCTTTTGGGTTTTTCTGTGTCAGTATTGCAGTTGTGTTTGTATTTGTAAACAATTTCCGTTTCAATTTTCTGCTGAAAATCAAGTGTATCTTTATATATCTTTATATATACGTGCAGCCACTTCCAGTTGCTTATGTAATGCAGTCAGTATATCAAATATGTAATACAATCCCTATATACATATAGACAGTCTATAAATGCGAGTCACCCCATGCCGTCACCCAAGTTATGTCCATTGACAAGCTAATTTAACCAAAAATGTATGGTAACGACCCTTTTGGCCTAGTCTTTTGGGTAAATTGCAAGCGGGGCTGGCTATTGTTTCCTCGCACGCAGCAGGAGTTGCAACCAAAGCAACCCTCGTGCCGGAGACATTCTCGTAATTGTGGCCTTGATTTGTGTCTGTGTGTCTGTTGCTTATCTAATTGTTGCCTCAAGGTTTGCCAAATGGACAAAAGACAATTGGAAATGCAACATGACGCCAGACGCACTCAGACAGAGATTTTTGATTTTCAAGGCGTCTTAGGCGCTTGTTGTTGGCGTCGTTGTTGTTGCATTCTTATCTGCAGGACAAGACAAAGTGGCCAAGGAAGCTACTACTTTATGACTGTAAAGACATAAATGCTACCGACCTACCTACCTGCCTAATGGCTGCCCATTGTGTTTTACCTGCCACACAGCGTCTAATAGCAACATTTTAGCACGCGTCTAAGTATCTTGCAGATACTTTGTGTGTGCAACGGGCGTGTGCGCTCATTAACTGCTTGACTGACTGCATTTCGCTGCCTGCCACTGATGCTGCTGCTGTCTACCAATGTGGCTGGCTGTGCCGCAGAAATCTAGCAGCAAGATTACTGCAAAAAATGGTTGCAAGCTTTTCTTGTTAAGTCACAGTGCGGTAGAAAAGTTCTCTAACTAAAAGATATAATATTTTGAAGCTTAGTACGAAATAGAAGTGGTATTTTTTTTAAATTTATTTTTGTAAAATTTATTGTTAATTGCTTGCAATTTGTTTATTATTTATTGAGTAAGTACTTATCGTATGAGCGGTTCTTTTTGCGCTTTTAGTTCCGAATATAAAGGGATTTTTTTTAAACAAACTGGATAGGTACTTATATTTATCATCCGTCGCCAATTTGTGGAATGTGTCATATATCTGATTTATTCTGTGAAATGGCAAATAACTTGATGTGGCAGGTCAATATAACAAATAAAATTTTTGGTTTGACTGAACGTGCTATATAGTTAATATTACATTTATAACTTAAAGAAAATTTAAGTTAATTTTTAATAGAAATTATTTTTATTTGATTTTTAAGTATAAACAAAAGTTTTTTATCTAAGAGAAGTATAACCAAAAGTTTTTAACTGTAGAAGGATCAAAAACTACTTATTTGACTGTTCGAAATGTATTTATGCCGATTTTAAGGAAAAATTATTTTTTTCAATATGTTTCAACCCTACCATTTGGCACAAAGGCTATACAGTGATTGGAAAGTCTAAAATATATGTAATACCCACAATGAATAGTCAGAATACTCCCCCCGAGTTACCTTAAGTACCTTGATCTTTTTCCTCCTTTGTCTAATTTTTTTGGGAGTAGACTCTTTTTGGTATTTTGACACCAACATTCTTTTTGAATATTTTAATCGGCAAGAGTGCAACCATCTTCAACCGTCGATTTGAATTCCCTCTCCTAAATCTTGACTATGATCTTGCCTATCTGGGGCTAAACTAAAATCTGCAGCGTGAATTGTTGTCACCAATCATCTGGCAATAGCGGAAAAAAAAGAACACCTTTTAGGAATGCAACGGAAAAGTTTCTTCGCTATAAGCTCTTATTTTAAATGAGATACTTATTATAAAAGTTCCATTTTTATAAGTTCAAAGTTACAAAGTACAAAAAAATTCAAAAAGAATAAAAATGAAACAATTTCTTAAAAATATTTTCGAATAAAAAAACTTATTTGATGCACTGTTTTGCAACAAATTGGCGCACGGAACCTGTCTGAGCTGACAAAACCTCTCCAGAGGGCAGGCAAGTCGCGCACCGACTTAAGCGCGCGTATATGCATGTGTGCGTGTGTGTATCTGTGTGTCTGTTTATTCGTTCTGCGTGTGTGTGTGTGTGTGTGCTAATAGGTGTGTAAAAACCCCGATGAGTCATCTCGCGCGATGCGTGCCCCAGCAGCATACAAAACATGTGCACGAGCAGCGCCAGCTTACAGTGCGAGCGAGAGCGCATGCTATGGACGCGCGGCAATGAAATCAAAACAAAACAAAAAACAACAGCAACAGCGCGAGAATGAGAAAATGTCAACAAAAGCAGCGCGCCAAAAAGTAAAATGTTGAGTGACTTGTTCAATTGGCGCTCTTGAGTTAAAGTGCAGCGCTCAAAGTTGAGCGCGTTTTGAGCACAAACATAGAGATTTCTCTAGCATGCGATATGCCAGCGCTGTGCGCTAGTGTGCGTGTGTGTACGCTCTATCTCTCTTGCAGGCGCGCGCTCTCTCACTTTGTAAGTATCTTTTGGATTATCATTCTGACAGTTATTGTGTTGTTTGTTATGCACGGCCATTCGTCAGGGCGGGGAAATCAAAGCGAACGCTGGCAAAGTGTTCAGCCGGCAAGTGTGTAGCGGAAATGTGTTGGAAACTTTATGAAAATTGTGCGTTTTGTAAATTATAGCAAAGTTTTTATAGTTTTTGTTAGTTTAACTGTTGGCACAAATGGCATGCGAATTTTTTGCGCTGCCAACTTTGCGTCTGTTTAGTTTAGTGCAGCCCTGGCACAATTCCAGCAAGTGTGTGCGTGTGTTTATGTGGCCAAAACGTCACGCGACTATGTGTTAGTGTGTGCGTGTGTGTAAGCAACGTTGCGGCTCTGACGCTGGCTCGCTGAGCTACTAGCTCAGTTATTTTTCGCTTTTTGTTAAAGCAACGCGACTGCAACGGAAAGCCACGCGGCTGCGTATCTCTCTGTGTAGTCTTTTTTATACTTCCCCCCCTTGCAACTAAAACGACAACAACAAAACTACGCCCGCGCGCGCTCTCTCTTTAACTTACGCTCTCCCCCATATAAAAAAAAAATCAAGTAAATCCCACAAAATAAATAGTTACGTACGAACGAACAATACTTGTGATTGTTGTTGCCAATTGTGATGGCCAAGTGTATTAGTTTAAGCCACTAATTAGCGCTTACAAAAACAACAACAACAACAACAGCTGCTGCAAAAATTAGTGCCTAAAAGTCATTGTTGTTCGCTGTGTGTCTGTCTCTGTGTGCCTTGTCGCTTATCTATTGTGAATGCGCGCTGCGTGCAACGTCACACGCAACAAAAGATACACGTTCCCAAAGTGCTGTAAAGTTAGCTCAAAATTACGAAATACATTTTTGAAACTCTTTTTTTTTTTTGCTTGAATATACGTGCGCTCGTTTCGGTTTTTTGTACCTTGTCTGTGTGCGAAGTTCAAAAGCAAAGCGTAGACACAACAACAAAAACAACAACAACAACAACAACACGTAACACTCGAACGTTAAGTTCAAAAAGCGCTACGGTCGTAGTCTAGAGCATTCTGCGCTTTTGTTGAACAAATTTGTTGTTTTCTTTGAAATACAACAACAATAATTTATATCTGCGTTTGACGCGCTGACGACACAGATACGCAAACCTCTCGCTCGCTCGCGCTCTCTCGCGCGCGCACACACACGCAACAAATTGACAGCTGGAAAATTGAGCTGCAACAAAAGAAACTGACAAGAAGCAGCAGCAGTGCGGTCGCCGCGAGAGCGAGAGTGTAAAACGCCCGCGCACACATGTAATTTGCATGCCCTTTTGGCGAAGTTCATACAAAAACAAATTAGTACAAAGTGCTTGCAACAAACACGCAACAACAACGACAACGACAACCACAACAATGAAAGTTAAAGTCGAACGCACAACAAAAACAACAGCAACAACGACAACCGCAGTAGCAGCAGCAACAACGCTGCCAGCGTCAACGGAAAAGGTTGCCATCGCCGCCAACGCAACGTCAGCGGACAACAACAACGCCGAGGACGATGATGAGCTGACGACAACGACAACAACAACGACAACAACCGCAAGAAGAACGCAACAAGAATTGGACTTTTTGCCTGAACTGTCCACAACGATATCGACACCAACAACAACTACGGCCCGCAATCTTATCGTAAGTTATTTTTTTCCCCCATTTATGGCTACGTTTTTTCGTTACCGTTGTTGGCCTTTGCTTGTTAGGGATGAGCAGCACTTGGATGGAATATGATAACTCAATCGATTGATTTTGATGCGGTTTCTTGTGTGTGAAGCCATGTAGGAAGCGTAGAATAAGAAAAACGGCAGTTAATCCTGAAATGCTGCAGATAGTTAGCTCCATGCTGGTAAAATGTCAGCATTTGTGAATTGAATTACGTTTTGTTTGAAGAAGAACTAATCAACACCTTGAACTCCCACTTTATTTCGAGATTTGGATGGCTGTTTTCTCTGTTTTTGAGCCGAAAAAGTGCGTAACGTGCTTTTTCTTTGCTTAAATTCTATTCGTAGGAGAAGCACATTGCACTCCCGCTTTATTTCAAAATTTAAATGGTTGTCAGCGTATGTACGGTTTTTGTGATGTGATTGTGCCTTGAAATGGATTTTGCTGGATGAGGAAGGTTCTTTCTATTCATTCATCTCATTCGATTACTGACAAAAGAGAAAGAAATGTGTAGAATAGAAAGTTCGTTAGCAAAGTAATCATAAGGATTTTTATAGTTAGAGCAAAAGACGCGTAAAGGTTTGTGCAAAGCATAAATAAAACTACAAAATGCTAGTGCTAGATGTCGAAAACTACGAGTTACTCTGGTTGGAAAGTCAAAAGAAACTTTGACGATGAATGAGCTCGAGTAAAAGCTTAAGCAAAAATAACACGCCGTGGCCTCTTCTACGAAAATATAAGGAAGGTACATTTTTAAGACTAAGTATATAATAGAACTGCAATCGGATAATACTATCTACTGCTATTGTATTTCACTACAAAAACAAACCTTTGCTGTAAATTTAAATTCTTATTTTGTGCAAGAATATTTTTTTAGTTGTTGAAAAAAAACCCTAATTGTCTTAGTTACTTGTATAATTCCAATTCGATTGCGCCACAGCGAAAGACGTATGGTAAATAATATGTGGGTCACAAATTATGGCCAAAGCATTCTTTCTTTAGTTTTCTTATTGGCATCGCATGCTCAATTCCATTCAAGAAGTAATTGAATTAAACAATTAAGCTATTATTATATTTGCCTTCGATTAAAATCGAATTGGTCCCTAGCGAAATCAAAGTAAAAATGTATTCTATTCTTTTCAAGAACAACTTTTAGAATAGACGTAGGCATCGTATGCACAATTCTTGTGACGAAGCAGTGGGAATATACTGGTAAACTAATATTATATTTGCTGGAAATACAAAACGAAATGGTGCTCAACGAATTCCTGAGTAAAATTGCATTTTGTTACCGAACTCTTGCCCAAAAACAATAATAACGCAGCAGCTAGAAAAACAAAAACTGCATCGTGCTAGTATCGTTCTTGTTGCAACAATTGAGCTCACGTGCGCATCTCTAGCTCTCGCTCACGTAGCATATGATAATATTGTTGTTGTTGTTATTGTTGTAATTGTTGTTGAATAGAACGCAATAATTCCCCCTTTATTTGCCATAAGACTACGACTTCAAATTAACTCCCCCACTGCACACTCTTCAATGCTGCTGCTTTCCCTCTATCTCTCTCACTCTCCGTCTCACTCCATCTTGGCCATTTGCTTTGTGCGCTTAACATTTTTTCCATAAAATTAACACTGCTGCGCGCAACAACAACAACAACGAGTTGCTTCAGTTGGCCGTCGCCTCGCTACAAAATCAACAAAAACAACAATAACAGACAAAAAAAATAAAACTTGTTTAAAAAAAATATTACTTTGTTGCTCATTTTTTATGAATATTCGCCGAATTGTATTGTGCGCATTTTGCTTTAGCTTTCAGTTAATATTATTGTTGTTGTTGTTGTTCCTCTTGTTGTTGTTTCGCTTGTGTTTCCATTCTCTTTGGATTTTTATTTTGTCGACATCTTTGGAATTTCAATTTACACTTGTGTGCATTGTTGTTGCTGTTGTTGTTGCTATTGGCATTGCCATTTGGCAGTTTGCGCGCGCTGTCACTCTCTCTCTCTCTCTCGTGCTAACTCGCTCTCTGCGCGCACTCGCTCTCTGCTCTCACGGCAATACACACAGATACAATACACATCCAATTGGAATAATTCACATGATTGCTTGCATATCGCATGCGATATTTTTGTTTTGAGTGATTTTTCGTTTTACGCTCTCAGTGCACTCGGCAAAGATACTTTCGCACTCTGACTAGAAGAAGTGTCAAGGTTGACGTTTGATTCTGTTTGCAATTTAAGCATGTGCTTGGTTTTTGTTTTTGTTTGCAAATGAATATGTTTGCCTTTGGTTTGTTCTATAAATTTTGAGCAGCATTTCAGTTGTCATTTGAAACACGTGCGTTTCCTAGGCCAATTGGGTATTAACTTAGGCAAAGTACAAGTATCTTAAGTAAGATAGTTTGTAATAAGGTCAAGGTTGTAATTTAGAGTGACTTAGAATAACTCTGAGTTTGAAAGCGGCTGCAATTACTATATTACGCACGGGGAATTATACTATTTAAGTTTTTGAGAATTCGTTGGTAAAAGTCTTACGAACATGACTTGGCTATTAAGTTTACCTTTTCTGCTCAAAAATCCTTTTTGAATTCGTTTAGGCTCCTACTGAGACGTGGGAGTGCGTTCCCAGCCTTCTTCGACAGATATTCCGATCATGGAAGTTCAATTGTAATTCTATTGAGTTAGTCTCTTCTTACACCCATCAATTAAAAAGCACGTACTAGATTCGTGCAACGTATTTTACGACAAGAAGGACGCGTGATAGACTCCTGAACCTTTAACCTAAAATGCTTATAAAAAACTCAGCTAGCCATTTAGCCATGTCCGCCCATATGATCATCTACATCTCGGAGAGCAGAAGACTTACATGGTTCTGCAGAAGATTAAGTTTGTGGCACCATCTTGATATCTTTCCTCATTATTTCGCCGCAGAAATTCGCTTGAAATGTATCCTTATTGTTATGCTCCCAATCAAACAATGAAATTTTTAAAATGGAAGGTAGCCGATATTCTACTGTTGAGCACCGTCTCGACTGTATTACATTTTTTTTTAATATCATTTTAAGTTAAGGACACCAAAGCGTAAAAATTATGCATTTAAATCCTGCCCAACCAAAAGTATCACGTAAAACGTATACAAATGAAAGTTGCAAGCTAATAAACAATGTATCTTAGTTGCAGATAACATCTTAAAACCGCTGCAGCTGAAATATAAGTTAATCTTTTGTATCTCCAAGATACATCTGCACATCTTGATGTGCAATGCAAGTCATTTATAACGTCAAAGTGTCGTAATTATTTGCCAGCCAAGAGAGATCTCAGCTACTGCGAATTCAAATTATGTTGCAGTGAATTTCACAACAAAATTAAATGCACATAACTGATACAATCGCATACACATAGATACACTCACACACACACAAACACACGCATTGCCAAGGTCAAATGGAATACAGCTGTCCCACTTAGAATGTCAAATGGCTCACGCGTTGCGTCGTGAATTTGTTGCAATTGAATCTTAAATCTATGTCTAGTAGCTGTTTGTATCTATGTGTAGTGCATCTATTGGGGGCCCCTACATGGCCATACAGATTGCACTTGAAACTAGAAAATTGCCTTTTTTGCGCATTGCACGACGTATACGATGCTTGTTGATGGCAAACATAAATATTCATGTTGAAAAAAAAAAAAACAAAAATAAAACTCGAATGCATTTGATGGGCAACTCCCTCAGGGACATTGCATTAACATTTCAGATGTATCTATATAGTTTATTTTAATGCAGATTTCAATTTTAAAAATTCAACAATTTTTGTGCGCTTAAGTATCTTTAAGTGTTTGGCTAAAACATTTGCGATTTTTTAATGAGCGCATAACTAAAAATACATTTAATTTGTGTGCCAATGCAGCAGATATGACGCTTTTAGTTTTAAAACGTTAATAAATTAAAATATATACAATGCTATTTATTGTTGTTATTTTTTATTTGTTTTTTTTTTGTGTTTTATATCAATAAACTTTGCTGGTGAAATACTTTTCTTTAACATTCCAAACTTATTTCAATGCAATTTAATTAAAAGTCCTAACAGTGGAAAGCTTTTTATTTTGAAAGCTCTTGGTTCAAGCGATTGTTTATCTATTTATCGATAAATCTAAACGGAGCTTCGATAAGTCACAACTCATTGTTTGATTTGCTTAAAAAAAACTATAAAATTTTCAATGTTAGTTTTAATGCTTGGAAAATTTTTGGTTATTTGTTTATAATTTAATACAATGTCATCTAGTTATCAATTGATATATCGCTCTTAAATCGAAAAGTTTTCCTGAACTCTTCCAAAACAAGACCAATGTAACAAATTCCCATTGACTTTGTTTACATATTTCATTCAATTCATTTTATTTATCAAAGTCGTTTTCGTTTTTAAAATTAACTCAATTCCAGGCCAGTTAACTGAGCCGACTTGACTTAAATTTCGAATCTTATGTTTACAGTTAATAAACAAACGTTTGCTAATGAAGTCAACTAATGACGTCAATCGTTTAAGTTAAATAAAAGCTGTAGCCACAGCCAAAGCCGGTTTTTCAGAGGATTTCTCGTTTTTACTTGTACAATATTTTTTTATTATTTTTGACAAAGTTGCAAACGTTAAAAAAAGCAATAAAACTTAACTTAGAGAAAAATTACTTAAACGCGTTGAGGTTTCGATAAATTGTGAGTAATTTAAAGGTAAGTGTGCCTCAGCAGCGCTTCGCCACCAAACCCGAGGGTCGATGATGCCTACCTGTAGCACTGATGTGATGGTCTAGCACTGGCATAGCTAGCAAATAATAGAGCAAATCTCTACTAATTCAAGTTACCGCCACTTAGATTCGACTAAAAAGTGTAAACTATAGGTGAACCCGTATGCTCCTATTATATTAGAGAAATATTTCTTCACTTTGTACAATTTTTGGTAACTTGGAAATTTGTATATAACAATGTTTTAAGAACAAAATAAATTTGTTGAAAATTAGAAGATTTTTTTTAAACATACACATATCTGTGCTAGAATAAGCTTGAATGAATGTAGTCGAGTTTTTCAACTCACATTTTTAACAAAAAAAAACTTATATTTGTATATAACTAGGCTTCCCTGGTCGCTTCACTCCCAAACCACACCCCTACTACAATTATTTTGCGATCTTAGCGGAACCCATTGAAGTTCAGGAAAATATCTTTTCAAAAAAGAATTTTATATAAAAGAAGATATATAGAGTATATATAAAGGTCGTATATATAAAAACCGAGAGTTTCATTTCTGAACATGAATCTGTAGGAAACTACTATGCAGCTGCATCATCAGAAACACCATCAGACATTGGTAAACAGTATAAATGCCGTTGAAGAGCAGCTGGAAGATGCTGAGAAAAAGAGCGATGCGACCAAAATTATTAATTATATCATTTTCTGGCAGAATCTCTTGCCCTCCAAAAGCCAGCCAACCGATGAGTTTAAGGAAATTCCAATGCGAATGAAAGCTTAAACTGTCCTCGTACAAGATTCCGTTTGGGGTTAGCTGGGTTGTAATAAGAAAATGGCAAAGTGAATTTACTATGCCCAATCAGGATACTTTCAAGGCGTCCATATGTGCAGGCCATTTCAAATATTGCGAACTGGGTTGATGTTTCAGGAAGCAAAGAATCTATGCGGTAGCGTAGTGGTAGCGCAATCGCCTCTGAATCTGCAGGTCGGTGGTTCGATACCACTCACTATCTGATGGATTTGTCTAGCAGTGGCAAGGATAGCAAATAAATATACGCTTCCTAGCTATTAATTCGGATATCCGCATGCTCCGTCTCTGGAGCAATAACCATAGCCAAGGGGTATAAATTTATTTTATTAAAGAAATTATGTGTACAATCCATAGTTTATCTTTAAAGTATCAAGACCTAAATTAATTGTCTGACATTTACGCAGCAGCAAATAATAGTAATCTAAGTGTAGAGTCCTAACTTAGTTTTCTGTCTTCGTAAGTGAAAGATATGCGTCAAATTTCTTATTTTGAAATAAAATTAATAAAATATGAAAAAGTAAACACAATTAAAGGTGAGCGTAACTCTGGTCTCAACTTTTTAAATTCTGGTGACAATATAATGCGTCTTGATTTCCCGCATTCGCATATACTATCTTATACATCCTTCTAACCCCATTCCCTAATTTGAATTATTTATATATTTTAATCCAAAATTTATATGATTTTTTAAGACTCCAATTTAATTAGTTGTAATGCAACAATGATATGTAATACACTTTGATGCGTATCGAAACATAATTTTACAATATTTTCAAGTACTCTTCTAATAGTCGATAATTCCGATCTTTTTAGAGCATACTAATTAAGAATTTTGAATTGTATAATTATATGCAGCTGAATAAGGCTTACGGTTATACGCAACTCTAAATTCTGTCCTTTATAAGATTAATATTGCACTCAGCAATCCATCTTTAGAAATCTGCGTAGAAAATGTACCATACTTTCAGGTCACAAGTATCCGTCCAACGCTGTATTTATTTCATCAACAAAATGGAAGAGTCAACACCTTTCATTGCACTTTAAAGTATCTTTTATTGACAACTGCACCGTCTATGAGTAAACACTTTTTTAATTAACACTTTTATGAATAAATGATATCAATTGTCTTCACCAGCTTACCTTCATTGGCATTACTAAGCTGCAGCAGCTGCTATTTATTAATCCAGTAGATACCGCAGATATCCAGTTTAAGTTTTCCCGGTACAAATGTTCTCCAGAGTGCGGCTTGCTGACGTCACAAACTAAATGATAGCATTTAACTAGGCTAATTAATATGCTTGAAGTGCTTGCGGTATGTCCAAAGTAGTTGTATGTTTGGTCCAACATGTATTTAACACGTATACGCCGCGTATGCCCAACCAACAACTACCAAAAAGCTGCCAAAAAATGCTAATTTTCAACGCCAACAATAACCTTATCAAAATTATGTCATGTTGTATTTTCAGGCGGTAAACTAAAAGCCCCCCCAACAGCGAAACAGCAAAATTGAGGTAGGAAGAGGGATTGAGAGAGCGCGAGAGAGAGAGAGAGGAAGCGAGCGCATTGCAAAGAGAAAATGTCAAATGTTGCGTGTTTCTACTTTCGATTTTTTAACCATTTCTATGCACTGCGTCTGCTTCTTCTACGTCTGCTTAGTTTTTCCAAGAAATTGACATTGTGGTCTGGGTTTTTTTCGTATAACTTTGTTTTTTTTTTGTTTATATTTCGTGCTTATAGCGATTTCCATTGCGGTTGGGTCAGTTGAAAGCGGTTTGTTGAACCTGACAATGGCGCTAAATGTCAATTAATGTTAATAATAAGCAATTTACGACGCACTGCCGGCCGGAAATGAAATAGAAGAATGGAAAAGCTGCAAGCATTTTAATGCGCCGCCCCCTCTAGCCAAAAAAAAAAAACCGCTGGTCTACAAAAAGTGTGCTGAAAACTGCACAAGCTGTCGAAAGATTTAAATGCGTTGGAACTTGTACAAGTTAACCCTAATGTAGAATTTTTTTTACGTATGCCTGTTGTAGCGTTGCGAAATTCCGAGAAGTCTTTGCCACATTCCAGGGGCGAATCCCAGTGCCATGACGCGCCATTCGCTGCGCATGCTGCCGCCACAGTCGATTTTTATGGCCTGGCGTTGAAAGTTGCACGCGCGCAAAGTGCGAAATGCAGCAAGTGGGGAAATAAAACACAAGTAAGTGGACGCAGTGTAGATCAACGGAAGGGTAACGAATTTTGTATGCGCTATAAGTGCAGTTGTTAAGTTCTGGTGTTTTAGCACAATGGATGGCTTTGTAGGCAGTTCCATATTATTGAAATCTATGTGGCTATGTGGGCCGTGGGCTATTTGGGTTTTTGGCGGAATCCTGCAATCAATGTGTGCCGCCAATAGCATCTAGAGGATCAATGTATTATTTTTTTCTACAAAATATTATGATGAGATACGTTTCTTTTCGAAAAATTTTTATCCGATTCGTTTTGATACTTCAACTTAGTTGACTCCATATACTAGTTACAAGCTAGCTAGCTTTTGAGTTAAGTCGGAAAATCATTTATCGCATTTATGCAACTTGAAGTATCTTGTTTTTGTGTTCAAACCGAAACAACATTCGTTTTCTAAATTATCGCAATATTCGTATTGTTAAGAATAAAGGCTATGAAACCTGTTTGAACTTTTGATGTAACGAATCCATATAAATTTTTGCGGATCGGTTTTTCAAAGTAGGGCCAGGTATGCAGTATTCGACTGAAAATCTTGTCAACAGACTAAATATAATATATCGTCTAGCAGATCGCACAAATCACTCAACGACGTTACAACAACTTAGATACTGCTTACCCATGCTTTATAGTGTATACACTAAGGCAGGCTAGCGAATATAAAGTAAATAATTCAAGACTAAGCAATGCAAATGCAACGTCAGCCAGCATTGGGCAACTCAATGGAATTGGTGGACCCAACTGACGAGGAGCTGTATCGGCAACAACAACAACAACAGCAACAATACCAACTTTGGAGCACCACTCCCAAATGCAGCGATGCCTGACGGCGTCATATGCTTAATGCTCCTTATAGTAGCTCACAAAAGTATCTTTTTTTAGTTGTATTTTTTGTTGCTGTTGTTGTTGTTGTTGGGAACTTATTTGCTGTAGTTGTTGTTGCTGTTGGGGATTTCCGTCGCCTGATTTATGCCGTTTCGTTTTTCTTGCACATTTCATTTCACTTATGTTGCGATAAATACGTGAGAGAGCGCCCGCCGCAAGGCCTATCTATTTCACTCAATTCCTGCACTCGCGCTCATTGAGCGCCATTTTGAGCGTGAGTTTTTTGCTTAAACGAGTTTTATTTCTATTTTTATTGAGTTACGCTCATTTCGCAACTGTCGTGCGACCGACTCTGAACCAAGTGGGCGTTCAAGTCGCGCAGGCCCTAGGCTATGCTCGTAACCCGTACCGTACAATATTTTTAACTTGGCTTAAGTCAGCACACGAATTCTTGGAATAAAAAAATGCGTATGACTCATCGTTTTGGCCAAGTGTTCGTTCATTCATTCATGAATCTTTTAACAGCTAAATACAACTTTGCCTGCTATTGAAATTGGTTGTGGCTTTTGCTCTATTTACGCTACGTTATCGCCGCTGTCGTTTCGCATTTGGATACACTTTAAATATTTACCATACACCTAGGGGAGACGCTGATGTTGATGATGATGATGATTATGATGATGATGTTGTTGTTGTGGTTGTGGATGACTGGGCAACAAGTTGATTCGTGCTAAATTTAATAGATTTCTACGAATATGCGTTTTTTATTGGGGAATTAGATGCAATCGGCGAGTGTTTGCACGCTTTAAGTGTAATGAATGAGTTAATTTTATTACAGCTGCGAGAGATACTTGAATAAATTTCTATAGGAATTCATATTTGGTTTACGATAATAAACTATAAAGCTGGTTGGTAACAGCAGTGCAGCTATATTTGTTGATAGTTGTTACTTTTCAATAAAAATTATGAATTCCAGGGCATTCGAAATGCCGTAGATACGGTTTAGAAAATGGCTCTAAGTCAAATCGAAGTACAAAGTGTGTGAAAATAATACATAATTTGGAAATGATGGTTTTTGCTCGAGATGATCATCTTTTAGTCTTGATTATGGCCTTGAGACGGACCAAAAACGCATTGCTGCTCGAACTTGACTTGCAAATAACTAGGCCCAATGGTTTTTTTTTACCGCCTTAAGACTGGTGTATCTTTTAGTTTGGATCTTGCTCTCCAAAATGACCCCAAGAGAATAATACATCGTATAGGTGTCTGCTCAATTTTAAAGACGTGGCGTGGCCGTTATGAAGCTCGTGAATTTGGTTTCTGCCATTCTTGGTTCACTTAACCTCTATGAGGCGGTGCCGAGTCCTATGGAAACCTCTCTACTTTGTCGATAATATTGCGGATTTACCCACATGTCAGGCTTGCTGAGAAGGATTGAAGAAATTGTATAAATGTATACAATCCATTATCTGAGGCTGGTGGCCGATGGTCTACAATGGATGTGACTCTTTGTCCACGACTTCAAAGCAACCTTCGAAATACTTCTGCGTATTTAGCCAGGCTTGATGAGCACGACTAAAGAACTCCCATCTGCGGTTACAGCGACACCATGTATTAGCTGTGGTGGGTGCCGCCTCACGGGGCCCAATGGTCTTGTATCGAATTGTTTGTCGGTCCACGACTTCAAAGCAATCTCCAGAATACTTTGACGATAATATTACGCATTTCCCTTGACGCCAAGCGAGCCTGAGTGCGTCCAACGGCTGTTACAGCAATATCTGTGGTGGGTGCTGCCTGCTCCTGGTGGCCAATCGATAAATTAATGAAGGACGAATTAATGAAGAAACAGGGTCAAAATTATTAATAAACAACCAACTCCAGAAGAATAAGCCAAAAATTGTGGGAGACCAAACCAAACATGAACACGACAAGTTGCAACAGAAACACAAAAATCCTTGCATCTTTGGAGACAAATCAAGTTCCTAGTTTTAAATAAATAGAATTAATATTTTGCTGAGTACATGTGTTTCACCTAGAAATCACGGGAAATTATATAGATACTTTTACGAATATGTACTTAGAGGACATTTTAGGGATTATGGTACAACTTGGCACCAAAAGTTTTTTGCAAAAATGGCGCAGGCAAGTGCATATCCGCAATATTTGCTTTAAAAACTATTTTGTTTATATTGTCATGTTGACAATATGTTTTTTTTTTTCATTCATAATATTTCTTGGATTTTTATGCGTGTTGTGAAATCTTATCTGACCATTTTCTTGTATAAATCATCACCGGAAGTGCCTTCTGAAAGCCATGCGTCTGAATTTCTTATCAAATACTCTTATCGACATTGCCATCGGTAGCTTGTTATTGTGCCTAGGGCAAGACAAAGTAAATTTCATTCTAATGCAATGCATCATGCGATAGACATATGTTTTTTTTTATCTGAAGGTATGGTCAGACCATCACAAATTTTGCCCCACAAAAACTGAAAAACTTTTTGCAAAAATTTCTTTTATATTCGAAAAACTTAAATCAACAAAAATGTTCGAATTTGTATTCCCAGAAAAGCGCAACGTGGGCACATAATTTTTCTGCATTGTAACTTCAAAAATTATTTGCCATAATTCACATTTTCGAACTTTGTATATCTGTTTTGCAAAAATTACATAGAATGTCTACCAAAAAATACTTTTTCTAACTTATAACTCAAAATGCTTGTAATTTCGCTAAACTAATATCACTAAAAATCTTACGAATTCGTATCACCAAACAACCACAGCGTGTGAGCAAAGCTTACATGTTTTGAAGTAAACGTACACACAATATTTACTTCTGTCTTGTTTTTGCAAAAAATTACTCATTAATCATTATCGTAAGCGATACATAATATTTCGACCAAGGCTGGGCAGCATTAGCTGGAAAACAGTTGAGGCCACTTCCTTTTGGCTGCATTGACGTAAATGTCGAAAAGCTTGTGGAAATCGCTGCTCTTTCGATATGTCCAATATGATTTCACAGCCTATAAATATTATATGCATGTTGGCCGGAACTCTTCCGAAAACCTTATCAAATAATTGCCGTCTTAGTAACTCTCTAAAGTTCATAGTAAACACTTGAGTTTGAGTTCTTATCGGCGCCTTTGTGACGTCAGCTCAAGAGCATTGTAAATTTATTTATCATTTGTTTCGGTGGTTTTTGATTGCTAAAAATAATTCCATATAAGGGTTTCGCTTGCCGCTGAGGCTGTGGGCTGGGCCATAATCTATAACGTCTGTACTTTCCCATATACAAACTACGTGACTTTGTACACAGGGCTCTGACCCGTATTTCGTGCTCATTTTTTCTAGTCTATTTTCACTGCGCGCTATTGTGGCAAATCTTACGCAGTTTAGGTGCGGGTGTTGAAATCGAGAGATAAAACGTTAACCACACTCACTACTTGGATCTGAACGTTTTTTCAGTGAATTATAGAACTAAAGTTTTTTTCATTTATGGTCGGTGGATTCCCCTTGAGTTTCTTTTTTGTTTTTGTGGAAATTTCTAGATATTAAGCAATAAAGATAAAAATATTTGTGATAATATGGTGGAAACGTATGAAACGAGATTTCGTTGGATATTACCCAAAAAAAATTGGCAGTAAAAATAATTGGGTTGGGGTTGGTTAAAATTGGAATATTCATAATGGTTTTATAGTTTTTAATAAACTTGATGTTTGGTTAGCTAATAAAGCCTCAAGGTAATTCCAAACAATTCATTGTGAGTTATGCCATATATTGCCGATACCAAAAAGCTTCAAATAAACTTGCAAACCCTCGAATAATAAGTTAGTTTCGTAGAGTTTATTGAATTTCGAATAATTTGTTAGATAGATAGTTGTGAGAGTCGCAAAGGCGAAAAAACACCGCCTCAGACACTCAGGTCAAATAGGCACTAGGGCTATACCGGAGAATAATTTCTAAGTTTCGAACAGTTGTTTGTTTCTAACTGCTACCATCTCCAAGATCTAGAGGATTTTACAGATAGATATGGATGTATCAACTTCTCTAGCCACCTTTATCTTACTTTAGTTAAGTTTCTGGGAACTTCAACTTTTGCTTCTGTATGTTGTACACATTTTCAGCTTGCCCAAAAATAATGTTTCCTTGGTAACATATGGTTTAGGATGCGAACTACAGTCGAACTTTTGGAAAATGCCCTTTAGGCAAAGTTCCATGTTGTGTTGTACATAAGGCGAACTTATTATTTAAGCCACCACAGCGCGATGTTCATTTGTGGAATATTTCAGCAAGCTCATGGAATTTGTTTTTGGCATAATACACTTTTTTTTTAATTTTATCTAATGATTATTTAAAGCCTAACTATATGTAAACATTATAATCTAAAACATCTTTTTATCTCTTGCAGGTAAGTACAGCAAATTCAATTGCAAATCAATTACCAAAAATGTGCTCAACCACTTTGGGGCACACCGAGCAGCTGGCCCACAAGCTGCTACATGTAAGTGTCGCCGCATATAGACAAGGTCAATGTGGCCATATTATTTTTAATACATTTTGCGCATAAAATTACCTGCCAGATACAATACTTTGCGCACTTGTGCACAATTACTTTATTTTGTATGATATTCTATATTATAGATAACTATATATGATATTTATGTATGTTTTGGTATCTGTGTGACAATAAATCCCATCAATATTTATTAGGCAAAAAAGCGAAAACGAAAAAAAAAACACAAAAATACTTGACATATTTGTTGATAAAAACAACAAAACTAAATCAACAAGTAAACAAACGACGGCCACATAGAAACACCTGCCAGCTAACCAGCCAGCCAAACCTACCTATCCCTATGCAGTTATCGTTAGTTATCGAAATTGTAGCTCATTACATTGAGGGCAAGCCATTTCGAAATCCAACTAGATAAGAGCGCCAACGCGTCGACAATAAGTATCCATTGTATGTACCCCTCACAAGCAATATTTGTCTTACTTTAGCTCTGGGGGACTTTAAAATTAGTTGCTTATGTCATTGCTAAATTGTCTGCTTTTGGTGGGCAGATAAGATAAAAGAAGCCAAGAATTGGGTAAACCAAAATGTAGCCGAAAGAGCTGGCACGTGAGTTTGCAAACGTTTTTTTCTTTTCTTTTTTTTTTTTTTGTATGCAACGGCAACGAAAATTTACAAAAATTCAACTCAAGCCAGCGCAGATACAAAAATAACTCAACTCAGGAAATTCCAAAGCACACGCTCAACTCGCGCTCTCGCTCGCGCTGTCTCTTTGAGCGCAAAACGTATTGAGTGAGCACACAGCGCGCTGGCTGTTTGCTATAAAAGCAAAATGCGCAACGATGACGCATTTATAAACAAGTTGAACGTGAAACGCAACGCATGTGGTAGCGCCAAGTGTATATATGCAATATATAAAATAAAAAGCAATACAAAGAAAAATATCATTATATATATTACGTGAAAAACTGAAAAAAAAAACAAAAAAATTGTATTAAACTTTAGCAATGTGCAAAGTGCGGCGCGCATAAGTCAAAATAAATACATTGCGAATTTCTTAGAAAAAAACACACAATTCGTTCACACGCTCGTTTGTGCATAGATACAAATAGAGCTACTTTTGAGTGCGACGCGTGAAATACAAAAACCAGAAAATAAATAAAACAAAAACAAATAAAAACATTTAAGCAAATACACAGCGAATTTCGCCAGAAATCGCATTTGAGTCATCAACTAAATATTATTATTATTATTGAAAGACAGACGGGGCCCAAGCCTGTTGCGCGTCTTGAGCGCTTTGAAAGACGCCTCATTTTTATTTTTCTTTCTTTCGTTTCGCGCGTAATAAAAATAATTTTGTGTGCCGGAAATAGTTTCAATTGAGCAAGGCCTTAAACATGACATTGGACAACTACAACATCTTTGGCAACGATGAATATCTGTTCAACATGCCGCTATCGCCATTGCCAAAAGTGGTAAGCAGTCATTACAATTTAGATAGAATAAATATCGTATACTCCAGCGCGCTCATTATAACCAAACACCCACTGGCGACCTAGAGCGCCGCTTATCGTTGGGGCAATGCGTCGCCAACGTCTATGCTTATCATAACATGAAATTTCTAGAAACCTTAAACAAGTAAAATTGTTTGTTTTTTTTGTCGATTTTCATATAACATTTTTTCAATACTTGGACGCGCTTATCGGCGCAAAATTCTTGGAAAACTTGAAAGCCTTTGGCTTTTCTATATGTCGCCATTTGATGTGTGATTTTTTTATATTTAACTTGTATCGTTTTTTTATGTGATTCTTGTGTGTGTGTCTTTGTTTGTTGTTATTGCATTTCGCAATTGAAGTTGTTTGTTATTAATTATGCGTCTCAATCGCTTATCTTTATAAAGCATACTCGTTCTTTGGCCATAAAATTATTGGACTTAGCCTTTATTTTTGTTCAATATTTGTATACACACTCTGGACTGTACTTGTAAGAGCTGCCTCGAGTCAGCTTGGGTTAAATAATTAACTTGTTTTTATGAAAACTGAAAGTAAGATTTAGATTTAACATATTTTTTAATTTTAATATTTTTTGGTAATACATTTTTATAGCCGATTTTGTTATATTCTGTTACAAAAAAATTATTTTTACTACAAAGTTTGTCTTTAAATATAAAATCTAAAATGAGTTCGTTTTAGTCAAACTTTTTTAAATTTAATTATTTTCTAGTAATAAATTGCAACAGGCGTTTATGTACAGCTAAGTTGTATTAGATATTTTTTTGCAACAAAATATTACAGCAAAATATGCATTTTTTTCTAAATGATGTCGAGTTAGTACAAAATTTTTTAAATGTAATAATTTTTTTTCAAGAGCCGTTTTTGATCAACCTAATTTATTTTGCCAACAAAAATTGTTTTTGAATTTTTAAATTATGCAGATTTTTTAAGTGTCGATTGAGTGTAATATTTTCTTTTTAATTTAAATCATTTTTTAGGAATAGATTTTTTAATTTTATTTTAGATTGTTTTCGACAACAAAATTCCTTAAATTTTCCAGCAATAAAATGTAATGATATTAAAAAAATAAATATATGAGGGCAATAATAATAATTAAAAAAAAAAACAATAATAAATAAAAATAAATAACATTAATTATTTCGCTTAGTTCGATTTCATCCAGCAGCATTTGTCTAGCACTAGCATAGCTAGCAAATCATCACTATTTGCCTAAGAAAATCTTTATTAACTAAAAACACCGCCGCTAGAATTCGGCTATAAACTGTAGGTCTCTGTTCTCTTCGAATAGTTATTAATAATTATATCCGTGCGCTCCGTAAGCTCCGTCTTTGGTGCGATAACAATAGTCACAGGGAATAAATTTAATTTATTTTATTATTTCTAGTCTCTATTAATTAATTTTTGAAATACTGACCAGAGTCAAGGGGAATAAATTTATTTTTATAAAAATGAATCCTTAAAGTTGAAATCCCAAGCGACGTATGCTTAAATTGCGCATACGCCCAGTTGGCTTTAATATTAGAGCGCATAAGAAGCTTTTAGTTTTTTGCAAGCGTTGCTGCTTTATACCAACCAGAGAAAATCTAAATTAAAAGTCATTTTTAACTGCAATTCTTCTTATTATAAGATTTATTAAGAGTCTAAACCTCTGCAGCAAAAAAGTTCTAACATTTTGCCAGCATCTCATCTGTGCACAAGTCAAACTGAAACTGTTAAACAATTTTTTCTTCTTTTATAAAACATTTTATTAAAGTATCCCTTGTCGTTGCAAATATTTTCTTTTTTAGCTCTAAAGATATTTGGACAACAAATTAACATGTGCTTCAAACTGCGTCTCTCGCTTTACAAGTTGACACATTTCTTGTAAATTAACGAAATTTTAGCTTAAACCAATTTGCTTTTTTATATATTTTTATATATATTTCTAAAATATTATATTTACGAATATGTTCACAAATAGATTTCTTCCCTTGGTATATAATTATTTCCAAACGAAAAAGTCCACAAATAGATTTCCCTCTTTTGCTTTTATTGTATATAATTATTACCAAAATCTTTGTAATAATGATATTGAATAAATTTCGCTCCAAGACTATTGGGGGCTTGCAAAACTGGAAAAGAGTAGAGAAGACTCTACTGAAAGCAAAGTACAATATATATGTTTCCTGCTGTAATTTGTCAAAAACAAATAGGCACGTCTTTCTAGAAACATCTTTCAGAGAATTCTATATTCCCACCACTTTAGTAAGCTTGTCACAATGTTGGTTGTCTACTACAACATTTGGCACCTACTGTACTTGTTTTGCCAATTCTGCAAGTTTTCAAGCAGCTTTGCTTTTGCTCTTACGACAAAGGAAAGTTATCTTTGTCTTGGACTATATTCAATTGGCATGTCAAGTGTTTCAAATACACCCACACATCCTTACAAGCAATATCTACTTGTAAAGCTGTAAGCCCACGTCAAAAAAAAAAAAAACTGAAACAAAAATTATACAAAACTCAAAAACTTAAAATACGAAAGTCAAAAAAAAAAAGCGGCAATAAGAAATGTACGCCCCTGCACAACTTGTAAGTCGCCATATTCAGTTAATTAAAAGTGTTTTTTGAAAAAAAATAAATAAAATAACAGAAAAACAAAAATTATTTAACTTCAAAAAGAAAGTTACTGCCCGGACATAAAATGTACTTACAGTCTGTGTGGGTGTTGTTGTTGTAGCATTTATTAACCCCTTCAGTTGTTTAAGCGTCTTTAATGAAAGAAATAACTTTTTTAGAGCTTAAGCTGAGCGAACGCATGTCACAAGCCTTTGACATGCAGCGTGTTACTTTGAACCCTGCTAATTGTGGCTACACACACACACGCGCTCGCATTTACCCATACTTCAAAGTGCTGGTACTCTTACTCGTACTTAACTTACAAAAAAGAGTATCAAGTGTCACGCGAATGTATCTGAAGTTGCTTTCAACCGCCTTTTTTTGTGCCCTACTCTCTTATTTATTCTTGTTTTTATAATGTATATGTATATATGTACCTTACATTATTTGCCTTTTTCTATAAAACGCAAAAAGTCAAACTTAAGCTGTTTAACCCCTTTCATGCAAAATGTGTGCAAAATTCATGATAAAATGGCATGAATATCGCACGTGTATGTTATCGCTATGAGGCCCCTATATCTTATTTACTGGACTGTAAAAATGCATTGGTCATGAAGTTGCAATATGATTTTGTGCTATGAAATGAGGGTGAAGTACATGGCAAGTTAAGCAGGTTATTAATTTGAATGCGATTATCAAAAAAAAAATCATTAAGCGTGTATATTTTTAGCACAGAATGATCGCCACATTAATATAGTGTGCAAATGTTAAGCCTAACAGCAACTGTTTAAAGTTTTTGGGAAAAAATGTAACTAAATTACAAAAAACTGTTTTTCGCGCTTATTTGAAAATTTATTTATTACTGATTTTAAGTTCTTACAAAAAGGATAAATCGAGGATATATTTGGCACAAAAGGAACTTCTCATTGACATAGTTTGCAAATGTTAAACCCAACAGCAACTGTGTTGTAACATTTTGTAATGACTGTTGATAACAGTGCTGCTGCTGATTTCAATTTTTAATTAATTTTTGCATAATTTAAAGTAAAATAAATTGCTTTAACTTAAAAATGGTAATTAATTAAAATTGGTAATTTATAACAGATCTGAGTTCTCTACAATAGGCATTAATTGAGGATATATTAGGCGCCAAATAAACTTTACATTAACATAATATGACAAATGTTATGCTTAACAGCAGCCATGGCATAACATTATATGACAACTGTTAATGCTGCTGTAATAAATTTTTAAATAATTTTTGAAAAGTTTAAAGCAACAAAAATGCTTTTAATTTGTAAATGGAACTACTAGTTTTTCAAGTTTATTTGATAATTATTACTGAAATTAGTTTTATTCAGAAAAGAGCGCATGAATGCATACATTGTGTTGCATACTCCTCACACATAAAAAAAATCACCCCAGCAGCAAAACAAGAATATTAGCAAATTTCTTGCGGACCCTTTCGCCTGCTCGCGCTAGAACACTGCGTAAATATCAATCTTTAAACGTCAATAGGAATCTGCACTTTTAATATTTTAGGAATTGCATCGCCTATTTAGGCGAATTAAAGAAGTGTCAATATCAATTGGATTTCGGGCATTGATGTGACTGCCGTTGAACGCTGAGTTTGCATGCCCATATCTGAGGAGCATCTATCATAAGCGAATACAAAAAGAAATAAAGCAAAGTTTGCAAAAAGTATAGCAGCCGAAACGAAACATAGCACCTTTTTCGTCTGAAGGTATTTTTGCAATGCTGGACTAATTTGATTCGAAATCTATGCTTTTTTCATTTGTATCTAATTGCTTACTTACCAAACATTGCATTCCTTAATACGAGCAACTACTGTAAACGCAAATCCAATTAAGCTTATGGCTTTCCATATGTCTTGCCTTTATGTTTTTTACGTGCAAGCAAACCGCACTACCACCATTCACAGTTATCAGACATGGCCAAAAACCAAAATAAAAAAGAAAAAAAATGCAGTTAACAACAATTTTGACAATTGTAGCGTGACTTTGCAATTATCTTCAATTAAAGTGTATTTTTGCTAATCAGCCAAGTTGCTGCTGATGTTTCGACCCTGTCAGAACGAAACTAGCACTTGCTGCAATTTTGTTTGCCAATTTTGTTTGCCAAATCAATTGTTACTGGTCCTGTAATTGGTAGAGACAAGTGCTACTTACAAGTGTCCTGCTGTACATTACGGCTATGCTTTTTTGGGGCACGTTTTGATGCCCTGCCCACTGCAGCGGCGCTATGCCTGAGCGCACATTGTGCTCCATTTGATGGTCTGTTTATGGTTTATAGCGTCTGCAATAATTTCATTTTGGCGTAATTTGAAACTACAGTTAAAGAGCTTTTCAATCGACTGTCAGACAAGAGCAATAACAATGACAACAACGACAACAACAAGGACTCTTGGCACTAAAACTTTGCACTTGATTGTCAGACACATTTCTGAGAATTCTGCACGATAATGAAAAGTGAAAACAACTTTTACTACTTAGCCAACTGTGTTTGGTCTTCTTGTTGCAGTGCAGTGGCCCTGCATTTGGCATGTCCTTTGGCTGTCCTGTTTTATTTTTTGTCGTTTTATTTTTGTTGTTTCGTGTCCATTTTGTTGCTTTTTGCTGCCGGCTTTGTGGCGCCCCGCATCGACGCGTCGTTTGTTTGCCATTTCCTTTCTGCAAACTTTGCCATAAATTTGTTGCCCTTTGTGGCAACCCGTATGTTGTTTTTGTTGTTGCATTTGGTTTTGTTGGCGTGTCGCGACAAAATGCATTTAAATAAATTATTCCTAGACCAATGTCGCGTCATTTTATTAGCTGGATATATGGATGTGCTGCGAGGGCGGGCTGCAATTCAACTGACAGCTTGCAGATTTTGATTTCGACTTATACTCCCGGGCTTGCTTAATAATTATAAAACAAATTTTGAAAAAGTTTAAACTACAGCCTCGAGATTCATCAGAGAGCGCCTAGCGTGAAATCCTTTATTCATATGATACTACCATTTGAAGTGAATATATTATACTCTATTATACTTAGAGTTACCATAGAGGTTTAAGCATCATTTTGCTAAGTACCCGAAATTGTCATTAATGATGACTACCCAAACTTTCCTTTTCGAAAAAATCAAATCCTCGCTTAAAAGATTTTAAGTCGGATTTGAGCTTCATCGACCTTTCTGATGATAAGTTCTTTAAATAAATGTTTTTTCGCCAAATATTAACATGCAAAACCCAATTCATTGCAAACAGTTTGTAAACAGAGTTACTCTGATATCTCCAAGCCATGCTGCATACTACTCTGTCAACCCTCGCATAAAACTATTTGCTGCGCTCGCATTTTTCTTGCAAAAACACTTCTTTATTACTATTATTATTTTCTAGGTATTTCCCCATTTTCGCTTTCTGTCTCAAGAGCACTTAATAGCCTGGCCATAAAAAGCTGCAAATTTCATAATAAGTTAATAACTTTTTGAGCTTATAATATATGTACAAAGGTATTAATTATCGCTTGAGTTCTTATCACTAGAAATTACTAGCTGCGTTATAGCTTTTTTTATGCGCCATTAAATGTGCTTTGCAAATATTATTGGCATTATTGGGCTTGGTTTAAAATTCTTTTCTAAAAACATAAAAGAAGAAGGGTTCAATGCACTGCTTAAAGTCAAATAAATCGATTTATTTGCGTCAACTGACACGACTTTTATATATACCTATATGTAGCATGCGATATGTGCAATACCCTGAGTCTTTTAGCACAAAAGCTGTGCCGGCAAATTTGTCAAATGTGTCGTCACGCCCTGACAACACGCCGTGCCCCTTTTGGTCAAAGACTGATTAATTTGACACTCAGCTTACGGTCAGAACCTGGACGGCGGGTTTAAGGAGTACACTGCACACAAAGCCGGAGGTTGAACTTTGGCAATAAAATAATCAATATATTGTTAAGTTTGCACTAAAAATAGGCAGCTTTTTTAATTGGTTGTAAAGTGGAGGTAGCGATGACTTTAGTCGAGGGTCTAGTTCGTTGGGGCATGCGTAAACGTTTTGCAAGCATTAATTTTCAATCTCTGATAGTTGTCTGCCAAAGACCATAAGAACTTTGTGTTTCTTGATTATGAGAGCACTTGCAAAAAGAGAAAGGACAACTTGCAAAAATATGTTCAAAGCTGCAAAAAGTACATTGGCCCAATACCAAGCATTTTCTTTTATTGTCCTTGTCCTTTTTCTCAATTGACATTTTCTCTCGATTTTCAATTTTTTGTATTCTGGCCTGTTCGCGAATTCGAACTTTTCGTTCTTTTGGATATACATTACTTTTAAGAAAAAAATATACTTCTCTTAGCCAACCCCTACGAACTATCCAATAAACGGTCCTTTCGATTCGCCAAATCGTTCATCTTTGACCAATCACGAACTTGATCAACGCTAATCTTTTGGTTTCTTTGTTAAGCAATATCTAAACTTTCAAGTTACTTCCCTTTTTCATCTTTGACATTGTACATACAAGTTCCTTGCCAGCCCCAGATATGAGACGATGCATATCTATAAAAGATACGGATTAGTTTTCTATTATATTTTCCTCGTTATGATTTAATATATATTAATTTTAATTCAACTGAACTTATTTGTAACTCTAAATTAAATATAAAGATATGCAATATTATCCTAAATGTAGTGTGAACAGGCTATAATTGATTTTTGGCATCCATTAAGTTTTTGATGATTTCCGTTTCCGTTTGTAGCAGTGTGTAAGTGCATTTTAAATTTTAAGCCTTCTATGAACATTAATATAGCCAAACAATAATATTTTGCACCAAGACCAAATCTGGCATACTTTTTTCGCTCAGTGTACAGGATTGCTGCGCCAGCTCAAAGTTATATGTAATATATTTTAAGTCGCACCATGAAATTGGCTTTAAATTTATGCGAGCTGCCATGTTCCAAATGGCGTTTTGTTTGTGGCTTCCTTTTTTTTTTAAATTAACTTAAAAAAACACATTTTTTCAGCTGCAATCTGGCTAAATAAATATTTTTCGTATGCAAAATTTGAATAATTTATACTTGTCGTTTTTTTTCACTTTTTGCTCAAATCAATTGGCAAGCAAAATAAAAATTTTTTAATTTTATTAAAAAAAAATCGAAGCGCTTACAAAAAATACTTTTGCTGCGCCGGCGTGGGCGTAATGTCATTTTGATTTTTTTTTTTTTTTAATATTGCGGCAATGCGACGGCGCACATCCAAAAATGGACAAAAGCCAAGCGTTGTTAATGCCGCGCATATATTTACTTTTAAGCAAATATATACTATAGCTAAGCATATATGCACACACTGTACTATGCCAGATATATATGGTATTCTTTTTTTGTAAATATAAAGGCCGCCACGTTATGGTCAAGCGGGCTTTGGGCCTTTGCGTGCCTAATAAAAAATATATATAAAAAGCCGGCAATGTCTGTGGCAGTCGCGTTGTACGTTCGCAGTACGTTGACTCTTACCGCCACTCAAAATTCTTGGCACTGCCATTTTTTGTTTTTGCACGATTGTTTGGGCTGCTTTTATCAGAAGCACTCAACTTGGCGCGCCATTTCACTTTGGCATTTCGGTCACGTCGTTTCATTTCTTTTGGAGAAGGCCTCTCTGCTCAAAATGCTTCGTAACGCTCTCCCCCTCGCTTCACTCATTAATTGTTTTTTTTTTTATTTCTGCGAATTTGCATGCAAAAAATAAAAAAACGAGCAACACAAAACTTATGACAACAAAATATATTGTAAATTATGTTTTAAAATGCTTATCGCGAAGGGAAGTGCCTAAAAGAACAACAAAAATCTAAAAACAAGCAAGGCTGTATGTCTTTATGCAGTGTTCACACTTGCAATAGGTTGTTATCGTTATGTTCGCCTGCAAATGTCAAATTATCGACTGCATGTGACGCCTTGTTGTGCCATTGACCTTAAGCGATAACTTTCAATAAATGCTTGTTTAGGAAAAAAAAAATGGTCAAACATGCGCAGCTGTGCCTTGACACAAATATTGAACTAAAACTTTAATTGTTTTTTACAAGTTGTTTTTAATTACCTGTTTTGGTAAATTTTAAAATTCATTTTTTAATTTTTGATTTATAGCATTTCTTTTAATCAACCCAAAAGCTGCATTTGTATGTGGCTAAGACCAAAAGCTAGTTATAAAAGAATACAAATGTTTATACTTATTTTTGCTTAGATATAAAATTCACAATCGCAGTTTATTGTTTTAATAACTTTTATAATCTTTTATTTAAGCTGCAATAAAACATTAATATCATTTCAACACAATGATTACGAAAAAGCTTTTAGTTGAAAACTAAATGGAATTCTTCCCAAAGTAACACCAGCCAAGCACTGCAAATAATAAAGATAAGCATATAATAGTTAAATCTCTAAAAATATATATGCTTATATTATTTTTTTTATAAAATATTAAAGACATGCAATAATAGGTTAAGTCTATAAAGGTAAATTTGTAATTTATTATTTTTTTTTGTAATATGTTATTAAAGGCAGATGACGGCATAGTTCGGCAATTATATATTTGAAAACAGCATTATAGACATTATCTAGACAATAATTTTATAATAAGTAAATATTTAGCTATTTTTATGAAAATTAAAACATTGAAAGTAGTAAACAAGTATTGGATTTCAAAAGTTATAATCAAAAATAATTAAAGAAGTTGCTGGCAAGTTCTAGAAACTTTTTTGGATAAAATCGCTATGGCGAAATTTAACAAAATAACCTAATTTGTTTCCCTTATATAATTTTAAAGTTATTAACTTCGATTAATATTATTTTAATTTATAATAAATAGGCAAAGTCTAAATGGTCTCCTAATTGCATAATTTATGAGTTGAAGTCTGCAGACAGTACGTCATTTCGAAAACTATTGGAGCAAAACTTTCAACTTCTTACAAATTTTGTTGCTTTAATAGTAGTTTTTTTCATTTTGTTTACTAATTTTAAAAAGTTGTACATTTTTTTCTTAACTGCATTAAAGTCACATGTTTATTGTAAGGCAAAAGCTGCATTGTTAAGAGCTGGTCACACTGCTTAGGAGTAACGCCTCAAGTTATATTTTTTATGCTTTGAAAAATGTTAAAAAACTCGCAAAAAATCTCTTGATGAACATTTCAAAGACGAAGTTAAAGCATGTTGATTGCTGGTCATACTGCTAGGCGCTCAAAAAGTTTGCAAGTTTAAAGAACTTGTTAAAAAAACTCGGTAGAAATCTCTGGATGAATGCCTCAAAAAAGTTTGCAAGTTCGAAAAACTTATTCAAAAAACTCACAAGAAATCTAGCCAAACTTTATTGTATGTTTTGCAAAGCGGAAGTTAAAGAATGCTAATTGCAGCTGGTCACGCTGCTTAATACCTCAAAATAGTTTGCTAGTAATACTCACTAAAAACTAGTCGAATTTTACGTAAAATTTCCATAAATAAATTAAAGTACACCGACTACGTTTGCATCCACTGCTTAGCAGCCAAAAATATTTTTAATTAGTAAACTTGGCATTCTAATTGCAGCTGGTCACACTATTTAGCCGCCATAATGTAAATGCGCTGTTAAGCAGTTGTAGTTTGCGGTAGGTGCAGTTTTTTTTTGGTTTTGACTGCTAACATGCAATGTACCGTAATATGTAAGACAACATTGCATGCGGTTGTAACAGCCATGCAAAAGCTGCTTATTACAAAATTGTTTTCTTGTCGCATTGACCGTGCGACTGCGCAACACGCTGCACTTGAACTTGCTGTCAACATTGTCAATATGGCTGACATTGCAACAACTTTGACAATAGCTACAACAATACACACATAAGCAACACAAGGTTAAGCGCAATTTTTATTTCAGTTTGATTTATTTGTGGTATATATATGTTAGTATGCAACTCTTTGCCAATTAGCAACCAAATTGCCTTTAATTTTAAATTATGCGCATTTCTGAACAAACCCAACTAATAAGCCGCACATCAAACAGCGGGCCTTTGCTTTTTTTATTTTATTTTTTCCTACTAAATTAACCTTCAATAGAACAATTTTTTGTTTTTTGTTTTTTTTGTTTTTGTTTAAAACAAGCGGCATGTGTAATTTATACAATTGCATTGTAAATAAATGCAGCAGCAACAACTAGTTAAATGCAATGCTTAAAATTAACGCTAACGCAACTGTTAACTAACAGTGATACGCTTAAATAACAGCGCGCTGTTAACTTCTGGCTTAGTTATAGAATTTTTGTTATAAACAATAAATTTGTCGTTGGCTTTTGAATTTGTGACTTTTGCTTTGCTTATCTTTTTTGGCCATATTTATTTTGTCTTTGCTATTGCATTAGTTGTTGTTTTTATTATTATTATTGTTTTCTTTGCTTTATTACGTCATTGCCGGGCTAAAATTGTCTTAAAAATAGCACAACACGTCAACAACAATAACAAATACTTACATTTGATATAACAGAAATTGCCAGCTGCGAGCAAAGTCGACAGTCGACGTTGCTTTTTTGTTTCGTATTTCTGGTGACTTTTCTGTTTTATTTATTTTTCTTTAATATTTGCTTAGCAAATAATTCATCTTGTGAGTGGATTACTTTTTGTTCTTATGGGCTTATCTTGCAGCGGTAAAAGCATTCTTTTTCCATGAATAGTTTACCTCGTTGTGGTAGGGTAACTTTCGTTTTGTCAGTATAGTATTTGTTTTTTAATACATTGTATAGTAAATAGCTCTGCAAGTTAAGCATGAGTCTGCCAAAAATCAATCTAATACAGTTCTTGGTAATATGTTTTAATGATAACGTTTTGCGCAAAATTGTTGTTCTTTTGTAATATAACTACGTTTATTTATCAACACATATTGCTAAACAGCTTAAAAAGCTGTAAAGCCAAAAACTTTGTGTAAAACTACCTAAAGAGCATCTCATTGTCGGCCTTACACTAAAAAAAATTCTCTTGGGTGTCCTGAACTCTGTTATTTATTTAATTTTTTTTTTAACTTTAATCAAATTTTGACATTTGCAGAATTAGTCAGCCGACAATTCCCGTTGTGCGCTTATTCAGTTTTAATTAACATAAAACAAAAAACAAAATAAAATAAATGAAATTTGTTGACGTCAGTTAGCTTGCTTTTATTTCTGTGCTGCTTGTTGTAGTCAGCACTCAGCCCGGCTTAATTGACCCCAAAAGGTTGAACTTTTGCTGTTATTATATTGCTGATAAGAAGCGAACGCCGGATTGTGCTCGTTTCAATTTAGACAATTACAAAAAAATGAAAAAAAAAAACTTGCAGCACTATATATTCAAATTTATTATTTACTTGTAATTTTTCTAAATTGACTGATTCATACGCTAAGTAAATAATAATAAACTTTAAAAACGAAAGAAGCACATAAAATAAACGCAAACTTGGTGCATGCACATGTTAAAAATAAAACAAAAAAACAAAATATTGTATGTCAATTTAAAAAATTATACAAATAATTTTGAAAATGGGTTAAAATACATAAAGCGGCGCCATATAAAATTGTTTAAACATTTAAGCAAATAATAAAGCAGACAGCAAGCGGTTAAGTTGAAAGCAATCAGTTTATTCCTTTTGAGCTTTTATTTTAGCAAAGAGCGGCGTGTGTGATTGTCTGGTTTGTGACACTAAAGTAAATAATGTTTTTGAAGTACAGCGAAAAAATCAAGCTGTTCATATTGGTTAAGTAGAGGATTTTAAAAAAATAATACAAATGCGAAATTTTTTGGCTGGAAAGCCATTAAGAAATTGTCATAAAAATTTTATGGTGCCATAAAGCAAAAATAAACAGCATATAATAAACAATGGTATTATATGCAAAAGCCATAAAAATCAAGAAAAGTTCCCCTTTTGATTGATTCTATTGGGTAAGCATTGTGCGCTTGATTTACTTTTGTTTAAAAATGTTAAAAGACTTGGTCAAAAGTTAGCAAATGATCTGCAGAATTCTTCATTATTTCCACAAACATAATCTGCTTGTTAAATGCATAGTAGCTGATTCAAGACCATGACAAGCAGCTAGATAAGTGAAATCTTTCATCCACCTGATGCCTTTGACTTAGACCAACACTCAGCAAGTCAACAAGTAATCCCCAGGGCCTTGCGTTTAATTAGGCACAGCAACAGCACTGAAACAATTATATTGAAAATACAATATATATCTATTCATGTACCTGATGTAGCATCCGCAAAACTGAGCAACAACAATGGTCAACACCTGTTGTCAGCATGTTGCTGCTGGCACGCATCTTTCTCTTTTTGATGTGACAGACAGAAAGTCGATGCCATAAATCTTTCGTGTATATGCCATATTGCGCTCACTGTAATTTATGGCAAACAGAATTGTTTAGAAAATTAGCTGAAAATTGGCTATATGCAATATTACGTATACGCAATGTGAAATGTGCAAAGTATTAGCCAGCGAAATTCACTAGAAATCAGCTGCTGCGCTCTTTTGCTATAAAATTTATAGCAACCTGGCGTGCGTGCTGCTACTGCTGCGCTGCGGTCGAGATACAAACAGACAGCACGCTGGCGTGGGCTGCACAGGCGCGACACTTGCCAATGTCAGTGGCGCAGCCAGCGGGGCGGTTGGTGGGGGTGCCGGCAACCTAAAAAACTAAAGCATTTTAATGTTTAAATGAAAAACATATTGTGAATGAATCTTAAAATGACGCTCCCAGCCGAAAATTTCGGCTGCCGCCTGCAAGCGCCGTCGTCGTCGCCGTCGTCGTCCATGTTGTTGTAGACTCATGTGGGCAGTCTGCGATTGCGACTTTTGCTCAATTAAGAGCAACGTTAGTATTTAAATTTATTTGATTTTCTTTGTGGCTAAATGTAGTTGTAGTTGTTTTTGTTATTGTTATAGCTACAACGTCTTCTAATTTGAGCAAGCACACATACACTCGTCAGCCATATATGTTTATATATATAATGCGCTCAGAGCGAGTGTGTTTCTTTACTTTTTACATAGACATCGATATATCTATATACATAGGTTTTGTGTAGTATCCGCAGAACTTTTGCAAATTCTGCTCATTCAGTCGCAAACGAACAACGAACCATCGAAGTTTAGAATACCTTAAGTGCGATCGCGCGCGCGCATTTACGCCTTTGAAAACGAAAACGAAAAAAATAAAATCTTAAAAAGAATTCCCACAGCGGCGTATTTGCAAAAAGAAAGCAAAAATACAGTGTTTTCTGAAAAGTTTTATTTGTAGCAGCGATTTATCTATTTGTAGTTTATTTTTTTTTTTTGTACTATCTTTGAGCAACTGGCGCGCGTGCATTGCGAACGAATTCAAAATAACGAAATTTTTGCAACAACAACTGAAGCAAAACAACAACAACAACGTGCAGCATTTTTGTACATGCTGCAAAGTAGCTGATATATATATAAACATACATATAAATATAGCTATACAAATTTATATAAATAAAGGCAAATTCTGCGCCAAAGCAAAGCTAAAACAAAAAAAAAATTTTTTTAAGAGGCGTTGCCGCGTAGACGCATGCTACAAGCAAAAAAAATAATAATAATAAAAACAACAACGACAACTCAAATATAATTAATTAAGCATAAAAAAGGCGCAGTGTAGTTTTTTATGTAGCCTAACAATTAATAAAATGCAAGACAAATGCTTAACAATTTTGTACAATTATATAATCAGCTGTGCAATTTTTTCGTAGCTACATTTATTGTTTTGTTTTTTATTTATATATAAACATAAGTTAGTTGCACAAAAATTGGTTAACTAATTTAACGCTTAGTCTTGTTTTTTTATTATTATGTTCGCTTTAGCTGAATTGTGCGCATTGCTGTTTTATAATTTTGAATGCAATTTTAATTTCAATGCTTGGCAAGAACAACAAATACTACGCGTTAAACGCTTAAAGCCACCGGAGCAGCAAGCAGACAGCAATTAAAAGGCAACAACTAAACAAGTAAACCAAATCCAAAATACAAGTACGAGCAAAACGAACTAAAACGAAAATCAAACCAAATAAAAAAGTATAAAATCAAATAAACCTTAAACCAAATAAACGAACGAAATTTTGGCGCCAGCCTAAACAGGCGCTAAGCTACAACAAACAAAATACATAACAACAAAAGCAGCAGCAAAATAAAGACAACAAGCAATAACTGCAAAAAGCACTTTAGCAAGTTTCGTTTAGTAAATTGCACAAAAAATAATTTAAAGCAAAATTTTTTTGCAACTTTTCTTAGAAAAGTGCGCTGTAAATATTTGAAAATTTATTATTTTGATTTATATTTTTTATATGCTGTTGATTTTTCTAATTTATGAATAAGTGTTGTGCTTAGTTAAGTTAAAGCTTTAAAGCAACGAATTGTTTAAAACTAGTCAAAAGCAGCCTTCAAGCCGCCCAACTGTGCGTATGCGTATTTAAGTAACGTATACTTGATATTTTATTTATTGTTATTAAAATAAGTCAGAGCAGTCTTAAAGTCTAGCAAAGTCTAGTGTCTACTCGATATTTAAGGTTTCTATAAAGACAAAACAGTCTTCAAGCTGAGCAACTGTGCGTATACGTAATTTAGCTGCGTATACTTGATATTTTAGTATTTAATTTAGTAGTTAGTTAGCATATAAGCGGCGCAAATGATGAAAAATATTAATTTTAAGACGCATAATGCGTGCTATCATCCATATCAACAACAACTGCAGCAACATCAGCTGCAGTTGCAGCAGCAGCAACAGCAACAACAACAGCTGCAACTCAGTAGACAACAACAACAGCAGCAGCAACAGCTGCAGCAGCTGACTTATGCACAGCACTGTGCTCAGCTGCAACAGCAGCAACAATACAATGCAGACAGTAGCCACAATCAGTACTACAATCAACAGCTGCAGTTGCAGCAGCAGCAACAACAACAACAGTTGTTACGTCAACAGCAGCAACAACAACAACAGCCCACGCAAGCCAACTACCAACAACAAGCATTAGGCCAACAGCAATCGTATAACAACAATAATGTTGCCGCCAACATGGCTGTCACAACTGCGACGGCTACTGCGGCAACGCAGCACTGCTTGTCGCAACGCAACAACAACAACAACCACAACAACGCCAACACCGCCAACGGAACAGTTAACGCCAACGCAAATGCTGCTGCCATGGCCGCCATGTGCCAAATGCAGAATTTTTTAAGTCAGCAACAGCAGCAGCAACAAGAATATAACAATAATTGCGCGCATATTAATTATAATCAACAGCAACAAACGCAGCAGCAACCTCCACGTACAACCAACACAACAACAACAGCAACAACAAACACAAATCACAATAATAACGATAAATTCACAATGGACGCCAACGAGATTGCCAACTTTCTTGCCAATGAGCTTTTTATGCAGCAGGTAACTTTGCGGTTTGATAACTGATAACACAAACTGATGTCGATAACAATCGAAATAAATACAAAATGCAGCGTGCTTGCAATATCGATATTTTAAAAAAGTCGCGAAACAACATAAAAACTCATTAAGCAGCTAGTTGTAATTGCTTTTATTACAAACTTTTTCTCACCAATTTGTTTATATTTAAAACTATATAATATGACAAAAGGATAACAAAAACAAGTCGTTAGCAACCAACTTACTATCGCAAACATAAAAATACGCGCGCGCCTTAACGTGTTCATCTCTATAAATAGAACAAATCAAAACAAAACGCAAACAATACAAAAAAAATACGCTAAACGCTTGCATTGTTTTGGGGGCCATTAAACAAAATATAAAAAAAAGAAAAAAACATACCTACTCACGTAAAAAACCGGAAAATGCGATAAATTTCAAAAACATGCCGTTTATTTTGGTTTACAATTTTTGTATTTGGCACTTTAGGCAGCTTATTATAAAAATTCATTAGCACTAGTGTTATTTCGGCGAATTTTGAAATTATTTATGTTAGCCGTTAATCTATATCCCTGAACTTTTCGTTGTGGGCGTTTACTACATTATATACTCTTTTTTTTATTGCTTAAAACATAAACAAATGCAGCGCACATGACTTTTAACTGTATGCCTTAAACTAATCGCTTAATTTATCTTTGTCTTTATTTTTTTTTTTTTGCTTTTAGCTCGTCTCATTTGATGGCATGCAAAGCGTCGTTAGCGGCGTTCCAACGCTGACCACACCCACACTAACCCCTACAACGCTGCGTAGCATCGAGGAAACGTTTTATGAGATAACCTCCGAGCCATTAAATGCGCCCTTCCAGGCTGGTTTTAAGCCGCCGCCATTAGCACCACTGGAAACTGTTGCAAATACCCAGACAACTAACACAAATGCCATTGTTATTACTGGCAACATTAACAACAACAACAACAACATTATACAGACAACGGACCAGTTGGGCAGAACACGAAAGTTTATGGAAAGCGATTCAGAAGATTCTAATGCCTCTTGGAATGACGGTCAATTGAATGAAGATCAGGACACAACTGATACTTGTAAGTATGCCAAACTAAGTGTCTCAAGTTCATTATATTAAAAGTGTGTGTGTTGGTTACGTTTACAGCAAGTGCCGCCACGGACAGTAACTCCTTTCAGATTGGCCACCTTTTGGGCAACAGTTCTACCTCTAATGGCGGTGGTGTCAACAACTTTACCAATGCCTTGTCGGCCAACAGCCGTGCTCAGAGTAACAACACGAATACCTCAAATAGTGGCACGCCAGCGCCTCGTCGCGGTGGAAGACGCCCCACAAAAAACGCCAACATGTCACCGGAAGAAGAGGAGAAACGACGCATACGCCGTGAGCGCAATAAGTTAGCTGCAGCGCGCTGTCGCAAACGTCGCGTGGATCAAACCAATGATTTGACACAGGAAGTAGAAGGCCTGCAAAAGGTGGGCGAGAATCTGCAAAAAGAAATTGAAAAGCTGCAGAAAACCAAAAGCGAGTTGGAGTATGTGCTGCAAGCGCATCGTTCTACCTGTCACAAGGTGCGCGAGGATTTACTGAGTGTTACTACATGTAATGGGCTTATTGGTCCAACAGTTTTAATGAGCGCCGGCAGCGTCAGCAGCGGCAGCCATCACAACAACAATAGCAATAGTAATGACAGCAGTAGCGGCACCATAACCGGTCTAGATGCCACGCTCAATTCCACCGGACGCAGCCAATCTCCGCTAGATCTCAAGCCTGTGCTTATAGACGAGCAACTGCTGCATATAAAGCCTGAACCGCTGGATACTAATCTGGACTCCAGCTCTTCATTGGATCATGATGGACCGTCTTCGCCTAAACGTTATGCAATGGGCAATAATCGCATAGCTGGTGTGCTGCCTTTGCCTAATATTGCCACGCTGACTGCTTCGTTGACCACGCCCACCGGCCCAGCTGCCTCGCTCAATACGCCCATAGTAAGCACAGCACCAGTAAGCTTTGGTGGTTTCAACTCCAACATGGGCAGCATAAGCAGTCCAACGCTGAATGCGCTTAACAAAATGCCCAAATCGCGGCCCAACACATTGGCCGTGCAACGAGCCTTTGGCGCGCATTTGCAGATGGCTATGGACGGCAAGACGCCGCCCACGCAAATACAGGGCGTGCCCATACAAACACCATCAACGGGCAACTTCAATTTTGACTCCTTAATGGAGGGCGGCACTGGCTTAACGCCTGTCTCATGCCCCCTAGTGCCCACCTGCAGCTCGCAAAACAAACATCCCTTGGAGCTGCCCACACCCACAAGTGAACCCTCAAAGCTGGTCAGTTTATAACCATAGGGCGCTTGGCAGGCGCGCGGCGCTAATAAAGTCAACTTTAAATATAGTTTATTACAAAATAATTATTATTATCTATGTATTTAAACGAACGCTAAAAATATTGTCTAAGTCTAACGAAGTTTTCTGTTTGTAACGAATATTTGTGTAAAACGCAAATGCAGCTGATTTAAGGACAATTCGTAGGCTTTCAGAAAGCAACGAGTTGCACCCATTTCGCTGTTTTATTTCTTCATTTTTTTTGTATATGTTTTGAATAATTTTTTGTTTTGCGTGTAACTTAAATGCTTTTTGTATTATTATGTTTATTATTTGTAATTTATGATTTTGCTATTTTTATACATAACCTACCACATATATTGAACATCAAGCATATATTTTGTTTGATCTATATGTATTTGTATTTTTGTGCAATTTTTAAAACTTTTCATTTGCTTTATATTTTCTAAAAATATAAATATAAACAAAAACAGCAAACTATTTTTAAAATAAGTGAGAATGCAAGATTTAAAGTAGTAATTGAAGTGAGAGTACGATGTAGAAGGATGTGTTGTGATATTTATTATAAACAAAAGAAAAATAAAAAAAAAACATAAACATAAACAAAAAAACCCAACTAAAATGCATAATGAAATGAACTAAGCTGGTTTTAAAATTGTACATTTAAACATTACATAAATAATTGTGTAATAACAAAGAGCCGCAAACAAAAACAAACATAAACGAAATTGCCTTGAGAGAGAATTAAGAAATGTATGCAAAAGCAACAATTTATTATATTTAAAGCTAAAAAATTTTATATATGAAATCATAAAAGTAAAGTTAAAGATACAACAATTGAAAAACATAAATTATAGTTATAAGCCGACATAGAAAAAACCAAAATATATTTTTACTAAAAGAAAGCAAAACAAAAGCGCCTTGTTGTATGTAAAACAATTTTTATATTTTCAAATACAATTTTTATAAAACAAAACAAAACAAAAAAAAACTATAAAAAATGACAAAAAGCAAAGCAATTATTATTAAATATATAATTATTACAATATGTATTATGCAAAAGGTTAAAAAAAAAAATTAAAAATCAGGCCACAAATTGTAGACGAATTAATCCCATTAAAATCCCCGCTTGTTCAGCAAAATGTTTAAAATTCAGTAACTTTAAAAACAAACTAAAACGAAATAATAAAAAAATAAAAAGTTTAAATATTTGAAATAATAGACACAAAACAAACACACACACAAACACACACTTATAAGGCAAAGACCAAAATTGAGAAATAAAATAAAAATAATAAATACAAAACCAAAATAAATTTGTTTCTTGAAGAATGAGTGAGTTGATGAATAAAGTGAGTATAAGAGTTGACGCACAGCTGCAGATCGTTTGCAAAACTTAGAAAAAAGCAAATTTGAATTGCAAATTTTTAACTATATGCACAGATAAATGTTATCCAAGGTAGCCTAGATGGCACACGGTGCCTCATAGAAGAGTTTACAAAATATGCTGTAGTCTAAGACTTAAAGGGCTTGAAAGTATGCGAAGTTTTGTTTGCTTTCAGCATGTTGTACAAGTCTGCACGCAACACTCGAACTAAAAAATATTATTTTATTTTAGTTATTATTTTCTGTAGTGTACAACTTTTACAATTTTTGTAAAATTTTCGAAAAATTCTTTTTCTACGGTTTCCACAACAGTCGGTGATAATTTAGGCACGTATTGCCAAACCTCATCAAAATTGGTGCATAACTTTTGAAAATATGCGACCTCAAAGAATTGGCATAAAATGTTCACTTGGATCTCACAAGCGAAACTGCTGAATTACCAGGCGAACAGAAGTGCACAGCAAGTGACTTGACTTAGTCGAAGTAACTAAAAGTATGCAACACTTTTTAAAAGTTCAAAATTCGCGCTGCATTTAAATCGCAGCAACTGAAAGTATGCAACACTTTTTGAAGATTTTTCAGAGTAAAAAATTCATTGTTGAGTGCAAAATTTAGTTTTCAAAATTAAAAATAATAAGTAGTTTTAAAAACTGAGAAATAATTTTAAACCATAAATAATATTTCTGAAATTTATTGCAGCGACTTAAACTAGACTTTAAAAGCCGATATGCGCTGTGCGGCGGTTGAGTTGACTCACACCGGTAAGTAGTTAAAATTAGTATGCGTTTTTGATTAACTATTAGGCTTATTTGTTTCCCATATAATATTTTAGTTCCACACAACTTAATTTTGTACACATAAATATTAAAATTTTCTTATTATAAGTGTAATTTAAAACATTTTTTGAAAACAATTTAAAAAAAATAATAGTTTGGTAAATGATGTCGCGAATGGAACGTCACGTCAGATCAGTTTTTTAACTAAAAATAAAATAAATAATATAATATAATAATAAAAATAAATAATATATAATTAAATAAAATACATAAATGTGATACAGAATATGATGGTAAAATGCTTTTCAGAAATTTTAAAAAAATTTAAAAAGTACCATTAATTTAAACTACTTCCAAGGCAGAGTGAGTTAAAGTATCGTAAACGTTCAGTTTGTATGCGGTATACTTTGAGATAAGTTGTTTAACTACTCTGCTTTTAAATGATATAAATATATAGTATATTGTTTTATGTTATAAATTTTTAAAATATATTAATTGAAGTACTACTGCGAAAGAAGTTAAACTAACTGAAGGTATACCAGTTTGGACGCGGTATACTTTGAGATAACTTGTTGCATATATATATGATATATTTGATATATTTTAAAAGTTTAAAAGTACCATTAATTTAAACTACTTCCAAGGCAGAGTGAGTTAAAGTATCGTAAACGTTCAGTTTGTATGCGGTATACTTTGAGATAAGTTGTTCAACTACTCTGCTTTTAAATGATATAAATATATAATATATTGTTTTATGTTATAAATATTTAAAATATATTAATTCAAATAACTTAGCAAGAAGTTAAAGTACTGTATACGTTCAGTTTGGGTGCGAAAAACTTTCATAACGTTTTATGCTTTGTTATGAAAGTATGAAATATTACATATATTTTTAAATTTTATAAATTAAAATATTTTATATTAACTACATATTGTTACATACTACACATACGTTTCATTTGTAGCTTCATAACTGCGTGTAATCCATCAAAAAAAAACCAACTGTTTAAAATATGTTATACCAATTTCCCAATAATTAACCTATTTTGCCATAACATTTCAAAAGCGTAGAAATTTGTAAAGTAACAAATTGGTTGGGAATATTTGGTCTGGAAAAACAAACGGAATACAACAAATTTTATACACAAAACGCATTTTTATCAAAATAGAACTTCATTCTATCTCAACAAGATAAACTAAGTAAGATAAGTAAGATAAGTCATCAAATTTGAAAAAGCTTTCATATTGTTAGTGAAAGTCAAAGTTTTATAAGGAAAGGCTTTCCAGATTTTGAATTAACTTATCATTATAAACTACTGTCCAGATAATGAATGTTTGTTATCTTTTGGACAACAAATTTTTAACGTTGGATAGTTCTTAAAGTTAAATACATATTAATTTTGTTTTGCTTATATAACTGCCTTATTTTATGCAAAAAAACGTATCACGTATATACTGCCTTATATACAGAATTTATCAACTTGTAACCAGCTGCTGCGTTTAGCATTTTTGGGACTAGCCTTCAAGCGGCAGGTAACCAAACAACCACACAAAATGAATACATACAAACCTACGTATATACGTCTTATACGTTTATTATACAAGTTCCCAAATGCTACATATAAAATACAGATAATGCTTACAGGCCAGACAGCATTTCAATTTCGGGATCATTTTGCATTTTTTTTTTCATGCTTTGTTTTCAAATGAATTTCGTCTCAGTTGCTCGACAGACGTCCAGTGCTTAGCAATGAGCATGGCAAGTTTCTTACGTGCCCTTAAACGTTCCATTGGTTTGGGTCGCAAACAATTGTCTGTTTCACCGCGCCATGTAGTGCTCATAACTGGCTGTGATTCGGGCTTAGGGTAAGTTTTAGCAGGCGCGTTTAGTTGATTTCAATTCCTAATGCGTTTTTATTTTCGCAGTCACTCACTGGCTGTTTACTGCCACAATGCTTTAAATATGACCGTAATCTCTTGCTGCCATAACATAAATTCCACGGGCGCTAATCTGCTAAGGCAGTTGAATGAGGAACAAAAGGCAGGGGTGCGCATGCATACACTTGAGCTGGACTTGTTGCAGCCAGCTTCTATAGAGAAGCTGCATGCGTCCGTTTTGGAGCTGCTGGCTACGGATGACAATTATGTCTTTGCGGCATTGATTAACAATGCGGGTGTCATGTGCTTTGGTGAATTCGAGTGGCAAACTGCAGCACAACTGGAGCTGCAGATTAATTGCAATATGTTGGGCACAATGCGTCTAACTAAGCAATTCATGCCAATAATACGTCAGCAACGTGCAAGGATAATTAATATAACTAGCCATTGTGGATTACAGGTAAGCGTGCAGGCTGAAGCTTGTAGGTGGTACAAATCGAGAAAGATTTACAACATTTTTGTCAATTGAGATGGCGTCTATATTGTTTCCAACATTTGGCTAAATTGTTGCACCTAAACACCAAGCGTTTTACTTTGTTTCCTCTTACAGGCACTGCCTGCTCTGGCGCCATATGCTGCCACCAAGGCCGCCTTACGCTACTGGAACGATGCCTTGCGCATAGAACTAGCACAGTACGGCATCGAAGTAGTTAATTTTGTACCCGGCTCATTTGTTTTGGCAAGTAATATAGCAGCGCGGCAGCAGGATCATGCACGTGAAATGCACGCATCATTTAGCGAGGAGCAGCGCCGCTTTTATGGTGTCTACTTTGAAAAGTTCAATGCATACCTGCGCGTAGTATCCGGTTTTAAGGCACCAAATAAAGTGCAGGATGCGGCACTACTTTGCAAGTTCCATGATGCACTGACAAGCACGCAGCCAGCACCTTTGTATATACATGAGCCCTGGAGATACAAACTATATCGCTGGCTATTTAGCATAAGCCCCACACCTTTAGTGGACTGGTTGGCAGTTAAGTTCTGCGCCATGCCCACATATCAGTCAACAAACATGGATAGCGGCAAACAGACATAACTATTGGTCTAAACATTTATTTTTGTTATAAATTTTATGTTACATGCAACAAGTGTAAATAATACTTTGCTGGGCTGGGTTAATACATGAATGCGCTTGGTTTGGTACAAACAGATTAAGACAAACATGTTTGCACAATCACAAAATAAAATTGAAACACAATCACATGGGTGGTAGGACATGGAGTGTCTTATTTTATTTAGTCCTACTTACCGAGCTTCAGTAGCCAACATTGCGGCAACGCTCGTAGACAGCATCATTTATAAGCTGAAACCAAACAGTGTCGTATGATGAGCTATCGGCAGCACGAAATAGCATTAGTTTCTCTGAAGCTGGCAGATCGGCGCATAGATAATAGTTTATTGCAGTCTCCGTGAGTTCATGGTGATAGTTTTTAAGCGCCCATTCCAGCAGGCGCTGGCAATTATGTGCATCCAAAAACTGTATGAGATAATTCTGCAACAGTGCCTCCATTTCGGGTAATATATAAATGCGTGACATTTCAAAGGCTTCCAGCAAGGCAGCATAGTTGGGCAACACTGGAAGCTGAGAGCTTATACCATCCGCTTGGCAGCCTATTAAGTGTAGAAAATAACGCAATCCGCTTACTGAACAATCCTGCAGTTGTATCTCTCCCTTTTGTCCCTCACGAAACTCACTGTTCAACATTTTGTTAAACACTTCACTGGCATCGCATAGCAGCCGTTTATTGAAGCCAATACTAATGGCCTTGGTCTCTGGTTCTGGTGCGGTTATATCGACTTTTTGATGCACCACAAAACGCATATCGCAGTTTTCGTGTAGCGGCGGTTCCACATCAGTGGAGTCAGCATTTAGGCACCAATTGCGCAATATACTGGTTTCGTCTAACTCTGCATGCTCTAACTGGGGTAGCGTAATTTTTAAGGTGCAACGCGACATGGCAGTTACAGCGTCTGCTGCCTCATCGGCGTAAATGTCATTCGATTTCTTGCGCAGCATCAGATCAAACAACAGTGTCAATGCATTACCATCATAGAGAAACTGATAGAGCAGTCGATTATTTTTTATGATGTGAGCTACTGAAATGGCGGCACGATTCTGCGAATTAGGATCATCACAACGCAGTAATCGTACTAGCTCTTCCTTGCCATAGTTGGATTCGCCAACATTTGTAAGGGTTTCCAAAAAGGCAATACCATCTTTGTGCATCTGAAATGAGCAATTAGTAAGTATATCATTCCTATAAAAATGCTACAATTTGCCACACACCTCTTCCACTTTGGTTAACTGATAAAGCTGATGAACAACTCCCTGCTTGATAATTTGGGCAAAGAACTGACTCTCACTGCAAAGAACAAAAACTTATACATAAATTTGAAGTGAATACTTTGGCTTCACTTACAGTAAAATATTTGTCAATGAATTGCCGAAATTATTATTCGCTCCAAACATATTTATGGCTCTTATAAGCGTATCTAGCGTCTCGGGCTTGCCCAGCTCGGGTCGTTTATTTACTAATAAAGTTATGCGATAGAATAGATTTTCTATGATGTCAATGCCATCTGCAGTCATATAGCGAAACTGCGCGGATTTTAGTGGCGCTTCGGAGCTCAACTGTTCAAGGTCCTCCTTGTCGGACAAGGGATCGTCAATGGTTTCACAGCCCTCATCAATTAACTTAAGTATATCCAATACAATAGAAGGTTGTGCACGATTCGCAGCAATTCGGCGATCTCTCGTATCTTCTTCGTCTTCGTCATCATCATCACTGCAAGCAGGTGAATAGTTTTCATCGTTATCTGCTAAAAGACTTGAGCAGGCAGGAGACATGCTGCGTGAACTGCAAGGTGTGCCACTGGGTATATAGCACGGGGAACTGCTGGGCGATTCATAATCAGAAGTAGGAGACTCATGCGTTTTTGATAGCTAAAGAACAAAAAATTGGAATCAGATTAAAAATGTTAACAGTTTTGAAATACGCTGATTATAATAGAATTATATATTTATTATAACACTTACCTTGGTCACAGTCTCCGTTTTGGTGGCCTCAACCAACTTGCGCTTCTTGCCATTTTGCATACGTTGTTCACGCTTTTTCTTATGATGCTCCTCATCACTTGTTAGATAATCATTCAATTCACGCACCAAAAGTGTCACCAAACCTTCATGCAGCAAAAATTTCATGCTCAAATGATCATATTGAAAATTATTTAGTATATGAAAGAGCTAAAAGTAAAATTCATTGAAAACTGGGAATATTCTACATTACAACAACTTACTGAAGCGCGCTCGCTTTGAGAGTGCGACTCTCTTATCATGGAGACCAATTTGCGCAGAGCTCCGCAACGTCGTAACTTAGAGCGACTACAAGCATCGACAGAAAGAGTAGAGATTATATTAATACAATACCGGCACTCGCTTTCTGTTAATGGTTTAGCCATGCTTGCAGCCATGAGTAATTCGCAAGCAGCAATTATAGCATCTGCAGTACTGAGCATATAGAAGGTGGATCCATCTCTCGAGAAGTTTGATAGTATTTTAAGGGCTAAAGCACGATGCTCGCTGTCCTCCTTGGCAAAGAAGACAATGGGTGCAAAGGACATGCTGCGTGAAAGCGCCTAGTAAAACATATAAACTTAAAAAAATTGAAATTGGTTTCATTAAGCAAAACATACCTCCCAGATACGACTGCTTATTTGATTTGCAGACAGTAATAAGAGACACTTTAATATTTCATGGGCCAATTCAAGCGCGTCATTTTCTTTTGGTAAAATAAATTCGTTAAGTATGCGCGAGGAGTTCTTCAACATTTGACTGTCGAAAATATCACTGCGTACGCCCTCAAGGTTACGGGCTACTTCCTCAAAGTATTTCTCTCGATGCTGATTCTTTTTAAGACCAATAAGCGTGGACATTTCAATATCAAGCTCTGGATCTTTTGGGATATCATTATTCTTCATAACAGCTCGAAATATTTCCATTAATTGCATAAACCCATTGGCCGATATAAAATATTTATGAAATTGACTACTAACCAACAAAAAACGACAAACTCTAAAGGCCATAATTTTTGTGTTAACCGAGCTGGTTGTATCAATAATGTGGCATATTGCTGGAGCAATTGCTGAATAGTACGGAATAAGATATGATTCAGATTCCTTGCTCTTGGCTAAGTTGCCCAGAGTGCGACATACTCGCATTTGCAGCGTGGGATTTGGAATAGTCTTCAATATAGTAACCAGTGGTCCAACGACATTAGATTCTACAGCCTGAAATTTTGATATTTGTAAATAAAATTATCGTTGCTTGCAAGTTCATATGCACTCACCTCTTTGCATGATTGCTCGTCTGTGCAGCAATTGCCTAATATGCTTACCACTACCTCCATAATTTTTTCATTCAATCTGCTTAGCAGGCGAACCATTTGCGGAACGCCCCCTACAAGACGAAACAAAACAATTCCATCCTTATCTTTTACCAAATCTGTCCGCAGTTTAACCAAGCATTTGTATATCACTGTTTTGTCTGATGATGTTTTGAGTACATTTAACATGCCCTCCGCTTGTTCTTTATTCATCATTTCGCTGTTTTATTTAATTTTCGCTTTTATTAAAAAAAACATTTGCACTGCGCCAGTGCTGCCAACTTTTACCATTGCCTTACCGATGCAACATTGCCTATCGATAGTTTCAAGACATCAGAAATAAATAAACAAACAGGATATTCCATTTCAATTCTAAGAGGGGCACATTAAAGAATTACCCTTGAAAATGTGTTATTTGTTACTAATTTTGCCGTAAAGATAATGTGCAGTTTAGTGCGCACATACATGAATACTGCAACATTGGCTAAGATGCACAATCATCAATACCCGAATTGCACAAAATCGCTGAAGCTAAAAGCCACAAAAGGAATTAATATTTCTAACATAACATCAATGGATGTGGACCCCTATAATGGCGCACCAGAAAATGTAACTATTTAAATAGTTTTTTTCAAAACTCAGTAATAACTTGTGACAATTTTTTTCAGAATTTGCAAAATTACATTGATATGGACAGTTTAGAAAAGCATTCAGACTTTAATCTACTATACGACAGAGGCTTGGATGCTAATGAACAACAACTTGTTGAAGCAATTTCTTATTACCGCAATAAAGCCTCCTTTTATCGTAAGCAAAAAAACCTGACAGCGCAACGAGCATATCAATTAGGTCGCGAAATGGGCACATTTAATTAAAAATTTCAAGATAAAATGTTTTGGTTTGAAATTAATTTATAAATCAACTTACAAGTATTTTAAAAAACAAATATATAGTGCTAAGATACTCAATAACTTAAACGAAAAAATTGGTTATAAGTTAAATGGTTTTTTATATATATTAATTGGAAGTTTATATGCAAATGGGTGATATTTTCAATATTTAAGATACATCTTGATTTGACAGCCGAACTGTTATGCTGTAGTACTCCAAACGATTAGGATTTCGTCTTTTCAATATGTGCAGATCGACTTTACCTCAAAACAGGGCTCAATTCAGTACGTGGTGCAATTATCATCCAACTGAGACAATGCACAAAGTGTTTAACAACGAACTAGAAAAACGTATAAAAAATATATTTATATTATACCAATAATTTTAATCATACAATCATTTGTTTTTATACTCCAAAAAATATTAAAATTAACATCAAAATTCTAGTCCTAATAATGTGCAAAAATGCACATTATTCCTATTAATGGGGGAGACGATTTTTCCAATTCATATGCAGAAGTATCTAATGTACCAGCTATAGCCATTTATTTTTCAAATTTAGTTGGGACATTACTAGCACATCCTATGGACGTGATGCGAGTTAATGTCCAGGCCAATGTCATGCATTATATATCCCTTAAACAAATTTCAAAAATTATGTGGAGACAAGAGGGAATTTCGGGCTTTTATTATGGTGCCTGGGCTGCAACAGGACGTTGTACGGTGCAAACCCTAACTGAGTATTTATTTTATAAATATCTCCGATATAGTCCCTATTTGTTAATGCTTGAACCCTACGATACATACACCATTTGGGGTGTGGGTGGCTTTAGCGCCAGATTTATTGCAACGCCCTTTGCCAAATATGCATTAATACGTCAAGCTGATCTTACGCGTTCGGCTTATCAGCGACGCAAGTATGCAATCAATGAATTTTTTGTATAGTACTATTATTTTATTTATTACAGCTTAAATACCTATAATTTTTTGAGTGCTTTTCGTTGTATGTACGCTAAAGGTGGCTGGGGATATCTTTTTGCTGGCTCCAAACTGCAAGGCTTATCTGGCTGCGCAGTGGCAACTCTCCAATATCCAATTTACAATACGGTTTGCAGCTAAAATGTATTTTAAAATTCTTGATATTAAACAATTGTAACCAATAGGTCCAAGACGCTCTAGTTCACATACACAATTTAAAGGATCGTTCTTGGGAAATAAGCCTTATTTCATTAGCCATCACAGGCAGCCTATTATCTTTGGTTTTAACGCCATTAGATGCAATTACGACATTAATGATGAATGCAGAACATGGACAATTTAGGTCATCAAGGCATCTTATTACGGCGATTTTCAAAAAGCATGGCTTCGGTGGATTTTTTCTTGGCTTAAAACCAGCATTGGTTGGAATATTGCCACATTCCATTATTGCAACAATAACATATCACGAAATGGCATTTTTTTTTGACAAGTATTTGATTTTTTGTTTTATTTGACAATAATATCTTGTAGGCTCTTTAAAGCAGGTATAAATTCGTCTAAGCTGGAATTTGTATCAGTTGATGGCTTGCTATTAATCAATTGAAGTCGGAAAGTTTCCATAAGCTGCTGCACGGTCTGTAAATATAAAATGTAATTTTATTTCTTTTTTTAATTTTGGTGTTTTATAAAATAACCTACAATAACAATATCCGCTTGATGCTCAAAATACACTAGACATTCCATTAATACAGCCACAAATTTTGTTAAGAACTCCTGCAGATGCATATGTAATATCTGTAGCGGTATGGGAAATATGCATACCAAAAAACAGCAGTGCATTTCGCGCATCAATTGTTTTGACAGATCACTGCTTTGCATTAGTTTATCCGACGTTAACAAGAGCATTTGTAGTATGCTCTTTGCCCAACGAAAACTTATACAAGTGTTTAAAGCTGAACAAATTTCCCGGCATGCATCCAAATTTTCCTTTTGGCAAAAATCACATTTTAAACTTTGTGCAACTTTGCTGCGATTTATGGCAAAATGATAGCTAATCCTCGATATGTATTGTAACAAAATTATACAAGTTTGAGCATTAGGAGCTACAGTAGCATTATGAATCAAACGCTCCATCATGTCATCACCTTGATTCCACTGAAAAAAAAGTTTAAAGTATAAGTAAATCTCGTACATACAATAATTTAACTCACCCCGAAACTATCAATTTCTGTAAAGTAATCCAAGCACAAGCAAAGACATTGCCAAACTGCTTCTGTAATATCTACTGAGTCCATATTGTAGGCATCTCTAAAAACATGCTCAAATATGACGGCATGTATATTCAGCATTTGCAAATCGGCAGCGCTCTAAATATATTTTTGTTTAGTTTACTTTGCATTTATTAAATTATTTAAGTTATACTCACGCCGTGCTTCAGCATTATTGAAAAAATATGTATTCCAAGCTGCTTGTATGCGGTTTCATAGCATTCTCTCGCATTCAAACCAACAGCAAGACTAAAAGTTAGTAACTTGAGGGACATTTGCTCTTTTACATCTGCTGCATCAAAGCGGTGCTTTTAAAAAGTAAAATTATTTAAGGAAATTTGTGAGTATATATAAACTTATTGCTTATATAACTAACAGCTTAAGTAGTCCATCGTTTGTATGAGATCAAACTTAATGGCCAAGCTGTTTGCGCTTAAAGGGCTTTACCTCTAAATATCTTTCAAATCCATGTATGGCACCTAACTGACGTTTCCAACCATTTTTATGCAGCTTTTGCTCATAGTACTTAAAAATAAATGTTTCCATTTCATGGGTAGTTATACTAGACAACTTTTTAAGCATTTCATTAGCATTGCTTAGCAAATTATTCGACTCATCTTCCAATTTATATATAGTTCGTACAGCAGTCAGCTCGCACATTAGTAAAACTAGCCGTGCTTTTAACTAAAAACAAAGCATATTAGCTTTATGTTGAAGATGCATATTAAATAAATTACAATACCCCGTTGTTTTCTGTTCCATTTAGTAAAGTGTTTTCATTGCGCTGGAATAAGTCGTACAAAATAGGCAGCTCCTGTCGCAACATGTTTTTAAAGCTAGCAAAGTTCCCAACTTGCAGCTGTATAGCATCGAGATCTTCATTTAACTCCGGTACCATGCAGATTTGCACAAGTTCGTCTAAATGAACGAAATCGGATAATTGTGTGTTATTGGCCATAATGCAAAAATGCTTAAATTCGCTCGAAACTTATTGAAATATAAACAAGCGGCAGCTGCTGTCATTGCCAGTGTTTCACAATCGAAAAAGAATATGGGCTGCCAACTTGTTGCAATTATTGTGAAACGTTGAGCTACACTGCTTATCATGTGATAGTCAGAGAGAAGTCACAAGAGAGCGTAGTAGGTTTTTTACTTGTCGCAGAAGTCCATCGTCATATGATTAAAAAACTGGGAAACGAAAAAATGTTGCAAATTTGCCTTATTTTTTCACTGCTAATTGCAGCATGTAAGTAAAACTCTTTAATTTTCGTGTTCAAAATGCCAGTGCATCTATTGTGTAAAAATATCTTTGTCTACAAGATGCATCGATTGTGCTGTTGGTCATGGGTGTCGCAGTGGCACCCCGTACTAGCACGCGCAGAATCTAAATCTTATCACATAATTGTGTTAAATAAAAAAGTGTCTAGTTTCATTATTAATTATATTTATTATTAAATCAATACAGCTCATGCTACTGGCCAATTCACGATACTAAACAGCCCTAAGGCCATTAGCTTCAAGGGCAATGACGTACTCCAGAGCCGTTTCGTTGGCGACGTTTTCTACGCTTCCATGGGCAATGCTGTCAACACCGATTCCAATTGGAGCGGCATGACCATTGAAGATCCCTTCGATTTGGCCAAGGGCATTATTGCACTGCATGTGCAGGGCTTGAGTCAAATACCCAGCACAGGAAAAGTTAAATCCTACGAACTGACTGGTACTAGCACTGGGTATTCACTGAATGCTTTGGTCTCTGTCTTGGAAGCAGACAACGAGCCTGTGTGCGACATTAACTTCGACCAGTTTGATGAGGGTGTAAGTAGCAAATATGGTTTTGCCCAAGTTGCTTATTTAATATATTATTAACAATTTAGGTACAATCATTCAAATCATGTTTTGGAGAACGTGGTACAACCGCTGCTACTCCCACTAAGCATCTTAATCCCTCATTGCACAGTGAGGATAAGCAGTTCTTGCAAGAGATTGGTTATTTGAACGCTGCTGCCGAAAACTTGGCTGATATGTTAAAACCCTCGAATGTGTTAATCATTCGTTTGTCGGTTGAGGGCATTGCCAAGGCGCATGGTGAAAAATCTGTTGCCTTAGATGAAGCTAGCAAATTGCTATCAGCCTCTATTGGCCGCCTGTTGGCTGCAGCACAAAAGTCAAGCGATTCCGTGCTTTTTGTGCAGATTACCAACAAGGAAACTGAAAACTTGCGCTCAAAACGTGACGCTTTGGCACCAGATTCCACTGTTAGTAAATTGTGCATTTTGCAAAAGAAATTTATTTATATTGTTTATTTATACAGAATCCCTTCAACTTGGCCACCTACTACAACCAAGATTACCCCGTCATCTTTAATATCATTTTGTGGTTTATGGTTGTCTTCGGTTTCTCACTGTTGGCCATTTGCTATGCTATTGCTGCTATGGATCCCGGTAGAGATTCAATCATCTATCGCATGACTTCCACCAGAATGAAGAAGGATAATTAGGATGTAGAGTTTATCCGCGCAAAAGACGCACAGATAGCTGTGTACTTTAAAACTGCAACTTCCCCTTAAAGTTTCGTTGTCTATTTGAAGTGAAAATTAGCCACTTATTTTGCGGAAATATTGTGTGTGTGCGTCGGCTTTAAAAAATACAATATTAAGCTGTAACATAGTATTACAAAAATATCATTTGCAATGCAGTTTACAAAAATTCCATTATCAACTATATAGTTTGTTTTGTTAAATCTTATGTTTGTTGTACTTTTTAGGTTTATACATATATATATATAGTCAAATTGATATTCAATCAGTCAGTCCCTTTATTCAACCTAAAAATTCATAAATAATGTATGTAAATTATCAAGTGTAACATGTTATTTAAAGTTAAAAATAAAACCTAAAAAGACATTGCTTATTTTACTAATGTAATGAAAACAACAGCCGATCCCTGTTAGCGACACTTTTTCAACGTAGTCGAGTTCGATAGAAACAATTAATCGATATTATATCGGTTGCTTGATTCGCACAGCTTAGCTTTCGTCTGTTCTTTAAAATACACAACGTTTGTTTCAAACAAAAAGCAGTGCAATTCTTTGGCAAGCAGTTCACATATTTGAATTAGGAATGTACACATTTTATGCGCCCCAATGCTCCTTGCAGCCATTTATTTCGCAGTTCGGTGAGCAACTACCGCCGCTCCAGGTACAAGTGCCATTTTGTGAGCCACTTGCTTCAAAATCATAGTTGCTTATGCGATTTTGAGCATCAAAGTTCGCAGTGCTGCTATTATTGTTTCTTTTAAATGTAACCAAATCCGTGTCGGCGCCCTGACTGCTACGCAGCATAGCCTGCAGATGATTTATATAGTTTATTGCAATGCTGAAAAAATAATAATAATATGTTTCAAGTGATATTATTTTTATTAGAAATTGATGTAACTTACCGCAGGCTCTCAATTTTGGAGTACTTCTTGCCATTGGGCTTGGTAATGGGCAATTTTGAGCGTAATAAGTCAAAGGCGCGATTCATATCACGCATGCGTGTGCGCTCTCTATCACATGCTGTACGGCGATAATCTTTTTCCATTTGTAAGGCTTTTTCGCGCCAAGCTGGATTCTGTTCTTTTGTTATTTCAATTTCCAAATCATTGGCACCAGCACCGTAGGTCATATACACCGGAGGTGGTACAATTTCTATGCGTTTTATGGCAGCTTCCTGGCCAGTGCCTACAGTACCAGATGTAGCAGTTGCAGCTGGTCCGCCTATATGCCACATGGAAACTGGCTGGGGAATGCTATAGGCAGCCGCTGGTGGCAGTAAACCAAGCGGTGGCTGTTTGTCATAGTTGGTCATGAGTGTTGGCGAATAGGATACACTACAGCATGGTACGGATGCGCCATAAGTCAGCAGATTCTCACCCTCCGCAGAAAGTGTGTAATTTATGCAAGGCACAGTCTGTGCGGAGCCTAGCTCCAATAGCACCGGCTGCTCGCTTGGCTCTGTATCCGATGAAGTGCTTGTGTAAGCAACGCTTGGCAATGCAACGGCTGTGGGTATTAAAGGTGGCGGTTCAGCCGTTGATGCACTCAGCAATTGATCAGTCATCGTTTAAGCCGATTTAACTACGTTTGTGTTTTTGTTTTTTTTTTTTAAGGTCGCGAAACTTTTAATGAAATCAAGTCCATGCAGTTACACACACGTCTGTTGATGACAGCCACACGAACCGTAATGAAAGTGTCTGCTCAATTTCATACAATCCGCTATTACGAATTTGTACAACTTTTCTTTAATAAGCGTGCAGCAAAAAAATACCGAGGGATACGATCTATTTAGAACATTAGAAACAGGGAATATCCCTACTATGCTTTATTGCTGCGAATTGATTAATTTGCTGCTGCCAGCAACTCAAAATTTCCAAGTCGTACACTCAATCAACATTTCAACTATTGGACACTTTAGTTCTTGGCGTCTACTCATCTAGCTGGACAATTCATATGACAAGTGCCCTTTGTACGTGTGTCAATAATACGCTAACAATGCACGACTTGGACGACCTCTTTAACGAGGATAGCACTGTTTTGTGTACCTGCTGCAGCGCGACAAGTACAAAAAAACAAAAAAATAAATGCAGCAGCACAAAAGTGCGGCTTAATTTCTTCTATTGAACCGTTGAGAGCGTGTGCGTAGTTGGAGTCGCGATCGCCTTATGACTGGGATAAATGTCGATCGCTTGGATTGTCGCCACAACTTCAGTTTGAGTTTCGAATACATTCTTCGATCATTACACATAAACACACATACGAGTTGGCTATATAAGCGATATGTATATATATTTTTGACGCGTGTAAACACAAGTGTTTTGAGTTAATTAAAAAAAAGTAGAAAATACTAATCCACCTACATATATGAAGTATATACATATACGATGGTCCTATAAAACTATGTACTTTTGTTGTGTTTATGTATATAAATTATTATGTAGTTATTGAATTGCACAAACTTAGCCAAGTTAGCACCGGGCTTAGGTCTAACTATAAATATTTAGGTCTCGCACTAATAGTAAATTGAAATGTTTCTTCAAAATAACGTAGGGCGAAGAACGCGTGAAGATTTAAAAAAAAATGTTTAAAAACTTATCTCTAATAAAAACTTGTTTAATTTATGTAAATTGTTTGAAAGGATTCTAATAATTATGTCATTAAGTATTACCTTAACCTATTTAGAATACATATAATGGGTACGTGAATTTATTAAATTTGAAATTGTTAAATAGATAATAAGTAAAAGACAGTTCCCCAACTGCGCTAATCAATGTTTTGTTGATTTAATTTTATCATGACCTGATATTGATTTAATACATACTCTTGAAATTCATAGAATTCAAGGGTAGTATCATCATCATACATTACACGAAAATTCCGACCACTTTGTTTAAGAAATAAGACTTCGTGACTTCAGGTTATAAACATTTTCAAACAGCATATTTATTAAAGAAATCTTTTAAGCCGGCTTACACTTCGATAAGTGACAATATTTAAAATATTTTATTTGTATCTTGTATTTATTATTTAGTTAACTAAATAACATAAATAAGCCAATCTGCCAAATTTGTTATACAAAATTTTCAACTTAAGCCTGGTATAACACATTCTTGATATTATTATATTTAATTCTGTATTAAAAAAACTAAGTTATCTTTTTTCAGTGACTTTAACTTTGTGTTATATATATTTGATATTCAGTTCTCTTTTGTAGTGACTTTCAGCAAACAAGTACAATGAAAAAATGCTGTAATAACCAGCCATTTCAAACTTTCCATAGTTCAATGATAATAATAAGTATATCATCCTGTTATCAATAGTAACTACTCGTTAGTTATCTTAAGCTGCTTATTCGGAAATAATAAAAAAATGGTAATTTAAGTTTGATATGCTTCTTGTCTTTTTGTTTTCAAAAGTAATAGCACATGTAATTTAGAAGTTTTTATTTTTTTTTTTTAAATTGTGAATTTTGAATTAAAAAAAATCTTTTCAACGTTTTCTTTGCTGAAGAAGGTATTAATAAAAATTGTACGGTTTCAAGCTTAGAGCTCAAGAAATTATTTTGTTCTAACGATAAAAATATTTCGACGCATGTTTGTTATTTTACTTTTATTACTGCCTTTTATTTTAATGAAAATTATTGTAGTGGAAACATTAAAGCAATCATCATATAATTGTTATATACATCCAGGTATATGCGATATATATTTTAAGTGTTCCCCACTTTTGCTTAGGGCTTAAAGAGGAGGTCTTACATGCACATTGTCGCTGCAGCTGCGTAAAGTTGTGCCAACAGGGAAGCTTCCCCATGGCGTAGACTTAACAAATTGAAACACACACATTTCGCGAAAACCTTACCTTGTGAATTATTGAAGTGCAGCCAGTGATAACAACCATATTAATTACTAAAACTACGTTTAAATTAAACAATATAAAAATTTTCTTAGAACGGCGTAATTTATAGCGCTTTGTTTTATTCTATATACATATGTCTATATATATATATATGCATTATTTAAATGGCCATATATATACATACATACGCAAGTTATATACAATTATAACTTTTCTTGTACAAAAATTGTGTTTTTCTAGCTGTTTTTGCAAATGTATTGATAAGAAAATCGCTGCAGTCATCGAATTAAGCTTAAAACTAGCTTCAAATGTGCTATATAGTTTGTAGTTTTTGACTTTGCATGAAGCACACATACCTCTTAGAAATTGATTCGCTTTAACCAGGCGCAACCTTAAGTATCAAGTAGCTTAGCTCGACTTAATAGCTTTTTTTTACAACTTCCATGATGGAAATTGGGTCAGTCGTTGCAATTGAAAATTGAAACGCTGCTCTAGTTTTTTTTGTTTTTTTTTTTTTTTGTTGCATTTTTATATAAAAATAAACCAAAAATAACTTTAAGCATAGTAAATAAATAGCGAGTACAAAAAAGTAAACAATGAACGCATAACCAGCTTATGCCACTGGCCGTGTATTAACAGATAATGTTTGCTAGGAATGAGAGATTTAACTGTCAAATTTCAGCGGTCTTATCTCAAAGTATTTGTCTAGCACTTCATCAGTTATAAGTTTACGTGCCGCTTGATGTGCTTCCACAATGGGTGTGCAAGTCTGTAAAGGAAAGCAATGGATATTAGCTTTTATCTAAAAGAGACCTCTTTGAACAACTCACCTCTATAGCCAGCTTCTTAATTTCGCCTGTAAGCATTGTACCCTTACTGTACGCCACACGCACTTCCTCCAATTTGTCATCATCTTCGAGGAAAAACTTAAGTAACTGATAAGCCACATCGATATCCGGTATTCCGCCCAGTGCACGATGTTCTTCGACTGTTGTACGTCCACCCGAAAATGCATATTTATTAATCTTGTTTTTGATTTGCTTCGGCGTGTCAGTCAGAAAAACTGCTGAATTCTGATCACTGGCAGACATTTTCGTTTTGGCGCCTTGCAGCGCGGGGAAAAATGTTGAATGCATGAGCGCGCATTTTGGAAAACCCAAACGCGGTGCTACATCGCGTGTCATGCGGAAATAAGGATCCTGATCGATGGCACAAGGTATCAGACAGTGTACCTTTTTGTTGCCAAATATAAATGGAAACGTGCTGGATAGCGAAGGAGCGGCCTGCACTGCAGGAAATGCAATTTTGCCAATTAAATCGGAGTCACCGAATCCAAAAATGCCTTTTACTTGATTGAATGTTACACATTTTTGTATGCGTATAACGTTTTGATAAAGAGCAGGACATTTGCTGCAAAAATGCAAATAGGTAAGCTAATAATCTTATTGCAAATATCGTTTTTAACTTACCCCATAAACTCCAAATTGTTGAATATGAACGTCTTATTAACATCAAAGCCCATTGCTACAATATCCTTTGCATTTTCGCGAGCCAATTTAATGGCATCTTCGATTTTTAAATCCTTCCACAAAGTCTTTTCATCGTCAGTAAGTTGTATGATCAAAGGCACATTAAAAGTCTCTTGTAACCATCTAAAAAGTGTATGTATTATGTATAAAATAAAAATAGCCGCAAATTTGCATCAAATGCTACCTACTTTGTCATGGCAAATGGTATCAAGTGACCCATATGCAAGGAACCGGCGCTGGGACCACGTCCCGTATATAAGTAAAATGGTTTGCCCTGCTCATGCAGTGTCAAAATTGTATGCAAGTCCCGATGTGAAAAGAATATACCACGTCTTATAAAATGATGAGCTGGCTTGCCCGTGACCTTTTCAAAACGTGCGATTAGTTCATCATCGATTTTGCTGGAGCCAAAGCGTTCTGCAACGTGTCAATAAATTTGTTAAGCATGTTGCTGAATAGAGAGCGGCAGAAGAACTACTTACTGATTAACTTATCGTAATCAACGCCTGCATCATTAGTGCTTGCGACATTCCATGGATCCACAAAATCATCCGCTACCGTTTGCTCCTGGGCAGCTGTACCAGTCTCTACGGACTCAGCGTCTGCCTTGCCATTCAATGTAAGTGCATCCACACCTTCAATTATCGTTTGCTTAGTGTCCGCCATTTATGAACATAAAATTTTTAACTTTTTAAGCGTATTTGTGAACAGTTTAATACTGGTTGTGGAAATTGTTCATGCCCATGTGGTAACGCACACAGAATTGTGTTGTTGGCTGCAAGCTTGCCAGACTGCTCATGGATTTGGCAAACATTTGGCAACAGCTGGCAGCGCTGGCACTTTCACGAAATCAGCTGTTTTCAGTTGCAATTACAACAAAAGAGAAGCATAGAAAATATGCATTTTATTACGCTCCTTTTAAATAATTTATTTAAATAAGAAATTTGCAAAATGCCGATTATGTACAATACGGGGGAGTGGTTTAAACTCCAACCAGACTACTATAGGTAAGTGCCGACAAACATTTTGAGACTAAGACTTTTCATTTTTCATACGCCCCTTAGAAAAATTGATCTAGCTACACCCGATTGGCCCATCGATCTTGATCTGGAGTATATGGAAGTAGCAGCAGCACCTTATGGCGGCCCATTAGCCATGATACGTGACAGATACAAGGCGGTACCCGTTAGAGGCAACACAAAGCCAATGATACGCATATTTGATACCACAGGTCAACAGCTTTGTAGGATTATGGTAAGTTTAATTCAGCAATAAATAACAACATATCTTATTGCTTTGATTCATAAGTGGAACCATGGAAAGCTCATTGCAATGGGCTGGTCGGACACCGAGGAATTAATATGTGTTGAAGAGAAGGGTATAGTCTTTGTTTATGATATGTTTGGCAATGAAAAGGAGTTCTACAGCGTTTGTGAAGAAGCCAGTGTTATAAAGGTGAGTCAGACGCAGTTTCTCCTAGTGTACTATTTATGAAACATTGCTTTTGCGACAGGTTGTAGAAGCCAAAGTGTTTCAGTCAGCTGCAGGCACTGGTGTTGCTATTATGACCACATCCGGTCGCATATTTTTGAAGCATAGTAGCAAAGCTACAGCTCGCAAGTTGCCCGAGATACCACGTAAGTTTGCTTGGCATTTTAATGTTTTACAAAATGTTTCTAATATTTGAAAAATTAATTAAACAGAATCTAGCGTTTCGTGTTCCTGTTGGGAGATTGTAACTGAAGGACGAAACAGTTATTGCCTATTGGGACGTGGTCGTGAAATTATCAAACTATTTCCCGGTGAAACTGTAGGCACAATAACAACTAATCTAATTGAGAAACCCTTTGATGATGGACGTATTATTAGAATGTCTGTCTCCTATAATCACCAACATCTTGCTTTATATACAAACACTGGTCTACTCTGGCTTGGTAGTGTTGATATGCGACAAAAATATTGCGAGTTTGATACTGGTCGTAAGGATATGCCACTACAAATTGAATGGATAATGAATACGGATAATACAGATGCTGGCGCTGTTGTTATTTCATATCCATCATATCTGCTGGTTGTTAATCGCAAAGCAGACAAAACCGATTTTTCATATGATCCTATTATTTTTCTCGTTGCTGAAATGGATGGTGTGCGTATAATAACGCCCAGCGCGCATGAAATGATACAACGTTTACCCAAGTGTGTGGAGAACATTTTTGCCGTAAATAGCCAAGATCCAGCAAGTTACTTATTTGAAGCGAATAAAAAATTTGAGGAAAAATCATATAAAGCCGACGAATATCTAAGCATGTGCCGCGATCGAATTGAATTGGCTGTAAATGAGTGTATTGAAGCGGCTTCTCATGAGTTTTGTGCTGAAACACAAAAAAGTTTGCTCAGAGTAATTATAAAATATGCTATGATTTGTTTAAAGTTTTTAATTTAAATCATTCTTAGACGGCTCACTTTGGCAAGGGCTTTATTAGGTCGCATAATCCCGATGAGTATATGCGTATATTACGTATACTTCGAGTTCTAAATGCTTTGCGCCACAAAAAGATTGCAATGCCGCTTACATTTAAGCAGTAAGTAGAAATATTAAAACATTTGGGACTAAGTCATTTGAAACATTTTTTTTCATAGATTCTCCTACCTCAAACCCGAGGTGGTCTTGAGCCGACTAGTGTTTCGCAAGCACTACGCAATTGCCATACAGGTGGCCAAGCACTTGAAACTGCCTGAGTCGTCTATTTTGGAGCATTGGGCTTATCATAAAGTTATGCATGATTCAAGTAAGCTGCCACTCTATTTTCAAGGCATATTAAATTTTTATGTGTACAATCTTTACAGACGACAACGAGGTGGCACGCAAAATAACTGAGAAATTTAAAAATCCATCAATCGAGGGCATTTCCTTCTGCAACATAGCGGAAAAGGCACACCAAAGTAAACGCGACGACTTGGCCATTAAATTGTTAGAACTAGAGCGACGTGCCTCTTTACAAGTTCCCTTATTGCTAAAGTTACGGAAGTATGACCGTGCAGTTTCCAGTGCTACACATTCTGGCGATACGGAGCTAGTTACTACTGTGCTGCTGGCTATTAAAAAGGAAATGATTTTAACTAACTTCCATGTAAGCATTGTAAATCGCGTTTTTTACATTGCTGCCTTTACTCATTATATTTATATTTTAGATGATGATTAAGGAATATCCTCTGGCCTTGAACATGTACAAGAAGATTGTATTGCAATCAAGTCCCACTGCGCTTTACGACGTTTACAACACATTGGATGATCAAAAATCCATGGCCGAGTACCATTTCAACAACGCCATCGAGAGTGAAGGCCTTAAGTCTAATTTATCACTCATTGCGAATAGCTATACACAAGGTCGTTGCACAGTTGAAGCGGAACTGTGCGCCGATACGGCACGTATAATGAAAGTACAGCAGACTTTAAATGCCAAGCACAATAAGGAACCAAATTCCGATGAATTCTTTGGCTTATCCATACATGACACAATAATGCAATTACTACGTTTGGGCGAGCTGAAAGAGGCTGAAAAAATTAAAAACGATTTCAAAGTACCCGATCGGAGATTTTGGTGGCTGCGCATACGTGTGTTAGCTGAAAGATACAAATGGGAGGAACTGGAAAAGTTCTCAAAAAGTAAGAAAAGTCCTATTGGATACGAGCCTTTTGTTGAGGTGTGTCTAGAAAACAACAATGTAACTGAAGCACGCAAATATATACCACGTTGCCGGGATGATCGAAAGGTGCATTGGTACATGCGCGCAGGGTGAGCATTAAATGCGTGTACTTGTTTTATACATTTTATGAACTTGCTTTTTTTTCTTGAAGTTTATATGAGGAAGCCATCGATTGTGCCGTGGAACAACGTGACATGCATAGCTTGCAAGATTTACAACGCAAGGAAGCCGTAGCTAGGGATCGCATGCTATTGGACAAAGTCAGTTTGGGGCTAGCTATGCTGCAGGCCAGAAAGTAAAACAAAAACATTCCGCAAATGATTGTCAAAACCAGTTTAAATGATAAACAATTCGTGTTTGATGTCTATCGTATTCAAAAAAGTTCGGTTCATTTGTAAATGCAATAAATTATTTAAACACGCATAAGCCATTGCCAGTTATTTAAATTTAGGCTAAATAAACACCGCCGAAGTGCGATGATAACAGATACCTTAATATATAAAGCTAAAGTAACCAAGGCATTAAAATGTTGTTCAATTTAATTACTCGTTTCAACAATTGTTTGGTACCAAGGTACAATTTGATTTTTAATTTTGATTGTAAAAAAGGGGCAACTAGGCTTTGGTAAAACAAAGATCAGTTTTCTATTACGCGCATTTTCGATTTGTAAAAAATTAAAAAGTACAGGAAATTGTATTACTTTGATCATTCTAAAATCGATACCATACAAATATAATAAAACTCTGTTGAATTTGGGTTTCATTTTCAAGGACATTTTATTGTACATATAGTATATATGTAGTAGTATGTTTATGTATGTAATAGATCACATAAAGCAAAAAAGAGAATATTTTACTACTTGTATTAGTTGTTGTTTTTAGAGGGAGGTTCTCTCTGATCATTTGCTTGTCGTAAGAACCAAAACAACTTCTGTTAGAACTTCAAACAGTTCTATTAATTAGTTGAATTCAGATTTTAAATTTACGCTTTAGTTAATTCTCTACACATAATTACGAGTTTAGTAAATTACAATATATTATAAAGTACATACATATGAAATAGTATGTATGTGTGAATATATTAACTATTCAATTAGGTTGTATTATCATAATCATTTTTATATATATTTTTTTTTTCATATTTTTGTTTTTGTGTTAATTTTACATACATATATTAAATATATTTACGAACATAACAGCAGTCTTATATAGAATGACATATATTTAAATACATACGGATACATTATACAGAAATATATTTATATGTATTTAATTTATTGTTTTGTTTAGAGGGTTTGAGTTGGTTGGTTTCAAAAAGTTATTTTGCCTACTCCCATTGTTTTTTTCCCTTATGCTCGCAAAAGTCTATAAGAGTTATACGCATAACTCGGGTTTATTTTAAATATATATGTTTTATAAAAGTTGTTTGCTAAACTATGCAGCGCCACTTTTAAGCGTGATTGCAACAATAATTGTTGAATTGTTCTTATTAGAGGCGCAAAATTTGTTAATCTACTTATAAAGACGCTCTGAGCGCCTACAAATGCGCTTCAAAATCTGTTTGGCGGTTGTGGCATAGGCTTAAAAATTCTATTGTTATAAATGTATGTATGTACTATGTATATTTAAATAGTTTAATTATTTTTGTTCTATAACGATGCGGCGTTTTTCTTCATATATGTTTTGCTTTTACCATGATGCATAAGGAACCCAATTACAGTGTTAATTTATTGTTGGGAGTAGAGATGTATTGATCTCTTAAGATTTTTGTTTAATTTATATAATACATATAATATTTTTAATGCAACTTCTAGCATTTAATTTTAGTTTTTTTTTACATCTGAGGACGTTCAAATTTTTAATATATATATATAGATACACATAGTACTTATTTTTTGACGACGCACAAAACACACATAATTATAAGTTTAAATTACGAATTTATGATATAAATTAAATGTACATAATATATGCATATATATTTAATATTATATAGAGTATAATACTATAACTACCACGGAGTTATTATGGGTTCTAAACATAAACAGACATTCTGTAGCTGTTAAATAGTTGAAATTTTTAACTATCTAAATATTTTTTTTTGTTTTTTTTTGTGGGTTTAATATTCGACATATTTCTTTTTTTTTGTTTTTTAATTTATTACCATATTACATTACCCGAAGCTTTTGGCAAATTAAACTTCGTGCACATAGAAATATTTAGCTAATTAAAAATTTGTAATCAATACATGATGTGTAAGTAGAATCTTCATAATTAGTTCTGCCAATTTTATAAATAAATACTACTTGTGCAGCATTAAAGTTGTTGTGTTTCGTTGCTGGGTTAAGCCAAATAATCGAAACTCTGCAAAGCCGCGCAAGCAATGTTTTCTAAATAAAATAAATTGAATTTAGCTACAATAATGACTAGGTTGAAGAAAAATCTTCACAATTTATTTACTATATTTATCGATTATAAATATATATTTTTTTTTGTTTTGTTTTTTTTTGCGATTAGCTTAGAGAAGTTTTTATACGATTTTATGTTTATTTTTTAGTTTGCAGTTGTTTAATTTATATGGCTGCTTTTTTGTAGTTTATAAAAAATGCACAAAATTGTTTGTTTATAGTTAAACTGAAACTTGAGCCATTAATATTTTTTTTTTCGAAAACCTCTCTAAAATCGTTAGCAGTTAATCGCAAGTTGCAGCTTCACTCTGCTCACTCTCACTTTAACTCTTCTGCTTATTGACGAATCCTCTTGCTCTTCTGCCTTTCCCCTATCGTTAGTTAGTTATTGTTCATCACAGCCAATTCCACGCTGAGCGCTCTTTTAAGCGCATTCAATTGATCGTTTTTTTGTAGAGATTTTGATGTATATGCTCGTTCTGCAGCGCGCACAATTGTCCAACAGCAACAGCACGCAACATGTTGCCATTGCCGCTGCTTTCGGCAACATTACCATTGGCAATAATATCGCTAGCATTTGTTGCAGGCGCTGATTTGTTGGCCGCGGCACGCAAATTTGAAAATAACTTCTCTTTGATGGCCAAGGCGGAACATTTGTGCTCAATGAATGTGGGAGTGATTTGCATAGGCGTGGCTGGCGGCGTCTGCTGCTGCTGCTGCAATTTTGTAGGCGTGGCCGCCCCTCGCATGACTGCGCTTTTTACTAAGCTTGGGCAGTTGTTTGTTGGAGTGTAGGAGCAGGAGTAAGAGGTTTCTGCAATAAGTAGAGAGAAAAGGAAAAGAAGTAACGAAAAACTCAAAATAAAACAAAAGCAAAACCAAAATTTTAACCAAAAAACAAATTTAAATTTTTTAGCTTAAAAAGGGTTTATAACATTAAAAAAAAAAGTTGAAAATATTGCACAAAAGTATCAAGTTTATGGAGCAGTATAGCGGCATTAGAGATTTAAATTTAAGAAAAAAAAACCTAGATAAACTTAAGCAGAGAGTTTTGGAGCAAGAGCTTAGCTACAAATTGTATATACAGTATATAAAAAATTATATATAAATTAAATTCATTATTTGACGACGCGCCTAAACAATTTGACTATCATATAAATATATAATACTTGAGTTTTTTTTTTAATCAAAACTTGTTATTTTAGCCATAGCCTTAATGTGCAATACAAAAGTGAATAATAAATATAGCGTAATAACTTGGGCATTTTAAAGTTTACAATTCATTTTTAAAAATTTGCATAGTGTTTATCATATTTAAGCATTGTTATGATTCTTCTTATAGAATTGCAAACTCTAAGCGACCTGTTGAAATTCGAATTTCAAAATTTGTTTTTTTAATTACAGTTTCTTTTTTGTAAAAGTCCTTTGTGTTTTTTTTTATACATAATTATATTAATAGGAGATCAGCAGTTGTAAATAGTTTAATACAGGCTTAGTAAACATAATGTGTCCTATAAAAAATAATTATTAAACATAAGTTTGTATTTTTTTTTTATAAAATAAGAGTCAAATATTGCACTAGTAATGCGTTTCGTGTGGTTTTCTTTTTCAATAAAATTGAACATAAATTATGTTTTCTTCTAAATGAAAAAGCAGTCTACAAAAAGTTTCCAATGGTTTGTTTTGGTGAGTAACTCTTTAAAAATTAAACATTATACCAAATAAATAAATTAAAGATCGAAAGCTCGTTTACATAATTAAAATGCTGGAAATATTTAAGTTTGTTCGTATACAAAAGACGTAATTTCATTTGCCTTGATCTCGCAGGATTTAAGACACTTTTTAAGCAAAATGTCTGGACAAATTACTGGAGTTTGCGGCGCATAAGTAATGTCTTAAGTATAGGCTACGTCTCGTTGTTGGCAGCGCTAGCGCCAACAATTTCAATGGTGGCCACTGCAATGGCGCCAGCGCTGCTTGCGGCAGCACAAACAGCAGCTGAGCTGCCTAGCTCCTCATTTGATGCGGTACTTGCAGCAGCTGCCAGCGCATTGTTGCCGGCGTCCGACAACACACCATCTTCGACCATATCATCGACTTCATCAGTATCCATGTTTTCAACCGTTGTTCCCTGTTGTGTTGCATTTGATGTCGCGTTGCCAGTCGCCATATTGGCGCTCAGCTGTATGTTGGCTAATACATGTTGCTGCTGCTGCTGTTGCTTCTTCTGAGCCGCTGCTGCTGCAGTATTTGGTGACCTGGACATTGTCATTGTTTTATGCTGCTGCTGCTGTGGTGGCGTGGGTGAACTGCTCTTGCTGCTGCTGCCGCTGATGCTGCTCGTTGGACTTATTGGAGTCATGGGTAGCACATGTTGTTGCTGCTGTGGAGTGTGAGAAGGTGTTGTTGGCTGTGTAGTAGCCACTACAGTAACTGGTGAGGGCTCCTGCAGCAACAAAATATTGGTCTTGCTGCCGTTGTTATTCAGCTTTTGTTGCTGCAACATGTTGGAGGTTAATGATGCCACTAAAGCTTGCTGCTGCTGCTGTTGTTGCTGCTGCGTGCCTGTAGTGGTAAAGCTAAGTGTTTGTGTGTTCTTGGTGGGCGAAGTGGCTGGCGTTAGTATGCCCAAGTTGACCAAATTGGGCAACGTTATTTTGGTAGGAGTGTTATGAGTGGCTGCCTTGACGGCATTGTCGTGCTTAAGCTGCTGCTGTGCAAGCTCCATGCTGCCGCCGTTGGCCACATTGGTAGCTAGCTTAAGTATCTTGTTGGCTGTGGCATTGGCAGCCAGCAAGTTGGTGACAGCAGGCGTTTTGGCATTATTCCCAGCATGATTGTTGTTTTGGTTGGCCTTAATGGATACTAAACCGAGTGTGCTGCGCATTAAATTGTTGTTGTTGCTGTTACCTGTTGTTGTTGTTGTTGTTGCAATTTGCATTTGCTGTGGTGCCGACTGCGTGCTGGCATTTTGCTGCTGCTGTTGCGGCACATTTGTGACCGTAACAATGTTGCCGCTGCTTAGCTGTTGCAACACGTTGCTACCATTGTTGTTGTTGTTGTTATTATTGTTGCTAGACAGACTACTGGCTACGCTGCCACCTTGACAACTGCTGGCGCTGCTGGACATGTTGCTAATGCTAGATGGACTCAACGAGCCCAAACTTTGCGATGGGGAATTACTACGTTGCATAAGCGAGCCATTATTAGTCTGGCTGCTCACTAAACCATTGTTGGCGCCTTGACCATGACCCTGACCATTACCCACAGCTGCTGCTGCAGCGGCTGCCACATTGGCCACCTGCTGTGTAGTTAGAACACTCTCTGGCTGTGTGTTATGTGTGAGCAAAGCATGATTCTTTAGGCCCTGAGCCGTCTTGTAGCTTTTGCCGCAGTGGCACTTGTAGCCTTTGCGTACTCTGTGGATAATTAGAGAAAGAGAAATGGAATATGTGATGTGTTGTTTCGAGTGTTTCGGGGTGTCACAACCACTAGGTAACTACTTTTTTTTATTATTTACTTACTTGCCATCCTTTTTGTGGCCATTTTTTGAGTGGTATTTAATGCCATTAACATTCTTGTAGCGCTTTTTGCAGCCGGGCACAGGACATGCGAATGGTTTTTCGTTGCCCGGTGTGCCGTTGGTGCCACCTCCGGAATGCCTACAGAATGTACCAATATAAAGTATTAGATAACTGCGAACAAGGGTCATTTGTTTTCATGTTATTATTATTGCTATTGTTAGGTCAATAATTTATGACTTAAGTCCACCACAACAGTGCTTAAAATTTCTATATAATGTCAACTTTTTTTTAACAAATCATTTTTAACATTCTGCATTCGCTTTTAGTTTATGAACAGAAGGTAGTACGTCTGCTTTAGCAAAAATTTCATATTTCTTTAACCAATTCACCTGCTGCCATAACGCATAATGAATTCCGAGCTAAACTCCTCGGTTGTCCAAGAGTCATTGCTGTCCTCTGATTCCGTAACAACCATTTCGTCCTCATCCATTTCGCTGCCTATAAATCCAAAGTTCAATTTACTCAATTAAATCTTAATCATTGAATGTATATGACTTACCTGTGGGCGTATTACTGCGATTGGATGACGACATGCTATAGCTGTGATGCTTTATAGCCAGCTTTCGCTTTAATTCCACATTTCCAGAGCTATTGCTGTTGCCACCATTGTTAGGCAGAAATGTTGAAGCCTCCTTGCGCGCATCATCCGAGATAAAGCGCAGCACATAACTTAGCGGCAGGCAGGCGGGCTGCGCCTGCTCCTTTTGTTCAACTACCTTAGGATCATAGTCTGAAAAAATTCCACAATATTAATAAACTTCGTAAACAAGATAACAAAAATATAAAAAATTGTTTATAAATTACTAAATGTGACATTCAAATAATGCGGGTTGGTCGGTTTGCCTCCAAAACCTGCACCCAAAAATCATTTCAAATACACATAAATAATGAAGGCATTTTGTAAAATATAGGCATGTGTGCATATGTTTAACGCACATAAAAAACAAGTTCAAGCAATGCTATTTTTTTTTATACACAGTTTTGGTTGAAACACTCACTTGCAGTCGGCAAGACAGTTTATTATTGAAATTAAAAAACAAAATTAATTACTGTGAGCACACATGTGAAAGTACGCTTATTACCAACCAAAAGTAGTTAAGGCATTTGCTGACGCATATTGTGGGGCTTTATTAAGATCACCAAAAACAAAAACAAAAAAAGTGAAAAACGGGGTCTCGAAGTTCTTATCTTATCGTATGACAAGCATAAAGCTCAATGTGTGCTTAATCAACTACCAATGCAGGTGACTTGGTGTCTACATATGCGCCTGTGCAGGTGTATAGGTGCGTTTGTATTATAACCTAACCTTACATCACCTGCTTATGTGCATGCTGTTCTCTAATTGAGAACAAGCAGCACACATTTCTTTTATTTTTACAATTTGTTTTCAATTAAATGAAATTAATGCGAAACTGTGTCAACTACATTCATCGTTACAACGTTGTCATCGGCAAATGAAAATAGTCCCACATAACATGGCATATTTTTTACGTGAATACATACGCTCGTATGTAATAAATACTACTCGGTGATTGAGTTAATCAATTTACAACAGCAACGTGCAAATGTGATCTAAACTAATAGATTAGTTCAAGCAGCATGATATGCATATTTTGAGAAAAACAAAATGCATATAAAATAATTAAATGCGTAGATATCATTGAAAAGCCTTTCATATTTTTTTACACTATATTTATCTGTTAAGGGGTACTATGATTTTACTTAACGTTTTTACTGGCTGCTAAGAGGCATGACTAATCATTAATGATTTTATAGCTTAAAACTTTTATAAACTAATTTTCGATGAAGTACGGATTTTTCTGCAAAAAAAAAAAAACCCCGGCATTAAAATTTGTCACTTTTTTTGTTGAGAAATCCTACAAACAACTTTAAAAGTTTATCACAAAATTAATATTTGCTTCTGCTATCGCATTGCAGCTCGTCGACACCCCCACGCGCCGCGTACTCTTGTAAAAAAAATGCATTTCCAAGGCATTGTTTGCGCACTATCAATTTCCAGCATATGCTTAAAATTTCGAGGGTTAACGAGCTTAGGCATTCTTATCTTTTCGCAGCCCTTACTAATATTTCCATCAGCACGTAAAGTTATGAAAATAGATATTCGTGTAGTAGATGATAATAGAGTTTGGGGAAAATAAGTAGAGATTTATACTATTGCTGGACTTGACACCAATAAGTTATGGCTTCACGTGACAAAACCCCTATAATTCAGAGTAACTAACATAGGAGCACAATTTACGTCAATTACCTGCAACAGTGTATACAGACATATATGGAGCACCTAAGGACCCGGCAAAAAACAACTGCATAATTCGCGTGACGTTTCATAATCGTGTCAAAGCTAAAGTTCCTTCCATTGTGCCATTCCGTGACGTGGTAGTGTCTACGCGTACATACCAGCTTTAGTTAAAACCGCCCACACGCGCGTCAGCCTGATAGTAACGCTTCGATTACCATTTACCCGATTATAGATTTTGCACAGCTAATGTGCAGCATATGTTGGAAATCTGGTTACTATTTTCGATAATCGAATGTTATCATTAAAATGATTAAGTGGAAACTTATGTGTACGTGTTGATGACACATAATTTCACGTACTACCAATATACATATACTTAAATATCAAAAGTATATATTTGAAATATAAATATTAATTAGTTATTTCGAAACCAATACAATGCTAAATGTTTTGGCTGATGAAATCGTTTTGTTGCTGTTTTTTTGCCCGTCTTTTGGTAGTACTTCTTTACAGATTGTTGTTGCTTTTATTGTTATTTGCCGCATAGCGGCGTCATTTGCTGCGGTCAAATCAGTTCATATTATTTCGCATACATTATTGTTAATAATATTTTGTATTTTTGCTAGTAGTTGATAACCTCGCAAGCGGTATTTGGGTTCTCACATGTCTTGGCGACGATAGGTAATACAACGACAAATAACGCGTCCCGTCTCGTCTGCTCAGCGAAAGAGCAACGTTTTGCCATGTACATTTATTTGTATTTATTTATCAAATCGTGCTCTTCACAACGCATTTGTTTAAAAACAAACATGATATCGCTGTGTATGTGCATTGTGCCAATATATACATATGTATATATTTATGTACATATTGCTCTTGTTAAATGCGCACTCTCCGCATCATCGAAATTTCATTTTATTTAAAAAAAAAACCCCAAATATAATTTAGCCGCAAAAGTTTGCGCCAGCAAAATACTCTATAATCGCCTCAAAATATTTTACAAAACTTGTTTAAATCATTTGTAACAAAAGTTAGTGTATATTAAGCAATGCCAAGCTTAGCTCAAGTAAGCCATTTTGTAAATTATAATGAAGAGCATATATATTGCTCCTTCAGATATCTACTTTCTCGTTTTTTAGAGAACTTAAAACGCTTAATATACCCCCGACACAAGGTCGTTAGAGTATAGAAAAAAAAAGTAATGAGAGCAACCACTCTGCTTGTCATTCCTGTTATTGTTTTTGCCTCTGTGCTGAGTGTGAGTCATGCACTTGTTGCAGATATTGTGTTCTTTTTGTATTCTTAGTAGATAGTAAGTACATACAATCACTTGTACTCCATAGATAGAAGTTAAAAGCTCAAAATGAGTTATTTTGTTTGTTTTCAAACTCTTCTCAAAACTTTCCAATATACATACGTAAGTTATCATAACAATATCTGCGCTACTATACCTACAAAATCCCAGACGCGCCCCTCTTACGTTTATTCATATTGCACATATCATATTGCCTTAATAATAAATGTACATATTGCCAGCCAAGCAATAAACAATTGCTTCTTAAGAAGTCTTCTATACAAACGGCAGCACAGGATGATAGTCATATTGAATTTCGATCATTCAATGGAATTAAATAAATGTACATACACATACTTATGTACATAATTTACTTTCGTAATGTATTTTAGGGCACGTGGACCAACAGGTGCCTGGCAACTGCACAAAGGACGAATAAAGAACACGCTGGTAACTACAGCATTGGGATTTTTGTATGGCAGCTGTGTACGGTCAGTAAATGGGGCGTATGTATCGAACTTGTGGGGTAGCCTTTGTGGGGTTGATAAGCAGCATACATAGCATACAACTGGGCCATGTGCTGCAAGCACATAATACAGTGGAAACTCGAAAGCGTTAACACCTGCCCGAGTGGTTTTATATAAGTTATTAATTTTATTACTGAAGTCATCGTTATAAGTGGATTTGAACTGAGTAAGCATTAACTGAGTTCTTTTTTGCTGCAAAGATTGCCAACTAGCAATTACTGATATCTAATAGTTATGAGCAATGGCGAAGTTTTATTGTAAAATATGTTTTACAATCTAAATACAAGCAATATTATTTTTATACATATTTCATATTTTTATTAATACAGCTGAAAAAAAAATAGTGCTTTACTTATTTGTTTATTACCTTGAACTAATGAGAAATATTTTAAGCAAATATGTATTATTTGGGTTCGGATTTCATTAAATACAAACAACTGTTTCACGTACAGGCAAAGCCAAACGTGCATTTTTACAGCTTTTGTCTTAGGCTGTTATTATTTACAATTCAGAAGTTTAGATTTTTTTATTTTTCATTGCAATTTTGAAAAGGTTTGCTTTCGCCTTACTTTTGCTTTATGATTTCGTTATTTCATTTATTTAAAATTATGCTCTTTACAATATTAAAATTCGCAAGGTACATATTTTTAATTATTTTGTTTTGGGACTATCAGTAATAAGGTCACGTACTCGCCTCCCAAAGTGAATGTCGTCGGTTCGATTCCACACTGCAGCGCTAGTGAATTTGTCTAGCACTAGCATAGCTAGCAAAAATACTCGATTTGAATAAGTTCTCTATCAGACATCGTCGTTCAGTTTTGGCTATAAACTGTTGGCCCCTGTTCTCTTCCAACAGCTATTGATAGAGACATTCTATTGCTCCGCTTTTAGAGTGATGCCAGCAGAGTCAAGTGGAATACATGTTTTTTTTTTTAATCTTTTATGAGTCCAAAGGATTCTTGCCAACCAATTTATAAGTGAGGCTAACGTGTTTTGTAAATTTGCATAACTACTGTATTCAGATTGAGGTAATGATGCTGGGTCTAGATAAGACGAAGTGCCTTGTAAAGCGTCTGAACTGATGAGCGTTTCGAACAAGCCGCCATGCCCCAGATCTGATTTAGCAAATGTTTCAGCAGTCGTTTTTTATTTTACAACCATTTGCCTTTGAAATTTAGATGAGATTTTTTAATAATGATTTATTTAAATATAAGGTAATATATAAAAAAATGCAATTCCAGATTCAATAAGTATGAAAAGATAGTATTTAATCCAATTATTAAGTTAAGGAAAAGTAAAAAGTGTAAAGCTGAAACTTGTCGAAATAGTAAATTTGTGCATCTGCACAATTTTAGATGCAGCGTATAGCATGAACTATTCTTTAAGTCATTTTTCATGCAAATCTTTGTTGCATTGACTGTGTTGAGAGCTGACTGGCCGGCTGGCTGACCATTTGCATAATTTATATAAAGCGTTCGCTGGTTTCTCTAGTGTCTACTGTGAGTACATACAGCGCACCAACAACATGTACAAATAGGCACAAACAAAAAGTCCTTCCAGATAATGAAATGATAGACATTTATAATGCGTGCACTGAGCCGTTCACATAATGGAAATAAGCTCGTTTATGCATGTGTGTGTGCGTGTGCATGCATATCTGTATCTGTGTCGTCTGTTGCCATGTGAGAGCAGTCGAGCACATTACCAGCTTACAGTGAGCCCACGCACAAAAATCCCACCTTGCGTGGGCGGCGGTTATATGAGACTGTGAGTGAGAGAGGGTTTTAGCTTAAGCACGCAAGAGAGTTTATGTAATGTACGCCTGTTTTGGGCGGCAACGCCATTAGTTGTAACCGTTATCAGAGCAGCAGCAACAACAAAAACAAACGGCATAAAACCGTTATACATATATACACGTATATAAGTGTGTGTGTGTGTGCAAATGATGTTTTGCTGCCACGTAACAGTTACAGTCAGCTGGGCCAAACCACCCCTTGAGCGCGCTGTCAGGGCACCAGCAGCAGCAGCCGTAACAGCAAAACCAACAACAAAGATGTCAAGATAAACGAAACACAAACAATTGCTGGAAATAAATAAAAGCCCAGCAGCATAGAACACAGCCGCCCTTGCGTCACAACCAGGCGGCACCACCCTTGACACACACACACACACACACACTCACGCACAACCAGCCGTTGATGGACGACCGGGTGGTATATACATAATATACATATGTACATGTAGATATATACATATATATGTACATAGTTACGTTTACCGTTGTAGCCAAGTGGCAACACTGAGCTTAATTTTATTGATTTTCCTACACATAAACACCCGCTGATTTGCGGACGCTGCTAGTAACTCGGAAGTTGAGTACCTGGGAAACGTTAAAATTAGATATAATTGCATTTAGTCGGGGGGGGAAATGAAGTTTTAATATTAATGTTAATACATACGCGGCTCGTGCATAAAATATTCATGTTGTGTAGTCAAAGAGCCGGCATTATAAAATAATTACTATAAATTAATTAGACTGCAATTAGAAGTACATTCGATAGACCAAATCATTGGGAAATGAACTCAAGAATTCAAAATCTAAATTGGCAGCATTTTGTGTTTAGTTCTTTATACTTTTTCATTAAACTTGAAGGGTATCTCTTAAAAACGAGTCCTTTATATAAGCACAGTCTAGAGTCGAGCATCCAGACAACTTCACAGCTGTTAACTGGCACAGCTTGCAGTGGAAATATTTTTCAATTCTGCTTTCTGTAAAGCTCCACCAGCAAAAAGTTTGAGACATTTAAAACTTCCGAGTATTGATGAAGATCGTGCTGTTGATGCAGGGGCAATGCTAATTATACCGATTTAATAGTTAGCATTAGTTTACGCGACTTTAAAATAAATATTTTAGTCCCTTTCATCTTATTTCTCCTAGTTTATCAATTATTTGTTGTTTTTATTCAAAAATTAAAAATTCCTTAAATTAAAGGAAACTGCAGCATCACTGCCACAGTATTTCGCATACGAAACAGAATTTTAAAAAATGCTGCTTTTGGTGGTTTTGTGCGACTTTTATCAATTTGGAAATCTTTATTGGCAGATGATAGGATTCCACTATGAAAACATTACTGCTGCCGAACGGCAACTTAAGCATATTCTAAAACAAAAATCTATTTTCCAAATTACTCTTATTTACTGTGCAATCAACTCTATATCAAACTTATTTAAATAAGAAAAGTAAATAAAATTAAATAAATAAAAAATTTTTTTCGAAACAGTTCGTATAAGCATTGTGCTCATAAGGAGGAAAAAATAAAAAGATCAGAAGAATATTTACTTGACGTTAAGCTATATTTTGAAAATCAGCGATTCATCAACTTAAAAAAAACGACATTTAATGCGTTGAATAGGATCGATTGTTTTTCTTGAGTGAAATTTTAATTTGGTAGTGAACGAGTATAATGTAGGAATTTAGGGGGAATTTGTATCATTGCGACATAATTGCAGTAGAGCTGCAAAAGACACGATGTATGCAGTTTTAATCAAAGTAAAACAGAAAAAAAGAAATTCAAAGCAAGTCTTTAAAATCTACAAAAGAGCCTATAATGCATGGTAACCATAAAATGACACTTTTGTGTAGGTACTACCGGGGTTGTTTTTTTCATTATCAAGCGTGAAAAAACTTTTCCACTATTAAATACTGACAATAGGAATTACTGCATCCATAGGGGCGCCATTCATCACACCATAAGCCGATAACAGGTTGCTGTGTCCAGAAGAAGAGCAGAAAACCTAAAACAATTTGTCAAAACTTAACAATACGGCATTCAAACCGACAAAAATATTTTTAATGGTTTTATGTGGGCACATAAGAACCAACCAATTTCTAATCAGCCATAAAGTCCAAAGCAGAGATACATTTTGTGCTAATGTAACTAAATATTTTTCATTTACGACAAATGTTCTTCAAATTAAAGTTGGCAGAGTGAGTAGGAAATATACTCTTTGTAGTCCACCGGACGCAACATTGTAGGAAATTACGCAACGTCTTTACTTACAACAGTTGCACCTGTTCCGGCGCAAGAAACGCGCTTAAAAAAGATACAAATAAAGAAAAAAAAAAGAACCAACTGGTCAGCAGCAGTTGTCCAGGTCAAAAAGGGCGCTCGCTAGCTGCTTGTACATGGCGGTAGATGCTGTGCTGGCTATCTGGTTCGCTTAACAAAACACACACACACACACACACACACAAACACAGACGCACACTCACTTTCACGCACACACAGATACACCATCTATATACTTTTGAGCAAGCGTTATGTTGTTGTTTTTATGGATCACCGGCTTTTTGCTTGGTTTTTGTTTTGTTTGAAGCGGCAATGCAGCGCGCTCGCTCGCACTCATACAAATTCTGAATCATGGTCAACATAGATACAACATATGCTGTACTGTGCGTCTCTTGAGCCTGTATCTGTGTGCCTGTTTGTCTGTGTATGCGTACAGGTAATTTACTTTGGCTTGAACTGAAGGTGCCGCACAATTAAATGGGACGCCGCATTACGGTTTGCCTGCGTTGTATATGATGTGTTTATGTACCAGCCTATTGATTTTATATTTTGGTAAATATTTATAATTTAAAAGCAACAAATTCAGCACACAGCTGACGTTAACAATATGGCTGGAAGGCCGGGGAAGCGCGTCAAGCGTCGCTTCAATGCAACTCAGCTAATTAAAAACAACTTTTATTCACCACAGCAATGAGCTGCACTCATACACTCACATGTTTAATATTTATACATTGAGATATGCCGACGCAAGTTAAATAAACAAAATATACAATGCCGACGGCGACATCACGCGATAATTTTTATATGTCTTTAATTTTTGGTACACTTTATGACACAATACGACGTGTTAATTATTTTTAAGCAGCATTACGGGCACTCACCTATATGTGTGTCCTCAATGTGTGATATTAAATCTCTTAAACTTGAAAATGTTATGCCGCAGCCATTAAATTTGCAGATGTTAATCAGAAACACGGCCATATCACTCGACGTACGACTATGAATGCGCGTTGTTATGTAAAATTGTTCGTGTGAATACTGTTGGGTAGCAATGAGAGCTATCGAAATTGAACTATCGAATTATTCGATATTTAGCAGCGAAACATTCTTGTGGCTACCGATAAATATAAGGTGATTTATATTTATGATTTCTTTTTTCTGCCGATGTTTTAACCAGGTCAGCTCAATTTAAATTATAATTTAATTATGAGCGTAATTGTAGTTGCCTCTGCTGCTTAAATTGTTGTTGTTTAGCTTGTTGTAGTTGGCTGCTGCTACTGCTGCTGCGTGGTGTGGTGTGTTGGTTTTGGCGTGCCACACACACACACTCATGCACAAATGCTGCTGTTATGCAATTGAGGGCTGCAATGACACACAAACAGGGCAAGAAATAGCCTAATTACTTGGCTTAACTATAGCAATTGATAGCGCATAAAATGCATAATTGGTATACTTACAGCATACTGATTCAATAGAGTTGTTTTAAAATGTTAATATTAAAACATATTTGAAACGACGTGACGTAGACACCGACGACACGACGACGCGTTACGCTGCGGTTGTAGTTGTGTGCGTGGATGTGGTGAATAACTTTAAACGGGCTGCGGCTGCAAGTACAAGCCAGGGCTGCAAATTAACGCCAAAACAATAACATTCGATAATACATCGAAATTAGACATTTTTATTTTAAAAACAATTAAATCACATAGCATTGTGACATGAGTATAGAAATTATTTCCGTATAAATAATTGTGTCGGGCAAGCTAACAAAAAAAAAAAATATTTTGTGTGCTTGTCGATAACAGCTGTCTACCGGCATAAAATTTCCAGTTGAGCTTCCACTTGCATGGAAGTAGCTCACGCGCCTAGTTGTGATTTTTAACTGCAGATTTGTGCATAGTTGAACAAGTGTAATATATTTGAAATATATTTATAACTCATTAGCGCAAAAATAATTTTGTTAATATTTCATTGCAAAAAAATTTATTCAATTGCAGTTTGACAGATAAAAAATTAATTAAGCGCGATAGACTTATCGATAAGCACGCATGCGTATATCGCACATTCCAGTTGACTACAAATTCACCACGAAGACAAGACCATAGGGTAAAGTCAATTTTTGCATTCAATACGGTTCCACTGTTGTTAAGGGTTTGTTCGAAGTGAGTTCTGCGCTAAATGAATAATGAAAAAAAAAAAAAAATTCTACTACCAAATGCCAACGTTGGTGCTGCATTCCCATGCAGCATACTCCAACTGCTTATTAAATAATCAGTGAATTATTAAAAAAAAAAAGTTTACATTTTAAGAGTGTAATTTTTTAATAAACGTGTTCAGTGTCGCCATTTTGCGGCACATGCATATACATATATGAGACACACACGATGTCACACGACAGAACTGTCAGTGAGAAAGTGTCTAGGTGTGCGTGTGTGCGGTCGTTGCGTCACTGAAAAAAGTCGACAGTCGAACTAAAATTGTTTAAAATTTTAAATAATTGAAGTAAATGTGTTTTATTTCCATTAATTAATCTAAAAGTGATTTTATTTGAAATCAAAGTGTGTAAATTCAGCTTCTACTGTCGTTTTTTTTCGTTACGTAATCGGTCAAATTGTAGGCAGCAGCAACTTGGCGTTTAAAATATTTGACAATTAAAAAGTTGGCATATAATTAAACAAAATCTATATCTATTTGCAGAGCTCCGTGCGCTAGCTTCAAATTTTGTCGTCGTTGTACGAATATATCCAATAAATAAATCAATCGAAAATGTTTGTGTCGACAGTCTCTCGCATTGCCCCAGTTGCCAGGACCGTGGTAAGCACATGCATATAATTAGCGAAATTAGTTATTAATACATGGCTTTATTTACATTAATTACATAATATCAGTTTTATGTATCTGCATCGATTTTTTCCTTCTTTTTTTTTTTGCTTTGAAAAGTTATGCTGGCCGCTTATATATTTCTAACACATGTATACGCATTCGTGCGTTTCGCCCATGGTGAACTTCCAATGGCCGCGGTGAATACACACAGACAGCCGCACACACAGTTACATAAGTTAGTAGTTGGAAGTTGAGGTTATGTTTGCGATTTTATACAGCCAATTGATAAAAAAAAAATAATTAAATTCAAATTAACACTTTAAGTCTACTTAAAACAGCTAACGTCGTTTAGTTAAAAGCTTTTAGGCCTTATTGTGGCTTTATATGTCATTGTATAACAAAGTTAAATCGCTGTGGCCCAATCAGCGTTGAGGTTAAAACCGGCGTAGGGTTTCCGAGCAAATTTTATTCAGTTCATCAAATCTGTGCTGTTGCTTGAGAAAAAAAACGTGCATTAAATGCTTAAAACACTTATGTAAAACTTTATATACAAAACATTTTATGGGAGCCTTGACATTTATGGTTAACAACAATACCACATAACATCCACCCTCAGCGCAATAACAAAAAAACGCTTGCCAAAAAGTCAAGCAACAAAAAATTACTTAACGATTGCATAACTTGGCAAGTAGATTTGTCTTAAGCAAATGCCAAATAAATGCGTTGCTTATCAGCCATTAGGCCTATAACAAAGCAAGTTTTTTTTTATCACATTACATAATTAAACTTGAACTTTAGCTGTGATGCTAATTAATTTCATTTTTGTGTTTTACAGCTCCTCAACAACTCTAAGCAGTACTTGCGACCATTGAGCAGCGCCGTCATCAACCAGAGCCAAACTTTGGCCGCTCAGAACACAACCCCCGTTGCATTACTGCCACAAATCAGGTCATTCCAGACCTCGCCAGTCACTCGCGATATCGATTCGGCTGCCAAATTCATTGGTGCTGGTGCTGCAACAGTCGGCGTTGCTGGTTCCGGTTCGTATTGGTTTAATAACTTTAAAGCAAGATTAATGTGTGAAAATAAGAACTGTTTGCAGCTCAGTTTGCCGCAACTTTGCAATCAATCAGTCAGTTACAATCTAGCATCTGGGGTACACATAACGAGTATCTGATTGCTCAAAATTTTGCCCCGGGAAGGTCTGAGATAAGGTCAAAGTTCCACTGTTGTTGTAACAACATGTAACCGCTGAAAGGTGTTTACGTGTCCTGGAGCTTCATTTCCTAGCAGGAAACTTGTGTAATTACAAGGCGAAAGTACCAGAAATGCTGCAGCAAATGCGTTGCCATCGCGCTTGTCGCTGATCGCCGCTTTGTTGCATTGAAAACTTTTGCGACCGGCATTTTAAGTGTAATGTGCTTGCTGTCCTAACAAGACAGAACTCAATTCAGACTAATCTGTGACTGACTGACTTTTCATAAAGAATGCAAGCGCGTGCATAACTGTAGCTGCAGTGTTTTATTTACAAGTTTTATTTTTCTTTTGTAATTTCACATATAATTCGAAAGCGACGTTTTCGTTTCTGTTTTGGAACTGAATTATGTTAATCTTCGATGCTATGTCGAAACACAATTTTTGCTTTAACTATAAAATTTGTATATGTTTTAAAATTAAATTTCTCTTTGTTTTCCGGTAATTGCGCTTTATGGAACCAAAACCAATACAACAGGTGCTGGTATCGGAACAGTATTCGGTTCCCTCATCATCGGTTATGCCAGAAACCCATCCTTGAAACAGCAGCTGTTCTCATACGCTATCCTGGGATTCGCCTTGTCTGAGGCTATGGGTCTGTTCTGTCTTATGATGGCCTTCCTGTTGCTCTTCGCCTTCTAAAGTATCGCTCGTCTTGTTCGGTGCAAAAGTGCGTGTGTGTGTGATTGGATTGCAATCCGAAAACAACAACCAACAGCATCCAACGGCAATAACAACAGCAGACGATAAGTTTAGAGAACCAGCAACAAAACCAACGTTCGTTTTTCGATTATTAATGATAAATGAATGATAGCAAAAAACACCATGTACTATCGTAATTATAAATAACAACAACATAAAACATATACTGTAATTTCGTTTTTAAAAAACATCCAAAAAAGTAGTAATCGCCTAAACACCCATCGAGGAAGAACACACATTTATTTTAGTTTAAAAAACAACAAAAAGCTAATAAATAATTTTATTGGAAAATTCAAAGCGCAAATCACGCAAAGGAAGAAATAGTTAGCCAACAATCAACTACTGTACTGTACACCTAGTATAGAGCTAAAATTGGAAAACAATTCAAATTGTATTCAAATATTTTAAATCTCAAGAGTTGAATACCACAAACGCAACTTAACCCTTTGGTGTGTGTGTGTGCCAGGAAACTGCGCGTGTGCGCACGCTCTCTCTCCCCCCCGCTTTGACAACAACAACTGCCATAGCTGCAGGCAGCACGCGGATTTTCCTGAGCACCATCAACTACATGAAAGGGCGTCATTGTGGTACTTTGTGTCATGCGTTTTTGCACTGCAAAATTTTAATATTAAGTGGCGTGTACTGAACGTTTTGTTTAAGTTTTTTTTTTTTTGGAGATTTTTTTTATAATGCAGTTAATTCCTTTTTATTATTGCCACTCATAAAAACTATAAATTAAAAGTTATGCTAAGGTTTTGAAAAAATCTAGAACTAAAAACACGAAAGGCTTTTGGATGAAAATAAAGGAGATCAGAATGTGCAAAACCAAAAATAAGTTATTTGTTTATTATGCTGATTGAAGTTATGCATCAAAGTTGATTAGCTTGTAAGTTTTTGAATTGCGCGCCAGACTCTAGTATATTGATATCATACGGCAGCAACACCCTGTGGCCTATACACTCTGGTCACACTATTGGAGCAGCCACCCTGTGCGTGTAATTTATTTTTTACAAACTAACATGTCTCACCCTGTGCTAAACATGTGTTTTTGAAGGCTGCTTCATATTATTCTTTCGTTTTGTTTATTTGAAGTAGAGCACGTTGTACGCGCTATGGACTTTGCCAAGAAAATCCTTGGCAAATACGGTTGGAAGGACGGCGATGCTCTAGGCAAAAACAATAATGGCATTGCCAAGCCGCTTAAAGCCAGCCTAAAATTCGACAACGCCGGTCTGGGTGTAGATAAAGCCAAGGAATTTAATGACCACTGGTGGGAACGCTGCTTCAATGAAGCAGCAAATAATGTAAACGTTGAGGTGCAGAACGGAGAAGTGAGCACAGCACGTAAAGATGGACAAGAAGCTGTGGAAATCTCCACAAAGGGCTATTCGGTTAAAAAGTTGCAGAAAGCCAAGAAGCTGCAAGGTGACAGCGCTATTTATAATAATTTTATACAATCGGCTACACTTACACAAACTGGTGGCGAAGTTGTGCATGAAGACTGCATTAAGTCGAATGATATTGCAGTAACGGCTGTTAGTGTGCTGAGCGATGAGGAACTCTTTCGTGCCTGCGGCGGACGCACTGCACATAAGGGCGCAAGACATGGGCTCAAATTAAGTGGCAAGTTAGCTAGATTGGAGCAGCAGGAAAAGGAGATGTTGGAGCAAATGCAGGCAAACAAAAATCTGGCGGAGCTAAAGCAGCATAAGTCTGCGCATGAAACATTGGAAACTCAAAAAAAGCTAAAAAAACGGAAGAAGCAGCGCGATGATGGAAATGCCACCCAGGAACAGCAAGCAAACGACGTACAAAACGACGTAGAAATAGCTAAAAAATGTAAACGCAAGCACCGCATAAAGGACAAAACTCCCGAACCCGAAACAAAAGCTGTGCTGCATGAGGGCAAAAAGCTTAAGAAAATGAAACGTGATGACAAGAAAAATGCTCAGGATGCAGAGGAACACAAGCCAAAAAAGAAAAAGAAGAAACGTAAAAACAGCGAATAACTCTTGTCTAGATTAAGTGTAGTAATATATTTGCAATTAAATATATAACAACTACAAGTACAAATAAGAAATATGTATTCTTTATGTGTTAATCCTTAAAATAATATGAATTTATATAAACTTTCAATTATTTCCTGGCCTTGGCTTTAATGCGTCTGGATTTGCCCAAACGTTTGTTCACTGAAGCGCCTGCTTTTGCACCGCGTTTACTACGCGCCAATTTATTGGGCTCCAAGCCAGCCGCGGATGATTTGGTATTACGTTTAAGTCCTTTCTTTTTACCACCAAAACCAAATTTCTTGTTGCGTTGTTTACGTTTATCTGCCGATTGTTTTTGCTTGGATTCCAGTGCCTTTGCGTCTTCCAAAAAGTCTAGATTTTTGAGTTTACCCTTGCGGAACTTTTTCAGTTTGTCCAACATTTCTTTCTTTTCAGCTTCACGCTGTACCTTGGTTTGTTTGGCCAACATCTTGCCCATTTTACGCTGTTCACGTATTTGTTTAATGCGTTCCGATTTAGCCTGTCCCTGCTGTTTGGCCATCAAATTCGAACGCACCTTCTGCATGTGTTCATCGCTTTTGGCCATTTCGGCAAAATAATCATCAGGACGACGTGTTACAACATTCAATTCGTGTAGCTTAGGTATGCCGGTAAGCACAGCAGCCTGCGCTTGACGATGAAAGAGCATTTCGCGTTTGAAGTCATTCAGCACGGGATCTTCCTCTGGGCGTATATAAGGAATCTTGGCATTGCCTTTAAACTGATTTGCGCGTTTCTGTTCGTGTTTTTCCATTTGTACAGCCAGTTCAGGCGCCATCGGTGCTAGCTCATTAATCATGTCAAGGCGTTCTATCCAGGGTAGATTCAAGCGTATTTCATCAGTTTTAGCCAATAGTTTTGTCTGCACAAAAAATAATTTTAGCCAAGATCTTGCATAAAGTGCACTAATTGCTTGCTTACCACATCGTTTATGGCAGTTCTCTCCTTTTTAAACTCCACATTTAGGCCAGGTTTTAAGTCTCCGCGTTCAAAGGCGGCTTGCAACTGTAATAGAAAAATGTAGCATGTAGTTTGTATTAAGCTATGCTACAATTCCTATATACCTCTGCATCGGAATTATCGCCCGAGTCATACTCCGACTCGCTTTCCTGCATTTCAAAGTCGCGCATGTCGAAAAACTTAATAAATAATTTGCAATTTCTTAAATAAAAACAAAAGTAACACGTGCGGTTTACCACGGCTGAGCGAGTACAGGGTGTATCAGGCGTATGTTGTTTATGCAAGTCGCTTTACAACACTGTTTTCTTGTACTTTAATCAAGTTGGCAGTCTCATTTCAATAGCGATAAACTGCCTATCGCAAAGCCACAACGCTTAGCTTTAAACTATTGCCGCTTTTTACGTCGATTTTGTTTGTTTTGTTAAAATGTCGGTTAATCTTGCAAATATATATGCTGAATTGCTACGCAAATACTCGGAAAGTTATACCATTACATATGGAGCTGCGCCCAGCTATTTAAATAATATTATTGGCATGCGTGAGTGTGGAAATAAAATTGTTTTGTTCTACAAGGAGGATCGCAGTGGTGCCTTTACGAAGAATTCCATGAGAACACCAACTAAAATGTATTTGCAAACTGAAAGCACTACTCAAAAATGTGATCTTGATTTAACTGGCAGTCCACTTAAAGACGATTGCATGGTCGAGACAATTGCTGACATTTCGTTGGAATTGAATATGGTCAATAGCAATCCCTGGAAGCCAGAGGAAGAGTATCATCGTGGTGTGCCTGTGGATAAAGCGCGTGCCATTATATGCACGCAGCAGTTTCAAGATAATGACGCACTTGGCTCTGTTTGGTTTCTATGCGATGGCAAGGACAATCAGCGCACCCAGCTACTGCAGTATGAGTTTAATGAGACCCATTTCTCTCGTGGCATAATAACGTATACAGGAATAGTGCCGGCTTATATGGTTACTTCGCAGAAATTGCTGCAACAACACAGTTTAGCTGGTTGTTCTTTAATGGAAACTTATATAGAAAACTGCTATCAGGTTAATCCGAATATGACACTACGTTGCTCTTGGTCGACTACTGCTTCGATTCCCTTACTTATTGATTTGAGCGCCTGCGATGTGGCTTTGACACAAACCTTTCGTGTTAGGGATTGTGGCAGTTTGACGCAGGATCTTATAAACCAATTGCGCTTTTTGGTCTACATACGCGATGATATTGTCAATTATCATAAGCAGCAAGATGACAGTGTGATGCGTGATCCCGTGTATCGTTGTGGGCGTGGTATTGATATGGATGAATTGCGCGAGTCAATAAATAAAGCTATGACCGAAGTTTCTAGTTTTACCGACACCCATGTAAGCGGACATGCAGAGTTTGATATAGAAGAAGTTGTGCAGCGCGCACAGATGCGCAGGCTGACGGATTTAACAGACAAGCTCTGGGATCTACTTAAATGTAAGTTGCTATATTTGTATATGTCGCAACAACTAAGCTGTTATTAATTTCGTTGACAGGCTGTTCCAATTACAAGGACTTGAAGATGGCTTTTAATATATTGTTTCAATGCGCAGCGCGCTGCAATATCGTGGTAAGCATAAAGTGTGTACCAATAGGCAGATAATACATGTTATAGATTTAACCTTGCTTGCAGAATACGCCCACGAACAAAAATCGTCTTGCCGAAATTATCAAGGAGCTAGCCAATCGTCGCCTGGCAATACCATGCCTTAGCGGCGCAGAGCCACTGGAGTTACTATTGGAAATTGGTCTGGAAAAGTTGTACAAAGATTATGAATTTATTTATACGGAAAGCAAGGTGTGCAGCGCATGTCTTTTAAAAAATAGCAGCGAAACGGTCAGTGGCGATGATGCAGCAACAGCAGCTGATACCAAGCTGCGAAAATCTCTACATAATAATGTGCGTGCCGACAGTGCAACAGTAGGTAGTACACGAAAAACACTACTGCATCATAATACCAATAGCAAACAAGCTGGTGGTGCCATTTATCAGAATGGCAATGCAGACGGATTTAAGAATAGCCATTTCGATGAGCAACAAAGTTCCGAAAAGATTGCAAAACTCTTTCAAATACATTGCACTCTGGAGCATCTGCTGATGATACACGTTAATCTAAATCTAAGCAATAGTAAGCATTTGTTACTACTGTCAACGTAAGTCCATTGATTATATATTTTTATTTCTAGTTTATAGCGACGTTTGCACTCAGCTGCTTAAAAAAACGCCGCGTATTATAGAGAGTATTGATGATGAGTTATGCGATGTGATGGATATTTATATAACGGCGCACTATGTGAGGGATCACTTGGATGGCAAGGAACCGCATTCACGGCGCATTACAATGCTTTCAAGCAATAAATTTAGAGAAGTTAAGACGTGTTTTTACTTTAATTTGGAGAACATTTGCCCGCCGGAGCTAGTCGATTGTTTCCAAAACGATGGTAAGTCGCATAAAATAAGATTACTTGCGGAAGAATGTAGATTTTAAGTTAGAGGCTATGAAGAGTTTATTAAATAAATGGATCATAGACAATAGATTTTAGATAGAATAAGTCGATAAAGTTATAGAAAAACGGCTTGACTATTTTTTAACTTAATCTAAGTACTTTTGCTGGAGCAACTTATGCAAATTTTAAATATTCTAATTTGCAGACAAGGAAATGGTCAAGGAGCGCACTTATCATAGCTGGCAGTATCGCAAACTACGCTCACTCAAATAAATAAAAACACAAATGGATTTATACTTCGAATGCATGCAATGTTGAAAATATTATACAAAATGTTTTAAATCTTTTAATTAATTATATATTTTTTTTGCCTGTAGTATGTACATTTTTTTTTTTTAATTTTAACTAAACCCAATTAATTGATTTACAAGCTGATTTTCGCACGTGATTGTTGCCCCTGTTAGTTCTGACTTGTTCACACGTTTAAGGGCAAATACAGAAATCATGTTAAGCGAATTCTTACAAGTTTTAAGCTTAGACAGAGGCTGTCGCTGGCATAAAAAGCGCAACACTGACTGAGCATAAGTCGTGCGTAAGAATTTCATTGTTAATACATTGCGTATACGCACGATTGTGCAGTGTTTCACAAGGATTTTTTAATTTTATTTCAGTAAAAAAAACTGTCGCAGCTTTAAATAGGCGTATTAACATTGATTAAGAAAGGCGACGTGAGCGCATTTGGCGCTCAAGCGTAAAGTAATGCAACAAATTAAAAAAAAAAAAAAAAACAAAACAGAAAAAGAATTCAAAAATAACCCACAAATCGTGAGCCAAATGGAAATCGGAAATAAGAGCATGCAGCGCTGCAAGAAGCAAGCCTAGCAACATGGCGCATGTATCCGTGAACACTACGATATGTTACAATCCAATTAGCGATATGCGCGCCACTTGCCAAGTCGTGTAATGCGCGCCCCGATTGATTTTCATGCCTCAGACGTGCGTTGAACGCGCTGCGCTACGGACGTGTTTGCGGCGCCTTTTCAAATTGAAATAACCACTGCATAATTAACACAGTTTCTGTCTGTGTGTGTGTGTGTGTTTGTGTGTGCTATAAAAAGAGAGCGCAACGTGAGTCCTGTGCGCAGGATAACGTACAGCTTAAGTTGGCGCGTCAGCAACCTAAGCCGACCCAGAAGAAAAACGTGAAGTTTGCAACTAAAATCGAATTAAAGTCGTACTAAATGCCAATTATCGCGCGTCTCTAATTAAATTAATACAATGGTATGTGTGAAAATGTGGCACGTATTCTAGCCATAATTCGCCTAAACTATTTAAGGAACAAGCTGAAAGTGCATATGTTATTTAAGGCTGCGTGTATGCTTTGTCTTACCTTTATGGCAGCCTTACAAGTGCAGTGTGCAAGCCAAAAGGATGTGAGCAAGGATTAAAACATAAAAGTGCAAAAACAAACTTATTAAGTGATAGTCGCAACGCCTTGGAAGCCAGCAAAGAGCAGAAAACTTGAAAATACATCGAAATTAGCCAAATCTCAGCAAAACTGACACGAATTAATTTTTTGACAATTATAGAGGAATGTTTCTTAATTATGCTATGATTTACGGGTTTATAAAAAGATATATACCAAAGAAGTTTCTACTATAATCCTTTCTAGAAACAACCCTTAAAGTCTTGATGAAAAATGGCAATTGCAAAATTTTACTACTAAAGTTTTTATTTCCGGTTTATATGCAAAATCTTGACTTCTTCATATTTTTTATTGTAATCTTTGCGTTAATAATATTAACATTGTAAAATTTTCGTTGACCTTGAATAGTATTTTAAAACGAAAGTGCTTGGCTTGATGAAGCTTACTTCCTTCCCGGTGCTCTTAAATGTTTTGTAATAAAAATCCATAGAAATAAATGTTATCAAATTGAAGACCTTTGTAAAAGAGTGAATTATCCAAATCAGTGTAATTTTAATGAGATTTTCTACAAATAAATTAATTTCGATGTCTCATTTCTCATAGTTCATAATCTCAAAAAATAAATGGAAGAATATTCAACAAAAATTTAATATATAATTTATATATATATCTCCATCGTTCATCGTCTCGCAAGCATGGTGGCTTACATATTTAAGATGAGCTCTGGCGAGATGCTACAAGAGTTGTTTCTCCTTTGTCTCTACAAATCTTCAACCCTTCACAATCCAATTTGTAATCTCGACAAATCCACACCGTATATATCTATACAGCCCATAAATTCTAAATTCTTTTCTAAATTCCAATAAATAAGGAGGCATTTGCCAAAGGCGACAGTCGGTGTTTCCAAAACCGCAAACAAATGAGCGATATATTTTCAGAAGAAAAATATTTTGTAGGATAATTACGGTTTTTTTTAATCGAAGGTCGAAATTTTTGAAGCGGACACAAAGGCGCTGCATACCGACGTTGAAACAAAATGAAGTGCGCGGATCTGCTTAAAGATTTCAAATAGCAAACCATAAAAAAATAACTTTTGAATGTATTCTGCGCTAATAAGTTATTTTCTTAATCAGTTTAATATCTTTACTTTCCTAGGGTCTTGAGTTCTTCTTTAAGTTTGGCTATGCCTTTCTTACCATAACACTTATTATTATGATCTGGATGTCGTTGGCGCGCGCCTCGATGTCAGAGAAGAATGATAAGGAGGGCAAAAACTATCCACCTTGCGCGTATAACGTCATGTGCACATGCTCCCAATCCTCAACAGATTTGGGTATAGTAAAATGCAAAAATGTGCCTTTTCCAGCACTGCCTCGCATGGTAAACCAATCCAAGGTAAGCACAATATTTTAAGTACTTCTTGAAATATGCTTATATCTCTGTAAAAATGTCTCTATTTGCAGGTTTACATGTTGCACATGGAGAACACAGGCTTGCGCGAAATCGAGCCATATTTTTTGCAATCAACAGGCTTGTTTCGACTTAAGATTTATGGCAATCATTTGACGGAAATACCAGATGATGCTTTTACCGGTCTGGAGCATTCACTGTGGGAGCTAATACTGCCTAAAAATGATCTCGTCGAAATACCTTCAAAATCATTTCGACATTTACAAAAGCTGCAAACTTTAGATCTTGGCCATAATCATATAACGCACATAGAGCATGATGCGTTTCGTGGTCTAGAGAACTCACTGCAGACTTTGATTATACGCGACAATTGCATTTCAATGCTACCGCATCATAGTTTCTCTGGCTTGCTTATATTAGAGACGCTGGACTTAAGTGGCAATAATCTGTATGAGATTGATCCAAATGTCTTTGTGGATGGCATGCCCAGGTTGACACGTTTGCTTCTAACGGACAATATACTTTCCGAGATACCTTACGATGCGCTTGGTCCTTTGAAGAGTTTGCGCACCTTGGATATCTCGCATAATGTAATTTGGTCATTGAGTGGCAATGAAACCTATGATATTAAAGCGAATACCAAGCTAAATCTGGACAATTTGCACTTGGAGTATAATTATATTGATGTCTTGCCGCCAAACTCGTTCAAGTACTTTGATATTGTGAATAGAACTTTCTTTGATGGCAATCCTATTTACACATTGCGGGTGAGCATTGAATGGCACCTAGAAATTTTGTGTCTGAAACAGCCTTTTATAAGAAAACATAATCTCTAATACGAAAGAATTTTGTATTGCTGTATCACTATTCTCTATTACTATTATCTACCCCCACATAGGAAGACGCCTTTAAACCCGCCCGCATACGTGAGATATATATGCGTTATTGTGGACTAACCAATATATCACCAATGGCATTTGACAGCCTGGTCAATAGCCTACAGATTTTGGACTTGTCCGGCAACAATTTAACCAAGCTGCATCACAAGCTCTTCAACAATTTCGATGTCTTGAGGTGAGTACACTCGCTTCATTTCCTCTGTCCTCCATGTTAATCCGATTGTCAGCACCCAACATGCAACATGCACGTGCCCCTATACGGCTTCGCTATGTGGGTAACCTCGATTTTTTTCTTGGTAGCACAAAGAGCAGGCCAAAGAATTTAAGAATTATGCAGAAAAAAAGTGAGACTATTAATGAATCACCCTTAAAAATTTGTGTATATAGAGTCATCAGCATGCGCGACAACAAGATCAAGATACAAAAACCAACGGAGACATTTAATGCCATGCACTATACACTGCTCAAACTGGATTTAAGTGGGGATCGTAATGATCCTACAAATCTGCAAACATTGCGCAAGTAAGTAGTATGCACTAACACCCTCCCTTACCCACCCTTACCCTAGCAAACTATTTTGTATTTATTTGTAAAAAGTATGACCAGAATGCGAAACATGCGCTCGCTATCCATGTCGCGCATGGGATCTACCTCTTTGGGTTCTGAAGATTTTAAGGACTTTGGTGTGGAGCTGGAAGATTTACAAATAACACGTGCCAGTCTCTCAGGCATACAGTCACATGCTTTTAAATATGTGCGTGGACTTAAAAGATTGGACTTTAGCGAGAATGGCATTTCGAGCATAGAAAACGATGCCTTCAATGAGGTATTGCTGCAGCCGCTTAAAGCTTATAAGAAGAAAGGTGTCTAAACTGCATGAATTTTTTACAGATTGGCCACTCGCTGATTGCTTTGAAAATCTCGCATGGCTACTCGGGCAGCGCTTTGCCTGCTGAAGCTCTACGTCATTTGACGTCACTGCAAGAACTAGACTTCAGCAACAATCATATCAGCACCATGAGCGATACCAGCTTTCATTTTTTGAAAAATCTACGTTTGTTGGAGCTACATGACAATCGTATTGAGCAGGTGCTTAAGGGCACTTTCCAGGGCGACATACACTCTAAACTGGAGGAGATCTCGTTGCGTTTTAATCATATGACACAGGTTTCTCAGCATACATTCTTTGATCTGGAGGCGTTACGCAAGTTGCAGCTGGATGATAACAAAATTGATAAAATAGAGCGTAGAGCCTTTATGAATCTGGATGAATTGGAGTATCTGAGTTTGCGTGGCAACAAGCTGAACAGCTTGGCAGAGGAATCCTTTCAGAATTTGCCCAAACTGGAGTGGCTCGATATGGCATTTAATAATTTGCCCAATTTTAACTTTGATTACTTTGATCAAGTGGGCACTTTGTCTAATTTAAATGTTAATGTAAGCCATAATCAGATCAGACAGCTAATCTATAACAGCTCCTGGAGTGGACGTAATGAGCATGGTAAGCTTTGTAACATTAACGTTATTGTAAGCTCTTTTTTTTTTTAACAAAAACACTTCTTGCAGGTGGCATGTACAATTCAAACATAAAGATACTGGATCTGTCACACAATAACATCTCGTTTATACATCCTGGCTATTTCCGTCCGGCAGAGATTTCGCTGACGCATTTGCATTTGGGTTACAACTCTTTGGTGGTTGGTTAAAAGATGCGATTTTACCTAAACTTTGTTTAAACTCTTTTTTTTTTTCTTTTTCTTTAGAACACCACCCGCGATGTCTTTGGTAATATGCCACATCTGCAGTGGCTTGATCTTAGCTATAATTGGATACACGAACTGGATTTCGATGCTTTTAAGAATACGCAGAAATTACAGCTGGTTTATTTTGCACACAACTATTTGAGGGAGATACCGCAGGATGTATTCAAGCCTGTACAGAATTTACGTATTGTAGATTTCTCACATAATCATCTGCGCGGGCTACCCGATAATCTTTTCTATAATGGCGGCATGGAAAAGTGTGTATGAATGAAGTTGTATAGAAATTTGTATAACTCTTAATGTGCTTGTTTCAGATTGGATGTTTCGCACAACATGCTGTTAAAGATACCTTCCTCTTCCTTGTCCAGTTTGGCGGCGCTAACGCTTTGCGAGCTGCATCTTTCTAACAACTTTATATCTACTATACACAGCATGGATCTATCTAACAAATTTAGGGTTAGTGCTTTTTAGTATACGTTGTAGGTTTTGAAGATAAGATTGCATATGCATTCATCTTAAGATGCTGTTCGTAGCCTAAGTTCTAGCTGGATTTGAATACCAAAATCCTTTATGTTTCAGTCACTTCGATATCTGGACATCTCATATAACTATTTACTGCGCATTGACGATGCAGTTTTTGCCACCATGCCTAAGTTGGCAGTGCTAGATCTGTCCCACAATCGTGATCTTAAGGTTATGGATAAGTCCTTTATGGGTCTTGAGAACTCGCTTATAAAGCTGGGTATGGAAAATGTTTCACTGAGCACTGTGCCAGAGATACGTTTGAAATATCTACGTGAGCTGCGTTTGGGTTACAATGAGCTGCCCTCAATACCGCAGGAGTTGTCTTACAATATGAGCAATTTGCGCATGCTGGACCTGTCCAATAATGATTTAACCAATGTGCCACTAATGACGCAACATCTGCCGCTTTTACGGTATGTTAGGTTGGCTGCTTTAAGATTTGATATTTTATTAAATTTATTTTGCATCTTGCAGTCGACTCATGCTGTCAGGTAATCCTATAACCTCGCTAAACAACAATAGTTTTGATGGCGTCAATGAGGATTTGGAAATGTTGGATATATCCAATTTCCGACTGCATTACTTTGAGTACGGCTGCCTGGACTCGTTGCCACATCTGCGCTCACTGAAGTTAACCGCTTATTCGCATTTGGAGCACTTTAATATACCACATTTACTGCGTCATCATCACAATATAAGAGAACTTTGGATTGAAGCACCACAGCCGTTTACACGCATTGTCAAGAAGGGCTCCGGGCCGACACAGGAAATGCAAACCGTACAATTGGGTATGCCCACGGATCTGCAGCGTGAAATGGACGGTCATTTGCCAGCCAAGCTGACCAACTTAACCTTCAGTGGACCACAGTTTACAAATCTACATGAGCGCATCTTGCGGGTGTGTATTAAGTCAAAGATTTAGCACATGCTGTTTAACTTCAGGTACCTTTTATGCGTACAGGGCATGCGTTCGCCTTATCTGTACATGCAACTCTTTAATACTTCTCTACAAGCGTTGCCTACAAATTTCTTCAAGTATATGGGTCGCGTGCGCAACATCTCACTAGATATACGTTATAATAATCACAATTTGAAGAAGATACCGAATCCTAATACCGGCTCAGTGCCATATCTGCCAAACAGCGTTTTTCTGGTAGATCTCAAGATGTCGCATACAGATCTCAACTGTGACTGCGATTTGGGGTAAGCCGCATGCATAACTGGGATTTGTAAGATTTTAAGTAATGTGCTATACCTTAAGCTGGGTGGAGTTCTGGCAGCGTAAGCGTCGGCAGTATATTTGTTCGCAACAGACGTGGACTGACTCAGTCTTTCGCACGTTTATGGACTCGCCTTGCCAAGTTTACGGACGCCATAATTGCGATGATCATGATGATGACCTGCGCGAGACGCGTTGTGATAACAAAGGCGGACAGCAGCTTATGGAAGTGCGTAAAACTTAAGCAAACAAAAGACCACGTTGCTTTGACCTTTATAAACTCATATATACATTTTTATTTTGTGCAGGCACTCAAGTTCGACCTGGAATGCGGTTGGGACAATGCGGCATGCCACGAGTCTGTTATAGTGGTCTTGGCAGTTTGCCTATCCTTTGTCTTTTGGATGTGACTTCTGCACTTTGCATATAAGACGTCCACCGAGTTTTACGATATTCTAGAGAAAGTCTACGGCCGGCAGGTCATATAAGTTTGTTAGTGCCTAGTGTATGAACAGTGCCGCCTGTAAAAGTTTAAGCGTGATGAGACTTTTGATATTTCTTACCTCTAATTTCAATTTATTTAAATCCTCTTTAAACTTTGTAGCATAGCCAACAACTTGCACCCAGTTTTTTATAAGCTCCAAAGTTTTTAACTCCTTGGCAACGCCTTATATGTAGTACTCCATGCCAACTATTTTCAGTGCGTAACCAGAAGTGTTTAAAAAAAATTTTGCCAGCTCGTGCTGCTACTTAGCGGATTTCTGCAATAGATCTCTGCACTTCTGGCACACCACTGTTTACAGCCATATCCATTATTACTACATTGCATACTTGTATTACACCTATATTATCTTTTTTACATATGTACTTTTGTAGCTATGTACTCTAAAATAACCTCTTGTAGCTTTGTAACCCACTTATATGATTTTATTATAATGCCATTTAATCTTACTTAAGTTAAGGTCACATCGCTGCTTAAATAACTCCAATTGAAAGTCTGTAAAATGTTTCATAAACATAAAAATAAATATTTACTGTAGGTTAAATATCGTTTATCTTTATTGTTTGGTCAGTGCAAATTTACAGGATTTAAGAGTTTATTGTATTTCCTAAAGAAAAACTTTTGTCCTTGTTATGAGGAGTACACGTGAAAGCAAAAGTGAAATGTACAACAGCAGCAGCAACAACAACAAATTATTTCCGCATCAACAAAACGAGTAACGAACTTTTAAAGCTTAAAGTTGTTAACCTGGTTTTAATAAACAACCAAGAAAAATAGAACAAGAAAAAAACCAAAATGAAGTCTATTCTAGTTTTGGCAAAAAGTTTGAAACATTTGGTAGAAAGCGTCATTGCGAGAAACATGCATCATAAACTAGACATAAATTTGTTACAAATTAATTAAAATAAATTTATTATTGTTTTTAGCAAATAAAAGTTAGTTTTTGCTGAATAAGACTTATTTGTTAAGTTTGTGGAGTGACCAACATAAGTCAATTATTTTAGTTATAATTTTGTGATAGTTTTTTTAAATAAGTTAGACAAAAGTTGTCTATAGTGCAGCTGGATTTGTGCAATGCAAGGACAGCTTGTTTTTGTCCAAAACATGCAGAGATTCGCAGAGCTGCGATTAAGCAGCCTTTTAATCGACTAGTATTATTTCATTTTATTTTTGTTTATTATATATTAATTGAATATGTGTCGAATCTAGATTTCAAATATTCTTCTAACTATTAGCTCTTTGGCGCACTTAATTTAAGCTCCAAATTGAGTATAATGCTTAGGAATACCCAATCTTCATGTTGATTAAGATTTTCAAATATTTTGAGCAACATAAGTTTATAATTTTATCATAAAAAATTGTAGTTTTAATTGATAAAACACATCATAATAGCATCGTAAATAATTAAACAAAGCCTAAGCAGCAAGAGCAATTTTGAACCAAAAAATAAATCAAAAGATCCCCCCTAGAATTTATGTCCTACAGGAGACTCCACTAAGCTGTATATGTTAAATTATTTCCAAATGTACACAACTACGTCTGGATACGTAGTGGCGCAGTTTTCGGCTTACTTTGAATCCGCAACCAAATTCACGCCTTTTCTCTGGCAGTTGTAGTATATATCACAGTTGGCTTGCTAAGAGCAATCTTTTCCAATCCATTTTGTTTTCTGGATGGTGGCTATATCGGCCTTAATTATTTCGATTGCATCCGCCAGTTGTGTAGAGGCATCATCCCTATTAAGTATCTGGACTACATAACTTTAAATTGTAGCTCGTTTTTGTTTGTTTGTGTCGGTGGTCAAAATAGGGTAGACTTTTTCCGTGGCTTTGTTGTCGGTTTTTATCGGATTTATCTTTCTACCTGTTCTCACTATTTGGCATCCGGACGAGTCACTGCACATATTAGCTTGATATTTAGCATATGCTCAGATGCTACCGAGGCGGAACCACATGAGTACTGCATGTCAATCACTAAAATCATTTAAGACAGCGATCGCTCTGGCTGCCGATTGGTTGACAGTAATCAGAAACTTTGCTCTTTTTAAATGGAAAGCAATAAATATGCTGCAGTTCATTTTGTTTCAAGTTGATCAAGTTTGGGTTGTATTCATTTTTTATTTATAAACATTTCAATTTTCAACAAACGGTATATTTTAAAACATAAATGGAAGGTTTCGAAAATACTTTAATATTGAAAAAATGTTTGTATTTACAATATATCAAACAAATGCACAAATGGTTTAAAATGTGAATTCCAACTAAGATTAGGTTTTGGTGGTTAAGCTTGATTTTTAATGTGTTCCGATGGTACTTCCAAATCTTGAGGAGAAGTTCATAATTATAAAAAGGATTCTTTGTAACCACATTTCACAATTCATTTAGTAAAATTTAAGCACACCATTTGGATGAGTGGACTTATGGATTAATTATAATTAGTTATATTAATTATTCCGTATGTCTCAGTTAAAAATTAGATTCCATAATTTGTGCGGAATGTGTAATGATTTTTAAAATTGCTTGAAAAATGCATTTTCCACTTTGGTTGAAAAGTCGAAATGATCTAAAATGTTCTTCAAAATATGTGTCAATTAAGGATCAGTTTTAGTTATCGATTTTTAGCAAGATTCGATATTTCCTTACTTCGTGACCTCTAGGACAATAGTCCTTTCTTCAAATGAAATTTTTTGTACTGCGATATGACATACACGATACATATAATTAAAATATATATGATATAAGGCTCAAAAACGGCATTTTCTCAATGTATCATTTTGGAAACGAGAAACCGGATTAAATTGATTAACTATATAGGAACTTTATAAAAAAAACAAATATCGAAATGAAAACATCCATTTTTTGGGGAAAAAAAATATTAGGTGCTTCTCAAACCGCTTGAGTCTAGTTGACACAATTGTTGCTGCATTGAATGATATGTCCACGAAACTGCTCTATAGAACTGTTTGTCAATATAAATATTTCTTCTTTCTTTGATTGGAAGTTTTCAATTTAATTATCATAAATACAACTCAATAAAAATTACATCAAATTATGACCAATTAAAGATTTATTTTAAAAGTTTTATTTATACAAAATCTTTAAAAATTACGTAGCGCACTTAAAACATCTAAGCCATTTAAAATAAAATCATTTTTTTTTCTTTCATTATAGTTCTAATAAAAATTTAAATCGAAAACGAGTATCTTGGCACGCGAGGGAAATTCCTTTTCGCAAAGTCTTTCCTTCCATAAGTACCAGAACTGGGCTGCTTAAAAATATCTATATTATGCCACATTGCACATTGAGCCCACATCCTGCCAAGTCAGTTTTTAGTTTTTTAATCAGTTTTTTTTTTGCTGTAGGTTTTTCGGCAGTTTTATTGAGCTAAAAGTACTTTGTGATATATGTTCGCTGGCAGGAAGCACACGTGCACGGTTTATGCCTGCCGTAGGGGGGTTACCAGTAGTTCTAGAGCACATTAAAGCTCGAATGGGGCAGCAACAACCTCATCAGCTTCACGTTTATGCACTTTTCCAATGCCAGTGGCGGTTGTGGGTGCCTCGGAACGCCCGCAGTAGTGTAACTATATAGGTGAGTGGGTTTTGTTTAAGTGAGCGTGAGGTGTTTGTACTGTAGAGTGTGTGTGTGTGTGTGGGGGGGGGTTTTTGTGTGTGTGTGTGTTACCTGTTTGCCAATTAAATTTTCAAAACGTGGCCGTACAAAGCTCCAGGCGCCCATATTACGATGCTCCTCCTGGCTCCAGACGTAAGCTATGTGCGGTTCGTCGGGCAGCACAAAAAGTTGGATAAGCTTGAAAAGTTTGCTAAAGCAAGTTAATTCATAAAACTTACTCTGTGCATTGCCGTACTGTGCTAGCTGTGCCTGAAGTTCAGCAACGGGGAAGGGACTCAAGGATTCTAGACGCACAATGGCTGTGTCAAAGGCCTGTCGCTTGCTGCGCTCCTCGTCGAGGTTGTAGTAATGCTTGCCACTGCATATGATGATTTTGCGCACCTGTTCGGGCTGCACGCTGGTGTCACCTACAAAGCAAAAGATTAGCTGATTATTAACAACTTAATGAGAGCACGTGTATGCGCACCTAAAACATTGTGGAACATTGTGCCTGGTTGAAAGTCTTCATGCGTGGATGTGGCAGCTGGCAGGCGTAGTAGCGTCTTGGGCGCTACAACCACCAGCGGCTTGCGGAAATTGCGTGCCAGCTGGCGTCGCAGCACATGGTAGTATTGCGCTGGTGTGGTTGGATTAACAATGTGTACATTGACGCGGTCGCCATCGGGTGCGGTCTCTTTGGAGTCACTAAGCTGCAGATAGCGTTCTAAGCGGCAGGAGCTGTGCTCTGAGGCAGTGCCATCATAGCCGTGTGGCAGCAGCATAACTAAAGCATTGGACTCCATCCATTTGGCTGTTGGGAAAAGAGATGAGTGCTTTAGAAGAGTAACAAAAAGAAAGAGCTCTAGGGGAATTGTGTAATATTAGTAAATGACGCAATAGACACGTTAAAGGCTGACACTAGCAATGCTCAATGTGCTTCAACATTACTCACTCTCTCCGGAGACAATAAAAGTGTCAATGATGATTTGTGCGCCATTGGCAAAGTCGCCAAACTGTGCCTCCCATATGATTAGATTCTGTGGGTTGTCAATGGCCATGCCATATTCGAAGCCCAATACGGCCTCTTCGGACAATATGCTATGTGCTACCTCCAGCTTGCCACCAAGACCACCTTCCAATCCATTGAGTGGTATAAACATGTCATTTGTTTTTTGATCCACCAGCATGGCATGACGATGTGAAAATGTGGCACGGCCTACATCCTCGCCACTAAGACGCACATTATGCCCCTGATACATAAGGCTACCAATGGCAAAGGCTTCAGCGGTGGACCAGTCAATTTTGACACCAGCTTCCAGTTTCTTTAGACGCGCTGTGACATGCATCTTTTGTAAATGCGGATGTATATTCTGTAGAAGATGGGCTTAGTAAGTTGTTGGCAGCTTAACAAGTTAACTTACGAAATCTGCAGGATAAGCAACACTTTGCTTGCCAATGTAATGTAGTAGACCATAATCCAGTCCGGTGTCCCAGTAGGTCAGCTCGTTATCTGGGGCCAGTTGCATACCAGACCATTGTTGCTCAAAAAAGGAAGGAGGTGGCTGATAACTGGGCGCCAACGCTAGTTCTTCACCCAAATAGGCCATATAGGCTTCACGCATTTGCTTAGCACGTTCAGCTGTGAGCACGCCCTGTTCAGCCAGATTTGCTGCATACAAATCCGGCACAGATTGGCGTTGATGCACAATTTGATAAACCAAGGGATTGGTAAAGGTGGGATCATCTAACTCATTGTGACCCCAACGACGAAAGCAGTTGAGATCGATAAAGACGTCCTTGCGGAACTCACGTTGATAGCGGAAAGCCAAATTGGTCACACGTGCTACTGCCTCCGGATCATCACCATTGACATGGAATACAGGTGCTTGTATGGACTTGGCCAGATCCGAGGCATAAGCTGTGGAACGACCGCGTTCACCAGGCGTGGTGAAACCCACCTGATTGTTGACTATAAGATGAACGCTACCGCCCACCTCAAAGTGCGGCACATAGGCCATATTCAGACACTCCTGGTTAATGCCCTGACCAGCAAAAGCAGCATCACCATGTAAAATGACATTCAGTACATGTTGGCTAAAGGGCTTTGCTGTAGTGTCTGTACCAAAAGCGCCATCAGCTAAACTTTGCTGTTTCGAACGCGCCTTGCCCATAGCGACAGGATTGGCTGCCTGTGACCGGATAAGTAATGTAGTAGTTAAAATTGATAAAATGTATCGTAATTGGCTTTTTGGGGCTTACCTCTAAATGCGAGGGATTGCGCACCATGCTAAAGTTTATGCTCTTGCCCAGAACTTGTAGTTGCTCGGAAACATCTGCGGAAGTTAAGACGCCGACACTGATTTAATTACGCATACGCCGCATGTGCCATGAAAAACTTTACTTACGGAAGTGACTTATGACGTCCGACATGGCCTCAATGCCATCGGCAAACTCTGATGCTCCGCTTAGCTTGCGAAAAACTTTTGCCGGTCTCATGTTAAACATAGCTGCCTGCAAAGGTGTACGGCCACGATGGGGCATGGCCAGGACAATATGCGCTATGTCGGCTAAAATAAGTGTATGCAATGTTGTTGTTATTGTTAGTGCACGTGAGAGAGACAGAGAGATATCAAAGTTTTTTGGCCAAAACAGATTAAGAGTTAAATAAGCGTATGCATTGCATATAAAAGACTGCTCTAAAAATAAGTAACTACATAAAGACGAACTTTACAAGTTTCTTTTTTTCTGCAAGGAATAGTTTTTTTAAGTTCGGAATTGAGTTTGAATATACTTTTGGGTGAAAGAATACAAGTGCATTTGCAACAGATAAACTTGTTTTTTACTGCTAAAATTGTTAATTTTTGGTTCCTCTAAGGAAGCCTCTGTATATAGCTATTTAGGAAAAATAGCATAATCAAAAGAATGGGAGGATAAGCCGAAAAACATTTCTATAGAGAGAGAAAATAATCTCAAATTTATGCTTTTCGAAACTAAGGAACAAACAATTTCTACGGGAATGCATTCTTATAATAATATAAACACGCACAAACTGTCATTTAAAATTGTGTATACGTTAGACTTGCCATGCGGGAAAAAGTGCTAACCCCACCTTGCACTCACCACTCCCTAACCCAACGTGCATATGTGCAATGCCTAATACTTTGCAAAAGTTGCCTTAAACTCATTCCCTTTGTGTTCCCATCGCTTTCACTAATCGCATTAGGATTCCCAGCACGGCAAGTGTACTCGCATTTCCAAAGACTTACCTTGTACACTATCGCGCAGCAGCTGCCAAAAGAAGGCCATCATGGACTCGGCACCTTCACCGCCATAGCGTTTGACAGTTGGAAATTTAAGCGCCATAAAATTATCCCAGGCCTGCGACTTAATTAGCAGCTCGGCAATTTCACAACGTGATGCAGCGCTAAGCTCATGCTCTGCCAATGCCTCAAAGTGCAGCGCCAGCCATTCTCGTTCTTCCAGATTCTGCAGATTAAACACTAACGTCAATAAAATTCTGGCACTGACATTGTGTCGCCATGACACCCTGTAGCTTACCTCCACATATGAGAACTCTGCACTGGCTGCTTTACTGCAGTAAATGTCACGCAACAGCTGCTCCAGCTGTGCCACGTTTTGTGCATTAGCAGTTGATGGAGCATTTAAGAGTCCAACGGTGCGCACTGCTTCATGCGTCTGCAGTCCATAAAATGCAGGATTTAACTCCTGCAGCTCACTGGCCAAGACACAGACAATATAAACAAAATACAAAGTAAGTCAGTTGTATGAAAAGCCCATGAAATATGCAACGTGATGGCGACCTTACCTGTTCGCTGCCTTAATACTGATGGGATTTACGGCTGCCAATTTGTGTCCGTGTTGGCGATAGGCTTCAACCCAGCGAAAGACATTGGCCTGCTCATTGCGCGACTTGAGCACCTCCTGGGGCACTGTTTTGTGTCCCCCCCAAAAAAAAGAAGAAAAACGAAAAGCATGAAAACAAACACCCAAGATAAGATAAATTTCAGTTAGTTATAAATAATTTAAAAAAGGATTCGCGCACATTTCGACATTGTTTGCCATATCTCAGATGTGGCCTTTGAATTTATTGGCCTTTTACTTTTATGCCCGGTATTTACTTCCATTGGCATTTCTCGGGGTTTTCTTAAGCAGCTTTTTCTGTTTATGTGCGCCTTCGTATAAGCATATGATAAATTGCTTTGGCCATTTTTATTGTTTCGTTTTATTTTTGGCCATTTCATTGACAACTTGCTACTACAAGGTTTAGGTGTTTATGTGCCAACACAGTTAGATTGTTATCTGGTTAGGGGATTTATGGTGCGGCTGGCCATAAATATAAAACTGAACCGCGATTTGTGTTTCCACTTGTCCCACTGGAAATGCACAGTTTTTCCGCACTTTGACATTAAAACTTAATTTGATTAAAAATGTTTTTCGAGACTGTGACATGGCGTAGGTCATATATCAATTTGTTGAATTTTTCCAATGAACTCTCGGGTATAACACAGCGGTCTTCAACATGGGAAGTGTTCAAGGATCACACGTAAACAAACACCAACTCAGAGATATAACAAAAATAAAAAAAATGGTTCTAGGTAAGCGAAGCTTATTTACACTTTAAATTTTTGAAATTTAGTTTAAATACATTGAATTACAATATATTCAAAATTTGTTTAATGAAGTTTCTAAAAGTTATTAATTTCAATAGATGAATATCGATCAGCATTTACCCCTAGAGACAATGTCGAAAACAAAGCTGCGCACGTAATATTTTCCGTGTATATAGCAAGTTCCGATTTGTGTGTTGCGATAATTGTTTTTAAAAAATATTTTCGGTTTGCCACGAATTCTCAAGTAATGCATAGCAGGGTCTGAACGGTGAACTTTCACTTCTGGTGCTTTAATTTTCACTTTATAGCATATCATCAATTTTTTGATTAAATTACGAGTATTCCAAGTTACTCAGAAAGGACTATAATGGTGGTACTCAATTGAAAATATCTACCAGACTTCTATTTGAATATTAGAAATTAAAGATGTATTGTACATTTCACAAAACTTCTTAGCATCGCAAAAATATGCAGATCTCGAGAAATTTAACTATAAAATTGTTGTAATTTTAAAAATAAAAAATAAAAGTATTATAAATTTAAAATAGTTTCTTAAAATCTTAAATATGAATGCTTTCCCAATCGATTTGGCATTCACTCATAGTATTTATTCTTAATCTACTTTAAGCTTTACAAGGACTTTCATTAAAAGTTACTAAAGTGCCACCAATCTTCAAAATATTTACCCATATAATACCGGAAAGGTCCGGGCATGGAAAAGAATAGGAGATGCTTAAATTTGTATTAACTGCACATTTGCTTAACCAACCTCAAACATAAGTGTGCATATCCTTTGAAAGGGTATTATTAAGAATACGAGTAGTGCAATTGCCAGCGTACGTTGAATGATAAATTATATTTGCGGCAAATATTTTTCAACTCGAACGTGCAAATATTACTGTTGCTCCAGATACGTCATAAGAATGGCTAAGGATTGTAACAGTAAAAGCATACTGATGCATTGACAGTTATGGCCCCGGCATATAAGCAAAAAGTGTGAGAGGTGTAAAGGGACTAGGTGCGAGAGTAAAGTAAACCAACTGCAAGAAGCTTACGACATGACATGAGCACCTCTGGATTCAAATATCTATTTGATTGTGTTGTCAACTCCGTTGAGTGATGTAAGATTAAACACAGGACGTATACATTGATGCACAGGACACGGCAGGAGATCAAACACACAAAAGCACTAAAATGTAAAGACCAAGTGTTGCCAGAGGATAGAATTAAAGTTTAGAGTGACCGAATGCTATATACACATTGTAAATTTTAAGCAGGCTATCTATATTTCGATTTGTTTCCCTTTAAAAAAAAAAGATGGATTTTAAGCAACTGCGTTTATCGATTTGTTGCTGTTATGGTATGAACAAAGCGACTGCACTTATCGATATGCAGATTTTATTGGAAATGTTGATCGGTACAACTGAACATAGAAGCACTTTTGTACCAAAACCCAATTCAGTGGAAAGATTATTTGCAGAATTTGGCTTGCGATCGAGCTGCCACGGACTTGATTTCAAATATAAGATTATAGAATTGAATATTTCCAATTAAACATTTTTGAGATATTTACATAACATTCTTCGATTTAATAATGTTATGTATGAACGAGGGCTTGCCTACGCCCTTTGACACCCCAAAGGGTCTATTGTGCCCTTCAGCGCAAAGCAGCTGATCCGCAACGTGCGCAAGGATATTCGACTAGGACTCAACGTATGCAAATATCTCTCTCCATTATTAAGACTAAGATGCTCTGTTACTTTATACGGCCTAAAAGAGCCACAATCTCAATATTGTTCTATGTCATTTCGTTGCATTTGTATTTGTGCATGTGGTTGAGTAATTGTGTGGCTATGTGTGGGGAGTGCATGGCTGCAGTGCGTGCAACTACTTGTTAATGAGCTCTCGGTTATCTGGAATGCCTGTGCCTGTGTCCGGTTTTGTTACGTTCCTATGTTGCCATTGTGCGCCCAGCTTGTTGTCCGTGTTTTGTCTATGGCATATTGATGCAGCCATTGTTGCTGTTGTAATTTTGTATGTGGCATAGCTCAAGTTAAGCCGTGACCCCCCAAAAAATAGTTGCAGCCTCTGCTGGCCAAGTTGCATGTAATTGATGCCTTTGTTTTGGGGCCAGCAGCTCAGCTATCAAGACACTACAGGTGCAGCTATTCATTAGGTTTCATTTTCGTTGGGGAAATTCTAAGGGTAAATGAATTTTGAGACTAATCGATTTTTGCGTGAGTGTGTGTGTGCGTGTGCTTAACTGCAGTTTCTGGCTAAAATCAACGTTTATGTATACATAAGCTAGTACATAACAACTTAATCAGTGCCGGGGGTGGGTACACACAAGCGTCTAAAATGCTGGCTATAGAAGTATAATTATATTTCATAATGTTTATCAGATTTCAAGTTAATGGCATGATAATAGAAACGTCCACAAACAAAAGATTAACACAACACTTGAAATAACTAAAAGCTGTGCAAAGTTTTCCAAGCGGCAGGCCAAAGTTGCGTATCTAACTCACACCCTCTTAGGTAGCATACAAATATCTTTGAGATACATTTATAGTGAGAGCATCAGCCAGAAAAAGCAACTGTCAATAACTTTTTCATTTTTTATGAGAAAACTTGAGGATAGTGTATTAAGTTTTTTTTTTATGAGTTTTGTGCTGGAAATAGGCACAATGTATGGTATATGTAGTTTTCATAATAAAAATTTACTTTTGACCTTTTATTTGTCTTGTTTTGAAGGTCAACAGACGATAGTTTTAAGTTTTGCCAAAGTGATTTGGCCTGGACACACTTAAGTAAGCAAAATTTTTTAAGTATTGATAGTATTAGGTTAATGTTTAGAATTAGCATAAGTTAGTAATTTCAATTTTATAGTAAACTTAAAAGGTGGGAAATAAAACAAAATATTTAAAAGCGATGAATGTCGTTACCCTAAGCGTGGTAGAAGTTTTGTTTTCAACTGTTTTTGCAAAACTTTACTTCATTCGTTTTTTAGGACAAAAGTTTGCGAGAAAAATCAATTTTTTGTGTGCTTCATAATTTTAAAACAGCGAAAAAATTTCAAAAGGTCGATAAAAAAAAAATAATTTCCAATTAAAAGTGAAGTTATGTGCTTCTAACTAGAAAGTTATCAGGAGGTTGAGCGAAAAAAAGGACTAGAATCGCAAAAGGAGACATTTTCAAATTCTGTATTAGCCCAATTCAATATGTTTGAAGATTAGAAAAACCGTTAAGCTTATGTTTATTAATCAATTAAGGATAATGGGAAATCATTTGCGCTCATGCTGACTGCTCTATAATATAATGCTTATACGAGTTTTAGCTTTTCTGCTTTAGATCTATGTTAAAGTTGAAAAGTTATAATTCAGTAAATATATCATTTATCTCATTCTACTTTAATTTTAATACTCTGCGGATTGGGACAGACATCAGAGACTTTTACAAATTAAAGAAACTACAGCGTATACCAAAATCGGCTTGCTACTAAATGTTTGTTACATTTTTGCTGTCTAGTCTCGTTATTTTTGTTGGCTGGTGGTCGGTCAGCTGCTTGAGCTACTCAATTGAGTGATTATGGTTTGGCTTGTTTTTGTTGTTGCTTGTTATTGTTGCACTTGTTTTTGCTCTCTTTGTATTATTGATAAGCTGTAGGAGAACATCTGAAGAGTGGGTCACAAAGCAAGTGCTCAATGTTTGTTTTCATAATAGCCACGACATGAGACACTTGCTATGACATTTCACTTAACTCAACTCGACTTCACTTTGCTTTATTTATTTATTGTTTGGTTGGTTTTCACTATTTGTGATCTTGTTTATTTTATTTTTATTATTGGGCTAAACTTGCTTTAAAACAGCAAAACAAAAGCCATTGGTCTTATCGCATTTATTTGATTGTTATCTCTACACAATTGAAGTCTTGGCAACAAGTCGAGTGCTGTTTCAAAAATCCAATTGTTGCAGCTGCCTGCCTACCTCGATAGACGCGCTTTGTGGCCGTTGGACGGTAGCCCCAAACGCCCTTCTCACTATGATAGGCGCGTCGTTGTACGCGTGGCTGGACTCCCAGTAAATATGCGAATTTAGTTTCCGAGTGCGCGGCGAAACGCAACATTATTACAACTGATTTGTTTGTATTTTTAGTCGGCACTTGGTGGAAATACACGCGTTGGCTGTATGGCAACCGTTCGCTTTTAAATTCAAAATAATAATGAGTTGTATGCTCAGCGCGTTGTTGAATGGGACCCCCAATGACTTTGCTACTGATAAAGCGGAGAGTAGCAGTGATCGCTCTCTTGCATGCTTTCTTTATGCTCAATTTTTGAAGCATAGCTTGAGGCGGGAAATAAAAAAGCAAGCACTGTGTGTTGGGTTTGAGAGTTTTCAGTTTGTTGAGTGACTTTTTCACTAAAAATGGTTGAAGCAAAGTGAGCGACTACTCAACAAAGCTTGCGCTCTTAGGCACGTTTTGTAGAGTACAAAAAAGTCTTAAGAGCGTTACAGAACTTTTAAATATTTCTGCTCTTTTTACAGAAATATTTTTTCGGATACATTTCCAATGAGTAAGAGACAACAAGAGATGAAATTTCCCTCTTTGACATTTCAACAGATTGGGAGATCATAAGTGGACTAAGGCTCAAACTAAACGGCTTCAGGCAATATGTAACATTTTTTATTAGAAGTAAAAGTGTACATTCAAATTGCATAATTAATAAATAAAATTAATGTAACATAATTTTATATTACTTTGGGCCGCTTGTTGCTGATTCAATGGCAAATGAGTTTCGAACTGATATGAGAGGACTTTTTTTTCAAACCAGACAACATACTTTTAGAAAGTTTATAAGGTATCAATGATTTATGAGTGTACACCAGGAAAAATAGATTGAATTAATAAATATCGTATATATATAGATAGGGCAGCAGGATTGTTCAAAACCCCGTCATTGAAGCCTTCAAGCAAATTTACTTGCGAGGGTCTTACTACGTTCAAAGCTGACCGCTGGAGTATCTTGCTTAACTATATACTATACTTGCGAACTATGTCCTTCGAACTATCAGCAAGCAGCCGTAGGGTAGATATACCAAAGAAATACGCAGTTTTTTCATCATCTCGTCGCTCTGAAGGCGGAGCATAGGGATAACTCTATTAATAGCTACTTGAAGAGAACATGATCCTAGCATAACTCTATTAATAGCTACTTGAAGAGAACAGGATCCTAAAGCTTGGTATCTTTTCTTAATAGAGATTTTTCTAGGTAAATGCGTCAAAATATAAATATTTGCTAGCTATGCCAGTGCTAGGCAAAGGCAAAAGTGCTGCAGAATGGAATCGAACCAAGTTTAGAGGCTAGTTCGCTACCACTACGCTTCCAAGGCCCACAAAATACACCGATTGCTCAGACGAAGAAGTGACAATATAAAATGGGCGTCAATGATTATTCGATCTACGATCGGAATGACTGCCACACCTCAGGAGGACAATAAGTGAACTCGCAAAGGGTTCAACAATGGTTTGGGAGAATTATGATAAAATAAGTAATTCAATATATAATAGGTATATAGTACTGTTCTCGCATTAAAAACAAAAAGTCGGTGGTACGATTTCCCGAAGTAGCACCTGTGATTTCTCTTACCACTGGAAATATACGCTATTTGGCTATTGAACTTACATTAACTAAAGATATTGACGTTAGGATTACCTACAAAGCCTATGGATTATGCATGCTTGACATTTTTACCGAATAAGCAAGGGACAACCCTAGAGCGCTCGCGTTCACAATCACATGGGAACTCCTCATATATGATAACTAGATCCAAGCAGAACTGCAAGGTAATTAAATGTGAGGGAGTTCCACGTCGAAGGCTGCTTGCTCTTTATCCAAAAAGGCTCTTATTATAAATGCTAAAGCTTATAGATATAATTGAAAAACTGTAAAAACTGCTAATTTAACTAGTTTAATTTAGGTTTAAAAAACAACATTTTTGATTGCTAAATAAACAACATGTGAAATTATAAAAGAGTTTTTAACTTTATATCCATGCTTTTGAAATATATAGTAACAAATTGAATCGGCAGTTCAAATTTTAAACTTTAGGAAAGTAACGAATAAGTTTTTAGGAATTCTGCAAAATTTGAATTTAAATCGTAACGGTCACAAAAATTTAAATAAATGTTGAAAAGTTACAGAAAATACTATTTTTTCTAGTCAAAGTACCAGGCGAACAGAAATGTCGAAAAATCAGCAAGCATCTTTAAATTGGCAACTAAAACTATGCTAACGTTTTTTCAAATTAATTTATAAATTTAAATTCGTAGCATACTTTTAGTCACCAATTTAAAGTTGCCTGCTGCTTTTTCAGCATTTCTGTTCGCCTGGTACTTTGACTGGAAAAAGTAGGATTTCTGTGACTTTTCAGCACTCAAATTTTTGTGACTGTTACAATTTAAATTCAAATTTTGTAGAATTCCAGACGTTTTGTCAACATTTCTGTTGCCCTGGTAATTTGACTGTAAAATATAGTATTTTCTGTGACTTTTCAGTAATTAAAGTTTTGCGACCGTTACGATTTAAATTCAAACTTTGCAGAATTCCACATGATTCAATCACCAATTAATTCCTCTCGTTACTATTTCAGAGGCATTGAAAAATAAAAAAATAAATTTTAAATTTGGTAAAAAATTGTTGTTTATTTAGAAATCAACTATTTCGTTTTTTTTTTTAATCTAAATTAATTAATTTAATTAAAAATTAATTTAATTAATTTAATTAATTAAAATAGTAGCTCTTACAGTTATTTTTTATATTAAGGATAAAGCTAAGATTTTTTTTTATGAACCTATAAACCTTTCATACATCCAAAAAAAAAGAGTTTTATTATTAGAATTGTTGCTTAAAAAATTTTTTGTATAAAAAAATATATAAATAAAAAATATATTTTTATGCCTGCAGCGATAGCATAGTCAAGGAAAAAATAATTTCATTTCTTTCTATGTAAATAGTGCAATATTTAATGCATTGCGTTGTACCAATTTACAATCATTCATCAACAGCATCGGAACAATGTTTCAACATTTCGCTGAATTTAAATAAGAGGTCTTAGAACGACTATTGACCCACTTTTTTGCTATTTGCTTCTTCTTAAATAGTGTTTAAATCAACATTGGAATAATTTATTTTGGAGGAACAAAAAATAAGTATATTATTAAATAAACAATTTATGATTTACGTTTAATATGCATTTCTCTTATTAACTTATAAAGGGTAATTTTTTGGCGACTTATTTAAAAAATACCACTACTTTGAATATTATGCAAACGCGCTTTACGTGTCTTGTGTTTACAGGCAAATACGTTCAGCAGGGTCTATAATTTAAACATGAATCTAAATTTAACGCTCGGTAAAGCCAGTAATTCTTCGAAAACTTGTTTACTGCAGAGAAGTTAATTTCAAAATAGCCGCTTTTAAATGAAAGAAAAGCTCGAAGCACTGCAAAACTAACAATGTATAAAATTATTGGAATTTGCATTCCAAAAGCAGCCGACTTCTTATTTCAGCAATTTATTTGGTACTTATCGTAATATAAGTTTTTGAGTACAATATTAGTTTAAAATTAGTTTAGAATAGGGATAAACATGGCATTCCGAAATTATAGGACAAATATTGACAGTTGCTTACAGTATGCACCATAAATTGGTTTACATTTAATTGATCTTCCTAGTAAGCTTATGGGACGATGGTATCGTTAGAATATCCTTTATAAAGACCCCTAAGGTCGGAACGTTATTGAAAATAGCGTGCACTAAAATTTTTTTTAAATGCGAACATGTAAATGTCTTCACACATTTATGAATTTATTAAACTATCTTCAAACATTTAGTTTTATTAACGCATGTACAGAGTTCATATATTTTTTCTGAACTATATGGGTATTTTCTTTAATCAAATTAGAGAGAAAAAAATAGTTTTTCTACAAAAATAATTGTTCTTCTGTAAATACAAATTACCAGTCTGCTCGAAACACCAGCTCTTTCAAAAGAACGACTAAAAATGGCTGGCTCCCTGTTAAAGCCGTTTCACTGCCTGACGAAATAATTACAAGCCTATTAATAATTTTTCATTCATAAAAGCAGAGTTGCAACGGAAATGCCTTGACGACAATTATGGCTCATTGTTTATAATTATTTTGTATATAATAAATAACATTTAAGCTTTGCTATTTGGACATACAAAAGAAGCGAAGAGAACTCGTCATAACGGACATGAACGATAGATGATTAACTGTAATGATATTATGAATCACAAATTGTAATGTGGCTTAAATCAACAAATAGCCGGGAACTCAGAGATAATGTACATTAACAAAAAGAAGTGCTACCTCGAAAGGGAGTAGCAGAGCGAGACAGAGAGTGGTATCAATAAAGTGCGGGAGAGTAGCTACTAAAATCAACAACGATTGGAAATGTTTTGGTATGCGATTTGGTAACACAAAAACTTGCACAATCTCAAACGTACAGACCACAAAAAGTTAACTTGTAAAGCCCTATAAGAATGCGTTATCAGTGCGTGAGTTGTTGTTTGGCCGATAAGATAAGCTTCGCATTGATAGCAACGCACAAAACCGTTTCACAATCGGTATACAAGAGCCAACAGGTGAACGCTGAACAACTAATGGCCAAGTTTTGGCAACGCCCCGACTTTAGTCTTAGTTGAGCGTGGCGCAGTATCGAACGTATTTTCTTGCCTTAAGAAAATCCCAACGAAATTGGTAAAGTGAAAAAAATAAAAATGCCAAGTGCAAACAAAAGTCTTTGTTGATAACAACAGTCAAATGTTGATAAGCATTTGATGATGTCATCAAGTGAAAATTTTCAACAAATTTTGGCTTTTTCTGCAGTTAAATTTGCTTTTTCTAATTATTAGAGTGTCAAATTTCTACAAATTTTTTCTGTGTTATTTTGCAGTGCGTCAGCAAAAAGTTAATAAATCTACAAAAAAAAACGAACAAAACGAAACAAACGACATAAATTTTTAAGAAAACTCAATTTTCTAGTGACGACAAATTAGTGAAAATGCGTTTTAAATTATTTTTGGCCTGCTTGCTGGCCTGCGGCTTTATGGCTTATGTCATAGCCAACGAGAACTTTTCCGTCGAAGTTGAAGATCCGATTATTAATGCAGCTGCAGTCGCGCAGAAATCTTTAAAAGATGTAGAGTTAGTTCAGCCACAGGCAGTGGTGCAGCCAAAGACCACACCCAAACCAACGACAACTACCACCAAGAAGGCGCAAATAGTGCCTGCAAAAGTTGCAGCAAAACCCAATGCTTCAGCGCAGAAACTCTTGCCTGTAGCAGTGGCAGCTACAAGTCGCGGTACAGATGATATACTAACCGTAGCGGGTCTTAAGCCACAGCCTAAATCAGGTGCACTAGTTATGCCCTTCGATTATCTGGGTGAGCTCTATGATGTGGACTCCAGCGGTTACAATTGGGGTAAGTGTTATAACTTGGTTGATTCAGCAACGCACATTACTCATACGCCGCGTATATCTTATCGCTGCTAATGTTTAGTTTACTCGCTTACCAATATTTGCTCGATGGCTTGTTCGACTTTTGGCGACACGGCCAGCGACAGGTGTGTGTGTTGTAAGCTGATTTGTGGGCATTATGCTCAGAGTATATAATATGCTCTGATAAGATAATTGCCGCACATTGAGGTATTAACTACCTACGGGTTTCAGCTTTGTGTTTATTATTGCAACAAAAACAATCGGTATACGTGAATCTTCAGTTGTTCACTTATGTTTTAGCTATATACTAACTTTATTTACTGCATACCATGATTCACTTTACAATATCTGATAACAAATGTGGTCTAAGGCAACCTTGATACCACGGGGCGTATTATATATTTTATTTCGGGTGAAAAATAAATTTGTCATAGTTATTTCTTGCAGTTTTGCGCAAATTTTGTGAAACAGCGCAGCAGGTAAAGGAATTCATTGTATTTGGGTAATAAAATGGTGTCAATAAAGTTAGGCTAAGTTTTATATATTATTTATATAATTATATAATTATAGGTTGATCAAGAAAGAAAGAAAGGAAGAGAAAGTTTGCAGCTTAAGTGTAGGCTACAAATTTTGATAGAAGTTACAGATGGACTTATGACATACCGCATTGGACGTGTCAGTCCAAGACAATGAATACCATGGAACAGTGTATACCAACTGATTTGCATTAAAAACAACTTCACAATTGTGAAAACTAAACTTGCGATTCACTAGAAGACAAATTTTTGTACGAACATCGATTGGTATAAATAAAGTTAAAAAATTTGCTTTTTTTTGAGGCCTTTCAAATTGAAAAATGTGTAGAATTAAATCATTCTGTTTAATGGAGGCCTGTAGGCCACAAACAAAAAGTCTACTTATTTTTGTAACGCAGCAAACCGCCAACGGCATATATCTAAATTATACACTCGATTTTGATTGCGAATCAACTAAGCAACACAAATTCTCTTTATCAAGACAACAAAACTTAGAACAACATAGTTCTGTGATTTTCAATCACAACTAAGCTGTAGTCAATAATCCGTGCGGTTCCTTATCTTGCGGAACTGCTTGAAGTTGCATCTGTCACTCATTTGCGAAGTATGACATCATATCCATATGTTTTCATCTCTGTTCCTCAAATGATATTCGCTTAACTTTATTTCAAAACATTTACTTGACGAAAAATCACCTATTTCTTAAAGCTGCTAATATATTCTAGTCGTTTGCTTATTTGGTCATATCTGAAAAATGTTTTCTCAGCGTATTCAGTATTATCCCAATAAAATGGGACTTAAAATGGTGCAGCTAAATAATTGAGCTCTAAATAATCCTTAAAATAATAACTTATTTTCACAAGTTCGTATCTATTTTCTCTCAAGTTACTCAAATTCTAACTTGAGATCTCTCACCACTCGTAGGCTAAAATGGTTTGCTTCCCTTCAAAAACACATAATTTGCTTTTGTCATGCCAAATCTTTATTAAAAATCATTCACAATATTACACAAATCTTATATATAAGTCAAATTAATCAAAATAATATCAAGTTTTACTTGGGAACGTCAAGTGTTGCACTATAAAATGAAGAACCACCACCACATTTAGCTTGTCACACTTTCTTACTCTGGCCTTTTGCTTGGCTTATCACGTCTCGTCTTTTATGTGTTCATCGATATGCGCTGCTCATATTCGGCAATGCGCAACCTGACGGGAACCACCAAACTCAGGTCCTCCATCATGGCGTGACGTTGCGGGCGCATCGATGCATTTGCATTGGAGTTCTGACGTGCTATTGTAGCGCGTGATTTTTCCATAGAAGGCTTGCGGCGCAATGTGCTGCCATGTGAGCTCTTACGTTGCACTGCGCTACTGTTGGGTGGCGGCCTGTTGCTGGGTGCGGCAAAGTATTGCAGTGGTCCATAGTGAGGTGGTGGTGCAGCTGCAGCAGGTGTCACTGGCATTGTCAGTGGCTGTGAAGCACTCAAACGTTTGGGCTTTGGTGGTGGTGTTTGATTGTTGTGGTTGCTTGTAGTGGCCTGACCCAGCTGCCGACTGGAGCGTAGCAGCGATATGAACTTGTTGTTGTTGTGCTGGTGGCGCAAAGCTGATGACTCGTATGTGTTGGTTAGTTTGTTGAAGAAATTGATTTTATCACTGACACTGCTGGCATTGTGGCTCTCATCCTGCGTATGGTCATCCTTGGCTGTCGTAAATGTGGCATTCAGTGCGGAACTCTGATCTGCGGCGGATTGCTCCTTTGACATAGGCAGATTCTGCATAAAACGATTTTGCATGCGTTTGGCAGACATTGCAGCTGGTTGCACATCCTCAGTAGAGCCACTATTTCGTTTGGACATTTCCAGCACTTTTTCGCGCAACTCCACGGACCAGCGCTTTTGTGACGTATGTAATTTAGGTCGCAGTTCCGGCAAAGCAGCGGGTATGTCGGGTGCTTCCAGTGCAACAGCAAGTTCGCTGGTGAAGCGTGGTGTATGCGGAGCAGTGGCCAGTTTGTTTGGCAGCGGCGTTGATGTAGTGGGCGGAGTCTCGTCGTCAATGTCCATTTCGAGGTCGTTGAGGAAGGAGCACGGTGCGGTTGGCATTTTGTAGTTGTAGAATTGAAAATTGTACGTACTGATGCTCATGAAGATGACGTTGATGATGATGATGATGCGTTAGGTTTAGTTGCTGATGTTCGACTGTTGTGGTAATTGCTGGAATGCAGCGCCTTTATATACTCGTGCAGGTAGCCGGCAGGTAGGGTGCAGCGGGTGGCAGCTGTTCAGCATACGTAGCTTACCTGATGCGTCCTAGCGCGTTCGCGTTCTGCTAGGTAGCCGGGCTGAAATTGTTGTAAAAAAAATGGTTGAGTTTGCTATTTCGTAGTTGGCGGAAAATTTCTAATTTATTGTTGGAGATTCCAAAGTCTTTGGAATTTGACTAAAGGCGTCTAAGGTAGATCAAGGTTGATCATATGCATATTTTGTATAACTTTGATGCAGATAAGAAATGTAAATAATAAAACTTCAAAACTACGAATATTTCGTAAAGAAAATATTAACAAAATTGCGAATCAAAAGATTTTTGCTTAAATTTAAATGTTTGGCATAATCAATTTAAAATTAAGTTATTTTAAAAAGAAACAAGAACATAAATTTTTTGTTATTGGAAGAATAAATTGTTCTTTAAGATTTAATAAACTTTAAATGATCTGTAACTCGTTTCTAAATAAAGTTAAGTATCAAATCCGTAAAATAATCAATATTTCGAGTATTAAATTAGCAACAATGTAGAGGCAATATAACGAAAAACGTTTTCGGCATAGCTGACCGGCATATTCTTCTATTATTATCCTAACTATAGACTCGATTTATTGATTTGGGTTCAGCTCAACCAAGATCACTATTTTACAACAACTTTATGTGCCATTTTAAACTAAAAATAACTATATTTCTGAACAGACATAGTTTTTCAGAAACAAAGGGGTAAGCAGTCATCTTTTCTATAAGCTATTATCGTTATTTATTTATTTTTTTTATTTTGTCTTGACATAAAAACTTATTCGGTTAGTTTCACACTCACTCATAAAAGATTGCCAACATTTGCGAAATATTTTGTTGGTTTAAGCGATAACTTTTTTTTTAAACTTCTGAAGTTGAAGCAAATCTTAAGACTTGGAAACAAACCAAAGATCGAAAACTCTTAAAGATACAAGTACCTAAAATAGTCTTGCAATATTCCAGCCAAATCAACTAAGGATGTGCTAGTTAAGTCAATAAAATCTTGATTAAGATTTGCTAATTAACAAAATCCTATCTAAACTAAAGAGGTGGTGCACAATAGACCCATGGAGGTAGAAGTGCCGAACGGCGCATGACCACCCTCGTTCCTTACAACTTAAAGAATTTATTTATTTTATTTCAACCCACAATTTATAATCGCAGATTCTCAAAATAGGAAAAAAAAAGGATTCTAAAAATATAAATAATAATAGCATAAATAACTTAAACAAAGTAATTACTTAAGACAAAAGTACTTCAAATGGAATTTCTACATTCTACAGCTTTCAATGATCAATCTTGCCCCAAAATAAATTAAGGAAGTGTGAGTTAAGAGCATGAAATACTTGAATTTGACTCTCATTCTACATTCATAAGATCCAAGGGTAACGATTTTACCATAATTCAAAAATTAAAAGAAAGTAAAGAATAAAATAAATATTATGCGCAGTTACTCATATTTTACTATAAGATTAAATATCTTAAAAGCGATTTAATACAATACAGTAAATTCCTTAAATATTATTTATTAAGCTAAATCTATAGGTAAAATTTGCAGCGAAATTGATATCAAGAGCAAATTTTGAAAGTAAATTCTGTGAAGTTTAAAAAAAAATCTTATATCAGAAAAATGATTAAATCTTATATGTGATGGAAATTGAACACTTTTATGGAAATGTATAAAACTATTTTAAATGTATTGAGTAATAAGGAAACAAATAACTCGAGACCTTCGAGTAAATAAATGTAATATAGATTGTTTTTACAATGAATGCACAGAAGTTTTGTTAATATAATTTTAACGATCAGAGTAACTACTTGGCACTAGCTTTATCATAGTTAAAACTTTTATGTAAAACGAGCTATATTCAAAATAAAGATGTTGACATGAAGTCAAAATAAATTAGACTACAGAACGTGGCAGTTGTAGTTTATTATTAAATTCCTAAAAGGTCTTACTGAAGCAGAGATGATTAATATTAAAAAAAAAATAAAATATGTTTAATATATCAAGCTTGAAACAGCGTTTTTTGGTTGAGCTATAATAAAAAAAAAGAAATCAGTATATAGAGTTCCAATATAAGTTAAAAACTTGACTAGTTTAGTTGAAAACGAGAAATAAAACATAAATCAATAAATACTGTTCAATAGCAACAAACTAAAGTTCATTTGCTTCCTCTTTGCATAATACTTCTCTTGGCAGGAAAATCTTAAATACCAAATCTCGAAACACTTAACTTTAAAACCAGCAGCTAGCTGCAACTTAACTGACTTTATGCTACTCTGGTTCCACGAATTGGAAAAAGGTTTTTCAAAAAAAAAAACTACCAAATACTTCTAGTGAATTCGAGTTTAACACGCGAATTTTGCGTACTTTCCAGATTAATTTAATGCCGAGCATAGTTGGAGGGTTCACGGAGGGCCATAAATCGTGCAACTGTTCCATGGCGCAGTAATCCGGTCGCATTCTGCACAAATGCTCGAAAATTTGCAATAATTCAACTGTAATGCATATTTTATGATACCTCAGCTGGCTGACACATAGTTATAAGGATCTTCATTTGGCAGGTAGTAAGCAGGCCTAAGGGTCAAAAAAGGTGGCCAAAAGGATTAGTGGATGAAGGAATTTATGAGAAGAGCGCGGGACTCGCGCATTGATTCATAAATAGATTAAAAATTGATGTATTACGCGACAGCTGCGAAAAAAGCAAAACAACTGCTGTGCGTTGAGCGATTTATGATTTACATGGATTCGGTTCTCGGGATACGCAACAGTCCTGACAGCTGTGCGTTGTCGAACTGATATATGTGCTACTATATTGTTAGTTGTGTTATTAATTATTGGCATGCAACTAATAATTAAAATACCAGCACATTTAAAAGCCAATAATTCATATGCACTTAATCAAAAAAATGAAAATGAGAGCTTTACACTAATGACTAAAAAATTACATATTAATTGCTGCTAGGATTATGTGGGCCTTAAAAGTTGTTGGTATTGCCACATGTCGCTGGTCATTATAGGTAATTGGCATGTTTAACAGTATGAAAGTGCAATTAATTAATATGCTTTACATTATTGATGGATTCGATAGGGGAAGGTTTCGCGTGAATGAAGCTATTCAGGTTTCTAGATTCGAGTGCGTTTTCAAGTGTTGAACAGGTTGAGGATACCATTAGCCTACATAAGCTGACGGAACTGAGAGAATTTGAATTGAATTTGAAAGAATTTTCTATAAGTTTTTAAACTATTCAAGTGTTTGCTAATAGTTGTTTAATATGGCACACTGCTAACAGCAGATATACGTCATTTCGTATGAACGGTGCATTTTTGAGGTCGAATTAATAAATTCCTTTTTCCATATTATTTTTTGTAGGAGGATTGTGCATATTATTTTGGTGAAATACAAATCTTTCCATTGGCTTTGCAGCTTTAAATGTCTGAATTTTAACATAATGCTCCTTCAACTAAAAATTTTGTTTATCAAAATTTGACTTCACAGTGGTGCATTTGTCTAGCTGTGGCAAAGCTCGTAAATATAAAAGCGCTATTTACCTAGAAAAATCTCTATTAATTTAAGACACCGATGTTTTGATTCGGCTATGAACGGTAGCATCTTGTTCTCTTCGAACAGCTAATTATAGAAATATCTCCGTTGTCCGTCTTTGCAGCGATGGCCATAGTCAAAAGTGAATCATCAACATTGATAGCGCGACGATCCTAGTTGAATCTTGGCCTACCCTTAACCTTCTGCGTTTGGACAACAGCTTATAGAAAAGCCCACAATAATTTTTAAACTTCTTCAAGATGTAGAGCTAGCGTTCTCCAGTTTCTTCTTTCAAGACGCTCTGCAGTTTGCTGTATATTGTCTATTCGAAAATCATTTGGACTACCTTTCCTTCTTCTTCGTTCGGGTGTGTTTTGGAAGACACTGCAGTTGCTTGAGCTTGATCCGTTTGCTGATGGCTGGTCGTCAAGGGGACTAAATTCCGCAATAGCATATTTTGCGGAGCATAATTTATATTCTTTGCAGCGAGTTTCTAGCATTTTTGCCTAAAAGGGTTGAATTCTTAAGTTTAGTATTCGGTTTGAAAATATGTAGAAAAGCCCAGATCCTTAAATCTTTAATTTGCATGTTGACGGACTAGCCAAGGGTTATTTTCAAGAATGCATATTTTTTGGAGACCTATTTACATTCTGTATACTATGATTTTTTTTGCATTAGGTATTAAAATTTGAAATTTTGGGGGTAGGTCTAAGAAAGCCTATTTATCGAAATATTATATATATTTTTCCTTGTAGTTAGATCCTCACATTTTTTTAAGTTGAATTCCTTATTTGCATGCTCGTGGACTAGCGTTGAGTATGCCCAAGAAATCACATTTATTTAAAACATTTTTTATATAGTTTGTAGCTAATTTATTGCAGTAAGCCTTTTTGTTTAAAATTTTCAAATTAGGTTTTGGTAACTTTACAAATTTTGGTCTAGTGCCAATTTTTTTTTCTTATTTTTCCCCTCTTCAATTAAGATTGACAAAAAATCTACTTCCAATAAAATGCCGCTTCATTAGACTTTGAATTTTATAAAAATCCCTACTCTCTTTTTTGTTCGTCTTTTCTTGAAATTTCATTAAGCTTATTGTAGTCTAGCTTCCTCTTAAGCTGCTTTGTGGCCTAGTGGCCAACATTTAATCATCTTATGCTGCTTTAAAGCAGCACAACTACCAGAAAGAAATTAGAAAAAAAAACTGGCTAAAATGAACAAAAAAAAAAGAACAACAGACAAGAAATTGTTACAGCCAAGTTGGCAAAATTGAAATGAATATTAACTATGACCTTTAATGGCGAAGTGCACAGGAAGCGTAGGGTGGGTGGGTGAAGTTCTTTAGCAGTTCAGCAGGATGTCGTCTTCGGGCAGTAGCAAGACAGCAAAAAAACAACAATATATATATATATAAATACACGAGAAAATGAAGACAGTGCGGCCAGCTTGGCTATTTATGTTGAAAAGTTGGCAACGTGCAGCCAAAGGAGGCTGGCCAAGATTGCAAGCTAGCTGCAAAGTTTAAAGTTGCTCAGCTCGTTATACGAGTGTGATAGTCAGTATGCTTGTGTGTGTTGGTCTGTATTTGAGTGTATATGTGTGTCTGTGTAGTAGGTGTTTTTTCAATTTATGTGCATGTAGTAGTGGCTTCTGGGCAAGCAGCAGTACGTAAATGCAGCGACTAAGCCAAATTGAAATGCAGCAACAACGACAATGTGGCAGCCATAGCACCACTCACCATCCGTGCCTGCCATGTCTCAGCAAGCTACTTGGCACTGCATTGAAATTGAAAAAATAATCTCTACGGATTAGGTGCTGAAATGTAAAATTATAATTACGCATGCGGTCATTGCATTTTACAACTATCTAATGATTTCTGTCTGGTGCTTGCATTTTAGATCCCAACAATAATGTGGCACCACCTACCACCATCTCGACCGCGGCCGGAGGTTATACTATTACACCAGCGCGGCTGGCCGAACTGAGAAGTAATTTCCTTTACTGGTTCTTTGACAAGGACATGTTTGGCGGACGCGGTGACTATCAGTTTGATATTCATGCCTCGATGACGCAGCTACACAAGAACTTGAATTTCCAATTGCCCTTCTATGGTTTTCGCTTTAATTACACCAGGGTAAGTGCCTTGGGGAAATGTTAATAACTGAGTTCTCTCTCTGCCATTTGGATGTGGCTTTAAACTGTAGTTGCCTCTTCTCTTTGAGCGGGAGTTAATAGAGATAGCTTCAGCTCGACAAGGTTAACAGCATTAGCTAGCCATGCCAGCATTTTCCAATCTACCTACAATAAAAAAAAGTTAAAGCTTGTTTTAAAATTCTTTTGAAAATTTACAGCTCTCTCTAAACGGCTACTTGGAGTTCTCGGATCCACCAGAATACTTAACCTATCCCTTGGTGTTTCCTGTTAAAGATTGGCCACACAAGAATGATCCCTCCTTTATTGGCATATTCTTTTCCAAATGCCGTGTGGGTCGCATTTATCCATCCGATATCGATCAGCGTACGCCTGGAGTTTACTTCCGGTAAGTTTGTTATATCGTTTTTTTATTTATTTTATTTTTATTCCCATTTGCGTCTGTTTATTTATTTATAACAACATTTATTGCTAGTTTCTTATGGCATTTGCATATTTAAAAGCACTCAGCAATGCACTTGTGCTTGCTCGCTCATTCACAGTCCAAACACACTTTCAAACCCACATATACACTTACACTCTCTCTCACACACTCTTCAACACACACATATGTGTGTGAACAACACAATTGCATGTAGTGTGAATTTTTAAGCAGCGCCTGTGGCTATGCAATGATATTTTTATTTTTGCTTTTTTGTGTCCCTAACTTATACAGTGGAACGGGTATAAACGGTTCAAGGCATAGCAAGCATCTCTATTATTTTTGAAGTTTTATGTAAATATATTACATTTTTGACAATATATAATACATAAATAATAATGCAAAGTCAGTTGAAGATATTTAAAGTGAAAGCAAACTAATAAGTGGCATACATTGCGTTGCAACGACTTTATGGTACTTTGCGCTGTCTATTTGGTCTTTTTTTTATATCAATACAAAGCCTGAACTTTCTTATTTAAAAAAGTTGGGACTTAAACTTCAAAAGTTACTTGAAGTAGTGTATTCTAAACAAAGGTATTGTTTGGAAAGCTCACTTTAAGTCACTGAAAACAAACTGTTTATCTAGACTTTTATGAATAGATAAAGGGTGTCGTATCCTCAGCTGCATACTTTTTAAGCGCATATTTTTTCTCTTAAAATCCACACTGAAATGGTGATCCAATAATCTAACCCGAAATATATAATAAAATTAATTGCAAATTGTGCGCCGAACTGCGAAGTCGGCGAACTCCAAGTGTTTTATTTAATCAAAAGAAGTAACACTAAAAATAAAAAAATTAAATGAATTCAGTAATGGTAGTCAAAGAAAACAATGCTGCAGCATTTTAATATTTGTTACTTATTCTAAAAAAATTTGCGTAAACCTTTCTTTGTTAAGTAAAGAAAAAAAAGCTTAAATAATTTTAACTTCTTTTATATTCCACACTCATTATTTTACTAACAGAATTTGGAGAAATTTTGTAAAGATATGTTTGAAAGGATTTTCTCAATAATTTGTTTTCATATTTGCAAGCAGCTTGATCTTATTATTGTTCTAAAAAAAGTGTGCTTTCGATCCAGCCAACAACACAGTAATGCGCATAGAACTAGCTTCCAAAAAAAGCAAGCAAAAATTTGGCATGCAAACTAAAGTCGTACAGCCAGACAGACAGCATGCATTTATTTGCATCATTTAGGCTTGCTCCAAGCAAATCTGCCAAAACCGCGTCAGCATAGTTTTCAAAATCCTTTGTTAACTTGAGTTTTCATCACATTTTGGTACAGGGCATACCAATGTCGAAATTGCTCATGCCTGACTGAGCGTACGCCATTTTTTTTTCGTTTTTGCACTCGTTTCCGTTTGCATATTGTTTTGCATTTATTGTGCTGCCATATCAACGTTGATGTTGTTGTTGTTGCTGCTGCAGCTGCTATCTCTGCAGCCATTATAGTTTCTGTTGTTGTCTTAGTTACTGTCATTTATTGCCACAGTATTTTTGCATTGTTTGTAGTTTTTACCTTTTGCCGGCTACCATTCGTGGCACACAAACACATACTCCTGCTGATCAGGTTTATATGTGTGTATAGACTGGAAAAGAGTCACGTTGCGGCTGCACTGAGTGCTGATTTCAGCATTCATTTATGCGTGCATGCATTTTACAATTGCAATCGGCAAAAGATACAACACACAGACTCCAAAGACACAACAAATCCAACCAACAAATACACACGGATACAGATACAAAGTACATGCCAGCTGTCAATTTTCACTGTGGGGTGGCTGAAATTTCATTATGTCAAATCTCCTACCGTCTGAATTTTTTATTTCTATTGTACACAGCGTATTGTGCGGGCATACCAAAAATTATGTGCACAAAAGTTAGCTAGGCTGCGAAGTATACTATTGCACATTGGACGAAATTGACAAATTCTCGGAATAAAGTCCAGCATGAAACTAACCAGTGTACAGAAGCAACAGAATTTGATTAGGGCAGACAACATGCATAAAATTTTCGCAAAATTCTGGAATCGTATGACTATACCTTTAATGAATGTCAATGCTGCGTATACGTAATTTTCTTTTGAATTTACTAAATGCTGTTTGCATTCACCATATTTTGCAGACAAAGTTGATTTTCTACTGATTTTCTCGATAATTTTACTTTGTCAATATGTTTAAACAGCAAACATAAAATTTTTGCACAATTTTGAAAATAGCTGACCAGCCAAACAGAGCAATATTTGTTATTTACTAGAATTTTGTAGATAGAAATGAATGCTATTTTTCCCGCTCTTCTTTCAATATTTCTTTAATTACTTTTAGCTGCCACAACAAATCCATTTAATTAAAAACCTCATTCAAACTTTTAATAAGTTAAACAAGACGCTTAATATGCTACGATGTTTGGTTTCTCATCAGCTTCGATTGTTTGATATTCATGCTACACTGTTGCAAAAAAAAAAAAACAATTCGTTGCCTACGTGTCATACACAGCCTTGTAAATAATTTTATTTTAATTAGACTTGATAAAAAATTCACTTTGTGTGCAGCTGTGCATTTAGCTGTCACAATTTTTTCGTTGTTTTTGTTTTTTATAAATTTATTTGCCATTATTTTTAACTATACGCTACTGTGGCATGCCCCACCCCATTTTGTTTTGCTAATTATGCAAATTAGCACTCTGTGTTTCGTTGTATGGAAATTAACTCTGTGTGTGTGTGTGTGTGTCTGTGTGTTGTGTGAGGTCGTCTATTTTTATATGTTTGCCGCACACTTATTGCCGCTTCCGCTTGTGGGCAAACTTTTTATATTACAACAGTTTTTGCATTGCAAACCGAAATTGCATTAATTAGCCGACTCGTTGTCAACAGTTAAAAATATATAAGTGGACTGACAAATGCTTATGGTTAGCAAAATTTAAGTCCGTATAACAGATATTAGGTATAGTACTTGGTCTGTTTTTTTATAAATTAGTAAAAATCAGCAAGTATTTCGAATAGTTTTATATCAGCATGGCTAAAATGAGAAACCTCTTTAAATGTTTTTCACGCTCACATAATTATATGTGTTTTTTATAGTAATAAAATCTAGCATTTGCAATTTGTACAAACATTTTTAAAAAAAATTAAATTATTAAATTTAATTGTCTGCAATTTTTCATTTCAAAAAGTCTAAATTATAAATTCGTGTATCTAATCAAATTTGTTGGTTCTTTGCCACTGAAAACCCTCAATTTATTTAAGTAGATCAATGTATTCAAGTATTCCAAGTAGATGGCACAACGTCTCATACTGCACGTAAAACAATGAGTTTATTGCTTCCATTGTTACCCAGACGAGCCTTACCGAAAAATGGCGATTTTGACTGGCCACTGAGATCACACTTTTATCGCCAAGAAGTTAAGCTTGAGGCACAAACAATTTTTTCTTATCCTGTTATCTTACTCTGAAATGCTTTACTGACTCAGTTTCTGAGAACATTAAACTTGAGGAAGTGCCTTTGTTATTTTCTCTTAAAAACCTTCTATTCAATCAATCCCTTTGTCTTTATTCTTAAAATATAATCATATTTGCAGCTTAGTCCAGAACTTCAATCATGATTTATTTTATATAAATTTTGTAGTTTTCTGCAAGTGTATTCACACTTCGTTGGCACTACATCAACTATTTCCAACTAATTAAAGCTTTTGTTTGTTTAAAATTTTTTGTAGCATACTTTTCGGCGCGCTACTTTTTTCTCCCAAATTGGCAGCACTGTTGCCGTCCATTTTGTTGTTTATTTATTCTTGAAAGTCTGAGCGGCATTTGGAGAATAATTTATTGGACATTTTGTCTACATAGTTGCAACTTGCTTAAATTTCATTGTCCCTTAAAGAGGACGAGAAAATGTAAGTGTAGCTCATAAATAAGTCTAAAGTGACGTGAATGACGACACCCAACCGGACAAGTGACGAGTGCAAACATATGTTTTTAACTGCTCGCACAAATCCCGTCTATGGCTATCTCTATTCATGTCATTGCTCTCTCACTTGCTCTAGTGCGTGCGTGTGTGGTTGTGTGGTTTTCCAGCGACTGACAAATTGTTGTGGCCAGGCAATTAACGTGCCTGTAAAGCGCATTTGAAGCAATCTGCTAAAAAAAAAACAATACACTACACATGGCACAGTGTTGTAAAATGTAGCAAAGTGCGCGGAAGTTGTGCATTTTTATAGTTTTCCCATACACACACAATATGTCAAACTTACACTTTAACATGCATTCATTTTTATTGCCCTTGCCGACATTGGTGCCGAACTAGTCGCTATGGCAGTTGGTCAGCGGGTTCCGGACACACTTTGACATTTAATTGTCTAGCAAATATGCTGAGCAAAAGTTTGATGAGTGCAGTGTGCCGGTTTTACTTTTTTTTCTCTGAGCTGCAGGGTATTTGACGCTTGTGTGCAGAGGCTATCTTGGAAACGGAATTTAATTTAAATAACTTTGCATGGCAAGGCATCAACAAAAGAGAAAAAAGAGATTGTGGCGTTGAAATGCGAGCAAAGCAGCAATGAAAATTCCAGTTGAGCGATACTAACAAACACCCTGCACACACCACACACAGACAAACTTGGTCATATATTTCAATAAATTTAATTACGCCCACATGGGGCGGGTCTTTATGTGGGTGTATGTGTCGGCAGCCTGCTCAGCGTTGGATTAGCCAAAGTGCAGGGTAATGTAGGCAAATCGCATTAAAGGCAAAATAAGCAAAAAAATACCGGGAGTTCGAAAGTTTTTTTTCTCTCTCAATTTTTTTTTGCTGTGTATATTGCTGCATTACACATACGCCATGTAAGACGTGAGGCGTGTGCGAGTGCGAGTGCGCTGTGGTTTATGTGGTACAGACAGTTTAAAGTTACAAAATGAAGTGTTAATAATGAGTTTAACAATTGATTTTTATACACATTTGTTGGCGTATTTATAATCTATTTTTTTAAATAAATAATTTGCATCAATAATTAAATATTTGTATTTTTAATAATAGAAAGTATTTGTCGGCAAAAAATGAAAAGAGGAAACCACAGCAATTGTTTTAAATTCGTGAAAATTAACACATTTTTTAAACGCTTTATTGTGTGGCGACCTTTGAAAAGTGGTGGTCAACATAAGCCATAATTTAATATCCCATACTAGTTGTTGTACGTCGGATTCATGATTTTTTACACTTTTTTGCATCGTAATTTTTTCATCTTATAAATCAGTTAAGCCATAATTGAATATCCATTACGAATTGTTTGATAAGTTCACAATTTTAAAATGTGTACGTTGGTTTCGTGATTTCCCTGCCAGGAAACCTATTTATTCTATTGGCAAAAACACATTGTATGGCCAAAAAAATTGCTTTCTATAGTTTCCAACTTGAACATTTTTCGGCCAAGAAGTTAAGCACAGGCCTACATATTGTTGAAGTCGCTTAAATTGTCTAGATCATGATATACTTTAATGGTTTCAAATGTACCTACAAAATGTTTAACAAATTTTTTATTATTAGCATAACATAAATTACATTTTTATATTTTTTGCATTTATCTGTAAGTGTATTTATATTTACACTTTGTTGACTATTTGCAACTTACGCCATTTTGTTTCAACCTTTTTAAAATTTAAAGTCTCAGCGTTAAGTTAGTAACGTTTTATATAAATTTCATAATTTCTGTTTTGACTTTCTTTGTGTATTTAAAGGTATTACAGTCATTTTTTAATGAGCCCAAAATTTATAGAGCTTGAAAAAATGGGTTTGGCGATATGCAAAGCTTCAAATAATAATTTGTCAAATATTGTTAAATTAATTGACTCAACGACTAGTGCTTTTAAAGCTCTAATCTCAGCCGTAATTCGCGATTTGTAACTAATTAGACAATTTCAAGGCATAAACCTTAACATTTGCTAATACACGCGCTTGAGCTTTGACCATTAAATTCATTATGCGTTTACGTTTAATTACATATGCAAACGGCAGACATTTAATGGCAGACTGTATAAAAAAACCGCCGTTAATGCCACGTCCGAGTTTATTTGTTAAAGTTTTTCAAAGTGTTTGTTAAACGTTCAAGAGCGTAAATCTGTAGAGAACTCCGAGCTTGAAGCCCTGTGTTGCTGAGTTTTTAATTGTTGTTTGCACAACGCAAAGAGATTTTTAATTGTTTTGGCAGCGTGGTGAAGAAATTAAAACATTTCTGAGCGTTGGTTGGCGTGGGCACACGCTGCGTATGATTGATATGCGTTATATGCAGTTAGTAGGTAGCTAGCATATGTCTAGTTCAGATTGTATAATTTGCGAGGCTTTAATTTTGCAATTGTTGTTTTAAATATGTATTCGGACTTGAGAGTGTACTATGCTTTTTGCTAAGAAGCTATTATAGTAAGGAGCAATATCGGTCCGTACCCATTGTTAGCTGCTGTTGAGCATATGAAATTTTATATTTATGTAAAAAATGTTTTGTGTGAAAAGTATCACTGAATATTTTGTTATTTGAGCTAAGAAGAAGGTAGTAATAACAATTATAAAAAAATGAAATATAACTTTAAGATTAATGCGCTGTAAAATGACACATTAGTACACAACCTTTTAGAAATCAATTTTTAAATAAACTCAAAAGTATCTCATTGCCTTTTTGTGCATAAAAATTAATTAATAGTTTTTGATAAATTATAAACGAATAAAGCAACAATAAGACTCCACTCCTTCCAAACTACTTTATTGAAAACAACGAGCCTTTATGATTATTTTCATTCAATCAAGATTTTTATTTGAGAAAGTAGTTTTGTTCTTACAAATTCATTTTAATTTTTTATGTAACATTAATGTACAAAGCAATAATAATTCGGCTCGACTCATTTAAAACAAATGTATTGGCCGCGTTTTGTGCAGACGTTACGTATACGCAAAGTTGTAAGATTTGGTAAATAATTTTTATGAGAATTTATTTTATTAAGAAATTTAATTTGAGAATATGAAGAAAATTTGTTACAAAAAAAAGGTGAACCTAACATAATATCGACGCACAATACAGCTGCAAGTAAATCTGAAAAGTTTGAAAAAGAAAATAGAACTCTAATTTTCAAGAATCCCATATTAAATTGCAGCACTTAGCATTATTATAATGCTTTTTGAAACAATTTTTCAAGACAGTTTTACACCAATCTTAGCTGGCTTCATCACTTCAAAAGCCAGGCTCAAGGAACTCACTTTTCTAAACTGTTATATAGTGTAAACATTCACAATGCTCGTGTAGAACATTTTCGTATGCAATTTTCTTTAAGTACAAGGAGCATTGTTTCACTTTTATTTTCACCCAAAACAAAATTGGGACAAAGCAAAGGCAGTAAGGCTGCCACAACAACAACAACAGCTTAACAACAAAATTCAGAACAACTTTGACGAGGACGATTGTAACATGCAAAAAAACTGCGAAAAAGGCATTTTAACCTAAAATGCAGACAAAACTGCGACGTCGACAGCAGCAGCAGTAGTAGTAGCAGTAGCAGCCCCTGAATGTATGCAATAAAGTACATAATGGCGCAGTTCAAGAACTGGCACGGCAAATGTAAGAACAAGTGACACAAGGGGGGTTTTGACTGTACAGAAGTAAGGCTGGCAAAACGAGCAGCCAGTCGTTTGTTATGTGTAAGCAATATATACACGAATTTACGAGTCTCTATTACTTTTTTTTTCAATATACGCTTCCCAAAGGATATGCTGGATATTATTAAATGACTTTGGGAAAAAAGTGTAAATAGTATATAGAGGTTGGTGCCTAGAGTCAAACATTATCATCGAGAAAAAGGGCCTTACTGTAGCCCGCAATGCGGCTTGCGAGAATATTTAAATAAAATTTTTGCTCGAGATCAATCTATAGAGACAAGAAAGAAGAGAAGTTGTTTGCAAAAAAGAAAAAATTCATTTGTACAAATGACACTTAAAATTGATTTCGAGATAAAATTAAACATCTGTTTTTTGTGCTTTGCTTGAATTTTCTGGCTATTGTGAAAAACAGAGCAATACTGGGAATAAAGTCGAGCATAAAACTAACAAGTGTGCAGAATCAACAGAATTTGATTGATGACAGCAAGCATAAAATTTTCACAAAGTTCTGGAATTCTGGAAAATTTTCACAAATGCCTGTAATGAATTCCAATGCTGCGTATACGTGATTTTCTTTCGAATTTGCTAAATGCTGTTTGCATTCGTTACATTTTGCAGGCAAATATGTTTTTCTACTTATTTTCTCGGAAATTTTTCTTTGTCAAAGTGCAACAGCAAGTGTAAAATTTTTGAAACTAACTGATCAACTTAACAGAGCGTTTACGCTGCGTATACGCAATTTTTGTTATTTGTTTGTAGACAAGCAATTTTAAAGACGAAAACAAATTATATTTTTAATTACTTTTAGACACCAGAACCAAATTCATTTAATTAAAAACTTATTGGACTTTGAATAGCTTAAACAAATCGTTTAAAATACTATTATATTTTGTTTCTCATCAGCTTCGACTTTTTGACTGTAATTTAACTATATATAAACAAATAAGCAAATTTCAGCTATAGAGTATACAATATTTGGTCTCTTTCGACTGTAACTATTTCAACTTGTTTTCTGTGCATGCAAGACAATGCTGGTATGCATATGTATATGTCTACATATATATTAGTGTGTATGTGTTGACTTTCTTGGCTTTTGGGCTTAGTTACATGTGCGGGAAAGCGGTTGGCGGTTTTTTTAGGCTGCGACAATTCTCTTTCTTCTCAGTTTTCTTTTTTCTCTTTTTTTATTCTCTTAGCTTGAATGTCAATTGCAGACATTTAAAGTTTTATTATGAGGACACAGAAGTGGTTAGGTACGAACGGGGGCAAAAGCAAAAAGACGCTGCTGGCATCAGACAAATGAGAAACTATGTTAGTGTGTGTGCGTGTGTGTGTGTGTGTATCTTTCAGAATATGCCTGTATGTATATGTGCGTGTTTGGGTTCTGCGGTTTTACTTTACTTTTCACTTTATTTTTCACTATTTTTATGCGCCAGCGGGGGTGCATGAATTTTCTAATTAACTTTGCAATGCACAGCAGGTAGCAACTTTAAACACTAAATTCTATGGCAACTAAAAATTCCAGAAATAAGTTTATTGTATAAAATATGAATGGAGCCAACTGGTTTTGGTTGATAGTATTAGGCAGAATGTAGTGAAAGTAGTGTCTCGGCGTAGTTCGAGAGATAAAGTATAGCTCTGCTGAATAGAGTGAAATTTTTTGCAGATTTATTTGAAAACTTTATCAAAAAATAGACTGTAAAGCTTTTTTGCAATCATAAAGTAATAATAAACTAATCAAAATTTTCAATTTAAATGAAGTATTTCTAATAATAATTATTTTATCAAAATTTTTTGCAAGCTGTATATGACAATATAGTAAACAAAATCTCTGCTTTTTGACACAAGATCTCAAAATCCTAACAGCTCATACGGTCATCACTTTGGCATTACAGCATTGTCTACTAGCATTTAGTTCCTTCTCACAAATTTTGCAGCATATACAATATTCGGCTTTATCAAAACACTGGCGTTCATTATATATTTTTGTCACCTACACAATTTTTTTTTGTCTCTGCGTGTGCATCTGTATGAGTGAGCATCTGTCTTTGGTCTGCGTGCTTTGTGCTTTTGGCGGTTTTCATTTTCACCAACATGTGTTTTCTAGTGAAATATTTATTCTCTTGCGTGCCATAAGCAGGTCAACTGTTACAAAATTTAATTTATTTTAATTTTTTGTATATTATTTTTTAATGTACAGCTGCCGGTGTCACTTGGCGCTGCATAATATACAAAACGAGCATCATTTAATTATAAAAAAACAATTATAAATTGTCGATTAATTACACACAAACGAAATATAATATAATATATGCATGATGTTATGTTAAATATTATGAAAATACACGCGCGTTGAAGTGTTAATAAATATGCAAACGTTGCGCATACGCCGTGTTGCACATTGCCACAAACATATGTAGAGCGATTGTGAAAAATAAAAAATGCATAAAAATGCGAGTATCTTGGTATGCATGGCCACAGCAGCAAAACCTCAACAATAATAAAAAGAGAAAAACACAAAAATAAGAAAAAAAAAATAATATCAATGCACCTTGTTTTTTGTTAGCATTTGATTTTGTACTTTTTTTTTTATCAGCGCTACTGTTTGTTTTAAATACCCTGCAAAAAAAGAGGATATCAAGAGTACTAGAGATTTGGGTAGATATTAAGATTGCGTTGTAATATAGATGGGAATCTTACTTAGTCTCCATTAGCGCATTTTTTCTATTCAGCGCTGTTCGAAATTTAACTATGCTGCGTTTCCTTATGACTCGTTATGCCGAAATGAAATAACGTCTCCGAACCCTTTAAAATCGTTAGAGATTTCAGACAAAGCGCCTCTCTATCGTGCAACCTCATCAATTTCCCAATAGAAGGAATACTGTGGAAGGCTTATGCACATCGTGCTGGCACTATTTCATACAAAGGTGACCAGCTCTTTGCATATGTCGACAATATCAATATCATTGCGTGTGGTTAACGATATGTCGCCGCTGCGTTTTCCGCAATCGAAAAGCAGTCAGTAAAAGTGAGTCTTGCGATGTCAAAACAAAGTACAAACAAGGATGCACGCCACTTAGACTCCCATGTTACATAGCACAGTTCGTTCCTTAGCAATGCCATGGACATGGATCCATAAAACTTACGCTCTAAAAGACGCTCATCCTGCCCATGCTCTTATATGGCGCGGAAGCGGTCACGCTCGGATGCAGCTGCATTTGGAGTATTCGAGGGAAAAATCCTACGCAAAATCTACAGTCGCTTTTGGATTGGGTCGACTATCGCATCTGTACGAACCTTGAGCTGTGAGAGCTCTACATCTTATACATCGTCTAGGCCTTTACTACACAACGTCTGCGTTGGTTCGGCCTTGTTTGTAGACGAAGACGCTCTTGCGAAGAAGCCTTTTGATGCGTAAACCGATTAAGAACGATAAAAGGGATGACCAGAGCTCCGGTGGGAATTTAACGCTCCGCAAGATGCTCATCCTGCCTATGGCTCACGAGTATGGGTTGGCTCGCGGTCGCATGCAGTTGCGTTTGGATTGACAAAATCTGCAGTCGCTTTTGGATTTGGGTCGACTATCGCACCTGAACAAACCTTGAGCTGTGAGAGCTCTAAAACGTCTTATATACCGTCCAAACTATTGTGTCGTGTTTGCGTTGACTCGGTCATGTCGTTCGTATAGGCGAAGACGTTTCAGCGCAGACGTCTTTCGATGCGAAAGCCGACAAAGGAAGACGACGGGAATGACCAAAGCTCCGATATAAAAACCAAGTAGAGGAGGATCTGTCTTCTCTTGGAGTGACCAACTGGATAGTGAGGTTGGCTGTAAACCGACAGCGGGTTGTGATGTTCAACTACGGAAGAAAAGTATACTAATATACAATTTCGCATATAAAAATAAAGTTCCTAATGCAGCAACTTAAATAACGATATTAGTTATACTTAACAAAAACATCGCATAAATTTTCTTTTAAACAAAGTAGAGCATTTCGCTGTCGCTTAAATTGTTCCATATTTTATTTTTTTTTGCGTTTGCCCACAATGCATTTTGATTTTCATGAAGCCGTCACTCGTGCTTTTTGCAACAAACTATGTAAGATACTTTGGGTTAGGGCAGCTGCGGGTGGAATGTTAGAGCAAACCAAGTTTTACTCGTAGAGCAAAATCAATAAAATGTTACCAAGCAAATCCGCTTTGCCAAATGCCATAAATGCAAATAAAACACATTTATCAATTGTTGCGGCTTGTACACACATAGATATATACAGGCATGCCACACACTTGCCAATACAAATACAAATTCACACAGATACACACACACACACACACAGAGAGACAGGATACACGCATTTGACTATATAGTGTGCCCGCATGTGGCTTATGCTATAAATAACTTAAATTTTATTAAATTTGGTTGGTTTATGTAGAATTATTTTTGTTTTTGATATTTACAATATTATTTTAAAGTGAAACATGAATAAATGAATTTTTGCAAAAGCTGCTTCAATTTATAGTTTGTATCTGCAGGCGGTAAATTTAATTAATAACTTACACTTTATTAAAGATAAATAGATTTTCCAGCAAAAAATATATAGCATGCAATTTAGTTTTACCAAGAAAAGTTGTTTGGTTTAAGCAGAGTGAGTGCGTTAGACTAGAGATTGCTGTACTACTATGGCTGTTTGGTTTCAAAAATGTGACAGTGCAGTGCTGCTCGTTAAAAAGTTCGACTACATAAATTAAATTCAAGTTTATTGCTTATGCAGTCGTGGTATCAAATGGAGTTGACACAAGTGTTCTAAAAGAAATTTTTAACAAAAGATATATATTTTTTAAACCAGCAAAACATAACTGAGTTACAGGAATAACTTTAAAAAAAGTCACAAGCATTTGAAATTGTAGTATCAAACGATGAGTAGGTAGTACAACCTGAAGTGGAGTACATTCATTGAAAATATCTACAACAAACAATTGCATACATGATTCGATTTTTTAACTTTTATTTTGTCTGTTTATCTTTAGTCTGAATATTTTGCTAAATTTTTGCAAAATTCATTCTGAAGCAGTGAAATTTTCTTCTTCTAATATTTCCAATTAAACTATGAATATCAATACCAAAATGTAGTTGCCACAGTATGGCAACCATAGCATATGCACGCTTCTGTTATCAACAAAAACTTTTGCAACAACTGAAGATACAAAAATTTCATTTCCTTTAAAATTGCCAAAGCTTAGCTCGTTTGCTAGCTGCCGTACCTTGTTAGCTATGAGCAAAAATCCAAACTCACATTTAAGAAATATAATAAATATACAATGCAAATAGAACTGAACAAATCGGCTTAAGATTTATTTACCGGTTAAGCTGCTACCCAGTAAGACTGCTGCAACAAAATGGCCCCCAAATGGCAGTAAACGCCATTGTCTAGTCATTTGCATGAGTTTCGGTAATACAATTTTGCAAGCGGCTTAAAGCAATTTATGGCAAGCAAAATGCTGAGCACTTGAAAATATAAAACAAAAGCTGGCTAAATTATATTTGGTTTAATGAGTGAATGAAGCGATGAAGGCAACTGTTTGGTTGCCAGCGACTATAAAATGGCTGTCAAAGGACCTATAGACGCATACACACAAAGGCAAACACATCCTTATGACGCCCACTTGCAGCATATGTAATGAATAATTAAGTCATATAAATCATACGCCACGTTGCCGCCAATATGTCGATAGCTCGCTCGCTCGCTTGCTTTCGTTGTTTACGCGCTTAAAGTTGAAAGTTGAAAGTGCTCACAAGAGCGTAAAATAAATATGGCGTACATGTTTAAAAATCGAAAGACACGCATAATGGTAAATGGCATATGTGTTTGTATAACACATTGGTGGGGGATGAGGGTGTTTCTCTGTGCGTTTGTGATGAGTGTTTGGCCCTGTCTGTATTTGTGCTGATTTATATGCCAAACATCAAATCCATTTATCTTCATATATGCAAAGACTGCTGTCAAAGAAAGTTGCGGCCCAAGCTTTATATTTTTTTCATTTGTTATATATTTTATTTCCATTTTTTTTTCTGTTTTGTTTGAGATACTCTTTGGGGTTACCTTATACGAATATGGTGTAGAGTTTTTCCAACAATTCCGATTATGAAATTTTCAAGGACTCGAGCAGAAGTCGTTAGCATTTTGTATAATCATTCGTTTGTTCCTATGCAAAAGTTGTTGGTTTACTGAAATAAATGATGATGTAGCATTGGCTACAAAGATAATTATTATAATTTTTTGGATATATTTGGTAAAAATGGGAAATGTCGGTGTCGTGCATTTTTTTTTTGAAAGCAAAGATAATTTATGGTTCTGAAAATTAAAAAAACAAAACTTGTTGAGAATGCGGTAAATTTGCTAGAAGAATAGTGCACTGTAAGCTGCATAAAAAATGAATACTATTTGTCTCAAATACATGACACGGATAGTGACTCAGTTAGCTGAGAGTAGTTTGAGCCATTTGCTTTGTGTACGGTAACATCTTCAAACCGACACGAATTCTGCGACGCTGAGTAATTCGAGAGCCCAATTGCTTAGAACGACGATAACTCGATGTTCGCGGCTACCACTCAACACTGGCTCGTATGGCCGCAATATTATGGTTGGAACGTCTAGTTCGTTGTAGGGATGCTTGGCTGGCAGTACTAACATTAACAGATTTTACAATTTTTGCATATAAACGCCTTATAGTTTTGTCATCACGAAATGCACATTTAGTTTTAACAATTGAGAAGTCATTTTGTAAAGCTGCATAGTTTCAGTTCTTTCTTTTGGTATAAACTGTTCCATGGTATAAGTAACCTTCGCAAGGCGGTTTCAACGAGTTATAACATTAGTCGATCTGCAATTTCTGTCAAAAGTTGTAGAGCTGTCCATTGCTTCCACTTTAAGCAAACTTTTTCATCTTAAGCAAAACTTTAGACTTCACTGTTTAACACATCTCTTCTCATTTCTAAGCTTATATTCTACACTTCAAATAATTAAGGCTTAAAAAATATTATTTATTGTTGTTAAGCAATTGCAATAGTTATTATAGCAATAAGTGCAACAATGAGCCAGATAGACTAAGCACAAATGAATGCTTATATTACAATTAAGATGCTACCAAGCTTAAAAGAGTATTTATGAGCTGTTATTGCCTCAGCAAAGTGATTTTGCTTGTTTCAATGTTCAACTGGCTTGCGGCTACAACAGAAATAGAAACAAAAAAAGAGAAAAAAAATAAACAACAAAATATGAAAATCAAATTTATGTTTGTATCCCATTTTTCTTACCCTATATTTTTTTTATTTTTACTCTTTTTTTGCATATTTTTGCTTTAGTGCTTATTTGATTTCATATTTGCGTTTTTTCTCTTGCAGTGTGGAACGTGACTTGATGGGACGTACGGACCGTATGGGCGTTGAGGTGCGTGAGCGCACCATGTGGGATATACGTCAGGGTGTGGTCGGTGCGGACACCTTTATACCCAAACATGTGGTCATTGCAACATGGAAGAATGTTTCCTTTGCTGGTGGCATTGATAATTCACTTTTTAGGGTAAGTACCCCACCAGGCGTATGCGCAATTTAAAATGTAAGATGCCTTTAATTAAGAATTTGAGCTGCGACACACGACTTGTCAACTTGCATTAAAATGCTGCCTGACAACCCGTCTAATTGGCAGTTCAGTTACGTTGTGACAGGTTCAGACAGTCAGTCGTCTGTCTATTGGCATGCATACACAAAATTGATAAGCTTTGGCAGTTCCAATTGACTGCATTTGCCACAGTTGCGGACAGCATACACTTCCTCACTCTGGCAAAACTATATTTCATGCTTTACTACATTTCTCTTTTATGTGTCTTCTTACACAGACGAATACCTTTCAAATGATACTGGCCACCGATGAGGTGTACACCTATATGATCTGGAACTACGCTGTACTTAACTGGCTGTCCCATACGGAGGCTGGTGGTGATACTACGACGGGTGCAGGCGGTGTACCCGCATTTGTAAGTAGCACTGAGACTCTATGATTTTCTTTGTTTTTGCAGTGAATTTTAAGCGCATTATGTATACGCCATGTTGTATGCTCTTAGCTTGATTGCTGGATGCTGTAGCTACTATACCGCCTTGGCTTGTGTGTGTATGTGTGTGTCTTTTTTTCATTTTGGGACGCACTTAATTAAACACTTTGCAAAGCTTCTACACTTACATGTGAGAGCGGAAACGGGCACCATTTTCATTAAAGCTTTGGCAGCAGGCAGCATCAGCAATGGCGACCAAGCAGTTGGAAAAGTTTTCTTTTTCATTGTGTGTGTGTGCTTTTCCTTTGTGCGTTCCATAATTATTTAAAAGTGAAAGCATTGTTTGAAATACAAGTTAAAGAGTTTTATAAATAATTTAAACGATTTTATGCACATTCGTTGGTAATTAAAAATGCGCATGTTGAGAAAAATAATATAGAAGACTATGGCATGTTTTGTGTCTTTTTTTTGTGGTTTGTTTGATTAAATGTTTTATAAATATTTTTTTTCAAATTCTAATAGAAAATAAGGCAAGACAACTATGTCAGTAGCTAGACTTGGCAAAAACTGAAACAGAGATGTTAAAGAATACCTATGAAATTATTTCAGTTTCTTTTACGTGCATTCTTGAAGCTTTTCCTTAGTAACAAAATATTAGATTTAAATCCACTTAATAACTTTATTTTGGTGGAAATGCGAGGTAAATATAATATATACATATGCCTGCTGGGTGAGTTTTTTATAGATATGCCCCGACTCGCATCTGGCGCTAGCTAGCAACTTGGCTTTACAATGTAAAAGAACAAAACAAGAAGTAATATAAAAGTTGAAGCATTTCTTAACAAAGAAGGCAATAGGTCTGCATCTGATCAAGTTAAGGCTTCATGCTTTGTGATGGGGTAAAGATGTTCGATTTGGTGAAACAAGTAAAGATAGAGAAAAAGATGAATTGAATATACCGTTTATAAGATGGAAAATCGTAAAGATTAGTATGCGTATATAAAACGATCGTGCAATGCATAATTGAAGCTAAAAATGGTAGTGCTAGAGGTCAAAATTACGAGTTACTCTGGATGGAATGAAAAACAACATTGTTCAAAAGTGCGTTAAAGTCAATGAATTCGAGAAAGAGCTTTATACAGCAATGTTTTAAATAAAAGATACTAAAAGATCATAGAACATCATCTTAGATGCTGGATTTGGCTAAACAATATGTGTTAAGATACAGAAAAAAAGACATTGAATAGACAGCTCATAAGATGAGAAATCGTAAAGCGTATTATAGTTAGTTATAAGACGTGACAAGAACATCGAACAGTGCATGATTGAATCTACTAAATAGGGGTAAAAAATTACGAGTTATTCTTGTTCGAATGACAAAAGATACTTTATTAAGAAATCGTTAGAGAGATAGATTAGTATAATCTTTATTTAAGTAGTCTTAATTTTTATTTTAAGTCAGAAAATGGGCTTTGTAGTTAATGTAATTTATGAACAAGGTTGGGCCTACGCCCTTCGGCACTGCGACCTATATTGCGGGTCTATTTCGAAACCTTTGTAGTTAAAGTTCGACACTTACATAGCATCGAATTAAAGAAAATAAAGTTTAATAAAACTTAAAAGGTTAAAAAAAAAACTAAAAAAACCCTATTTAAATATTTCCGCGTTTTCTCAAAGTTATTATTATGCATATTTTTATATAGAGTGTCTGCAAGTCGTCTGTATTCAATTTTAAGTTCAACATAATTATAAAAAAATTTCTGGTTAAATGCTATATTTTTATTTAATTAATAATAACATTTATTTATGTTGGTAGCTCAACTATATTTCAAGCCTAGAGGCTACGCTTATTTCAGAGAAAATATTTATTTTCAGACAATCAGCAAATAATTAACAGCCTTTCTTTGTTGGAAAACTATATGTATTTTCATTTTTTTATGTTTGCGCTTATTTTACTTAATTAGTTTTTACACTTTGAAATAATTGCGGTGCAAATTTTAAACAAGCAAAAAGCTGGAAATAAAAAAAATCCAAATTTTAATTGAAGAATAAGTAAGGTTATTATTTGTTATTTTATTTAAACGCAATATATGTTCTTATTATTTTATTTTATTTATTTATTTTTATTTTAAATATTTGGAGTGTTGTCAGAATTTGCTGAAAGTGATTTAGAATTTTTTTTTATGTCGAAGAAACTTTGAGAGTTTTACAAAAGATGCACATCAAATAAATAATCGTTTAACATTTTGTTTCAAAAGATTTAACCCAATAACTACAATATTCTTTAATTCCATTTCCACTTTTTATAAAATAAATTCGTAAATTCTACCCCATTCTATATTTTAGCCAACTCACTCTGGTCTCCATCATAATTTTCCCATATTTTTTATTCAGTTTATTTGAAATAGTTAACAACTCTTGTCATGTAATTGATACTCCAATTTGTACAGAATTTTTAGAGCTGCATTAGTAGTTGGCTGGCTAACTAAGAGATTTTAATTAAATTGTAAAATATTCGTCCAACAATGAATGCCAAATGCTGCAAACCAGCAACTACACATTCACCGCTGTCAGCCATTTTTGGTAGAATTGTCTGACAATTACCAGCAGAGATTCAAGTACGCACATAATTGGAATTTGAATATAAAATGTAGTCATCATTTAGTAGTTGCCATTGTTAACATTTACTCTTTATTAGTTACGAATTTGATATTGACTCACCTCATCATTCTGGTCCCTGCCTCATGCACTTTTTCAGGTTGGTTTCAATGCCGGCAATGGCACCCAGGCCTATGAATACAATCCCTACAGTCAGAATATGGTTATACGCGATTTGGCCAATCGTGGCTGGGCTAATGGCTTTCCTGGTCGTCATATCTTCCGCATCGATGAGCAAATTTTAATTGGCTCGTGCAACAAGGACATTGGTGCGTATAATTTTATGCTAATTTGCCATTGCCATTTGCAGTAATTACTTTCTCGCTTATTGAACACACACACAGATGCGGCACTGTTACCATTAACCTTTGCACCCGAGTCGGGCAATATGTTGGGTGGTCAGGTGGTTAATATAACAGGTCCCTGCTTTGATCCTGATATACGCGTTACCTGTCACTTTGATACCGAATCTGTGCTGGGACACTATGTAGATCGTAATCGTGTTATATGCGTGCAGCCTTTCCTTAAGGCTGAGGGTTATATACGCTTCCAGATCTCAGTGGGCACACAGCGTTTTAAATGGCGCGGTAAATACTTTGTGGAGACACCTGCGGCGGCAACCGAAAAGATTTTCTTTACCACCGATGATGTGCACAAGAAGAACCCCAATGAGATACGCATTACCTGGAATGCCTTTAATTTAACCTCGAATTTGAATGCTAATGTTATGATCTCGTTGTGGGGTTATCGTGAGACAAAAATTGAGCCACAACTTGAGTACATTGATGTTATCGAGGCCAGCTACTCCAATACGGGTCAATACGTCATTACGCCCTCGAACTATCTAACACGCAATAATATCAACAATGACATGCAATTTGGCTTCCTGCAAATCAATTTGACGCAGCCGGAGCAGTACTCCGGTCTGACCATAAGCCCGTAAGTACAATTTTTACACATTTTATTAAATATATGTACGCAGGGCTGCGTTTGTACAAAAGTGATGCAAAGTTTAGTACCTAGTAGAACTAGTTCTACGATACATAAGATAAAAATGTGAATCGTGAAACCAAGAACTTGAACTTTTTGTAGAAAAGTTAGTTTCTGTGGATTGTGGTAACCAATTATTCTTAATTTTAATAAATATATACAGTGCTTTGGTACAATAGTGATGCAGTCTAGTGTTATTAGAACTAGTTTGAAAATTTATTGGCTAAAAATGTAAATTTATGTCGTGGAATAATGGACTTGAACTTTTTGTCTTTAGCTTTGAAAAATTAATACCCTTTCAAAATGGTGTATATTCAGGGACTCATTATCACAATAATAATGTAAAGTCTAGACATTTTAACTGGATATGTTAGACAAAATATAATTTTGAACCATGGAATCGTGTACTTGAACTTTAAGTAGTTAGCTTGGGAAAATGTATTCTGTTGAGAAAATGGTAACTAATTACAAGTCTTAAGTATTGAAAACTAATTTTTCAAAAGTTTCTTGATTGTGAATTGTGTAGGAAACTTAAGAAATAAAACTAGACCCCAAAATATAGCGTGACAAAGTAGACCTAAAACTTAATTCTAATTCGTCGCAATGTTAAAGAATATTTTTATACTTCTATTATTTATATACTTTTATTATTATTATTTTTTAAAATATTTTTAAAAATATGCAAAATTTACGCTTGGAAAAATTTAATTTAAAAAATTTCAAATTTGTTTATTTTCTATTTTTGTATTGTAAAACTGGACGGCTTAAAAGAATTTAATCTGTTATATAAAATAATTTATTTTTGTCTCAAGTCGAGAACTAGCAGCTTGTCGAACGTGAAACTTTCTGGAGTTATTTTCTGATACTTTTTTTTTGTTTCAAATATTATGACAAATAATGCATGAAAAACATTAAGCTTTTTAAAAGCTCATTCTAGCATCAAGATTCAAGAATATTACATAACCAACTAGAATCCCAGAAGAATTCAAAATTATATATTTTTATTTTTTAACATGACATATTTTTGTCACAAGTCGAGAGGGAGCAGCTTATCTAACGTGGAACTTTTCTGAATTATTTTCATATATTTTTAAGTATGAGAAGAACACAAAGCTTTTTAAAAGCTCATTTCTGTCACATTGTTTTTATTTTAACACTTTATTCAATATAAAAATTTCGTTGCATCCCTGCTGGCTCACGAGCCGAGGTCATTTGTATAGCCAGTCTATTATTGTATCTTAATTGATTTGCCATTGCTTTAGTGCAGTTGCATGTTTTTATTCAATTTTCCTAGCAATTTCCTTGACCAACTATGTACGGACACCAGCTGCTGCTGTGCCATGAGTAACTCCAGCTGTTGTTCGTTCGTATCTGCCCTGGGGATGGATTGGATGCTATAGATAGATACAATATGCAATCAATTTCTAGCGATTGCATTGGAGATAGCTTATTATGACAGTTTTGTAATTACGCGTCATGGCTAATCAATAGCTGGCATGCAACACGTGGCTTATGTCACTTTATAGCTGCCACTCAAATGTGGCAGAGCGCGTAAGGGGGACGAGGGGGCAGACAGACTGCTGCCGAGAGATTGTTGGTATTTAATTTGCATAAAGCGACATAAAATGAAATTCACATTAAATATTTTTAAGGATTGTAATTATGCTGAGTTGAAGTATAAAGCACAGTCATTTGTTGTAGTTGTTGTTTGGGACTTTTGTTTGAGGAGCCTCATAAAATGTCATAGCCAAAGATACAAAGCCAACAAGAGTAAAAGCAATAGAATGTGGGTGGATTGTAGAGAGAGGATGTGGCAACTTTCAAATACACTTTTTAAAACAATTTTTGTTAAATTAAAAGAGGAGTCAGAAGCTGCACGGTCTTTTGGGGTATTTGATTCCTAAATCGCAGTTCCTTAGCGTTCATAGTACACAGTGTATGACGTATTACATTATTTTCAGAGAATCTTTTTAATTAAAAAAAAAACAAAAAATGCGACAAAATTTATTAGAGTCCATTTCTTTTTGCACATTACATACTTATTTATATAATTTCCAGAGAATTTTTTAAAAATTCATATATTGAAACGAAAATTGTCTTGCTAAAAAAACTGTTGCCTACTTCTCAGGGCAGCATTCAAATTGCTTTACAAATTATTTTCGTACCAATTGCCTTAAAATTACATCTGGTCTACTCCATAAATATCTTTTTAATTTTCTTTGAGCTACATAAAATCGCTACACACTTTTCACCACCAAATTAATGTACTCCTTACCTTTCTGGCCATAGAGCATAACAAGCACAAGAAGTGACGCTCCAAGCTTTACTTGGACTAAGGCCACATAAAACTTGGGCGCCGAAAACTCTTTTGTGCGGATTTTGTTTTATGGCACCTTTGGGTGTCGTTATCATTAGCAGTACGGATTTTTGCTTTTGTGTGTGGGTCTATGTGCGTGTCCGCGTCAGGATCTCCTCTGTTTAGTTGCGAGTTATTTTAATCTGCTGCCTGGCCAAACAAATATCTGCCATTGTTTGGAGATTTTATTTTGCATTTCACGTGCCATGCTTTAAATTATGACCAAATAATTGTCGTCTCCTGCAAATTATTTTAAAGCATACGCAGGGGCACTCTGTCAACATGTATATAGTATACATACCTACATTTAATATAATGAATCTATTATCTTGTATCTATGGCAAATTGTTGTTGCTTTTAATGGGTCAATAATACGGTGGCTTTAAATTTTCAATTTAATTGCAATTTGTGCAACATGTGGGAATGAAAACTGGGTTTGATTTGGTTTTCTAAATTAAAATTAACAAAGCTCTTGGGAGCAGGATAAAATGTTTAACTTTTAAAATGTATTTTTGTGTGCATAATGATTGTTTCGATTGTTCAGGCTTAAACACTAGTTCTCAAAATAGTTCACTATTTAAGATTAACGCTTTAAGTTTAGCCAAATTTGTACAGGAAACAGTTTATGAAATGCGTGCCGAGTTATTATCGAAAACTTTCAAAAATTACTTTTTACCTCGTATAAGTAACTAATTCGACTTAGCAATTGAACTAAATGATTTTTTCAAGAAAAAATTCACACAGTATTTTTGCAGATGAAATGGTTTTAATTAAAGATACAGCCCTTTGGATTCGGCTGTAAACTCTAGGTCCCTTCTCTCTTCGAACTCTTTTAAACAAGCAGTAGAAATTTGCTTTTTAACAACTGTGCTTCCAACAACTACTTAAAAAATTTTAATTTATTTATATTTGTAGTAGATTGATCATATGATATTTCAATAAAATTATTCGAAAATATTGCTGGCAATTAAATATTTAATTTGTACTTATACTTTCTACTGCAAATTATCAATCATACGCTCTGTTGACAATTTTGTTTAATATTCAATTTCAAGCTTTCTACGACTATTAATATTTTTAATTTTTGTACAATTTAAATTTAAATTATCCAAAAATATTGTATAGAAAGTTCTTCTATACCATACCATAAAATTTATACCATAAAATCTAAGACAAAGATTAATGCAATTAAGTGCAAGTTATTACTCATACGCACTGTTGACAATTTAGTTTAACCAATTTAAAGTATGCAATTTGAAGATTTCTATAACTATTAATAACTTTAACTCTTGCACAATCTTCATGCTCGTTCTAGCATTTTGTGGTCACGCCCGGTGCCCTTGGCCTGGTATATGGCGCCGCAGTGGGAGCGCAAGCATGGCAAGAAATGGTCGCGCGCACTGTGCGATAATTGGATACGCAGCGACAGATTTCTGAGGTAAGTGGCAACAGTTGAAACTGCATGGGGCAAGCCCAATGCGGATTGTGGCTCATTGCTGCTTGGGGAATTGAGCGTAGCTAATTAAAAGCTACAAATGCTGCAAAGGGGGCTGTAGTCTAATTAGACAGCTGCGAGTGCCAACATTACGACAATTGCAACATAAAGCTATTTGCATTTTTTTTTTTTCTTCAAATTAGAAACTTTGCTGCAGACTTACCGCTGTGCCCCTGCACGTTGGAACAGGCAGTGCTTGACAAAGGACGCTTCCGACCGGATCGTGAATGTGACAAAGACTCGAATCCATCCTGTTTGCGTCAACGCGGTGCCATACATTGTGTGGTCAGTGGTACGCCAGTGTAAGTGCCGCTCATATATAAGCTAAAAACATTTAAGTAAGCTTTAATTTGATTTTTAGTGCGCAGGGTGCGGAGCAGCAATGTTGTTATGATCGTTATGGCTTCCTTATGCTGACCTATGACCAAATGTGGGGCTCACGTCCACGTCGCATACACAATCTGGGTAAGATGCCCTGGAATGAGGCCAGCAAGGTTCCAACATTATCTATGTGGTTCCACGATATGCGTCCCTTCTACTCATGCTGTTACTGGCAAGAGGAACAGGCTGTGGGCTGCGAAACCTATCGTTTTGAGCGTCGCCCCTCGCAGGATTGTGTAGCCTATCAGCCACCCGGTGTAGCTGGTGTTTTTGGTGATCCACATATGATAACCTTTGATGGTTCAGCTTATACATTCAATGGCTTAGGTGAATTCGTTTTGGCACGCAGCACTGATGAGAGTGAAAGATTTGAGATACAGGGTCGCTTCCAGCAGCTACCACCCAATTATTATGGCCAGGTGATGGCCACACAGCTAACAGCTATGGCCATGCGTGGCAATACCACCACCACAATTGAGGTACGCATACGTCCATTACATGCACGCTGGCGTTATCGCTTGGATGTGCTGGCCAATGGACGTCGTGTCTACTTTGATCGCGAGAGCTTAAAGTTCCAGCATTTTGATGGTGTTACCGTCTATACGCCTACTTACCTGCTCAATCAATCCCAAGTTATTGTGCAGTTTGATGCTGGCATTGGTGTCGAAGTGGTCGAGAATGAGGGCTTCCTTACTGGACGCGTCTATTTGCCTTGGAAGTTTATCGTAAGCTAAGATATTCTTAAACTATTTGGCAGCAGTATACTTGAAACTTTTTGCTTGCAGAACAAAACGGCGGGCTTGTTTGGCAATTGGAGCTTTAATCCCTTGGATGACTTTATGCTACCCAATGGTCAAGTGGCTTCACTTAATCTGAATGATTTGCGCAGCATACACACCAACTTTGGCATGAAGTGGATGTTAACAGATCGTGATGTGCCTGGTGTTGGTGCAGCTTTGTTTACGCGTGAATTTGGTCGAATGGCCAGCTACTACTCCAATGGAACTTTCTTGCCCAACTTTGTTATTGAACCCGCCGACTTCTTACCCACAAATCGCACTTATGATGTGGAACGTGCCGAGGAGCTGTGCGGTGAGAGCTATCAGTGTCGCTATGATTATGCCATGACGTTAAATCGAGATCTGGCGCACTTTACGAAGAACTACTATGACAGTCTGGTTAATATACAAGCTGAAAACAAAATGTAAGTATTGCAAGTGTCCTTGATCTCATATATACTCCAGGTTTTGCCAAAGTCTTGATGAATAATAATGTCTAAACACAATTTTCCTACAGTCGCGTTGTTTCCTGTGGCGTATTGCAAACACCACGTTTTGGACGCAAGCTGAGCTTTGACTTTATGCCCGGAGCCAAGGTATCCTTTGAGTGCAATGAGGGTTTCATACTTATAGGCGATCAGCGGCGTGAGTGCCTGGCCAATGGTTTGTGGAATTTACCAGAGTATGGTTATACGGAGTGTCTGCGTAAGTCTAGTCTTAGTTTATTTATATACCATCTCGTTAGTCATAATCCTGACCCAAACAAAAAACTTTGAACATGCGCAGGTGAGGTTTATTATACACGACGTGTCGCTTTCATTGCAATTGGCATTATCGTACTGGTCATAGTGCCGCTGATGCTGTGCATTGTATGCGGTGTCTATCGCTATCGTCAGAAGCAGCTGAAGGAAGATCCACATTGGCAAATGCCCGTACTGCCACGTTCACGTGCCTCATCGGCGCGCAATCTGCGCACATTGAACTATGATCCCGAGGACGATAGCGATACTGATGCGAGCACACTCAAGAAAAGTAGGTCCTATGACAAAGTATATCGCACACACGAACCATTACCCGGCAAACCGCAAATTGATTTTCCAGCTAAGAAATGGGATCTGGAGGAGCCTGAAGAGGATGTAACATCATCGGAAGGTAGTGACAATAGAACTAGTACAAAAGTAGCTAAGGATATATCCTACATTAATAAACAAAACACAACAGGTGAGAAACCCAAGCAGACGGGCCGTCGTTCGCTACGCTCCGGCTCGGGCACTGAGTTGGATCAACACGACAACGAGGGTGCACATCCGGCCGAAGACGATGACTTTGACGAGGGCGATGTACATCAGGGCACGATACACCCGGCCGGCTACCATCAGCCATTGTCGCCCGAGGAGGCCGACCACTTGCATCAACAGCAGTACAGTCCGACCTTTAGTGGTGTGGATAGTCGCACTAGCGGTGGCAGCTCCATCAACTATACGCCACAGGCTGCTGCACAAAATCGTTTCGGCGGTGTGCCCGTGCTGCCCAGCAATACACAGTACTATAACAGGCCTCCATCTGGTGTGCCTGTGAATGCCAACAATAGTACACCCTTGCGAGCTGCTCCTGTGGCACCATTGCCTGCGTCACAGTTGACACAGGACAGCGGCCTGCCATCACCACCGCATGCCACCTCGCCCACGCCATCTGTGCAAAAGTCCACTGAGGTTTAACTCAATGCATACACATATAACTAACAAACACACACACACACACACACACACACACACAGTAGCACACACACACACACACACACACACGCTCATGAATGCAGCTGAGCAAGCTTCAAAGTTCAAATTTTTATAAATTTTAATGTAAAAATTCATGTACAATTAATTAAATACCACTAAATGGAAAAACCAAAAAAAAAACCATAATTAAACTATCAATAAATCATTTTTGCTAATGCAAATTTAATTTTTAAGTACTTAAATGTTTTTGTCTAATTTTTGGTAATTAGTTGTTGACTGTTTGCATACATTTTGTATAAAACATGTTAGCATATTGAACTAGCCATTGTTTAATCCTTTTTGCCATCTCCACTTGCCCACATGCAATAAGTTATAGTTCGTTTTAATGTTATTATATTGTTTTTACTAAGTACAGTAGACACTCGCAATGGCAAACAATTATTGGTAGATCTTTTGTTTCAACAAATTTGCTGACTGACTGGGTACTACTTTTTTTATATTAGAAATTTTTTCTTAAAAATAATTCTTCAATTAGATATTATTTTTTCGAGACTTTGAACATATTTTTTTAATAAAAAGGCTTTTAAAAAATTAAAAATTGCAAATTTTATACTTGCTTTGCAGAGATAAACTTAGATCTTGCTTCTTTTGTTTAAACACTCTTAAAAATAATTTTTCAAATAAAGAATAAAATAGATTGTTGAAGATCTTTCTTCTTTTGTTTAACTCTAAAAAACATAATTCTGCAAAAAAAAGTTTTTTTTTTTTCAAGACTTAGAACATCAAATAAATATATAAATATATAAAAATAAACATTCCCCATTGTGGAAAATTTCAAACTTACTTGGGCACTGATGAGCTTGAGATCATTCATCATTTGTACAAAAACTCTAAAAGATAATTACTTCAATAAATAGATTTTCTTGTCAAGACTATAAAATAAAAATAAATGAAAAAAATATAAATAAAATTATATTTATTATTTTCGAGTTTATTTTTTTAGTTTGCCTATAGGTTAATCTTCGAGTTTTATTTATAAATTAAATATATTTGAAATTTAAGGTTGCATTTTTTAGGAAGAGTAGGAAATTTTAAATTTGGCAGTGAATAACTTTAGACTCATTTTCTTTTGCTTAAAAACTCTAAAAAAATTCTTTAAAGAAATAGATTTTTTATCAAGACAGAATATAAAAAAATTCTATGAAATAACTAAAAATAAAATTTTTCAGAAATATATAATAAATATTTTAACAATTGCATTTTTCATAAAGTAATGTTTTCTTAAAAAAAACCTTAATAAAATAATCAAAAAAAAAAAAAAAACAGCAGATTTTCACTAAAAACTAAGCTTCCAACTTGCGAGTGTCTACTGTAGTATTATTTTCACACATGGCCATGACCACACTGACCACAGCATTTGCAATTAATACTAGATTTAATTCTATTATGTACTTCGTAAATTCCAATATTGCCAATTGTTTTTTGACTTACAACTTTTAACATTCATTGGGTATTATTTCACAGTACATACATACTTTTTGTTTTAAATAAATAATAATTTGATTTTAGTAACTAAATATAATAATGCCAAATGTATTTCTATTTGTATTATTTTCAAATTGTATTTTGCAGCTGCTTGGACACACCAAAGATAATGCCAATTGTTACATGAAAGTTGACAAGTCGGAAAAATTTAAATATTTAGTAATTTTCTTTGAAACAATTTTCACAACATTTGTGCTAGTTTGAAAACTGTCAATTTTCCTGTAATAATTTGCATAATCCCAAGCAAAGATGGCAAAACATTTAACTGCAACATTATATTATGGCTGCAACTGATTGCTTTTGCTTCTTGGCTGGCAAAATTCTGCAGAATGTAAATTGCAAAGCAACCACATGCACCGCAATAGCCACGTGAACCACACATGATGATATATAGATTGCACAAATGTAATTGAAATTCAGAAACGAAATTACATAAAATTTATAAGGCAGCAGCTAGTAATATTGCCAGGAGATTGTGAGATGTGAGCTGTGAGCTGTATTGCAAAGACATTAATCTTAGAGCAACTGTCACGTGTTTTGGCAGCCAACAAACTAAAGGACACCCATCACATGGCACATGTCCCGTTCCACATCCACATATGAGGAGCTAGCTATCTTCTCAATCTTCCTTGCTGCCTTAACGCCAACAGCGTAGCAAATGTATTGTACATTACGACAATGTCAATCAATCTTGAGCAAATTGATGGACAAGTTGCCGTTACTTACACATAAACACTGAGAGAAAAAGTTGGGTAAGTTTTTATTCGCACGTTGGATGATGCTAGTTGCAGATTTGTAATAAGTTAAAAAATTTAAAATAAAATTTGATTGTATATTGCTGAATATTAACACCCATCGATAGTCATTAACCGGAAGCTCCGACAGCTTGGTTGGGAGATTCTTAAGCATCCACGTTATAGGCCGGACTATTTTGTAGAAATATATATATTTCGGAAATGGAAAAAAAATATTTATATAATATTTTAATTTCTTAACAGCTTAAATAAAAAAATAATTTTGTAGTATTACTTTCCGTTGAATATGGTAATCGCTCCATAGGCGGAGCATAGCGATATCTCTATTAAAAGTTCCTCTTTGAGAATAGGGACCTACAGTTTTTATTAGGTAAATCGAAACACCAACCTAGCCATATACTTACACTTAACCCTTCTTATATGCGCAGGTACAAACCAATCTGAATAAAAATTCTAGGAATGTTTAAAATATTAATCATTTAAAGATGAAATTGTTTTTTAATGAAAAAATTAGCAAGATTCGCAACTTTTTTTGATATAATCATTTGGTTTAATCTACCATTACTCGGCTCGTTGCTGCAACTTTTTCTCTCAGTGTATTACAAACATTACTTGCTGTTCGACATGGTATTTGCAAGTAGTGGCAATGCCGACACGCCCTAAAGTAGGCGACTAGTAGTAGTAGTTGGACAAAAGCTACTCGGTTTGCTTACTTCCTTCCTTGCTTCTTAACACATTTGCCTGCAACATGGCTGGCTGCCACTCCGTTCTGGTCTGACTGCCGCCTGTATTTATGAATTCCATTTCTCATATGACAAACACGTGGCCAGGCGTACTTAACGCCCAACTCAATTCATTTATATTTTTATTTTTTTTTGTTTGCTGCTTACATCTCTTTTAGGTTACCAGGAGCAAACGGCGCGTGTTGCAAGTATATCATTGGGCATGGTGCTTCTCATACTTATTCCCTGCTTGCTGCTGCTGGTCTGTGCCGCGAATTATTGGATACGAGAGCAAATTGCCAAGGAGGAAGCGGCTGCGGCTGCAGCGCTGTTGCCAAAGCCAAAATGGAAGCAAAAACCACAAATTTCATTAGCTCACTGATGTGGTTGCTGTGCACATGTGTGTGTGTGTGGGACTGAGGGCGTGGCACTTGCCAATATTGCCATTGCTGCTTCTAATTGAAGTCTTCTTTGGGAGTTAATTTTATGCGCTTACCTTGCGGAATACATATCATTAAGAAAGTATTGATTAATGTGATAAAAATGAGCTATGCTATAAATAAATATTAAAATTCGTTTTTGTACAACAAAATGAATTAAAAAATTCATCAAGTCTAAGTGAAGATAAATGATTTTTTTTTACTTTAAAAGTAATTTGAGCCTAGTTGAAAAGGGATTTTTTTTTAAGTCCCAACTCGTTTAATGAAACTTTTCAACTTTTTAGCAAATCTCTTGTTGGAGATTTTTCCAATTTTTTTTTTAATGCTAAAATAATATTAATTAAACAAATTTAATCATTCAATAAACATTTAATTAAGTGACCTTCTTTCTATTTAGCTCTGCTTAAAGCTTCCAATGTTCCACTTCAATCCACATTCTTATTGTAATAGCTGACCTGACATATATATTCAACTGCTTTCTTATATAGACAGATTTTTGATAGCCTTCAGCAATCTGCGCTAGTTAACATTCTCGTGCACACACTCCACTTTGAGCTGTCTCTACCATTTAACTTAGTGATTCAGTTTTTATAACTTCTGTGACTTTCATTCAGTAACTCTTTCAATCAGGAATCGTTATTGCTTGCCTATCAATTCAACCTTGTGTGCTTGCTTTTGCCTTGTAGGTATTTCATTCGAATTTTTCGTTTTCTCTTTTGTAAGTCCAAGATTGTACCGAGAGATGGTACAAGTCATGAAAAAAACTCTCCCAAAGGATTGTGAGCTCATTGCAATTTTTTCATTTTGCTTCTACATCCTTTTGATTTCTTGCTAAACTCATCGCTATGCTGTGCATAATAAACAGGCAGAGCAATTCCATTTTTAATCAATGAACAAGTTGAATAAGATGAAGTAGGAATAAGAACGATTCTTCGAAGACTCTTGGTCCCATTTAACACATGTGAGTTTCCCGCATTTTTGGCACAAGAATTTTGAACAGTTCTTATGAAACCCATAAACTTTTTTGAAGAGTGCATCATGGTGTTAATTATGTTTTGTAATAATTCGAGTGTATAATTGGTAAAATCTCGAAGTTTAATTGGAAATCAGTTGCTTAAAATTTAAACGGAATGCTTTTACAACTATTTAAATTTAATTTGAATCTTTGAACCATATATATCACTCCTTTGCATTAAACCAATTAGATAATTTTGAGTTGTACACTTACAAAACCACAGTTGCGCTTTTAAAGATATCCCGAGAATGATGAATTAGCGAGTTGCAAAAAATTTGCATTGATGCAAAATATTTCTTAATAAAATCAATAGACTAAATAAAGTAAAGCATAATGAAATTATCAACTATCGCGCTTATATGCATAAATTCTAGACCATCCCATCGGTAAATCTCAAAGCACAGATATTACGAACTTCAAATAGGGGCATAATTTGAAAGAGGATAGGATTTTGCGTAATTAAATTGTTTCATGCAACGGGCTTTTTTATTAAACAATTTTAAATAATTAACAATATTATTGCAACTAATTGCAGCGACTCAATCTTCATAAGATTGAAACGCCCATATACGCTGGACGGGGGGTTGCGGTGATTCAAACGTAGTGAGATCTAGTATGCGCTGACGCGATAGAACTCAACGGGTTTCCAATGAGTACTTACTCAAGCTTAAGTTAAAATAAGCGCCGAGAGTGGCAGCACTTGGCTGCAGATTGGCGAAAAAGAGATCTGGAGCGACAAAGAGATTAACATAAGCATGTAAGAGTGGATTGTGATAAGAGATAAAAACTTCTCTTGACATGACTTATGCGGTTATTATTGCTTCCAAGAGTAATAGGGAAGTTTTTTTTGGACATGGGCGGCATCGCTGCTTATTGCGCAGGGGTTTTAGTTAATTACTGAACATAAATTTTAATTATATAAATTGTTGGTATATTTCTTCATTGGTCTCATCGTCTAGGGTATTCATTACAAAAAAATAAAGTTAATATAATTTTTATCAATATTGTCAAGCAATGTTAGAAACAACAATAAAAAATGCACTTACCATTTTTTTTTTTTGTAAATACGATTCAAGTATATATATAAAGACTTTTTTTGCAGGGTTCAATTAGATGTATTTATTTATTAGATTATTTATATGCATAATTTAGATACATAAAAAAATGTAGATACATAAAATTTTTAAAGCTTAAACCCAAAAAGTTGTAAATTTAGAAAAAAATAATGCCTTTTGACAGTGTTCAGATATATATTTTATTTTGTGTATTATAAGATACATAACTGTAGGGCACATTTAAACATAAAATTGTTTTAAACTTAATGCAAATATTATGTGTTATACAGACAGGGTTGATTTTTTATGTATTGTTTATTTGAAAGTTACATATTTATTTATTTTTTAAGGTATGCAACGTACAGAGAGATAGATTTATATATGTGTTTAGCTTTTTTTTACATTAACTATATAGATTCGACTAATGCAAGTAGCTTAGAATTAAATATTTATGCCACATTAACTTCATTGCTTCTTTTTGTTATTCTTTTTTTTTATAAATTAAAACACACTTTATGCTTTTTTATATAGAATATTTTCTTAAAGTTAAAAGAATTTTCAGCTGTACTTTTTGTAGTTATTGTAAGTAAGCTACAAGTACTTACATACAAACATATATAGGCTATAAATATTTATTTTTTAGTGCAGTTTATTTATTTATTTTTTATATATTTCATTGGTTATATGCATGAAATTTTGCTTAACTAGAGAATGTGTAATGATTATAATATTAATTGTATACATATAAGTGTTGCCCTCATCTTAAGAACTATAAAGCTATTTTCAGTTTTAGTAGTACAGATTTGTCAATTTCTTTAAACTGTAGTAAACGCATACAATAAAGTACGTATATATAGTATGAATATATGATGCATACTTGACGTATACTGGATGTATACTTGATGAGTACTTGATGCATACTGATGCATACCTTATGCATGTGAACAAGTGTTACGTGAAGCTCCTTACTATTTAGTTGAATAACTTTTTTAATTTGTAAATTGCTTACTTTAGTTAGCTTGCAGTTTGCAATTGGACATAAACATTTATATAATGTACTGTATTTTATATGTGTGCATATACTTTAAGTTAAGTACTGTATATAGAGTTGGTGCAACATTATTTCATATACTGTGTGCTGCTCTCTGTGGTTGGTTGGTTGGCCCTGTATAGATTTGTGCAACAAAGTTGCAGGCTACAGCAAATGTATCTTTTGGGTTTTTCGTAATTGCCTAGATTGCTGGTAAGCTATTTGCTGAAATTTATATCTCACTAAACATTTACCAACTTAATTACTTAGTCCTTTGGTGCTGTTGCATTTTGCAATTGTATTTGTTGTTTATTTACTTATTTACTACTTAGTGGATACTAAACAAGTGTAGCCTTAGGATTTGCATTTTTGGTTGCAGTTGTAGATTAGAATATTTGCCTTACATTTTTGTTGGTTTGCATTAGTTTTCTACTAATACATTTTATACAGTTCTGATTATATATCTTATGTAATGTTAAAGTAGGGGTATTCACTGAAAAGTTAATGATTTCGTGAAGTGAACTTTGAAGCTGAACGTAAGATTGGTGCTTGGTTAAAGCAGAAAAAGAGTGATACACTTAGAAGCCCTAGGTATATAAATATGATAAAAATTAAATAAAATACGAAATTCACTACTTTTAGTGTCCTTAGATAGGGACTTTTGTTTAATATCAGAAAATCAATTATAATTACTGTGGGGGAACTTACTGCCAATTTGTTTCGAAATATATTCAGCATTACAGAAGCTCATAAGCTGGCAAGAAGTTAAAGTATCTGTTATGGACTTTGAAAATGATATATATTTAATAAAAATCTTGACATTTAAGAAATGCGACTCTATGCGCTTGAAATTGAAGAATGTTAAAATATGACTTCCATATAGTTGTCTCTATTTTTAATAACAGCGACATTCGTTTAATATCAGACAATCAATCATGATTTGGAGGTTGGTTGAAAGATTTTTTCCCAATTTGTTTCTAAACATAGTTAGGATTATAGAAGCTGATATGCGGGCCGGGGATTCAACTATTATGGGACTTTAAAAATCACATAACAATACCCTACTATAACTTTTTCGTAAAAATCTTGATATTAAGCTATATGACCTTATTTGCTGGAAGTTACAAAATATTGAAATATGACTTGTAAAGAGTTTCTCTACTCTACCTGTGAGCCTATAAATGGGCTGCACCTTTAGTTTGGGTTTACATAAACCTCGAATAGGTTCCAGAAAATATAATTTTTGAACAAGAATTTTTGGCAGAATATTAATTGGGATTAAATGGGAGAAAGTCTATAAGCATATATCGGCAGATAATGTTGCACTAGTCAGAAGGAGGACATTTAACCTTTCCTAAGAACTTCTCTACTTTTAAAGGGGATTGAGCCTTATCATGGCATTACCTGACAACTGCTTAGAGATACAATAAAATGCATTACGAATTGCTTCCACAAAATATAAGAATAGTGTATTTTAGCAGGATAGCAATTGGCTTTATCAATGGGACACTTGTGAAAGCAAACAGGAAATCTACAAGCAAAACAAAGATGCTCTAGCCAGAAATAGGAAATTTCATCTTCCAATAAACATTGGACATCATTTGAGGAAAATTAAATGAATTTATTCCCCTTGATTATGGCCATCGCTCCACAGTCGGAGCATGGCGGTATCTCTATTAATAGCTGTTCCAAGAGCACTGGGACCTGAGATTTATAACCGAATCCAAATGAATGTGTCGTAAATAATACTGATTTTCCTAGATAGATAGCTTCTGTTTATTTGCTAGCTATGTGACTTCTAAGCAACTGCATCTGTGCTGCGGGTTGCAATCGAGCTACAATCCAGCAATACGTTACCGATGCCCACCATTTTCTTGGGTATACATAAACCTCGAAAGCAAAGAGAAAATCTGCAAGCATATTCCGACAGAAAATCAAGCCAGAATTAGGAAATTGCATGTCGCAATAAATATTGGATATCATTTGACTAGAACTGTATGAATTAATGTGGATCTAAGGCTCTAGAGGCTCAATTAATTGCAAGAATTCAATTGTGGCTTACAATTGAGCTTAAAATCAATAATATTATATATATTTTTGCAAATACAAGTCGAAGATTAATCGCAATAAAATTTAAGGTTTTGCAAAACAAAACATATATACGATAGCTGCCTAAATTTTTAACAAACTGTGTAGACTTTATTTAATTGCTTTTATAAACTTTTTGGATCAGTTTTTCTTTATGCAATCAATAACTTTTAGTTAGAAGACTGTATTTGATTTCTCATTTATTTTAAACGATTTTACGACACTGCTAAGTTGTTTTTATCATCTTAAAAAACTTATTAAAATTCTTGTCAAACATTTTTTCTCAGTTAAAATGTTAGTCTGGAAGTTAAAACATTCATCAAACTGCTTTAAATTCACTTTTGTTTTTGTTTGTTTTCTTATTTTTTTGTTTCGTATCTTTCTGTTTTCTGCTGCACCTTATAATAGTTTTGTGAATACCCCTACTAATTTATATAACTGAGCAATATTAATTATGATTTACTGTCTACATAAATTTCACGCACCTAGCACATAAAGGTCAGCCTAAGAAACCATCACAAAGTACAATAGAGAATACATTTAAACAAATTTAAGTTATGTTAATGTATATACTACATGGTACATTAAGATTATGCACACACGCACGCACACACACGCCCACACACACACTCACAAGGACACATACACTTAGACACAGATATAAAGAAGCTTATGGGGGCAGGGTTTACATATGTGTTGGAATGCCTTAGTCGTAAGTACATACATATATATATCTTCATACTTATATACTGACTTGGTTTTTACAGTGAGTTTTAGTTCTAAGCTAAATTTACTTACTATAATCCCAAAGAAGAACTAGCTATCATTAGTTAGCGCTTAATTTTAGCCACAGACTGCGTCTTGCCTGCAAAAAAGAGAAAGAGAGAAACACAGTGAGAACGAGTGTTGGTTGTTTGGTGCTTGTAAAACATGAATTCTATTTAAGCCGCATTCGAGCATTTTGGCCATTATGTAAATGTAAAAGTTCATAAAATCGAGATCAAGTAAATATGTGTACATAATGGTTATACATATAACAAATGCGCCACAAAATTAAATACATGTAGCTTGGCAATATGCCACAAAATGTGGCAAGTAGAATAACAAAATCAGAATCAAAATCAAAATCAAAGCTGAAAGCCATTTAGGATTCTGGCATTTAAGGTTCATTGGTTTTAACTTTTATGCTTTTGATACACTATAAGTGTTTTTGAAAGGGTATGTGGGTATTGGTTATTAACAGAAGTTTAGTAGCTTTAGGCAGGCAGCGGAGTACATTAAATTGGTATCCTAAGAGCTAGAAAATCAGCACAAACATGTTAATATTGAAATATAAATACTTTGTATGAATAAGTATATTGGTAAAGTGCTTGTAGATAAATGATACAAATTTCGAAAAAATGAAGTAATATTGGTAAAGTGACTGGGAGTGGGAAAAATAATTGATTAAAATTAAATTAAATAATTAATCAGTTAAAGGGTGGGATTGGCTTGTATTAGAACAAAATACAGAGTAAACATCCGCTAAATAGCAGTTTATGTATGTCCGCAGGTTGTGGTTGCCGCCTCGTAAAAATACCATTCCAACAAATACAAAACAAAGACAAAGAATCAATTAAATGCTAAACCGATTGATGTCACTCTCTTAGATTTTGTGATATAAAAATTTTGCTGGCAAGGGATCAGGGTTTTGTAGTTGTTTCTATCATTGCTTTATTTATATAAACTGAAATTGTAATTTTCAGGCATTTTTTCTGAATCTAAACATCATTACAGCATTCTTTTTTTGAAAATCTCTCACAAACGCCCAACATGCAACCGACAAACACTGCTACATTTTGCTTCAATGAATAACTAATCAAAATCAAAAACGCGCAGTGTATGCCATAGTCGTGACGCTTCCCACTTTTTCACATTATTTGGATGTTATTGTTGTTGTTGTTTCGAAACTGCTTTTATTGTTTCGTTTGTTTGATTGTTGTTTGTTTGTTTGCTTTGCACAGTGGCACGTTGAAAGCACGCAATTCAATTTAACCCTTTACGCCCAATTACGTTGCCAGCCAGCTAAGCAGCAGCAGCAGCAGCCAAAAGTGTCAATGCCAAAGTTGAACATGGCCAACAGCAATATTCCAATGCCAACAACGCCAACAACAACGCCTACAACCACAACAGCTCACACACACAGATACACATACTCGTATATATTTCGTGTAAAGTTTTTAAGGCTATATTATTTGGTATGCCAAGTGAGTAGCTACCGAAAACAAAAAAAAAAGAAACTAATAGCAAAAAAAAAAACCCCAACCAAGGCATAAAAAGGAACTTTTGTTGGCCAAAACTACCTAACTGGTTGATTTTTGAATCAACTGCTTTGTAACTGTGTGACTTTCTGACTCGCTGGTCACTCGGTGTGAAAGTTCTTCTCTAAAATATTAAAAATTTCAATCACGTAAGGTTTCATTTCATTTCAGCTTCAGAGCCAAACTGAACCCAAAACTTGTTATGCGTGCCAAAAAATACCAAAAAAAAGTGAAAAAAAAGAACTAAGGAAAAATAGAAACAAAATATATATATATACATATATTTATTTAGATATGTATTTATGATATTTGTGAAACAGTTTTATGGTTATTTTCTTGCCTATTGTAGCTGAGCTTGTAAACGAACAGTTACTGGCATGTATTTACAGCAGGCATATTTGTTTTTAAAGTAACTCAAAAATAAAGTGGTGTTTTTTTGTAAATTAGAAAAATTAATATTTATGTTTTAAAGTACAATAGGGATTCAGGCTTAAGGTTTGTTAGAGTGTATAGACCAGCAGTAAACCAAACCAAGCTGATTTTACAAATAGATTGTGAACAGCAAAGAGATCAAAAAAATATAAAATTTGAAAGAAATTTGAAATGGACAGTTTATAATCATCTGTGGACAACAAAGCGAATCAGTTCGTTTCGGAAAAAAATTTATTTATCGACAAAATTGAGCTTTCAAAATAAGAGATTATGGAAAAGTGAATGAAATGATAAAATTATCGGCACGGATTCTCATGTAAAAAAAGAAAACAGACTCGCGAAATTTTAAAATCTAAATTATCACTGTTGACAACAAGGTCAGTAAATCTATTTGAGCAATTGTGAATATTTTTTATTTGTCTCAAAGATATATCGATAAATCCCCAAACAAACTTATGATGGCTAGAAGGGAAATTAAAGTTTAAGTTAATAGAACTATGGCAAAGTGTAGTGTGAAGATTAAAGTCACCTATGACAACAATTTTGTCTCGAGTACCGACCATGCCAGCCATTATACGAATGTATAATCGAAACATGGTGGCAATAATATAATACTTTTATATAATCTATCTTAACATATTATAAAGTAGCACTGAAAAAATGTATGAATTTTCAAATAGCTTAAAGTTTTTTTTTTAAAGAAGTTAAAGCCTCTGATTCCAAGTGCCTCATCTAGCATTGGCTATTTCGATAAGAGTTACTATCCCAACAAGACACCGAACCAGCACTATTGCAAGCGAAATATTTTACAGGTTTCTAAATTTTTTTTTAGTTTTGTTTGATTATTTTAAATTTTTTATAAAATAAATAATTAAGTTTAGAAAGTTTAAATGCTTTGGACTAAGCTGCAATAACGCCTCTTGTTGTATCCACAATATTGTAAATGAGTTAAAAAGCAGTTCATTGCTTTAGATTTACCTTCAGGACTAGGTTTGATAGATAAGATAATATCCAGTCTAAAAGGGCAGATAGAAAACCCAAACGTGAAAATTTAAAAAGAAGCATACGGTAGGTTACATAGTCAAAGCATATAGCATTATTTTGTTTTTGTTCCGTAAAAACATTATTAATAAGAGAGGAGAGTTCTTCAAGGGTAGTAAAATGTAGGTAGGACTTCAGTCTAATTATACACAAATTTTACAAATTAACGTCAACTTCTGTAGTTTTTTAACAAAAAGCTAACTTAAGTCACTCACCAAGGTTATTCTTATTAAAGAGTATAAAGTGTATTTAATCGACACTCTAGACCACAATTTTGTTAGTATTCTATTCCATTTTGTTTTTTTTTTGGCTTTTATCAATTTAGTCCATCTCTTAGCATTATCGTTGTTATTGTTGCTGCTTTGTTTCCAAACATTTTCAATTCCAAAATGTGGTTAGGCATTGTTTTTATGGGACTTTGGTTAAGTTTATAAACAAAACAGATTTCAGTGACTGTAAAATACACAAGCACAATTTCAGTGGAATATAAATGAAACATTTGATGAGATTGCAGCTTAAAGTTTAGCATGACAATTCAGCGTGGAGATGGATGGTAGCAGTGCATACGTAGAAGGTCGTAGGGGGAAGGTCAATTTAATTGCACAAACATGTACAAATTTATAAGCTGTAAGCCGTTGACAGGCAGCTACATGCACGCACACACACAAACACAGATACACAAACACACAGATACACACACACACACACACACATAGAGAATGGAATCATACACACACATAGATTGTTCTTCACATAGATACACGCCACACAGATACAGTATCGCCTGCACTGACACGCTAAGCAATTTAACAATTTTACAGACAATTAAACAACAACATGCTGACTCGGTCTTGTTGCTTATTTCTATGTGTCCTTCGGCTAAGCTGTCATTGAGTCCGAGTCCTAGATCCTACAACAAAATGGCTAAAATGTACTTGCATCCAACGGTTTGCCGGCTCTAAATGTATCGCATATAAAATATCGATTAGTTTAATGTGCAAAAATAGCTGCTGAAAATGTCCCTGAGCTGTGACAAAGGGTCGAACGGACCAACGCTTGCTGGCTACCTATGTGTGGATACAACCTGTGACATATTCAACAAATTGAATTAAAATTGTAAATTTTCTCGCTTGCCAGCTTGAACTTTATGGCCCACAAATCAAATGCAATAAGGTGTACCTAACCTAACCCAACCCAAAACACTGCCAACGGGGCGTATACGTGCCGCATGCTCTATGTGCTGCCAAAATGTGCAAAAAATGGGCGTTGATAGGAAGTTTTCAATATAATAGTTATTGTTTTCAATATTGGGTAGACGTGGGTATGCTCGAAGGTTTTGTTTTTCAATATATTGCAATTCAATTCGTTTGAATGCTTTTTACTTGCTAATAAAGAAATCAAATGCAATATAGCTATTATTTTAGATTGTTGTACAAATTACATTTAAAAATATTTGTGTAAAGTGTTGTATATACATAATTGTAAGTTTAAAGAGAATTTAAATTGAAACGCTTGCGTTCTGGGAACTTGACTAAAAACTCTACAAATTTGCCAATCAACAAGTTATTTGTATTGAGCAACGAACACACTCACAAAAGTATGCAACAAATTATTGCAAGGACTGCAAATTGCAAGGGAGCAGCTACGTGCAGACGTCTTGGAAATTTTTTTGGCTGGCAAAGTAGTTAATTTCAAAAATGTAATTTTCAATTGCAGAAAGTAACTGACACTTCAGTGTGCTCAATAGTTTCAACTAGTTTACTTGATTAAAGCTTTGATTATTCGATAAACATACAATTTGGGAACATTGATCATGTTAGAAATGGCCAGCTATGCGCACCTTTAGTTGCATAATTAGAGTCGATTTGAGGTTTCCCTACAAAATAGCATACAAAATAATCCCAGCTGACTATCCGTACCGTAAATGGACTATTGAAATGGTTGAGAACGAACAGATGAACAGAGATGTACCGAAAATCCTCAATTAATTGATTCTGTATACGATCAAAAAATAACTGGAGTGGTGTTTGTGCGGATATCATCAGCGGTACCTATTTCTTCGAAGACAATGACGTTGCAATGACGACCGCCAATGGTAATCGCTGTCGAGCAATGATAACATTTTTTGTGATGCTCGATTGTTCGTTGAAACGCTTTGAATGCTTTCTGGTTCCAACACGATGGCGCAACGGGTCATACAATGGTAAACAATGAACGTATTACGGCCATTATTTCCCATACGAGTCATATCGAAATTGGTGATTTTGATTGGCCAACAAAATCACCCAATCTAACGCCAAAAGACTTTTTTATGAGGGGATATTTGAAGTCTTAGGTATACGCTAATAAGACAAGGGCCATAGCTATATTTAAAGACAACATACGATGCGAATAAAAATATACTACATACTTATTTATATTTTGCACTTAAAAAAAATATTCATATATTTTCAAAATCTTACTCAATTGAATCGTCTGCACTTAGCTTCAAGTAACAGACCCACAGAATGACATACAAGAACAACAAAGCACACAACGATCCAATTTTACATAGTAAACTCAAATTGATTTGTTGCTGTAAACATTTAGACTTGATTTAAAAGAATCCAAATCCTGTCCCTCAACAGGCTTCAGCGTCTACCTGCGCTCTATCTGCCACTTTCAACTGAGTAATTGTACTTTGTGGCATATGTGGCATGCAGCAGGGTGTGTGCCTTGTACTGGCGTTTTATGCAAATAAAGTTTTCTAGTTTATGCAGTGTTTGTTTAAAGATTCTAAAATCCTTGCTTACCTCACTCACAAGCTGTTCGCAATGTGACTCCGCATAGGTTTGCATATCAGTCAGTTGTTGCAACTTTAATTGAAATTACTGCCAGGCTTTGGGTTAAGCCAACTGACAGATAGAGCCGGCTGGCATTTAACTGATGGCTCTTGGTATTTTGGCCTAAACTGTGTGTTAATTGCCAGCCGGCCGACGAGAGAGAGCGCAACGCTTATTTAAAGTGCAAAATTGTTGGCCATTTGTTTGCTCAACAGTTGAGAGTCCAGCACTGTTGCTATTTTGTGGTTTTTGTTTTTATGGCTGTTCCCCAGTGAGTAGTCCAAGAAGAAAAATATGTTTTTCCAACTCAAGCCACAATGTAATCAGCCTAAAATTGTGGGCACAGAGCTTAGTTTATTTACTTGCCGCATTTGCCGTGTATCATTTATTAATAAACAAGGCTTGGCAATAAAACTTTTGATTGCTTCTCCTGCGCTAGTCCTGCTCTTGCAGGAGCGCGCGTGCACGTTGACAGTAGCAATAAACAAATAGCCTCGCTGTATAATATATATATCTGTTTTTATATAAATAACTATATACTGCGAAAGACACAAATATGCCGAAGAGCAAAAGTTTTTGCTCAAAACTAACCGCTGGGCCAAGCCGCAACTCCTGTGGCAGGTGTAGCGCAAACGCCCCAAAAGGACATAGTAAGCACACACCTCATCATCTATATAGAAACACATTTGTGTATTTTTTCACATTTTTCGTTTTTTTTTTTGCTGGCACATTTTCACGTGCCTCGGCAAAAGAAAAGCATTCACCTTTTTTTCCCTTTTGGTTTTTTCATAGCTTTGTTAGTTTTTTTTTTGTTGGGTTTACCCAGGAGTGTTCCAAATTGAAATAATTCAATAAGAATGTAAATTTATTGACTTGAAAGAATTTTTTTCTTGTTGGTGTTGGTTCTTTGATGATATATCTATGGAAAAAGGTGCACAACTTTAATATCTATTTAAAACAAGCTAGTAAGCTGATAGTATTTTTTCCAAAGAATAAGCAGGATTTAGTGTAGCGAGAGCAAAAGTTGATGGGACCATTTGGAAGAGAACTTCAGGAGAATTTTAGTTAATAGTCTGCCAAATTCTTTGTTTAGTTGGAAATGGTCTTTTATAAAAAGAAATAAAGATTTTTGTTGGGATCTTGTGCAAATACTGCCGTGAACAGAGACGATAATACCGGCCTAATCTTTTACCTAATTACTATGGTCTTAGTAAGCAAATATGTAGCAGCGACGACTATCGCATCCAAACGAACCATGAGCTGTATGAACTCTCGTTCGTTTTTGATGCAAAACGACGAAGGAAGACAGAGGGAACCACCTAGGCTCATATAAAAAGACCAAGTTAAGGATAACCCATCTGCCCTTGGTGTGCCCAACTAAAAGACGCGCGCAAAGAAGGGGCGTGTGAGGTTGGCTATAACCCGATAATAGATTGTGATGGCCAAATAAAGTAAATTAAGTAAGTACTTGTGCAAATATTTGGAAATGTTAATGTAATAGTTTTTGTTTTAAATATTTTATAACAAAGTATAGAAAGATTTTTCATTTTAAATTAATATCTTCATGGCGGTTCTCCATGGAAGAAATTGATTTAAATACCGAAGTATACGTCTGTTAAAATTTTCATATATGTTAGCTACATTGCATGTCAGTCTGTTCAACGAACTAGTTCTTTTTCCAACCAGCTTGACAGCCCTAATTAATATTCACTCCAGCGAACATGTCCAAAAATATTTTGTCGTCATGTTGATGGCTGACTGACAGACGCACAAACAAAAACCCCTTTCTTTTTACGTAACGTTCATTCAGTAATTTGTCACACACGCGGCGTATACGTAATTTGTTAATGCTCGTATGTTACGTATACGTAGCAGGAGACTGAAAGTATTCAGCGCATTATCTTGAGTTAAGCAGAAAAACAGCTCAGACTGAGAACATTTAGCTAGGGTTCAGCTGAGCTCAGTTTGGGCTCAGCGGTTGTGGCAGGCAGTCAGGCAGCCAGCCAAGGCATTGCCTTTATTTTTATTATCTTTTTTGTTGTTGTTATTGTTGTTGTCCTTGTTTGCCTTGTGTGTTCGTTTTTGTGTCATTAACATTACCGTTATAGGCATTATTATCACGGAAAAGTTTAAGCTCAGTTGTGCCAAGTTTTTTCTCTTTTTCGCTTTCCGTTGGCATCCATCACTGTACTAAAACATTTCCTACTATTTTCCTGGCTTTCGTATGATTGCGAAACATTCACATACTCAGCAGCAACACTTAAACAGAACTAGCTATTTTTCCTCCGACATTTTGGGCAACTTGGAAACTTGGAACTCTTCTTCTTGTAATGCTCAACACAATCATAATTTTCATCTTTATGAAATTTTAATGGAAAAATAACATAGACGATGGCGCTGGCACAACTTTAGTAAATTTTTAATAAGACAGCATGCTCTGGCGCATATTTATAAAGGGTGATTTTTTTAGAGGCAGAGGTTTTTGGAAAAGTGTACATAAGGTATAAAAAAATATATAGTATATTTAAGGTTTATTAAAATAGATAAGAGTAATTTGTAAAAGATTACTTGAAGCTGTTGATTAGAGTGAGTAAACGAGTGGTCAGTCAAATGGAATAGGCAAATATGTCAAGGATTACACTTTAAGTCTTGAGCTCTACAAAAATACGATAATTTCGGTGTATATATAATTCAAATTTTAAATAATGTCTAACTTAAATCGAAATCGTAAGTAATGATATGGATTACGTAGAAAAATATAGAGAAACATCAAAATAATTGCCGAATTATTGCTATTTTGTAGAGCTCAAGGGCTAAATTGTAATTCTATATATATTTTTATTTTCCATTTGACTGTCCTCCCGTATACTCGCAGTATCCAAAACGCTTAAATGTTAATCTTTTTTTTGTGGAACTGCTTGCATCTTTACTAAGAATGTGCAAGTTTATATATAGGGTATCAATTCATTTAATTTGTTGAAATAGTTGAAGTTTATCTCTGCTGTAGCCCTTTCAGAACTTCTGAAGCATATACAATACAGCCGTATTCTCAATCATTTTTAATATGCGAAATTTAGATCTTCATCTGTTTGAAGCACTTGAAAAGACTCAATGACATATTTAAACATAATTTGTCATGTTGAAGTTTAGGATACACAACTTATGATAGAAAATGTTCTAAGGTTTCTTTAGCTAATTTGATGGTTCAATATTTCGGGAAATATGAACCTTTCGCAAAATGAGGGATACAAATCTTCCTCTTGAGTTTCTAGCACGTAGATAGACGCAATGACATATTTAAAGATGCTTTGAAATGTAATTGGACAAGAAAATGTTTAAAGCTCTCTTGGGCTAATTTGATTATGAGATGTTTTAGGAAATCTTGTAACTCATACGAGACAGCCGTAGTCTCAATCATTCGGAGGAATAGATCTTCAAATTTAGATTGAAACACTAGGACAGATTAAAAGACGATTTTGTAATGTTTAATTTTAGAGTACACAACTTGTTAACGGCCTTGTTCAACGGTCTTTTCGGCTTTTCTGTGCATTTGTTTTAAGAACTCTTTTTTTTAAGTATTTGGAAATATCAACTAAAATGATTTTTCTAATGCCGAAATTGTTTCTAATGAGGATTTTCGCTAAAACCGTGCATGTAAAAAATTTTACTGCTTAAAAAGTGACTCCCGATAAAAAGCACCCTTTATTAGGCATATCTCTAGAAAACATTGTATGCCTGCTGCTGTGCGTGTGTATGTGTGTGTATCTATGTGTACTTGGCATTGGCCTTGAACGCGCCTACAGGTCATGCCAAGAGACGAGCTGCTGACTGACTGCCAGGAAAAAAGTTTATTTTGTATTTAGTTAAGCAAATATTTATTTGATTGGTTTTGGGATTTGGATTTGTGCTTATTTCGGATGTTGTGGCTGTTTTTGTTGTAATTGTTGCTATTGTTGTACGTTTAATATATAAGCATTGCAGCATGGGGAAAAGGAAATTGTGCCATGTAGTCAAAAATTTTTTTTTTAGCCAGGCTTATAAGGTTGAAGTTAAGTTCAATGTTTGTTCAAGAACGTAGCAGCTTTTTTCACTTTTCTTTTGAGCTTTCAAAAGTATTGTTAAAGTTGATGAGTGGGACATATGATGATATATGGCTTTATATACATGCAAGGCAGTAAAAGATGACAAAGCGTTGAAAGCAAAGGGTCTGAGTGAAAACATGATAAATGGTCATTAAGAGTGTCGAGGCTGTTAGACCTTTTCAATATGGCCTGGCAGAGCTGTTGGAGTGTGACTCTGCACCCAGACCAAGCAACAGTTGCTGCCTGTTTGCTGTACCAACAGCTTAATTAAGCGGAACTGGGCTACCCAATTTCCAAAAAAAACAGCTCAAAAGTAACCCCTTGGTCTGAACTGCAGTCATATCAATGTACAAATGAATTTTGCTCCTAGCATTAATTAAAAATAATTGCACTTGCATAAAAATATAGTCTGTAGAAAATCACAGCATTTAGAAGAAAAAAAAACACAAGCTACAATCAGGCTTCGGCATTGAGATTTTAGATATTTGCCTGCAGGTCTGCTACGGTTTGTTACCCAAGTATCTTGCACGTAACAGATAATTGATGAAGATGAGTGAGTTTCAGCCACAACAACAACGACAACAAAAACAACTTGAACAACATCCAGGCAAGAAACGTTAGGCCACTAATTGAGCTCATTCATTATGCTTCAATAGCCTGTACAAGCAACCATTGATGCGCTCCAGATTGTGCCTACAATGGAATATCAAGCTATACAAAATGAAGCAGCTCCCTGCCTTTAATTTTAAAGCAAGCGGAAAGCAAACCCAAACAACAACGAAATTAATAAAAATTATAAGCGAAAAAAAATAACATTAAATAAATGAAAACGAAGTAAAACCGGTGGGAACATCCTGCCTATTTGTGCAGGATGTGAAAAATAAATAAGACTAAATACAATCAACGGCAAGGAATAAAGCAAAAAATGTGGAAGGAAAAAAGTAGTAGCTGTGGGGAATATTGGATTTGAGATACACTTTTGGTGAGATCATATTAATAAAATATTAACGCATATATTGGAATCTTTAAATTTATTTTCCATATATAATAATTTCCTATATAAATATAGCTCAGAATCTTCAGGACTAGCGCGTGTTAGTAACCGCCCTAAACCGTCTAAGATTGACACTCCAGCCAAGAATCTGGGCTCCTAGATCAACAGTTGGCCAAAGCAAGAGAATCCTATTCAATCTTTGTAAACATAACAATCGATTTGTACTTTCGAAAACCTCTATTATCTGTATTACTCATTTAAGAATACCATAAGAAACAGTAAAAAGTTATTTTCAAGTAACTAAAAAGCTTAGATTGAGCCTAAGCCTTCATTTCACAGCCCTTTTCATATTTTTTGTCATGTCTCGAAAAACCCAAAATGCTCTAAAAGCAGCGTATAATATCTTGAGCCGCAAAAAAAGAAAGGAGAACTTCGAATATTGAGAAACTGGCCGGATGCCACAGCTCTGACCACGCCCGGTGACGAAACTGTTGTTATTATATACAAGTAAACATTTTTTGTGCCCAAAGGCCGCCATCAGCTGAAGCATATTTAATTTTGTCTTTTGACCAAGTGGAAGCTGGGGCCTGGGACTGCTGACCCAGCGGTTGGTATGGAAGCTAGGGCTAGCGAGGGTTAGAGCGTGCACAAAGGCCAAGTCCAAAAAAAAAAAAAAATGTGTTGCAAATATTTTGGGACGGATTACTAAGTCCTTTTTTTTGTGGTGGTGCTGATAGTGTTGTTGCTGTTGCATGTTGTTTGTTGTTGCTTCATTATGAATTTAAATGAGCGCCATTTTGTTGTTGTATGCGCTTAGTTTTTTCGTCGTTGCCCCTTGCTGTGCCAAAAATAAATCATATAAAAAATGTAAATTAAAAAAGTTAAGCAAATGATTGAAGCAACGACAAGGACAGGCAAGGCGGCAGCACATGCTTAACGGCTTGTGGCTCTTTAATTAGCCGAATTGTGTGGCCATTAGCCAAATCGAGTGCAGGTCATAAGCAAAAGCCATAATAACTAATCAATATTAATCCATTTCTAACGATGCCTCATTATGTTGAATGCCCTCATCAAAATGAACTACAATTCCAGAACGCTTTGGCTAAGGAATTGGTGGAATATTGTCATCTTCAAAGCCATCAAATTGCATGCCAACTCGTTGTTGTTGTTGTCGTTGTGGCACTGTGGCATTTAACGATAATGTCCGCATATCGAGGCCATAAACAGACATTGAATAGCAATATAAAAATGCCACCGAAAACTGGGCCAAGTCGAGTTTGTCGACAGAAGAGTATTTGTGGGATGTAGTCATGATGTGGGGACTAATGGGCGTGTGGGTGTGATTGCCTTTTGGGCCTTTCTATTTTTGGTAGGCATCAATGTCACTCATCTACATATTGTTTTGCCCTTATGCAGTGGCGCAGTTGGATAGCGAGGGGGCCATCCTAAGGGAGGCTATAACAATTAAAGATACAATCTAATGATGTATACGCATTGTACTAGAGGCAGCACTACTAGACGGCAGCTTTCCAGGAATAGCAGATTGTAGGATCTGATAAGATAAAGCAATCGAGTTGTAAGACTCACTGAAACTAATAGAGACAATTCGACAATTTGCTTGACTCTCATGAGCAGATAGTGTCTTTTTCATTTTAAGCAAATTGAAATAAAAAAAGGCAAAAAATGGGAAATAAGTACTAATATTTTTTTATAAATAAAAATTTCAAAGATTTTGGTATAACTGAAAATTATTTTTTTTGCGTAACAAAGCCAATTGACCACCAACATTGAGAAACTTTACTGAAAAAAAGATGAAAGCTGTCTAGCGGATTGTTGCTACAACAAAAAATAAGTAAATTCATTTCCCTTGTCTAAGCTGCCATCGCACCAAAGACGCAGCATGAAGAGAATAGAAACCTACAGTATTTGATAGACCAGGAGTAGATTGAAAAATAAAATAAAGGCGTAGATCTTCATGCTATAAATATATATAAAGGCAATCTCTTATCTAATCTCAACGAGGGTGTCTTGAAAGAGACTTAATTTAGGACTTACAAAACGTGTTTTTGCTGGGTATGCCAGATCTAGGTAAATGCAGCACTGCTGTGAGGAATCAAATCACCGACCATGGGCTTTCAGAGGCAAGTATGCGAAAAATACGATTGGAATCCGAAACAATTTTTTAAAAAGCTCACAAAATTTTGAATTAAATTTTTTGGAAAAAGTTAAAATTTCAAGAATAATATGTGGCAGGTGGTACTGTATTAGCAACTGCAACGTTGGAGAGATTCATAATTTGTTCAATTGCCCAACGAAAATTGCTGTTACCTAGTTTCAGATTGAGAATATTAGTTATTGTCAAGCGATTAAGCTTTGGTAAAGCTGTAGCCAATCCGATGTTCCTTATAGCAAATTTATTGGTAAAAATTACGGTTTAAATACTCTTAATGTGTTAAAATTCAATTATCTGGTAAATTTGGCGGATTTTTTATAATAAATTTAAAAAAATCTTTCATTCTGAAAAGTCCAGTTGATTACGAAAAAAATGCATAGTTTCTACGAAACCTCCCGAAACGCTTCTATAAGACCATAAACATAAAAACGTACAACTAAGTCCAGTTGACCTTACAATTAAACAATATTCATAGTTCGTGATTGTTTAAAAATGCTCGATTTGGGCTACAAAACAAAATAATTATAATTCATACACCCCCAATGCCGAAAAGTCCCTCTACTTCACTGCCCTTACATATGCATTAATAAAGTTTTAGTTAAAAATAAACCAAAGGCTGTTAACGTTGGGTATAAATGACAAACTTCCTGTGAGATCGGGAGTATGTCAGAATATGTGTATCTGTGTGTATCTGTATGTGCTTGTGTGTGTGACTCTGTGTATATTACAATTAAACTTTGTTGGCCATGCCACAGCCATAAGCCAACATACTTATCTCTTTTTGTTTGTGTGTGTTAAATATTTGTCCTGAAAATATTTACAGCAAAATGAATGTGTAAAATTCTGCATGTTTGTTTATATTAGTAAATATAATATATATAGATATGTTTTGCAGCTGTGTGCGTGTATCTTCTGTGAGTTTGTTTGAGGTCCTTGGCAGTGCGTCTTTTTATGCGCGTTGCTATTCTGCTGCTGTTCTTATATGTGGCCTATGTCAACAGTGGCATGATTTGGTGTAAGTTTTTGAGTATCAGAATAATTGGAGCCATAAACTTGTGTAGGATATATTTAGAAATTGTGAAAATGGCTATAGTACGCTTGCTTGGTTGAATATTTTGATATATGATATTATATCATAATACAGACTAAAAAAATCAAAATATAAAACTATTCTTTCAACAAAACGACTTTAAAATAGTACTACTATATAATCTAAGTTTGTCTAAAAACTTTAATCAGTAAATCTCTAAAAGCTGCTAAAATCAATATTCAAGAAAAATGCTGCAAATATATGTAAAAAGCTGTCAAAGGATGTGTTTTGCTGCTTTGAAAGTGCCTATTCCCTAAATGGTAATCAGCAACTAGAAAATTTTGTAGCAATTTCCAATAGGCCTCAAAGGGACTTTTAAGTTTGTTTTTAAATCATTGACCTTAGAACTATTTGGTATTCCACAGGAAGGCACAACAACGGCACAAAAATCTTTGAAGCAATTTAAAATAAAATAAACAGTTTCTACTTCATGAATCTGAAAAGGCAAGTTCCCACAAGAAATGGTGATTCTTTTTATGTAAGCAAAAGAGATGTCTGGAATGGTGTAAATTGGAAATGAAAACAAAGTCTTATATCGTTGACAGCTTAGAAGGGTTTTTAATCACTTAACAATAGACTAACGAAGCAGTGGCCGTATGTCCTCTGAATTACAAAATATCTGTTTTTAAGCCTGTTTGGCACTAAAATAAATTTAAATTAAATTCATTTTAAAAATAACAATAAAATATTATATTAATTTTTTATTTAGAAAAATCAAAGGGGGCATGTTTGAAATTGACTCATTTGGAAATTCTATAAAATATTATTTTAAGATGTCGCTAGTTTAAATGCTTTAAAAGATTTCAATATTTGTTTGAATTGAATGGCTTTATAAACTTAGCTGCCCGGCCGTGACTCTGACGAAGTGACATACTTGAGTGTCCATCTAGACAAATGGCTAGAAGCCAAACTACGCACATGAAAATGAAGGCAAGGAAGCTCCACTGGCTTATAAATGTTTACTTTTTACTTAGCTTGGAGTACAAAGTCATACTCTCTAGCACTGTTCTAAAGTCTATTTGCACTTATAGCGCCGAATTATGGGGTAATGCCTCCAGAAGCAACCTAGACATTGTCTAGTGAGTAGAGTCTAAGACTAGTGGTGCCCACAGAACAAGGGCATCCACCGAGACATAAAAATCAATCACGTTAACGAAGTAATTATTGAGATCAAGGACTAGTGCGCCGTGGTATCTATGAAACGAGTGCATCCACAGAGACCTTAAAATCATGTACGAAAACGAAATATTGTAGTAGCGGAGAAAAGGCTAAGCACCTGGAAAAGATGGTCTTACATGCGAATCCTATGTGCAAGAAAACTAATTGGCGTATGCAACCACAGTCGACTGCATTGCAACTATCATTCATGCAAATTCAGAACACAATTATTTAGTAATTGTTAATTTTTGAAAAAAAGCCAGTTAGCCGGAAAACATAATTAAAGTTTCATTTGTCATTCCATCCAGAGTAACTCGTAGTTTTCGGCATACCATGTGGTAGATCCAATTATGCATTGCATGATTCTTTTCGCGTCTTAGGTAGTAACTATAAAATCCTTGATGATATCTTACCTTAAGAACGACCTCTTTAACACATTTTTTCTATATATTAACTCAACTTTCTTCTTTCGACCATCATTGCTGAATTACGAACTATGAATCCCCAACTAGGTCAATGCTTCCAGCTAGCTCCTTCACCTTATTTTCACGCATAAATGCAAAATGACTTCGAATACTCAGCTTTATATATGAGCAGAGTTGAACTCCTAACTTAATAATAAATAATTAATTAATTACATGACCAAGCTCGTTTCTACTACATTGTGCAAAATTTTATATTTTACAGGAAAACTGGTAACTTCCAGGAACTAAAGGTAAGCCACAAAACGAACCGCGTAAACACACTGGCTGACATTTTGTTTGCATTTTAGATTTTCATTTGAAATTTAACTCTTTTCTGTTGGCCAAAAACTTTGGTAAATATTAAACAACATTTGGCTAAAACGCTGATAAACTCAGCTGAGAGCATCTTTGGCGCTTTTACTTTCACACAAAGGTGGGTGTATCTGTGTGTACATGGCCATAGCTGTGTGCTGAAGCTTTTCGTTGTTGTCCTTGCGCTCAAAAGTATGCTACAAATTGGTTGACACATTAAACAAGGCTCTGACACACACACACACTGACTATGTGTGTAACACAGTTACAGTTGACTGTTTGTGATATTATGGCTTTTATATTGAGTTGTTTTTGGCATTATCTAGTTTATGACCAAAGCAGAAAGGCTTGAACAAACAAGGACTATGAAAGTTTTAGTCTGTTTAAATGTGTGCAAATATGCGGTAGGTAGACCATACTTTATGATGGACATAAAAATTTTATATTTGTATAGTTGCTGTTGGTTGCAATGATAAACGAATATTAAAGTTTAAGGGAACTTGTTGGGGCATTAAAGTGTGATAAAAATTAAGTTGCAAGTGTTTGGAGGCGGGCGTACTTAATATGCCATAAATTACGTATACGCAGCGTAAAAATCGAACAAATGTAAATCATTTTGTAAAGTGACTTGAGTGCGTCGGCTAAGTGCATAAGTGGGCGGTGAGTCGTTGTGTGTGTGTTAGTGTGTGAGCACAAAAGTCACTTAAATGTCAGTTGTGTGTGAGTGAGTGAGTGAGTGAGTGCTTGAGGTAGCTGAAAGAGCATTAACATAAATTACCTGGTATGCAGAGATACGTCCAAGTCCAACAATTGTGCAGTAGCAGTCGCTTACAGCAGTCAGCACCAACAGCAACAAACGCGTCATAAGTGGCAGGGATAAAACACACACGCACATACACACACACACACACCCACAACCGCACACACACACACGCACACTTGATAATGGGCCAAGACAAATATAATGCCAGATATATATGTGGATAGAAATGAAGTGGTTAAGCGGCAATGTCAGACAGACAGTGCTTTATAGTTGTTCATAGGAGTCGAAGTGCAGCCGCACGTAGCATGAGATTTGTGGCAGCAACTTTACAGAATATTTCAGCAGCAGCAAGACGAATCCTTACACATTCTCTATGTTTCCGATGCGGAAACGGATGCTGATGCAGATGATGATGATGTAGCTGCCGTCGTCGTTGTTGTTGTTGCTGTTGCCGCCGTGCCGCTGCCTGCCGACGATGTACGCGAGACGCTTGCATGGCCTGGCCGCATCGACTGCTGCTGCTGCGTAGGAGTTGTGGGCTGCAGCAGCGGCGAATCGAGGCTACCATTGCCACTGGCATTGGTGGCGCCAACGCTGCCAGTTGCTGTTTGTGCGCGCGTCAGGAACCAGCAGTTCATGGGTGTTGGTTTGCCTTTCATGACAACCGGTCCGCGATATTCCAAATGAAATGACTCATCTTGGTTGATCTCCTGGCATAGCAAGCTGTAAGATAGCAAAGTGAGTAAAGCAAGTTAGTTGGTTGGCATTACATGGCGCGATTTATAGCATATGGTTAAGGTTTTGTGAGTTTTAGTAGAAAATGAACTGATTTATAGAATGGAGTCTTTGAACTGAATCTTTGAACTAACTGCTTGGTGGTAATGCACTTTTTTAAATTACCAAAGTTCTTAAATATATATGTTATACATGAAGTTAGCTCCTAAGGCGGAGCAGGAAGACAACTCTCATAATAGCTGTTTCAAGAGAATCAAAATTAACCATACTTTTTCATCTGACACTCACAAAAAGCAGCACTGCACCATTTCACTTCCCTCTATGCGCCCAACTCTATATCCAACTAGGACATAAAAGAAACTCTATACTTAAATTTTCATTAAAGAAAACTGCAACGTATTTGTGCGAATGAAAAATTGTCTGTCCTATTCATGCAACTGCTTGCCAGCCTGCAACTAACTCCTTGAGCTGCTGAAAATTTATTGTCTAACAAGCTGCTAATGCACTCGAAGCCATGGCTGCTGTGGCAACACTTGTGTGTCGAGATAAATTCCACTTATACGGGCTTATTTCAGATGCAGCGCAGGCACACAAACACCCACAGACTCGCATAAGCCACAAATATATTCCGTTTTTATGTGAGCCCATAATATTATGTAAATGTTTTTGTTTGCATTTTGATTCTCACATGACTACACATTGCATTATTGCAATTTGTTCAAGGATATCAAAGTTTTATGGAGTGGCCACAAATTCACATTTCCGCTTCCGCTTTGACCGCATCGGTTGCATCGGTCGCATCGGTTTCGCTTTTAACACATGGATACTAAATATTTGATGGAAAATGTGAATTCATATTATATTGATTATTTTACGTTAAAATTGCATTAAATTGAATTTATTACCGAAGTCTGTGCATTTTAACAGCCCTATCCGATACATGAAAATAATATGATTGCCTGGTGGAGAGCAAAAAATAAAAATTGAATCAATCAATGTAGTAAACGATGATGGAATACTCTGTTTCAATGTCAAAACTGCAATAATTATGATATTTGCACTTAAATTTTGTATTAAAGTTGGTAGAAGTTCAGCTAAATGGAAAGTTGTTGAGTTGTTAGTGATAAATAGTCTTTATAAGGTTCACAATAATCTCTATAGGCCAACTAGGAATAGTTGAAACCGGGTAGACCATTTTAAGTGGAAGCATTTGTTTTTGAAAACAATTATTGAAGTTATTTTTTACTTCGGTTTAAGGGGATATGCTTAAGGTACTTTTTGAATATTATATCGTGTAAATGATCAGCTTTGGCCTTGAGCACAAAATGTGTTTTTTACCCATTTTCCATATTTTTGGCCAAAGTATCGGTCGATACGGCATAAATTTCGCGGCGCATCTTGATTTTAATTTGGGCTATGATGCCACAAAATAGTTAGATTGGATGATTTTGGAGTTCAAATTACTATTTTTCGATACTACAAATCCGGGAAACAATGGCCGCAATAAATCCATGCATTATGGCTTGCTGCGCCATCTTGTTGAAAGCAGAGGACATTGCCACGAACAATTGAGCATCACAAAGTCTGTTATCATTCACGGTTGTCATTGCTCCATCAACATCTTCAAATAAATTGGGGCCGATGATCATATAACCTAACACCACACCCAACAAGCACTTTTGGATCGTATAGAGGCTGTTCTTCAGTTAACTGAAAGTTGTCAGTGGCATAGAACTGCCACTGATATGGTAAGCTTTATTTCTAGAAGTCGAGTTCGTTGTTAAGCATTTCAATGATCGGTTTGGCATAAATGACACGACGCGGACAGTCCATTGGGCTTAGTTCGTGTGCCATTTGAAAGTTGTCATCGAAAATTACCTTTTTGGGATCAAGGTCTGCGAGGAAGGCCTAGGTGGTCATTTGAATGATGTTGCATTTCACATATAATGGCATAAATTAAACTTAATATTTGAAATAAAACCGAAATTCCAATTCTGAGTGTATTTTATTGCAATTTACTTTTGAAAGTTAAAAATGAAAAAACCTATATTATCAGAATTCACAAACGTTCGCACTTTAAACTTAATTTTTTTGCACGAAACGCATGATTATTTTTCACAAGTGAGAAGTTATTTTTAATGCAAAGCAGAACAAAATCGACATGTTCTTTTGGTGTGAACTGTTTCATGGTTGTCTTGGAATGACACTTCCAAAGCGGTGTGGCTTTAGTGGATCATGAACTTCTTCTAAAAGTTATAGAGTTACCCGCTGCTTTCACTTTATATGGCCTACCATGAGCTCTTCCATCGAATTAATTGTCTTAAAATTACGCTTTCAATGCGGTATGATATAAGTCGATCTCGAACTGCTGCTAAAAGTTAGATAGTTACAGAGTTACCTACTGACTTCACTTTAAGTGGCCCACCCTGTATTTACACTTAAACTTTGTACTAAAGTCGTGTAAGTTAAGCTGAATGGAAAGTGCTTGTGTTGTTAGGCAAAACAAAAGTCCTTATAAAGCTCACAAGATTCTTTATTATCCAATTAAGCGTATTCACTTAATTATGACACAAATACTCTACAATATTTGTATACCCTATAAATTTCCTTTGGCCATCCCCTGACAAATCAATATACTTACGTTTTTCCGGCCTATAAAATGCGGCGCATTTTTTTATTTTGGCATCCAATGAAGTGCATTCAATTATGCACTTTGATTGCTGATACAGCAAAAGCAGACATTGGTTTTTCTTCAACTCAACATTCGTACTACTCGACGATACTCAATAAACTGTACTACCATATGCACTTTTGCCTCAATTTAATTTTATTTACTTCCAGGCCAAAAACATATATATATATATATAAACACATATCGACATATACAGCAGATACAGATATGTATCCGTATCTGTCTGTCGCTCTTAATTAACTTTGCCTGTGTGTGTGCGCCTGCCACATATGTATGAATACTTCAATATTTGTTCAATATTTCATTGTCAAGGCAAATATTGAAACAAATACAACTACAATAATAAGGCTGGCATGCTGAAGTACGCACATGCTCATGGATGATACATTTATAATATGTAAATAATTAATATTGAAATTAATGTGAAAATCAGAAATTGAATCAATCGCAAATTCAAGTGGAAGCTCTCTCAAGCTCAAACACTCGATACGCTACGCTAAAGTATGTACTTTAAGGCGGAGATTTTGGATTAAGTTTATACAATACTTTACAAAACTTTCTGGCTTCCATTAAGCGTTTAATGAGCCGGAAACATTGTCTTTAACGCCATTACGAAACAAATTATTTCCAAACGCAGCAAAAACTTTTGCAAACTTAAAGGGGCGAAAAACACACAAAACGCCAACATAATCTTGGTTTTTATGTGACATATTTATGGTGTGCTAAAAATTTAAGATACCCTTCTATACGAAACTGGTGATTCTTTGAAACTTGTTTAAGATGCGTTTGTAGGACAAAGAATATGTGCAGTCTGCTAGTTACAACGATTTCGCACAAAGCACTTTCATTCTTGAGTCGGCTTCACTATTTCTTAATTTTATGATAAGACCCTCATTCGCTTTTCAAAAATATTTTATTTCAAGCGTTTAACTTTCAAGTAGTGCTTACAATTCTCTTAGTCATGGTTATATCGAGTAAAACAATATTTGTTATTAATTGGATGTCGTGTTACTTGAATTCAAAAACTTTTGAATTTTCAGACTAAAAAGACTTGTAGTGGTCCATTTTTTCAGATTAGAAATTTGATATCTCATGGAAAATAATTGCATCAATCAATCATTATTTGCTTAGGCGACATTATTTCACATCGTTGTACTTTAACATGGTACGATAGATTAAGCAGCCAAGGTACTTCCTATCTTTGTAAAATCAATTTCAATTTGTAGCAACGATTAGGCTTGAGTGGTTCAAAAGTTGTTATTTAATGGTAAACAGGATACAGTAAAATAATAAAAGCGAAAAATAAATACAAATAACATCAGAAGAATAGCTAAGGACTAAAAAATATTTCGTTTGATCCATCCGTACAAGGTATTTTGGTTTATGATTTGGGTTAACTTCGTTTAGTAGCAAAATTGGTAATAGAGTACGTCAATTTCATCCAAAAAATAGACCGCAAATTAGATGATTTGTTAGGCTTTATTGTGTTCAAAATTTATTAAAAGGATCGTTACTGAAGTCGGGGCGTGAGTAGGACATGCAACTCAGATATTAGACCAATAAATGACGAAAGGGACCAAAATTATGAACAGAAAACTTGCGGATCAAGCATATTGCATCAATGATCAAGCAATATAATAATCTACCAACACACGGTGGCATTATTTTTCGTAAATATTTGATAAAAAATACAACAAATAAAATCCAAACATTTCGGATGGTTGTGACTATTATATCTTCAGTTCGGGTAAAAAAATCACTGCAGGGATCTCGATTCAGCAGCTGTATATCAAAATGTTATATATCAATATCACAAATATCTTTAATTCAATCAAACGCTGGCATAAGTGTATTGTAGTAGATAAAGATTACTTATAAAACTTTTTATCGATTTGGAAACATAAACTTTTAGTTTTAATTTTCTGAATAAAAATCTTGAGCAGTATGTTTAGGAAAGATGTAAAAGGCGTGCAATTAATGAAATAAAAAATCTAAACTCTAATAATCTTATAAATAATGTTACAATACCTTCATTTGTTTCAAAGATATGGCTTGTCAAAAGTAAGTTTTAAAATAAAAAGATTCAATAACAAAAAAGATTTAAAAATTAGCTAACAACAAATATTTTTTTTAATTCAATAAATTTCAGCATAATTCGTTTAAAGTTTTAGAAATAGTTTTTGTTTATTTTGTAGAAATTTAAGTAAAAATATGATTTTAAGAAAATTCCGTATCCGCTTAAGTTTTCCCATTGAGCCGAATTAGCCATAAAATTGGATACATGCCACCAAAGGCGCCTTTTGCGTTCAAGTAGTTTTTGTTGCTTTAGAAAAATATGCAGTTTCAAATAGTTTAAATTCTTCCTCAAAGACTTGTATTCTTTCTCTATCAAAAAACTTCTTGCAGCTCATGTATATCCACAATATTTTTAATTAAGTTACAATTTCATTTAAAAATATTTATGCAACACACAAAAAAATGTTATTACTTCACTTAAATAGATTAACCAAGTGCGACCGTTTAATAAATATTTTTAATTACACTCATTGCGTACATTCAATTTAATTAATATTTAACAGCATTTTTATGAAGCATTTAAAAAATTTTATATGTAAATAATTAATGCATTCATTTTGGGCAACAAAATAAACGAATTTTTATTCAAATTTTTGCCAAAGCGCCAAAGAGCAGAACATTTAAAGAGCGCGTAAACGTAGCGCCAAACAAACGCTTGGTGGGGGCGTTAAGAGCATAAAAAAGAGCGCGCGATGAGCGCAACTAAGAGAGAGCTGCAGAAAAACAGCTGTGTGCTCTGCGCCGAAATTAGCTTTTGTTGTTTTTGGCACTGCAGTCGCTGCTTTGACGCCGCTCGAGCGAGTTATTAAGTGCACTAGACATGCTTGAAAATTTTTGTTTAATTTAAAAAAAAAAGCACGTGTGTGAATTGTTTTACCGTATTCGACATTTCACAAAATGCACTAATATTGTGGAAAATTAACTAGAAAAGTGTTAAAAATTATGTGATTTGTGTTTGAGTGCGCTTGTGTCAGCAACCAACTGTTTGCGCTCTTTTGTTTTAACTTTATACAATTTTGTGGAATTTAATGTAATACCAAAGTCAAAGTGTTTTCCTTGAATTCATTGCTGTTTTGCTGTATTGTATTGTCAAAAGTATTCCCTTGAATTGGCGGCAAAACCGGCTGTGGTACGTATTAATTTGTATATATCGCCATGTCAGTTGTATGCTCTTACTTTTGGCCTATGTGATTATATTGCGTTGGTGTGGAAAAATGTAAAACATAAAGAAGCTAAATTAAAATTAGGAGAGAGAGAAGTCACTGATAAAGCTGAAAAATTATCGCAGCATCGAGTCTTAGGTTAAATTTCAATATATTGGAAAAATTATGTTGGATCTTAAAATAATTTTTTTCGGCTACCACCGCTGGTGCACATTGAAAAATATGTTTTTGTCTAATGAAATTTTATAAATCATTTAAATCTCCAATTAAAATTTTTTTTTTATAGAATTTTTTATCTTTTTATTATTTTAGCAAAATAAAAAACAAAAGTTAATACCATTCTGAGGTTTAAGATTTGTTTTCAAAAACATTACTTTTCAAAAAAAAAATATATATAAGGTTAAATAAATTTGCTTCAACATGGTTATAAAATAATTTATTATTGCCGTGCGAACAACCAAGTAGATTTTTTTTTATAAAGAAATAACACCCAAAAATAAATAACAAACCATCGTTTTAAATATTAAAAGTTTAGTACTTAAAGTGCACGCCAATTTGGTATATTGTATAAACATGGGTAAAAAAAGTAATTTATTTTTGCTGTCCAAACAATCAAAAAGTTTTTTCTGCATAAAGAAATCACACAAAAAAGTAACTAATAACGAGCATTTTAAAGCTTAAAGCCTTAGTAGCCAAAGTGCATGCAAATTGATGATAATGCGTATCTCTCTTTCTCGCTCTCTCTGTCTCTCTATCTTTCTCAGTCTCTTTCTTTTCGGTTAAGAATCAAAACTTTTTATATAGATTTAAAATCGAATTAAACAAATAATAAACTGTTCAGGCAGACAGTGTATAAAGTAGTCGTTTTGCACCGCCCTCAAGTAACTTCTTTTACAAGTTTGCTCTGCCTTTCTTATGTTGGCATGTCATTGCCAGCATGAAAAAATCAATATGCTCTCTTAGAGCGAGCGCATTTTGTTTTAATGCTCTCAATCGCGTAGCAAATATTACAGTTATGTAGCTGTCACCGCTCTTTACTGTTTGTTTAACAGTTAATCGCCGCATTTGTTGCGTTCCGCAGTTCTCTTCGCGTTTATTTTGTGTTTTTAATTTTAAAAATATAGTATTTTTTCCAGTAAAAACAAAAAATTTCATTTAGTTAGTTATTGACTTTGATTGTAACATGTTCTTGCAGTTATTTGTTGCGTTCGAGCAGCTTTTAAGTCAATTTAGACGCCAAGTACAGCGTGTGCGTCGTTTACTGGAAACGCTTTACTACGGCTTCCCAAAATCACCAGCCAAAAAACGCTTGAAGAATCCGCAGAGTGCACGTTGTCGTGCTGCATACCAGAACGCCTATATAACCAGACGTCAGCTGGTCATGGATTATGTATTTGAGTGTTTTTTCAATGATACCTTCGAGAAGATAACACGTAATGGACTGCAGGATCGTCAGGCTCGGCGAGATGTATTGGATCATCTGAGCGCCGTTATAAAGGGCTGCAGTGAGGGTCAGAATATGCAAACGGATGAGGTGGCCAGTATTGCTGTGACGGAAGCTATACGCTATCACAAATTAGCCAAGGATGGCAATGGCCATGTGAGTAAAATTCAAGATTAAACTTAAGTAATCCTCTGCCTAGGGGTGGTAGGCTACCCCTTGGCATGACACTTTCCGACACAATGCAATTAATTTGCATTTTAATTTTCATATTAAACGATTTTGCTCTAAACTTTTGCCACAGGTTTGCCTTATGGGCAAGTATCATAATATCCTTTATATAGCATTACGTACATGCTGGGACTGGGGAGTACGCGATTCGGCCGTAGTTGTGCAGTTGTTGGGTAAGTTGCAAGAAATTCGGGTTTCGTAATTAAATATGCCGTGTGTGTTTGAGTGTGTTTGACTTTCTCTGCTGTTTTTGCAAATTTTAATGAATTCGGTTTTAAGCAATATAGTTCGCCCCTAAGCATGCAACAGTTTAAGTTTAATCGCATGTTTATACACTGTAGCAAAAGCGTAGTAGGGTATTATAGAATTGTGGAATGGAGAATGACATTGACTCTAATCAATCAAGTTTGATTTGATTTTTTGAGAACTTTAAGAAATCTTTTTAAATAGCTTTTTTAGGAGGATTCACCAGAGCTCTTACTGGCTGAGTAATTTTTCCTGACCTCCGTACTTGATTGTTTATAAAAGACACCACAAAATAAATGTACCACAAATGCGAATGATTTTCATAGAGTTTAAATATATATATATCTAAGGGTACGTAAAGAATTATGATAATGGCTAGAGCAAGTGAGATTTTTCATACGGAGTTTTAAAATTGACGGCTTGTATCCAAAAATTTACCGAAACAATGGAACTTTGCAGTGATATGAAGTTGAAAAATTTTATATTTTCAGATCAATTTCAAAGAAAAATAAAGGAGATTCCATGACTACGGTCTCTATCTCTATTATTAATAATATTTATGAAGTATTGCGAACTACAGTTTAGAACCGAATCCGAGCGGCGGTGTCTAGAATCAATACAGATTTTCCCAGATAAATAGCGCCGCCCATTTATTTGCCAGCTAGTGTGTTACCGAACCAACGACCTTTCTGTTTAGAGGCGAGTACACTACCCTCTTGAGGCCCATATTTCTATTTTCGGATAATTGTCGCCACACTTTAACTTAGCAGTTTGCAATTTTAAACATTAAGAAACTTGCAGTACTGTAGGGTATCTGAATGTCGGCAGGACTACGTTTAATTGAAATGTTTTTTTTTCCTAATTGGCAGTAAAATTTCGTTAGCAAAATGCTAAGAAGACGCATTGTTCTTGTGTTTGTTGTTGTTGGGTGCAGGAGCAAGCGTAACGCATCGTAAAAGTTGTAAAGTGCCTTAAAGTGTTGCAAGTTATTTGGGCCATGTTGTGTGTGTGTGTGTGTGTGTGTATCTGGCTGTATCTTTGTTTGTATGCGTGTGTAGCGGGTTCGTTATAATTAAAACGCTGCGTAAAAGTTGCTGGCAAGAAAAGTGGCAGAATTAATGGCATACTCTGCACATTGTTACCCCGCAGACTCAGCTAGCAGGCAGGCAGCCAAGTGCCCGATGTGTGTGTGTGTGTGTGAGTATGTGGTAACACTTTTTGGGCAGTACTAACGACTCTTTTCGTTGCGTTCTTCTTGTTGGCAGTGCAGCTGGCCAGTTGACTCTGCTAGCTGGTACCAATTGGGTAGCACGTTTGGGGTATGAAAAAAGACTCAGTGTTGGTATCTCAATGCGTGGATTTAACCGCTTTGAGTCGAGTATCAAATTGTTGCAATGCTTGCCGAATCCAACCCTCTAAGGTACAGTTTGGATGAGTTGCATTCCAAGACCCTTCTTTTATTGGGCACACAACAACATGCCGTCTGTATATTGTGTTACGCACTTTTACTCTTTGTGAGGGTAATGTAGTATGTGTTGGGGACGACAATTTATTTGAGTAAAAAAATATATAATTAGCTTTTTGCTTCGGATGCGCGCATCTGTGGAACTACCTAATTTTGAACATTTAACAAAAAGTGGACGAATTTCATACACAGAAGGAAAGCAGATTATAAAAATAAAATAATTTCAACCTTCATGGAAAATTCTGATAGTACAACAAACTAAAAAAATAAAAATCCATAAAAAATAAATATTTAAAATGGGATTGATCTGTACAACTAGCTAGACTTTTTGTTGATTCAAGTAAATATCTTAGAGTAACTAAAATTCGTTACCTCGGACTCATCTTTAAGCTATCTTTTTGCTCTCTATTTTTTTGCTGCTGACATTTTGTTAGCTTCCGGTTGTTGTTGCTGGTGGTCCTGCTACGCCTTGTTGCAGCAGCATGCTAACATGCTTGTAGCAGCCCCCCTATCTCTCCACCTCACTCTATCGCTTTCTCTCTCTGCGTGTATGTCACTGTGTTTGCGTGCGTATGTGTGGACTGTGTCCTTTTGGCATATTTGCAGTGCTGTGCTTTGGCTTTCATGTTTTGTTTTGTCCGTCCGTTCGTCAGTGCGTTTTCCCCGAAAAGCCAAACCCACAGCCAAAAACCAATTCATGCAACAAGTGCCGCTGCCTAATTAGCTGCTTTGGGGCAACATTTTCATTCAGCTGTTGCCTTTTTGATTGCATTTAGCCCACTCTTAGCCCACGTTTTATACTCTGCTATCTCTTAACACTACCTACTACCACTACTCCACAGTTGCCATCTTTGAGTGCGAAAAAACCTTTGAGCGTATTTTTCTTGGTGCTTTATTTGGACCAAATGCGCCACATTTCATTGCTGGCTGGCGCAGCGATTTCCAGGATCAAGTGAGTTGCCAAATCCATTAACCGGTCGTGTGTTAAGCATTTTATTCCATTGTTTTCAAATCCACAGCATGAAAATATACGCGCCATGGTTTATTTTTTGAAGCATGCCACGAGCGAGCAGCTGACGTTGCCAGTTTTGGTGCCACGCTACGAACGCGAAATGCGACTCAGGTGAGTGTACAATGTTTGGCTGGGAGGGAGGGTTTGCTTGCTGCAGCAACTGGCTTAAACAAGCAAATTTATGGCCTACAGTTGATGCCAAATTTAAAGACAGCGTCTGAGGGCGAGGCTTTTGAACTTTTGACATGAAATTCGATAACATACAAAAGGCGACATGACATCAGATACACACACAGTCAGAGTTGAAACAACCACGCAGTCACATACACATGCATATACGACCTACGAGTATATAAATATTGGGCCCAAGACGCTGACAATGAATACAATACCTAGTTTGTATCTATTGCTTGTAGCTATATATATAAGTATAGGTATATATGGCAAGATTTCTGACATTAGATGCCTGAAGCTCGCAGGCAACATACAAACCCAGTCCAGACACATTTGTGGCAAGCTAATTGGTAACTAGCTCATGCCCAATCCGCACACATAGCTATGCCATGCACAGGTGCGCGATATATGACTATGTGGTTTTACGCACCAAAAGCTCCAAAGGCTTTGTTTGAAAGTGGCAGGCAGGCAGCCGGGCAGGCAGGACTCTGTCTTGTAGCTTAAGGACGTTAGGGGAATTGAGAGTAATGCAATAAGAGCAACAACAAGAGGCACAATGACAGAAATTGTGAATAAAAGGATTTTAATTAAATTAATATATGTCTAGGTATATGTGAGATATATATATATGTATGTGTAGCTGGAGTACATGTGCTGTTTGGCTGCCATAATTGAGTAAAAGATGGCGACACTTTACACGCACTCATACACACACACACACAGAAACAATGGCGCACTCAAACACACTTTGAGCCGCGCACAGTGGAAGGAAACTTTAAATTGTTCTACAATAATTTCATTTCAATAAAATAAATTATTAACTAGCAGGGATAAGATTATCCCGGAGAGCTATGAAACAACCACTCTTTTTTTGTGGTAGTCTTTTTGACTTTGTAAGCACTAAAATCACAATATGCATTCAATTTTTTTAAACTTTAAAAATAACACGAATACCATTGAATTTAAAATTTTTAGAAGACATATTTGTATTGAAATTGTTTAGAAGTTTCATTTAATTTGTGATTCTATAACTTTAAACTTTATTTTTTCGTACTTTTTTTTGTAATTAAAATTCTTTTGAGACTCTAGTAAATATTGTGTAGTTTACGTCAAAAATATGTTACAAGTTATGTCCCTAAGCAGTTTGATTTTTTAAAATAATATTGGTACAAGCAGAGTTTTTAAAATAACAGCCAATAATATTGGAAATAATTTGAGTTAAACAAACGTAATTTTGCCAAACATTTGCAGCAGAATTTCCCAAGACTATGCGGTCAAAGGCTAAGCATGCACATGGTATTATAAATAACTATTCTGTGTTCAATAGCGTGTCGTTCTCTAGATCTGCATCCTAACTAATCCGATTATTACACAAGTTACATTTTGTTGGCTTAATCGTCTAGCTTGACCACTGTGGCATGTGCCTGCACTCACACAATGCTCTCAATCACAGTGCTGGCCCCCGTACGTTGCGGCTGTGGCAGCGGCTGTTGGTGTCATGTATAATTAAGATTTTCACTTCTAACACGAGTCGCTCCAGTTACGCCTCCCCGTACCTTCTATCAGTGCCCCCAACTTCCTTCCTCATGCGTTTGCCTGCTATTTCCTGACATTACTTTTACTGTGGTTTGACTTGGCTTGACGTTTGTCTCATTTTTTTTGTGTTTTGTTTTATTTTATTTTTTATTTTTTTTTTGTATTGTTGCCGACACAAACAGAGAACTACACATTACGCAGAGACAGAGAGAGAGAGTTTAGATGTGTATGTGTGTTGGTGTGTGTATCTGTGTTTGTTGAGATAAGCTGCAAACCAGCAGGCAGCAATGTAAACCTTTGTTACTTTGGCTTTGTTTGGCAGCACTTCGTTGGATTAAAGTCAAAAATGCGTGTAATAAGCGCACAAAGCTGCTGCTGCAACATACACACACTCACACACACACAAATACATGCGGCTTATATATAAACATATGTACACACACACACACATATATATATATAAGCTCAAATACATGCTGAGCCAAGCAACAAGACAAACTGACTGACAAAACATTAAGACGACATTTATGATGCCCTCTCTAACGCTTTTGCCTGACATTGTTTTCTTTCAAGCCATGGCCAAGAGTCGAGCCATGAATAAGCGTTAATAGCGCCAACTGTGCATGGCTATGTGTATGCGTGTGTGTGTTTCTGTTTCGGTGTATCTATGTGTGCGTGTGTGTGCAAGTGTGTGTGCCGACAATGTTTTGACAAACCAAAAGAGTAGAAAAAAAAAATGCATAAATCTGCGGTGACATGAAGAATTATTGCATGTAAGTCTCTACTGACTGGATTAAGCGCCCCAGCTCAGCTCTCATTACAATAACCAGTTGGATGATCTACTTCTGCTTTGCATAGAGCGAAATTTGTTTTCAAATAAATATTGAATGTTTCACAATAATGTGTTGGGGAATTATGTTAATTCATCTCAGTTGGCTGAATGACAACATGTGGTATGCGTTATATTTCAGATTTAATTTTATTAGAAGGAATTAAGCTGGGATTGCTTTTATGCGGTAGCAGAGTGTTACGTTATGTTCAAAGAATCTATAGTTTTTTTTTGTGCGATTTTTTAAAACATTCTCAAAACTAAGAAATATGTTTAATAATAAACTTATACCACTTGGCTATAGCCATCGCACCAGAGCTGCTCGAGGACAATGGGAACCTACAGTTTACAGTCGAATCCGAACGATGGTGTCTTTAATTAATATAGATTTTTATAAGCAAATAGTTTCTATTTATTTGCTAGCTTTGCCACGGCTTCGGGTTCACAGGCCCACTACGCAACCGAGGCCCTCAAGCACCATTTTTGGTCATAAATAAAATAATAAATTAATAACAAAAATAAGCCAAATTTAATAAAAGCTTTTCCCATGTGGTGTCCTGGAAAGAACGACGGAAATGTCTGCCTGGACTTAGTAGAGAAGTAGTCAGATATAGGCAATCTTGCCATAATACCTAACCTGAGGCTGGCTCATCCTTAAAATCTCAAAGATCAGGGTAATCGATAAGTTAAGTGGTCTGGCCATCAGGGAGTATGGTGCATAATATAACATATCCATAAGTCAAAAACCTCGCATTTGTTGGCATCAGCTATGGCATAATACATGATCGGAATACCTCAACGCTAAGGCGCATACCGACATATTTTGAAGAACATAAACTAATACTATGTGGGATTAAGGAAGAAGCTTCAAATTAACAAAAAATTTTACCATAAATTTGAGACCAATATTGTGCTTCTAGTCGGGTATAGGGCATTTTTGCATGTGATGATTTAAAGTTAGTTTTTTTTTTTCTTGATAACTTAATATATCTGCAATACATTGATCCTAGAGCCCTCTCCTATTTGAGAGTCCCGCTGAGTATGAAACTATTTACAGCCTTTGCAGTAAACATTCAATTTAATACAAATTCCGCTGCAACTGAAAGTGAGTGAGAATAAACCCCAGAGTACTGTCATAACCACAAAGGCTGTGACACATGTTTTGCTCACACTATTTTTGTGATGCATTTTTTTGCCTGAAGGAATTTAAATTTGACAGGAGGAGTGCCCTATTTGTTTGCTTCCCCAATTTTCATAAAGTTTTTGTAAAACCTAAAAAATCAAAGAGTTGCTAAATATTTTTGTTAGTTTTGTGTAAGTTGAAATTGACTTGATGTGAATGTAGTTAAATTCAAGTTGGGACTGAAAATGTATATGCATTTTTTACAAGCTTTTATACAGGCAGATGAAATGCAAGATTATAACTGCAATATACAGGTTGTTGTTTGGAAGTTGAACTTTTGAATATTAGTCATTTGCAAATATGTGCGTTCTACCATTAAAACAATATGGTAATATTCGCCTTGGTCATCGCTCCAAAGGTGGGTTATGAAGATATCTTTATTAGGAGCAGTTCGAAGAGAACAGGGACCTACAGTTTATAGCTAAATCCCAAATGGTGGTGTCCTTAAATTATAGATTTTTTGCTAGCTATGCCGTTGCTAGAGCACAGCATCAGGGCATCGAAACACCGACATTCTGATTTAGGGGCGAGTAAGCAACCACAACGCTATTGAGGCCCACGTTGTTTCTTTAGAATAATTATATTCCTATTTGAGAATAGAATTTTTTATTTATAACTTAATCGCACAAAGCCATAAAAATGCTACTTTGGGCATTTGGAAGAAAGCCTAAATTTTGTGACAAATTTGCGTCTTGTAACCTTTCCGAACATTAATAAAAGTAATTATAAAAAAGGGGGCAAAATAAATTTTAATACTAAAATAGTTGAGAAACATAAGAACAAAAGATCGAACTTTAAACTTAGTTATAAAAGAAAAAAAATACAGAGTTGAACTACATAAAAACCGCTTAAAAAGCCAATTGCCTTAAAAACATTTCAAAGCACAATCGATGTTAAAGCTACAGTTTCTCTGAAACCATCAATCTTAAACAAATCAAGCTTAATTCCATCTTCATTGTGGCCATAAGAAAATTGTCACAGCTTTTAAGGCTATTACGGTCCGTTCAATTACCAAGCGTTTTGTAAAAGACTGCAACAATTTTTGGCGTGTAAATTTTGTTGTGACAAGTTTTTATCGTTTGGCAATAAAATTGGAATGATTTTTTTTTTTTTTGCTGGCAATTCGTAAATGCGCTTATCGCGTGCTACAGCTGAGCCAGGACAATAACTAGGTGTATGTGTGGGTGTGTGCGAGTGCGAGTGCGTATCTGTGTTAGATGGACACCTTTAGATACACGCTTTATTGCAGATTTCTGTTTTTATTTGTCTATTTTTATGTCAAAGGCATAAAAGATAGCGCCAACAACAAAAACAATGACAACAAGAAACTGTGTGTGTCTTGATTGTGTTTGCTTTAAGTGCATTGTGGTACATGCTAATGCTACCATTGCGTATACGCAATGTGGCACAAACAAAACTAAAGCGTTGGACAGCTTTATGACTAAGCCAACTAACAAAAGCCAATGGCCAACAAAATGTGACATTGAAGCTACAAAAAAAGCAAATTCCAACAACAAGAGCAGCAGCAGCAACCAGAGCAGCAGAAGCAGCTTAATTGTCCTTTGGCCAGGACCAAAGCACGTGCGTCTGTGCCTGGTGGCTAATGGAGCGTTCACATTAAAAATGCTCGTTAAAGCCAGCCATGTTATAGCCATTAAAGTCTTTTGCTGCTCGTTTAGGCCTAAAAGCAACAAGCAACAAGCCCGAAACAAGCCAACAACTAACAACTATTTGTGGTTTTGTCTCACGCTCACTCTTCTTCTCTCTCGTCCTGACAGATTTATTGATGTGCCCATCGAGTCTTGTGGCCATTCCTCGCCTCTGCGCATAGCATTGCAAGCAAATAATCCGGAATTGCTGCTCATTCTGCTAAGGTAAGTTGAGCATTAAAAATCGCATATAGCGAGTTGCACTTGCAAGATGGCTCGCTGGTTGGTTGTTTGGCTGGCTGGCTGGCTGGCTAACCACTTCAATTAGCGGGAAATATGCAAAGCTAACGGCACTTGGTGGCGCCGCAATGCTTGCAACATAAAACTCAAGGCGCTTAGCATAAGTAAGTGCTTTGCGAGGGTTTTGTATAAATGTCAACACGCTGATGTTGCAACCGCAGCAGCAACAACAACAACAACAAGCGCAACATCAAACAGACTGACACTGACACCATGGACCGGACTTGAGTAGCAAAACACAAAAAATAGAATCATAATTTACGCTGTCGATGTGCTATGCGACTAGCTGATACACTGCCAGTAGTTAGCCAGACGGACGAATTTTATTTTAAATGTAGCGCAAGCCATGTCGCCACGTTTCATATTTCTTAAAATTATTTCCAAAAAACTTTGACTTTCTTAAAATTACTAACAGAAAAATTGCTTTAAGGCAAAGTTAACTAACAGTGGGCGACTGTCTAGGGATAAAGCAATTAATCCATTAATGAGAAAATGCCGTATAAAGCTATATTTTGAATAGAGATCTTTATAAAAAAAGTTTATTACAGTAGAAGTCTTTTAGGAAGATTAAAAAATTAGGTTTTCTCGGTATTGTAAGGAAAGAGCGTTTGAGTATTATATATTTTGTGATCTAATTAGGGTCTTATTATACCCCCCATGGGTCCGAAAGCTTGGACCGGATGATTAGAGTTGACGCTATACCCATCTTCATCTGTCTCCTCATGCGCTTGGTAATGAGCATGCTTCATTTATAGATAGGTGATTCAGGCTACTTTGAAAAAATTGAACCCTTTAGTTCACAAACTTATTTGATTATAAAATTGTGCAGAATTTGGCTATATTTGGATGATATAAAGTATCTTCAATCATGATACAGATGATTGGAAATGAAAATATACTCATGTCCAACTCTGATAATATGCTGATTTTATATATACCCCAAAAAGTCAAACGCTTTAGTTCATCAATTTTTGTCATGACTTGTGTCAACTTTGAGAAAATTATTTTATATTAAGTACGATTCGTATGGTTAGAGATGACGATATACCCATGTTAGGCTGTGCGTCTCACAGTGGTCCCAAGAGCCTTAAAATCGTGTCATGAGTAGAAATGTTCGAAAATCATTTAAATAGGGGCTTCATAGGCCATGAAACCCGAATCTGACATTGAAATTTCGGTCAACAAAATCGCTGTCACGAAATGGCGGTTAATATGAAAGAAGCTTTACTTTCATTTCGGAAATTTATATACTTAAGATTTATGGGTCAAGAAATCAAAATCTCATTTCTTAACTATAAAAAAAAAATAGTTGGTGACGTTTGATGATGATTTATGCTGATAGCGTAAAAAGTTGTGTGCAGAGTTTTATATTGTTAAGGAATAGAAGTAAGTAAACGATCAAGAAAGTTTTATAACGCAATTTTTATTACGTTGACTTGTGTTGTTTATTTGTAAAACAATTTACAGTTCTACATTTGCAAAAAAAAATGCAGAAAACTATAGTCGTTTCTATAACCAACCCAACAGCTTATTAACTCGTACTACCAAAATGCCACAAATCTTTAATACACTGCATCATCTGACTAAAGTGTATACTAAAAATGAAAAATTATCATTAAATATGAAAGTCGCTGCCAAAGTGAATTTGCATGACAAGGCGGAGGTCTAGAGGCAGACTTGGGTGTACGGGCCACAACCACAATAACGACGATGTCGTCTCCGGTTTGTCTCATGGTCGCTGGGCGTTATGGAAAACTAACGCAGCTTAAAATAAAAAAAAATTGCAAGTATGCACTCAAAAACAACAAAAGCTACAAAGCAAAAAAAAAAGATTGCATAAAACAAGAAAAAAATATTCATAAATTTATTTATGTAAACGCTTGTTGTTCTTGTACTCTTTGTTTGGCTGTTTCTGTTGTCCCCCGCTCGGCTATCGGGTTTTCTTTGCTGGGACTGCAAAAAGTTTTCTACTTGCCGTTAAATTTTTTACTTATTTTTATACCCTTTCTTGAGGGGAAAATCAAGATCATAGGAGAAACTAAAAAATACTTAGTCTATCAAGCAGCTGTTTGGTAATATATGGCTGCACTGACAATGTTGTTGAAGAAATCGGGATTTTATGATTATTATCTCAAAGTTTATACCCTAGAAGCAAGTGCTATGCACCATATGGTATTTCGAGAAGCTAAGGTCAATAACGTTAAAAGATCTGAATCATTATGTATTAAAACAGTTTTTGGTTAGAAATAAAAAATGTGATGGCTTTTTAAAAATTTGATTTTGAAGTTATATTAACATATTGAAGTGGAGAATTTTTTTTGTTGAAACTCCAACTTAAAGATGATAAAAATATTTTGTTAATAAATCTTGTTGTACATAACAATTTTCAAGAATAAAGTAACTCGAAATCCTCAATTTGTTAGCATTAGCAGTAAATTTCAATACATAAAAATAATAATATATTCTGTAGATATACCCAGGCACTATTTTAAAGTATTTGATTAGCTTTTTAATAAAAAAAAATTTTAAATCAAATTTGGTTTAAATTGATTGATTTTATTGGATAACTTTCATTAGCCATAACATTAAAAAGCTCTACGATCATATGTTATTTTAAGTTAAGAAAAAAAATGTATTAGGCTTTTGAAAGTGAATTAAAACTTCGATTTTTTTAAACTTTAGTTTCTCGCTTATTTTCTCTGATTTTATTATTATTTTCTCTGTATTTATTTATTTTATTTTCCCTTGACTGGCTGCAATTTATTGTCTTTGAACTAAAAAGTGAAAGTTATAGATGGCCATTCGTTGCTATTGCTTGCACTGCTTTTTGCTCGGACCACGCCCTATTGTTTGCAATCTTTTGCCAACGCCTTGATAAGTTTTTTATAAACAGCAATATAATATATTTTATATAAGCGCACAGTAGTTAATGACTGAATTTTTTGTCTTACAAATCGGTTTTTACTTATAATTTTTATATGGCATAGCTGGCAAATAGGGAAATCTCTATTATATAAAGATAGAATTTTAGGCTATAATATATAGCTCCCTGTTTTCTTGGAACAGAGATGACTGCGAACTTCGTCTTTTAGGAGATGACCATAGTGACATCTTAGATAAGATCTACCTTTGTTAACAGATTGCATTTTTTTTTTTATAATTTTTAGTTTTTATTTTTCACTACTACGCTTAAAAATATATTTAAAAATTTATTTGATTTTTATAAAGAATTTTTCCTATTTTTTATAATTTTTAAGCGAAGGTCTAAGATTAAAAATTATTAAAAACGTTTGTATAAAAATTTGAGTATTTTTTATATAAAAATTTATAAATTTATAAAAAAATGTTATATAATATTAATATATTTATAAAAATATAATTCTTTTAAATATTTACTTTTTATGTGAAAAATGCTCGAATTTGTATAATTTGTATATAAAACTCTTTTATTGTTTTTAATTTTAGGTCCTCTCTTAAGACCACCGTCTAAAATATCATTCATTTCTTGAAAATGGCTTCCCATTTTTCTTTCTTTTTCCCTCTTGAACAATTTTAAGTAAATGTGTGAATAAATTTGTTTCATTGTTTTCGTTGTCAATCATAAAAGTCATGATAGTCAACACTATTTATATCACAATTTTTAAAATTCTAATTAATTACTGCTTGATTTATATCGACAAAGCCTTTTCCAACTAATTCTTGGACCAACTCAAATATCTGTGAAAACTGTTTCTCGAAAAATTCGATACCAACATGAAGCGACTTAAAATTAAAGCAAAGAAAATAAATTAAAGAAAATATAACTTCTTAATATTACTACTACTTAAAAACAGCGTAAATTTGCATCCGCAACAACCACGCTACGGGTCTACTCAATTACTTTTTAATAAAAAAAAGTTTAATAAAAAGGTGTAGTTTCTTTTATCTCTTAACGTTTAAGGGATATCTTGAAATATGGTAAATGAAAATATCAATAAAATCGAAATTACCGACAACCAAGCATTTCAGTTGAATACAAATGCGTTTCGTACCACTGTGCGCAGTACGTAACTGACATTGGCGTTTTCTAAATTCTTGATGCAGTGCCAAAGACTATATGCAATGCATAAATTGCAATTATTGATTTGTATTTGCCACGGAAAAGGTTCTTGCTGCCAAAATGCCAAGTACTATGAAATTAAAACATTTGCTGGTCAATCGGAACAACAGCGACACAAAGTAAAAAAATGGCTTAAAAAATTGAAATAAAATGTTGAAAACATCCCCGATAGCCGCGGGAGCTGCAAATTTTCGTGCCACACACCATTTGCAATTTGCTTTCAGTTCATGCAAATTTTTGTATTTTTTATTTTACCACCAAATCGCTTGCCACGAAAAGGGGCAAGCTGTTCGCTGTCGGAGCTTGCGTGAAGCTGTGCGTACTGTTTCGCACTTGGTGCTAGGGAAACCTCTGGCAAACTTGCGGCTGCCATGCTGCATGTGTCTGCCATGGAGCTGTTGATGCTGATACGGCCATAAATTATCGATATTGTTTCGCTTTTGGGTTTTTAATTTACGTTTGGTTTTCGCTTTGCTGCATTTTCATTTTAAAATTGGCCATAAAATATGTAAATTGCGGTAAAATCATTTCTTTTTCAACGTATATCTCTTTTATGTGTTATAATTTCCAGTAACAATTTTAAATTGATTTACTTTACGAACAATTGTTAATAGCGCACATTGCGTATACGCAGCGTTGGCCGCAATTTACAATAGATGTGCGTGCGCGTTTGTTTAGATGTATGAAAATACCTTTAAATGGTGTTGTAATAAATTATTATTATTATCAAATAAAATAGAGAGTTGGTAAATAAATACTGAATAAATATAAAATATATTTATTTTAGAGAAGAATGATTAAAAGCTATATTAATTGCTTTCTGCTTTTTGTCATCGGTTACATTTTGTATATAATATACATGAAATAAAATGGGAAAAAAAATATTGAATATTTCTGAAGAAGAACGAAATAGGCGAACAGTCAAGATTACGAAAAATTAAAAATTGAGAGAAAATATTAATTGAGAAAAATCAAGAGTCAATGGAAATTGCACGCGTGAAAAACCTAAATTTAATTTAAGGACGAAAATATGAAAGTTAAAAAATATGTTGATTTTGGTTTTCGAGTTTCGAGCTTCATACAAAATAATTTAAAAAATTTAAAATCAAGCTAATGCTTAGAAAAATCGGTTTTCCAACATGTTTCAGGGCGTAAAGTTTTCTACATCATAATAAACCCATATAAAGCACGAATTAGCAACAAAAAAAAAAGTATAGTTCCTTAGCTTTCTTTATTTAAAGAACAGTTATAGGTCAAAGTTATTTAATAATAATTCGAATATTTTTTATTTTTATTATCCCATCTAAAGTTTAAGTAAGTTCTTACGAAAATATTTTCGGAGATTTAAGTTTATGTGCGCGCTTAGCCGCTCTATTTGTTTAACACTTTATCTTGAAATCAATACGACGCTGGCTTCTCTAATACCCAATGTGTTTTTTGATTTTTCTCCACTGCCAATAGTGATTTGATTTTCATAATAGAACATTTTGAATGAATACTGCATGGAACATAAAGTAAAATTTTTTTTAATAATCAGAAATTTATAGCCACGTAAAGTTAAGCCGGCGTTATATATAAATGTTTTATGACTCCCTGGAATTTATTGCTACTAAATATTGTCCTTGCCTGAATTTTTAAAACTTAAAGTAATAAATTCTGCGATTTTTGTTTGTTTCCTTTCCAGCTAAGCTAAGCATAAAATAATTCCTTGCAGAAAATATGTATTTGTTCAATTATAAATGCAATCTATTCTAGGGACCATTTATTTTAAATAATGACCAAGGAATGGGAATTGAGTTTTTTGCTTTTACTTTAATACTTTAGGCTATTTTTTAGTAAAGAAAATACAAAAATGTAAGATAGATTATATGGATCCTATAAAATGAGAGAAAATTTAAATTAAATTTATTGTTAAAAAAGCAGGAGTAAGTAAGGGACAAAAACCTATAAAAGTGTTTATATTGTATAATAAAATTAAAATTAATAAATATATTTCCCTTGACCATAGTCATCGCTCCAAAGGCGGAGCATGCAGGTATCGTTATTAAAAGCTGTTCGAAGAGAACTAGAAGTTAATAGCCGTATCCAAGCGGCGGTGTCCTTACCAAAAAGAGGTTTTCGTAGGTAAATAGGGTCTATTTGGCTCTCTTTGCCAAAGCGAGGAAAATGCACCAATTCGCATTTTTATAGACTAAAATTGGTTTGTTCCGAAAGAATTCTATCAAGCCATCCTAAATGCCTACTACATTTGTGTCGCCCAGTGTTAGCCTAATAAGGATCCGAATATTTTGTAACAAAAATTTAGCTGAAAAGCTGGATCCAATTACACTTTCTTCAATTGTTATGTTTTTATTTGAGTTTTTGTAAGTAAAATTACACGAAGCGGGTCACTTTTTCCCGACTATTTGGAAATCAGTTGACTTGTTGACTTGTTGTTCCAACGTAAAGCAATAGTGCAATGATTTTCTCAATTTAAAATTATATATTGCAAAAAAATGCTGTCATCTGCTTTCATCAATGTTAAATTTGTAGCAACATCCAGTACAAATTTTTATATTTCCGGGAATTTACGACTTCTTTCCATTGCTTGAACTTGTTAACTAAATTTTATTGTAATAAATTTTGAAAAATAAAATTCTTTCTTTTCCTTTCCAGCTAAGCCAAGCATGACGTTATTTTTTCTGAAAATATACGCTTTGACCTCTTTTAACTCAATTTGCAAAATTTTATTGAACCGTTTTCTAGGAAGCAATCTTTGGAAATAATGACAAGGAATATACAATAGTTTTTTTTATTAAGTTTTTCCAATGAAGCTTTGAAATAGACAAAGGTGTTTTATTAGGAAAACCGTCAGATTTATTTTTGTAAGTCAATGCAATTAGCTGGATATGTTAGTACAAAAGACAATTTCTGAGAATCCCAAAAAAATGCATTCACAATGTATCTGAAAATAAACTAATGTTGGCGTAAAGTTTACTTTTACAAAACCTTTGAAATAACAGCTTCGCAGAAGAAATAGTTGACAAGTGATATTAATTGAAAAATACTGGTGCTTTGTAAGAAATATTTTCATTAATTAATATAAAGCGAACTTAGAAATATTCTTAAAGCAGTAGGCATGCCATTTCTATATCTAAGGATTATGGAATTGGCTAAATATAGTATTAAGTATTTGGAGCCTAAATTTTTTAAATAATGTTTTAATACTTTTACTTTACTCTTCGACATTTAAAAAAGTTTGTTACAGGCTTACAGTTCCAAAGATATTGGATACCTAATTGAATTGAAATCAGTGATGAACGTCCAGCAAATTTTTTAATAAGTCAATAGATACCAAATTATCTACTTTATTTTATATCAAAAAATTTTTTTTCTTATGTTTTTCTCACTTATATTAATAGAGATTTTTCTAGGACTATAGCGTCTATTGATTTGCTAGCTATGTGAGTGCTAGACAAATATAGCATTGCTGAGTATGGAATCGAACCACCGAACTCCGGTGTCGAAGCGAGTAGGCTACCACTACGTTTCCGAGGTTTTAGACAATTTGTTATTTAAGATCTTTCTGGCCTATGAAAGCTTTACTCTCTAATTCGCATTTTTGTAAACTAAATTTGATTTAATCTGAAAAAATTCTATGAAGTCATTCGAAATGCCTTTAAAAAATAATTGACGATCTCCGCCTCTCGTAGGATTGTTCTTCGTTTTAAATCTGGTTCAGCCCATTGGCTCTTATTATATTTATAAGTCGCATAATTATATGGTTTGGTATTCAATATATGAGATCAATTATAAGCTATGAGATCAATTAAGATTTTCGAGAAATTGACAATTTAGATAAAAAATATTCTCTATTTAAAATAGAGAAATGTTGAACTATTGGAACGTTACATCACAGACATTAAGCAAAGTTTTCGCGCTAAAAGTGACTATAGCTTTTGGAAATCAGTTGAAAAATGAGTTTTGAAAAATAAATATTTTCTTCCTTTTAAATCCTGCTTCACGAAAACGTTTTAAATAATCCAAAAAGTGCACAGATTTCGTGACAATGAAGACTCGTGTAGGCCACAATAACTGGCATATGATAAAATTTTGAAATGTCGGCGTGAATTCCTGAAAAGTTAGACGAATAATGCTACTTCTGGTAAAATTCACAATTAGCTGAAGCAATTTCGGAAAGGTAGTGAAGTTGTGTAGGCCAGAATAATTTATAAGTGAAAGAAATTTTAAATGTCGGTTTGAATAGTTGAACATTTTAACGTGTCACGCAACGAATTTAGTAAGATTCACGATTAGTTTAAACGAAAGTTAGTGAAGTTTTCTTCAGGCCCAGAAAAATTGGTGAATTAAACAAAATGTGCGATAGTAAGCGTGAATTCTCTTAAATTAAGTCGATTTATTTGTGGCAAACTTTAAAATAATGCATTTTATAAATACTCAATTTTTGGCAAATCTTGTTCGTAAAGGATGTTTTCGGGAATCATCGATTTGAAGTTGCTGCTTATAAAAGATTTCACCTCAAGACTTTCAAAACCAGCCGAGAATCAAGTCGTTTTTAAGTTAGAATGTTAAGACAATGTGCTTGTTTGTCTTAACGTAGACACACTGTACTTGCTGATATTCTTTGGGAAAATGTCAAAAAATATATTTCTCAATTTTTTTGTATATATTTATGCATTTATTTGTATAATTTACACAGCTTATCAACGGCTGCGGCATTCAAGCGTAAACAGCACAAAAAAATGCAAATAAGAATAAATGCTAAATATTGGTCCCCCGCTGGAATGTGGTGGATGGGAGTCTCGAGCGTTGCCAGACATTTTGACAAACATTTTCAATTTTAAAACTGACAAGGCTTGGCTGTTGGTTGGTTGCCTGTGGTTGCCTAACCAGTCGCGGTGTCTGTGTCTGACCATTTTGTAACACATTTGCACTTCATTTGCAATTTACAACTCACATACACAGCTGCTGCACACAGATACACATGCACACACATAGCCAGACCGACCATGCAACTAAGTTGCAAGTAATGCTGCACCGCGTTATTCATTATTTCATTTGCACATTTGTGTTTATCAGCATTTCAAACATTTATTACTAACGTGGCCAACACCGATACACACACACACACACAGACGTCCACACACACACACACACACACACTCAGAGCAGTATCTAACAGCCGCGTCTGTCAGCTACCTGCGCCAAGTTACAAATTTGAGTTAACAACCAAGTAACCGCAAAACCATTTGCAAACCTTTGCCAGAACTTGTTTGCAGCAACATTGCCTGCCGCTCAAAACAGTACGCCCCTCGCGCTTCACTTTGCCACACCACTCGCCCCCCTTAACCGCAAGCTAACCAACTAACTACGTGCGCATCTTGTCCGGCTGTAGCTTTCTCTGCTGTTCTGTTGCACGTAGCACCACCCACCCATGGTTCATAATGCCTGTTATTGCAGATATGGCGCCTCACCGCATCCGCCCGATGGAGGCACTTCCGTGATTATTGCGCTGCTGGACAAACTCGTTGAGCATGCACCAAATTATAGTTACGAGCATGTGATGTGTCTGAAGATTATGCTACGTAATGTGCCAATGATTGAAATGCCTTTCTTGGTGAGTTCCATTAATATAAATCGAAATTTGATTGTTTAGTCAATAATTAAAGCGCTTAAATGTAAGTCAGGTGTTAAGACCATCGGTAAGTAGTTAGATCGTATAGCTGGGAGTTTTGAATTTCGCAAGGTAAGTTGATTGCATTTTGTGCGTGTGAAAGCCAGGGTAGTAGTAAAAGTCGGAAAGTCATCCGATTTAAAATGTTTCTGCGAAGAAGTTGGTAGGGGTAAATTAAGTGGCAACAATATTGTATTTGACAAGAACATCCATCCAGTATTTCGGGTTATATGTTAGCAATTTTTTGAAAAATCAACGCGTTGGGGCTGCTTTTTATTATTGCTTTTCTGTTATCGTCATTTGGTGACAGCTTTGTAGTGAGCTGGGTTAACTTAAAAAGCAATTTAATTTATTTCTTTCACTTCGTATAACTCTTAGCTAAAATTAAAATTATTTTCTTTTCGAAAGGACTTTTTTTTCTGTTTTTATTGGCTTGAAGCAATGAAGGCCGTTTAATTGCAAAATACATGAACAGTAATAAGAATTTAATATATATTACATGAAATAAGTATTAAAACCTGAATAGCAGCATGTGGTCGGAAGGTGTTTCGATTTCTCCCTGCAGTACTAGCGCTAGCTTAGTTAGCTATTATATCGGCGCTATTTACCCAGGAAAATCTCTATTAGTAAAGGACAATGCCTTTTGTATTCGGCTATAAACTGTAGGTCGATGGGAATAAGGTGTATTTTTACTTATCTGTTTTGATTCCAACCTTTTTGTTGCATGTACAAGAATCGCCAAAATTAATATAAAAATTCACAAAATTCTTTAAATATTGTAGTTTTTCATATTTTCTTTGATATGATCTAGATTGTTTTGTGTCAACTTCATGTTGCACGTTAAGTGTGAAATATTTTTAATTAATTTTCTTTCCAAAAATAGCTGAAGCAAACATTTTTGTAATACGCTTGCAAAAAGAGCTATTTCGGCTATAGTTTTTTCTGTATTAAGATATTTAATATTGATAAAAATAGAAAAGTAATTAAGTAAGTAATCGCACCAAAGTCAGCTGTTCCAAGATAACAGGGATCTACAATTTATAGTCAAATCCGGTGATTAATAATAAAGATTTTCTTAGGCGATTAGTATACATTTATATTTGCTAGTTATGCTAGTGCTAGACAAATGGACCAGTGTTGCAGGGTTGAATCGGTTTCGGATGAGTACCGGGGTATACTATTACGCTTTAACTATATTATTTTATGCGTCCTGTATTATGCGATTAGATAATTTTCCAAAATTGTATAAAAATTTTTTAATATTTAATCTAACATTTTTTTTTTAAATCACATTTTTCGTTCGAAAATTGAAAAAAAAATCATGAATTTGGTAAAATTTTATGAATTAAAATATATATAAAAATATAAAAAATTCATTAATTTCAGAATATTATTTATAATCTTCATATATAAGCAATCCATCAAAAATATATCTATACCTCGAACAAATATTGCATTTTCAGGATTTTTCAAAAATAAACGATCCATACATTAAATTTTTATCGGTTCATGTCGAAAAAGAACCTGTTGCCATTAATTTGGTTTTTATTTAACCAAATCCATGTATTATTTTTCAATATTATGTCAGTCATCGAATGCCAAAAAATACCAAAAATGATTTGAACTCTGAAAAGCCACAGCTTAGGCAATTTAAAGAAAATAAATATAAAAAAAAAATATTTAAATATATATTTTTACAAACTTTAATTTCGTTGAATAAAATCTTTAAAATTATTGCACTAATCTAAAAAATTTGAAAGCAAATTATATAAAAAATAAATATTTTTATATAAAATAAATATAAAGCTTACATACAGCATAATTACATTAAAAATATAATAAATAAGTAAAGCCACATCACCGGAGGCATGTCGAGCTTATTGATTAAGATTTTCTAGGGAAAAATATTTTTAACATATTTACTCGAAATATATTTTGCAAGCCTTTATATGAAAGATTAAGTTGAATTTTAGGAAATTATTTGTCACGAAAAAAAAACTTGTAATCAATCAATTACGTAATCAATACGCCTTTGTTGGTCTTTAACAATTTAATCTATAATATAAAAAAAGGTTTTTAATAAAAATTAAAAGATGTAAACATTATTATATTTCAATAAATTTGTTTACTGGTGTATAGTTTTAAAAAAGAGCATTATACAACAATACTCAAAAAATTTTGCATTTGTTATAAAGATTTAAAATAATATCCACAAATATAGAAATTTCTTAAAAAATGACATAAAAAGACGTATAAATTATTTGTATTTAGTTTATGAGCCTAAATTGTTTTTAATTTACGCCAACAAAAAGCTGGCTAAAAAACTAACAACGCAATAAATGAATCGATTAATAATATTATTCATTAACATTATAATTACCTTTTTTAGGACTCTATTCATTCTATGCAAATTATGTATAAAAGCTAGTTTTTGTAAGTAAATAACAAAGTAATGTATCTATTTACAGCCACTTTTGTACCCAGCACGACGGGAAATGTTCTTCCAGCGCTACAAACCCCTGCTGATTAACAAAATCATTGACAAGGAACAGGTGTATGGGGTGCCTGCACTAACACACTACTGCCGGTAAATATCAACAATTTAGTTGTGAAGAAATCTACTATAGCTCTTAACTCAAAGCCCGATGATGGTCTGCCATCAAGCAGTAGTATCTAAATCTATACTATGGAAGATACAGATACTTTATGTCACGGTGCGTCAGTCTAAGCTGCTTCTGGCAGTCATTTCAGTTGACGCTTCTAATAAGTTTTACTTTTTATTCAATTACTTTGACTTAAAGCGAGTAGGAGGGTGAAGATTGAGAGCGGTGCCCTGTGCCACGCTTGCTTAACTTAGTCGAGCTGCCAGCAAAGTCTCAAAGTCAGCAGCAGACAGTGCCTGCAAAAATTCTTGTGATAAGCCTAAAAATGTATAGAGCGTGCGACGTTGCCTGGGCTGATGTACTGACAGACTGGTGGACTGACTGACTGACTGACTGACAGCTTGACAAACCATTTTGTTGACGCGTCTGTTGCGCATAAGCTCTGCCTGCAATCTGACAGCAGCAGCAACAGTAGCAGAGGAACTGAAGCGGCACAGAGATTGGGATGGAGCAGCAGTAGCAGGAGCACAACTTTTTGGGCTTGAATTTGTCCTTTTGTTTTGTTTTTTGGGTTGCTTTTTGTCATGACGCTTAATACATTTTGTTGTTCCTTATTTTGTTTTATTTTTATACAATACACTGAAGCAGGAAAAAGGGTAAGGGTAGAATACACTGAAGCAAAGGATATGCGATATCACGCAGCTTTGTATAGTAGGTACTGAAAATTTAAAGTATAGAGCATTTGCAGAAAATGAGCTGAAAGCTGAAAGTTTTATTTTTTAGAATTATAGATTTTTTAAGAGAAACATAGAGAGAGCCCTATTAGTTTATTCGAAGGTCATTATTTGAACGCCTCAAAAAGAAACATTTAAAAATGACAATATTTGAGAATGACATTTAAAAAAAAAACGAAGCTATTCCTTAACATTTAAGCTTTTATACAAATGATCTGATGAACATATTTTTTAAATAACAAATTTTTGTGATGTGATCAAATATTTTTGGTTAACTGTTTAAGGATTTTCATTTCAGGCAGTGATTTTTGCAAATCTTAGGCAGTTTTATGGACAAGTTATACTCTCTGTTGTTTTTTATAGAACATTTTTTAGTTGAAATTTTATTATAAAGCAATCGTGCTCTTGGAGCGATGCACTGTTTTCAAAAAATTTAGTTTACCACAGGGAAATATTATTAATTTAAAAAGGTCAAAGTTTAGGGTAATTAAAATGTGAATGGCGATTATCAAAGAAAAGAAAATTTAAAATAGAATTATTCAAATATTAATATAAAAAAATTAAAGTTATAATAGTTCAAAACAGGAATTCCGTTATTTAAAATTTACGCTTATGAACTAGCGATCATTTTTTCAGATATTAAATAATTGATTCAAAGTTGATTTTTAAATTAAAATTAAAAGAGAATGTAAAGTGTTGTAGAGTGAAGTACCAAGCTGAACAAACAATGGAAAACTAAAATTGAGCATAACGCATAAAATTATCGTAAAGACACCATCTACCCACAAGACTTGCTTAAGCTTTCAACGCCTTTTAGAAAATACTACCTGCTACAGCTTACAGTGCATCTGAAAGTTGTTACGTCTCAATTGCAATACAACGTCTTGTGTTTTGTATTGTTTTATTTTTATTTGTTTTTTTTTTCGCTTAATATTATATCATTGCCTGCTGCCTGCCTACACGTTGCCCTTTTTCTGTCAACTTTTTCTTCTTTGTTTTATAGAGTGTTACGCTCGGCATATTTTGTGTAGCGTGTAAATATTTTTCTCTGGCAAAAAGTTTTCCTAGAACAGTTTGTCACAATGCGTAGCAAATGGTCTGCCAAGTTGGCTCGATGGTCACGTAGTCTGCATCAAGGGTCGTACCCCAGTACCCAATTGCTAAGAGCTAACCCAAGCAGAGCCTGTTAGTTAATAAATTAAATTGAATTTCGACTAATTTGATTAGTATTTAATCGAGAAGTTGCTGCCATTATTGAATGACTTAGGGACCAGGAGTTTTTTTTCTTTTTTATTTGGCTAATATTTTGTTAAGTTATTGTTGCATGTTAACTTTGTTGCTATTAATGTTGCTATGATGCCACCACATATAGCAACACACACAAACTTATTGAGTTTTCTTCTTTGCGGTTTATAGTTGAACGTTGAACGTTGACGATTTGCTGTTTACTTTTTTGACTGTTTGCTTTTCTTTTGGCCATGTTTGTGCAATGGCTGCCGATTGAGTCAACAGTCAGTTGAACGTTTTGGCTTGCATATTATAATTGCTTTGGCGCCCACAAGGTCCCCAAGGATGTGGTTACTCTAGGGGTTGACGCTACATACATATAACCCTTGGTAGTGGTTGCCTGTAGCAGCGTCTGTCACTTGCATATGATTTATTATGTATCGTGTATGTGGCATGTCAATTTAAGATTGCTGCAACAATTTATTTTGATTTGCTGCAGTCAAACACATACAAACACTGAGTCACACAAATTCACACACAAACACACACTCGCACACGCAGATACGCTCCCAGGGTCATGTGATTTCAATTTATGCTTATTAATGTCACTCAAGACGCAATTGGCCTTATTTCGAAATAAAGTAATGTATATAAAAGTCGTACAGTGGCTGTAGGGGGCAGCGGGTGTGCATGTATGTTTGATAGAGAGAGAGAGTGAGAGAGAGGGGGACAGTGAGTGAATTAGTATGTATGTATATGTGCATGTCATTGGCAGCTGACATGAAAGCCAAGAGGTAAGAGTTTGCTTGATTTGTATTCATAATATCATTTGCTTGCCCTTAAATGTATGCTATGCTTTTTTCACGCTTCATCTTTGCAATTCGCAGCAGACTTTCTTCTGCGGAGATGTATTACATAACGCAATTATCGAATATTATCTTTTATGAATGAGCTTGAGAGGACACTAGAGATATAATATATTATTTATTAATTATTAATTAATACTACTAAGTCCAGTTGACTTTATATTTAAACAATATCAAATTAAGAAATTTTAAATCAGAACGCGGAAAATATAAAACTAATTTGTATCTCTAGTCTGATGGGTGAAATTTTTATAGATATGCATCATATGACTTCTTGGGCTGGCTGGCAACTTAGATTTATTATGTGAAATATGTTAACAGAAAGTAACAAAGAACCCAAAAGATCAGCATTTACCAAGATGCTTGATTAGGCGAATGAGTTAAGATTGACAAAGAGGTAATTTGATTTGATTTTATAGAAAATCGTAAGCGCTACTATAGTTAGCATATAAGACGCCAAAAGAATATTGCAATACATAATTGGATCTCCAAATGGATAGTGCCATAGGCTGAAAATAACAAGTTACTCTGGATGCAATGACAAAAGACTTTGTCAAAAAGTGCATTAGAGTAAATGAAACCGAGTAAGAGTTAATGCAAAAATAACATGGTATAGACTGTTTTACAATCAGTTAGAGAAGTAAATTTTATAAGACGAGGTCTACAGTAGGTCGGTGATACATCAGATTGTTTTCATAGGCGTCAATAAATTCTGTGGACCAACGCTGAGCATTTACAAATAATAGTTTATGTGTGTGTTCAAATGAGAGTAGACTCCTTCGGCAATAACTTATTTTTTTAATTTTTTTTATACATACATTGTAGACCGAATTTAAAAAAAAAAAAAAATTTGAAGCACAAGCGAAATACATCTAATTTACCAAAAACGATGTTTTATGACAGTTAGCCCATTTTGATTTTAATTTTGGTGACAACTGATTTATAGTATTCAAAACCTATTAATTCCTGAGAGTAGCAGACCCCAACCGCAAGAGCAATATTCCTGAATTGGACAGACGAGTGAAGCATACATCAGTTTTTTTGCATAGGCGTCAATAAATACTGTGGACCAACGCAGAGCATTTACATATAATAGTTGTGGGAATGTTCAAATGAGAATGGACTTGAAAGATAAAACTTTTTAAATGACGCTCCGATAACCAACATATTATTTTTGAAAGGTTTAGGCTCTAGAAAACTGAGTTTGGCTATATGGCCACGTATATATATACAGCGTAAGCCATTTTAAATGGAAGCAATGGCAACTTTATAACTTTTAACAGGAGTTACAGATCGACTTAAGTCTTACCCCATTGGAAGCATCATTGGTTTGCTTCTACCCTGAGAGGCAATGATATACCTAGCAAGTAAATAGATTAACTTAGGAAAGTAATTAAAGACACCGCCGTTAGGATTCGGGCATACTCTGTAGGTGCCTGTGCTCGAGCATCTATTTACAGACATATTTTTGTGCTTCGATTTAAAGCAATGACCATATTTATGAGGAATAAATTTATTTTTTAATCTATTCGCATACTTTTTGCAACTACAGTATAACGAATACGTAATATATTTTAATTTATTTGGTTCAGTTTTTTGTTTGAAAAAAGTTTTGAAAACATAACCAACCATAAAAAATTGATGCTATAGTTACTTGTTTAAAAAGTATTGATTTTAGAACTTGAAACTTAAATTTACTCAATGTTATATGTATTTTTTAAAGTATATTACAATGTTTTGTTTATTATCTATTAGAAGTCTATATAAACCAACTTAATAGCTTAATAGCAGTTATTTGTAGTAGACAAAAATGTTATAGTCAGTTTCTCAACATTTTTTTGCAATAAACTTATATTTTTTATAGGTATTTAATAACTATTTGCATAACTGCCTTGGGTCAGCAGCACGCTAATTTTACTTATTGATTGAATAAATTTATTGTTAACCATAAACTGATTGTTAGAGAGATGGCGTGTTTCATCCAAAAGCTTGGTCATAAAGTGCAGGCTAGATAAAATAAGCAAAATTAAAAGGCTCATAAAAAACGCCAACTGCAACAGTTGCCCTCCAGCGCGACATCAATAAGCGATTACCGCGAAGTTTGAGGCGGCTGTATTTTATGGCCACCATTTTGTTTTTGTTTTTTTTTTTTTTGCTTGTCAGTGTGGCCAAATGCTTGAACAGAAATTGCGGCAAACTTTTTAAGTTATATGCTATCATTACATAAGAGAGCGCGTGTGTTATTTAAGACACTTTAGAACAAACACGTACACACACAGAGATATATATATGTATAAGTATACAAACAACAGACACTGTAGCGTATATCGGTAAAACTTTACTAAGCTAAAAGCTTTTGCCAGCGGCAAGTGAAGTGAAGCGATACGAGTGTTGACAGTTTAAGGGGCGCTCTGTTTGTTGGAAAAGGGGCAGCACAGCAGACAGCTGATTGCGCTTAAATTGAAAAAAAGCAGTAAAAAGTAGCACGGAATTCGTGGCACTTTTTTTTGTTGTGTTTAATGTTAATGGCACTGAACTTGGATTAAGTTTAGGGAATTTTTACGCAAAAAGTTTGTAGCACGTGCAGTTTGACATGCAGATTTTTATGTCGATTTTGCTTTTTTGCTCTTTATTTTATTGTCAACTCATTGTTGCAAAAAACTTAAATTAATTTATGAATCGTGCCAGCAGCAGCTAATACAACATAATACAGCTTAACTGCTATTTGAGCAACGTTGCGTATGCGTGATGTGTGCTATAATTTGAGCTAACTCAAAAAAAACATTGGCTTTTCTCTTTGCCACAGCTGTCGTATACGTGATATCTTGCGCCAAAGCTACCAATTGCCAAATGGCATTGATTCCTTACGTGTACCAGAGCGCCTGCAGCGCTACATCGACCTAACCGAAGAGCTCGATATGCCAGAGCAACAAGCCCAAGCCCAAGTCCAAGAACAACAACAACAAAACCCCCAACAGTCGCGCCAATCACCGGTACAAAACTTGGCACACAGCTTGCAAAGATTAGAAACAATCAGCAGCGAAGATGAAAGTGAAAATTGCATGCAACTTCTGGAGCCAGTTACAGTGCCTGAAAAGGCTGCAGCTGCCGCATTTCTTGCCACAGCCGATGGAGCCATTACGGACGAAGCCAAAGAAGCAGCAGTGGCAGCTTTTGTGGCAGCCACTGCTGCAGAGGGTGGCAACGTGACGGAGCAGGAACTGCAGCAGCATTTCAGCGATCTGCGCAGCTGAGACAACAATATAAATAGTAGACTTTTCATGTTGCTTACCTGTATGTTGTCTCGCTGACATTTATGCGTCCGGGCACACCAGTGGTCTCCGTGCGACTTGTCAGATTCACTGTGTTGCCAAAGAGACAATAGCGTGGCACACGGTTGCCAATGACGCCAGTCACCACCTCACCCGAGTGTATGCCTATGGTTATTTGCTGCAAGTAAAACATGAAATGTCCAAAAATTATATGTAAATATCATATAAAGTTTTATTTATGTAATATGCTAAAAATAGCTCGCAGATTCCAGGAAATTACAGGAAAATTAGATGAAAAGTTTAATTTATATGTTGTAATGAAGAGATATTATATATTTTGATAAATAATTAACTTATGGTGCAGTCAATGTCAAAATTTAATTCGTAATGGTATTTGTTACACTGAGAGTAAAGTTTAGGTATTTCGTAAATCCGAACTTGAATTGATTACTAGGTTGAGACACTTATGATGGAAATTATCAATTCTATTTGAAATGTTTCTTGTCTTAAGTAAATGTTCTCTAAATTAAGTCTTTTTCAGCTATCAATATTTTACAATTTAAGTTACAAATTTTAGAATAATAAGAATAAAATTATTCTTTCTTATAAGATTGCGTATACTCCGTTCAAATGACAAACTGCTTCGTTTTATATCGCTCAGTATACTTTTAAACAATTTTTAATTAAATTTTATAAATTTTATTTAAATACTTAATATATGATATATAACTAAATTTTCTTCCGTATGAAATTTCCAAATTGAAATTGCCAAATTTATAAAAAAAAATAAAATGATTAAAATATGTCATTTTTACATTAATATATAAAATTTTTTTAGCCGTAGGCCGCAGCCATTGCTTATTCATGTTAGTTATAAGTTTACTTATAAGTAACATTTATAAATGAAGAAATAAAATATAAAATTATTTTAAAGTATAATAACTTATACAGCCACGAAAGAACTTACGCAGCTTTTAATAAACTTACAAGCAAAGGTAATATTTATATATAAACTAGGGGGCTTCGAACCCTTTTTGTTTCGCTCACCAACCCTCTCACCATCCAAGGCACGCTTCCTCTTTTTGTTATTTCGTTTCTCTTTAATTATCTAAGTCTTTGGTGATTTCAAAAGTTGATCTTGTTTAAATTTACCATGGAAGCATTTTTTTTTCTTTTTCTTTTTCTCAAATAACATTTTCACTCTACTTTTAGTTTTTCTTCAGAAATATTAAAATTTTTCTACCCAATATAATTCAAGTAAATTTTATATACAAAATGTGACCGACGTCAAAAACTTTTATTCTAATATATGGTAGAAAATTTTAAATAAAGTTTAAAATATATAATGTTTCACTTATCTTTTCAGCTGTGAGTGTTGGTAATATGGTAAGTTTCTGACACTCATCTTTATATTAAAAACTAAAAAATAATTGCCAGGAAAAGTACTAACCGATTGATCTTACTGCTCTTTGTTACTAATTTCTAATTCATGATACCAAAAATTCTTAAGATAAAAATCTCCTTATTGTTCCTTATTCAACACTTAAAAAGTTCTACACCCATAAAAATAGCTTATTCAGTTTAAAAATTTACTTAAGATGAGCAAGATATCTAAAACTGTCTATTTCAGTGCCGTCAAAGACTAAAACTTCTAGATGACTCATTTAACGAGTTGATCGCATTATTATAAAGTAAGTTTTTATTTTTTTAATATTTTTTCGCGAGTTCTATACCCATAGAAATTAGATGTTAAGTTAAAAATTGAACTTAAGATGCGAAAAATATTTAAAACTGTCGATATCAGAACTGTCAAAGAGTATAAGCTTTAGATGACCTCTTCATAGTGCTGATCGCATTATCTTGATATTAATCTTTTTATTTTTTTATATAAATTCTCTAGTGTTCTATGCCCCTATAAATAGCTTTAACTTAAGATACTTTATATATCTTAAGCGTTCAAGGAATAAAGGCTCTGAATGATTCCTTTAAAAGAGCAATCTTTTGCCGTAAAATTATTCTTTTTTTTTATATTTTTGGCAAATCGCTGGTTTTAAAAATATAAGGCTATTACTTTTTAGGTTTATAGATTAGATTAGAATAATATACATAGCAATACTACGACTTTTGTTTTGAATTTATTTAAAGAAATATATAGTATAGTATTGAAACTTTAAATGTTCTAAAAAATGTTCAAGCCGACGAACTCACTTGTAGAAAAAATTTAGTTTCTTTGCTGATTTCTAAAATAGCTTGCACTTCTCGTTTCTGCCAACTAAGACATAATGAGATATCTTTACATAAAAGTGTAATCTGTATAACATTTAGTACGTTAGCCAACTCAGAATTTAAAAGGACATTGCACAAACTTGTCACTAATTAAGCCTAAGATAATGCCACAAGGGCGTTAAAACTACAAAAGTCCGACACTTAATTTCGCTGTTAACTTTTCTGAGTACGGGCGGGGCATGGCCGAAATCCAAGTAAAGCGCAACAAAATGTGTCAACTAAACCAACCAAAAGTTGCCACAATTACAACTTGGTAAAAACTTGCACCAGAGAGAAACTTTTATTTTAATTAAATTTAAAGAGAGAAAAGAGCTGCAGTTGGCTGGCAGTTAATGCAAAAGCGGCAGAAGAAGAAATTGCAGTGGCATAAGAAGGTGACACCTTGGTAATCTTCGTCAGAAGAAAGGCAACAAGCGGTAGCACGTGTACAAAAAAATGGCGTAGGAAGCAAAGGCAATGAAACTGCTCCAACTGTTGGAGCAATAAAAACTAACTAAAAAAGTGCGCAAGCAAAAAAGTGTGATAGAAAAAGTTCTAATTAGAAATACATAAAGACGCAGTTATTACCAGAAGAATGTGAGTTTGTTTTTTTTTTTTTGCTTACAAGAATGGGTATGCCTGGGAGGAGAACTTGGCATAAAATAAAAGCACACAATATCCATAAGCAAATAAAAAGTGATGCAAAAAGTTTTTGCAACAACGAAGAGCAAAAAGTAAGAAATAATAGTTGGTCTCGCAGCTGGAGAAGGTCGAAGATGATGATACTGTGTAGCGCTATGAAGAATTGCATTTTGGGACATGCGTTCTTACGTCAGAAGCTTGATGATAAAGGGCAACATGGGAACGTGTTGCGGTATAAATGCTTTCGAATGTGATGGCCAACGGCAAAAATAGAGCTCGCTGAGTAAAACTCAAGCAGTCGGATGTAAGAAAATGCATATCCCTTGCAAATTTTGCTCCGAAACCCACAGATTCTGCCAAAAAATTCGCTTCCTAAACTACCAAATTCAATTTCCCTTACCTCTTGCATTATTTTTTCATATACTCTAAGCAACTATTTGCTCATTTTTATTAATGCTATACATAAAATATTTATAGCACTACACATATACCCTAAATCCACTGATTAAAGTGTATTGTGCATACAAAACTTTTTCCCAAAAATAATTTCAAAAGAAAAGCAGCAAAAATATTGGCTTAAGGCTTCGATTTTATTGTTTGGTAGCGTAGCTCAGTGCCTCAGATTATAGCCTGCAGCAATGTGCAATCAAATGAAACCTCTGCCATATGGCGGCAAATGAGATTTTGATAAATTGTTTTAGCAACGCGTCTGAGAGAAATAGAAACTTGCCACAAGTTTGTTGCGCATTTAAGGATCAAGTTGTTTTTGTACTTGCCTGCAGCTTGGCCAAAATGGCCGAAAGAAAAATATACAAAAATAAGAAATATACAAAATAAAAATAAAAATAAAAACTATGCAGCCAAAGTTTTTTGGTCTAAAGCACGTGCCTCAAGTCAACTTCATTCGATGCTACTTGACTTGACTTGCCGCCGCCGCTTCACTTGCTTGCTCAAAGCAAAATTTATTGACTGCATTTCTCAAGCCGGAAGTGGCCAAACAAAACACAAAATGGCGGCGTTGGATTTAACTTTTTTTTTGCAGCTGCAACAACAGTTACAACAATGGACGGCAAGGCAATCAAAAGTTTTGCAGAAAAACAACATTGCATAATTGGGTCAATTGTATGAATAGTTTTTTGTTATAACTGAGGACTGTTTTCACAGATTTAATGAAGCGCAAAATGGCTGCTCGAGAAAGTAACTTAGCCAAAGGAGCCACACCCAGAACACAGCCAAGTTGCATGCAACTTTCTTGGCTCTTTCTTGTTAATTGCCATTGCAGTCATCTATCAAACTGTTGAAAAACCTTTACCAAAGATAAACAACAGCTATAGATCTGTTGTGACTTTTTCTTTGGCCCAGCGCTGGCGCGTGGCAGGCAACATGCATCAAAAGTTTACGTGCAACTTTTGACCAACGACCGCAATGTGGATGACGATAGCGATAGTGAGTGTAGGTTACCAGTAAAGGTAAAGTGGGTCTTATACACTGCAGCAGTAGCCAGACAGGATTAGGACAGTTTTTCAGTGGTCAAAAAAATAAAGACTTCTTTGCGGCTAGTACAACTTGTTTTTAAAATAATAAAAAAATTGCAGTTATTTTATTAAATTAGTTGCCTTGGTCTTTTTAATTAATTTTTAAGTTTATCATTTAAACTTGAAGCAAAAGTAATTGGCATGTTGGTAGAGAAACAGCACTGCATGCCAGACGCTCCATTGTGTCCTGTGCCAATGCAATTTAAGTTATTTGGGGTGGCAACGAGATTCCCTTTTGACCACAAAGGAATGTTCTTTTAAATGCAAAAACTTTTTGTTTTTTATTAAAATTAAAGCCTTGTGGCTTAAATAAATAAATTGCTGACCCTGGTTATCTTTTAATTGTGCAGATTTCTGATAGCATGAAGTAGCTGAAAAGTATAGAGGAACTTCAATCTTTAATGGTAATAACTTAAGCAAAATAAGGCTTTCAAAATAAGATAAACCATTTTTTTTTTTTTAATTTTTGAAAATTCTTAGAGTTATTCGACTTTTCTATGGATACGATACAGATGGCACATCCTATATATATCTGATTTTCATTAAGTACGCAGTCGCCAGGAAAAGTAGAAATTCATCAAAGTTGAAAGTATAGTATAGAAGTATATATATGTCTGTTTGGGACTGTAGAAATTCGTCGAAACTTATTATTAATACTGATATGTTCTTATTGTAACACAACGATATTTTAAGAACTTAGCCTATCTGCTATCACTTCCTAGGGCGCCCCCTACGTCTAGTATCGATGGGGTCCAGGTAAGGGCGGAGTGTGAAAGATTTTCCTGGTCTTTGCGGAGCGTATGTCCTAGCCATCTGTATTTATGTCTATTGATGTCGAATCTTAAGCTTAATAATTATTCCTATTTAAATATTTTGATATTTCTTTCGTTAACCATTTTCATAAAGTATTGCAAATGCCTCAAGCAAACCTTATACTTTTTTTTGTTTTTGCTTAGAACTTTCCAAAAATATTCTTCAAAGCGCAAATCATCTATATGAAATTATATCACAAAGGAGGGTCCTTACGCAAATAATATTTCTATATTCTCGCTCTCGCTCTCATTTGTGCTTATGCTGACTGCACTGCATACTCAAATGTTTGTTTGTATGAGTTCAACTCATCTCTGTTCTAGTTCCTTTCGACGAATCTCCACTATCGCTTACATCAAAAAAAAAATGCTGCTGTAGAGTATACCATTACCCGAAGCATCCAGACCAATTCCAATTTTTTTATGCTCCATTCTTTGAACCATGTTTCACCATGACTACTAGCAACATGACGAGCTATTTCCCAACTTTATTACCAAAAGCAATCAGTCAAATATGAAATACAGTGAACCACAAAAGTTAACTGCAGCTGCAATGCATATATAGTATGGAGGATTTTTGGTCAAATGTGCAAGTGAGTTGGCCGAGAAGGACATGCATAGACAAGGGCAAAAGCTGTGTTGTTAGCCAGAGACATTGCAGTGAGCAAAAGCAACAACTTTTGACAATATAGCCAAGTGACATGAGGATTCGAGGACAAGTTGTTTGGTTTCCCTCTCTCCCTTTTGGTATATTCTAATCTGGCTTATGGCAAGCATTTCACGTATTCCTTATTTTTAACAAAAAAAAAGTAAAAATAACGACTTATGGGTGCAGGAAGGACTACATTGTAGCTATACAAACGAATTTTAGCTTGTTTGACAAGTTGACAACATTTAATGAGGAGCATAACATATCTAATGCGAGTTATAAATATAAACCGAATACATCTATTTTCGTTCTGGTATTTGCGAATTTTTAATACTGATTGGCAGAGCTATTTGCAGCCAAAGGTCAAAGCAGTCGCTAATATAGAGGTAACAGCAACATTTGGAAACGACAATGAAAAGCCGCAGTCTATTTTTATGATATAAATGTGGATAGCTTAGCGATGGTAGAATACACTTTTAATTTTCGGAAAATTAGTTGTTGAGTATGAAATCGCGCGGTATAAAATGATTGTCATTATTTAAATAATTTTTAGAAGTAAATTTGTATCTAACAAAAACAAGTTAATCCTAAGCATAGAGATGTATAGAATACAACAATTTTTTTCATATTATATTATTTTATATTGCAACAATTGTACCTATTGTTTTAATAGAGAAAATCAAAATAATTTTAAAAACAAATTTTTTGCTCATTGAAAGCTTACTCAAACTTTTGAATTCAAAATATTTACTACCCAATATATTCTTATATATTCAATATATTCTTGTGGTTCACTGTTTTCAATATATTCTTATATATATATAGTTGATCTTGTTTATTTTGTCTTAAAATGTAAGGTTTATTGGGGCCTCGTTAGCGTAGTGGTAATCTGGTCGCCTGTAAACCCAAAGGCCGGAGGAGAGAATACCTCTCAGCGCTTGTATATTTGCCTAGCACTGGCGTAGCTAGCAACCGTTCGGATTCGGCTATAAACATTAAATATCTGTTCTCTTCGAACAGCTCATAGTATGCCCCTTTGGAGCGATGAGCATACACGCAAGGGGAATAAATTTACTTTTATAAGGTTATTCGCTTAAATGGGTGGGATATTCTAAATCCTATCACAGTAAAAGAAACTTATGGTTTTAGTAAACAAACGCAACGGGTATTGTTTTATTGCTTAATTTGTGGTAAAATTGATGTGGAGAACATTTTCGGTGGTATCAACGCGGTTAAGAGTACCAAAAACTATTAAAACAAGGCAAAATTATTAAGCAAACCCTTTATCGGTCGCAAGAAAATCGTTTAAATTAAAGGAAACCCATCACCCTATATTACTGCTCAGACAATGTGTCAAAGAGATAAGATAAAGATAAGCCCTCTAATTTTTATTTATTTTGACTGATGACAATTGATGTGGTCCAACAATTATTTCGACAAAGAAGGTTCCTGCCTGCCACAAAGATGGCAAAGTGTTGTGGCTATTGGTGAATTTTGTTCTAACAATGTAGGATTAAAATATATAGAATTTAGAGAACTCCTTGGAATCGCATATTTTCATTTGTTTTTAGATTTTAGGGCATATTACATTATAATTTATAGCCGAATCCGAACGCCTTGTTCTATAAAAAATTAAGGTAAAAAGCGTATTTTTATTTGCTAGCTATGACAGTGCTAGACCGATGTACCAGTGCTGTATTATGAAATTGAACCACTGAAGAAGTTTCGTTTTAAAAGCGATTATGCTACCATTGCGTTACCACGGCTCATTAATCTGTTCTCCACCTATTCTGCTTTGCTTATAGAAAATAGAGAACTATATACCCTGTCTTTTTCTATAGTTCGTAATTTTATGAACAGTTTCACAATTTGATACAAAGGGGCCTCTGGCATTGCCAGACGGTCAAGTGTCCTGTAGCAATGGAATTAAAATTGTGAATTAGGCATAGTATAAACCTGATGTAGTTATGGCATCTTACCAATGTCCTACCACCCAAAAACTCATACTACTATGTAGGCATGTTCTTACTGTGGTTGTACACACATACAGCCAAACACACACACAATCCCACAAACTGAGTGAGTGACATGCCACAAGCATTGTACTTGGATGCTGCTTGCTGTAATTGTGAAGGATGCCTTCAAGTGGCGGAGGAAGACAGAAGGACATCAACTGTATGCCGCTGTCTTTGTCTTCTGTTACTCTGCCTCCATATAACTTGGCTGCTCTCACCCACTCGGGCAGCAACACTACAGCTGTATCAGTGTTGAACAATGTATTTTAAGCTCAAGCACTCAGAGCAAAAGTGTTTAAATCCATAAAAACAAAAAAAAAAAGGGAAAGGAAAGGAAAAGGAAAAATGTGGAAAACCCTGCTAGTCAGTCAGCGTAAGAAAAGCACAAGTCAAGGAAGGTATTGCTTGAATGAATCTTGTGCTGCGTGTGACGGTCAAGTGGCACATGCTGCCAAGGCTGAGGGTTAGTGACAGGCGGCCAGATGAGCACCAAGTCCCCCCATCGCACGTCAGATCACACACATACAACTTGATGCGTTGTGTCCTTTGACATTGTGTCATCAATTTCGAATTAATTTTAGCAATTTTGTGCAACTTTTTGTGTGAACAAACTTGTACAACTTTTAAGGATGCGTCGCAAAGTAACAAAGTTTTGCCACCTTTTTTACTTTTTACCCTCACAGGATAATGTTGCTGCGCATCTTTTAGCTCTCTTCTCATTTTATATATATTTTATTTTACAGTTTTCACTAGAGCTGTTAATATTTTACGTGCACTTTGCAGCCAATTTTATACATGTGCTATTGAAATTTATACACCATTAGCTTTGCCCGACATTGCTGCAGTGCCCCCCATATCCTTTCTATTCGATGTAGCATCTAAAAACGCATTTGGTAACAAATTGTGCGAACATTCTCAAGTTGCACCCTTCAGTCAGTGTTGAGCTCTTGTTTGACAAGTGGCAAGTTGCAAGTGGCAACTGGTAACAGCAGTGGCAACTATTTTGAACTATGTGCAGAATTAGAAGTACTTTGAAAACTGAGAGCTCGGAACTTTATTTGCGCATAAAATTTGCAGGCAACCAATTTAATTTGTTGATGAGCCGCTTGCACTAGGGCAACAGTTGCAGCCATATGGCTAGGAAATTATCAGATACACAGAGATTAGATAGTTAACAACGGCCAGCAAAATAACTACGAAAGTTTATGGAACTCTGGGTTCTAAAGCTAAAGATATGTTATTTTTTATTTTTTTAAATGTCAGATAATATTGTAAAAAATGTAAAAGAATTATGAAACATTTTGTCGCAAGTAAAATGCTGAAGTTTAAAAAACTATCATATACCAAGTTAAACTTGGTTACATTTTAATTGAACCAAAGAATGCGGTGTTCGATTTTTTTTTGTTTTGAAACTCCTTACAAATTTAATAACAAAATAAGTTTGTTCTTTGCTTAAAACTGTATGACGCATTTATTTTGTCAAACGTATCATCTATATATAGGGTGGTTCAATTTGTATGGAACCGAAGAAGAGTTCTGAGCATTTTTGTGATTTTAATTGAGGAGATAATTTTGGCTGTGGTAAAAGGAAATTCATTACTTTTGCAATATATGGCGTTATTTATCTATATCTCGTGCTGTATAAGACCAACCGGGTTCCGAAATATGGCCTTAGAAAGATACTGGTAACTGACATTTCGTTTTAAAAAAAGTTTTTGTGACAGTTTGGTGATTGATCAATTGTTTTGGATCATGGTTCATGATCCATTTCCATCTACGAGTCGTTCCTAAATCGCATCAAAATTTCCCCATTTTTGAAGCGGTTGGTGAATGGAGATGCAAAGTGGATACCCTACGATAACGTCAAACTGTCATGGTTGAAACGAGCTAACTGTCGGAAACGGTGGCAAGCAAAAATTGACGAACAGGAAGGTTTTACTGCATGCATGGCTGGATTGGCAGGGAATTATCTATTATAAGCTGCTCCCGCACGGCAAAATTCTTAACTCGGAACTATACTGTCAATAATTGGACAGTAAGCAATCATCCAGAAGCGGTCAGATTTGTCCAATAGGAGAGGAATTGTGTTCCATATGGACAACACATTGATAGGAACTAGTTAAAAATTAGTGACGACCATCTGCTCCTATATATAACGATCATATCATTGGTTGGTGAAAAATTCGTTTCATGAGAGGCTTGTGAAAATCGACTGACTGTCACAATTTTTGGTCAAAAGGATTGAAATTTCGTAGTGACCTTATTCGAATCATTTTAACTTTTCATTTCATGGAAAAATTATGGATTTCTATTTTACAATACCCCAAAGTCTTCACAGTCTACAATGAGGTTTGAGCCACGCACTTTCCAAAAGGCGGTTTTCTTTTTAAGTTTCAATTCTGAAGACCAAAATTTGTTTTTTAATTTGTGGAACTTTTTACCGAAACTTGACCCTAAAAATTGTTTGGATAATATCTTCAAATTGCTGGAAATCAAAGCTGTTGTATGTCCAGCAGCTTCAATAGAAACTTTTCAATGTTATTCCACTCCTGCACTATTAGGAAATCGTTATATATGGAAAAACCATATAATATATACATATTTCTAGAAAACAAAACTACTTTGCGACTACCAGCGTTCAGAGAAAATTTTTCGATGTTATTTATGCCTTTTCTTTATCTCTTTTCTTAAGGAAATCGTAATATATAGAATGACCATACATAAATAATAGTTTTTCCACAGAATCTTTCATATTTTGCATATTATTCTTAACTTTTAATTACAAACTGCATAATAATTATGATTTCATGACAATGAAGTGTTTCAGGCTGGCAATATAAATAAATCACACTTACCACTGGGCTATGGCCCATTTTGACATTCTTGGCCATGTCCATCATATCCAAGGCCACACGAGCAATGCATTTTGCATGATCCTCACAATGGTCCGGCAGACCAGACACGGCCATATATTTATCGCCCACAGTTTCCACCTGTGTAAAATGTTGCCAAACGTTTGGAGAAGAGAGAAAAGTTTTTTGTTAAAGTTTATGTGCCAAGTGACAGTTGACCTAAAAGCGAATTGCCGCCAAGTTTTGAGGGCCAGTCAGTCAGTCGTTAGGTTATGCAACTATGGCTTGGAAGCCACAAAAAAAGCAAATGCAATTAAATGCCAAGAGCCGCCGCCATTGTCAGTGCGATAGCTATGTTGGGTTAGCTAAGTGCATTTGACAGTCATTTGTTTGCCATGAGATGTCCTTGCATACCTGCTGTCCTGCTGGCATATTTTCATATTTTTTGCACTTTTGCTTCACATTTTTTATTTTTTTTATTTTACCTTGTAGACATTTAAATTGCGCTTGGAGTCGGTGAGCGCATCGAACACGGTGTAGAGCTCGTTAAGCATTTTCACAATTTTCATAGCGCCCTCGGGATCCGTGTTGGCCGCACAATATTGGCCAAAGCCCACGATGCCGGAGAACATGAGCGTGACAGAGTCGTAGCTGTCGGGTGTTTGATATATAAAAATATGTGCAATAAATAAATTGCAAATTGTTTACATTTACTTGTATAGCTTTTAATATATTGAGGGTCGCATTTTTTTTTGTTTTTTGTGGCTTAGTTCGTGAGTCTTACTTACCGTTTGGGCGCCACAGGACGCTGATGTCGTAACTCATTCGCCACGGATTTCGGCAGTACGGAGTACAGTAATCTGCAAAGGCAAAAAGAAGAACAACAAAGAAAAAAATAATAATAACAACAAGCAAATAACAAACAAACAAAACGAAATGGAAAAGTCATTTTAATTTCGCGCCTGAAAGCATGCTATATATTTTGTTTACTCTATTTAAATGTTCTTTTTTGTTTTTGTTTGTTTCCTAATTTTGTGCTTACCTATCCGTCTTCTGCTTCTCACTCTCAAGATCCCGAAATGTTTGCTGCAACTTGTCCGTTAGCATTTCCAGATTCTTGGTCAACTTGTATTCGGCTTCAAACTTTTCGGATAGCAGCACCAAATCTCTGGCAGCGTCATGCAGCGGCACATCCGAAATGTACAGTCCCTTTCTGTATGAAATAAAAATACAAATTATATGCTTTTTATTCCAGCAGGTCTATTTAAATTTGTTCGCTGCGTAAACCAAGTCCACCCCCCTGTGGGTGTACTAAAATGAAATATTTTTGGGACAGCTGCGGTTTTGGGTTTGGCGCTTTTTAATGCCACCTATAAATTTTGCAGTCTCAGCCATTTATTTCAATAATAGAAACGCGCCTATCGTTCCCTGTCATATAAATAATAATTTAAGCGGAAAAAACAAAGCCTCTGAAATTGTTTTTCTGCTTCGAAGGTGTTGCCAGCCAGGTATGTGACATTTCAGTTTATACGGGGGAAAAAAAATTGCACAATTTATAATGAATTGTTTTTGCACGCAAAATGAATTCCAATGTGATATTCTTTTAAATATATTTTTTTAATTAACTTTAAATAATGTTTTATATGAGTAAAGCCCATTTATTTATATTTATTTATTTACTGAAGCAATTAATATTAAACAATTTTAAACACTTTGGAAAAGAAACAAATATGTCAAGAAACAATACGAATATTTTCAAAATTTATTCTACGAAATACTGCAATGATTACCTTTTTATTTCGCATAGTAGATTTATTTTCAAAACTTCCCTCCCAAATTTAAATTTTTTACATATTTAGATTTATTTTCAGAAATCGCTTTTTAAGTTTAAAGTGTTTATATTTGGAAAAATTTAAACGTTGAATTTATTGGTAACTAATTTTAAAGCAAGATCTCAAATATTATATATCTATGTTCCCTTGTACTTACTTTGTCAAATCATCCAAATTCATGACACTGGGATAACACTGGAATAAAATGCGATCGGTCTCGGGTATGTACATCATTTGTCCCTTAAAAAAAATATACACAACAGCAAGTTAGCTTTGAGTTCAGTAACCCATGGTAAAATAAATATATAAGATTTTAAAAGCTTTTTTGCGACAATTTCAATAAAATGTTATTTTTATAGCCTGCATTTGTGGTAGACCGCATAAAAGTCGACGCATTAATTCTTATGACATTCGCAGGACAGTCGTGCTATGCTAACGGTTATGCGTAAGCGGCCATTTTGTTTAGACATTTCATTTGTGGAGGATGTCGGCCATATTGAAATCAATGCACGTAATTGCATACCAGGCGCGCCCAAGCTATATGAGTTGCCGCCATCAAGATGATTTCATACAACAGCAACAAAATGGCCGCCCACATGCGACATTAACACACCTGTTTACATACACACCCGCACTTATGTAAGAAGATACACATTAAGCTGTGGGTGAGAACACGTGAAGCGGGACATATTTGTTGCCAACATACATGAGCTAAGGTTAGTTAATTTTGTTTGTAAGAAATGGAAAATTCTTCCGCAGCGTTCATCCGTATGTGCCATTGTTACAATTCCCACAGAAGCATTTTCTTGTTTTTCATTTTTGCGCTCTTGCACTTTTTACTCAGACACTTTTTGATTGAGTTTCGCCCATAAATGGTGAAGAATATCACTTATTCCAAATATCTTCTTTCTATATTTTACCATCACAATCTGTTATCGAGTTGCAGTCGACCTCACTGGCTTACCAGTCGACCACACTAACTCTCACCGGACGCTCCTGCTTTCTGAGTGCTTTTTCCTTTGATCACACCAAGGGAAGATAGTTCCTTCTCTGCTGGGTCTTTCCAGCGGAGCTTTGGTTGTCTCCTTCGTCTTCCTTCGTCGGCTTTCGTATGGAAAACTTTTGTGGCTGAAGCGTTTTCGATGCACTTCGCATATACTTAGTCTTACTTTGATAGCCGTAGAATCCGGACGTTGTTTGTTCAAAAAATTGAATTTTTTTTTTTTATCTGCTAATATTTCCGAAATGGTGACCAATTTGGTGTCGTTGATTCCTAAACACTTTTAGAGTGTAAATTCTTTTGTTTTAACGAAGTAAGAAATAAACTCGCATTTTGATGAAAATACTCAAAAAAATAGGTCTTCATACCACATTTCTAGATATTGCCAACTCGAGTTATGATTAAAACCCTTAAATAGCAAAAGGATCGCTCATAAATCATTCCAGAAAACTTAAAATTTTCACTCTTATGGTGGATTTCATATATTAATTTCATAATGATTCAAAACATCCTTATAGAAAAAAATCAAACAGTTTCATTGCGCTTCGCTTATTTTTGCCTTTTTTTTAATATAGCAAATCCACTCACCTTCAGTCTCAAAAAGCGTTGCTCGTTTCTGCCCATGGCACCCTGGCGCGTCTGTAGCACATAGATGGTATTTATGTGCGACAAAACATTCTCGAATGTCAGTTGTAAATGTGGGCGTATTGCCTCCAGCACCTCTATTAACGAACAATTTTCCTCGGCCACTCTGCATTTAGATATCAAAATGTGGTGGAGGAGGAGAAGAAGTAGTAGGGTTTTTAGCCAAATGCACTGGTGGCACATTGTGTGCTAGCCAGCTATTGTTGCAACTAGACAATTTACAGCACTAATAAGTGCTCATAATGGCTAATCGCAAACAACAATGGCCATAGTAATAACAACAACTCACCTGGGTATTACGCGCGACACTGACTTGCCAGCCTGCACAATTTTCATTTGTCTATCGAACATGAGATGAAATGGGAATATTCTACAAAATGTTGCAGGTGATATCAGTGGAGCTGCAATACAGAGAGAGAGAGAGAGAGGGAGAGATGGAAAAAAAATAAAATAAAATACATCAAGGATGCGCTGCTGCTGGCTGAACATGCAATTAGTGCAAGTAAAATGTTTATTCAACCTTCACATAGAAACTCCATATCATCGTTAGCTGCCTCATCCTTTTTGACATCCGCTTGGGATTTGGCTGCTACGGATATTTCGCGTATCAGGAACTGCACATGGTCATAGCGTTCAATGTCATCACTTTTATTTTTAAGCAGACGCAGGCACTTTTGCTCCTTGTCGCCATCGCAGTCAAAGCTATCCTGCATGGGTGGACCGCTGGGTGTGCTCACTGTGGGACCAGGTGTTGCGGGAGGATTGCTTAAAAACGGACATTGTTCGACTAAGGGAGAGCGAGAAAAGAAAGGGAATTAAAATTAATAAGCTAATACCTACAATCAATTCGTCTTCTCTAGATTTATGTAAAATTTATAATAATCAGAGAAGAGTGTTTGGCTGATTGTATGTCGATTTTTCTATCAGCTCTTATCTACACCTGCATTTCCCATTACACTGCAAAAAATTTTGCTTACTCTCTCAATATGTGCAGTTGAAATGAAAACTACTTTGGAAGTGATTAAACAATTTTTTTCTATTAGAGTGTTTCAGAAGGAATCCTTGAAATGCCCATAAATGTCTTAAAGTGGCACTTAAGTGCTTCAGCAATAATTTTCCCCGAGCAAAGCTGTATGCCATTGTCGGTTATGCCTTGAGTGCATTTAATTTTATTTTCAAGTAACGCCAAGAATTTTGTGCTTACTCCCTAAGGAGCCCTCGCCTTTTAACTTATTAAAAAGTAATAAAGTTAATATTTTTTTTAATTGCGCTTTATTTTCTTGGACGTTGTTTTAATTAAAATGAGTAAGTGATACTTTAGGCTAAGAAACTGCCAAAGTATTTATTGTTTAATGCTTTCTTTCCGCTAAATGGTTGCTATAGCTAAATGCGAAATAAGAAAACAGATTTTGCCTGAATACCATTGCATTTTTATATTATACCAATTAAGTTTGCACAAAATTCGAATAAAATAAAATTATTTTTTTAGTATAAATTAATTATATAAAAACACGTCTATGTTGCTGAAAATTTTCATAAGAAAATAGATTTTGCTCAATTCCATTTCTTTTTAAATTATAAATTATATAAAAATTTTTTAGTAAAAATTAAAATAAAAAAATATATATTTTGATGTACATTTTCATTAGAAAACAGATTGTGATCAATATCATTTGTGTTTAAATTATAAATAAAATAAAATTATTTATTTTGAATAAAAATTAAAATGAAAAAAATATATATTTTCATGGAAATTTTCTTAGGAAGCAATTTTGCTAAAATCGAGTTGAACGAAATTAAAATAAAATAAAAATAAATTTCAAATTAATTAAAATAGAATAAAAAATTTATTTTATAATGAAAAATTTCATAGGAAAATAGATTTTGCTAAAGTCGATTTCTTTTTTAATTACAAAAACCAAGTTTGAAAACAATTAAAATAAAAAATTACAAAATTTTTGCTCTTTTTTTTAATTTTGTAATTATAAAATAAAAAATTTGATATGTTAAGAAAAATGAATACAAATATCACAGTGTAGAATTTTAATAGATTATTTTTTTTAGTATATTTTGAAAAGCATATTTAAATAACATAGTTAATTTTGCTTTTATTTAATAGATATATGGAACCATTTTTTTTTTACAGCTAATATTTCAATGATTTTTTTTTTATTTTGTAAAAAAATATTTGCTTAAAGTGCTTAAGCCTTTTAAAAATACAGTTTGAATAACTTAAATGACTCAAAAGTAATTTACATAAAAAATTACCAAATTTAACAAAAAAATTGATAAAAATGATAACTTACAAACTACCCTCGGTAAAAAAAAGTTGGAATATTTCCAAAACCACAAGATTTTCGTCTTGATTTTTACTTATTAACCATTCAAACATCCTTTATCTTCAATTTGCTACGTACCTGTCCTCCGGCTGCTGCCACTCGCCGATGTTGATGGTTCGCCATTGTCCACATCGTTGTTGTTATTGGCATTTATCACGCTGCCATCTCCAACAGTCACGATGCCATTGTTGTTTGCGGCATTGTGATTATTGTTCTGCTCTGTGTCGATGGCCACAGCGGCGGCATTGCTCTCCGTGTCCAGTAGCTCTTGCTCGCGTGCCAAAGCTCTTTGCTTCTCGGCCTCATCAATGGGCTCACCTTTGCGCTTTACAATGTCTATTTCCACCTCAACACCGTGCAGCTTGGATGCAACGGCCTGTAAGAGAGATAAAATAAATACATGCCGTCAATTGCTGACTCGAAGTGGCGGCACACACTCAACGGACTAAGAGGACACACCTTGACAATGCCGATGACTATGTGTTCCAGACCCGGTCGTTCCGAGTAGTAATGCAGCAGTAGTTCACCATCCTTTTCTGTGCAGCGAAATGATGGAGCGCGCATGCCAGGGTACAGGGTGCCCAGATGGTCATGCAAGGCGTCCAAGTTCTATGATATTTGTTGTTTTTTGTATTATTTTTGCGTGCCAAAGAAAATGCAGCGAAAATTCAATTTCATTTTTCATTATGACAAAAGAAGACGAGACGTACTGTATGGACGATGGAAGAGATGTACGATAGATTGTGATGATGACGATGGCGCGGTGAAAAATGTGGAAAATTGAAAATAAATCGAATGTGAATGTGCAACAAAAGCGAGTCGCGACGCAATGAGACGCATGATGTGGGTGTAGGGAAATGCGCAGCCAAGTAAAATAATATTTGTAAAGCGGGAAAAGTACGGATACACTGGTGGGGGCAGACATTGACGACGATAACGGCGGTTATATGAAAAATGACACCAAATAAAATGACGCAGAGTGGGAGAGCGGATAATTGGCATGCATTTGTAGGTAAGATTTTGAGTGAAATGAGCGTAAAATGGAGAATTTGCTTTAATTAAATGTGGACTGTGAAGTAAAAAAGTGCAGCAAAATTGGTAGATGCTTGTGTTTACCTGCAGAAAGTCACGCGGTGTGGCGCCTAGTACCTGTAGTATTTTATCATAGCCCGAGTCCTGGCAGAACTCAAAGAATGTTTTACCAAACAGCTCCAGAATATCATCTGCGGGTATATCTAAGAAGGCAAGAGATAGAAAAAGAGAGAGCGAGGAAGAGTCATTTGGGGCGTAAACATTTATGAGCAGTGCGGAGTGCGGCTGCAGCCCATTCTGTGCGTACACGTGACATATGCAGGCACTTAAGCACTCAACACTGGCCATAAGACTATTTACAGCTAAACAAACACGCAGGCAGGGATCTTGGGGCTGCGCCCTGCCTGCAGAAACTGCTAATAAAATTTAAGCTGCCACATTTTTGCAGATCCGCCCCTGGACACACACACACACACATATACGGCAGTGCTAGGACATTGGTATAGCCACTTACTGAGTATCTCAACAGCTGCTCCAATTAGATTGTATGTTATTTCATCGTCATAAATTTGTCGCACCAGAAACTGTCCTTCCATGCTGACCATGGCTTTTTTCCTATTTCATTGTTGGTTGATTATGTTGAGGTTGTTGTTTGGGTTGTTTGAGTTGTTGTCGTTGTTATGGTTGTTGTTGTTGTCAGTATGGATCCCAAGTACAAGCAGCAGCCATCAACCCGTCGTCATCATCATCGTCGACATTATATATAAGTCGCCATTATTATTGTCAACGTCATCAATGTGCGTCGGTTGCAAACACAAAATCCAAATATATAAGGAGAATGAATATAAAGAGAAGAGTAAAAGCAGGAAATACATTAATTTTAATTAAATTTCTTTGTGCTTGAAACGCACATTTATATACATATATGTTTGTGTGCATGTATTTATTTACTTTCACATAAATATGGCTTGACAAACATATACCAATGAGATATGTTTTATACGCCAGCATATTCTGTGAACTGAGTCCCAATAGCCATATTAAAATAAATATTAACATTAATTATTACTACAGTTGAATGAGTTTTTAATAAAGTTTTTGAATTTCATAGGGGAATACATCAAAAAGTCATTAAAAGCGTGGAAGTAAATTCGACAAATTTGAACAAACTAGCTAGAGTAATATGTTCAATTTTATGATAATCCTTAGTACTTTCCTCATTATTCCAAAAGCAAGCCCGATACAAAAATATAATTTTTTATATTCTTATTGATTTCACATGAGTCCTCTGATTTAGCATAATTTATTTTTTTTTTGCATCTCCACTTTGTTACATTTAATAATTCAAAAATAAATTCTTTGAATTAACATGATTTTACGTTTTCGCAACCTTATTGGCTTCCACGCGTACACAAAACTTTTTCAATTAAGTTTTTGGATCAGAAGTCTTCAGACCCACATCACAACAAAAACCACCTACTTGCTTATTTGCATAAAAAAACGCATATTTAAATTAATAAAAATCAATCATACGCAGTGTTGTGCGCTGACACTGTAGCATAACTTAATTTGTGTTCGTCGTAAGGTAAAAGAAACAATAAATCCCTAAGCACTTGATGCGCTTCTTTTTGGTAACTTTTGTTACCTTGTGGTTACACTTGGAGAAATTTAACATGAAAAATATAATTTTGCTTTTGACATATGGGAACATATGTATTTTTTTCTAAGAAAGGAAATCTTGTTTTCTTCTAAAACTTTTTTAATTTTTTGCTTTGAAGATCTTTGGTTAGGATTTTGTGTTTCCGTGCTTTTTCTAAGAAAAGGGAAATCGGATTTTATTCTATAATGCTTTTATATTTTGCCATGAAATTCTTTGGTTTAAATTTTTTCACCTTTTCTGTTTATATTTCAAAAAAATAATACTTAAATATGTAATTGAATACAAATACATAAATATTAATATATTCAATTTGGTGTTAAAGATCAAGTGGCCAATAATAGTAATTAATAAATATGGCTAAAAATATTTAATGTTTTCCAAACACAATTCCTTATAATTTTAGAAATCTTGAAATGTGATATAAAAACACAATTTGAGTTTTATATAAGCAGGCTGGAAAAATGCCGTAGTTATCACCTTTTTTGCTATGTAATTAAAATTTTATTTGAGCTTAACTCGATTTTCCGCAATAAGGTTTTTTTTTAATTTTATCCAAATTCGCTTTAATCATTTTAACACATGACTAACGTATCAAAAATAAAATATACTTTTAAGATTCAAAGTGACTGTTGAAATAGGGAAATTGTCAACTAGTGACTAGGAATACAAGAATTTTAAGTTTCACATCTGGATGTAAGAGTTTGAAAAACTGAAACTGAATTAAACACGAATTTTAAGACCTTTTTTATAAATTTGTTTATCTTTTCAAAATTGTTTCAATTAACTTTTTGTTTCCCATTTTGAATGATCATAGTCCAGGGGAGCAAAGTTTTAGAATTTATTTGCTTAAAGATATTTTCTCTTGTGGTATCCGGAAAAAATTGTGCCACCAAGGTAGTCTCTGCCTGTCGTAAGAGTCCCGTAAAAAGAACTAGTCCAATGCACAAAACCTTATCTTATCATATTGAGCCTGAGCCATATTCTTAACATAAATGTATGCCATTACTGGAGACCACCGCCTTCGTAAAAGCAAAGTCCATAAGAAATCGTACGAAAATTTAATCTGAGCCATGGCTTGTTTCATGATGGCAATTTCAGCCTATGAATCATAAGATCGCACACATACGCCAGTTGAATCAAAAACGGATCCGAGACCAATGAAAGAAAAGTCCTTCAGAAATCATATCCTAGGCTAAAAAACTAAATTTTTTCAAATGAATAATTTAATCCATGATAGAATTTTAAGCCTAAGAACCGCAGATTACATGCATACGTCAGTTAAAGCATAACCGGATCCGGAGAGCAATGAAAGTAAGGTCTTTAAGAAATCAACCTACGAAGCATACACACGTCAGGTGGAACAAATGCGGAAACGAGAGCATTTAACCTTTTGTTCTTAGAATTTTCAAGCTTATAAGTATAATATTTTTATTATTTAATTTATTTCTGTTTTTAAATTCACAGAAGGCAAACTGGTACTTTTAGATGAATAAATGGTTTTTCAAGTTACTTACACACCCTAGGAAATGCACAATTTTAATCTTGCTTCAATCTAGTTTTTATGTCAAATTTCCTTTCAAACAGCTGCAGCAGCATATTTATTTAACAATAAATTGTAATCAATTTCAATTTCATCAGGAACGTATATATATTTTGCTTCTATATATATATAATATATATAACGCATATTTGATACATTCGCAAGTGAGCAGTTTCCTTGTTAATGTCCGTGTCGGCTGATGCAGGAAATTAAAATTCTGCTTTTAGATATTTAATGTATGGAATATATATGTGGATGGATGTCTGCGGCAAGAAAATATAATATTTTCGATGTACAGCAACAGCTTCAGCTTCAGCTTCATGTTTAGAAGTTTGCCATTGTTGCAACTGCTACACACGCCCCGCCATCGCCCGCAACTCAATCAAGCGGCATCAATGCAACTACAACAGTTTGTTCATTTTCACATTTTCATGGCAGCTGCTGACATATTTTACAGTTGCATGCAACAAGAGCAACAATTGCAACAACGAGCTGGAAACATTTCGCATTCGAAATGAGCAATGAGCGTAGTTTATTTTTTGTTTTGCACTGCTAACTCTGTCACCTCACCTCAGCTCACCTCATCTCATCACAAGTTTTGTCAAATCAACTCCCCCGCATTTCATCTTTTAGCATCTTATCTTAACGTCTCGACGAACGTCAACTCACTTCATCTCTCATTCTCTCATCTTAGCCAGCTGGAAAATCAGAACTTTTCTTGAGCTAGTTGGCCGTGGCTCACTGTGCGTATTGCTGTCTCACTGTCTCTCGCTGCATTCAAATGGAAAAACTTTTGCACGTACAAAATCTACTTTTCTATTACTTTTGTATATAAATATGTATATACATTGTATATAAGTATGTTTGAAAGAAATGCTTTGCTTCTCAGATGATTTCTGTGGCACTCTGTTTGCCCTTTTTCGTTGCAAATACCTTTCGTTTTGCACGTTGTATTCAATTTGCCAGTACAACAGCTTGGCATAACTTCTAATAAATAATACACTCGTTTTCCTTCATTTTCTGAAGCTGACAGACTGCTTGACTTTGCAGCTTTTCGAATTATTCAGAGATTTGCATTGAGCGGAAAATACGCTTAACACTCTTAACAAGGTCAATCTGTTGCTGCTGCAATTGCTGCATATTTCAAGCAAAATTAAATTAATATGATTTTCGTTTACAAGTCATAATGTTTATTTTATAGTTTTAGCGCCATCTATGAATATAAAAAGTATTTTAAAATATTGTTTTTATTTCAAAAATCATCATACATAAAAGATATTTAGTAACTGGGTGCACAATAGACCCATGGAGGTGGCAGTGCCAAAGGGCGTAGGCCCATCCTCGTCTATACATTATTTAGTATCTGAAGTACACAAATTTCTAGGCAATTACAACAATTATGAATCGAAAGATGTTGTATGCTTGTGTTTTTCGCTTTTTCGAGTGTCAATTTCGACTATTCTTACATGTCGAAAAAAGTAATTGCGAGTGGAAACAGGCACCATACACTATGGAAGGCGACCCTTCAGATAAGGCTTTTTTGGAACTTTGACAATTTTAACACATCGTGTCATTCACGAATTCATATTTCTGTTGAACTGCTGAGAACTACCACGGCCAACCACTAACACAGCATGAAATAATTTTTTATTATTGTATCTACTAAGTTTAAGTTACTAAATTTATTCCCCTTGACGCTGGTCATTGCTGCAAAAGCGCAGCATGGAGTTATCTCGATTAATAGCTGCTCAAAGGGAACAGGAATCTACAGTTTATAGCCGAAACCAAGCGGCAGTGTCTTTAATTATTAGAGAGTTTCCTAAATAAACAGCGTCTAACCATCGGCCCTTGAGTTCAGAGTCAGGTACGCTACCGTGGCCCACATCAATTTACCTAAAAGTCTTATAAGTCTAATTAAATACTTTAACTTTTCAACACCAACAATTCTGCTAATAGTAACCTAAACTTAAATTGTCAAAGGGTCAAGCAAAACATATATATTTCAACGCAACATTACAAAGAAAAGATATATAAACAAATTAAACTTTAAATTTATTACTTTTTACGGAGAAAATTTTTTCTATAATTTATGACCATGTCTATTGTAATTTCTAGAATTGCTAGAATTCTTAGCAAATATAATACCCATTAAAGTATCAGCGTTGACTTACTTATTTTATGCCATTTAATGACAAATAAATCTTACAAATATTTTTAAACGCTAAAAACTCGAAAATTGATGCGTCTTATATGTAATTAAGAAAAGTTTATAATACGCTGGAATGCCATTAATTTGTTAGGTTATGTTTAAGCGCAGCTATGTTTCTAATATATATACTAATTATTTTATGCTGCACAAATTAATCTACACTCACACACACGCACACACACACTACAGTAAAACAAACACAAGAAGTTATTTATGATGGCATCATTTGTAAAGCTTTTGCCGCGACAACAACAACACGACACCAGCAACAACAACCAAAACAAAAACAAACCGTGGCGGTAGCTGCTACTTCTGCAAATGTATTAAGTATACGCCGCGTTGTACGTTGTTGGGCGAGGTTTACTTAGTAGCTAACTGAAAGTCGTTATCGTTATCGTACAGCAACGTCATCAACATCAACATGAACGCTGCTGCCGCCGCTGTCAACGCCGTCATCATTACAAATTCAATTTCCGTCTCAGCAAAGTTGATTTCTGCTTTAGCTTTAGCTTCAGTTACAGTTTCAGTTATTATTATTATTTTTATTTTTATATATATAACAATTTTTTTTTCTGCGCTTCTTTGGTCTGGCGTTTTAAACTCATTTAAATATTGTTTACTTTGTCAGTCTCGAGGTCTCGGCTGAGTCCTTGTCTCGACTTGGCTGGCACACACACACACACACACTCACACCGACACACACACAGTTGACAAACTAAGTGGCCTAATCTGCCAAATGGCTAAAATGGCTGCTGGGTTGCAACTTTGGCGCTCGCCAAGAAATATGACAACATTTCGCGCCTAAGTAGCTTAGAGATACAGCCCTGGCTGACAGCTACACGCCTGTGCCCAGCCAATTCCAAAAAGTGTTTGTGTGTTTGCTTTGGACAGCGTTTTCCGGGCATTGGTTTTTTAAATGTAAGTAGCAGGCTAACATACTTTCTCTTTCTCTCCATCTCTCTACCCTAACCAACTTGTCACTGCTGCCCAAATGCGTCCTGCGGCGTAGCAAATGCCTCCCACTCATTCCCGCTAAATACTTTATAAAGCATAAAATGGCCATGGACTGTGTGGCCTGTATGTATCTGTGCATGAATTTTGGTGCTGTTTTTGTTTTGACGCGCTTGTGTGCAAATATTTTTATTTAATATGCCAAAAGGCACAAAACATGCGAGTACTAAACACAAAAATATGAAAATACTAAATAAGAAAAAAAAAAACACAAAAAACAAAAACTCGAACCGAAACGAAAGCCAAAAATAACGCGCTTAAAATATGCGCAGCTTGGGGATTTATGCCGCGGCATGGCATCGAGCCGCTGCGTGGCCAGGCATGGCGCCTGCTTATGCGGTCAGATTGAATGACTTTATTATGGACTACTTGTGGCTTTTAAGCCACAAAAGATGCCATAACCATTTAGTTACTTTTGTGAATTCATAATTACATTGAGCTAGCTCAGGCGATTAGTTACTTTGCATTTCCTACGAAATAGCTGTGGTTGATTTGGCTACAAAGCTAAGGATTTGTAACCGCATACAAGTTGATACAGTAACTGACTCTGTTCTCGACGTATTTGGAAAACTGCATAGACTTGAGAAGTAAATATATGTCACCCACGCACACATAAACACATACACTCCCATATGCACACACACACATGTATGTGGATATTTAAAGAGAAACATTATAAAATTTTCAATGGCAGCTGCACTTAGGCAAAGAGCGCGCCTGTTTGGCTACTGTAGCAACACTTGGAGGGAAGGAAGCAGTACATATATAATAAAGATATTACAGTTCCTTGCTCTTGGGGTATAGCGAAGCATATTAGCTGGGTGTCACATCTTGCAAGACTCTGCGGAGTCAAGCAAATTAATGAAGATTAGAGATTGATTGTGGTTTAATATCGGAGAGTGTATTGTGGCTTGGGTGGCAGAGGAAAGAGCTGCTGGATGTAGGTCGAGAAGCTTGAAATGTGGTTAAATATTTAAATTTCTTGAAGTGAAAACAATAGAGTAAAAAGATATTAATAATCTGCACTTATTTGAGAGTGAATTATATAAAATAAATAAATATTTTTAAGCCACAAAATGTCCCTCATTTGTTTGTTATCTTTTAAATAATGTCATGTACTTAGACTGTTTGGCGCCTGCATATCCAACTGGCATGATTTTTTTATTTTCAAAAAACTTAATTGTTATTTATTTATTTGTTTTAATGACAAAATTGAAGGGAAAACTAGCCCAACGATCATTTTAAGACTGAAATATTTAAATCAAGAATAAAAAAATTTATTCTCCTTGACCATGTTCATTGCTCCAAAGCCAAAGCATGACGATATATCTAAAAATAGCTTTTCAAAGAGTTCGTTGACCTATAACTTATAGCTGTACCCGACCGGTGCCTTTAATTATCCTATGTTTTTCTAGGCAAATAGGATTTAGCAGAATGGTAAAACTAAGAAATTGTAACACTGCTTCAGGATGGAATCGAAACATCGATCACCACGCTATCACTACGCTACCAAGGCACATTTTTTAATAACTGATTCTAATAGCTGATCATTTGTCATATTGTAGAGAGTAGCCCAAATATATATAACTGCAAGGCAAATACAAGTTGTTGGCACTAGCAATTATATATTTCTCCTTTGTTAGTTTCGAAGGCACAAACAATAGGAAAAAAACGACAATAATTGCTATTATTTTAAAAAACCTGCTTTACGCGACGCATTTCTTGATTTTTACTTTTCCTCCGATTACAATTAAAAGCTTATATGTTTTACATTTGATGATTTAAAGTCGCGTTACGGCCGCCATTGCTGGTGAGAAGTTTCGGCATTATGGCCGCCATTGCGGTTTAGAAATTAGGTTCATGATTGCATCTACGCAATAGTTGAGAACTCCAAGGTTTTCTTCATTCCTATATAAACTATATAGTAGATCCACAGTCCCATATAATAATTCTTTTTAATTTTTCATAAAAAAATTGCATTGTGAGCGTATTCAAGCTTTGTTGCAATTATTTACACTTCTTTTGGCGCTTTTTTTTTTTTAAATAGTCAGCCAACCCCAAGAAGCCAACAACGAACCCTACGGCTGAGCGCCTTATATGCAGTTTCTTTGTATATGTGTTGCCCCTCTAAATGTTAGTATGTGTGTGTGTGCAGCTTAGAACGAGAGTTCGCGATGCAGAAGAAAATAGAAAAAAACGCAGAAGAAACGGAAACGAAATAAGGTTAAAAGCCACTTAAGACTTGTGCAAGTTAATGTGGCACATAACTCAAGTGAGTCACATGGTTCATTGTTGCTAAAATGTAGAAAAAGGCACGAAATCGTGAGAAGCAAATAGCAATATGGCGAGAAAAATAGCAGGAAAAATACTGCAAACTTGGTTTGGAGCAACAAATACATGAACTACGTATACGGATAAGAGTATGCAGCTAAGGCCAGGGCTAAAATCAGCGCCACAATATGTAGATACAATAACACTTCTAGTTAGCCCAAGTGGTAGTACCAATGAGCTTAATGCCTGGAAGCTGTGCGGACTTGTACTTGGTAATAAAAAAGGCAACAACAACAAAAGTGCAATGAGCAAGTTGAAAGCCGAGTTGCTTTTGTTGTTGGGTTTGGCTAAATGGAAAACGAATCGGAATGACAAAATGGAAATTTGTTGGCCAATATAAAAGGCAATTGTGGCCGAGCAGATGAGATTGCAAAACGTATTCATTGTGAAAAGCAGTGTGGCCCCCAAGACCCCACGAGAGATGTGCTTGATGTAGGCGAACTCATAAACAAAAACATGCAAAAAAAAAAAACTGAAACAGCTGGGCAACAAATTAACATTGAAATTACAGCGGCCCCGTTTCATATGCCACGGATACTATATATGCAACTTGTATGCCCCAGTTTTTATGCTCGACATTTGCGGCTCACTTTGTCTGCGCGTTGTTGTACTTGTTTTTGTAGTTGCTCTAGTTTTTGTTTGTTGTTGTTGTTGGGGGTGGCGATGTTGCCTCAGCGTTGTAATCCCCGAGGCGTGTTATTCAAAGCAGTCAAGAAAAGTTGTAGTTGCACGTATCTGGCAAATTTTCAGCCTTAAAACTAGTTTGTGGCAAATAAATTATAAAATCTTGAATTTTATGAATTCTAGGAAAATTATTTTTGTCGAAATTATTTGGGTTTGCTTTTACATACCAAAAGATTTGTTTAAATTTCATTTGTTTTCATTTTTAGACATTTTTATATGAATATGAATTTTTATATGAATATAGAAGGTTCGCATCTTTAAATCATCAATAAATTTTACTATCAACATAAAATTTGTAAATGAATTTTACTTATGGAAATAATATTATCTTTTTAATTTATTTTGAAAAAAGTTCAAATGAATGATCTTCAAGAGAAAACCATGTTAGAACTTGTTTTAAGTCAGCGTCCGAATTATATTTGACTAAAGTTAGGTTAACAAGCAACTTATGGGCGACGATCTTCGGAAAAGATGTTTTAAGTCTCCAATTGTTTCATCAAACGTTTTAAACCTCAAACTTTTTGGTTATGGCTACTGGCATTCTGCTCAAAGAACTTTAGTTTTTATATAAAAACTTAAAGATTTTCGAATTATATCGCTCGTGTGAACATTGCTCGCAACACGAAACTAATCTCTCCTCACCTGCTTCATTGTAAATATAGACATGTAAAGATAGAGAGAGAGAAAGGGCCAGAGGACCTTGGAGTGCCAACCAAAGTCAGATAAAATATATATTTGTATGCGATTAACGTTAAACCGCTGCAAAGCAACATTTTGAATGTCGACTTTGTGCACTAGTCTAGTTATATTTACGAAACGTGATGTATAGCATTAATGATGAAGGATGTACTTACACACACACACACACACCCATACACACATGCAGCCACACCCTCATGGCTAAATAAACACCCATATATACATATATACTCGCATATATATGTAACCTGGCAGCTAGCTAGCTCATCATCATGATTGTCATTATCATTATCAATGATAGCGACAACCCCGGCCTCAGTCTCTCAATAACAAGCTGAAACGCCCGCTTGCCACGCGGCCCAAGACAATTTTAGTGCGGCTTAGCATTTTTATTGTTGCACAGTCTGCTAAGCCGCCTACGGGGCGTATGATTAACCTTTAATGCGGCATCAAATGTGTGGCTGCCGCTAGCGGCTGCTCTTCTCTGTAGCGCACATAAGTGGTCCAAGCTGCGGTCGCTTAATCTGTCACACCTAACGACAACTGTAGATGCTGCAACCATCGATAAAAAACCAAGATACTTCAATGAAATTAATGAAGCACACTCCCGGCTAAAGCATGAGCTCATTAATAACTGTCCATATGCGTGTGTGTGTGTGTGTAAGCGCATCTTGTGGCAAGCAAATCTATGTGTCCAAGCAGTCCATGTGTCTGCATGCTTTATGCCTGCCATTAGATCTTTTCAGTATTTTCATTGTTGTAGTGTCATTTCTCCGAGCATTTACTTGGCTGTTTTTTGTCAGCTGCGTCTCACTTGACTGCCACATGCCACAAAATTTATCTATGCGCGCACTGTGACATTTCGAAATTAGGACATCATTAGCAACTGTCGATGCTAGCTGATAAATGTGCCCATGTGCTTATGTTCGACGGGTGGTCACACACTTACATGCACACAATCACATATACGGATATATACCCCCAAAAAAGGATATCCGGCTACACACTCACATACAGTTGGCCAGCCATGACACTTTGTGGTTGGCTGCTGTTTTACGATATTCTTCGTTGCTTCGGACAGTGCTGCTCTTGTGGTTTTGCTCATCGAACATTTGTGAAATTTATACAGTTGAACTGTTGGCTTTCAATTTAATTACAAGTTTTTTTTTTTTTTTAAGTCTGCATGATGGGGCATAAATTGTATCCACTTTGATGTTGTTATCCTATAAATATGCTTGCGTATTTTTTCCCAAGTCATGTAAGCGCCTGTTTAGCCGTAAGCCAAGTCTTGAGCAGAATGTAAGAGGAAAGCACTATTTCCTGCTACCAATGCTGGCTCCTCGGGCAGACTGACATAACACATCTTAGAGTAGCAAAAATTTGCTAAGTATATTATTTTTTGTACCAATTTATGGTTTGTATGAGCCCGTGATTTGTGTTAAAAATGTTTCTTGAATACTCTAGTAATTTGAGAGTCTGAAGAGTGTGGGGATATAGCTGCAGTGAGGGTCTACGAAAATTTTAAAACTTACTGTGAAATGTTACTGAAAAGTGTTGCTTTTTATTCCCATAAATATCAGAGTCTAAAGGGGATACGCTCTAACTGCATTAAAAAGCCTAGGGATGCTCTAAGGCTTATTGTTGAAAGTAAGAATTTTGCTAATTGCCAGCGTATATCTCATAAACATAAAAATTTTAAATTGTTCCATTTAAGATATAGCTCTAAAGTATCCCTTACAAATTTTGGTTCTTATATCAAAAACGACTAGAAAAGTGCGTATTCGAAGCTAATACACCCGAAACTAAATTCGAAAGAAAGTTACTGCAATTCAAAAATATAATAATGCTTAAGTTTGAAAAGATTATCAAAAACAACTTCTGTTAAAAAATTAAAATGAATAAATATAATTCCCTTTGACTATGGTCATCACTCCAAAGGCGGAGCATAGGCTGATTTTCCTAGGTAAATAGAGTCGATTTTTTAGTAATATAAGCTGAAAATAAATATTATTTGTGTGAGTTTTCTTGGTAAGAGATTTAAAATAAAAAAAAATGAATATACGAAATTTTTTGTAGAACCGAAAGCCTTTTTAATAATGAATCTCATTAGCAAATATGTTGTCAATTTATTCCAAAACAAAATCATTATGCTCCAAACAAGAGTATCGTTTGCTTGTAGAAAAAGCTGAACAGCATAAACAAAATGGCGCATGGCAGCATTTCCGGTCTAATATGCCAGTCATATTGTCTATTGCTGCTGCAGTGGCTGCAATTTGGCCGATAGCGTTTAAATTGTTATCACATACATATATACACTTTAGCCCACAAAAGACATACACACTACACACAGCAACCATTTATGTGGCATTTGTAGCATTTGAGTGAAGGAAACCCACACTAACGACAGACATGTAATGCAATGTCTTGTTTGAAAATGCAAATGAGCAGAAAATTCTTGTTGAGCTACGGCTGGAGCTGACCCTAAGCTATGCGAAACCTGCACAAATATGCCCAAAATAGATGGCAACATCGATTTGTGCGGCATACATATGCAAAATCATTTTGCTTGGTTTAGCCGAGTGATTTTGGGTACAATAACAGCCAAGTACTGTCAGACCAAGTACTGCTAGAGCTATGGCGCAAAATTTCTATCAGTTCGAAGTCAGACTGGCGACTGGCAAAAGCAGCTGCTCACATTTTTAGCGAGATAAACTGTCTTCTGTCAAATTTGAATTTAAGTTTAGATTTGTTTGGATTGCTGCAGCTTTTAGCCTCTCTCTCTCTCTCGAACGGAAATATGCTTACTTCATATTGTGCCTGCTGTAACTTAAGCATATGCAGCTGCAACTACTACTACTGCTGCTGCTGACATTTCAATAAAACGTAGAGTTTCTATGTGGGCTGCACTTTAATTTGCAGCACTGCCAGCTGCAGTTGCTTACAGCCGACATATGCCATTACTTATGCAATTTATTATTCCACTCCAACCGAAATGCAATTTGGAAATGTAAAACTGCGCAATTGCATGACGCTTGGGAGCTGGTTTTGCTTTTTAGTTTTATTAAAAACTTCGCAAGCATTTGCACCTCGCTGCCGCTGCTGGTCAAGCACTTTGTATCACAACCAAATGGGCGCCACACTGCAGCGTTTAGTGCGTGCCAAATAAATTGCATTAAAATGCGTTTTTGCACACAAACTGCTGTGAATAACCTTTAACATTTAAGCAGCAGTTACACAAATGAAGCGTATCGTTAATGCAATAAATAAGTTTTTTAAGCAGCAAAATCTTCAATAGGGCATCTACAGCTACTACCAAGTCTAGCAAGTATACCCCACCTACACTGTTGACACATCAATTGCTGCGCTTCGGTTTCAAACGTGGCAATTTTGTTAATTTCAGTCAGCCAAGACACGAAAAGTTCGTGCACACCCACGCGCACTTAGCGTATGATTAATATGTAGCTGCCTGCTTTTCAAACGTTACGTATACGCCCTGACTTCAGTTAGCAAAATTAGTGGTATAGCGACAGTTCACAGTTGATTGCTGATCCGCTTGCTGGCTTTAAACTTATTTAATTAAAAAACCTCGCCTTCCCACAGGCGTTTCCCTACTACAGTAGATATATATATATATATATATACATGTAGTAGCAAAATAAATGGCAAGGTATTGCCCCAAAACAAACGCTAGCAGCCAGCGTTACCATGAAACGACAGCAATTGCTTAAATGTGGCCCCCTGCCTTTACATAATAAATGCTTCAATTTATTAATCAACATTATTAAGTATGAATGGCATCGTTTGTTTGGAAATTTGTATGGAAACCAGTTTAGGCTGACTGTGTAATTAGCTGCCGGGAGGCTGCGTGGAGGTGTAATCATAAATGGGGCATGCTTTTATGCAGCAAAATAGCAAAATATTTGATTTTCAATACAGCTAACTGGTCATTGTTTTATGACTTAACAAAGTGTACATTAACTTTTGCACCGAGCTTGAACGCACTGAAGCAGGTATTTATGGGCCCATCAAATTTATTTACTCTGATTTAGATTAATGAAGTAGAACGAATTTTGCGTTTATATAAAACATAAAACATAAGTTATGTGGCCTGCTTTACGCTTAAGAAATTTTATAACTGAGAGTTTTGAAAATTACTTAAACTTTCTACAAATTTAGCTTTAGGCTTTGGGCCTTTAAGTCATATAAACAAGAAAAATGTAATTGAGCATGTGGACGTGAAGCCATGCGGAGCAGAACGAATTGTTGCGCTAAATAATTTTTAAAACATCTTTTTATCGTTTTAATTGCGTTTATGGAAATTTTAAGACAAATACTGTATATTGTTTATATTATATTGTGCAAAAATTTTATTTTATTTTCAAGTGTGCTTCGCCTTCTGCTGGCTTTGCTCGCCAACCCCCACTCCTCCTACTATCACTCTTTCCTCAATCCTAACATCAACTTCTACTTTTGGGATTTTTAATCCAAAGCACGCTTCTTCATTTTGTCAATTTGTTCTAAATATTCCACCCAAGTATTTTTTTTTTATATTTTACTTTTTCTCAATTGACATTTTCTCTCGATTTTTGAATTTTTCGTTCAATTTCAGAAATATTCATCTTTTTTGTACCCTTTATATTTATATATAAAATTTGACCGACATCAAAAAATTTGTATATAATATAGGGTAATTTTTGAAATTATATAAAACTTTTTTGTCTCGGTAAGCTGTGCTTGAAATTGCTTGAGAAATTATCAGTAAATGGAACCAGCAGGAAAATCGTTGAAATTGCTCGATCTGGTTGGTGTAACTACGTAGATTCGGTTAATTTAAGAAAATGCTTGCTTCATATTTTAAAATCTGGAATAAATTTGTAAAGCGTTTTAATAAGTGCTTGATCTATCTACTATTTTCATGTATATTACTTTTTTATGGCTATATATTGCTATTGCATAGAGCGCAATGCCACAAAAACAAATTGCATGACTCTAGAGATTACCTTAGAAAGTAACTATTTCCCAAAATGAAGTTTTTCCCAAGCGTACAATCGAATACCTTAGCTTCCAGAGTATTTTAACTTTTATGAGACCAAGTTCAATCAACTTGCAATTATTTTTGCAAACTTTATTCCAGCATAATAATCGCAGAAATATCTGCTTATACCACAACGGCTTTACGAAACGCGTAATTAGGCTTATTTTATTAAGATTATTATGTGCGACATTGCGCGCCATTTCGCTTGACTGTGTGCCAAAGGTTACTTTGGTCAATTGCTCAGCTGTGTCAGCTGCTGTGTCCTTGACCCTGCGACAGGTCAACAAAATAAATGTTCAAGCAAACAAGCGGAACAGGAGCAGCAACTCTTGAGAGCATAACAATAATAAAAATGACAGCAAATGCTAATATATGCATTGCGTATGCGCCACGTTGTCACTTGAAAGCACGCGCTAAGTACATAATTCATAAATAGAAAGATAAAAATGCTGCACGACTTGCCAAAGAAACTCTCGCGTAAAATGCAAACTAACAATAATAATGCGCAAGTTGTGAGGCCGTGTGCCTGCTGGAAGCTGGCTATAAGCTGCCATGTTGCCAATTCGAAAATATGAAGCAATCAAAGTGACAATAAATGTAGGGGAAACCAGCCAAAGGAGTCTGCCAGGCAGGGAACACAATCGCGCGGTCTTGGAGTCACAGACGTAAAGCCAACAAAATGCAATCAAAGCGAAAAGTAATCTCAGCGATAAGTGCGAAAACGTGTCTCTCTTGGTTAAAATTGTGAAGAAGTTTGGTGGTGGGGTACGGCAGCGATTGCTTGTTATCTTGTTGGTATAACTGGGAAAAGCGCAGATGCGCGTTAAACTTTTACTTACGCTGACAGTCAATAAGGCGTAAGAATAATTCTGTTGAGTTCTGTATTGTGCGTTTGCTTTGTTTCTAAACAAAATGGCGGCATGATATGAAAATATTATCTTGCCGATGCAAAAAAGTTACGCGACTTTTGCTGCCAGCAGGCAACAGTTGCCTGTAAGGTATTTTGATTTGGCGCTAAAACTTGAACAGGTGTTTGCGTTTGCCACTCGCAAATGTTTTTGTACTTATTGTTGTTTTTTGGTGACACAGTTGCCACAGTTTGCTAAACATGCAAAACTTTGCATTTAAAACTATTTCGAAATTTCGCAAAAAAAAAGAAACCAAATTCTGCACACATGTAAGTGAAAATAAATCTTAAAGTAACTGAGAGTTTTAGAAAAAGAAATGCTCACATTAAACTATTAGCCAAGAAGCTCTTTTATATTAACATAAGACAAACACTGAGACCACAAATGAAATGCTTTGGTTTTATTAACAGCGAAATAGCAAAATCTCAATCAAGCTTATATCAAAATCTTTACAAGCTTTGCAAGTCAAAGAACTAAAATAAATAAAATAAAAGTTGCAATAATTATTCAATCAGAAGTTATATAAAAATATACACTTAAAATTTTTTGCTTGTGTCTAGCAGTGGTTTCATGAATAAAAAGCCAGCCAAGATTCCATTAACGCTTATATTACTTTTACCAGTAAAAAATTTAATGATTACAAATAAAATAAAAAATAATAATAAACAACGTTTTTTAATGACATGAAATTTTATAAAATGGTTGTCTGAAATGGCAGTTCACAATATATATATACGCCATGTCGGCTTGTAATGGCAATTCACGTTACGTATACGCAATGTTGGTCGGGATGGACGGTTAACAATACGTATACGCAATGTTGGCTTGCATTAGCAGTAAAAGTCAGATTGATTAACAATTTAATATTTGATTTTAAAATTACAGATGTAGCTTTTAGGTTTATATAGAATTTTATAAGCTTAATGATTAAACCTAATGAATTTATTTCCCTTGACTATGCTGCCAAGGCGAAGTATTCAAGCTGTTTAAAGACAACAGCAACCTACAGTCGTTTCTAGCCGAATCTGAACGGCAGTCTCTTTAAGAAATAGAGATATTGTTAGGCATTCATAATGTACAATTAACATAACTTTTCAATATCAAAATTATACCCAATTTCCTCATTCATAAAAGTAAATTTGCCCAACTTTCATTGGTCATCTTCCCAAAAGGGAGTACTATTTCCGTTTCAAAAAATTTTTTAACTTTTGTAGGTATTCGCTTGAATGACGAACACTTTGTTGGCTGGAAAGCGAAAGTTTATCAACACACATATATAAACATGTTACATGTGTGTAAAATGCCATTTCCGCCACACTCACTCACTCACACATACACACAGAGACAAATACACATGCATACCAGCCCACATACTTTTACCAAACACTTCAAAAAGTGACTCAAATTTCCATAATGTCTGCCATGAAAATGCGATCGATTTTCGTATAGCAGCGCAAGGGAAACAGGCCAAAAAGAAAAAAGTCCAAAGAAAAGAGATGAAACGAGGCTGTGCTCTGCTAAGTTAGAAAGGGCAACAAAAGCTTACAATAAAAACGAACGCTAATGCTCGGGGCGAGGTGGCATTTGGGCGGTTCCACTGACTGCCACTACATGTGTATTTCTTTTTTTTTTTTTTTGGTGTTGACTTTTTTCTTTCAGTCTAAGCCAAAACCAGAACCAGGCAGCACAAGTGGGCGACAGAATCAAATAAAATAAATATACAAAGAAATACAGAGAAATTCGTAGAAATTCGAAGAAAAGAAAATCTAGACAGGGAAATTTGAGTGCGGCCAATTTGTTGAGTTTGGCTAAGCTGAGCATAGATAAACCACACAAAATTTTTTGGCCAACAAAAAAAATTACAACGCGACTTTAGTGGCCAAGCGGGGCGAAAAGGGGTTTGAGAGCAAAAAACATTTACATAAAAACGCTTTTAATGTTACAAAAAATAGAGAAAATATATCTCGTGTTTAACAGCTGAAAGGATTCAAATGTCTGCAATCAAATGTAATCGCAACCACACGTGCCTCCACATTTCATATGACTTTTTGACTTTGAATGCACTGAGAAAAACATTTGGCTAAAGGGAATTTATTTGGCTTTGTTTTTTGATTGGATTTTTGTGGTTTTTGACACATAAACAAACAATTCAGCAAAGTTCAACGTAAGTTTAAAAAGTAAATTTATTAAGACCTTAAAGGCTGCCTCTTGCAGCTTTAAAAATCGAAATCGGAAATGAGTACAGACGTGATTTATTTTCCCAGCAGTTTCGTTTCGTTAACGACTTGTTCCAGGGTTCCTTGAGTTTTTCAAACTGAAAGAAATTTTCAGTATCATTTGAAATACAACTCAAATAAAATATAGACTCCCTGGTTAAATCGTCTTTATGACATAAATTTTTGGCAAGTGTTACGTTGGATGTGTACAAATTTCAACTGTGACAAGATACTGGCTGATTGCTCTCCATTTTAAGCAGCTGACAAGCGGAAGTTCAGCCACACCAAAATGAAGATTGATGACTTTTAAGCATTTTCCGTCAACTGTCTGTCTGCTGTCTTCTGTCGTCATCAACCTACTCCTCCTGCTGCTGCATTCGGGCACTTTATTTTTGCCCGTTTTTTCTGCTTACTTTGTGGGTTTTACGTCTCTTTTTTGTGGCACTTTTTTTTAGAACCTAATAAGCTTCGTAAATTGCGTAAAAATGTTGAAACGTGTTTGGAAATTTGAAATAAATTTGCATTTAATATGCTAAACGCAAGATTACTTTCAGTTTAAATATGGTAGAGTTCTGAATTGAGTTGATTACGACCACTGGCCACATTGATAGACACATTAGATGGAATGATGGCGGTGTAAGTTTATTGTGTCTTCACGTCTCAGACGGTCAGCCAAAATAAAATTTACAATGCTACAAAATCTGATGACACATTTGGGGTAGGAAAAAGGCCTAGCCCGAAACTGTTATGACAAAATTTAGGGCAACATAAATAATGAAAACGAGCGTCAGTTAGTCCGCCGCCAAATTATGGTAAGATAATCTTTGCAGCGAAACTGTGTGGTCTGTAATTTGGTTGGTTCTTTTTTTAAATCATAACGAAGGCAATTGAAAATGAAATTTTTTATTATCGTTTTGGTGTATATAATATTATTTAAGTTGAATTTTGTCAAAGCGGAGTGTGAACGTTTTTGGTATACTCTGAAGGTTTTATTAAATTTGAAATAATTACAAAATAATTTGCCAGCTAAAATTTCAAACGTTCTGAGGATTAAAAACCGAACTAACGAAAAATTATTATTTATTTATTTTTGTTGTTTTTGATATATAACCCTTTTTGTTGTTTAACCCTTTTCACCAAAGCTTTTTTTTACATTCCAGTCTGCTGGTAACGACCATGGTTTTATTGCTGATCTAGTCGTATATATGCGCTCAATCGATGAACTTTCGAAATTCGTTGAAAAGTTTTGAAAAAAGTTAATAAATTTTATATTTCTTTGGCAATCTTGCATACTGTTATTTTTAACGAGATTTGATTCCGCCCAGCATGAGACCCACATATAAAATTAAAACGGTCACAAAGGGTTAAAGTATTAAGAATCTTATATAATTTATTTATTAACGTAGCGCCATCTTACAAGTACCTTTGGGTATGTAATAGGGGGAACGTAGACGTACAATATGAATAAAGGCACACATAACTTCAAATTTCTTAAAAAAAAAAACAATAATTTGAGGATTATATGTCTCGGCAGTTATTTTGATGCTCCTGGCAAACTAAGCACCTTGCTCAGTTTTACCTTCAACGGTGGCCTTTTGGTCTAAGAAAATTATGAAATAAGTGTAATTCTACGGCATATCTCAATATTCTTACCCTTTTTCGAATAACGCAAAAGTCCGTAAAGAAATAGCATCAAGTGTAAAAATATAATGAACAATACAATAAGTAAGACTGCCACCTCGTTCTCCATGATACTTATTTTCCTTAAGTAATAATAAGTATTTGAAAATAATAATAATTTAAATCTTCAATATTTAATTTGACTTTTATGCTTTCAATTTGGAAACCTACTATGCTTGTAATTTTTGAAGTTTAGTGCATGATTTATGTTTATAAGTAAATAATATATATATTTTTTTTAATTTATAAATGTTTTATTAGAAGTTGTTTAGCATATGAAAGTCGACCTAGGCCATATCTGCTTTAATTTTAATCTTTTGTAACAATAATTAAATAAGACTATTTATTCATGCTATCTGAAAATTAAAGTATTTAGTCAGAACGTTAAATTAAAACGCAAAAAACTTTAGCAATATTGTTCTTGGCCTTAGGCAAAAGTAATGCAGAACAGTAGCTGAAAGGATGGGAAATTGACTGCTGTGAGGAGCAACATAGGCAGCCTTTAGAGCGCATATGAGCTAACTGAAATATATTTATTTAAAAAATGTACACAAAAATAGTACACACACACATGCACACAGCAGCCATGGCGAGTTAAATGATAAAACAGGAAACGGAAGTGGCACGCGGTGACAGCAACCATGCTGCGCTTAGTTTCTATCAATGCGTCTGCCTGTGTGTGTGTGTGTGTGTCTGACAGTGTTGTAAAACATTTTATAGGCAAATCGATTTTTGTCTAAAGTGCCACAAACACGCACAACAACAGCAGCTAAAACGATAACAATAACAAGGACTTCCACAACAATAACAATAATGCGACACTGAACTGACCAAAGTGGGTAGTACGAAAGACAGTACAGCCTTTAAAAGTGGGTGCTACTGTTCCATACATACCACATACCGCGTTTGACCATGGCCGACTATGCCACAAACATTAATGGTTGGCCATTGTAGTCAACGCAGTCAACGCAGTCGACTCGTCTGCCATTAAGTTATCTAGTCAATTTCATCTTGTCGCTTGGCATACAATGTGCTGCGCTCCGCTTCTAAAAACTAGGCAACAACGAACTCTTTTGGGGCACATCAAAGTCAGGCCAGCAAGCCCGCAGGTTATGCTTAATAATTCACCAGTAAGCAGTCAGTACAATAAACGCACCACCTTTCCGCTTTTAAAGCATCATTTGTTGGACTTGTCCAAGTTGGTAACTTAAAGACGCAATGGCGGCGCTAATTAATGAGCTTCATTTGTAGATTGATGTGCGGCAATTATGCGCCAACAAAACATACGGATATATAGGAAGCACTTAACGCACTGATTTTGATTAAGTGCAGCACTTGGTCAAGTTAAGCTGAGCAAAAGCTGTCGCTTTAAAGCCGATTTAGCTAACTTGGCTTAAAGACACACACACACACTAAGTGAAAACATATATATTTATGCAGGCGTGTATTCATGAGACATTATTGAATGCGCTCAGCAGCAGCAGCGTCATGGCAATCCAGGCCAGCAAATGCCATAAATGACCCTGTACGGTCCAAGCTGCTCTTATATAGCCTCAGCTGCAGACACCGACGCAGCAGCGTTAGCGGCGACAACCACGACAACGACGACATTCATAAAAATGCCAAAGCAACGCAGTAAGTCATTCATGCAGTCAGTTTCGCATTCATTCATTCAATCATTCAGTTCGTGAGTCAGTGGCAAAAGCAATTTGAAAAAATGGCAGACAAGCATCATGTCCAGCCAGACAGTCGGCAAGTCAGAAAGTCAGCCCAAGCTGAATCCAAGCCCCTCAAGCTGTGTGCGTTCTAGTCATATTTGCCTTGCTTTACTCTACTTACTTATTACACTTATGCTCTATATAAGGGGAGCAGTACTTAATGATTGTCTTGAAGTTTGTACAGCAGCAAGTATAATGTGACTATATATATAACTTGACATTTATCGATAGCAATTATTGTGTACAACTTTTAACAAATTCTTTATCGATTAGTGGAAAAATTTTGCATAGTGGCAACATAGACACCTCCAAAAACCAAAGTTCCCCGCAGCAGCAGTCGAACTGGATATGTTTCAGAGTTTATTTAACGTGACATGTGATATTGCTGTCTTAAGATCACGATGGTCAAGTATGCAGCCTGGGCGTATATATAACACAATGAGTCGGGTTTAATGCCAAGCTAAGACGAAGCTGATTTTTATTTGACACCAATTCGGAATGCGATCGTATGTGCATTCTCTCCTTGGTTGATCTATCACTTCTTCTATATTATAGGTAACACTAACCGTTTAGGAACATACCTCTATGATCAGTCAACATGGCTCTACACTCGATTTCGATGTCAATCAACAGACATCAAGATACTCTCACTAGCGAGCCAACATCAATGAGCATGCTTAAACCATGCTCAACCCATGGCAGTAAATTGAAGGATTCAGTGGCCCTCTCCTTTTAGTGACAAACTCGACTTGGGGGACACATGCTACTTCTTACTTCAAGCGCGCCGCGGTTACCCGTACGGCGGTGGCTCTGTTCCCGCAGCAGGACTCGTGCATTTGCCTAGCACTGACATTGCTGGCAAAAAGAAGCGGTTTGCTTTAGTTAATCTCTATAAATTAAAGACCCCGCAGTTCGGTTTCGGCTATATATTCTCTTCAAACAGCTAATAAAAGGAAAATCTTGATGCTCCCTGCACTTTAAGCGCTGACAGCATGGCCCAGGGGAATAAATATTTTATTTTTTATTTTATTACCTTTTGAATTTTTCTTTGATTTTGATGGGTTTCAAAAGTTATTATTTGGAAATACTTATTTTAATAAAAGTTCGACAAGTATGACAAAACTTAACTCGAATAAAGCCGGTTTGCATCATGGTGAGTGGGTTATGGTAGCGCAGTTGCCTCTAATCGGAAGCTCGGAGGTTAGAATGCACCCAGCAGAACTATTGCATTTGTCTAGCACTGGCATGGCTAGCAAATACACGCCATGTAGCTGTTCAAAATTTGTATAAATTAAAGATACCGCCGTTCGGATTCAACTATAAACTGTAGGTCACTGTCGATATGCTCCGCCTTTGAATGTATTATTGAAGTTTTCTCAATGAAGCACACAAAATCATGCAAAGTAAAAGTGGTACCAGAATATTTTCAGATTTAAATTTCGATTCCATCAGTAGATAAATATACAAAATTGAGCTGTTAACGACTTGCAGCCATAACGCACAAAAAATTTGCGCAATGTTTTTGTAAAAAAGTCATAAACAAATTGAGACTTTTCTAAATTTTAAGTTTTACTTTTGATTTGCCTATATTCCTTATATAGAGCGGTGTTTTTTTAACTAGCAAAGAGATTTTCGCAAACAGCTTAAAAACAATACCGTTTTTTAATGCTGTGAATTTTTATAGTTCTGTAAAACACGAATAAATTTCAAATATTTAATTTGTTAAAGTGCTGCATATTGCCGAATAAAATTTTAGCAATTCCAGCAGCGATTGAATTCGCATTTTATACTAATTTAATTCGTTTATTTAATTGTTGTTTGGGAATTTGGAATTGTAATTCATTTAAACACCTGGGATTTCGCAGCTCACGGTAGCATGGAATGTTTGCATTATTGCACTTTGTGTATTTTGTTTGTTTGAAAAAGATTTTTATCAAGTGAAATGAAGCATATTTACAATAAAATGCTTGGCTATTGTTTAAGCAGACAAAATCCCAGAGGAATGCAAATTTAATAAGTTTAAATTATAAAAAATATTTTCAATTAAAATCGTTTTTGGATGACTTTCGGAGTGCTCATAAGTTATAGTTGGATATAATTATTTTTAAATTTAAAATAAAGCTTACTTGCTACGAATTTTAATGGTTTCAAAATATATTACAACAAAACTAGGTGAGTTGCCAAGTGATATGACTCGCTTGAGCTAGAAGTATTTTCGTTAAATAAAATTTAACAAAACTCTTTGAAAAATATTCGCACACTTTCTTACGTTCATGCTTTAATGCAGAGCATTAAGCAGTCGGCAAACCCAAACTCAAACGCTTTTTTTTCTGATTTTTTAATGAAGGCTATGACAATGCCTCAAGTCTCTGTAAGTCGACGGGCTGCATCATTGTCAGCTCATGTAGTGCTTTATGTGTGTGTCGCCTTATATAGTGCCATGTGTCTGACAGTCTTGCTCAAGTAGGCGTTATATACATCTGTTTGTATATACAGTGTCCTGGTGTCGTTTTGTCCAGTGTCTTGAGCATGTCCTTGCTGCCAATGTCTCACAGTCAACTTTGTCCATTGCAAACGAATGGCTTGGTAATGAGTTTGATTTGCGGCATTGCATTGATTGCTCTTGGCATTGTTGCGGCTACTGAGGCTGCTATCTACCTACCTACCTCCCGCTGCCACTGCTGCTGCACTGTGTCGCCTGGTTGCAGTGGCGGCCATTGCTGCTGCAACATTCGCCTTCAGCTGCAGTCAGTCATTCGTTTGCCATATAATTAAAGTGCTGTCAGTGGCATGTACTAACCAAGATGGCCATTTTAAAGCCATATTTGTAGCTGCTGTTACCATTGTTACCTACATTTAATGAGAAAAGTTTTTGCCATTTTATTTAATGCGTAATTAAGGGGTTGGTTGCTAACTGTTAAGGCTCTTGTGACAGGATCGTGGCGCCAATTTAAAGGCAATTATTTTGCAGGCAGCACAAATGTAGGCAACATAAATTGAAAATGACTTGTGGCCTAAACAATCGTTGGGCATAAATCATTGCCAAATTAGCAAAGAACTAATGTTCCAGTGCGGATGGGACACTGAGAGTGGGACGACTGATGATGAGGTGGGAGGAGGCAACAGCAGCACACACACACACACACACACGCAGGCCTACACAATTACAAAGCAAAATACAAATACATGTGTGGCAATATCAATAACTTAATTAAGATAAATGCGAATTGTATTTAGTCATAGACCAAGGCACAATCATAGCTCGACGTACAAAGTAACACACACATGCACACACACGCACACACACACGCACACACACATTTATGTACACACACGTACAGCACATGTCCATTTCTAGCTAACAAACGGTTATGCCATTTGGCCGGATATCCGTTGATGCCGTTTGGTACACCAGGACATCGGGCATTGCAAATATGTCGTAGTGCTCTCATGCTTGGCATTGGCCTCAGCTTAATTGTGTTTCATGCGAGGGTAGGCTAATGGTTTATTGTCATAATGCGGATAACAAATAAGCAGCGTGTGTAGTTTTAGATGTAATTACTTTGAAAATATTTGTTTTTTTTTATTTTATAAACTTGACTTTGAAGATTTTCAAATAAGGGAAAAGTTAGGACTTTAAAAGACTGAAAAATTGTCTTCATATAGTAATCACATAATCATTATTATGGTGATACAGTCCCTGATCGTGTTTTTACTGGTTGTAATATTTCTTCTCTATGCTAAGTGAATTTGGGCTTAAGTTTTCTAATACTCCAGTCCGATGTCGTGTGAATCTTAGTAAACGACACGGTTTGATAGCTACAATAAATTGTATTTTCTATTTATTTTATATAAAATTAATTTATACAATGCTGAGTCTTTATATTCGCAAATTATTGCTCAATTCAGTTCAAGTATATTTAGGATCATCGATATTATATTCAGTCCATGATTAAAAATAAATTTCAAATGATAAGCAAGAATAAAATTAAATCATCAATAAAATAAAATCAAATTTATTCATAGTCATATTTACATCGCTTCAAAGGTAAAGCATGGATATATCTAATGGAGATACATTAATAGCTTATCGAAGAGAACTGGAACCTTTATTTTATAGCCACGTCCGAACGGCGGTATCTTTAATAAATAGAGTTTTTGCACCAGTGCTGCAGGGACGAATCAAACCTGTGACCTTCTGCTTAAAAAAATCTAAGCTTTATTAAGTAGATATTAAAAGTAAATATTATTCATTTTATTCATATTACTGAAAACGCACATATTAAAATGAAAAAGAAAAAATTAAGTATACGTAAAGTTCACAAAAATAAATGCACATCTTCGAAGCATACTATAATATCTACTACTTATCATATCTACTAGTTGAATGTCTAAGAAGTTAGAAAGTAGATAATATTAAAGTTAATTCCTTTTACTGAAAGTAAGCACTTTGGCTAATATTTTTATTTAAAAGACTGTATTCGCTTGTCTACGTAAGTTAATTATTTTAATTTTATTTTGCAGATAATTTTCTCAATATTTGTTCAAGAAGGAATACACAGTTGCAGTTTGGTAATTTATTTGCTATAAATCGAAGCACTATTCGACCAATTCATTCTTGCTGTCATAGTCGCAAAATTTTCAATAAAACAATTTTTCAAAATATACATATATTTCTTTTCAAAGATTTATAACCATTTCTGTTCAGGTGTTCGTAATTTTCCAAACTGCTCCCTTAACAAAAGTTGTTGTTAGCTTAAACTTTGTTGCTGTTGTTGCTGGTTTCAAATTATGGCCAAGCGTGCTCTGTTTGTTTATTTTCTGGCAACAATATACACATACACATAATTAAACTCACACACACGCACGCACAATTATCATACACTTATTTGGTATATATTTACTTGTGGGCGGATTCCTGTTTATTTGTATATTATATCTCTGCTTTTTGGCTGGAGTATGTATGTTCATGACCATAAGTGAAATATATTTAATTTGTTAATTGCGGCATTACTTGCCAACTGCCACAAAGATCTTACCATATAATTTATGTATTTTAGTTATTAATTAAACGCTTTAATTTGTTAGTTTATGTTTGCGCATTTTTTAACATTTTGTTTATTTAATGAGCTCAGCACTGATTGCTGAATGTGCAAAAAAAAACATATAGCGACTGGCAGCAGTGATAACTACTTTAAACCCAACTAGTAGCGAACTGGTGTAAAAATGAGAAGTAGTAGTAGTTGCAAATGGCGACATAGTTGAAATGGTAAGCAACATATTGGGGAAAAATGAGCTTAAGATTTATTTTAAGTTTCTTGTAGATAAGTTTGTGTTAACAATGGTTTTGTGGACAAATATTAACTAGGTGTGAACAAAAAAAGAAACAATTTTCTTTAGATGCAGCCTAAAAGACATACTAGTATGTACCGACCACATTTTAAGATATTTTTAATGACTCACAATGTGTGGTCTGCCGTTGGGTACCTGCTGTCATACATATGTACCAACTATTTTAACATGGCTGACAACCCACACACAGGCAAACAGGTTGGACTGATTGTGAGCTTGTGGCAGACTGTGATATTATTTCCATCCGGGTGGATCTCAACTGTTTGCAGCTGCATTTTACATTTGTAAGGCGGTCCTTGCTCATTTTCACCAAATGTAACTGACAAATAAACCCACACAAATGCACAATACCAAACACAAGTACAAATACTTGCACAAACACAAATAAGTACGGGTATACATATATGGTTTGCGTGTAAACAATGCAAGTCAGAGTTTTAGTCTAGTGTGAATTATTTGACTTGAACTTTAGGGTTTTCGCCCCAGTTTAGATTACCCTACAATTTGAAGTACCAGCGTTGTAAGCTCTTTGTGAATTGTTTTTATGCCATAAATGAATAGTTTCTGAAGATTACTGTAATAAATTGAGGGTTGTCGCTACATTAAAAATTGTTTCCAAAGTGAAGATGTTATGGAAAATGAAGTATAATTCCATTGTTTCTACTTTAGTTTAGGTTGCTACACAATGCCTGCCAATAAGTATGTGAGTATTTATTTCCTGGTCATCGCCTTAAAGGCGGAGCATGCAGATATCTCTATGAATAGTTCTTCGAAGTAAAAAGGAACCTACTTTTAATAGCCGCATACGAACAGCGGTGTCTTTATCTAATAGAGATTTTCCCAGGAAAATAGTTTTTATTTATTTGCTAGGTGGGACCGAAACACCGACCTTCCGGTTTAGAGGCGAGTACGCCACCACCACGCTACCGAGGCTCACGCACAGTTTTTTATCTGTATCACCGGTATCACTACGAAATGCTAAAAATACCGATACGCCGAACTTAAGAATATTGCAATTAAATTGAATTTTTTTTTTCAATCAAGGAAAAGCTTGTGCAAGGTAAGTTTCAGAAAAGTATTATTTATGTGTGATAATTAATGCCAGAATTGAAAGGCAATCTATTTTCAAAAATTTAATAAATTACCCATACTATAATCATTTATAAACTTATTCCAAAAATGGTTTGTTTTAATGCATCATCTTTTAAGCTTATAAACCTTTTTAAATTTTAAGTTTCTCCTTAAAAAAAGCACATTTCATTACTTTATATTTGAAAGTTTGCTCCCCTGTAAAAATAATTTGTTTATTTACTATTAATTTAGGCGTACAACTTATTACAGTTGCACTTTTAATTAAGCAATTTTAAAACTAAGACACATAAAATTAGCATGAGGAAAATATAATACATAACTAATACATATCCCAAGCCTGATGGATGAATTTTTTATATATATACACCTTCTCATATATGGGGCTGGCTAAGAACTTGAATTTATAATTTAAAATATAAAAATAAGAATATATGCAACTTTAAACATTTATTTACAAAGATTAACGTTATCACGTCAAATTGAAATGTTTTTCCGTTAATATTTGCAAGTTGATTATTTTTTTGCAAATTCATATCAACTTTGCAAAAATGTCTTAATTTCTTTGCCATGCCTTTTGAGCATTTTCAATCCAGCCAAGTTATCAAATTATTAATCAATCAAATTATGAAAAAATAACATTAGTAAGAAATTTAAAGATTTGATTTGAGAGGAATCAAAATTGCTGACAATAATTGAATAATATTTTTCTTTTGTTTAGCTTTGTTTGTAGTTAAGTAAATTATATACAGTTCGTGATGCTTTTCATTGTTTTTAACAAGAATGCTCACGAGAAAAACAAATTCACCACAAATAAATTTATTTTGACATATGCATTTAGGACTATTGTGAGTAAGTAACATTGCCTAACATTGTACATAGGCTTCTGTGATTAAAAGACTTCAAAACTTACTAGATTCCACGAACTAAAAATCATAGCGCATTTAAGCTGCTAAAATTAGATTCTTTCAGAATTAAGTAATATTTATTTGAAATAAATTCTAAGTATGTAAAGAAAAGAAATTTTTAAACTGCAATTGATTTCCATTATTTTTAAAAAGTTAAGCTTAAAATAAAGACTAAAAAGATATACGCGAATAAAACCGTTGCTGCTTCTTTAGTCATTAAAAAATTTCAAAAACATATTGGTTTTGTGAGTTCCATATAACGGCTGACGTTTTGCAAAAAAAACCCAAGATTAGCCTAAAATTCGATTCATTCAGAATTGAAAAATATTCATATTAAAAAAAAACTAAGTATAAATTTCTTAAACTACAAATTCATATCCAATATTTTGCATCACATAAAGTGTATACAAACTTCGTATTACCGCAACTTTGTGCATCACATACTCGTTTAAGTTGCATTTGTCTGTTTGTGAATTATTTGACTTGTGTTTTCAGGGGCTTTCACACAGTTTCTTTATCTATTGACATTACTTACTTGATTTTTTCCCATATTTCCTCGCCGAAATGTTTGAGCACTAGCAGCTCCAAGGCATAGTTGACAAAGCCATACTGAAAGTAAGCAATAAAGTATGAAGACAGTTGAAATAGATTGCTTCAGTGCCGAAAATGGACATAATACAATGAAAGAAATTTATTCTCAGACAGTTTACGACAGAAAAACTGTGGCAAAATTATCAAAATTTATTAAGACTAAACTGATGGCCTTCTAATTATACGATGAACGACTAAATTGGTTTTGATTGAGCATAAAAAGCGCATTAAAGAGAGCATTTGGTAAATGAGATTTGAAGTTGGGAGAGCGTATACAGTATTTTGATTGAGATAAATTTGAGATATGTGAAATCAATAACGTTTGCGCACTTTTGTTACTTTCAAATGTATCGAAAAGCAATCAATTTGATTTGTTATGTGAAATCAAACCAAAGTACATACAAACACACAAATACATATAGCTGTACATATATACATACGTATATATGTATATAAAGTGTGTATACAAGTTTTTCTGGCTTGTAAGCAAGGCACAATCAATCGTTTCCGTCGGAAGTAATACCAAACAAGCAAAATACTCGAAATATATTTACATACATTACGCATACGTCTAGTCAGCCCAATGAAGCAATGCCTGAACGCAGCTGCGGCCCGTGCGAATGCGTGTGTGTGCTGTATGTATTTTGCTGAGGCCTGATGAAGATGTATCTAACCGATATTTGATGTTTATTGCCTTTGTTGCTCATATTGAAATGCTAAAATAACAACAATCTATTTGAAGAGCTTACAAAGCCTTACTTGGCGTAGCATCGAAAAAATAAAAACAAATTGCAAAAAAAATCGCAATCATTATATCAACATTTTTCTTTATGAAAACTTCACTCGCTTGTCATTAGTAATAAACAAATGTCTTTCATCATTTGCCCATAATTACACATTATGTATTATTTCCCCCACTTTAGTAGTGAAACAACTTACGTTAATTAAAACTGACAGTGCTGCTAACTAAAAATCGTATACCACATTTAGTCAGACTTACCATTTTGTTGCCTTTTTTTTGGTTGCTTTTGGCAGCTGTTCCAATCAAAACTTTTAGTCTTTGTTTCGAAGTTGCTTCGATTTTTGTATTTTCTGTTTCACTATTAGTTTTTCATATTGCTTTATTACATTGAGCGCTGGGAAATACAATTTTGTTTAAAAAAAAAAAAACCATGCCGTAACTTTAAGTTAAAAATAATACTAAGAAGTAAAGCAGTCAAATTCAAGCAAACTTTTTGAAAAGTGAATTTGGCTTCCGTTTTTTTTGTTAATGTAAAGCAAAAAGCCACAGAGTGTCTGAATAATTCATGAATTTGCATTTTCAAATCGGCTTTTTTTCTTGTCTCTAACTTTTACGCGCTTTGTGTGTTGATTTTTTTAAAATATTTTTTTTGTTTGCGCGGGTTTTTTTCTTATTATGCGAAAAAAAAGTGCAACTTGGCATGAGATACAAATACATTTCAATCATGTATTTAAATTTAACGACAGCATTTGGGGGGCTTAAGAAGTTTGAAGTCTTAATGCTAGTGGGTCGGAATAAAAATAGTAAGTTAATTTTTTCCCTACCAGTATTTGGCTGCTGATTAAACAAGAAAATATGTCAAGATTCGCAAGTGCAATAAATACTACAAGCTACACCTACACCTACACAATATTAGCTGCTTTCCTAAAACAACATGACTATTACGGATACAAAAGTGACCTCGTATCGTGTCCCTTTTGGGTGCAGTACGGCCACGATATTTTCGGCAATATGCCGAGACTGATCTATTTTTTTGTAATATAAAGCGACAAGATTTCAGCGCATTCTTGAGCTGTATAGCGATACATAGCCAAAATTGTACCAATCGGTTGAAAATTGTCAAAGTTATGCGAGTTTTCTTTTGACCCAAATCAGATAGCGCAGTCTGTATTTCAGCCATTTTCAATTGCTTATCATATTTCAAATCCAGTCAAAACGGAGTAGAACTCGAAAAATGTTAAAAATTGATTTGATTACCCACCAATTTGTTCGATTTCACGCTGTTTTAATGTAAATTGTAGTTTAAGGCTGTTTTGACTGAAATACCCATAAAATATACTTATAACCACAAAACTATCAAGCCTTTTTAGTCACTTATTTTTACTAGCAAAATTCAAATGTCTAACGAAATAAATTCTTTCAAAATTATAGAAAAATGCATTCATGTGCATAATAACTAGATTTCTTTTGATACAGCTGAGTTGTGTTTGTTTCCTTGAAATTCATAAAATAAACTGCTCTTATAGTAAAATAAAATAAAATGCTGTTTTAGTTAAATTTGGTTCAAGCAAATTTGTTTCTCAAATGCACAACAATGATTTCCAGTTTTGTGTGCTTCATGCAAAGTTGCATACAAAAGCGGCACTAAAAAAGTCAAATCCTGTCGTGACCCAAGCAGGACTAAACTCGCAATCGCGTCAAACTGGCCTTAAAGTATGCAACAATTTTTGTTTCTGTATTGTAGGCGCGTGTTAGAAATCAACGTTGCCAGCCAAAAGTGCAAAAGTTAAAAGCCATTTTTAATGGCATTTGCCGACGTCGTTGGCAGTTGGCGTCTGTGTTAGCGCAAGCAGCCAGGCGTATGTTGCATGCCACATGCAACACGTGCAGCAGCAGCAGCACCACAGTGGACTTGGCTAAGGCACGGGCAACAACTGCCACTGCCACGGCAAATGAAAACAAAAGCAAAGCTAAAAACTGAAAATATGGCACATCACATACAACACACATCAACTGGGTCACAATAAATGCGTGTACAGGAAATAAAAAAAAGAAAAGAAAGGTAAAATGGCGGGCAAAAAAATGGCGTCGAGAGTTTTGCCAAAGCGCAACAGCAGCAATAACAACAACAAGCGCTTACATGGGATGCATAACGTTGGCAAAAGTGGTTAATTACACACACAAACGAGCCATAAGTGTGTGTGTGTATGTGCATGTCTTCATGTGTGTGTATATGTCTTCATGCATATATATATATATGTGTGAGAGCGAAAGCTTGAAATTTATGCGCCACAATGAGTGCATGGCCATTAACACGCTACTCTTTGCCAAGTTTTTGGCATGAGCCAAGAGTTCTGTTAAGGCTTTGGTGGATGGTGTGGGGGTCTAACTAGTAGCTGAAACTTTTTTATTGAATTTCCTTGAGTCTGTCGTTTTAATTTTAGCCCGCAAGACGGCAACATGTTGAGGTACCGAGAGGTGGAGTACCTCTTCTTTCTTTATTTTTTAAATCTTTAATATTTGAGCACAGAATAAGTATATTTTTTGGCTGATCATTGAAATATAAACTAGCAGGCTTTGGTTATATGCATTTGATTTTATGATATGAATTTGATTTTTAAATCGTACTAAATTGATTTTTGCTATGCTTGCAGATTTGTCTATTTTTGTAGAAATTTTTATTTATTTTGTTTTGGCATTTGCACAGCAAGCAAACATTTGCTGTTATAATTTTACATTTTTTCAAGAATTAGAAACAAAATTCATATCTTGTAGACTTTTTACTTTTTTTATAAAGTGCTGAGTGGCTTTAATTTTAAATGTTCAACTTTTGAGCACACAGAGCATTTTTATTTTATTTGTTTTTTTTAATAGAAATCTAAACTAGCTGACTTAGGTTAAATGCATTTTGCATATCAACAAATCGAGTCTTAACTTAACGCTAACATTATTTTGGCTCTCCTTGCAGATTTGTCTACTTTTGTGCGTATTTTTATTTATTTTAGTTTATTTTGCTGTGGAATTTGCATGACAAGCAAAATTTTGCTGTTTTAGTTTTATATTCTTTCAAGAATGTTAAAGGAAAAATATATATCTTGGAATCTTTGCATTTATTCACATTAAATAGCATCCAGCCAGAACAAAAGCAAGCAGCGCAGGCTATCCATTTTGAGTTTCGTTAAAATTATCAAGCTTGCGACTTTAAAGTTTTGCTTGTAATCGTTAGCTCTTCTCTTGCTTGCTAAAATTTACTAAACTATTCAATATTAAAATGCATATTAAATTACTGAGATAAATATTTGCAAGTGTATCTTCTATATATGACATAAATAAGCAGCAGCCATTTTGAGTTTCTTTAAAACTATTAAACAAAGTTATACACTTTTGCATGTAATCATTGGCTGTTCTCTTACGCATAAGCATAAATTCATAAACTGTCGACTTAAAATTTAATTAAATAATATTCAATTAATAATATAAATACCCTTGAGTGAGATCCAGAACTTAAGAACTATTCGCAGATGTTGGACAACCTTAATCTTTTTAAGTATTTACTTTTTTTATTTATTATTGACTTATTATGAACTTAGTAGTTTAAGTAAATTAAGATGACCTTAAAATTACATATTTTTAAAGTTAAGAAATATTTAATTATAATGAGAAAAATGTAATTCAAAACTATAGCCTGGATGAATTTTTTATAAATATATATTGGTCTGTCATCTGAGCTAGGGACTTGGATTGACAATAAAAAATAAGAAAACCGAAAGTAAAAGTTTAAAAAGGAAAGAAAGGAAAAAGATCAGTCTTGAGCAGGTTGGGGTTACATAGTTCGTGATATGTGAAATGTGCTGCATCTGGTGAATTAAGAAGAATTCAGATAGAGTAAGAGATGAATTAAATAGACCGTTTACAAGGATAGGAAACCGAAAAGATTATTACTCGCATTAGATGCAAAATGGATCATGTAATACATAATTGGATCTACAAAATGGTAGGCCTAGAGGTCGAAAATTACGTACAACTGTGAATAGAATGGCAAAAGAAACTTTGCTAAGGCAAGCGAACCAAGTAAGCGCCTATGCAAAAATAATACGCCATGGCATGTTTTACGATCACTTAGAGAAGTTAATTTTATAAGGCGGAGGTAGTCTAAAAGAATAGAACGGCTGTCGAATGTTTGGATTCCCATTACAACCCCGAAGAGCCAATTTTTGAATATCTTATCTTAAATTACCCACACAACGGACTCACAGTTTCCGCTGAAATTCTCCTCTCAAAATGATTATATATCTTTATTATAGCATAGACAGAAAATTGTTCGTTTAATAATTTGTTAATACATCAAAGCTGCTAAGTTTGTTAACTACAAAGCATAATTGCATCAGCAGGTAAATTTTTAATGTCCCCTATATCTATATTTCATACCTAGTCGGTTGAATGGGCATAAAATTCATTACTGATAGCGAAAAATCAAGAGCAAGTCTTTGATAAAATATCAAAACTTTTTTTTTATTCTCTATTTAATTTTTAGCCAGCTTTTGCGTGTTTCAATTTCCATTTATGAGGAAGCAAATAAAGCGATTTTGTATTCAGTTCGCAAGCGCGCTAAATAAATAAGGATATAGAATATGTGCAAATTGTTTGTGAATATTGCTGGCAATATAGTAAAAGCATAATAATCAACATTTTTCCTTTATGTGCATATAAAAAAGTTTCAATCATTACCCACTTATGAAATCTAAGAAAATATTAAGATTTAATATGATATATCGCAATTTTTACCCAAAGAACTCATAAGATGTGGCAATTGTGGAATATGCCAAAAGATTTTGCTACATTTTTTTTAAAGCATTTCAACAAAAAATCGATTTTCTTATTGTCTTTAAGGTTTCATGTGTTTGAGGTTAGTGCTGTTGTTGTTGTTGCGGCCATTAGTCGACTTGGCAAGGTGTGCCAGGAATGAGTAGCTACCTTTTAAGCCATATACATATACAATAAATGTATACACATTCAAGTGTGTGTATACAGTACAAGTGAATATTATGCGCACACTTCGTAAGGTATCTACTGTAAGTAAGCATAGAATAATGAAGCAAATATAAGTTTATATTTGTAATTTAACTTAAAATCGCTTCTAAGAATGCACAACTATAGCCATTGATGATTGCAGCTGTTTTCTTTTTTTAATCCCAAAATTTTCTTCTTTTCTTTTAATAAGAAAACTGCTAGCTTCCATATTCACTTTTTTAAGAATTCAAACTCATGTTTGCTAATTAATTATTGGCGCTTTGGCACTGACAGAAATATTTCACATTATGAAATTACATTCCGCTGCAGTCTGTCAGCGCTTGTCAATTCGGCATACTGAATTGTGTAATTATGACAAGTATGCGCTTGCTACACACTTCAAATTAAAAGTTATACGAATATTTTCTCTTGCCAGTGTATGTTTTTTGCCCGTCATTGTGTCAGTTTGTCTGCCATTTTGTCCTTTTTCGCCATATGCCCGCGCATTTCCGCTTATCGCTTATCGCTGTCACTCGACTTGGCTCCATTGTTTATTTTGCTTTTGGTTTTATTTGCTGTTGGGCGATTATATTGCGTATAAATCACGAAAATTCAGAAATCTTTTCTGGCTCGCCAATGACCTCCTGAGCTCGGTTCAAGCAGTCACGGACGACTCCGTTAGACAGACACAGTCAGTCCTGCTGGCGCCTTACGCCTGTATTCAAGGAATTGTGCTGGCAAACGGTGCGAGCCTGCTTGCTTCCAATTCAACGAATTTTAATTACGTGCAACATTTGGCATTTGATGAAGGTGCTATTTTTGTCGAGCTGCAAACAAATCGAAGAGCTGGCACTGCCGTGCCTGTGGTTGCTTGTGGTTGCTGCGCAAAGCCAAGCACCAAAGTGTTTACACAAAAATTTTTTAACTCAAATAAAGCCGTTTTGTCAGCTACGAAATTAAGCAATTACTGCAATATCAATAGCGTATTACATGCAATGGCGTGTTTCTTTATGTTTAGGGCATAATTGTTACAAAATGCCGTAGACATAATATGTTAAATTCAAATGGGCAAAGTGCATGTCGGTTTGTTTGTTGGCGCAAAACTGTCTGTCAATTTAGCGCTAAGCTGACAATAATTGAGTAAATAATGAGGCATCATTAGAGCCAGCAGAGCGGGTGTTGGTGCGTTAAAAGGGCTAAAACTGCTACGCACAAATTGGCCAAAGGCACAATGGACAAATGAAGTTGAGTTAGACTAGCCAGTGTCCGGGCATTTATCAAATATAATGAGCAAAACAAAAGCGCCGAAAATTGGCCGGAACACACCAAGTTCCGGTAAAATCATATACATATATATATTATTTTTTGTTTCTTTGACATGTTGTGACATAATTTGTGTCTTTTGGGTAGCAAAATATAAGGCACAAGTTTTGCTCATTAGCAGCAAAAAAAAAATATATTGAGCGCTCAAAAGTATGCTACAAATTTTTAAGCCGCAGTTGCTTGGTGACATTTGTATTGGTTTTGTATCGTTGAGCTACACTTTTCTTTTTTTTGTAACTTTGACTGCTTTAAAAATTAATAATTATTTATCTGCATTTTTTATTTACTTTCACTTTAATTTCACTACAAACACGCCACTTTCACTTGTTCACGACAACTTGCTTGTGTGCGTGTGTGTGTGTAAGTGTTCGTGTGTATGAGTATATTGTGTGTGCGTGTGTGATTTATGTATGTGTGACGACTGACGACTGATAACAAATCACGCGCGTTCTCCGAAATATCTTTTGCCTCGGCACAAAGTGTACAATACGCTTGAAAGAGCCGTCAATGACTGAGGACCCGTTGTTCCGTGCACGTTGTATTAAATGGTGTTGAGCCAGGACATTTCTGTTTTGTCCTTTCACTGGCTGTCTTCGCCTAGCCATGCCTTGCCCACTCAGCTGTTTGTTGTTGCTGTTCGGCCAAACAGCTGAGCGCAAGCGCAAGTGTCGCTCTCAAAAGGTTGGTAAAACTCTCTTTAGCGCTGTTAAGTTAAAAGAGTGTTAAAAATTGGCTAAAGCAAAGAACTAACTTGTTTTAGTTGATGCGGCTTTGGTCTTTATGTGTTATCAAATGATCTTGCTAGCAAGATTGCAGTTGTCGCAAGACAACTGCTAATACAATTCATCCTCAATGCAAATATACGCAAGCATTTCGAAAAACTGTATTAGAACCATTGGGTAGGGCCCTTGCTTTATAATCAAACGAAAAAGGCATACTCTAAGGAATAAATATTTAATAGCAGCAAGTATCATTTATATTGGCGCGCCTTCTCTAGTTGGTCACTCGAAACTGAGATAGGTCTGCATCCACTTGGTCGTTCCAACTGAGCTTTAGTCGTCACATTCGTGTTCCTTCGACGACTTACGCATCTAAATTCGAACGACATGGTCAAGCCAATGCAGACGTTCTGGATGACATATATGCCGCTATATATGCTCATACAGCTCATGGTTCGCTCAGATTCAATAGTCATTGCCAATGCGAAAAAGAACTTTGCAAATAATTTTTCCGTTGACCACTTCAAGCGAAGCTTCAGCCGTCCGCTACAGAAACCATTCTTCTGCGCCAGATAAGAGCATGAGCATCTTTTTGTCGATATAGGAACCCCTATTTGCAAGTGTGATTCTTTCCTTAATCTCTATTATTTTGTATTTGGTATTATTTCGTTCTTATTTTATCTTAGCCTTCATTTATAAAAATATACTTTCCCTTGCGAATTATTCAAAAATAAAAAACAAAGAATGTAGCCTCCATAAAATATTTATATTTCTCAAAAAATTAAATACGTAACAACAAAGGCAAAAAAAAAATTCGAATTTTTGGGATAAAGCCTGAGTGCCCATGAACGGTATTCTTACTCAAGAACTCAGTTTTAAAATAATGGCAAAATAAAGCCTTTAAATATAATTAAAGAGATACTCTATTAATAATGAGCAATTTTTCAATATGAATATTAGATTATAATTTTAAAAAATTAAAAAAATATTGACACCTATAGCTTAGCACCAGTGCACCTTAGGTGGTATAGGTAAGTAGTATAAGTCAGATGGCGCCAAGTCTGGGGAGTATGGTGCAGATCTCCAAATTTAGCATTTTCAAATATTTTTGTCCACTTCTTTGACATGGGAACGACTTAGCGAATAAGTTTGTCATGTTTTCCTTGCGTTATTGCCGTTCTTCTTTTCGCGCCGCAAACGCATTAACTGCATTCGGTAGCGATCCCTTATGATAGTTTAATAATTTAAAAATAATAAACAAAAAACCGCATAAGCCGTGGTATTACCTTTAATTTAAAAAAACGCTTAAATTCGAGTACGCGATACCTTATACCAATCTCCAATTTCATGCAGCATACTATTAAGACAAAAACCTTAAGTTGTCGAACAGCTAAACCCGTTTAACTCTAATAATATCTCAAAACCCATTCCTCAACTCGAAAGTAAAAAAATCACTACTGGTGTTTATCTCAAAATTTCAATAACCTCAAATATCAGACTAATTCTTACTAAGAATTTGGGTTCTACTCATAAATTTCTTCAGAACAGCATTGCATCTACTTATAAAAATTCTGTTGTAGACTTGAAGGCTTCTTAGCTTGAAAAAAAAAAACAGATAAAAATACGTATTAATTTTTCAATAATCATAAAATATATAATTTATATTATATATATATATTTATTAAATTAAATTATTATATTATTAGTTGAAACGAAATGAATTTCGATTGAATATTTAACAACGTCTTAACATTTTACTCTCCCACTTAGCAGCGATTTTCTCTTTGGCTCAAAGCTTTAAAAAGCTTTCACAGCAGTGGCTGTCGCTACTTACTTCAAGATGGCGCCACATTGCGCTTATTTGAAAATGCTGGCATTTATCTGGTTTGCATATTTTTTAATAACCTCCTAAAACTCATTATAATAAAATGAATCCTAACAATTCGGGTTTGAGCTTGTTTTCGTATCTAATTTGTAGATATATAGCTATTAAGCCAATACACATTTAATTTGGCTATTTACTTTTGCTTTGCCAAGAACAAAAACAAATAATTTATTGACAACAATAGAAGACATAAGTAATATAGATATAGATATAGATTTTCTTGGAGACAAGTACTATAAATATTTTACCAGCTTTGTTAACAAGACTGTTTGGTTGGGCTCTAACGTTGTTGCCGATTTTGTTCTATTTTTTTGTGTTTTGGCGGCATTGCGGCAATTCCTTGTGGCAAATAAATTAGATCAGCTTGCATTACAATTGTCGTTATAAGGAGTAATTGAAATTGAATGGCAGCAACTGAGACGTGGAATAGACAAGATACAACAAGCACAAACTTGCAAAAAGCTAGAAAAATAAATAAATGTGGATAAAAATAATAGTATATTTTACAGAACATTAAGTTCGTATGGGTGGGCATGCGACTTGTCAAACAACATTTTGCATTGTTTTAAAGAACTTAAGTTGATGACGCAGTTGTGTACTTCTTTATTTTTTTTTATTATTATACAGAACCGTAGATTGCTATCAAATCAGGGAATCAAATTCTTAAGATGGCATTCAAGACTAAGCGCCCTAACATAACCTTGCTGGTGATAGGCCTATTATGCTATTACCGCGGAGGACGTAACTAACCCACATTCAGCCATGCTGAGATCCTAATTGAAGCCATAAATATTTCTCGTTTATTTGGTTACTAAAAAAATTTAATTTGAGAAAGCGGAACCATATTCTAAATAAACCAGAGCAGTAGCAAAAACCAACTTCTCGAGCTAGTCACAGCAAAAATTTGTCTCAAGAGTAGAGTTCTAGGCTGTGTATAATCGGCAAAGTTGCTTGCAGTAGTTAGTCGGTCAAGTTTGCCTTGATATCCGGAACGTACTTGATTCCATTTCATGTCTAAATAGGTGTAGATCTAACAATTGCTCGTTATGCATAAAGGTGAGGTTTTTAGTGCTTGTCAAATTTATTTTTATGAAAAAGTGCAATACATTCAGAAAAATTTACGAAATTTTTATTGGAGTCGATGAAACGATAGACAATATTATTTAATATTATTACTATTCGTATTTAAAATAATAATATGGTTTTAGTTTTATTTTATTATTTTTAATATAAACATTAATTATATTTAAATTTGATGCATATGGTGGCCGCGGCCACGCTACAAAAAGGCAATGCTCCAGTGAACTCTCGTATAAATTCTTCCAGTGCGTCAAACGTTTCGAATCTTAAGAAAGCCTCACAAAAAAGGTGTAAAAGCCTTAATCATATGGCCAATCGATCGACCTCAAACGTGAAATAAACACTCAACAGACCCACTGCAAAAATGCCTATAAGCATGATATGAGAGCATTCGAAATTTACAATAATATGCCGACATTGAAATTAGAGCGTTTCGCTTAAGGTTCCTAGAGTGACCGGACTCTTGACCATCCTAACAAGTCCAGTGACTGTAGATTCAAAATTGTGCACGTCTGGTGTCGAGCGCCGATTGATGGCCAGTTCGGCTTATTGGCCAGTTCTGCCTCATAAATTACGTCACGTTACATCAAATTAGACGGACAACATCGTATTATATTGACAGTCTTTTTATCGCCCTATAACCATATCATTTTTCCCCGATCGAGTCAATTCGCAGAATGGTCTTTTTGAATTGCCACCAGGTTTGTCCAATATAATGTTACCAGACAATTATTTGTGGGGATATTTAAAATCCAAGATTTACACTGATAAGCCAAGAACCATAGCTCAGCTTTTCGACAACATACAACGCAAAATTGCAGTCATATCGAGTGATATTGTGGCCATATCAATGCAAAACGCCAGAAAAAAATCACATTTTATGTTCAATGCCAAAAAGTTGCCACTTACGTGATATCATACACTAAAAGTAGCATAAATACAGCTTCTTCAATCGAAAAAAATAATATCAAAATAAAAAAAAATAATGTCGCATTCATTTATTTTCATAAAAAAATTGCCATCATAATAAGTTCGCTAAAAATTTTTTAAAACTATTCGTTTGCCGAAGAGCAAAAATTTAAAACATCGAAAAACTCCTTCTTCTCGACAGTTTGCGGCTTTAAAGCATTGGCAGTGTATGCCCCCATCGGACATCTCTGTACGTCACGGGCTTTTTAATTTTATCTTATATACACATAATTAAATGAAATAATGTCTATTATTATTATTGCTTCTGCTGCAGCTGCAGCTGCCTCAATTAAGCGGTTTTTGTGCGCTTAACTGCATTTAATGAACCTGCACTTTGTGCTTTTAATTTCACTTTTATTCAACAACAAAAAAAGTGAGAACAATGCTGCGAAAAAGGTTAAATGATGGAAAACGGTGGCGATAAATGTCAACATGTCGGCGGCAGTGTTGGACAGCAAAGCCAGTGTTGACAAGGTAACAAGTTGCGGCGGATACGGAAGACGCTTACCGTGAGTTGGGCCAACCAAACTGTACATAGCAATTGCAGACAATCAAAATAACCGCGGGTTGCGCATAAAATGCTAAATTGTCGAAAGAAAACCAAAGGTGAACCAAGGAAATGACAAAAAGTAGAACCAAAAAACCGACAGAAAAAAAAAAGTCAAAAAGAAACTTGCGGATCTGGCATATTGTGTTTGGGAAATGGGCCATGAGTACACGCTTTGTGTGGACTCTGTGTGAGAGATTTGGCTTCTAATCAACTTCACCTGAAGCGCACAATTTGGCATCACTGCTTTGACTACGCCTCGAGCCATAGACAAAGGCTGCCCGACTCTCTAAAAATAAAGAGAGAAATAGGAAAATTAAGCTTGGCAAAAGTTTTCTTTTTTAATACACTATAATCGCTGGGTCAAGCATGTAGTTGTTGGCCATATTGTGCGTGTTTGTAACGATGAGCAGGCGGTTTGCTGTACCCAAAGACTCTTAAACGTAGTGGCTGAAAGTGAGCTGAGATAAATAACCTTAATCTGTTGCAAGATTCGAAGACCGTCATGGTGAATCTGGATATGCAATACAAGATGTAAAAATGTAGAATTAAATCATTTTGCAGTCATGAGACATTTTTCCGCTCCAAAAGGCAAACCCTTAAGAGATTTCGTCGTCGTATCATAAGTGGCGATTACAATACTCCGTAGCGCAAGAAGTCTGAGGAAGTCCTATGGGCCGTCCACGTTCACAGCGAAATCCAGCGCCAAAGTCATGTATTTAGTGGGAACTGCTTTACTTTATTTTGACCTTTATAATCCGTTATCGGGTTACAGCCGTCTTCACTAGCTCTCGTCGGTTGTCACCGCTTGGCTCACATCTTCTCCAGTTCGTCCTACACTTGGTATTTCCATGGGAGCTTTGTAATATTATAAGGGATACATTATTCCACTTGTAAAAAAAAATGTTGATAGACCTTATAATAAATATTATAAAAAATAAATGGCCAGTTTTTCTTATAGCTTTTTGCATCCAACAACAATGTGAACATACGAATGATATGAACGTTTAATTTGAAAAAATGTATATTTTTGTCAGGGTATCGCATTGTCGCACACTAAAAAATGAATAACTTTTTTTTTTACCAGCTGCAACAAAAATATACCTACAAATGGCAAATATAAATTTACATATTTTTTTCCATAATTCTAGGCATTCTGATCCCAAGAGAGTGAAATTTAGCGAATGAATATTTATGATTTAATTTCTTGGAGCTTTGCGAAACGGTGATATACTGCATCCATGAGCAGCTTTGCGGGACTTAGTTCATGAACAATAATTTGAAATGGTAAGAACTTAAAATAATTTTTTTGTAATTTTTCTCTGCGGTTACCAAAGTAATCGTAATTTCTATTTTGATATGAGCTAATTAAAACAAACAAAAAACTAAGCAAAAAATTTACCCAAATTTTCTTTGAGTAGAAGAAAAGTACTCGAAATATTTGCAGCGTCTCCGCGTTGTTGAAGTTTGAGACATATTTAATAGTCTCAAAATTTACTCGAAAGTAGAGAAGTTTTTCAAAGATGCAGCAATTACTTGTAGATTAAGAAAATCTCTGAGTTGACACTGACTGACAAAGCACATTTTCATTTTAATTCCTTCTACAATTTTACTGCAAAATAATGCAACAAAGTAATAAAAATAATGAAGTTAAATTTGACGCTCCTATGTGGACATACCAGAAACTTGATTTCCTACTATTTTACTAATAAGATAATCCACAATGCTCTTCATAACTCGATATGTAGTGTTCTTCAGAGTAACTATCACTTTGAGCGCTGTTTCTATTTACTGGATGGATATTGAACCTCTTCTCTTTAATTTTTGTTGTGAAGTCTTGAAAAGTCTTGAGCCATTAGCATAGACAGATGTAGGCAAACTTTCTACAATGTGATGTTTAGCCCAGATCACAACGTTAACGCCTTACAGATCTCCGTGGAATTAAAAGGAATGCCAATAATACAACATATCCAAAAACAAGCTTCAAAAATATTGTCTTTCCAATGGGCTCTTAACGATTACATGATCCCAGATTAGAATAGGATGTTTGAACGAGGGTGGTCCTACGCCCTTCGGCTATTGTGGCTCTAGATTAGAATACCTTTTGAAGAATACTGACAAAAAATATCTTCGGAAGAGTATAAGTGAATCCGAAAAGAAAAGAATTGGAAAAGGAGTTTTTATTGCATTTTAGAAAAAAGAAAAAATAAAACAAATATAGCTGGGTGACCTGTCTAGGAAATTAATTTAATTTTTTTTTTTTTGAGAAAATGATCTGATGAACCAATGAACCAATTCGGCGGTATGTTAGTATGCAGTTTGTACGAACCTATTTAAAATTACTGGTTCCGAATTGCGACTTACTGAAATATTCTGTATGTTTCTCTGGTAAGAATACAAATAAATATATAGTAAATATGAAATATGAGGAATTGTTTTTGAATCCAAAAACGTATATTTCTCATATAATCCAAACAGGATCTCTTAACAGATACAAGATCAAACCGTTCAAAAAATCATCCGTGCGACCATAGTTTCAGATCATTCCGATCTTAAAACATAGCGCTTTCTGTCATTGCCTGTTACAAACTACATGCATACACTACTTTTTCAATTTTCAGAGTATGCAAATAGTGCAAGACTATGTATTGCAATTCACGGTTCATGGAACTGCGGTATTATCTGTTATCAATGTAGTATCACAACGATTGTGCCAAAGTCATTGAGATGGGCAAAAAAAAAAAAAACAAAGAAAACTGCACTACGATAATCACATCACACTTGAGTAAATAAATTCCTCAAGTGGAACGAAGTTGTCAACGCACTTTGGACAGCCAAAAGCATGTTCCAGGCACTCTGACTTCTCTCAAAGAGCCTAGACCCACATAGAACACTTCGTGTCTTTAACTTGTGCGTGTTGAGGCTGCTGCAGTCATACTATTTACTTTTCGACAAATATTTGCAAAATATTTTCATGCAATTCCAAACATAAAGAAAAGTTTCGCTCAAATATGTATCTAGCAGTCGAAGCATGTCTGGTATTTCATCTATTTATTCGGATGCGGTGTGGTGGGGGTTGGCAAAAAAAGAATGAAAAAGGAAATTACCACAACTTTGAATTGAACTTTTTTTATTTTTTTTTTTTGAGGCTAGGCAGTCAGCCGCAATTTCAATATTTAATCAACTATCAGCAGCAGGCCAACAATCAATTGAGCATTCGTTCAATCAATCAAACTGCCAACTGAACAAACACAATAAATGTTGGCCATGATAGAGCATTGGCAACGATTTGGCTAAGGCAATCCTGTCGAGCAATGCATATTGCCCATGTTGCCATGAAGCCTGACACTGCGCAGCACAAATCGCTAATTTTCTGTAATTAGACGTCCTTACATTTGCCAATGGGAGAAATTAACTCGCAGCACTTAAGCGGCCATTTACAAATTAACAAAGTTATTCGAGAAGATAAGAAATGTTTCCGTCAAGAAGTTTATGCTTGAATAAACTCATGGAATATCGTACAAAAAATAAGTTTTAATTGTCTTTGATTTAATCTTACATGTGCGAGAATGTGTCTATAGTCTTTTCGGTTGTGAAAATGCTTGTTTCTTGTACTGTCTGTTGTCTCAAGTTTTATCGTGATTTAAATAAAACATTTCAACACGAATATTATTGAATATATTCTTAGTTGACAAAAAAAAGTTTTGTTATCTAAAATGCCTCTAACTTTCGCATTTATGACTCAATTTTGAAAATTAAAAGCGTTTGAGACAGTTTGCATTACAACTTTTGAAATATGGAACAGATCGATTTTAGCTTAAAATTTTTGGCAAGGTTCTGTCATATGGCATTCATAGTTCCAAATCTCAATTTTATTTTTTCGCAAATTTTGCGAAATGTCAAGAGCAGTATAAAAATCCAAACCTTTTTCATTTAGGCTTAGTATTATTGAAAGTATAGTTCTAAAAAAGAAAATTTCCTTGTCAAAAATGCCTCTTCTATAGCTCGACTTTCAAAATTAAAAGCGTTTGGGACTTCTATTTCCATGACTATAAGCTTGCATTAAAATTTTTGAAACATGGAACATTTCGATTTTTGTGCTTTTCCATTAAAAAATTCGCGGAAGAAAATTCTGCAATTCCTTGAAGTAAAACTCTAAAAACAATTATTGAGTGAAGCCTGTTTCACTTGTCAATGTTCGTATGGAGTTTTCGGAGATGGCTCAGAAGTAGAGCAGCAAACTGCAAGAGAGAATGCGTACATTTATTAGATTTTCGAATTTAAGATACATTTTTAGCGATAACTCAGCAAAGTTATAATGTAGAATAACTCATATCAAAATCACGGAAAATATCGTACATGCAATTAGTAGTACCAATCGTTCAAAATAAAAAGGGATTGGGTTTAAATGTTTATTTTAAAAATTGTTTACTATTTAATGTTTTTCCTTTATTATTTCACTTGCGAACTTAGGCCCTCTACAAAGGCTTTGCATCGGACCCTGTCTTGTGAAGTCCCACGAGGAGCTGATCTCATCTAGTTCTTGAAAAGTTCTTGTATCTTTCAATTCATTGTTTTCTATTTTCTATACCTCGAGAAAAATCACCCTTTAGAACGATTCGCCTCAAACTTGCTTGGATATTCGTTACTAGAGCGAAAAAAAAAAGGTTGAAGCGTTTAAAATGGCTTTCTTTTTCATATCGTAGCCATTTTACTAGGAGTACTATAAGTTATTATAAATATATAAACGGAAATAAGAAAAGCATGCAGATTTTAAATACAAGTCAGTTCAAAAAAAGTTTGCTGAAATTATTACTTTGACGGCAGCACTGCTCAAGCAATGGCGATAACAAATTATTACTGGATTTTTGTTAATATTCTATTTATTTTCAGTCAAGGTATTATGTGTTCTGTGTTTGAAAGTACGCGCTACCGTCTCATTAAGTTTCGGTTATGGGAAAAACGATAATTTTATCCTGAATATCACCTTTGTTGCCAATATTGCTGTCAGACTTTCTTGAGCCGGGTGCAATCAACATAAAGATGAGCCATCGCCGAATATTGTATCTTATAAGTTACAGAAAAAAAAAACTAAAAAATATCTTATTATATTAAGTCTTTAGAATGTTTAAATAGCTAATTATTTTTTAAGTCAAATTTACTAATTTATAATATTTGTTTTTTTTCAGATGCATTTACGTAATTTTTATACCAGACGTATTTTCGGCTACAAGCCTAGAAGAGATGCAGAAAAAGGGGATTACCAACTGGTGGACATGGACCCATCTGTCGTATATGCCCTGCAGCTCTCTTCAAGGATAAATTAGGAGTAAAAATCACTTGTATTTTAAAATATACAAGATACACAAGGCCATAAGGAAGGATTTTATGCCTTCTATTGTGGTGTTCTCTAGTCAACTAAGACTGATTTTGATGACTCCTTTTCATGTCTTCAAAATATGTGCAAAGCGCGGAGAGCCTATAGAGTATGTATACGGAAACTTTGGATCCTGGATCGTAACGGGCTTGAATTCACAATTAAGTTTGAAATCATAAATAAGTTAATTGATCCTGCAAGGATACTTGTGCTGACGCAAGTAAATGCTGTGAAACAAGGTTTATGAAGAAGACTGCTCTAAATTAAATATGCTACATAATAAAAATACCAAAGCTAAGGATCTATTCAAATAATTAATAGAATTAGTATTTTAACTAGATTTATTTTGATTTAAAAAACAACATTTTCGATTTCTAAATAAAATCCAATTTTTTTCAAAATTACAAAAAATCTTTTTATTTAAATGCCTTTGAAATTGTTACGAGTAGAACAGGAAACCAAGTAATAATACCATCAAGGTTTCAGATTTACGAAGAAGCTAACGACAAATCACGTCTGGAAAATCAATTAGTATTAAAATCGGAAATCGCAGTAAAAAATAAGATTCATTCAATACTATTTTTGATTTTTCTTATAGATTTAGGTACAAAAAAAATAAGTCATATGCAAAAATTTGAATGTCGTTGAGTTACAGAAAACAATATTTCTCCAGCCAAATTTTGTATATTATTTATTGGCATTGAAAATAATGATGAAAAAAATGACGTAAACAAGCCACATCAAAATCGCTCAAAAATCAAAATTCACGCACCAAAGTACCAGGCGAACAGAAATGCTTTCAAATCAGCAAGCAACTTAAATTTAGCAACTAAAAGTAAACTACATTTTTTTTTTCAAATAAGTAAAATTGTAAAAATTTTCAAAAATTTTAAATTTGTAGCATACTTTTAGTTACCAATTTAATGCTACCTGCTGATTTTTCAGCATTTCTGTTCGCCTGGTACTTGGGTGGATGAAATTTGATTTTTGAGTGATTTGATGTGGCTTTTTTTCGTCATTTTTTTGAAAGCCAATAAATGCTATACCGATAGGTTGCCAACAAAAGTGCCTCATGCTTAGTCACAACGAAATCTGAATTCGATGCAAAAATTAAATAAATCGCTGAAAATTAACATTTAAAATTTTAGGTGCCCATAAATCCCAAACGCAGAGACATTGCGAAAATACCATCATCTTCCACAAAAAGACAATTTTAATTTAGGTTCCTAAAGATTTGATTTGATCGCTTTAAAAAAGTTGACCCATTCAGACGGTTTGAAAAATAAATAAAAAGAGTTTGAAGTTTTTTTTTCTTAATTTTTTATTCAGAAAAAAATGTATTTTGTATAAATGACAATAAAATTTTTTAATTCATATTTCTTTTATAGCTAAAGAATTATAATAATTAATATTAATTAATTTATGTAATTAGCGAAATATTTTTTTTTTTGTTAAAATAAAGTATTTATTTATTGGATTACTATAATAGCCAAAACTAATCAATTAAATATTGTTTTTGGTGACCTTCGGTGGCATAGTGTTAGTAGTAGTATTTTTGCATCTAAAGCCGAATCCTGTGGTTCGATTCGCCACAGCGGAACTGTTGTATTCGGATAGTTCTGCCTACCAAGAAGACGCTCTTTATCTAAGTAAATCTCTCCGCCTGTGAAGCAATGACAGCATATACATTTATTGACTTCCTGAATTCCTGATTTGCTCAAGTAGAGCTGCTGAAAAGGCACAAACCTGTAGCGAAAAAAATGAGCTCTTGACTTGTTCTCACCCTTTAAAAAAACTTGTCCAAAGTTTTTTCCTATTTTAAATATGCTTTGAATTACTTATAAATTTTATATCTTTAATATTTATTTATTATAACAGCAATATTTAAATTATGAAATATTCAAATACAACGAGGAAAATATAATAATTATCAGTATCCCTAACGTGATGAAAGAATTTTTTATAGATATGCACCGTCTCACAATGGAGCCAAAAGTTCGACGTTGACCAAGTGGAGGATGCACAGTTCGTTATTGGTCTCAATTTGACGAATCAAGATATGTTAAGATTATTTCGAAAGATGTTTACTTAAGCTAGAGAACTTAGAAAAAAAAGTAAATAAAACAGACATTTTGTTGAAATCAGAAAATCCGTTTTTTGATGGTTCCTATCCGTATTCTAAACTTGTTTCATTCGATGCAGTACTGGACAGTAAACTTCTTTGAATATAAAGATATAGAAATCTAATCAATATGAAATCGGTCAATTGATGTTGTTGCATGACAAATGTATGAATGTGGTAATGGCTCAGGCAATTTATGCATCAAAGAAGTATTATCTAGTGTTTAAATGTAAAAATTTTAGTCATTGTGTTTGGGTGTTCCCACCTTGCTACAAAATCTATATCAATCAATTATTTAATCTCTAAAACTCTGGCTCCTCTTAACACTTTGTACCTTTGTGTCAAGTTTCTTAACTAAGTTTAGAACAAATTCCATTGTATCCCATAGGAGGTGTCATAGCAATTCTGTTTATGTTTAAGAAGAGCTGATACTTTATAAAGCCTTGGCAAATTCCAGCTGAAAAGGATTACCAAGATTTGTTAAAGTTCAGGAAATCGAAATTTAGTGAATGCTTTGTAAGGATTTTTTGCAGAGAGTGAGATATAATTTGAAGCAATGGGTCGTATACGTTATGAATCATCCAAACTATTATTTTTATTTGCTTATTATTAAATTAGGAGTACTTGTAAGTCTAGTTGACCTTACAATTAAACGTTTTTAAAACTAAAAAATTATAAATTATAATGAGGAAAATATAATACAAAACTATCCCTATCCCTAGACTGATGGCTGAATTTTTTATAAACCCTCTTCCATCTGGGGCTGGCTGGGAACTTGGATTTACAATATAAAAGATGAAGACAGAAAATGACATAAAAGTTTAAACAAATTACAGCCAAAATTTGGGAATTCATACTTCGAGATTGGTGAAAGATGATTGATTTGGCGAATCATGATGAGTTAGGAACTTGGAAATTATAGAGATAGAGATTGCATAGATCGTTTATAAGATAGCAAATCATGAAGGTTATAATAGTTGATGCATACGACGAAAATGAACGCACAATGGAACTACAAAATGGTAGTGCTAGAGGTCGAAAATTGCGAGTTACTCAGAATGGCATGACAAAAGTACTCTAGAGTCAATGAACCCGAATAACAGCTTATGCAGAAATAAGACGCCGTGGCATGTTCCATTATGCTCTCATCTAGGGAAGATAATTTTATAAGACGAAGTCTAGAATTAGTCGAATGTTAGAATCTAATAATAAAGAAAGCTGGCAAGTAAACCAGCACAAGCAATTAGCTTACCTTGCTAAATAAATATTGTCTAAAAATTATAAAAAAAAAATAAATATTTATACAAGCAACTCATTAAAATTATTAAAACTTAGCAACATTTGTTTTTGTTTTTCTTATAAAATAGTTTTAGTAGTTATGATATATAAGTTAAAAAAAAAGTCTAACTAAACAAATAAAAACAATTAATCTAACAACATAAAGTCAAGTTAATAAATAACTAACTACACATAAGCAATTCGTTCAAAAATTCGAAAGAGATGTTCATTCTATCACCAATCCCAAACTAGTAACATTTGGCACGGCTTAGGCAGGGTATATTGTATGAAAACCAGTTTTTAGTGCAAAAACCAGTATACAAAGTTAATACATAACTTAATGCAATCTACAATTAGTTGCTTGTTGTAAACATTATCGATAAGTACCGATAATAATTGCAGAGAGTGACGTATTACAATGAGAAGAACTACGAGCATGAGCGATTCTAACTATGCCAAAACTCTACTGAGAAAGCGTTGAGTGAAACTTAATATGAATTTAAGAGTGGAATCTCATTCAAATTATCTTGTGCAGCTGTTTACATACTCGTCTATGGGTATAGATATTTGCATTTAAAGTTGTATATTTTGCTTTAAAAATACTCTACAATTACAATTCGACGCTATCGCTAAAAACTTTTTAGTTCGCGTTGATGAGATTTCCGTCGCTCTTAAATAAATAAGCTAAAAAAATAAAAAATACAAAATTCGCAGAATTTGTTTATATTTCATAAGATGTTTATTTGTTCGTCGAAATCGTGCCTTTCAAAATAGTCACCGTCCTATGCAATGGGTTTCGGAACAGTCAACAGTCCTTTTTCGAAATCGCCTTCAGTTTCTTCTTCGACCCAAAACGATGACCACAAAGTGGTTTTTTGAGTCCCGCGAATAGCCGGATCAGGCGATTGTGGAACGATATGAGTCAAATTTTTACCAAATGATCACGAAGTACGAGTGCAGTGTGTGACAGTGCGTTATCATTATGCAAAAAACAACTTTTGTCTCACCTCTTCTGGCCGGCTTCACTCATAGCAGTTAAATAATATTCCTTTCTAACAGTTTGACCGATTTCCGGGTCGTAAACGTAAATCTATGACTTGTCTATAGTTATAATGCGTTTTATCTCCTCTTAGTACTCAGAAAGCATGCTTTCGCATACATCAACGCAATGCTGTTTTCCAAGAAATTGAGTGTTTTTGGCACCAAACGAGACTTGACTTTTCGAAGTCCCAAATGAGCTTTAAAAATGTAAATTAGTGATAATGCATAAATAATATTTTTATTTTAATATTATTATTATTTTTAATGTCTGAAAATGGTTGATTGTTCGAAGTAAAGAAATGAAATGAAAATTGCTTTATAATGGAACACCCAGTAGTTTTTCTTAGTTTGACAAAAAATTTACCTTTTTTGTAATTTCGCTAAAAAAATTAAGCGAAAAGGAAAGTTACATTTAAAAACATCAAAAACCTTCTTCGTTTATAAGTTGACCCAACTAAACTTGTTAGACTGCGATACGAAGTACAAATCAAAAGATTGCTATATAAAATAACACTCCCTTAGGAATTTGCTGCGAAATTTTTGCTATAAAATTACAACTATTTGTAACATTGAGCGATTACACAACAATTCTTATGAATCATAAATTAAACTGAAGCTATAAAAATAATTGCCTAATAATTTAAAGAAAAAAAATTATAGCTGATTACGCTTAAGTTGGCATACCGCGTATTACTGACTGCTTATCCATTCACAATAAGATTCTCAAAAATTGTCCAACTTCTTCTCTTAGGTCCTATATCGTTTAATTGCATGCGCGTTTAGGCAGCAATGTTTTAACTACAATAAATAACTTTATTTATATAGCTTTTTAAATAAAATATAATTATTCCAAGACTTGGACTTTGAGAGGATTTCGAAGTGTTGCTGACAGTTCGAGTGAGCAACGCGCGCTATAGTTCGAGTGGCTTAACACTTTCAAAAGTGCTCCATCTGGGTAGCCGCTGTGAGTAATCCAGCACGTTTTTATGTATTATAAACAATTCATTGTTTATTTGTTTTTTTTGTATTATTAATATTTTTTTTCATTTTTATCGACAACTTATGCTAGTTTGCGCCTTGTGGTATTTGTTGTTGCTTTGTTTAGTATTTGAATATTGATAAGTATGTTTAATATTTATAAAATTGGTTAACATGCATTGTTCGATTTGACGTGCTTTGGCTACCGATCGACAGCCGATGCAGCCGCGGGCTTAGACTTATGTTGCCTTTATTCCGTAGTCTCCACTTGTAGATTTTTTCCCTCGAGTGGTGCTTCATCTTGCCTGCCAATTGCGGAGAGCAATTGAGAAAACTGTAACACTCTGCTAACTGAAGTTTGTTTTTTGGAATGCATTTTTATTTGTTTATAAGTTTAGTAAACCAAACAAAAGAAAAAGCACGCATTTAGTACGCAGAATGAAGGGAGGCTCTAACATATAGTTAAGCGATTTTGGTCAAATACGACAGCGTAAAATACTTTCGAGTACCGAAGTTGTATAGGATATCAACTGAATGAGACAAGTAACCAATTTTGATTAAAATTAATGCCGTATTTGGCATCTACAATTAGCTGCGTACCCAGTTTCGTTATATCTTTAAAAAAAAACGAATTATTCAACTATTAAATTTTGAATAATACCAGGTGGTGTATATTACCCTTAAACAATCTAAGTCAAATATAAAAAAAATAAATAAAATAAACTTTTAAGTTCGTTGTATAAGAATTTTTACCAAAAGTGCAATTAGTTAAAAAAAATAAATATTAATCATTGATAATAGCATTATTGTTTTTAAAATATTTATCCTTATAATGATCTATAAACTTTTGCATGCGTTTGTACCAATTGTCGTAGCACTTTTGCCACTCTGATTGAGGTATCTCCAAAACATGCGTTCTGAACGCTTGAACCGCTTTTTCAGGTGCTGAAAAACGTTGACCGCTCATTTTTATTTTTGAAGTACAGAAATAAGAAGTCATTCGGTGCCACGTCAGGAATCATAAAATCATAAAATCGATGTTTTGAGTGCTCAAAAATGCACTTGTTTGAGCCAATGTATGAGAAGAGTTGGTTTTTCTGATTTCTTAAAAGACAACTGACAAACAAATGCTTGTGTATCACTCAGAATTGACTGTTTGTTTCCGAAAAAACAAGTGACCATTTGCTTGGAAGTATTTCATGAGCGAACAACTTTTGTTGGATTTTTGGCTCTTCTTGAAACACCCATATAGTCGACTGCGGTTTACTTTCGAGCTCATACGCGTAAATCCATGATCCATCAGCTGTCACCATGTCATAGACGTGTGTCTATGAACACAAGCATTTTTTGAGCGATTGACAAATTGCGAAGAATCCAATGCGAACAAATTATTTTGACAGTCAAATGTTCATACAATATTAAATACATGCTGGTCCCACTAATGCCTAAGGTTGTCTCAATCTCACGATAAGTGACATGACGATCTTTCTATATTAGTTTGCGTATAGCATCAATGGTTTGCGGAGCAACAGCTGATTTTGAACGACCTCCTGGATATTCGTCTTGGAGTGAACTACGAACATGATTGAAAACACCATACTGTCGACAAACACTGTTCCTTGATGAAGCTTCATCGCCAAAATTTTAAATAAAGTTCATCGATGCACTGTTGTTGAGGTCGTCCACGTCGAAAGTTGTAAAAAATAATCGCACGAAAATGTTCACTGTTTAATTCAATTTTTGTGTCGAAAAAAACGATCTGATTACGTATAATCTCAAATATGCCAAACCTTAAGATAGAGCTGTAGGTTGCCAGATTACAACACTAGGGTTTCGTAATCCCGAAATATAGAAAGGCAACCCTCACATATAGAGCTGTATGATGCAACTAACCAATTTTGATTAAATTTAATGCAGTCTTTGAAAACACAAAAAACTTTTGCGTGCCGCATTTCATTATAACTATCATAAAAAAATTGAATTGTTTAACTTAAAAAATTTAAATTATACAAGGTGGTGTTAACTACCCCATTGTATCTATACAAAAACATCACATATTAAAAATATAAACTTGCAAACTCCTTGTAGAAAAATGTTTTTTTAAAGATTTATATAATTATTATATCAACTTCTCCTCACTTTGTTCATATTTAAGGATATTTTGGGTAATCTCCGATTTCGCTTCTGGATGTTACATTCATATTCGGCTTGTACAAATTGAATATATGGTAGCACTTACACTGAGTATAAAATATGTGGCTACGAGCTATTATTCATATATATGTTTCTTATCTGTCATATATCCGTTCTCTGTTTACTATTTACTTTCATGCATCTATAATTTTCTCCGATTTTCAGCTATATAACGCCTAAGACGTACATCTATTCACTGATAACTATTATGCAGCTCTTCAAACTCTCATAAATAAAATGATGATTCAAGACGTCTGGCAGCTGGGTATAAAAAGCGTCTCTTCCACACAAAATTGAGTCTGGTGCCTTCAAACGGGCTAGTTGGATGCACCAAATACTGTTTAAATCGCTAAATTTTTACTTTAAAACTAAATTTAATTTAAAGATAAACCACATTTTCAATTTTTTTGTTGCACAGTGTAAACATTATTATTATTGGAGAGGTACAAATTTAGTCAGTTAGACGTGCTTAGTTATGCATATGAGTAAAAATAATTAAATACATCTGTATTTATTTTAAAATTTTATCAGCACATATGTATGTACATATATACATTGGAAGTAAGCCAGAGGTTTCGATAGGTATGCACTTAAGATTCAAACATCAGTTGATCGCGGTACTTTAGCAACACTGGTTGCAAAGGCAGCTAATTTTATTGAAGAAATGAAATTCGAAATTCTCATATCGTTATGTGCGATTGTAGTTTGCGCTCATGTGCGGGTAGTCGAGCCGGAAATCATAACTGATGACGCTTTTTTATATATTCCATTTCCAAATAATACACATTTATGGCAGCGACCTAGACAGATGCCAACAGAATTGCCCACACTGGCACAGGTAACTGAAATTCCCAGATGCATTGAGATCTGTGCGGAAAGTTATACAGGTAGTCGCTGCAACGACAGCAGCGGAAGAATTGTCAACAGTCCTGTGCATGAGTGCAGCCAGCGTTACTGCGAGGCACAGAATGTTACCCATTACTATGAGTGGCTTAGGCACAATGGCAGCATTTTACTGGAGCTGCATCAGAATTATTTTGAACGCACTTATGTTGGACAAGTGGCCAGCATGCGGGATTCTTGTTTCTATGAGAATGGCTTGGCGGTAACACGTCAATGCTTGGGACAATCGCTGTGGCAAGCGCTGCCACCATCGCTCAAATGCCGCAAATTGCCGGCAGAAAAACTGAAGCTATACCAAAGCATACAGAAAATCAAGCATGTGGTGCAGCAGAAGCGGGAGCATATGAACGAAACAGAGAACAAAAGAAATGTGATGACGCAGTTGCGCAATTTGTTGCACACACCGCAGCGTCAACTGCTGCCGGCGGATTTGAGCACAACTGAGCAAATCTTGCAAGAGCTGACAATACACACAGAGGATGCGGTTATAGGTTCGGACTTGTTAGGTATATTCGGTGCGCTGATGCAGAGTGATCGTCAAGTGCTGCGCATCAGCGCTGAGCAAAATACAACAAACCTGTTGGTACAACAGTTTGAGGACTATATGGATGCGCTGCCGCAGCATTTTGTGCCACAAGAGAAATGTGGCAGCCACATATGTCGCTGCAAAACTAACGCAGCAGATGCTGCAGTCGAGCATGTAGATTATGCGGATGTTGGAGTGCATGCGGAGATAACTAGCAATCTTAGTGTGTTCTTTATGAATCCCAAATGCAGCAATATTACCGGCATTGCTATTTACAATGCTGCCGCAGCGGAACGCCTTAAATCGAACAGTGGCTTTTGGTTTCGTTTTCTGCGCGTGCACGAACAAGTGGAACAGCTTAAGTTGGAAAAAGATTTGCAAGTGGCTAGCTTTCTACCCGTCGCGCTCTGGAATGCCGTACATGCCAGGGGCAATGATTACTTGGTATTTAAGGTTTATGATAACGATGCGCTATTTGTGGAGACGGCAGCGCAACTTAAAAGACGTTCCAGCAGCAAAGTGCTATCCATATCAATACCCGGATTTACAGGTAACTAAAAATGCGACAACCAAATGAATGTGTAATTTACTTTACATGCGGCAGGTGCGCTACCAAGACCAGTGCCGTTTCTCTTGGCCAACAAGTATCACAGCAGCAGCTTCACAAATGCTACCGAACTGGGCAGCGGCTGCGGCTATTGGAACTATTCCACCTGGCTAAGTGATGGTGTTGCCACTAAAAATTATACGTATATGCTGCACGATCCGATTATGAGCTGCTATGCGCATCATTTGACTTCATTTACCTATCTGATTGGCGGCAGTTTTAGCCAGCGGCCGCTCAAGGATATCAAGTTGATCACTGCTACTATACCCATACATGAGCGCCTTATGAACTATATCACGCTGGCGGGTTGCTGTCTTTCATTTCTTGGCCTGCTCATAATATGGCTAACTGCGGCAGCACTTAAGAACTGGCGGCAATTGGCCTCCACCAAGATATTGCTCAATTTTTGTCTAGCGCTGACATTTCAATTGCTCATTTACGTTTTGGTCGATGCCGATTTATCCATAAAGACCAGACACTATGAGTTCTGTGTATTGAAAGGTGCACTGCTGCAGTACTCGGTGCTGGTGGTCTTCAGTTGGATGCTGGTTATTGCACGTCTGCAGTTTCAGCGTTACGTCACCGTCATAGGAGTACAACAACCGAAACATTATATAATCCGAGCCGCTTTTATGGCCTGGTTATTGCCACTTTTACCTACATTATGCTTAGTGTTTCTACAGCCAGATTCGTATCAGCCAAATGATGAGCAGTTATTGTCCAACACAGCCGTCTGTTATCCTTCAGGCAATGGATTGACATATGGCGTGGTCTTCCCCATAGCTGTAATTACCATCATCAATATAATTATTGTATTCTGCATCTTTCATAGTGTCTGGCATGCGCAACATGAGAATCGCCGCAGAACTTATCAACGCTTACGTCTTTTTATCTTACTTTTCTTTTTACTTGGCTTAAGCTGGATCTTTGGTTTATTTAGTTATATGAATTATGGTTTAGTTTTTTCGTATCTATTTTGTATAACGGCCACACTGCAAGGATTCGTACTTTTTGTTTATTTTGTTGCCCTAAAGCAGGGACCCAGAGAGTATTGGTTGTCACTATTGCTGGGAACGAAATATCGGACAAAAAGTTCTACCAAAGCCTCGAATGTACAAAGTTTAACAATGTCAACTTCACAATCGATGAAACAAAACTCAACCACGACTCGTTAAAATAATTAATAATTAATATTAATCGGTAACGCTATAGTCTATATATAGGAATTTTGTTTGTTTGGCAAACAAATACTGAACTATATATACTATATATTATATTAAATATTATAACTTTTATATATATTATTTATATTTAAATATGATGGTTTGTCTAAAATATACAAGAGAAAATATAAAAATCATATTTTTATTTGCAATTTAAAGCAACAAATTCTTAACAAATTGTAAAGATTTTCATTGACGGCAACAATTTTGTAAATGGTTTATATATTTGTTTAATGTCGAGGATATGAGGTCTAGGTTCCCAGGTTACAGCGGACGTCTATACTTTTGTAGTTGTCAATGTATTTACGTACCTGGACACCCTCGTTTTTGAGAAAAAGCGAAGAATCACTCTGTCAATAGCTGCTACCATGGTCTTAGTAAGCTAATGTTAAGCAGAGACATATCGTCCTGTTGAGCACCTCGTTGAAGTATCTGAAGGTATTAGTTTTCTCAAAACAAACTTATCAACTGTTCCACTTAAATATCTGAAAATTTGCCTAAGAGCCTGTACATGCTCTTTATGATGTGTTCCGAAAACGGCATATGGCAGATGTCATCGATGTACATTCATGATCCCTTAGCTTGACAATATGATTCAGACAGCATATACTTTGTCTAGCTCTCGTCAACCACAAGACCTTCTTTCGCTGATTATTGTTTACAAGGCCCATTGATATCAACATCATCGGCGCAGTGAAAAGCTCTGGTCTGTGGTGGACTTAAAAGGTCTGCAGCCGCACTGATATAGTCCGATTAAAATGCGCTATAGGGCCTCATATGAGATGGCAATTAGACTGATTCCACTATAACCGCTACAAAAACAATTAAAATATTGAACAAAATATGAATTTGCTTTCTTTAGAAAGTTAGCTGATTGGACAAAAGCAAAAAATGATTAATTTGAATATTTGAATTCTCTTTGAACGTTACCTTTTGGAGCACGGTCACTCTTATACTTAAGCTTATAGTTTAGCTTTGCACCAGCTAAGCTTGCACAGTTTGAATATTATTAAACTTTTCTGTCAGCAAAGGCACAAACCTTCAGCAATGCAACCACAACTGTGGGTACGAAGCTAAGTTTCACACCAGGTCTGCAATTTTCACAGTTTGGATATTATTGGACTTACATAACAGCACGAACACAAACCAGTTGGCCAATGCGAGATACGACTTAGTGCGACAAAGCTTAGCTTTGGTCGCATTGAGCTTTAAGCTCATTAGCCTTGCCCAGTGCAGCAACCACAGTTTGGTTGTTAATAAACTTTCGTAACAGTTTGGATCGCATTGAGCTTTCAGCACAGCGCGGTCATAAACCTTATTCAGTGCAGCAACCACAGTTTGGATATTATTAAATTTACGTAACAGCGCGAACATAAACCATTTGAATAACACAGGGACACGTCTTGGTGCTTTAAAGCTTAGCTTAACACACAGTTTACAGTTTGGAACGGATTGAGCTTTTCACACAGCACGGGCACAAACCTTAACAAATGCAACAACCACTTGTGGGTGCTCAATGCTGCGACCTAGCTTCAACGTGCATTTTAATTTAATACGTTTCTAATTTATGTAAATAACAAAACATCCAAATCATATGACAAGCCTAAAATGAATGTGAATGTTTCTATATATATTCATGTACACACACACACACACGCAAACAACTACATATATGTATGTGCTTCTATGTTTGTATGTACTGATAATTTGCTGACAAAAGCGAACGTTTTTTAGATTTGTTAAAACTTTATGTAAATTGCTTAAGAAACAAATTTAAACAATTTACATTTGTTTCATGTTTCAAATATTTTAGTAAATTGTATTTACAGTAAAAATTGCTTTGAGCTAATTAATTATTTATGTAGCATTGTCATTTAAAATATATTTTAGTTTTTTTTTTTAATTCAGTCATTTAAAATATATTTTAGTTTTTTGTAATATTTTAAGTTGCGCAGAATGATTTTTATTTGTGTTATTTGAAATGTGCATAGTTAGATTTAAAGTTGGACATAAAATAAATTAGAAAATATTAGCATAATAGAACTGAATAATAATAATAGAATAGTCTATTTGTAATTTCAACAATTTTGCAGCTAACGAACATTTTCAATTTCTTCCTGAGAATGCAAAAGAAAGCGAAGAATTTACAAAAATAAGCAAATGCATTATTTAAAAAATATAAACTAAATTTATAGTTTCTTAATACAAAATTTAAATTTGTATCGGATATTTTCATAAGCTGTATTCTAATCAAATTTAATACAACAGAAACCGTCAACAATTTCCAAATTAAAAAAGGTATGTCTTAGCTTTTACTTATTTTATTGCGAGTATTTTGTTTTTAATTATAAAATTAAAAATTAATATGAGTATACATCTTTTGCACCTTTTAAAAGAGTTTAAACATTTCCTAATCGAAAAGCCAAAAGATTAGAGTTGACCAAGTTGGGGTTTCATGGTTTGCGATTTTTTAAAGATGCTCAAATCGGGAATCAAGATGAATTAAGACAGAGTAATAGAAGAATGGCATAGGTCGTTTTTAATCTAAGTAAACATAAAAGATAGTACAATGCATAATTGGATCTACAATATGGAAGTGGTAGAGATTAAAAATTACGCGTTACTCTGATTTAAATTTTATTATTGGTATACACCCAGAAGATTGTATTCGATTTGTTGGGGACTAAATGTAGATTGCTTTAAAAAAAAATTAACCGACAAAGTAGATGAGGCTTTAACTGTTCTTAATTTGCATTAAAATAACTCAACAATTTAGTGAAAAACTTTTTGCACTTTTAGCAAAATTCCTTTACATAAATTTATTAAATTTATACAAAAATATTACAAAGAGCATATATTGTATTTAAAACGCAATGAAAAATGTATAATAATATATTATAATAAACAAATTAATTTAGAGACTAAAGTATGCCAGACCGAACTGATATAAATACAATGCAATTTTTTAAGTAAAACTAATTTAAATTGAAATTTGTAATGGATTTGAAAGATCATAAGCGGGAAAAATTCATAGAGCCTAATTTTTCAGTTCAATGCATTCATAGAATTTTAATACAATTTATTCCAATTTTATAAATGTTTTGAAATATAATTTTTATTGAAAATTCTGTAATTAAATTAGAAAAAATTCAAAAAATAAAATTGATTTAGAACTGAAATTTGTAAGGATTTTAATAATCATAAGTTGAAAAGATTCACAAATTGTTTTTAAGAAATTACTACAAACTGAGCGTAATATATATATATAAAAAATATAAAAATAAAATTTTATTACAATAGAGCGCACAATTTCTTAAATTAAAGTTAGGAGAACTCAAAAGCTAAATGAATTTAGAATGAATCTTTGCAGTGGTTTTTAGAGAGCACAAGCTGGAAAAATTCCCAAGGCATTCTCCTTCGGTATAAGCCGTTTAGAGGATTTTGAATTATATTTTAGCCAAATACAAGTAATTCTTCGAAATGCAAAAAAAATTCACAGTTTTTAAATAAAAGTTAAAAACAAATTAAAAAAAAAAATAAAATGAATTTAAAATTGAATAAAAGTTCATTTGTAGTGTAAATTTAATCCAAATATAACAAATTTTATAAATTCTTTGAAATAACAAACAACCAAAATTCACAATAAAAAATTAAATAAACTTAAAATTTCTAGTGGATTTTCAAGAGCACCACAATTTGCAAATATTCACAGAAAATTTAATTGTAGTAAAATTCCTCAACGGTTATTTTCTGTTTTTTTTTGCCTCAAAATTTCCATGCAAAAACACTTTTACAAAGTTTCAACCGATTACAATTAAAGTTGGAGTTCTATTATTACGCCTTAACGATCTTATACCATTAAAGACGCATTCAAGTGCTGCTCTGTTTTTTTTTTTTTTAATTTAAAATGTTTATTTCAACTAAATCAATGTCGTAACTCATGGTTTCGGTGTATTTGTCTAAATGCTTACTTATGGGTATCAACGATATGTATCTCTACGCAAATTAGTTTAGGCTTTTAAATTAGAATACCGATGGCTGGGCTAACGGTGTATTTATAATTAAGAGTTTTTTTTTGTGTTTTTTGTTTGTGTTTCATTAAATTATATACAAAGTATGAAGATTAAAACAAATTAACCTTTTTTTTATTTATATTTTAGTGGTTGCCACCTTGTAGCGTCCGTCGTCAGCAGCATTCCATTGTACGAACGTGTTTTGGAGCACACAAACGATGCCGCCGAAAAAACGAAAATCCAAAAAAAAACACTCAGCGTATTAAGAGTAAACGTAAAGGTATATAAGAACTTCCGGGTATGACATCCTTGCCATCGGGTAAGAAATTCTGCGCATAGTTTTTGGGTGTGGGCGTATTGGGTGGCACGCCCTCGTCCAAACCATTTGGTATATATGCAGCAGGCGCGAGCTGCTTTCCCGCAAAAGCTTCCGGCTTGAGTTGCTGCGTGAGCGCGCGACGTGAGAACTGCACTGCTGGAGCGGCAGTGGCTGCAGCATTCAATTCCGGCTGCCTAATGTTACCCACCTGCTGAAAACGCTGCAGATGCCCCAATATAATGCGTCGCAGTGCTGCAGTGGTGCTTGCGCTGGCGGCGCCCGTATTGCGCTCCTTGGGCGGATTGTAATGATAAGCTTGGGGGCTTCTGGCAGCACAGGCCAAGCCCAGCACTAAAGACAGCTGTTGATTGAAGCATGCAAGTTTTAGGTTTTCAACTAATTGTACACCAAACTTACGCAAAACAAAGTTCTAAGCATATCGTGCCTATATTCAATATTAACGCGACAAATTTTAACGATAGAGAGAGAGACTACTCCGCTTTAGAGCTCATTAGTTCGGCAGACGCGCAGCAACTGAATCGCTTAAGTGGCGGCTTAATGGCAACAGCATATTCGTACCAGGGTCTGACTGGCCAACGCGAACTCGTTTCCCGCCATTCAAGTTCACGGCCTGGCTCCAAAACATATAGCCAGATAGAGCGCCGCTGCTAATGCCATTTGCATTTTCAGCATTTTCGGCCAAGACAAGACGCCAAAACATTCTCCGTTCCGTGCGTTGCTGTTGCGGCCGACTGGGCCGGTTAGTTGGCGGCGGTTTGTGTGTCGGCTTTATGTCGCTTTATTTATTTTTTTAAAAACACTTTTTATTTTTTCTATGCGATTTGTTATTGCTTTCGAAATTTTGCTAGGCTTGCACGTGATTTATGCAAAATAATTTTTTTATTTTTGCTCTAAGTTGATTTTATGCTCATTGTTGGCCATTTGATATAGTAGCGTTTATCAGTGTGTCTAATTTTTATCAGTGAGTTGGTGAAAATGTTGGGTTGCTTTAAGTCTTTGAGCGATAAGTTGCTTTATTTAACTTATTTTGTTTATTCTATTTTATACAATGAAAAATTGCCTATCATAAATGTGTATTAGGTGGAAATATTTGTAGAATTTGCTCATAAGACTCATCTCTACGTATATTTAATGTATCCCACTTTAAGCAATGCCTTAGTTCATGAGTGTTCATTTGATCACGAATCCCCATAACTATTAATTATTTTTTTTCCTTATAGTTTCGCTAGGGGGCCTCGGGCGTCTACTAGTATGGATCTTCGCCAGGTCGCCTTAGATCTTCCAAAAGTTCTAATGTTCCATTGTCCAATACATCATCGAGTTTAAGAAGCCGTTTGCGCTGAATTCTATTGTATTAGTTTCTGTAATCGGTTGAGTTCGATCGAAATGGTGATTGGCCAGTTGCGGGGCTGCCACCTGACCACCTGGAAGTGGCGATTACCATTGTTTTTGGTGTCATTGTGAAATGACACGTAGATTTGATAATCGTGAAAAGGCTGGGCGATACAGTCTTAATATTCCATCATTCATAGCTGCTGTTGTTGTTGCTTTTAGGCATAAAAGCGATTGAGCTCTCCATTTAACTTGATGGGTGGTGGTAGCGAGGGGGTAAGGGGGTAAGGTGGAAGGGGGGCGGGGCATTGGAAAAAATGCTTTCTACTAAGTGGAAAATCATTTCTAAGTCCATGCCTCTTGCTATGAGTGGTATTCGAACCCACGAACTCATCATGTTCAGTAGGCAAGTGCATTACCCGCTAAGCTACGATTATTAATTACTCCAAAATAATTATGTAATTTTCTGGGCCTCGGTAGAGTTAAACTGGAATATCGGTGGTTCAATCTACACTTAAGCATTGGGGAATTTACCCAGCTAGCAAAAAGACGCTATTTAGTAAGGAAAATCTCTATTATTTAAAGACCCCTACATTCGAATTCAGATATAAACTGTTGGTACCTTTTGATTTTGAACAGCTATTAATAGAGATATCTTCAAGTTCCGTCTTTGGAACAAAGATTATAGTAAAGTTAAAAAAATATATTTACTTTAATTTAAAAAAAAAAAAAAATTATTAGAAATAATTCTCACTAAGCTTCTTACAGAAACTACATCTATGATAATAAATTTACAAGAAATTTTAAATAAAAACAAGGGTTACACCAAAGCATTTTCAACTACAGAAAACAAATGAAAACAAAGTGATAGAGATTTAATAATCTTGGCTGTCTTACACAAATATTTCCATCATCTATCGTTAAAATGTATAACATATTATTTAATTAAAAATTGTGTTAAAAAGTGAAAAAAATCGATAAAACTTACTATGTTTAAAATTAGCTTCTTTTAGAAAAACGCAGCCTTCGAGTTGTCAACTCAGACAAAGTTTTCTGGACTTCTTTCGGCTTCTTTAAAAACTCCCCCGATTTCCCGTTTTATAAGATAGCTGCTGCAGTATTTCACTTAAGTTTCCTCAACAAAAGACTCAACTTCCAAGCTGTTTGCTCAGACAAAGCTGCGCTGGGTATTCAAAAACAGTTTTGTTATAAAAAATTAAAAAGTACAACAAACATCAAGGAAATACTACCAAGGAGCCTTAAAAGTAACCCCTTACAAATCTGTTCGCCACGAGCTCTACTTTCAGCAACGCAGATCTTAATCAAATATTCCTAAGCGTCATTTTTTCTCACCTCCATTTCAAGTCTAACATGTTGGGGACCTAAGGCGCGGCTTTTGGCACATGATCGGACACTGCGTCAGACAGATCGGCGTCCGCTTTAGAGTAGCCATATAGTATAATTATGCAAATTAAACCGATTCTTGAAGATACATCATTTTCCCGAGACAGCAACACTTAATACTAAACGCGCTGCGTCCAGCAAATACAATGGGCATTTTAACAGAATATTCAACTCGAATTAATTTACTTTTAAATGGCCTCAAATTAGCATATTTGGAATACAATAGTCGAAACGCTTCTTTTTGGAGCTTATTAAAGAGCCGTTGGGGCTAATCTTTGTTTTGGTTGATTTGTGCAAATCGCGTTTTTTCGAAAATTGATAATTGGTAGTTTAAATTGATTTTAAACGGCTGCTGCTTTATGTTTTACAGGCATAAATCGAGGTGAAACCGATCAATTTAGTGCTTAAATTGTCACTTGAAGCCGCAACATGACGTCTTAACTGAAAGTCAGTCGCACAATCTCTCAGCAAACGCAGTCCATTGATGATTAAGTCTCAAATGTCGAGCTTGTTTTGATCAATGATTTCATTTGATTTTTATTAAGACAAAAACTATATGACTTTTTAAAGTGACTGTAGCTTTTGTAGTCTTGACAGCCAGTCAGTCTAGTTATTGATTATTTGATTGTTTATTGCACGAACTTGATATGACCAAAATTTTGTTTGTAATAAAACTAAAACAATCAATTGGTTTTATAGCGAAAAGAATAGTAAGAGTTTGAATCACTAGAGTAAACGCTCCTGGTCCTCGCTTTCCGCGTCGCTGCTAAAGGAATCCGTATCCGTGAAGTAATCATCTCGATTGCGGCGACAGCAAATATGCTGCTTGGCACCATCCTCATCGTCAGCATCACTCCAATGCTCGTACTCCTCCTTATGATGCTCCAGCAGCATTATAGAGGGAAACAAACTGTCGCAACCATCGCAGCTGTAACATAACGAAAAAAATGTAAATGTAATTTAGTCGAGGTAAGTCGAAAGTGGGATACCCTTTAGTCGAATTTATGTTTGATATATTTGTATTGTTTTATTTGCTGCCAATGTATAATCTTATAATTTTTGCGATTTTAATGAAGCAGGGAAGTGTCGGAGAAAAAGGTTATGAGGTTAAAAAGTGATTTGTGTTGATTTAATTGTTGTGTGATTTCACGGAAAATTAAAAAAAAAAATACATATGTTAAAATCTTAAGAAATCGGGTGCAGTTGAATGTTTGATACTCTGACATTTAAAAAATTTAATTTCAAGGTCCTTAAAATTTTTTTTACAATTTTTAAATTACAAAATATTTTTTATTGGAATATTTATCATTAGTAATAATTTAAATCATGCGCATTATTTTCATTTTGAGCTTAAAAATAGAAAGACAACGCAAAAATTTCAAAAAATATATATATTTATTGTAAAATAATAGTAATTAATTTATGAATTTTTATAATATTTTTATGACTAGAATTTTTTTTATAATTATTGTTTATTAATCATAGACGAAATATCAAGAAATTATTCTAAAAAAAAGAATAAATAAACAATAAAATGAAAATAATGCTCATTATTGATGCTATTTTTAGTCAACAAATAAAATACAATTTATTAACTTAAAATTTTCATTTTGAGCAAAAATACAAAATCCTTAACACAAAAAATCTAAAATAAAAAAAAATAAAATATTAAATAAAAAAAAATACATAATCATAAATTAATTTTTGTAATACTTTTGTAACTAATTTCTATTTTTATTTTTATTAAATAATCATACACGAAATATCAAAAAATTATAAAAAAAATAATCATTAAATTAAAAAGCATAATTTGTTTAAAATAATTGTAATTTTATCATTAAAGCCTTTTTATCATATATAAATATATACTTTTTTAAATATTAAAAAAGAATTGTATTCAATTTGCGCTTAAAAGGGAAAAACTAAACTAACTAAAACTAAAAACTAAATGCGGAAAATCTAAAACAACGCAATATTGATTTAAAAAAAATAAATTTTTAAACAGAATAATCATTTTTCATTTATGAATTTTTGTAATACTTTGTCAAAATATTTTTTAATTTTTATTTCTTAATCATATACGAAATATCAAAGGAACTCTTTAACAAAAAAAACTGCAATACATACATTTTTCTAAAATAATTTATAAATATTTTAAATAATTAAGAAACTAATTTCGATTAAGAAAATATAAAGCTAAGTAGAGCTCACTAGTAAATATATAATAAAAAAAATACATATAAATTAACAGAATTTCAACCATTTTGTTTTGGATTGAAAAAGTCTACACAAAGTGATTGTAAAAAAATGTTGCTTACCCTAACTCTTATGAACTCGAAGACACAAAGCTGGTATGAAACAGATATGCCCACACAAATATATTTTTCGATTTACGTATTTTACTGGACCGACCAAGCCAAACATAAAACATTGAAACTGCTTGGGAATCAGCCGCTCCTACATTACCTAACACATCCACACATCCATTCAACTTCATGCTAACTAAAGATATAGCTTACAAAACCTTACAGAATTTCTATATACTCCTTATCATAGCATTTACAGTGTATCAAACGGGAAATCAGTGGGTAACGGAAACGGATATGCCGCGCAACGCCATGACGTATAATTAATGCAGAGCTCGGTTTGATTTAAAGCGCGTCTCTTGCCGCTCTCTGTGTATTATGTAATTAGAATTTGTGACTACGCAAATGTTTGTCGCCATCTCCAAAAGCCAGCCCCCACCGCACCGCACCACCACTGCATTACCATTTCGATTTATATGCAAACTAAGTGCTAGAGAAAGCAGAGCGGGAGAGGCGGCAGAATCGCCATGTTGCTAGTATTTCAGTCACTTGCAAGTGCTTAGACACCATGCCTAATTGCTTTGCATATTTTTAATGAAATTATACATAGATATTACATGGATTATTACATATATACAGACACATATGCAGATAGTAAGTAAGCTATCAATATGACGCACATTAAGCCATTATGCACATCCCTAATGCTGTTTTCCGCTCATCATATTGATGAGGGTCCTTTCCGCTTCAGCTATCATTTATCCCGCATAACGCATAACAACAGTTAAATAAATCAGACGCACACACACACGTCATAATCCTGGATAGCTCCTCAGCCAAGTGAGACCTCTCTCCGTTTAGATTACTTACCCAAAATGGCGCTTCTTTTGCTGATGAGAGGACAGCTGCCGCTGAGTGCTAAATCCTCTGTCACACACATTGCACGTCAGGGACTCATCGGCTGTAGAATAAAAAAAAGAATCGAGCAGAGAGTTAGATTGGTACGCTTCGAATTGAATGATTTCTAATGAGTTTGATGGGCTTTTGAAGTAAATTAAATTGAAACAGAGCATTTTATTTCATTTGATTTGAGTAAGGCCCAAACTTGAAGAAGCTACACTAAGCGAAAAAGCTTAAACGCTATTTTGTTGCTGTTGAGCCCACGCAAAAACCTGTTATCAAAAACAAAACCAAAAAATAGTAATAATTCTGTTATCGAAGATCTTGAAATTTTATATCTTTGTCTCTTTGTATTTCCTTAATAAATTGAATTATAAATATTTGATTGGTGTTTAATTTGGCTTAGACAAATGGATCGCTTACAATCGTGAGCAAGAAGATATGCTTACTCGCTGATAACCTCCATCTTGTTAAGTAAAACATATTATTACTACATATTACTATATTATTTTGTTAAATAATATAATATTAAGCATATACTTGGGAGCTTTAGTACATACGAGCAAATGACATTTTGAAGAAAATTTTAGGCTGTTTTTAATCAAAACATCAGACAGCAATGATTTTTACAAAAATTTAATTGAAAGTAGAATCGAATGTTGGCTGGTTGAACTTTCAGCTGTACTATTGCCCGAGACCGCCAAAGACTCCCTGGATTCGAAAGTGGTAAAAGTTTCTGAAAACCTACCAAGCCTGTAATATTCTTATGTATTTGTTCATTAATGGGTAGCGTTAGAGGTAACGTACTCGCCTCTAAATCGGAAGGTCGATGGTAATAGTCTTTTAAAGTTGAAAGAAAAAGCAAATGCAGAGTCTACTCCTGGTTGCTTAAACTTGCAGGTATATTATTGTCAGAGACTCCCTGGTACAAGATTCTAAAAAGCTACCAAGCATATAATATTTTTATTTATTTATTTTTTATTCATTTAGCGGTACAACTAAGTCCAGTTGTTCTTAAATTGAAACAATATAAAAATTAAGAAATACTAAATTGGAACGAGAACATAAATGTAAAATATAACTTATTCGAATTCCTAGCCTGATGATAAGTTATGAGAGGCGGTTCATTCTATTTCGAATAGTTCTTAAAATTCACAAGCACTTAGCTCAAATTTAATTGAACTATGTTAGATTAGCATATTGCACGTAAGACTAATCGTTTCCTCTAAATCGTTAAATAGATTTTAAAGGAATCTATTTTGTCACAACACTGCTGTTGCGGTTTACAAGTTCTTTGTTACTGTTTGGTCTAAAATAAAGTATAACCATATAACCGCTTTTAAATTTTTAAACGCAAGAAATTGGCTTATTTGGATCGTAGAGAAGTCAGAGATATTGTATGAGATTCCAAAGCATCCCGAAAAATTTGATCCTTCGTCAGCTTTATGGGCCGGGACCGTACGAATCAAAGACTGCCGTAACTTTATTGTGAATATAGGGCACTATCGTACAATGGGGTTCTAACCCGACGATTCAGAGTCGGGTAAAGTGTCACGTTTGAGATTGAAATCATGAGATTCAACGCTTTATGGGCCGGGACCGTTTATATTAGATTATTTTTGGTAAGGCTATGTTAAGGCTCACATTTAATAGAAGAATTAATCGTATGATACAAGCCCAAGACTATGCCAAAATTGAATCCAGCATATGGACTATTAAGGGTCGCGGACAACAATAACATGAAACTTTATTAAAGTATCGATCGTTCTATCGACTCAAAAGAGGATTTTTAACATATAAATTTCTTTTTTTTTAAACTAAACTAGTTGCCCTATTGGCAACGAATTGACTTGAAGCTAAATGTAGATCGTTTTAAGAGTTAATACTTTCTAATAGATTACTTGCATAAAATTTATAAGTACTACAGTATTAACTTTACGATTTTCTTTTAGATTGCAAATTGTTTAACCTTTTTCGAATTAGTTATAATAAAAGGATATGCGATCCCTGCGTTCTTCAGCAGGCTTTTCAATCTTGGACGATATCATTTTCGACTAAATTGAAAAATGTGACTTTTTTGTCATATTATTTATGATTTATTATGGACTTTACTTTTATACTTTAAGATCTTTAAGGTAGTATGGTTGTTTGTATCAGTCTCAGTTGATGGCAAGATTGGCTTGGAAAACGATTGTAAACTATTTAAATACATTATAAAATTTAGACTATTTTTACAACTAATTTTGCAAAAGAAAAGGCATTAAAAGTTATTAAGTAATGTAGCCGACTTCACTGTTACTGCTCGCACATAGTGAGTTTTCTGTTCTCTATACAAATCTTGCTCCGTGGCAACTGACATTCTATCACATTTTTTTGGAAACATAGCATTCCATTGATAGCTCAAAAGCAATTTGTTAAACCAAAAGTGATGGATTTTTGAGATAACAGCTCTATTCATACTCTTAAGCATGTTCAAAATATATTTGTTGTGAATCTCTAACATTTTGTTAACGATTTTCAAAGTTCTCCTTAATAAATTAACTGAGACTTCCAGCGAAGACGCGCCCATCGCGATAAATTAATTGGCTAACTAATGGCATCACTGCCAAAACAGATGTATTCATCGTCTGTGTCGTATTTCATCAATCCAAGTTTGGCTTGCTATCATTAAATCTTAAATGTTTTCATTATCTAAAATTAGCGCATACATTTTAAATAAATTTTTGGTATTTTCATTTGGGTCAACTGATTGTTTTATAACCAATTATTTTAATCTGTGCTCAAAGAATATTAAATAACATTGAAGTTTTTTGGAATATATACCCTCCCAATTGTTAATTTATTTACCATGCTAGTCTTACATACACTATAAATTTGTTAGAAAAAAATTCCGACAAAAAAAATTCCGGCATAAACTTATGCCAGTGTAGCTTGTCCAACTGTTGGCCTCCAACTCGACGACTATCGTTTATAATGCATGCATGACCTTGTATGAGCTGCAAAGCGATTTGCTTTTCAATCAACTAGAGCACCCATTTTCCCACTAGCATGTTAACTTACTTACCGTAGTAGTCATCCTCGTACTGCTCCTCGGCATCACTGGCACCGGCGCCGGCACCACCAAGCGCCTTGGCCAGAGCCAGTTCATGCAAACGTCTCATATGTTGATTTTGCTGAGAAAACCTTTCGGCAGTCTCGTTACCGGAGCACTCATTTAGGTCACACAAATCGTTTGCCACAAAATTTCTTTGGCCAACCATGTTGGATACGTCTGCTTGAACAGCAGCGCAGGGTACGCCATGAGTGTAGTTACCAAAGTTGTTGGCGCTGACGGCTGGGTGTGGCGGCGATAAGGCGGTATTACCATTTACATCGAAGTTATTCGAATCATCAAATGGCTCATCGATTTTATGTTGCACTGGCACGACATCATTGCCACATGGAGTGTACTGCCCGCTCGCTTCATGCTCCTCGCCTTCAGCGTCAATGTCAGCAGCAAGACGTCCATATGCTTTGCGTGGCGGTCTTTTGACGTATTTCGCTGAAAAGTTAAGGGGAAAGTGTAATTAATTTTTGCCAAACCGCGTTTCCTAATTAAAATAGTTTGGAAAATTGACAAATATTTTGTGTTGTGGTTTTTGGCTGAGTTCTAGATTCAAGTCCCCAGACGCTGTTGACACTAATGAAGTTGACAAAGCGCTTGAAGGAGATTTATTCAAGCATATAAGTTTTTGGGCAACAAAGGATTTGATATTATAAGTTGGCGTTTGATTTACCTTTTTTCCAATGCTGATTGATGAAATGTTTTGAAAATTTTGACATTTATACCAACTAAGCTGTTGGAAGGCACTTGGATGCCATAGATACATGTTGCAAAGACGAGTGCTCTTAAAGTAGACAACTACTTTAAGTGAATTTTCTGGTTTTTTTTCTAAAAGTACGCATATAATTTTTGCATATATAATAAGCTGTTGCGCTTTGTGCAATATTTTTTATGCGCTTCAATTTTTTTTTGGGGGGGGGAGGGAGCCAGCAGCAGCTATATATACTATATATAAAGAGATCCACTTCTTTAGCACTACGCAACTGACGACGTACTGACGTATGCAAATATGGCATACTCATTTTGACGCAATTCTCTAGAAACCCGCGAAATCCCATCCAGCATCGAGCGATTTATGCATACATCAAATATGCAAATCCTACCCAGCACCAGCTGATGACTACATGGTGTATCCCACATGTATTCCGTAGATGAATTTGCTTGCATTTTTTACAGTTAGCATGTAAGTCGTACAGGAGATAACCCAAAAACTTGTACCGTACCATCCATCTATCTTGCTCTTATAGCACTCTGGAGTATTTGTTGGCATAGTTTTGTGTTTAACTTGTATGGAATTGCAGAAACTTATGGAACATGCAGTAAACTTTTTTTCTACTTTTTTTTCTGACTTGGTTTACTTTTTTTCCCCGAAAGTTGGCATAAGTTTTGTTTGTTGCTGTAGGAGATTGTTTTTGGCCAACAATTTAAGGTTATGTATCTGTGGACTTTGAATATAAGGTAAATTAATGCAAGTCATTTGATTTGGAAATGAGTTGGTTTTGGGTACATATTTTGAATTATTCAACGAAGTTGAGGTTCTTATATGTGTAACAAAGTTTGAAAAATGAGAAAGACTTTGAAAGTATAAATGTAATTTGCGTGCCTAAATTAGATTTAAGTATTTATAAGCAAGTTTCTTAGATTCATTTTTGCGTGAAAAAAAAGCTTAATGTATTAAGGCTAAGGTTAGCCCATTTCAGTAGTTCCATTTAGGGGACTTCTTACGCCAGAAACAGCACGCCGAATTTTCCCAAACAAACTTTAAAATATTGTGAAACCATATAGCACAAGAACAACGCAGAAGAGTCAATTCTGAGTGGTACACAAACATTTGTTGTCTTCCAAGAAATGGGGAAAACCAACCGCCGAAGACGCACTGTTCAGCACGACAATGCGAGCTTTCACACATTGGCTCAAACAACTGCATTTTTGAGTACTCAAAACTTCGATTTTATGAGTCATCCACCATATAGTCTTTACCCAGCACTGAATGACTTATAATTCCTGTACTTTAAAAATAAAAAGGGCGGTCAACGTTTTCCAACACCTGAAAAAGCGGTTGATGCATTCAGAATGCATGCCTTGGAGATACCCCAATCATAGTGGCAAAAGTGCTACGACAATAGGTCAAACGCATGCAAAATTGTATAGACCAATGATTATTATTTAATTTTGTTCTCTAATTCCCAAATATAGCAGGCAGCCATTTTATAATTCCCTACTTTCCCTTAAAATTGACTTTTTTTTGTCCACAAATCACAAATTTCTTTCCATAAGGTTCACTTACTTTTAGAAGTACTTCATAATATTTTTCCTGTTAAAATTATAAAAAAAATTTAAAGTCAACAATCTTTGAAACTTCCTTATTGTGTTTTAAATTGCCAACAAAATGAAAAATGTGGAATATTTACAAAAAGCTAAAACCGCAAATCTCCCATGGCGCTGTACTAAATAAATCCCTGCTGACCGCCTGTCGGCAACCATCAACACCTCTTAAAGTATTTTGTTGCCCCGTCACTGCCCACTCAATTGCTCCGGAAGCATTTCCGAGAGCACTTTGAAAAGTAAACAGCAAAATGACAAAGCACATTTTTACGGTAAATTTTAATGTGGAATTCCAAAACGATTATGTTTTAAAAACAATTGCTTTTAAAACAGTTTTAAATTAGTTATAAATAATAATAAAAATAATAAATTGAGTAATAAAAAAATAACGTTAACAAAATAAAAGGTTTAAAATAATTAAGTTAAAAATAAATAATAAAAAAAAATTAAGTACTGCAAGTCCGCATTGCGATTTGGCCAAATGTTGCATTTGATCAGAACTGACGCAGACTGTTAAGCATTACTAGATCTGAAATTTATTTCCTTTTTAATAGGCCCTAAAAAATTGAATTACTTGTATTGCTTTCCCATGTTAAGGACAAAAAACGCTTGATATTTTCCAATTTTATAATTGGAGGAATGGTTCTAATTGCTAGAAATTGAAGTGTAGACTTCTTGGCTTAGAAAGTAAGACAAAAACTAAATGAATAATGATAAGCTGAAATCTAAGAGATGGGTGAAATTTTTATAGGTTCGAATGTTATCGGTATTAATAAATATCGTGTTGTTCTTTGATTAAAAAAAAAAATATATATGTACATTAAAAATCTGAAAAAAATGTAATTGAAAATTAAAATTAAATTCCCTAATCTGGCACAAAATCGATAGGAACACATGCATAGTACTTAAAAAAAATGTACATTAAATAATCCAAAGCTTAAAAATTAAAAAAAAAAATCACAAATACCCTTAAGTTGCAACGAAAACAAGAGGAACACCTTCTTAGTATTAAAAAAAAAACATATATGCACATAAAAACCCAAATTTTAATAATATAAAAAATATCACATAAAATGCCAACACACAGAAAAATCTCCTTAAGTTAACATTAACAATGAATAAGTCACATCAATTGAAAGCAACATTGTAACAAAAGAACTAGCTGGAATAAAAACGATAGGACGTTCTTTAGTACTTAAAAATAAATCTATACATTAAAAAACTCCGAAATTAAATTATAAAAAAAAATTACCAATAATTCCGCCACACAGAAAAGTCCTCTTAAGTTTACATTATCACTACATAAGTCACATCGGTTGAAACATTCTAACAATGGAACCAGCTGGGATAAAAACGTGAGAAACACCTCTTTCGCTCTTAAATAAAATAAATATATGTAGTACATATACAAAACTTAAAAATTTATAATTAAAAAAAAATGCCGACATAGGAAAGTCTGCTTAAGTTTACATAACAACGAACAAATGATTTTGGTTGAAAAATTTTAACAACTCAACTGAGCTACATTAATTATAGCAAACGCTGTAATAATCGACGCATCCAAATAAATTTTTTAGTTAAATATCAAGATATCTCTAGGCGAAAGCTTTGAATATCTGAGGCTCATCAGAATACCTAATTTCAGTTATTTATTATTAAAACGAAAATAAATTTTCTACACTTAAATATTATGAAGCTTATAAAGCGTATTTGGTAGAATGTATTCTAAAAACTCTAAAGATAGAGTGTAAAGTAAGGTATAGAAAATTCGAAATAATAGGGTAGGATACACTGAAATTGTATGCTCTTTCGACCTACCCTAATAAGCTTTACAAATATGGTTGCCCATCTACTGGGAATAGACCTAACGCAGCATTGGAATATTTTATTGCGTACATAATATACTAAGCCACAGATACTTTTTGTTCTAACTGGCCATGACAGGCACATTTCATTGGCAGCTGCTCAGGGAAGGATGCCTGTCACCCACTGCCACACCCACAGCCACTGCAAAGGGCACAAAAGTACGTGCCGCGTTAAGTGCGACTTCAATATAAATGGAATATAAATTCGCACTTGTCTACATTTTTTCACACTTGCAGCCGGAGAGCAAACTGACTAGACCCACTGTTTGGTTAGCAGCATTTAGCACCCATACCCAGCCCAATGCCAGTAACAACAAAGTAAATGAAGAACAAAAACGCAAAAAAAAAAGAAAGGAGCATACTTTCTTGCATTCCACTGCCCTTTTAAGGTTTAGTGTACTTGGCAACCCTGAACGCAAACAAACGCACGTGAAGAAACGTCGCTGGAATTTCAATTAACTTGTTAGCATTTTGTCGTGCGCTTTTTGAACTTTAAACAAAAGACAGACGGAACGCCACACAAATAACATTGGCTTAAAAGCTAATTTTTTCCCCAAACCTGCCTGTCTCTCCACGAAAACAAAGAAAATACTGATGAAAATGCACTTAAAGTGTGATTTTATATGCTGTCAAGTTGCAGGCACATGAAGTGGCATAAAACAACGTAGCAGCTTAGCTTATAAGCTGAAGATTAAATTATTTGCTCAAGAAGTACTCTCGGCTAAAGTCCAACAAAGCTAACGAATCTTTTGCTGATTGTTTACACTTGGACAAAGTTTTGCAAATATTCAATGAATGCTGCCCCATAGGGCTGCAGGCACTTCTCTCTTCTACTCTTGGCAAAAAATATGTCTACACTTGCCGCAACAAGTTGCAAGAATTTTGACGCCATGTGCGACCAAGTATTAAAGACGCAATTTTGGATATAGTTGGCATACAGCAAAGTTGTTAGATATAATTTGCATAAGTTTGAATGAGGACATAAGGCAGCAATTTGATGGGCTTACTAAGACCTAAAGCACATTTGGTACTTACTACAAGACTATGAGATGTACAAAGGAAGAGAAAAATGGTCGGAAATTACCCATACGCATATTATATTTCGTAATCGTAAAGATACAAGTTGTTTGTTGTTTGCCTTAAAGTATGGAATGCTTGTAAAAACCGCAATCAGGCACATCTGTGGCAAGAGCTGTCTATTTATATAGGGTGTTTTTTTTAAAGTAGCTATAGGACGGTTGATGATAAACTTTTGTTAAAAAATGATAAAACAGTCGCTTTTAAAATTGTAGTATATGAAATTTGGAAGCAAATGTGGTGGTACTCAATTTTATTATGTTTTTAAAAAATGTATAGCAAACGAAGAATAATTCCTAAAACCTTCTTGGCAGCGCTTCACTATGATAATTTTTCGCATAAACCACTTTTCAATTGTGAATATTTTAACCAAATTCAGTCTTAATAGGTATTTGTAACCCTTTTAGCTAAAGCTCTCATTATATCCGATTTTGTCGATTTGATGTAGCTTCAAAGTATCGAATTACTTTTATTGCTGTAGAAGTATCTATTTTTCTTCGATGTATATAGAAAATGCGGGGCGGCCTGCAAGATAAACTTAAGTCTATGCATCCTTACTTTATATAGGCTCAATTTGGGAATATAGTAATCGAGAAATCCTAAAATTCTATATTGACATTGAAGAAGGTTTCTAGTTGGTTGAGGATGTCGCAATAGCTAAATTTACAATAGTAATTGACATAGGAACCAATAAATACTATGGGCCTCGGTAAAGTAGTGGTAGCGTACTCGGAAGGTCGCTGGTTTGATTCTACCCTGCAGCACTGGTACAGTTGTCTAACAGTGGCATAGCTAGTAAATAAATAGACGCCTTGGAAAATCTCGGATTTTCGGAAAAATTCTGTTTCGGCTATAGATCCCTGTTCTCTTCGAGCAGCTACTAATAGTCATATCCTATACTCCGCCGTTTGAGCGATGACAATTGTCGAGAGATATAAATTTATTATAGGAACTATGTATCTTCTCACAAAGTTTGGGCTCCATGTTTTTTTGTCAAGAAAAAATGTTTAAATATAAATTAAATTGGAGCTCAAACATTAAGCTGTAGAGGACGCCAATGTTGGTTTATCATAGTTTTGGCAAATCTCATACAGGCAAAAACGTCTAGCAGGCAGCAAGAGCGCAAAAGCGAAAATCAAACAAATGCCTGTGAGACAAACTTGTGCGTGAGCTGACTGTGCTGCGGCAGAATTTTGGCTTCTACATCGTGCGTATTTTTGTCCTGTGGTTCAACACAATTTGCACTCACGTAGCACCAGCAGTCCCAACAATTCCCTTCAAAGAAACTTTAGCTTATGCGAGCGACGCATCGCATCTTATTGAAATTTTAAGTTTTGTTCTGCTCCACGAAATACCCTTTATATCCTTATACCCACGAACACATAGTTTATAAATGACGCGGTATCTGGGGTTTAATCAAATTAATATACGCTTGAGCAAATAAATGTAATACGTTCTCAAATATTAAAACACTCCCAGTGCGCGTTTCAAAGAAAGATGAAGGAGTGTAGTTCTACCATTTGTATTTTTCATATTTACTCGTATCTGTCATTTTGTATAATATTGTATATGTTATATATACATACACAAGTACATATATATTACGGATGTTATACTCCGTACATTGCAGCTTGTCAGTCCGCCGTATGCGTTGAAAACCTCATCAAGCTTAAGTACGGCGCTTAATTACTCGCAGTGTCCAGGTCTGTACGTGTGTGAGTGACTGTGACTGTGAATGTGAGTTTATGTATCTGTGTATATATCTGACAGGATTTTTTTGACGTGTCTGTGTGTGTATATTGAACGAGTGTTGTTGTTTATAAATGAGTATGTGAGTGTTGTGTGGTTATATTACTTAATTTGTCTGCTCTGGGAATCTGATGAGTTTGCTTTTGTTTTTTGCACCTGTCGGACTTTTCTGCAGACAGAACATATTCATTAGAACAGTCGAGTCTTGTGATAAAGTCCTTTGTTATTGATGCAAACTTTTGGTATACATTCAAGGAAAACTAATGATTTCTTTCAATAATATTGGTGTTTTTGAAAACATGCGAGATAGCTGAATCTTGATATCAAGATTTTATCCTTTTGATGCCTGAATGCCTGAGCACAGTCTTTTTCTTCTTTTTTTAGTTTTTCGTCGCCATGTTCGCTTTGGTCTTTATTTAGTATAGCATATTCCATCGTTTGAGTACTTCATATATAATTTTATTAAGTATTACTTTTATCAAATTAAAAGAAATAGTTCTGGTTCTTAAGCAGAAATGTGTGTCGATATGTCATACTTTCTAAAATAATAATTGTTGATTTTTGCTTTTATTGCACATCGTGGAGATTTGGACCCATAGCACTTAAAATTTGGTTTTCAATCAAGGAAAATAATAAACAATATATATATTGTTTTTATCTCGCAACCAATTCCAATTTAGTTAAAGAACTTGAACTTGCATAGAAATATAATTTTGTATACGGAAGGTAAAATCCAAACTGCTTCGAAAAAAAGCTTTTAAATCTTAAAAAAACAATGGAATTAAAACAATACACAATTAATTGTTTAATTCAAAAACACAAATTTATATTCAAAACTGATGTTTATTTATTTTATAGTTATGGTATGCTTTTATGCATACAAAAGAGATATGTGAATTTGCATGAAATGAGTGGCTTGCTTAAAAAACTAAAAATATTAAAAGAAATTTACGAACTTTTGCAATAAAATTGAGTCAGTTATTCTCGCAACAAAAAATATTAATTATCAATCAAAATGTAAATGTAATTGGCTAGCAAAAAAAAAATAAATTTTAAATAAATTAATAAGAAAAGTTATATTATCAAAAATTTTACTACATATTATATAAAAATGTCTTAAGATAATAAAAAATAACTTGCATAAGATTATTAAAAAAAAAAAAATTTTCCAAATTATTGTTACTTAAACTGGATGAAATTCTTAAAATCATTATTAAAATGTTAAGACAAAAAATAGGCTTATTGCAAACAAGTACTGAAAGAACTTAAATTTTGCTTAATATGCGCAAGTTTCTGATATCTGGATATTGACTTACCTATTGTCAAAACCTAAAAGTTTTGAGCAGGCTAAGAACTAATTAAAAATCAAATAAAAATTAAAATTTGCTACATTTTGTTGCTATACAAATAATACTTCTGTCTGCTTTCAGCTAATAAATAACACAAAGTCAACAACAATGAAAGAGCAGAAAGTCTCCCCTACACTTTGCAAAAGGGAAAATATAAGGCAGTCAAAAAAGGGTTCGTCAATGCCAATTATCGATAAAAGGAAATCATTGATAGGTATCAACTAAAAAAAATTTAGGTGATTAGAGGCTCTGTTTCTTGCGAGCCCAGCATACTAGCCAATGATATTCTTTATTTTAAATTAAATAAATAAATTTATTCCCCTTGACTATGGTCATCGCCTCAAAGGCGAAGCATGTAGATACATCTATTATTAGCTGTTCGACAAGAGCTGGGATCTAGAGTTTATAGCCCAGTTCGAAAGGCGGTATCTTCAATTAAAAGGGATTTTGCTAGCCAAATAGCGTCTTTTTGCTAGCTACGATTGTGCTAGGTAAATGTAGCAGTGCTGCACGTTGGAATGAAACCACACAACATCCGGCTTAGAGGTGAATAGGCTACCTCTACGCTACCTAGGCGTATTGTTTAGTTAATGCTTATTATCTATACAGATGTGGTTTTTATGTACAACTCTGTCGAGGGTTTATCACCTAGCCAACTGGCATAACTAGCAAAAACTCTTTAATTGCACAGAAGGCCTTTAGATATGAACAGCTATTAGTAGAGGTAAGACTCCACTTTTGAAGCGAATTGATAGAATAGTCAAGTCTGAATGTCTGCGAATTGCCAGAATATTTAAAAGTGTTTTTGGAAAACATACGAGATAGTTGAATTTTTGAATCCACATTTTTTCCTTTGATTGCTGAGCAGGCACTTTTTCTTAGTGCTACAGATATTGTTTCATATAAAATTTGATAAGGATCTACTTTTATAACTCTTAATTCTGACCAAGCACAGTTACTGGGCAATGATTCGGTTTTTACCAACTTTGCAGTGCAATAACGATTGTGATCGCATGCCTGATCCTAACGTGGTGAAACTTAAATGTTTCATACCAAGCATATTGATGCTATTACATGACAAAGTTTGTGCTCGAAAAGGTCACAGATTCGAGCAAAATATGTATTGAGTACAGTTTATTAGGTTATTTGGGCTCTATGGAATCGCATTCTTCAATAATAGTATCCAAGCTGTTGCTTTTTATAAAAAAGATTTTTTAATTTCGATTTCCGTGTTTCCTTAATTCTCAAAGTGCGTTTTTGCAAAAAACTTCTTAAAAAGTTTAACTTTGTTAGACTTCACTGTACTTGGTAGAAAACATGCATGTCCAAAGATGTTATACACACATGTGATTTGAGTAATGCTCCCAATTTTTGTTAATTTTTGCGAGTAAAATTCAGCCGATGACCTTTAGTCAGTCACGCATTTAGTGACACAGACAGGCACCCACGTACGCTACCTAACACACACAGATATCCACACATCCCTATAGTTAGGATGGGACATAACGCGAGTCACATTTTTTTCTATTAATAACAATTAGTACGTCCTTGGGAATATTTCTGTCAGAAATATTTTTATAATAGCCTTTTGTTGTACCTTGACGCAATGCGCTGTTGCTGTTGTTGTTGCTGCCTTTATGACTGTTATTGTTGTTGCTGTTGCAGCTGCTGCCGCTGTTGTTGTTGCTGTGCAATGAGTTGAAGAAATTTGCCGCCCCAGTTCGCCGCAAGATCCAGAACATGTTGGTAGCCTCTTGACCCCACCGTCTGTGTATTAAGCCTACTTGCTGCTTGTTATTTAGCTGCTTTCAATTTAAGTGAAATGTTTTTAATTTGCGCACGGTACTCGTTCTGTTTAGAAGCAAGTCTTATGACTAAGAAGATTCCATTCTTGACAAGTTGTGCACAATTTATTTTGTTGCCAGCTTTTTAATTAATTTCCGGCGGTGTGAGTTTGTGTTTGGTTGGGGTTTGAGTGCGCTGCCAGCGCGCGCACAGGTTGGACACGTATTGTGCGAGTTGCTAACTTTTGTGAAGCTATTCTAATGACACTTTTGTAAATTTTAGCCAAGTTTTGTCAGTTTTAAAAGCCCAGCACAGCACAGCTGTCTGTAAGGCGCTGTTCAACTCACTGACTCTGAACAAGGCTTAAAGCTAATGTCTTTTAGTTGAGCACAAAAAAATAGCAGTCAAAGCGTTTTGGGCACAAACACACACATGGCTATCAGTAACATTTGTTGACTTTTTCTGCGTGTTTTTTTTTGTGTTTTTGTTGCTGATCCGTTTAAGTGTTCAAATCTTTAGCCGTTATTAGGGCGTTAAGGCGTACACTTCTGCTTGAGTACCGTTCAAATGTGTTGGCCGCAACAAACTGTTTGTTGGCCTTTGACAGCAATGGCCTGTTTCTTACAAGTTGTTGACGTATACGCTATACACTTGCGTTACGTATACGCAACGTAAGCATTTGCAGGCGGGGCATATTGGCCATATGTTTAGGTCACAGAGCGTCTGCTGCTAAGGCGCAGGCGCCATATAACCGAGAAAAACATCGCACAAACTGCACTCTCTTAAATGTGTAGTCTCTCTTTAGTAAAAAAACATGGAATTCGAAGTTCTCAAGCGTCTGTTGAAGAATCAAAGCTGTCAGCATCTATTGCTTGAACCAACTGTATTGACTTGTTGTCTGAACTTATAACTGCAATTAGGTTGTCTGCAACCAACTTTCAGTTGTCTCAAAATAGATGGCCAAGCTGACGTTTGCAGGAATCTATAAACTAAAATGCTGAACAAGTGCAATATGCTTAACGAGGGCTAGATGGAAAGTTCTTAAGTTAGCATAATTAAAGTTATACTTTTTAAAGATTGCAGCTACTTGCAAACTTAAAGTAGAGTGAAGTGAATAAAGTATAAGCTGATTCAATATAGATGACGGTAGGTGTAGGTTTTGCAACTTTGAACAAGTGCAATATGCTTAACGAGGGCTAGATGAAAAGTTGTTAATTAACTATGAATATTCTCATATTTTTTAGAGATTGCAACTATTTAGAAACTAAAAGTAGAAAGCACTTTTCTAAGCTGGTTCAATAAGGAAGTCTTTGAATACGTTTTGGTTTCACCGAGTCACTTAATGTGTAAAGAGTAACCCCAGCAATTGTACATGGTTTTTTTCTATTTACAGAAACGTAATCTTTATAACTCAATTAAGTAACTCAACCTCATTTGTTAAATTTAATAAGACAACAGCTGGCGGTGCAGCGTTAATTTACATACTTGCTAGAATTTTTGACATTCGTATTTTATCATATTTGAGCTACAAATTTGATCAAAATTGACGTATTTATTTTTTTTTTAATTTTCACGAATATCATTTCTAACATATAAATGTGCAACATTCTGTATATTGCAACAGTAAAAACAAGTTTTTAAAAAATCTCTAAACTTTAAACTAAATTATTAAAAAATGGGACTAATACGGTACTTGTCGTTATATTGAATATAGGGCCTATTCAACTTAGAAAGTTTTGAATTTTTATAATTGCAATTCTTTGCTAAAGGTATATAAAAATAGAATTAGATACAAATCATTTTTTTTCGATCTATCGAATATCTTCTTAACGAAAGAACATTTTCTTATAATCTCTTTGTAACTTGGCACTCTGTTTAGTTATTTACGAGACAGTTAAAAAATTCTTGATTTTCAAAAAAGATATTAAAATTATGTTTCCTAACTTTATATATATTTTTTATTTATTGTTTTTTACGACTAAAATATAACGTACCTACAATATTATAGTCACAAGTTACCTACACAAATAGCGTTAAGAAAACACTTGGAACTGACTTTGGGTCATGGACATTCCAAGCGCGCACAAGCTGAAAATATATTTGAAGACGAGAGCCTCAGCGTGTATCCAGTTTGGAAAACAAACCAATTTTAAATTAAAGCATCCTGCAATGTTAAATTAAAAAAAAAACAAAAAAGCTTCAAGTTGACAATTGCAATTTAAACTTAAATTAAAAACTTAATGAGATGGTTTTTTAATAAATTTGCTGCTTAATTTGTTTCGATGCATACAGAACTGTTCAGAACCCACAATATACTTAAAGCTTTTGGCAATTTTAAATTAAACGGTAAAAAATTAAATAAATATTTCAGATATTGTGACGAAAAAATTGCGTTATCCTTTCTTTGACATTCAACAAATTGGATGTTCTTAATTGTGCAGCTTGGAGAAAAGAAAAGACATAACTAATCTATAAAATCATTGGCTCATAAAGCAGCTCGAACAAGTAGAGAGCGCAAAATAAATTCCAATCAATTATTAAGTACAATAACTCTATTCTACCTGCAGTAAACTTACTAACCTGACCTCGTAGATATATGGTTTTCCAACCGTTAGATGACAAAACACATGAATAAATGCTTCAGCATTTATCATCATACACAAACTTTGTGCAAACAGCGCTCATATTAATGAAGCAATTATTATAGACGTGGCGGGGATGTCATGAGGAGCTGCTGAACTATGTTGTCACAACAACCGGAAAAACCCCATAATCAGTCAAATTAATTGGCATAACCAAGGTAAATGTACCAAATCAACTATGTGTCGCGAGGTTAATAAAGGTCAGTATTACTCAAACGCTGCGTGGTGCGGTTTTTGAGTGAGTGCATGTTGTATATTTAGAATTCATAACATTTTTGTAAAGTTACTAAATGAATATTAAAGCTTCAAAAAGTTATGCTTGAATTTTCATACAAATAAATCTGAATTTTCCTACAGAAAACAAGATAGACTTATTTGAAGTAGATTTAAATGTGTTCCGTGGAAATTGTTTGCCCTACAATCAAAAAAAACCTTACTCCTCCTCTCTGTTTATACTCCCCCCTAGTGACGTAAAAATCCAGGCAATTTAATGCCTTGTAACAATAAACACTTTAATTCAAATTTCTTAAATTTTTGAACACACTTGTACTTTTCATTCAAAAATTTTCATACATTATGTATGTATCATATTGAAAACAATTGTATCTGCACTTACGAGTATATTCTGTAAAAGCTATCGAGGGTATACAAAGTGCAATAATTCAGCCATGAGTGAACTTGAAATAAACAATCATGTACGCCTCGAGGTTCTAGAAAAGTCCACAATTATTTCCAACATGGATTTGGAGCGCAGGTTGGCTTTTCGTGAGAAATGCTATTTGGAATTGATTAATGCCGATCAGGAAGCTTGTAAAAAAATGACCTTTGGTAAGGTAACTCATCGCCTGGCACTGCCATGGAAAAAGAATGAAGAGCTGAAAAGATACGAGGATGTACCACAGAAGATCAAACCATGCCCAAATAAATATTCCGTTATGGGCATCAAATGTATTTCACTATTTGCCGATAATATTTTGAGTCATCCATTTATTGTACTGAGACGGCAGTGTCAGGTCAATGGAAACTCTGAATACTATCATATACATCCATTCACATTGTGGCCTAGTATTGTGCAGCTACAGCAACGGCAAGGCGTGGTAACACTTTGGAAGGGCTGGAGTAGCTGCTTGCTAGTGCGTGGTATTAATTTTTCCATGGATAAAACTATCATGAAATGCACTAAGGATGCTGACAATGGCCTAACCTTTAAAAGCTTCGGTCAACATATGCTCTTGAAAAGCATAAGCATTGGACTGATGTTACCCTTTCAAGCTGGCGCGCTAATCGAGTCGGTGGAAAGTAATTTGGTGTCCAAGAAACCAGGGCGATTTCATGCATTTCAGGAAGGAAGCTTACGTTTGTTGAATTGGACTTATCCGCAGAGCCACAGGCGCCTGCTACCCGCCATACAGACCATGATTGCACCCACACTGGCAATTGGGCTAACCAAGCATATTTTTTATCTGACTATACGTGGCATCTCCTTAAACATAATGCGACGTCCTTGGAAGCGTACACAGAAAAGACTCAACGATTGCTCTGAGCAGCAGAATGCAGAAATCTCGTGCAACTTTATTGCCATGTTTACCACTGAGATAATTTTCTATCCCTTGGAAACAATACTCTATCGCTTGCAATTACAGGACGCAGTTTCTATCATTGATAACTTGGACACTGGTACTACCATAGTGCCAATACTGACTGATTATCGTGGCGCCATGGATTGCTATCGATGCATTATAGTCTCTGAGGGATACTTGGGATTGTTCAAGGGATTTGGTGCCATGATGTTGCAGTTTGCAATTGAATTGGTTATTCTAAAGCTTACTAAATGGATTATTGGATGTTTAGCGAGAAATAAACAGCCACTAAAAAATGATTTGGACTGCGTTAGCCTAAATTCAAAGTCGTTATCGTCAAGTATTGCAAGCGAGGAGATGTAGTCTGTATTGACTAATTGGCTTGAGTTCTATATACATATTATTGTTTAATCACAGCATCCCCACATCTTTTTTTGTAAATTTTATTAGGGAACTGTCGAGCAATATATTTGGATATTATTTTTTTTAATAAAATTTGAAAGTAATAAGTAATAAGCCAATTGATAGCAAAGAATTCGTTTGAATTCGCAAATGCTACTCTTAGGGAGTTGTATAACAGTTTAAACGTTATCTTTGGCGGGCATTCTCATCTTGGACCATATCATTGCTGGAACTCATTTGGGAAAAGTTATATGAATGTTTCATTATGAAGTTGTTCAAAATAGCTCAGAACCAAAACAATATTGTCGGAAATTAAAATAATTATATTTCTTCTGAAAGCTCTTCATTGTTTCTTAGGACAAGCGATAGGTCTCATGTATTCCACTTGAAAACGTTACTGAAATTAAAATTGCTATATTTCTAAACAAAATTTGCAGCTAATGAATAAGACTGCCTCAAAAGTTGCAAATGGAATCAACACGGTCAAAAGGACATTTGATCTAAGAGAAATTTTTCTTTTGAGCAATTTTTCAGTGCACTGAAGCGTTGAAAATATTTAGCTGTTCTGTAAGTTTTTCCACAGAAAATGCCAAACTAAAACGAACTAAAACCAAAAAGCACACAAAAATAAATCTTGAAATTGTCAGGTATTCGCACAGTTCACACCTGACTGCATCCAAACTAATTTCGCTGTCATTAGTTCAAAACTTGGCGAATACTTGGGTGTTGGTATAAATATAAATCTTTCATTTGCAAAAGTACGTAAAAAGCTGAGATTTGTGGTTCTCAATTCTGACTGCAAGTTGTAAAATATATAATGAACAAGTCAAAAGAAAAAGGTGAATGGGTATGAAGTTCTTGGAAAACATATTGTCAACAATGTTTTTTTTTTTGCTTGTTTTTGGCCAAAATGCGTCAACTTTGTTGCCGCCGTGTTCATTTAATTTGTTTCGCTTGCAATTTTCTGTTCCATTTTCTATGTCGTTGACTTCTAATGCACAGCAACATAGACGAAATTCAGGGGCGGATCTACAAAAAAATTCGTGGGCGTTTGGCGTATAGTCACTACATGTTTCTTAACTTAATAGTGTCAGCACAAAACATGTTCAAAATACTTAAGTAGCTTTCATAGCATATAGGTAAGTGAGAGCCCACACTTGAATACACCCCTGTTGGATATGCACACACAGATACACACACTCACACTTTCGTTGTGCTTTTGTTGAAACAACCTTTTAGTCAGCGCAGTTCACGCACATTGCTTACATTTCTTTGGCGTTGACTTTAGCTTTGGTGTGTTCGGTGTTGTTGACATTTCTTACAATTTATTTCAAGTTACGCATGATTTGACTTGCTTTAACAGCAGCTGACAACAGACTCGCATAGAATGTGCAAAAAAACGCAACTTAAATTGGTTTTAAAGAGCTTAAAAACTTGCTGCAAATTTTTTCCAAAATTGCGCAGACGCTCAGTATGTCCTTGACAAAGCCATGCGCCACAACTGCAACTGACACAAGCTTTCCGTATAACAGCCCTTTGGCCATTTACCAAAATTAACTTTTGTTCAGCTGCAGCAAATGTGATTTGCTTGCTACACTGATATGGCCAAAAACTAAACGGATTTGCTTGGCCTTATGTGCATTACAGACCACAAAAATCCCAGCCACAAGTCAAATGCCAAAATGTTTAAATTTTGCAAATGTAGCCAAACACACGCAACCCAACAAAAACAACACGCACACACATTAGCTAAACTCACATTTAAGGATATTACAAAACGGATGTGCTGTCAATTTAGCTAGACTTGGCTTAACTTGCCATTGGACTTGCCTCAGGTAAACCCAAAGCACAGTATATCAATCAGCATTGCACGCCAGATCCCATCCATCACAAAAGCTAATCAAACAAAAAGCATTTTCATTTTCCATTATTTCACAGTTTTCATACATTCCATACCTCAAATATGCAGCATTTACTCTACTTTCATTTATCCTTCATAATTAGCTAGCCAATACACTGCAAATACACTGCAAATACACCTGCCATATAGTTAAAGCCCCTAAGTATTGTTAAGTGCGACAAGTTGAATAAAGTCTTCCAAAAATAGCGTCCTAAATGGCGAATATTTTAAGCCCTGCTCAACACCTACACCAAATCAAACACACACACACACACACACGCGCACTCCCTTAAGACCATAAAAGCTCCCCTTTTAGATTTCTAGTGCCATTAATTTTTAAACACTTCTGAGCTGGCGGCGATTTGTTTAGACAATAAATATCAAAAGGGAAACTCTCCATAAAGTGTCCGCAGACGATGACGACAGTGACGACAAATGTCGTTATTTTTGGCAGAAAAGCTATGAAAAGTTTAACACCTGCCAGGACAACACACTCACACAGGCACACTCTCACACAGGGACACTCCCACACAAAAAAAAAGCTGTGATTGATGAGAGAGCATATATACGGCAAAGCGTTACATGCTTTTTATGGTCTACCCAAACTTGTACTCACGTAGTAGCGATAAAATTTACTGGACCTTCGACAATGGTCTCAATACTGATGTACTCTAATGTGTAGAAAAGTATTTTAGCTTCTGCGACAAGCTGTTTTGCTTAAAAAGTTTCTTTTGGAAGTATTTTGGAGTGCTACAGAAAAAAGTTTTCTTTTTTATTCTGCCACAAAATAAAAACAAGATTAAGCTTTTACAAACTTAAAAAAAATATTTTCTTTGAATTCCCTCAAGCTAAGGCTCTCATTTTTTTAGATATTTGTAAAAAAATTAAGAAAATTATGTCATAGAAATGGTCCATTACGAGTAATTAAGAATCTGTATATCAATATATTTTCTACTGTCAGCCAACATGTATTCATAAACATACTCAAAAGGCAGCAACTGTTTTGCTCTAAACTTTTGTAGAGTATAAAATCGTCGCGACACATTTACAGCTTACATACATGCTTTACCTTCTGCTATATTTTTTATGCTAAATAAGGGGCAAGCTTTTTAGACATTTTGTTCAACTTTAATATATAACATAATGTACAATAAATTATTTAAATATATGTTAACGATAAATATATAACTTAATGTAAGTGGCTACCGTACATAGCTCTGGCAGATGGATACTTTGTTCATAAAAAATGGCTCGGTAAGTAATACTAGTTGCTTTAAAGCTGTCCTAATGCTGGGATCTGCTGGACTCTACGGTAGATGAGGTATTATGCGTCATAGACTGCAGCTCTCGTGTGCGTATCTTTGAGTCTCTAGCTACTTGGCCGGGTCCAAACAGCTGCAGCCAGCTGCGACGATTGGCCTCATCCAGAAGCACAAAATAGACGAATAGCACCAATCCTTGTAGCGTAGCAGTTAGACAAAACAGATACGAGAACACAATACCTGCCTGCATAAAAGCGAAAAGACCAAAAATCCATGAGAGACCCAATAAAAAGAACAAAAGCACAGATAGACGTATCTGCTTCATGACCAGCTTACGCTCGGCACGTTGCATGCTCTGCTGGCCCAGTGAGTGTGAAATGCTATAGAAAACATACACAAAGATAACCAGATTTGCAATGATAATAAGTGTTACTGGCAGTACAACGCCAAAAATGAGACCATAGCCTGAAGGATAGCAGACACCAGTATCGGTGGCCAGCTGTCCAGCTGTAGGTACATAGGACTTTGGATCAATGCAAGCTACCAATAAGGTGGGCAACAATGGCACAACCCAGGCAATGATGGCGGCTTTGAGTATGTAATGCTTGGGTCGCTCTATGCCAATAACAGTGACATAACGTTGAAATTGCAGAAACGCTATAATCAACATCCAGCTAAAAAGCACCAAGATGGAGTACTGCATGGCAGCACCCAAAGCCACGCAACGGCCATAGTCACGTGACAAAACCAACTCCTCAGATATGTGATCCGTATTGAGAAAAACAAATAGAATCATCTGTAGTGTCAGAGCCAGACACAAATGCAGCAATACCTTGGTGGAGGCCTGACTACGCCAACTCTTAAATAAGGCGGCAGTCAGCCAAATACCTAGTAGTCCAATTAGCGAAAGGCAACAGCCCACAATCGATATGATGTCCAAGACGCGCTCATGTACGGGAGCAACGAGTACCTGTTCGCCCAGCTCATTAATGCGATAGCTGCCACCAAGCAAAAATGAAAACTGTGTCAAATGTGTTGTCTGACAAATGATGACAGGATCGCGTAGCATATTCGTACCAGAGCTGGTACTAACACCATCACTCAACCAGGTGGAATAGTTCCAATATCCGCAGCCGCTGTCCATGGGGCGTGCCAGGGCATCGGGTTTGCGATGGTTTTCATTGTGCAGCAAAAACGAAAGTGGATGCGGCAATTGAGCTGTAAATAAAAGAAGGCATATTGGAAAATGGAGTACATTTTGTTTGTTATCTTAAGTGTATGGAACCTACCTCTAAAGTTGGGTATAGAAATGGAGAGCACTTTGCTACGCGGTCGCCTTTTACGTGTTAGCGTAGTTTCCACAAAAAGTGCGTCATGTGCGTAGACCTTAAATACCAGATAGTTGGCACCAGCTGCATGCACGTCTGTCCATAGCTGCTCACTTAGAAAAGTGGCCGTCTCTAAGGTCTGTTCCGTCTTAAGCGCTGTTACGCTCTCATTAGCATAGAGAAAACGATACCAAAAGCCACTGTGAGAAAGCTTTAGTGACTTGCCAGCAGCTGAGTATATAGCCAAACCTGTAATTTGACTGCACTTGGGATTCACAAAGAACACGCTAAGATTTCTGGACATAAGCGCTTGCACGCCTATATCCGCATAGCTTATGGTTTCCACACCGCTTTCTAGCTCGCTGGCTAAGCTGGCTGCACTGGTCACAGGCAGGCCGCAGCTTTTAACAGGCACCAGCTGCTCCGGCAGTGCATCCATATAATCCTCAAATTGCTGCAGCAACGAATTGGTGGAATTTTTCGCTGCAGATTGACGCAAGACACCCACATCACTGTCCATAATCTGACTGCATATGCTGAGCATATCCGTGCTAAGCTTTGCATCTTTCTGTGCCTCCGCTAGCACACCAAAGATCTCACCCGTCATATGCACATCTTCCGCTTGCATGCGACGTTCTTTTTGACGCAGTATGCGACGCACCAATGAGGTTGTCTCACGGCGTCGCGAGGCATTGTTCATGCGACGTTGGCCTTGGTGTATTTGATCATGCAGCTTGGTTAAATTCATGCCAATTGCCTTTGCGGTCGGTGACTCTCCTAAACAAACGATCGTTTGCCAATTGTGCAGTGACTCCCACTTGGCTTCATAGTCAACTACCAGACATTTGCGTGTTAATGAACCTCCATTTGGCAATAGACACTCATCTTGCAATGACGCGCGCTCACCAATACGCGCGCGCTGCCAAAGGTTGGTATATGACGTCATTTCCTGATCTTGCGAAATATACTCATGCTCAAACTCTTCCGGCTCGCAATGCAGTGCATCGCAAAAAGCTCCATCCAGCACCAGCGGCCGCACAGTATTATGTATGCAACCATATTTCTTATAGGTATCTCTTACGCGTACGCAAAACATTCTGCCCTCTACGCAATCCGTCTTCTCACCACTTTCATCTTTACTGGATTTCGATGTTGCCAGTGCTGCAAACTGCAGCAATATCACAAAGAAAATCCAATGCAACGGACGACTCATCGCGGACGATGAATCAGCGTATAGAAGTTTTTGCACCAAAATCACGTTTCACTTGATCCAATGCGCTGCACACATCCGAGTTTCTTTGGGTATAATGTTGAACTAACGACGATATTGGTTGACTTCACTTGACCGTTCTACATACGATCGGGGTTTGTGTGTTATCATAAGCCGGCACGATCGGTTATCGAGCTTTTTTAGACGCACACTCACACATACAATCATTACCATTCGTCGTTATCTTCAACCGATAATAGCCGGTGCGTTGTCAAACGTTTTCAAAATTGTTTTGTTTGCTCGTCTATTAACATAAGCTTGCCAAATTTTTGAAGAGCTAACTTCAATACAACTGACAGAGCTACGCATTTTTATACACTGTAATTTTCAAGTAACAGAGTCTATGGAGTTGTTCCCCGATTTTGTATCTCGCGAAGTCGGTTTAGTCAAGTGTGCAAAAAGTTATTTCTAATGTAAATGCAGGTTAGACATATGAATATATACGATGATATTTTAGGTAAAGTCGCCATCCAGACGCACAAGTAGATCGCCGACAAGTTGTCGCGACGCACTCAAAATCACAAGAACAAAATATATACAATGTGCGTCGTAGCTCAACTCGAAAATTGTTCCCCGAAAATTGCCTGTGCGAACGTAACAGTACTTTTTTCATGATGTCTCCGGCCTGTTTCCATTATCTTCCGTTCCCATCGCTGAATATTACAATCAATGTTCTCTTATGTGCCGAGAACTTGCATTCTTTTAATACCAACTGGAAGTATTTCCCAAATTTATTATATAGTTACATTGGATCACATGGAAGGGTATACACAATACTACAATGAATCACACTAAATAAATTTAATGCTCATATACACATGCATATGTATATATACATACCTACATAGATACGTATAAATTAATTTTTTTTTTTGATAACAGTGACGTATTATATGCTTACCTTCATAGTAAACCGTATAACACCTTTCATTTATCAACAAAAAAAACTATGTGATTAGACCAAATAAGCAACTGAGCTAAGATTAGCTGAAGCTTATTTATTAATAACTTTTATATTTATAGATTACTTTAAGACGTGGTTCTAAAACTTACTATATGACACGTGATACACTAAGACTTCGGATCCATTTAAAAACTGTTTTTTTCTAAAGAACTTATACTTCTTAGCTTCAGTGGCTGCTTTAAGACTTTCGCAGTTGTTTTGTCCAAAAAAAAAAAGTTTCTATTATTTACCTAGGAAAATCACCCTATGCTCCGCCTTTGGAGCATGGAATAGTTTCTGGTTTTAATTTATTAGTGGATCGCACCTTTTGATATTGCCCCTGCACTTGCAATACAGTTTAATTGCCTAGAAGTCACAATGTATTCAGTAATAAGTCAACAGCATACCTATTTATTATTTAAAGTTACTAACTTTCATAAGTTTCAAAACCCAAATACAAAATAATATTAAAGTAAATTAAGTTATTAAAAGCAGCACTTATAAATGACGCGCGGAAAAAACTTGGTTAGATATTATTTCATACTCTTTTATCACTTTAAGTGGATATAAATTAAAAGCATAAAGAAATTCTGCAAACCCATTTCGAATTGGCGTTTTCATACCCAAGACTTTTGAAATTTAGTGATTATAAAGATTCTGCTATTTTTTAACCAATTTCAATCTCATTAAAAATTCGTTTTGTTGAAGAGGGGAGCACCAGACTATCGGTGTTAAAATGCATCTGAATAAAGTATTCGTTTTTCGGAGAAAGATTGAATAAGGTTAGCTCGTCAAAGCGCATCTGGGGCCCTACCAGTTGGTCGATAAACAGTTTTCCTCTTTTGTTTATTGCCCGAAGGCTTAGAAGAGTTATATAAATATTTATTAGATTGTTGTGAAACGCGCATCACTTTTACAAACACTCACAGCCTTTAACACAAAGCACCAAAATCATCTTCTTATTTTTTTAACACTTTTTTCGAAATTAAATAGTATTATTATTATAGTTTTATTTGCTGCTGACAACATAAAAATTAGCTCGCGAAAAATTTCGATGCGCTTTAATCGGAACAAAAAATGTAAACAAAGCTAAAATACTGAAGCACTGGTTCATCAGCTGATGCGGAGCTCCGCAAAGTTTCAAGCTTTGCCAACTAAGTTTTTTTACAAATTTTTAAAATGGCAACTAAAAATAACAGTTATATCGCAAATTCACTTAGTACAACTAATACGAAAATACGTGCCCTATAATACGTCTAGAAAAATAAGTTTTATTTTTTTAGAAATTAAGTTGCCAGCATCATGGAACTAGTTCCAATAAACTTTTATAAAATTAAAGCAAGTTGGCAATGCTGTTTGCTACATATGCTTTATATGTCAACGCTGCTTGTGATTATTTTTCCTGCACAGCGACACACTTATTGAGCAATATGTATTTTGGTAAGTAAATTTTATATTTTTACTCACTGAATTAATCGCTTAAAATAATATCAGGCGCGTTGGTAAGACCGTCTTTCCCAGATACAATAGATGCAAAAGGCATTGTCACCATAACCAATGCCTTGGTAATAAAAGGTAATACGGGCAATGTTGTAATGCGTGTAAGAGGGCAGGAGTTTCTGTTACTTCCGATTTTACCAAACAAAAAGGACTATCAACTGGCTTTGACTTTTAAAGAATTTGGTGCAATTCAATTTAAGATAAAAGGTGGTAAGTGCACTTGAAGAATTTTAATGGCCTTTACCGTCCTCTCAACAACAACTCATGCAGGTGATGCACACGTCAAATTGTATGGACACATTGCAGATGCGAACTGCCTGCTAACCTGCAACTCCAACTGCAACATTGCCTACAAATTGGATAAGGAATATGAGATGATCAAGTAAGTTGAAGAAAGCTAAAGACCTGCTATTTATTAAGCGGAAGAACATATGAAAACATGTCAACATGTCATGTGTAGTGTCTTGGTGGCCCTTGTTTGGCACGGCTCAATCAATTTTTTTTGTACCACAAAATTGTGTAGCACGTTTTGTCGTGAGATATACGGGTTATTGTGTACATGTATGAGTGCGTGTGTGTGTGTGTGTATGTTTTTGGCCAAATATTGTTGGCTTGTTGACACGTTTTCAATTATCAGTCAAATGCCGCACGTTGCCGACAAATTCAAATGTTCGCATATTGTTGTTGATTGAGTTGCATGCAACACACATTCTGCCCACATTTCATTGCAAATCAAATATGTGACAGCATTTTCATATTTCTTCATTGCTTATTCCCTTTTCAAAAAAAGGATAATGAAATATTTTTGGGCAAATGAAAAACTTTATATTTAGGTATACAAAAGCGGTTGTGCCTTTCAATTCAATATTTTTGTGTAGCTTGCCAAAGGGTGCCTTTTATTTTGGTTTAGAAATGCTTGGGTAAAATTTCTGTAAAGTTCAACAGAAGGAAAAGGTAGTTTTTAGTCTCAACTGTAGTAAACTATATAGCATAGCTAACTCAGCTTTTTATATAGACCTCAAATACTCTTGCGGCATCTCAGGTATAAGTAGCAAAGATCATGACGATCGTAGAAATAGTTACCCATAAAACCAGCAATCGCGTAGGACTACTAGGAAAGCATATTTTATTTAAAAACTTGTTACCGACATACGTCATCGCCCAAAAGCTCTTAATTTGGTTGTAATGACTACAACGGCGGCACGGTTCTTTCATGCTAGCACAAAATATAATTTAATTTTGTATTCTGAACTAAATACGAAACAAATTCGAAAATTGATGCAATGTAGCAAACATAAATAATAAATAAATATTTGAAGGGTCTTCACTTGAAAAGCCACTGCACTTCTTGATAATTAAGCTATGAGCTTACCCACTATTAATTGCATTTTTTTTTTAACTTTTCTGAGATTTTTTTTTTAACATTAAAAAGACACCCTGTAACTAGGCACGAAAGTAAATATGAATTGATTGGTTTCCATGTAAAGCTATTTTAATTTCTTTATTTCTCTTGTGGTTTATTTATTGTAAAATATTTAATACGAAATTTGCGATTTAAATTGCAAAAAAATATGCATAGCTTTACATTCAAGTAAAAAATATTTTTTGGCCACGGCATATTCCCGAAATTTTAGGATTCCACGTGTTTGCATGAGTAATAGTTTTTTAGGTTTGTTTAAAAATAAATAAATTTTGCCCAGCATTTAATGCACTAAATTCCAGATTGCAATTACACGATTTAAGTTAACATTTATTTAATATGAATCACGCGGGTTTTCGTATGCAAAAACTAGATCGTAGATTTCTAACTTAGCATTTAGCGATTTAAACGCTATCTATAAGCGCGTTTCAGCGTCTTAACATATTTCTTGGCTTATCTTACGCTGTTTACATTTTGAAAATTTCTCATAATATTTATTATTACTCAAATGATATAATATTAACAGGTATCGCGCCCAAATCCCTTTTTTATCTCTATATCGATACCAAATAATCTATCATTTACCAACTTTAAAAATAAAATTAAGATTAATGAAACTATATAAGATGGTACTTTTAATATCGCAAGATGGGCATCAAGTTAGTTTTCTCACATAAGTCTGTTTTAGTACGAATTCTAAACAAGGTCTTGCATATGGTTCTCTACATGCTGACACATAAATTATAAGTTAAGTAACAAAATTCCGCACCAACGAAATAGCAAATCAATGTCGGGCCTAAAAAGTAGATGAGAACCCATTTGTTGTGTTTAGAAAAGGTCAAGTTGTGTTTTCAAGGTGGTCACTGGTAACATTTGCAACAAATCAGAATGCATGTTATGTAAAGTTACAAATTAGAGAAGAGCTCTATATTCTAATGATACATGCTTTTGTTATAATGAACATAAATATAATTTTTTATTAGGCTAGAATAGGTTTAAAAATGCAATGTGATAAGAACTCTTTCGTTTTGGTAGGAGAATATTTTAAGGTAATGTGTCTGCACTTTTTTAAGAAACATGAACAAAGAAAGTGCCGGTTTCGTGAGTTGGGTGGAATATGTAATCAAATTATTACGAGGAGCTAACGGAGCGGGAAGCTTTTCAATTGTTTGAAAAATAAACATTTCGCGATAACTCTGACCACTTGCTGTTCTGGTGACTGCCGACCAGAATCAGTTATGGATTTTTTTTTGTGCAAAGTTGTAACAGTTTGTCTTTTTAACATATTAATCACCCAGGTGAAAGAAAGGTTCGTTCAACATATTATATTTCAATAGGGTTAAGCTTCATCGGCGAAACGATTGACATGTATATTTACAAATATTCTGCAAGCGAATAGGGTTTCATGCAAAGATGTGTTATTATCTGATACTTTTCCAAGGAATTTAATGGAATAAAATGAATTACTTTACCTTACGACCTTACAAGTTCATGCCAGGCGCCCCTGCTTTGTGCGCGCCTTCTCCATTTGTTTTCGCCAAGTGAATCCTCCACTTGGTTTTTCCTTCTGAGTTTAGTTTATTAGTCTTCCTTTGGAAGATTTTGAACAGAATTTTTCTCTCGAGCTTAAATAAATACTTCAGTAATATTAAATGTAGCGTGACTTTTTTGCTATTCCAGAAAAAGTAGATCCTTCTCTATGTGCATGGACTCTTTACCTTGTGACTGACATTTAACATATTTCTCAAATCATTTATAGCTTCTTTTTTTTAAATAAAACTAATTACATTTTCTATATATTTTTAGAGACGAGTTAACCCAGGAACACAAGGAGCACAAGGAGGCATGACTATCCAAATAAAATTGTAAACACAATTCTGTTTTTTGTCTTCATACAGATGATATTTATGTAGTTTTGGAATTTTAAATTAATTAAAATTGCACAAGTTTTGCTCGGGACAGAGAATCCAATTAGTGCCTACATAATGGAAGACTACAAAATAGTTTCGAAATGCAGGCGTGTCCGACTGCAGTACATACAAAATGACGACTAACAAAGTTTCAAGTTTGGTAATGACGTTTTGCGTGCAACAAGTTGGCAGCTTCGCTAACAAAGTTTCTGCGGCGACTTTGCTTTTGCTTAAACCCAGACGAGTCGTGTCGAGTGTCGTGAGGTCAGGAAATCAGTCAACAAAGCTTGACAGTTGGCAACGACGGCCCGGTTCTGGTTGTTGGTGTTGTTGTTGTTGGCGTTGTTGTTGGTGGCAGCCAAAGTAATAAATTTTCCGAAGCACATTTGTGGTAAGATGGTTGCATGGTTGGCTGCTTGGTTGCCCATGGTGGTTGTTGCTCGTCGCTGCCGGCTGCACTTTTTGGCCAGCTGCAGAGTTGCCAGCTAACCAAATGAACATAAGTATATAAGTTTCTATATAGTATATGATTGAGTAAGTAGTGGCGCTACAACAAAGCTTTACAAGGTCAAAAGCATTATGAGGCAAGTTGGGAGCAACTACTATTAGGGTCGCATTTCATGTTAACTTGCGTTGGAAGTTTTTACCAATTCTATTTGTGCGGCTAAGTGGCATGCAGAAATCGAGTTTTAAATTGCAGTGAGATGAGCTATGCTTATATTTAATGCAGTCCCTAATGATGCACATGATTTACAGAAAAATAGTTTTGGGACAGTCACGGAGGAACGTGGCTATAGAGCCTTAAGGGAACTTAATAGAACTTTAACATAGTTGAACTTTGTTAGACCCTTGGTGGTACTGACCTTTGTCAGACACTTAAAGGAGCTTAACTATGTCAAAAGTTAACCTTAAAATCTAGCTTAACCTTTATTCTGTGGATATCGATGAAAATTATTCCTAGACTGACTGTGACAGATTTGTAGAGCATCCAAGGCTGTACTTTTCTGTATAATATTCCAAATATTTTGGCCGATACTTAAGCACGCACGTAACGAATACGAGCATCTTTATTTATACGCATTTATGTTGATATCCATTCAATATGAATTGGAATCGGCTTCAATTGAGATACATTTCACGGATATTACATGAACTTTTGAGCACCTGAATGGCGTTATATAGCCCTGTTTTGTGGGTGTATGTGAGGCGACAATAAAGCTATTATGCTCTCTGCAAAATGGATAATACGTTGCGTATGTTTTTTTTATTGAGCACATAAAAGCGTTTTTTTTTAAATGAAATTGTATGCAATCAAGCGCATATGCTGCGAATATATACATAATATACATATACTTCATATGCATGTTTGTGTGTGTGTAAATGGGGTTCACATAAAGTGTTTACTGTTTCAACGTATTGTAATATATGCTTGCTAACTTTATTTACTTCAATTGAGCTAAAAATAAAAGAAACAAAAAAATTGTGCGAATTTTGGCTTGTTTCTGACAGAGCCATGTCAAATGCAGCAGGAAAGTGAGAACGAAAAGATTTATTTTGGGGCAGCAAAGTTTAGATACCAACATGACGGAAAAAAATAAAATGCTAAAAGAAATATATTTGCGGTAAACTTTGTTTGACGTATTTTCAAAGCTCTAAAATAAATTAGAAACTTCTATCAGGTATTTCGGAAAATGTGCCAGAGCTAAGTTTCTTGATAAAAACTTATTTGAATTTAAAGTTCGAAATGTTATGGTTGGAGAATATTTGAAATGTAAAGTTTTGATAGTAAAATGCACTATCTTATATAGTACGCCAGCTATTATATTTGTATAAAAGTTATTTGTTGTAGTAGGGAGCTGGTTTCAACCAGGATTCAACGAGAAAGGAAACTTCTCCTAAATTGATTAGAACTCGACGATGCATAGCTCTAATAACATTTTTTGCGTTATTGCCCGAGATAGTTGGCAAATCAAGCGAAACCAAGAAATCTGCGTACTGCCAGAAACCTTGTAAAACATTGTCGCGATCAACCTTGGGTCGACAAGGACTAAAAGACCTATTTGGTGGTACAACTCACGCTAAGCACGCTGTGCGTTGATGTTGAAGCCAAACAGTCTAACTTTGCAGCTTACCAAGAAGAGCAAAAAGACGCTTTAGTTCCTTATGACGCTAGCTAGAACTATAAGCAGGAAAACCATGAATATTTTGTTGACAATTTTGGTTTAAGGGTACATTCCCGGTGTATGTTTAAAAGTTGTTAAAGTTTTCAACTTTTCCCTATTGTCTCTTTACGAGGAAAAGAGGCAACGAAGCAGATCTTAGATTTGATAAGAAAAGTAAGTACATATTTTTCGTTGAAAAATATACATTTTTTAAAATTTTTGGCTTTATTAAAACAAAATAATCGTAAGTTTTGGTTTTATTGTTTTGCGTCTTTACTGGCGGCGTTTTTTTGCGCAAACTAATTAAATTGATAGCCGCCGTTCTTCATTCTTTATTATGTACAAATATTTAATAAATATAAAACGGTTTTCACTATTGGGCAAGCGTAATGTCAGATTCTACGACTTACCTATTTTGTTGGTTTCATAATTCTACCCACTTGAAACCATTTATTTTCAATTTTGTATACTGCAAAGATTATCATATAATCCCTGCTAAGCTAAATTTATTCAAACCCATTGTTACGATTTGCTGAAAGAAAGATTCTCCTCCACAATCTAAAAAAAAAATTTTTCTGTCTTACAAAAATATTTTTGAAGTAACATTTGGCAGCTGGCTCTAGCAGTGTTGCTGTACTATAGATTCGGTGTCATTCACACCAATTGGTATTTGGACGTGAAACTTTTTGAAATTCAACTGGTGCGACCCACCACAGCAGCTTTTGGTAAGCGAGCGATGGCAAAGTTTAATGAAGATCCAACGTTTTTTATCGTAAAATTGTGTTCAGCTCATTTCTGGTTGAATGCATACGTCAGAATTGCCATATTTGGACTGAAAACCAATCAGATGCATTGCAAGAACTATTAATGCATTCCGAAAGTTATTTTTTTGTGGGGTGCATTATGGGACGTGTGTGTGCATTTTTGGGCTGTACATTACAGACAAGGGAGGTAGAAACGTTATTACGAATGGCCACATTAAAAGTGCTTGACATGGCTATGATGAGATTTCATCACAGCCGCGTTGGTGGGACAACGACCCATTTGAGAGGCGCGTTCGTTTATGTCACGTTTGTTTTTTGCTTTTAATTTGAAAAGTCAATTAACAATCATTAGAGGTATAAGTTTTGAAGCGAAAATGCAAAATTTTCTTTTAAACGCAATGTTTATGACTAAAATCTTCAAAAGATCTCAACATTCTTTATCAGAAATACTTTAAAACGTAGTCTTTCAAAAATGTTCGTTTTGCTTTTCTTATTCTAGTAACCTAATCTTGTTAACAATCAATGAAGTTAAGCTATGATAGGCTTTTATTAATAAAAATAAATTTTGAAAATCAATCGATCAAAATTAATGTAATCTATTGTAGTTAAGCACATTTCAAGCAAATACTAAAATTATAAAGACTTAAATGCGTCCAAACTTCTAGAATTCGAGTATATTTGACATCGTAAAGGCAAAAGCATATAACGATTTCACTTCAAATACAAAAAGTGTGTCAATTACAACAAGCTTCTTTAACAAAACCAAACATTACGTTTACTTTTAAAGCTTCTGTAAGGCGATAACCAAAAAAACACGTTCTTTACCCGGAGTATTTAAAAATTCTGAACAAGTAACATGCGCCTCTCCTTGTTGCAAATTTAAATTGAATTTTTTCTGCAGAAGCGCTTCACTTAATCCTTTATTGCATTAGCTTTGCCCTTGGGGGTTTCTTTTTTTTTGTTTTATTTTGCTTGTCCTTGTACCTTGTCAGAAAAAGCTGTGCAGTAAGCAGTGTGTCTGCTGAAGGAGCCGTGGCGACAGGTTGCCCGGATTTAATGATATCAAGCAGTACGCTTGTTCCTTGTAAAAATATTTGGTCTCTTCCAATGCATATGTGTGTATATACTACCTATATTGTATGCTATGCTCCGGGCGTAGGATTATGTCTGCAAGGATTCAGCATACATTTTTATTAACCTTTAATTTTATACAATTACCATAGCAGCAGACTTTATTTATGCGCATAAACCCAAAGTAAGATATATAACACTGTCAATGGATGATAACCTGCAGCGTGAACTTTGACACGGGACGCAAGATATGTGAATTGCCTGTAAATATATATATGTATATAGTATACGTAATGTTGTGACAAGTTTAATTTAATTATAGCGCACATTGCTCCGAGACTTTTGCTACAAAACCCTATGCAATGACAACGTGGCACAGCATTTAATTTAATTTAAAAGTCGGCAACAGTTGACTTGTAAGCAGAGGCACACGATCCGGTTTGCTTTAACTTTTAAACAGATTAGCAGAATCCGGCAATGTCGGCTGGACGGAGAATTCCCGTTTGTTACAAACTTGTATGCACTTCGCAGAGCATGCACAGGCTGAACGAATTTACAGCATATAATTTGTCTTCTACAACACAGCGGCTTCGCCAAGTCTGTATGTGAATGAAGAATAACATTTATATAACACTCAAATAAATTGTGGGAAGCAAGATAATATAAACTATACGTACTTTAAACCAGTAGTCGTTGCAACTCCATCCCTTGGTCCCACGAATTAGTTTCTGCTCTTAAGAACTAGCGCTTTCAATAAATTCTAACTGCCGCGTTACTCATTAATCTAAGTGCACAAGATAGTTCGCGAACCAATATATATTTTATGCAGAGAATCTTTGCATTATAACAAAAATCTTGAGCGAGAATTACAAATATTATAGATAATAGAAGTATTTTCATACTTAACCAAACATATTAAAAAATACACTTTTATCTCGACTTCCAGGCTAGGCCAATTAAAATTCAAAACAAAAAAAGATAGAAATTTGACATAACTACAACTTACAGCTTATTAGTCTAAGTAAGCTGCTTGTATAACTAGGTGCTCTTCCCACTTCCCGATCGTGGTACTTATTAATAATTATAAATTATTTCAATCTTAAGTTCTCTGTATCTGGTACATAGCACATGAATGTGATTCACCCGTAAATAGGTAAACAAGATCAGCTGTGCAGTGCTGCCAGACTGAGCATAAACACAAATTTGAGCGCTTATAAAAAGGTTGGCAGCGCTGCCATAAAATTAATCGATAACACAATTATTTGTGACGCAATTATTTATTCTTATTTGTTTCTCCAAGTTGTTATGCTTAATTTAAAGTATATATAATTTAAGTGTAGTGTTAATAAAATAAACGTATACAAAAATATTACTGTGCGATCGCAAAGTAAGGTATATATCTAGACTTATATACAACCATCAATATTGTTTTTTTAAAATCCACAAGACTCTAGCGTTTATATTTTAAAGTCTTGTTTGTGGTTTTAAGCACTTTTAATTTCCATCGCATGTAAATATGTATTTATCTCTTACAAAATTCAGAAATATTTTATGTGTATGAATTTATAAACAAGTAATTTCATTTGCAAACAATTTATTGTCAGTATTTCAACTTGATAGCAAAGAAATTATAAACATTTAGCAAGTCTAATACACATAAAGATTTGTAAATACAAAAGTGGATGGTTGCCTATTTGTTGTGTGCAATGTTGCCCATGTATGCATGTATATGGAATATAATAGAGAAAATCAAGCAGTTTATTGTTAACTGCAGGGTCGAATTCTTGAGGTTGTTCCCCGTTCTGGGCCAGTTATTTCATCGTCGATTGAAAACTATGTAATAATAAGTTCATAAAGGAATTTATTAATATAAAGTCTTTCGCAATTCTTATACCTCATGAAAATAGTAACATGTGTACATATCTTTCGTGTACATCTCTCACTTATATTTCTAGTTAAAAATTTTTCATTTCGCTTTTTTCTCCTGAAAAATTCTTTGGGTGCATTAGGTATTTCGTAGTGAATATTTATTTGTGCAAAATAAGTTTAACTTAGTAAGATCGGCTTATTGTGCTGCGACTAAATCTGAATACAAGTTATTTAAAAAAATTTCTTTTCATACGAAAATTTTATAAATTTTTAACGTTGAGTTGCTCCAATAACGATAAGTATATAACGTAATGTAGACGACCCAGAAATTTTAATATATATCGGGCCGATTCGGAATAGGAACGCCGGGCCTGCTATAAGCGAGGCTTTGTACGTGGTATGAGCTTAATTTTGCTTAAAAAGAAAGATGCCCAATGCATAATTTACATTCAATTTTGGACAGTGACCTGACATATTTTTCCGGAAATTTTTGTTATTATAACTATTTACAGTATGAAACTTAAATCTAAACGGCAAACGACAAAAGAAAATGGCACATCTTGAAGTTTTTACAGATTTTGTCACGTAGTTTTGCAGAGGTTCAATTTCCAATACATACTTTGATGCTCGGTTTGGTTTTTAAATGGTTACTAAAGTAGTCAGTTTTCATGTGCCAATCCTTTGTTGAACCCCAATCGGAGCCGCTTATGTTTGTTTTAAGGTATAGGTATGCGATCTCGGGCTTTATTGGTTTTTGACACTTGCGTAAAGATATTTTAGGTTTGTTTTACATCGGCTTTGGTCTCCACACCCAATATTCAATCGCATACACTGATGTTTTGAAGATCTTTAGGCAGTTTCAGATCAGATCATAGTGGATGCAGCTTTGAAGCACGTAACATTCATTTATACTAATATCTATGATAGTTTCCGGTGTCTGTTTGGTGTACCTACAAAAAGGGATTAAGCCAACAAGTATTCATGGGATTAAGAGCACAAATACTAATCCCAACATAGCAAAACTGCAACAAAATTAATTAGAACAGACTATGCGTTGTGCCTGCAATCTTCTTGAGCATATCTGCTGACCATTGGTCTCAATGTAAGTTATCCGCATTGGTTGGAAAAATCATTTACACTCCTTGTGAAAAATCAGGAAATTGCTAAGGAAATGAAAAGGTTGAAGCTTTCAATTGAATGGCAACTCAAAGAGCAATTCAATGTATACTTTGGATAGATTCAATTTAATGAAATTATAGCTACATCCTGTCCCAAAGCCAAAGTAATACTCGGCCATAAACTTGTCGCAACAGCTGGACATGGTTTTTTTTTTTACATCAGTTTGTGGTTGGTTGCATAAGCACAAAATGAAGTACTTGGGTATGACAACAAAGTACTAAAAATACCGGAATACATTTGTTACTGATGAAAAACCACTTAGACAGACAAAGAGCTGCTGCAGCTTGGTATGAATCTAACTGCAATTCCGGGGTGCACAGTCACGTTCCCTACTCAGGCATGATGTTGTCTTTGTGTAATGGCTAAATAAACGCAGTTATAGTAGTTTGTTGCAAGTTAAACTTGGCTACAGATGCACAGTTTTGTGGCAAGTCTAATGGAACTTTAAGCACCAAAACAAAATGCTACAAGAGCCTACAAGTTGGATTGGCCGTATTTCAAGTCACGTAGAGTACTTTAAAAGCCGTAAACATGTGAAGGCATGTGTAAATGTTGTTTGTCATTGCATTACATGGCGTATACTTAATGTTATTGTGCACAATGGGCACATTAAATAATCATGCAATGAATTTTATACACTATCTTGGGGCGGGTTAAGGAAAGTATATAGTAGACTTATTTCAGAATGAAGAGCGAAATATGTAGATTCGTTTTTTTTTTATTTTAAATGATGTCAGGTGGACCATTAAAACTTCACTCATCAGTATAGGCAAACGTATTAGTTTTATATTATATTTTTCTCGTTCTAAGTTTATATATCTTTATTTTAATGTTTTTTAACTAATTCCTTTGCCGAAAAACTACTTTTGCATTTATATTTATTTAAGTTATTCTTATTCAGAAATGCCTTAAATCATAATTAAGTTCAGCTTTAAGGCAATAAAACAGATTTAATTTTTTATGCTGCACTCTCTAGATAGCAGCTAATAAACTAATTTGTTCTGGCCCAACAAAAATCTTTGCAACATGTTTAAATTCTTAAAAAACTTGATTTCTACAAACACTTCACACCTTCTGGCCAGAAAGTCAAAATGCATATTAAAAAAATAAAAAGATTTATGAAACTATTAAATTAATATTTGACTTAGGAAGTTGTTTAAAACTATAAACAAAAGACAATTTGTTTTTTCGTCGAGCATAAATTATTAGAACCGAACAACTTAGGGTCAAGCTTAAGATTTATGTGAAATATATTTTGAATAAATTTGGAAAACATAAGAACTTCGCTTTGAAGATACGTATCAGTGCCGCAAATAACGATTTGTGTGCACAACTCATCGCAATGCTTCAGTAACCTGATTTTGTTTGACTTTCGTTGCGGGAATTGGGGCAAATTATATTGGATGCAAATAGATCTATACATTATATTTTATAAAGTTGTAGTTTTTATAAAATATTTCATTTTGTTTCACAACAAATAAGGAGTAAGCTTAAGCATGAATTTCTTTCAATTTTTACCAATCAACAAATATGAAATATAATTGTGTTCCACCTTGACTATGGTCATCGCTCCAAAGAAGGTGCATGGAGATATCTCGATTGAAGGCTGTTCGAAGAGAATAGACGCCAATATAAATACTATAGCCGAATCCGAACAGCAGTAGGTAAGGCAAATGCACCAATGCTGCAGGGTAAAATCGAATCACCGACCTACGGATTAAGAAGCGAGTACGCCACCTCTATGCTATCCACCAAAAAATATAATCATAATCTTAAGAATCAATTTGAACTAAATCGTACAAGAACTCAGGATCCCAACTCAATATCAATTACTGCAGATCAACTCTCTTTCCACTTTAACTTCGATAGTTATGAGTACATATGGCCGCCACTTGAGTGACACTTGCAAATTGCCAATAAAAATCGACTTACCGTGTGATGTTTATATGAAGCATACGCCATGTGGGCTTTTCTTACAGCTTAACTATAATTTCATTTCCATTTAAAATTCATTACATGCTGCTCTTAAGTAGATACAAAATGGCTGCCTGCTACAGCTTCTGCCTTGCCGTGTGACAGACTGACAATCCTCGTACTTCCCTGCTGCACAGCCACCCGCTAGCATAAGTACACCCACTTACATATATAATGTATGTAGCTACTATAAAGTATACTTGATGTCGGTTAAAATGTTTCACATTGAAGCCAACGTGGTAGCAAGAAAGGGTTTAATTGCCCCGAAAGGGTTAATTGTGCGCGTATTTATTTTGTGAATGGCAAAAAAGCGGAAGGATGTGCCCAAGAGGCTCAGCAAGCTTCTTCACTTGAAATGTTACGCTTCGCAACGTTTCTTCTTTAAAAAAAATGATATGCTCTTGTTCAGTTCATATTTTATGCTTGAACTTCGGGTTTTATTATTTTCATATTTTTTATACATTTTTGGGTTGTTTTTGGGTCTGCGTTTTTCACTAATTGGCTTTGTTTATGCATTAACATTTGCAGCTTCCTCTGTTGACAGTTAGCTCCATTAAAAATTGATTAGGGGCTGCTCTGTGTCAGTGCGACCAATGTGCAAATTAATTTAAATAGTTCCTCTGCAGCAAAACCCATTATATATAAATAAATATGTATATAATGTACTAAATTAAAGCTGGCAACTTGCTTGAGTCCCAACAGTATCATTTCACTTATTGTCTGTTCGCTTCAAAGCAGTTGATGCATTTTTTATGTTAAATATTACAAAACACTCTTGCTTGTTTCTTTCGGGCATGTGAGTGTGTGTATGTGCAACTTTTATGACTTGTTTCTTTGCACTTTACGAGCATTATAATAAAATAAGGAAAACAACTAAGCGTGTAATGTTGAAAGATTTCAGCTTTATGATACCCTGAACCTTGCACGTTTACATACACTAAAAGTACACTAGTTGCATATCGGAAGACAACTTTGTGCAACGAGCAGTTTGAAATGTTATAGAAAACTAAAAATATAAGTTTTGCACACAGTAACATTTTACAAAAATGATTTTAATTGCTAAAATTGCCACATTTGTTGCTTATAGGACTTAAAATAGTAAAGGTTTTATGAACATTGCGCTCTCAATTCAAAAATAAATGTTTCATTTCGCTTTTTACTATTTATCCGATTTAGTAATCCGACTTTGCTCCATTTATTTGGAATGTGGATTTATAAAATAAGAATAAAAAATAAAAAATTTTAAAGTTTCTTATTTTTTCATGAATTTTAAGGCACTCGAAATTTTTTGAAATCACTTAACATCATCGGAAATTTTTTTATTCTGGCCTCCTTTTGCACCGGATCTTTACAGTATAAAGCTTATAACTCAGGCTCAATATGATTGCCAGGCTGTTTGCATATGACTAGTTCTCCCCTTTTTGATGGCCTCCTTTAGCTTGAGATTACCTAGTTATAGATTTTCATCTGCAAGCCACTCAGGATATATTAGACAGTATGGTGGGCCTCGATAGCATAGTGGTAGCTCACTCGCCACTAAATCGGAAGGTCGATGATTTTATTTCACCCAGCAGCACTGGTGCATTTGGCTAGATCCAGTATACCTAGCAAACAAAAAATACACGCTGAAGAAACTGCCGTGGGGACTCGGCTATAAACTGTAGATCCCTGCTCTTTTCAAACAGCTGTTAATTAAGTTGATTTTTGTTCATTTTTAATTGTTCAAATTTAATTGTTAAATATCGAATTTCAACAAATAAATACCCCATGGTCATCACTCCAATAGAGGAGCATAGGGAGATTTTCCCAGCTACCAAATAGTAGAAACTTAAATTAATCAGATCGACTTTATTTTTAATATAATTCATTTTCCTATATTTGATTTCTGATGCACCGAATTTTATACATTTTTTGAAGCTACACCACAAAAAAGTCAAAATTCATCAGACCATGTTTCCGCATGAACCACACTTGAAAGATTTACGAATTTGCTATAGTGCAGGTGGCCAAGCATGAAAGCCAAAACCTAATAAATTATTACTCAGCACATACAAATGCAAATCATACAAGCAGTCTTACAGGTAGTTCAAAAGGATAACGCACAGTTGAAGCGGTCAGAAAATTCCTTTTAAGCAGCCTAAGGCTTGTACTATGTTCTTAGCTTTCTCGATGTTTTTACTCACTTTACCTACTTCAGAACCCAGTCTCGAGACTTTTCTCGTCTCACACCTTCATAGTTTAAAAAAAAAATAGTTTTAAATAGAAAGCAAAGTTAACAACTGAATTTCATGCCATTTCTTTATAGGGACACACATTCAAAACTTTTAATGAAAATAGTTGGCTGTCTAAAAAGTTTTCAGCTACAACAAGTACTGTAAGTTATGATCCTACTCTGTGCTGGCTTATAAATATCAAATTACAAGACATATTTCACTACAGCAACGCAATATTATTTACAATTTGCCAAAGACTTGCCCCAAAACTTATTTGAACAACATCAATGTATCTGATATGCAACAAGAAATTTGTACGGAACTTGCAGCAGCTAAAACTGGACGCAATATTCAGAGCGCTTTAGTTCATTAATAAAGTCCGTAATTTATATTTGTCCTTGTCATAGAAATTAGTTCGAAGGATATCTACAAATTGCAACAATGTGTAACATGGTAAATTATATAAACAGACAAATTGCAGCTCAAAACTGACAGAGTCCAGTTGCATATGCCAGAGTGCCAGGAGCGGAGTTAAAGGGGGCGCACGAACTTGACACCCACGTTTTGAAGTAGCTTACGGTTAGAATTAGTTCAAATCGTGTGACAAATAATAAGTTCTTGAATGTTCGAAATTTGTTTAAAATTTCAAAATCTGCAATAACATTTTGATTTTATTGAGGACTAATATTGCTTACCAGCCCAAGTCAGCAGTCCCTTAAATATATTTTCTGTAATTATATATTCTACCTATGCTCCAACTATGGAACGTTGACCAGGCTCAAGGAGAATAATAATCCTGAAAAACTTTCAGGATATTTCTTTACAGATCAACTAGGAAAGGCTTATAGCACCTCCCGAAATAGTGTACTGCCCCTGGCAACTTATCTTGTATGATATTGTCTGTTGCTCTTGAACCATAAAGTCATAAAATATAAACTATTTTGAACAATCCCTGCAGGTCGTTGGTAAATCTCATTATGCGTAAATGCTCGTCGGTTTTATTATTGTAGCTCACAATTTTAAAAGCGGCAACAAGCAACAGCTGCCACCTAGACATATGCAACATATCCTTACATTGAAACAACTGTGCGGCTGGTTGTACGTTGAAGTAGGAGGACGCACTATTACTTTATATAATGAAATATTGCATATTTATGACGCACATACAGAGACAAACGTACAGAGTCCACAATGAGAATGAAAAACTTTGGGTAAACTGAGTAAAATGGGTTCTGCACGTGCCAAGCACTTTTCTGCTTAAGTTTTCATTTTTGCCGCTTCACTTTAATTTATGAACAACGAGCACGACAAGTTTTAGTGCGTTGCGTATACGTCATGTTGTGCACTTGGCAAGCTCAACTATGGGTGCTGCGAAATGTTTATGGAGTGAGCTAATTTTAAGTCGCAGCACTAAGCAGATTTTGGGTACTTTTTGAAAACGCATTAAGTTTTGCGCAGTTACTTATGGGGGGTTTTGGGTATTTAAAAATAATGTTGTGCAGGTTGACGGAGAAAATTTAACGTAAGAACTTGGTTGTTAAACGTTTATTCAACCATTTGACTCTCACACGCTTTGAGCACTAAGTTTTCGTAGCTGAGGAACTCTTTAAATAGCGGGGTTTCATGAATGCCTGTGAAGATTAAGCAAGCGAGCTTAAATTATTTTTTTTGTTTAAAACACACTAAGCTATGTACCTTACTTAAGTTGTCCGTCACAAGCCATTATCGGATTACAGCCGACCTAAATAGTTTTCGGCAGGTGACCCTGCTTTGAGATGCTGTTGTAGAACTCATAAAGCTGCTCATGGTTCGTTTGGAAGCGATAGTCGTCCCCAATCTCAAAGGGAACGAATATTTTGCGAAGAATTTTTCTCTTGAATACTCCAAGCGCAGCTGTATACGTCCGCGAATCAATACATGCTTCTGCGCCAATAAGAGTACAGGCAGAATGAGCGTCTTGTAGAGCGTTAGCTTTAGGAAAGTGAGTTTCTTCGCTTAATCTCCACACTGATATTATTGTCGGTGTTCTCGGCGGTGCGTTAGGTGCGATAATTCTTAAGGAAAGATTAAAAGCATAGCATCATTCGCTATATGATGGAAGCCTATCTTGGTTGCAACAAGAAGAGCCAATCGAACTAGACCCAACAGATACAAAAATTATGAGGCAAAGATATCTTTGGCTCTACAAAACAAGATCTATTGTAAATTCTGCTAGTTCTAGAGCTCTTGACTAGTTAATCTTTGCACAATTCCTATAGTCACAGAGTCATAGTGTTATTTGGTGTATTCTAAAGATCTCCGCCAATACATTTTTAGCTATCATACTGAGGACGTTTCTTAGCAGATATAACGCATATAGGACTCAACATCTTATAGTTGAGAATAAATATTATTAAAGCTGCTTGTTGACTCGATTATCCAAATTCTTGCTGGTATTATACTATATATTGGATTCAAAACTGTACTGAAGCATATTGGGTCCGGCGTTGATGCAGCGAAAAAATAATTACTCGTTGAAGACTTTTGCTAGGGATAGCTTTGTTGTTACTTGCTTAGTCAAAAGTTTAATTGAGACCTGAGGTATTATGTATTGGTTTACATTCGTTTACTCAAGAATTTATTTCATGCTGTCCCAGTTCTGCTAAACCACACATGCTTTTTTACATTTTACTGAGTCACTTCTTCAGCCATTATTCAAAGATTTATGTAAAGAGAATCCAGCACGACTTGATTATATTAAGTGCAATTTTGACAGATTCAGTTGGCAGCACATAAAGTTTATAAAAAAAATCGCGTCCTCCAAATATGATTTGCACTCCACACATATTTGAGCAAATGTTTATTTAATAGCATGCCTCAGAGATAGAAGAGAGTGTGTATATATGCACATACACATCACCTGACAAACCGACACACCTTACTCGGAAAATATGCAAATGAGCTCGATGTCATATTCACACCGAACAACTTGACAACAAAAAACAAATTTCCTTTGACAAATAAATGCTAATGGCGACAACAGTCCTTTGCAATGTCAATCCTTTTTATGTGCACTTCAAAAATTTACAGCATTTGCTTCATTAATTTTTGAACACTTTTACGCCATTTGACTTTTGACATGGCCAAGTGAATGACGAAAAGTGACTGAATGGTTTGGATGGGGAACGTGAACTTGAGTAACAAAAAAAAAAAAGGTAAAACATGCATTTAATGATAGGAAGTCAAATTGGTTACATAAAATGTTATGCATAATATTTTTCAACTTGGGTTTTGGTCGAGCAGGAACAATGCAGAGAGCTAGGGAGCATTCTCCGCAGCGTTGGGCAAGTCTGCTCCGACAATGTGGTCGAGACAAAAGCCACTTCATGGGAAATTTGTTTTTATTATGTTGTATTCTACGTTTTCCGTATAAATTGTGCACATAACATATACGCCTTGCTTGCACACAAATTTGCATTGCAGTGCACTTGTTGGATTATTCCGTGAATATAGTTAAGCATGCTTAATCTATTGCAGCACATTTTGTTTTACGAGTTTTCCGAGGAAATTGCTTGGAATTTCCTAGAAAAGTTTCACAATAATCAATCTAAAAAATTTAGCAAAGCTCTAAAAGTTAGTAAGTTAGTAAGTACTCGATACCGAAATGATATGCTGATGAGCAAATATGACCACAATAAATCTGTTCTACGCAAAAACAGGATGACAGTCATTGACTGATTTTAATCCTCTGCCACTTGTAAGTACATATGCACAAGCTCCTCAAGTATATAAAAACATGTTTTTTTAAAATGCACTGACTTTGACTGATTTTTGTGTTTTCTGGTATATTTTTTTCTCTCTTGCAGCTCCCCACCCCCGCCTTATGCACTTGGAAATTGCACTTCATTGTGTCTGCCACATGCTGCATACACCCAAACACGTACACTGGGACACACCTACGGAGCATGCATGTATGGAGATTCATTTCAGTACAGTTGCTTGCCCATTTAACTGCATGCCACATAGCATGTAAATATTGATTTTTTTTTTTTTGCTGGCATTTGAGCTTTAAATATGCAACATAGATGTGGATTGTGGGGCAACTGACAGGCAACCGCACAAAAACGAATGGAAAAGTTGTTTTAGCACTTGCGGTTAGACGTGGACACTGGCATGCCGCACAATGCTATAAGTTTTGTATGCTATGCATAAAACCAAAACTTAGTGGCTCTTCAATAGCGTAAATAAATCTTAAGTCCCCAAAAAAAACCGACCCTAAGGCCATTTAAATAGGATTTGCGGTTCAAAGCGCATTGTGAGAGCGCAATTCGTTTTAATTTGTCTTGCTCTCGTCCTGTGACAGCAACACACAATTGAAACCTGCTGACAACGCGCATGAAAGCTCCACTATTGATGCAACACGCATACAATGCAACAGACAATAGAGAGTTCGAGGCATAAATGAAAAGCGCGCCAGCAGTGTGGCAGTTGCAAGCTAAAACGGAAACGGAATCGACGGTGCACACTTAACCTGATTGCACTTGATTCAAAAGCCGCTAAGCTTGGATTTGTGGCCATCAATGTGTGAGTGTGCGTATTGCTTCGGGGAGGATTTGATTGTATTCCTGGCGATGTGTGTGTTGGGTGTAGTTGTGTGTACAAATACGTAATTGTCCATGTGGCTGCAGTAACCACAAAGCACAAAGCGCATATTGCCTGTGTATATGCGTGGGAAACTCCTAATTTTTCTAAACTCGTCAGATGCGACTCTTTTTATTTGTACCCCAAATAGGTCACTCTTGCAAAGAGAAATGCTTCTAAGTTGTTAAAATTGGAGGATCCTAAGCCGTCAAGTCTACGTTCGACAGATAGAGCAGATACGTGAAAATAAAAGTTCGTCTAACAGTGGCATAGCTCGCAAATATGTAGACACTATTTACCTAGGAAAATCTCTATTGATTAAAGACATCGCCATTCGGATTCGGATATAAACTATATAGATCCCTGTTCTCTTTGAATAGCTATTAATAGAGATATCTTCATGCTCTGCCTTTGGCGCGATGACCCTTGTTTAATCAGCCACCTGCTAGCGTTTAATTTTAGTTGTAACTTGTCCTGCGCGGCAAGAAATCCTAGTAATTATGAATCTCTCTTAGTAGCTTTGTCGCCCCCTACCAGCTACATATAGGTTCTATGGGTTTCCTTCTCTTGTTCGGTGCAAATGCAGATCCGTGTACTCTGAACGCTAGGCATATCCAATCTTAGCTTTCGCATAAATCACTATTACCTTTCGGTTCGCATTTATGTAAATAAATAATAATAATATATAATAAATAATCTCCCATCCAAATTAAATTTGATTTCTCTAGTACAGAATTCTTGAGTTTTCTCTCAACGTAGAGTCTAAACCAACTCTTACCCAGCAGCAAGATTTCAATTTTACTTTTGAAGATAGATTAATTTGAGGCAGATTGGTAAAAAATCAATTTTTCCATTATTGTTACTTCTATTTCTAAATTTTGAGCAGTTTGGGATAACTTATTTGTACAAAATTAAACAAAACTTCTTCAACCGTTTAAATCCTTTTTAAAGACCAAGTACTAAAAGGAATTATTTGTATTCGGTATTATCAAGTATATAAACATAAAACAAGTCAACAAATATCAAAAAGCTGCCAGCTGCAATTTTTAGGCCTTTTATGAACTGTAGCATTTGATTTGTAATTATGCGATTTCGTCTGCGATTCAACAAATCGTAAGTCATCTTTGCCTTATATCCCACTTACTCTCCATATCTCGAATTAAGCATTGTAATTATGCAGCACGCATAATCATTCCACATACACCAACCTAGGCACATTCAAACTTCCTGCATTGCGGTTAAACAAGTGTCGCCAATGTCGAGTAATTTCAATAAACAAATAAAACTTGCCTTAGTTCAAGCGTATGTCAACCCTGTGCACCCAATACCCATTACTTCCTCTAGCAGCCCTCAGGCTAATAGCCTATTAGCACTTTATGTAACGCGCTGACGTGCACGGAAACTTATTACATTACATTGTAAAGGAGCAGCATGTGGGCAAAGCCAGACAAGACTGGAATGTCCTCGGCATTTGCCATTTCTGCTACCATATACTAGTACGTAGTAGTATCGAGTAGTAGTTCGCCACCCATTTGTAAGTCTTTTGCTGAAATGGTGCAGTTATTTTTATACACAAAAACATTAAATCGAAATTGCTGCTGGTCACGATATGCCACATGCCATCACGTTGCACGTGGGACTACTATTGAGGTGCCGCCTGTTTGGTCAATATTTTGCTTATGACTATTGCTTGACTGTTTAAGCCATTTGAGATTGACTGACAAACAAAGGTTAAATGAAAATCTTTCACCTGTCCCAATCAATATTTTTTTCACTTTTTCTTGCTGTTACTTGCAATTCCGATTGTATTTCCAAGCAATTCACATTTAATGTTGCGTTAAAAAAGTGTGCCACATAAAGCGGCAAGCAAAGCAAAATCACCAAACAAAAAAAACCGGCGACACAAAGCCACATTTTCTGTGACATTTTCCCATTTTCGGCGTCGCACTTTTGACAGCATCATTTGCACATTTCACTGAGCCGTCTGAATAATTCAAACGATAATTTACTCTAACGTTCCAATTGACACAAAAGGACTGAGAGAGTGGAGAATATAAAAGCAGCCATTTAATTGGCTGTGAGCAGTTATGGCTACAGTTGGCTTAGGTAACTGTTGATGAAGACAGTAGCGGATTCAGTTGGAGATAAAAACGAAATAGAGTAGTGGAACCAAAACAAAAATTTTTTAATGAGCAGAGAAGAGGCGCTATTTTAGGCGAAGAATATACATTACAAATTCATTATAAATTGTGAGATAAAAAATAAGTATCTGTTTTTTCATTTTTTTCTCTCTCCAATTACTTAACCATATTATGTTTGAGTATATTAATAATTTTACTTTACTTTAGCTTGTCAACACAGCTCCTTATGTGACTGCAGCCGACCTCGGGCTCTAGCCAGACGCCCCTGCTTTGCCCGCACCTTCTTCAGTTAATCACTCTAAGTGAATATAGGCGATCCATCTGAGCTTTGATCACCGCCTTCAGCTTCCTTCATGGGCTTTCGCATCGTTAACCTTCTTCGCTGGAGCGTCTTCGTCGATGCAAATGACATGGCCAAGCCAATTCAGACGTTGTGGTGTAATACGCTGGACGATAGCTATGCCGTTGTAGAGCTCAAGATTCGTTCGGATGCAATAGTTGTCCCCAATTCGAAAGTCATCGAAGAATTTGCGAAGAATTTTTTCTCGAACACTCCTAGCGCAGCTGCATACGTCCGCGACACAATTCATGCTTCTGCGCCATACAAGAGCACGAGCAGGATGAGCGTCTTGTAGAATGTTATTAATCGAGAGAGATCTATGCTAAAGTCACCTAGTAAGGATGAGCGTCTTGGAGACAGTTAATATTGCTAATCGAGTGAGATCTCTGCTACACATTTGCTTACTACAACGCTCATGGAACACGTTTTGGCAAAATTACATTTTACTTTTTTTAATTATGCTTAAGTATAACTAAGTTAAAGTAATTATAAGAAATTTAAATATAGAAAACGGATATTGGATATATCTTATGCATAAGTCGGAAAATGTATATTACAAAATTTAAGCAGGCATGTTAGGCATTTATTGAAAGATTCATGGAATTATAATCAACCATTGTTTCGGACAAAACTCTAGTCGTTAAAAGTCAGCATTTTAAAAAATTATAGGATTTATTCCATTATCTAGATTTTAAGCATAAAACATAAAAAATTTAAAACCCCAAATTATGTGAAATAAAGTAAAACTTCAACTACTCCAATAATCCTTCCGCTTATGCACGCATTAAAGTTAATCACAAAGCGAATTAGCGCCCGCTGAGCATATTTTCTAACTCCGCTCTTCGCCTACTTCCCATTACTTGAGATACATTTGTTGAGCCTGTGGCAACTGCATGAATAAACAAATAGTTTGGCAAATAGTGTGAATTCCAATTAATATGCAAATGTCGTTAAAAGCCTAAAGTCAACTAGATAACCGGAAATAGCACATACACTCACTTGTACATCTTTGCTAAATTTTCCAAACTGTTTTGACAATTTTTTGCCACAATCGATTTAAAATTTCAAGCACGCGCGTTTTGCATACCTAATGCCATTAGCTGGCCATAAAAATGCCATCTGTCGTTGCTCGGGATAATTCAATGTCATGGGATTGTCAATGCGAAGGGCTCAATCGAAGTAAACAATTTGTTGTAATCATTGAGCAAATAAATCACAGTCAGATTTGATGGAAATAAACTCTGATTAAGCAATGAGTTTGAATTTCATTAATTACATTGAATACATTTTGTGCGTGATGACATGGCATTAAAAGTTATTTACTCTGTTTGGTTGGGTTATTACGGAGATTTGTTGATTTCTTTCAATTGCAGTTATACGCAGAAAAGCATTCAGTCACGATGATCTAATTAATAATTGTATTTTCTTCTAATTTCATGTCGAAACAAGCCGCGTAGACCGGAGCTGCTGTCTACATTTACCACCGCTGCATTTGGCTTACGGAAATAATGATTATAAGGATACATATAGAGTTAGGTTTAACACCATCATGTAAAACGCAAGTATTCATTTATGAATAAACCATATTCAGACCATTATCGTAATCTTTTTCTTTTCATTGCAGATGCATCATTTGTCATCATCTTGTGGTGATGGGATTCTGTGACTGTTATGACTCCGTTGGCATGAGCTAGCTACTAGTAAGGTTTTTTCTTCAAATTGTACCTGTTTTCCTGCTACATCGGATTGGAAGGGCTGACCCTTGTTTAAGAAGAGACGACGTAATACAAACCAGATTCAATATGTTGCAATCATATATCAATAGATATTGTACATACGGAAAATGCAGCGTCGAAGAATTTACACTCGTCGATTTAAAAAATATATGCTTAAAATGCATTCCATTCGAATATAATCGACCATTTGAAGAAATCGTGCGACAATAATGTCGCTGGAAAAATATCGGAAATAGTAATAAATGCTGGATTTTCATGGACGTGTCCATTGCTGGTGCCTGGTGATAGGGCATTCTACAACCTATTCCAAGACATTCAAGCTGGTTGCCTGTGGTGTATCCACAATAGGGCCCAAGCCTTCAGGTTTGGCCTATTTATTGAAAATATGACTAGAGTAAATGCAAAGCATCATTGGAACTGTCCATTTCGCGAAGGCACCCAATCTGCTTCCTTCCTATTTATATTAAATGTTACCTAAGAAAATGTAAAGCATCATTGGAACTGCTTACTTCGCGACGGTACCCAATATATGTATATTTGGCCGATATATTGGAAATGTGACTAGAGAAAATGTAAAGCATCATTGGAACTATCTACTTCGCGAAGGGACCCAATATGCATCCTTAGGTCTGTTTTTTTGAAAATGTTACCACAGAAAATTTAAAGCATCATCGCAACTGTCTACTTCACGAATTTACACAATGTGCGTCCTTAGGCCTATTTATAGGAAATGTTACCAAAGAATATGTAATGCATCATCGCAACTATCTACTTCACAAATAAACGAACACTGCTTTACATGTTGAATTATCATTGCTACAATATTTCAAATATTTATTTTATTATTTATATTCATCTTTAGGACAAATTGTTAGTGACAGCTTATTTTTCGTCTTTAGCATTGTCGGTTGCAGCTCCAGATTGCTGCACTTCTTCCGCTTGCATTGCCTCTGAAAGCAGGTCTTCAAATGTTCTACCAGCGGGTAGATGGAACAAGCCATTGCTGATATAATTGGCAGCTAACAGCTCCATCAATATAGTATTCAAGCCAAAAAAATCAATTTCCATAATTCCGTGGAATACATTTGGTTTGTCCTCGTTGTCTCCAGGCTGAGTTCCCTTATTATTGTCATCATCCATATTTAACAATTTTTTTGTTTTGCTAAAACAAAATAAGAAAATAAGTACGCTTGTTTCATTTGGTAATTAAAAATTTTTATTGTTAATTATTATACTTTACGAATGATTAGCATATTCATAAAGTGGTACCCCTGCTGCACAACTAAAACTATACACGGCCCAGTACACGCGGAACACAGTGCTCAAGCAATATTGTCTTATTATATTTAATTATTGTAAAATATTTATTTTGCACTTACTGAATTTCCAAATTTATATTTAAGTACGATTTTATAATAAATTGACGCGACACTGCAAAAACGACGCCAAGTTATTTAGTAATGCTTATTGGCTTAGGGCTGCCAACTGCATTCAATGCACAAAACTACAACACACACGCAAAGAAAGCATCGATAACTTCTGCCCAGATTGAAATATTTCATTGTACTCTTTTTTTCATAATTAATTTATGAATTAGTCTTTATTGTTAACTCAGAAAAAAAGTTAAATTAAAATTGTTACTACTAAATTATTAAATTCACAAACAGATATATCATACCATCAATAAATTTAATTATATTTTCCTATTCTTGTTAATTGCCTAAGGAATGTGAACAGTGAATAGTGAACAGGCATGACAATTTAAGCTGCGCGTAAAAATTTCTAATATTTCGAAGTGTTTGCCATTATTGATCAAATCCAATAATCTTACCTAAATGTAAGTTAGTCTGAACAACTGTTCTACCACTTTATGAACGACGAACAACCTGACCTCTTAGTTGCCAATTGTAATAATCTATTAACAATATCCAAAAATATGGTAAACGATTTATTGCTGTTCCTTTATTCAGAAGTATTTTTTTCGCTTGCAACTGCATTGAGTAGGAAACACCAAGAGACGAAATTTCCCAACCGATTGAGCGTTCATGCATGGATAACCCCTCGCATAGCAAATGCAAAGGCAAACTGTTAAAACTAATTAATACTTTAACTAATTTATATTTGATTTTTAAATAAACAATTTTTTTCACAATTAAAAGAAAGCTCTTTAATTTAAAATAAATTCGAAATAGTTTGTTTCGCCGAAGTAACACTAGATTGCACCTACCTCTGTAATAATACGCTTTCTGGTTACTAAAACTACCTACATTAAACCTTACTTGGAAATAGTTACGAATAGAATTGAATGCCGAAACCGCTAATAAATAAGTAAGCACAATTAATACTAGAAAGAAAACACCTGGTGTTTTTTTGCAAAATTCAAATTTAAATCGTAACAGCCAAAAAATTTTAAATCCCAAAAAGCTGCACAATACTAAATTTTTCGTGTTGAATTACCAGGCGAACAGAAATGCAGAAAAATCAGCAGGTAACTTTAAATTGGCAACTAAAAGTATACTATAGTTTTTAAATAAATTTATAAACTTAAATTTGTAACATACTTTTAGTTGCCATTTTAAAGTTGCTTGCTGATTTTTCAACAATTCTGTTCGCCTGGTACTTTCTTGGGTAAAATTTCTGTTTTTAGAGATTTTGCGTGCTGGGTGGAGTTTTAAATGTTGTTGTTGCTTTAAATTAGACTCGTCAAAAGTCTGATCTGAAAACCTCTCTACATACAAAATAAAAAGAGTTTTAATATTTTTCATTTTTAAATTGTTTTTATTTTTAAAAAATGTATTTCTAGCAATGACAATAATATTGATTATTCTAATATTATTTATATATTTTGTTATCTATTTACTTTTATAATAAATGTTTATCTTTATCTAATTAGAAAAAACTTTTTTTTTAGTAGTTACATTTTTATTAAATTATTGAATGTATTTTATTAAAATATTTCAAATTTTCTAATTGAATGGATAGAAAATAATAGTGAGCACTATTTATTTCGGTGGTTATTGGTTATTGGTTAAAATTGTACTTTACCAAAGCGTAATGGTGAAGCGGTTCGATTAAAAATTGTCAAAATGATGTAGTCTATTGACCCGATTCAAATGGCGCACACGTATATTTTGCCAGCTAAATGAAGCTCAAGTGCGCTGCGCCTATGTGAACTTGCTTCAAAAGGCGTTAAATGAACAATTGTGTTGCTTGTTTTCAAACAGGCCCTAATGAGTGCGCTTTTGAGTGTCCAGAAAATGCTTTTGAATTTACAAAACAAATACGTGGAATTCAAACCGATTGAAATAGGGCCAAATTACACGCTCGCATCTATTACAAACCACACGAAATCGAGACAGACTTAATTATAGGTTTACGGGCGTTTCTTTTATAAAATGAATGGCATTTCATGAACGACTACTTAGTCCTATGTTGCAGTTTTTTTTTATCTGTGTCCAGTTAATATTTTTCAAATATTCTTACATTTCTTTAAAGTAAATACTATTTTATTTAGAGCTTATTGCCATCTGACAAGAGCTGAGGTAATTTTGCGTGCGTCACCAATTTTTCCAGAACTGCTAGCCAACCATAAGCCAGAGTTTGAAAATGTGGCAAAATTTCTATTAAGAGGCTCATTTTATGACGTGTTTCGGCCATAACACAACAAATTATTTTTTGTTTGATTAAAACATTCACTACATTTCAAGGAAATTTAAAAATTTCGGTATATGTGCGAATTTCTGAATATCCTTGAAATGTACTAAATGTTTTAACCAAACGAAAATTATTTCATATAAAAATAATTCATAATTTCATTTTCAAACTTTTTGGATTGACCAAAACGCTGTTTAACTTTCCTCATTCCTCAGCAGAACAACTTCCACAGGCATTCGAGAGACTTTAACTGCGCTTTTATGGATGCCCATACGATATAATCAAACATATCGGAACTCGAAAATGCGGTATAATAGAGAAAGCGCAAAATCATAGCAAAACAGCAAGATCCACAGCAAAATCCCCAAAACAAAATTGCTTTTGAATATGCAATAGTCTCACCCATTTATAAACTAAGCCCAGCAGCTGGAAATTTGTGCTGACCAAACTCATACAGACAAACGGACAAAAAGCTAATTACCAACAAAGCAGTCTAATTAGCCAAATTGCAAATGCAGACAGGTGTACGGCCACGCTTTGTGCATGAAAATCGCTGACATTAAGCAGATATTGGATTTAATCTAAGGCTACATGTACATTAGTTACTTTAAAGAGAGAGCTATTGCCGGCCGAAAGTCATAAAGGCCCAGACATTTATTTTATGGCCAACAATTTCAATTATTGCAAATGCTGCCTGTGCCTATATCTGTGTAAATTGGTTTGCTCAGATACTTTTTTGACAGCTTTTTTTTTGAGACATTTTATGTGAAAATGTTTTAGCTAGCAAATCGAAATCGTGACAAATGTAAATGTCCAAATAGATTTACATGACACACGAACTGCACAGCATAAAATAAAAGCCACAAATGAAAGTCGTTTATCAAAATCAGATACATCAGATACATATATATATAGTACATACCTGCAGGTAGCTACAAAAGACTAAGACTTTGAAAGGCGAACCTTTTTGTCAATGTTGATGGCACCATTTGGATTGTGGCATTGCTGTAAAGATTTGTTTGCTGACAAGCAAATCCATGTAGGTCAGTTTATAGCACGATTTGAAATACACATTTGGGCCAAGGAATCAGCTGAGTGGGTATATATATTTACTGGTATATGCAAATCAAACCGCATATTGGCTATGCGCCACGGGCCAAAGGCTTATTTATGAGTTTCAAGCTGAAACATATATTCTAGCATATATATTTAACAATCACGCATTGTATTTCATTTTAACGACAGTTCAAAGTTCAACCCGCATTGTCTAATAAATTGCAGACATATTGTATAGCTATAGGCTTGGCCCAAAGTGAAATAAAATGGAAAACATATTTTATATAAAACATTTCCCGTTTTGTGCCGGCGTCTTTAACAATGGCTAAGCCCGGCTGACAACGACGTGCGCCATTTTGTGGCGCCTTAAAAATGGTTACCTTTTTTTCTTGAGGCTTCGTAAGTATTTCTATATGAAGCACCAAAAGCTCTTTGCATTGATTAGGGGCCAAGTTGAATTTAAAGATTTAAGCTTTTTGAATCAAATTTCATACGCTGGATTTTCGCATATGTGAGGCCCATTGGGTGTGTGTTGGTGTGTGGAGAGGACTTCAATGCGGGCTTTTTATTTGGAACTGCAAAAGGATAAGCCAACTAAGGGCTCTTACAACTGTGGCTTCCTTCGCTTGTTACCCGAGAGCATCTCAAATGCACACAGCCATATATTATACAACCTTTCATACTCTACACTCTATATGCTATGTGCGAATGTTTTAGTTTTGAAGAGTTAACATAGAAAAGCTTTTATTAGAGACATTTGAAAGGATATGCAAAAATCATTCGTTTACCAATTAGGTAAGGCTTTTGCTTCATTTCTAGGCAAACTTTGATTGTCTAAACTTTCGAGTGCAGTAGTTACGAATGAAATGGTTTTTTTTAACAAATATGGGTAGAGAGGTATAGTTTTTTTACAAAGCTTAAATACTTTAGAACTTACCCATACTTATTTAAAATCAGCACACAATTTATGTGAACATTTAGAATAATATTTAACCTGAAACCGAAAATCTTTTGCTAAGGATATGTATATAAATATGCAATAATCTCTTAATCTACAAATAATTTTTATAATTCTTATTAATCTAAATGTGTTAAATCGTACACTAAGATAAAAAGGCTTATGTAAATTAAAGAGTTTGCTTAATAAATCTAGAATTCAAATCATAAAATTGTTTTTTAAGAAAAAGTTGTATAGACATGTGTACAAAATTCGTAGTTTTTGGTTTATTTAGGAAGTTGTTGTGCTGATGGCTGTTTTTTAGAGCTTTGCAGTATTTAAATCATATCAAGGCCATTTTTTACTTTTTCATGTACTTAAAAATTTGAAATAAATCTATTTCCTCTGAATATGATCATCGCTACAAAGACGGAGCATATAGTTATCGCATTAAAAGTTGGAACAGGGAACGGGAACTACAATTTATAGCCGAATCTGAACGGCGGTATCTTTATAGCCGAATCTGAACGGCGGTATCTTTAAATAATTAAGATAAATAATAAAGATAGCATCTATTAATTTGCTAGCTATGCATGCCAGCGCTAGGCAAATGTACCAGTGCTGCTGGTACATTGCAAGTTGTAATCAAAGAAAAATCAGCTACGGCTGATGACACTGAGGGACGTTAGTAAGCGCATTGAACCAGACTCATAATGATATATGTACCCTCAGGTTGCATATTTGACTCACCGTGCTTGTAAGACAGCAATGCCACATGTCACGTTAAACAAACTCTGGAGCAGTCCCAGTTCGACTGATTCTGGGTGGAATCGAACAATCTATCTTCCGATTTAGGCCCAAATAAGATTTGCAAATTTTAAAATATTTTTTTTTTTTTAATAAAATAAAAATAAAATACAATATTTTGGGTTTTTATGGAAGGCTATCCTGTCGGACTGATCTTTGTACAAAATTCGTGGTTTTTACTTATTTAGGGAGACATTGTAATCTTATGCGTTGGCGTCTTTTCAAACGCTTTCTTTGCAATACTTAAATTTGACCCAAGCCATTTTACTTTTGCATGTATTTAACGTTTCGAAGAAAACCTTTATTTCTGAAAATATTATCCATTACTTTATCGAAACAACTTGACCATTTCACTTCACTCTTTTTTGCTATGTAGATAGGGCATATGCGCGTTGCTACAACTGCTCCTAGATCCTCATATTTTATTAAATTTTTATGTCTTGCGCCATTTTGGGAGTCACTTAGCCAGTCCGCTAGTTGGCAGCTGCCTGATTTGACTTGCACGCAATTAATTCAAGTGTGCCCAATGCTTCTTAAAAGACCCACAAAAAACCGATAACAAATACTTGCACGGAAATCTACAAATTGACCACAACTGAAGGCAAACGGATTGCCACACATACAAAGTAATACATATTTGTATATAGTAAATATTACTGCACATATGCAGCAAAATTCAATCGGTTTGAAGCTGTAAATCAATCGATATTTGCCATTGGGAATAAAGTCAACATTTTACAGGCAGATAGAGAGGCAAGAGCAAAAAGTATGAACTATGTTCAATTTAAACAATTTGATTGAATTTTCTTATGCAAAATATACGCAAAATGTTTTTGTATATGCCAGGATACGAGTTTATGGATGTGCACCTGCTGTAGGTATGCATATCTTTGTTGGCAATACGTAACACTAGAGAAATTTCAATGGCAATCAATCAAAAGTAAAAGTAAAAATTGTGTGTATCTTATTGTCAAGGATTGCAGTAGTAGCAGTTTTTGGCCAACGGTGTTAGACCTGCTAACAACACACCCTGCTTCCTACCATCAATAGCATTCAGGTTGAAAGTAGAGCAAACTTGGCTTGTGTCTCACCCAAGGCAAACTGCAATTTGATTGCAACTGCATAGCACTTGAGACTTGAACCACAGCAGTGGTGTCCTAAGTGGGGAAACTCGGGGTCGTTAAAGCTATTGTCAATAACACGTCACTACTTGATGGCTTATTCCACATTTTGAAATAGTTTTCACTTTTTCGAAGTTGGCAGGCATCACAATCCTAGCTTTGGCACTTCTGTTTGAATATGATATATTTTGGATTCCTTTTGGTCTGCAGATCTGATAAACCATTGCATAAACAGATCTTTGAAATATGTTTAAAGTAAAGGTTGTGCCTCAGCCATAAACTGATGCTAATATTGAATCTTTCTAGTTCAATCAAACATAAGGAGGGAGCATTATCTAACTATTTTTCATATAAACCAGCTGGAAAGGCATTGACAATCTTTCTGGAATATTAAAGAACTTTGGAAGCCTACTTTTTGAAACAGTGCCAATTTGAGTACAATCTCTGATAGTTTAGGACGCCTACTTTGCATTTTTTATATTGACGACATATAGCGCATCAATGAATATGTTGCGGAAGAATTAACAGGAAGCAATATTGCTCTTTACCGGGGCTCACGTAGGTAAACTATCATGTTATATCGTTGGAAGTGATTACGGCAAAAGGACTTGAGAAAGCGGACTTTATGAAAAAGTTGAAGGCATTTTTGGCAACAACATTTCTTCTAAAAACTAAGCATATTTACTTGAATGTTGAGGCAAGATGCAAGAGGTTTGGGTTTCTTATACTGTTCTTGACATTTCCAGTCCCAAACTCTTTTAACCTTGGTAGCCGTAATTGCGCATTTTGTAGGCATCTTAAGTTTGGTTTTTTAAAGTTCTCTTGACATTTCCTGTCGAATGACGTACATTGTTTAAAATCTAAAATTTTATTTTAATTTTTTGTAATGCAAACTTATAGTCATTCTATTAAGCAGTCGCAAACGCTTTTAATCTTCAAAATCGAGCCACATATGCGAAAGTTGGAAGAATTTTTGTAAAAAAAATTCTATTTCTTAGGCGTACAAAGCTCGAATAAACTATAGGTACGCTAAAAATAATTTTCTTGGTCTTTATAAAGAAGGCCTTAAGCAAAACAAAACGTTGCTACTCAGCATTTCGTAACGTTATGATTTCTCTATAGTGCCACGCAAAAACTTTTTTTTTTCCTCACAATTTTACCTTCACAACAAATAAAAATATATTGTACTACATACATTTTGTTTGCCCAAAATTTGTCTAAAAACTATCCACGTCACTGTGCGAACTACATATATTATATATATTTCTCTATTGACATTGACTTCAACTAAAGTGTAAAAAGGCTTCTTCTTAATGCTGTGCACCTAGTAAAATTTCTGAGATTTAAAAATTTAAAAGACTTAAAGTCTTAAGGACCTGAGAGCATAACTTTTAACGAACTTGTTGTTAGTGTTTTTCACTTCAAGAGTAATTGAAATGAAACTTTCGCAACATTTGTCAGGGTGTGCATCATCTAGATGTGTGTGGGTGTATATATGTATACAAAAATTTGATACTGCTTTGATGAATACACATAGATAAGGTTTCCATTAAGCCAATTGAACCGACTACTCAGTAAACTGCTGAGCTGTTAGAAGATATTAAGTTGAGTTCCCTACTGACGTTGTAGAAACAATTTGCAGCCACATTCAATTACAGTTTGAATTACTTGCTTTCATATCCTTTTATAGAAAATCATCTTAGCGCGACTCCGTGGCAGCCATTTTATACATTTGCTGCTGCAAATTGCACTCACAATTGAGCGCTTAAGCCGCTTAGTGTGTGCGTGTGCGTGTGTATCTGTGTGGGTGTGTATCTGTGTGTGTGTGCGTGAAACTGATTTTCAGTGTGCCCAGAGCAACAAAAATCATGGTACTCTAGCAATAGTAAGTTGCCACCTGCTGTGCCTTTGTCTAACTGAAACGCAGGCACATTAATAAGCCAGGTAACAGCAGCAGCCATTGTTTTTATTATTTTTATTCTGCGCCATCACCACCAACAACAACAAACAAACAAATAATGTAATAAAATGACAACAACGTAAGAGATCAAAAAACGAGACCACAATTTGTTGGGCGTATTTTATGGCTACCATAATAAAATTAAAAGCGAGTGCGGAGGGGGGTAAACAACAAGAACAAACAAAAGAATTGGCAAACAACTTTAAAATTACATTTACCCCTACTCCCGGGCAAAGGGTATAAATTTTTATGTAAGAATTATTTTACTTTTTCAAAACGTGCAAACAACCGGGCTATCTTTTGTCTTCTGCTAACACAGACATGCGAGCATGCACATAGGTGTAAACAATGCGTGCGTGTGTGAATGTGTGTGTGAGTCTGTTTGGGAATAAGGAAAAAGTTGGATTGGGCCATGAGTTGGTAGTTTGTTTGCACTTTTTTGAAAACTGCTTGGTAACATTTAGAGAGAGGCAACGTGTTGAATTAAAAAAAGTTATTAAATTATGTAACAAACAATAGTTAAAAGAAAACTGCTATTTCACCGAAAGCACTACCTTGAATGCATTTTCAACCACACCTTGGCAAAACCCAATTCGTAAAACAAAATATTGTGAAATTAATAATACATTTCTTCAGCTGTGGTGCCAAGAATTTAATGGTCCTTATACAACCGAACTGCTGTATCTTTCAATTGTCCGCCTAATTCTGCAATACATTGCGTTTTGAGCCCTCAATGGCACCACTAACAGCAATTGATTGAGTCTGTTCAAAAACAATTTTAATTATTTGCTGTTTGAGGCTTAAATTGGGATCCTAGTATTCGATTGCCGTCCTATTCTTGTAGACATCGTTAATATAATTACCCTCTCTAAATGATCATAGATGATGCTACGGCATGTTATTTCCGCATAAGCTCTCGGGGTGATTGACTGTAACCAACTTCTTAGCAAAGATTCTTCTGTTATTCCATTTAGAGTAACCTCTATAACCTCGACCTCTGACCCTACCATTTTGAAGATCCATGCTCAAACTATTATAACCTTTATGTTAGTATCTTACAAAACACTCTATTCAATTCCTCACTTTCTCTATCTAAACTCATCTTGATTCGCCATAACGAGCATCTTTGACCAATTACGCACAATGAAACCCCCACTTGGTCCATGCTGACCTTTGGCTTCCTCATTAATAAGTGTTTCAACTTTAATGTAAGTCCAAGTTCTTGTTTGTTTTTTGTAATCTCATAGAGAAAATTCCGCGACTTTCAGATAAATAGAATAATAAATTGGGTATAGTTAACAAAGCTTTTTATGACGATGATATTGGCTATTGGGATTAATAAATAAATCAGGCATCGAATTTAGATGATACTCAATGTCAATGCAGGGCTTAGTCTTTATCCTAATATGGGAAATACATCATCTCCTGCCTAATATTTTTTAAAATATTAACTAAAACCAAAAAGCGCACCACACGGAATTTGGGGACTATGCAATATTTTGTTTCTTTTCAATCCACACTTTAAAAAATTCCTGACGTCGGAAAAGAAGATTCTACATAAAAAATTGATTTCTACTAAGCAATTGTTAAACGTTTGTAGCTTAACTGGTAAGCCTTAATTTTTATAACAAAAATATAAAAAAAATAATTTTTTTTGCAGATTCTATTTATTTTAGCTTTAAACCAGAATTAAGAGATTATATTGGAGCATTTTTCGATTCCATGAAATATACCAACATACCTTAACATAAGTGGTGGAAAACTTTGGTGTATCAAGTTGAAAATTAGGACAATAAAGGAAAGAGAGAAAAAGACAATAAGCAAATATTTAATGATAACGATAAAAATAAGTCGTACTAGATAATTTATTTAAAAAAAAATATATAAAATACATTTGATCAACAACAAGTCAATCGCCCAAATAGCAGATAATTAGTGTTCCGTTTTTAAGGTTCGGTACAACTAACATTGGATTAAGTTTTTTACTTGAAATGAAGTTTTAAAAAATAAACATATTTTTAAAGGTCACCAGAAAAAACACAGGAGAATACTAAAAAAACCAAACTGAACCATATATAAACCGTTACAGTTGTTGAAAATATATTTAACCTTTTTTATAAAAACAACGCGCTACTTAAAATTTCTTAAATCGCCATACCTTTGCATGGCAGTGCAAACGCACCATCATATGCGAGTTTGTTTGCCAGATATTTTGTATGTGCACCCACCATAGCATAGACTCATAAATATGTATTGATTTTCCATTTTCCATTCGCCATTTCTTTTCATGTGCCATACACTCGCACTCGCATACAGTCACCGAGAAAAATAAGTACCTTCACGTGCTAAAAGTAAAAGAATGTGATATTGAACACAGCAGGCAGTGGTAGTAGACAATGGCAACAAACAAAGGACGCACAGGCACTCACTCACTCACTGACTCCCGTTTACTCCTCACACATTGGCTACAGCAGGATTCTCAAGCACTCAGGCCACACTCAACAGAGTTATTATTAAAGTTTTTAATATTCATGTTTATAAACAAAAACAAAAAAATAGGTGTAGCTGCTGCATGTACAATTGCAGCTGCTTTGAAAGTCTAGGAACGGTGCAAAACTTGTTAGATTAAATATTTCTCAGAAATATGGCCAAGTTGAGGCCACTTGAGGCACCCAGCAAGTTGCACAATTGCTGCAGTCAGTGCCACTTGGAGTCTCTGGCATAGCAAATGCACTCATTCAGCCAAGAAAAATGTTTTGTTATCATGAGAAATTCATGGGCTACATCATGGGTTCATTAATTCTGAGCCAACCCAGACGCAACTGAGTAATATACTCAAGTACGGCTGGCTGATGGCATAGATTAGGAATCTTTCTCAAGAAAAAATACATACATATATATGTATGTGTACACATTTATATAAAAAAGCATATGTTTCTGCTACATTTGCTCTGATTAATGAGCGGCGGCAAACGCTTATATGAGTCGGATTGGTATGTCTCCTTGTGACGAGCGCGCGTGTACAACCGAAAAAATGTGAAAATGCTCATAACAAATTTGTTAAATGTGCGGAAATTTGTCAAAACGAATTTCAACTCGAGGTTCTACTTGACTTTATGCAACGTTTGTTCGTTTCCATTGTGCGGAGCTGTTATGATTAGCTAAAAGACATTGAAATGGGTTTGTTATCATTTTTTGTGTTGCCTACTTTTGGGCTGACTTTTTTCGGTGCTGCAGCTTGTGGTGGTAATGGGAAATTTTTTTTGTTACTTCGCGTAAGTTAAAGGTGTGGACGTAACAGACAGCTTGGATTTCTACAACCACGGTGTTCGAATATGCAAGCATATATCACAATGAGTAGGAAATAATGCGCCACACTAACGCCCAATCGAGGAAAAGCCGCCGTATTCTACTGTTCCAAGCAGATACTTCTGTTTGGTCGTGTTCTGCAGCCTTGTTAAGATATCTATCATAAACCTCTGTTTATCTAAGGGTAATAAAGCCAAAACTCAACTCCACTGATACTACTCGGAGGGCCATACCCCATGGTCAGCACAACAAAAGCTCTGTGGGCTACCTAACCACCCGGGACACCAGATTGACCCTTGATAAGGTTTCGTGCCACAGACACTCACTATTTAAATTACAAATAGTTAAGGGTAGCTTAACCATTCTACCTTGTTGAAGAGTTTGAGAACACCAACGAATAGTTCATATGCAACTTGTACTCTTCCTAAGAAAGTGAAATGCAAAAGAATTATTATAAATCAAAAAGTATACGGTGTCTATTGATATGTTCCCTTAAGATGTGCGAGTGATAAGCCTTCCAGCAACTTGGCAGTCGGCATGCTTCAAGAGATGTTCTTAGTTACTGCAAAATAAATTACGTCTGCCATTGCTGGATAGTATGTAGGCCTACTCGGAGAAACGATAATAAAAAAGTATAAGGGTTGATAGAGAAGTTTCGTTAAATTTATCCAATGTTCTGATGATAAATCTGCCAGCAACTGGTTGGTGACCATATTTCAAGAGATGTTCGGAGTTGCTGCAAAATCAATACGATCTGTGATTTTGGTGTTATCTGGCTTCCAGTAAGTAGGCCTACCAGGAGATACAAATGTAACAAAAATTATTACTTTTAATCTTTTTATTTTCAACTCCAATTAAGTAATTTTTCGTTTTTGTCAATCCTCTAACAGTTTTGTTACCTTAAAGCTTTCATCATCCAAAAGCTATGTTTATTTTTAAATATATATCTTTTTTAACTAAAATTTAATTTAATTACCCTTATTGCTCTGCTATATATTTCAGCTACAAAGACAAGCTCACATATTGAGTTTAAAAAATAAATGCTCGCAATTGAACTAAAAACGCAGCTGTCAGATTTATTGTCTACCGCTTGGTTACCTCGTATATTGCGTTATAAATACATTTATTTAAAGCGATTTTTTTTACAAACTATAGCAACAATAGTACCACCAATCAACCCAACTAAAACCTCGATTGCTTTTGTCTGTGTATAGATAGCAACATTTAAACTGTAGATTTTGTAAAACGCTTTTTGCCGCATTTTCATATATTTTTTTCCTTTAGCATATGGCAACATGATGAATAAATTGGAGCAGCTGCAGCTGATTTTAAAGGGATTAAAAATTTTGAAAATTGTAAAGCTCTTTACGTTCTAATTGAAGTGTCTGTGCCAAAGTACTTGAGACTTTAAATGGGTAAAACCTAATTCAAAAACGTCTGCAACAAAAAAGTTTCAAGTTCTCTAATTGACAAAAATAGGCTGGCAAAAAGACCGCAGATTTTGGATACTTATGGCTTTGGGTACTTTTGGGTTGCTAAGCAGCTTAATTTATATAATTCAAAATAGCGGCTGATTGCTTAATGTAATTTCGGTTGTGGTAACTCTTATTATGTGGCGTTTATATATTTGAGCCTAGCTGCAAGTAGACATAAATCATACGCCCCGTTGTCTGTGCTTGCTCAAAAGGCAAGCGCATATTGTGAAGTCAGGCTAAATCTTATTTAGCTTAGATAATTTATTATACCAAATTTTGTGTGCTCAAAAAAACAATCCTAAAACAAAAGTGAAACTAAATATATAGCGCTAAAGTCAATGAGTCAAGGTATTATGTTGGCTTTGCGCTTACCTATTTCATCTCAAAATAATTAAGGTTAGCAAAAATTAATTTCAACACGTGCTGCGCTCAAGAAATTACGTTGTGTCTTTGAACCCTTTTTTATTTCTGCACGAGCTACCGCATTGTGTGTCTGTTTTTCCTGCTTTTATTTTGAAGCTAAGGGTCTGACAAACCAACAAAAGCAGATACAAAAAAAAATGAACAAAAAAATCGCACACAAAGCAAACACTTAATTCATTCTTTTCGCACTTGTTCTCAGTTTTATTTTTTCCTATTTTTGTATACCCTTAACCTATGATTATAAATGTTGTGGGAGTCAATTTTACGGAGAGCTTAGTGCAGATTGTGTTAAACTTCTGCCGTGCATTGCTATAGTAACTCATTAGAGCAATCCACAATATTCCACAAAAGTAAAAATCATCGGTACTTTAAGTGTATCCAGCAGTCTAAGCACTTTAACAGCTGTGCATCTCTTAACTTCATTTCAACTTTTTGTCTCTGTTAACAAATCGTACTAGTAGTCGCAAAAACTTGACTTACATCTTGAATATGTTTTCAGGCTTGACTTCTAAGAACTTTAAAATCTAGCACAATAATACAATAAAGCTGCGTTTGCCGGGGGGTATGAGTAAAAAACAATTTTGCTTTGAAATGAAACTAGAAAAGTTTACAATTAGCTCGTTTTGCCTCGACTAACAATGACAGTCAGTTAGTCGGCATACACTGCGTATGTGTAATGCAGAAATACTAGCCGGCAGGCAATTTTCATTTCATTTTTCATACGATAAAACAACTATGCGCCGGCAGTTCATAAAAGCCGCAAAGAACAATAGATAACTTCATGAACGCAAGCCCCAAAAATAATTACCAAATTATTTGCCAAACTATGCTACTGGAGCAAATACACTGAGAGAATTTGAAACTTCTATGCAATACCAGAACTGATTGTATTTTTGTCTCCTAAGATAAGTAGAATAAGCGTCGTTTTGAGTTTGGTTGGCTTTTCGCAATTCTTCTTCAGGAAAGTCGCAGCTGGTGATTCGTAAAGTTTAGAGCTTTGTGGGTTCCACCGGTGAGCATGTCGTGGTATTTCATAATTTGGTCAGCTTACTGAGGCCAGTTAAATTTTCTACGCTTGATTGGAATTTTTTGCGACCACAAAATTCCATAAATTACTTTATAGATATGCTGAAGATGGAAGTAAGGAACTGTCGCGGCCTTGCTAACAACAGAAATGAATGGAGGAGAATTGTTGAGAAAGCGAAAACCCATCCCGGGTTGTAGAGCTGAATGATGATGATGACTTTATAGATATTTTATTGGGACTGGCACCCGCTACAGAGACTTTATATATGAGTGAACTATGCGATGTTTTTTTGATTATGTAGTAAACTGTCAGCACAACTATCTGCAAATGTTTGACTTAAAAAGCTCTTCCACACCTCCGCTATTAGATTAATAATTTCCTTTTTTAACGTATAGTCATACAAAGCTTAGATGGAGAGATCAAGTGGAGTAGGAAGGTCTTTCTTCCCTTGGAGAGACTAACTGGAGATGGCGCGCAAAGCAAGGGCGTCTGGCTAAAGATATTGAGGACGGCTGTAACCCCTGAACGGGTTTTGATGATCAACTAAAGTAAGTAATTACAATATAACAGTTTGTTTTGCAAATATCTTTCAAAATAAATTTTTGAAAAATATACCTCTTTCTATATTGGTTTTGAATTTTCTTTCCTATTTGAACTGCTTGCACTGCTCGGTGCACTGCTTAGCTTTTGACTTCAGTGGTACAAAAGTATTTAAACTCAGTAAAAAAGCATGACTCATTTTCATTTGATCTGAATGAATTCTCCCGTAATAGGAAACTTATACTCTGCGTGTTAAGTAAGACTTGCCCTTATACCCGCACATCCTACTTTTGCTCACTGTAGCAGTACTCTGGAACCTCCAAACAAATACCAACAAAGCTGCTTTCAAGGATGCTGTACATATATATATACCACATTGCAAGTTCTTCGTAAAAAGCATTTAAAAATCTTTTATGCATATTTTATGCCTTGCAACAATGAGGAGAACTATAAGCTGCTAAGCGGTTGAAAGTTGTGTCCGGGGTGAATGTGTTGCATTGAAATAAAAACAAAAAAGGGTTGGAATGGAAAGTTAAAAAAAAATCATTAATATCCGAATGCTCTAGAATAAGTTTTATATATGTTAAAATAGGCGAATTTTATAATTTTTTTTTAATCAAGAAAGTGATAAAAAATTTAGTAAACTCCGTTTATTTTTGTGTTTTATTCTCAACGAAAACTTTTAAAACTTGTTTTATTTACAAAAAAATGAAATTATGGACGATTTTCAAACAGAATTTTTGTTATTAATTCTCTTGTACAAGTTTATTTTTTCGAGTCTCCATAAAATGAAAATTTTTTATGAGCTTATAAACTCAATTGTTTTGAATCTATGTCAAGTTTGATAGTGAAATTTTTATTTAAAAATTCTATAAATCGTAAAGCCATTATGATAATAAATTTCCAGCAAACTTGTGTAACTACAATTTAATTTTTTTTTGTGTTTTTAGATAACATAATCAAACGTAAAATTTTTCTTACGTTTTACAATAAATTAAACAATAAAAAGCTTCACGACATCTCTAGGATAAAAGGCAGCAAAATCGGATTTTCCTAGTTACATTTTTTTCGAAACTCCAAACTCTTATTGTCGGGCTTGGTAGCGTAGTCGCAGCGTACTCGTCCTTAACCAGGAAGGTCTGTATTTCAATTCTACCCTGCAGCGCTGGAGCATTTGCCTAGCACTGGCATAGCTAGCAAATAAATAGACGCTATTTGCCTAGCAAAATCTATTAATTAAAGAAACAGCCAAAGGATTCGGCTATTAACTGTAGGACCTTTTGCTCTTCGAATAGTTGTAACTGGAGATATGTCAACGCTCCTCCTCTGGAGCGATGACCATAGTCATCAATTTAATTATTTAAAATTTTTTCTGTGCTCAAAAAAAGAAAGTATGCTACAACATTCCTGATTAAAGGAAGTATTTTTCTTGGAATCTATTCTTCATATATAATCCTTACTATTAAGTTTAAACACCAAACAACTTCAAGCTGTATCTCAAGATTATTCCACGCTACAAACTTAAGTGCAAAACTAAAAGACTTAAATCTTTGGGAAATTTGTAAGAAAAAGCAGAGTAACTGACAGACTGATGAAAGCGCTAAAACAAAATGCAAAGAGCGCGAAACAAGAAAGTGAAATAAAAACGGAAAGCATGTAGCCGGAAGTGTTCACATGTAAATTTTATAATTTCCCAGGCGCCATTGTTGCTGCTGCAGTCGTTGTTGCCAATGGCAGCCATGTCAGTTGGTTAAGTGCCAACAATGCCAACATATTTTACGATCCCGTTTCCTATACAATATATACACTCTGGCCCTGGCATTCTCCTCCATTCTTATACTCCAACCCAATGTGGTTGCTGTTTGGCATCGTTTGAATTGACTGCTGCAGAAATGCAACAGTTTTACTCTCATCAAGTTTATATTTATCGAAACATTTAACTGCGATAAGTGTGAACATATTTCATTTGCAACTATGCAATTAATGGCATCTATATCGATATCTATAGCATTGGAGAGCAGAGAATGCAATGCAGTGGCTGACCTTCAGCTTAACTGCACTTGCTCGTAGGACACTAATTGCCATTGGTTAGATATTGGAATGAATTGTAAATGTAATTTGAATTTGCAATTTAGCTAATTGCTGTGGCATTAGCCACAACTTTAAAATAACCAAAATAATCTAAATTTTATGAGTTCATTGTTTTGTGTTTGCCGCAATGCAAAAAAACAATGATTATATATTTATATAAATTCATTATTTATTTGCAATAGGTTTTTGGAAATGTGCAATTGTTATTGTGAAAAAAGGAAGCAGCAGCATCATACTAGCTATAAACCAAATCCCAAACGGCCTGAATGTTTAAGTTTGGCGTTTGAACGTTACAAATGCAAATTTAATGGCCCAAAGGAGCTGCGATAAAGTTAGAGAAAATTTTTTAATCTAAGTTGACTACGACATAGCAGTTCATTAACGGGAGGAAGTGTTTGTGCAAAGGTGACCTCTAAATTAAATCGAGTCAAGCATACATAAATACGATAAAGTGTAAGAACTGCATCAAATTCTCATAAAATAGATTTTTTGCTGACGAATATGTTAGAAAGTATTGATTTTAAAGAAAAAACTGTATATCCTAAGTATATTTTTAGAATCGCTTTACATAAAGGGTTGTCCATTTTGTGTTTTGTCTTAATATATAGTGCATTACTTGCTGTGAATTATAGAGTATTTACTTTACTTGACTATAGTTGGCCATTACAACTCTTTATCAAGTTACACCAAACCTCACTAGCTCTCCCCAGGCACCCCTGCTTTGCGCGCGCCTTCTCCAGTTGGTCACTCTAAGGGAAGATAGGTCCTCCTTCATTTGGTCTCACCATCTGAGCTTTCGTCGTCTTCGCTGCTCCATCGTCGTCTTTCGCATTGAAAGCCTTCTTCCCTGAAGCGTCTTCCATCATACGAAGGATTTCTCCAGATGTTCTCGCAGATGTTGTGTCATCATTTCGTTCATCGATAAGCTTATTGCGCTGCTCAATGTCATTCTGCTAAGTCAAATCAACTTCTTGGGACTACCGAACTCAGACAGTTTCGCGTAGAGGCGATTATTTCGTACTTCCAGCTCTACCCAATTTTTCATGGACTAAAAAATAAAGTTTGTAAAATGATTTAGTTTCTTTCAAAATTTAACGATTTCAAAAAACACATTTTGAACTTTTATAGCTTTTTAAAGTTTTGAAACTAAACTTGAACTTGAAACTACCGCAAGAATTTAGCTCATTGATTACCCATATTTTATGCAGTTGATTTAAAGGCACGGCCTATAAAGGTTTTTGGCCTAAAACTACACAGCGTTATTAAACTAAATTTCATAGTTAACAATCACTTCCTGACCGGCTCGTTTCTCTCCTACCATTGTGCACATTTCATTAAATATTTAAGGCGAAACTTTTATGTTTGTTGGCTTCACTTTGAAATTGATGCGTCGTCGTTGCCTGTAGCTTCCTGCCTAGCTTTGAGAGCTAAGTAAACAAACAGTCAAAACGACATTTAATGCTTGTATATTAAATTTCGACGCTCTATAGTTATGGTTATAGCTGTGGTACACCATTGCCGCCTTGTCGCCATGTCGCCATGTTGGGATGTCGCTTTCATTGACAATGAATCCCAGCACGTTGCCTGAACCAGTCAAAGCGCAGTTGGCGGTCTTTGTGGTAAACTGTGGCTGTCTCTGGCTGTCTTTTGGTCTGGCTGTCGTGCTTAGTTCCACTAAGGTGCGATTAAAGTTAAAGTGCGCAACGTTTTTAAAGACGCCGAGCAGCCATTGTTAAACTGTTGTTACAACACACACACATTGCCACAATATTACAAAAGCAACACTCGAGGCGCCACGAGAGCAATGCATGAACTTGCACTTGAATCCAATGGCGTGAGCAAATACTGACGCACAGCACAAACACAACACACACACACACACACCCACTACACACACGCACACACATAAATGAGCTAGTGCGGCAGCCATTAAATAAAACTTTGCAACGCGTTGCAAGCAGTTAAGTTTTTATGTGTTTGGCCTAGACGACAGACTCCGCCATTTTAATGCAGAGCCGTTTAACACTTGCCGCAAAAAGTTTTTTAACGTCGTGTCAATTTAAGCTGCGGAAATATGCTACAAATGATGTGTATAGTAAAAACTTTAAGAGCAGCCAAACAAAGCCGCTAGACAGCTGTCAACCAACAAGTCCTCTGTCCTGGTGCAAAAGCAGTGCAAATGTCACTTCCGGCTGATGATTGATAGTCGACAGTTGTCCTACTGTGCCATACGGTGCCGTGCCCAGCCAGCACAGTAGTGCATGGTGGCTGACAGGTGTTGTTGGGCCAAGCTGCCATTAGCGGTAAGTTACATGCCATAACATACACTCACGAGGGTGGGACGAGCAGTTTTAGCCACAGACAAAGAAAATACGTGAAAAAAAAGTCAAAATGGTATGGAATTTATGATTTATAATCAAATTAATGGTTTTTGTCTGATATATATAAAACAAATTAATATTAATAGAAAGTAACGTAATCTGAAAAATTTTCGCTTAACTCGTATGGAGCGCGCTAATTTAAAGGAGAACAGCGCAGAAATTGATTTCAACAGCACGCCCCACTGATTAAACTTTTCGTTAGGTTTTTTATCGAAGCAACTCCGAATACTGCCGTATTTATTTGATTGAATTTTCTATAAATTGTTGGGGCTCCAACAGATTTAAATCCATAACAGGTTTTCCAGAAAAATAGTGTAATGCACCTTCCTAAATCAAACTTTTCTGAAAAAGTTATTCAACTTCATTTTAACAAAACAAATTTTGTAATATATTTCGTTCAATATATCAAATATTATTTAAAAATTTTTTTTTGTAAGTGTGGATATGATAATTTTTGCTCTTCAGTCCTTGTCTTGTAGACTTTGCCATACAATTAACTTCTCTAAGTGATCTTAGAACATATCATGGCGTTTTTTTGCATAAGCTAGCTCGGTTTCATTGACACCAGCACACTGAACAAAGTTTTTGTTGGCATTACATGCAGAGTAACTCATAATTTTAAACCTCCATCAGTACCGTTTTGGAAATACAATTACGCATTGCACGACCGTTTTTGCGACTTATGCGCAAACTATAATAACCTTAACAATTTACTATCGTATAAACGGTCTATTCAACTCATCTTTTTGTTCCTCTTAACTCAGCTTCGTTAGCCAATTCCAGCAACTTTGACTAATCACAAACTATTACCCCAATGTCTATTCAAATAAATATTGAAGTTTTTCGCTTAGTACATCTATAACTGCACACACAGCCCTCGTATGCATAATGGGCATAGCTATAAACGTGTCAACATGACGCATACGTAATTTGTAGCGGAACCAAAAAAAAAAAACAGAACGAAAAAAACAATAGAAAATTATGAATAACAACATGCAACTGTTGACGAAGGTCAAGTTCAGCATTTTTGGCATCCAAATTGTCGCGGGCCCTTAGTGTCAACTTAAATGAGCAGTGACAATGTGGCGTATACGTTATGCCCTACCATTTGTTGGCGTAACGTAAAGGAAAGTAACGTAACGTTAGCATGCTCTTGCTTGCTTTTGCGCGCTCTCTCGCCAAACTCTCGCTCTCTTACGTACGCTCAATTGTACTGCCGTCTATAAATGAAGAGTCCACAGCTTGGAGTCAAGCAGTTTGCTATCATTCGCGCTAGAACACGGTTGCCTCGGCTTTTAATTTTTTTGCGCCTCTCGTCGTCAGTTTGCTACGTTTTGTGCGTCCGTTGTGCGTTTATTTTAAACTTGATACGTTTTTTGTTGCCTACTTTTTAGCGCGCGCGTGGCGTTAGTTGAGATTGTGCTTATCGCTATCGGGGCTTTTGTGCTTTACGTGGCGGCGCATTGAAATGCCGTCGGTATATAGCTGGCCAGCTGGTAATTAAATCAGCGCCTCGTTTAAGCGCGCACACAACACGTTAATAAACATATCACACTCGGTAAACATTAGCCGTAAATAAGTACCAGCAAAATAGCTACAAGAACAGCAACAACAGCAGAAGCATTAAATTAAAATGTTTTGGATTTTACGTCGCACGGGCGCTGCCAATTTCTTCAATTCACTGAACAATAACTGCAGCTTCTCGAAGGGCAATGCCGGTAATGGCAATAACAATGGCGGCGGCGGCTCAAATGGCGGACACCATAATAATACGCAGGGTAAGTTAATACGAGCATGTGCAGCCAATTATATTATCAAATTTTGGCCAGCCAGTACACTATAATTGATTGTTGGGTCTAATTACTTGCACATTAATCAGCAAAAGGCCAGCTAATTAATCGGCTAACCCTTATTCATTGTCAGCATAGCCATAAACTTGGTTACAACTTGGCATAATCAGCATACATTCACATACACCCGCACACCCGTACACACACACACTCTCTGCTACATCACACTCTACCTCGAATCACAAATGCCGCTTAAATAATAAATGCCAAACAATGAAGCCAAAATCTTTAGCATAAAAACCACTTAAAATTCCAGACTTGAATGGGACTCACTCAGGGTTGTGACTCCTTTTGGCATGTTTTTGTTGTAGCTGTTGTTGGTGTTAGTATTTGGTGTTTGGTGTTGTTGTCACTGCTGCTGATAAGCAACTCATACGGCATGCAGTTGCTTTTTGGTGTTGTAATCTAACAAGTTAATTAAAATTCTTCAAATGACTTGTGGCATTTATTATTGTGGCTGCGCTGTTGTTGAAGCTGTTTAAGGCTGCGACTCATGGCAGCACAGTACTGTGACACGAAATAGGAGCACATATTTGTATTGAAAACAACACCAAAGCCTGAAAGTTTTAGTTTTTAATCACATCAATTTACGGGTTAGTTTCAAGCAGTTCTCACTATTAAAATGTAGTTAACTTTAACTTTGATACTTCATTACTGACAGCTGGCAGAAATTTGGCAAACTAGTTAATGTCCAATTAATGCTATAAAATCCTTACATTTTTAGTTCCTTTTGATTTCGTATCTTATTTAAAGTGTAGTTACAAAGTAGCTTTTAACAAACATCGGTTTTAATTACTTCTCCATATAAATACATCACCGTTTATGGGGGACTTTGTATTAAAATCGATGAAGCAAACTTTACAGAAAAATAAATCAATTTTTTTATTTCTTATTTATTTATTATTAATTTAGAGGGTACAACTAGTCCTGCTGACCACGTTAAAATTAAGAAATATTTTATAATAACGAAGAAAATATAATATAAAACTAATCGGTGTTCCTATCCTGATGTGTGAATTTTTTATAGACAGAATTTAGTACAAGAACGCAATTTTACTGTGAACTTCACTTATAAAGTATGCAAGTCATTCACTAAAATTAAAAAACAATAATATATATTTTTAAATAAAAAAAAAATATAATTTTGTTTTCTTATTTAAATAGTCAAGCTGTTGAAATTTAGCATAACGTCAAAAAAAAACAAGGCAAAATACTTGTAATAAAAAATTATAAAAAATAATTATTTAATTCGAGATTTGCCCTTAAGCGTCAAAATTTAGAAGATATTAGTTTTATTATTTTATAATTGAAACCCTCTTTTTTGTCTTTTATAAGCTAGAAGCTATCAATCTATCATGAAGTCAAAAAAAAAAATATAATAGGCTTCTATCAACAAATAAATAAAAATAAAAAGCAAGATAATAATATAAATAAAGTGTTCAACTTTAAAAAATATCGTCTTTTAAAGAAGGCAAGATATTTTTGAAAAGAAATAAGGTAACAAAAATGATTATTAAACTCGAGTTTTTGACTTTTAGTGTGAAGCCCCCTTAAATTGTAAATGAAGATATTAGTTTCAAAATACTTTAAATATTTATTATATTAGAAGCTTATTAGTCTAGCCATGAAGTTACAAGGAAAAAAAATATATTAAAAACCAAGATAATATAAAATCTTGCTAATTTAAAATATACGAATTCAAAAATATAAACTCTCCAGATTCTTCAGCAATTTTGAATTAGAAAATTTTAGAATAAAAAAATATATTTTCAAGAATAAATGTACTATGTTCATTTTTTACCATAGTCTTTAATAATTTTGTATAGTAAAAAATAATAAGTACGAAGAAGGAAGTTATTTTTGATAAGAAATAAGGTATAAAAAATCATTATTTTGTGAAGTGAAAATACTAAATATTCAAAAAAAAAACTCCAGTTTTTTTTTGTTAAATGTTCATTTAACAATAAAAAATTATTTATAATATCAACTAACTGAAAAAAAAATTAAGTTATAATAAAAAATTTAATAGGAGTATGTTCGCCGAAATATATTTTACCCATTTTACAATTATAATTGCTTATAAAAGGGTTGCAAATTCGTAAAGATTGCACCTTCGCTTAGTTTATCATTTCCAAATGTCTATTAATTCTCCAATAACAATTTGATTAGCTTTATGGAAAATATCAAGGATCTAAAAAAAACATATTTTTTAGTAGTGTTCCACTTTCAACTCGAGTTAGAAATTGCATGTCTGCATAGAAGCATGTGCTTGCATAATGCACTTTAATGAGTGCTTGTAATGGAAACCACACAAAATCACATAGATCTGTAGGGCATCCTTGTCCAAGCGCATAACAGGCCTTTGAGAAATTTACCTCAGTTTACTTAATCGATTATCCTTCAAACGCAAACACGATGAGTATCTTGACGAGTGTTAGTATATACCGGCGGAAGTAAGCTCAACTTCCTAATTAACTGGATGCAAATGACTTATCAAAAAGTCATTTTTGTTTGATATCTACGCTGTCACTATTATTCGTTGTCACAGTTATGCCAAGTAATTAAAAATATAATTAAAAAATCGCTATTATATGGCAGACTTCTGCTACTTCTGCTTACACTTAACTTGTACATCATATTAACAATCCAAAATAGATACACTCGGACATACGAATTTGTCTTTGAATAATCATAAAGACTTAGCTGAATGTACTTTTTTGGTGCTTTTTTATATAACAAACTTTTCTTTTTATTAAAATTTAGACACCACCAATACTATTTGTTGTGCTAATCATTGTCTATTACATCATAATAAAATTTGTTGTTATTCAAAGAAACATAAATTGTACTGTCATTCCAAGAAAAACAACTTTTTGTTAATTTTTTCTTATCAAAGAAATAAAAATGGTTTGATTTCGACGAAAATCAACTTGTAGCATAATTTTCAGAATTATACTTTGAATTTCATATTGAAGCCATTAAAAATGGTTTATAAATTGTCTACAAAAAGTAAGCCCCATTTGTGTGTCATAAAAGTCACTGTTTCTAATTCTGCGAGCTGCGCTGTATATACAAAAAAAAAACAACCCATAGCATATGCTTACAGCAAAGAAAAAATACAACAAGAGAAATCGTAAGAAATAATGAGCCGAGTGCGTGCATGTATCTGTGTGTATTTTTGGCGTATCTGTGTGTGATATATGTGTGTGTTGCTGTGTCTGCGGGTGCTTGGTTGTGTGTGTGTATGCGTGTACGTGTCTATAATGTGCCGCGTGTGCGATTTTCAAAAACACTTTAGGCTTTACTCTAAGACGATTTCAGCGTAAGCGCTTAACATTGCCATTACGACTTTAAGAGAATCCCCAAATCGAAACGTTCCGTATATAAAAAACAAGTTAATAAGTACATAAAAGTAATATTGAAATAAGTTGCTGTTAATATTCGTACGCATACGTGCGGTAATCTGATTAAATGCAATTAAAAATAAATATTTGCTTATTAAGAAGGCAATCTGTAAGTCTGAAAAATTAATTGCAATAAATAGCAAAAAAAAATGTTTTCATATGATAAATGAAACAATTACATAACACGTTTTTTCGCAATTAATATATTTTATATGTTGCAACCGGTAATGTTTACAATTTGTTTTTAATGCTTCTGATACACTTTTGATTGCAGGCTGTTGAACGCTTTTGAAAAGAAATTTGTTACTGTAAGATACAATTTATTTTCTGTGGACCCTACAGGCCGATATTCTGGAAAAAAAATACTCGCACCGTAAAATAACTCTTAAAAGTTGATGGGTTGCAGCTATTTTATAAAAGAAATTATTTTATTTAAATTTTTCAAAGCTGATATTTCCGTACGCAATTTTCACTGTAAAGGTTTTTGTTAGTTCCCTTTGAAAAATGTATTAATTTTATACTTATAAATAATTTATTGCATATAACCTGCTTTCACAACCTTGTCGAATCCTTTATATTTATAATTGAATCAAGCGCTCTGTTGTTAAAATGTATAGGACTCTATCAAGTCGAAGCAACCATCCCTGAAAAGACGAGCCACTTGTTCTTGCAATCGTTGTTCACCGTGGAAACGTTGTGACTTGCGTTTAATGGGATTCTTCAGTTCCTTTGGCGACAACTTCTCAAAGCTGAATAGCGGAAAGACATAAGATACTTGTAGTTGAAGCTGCTAAGAAAAAGCTTGATTTTGGAATCTGCCATTTATTCTTGCCCATTTTCTTGATCACCTTGCGTGGATAGCTATCAGTAGCAGTAAGCAGATGGCTCATCGAGCGTACCATCGTCTTTGCGGTCAGCGTAACCTCCACAAGGGGCGATTAAAATTTTGGCCTCTTTTATAATTTTCCCATCTTGAAGGAGGTCTGTCCGTTGACCCGAAAGAAAAAGTTTTCTAAGGCTTATAGTTTCATTTACAAATATATAAATTTGTCCATTGACAAGTTATCAGGATATCGAGATAGATATTCGAGCATTTATTTAAATGTAATTAATTGAAGACTCGCAACCACTTGTCAATTGTTTACATCAGAGTAAGCTGCATTGGCTCAGTATGACAAAATAAGGTTTGGCCACCACGGTCATCGAATTTGACTTTAGATAACATTTTTAGCGACTATTTATTGCCTGAGCGCGTTGTAGCTCACTTCTCGCCCTGAAAAACAGTTTTATATGAAATGATGCAAACCAAAAAGAATCGTGTAAGTATAGAAGGATAAGCATCAAATGTTCGAAAACTTGGCATAAAAAGAAATTAAAGTAATAAGCTTTATCATTAGTTTTTAAACATCTTTCCTTACCATCTTTCCATTAACCAAAAAGTTCTGCCTCAATATTTTGAATAAATGAGAGCACCTTTAAAAACTCATGAAAAAATAGCTGACAATAAAGTGTATTCAAAATTAGCTCATACTCAAGAAAGCTACTTGCCATTATCGGCGCACAATTTTTATTTTTATTTAATATTTACAATTTCCGGCAAATAAAAAGGAAACGAAATTAAAAAATTAAAATTGCATTTATCACGGTTTCGCAAGCACACGCACACATAAAAGCTTTTGTCAACACTCACACATACGATATGTATACCTACACACGCACATCGTTATGCAAATTTATGGCAAAATGCGCACATATGGCCCCAAAAATTAACCGATAATTATGACAGCCATTTGTCATTTATAATAATAATATGTGGCAGCAATCAATTTGCAAATATTGTAACTTTAATACAAGCGCAAACAATTGTATATGCACGTATATGTATACAAGTGTGCGTGTGTGTGCGAGTGTGTGTATAGTGTTCCGGCTTACAAATGCTGGCCAATTAGTTGCATACGCTTAGGCGTCGCCAAACGCATGAAATTTGCCACTTTTTGTGCTAGATTTTCAATGAAATTTTTGGTTGCAGGCATCATTAATTCTCGTATAAGTTCTTCTCCGGAGTGTGCGTGTCAGCTGCGGGCTATGTAACAAGCGCGTGTTTATATAATACATAAATCATAAATTATAGGCCAGCAAATTCGTTCGGCAGTTTTGAAAATCTTCATATATATATATATGAGTATATATATGTGCGCACTTGGAATATATGCTTTTGGTATTTCTTGGAAAATTATTAGGCATTTATCTTGCGCATTAATAATGTTAGCTGTCTGCTGCCAGCCCAGGGCTACTAGCCACTAATACATCTTGCTTAAAGTGCGAGCGACCCTACCTTTTTACTACATATATCCTGGCCATGTGATTTATATTAGTTGCCCTAACAAGATGCTGCTACTGCTGGTGCTGCTGCTGCCTGAGGCACATCATTTGTAATAATTTGTTGTAATTCTAAAACATAGAGTCAAAAACTTTATCTTGGCGCTCGCGATTATGAGTCATTTTTGGTTATCGCTTAAAGAAATTATGCTGCGTTTACACTGCATTCAAGTAAGGTCAGAAAATTTCATAGTGTTCTCATTCAGTCTCTGGCACACTGCTTTAAATTAATTTAAAAATATAATTTTTCGGCACTCCAAAGCCAGCACATGGGGATATCTGCTATATGTTATTGTACAGCAATGTAATGCGGTATATCTTACTTAGCACTTCAAACTTTAATCTGGACTCCAATTCTTTCTTAATGGTCTAGTATATATGTGATAGAATTGAGATTTCACAAAACAAATCTTAGTAATAGCTTCGCACTATACGAGTTAGTTCAAATAATTTGCAAATAATTTAGTACTATGGATCATAATGCTTTTAGAACTCATAACATACTTTACTTTATTTGGCCATCACAACCCGCTATCAGATTAGCATCAACCTAACTCGTTTTCACCAGACGCAATTCCTTTGAGTGTTCTCTTACACTTGCTCTTTCCGTTTGCTATAACCTGAGAGTCTAGGCGCTGTGTATCCTTGTTTGTAGACGGCATAGCAGTCTATGACTTTGTCATAGCAACTAATACAATTCGAAAATTCACGGAATAAATCTAAAATTTAATAAAATTTTTAATCATAGAAAGTAAAACGAAGAATAATGATTTATATAAGTTGAATTAATTTAAGAAATTTATTACATTTAATCTTAAGCTTTTAAATACATGTAAAAAACTCGTTTCTTAAAACTCACCTGCATAAATTTAAGTTGAAAAATGTTAATATATAATAATTATGTTTATTTATATAACTACTCGAATAATACCTACTCAAACAAAACCTTGAAAAATTTCTCTTTAACTATAGTCATCTCTCCAATTTGTAGTCGAACCCAAACCGTAGGGTCTTTAGCTGAAAAACATTTAACTAACTTAAAATCTAAGGTAAATAGCGTCTATTTTTTAGCTATCTGTGCCCCCAATAGACAAATGCACCAGTGCTGCAAGGTAAAATCGAACGAATTTATTTTTCTTTTCTTAAACACACCTGGCAAATTAAATAAGGCAAGTTACTAAATTGAAAAGAAAGTCATTTTATAATTATGACAATATTCGGCACGTATCCGTCGTCCAGTGTAAACCAGGCATAACTTTTGCTTTGGCTACGACTTTAAGGCGCGCTGTTGCCATTTATTTGTGTCATAAATTTCAATCTCTGCCACACGTTGCACAAACAAAAAGCCAGCGGCAGCAACAGCGCAACGCAAACAGCCCACAACACACACACACCCACACACATACATATGTAACAAACATAGATACACACACACACACACACAAACAATAGCCAAAGCAAACGTTGCGTTAAATGCTTTGCACGCCAAAGTGTTGCATACTTACGAGCGCTGACGTTAGTGCTGAATCCAGCTTTGGTCCTCGCCATAAGGCGGCATATAGGGATATATGGCTATATGGCCAAATGGCACTAGAGCGTATATTTTTTAGCCATAAAATTGAGTTTTAGCCTAGTTTATGCGCTAGCGCGCGTTCTTTCAACATTTTTGCGCTTGCTCGCGGCTCAACAAATGCTCTGCGCTCATGTGTATGGTGTGGGTGTGTCAGCAGTGTGTATGGGTGTGTGTGCGTGAGTGTGAGTGGGTTAAAGTGCATGGGTATGTGTGAACGCTTTCAATATTCATGAATGCTTTTATTTACTCGTTTTTGTTTTGGCTGCAGTCCCAACAACAACAACAACAATAACAGCAACTTTAACACAAACGAACAATGCATGGGCAGTGACATTTTATTTATATTTGATTAACTTTCTAGATGAACTTTGTTTTGCACCCCAAACACTGCGAGAAATAAGTTACTAACATTTTGACAAATTAAATATGAAGGTTATGCGCCATCAAATTGATTAGCATTAGTAATCTTTGGATTTTACCGAGGTGAGGCACCGATTGCTGCGCATAACCGTTTATTGTACGGACGACTCGACAGCTAGAGTAACTGTGCAAGGCCAGGCCGTCTCCAATCAAATACCGATTGTAAATCAAACTGCTATGATTTTCCTCTTAACTTGCAATATTAAGAAATTTGATATTTTAAAATGTCGGAATTACATTGGCCGCCAAGAGAAAGCAATTGTGAAACTTTATTTCTATTTTTTGTTTACACTTTTACCAGTTCTTTAGTTACTTTCAGAATAGCCAAGTGTGAGATGAAGTAAGATTACTTAACTTATATTTTGCATTGTAATTCAAGATTGTCGGCGTCCGATTTCAGAGTGTTGATCTAGGGTGACATTGAATATTTATTTACAAAATGAAGGCAAAATATTCTCTATAAAGCAACAACATTTAGTGCTAAAAATATGAAAACAGGGATTAGCAGCAAAAAGCATGTTTTCGAAGCTAAAAAAAGAATGTTTATTAATATTTATTAAATTATAAAATAAAAATAGAAAGAATAAAAATAGAAAAAGTTTCATTGGAATTGGTGCAACGAATTGTATACTTATTTATAAAAAAAAAATTAAACCCACTCCATCTGCATAAATATTTTTCAGAATCGGCCATAGGCCTAAGACTAAGTATTAATAAAAAATTTCTTTAGTTTTAACAAAAAGTGTTTCTTGCTTACAACTATATATGTAGGATTTTTCTTGCCCAATTTTGAAGACCAGAAACATAAAGTTTAAAGCTTGTGCAAATATAGGCTATCAAAAACTTCACATATTTTTAGAAGAAATAATAAGTGCATTATAAAAAATATTAATTATATAATCGATTGACGCATTCTAAAAAACATGTCTGTCAAAATTCTTATTATATTTTTTTTTGCTGTTTATTTTTCAAAATGAAAGTGTATGGACAGATTGATGGACGTCTATCCTATTGAATCGTCCATGGGTAGCTTGAACCTTTTCAAGTAATTCGTAAAAAATGTTGTGAGGACGAAAGCCGACTCAAAATCAGTTCAAGAAAAACTTTTAAAAGTGCATTAATCTATTAAAAATGAGACAATATCCTTGTTGCAAAATAATTGAACAATTTTTAGAAATTTATTTAATTTATTAAAAAAAAAATCAACCCAACATTTGTTTGAGAATAACTTTAAAAAGTACTTCAATGCATAAAAAAGGTTAGACGAAATCGTTGTTGCAAATCTACTTGAAATTTCTTAGAGATTTATCAAAAAATAAAACAACTCACGATTAGTTGAAGAGAAACTTTCAAAAATGCAAAAATCTAAATCTAAAAAATCTAAAAATTCTTAGAGATTTGTTAAAAAAAAATCATCTCAGAATATGTTGGAGAAAAACTCAACTATAAAAATTACATGAAATCCTTTTGGCAAATCCAAACATCTCCTAAAAATTGAATTATTTATTACCTAAAAATAAGATACAACTCTCTGTAAGCCTTATCAATACAAAATTATCAGTTTCTGGAAGCGCAATATTTTTCTGCAACAATGGAATTTTGAGCAGCAAATATTAATTGATATTAATCATTATGATTTTTTTCAAACGTTTGAAGACAATCAAGCCACTTAAAATGCGTTCATAGAATAACTGAAGATAAAGTCGAAAAATACTCATTAAAAACTGTATCGAAGTAAAGAAAGGAAACCATTTTGCATAAAAACGATTACCCATACAAAACACCTTTCCTTATTAAAGGAAATATTGAAATATTTGGGGCTTGGTATATTTTGCTCAGTGTACAAAACCACTCATAGGCATCAGATTGCCGCGTTTTGTTTGCCTAAGTTATTTTTATTTACTTTGCCCAGAAATGCATTGGATATTTATTTCCGTTGACAATTTTATTGCCACTTCTCAAGATAAACAAATAATAAAACAGGATAATATTGTTCAACCAGCATTATTGTCTTCCAAATCGCAGAATCCTACAAAAGCCGATGGCAATTAAAACAACACTAAATTCCATATAACGAGCTGCTAATTAACACGCTAAATCATTTACCAAGCCAGATAAATCCATGGCTTCAACATTAAAGCCATAAATACAAACTTATGGCCTACAAAGTCCTATCTATATTTATATATATAAATTCAAAGTATAGTTGGGTGGGTACCTATAGCAAGTTTCCAAACAACTATGCGCCAAAAATTTATTGTGCTCGACAAAACACAAAGGTTGTAATAAATCAGATTTTATCACTTCGCGCCTTGGTGCTCAAGGCAGGCAAAAAGTTTCCGAAAATGACACAAAAAAAAACGACGAAAATCCGTAACCGGCCAAAAAGCCGTACAAAAAAGCGTGTGAAGAGACAAAGCACCGTACTAAAAGCACATAAATTCGGTATTACGGCCTTAAGCGCAAACATTCTCAGTTTTTGGTACTCACTCACAAAGGAGTTAAGGCAAAAAAAAAAATCCCGAACAAAGTTTGAGAATTGTTTGAAAAGCAAACATATTGAGTTCTATGCAAGTTGGGCTTATACAGCAAATCACATAAAACTAGCACGTAGCAATAAAAACTTTTGTCTACTTTCGAGGACCCCGTTTCAGTGACTGCTGGCTGTGCAATTAATAAAAAAAAAATTGATATACGTTAGGATAATGAAATTTCTTTTTGATATCTCTTCCTTTTGCAGACAAATACGTTAAGAGGCCGCCACGCAAGGCCTATGGGCGTCTTAGTGCCGAGGCCGATGATGTCGTGTCACTGAGCCATAAAATCGATGATCCCTTCGATGAACTTGACAATTTTGAAATGCTTGCACCTGGCAGCGGCAATGCCAACGCCAACAACGGCAATAATAATGGCAACGCCAATGCCAACTCCAATGACGAGGCCAATGGCAATGAGCATAACGCCAATCTGGCAACGCTCAATGGAGCTGGTCTTGCGCTGTTACCTTGTAACGATGCCGATTGCCAAAATAATTTTGTGGTCGAGAGCGCGCTCTGTGAACTTGGTCTATGCGGTGTCACTGGTAATGTGCGTGATTACAAAGGCAAGGCATCAAAGCACCTGTCAACGGTCACATCAGCCACATCCTCATCGAAGGAAGTCAACGAGAACACAATAAACCGGCTACACGCGTTGGCCATGGCCGACGACGACGATGATTATGGTAAGTGGCCATCAGTGAACACCAACCAAACTCAAAAGCTACAACTAAATTTGTTGTTGTTGTTATTGTTGTCGATGTAACTCTAGATGAATCTCTTACATGCAATGTATGCGACCGTGCGTTCCACTGTCATCGTCAACTGGCCTCACATCAACAAAAGAAACGACACTTTGGGTAAGTGCCAAGCAAGATATCGGATGTGCTTTCAATGTATACTATACACCAAGCGACAGACGCCGCTTTGTAATTAAAGTACTGTCGCATACTCATTAGTTTTGCTGTCCTGTTTGTTTTCCATATTGTCGTTGCCGTTGTTAATCCTGACTCTGCCCTCCCATCCACAGCTGCAGCGGCTGCGACAGTCTGTTTCCGTCACTGATGCTACTGGAACATCACAAGGAGGAATTTGAGCATTGGAGTGATGATGAAATTGGTCGACGCATTTGTTGCCGTCGCAATCGTTGCGATGACGATTACTTTACAGACACGGACTCATTCATTAGTGATGCCGAGAGTGAGGATCTCGAGCGTTTGTTGTAAATACGACAAAGGCATGAGCGCATCAGAGGCAGAGGAAAAGTGACACTGTAGCTGCTAGCAGTTGGCCATGGGATATGGTATGAATGTGGTAGGTACATGAAAATTAATCGTACAGCATTGTTCTTACTTTAATTAATTGGAAGTGTATTATTTTCGGATAATTACTTTTAAAGTTGATTTGAAGGGAAATAGATTTAAGATTTTGATGAAACATACTAAAGCTATCAGCTGAAGCTTGCGAAATATTACAGAGACCTGGCGATTGTTAGTCCAAGAACATCGTGAGACAGATAGCTCACAAAAAATAATGTAATTATTTTCGAAAAGAATTTTTGAACATGGTTAGCAAAACAATAAATCCATAATTTTCCAAGCCTCTCATGTTGTATAAGTCTAATCGGGTTCCGAAAGATGACGTTAGAAAGGTGACATTTCGTGCTAAAGGTTGTCTGACAGTTTTGTGATTGGTTCATTCAGTTTTGTTTGAGCGTGTGTCAAAGATGGACACTAGCAAATTAAAAATAGTCTATATTTAATAATCCTGATACTGTAGCAGACAATCAATTTTGGTTTTGTCGATTCCGTTCCGGTATTTTCGATGTCAAAGATGCATCATGCACTGCATGGCCAATTGTCGAAATTGTCGATAAAATCATGGGACATTGTCGAGTCACTGTTTCGATTGCCCAAAAGCCAAAGATTGCAAAAAAAATTGTTGGAACCATTTGAAAACGAATATAAGCTTGATGTATGGGTGAAGTGCCACACGAGCAAACGCAAAAAAAACTCATGGGTCGACCCATTTCTGCAGCAGTTGGTGACTGGCGATGGAAAGTGGATAACTTTCGACAACGTCAAGCTAAAAACGGTTGTGGTCGAAATGCGGTGAGGCAGCGGAAACAGTAGCCAAACAAACTACGATGACGGCCAGAAAGGTTTTGCAAGGTATTAACATGGAATTTTCTGCTATGAGCTGCCCCATATGGAAAATCTCTTACCTCGCAACTGTGCTATCAACAATTGGACCTTCTGAAGGAAGTAATTGCCCTGGAGCCGCCAACTTTTGCCAATAGGAGAGGGATTGTGTTTTGTCATTACAACCCTAGGCCACACACATCGATAGTGAGTCGTCAGAAGTTCAGGGAACTTTGTTGGGAGGTTCCTGTGCATCCACCTTATAGTCCGCATCTGGCTAGACTGATTACCACCTATTCATGGTGAACAATTTTGCTGATGAAAAATTTGCTTCAAGAAACTTTGTGAAAATCGACTGTCAACAAGGGCTTCTATGGGAGAAACATAGTGCATGTTTGACCCAAATCGGACCATTCTTACTATGGCAATAAAAGCTTTCAATTTTAAGCCAAAATAATGGATTTCTTTTCACTTCACCCTATATAAGCAAAACTAAAAATATCTAATAGTTCAAAAGAAATTGAAATAAAAAAGTTTTAGTATACTTCCAACATGTTCCATATTTCTGAAATCAACTGGCACGCCAAAATCGTAAATGACATTATCCGCATCTGATAATCTCATTTGTACTTTGTACACTTACTTTGCTACTTGGCATATGGTTTTCATGTGGCTCTGGACCTAAGTGCCTCTTGAGCAACTCCAACTGAGCGCTGAACTAGCAGGCATTAAACACAGCAAATGCTTAATAACGCCCAAAAGGTACTTTGGAGGGATTGTGAAATGTACTGAATCTTAGAGCGAACTCATTCGTAGCTCTGGTAAAAAGTTATCAAAACGTCACTATTAAGCCATTTTTGATGCAAAACATATTTCAAATAAATATATTTCGAATGTGGTTGGTTTCCGAAATGTAAAGTAAAGAAAACTACAAATTTTTTTTGAAAACGAAAAAGTGCTATTGCAATAACTAAATAGCTCTGATTCTACCAAACATATGCCAGTGTCTATAAAATTTAATTATATAATAAATTATTGTCAATACAACTTAGAAGCTATTTGCCGCTTTTGTCTGGCATCGCTGCTCAATGAGAACACTTGCTGTTTTCTGAAAAACAATTGACTTCGTAAGAGACTTGAGAAGGTTTGTTGATTTTAATCGCCGATTTATATTATTATTCTGCTGATTTTTATTGACACTTTTTCATTTTTTCTTTATTTTCCTATTTAAATTCAAGTCTGAACAACGCTCCTTAATGAAAACGAGGAGAGGCTGAAATAAAAAACTTGTACTTAGACAAGTTATTATTGTTGATTTTAAACGGCGATTTTGGTACATTTGACTTGATTTTAGCCCTTTTTTCAACAGCCCCTGCTTTCATTTCCTATCTAAATTTAAGTCTCATTTGGTGAAAATGAGTTTTAAGTTAACAAACATTTCAAGTTCTGTTGAACATTCAATTTATTTTATTTTATACAATATGGAGCAAACTTGTTAAAGTCAGAATTTTAACAAAAGGGTTTGCCTGCAACCACAACACTAATAATTTAGGTCAGTTTTGTAGCAAATCCCTTGTGGCATATCAAGGTCCTTTTTACTTTTTGTGAATTCTTCTTCGTTTCATTAAGATAACCAACTCTGAACAAATGCATTCAAACAATTAATCATCGCAAGGTCATCAGATTAAATTATTTGGGCCTTTGTTTGGATTACGATACAAAAGGCAACGAAAAGTGCTAGAAAAGCAGAGCAAAGGGCCGTTAATTTACATTTTCAACAAATTAACTAAACCACAAAAATTGTTAAAGACCTTACTAAATATGATAAATCTTTAATTTTTATTTTAGAAAAGGCTATTTCTGTGCTTAAGGACAATCGACTGTTGCACAGAGGCAGTAGGCAGAGGCGCAGAGTTGAGCTAAGTGGCATGCAGCATTATATTTTAAAGATCAAATACCAAATGCATACTTTATATATAAAAAACAAGCAAAAAGTTAGCCAAAAAGTAAATTAAAACCAAAAATACTTGTAGACTGTTGTCGCTAAAAAAAAAGAATATGTAAAAAATAAAACTTCATATGGTATTTTTAAAGTTTAACTAAAGACCCCAAAAATTGGTCTAAAAAAATATGTACTATAATATTTTAAATGTTTATGTACTAAATATGTGTAAAGAGCTATTTAAAAACAAAAAAAAAAAACAAAATACACAAGAACAAAAACAAGAAAAACCCGAAAAAATAAATCATATCAAATGTATTAACAATGAAAAACAAAACCCAAACCAGGCAACTATTTATGTGAATATTTGAAAACCGAAAAAGTATTTTTAAAAGAAAAACCAAATAAAAACGCATTAAATATGCAAAAATAAACGACTTTCTTTTAAACAATCTACAGCAGTTTCTTTGGGCATTTTATAATTAACATAATTGAGTCAAATTAAATGCAATTAAAATTAAGTCTAAAATAAAAAACAAAAAATATCTGCTTGGCATAATAAGCGGCGCGAAAAGCTCTTACAGCTGCTCTAAATTAATAGAAAATAAACAAAACGACAGAAAATATTGAAATGAAAATGGGAAATGCAGAAAAAAAAAGAAAAGATGCCCACAAACAAATACGCAGACATAATCGGAAAATAATGGCTGTAGGACATTTGCTAAATTATGCAGCGGGTGAGTTTTTGTGGCATCATTAAAACTTGATTGACTTGGTTTGGGGCCTCTGCGTAAGGAGGCTGGACATGTTTTGGGGGGTGGGAGGCCTGTATAGAAACTTTTTCGGCACTCTTAGCTATTTTTGTATAAAACGCAATTTTCTTTATTTTTATTTTATTTTTTTTTATGTAATAATTTAAGTAATTTGTGCAAAAAGTTCGAGAGTTCAAGCAAGGCGTCGAAATATTTTGCAGACAATTTTAAAGCTATTTAGGAAAATAAAAGTTTTCCTGCGACTTATCAGCTTGATTTTTATTTTTGATACACAAAGCCCACAATGACGTGGGTAATGTATATTTGCCTTAAGTGTGCAGAAGATTGTGGAATAAGGACAGACCACAATTGGGCTATTTGAAGCTGATGAGCTCTGTTTTGGCTATCAGGGTGTGAACATCTTGAACTTTATAACAAGTTGAGCGGGAGATACTCTGCGTAAGTTAAGTACACTTACACCAAAAGCTACAGCTGGAAATCTTATATTTTATTGTGCATTTTCTATATCGCGCTTCACTACTGTATTTGAAAGCACGTAAAAATGGCTTTATTTTATGCTCAAGATGTCATTCTTCCAGCATGAATGCAGTTGGCGCATCAGACACTGTCTGCCACAGAGTATCTCATAGTCGATCTAATCCAAAGTGTTGCACATATTTGTGACTTTTATTTTTGAAGCTTTGTTTTTAACTACATCGAGCTAGAGTTTTTGCTTCCTGTCTTGAATTCTTGGAGCTTTGTGGTGAAACCAAAGAAATACACCAAATGAATGCCCCAAAAACACGTGATGTGCCTACCTCGTGGTATCTTTTGTACTTCGTTTGTGTGTGTGTAGTATCTGTGTGTTGTATTTGGGCGTATCTGTGTGTGTGTTTTCGAATTCTGAAAGAGTCAAAGATAAATAAATAAATATATTGCAACTTTCAAATCACCAAATATTCTTCAATTTATTGAACAATATAAATATTCGTTAAAATTTTTGTTTAAAGTTTAAAATTTTTCTCATAATAATCGCCCTTTAAACAAATATATAATATTTAATATTCGAATCAACAAAAACCCCAAAAAAAATTTTTTTTTCAAATAATGTAGATTAAAAATATTTATTTATTTTTAACAGAAAGAACAGTGTAAATTTATTAAACAATTTTGTAACATTTTTGTTCAATTTTAACCATTTATGTTTGCCGTAACAATTCCTTTTTTTTAGTAATACCAATTACTATATAATTTAATTTTTGTTTTTTTTTTTGGTAGTGAAACTTGCAATATTGAAACTTGCAATATAATACATAAATAATAATATATGCAAATATAATAGCTTTTTCAAAGGCGCAGGAAAAGAGTCCAGATTACAGCAGCTAGCTAGAGATTAATAATACTTTGGAATTCCTTTTAACAACCTAACTAAAATCACAAATAGACTCGAAATAGTCTACAGATTCTAAAATATTTGTCAATTAAAGTAACCTGCATTATTCTAAAAACACTCAACAATCCTTCAAACATTTGATACTTACTATGCAGTATATCCCACAGTCGTTGCCAACGCCCATTTCAATTTTCAATTCGTGTGCATTGAAAGGTGATAAACGTAAGAAAATACATAAAACTTGTTTATATTTTGTTTGCACAAATATAACAGGCATATAAAAGAAAATATGAATTAAATTTATTGTTTATGATTTGCTTTTGCCTGTTGCCTCAAATCACAGCTCGGGTCAACTTAACAAGCGGAAAAAAGGCAAGTATGTTTGTTCCAAGAAAAAGTAAAAAAAAAAAAACAAAGAAAAACATTCACTCAGACAACTTCCCTTGCCATTCATTGTTCCCTTTAAGTTGAACAAAAATTCATAACATTTAAGGGACTACATGAAAAGTTTTTCGGACTAACTTGTGCTAACTGACATTCATTTCACGCAATTCATTTCCTGATTGCATAAAACCTTCAACTAACGCCAACTGACAGCTTACTTGGCCGGCAGGACAGCAGCAAAGTGAGCAGAAAAGAGACTGAAGCATACCAGCTACCATTTTGGTATGTGATTGATGTGAATGGAGCTGCCAACTTTGTTGGTTAACGTTATGCAAAGCGTAAGTAGCGACCTCACATTCACCCGTCGCGTTCAAGCTTATCTATCGTTGTTGTCGCTGTCACAAAGCTTGCCACCTCATTTTATATATATATATATATATATAGCGCTTGTCCCGCAATCCTTGTTGCAGACAGCTTATTTGACATTTTGATAGATGCCAGAGCCTGCAACCTTGTGCCGCAGGAGCAGCCTGTCTCCCCATACACACGGCGGCTTGACCAGCTGACGTTCACTGTAGTCTCAGGCACCACTACAGCTGTTGACAGACATGATGGCAAGCATTAAAATTTGATACAGTTTTATTACAAAAAAACATAAACATTTTTATATGCATGCCGCATATGCATCAACAAATACATCGAAATCATGGCCGCTACACAATGTTTATGTGGCAACATTTCATTAAAGTTGCCTTCAAAAAGCCATTTTAAGCAAATTTACATAAACCATTAAGTCTTCTTTGTTGCTGCACACAAACTGTCAACGCATTTTATTTGCCAATGTCATGGCTGCTGTTACCACTTGATGGCCGGGCCAAAAAACCGTCGCAAAGCTCTACAACAAATATGATTACGGCTGGTAGCGGCTGTTGTCCTTGTATTTTGGTTGGTCGGTTGGTTGGTTGGTTGGTTGGTAAAGCACAAACATGGCATTCGCTAGACGTCAGCTTGGCCCAGCTTAAGCTATGCCAATGCATTTTGATAAACGTTGCAAATGCACTTTGCACAGTATCCGTGCAGCACGCCTAAAAGTAGACAACAGCTGCCAGAGAATGGCTCCAAATTGCATTTACTCTGGCACTGTGCAGCAGTGTGCTCGCTCCACTGGTGAAAAAAAATTGTTTTTTTTTTGGTTTATGTCTCTTGGTAGCAATCAGAGGTGCAATAGCTCACAAGCCAAAATTTAAATTTGTCTGCCAATGTTGCGGTATAATGGGGAAAAAGTAGAAAAATTATAGTAAATTTCAAAGCAAATACGACTGCTAGTTGATTTTGTTTGAGTGGTCTCAATATTTGTGTGATAATGTTGTGGGACAGCGGCAAGAACGATAAGAACGCTTAAAACTTATGTTTGGAAATTTTTTGTTTAAATCTTTCTTCCTTGAAAAATAATGTTTGTAAAGTGAAAGCAACGGACAGAAGTTACAAATCGACTAATGTCGTACCGCTTTGGAAGCATAATTTTAAGTCAATTTATCCCATGGAATGGTTCATACCAAAAGAACATGCTGATATTGTACAAGTTTACATTCAAAATGACTTCGCAATTGTGAATGTCAGATGAAGCAAACTAAGTGAAAGTGTAAATATTAAAAATTGTCGGTTCTATGCCACTGAAAACCCTACGTTTATTGAAGTAGAGCCTCTCTCTATATAATCAAAAAGTGACTGGTGTGGTGTTTGTACGGATATGATCTTCGGTTCCTATATTTCGAAGCCGATAAGGGAGCAACGACAATCGAGTCAAGTCGAGTATTTTCGAGTGAATGGCTTCTGGCGATACACACCATACTACACGACAAACAATGGAATTTTTGCGACCAATGTTCCCCAGACGAGTCATATCGACAAATGGTGATTTTAACTAGATAGCGAGATCACCCGATCTAATGCCATCAGAACATTTTATGTGGCGATACACACTATACGACGCAAAATATTACCCATATTGTATTACCGTAACAATGGAAAATGCCGAAAAAAGAGGACATTTTGTGCTCAAGGCCAAAGCTTGTTACTTGCACGATATCCAAAAAGTAGCTGAAACATATTTTCTGAAACCAAATAAATGATTCTTAAATTAAACACAAAAAAAAAAATATATCATTTATTTTTTTGAAAAACGAAAGAGTATTGTTAAAACTCTCCACAAGCATTTTGTCAGAAACAAGCAAAGAAACATTGACAAAACAGCACTTACTTTTTATATAAGGCATTCTAACATTAACCAAGTACTTTCTGAGTTATTCTCATACTGCCCACTATTTTTAAAACTTTAGAAAAATGCAAAATACAACTTAAAGCAGATGTGTGCATTATATTTTGAAATATGCACAAATATTATTCAAATTGAGGCAACTTAATTTGACCAAATGAGTTAGTTGTTTGGCTTGAACCCATAAGGAACACTCAGGCCATGCTAGTAAAAGATAACAAATAGGCGCTCCATACCCAATTTGTAGACACTTCCATTAGCTAATTAAGTGTCAGTAGCCAACCACAAGACGTTCGCATATGTGGGCGCATCTAAGACCACAAGAACGCAGACAAAAGCCTTGCAAAACGCAAGATACATAAAATATAACATTGTATGGCCTCGAAGTGGCGCCACAAATTGCAAGGCAGCAACTACAACAGCAACAAAAGCAACAAAGTAGCATAAAATTTTTACAAGTTACGTGCTGGCATGGAATCCAGGATCCAACTATTTTTAAGATGAGGCAAACTTTGTTTGTAGTTTTTAAAAAGGCCTTCATACGATTTTTTGGCATTTTTAAGGGAATGAGAGAGTTCAGTGTTTTTTAGTTGCTGTTGACAGTTAAAATGCTTTTTAAGTAAGGGACATTTTTTAAGTTCAATTAGACCAACAACTTAACTTTTAGAATCTTATATACCTTGTGATGGAAATAGTATTAATTATGAACTTGAACATCAATCAGCAAACTAACAAAAAATTGAGTTTTTGCCCCTATTCGCTTATTAAAATATGTCTTAGTTTCCAACAGAATCACTTCATTACAACTACCAAAAAGCATAAATTCATTTACTTCAGTGCCTGTGGCCCTGTTAGGGCTGCAGCTATTTATAGTTTTTAAATTCTCATACGCACTGTTGCCCAGACAAATTTAATTAAAATCTGCTGACTGATTTGTCAAAGAAATACTGATTGTGATTATGATTGCCTTTGCTGTTGCTGCTGCTGATGCTTATTACATAAATGATAATAATAATAATTGTTGGCATAATTAATGTCACACTCAAACATTTGCTAAGAGACAATCAACGATAGGGCAGCAGGGAGGGGCGCTGTAATATAATGTCATTTGCATATTGTAAGTATATGGCGTATTCAGTTAATTAAAATTGCTAAGCCCCGACTTTTGTTTTCCTTCGCGCCATCCCCACCGTGGGCTACATCAGCTTAAACAATGGCGGAAAAGCCAGCCGCCAAGGGCTGACAACAACAAAAAGAAGACAAATCTAGTTACGGCTTAATTTGAATTCTCGCAGTAGTCACGCGCAGACTGACGTATAGACAGACAGACAGACATACTGACTCATCGCTAATACGCTGAGCATGTGTTGGTTTAAGGGTTTTACGTCATTAATTCCCCAGCCACATTGTAAATCAGGATATGCCAACGGTAAGCAGTTAAAAGTTGCACAGAGCTGAAGCTTCAACTAACTGAAAAACTGTTTAACTGACTGATTGAATAAGAGACTGACTGACTGACTGACGGACTGATAAACTGATTGACATGACAGTACGCTGTTTTCATAGTTTACCCCCATCCCCACCTGGTTCCTGGTAACAAAATTTAGTTACATTTAGCTGATTCTCATGAATCTAAAATGCAGGCAAGCGGCAAAGTTTTGCTAGTTGAATGTTTTGCACCACCCCCCCATGCCCCAACGTTACCCAATTGATGAGCACACGTTTACCTGAAAAATTACGTGGGCAGACCAGAAAGTAATTGGTTCATAAATGTGGGATAGTAAGTTATACTACAAAGTTCTCTCATATAACAATTTTTTATCGTTATCATATTTGTCATCTCTCAATTTCTATTACATGTATTCAAACTTTACCACAACAAACTCTTCTTCAAGATTACACACTTTTTCAAGCACTGATACTTCCATATTATCTTTCAATAACAAAATTTGTATATCAGATTTCTCAATAAACTGCGGACACAGATCGCTGGAGCCAATAACCTTTGCTCCTACTCTCTCTCTCTCTCACTTGCAACAACTTTGCTTGTACATGCCTGTGCCTTGTCAGATAATTGAAAACAAGCTAACAAGACCAAGTACTTACTTTAATGGCCATATAGCCAGCTCAAGTGCTCTATAAAATAAGCTTACATACATTAAAGTTTCCCTTAAATTTGGTTTTTTTTTTTTTGAAGCGACTTCAACGACTTGCCATTTCAGTTAAACTAAACAGCTGGCTGCCATTTTGTTTAACAGCTGGCAGCCATTTTATTGCATTTGTAATTACTTTAATTTCATTTCTTAATTTTCTTTGTTGCCATGCGCACATTAAAACTCTTGAGTAAAATTTACGACATTTGTTTTACCTGTTTGCACAGCTGTTGCCTGCGGTTGCTCACTTCTTGACAGGACAAACCATCATCAATCGCTACCCACCATGGAGCAGCACTTCAAGCAGCAAAAAGTTATCGACCGTGTAACATGCAAAAAAGTAAATTTAAGTTAAAGTTTGTATTTTACAAGAAATATTTAGAGAATAACTATTTGATTTGAGTACTACTAGGTTCTAGAATGCTTCAAGTGAAATCCGGTGAGAATTGATAAGCAAACCAGAATATATTAGACTTAGAAAGTTGAAATTTTAAAGCTGAATACTTTCCCATTTAAATAATAATAATAATAAGCGAACTTTATGGTAAAGTACAATATTTTGTATCAAATTTTTTTTACTGACAAATTTTTATACAATATCGATATAAGCCACGGTGCGTATACGCATTTTTTTTATTGCGTGATGATTATCTGAACATTGAACTGGCGGTTAAAGGCCGCATATGAGTTAACAAAAGATCTGTTCTACTAACGTTCTTTAATTTCAACTCATTTTTACAACGTTTTGGTTCAAAATTATAATTCGCTCTTTAATAGAAAGCGACGGCTAAAAGGCCAGCAGCTCATTCACCATGGCATACAGATCCTGGCCAACTCGGACAGGGGTTAAAAGCTTTTGTGGTTGAAGTGAGGTCAGTGGATGCTAAAGTTGTTGCTGCATTTTTAATTTCTCACTTTGTGAAAATTTTTGATTATTATTTTATAATTTTATACATAATATGAATGAGTTTATGGGTAACAAGATTGCGATATTTCAAGGCTTTTTTTAAAGAATGGTTAAAGCTGGATTAAAACAAATATTGCAAATTACAATCTACACTATATAATCTACACAGACTCTTTCTTTAATAGGATGCCAGACCGAATATTCCACGATGAAAATGAAAATGTATTTCTTTCTAAACAAACTTGTATAAGATTAAAAATTTCTTCACTAATATAAAAATTGATTGTTGTTTTTATATCAGAAGAAATTAATTAAAAATATTTTTATATAAAAGAAGAAATGTGAATCGTTTTTAAAGAACTTATGTTTGAAGCACATATTTGTTTTGTATATGTTTTTTCATAATTGATGTATATTTTACTTTTTTGGCTCATTTTAAGCTAAAAAATTTTATAAAGGACCTTTTAAGACTGTCGGTTCAGGTGAATAATTCCATTAATTTAGAAAAGGCAAACAAAAAATAAGTCTGAAACGCTACTATATATTATATTGACTATGTAAAAAAAATTAAAAAATAATACAAATGATGCTCCGAGCTTTAAGTTATAAAAATTATTTTGGTTCTTAACAGTTAAAGAATAATGTTTAAAATAAATAGATTTTTTTATTACTTTCTTACAACGGACCCCATTTTTATTTTATTTTACAAAATCGATTCGTTTCTGGTTCAATATTTTTATGAAGATCTACTGACGTGGGTAATCTGGCCCTTAAGTCGAAAACACTTTTTCTGTCTTTTATCGAATACTGAAATTGAAATGGCATGGAAAGAGACTTAAACGCAGGGACCACCAGCTATTTTTTAAATCATATTTCCGATCTTATACAACAAAACCATTTCACTACTTATGATTCTTTTTATATTTTTCAAGTGAGCATTATTGAGGACCAAAAAGATGTTTTCGTTCATGTATTGATCAAGCTACCCTAATCTAAAAATATTGTATTTTCTTACATAAAAAATAAAAATATAAAAGAGCTTTCCAGCTGCACTGGTAATTATAATCATTTTTTCCCATAAATATTGATCGCAATAAGATTGCGTATACGCGCTGTGTGTAAGCTCTTTTGAATCAGAGTGTTTTTTGTGTAGTGTCGTCTCATACGCAGTTTTTAATTACCCTGTAAGTAAAAAAAAACTCTCGTCCACGCTCTTCGAAAATCCAATTAAAACAAGTGTTTTTTTTTAAATTTTTTTTTTTTTCAAAAATATTTTAATTTAATAAAATATTGTTTACATTTTGTTGTAACACTTTTGATTAATTATGTATCAATAGTGTGCATTTCCAATAATCAGGCTGTAAACAATTTTTGATACACACAATTAACTTGATTAGACCATTTTGCTGTAATGTATATACTTTGTTAATAATTTATTGGCAATATAGGATTGCAATATTGAGCCAATAATAACATTGACAAATATGAATTTGATGCGTTGCTGACACAAGCTGGCGCTTAGCTTTTTTTGTTACTCAAGAAAAAGTACTCCTAAGTAGTGAGCCTTATGCGAATTGATGCTGATTGATGACTGCGGGTGAACTGAAAAAAAACGGCGAAAATAAAATGACGGAGTGTATGCCAAAGCTGGCTAAGGAATAGATAAATCAGTTTATAAATTATATATTCCATTTGATGCCGCCGTATGCCTGAGTAACAAAGGGAATTGGGAAGTTATGGCATAAAACATTTTAGGGCTTTATGTGCATATTCATTTTGTATGATAACAAACAATAAAATATAAGTGCTTCTAAATATAATAGCTTGCCAACGATATAAAACTTAAAACAACGACTGCCTAAGGGCATACTGCTAACAACTAATTTTTAAGATAATTTAATGGACTTATATATATTATAATTTTATATAACGATTTTGATTGCAAATTTTTCTTAATATAATTTTTTAAATAACAAAAAATTTTTCTTTCTGGTTAAATTTCAGATTTTAGATATTTCGGAAAGAACATAATAGTAAAATTTGTCCAAATTTTATTTGTTTATGTCTACTATTGATGTTTACTTAATGGAAAAAACCTCTATATTTTTGCAAACAAAAGTTTGATTTTCCTGCGGGTACGCTGTTTGAATATTATTTATTTATATTTGTTCCGAACCATACAACACTGCTGATAAACTGTTATCTTATGCTGGTTCTTTTAAGGATTATTAATTTATTTTTAATGAACAAATTATACTGTCGGTTAATAAAAGGATATAAGGTCCGGTTAGTTCTGATATTTCATATTTTTTGGTCATCGTATTGAGTCGCTGATTATCTGAAACTCTGTGTTGGAAAATTAACAACGCTTACGTTTACAGATAAAATAAATTGCACATGCCTTTTTAATTTAATTTCCTCCTGTAACAATATCTGAGAAAGAATGAGAATAATATCTGTCTATTGTTCGTTTTTTTTTTTAGTTTCCAATACACTTTAGGCGAAAAGGAAAGAATTAATATGTTTTGCACAAGTTTTTATAAAAACTTAGATTTTTATTCCCGAATTAAATTAAGTTGTACATTTTACATATGGAATAGCCTTTAATACATTTTAAAATAAAAAAGTGGATCAAGTTAAACCCACGCACAAATGTGCAGGTAAATTTGCTACTAAACGAAGAAATGCGGCTCTTAGGCAGTACCCTGCGAAGTGAGCATAAATTTAGTGTGGACGTTTCACGAAAAAATAAAAAAAGCCAAAACTAGGCTCTTCAGCATAAACTGTTTAACATTTAAATTTTCTTTTTTTTTTTGTGAAATGACTTTCGTTTATTTGTTGTTTGACTGGCGTGCTACTTAAATTCAAATTATGCTCTGCTGACGTCGCTCATTCGCATAATTTTACAACAAATGTTGCCTGGTTTCCGCCGTAGCTGCTTTTGCACCGTTTTTTTCCCTACTTTGGGATACATTTTATTTTTATTTTTTTTGTTGGTTTTTTTTATAAGTAGCTCAGAGCGGCACATTAAAAAAATTGTAATATATTTGTGCGACTGTATTTGTTCCGGCCAACGATTGTGCAGTGAAAAGCAGCAAATTTTCAATTTACTTTCAAGCACACTCCTTCATCAAACGCACATAGACATACACACACAGATATACATACACAGACAGGGCCACACACAGATACACGCACACACATAGACACACACTGACAAGTCGTTTTACATTACATTAAACTTGCCAGCCAGCCGCGCTTTGCCTTATATTTTATTCAAATGTTTCTTTCTCTCAGATAACTTGAGCTGCTTAGTGCCTGGCATTTTCACTTTCACTTTTACTTTCACTTTGCCGCTGTTCAATATCAAAAGAAAATCTGAAAAGCTCCAAAAAAGAAAAAGAAAAAGGTCACTTTAGATGCAACCGAAGCATTAATGCTCTTAAGTTTAGTATTGTTGCATTAGAAGTTATTGCAGATCATTTAAATGTTGGTTAACCTTAAAGAGATCAAATTTATGTCTAGTTTGATTGCTATTGCGAGGGTTGCATTTAAAGTTTTAAACTGCGACTTAAAATACGCAAAATTCATTGGAATTTATAAACAATACACTTGCAGTTCAACAACTTTAATTACATTTGCATAAATTTGCATATATTTTCAATTAAAACTAATCCATTTATATTTAATGAATACTAAGTAGTTTTAGTTTTATTGATGGAGTTCTGAGAAATTTATGCAGTTTATTGCAACTTGAAACTGTGCAGTTAAAATATGATTGAAAATAATGCTATTATATCTAACACTTAAGTCTATTTATTTCACAATTTAATATACTGCAATTTATTTATTTATTTAACTTGTTTACTATATAATATTTTGTTATTGATTTAGTTGTGCATAGAGATGTGCATAGATATTGAGATGAGCTCTTCAAAAATTGAATGGGAAACTAATCGGTATCCCTAGCCTGATGGGTGTATTTTTTATAGATATTCGTCGGATAACATCTGATGCCGGCTAGGAACTTTGATTTACAATGTTAAAGATGAAAACAGGAAGTAACATTAAAGTTTAAGCATTTCTTCATAAAGAAGCCAAACGTTCAGCGTTGACCCAGTAGTTTCCAGGACAAAGATGCTTGATTTGGCGAATAACGATGTTTTAAGACAGGGAAAAAGGTGAATTGATGGCATCGTTCGTAAGCAAAGAAGTCGTAGAGAAAATTTTAGTTTGCGCTTAAGACGCAAAATGGTTCTTGCAGAATTGGATTAACGAAATGCATGTGCTAGAGGTCGAAAATTGCAGGTTGCACTGAATGGAATGACAAAAGAAACTTTGTAAGGGGTGCATAAGAGTAGCATCCACCAAGAAGCCAAGTCAGAGCTTACGATCAGATCAAACAGCGCGGGTATGATGTGTTTTAAAAATTTAAATAATATATATTCTTCAATTAAAGGAAGCTAAGCAGATAAAGGATAATGGTGAGGCTAACGCGCTGGGCAAATCCTAGAATCAAATCATACTGATTACCAGGGATAGGCATAGATGGAGAGAAATTGTTGATGTCCTATGTTTATTTTTAATGTTTATGTGTAAATATAACTGAAAGATATTATGATGAAAACCTATTCTGCCCATTTAAAAAGAATTTATTGGATTGACACAGACCCATTGACTGAAACAAAAAAACATAAGAAAATTTTATAAATTTAAATATTTGCATAGGTATTCAATACATTTCACCTGCAATTGGCACAGAGAGGTCTAATAAACATTTCAATAAGAAGATACTTTCATGAAAATCCAACTAGATATCTATGACTTTACGCTCTCAGATAAATGAATTTGTTGGTCCATTTGCAAAAATTTTTATTACTATTTTTAGCTCTGGTTGAAATTTTTGTGAAAATGTGCATATGGTATATGGAAATTAAAAATCGTATTGCTCAAAACTAATCTCTAAATATAAACTTGTTATATAAGATTTAACTTACTATTAAATAAATATTTTATACCTGAAGTCATTGTACTAAGAAAATAAAATAATTTCGGTTGAATTTTTAAGTAGTTAGCTGCATGTCATTTTATTTATTTAGCAATATGTATTCTGAAGAAGATCAGCTTGAGCGCGAAGTTTTTCATATATTTAGTAGTTAATCAAGAACTTAATCTTTAAAGTTTGAAAAATCCTTTAACCCATTTTACAAAATCTCATAACTCATTAATATAATTCAACCTTATATGTAAATGAATTAATTAAGATAGACATTTTATAGGTCTTACATTTTATACAAATTAATATAAAATAAAATTTTTACTTTCGAAAAATAAGCTCAAAATTCTTGGCAACTAACACAATTTTTAGAACTAATACAAATTTTACTTAGCCATTGCTCACTTAATTATATCTAATTCGAAAAAGACAAGTTGAAGATTTTGAGTAAAATTCTGCATAAAAGCTGCCAGCTTGGGATTACAAACTTGGTTCTGCCTGTTCTACTACTACGTAGCATCCACCAAGTAGAATTATGTTGCAAACTACTTAGTAAACTTATGCTACTATGTAAAAAGTATAAATTTACATACTAAAATATGTACTATGTAAATTTTTCCATTTATATATATACATATTTTTTAAACTGTGTACATGCCTTATAAAGACGCTTTATATGCAGTCAGTCGCTCTTAGCATTGTCTAAAGGCTCGCAAAACTTTGGCCGTTTTTCTTGTTGCCACTCTCTTTTTACCTTATTTTACTTTATTGTTGTTGCAGCAAAGTGCTACCTCTTAGTGTGTGGGTCAACAAAATGTACAGCGTGAATTTTCAACGGTCATTACCTGCGCCCCTCTCCTGGGCGCCCTCAACACTGTCTGCTCAAACGATGGCACCCAAAATACCATCAACTGGCTTAATTTTAACGCATTTTCTTATTTTGGGGCTGCTAAGCGCTCATTTAGGGGTCAGCGCCAAAAACAAAGCACAAAAAAAAAATTTCGTGGAAAACCACGCGCAGGTGTTAAGCTTCGGCCAGCTTAGTTTAATGACGTTCCAAAGAGTAGGACGCTTTGAGGTGAGGTGGCCAAAGCTTTGTGGCAACTAATGAGCGCATTAAATTCACTCACCAACAAAATTCGATCAAGCAACAATTTGCAAGTGCATGCAATGCTCTTGTATGTGTCCTGTTGTGTGTTTGTGTTGGGGTAACCCTATAAATAGTGTGAGTCCTGACTTTTAATTGAGTTACACACACACACAGTGTATACACGCAGAAAAGTGAGGGCAAATTTCATTACGTATACGCAATGTTTGCATGACCAGCGAAAAAGTATGATGCCAGCAGCAGATGGGCAAAGTTTATGGCAAATGTCATTAGTTTTAATCAAATTTGGACAAACATGCATACACACACACACAAATACGCATAAACATGCAGCAGACAACGCATACACTTACGAGGGCAGTTTAAGAGTTCTCACGTTAGTCATATTTGTAGAGTGCAATTTCTATATTTCTACATTAAAATTGCATGAAAGACAATTCCGCAAATGAGTTGTGTTTGACAGGAAGCCAAGAACTAATAGAAAATTTCAATGAAAAAATCACCAAACTTTTTTAACAAATTAATATTTATTACTTTACTTACCTTTGTTGACCATCACAACCTGTTATCGGGTTACAGTCGATTTTACAAGCTATCACCAGCCACCCTTGCTTGGGGCGCACCTTGTGTAGTTAGTCACTTCAAGTAAAGATAGGTCCACTTGGTCTTTCGGTCTGAGCTTTAGTCGTCCACTTCATCTGCCTTCCTTGGCTCTCACATCGAAATTCTTCTAATCATTAGAGTCCTCGTCCGAACGAACGACGTGGCCGAGCCAAAGCCGCATAACGCTGGATGCCATCCATGAAGTTGTAGATCTCTTACAGCTCATGTCCCCACTCCGAAAGGAGTTAAAGAATTTGCGAAGAATTTCTAATCGAATCCAATCGCAGTTGCATCCGTCTGTGACATAACGCATGCTTATGCGTCATATAAGAGCCAGGACAGGAGGAACATCTTTTATAGCTTTAATTTAATCGATTGTCAGAGGTCTCTGCTCACTGTTGCTTGCTAATACCATAGTTGCAGCTAAAGTCAAGTGAAATTGCCAAGGAATGCGGATTCCTGCACAACTTCGAAAATATAGCCGTCCGTTCTACCATCGGAGTCTAGGCGCTAAGCATCCGTATTTATATATACCCTGTCTTGCCCTTATTAAACGCAAAACCCAATTTTTTTGATTGCGAAAAACTATATTGCCAGTAATATGTTCACCAGCCTTCTGCAGAACCTCTTTCATTTTGAAATTGAAGAGATTGTAAGATAGAGGGTTGACATGTCTGAAAGCTCGTACAGTATAAAATGGTTCGGAGACGTTATTTCCAACCTTAACATGTAAAGTCTCATCAACTTCATAGGTATACCAAACTCAGACAGGTTCAAATATCAATTATCTTTAAAAATACAAATATTTTTTTTAAGATTTGAATCAAAAGCTGCCATTAAATTACTTAAATTGTATAGAAATAAGAAGAAACACATTTTCTAATATTTTATTATTGGTTGCTGATAATCATATATCCAAAGAAACACCAAAAGAAAGAATGAACTCCTCATCTTCTAAGAAATTTTATTTTGAATATATGTGGACGATACCACGAACTTGAAGCAACTTTAAATAAAGTTCATTTCTGCAACAGATTTTAATGTTATAAAAAAATAAATGTATTCCCTGCGACTATGATCATTGCTCCAAAGTCGGATGAAGGAGATATCTTTCAAAGAAAACAGCAACCAACAGTTTATAAATAAATATAAATTTCACGAGTAAAACGAAGACTAAACAATATTATTTTTAAACTTCTGCCATTTCTCCTAGCGATACACTCATCCACCCTCGTTATTGTTGCTATCATACGTCTGTTAGCGGTAAATTAAAGCAGTCATAACATTTGCGGACCTTGTCTGGTGACCCAACACGAAATGACATTTGCTTTTTATGCCTCAATGCGCCCCGAGCATCCAAACGCCCAGCTCCGAGCCAATGTTAGTGCCATATTCGCCATGATTGCGCCATTTTATTTACTTAGGGTTTTGTTGTTATTTTTTGTTGCCGTTTGTCAATCAGCAATGACTGATGTGCTGATTGATACATTGCAAATAATCATCGAACAATAGAGTCAGACGTACCAAGCGTTGGGCATAATTAGAAAGCTAGCAGCAAATAATAATAACAAAAATATGAGAAATAAGTAAATAAATACGAAGAGTATATAAAAAGCACATAGCAGCTGTCAAAAGCAAATACATAAATTACAAAAATCAACAACAAAAAGCAACAGTGGCGTAGGTGAGTCAATCAGTGTGTGTGTGCAATGAAGTACATTTACATATAATATATTTTGCTGGACATTAAATGTAAAATTCATGGAGTCTTAAGTAAATATTTAAACTTTTTTATAAGCCAGAAATAACTGCGGAATCAATTAAATGAATCATTAAAAACTCGGATTGCCTGAGAATTATATGTGGAATATTCTGGACAAACAGAATATTAAATGTAGAGCTGTGGAGCGCCATAGGCGAGTCCCCTATTCACCTTCTAAACAGGAAAAGAAAATGGACTTGCATAGGGCATGCTCTCAAAAAGAACTCAAGCAGCATTGTCTGTATTAAGTATTAAGTATTATATTTTTTAGCAAAACGGGCTGTAAAAAAACGAACTTATGTGAAGTTAAATAAGTTAAGCCTAAAAGCTTTACTATAAATAGATAATGGCATTAATTTATGGCAAATTCTGATCTTCAGCTTATATTATTGCTATTATATTATATCATAGATTCTTGTTTTAAAATAAAAACACTAAAAAATTACAGAAATCACTTATAGGCTTTTTAAGGCTTAAATGAATATTTAATAAAAAATAGGATACCAATAAATTTAAAACTTAGTTTGTTATTTGTTTTATTATAGTTTATATATTTTTACATTTTTTCAAAACAATAGTGCGTTTCAATTGTATTTTCTGTCACAGAATTTATTGTCTGCTTGTAAATAAAGTTTAAAAAAATGTTCGTCTGCAAAATATGATACCTTTTTTATCTGCTAATTTAGATATTTAAGCTGCTAATAACATTTGTGGAAATAAAGACATTTTTTTAATATGGAAAATTTTCAAAATGTTGAATTCTTTAAATGATGTAAAACATTTTGCCACAACTATTGTACAATCCATTATAAGCTTAAATAAATAATAAATATTAAAAACAAAAACTTGCAACTCATATTTTTGCTTATATCAAATAATATTCCCAAGTTTAGAAGAAAAACTTTCAAATACAAAGGTAAATGATACTAAATACTAAGATCTTAGCCCTCTTTGGTAAAATCCATCTAAGTCACTGTACTCAGGGGCATAATAAAAATAATAATAATAATACCAACATCTCGCTGTAAATGTGTTAATTGAACTTTTGCCGAAAAGTTTACTTGCAATTTGTTTTCTCTTTGTTATTTTATTTTTTAAGCCGCTCAACTTTCTAAATATGTATTTATTAATTACCAAAAAAGTTTTTTTTTCTTTTTGTGCAATTTGTGTTAATTTCCGTTCGTCTGCAGCGCGAACTCCATTTTGTGCCGCTGGCCACATTTTGGTTGGTTGGTTGTTGGTTGGTTGCTTTTTTCTAATCTCAACTTTTTGGTTATGTTTGTTCTTTAATTAACAACAACTTGTTATATGCGCCAATTGGACTTGTGTTTAGCGTCTGAAGATGTCTTGAAAACGGTTTCTTAGCCTTATAACTAGATATGCAAAAAACATAATATATGTATAGGAGTATGATGTATACTTGTTTGTGGGCAAGTGTTAATTTCACTGGAATTTGACTTTTTGGTTTACAATATTAACCAACTAGAATACGAGTAATAATATTTCTACAAAAAGTGTGAGAAAATCTGCATTAAAGTTGGCTGAATGTAAGATGTTGGTAGACCAATGGAGAATAAATTAATTTCTGCGCTGTTTATTGTATTTTACAATTTATCTAATTTATATTCAATGTATATCTTACTACAGTTGATTAAGTTTAATATAAATTGCGCAGAACTCTTAACTCTTACTTACAATTAATGTAACGATAAATTTAAGTCTTGATTATTTTGCAGTATTTTATTTAATTCTGTAATTTTGATGTAAGCCTTCAACATTTTTCCATATTTTTATAAATTTCTATATAAAATAAAAATATTTTGGGCATATTTGTGGCATAATTGCAATTGAATTTGATTTATTTTTCATCAGTATTTATGTTAAAATTTTATTTTTATATTTCATAACAAATTCATTTCTATATATATATTTTTTTTTTAAATAATAGTATTGCATTTTTTTTTTATTTTCAAGCAATTTTAGTTATTTTTAAATTTATTTATTTTAAATTAAAATTTCTCTGTTACCTTTAAACAATTTTTAATATATCTTATACATTTTTATGGAATAAGAATTTTTCATTTTTACATTTTATTATTATTAATTCGTCATAATTATTTATATTATTATTTTTTGTTCATAACAAGCAATAATTTTTCAATAGTTTCATTTAATATTATATTTTATATTTTCAGACCAGTATATACAATTATATTTTTATGCACTTAGTTGCAGCAATATTACATATATTTTTAATAATTCATTCTAATAAAAATTTGCAAAATTTATGAAATCGATATGACTGTTTAAAGGTGAAATGTTAGGTAAGAACCATTGCATTATTTGTTCCAAGCAAACAAAATTATTTTTAAAATAGTAAAAATCAAAGCTACCAATGTATTTGTGTTAAAAAAAGGCTAACATTACTTTTTCAAGGTTTAACAATAGCAGTCTAAGCTTTACAAAATTTAGCAAACCTCAATTTGCAAATTGTTTTATAAACTAATTAAGAAACTTTTACATTTTAAAAATATTGGATTGACATTTGGAAATGCAACTTTTGTCATTAAGAAACTTTGTGTAGATTAATTAATTAATAAATTTACAGTTTATAATGCGTGATTTTATAGATAAGAAAAAAAATATATTCTCATTCTCTCAAAGGGCGGAGCATGGAGATATCTCTAGTTCGAAGTGAAGTCGATCTTAAGTTTCAATCGAAGATATTTATTTGCAAGCTATGCCACAGCTAGGCAAACGTACCAGTGCTGCAGTTTGGAATAGAATCACCGAGCTTCGGAGTTAGAGACGAATTCTCTACCAGTACGCTACTGAGTTGATCTTATAGGGAAATGAAAATAAAGGTTTTAGTTAAATCAAACTAAACAATCAAAATAAACTACAAAATAAATAAAATAAAATGTTTCATAATTTTAGTTTTGTAGTCCGTTGTCGCTGCCATATGCTCCCGAGCGCCAGCGTTTAATTAAAATATTTTTAGGTCCCACAAACACAAGCAAGATTGAACCTTTTAAAAAATTTTTTCTAATATAAAGTTAAAAAATTAATTCATTCTTTAATTGATTTTACAGTTGGAAACTTTCTAGACGCTTATTTACACTTTTACAACAATTGTAATTGTAAAAATTATACCTTATATGACGTAAAAAAATGAGACTTGCAGCATCTAATATTTTCATTGACTAACATTTAAAAAATATTTCCGATCTTATTTAGTTGCATAAAATCGAGTTAATTTAAGAATTTAGAAAAATACTTCCGCTACTCAGCCCAATGTGCTGCTATTTCTTCTATTCGGCAAAGTGCTTAAGGCAAATGCCAATCTCTCTAAAGCCCCCAAGCCCAAGGCAGACCCCCCAACCAAAGCATAATCTCAAGCACAAACAAAACCAACTCTCACGCGTTTCATTCAATTGCAATTCGTTTCACTGCAGCGCCAAACATGTGCGGAATACATACACAACTTACACACACACACACACACACACACACACACACAAACACTAACACCATCAAATGCATTTCTCTCATTTGCAAGTAAATCGAAATGTTTTTATGTGTGCGTGTGTGTGTGTGTGTGCGTGTGTGAGTGCATATAAAAAGCGTAAATTGCTTTGCAATATGCCAAGTGCAGTTGCACTCAATACAAACCAAGGGAATAAAGCGGGAGGAAACGCTGCAAATACATTATCTGGTCATACCCCCCTCAAATGTTGCAACGATTAGATTAAATTGCATCAAATGGTAGCACAATAACAAGTGCCCTTTGACACTAACTCATACAAATGCACACACACATTATTGGACAGACAATAAACCAATAAACGAGAGCCATTCAATAGACCATAATGATGCAGATCTACATTGAGAGGAAAATACTATTGTATAAACAGAGAGACAGACAGAGAGTGTTAGTGAGAGTACACTTAGAGAAAGAAAATATTGTACTGCTTTCTGTGGTAGTGATTTGGTGAGTTAGAAATACTAAAATGCTTTAAGCTAAGGAATTGTTTCTAGCTCTTACCATCTCTAAATCTTACCATCCTGAGATCAAGACATTCATACAAACGATTGCCATTTTTATTACAAAAGTATTTCAGTAATTCCAATTAACCAATTCAGTTGACCAAATCAATTTGCTAATGGAAAAAAAAATTGTTTCTAAAAAATGTATTGCATTTCGATTGTTAGTAAAGATAAAAAAATTGATTTATTTGCCTTGACTTGCTCAAAAGGCGTATCATGGAGATATCTCTCTTAATAGCTGTTCAAAGAGAACAGAGATTTGCAGTTTATAGCCAAATCCGAAATGGAATCTTTAATTAAAACACATTCTGCTAAGCAAGTATCGTCTATTTATTTGCTAGCTATGCGGCAAATGCACCAATGCTACGCTACCGAAGCCCACAGAATCGTTTTTAAAGAGATAGTAACTAAATAAAATACATAAAAGAATAGTTAGTATTTCATAGCACTGTGTAGAATTTTATTAAAATCTTTTAACTATATAGCTGTCATGGGTCAAAACGGCTAACAGCATATTGTTTGTATAAACATTTTATTGGCAATTTTTTCAGTAATCTGTGGACTACATCAAATAGTTATATTAAGCAAAACTGTGTTCCGAATATAATCGTACTCATTTTAACATTTGTACTTAGCCCAACCGTGTACTTGCTGTAAGTTCAAGTTTCTGGTTCAAAATATGCTTGTAAAAAAATGGCGCAAATACCAATAAAACTAAAGCTTAAGCCGATTTCTCTCTTTTCCATATAATAAATTATTTAAATTATTTATTTATAGTAAATTTTTGCTTTATTTTCAAAAATTATATGAATAAAATTTATTTTACACAACGTAGCACAGTTGGAACTTAGTTTTTTCTTAGGATAGAAATTTTACATATTAATGAATATTTTCATTGATTCTACTGATTTTTAATTTCACTAATACAAAGTGAAATTTATATAAACTTTTAATCGTAGGCACAAAATCTATTAAACCTTTATTGGTGTTTACAAGCATGCATATTTGCTTAATCAAAGAATAAAATGTTTTTAATAAATTAACTACTATTTATTTTCACTAAATGTTAAGTCACATTCTTAAAACCGACACTCGCTTACATGCAGCTTTGGAAGACAAATTTGCACAAACAAACAAAGTTTCACATCAAATACTCAACATTTTTTCGCTAAGTGTATCCATAAAAAAGAAAGACTGTAACATTTGAGAGCGATAGAGAGAGAGAAATGGCAAATGCTAATAGAGAGCTCAAAGACAAATGCTTCTATTATGTAGCTTAAGGATTGACATAAGTCCCCCAAAGATGCTGTTGCGGGTGCTGCTGCTGTTGTTGATGGGATTGTTGCAGCTCCGGATGCGGCGGCGGCTGCTGCTGCTGCTGTTGCAAGTCCAAGGATTGCTGATGATGCGGCGAGGCGGAAACATAATGTGTTGCAGTTGGGGTAACATAACCCTGTGCCTGATACGTATGCTGCGGCAAATGCTCATAGTAACCAGAACTGTGTTGATTCGTTGGTGATGCACTTGAGCTCGCAGCTGCTATTAGGCACTCAACTGGCTGCAGTTCTAGCGTTGTGGCTTGTTTGCTGCCACTATACAAAGCTGCCGGCGAGCTGGCACTGGAGCAGGTGGAGAGCGAGGCGGATGATGTGAGCGGTGGCGAATGTGTGGCTGCCGCAACAGCCGCAACCATGGGCCCTTGCGGTACATGCACCATGGGCAACATTTGATCCATAAGATACTGGTCGATTTCTTTGGGATCAATGTCGCAGCCATTAGCGGCATTGCCTGTGCTTTGCCTTACGGCTGGGCTGGCCAAGTAATTTAGCGCTCCATTGGCGTGTGACGAGGCTGCAGCAGCGGCGGCAGCGTTCTCTTGAAAGCTATTGTAGTAGCCGGCATAGCCAGCATTGTTGCGGGGTACGCTGGTGGCATAACCATAAGTTGCCATGCCATCCAGAAAGTCAATATCTTGGTTAGTTGACTGTCCATTGTAGTTCAGCTCACCCAAGGAAATGTATTCCCGTCCAGCATCCAGCAACACGCCATAGTCGGAGTTGGTTGCAACAGTGGCACCGACAGCGCTGCTGGGTTCGCTAAGCTGTCGCAGTAGCAGACTTTGAGCTGGCGGCTGTTTGCTGGGCATATTATAGGGTGTGGCTGGCGGCGTTAAGGGCTGACCATCGCTACCACAAAGCACGCTAGACTGCAATGAGCTGCTGCTGGAGCAGGGTGAATCCAGTAGACCACGTTCATGTTCTGTGTTTAGACTTAAGCCCTGCTCCAGTAGGCTGGCAGCGCAGGCGCTGTTCAAAGACTTCATAAAAGCCTCATTGCTAAAGACATCACTGGCAGAAGAGGCTGTGCCGCCGCCGGAGGAAGGACTAAGTGGCGTTAAGCCAACACCACCGGCACTGCTGCTGTTATTCTTGCTGCTGCAGCTGTTCTTACCCAAACGTCGCTGCATTTGACTGTGAGCTGTTGCAACTCTGCCACGTTGTTGGCCGGCTGCCGCTGCTGCAGTGCCAGCCAGCTCTGCTTCAGCTGGCATTGTGGTTGAGCCGGACGCTGCCGTGTGCAGCGCTCTTGCTTTTTTACGTCTTGGCTGGTATTTATAATCGGGATGCTCCTGCTTATGCGTCATACGAAGCTTTTCCGCAAATTCCATAAATGGCTTCTTATCGCTATCCTTCAGATTTCTACGAAACGCATAAGAAAAAAGAAAAGAGACACAGATAATCTTGTTAAAATAAATTTCAAAATTTATGATCAAGTGACAGCGTATTTATTTATTGCCTGACAAATTGCTGCCGCAACCCGCAATCGAATAAGCTTCTAATTAAACCAGAAATCGGAATCATTCAGCGGATGCTTCAATCGCTTATGGATGCCTCTTATCAGCGGCTAGCAGTGCCTTTTGTCTTATCGCATGTCACACTGTGCGCACTGAACTGTGAAATTTTGAATTGACAATATTTTATTACGAAAATAAAACGTTGCAAGCATTCTCTGGCGTTGTTTTAATCTTAAACGGAACAGACCTAAAGGTCAAAGTAGTGGGAAAAAAATTTTCAAATGCATTGTATGACATACATAGTTGCTAATTACGAATAAGCAATTGTCGAATTTTTAGATTAGAACTGAAAAAAAGAGAGTCTGGAGTAGCTCCAAATTGGCTTAACGAAAAATGATGACGACAGAAATACGTCAATCACTACAAAAGTTGTCCTAGGGCCAGAGCACTATGGATTATTGTTGATTATAAGTTTCCCTATCCTAAATCTAGAATATGTATGGGAAAGCTTTTAGTTTACATTTTAATATTAATTGGGAGATTCAAAGCATAACAATTTATTATTTATGACCCTGTCAGTGCAAAGTACATTTTTATTTATGGAAAATTGCTTCATTATCTATTGGAAAAACACTTTCGACGACTAAGTTGCAGATTTTCTATATATATATATAATCAAATATAGCCTGCACATTTTATCAATTTATTCTCAGCAGATAAAAGCCTCCATAAGCTGCTTCCTTGTAATTAATATTTTTCAATATTTTACCAGCTTTCTGCTTGAATCTTACTTACTTCCACAATTTTCCCAAAGATTTACTCAGCTCTGAGTTTTGCAGGTGTGGATATTGCTTGGACATGACGCGACGTGCTGCCTGTGCCCAAACCATAAAAGCATTCATGGGTCGCTTAATGTGCTCCTTTTTGCGATCGGATGGCGCTCTGTAAAAAAAAAAAAACACCAAAAAAAAATGTATTAAACAAAAAACGTGAAAGTATCAACAAAAGTTTCTGTGTGTTGGGATTTATGAGTTTAATTAAAATTTCTCTGCTTCGTTTTTGCGCGCTCTCAAACAAAATGGCGGCACATTGCACAGCTGCTATTGTTCCACCGCAAAAAAAACCAAAAAAAAAAAGCTGAAAAAATTTTGCATTAATTATCAAAATGAGTGCATTTTTTTGGCTCGTTTTTCTTTAGCATTCTACGTGAAATGCACTTAAAAATAATATTCGCAAATAATGCAAAACTCGGCGAACTGAAGCCGGTAACACGCCCACAAATATGCCACAAACCCGCCCACAGAACCGACAGCTACATGCAATTAAAAAAGTTTTATTTGCCAAGAGCAGAAAATTGAGCCAGAGCAGAAAAACTTAAAAAGTGGAAAAGTGCTAACAAAATGGCACAGAAATAGCAAAAAAAAAACAAAAAACAAAAATGGAAAATGTGGGCTGAATAAAATGCAGAGGGAAAACTCTTAAGTGACAGTTTAAGATGCAGTCTCCACATTTCTTTGGCTGATGGGCGTGTGACTGACATCTTACTTTGAAAGTGCATCTAATATGGTAAAAAAATAATGGAATCGATAAAAATGTGCTGAAAAAATTATCTAAAAAAAAAAAAACAAAAAAAAAAATTAGGCGTATTTAATACTTTAAAGTAGTTTTAAGTTTTAAAAAATTTAAAAAAAAATGTATACCCCTTGACTATGGTCATCGCTCTAAAGGCGCAGCATGGAGATATCTCTATTGACAGCTGAATCCGAACGACAGCGTCTTTAATTATTAAAAGTTTACCTAGGAAAATAGAGTCTATGGAACTACTAAAAAATGCATCAGTGCTGTACGTTAGAATCTAACCATCTAATCCAATTTAAAGGCGAGTGCGCTACTACAACGTTTCCGAGACCCAACATTTTTAAATATTATGTTGTAACAAAATGAGCAATAAACATTATTTCCTTACGCTTAAACCAAACCCGCTTTGGAATTATTCCAATTGAAACTAATCTGTACGTATCTTTTCAATCTTTTCAAAAATCCTATTTGTCATTGCACTTATTTGCTTCAGTAAACTCTTCCAAACTAGTCCGTAGTTTAATTAATTTATCCCAATAGAGGCTTATTTTTTCTTATTAAACACTAATTTATTCGTAATATGCATTTCATACAACTAACTTCCCTAAAGCTGACATTCCTATCTATCCTCAAAACTAAGCTTTAATATGCTAAAAGCTTACAAAGCTTAGAACTCAAACAAAAACAATCATATATTACTTTATCGATAAATATTGCAAAGAGCTTGCCAATGGCATTTGACAACATCTTCAATTTGTTCTACGGAAAATTCATTTGCACTTCAATGCAACATCGATTTGTTTATCGAAGCAGCCACTCAGATGGCAAAAACAAATATATAATATATATAAAAATTTTCTTTATAGCAAATATCAAAGTGATGCGACTATAATAAGAAAATGGCAAATAAAATCAAATGCTACCAACTCACACACAGTGACTACTGAGTTATGTGTGGCAGTGGCATTGAATGTGTTTTAACGGGAGGGGTTAGCACTACTATACTTTTCTTTCCCAAAGAAGAAATAATAATATTTATACATTTACGCTAAACAAAATGTAATAAATAATGGCTTATATTATTATTATTGCTCTTTATTTGTTTTTTTTTAATTCTCGTTTTATCGAATGCTCTATAATGAATCATGCTCTAAGTACACCTTCTACTGTTCCCATTTTATTTATTACGCCATTTGGTCCTCAGCTTACTTATCTTTATTTATTTTATTACGCTTTTTTATTTACTATTGTGTGGGTTCCTGCACACTTCGGGTAAACTTAAGCAAGGGTCATCAATCTTATCCAAGAAATTTGCGCCCCAAAAGACGTGTAGTCAATTTCGCGACAAAAGAGCTAGCAATTTTTCACTTCATTAGGCTTGCATTTATTGTACTCGAAAAATATTGTGAATTTTTCTTTGATTTTTTTAAAGAACTTTCATTAGTATTAATTCAAATATTGTAGATAATTTGTTGTTTAAAATCTTTTAGTGTATTTTTTTACATTTTTTTAATGTCTTTTTTAGAATGTTTTGACTTTACTTTCTTATTTCCTGAATAATACATTGTGCAATGCAAACAAACATTATGCCAAAAAATAATTTTAATTTAACATTTAAGAAAATAAGAATTATCATTCATGTATGATTCTATCTTCTGTGCCAAATCTAGCTTTCACAAAATTGGAACTACATAAAGCTAATATGAATAAATTTGAGAACCGGGGTTCTTGAGAAAGAACCATCCACACTTGCTACCACGATTAATACATCCAGCAACATAATTTCCTAGATCATGACAGCAAGTATTAGAATGCAAGTTGTGTATCTTTGTTAATAAATATGCATTCGATAACCCGATGACGGAACGTTTTCAGTATTCCTGCAAAATTACGCACCACAATTAGCTTAATAGAGGTACAGACACACCTCTCAGAAACTTCTAATACTATTTAATGCTTCAGGCACGAGGACCTCTAGTCTTGGCAATGCCATGAATAGCTGCGTGGAGACTGCAATGAACTATACTTTGTCTCAAGCGACAAAACTCATGCTCTATAAGACACGCAGCCTGCCCAGGTGAAGCATGGGTTTTGTTGTAGATACTTGAGGTGTGCAGGAGACACGGAAAGAAGATTGATTCAAGTGCTATATTATGCTCCACGACGCCATATATGCCGTACAGCATATTACAACAGAATGTCAACGCTAGCTGGATCTGAATAGCAAAGTAAAAAGATCAAGAGAAGAATAAACTATCTTCTCAAAAAAACACGAACTGAAAACTTGAGATTACCGCTTTTGTCCCATAACGTATTATTATAGTCCCCCAAAGTAAAAGGATTGTACTGCTACCGTCATGTTTGGTAGTTCAATTTATTTTGACTTATTTTAAACTATGGTGAAGAGAGAACAAAACTCACTTCCAATGAGTAGTTACACTGATCATTAAAAGTGTGTTTTTTTTTACTAAATATCAAGTATTTAGTATAGCTTCAAATATTCTGCCCAAACAGAAGTAATGGAAGTAAGTGTGGCCATCTTAACTGATTTATTTTTTTAGAAATTCCAAAGTGTTTTTTTCCATAAACAATTATAGTTAGTTCTAATTAAATGTATGATATTTTTCGCGTTGTCTATGAGTTATATAAAAATTCAGCTAAGGATTTTGGTACTCTCCAAACTACTTGCTTGAGGCATAGACACCTCAAATACCCTAGCTGCCTACACCACTGTAGTGTATGTGAGGCGCCAGATAATTCAATTGACAAAACGAGCCGAACGAGCCGAACCTATTCAAATAAAATTGCTGAGGCGTATGATAACTTCATGGCCACAAGAGCACAAAGAAAAGTGCAACAACAAAATGAACAAGCAGAACTAATAACAAACAATACTCACGCACACAAGCTCCAACTCACGCACTTACACACACACACACACACACACGCACGCACTTTAAACACATGTATTGCGACACACATACACTCACATAGAAGCACATACCAAAAAGGCCTACAAATACATATGTACTTTGTGCACATAACATTGTTTTTATCTATTTATTCATTTTTATTCAGCTTGTTGTGTATGTTTGCCCATTGTGTAAGTATGTGTGTGTGTGTGAGTAAGAGAGCATTTTGTTTGTTTGTGTGCGTCATGGGCAGAATAAAAAAAGAAATGAGAGCAAAAAGTGAAGCATAGCATCAGGCGCACAGCAAGCAACAAATTCAATCAATGTACCAAAAGCCGTAGGCACTAAAACAAAGTTACTGGGCGTCACAGTAACAGAGATTGAGATTTTTATCTTGCATATGTATTTGTTAGCTCAGATTTTCATTGTATGGAACGCACTTTTGCTCACACACACACATATACCCGCACTTACCGCTCTGACTCTCTGTTTTGCCTTTCTCACCTCAAATACTTCACGTGAGTTTTTTTTCTTTGTATATTGAATTATTTATCCTAAGTAAACATGATCAGGCATATACGACTTTTGTTAGGTGTCAGAGTGCTGCTAAAATTTATTGATGGTCCTACACATGTATGTGTGTGTGTGTGTGTGTGTGTGTGAGTATATTTGTACTGGTGTGTGTGTGTTGCAGTACATTGTTGGCTTAGCTCGCTTAAATTGTTATCCAATGTATTAAATCAATAAGGAAGCAAATTTGTTTATTTTCGCTTAAATCGTATAGAATTGATGACAGCATTTGAGGACCCAAATGGTTATATGCGATGCAGATCTATCAGTTTTTGATGCCACGAAACTAAAGGTACGTTCCCGACATCCAGAAGAATTATAATAAACTAGCAGACGTTGCCTAACACTTCTGGAAATTTTTGATACTTTTTTTGCAATCTTTCACGAAGAATTCAACTGTCTTTATTTATAGCTAAACCCCATTTGAGAGTCAGCCGGTCCAACTTAAGCCATAATCCAGCCTGTATATCAACTAAGGTTGAATATGAAAAAAATAAGAAATAGTCTTAGTAGTATGTCGCTTTAGTTAAACAATTTTATATATTTTTTTAATATAAAAAATTATGTAATCTTAAGTAAATAGCAGTGCCTTAAGTAAATAATAAGATCAAACAGTAATTGCATGAAATATTTCTTGACTTTTACTTAAGCTGACATAAGTTAGAGGGACTTAAAATACTGATTGCATTTTAAAAAAAGATTCTAAGATTACTCTTCTATAAATAGGATTAGATTTGATGGTCACATATTTGACTTCAAATACAAAAATATTTTATTTTAAACATTTTTATATAAAAATTTCTATACAACTCGTAGAGAAACAAAGTTAGATTTGTAATCTTGAAAAAGTTTATGAACTTGTGCTCCTAAAATCGAACAATTTAATTTGTAGTTGCTTTGCGTCTTCTGGAAAACGCAAATTTTTGATAGTTTTAAAAATGTCTCTAATATTCATTCAAAACACAGGTTAAGACTTATAAGAAGAAATTTTTAACTCAAGCCTTAATTTTGTCGAATGTATTAATTCCAATTCTAAAAAAAGACTCGCTTGGAAACAACAAATATTGATGTTTGTGAAAGAGAAATTTTGAAGAAGGTTTAAAATTGCAAAATTAGTACAAAATTCTTAACTCAATTGAGAATTATTTTATTGAATGTATAAATTCTACTTTAAAAAAATATTTGCTTTGAAATAACATGAAAATATTGAGGTTTGTGAATGGGAACTGAAAGCGTTTGTATTTACAATACGAAATATTACATAATGTCTGGAAGGGTAATTAAAATTTTTGTACCAAACATTTTTAGCTGATTCTTTGGTGAACATATAAAATTGTAACATTTTTACAAAATTCTTGACTTAATTGAAATTTAATGATGTGCTATTATTTCGACTTTTGTCTTAATTTCAAAAAATTCTGCTTAAAATTTTCATTGCTGACATGTCTCATCTGTAGCAAATTACTTTCTTTTGTAAGATTCTTTTTTTCCTGTTCTTTTGTTTTGTTTCAAGTCATTGTGATTTAATAACAAAATGCGGTAAATGGCTCATTTGTAAATAAAAGCTGATAAAGCGTCTCGCAACAACAACTAAAAATACAAAACAAAAAAAATAAACAGCAAGCATAAAAAAATTGCGAAAATTCCTCACTCATTTTTCATTCGTTGCAACCAACGGGCACTTGAAGATATCACTTAATGAGATTTGCGCATCTCAAAATGCAACAACATCTCAAACGGCAACAACAACTACAACAACAATACATAATGAAGACGTGCTTGAGTTGCCGAGTGGCAAATATTCCTACTAAATGCTGCTGCAGCCGCGTATAGAGTACCAAAGAGACTCCGGGAACGAGATGATGGCCTGCTACAGTTATGAACATCACTTCTGATTCTGATTAGCGTGCTGTCAAGCGTGAGAGCAGTCACAAATACCCACGCACACAGATACACGTACTTGCACTTGTTGTGTCAGTGTCAGTTGCATTACTTAGGTGCAGTTTTGGCCTGGGGGCTTGGGGAGGATGCGCCACAAGACGCTACACTCGACGATACCATCCACAGATAGCAGCAACAGACGCCAATGTCGGCTGACCAAAATGCCTCAAGGCATTGCATCTCGTTGCCATCATTTGTTGCTGCTTAAAAAAAAAAAAAATAGTACTCAATCTCTTAATAAACCAAGCACAGATGTAATTAAGCTCAGGCGAAATATGTTGCCCCCGCTCTGGTTTTAAACTATTGCATGTTGAGCCTCTTATCTAAGAATGGCCTCGAATCTGCAAAAATTGTGTGGGCTGCGGAAAGTGCAACTTATTTTTAGAAGCAGAAAGCAAAGCAGCCATCAAAGTTTTTAATCTTTTTTGTATTGGCTAAAGTTGCTTAAGTCTAAGATAGAGTTGGTTCCATAGCTGTGTCTTAAAATAGACGACTCAGATAAAGAAGTTAAAAAACGTAAACTTGTTCAATGAAAGCCAACTGAATTTGCTAACTGAATTTCGAAAAAGTGACTTATAAGCAGGGCCTTATGCACAAAGTACGACCCGAAAGCGCAGTTTTATTTTCACAGTAAGATTTTCACGATTTTACTGATTCCAATACAAAAGATGGAAAGTCAATAAATTATATATCATATCAAAAATATCTAAAACCACATAAAGGGCCTTAGATACATTGCTATCGAGAGCAAGTGTATAAAGTCAAAAATGAGTGGCTCCATCGACTAAAACTGTCTCGTTCAGTGCAGCATTTTATCACAAAAAAAATCTAATATTCTTAAAAAAATATATAAATAAATATATTTTTAATACAAAAGCCCATTACTGAGACGCTCAAAAAAGCTTAAATACAATGATTTGATGCAAAGCCCGTTAAAAGGGTAATATTCCTCGAAGTTCCAGCAAGTGACTATGGGCATGTAGATAGAAAAATAGCCGAATCGGTCAGATGAAAAAGTGTCAATACCAAAAGGGTCTCAGCTATAACATGATCCAGGAGCGGAAAACTTAATAAAGAACGCTGACATCCCATACCTCTTAAAGAAAAACCTTTTAAACAAAAAATAAAAATTATTATGCTAAAAATGAATTATCTTTAAAAAGCGATACTTTTGGATTTTTGGCATAGACCTCGTTAGCGTACTCGTGGTAGCGTACTTGCCTCTAAAGCTAACGATCGGTGGCTCGATTTCATCCTTTAGAACACATTTGCCTAGCACTGGCATATCCCGCAAGTAGACGCTATTTGCTCAAGTAATTCTCTATTATTAAAGGGATAGAACCTTTCGAATGGGCCTATAAACGTTAAGTTCCTGTTCACTTCGTGCAGCTATTACAAGAGAGATAGCCATGCGCCAATTTTGAAGCAAATACACTGTGTTTAAGGGAAAATAAGTTTATTTTTTATATCTCTAGTTCCTAGTTCGCATTAATACCACAATAGATAATTCTACACTAACACAATTGTACACAATTTTCAATTATTAATTAATATTTTCCAATTTTTCTGCTCGATTTGTTTTATCTTTGCGATGTGATCATAATGAGACTGCAAGTATATGCAAACTTTCAGGAAAAAAAATTATATTTACCCCATCATTCCGATTACTTTATTCTTATCAAGACCAAGCCTTATATCATATACACAAATATGCATTTCCCTTTCCATGTGAATGTTAACCTAACCTCTGTTAAGTAAGTTACAAAAAAATACATTTTTAAAGTTGGAAAGCGCGTCGCACTTAAATATTTACAACGCAAATAAACAACAAATGCAACAACAACAACAATGGCGTCAACAAAAGTTTTCAAAGCTATGCAAAGTTGTAAATAAATTCTTCAATATTTCAAATTGGTTGTCAATTTGTATGGCCATGTAAAGTCGTTGACAAATGCGTCTAATTAACAGTCAGCTGAAACTCGGCAATTTTCACAAGTTAACAAATATATCCACAAATATCTACAAGTATCTACAAGTACGAAATGTACTAAATATGTATGTAAATATGCATTGCATCTGCAGCCGTGTCGCGTGTAAACTAAAGCAACAAAAGTCGCAGCTGCAGTCGACAACGACGCAGCGTTGACGTTGACGCCGCTGCCAGTGTTTACTTAGCCAGCTGCTAAGCAGCGTTTTGCTGCTTTTCCCACGCTCTGGACGGACGACCATTTATGATGCTTTTCGTAAAGTTTTTCACTTTTCACTCGATTGCACGATATTCAAATGTTCAACGACGGATGCTGCCATAGTTGTTGATTCGTATACACTGTACTCATGGGGTTTGTTCATTCACAATAACAGATATTGCTGCATTGACTTTGATGAAGATGAAGGACGTCAAATTGTGTCAAAAATAAGAGCTTCCAAACTATTCGATAAAAAATTAATTTGTTCCTCCGCACCAAAAGCGGAGTATGGCGATATCTTTATTAAAAGCTACTCGAAGAGAACAAGGACCTACAGCTTAGATACTCCAAATGACAGTGGCTTTAATTAATAGAGATTTTCGTTAGTAAAGAGCATCATTTTGCTAGCTATATCATTACTAGGCAAATGCAAAAATGCTGAAGGGTGAATTCGAACCACCGACCTTTGGGTTTGGAGAACGCTAGAACCCTGCTGGAAAATTCATTATAAAATTTTTTAAAAAAAACTTTTTGAACCAATTTGTTGGCACCTCTACCATTGTAGCATTAGGACAACACTGAACATTTTTTCAAAGGTTTTAATGAGAAACTATATTTAGATGTTGATGTATTAAAAAAGCGTAGCCTCCGACCTACGTTTTTAGAGGCGGGTACGCTACTGCATAATACGGTGCCCCCTATCATCACTGTCAAGCCGGAGACGCAGGGAAGAATGAAAATTTCCTTTCTAATTTTAACTCAAACGTCGTCATAGTGTATTTCCAAGTCGGCTAATATCTGCGACTCAACTAAATTGAGTTCTTTCAAATTATTGCTAAAGATGTTGGCTGCTTCTTGTTATTATTGTTATGGCCACTATTTGCTTTTGGCCTTCTGGTTTGCTGGAAAACCGCCGTTCGGGTTTGCTGCTGCGGTTTTGATAAGCGTTTCCATTTGCCCACGGTCGCTCTCTTTCTTCCGCCGCTTTGAACTGCTCTTTTTTCTTTTTTTTTGTCATTTCACTTGAAAATGGAAATAGTTGTTGGACAAACATTGCGGGGTGTTTGGCGGCTGATAAGCGTAGGAAACAGTTGCAAACAATTGGTAACAGTTGGAAACAGTTGCGCGTCTCTGGACTTGGGTTCTGTCAGCTACCGTGAGACCTCGGTGCACACACCTTTTGTGTTGTTTGTTGGTTGCATTGTCAACAACAATTTGTTTTCCTTTTTTTTTTTTGATGTTGTTGTTGCTGCTTTTGTTAAGTTTATTTGCCTTTGAGCAAGCTGAACATGGCTTGTAATTTGTTCTGGCATTGACAACATTTTTCTCCCTTTTTTTCCAGCTTCCTTTGGGTTGCTGCGCTGTGGTCTAATTTCCAAGTAAAGATACCTTGGGGCAGGTCTGACACAAGTTGATTTCTCTTGTTTTACATTTCTTTAGTTGCTTTAATTTTCAAGCTTTTACTTTTAATTCCCTTTTTTATGCACATTTCGGCACAAGCCAAGCGACACTTTACTCATTGGTCTTTGGTCTATTTTTTGCCCCCCAAGCTCACGTTTTTCAATTTCCAAGTCAATTTATTTTTACAGCCAGCATAGAGCACTTGATGGGACTTAGCGAAGTTGCTAGCTACGCTGAGCTATGGACCCAGCTCATGCTGAGTGCTGGACACAGCAATGTCAGGGACGCAGATTTAGTTCGGGTACCATAGCTGCCACTCAATATTGGAAGAGGAGCATTGCACGATGGATGCCGCAATGAAGAGCGACACTTTAAGTGCTTAACGTATTTGAGTTTTTTTTTTCGAATTCCCTTAAGTGAAGCAGTTTAGCTTTGAAGTTGGAAAAGACAGCAAATGGTGAAATGAAAAGTTATGCCAAAGTATAGTTTCTTTAAACTGGCTTTGTTTTAATATCAATTTTTGTCATTTGTTAGTTTTTAATATATTGTTACATATTTCGCAATAGAAAAAGTTGTACAATTTATATTTTTCTGACTTTCATACCTTTGTCTGGCAAGATCGCTTTAAGTACTTTTAATATAAACGAACGTGTTATCTAGCCGATAATATAACTCTTTATTCTTTGTAACCCTGAAACATATATAAAGCTCAGTCGCCAATAAAAGGCCTGACTGTGAAGTCGGCCTCTTTTGGAATACAAACTCCAAATGTTATATTTGCGGCCAAACAACCTTATTTACTTAAACAATGCTTTGTATGCATTTTTTTTAGTAACTTTTTAATTTTTTTTATCAAATTGCAAGATATTATCTCAAAAATTAAAAAAAAATACACATTTACATTTAATTAGTTCTTCTCTTGTCGGAGACAACAAATCCTTTTTAATTTCGGGAGTTGATAGGCTTGCTGTTGGTGATTAGAAGTAATTAATTAATAAATTACGTCATGTTAAATGAATTTTAAAAAAGAATCCTGCATTTGAGTAATGATGACGTGACAAGTCGAAATATTTGCATAATTTAAGAGTTTTTAACTCAAAAAAGCAGCACAAAATATCTTTGTTTTTAGGAAATTCCAGTGATTCACAAAAGAGAATTTCTTCTATGGATTAAGCTCTACAAGTCGACGCGCAATGATATTCCTTCAAAAAAAAGTGGGCATAACGTGTGTTCTGGATGAACCTTTTCAATTCCGGTGAAGCTTGGTCAAACCCAATCGTGGCTTGTCGCAACATGCAGCGATGAAGTAGCATAAGTTGCACATAATGCCAAATGTGATCCAAAGGGCTTTATTACAGCTCAAGCGGAATGCCTGACTGCTGTGACTTAAAAGGGTATATTCAATTTGGCTAGTAATAGCTTCCCTTTTTGGGTTTTTTCCATTTGTTTGCCCCAACGAATTGCCTTCTATTGTTATTGGCGCTGTATGTTGTTGTTGATGGCGGTGGTGCTGCTGTTGGAGCATCATGTCGCCGACAACAATCAATGTTCTATGGTGCTGACATTCAATGTTTGGTTTTGGTAGTGGCAAAATCCTCAGCTACTTCACTTTGTCATCCTGCTCAAGGATAATAGGCTGCCCAGGCAGTTTGCATGGCTTTGTCAAATATTCTAGCGTTGGCCCGCGTATCACATACGCCAAAAAAAAAAATGAAAAAACTTGCCCAAAAATCAACAACAACAACAAGAAATGACAAACAAAATCCACTTTAGCGTTTCGATATTGGCCGCTGCTGTTCGTGTCGGAGTGGCTCCTAAAGTCAATGTAAAACATGGTAAGAGTGACAACCGAGGTAGCCGGCCAGGCCAGCCCGCATGATAGAAGTGTGACAAGAGCAACCAGGAGACCTCTGTTGAACTGGTTGCCTTCAAGAGCCGCACTTTGTGGGCTTTATCAAATGGCTCAACTGTAGCTTAGGTCATGCACTGGCAGAAAAATTATTATTATTAGTCAATTTTTGGTAACAATAGAGGAGTAAATTTGTTAATAAATCAATCGATTATCTTTTATATGCTGCCTCTGCAGCGTGAATGGATTTTAATAGTTTGCAAAGTAAACTTTAAAAATTTTTATAAATAAAACGTTAACAAATAAAATAAAGAACCAATCATTCCATTTTTCATAGCTGTATAATAATCTAAATAATTACTTAATTCAAAAATTCTGGGAGATCACTTTCGAATAAGACATTTCTTTTGAGTTTTCCTCTCCGGAACGTTTCCAAAATGTAAATTTAAAAAAAAACGCACTTCTCTTTCGCTCAGTGTAGCGGCCCTCACGCACATAATCAGTGCCCAAGTTTATGTGCAAATTTCGTATAATATTTTGTTAAATTTATGGTTAGAGTGGCAGAAGTTATAGAGAGCCAGCTTTGCATCAAGTCGATATTCCGCTTCATTTCCTGCCAACTAACTGGCAGCTGCTTCTACGCTGGATTTACTTGAATCCCTTGAGCTGCTCTTGTCTGGCCGTCTGCCTGACTGGCTTTGGCTCATATGTCTGCTGCTTGTTTACTCATTTCCGGCACACCTGCAGGCGCTACTGGGTGGACCATGTTACGGGCGTGTATTGCCAACAAATGCTTTAAATATTGCAAGGGCGTACAGGGCGTTAAGGGCAAACACACGCGACAACTTTTCCAAATTGCGCGAGATGAGAGTGCGGATGAGAAGCATGCGGTTTTGGCCATTGTCACGCAGCTAAAACGTGGAAAAACGAAGTAGCAGCAGCGAAGGCAACAAGGCAATAAACCGCCGGCAAAATGGACGCCCACAAGAGCGTAAAAACCAACAGCGAACATCAAATGACAAGCTGCAAGCATTTTGTGAAAAATTTACAAAGACAACAACCACATGAAAAGTGGCAACACTCTGTTGCTGCTGCCACCCATAACGTATGCAAAATCCAGACGTACTCTGGCCATGTTGCTGGCTAAAAAAGTTTAGATGCTGCTGCGGTGTACGTTGCACGTTCAACTTGGCCAACAAACGAGCAAGCTAAGCAACAGCAAAAACAACAAAAACTACCAGAACAACAACAACAAAATCAATATTTGTCTTGTAAGCCGCACGTGTGTATCGAGCTGATGGACTAGCGAAGAAGCTATCAGCATGGCCATGTTCTAGCATTCGAAATCAGCGAAATCCTAATGTGTGGCTTGCGTTACACGGACTTCGAAACTAGTTTGACTTAGTAGATTACAAATTTTTTCATTTTTTGAATCACTTTTTTTAATTTGGGAGTTGGAAGAGAAGGCTGCTGGGATGAACTTAATTTTTTTTCATTTGTGGTTATTCACGTGAGCTTTGCAATGAAGGAGCTGGAGAAGTTTTGCAGCAACAAAATAAACAGAGTTTAAGCGTTTTAGTTTATTTTACTTTCAACATAGTCCCATTTTTTGTTTGTTGTTGTTAAGTTGGAAACATAGTGTTCAAAAGTTTGCTGCTTCCAGCATTTTTAACACTTCCATATTATTTGGAATATCAGTGAAACATCAAGTAAACAAAGTCAATAATTTGAAATAAAATTGAAGCAATTAAGCAAATGAGTATAGTAAATTTGGTTAACTAAAATTAAACAATTTAGACACGAACGCAATCCAAATTTAAAAACTCAACGCAAGAACCAACTTAGAGGGCTTTCACGCTGGAGATAATGCACAAACTTTTTTGAGAACAATAAGCTACAGTATAAAATGAGTGTTCAATATCTTGCAATTTCGATGGTACTTCCATGGGAGGTTCAAAAAGTTTATAGAAATATGTTTTGTTATATATTTAAAAATTTAATGGAAAGCGAATTTCCTAAACGCAAAATCGCTCAAAAGACGGACCGTGCTTAGTTATCTTAATCATAATCATTCAGCTCTACAACCCGGGGTGTGATTTGGCTTTCTCAACAATTCTTTTGCATTCATCTCCGTTCCTTACTTCCATACTCAGAATGTCATCGTCAATATTTCCAATCGGGCGCTTTCTTGGTTGACCCTTGCTTCTTGTGAAAAGTGGTGTGTACGACAGCATTGTGCCTAGTAATTCCGGATAGTTCTAAAATCCAATCTTTACTGTTTTCTAAAATATTTAAGATTACGAAGCCTATTTTTATTTCGAGAAGGCAATTAGCTGAAATCGTGGAGATAAGTTATAATTTTTCGAAAATCTACAACTAGCGTTCTAGTAGATTTTTATGGAAATCATCTTTTACATATAATTGAAATTGGAAAAACATACAATTTATACTCAAAGTTAACCGACACATTTAGGTTTTTAGATTAAGCTGTAAAAACTTTGATATGGCAAAATGAGCTGAAATTTAGAAGAAAAGTTCGCTTTTTTCGTACTTCTACAACTTTTCGACTTTACGTTCTAGTAGATTTTTATCGAAATTATTCATTACATATAATTGAAATTTAAAAAAAATATGGAAATAAAGCATATGGTTTTCAAAAAAAAAAACCGCTTCAAAATACCTCGAACAACAGAGCCTTTCGCAGAATTCGAAATGTCAAAAGTATTTGAAATATTGATATTTTGGTCTTACAACTACGTTTTTCCAATGAGTTGGCTAGTGTTTATTGACCAAAAAATAATTTAAAATAAAATTTATTTCCCTTGACTATGATCATTGCTTCAAGAGAGGGGGAGCATGGAGATATTTCTATAAATAGCTGTTCGAAGAGAACAGGGTCCTACAGTTTATAGCCGAATCCGAACGGCGGTGTCTTTAATTAATGGAGACTTTCCTAGCTAAATAGCTCCTATTTATTTGCTAGCTGTGCCAGTGCTAGACAAATGCAGCAGTGTTGCCCACCTTTCAATTTAGAGGCGCTACCGAGGCCCACAATTATTAATAATCATTTAATTATTTAACTTGAAGACATGATTATATAAAGCTATAAAGACATTAATGCTTTAATAAGATTTAATTTTAGGCTCATATATAAAACAGCCAATTTCCACACGAAATCCATTTATATCTACCACTACACAAATTTACCTGCCCTAGTTAAGCGATTTTGGGAACATGTCTCTGCCTTTGTGTACATGAGCTGTTCGTGGGGATATGCGGCGCTTACAAACTTTGACCAAACGCCCAAAAGCCTGCCAATTTTTTCTCCATTCAAGCTGGACCATTCAAACTGATGAAGCCAACATAAATTCAAGTGTATCTGTGTGTCTCTTGGAGGGCGACAACAAGGATGAGTCTACATATACATAAGATGAAGTGAAGTCACTTTGGCTTCATGCAAATTGGCCAGCAGGTATACAAAATACACAAACCGTAGCCTGCTTAGGGGAGCTGCGCGACATCAATGCCATATCAAAGCACTTTTGGAATATGGCAAAATTTTCTTGTCATGTCTTGATAAGGCCACATAGTACCCCTACCATAATTCAGATAAGCAATAAACTTGTACATAATTTATAACGTAGCTATGAGGAAGAGGAAGAGGAAGCAGCAGCTCCAGACAACGCCTTTGCTCGTCTATACTATGTAATATGTAGTTAGTGTGGTCTGTCTTTGGGTTTATCTTATCGCTAAACAAATAGAAGCAAATAAAAAAAATTCAAGCTATTAGTTCATAAAAATAAAAATAATAAAGGGGGCGGCAAAAAAAAGGCGCATTGCAGTCGCGTTTCATGTTGGGGTGACATATCACAATCTTCAAAAAATCATAAGGGAAGGTAAGTTTGGTCTTATGCATAGTATATCTAGTATATGTCGTAGCATATATATGAAAACAACTTATACTGCGACTTAGGCCACAAATCCCACAACTGATGTCGTTGAAGTGGTCGTCGTCAATATTGAGGTTCTCGTTTTTATTATTTTTGTTGTTGTTTTTTTTTTGTAGATTATATAGATTTCGAAATTGTGACTCAGGCAATATTAATTTAGCAAAAACGACACGAGCAACTACAACAATAAATAATAAATGAAGTATATAAGTATAACAAAAAATTTTTTTATGCGAATTTGTGGTTTGGCTTTTAAAGATTTAATCAAAAATATACAAATACATATAGATAATCATAAAATGAGCAATCCGCGTTAGGCGGCACTTGCTCTATGATTAAGCATTTTTTTTTTTTTTTAGTATTTATTGATTAAGTAAAACAAGCAATCAAAGTAAGTCGTTAATTTTTGGCATGTGTAGGAAAATCGCTTGATTAATTGGCGTTAGGCAGATTATATGATTGACTTCCTATATTTATTCGAAATGTTTGCAAATTGTATTGAATGAATTTTTATTAAGCTTATAAATTCTTGAAATGCCTAATGTATATTTATTTAAGATCAAATCAAAGTTTTTAGAGATTTTTTTGAGTCTATGACTTCACAAATATTGATAGATGTTCTTTGAAAGTTTATTTTTGATATTATAAATTATTAAACAATTGTTAATTTAAAGAAAAAAAAAATTGGCCCGTTGAAGACTTAAGTAGAATGCTTATAAGGTTAGAGGATAACACTTCGCTTTGCATTTGCCTTTGCCTTCAGCCTTCCAACATTTGACATGACGCAGGTATTTGGTGAGCGTATTATTTTTTTTTTAAATGTAAAATTTTATATATTGAGAAAAATTTTAAATATTTCAATATTTCAGTTTTGCATATCAAATTTTACTTACTCCTCTATGAGTCTGATTCAAATTACATGTCTGTCAAGAAGCAGTTCCTAAGTGACAAATCGTTCGACATTGCTTGGCTTCAACACAAACGACTTTGAAAAATTCCAATTGTTTTCAAATGAAAATTGTTTCATGATTCAGTAAGGCCTTAATTCTGTGCAAATACGGTTTATTTATCACACAGTAGGACTTTTCTGAAAAGCCATATATATTTATAAATATATTACAAAAACAAACCTTCAAACCTTTCGAACAAAATTGGTTAGCACTTTCAAAGACTTGAACAAATTTCTACACCCAACTTTCTAGCATTTTTAAAAAATTTTTAAATGACAATTGTTTACTGAGTTACTCCAAAAAAAATGTTTGCGTTTGGCAGGAATCTAAGTCCAGTAAACCATTCAGCGTCGAAACTCAGCTCTACTTATCGCCGAAAACAGACTTAACTTTCACAAACGCACTTTTTCTTCCATTAACACAGAGAATCCAAAACCAACCCGTACCACACATCAGGACATCTCCGAAGCGATATACAATTTTCTTATCAGAAACAAACCATCAAACAGTTGCAAAGCCATTCGTAATCACTTTCAAAGCAACAAGCTTTCAAACTTTTCCAATGAAATTGGTAATCACTTCCAAAAGGCCCAATATAAAAGTGAAATCATCAATATCATTATCTTAAAATAACTTCAAAAGCAATCAAAAACGATTTCCTTCCTTAATGATGTGAAAAACATAATGATTGTCGTAAAAAAGGCACAAAAATAATTGATACCCTTAATATCGCGTATTATGGCTTCAGAATGAAATTCAGCCATTGTGCTTGCCATCCATATTTGCCTTATAGTATGCTTCATGCAGTAACTCAATTTCTTGCTTGAAAAACTTGTAGTCCTTAACTTAAAAGCTACTAAACATAGCTACACTCCCCTTAAATAGAGCACTATTTTTCAACTACCATAAATTGTATACACAAAAAATTGGAAAATAAAAACTATACTAACAGTAACTCATTTATAGGGGAGTGCGTAGGGGGTGGACGGGCATACAAATAAATGTCGATATATAATGCTTCAAGGGTCTCACGTACATTTCAGCAATTTAAAGTAAAAATAAACATTCGCATAAAGCAGAAGGTAAACAAAGTCAGTCTCTGCTAGTATATTACTCTTGGGCAGGGGGCTGGCTAGGAGAGTAGTCTTTGGGTATGTTAGGGTTTGAGGGGTGTAAACACGTATGCGTTTGGGTTAAGAGGTCTCTCTACTCTACTTATTTGTACTTATACTTGTATATCAGCATGTTGAGTTGTTTGCTTAAGCTTAGTGGGTTGTGTGCAGGAGGAAAGAAAAGTCCAAGCGACTAAAAGAGAGATAAAGGAAATGGCGCTCATATCCTTGTGCAAACACACACGTGCTCTTTACAACGACTTTTTGCGCATTTTGCGAAACACAACAACAACAGCAGCAACAGCAACAACCATAAACAACACAAAAACGACAACTTCACTCAAGGATGTTTATATCCGTTGGCATGATAAAAAAAAAATAAAAATACAAAGCCAACAACAGCAACTACAATAACAACTCTACATTACGTGATAATAATGACATTTGTGTGCAGTGAAGTTAACTGCATAAGCACACCAATACAAACACACACAACATACACACACACACGCACACGATAATCAAAGAGCAAATAGCGGTTTAGTTCTGAACTACTGTCGCAGGCCAAAAGGATCAAACGCTTCCAGTTTTTCAAACCGTTCTCACGATTGCGTCTTAATGTTGCCAATTTTCACTGCTGTGGCGCCTCACATGCAAGCTGGCATGCGTGGGTAGGCCAAAAAGTTTGGCATCAACGTCTCAGAAGCTATACTGAGAGAAAAAGTCCAACTAATTTTAAGTTTTATCACTTGAACAGAGAACGCGCAATCTTAGAGGCGTAAGCCTTATATCGGAATTCTTAAAATAAAATTATTTAAAAAACACATATAATAAGTCAAGAAACCCAAAAAATTGAAGTACAATAAAATAATATGTGCAATTTAAATCATGGTATTTTAGTTCGAATTTCGAAGAATTGTAAAAGCGAATAATTGCTGGCTGAGACACCTTTGATTTAACTAACAAAATTAATGCTTTTATAATCAAAAAGTTTTGAAACAAATGGAAAAGAGCATAAATATCATCATTGACATATATCCTTGATGTTTATATTCAAAATTTGAGAGTATTTTTATAAAATACTTGCACTTGATTTAAGAAATGTGAAACAAGTCAGTTTGGAAAATAAAGTTTGATATTTTCTTTACAGCTTTGGAGAATTGCTTTAAACTTGGATGCAGGTTAGAACTTTGCACAGCTCACTGTTGACAACTATTATCAACAACCTTGTTAAAAATACGCCATATATACCCCGAAAATCCAGATGTCCTTAGTTTTCTATAAGAACGATTATATAAAATATAAGTAATACGATAAGTAAGTATGCTTATGCTATATATAAAAACCATACAAGACATTTAAACTTTAAAGAAAACCATAACAAGAACCTCTTGAATAATTATAATATGCCATCAGAGAATTTCCAACAATAACAACAATCTTTTTATGCAATATTTTTTTGTATACTGTGAAGTTAAATAAAAACAGATCCAACAACAGAACTTTAAGCATTTTTGGTTAACGACTCAATAGCAAGCGTAAAAGAATCTAAAAGAAAAAACTTCCATCTAGATATTTATAGCACCAAACTTAAAACAAATAGATGGCGCCAGTTTAAAAGACATATTTTTATTGTTTGTTTTTTATTATTAGCGCTCAGAACAAAAAGTAAACGAATATTTATTTGTGGCTTTATTTTTTGTTTTGCATATTTTCTATGCAAAAAAAAAACAAGTTTAAACTTCATCAAATTTAATCTTTTTTTTATTAAACTTGTCTAAGATTCTTATATATTTTTACTTGGGAATGAAAATAAACATCTTGATAAGTAAAATAGAATTAGTAATTTGATTGCAAAGCAGTTCTTTTAAGTGTTAGATGATCAGAAGACATGAATCATTAAAAAATACATATATATTTTTTAAATAAAATATCTTTAAGACGTATTCAAAAATTCTCTATTTTTGCGGAATTATATTGCCTCTACTCACTTAGCTCTTACTCTCCTAGCCGAACCACTGGGGTTGCAGTGCGAAAGGGACTAGGCCCACGCTCGTTCATAAATAACATAACATTACTCTGCTAGCCGCCGGACCAACTATTTTTCTAACTGCCCTCGCCTATTATCCCCATCTGCAGTGTCAGTTTTGCTCTGCTGCGCGCAAAGTGTCAACGTCAGCGTCGCTGCTTCTATACGCTGCTGACGCTGTTCTCACCCACCTGTACACAAGTGTCCACTTCTTTGCACTCAATTCCCCGGACAGATCTCACCCAGCAACGTCGAGCTTGTTAGCAGTTAGCATCTCCATGCTAAAAATGTATTTATTCACTTTTTATGCCTGAATTGATTTGTCGTCTTCATTTCGAAAGAGTATCGGCAACACTCTTCAAGCCGCCATATGTCTTACAATATTGCTTCAAAACTCTCTATTTCAAGTCTAGAGCTGTTAATACCCTAACAATTTGAAGCAATGATGTTTAAGCGGCTGCGAATGTTTGATATTAGTAAAAATATCTATGAATATTCGCTTCAATTTGAAATTTTTTAAAATTTTGAAATCGAAGTTGGAAAAAATTAAATATTTTCAAACGCTATTTATAACATTGATATTACATCACATTTCTTGAAAGTTAATTTATAAAGACTACAAGTATTATGTATTAATATTATTGGCTTTTATGCTTTAACCGATAAGCCTAGAGTATTTCAGCTTCGACTTCCCAAAGAAACTTTGCCGTTTTAAACTTGACATGCCGAAAAATTTCATTTTGCTTTTTTTTCTATTTTGCGATTCATCTGTTGGGGAAACAATTTGTTTACTTTGAAGTCGACCACAATTTCTTATATGCATATTATATACATATATACACATATGTATACATTCCTTGAGCATGTGTGCGTGCATGTTATTGTATATGAGACTGTGTGTGTGTGTGTGTGTGTGTTTGTATAAGTATTTACATATGCCGCTGTATTCCCAATCGTATATTCTGTTTTGCTCGCTTTTGCGCTTGGCCAAGTTTTGTTTACTCATTTAAATATAAAAAAAAAATATTATTTAAAATTGTGTTAATTTGTGAGTTCTTAAGGGATAGGAGTAAGTGGAGTATGGTAGAAGTTGAGCAAAGACTATGAGATCGCCGCTGCTTAGTCATTGATGAGCCGAAAAGCCTAGCTTGATAATTGAGTGAATCGCTGAGAATATTTTATTTCAATTTATGCCAAGCAAAACAGCTTATTATAAAATACAGCAAAAACTTTGCAAATATCGAAATTTTAGTTCGTTGTATAACCATTATATATTTTATATCTTTTATGTAAAGTGAAAAAAATCAACACATTTTTATGTTAGTCTAAAAATAAAAAGCCTTAAATTATAATTCGCATTAAATTTCTTACTTTCTCGTTTGAAACTTTTCGTGGATATCAAAAAAAGTTTAATTGAAAATAAAAAATTATTGCAAATTGAATTCTAATTCTAAATATAATATAATTTAAGCGTTGTTTAAAACTTATGAACTATAATTTATATTAATATTAATAGACCTAGACAAATTTTTTATTTTAAACTTCAGAAATAAAAATTTTTTCATTTTTATAACTTTGCTAAATGCTTTATATTTATGTTAAAAAATTAAGATAAATTAATTTCAATTTTAGAAAATTATAGTTTTTCATTTTATAATTCTTCTCAGTCATGCAAAAATAGTTTTTTTTTCAATTTTAGCTTAAAATTAAAGTAGTTGTAAGAGTTGGACAATTAAGTATTTGTGTAAGTTTGTGTAGTGTTTCGAATTAATTATTTCAAATGAAATCCCTTTTTCAACGATTTAATTCTTTAGTTAGTTTGATTTAGAAAATATTATAGAGATTAGCTCATAACCAGCTTTATATATAAGATAGTATACAATTATGTCCTGTATTTACCTATGCTTTCAAGGTTATACATAAAGAAAAAGTAAAGAAAAAATAAAATAACGATCCATAACCCACGGCCGACAAACTCCGGCTCCGGTCACACTGATCTATGTGAGGTCCTCCCCTTCTCTGGGCGCCTGCCGGCTTAACTTAACCTAGTGTCTTATTTCTGATTTTATAATTAAGTTTTTCATTAATCATACAAATATTTGCCTTTTGTGGAGAAGGAAACTAGAAAAATGAAAGAGTAAAATTCAAATCTATCAAAAATACTAAAAGAGCATCCTTACGAATTGAATAAAAACCAAAATCCAAGTCACGCCTGTACATTGCTCTAAAAAACAAAATACACAACCTTCAATGACTCAATAAGGCGATAGGCCCATTCTGACTCTAGATTTAAACCACTAAATTACTCCTAAATTGAGCCACAGCTTCTTCTTTCAAAAAAAAGTTTTTTTTATTGGTTTTAAAAAATTTTAAAATTTTCTGTTCAAAGACACGGTAATAACATTTCAACCTAATAATAATGAATTTTAAACCTTTTAAGACAAAAACAAAAAAACTTAAAAATTGTTTTCTAATTTAAAAGATATTTGAGCCCCACTCTTAAAGTTATTTAAATCTGTCATATAATATTTTAAAATTTTGCAAAATACGTGTATCTGCATATTTCGAAACAAAGAATTAGATTAAGTTAGGTTAAGCCGGCAGTCCCCCAGAGAAGGTGGGGACCTCATATGGAAAACAAATCATAAATTAGAATTTAAAAAAATTAAGCTGTCGGTAATAGGAATATAATATCAAAAAATGATATACTGAAAATTCTTAAAGAAGAAGTAGATAATCTTCTAAAAAAATTGGTATCTTACAATTTTATTTTGAAAACCGGTGTCAAGAAGTTTTGAAGTCAATCTAAGTATAAATTTGGAATTAACAACTACACTGTGAAACTAGCATTAAACAATTGGAAAAAATAATGCAAGTTCTTAAATTGCCCTGAAAGATACATTACATTATCGTTTATCTATTGTCTAAGTGTTTAATACGTAGATATTTTTTTTAGAACATAATCTGAAAAGTTTATTGCCATAGTTTGAAATAGGTTTCTTAACTAGAATAAATATATAATAAAAATAGACTAAAATTTTACCTTTAAATTTGGTTAGAATAGTTTTTAAAAATTTCTAACCAGTAAAATTTTTTTTGACTAAAAATAATTTAAAACAATGCCCTAAGCCTCTCTTTAAAAAAATCAGAAATAAATCAGATGTTTCTTCAATCAACCATCGTCTTTTGAAGAACTAAAACAAACAGCAGACAACACATTGATTAAAAAATAAATACAAATGGACACATATACTTCACGCCTTATTGGTCTTAAAAGTTAACGTATATTATTGCCAAAAACTTCAAATTCTGCGACACTTTCGAAATTCGAACAAAACTTATTTATTTAGTGATATCAAATTTGTGCCACTTACTTGGCCGAAGCCTGCACCAGATTCCAATCGTAACCCTCAAGCACCTTCATAACAGCCGTGGTAATACGTTCATCTTCCTTGCGAGCGCTCTGATTGGCAGCACGTTTCTGCTCCGCCTTTAGGGCATAATTGGCCAAAACTAAGGTCTCTACCGGCTTTACGTGTTCTGTCGCTGCCTTAGCAGCCTCTCCAAGATTCGTCTTGGCCTCCCCGCTCATATTATCCGCACACTTAAGTATTACACAAAACGATCAGCGACGGCTTTTGCTTCCAACTTATTAGGTACCGCCACATAAAACGCACATTCAATACGAAATTTTTTCCAATAATCCCACGACAAGGCGACACAACGCGAGTGACACACAAACTGCGACTGATCTGTGTACGGCCCACGCATTTACCGAGGCCGGGTCCGAGGCTGAGCTCGGGTCGAGCAAGCAGTCACCAGACGATCGTTGGTACGTTGATCGTGTATTCGTAGAATCGTTGCAAGCGCCAAGATAAGCCGAAAGACGGTCACTTTGGGTTGGCTGCTTGGCAGGGTACACAGTCCAGTTGGTGGAAATGGGGAGCACTCGGGGAACTGCAAGCGCGAGCACATAAATCGCGGTACGCGTGTAAACATTAACATGTTCATGTGAAATAATATTCCCGGGATCGCAGTTGGGGTTGGAGTTGCTTGTAGTTGGGAGTCGCTGCGGGCAAGGCAGAAGTCGAAAATGGAAACTCGAAATGAAAATAGAAATTAGTAACACTTTACAACCACATGTGGATTTATGACACTTGTGACAGGAGTGGGAGCTGTGCGGGTGTGCCTCTAAGTAGTGCCACTTGTTGCAGCTGTAAGATCAAAGGGGATTGGCAAATGGCTTAACTAAATGGTCAACCTGGTGATTAGTGTGTAAAGATTTTTGGTTGGTTTAGGGTGGATCTGGTCTTCAGTTGACTTTGGATTGAATTTGATGGAAAAAATTGAAATATTTTTAGGAATTGAAGTGAGATGAGTTTTGTGGTTGCTGTTGCTTTTGGGTTACTTGTAATCTTTAAGTTGATTATTGTATTACCTTGGGGTATTAGCTTCAAAGGCTACTTTACTACTTTATTCTTTTTACCTTAGCACTATTAAGTCGCCTTGAAATCTTTTTAATTATTCAATTAATTACTTATTAATTATCTCAAATAAACCTTATTAAAGTAAATCATATTTCCTAATAAATCTTTACAGCAGGCTGCCGAATTATTTACGAATTTCTTTGGACGCGTAATTAAGGAGGGAAGATACTATAATACGTGTTTAGAAATATGTCTCGATATATGTGGGAAAAAGATTAGCAGACGTTGGCAATTCAGCAATTTTTTATTACCCTTATTATACCCTTGAGTATACTTAGTTTAAAGTACGTATTCCCCACGAGTTCCTTTCTTTACTTTATAGATAGCTGCGTTCGACATTTAGTTAAGATTTGAGAAAACTTACTTCGACTGAATCTAATAAATTAAGATAATATCTTACTTTAGTTAATATACTAATTCCACACTCTGTGCAAAAAATACGATTTTGATCAAAATTAAATAGCTATTTTAGCTTTCTTGTTATTTAGGAATTAATTACAATATTTAGAAGTATTTCTTGTTTAAAAAGCTTTAAGAAAATTTCTAAAAGGGAAGGAATCATTTTATTTTTTTAATTTTAATAATTATAAAACATATTTATTAAATATTTATCGTTATTATATATAAGTTCACCATTAAAGTGCATGCTTCTCTTGAGGTGTAGGTATGCTATCGCACCGACAATTATACCTCTACATATAATCTTTACAAATGTATCCCCGATGTCACAAAACTAAAATCATACCCTATCTGAGGGCTAGGCAGTATCACCAATTTCTTGCTTTAGCATCTCTGAGATCTAATAGCTCATACAGATGAACAGATTGAGATGGGTATATAAAATTCTCTAGTCACCCCTTATCATACTTTAGTTAACTTTTGAGGATCTCCAACATTCTTCCGAGTGTTAGAAATATTTACGGCCACAAACTAAGTTCAATCAAACACAAGATTCTTCAGCAAGATCATTTTATTAAGAATCCAAAATATGCTAAAAACTTTACTTAAAACCCGATTTCAGATTCAAAAATACTTAACATTATGCGCTCCTTTGGAAGTTTGGCAGTAACTTATTCAGTTACTTGGAAGTCCTATTCATACCAAATTTTCCCTTATCAACTGCTACAGTTACTCGTTCCAATCTATCTCAAACCTAGAAAACCAGAAAAAAGTTTCAACAGTAGAATGGGTAAAAAATAAATACAAAAAAAAAGTATGAACCATAAAAACTGTCCGCTATTAATTTCACGCTCATAAAAAATCTCCGCCTATTTATGTTGCGCCTTTTGTTTTGCCCCCAACATCTGGTTTCAACTGGAAGCCGAGGAGTTTGCCTACGGAAATGTCTACACAGTCTCCGTGAACTTAAAAACTTTTACCGAACAAGTCTCAAACGTTTTGATTTTTTTTTTACAACTTTATAATTTTTACAACTCAATTAACTTTTTTTTTGTTGTATTGAAATGCTGAGACATAAATACAAAAATTCGAGCAATAAAACACGAAATTTCATAAATGATATACAAATCATAAATACCGATATATACTATGTACATTTGTATATTATATATACTATATATATATATATATGTGTGTGTGTAGATGTGGTTAGATGTTGTTTTAGTGGTCCAGTGGCCGACAGCTCAGATGAGCGTTTTATGTGGATTCGAGTTTCCAATGCGGCGTCAAAGCAGCGCCCATTTCAAGTGTCATAAATGGCATTAAAAGAAGCAACAAATATTAAAATCTAGTCGCGGGAGAAGATATGTCAGTTTACACATAATAGTAGAACACACCGCACGCCATTTGACTATGGTTGATTTTACTTTTAGACATATGTACTATGTCCAACGATCGTATGCGAATATCGAAAGATATTTTAAAAAATATATTTTTCTTTGCTAAAACGAAAATAAAATTAATTTTTTTCTGTGATAATTATGTTTTACAATTTATGATATTTATATTTTACAAAAAAAAAAGGAAAAAATAATTCGAACAAGCCATTGTGCGCTAAATAAAAGTAATCTAAATTAATTTTTTTTTTGTCAGGAAAGCGTTTTTGCTAACTTAAAACAAAATAATAATAATTTAAAAATATTATGTAGATAAGTCGTAATTAAACATAAGCAATAAACAATCAGAAGGTCAGACTGTAATTTCCTGGTCTCTTCGAATAGCTATTAAGACAAATACCTCCATGCTCCGCCTTTGAAGCGATGACAGTGTAGTCAAGCGTATTAAAAAGATTAACTTTTTTCCTTTAAGCGAAAACGTGGTAGATTTGGAAGCTAAAATTTTGTTAGTATATTTAACTACGGACTCGTTACTGAATACAAAAATAACTGGGCGTAGTTTTCAGTACCATATCCAACCAGAGCATTCGGCGACATCTGTCTTATGGAGGGAGCCCTATGACTTTCAATCAACATTTATTTAGAGCCTTTAAAGGTATAAAAATCTTTGCAGTTCCAATAATTATTCATAATTGTAGTCCACATCCCGATTTCCTTTGCATCAAACCAAAAAATATCGCAGCTCTACAAGCAATTATGCATAAAGTCTAGGCTTCCATACGGATAGGCAGACGAACGAGAATGGATGGCTCGACCTGATGGCCACCAAAGCCAAATGCATAATAGTAACCTTCAAATAAGTCCCAACTTCCATCCTAACTTAATTCGACGCCAAGTGACTATTCAACAAACCAACGATGTCCAAAAAATATTCCAACCTTACCAGCACAACTGATGCGTGTGTATCTATTCAAGTGACGCAAGCTGTATGCACGAACCACGTACGTCTGTCTATCCACCCCCTCCAACAAGTTCGCTGAACTGCATCGGAAAATTGAAATCGAGTCTAGCAATTTAATGGCTGCATCTAACAAATCGAGCCGACTTTTAACAATTTGAGCTTGCTGGGGCGCGCAGCAGCAGCAACGCGGCGGCAAAGTTCAAACGCTGCCACAAAGTTGCTCGCTGCGTTTTATCAGCAAAGCCAAGATTCGAAAAAATAAAAAAAAAAATTATGTGCAAAAAATTAAATTAATTACAAAATTCGCATCTTTCTTGGCTTGTCTGATTTATTATTATTTTTAGAAATATCAAATGCAAATTGTTTTTATATTAAAATATTTTTGTGTGACTATCAAATTGGGGCAACGGCAAAAGGTCGCAAAAATGCAGCGGATGCGACAAGGCATCGAGAACTGCGACAGAGATAGAGATTGAGACAGCGACAAAGACAGTTTGACAATTTGCGACTTGCCATGAAATCGCATTATTTGATCTAAGCCGCCGGCGCTGCGTCGCCGTCACCGTCACCGTCGCTGCTGCGCTGTCGCTGTCAACAAAAACAACAACATAAGATGCGACGGCAAAAAAAAAGTAGCTCTAGATGCTGCGACTGCCTCTGCGTCTCTTAAACGAAACCAAATGTCGCAATGTGTTGATGCCACACCAAAGTTTCATTTGTTGTTGGTAAACAAATTAGACGCAGGGCTGCAAAAACTCGAAAAATTTGGTTTCGCGAACTTAAAACAAAGGTGGCAGACTTGTGAGACTTTTGAAAACTCTGCACTTTTTACCCTTAAAATTTAAAGTACAACAAAAATTAGATGTGGATGAAAGAGATCTTGAAGTATGTTTTTCAAAATTCGTACCCATAAGAAAAACAACGTATTCATAAAAAGTTCTGCAAAACTCTGCTGCACTTTAGTTTTAATCCACCAAAGTTCTGAACTTATTACAATTTTTAATGTACAACAATGAATGATGAATATGTATGCCCTCTCTTTTGATAGTAACTAAAGCAGTGTATCTGGCGTTCGAAAGGTTGTCACCACTTCACTTATATAAAATAAAATTATACAAAAAACAAAAAAAATTTAAATATGTTCATACGAGGAAAAGGAAGCAAAATATTTTTATTTGATTTTTTTCATGTTTATTAGTATTTATATTCTTGAAGAACCTTCTTAACTTTTAATTTATAGACATTTTTTTCCCTATAAAAACGAATAACAATTTTCGTCTTTAAAAATTGATTAATTTAATAAATTATAGCTAGCATAACGTTACCTGCAGAACGCTGGAAAAAAATTAAACCTTTTCAAACATGATCATTTCAATATAAAAATAAATATAATAAAATAAATAAAATTACTTTGTATAAAGCAATACTAAAGGCTGTTGGGATTTTTTTGTTTTCTTTTTGATAAAAAGTAAATAAAGTAACTGAGAATCGTCATTTAACTTAACTTTTTTAGACTGTAAGCTAATGGTCTAAGTTTTTATTCATTTTATGCACATATTCGTCTCTTAAAATCCACACTGAAATGGTGAAAAAATATTGTAACATGGAATTTAGAGTAAGATAAGTTCGCCGGTCTGCGTGTGTCGGCTGATTTTGGCACATAGAAATCCAATCTTTTTTATTTGTGACCAAACAAAAACTATAAATAAAAAATCACTTCCTAAAACTATGAGATGGTGTTTTCTTTCTATATTAATTTTTAAATTAAATTGTAGCCAGACAAATTTTTTTTTTTCGATATTCATTAATTTGTTTATTGTTCATAAAATTTATTAGAAATTAAAGAAATATTTTTAGGAATCAAGTTATTTCACTTATTTTAAAAGCAAATCTGGACAAAGCACAACACATTATATACAAGTATATAAGCGAGTATCTGAAAGACACCCAATTAAAATGAATGAAGAGACTAACTAACAACATTCAAGAGCAAAATAGAGATATCAATAGAGACAACATATATTAAATAAAAGATTTGAATTAAAAAACAAATTCCGATCATTCCATCATCCTCCTCAATAACACCCAAGGCTAAACTTATCCGATTTAATGGTTATCCTCTGTATACGGTAGTACCTGGAGGTGGTGATCTTTAATTAGCTGCTAAAATTAGGCGAAATCATTAATGGGTATCGCTATGGAATCAAACTAACACGTTTGATCCATGCTTTGCATGAATAAAGTCAGAAACGGCCGAAAAGCTGGATAAGGTGATTCTACTACATGATAACGCTGGGGGTAAGCGAAGCACTTTAATATAAGGGCATAGCAGATGGACTGCTTTATTCTTCTGAGCTTGTTCTTCTGAGTACTGGGATTTTTAACGCATGTAATCTTTTGGGGATCACTCAATCAGGTCTTTTACAGAAATCGAGAATTCGCGCAGCAATTTCATCGAAACTACAGAAGACTCGTTTATAAATGGTAGTTGATTTTGCAACATAAAAACGCTGTAGCGATAATTTCTATTATCTGGAAGCACTATATTGTCAATGGAAGCACTAAAATGACAGGTATTGATCCACCTGCCGTGCTCTGCAGAGCTAACTTCTTCTGGCAACTGGGATTTTTTAACGGATGCAAATCGATTCGAAATCACCGGTTTTGGTCTCATGCACTGCCTACTTGGCAAACAATAACATTCGCCTACCTAACACTCAAGTCATATATAAAACAATAATAAGACCTTTATGGATGTGGGAACTAGAAGTATGGGGAACTTCTTGAAAAATCCAACTTACAACTTAAACAAAAAACGCGATCAAAAATCCTAAGAACAATATCAAATGCAGACCGGTACATACAAAATGACACGACCTTAAGGTCAAAACGGTTACAGAAACATAAAACGAAAAAAGTTCTAACCACACATTGCCACTTCTTCAGCACGAAAATGTACATATGAGAGACATGCCTGATACGGAACTTCAAGCAAGACGACTGAAACGCGAAAACCCAACAGAATTTGTTGGTTCAATATAAAATTATTTTTAAGTAAAAGCAATAGTCTGTGCAATCAAACTGCAAAATAGCTCGCAAAACAACGCAGCCAAAGCTAGCCCAGTACATCATAAGTCTCCCAAGGAGAGACTGCAGATTGATGATGGGCATACTCACGGGTCTGACCGCAGCTCATGCTAAAAAGCTAGGCATCGTTACTAGTGATGTATGCAGGAAATGCATGGAACCAGATGTAAAGGTAACTCTGGAACATCTTATATGTCACTGTCCTGCACTCTACACCCTTAGAAGGCATCGTTGCTAGTGATATACGCAGGAAATGCATGGAACCAGATGTAAAGGAAACTCTGAAACATCTTATATGTCACTGTCCTGCACTCTACACCCTTAGAAACAAATATCTCGAAAAGCCCTGGATTGCCCCTCTGCAAGAGGCAGCTGATAGGGCACCTCATAGGCTGCTTGCATTTGCCAAGCACACTCGCTTAACGGACGACCAACGTGCGTAGGGCACCAGTGGAGCCCCACCCGGTAACACTAAGGATCATTCTGATCTATGTGAGGCCCCTTCGGGGGCCGGACCGACTAACCTAAGCTAACCTAATAGTCTGTGCAAAATATTATAAAAAAATCTTAGAAAAACTAAAATAAAATAATAATAATCTGACAAAGTGGAGGGCCATTGCAATACCAAGCTCTCTATACAAATTAATTATTATTATTGTAAAAAGATGGTAGTTATTAATGCTAATAATAAAAAAAAATTTATTTTAGCACAAATTTTTAATGATTAATTTTTTTATGATAATTAAAAAAAAACTTCAACAACTTTGGTATTACAATAATTTTTTATTAACAATTTTAGTCACTTTACTAAACTTACCTTGGAACCAGTTCGACTTAACTGCCTTGCAGCCCTGGTCGCAATTATAAAGTCAAAGAAGCTGTGCTAGCGGAGTGAGCAGCAAAGAACATGTGTTGCGGAAATACTTTGCTCAGGAAATGCATAGGCCATCTCGCTTACACGTCTAAGCCTATTAATATTAGCACGTAAAAGCAAAAACAAAAAACAACAACAAGAAACTTTTGAACTCATTTGCATGCACACGCAAAGGAGAGCAACAGCTGTACGCACACAGGCGCACACAGACGCACACACACGCATGCAGACATTTTATTTAATTGTTTCGCACCTTCGTTCGTATATTGCGCGCTCATTCGCTCGTTTGACCATCGGCTCGCGCGACGCTGCCATTCGCCGAAGACAATTTATATAGCAGTTAGATTTTGTGTGTGTGTGCGTGTGTGTGTGTGAGAGAGAGAGTGTGTGAGTGCGCATGTGTGCGTGTGTTAGTGGCGATCGCTTAGGTTTTGTGTTTTGTTGTTTTTGCGACTTTTGTTTTTACAACCAATCAGCAGCTGCTCGTTACGGGGCGTTTTATTTATTTTTAATTGTAATTAATTTTTTAAGACTTTAATTTTTATAAGTTTATTTTCTTGTCCGAGTTGCATCAACAGTTTGTCTAGTTTAATTTTTTTTTTATTTGTACTTGTTGTTTTTATCAATTTTCGTCTTGGCTTATCTACCCTTTTTCGTTTAACTTGGATTTTTGTCTTGCCGCTCCCCCTCCCCCACTTGCGCTCATCAACGAACTGTACAATTTGACGCGCAAATGAGGGGAGTAGCCTTCGAGTTTAGTTAATGATAAAAATTGTTGAAAGGGAATTAAATTCACACGTGTGTTTGTCTAATTTTATTTATTTTGCGTCCAAGTGCCTAGGGCTTGGCGCAAATAGAAGCCGTGCTGGTTCTAGGATTGAGCTTCATTTTCTATTTAACAATTTTTGTAAGAAATTTTATAAAACTAAAATCTTATTTTATTGACATAAAAAATAAATATATATTATAAACGATTGTACATGTAATTTGGAGGGCAAGGGTGTCTGCAGCTCACATAGCCCCACTGTCGCGCAGCCGCTGAACAGAAGTGCCTGGAAATAGGAAAAGATAACATTAGAAAATTAAATAAATGCGCAACATAAGAAAAACAATAAATTTGGCAGGAAATAAAATGTAAACAAAATTAAAATTATTAAAAAATTAAAAAAGTTGAAATATTTCGTTTTTTTGTGGCCCATTTTTGTTTAAAACCTAACGAATTTAAGGTGTGTGTCTTTGCTAAGGCGTGTTGGCGCTCAAAAGCTTAGTGCTACAACGTATTGTAGCAGACAGCTCTTGCCAGCTGATATTTTGCAGCACCAAAAAAACAGCAACACTGCACACAAACTAATTTGAACGATACGGCAACGCCTGACAACGTGAGCACTTTTTTGCTTGAAGTTGCAGTTGCCCATTTGAAATTTTGATCTGCTACAGAAATTTCTACTTAATTAATGCTTTATTTTTAATTCTTTAATTTTTCATTCTGTTTTTACACGGTAGTTTGGTTCCAGAAAAAAATCGGCATTCTTCGTGTGCAACAATCTAATCTCTAAAAGCTTTTAAAATGAATGAAAAACAAAAATTAAGTAGCTCTACTCAGCAAAAACAGAAAATAAGTAGCTCTTCTCAGGAAATACAGAAAATAGGTAACTCTTCTCAGGAATTTATTGGTAAGATGTAGACGGTTGTTCCTCAAAAAAATCGTTGATATTGTTGCCGTCTAAGGAAATTTGTTTTTGTGCATTGCTCTGAAGCCATATTATGATTACTTTTCCATTTTTCCAGTGTCTGATGAAGATAATTTCGTTCCAGAAATCAACATTTGCTTAATTGCAGTTTCATTTTTGCTTATAGTTCTTAGTTTCTTCATTTAAACCAAAAATGTTGAGCCAAGAAATGTTGCGCCTGCTAATTCCGTGTCAAAATGCAACATCGGTGATGATAATTCCAAGAATTTAATTTGACTCACAGTTGTCAACATTTTTAAAAGCAAATCGTTGCCAAGTCCCCAATTGCCACAGAAAGCGTTAGCGCTTTGGATTTCGTGCAATTTTTCGCAGCAAATATGTTAAATTAAAAATGATGAATTGAAGAAGAGAATTGAATTGATGAAGAGAAATCTCGTATCAATTGAAAACGCGTTGAATACGAAGCGTGAGCTGTATTCGGCGGTTAGTTTTCCGGTGGTGCTATTTTGTTTGTCAATTGGAATTGACTGTTCTGCCTTGTTCTAGCGTTACGACATGTTCAGTTGTTCCGAAAAAACAGGCTACCATTGGCTTGGAAGTGCTTCGTGCAAAAACAATGTTGGATGTGGCTCTTCTTGAAACAACCTTACAGCCGACTGCTGTTTACTTTCGGGCTCGTACGCCTAAATCCAGGATTCATCACCTGCAACCAAGTCATAGATGTGTTGCGAAACACTGCGAGCTTCTTTTTTGAGCATTTCTTCGACCAACCAACCTGTTTTTGAACGATTGACAAATTGTGTGAGATCCAGCGAGAACAAATTCAACGTGCAATGTTGAACGTAAGCTGATCCCGCTAATGCCTAAGGTTGTCTCAATCTCACGATAGGTAACATGACGATCTTGCTATATTAGTTTGCGCACAGCAACAATGGTCTGCGGCAGAACAACTGATTTTGCACGACCTCCAGGTGAACTACGAACTCGATGGTAATCAACATACCATCATGTTCACGATTTAATTCTGAGATTTTTGGCCGAGAGATTCCGAATGTTGCCACAATAGGCTTGTCCAATACCGAAATATAAAAACATAATATTTCTAGCAAAAATTAGTTTTTCATTTAGTATTGCGTGCAAAAAAATATAAAGCCAAGAATTTGTAAAAAAAATTCTATTTTGTACGAAATAAAGTAACTTCTAAATTACTTTTTGCAAGCCACGGTTTCCAAATATTCGATTTATGCCATCAATCTGTCCTAACTTTTTAGTTATTTGCTTAATTTGGATATACAACACATTCCAATAGCCATCGAGGTCGTTAATGGTGACTACTGGTTTGGCTGCAATATCCGATGGTGTTATATTGCCACTGTACACGGAATCATATTTTTAGTAGCCAGTAAGTGTGCCTGACCAGCTGTGAATTGCAATAGTTCGTAGGTGTCCTTATTTCGGTCGCTATCTGCACAAGCAGCATACAGATCAACCCTATCAGCAGCGGCTATCATACTCTGCTGCTCGTGCATACCCCAAGTCCAGGTAATATTGGCCATGCTTAGCCTCATCTAAGGAAAACAAAAAAACCATAACTTGCCGGGTTCTGCGACGGTCCCGGTTATGGGCGCCTTGGGTTTTTCTGAATTACTATTGGCTTCAGAAATGGCTGCAGCAATGGTATGCGAGTCTCTGGGATAAGAATTCTTTTACAATAATGAGCTTGCTTTTAGTTTTACGCGTTTCGTGATTGGATATTTAGATCGTACGTTGCTACGATGCGGATCTACCGGCCGTGTGGTGGGTACTCCGAAACAAAGATGTCTCTGTAAGACGCGACGCCTGGACGTACAGCTCCTGCCAAAAGCCACCCAATTGATGTTGCGCAATCGGCACACTTCTTGCGAGTGCCAAAAATCGTCTCCAAACTATAACCAGCAGTGTTCCAACAAGAGATGGCCTGAAAAGAGTGCGAATTGTATAAAAAAAATGTATTTTGCATAAAATAATTTGCAACAATAAAAAAAATGTTATTTACCAAGAAATTTCATAATGAAATACAGATTTTGTGTAACTTTCTTTTTTTTTTTGTTCCTTAATTTTTGCTTTTGTATTTTATGTGCACTGTTTTTCTTTTTTATTTTTTGTTACATTATTTACTTTTTCATTGTTACCTTTTTTCTTTCTTCTTTTTTGTTTTTTTTTTTTCGAAATAAAACGTTAAATAAAAATAATTTCAATAATTTTTTTTTTAAATAATAATAATTTTTTTCTTAAAAACAGCATTGTTTACTTCTAGAGCCCATAAACAATAATGAAAAAAAAACTTTCAAGCCTGAATAAAATGCTTAATTTTGTAAAATGACAAATTTATCACTGCTACAATGTTAGTATGTTGTGTCATATAAATGAAAATTAAGCATTCTATATGCTTTTTATAATATTGTTAAAATTATTATAAAACTGTTTTTTTAAAGCCGCACCAACAAGACCGAAATTTAATCAAATTAAACGTTTTACAACTTACCACTTTTCAAACTTAAATTTACGTTGACAGCCTGAGCATATAAAAATCGCACGATGTGGCTGCACTGGTAAACAGCTACAACATTTCTAAATAAAACTTATACAAACACTTGCTTGCCAACTTAATTGACAAAATAAAATCAACTAAAATCCAAAAATCAAAATAAAATCACTGCATGCGCAGCTGCTACAGCAAATTTTGTATATCGATGTATCGATAACACGCACACACAAAACATATCGTCAAGCAGTTATGCCAAAACCTACAGTAGTGCACACACTGGTTGGCAATAGCAAAGATGGCGTATAAAGATTTGTAAAATCGTCAAAATCTATGTGAAATTGCAAAGCAAATTAACCAAGAAAAGTGCAGCATAATTACAAAACGTAAGTGCTTATAATGTGTGCAAAAAATAACAACTCAATGGCAAATTAAGTGCGAAAATTGTGCGTAACAAAGTGTCTTGAGAGTTTGACTATTGCCTGCCAGTTAGCCAGCAGCAGCTACTTTTATGTGCGCTACTCGTACATGCATGTGTGCGCTTGTGTAGTTGTGTGCACTTGCTGTGTGTGTGTGTGCGTGCGTGCGTGTGACGTATCGCTTCAATGTATGTGTGTGAAAACGCTGAAACAGACGAGCTAGCAACGTGCTCACAGCACATACAACAACGGCGCAAGCGAGACGACTACAACATGCTATGTGCACTTTGTACACGTACGAAACGACTCGCATAAGTTTAGTTTTTTTTTGTCTGTCGTCGTTGTCGCCGTGTTTCGCGGTGCTACGGATTTTTTGACGATATAATTTTCTTTAAAAAAAAATCAAAAAAATATATATATATATGCTTTTATATAGAACTACTTGAATTTGTGTGTGCTATAAAACATTAACTACATATATTGTTTAAATAAACGTACGCAAGGCTGCTGTGTATGTGCGTGTGCGCGCAGCAATAACAAAAAAAAAAATATATAGAATCGGGAAAAACAATGAGCGTGAAAAATATTGTTAAACAAAATGCGCACTTTGTTGCAGTAAAAATGACTTGATAATGGTGCTAACTTATTTATAATGAAAATTATTTGCTATTTTATTGCGTAAATGCATAACAATTGCATGTGCAAAAGTGAAAATTTCCCAACAAATGATGAAATAACAAAACAAAGCAAAAAGGGGCAATAAAATAAGTAAGCAGAGCAGGCCATGCAAACCAAAGAAAAGTCAAATAGAAAAATCAGAGTTCAATTTGTGTGTTCAATCAAAGAAATAAGTTTCGTGTTGTTTTCGTGTCGACATTATTTTTTTTTTCTAAATGCAAAATATATATTTCAAAATAGTGCATAAAACTTTTATGTTTCAGCAGCGTACGTCGACGAAATAAACAAGCAGTAGTAGGCTGCAGCAGCACAAGTTAAGACGCCAACAGCAGTAGCAGCAGCAGCAGCTCCCAAAAAGCAAGAAAAGAAAACAAAATAACGACGACGTCGACGCAGCTGCGCAGCTAGCCTTAGCCAGTGACTCCCAAACAACAACAAAAAAAATTAAAAAAAAAAAAGGTAAGCACAGAGACAAGAGACGGACTAACAACTTACCGTTATTTGCAAATCGACTTATGCTAGGTTTGCATTGTATTGCAACGCAGTGTAAACTGTCAACGTATTGATACGTTTTTTCGATTTAATTTATGCAGCCAGCATTTGTGCCGTTGAAGCAGCTTTGTATTGAAATACTGTTTTAAAAAAATTACATTTTATCTTTTGCATTTGCAATTATTTATTTATTTAGCTGGTATTCTTCCTTTTAATTTGTGTAATCAAACAGCAATTTTTTTATATTGCTGCGTTTCAAAGCATTTTTCAAAGTTCGTTGACTTTTGATGGTTTTTTGCATTGTTTTGTACACGCACAAAATCAAAAACAAAATATTTGCAGTGCCGATAAGCGCAAATAAAAACTTCTAATTCGCGCTTTGTGCTTTATTTGCAAACAAAACGTTGGGCAAACGTTTAAAGGTTTAATTTCTTAGCATAAGTAACAATAGTTGCCGCAAACGTACTTAATATTTTTACATTCTTTTTGGTTTACTCATAAATTTGCGACGCTAACAAAACGTTGGGCAAACGCTTAAAAGTTTCATTTGTTAGCATAAATAACGAATCGTTGCTGCAAAGTATTTCTTATTTCTAGCTAAACAGCGCATTCATTTTGAAAACGTTTTCAGCTTTTGTACATTTGCATGGGCAAACGCATAATAGTTTAATTTCTTAGCATATATAACAATCGTTGCCGCAAACGTACTTAACATGAAGTATTTTTCTAGTCTAACAGCGCGCTCGTTTTGAAAATGTTTTCACATTTTGTTCATTTGTTTTGGTTACTACACTAAATCGAAAAAAAAAAACTATTTCATTTCATTTTCGCCCCGCATTGCTGTGCTTTAGCCATATTTACAATTCTACTTTAAACAACAAAATTCACTCAATAAAATAAAATTGTTTTTTGCATATTATTGCTTTTTGTTTTCTAATCCCCTCCTCCCGCCAAAGCTGTATAACATATTGTTGCATGACCTTTTTTTGCAGCAGTGTAAACATAGCATCAAAAAAAAAAACATAAAAAGCTTGTATGCATTTGCCGTTATGCAGCGTCAACGCGCGCTGCTGTCACTTGCTCCCGCATACAACTGGCAGCTCCTATAAACGTCGTCTGGCTTGCGCACTGCTGTCCTCGACGCTGATGTTGCTGTCGGCAGCGCTGCGAGGCCATTGACTGCAGCTGCGCTGACGACAAAAGCGTGAAAAAATTAATTACAATGTTTGTTTTTTTAATTTTTACTATGTTTACAACAAACACATATGAACACACACACACATGCATATGTACTATTTTTTTTAACGACGATTTCCTTTTGCAACTTATTACGCCTCATTATGTTTATTTACTCAATGCAATTGGCTTGCAGTTCAGGGTTTTTATCGTCTTTTATATTAAAACGAAATTTTCTTTTTTTTTTTCATATTTCTTATTGCCCTTTGTTCGTCATCGCTGCTTTGCGGAAGTTTTAGGCGCCGCCATATGCAAAAAATGAGCAAACAGCTGTTTTTGCATTTGCTAAACAGTTCTTCTAGCAGTTTTACAACAAAAGCGTTTTAACATTTACAGTAAGACAGCAGACAACACATAACAATAAGCAGCTAAATCGTACACCCCCAACACGATCAGCTGTTGCTGTTTTTGCGCTCTCTCTCCCTCGCTCTCTGCCACTCATCTTGTAACGTTTTTTTTTTGTGTGTCTGACTTTGCAAACACAATCACGCACACTCAGACACATTTGTCAGCCTTTTCCGTCTCGCTTGCGCACCTGTCGGTCTCGGCTGCCAGGCCAAACTAGAACGTGTTGTAAAACGTGGCAGCCAAAGCGAACGGTACTTTTGGTAAACGAAACCCGACCAATGTGACAAACGCGCACACACGCACAACATGTAAAATATAATTCGTAACGAAAGCCAGCCAAAAGAAAATTGAGTAAAAGTTAGACAAAGTGTTTGAGGTTAGAATACAAAAATGTAAGCACTCAAGCAAACCGACCGACAGCTTTGTCTTTCCCCTCAAGCCAGCAGCGGCAGCATAACACTTATGGACGCACGTGTGTGAGTGTGTGCATGCAACATGCCCCTTGTTGTAGGTGTAGTAGGCAGCGTTAGAAAGCCGTCAAGCAAAGATATAAAAAAATTTTACAGAATCGTAAAAGACACATCCATCATAATTGTTCGTTTTGTCTGCTCTGTTTGAAGAAAGCTTAATGGCTACATAGAATTATAACAAACATAACTTTTATTGTTTATTTCGATTAAGTGAAAACTGACGTGTGCCTTAAGTACGCTGCGGCTGGAATGGTATCGCAAGTTCTTCAAGAACTTTGTAACGCAAGAAAATGTAGTAAATTGGATGATGCATAGCTGCTAGAAAAGTAACTTTGCTAGGAAAGTTCTATATAAATAAATTAAAACTTTTTGGTGCAGTTTTATTTAAACAAAGCATTTCAACAGCTGTTTTATGGACTTCTACAGCTGCCATTGTTCGCCATTGTTGGAATTTCGTCAAAGTGATTTCAAATAAGTTCTTTTGTTACAAATCACAAATACGCTCGATGGTGACACCGTTTTCGTTGTAAAACTAGGTTCGCACAGTTTGAAACTCACTTAAATTTTCTATAGCAAAGACCTCTAAAGTTATATAAAGCAAATTATGCAAAGATCTGTAGATATTATGCTCCTGCGCGAATACGCTATTGAAAAAGTTTGAATTCTTCTACAATGTGTTCAATTCTTAAGCTTAATTGGCCATCCCAAGCTGTTATCGGGTTACAGTCGACCTAATTTGCTCTTACCAGACGACCCTACTTTACGCGCGTCTTCTCCTTTTGTTCACTCCGTTCGCCCAGAGCTATATTTCTATTAGTGCTTCCCTTAGTAGTCGCGTTGTAACTTCAAAACTATTTAACACAAATGCATTATCTTAAAAACAGCTGCGATTTGTATTTTAGTAAGACTAAAATGCAAGACACCGCGATTGCTTTCTCCTGCGCCCTTAGTAACTATTTTTGCCTTAACACAACTGGAATTCTTAAGAGTTTGACAAATTTTTGTAGTATTAGGTTAAAACCAGTATGCAGAATAACGAGAAAACTTGCCTCCGCAGGTTTTTATTGTGAATCATAACATTAATTATTTATAAATATAGTAGTTTCTTGCGCTTCTTAAGATATATTCTTATGATAATTTTCAATGTGCAATTTTGCAGGCATAGTACTTTTTGATACAATAATTCTGGGCTAATAATAAGAAGTTTCGTGTTTACTGCACCAAGCTCCAGCTGTAATTCTACGTAAGTCGTATAATTCAGGCGTGTCTTTCGAAAATGTTAGTGTATGTACGTATTCTATACTATAACTATCAGCAGTAAGCTTCTTGTGAATTTAAATAAATGCAAAAGTTGTGTGTATTACGAATCATCAATTTGTGCGAATGATGAATCATGCTTTTTAAAAATGGTGTTTTTTTTAGAGAATAAAATTTGGGATTTTTTCTGACCACTTTTGAGTGTTATCATTATTTTATTACAATTGACTTTCCATATCGCTAATTGTGAAGAACTTCTGGAGATTATATCTCTACGTATACACATGTTGAGTCAGCAATGATTTTGAGGTTTTGACGGGAGGGTCGCTTAGGGGCTTTATATGTAAGAGAATACATACAAAGAAGAAAAGTAAACAGTTTTTGAATGCACTAAAAAAAGTAGCTGCTGCTTCTGTCAGTGTTTTGTCCATCCTGTCTTCGACCAAACTTTAGTGGCTTTTTCTTTAAGAAAACCAGAAGTTTTAAAACGCGCCTTGAGAGCTTTGAGCAGCTACCCCCGTTTTAGGATATCGTGAGTATGAAAAGTCATAGAAATATGGTGTTTTTGGTTTTACTATCAGCAAGAGCGTTCCAAGACAGTTTGAAAGTCCTGGTATTCCTAAAAATTTGATTTTTGGATGAAATTATGTTCAAAGTGATCTTATTGTAATTATAGCATAACTGCTTACATGGATTGTTTAGGAAACATCCGTATAAGCGCTGGTACTGTTCAAACAATGCCCATATACAAATCGGTTTCGAACCTTTGTCAAGAGATGTGATGACGGCGCGCGATCTTTAAATAAGGTCCAGTATGGTTTCTGTGTTGCAATTTTGCTTTTTGTTAAGTAGGAGCTCCTTAGACTAATTTTCTGTTGCAAAATTTTATCGATATGGGAGTAGTACGAGTTGAACCAATTTATTATATAGCTGATTGCAGCTGTAAGACAGTCACTTTTAGTGTATATTTCTGGAATAGCATATTTTTTTAAGGATTTGTGCGTAAAACATAAATCGAAGTGCGCGTCGCAGCGTTAAGAGCAGTTATCAATTAATAATAATAATAATAATTTGTTTAGGACACTGTGATGCGTGTGGGCGTAGATGAAAAGTGCATAATCTGTTTTGGAGAACAGTATGGCTTTTATTACAGATTTTACGAGTTTTTAAATTGCAATTAAATCGATAACTTTCTAGGCACTTAAAGATATCAAGTTTTACGTTTGCGATTGGTTTAGGTTATCAATGTGTCGCCCCATATTTTTACAGAAGAGAACTTCAGGTAACTGTTTTGCAAATAAGTTGTTTTAATAAAATATTGTTCTTTTGCCATATTTCTGAAGTATCTGTAAATTTTTATTTGCAGTGAGTGGCTATCCCAGAGAGAAGCTATTTTGTGGGCGGTTTGTGGTATATATATACTACAACTTTACGTTTTGTTATAAACATGCGAATGAAGTTAATATTTCGAGGTCTAGTCGTCTCTACTGCATGCATTTCTATTCTATCGAAAAGTATAGCTTTGATATAAGGTGATCCCAACAAATTTGTGGAATCTTGGAAGAAGTTCAGAAAAAGTAGTTTAAGCAGCTAAAGAATAAATTGAGTAATTGAGTTAAACCGATTTGATATCTGATGAATTCGAAGACTGGAATTTACTAAAACTGCGATTTGGGAGTTGATGAATAAGTGATGCTTGTGCATTATCTTGCTGTGCAGTCAATGTAGTTTTTTACTTTGGTTGCCTCCAAATTGTTGTTTTTGACCGCAACCGATATGTTTTTTTTTTGGCCTTACATACATTTTGAACGTGACCAAATTGCAGACAGCAATTGTAGCTCATGTATATGGGATGCAGCGATTGATAAGCGTTTTTTCGTAGCTAATAAAAAATCGGTGTATTCTTAACGATGGCAACTATAATTAACCTAGTTTTAAATGTAGAAGGTAGTCTTTGTTCTTAATTTCTCTTATTTCACATACTTATCCTTTTAATTTCATATGAATTTCTTTTTTTGCGGAATATACCGTAGGTCGTTGGAGTAGAAACACCTTTGCATTTGACGAGATAATTGTGATAAAGTATAGCAATTCCTATGGATAATAAAATGTGTAGATTTCGCGCTTGATTTTGTTTGGTTTTTTTTTTTTCAATTTTTTTTCGTGTTAATTAGCTTTTTTGCAGAGACATGCATTGCTGTCGAACGCGAGTCAGAGATCACTTTTTAAATGAGGAAGTATGTATCATTCTAGTGAGTTGATTAAATTTAGATTATGCATTTTATAAGTTGCTAAAATGGTACAGGAATATGAGAGTTTTTGGTATAAGAATATTACTTTATTAAATACACTCCTTTGCTTTGTTTATTATTCAACATGTCTTTTCGTTGAATTTAGAAACATTCTAGTAGTTCAGACATTCTAGATTTCAATTCGGAAAAAAAAGTTCCACATCGACGGCGGTTTTAACATTTTCAGACATTCTAGATTTCAATTCGGAAAAAAAGTTCCAAATCGACGTTCACCGTTCATTGTTTTTTAAAGACGGAAACACAACTTGGTTATCGATGAATTTATAAACATTCAAAATAGTTCTTGCTGTTTTTAACATTTTCAGACATTCTAGATTTCAATTTCGAAAAATAGTTCCAGATCGCCGTTCACTGTTCCGATTGCATCGAAATCTAGAACACGCCTGTTAGTTTTAAAATTTGTGTATTCCAAAAGTAAAGGGCATATGAACTTCGTTGGCATGTGGTTTATCTTCCGCCTTGCTATGTATTTTATGCGCTTTAACTGCTGCTCTCTACCCACGTCATTTATCTGTTGCCATAGACGCGACTCCATTTTGAACTTTTCTCCACTGAAAGTGTCATTTAAATGACATTTTACTGCTTCGAGAGTGTTATGCCTTCTGCCTTGGCTCTTGTCTAATTGTTTACCTGCACACAATCTTTATCAACGTTACGTGTTATTGTTGTGCATTTGTTGTTGCCTCTGCTACTATTATTCATGTTGTTGTTGTCGTTATTGTTGTTGCTGGGGGTCCCATAATACCGACTGCTTCATTACACGTTGCTGTGCACGTTGATTTGTTGCTATTTCTGTCACTGTCACCATTTCAATTGTGCTCTATGGCCTGGCCATATGGAACTATATGGCTAGCTGTATGTGGCTTGTATTGTTTCTCGCCTCCACCCCAACTTGAGCTAACTTTTTACTACGAACGTACATATTGTGGTGGCTGCTGATTCATTGGTTAATTTTAAAGTCCGGCAGCGCAAAGTTAAAAGAATTGTTATAGGTGTGTGTATGCGTTTTTCTTTTGTTGCTACCTTTTTGAATTCACACTTTGCTGTATGCACTCTTTTAAATAAATTGCTTACTGTTTAACTGATGAGTGTTTCAACAAAAGAAAAATAAAGGGGCCCCCAAGAAATGCTAAGTAAGCAGTATTTAAATCCAAACAAACTGTGTTCCGAACGGCGGCACAGTAATCAATAAAACATACGTAAATGTTTATATATGTGCATAAAAGATAAGAGAGCTTGACAACCTAAACAACAACAATAAGGTGGCGCATGGCTTGGATTTGTGCGAGGTTCGGGTTAGAGATGGACGCGATTCTATAGCTAGCACCAACAGGGATTAGCTAATCTAAATTGGGAACGTATTGACGCCATAACTGTATGCTTACCGTCTCCTAGAGTTATCCTTGCTGTCATAAGAGTAACTACATTTAACATTTCTATAACCAAACCAAAAACCTCCAAAATTTGTCTTAATCTAACCCAAAAACAGCTTTGTTCTAAATCTTAATTTATTGTTTAAAGGAATTAGCAATAGCTTCTCTTTACATTTTCACGCAGGCAGCAACAATTTTCTAACCCAACACTAAGAAATATTTTAATGTAATTTGTTTTCATTACAGCGCCATCAGCCACAGCAGTCAGTCCACCAGTCGGTTCCCCTTAGGCGGTACGAAGCCGAGAAGCAGACGTCTCAAGCCCGTGCGCGCAAGTTTGAAGCTTAACAAAAACAACACAGTTTTGTTGTTGTTGCACATTGAAAAGGACAGCGCAAGGTTTTTATATAAAAAAAAAAAAAGAAATTGTTATATAAAGATAATTATATACTAAAGTCCTTGAATTTTCTCTAGGCAACGTCTGCTCTCGCTTTATAGCAGCAGCAGCAGCTTTCCAACAAACTCACAAAGGACATTCAATAAAACATGGAGCTGCGTGTTGGCAACAAATATCGCCTGGGCCGCAAGATTGGCTCCGGCTCGTTTGGTGACATCTACTTGGGCACAACTATCAACACTGGCGAGGAAGTTGCCATAAAATTGGAATGCATTCGCACCAAGCATCCACAGCTGCACATCGAGTCCAAATTCTACAAGACAATGCAGGGAGGCATTGGTATACCACGCATTATATGGTGCGGTTCTGAGGGCGATTATAATGTGATGGTTATGGAGCTTTTGGGACCCTCACTGGAGGATTTGTTTAATTTTTGTTCGCGCCGCTTTTCACTGAAGACAGTGCTGCTGCTGGCTGATCAAATGATTTCACGCATTGACTATATACACTCGCGTGACTTTATACATCGTGACATTAAGCCAGATAACTTTTTGATGGGCCTGGGTAAGAAGGGCAATCTCGTGTACATCATAGACTTTGGTCTGGCCAAGAAGTTCCGCGACGCACGCTCGCTTAAGCACATACCCTATCGGGAAAACAAGAATCTAACAGGCACAGCTCGCTATGCATCTATCAACACACATTTGGGCATTGAGCAATCGCGGCGTGATGATCTCGAATCGCTGGGTTATGTGCTTATGTACTTTAATCTGGGAGCGCTGCCCTGGCAAGGCCTTAAGGCGGCCAACAAGCGCCAAAAGTACGAACGCATCTCGGAGAAGAAACTCTCTACATCCATTATGGTGCTCTGCAAGGGCTTTCCCAGCGAGTTCGTTAACTACTTGAGTTTCTGCCGGCAAATGCAATTTGAACAGAGACCCGATTACTGCCACTTGCGTAAGCTATTTCGCAATTTGTTTCATCGTTTGGGCTTCACCTATGACTATGTGTTTGACTGGAATTTGCTTAAATTCGGTGGACCACGCAATCCGCAGGCGATACAGCAGGCGCAGGATGGTACCGATGGACCGCAGGGTCAAGATGCTGCTGCTGTGGCAGCTGCTGCTGCTGCTTCACATCAGCAACAGCAGCTGCATCAGCATCAGCAACACAAGGTTAACACAGCCATGGCCACTGCCGGTGGCAGCACACAGCAACTAATGAGCAGCTCCTCTGGCGCCGGACAAACTCTGGCCATGCTGGGCGGTGCTGGTGCCGGTGGTGCCAACGCGCATATGATAAATGTAGGTGGTAACGGTGGCCTCAACATGGACGACTCAATGGCGGCCACAAACTCCTCACGCCCGCCCTATGATACACCCGAGCGTCGTCCCTCAATACGCATGCGTCAAGGCGGTGGCAGCGGACTGCAGCCTGGCGGTGTTGTTGGCGATGTCCGAAATGCTAAATAATATTTTATTGTTTAAATGCAGCGTTTTGTACACTTAAAAAAGTGGACGCCGCTGCAGTAGTAGCTAACTAAGAAACTATATGTATATGCGCTATATATACGATTTAATGGTATACATATTGAATGTAAAGTTTCATTGTCGTCGCTTGAGTTGATTGGGAGGTGAAAGGCGAATACAACTGTATGACAGACACTCACACACACACACACAAGACACAAATGGAACGGCAGCAGCTGCACTTTTCCCTTGTATATTTTCTGGTTAATTTGCTGTTTTTTTTTTCTTCACAAAACATTTAATTATGGTTAACTTTGTTGTGTGTTAGTTGCCAGCTCCTAGTTGTATAACTGCCCCAAGACAAAAAAAAAAAAAACAAAAACCCCAAATACTGCTCCGCCACATAACAAAAAGGAAACAATTTAAATTAGCTGCAATAGCAAAGTTTAATTATATCGTATAACTAATATGCTTATGTATCTTATAATTTTAGTATAACTATTAACAAGCATGGCATTAGGCTGCACATAAGGCATGCAAAAACGAAAAGAAAAGAAATTATGTATAGAACAAGTTCATAAAATCGACAAACACAATTTAGCTTGGGAAAAATTCATGAAATAGTGAACGAAGATTTGATATGTTGCATTTAATGTACATCGTTTAAAACAAAATGTCAAATGTGAAAAATGTTTGCATTTTAAAACAAATATTTAAAGAAATCAAGTGTTGCGCATAAATAGCTTGCGCCATGGACAATTGAAATTGTGACGAAAGCTATTTAGCAGCACACTGCGAGGAAGTTATATTATTATTTTTCAAGAATTAATATGCTTTTTTTTGTCTCTGTGTAAACAATATGTGAGCGGGGTTTATTTTTTATTAGAATAACCACCAATTCAACTGAACAAAACAAGCGAAATAAATTTATATTTAAAGATATAAATTAATATTTAACATTTAAACATTAATGAATGTAAGCTTAATATAAAATAACAAACAACAAAAAGAAAAAACATATAAATTATATGAAAAAAAACAAAGGGGCTGCCAAGCGGCAGTTTCCCTAACTTCTTAGTCTAGTTATCTTAGCAATTAAAACAAAATCAACTGCATATGCATATAAACAATGTGAAAGAAAAATTTAACTTACACAAAAACACATTACAATGTACGACCTAAATTAAAAACAAAACAAAACAACAAAAAACCATTTTAATTTTAAAACGAAAAAACTTGTGGGTCAAATTTTGTGTTAGCTGCATTATAATAACAACAAACAAACAAAAAACTTAGCTTTAAGCAACACTTTAAATTGTAACAATTAAATGCTTTATGTTAAACAAAAATAATCTTGCAATTTATACAGCGTTATAGCGAGCGCTACGAGTTTCTTTAACATTTCTGCGAAATATGCTCTACTGCAAATGTGTTCATTTCTGCCCATTTCTATTCTGCGCATTTTCACACTGAAGATTCTCACTTCTAACGAATTAAATCTTTTTGTTTAAGCAACAAAACATGTAACTAATAGCAGCCTACTTATGTGAAAATAAAAACAAAAATAAAAAACTACATAAAATGGGCGCACATAAAATTATAACATTTAGCTAATAAAAATGTAGATATAATATGAAATTTGTTTATAAGTAATACCAAACTCTAAAGCAAAATAAAAAATTGAAAAAAGAAAAAAAAAATTAAATTAGTTAAGGGCTTGAGGCCCAGCTTATGGGGGGGACAAAATAAACCGTGCAAAAGTAAAACTATATACATAATTATACAAATATACATAAATAATAATAATGAATATGTAAAACACAGGAAAAAAAAATAAAATAAAATAAAATATATACACACGTACGCATACATACAAAGTAGGCGCATATATAAACTAGGTATGCCACATAGCATATAGGAGTACATAATAAAAAATTAATGAATTAACAAACTTGAAAACAAAAAAGAACAGTTGACTAAAACAAGATAATTAAATAAAATGCATTACGTGATATTTCTTACATATTGTTTTCTTTTTGTTTCATAATAATATCAACTTATTGCCAAAACATGCAGCTTGTATTCAAATTGGTTTGAATATTGTAACAAAAACTAATAACAAAACATTATTATTTTCAGTAAACGCATTAATTTTTGTGTTACAAGTTTGCTTCTAGTGTAATTTTCGCGCATGCCTTGGCTAAGAACTCGACCAAATCTATACGAATCGTATAACTTGTAAAACGAACCACTTGAAAATTTTCAAAAATGCATTTGCCTATTGAGAAAAATATGGCAGTTGCGCTAGAAAACTGTAGTGGATTTATCTGCTCTAAATGTCGATTCAACAATAACGAAACAACAAACTACTTGAAACAAAATTAAGTAAATAAAAAATATCTACTGAGTGTATATAACAAAATAAAAAATTATATCTTAATATATGTGTGATTTTCCTTCTAGCATACAACTAGCGTTTTAATTAATAACAACAACAAAAATATATAAATATATATATTAATGTATGAAAAGTCCATACAACATAAGCAAAAATATACAAGTAATTTAAACTAAAAACACGAAAACAAAAACAAAATTCAGTGACTACATGATAAAATTTTTGTAAAATTAAATTGTATATGTATATTGAAAATAGTACTTTGGCTAATTAACTTAAAATATGCATATATCATATGCGATATAAAAAAATTAACAAACCACCAACAGTGATATGAACTACAAAAAAAAAAAAAGAAAAAACTTAAAAATAAACACAATTACCGTTTAAAACAAATTGAAAGCGCACTCGTATGTCACAAAATAGAATTTTCAATAATAGCAAAACATAAATAAGTAAATTACAATTTAATTTAAAACTGACATAATTATAGCTGTATATTACTAGAATGTATTTAAAAATATTACAATAATAATGTGTAAACTGAATAAATCAATACAAATATATGAAAAATTAAATAAGCATTTTACAGCATCAATTTAAACGCAAATTACACGCTCATATTAAAAAAAAAATCATTTTCAAATCTACATAAATAACAAATTTAAATAAACACTCGATGCTGCATGAATAAATCACGTGATATACTAAAAATATGAACAAATAAATCATACACTAAATAATAAATTAGCATTCCAAACAACAGCAAAAAGGGTAAACATTAATTAATAAGTACTGCAAATAAATTATGAGATAATTAAAGCCATTTAATTGTATTTAACTGTCGTACGTTAAAATGCTGATGTAAAATCAAGAACAGTCAAAAAAAAAACCAAACAAAAAACAGTACACTAAACGAATAAAATCATAATTTTGAAAACATTTTAAAATTGACTTTATATTTGCGCTAAACAAATAATCAAAAAACATTCTGGCAGCACGCTACAAGCTCAACAAGCTGGCAACGCCAAACGAACTGTCACATGTCAGCTGTCTGACAAAAAAAGTTAGAAGAAGCAGCAGCAGCAGTTGCCTAAACATTTGGCTTTGCTACTACAAAATTTTGCTTTAGCAGGCAAGTTTAATTCTTTCAATAAAATTCAAAGTAACTGCAAGGGCAATACAAATTAAAATAATCAATAATTTTATAGCATTCGTGTTTTGCTTTACTGTTAGCCAATAACCGCAGGCAACATGGGTGCAAGACAGTCACACGAACCACGTTCCGTCTCTATGGAAAATCCTACTCCTGCTGGTGTCATAGATATATCCGATGATGTGGTGAAGCGCCTGAAGCAGGGCATGGCGCAGCAAGGTAAATTTAAATACAAACTTAAAGCATTGCGGCGTCGTTTTGCTTAATTGCATTATTTTTGCAAGTGTTATGCAACAATTGGCAAAATGGCCATTTGTTTATAAAAAATACTGAATTTGACTTATTTATGCATTATTTATTATTCTAGCACGCCAAAAAGCCGCCTTGCCAGTGGAATCAAAAGCTGCTGTCAAAGCAGAATCACCGGTGCGCAAGCCTGCTGCAAAAGTGGCTGCACCAACGCCGGCAGCTGCACAAACAGTAGTTTATGGAAGCCCTTCACCCATCTATGTGCAAGGTGGTGGACACACGATTAGCGCTGCCGAAGTGCAACGTCAAATGAATCAGGAAATGCTTAAGAATGACGAACAGTGGCGTCAGCGCATGGCAAAATTGGAAGAAAACCTCAAAAAGACCAACTCCATTATGGAGACGGAATACGCAAATGCGGTGGATAACGTGCATAAACGCTTTGTCAACACTGCTGAGTCTCACAAGGTACCACCTTGTCAGGATCTAAAATCGCATCTACTAGCTTGTTATCGTTCGCATCCCGGTGAGACATTAAAGTGCATTGATGAAGTGGCGCAGTTTAAACAATGTGTCGATGCGCATCGTGTTAAGAAATTGGATGAAGAACCACAGCGCGACCAAATTGTGAGCAAAGCGCCCATTGCAGTGCCCATAGCTAAGGCTGGTTAATTTGTGTCCTCAGTGTAGTACCTCTTATTGTTTTGCTTTGGTTTCGATTGCCTGCTGCATTGTATATTTTCTATAAAAACCTAGTCTTGTTCGAAATAGAAAAATGCAATGGAAAATAATTTAACAAATTAAAACAGTGTATTTTATTATAGTAAAACGATTTTTGAAGTATACCTTGTGTGCTTTTCGCATGGTGGACGCTCATCTACGTTTAAAGCCATTTCACAAAATGAAGGCACGCTGACCGATTAGGGAATATGTGCTTATTTGCAATTAAAGTTTAAAACGCTTTTTAAGTTATGCTTTCATGACGTGGTAAGGCAGGGACCATAGGGAAATATATTTAATGTTTAAACTGAGCTAAAATACAGGCATGAGCGGTTATTTAACAAATGGCAATGAAAAAATTCGTCATAATTATTCTACAAAAAACAAATAGTATAAACGTAAAAACATGTGAAATTTCTATATAAATGCATTTGAACAATCTAATGTACTGTCATTTCCATTATTTCATATTGGTGGAAAATTGCTAAATTGGGCCTAACGATAAATAGAAACGGGATTCAATTAAGAAGTATCTGGCAAATCGAATTTGGCTCAAATATATAATTAATAAGTTTCAAAATATAAAAATTGGACTCTAGGCAAAATTAATTTGTTTTGCAATTGTATATATAGGGAAGTTATGTACACAAAATCAATTTCAAGTACAAGAATTGGATTTCCGGAATATTAAACAAAACTAGCCGTGTGGCACTTATTTTAAAAATAGTTCCCGTTGAATTCAACTCCGGAGTGAATCACTAATGTTATCGCTCTTTTACACTAGATCTAGTTCCGTTTGACGCTGTTGAGCTAGCTCGTGAACATGTCCATTTGAATAACTGTAAAAATGCCAAGTTAAAATTTATTGAATCTGCTTTATTGCTGGCAAATTTTGCGCTAAAAATAGTTAAGAACTCTTTTTCTTTTTTAAACTTAATAGTGCTTTTTACAAACTTTACAACTAACTTAACACGGAAATAATCTAACTTTAAAGTGCGCACAGCGCTACAGACGCGGCCAAAACAACATAAAGTAGCGGCGACATAGTGGCTATAATGTTGAGTCCGCTGCTGGAAAGCTGATTGTTGGCATTCGCCAGTTTGTTTTTACAAGTGTCATCAAATTCCTTGGCTGGACCCATGCAGCCAGCATAGCTCATAACATAGGCCAAATAGTTCTGTTCGAAAACGCCGCGTATTAAGCTTGAGCCGGGTCCACTGGCAAAGACAATTACATCTTCACCACCATGGGACTCATCTTTTAAGGGCAGTGTAGCCATATGTCGGTAGGTGGGCGATTGCAGCTCCTCCTGGCTCACTAATTTATATGGCAGCCAAACATTAGAGCTGTTTTCAGGACGCGTGTTGTTAGCCAAATGATCGAAGTAACCAGGGCCATTGGCATAGGTAATTGTTTCGTAGACCATAGGATCTTGTGGCTTGTGAATATTTGCCGCTCCCAAAATGTCCGCACCACGTAATGGATATCCATTGAATGTAACAGAATGCGAATGATCCGCTGTTACTATTATGAGTGTTTCATCTGAGTCGGTCATCTTCAAAGCAGCTTCTACTGCCATATCCAATTCGTATACCTCATGCAGAGCAGCACGTGCATAATTCTGATGATGCCCCTGATCAATACGACCGCCTTCTACAAGCAGCACATAACCCTCCGAATCATCGCCACGTTCTAGCACGCCAATCGCTGCCTCGGTCATTTCCTTTAAAGACGGTTCTCCCTCTTCGCGTGCAATTGAGTACGTAATGTGATTGTTGCGAAATAGACCCATCAAATGATCAACCTGCTTAACATTCACTTTCAGCAAATCTTCGCGCGTTTTTACCAGCACACGCTCATCGCTGTCATTACTTTGCAGCTTAAGCCATTCGTTGGCCAGATTACGTTGATCACCACGAGTGCAGATGGTTTCAGTATCTCCCTCAAAATTAACCGTACGTACTTCACTGGTATTCAGTGCGCCCATAGGTGATAGACCGCCACCGAGTATGACATTAAACTTATTACCAGGCGCGCGTTCCACCAACTGACGTGCAATATCAGCATGTTTGCCAACAGATTCGTTGGGCACCTTGGTATCACACTCCCAATCGCGATGGTAGATGCGCGCATACGTAGCAGCTGGCGTGGCATGAGTAATACGTGTAGTTGTGACTATACCAGTGCGTTTGCCCTCGCGTTGTGCCCAATCCATAATAGACTCTAGGCGCCCTTTTGTGCCATCCAACGTGGAACGTGTGATGTCTACGCCAATAGCACCATAATCGGTTTTAATACCACAAAATATGGCTGTAGCAGTGCCAGCAGAGTCTGGCACCTGTCTGTCTACGTTGTAGGTCTGTAGAAATGGTATATCATAATAAAATACAATTTTTAACTAATTTCTATTTGTATTTACCTTAGCCAAGCCGGTATGCGGAAAATTATCAAAAACTAGACTTTCCTCCTCGCCATGACCATGCTTTAGATATTGGCCTTTATAAATGCGTCCAGCGCTTATGGTTGATAAGCCCATACCATCGCCTATAAATATTATAATATTTTTGGCCTTGTTTTTGTACGCAATTTCCTTGGATGATTTGGCCTTGCGTATGGTTTGCTCCAGCTGCTTGAGACCCACTTTAAGCCAGTATTTAGCATCTGTAATACGGATAAACAATAAGTTCAGTTTTGCGGAACTAGCACGACGTTTTAATTGTTTCCAGTGTGCTCTGCTTGGCTATTTAAAGTAAGCATTTCCAGTTTAAACTACTATTTAAATTTATTTCCCTTTTGCCTATGGCTGTTTGTAGCATTTAATGCACGTCTTGATTGCCTTAGTCTATTACTTATCAAGTAAGCACGTTGGGCACATAATGCCCATTAGAAACGTTTTTCCAATTCCCTAACGGCGTGACATGTGAGTCCCCTGCACATCTTGAGGTTTTTAGTTGATTTATGCGATTGTTTCTATAAATGGCTTGGAATTTTTATTTCAATTATAAACTAACTGCGTTTTAGTTTATAAATTTAAACGATATTAGTGTATTTGTAGTTTTAAAATAATAATAATGTGAACTATTATGTCAGCTGTTTTTACGAACTTCCGAATTCGCGAAAAAAACAATTGCTGCCCTTTTTTGCAGTGAGTGTCAATGTTTATGTGCCTGAACTGCTAATTTTAAGCATTAAAAACTTTTTGTCAATAGTTAATTTGTATGCATATCATTGTTTTTGGACTACGTAAACCACCAGTAATAACCCCTACACCCTCCGTTCAACACAAACAAATAAAAGTCAGCCTATACAGTTACGCATCGTTTTGCGCCTGCTAATTACAAATTGTCAATGAAAACTGTTTTGCTGATTTTTAATACAGTTTTTACATGTTTCTATATCTCAAGGCGTCAGAGCGCTAATAATATTATCTATTTAATGTCTTAGACAGTTTTCCATTGGAACCTGATACGCATTTAACACCAGTTGAAAGATGTCATAATTTCTCTAATTTGTTTGCTAATTATTACACTTTTAAGATATAACTTCAATATTGGTTTGGTTTTGTTGTTTTTAAACGACATGTATAGTTTACTTGGCACCTGTTAATTGAAAATTGTTTGTTTATAGAGTGTCGCGCAGGTAAAAACACTCTTTAGTTTGTTACCTTACGTGCTCAGCTATCAACGGGTGTGGAAATGTAGGACTTAATTTGCAAGTACAAACAAAGTTAAGGCTTTATTGTTAATTTTTATTAACAATAAGCCGCATTGATGACGTAGACTGGATGTATGAAGTGGTTAATTGCTGTTGCTCTACCAAAATCACGTTTGTACGAAATTAGAATGCAAAAGTAAAGAAAATTTTTTTGCTGCTGAGCGTTTTAAGTGCTTATTTTTGAAACTTTTTAAAATTTACAAAGTAATCGTTTTAAGAATAAAAGTTTAGTACTAGAAAACAGCAGCCTTTGAACAGATTTTTGAATAGTGATAAGCAAATGGCTTGCCTAAAATTAATAAATAAATAAAATTAATGCATTAATATATACTATTTAATCGCTTTAATTAAGCAATCAGAAACTAAACTTAGTCTAAAATTGGCAATGTAACCTTTATCGTAAAGTGTAGGAGATTGACGAAAGCTATCTTAGGTATGATCAGGGTGTCTAGGAAAGTTTTTATACCTATGTTTCTCGTCTATATAAATACCTTTATTGCAGACATGGTACGAGTTAGGCTGCCAATTGTTCAGAAAAAGCTTGGTGAACGAGCGGTTGCAAGTTTATTTGAATTTTTTGGTATAGTTAATCTATGGCATAGGTCATAAACAGCTGTTTTGTTAACAATATATTTAGAAATGTGGACGTCACCTGCCATAAAATACAATGATATGAGTCTGTTCGAAACGAAAATGTAACTACCATTCAGAGGGAAATGTCGAAAAACTCCCAAATTTACCTAAAGTAAATGATAAAATATCCATGTCCGCCTATAGGATCAAGTTACATACCATGTACATTTATCTGTCTGAACGCCTAACTCTTAGAAATGGTGAGCGTTCGAGCAACAAACTTTTTAGGATAAAAACTGTTATCCAACTAGTTTGCAAGTATTTATCTTTTTTTGATATCGGGATATGTGTTACAGCTCCATTGGGGTGCTATGCATTACCTCCAAAAAGTTTTTGAAAAGAGTTTGTATCCAAATTCAGTAAGAGATTTGGTTTGGGTTCCCAAGAATTAATCCAATATTAACTAAATCGGTGAGTTATATCGCACAACTCCCATAGGAGCATCATTGGAAACAGTAGCTCAAATTTATTCAAATCCAAATCTATTCAAATTTGATTGTTTCTGTAGATTTGCTAACCATCTGCTCTTTGCACAAATTCCATTTTAATTTGTTTGTTTCTGTAGATATCCTGACCAACTTCGGCAGTCGAAAGTATTCCGGCACTTTGTCGCATTTAACCAAAAGCGGTTAACTAAAACCTATGGCTCCCTTCGTTGTACGTACTACAATCGTTGTATTCCATTTGTTTTTTAGCTTATCCTAACCAGATTTGGTATACTAAATATTTAAAAACAGCGTTGATTTTGTTAAAATTTGTTTGATTATGTATGCAGGCGATTTTTGTACAAAATTTATTGTATTTTGAATATTTTTCCAGATATCACGACCACGTTCGGTTTATGCACCGAATTAGGTATTCTGAATAAATTATTAATTATTATTATTATTATTATTATTGCTCTAGCTAAATCTCCATTTATTAAAGACAACGCTATTCGGATGCGGCTTAAACTATTCGAACAGCTTTTGATAGATATATAAGAATACAATAACTTCCCATAAGGAATGCCGGAAAAAAACGGGAAGAAATTAAGAATTTCTAAAGCTATCCTAATCAAGTCCACGAATTAAATGTGCTTGGGAGTTATTTCTCAAAGTTAACCGCGCTCAACTAACGTGCAACTAATTTATTATATATATATATATCCAAAACTGTCAACACATTCATTGGAACTCGATTTTGCTGGCACCATCGACTCTAATTTTTCATTTGTCTTATTAACATTGCTTTGCAGCTTTTCAATACTATATTATTGCTATTCGAAAGCTATTTTCGCTTATACAAGATGCTAAATGAGCTAAGTTCTAAATAATCTTTTATGATGGACCAGCCACATAAAAAAGTCCATTTTATCGACTGCTATCGATTATTTAATAAATTTTAAAACAATTAACTTTTGGATGTTATTAAATTACTTGAAATTATCATTTCTATGATTAACTTTACTAACTTTATAGATATAAAGCAATTTGCGCAATTATTTGAGATATTTAAATGCTAATTTTTTTAGTTAATCAGAAATGTCGAATATTGTTTTTTTTTACGCCTTAATTAGTTGTTTTTGCAATTTCATAGTAATATTATTTTTTTTGCGTTTGCATAATTATGAAATCGTAAATTGTATCACGTTCTAATTTTACGCTAGTTAGTTCGATACACTTTTTTTTTGACACGTGTCAACGGGCACTTTGATGGATATATTATTCTGACTTGTTACATAACGCACCTTCGAGTTGGGGTTTGTCCGGTTGTGTTTCCTCCAACTTATACTCTGGTCCAATATCACCACCAGCAAGTTGCGATTGTATGATGGGTGGTGGTGGTAATGTGGCTGCCCAGGCCAGTGCCAGGCCACTCAAAGCAAGCAAAAGGCAACGCATTTTATTTTAATAAATTTTACTTGTGAGTACGCCGTTAAATATTGTTTAAAACCGATTTAATTATTTGTTATATTTATATCACAGTTAAGCTTAGTCGAGGAACAAAAAGGCGACGAACTTAGCAGTCCATTTGATACGAAAACGCAATTGAAACTGCAGAGCAGAGCAAGTGTTCCCCGCAATTTAGTGTAGAAGTCAATTAGTGGATTTGCAACGACTGACGAACCATAGCTCAACGAAGCGCCGTTATATGCTCATACGATTGCCGTACCGAGCTGGCGGGATCGTCGTTGGAACACGAAGTTGCCGCACGGCAGCCGTATAGCTTTTTTTACTACAAGTATTAAAAATTATACAAGCTGATAAGCCCAATAAGAAGTGTGAACAACTTTTCGATATAACTTTGAGATCGCTTGATGTGCATACATTGATTGTGTTGTCTTTGACAGCTTCCATAAAGTTAAGATTCGCTAATTGTGCATTTATGAATATTTATTTTAAGAACATGTGTCTATTTGATGATTTACAGTCAATTGCACGTGTTTACTTTTACAAGCAAGCTGCTGATAGTCTGCTGAACTTGGCTATTATCATGAGCAATGTCGTTCGCTCTATGTTCTTTATTTTATAACTTTTAATATCTCGAGACGAGACACGTTTTTTTCCATACGTACTTAACTGTCTGATATATATATTATGATAAGGTTGCGCATTTATTATGACTGGCTTATTATTTTTGGCGAAGAATTTTCACTTCAGTCAACAAACAACAATGCGTATGCGTAATATTTACCATAACTGATTTCCGAAAAAATGAAACTACACTATTTAGCATAGTTTTTGCTTTTTGTATGCACACTCAAGGCCAGCCGTGTAGACTCATCTTTAGTCATAGTTGTCACATCAATTTTAATACAAGCCTTAATTCAACTATTTAGCATTTCATGATACCGCCTCAAGTGGGCCAGTGTGTAAATATAAATTTAGATACTACAATAAAAAGCGCCAGCAATTGTTATTTTATTGTTAAGCTTCCAAGTCAAATGGGTAACTGCGTGCTAAGTTCCAATTTCTAAGTGCAGTTCATGGCGCTGTCGAATGCCTCATCTCTGGTTGTAAGTTTTTTTATCAGCTCCGTCGTACATAATCACCAAGTGCGCACGTTTTTAAATGGCATTGTAAAAAAGCAGTTTTATATCGAATGTTGCATGGGATTATTAACAAATTTAAAATAAGTGATGTTAAAGAGGTGTGGAGCAAAGGATTTCGTTGTTGTCAAGATGGGTAGCTTGAGGGCATTTCTTTTTTTTTTTTTTAGTCTTATCTTAATGATAGGAGATATACAATGTGCTTAGAAAAATAATATGTAACGTGCACAGCACGTGTTGTCTGAGACTCTCCAAGTTTATCATAAAAGATATTGACTTTTTTCTCCGTTTGCTTAGTTGACATCATATTTAATTTTTGCCTTTTTGGTTTGAAAACTAAAGTTTTCATGTTACTTGCGCTATTGCAACGTTGGGCCGTGAGTTCTGGTGCTTAGTTTCAGCCGAGTTGCTAACCTCAACTTCATAGCAAAAGCAATTAAAAATCTTAATGTTTCAAACAAATATAAAATTCGTATTCTAATGTAAGACCAAAATAAATTAGTCAAGAAAAGCGCACAATTTCTGGTTTCACATAAAAAAATATACTACCAGTTCTATCGCGCTAGATGTAATTTTTTTACACTAAGTAGCTTTCATTCGCTTCAAAGTAGACATCTTATTTATATTGGAATTTAATCATTTGGCAGCTGAATTGCATTGTTTTCCAGCTAATGGCAACGAATTGATAGACATTTATAGAACTAACTTTTACGATTGCGGTTTTCATGATTAGCCTGTTCGTAAATTATAGTTTCTTGAATGTTTGCTGTGACTCTCCCTTATTATTAAGCTGAAATTATAGATCTTAAGAAATATATAGTTTGGAAAAGCAATTTGTTGTTGCTGATTGTTATCTTTTAGTTAAGATCTTTTGTATACCCTGTAGTTTGAATCGAAATAATGGTATATTAAAATTGAGTATATTAAATTTGGTATATTAAAATTAAGTAGCCCTGAAATATATGCAGAGCTGGTATGTATATCCTTCTACAATATTTAACGTAGAAGCTATATGTCTATATAGCAGATGTACAATATATATCCATGTTCTACTGTTTACCTTAGAAGTGGCTGAATGTGAAATAACTAAATTTTTAGATAAGACGCGGAGTGTAGGTTTACTTTCTATTGCCGAATTTAGGTTGTTTCAGAGAAACTCAAAAAAGTTTCAAAAACTTTCAAAATCATGTTTCACACAGAAGTATTCGCAGCAATAAAAAATTGCTCTGCTTATAATCGGTTTACTATATTGGATAGTTTTAATATGAAATATCAGAAATACACTGATTTTCATCAAAAGTTTTGACATCTAAATTTGTATTATCGCAATGTTTTTGAGGCAAATTGATTGGTGGTGATTAAATCAAATAATAACAAAAGCGATACTGGGATCATCTTCTCCCGTCTTGAATGTACGCTGTCTTTATAGGATGTACCGCAGTGTACATGAAGTGCATTCCCAAAATCGATTGATACCCAATTTTTTTCGTACTTCCACTTCGCCGAATTTGAGCAAAATCGTTTGAATCATATAGCAGCAATATATACCAAATTTATCAAAAAATAAGTTATTGTTAAACTGTACCCAAATGCATACAAAGTGTTTGCAAGCATTGCGTTGAATTTGATACAAATTGGTAGATTATATAATATAATTTTGAAAATAAAAAAATATTTACATTTTTTTTTATTTTCAAATATCTGTTGCCATCTGCCTTACTTTCAAGATCCTAGACACTTTACTTTCTAAGTACATCAAGCAATCAGTTTTGTTTTGCTGAAGGCGTGGTTTCAATACGAACTCAAGTAATGTTGTTAGTTGCTTTTTGGAACGCAGCCTATTTATTAATTTATTTTATATAGTTTTCCTATTCAATCTTATCACATCTTTCAATTTCATAGAACAGAATAAATTGTTATTCTATTTTAAAATCGAATTTAATATATGTAGCTGCACTAGGTTACAATTTCTATTATATTAAAAGTCGTAGGGGATTTTTTTTAGTTTTCTTGAATTTTTATATATCTAGAGTTATGTAACTTGTATAAGCGTTATGTATTTACTTACAGCGTTATAAGAAACTTATTTTTAATTTATTTTTACAGCTTTTCGCTCTCCATTTATTTGCTTTATCATTATTCACGCTTGATTTGACTCGCGTTTTTTTTTGTTTTTGTCAAACACTTCGAACTTGATCTTACTTGAAAGTTGTTGCAATTAAGATATTCAGAGAATGACCTTATAATTGTGCGCTAAGCAAAAACGATCTAAAAACGCTCTTACCTCCATATCATTTATCCATCAAATAGTTGAGTTAAAATTTTTTGCACTAATTACTGCCAGTTTTTATTAAAAATTGTCCATGTCACGTATAAATTTAGCTAATTTTGCATTGAAAATAAGTTAAAAATAGTAAAGAAGAAAGCATAGTTGTTTAGGTGGGAGGGGCAGGTAAAAATTAAACGAAAATTTACATGTCTCATATGAATTCCACAATAACTAAAGAGTTTCTTCCATTTTGACTAGAATAATAATATAAAACAATTTTGTGTGTAGAAAAGTTTCAGCTAACAATAAGTAGAATTAGGAGATGATAAACAATAAGTTCCGATGCGACTATGAGAACTTCTTGGATAGATAGCCAGAGCGTACATTACTGGTCGTGGCCGATTTCGTAACCGTTTTGCTTTTGGTAACTGTGACGTCATCGTTGTTATTGTTGTTGTTGTTGCTGCTGTTGCTACTGCCGCCGCTGCCCTTAAGTGTTGCCGTAATGTTGCTGCTACTGGCGCTCATAATGAGCGAACGTCGAGGTGGCATGCGCTCATTGACCGCATCCAAACCCTTGGCCTCGGCAAATGAGTGAATATGCGAGGCTGCCGATAGGCCTTGAAGTGCTGCCGAATAGAAATTATCGTTAGAGAATGTTAAGTTTGAAAAAATGATTGGGAGTTGTAGACTTACCCTCCTGCAGAGAATCACGTCCACCCGAGAGTGCTCCAACTGGTAATGAGCCCGTTGGCGTAAGACCCTTCAGTTGCAGCACACTTTCCGATTCCTCTCTGCAATTGGAAATAATAAGGTATTCATTTTGATAAGATATTCAGAACTATTTAAAAGGTAACGTTTTTTTTGGTTCGAAACTTTTACAATTTGAAATCAAGTGATCTAGCTGGTTGAAAAATTAAAAGTTATTCAGTTTTTATCAAAAGATGCAGAGAATTATGGTCAATCAACTTTTAGTTTAATTATCCTAATATATTACAGGAGACCAGCTAAACTTGCAATGCATTTTTTGTTATTAATAACTAATTTTTATTATTTTTTTTTTAAGGGATTTTTAAAAATCAGTCTATACTTTACAACTTAAACAAAAATTTTAAGAGATTCCCAAAAAAAAATAATAAAATACTTGTAATCGTCCATTCCCTCTATATATACTACATAGCTTCAAAAAAAGAATTTTTAGCGATTCTCTAACAGCTATTTATAGCTTCTATAAAGATTTTTAAGTATTCCCAAAAATTAAGAAAATTATTTTAATTGTCAGTTCGCTGATGTAGAAAAATATATCTATATAGGTTCAATAAAGGAATTTTTAGAGATTCCTAGCTTCAAAAAAGAATTTTTAGAGATTCTCAGATAACAACCAAATGTTATTTATTGCCAATTTGCTGGTGTACAAAAATTTTGAAATCAAATTCAGCACACACTTCGCTTTTCCTCATATAGGACTATACAACATAAAACTAAAATTATTAAAGAAGTTGAAAATCTTTCTTTTTTTTTAACAAAACCTTTCCATCGTTGTTTATGTTAATTCCCTACAATTCGCTGTGTCTACCAAATTACTAGTAATTTACTACCGAAAAATGGTATAGCACTGCCCGTCATGTCCAGTCTATTATATAGGAGGATCCAATTGTAGACTGTGGAACGTTTCGTGTTAATTTAGCACCTACATTTCTCTGCTTATTTACCGACTAGATTTATCTTATACTTAACATAGTATAATTGTACTTTGTTTTGCAATTGCAAGATATTTTAAATAAATGTTTATTTTTATTAAATAACTCTTACATGTGAGTATATTTAGTTCTGTAGTGCAAAAATTCTATTCCAACAAAGTCGCTCCGAAACGCAGTTTTCAAAGAGTATTCTGCAATTTTTGCTTTAGTTGGAAGCAAATAAAATTTTTTCACTTTGTAATTCAAAATTTTCAAAATGCGTAAGAATCAGGCAAGCATCAACTTGTTGTAAAACATTGCCGGTTCCACCACCGTGCACATTGTTTTGTGGAAAATTTAAACAAAAACAAAAAATAAATGTTCTCTAGAATGAACTTGTTTGTTTTTATTTATTTCATTTTTGGCCAAATCGCAAAAATGGATGAGCAATTTAAGTTGCTTAAGTAGGCAAAGCAGAAAAGCGTTAAACTGCTGAGACTCTTTTTACTGGCAACTTACTGGCGAAAAGGCGACACTAGCTTTCAATCAAGTAGGGAAATTGAAAAATTTTGCTTCCAAAAATAAACATTTTTTTGGTTTATTTTGAGCAAATATTTTAAACGTTAACGGTATCGAAATAATTGTGAGTGTAAAATTATTAATTGAAATAATATTTTAAGATGTTTAGCGACAAAGATATTTAAATTAAAAAATTTATATGCATTTATTATTTATTGAAATCTAGTAAATGTAGTATTCTAGTATTCCTAGTTTCTTTTTAAACTTACAAGAAGAAGAAATGCATTATTATTTAGAATTTATTAAACATTAAAAATCAATAAAAATCTTGGGGCTCGTTATCGTGGTGGTAGCGCATTCGCCTTTAAGCCGAAAGGTCGGTGGTACTACCTTGCAGTGCTAGACACTGGCATTTACCTAGGAAAATCTCTATTTATTAAAAACACCGCCGTTCGGATTCGGCTAAAAACTGCAGGTCCCTGTTTTATCCGAACGGCTATGAGTAGAGACATATCCATATACCGTCTTTGAAGCAATGACCATAGTCAAGCAGAATAAATTTATATCTCTAAGCAAATATTTCTCTGACTTTATAACTCGGATTTTGCCATAATTTAAAATGTATTTATCAAAAATAAATAAAAACCTCGGAGTTCGGTAGTGTACTGGTAATTCGATTCCAAGTCAAGGGAAATAAATTTATATCTTTAAGTAAAAATTACACCAAATATTCCACTCATCTTCTAACTTTATAACTCACTGTTTTACCTTAAATTGTTTAATCAGCCAAATCTTTTGTTACTTTGTATATTGTAGTACCCACCTCAAAATAGAGAAAACACGCGACATTTTGCCTATAGCGCGTATCTTATTTCGTATAATTTCCTTGCGCAGTGCCGACATCGATGCTGTGGAATAAACAAAGTATTTTCCATAAGTCTGGTTAAGATTTTTCATTAAAAAGATCTGTAAAAATAATGCTTGCCAAATTTGACTATAAACAAAAAAACAAAAAGCCGCCGTTAATAACAACTGAAGCGTTGCAGAAACTTTTCATTCCGTTCAAAGACTCGGCAAAGCTCCAACTAAAGCTGATCAAAATGCAAAGCTCTTTAAGCTTGGTGCAGCTGTTCACAGCAAGCTAATAACAATAACAATCCGAGCGAGAATAGTTAGTGCTGATTGTAGGGGCGGCGGCAAAGGGGATCAAAGCTAAGAAAAACTGCAAAGTTTTCTAAAAATGACAAATATTTAAAAGTGAATATAATTTGTTGCCAAAAAAAAAACCATCCTTTGCCATCGCCCCTTTACGAGCAATAACAAAAACTGCAACAGCTGTTGGCGATAGGCATTATGCGGCGGCGGTGTGCGCGGTGCTGAGCTGTTTGGAGCACACTCTGGGGGGGCTTACCTGGCTTACTGGGCGTATTATTGTTATTGTTGTTTGCATTCGCCGGCACGAGCACAATTTTCTTACGCAGCTCTTTGTGTTTGTTTGTTGTTGTTGTTTGTGTGTGAGTAAGTTTTGTTTGTTTAAAAAGTAGTAGTAGTTTGTTGTTGTTTTTTGTTTTAAAATGTGTGTGTTGGGTGTGGATAAATTTTTGAAAATAGTTTTAATAGAATATTAGTTGTTACCATATAGTAGTATATAAATTTTGTTTTGTTTTGATTTATGTTGTAATTGTTTATTATCATAGGCCTACATGTTGCTTACAACAACAAAAGCTCTACAACATTTAGAGACGATCCACTGGGGCATAGCTATAATTGTTAGACATCCACACTTACCTTCCTCAACCTCATCGTCAGGCCCCGCAACTAGCTCATCGTCTGAGCATATGTTTAATATGTTGACTAGCATCTCAGTGACCTGGGAAAAAATATGCGAAGAAAACATTTGTAAAATTTATTATATCTTATACGTTTTATTTGTTTAACTTAGTGATAAATTTCATACGATTTTCGGAGTCAAGCAAGGATGTGCTCTTTCTTCTCTTTTTTTTGTTACCACATTAGATATGATATTAGCTGCAGCGGACCACAGACAACAGGGTACGCCGACGATAGAGTTTTGCTCTTGCAGAACCACAGTGAGATGCAAAGTATGGTCAATTCCCTATTTGCTGTTTCTCTAAAAACTGACCTTAAGATAAAGTGTGGTAAATCGAAAACCATGCAACCAACTTAAAGTTAAGAGATTAGTTTGAATACCTAGGTAGTATGCTGACTCCGCATGGTAGTACCGCACGTGACGTACAGAAACGGCTATAGAAACCTAAGCGTACTTTTGCTGCAATTTCTTGAGTTTGGAGATCCGCCGTCATTAGAAGATTAACTAAACCTGGCACATGACGAATGCTATGAAACAACAGCTACAATGCTTCGTCAAAGGATGTCTAAGGCGCATAGTTGGCATATTCTGGCCTAGATGAATCTCTCATCTGCGATTATGGGAGTTAACTGGACAAAAAGATGGCTGGGACACGCGCTCCGCAAAGACCAGGAGAATCTTGCATACTCCGCCCTTAGAATCCCAGGATTACGTGGAGACGTCCTTTGCTTAAATGTATTGCTTGACTTACAACTAATTCTAATGTAATTATCACTTGATATACACTTGTATGCAATCTACAGACTAAACATGACCACATTCTATATGTAAAATAAATTTTAAAGTTCCCTTTTGACGCAGGGCACTTGAAGCAATATTATTAATTTTTGTATTTATTATTTATGGAATTTAAAATGCTAATAATTTCAAATTAATACAAATATCTCAAAATTGTACTATTTCCAAAAATGTATTTTTAACTGGAAACGCCTTCAGAAGCTTTTTAAAACTAAATTTGTAACTTCGCATACTAACGCCAACTCCCACCCTACTTACGATTACTTCTTAGCAAAATAGGAACGTAACTTTTGATTTTACATTTTTGTACGAAACCTCTTTTGGTCGATTTGTTCTACCTTCAAAAGTTGATTTTTGTCTAAATTTTCACCATGAGCATTTTTTTATCTCTTCCTTTTTCTCATTTGACAATTTTTCTCTTTTTTTAATTTTTGTAATCTTATCTGTTCGTAAAATCCTTCTTCATCAGAAATATTAAACTTTTTTCTACATATTATATTTCAAGTATATCTTATATATAAATCGTGAATGACGTCAAAAAACTTTATACAATAGAGGAATATATGTCCAATAAAAGCTTTTTTTATAATCTAACCAAACTTTACTTTCAAAGTAGATTTTATTTATTTCACAACTGATTCAAAAATTTTCTACGTTCTCGTAATGAATTAAATCTTAAAGGGTTAGTTATAAGAGATTTTTGCCTATAGTTGTAAAAATGTAAATAATATAACTATAAAATATATAAAATAATATTATATTATTAACGTGTCTAATCTTTCGTAAAGAAAACGGTCAGTTGATATTATATTTATTTATTAACATCGAAATCAACTTTCGTTGGTTTAATTAAGTTTTTCGTGCATAATATTCAAATAAGTTTCATAAACCTTTGACGCTTTAAAATAAACAAAATATAATAGGGAAAAGCATTTCCGTAAATGAAATCTCAGTCGTTTTAATTGGACGCCATTCATTGAATAAATATATAATTTTTATTGCGTCATATTTTGTTGAAAAAATCGTAAAACCGCAAAACCAAAAAATTATAGTATTGATATTTAATGAATGACATTAAATGTTTGCTTATTCGTTTTTAATTTGTTAAAACGATAACAATCTTTGACCAATTATCTAAATTAAATGGAAGCCGTAAGACTAAAAACAGGAAAAGTTAAATCAGTCGGCTTACTTTTCTGTGTCCTTAAATTCTTTGTAGAATTCGATTATAATTTTTAAAAAAAGAATTTAAAAAATTTTATGGAGAGCAGAGTAATATTTGCACGAATCTTAAAATGAGTACGTTAATTTTTTAGGAACGTTTAACAACAATAATGGAAAGAATAAGAAGTTCGAAATTATAAATAATGCTGAGTAATTTCTGCAGTTTGAAGCATGATTTGGATATTTTAAAGTTTAAATCATTTTCTTTTAATCTATGTGTATTGAATTTAACTCGCTCACATATATATTGCCAACAATAATTAGCTTAAATTACATAAATCTTGAAATATATTTCTGAAGTCATTTCTTAAACAATTGGTTGAAACATGATGAGGGAAAAAAATATTTAACGAAACAATTTTTGCTTATAATTCTCAACTAGGAAAATTTTCATTTATTTCCGCGAAATTATTCGAGAATTAAGCAAAATATTAAAGCTTTAAAATTATGTTGAAAAACTGATTTTATTCAACTGAAAACTCCAAATTCAGCAAAATATATTCTCTAAAACAAAAGGTACAACAATTTTCAAACTGCGCTTACCTTCTCTCCCACAAATGGTAATGACCATGTGAAAACATCCATGAAATTGGGCAACCAGTAGGGATGCGGTGAGCAGTTGAATTGTCTTATATTCATCACGTTGTTCTCATATTTGAGCACAGCTGCCTTTTGTCAAATGTTTGGTTTGGCCGTTGTCGTTGTCATTGGCAAAGTGGCAGAAAACATTGGGATGGGTATGGGATGTGGGTAACCATTGAAGCACCAAGTGAGTGTTGTCGGCGGGGTTTCAAAACAAAGAAGGGAAACATCGCAGTGCGCGCCGTTTATGAAAATAGAAACGCAAATGCAGCAAATTTCATTTTAAAAATAGCTATGAAAAAAAAAAACAAAAATTCTAAAACAAAAAATTTAATAAACAAACATAGTCCACACTGGGCCAGACAGCACTGGGACACGACGCTGTTCATAGACAAATACTCTTACCTTGTTGCTATAAACATCCAAATAATTGGGTGCCGAGAATATGGTGATGAGCGAGGGGAAGCCTGTTACTTGATTCTTGCGATACATGCGATAGCTGCAGTAATAAGTTAATTAATAAATGGAAATGCTGTAAAAATCCGCTTAGTACTTGCCCCGCATCCTGTGCCTCATGTGCGCGCACTATGGACAGCAGATTGTTCTTTTGTAGAAACTCACAACATGCCGCATAGCTGAAGAAATACGAACAACCCCGCACCGAATTGTGCGTAAAGAAATCATTATTTTTCTCATTACCAAAGTCCTCCAAAGGATCTGACCAAAGTAAATCGCACATAGGCCCATAGGCGGGTGGCTCCCTAAAGCGATTTAGCTGCACGCCAAATGAAAACACAAACAAACAGAAACCAGAAAAGATCATATAATAAAGATCTATTATAGATGGCGCTGTGCTTGTAAACATTTCAACGAAAGATTTGTGTGGCAATTTATTACCGTTTTGATGTCGTCAAGTGTGAAAATTTCTGGCGACAGACCTCCATGTATGCACAGAAACTGTTGGTTGAGCAGCGCGGCCAGTGGGAGACAATCAAATGCTTCCATGCAGGCGTCGTAAATACTTTCCGAATATTTTATGATGCCTTCAAGTCAAAGGCAATACATTAATACTTGTAGTTATTAGAAAACAATTAAAATACTTACACTCCTGTTTGAAGGTGAAGTATTCCGTGAGATGACGGCATTCATGATTGCCGCGTAGCAGCGACAATGTTGTGGGATAGGTGATCTTTAGCGCCCACAGATATAGCACGCACTGTGGAAGAATTGCGAATTGTGAACTAGAGTTTGCAAGATTTTGGCAAATGTGTGGGTTATAGTAACTGGAGTATAGAGTATAGCAATAGTGCTTCATTAGTTGTATTTTTTCTGTAGTTTTTTGGAGTTTTATTTAGATGAAGTACTTTTCTTCTTGCATAAAAATGAATTAAATATTATTGAAAAGTGAATTAAATAAATAAGTTTTATTTCTTCAAGCTGCACTTAATAAAAAATATCTAGACATAACTATGGCAAATTAGCTTAAGTGTAGCTAAATTAAATACTCTAATATGGAGCTGCCAAGCCTTTGTTTACCCCTCTTTTGATTTGCTTATGCTTTTTCTGAAGTCTGTGCATACAATCCCAGCATTCTTCTAAAGATCTTCCAACTCTGCATACTATATTTTCTGATGTTCATTTAAAAAAGGTGATCTATTCGGCACATAAGTGTTGTGTTTATTTTGAAAATGAAATTGAAACTTAAATTTCTTTTAAACCAACGAATGCTTTATGTCTTGTACGCTTTAAGACCTTTTAATGAAGCAAATCCTTAAATGGTCATTGCTCAGGTTTTAAACCAACACATTTCAGACAGTAGAACTTGTTAATCAAAATAAGGAAGTTATTTATGTATATGTATTTTCTTTGTTATATATTTCTTTTTACCTCAATAAAGAACTAAAAATTAACAAAAATAAATTGCAAAGATTGGGAGATGAATATAATATTTTGACTACGATTTTTTATAAATCAATCAGATTAGAATTTAACATTTTTTTTTAATTTCGTATTAAAAGTAAATTAGCTTAAGATTGCTAATATGTCTTCCAACAAGGGTGAGTCACACATAGGTTAGACTTGGTTCTTAATGGGAACGACATTTAGTTAAATATTTCAATTAAGCTAATAAAATCAAAAAAATTAATTCTTATTTTTCCCACTACTCAGTGACTAAGTTAAGCTATTGCAGCCAGAAAAATTAAAGCTTATCTTCTTCTTCGCCTCTGCGACAGAAATAAAACAACTTGTACGGAAAACTCCAAAAAACATATACCAAACAGTTTCTCAAAAAACCATACTCCTTACTATACCTCAGCGAACATTTCACTCTCCGCAAGAATACACACCTCTATGCTAAAGTATCCTCTATCCACATAATCGCCCAGAAACAGATAACGCGTTGTGGCCGGTGGTCCACCCACCTCGAACAGCTTGACCAAATCAAAGAACTGTCCATGTATATCACCACAAACGGTTATGGGTGCCTCCACATCTATCATATTCTTCTCCTCACGCAGCAAATCGGCGCCTTCGTTGATAATGCGTAGGGCCACATTCTCCTCAATGCGTCCCTCTAGCAAAAAATGCTGACGTAGTGCATCAAAGTTGGGCTTACCACTTTTGGGATCATCATATACCTCTGACATCGTCAGCTTGTGTGTGGGTGGCAGCGGCACATCTATGAATGTGTATAAGCAAATCTAATGTAAACACTGCGTATACGCAATCTGTATGCATTTATGGGTTAACAAGCACATTGCAGCTCATCTATCTATAGAGAGAGGGATAGAATGCGAGAGACCGACGACCTATCAAAACTATTGCCAATATTTGGCTTGGCATTTGGTTGCCAGATTTATGAATACACAAAATATGCACCCGATGTGTATAAACGTACAGCAAATGAAATTTTTCTAAGCTAATTAAAATTTTTTTTTTCTCGAAAATTTGCTTCTTCTTTTATGTGAGAGGTACTATATAAGTTGATATAAAAGTCAAAAACCGTATCGCGCACAAAAACATATACCGAAGTACTTAACTTTTTAATTGTCATAATTATATGTGCGCCTGTATGTGGGGAAAATATAAAAATTTTCAAGCAATGAGGCCATTAAATTTGGTTCTACGAGCACTTGGAACAATTTAATATCTGACCCAAGCTAATTTAATCTATTTTTATTGGAAAATCTAATGCATGTGAAAACTGCGTGGCTGGATTAATAGAATTAGTTTAAAATGATTTATATGGCTATAAGGTTGCTGTGGCATTTAATGTGTGAGAATGTTTAGGATGCTCGAACGAGTTGTATGTGAGTTGTGCGCGATCGTATCATATATTAAGTATGCATGTTTGGGGGAAGTGCGTGTAGGTGGGGCTTGCGTGATAAGTGGAAATTATGAAGCAAATCCACTTTGGTTTTTAAAATTTTTCATACACTGAGTTAGTACAGCAAGTAAGTTATGCTTACTTTGTGAAAAGCAACAAATCTTCAATATGATTAATGTAACTGTTACTAAAATTGACTTAAGGAACGAAAAGAGTGGACTCTAATGGTAGTCACAGTCTGTTTTCGATTATAAGTTGTAAGTTATTTTATATGAAAGAAGAACTGCTAGATCTTAGGTATAAAAATCGCATAGCAAATGTACATCATTGTTGTAGAAACTTCAAAACAAGAACTTTAGAGCAAAACAACGTTGAAATAGAAATATCGAATCTAGAAGTTTATGACAAAACATCGTTGAACATTGCCACAAATAAACTAAAAAATATATAAAAAAGATATAAAGATTTTTGGCACGCTCTCGTGCGGTATTTCGTGTTCGTGTTAGCGTGTCTAGTCACGCGCTCCACACTAACAGAGAGTGAGAGACAGACACTCGGTCAAGGTCGCCTGTGCTGTGCTGGTTTGTGTCTTGGCTATGTACCAAGTAATTGGCTTGGTTAGTCAAAGGTTAGTTGAATTGCTCTTTGTGTTTGGCCATTGTACCATCCACCATGCGCTCCTTGGTCTTTGTATAGACCATTTTTTGTTTGCTGCCACTTGTTGTCGTCGAGGCTGAAGATTCAGATTTAGCTGTTTTGCTGGAACTGGAAGTGGTTGATTTGTCCGTTTTGGACGATTTTCTCGTCAACGAACTTCGCGTACTTGTGGACATTTTGTTATTATTTTCTTTGAAGTCTTATTTATTTAAGTTTTTGTTTTTATATGTCGCTGCGTCCGCTGAAATACACAATTTAATTCGTTATTCACTTTAGTTTTTTTTTTGTTGATTTTTAAATAATGATTTTTTTTTTTTATTTGTTGCCTGTTTTTAATATATAATTTTTATGAGCCGAAATTTTGTTTGTGTTTTGCACAATTTTTACGCTTTTTTGACTAGCTCAAGAATTTGGAAATTATTCGACTTCGCCTTCGCCTTTAGAAACACAACACATGCACAATATACATACATTTATGTATATATTTTAGGCAATAAATAAAACTTGTTGTTATATGTAGATACAATATATGATTTTAATTTTTATTTTTTGTATATTTTTTTTTTTTTTGTAAAATTTATTTATATATTTTTAGCAAGCAATATAGACAGCGACAGGTTTTATGTATATAACTGATAGATATATTTTTTATACACACTCAAAATAAATATATCTCAATTAAGATTTCAATTTAGTGCAATTATTTTGATATTTATTAACTTTTCATGTGGCTCACAATACACAAACAGCTTGGCCTGGCCTATAATAACAATTTTCATTTGTTGTAGCGTAAAATCACTTGACACTTGGCGATTTAATGCACTTGCAATGCTAATTGACCAAAATCAGGCACATAAATATATATATATATATTATATTTATTTGAAAATAAAATAATAAAAATACGCACACTAACACTTCTTGTATCTAGTATTTGCGAAGCATGCAATTTTCTTGGTCACACTTTTTCTCACTACTAATCCTTGGTGATTTTCTTGGTTCTAAGACGCGCACGCAACGCATTTCCAAGTTCGCGCGTCGCGATTTTCCTCGAAACTGTTTAGTTGTTCGGGCCAACGAATTTTCGCAAACGATTATGAGCAGCAGCAGCCTAGAAAGCGAAAAAGCAGCGAAACGCGAGCAATTTACTCACAGCGGCCAACATCAAAGACTCGAACCCGACGATGTGACGATTCTATCATAGATCGGCACAATGGGCGAAAAATGTTTCATAATATCTTTACTGCTCTTGGATGGGGAAATTAAATGATTTTTCAAAAACAGAATTATTGATGTATAAAGGGAAGAAATGACGCATAAAATAATTTAAACGTTGATAACTTTTTTGTGTTTCCGTTTCAGGTTTATGCGATTAATATGACGGACATGTAATCATCAAAAGACGCGGAGATTCGAAAAAAGAAAAGCCACAATCGATTTCAAGCTGTCAAGCACACGAAGTCAATCCTTTGATATCAGCATCTTACAAAAGTTTTACACCAATTAGGGGCGATTGTACCTAATGCGATCATTCGGATTACACGAAAGCGAGATTGCGAAAATACATCTGCCTTGAAGAACAAAAAGCTTTTGGGTGATTCTGCATTGGGATTGAATTATCTCAACTATATGTAGTCCCGCAGCTGACAGACAATGCTCTTTAAACTGCCAACTCCAAATAACAATATAATTTGGCGCATTCAGTTCCGGACGGACTTTGCCGCTAAATGCAGTTACTTGCAGTCCATGGTGGTACGGTAGCAAGCTTGTTTTCACTATCACCTGGAAATAGTTTTAAGGTGTTAAGTCATCTCCTAAACTGGTAAGCTGGAATGCCGCAAAAATGCAGTAGTAAAACATAGTACCAAGTACAAAGTATTTTCCAAGAGTTCTTGACTTATGTTCACTCTATAGTCATAGAAAGCGGTGTATGATACTAAGTCGGCTGCTTAGAGGAAACCAAAGCAAATAATTAAACTTCTATTGTCAATTTTATTTTAAAACCAAAGGAATAATCATCGGAATGACCAGGTAAGAGGCACGACTTTCTTTTCTCATTAAACATATACAACATATTGCGTTTTGCGTCCTACTCTGTTGTTCGTACCGAATTACTGGTAATTTGTTAAGTACCTTCCCACATTTTACAAAAGATATTTGCAAGACGCGAAAAAATCAAGCGTGCAAAAGCATCTTGTAATAAGTTATTTGAAAATTTTGTTAGTTTATTTGTGCAATACTAAAAAAACTGAACAATTGTTCTCCTTAAATGATTTATTTTGTTTGTATTCGTGTAGTTTTTTCTACTTATTGAGTTGGATATACAAAGATAAGTTTTAAATTTACAAAATGGCGAACATAAAATGGACTATAAATTTACACTATCAAATAATGCTAATAATAGTAATTGAGTTCACCTAGTTGTTGATCACGAATTTTCTGATTATGTTGACACGTAGAAGAGTTTGTGTTTCTTAATGACGTCCCAATAATTAAAGGTAAAAGAAGGTAGATGCATTCTCTCTTATTTTGTTAAGGAGTTATACTGTTTTTGTTTATGCGTTATCGAAATTTATTGTCTATTTTTTTACATAAATTGAAAGTTAGTTCAGATAGATTTCCACTTTGTTGAAAGCTATGAGATTTTTATGAAAGTATGAAAGTTTCATAGCGGACACAAATAATATCAATAATATTAATTAAGTTATCGAAGTCGTTAATTACGGATCTATGTGTAAATCATACAAGGTATCAGATTATGTAGACTTATATAAGAGTCTTTTCATCTAGAGATATTTACCAACAAAGATAACACTTCAAGTAGATGTTTGCTCTCTCATTTTGTAAAAGTATTTTAAATTTATTTAAAATTTTTGTTACAAATTACTTTTTACATAAAATGAAGCCCTCTGCCAAAACTCAGTAGTAATTTGTTAAAAACTGTCCCATTTTTATGAAATATATTTCATCACCATTTTTACCACTTTTGCCCACTGTGCCACGACCTCTGCTCATTGGCCCTTGAGTGCGAACAGATTAAGAAAAACATAAAAAAAACAACAACAAAAGGCTCGTGAGTAAACAGATGCGTGAGTTTTGCTCCGGTTGTTGTCTCCGCTAGGTGTCGCTCAATATTTTAATGCGTAGCGCACATTCAACTGTTTATTTTATTGGGTTAATGTGACATTAGAGACAATTTAAGCAACAAAGTCATGCTCTCTTTTACGCTTTCTCTCTCAATGTTCTCTCAATGTTTTTCAACTTGACCGTGAGTCGGCCTGTGTGTGGTGTGTGTGCGTGCTATGTTTTTATTTGGGCGCCAAATGGAGGTGGGTGTCGCTATAATTATAGTCTTGACTTTGTGCGCGCCTCGTGCAAAAACTGAATACTCTGACAACTAAATGGATACCATAGACAATATTATAGCTTTTGGCGCTGCTTTAGCAGCAACAGCCAGCTGTCTACAGTTTAATTTTGCTATAGAGTATTTTTTATTTTGAGCAATTTCATGGCTGTGAAAATGTGGCAACATTTTTGAAAGATCAATTTGATAGTGTATATGGATTTGTTCTTGTGGTCTCTGACTTGCCAAAAATGCCAGTGTCGCCTTATGCTGGGTTCACACTGCCGCACTGTGTGATCTCATATTATTTATAAAAACCGATAAAAATAACGATTTATGACTTGATTAAAAATGAAGCAACGTAAATTTTTGCAATTTTCACAGTTTAATTGGTAACAGGTGTTACCTTAATTTTTTTACCATGCCTTTATCAACGCTTCATACTTCATTGTTGAACCCGTAAGCAGTGTGTATACTCTATCTACATTACAGCTGTGTGTTCTGTGACGGTCAATCTATACATATACTCTATACATATGTATACCACGTACATACATCTTGAATGAAATTCTTACACGCTCTATTTCAGCCATTTGCACAGCAATATGTGTGAGTTGACAATAATTGTTGTATATTCTTCACTTCGAAACGCTTAATTTTAGAAATAAAAATTTCTTTTCAACATATTATAATTAAATTTAATCAAAGCTGCTTGGATTTGCTTTTGTCTGCAGCTGCTTAGCACAGCCCACACACAAACACACACAAACGACTAGCAAATTTTATGCATTTAGTCTAAAGACAAGTCACACGACCAAACAAATTGCCTCACATCGTCGTATACTCGATTTCGTACGTTTTTGGTGATGTATTCGAAACAAACACTTTCCGGTGCTAACTGCCCGAGGGTTGAGCGGGATCTTTTCATGCTTTTGGCATCATCATCTGTTCTTTTGGCAACGCGTTGACAGCATTGTGGCAGTGTGCATGTCCCGCTTCCCTTTTTCTATATATAGTCCGCCTGTGCTTGTCTAGAGTTTTGGTATTATTTTTATTGTTTAATGGGGTTGAGCATATAGAGAGAGAGAGCGGTCGCAGTTGGGGACTTGTATTATTTGGCAGTCTTTGCAAATGCGAGTTCTTTTTATATATAACAATTTATAAAAATAAGTTTATACAAATTTCTATTTTTTTTTTAATGTTATAAATAAAATAGCTGGCAACAATGTTTGAAGCGTAATTACGAGGCGCCCTTATATAATATAAACAAAATGATGTGTTGAAGGGTGACCCTGATCAAAAATAAACATTGTTAATACACACAAATACAGTGAAGACATGTCGGCTAGTACGAAAAAAATCAGAAAAAGTTAACATATTACAGAAGTTTGATTTATCTTACTGTATGAATAAAAATACTTTTTGCAAAAAAATCTATATATTGAAAATAAAATTTTAAGCTTTTTAACAACATTTTTCAACATTTTCTTTTTTGCATTGATCGCTAGGTATGAGATTCAAAATACCTTCCTAAGCTGCCTAAATTTGGCAGGAAACATTTTTTAACTTTGCATAAACAGACGATATGTAGTTTTGTACAAACAATTTTATTTTTTAATTAGAAAAAATGTTTAAAACGTGCAAGAATGGCGCAGAAAAATTCAAAACGAAAAACTATGATATTATTAAGAAATACCCCCGGTTTTGACCCATTAAGTGATCTGTTCCATAGTATGGTAATATATTAACAATAATATAATAACAATAATAATTAATTCATATATAATTATTTCGCATTTGTTATCGTTTTTCGTTGCCAATCGATATAATATCGCATTGATCAGCAGCAGGTTCCCAAGTACAAAAATTATTACTGTGGCAAAGAATTAATTTAATTGTTAATTTTTATCGTAATTGAGCGGTTTTGTCGCTGTAAACGTTTATCAAACGCCTCACATATGTGGTCTGTTCCTTAATTTGTTAATATATTAAAAGTAACATATTTATTTATATTTAATTAAATTATTTAATAATTGTCACCATTTTTTAATGCCAATCGGTAGTATATCGCAGCAAACACCAACAGAAACATTATTAAAAAATGTTCAGTCTGGCAACGAAACAATTTTATTCTGTTAATTTTATTTAAAAAAAAATTTTTTTTTTCTTAAGTATTTTCGTAAAAAAAGTAATCTTATTATATCTGGTTTTCCTTAAGAGTTTAATGAGTTGGTGTGAATCTTTAAAACTATATTAAAAATATAATTTTGGGTAGGAATTTTAATATTTATTTTAATTCAATGAAAACGCTTTGAGAAGTGTATAGATACGGCATTTGAATTTCAACTACATACATTTTTTTTTAAATAATTAAATTCGATTTTCGATAGAATGGAGGATAATAAAATATTGTTTAAAGATAATTTTTTGAAAATATGGGAAATATATAGGATCGAATTTCGGCATACATATCGACTTCCAGTGTGGTAATCGTTGCGGGTTTGTCGCTATATACTTGAGTTGTAACATAGGTCCACATAAAACGAGTAATTTAACAGCATTAAGTTATCATCGGGGGCAAATGGAAAGTACAAGGCACACCGAGCTCGCCGCTGGATTTCGCTATTGTTTTATATGTTAGTCATTTATTGTCATTGTTTTTTTTATTTTGGTATCAATCGTATCGTTCGACATTCTTTGCCTATTCTACTATCCATTCAATCAGAAATGCGCATAAATTTTGATGATAAAATTAAAGTAGCGCCAACGTGTTCCATTTTAAGTTGACTTAGGCTTAAACTATAGATCAAACTAAGCGTGTTTAAAAGTAACAAGGCAAGCTAACAGCGTCAACTGTTAAAAACGGAGTTGCCCAAAAAATTAGCTACAAAAAAACCACCCATTATTTTCTGCTAGTGTTTGCAGTCAAAAAAGTTAGTGTATATTAGGGCAAACCTTCATTTTTTAAATGAAATTTCGTATAAAAGGACTAAAAAAGTTTCAAGAATATTTAATTTATTATATTGTGTTTTTTTTTCATTCAGCTTTTTTACTTGGGTCCACTTAAGAGCATGCAGTTTGATGAAACGTTTTGACGATACTGAGTCGGACGATGGCTTAACTAATTTTAATTGATTAATTTGTCGTAATTTTACTTGTATTTTGAACGTTTTTTATTATTGTTTTCCCAGACGGTTAAATATATATATATATAAATATAAATATATATATATATATTTTTTTTTTAAATATATATATATATATATATATATATATATATATATATATTTTTTTTTTTTTTATATATATTTTTTTTTTTAAATTAAAAAATTTTTTTTTCTTATTATCGAGTTTACTTATATTGAGGTAAAAATGAGCTTCGTGTAATTTCCGGCATGATTTTCGGAAGCATATCCCGAAATTTAACTTTCTATAAAATTACAAATCCCATATACGATAGTTCAATCCAAATACTAGAAGAAACAATCAGATAGAAGTTCAGCTATTAAGAACTTGACAAATCACAATATGCTTTACTTATTGGCATGCTTTGAATTTTTTTTATTATGATTTCCCCTACCAATAGAAATCTAAATCTTTATTCAAATTTGGCCATGTTCTTTTTTATTAAAATTAAAATTTATTCAGTAGTTTGCTTTTCTAGCGAGTGTCTTCAGTTCTTGGAAAATTTATTGTAATACGTAGTTTATTTAGTTGGTTTTGGTCATGTTCTCCAAAAAAAGCGATTCTGGAACAACCCTCCTTAGGATTGCAATTTTCTATATATTGTAATATTATTATATTCTATAATTTAATCAAAATATTAATTAGATGGATATATCAGAAAATAATCTATTAAGAAGTTACTGGAATGATAGCGATTCCTTTTCCAAATCCGTAGTCGTATTACTTTGGAATTTTGAGATATTTATATTGATATTGAGATATTTGAATTGATGTACCCGAAAAATTTCATTTCTTGGACATTTTTATAAATTTCTTTATTTTGTACTTTTCGTGTATTGAAAGTTCAATCAAAATGCTATATGGATATGTCAAAAGATAAGCTATATAGAACTTTGAGATAGCTGAGGTGATGTACTCGAAATTGCGTTACTTGGGAACCTTCCTTACTTTTTTCATATTCTATATTTTGTAATTTTCTTAAATTCGTTTGCTCAATCAGAAATTTTTAAAAGGAAATAATATTAATATTCTCAGGAATAGCAATTTCCGGGAATCCTTCTATTCGATAGTTCTATCATAATAGTGGATTGAAATATAAAAAGATAAGCTATTAAGAATGGAATGTTGCGATTACTTTTTCGAATCCGTAGTCGTATAACATCAGCATTTTGAGATATTTAGGGCGATGTTCTCGAGAATAGCTTTATTTGTAAACCATTTCCAAGCGATTTTACGTTAAAACGATAAATTCCTATTTTTCTCAAACTTATGGCCACCCGAGTTACTTAGTTAATGTAATGTTTGTGGCTTCACAGGGCAGACCATTCGTTTTTCACATTTTTAGGCTCCAAGTTCGCGACTTTTTTCCAAACAATTTGAGTTTTTGTTTTCGTTTATTTTTGGTTATCATCACTTGTTGGGATATGCCTACTGTACTCAGCCTATAACATTTAGATAGGCCGCTGCTGATCAGCCGTCTTTAAGCAGGCGGCACTTGAAACAATCTGTATGTAATTAATTAAAACAAGCGCTAAATTGATTAGAAAATGTTTTGTTCGTTTCTCTCTCTGTGTGTGTGTGTGTGTGTGTCTCTTCTTTGTATTTTGAGAAAAATTAAGAATTGAAATTAGCAACTCATTTCATTTGCTGTGTTTACACAGACAAACATATATCGTATACGCGCAGATAATCATAGGGACGGACCCATTTGTTATATAGTCGCTATTCAATGTAAGACTTTGGCATCTTGAATATTTCTGAAATTTTAGCCAAAAAAAAAAATCGCAACAAGTCAAGTCGAGCGCATATCATTGTTGACACTTGTACATTCATTTTGGCATGCTTTCATTTCAAATATAATTTCATTTATTTTTAAAAGCGTTCGAGTGCCAGCTACAAATCGAAATAACTAAAGAGCATCCCAAAAATAATATCAGTCCAAAATATTTGCATTTTTGTTGTTGTGTTTTCGCTCGTTTTTGGCTTTCAATAGGAATAGCAATGTTTTTTACGATTTTTGCGGTGATTCAATTTGTTTCCTTTTGGGCTTTGTGGTTGCGTGTGTAGGTGTGTGTGTGTGCTGTCTAAACAGAAAAAATAAAAAACAAAAAACGAAAAGAAAATGGACAGCGGAAAACTAAGTGTGAGAAAGAAAATAATATTGACACGTAGGGAAAACATTTCATTCATTGTTTGAACTTTTGTTTTTTTTTTTTGCCTACGTAGCAAATTGTTTAATTTTTCTTCCATTTTTTTGTTTTTGTCTTTTTCTTTTTTTTCGCTTGTTTTTTTTCTTCATAAACATTGCGCTTGGTTTATTTTTAACAAGGGAAATCGTTAAGTGCTGCTAAGCAACCAAACAGATTTATTAATTATGTTAATGAGTCCAGAAATATTGCGAGAAGCTTAAAATGCTAAAGAAAACATAAGCAAAATTATTAAAAATAAAAAGTTTAAATCGATATGCGTACCGCAAATAGAAACAAACTAAATGTTTTATAAATATTATTGAGTTATCTAAACAGATGATGTTTTTACACTTCTTTATATTTTTGGGAAAAGTGTTTTGATTAAGAAATGTTGAGGCTTCTAAAATTATGGCTGCTAGGAATAGCAAATAGGCTCCCCGTTTTCTTTCATAGAAAGTAAGTGAAGTAATGTCTTCAGGAGAATTTGGCAACTTATTCTTATTAACTGGTAGTAAGGATACAACGGCTTGCTCAAAATAATGTCGATTTCGCTTTAGGGAAAAATAGTGTATATTTAGCAATTTGGAGTGCGACAACGGTATAAACTTTTCCCAATATGAAAATACAATACAAATATTATACTGAGCCTGTTCGATTTGGATAGCAATCAAACTCAGGAAGGAACGAAAGGAAGCACTTCAGATACATACAAAAGCAATCCCAAATAAGAACAACCTGTTGGGTATATTCGGAGTGGTACTTGGAAACATTGTTGCTTTTTTAATTGTAAAATGCTGCCAGTAGCAAACGATAGATGGCGCTGTCAGTAAAATCAGCTGTTCGATTTGGCATTACAATCGTAATATCGATTCAGATAAAACATTCATTTTCTGCGATTATTACTTCTTGGTCGTCATTTCATGATACCTTTGTACAGTTTTCGGAGTTTAAATTATTTACAATAAAAATGTTGTTGTCAAAAATCGCTCTAACTTTTGCTCGAACTGCTAAAACTTTTGCTAAAGCTGAAAGCGTTTGGGACTACTAGTTCGAATGACTATATAAAGTTACCTTTAAATTTTCCGAATTTGAAACTTGTCGATATTTATTCAACATTTTTGGCAAGTGTTTAGTTACATCACCCCAAATTTGTGAAGAATTAAAATAATATTTTAGTTTTGTAACTATGAAAGCCATTCGATGGGAAATATTAATAGCAGCAAATCGAACCTTTTTCATTTTGGCTTAATATTTATAAAAATATGCTTCGTTTTTAAAAATATTTTTTTATGTCAAAATGCCTGTAACTGTCGCATTTGAGGCTAGATTTTGAAAATTGGCAGCGTTTGGCAGTGCTATTTCCAATTACTACAAGTTCACATTCAAATCATTTCATATATGTCCAATTCTTTAAGAAAAGTTCTACAATTTGTTAAATGATAGTTAAATAATTTTATATTCAATGGGAATAATTTAATTGCTTAAGCTGCATCAATTAAATACATCAACATTTTAGAAAACATTTAGTAGTATCTACTAGTTAGTAGATACATCTAGTTAGAAGGTTGTCAAAAAACTTAGCTCATCATTTTTAGTTGATTGAATATCTTCAACAAAGTTGCAAAAATTTGTTCAAATAAATCTTATATATACCCAAAATAGCATTGATAATTAAAATTTTTTTTAACTGATTTTGTGTTTTGGTTGAAAGCGTTACGAAATTCATTGAAATCATAAACTCGGTCGAATAAGAAATAATCTTAAAGTCTTCACTCAAATAGCCACAAAAAAATTAAATTTTTGCTTAAATGTTGAATTCTGTATTTGTATTCTGAATGTAATTTTTAGCCAAATTACGCCATTTTTTGCAAATTTGTAAAAATGTAATTTGATTATATTTCTAAATTTAAGAAATATTTCTAAATTTGCTAAAGAATCTCATCGATCTAAGTAAATTATGACATATTAAAAGAGTTAGAAGATTCACGGGCTCTCTGGTTTTCAGATTTCACAATTGAGACCGAAGACATGTACTTTCTTATAGGCATTTTATATGGTCTTGCAATTTTTACCGTCATTACTTTGCCTTTTACGTTGGATCTTTATAATAAACTGTTGGAGAAACCGGTAGATCTAGGTGATTTCGCGAGACCTTTTATCGCTGCTGGATTAAAGCGGCGCTGATTTTAAGAAAACTTTCAAACTTACTTTTGAGATTTCGCGAGATATATAAGGAGAGTCTAAAAGCCAAGGCAAATGGCGATAAAATTGCGGTAGAATAGAGTTTATTGAGCTTTACGGGGACCTCATATGCAGTGCATTTCACAAGGGCGTTTTGAAAGTCTGCTCAGTACGATTAATGGAAATATTGCTGCAGGTAACTAGGCCAACTATTGGTAAACTCTTGAAGCTTACAAACGGCTATACGTCTGCTGGCGAAACGTTAAAATGGTTTCGGAAGGTTTCTCATGAGCTTTCTGAGGACGAAAAGAAAAAGTTATTTTTAATATCTAATAACGACTAGTGACGACCTTTGAAATAAGCTAAAAATTGTATTAAAAAATAACTTTATTAAATAAACTTTATTAAATTTAACTTTATTAAAAAAATTTCATAATTTTTGCTGAGATTAACTATTGAAAACATCAGCTAGACAAAAAAATTTCATTGAGGCAATAAATTTCAAAATATAATATTAAGAAACTAGGATGATAAATAACTAGTGCTCGTTGAACTAATAACAAGTTTAATATTTAATACTAGGCTTAACTTATTAAAAAATAGAGGGCCAATAAATAAAAGGCAGTTTTTTTTGAAGTTATTCTCCTATTAATTTTCTAGCTTTTATCGCGAGCGAAAGAACGAAATATTTGCATAATTAATGCAAAAATGCTACAATCATATTTAATATTAATTAAATAATTTGACATCATAAAAATTTTACCTTAATTTTCTAAAATGTTCTTAACTTTTTATCCTGCCACTTGTTGCATTATTTTGCTTTTTATGTTAAATATTTTCACGTATTTCAATTTATTTGAAAAGCTTTAAATTAACATTAGCGTGGACAGCAACCAATGCGAGCTGCTTTCTGTTAAATTTATATTGGCAAACTGTTATACGGCTCTGCAGCTGCTCAGCACTCACGCTCTGGTATGCTCTCATTTAGACGCCTCTCGCTGCTGTTGGATTGCGTGCTTGTGTGTGTGTGTGTGCATGCACCGTTATAGCGGTTGGGGCAACCATTTTACAAATTGATAAACTTACAGTTATCATTGTTTATGTATCATTCGTCCCCTCCCCCCGTGTGTGTACGGTCATATTTTTTCCATATTTTTTGCAGCTGCCAAACATTTGCTAAAAATACACACACACATACGTAGACAACTTGTGTTTTGCTTATTGTTTGTTTGGGATTTGGCGGACATTTTGTTAAAAAAAAATAAATCTAAAAAAAAAACCGTAAAATATGAAAAGGCAGCAAAAATTTGTTGAATTGATTTATTGACTTACTTATTTAGACGCTCGACGCTCGTAGATAAAAGTTGATGCTGTTGTTTGCTTTTTATGACCCCTTGGTCGATTTTATAATGTGAAAGCAAACCTTTTCTCCTCCTATACACTGTGACCTGAAGGTCGAGGGTATTCTAAATATTGTTTAGGACAGCTGCAGGAAGGAGGCGTGACAGGACAAAAATTGGCACATTATCTATGTGCTACGATAATTGAGTTATTCTACAATTAGTTCTAAGATACTCTCAAGATAAATTACAAAAAAACCTTAGATTATCGAACTACTTTTAGCAACTCTTGAAAATTCTGAAAAAGATCTAGTTGTTGTTATTCGAGGTTTATCTTGTAAATACCCAAATCATAAAGCTTTTTAGACGCAATATTAGATTAAACCAGAGCGTCCTACTTCGGTCGCATGTCTATGTCTATCAATAGCTTTAACTTCGATTTTCCTAAGCAAATAGCGACTATTTGCTAGGTATGGCAGTGCTAGACAAATGCACCACTGTTGCAGGGTGGAACCGAACTACCGATCTTCGATTTAAAGGCGAGTACGTTACCGAGACCCAAGTTGAACCTTCAAATACATTTAATTAGATTTATTTTTGAAAGGAAACAAGTCATAAGCAGGGTCTTCTATGTAGGTTTTTATTTTTATAAGATTTATTAAGTATATTACGTTTTTCACAGCATAAGCAACTCGGACTTAATACTCTTTGCTGGGATACTTAAAATAGCTAAGAAGTTTGATACATTTTTTTGATTATCTCAGTCCCTGCAGTGTATTCTCATTTCGTGTAGCATATCCTATTTTCCCCGAATTTTTCTTGTCAGCATTTTGCTTTGTTTTCTTATTGTCAGTTGGCAGTTAGGGAGCAATAACAAAGGTTAAGCAAATATTTAGTTTTCATTTATGCGTTTTTTTTTTCATTTTTTCAAGATGCTTTTTAAGCCAATTTGAAAATAACTTGATTTGCGCTAAAGCAAATAAGCTACAGGAGGACACTCAACTACTTGAAATGCATTGTGGATTGAGGGAGTGCCTTATTGGTTACTAACATTATTTAACATGCTTTTTATGGGTTCAAGGATATTATCGATGCGTGCGTATGCACATAGGTTGACAAGAGGTGCGCCAGACTATAAAAATGTTTATACCAAAATGACCTTCAGTTCAGCTAGACTTTGTTTGTTGGAGATAATAAATTTTATAAAAATGCGCATAATCCCGAGACAAATTGGATTTACTAGAAAGTTGAAACTTTTAATTTTATGAACATATCTTAAAACTTGGCAGTATTAGTAGGGGATTTTAAGGCAACCATAGAGCACTCTATCGAAATAATTTAAAGATTTAAATCTTAAGTTTTTTAAAGCTCTTTGCGTACTCATTTGTGTTAAGACAATGGGGAATGAAGTGTTTCTTGCGTAAAAAATAAAATAAATAAAAATAAAAAAATAAAGACATATTCATTATCGAAACTCCGGAAAAATTACTTATTAGGCATCAGTGGGAATCGATTTGTGCAGAGATCCGATATATTGGATCAAACCTTCATTATGGGCTTGCGCTATGAGTACAATATGAGATCATGAAAAAATCGAAATTATCACAATCACTCATAAATTTGGGACGGCGTTTCTTTTACAAATGTCAAGCTGTTCCTCTCAAAATGTCATAGAATGTCACTGAGAAATGTGGCAACCTACAAAAAAACTACTTAATGTTTCTTATTTTATAACACTTGGTTGGATTCATTGGTAAACAAATATTTTTGTTTTTTTTTTTGCAAAACTATTCCGTGCTATCACTTTGAAAATTGCCGCATTATTAGGTCACAGCCGACCTAACTAACTCTCGCCAGGCGCCCCTGCTTTGCGCGTTCCTCCACCAGTTGGTCACACCAATCGAAGATAGGTTCTCCTTCACTAAGTCTGTCGAACTGAGCTTAGGTCGTCCCACCGCAAAATTGCTATTATTCGTATATATTTACTAGTTTTTAAATACGACAGAACCTACAGCTTTAGATTCTGAAATCCCCAATTGATACAGATTCGTTCCGAGACTGCCTGTTTATTTGTTTGCTTATCCTGTGAGTAGTATCGTAAGGGATTTCTTGCCCAACTGGCAGATTATCTTGAACCTATTTGAGTCATAGATTCTTAGAAGTTTTTTAGACTGATGCAGACCCATATTTTAATACATTTTCAAAAGAAAAAAAAAACATTGTCTAATCACGTATTACTTTGGTTAGCGTCTTCCAATTGTTCCCATTTTTTGCTATTGCACGGAGTTTGCTCATTGATTTTTGGGCTTCTGCCGCCACTGCCGTGCGCCAGGTCATTTTTAGTCTGCCTACCTCAGGATTCCTCTACCTTGAGGATACTGCGTGGGGGATTGTATTTGCGCTTTGTGATTTTTTTTTTTCAACGGGTTTTTACCCGCAAATTTCCTAGAGTCGCATGTAGAAAAATTTATAATTTATCGCTGAGCGTGGCCGATATCTTTTAAAAGCTGCTCGAAGAAAACAGGAACCTACTCTAAGTAGCCAAATCCGATGGGTGGTAACTTTATTTAAAAAAGATTTTATGATTTTCCAGTATTGTTCTTATATTTAAAGTGCTTCAAAATTTATTTCGGTTGAAAAAGTCTTGAATTGAACTCGCCTTAGACAAAAAAAATTCTTCAGCAGGCCAATTTTCTTTTATGTATCTAGACTTATCAACGGATGACGCTACTATTATAGCTACTGCTAGAGCAGTTTTCTGTCTTGTAGTCTAAACGGATCACCGGCTTGCTTTTTTGGTAAAATTTATACGTATGCGTAATATGTTCGTTGTACCTTATTTCATACAAACTACGTATACGTACTTTATCATTGAAAAGACGCAAAGTCGTATAAGTAGTACATAATTTATATTATTTTTGTTTTTATCAATATTCGAAGTAGGTCCGATAAGCATTTAGACGTATTAACAGATGACAGAGAGAGCAGTTTGGTGCGTTGTAGCTTCATCATATCAGATTGTTGATTTAGCAGTAAATTTAAAAAAAAAATAACGTATACGTATTAGATTGCATGTACTCAATTTTTTATAATTATTATGTATTCCTATTATGTCATTTAAAATATTCGATTTCAGAACGAAGACGAAGTATATTATTTAAAACCTTCTGATAATCAATATTCGAGATGTTTACGATAAATATCTAAACTTTCAGTATACGGTTTCTCGTATTAGAGCTTTGATTTGGGGGTAAGTTTTATTCTATAGAACTTATTACGTTATAGATTCGACGTACCCAACTTTAAACATCTTACGTATACGTAATATGTCATTAGCATACTTAAATTGATTACGTATATGTAGTATATAATTTATATCATACTTTTAATCAATATTCGAGGGGAGTCCAATAAGTATCTCAGGCAGCTTACTGTCTTGTAGCTGAAGCTGATTGGAGCTTGGTTTGCGTATACGTAATTTGGTATGCCGAGTTTCGTACATATTACGTATACGTAGCGTATCACTAAAAGGACTTCATTTTATGACATAGCATTAAAAGCTAAGTCTCTATTTTGTCTTAATTGACTTTACATTCATTTTTCAAAATTGAAGTAGAAATTTAAAACTCAAAAGTGAATAGTGTGAATAAAAAAATTTTCGCATGGAATTCAATAAATTGACATAACTTTTGTCAAGCCTATGTAGGCGTATCAAAGCTCACTTTTGAGTGTGACAGCCCATCATGCTCTTGTTTGTTATTTTTAGATTCAAAACGATTATTGATGATTGGCTTTGATTGTTTTTGGCTTTTGATATGCCAAACACGTGAAAGCATTAATTTGCACATGTGAGTGAAATCACATACGAAAAACAAACACATATGTATATATATGAGAATATTTGGAATAATTTCGCTAGATTCACTTGGCATGGGCCTCCTTCCGGAATGCCGCTACCGTGTTCAACTCACGTAAATGTGTTTTTCATTTTCCAATCATAACATTAACGTGCCTGCACTGCCAATGCCGCCAACCAACCTGGCCTAAAGCGCTTCCGCCTCCCCTTCAACCGTCAATACAAACCAACCAACCAACCAACCAACCTGTTCTTTTATAACAATGAGCCAAATTGAATTAACATATTTGCTGTGAAAATGAAAATTATGAGGCGCCAGCAACAAAAAAAAAAATATATAAAAAAAAAATAAAAATGAAAAGAGTAAAATCCATAGAGTTTGTTGTTGGCAAATAAATCTGCTGAAGAAAAGTGGATTTAATGCGACTGTGCAGCCATTTCAATTATATACATCGAAAGCCAAAATTGTTTCGCAGGCGAGTTAAATCCTGTCGACTGTCCTTAAGTGAAAACAATTGGCAGTTTGCGTCAGTGGCGGGGATAGAAATTCATTAATTTTGGAAACCAAAGAAAAAGCTTAATACTTGCAGTTTCTGCAAGTTATTGATAGAGTTCAGTGAATAATAAAGGTTTAGCTGCAAGACCAAGAAATAAACTTTGAGTAGCAAATTGATTGCACTTAAGTTCTCTTATTTCTCTTTCAAGGATTTAAACGAGTACAGTAACTTTATTAAATCAAGATCACATATGCATCTTTTTACTCTTAAAAGTTTGATTTAATATTATTTGAACCAAGAGTTAGAACTATTGTTTGAAAAACTGTTAGGTTTTGTTTATTATAATTTATTTATAATAGAAAAAATAAAGAACACCAAAGCCATGTTTACATTTAAATACTATAAAATTCGGATAAATAAATGATAACTGGTTTGGTTGTAAAATAAACTTTTATAAAGTCATTTTATAAAGTGTATGTTTTTTTCATCGAAAACAAATTTCCTTTTATAAATCTTTTCAAAGCATTCACTTTTTTTAATTAAACGCTCAAATAAAAATTAAGTTTTTGAAGTTAAAGCCACATAAGTGTTAATATATAATATATTTAAATATTTCTCTCAAAGTTAGTAGAATAAAATCCGGAAAAATAAATACATTTTATTTATGATAAAATTGTATATTGTTTGGAAAGAATTCTTTATAAAACCTTTTGAAAAGTGCGCTTCTTTCATCTAAAACTAATTTCATTTAAGTTATGTTTTTAAAATATTTATTTTTTATATTATATATTTAATCGTTTGACAAATCAAAATTAAACATTTTTTCGATTTGCTTTATTTATTTAAAATTGAAAATTACTTTGAAATTATTTAAAGAAAAAATGTGTATTATATGTTGAAACAAAACGATTGGGTTCAATTAATTATATTTTAATTAGTAAAAATAAACATAAAGCAAAATTTTGATTTAAAGGCTAATATTTCTTTAATTATTTAAAAGTGAAACAAAGTTATTGGGCTTAATTTAATATATTTTATTTCGAAAAAAAGACATAAGTCGTTAAAACAAAATTTTTTTTTGTCTGAAAGTCGATTTTTTATATTACCTTTTAAAAATAATTATATTTTATCTAAAACAAATTTTTATGTATTTATTTTTTTTAGCTAAACGTTCGAGTTGAAATCACAAAATATTCTCGATTTTATAGACACTATATTGCTTTATTTATTATAAATGTAAAATAACATTCAAGTTTTAAAATAAAAAAATAAAAAAATAAATAAAATTAGGGCCCAAACAAAGTAATATTTATTTCGTAAAAAAGAGACATAAATCGTTTAAACAAAATTTTATTTTGTTTTAATGGTGATTTTTTTTATTAACTTTTAAAAATAAAGTACTTTAAAATTTTTTGGTGGCCTATCTATCCCTATAGGCACCGCCATCTATTTATTTATATATTTTAAATTTAGCGGCACAACTTAGTCCAATGGAGCTTATAATTAAACAAAATTAAAAATGTTAAATATTAAATTAAATCGGGAAAAATATAATATAAAATTAATTGATTTATTATAGATCCACTGGAGCGCATTAATCTGCGTAATTTAATATTTCTTATTAGTTTTATTTAATTCTTTAATTTAGGTATACAATTTAGTCCAGTTGACCTTATAGTTTAACAATTTAAAAATAAAGAAATATTTAAATAGAACGAGGAGAGTATTATATAAAATGCATACGTGTTCCTAGCCTGATCTAGAGGCTGGCTAGGAACTTTGATTTACAATGGAATAGATGAAAGTAGGAAGGAACAGAAAGATTGATTTGGCAAATTAACACGTGTTAAGATAGAGAAAGAAATGAATTGAATAAAATGTTCCTTATATATTAAATCGTAAAGATTATTAAAACGATCGTCAATTGGGACTAAAAATGGTAGGCCTAGAGGTCGAAAATTACGAACTACTCTGGAATGATAAAAGAAATTGTGTCGATTGTCGATTATGCCGAAATAACATGCCACGGCAAGTTCTGCGTGCATTTAGAGCAAGGCGAATACCATCCCACTGAAAGCCCCGAAGAGTCAACATCTAAGCCACTGACTACTTGCAATATGCTGCTCTCCAAAAAAAAGTTAATTAAAAGTGCAATTAAGCGGCACCAACGTAGGCGATAACGACAACAATATTTTGCCTGATGGCCGCACGTCAGTGGGACCGAGTGTGGTAGCTGCCACAGGATGGATGCATGTAAGCGGCTGCTGCTGCTGCTGCACTCACACAAGTGCACCTTAAGTTTTTAGTTTTCACACGTATATGCAACATATTGGGTGGTAACTTACTTTTAGCCAGGTTTTCTTTTTTTGTTGTTTTTTTTACTGTCACTGCAACCGCTTGTTCAAATGAGCACAAATTGCTGCAATTATAGGCGCTATAAATTATAAACGACGTCGCCAGAGTTGTATTGATGAAGGTAGACAGAGCAAAAACACCGAGATATATAAAGACTGATGATGATAGTCGAGAAATGTTTTTAATTGCTGGATTTTTTTTTTTTTGTTAGGATTTTGATGTCTGTAATATGGCACACGTTGTGTATATTTAATTTGAGATTTTTACTGCTTTGGAGTGCGGCGTTTTTTTCAAATATTGCTTTATGAGGCATGAGACTTAAAATTTGAAATAAATCCCGAAATTCCCGTGGGTTTTAAAATAAAGAATTTAAATGCAAATAAGAGTGAAACTTTTTACAGGAGTTACAGATGGACTAATGTCATGCCGTTTTGAAAGCGTTATTTGACGACAATTCATACCATGAAACAGTTAACATCAAAGAGCCCGCTGATCGTTCAGCTTGACGTTAGAAATAACTTTTCAATTCAAAAAATAAAGTTAAATGTTCTCGCGGTAATAACAATATAAAAAGTTTATATGCAAAATTTATGAATCCTGGTTATGCTAGTAACGACTTTTCAACCAAACTATTACCAAAACGTATCAGCCAGTACTGAGGAGCAGCCGCGACCATTAAGTTGTCGTTATCATCAGTTGGTCATCGCTCGGATCGCTCTTTACCGCATAACATAATTCGTGTCGTTTTGTAGATGTTTCCATATAATATCTAAATGGCGCACAAACTAAGCCCAACTGACTATCCGCGTAACTAGACTTTTGGAAAAATAAAATTAAATTAAAATTAAAAATCAAAATTATCGGTTCTATGCCACTTAAAACCATCAATTTATTGAAAAGCAGCCTCTGTACGATCAAAAAATAAATGTTTGGTGTGATGTTTGTGCGGGTATGCTCATTGTGTCTGTATTCTTTCGAAGACGGAAGCCTATTGTTCCGGAAAATGGTTTGAATGGCATCTGGTTTCAACAAGATGGTGCAAGATGCCGGGGAACCATTGTTATAGAAAAATTGTAACAAAACTTAAAAAATTGAAATGTAAAAAAATAAAAAATATGATAAGCTTTAATATACATCTGCCTCTCAGTATACCTCAAAATAAAAATATAATTCTTTGACGACGGATATATAATAAGTCGTTAGCTGAGGAGGATTTGGGAATAGGTAGTTTCTTTTTAGTTCACAAGCAATATTCCAAATTAAATATAAGACGATTTGCGACATGATAGGGTTGGCATAGAAATTATTGGCTGCTCGTTTCTTGTAATAACAATATTATGTTTGTAATATTCGTAAAAGCAACCATCTCATTATTATAGTGATAAATAAAGTTTTATTATAAGACTTTTTTAAAATTAAATTTATTATATTTTTTTATTTTATGTTTGCAAAATAATACAATTGAAATTAGATTGTAAATAAGTGTTAAAGGTATTACTATCTGTTTGTTTGTAAAATAAGAAAAATTACAAAAAATATGCCAACATTTTATACCCAATTCACGTTTTTTTGTTTTTATAGCTTTTTTTTTATGAAATTTTGTAACCTTTTTCTTTTTGTTGTCTATTGCATATTTATGTTTCATGCAAATGTTGAAGTTCATATTTTTTCACTTTGTCAAAAGCTTAACTACAATAACTTCAATTTTTTTAGTTTTTCGTATCAAAAGGAGCATTTTTTGTTATATAAGAAAAATATACAAAATATTTTGAAACTGTTTTGATGTAATATTTTTATAAAATACATTTTATAACAGTTAAAGTTTTTGCCTTAAAGATATTAAAAACTATATAGAAAATATAATCGAAAATGCAAGTTATAAAAAAAATCAAAAGTACTCAAATGTAATTTTACAAAGTTTCCACAGATTGCTTCTGCTCATAAATGCCTTTAACTTTAAATAGGTAAAAAACCGATTCCCCATATTTGGAGTTTGCAATAATGTCGGTAGTGTTTGTAAGCTTCAAATAAACATAATTGAATAGATTTTTCCAAAACATTCTAGGCTCCTTTTTCAGCACAATAAAATATATAAATAGCACAAATCCTTGTAATGTAGATGTAAGACAAAATAGATACGAATACACTAGTCCGTATTGGAAGAAGCTAAATAAAGCAAAGATCCAGGAGAGGCCCAACAAAAAAAATAGCAGAACCATTAAGTTTAAGGCCTGACAGATTTACTTACGATTTTTGTGCTGCATTTGCAAGATTCTTTGAAAAATACGAAAAACGATAATAAGGTTGATGACAGTGATTATGGCAATAGGCCACACGACGCCATTTGTCAAACTATTACCGGACGGATAGCAAATGGTCTCGCCAAGCAAGAAATGTTCATCACGTGGATAATACGAATTCGCATCGAAAAGCACCACATACAATGTGGGCAACAGCGGCATTGACCAAGCTAAAATTGCTGCACAAAGTATATAATGTTTGGGGTTTTCCACACCAATAACTATTACGTAACGTTGAAACTGTAGCCGTGCAATGAGCAGCATCCAGCTAAACACCAACAGCACCGAATACTGCATTAGAGCACCTTTCAAGACACAGAACTTATAGACGGAATTGTGTGCCTCCACTGTACCGTAGATAACTAGCTGCAATGTTAGCGCCAAGCAAAAGTTTAGCAGTATCTTTGTTGAGGCCTGTTGACGCCACTTTTTTAGTAATGCTGCAGTTATCCAAATCCCCAGTAGGCCGAGAAGCGAAAGAGAGACACCTGTAAGGGTTATATAGTTCAAGGAACGCGCGTGTATTTCAGTTGATAATAAAGTTTTGTTTTCCAAAGACTGTTGCGGATAGTTGCCTCTTACGAGAACCGAGAAATCGGTTAGATGGTGTGCAGAACAGCTAATTATCTTATGGTTTAAGCTATGTTTGATATTAACGCCTCGGGTGTCCCAGGTTGAGTAGTTCCAGTAACCGCAAGCAAAGAGTGCATCATTGGCTATGGCTGTGGAGTTTACAGGGTTCGTATTAGCCATCAAGAAGCTTACCAATACTTTCCATTTATGCAAGTAATCTAAGAAATAACTAAACTATATTGAACATTTAGGATGGTAATTTATATTTTATTAATTTACTTGAATAGGCGGGTATCGATATGGAGAGCACTTTGCTGCTCGGTCGTCGAGTTAGTTTTAGTTCAGTTTCCACAAACAACGCATCATTGTCAAATATCTTAAAAATAACGTAGCTCATTTTCTCTTGCGTCAAAAAGTTAATGGCAATTTTTGGCAGCCAAGCAGCTAAATCCAAATTTGTATCCTTTTGTAACTGTAATTTATTTTCATTAATCGTTAAAAGGCGAAACCAAAAGCCCGAACTAAGTTTTTGCCGTCCATCGCCTGCAGAACGGTATAAAGCAATGCCGCTTATGTTGCTGCACAAAAGATTTACAAAGTAAACACTTAAATTGCTTGTGATCTGTGCAAACACGCCAAAGTGTGCAAAATCTAGGGTTTCCACATCGCCATGCTTTATAGCCAACGTATGAGTTACATTTTTTCCGCATTTCTCTCGCGACACCACTTGCTGCGGGATTGCCATCGTATACCAATCAAATTGTCGCAGCAGTGAATTGGTGGTGGCTTCAAACTTATTCGACAGTCGCAGTACCATTCGATCGCTACCAGTTAATCTATTGAGAATGCTTAAAAAATATGAGCTAATCTCAGCATTATCCTTTTCTTTTGATACCAACTGTAAAATTTGTTCAATGGTGATCACATCTGCAGGCAGTAGCTGGACTTGCGTTTGATTCAACATGGTTTGCAGCTTATGCATAACTCGGTGTTTGTCATCAATTTGACTTAGTTGGTACTTGTTCGTAATGATATCACGATGCAAGTTATATAGCTTTTGGGTAAGCTTCAGCTGTTGTGTTCTAGGTTTGTGGCAAACCAGATGGCTGGGTAAATCTTTCCAGTTGCCTAAATGTTGACATAGCCGCATTACCGGTAAGCCATTTTCCAGCAGGCATACATCACGCATTGTAGCCACCTGGTTAATCTCAGTCCTTTCAAAGTTGTTGAAATGTGGCTCCAGCAAAATGCTACCATTGGGCCTACGCCATTTGTAGAAATGAGTTACATTAACGGAATTGCAATGTTGAAGATCACATTTGAATTTTGTGAATGAAATAGAAACGAATTTATCCGAGCATATAAGCTGTGATCTCCTAAGTTGTGGTAGTTTACAGATGTCGGAACATTCAGGCATTTTAATATGCTTTGACTCCATTAAAACTTTTCTAAGTAATTTTTGATCTTCTTTTATTTTTATTATGTCAAACATAATGTGATTGAAATCATTTTCGCAGAATACTACCACCAAACACAAATTTAAGATAAATATTTTTGATTGCATTTCACAAAAAAAATTAATATAAAATAATATATGATATTTGGCGCGTAGAGAACCGTAGTCTTTCAAGAATCGTAGCCAACTGTGACAACATGATTTGTTGTTATTCTACTACTCCATAAAAATGCTATTCTTAATCATTACAATTTTATGAAGCAATCTCAGTAGAACCATTCGCATTATATTGTATAAATGCTTGTATTGTATTATTCCCAAGTTTGACTTTAGTTTTTATATGTAATAGTGCAATGGAAGAGTGTTAAACATAATAATATGTGTTTGTAACAATCAGATTTTCTATATTCCCCGCAATATACGCAACTTATTTTGCCGTCGTTTTTGGGCTTGAATTTTTAGTATAATAGAAAGCAGATAGCAAAACTGTTCTAATATTTTGGAAGCCACACATGGAAAAATACATACAGCATTTATGCTACAGATATACTCTTTACTCCCGTATGTTAGGGTATAAAAAACGAAGCCACAATAAAATTACAAAGCATTAAGCAATATCGGTAAGCTCAGGCGGTCTCGATTTATAAATTAAATTACCAATTGCTCCGCTGGGATTTAAACTAACGATATTAATACAAGCGACAAATGCTCCTTATCTCTAATTGAAAACGAGTTGTAAAATGTGCGGCTTGAGACGAGTATTGCCGTCTTACAGTTCCTAAGTGCAAAACAAAGACTTAAAGACGTCCGTTGGCGCACATGATATGAGTTTTAGCGTGTCTTTTTTCCTAAAAGTTGTTAAATTGACGGAATCCCTATTGAGGAAGAGAAATTAACTTATTACATTATTCAGATTTATCCCTCTTTTTTATCTTTTAGAAAAAGGCTGGTTTTGACTTTCCACCGAGATCAGCCGATTTAACGCCATCAGAATTTTATTGTAGGGATATTTGAAATGCTGATAAGCCAAGCAGCATAGCTGAACTTAAAGATAACATTAGGCATGAAATTGCAGCTATATTGACCGATGCGTTGGCCAAAATAATGGAAAACGTTTGAAAAAGAGCACATTTTGTGGATTTAATTTAAAAAGTAGCTTAAACATATTTTCTTCAATCGAAATAATTGATTATTAAATTGCTTGTTTCTTCATTTAATTTGTTCTACTTTAAAAGGGGAAACTTTCATGTTTGAGAGCAAAACGAGAGCATCTTTTCTCCTTGCTTTCAATCCTAAAGATAATGGCTACATTTTGAAAATACTTAGAACCCTAAAAAAGCTTTGCTTCGTCATTGTAAAAATGCGTGAGTCTTTAAAGTGTTATTAAATATTTACAAAAGCAAAACCGCTTGCACTTTTCAGCTCCCTCCTCTGTTTTGTAACTTTGCGGTTATTAAGCTGTCATCACTTCAATTAATTAACCATTAGAAGTTTTCAACTTGTTTTTCCTGATGCTGTGTGTCATAATGTACTTCCTTCCAATCTATCCCTTGTCAACAGTCAGTTTGTTTATCCAAAGCAATTGATATTGTGGTTATATAAAGTATCTTTATGTATTTATGGGTTTGTTTATTTGCGCGGGCGTTAAGCTCGTAATAATTATAAACAGGCGCGTATCATCTATCTGGGAAGAGGGACTGTAGCGCCATCAAAAATATCTACAACTTTTATATAAAACTTAAATATTGCAAAAAATACTGTCAAGCATTAAAATGCAATTTGTTGTTCCCCTTAATTATTTGCGCTACATACGCCACTGATTGCAAATAAATCATTTAAAATTTAAATGATAAAGCGACTAACTGACATGAATGTAGAACATCGTTTAATTAGCTGTAAGATTTGGCACGCTTGCAGCTGCTTTGCTTAGAAAGATATATACTATATCTATATATAATGTTTATAAGACGTGTAATTGCGAACTATGACCTCAGGCACTGGCCCAGGCAATTAAACGCCCACGACCACGCCCACACACAGTGCCTTTGACACTGGGCAAACATTGCGCAATATGCGCGTTCGTGCTGAGTCAGGAGGTTTTAAAATTTTTGATTTAATTTCGCCCTAAAATGCCGCAGGCCAACAGCAGGACCAGGGGAACGGCCAGAGGCGGGGGGCATGCAAGCAGCGGCGATTGAATTAAATGTAATTTTAAATACGCGTTATATAAATTAAATTTCAAGTGCTGCAGTGGCTTTCATTAAATTACAACAATTTCTACAATTTATTTGCGGCCAAGTGCAAAAAGCTTTTGCTGCTGCTATTTATTAGTTTTTAAATTATATTCATTTATTAATTTATTTTGCCAGGTAGCTGGAAAAGATAGTTGCAGATAAATTGCAAAATCGTTTGCTTGAGCGGCTTTCATTGCACAGTGGGTTAAATCGGATAGATGTGGCTCAATTTGCTTTGATTTTTAAAAAACTTGGCTGCCATCAAATTTTTGTATCTTTTTGAACAAAAACTATTTTATTTATTTTATTTAAATTGTTTTTTAGCAGTAAATTTTCTGCTGAAAATTAAACAAACTAACAAAATATTTAGGCAGCAAGTGGATTTTCTAGAATACTTCTTTGATATTGATGTTTTTTGGAACTCCTAGAGATAAGTAAGCCAGTAATATTGGGATAGTCGAAATAATTGAAAAATTCCGATTATTAAGAATTATTAAATAATTATATTCGGTGAAGTAAAAAGAAATCCTTTGTTGTTTTCAATAGATGGCGTTATTTAACTATATCTTACGTTTTGATCGCGTGTCGAAAGATGGCGTAAGTAATATGTCATTTTGCACTAAAAAAGCTTCTCTGTCAGTTTGACGATTGGTTGATTTGGTTTTTGAGCGATCGTCAAAGATGAAGAAAGATGGGAAGTTTTTGCTGTGTGTCGGGTGGAATTGGCAGGAAATTATCTACCAAGAGCTGCTCGCATGCAGCAAAACTCTAAACTCAGAACTGCACTGTCAGCAATTGGATCGTTTGAAGGAAGCAATCACCCAGAAGCGGTTACGTGTGGCCAATAGAAGAGGAATTGTATTTCATCAGCACAACGCCAGGCGACACATATAAATAGTGATTCCCTCCGGATGCTTGGATGGAAGGTTCTAGTGCATAGATCTTATTAGTTCGAACCTGGCACCAAATGAATACCAGGACATGCAGATTACTGGTAAAAAAATTCACTTCAAGTAAAGCTTGTAAAATTGTAACTTTGTGCCAATAGAAACGAGGGTGTCTCTGAGAGAGGATTAATGAAATAACCTTTGAAATGTCAACAAGTTATCGGCGCATATTTGATCTAAGTCGGATCATTCTAACTCTGGTAATTAAAGCCTTCAACTCCATGCAAAAATAATGGATTTATTTTCCTCACACACTATTTATTGTTTTGTATTGACCCGGACCCATGAAATTTTAATTGAGATTATATTTGTTTTTTTGTTATTTGTGCTTGAAGAAAGTGGTTTTCACCTTGATTGCAAGTATAACTTAATTGACAAAATGGGTAAATAAAAATGCTGAAGATAAAGATAGACTAAAAGTAGAGTCGGAGAGACGAATTTATTAAATATACTACCGGATTATTCTATCATATTTTTTTTACGAAAGCATGCTGGTCTGCATTTCATAATTTATTTAAACAGTAATTAGGCCCATAGGCCACCGAATCGAGTTAAGCGAATCACTAATCTTAAGACTCTAATTAAGCTATAAGATCACAATATAGGACGATTTAGGAAAACTCTAAGCGCCATGAATATTCATTTTCCATGTCTTTGTTGGAAGCAGCGACAGAAGATAACAAGATCTTCCCAACAATTTGGTTTTTATTAAATTCCGTTTAAACTTCTTCCAAAACGTATTACTTGAGATCTCTTATCGGCCTACCGCTATATTTCATCCGGATTTCCAGACCTCTATATTTAATATGGTAAGTTCGCACATATTTCTCCACTTAAAGAATTCCTTCAGTACTTAAGAATATTCAGAGTGGAAATATAATACAAAATATGGAGAAAATTATGCTCAAACATTCACATTCTATATCTGAAATATTATTTTCACAAGCACAAGTTCTACAGTTCGGTTCTTGAATATTCAACTAATTCATATATGGAAGATAGACATTTTGGACCACAGTATCTTGCGCGAGAGCAAAAGAAATGTCACTCGTCGTACAATTTCATATTACTTTGTGGGCGTGCGAGTGTGTGTATATTGGTTCCCTGCTCAAAGAAGTTCTTCAACAACAGCTGCAGATGAAAATTGCAAATGAAATTTAGCTCAACTCAAGTGAAGGGCAAGCAACCAAATGGAGGAGTACTCCAGCACTAAGCTAAGTTGTTTTTGCTAAACTAGTAGTATGTTCCATGGAACCCTTACAAATCAATGTTAAGTGCATGTACTCCCTCACACACACACACACACACACATCCTTACACACCTACACAAACGCACAGATACACTGCATAAGGTTCCGGGACTTGTAAGTGTCAAAGTTGCATGTTATTGCATCAACATTATTTCCTTTACGTCTTTCCGTAAGTCCATACGTCGTCTGCGTTTGCCATAAAAGTGTCAAACGCAAGCTGTGCATGGCAATGTCTCACTCCCATGCGCCTCTACCCCTCTCTCTCACCCTCTCAGTGTTCTCTTCAATGAGAGAACGGCAGAGTGAGTAGAGGGGTACAGTTGACCCCTTGCTATAGATTTTGTTATCGTTGTATCAAAAACTTTTGCTTGCAATTTAAACTGATTAATTGCATTTCAAACGGTCGATGTTTTTTTTGTAGGGGAGTTGGGGTTTTGAGGTTTTGTGGTTGGCCCCGCCTGGACAAACAAGCAAATTCATTAGTACCGGCTAACTTTAAACAAAAGCAAATAATCAAAAAACAAAATTGCTGACTATTAGCTACACTTTAGGGTTTTTCGCAAGAGGATGCAACTAACTTGTTTTGTTATTTTCTAATAAGTTTTTTGGAAGAAAATTATTTTTATAGAATATCATTTTACCGCATTAAGCATCGTAAGACTTATTTGCTGTTTTATTTACCTGCTTGCAATCTTCTTCGCACAGTAAAACAGTATGAATTTAGATGATGTACAGAACATTTTAAGCAATGCTAACCTACAGAAGACAATATAGGTTATTTTCAGGGTAGTAATATCTCTTATTATTTAACTATAATATTTTCCCGAGGCACGAAGCGCATCTTTTTAGCCAAATTCTTGACATAAATGAGTTCCGAGTATAAACTCTTCAGAAGTTTAAACTCTATATTGCCTTCAAACTGTGCTATTTGCTTTCCCTCATATAGGGTATTCCACTTGTGGTCCGGTTTCTATAATACTAATTCAATGACATAGATTAAAGAGAACTATCATGCAAACATAAGATTTACAATTTATAATTTGAATAGCTTTATCTATTGCACGCTGTTATCATATTGTCATGATTGTCATGTAAAATAACTGAGAAGAAAATAGGCAATATACATGGAATAGATAACCATGTAGCATTGCCCAACTGATTTCAAATTTTCTATCTAATCTGCGATCACACGAAATTTATTATTAAAAAAATTTTCAAAATTGCAAATATTTTTCTTTTTAATTTAACTAATTTATTTTTGCAACCAAGTTGTCTGTCGGTAGTGAGGTGGACAAGATCTTCAGCTCTTCTTATTCCAGTCCATTCTCTGATGTTTCGTAGCCAAGAAAGTTGCTTCCTACCAATGCCGCGTCTGCCCTCAATTTTACCTTCCATAGTTGATATTTGGGGCCACGCATTACATGACCAAAATATGCTGCTTTTCTGAGTTTTATATTTTAAAAAGTTCCCTGCTTTTATTGACTCTACTTAGCAAAATAAATAAATAAATATTATAATATTATATAATATTTATATAAATATGTCAACCATGTTCTTTTGAACGCTCATGCGGTCAACAAATTTTATGAGGAGCTCTTTCATTCATACAAGGATTTTTGAGTTTTGTTTTTAAATCCTGCTGTGTTGTGGACTTGGAGTTAGTCCTTCTATAATAAAATACATTAGTCAATAAAGTGCCATTTATTAAAATAACTGATTTTCTTTGAAAACTTTCCGACTTGATTGTAAACCCAGCCTCTACTTGATACTTGTGTTTTCCATATCCACACCACCTACAATATATAATCTATCAAAGTCCCCAATACAAGCAAAAGTTAAAAAAAATATATTTTTACTGTTTTTGGACTTCCCTTCTTTGAAAAGTTATTAAGAGAGTTCTTGAAAATTTCTAATTTTAAGAGTGGGTCATGTCTTTGATTGTAAAAGCTTTTGCATCCGATTAACAGAATGAAGCAGAAGTTAAAAAAAACCCAAACGGCAACCAACCAATACATTTGTAAGTTGTCTTAAATCAGAAATCTTTCAATCGTTGGGTTTATATTGATAAATAACTTCAAGCTTAACTAACCATTTTCGCATCCTTCCCATACACCAGAAAAGATCTCTTACCTTACGATTATAAATTTTTCCCCAAGCTAATACAACCTACTGAAGTCAATTTTCGTGGTATGCTGCATTAAAATTGTTAGTATTGTAGCGTAAGTGCAGTGAAGTGTAATGGATTCGACTTCCATCGAAGTCCGTCGTAAACTTTTTCAATTTTGTATGAGTTTTCCACTGAAAATGAGCTTAACCAATGGCATAGCCGTCTGCATAAACCAACCAGCAGGCCAAACTGTTGTACAAACATTGGACAAGTACGGGTTAAGCATCAACGGCATTGAGGGTGGTAGGTGATATCCAACTGAAGTGGAACTTTCTGCTACCAGTTCTCGCTCTATATTGAAACATTTTTATGCGCAATGCGTGCTCTGGCTGCATGAAAAGCGAATCGCACATCGAAGATGAAGTAGCCGTCCAAACATTGGACAGACTTTGGTAACAACTACAACTAGTTTATTTTTTTTGGCTCACACTGTGCAAAATCAACAAGCCAAAGTCAATTGACCTAGTCCAAGCATTGCCTAACCCAAACTGCTACTGCAAAAAGACTTCTTGTGCGGATACAGAAGCACAGAGATATGCATATAGATACAGTGAGTGCTCCATGTATTGTAGTAGCTTATGGTACTAGCTACTTTAACTATCTATCTGTGCTCCCCTTTGTGCGCCCACACGATTTGCTCGTGTTGCGTTTTGATGGAAAAAGTTTAATAGCTTTCGACAATAAAACTTCAACTATTATGTAACAAGGCGCAACGATCGACTACTGCTGACTACCTACCTACCGACTACTGAATTCTACGAACTAGCAACTTCATGAGACGAGTAACAAGAAATCCAAAATTGTATTATAGAGATACAAAGCGCATATGCCTAAAGGCCATGCCGCCAGTTTGGCTCTATTGTACTTTATTGATAGGTACAAAGCAGAAGCAATAGACAGGAAAACCAATGCCAGGCCAAGACTCTCCATTACCATGCGTTATGTACTCCCCTCCCCACCTTTTGATTATGCCTAGCGGGGGCAATTTTTTTTTTTTGGGTTTTATTGCGCGTTGCCCCATTGCCAACCAATATTGAATTTCGCTTTATAGTTGTCTCTATCTCGCTTAATACCCTTTAAAGCGGAGTACATTTAGCTGGCAGTGGATTTGGTTAGACAGAAAGACAGTAGATGAGCTGCGTTATGAAAATTCGTAAAAATAAATCGTTCGACAGAGGTGGAAAAAGTGGCGTTTTAAATATTCGAAAAAATATCGGTAAAGATGCGGAATAAGTGTCATTACATTTAATTCGTATCTTATTTATTTTTAAAAATTATTTATTTTTTACCAAGCAAATACTAATATTACTATATGAAAAATTCTAAAAATTACTTTTAAAATAAGATTGATTGCAACGCTGAAATCAAATAAATACAAAAATTATATGTTATAAGCTGGGAAGCTTTTTGTACAAAGGCCTCAACATTTTTCTGAGCATGAGCATTCGTTCTGGTTTTGAACACCTTTAGACTTCTTATCCAAGATAATATATATTTCAATTTATCGAGAAATTGTAATAGTTTGTTTGCTAATATGTAGCACCAATGACGGGGTTACTGGAACAAGACTATTGCAGAAGCAATTACTTACAGAAAACTCAATTAGGTTGGAAGTTGTTATTATAAAATGTTTGCCAACAAATTGTTGTCACCGAGGTCGTATGATTATATTCCAATCGGAAATTTTTTTAAAACATGCGTCAATTTTTTTCGCCGAACGTTTCCATACTAAATTATGGTTTCAAGACTCCAAAACGGATGTACATTTGTCCTGACAGCATCCCAGAACACTGACATTTGGGTGAAAATGCTCCAAAGTTTGATAAGAATTTATACTGACAGCATCAGATATAATTTTTAAATAAAATGGTAAGAAAGTATACTTAAAATTAACCATAATATAAGGTGTATCTTTAATTTTACCAACGAACACATTTAATAAAGAATTCTATTTTTTATCCAAAAATATTTTAAAAAATTTTTAAATTGCAAAAAAATAAATAAAATTATGAGGACAGCTTGCCCCTTTCGCTAGCTGCACTCTTTCCAGACCCTCCAATAATTTTTTTCTATGTTTAATGGGCATTTTTATTTTAATAAAATTACTTTTCGAATAACTTCAATTAATGATTTAAGTATTATTGCTGTATAAACTGCTGTTCATTTTAAAGGCAGTTGGTGTTGGTGGCAGTTTATGCAATCCACTTAATTACATGGGTTTTGAAATATGGGAGTCGTGTGAGTTGTTGGAAAGCAGATAGCACTTCACCATTTTGAGATAATTGACTCCGGAACACTATGCAGCGAATAACTTTCGAAATGATACATTTTTTTCTAACAACATCACGTTGGCTTGCATTATCTCAACTATAATTATCCGTATAGGGCTTGTAACATTTAATCCAATTTTGAGCGAAAACCCCATACTCTAAAAAAAAACTGAATTATTAATTAAGATTTCTTTTCATAGTAGCTGATAGAGTATTTGCACTTCGACACTTAGGATTTAGCTTTACTTTTATGCTTCTTTTACACACGCTGTGCTAGGGTCTGTGTGTTCTTTTTGTATGTGCAAAAGTTCGTGTCTGGGTTATCTGACTTTTTGCATCTTATGTGGCCTGTTTACTTTAGCGCCATTTTGAATGGCTCTATTTCCTATAATCATTAATGCTCCATATATATAATTAAATTTTTGTGAGCGGTACGTAATGTTTATTGAAATTGTTTTGGCAAACTTTTTCATACAAAGCAGCATCGGAGAAAACACAAGAAGAAAAATGGTAAAAGAAAATCAAAAGGCGGATGAAAATGCCTTGCAAATTGTATATGTAGTGTTTATTGTATTGAGTAAATGGTAGATATTTCGGTGTGCGTTGTGCTACCTATTATAATATAATATTGTACTACTTGTACTTTTTAATGAAAAATTTTTTTTGAACGAAATGTAAAAATAGAAGTAAGGAAAGGCGGCAATTCAAGGCTAGGCTTGGCTGGGCCAAGAAAAACTTTTACTGCAACGTCACTAATGTTTTTCACGCTTTCTTTTCCGGCATAAAAATACTTTTGCATTTGTTTGCGTAGTAAGTAAGGCATGGTAACAGAAGTAGTTTGAAGAGGGGGGGGATTCTGCTTTAAAACTGGAAAGTGATAACTTTATTTGAAATACATATTTCGGGCTGTTAAATATTTTTGTCTTACAAGCTTCCCATTTCCAATAATAATAATAATATATCAAAAAAATTTATTCAGTTGTGAGCTTGTGAATCAATGAACGTACTGTGAAAATTCGATTTAATTTCACCAGTATTAAACTTGATTCGGTGGTGATTTCAAATCGAATCCGAATATTGTATTTATTTTCGATTTAAATTCAATAGCAACGAACATGATTTCGTGTAATTACTAAAAGAAAAAATGATTTCAAATCGAGTACGATTATTTTACATATATTTTTCCACAGCCTGCTTCATGAAATTTTAATATCCCGGAAATTTTTTTCTGCATCCGCCTCTGCATAATATATATAGGCATATTATTTTTTTATTTTGTTGATGAAGGCAACAATTTGCAATGCAAAATGGCGATGAAAAACACAAAATTTATTATAATTGTAAATTGTTTAAAGTTTCAACTTTTTGCATAAGCAAGCAGTAAACGGCTGACTGCCTGCCTGCCTGCCTGCCTGGCTGGCTGCTTTGCGAGCCTTCATAACATTGTGTAGCTACTTTTGGGATATTTTGCTTTTTGTTGCCTAAATCAATTTGAACTGTCATTGTTCTACCATATAAAAGTAGCTACTGCTTGTAGCCAGTCGACCTACTGCTCTCCTAGGCCCATTTCAATTTTGCTGCTGTTACTTTAAGCCAACAAATACTATTAAATATGCAATCAGCGTAGCAAAAATCCTTTGCAGCATAAACCAGAGCTGAGTGGAGCCCTGAATGGAGAGACACATCACAGCAGCAGCAGCAGCAGGCATAACGTATCCTTTTAACCCATTTAAGTTATCCAGCTGTCACAGTCTAACAATTTCGTCCCTTTTGTTTTTGTTTCTTTTTGTTCTTGACTTTTTTTGTTTCTGTATTTGTTGTTGGTCAGCTTCTGCGAAGGTCAACTGCTCTCGGACGTGTACAACCGCACTCCACACTTTCACCGAAAGCCCACACTTCCACACAAACACAACAGCGAACACGCAGACATTATGCCAAAGAATTTATTGTTTCCCAATATATGCAAAAATATCAGCCGTTGCTCTCAAATCCACATAGAGGGTGTTTTTTTACAAATCTTTTTCTCCCTTTTATGATATTAACTTTGTGAATTGGTTAGCCTACATTTTATTTATTTACTTTAAAATTAAGATACTCGTTACGATAGTCGCTTGACTTTTGCAAAAAATGTTTTTTTTTAAACTAGCGGGCTTCGCCCCCAGCTTACTTCGCTCGCCAAACCCCTTGGACATGAACGTTTCATATCTAAATTTTGGGCATTAAAAGAGACAAAAGCAAACACATTGTTATAAACTTAAATATTTTTCCTAAAGTGTATATTTATTTCTTCATTTTCACACAACCTTTTTTTCAGTAGCTCTGGATTTTTATATTGAGGCGGCCGTACAATTTTTTCTTGATGACAACATGAATTTTTGGTCGCGACATTGTAAGAGCGTTACAATATTGACAATCTTTCTTCAAATTTCCTCTATCCAAATATTCTACTTTTTGTCCTTCTTTATACAATCCTAAGATTAACTTCCGCTTTTAGATGTTACATTTTTGTACGAATCTCTCCCTTGAAGTGTCTAACTCTATCATTTTTTCGTTTTTTAAAAGTTGATTTTTGTCTAAATCATCGACGCGAGCATTTTCTTTTACCTTTTTGTACGAATCTCTTCCTTGAAGTGTCTAACTCTATCATTCTTTCGTTTTTTAAAAGTTGATTTTTGTCTAAATCATCGACGCGAGCATTTTCTTTTACCTTGTCCTTTTATCAATTGACATTTTCACTCGATTTTTAATTTTGTGAATTCATGCTTTTTTGTGAATTCGAACTCTTCGTTCTTCTTAGGAAATATTCAACGTTTTTCTACCCATTATATACGTAGTATTTCATATTTATAAAACGTGACCATCGTACAAAAATGATTTATATAATAGAGGGAAAAGTTTAAAATTATTCAATAGATTTTAAATATCACACTGCACATTTTTACGAATTACAGGTTTTTGATTTGTATTTAAAAAAAAAATTTTATAACATTTATTTACGAATTAGTTACGCTTTTTTATGTAACACAAATAACATGATAATAACTCTAAAAACATGATCTATATTAAAAATATTGTATAGTTCTCAACAAAATTGTCGCTATGAATGACTTATCCTAGACATATTAAGTGTTTATGTTATAAGATATAATTGCATTTATTTCAATCCGCTTTTTTTCATATGAGAGATTATCGGTGTGTTTAAATCTTGTTCGAGCACCACATGAAAAAAGTTTTCCCTAAAATTATTTTTTTAATTCTATAAGATAAGTTGCTCATTCAGCAATTGACCAGCTCAAATTAGCAGTTTTTTATACTAAATTTTTAATTATAATAGTTCAATAGTCACTGAGGTAACTTTATTTTTTGCACTGATCTATCTTTATAATTTCGATTTTTCTGAGACATTGGGTTATATTTATTGCGATTTTTTTTTAACATTGCAGTACAAAATTTTGTAAAATTGTGAATCTTGGAAATCGTTTATTAATCTTATAATACCTTTGGCTAGGCTCTGTCCATAACTTAAAGAAGTTCACAAAGCTTTGAGAAATATTACGTGGAAGTAAATTTACAGAGATGTAAATATTGCTTTTCTTCAGATATATTACCATATTTTTGCTACAAAATACAGTAATTACATTCCCACATAAAAGATGACCCTTTATATTAACGACCCTTAGGCTGGCTGGTACAATTGTAACGTGTGCTATATATGGAATGCTCTTGCTCTTGTGTTATATTTTGACACAAATGTTGGGCTGTTCGCTTGTCAGTCACTGGGGAAATTTTGGTTTTGCTGTTTTGCAATACTGGCTGCTTGCTTCTTGTACCCAACATCCTGTTTCTCGCCAATGTCATCGATACTACAACGGTACTAGATGCTCGCATATTCACAATGAACAGAACGGAAGCTGGCCACACAGGGGTCGAGAGGGAACCGCATAGAACAAAGCAACTTTTGCCGTGTTATTTATGCCAATGTGTTGGTATGTTCATGTGTGTATGTGTGTGCGCGTGTGTGTGGGTGCTCGTAATTTGTTGACGCCATTGTGGGTGATTTTGGATTCGTATGTGAATTCGAAAAGTGATATGATTAGAATCGAATGAAATTACTTTGGCCCTTTACCATGCCAACAATACGCAACAGCAGCAGCAGCATCGAAAAAGTGTTGTCAATAAATTCGTTTGAATTGCTATGAAATTCGAGTGTTTTTTTTTTACACCAATTTTATTTTTTTTGTTGTTTTTGCATATGTGTTTTTGTCGTATTGGTTTACTAATTGTTTGCAACGAAGCGAGGCAACGATAAGGACCTCAAAGAGTTTGAATTGCTTTTGTCAGGACTTGTGTCAGTCTGTCAGGCAAGTTGAATTTCAGTTTCAATTTTCAATCAGACGAAGATTTACTTAACACAACATAACCTCTGAAATATAGTACAGTAAGAGTAAGTTAAGTGGAATCGTTGTGAATTGAGATTTTTTGAGTAATAAAGTGTCAAAGGCTCAAAAGCGAGCAGTTTCTTTTAAATATCAAAAGGAACTTGTATTAAAAGGTAAGCTTTAATAATTTAAATAAAAGTCTTTATAAGTCGTGAGTTCACTTGTTTGTAACAGAATTTTAAATAATGCGATAATGTAGTATTTCTGACCTCCAAAGGAATGGGCTAAAACTGTTAACTGCTCCAACAATTAATTGAATTCCAAATGTTTATTCACATAGTTTTCCAGCTAAAATCTTTGCTTTCCTTAAAATCATTATATTGACCCCTTTTAATTTTTTTTATATATTTTTTTTTTACAATGTTGCCATTAAAAATATAAAATACTTTCTAAAATTTATTTATATACGCTTAAAATTTGATTGTAATCCAAAATGTAATTAATACCTATTTTCCCACTAAAATTTTTTCTTTGCCCAAAATTTGACTATTGACATTTTTTACATTTTCCTCGTCGATTTTTTCTCCGATTTCGGTAGATATTGTTTTTTTATTATAAATTAGCCATTGGAGTGAGCTATTAAAAATTTTTAATTTTTTCAAAATATTAGTTTTTAAGTTTGAAATTTGATTTTATTCGAAAATTTAATAACTCACTCCTATTTATCCATCTACAATTTTATCTCTGCTTGTATATTGACAATTTTTAATATTTTGCGTTTATTTTTATCTCCGATTATCTGCGTACACTCATATTTATTTTCAAAATAAAGCGATCAAAAATGCAGAGGATATTTTCTAAAAGTTTATTTAACGTTAAAAATTTGATTTTAATCTTAACTTCAATAGAAACAACAGAAAATTCGAGTTCAAGCAAAAAAAAGCAAGCAAATCGCTTATTTGGCAATAATATATTTGTGGTAGAATCGAGTAGTTCAGTCATCTGAAAAATATGAAAATAATATTGTTAAGACCAGAAATAATTGCTTTAAAGTAAAGATAGATGTCTCAAGTTTTGAAATCGATTTTTTAAATAGCAAATATTCGGTATTTACCCAAGCAAATCTCTATCATTTGAAGACACCGCCGTTTGGATTCCGCTACACACAGTATGCTCTTCTCATAGACGAATAGAGATTTAACATTAGAAGCACAAAACTTGATGAATATACTTTTTGCTATAATCGATAGTTCCGAACACCAGATGGCTGCGAATCTTACTTTCTTCAAATTTTTTCATCAAATTCAGATTTAGTCGTGACTAACGACAATTGGCATGAAAAGTTGAAAATAGTTAATTACAAAAAAGCAAAAGCTCAGTTTGGGCTTTATGGATCTATTTGGGATTTCGTCGTTATTAATAACAATTGAAGCACAAAAATGGATCACAAGTAAAAGCTACTTTCATCCCCTCCGTTTAGTATTTTTTGGCACTTAGCTCATTTTCGCATCGAATTCAGATTTCATGGTTACAATTGCCATGCAAAGTTGAAAAAAGTGTTCGCAGATGAAAGCTTATTTCTCTCTAAGTCGCTCCGTTTGGGATTTATGAATCGAATTCAGATGTCGTCGTCATAAATGCAAATTGGCATGCAAAATTTAAAAAAATTGATTTATTTCTAAGTCGCTCCTTTTGGTATTTATATGCACTTAAATTTTTGAATTTGAGTATTTTTAAAATTTTTTCTGATGTCTCACTTCTAGATCGCATTGAGATTTCGTTGTGACTCACGACATGGCCATTTATTAATTTTGTTTTAAAAGTATTTTTCGATATATGAACTTAAAATTAAATAAAAACTTCTGTTTCATTTACGTCGCATTTCTTAAACTATTTTACTATATTTTACTGTGGCATATTAAGAGACTTACTGAAGCTGCAAATATTCCTGCCAAGTATATCCTTAAACGTTTTTCCATTTTGCACAAAATGTATCCAAATAGCGTTAAGTTATTTTACAAATATTTATCAAAAATGTCAAAGTTATATAGTAGAAAATGAAAACCAATTTACTTGCCAAGAATTGCCTGCAACAAAGCTGCTCAGCCACTCAACAGTGTTGAAAATATATATATATATATATATATATATTATATCCTGTAACATTTTTACTTCTTACAAACTTTACACAATATATCGTGTGAATTGCTATATGTGTAGGTACAGGATTATAAACATAGAGTACTGTGTGTGTGTGTGCGTGTGTGTTTAGCTTGTATTGCAGCTGTGTGCATTTTGATACTTTTGCTTGTTTTAAATTAAGTCACTCTTTTGATAATTCAATCGGCTACACACAGCTGGGAAACACACACTTTGGAGAATGCTGCACTTCGTTATGCGCTTCGTTGCACAAAATTTGACAAACAGTTTTTGCAGTTTTAACTTGCTGTCGCTTTATGTTCACTTAAAGTTAACTTAAGTATTGAGTATTATTTGCCATAGCTTGGTTGTTGTTCAATTTATCAAACGAAGTTTTCCACTTGAAGGCACAGCACTTATGCAAATTTCCAGATACATCCGTTCGTTCTTAGGTCTGTAGTATAGCATTTCGCTTTAATAGCGGCAATTTTAAAGCAATCTCAACTGCATTTATATATTGAAAATTCGTTGTTATTATGCGCTATTATTTCACTAAGCAGCTTAACAAAAATTTTCCAATGCTCCCTGAACGTTGGTTGCCCTCAAAAAAAGCAAAAAAAGGAGCATAAATATGAAACCCTGCTGCCTTGATAACCAGCAACACAACAACAACAAGCACAGACAAAACAAATTTTAAACTATTTACTTATGGCAACAGAGACAGACAGAGTATTGTTGCAGGGGCTTGTTCGGAGACTGTAGCTGGGTATGAGTCCTAATACCTTGGCCCCCAGAAAATAAGTTGACACATTTTCTGATTGTTTACAAATTTTTAGGCAGTCATGCGGGCTAGCTGCCTTCTGGTAAGGATTTCGGGTTTTGCTCTTTTGTATATGGCCCTCCCTGGCTGGCTGGCTGGTTGGCTGGCACTGAGAAAACGAAAAACTTAATCCAAACTTTGCATAAAAGCATGTGGCAGGGATTTATAGAACAGTTTTTCTTGTATGTAAGAGTGCTGTGTGTGTAGGTATTCAGGAAGTAAGCTTGCAGACTTTGGCAAGGTTTTGTGTGTGCAACAAAACCGGGGCAAACATGAAAGCGATGATTTAAGGCAAGCCAGGCATAGTCTATATAAAAGATTGTGATTGTATTGTTGAAATCTGCAAAGGGTCGATTAAATGCCAGCAGTTTTTTCTTGTTGTACACTTAAACCCACACTTACCTCGGCTTGTAAAGAGAGGGAGGGAGGTTTTTTTTTTTGGTGGTTGCTAGGTGTCGCATTAAATTCCATTTGATTTGGCATAAAATCAAAGTTGTCATTTTTATTTATGAAATTGAAGCTTAACACGCAAACACAAATACACAAAGGGAATAAAAAAAATAAATACTTTTGAGTGTGCGACAATGGCATACTCTATATACGCATTTGGGGAGTGGTACTAGAGAAATTCACTCGAAGTGCGCATCTTTGAGAGATACATTTTTAATCACATTACTTAGTTTTTAAAACAACACACAATCGAATCGGTGCCCGATGTTAGATTACTCAGAACCATTCTTTTAAAAGAAGTACATTCCTACCCATTCCTTGCAAGCATAAACCAATTGTTTTTCTTTTAGTTTCTTGTAAATTAGTTCGGTAAATTTCAACAAATTTTAAGATCTTAAAGTTTTTTAAAATAAATTCACATAGTCGCATCGGTGTCTGAAAATAGAACATTCAGTATCATTCTTTAAAAAAAAATAATTCAAGCGAATTCTGTTTTTAATTTGGTAGAAATTACATCCAGATTCGCCAGATTTTACTTGTTAAATTATAACTCAAAGTTGTTCAAAAAACACACAGGCAAGTCAGTTTCCGACAGTACGAATATTCAGTCTTTTAAAAATAGTACATTTCTACCCATTTGCTCCAATTATTAATTTGTTGTAGTTAAGACCGGAAAATTTTAACCGACTTTGACCAACTTAAATAATTTGAGGTTTTTAAACAAAATTTTAATGTAAATTTGTTTTTTTATTATTGTTTTTTAATCCTAGGATGTTTCGACTGTGTTCTTATATATGTGATAATCTAATTAATCGTATTTCAAAGTTATTTTTAAAAACAGATAGTCGACTCGGTGCCCAACAGTATTATGTTCTGACCATATCGACAAAGTTCCTTGCAAGAAGAATCCAAATAAGTATTTTTAATTTGGTGCAGAATAAATAGATCGGAAAATTTCAACCAATTTTTTTTTTAATTTCTTAGGGTTTTAGGGCTCGCACTACAATTTCAATATAAATTTGAACATTGGAACCTTATAAACCCTTTTTCCATTATTTATAATCCTAGATAACTATAACGTAAAGTTTTGATTTGTTCATTTTAGAAACTCTGATATACGAGATGTTTTCAGGTTTGTACCGAGGGTTGAGGATTTGCAGTACAATTTCAATGAAAATTTCTTCATTGGAGCCGCACTATTTTGTCAATATTTTTTGATGCTAGATAATAATTGCGTAAATTTAATTATTGACACAGTATATACGCAATGTGAATATATATATTTGACTTGTCGACTTTTTCGATTTTGTTTATTATAAAAACATTGATATATTTGGTCTCCTCACGAGGCTCACTTGTTGAGATAAAACGGCGAAACTCTGCAGCGGAAAACGGAAAAATTTTAGTATATTTCAAGAGTCTTTATTTTCTCAGTAGAAGTGTTTATGTGACGATCAAGTTTGGTATCTCTAGCTCTTTCAAGTTGGGATTTCATATGAACAGACTGACTGATAAGACTTAATAGCTACCGGGATTATAAAAAGCATTGTGTTATGAAGGATATAACTTCTGCCACGTTTGCTTTTTGTTTTTGTATCTGTTACATTGCACAAATCCAGTATACGTCTTGTGGTTATAGATCCTGGTTACAAATATCTGTCATTCCAATAACATCAACGTAATCCATACTCCTTTCTGCTACTAGTGCATATATATAGCCACTTATTTTAGCCAAAATGGTGGTCTTTTGTGCGTGACAAATAAACATCTATTAAAAAAGATTCGTAAAAATAATTATGAATATACATCCACACACTCACACATACACACGCATTAATCGACGACAATCCCAAACGCATTAAATGCTCCAATTGATGTGCATGAGTTGTGCGTGTAAATGACTCATCTCATCTATGTGTCGGTTAAATGACTATATATATATATATATATATATATAGTAAACAGAGGGTTGCACACAAATCGCAAAACACAATCCGATGACGGAAACGTTTATGATAAACAACATTAGCCACATATTGGCTTCCATAGTTGACAGCAGCCTGAATAAGCAATGCGATTGACACTAAATACTTACAGGGAGAGTAAGATGGGGAGAGAGATTATTTATGCGAGTGGGTAGTTTGCGATTTGAACAAGTTATAGCCGAAAATATAATATTTCTTAGGTAAGACAAAAAAAAGGCAAAAAATGTCAATGAATGAGCGTCCCAGAACTTTTAACCATTTGTATTGCCAAAATAATTTTAATCAGATTTGAATAACTTGGCTTCAAAATCTATTAACTGAAACTAAGAGTTTGAGTTATTTCACATAAAGGGTAGATTTTTGGGAACTTTTTTTTTTGGCAACACTGTTTTTTAATGCTGATGTGGCGCGTGCTTTATATTACTAAAAAAACGTCCTTATTATTTTTAAATATACCTAAAACTTCCTATTTACTAATTTTATTGCACAAAATTAAGTTTGGTAAGAAAGGCAAGGGTAATTTTTCATTTCAAGCAAGCTTATTTTTACAAAGATACGTGAGCCAGTTCATTTGAACTTAAGAAAAGAGAACCACAAGTATGGCAAGAACTCCCAGTGACTCTCAAAAAGTCACTTTATGGAAGGAAAATATCATTGTGTTTTACTTTTCAAAAACAGATTAGGCCTGAACCATATTGTGAATAGCGAACACTACTTGCACGATGGTTTCAAACTAATACTAAAGTTGCTTTTCATGAGATTGCGGATGATATGTTGGAGAGTAATGATAAAATTAGACCAAGTAAACGCAGGCGAGCTGCGGCCAAACATTGACATGAAAATATATATAAGCATTAAATTAAATCGAAATTAATCGAATTATATAGACAAAAAAAATATTTCTTACACTTGTCTGAATTTAATATATTTTTTACATAAAACTAGGCAGCACTTTAAAAATCAACATCAAAATCATACAACAACATGAATAAGATGACGTAGAATTTATATGAAGATGTAGATGTAGAGAAATATATGAATAATACAATTTTGAAAAACAGATTTTTTAACTGAAAGTTTATTTAAAACCGCCAAATTTCTAACTTTATAATCACTACAAATTTCACAAAATATCTTTAGGTAGTTACGTATGATTTGCGATAATACTACATAAAAGCAACACTATGGGAAATGTAGAACGATTGTGAACAATATTCTACTCTAAAATTATGGGCTTCGGAAGCATAGTGGTAGCGCAGTCGCCTCTAAGTCAGAAGGTCGGTGGTTCGATGCCACTCTGCAGCATTGGTGCAGTGACATAGCTAGGAGATAAATTGACGCTATTTACCTAGGAAAATCTCTATTAATTAAAGATATCGCCGCCGTTCGGATTCGGCTTTAAACTGTAGTTCCCCTGTGCTCTCTTCAAACAGCTATGAATAGACATATCCTTGTGCTATATCCTTGTGCTTTGGAGCGATGACCATAGTGAAAGGGGAAAAAACTTATTTTTAGCGTTCATAATCCTTTCTTTTCCTTGAATTTTCGCATATATCACCCGTCATCGCTCTACTATACTATCCAAATCTAACAAACAAAACTCTTTATGAAATATATCTTCCATAAACCATGTGCCGTTCATATTTGTATGCTTATTACAGTATGATGAGCAAATAACGCGAATCAAGCCATGTCCTTAGAGAGTGAAACATTGACATCGGTGGGGGGAGAGAGAGTGAGACCAACACAATCGCAATTACAGTTGACTTAACCGAAAACACGTGCCAATTAGAGCAACAGTGACAACAATAACAACAGTAACAAGAACAACAACAAGGACGACAACAACAATTACAACAGCTACAACAATTTCAGTGTTGGTTAACACTAGAGTTAGGGTAAGACCCCGTCGCTTCAAGCACCTCTGGCTTTTGTGGGTTTGTCCTAAGGACTGTCGCTGTTACCACCAACCAACCGGCTTGTTTGCTCTCACTTGGAACAGCTAATTACGTACATTTGCAACTGAGACAAGCCCAAATTAATACAAATAAGCAATTGCAAAGCTACGTGCTTCACTCGACTGTCTGAAATTTCGACCATAAGTCTGCTTGTCTTTGTCTAGATGCTTGGCTGTTAAATTTAAATTAAATGCGTCTAATTAAGAAGCATTGAAATTGACCTTGATTTGACTGCAGTAATGAGGGCAGGCCTAGAAGAGATGGGATTAGGTTTTAATTTTTTATATCGGGAATGTATCAAATAATGATTTGGGTAGATGCCTTAAACGGGCAATTGTGTCACAGCGAAAAAAGTCGAGTTTTAGTTCAATGTTTGTTTATAAAATTAAAAAATTAAGTACCTAATTCCAGATCCTCGCAGTAGCTTCTAGAAGGAGTTCAAGGCAATCCCAAAGGAGCTTTAAATATACATAACCATTTCATTCACGCTTACTAAATAGTCTAGAAATGTATAGTTAATACGTATATCTGAAGATACGTAGATCTGAAGATAAATTTGTCGGGAACAGAGCTCATTGCCAGCTAAAATGAGAGCTCTCACCCGTTGGTTTCCGATGGGAACCTACGCATCTGGGCTTTCCGGTAATAACCACGAAGAATATGAAGCATATTTTCTTTTATTGAAGGATTGAAATGGGTATAAGATATCTTTTAGTTCGATGAATGTCTAAGATACTTGTATAAGATCTCTTAGTATAGACGGAACCAAAAGAAGCAGAATTTTTGGAACAAATCTCTCCGCTTTTGCAACGGGCTCTTTTTAGGGGCTACATCTTACTTCAGTTCAGTAAGAATGGGGAAAAGACCAATAGAGCAATTTCTTAACTTTTGACAGATTTTTGAAAACTCATTAACCAGCTCTCGTATTATTTTTGTTTAAATTCCTAGGCCTACAAACTCAATTTCTCACCTAATTGTTGGTCAGATTATTGCCACCTAGTATGCCTTTGACACTTGAGCTTGTTCTCTGACCAAAGTTTACAAAATCATTTTGATCAGCGTATTCAATGGCGACTGCTCCATTAATTAAACAATTAATTATTAGCAGCAAGTATTTGAACCTTCAATTAAACATACATTCATTTGTGCCTGTTGAACTTTGCACCAAATGCTGTGTAAATGAAACTTTAATAATTTTAAATTGATAACAGCTGCCGCAGGCCAACTAAGTAAAGACAAAACAAAAGCAAACTGAGTGACTGACAGACAACGTCTGGTCAAAGTTCAGTAAAAGGCTTTTACAGCATAATTAACACACAATGAGTATTATTTCATTGAATTGTACAAAACTTGGCCAACATTGCTTGATTTTCGTGCTACTCGTGTTCAACAATGCCCCGAAAAAAATGGCAACTCGCTGTCAAACAGCCGCCTCGCAATAAGCGTAAGTGCGACAAGCGGATATCCGCTTGCCGCCATTTTCAATGGCGCGCGCAAAAAAAAAACAATAACAAGGCGCAGCATATTTTCAAATCAAATGTTCCGAGTGCGCACCACAAAATGGCGGCAGCAGACGTGAAAACAATGCTGAATGGAAATGACAAAAGCCAAGTAAAAATTTTGTGTAAGCATTACCTATAGCTATGCAACAATACAATCCACCATTGTAGCTATTCCATGTTGCGTTGTCAATGTTGTTACTTTGTTTTTAATATCCGCTTAAATTGTTGATTATACAATTTTGCTTGAATTCCGTTGCGTAGTTGTTGTTCTTTTAATTTGCGGACTTCGTCACGGCTGGGTTGAGTCTACTCAAGGCAGAAACAAGTTTTGCCTGAAATTAGAGTAGTTGCTGCCGCAGATGCAAACATTTTAAAGAATTGTGTAATATATTCAGAAAATGTAAATCCATAGTGAATATCTTTTGTATGAAGACAAGCTCAATTAAGTACTTTTAATTGCAAAATTAGTGCAATAGAGGGCGTCTAGTTTTTGAGACAATGTTTGGCTTAATACGTGGCTAGTCTTTTTTATTTTTTAGAACTAGACAACAAAAATAAATATTAATCATTGTAAATTGCTTTATTGTTTTTTAAAATAGTCCCCATTAAGTGCATGCACTTGAATCAATTGCGGTAGCACTTTTCTCACTGTGATTGTGGTATCTTCAAGTCATGCATTCTGAACGCGTTAACCGCTTCTTCAGGTGTCGAAAAACTTTGATCTCTCATTTTATTTCTTAGATACAGGAATAAGAAGTCATTCGGTTGTTTGAGCCGATGTGTGAGAGCTCGCATTGTCGTGGTGAAGAGTTCGGCTGGTTGGTTCTCCTGATTTCTTGGAAGACAACCTGGCAAACTGGCAAACATATGCTTGCGTGCCACTCAACGGAAACAAAAAAGGTACGGTTAGATGGAGTAGGCTCAAATGTTTCAGAAAATCGTATTTTGCTGCTGTAATATGATTTTAAAAATAATAAGTAAAAATCTTTAACTTATAAAAATTATTAAAAAATACTTCTTATCAAAAAATAATAGCTCTAGAGTAGATATACTCCGCCTTTGGAGCGATCAAGTAGAATAATCAACTGCTAAATATTGAAGAAATAAAAATATAAAAAAAGAGCTCGCCGTAATAAACATCAAAAATTTAATGTCAACTTAAAATTTTCAAAAAGTATATATCACAATGTCGCCATGATCATGTTTGATTCGTTTATAATAAGTTTAATTTAAAAATTCTTTTTAGTCTTAAAAATTTTAGTTTAAATCAGAAGCATGCGTGCCAAATTAAGCTGTAATACACAAAATTTTAAACATTTGGTTAAATACGCAAGCAAATCTTCAGATTCTTTACAAATTAATTCAAAACAGCAATGTCAAGTTTTAATAGTCGGCGGTGGAGCTGGGGGCTGTTCCGTAGCAGCAAGACTCTCGAAAAAATTAGATAAAGGCAGTATAATTGTGCTGGAACCCTCCGAGCGACACTATTTACAAGCCTATTTTACTTTGGTGGGTGCAGGCATAAGACGGTTTGATGAAACGTATAAACCTATGGGTAAAATATTACCCAATCGTGTTGTGTGGATACGTGAAAAGGCCCAACTATTTGAGCCTCATTCCGACAGGGTTACAACATCTGCTGGTACTGTAATTCATTATGAAATGTTGGTCATAGCAATGGGCATGAAAGTTAACTTTTGGAATATACCCGGATTGCAGGAGGCGTTGGATCGTCCGCATAGCAAAGTATGTTCCATTTACTCATCGACTCATGTAACGCGGGTCTATGAATGTTTACGTAATGTTAGAGAAGGAATAGCAATATTTACATTGCCTCCACCAACGGTAAAGTGTGCCGGAGCGTCACAAATGTTGGTCTATTTGGCTGAAGATTATTTTCGAAGGCAGGGAATTCGAAACAACGTAAATATTATCTACAATGTAGGTTATTACGAAATAATTGGGGTTAAGTATTACGCCGACAAACTGTGGTCTATAATGAAAAATCGGAATATAACCGTAAACCTAAACAGAAATCTGATCGAAGTCAAGCCCTCCGGGAAAACGGCCATATTTGCGGATATGGAAAAACCAAGTATACATTTTGAGGAACCCTTTGATATGTTGCATGTTGTACCCCCAATGCGCACACCACATGCAATTCATAACTGCAGGGAGCTAGTAAACAGAGCAGGATATGTCAGAGTGAATATAAGGACACTGCAACATGTTAAGTATAACAATATTTTCGCAGTAGGTGATGTTTCATCAACACCAAACCCAAAGACAGCTGCAGCTGCAGCTGCACAGAGCCGAGTTGTAGCCAATAATATATTGGCAGTAATGGATAATAGACTAATTCGACATCTATACGATGGTTATACTTGTTGCCCTCAGTTAACCGGATATCGTAAATGTATTCTAGCTGAGTATGATTACACCCTCAATCCATTGGAAACATTTCCGTTTGACCAGAAAAAGGAACGTTACTCCATGTTTCTATTGATAAATCATGTAATACCAATAATATATTGGTTTTTCTTTCTAAAAGGTTATTGGAGTGGTCCGGCAAAATTTAGAAATTTTTGGCGAAGGTGGATACTTAAAAGTTGTAAGAAAAATAACTAGAAAAAGGAAATTAATCTCAACTTATGGAATGGGAACTTCAGCCATGGGAGCATTTACACCTCAACGCTGATAAGCATAAAGATGGGCAGCCTGTCCATTGCTTTTCAAAAGTACAAAAAAAAGGCAATTTTTAGATTGTTTTGAATTTAAATGGATTATTGAGATTTTTGTAATTTTAAAATTATTTTAAACAATTTCGGAAATAAATTGAACAGCTAGAACTTTACGAAACATTTGGAATTCTCTTCTTAATTTTATATTTGAATTGAAACAGAGCAAGACTTAAATGTTTTTATAAAGGGTGTATTTTTAAGAGCTTGATTGTTTGCATTATTATAAAGGGTCATTTTTTAAGAGCTTTTTTAAATTAAATTATTATAATGGGTTTATTTAAGAGCGAAGAGATAATTTGAATGATTATAAAGGTTGATTTTTTTAGGGCTTCATAATTTCATTAACAAAAAAAAACACAAAACTTGACCCGTGCTTTAAGGCCTGTGGCACCCTTTTGCTTAAAACAAATATTAGTCTAGTCAAGCGCGTTCAATTTGGTCAAAAATTAGTTTACAAATCTAAATTATAAAAATAAGATTTTTAAATTTGCACCATATGGTTGCTATTATAATATATTCTCTGACACATTCCAAAATGTGCTCTGTAGTATATTTTAATTTATCAAAAATGAAAAAAAAATATATATATATAGTTAGGAGTGCACTCAGTTAACTTTTTTAAGACTTAAATTGTTATGCCATAAGAGAAATGCATTTTAAAATACATACTTTAAGTTTCCCATTTTCGACAGTTTGAAGAGAACCATTTTTGGCTCATGTTTTTGTCACTCGTTGTTAACTTTTGCCACCTTGGCAGCAGTCGAAGAACTTTAAAAACTTTTTCTGTTTTATTTGTATTGTGGTTGACTGGGACACAATTTGTTTGCTGTTTTTGCTCTTTGTACGTATTACTTGTCTCTGCAAAAGTCCTTTGAGATTTCTTTATGCGAAAGATGTGTGTTTTTGTTGGTTCTTTTTTGTTGTAAATGAGTACAATGTTGCATTAATTATTTACAATTGTTTAAAACAGCGTCAGCTTAAACGGCAGCAACAAATACTGAAGTAACTAAGAAGAAAAGTTATAAATATTTGTAAGATTAATTAGCAAACGGCAGTGGCCAGATTGTTTTTCGAAGTTTACTTGAACGTAGGTCAGCTGGTCTTTGAAAAACAAAGGCAGGCAAAAACTTGAAAAATTGAAAAACTGGCAGCTGGCAGCTGCTGTCAAGTTGGAAAGTTTTGCTATCTTCTTTTTTGATTTTACTCAGTAGCTCAAAAACTCAAGCTCAAGCTTTATCAAAAATCAATTAAAGTTGAACAAGCTTAATGAGTTTACTATTTTTCTATTAAAAGCAAATGCAAAAATTAAAGAGTACTGTGCATCCTCGGCACGCTGTGGCTTATTTATTTGGCTTTAAGTTTAATTATAATATAATCGGCTTTAATTTAATATTTGTTTTACAGTGAAAGCTACTTAATTTAACTCATCGAAATTAATAAATGTTGTTCATTTAAATGTCTCTGAGAAATGCCTTGGAGCTTTGGCATAAATCGATTACTTAGCAATAAGTATTAATCGATTGCTAATTATTGCAATGGGTCTGAGCAGTGTCATGGAACTCTCGTCATAAATTCTGTACGTTTCTGCATGCATTTCTTTCTTCATCTAAATTCAAATTTTAGTTTGTCAAAAATAACTTCCACATTAAATGTCCAGCAACAAACTTTATTTAACTAATTCAGCAGTCAGCAAATAGAACTACTGCATGTTATTTTTGCGTTTATCTGTAATCACAAAAGCGTAGTCTCAAAGCATTAAATGCATTATATGTGCACCTATGCACACATGCGAAAGCTTGTATTGATAAGTTTCCGTTTCCTGCTGCCGCCATGTTGTCGAAGGACTCTCAGGGTAGCCTCGCCAGCTGCCTGTTGCTCGTCGTTGTGTTTGTTTATTTGCATTCATGTTTTGCTTGTTTTACGCGTGCTTAAATAAAACAAATATCTAAGTGGATGTGTGGGGTTGGTACGTGATGGTGTGTGTGTGTGTGTGTGTGTGTGCATATGCGTGCTTATGTGTTTATGCCCCAAAGTATGCAACATAAATTCTAAAGGCAGCAGATGGAGTTTAAGTCATAAGAAGAAGAATGGTGGTAATCATGAGATGTGGCTTCATTTAACGCGTATGATTCTAAATTAGTTTCGAAAGATTATACATGGATGGATAACCTTACTTGAATATCCGCTTCTAGATATAATTTAAAAAAATACATGTTTTTGTGTTAATAATATATTATTGTTCAAATTATACGTAGTTTTTGATACTTATAAAACGGACAATTCTTTAAATTTGAAAGCAGTAACAGCGTCATTCCAAGACATCTTATACCATGGAACAGTTTACACCAAAAGAAAGCGATTAAATTGCTCATTGCTCATTACGAGCCAGTCACAGCCGCGACCATTAATTTATAGTCGTTCTCAGCAGTTTTGCATAGCTCAGACCGCTTTAAATCGCCTAATTCGTATCGGCTTGTGGATGTTTTCGTACAAAAGCCAAATGTTTTACAGACTAAGTCCAGCTGACTATCCGCGTCGTATCAATGGTATGATTGAAAACCAAATCGAGCAATTATAATAGATTTTTTCTGGTTTCTGGTTCCAACAAAATGGCATAAAGTAGCCATTCTGCACGTCAAAAAGTGCATTTATTTCGATCATTGTTCCTCGGATAAGTCATATCGACAAATTATGATATTGGCTGGCCATCAAGATTACGCAATCTAACTCTACCAGACCTTTTTTTTTGTGGGGATATTTGAAAGCAGATAAGCTAAGCATCATATCCCCAAATAAATATAACATACGACACGAAATTGCAGCCATAGCGAACAATGAAACATGCCGATAAATGCAACATTTTGAGCTTAAGGCCAAAGATGGTCATATTCGATGAGTAGTTTGAATATATCTCCTTGGACCGAAATAAATAATTATCGAAAAAATATCGAAATTTTCAAATTCTTCCCATGTAAACGGGCGGTTTGTATAAACTTTATACTTTTTGATTTTGAATTGTAATATTTAGCGATTTGGAAGATTCAAATGAATTGAATAAGCGATGCGATACTGATCGTTTCAAAACACTTCCCGAAGTTTAAGTGTTGTAAAATTTTTTCAGTGTGGTGAATTGTCTGAGGAGGACAGCAAGTAGTACAACCCGATTTGACATTAATATTTTCAATAAAGTGCCAAACCACAATGAAATTTATGTTAGAAATAATGAAGCTTTGACTCCGGCATGGTAAAATATCATAAACATATGATACTTCCATGACAACATAAACGTGTAAACAAAATAATATTTATATGCACATAGGTATGCATACACTAAGTATTGTATATATATAGTACATATGTATAGCTTATATAGCAGTTATGTATAAAAATTCATATTTGCAAAATATATTTACATTTAGTACAATGGCAAAAGAAAAGCATACCAGTTTTTGAATTTCTGATGAAATGCAAATAAATAAAGCAAAAAGCTTTAAATGTTATTTACATATGCTGCCAACTATTTACTAGCCCATTTCGCTTTGCATTTCGTATTTAACTTGATATTTGCAAGAACTTCATTTTGGTCAAAACCAAAAAAACAAAAAAAAAAAAACGGCCAACAATTTGTGCAGACTCATCACAAAATGAGCGCAAGGCTAAAGTTGGTCATTGAAGTAGTGGTAAGTGCTGGTTGGGTGCTGCGGGAAGGTACAAGCATCGACTTAATTAACTACAAGTTTCACATATGTACCACACACACACACACACACACACATGCATACGCACCTACGCATTTACATAGATACACACGCACACACACGCAAATGCAAAGACCAACTGCCTAGGCCTGCTTTGGGGCGGATTTTTGCAAATATTTAATTAGGTTGGTTCTGTTCTGGCCTCTGATGGCAAAAGTATTTCGAATTTTCAGTAGTTGGTTTGGCTTAGAGCAAGGGGGCAAGTCCTGGTGGATTGGTTAGCACTTCAACAACAGCGCCATTTTGTTTTAGGTTAATTAAATATGCAGTTTGTTTTAGGAGTTGCAGAATATATAACGTTATACAACAAGGAATTTGTACAAATATTGATAGAGGTTTTGCAAATGCAATTTGTTGCAAATGCCAGAATACACAAGAATGATGGCAATACAACTTCGATACGTGCGTATGTTACGTGCGTGTGTGTAAGGGTGGGTGAGTGTGTCAGGGTTATTTGATTGGTAAAGACGCTGAAAAGCGCAATGCTTATAGGTACATATACAAAACTTGACTGGAAAGGATACGACAATTGATTTTAGCCACATGCAAATGCATAGTGACAAGGACAAGTCTTGCATCAAATGCTTTGTATAGTATTTTCCCATTCGACCACAAAGTAATCAAATTTTACCACAAACACACAAATGCAGGACAATATTCAGATATAGACAAATACCCAGCAAACCATTACCTAAAGAGAGTTATGCGGACGAGCATTAAAGTGTAACTCGTTTGTACCGAAGTTTTAAGTTTTATTTTTAAGTTTTTCCGTTTGAAAATTTTGTGTTTTTGTTTTTTGCTGGCTTCATAAGACCAAACTGAAAAATTTTATTTATGAAAATTTTATATTTTGTGTGCTTAGGAAAACGAATTTTCGTTGACGCCAACCGCTTCTATTTGTATGTACTATCGCAGTGTCCACACAGTTAAGGCCTTAGTTTGATTAAAGGAATTTTTAATTTTCATGAAATACAAAAATATTTCTTTTACAAAGCACATATTATCAAATATGTAATTTCATATTAAAAAGCATAGATAAGGTTTAAAATGTACAAAAAAAATGTTTTAAAAACTACGTTGCCACAAAATAGTGGTTTTGGAATCTATAAGTTACTCTATTACATTATTTTCAAAATGATGTACATGAACATAGATACACCAAACAATTCTTTTTAAAAAGTACTCTCTAATCTGCATTTCTGCAGTGGAAAGGAATCTTATCTAAGAAAAATCTTACGACAAATCGTAAAGTGAAGCTTTTAAGAAGAAACAGCAGTTATAAGAACTGTTTTAAAACAGGAACTATATTCAAAAAAGTTTTTGAATTAAATCATCGGAGGAAGACCAACTAGTGCCTTATTTTTTTTTCAATAACTTATGTCCTAAAATTATTTTAGGTCTTGTAACTTACCGTTGCATTGCCCTATGTTTAGACCTTGTTTTTTTTTTCAATCTTCAATTCATTCTGAATTTGTCCCCTATTGACTCTTTCTAGTCAAGCTTTATTTTATTTATTATTATCTGCCGGTTCATTGAAGACATAAGTCAACTGACATTCATAATTTAAAATACAATCTATTGATTTACTTAACTGAAATAATTGTTTTGATCTCGTAAATTATTGATAGTAGAGAAGAAAATCAGTTTTCACTTCAAGTTGTAGAAGCTCATAATGAAGAAGTAGTACCAACAGCTTCTTTTATACGGCTTATTACAACAAATGAAAAAATAAATTCTCTCATGTTTTGAATTATTATTTTAAGCGAACTTTTACTTAATTTAATAAATAGAGCCTTTGGTCGTAACCGAACGTTGCTATTGTAGTACCATGGTAAGCTAATCTTTATAGAAGAAACAAAGTTTGCGACATATTTTAGCTGCTTTTGAAGTATTTTAATAAAATAGAAATATACGTTGGATGATTGTTTTGCAAAAGGGCAGCAAATGTGGATTCATTTCATTGGCCATTTGTGCGTATACGTTATGCAAAAGCACACTATTTATATTGCTGAGCTTCAACCTTTAACGTCCACTCCTTAAGACAGGTGCTAGGAACAAATTAAACTTAAAAGAAGATTCTTTTAAACAATGTATTGATCTTGCATATTTGGAGTAACTTGATCCGTCTTCTTTTTTGGTCAGCTGGGTATGTCTGGCTGCCTCAAACACCTATAAAAAACTATTCTTGTTAGTTTTGAATGCAATTTAGCTTGCCTCATATTTATTGGTTGTCTACTTCAAGGCTTTCAGTTGCTAGGTAGCAATTGAAGAAGTAAACTTTGACAGTGTTTATTGGCCATATTGCAATTCAATTGGTATACCAGACGTCTGCGTCATACATGAAAGTTAGTTCATTTTCAATTACATACATACATACATCCTTTGTTGTTTCATAATTATATGACTTTTGTATATTTCTGCAGGCAAAGTTAAGGCAATTGAAGCCAGGATGTCTCTAGACGCGTAAAAATCTACTTATGCGCTGAGACATGGCGGCTTTGAGTTGTTCTTTTTGTTCTTATCAGATAAGCTGACTTTCAAATGATGTAATAGTTCAGCATTATGATTGCCATTTGGTCAGCATTTCTTGTACTACTTTTCGAGTTCCAACTGTACGGCAAGTCATGCTGACAAATTATTCCATGCATGACAATCATGTATTTATATAACAATTGATTATGTTTGCCGTGTATTTGTTTTACGAAAAGTCCAGCACAAATTGCCAAAGGCTTCATACGCAACACCACCTTACCTTGTTAAATAAAAATTACTGCATTTTTTTTAAATTACACAAAAAATGTCTGAATTCCATCAAGCAATCCATAATGAATATTGATTATGAATAGTCAATCATGCTTCATTTTTTTTTGTATGTTTAAAAAATTTTTTTTAATCCTATCTGCTTTTATTATGCGCTGCACCGAGTCCTTTTAGTATTCATGCTAATACAGCGCAGTCCTCTGCAAATTGATGCACTCACTTGATGGAGATTAATTGACATTGAACAGCGCAAATAGTGGCAGCTGCGCGAGCGTGTCCTGCCAAGAATTTATATCGATATCAATGCAACTCACGCCGCCTGAGCTTAAAGTGTGCTGCTGCTGCATGTACGACACGCAAGGGGGGCAAAAGTTCGCTAAAGGGTCCTGACGGGCTTGCTAAAGTAAATTAACAGCAGTGACTAATAAACCGAGTTCTCAGCATGCGTGAAACAAAAACCATTCAGTTTGCAAACAAAACATAAAAATACAAAAAAAATGCATAAAAATGGCGAAAAAATTCTAAAGAATTTTCCATTTTCATTTCGTGCAATTTTTCTTGGGTTTTCAGTTTGCGCGGCTGTATTGCACGTAAGTTCGCAGTGCTTTTGTCTATATGCCGCAAAACTTGAAAATGAATGTTGAAACTAGCAAAAATATCACATGTTATCAAATATTTTTTAAGAAAAATGAGCGACTGTAGCATGTTATGAATTGACTCGTTTAGAGAATGTGTTTTGAAATGACTTCAAATTGTTCATGGGTATATATATTTGCTGGAAAAACGACACAGTCAAATATTGACGAGTTGAACTTATGCAGTTTGGGCTGTAAATTTCACAGGTGGAAATTAATTTATTATTAATAACGCGGAACAAGTTTGATTTTTCCAGTTTTTCTAGGTGGAACAGCACTATATTTGTATCTTGCATATGCAATAAAAATCGTAAATAAAAAAAGAAACCAAAAAAATAATAAAAAATATTATATAAAAATAACAATAATAAAAAATCGGACTCTGCTTATTTTGTAATCAAATCTTTAGTAGCTTCTTCCAAAAATATTTAACTTGACTTATTCTAGTTGGCCATCAGAACCTGTTATCAGTTCGATCCTACTAGCTTTCGCCAGGTGATCCTGCTTTGTGCGCTCCTTCCCCAGTTTCTTACTGCAAGGGAAGATAAGTTCTCCTCCACTTGGTCTATCCATTGGAGCTTTGGTCGTACCCGAGTTTCTTCGTCGGATTTCGTACCAAATACCTTTGAATTACGCATGAATTGGCCAAATCAATGCAGACTTTGTGCCGTAATACGCTGCAGCTTTCTGCAACACAAACCATGCTTCTGCGACAAATAAAGAGCACGGGCAGGATGACCGTCTTGTATAGCGTTAAATTTGTCCATCTCGAGAGAATGATCTGCCAATCATTTGTTTACTTAGACCGATTGGCAAGCGTGTTTCTTCGCGTAATCTGCAGCAAGTTTACCGATCTTTTTTGTATGGTCCACCAATTGAATAATAACTTTAAAAATAATTAAAAATATTCTTTTTTTTAAAAAAAAAAAAGGTATAGTATAGACTTACTGTCGGGCACCGCCACAATTGTATTGCATTTTTTTGCTTTCTGACTTTGCCTTTTTCGTTTTTTTTTTGTTCTTCTGGAATTGCTTGACATTTGAGCAGGCAATTAAGCAGCGTTCGCTCTTCCTGTTTTTTTTATGGTCTTCTTTTTTGGCGCTTCGTCTGGCAGTTGTTTGCTTCTAATGTTTCCGAGTGAAAATCACATTTGCTTCGATTTCGTTTTATTTTTTTGGCAAGTCAATTTTGGTTGGCTTTTATTTGGCTTACCTTCCGTCTAGTTAGTTGAACATTTGGTCAATATCAAATTATACTGCTGATTGCTTCAAATTGACGGCATTAGTTGGACAATTTAAGCTGCGCCTCATTAACCAGCTGCCAATCGTAAGTAATTTGCCTAGACGAACTGTTTTCATCTGCATTTTATGCAACATTGGGAATTGTATGGAAAGTTAAGCAGCATTTATTAAAATTTTAAGTTCATTAGCAGAAATCATGCCATGGTTATGCGCACTGTACGTATACGTAATATGCTAGTGTGCTCTACTACGTGCACTTAACTTTAAGCTAATGCACACGGTACGTATACTTAATGTAATGATGCTAAGCGTATACTTAACGTTTTCTGCACGTACTCTCCACCAACAGCAATCGTATGTATGTATATATGTTTATATTTTTTTTACAATTTATGCATTCGTGTTCAAAATTTAAGCGCTCTGTAAAGCTGGCAATGCTTGCCTTGCCACGGCTACCCCAAACAAACACTCATACTGTGTTCGATGTGACAAATTAGGGTCACTAATTTGCAAAAATTCAATTTTACTTAAGATTTTCATTGTGCAGCGAACACAGCCACAAACTAATTAACTTGCTCATTAAAGCTATAAATTTAGGCACTGACTTTTTTCTTGGGCGGGCAGTGAACAAACCCCAGCCTGCTTTTGCTGGGTTTTTGGGTAGTCAATGTTGCGGACGTACCCAACACATACACAGCCTTTGTGTATCGAACACTAGCAACTCAGCATGACAAGGAACACCTGCTGGTTGCTTTGGTGACTTTTGCTTTGGCTTTGACTTGCCTGATCGAAATAAAATTACCGTCCAGATAACTTGCAGACAGACAAAAGCTGACACGCACACTAAATTACCATTAAGGCGGCAGAAAGAGAGAGAGAGAGAGCTCATGAAGTTCACGCTCTATGTCATTACGTTGGTGAAATTCAGGATTTCCACAGTCAGTCGGCCAAGTGTGGGATGGTAATGCGATGCTTAAGCCAAGTCTTTAACCTTAAACGACGACATGCACTAGTAGTAGCCCAGCTACTTTTATGGCAAGTCTGATGCGACATGCCATATGACCATGCGGGTGTGTGGGGGTGTGTGTGCTTCGCTTTGTTGCGTTGCAGCAGCCATTTTGAGCATAATTCATGATACAGACCTACACCTAAAGCAAGAAACTTTTATGCAAATTTGTAACACATCTACAAACACGCTCACTCATACACACTAACACACACACACCCGTGGCAGCCGCAACATGCTTCATATATAATGCAGCAACAATTTGTTGCATATTTTTGTGCTGCAATGCGCTGGCTAGCTAGTCTATGCTTCGTTGGGCTCCGAGCAGCTATTGCTTTTGAAAGCTTAACTCTTCGCGTCATATAAATACAGCCAATTTATGTCAATTTATTTTGGCCCGCTGCAAGTAAATCATATTATGAAAAAGACGCTTCAAAATTCTGCAAAATAGAAGAAAAATATTATTTATTATAAGCATATGAAAAATATGAAATTTTATTTCTTATAAGCATACGAAAAAAAAGAAATAAATATTTATGCTTAAATTTAAATGCCACATTGATTTGATCGTTACCTGTCCATTGAATGTAAACAGCGCCAGAGCTGGCCAGCATGTAAAGCAGCATCAGGAAAAACAGGATTTTGCAATCTACGCGGCATTCAGTTCTGCCAAAATATTTAATCAAGTTAGAAAGCATAAAATATATATATATCCGTTCATATTAAGTGTCTACACTAAAACAGGAAATTTTGCGTCTGGTATAGTATTTTTTGTAACATCTATAATGTCGCCTATCATCGACTCCTCGAACTCAGATGCTTGTTTTATAGAAACTCCAAAGGCAAACTCAAAAGCGAAGTATTAACCGTTGGTAGGGGGTATGCACACAGTAAATACCATAGAAAGAAAGTACTTCAAGAATGATATTACTTTTGCTTTAATTAAGTTTATTTACGATTTCAATTCCCAATTTCACAAAATGCTTAAAATGTATAATATTATAAATATTCTTTTATTAATAAAAAAAATTTTTGGTAAAATTTTCCTTAACAAGAAACTTGAGGGGTTCAGCTAATAAACTGCTTAATTAGAATTTTCAAAAACTATTGATCATAAAAACCAGATTACTGATTATCTTATAATCGTTTTGAAGAGCAAAGTTTATGCAAACAAGCCGGATATCATAGAAGAGCTGAAAGACAACATTCTAGCTGAAATGGCGGCTAAGTTGCCCAAGATGCTTTGTGAATCTGATGGAAAACGCCAAAAAAGAGCGTCTTTTGGTCGATGTTGTTTTTGAAATATTGCATAAACACATTGTAGAGAGTAGGTGATCTGTATAAAAGATGAAAATGTTTGATGGTGCACCCCTTTAGAAATTGATATACTATTTTGGCGTAGACAGTTGACACCATTGCATTGTATGCGGCGGAATTTGTTACCCTTTCAAAGTCTCAAAAACGCTGAATTTGGAATTGTATTTTAAAAATTAAGACAGAAGGCATTCAGGAGCTATTCCACAAATGGAAATTTGGGTGCCCCATTAGGAGAGGACTTACGGCAAAACCTATAGAAACCTATGTCAGCATTGGTACACGGCCGATACCAAGAGGGTACACGATTTAACTGCAGGGGCTTCGGAACTTTACGTATAGACTCATTGAGGAACTAAACAAAGATACAGTGGCTGCTATCAACATATTGATTTTGCTAAAAAATCGATCCAAGTAGGTTGAACATACCCAACAGTACTTACCATAACAATTATACGATGTGTGTGTTCTTTGATACTCCGAAGCAGCTGGCATGCGAAAACTTTCCTTCTATTCTAAGTAGTATTTGTTGAATAGAATTATTAATAAAATTAATCAAATCATTGATCAAAAAATGGGCTACAAAAAGATTTTGAGTCGTTCGCCATATATTAAATAATGAGTGGATTGAAGGTGCAAAACTTGTGTCTGGCGAAGCCTAGTTTTCTTATCCAGGGGATGGCTGTTGGTTAAAATGTTAAAATTTCAATAAGTCGTCCCCATAAAATAAGGAGGGCTGCCAACTTGCGCTTCTATGTATTCGTGCTCATGCTTTCTTCAATTGGATAAATGTTGCGCGGAAGAAATTCTTGTATAAAAATACAAAAATAAAGGAGTTTATAGAGATAAAGTTGTATCTATTACTTTTTCGAGGTGTATTCAGCCTCCTTTTGTTATAAGTTTCGCACTTAAAGCAAAATATGACCATCTCTGCATTAACAGAGAACAAAATTTTTTTGGTATTTCCTTTTTTTAACGATAAGATTATAAAGCTGCTTAAATACTTTCAACGTGTTCACTCATAATTTTTTAAGTAACCGCTGCGCTTTTAACAATTATTTTGCAAAATATTTTAATTTGTTCTGCGACACAGTTTTGGTATTAAGCAGCAGAAAAACTGTCACACGGAACATTTTTTTTATATCCATATGTTCCTGACGACTGATTCGCTTTCATTTGTGAGAACTGCACGATGCTGTATATAGGTATTAATCCATAAAAAACAGGCTTTATGTAGTAACAACAGCAACCTATACGATAATACGATTCAGTTGTGGGTTTAAGCCCCTCATCGTAGTTGCTGCGCGTGGCGCTTCCCTGTTCCTAGTGTGCTTCCCCGCAAACATAATATAGTCAACGCATCTGGCCGGGTTTTCCGCACTCGTCAGTTATCGTCATTTTCCATTGATGCGTAAAAATTCAATCTCTGTTTTTGTAACTTGTTGTTGTTGTTGTTATTGTTTTTCTTGCTTTTTCCGTTGCAGAGTTTTTATATTTTGTTTAGTTTCAGTTTTTTTTTTTTATTACAACCACGATTGAATTCCAACTGCGAAACACAAAATACATATATAACAACATAGTATATACATATATTTATTTTTATGTATTTATTTATTTATATTAGTGCAAGCAATTTCCTATTTTTCTGCTGGTTGCTCTGCTCACAGCCAATGAATGTTTTTCTTATTCAATTTTCGCACAATAAACGCGTCAGGCGCGCACAATTTTATTTATTACGACGTTGTTGGCGGCCGTAGTGTCAATGCTGTAATGTCCCGGGGAATTCAAGGTGCTCATTTGAGTTATTAAAGGCATTTTGGCAGCAATTTCAGGCAGTCCAAGCACCCAAAGCAGCCAAGCGATAAGCCAAGCCAAGGTTAAAGCCAAAGCCACGTGCCTTTGGAATACCAAAAGGATAAGGACAGGGCTCTAAGCATGCGCATCAACTAACCATAACGGATTAAAATTTACCCACGCACACTTTGCGCTGCTGGATCCCGACGGACTGCTCCGGTTGCTAAAGGCCAAAAAGTTGCAAAAAAAAAGTAAATGGAAAGAAAGTTTTTATGGCAGGAGTTTGTGAGAAGTCTGGCACCAAAATATAAGAGCGTACATAAAAAAAAGTTTCCCTCGTAGACGTTGGCCATTATTTCAGTAATATGAGTGTAAGGACATGCATGTGTGCAGCACACATTTCAATGAAAATGTCAACTTTTATGGCTACGCCCATGTACTACTTGAAGCTATATAATAATAATGCGCCGACTTGTTAAAGCGCAATTAAGGGATAAGCCGGTTAAAATTTATAATATGGGAAACTGTTGCGAGTAGCTTTTGGAATTTGGCAAATAGATGACGTAGTATGAACATATGAATTTGGGTACTTTACATTTAGAAAATAAATCAGCGTTTTTTATTTTGAGAAGGGTTTTGAAATGCTTTCTATTTGTTGCATACTATTGGGGTGGGAGTGTTCTCGGAATGTGTTATTTTATTGTAATACTCTTTTGAATTTTTTGTTTTTCCTTGGTCCGTAACATATTGTTGGTTGTAGTAAAATGTGTTTTTACTTATATATGTGATCATGGCACACTTATGCACTGGAGAACTCGCGGTTAAAGTTGTTTCAAAGCTAAATTAAATGCAGTCAGAGCATATAAAATGGGCCAGACGGATTCAGCTCTTGTGTAGGTTTTTAGCTCATAGAAGGAAGTTTACGTTCTTAAAACAGATACTAACACTGACCTTGCTTAACCCTATGTTAAAAATAAAAATCGGAAAATTATTTTGATTTCTGGCTGTTTAATAAATTTTGTTGTATAATTTTTTTTACTACCTTTATTATTCTTCTTTGGTATGCTTTTGTTGTTTCTATAAAATATTTATTAGACTTACATTTTTTTAAATTTTTGTTTCATAATTAAGTTTTGAAAGAAAGTCCATAGTTGCTGATTATATTGAAAATATGTTTAATAAACAGTAAATTCAATTTACCTTTAATTTGTTGAGCGATAACTTCCATTCGAACAAACAGTTTTATTTATTGCTGTCTCAAAAGGCTCAAATCTGACTTGTCCACTTGTCCGCCACCCAGTTTTATTTTCAAATAGGACCACAGAGATAGAGAGCTAACTGTTGACTGCTAAGCAATAAAGGTGATCAATTGGCTCCTAAAAAATATACATTTTGATATTCACTTTAAACTGAACGACTCATTAAGCGAACTTATTTTTTTGCAAGCTAACTAATGTGAAAATTGGTACTTTTGACTATGGAAAATGTCACGTTATTTAATATTGGCGATAGTTTTGGGGTTAATTATTTTACCTATTATTTTTTATTCTATGGTTTAATACAAAGAGGTATCTTGCCCAAACAAATTATTTTAGTACATCGAAAAATCGAAGTAGAACTATTTTCGAAATTGAATTTGAAGATTTTATTTGTCTTGCAAGTTATTCCTAGAAAATAATATTTTATTATTTTTTTATTATTCATTTTTATTTGTTATAGACATCATATATAAAAGAGTAAGTCGGGTTTCAAGCTAATTGTTTATATTTAATAAAGATTTCACGCATATAATTCTGTAACATTTTTATACGCATTTACCACAGCAAACTACTAACAAACATACTATTAACAAAAGCAAGAAAAATTTCGGCCAGTGTGGATTTATCTATATTTAAATGTAATTCCTTTTATTAATGTACTTTTTATTTATTTTCAATTAAATTTATTTTATTGAAAATATGTTAAGCAAATTTTTTCTGTTGGCAAAATTAGACATTTTTTTTAAATTGTTTAAAATAACTAACTAGCGAGCAAGTTGAACAAACTATTGGGTATATGGTAATTGATTTATTCAACCACATTTTTGGCTTGGTAAGGAATTTATAGTTTATCGTAGTAAACGAATTACAAAATTGAAAATTTTGATTTGAATGAATTTTTTGGTATTTCTCTACAAAGTTCTATAGAAAGATAGGTAGGTCAAACTTTTTAAAAATGCATTTTATTTTTATTTATATATTTTTTTTATTTATTTTGAATTTAATTGTTTTTAACCGATTTTGCTCTGCTGCCAAAGTTAACTTTTTTAAGATTCTTAAAAATAGCTAACCAGCCAGCAAAAATTTAACAAATTGTTGTTTGTATGATTATTGCTAATTTCAGACACCTTTTGCCTTGCCAACAACGAATTAAGTATTCTTCTCGCAAATTGAAAAAGTTCTTAAACTACAAGGCAGTCACGCAGCAACTTAAATGCTCACACTATATGAAGGCTTTATACACGCATATACTCAGCTTAAGTTTAATTGTTTTCTTTTATTTTATTTTTTTTTTTGTATTTTTATTAAATGTGCGAGTGTGCGTGTGACTGTGTGATAATGCGATTTAACATTTGGTACTTTGGCACTTTGGCACTTTTTATGCTACCCATTTTGGCGTTTCTTTCATTTTCATTCATTTCCATTTATTAAGCCTCAGCCAGGACCCGCTCTCACTCTCTCGCACACTCGCAGAGACTTCCTACTCTCATTCATACACGCACACACACTCATACTCACACACCCATCGCATTCATCGCACACTCTTTTGTATTTTTAAATAAGTGTCATGTATGCGCTTTGGCTGTGGCTTAGTTTACAACTTTCGTTTTTTTTCACACTCTCTTACCCTCTCCCCCCCACTCATTTGCGTATTTGCATTTTGCACCTTTTATTCCTTCTTTTTTTACCTTTTGATTGCCGCCATGTTTGCCATTCGCCATTTGCAATTTTACATTTTGCTTTGCATACTTTTGTGCGCGCATATTTAATGAGAGTTAATCATACTTGAGGCAGACGCTCTTATCGCTTATTAGTGAAAATGCTTGAAATTTTCGGCATATTTTGTTGGATTAATTAAATTGTCATATGTTGGTGTGACATTCGCAGCTTTAAATTCAGCGCAAAGCGGTGTTAATTTTCTAATTTTAGTAAATATAATTATATTTTTAAAAAAGTATAACTCCTTTCAAAATTTAAAGTTAATTTTGTTACAAAATAGATTGTTCGCCCTTTAGTAAAAACTTTTAAAGAAAACAAGCACAGGGTAGCACATTTAAAGTGGAAGCAAAGCGTAACTCTATAACTTTTGAGAGTAGTTAGAGATCATTCCAAAACAATTTGAAACATGGAACCGTTTACATAAAAAAAAACGCGCTGAAAATTTTCAGCTTTAATTCCAAGAAACTTCTCAATTGTGAAAACTTTGCTTGCGTTTCGTGCAAAAAGTAAATTGGCAAGTGGCAAGTAACCTGTCATAACTAAACCATCAGAGTAATAATAAATAAAATGAGAAATATTCGCAATGCTAAGAGAAGGGAAAATACAAGATAAACTAAGCTTTTACCTTAAGCCGCTAAAAGGCGTTGCAGTCAAAATTTTGCGGCCGTGAATTTGAAGATGATCGTCGGTCCCTAATTTTAAGAAGACAATGGTGGAGCAACAACAACAGTCAATGGCCAGCGTTATGGAGCAATAATAATAGATTGTGTGATACCTTTTGTTTCTGCTAATAGTTTGAACAGCTTTTAGTTCGAACAAGATGGCGCAGCATTCCACACTACATGCCAATCAATAGATTTATTGCGACCATTATTCTCGAAACATGTCGATTTTGACTGACCACTGAGCTCACCCGATCTAACGCCACTATTAATATTTGAATTCCAAGGTATATGCTGAAAAGCCAAGAACCATAGCTCAACCTAAAGACAGCGTACGACACGAAATTGCAGCCGTATACGTTGGCCAAATCAATGGAAAACGTACAAAAAGTCGCTTAAAGATATCTCGTTGAGTCAAAATAAATGATTATCAAAGTGAATAGAAAAACAAAATATCGTCTTCATTTAAATGTATTTCTCAGCCACCAATGTTTCCACTTTAAATAGCTCACCCTGTATTTGAAAGTCATTGTATGCCATACCATAATCCTGCAACTTGTTTCGTTTATTTTTATCAATTCGCTGCAAATCAAATGTAGCGCCAGTGTCAGCAAATGTCAACGAGCTACGGCCATGTCAAGTCGTTTCAGACACGGCGTGAAATTTAATCAAATAAATTAGCAATAACATTTTATTTTCGTTGTCACCAAAGCTGGTCGCGCATCACATTGCGTATACGTAATGTTTTATGGCTGTCAGCTTTTCGTCTCTTTTTAAGGTCATTTTATTTTCAGTCTCCTTAATGTAGCTTATTGCGTAAGCAGCAATTAAATTTGCCGACTTGTGAAATAAATTTTAAAATAGAGCAGGCAGGCTGCCTCTGAAGTACCATGTACATAGAACTATATAAATGAATTTATTTAACTTCAAATTGCCAAGTGACATGGGTCACCCAGCAGTTGTTGTTGTTGTAGTTGCTGTGGGGCTGCGCTAAGTAGCCATGTGTGTTTGTGCATCTATTTTTGGTACGAACTTGTTTTCATTTCAGCCTTAAGCCAATTTTTTGTGCCGTTGTCACCTCCAACTGAAAGTTAATTAAATGTTGTTGTGTTTGACTTACGGCTTAGTTTAAAGGCGCGTGGCAGACTTGCAATTTAGACAGCCAATAGTGAGTGATATATCCTACAGTGTGGGTATTAACTCCGTGCCAAAGTTAGGAGCTAATTAAAATGGAGGTTAGGGGGCGCACAAGCAGCGAGTTGTCTATGAGCAACACTTGAGTTGGAAACAAATTTACACAAGTTATAAGCTTGTCATATAAAATATTAAATTAGGAGACATAAGCTTGAAAATATTCAAATGTTAACAAAAGCGTGATGGGGACATTTTTTCAACGTTTGAAAATACCACGAAAACGTTAAACAAAAAAATGATATATTCATTTGCAAAATTATGGAATTATTTTGGGGCAACTTTGGTACTCCATACAAAAATTGTTTTGAGCATTTTTGGCTTAAAGCAGAAACAAAATATGTTTTACCTAACCACATAAAAGTTAAAATAAGGGAAAAGGCAAGTATTTCATTTCAAACAAAATTGTAATGAATTATTTTAATGTTATAAATTGTTTATTTGTTTTAAAAATGTGTCAAAATATTTTCTTTGACTTATTTTGTAGAGATTAAAAAATATGTAACAATGGGTAAGCAATTTTATTTAATTAATATATAGAACATTTTTTTAAAAATCAGAAAAAGCATTGCTGCAGTTTTTATGTTTATTGAGCTATAGGCTGGCACAGCTTAAAAAAACTTCGATTGCAGTTAAATTGTTCATATCAAATTTTTTTACATAAAATTTGCTAACAAAATTATCAGAAAAAATTACGATTGAAATTGTCAGAAAAAAAGTTAAGTGCTGCAATTATAATGGCTTAAGCTGGCTGTCAATGGAGCTAATAATAAGCGTTAACTACTCGGAAGTGCAAACTGAAAAGTTCCAAATAAAAATCAGAGTGCGTTTTCCCGAAACTAGAGCATTTTACGTCAAAAAAAATGGCTGGCAAAGTGTTATTTTTTTGTTGCTTCCTCATTTTACATGCGCGCAATACTAAATAAATAAATAAACCACAAAAAGCGCAAAACAAATGCGAATTGTAAAAACATAGCCATAGAAACACACAGACCCAACAAACAGTCAAATAACAAACCGGCAAACAAACAAACAATGGAGCGCCCCAAAAAGTATGCAACAAATTTTGCTAAAAAATAAAACAGGAAGCAATACGCCTGGCTGTCCGATCGGCCTTACGCAGCCAATTTATATGCACGAAGCGCAGAAAAATTGAAACGAATCGACAAAAAATGAAATCCAGCAGGCGCACCTAACGATATGATGCTGCTGCTACCAATCCGGCCACAAAATCCAAAAGTATTTTAGTTAAATGAAAAATTGAAAATCGTGTGAGCGTTACGCTGCCCTTCGGCCCACTCTTATCGGGAATTTTTATGCGATTTGTGGTCGCCAGCTTATAAGCTGGATGGACTGGTTGGTTGGCTGACGATGTTTGGCTTAGCAACTGTAGCTAAATATGATTCTGCCGCGTTCATTTGTACGTTGAAAATTGTGTGGAAGGATATATTGATTTTGTGGTGTAATTTGTGCATGGGAAGGGATTAAGGGAACGCGTGAGCAAATATATGGGGTTGACGACTTAAAGTTGTTAGAGTGTCGCCTTGTCTGAAACCTCGATTTCGTAGACGGCATATCCTACCTTGACAGAATTAATTTAATTTGGTTCCAATTAAAAGTACTTCCCAGAAAAACCGAACGCAGAGAGTGAACATCAACAATGTAAGTCTGAAGAGTAAGCGAAGATTCACTCTTACCAAGCGCTGGTCTGAGTTGGAAGATATAGCTGAGACCTCTCTCGACTTACAAAATAATCTCTCTACAAGACGCTCATACTGTCCGTGCTCTTGGGGTGTCTCGTGGACGCATGCAGCTGCACTTTGAGTGTTCGCTAAATCTTTGAGATTGGGGACGACTATCGCATCCCAATCAACCATGAGCTCTTCAACGACATAGACGTCATGCAGCGTATAAAGTCACAAGGTCTGCATTGGTTCGGCCTTGTCGAAGACGCTGGGATGAATTAAAAAATATCTTTCTTTAGTTTTGGTATATTCTTTTAGTTCATCAATTCAATCAAGTTTTGCTCACATAACCGACTATAGAGCATTCTGTATTCCTTGTTCATGCATTTACTTTCTTCAGCTGCTGCATGCGTATATTTGTCTGTGTGTGTTTGTGTTTATTTTTGTCTTTTTTTTCTCTGGCATTTGGGCAACATTCAAAGGGCATAAATCATCGCGTATTTATCATAAATCAAATTGAATTTTATGCCGCCGCTTTGGCCCCTCAGTAGGCTTCAACTCATCCTGTTGCTTTGTAAGGATTTTGATATATATTTTTTTTCCGTCCATGTGTTGTTGTTGCTTTTCTTCAGTTTTGGGTGTTGTTGTGTGCGTAACGCATATTTTATTTATGATTTTTTCCAGTTGAGTTGAGAATTTGGCACCGCTGCCCGGTATTTTGTATTTTGTATCTATATCGGAGCGTTTTTGTCTTTGCCTGCTATTGACATTGCCTCTTTCTTTATGTAGACACAGAGATACAGGCACAGACATATATATTTTTTGCAACATTTGATTTTATGTGCTGGTATTTCAATTTGCTCTTGAACCAGGCTGGCAGATGGTTAGATTGAAAAAAAAAAAATGGACGAGGGCGGGCATACATGTAATTGGAATTGCTATAAAGCCACGAAACAAGCTTTAGCGCGACTGAAGATACGTAATCTATCCTATTTCAAGCTGTTCCTATTTCGTCAGGTTTCTCAGCAGTCGTTCTACCGCTCGGTGCCCATCTGCACCGGGTGACCGATTCTGCATTCCTAGCCAGAGAAATATTTACCTGCTGCAGTTGCATTTGAAGAAAATTAAAAACTTGCGCTGGAGAATTGCCACAATCCCGTATAAGTTTATATCAGTTCCTTACACTCTTCGAAATGGTATTTCACCCGCGGTACTCTTACTTGCATTTTCTAAAGTAAGTAAGCTGACAAATACCTTGATGTCATACTAAAAATGCTACGAAAACTCCAGCGTTACAGCGTTATAAAGGTATTGCTTCCTAATCGGAAGAGGGCCTAGTTTGTGGCATGCGATATGCATGTGTAGACTCTGGGACTTTTTGACTTCTTGCAGTTTCGCACTTTTTTGGATAACAATGAAAACAAAACACATCAAAGTCGCCATCTTACGTTATGCAGTCAGAACTGTAGCAAGCAGGACTTGTGAACGATGAAAGTATGATACTTACGACAAAACAAAGACTTGGTTGTACATTAGAATTTGAGCCAAAAAGTTAAACATTTTTTAACGTTTAGAGTTTATTTCTAAGTCATTGAATTTAAGAATAAAATAATGGCTTCTAAAATTTATATTTTATGTCCTATAAAATGGTTATGTTTAAATGATATATTACCGTACTTTACTTTAAAGATCAGCTACTTCCTGACGTTTGCTTTTATTTATGTTTTAGTTTTTGATTTATATACATGAAGGAAAAGAGTTGTAAGCCACAAAATTCTTTTAATTGGAGACCTTGCCAAATAGGGACTTACCGATATGTTAATATTTTGGTAAAATCTCAATGTGCTGTCGAAAATTACTTATTTCCAAAAATTCACATACCTAGTACTACTACTTAAAATTAAAAGGAGTTTTACAGCTTTTAAATAAATATTGCATGTAAAGTGTTTGTAAACTCAATTTGCGGAAAAAACCATATAATATTATGTATACGCAACGTATCACTTAGAGCATATTTGATATATATTTGAAATTTTTATTAAATAAAACTGCTAAAAGTCTGTTCAATATTTTTGTACCTTATCAAAAAATAATTTGAAAAATCAATTATTGAAACGGTTAAAATGCTTCGCAAGGCAAAATTGATTCTTATCAAAATGATAAGCAGATATGCCAAGCTAGCAACCAAATACAGAGGTCAGATATCCCAACTGTTAAACAATTGCTAATGAATGCTCAAAGTGATTAAGATAATAGCATAAAAAATTCTATTTGTTTTAATTAAAAGCACCAATGAATGATAAACTCTGACTGGCGCTTGTAACGCATAAATATGCTGAAAAAATGCATATACTTATATTTTATCTCGCCATCAATTACTCTTCGATTCAACCTCGCAAGTGATTTGCTGATTTGCTGCAAGAAGGTAAAGGCTCAAAAGGACGTTATGCGTAAGCTACGTCATTGGCAGCTGTGTTGGCGTTACGTTACGTCCAAGGCAATTGTGCGTTTCAATATTTGCTGTCTAAAACATGCAAATCAATCATTTCAACTGTTTCAATTCTGTCAGTCTCTGTGTCTTTGTATATGTGTATGTGTGTTTGTGTATCTATGTTTGTATCTTTCATATATATATATCTAGATATGTGTACACAGTTATTTTCAATTTGAACATAGTGTTGTTTGACTTTTACGCACGACTGAGCTGTAATTAACAATAAAATGAACTGCCTGTTGCTACAGCCTGTCTATCCATCTTGGCCCATAAAAGGCTTGCCAACAATTGTATCTAACAGCTTCACACTAAACCCATGAAACGTATCCACACACACACCCACACACACACACACTTCGAAAGTCAGGCCGCAGTCAGAGTTGAAGTTGGAGTACGAGTCAGATACAGCTTTGGTTTTGGGTGGGCCCTCAGCCACAGAGCCGCAAATTACAACAGGTAAAGCAATTTTGGGCCCTGACGCACACACACATTGAGTGAGTTACTGAGTAACTGACTAACTGACTGGCAGAGAGGACTGATTGAATGACAGCATGATTGTCTTAATGCCATGAACTAGGCTGTAGCACAAGCAGCAGCAGCAGCAGCCCTCAATGTGTGTCGGTATGTGTATGTGTGTGTGTGTATCCATGTGTGTACGCGTTTGTGTGTGAGTAGCTGTGAGTGTGTGAATATGAGTGACGCCTGTCAGCTGCGGCTATGCACAGTCATTTCTCAGGCTTGTAACTTTTATCTATGGACAGGTATAAGATACTTCTATTATTTTTGCGTAGCTGTTGATGGGTTTAACTCAATAACTGCTCAAACATTTAAATAATAATAGTTTTGAGTAAATAACAAGTTGACATTACGGAAAATTTCATGGAATATCCTTGGGACAGAGTGTGCAGCATGTCCAGAAATGTAGTTTTAGTTCTATTGATTCCTTTCAGAGTTGTAAAACTTTGTAAACTTTTACAAAATTTCGTATTTTTCGGAATGAGTATCTAATTTATTTTAACGTCGACAAAGCATTGAACTATGCATCAGCTACCCACAAAGCGAGGATATATATATAGAATCAATGAGTTAGAATTCACGTGAATATAACTAGAAAACTAGGTTACTAATTTAACAATTCTCTGATTAAATAGCTCCGCAATCTTCTTATATTATATTTCCGAGTTGCTTATTTTGTTTGCATTTTAAAAACTTAAATGTTGAATTGAAACTTGGGTCTATTATATGTAACAGATTCGTCTGATTTATCGAGTGCGAGTGCTTTTTATGTGGTCGCTTTAAAAAAATGCTGTCTTCAAAGTAATTATTACTTTAATATCTAGAAATATCTGAAAATTTTAAGAAGCGGCAGCGACGAATAAAGTAATTAAAAAAAAACAAAAAAAAAACAACACACTGTGACATAGTGATAATTACGGTTGAACTTGTAGTCCCACTGTTTGAGAATCGCGATAATTGTTGACAACGTAGAGGTAAAAAAATTGAAGTCTACGTTTAAAAGCTCTTTAAGAGACCAGATACAGCATTCTGCCTTAAACCCCGGCTCTGTACACAATTGCGAAGTTTTACTTTGTATCGTGCAGGATATTTTTGGTACAATCTTCTTATACTTGATATTGTATTCACTTGCCTCAGAAGTGATTCGATTTCGTTTCGAATTTTGCGAATGCATACTTGGTGATAAATTCAGAGTTTCACTTTCTATTCAGCTTTATTTGAAAATAAGTTCTTATTCAATTTATGCCATAAAATCTTCTATCTTGGGATTTGCCGACCAACGCGAGCTGCATTTATTACATCCAAATGTTCAGAAGGAAATCACTCATAGAAACCGCCAATGATTCTACATAAGCACAATTTAATTATCAAAAATTTTACTTAATATTAAATATCGTTAAATTATCACAAAGAAATACAATTTTAGCATGCTTTCCTAAAAAAAAAATAAAGCATAATAAAAGTTAGAATTTCTTTTGAGTAAGCAGCGATGCATTTTAGAACTAGCCAGCGACGAATTGTAATCGATATACCATAATTCACATATTAATATTTTAATTTTATTTTTAAATTAATCTGCTTCTACATTTTTTTTTGTAAAACATTTTATTGCGTATTTAATAATGCAGCTAAAGTTATTAAATATTCAGCCAATTTAAATAAGTCGATTGTAAAATTTATATGCAAAAAATATTCCACAGCTGCAAATTATTGAAATGATTTTATATTAAAAAAAATTTATATTATTTCTACAAATTAAATGAACACAAATAAAAAACAAAAGCTTAACAAATTCCATTTCCGCTGCAATTAAAACATTTAATTTGAATTATTGTCAAATTAACTATAAAAATTGCATTTATCCTCATTTAAATTGCAAAATCTGCATAACGTATTAAACGTTGGGTTACCACGATTGATTTTTTCTTTAAAAAAGGTAGCCAATGTTTTATTGAGTTTATGAATAACTAATGGAATATTGTTGGAAGGGTTTCTTATACAGGGACTTGTAACTTAAGTTTGGGCGTACTTATCTCTCTGTTTTACTTAGATAAAACATAACTCATGCATTCATTAAAACATTCATTCACGCGTTCAAAAAATAATTTTTCGAAAAAGATACTAAAATGTTCTCAAAATGTATAACTTGAAAATCTCTAGTAATCTTAACACCCAATTTTGTTGCGTTAGCTTTTATGACTAAAATAAAGGGTGGTTCATTTTAAAACTTAAATTTTATTTGACAGAAAAAAAACAATGTTGCGTTTTTCAGTTCAGAATCATTAACTGCTAATGCTTTTTATAGCATCTGCGGTTTTGTCAGAAGCGGTTGGAACGCTTTTTCCAAAGAAATGCCGTTTGCCGTTTTTCTGCATAGTTTAAATAATATTTATTTATTCTTTTAGTTCAACGATCTCTAATCTCGAATGATTTGCAGTTACTGCAAGGTCGCTAAATATTTATTAAAACAATTAATTAATTTCAATGCAAAATGGGCCAATAATGTGTTAACATCGGAATAAACAAGGGAGGATGTTGGTCAGATTTCATCCTATAGCTAGAGAGATAGATGTGAGGGTGGCAGAGGTGACAAACACCGCCTCACACACTCAGGCTACCGGAAAGGGACTGGGTTAGATAGTGGTTGGGAAGTAGAAAAACGGAAAGTGAAACAGGGAGAGAAACCCACTACACGAACCTCTTCGTCTCTTGGAGAAAGTCACTGCACTGGTAATTTGTGTGCTGCATCGAGTTGGAGCACATCGCTGCCCAGAGTACGCAGCCTTGTTCTGGAGAGAGCTAGATAATAGCATAGGAAGTACTCGGTATTGTCAGCCTCCTCTAAACAGGCCGTAAATGTTGGCTCACTTCTTAATTCCATGTTAACCATATGTTGGCCATAAGGGTTGTGTCACGTGATGAGCCCCACCAAAGCTTTCAGATGCCTGCTTCCAAGATGGCGAAGAAGTTCTGCAGCTTTTGGTGAGGGTTCTTTCACGAAGTATTTAGTAGCTGCTGTAGCACTGGTGCATAACTGGTAAATAAATTGACTTTACCTAGAAAAATCTATGTTAATTAAAGATTCAGATTCAGGCTGTAGTTCCCTGTTCTCGCGGAACAATTATTAATAGAAATATCTCCATAATAGATGACTTTGGAATGGGCATCTCCAATAAGTAATAGTCAAGGGGAATAAATTTATAAATTAATTAAAATAAAAATTATTAAAATAAAAAAAAATTTAAAAATAAAGTCAAAAATAATATTAAAAAAATAAAATTAATATATATTATATTTTAATTATTTTTTAAATATTTTTATTTTTGTTTCAATTGTTTTTTTTATAATTTAATTTTTTTTATATTATTATTATTTTTAATATTATTTTTTTAATATTATTTTTTTAATCGTATTATTATTTTTTTTAAATATTATTATTATATTTTTAATTAACTGTATTATTCCAAAACTTGCTTCAAGCAACATAATTTTTAAAAGTTAATCTTCAAAAAATATATTCCAACAGCGGACCATGGTAGTTTCAGTATATGCCATTGGAACCCTTATTTTCATCTTTTTAGATTTTTAATCGATTGTTAAAATTTCCCGCACTCAACGCATCACCTTGTTTTAGAAGTTTTTGGTTTTTATTCAAATTGTGTTTTACTTTATTTTTTTGACATTTCTTCACCACAACAGAAATGTTCAGCCTAACCAAAGTCTTATCTTATACTTCTTTATGTTGTAAAATCCTTTGCTTCGTGGGCAAGCCGGCTACCACGGCATATAACAATAGTTAAAAAATAAAATAACAAACAATGGGATATTTTACTTAATGGCTACAAAAACTTCAAAATTTTTAGTTTTTGACAGTGTGGTTTACTTTGAGTTACCACCAATGTTCTTAGTCTATGTGGTCTCTATACTATTGGTCACTGGGCAGTTGTTGTTTTTGTAGCTATCTCAGAGCACCATGCATGTGGTTTGTCAGAAGAATATGAAAAATAAAGAGTGCAGAACGTTAAAAAGTGTAGCAACTTAGGGAGAAATTCTATACAGTTCGAGAAAGCGAGCTGCCTTCATTGGGCCGTTGAAGCATTGCTGTAAATGACTTCATCATCACTAAGAGTTGCTTTCCCACACAGCCAGCTTTTACCATTTATATAAATTGCACAAAACTAATAGGCATTTACTCTATAGGCTGTGTAAGCTGTGTAGTCTCAACAAATAAAAATAAAAGAAAAACCAGACCAGACCCAATACCGGCATAAAATAGATCATCTTCTGTATAACTAATTTACTACTCACTTTTATGACAACTGCAAGTACGTGCAAATTACCTTTCAAGTGTGACAATTTAGTGGCTCTTCATATGGCCAATACGTCATCAGTTCGCTGGGCAGTGTGCTGTAAGTGTGTGTGTGTGTGTGTGCGGGAGAGTGTGGTTGATTGTAGTAGTGCAAGTTTGTGTGTGTCTGTGTGTGTTAGTGGCCCATTTAAGGTTAACACCATCATGGCCGACATTCACACATTCACGCAGCCATTTTGTATGTGTCCATTTGACATAAAAAAGTTTTATGCGCTCTCTTCAATATGTCTCACCCCACGGCTCTCTCACTGACCAACATGATGGTGTGAGCAACAAGGTAGTGCTTTTTCTTCTTCTTCTTCTTCTTCTCGTGTTCTATCTGCTAATTGAATCGCTTCAGTTGTCATGTCAAGAGTAAAAGTAAAAGTTGTCACTGAACGTGTTTTAGCAGCTTAACATGCGCTTCCAGAAATTAATAATTTTGGTCGATTTTGTTTTTTAATGTCTTAACACATAAAATACCCTACACAAATGTGTAGTGCATATATGCGCATATATATCACATTTTGCCATTTATTTTTTTTTTATCTTTAATTATTGTCTTTTGTTTTTATTATTTATTACACATTGTATAATAATTATATAGAAACTCTGAAGTTTGCTTAATGAAAGTGCAGCACAAAGTTTAAAGTTTTGATTTTAAACTAAACAGTTGTGTTGGCATAAAATTTGTATTTTTCTTGTATTACCTATTAAAATCTATTTATTTTTTTTATTAAGATAAATAAATTAATAAACTTAAAAGTAAGCACACGCGTTTAAAATATTTACTCGGTTTAGGGTATTGGCATTAAATTTGCTTTAGTTGGAAATTGAATAGTATATTTTCAGTAAAATTCGCATTTTTTTTGTACCAAAGAAATATTTTTTTAAATACGAAATTTGTTTATTATGTATACTACTTATCTAAATTTTGATTATATATTTTATATATATAATTTTTGATTTTATTCTATGCACAAGTCTGTAAATATTCACAAAAATATTAACTATATTTGGAACCGCAGACCTTAAGCAGCCAGTGATCTGTATCTAAGTTAAAATGCTTACTTTTATTAAATAAAAAATTAAAAAAATATCTTTATATTTGTATATATATTTTTATATATATTTAAATTTAAATATTTTTTCTTCTTTTTTAGCAATTTCAGGTTAGGTTCAGAAATTATATTAATAAATTAATGATCCAGGTAAAAACGGCGCTCAGTTCTTATATATATATACACGAGGGTTGCCTTTTATATTTCAGGATTGCGCAACCTTAGTATTGCAAACTGGCAACTGAGAACTCTAACGTGAAGTTAGGCATTTTTGAGGTTAGACGTGCTCAGAACGCTTTGACATATGGGCGCTATTTGTGTTGTATATACTAACCTGAAAGACTTATCTCGGCCAAAAATCTCAGAATTAAATCGTGGTCATTTTCGTGCGTTTATTTTTGACAACTTTCGACGTGGATTTCTTCAACAATCGTGCATGTATAAACTTAAATCAATTTTTGGCTATTAAACTCCATTAAGGAGTGTTTATCGATAATTCGATGCTGAATTCTATCGAGGTCGTACTTCACTCCAAGACGAATTTCGTGCAGGTCGTTCAAAATAAGTTGTTGTTCCGCAAACCATTGGATGCTGTGCGCAAACTTATATAGCAAGATCGTCATGTCATCTATCGTGAGATTGAGACAACCTTGGGCACTAGTGGGATCAGCATACACTCAATATGGCATGAACATTTGTCTGTAAAAAAAATTTGTTCGCGTTCGGGTCCCACACATGTTGTCAATTGCTGAAAAAAAAGGCTCTTGTCGATTGGTTGAAAGAAATGCTCAAAAGATACGAACGCGTTGCTGCGAAATATGTCTATGATATGGTGACAGGAGATGGAATCATGGATTTACGCGTATGAGCCCGAAAGTAAACAAACGTCGACTGTATGGGTGTTTTAAGAAGAGCCAAATCCCACAAAAGTTGGTCGCGCATGAAGCGCTAATTTCTAAGCAAATGGTCGCCTGTTTTGTCGGAAATACGTACCACTGGAACAACGCAAAACAGTCGCTTTTTTTTACAAGCATTTGTTTTCCCGTTGTATTCCAAGAAATCAGAAAAACCATCCACCGAAGCCGGTTCACTCTTCACCACGATAATGCAAGCTCTCACACATCGGCTCAAACAACATCGATGGAGCACTCAAAACATCGATTTGTTGAGTCATCCACCATATAGTCCTGACTTGCCAACGAATGACTTCTTTTAAAATGAAAGCAAAATCGTAAAGAAATCCATTTTATAGTAGATCTACCTTAGATTTTTAAAATTTGTGCAGATTATGTTCTTAATAATAAAATAAATTAGTTTTTAGTTATATTGAACTTGTGATATGAAACAGACCTTGATCTGAACCCCTCTTTCCGTTGTTATTATAACTATTTGAAACATTTTCTGCTAAAACTAGTAATTTTATATCTGCAACTTTTCAACTAGTGCCATGGGCAGTTTTCTTTAAATTGTTTAACTTTTTCATAAATCATAAATCAATAAAATATTAAAAGTTGTTTCATCTTATTTTAAGCTAGACTTACTTAATTCAATTTATATCTCGCGAAAGAGCATACATTGTTTAAAAACGTAAAATTTTAGAAACAATTGCTCGATAAGGGAAATCTCTAAGAATCTTCTGACACGTAGCAGATTGAATCAGCAGATTTTTTTGCTAGTCTCTCAGAAATTCCAAATCAGTTGTAGCCAAACATCTCATAGTTTTAGACAAAATTTTTCAAATATTTCGAAAATGTATTTCCGTTAGAGTATTTTGTTTTTGCGCTAGTACGTTGAGTAAACTTTTCCACTATTTTTTGCGTTTCTGTAGCAATTTCATTGAGAACCCAGAATCTGCATTAAAAAAACATATTTTATTGCACAAAAAAAAAAAAAACTGCGCCCAGACCAAATGTTCTCACTGTCGGAGTACGAGCACTTGTTGTAATTGATGTTTGTTTTTAAAAATAAACCAAAATATACAAACATTTGTAGATATATGGAACTCGATAGAATTTTACACGACACTGTCCGTGTGTGTCTGTGTGTGAGTTTTTCATGTCTAACTTAATCGCGTGTGCAATATTTGATCGTTTTGAATGTTCTATGAAATGAATTTTTATTATATTCAACGAATGAATGAACCGTACATCATCTTGTATATGTTTTTATTAGTTTTCTTTGTGCTAATTGATTGGAAATATATATTTCTTTGCAGAGTTTTTCAATTTGAAAAAAAAAAAGAAAAACCGCAAATAGAACAAAAGCAAAAATCGATGCATGTGGCAGAATAATCAGAGCACGTAAATACCAAAAGTTTAGTGCCTTTGACTGTTGGCATATGAACTTGCCTTTTTAAGATAATAATAATTCTAAACATTTTATTAAAAGCAAAAAAACATATATGATTTTCCAGCATTTGCATTTTATTTCAGATTTATGATGAGGCGAGCTGGCGAGTTTTCATTTTGTGTTTATAATCTATGAAACGGAAATTCAAATCAAATGTTTAATGTATATTTGCGGTTAAGCGGACGGTCTATTTGTCTGGCGGTAAGTGAAAGATTTTTGTTTTATTTTATTTTTCTATTATTTCTCGAAAGTCCGGAGCTCGTGGAGCGCTTAGAACTTTAGGAATCATTCGGGCTGTTAATTAACATTGACGGCTAACATTTTGCAGGGGGAATGCACAGCACGCGCGGCTCGTTTGAAATTTTAAGTTTACTTAACTTAGAAAAGTTTGAAAATTTAAAGCTGCTTAAATAAAATTGATACTTTTATAAGTTTTTACGATTTGTGTTAGATTTTTGTTAAATAAAATATTTGCAAACCGTTTCGTTTATTTCACTTGCTTGTTTCACTTATCAAACGTTCCGTTGCAAAATCGCATGCGAGAAAATCATACGCCCTGTGGGTGGCATAACAGCAAACAGTTTTGCTGAATTGAGAGCAACATTTGTTTTGCAGCTCAGCACTAGTGCAAAGAGAGAGTGTGCCAGAGCGCGCTACTGTTAAGCTGTTAACAGCAAGAACGCAGCACCCGCGCGTCTGCAACCCACGAACACACACTGCACAATGCTAAGCTTATTGAGGTAGCTGTAAATGGCAGGCTGGCTGGAGGGTAACCCAGGCGACAGCTAGCTGAACACTTGAAAATTGTAATTTTCATTTTGTTTTTAGTATGCGGCATTGAGGAATCTCCCAGTAAACACATTTAGAACATTTAATCATTTTCAGAATAGCCTACCCAAAAAAAGAATTTCATATTTTTTTTTTGTTTTTATTTTTTTGATACGTCTAACATTTGATTTTTAGTGAACCCAATTAAACTTCACTGTATTTAGATCATCATCATATATCCTTTATTTATATATATGTATGCACTTCGTTACGCACTTCCTTGATACGACGATGGTAATATAATCATTTTGCCAATATCGTTTACGTTACTATCATTGTTTATTGCAACTCGTATTGCTCCACACGTAATTTCTTTTGACTAAATCTAATGAAATTCAAACAAAATTCGGTTTCTATTTTAGCATAGATGTCAACAACATAAATATGATTCTCTCTATTCTGTCGCTTCATAAGACGATGCGAATAATAATTCATTGTGCTCATATTTTATTTTTTCCAATATTTACACAATCGCACGTTTGAATTTCATAATTTTTAAAATACAAGTTTACCTTGAAAGTAGGCATGCAATTATAAATTATAAAGAAGAAAGAAATAATAATTTTTATTAATTAATTTTTATTAATTTTTATTAGTTGCACTGAAAAAAGTCATTTGGAAACATGAATTATAATTTTGTGTAAAAAACTCTTAGCTTAAAGCCCACGTCTCGTTAATACCTTCTAATTAAAAAAAAGTTTTTAAAATCCGTCAACTGGTTTGCGAGAAAACGCTTGACACACAATAGCACAGCTCGCTATTTATATAGATATATTTATAGATAAAAATGTATATATAATAAACATAGGGCTTCAACAAACTGTCTCCATCTGCACCTGTCCCTGGCAATCAGTTTGACTTGTTTCCAGAATTTGCACAGCGCGTTAGCCTCACAATGCACTATTAAAATACGTGTATAACGAGGTCTTCCAGGTCGCCTGTGTTCTGATCTAGCTATGTCGGCCTTCTTAGAACATGGCCAAGCCAGATACATTTCCTTCTACGTATTTCAGCCTCTATGGAACGCATGTTCGCCATGACGAGCAGTTGTACGTTGGTCAGCCATCGGGGGCAGAAAATACGCATGAATGAATTATGAATGCTTACAGCTCTTACCTAAGAAGTAGGATCGTGCTCCAAGTAAAGCATCCATAAAGTAAAACAGACTTAGTAGTCGTAGAAATGCTTCACGCTGGCCATATTCTGTGCAGCGACCAGCAAGTGGTGCGGGCGTTATTTATCATGTCTGTAATATCAGCCTGCGAATCACCATCTCTAAAGATCAGCCGCCGAGATAAGAAAATATAAATAACCAAACAAAATTCATTTACTTGGTGACCACTATTTAAACAGTAATTCTATGCCACTGCTGTTTATTGCTTCGTTGAGTTGTTAGAAAATGAATAACTTATTTCAGTTTTTAGAAACTAAGAAACTCTTTTTAGAAAACTAAAAACTTTTTTAAAGCCTATGACAAAAAAGTGTATAATATATTCAGTGCAAAGCTGTCAGCCGTCTCTTCGTTTTGTCACATACCTTGTAGCATTTCCATTGCATCGCTTCCAAAAATGTTTTTTTTTTGATGCAACACACTTAGAAGAAATTGCTGGCTGCAGTTATTAAACTTAACTTTACGTATACTAACTTTACGTATACTTACTTTACGTATATTTACTTTACGTTTACTTGCTTTACGTATATATACTTTAAGTTTACTTACTTACGTATAATTACTTTACGTATACTTAATATTTAAATATTTCTTCTTCTTGTGCCAAAGATTTAAATATAATATTTACCTAATTATAAAATAGTTGCAAATTTTGTTTTTTGAAAGTTAATGTTGAATGATACAAATTCAGGAAAATCTTTTGCAGCCGCTTTCAAAAAAATGCTGTAAAATCATGCTAAGTGACGTCAAATTTACATAAATAAAAAAAAATGCTCTTAAATGTTATTTCCCAATGCGATTTCCACTATTTTAAAAAATTCGTTTCAATATTGTCTGCACCAACTTCCATTAGTTTGGTTTGTTGGGTGAAATGAGTGCGCCCGCTGATAACAGCCTGCACTCGTGTGCGTAAATGTGTGTGTGCGTATGTGTGTGCGTGTGTGCCTATGCGAGAGAGAGCCCAACTTGAAGCTGCAGCGCATTAGACTGTTAGCAGAGGCGTTAACAGTGTCAGGGCACACCAGGTATGTGGCGGCAGACGAGGCGCCCGGCGTTCTGTTAAGCGCTGTTCGTGTGCCGATTGGCGCCGTTGATTGGAGCCGTTGTCGCTGCTGACGCGACGTCGCTGTTGCTGCTTCTGCTGCTGCTGCTGCGTCGGCTGTTTCTTCTGCGCTGCGTTTGAAATGTTTGTCCGAGTTTCCAGTTAGAATTTTACCGTTACCGTGCGAGCGACTACAGACCTAACGGATAACGGACGCAACCGAGTGCCGTTAGTTTCTCTTTGATGCCGTTCGTTCGCGTTGCGCCGTTTTAAATTTTTGCTGATTGTAACGGTTAAGCGAAACTGAAAACCAAAGGCAACAATTGAAGCAAATGTGCTTAAAAATACAAATTGGAAAATAAATAAATAAATAAATATTTGCGAGTAATTAAAGCAGAGAAGAAATAGAAATAAAAATAAAAACAATTGCTGCTGCTTAAGTTTTGTGGAAAATTGTTGAGTGTAGCGCAAACCAAATGAAATTCAGGTGCGCGTTTAAAATAAATGCCAAAAAAATAAATATGAAAAAATAAAAAAGCAATTGTAGAAAATAAATGAAAATATAAATATTGAATATTTGCAAAAACACAAACAAAAAACAACAAAAAAAAAAATACAAATTTCAAATAAACTTGAAAGCAGGCTATCAACTTGGTCTCTTCGGGATACAGCGAGCTGCACAGCTTTGAACGCGCTTTTCACGCTCGACCAGTGCAAAATTATGCAAATTTATTTGCTGTCGTTAATTACAACAAAGCCGTATACAAAACCAGCAACAACAACAACAACAACAACAACAACAACAACAATAAGCAAAGCTACAACAATCAGCATTAACAAACAGAATCTTTAAGAGCACAACAACAACAACAACAATAGCAAAAAGAAAAGATTTTAGCGCGTCTTTTTTTTCGCGTGTGTGTTTGTGTGTGTGTCTTACTATGTCGTCTTCTTTCAAATCCGCTTAATCCGTTTATTCGTTAACACAGTTATGCTGCCGCCCCGCTCTTTTGCCTAGCTCTATCAATCAGTGCGCGTCAGCCGCAGTCGTCGCAGTCAAGGCGCATTATCTAAGCGTCGCCGTTGTCGTCGCGTTCAACGTCGCAGTGTCTTTGTCATTGTCGGCGTTCGCGTCGGCGTCACCTTTAAACATTCGCGTCAACTGTCAACTACAACAACTGCAACAAAAGCAACAACTTGAACAGTTTGTTTCTTCTATAATTTTTCATTTGGCTTAGTTTTCTTTTTTCATCGTATATATCGTCGACGTCGTTGTCGTCTTCTGCTGCTGCTGATATTATTATAATAACTTGGTGCGACATTTGCCACCTGCTCTTTAAGATTCCAAAAAGCAGATACTACAACTTAACCAAATTAATTAAATATATACTCAAAAAAAATAAAAAGAAACCACAAAAAATCAGTTAAAAATATATTATCTACAAACGAGATTTTGCCATCAAACATCCACAGCGTGAGATAACGCAATTAATGTAAGTATATTTTTTTTTATGAGATTTTTATTGCTGATTATAAATTTTAAATATGCACATAATATACTATAAGTAAGTGTTTATTTAGCACCTATTTGTTGATAGTTCCAGTTGGTCAGCGTCACTATATTTTTTTTTCGTCATCTTTTATTGTTATCTAAATTTGGGCAAGCAATTAGAAATGATTGAAAGCATTTTAAATGCGTTAAATATATATATATTTTTTTATTTATTTTTAATGCACTTCATGTGCAATTGATTTTTGAAGATTAATTTAGAAACTTCTTTATGTGACGATGTCTGGTTGATTGGAAAAATAAGAAACGAAGCTGATTTTTAAGAGGAGGAGTTATAATTTAAACAATTTCGGCTTCTTTTATTGAATGTGTGTGAAAGTAATAAATATGAAAATGAAAATTCGATTGAGAGACGTTTTTAACATAAAAACTAATAATAGTTTAGAATTTCGTTTCATATTCTCAGAATCTCAAATTTGAGTATACACGAATTTGATTATCCACATATGGGATTACAGTGCTTTGGTTAATTATAAGAACGGTACGTCTGAGCATATATTTCATTGTTATATCTTATGATGAATGAATGACTACCTAATCGAAGATTAGAGATCTACCAAGTTAGCTTCGCCTAATTTAAAAAATAATAAAAGTATAGAAATAAAAGTATACCATACAAAAGCCCTTCATCGGAGCATAGGATAACCAAGTTTTCTTTAAAGCCGAATTCGTAATATTTCAACTCTTGTCATTTCAACTTTCTTGAATTTTAATATTTCCGCCCAGCAAACATATTATTAGGGACGCTTCATCGGAAGACAGTTAGTTCATTGTAAACTGTCGACATTATTAAACTTGAACTTAAGATTTTAAAACTTTAAAAATAGTTCTCAAATTCCCAGAGTACAGAAAATAAATAAATGCAAAGCAAAAAAAAAATTTAATATTTCTAGTTGGATTATTATTAATTCTATGCAGAACCAGTTAACTTTAAAAACTTCATTATTTTCGGCAAATATAAATAAGAACAAATTAGAATAAAAAGTAAAACAGTAATTTTGACGATTGCCCAGAAAATCAAGCCAACATAAACCTCAGTAACGTTTGGAACTTTGTTATAATGTTATAATGAACACATATATCATATATAATAAATATCAAAAACAAAACACAATATATAATTATAGTTCGAAATAAAAAATATAATTAGATGAAAATCAATAAATTTTATAGTTGCATTTTAAGCAGCTGCTTTACATTTTGATTTTATTTACTTTGCTAAAACTATAAGCTATATTTAGTCCTGTCTGCCAGGAAGCTTTGATGACAGTTCTTGCTTTTCTAGGAACACAATTATTTCATTAAATGTTTATTTATAGTTGAACTAATGGCCAGCTATACTTGCAGTCGGCTTGGAAAGATTACTATGTTTATGGACTTAACGTTTAAATTATAATGTGGGTAGCACACATGTACTTAAAAGTAGTAGAATTCTGAAGCTAGGAAATAAGATTTAACTTTTAAACATTTGCAAGAAAAAAAATGAAATCAATAGTTTCTTAAAATGTGTAACTTGGTATCAAAGAAATGAAAAATTTAGAGTTTGTTCTGGTGTTGACGCAAAAAAGTAATAAAAGATTTTAAAATTAACAAATTTAAAAAAAATGTGTTTGTTTTATAATTTTTTTGGTTTAAAAATTTTTTGGCTTATAATTTTTTTGTTTTATAATATTTATTTTTCATTTCATTTCATTTTTTTGGTTTATAATATTTTTTGTATTAACAATTTTTTGGCTTATAATTTTTTTATTTTATAATTTTTATGCTTTATAATTTTTATGTTTTATAATTTTTATGATTCATAATTTGTATGTTTTATAATATTTATTTTTTTTGATATATCTTGTTTTTTCATTTTTTTGGTTTATAATATTTTTGGTTTCCAATTTTTTGGCTTATAATTTTTTTTGTTTTATAATTTTTATGTTTCATAATATTTGTTTTATATATATCTTGTTTTTTCGTTTTTTTGTTTTATAATATTTTTGGATTAACAATTTTTTGGTTTATAATTTTTTTATTTTATAATTTTTATGTTTTATAATTTGTACGATTTATAATATTTTTGTTGTATAATTATTTTGATTTTTTGGCTTGTAATTTTGTTGCTTGATAATTTTTTTTTATATTTTTTATTTTATAATATTTCTATTTTGTTTGTTTAGCTCTATGAAACCATTTTACTTATAAGGCCGAACTTTGGAAATCAAATTTGAACCTTTTATTCGATATTGAATTCGATTGGAAAACAAATCTTATGAGTTCGTTTTTTGGTATATTCCTTGTTCTTATGTTCAGAAATATCAAATCATATACTTAAATATCTCACATTATTCAAAGGCTCGCATATGGAGGAAAAATATTTATGGACAGTTATAAATAATATTTTTTACTTAACTAAGAGTTTATTATGGAAAACAAGACTATAATTTTAAAGCTACGACTAAGGGAAATATGAGTAGGTAGGCGAAAAAAAGTTGAGCATTTTCCGAATTTTTTAATGAAAAAATTTAATTTAAATAATAATATATGCAATAGCTTATAACGCCAAAACAAAATTAAAAAATTATGCATTCCCACATAAATAGCAGAACTCCCACTGTTAGAAAAAAAAAATTTAATTCGAAGCATTGTCCAATTTATAAACTATATATAGAAAATACTTTGAAGTACAAAAAAAGGAAGAAATAAAGAAGAATGTTGTAAGGGAAAACACTTTTTTTTGTGTTGCATGTGCCAATTAAATATTCTATGTCATCCAAAACGTCGCTTTGGGTCTGTGATATATTTTCCCCAATTACCAAGTCCTACAATTGTTCTGACATTATATCTATCTGTTCATGGCACAATTGGCTATTTAACCAGAGTGTCTGAGGCGGTGCTTTTGTCGCCTCTGCCACCCTCACATCTATCTGTTCACCAGGTTCCATAAAATTCAATCAAAAAGATTTATTTTCATAATGAACTCTAAAAATATTACCACATCTGCCCATTTATCAATCGATCCGCTGCCGCTTAAAAAGCTTTTTAAAATAATATAATTTGTCCCAATTATATTACTATTTTGCATTTTTTTTATTGGTTTTTATTATATTATTTTTATAAGCACATAAAACCTGTTGCGCGCCGGAATTATTATTATTATTATAAAATATTTTAAGAGAAATTTGCATTTTTGAAATAGAATATTATTGTTTTCAAAAACAAAAAAGACTATATTTCACTCGTGTTCGATTTATATTAAGTACAGACAATTGTTTAGTTATCATTGCTTATAAGAACACTTCTGGGATGAATGAGTTTTCTAAGTATTTATGAATAATTGAACTACTCCAAATCGTTTGTGTGCACTCGATTGTTGTCAAGCTGACAGTCAATCTATATACTTAGTTCACAAAATACAGTTCTGGTTAGAAACTTGCAGTTTTTTGCAGCTAAATAATAATAGGAAGGCTTCAAATTACAAAAGTTATTATTAAAATCGGTAAACAATCTAACCTTATGTGTGATTATATCGGTTATCAGCCTGAAGTGGTACCCTCTTCTATAAGCAAATAAATATAGAAAAAATTTAGAGAAGTTCTATAAAAAATGATTTGCTTTTTTTATAATTTGACATTTTTATTAAATCATCCAAACCAAATATCGTTATTTTCCGCGTTTTTTTTTGTTTTCAGCAAAACTATTGTAATTTTTTTAAACAGTTCAAGTGTAGGGCCGTCGTATGTCAAACAAACAGTATGAATCATTCATTTAGTAATTACAAAAAAAGAAAACATTAAAATTTATTGTGAACTGCATAAAAAGTACCTTCTGGTTGAAAAAAATGAGTCACTAATTTAACAAAGAAATGCCCAAAGTGTATCAACGCCAAATCAGTTGTGATGATTAAATTTAGAACATTTAGACTAAATTTAATCATCACCCGAGCGTTTATGTTCAATAGTTTCCTGATTAAAAAGTTACAGTGCCGTCTGCTGAAATCGGTGGAGCGAAAAAATAGTTCTATTTGTTAATTTAACGAAAAAATATATATATAGATTTTATGCGAACTGTTCTAAAGTAAATATTTGCATAATTAGTTGATTCTATTCTTAGGAGGTCATTCGAAATTTTTTTGTACTAAATTGGTTATGAGATTGAGTTCGTTTTTTAAGTTATTTCGTTTTGGTAGTTCAATGTTTTATATTTATTGCTGCCATTTTCAACGAAGATAATGGCAAAATTGATTATTTGTTAGCTAGCTAAATAATTCTGCCTTTTTAAACTATGCCCTTCTATCCATTTAGCATTTTTAATAGGACTATTTATTAACTTTCTTGTTAATTTGTTGTGTTTTATCACAAAGAATAGAAATTGTATTAAAGAACTAGACATCAAAATAATGTTTACGCAAAATTTGCTCTTATCTATAAGTTGCGTATACGTAATATTTTTTTGTTTTTTATTTTTCATAAACCAAGTTGAGTTTGTCAGCTAATTGAAACGTTTGTTACCAAACTATTGCTTACGAAATTAATGTTTTGCATTTATAGAATTTTAATATTACCGAAAATATTGTCACCAAAAATTTCGTAGTTTCTAAAATTCGAAATAAATTGTAAATTTTGAGTGTAAAATGTCTGCATCATTGAACTTTTGCTCTTTGGTTTCCAATTTCAATAAATCAATAAAGGTTTTCTTCTGGCTATAACTGAATTTCTAGATGTCATACATCAGTTCGGATTACCAAAATGAGCATTATGTTTCTAAGAACTAATGTGATTCCAGCATTTGTGAATCTGTGAGATTTGTTGACTTTTTAATAAACTTTTCAGAGGCCTTTATTTAATGGAATTATTTCTACTTCGATTTCTTTTGTTTGTGGAAAAAAGTGTAGCACAGCTACTACTCCAAATTTTTTCATTTTAATATTCTATAAGATAAGCAAAGTATGATAAAGTTGAATATATGTCTAGCACACATTTCCGTAGGATGATTAGACGTACGATATTAGACAGCTTTAAATATACGAAAATTATAAATGTAAAAATATAAATATTTTGTATAACTTTGGGATAGCCTGTCTACGAATTGCAACAAAGGTTCTCAGCAGTTCGTTTGTATGAAATCATTTTTTCTATCGATTTTAAAACTTATCATGTAAAGCCATTTAGAGATTACAAACAGTTTTTAATATTATTTAAATGAAAATATTTTAAAAATTTTTTTTAGTTTTTGGTTTATTTAATTTCTTTATTACTTACAATTTTTAGTTATTTATTTGTACAATTTTCTTTATTATATATAATTTTTAGTTATTTATTTACAGAATTTCTGTATTATATACGAGTTTGGTGTACAAAATAATAAACAGATTAGCTCTTATTTATTTAAAAAAAGTTAATAAACAAAAAGCCTAAAAGAGAATACATTTCAAATATTGTTTTATATTGCTTGAATAAACAAAAAACTTAAAAATGAGGCATTTATTTTGTAAGAATTTAGGTTTGCTTAAAAAATATATATATATTTTTTTATTTTGCCTGGATCTATTGCTAACTTTGACTAAACATCAAAATATAGAAATATTAAGTATTTTGGCAGCAATTAATGCAACCTAAATTATATTTTAAATTTAAACGTTAAGTATATAAACTGAAAAATGACCAAATTCAAACAAATTGAACCACTCCAAAGGTTAGCTTTGTATAAATAATTGTTTTTATCCAAATTTTATGAGAATTTGAATATGAGCATATGAATATTTGTCTGGAATATGAATATTTGTTTTATTGGAATATGAAAATATGAAAGTTAGTTGACAACAATTGAAACAATTATAAAAAAATGATTCCCCTTGACTATGTTCATCGCCCTTAAGGCGGAGTATAGGGTGATTTTTTTTTAGGTAAATAGCTTCTATTTGCTAACCAAACCACTGCTAGGCCAACAGTGCTGCTGGGTGGAAACGAACCACCGACCTTCCGATTTAGAGGAGAGTATATACAACATTTAGCCATTTTTTTAAGCTTGCCATTAAAAATAAAAATTTTATAAAAAATAATGTTTCGAATATGTTTTAGTTTAGTAAGTCTAAGAAAACATAATTATTAATTGAACTTTGATACATTTAATTAAGATTCGTCAATTTGGCCAACACTTTTTGTATTAGAGTTTGGCCTTAAAACTACTGCATCTTTAGTTTTTCAAAATTACTTAGGGCTTTGTTCTCTAGCTAGACGTTTTACAACTTTTAATATTTATTAGCCGCCCTCAACAACAAAATAACTAAATTTATGTATACAAAGTGTTGTATATATATATATACAAATACCAGCAAAAAGTGTGTTAGTTGTGACTATGATATTCATTCTCGTATTACCTAAGCCAACCTAAACTGCTGGCAAACTTTTGTTTTCCAAAGCGCTATTAAACTAAAGAGTTGCCAACTTTGCGCTTTATGCAATACGTACTGCAGCTACATGAAACTGACTGCAGTAAAGTGCAAAGCACTTAAATGACTGAATTTGCTAAAAGTATGAAAAGTGAGTAAACTTTATTTTTCCAATAATATTAGCTATATTGACTCAGAGTCGGTAACAATGCGATTACCCCGGAAAGTGCGAGTTCACTCAAAGCAAGCGTAGCTAATGAAATTATAAAGTCATATTTCGCATGATTTACTGCCGCTTTTGGAAAACATTTAGTGCGCTTCACTTGCTACGTTCAGATACTGAAGCCGCACTATATGGATTTCAGTGAGGAAAATAATTTAAAAGCAACACAGGAATATGAAATGTTTTTGCAATATGTTGCACAAGCCACATGCCGCAGATTTTATCTTTAAAGTTGTGCAAATTAAACACAGCATGCTGTGTGTGTGTGTGTGTGCGTGTGTGAGTGTGTATCTTTACCTCACTGACTGTATATTTCGTTGTGTATAAATTTACACTTAACTGCAAAACAACAAGCTTAATTATCCGAAACCAAATAAAACCCAACATGGCAGCAATGTGAAGAACTTTGTCTCGGGGTTTTTAAATCGTTTCAACGTGCTGCAGTCAGCTACTTATCCTTGGGCAAGTACCCCATAGTTTGGGGTAGTGGCGTGTGGGCACAGGCGTGTCGCTTGTGGCAGCAGCAGCTTTTTTGTGGGGGCAGAGCATTCAAAATTAAAAGTGAAAAGTACGTTGCCAGAAGATGTAAAACAATTCATGTGGGCACTTACACTAATTACAACTGATGTTGTTTGTTGCAAGTTGTTATTGTTATTGCTGCATAAACTTTTGCCTTCTGCAACAAAAAACGAGAGATATGTTGCATGCGTTTTAAATTGTGCGCAAGGGTACGCAACTGAAACACAACAGCCAAACTGCAGTCATTAGTTGTGGCAAGCGTTAGAGCGAGATGTCGCTAGTGCTGCATTTTAAGTAACCGCAAGTTGTACATTTTAGTGTTTACCAACACTGACAACATTTAAGCAGCGCTTAATGCGTCTTTTGCAACACTCTTTTGTGTGAACGCATTTTAAATCAATTTACCAAAACGGCACAAAGTGCATTTGAGTGTTTTTTGCCGAAAATCTGGGCATTTTGCCAGCTAAAATTTGAAACAACTTTTTTGTTTCCAAAATATCAGCAAAAAACATGTCATTTTCAACAAATAAAACTAACAACTTTTCTTTGTAGCTGTCACACACATGATTTAAAGTTTTACTCTTGCACACTTGCAGTTTAATATTTTTGCATAATATTTGTACGTAAGTTTTATTATATAAAATAACTGCATTCTTTATTGTTTTCTTTTTTTTATCCTTAACCAAATATCAACATAAAGCGTGCTTAATACAGCTCGTGTTTCCTGGCAACCGAGCAGCATCGTAGCCGGAGACAGACTCTTGCGGATTGATGTTGTCAACGTTATTTCCTGTGTTCTTTATAAATGATTAAAATGTGTGTATATATAATGTATTCGTTTTTATTTTTGTACCAACAAATGGATGTACTTATATAAATGTGTGTGTGTTTCTTTTTCACAGCAATGTCATAAAGAAAATGCAGAAAAATAAGAGTTCTGGCAAGCAACAAAAGAATAATTTGGAAAAGCAAAAGAAAGTGTTGGGGAGTATAATGTTTTTGAAATGGTGATATTTTTTATAATTTTTTGCATAAAACATTATTTAAAAATTCTTCTTATCTTAAAAAGCCGTAAGATTTTTAGAACTATTGTTTAATTTTAAAACAAAAAGTAACGTTTTGTTTAAAACTAACGTGGCCCAACATTTTGAGTTCCTGTAAAAGGTGGGTATATATTTGCTCTATGCTAAGCCTTTTGAAGCGTTAACCAATGTCAATGCGAATTATAATTGGGTACCTCATAATGATTTTAGATATTTAAAAAACAATATCTTAAATTTAGCTGAAAGCTTTCTCGTAGTCAGTAAATGCCATGAATTGGAACTCCGAACTCCGCTGATTGTTTGATTTGGATCCTCATGGTGTTTATGTGATTGATACCGGCATGACCACGTCGGAAAGCGGCTTGATGCTTTCCTATTGAAGTATGCAAAGTGTCTGCAAAGCGGTAAGGCTAATATTATCACAAAATTCTAGTTACGTCAGGAAGAATCGTTTAGCCGCGTCGTCGGTACACTTTCGTTTTTCGCATTTCTCTGGTATTTTAATAATGCATTTTTTACATTAAACCAGCCGTACACTTTGAGCGGTCAATCAATCAATTACCAATAATATTTGACCAGAAAAATTAATTGTAATTATTCCATTTTTGGTAAACTATCTACTTCCAAGTAATGAAATATAATACAGAACAATGTGTTCTGGAAAAAAGTTGCTAAAATTATCAAAAAGAATCTAAATCGCTCAAAGCCTTTAGGCCAAAACAAATTGGACCAACCTAATTTATAGATTTGATGTAAAACTTGAAAACAGTTTATATTATAATGAGCCTTTGTTTGTGTTCATATCAAAGTTTTTTATTGTAAAATTACATTATTGAAAGAATTTTCGGTCGTAAGCGATTACTTTTCACTAATTTCCGAATACGCATTCAAGAAATGGTTTTATTCTGTCCCGTATACAATCTTTAAGACATTTTTGGGTTTTGGTAAAGTGAAACGATGACAACCAAATCCATATGAATCTATCGAAAAAGACAGTAGTAGTTGGAATATGACCTCTTATAAGAAGAGTTGCCAGATAATTGACTCTACCGACCAGATGAGGCCGATGATTCTCTTGTTGTAAAATTACTTAACTTTTCGGCGCTTCTGGTAGTCTTTCACTGCTCAAGCTCAATGATAGTGCAGGTTCCTTATTAAAAGTTTTAACTGGTTGTAGCAGATGATTTATATATTTCATCAGGTTCTTCTGATTTCTTTCCATGCAGACCATGAGCTTAGAAGCATGGATGCTTTGTTTTGTTTGTTTTAACATATGAGTCAAGTCCTTGCATTTTCATAAATCCCTATTGTGTCAACCGAAACGTTTTACTGAGTAACTTCCAACGATTTTGCGAGATCTGTTTGCGTTTGGCAGAATCCTTGTTTCAGTTAAGCCTTAAATTCCTACTATTCAAATTTTTTAATTTGACGAAGCTGAAACTGCCAAGCGTCGAAACCACTCTTTGCATGATTTATCGTTTTGTGCAGATTCACCTTTGATGACATATAGCTGCAGTTTTCTTTTTCCTTCTAAAACAGGAAAGCAAATTTTCTGTGAATTATTCAACACAAATCCGGAAAACAAAAACATTCACTTGGTTTATGTCAACAGATGTTAAACATTTTCCAATGAAAAAGATAATCGTCAGTTGAAACCAACTTTTAAGCCAAAGTGACCTTAAAACAAACAGCTTTATTTTTTCAATATAAAAAATGTACAAAGACTTTTTATATAAAGCCCAATCCAAATTTAGTCAGCTTTTAATCTTGTGCGCAATCATCCTTGTATTTCTAGGTGAGCTTAAATTAATCTAATTAGTCTGATTTGCTTAATTATTAATCCGTTAAGTTGTTATGCAATCAAAAGGTACGCGTGCTTTTGCAAGCATTTTTTTTAAGAACAAGATTTTCAAGCTAATTTATTGTCGTTTAAAACCCTTTACATATTCCAGGAAACAAAAAACTCGGTAGTATTCATATACTTTATGGTATGAAATATTTTGTTGACTCTTTTAATATTTTAATAAAGTTTTATAAAATTTCAATTTGTTTCTTTTATGTCAAAATTACAAGAAAAATATTGTCTTACTTCAAAAACGGCTTTCAGGTAGGTGCCATGAAAATGGACTTAGTTTTTTTAAGATGATTTTATTGTATAATTTAGAAAGTAAATTTAAGCAGAAGATTGATTAAATTAATATGCGTGTGCGTTTACAATTTTTGAGAGAGACAATATAGTTAAATTAGAAAAAGCAAGACCGAAAGCTACTTTAAAAAAATATATGAGAGAAATATAAATGAGAAATAATTAATATTACCGAACTTTAAAATCAACAACTGCTTGGCAATTATCATGGTGTTGCTGTTTAGAAATAGAAAATATTTGTAACAGCTGCAGTCTACCAACGAGTTATAGATTTAGAGAGATACAATTAGAGCAGCTGTGCGCTTTGTTTTAAAAGAAAGTCAATAAAAAGGTCTCACATATGTTACAAATAAAATATAAATAAAATTTATGCATATTTCGATTTCTTAAACAGTGCTGCTTGACTTAAGGCACAAGAAAATTGCTCACATTTACAATAGTTGATTGTATTAAACATACTAACCAAAATACACACAAAAGCGGCAAGATTGTAAAACAAATGGTGCGTATACGTAATAAAATTGACAAGCACACAAAAACAAAGAAAGCAGTTCAGGATTGTATTAAAAACAGTCAGCTTTGTATTGTTGAGTGTATGCGTGTGTATATACGCTTTTATGTGTAACATATAATGTACATTTCGACGCCATGATGACTTGCCAAAGGAATTAGAAAGGCTTGCGCGACTGACAATGCTCATACGCCGTGTAGTACCCGCAGCAGCAGCAGCAGCAGGAACTACAACAACAAATAAACAACTGTCGCTTAACGAAGCGTGCTGAGTAGTACAACATCAGTAAAAACAACAGCAACAAGAACAGCTCAAAAGCCAACCTATAGCATGACATTGAAAGGAGACAGCAACGCGTACACCACGACGTATGCGTAACATGGACTTGTGGGCTAATACGGCAGCAATGCGCATCGCATCGCATTGCGGAAGTGAAAATGATGTGCTATTGTTTGTTTATTCAACGTTTTTGTTAGCTATTGTTGTTGTTGTTGCTGGTGCTGGTGCTGCTCAAGCTTTTCAAATATATATCACGCATACGACGACGCCATGAACAGCTGCGAAAATGTCAAACTGTCTAGCGCTGCTTGCGCCTGTAAATGGCCAAAACAAAAGGCCAAAAGCACAATAGGCATAGCAATAAATACAAACAAACATTTAATATTAGTAAATGTCAGAAGTACACGTAACGGCAGCGGTAAACGCTACCGATTAGAAACGTACGATTTTACGGCAACACCTCTAAGCTCTAATAAGCTCTTAATTAATTAATAATTAATCACAAAGCGGCTTTGAAGACGACTTAAAATGCTGTCCAATTATTTTGAGTGTGTTTCTATCTAGCTGTATATATGTGCTGTCTATATATATATGTATATTTATATATATAGTGCTTGCCCTACTCACTCACACACACACACACATCACCCACACTACACTCGACAAATGCCAAAGAAAATTAAATTGCAGAACACGCTGCTGCTGCTGCTGCTGTGGCCTGTGGTTGTCATGGCGCGCTGCCAGTTAGCTGCAAAAATTAAAAATAAATAAATTCCAGCTGCCAAGAGGTCAACATACTAAATTGAAAAATTCATTCTTTTTTTAAACAAAAAAGTTTAATAATATTAAACAAAAACTAGCGCCAAAGCATGTGCCATTCATTGTTGTGGGGCAGCAGACTTTGGCGCTGTCTTGTTATCGTAATGGCCGAAAATTCCTAATCGTGGCAATTATCGTGACACCTACGACGACGCCTGCGTTGACTTCGACGTTTACGTCGACCGACAACGGCATCAACGTCGCCGAATTTAATTTCCGCACAAAACGTTGCGATATCATATAATATGCCGCTGCGACGTTTCCAGCATTAAGCATTTATTATTTACAAAATAATATTTTTTTTTATTTTTTTTTTGTTTCGCAGGGTGGCATTTAATGCCATTGGAAATCCATCATGTAAGCCAGGGATTTTTCTTTATTTTTTCGTTGTTTTACGGGGGACAGATTCTGCATCACACGCGCTCTGCCGAAGTTACGCGAATTTTTGGCTGTTTACTGTTTTGCGTTTATTTGTTGCGGCTTTGCCATGGCATCTTCATTGTGTTTATTCACTTGCAAAGATAAATGGGCATCATTACGCGTAGGATGCGGATACACTTATTTCTTCAACTTTGCCGAAAAGGACGCAGGTACGTAGTGTGTATGTAGTCAAGGCTGCACACACACACACAGGTACACACGCCCACTTAACTGTGATTAGACTGAGCCCAGGTTTTGCTGTTGTTGTTGGCAATGTCGCCATCATCGTTGACAACAGAACCAACAAGCCAGGAAGACAACAACTTGCCTACAGTCAAACCTGACTAATTAGATTTAATTGTTGCGTGGGCAGTTTGTGTTTGTGGCTAGAGGTTATGATAGTTTCTAAGAAAAATTGTAGTTCCATTACTCTGGGGATTTGCTTAAAATGTAAGGGGCATAAAATTAACAAAAAAAAAAGTATCCTGACATATGGACAATGAGAGAAATAATTTTCCAAGCCGTGCAGGAGACGACATATTCTTTAAATTATATATACCTGTATTGATGCACGTACTAGTGTTATTCCCGCCTTAAAAGCAGAAAATCAATTTTGTTTTATACATTTTAGTTTGTTTAACAAAACAAAATACACTTTTTTAAATAGAAAAATATATAATTACTTTTTAAGTATAAAAAAATAGTAAACATTTTCCACTCTATTGTATAAAAAATTTTTTTGATGTTGGTCACGTTTGACTTGAAATATAATAGGTAGAAGAAAGTTGAATATGGCTGAAGAAGAACGAAAATTTCGAATCCGCGAACAGGCAAGAAGTTGAAAAAATTAAAAATAGAGAGAAAATGACAATTTAGAAAAAGGAAAAGATAAGGAAAAAAAATTTAGACCCAAATCAACTTTTGTAAAATCACAACGAAAACTATAGAGTTAGACATCTTAAGGTAGAACAAATTGACAAAAAGAGGAAGTGTGCATGTGTATTTCATTATAATATTTATAATTTATATTTAAAATTTATCACCGTCGTTGAAACACATTAAAATTATTAGACAGAATTAATAATGAAAAAGATTTTATATGCTTTATTTTTTATATACTATTCTTATTGATTGTCTTACTTTTTTCTCTCTTAAAGTGTACTCTTCGAATCAAGTGAATTTATTATTGTTATTATTTGGTTATAATAAATGAATCAAAGTAAAAATATAATTTATTTCAAAAATCGGTTAAAGTATTTAAGTGCGTAGGGTGTAGAAATTTGTTCTCTCTTTTATTTCTTATTAATGTTTCCGCGTAATATTTTTGGATTAAAAAAATTCAATTAAATAAAATATAATAATTGATCTCAAAAGTGATTACAATTATTAAGGTTGTAGGGTGTAGAAAAACTTATATTTTTTATTATTTGACTAAAAGCGTTATTTATTCACAGCTTGCACATGTTTCATGCATTGTTTGCTACCAGCTGCACTTTTTAAAAGACTTTGAAGAACCAGGTTTTTTTTTTTTAAAAAATTAAGAAAATTACCGCTTTGTTAATAAGTTTTATTTTTATAAGTTTTTATTGTTTCAGTATTTTTATTTTTGTAATTACTGATAATAATTCTCTTACACCAAGAAAACTTAGACATTTAAGAGACGAAAGTGGATGAGTTTTTGTATCTTTGACACAACCAAAATATTTTCGTACATTTTATGAATCTTTTTTTTTTGAAAAAAAAAAAAAATCGTTGCTGTATTTTCTTCTTAAAAAAATATTGTTTAACTGAATCGATTGTTTTTAATATTGAGATCAATTAAAACATTTTCTTTTTTGAGTCTGCATGGAACTGTTTGAACGATTATTAAAAAGCAAAGAAATACAAAATTTAAGATAGAACTTGTTTTTCAAGCATTAAAAACAAAAAGTTAAAATAAAGTTTGGTTCATTTTTATGACAGTTTTGTCAAAAGCAATCGTTTCTTTTTACTAATTAAATTAAGTAAAACTTTTTTGAATCTAAACTGTTTCGACATTAGTCAAAAATGCTAAGGAGCATTAAATGCAAAGAAACACAACATTTTAGGCAGCAGCTTATTATTTTATGCATTGCACTTGTCCAAGCTTCACTGTAGCCCAGTCAGGACGCAGTGTCTGCGGGATTTTTGGCTTTATGCTTCAATGTTTAAACTGCCTGGGATTGTTATATGTGAGATGCGAGATGATGCTTCGTTGCTCTCCGAGACTATTTAGAATGTGTGTCTTGGGTGTGCTTTGTCGTTGACAGGGCCAGAAATAACAGCAAATACCAGCCAAGAGTCAACAAGATAAAAGCTGTAAGCTGCCCTGTCGCCTCAACCGGTGTTCTCCTGCTACGCCGGACAGGCGGCGGCGGCGGCATCGCATTAAGTAAATTACTTATGTTAATTAGTTTGGGTCGCTAATGAGAAATCGCAAAAGATTTTCAAATTTACCTTTAAAGTGAAATGTTTGCTGCCAGTTCACGCATAGAATTACAACGTGTGTTATATACCATACCTTCATTTATTTATTTATTTAACTTGTGTCATTTTGCATAAAGTGTTGTGTAAATTTAGTTCATTTATTTACATGAAGCACACTTTTGATTTTACAAGGAATGAAGGAAGAATGCACTCAAGCGTTTTATAAATTGAAAATGTAAAATGTTTCACTTAGAGATTGACTGACTTGCCGCCTTAAAAAAGGCATTTCAATAATAAGAAATTCAATTCAATGAGACTGACTGCGTTTCTATTGATGAAATCTAACCAGAGACGCAGTCTTACTTACTATTTTGTATATAAAAGAGAATTGCATTTTACAATTTGCCATTGTGGCAGTTACAAAGATGCAACAGTTTGTTGTGCAAAAAGTGATTGCAACGCAGTCAAGCAAATAAATAAATAAATAAATGTTAAGATGCTTTTGTATTAAAATTTCCGACTTGAAAATTGTTGTGGTAGAGCAAGAAATGAAACACGATGAAAGCTGCGGAAAAGCTGGCTTAAGTTCTGTTAGAAGCTAAAAATATTCATTTTTATTTTTATTTCATCTTGAAAATTTGTTAGTATATTTCTGCTTGTATGCACAACAAAGGAACTACGATAAATATTTAGTAATTAATTTAATTATGTAAGTTTGATATATAAGTTTGATAAAACAGCTATGATATTTTTGCTGCTTTTTGAAGAATAGTTACCTATGACGTTAAATTTACTTTACACAAAAATTTCACTTAAGTAAAAATGCGCTTAAAAATTTTTCAAATAATTTTCTTTTTCATTATCTATTTCTAAAATATCTCTATAGCCGCATATATTTTAGTTTGTAATAAAATGTAATGTATGAGCGAGGGTCGCTTTGAGTCTATTGTACCCTACTTCTTGTAGTTCAAGTTTATTTTTTTCAGTATTTATTTATTAGTTTAGGTGTACAACTAAGTCCAGTTGACCTTATTAATGTTTAAACAGTTTAAAGAATTAAAAATTTAAAATAATAACGAGTAAATTATAGTATAAAACTAATTTGTATTTTTATAAATTTTTATTGAAATATATTCCAAAGATATTGTAGTTTTAGTTTTAGGACATTTCAAAGCTGCGCTTGTCTATTTCAACTAATATGTATATCTTTGTATAAATAAATAAAATATATTTAATCGTGCATAATACATAAATTTCTACAGATAAATCAAATATATTTCATCGTGCATAATATATAAATTAATTACCGATTTTAATAACAAATGAGTTTGTGAAAATTAAAAATAAATATAATTTAGCCAATATACAATTATTTTTAATGCTTACGCTGCAATAGACTAATACGAATATTAAAAACCATTTAATAATTAAATATAAAACGATTTATGAGAATCTCTTATTTTAAGTTGCTTACAAATATTTAATAAAATATATACACATTTTTTTATTGGTCAATGAATTTATGCAATTAACTTAATTGAAAGGCAAAAATGGCTATATTACGAATTAACCAGAAATTTATAATGAAACAATTTTTTGCAATTTTTTGTCAATTTTTTTTGCGGTGAAATGTATTTAATTTTTATAATATGAATGGATATTTTTGTCATTACCTTTACATTAAATAAAATATTTACAACATTTGAAGGGACATTGTTTGTTTATAGCTTTTATGCAATTCGTTTTTATTTTAAGCACATTTCCTTTTTTTATACTTTGTTGCTTGTGTGATGAGTTATGTTAGTTAATTCTATTGTGTTAGTTAATACATTGGAATTATTGAATTTTTTTTAAGAACGTTTTTTTTTTAATATTTTGTTCATGTAGGATAAGTTTTAAGTCTTTTAAATTTAGCAATTAAACTCATAAATTATAATAGAATATATTGGATTAAGTGAAAAGAAAATGAAATACAGCACAATTCTATAGCACAAAAAAAAGAAATGAAATCCGTTTAATTTCTTCAATTTGTTTTTTATTTTAGCAAACTTTTTTGTTTTTTTTTTTATATTTTCTCGCTATTTTTATAAGCTTAATTATAAGCTTAATTAAGTTATAAAGTTAATCAGTTTCTTTAGCCAAAATATTACATTTTATTCACACTTAAATCTTAAATTAAGCTAAAAGTAAATAATAAATAAAGCAAATTTATTTTACAAAATAAATAACACAACATTTTTTTTTTACAAAAATAGATAGATAAAATCATTCAATACGTTACTTTTTTAACAATTTTTTTTATTATATTTTGTCGCTTGCATAACGTTATTTAATTAATCCTATTAAGTTAAGCATTTTCTAAAGTTTATTATATTCGATTAAATTTTGTAGTTAAAACTAAAAAAGAAATGCAGCCTAATTCTTCTAGAAAAAATCTTAATTGTACTTAATTTAACAAATTATAATATAATATTTTCAATATTTGAAGTGACAATGTCTAAATGTAGCTTTTTATTCAATTCGGTTTTTATTTTAAGAACATTTTTCTTAAAAATATTTTGTCGCTTGTTGGCTAAGTGATATTAATTAATTCCATTATTATTAAGCCAATTAAGCCCAGCACTTTCTGAATCCAAAATATTAAATTATATTGAATTAAATTTTTAGATTAAAAAATAAATTAAGCTAATTTTTTGTTTTACAAAAAATCTTAAATACACTTCATTTGAACAAATTTAAAAAGAATTGAGGAATATTTTACAACTTTTTTTTGTAAAAAAAAATATATATATATGTATCAAGAATAATATACAAAAAAATGATGTAAAAAAATGTTATAAAAATTTTAATATTTAATTAGAAAAAATAAAAATATTAATAAAAACCCATTTCATTAAAAAAATTGATCCAATCAAAAATATTTTACAAAAAAATAAAAATTATATATAAATGCATAATAAAAATATACTTGGAAGAAAATGCTCAAACAAATTTTTTATTGCCCAATTTTGCGGAATTAAACCTTAAATCCATTTTAATAAAATATGTAATTAAAATTTACTTACCAAAAAAGTTTGAAACAGATTCCTCCACAATTTCTTATGAAATATGCCTATACGCATTTCCAAAATTATTTGGTTTTGATGCCGTAGAGTATTTAAAAGCCGTCTCATATTTCTCTAGACTCCATTTTTGTTGAATTCCCTTTTTTTGTATTTTAATACTTTAAGCCGGATGAGCAAATGATTTTTTTTTACAATTTTAATCGATTATATGCCACAAAAATTGCAATTTTCTGTATTAAAATATTTTTATATTGACATGTAAACATTGAATAATAAAAAATTATAATTTCTCATATGCAATGAAAACTAATTAAGCATACGCAGGAAATAAAATATATAAAATTGACTTTTTTATTATTCATTAATATGGCAAGCCGAGAGCGCAAGTGAGAAACTGCATTTACATACATATTTAATAAAGTATCTTAACTTTTTTGTTTTTTTTTTGGCTTTACTTTTATAAAATCAACAATTTAAATTCATTTACAGAGTCAGGGCATTTTTTGTTTTTTAATTTTTACAGCCTATTTGGGGTTTTGTAAAAGTAAACATTTTATAATTAACCACAATATATATTTAATTGGCCAAATTTGAACTAAATATATTGTTGTATATTGTACAAATAGCTTTAAGCGTTGCTCTACTCAATTTAGAGCCGGAGTCAAATATTTTTGGAGGTGGAAAGATATGGAAGGGATTGTATTCCTTCTGTGCGGTCTTTCGGGACTGAGCAACTTTTAACTAAACATGTTGTACACCATCTGAATCGGGTCAATAGCCGAATAACTTTAAGAATTCTCAGTATATTTCAAAAATTGTTCTTCTATTATCCAGATCACCTCTTTACAAATTGTTTGAGCTATTTCCTAAAAATAACAGCGCCCAGGTGACCAGCTTTATTAAGAATATAAAACCGGGCTGTTTTTTTTTATGATGTTTTTCATCATATTCACAAGCAACTCGGAAGATATAGTTATCATTTGAGCTCGAATGTTTTCTTTTAGCTCTTCTATGGTCTTCGGCTTGCTCAGCAAAAATCCCCACAACAAAAAAGCTGGGAACCTTAGCGACCAGTCAATATCACTGTTTTGGAGACAAACAGTACCAGGAATTTCCGACGCAAACAGTCTTTTGTTGCAGTTGCCTTGTGGCATGTAGCGCCATCTTGTCGGGATCACAAATTTTTCAGACCATTTTCATGCATCTGGGGTAACACAAAGTGCGCCGAGATCCATGGATACCGATCGCTGTTGATAGTCTCCACAGGTATGAAACGGCCCGATAAGAGCAAACAGCAGTCCAATCAGTAACCTTTTAGTCGTGCATTTTTCATTTGAACGACGCTGGCACGATTTTTGATGTTGTTTGGGATCTGCTATAGACCCGTGTTCAAAAACATTTAAGGCTAAAATACGTATCGTGCCGCTTTTGGGTGCATCACGGCCGCGGTATGTTCAACCGATTATTTTCAATGTAAAGTGACACTAATTCGTCGCGTTCTTGAGGTGTATAGCGATAGATGGTTAAAATTGCACTGGATCAGTCTTTACTAATCCGCAATGATGAATGATGAAGTGGATCGATTGAAAATTGTCAGTAATTCGACTTTTGTATTGACCCGATTCAGATGAAGCAATCTGTATTAATATATTTTGTATGGAAGGTTCTTAGCATATATTTAATTGAACTATCCTTGCCGGCATTTGCGTTCAAAAAACGTGGATAAAAGACCAAGCAATTTTAAAATTTATCTGAGATACATGAGGTCGTTTTTTTATGCAATTTTAGTCCCATAATCGTAAGTTCTATAAGTCCTAAAAATACTATAAGTCATACTATGTGACCATATAAAATGTTTCTTGCTTAGCGATCGTAGACCTAGTCTCTTTTCGCTTAACTTCAGCTTAGTTAAATACCGCGACTGCATCAAATTTTATTCAAGTCAATGAGTGTAATTAAGGCACTACACATCATTTCCCACACAAACATAGACACAAAAACACACACGCTTACATACCATATACATTGTCACACCCAACACACACGCACACACTACTCCACTCGCACTCAAGCATGCATGAGATCACGTAAACAATCCACTTAACATGCACAGAAATACAGGAGATACCATTTGATCCGGCTATCAATCTTTAAATGCATACCATGCGCGCACGAATTCACAAATATTGCGTATACGCAGCGTGTGACCGTCGACCGTCAACCGTAGTACCAATACTAAGAGCACCATTGGGCGTCAATGTCACGAACAATATTGATGGCTGCCGTTGTTACTGCGCTGCTCCCCGCTGTTCAGGCTATTTTCATGATAAAAATATCCAGAAACTTGCCAATTTTCACTTTGTTAACTTTTACTTTTCGACACATTTTGCACTTTATTGTTTGTTGTAGTTGTTGGTGTTGTTATTGTTGTCATTTATAGCTGATTGGCTTCGATGTCTTCCTTATGATGAGCGCATTAATTGAAATTCAATCTACTTCTGATTTTCCAGCTCATTTACGTTGCATGGTACTTAAATTGGTCTTCAACGTGATTAAACTTAATGCAAAAAGCGGAGATGGAAAAAGGTATTTATAAAACAAAAAGTCAAAGATCTTTGGTGCTGTCTTTTATATTGTGCAAAGTAGAGTGTGCTCTTTGGAAGTACAAGTTACTTTGCTGCGGATATGAATATTTATTTTAAGTGCTGTTCATTTAAGTTTAATTTTAGACTGTCTTAATTTCCTATACAATTTATTTGCATATTTATCAAATATGAAATCTATTGAATCTATTTTTTGATTAAATACGCAATTATTTTGTTTTTGTTTAAGTTTTTGAATGCAGTTGAATTATTCAATTGAAACAATAAATGAGTCTCGCTGAAGAACATTCACGATAAGTTTCCGAAAACTATGTCATAAAATATTTCAGTCCGCAATAGTAGCGCTTATGACATCATAATATGACTGGACATTTTATTAAAATTCATTTAGAGCATTAATTTAAAATGTTTTTTATCAAAAACAAAAATAAAATATTGCGTCATAAGGTAACCCAAACTGTGACGTTTTTAATCGTTTTGTTTTACGACCTGCTCTTGAACTTGTAATCTTAGCAAATAATTTTTAACTCTGATTTCATATAACAAATGCCAACTGGTAATAATATAATACAAGTCAAGCTGTTGCAATCTATTATTATATTATTATGCACAATCTATTATAATATTTTTCGACGCATCATTAGCATGCGAAACGAGCTTGAGATAGAGAGCGAAGTGAACAGGAAGATGGCCCCCCCTTATTAAATCAAACAAATTGTAGGCAATAAAGTCGTATTCATATAATTTTAAGAAAAAGCTTGATCTCTACGATATCAGCTCGCATGAATAGAGAGCAATATTTTCATTGTTTTAAAAGCGCGAAGTTCAGTTAACATTTCAAAAAATTCACTTTTTTTAATACACTCATTTAGGTATTTTCCACATCTTAATATTATAATTTAGTTCTAACAAATAATGACTCAGTTAATGACGCAACGTTTCAGCGTGTCAAAGGTTGACTGAATCTTGATAACTTACAGAAACTCAAACGGGTGCCTACCTATCATCGAATTTGTGGAATATCTTTACGCTCTAAATAAGCTATTTATATGAATTGTAGTAAGTTTTTTGGATAAGGCAAAGTCTCGGCGGGCGCTTATCGCAGTGAACTAAGAATTCTATTTGTAATACAAACGACTTTCTTGTTTGCCTGACTTTTTTCAATTATGATTAATGACCGCTAATTAAAAGCTACAAACGACCTTCCAACTTATACCTAGATATACCATGTTCGAATAAATAATCATATATATATACATATATTGCTTAAAACTTTTATTAGCCAAATTATGTGAATTTGATACTGTTCGAGACGAACCGAATGGAAATACGAGTAAATACGTTAATACACTGACATAGAAAATTATTGAAACACTTAAAAATTTCAAGTGTAATTTTCTTTTAGCAATTTCTGACAATAAAAAAGTCTTTTGTGCTTTATAAATATATTAAAAAATTTTTGTTGAATATTATTATTCTGTTCTCTTCGAACAACTTTTGAGACAGTCAGCTCCATGCTCCGCCCTTGGAGCGATGCCCATAGTGATGGGGAATAATATTTTAAATTATTATTTAAATTAAAATCTTTTATAAAATACCAAATCCTATATAAAATTGAACAAAGTTACAAGCAGTATGATTATATTCACAACTTTAACTGGCAACCTGCTTGTCGGTTAGATTTTCCTTTCCAGAATTTTTTTTACTTCAAAGTACAAAAAAAGTAAAAATTGACTTTATGCGGACACCCGCATGCTTAAGGTCCAGTGCTCAAATATGATATAAAATCACATTATTAACAAATATAAAATAAACATGTTATACGTATGTCGTACCATAAAGTAGATGAAAAAAAAACTTCTTGGTATATACTGTACCAATTCTCTACAAGTAAATTATAAAAATTTCAGAATTTAAAAAAAAAAAAAACTTGATTTGGTGGACTTTTTCAGCAATCTTTTTAGGCAAGGAGCATTTGTATTACGCACAGGTATATCATATATTCTGTTTGGGAACATTAGCAAATTTTGAAGTTCCTTATTTGTGCTCCTGGTGTGGGTCTCGATAGCGTAGTGGATCACGACTTAACCGGAAGATCGGTGGTTTGAATCCACTCTACAGCACTGATTAATTTGGCTAGCACTGGCAAGGCTAGCAAATAAATAGATAGATGCTGTACTTAGAAAAATCTGTATTGTTTAAAGACACCGCCGTTCGTATTCGACTATGAACTGTAGTTCCCTGTTCTTTTCGAATATCTATTAATAGAAATACATCCAGTCTCCGCCTTTGGACCGATGACCATAGTTAAGGGGAAGAAGTTTATTTATTTCATAGGTGCTCTTATATCACATACCTACGAAATCCAAAGACTTGTAAATTTGCATGTCAAAAAACATAACAGTGCATCTTTTCTGAAAATTGCTTCGGGGTTTACCATCGCGAAAAAACATTCGTTTACAAATGTCAAAAAACTTGTGTTAATTGTGAGTCAAGTACAGATTATTTCTGAAGTCCGGTTTAATTCTCTTGTTAAAATGTTGATGTTGATTTTCGCGCCCCATATGTTATTAGTCACTTGGCGCCTTATCCTGCTGACAGGACTGCTGTAGGTATTCGGCCTAGAGGTCTGCCGAGCGGCCAAGAGGTCTGCCGAGCGTCCTCGGAATGTCAGTGTATTCATTTTGCCATTTCCTCATCAGAACAAACAGAATGCAACGCGGAAAGGATAGAGGTTGGCATTTGGTTCGCAGAGGCTATATATCTATATATGATGCGTATCGACCCCTTATATCCCATCTGAAGTGTTACTTAATCTAGCTCTACATATATGCAGACGGACGAACTTTCAGACAGACGGAAGTGGGTATATCGACTTATTTAGTCACCTTTCACTTATACTTAAGATTACTTTACGGATGTCCTATAATTTGGTAAAATATATGTAAGGTAATCAAAAGGTTTTTTTTAGAAAAAGTACGATCGACGGCTTTCTAAACAAAATTGCAGATGGAAAATCATCTTTAAACTAAAATGTGCTTTGTAATGGCCTAACACTTCTAGAAGAATAAATTTTATATTTGGATTGAAGTATAAAATCAAAGAAAGAGTAACGAAAATCGCCAGTAGAAATTAACAAAAGTTAATTGCACTTTCAGACTTTAGCTTTGATCCAGCCAAGAAAGCACTATAAATATTATCATGGTCCTACGAGTTAACTGCCACTCTTCTTGTACATCAAGCAAGTTTTTTAAAAGGTAGTAAGTATTTTCAAAAGTGTTTACATAATTTTGCAACTCACTGTAATTATTGCTTTGTTGATGTTACTCAAGTGTTACCACCACCACCTACCTACCTTGCATTAGTGTGCCATTAATTAGATTGCCACAAAACCCCGACTAGGCCATGCTATGACTCTTACCATAAGATTAGGCTTAACTGCTGCTTTACTATTTGTTGTTACCAATGTTGCTGTGGCTTTTGTTGTTATTTCGGATTTTGATTAGACATTAGCCCAAAGCCGCTGACCAACATTATAGCAAAACTGTTTTAACTAGCTCTGGGATGACTTGTAGGCCATTGGGCTTGTTGTACTGGTCAAGTGGCCAAGAAGATGCACATTGTGAAGTCAATCAGCATTTGTATTAGCCAGAATGTGTGTGTGTGTGTTTGTGTATGTTGATGTGATTATATACACATATATGTATATACAATATATATATATAAATGTATCTTGTGGCTTTCAGTTGTGCTGCACTTGAATGTCTCAAGGGTGCATTAGGCATTGCTAATTAGGTTGCGGCCAAGTTAACACGAGCAGGCTTTTAATGTCTGCCAGTTGAGTGGCATTTCTTGTTGTTTTGTATATCCTTTGAGCTGCGTCAGTTATGCGTACATGTGGGCGCCATTAATCACAGCAGCCATCAAGTATATAAACAATATGCTTGTATAGCTTAAGTATACGAATTATACGACTTTTAGATATAATCAATAACTTTTTGCAGAATTCTTTAAAAAGCTATATTGTATTATATTGTATATATTATGTATACCGTTCGTTTAAAAACTATTATATCATATCAACTATAGGCTGCTCCACTAATTGATATACACGCAAACAAGCATTTCTAGAAACTTAATAAATTGTTCTAAGCAAACAAATAATGATGCTGCTGCTGCACCGCCACTTAACCCTTGACCAATTAGACGTACATTTCCTGACTTCTACACATTAAAAATCCATTAGAAATACAACGTGTGCAGGTTCGACATATGTGCACCTCATTGTCGTCACAATAGCTGCAACATTTTCTTTGAAAAATATATATTCCCCGCGAAATATGGAACTTGTTGCTGTTGTTTTTATTGGCAGCTTTGTTAAATCAATTTTAATTAAATGATCATTATTATTATTATTTTAAATTGCAAATAACAACAAAGTATTAAGCGCAGAAAAGCAATTAAAAGCGTTGCTATTAACCGTTTTTGTTTGTATTTTTTTATATTTTTGTTGTTGGCAGTAACTTGGTGTTGACCTACACTTGTGCACACAATGGCAGCAGAGACTGACCAACAGCGACAACAGTAAATGGCAGCTGCAGTGGCCAGCACTCGTCACAATAAGTAAGCATTGTGGGTGCAACGGATGCCATAGTAGTGCCCATGGTATGTAGTAAAAAAAGATGAACTTCAAGCTTGCCCGCATACGAAATATTCTATACTCTTTACCAAAAAAAAAGGGAAATGAAAAGTGCAATTTTTTTGTGCCATCATGAGCTTTCAACGAAATATTTTTTGGTTGAAATTTTTGACATTTGCTGTGCGGCGGCGGCTAGCATTATCAGGGCGAATTCATTCATGAGTTGAGCCAATGAAAAAAATAAAAGCTGTTTTCAGCACTTTAAGGCTGCTTTTCGCACTGCTGATGAAAAACTACTGCATTTGATGGTGTTGGTAAATGTTTGCATCAAAGAAATGGATTTTAAATTTTGTGTAATAGTAATTGGCTATGTGTATGGGTGATTTTTTTGTATTTTTTAGAGAACGCCAGGAAGAATTGCAAGAGGAAGTGAGGGTTTAAAATTGTATTAAGCTTGTCTTAGATTATGGGTATCGGTAGCGTACTCGCCTCGCCATTGTATCAAAAAAGCGTCGTTTGGATTCGGCAACAAACTGTAAGTTCTTGTTCTTTTTGAACAGCTTTTAAAAGGGATAGCTGCAGTACCAGAAGTTCGTTGAATCATTCCACTTTGCAGCACTAGTGCATTAGTCTAGCACTAGCATAGCTAGCAAATAATAAGACGCTATTGACGTAACAAAATGTCTATTAATTAAAAACACAGTGTTCGCTTCGAAGAGCTATTAATAGAAATATCTCCACCACCGAAATGTCATTGATTCAGCTTCACCCTGCAGCACTGGTGCATTTGTGTAGCGCTGGCATAGTTAGCAAATAAATAAAAGTTATTTAGCAAGCAAAATCTCTATCAAATAAAGACACCAGCGTCCAGATTCGGCTTAAAACTGTAGGTTCCTTTTCTTCGAGTAGCTCTTAAAGGACATATCTCCATGAGTCATCTTTGAAGCAATGAATCAAGGGGAGTAAATTTGTTTTCTATTTTATACATAAAAAATAATTAAATAAAGATATTCGAAAGCTTACGAATATTTCTTAGAAAATCACAAGTAAATAAGCGCATTTTTTGGATTTGTTTTAGCTGGATCAATTTAAGGATATACATAGAACATATAACCGGTTTCGCTGGCCATATTCCAATAAAATAATATAAAAAGTGATAGTAACATTAAATTAATTAACTTTGAACAATTAGAGGGAACTGAATCAATTTGCTATAAATGTTTTTTAATCTTCCATGCTCCATGCGAATCTCTCGAAACACCAAAGACGCCTTACTGAGTGTATAAAAACTGTGCAACAACTATATATCTACCCCTTTTGTGGCAAATATTATTATTATTTACTGCATGGCTTCAGGATTTATTGATACCAAGTACTTGAAAGTTGTTGCATGCCGCTGGCATTTAATGATTGGCGCTTGACTTAAGTGACCAACAATCAAGTGACTTTGCCCAAAGACTGTGAAATAAATGATATTACAATACGCGTGAGTATATGGGTCACAGTACGAAATGTAGAGAGCCACCCATGCATAAAAGTTTAAGCTTTATTTAATGTGACAAAGATGAAAACATGAGCAGGCAGTTGCTGGATTACCAACTCTCTAGGAATATCAAATTTTAAGCATAATCGATGTCATTAAGGGGCACAGAGCAATTCTTGAGTTACATTTTGATAGCTAGATTTTCACTTTCATAGCTCGATTTCGTATCTAAATTCCGTTCGGACTTAGAAAACTATTGGGTGTACTAAAAAGAAATGCCTTATCCCACCAAACACATAGCAAAACCTACCTGGTCGTGTGTTCTGGATTGGCCACCATTCGCCAGCGCACCGCTTTTCGACCACTACTATTTTTGCTTGATGTTGTCATAAGTGATCCACTTTTCATCGCCAGACTGTGCTTTAGAAATGGATCGATTATGTTGTGATTCAGCAGTGATTCGAAGGTGGAAATTCGGCTCATGACTTTTTTTTTGCGTTAACTCGAGTGTACGCATCGAACTTCTTTTCATTTCCAGCATTATTACTCCATGGATTCCAAATGATTTTTTGCGCAATGTTTAGCTCTTGTACAATCGAAACTGTGCTTACATGGTGGTCGGACTCGAGAACGTCTATTATTTGATCGACATTTTGGACTTTCCAGTGCTTGGTATATCTTTGACGTCGAATTGATCGCAACGGAATCGGTGAAACCAAAATAGATTTTCAGCCGCATGTCTTCCGTTTCGCCCTTATCGAAGAGCAACTGTTAAATATAGTGTATTTTGTCTTTGGTAGTATTAATGTTTGACACACGTTCTAACAAAACTAAATCAACTATTCAAAAAACTGTCAGAAAAGTTTTCATAGTACGAAATGTCATCTTTCTAAAGACTTTTTGCGGAACCCAATCGGACTTGTATAACTCGAGACACAGATAAATAACGCCATCTAGTTTAAAAATAATGGATTTCTTTTTATTACTCACAATATAAATCCGAGCATTTTTGATTTGTTGTGATACATAATAATTTTTGTCCCAGACTTTTGCATTTTTTGCAAAAATGGCACGCATAATATCTAAAACTGCTGTAACGCTCCCTGAAACCATATGCAACAACAATCGCATGGATAAGTTGGCCAAATTCTGCTATTAAAAGCATAATCCCGCTTATATAATTAGCTCATATTAAGTGCTTAAGCACAAATCTATTAGCCATGTTTAATAGCAACTACAGCAACAGCATATATGTAGAACTCATACATACACTCTACGTATAATACCTACATCTGGGCATATTGAACAGTGTGGGGGCGGATAGTTCAGACCTCAAACGTAGCTGGCTTAGAGCAATTAGGAATACAACACCGCATCCTTGTTTACATGTGTATATACAGTCAATCTTGATTAGCTGGTGGAACACCTGTCCATAATACCATAACAATTGGGTTCACTTGCACTGCTGCATTTGACCTATGCATAGACAGCTGGCTGGCACACTTGACGTATACGTAATCCCCCCAATAATGCAAGAGTAAATTAATTAGTGATGCAATTAGCATGCAAAAACGTGCACGGCATTTTGAGCAGATAAACAGACAATGCACGCAACTGTACGGCTATGCAACAATGTTGCATGGGAAATGAGGCAATCTTCAAGCAGCTTAGCCGACTACAAGCATGAGTAACCATAGAGTGTAGGTAGTACCTATGGCATGGGTTGTGGTTCGTGCTCCTAGCAACAAGTTAGTGACTAAGTGGCCATAAATTGGGCTGTCCATTGATGAAAAATAAAGTTGACCAACAATAAATATTTCCTCATATATATATTTGGCTTTGTAAATAAATTAAATTCAAATCTAAATTGATATAAAAATATATATTATAATAAATAGTAAATAGAAGCATAAAAAAGAAGGCCTGGATACCGCTTATCGTACACACACGCACACACAAACTTTGTACTAACTATTTCTAGCTAAATACAAACAAAGAACTCGGCCTAGTCCCAATTGTTTTTGCTCAAGTCGTAGAGACGCGGTGCGCTTGAGGGGGGGCGTCACTTTATCTCTACTTAATTACGTTACTGATAAGCTGCTTTTGGTTTTTGTGCGTCTTTTTTTTTTTTCCTTTTTTGCTCTACCTATCAAAACTTGCGACGAGCGTAACGTGTTTTTCTTTCAACTCTGAAGAGCATAAGCCAGCAAAAAAACAAAAAAAAAAAAAACAATCCACTCGGTGCTCACTTGGCCCACTCAGCTTTGATTATGTTAATAAAAATTTAATGGCTGCATGTGATTTGTTTGTTTTTTATATATATTATAAGTACTACTTACAATGCTGAAGTACTATTATATATCTTTTGCTGCAGCTAGTTTACAATTATATTTTGTTTTGTTTGTTTGTTTGCTTTAATTCTCAAGTTTTGTTTTTTATTTTATTCTAAATAGAATTGCATGGCTGGCAAACACGTCAGTGATGGTGCTCAATTAATTATTTTTTTAGCACCGTAATTACTCGTTTATTGTTTATGGGCATCATTGCGTATGCGTAATGTTTTTTTCATGTGGCATATGTTTGCACACAAACACGTGCTATAAAAAGCCATTGACTTGCGCCCAAAATAGTCATTTTTTGTGTATTAAATTGATTTCTTTTTATTCTTTATATTTTTTATGAGCTACATTTTATTTATTATATTTTTTGGTTTTTAAAGTTTTGGCTTAGTAACGATAAGTCTGTTCTTTGTTTCACTTATAATGTCAACCATTTAGTTACGAATTAGGGGTACAACTAAGTGCAGTTGACCTTAAGATCAAACAATTTGTAATTGCTAAAATTAAAAATATTAAATGATAAGTAGAAAAATATAATATAATACTAATCCGTATCCCTCGCCTGATGGGTTGAAGGAAATGTGTGTGATATCTTCTTCAGAAATATTCAACTTTTTTCTACACATTATATTTCAAGTATATCTTATATATAAATATATATTAAATATATATATAAAACGAGACCGACGTCAAACTCATATTTATTACTAAAAAAAACATTTTTATTATTTTACTTTTGATACTTTTGATTAAATAAAATTAAAATAATATACTTTCTATTTATATGTACAAATGTATTGGTTTTTTTTAAAGTATTTTATTTTTAAATAAAAAAAAAATTGTAAATATTTATAAATAAAATTATGAAGTAAATTTTTATTAAGTTCGTTAGTGGTTTCACTTATTGTTTCAACAAAATAGATACGAATTATATAGTTTTTCTGTTTATATTAACGACTTTTGACCTTGTGTTTAATTTGTAAAGTTTCACATTTTATTTAAAATAAAATTTAAAAAGATATTTATTTTTAATTTGTAAATATTGTCTATATTTATTTTAATTGCCAAAGCAATATAATTTATCTAAATTTTCGAAAACAAAACATAATATTTGTTAATAAAATTATTTACCAAAAATTTTATGGCAAATTTAGTTTCTTAGAATCATATAAGTATTCTAAGAACCATAAACTTCGCTTGAAAAAAAATTTGTAAAATTGTCTTATGCATATTTATTATCAATCAACTTTTTCTTACTTTTTGGATTTATTAGAATTTCGTTATTACAATTGAATTTTTTTAAACAAAAGCAAAATCTTATTTAAATTGCAACTAGGCGATTGGCTAGACATTTTTGTGGCTTATTAATAGCAAAAACTTTGATAAAAGTCAAGCTGATAAGTAAATAAGTCTGCACAGTTAGTGGCCAAGATTTTGATTTTTTCTGTTTTGCTTTTATTTTTTTACTATTTTTTTTTTTTATTTATTTTTTTATTTGTGCTGTTTGTTGTTTGGATTGCCATATCTGGCCTTAAATATGAACTTTTTCTTTTGTTTTTGTCATTTCTAGCTGGATACACGATTTGTGTGGGTGTAAATATGGAAGTCTGCCTATATGTTGTTCTTTCCAGCATTTCGTATTTTTGTTTCTGCAATTAATTTTATCTTAAGCTTAGTAAAAACAATTGCCCTTCCATGTCTCCCCAACAATTACAAATATCGATTGATATGCAGAAAACCCATGGCGTAAGAGTGTATTTATTTATGTAACTTGCATGGGACTAACAAATACAAAATGATATTTTCAATTTATTTTGCATTTTAATTCCATTGAAATTCTATGACTTTATTCCCTGTACATAACATACCTTCAATTCAATTTTAAATTGGCCTTTTTCACACATTTTCACATGTTATATAAATTGTGTTTATTTATTGATATGAAATATTTTGTGATCATGGCATGAAGTATGATGCGTGCTGGGCAATTTTATGCACATAAATTTGAAATATTTTTATAGAGTATAAATTATTGCAGAGTACACTAACTTGCTTGCACTTGCACACAATACAGAAAATTCGAATTTAGCATGATTTAATATTTATTTGTTACAAAGATTTTTAGTTGTATTTAACTTTTTAAATCTGAGAGAAGTTACAATATTGTGAAGTAGTTTATAATTGATTTTTGTAGATAAATAAGAAAAGAAAACTTACTAGAAAAAAAGCCATGAGAAGGGGCTTTTTTTTTGGTGCTGAAATTACATTGCTAGGCATATACTTCTACTGTTATTTTTTGAAACATCTAGGCGTACATTAACCAAAACTAAAGATTCATATATTTCTTCAACTTTATATAAATTATTTCTATAAATGATAACTATCTTAATAACTCATAAAACTAGCAATTCAATTTAAAAAAAAATATTTGGCTCTACAAAACTTTGGTTTCGTATATGAAATTCGAATCGAACAAAGTTCTTTTCATTTGGCATTGAAATGTGCCTAATTGGCAGCTGTAAGCCATATAACTTATAAAGCCAATACTGCAGCCCTTTTTGTAAAACTAAAAAGAGTATATTTATGCAAAAAATAATTATAAAATATTTATATGCATTTTTAAGTTATGAGGCCCTTTTTAGTTATGCATATTTTAAATATGCAAAAATATATTTAAAGAGTAACTTCATTTGCATGGTTTATGAGCCTGCCAATTAGTATGTATGTATGTATGTGTGTGTGTGTGTATCTATGTGTGCATAAGTACGTTTGCATTAGTTTAAGTAGGTATCTGTGTGTGTGTGTGTGCTGGGTCATTTGCAGCTACAGTCGACTAAATTGTTAGTTGGCAAAATTAGCAGCGCTGCCTGCAGAGCAACAACATGGTCACAGCATGGCAACGCACACATACACATATACACTCACACACCCACTCACTCACACACACTCATACACCCGGACACGCACAATTACTGTCACCCACACAATGATAACGAGAAATGCTTTTAGCAAGCAAGCTCCCACATAAAGCTTGTCACATAAATCATATGGCGAATTTAGTTTTAGATTTGCATGCTTGTTAGTGTTGTTCCATATACCAATATCTTTACGTGTTTTCGCACATACACATATATATATATATATGTATATATATCATGCAGCTGGCAAGCAGCTTACAACACTAACCAGACTCAGCTCGCGCATCCTACATCCCTTTGCTCTTGCACAATTTCCGTTTCATCATGCAATAAATTTTGGTATATATATATATTTTTTTTTAATTTATTCATTTTTTTTTTCATAACCATTATCCTCGACCTTGTCGCGCTTGTTAAATGGTGCACATTGCGTTTCGAGAATCGATTAGAAATATAAACGCTCTTTCCGTCTAGTTCTTCCACACAACGCGTAACGTCTAAGCGCTCCCCCATGCGCAATACCCCTAAGTATTACGCGCTGTAATTATGCCATGGCGCCTATTTTTAGCAGACTAACGTCAACACGCAACTTACAAGGGAGACGGAAACTATACGCGTATGTGTTTGTGTACCATTTAGAGTGTTTATACGAGGGAATTCGTGGTATCCCACTTTATTCCAAGTATACTTTGAAAGAACTTCGCGGGTTGAAAGTTTTTCTTATGTTCTTTTTTAATAATAAAAAAGATTTTGTGGAAATGTAACCTTTAAAGCGTGTTTCTTGGAAATATAAATAATTTCATGTTTTTGGGGTTTCCTAATTAAAAAACGTGAATTTTCTTTTAACTACAATATAACTGATTTAAGTATTTTTGAAAAAGGAGTTAATTATTCATTAAATAATTTATTAATTTTATTTCTTTTTTTTATATTATAATATTCCGTCATTGAGTTGGGCTTACAAAATAAGAAACTTTATCTTTGTTTTGCTTTACAAGTAAGAAAAATTGCTTAAAAATATAGAAAAGGATCACTGCTTAAAACTAGGACTGAAAATTGTTAGCTACACTTAGAATTATTTCTGTTTTTTGGTATTAAAATTAAAAAAAATTAAAATTGACTCAGGCAAATAACTGCCCCTTCGTTGTGTCAATGATATTTTTTAAAATTAATTCCTTACCTGCAATTTATCTCAATTTAAAAAAACGCCTGGTTATACAAAATCTTAATTTAAGCGTTTGTTTTATGTTTCGTTATTATATAGTTCTTAACAAAATTTCTTTTACCATTTCGTCCAGAATAACTCGTAATATTCAACCTCTAATATTACCATTTTGTAGATCCAATTATGCATTATGCGTCTAGATGCAAGTTATAATAACCTATAGGATTTCTAATCTTTTTCTATAGTTGTCTATCTTAACTAATCTTCATTCGCCAAATCGAGCATCTATGACTCATCAGGAACTATGTAACTCCAACACGGTAAACGCTGATGTTTTGGCTCTTTTCTTGAAAAATGTCTACACTTTTAGGTTATTTTCTGTTTTTAGCTTTTAGCCAGCTCCAGATGGGAGACGTTCCATATCTTATTATTATATTATTATTTAATATTATAATAATTATTATTTAATATTTTTAAATTTTAATACTTTAAAATTGTTAAGGTCAACTGGACTTAGTTGTACACCTGAATTAATGATAAATAAATAAATATGGTATACTTTGTTAATTAAACTTTTACTTTTTTATATATAAAAAAGTTTAATTAACAATCGTTTCTTACTTAAAATTGTGTAAATACTTGTTAAAAATTACAATTTTTAAACAAAGTTTTTGGAAGGTATTTATTAGGCATTTATATTTAAATAGTTATCGATTTTTTTATGTCATGTTTTCAATAGATTCATAAATGAATACCATTTTATTATTATAACTGACATTGCTGGCAAATTCATGTATTAAAGTTTACTTTATTTTTTGGTAATGTATTAATTATTTATAATAATATATAAAAAAAAACTTAAGTTCACAATAGTTTATTATGTTAAGACTTTACATTTAGTTGTGTAAATACTTCTTAAAATACTTGATAATACATTTGAAGCACCACAAGTTTTTGATATGATCTCGAAATGCATAAAGGTTTCTATATACAGGGAACTAATTCGCATAAACGAATCCTAGGAACATACCTGCATTGTTGTGTATCTGCACCACCAAGGCTTCATTTGTTGCAACCTTGTTGCTTGAACTTTACATTTTCGCTGTCGTCTTCCACGTTGTTATTGCTACTATTAAGGACCCACTATTTAGTTAGACTTTTTCTCGCTTTTGTTTTGTTTTTCGTTGCATTTTAATGGTTTTTATTGATTTTTCGTTTTTGGCATGTTCCCACGCTTTTACCCCCCCCCGCCAAAAAAAGCGGGTACTCATTGCGCATCAATTGACATGCGCTGCCTTGCATCCAACTAAAGGTAGCTGACATTTTACTTATTGCCATTGTGGAGAAGGCCTTCGCCTTAAAAACCGTTTGTTAGTTCTAGTTCGTCTTACAGTCAGATGCACCTTCTATATTCGGTATGGGGGTTTTGCATATGAAAACTAGCGTTGTTGGAGCATATGCTATTTGGTGTAGCTTTGGTTCGATATGCATGCAGAATTTTTTTTTTGCAGAAAAAAATATCCATAGCCGTTACTAGCTCAGCAAGTTCAATTTAAAGAATCGTAAGAAAAGATTTTTGAAAACCAAACTCTAACGTGAAGCAAGAAGCTAAGGATACCTCTCATGTATCTTTTTCTAGAAGTAATTTGAAGAATTTATCACTAGTAACTTTTTGTCTTAAACGCAATGCCAAACACTCTTTTCTTCGAAATGTAAATGAGCTATGGGCATGCGATTTGTGGTTCGATTCCCCTCGCAGCACTGGTGCATTTGGGCAGCAGTGGTAAGCTAACTTTTAACTAGGAAAATCTTTATTTATTTAAGGCATCGATTTCAATCCTTCTGGTTATAAAGTGTAGGTCCTTGTTCTCTTCAAACGGCTATTAATGGAGACATGTGAAAGCTATGATCATAGTCAAAGCGTAAAAATTTATATAATTTATGTTGACATGCGATTTTCGCATTCTTCCGTGGATATTTCTTTAGACAAAGTTGAGTTTAGAATATTTTGTAATAATAATTTAAGCCGCCCTAAAGCAAACACATACATCGAAAGCACATCGAGACAACGCTTAGAATATATTAAGCGAATTATAAATATTTTAACTATTTTCAATTTTTTTATTAGCATTTTTTAATAATTAAGTGGCAGAAAGTGAGCACCAAAATAGCTGACAGCTGTCAAGATGACAGTCAACTGTCAGACTGCATTACAGCGAAAACCTCTTAAAAAAGTCACCCATTAGCTCATGCAGCTGGTATGTGTGCCCTCGTCTCTATATTGGTGAGTTTGTTATATTTTTCTTGCCACTTTTTGGCTAAAGTGGTTTTGATACACTATAACTTGAAGAGCAATATAAAATTGATCACTGAGAAATATGTGAATAGAGTTGGTAAAAAAATTGTTTCATGGGAACTGGAATGGAAGAGAATTCTTGTTTTTCTAAGAAATAGTATTTTCTGTTATTAATGGTTGAGGAACTTTACTTCAAAGTTAACGTGGGCACATAATTTGGTAATAATAGATAAATAAAATAAATTCATTCCCCTTGACAATGGCCATCGCTCCAAAGGCGGTGCTTGGAAGATCGCTATTAATAGTTGTTTGAAGAGAACAGGGACCTACATCTTACAGCCGAATCCGAACGGCGGTATTTTTAATTAAGACAGATTTTTTTCCTGTCTTTATTTGCTAGCTACGTCAGTGCTAGACAATTGCACCAGCACAACAGTTTGGAGTTGATCTACAGATTTGCAAGTTAAGAGGCGCGTAGCCTACCATTACGCATTCGAGGCCCACTAACAGGAAATAAGAGGTATACTTGGGTATAGAGCAACTCAAAGTCGTGCACGGCTGGTCTAAACGTTCGCCATCTTTTTTTTATGTTCCTTTTTTGTTTCCGGTGTGCACGCCTCACTTATCAGCGCATTTTCAGTTATGGTTTTTGTTGTTAGTGTTGTTGCCTCAGCTCTTGGCTTCGCTTCTGGTTCCACGTTTCTTGTTTGCCTGGTTTGCATGTCATGCGTTGTTTGTTTGTTTGAATTTTTTTCTTGTGTTTCCTTCCGTTTAACATTTTTTTTCTTTTATGTTTTTCGTATTTCGTATTTTACTTCAGCGCGTCTGTTGCTGCTCTTCTGCATCTTCTGTAGCTTACTGCATATTTTATATCTTCTCATGTTATACGTGACATGTCGCCGTCTAGTGGCAACTTTTGCTCTTCCACAGATTGTTGCTGTCGTTGCAATTGCCAAAATACACAAAAAGGGCTTGACAACGAAGTAGGCGCAACCCAAAAAAAAAAACAAAAAAAATAAAAACAACAACCGCCAGCGCAACAATTTCCATTCTTACAGCAGTTTTTGTCAGTTTCAGCATGATTCCACGCTACCATATGCCTGCCTCAGCTCCATCATCTGGCATCATCCACAGCTCTTTCTTCTTACACTTTTCCACATTTATGCTGTCAGTCTTTTAGCTATTTCGTTTGTCAACGCGGCAGCTATTCTGTGTCAAGGTTGCAGCTGCACATTTTGCTTATTGCAAGAAATTAATTTCTTAGCCATAGTGATCTGCACCATGGAATAATGTTCTTTTCTTTATAGAGATGCACTCACACATTCTCGCATTCAAGCACTTTTATGTTTGGAAGTATCTGTGTGTAAAAGCCGCACACAGCTGGCGCCTGCCATTTGTCAAATTGCAATGTCTGCAATTTTTTGGCACTTTTTGCTGCGACTTTTACTGTATGAAACGAGAGTAGGCTGAAAAGTGAAAGTAGCTGTTTTTCGATAAAACAAAAACTGTGGTAATAATTCTACTGGAAAAATGGAAAATTTTAATTTTAAATTTTAATAAAATGAATTAACCTTTTCATTTTATTACCTTTTACGGTTACAAAAATATATTACTATTTTTCCTAATCCGACGTAAGAGACTTATATTTGTAAGAATGTCCCCTATCTCACACAAATCATCAAAGATCCCAAAGTGAATTTTTATTATATCAGCGAACTAGTTGACAAATTCATTTTCATAAATTTCATCAATCGATTCGAATAGTTACTTTTCATTGTTTTCGTGGCTAAGGATTCGATTTTCATATATTGTCACTTCAACCGATTCGAAGAGTAACTTTACATATTTTTTCCTGGCTTAGTACAGTAAATAAGAAAATAGTCCGAATGGCACTAGATTGGAACTTTAAAGGAAGCAGACGAACAGGACCACCAAAAGCTACTTGGCGATGTAACGTTCTTCAAGAACTAGGTCAGATCAGCTCGTCGTGGGACACCGCTAAGCAAGGCACAAATCAGAGTCCGGCCTCCGTAGAGACCCTGAGTTCCCAAGTGAAATAATGGGGGAAAAAGTACAGTAAATATTAGTTGTTCAACGTTATAAGAAGTTCTATCATCATCTTAAAAGACAAAGATTATGTGCTTTTTGGTATCGATTATTAGAAAATAAATTCCCTTAAAATTATATTTGCAGCATAATTACTTGGCTAATAAGTTTCATATCTGCCCGTACATGTACGTATGCTAGTCCTTAGGTGCTGATATGCCTTCATCTCTATGATACACTTAATTTTGTTTTTGATCTCTTCACATTTCTAAATTTAAACAAATTATTGCGTGTGGTATTATATACTTCATACAATTACTCCTCAGCCCACCCCTTATAGACCGCAAACGATTTTGTCTTTGCCAGTTTTGCAATTAAAAACGTATAGTATATGGAATGCCAGCTAATGCATTCCTGATTTTTTGCTGCTGTTAACGTATTCTTTTTATTATTTCTATTCTTATCGAACTCACATTTATTATACAATTCTAAATTGGAATCTTGTTTAATTAATGGTTAGAACTTAATATATATAATAGCAACAACGATTGTGGTCGGAAATCTATGCCGTTTGTTATATGTATTTACATTTATAGATATTTATGTGCGTCTTTTGTATGGAAAATGCATAAATAAAATAAAGCATATTTTATTTAATTGAAATTCCTCGGAAACAAAGTCAACTTTAATTCATGAATTTGTCAGCAATGTCAGTTATAATGAAACTAATAATAATATGGTATTAATTTATCGATTTTTGGCTATTGAAAGAAAAGCATGACACATGACATTCATGTTGACAACAAAGCAAGAAACACACAAGAAAAGGGAAATCCATTTGAGAGCAACAAAGTTTGTATGCCCTAAGGGATCAAAAGGGTATCGTATAGGCCATGTTAATGAAACAATACGGCTTGTGAACATATATGTACATGTGTATGCTTCAGAATATATTTAATATTAAAGGAATGAGTTTTGGGTAAAAAAGCATTTGAAGCTTTAAATATTTACAATTTAGATTTACAGCAGTGGCAGTAACAATTTGTTTAAAAACTTTTGTCCCAAGTTTATTTTATCAACAAAAATTGATTTGTTGCAATGTTTTGAAACTGCGGTTATACCGCCATTTTGCGTCAGCCATTTTGTTTTCATAAATTTTGATACCAGTTTTGGATGTCTTGATCCAAAAAAAACCCTAATCAAGTGATTCTCGAGCTTCTACTCACGACACAATTTTCGGGCAACTTTTTCTTCTCTTGGGACGACTGTGCGTCCTTGTAATATCATTAGGGCATCTATAATTATTTTTATTGCAAGATTCCGATTATTTCTCGTTATCGATAGCAAAAGTAAATTTTATTCTTAATTTTATTATTTTAATTCTAAGGCATTGCTTATCAACAATTTAAGTTGGGAAATCAATTGTAGGAAAGCTTACCATTATACAGTGCCTTAGGCATAATCGTAACCCCATGAATATTTTCTAAAATATCAGGATATGCGATTAATTACCGGGTCTAGGATTTATCCATGCTGTAAAAAGAAAGTCTATAAAAAAGTATATGTTCATATACAAGGTCACCGTTTTTAAATGGGTCTTACTCTAAATGAGTCCATCCCAATGCATTCGTAAGAATTCTGAGACTCAGGAACAACATAAGCAAACAAGATGAAGGATAAAACGGAGTTTGGAAGAAGAATTACAAAAAAAAAAAAAAAACAATTTCGTCATTAAAAGCAGCAAAATTTTTTTGACACAATTCTGAAGTGTAACATCTTTTTTGATTTGGCTTGATCTGCAATAATGTTAGAACAAATTTTTCATTTTGTTGCTTTTATACACAAATCTTCAACATTCAAGTACAAATATCTTAGGTCTAATAGTTTATCGCAGTTTTTCGACACTTTATCGTTTGGTTTTATTTTAATGCACCAATAGGAAATGATATATGAGAATGTACAGCACTCTAGAGTGTCTTATGTTAAAGTATATGAGAAAATTTTTGAAGGAATAGTCGACTGTGGAGAACACAACAGCAACTATTCTAAAAATTGGTCAATAAGATGAATATAGAATATAGAATGTGTGCATATTAAGTTGAGACTTTCCTTGAACTTCAGTTGAGCGCTCTATTAAAACTAGTTCGACATTTGTATATACTTATACTTTTGCACTAGATAATCTCATACCATATTTTAAGTGTCACATTCATGAAAGCAAACTTAATATTCTAGGCTCGACAAATGTCCAAAGAGTAGCTGCCTCAGCAAGGACTTCCGCTTTGTTTGACCAAAAGGCAATTCAAATTATGGCAGCCTTAACGCATATAAGCGCTGTCATTCATCATGAGATATCAATAAAGTGTATATATATATGAATTTCTATATATATATATATATACAAAAATACATATATTTATGTGTCATCGCCAACACACACACACACTGACACATTACCCATACACACATGCTGTGACACTCATGTGGCGCTCATTAGATGCCAACTGGCAACTAGTCTTGGTCCGAAACATGCAACGACAACTTAATAATAATCGAAATACATGCGTCCTCGCTGAAAGGACAAACTCAATCAAAGGCACACACACACACACATACACACACAATGCCAGCAGAAACCCGGGCAACGGAAACCACTAGACTGAAGTAAGTAAGTGTTGGAAGGGTGTAGATAGCGACATGAAGGGAAAGTGTGACAAGTGCTCTCCAAGCCACAGGACACCTCAGCAGCTGCGACATTGATGTCTTAATGGTCCATTGACAATTATAATACTACTAAATCGTGTCATCATATCAGAGTGGAAAAACAAACATGGCTCTGGCATCTCTAGAAATGGCGTTTTACTTGTCCACATTTTTTGTTTGTGTGGTTGTAGCAGTGTGCAAGGATTTGCTTGTGAATGGATAGTTGGATACGCATATTATTCAATTAAAAGCGTATACTATTATTAAGCTTGTACTGTCAACTGTCACAGACACGCACACAATCAATGTCAATGCAAAATACGAACACACAAATAAGGATATGCTATATATATGTGCAGACAATCAGAGACACACACATTTATAGAAGGACGCATGTTTATATGTGTATTAGTCGTTGTAAATGCAAACTTATATATTTTATACGTACGTACAGTGGAATCAACTAAGTGGTACAACTTTTACAAAGATGGTGTTCCTAGAAGTTTTAGAATAGAGAAACGCACTGATTCCAAGTAACTAACAATGTTTGGGTAGACCATTTTCAGTTATTTTATTTTAAAGGAACTATCTATCTGGAGTTTAGAATAAGGAGTTATAGTTTGTACTCCCATCTGCGTATTCTCTTTGCGCACATAATTTTTATCTTGAAATCCACACTGAAGTGTCGCACCAATAATCTAACGCGTAATATATATTGAGATCAATCAACACACTGCTGTTTTTGGAATACGAACTACAATTGTTTTATTTATATACCAACAAAGAACATGTATCAATGTCAACGATCCTTTTTGTACAGCATATGTTTTGCCTCAATTGGCGTTAAATTAATGAAACAAAAGTTCAAATTTATTTATTTTTTTAAGACAAGAAGTCCCAGGATTTTACTTGTTAACATAAGACACCGTGTAGCAAAGGTTCAACACCGTTTTTGTATTTTTGACTTCTTGAACCTTTGTATCTCCCATATTAAACCATTATTTGAAAAGTAAACTTTTGTGCTACATAAATTTATTTTGTGACGAGTTTTAGAAATAATTGGTTTTTTAAGTATCTATTATTTATGTTCTTTGGGTGGGACGAAATAATCGATCAAAAAAGCAAACTTTTATTCGAAATTATTGCTCATTCGGATGCTCAAATTTTGCTTCTTATCAGCGAAAGGGTATTTCGACATAAGGAAAATACTTGCAAATTCCACCAACGCGTTTTTTCAAAATGCCTTCTTTTGGATACTTTTTTTCAGTGTTTTAAGTTAGTTTTTCCTTTCAGTTATTATAAATTTAGGGGTAAAACTATGCCCAGTTGACCTTATAAACAAACAATTTAAAAATTAACAAACATTAAATTAGAACGAGGAAAAAATAATATAAAACCAAATCGTATCCCTGGCCTGATGGGTGAATTTTTGAATAGATATGTGCGCTCTCACAACTGGGGCTGGCTATAAATTTGGATTTACAATGTAAAAGATGAAGACAGAAAGTAACATAAAAGATTAATTATTTCTTAATAAAAAAGATCAGCCTTGACAAAGTTGGGATTTCATGGTCAAAGATGCTCGATTTTCCGAATCAAGTGTGTTAAGAATGAGAAAGAGATGAATTGCATAGGATAGCATAGGAAATGGTAAGCTTTATCTAATGTTAAGACGTGAAAGGGATTGTACAATGCATGATTGAATCTACAAAATGGTACTTCCAGAGATCGAAAATTATGACTAACTCTGGATGAATAGCAACTATTAAAGAGTACTTTAGTGTTAAAGACACCGAGTAAGAGCTTATGCAAATATAACTAGCCATGGCATGTTCTACGATCATTTAGAGTAGATATTTTTATAAGGCGAAGTCTACAAGTATAAGACGGCAATTGAATCTTAGGATGCCAATTTAAATGATCATTAATTTGTTTTTATGTATTATTTTGGCCGCATTGTAGCTTTTTGAAGTGAAAATTTAGTCTCCATATCTTTAACTATGTTTTCCATATACCATATATTTGTGAGCCTTTGTGGCCGGTACATAATAAAAGCCAGAGCAAGATGTACATAAATGTCAGCTACAAGAGTTTATTGCTTCGGGTTATACCAAAGCATTGAGCATATGCGTGCCAAAGCTCTTTTGGTTTTACAAGACTGTGCGTGCATGTGTGCATGTGTGTGTGTGTGCATGTGCGTGTGTATATATGTGTGTTTTGTGTGACGCTTAAAGCAAGACAGGTGCACGCATATGCTTTGTTGAAAGTCTGTACTTGAGTTTTGCCTTTATTTTTTCATATTTCATAGGCTCTACGTATTGTGTACTAGTTTTCATTGCGTGCGCAGAAATGTATGCTAGGACAAATTCTCTCCACAAGAGGCAAAGACACAAGAATATGTAGTTTACGCAGTAGAGGATTCAGGCGTCCCAGCTGCTTACAAATTTTTTACATGTTCCAAGTACTGAAGTGAAATTTGGCTATTGCTTTTTTTTTTGTGCTGGAAATACAGAAAAAAATAAAAATAAACCGACAACAGTGGCATGCTGTAAACGAGCAAAGCAAATTAAGCGTTATAACCTGACACGGGCAACAAGACACACTAGAATCACCAAGGAACTCAACAAAACAGCTCACCCTCTGTATTGTTAAAGCGTGTGTAAAGCTTTTAATACCCTGCACGTGGGGTACGTGGGATATTACGTACGTGTGGCAAGTTCAAAGTTTAGATGTTGAAGATACAACAATGTTAGGCATTAAGTTGCTTTTGTGGTTGACCCAGCTATATGCTTATGTCCTTAGTAGAAACTTCAGCTTGAAAATCCCAAGATTCGTTATCGGATTTGCAAGTTTGTATGTACTTCAAATAAAATAGATCGATCTTATACATACTAATGGTACGAAGAAATGATTTCAACTCCCAAGAGTGCAAAACACAAGCAATAAATAAATTAATTTGTCTTTATTTATGCGGACATGGCTCTAAAGCAGGAGCATGCAGATATCTCTAGTATTTCTAGTCCTACAGTTTATTGTCAATGCCGAACGATGGTGTCTTTAAATAATAGAAATTTACTCAGGCAATTAGCGTCTATTTGCTATCTAAACGAATGCTAGTCTAATGCAGAAGTGTTGCAAAGTGCAATCGTACAGAGAAACACTTATGATAAACAACAATTTAAATTTGGTTAAAATTTCAATACGATATACGGCTTATACGGAATGCTTGTTTCACGTTGTGGCGATATATTTTCGAAAAAGCAACAAATTAGAAAAAACGTTAACTAAGAGCAAGGAAGAAAAGGTTAATCGTATATTTTCCTAAGCCTAGATACCTAGTGAAGCTATACAAGAAAAGCATTGACATCAATATCTCAGATTAGTATCCAAGTCAGATAGATCACTATATCCCGCATGCTTAGGAAACAAAATTCTGCTGGCAATCGCATAATGCAAATATAGAATGTTTAAGATCTCAGTTAGTAATAAGTTTAATCCAAGATGAAGTCAATCAAGAGAATTCATGTTTTTTTATCCTGACATAAGAAACTGTTTCTAAAAAATTTTAGAATAGTTTAGGTCGACTAAAAATTATGTTTTCCTAAAAGCTAAGAATGCAAAAATCAGCAAATTAGCGAAATATTGTCTATAGTGAAAAGCAAATTCTTATACTTCAACATTTGAGATAATCAACAAGCGATCATCTAAATTTTGCAGTTAAAAATGTTGTAGTGTAATCCACAGTCGGCCATCTTTGCGATCGTCTACTTTTTGTCTTTATACATGCATCAATGTGTGAGTGAGCGTGTAGTAGTGTTCGTTTGCAGCAAGGAAAATTTTTGTCGTCTTCGCCAAAAGTTTCATCAAGTTTCAACTGATGCGAGCGCCCTAAGAAAGCCCCAAGATAAAGTGGGCTGCTGTTACCTCTCTAAGATAAAGTATGCCCCCATTGAACTTTGCATACACATACACAGCAATAGCGAGACGGACATATAAGCACACATATACACACACACACACACACACACACACACACATGCGCATCAGCTGCAGAGCTGCTGTGCGGCAGCGTTAAGTGGCGCAACCCAGGCTCATTGCCGCACGAAACCCCTCTGTGCCTAGCAATTTGGACAACATTGTCGTGTCAGGCATCGCTGTATGTGCAACCGACCAAGTTCTGTTCTTGGCTTGGCGCTGCTGTCAGTCCTCGGGGACCTGGCATTGTATGACACTGTTTGTTGCCACTACCACTCGCCCCCAAACCCCACACATGGTATACGCCCATTGCTTGGTATTCACCTTAGTACGCCCCGTTTTTACGGTAACGCTTCAATTTTTATGGCTTAAGTTGTTGTAAATTTTGTTAGAAAGAAGTGAACTTTTCTCTCATTTTCCATTTTCTTTGCAGTATTTTACTTTTTTTTTTTTTATTTTGCATTCCATTCATTTGACTTGGTATCGTCGTGCCATCTACCATTTTCAGCTTTAATACTTGCTGGGCACCACTTGCCAACAGACTGTAATCGATACGGTGGCCAGAAAAACCAGAACTACTTCCAACTTGCCACAGTTCCCCCCGCCCACTGCATCGGCGTGTCTGTTTGCCTTACTATCTTCCGTGCTCCATTGATGGTTGTTCTATTAGCTGCTGCCCGTAGAGCAGAAAATTTAATACTGTTTATTTACACAATTTTATTGGGTCGGGTTTGGGTATGGTAGGTGGGAGGTGGCGACTGTTGCTGTTGTTGTTGTTGTTGTGTATGTGTTTGGCCTCAGTTGCTCTTTGGGTTCTCCCATGCTTAAGGTTACGTAATGTTTGCATTAATGTTTTTTCGATAGTTTCCTACTCTTCGGTATATGGTGGGTTTCGGATATGGATATGGGTATGGGTATGTGTATGTTGTTAAATGTGTGGGTTCTCTAGTTATGTGGCTTGCAAGTTAAAATGTTTCGCGGGAACCACAAGCACGCATAGATTCACACTGTCTCGAATGCTTGAGTAACGCTAGTTCATGCGTAAGAATAATAAAATTTTAGTTGAATTCGTGATTTTGGTAAAAGTTCCGTAATAATCGGCTTATGAGCTGCTTGTGTGGGAACAAATAAAATTTTTGTTTGGACTATAGCAGTGGGGTTTTGTGTTTGAATAAATAATTTTATATTTTTGTGCTATATATGAAATATTTGCATTAATGAGTGTAAATAATTATTCAAATATTCTGTTGTTTACAATTCGTTTTCGCATTTGCATTGAGCTGTGGTTTCCAGTGGGAAACAATTCTTAAAGGCGGTTTGTTGACTACAATTTTAATTTTCGAAAATCTACAACTATTTTTTATATATTTTCAAAAGTGTTTTTTTAAATTTTCGATTTTTTATATATATACTTAAGTAAAATATCAGAAGTCCAGTGTACAGCTTAGGTTAGGCATGGTTTCATAGGTAGCTTTATCAAAGCCGCAACTTGCCAAAAGATTCCTAAGTTTTATGGCATTTCTTCTACGAGAGTAGAACTGTAATATATATAGTTGAAAGGCAGGCTCTCAATTTCATACAAATTCCTGACGCAATCCATTCAGCACACGCACAATGCAAGTGTCTTAACTCCCACATATGCACATTCTTTTGCTGATTGCACTTTTTACTCAGAAAAAATATGGTTTTCTTGTATGAGTTTTGTCCGTCTCTGAACGATACTATGAGCTCTGCTTGACATTTAGCTGTTATAGGATATACGTTGAAGTAGTCTCATCGAATAAATTTACAAAAGTATTTACCTGTATACAAAGATTGTGGGCATCGTCGGTAGCGCTCAGTGAAACAGTGGTGCATTATCCTAGCACTGGCATAGCTAGCAAATAAACGCAAGTAAACGCTATTAACCTAGGAAAATATCTATTATTTAAAGGCAACTTTCGGACTCGGCTATATAATGTAGCTCCCAGTTCGCTTCGATCAGCTATTATAGGGATTTCTTCATTTTTCGCCTTTGGAGCGATAACCTTAGTCAAGCGGAATAAATTTATTTTATTTATTTTACAAAGATTTGGTTCCTGTGTATCCATTACTTAAATACTGAAATTTTAACTTTTTATAGGATACATTTTATTTTTACTCAAGGAGCTTTGTTGACATCTGGACGTTTATGTAGGAAGAAAACCAATTCCCACAACAGCTAGCATTTGATGTGACAAAAAGTAAAAGGTCATATATTGCAAATTCCCAAAATGAAACCATTTTTTCTAAAGGTTTTGTGTGTGATAATATATTTTCAAATTAAACGCGTTTTGGTGAATTAAAGAGAAGAAAAATTAAATTATTTTATTTGCAACAAATGAATATATGTATAAACAGTTTTAAACGAAACTAACTGACGCAATAAAAAAAATATAGAAAAAACATTCAAAACAAATTTGCATAAATAAATTCTTTGCAATTCGATATAAAAATAATTAGTAAATGGATGAAATAAAGCTAATTAAAACTACACCTATCAGTAAACAACCAAAAATGTTTAAGTTCTCCAATCAAGATCGTAATTCTAACTTTCAATTACAAAATACTGGGTTTTTCAATCAACCAAATGGAATATTAATAGATGCTTGTTGTCATTTATTAAAGAAATTTAAAAAAAAGCAAAACTAAAACTAAAAGATTCGCCGTAATTTCACATCAGCACAACAAGTGAATTCTCCTAAGCAATGAAAATATTTGAATCATTTTTTTGTTCTTATTAAAGCAACGTTATGATGAGAATTAAATAAGTTATTATACAATATTATTGTATAATTTAATACGAGAAGTCGTCAAATGTTTGGATGATATAGACCTAAGCCGCTTCAGCTCTGTTATAAGATGACCATTTTCTAGAAAGCCCAATTTTCTTAAAAAATATAATAATTTTATTTTTACAATAAAAAAAAACAAAATAGAAATGAATCAGTTTATTTTATATTTTTATTTAATTTAAAAAACCTTCTAAGTTATGAGGCAAATAAAAACCAGTGTCATGCAGATATCAGTCTGGATATAGATATATCAATCTGAAGGGTCGAAAACTAAAAATAGATCTCTCCCATTTGTGAAAATCGTACAACAAGTATTTAAATTTAAGCTTTTATTACTTAACTAAAGAACAATTTATTTATTCTATGGATGCTCATATCGTTGCGACGTAGTTGTTTTGAATCGCTGAGCTGACTTAGAGCTGTTGAAATAACTTACCCGTTTTTGTTTATTGTCTGTTTGCTGCTTTTCAATGTGTATTTTTCATTGTAAGCTCTACGATATCTGAATACCATCTTCAAATAAAATATGAAAATTATCAACTGTTCTGTGGATATCAGAAAAAGTCAAATAAAAAGTGAAACAGCTTATATGCAGCTTGAGGATATTTTAATAATTATTTTTCATAGAAATGATTTTATTATTTTGAATCACATGAACAAGTTGAGTTGCTGATATTTTTCGTGCCTCCAAAAACATGTTTTGCGCAGTACATTTTCCGCAGCGTTTTCTATTACCACATTTAATTACCTTCAGGGGGTGCCTTGTTGCTTCTTAAAAACTCTCGCATAAACCTTGGACTATAACTTATTGAAAGCTTGTGGTGTGTTTGGTTTTAGTGTGAAAAATACAGTTTAACAGTACATTTACTTGGAAATTTATGAGTTTATAAACAGTATCAGAGGAAAACACATCCACACATGCCAAGGGGAAAAAACAACAAACTCACACAATTACATGCGAGTACAGGGTTTTCCATTTCAGGACTAACATGTGGCAGGCCTGCCGCCAGCTCTCCGAATTCGCTGTGCCACGGCAAATGCTTAGCATGCCATAAGGAGTGCTGCTTAGATTATTTAATTTGCACAGCAGGAAAACAACAACAGTTGCTAAAGCTGCAGGATTTGGGTTTAACTAACCAAAGGAATTTTTATTGTTGGTTTTAGTGTTGTGTCGATGTTGTTGTTGCTATTATATTATGTCTGCTGCTTAGAAATGGTTTCATGCGTTCAGAACAGCTGGAAATATTTCTATACATAGTATATAATCTATCACCTATCGTTTTTGTTACTTTTTATGCACATTAAAATAAATCTATGGTTGTTCTACTAAATTTTCCAATAGAGTTTTTATTTCTAGTTACAAATGGCTTTATATCGTCTATTTTATGTACTAGACAATTGCATAAACTATTAAGCAAACTGCATATAGAGTGCAGGGTATTGAATATTATTTAAAATGTAAATTTATTGGGCTTGTTTATTTTTAGTGTTTCGTGTTTTTCCATGTTTTTTATTTGATTTTTTTTCTACAAGTGTCTTGCGTATGCAATTTATGCCAAATCACGTATGACATGACGGAAATTCTATAAATAATGCACGACCGAGTGCAACAGCAATCAAATTCAGTGGGTGAAAAAACCATCACCCGCCTTTCTCCAATGGATGTATTTTGGAGTAAAAAATGGTGAAAAAATGCATTGACGACAGTCAAATACACTGCAGGCACTTAATTAAGTGTAAGCTATGTACATTTTGGCAAGAATTAATTTATGGCGGTCGCAGATCTAGAAGCTCGATGAAAGCAGCTTAAATTGTTGTTAAAAATTAAAAGTTTTTCAAGAACTTCACTGTCTTGTCTCTGTCTGTCATATACTGTGCCGAAATCCCTTATACCCTACCATCACAGGTATAGTGTATAAAAAATAACGATTATGCAGCTGTGGGCCCTTAGATAAGTAAAAACAGAGCAGCTGGCGCTGTCAAGCGCCAATGGGCGAAATGCAGCTAGAGCGTTTAGATGTGCACAGTGGCCCAAATGCAAAGAAACTTGAGCATTTTTAATAATCACAGCAATTTTTTCGTAATATAGATATTGAGATTTATGCTTATATGTCTAAATGTAAAAAAATTAAATATAATTTATTAAAATTCGCAAAAATCCAATAATTTTAGTTCTATATTTTAAAAACGATTTTGATATCAGAGAGAGTTTGATGAGGTATGGGTTAAATCGACTTCTTCGGCGCATTTATTCTATTATGTCCAAAGGTAAATGTAGAAAAATATAATATAAAAATTTAGTTAAGGTTCCATGTTTTCAAAGAGCTTTCTCAATTAGGTGGACCGATGGTGTATGGATTAAAATTACTTCTTTTGCGCAATTATGCAGAATTTCAAACAATAATCGTATACAACAATTAGAGTCTTTTTTTAACATTTTTGTCGAATAATTCGTAATCACATTACTCAAAAAATCTTTAAACATCTGTTAGAAGTTAATTGGGTTGTCTTGTGATGTGAAAGAATTAAGGTATTTCCCTTGACTACTCTGTCATTGCTTCGAATGTGTCCGCGTCCAATTAGTCACCGGATTGGGCTCCTTGTGACTTTAGTGTCCGCAATATGACTCGTTTAAGAAGATACAAGCTGAAACCAGTATGCTATGAAGGGCATACCGAAAGAGAGAAGCTTTCTAATTTCTCTGATAGTTGAAGATTGACTTTAAAGCGGATAGAATATTTAAAGGGCTTGAAAAAAAAAGTTTACTTCGGTAGAGTATTTGCCTCTAAACCAAGCACTGGCATAGCTACCAAGAAAGACGCTAATTGCCTAGGTAAATCGCTATTAAATATTGTCACCATCTTTCAGATTTAGCAAAAAACTCTCGATGCATGTTTTGTCTTATGTGATCAGTTGAATTCAAAATTATTTTGTGAAAATTTATTCCTATGTCCAAAACGTAACTATGAAATTTGACTCGATTTGTAATAAATTTTTTTTTTCTTGAAAGTAATGGTCACTTTTGTTGCTGCGAAACTGAATTCTCTGTGGTTGTCAAACGTTAATTTAACCTACTTTTAGTCTTTTTTAAGATAGAAATGTACATTTTTTAATTTTCATTTGCATTGATTTTATTTTTAAAAATTCTGCTCTCATATTTTTCACTTGCTAAGTGACACAAATGACATCAGTCCTCAAATTGGACGGGTTGAAAATACCACCAAAATAAGCTCGAATTTTCTTAAATTTCCACTCTAATTTAAATAAAAAAATTAACATTCCACAACGCCTGCTTTGTAAGTTTGAAGTGTTTCAGCTTTTAAGAAATATATAATTTATTTTAACATTATTGATTTTGCTCTCGCCCACTGTGCCATATATAGCTAAACATGCGACCCATAGCTAGAAGCCTATATTCTATGCATATCTGCTTGTGTTTGTATCTGCATTCATGCATATGAGTGTGTGTGTGTGTGTATATATATATATTTTTTGGAGTCCATGTGTCAGTGTGTACATATTTACTTTTTGCCATGTTTGCCAAAAATCTTTAGCCTTTTCTAGTGTTACCTCGTATTACCTACCTTTCCTTAAATATCCATCCACCTGCTCCGTTCGCATCCCTTTCGCCTATTTTTGCCATGTCAATGTCAATGACTGCTGTCATTCCAAAATACATATACAAACATAATACTTTGACCCATTTCATTGCATCAATTTGAGCCAATTTCGTTGGCACTTGCTTAAGAGCGTTTTTAGATATTTCTGGCCAATTCTGACAGACTTCATGCGGATCCCTTGAGCAACGGCTTGCAGAGATTCAATATGAGATATTTTGAATTGTTGCGGCTGCTGTTGCCAAGTGATTTATACTGATTTGAATCAGGGCTAAAAGGCAATTTTATTTTATTTAATTTTTTATTGTAAGCCAGCAATTGGTTGGCCATATGGGGCACATACAATACAAATGTTGGCCTAGTCTTGAAACGTGCTTATTGAAAAAAAAATATATTATTTAATTTATGTATTGCTCTCGATTCTGTAACCATATGAAAATGTAATATGGGAAATATATGATTATATAATTCATTTAATGGGTAATTTATTTTTTCTTTGCAGCTGAATAAAATCTCAATAAATGCGTATGATTGATATTAGGTAAGTACATAATTTGAATATTATATTTTGATGCGCCTAAATGCAATTTTATTGATTTGAGGGCGTGTTGTGGACTTTAACGTGGAGCAATTAAGTTATGTAAAAAATAATGTTTTAGATCTGCGACAATTTAAGCTAGCAAATAGACGCTATTTGGCAAAGTAAATCTCTATAATGAAAGAGGCCGCCTTTGACATACGGCTCTAAACTTTAGGTCCTTGTTCTCTTTAAAAAATTATTAATTTACATATCTACATGCCCCAACTGCTGGATCGAAGACTTAGTCAAGAGGAAATAACACATCTTTCACAAAAACGGACTGCATATGCGAAAGTAGCTTCTTCTGTGTAACTGAGGAATTCAAATTTTTAGATAATAAATGCTTTGTAAAAATGCACATTAACTTTTTATTAAAATAAGTAGGGCAACAATTTTATTTTCATAAAAAAAAGATTTCTTGCTCATATCAATAAGCATTTCGAATATTTGGGACAGTCAAAATTCTCATAGTAGTGTCCCTATATGGGTAAATTAAGTTTTCTAAGTAATTAGACGTTTCTATCAGTACAGTAAGATCACATCATTTACTTAATAAGGAAATAGTATACTAGAAAATGGAGAAGTTATGGGATGAATTAATTCTCCATTATCATCAGGAATTGCTCATGGACGAGCTACAATTGATATGGCTAATTTTTTATTTCTTAAAATTGCGCTTGAATTCCTTCGATTTTTGGAGCTGTAAGTTTTGTTACAGCAGAAATAAATCTATGATCTATTTGAATTCCATAAGATCGAAAATTTTTATTTCTATGATCAGTTGTTATTACAGATGTTCTGCTACCAGTTCTTGCTGGTGCTTTTTGTTTATTACTAAGTGATCGAATTTTACGTACATTATTCTTTGATTTAGCAGAGGGTGCAGATCCCATTCTTTGTTAACTTTTTTTTTTAACTTATTGTCACCTTATTTGAATTCTACCTGGATTTGGAATGATTTTTCATAAGTCAAGAATGAGGAAAATAAAAAAATATTTGGTTCTTCAGGTATATTTCAAGCAATATCGTAATATTAGGGCTTATTGTATGAGCTGATCATATATTTACTATTACAACAGGGAAGCAAAAGCTAATTCAGATTTGGCTATAAATTTCAGTTTTCCGTTCAATTTAATAGAGATATTTCCATGTTGCGCACTTGAAGCAACTAACAGAATAGAGCAGTCGGGCAATATTTTTTTAAATTTAACTTGGAAACTATAAAGAATAATTACAATAAATAAATTATCATTTTATATATTATTCAGTTATCTTAAATGTTTCATTTTACGTCATTACGAAAGAAATGCAAGCGAAAAATGGAAAAATCTACAAAAAAGTAGATTATAACCACATAGACAAGGTCGAGCGCGCATGTTAAGTTCAGGGTATATGTTTCTTTAGATAAAATGTTTAAATTTTCAACATTTTTTCCTTAGTTTTTTGTAGCACTTATACAATTCGAAAATAATGTTCAGACAGAGGTAAATTTCCAACTAATGAAAAACTCTACTAACCTCACATTTGTTGTTTTAGACTTTTTGGTTCGTCCACTAAACATTAAACAAAAGGAATTCCCGTTTCCTATTTGTATTGCATTAAGTGCATTTTATCCATTTTAAATTTTACTTTTGAAATTTTTGTTTCCAGCTTCTAGCAGTCAATTGTATTCTTTCAAATTAGATTCTCCAGCTTTTTTTTGTAGTTACTTTCGCAAAGCACTTTTTCTTATCGTAAGTTTTGTTCCATTTAAACCCTGTAAAGCTGCGGTGATTGAAAAACAAAGTACTGCACTTTAAAGTTAACCTGACTTAGTTTTAAGGTTACTGTAAGCACCATAAACCAGGGTTATCGAACTTGCTTGAAATTCCATTTGATTAGTTGTCTACTTCAGCATTCCTCTTGATTTTTTTTGTTCATTTCATTCCACCTTTTTTTTGGGCCGGCAAGTTCATTTCCAATTTGTTGTACATTTTGGGCTAGCGAATTTGCTTCTAGATTAGGTCATAAAAATCCGCATTAAGCTGTCTGGGAGAGATAACTTGATATGAATTTATTGACATTTGTGTTGGTCAGTGCGGTTAGCATTGTAACTCAATGTGTGTATTTGTGTGTTTCAATGGGTGTGAATGTATACATACACATTTGCATGATTGTATGTGTGTGTGCGGTGATATGCACGCGTGTGTGAGTTGAAGTTTAGCTATTCCTAAGCCATAGCTTTACCCTACTCAATCCCCAAACAATGTTCGCAAGTGACTGCTCATGCATGAAAAGGCCAACATCCGCTGTGGCTAATGTGGCATCGTTTGTGCCAGGTCCAGGCCCCGGAGCTACTCGGCTTTTGCTACGCCCCCAAGCAGACCCTAACCATTCATCATTTGTCCAACGAATGTTTACTACGTCAACGCGGCATGAAAAATACATAAATAAATGAGCTACGTGCCACATCTTTTTGCTGCTAGTCATAGGTACTGCCTGCCTGCCGCCTGCTGCATATAATCAATAGCTGGCAATGATTTATGCAAACAAATTTTTTTTTTTTTTATATGCAACAACAAAGGCAACATTTGAATTTAAATAAAAAGTGTGCGTGAGTGAGTGTGCTGCTTTTGGTGGCAGCCACATGTTGGTTATAACGCTTAAATCTGTGGTTGCGCTTCATAAATTTGTTTATTCATTTGTTTTTGTTGTTGTGTCAGTTGACCATGTTTGTCCTTTAGCTTTGCTGTGGTCAACAGCATTTTTTTTAAAACCGTCTTTTTTTTTTTGTTTTTTTTGGTCAATTATTCAAACCACTTGGCGTGGTGGCATGCAACCAGACAAACCAACAAACCAGCAGGCGTACTCTGGCCGGGCTCTTGCGGTGCCACGAAAATAAAAAAAAACAAACATTGTATATACTTGTAGATGGCAAAAGTAAACTAGCCAGAAAGGCAGCCAAGCAGCAAAACGACAGCATTTAAATGCAGGACGCAGGACAGTAGCACTCGTATATGCTGAAGCGTCTGTTGACTATGCCACTGTAGTACAGTTGGTGTACACCACACAGTGATGTGGCATGTGGCATGGTGTTGAGTTGCGCGTAAATTGCATAAGCTAGGTAAAAGTGTTGCTCGCTTTTGTGCGCTCAGCAACTTTGCCATCAACAGGTTTAACACAAAGTCGGTCAACATGGGAGTACACTGGGAGAAATGATGCAGCGGTTTCTTTTGCTGAGTAGGACATGGAGAGAGTGTAATACAAAAAACAAATTTTTAATATGAATTTGAATTTTAGTATAAAGTTCGCGTAAATATGTACCCGCCCTTGTAATGTATAACTTGGCAATCCAAATTTTGTCTTACAGTTCAAAAATATATATATATATTTTTAAAATATTTTCAATCAACCATATTTTTGCCCCCACGTTTTTCTCTCTGTAAGTTAAAAGCAGGGATTTTAAAGAGCTCATCGTGGTGTGGCATTCTTTGCTGTTTGTTCTGCCCCTTTTGTGTTGGCTTTTGTGGCACACTTTGTGAGCTGCTCAGCTTGCACTTCAAGGCCCCGGTCAGAGCGGCTGTGTTTACAAAGGTGTCAGTAGTCGGGCGGTCATCGGTGCTGCTGCTGCTGCTGCTGCTTGTGTTCCCCTGGCGTGACAGTTGGTCAGTCATAAGCGCCGCCGGCTGTAGCTTTGTCAAGTCGTTGAAGGCCCGCATTAGAAACACTATTCATATCCTGTGACCACATCCTGTCGCCGGCAGCAATGACTGACTGAAAGGCGTACGTACTGAATGACTAAGTGACGTGTGGACGCAATGACCGAAGGACTGTTGTGTACTACTACTACTACTAGTAGAAACGCACTTTACAGCCTACTTATGTCCTCTAGGAGTCTGGCATTGTTCGTCATAGCAAGTTGCTGCACAGTCATTCATATGACTTCTCATGCTCATTCAAGGCATTTTGACGCCATGAAAGGACGCAGGCAGCACAGCGACAGTGCTGCCTAACGAAGCATAAAGTAAAAGCTATATTTTTTTTTTTTTTTACCCCGCACGTATACATCGAGGGTGGGCTGAAAAGTAATGTGGCTATGGGAGAATGATTTTTTAGTTGCATTAAAGCAAATTAAACGCCGTATTTGGGTTTCAATAGCGTTGTGGTAGCGTTCTTGCCTCTGAAGGTCACTGGTTCAATTCCAGCCCGCAGTACGGGTATGCACTGACAAAGCTAGCAAATAAATGGGTGCTATTAGCCTAGGAAAATCTCTATTGATTAAAGACACCGCCGTTCGGATACGGCTGTAAACTGTAGGGCCATGTTCTCTTGGAACATAATCTATTAATAGAGACTTATCCATTGACCGCCTTTGGAGCGATAACCATAGTTAGGGGAATAAATTTATTTATTTCTATTTTTGAAGCTGTTTTTCCCCTAGGATGCAAAGTTCATTTCAGAATTAATTTTAAAGAACTTCTAATGAAATTTAATAAGCTAAATTGTTTAATTTGTTAGTCATAAATCCATTGTTTGAGATCCTAAAAAATAACTTAAAAATGGAAACTAAATGCTTGGATACTTACCCTGTCATATAGGATGCATCAATCTATTATTAGTTTTTCTTTACTTTCCTCTCGTACCGCCAAAGCACGTCGTTCACATAGAAGTCTGGCGTTAAAATGATTTGGCCTTATTCAATAACTTCTCAACCCACTCTCGCATATGCAAGTGTATGTATTCGTATGGCCCTTGCTGTGTGCGTTAACATAAGAAATCAAGCGTAATGAAGCCCAACAGCCGCAATAGCAACAACATAAACAACAAAAGCAACAACAACTACAACAGCAACAACCTGAAAATAGCAAAGGCAGCAAAAGTTCAGGAAAACATTTCTGCCTTCTGTTGTTGTTTTTGTTGCCTTGATGTTCATTCAAAATTCATCCACATTATAATGGATAAGTAGATAGAGGCATTAATGCGCTTAACCACTTAAAGTGTTTTGATGAGATGTGGTTCCGATCTTGCGCCTTTTAAGCGCACCACAATATGGCAATATGGCCACAAGCAACGCCTACTTGGTGCTTCACTGTTCAATTGGTAATTACCAAAGTGATTTGCTGCTTGATAAATCTTTACCAGCGTTTACGTTTATTTTTGTCCTTGATTAGATTTGAGCTGCTTACCGCTCTAAGTGTTCCTGCCGAGCTTACTTGTGTAATAACTCGGCTTGTAATTGGAGAAAAACCTTAATCTCTTCTCAGTTAAGAGGCTTACTAAGTGGCAAGTTATTGCGAAAACTCAATCAGGAAATGATGCAGCTTAGATATGGCTTACAGCGTGGGCTTAATATTATTATTTTTTTTTTTGTAACTTTCTTTAAAGCAATTAATTAGTGAGCTTAGTAGTTGTTGCACCTTACCATAATAACAAATTCGATTGAAGTCCATTAAATAAATTGTATAGATAACTCGTTAAGGCCTTATAACTTATACATCTAAATTCTGTTGGAAGTCTTCTTAAACTTCAATTTTGCGGGCACTTTGACATCATGGTGCTTCCTTAAATGGCATAAGTCCATGTTATATCTATCCTAGGCAAACTATGTTTATCGAATATGTTAACCATTTAGGCAACCTTCAAAATATCCGTTAACATGTGTTCTTTATTATTTTACTTGGGTAGTTGAGGCCTCTACGAAGGCTTTCGACCGGACTCTGTTTTGTGACGTCTGCGTAGTTGTATTCCAGGTCGAGCTGAACTGGGCTTGTTCTTGTAGAACGGTTCGTTTCCAAGTTGCTTTTGCCGTCCTGTTCGTCTGCTTCCTTGGGAGTTACAGTCTAGTGCTATTGGGAAAATGCTGGTTGGATTCTTTCTGAGAGCATGCCCTATCCGAGTCCATTTTTTCTTCCTGATGTACTGAGCTTTGCAGCTCTGCTCTCAGGTATTTGTTGCTGAAAACCAGCAGTTGTTGTGCCATTTTCTTTGTGGTGAGCCATACCATATAGCAGCATGAATTTAACTCCCGCAGTGAAGATACAGAGTTTCGTCTTCCGGATAAACTGTCTGCCTCTCCATATGCGGTGCAATCTTCCGAATCATCTACTCCACCAACGGTGGCAAGGTAAGGAAAGTTTCTTACGAATTCCTTTTCATTCCCATTTATGGTGATGTTTCCTTGGCTGAAGTGATTGAAGCGCATTGCTTTTGGTTTGGCTACATTTATCTCTAGACCAACTCTACTGGCAATTGGTCACCGGTTTATTTTGTATGTCTGCGAGTCTATCAGAAATCAGACATATATCGACAGCTAAGTACAAATACATAAGATGTGTGAATTCAAATATTTCCTATTTCAAATGTAACGTACACTTAGTTTTTAATGTCATCTACAATTGTTAATAACATTTCAGTATAAACATTTCAGTATAAAACTATATTTTGTCAACATCACTGAAATTTCAATATAAAATTTTTTTTTGTTTAAATATATTTTGAAAATTCATTTTAAATTATTTTGCAACAAAACAAAAAATAAAATAAATTCAACACTCTTCTGCCAGCACTTGAGCGTCAGTGTTTATAACAATGTAGAATCCAAACCGTCACGAGAATTTTCTCTTGTCTTCTGCACCAGTTGCACTGGTGCATGGATCGCTTGACATGAGCCTCGTGCCTCCTTATCCCATAAATTAAAAATGCCATCGGATTCTACTGTTGCCAAAGTTCCGTGAATTGGACGAAACTCAATGTCAGTGTCACTACGTATATATCTTGTAAGCCAGCGAATCCCGTAGAGCAAATAACACCTAAACACAAAATTATCCTTGGAATTTACTGGATTGACGTACTGTATGGCTACTCGTCCTTCAATGATGTCAAGTGAGGATACGCACTCGGTCTATTATTTCTTATCTCTAAAACTTAATACGGTGCGAAATTGATGCATAAGTGGACTTTCATGAGTCTTGTATTCAGTTGGACTGTTCTATAATAAGTAAGTAATAAGGCATCGACTTGCAGTCCCTACCATGGCCGCAGAGAAATCATCGTTGGCATAGTAGCAGCGTTTTGGCAAATTAATAACCATAAGTGGATTTGGTGCGAGTGTGTTCCAAAACTCTAGTGGATCAATTAATTGCGCAAAGAAAATAAGCATTTTTACCAGCATACACCCGTCTGGGGAGCATCGTCCTGACCTTGTGCAACAGGTTGAGTTGCTCTTATTTGACGCGGACGACGATTATTGTTCTTCTTGGCAGGCTGAGAAACCTGCGGCTGCGCTTGGGGAGCTGGTTGTTGGGGTAGTTGATTATTTATTACGCCTTTTCGATCTCTGATCTTTCACCTCATGAGGCATATTCTCCCTTTACCATATGACTATATTTGACAAGGGTCTAAGTGAGCAGCGACTTGTACAACTTGATGGGAAGGAAGATCCTATAGTTTAACCTGATTGTCAATAAAATCGAGAGGCTATATTGAGAAAAAGAAATTCAAAATGTTTCAAAAAATTACGAACTATCTGCGATGGTTCGTTATCATGGCTGTCTTTTAAAATTACATTAATTTTTCGGTTTTATGTATACTTAAATAAAATTATAGTGAAATTTGATTTCAATTAAGCACAATGGTATTTCAAATTTCAGAAAATATAACAAAATAAAAAAGTAGTTTTGGTAAAAATCGTACCATTTGCTTTCATAGTATTCAGCTAAAAATTTGATGACATTCGGCAATACTTTTGATAGCACTTTGGTTCAGGTAACTAGGCATGTGTTCCAAACCATATTGAATAACAAACTTATAATTACTTTGCCGGGTGAAATTAAACCACCAACTTTTGGCTCGAAGCTCGAGTGTGCTATCAACTGCCACAACTTTATGCCAGTGTACTATAGTATTGTACAAATCCAAATTCTAGTTTAAGTTGTACAATCGCCGTATGGATCTATTAACGTGTGTGCCACTTAAAGGATTTGTGAATTGTAAGCACTAAACTTTGCCTAACAACAGAATTGCCATGATAAGATTTGATTTTGCAAAGAATTGTTCTCTTGAACACTCCAAGTAAAGCTGTAGGCAACCGAGACACAATCCATGTTTCTGCTTCATATAAATGCACGGGCAGGATAAGCGGTTTGTAGAGCATTAACTTTGTCAATCGAGAAAGTGTAATACCTGCGGTTCTTCACTTAATTTCCAGATTGTTATTGTTGTCGTTGCAATATTTTATTTTGACCATTTTGATCTTCTTCTGAATGGATATCCTAGAGCTGCATTAGTTCATTGCTTATAAAGCTTTCACAACAGATTCTAAAGACGTTGTAGTAGTAATTATTTATAATTACTGAATACACATGCCAAAGTATATAAGACAAGTTTTATATCAGATATATATAAATTTATTCTGCTTGACTATGGTCATCGGTGAAACATGGAGATATTCGTATTATTAGCTGTTCGAAGAGAACAGGCATCAACAATTTGTGACCAAATGAGAAAGGAGTTGTCTTTAATTAATAGAGATTTCCCTTGGTATATAACATCTGTTTATAGAGTTTAGAAGCGAGACAGACTTAAAGTGCAAAATTTTGCAAACTCGCTTAATTACGAAAAATTATTCGTACGAAAATTGATACTTTTACATTTAAAATTCACAGTAGAACGTCAGGGCTCAATAATATCCTAACACTGCATTGGCTCACATTGAAACCAATCAATTTTTTATTATTACAAAGGGAGCCATAAGCAGCATCAGCTTGATAGATCTGCTTAATACACTGTCAGCTTGCCTTTATGAGAATAATAATATCAAATGATAATGCTCTATAAGCTTAATAGCTGCCTAGAGATGCAATACAACGCACAAAATCTACTCCTAACTTTAATGGCTTACATAAGCCAGTAGTAGCGTATGCGCCACTGGGCGTATGAGTAACAAAAACCTAATTGCCATAAAAATAAAAATTGAATTGACGTTTTTTAGAAAATCAAAGACAAGACCAAAAGGCTGGAAGGGATAACGTGGCGCGTGTGCTTTGTTTGTTGTTGTTGTCGTTTTTGTAGTGCTCTTGGTTGATTTGTTTGTATGCTTTCCTCGTGGCCTCTTGCTTTTGACATTGTTAAAAGCAGGACACAATGCACACACACACACACACACACACACAGACACATGAATATCAAACAATAACGACAATGATAATAAATATAATAATAACAAGAGCAACAACAACAGCAATAACATTGAGAGCACTTTAACTTTAACAAAAAATGCATTGGACAACGTAGATTTTGTATCTTTTAGGTTGTTCATGTTGTTCTGCTCGCTCTACTCTCTATATAACGTCATTGAAATTGACTTCATTATTATTTTATGGTCCTTAGAAGTTGACTTGGATTTTTTTTTATTTTCATTTTGCTTATGCTCTTTATCAAATCCTGGCATATCTCTCTGTATGCTTGCTTGAGGATTTCCTTGGACGTTTTTGGTTTTTATTTTTCTTGTTTTACCACTAAATGGCACAGTGGATATCAAAGTTTCTGCTTATTAAAACAAACCCTCAGGCAGTTTTTAATGTCGATATATCTTATTTTATATACGTAGATACTGCCTTACTCATTGTATATGTAAATAATTGTCTGTACATGGGGGAGGGAGGCAGCTTAACTTTGCAAAGTCAAAAAGTGCTCAGAGCCAGAGATCAGCTCATCAGGCAGTTTTGGGTTACTCGCATACGAGATAAAGTGAAAGTAAAAGCCAGCGCCCAGACAGTGCGGTTGCCAGTGCTCCAAGACAACTTGGCGCTTTCTAAGTAGCTATCACCCACACTCTAGGAAAACCCTTAGCTGTCACTTTGCATTTAGCCATTTTGCTTTTGTTGTTTTGGCATTTGGCGGCGGGTGACCTTGCTCTCATTTTCCGCAACTCTGTGGTTGACATTATGCGATAAATTTTTTATCACCATTTTTGCATGGCAATTTAAATCGTTTTTATCAATTCCGTTTGTTTGCCGTTTGCAGTTAAAAATACTCGACCATGAAATGCTCTACTAAAAGTTAACTTTGGCAACTAGTTGCTGTGGGCACTATGCTTTTTGAGGCAGTTTGATTAAGGAAAGATATATAATTTAAGTGGTTATTAGATTTTCAATTTTAAAAAGTTTGCCTGATATATTTTGATTTTGTGGGCCTCTGTAACGGGAGTGGTCGCCCTTTAATCGGAATGTTGGTGGTTCGATTACAACCAGCAGTGGTATGGTGACCATACTCAAGGCGAATAATTTTTGAAAAAATTTTACTTTTTACATTATTTATTTATTTGCTTAATGCAAATCATTTGAAACATGATTGGCAGCAAATTCTTTTGAAAATTTTCCTTTTCACATAAATTTAACTTTGTTAAAGTTTAAGATTAGGCAAGAAATAAACAGGAACTATAGTGCTACAAGATTAAACTATTCTTTAATAATTTTAGTACTTCTTTTACAGCTTTATAATGATCGAACTAAGTATTTAGCTAAAAATAAAATTACAGTATATTAATTAAATCGAAATACCTTTGTAAGTTTCAATAAATTCGATGTTATTTTATTTCAAAGAATATACCATAGAATGCAGGCCTTTGAGTTATTAGTTTCCATTCGACTTCATTTCAGTCTTCTGCAATGAAGTACCTGACTTGTATTAAATGTATTCATAATAATGTACCTACTGTTGCTTAATTTTTTGTCGCGATAACTACTTTTTTAATAAAAACTAGGGGGCTTCGCCAACCCCATTTACACATTTTTTTTGAATATCTCTGAATATTTATCTTGAGGCGGCAGTATAATTTTGCCTTCTGACAGTAGGAATATTTTGTTGCCTACATTTTATTTTCGAAAGTAAAGGCTTTATGATATTCACACTCTTTCTTCATATCCCCTATATTGAAATATTATACTTGTTTTAACTGCTTCATACAATCCTTAGATTAACTTCTGCCTTTTGGACTTTACTTTTTTGTACGAAGCCAATGCACGATTTCTCTTTTTGTGACTGTGCTCCCTTCAAATATCTAACTTTATTATGATTTCTTTATTTTAAAAGTTGATTTTTGCCTAGTTTTTTACAAGAGCATTTTCTTTTATCTATTCTTTTTTCTCAATTAACATTTTCTCTCAATTTATAATTTTTTGTATATGTTCTCATATGCCAATTTTCGTTCTTTTAGATAATTATTCAACTTTTTGCTACCCATTATATATCACATATATTTTATATATAAGATGTGACCGATGTTAGAAAACCTTTGTATACAATAGAAATATAACAAATAAATATAATTAATATAATTAAAAAAAAAAATGGAAATTTTGAAAATCTTTGCTAAGTTCTGAACTGTATAGAACAAACAATCAGTCCACAACATAAACTTTTAACTTTTTAAGTCAAATAATATTTAAAATCTTTAAATGTGATTAGTTTTGTTAAAAAAATAACCATTAAATTTAGTAGTAACACAGAAATTATACACAAACTTAGTTTTAAGTGGTAAGTTTTCTTGTCTATTTTTTTAAAATTTTTTTTTAATAATTATATATTCGACGTAGTAAAGATTCATTATTTTTGTATGAAATTAATGGTCTTAATTGTTTTAGTTAAAATGATACCATTTGGATCACATATTTTTTTTTTTTGATAATTTTCTTTATTTATAGAGGCTTCTCATTATTATAACAATAAGTTTACAAATCTTAACAGTTACTATGACAACTGATATGTGTTTGTGAGGCCCTTGAGTTGGCATGTCGTCTAGCTAGCCGTGTTAACTCCCTCGCAAGGCTATTTGGATGGGCATCAATTTCCTGTGATATTTTTTCATTTCTTGCGCAATTTCGTCTCTGTCCGGAAGTTTGAATAAATAAATATATATAGTACGAACGTACCACACTGCGAAGGTGATGGTTCTCAGGATCTTCGATTGGGCTCTTTGAATGAGTTCCACACTGTTGTTACTGGCGTTCCCCCAGAGTTGGGAACTGTAAACCATAAACCGACTATCCAGATCGGTTTTAAGACGGAGTTATAGAGCAGGACCTTATATGGCAGTCTTAGCGGCGAGCGTACACTAAGAAACCAAAATATGCGTCGTTTTGTTCGATAACTCGTTGCCATTTTGAAGGTAATTTCATTGTGGCCCTCTCACAGAAGCCCTCTATTGCTATTGGCAAAAAATTGAGACATTCGATTTTCAGAAGCCTCTCTCTTTAAGCGAATTTATTTATCATTATTTTTTGTAGGAATTTTTAATATTAGTCTTTTTTCCTAATTAATAACTTTTTGTATACAAACACTTATACAACATAATTGTAGTTATCTAGCAACTAACTCAGCAACAAAATATAAGCAAATAAAAAATAAATAAATAATATTTCTCCGAATTGTATTAGAAGCTCTGCACTAACTTTGCTTTTTAATTTTTGTACACGGCTGTACTCTTGCACTTATTGCTCTTTCAGAATTTTTTTTGCTGTACATTATTAAAATTTTGCAAATTTTTTTAGTAAAATAAAAATTTTTTTGACGAAATTGAAGGGTAGCGCATTAAGTCTACTTTTGAACTGCTACAAAATTTTTTTTTGTTTTGCAGGAAGCAAATAATATTCATTGACAAAGTTTTGCGCTTATTCCACTTTGTCAACTTCACTTTAAGCTGTTTGTTATGACATTTATAGTCTTAGAGAATGACAGCTAGGTAATAGGCGCCCTCTCTTTTATGTACAACAATTTTCTCACCCATTGTGCATACAAATATTTATTTATATATATAAAATTTATTTATTTTTCTGTTTGGTCAAATTCCACTTATCAACTGAAGTGCTCTTACCAACAACATACACTTGACAAAATTTTGAAATGTGTGTTCATAACAGCAAAACAATAATAATAAAGTAAAAAACAACAACAAAAACAAAAAAAAGCATTAGCTTTTCGTGCGTTATCAATGCGATTAAAAAACAATTACACTTGTGGCATTAATGGCACATGGAGTAGACGGCACTTGTGGCAGCAACAACATCAAATACTATAATAAACAAGATCAGCGAAAAAACATATCAGCTATCTTTATTATTTTTATTTGTTAAAAAAAATTTTCGAAGTTATTGTTGCATTTTTTCAAAATCAACACACAGAAAAAAAAACAAATTTAATTTGTTTACTTTTGCTGTAGAGAGAGACTGGCAGGGCGGTAAATAAAATAAAAAGTGGGCTAAGCAGCATACACCACATCAAAAATAAACAAGAAATGGAAAATTGATTTTCCAAAATCAAAATAAACATATAGAAGGCGTACATTTTTTTTATTTATTTAGTGCACAGCTTGTTGCGTTTGGAGTTGGCTTTAAAGCAATTGATTTAAATTAATTGCCAATTTAGGTTAAAGCAAAAGCAAATCAAAGCGCCTTCGATGGTGGCACATAACATAATAGCTCTTGTAGGCGGTACTCAAAAAAATAAAATAAGATTCAATGTATTCATACCTATATACCATTTAATATATAAGAAATATATATATTAATGTGTGCAAAAAGAGTAAGACTTCTCGTATTATTAAAATGATGTTGTGCCGCTCATTATGCGCAGCATTGCACAGTGGGACGAGGTGAGTGCGTTTGGTTGAAAAAAATTTGACTTGAGAACCATTTTTGTTTTAATGAAATATATCAAAAGTAAAGTGTTGGTTCAAAATATCTAATGAATGGGAAGTGACCGAAATGACTTACATATTACAATCCAAGGTGTGTTGATAACCCACCCAATCTGTTCAAAATGTTTTGCGGCTTGAATATTGCTTCCAAGCGGCGTTGAGTTTTCCACAAAGCAGCCAATTGTAAGCCAGAAGAAAACCCACGCAAGTTGGCTTAATTATAAAATTTAATTAAATATTAGCGAGTTTCAAAGTACAATAATTTTTCTGAAAGTTTCAGAGTTAGGTAAAAGCAGAAGATCTTGATCTTTCTCTTTGATTGACGCAGCTCAAATACAAGGAATCTATTATTTTTGCATGAAACTTTGAAATATACATCTTCAAAGGATAGGATCGTTCTATTAGTTTCGATGAATTCTAGATAGAGGGTGTAGTCGAAAGAAACTCATTATTTTTGCATGGAATTGAATGCTTTAATTACCATAGTTATAAAGATCCAATTTAGGTCAACTATCCACCGTTTTGTTTGATAACTTTAAGTGTATTTATCACCAGTAAAATTATTCACCATGGACAGGAAAAGATAGATGGTAATCACTTGGTGCCAGGGCCAAACTGTTCGTTAGAAGAACCTTTCAACCAAGCTCCCGAAGCTTCTGGCGAGTCGTTAGTGAAATTTGTGGCCTTGTGTTGTTCTAATAGAACACAATTCCTCTACAATTGGCCAAAGCTGGCCGCTTCTGCAATTGCTTGCTTCTGACGGTCCAATTTTTAATATTACAGTGCCGAGTTGGAGTAGTAGATAATTCGCTGATAGTAGATAATTCGCTGGTAGTAGATAATTCGCTTACAAAACAAAAAATATCAGATAAATTGGATTTCAAGTAAAATTTATTTTCACGTGTCTACTTTCTTACTTTCAATTCAGTCTTTTATTATAATTGTTATTGGCTAATAATTTACTTTAGTTTAAACAATTATTAAATAGCAAATGAAAAAGGGGGTTATTCGCAGTTAGTTCGATTAACACACAAAATTATAAGATAACAAAATAAATTGAAAATCTTAAATGAGAGGCGAGCATATAGAAAACCCCTTTCAAACAAACCACTACAAGAATAAACCAAATTTTCCTACAAATTGATATTTAAATCAACGAAAAACCAATTGAGAGCACTATGACTTATTTATTTATTGATTTTTACAATTTCTTTTATTTGCAAAAAAAAAGTTATTGAGTTTGGTGTACAAAATATTATAGATACATGCATTTTTGCTGCTTAACAACTAAAAAATTAAAATTTTTAAAGTATACAGAATTATTTATTTTATAAATGATTTAGAGTTTATAAAAAATATGATTATTTTCTCAATACTGCGCATACACTTGCTTATGAACAGAAAATTGTCTCTAAAAATTATCATTTTTAATCGTCTGATTTTTTGGAACGATTTATCAACTGTTGCACCACTGTACCTTCATGTCGTCTCCGGCAGCATGGTGAGCAATAAGTAAAAGGGAAAACTTATCAATGAATCACCGGCAACAACAACAACAACCAGAGCATTTGATTGATGATTTGTTGTTGTGCATATGTGAGTGTGTGTAAATGATATACGCCAAAAGTGGCTTCTTTTTGCTAAGGATTAGACGCCTACGCCCAGCAGGGAAGCTGGTGGAGAGCAGAGCCTAACATCAAGGCAGTAGAATGAAGCATACATCTTGGCTGACAGCAGCTCTAATGTTACCACTACTACACTGGAAGAAATGAAAAAAAAACACTATGAGAAACCAGTTGTTGATGAGGACCTGTGATTTGTTTTTGAAAAACTTGAATAATTAGTTTTCAATAATCATGGAAAGTCGAACCTTTCTAAATGAAAGACAAAATTTCTAAAGTTAATCATTTTCCATTTTATTATAAATAAGAATAGCTCTTTTGCTGTCATTAAAGTACGTAAACATAGGAAGCGTAGAATAATTATGAAAAGGCAAACATATTATAAAGGAAAAGTAAGTCCTTCTATATAATTATAAATAGAAATTTTGTACTTTATGTAACTAATATACGAAACTATCGGCAGCGTAGAAGTAGCGTACTCACTTTTATCTCTTGAAGGTTCCAAACGCTTCCAAAGCACCAACGTATTTGCAAGAATCCGTTATTTAAATACTCTACCGCTTAAGTACTCCGCCATTTGGGTTCCTCTGGTTCTCTCCTCTACTCTCACCTTTAAGTGACGATTAAAAATGATTAGTAAAATGGCAAATTGAGTAAATAGCAATTTATAAAAAAAAAGAGATCCCTCTCACTTGGCATAACGATAGATTGTTATTAGTAAGATAACAAATTAAGTGGATAGTAAATATACTATAATTACTTTAAAAATTTGAAATTGATTTATTTCATTCAAAGTCTTCGAACTCGAGTCTCTGACAAAAAAAGAAAATACTGTAATATTTGGTTTTTTTATTTCGAAAAACTTCTTTTTCAATCCAAAAACAAGACTCCTAACGAATTTTGCACTTTTTGTTAAAATCTTGCCTGAACTCAGTTTATTTTTCGTTCAGTGTACACATATGTGCACGTCACATATGCATATGGCTGATGTGTGCGTTTGTCTTCGTATGTATTAGTGCAATATTAGTAGGACTAAAGCAGATTAAAAATGAAAAGCTTGCAAAAAGTTTGCCACCCGCTGCGCCTCCTGCTGCTGTGTGGCTGCCCAAAGCTTAAGCTATAAGTCAGCCTGACACGCCCCTTGCTACCCACTTAGCCCTTTTTCGATATAAGCAACCGCTTTTTTCGTCTGCCATGTAATACTGCTTGCCGCTGCTTGTTTACCTACGGCAAACCAAAGGCATCTGCTGCTGTCTTTTGCCATTTCCTGCACCCTGCTGGTACTCACTCGTCTTCGCAGAGTCTCTAGCTTCATCTTCGTTTTGCGCACGTTTCAGCTATTATACTTTTATTTTAGCTACTACTTCGTTTTACTTTTAGCCATCTTTGCTTGCGATAGACCAAATGTTTACACATACACGCGATTTTCCTTCTTTTTTTTGAACAATTCATCAAACGAGCTAAGCGTGCGCAAAAAAAAACTTTGACACTCCACGTTTGTGTTTTGGATATCATCAACCCACAACAACAACAAAGGCACCAGCAATACCAAAAACTTTGGGGCTGTCGCTTCCATATCAATCATCGGCGCTATGTCGGCAATATTCTTATTGACTGTGAGTTGCTTTTAATACCCTACTGCGGAGTTTATAGGGTTAGATCTAGTAGTGAAATTCAGGCTCTACCCCTACAATTTTCAACTAAGAAAATTATTTTTGAAGAAATTCGACAGTACATTTTTTATTATTCATAAAATTATTTATTTTTCAATGCATATTAATTTTTTTCCAAAACGACCAATGCTTCGCATCATAAATAGTTAATAATAAATATATATAGCTGAAAGTGCTTGGTAAGAAAAGGTCAGTACTATATCCAGATTATGTAAATTTAGTTACTTTAAAAAAAATTATGGGATTTTTAAAATTAAAAATCACTGAAATACAAAAAAAAGTAGCTGGAGAAACAGATGACAAATATTTTTTCACAAAAAGAAGATAAAACTGCGTTTTTTTGGTTACGAAATCTTACCTAGAAATCCAAACGTAAGGTGCCTATTCTTACCAGATTTGTGTTCTACACTGCAAAGTACTTCGAAAACGATGCTTAACTTTCCAACGAATTATAAACGTTTTTGACGCAAATAAACATCGATACAAGTATTTAAATCAAGTTGATATAGTTATAGTGTAACTTGTAGTCGAAGTGTATTGTGCGTTGTCATTGTTTTTGGCGCTTCTGCGTTGAGTTTTAAAATTTATTTATTTTACTTTGCATTTACCTGATCGTGTTGAAGGTTAAATAACTCAAATTGGCTACAAATTCAAAGAAATATATACACATACTCAGATACACGCACGCACAATACCCTTTCACACCCATACACAACACAATTTATTTATTTGCGCAAATTGCGGACAACTGAGCTGAATAAGCAATAAGTACTGGAAACCAAAACAGGCTCAACGAATTTAATATACACTTACTATGAATATTTGATTTCTGATGGAAGTAAGGAATGTTGTTTTTTGTTTAATTTTTCCCTATTCTATTCCGGAATTTGTATTAAAAGATCTACTCATTTCTTCAAAAATAAATTTTGGAATTCATTTGTTGCCATTTATTTTTTTGCAATTCTATTCTTTATTTTGCAGAATTTATATTGAAAGATCTGCGGGCTTCTGCAAAAATAGTACTTGGAGAACATATTATTTGATGCCATTTATTTCTTCCCCATTATATTGCAGAACTAAAATTGAAAGATATACGAATTTCTTCAAAAATAGATTGCAATCGATACATGCTTGCTTCTAGCACATATATTCATAAAATTGTTACTCATAGCAATCGATATTTCATAAATATTTTCATGTACTTTACTTTAAATTTAATGAAAAATAACATTGTTCAAAATGAAAAGTCAAAATGTATTTTGCTTTAACAGATAGATTTTTATTTGTTTTTCTGTTTTCCTATTTGAAATCATAAATTTTTGTTATAAATAAATGTTATTACTATTACTAAAACATTAACTGTATTTCAACAATCTAATTGTTTCACCAAGTTTCTCCAGTACTTTTCGATAGAGCATTATGGGAATGTTTATATGCGTATTATGCGTTTGCGGAAAACTATAAATTTTGCGTATTCAAAATGTGGATGTGTACAAACATTTGCGTATTTGTGCATAAACTTTTTAACTTCGCTTAATGCAATAACAACAACAACAATAACATCAATAACCACAGCCACAGAAGCAACGAACAAACAAAATGGCCACAACATATTGTTTGCGGCTATTCATGTAATTTATGTAAACATTTCGTAGCCCTTTTGGTAAATGTGTTTATCGGGTCAATAAGCCGATTGAAAATTAATTACTAATTAAATGCAGGATGGACAAACAATGTGCATACCATATGCTCAAAAGCTTATAATTTAGTTCATCTACGTAATTTAAATTAATTCAATTTTATGCACACCTGCAACAATATGAGAATGTATCAAAATTCCAAAAGAATTTAAGATAAATACATGGCTGGCTGACTTTTAGTTGATTTATAAACTGGGAGAATTTACGAAAGGGTAAAGTGGTGAACGGCCAACGACATGAAGGGAAGGTCAACATTAAATCAATTTTTAAGTGAAGAAGATTTTGTGCACTTAAATGTTTGCAATAGAAATACTATATAGTTGGGGTATACCAAAGTCGTTATTGAGCAGTCTTAATATTTGCTATCTAACAAGATTGATTTTCCTAGAAATATTAACCTGCCTCAAATATCTCGCGGTCTAGCGGAGCTTAAATATACCCGCTTCTATTTCAGTGGCGGTGATACCATTTGGTCAGCTAACACGCCAGACTGGACTTAATATCTTAGGTTACCATCATTGTCAGCGCTAAAGTTAACTAAATTAACCCACTATAAAGTTAGACTAGATGCGTGCAACGCGCTAATTTTGCAGCATTTTAATTACAGCTCGAAAGTGTCACAGGCACTTGATTTATACCGAATGTCAATGAAGTCTGGTACGGGGCAAGTTGCTGCAACCTGGGGTAAGCTTGGTGACAAAAGTTGGGGCAAGATACGCTTAATGTTGCTTTATATATACATACCATAAATTTCAACAGTGTTGCGTGGCAATTGCCAATGTGGTTTGACACTTTATAAAGTCTTTTCATGAAAATTTTCAAGAGCTGCTCGCGCTTGTCCATGATTCTCGACTGAGAGAGGCTTTTCAAAATCATTGAGCATTTGAATTTTGATGGGGTTCGCTGTGTCAGTGTGCGCAGCCAACTGTGCGTATGATTAATTTTAATTAAAAAGTTGCATGCGCCCACTTAAACATTAAATTTTACGCTTAGATCTAAGTCTGCTGCTAAGCGCAACTTTTTTTTTCTAGTACATACTCAATTTATAAATAAACAGCAAGAAAAGTAAAAGAAAAATTTAATCTAGACATTAAAAAGTTTAGCGCGCACAGCAAAGATGTTGCAAAGAAATATGTATCTGCTGCTAAGTACAAAGCAACTGGCGGCGCTAAGTGAAATAAAACGCACTGTAAAAGTGGCCCGGAAAAATATATACATTCGACTCGGCCTGCATTGCCCCAGCTGCGTGCCAAGTACAGTCAAGTTGAGTTCGCCTCTTGGCGATTCGCTCAAAAATGCAATCATTAATTTGGAGCTTAGTACAGCTGCCTGGAAACGGTTACCAAAAGTGGCAAAGTTGGCCCAAGGCTAGCGAAAGCCATGACAGACCAAAGCCCACTAAGCGAAATATGCAAAAAATGTAAATATAATTAAGACCCTTTTTTATAGCACACTTAAAAGAAGGTCTATTAAATGTATCAAGCAACTTGTAAAGCTAAGGTTAAAGTGCAGTTGTAGGTGTCTTGAGTGCTTTAGCTGATTTTTCAATGTCGTCAAATTGCAGTGCATTAATGTAGATATTTTAACTAACTGTGAAGCCAAACGAAGTTATTGAGATATTAAGAACTCGCAGAAATCATGAAGCAAAATTCACACTTTTCTCTGGTACTGTAAGTTACTAAAATTCTGCAAAAATTCGAAATTATATTTAATTTTACGCGAATACAGCTAAGCTATAATAAGCGACTGTAAATTTCTACCGATTAATTTTCGGCTAATCGTTTTAAAGTTTGGCTCATCAAATTGCTAATATAAGACATGCCTCGAACAGGCAAGGGTATATAAATAATGGCGCGTCAAAATGAGTGTGCCTTTGAGACTGATTTTTGTTTTTTTTTTGGTATTACTTTTAATGGTATCCTGCTGCAGTTAGGCAGTGGCAGCAGTTGCTTGACGAAGCATACTTGAATTTCATTAAGCTTAAAAAATGACTTGCTTCGAGACAAGTCTTGGAGCTGCTAGGCTGGCAATTTATATATATACATAAGCAAGCTGAAATCCCTGTTCATTTGTTAGTGCTGCAGACTATACAGCCAGGACTGCAGTTGATGGGCAGCGGTGCTTTGCAGCCAGATTCAGCCATTCAAGCAGTCAGTCAACCCGCTCGTGCGTTAAGTTCCGTATATACTATTTATATATTTTTTATTATGTATTTTGTTGTTATTGTTGCCTTTGTTATAGTTTATTGCTGCCGTTGACGTTACCAACTCGTGCGATGACGCTGATTGTCCAAATGCCATTTTGCCATTCACATTGGCACGCGATCATTAGTCAAGAAACTAGTCACACTGACTAACTCATTCACGCTGCGCTTTCGGTGCTTTGGCCAAATGGTATATGGTATAAATTTCGAAAGTTTTAATATTTACTTGCTGTGTGGTGTATTGTACGCCCAGTGCCCTAAAATTTCGTGCAGCTCGAAAATGTCACTTGATGAAAGTTGAACATGGCAAAGAACTAAACAAAATAGAGAAGTCACAGAACGAAACGACAAATGAATTGCCCTGGGCATCGTATCAACGTAACAGCCAGACGTATACGATTACGTATACGTAATATCAGTTGTAGGTTTTGCAATCTGCCGTGCGCAGACCACACAATTATTCTGTGGCCAGTCCTTTGCTCTCAATTGTTTTTTCGTGCTAGGTTTGTATTAAGTTTTTCCGAAAATTTTGAAATTGTTGTTGGCAAGTTTAACTTTTGTCAACGCCTGACGTAACAATTTAAAAGTTTTGCTGGGTTTTAGCATTCATTAGTTTGTATTTAATTATATAAATTAGTTTTAAGCAAAAATGCTTGCTTGCCAATTAGTTAAGTTCAAAAGTCAAGTTGGCTTTGTTTTGATTGTGTCTTTGTATGAGCAAAAGTTTCCGACACTCATACGCCCTGTTGACCAGCAGCAAGTACAACTTTGTGGCGACATAATTATGTGCTGGCAATTGCAGGCATTGCAAGGTACAAAGAAAGCTCCACAGCAATTGGCAATAAAGTGCAATTGAAGGAAACACGCGGCAAATCAAAAAAACGTGTAGAAAATAAATAAATAAAATTGCGTGTATAAGTGAAGCTTAGCCGAATTTGCAATACTGCTATTTTCTGCAGTACTTTGAGACAACATTTTTGTTTCCGTATATTTTCGATTTTAATTTTTATGCGGTTTCTGAAAATATTTACTTGTTTCGTAATGCTTTTTTGCCTTAATTATTATTATTTTAGTTCAGTTTCTTAGAAATTATTGCATGGTTGTGTTCATTGAAAAGCTTAGCCATTATTTTTTACTTGACAAACTAATTAGAACTTTGAAAACTGAAATTGTTTTCAACAAGTTTTTAAATTATTTGAACAACTTCAAAAAAACAATACTATTTTGTACAAGTATTTCAGTACAAAACTGTACTGTGTGTAAAAAAAATGTAGTAAATAAATAAAAATCAAAAATATACAATACATTTTTCTAATCCTAAAAAAAAATACAAGTTTATTATCTATAAGTTTTGATAGAAAGTCCAATACTTCCATAAAATGAGATTGGTGAGATTGCAGCTCGTTGGCTTTTTATCAAAACAAAGGGGCACCATAATTTTTTTATGGGCTCATATCAGGATTTATATTTAAATTAATATACTTTGTAGAAAAATTTTGAAATATCTAGTATATTTTATATTGCTTTTTCTTAATTTTACATTTTATTTATATTTGATATCATAAAAAAAAAAAAAAAATGCCGGCGCTTCTTCAATCTGGTTTTAGATGATAAAGCTTTGTTAATTAAAAAATGTATTTCAAAAAGCCTGTGTGAAATTTTAATGTACATTGTTTATTTAAATTAATTTCTAAAAAATTAACTAAAACTAAGGACGTGGGCCTAGGTAGCTAGAAACTGTAGTTTCTTGTGCTCTTCGAACAGATATTTATTCAGATATCTTCATACTTCGCATTTGGAGCGCTGACCATAGCCAAGGGAAATCGTTTATTTTAAAAAGCGTCAAAAATGTTATTGTGTAATTTAAATTATGATTTGAGATATAACAGGTTTTGATAAACTTTTTAATAATTTGCTTTGAATCTTATTTGAGCAATCATATTGCTGAAATGAAAAAAGATTGTCTTTGAAATAGTACGGCGTCAAGATTCTAAAAATGCTTGATAAAAGTTGTTAAAAAAACAAAATATATAAAAAGCACAACACTTCAAAAAAGTTAGCTTGATGCTTAAATTTAGCAATCGTTTAAATAAAAAAAAAATTTGCTCTAAGAGTTCAACTAAAGAGCTCAACAAAATCATTGCCTTCCCTGCACTTAATGTACTTTTCAACATAATGAATTATAGAGTATAATACAAAACGGAAAAAAAAACAGAAAACAGCAGTTATTTCAACACCTTTACGGCGTTACTGCATTTGTTTGCATATATACAACACTTACCAGACTTGTGGCCAATGACCAGGATATGGCCTAAACCCGCGCACATACAATGCCATTGTATGGCGTATCCGTGCACTTGTACGTGTGTCCGAGTCGGACTTGGCATGCAAAAACAAACCGCTACGTGGAAAAACATTTACAAACTATAGATACAAATCTACAGATAAGGCAAATTGCTGTGCTACAAAATCGTTAACTGTAATTTACCGCATTTCTAACGTGCTCTACGTTGCTCGATGTTCTTCTCACTCCTTTCAGTTTGCTTTCTTTTCTATTTACTATTGTATTATATTCCCCTCTTTTTTTTTTTCTTTTCTTTGAAGTGTTTTGTTCGGGCCAGTTTGTCTTATTTCGTGGCCATTGCATGCAGTTTTAGTCTAATAGACTGTTTACACTGCCAAGATATGGGATGTCGTTGTTTTAAGTTCCAGCTATTTTTGTTGTAGATTCCCGCTGTTACTGATATCGCACTCGCCGCAGGTCGGAGGTTCTTTTTCTCCAAAGAGTCGCTAATTGAATAAGTGCATCTTCGGTTATCCAAGATATCGCGCCATTCGAACTCGAATATAAATTTTACACGAATTTTTTTCAAGTTAAGACAGTCTCACCGAAGTTCTATTGAAAATGATTGTTGGGTACACTCGAATACATCTACGCCTCCTTAAAGGTTCTATACACCTTTGACTTTGATTGAACTCATATAAACTAAGAGCTAGGTGGTGTTTGGCTGAACATACAATAAAAGCTTTAGCGATAGTCTCGAGTGCATCTTGAACTGAGTGCACTGATTGCTCTATGCTAAATAGGAGCTTTGGGTAAATTCTAACTAATAAGTGAGGGCATGTTAGTTTGACCGAACAATGAGCATCTTGAAAATTTTTTTTTTGGAAGAGTTAATTTTATTATTATTAATTCGTCTCAGAGTTTACTGAAATTTGGCTAATTTTCAATTGTAGACTAATTCTTCAGATTTGTCAATTTTTTTACACGTTGCCACAAGCCCAGTGCCCAGTGCCCAGTGTAAACATAGCATCAGTTGCATTTATGACTGAATATTTGCAAATAAAGTACTTTTCTTTTTATTTGTTGAATTCTAAGAACTTTCTCGCCATTAAAGTAGACTATGTGGCGCATAGTCAGGCCGCAAGACAAATTGCAGCTGCTGACAGAGAGGCAGACTAGAATGTAATTGAGGTATTCAAGTGGCTAGCATATTGGGCCAATTTAAGCCGTAAAAAGCAGAGGCAAATACAAAGGAACTGAATGCCAGCGATTTGTTTGAGGCATGTTCTTCGTACTATTATTTGGCAGACAATGCAGCGCGCATTTGTAGAAAGTATGACGTTGTCAGGCAATCAACATCAATCATACGCACTGTGGACGCTGCTTTAGGGCAAATATTTTCTGCTAAACTGCAAACAAAATATTAAAAAGGAGATCGCAAATTCATGCTAAGTTTTGCAATGAAAAATTATGTGCAAAGTGTCGACGTTAAAATGAAATCGCGTCACATGCTCAAAGCAAATGTATTACATATATTATAAACATATTTATATGTACATGAGTAAGTGTCTGTATGCATATGGCATGCAATCTGTCAAAGTGTTGTCAACGCTAAAATATAGAGATAGCCATAGCGCTTGAAGCAACGAAAGTCGGTGGCGGATCTTGAAAGATAAAGTTACGCTGCGTTGGCAAAAGTTCTTTAGAAATCCGCCTCTGCACGTACAGCAACAGTTTTTGGTAGCAACGCGACACGATGCGACGTCTCAGCTGCTGCTTAGCCAAATGGCTGTCAAAAGTAATGTTAATACTTAGTAATAAAAGTTTATAAATTATATGAAAAATATATACCAAGACGCCGGGCAATTTGTTAGCTAGCTGCTTGTGTGTGTGTCTAGGCTGTGGTTAAACAGGCCAACACATTCATCATACGCCGCAGTGGCTGCCACACAAATAACGCTCGAAATGTAATTAATTAATGCGCTGGGAAAAATTTGCCTATGCTCGCTGGGTTATTGATCAATGATTGAATTTTGAGCTGCACAGGGGTACTACATATTGCATAGAAATAGACCACAAAAGGCGGTTTTTCGTTCATACTGTTTTTTTTTTCTTTGCTTTATTATGCTTGAGGAGGGGGTTGTGGCATTATTGATGTTGATTGATTTATAAACATTTCACCCACGTCATTTGGCAATTGAGTAGCTATGGCAGACAGCAGCCAGCCAGCAAATTAAGTTTGTAGCAAAACAATAAACAAAATGAAATTAGCATTGAAGCAAACCCTCGGAAGAAAAGCATGGATTGGCATGCGGTTGGGTGCTCCCGCTGTGTGGCAGATGCCACAGTTTCCACATGGCAGCCACCCCCCACCCGGCATATACTGCTTATTAACCATTTTAGCTTGCCACTCAATAAGTATTTGCAATGACAGCAGAAATTTCAGCGCACAAATATAATTTACTTAAATATTTATTGTATGCCAAGTGAAATTCTATACTGTTGATTAAAAGGCCCGCATGTTATACTATATGAGGTAACTACTCTAAAATAGGGCAGGCTGTGAAGTAATGGAAGTAGTTTAGGAGCAAACCAAGTGCTTTTGGGGTTAACTTGACTTTGCTTAGAGACGTTGGGAAATTCGGGAAAGTAATTTGTGAGTTGCATCAAAACGAAAATGAGTAATATGCAAGCAAAAAACCAGGAGGATGTAGATTTAGTTGATTTTATTGCTAAACTAAATTTATTTCATATTTATTTGCGAACATTCCGCCTTCCGCTGCAAATTATTTCCAAGTGTACTTTCACTTTTTAACAGGTTCACCTAAATCTGGGCGTCGGTAGCGTTGCGGTAGCATACTCTCCTCTAAGCCGGAAAATTTTCGATTCAACTCTGCAGTAGCATAGCTAGCAAATAAATAGACACTATTTTTATTTACCTAGGAAAATCTCTATGAATAAAAATCACCACCGCCTTGTTTCGACTATAAGTTGTTGGTTCTTGTTCTCTTCGAACATGCCCTTTAAACTGCTCCCGCTATTCCAAAGATAAAAATGCAGCTTCTTAGCTATTTTATACCATCACAGCAACCATACTCCCATAGTCAGCAACCACTTCCTAAATATTTTTTTGGAACGATTTTTATAGCTTATAATCGAATCTGCATCTACTTACTTTCTGATAGCCTAGCCCCGTTGATGTCTTTATGAAGTCAGTGAACAACTATCGCTTTTCTCTGGAGAAGCTACCAAAGCAGTTTCTATCAAATAATGTAGGTCGCTGACTCTGAGTCTCAGAATTTATGAGTATAGAAGTTACTTACATTGCAGATGAACTTACTACAGAATGAGCTAGCTGAAACCTTTTTCAACAGCCTTAGTAAGCCATTTCTTTGATGTGAAAACACATTGTTTTTACTGTAAAACAAAATTGGCCTATCAAGCATATGAAATATTTTACAAAGAATTCAGAAAACTTTGCTGCTTGAATAGAGCTCTAGTAAGTACTTACACCGGAGAAAGGAAGTTTTGTCATCAAGAATTTATCTTCTCTAAGTTAACTGATGTTCTCCTTGCAGTTTTATATCTACGGAACTTCTTTCTGTCTCATTAATCTTATCTTTCATACACCACAACCTGCAGTGCTCAACAACCCAACTTTGTCGTACATAAAATAAATGTTTCCCCAATATTAATGAGCTTACTGCCTTGCGCCTAATTTCTTCTGATATTATCATATGCTGAATCCCTTTTCAGAAGTCATAGTAAATTTTTTTCTTAAAATGGGAAAGGATTTTAAAACAAATTTGGCTTATATAGTATATGAAAAATTTTACAAAGAACTAAGTACTATTGCTGCTTAAATAAAGGTCAGTGTTCGAACGCAAACCGAGTAATTAATAAGCAGCGCACAAGGGAAGATTTTATCTTTTCTAAGTATGTCTGCTCATTGTTGGACATATACCAAAGATCTTTATATGGTGCAAGGTGAGTTCCATTGTAGCCATTGGGTGTCTTCTTTCTTTTTGTCTCATTAATCTAAGGCAGACCTTAATTCGAATGCCAGCTCCTTCAGTGCTTCACTACCCGACATTGTCGTACACAACATAAATAGTTGTCCAATAATAATGAGCTTACGACCATTGCTCCTAATTATTTGTGATATCATCATTTGTTGAACGGAAGTTCTAACGCTATTCAATTAATTTTTGATTTCATTGTACACGCGAATGATATTGAGACTAATGCAGGATATTGGAAAAGACATTATCACAGTGGACTTTGAGGCTTTACCGACAACTTTTCAATCGACCCTCTGCTGCTTACATAACTGACAGCATCAGCATCCATCAAACAATATTTGTTCTATACACATATGTACATAATGCATGAGTGTGTGTTTGCTCCTAATTGCACAGCATAAAGGTTACCATTGGTTGGAGTTGGCATATTTGAAGCCTTAATCCAAGTTCGTGAATTTAATGTCCTTTTTTTGCTGCGTTTATTGCGTCAATTCTTGCATGCCAAATTAGAAATGTAATTGGAATTATATTTTTGGTGGCAGCTAATTTAACATGGCATGGCACACTCACTTGCACACATACACACACTCACTCACTCACTCAGTCAGTCACTAATACACTTACTCACTTATGTACTCAACCATATACAACCATATAAATACACTGCAGCCAAGCACTTTGCATGTTGGCCTGTAATTAAAGCATTTCCGTTGCACGTTTCGATAGAAATTTTCAAAGGGTTTTATATTTCATGTTTTATTTTTGTTTGGCCTGTGTGCCGACAAGTTCATTATTATTTCGTGTGTTTGTAATTAGCAAAAAAGTTTCGATGGTTTCGGAACGCTGTTCATTGCGTTAAGATTGGGCGTACCCAAAAATAAACTCTAAATATGATTTCCGGGCGCAAGAGCATGTTGAGATTGCACGGGCGCAGCTGGGTTGCACTGTACTCTGCACATGCTGCAATTAGCTTGGTTTTAATGCTTCTTTGTAGTTGAAAATTTCAGAGGTTTCTGGTTTCACAAGTATAATTGGAAAAAGTGATTTGGGGGTTAGTTGGTTTTACTTTGTGACATAAGTGTTATGAAAGCACTTTTATCGTCACCTTGTCGAAAGTCTCAAGACGAACTGATGATGACTTTTAAATAGACACTTGTAGACACAAAAAAAAAAACGATTTGTTATGTGTCAGGCGAACCAGAAATTCAGAAAGCACCAAAATATGGCACTTTTTTACTAATTTTAATCCATTAGTTTGCACTGCAGAGTCTCTACTGTACTTACAAAAATAAATTGCTAAACTAAGCTGACAAATCTCAGTCTGTGTTGCGCATTAGGACCCCGGCTAGAGTAATCATGTGTGTCTGCGCTACTATGTAAGCTCCCACATGGCTTTCCACACAATCACATTCAGCCGCGGCGGAAATGTGAAAACATAGAAACGTTTTTATTTGGAATTTTTCTTCTTTATCAAATTTTTTTTTACTTTTCGGCGAATGCCAAAAGTCATTGCATTTAAAATGCTTAGGTAATTACGAGAGGGACACACTGTTGAGACACACAAAAGCAAATGTAGTCCGAGTTACCTTTGATTTTAGATTTCCCAAACAATATTCACATTCATATTTGTACAATTTCAAAATCATTCAAAATCCTGCACTCGTAAATTTTTTATTTTTGTTGTACTTGGTAAGATAACCCAGACAGAATGGTGCGTAAACGACAGGCGTCTTCAGCGTCAACGGGACGTCGTCAATCAAGTAGTTCAACAAATTTGCCCGCAGTGCAAAAACCCAAGGCGGAGGTTGCCAAAGCGCCGACAAGCAGCGGCACCTCAGACAGATTCAAGGATATGGCCGCTACCGCAGCTGGTGTGGCTGTGGGTTCCGCTGTAGGTCATGCTGTGGGCGCGGGCATAACGGGTGCATTTAGTGGAAGTGGTTCAAGCGCAGAAAGGCAAGCACCAGCAGCACAGCCTGCACAGGCAGCACAACCATTGCGCTCAGGACTAGTGGAAGATGGACCCTGTGCCTATGAGTTGCGACAGTTTCTTAAGTGCACCGAGGAAAACAGCGATCTATCCGTTTGCCAGGGTTTCAATGAGGCAGTGCGTCAATGCCGGCAACGTTATAATATATAATATTATACCGTATCATATGTTTATTAAGATATTCTTAAATTTCTGTCCAATACGATTATATACAAAAGTTCGACTGCGCCTGGGCTAAGCAATAAAAGATTCAAATATATTTTGGCTAAATATAAAAATAAATTGGCAACGCTTTGCTGCTGGCTTCTGGTTTTTTGGCTGCTGCAAATCAATTTTAGGCGAAAAGTAATAAAAATGTTTTATAGGCCGCACTTAAAAGCCAACACAGTGTTCCACCCTCCACAGTGCAGATTCATTACCAATGTCAAGCAAAGTGTTGGCCTTTTTGTTAGAGGCGTGGTGTCTGCTTTTTTTTTCTTTCTAACACTAAAAAGTTGACTGACGCACATTGCGCCTGGTGTCCTTGGTAGCCCTTGTCATATGACGGTCGTTTTTGTGCTCTCTATTAAAAGCTGTATTATGAGTTGGTAAGCAAGGTTTGAAACGGTACAGGTGTAGAAATGTAACGAGTTTTAACAGAATTTCAATATTTATTCATATATATGAAATCTAATGAATATATTTAATTAAGACAAAAGTAGTATTGTAAAACAAATGGGCTTAATTATTGAAAATATAATATCTACGAGATATATGGTATTTGAAGCAATAAGAGAAAATGTATAAAAAGATTTTTTTCCGCGCATCATTTATGCTTTAGCGGAAGATTGGGCATTTGGGCATGATTTCGTTTATCAAATTTACTTAAATTCAGTTTTCTAGGACCATTGCATATTTTGTTAGAAAAACTGTTTTGCTATAATCCCGATTAGATAATCTTAAATATATTTAGAAATAAATACTATAAGTATAAAAAGCCATCTATTTGTGCTTGATATCTTCTGTGTTAACCAGTTAGTCCAAGAAATTCGAACCAAGGCATTTACATGCCTTTGCCATCTTTTCTAAATTTCGAAACATTATGAGCAAATGTTATTGAGGTTTGTTTTCTCAGATACATCGAGAGAAAGTAAATCCTTAGCACTTTGTTATTGGAAGTTATTCATTTTGTGTATTTATTATTAATTATGGTGACTTTCAAGAACAGTTAAAGAGTTAATAACTTATATTTTTATTTCATCCCTAGCCTATTCTATTCCTAGCCTGACGCGTGAATTTTTCGTAGATTCCAAATATCTTTATTGTTACAAGTATAATTTTTATTTTTTTTAATTTTGTAACAAAAATTTGACGTGTCTCGGAGACGGAATTTCTTAAGTGTATAATCCTCTTATAATTGATTGTATATAGATAGTAATTGAAAATTCTAAATAAAAATTTTAGTTTATTTTGAGTGAGCTCGTACATTAACCTTGTTTTCTCCATTGAAACCTACATTTAAAGAGCGAGTAGTTTTATAGACATTGAAACTATGGTGGTACATTTGTGGTATTCATTGAGCTGGACAGTAGACTTTATTCCGCGTAACTGAAGTGTTTCGCATAATGTTTACAGCGAAGCACTTTTGAGTTGTGAAAATAAACTGCAGGATACTCATGCGAGATCCACAACTGACTCATTAAAATTTCTTTCAAAAGTTTGCATTTTTTTCTAAAAGCAAACCCCAGCACATATTTATGTTCATCCAAACCTTAGGCTAGACATAAACTTATGAAATTTTTGTCTCTGCAAACCCAGCACTGGCTGCCTTATCACAAAGAGCCTTAAGCTAAATCCTTATAAAATTACTCTGGAAAATTCAAGACACATTTTTACATAACACCTAAAACAATACAATAAACAAAGAGTATAAAAGCTTCGGGGCTTTTAAGTAAATTTTCTGCCAACTTTTTTCTTTCCTTTGTTTTTGTTTTGTTTTGTGTGTATGCGTGTGTAGGTCTGTGCGTGTTGTTTTTTTGTCATTTTCAGTTAATTGTGATTTTGTTTACTGCCTTCTGCCCTTGCCCAACCCAAATTCAGGATCAGGGCCAAGCCCAGCCCAAATGTAGCCGACATCAGGCCAACGGCGGCTTTTGTTTTGTTTATGTTTTTACTTTGTCTGTGCCCTTGCGCATATTTACTTAAATGTTGTTGTTTCGTTTTTCTACTGATTTTCGCGTTGAACGCGTTGCGAAAGTTCCTCATTTTGCTTTGGCTTGGTAAATATGTGTTCTTTGCTGCTTGCCACATGCCGCATGCCGCATGGCTCTTTGCCCCTTTTCTTTTTTTTTTTTAAGCTGTGTAGCGTTTTTTATTTAATTTGTTTTTGCATTTCATTCGGAGTGAGCAAAACTTTTTCATTACATTTTTATCTGCTTGTTTTGCCACAACGACACCCTTTTAATTTTAAAGAAAATTCAACGCAAAAAATTAAACTAAAACTGAAAGCTGGCCAGCAATGCACAGCGAGTCAAATGTTTTCAACTCATACTTGTATTTGTTTGTTTGTTTGTTTGTCTGTTTGTTGGCTTAAACGCTGCGCTGTCTGGCCTAATTAAAACAAATTTAATTCGTTGGCAGCTCTTAATGAATATTTATGCAGCATGTCCAATATATATATCAGCCATTTGTGCCATTTAAGTGCTCCATAATACTTTAGGCTTCAGCAAACTTCAATGGCATTAGACCAGCCAACAGCAGCAGCAGCAGCAGCCTAACTGCAGTCAAAAAGCAACTAAAAGCCAGTTGAAAATGGCCGTCGCGCCGTCGAAAATGCTGCAATGCGCTTAACACTCTATTAGGCAGCCATTTTGTGCGTACAAAATGGCGCTGCGCTGCAAAATTTGCTGCAATCGAAATATGGCCAGAACATTGCCAAGCAAATCCCTGCATTCTCTTTTTAGCCACATTTCAGTTTCCTGCTCAATGAACCAATTGCCGCCTGGTCGACTGCCCAGCTATGGCTTCCACCACTCACTCATTCATACGTTCGTTCATTCATTGATCCATTCATGAATACATCGATACTTCCTACGTAAATGCTGAGCAGCTTAGTGCGCAGCACGGACATGAGCAGTAGTTTCGTGTCTATGTCCGTGTCCGTTTCACTGTCTATCATGACTAAATTGACATTTGCCAGATTTTCAAGCTGACAGCCACGTTTTTAGTGCATTATATCAGGGGCACGCACATATGTACTATATATATGTATGCGTGTATGTCTCCGCAGTCGTGTCGGCGTAGAGGGCAAAATATTAATATCTGGATGACTTGGCTGATGGGACGTTTAAATTGAATTTCAATATTTCGAATTTTTTTTCTTGTATCTATAGGTATTTTTTTCTATTTCTTTGGCGCTTGTACGAAGGGCATATCAAATTTGTAAGATAATATATGCTTTTAATTTTGTTGAAAAAATGTTTTCGTAAATTTAAGAAAAATGCAAACATTTTTTGTTTTTGAGTTCATGGTTCGACTATTTTCATGCTGTCTTTTGTCTTTCTTCAATTTATTTTTTTTAAATTTCAAACCACATTTTGAATTGTTGGTTTAGTTAAGTGTTACTTTTAATTCGTTTACACGGTCTAGGTACAATCTTATTGCTCCCAATTATTCTTTTACTAACAAGGCAGCGATTGCTTATGTTTGTAAAAGTTATTAATAGAGTCCTAAACTACCGAAATATTTGAAAATATAATAAAGTTCTCATGCTTTTTTAAGCCTAATTTAGTTTAATTGGTTAAAATGGGAGACCTAGATCGAATTCATATAAGTTGTTAGGCTCCCCATAGTGATTCGTTAAAAAAAAACATGAAAAATTGCTTTTTATTTTCAAAGGCAGAAAACAGGTTTCCAATTAACACTTAGAAGAAAATAAAAGTTTTTTGTTTCGCTTTATATTTTCTGAACATTATTGAAAAAACTCAAATACATTTAGTTGTTAGCCAAGTCAATACCGATACCAAAACAAAATCATCCTAATAGTTTATTTCATTGTAATTAGTTGATTTGTATTAAATTTTGCTTAATATTTGCTCATTTAATTAGCAACATTTACCCAACATGTTGGGAGCCATGTCAAATCATTAACACACAAAACAGGGACGTAGTAGTTTATACCTCAAGACCCCCAAATTCAATGATTTTGAACTAATTATTCCAAAACGTGCTGCTATAAGCACTGCGAAACCACAATAGATTCCAAAAATGTAAGTGCAACTGTAATTGGTATGCTTAATAAAGTGTATTCCAAGTTTGTTGCTTCTCTGCTGGATTACTGTCAATATTACTTTAGTGCTTGAGGCCATGTGTCTATAATGCTGACATGAAACAAGTTCTAATTTTAGCCTGGCACAAAATACTTTTGAAAGACAATTTCATTGTTTTTTTTTTTGTTTTATTTTGTGGGTAGCATGTGATTTCGTTGGTTAATGTTTGGCTTGCCAAATGTGCTCATTGATGGTATTTGGTTTTGGTTTTTGCCTGCTGGCTGGCTGGCCAAAAGTGAAAAGGGCAAAACCAACCAATGACAGGTGAAAATGCCAAATGCCATATCATATCATGGTGTCACGCAATGGCAATGGCTTTGGCGTTGGTAATAGTAATGGTTACGATCCTGGTCATGTTGTCATTTGCCGGACAGTAGTTCGTTCAGCTGTAATGTTCATCGTGCTTCCATTACCCTGTCAAGCTAAATGCTTGAACATATCTCTAAGGAGCAATTGCACAAAAAAAGAAATAAAGTTAAAGCTAATTTATGCAAACATAATTGTTAACGCTTGTAATTTAACTTTTTCCCAACTAAGGCAATTTCAAGACTTTATAAACTTAGTAGCGTTCTGGGGAAAAAAATGCGTTTTCCAATTAAGCGCCTCAGCTACGTAGTGAAAAAAACTATTCACAGCAAAGTGTTCATGAGGAGACAGTTTTTCCGCCATAAACAGTTGCTTTAATATTAATTTTTCCATTTGCCTTTTTAATTGATTTCGCTGCCGTTACTAGTGCTCCTCACTCATTCTCTCTCTCTCGCTCTGATGGCCCCCAACTGGGCGCATCTTGTGCCCCGTAGCTACGCCCCTGTCAGCCTGTCTATCTACCTGCTTACGCGCACTTCCTGTGCGCGCTCGTTACAGCACGCAAAACCTTGTTATGCTTCAGGCAATTTACCATAAAAATCAGTGCGCTGCACTGTGGGTCGAAGCGACAAATATGCAAGTAAATTTTTGCATTATTTATTATACTCCAAATCGATAATAATTGTTAAAGCAAAAATTTAGAAATAATGAGTTTAAAAAGAATCAAGTCATAATTAAAGTATTTTTCCAGAAATATTTTGGTTTTACTATTTTTTTAAGTGTAAGCCGAAATAAAAACTCATTTTCTTCTTTTAGTTTTATGAAATTATTGAATCTTGACTTTCCTTTAAGGACTAAGAATAATTATTAAAATCTTCATCTTACTTAACAATTTCAAAATAATAACTGCTTTAACGGACGGAATGCTTACACTTTCGTTTAACTCAATGCGCCAATCCGCAAGCTTTGCCATACTTTTTGTTAGACTAATTTTTTGAACCACTTTAAAATAATTTTTTCATGTAGTTGGTCATTTCACTCTTTGCCAAAAAGATACTTTAACATTTTTAAGGCTTACAATAAAATTTATGAAAGATTTGACGGAATTGATTATGTCTTTCAAAATGTATTCTATAATAAATTATAATAATAATAAAAATTACCTAAAAACTTGCTCTATTAGGACCACTGTATATAATATGTATCACCTTTAGTTCTCTACAAATAAGCTGCTGCCGAGATAATGCATTTTGCATTTCTTAACCAAACACTGCGCTACGAACCCACTGTGCCATGGCGCGGCATTGCCAGCAAGCATGGCGCCAGCTGCGTCTGCACTTGGCCACACTCTGCGTGTTGGTATACCCAGTGAGCACACGTACATACATTACATTGGAACCAGGCAAACAGCCAGCAGGCTGCAGCCACCTGTTGTATGTGGAACAGCAGCTGTTTCCTGGACTCCGACACGGATTTAAGCGTCATTAAAGTGCGTTGACTTGAATTTGATCAACTCTCTTATCGACCCCTTGGCAACTTTCAAATGGCCTTTAACTACTTTATGCAAGTTCTCTTCTCTTCTCCCAAACAAGCAATTTTTCATCTATGCAAGAAATAAAAATTGCCTCTGGAATTTAATTAAAAAGTTTTCTCTGTTTTTCCCTAGGAAAAGTAACCGCACTTCCAATTCCATCGCAGTTATATATAAGCATTTTGCTTAGATAACTAAACTTTATGCCTATGCCAAGTTGTGAAATCTGCGTTTTGGCTGAACTTGCAGAAAAGTTTGCGTTTTCGTTTTGGCGTTTTTGTGTTTTTGTGCTTTTGTTGCAATGAAAGTTTTGTTACTTTTTTAGTGACAGTATTTTGCATGTAAATTTTTCGTTGATCATTGTTGTCTTTCGTTGTTTTAGTCGTCTGAGAACAATTTCGGTTGAATAGTTTTGTGGCACACGAAATGACAATGCAATTTATAAAAGTTATGCTCTTGGTTTTACGAGGTTGCCATCAAACCACGACTTCTCCCTTAATGCATGTATACATAAATGTATTTTTTAACTTACGGTGTTGTAAAAGTCATACAAAAGTATTGGTTATTTTTGCACAGGGTTGCATAGCGTTTAGTTTTTAAGTTACTTTGGCTCGGTAGTGCGGAATTCTTTGGCTGTTTGGATTCTTGAACTGATTTCGGTTCTAGTTCTAGTTCTTTATTAACTTTAACGTCATAAATAATTTTATAGAACTTGTCGTTTATTATAATACAAAAAAAATCGACAACATTTCGTTACTTAGAACTTGTTCGGTTCACATGAACTTTCGGCAACCCTACTTAAATGCAAACTCCCAACATTAATGCCTGAATTTTGATGTACTCGATGGAAAGTAACTTGTATATAGTTGCTACAATGTTATGGCGTTGTTAAAGCAAATGTTTCATGAAATATTAAATAAAACGTGCAACTTTATGCCAAACAGGTGGCGCTGTGGTCCCTCACATACTCAGTAGGCCCCAAATGGTGGGGCTCGTTAAATGCCTACCCGAAAAAAAACTTTGCCACAATGCTCATTAAAAATGCTGCTGCTACGGTAGCTGCCATACTCCAAACTTATTGACAATACAATAAAGTAAGTAATAGAAATAAAAGTGAGCGTCAGGATAGCATCCTTCGCATTAAACTTCTGGCCCAGAGGCAACTGACGGCACAACACAAAGCACAAAACACTTGCCACTTGAAGCGGCAACAACAGCAGCAGCGTCCACTTCAAAATGGCAACAACCAACAAGTCGAAATTACAATAGCTGTGTAAATAGTAAAAAAAAGCTGGCTGGCTTGCTAATAAAAGCCAAATTAAATGTTAGTTGTGCCAACTCCAAGTTGTTAGTGGCGCCCTCTAACTAGACGAGAACAGCCAAACGACCGACGGAGCATCCTCCCCGAGGAATACATCCGTTTTAGATCAGCCAAACGGTGAGTCGCAGCCGCAACGGCTATATAGAGAATTGACTCACTCACAGGCTGTCTGGCAGACTGAGTGAATGACTATTTGATGTACTCACTAACTGAGTGACTGACTGAATCTCGCCTGGCTGGCTGCCCTCGTTGTGCTTACAGCCAATTGAGCGCCAGTCCAATTGAGTTACTATTTGCATTCAAGTGCCAATTAGTTGAGGTTTCATTTGGATCAAGCCGTGGCAAGCTCGAAGCGTAGCATTGCCAGCCAAGAGTGGCCTAGACGGGTTAGTGAATTGTTTTGGTTTATTTTTTTTCTCCCTTCATTGTTGTACTAAATCAAATGCTTGGCAGCTGCGCACAAACAGCTTCCACAATTCCCACTAATTCAATTCACTTAATCGCGGCAAGAGATTCGCCCACTTGGCAAACAAGCAACGTACAAAACAAAAGCTTGCCAAAAACTTTAAGCCTTGTATGAAATTGTTGCGGTTGTTCTCTTGGAGCTCTCTTCAAATAGGTTATAGAGGTTAAGTTTATAAAGTTTGGAAATGTGTGAGAGTATGGCATTTAAGCTGAAGGTAACTTTAATGCCGAATGGGAGCATGTAAGTAGATAGGCCCAAAAAATATAAAGAGAAGTACTGCGAGGAAACGCTTAAAAAAAATTATTTTAATGTAGATTTGGCAGATGACTTTATATGGCAATTGATAGGCTATTCACATAGGTGTTCACTAAAAGGCTTATAGTTTTTATTTGAAAAGTCTGTGATACTGTTTTTCCTGTGACGGAATTAAATAATATGCAATTATTAGTCGTTAGGCAACTTCGAAATATTACTCTGCGCTTCTTAAGTGTTTCTTAGAAGGGACCTTAATATCGCCTTAATTTCTCGTCCTAAGTACGAATAGCCAATCATATAAAGTGGGCCTCGATAGCGTAGTTGATAGCGTACTCGCCTCCAAGCACGAAGGTTGGTGTTGCATTCTGCAGCACTGGTACATTTGCCTAGCACTGACATAGCTAGCAAATAGACGTTATTTATCTAAGGAAATCTCTTTTAATAAATTGCACCGCCTATCGGATTTATATACTGTATGTACCTGAGGTAATTTTTTTTTGTCAAAAAAAAAATAATTAAATGCATTTTCTTTCTTTTTTCAGACCCACTGGCACATATTGATAAATCTTGAACAAAAAGAGCTGTAGTTGTTGAAGTGCATCGTGGTAAGTCTAAAAAATCTCATAAATAAAGTATACTTTATTTTTTGTCTTAAAAAAAAGGGGAGTGCCCATTTGATTCGTCCTGGTTTCCCATAAATTAACTTGAAAGAAGCTTCACCTTAAATGTCTTTAAAATAGATTTTGGTCCAAGAAATAAAATGATTTTACATGTTCCATATTATAAATAGAACAAATATATACAAATAGATATACAAATCTTAAGATTTAAATTATTTTAAGTTTCAAATGGAAACGTTTTTTGCTCAATTTTAATATTTTAATATTTCTGAAAGTAAATTTTGATTTTAGATGTTTCCCGATTAACTTTTATTTAGTCCCGCACCGAAGAATCAAAATTGAATCTTGCTGGAAAACTCTTTTGCGAGTCGAGGTCGCCAATTTTTTGACGATGCCTGCGCCCTGTTTACGTTAAGAGCAGCCATACGCACAAGTAGTTGTCCAGCGAACTTTGGACTCAAGAAATGATTGGGTAGAAAGCTGCACAAAGTGCAATAATATAACAAATTTGGCAACAATAATTGAATTAATGATTTTTTAAGTCCTTAAAATTTATGTATATCATATATATGGTTTTGCTTTTTGGTAATGCTTAAATTGGCTTCAAAATTTAGCTTAGGACACGTCTATATTGTCAGGTAATGTGTGTCACAAATATCCAAAAAAAAAACTGCAAAAGATTTCAATTTACTTTGGATACATAAATTTTCTTTTAAAGGAATTGAAAAAAATGTAGTCGTTATCTTCCGTTTCTTCTATTTTGTTTCAAGCGCCATAATTATTTTTATTCTCATTTTTATTTAAAAGTTTTTCTTTCTTTCTGTTTTGCGTATTTTAGTAAAATACATTTTTTTTTTCAATTTATACAATAATAATAGTTTATCCGAAACTTGGACTAAACTGTAGTTTACACTACAAAGTATAAAATTTTCGGTTCTACTAAGAAATCCAGTTTTATATCTTTCTTATTATTCTCGTTCTCTAACTATCCCTTTATCCCTAAACCACTGCCACCCCATAGTCCGTCTCGTCTCCCATGACTAAGACTCTTAGTTAAACCAAAATGTCAACATCATGCCTGGACTTTGCTTGCAGCAATTTCCGTTTCGTCATTGCTTTGTCTCACAACAAACCGACCACAACTCCTGGCTTTCATTTTGTGCTAATTCATACTTCAATCGCATCAGCTAATTTGCCTTTGATTTATTGGGAAATCCAAACCGAAAACCCAATAATTGAAACACCTCTGCGGATAGCAGGACATCAAAACCGTTGACCAATTTTGTTTGGCTTGCAATGAGATTAGTTTTTGGTACCCGCATGACATGCATCTAGCTAGAGTGTGCGTTGGGATTCCTTTGAAGCGTGTTATGTGTGTGTATGTGCATTGACCGTAAGCCAAACATGGTTAACGTAATGGCCAGCAATTTTGGTTACCTCGTCCGTAGCCCTGACGTTAGGTACACCCGCAGCTGTTGGCGACATTTCCCATTATTGCAAATTATGTCACGTATTAATGCACAAAAATGGCCAAGTGAGAAGAAACTTTTAAAGTGCTTAACTTTTAGCACATAATTGAACTATTGATGGACGCTAGCAGTTGTGGTGCGGGTGGTGGGGGGATTGGTTAGTGGTTGGGCGTATGCTGTGGTATGGAGAAAACTTTTGAATCCCATATAAACACACTTTACACTTCGCCACGTTTTGCTGTTGAAAGCAAACGCGCGTTCTATATTGTTCCAACAAAAAGAAAATACTCTTTCGTACAAACACATATAGGAAGGTAAACAATGTTTGTTTATGCCGAGACATTATCGTGGATAGCGATTTGTTTTTAGAAGTAAAGTTGAAATTTTTTGGGATCTGGTTACGATGTTATAAAAACAGTCTCTAAAAAGGTTTTATCGCAAAAGCTGCTCCATTTAGATAAACTAGTTCGAAAATATGTTTTGTTAAAATCGGAAAAAATGATTTTTGTACAAATTATTGTGCCTAAAGCAGCATGTAGTATGAGGTTGACTTCCTCTAATAAATAAAAAGGCACGATTTATGGTGTCCCCGAAAATTTGTACAGAAGAATAAAAATATTAATTAATAATTATAAAAATAAAAATTAGAGTATAACACCGTCAATGTATTATTAACTGATCGAGTGAGCCTATCTCAACAGAAGAGTATACTTAAACGCTCAACTTTAATATTCTTAGGGTATTTCAATCTCCGAAATTTTAAAAAATATTTTGAAAGCTTTGAAAGCATGACTTGCTTTATCATTTGGACCGGCTAAATCCAAATCAAACAATATTTTTGTCGATAAATTATAATAGAAATTTCCTTTTCTTTAAGGTGAAGCTTGAGGAGCTTTGTTAATAGCTGTTCAACAAGAAAAGGTATATGCATTTAATAGACGATTTCGAAAAGCGGCCCTTTTGCCATATTTGTGCTGGCTATGTACCAGTGCTTCGTCTTAACATAGATTTGGATAACATGCCAAATACGCTAACACTTCGAGACTTTCCAATAAATAACGAAATTGCTTCAAATCATAAAAGGGTTTTTCGATTGAGACAGAAAAGAACATTTAAGTGGTTTTTTTTTTAAGTAAAGAAAACATTCTGTATTGTCTGCACTGTCTCTTAATTGTAAATAAATTATTTACAGCAATAAAGTAAATCCATATGATTATTCGGAAATATTATTTATGGTTTGGCAAATGATGCTATTGAAAGTAAAGCCTGAAGAAATTTATTGTGAAAATACCCAAATAAAGTACATTGATTTTAAACTACATTAACGTACACATCAGATGAAAAAAGGTATTTTGCAAAATAACAAAATCAATCTTCGTCCGATTTTATTCCTAGAAAATTTTAATCAGCTACGATTCTGTTACTTCATTCCATCAATCGCTTTGAAACTTCGCACTGACTCGGAGGAAACTGACATCTTTAAGATCGAATCGTTAAACTCTTTGTCTAGTTAACGCGACCCTCACTTTCAAATTGAAATGATTGCACTTAATTCGTTAGTTATTATGTTTTGGATATGACGAATTGTCAACTTCGCAAAATTCAAAGCATAAACTGCGTATTTAGTAATTCTTCATCCATTGCGTGCTCCAGTTCAGATGATACGCCAATCATCAGCACAAAAGAAAAAAAAAAAAAATTCCACCACAAGTGATGCGTAGGGAAGAGAGAGCAACCTAAGCAATAGTAGTGCCATCATCGTCAGCCACGACAACGTGGCTATAACCGCAGCCATCACAAATGCCATTAGAGACAGTCGGGAACCAGCGCCCACACACAAGCAGGATAGAACAATGTCTATGGAGCCTGCAGGCCAAGCGCATTAGTGTTGGTATTGTGGCTGCCACTGTGTGTGTGTGTGCGTGTGCAACTATGGAACTATGGATGGACCTGCCATCGCCAACGGGCAAAACTAACGCGCATCTAAAACGCGTCGTAAATTGAGATTTCTATTTATTGTTGCTGATGGCGACCGCAATGCAGCCCCGAAGCTGGCTCACAACAACATGCTAAAATATCTGTCATTCAAGTAGTCAAGCCATCAGCAGAATGGGAGGCTGTGCTGTCACTTACCCGCTGTTGACTCGCACTGGCAACTTTATAATGACGCCTAAGCATTTTTAATGGACTTTTAAGTTCTTTTTTATTATTTTACATATACGTATTGTAGATGATACCATATAGTGTGCTATATACGAACAGCATAATCGTGCCCTTATGCGTGTCGTTAAGTTCCATTTTGACTACTTTGTTGAGCAGAGCAGCGCACAACAAGTGCTTGGTAAATACAATTAACACTGCTTGCACTTAAATTACGCATACGCACAGTGTAACACATAAAACAAAAGTTTTATTTTATTTGTGCTGTTTACATACTTGTTTATATAGAAATATTTTGTATATATATATATATCTATTTCGTCAATAAACGCAAAACTTTGTTTTGACAAAAAACTTTTGTGTGCCCCAAAACGCCTGAGGTGCAAACTAACGCTGGCGTTTTGCTTTGCTGGATTGCTGTTAGCCAAGTGTCAATCATGGCCAAAGCCCAAAGGATGTGTTGGCAGTTAACTGATAACAATAAATTTAATTGTCTGCCTGAGAGTTTGAGTGTGTGTGTGTATGCTTGTGTGTTTATATGGAAATTAAATTGATATTTAAGTGACAGGTTCGTGCCTGAAGTAAGCAGCCAAAGCCTAAATTATAGCAAATTATGGGCTATATACGATGAGCATATATATATAAAATATTGATGAGCTTATTGCCAGCTTAGCTTTATTATGCTACAACTTGGCAAAAGAAGCCATTAAGCAAAGCACATATTCGCGAGGCGTTTTTTGGCTCCCAAAACGTGCTCATACTAAATATACAATTAACTACCTACACCTAGCTCCGTATAGAAAGAAGCGCAGCCATAACTTGGGCTTATGTCGGGCTATTGCCTTGAAACGTATGCTATGGGTAAAATCCAATGAAGCAGCTAGGCTACAAAAAGTCGACTGTCTGCTCATTGTGGTCAGCTTATGGTCGGTCGTCTACTCATTTGGCCTTTTGGCCTAAGGGCTTGGCGGCTGTATTGTTGTTGTAGCTGTTGCGTTTGGTTGAAAGGTTTAATTAATATGCAAATGATTCCAAACACTGCAGGGCAGACGTAAAGGGACAGCTGCTTGTAATTTACATTTTGTTAGTTTTTTGATGTTAAAGCTCAAAGCTTTAGAGGAATTTTGTTGGCACTTAATTATGTGGCCACTGTGTGTGTGTGTGGTGTATGTGGTTGCTAAGGGGCGCATGTTTAATTTCAAATACCATGCACAACACGTAAATTAATATGTTTTAAAGCGCATACAATTTGCCTTTAGCAGCTGCTTTTTATTAACATTTTATAAAAAAAAAAATTGCAAACTAAATTATTTATTGAATATTAAACTTTACACTTAGCTCTACAGTGTGGGAATTATCCCTCTTCAAAATTTTGTATAGACATAAACTTGTCAAAGCATTTTCCCTAAGCATTTACATTCAAAAGAAATGTAGCTTATGATGGCTGCAGGCAGCCCCTAGAGTACAGCGTATATTTGCTGGGGCAACTAGAAATTAAGTTATTGCAAAAGCGTGCTGCTTTTCATTTTTTAATATTGCATTTTGCTTTAACGTCACGGCAAGTGGCAAATAAATATTTATTAAGTGCTTTTGCAGACACATAGTTGCTCTGGCTACAGCAGCAGCAGAATCTGGTCAAAACGCAAATTGCAGCTGCCACAAGCGTGCCAAGGTAAAAGTTGTCCAAAAGTAAGTCATAAATGTTTAAGCTTACTTTTTTAGTGCTCAGGTGCCACAACTTTGGTAAATACACAAATTGTGTGACTGTGTGTGTGTCGCCCAACCTATTTGCAATTCACATGAAAGTACATTTCCGGTTTTTGCAAATGCATTTCCGTTTCCGTTTTGCCTGCAGCCAATGCTCTCAAAGTTTGAAGTTACTCATGCGGTTGGCATGACAGCAACGTAAAATATAAATTTGAATTTGACAAAATTTTTGCTAAATGCGCGATTGACTGACTGCGCACTCACTTTGTCACCACACTTCGCACACACACACACGCAAACACACACACCAAAACACATATGCGTATACATAATATCCGGCGGACGCTAATGCACTTATTGGCCATTGAGTCTGAATTGGATTACACAATTTCATATAATTTATTACATTGCATGTTTGGCATGTAACTGCAATTGCATTAGACCAATGCAACACTTCAAAATCAATTTGATTTTTATAACCAATATTTTTTTGCGTTGCTTCCTGTTAATCTCTGTTGCACCCCTCCTAACGCTTCTACAACAATTATTGGCAATATGACAAGTGCAATAAATTTATTACAATACAATTATGACGATTGAGTAGCTTGCTAAAATTGGCAGACAATTAAGAAAAATCTGTAATTGCTACTTTGGTGGACTTCGAAAATATATACCATAATTTAATTTAACATAATTAAAATGAATTTTTATATAAAAGAGCAATAAATTTAGCAGTCGTCATAAGCATGGAAGTAAGATATCTTTGCATTGGTTTAATTGCATATTTGGCAAGCAGCCACTTTTGGTTTCTTTAAGTGGCTTTTAACATTTAAATAAAGTTACTAAAAAGTCAGTAAACTTTTCTCTCCAACTACAATGCATATTCAATAACCTTACTTTATTTAACTTTAGTCGGCCATCACAACCCGTTTATCGATTTATAGCGAATATCACTAGCTCTTGCCCTTTGTGCGCTTTGTCTACAGTAGGTTTCTCCTGCTTCACTTAGTTTTCTGATCTTTGGTCGTTCTCTTCGTCGTTCTTCATCAGCTTTTGCATTGTAAACCTTGTTCGCTAAAGCGTCTTTGCTAAGCGTGGTTCATTGAGATGCGATAGTCTTCCCCTGTAATACGGTAGAAGACATCAAACAAAATTGATAACTTGAGTTGTCTAGAAAAAGCTTTTGTCGAGATAAATTTTTAGTTTGTCTACAATATCACATTTCTTGTGGAAGTAAAGAAATTGATTATGTTATTGAGAACTCTCAAGAGGACGTCAACTTAGAGACTATTTGAAAATCCCAACATCATTTGATTAGCGGCAGAAGATTCTGAATACGTTATATTTTAAGAGAAACAATATGTACGTAAAGGAAATACGCGGATGAGTAGCATACATAAAGTTTTATGTACAGTCTGGTTGAACAGTTTATTTACACATATTTAACGAACTTACAGTGATCTTCGCAAATAAACTCTATAAAAAAATTTGATGTCTATTATTTTACGCTTAGACAATTTTATAAGAAAATTGTATTAGTTCCAGTACAGTAAGCAATACAAATAAAATCTGTTCAAATTTTATTAAATGAAAAAACTAAGCTTTCATTTAATATGCATGCAATAAGCTAAACATGGCAGACTTGCACACTTCTATGTTAGTATGTGTGTGTGAATGAATCGGTGGCTCACAGCTGGAAGCTAAATCCTTGTAAAGCCTCTGTATGTTCAGACCTATGGGTGACCAACACTTTTTTGATTGCGTCTATTCTGTTTTTCGTTTTGTTTGCACAACGTACGCCTATCCGGGGGGGTTTTTACTCTCTGACTGGCATTTGTTCATTTCGCCCGCTGTTTATCTGTCTGTGTATGTGTGTGCGTGTGTGAGTGAGAGCTGTTGTTCTGACAATAAAAATGGCGTTTGTGGCGCCAGACCTCCCACATGTGTGTGTCGCAAAGACACACAAGTGCGTTTTCTATGGTACTTACCCTTACCTCTTCTTGTCTCTGGCTGACTCTCGCTCTCGCGCTCTCTTTCTCTCCCTCTCTCTCTACTCTCTCTCTCTCTCTCTCTCTCTCTCTCTCTGTCTCCCTCTCTCTCTCTCTCTTCCCCTCTTTATCACCTGCTAGTTGTATGCATTTGGCATATCGAATTTCACACTTTGCGTATTCACTGAAACAGAAAAATGAACCAAAAACGTAAAAAAATACTAAATGAAAAACAAAAAAAGGCAATCATCTGTGCAATTTTAGTTCAATTTTTTGTTGTGTCTTTACTCTCCATTTCGTCTCTCTTTGTTTCTGTGTTTAATTTTTATTTCGTGTTGAACTCTTTTTTTTGGTATGGTTTTTACCTCACTGCATGAGCAAACATTTGGGGGAAAACATTTTTATTTTTGTTTTTTTTGGGATTGCAAATTTTGCAGTTGCTAGTATCATCAATAAACGCTATTGATGACACCAAGAGGAAAACCTCTTTGTGACCTTTTACAAGCTGTGTAGTTTAATGGCATTGTCGCATTCAAAACAAGGTCAGTGTTGGCGCTACTAAACTCTTACCTAGCCTAGTGTGAGAAATTGAAGAATTTAGTTGCTAAATCAAATGAATCAAAATTTCAATTTTGTTCACATTTGCTTTTTAAATTGTATTTATACCATATGTAGGCAGTTCTACGGCAAATTTGTCTAAGATACCCATAAAGTACCGTAGTTTGTAACCATTCATTTTAAAATACAAACTGCCGCTTTGCAAGCTTACAATTTCTTTGCTACAAAGTGTGAATTTTTGCACACTTTTCGCAAAATTTCAATCATAAATCAACATTTACATTTTTACTTAAGTTGGTGAAGGCAAAAAGTAATAAAGCGGAAAGCAAATACTACGTGTTCTACGAAATTATAAAAAAAGCAAGCAGTAAGTACTGAAAACTGAGCATCATGGTTATTCTTAAGCAATAAGAGAAAAGCAGGAAATAAAAGCAAATACATATATAAAAAAAATCCCATAGAAAATGAATAAAACTAATATTTAGCAAACAGATGAGGAAAATGTGCTTCAAACTAAATAAAAGAACAGATGGCAGAATTGAAGATGACAGCGACAGAGGCAGCACTTAAATATCCGGAAATATAAGAAAACTTAGCCAAGGCGAAGCATAAAACAAAGTGCCGGAAAAAATGAAGAATGCGACTGAAACTTGAACTGCAGTGTCATTCACTGTGCTTATGGAAAAGCTATGAAAAGCGGATAACAGTAGAACAGATCAACATTTTCTTAAATGTTTATTTTCTACAAATAGAGTCGGTCATATGAATACACTCAGACATCAATTTTTATGCAAAATATAGATATTTTAGTGTAGTCATTATCATAGAATATAGTTTATATCCAAAGAAAAAATGCACCCAAAATTTTTAGGCGAGTTCACAGCTGGTCTATCATAACATTTTGAGAAATATATCCAAAAATTTTCGGTAATACGCTGCTTTATATTTTGATTATAAAGATTTGTGAGAACTAAAGGAAAGTAAATCTAAAATCTTTTACTAAACTTGTTTGTCATTTTTGGAATTTATGAAAAAGATATGGTCATTTTACATAAATTTTCTATTTATCGAGCAACTGAAAGAAGCACAAATAAAACCTTGTACAAAATGTTGCCAATAATACAATTTTCGACTACTGTGCACAAGCTGCTGTTTCATCAACAGCAAAAGCCAAAAAAGCAGGCAAAATGAATGACAAAATAAATGAGTGACTGACTGCATGTCCTCATTCAAAACTCTCAACTCTCAACGTTGTGAAATATGAGAAACTGCCTCTACTATACAGTCATTGTCTTTGATATACTTTATATATATTTTTAGCGTATGTACGTGCGCAGAACTGCCAACTTTATGCTAATTAGCAGCTGGTAGTGCCAACTTTATCGTTAAACTAAAAACTTTGCTTTTAAACAGCTATCAAGTTTAAAATCTCAAAGTTGCTTGTTTCTTTGCATTGTTGTGTTCGTATATACCACGTAATAGAGCTCAGCTGTTTGTGGCATTCTACAAAGTACACAATGTATTTTCCCATATATATATATATATAAAATACATAAAGCTGCACCTTATTTTAAGTACGAAATTTAGATAAGCGAATATATTTTCAAGTACATGTAGCTCATTAGGTGCAATTTGAGCAAGCAGCTGAGCTGAATACGTTTACAAGCCGCTTACGGGCTATAAATATGGCCAAAAGTTGCGCTCGTTTTTCATTGAATTTTGCTTGGTTCTCTGGCACTTTCAGCCATTTTATGGCTAGTCAGCATTGCTTTTAGCCAAAAACAGTTGCCATGACTGTGTGCAGCAGCTGTAGCTATTGTACCGCTTCTATTGTGTGTCTGTTTTTATAAAGTAACTACGTAATTGCGTTTAAATTACGCAAATAATAATGACGTAGACATTCCCATTGGCACAACTATGTCAATTGTGTGGATGTTGTGTGTATGTGTGGTTGATAAATACAAATACAACAATGGATGCCATAAATTAGCGAAATTGAAAACGATTTTGAGCATAGTTTTTCTCATATTGTGCAGCGAAAAACTCGTAATGCATTACCTTTAAGGGCTGCCATACACAGCTTACCTCCCCCGCACACAACTACGTACTCCCACACAGCTACACAGAGCAATACACACCTCCACACACCTCCACACACAAAAGCGCTTACTTTTATATTCATTACATTTCAGTTATTGCGCTGCGCACATAAATATGCAATAGAAACTTTTCTCACGTTTTTGATTGTATTTTATATCGTTTTGTATCGTTGTTTTTTTTGCAATACTATTTTTTAGTAACTTTTTTTATAGTGCCATATTGTAAATATTTAATGTTTACTTTTCACACAACACTTTCGGAATTCTCTTTCATTTTTGTAACATTTATTTACTGTGAGCGCCATCCATGCTATTTATCTTAAAAGTAATATTTTTGCAAACAATTTTATTGCTCGTTTAGTGTTTCGCTATAGAAAGACGAAGGAAAAAAAAACACTTTACTTTTTATAACAAAAAAATTGTTCTGCAAATAAAAAGCATTTATGTAAAAATAATTTTTATGCTAAACGATGCAAAGTGTAAAAGTATGTGTCAAGTTTTATGTGCACTTGGAACAGATTGTCTGTAAGCTATAAGCTATGTGGAGGGGGAGGGAATCACTATTTTTAAATAAATAAATTTATTCCCCTTGACTATGGTTAACAATCCAAAGGCGGGGCATGGAGATATCTCTATTAATAGTTTTTCCAAGAGCATGGGGATTTACTTAATAGATTTAATATTTGCTAGCCAGTGTGCTTGTGCTCAAATGCACCAATGATGCAGGATGCAATCGAAACACCGATTTTCCGGCATAGAGGCTAGTACGTTAACCACCGTAAATTATTTTCAAGTTAATTTTACAATTACTGTATTGAATTTGTTTATAAAGCTTATTCAATAGCATTTACTAGTTTTTCTAATTTGAATTTATTCAATGCAACCTTTCCAATTTTATACATAAAAACTTTTATACATAAAAACTTTATAAAAGTGAATTATTTATTTATTATTAATTTAGGGTTGTGTTAAAATTAAGAAAAAAAGAAGGAGTAAATTAAACAAAATTTTATCTCACATCTGGGGCTATCAAGGAATTTGTATTTACAATGTGAAAGATGAAGACAGGTAGTAACTTATAAATATAAACATTTCTTCGCAAAAGAGTCAAAAGATCAGAGTTGACCAAATTTGATTGGGCCAACCAAGATGAGTTAATTTAGAGAAAAGGCAAGGATTGAATAGACCATTCGTAAGACTGGAAATTGTAAAGGTTTTTATAGTTTGAGCATATCGCATGCATAAAGGACGGTAAAATGCTTAATTGAATCTACAAAATGGTAGTGAGGTCGAAAATTAGGAGTTTCTCCAGGTGGAATGACAATGGAAACTTTGTTAGGAAGTTCGTTAGAGTTAATAAACCTGAGTGAGTAAGAGCTTATGCAGAAATAACACGCCATGGCATGTTCTATAATCATTTAGAGAATTTAAGCCCCGAAGTGCTAAAATAATCCATTTTTCTAACAGTTGTAATCATTTAGTGGCTGTGTTGGTATTGAGGGCTCCAAACGCAATAATTGAAATTTGGAAAAGCTTTATAAGAGCTTAACTATAAGCTTTTTATTTTTAACATCTTACTCAACAAGCACATCTTATAAACTTAAGAATACAAAATTGAATTGAATAAATTTTTAATTTATCAATAATCGATTGTTTAAATTCGTAACAATACGAAACCCTTTATAAAATAAATTGTTATTAATAATTGGAGAAGGAAAGTGAAATGGCCAGCTAACAATTGAAAACTGATATTCCAAACTATAGATGAACGGCCCCTTATTGAACAATATTATATATTTTATATAAATTGTTAGTATTACTCTTTAAAAAGACACAAACTTTGCCATATTTTATAAAATACTAACCCCAAAATAATGGACTTTTATCATAGCAATCTTTATCACAAGTCTTCTCTTAAGTATTGAACAGCATTCTAAGCTAATGTTCGACGATTTGTTGATATCAAGTGCTTAGATACTTGAGTTCTTAATATCAATTTCATTATTTATTTCTATTCCCCTTGATGAGGTGTCATAGGTCGAAAGCAAAGCGTTGGGACTTGTCGTAATAGGTCTTCGAAAAGAATTGGGAAGAAATAATCAATCAATGTATCCCACTGAACGTCGATTTAGAGGCCAGTATGCTACGACGGCCTCAACATTTTAAGTTTTTTTGCGCTTTTTCGAAAAAATTAGTTATTTTTTTACCTTATAAAGGCGATCATTTTACAGTTTGGTTGACAATTAGGATTTTACTACAATGTGGCAAAATTGTTGTAAAAAACTCTAATATAAAGTAAAATGTAAGTAAAATATTTTTACACTGACTGTATGAAATTAATTTAACTAAATAATAAAACTTTCCTAAAAAAATTTAATATTTCATTATTAATATGCATTGCTTTAAAGTTAACACGAACTTTTTACAATTCGTTTTACAAGTAACTCGCTTAACTTGTTTGCATGTGCGTGCATCCATAAAAGTTACCATGCATAATTGTGCAACATGTTGACATCAACACCCTGCAACAACAACAACAACAACAACAACCCATACAAGCTCATTGACCAACTGACTGATGTTTGGCAAGGGTTATCTGATGCACGCAGTATTAAGAGCAACCAAGTGTCCCCGACAGGAGTAAAATGAGTAAAGCTCTGCCAAGTCAAGTCGACGAGTAACAAATGATGTAATCATAATCATGATAAAGTCGTTGGAAGCGGTAACGACAACGACAACAAGCCAAAAACCACACGATGCACTTCATTAACTTAATTAAAAATCTTTGTGTCATCGCAAATAGCTGAATGTGTGGCAGTTGCAACATCCGCAGCTGCAGCAGAAGCAGCAGCAGCTGTGAGTGTGTACGTGTGTATGTGTGTGTGGCAAACAAACTGTTAAAACCGCAAAGCGACTGAACTACTGCTGAGAGCAAATAATGTGCGCCACTTGCAACACACCCACACCAAGTGCGTCAAAATCCCAAACCCAAACCCAAACCAGACATTTACTCTTCCAGCCAGGCTGGCAGGCAGTCATCCAAGCAAAGCTGCAGCCGCATTCATAATGCTCGCATTTCTGCTGCCAGCTCCAAAGGCAGTTGCGAATGCTACTACTATGAATGTGAATGCAGTCGTCCATGGACGAAACGAATACTAAAGACTTATTCGCTTGCGCGCCCGCCTGCTCACATAGAGCGTAAACTCAATTAAAAACTGTCGAGGACTTGCCGCCGCACTTTTGCTCATTCGCTTGATGACAGAAGTTGATTATCTTCACACTGGTTGCACGCATTTTAAGTATACACACAGATACTCACACACACACATACACCCAAAAGCATGCATTGCCACTCACACGCGCACACTCACAGATACTCATACACATAGATTTACATTGCCGCCGTTGCAATGCGTTGTCGCTGCATTTACTACGCGTTTTTTCCATTTAACGCTTTGTGTAAAAGTATTCACGAGGGCAGGCTGAAAAGTAATCGGCATTACCTTATTGTGTAATTATATAGTGGATTTTTTTTAAATGAATATTCAGCAGGGAATAAAATGCTTACGTACTAGAAGAATGGAGAAAAACGGTGCTAAATTTGTTCGGAAAAATCTGCTGATTATCAAATATCTGCACACGAAATGTAAATGTGACTTGCATCATTCATGTTTATGTTCCCTAGTTTTTTCTACTAGTTACCAGTGCTGCAATTACCTTCTGCCGTAAGTTAATGCGTCGTCGTCATAATACTGCTCACAGCTCTGCGTCTTCTAATTTCCAGCGAGTTTCAGGACAGCGTTAGACTTGGGATTTTGAGTATGTTTCTGTCCAATTTCCCCTTATAATATCTATTATATATTTAAATAAATATATTAAAATTTCCCTACTTAATTATTTGACTAAACTGTGAACCTCAGTTGCGCAGTGCCCAGTCTGCTATAAATCGGAGTGTCGGTAATTCACTTCGATCCTGCAGCACTGGTGTGTTGGTCTTACAGTGGCACAGCCAATAAATAGGGTTCTTTTCCTAGGTAAATCTCTATGAATAAAAGACAAATTAATTCAGATTCAGCTACGAACTGTAGGTTCCTGTTCTCTTCGCTTAGTTATTCAGAAAGGTGTCTGCTTTGGAGCGACGACCATAGTCAAGGGGAATAAAATTATTTATTTATTTTTTAACTGTTTCGTCATCTTATATTATTTCGCCAAATGTTCACAATTTTTGTTTTTCTTGGGTTAAAAGTTGAATCAACTTCAATCAGTAGGTGTCGAGTGGACAAAGCTCAGCAGGGTCGAAAACATTTTTCCAATAAATACACTTATATCTCCATTCTTAGTCCAATATTAAGTAAAAACAATATCATCTTTTGCTTGTGAATTTCGTAGTTAGTATGCAGACTTATTCAATGCCGGATGCGCATCGGAGAAACGCTGAGATATCAAAACGCAGACCAAGATGATATTCTAAATTAATAAAAATTTTCCAATATACCTAGAAACAGTGACCTATTACTGTTGCCAGCGGCTTTGTTTCTATTCTTAAAACAGTCCTGAATGTCTACAAAGCTGCTGTGTCGTATATCGAATCTTGACACAATTTGCTTTCTGACAATAGAGAACAAATTATTGACTAAAGATTCCCAGGAGATGGAATGAAGGTGAGATTGTCGTATAAATATATTAAAGAATCTTTAGCAAAGATTTTAATTAAGCTTAGTATCTAGAACTGCCGTAGTTTATTCCATTTTCCGGATTTATATATATTATTTATTCGACTATTTTATTTGCTGGTGTTGCTTTGCTGCACCTATTACTATTAAGCCCAACCTCGTTTTCTTATTTTACTTCTAGTGTGTTTGTGAAATGCATTTGTTTAGTTTAACAATTTGGCTTAGCAATTTATTATGTGGCAAGTCTGCGCAACACTTTCCATTAGCATTATAATTTATGCTTTATTTATGTGTTTGTATATGTAAATGTTAGCCGGTTTGCCAGTTGGCATTTGCAACATGTAATTCAGTGAGTTTAGCTAAATGGTTACGGTTGCACCATAATTACGTTCAAAATGCAACTCTAGATTAGCTGAGTGCGGCCGCACAGGTATGTTGTTAGTTAGGTTGGGAATATTTATGTAAAAGCTGTGGAATTTAATGAAAAGCAGATAACAAGGGCAGTTGTGACGTATAGTTAGAAATAATACGATACTTTTGCTTTGTACATTCTCAGCAACTGAAATTCTTTTTTTGAGAGAGAAATAGCATGCCAATTAGACCATCTATGGTAATAAAGCTATTTAACAAGTTGAAAACGAAAATAGTTGGAAAATATCTCTACTTAAATGCGTCAATCAAAATGTAGTGCTTAAATGGCTTTGAAAGTTGGCTTAGCAAATGACCCTAAGCTGGTCTCTTGAGATTTCCAATAGGATTAAAACTTATACAGCCAAAAATCAAGATTCTTGTAAAATCAAGCTGAGTGCTGCTTGCTTGGCTGCATTGCGTAGATTTAATCAACTGTTTTGGCAGTTGTGATAGTTGTTGTCCTGTAGATCACACTGCACAATAAAATAATGGAATTCCTGTTGGCCTAAAATCTGTCAGCTGTCAGTGACATAGTGCAACATGCAACAACTAGCAGCACTATAGCACAGACATAGAGAGCGTGTTAACTATAAAGAACATATCTGGTTGCAAGCGTCATTCGTAAATTTTGCTGTTGACAATTCTGTTTGTGTGTGTTGTGTGTGAGTGTGTGCGGTTAATGTGTGTGTGTTGTAAGTCAACGTTCTAGACGATAAATTTTCAATTTAGTTGCTGTGCGGCAGAAGATTTTTTGTCATGGACACATACGCATCACTCACACCACACAATGTTTTCCCATTTTGAGTACAACTTAACTTGTGCACTACGTGGCGTATGATTGATGCCCACCAACTCATACGCTTACAAGCTTACCCATACTCATGCACTTACGCACTTGGATTATTATTATATTTACATAAAAACATGCAGCTGCGAAAAACTGCGCATATATATGTACAAAGAGGCGTACTTGTGTTTGTGCGTGTGTGTGTTTCAGTTAACGCGATAAGACAGTTGAATGGCTGCTGAATGGTGGGCGGTTGGATGGCGACTGTTGGATGGATGGTGACTGCGATGTGCGGTGGGTTAGGTGCTTGGTGCGTGTGTGGCATACTTTGATGAAGTGCTCTTCCGTTTATGCGTGTGTTCAGGGCTGTATATGCCATGTGCGTGTGAGTGTGTGTCTCTGAGAGTGTGCGTGTACATGCTTATGTGCTTACCTTTCATTATGCGCAAATTTTCTTTAATTATAACTTATCTTTCTCATTGCAGCTTGCCAAGTTCTTGAAGCTGTCGAAAGCTACAACAAGGAAAAACACCTTCTCTGGAAATTAAGGTAAGTGAATAAAGCCTGTTTTACAAACTCAAAAACCGGGTAATTTTACTGCATCGTGCAGTTTGTTATAATAAATTCCTTATCATTTCATATATGAACAGTTTCAAAGAGCTTATAGCTCTAAAATACGGCTCTCAGACTTTTTTGACAATTTTTTTTTATTAATTTTTTTATAGAGTTAATCTTGATGCTTATATCTTCGTTTTAATACAAATATCTCTCTCTTTCTCTCTTATTTGGAGTTTTCTGAATTTATAACTAGATAATTAAATAATCGATCGACTCCACTACTACTTCATCGTTCTGAGCTCCTTTTGAAGCATAAGGCTGTGAAAATAAGTCTCTATACTAAATCACATAAGCACTTCTATGTTGTAGCATAAGCCCTGGTAAATCACATATCAAATAAGTTTATTATTGGCAATACTTGCCACGTTTGCACTGGAGCCCCGGTGCGACAAGATCCCAGTGGATCATCAAAACATCAAAACGCTTTTGCCATACAGTTTCCAGGCTTTCAAAGCCATACAGAAATTGTGCATGTGACAACAATAGTATGGCTTGCAAGTAAATAGAACCTATTTATCTCTATTAATTAAAATACACCGTCATTCGGACTCGGCTATAAACTGTAGATCCCTGAAGTAGAGATCCCTCCATTTGGAGCGATGACCCTAGTCAGGGGGTATAAGTTTTTTTTATCTTATTCGTTTATAACTGTTTCAATATTTCTTGAAGCTTTATTTCTGGCAATTGGGATAAATTTAATTCATCATCGCTTCAAAATCGAAGTATTCCTTATATATTACAATGTATAAATGTTTAAAGAGAACAGGGGTCTCCAGTTTATAGCTATTTCCGAACTTCAAGGTCTTAAGTTAATAAAGTATTATTTAATAGTTTGGATGCATATCGCTTAATTTTCTATTTGAAGCCTCTGGTCAAATTTTTTTCGGCTTTTTTTGTTTAAAATCAAATTTGGATTTTCAACTTAAAAATTGTGAATTTTTTATACCAAATATGCCAAATTGGCTTCTAAGTTCACAGTACATTTAAAAAAAAAAGAGCATTTGGCTTCAGGTGACATTCACTTTTATTAAAGGTGTTTATATTTCTTTACTTTTATGTAATCTTTAATCAAATGTGTACACTGAACAAGGCAATTAACGAATGGGATACAAAGTTATCTGCAAAACTCATAAAAAGTCTTACGCTTACGTCGTCCCGGCTGAAATTGCTGCTTGCGATGAATACACACATATCGGTACAACAATATCAAAAGTCGTAAGAAGTCATTTTATGAGTCATTTCATTGAATACTTAGTCGCTTGTCATGATGGCATTTGATGCACTGATGCACGCTTTGTTGCATCTCAAGCGTGCACATAAAAATCATATTGAGTGAAAAATTGCATTTTCAACACACAACATTTTGTGTCACATACAATGAAGCATGCCACAGAGCTTTAGATGGCATACATTGCAGCTGTCTTCAAACTATCTATCTTTTTAGTACTATCTATGGGGACACATCTAAGCATTTTGATATGACAACAAAGGCTTTTTCCCACACTCACACACATGGAAAAAGTTTATATTGGCTCTGAATAAGTTTGAAAATATTATATGCACTCAGTCGTTGCCACAAAATCGAATCAAATGAAATGGAAATTCCTCTTAAATATCAAAGGCTCTTTGAGTGAAATGTATTTATTGTATGTGCCATAGATAGTATGCCATAGTTAGACAATTACCTAGGTTGCAGAATGCTACAAAACTGTATCTAACTTTATGTTTATGAGCATAATGACGACAACGATGATGATGTCAGCTAGACATAAATATTTTTCAATTCAATAAGAGAATAATGTGCCTTAGCTAAAAAACAAAATGACCATAGACATATAAGTAGTCATTGATGCCCATAACCACACATTTTGCTTGGTAACAAAAAGGATAAAGAAAAAGTGTGGAAAACTGTCTGCTGGGAGCCATCATGGCATTGGAAATTAACATTTATTTCGTATATAGGCGAAAAAGAAAAAAAAAGCTAGAGAGAACAGACAAACATAAATACTGATTGTTGTTATATGGAAAGCAAAAGGCAAGTCAATAGCCAGAGGCGTAGCGAAGCAAGGTCGGTCGCAAGGCGCTCACATATAGGCGTGGCTGTCTGCTATTAACATAAATAATCAAATAAATTACTAAAGCAGAAGAAATGTTAATATTGTTGTTGCGATTTTTGCGCTAGTTGTTGTTGTTGTTGTTGTTTGTGCTGTATGATAAAAAAAATATTACAGCAATGCGTATGTTTTGGCTCAACGGAAACAGGAACTCTGTACCGCAATTTATGTAAAATTCAATGCTTTATTGCGGAATATTATGCGTCGACAAACGCACACACATACACAGACACAGACGCACATGTGAGCCCACACAGATACGCACACATACACACGCATGCAGATATAGTCACGCATACAGCACCTCTATATTATATGGTTTGGACAGACTGACTGACAGACCGACCGACCATACATATGCAAATCATATCAGTCATAAGTATGAAATGAAACGAAAGAGGCATGCGGCTGATGGAAAAACATGAAAACATTATAAAAATGAAGCATACCAATGAAAATGTCAGCCAAGATACAAGATGCAGCATATAAGATACACATAGCGGCAAGAACGGGGCAACAAAGATAAGCAATTTCGACGAAAATGTTTTTACCGTTTGGCAGTCATTTTTTCCCATTTATATGTGCATGTGTGTGTATATCTTTGAATGTATGTGTGTTTGCTTGTATTTGTGTTTCCGTCAACACATGTTTTTTTGTTTTTTTTTATTATGCATATACAGACATAAAGATACACATACAGTCAAACTTCAAGAAACTTCTTTTTAACAGGATTTCTGAATTTTTCTTCTTGAAAATGAGCGTCCAAATGTGACCTTGTAAGAATTACAATATCAATATCGTTCATATTGTCATTAAAAGTAATTTCAATTTTGAAACTACTGTACGCTAAACGAAACAACTAAGCTTTAAAACTATACTTTATTTTTCGAAAAATGTATTATTAGAACTTGGTAGGTAGTTAAACAGAAGCAATTACTGCTGATAAAATAATATTTCTATTCAAGAAGATGTGTTTAAGCTGCTTTTTGAATATGATATCGCATAGATGACCATATTTAGCGCAAGACACGACGTTTGCCATTATTTTGGCTAACGTATCGATTGATTTAGCTGCAATTTCGCCTAGAATGTTGTCTTTAAGTTGAGCTTTGATCCATGGTTTAATAGCGTATAACTTGTATTTCAAATAGTCCTAAACAAACTCTAGTAGCGTTAAATTAGATGGTCTTGTTGACCAGTCAAAATTACCATATTTCGTTATGACTCCGGGATACAATGTTCGCAAGAAATCGATTATATGGCATGTAGTTTGCCATGTTGAGCTATTTTTTTGGAAGCAGAAGGTTTCCCATTACAAAATCTATTATCATTGCTGGATATCCCTCGGCATTGACGGTTGTCGTTGCTACATCATTGTCTTTGAAAAATAAGGACGGATGATCACAAGCAACAGTCCAAAAAGTCACTTTTTGGCTGTATATAGGTTGTCCCCCAATTAAGTGAGAGTTTTCTGTGCCATAGAACCAACAATTTTCCATACAATGTGAAATGTGCTTAAATTTACATCATTTTTTTTTTCAAAAGTCGAGTACGTTGTTAGACATTTCAATGGTCCATTTGGCATTATTCATACAACACGGATAGTCAGCTGGTTTAAACTTGTCTGCCATTTGGAATTTGTATGCAAAAAACACATTCGCATCTATGCGATTTATGCTATAAGAGTGGTCCGAGCGATGCTCAACTCCTGAGAACAACGATAACTTGATGTATCGCTGCTCCTCCTCAACACTTACTCGTACGGCCGCAATATTTTGGTCGGAATTTTTCAGGTTGTCCGAATGGATGGCTGGAATTTTTAAGATTACCAGAATTCACAAAATTTGCATATTATAGTGTAATCTCAGAAAAACGCACGTTTAATTTTCACAATTGAGATGTTATATTGAATGTAAAGCTGAACAATTTTGGAGCATTTTTTTTGGAGTAAACTGTTTCCATGATGGTATAAGACAAGTCGATTGGTAACTCCTGTCAAAACTTATAAAGTTGCAACTTTGCTTCCGCTTTAATTGGTCTACCTATCTTAGGATTTTCCTAACTTTCTTAAGTGAATATTGTTGGATATTCACTGTACTGTCTTCACAGTAAGTTAAACTGCAACATCAAAATGAACGCTAAAAATCGCTTCAAGGTGTTACCAAGGAGGATTCAACAATCATATTCAGCTCAGTATAAGTGAACACATACACAGCGACACACACCAAGGCACACAGATACGCATACACACACCCACATACACACACACACATGCACATAAATATATGATTCGAAATCAACGCATTCATTATTTATGGCCATGCTAAAAAGAAAAATAAAAATAAAGAACAACAAAAGCAGAAGCTACAACAATATCAACTTGACATATGCGTAAACATCAAGTACGCACCCAAAACACACGCAAATTCCAGCCCACGCACGAGACACGAGAATGGAGCTGGAACCACATAGCCTGACGTATTCGCTAAAGCGGCAACTGAAGCTAAAAAGGGGCGCGATCCCTTTCGAGCGGCAATTTAAAATTGTTGGCTTTTTAACTTGCATCCATTTACGGCAATTTCGTTTGATTTACATGCCACTGTGTGGCAGTGTGTATGGGTGTGTGCATGTGTGTGTGTGGGGCAGATGTGTCAAAGTAAAATTACATTTACCCAAAGGCAACGCTGGCTCTAAATGCTCCAAGGAAGGCCAAAAATATGCCAGTTAAGCTGCGCATAGTCTGTCATATTTGAAAATTTCAAATTCCTTCAAGGTGAACAAAATCAAATTTTATGACTCAATAATTGAAATAAGCACGAACATATGAAATAATGTATGAGTCTCAACCATAACAGGCAGTTTATGTGTTGCGTATACGCCATGTTGCCCATACAGTGGCAATAGCATGAATTTTCATTTTATTCCAGTCACAAGGGACAGCGTATATTGAAAGTGTATTTTATATCTATAAGCCAGTAATATCTAATTGAACGGTAGAGAGACAGTCAATACAGCTGCATATGAATATTTCAACAAACTTGTTAGGAGTTGTTAGTGTTGAGGTCAGGGTAAGCTTATGCAGGTGTACTGTCTGCCACTAGTTCGCTTCAACAATGAGGAATTTAAACAAATATTATTTTTCCTGTTATTATAACTGTTAAAGACAGAAAAAAACAATACTAACATTAATTTTTAAAGAAGTATGCTTAGTTTTCAATGAACATGGTCATGTATTTTCTTTCTATATAAAGATCATACAAAAAAACAATTTACCATTAAAACACAGCAGCGCAAGCCATTATTGACGTAGTTTCAGGAAATCCTTTTGTGAAACTTTTAAAAATTCATTACAGAAGTTACATAAACAAAAAGTCAATCAAAGCCATTTAATATAACAACGTTAAGCAATCAATTCTTTATACATTCTTAAAATAAATATATCTTACCTATAAATTGAACTCAGCCCTTTTTGTTACCCTGAAAACATTATCCAAAGTTCGATTTTATAGCTGTAGTCGTAATTTTTTCCCACTCCAAAACAGGACCTGAAAATTAATGTTAAATATATTGTATTACAATGTTTATCTCTAAATCGATAAATACAAAAAATTGAACCTTCTATTGGCTACTAAACGGTTTTATACTTTATTTATATGAAGATTGTCTTCTATATGCTGAAATGGTGCAATACATCATGCAATTTAAGCATAATAGGGATTATATGCACATAAAGGCAAATAATCCATCCTCTCTTTGGGCATAAAACAATAACAAGTTCAAAAGTCTTACGAGTGTTATATCATCAACTCACTCTCCCATCTGACCAATTAAGTATATTTATTAAATCTTCATAGAGAAGTTCAATATACACTATACAGACAAAATATATTTCATATCATACGTGTTATGGTAAATAATCTGCCCTACTATAGAGATATTTGGAATTCTAAGTTATCCCTAGTAGAAGCACAATGATTAAATAAATCAATATAGAAAGTATTATGGATCTCGGTAGCATAGTACCTGCCCGCAAACTGGAAGGTAGGCTGTATCGAAATTTTTAAAGAAATAGGAAAATAAAAGATATCGAAAAATTGGAGCTGCAAGCGATAGGACTGTTTATAAGATTGTTGGATCTCTGCTTAGTGCTTTTTGTCCATAAAACAAGGAAATCTCTCTCGAGAATGATGCATTCGGACATATTTTGCGTATCTGATACCAAGCCGTTTGGAGGAACGCCTTTAAATTTGAGTATAATATAATAGATTTTCGGTGGCGGTGGCCCATAACTCTACAAAATCCATTTTTTAGTGCCTAGTTTCGAATAAAAATTTATTATTCACCTTACGTGGGCATTGCCCAGTTATTTAACAATGAATTTTAAAAACTAATGGGTATAATTATCGAATGACAAATTTCATCAACGGCAATTGATCAATGAGGACAACTGTGGTTAATGAGTGTTTGATATACCTTTTGAAGGCGTTGGAAATGTAGACATAAAAAATTTGAAAAATCTAAGGTTTATAAAAGCAGAAATATATTTTTAAAATGTGTGTAGAATTGGATTCCAAAGCATTATATTTATTGATAAATTTTAAAGCATACTTTGAGCCGTTTTTAAATAGGTGAGTGCTATTCGATATTTATCAATAAAAAACGATATACAAAATGTTTAGTTTTAAGTGCGAACAACCGTTTCACATTTATCAAAAATTCCACATGTTCCGATTAGAAAAAATTAGTGCGAACAGGTTATAACTCATTTTCCAAAAGGTGGCAACGCTTAACGAAAAAAATTTTTTTAACAAAACAGGCTTTTCCGCATTTGTAGTCAAAGCCAATTAAAAAATAAAATTTGGTCAATTGGAGTTTTGAGCGTACATCTGAACGTTCGTAAAAAACGCCAAATTTAAACGAAAATAATTTTTGTAATCTTTTGCGTAAAAATGGAACCAATACGTCGCTTTGGGCGCGTTGTTGCTGCCAATGCCAGTAATGCCAGCAATCGTACTAGTGATAAGACCATACCGTCCAACCATCTGGGTCGCTGGAAGCCTTATGATGACCTGGCATTGATTGTTAATGTACAACAAACCAATGATTTGGATGCTGTATATGAGGCCATAAAGTTCTCTTGCAAGTTTACGCAAAATGAGCTGCGTCAACGTTGGTTTGAACTTATCTATGATCCTTCTATATCGCGTATTGCTTTGATGGCCATACGAAATATGCATCCTGAGCTAAAGCATTCGGTGCTGCGTAAGGTACTGTACAGCGACAAGGAGGAGCAGCTATTGGCCAGCATAAAAAGTAATGAAATGCCGCAACTGGAATTATTCCAGCAATTGCTCGATGAGAATTCAAAGACTTTTTATTTCATGCGCACTGCCAAATCTTTGAGAAATCATTGGCAGTTGCTCAAGAAATACAGTCTATTGTCGGATCAAACTATTGACGTGGAGGCAGAGCAACTGCCTACCTTTTCAGAAGTCGAAGATGAGATTTCTGCTGAAGATTTGGAAAAACCACCGGATGAGGATGTAGAAACTGAGTTAATTTTAGCTGATCACCGTAATAAACGTGAAATACGTTTGGTGGAAAACGAGCTAGCACGCTGGGCAGTACTCGTGCAGGCGGCTATTGGTGCCGCCAAACATGAGTTTGATAATCATACCTTTGCTTGTTTGTGTGGTCGCCAGGTGCGTTATTTGATGCGCTCCAGTGAGATAACATTTGGGCGCGAAACTGGCGATTCAACTGTTGATGTAGATCTTGCTTTGGAAGGTGTCGCAACTAAAGTGTCACGTCATCAGGGTACCATAAAACTGCGCAACGATGGTGACTTCTTTATTGCCAACGAGGGTCAAAATACTATTTTTGTGGATGGATTTCCTTTGCTCAAGGGACAAAAAACGCGCTTGGCACATAATCTCATCGTCGAAATATGCGGCTTGCGTTTTACATTTCTTGTTAATCAGGATCATCTTGAAACCGTACGTCAAAATTTGAATTCATTGGATGCAATGTAGTTGCGGCACAGCAGTGTACCCCCGTTGGAGCCTACCAGTTTAATATATAGAATTAAAATTATTATAAAGAAGTTAAATTTTTTAAATTTTTTTGGTAATACAGAGTAGAAGGATTTGAAGACGTGCTGTGATAGAATCTGCAGCGGATGGTCCCTTCATAGTATAGCCTATACTCTTTAAAACAAAACTCAGACTTAAGTTAATTTGGTAAATCATTGATACTATTACTGTGAATCAGTGATACTGTTAAACTTATGATTTAGGCCAGAATTATCTTAAGAAGGTAGGATAAAGCGCGAAAGAAGCAAAAGTATAAGCTGATTTAAGGTGCAAAAACTGAAACGAGTAAAAATATGCTCCTTGCTTGAGACAACAAATAATTACATTTGAAAATCGTCGAAATCTGTACCTAGATTAAATTTTGCAGAAATTATTCCAGCCACTTGTTGGCCAAAACTCAATATTTTTTTAACTTTTGTTTACATTCGTTTAAAATCATTTTGAAGCTTTAAAGATTTCTTTATTGATTCTTTTTCAAGTACTGCCATGACTCAAGTTGGCATAGTTCCAAGCTAGATCCATAAACGCCTTTAATATGACACAAAATGATAGTTTTAAATTTAGATTTAAATCCATTTGACAATGCAAGCTTTTGCCATTTCTTTTTATTTTATTTTTATATTTTCGCTATATATGCTCTTTTTTGTGCATAGTCTTTATGTAGACTAAGAATCCTTCTATATTTTGAATCATTTACTTTGTGATTTTCGCGAGAAGCCACAAATCCGTAAGCGTTAAAAGTTCCGCTGTTTGCGCGGTTTTTTTTCTTTTTACGTTTCCCCAAGTTTTTATGTTGAGTGGCGCCACAAATGAACTCAGTGACAAGCAGACCATGAACTGCAAAACTGTATTTGGGAGTTGGAGATTTGGAGAGGTTTTTATACACTGCATATGCAGGGTATGCTAGATTCATGCATTGCATGTAATTGAGAGAGAGATATCTTGAAAAAAAAAAAGATTGTAAAATTGTAGCAGCTTTTGCGTTGGTAAGTTGGCTTGAAATTCGAATTTATGCAGCCTGCTATGAGGCCATATGACGGTGTGTGCGTTCTCAGAAGCCATGAGACACAAAAAGGGGGAAAACTAACACATTTTATGAGTTTGAGCTCTAATAAGTGAACACAAGGTTATGATATTGTAGTTTTTGTTTTTTTTTTTGCTCTGACTTTTGTGTGCATAGTGGAGATTATTCTAGTTTTTCGATGTTTTTTTGTGTTTTTATACAGATCCTGGCATATTCTATCAAATAGCGTTTGTAGTTCGAAATTTTTTCACTTTTCCGTAAATTTTGTGAACTAACTCTTGCCAAAAATTTTACTGAAAAATCTACCTGTTCCATATTTAAAAAATTTTAATGCAAATAGTCTTTTGAAATAGCAGTCCGAAACGCTTTCAATTTTCAAAATGGAGCCATAAATGGGGAAGCCAGAGGCAGTTTTGATACCAAAATTTTTTGTTTTTAAAGAAACTAAACATATATTCATGAGTATTGAGCCAAATTGGAAGAGGATTTGGTTTTTATGCTGCTCTGGATACTTCCCATCAAATAGCGTTCATTGTTTCAAATCTAAAATTCAATTTTAATTTTTTGCAAAATTTGAGTGCAAAAAATTTTGAAGAAAAATCGATATATCCGAAAATATTCGAAAAGTTGGAATGTAATATTATTGTCATTCGAAATAGCGATTCCAAACGCTTTTAAATTTGGAAATCGCCCCATAAAGTTGCAATAATTTTTGACAACAAACATTTTTTTAAAGTTATTTAAACTCTATGAGCATATAAAAAAATCAAAGATATTACAAAACTGTGTAGTCACGTAATTACTAATAGTTATACTATGTCCCACTGGCAAAACTAGTTCAGACCAAAAGTGTGTGTTTTTATTATACATAAAGGGTCTTCTTGTTGTAAGTTTAAAGTGTTTACTTTCTTTCCTTCCCGTGTCTGATTGTAAATCCATCCAAATCCAACAAGGTCGGTATAAGTATTTGTATTGTATTTTCATTTTGGCACAAGTGTATTGCGCTGTCGCACACCAAATTGCAACTAACTTACACGTTTTTCCCCAGCTTTGGCAAAAAGCTTGAATTTGCATCCAGAATTAACTTTACGCTAGCTGATTTTAAGAGCTTTTTCTTCTTTGTGACTATGAAATATGCTAATCTTATTTGAGCATAGCTAAAACTTGACGTGGTCAAAGCAAATATTGTGTGCACACAATGCATAGTTTTGTTGAACAATGTATTTGTTGCACAAATAGTTGCAGCAAGTTGCAAGCTAGCAACATTTTATGTCTTCAGAGCAGCAGCGGCAGCAGCAGCAGCAGCAGCGAAATGCCACCACAAGCAAGTCTTTGCCACGTGCCCCAGAACGCCCACTGCATAGCAGACAGACTACAGCTACAGACAGACAGACCAACTTGTGGCAGATATCAAGCGGCAGCATTGTAGCATCCGCAGCAGTAACTTGAAGCGCGTTTTGTGCGGTTCTGTGGCAAACCTCAAGACGCCAAGAGCACAAGTGGCAAGGTCTGGAGCAAAGGGCTTATAGCAAGCAGTCAGTAGTCAGCTTCAGTGGCAGCCGCATGTTTTAAGTAAACCAAAGAAATTGCTAAATATTTGAAAAGTTTTGCGGCAAATGCTGCAAGTTTATTTGAAATGTCAAATAGTGTAAAATTTGTGGTAAATTTGCGCACAGGGCGTGGTATGGCCGCCATATGTTGCAAACAGATATGGTAAATATATAATAAACAAACTGAAATGCATGCAACAACATATCAAAGTAGCAACAAGTCAAAATTTGATAGTTGAATATTGCGTATTGCTCATACGCAGTGTTGTCAGTGAAAACTTCTGACACTTTGACAGGCAACATAAACAAATTTACAAAAGTAAGTAACTGTAAACAAGTACTTAGCCAATAGGCATACAATTATACGTTGTGGCTCTCATGCATTGCGAAAGGAACTGTTCTGAAATTCGCTTGCTGTCACAGTTTGTGAGCTGCAAGCTGTATGTGTGAAGTGCTAGTGATTAGACTTTATAAGAAATCTTTTCAAAACTATCAGAAGATGTTAAAAGCTTAGCTCTTTGAACTTTGACTAGCTAAGCGCTTGATAGGGCCATACAATATCATGGAAATGTCGTTCAGAAGCTTCTAACAGAACTTTATCTTTGTGAGGTAATACAGTGACGGCTTTGGAATGTTATGGTTTCTTTGAAATTTATGAGTATTTTACTGTCTTGTTGTTAGAAAAACTTATAAGAAGTAAGCTTTGAGTTTGAGATGGTACCGCCAATTCTTTAGAAAAATTCTTTTCAAATCTATCATAAGATACGGTGAGTTTAGCTCTGTGGACTATCACTAACTGAGCGATTGACAAGATATCGCAGAAATATCGTATTCGTGCCTCCTACAGGACTTTTTGATTGTGAGGTAAACAGTCAGTATTGATATTTTTGTTTCTTAGCAATTCATAAGTAGTTTTACTATCTGTCTTGATTGACTTGAACTTATAAGTAGCCTTGAGCTTGTGCGTAAGATGTTACCGATTATTCTTTTCAAAGCTATCAAAGCTATTGTGAACTTGGCTCTTTGAACTATATGATAACGAACTGGGCACTTGACAAGACAATACAATATCAAGGGAATATCGTTCTGGAGCTCCTAGCATAACTAAAGTTATGTGAAATAATATAGTGACTCTTTAGGAATGTGATTTTAAGCAATTGCTATCCTGCTATATATTTTGTTGATTGAAAATCTTTCAAGTAAACTATTGACTGTTGGATAGAAAGTTTGTATATCAAACACTCTTGCGAAATCTCAGCCAATTAATTGATAACCCTATCACGAGCCTGCTATTTTTGCCAAATTATGAAGTACACTTTTTAACCAAAAATCGGCATCAAATCGAAAACCGGATTAACTCCAAGTAAACGATGCATGTAAATACGTACATCTGGCTGTTTTGGGCTTATTTATAATGTGAATTGTTTTGGCAAGCATGAGCAAATCACATATTCATAATTAAATTACATGCATTATTTATAATGTCGACTTGCTGTTGACTGTCGTCGAGCCAAATAAAACTTAATCCAAGTGAAATGAAATGTATTTCAGCCGGAATTTCCATATTCCATGCGGTTAATGCCACATGGAATATAATATGCTTACTTACCCACGTCAGAGGCTCGACGAAGTTGGCTTTGTTTTAGTTCTGGCTAATTGAATTTGCATGCGAAGAGTTGGTAAATATTTGCACAAAAACACACAACTTGTTGTTCATTTGCAGCCAGTTGATTAGCATAATTAAAATAAAAGTTAGTCCAAAAGCATTTTACAAGTTGTTATGCAAATACATAGGCATCCATTTAAATGCCAAACTTATAGCATATAATTACAACACATATATACTTTATAAAATCGAAAGTTTAGCTAAACAATAATTGTTTTAAAGTGTTTCCAGGGGCATAAAATTATTTAAAATATATATTAGTTGTTAGCCATTATGGAAATGATAAATAAGTGGGTATGAAATTATTTGTTTTTGTATATAGTTTTTTAAATTATGACTTAATTTGCTTTAAAGAAATAGAATATAGGTAGAAAAAGCACAGAGTGACTTACATCCAATAAGATAAGACGCCTACTACACATTTTTTTCACCATAAAAGATACTCTGAAATAGCCCCACAGATTTCTTTATGAAGCGTGGGTTTGAAATCTTCCTCAAAGAAATCGAATAAGGCGACGGTTAACTATATTAATTAATGAAATTCAGTCAAAAAATCTGACTAACTTACAATAAAAGGGACAGACATCCCTCCCACCTAAACTCTTTATTGGTATGATCGATAAGCAGAAATCTTGACTGTCTAGCAGAATACTCCGATTTAGATTTTGATGCGTGGGTATGAAATAATTTGTTTTTGTGTATGGTATTTTGATTTGCAACTTAAAACTACACTTACCGATGTCCGCAACTTATTTGTCCAAAATTCAGCAAAAAAATGCAAACTAACTTCAAAATTCAAAAAGCCTAAAGCTGAGATGTCGATAGTCTACCAAGATATTCCAATTTATTCCCCGACAGATTTCTTTTTGATGCGTTGGTTATTGGAAGAGCATAGTACAGTCCATTACCTGAAAAAGGCGTACTAACATTGTTTATATAATAAAAATAAAAACTTAATTAAATTGACATAAATTTAAACCCAATACCGTACTTCTTAGCGAATACATCTAAGATTCCTTGCGGAACTGCAGAGCATAACTCATGTCAATTTCGTTGCGGGTGATAAACTTTGCGCAGGTATTTTGCACATCCTTCATACGTGCCATGATCTTTTGGCGCTTACGATTCATTTTTACACGCTTTTCGGAACATGTGCTCAAAAGCTACAGACTGCTTCCATCTACAGGCAGAACCTTGACTTGTTCAACAGCTACCGGAGGTGGTGCAGCTTCACGTGGAGCAGCTGGTGGTAGAATTTCCCTGAATTATATAAAGTATGCAAATACCTTTTTAGATACTTATTATGCTTTCATTCTTTGGTTTTATGTATTCTTGCAGCAATAAAAAATTTTTTTAATGAAGTTATTAATCAGATCTCGTTTTCTTAAGAGACTAATAATAAACATTCAAATCATAATCTAAGTTACTGGATATTACTAAATAATAGTATTTTTATTTCGCATGAATGCCCTAACAGAATTAACGCTTGGCTGGTTGATCGTTGCGATGCAGTCGACTTTGCCTGCATACTCTGGTTAGTTTTCTTGCAAAAGAATTTGGATGTGAGGCCAGCTTTGACAGCGGTCTCGATTTGAAAATTATTCCATTATTATTTCGTTGACGTACTTGATTTTTAGGTCGCTGTGGATGTTCCCGTTCCCTAGCTACCACGGTGTGGTGTTATCTGAATCGTAGAAAAATAAAATAAAAATATTTGGCATTTGCTGCCCATTGTTTTTTTTTAAATATTTATATTATTTTAAAACCTAAGAACTCAAGGTCTTTGTCACAGCCTACTCCAACTAAGCTATACAAAGCATTTCCTTTAAAAATAACATGCAGAGTGCATAAATAATTAATTTGCCGTAGATAACTTGCCTGCTGCAAAAATGCTACAAATTATTTCTAGGAATTACTGCGCAAAGGCATTTATAATTTATATTACTACATAAGTTGTAAATTAAGATTTCAAACGTATTGTATACTTTCAAAAAACTCATCCCGAAATAGAGTCAATCTAGTTGGCAACAAATTAAAGCGCTAAAAATGTTTTATTTTCTATTGGACTAACTTTAGAACAAATTTTATTTTAAATATTTAACAACTATTTTAAAGCAAACGAAACATTTAAATAAATATTTAAAGGTAATTCCAATGAAATTTACCCCAAAAATTGTTTAGTTAAACATTAAAGCTTAAGACACATGTACGCGCGCGCTTGTTTTGGTCGCAGCAGCCGTAACAATTTCCAAGAAAATTCCACATAAATATGGCACATTCTGTCATACAATAAAAAAAAACAAAATGGAATGGAATGGAAAGAAAAAAAAAACAATATAAAAATAAAGAAAAGCCAGCACTGCCAGGGTTTTTGTACGGTGGGGTGGTGAAACATGATGTGATATATAAAAACAAGCCGGCGGCTGTGTCTGGCCAGTAAATGAGCATTGCTTCAACCTTTTGTATTAATTTTCATATTTCTTTTGATTATTGAATGTTTCTGGCATTGTATTTGCGCAATGGTTATACTTTTTTTTGTTATTTTTTTATTTGTGACCCCGTCTGCTGCCATAAACGCGAACTAAAGCATTAACGCTCTTCAAAATGGCGAAACGTATAAACAAAAGAAAAGCGGCATCTCTTTTGTTGTTAAGTTTTTCCAGCTACAGCTTCCGCTTCGCATTTTATTTTATTTCATTTTATATATTATTTCTGCTTCTTGTGCGCGCTTTCAATTTTCTCAAGGCAGCGGCGTGCGGCATTTTCCAAGCACGCATTGTGGTCAACGGCCGCAGCCAAAAAGCGTGGTAGCGTGAGTCACAATAAAATTTATACTACGTGGCGTATACGTACTTTTTAATTGAATTCCATTACAGTTCCTTTTGGCGCGCTGCTTGTGCGAAAAATAAGACCAGCAATTGCGTAGCTGTTGCCTTGTTTTTTGGCTGCAAACTTTTTGCAAATTGCTGGGAAAAAGCATTTTCACCCTCTGATGTGGTGTGAAATTTCACATTGAAGGCTGCAAGTGGCAATTGAGCCAAATGTTTGGGGCACACAATACGCGTCGTCTAGACGTGTTACGGAGCGTAACAAAGCTGGCTGGTTGGGGTGGCTGGCAGGCAGTTCTACCGCTCTACACCCGCTCTATTTTGTGCAATCAGCTGTTTCTAGTATGTGTCTGAGTCTGCAGGTACTTGTTGTATGTGCGCCTTTTAATTTAGCATTAAACAAATATGGCGCCAAATATCCAAATGCAGCCATTATAACAATATCACATTCACAGTTGTTGCTGCCGCTGTGTGGTTTAATTTTACATTACTGACTATTTCGTTAATTAAAATTCAAATCAGCTACTAGTATAGCGCTAGCTCTGGGGTTCTTCCGAATTGCATGGTTTTCAATTACATTGCATAAATATTTGCACACAAAATAAGCGCAATCAATTTTCAAATTAAATTCAAACCATTGAGCTACAATAATATTAGAATTGTGATAATAATTAAAGTGCAAAAGGTACTTGTTTACGCAGACTAAGCCATAAATATACACATAACTATATAATTTCACAACAAAATATGCATGTTTGAAGGTAAAAAAAAATGAGAAAGTAATATGAATATAAAGCAAAGTTGGTTGGGCTGTGAAAGTGTGAAGGTTAAAATTATTGGAAGAGTGACAATAAACAATAAATCCATAGCAGCAATACTGAGTTTTGCGTATGATTGAATCCGCATGATTTAATGTAGATTTGCTTTTTTTGGCCCCCTTTTCAGCATGTTTTTCAATAATTATTATTGACATGTTCCTATTACAACACAACGTTATTTTGAGAATTACTCTACTAGACACCCTCATTTTCCAATTTTGCCTATCCTGAGCCAAATATCTTAATTCATTTATCGACTTCTTTGGTTTCGTTCATCTGCATCTAGTACCAATGGGCTTTCAGGTAAGGATCCATGATTTTCCTGGTTTTTGCGGAGTGTGTTTCCTAGCCATAGTAAACCTTTTTGTCCAATTTACTCCCATAATTGCACATTAGATATACGATTAGGCCAGAATATACCAACTATGCGCCTAAGACAGCGGTTGACGAAGAATTGAAGCTGTTGTTGGATAGCAATCGTCATATGCCAGGTTTTGCTACCAAAGAGTTGTACCATCTTAGGACAAGCAATAAAAACGTTCAGCTTGGTTGATTTTCAGTAATGTCGTGTCTTAATTTTCTATAATTTTTGTTATTTCCTTAGTCTATAGATAATTTCTTATATGGTTCACGGCTAAAATAAATTGCACTTCAATATTTAATTTATTTTTCCAGCTGTAAAAATATCTCAGAGGGGACTCTGTAGCTTCTTAAAGGTTTCTTTGGATAATGCTACCCTTGTTTCCAAAGCAGTATAACGCAGTGTCGTCTGTAAAGATAAAAGTTTTATATACAATGTATTGGAATATCATGAGTTAAGCTATTATAACAAATAGATCCCAAAACGGTACGCTGGTGGATGCCTGAGGTTTCAAGTTTACAACTTGACTTGACACCAATCATATCTACCCAAAAATATCTTTCAGTGAAAGAGTTTTTAATGGTTCGTAAAAGTAAAAATAAAAAGATTTATTTATATAAAAAAATTAAATTTGAACTACGTTTTATTTTGTGTTCAAGTTGAAAGTAAAATATTGATATTTGGATGAAATTTATAGTTGCAAATTTCGACAAAAAAAAAAACAGACAAAATTGTAAATCTTGAAAAAAAAAAATACAAAAATTATGAATAACTCTGTTATAAAATAAGTAAGATTTTGATTTATTTCAAAATAAAAAAGAATGTGAAGAGTTTATTGATTTTTTAGGCTAACGATGACTCAATTTTTTGTAAAATTAATTTATAAAGATACATTAAAGCTTGAAACTTTACAATTAATTGTCAGTTTTTACTCTTTGTTGTTTTTTACAGATAAGCGACAATCAATGTCAATGTTGATGGTTTCACAGCAGTACTAAACGAACTTAAACGATTGTAAACGCAATTTGGTACAAACAAAGGTGGGACAATAGCTTGACCCGGTCAAAGAGTTTGCAGTTCAACAGGCAAAATTTCCAAATCAAAGTTCATCAGATGATGAACAACAGCGGCAGTCAAACAACTGGCAATCATTTGTAAAGAAAGCAACACGAGGCAAACATTTCATTAAGCGTTTGGAAGCTTTGAAAGGTGTGGGAGCGCCGAGGAGAGCAGTTGGTGGCAGTCACTGACGAGACGCAAATGCATACAAAATTAGTAATCAAGTGCACACAAAAGGCAAATCCAGAGGCGCATGGCATACACAAAGCGCCCACACGGGCAGTAAGAAGAGCGAATAATATACACGGAGCGGTAAGCTGCTCAGCCAGCAGCTAATAAGAGAAGCGTCTACGGTGATGTCGACAGCTTTATATTTTTATTGAAATTATGATTAATGACAGAAATATTGCACGACAAGGAATCAGCAGCTATTGTAGCAGTCGTCGTAGTAGTAGTAGTAGTAGTTGGGGCAACATTGTAACGAATTAAGAGCAAATCCAAGCTGAATGCTGCTGATGATATGATAATGATGTCAATCATAAAGATGATAATGATGATGATGATGATAGTGATGATGACTATGCTGAACTTGCTGCCGCTAGGTGATAGCTGTTAGTGAGTGTGCCCCCTACCCGGCGTATATGGTGACTATAAACAAAATGGCGACAACTTGTCAAACAATGATGCTCACGATGATGATGATGATGAACAAAAGCAGGTCAGTTAAAGACAATGTGGGACTCGTTGATTGTCGGTGTATGGGCAATTACGTTTATGACAATATTTGAAATCAACGCCATAGATACTAAAGCAGCATATACTAGAGACGCATGAGCGCGACAACAAGAGAGCAAGAGAGCGTATAAATGCTAGAGAATTAATATTTAATGCGTTGCTCATACGACATGTTGGACAAGCGCACGTGCCATACAGCAGCAACAGAGCCTGCAAATTATCTTAAGCCGCAGTACAAAGTCATAAATAAAGCGCTATAAATAAATATATATATTATATAATATATACACGTATATATCGCAATCGAGAGTGCGAGAGAAGTCGCAGGAAAAAGCTAAAAGCAACCAATTAAGGCAAAAAAAGTAAAAAGAAGCAATCAACAGAGCATAAACATAAACATATGCTTAAGCTAAATAGCAGCTAAATTAATAGATTAATTAACTAAATAGCTAATTAACTTGGCAAAACACTTGTTGGCTTTGCAAAAATAGAAGCGCGCATTTATATGGCTTCGCCGGATAACCACCGATCACAGACAGCAGCAGTAGCAGCCAAGGACTACGCTCCCGCAAATACCATCAGCAATCACGTGGTTGTTGCAGCCGCACGCCACGGCAATCACAAACTGATCTCAACAGCGCTGACATTGCTAACGCTCTCACTGAGCAGTTGCATAGCCTATGCCACAGCCGCACTTGGTAGCAGCAGCAGCAGCAGCAGTCAGGAGTCCACTGCATCTGATGACTATGTGGCATTGGTGCTGGAGGCTGCTGCGCAGCAAATTACGGGCACAGCAGATTTTAACAGCTCCAGCGCTTTTCTCAGCGCCATTGCAGCCAACAATGCGCTGTCAGTTGGTGGCATCAATAGCACCAGCAGCAGCAGCAGCAGTACCACCAGCAGCACACTCAATACGCTGTACAGCACCAGTGCAGCGTTATCCACCGGCAGCACGCTTACTTTTAACAGCATTACCAGCAATAGCAATACAACGCTGGTGCCGCTGTCGGATACACCGCTATTGCTGGAGGAACCAGCTGTGGAATTTGTTATGCCACCTTTGCAAACCATTGTGGTTAGCATAGTACTGCTTATAGTCATACTGGGCACGGTTGTGGGCAATGTGCTGGTTTGCATAGCTGTGTGTATGGTGCGCAAGCTAAGACGTCCCTGCAACTATTTGCTGGTATCCTTAGCGTTATCCGATCTCTGTGTGGCCGTGCTAGTCATGCCCATGGCACTGCTGTATGAGGTGTTGGAAAAATGGAACTTTGGCCCGCTGTTGTGCGATATCTGGGTGGCATTTGATGTGCTCTGCTGCACAGCTTCCATATTGAATCTATGCGCCATATCTGTGGATCGCTATCTGGCCATAACCAAGCCGTTGGAATATGGTGTTAAGCGCACGCCTAGACGCATGATGCTTTGCGTAGCCATAGTCTGGCTGGCGGCAGCGTGCATCTCATTGCCACCGCTACTTATTCTGGGCAATGAGCACGTGGGCGAGGATGGTGTGCCCATATGCACAGTTTGCCAGAATTTCGCATATCAGATTTATGCCACGCTGGGCTCGTTTTATATACCGCTGTCGGTTATGCTGTTTGTCTACTATCAGATCTTTCGTGCAGCGCGACGCATTGTGCTGGAGGAGAAGCGTGCTCAAACGCATCTACAGCATGCCCTAAATGGCACAGGATCGCCGCAAACAGCGGCTCCACCAGCACATACAGAGCTAGGCAGTGGCAATGGACAGCGGCATAGCAGCGTGGGCAATACTTCGCTGACATATTCCACCTGTGGTGGACTCAGTGGCAGTGGTGGCGGCGGTGCACATGGTCATCATGGCAGCGGTGGCGGTGTGAGTGGTTCCACAGGCCTGCTAGGCTCACCGCATCACAAAAAGCTACGTTTTCAGCTGGCCAAGGAAAAGAAGGCCTCCACCACACTGGGCATCATTATGTCCGCATTTACCATCTGCTGGCTGCCATTCTTCATACTCGCACTGATACGCCCCTTTGAGACTATGCATGTACCCGCCTCGCTGTCCTCGCTGTTCCTTTGGTTAGGCTATGCCAATTCATTGCTGAATCCCATTATCTATGCTACGCTAAATCGCGACTTTCGCAAACCCTTCCAAGAGATACTATATTTCCGTTGCTCCAGTCTAAATACCATGATGCGAGAGAACTATTATCAGGATCAATACGGTGAGCCACCATCTCAGCGTGTAATGTTGGGCGATGAGCGACATGGAGCGCGGGAGAGTTTTCTCTGAAACTAGGCGCTGCCGTTGGCTAAAGTGGCGAGGGTGTAGACTTAGTCGTAGTCGTAGTTGTAGGTTAACTAACTACTGTGTGTTGATTCCTTGAATTTCTATATGTAGTCTAGTTAAGGTCTAATTGAGTCAATGTCTAAATGGTTATTTGTGTGTTTGAGTGTGTGTTTTGGGTTACATTACGGTAAGTCCGTTTATCTATCATATGCAGTTTCCTTTCACCAGCAAAATGGCGCGTTTTTCCTTTGGAAAAGTATTCTATTACCTCGGAGTCAGAACTATCTCGTCTTTTTGAGATGATGTTTTTAATCAGTTTTCTTTAAGCAATCAAACTTGAGAAATTTGAAACTTAAATAGATTTTTTTTCAAATTGTGTCTATGATATTTTTAGCGAAGATTATCCAATTTTAACGCTTATGGCAGATTCCTACAATTTTTTTATTTTTAAAAAATATCTTCCTTTTGAGCTGAGATGACGTAGTTTAATAAGATTACTTTGTGTTTTGTCTGTTGTACTGTTTTATTTAAATATGATGAGCTTAAAATAATAATTATTTTGAAACAGTTAAATATAATAATATAATAAAAACAAAAATTTTAAAGCAAATTATTAAATATCGTCGTTAAGTCAATAAGCAGTGACAAACATCATCTCAAATTTAGCATACAAAAACTACTCAAAATCTGTCATAATTTGTAGAAAATTGCTTAAGTGCGTTGCCAGCTGGTGGAAAATACATATTTCTAGAAAAATTGAAAATATATAATTGCATACCGAATATATATATGACCACAATTTGTATGTCTGTTTGTAATAGCTAATTATGCTAATAATCATAAGATAAACTAAAAAAAAGATGACTCCTTTAAAGATAAATAGTTGTTGTTGTAATTCTAGATTAGATCTAAACTTGAATGAGCAGCTACTGCAATCACAAAATAAAAATCTACCCACTATTGAACTATATGTGTAAGCAGAGAAAACAGCAAACAACAAGGTTGTAGGGCTTGAAAGCAACCTGAGACAGGTTTCCACTGTTCCTTTTCAAGTTTCCAAGCAAACATAAAAAAAATATACAAAAAAACTATTTCACAAAGAGTAAACAATCAGCACCGCGAAATCGAATCTATTTTTCAAATTTCAGGCCCAAGCTGTAGACAAACAGAGAACTTCATTTGCGATACTCAAAAACTGAGCCAAAAATTAATTTAAATTAAAAGTTAAAACAAAAAACGTAAAGTATACATATGAATATAAATATATTTTACTGTAGTTATTTAAGTCCTAAAACGCAATAAGCATGACAAAGAGCAAGTACATAAAACTCTAATTGTACATATATACAAGAAATATATAGAAAGTAACCAAAAAAAAAAAAAAAAAAAACGAAAAAGTTAAAAACAAAATGGCTGCAAATTCAACTTACTGTATGTATCTTTGTTTAGCCATAGCTCGAGCTCAACTTAAATTTATAAATTGTATTTATTGAAAAACTTTCTGCATTAATTTTTGTATTTTGTATAAAAGTCACGCCTCTCTGTGATACCAAACATTAAGCGTTAATTTTATGTTTAGAACAAATACTGAAAGATACAACATACTTATACATATGCATATGCCTAAATGTAATAGTCTATATACATATACGATATATATATATATATTATAAAAAAAGAAAAAAACAAAAAATGTGTATAATGTTTTTAATGTAAACTAGAGTCAAGCACATACAACTACAAACAAATTAATGTGCAGAAAATACAAAAACTTAAGCTTAGCCGAAGAAAAAAAAACAACTAAAATGCTGGCCAGTTAAAAGTCAAGTCAAGTCTGGAACATTTTAAATGTTCTTGTATGCGAAATATATATATATAAACTAACATTGTAATAGGTGTTAAAATTTCAAAAAATTTATAAACTAAAACCGCAAACCAAATGAAAACGAGACAAACTATCAGAAATATTTACCAAAAAAATAAAACAAAACAAAAAATAAAGTAAAAATAATGAGAAGTGCAGCAAATTTCAAGAAAACTATTTAAGTTTATAAAAACAAAAACGAAAAGTAAAAGTTTCATTAAAAAGAAATATATATATATATATAACTACTACTTGCTGTTGCAACCGAGTGAAGCTTAACTTTTAAACAAAATTAAATTCTATTTTCCAAGGCACGCAAAAGAAAAAATTAAAAGCAAACCAAAAAATAAAAAAAAAGAATATAAGAAAAAGCTGTGCATAATTGATAGAGCAAATATTAAAGCATACAAAAATACATTAAAAGCAAAAATATAAATGTAATTAAACAAAATAAAAACTTTGGTGTATTTCTTTATTTAATAATAAGAGCCTCCCAGGGCTTGCACAGCATGTCAGGTAATGTTAATACCGCTTATAAAAAACTTCGAAAAAACATAAAACCTGATGAAAAACAAAACCCATATGAAATAAAACTATGCATAGATTGGCCACGGCACCAATACCCCAAAACGTTTATTCTACAGGTTTTGTTTCATTCACAACGACACCATAGCATGTAGAAATGCTCTAATTTCCTTAATATATTAGTTGGTTGCTATTTGAAACACGCAGGAATACTCTAAATCTTCAAACTGTGCACTTAACAAAAAAAAGTAAAACAGAGCGAGTTTTTACCAAAAGAAAGAAAGAAAGTCGTAAGCCGAATACTAGATATAAAAAAAATTTTGATCCAGCAAACAAAACATTACAAAATGGTTGTCATTATAGATAGAGCACCACTTCTGCCATATATTGGCTCTTATGATCCAGAGAGCCGTTTAAGATGCAGCCCCGGCTTTATAATGCAGAAACGAAGAGCAGTAAGCTTTTTGGCATTTACCGGCACTTAAGACCCAGAACGGCTTTAGTATAGTGCGAACTTTAGACGCGATCAGTGCTACGCAAGTGTGAACTGTTATTGTGCAGTATTAAGTCAAACCATTGCTTTCTTAAAAAAAAATTAATAAACAAATAGCAGAGTTAACAATAAAAAATAAATAATAATAATAATGTTACAATCTAAAAAAAGCCGCAGCACATGGCATGGTTAGCGCAGCACAGCAACAAAATGCAAGCAGGTAAGTTTGCTTTATTTTTTGTTGTTTTTTTAGTTGTTTATCGTTTTGCCGCTGTTCTCAATGAGCTTTCAGTGCATATTGAGAGAAAAAGCTCTGAGCTTTATTAGCAGCAGCTCTCAATGCACTACATTTGCATGCGATCAGCTGTTTGGACAAAAGCTTAAATGTTTGTTTATATTTGAAGATTTTATGTGAAAATTATATTTAATTATTTATTATTTTAAATTGTATTTTATATTAGTTATAAATGTTTTTAGTTGTTGAGCATTATGCACAAATGCAATAGCTTTAGACTAAAAGAATATCTGTAAACAATATAAACATGATAAATATTTGGTAGGTGTTAAATGGATTGTTGACATTATACTACGAGTAAAACCTAGATAATCATACATTTTGTTAATGAATTTATGCGGCTTAAAAAACTTATTGAGGTATTCTGAGTGTGCATGTTAAAAAAATTCCAGTAAAATATAATTTTTTAATTGTGCTTTCTGCGTGGAAGTACAATAATAATTTAAATTATTAAAAAATTTATAATTTTTTTAAATGATCCTTGATTATATGCACAGTAATGTTGAAAGGTAAGGGTAAACACAGAAAATTATTTATTTAGAATAAGGTTGAAAGGTAAGTGTAAATCCGGAGACAGTATTATTTTAGTATAGACAATATTTTTCATTTAGAAAAGCGCTAATTATTGTTTGTAGAATTCTTAAAAATTGCTTGCAATTGCACAGCAACAGAGTGCCTGCCCATAGTTTTGATCATTTATATGCCGATTTGCGCTCTCGTATTATTAAAACAAATAATTGATAAATTGCTAGCGAAGATTAATAAAGTGAAAATTTCGGAAGATATCGTATGTTAAAAATCATTTATGGGTTCAAGTTACTTCGCATAAATCCAATGAATGTTCTACAGTTTTTAAGAACTTCTTAACCAATGCCTCTACTGGGTCTCGGTAGCGACCCACGTTTAAGTACGTTTAAGCATCAACTACAGTCCACTTCTCCAAGCAATTCGGTTTTGTATATATTGGAATCGGATGGCATATAAAAAATACTTAATACAAAACTGTTCTTAACTTTTACATAATCTTAAAGACAGTAATTACTCGCTGCCATAAACTATTATATTCCAGTTAGTAGCAGCAGTTACGCCATGATAACCATTTATAATCAAGAATTCCTTGAAAATTGAAAATAAAACTGACGGGCTTTTATTTGGCGTGTAAAATAATAATTGCCATTCATAAAAAAAGAGTGCAAGTGGCAAAAATAAAAATAAAATGTTTGCTAATCCAAATGCCACGTAAATATTTTATGCGCTCAGTTTATGCAGTAAAATGTCAACTCAGAGCACTCTGCAACTTCAGAAGCTGCAACCCAGCTGCTGTTTCCTTAAGCGAGGAAAAACTACAGCTAGAGTTTTTCCAAAGCCAAGTGCAAATCGCTAAAAATAAAAGAAGATAAAAAAAAGCAGCCCGAATCGGATGAAAAAAAAAGATACAGCTGCTGTACTCAGCGCATGTTGCTCTTATTGAAACTGACAAGTTAAGCAAATGTGCGAAATGCACGGAAGCAAAAAGCTTGTTGCAAAAACCGAACTAAGCATAATACGTCTTTTGTATACCCTACACTCATATAGATTTTTGTTTCAATTTTGAAAAGTTTTTTTAAGGCTTTACCGAGTAATATAAAGAAGAAAGCAAATGTGTAGCAGTTCTACAGCTGCAAAAGACACCACAAAGTTTTCTTCATTGGACTTACAAATTAGGTTTACATTTTACTTCAAGCAAACTTCGTTGATTTCTTTATTTACAATAATTTTTTTCTTAACCTTAAAGTGTTCGATCAGCAATAAAATTTTTCCTCTGCACCTTTTATGCTATAACGTATATGGGCATTTTCAGAACCTCAAAAAGCTTTATATTTCTGAAAATGAATTGTTGAACTTAAACTAATAAAAAACTATAAAAATCTGTGATTTTTCAATGTAATGTTTGGCTTAGAATTTTGGAAAAAGAAAAACCTTTTAAAATTGTATTCTACATTTAATATGGAAGTATTTGTTTCTGGAGAAATAACTTTTTTTTTGGTTTTCATTTTGAGTATCTTTTATTTCGGTTCAGAGAGCTACTTTTTGAATATGATATTGTGTAAATGACTTCCTTTTTTCGATGTGGCTGCTAGTTTGTCTGTTAGTTGAACCATGGTGCTAGGCTTATTATTTACACTTCCAAATACCATGAAATGTGTTTCATTTGGCTTGATTTTTTTTCCCAAAGTCGAGTGCGTTCTCAGTCACTTCTATGGTCCATTTGTTATAATTAACACGATGCGGATAATCAGCTTGAATTAGTTTTTACAATTGAGAAGTTATTTTAAATGTAAAGCTGAACAATTTCAGCGCATTCTTTTGATGTGAATAAATTGTTTTGGAATGACGCTTCTAATGCTGTATGACATAAATCGATCTGTAACTCCTGTTACTCCTGTTGCTTCCACAAATGATCTTGGTGTATTAACTGTGGAAAGCCTTTTTATATATTTGCGGACCGATTCCCTGCCCACTTGCTCAACTATATCTTAAGAGTGAAAGTGCTAAAAGCACTTAATACTATAAAATCTTAAAAGCGATCCACTTCATTTCATCATTTCCTATATATATATTCATATATTTTGCGATATTATTGGCATTATTACGTTATTCGTATCCAATATTTAAAGGTAATTACTTTTTCGAATAATAGAGTCTAGGGCATTACATATAAAAAAAAAATCGTTCAGATCTTTAAATCTTTTACAATATAGGTAAAAATGCTAATAATGCCAGAAATCTTTGCTTCCTTGAATTTAATAAATTTGCCAGACAGTTTATGATATCTTCCTTTAAGTGCTGAAGTTCTTTGCCAAACTAAAACTACTCTTATGTATCTTCTGCATTGGCTTGAGTATATGACAACAATAGCTGAATAAGCAAAGTACAGGATGTGCTGCAGCTCCTGCTGTGCTTTCAGTATTTATAAGCTCACCTGCCGTGTGATATAAAAAAAATATGGAGTTGCTCATAAATTTAAAAAATGAAAGAAAAATGAATTTCCTACATAAAAATCAATATAGTTGCTGTGTATATAGAAAACATCCATTTAGAAATTATTTTTAATATTCAAAAAGTGTTTTATTTATGGCTATTTTTATTAGAGTGGCAGAGTTTCAGAAGTGTTTCGAATTAATTTTCTTTCAAGTGTCAAACAGAAGGGGTAGCATATTAAATTACTTGTTAATTTATTGACATATAACTTTTCTTTGGGGGAGGGGCAACTGCATTGACATCAAGCTAGTTGCATATTTTTTATAAATTCTCAATAACTGCTGCTAATTTAAAGTTTCGAGTTCCCTCGAATAATTATGGACTTACATTTAAACTATCAACTTAATTTAAAATTTTTTGTATTTAATTTCATAAAGTTTAAATTAAACAGTGCAGAAAAGAGCAAATAAAGTCAATAAAAATTATCAAACAAATGTTGGGAAAACTGACAGCCCCATAAATTGTTAAGTTTTAAGCATGTTTTACTTATTTATGTTTGTTTTCTGTGAAGGTTATACTTATTTTTATGTATTTGTAAGTATTTGAGGTACTTAAAAAGAAACTTTGGGAATTTTATAAAAACAAATGAGCACTTTTGGCCTTAATTAAACCAAAAATGCTTTTTTAATGAAAAGAATTTTTACCATTTTTAGACTCAAGCCATTTTTCCCATTATGTCGAACTGCTGCATGCTCAATATTAAAAATTGATATAGCTTGCATCAAACTGCCTAATTACTAACAAAAGAGAAGAAAACTAATAGTAAAACCAGATTTATAGAGACTCACCATGAACCACATCCTTTCATTTTTACCAAATACTTGACACAGCAACACAAAGGCATCAGGCAACTTTGGGGTCCATTCCAAAGTTTGCATAGCCTCACCTAACTGATATCGTGCACATTATTGTCACACTTGACCCATTTTTCAGTAACCGTATTAAAAACTTCAGCAATAATTCGCATAGAGACATTACTACCTTGAATACTTAAAGCTCTCGGGATGTGCTTGTCAATTTGCTCATCTAATTAAATCTGGTAATGATGTTTTGTGCAACTTTTTAAGAATAATTTAAGTTCGGGAAAAATATAAAAGCAGCAAAAAGTTGTCCAACAGTTTTTTACCTCCTACCTCTTATCTTCCTGACTCCTGACATCCTCTTACGAAATGAAACTATTGAATTTTTGCTATTTAATTTTTCATGAGAAAGTCTCGCGAATCATATTTCTCAATTTTTCTCAAGCTTAGGCAATAGAATTTCGTAATTTCGAATATTGAATAAGTTTATTGGCATTATTTTATTTTTCGAAGTGGCAATTTAAAAAATTTAAAACTAAAATTATCCTATTAAAGCTAAAAAACTTTAACAGAACTACAACATGGCTTTCGAAATATTGCTGCGGTCAGTTTAATGTACTTCATTCAGCGAGATACTTTGGATTTCTCCCCGATTGTGTAATTTTTTGACATAATTAGTAACTTTTGTTGTATTGACGCGATGTTTGTTAAGTTTCAAAACACCATCTTAAACGTATAACGGGTATAGATATGGTCTTGATTCAACAAATATCCACTTCAGAGTGACTGATTGATTAGTGCCTCAAGCGGCTATGGTGGCTTGGATCTAAGTATTCATACGAAGGGACAGAAGGAATTTGACAAGCTCGCTATCCGAAACTCTCAAAAGCATTTCGCTGTAAAAGACTTGGAATAGATACTTTTTACCATTCGATATCTTGTGTAATCTTTGCGTCTAGAAATGAAGTGTACAAAAATAATGTGTTAAATGATTTTGGGTAGACTCCAAGCTTTTCTTTTTTGCAACGTACTAGTAGTTACATCTTCACTTATAGCCATCATTTCACTACATTATTATTATTATTATTTTTCTATCACATTTTTAGGCATTTCTCTCAAATAAAAACGGAAAAAAAGAATTTACTATTGTCTGAAAACCTCTTTTTCTTGGAAAACTTTAAGCTCTAATACAAAGCTCCTTTACCCTAAGCCAAGCAACGCATTCAGATCTTTTTCAAAATTATGCTGCAATATATAGTGTATAGATCCTTCACTACCATTAAGTTCACTTATTGTTTGTGAAACACCCTTTATATAGAGTATCATCTCGGAAAACCATTTTTTCCCCTACATGTACTCTGACTAGGCTGCATGAAAAAGTCAAACTTTTCTGTTGAAAACTCAACAAAAGCCAAACATGTGAGTTCAGATTGAAACGTGCAGTTGTGGATTTGGTGGAATACACACTCCAACCAACTTGGCCTGACAATGACAAAGTGATCTTCCGGCGCCATTTCAGTGTTCGCACGTTTGCGTTGTAGTTTTGCCAAGGAAGGCACTGCTTGCTGCTGTTTTGCAACAGATAAATGATGATTTTACTCCTGCCAGTGGAGGAGTAGTGCCATAGAATATTCCACTATATGAGTTTTCATTCGGCGCACAAATTTACAGCCAGACATTGTGACGACGTTGAAGTTGCTGCCAAGGTCTTTGCATGCGCCGCCACGGGTTTGGGTGAATTCTTGAAGGATTTCAAGTGTTGCTTAGTTGTGTGTGTGTGTGTGCCGGTGTGTGTTTTTGGCATTTTCGTATACACTGTAAGCTTGGGGGCATGGTTCTAATGGATTTGGTCATTATTTTAAAGTAGGCGTGGTAATGCAAACTTTTTAATATCAAAGTTCAAAAAATGTGCACTAGAGACATTGTTGCAGCTTTTAGAATCTAGCAAACAGAGGCTTTGCCACTGAACTGCTACTTTTCGTCCATAGCCTGTACTGTAATGTATTTTAAAAATAACTTCCTAGTTTGAGCAAGTAGTTACAGTGTATATCACTGTCGGCAGCAATGAAACATTGCTTTCCCATATCTCTCTCTCTCGGCAGATTTGATTTTTAAGCAAGCCGCCTGAGAACAGTATCAATGCAGACAATTGCAGCAAAATGGCTGCACTATAAGCGCTATGGGAAGTCAAATTTGTCGTATCGTAAGCACTAAACTCGGCAATTTTATGAGCAGTTTCTTTTTTTTTTTTGTGACACTAATGCGACATTTATGAAATATCCCAAACGGTTAGTGACAGCAGCAGTAAGCCAAAAAGACATGAAAGTGTCAAGAAGCAAAAGTAGACTCGACAAAAAGAAACAATCGTGTACTATGTATTTAGGAAAATTCACTTATGAAAAAGTCTGGCTTTGTCAGACCAAGTGCGAGTGAAGTGTTAACAAGTACTATGGCACAATAAATCAAGGCAAACAATCTTTTGGAGCAGGCCAAAAGATCTGAGAGAGAATTCACCAGCTCTTGCACAATGCGTAGACACAATCAATTTAGTAGTAGACTTGTTACAAAAAGAAAAACAAAAACATTTGTGGAAAATACTGGCAGTAGTTGGCTGTATCTCAAAGCGAGTAAAAAACAATAAAAATCAAATGGCACGTAACACAAACACAAAAAAAAGGGTAAAAGTAAACCCAATTGAACTCAATACATTTTTTTTGTATCTGTTTGTTTCTTTTTTGTATACTCTGTAGAACAAACTGCACAAAGGCAAAGGTATTAAAGCTCTTAAAAATGTTTGGGAAAAAAAACAGTAAGCCTGTGAACAGTTCCGACTCTGTGCTGGTCTTGATTAGGCAAATGGTAAGAGTAAGCCTATTAGAGCAAATTTTTGGATTTGTTTTTGATTCTGTATAACTGAAAAACCACTAGCTATTTGTACAAAAAAAATGATTGTTACTTTTTGTCATAACGTTTACTTCTAATTGCTTAGAAGCAAAATTATTTTTTTTCAATTTTGCATTGAAGCACCCATTTGGTAAACATTCGTAGAATGAGTAGTTTTCTAGACCTACATTTACATAAATTAAAATTTTTTTTTGGTAAAATTTAAGCATATTTTTCTTAATATTATATTAAGCCAAAATAAATAAAAATTGGTTCTTAGAGATTTTCTATCGGGCGGCGTTCATAGTTCCAGTTCATAGTCCTTCCAGAAATGTTGTGAAAAATATTGCAAAAAATCAACTATTTTCCAATTTGTGATTATTTTATTAATTATTCAAAAAATGCAAAGGTGGAGCAACGGCAGTTTTCATTGCGAATGGAGTCATCACTTATAAGTTCAGTTCTTACGAGTATCTTTTGTTCACGGTCGCTTGAAAACATACTTCTTGTAAGTTTCTATTATTATTCCGATATTTCATTTGGAACGATGACCATAGTTTTTTTTTAATTTCAATAAATTTAAAAGCGGTTGTGTGTACAATTTTGTTAAAAAAGAAATAGGAAGACAGAGTAAATAAATATGTGGATGGTCAACGATGCCATAAGTTGATTGTTTACAAAATAATTGAGTTTGACAGTAAAAACTTTTTTGAGCAGCATAGGTTAATCATTAAAATCCCATAGAAAAGGCAGTGCCCCACAATGGGACTCTAAATTCTTTCTGCAAAAAAGATATCCCTGGTACACTTCATATCAAGGTTTACCATAAAGGCATTTTATTGTACATAAAGCTAGTTTTGGAGTATAAAAGATATTCCTTGTGCATTTTTTTTTTTCGAGACAGTAGCAGCTTAATGTGTATGAGTTTCAAGTGCATATGTTGTTGTTGGTGTAGCCCTTCTTCCACACGGAACGTGTGTTGGCTCTTAGCCTGGAGAACTGTGGTTGTTCCTGGGTGCTTCCGGGACGTAGACCCGGCTGAAGGGTTTGGTTGAAAATATTACTAATCTGTTGAATAATTACTTATTTAATTGCAACTAAAAATGGTAAAGCTCTTTAGGTAAACAAATATAGATCTCAAAATGACTAACTTAAAAATTTCAGTTTCCAAGCATGATCTGAGAAATTGCCAAAAATTATTTTCAAAAAATAACTGATAAAGGAATTCCCTTGAAGAATATTCATCATTCGTTGCTCCTCAACTTACTCGAATCTTTTCATCATTTTTTGTATTATTCTTGTTGCGTACATTGTCGCCGTGGGTTATCTATGCCCCATTTTGCAGTACGTTTGCTGCTCTAGACACAAAAAGGCGAATCCGCACTCATCTCTAGCCTATAAAGTGCGCTTAAGTGACTACTTATGTGTGGCTTCTGACATTTAATGCTTTTTGTTAACGCAATCGGCAATTGGCAATCGATATGGCTTGAAAGACGCACTCAGTCAGCACTTTGTCCATCAGCTCACGCACTCACTCTTGAAAAATAAAAAACACAGAAACTGACTACAATCATGCTCTAAAGTCTGGAATTGGGTAAGTAGCAATGATAAAGGGAAACGAATTTATAGATAAGCATGACAAGTCATCTTGGAAAGATGTGTTTGAAACTATTAGATTTAAATGCTGGGCTACGTTTAATTTTTTGGCAAAAGCCTAGAGAGAACATGCAATGTATATTACTCTCTTTGATCTAATTTATGCCACATTTTTAATATTTTGAATAAGTTTTAATCTTTTTGTAGGCCTTGGCAGCGTAGTGGTAGCGTGCCCGCGTCTAAACTCGAATTTTGTGTTTCGATTTCACCTTGCAGCACTGGTGCATTTGTCCAGTAGTATCAAGGAAAATCTCTATTACTTAAAGACATCGCCGTAACGATTCGCCTATAAACTTTAGGTCCTTGTTTATTTCGTGTTTATTTTAATAAAGATATCTTCATGCTCCACCTTTGGAATGATGACCATAGTCAAGGGGTGTACATTTATTTATTTATTTTTTTTCTTTGTATGACAATGGAAGCTAAGCTGTATTGGTAAAAAATTTTTTAATTCTAACTTAAGCTATAGCTGATTGGAAGTCAATATTTTCATATTTTAATACATACAACAATTTTATCTTTTTAATATTTGCTTATTTGCAACCTTTTCCAACATAATCAAATATTTTTTCTAGCAAGAATAATATTATTTAAAATTATCATCCAACACAGACAAATCTAATTTTTAAATCAATGTTAAGCTCTTTAAAAATCACTTAATTTAATTTTCCTTTGATGCTTAAAGATAAGTCAATTTTTAGCAATTGTATTTTCCAGCCAGTGATCCCAATAAATTTTGGGCAGGTCGACGACATAACATAGAAAAAAAAAATATTTCGAAGTTCAATCAAAAATTAAATAAATAAAAAGAGAAATGCACAAAATTTATGAGCAGCAATAAAATAAAAGTATGTATGCCTTGGGTATAAGCATTTATGATAATTGACTAAGAGGGTCATTTAAATTTGTTGTAACTTTAAACTTTCCATTAGTTTATAACTATCCAATTAAGAAGTTGAAATGCTAAACATTTTATGCATGTTAAAAATCTTCATATGCCACATGTCGTATGCGTAATATCAAAAGTATGCTGAAAAGTATGCAACACCTTTTTCACAAACTTTATTAGTGTGCACATCCACACATTAAAATACATACACACACACAAGCGCGCATATACGAGATCTAATAAATTCAAAAACAAATTATGTAAATTATTTCAAGACCCTAACGATGTGATTTCAACAACGATAGAAATCTACACAAATGAGTGACATTTCTGTGCCTCCTGCCTTAGTTGAGTTTTAGCCCCAGCTACATACAGCTCATGCGTCTCAACTGTCCAGTGTTTCTTTTATTATGCGCATTTTAGCAAAGGTTTTATTAAATGAGTCGTCGTCGTCGTTGTTGTCGTCTGGACTAGCCTCAAAATACCTTTAGAATTTGTACGAAATTAAGTTGATTAAATGGACTTAGCAGCGTGATTACACGCAATGCTGCACGAGCCACCCCAAAACAGTGCTCCAAACATAGCCATCATGTCCAACTCAGCTTTTGATGAAAACCAACTGGAGCACAAATATAAAAAAACGTTTTCTTTATTTTCTTTTTCATTCGTGCCATTGACAGCAGACGAAGTAGTAAAACTTTTTTTTTTTTTTGGTGAAATCAGAAACCTGGCTAAGGCCTCTCGAGAGCCATGGTATTAAATGCCGCATGATTAACGCTTTTTGTGTGCTCAGAGAATTGATAAAGAATGGGAGCTAAATAAAGCGTAGCGGCGAAAATGCATTCCACTTGGAACAAAGAGCAGCGTCAAGTTGGTTTTTGAAAGCGATAGAAATGGACTGGACATTAAATTACATTTGAGCTAAGCCAAAGCTGGAAAATTGCGTTTACACTGTTCCCGCTACTGCAACTCATAAGGTTTCGAATCTATTGAAAGCTGCGGTGTTTTTGTGAACATTAATTGTGAATGAGAAGAATTCGCAAGAAATGGTTTTTACGCAGGGCAATTAATCGAAGTAAGTTTCTGCTAAAAGGGTAGCTCGCAAAATCAAAATTTTAATTTATTAAATATTTTTTTGATTCTACCTTCAAAACCGGCTTGAAATCTTAAAGTAATGCGTCGTATTATGGATTTACCTATACAGCTTTATACTACTCATATCAATTTTGCATTTTTCTGCCATAGTTCCACCAATAATTTGATTTGTTCCCAGGCTTTATAAAAAGCGAAGAGACTTTTTTAAAAACATAACATTATGCTACCAGAAATAGTACACTCTAAGAAAAGACAACTCTAAACTGACAAGTTTTTCCCTTGATCACACATTTAGCGAATTTATGGATATCAACTTCAGAATTAATAACTTTATTGTTTCTGCTGAATAAAAGGTGATATCGCTCAAAACAAAATGTTATGGGAATTGAAGAACATAAAACAGCTACAGCGAAAAAAGCAAATAAGAAAGCTAAACAAAAAACCAATTCGCAAATATTATTGCAAGTAACTTTTTCGTATTATTGTAAATAAAAATACTTTATCTAAGGATTTTTGGTCTTGCACCCAAAACAAGTTAGGATTTCCCAGCTGACAGTAGGAAATACGCTGATATCTCAAACACATACCTTAAGAGAAGCAAAAGCGTATACGAAATATTTTACAGAATAAAAGCGCCAAAAACCTTGATTTTCTCTCTTAAAATTATTTTTGAATTATGAAAATTTGTCATAATTAGGTATTTGTACAAATTTGAAAGTCTTATTAATTAAGGGAAAATCTCTCATCTTTTGAGATTTATATACTTACATGACATGTTGCTGAAAATACTTTAAACTGCATTTATCACTCATAATAATGTAGTTCTGAAAAACACATTTGTTTTACTTAAAATTTTTATAATTTTAACATTTTCATTGCTTCTTAAAATTCATTTCGCTCAATTTCTATTAATTTGGTGACACTCCTGCTAAATCACATTTCTCTTTTGCAATTTTCTCTCTTGCATAAACCAAGCGTGCATTCGTTGTGCTGGCTCTCTCTTTCTCTCTCTACTGACTCACTTAACTTTTTACAATTAAGAGCTAGCGGAAGTGTTTTGGCAGAAATGGCAAAGAGAGAACAAAAAAGCATTTTTGCTGCACTCCTTTCACTTGTTGTTGTTGTAGTTGATATTGCCTTTGTTTTATTTCTCTTCTCTTTTTTTTGCTGGTAGTTATCCGTTTTGCTGCCATTTTAGTTTGGTTTAAGAGGCCAAAAAAATAAAAAAAAAGTAAAAAAAGAAATGGCCACTGCTTTAGCTGATATTGCTGCAAGCTAGCCAAAATGATTAATGTGCTCAAACGTGGCCATTAATGGTTGGTCAGTGTCCAGTGGCCTGTGCCCAAACAGGCTGAGAACACAAACCACAAAGATTGGGTCTTCATTTTTTATGCTTAGCCTATTTTCGTGCATTTCCTTCGAGTTCCGGCAGTGTTTACGCCAAATTACGCCACTAAATGTGTATACACTTCAAAATTTCGGCACGTTGTCCCAATCATCGAGCCGCTGGGCATAAATTTACACGGCGTATGATTAATTTTATGTGGTACGCAATATGCTTGGCATGCTCGTGCGTAATTTGGCAGCTGCTGTGTTTGGAGCCAACTTAATTTTGAGCCAGATTTTTTGCTTGCTTTGGCTCTACATCTTTAAATCTTTATTAATATGCATGTCGGCTCGATTGCTGCCACCACATACCCCACTTGCTGCTGATTGCAGCATGTGAAAAATTGCGCCATTAGCGTAGTGCCGAGTTGGTGAGTGGCAAGTTTAGCACTTGTCTTGAACTTTGCCACTACAAGGCAAACATGACACTACAACAACACTGCACTGATATGGCAAATGGCAGTTTGCGAGAGACGACGGGTCGCACACAGAACATGCCACTTGCCACATGCCGCATGCCATTTATGTTGCTGATTTTCGGCTATCGGCGGTATTAAAATTTCATGTTTGCAATTTGCGCCAAAAAGGCAAACACCATAGTCATAAATTTGGCGCTATTTGATGCGGGCCAGTCAGCCGCGTCAGCTAGAACCAGCAAGCCATGCTGGTCCCGGTTATGGGCCCCGCCCAGCTATGTATTCTCTTACCAATTCAGTGAGCTGGCTAAACCTTGACGCTGGCTTTATAGTGCATGAAAATCTGAAATCTATGACCAACTGGCATAAATCTTCTAGTTAATTGAAGCCTTTAGCTTTTCACTGACCTCATTCATGTTGCTAGTTGCACTTAATTGTCCGTGAATTCTATTCAATTTGATTTCTAAGCTCTTAAATTCTTATTTATGGTTTTGCTGCATATTAATAGTGTATTTTTCGTTGATTGTAATATTTCGTACGTAAGCAATTTCCAGCATATTAAAATACCAACTCTGCGAGTTTTTAGTGAGTTGCTAAAGTATATTGGTTAACATTGATTTCAAGGATTTAAAAATGAATATAGACAAGTGTAAAAAGGCCTAAAACCATATTTTGTAAGCAAAACTAAAGGTCATTGCAAGCTAAAAAGTGTGACAGATTATAATCAGACCTCCGTCTCATCGTTACTCAAAAAAGTTAGCTCAAAAATAATTTAATGAAGGAATTTTGAGTTGTATGCTTTAGGGAATGTCCGCTCTATGGATAAGATGAAAAGTTGGGATAAGTACGCTGCGTTTCATTATTATTTTGGAAATTTAGTATCTATTGCATTGAGCCTATGTATCTGACAAGATCTGCCTTGGTGTTACAGTTTGGATATGTCAGCTAATTATTGGAATGTTTATATATAAGAGATAATTATAGTAAAAAGCGCCGTTTGGTTGGCTGTAAGTTGAGCTATTAGACTTGGCTTATCAGCGTTGGATTTCATATATCCCTACAATAAAATTCTGGTGGCGTCAGATCGGCGGATCTTTACTTAGCTTCCCTCAATGCGTATTTATTTTGTCTTACATCTACAGTACAAGGATTTGTGCTATTTATATATTTTATTGTGCTGAAAAAAGAGCCTGATTGTTTTGGGGTTTTTTTGTTGGACTTTCTTAAAATGTTATATCGTTTTTAAGTTTTATAATGAAAGCTGTAACATAAATTATAGCCAATGAATAGGGTCAATATGAAAGTCGAATATATATAAAAAAAATATTTATTACCAAGACTTTTTCCATTTTGTTTGAACTATTCCCAAAAACAACATCGACCATATGACCGGCTTTATTACGAATATAAAAGTGGTGTCTTTTTCTGACCGATTGCCCCAATTCAGATGGCGCACGCTATTTTGGCCTAAAAAATCAAAGAATTAATCATTTTCGAAATAAAATAAAAGTTTAATAGTCCCATGAGATACATATAAGTTTTTATATTATAGTTTACATAATTATAATGACAGACTAAGTGCCTTGATGGAGTTCCGCATCTTTCAAAATAATATTTGTTACCAAAAATCAATTATTTATTCTGCGCATACAAAGAATTAATGTTTTTTAAAAAAAAGTCTCGACTTAAATTGCAATGTCATTTTCTAGATTACGTGCACAGACATTAAACTTTAAATATTTTAATCAATGCTGCTTTAGTACTTTTTTTAAAGTCAAGGCTATGACATGTTTCTAACATGACAAAAACAAATAATAGAGCAAAATTTTTTTTGAAGTTTTTACAAAAATTGGTTTTAATTTTTGGAAGTTGCTTTGTTTTTATTGTCACACAAACATTATTTAAAAAATTACTCAAAAATAACGAGCCGAACATTATTACTATGAATCATGAAAATAACCATCATCAACATCATGAAGTTAATAGTGGTACGCCATCAACAGATCAACATGATGAATGTGGTATGAAGATGATCTTTCATGGTGGCACCAATGAATTGATACTTTTCTCATTTTGGAGAAGTACAACCATATTGACCATGATATTCTCCTGTTGCGCAGCGTTTATTGTTGCTATCTTATATGAGGGATTAAAAGTTTATCGTGAGTGGTTATGGCGACAGAACAGGCTAAAGCTGCAAGTGCGTAACCTTGGCGGTGACATAAACTTGGGCATCGTAGATAGTCAAACTATGCCGCCTTCTCGGTCGTTTGTCCCATATATTCCGTATACCGGCGATCTGGCTACTGGAGTACACAGATGTTCCACTTTGTATATGTTCCAGACATTTTTGCACATGTTGCAGGTGACCATATCCTTTCTGCTTATGTTGGTCTTTATGACACTCAATGTATGGCTTTGCTTGGCTATAATTGTTGGCGCTGGCTTGGGCTATTTTATATTCGCATTATATGGTAACACTGGCTCACAGGAGCACTGCAATTGAGGCAAGCCTACTGGGAATACTTAAATTGAGTGTCGCTCGTTGCCCTGTGCTGGGCTAGGTGCTGACTATGCGCCAAAGTATCTGTGCTAATGTATTTTACTAATTAAAGCAAGTTATAAAAATCATTACAAGCCGCAACGGCTGCTGTCTTATTGTTAATGTTTATGGCTCATAAAACAATGTATAAACCAATTCTATGGCATGTACAAAATTTTTCTGAAATGTTGGTTAGATTCAATGCCCGCCGGTTAACTAGGCGTAAGCACGTTATGGCGCGTGGTCTTTACAGGTGGCTGTTAATAACTTGGCCGGACCCGACACACACACACACACACACATTTTGTTCTCCTTTTTTCTGAGCGCATATTTCAGAGTGTATGTTTATCTTTACAACCGTTTTATGAGCGCCTTCCGTAGATTTTTCTTGTACCTAGAATTTTACGATTGCGACCTTTTTTTGCAGGGTATACGTTTGTTGCTCAACCTTTGAACGAGCATTGTGAATTCGTCAGTCAGTTGGATAAGTAAGATTTTATAAAATGATAATTATAATAACCAAAATTTTGAAGTATCTAAAGATTATGTCTTATAGAACTCCAAAGTCTTTAGAGTTTAATGATAAAGAAATCCAACTTCTATCAGCTTTACACATTTTGACGTTTGATATAAAATTATTTTTGAAATATCTGTGCCTTAACATAAATAATTTCATTAAATCCAAAAACCAGCACATACTCATTTCTTTCCAATCTTCACTCATTAAAAAGCTTTTATCCACATCGGTTATTTTTCATCAGTCATATGATCTGGCTGGTATCACGAAGGCAGAACCTAAGCACTCTTCCTTGCTCTCACTGTATGTTACGCTTCCATCGACTCAACTTTGTCATTTTCATTATGCCATAATTATGAAGGCTATAAAAAAGTTTCCTATAAAGGCGCGCTGGCATGTGGCGATGTCAGCTGAAAGGCGTTGATTGTTTCCTATGGAGCTATCAAGCTACGCAGAGCTTGCTGGCCATTACTCAAGCCATTGTTGCCACATGCCAAATTTGGCTCTTACACTTGAACTTATCAGTGTTTCCACTTACGCTATGCTGGCTTAAATTCTTGCAACAGCTGGACAGCTATGGCTTCGCTCTGTCACATTGAACTTACTACGTGGTAGCCATTGGCTGTAGATGATAGTAAATCTAGCAGCGTTTGTCTGAAGCTGGCCACTTTGATTGCCATCCTACGTTGCATATTCAATTAATATTTTAATAAGCAGACTTCATGACGTTTTCAGAGCGGATATCGCAATTTGGCTTTACTACGCAACGTTGCACATGAAAAGCACAAGGATATATCAATGCAAGACGAGCTGGAATACCAGCAGAAGAACTGTTTTAATAATTTACATGTATGCGTTTGTGTCTGAGCGCTGCACAGTGGTGAAGCAGAATTCATTATTTTGGGTGTACGGAACTACGGTTGCAGTACGTCCATGCTTGATATTGCATGACGAACGTCAAACATCGGGGCCATGTGGTACATAACTTATACCTATACTACGTTTGCCAACCCACTCACTAACCAAAACCCCGAGAGGATCTGTTTGCCTGTGCGTGTCCATTTGGCTGTGATGGTAGTAAAACTCACTGTTATTGTTGTATTTCTTACTGACCAAAGTAGGACTCATTGTATGGCTGTATGGTGTGTGTGTGTGTGTGTCTGCGGTGAGCTTTTGTGCACATCAAGAGCGAGTGCCGGCCTTGCATTTTAACAAGCGGAAGCGGAAATGTGCGTCCATGCATATCAATTACGCTGCTCGTACGTCCTTCTAATGAGCGTATAGCAATGCTTTACCGTTTTATGGCCCTAAATAAAGTGCATTAAAATTATATTTTTTTATAAACTTATTTTATCTATTTATAAGCAGCACCACAACTTGGCCATTGATTTTATTTTGTATGCCGACATTTATCTCGACAACAAAATGAAATCAATGGTGGCGTTTAAGTTTAGCAATTTTTACATAGTACTAAAACTGATGTCACGAAATGTCGCCGGCATATAAGCAAAAAATGATTTGCCCAATAAACTTCCACACAGATGCGTGTGCATGGCAAAATAAAAAGCACGTCCCACTTCCATCAGAGATTGAAAGAACAAACTGGAGTAGCGATGATTAATGCGTTTATGCAATTCACGATAATGATTTTTTTTGCCAAAGCTTCGAGATCCCAGATGTGGTACATCCGGCTCGCGCAGTACACGATGACTGAGCAGTAATGCTAGATTCTTCATAACAATATAGGTTTTCTTACAAATACGCTGACGTTCTTTTAACGAATAACGCTTGCCATAGCGATAGCGAATCCATTCCATAAGATATGGTATACTCTCGGCATTGGGTAGTGAGGCCAAAACATAATTTTTGTTCTCGGCCACACGTCGCAATCCGACCCGCAGCATTTCCTTCATTTGTGGCAAATTATTGCAATCATAGTAGTTTAAGCCAAAATCAAGACGACCGCCGTTTAGGAGCTGCCTTTGTTGCTCTCTATGCTGCAAACGCTTGTATTCAGCATCAAACAATTCCATATCCTCTTTGAAAATCTTTCTAGCCGCTTGTGACACTAGCTCATCTATTTTGGTATCATAATCATACTCTATGCTTTTGCTGATCTGCTCTACATCGTTATCAAGCGCTTCAATAAACGCCATCTTAAGACGCAGCTGCTCATCATCGAGCTTTATTGGCTTATTCTCATTAAAGAGCTTACGATAATTGAATTTATACTCATGCGAGGACGGACCCACCTCAAAGTACTGCTCTTCCGGTAATTGCATACTCTGGCGATTTTGCTCTATAAATCTGGCTACACTTGTTTTATATTTATCTCTGCCCAGTTGAAGTTGCATACTACTCATTCGTTTCGTATTAAGCTCTCTGTTTATGCAATGGGAAGCATCAGTACTAACTTTTCTCACTGTTCCCTGCCCTTCTAGAATCCTTATTTGATTATTACAATCACCACAAGCGCAGCAAACCTTAGGCTCATCGTCATCAGGCTGTTTACCATCTTTGCCCATGTACCCATTAGAAGCATCGCCATCACCACCATCGAGAAATCCAAGATTAATAAAATCATCCGCACAACAATGCTCAGCTTCGTTATCATATTTATTAAGCCTTATAAGTTCTTTGTGCGTTGAACTACGACGCGCCTTTAACGCCATTTTATGAAAAACAGACTCGTAGAAGCTGGTAAGCTCTTCCAGTTCCTGGCGTATGCGCTTGCGTGTTCGCTAATTAAGAAAAGAAAATATTTACATATTTTGATTATATGTATATCTAAAGTAGTTACTATTTTATAGTTTACAATATTGTTTAAAAGATTTTTTAGTGTAGGAAAAGTGCATTTCAATAACGCCTGATTAATGTCATCAATATGGTATTGCACACTGAATAATTCTACGAATAGATTAGTCTGGTCTAAAGATATAGATCGCGAAACTAGGTTCATTATTCAATAGGATGTCTAAAGAAACTTCTTTAAACGATAACTGCTGCAGATAAAGCGGTTTAAAAGACAATTCATTTTTATCAAAATCCTCAACAAATAAATTATGTTTTAGACGCTGAATCAATTACCAAGATCAACCATTTTAAAATTAAGTTCTCAAATATGATTTATGCTTTAAAATTTTTACCTCTTTTGCCGGTCCGTTAATGTCAATCAGCTTCTGTATTTTCAACGCTTTAATTGCTTCCAAATTAAGATGCAGTGAGTCCTCCAGTTGCTGTATTTGCTTATGTGTTTCGCAAACAGCCTGCAATTCCAATGTATTAAAATTGGCATCGGAAAAAGAATTGAAAATGCGCAGCAATTCATCGTACAGCAATTTTCTGGTCACATGTCTGCTCTCTCGTAATATATACTTACCGAACCAGCGTTTTGGCTCGAGTGCTCTCTTCACTATTCTTTGTTTATTCAAAAAAGCAGCCGGTCGCTTGGGATAGCTTGCATTGAAACATACTGCCTTGGTCTTGGGCACAATGGGTTCCTCAAAATATGGATAAAGTTTTCTTTTTGGTTCGGATAGTGTCGCTGAATGCATTGAGACTTTTTGTTTTTGTGCCAACATGCATACATCATGTTGTGATGCCCGGTCTCGTTGGCGTTCTGCCTCCAACTTGTCAGCCTTAGCGCGATCTTCTGCCGATGCATGCGGTAGCGGTAATATGCGATCCAGCTGTCGTAGCGTGGGATCCAAATCTATTTTGAAAATACCAGTCAATAGTAATTGTGCATTATTATCGTAGGTATTTTTATCATCATCACTGGGCTTATGGCATAGCTCCATAAGAAAATATAAAAAAGCCACATCATTCCCGCTACTCATGTACATAAGCTGATTCACTATATGCCGACTAGGCATGGGATGCAAGCCCAAATCGATAAGTGTACGCATTACTCTGTGTTGTGTTCTCTGTTGCAAATCGTCACGTAACGCATCGCGCAATTGCCACACAGCATTTTCTTGATGATCAGAAAGTCCACGATACCAGCCTGGCACTTCTCTGCCGTACCGCTTCGCAGCTTTCTTTCCGATATATTTTTCGATGAGAGCATTGACGCTCATAACCAGCTTGATTCTCTCATCATGGCTAGGAAATTGCAAACTGCAATTTTCAATTTCCATACTTAGTAATTTCCTTCAAAAAAAAATAAACTTTGTTTCCAATTCTAAAAGTAGCTAGATATAAAATGCTACGCCTGCTGCGGCTTGCTCCTGCTGGTCACACATTGATTGCTGCGCAGTGAAACTTGAGTGCCTGTGCTCAAGCAGGCAATTTTTTTTTTTTTTGTGACACTTTTAGCCAAGATAAAGACAAATGTACTGGCGCGCCAATTTGACACACGCCTTGCTTTATTTGTACAGGCCGACTGTCGCCTAAGTCTTTGAGAATCTACTCAGTTTCCACTCACAAAACGCTTCCTTGTGTCCTTGTCTCCTGTAAATTGCTTTTGTGTCAGTGTATTTATGTATTTGTATCTGTGTGGGTGTGTTAAAGTCGCTTAAGTGTTTCTGCGTGGCTGACTGCGTGCTTGTCGCACACTCTATGCAAGTTAAGGCATATGCGTGGCTGGGCAGCACCCGCCTTGGCCAGCAGCAACTTGGGCAATTCTCAATTGTCTAGCCGAGATTTTGAGGCCAGCTAAGCGCTAGAGTATATCATTAATTTATTAGCAAACGAAATAAGCATGTTTTTTCTTGGCTCACACGCACAGCACTAACACACACAACATACACACACACACACACACAAACAAATACAAAACACTTTTCAAACTTTATCTGGCAGATTTGCTAACTGCTTAAGTTTTTGTTTTTTTTTTGTGTTTGTTTTCACGATGGCTACAATTGTCTTAAAGAGAGCACATTTATTTTGATCAGATATTTCGAATGTCTTAAAATATCTAAATGGAACCACAAATGAATAACAATTGAATATTATTTAGTCTAGATAATGTCGATCTCATTTCAGAAGAGTAACATGAATAAGATAAAATAATAAGTTATATATAGGAAAAGACAATCAGCTTAAAGCTTCTTTCTTTATTCGCTGTAAGATTTTTAAAACTAATTTTTAGAAATATAAATATAAAAACTTACTTCACTTAAGTTGCCCATCACAACACCTTAGCGGATAACAGCTGACCTCACTTGCTCTCGCCGGACGCTTCTCTTCGCTGCTTTGGTTTTAGTATTCTTTGGATTTGTATTTTTTACGGGGAACCAATCCCTGCGCACAACTGTTTATCGCCCATACGACTCACTTTCTATCTAAGATGATGAAGTACATCTTTTGCCACAATAAAGCGACTTAGAAAAACTTGTAAACTATTTTTAGAAATTACTAACTTTTACATAATCCTATCATGTCAACGTTTTCAGTTCTGATTCTCGGAGCAGCTAAAGAAAAAGTGAAGCATTAATATTTTTTCTCTTATATTCCAGGGTATGCGAAATTCTTTATCTTAACGACTCATCATGATTTCACAATTTTTGTGGCAAGCAGCCACGTGCGCCTCAATGAACCAAAGTTTTGTGCGATTTGTCAGCTAGCTGATGTTGTCTGACATAGTTATTGTTACTGTAACTGCAGATGTTGTTTCAGTTGTTGGTTTAGTTCGAGCCTTTGTTAACTTTACAATTAGCCATGCGATCTTTAAATAATGTTGTGCAAATACAAATGAAAATGCATTTAAGTGTATATCCTGTGTGTTTGTTTGTGCAGTTGTTAGTGTTGTAGTTATATATAGTTCCTCTAATTTTGATATGGATATGGTTGTAATTTATGACTTTCCACTGTCAATTAAATTTCCTTTGGAAACTGTCAGTTTGCCGGTTATGGGGCTTAACCAGCATCCAGCTCTATTTCAGTCACAGGTCTCATGATGGCCTAAATGATTTATGCGTTTCCTCGCTGACAGTTTTGGTCAACGTGCGTGTATGTATATATAAGTTGGTAACTGTGTGTGTGTGTGTGTGTGCGTTTGTTTGCATGTGATAGTGCGTGCTTGTGCGTAAGCCTTTGTCCCGCCTCTATTTAATCGTAGGTCTAGTATTATGGGCAGCTTCCACTTTTACAGCTTTTTTGGTTTTTCTTTGAGGTTTGTCAATATTTTTTTTTCTTCTTTTTTCGCACAATGTGGACACGTGTCCAGCGCCTGCAGAGTTGTTTATGTTAATGACCCAAAGCAACTTTGTGCGTTGTTGTTGTCAGCTCGTGTCCTGTTGGGACAATTGGCAGCAGGCTTTTGTTGTTTTTGTTGCTTTTTTGGCCACAATGCGTGCAAATGACAGATCGTTATGAAAGATATGCCTATGTTGATGTTGTGTCTTTTAAAATTGATCCAAAACGCACATAAATCAGGCAAGTTTAAGTTTAATTTGTTGCGAAACTTGAAATTTAAAGTTTATTTAAAACTTAAACCAAATATATTACGTATACGCAGTGTCCAAAGCAATTTTATGCAATCACCTATGAACATAGTAAAAGTTGCTTGAAATGATGCCACTCACATTCCCAATGTGGACTCTTTCGCGAATTTTTTTTCTTAATGAAGTAAATTTGAAATCGGCTGTAACCCAAAAAAGCTTGCATTGGTTGGCCACCTTAAATAAAATAAATTGCGAAGAAAATCATAACGAAGATACAGGTTATAGTACGCAGCCGACGCCCGACTTTGTGTTGCACAAGTTCAAACCTGATGAAAATTATCTAATATCAGCTCGTGGTCTCAGTTTTATTGGCCATAAATTTTATCTGTGTGTCAGACTGGTAAATTGTATATATTATTTCAATATTTTAAAATGTCTACAAATTCTTCTAGACTCTAAGCTAACAATCGAAATATAATGAGAAAGAATTCAATGAAGAAATTCGCCATCATTTTAAGTTGATATATTTAAATTTTGTATCGACTTATTTAAATTTGGCTTAAACTGGCTTAAACTAGTTTGTGGCCTCAATTGCAATTTAAAAAGAAACATAATTCCCTAAACTATGGTTGGGCGGATTATGGTGAGATCTCTATGAATAGCTGTCTGCGGAGAATAGGAACAGTGTCTACCCGAAACTTTCCTTGATAAAAAGCGTCTATTTATTTGCTAGCAATGTCAGTGCTAGACAAAAACACTAGTGATGAAGGGTGGAATCGTATTACTGAACTTCAAGTTTACAGACGAGTGCGCATTACCATGCTAGCTAGAAAACAATTTTTCGATTTCTCAAAATAAATGATTTTAAAAATTTGAGATTTCCTTGTATTGTCTATGGATTACCAAATGTTGTGTATACAAAGCGATTTTTGTGTACGCGTGAGATTACAGTCTTTGGCGGTTTGTTTAATTAATTCAATCGCCAACTATTGAAAAGCACTTCTCACTCAAAATGTGTTTCTTATTCAAAATTCATAATATTTTTTTTGTCCCGCCGTCTGCAACAATTATTGTCTATTTCATATATTTTTTGTAGTGTTCGTGTTCCATTACTAACTTCTCCCCTTTATTGACAGTCCGAATCAGAACAGGGTATGATTTCATACCCTATAATGCAGAAATAGTTAACAGTTTATGAAAATGTATCTTTGAAATTGAATCTACACCTCAAGAGCGATAGAAGCGAATCCGAAAAGGAAAGTGTTTGGAAGAACAAGCCTTAATGCACCTTTCGAAAAGTGGAAACTACAGTAACTATCTGACAAAGCTGAACTACTTTAGCTATTTAATGCCACCAGCTTTAGCTTAGGGAAAATCATTTCAGAACTACAAGTACATTTCTGCACAGAAACTTTAACCCCGAAAGCTTTATCAGGCCTACTTTAAGTGTATACCACATAATACATTTTTTTTTAAATAAAATCTATCCCACTTTAAAGGCAAATGCAAAATTGTTTATATATATACAAAAAAAAATTATTGTTTTGCATATCTGTCTACATAAACTTTTCTATGGTTAAAAAACAAAATGCTTATTTTCGAGTTCTCGACAATAAAATTCATTTTAAAATTGAGAAATAACAAAATAAACACACAATATTCGCTTTTGACGAGTATGTTTAATATTGTTCAATATTGAACCACATTTTATGCATTTAAAATGATTAATAAAAAGAAACCGTGGGATATTTTTAATTAAAAACTGTAGAGCAAAATGCAATTTATCAATGAATACCATCATATCAGTTTAATAGACCACAAAAAAAATTTTAAAAAATTTAAGTGAATTCAAACACATGAACAGTGTTGCATCCAAACGAATTCACACAAATACATATCCATATAGATGCAACATCTGCACATGACATTAACCATGGCCTGTCAATGTAGTGTTCTCTACTGTATTCGAATAAAATATTAAATGGAGCTACAGCGCGAAAAGCGATGGAATGACTGAATAGCCATTATTTTATATTGTATTAACATTCATAAATTATTTTTAAAAATTATTGTAAGCTTATTTTGCAAAAAAAAAAAATTTTAAAACAGTATTTTAGAACGCAAAATTGGAAGGTTTTTACCTTCTATTATTTTTATTTTCTGATTTGTCTTCTAGTATATTGTCTTAAGATTGTATTCATATTTTTTATATAGAAAGTTTTACAACACGCTGAGATAAGCACATTTCCAAACTTTGCTAAAAGATGAAGAAACCTGAAGTGTATATATTTTAAATATATAAAATATAATATACGCCTAATATAACTGTTATCAATTATCATACTTTTTTAGATAAACCGTATTTTTCTGTCCATACATATGCTACTTGGCATTTTATTTTGGAATTTTTGACTAGAAGCTTAATTAAATCTTATTTTTTGTTAAGGTTAAACCTTTAAGTAGGTTTATGTTACTTAAATAAATAAGCTTTTTTATACTTTTAATTCTATTACATCATACAATTCTACCTAAGCTTTTGACTTAATATATTCGACGTACTTTCGAATTTATTTTATTCCAAATTCTTACCATCTCTATCTGACGATTGTCCATCAACTTTTTAAATCATTCGTGTGAGATCGGCATCCTGAATGAGCTGTCTTCTGCGAGATCCCAGCGTCTTTAGCATCATTGTTTTTCGAGTGATATTGCTAGGTGGTTTTCTAAGAGTGCGGTGCATTCAGTTCCATATTCTTTGGAATATTTCTTTATCCATAGGAATTCTGTTTGCTGCTCTCAATTTCACTAAACAAATTTTTTATATTTTTGGCAAGTGAATGTTTTGTTGAAAGGGCAATGACATGGCAATAAGAAAAATATTCATTAATTTTTAATAATAGTTTTAATAAAATTCTATAGTTTTAATGTTTTACTCATTTTCCAATTAAGTGTGCAGGATTGTCTTAGAGCATTTTCAAGTAAGGTCTTTCCTTTCAAAACGAGAGAAGCTTACTTTGTACTTTGAATTTCGTTTTCAAAACGAGTAAATAAAATTTCCTTTAATAAATTTAAAATAAATATGAGTAAGTTAAACATGATTAAATTGTGCTAAAAATTCATTTCCTGCATAGACAAAATGGTAAAAATTCAGATATTCGTGTTGATGTCTGCAATATGCAGACTTTGGCTGTAAAATAAAATTTGTTGCTTAAAAATATGGCTATTTGACAGTAATAAATTCTTTTTTTTTTGAACCGCCCATTACCGAATTTGAATTAAATAAATAGTTCAATATATATGTCTAGAGCATGGGATAGGTACCGCTGTCGGATGGTAAATATTTTGTAGATGAAATAAAGAGCTAAAAAAAAGGCAGCAAAACAACTAAGTATCAGTTTCTACATCCCTTCATTAGAACGAATAATAGGTTTTGTAATATATCTAGTCTATTGTGTAATATGTAAAAGTTTTAAGCGATTATAAATATACATAATTGGATTTATAATAAATGAAAGTTAGTGCCATTTTAAACCTTAATTTAAATGAGTTTAAACCGCATATTGCAATATGCTTCAATTATCAACTAATTCTCTCTATGCAATACAAATTATAATTTAAATTGCAATTGTGCATTAAAATGATAGTAATTTAAACTAAACTAATTATTATTTAATTACCATAATATGATTAATGAAATGATACTATTTTATACAAAATACCAATTCTGTTTTGTTTTACTTTTGAAAGCAGAAATTTTAGAAATGGGATAAGGCAGTAGAGGATTCTATGATATGGCTAATACGTATGTCAGAGAAGTGGCTTCAGATCAAATGCATAATTGATTTTTAAGCAAATTTCTTTTCAGGGCTACAACACAAGTCATCTTTTAACTAATAATATTATTTAGTTGAAACATTGTTGCAAGACAACTCGTAGAGAGCGAGCAGCATTCCGACAAACTGACAGTCCAAAATGCTTTTATCCCCATGATGTCTGTGTCTTTCAGCGTCACTCTGTCACTCACAGCAGCAAATATTCAATAGGTACAGCTCCCTATAATATTTACATATATTTGTGAACCTGCAACTGCCGCAAGCCAGGCTTATGCCATTTGCAGTGTTGATAAGCCGACGACGCATGGCCGGGTTAATGGCGTCACGTGCGTCAGACCAAAACCCTTAGATTGTTAAGAATAATATGCATATGGCGTGTGGTTGCTTTTTTGCCTGTGGCAGCTACTTGGCTTGATGCTGCTGGTTTGCTGCTCAATGATTTTGTGTTGGCTTTGGTTAAGGCGCTGCAGGCCAACATATAAGCTGGCATTGAATATTTACGAAAACTGTTGCTGAAATGGCAGTCATCTGTTCCAGCATGAGAAATCCTCGCGCCTTAACTGCTCCACATTTTTCACTCACTCAATGTGGCAGCGAGTGCGAGTCACTTAGTGCTTGTGTGTACCTGGTTGGTGGTTTGCACTGAAGATGAAGCATGTTCGGGTACTGTTAGTAGAGTGCGTCACCTTGTGCGTACATACCCTGTGCCAGAATTTAACGAGCTTCTAACTTTATGTTTGTTTGTCATGTGCTCAGTTTCTTTTTTTATTAAGCTCATTTTTTTTTTTTTGAACAAACTCAGTCTGTTTGCTTGTCTCCATGTCGCCGGTGCTTAGAGCGTCAAGGCCAGCTGCTTAAGTGATACATTTTTTTATACCCTTTGCCCAGAGGCGCTTAGGTACTCTAGATTTTTGCAATGTACGTAACAGGTGAGAGTGTGCAGCAGCAGTAGGCATTAGAGGCCTAAAATTTTGTGTGCCAAAATGTCTTTGGCAGAAAGCACCTTTAAGTTCATGTAAAAAAATTGCATAACTTCACACTCTGAAAGGATTATTTTTATTTTTGTCATAAACTATATAAACGATTGTGCGCTTTTGTCTTGGCGCATCTTTATACGATCCATAGGGAATGAATAAATAAAACAAAATTTTCTTGCTTAGCCATGTGTGTGTGAATTTGTGTGATACCAGAATAAAGTTTTGAGGTTCTCAACAATTTTGGTTGCTTGCGCAATTCTAAACCAAGCGAAAAGAGGAAAATACTTTTTATTTTATTTTTTCTCTGGTCAAATATATATGGTGGGATTTCAAAGTTGAGAAATTTAGTTTTGACTTTCTTTTACTCATTTTAGCGAACGTCAAAGAAAACGCTTTTTTGATTATAAAAAAAAAATAGTTAATTACTCAAAAAAATTAATTTTTTTTTAATTTAGAAAGTGTAGAATAATTACAATTCCGTTAATTATCGATTGCTTATAAGCTATATACATATATCTACCATAGAAACGATGGGTGTATACTAATTTTTTTTTTTAAATATTGGCCTGATTCATTTATTGCAACTAACAGATTAGATTTATGCAATGATTGTAAAGGCAGAAAGAGGGCGAAGACTCCAAGTAATTTATACAAAAATACTTATTATAAACTCGACTAGTGCTTGAACAATTACCTCTTGGAGGCTATAATAGATAGAGACACCAAACTTTATCATACTATGAACATTTTTCCGCGGAAGACGAAACTTTTCAAACTTTACCATCTGATAAGCACTTTTCCACCTAAGCTTGTCATGTCAAATTCTGAGTGAGAGCATCCGCTAGTGGGTTTAGAATAGATAAAATCGAGCAAAAAATTTACCGATCTCTCTCGTATTGTATTATAAAGCAATATTATTAATTTATGGTTTGCTTTGTTAAAATAAGCAAGAAGCTTAATGATATTGCTATATCTCCAAATTGATTTTGATTTTGAGCTTAATGATATGGCTTAACAATATCTCCAAAATGATTTTGAATATACGAAATTATATAAAGTTTTTTAAACAATTTTTTGTTGTATTATGTAGCAGGCAAAATCGCGTTTGCGTATATTGGAATTAACCTGAAAAACTTATAAAATTACATTAATAATGAAACATTGATTGAAAAAGAATTAAAGTTGGAGCCAGGTTAAATTTCTATATATTATTGTTGTGGTGAATAACAAATGTTTACCCGATGCTGGTTGATTTTATATTAGTTTTTGGTTAGCTTTATTATATTGATGCTAGAAAAAATGAACATTTTTTGTCTATAGCAAAAAATATATATATTAAGATATTACTGATATGTGTACTTGATCAATATAAAAAATGGATGTTGCCTTATTAAAAAGTTTTATTTTGTCATATGTTAAAGGTGGACAAAAATTGCATTACTTTTAAACTTTTTTACTAAAACGATAAAAGATACGATAAAAGAAACGATAAAGATATTAAGCCACATTCAGTAGCTTAGCCTTACCAGATAACCCTAAAGAACCAATTTCTGCAAAATATATGTTTGGCTCAGTATTCATCTGTTTTTCAATGAAGTGATAAACGCTGTATTATTGCCACATATGAGCCTTACAAAGAAAATTGTGCCCTTTTTTATTAAAACCTACCAGAATTTATATTCTAAATAAAAGCCTAGGTAGGAGCATTACATTGTCGATTATTGTACCAACTGTTCCGCCTTGCTTTAAATCGCGCCCTATGTTACCAACATGACTTTAGCACTCGTTGAAGTTCATTCAACAGTTTCCTGCTAATGTGCAACAAAAAGTGGGCAAACTTTTTTGTATCTGTTTGTGTACGTACAACTGTTTGTGTATTTGTGTGTATGTTATTTGGCCCGGGGTCTAAGCAAATGGGCTCTGCTTATCTGCTTTTCTTTTGGGCCTTTGGAAAATGTTTTGACATTTGTTTGTCTGTAAATCCCATTTGTTTGTAAATTTAATTTGGCTTAACGAAAGCCTGCCTGACTTGTTGACTTTATTCATGATAAGTTTTTCGAAACTTTTTTCGAGTAAATATGTTTTTCATGCTCGCTCTGAACAGCAAACAGCCATGTTTAGGACAAAAACCTATGCACAATTCAGAATCCTTACATACGCTAGTATTACATTGTGTATGTAAAATGTGAGCAATCCATCAAGTGTTTGATTTTTATGGCCCTCAATTTTTGGGTAACATTTTGCTGCTGGCTTATAAATTGTGGCAATACATTGAAACTCAACAATAATTTGTAATATGTAGAGTGTGACGTCAGCACGCGCGCTTGTGTGTGTGTGTGTGTGTGTATGAATGCTTTCTGGATATATTCGTTCAGGCTTTTTATGCGTTATTGAATTTTACTTAAAAGCAACTTAAGCCAACTTAGACTGCGAGTGTGTGTGAGTGCGTGTGCGTGTGTGTGGGAATTGTGTGTTTGATTGTGCATGTGTGTGCGTGCGTATGGCGTAAGCACTGCCACTTGAGTATGCGGCAACTTTATACACTATGCCGACAGGGTCAAGGGTATTATTTATCTGAATAATGATAGGAACAGTATGGCGTGGCCTCTACTAGAACCTTACATCGAACCCTGTTTGGCGCCGTCTATCTAGCCCTGTGTCATGTTGTGCTCGCCTGGGCCAGTTCTTGAAAAATGGAACTGCTCTAGGTCGCCTTATCTAAAGGGCATTCTATAGTCATATACGTACAACAAGAACTTTCTATTTTTTCAGTGTATTTCGTAGTGGCTTAGTTCTGAGCTGCTTTTTGTTTTAGGGACAACATAAAAATTATGAACAAATATTTTTGCGTAAGCTTTTTGCGTGGTGCAAAAACAACACACATATATCGCACTTTGGACTGTGTGTGTTTGTGTTTTTGCATGTGTGTCAGCAAAGCCGACGCACATAAAGTGCCAGCGGAAACGGAAGTTATTGGATAAAAACAAGCACAAAGCATACGCAATGTTGGCCCACCCACACACACACACATAGAGCCAGCCAATTGTCAAACTGCGCCAAAAGGTATGCTACAAAATTGGACATGAAAAATGCAACTGGCAACAACAACGAAAACCACTTCAACTCCAGAATAAAAAAAATTCTATCATAGGCACAATAAAAAAATGTCCCCACACCATGCGGCTTACATTTATCTGATTTGAACCAATTTCGATGATTGCAAACAAATAAGCAGATAATTCTATTAGCGTAATTTTCGAGTTGAACGTTATACAACTTGGAAGTTCAAATGATGATGATGATAAAACGATTTTCAAGTATTTCTTGTATCTACCGTATGACAATTTAAATTGTTTAAATAATTTGGTGTGAAGAACATTAAACTTTAGAATTAACACATTTCTGTATTTGTAATATGTCAATCGGGATCTATAATTACTATCTTAAATACCCAACAGTTCTTGAAAAAGAAAAATCGATACTTTGCCCAATCTTAGCGGAAAATTAAATTTGATGATTTAGATGATCTCAAAACTAACAAGTGTTCTTCTAGCCGTTGTGGCGCCGCTTTTCATATTCATGCAATTGCACTTAAACTTCGACGAAAATCCACAATAACTACACCCACAGCTAATACCAAAACTTAAACTTTGTTATTACGCAAAACTTTAATTTCAACAATTTAAGCCACAAAAAAACAGAGTTAAATTTATAGTGAAATTGTAAATTGTAAATTATGCAGTGTGCCAAAAATTTGATATGCAAACAAAATGTATATACGAAAGTTTCATACGCCCTGGTGACCAGCAGAAAACAAAAACCATATGGACAGAGCGTTCTCTGCTCTTTGCAGCGGATGAATATTTGCAACTTTTCAGTTTTTTTTTGTGTGTTTTCCTTGTTGTGGCTGGAATTGAAATAAAAGTGCAGCCTGGAAGTATGCTTTAAAAGCAAACTACTTTACCGAGTTTCGCCCCAGGAAGCACAAACAAAATTTGTAAAATGAAATAAGAGTGCGGCTGCGTTGGTGGCGACTTCGTCAGAGGTAACAGAGGCAACAATAACAACGACTGTCCGCACCTGCCCATTTTGTGTGTGGCGTGTGTACGAGAGTCGGCTATAAAATGCGGAAATGAATGAGTTTGCCAATTAAAAAATTAATTGAAATGTTATATATCCATTTTTTTTTAAATGCTTATATATATATATATAGATTTGACAAATAATCGATGCTGGTATTAGTTCATGTTAAATTGTTACTTCATGCCTAAATGTTGGAATCACTTAGACCTTGTAAGCAATGTGCGATCTGAGTCGTTATTACATTATCCAGATTTTTATTTTCAGAAATCACACATAAAAAACGCATATATCAGATACAAAGTGTAAAGTAAAACGAAATTGTATGTTGTTATATTTCATTGAACTAAATGATTTTGTTTCCTTGCTGCCGTTGCTATAACCTAAAGTCCAGGGCGTGTCACAGGGCTGTTGAGCGTAACTTAAAGTACACTGACTCAGCACAGTAATTTATGTTCCATCTTCATTTTTATTTCTTCGTAACAGAGAAAAATGCCTAAAAATACATGACAGGCGAGTCACAAATGTATTTCGGACGAGTTTCAATATCTTATGTTCAGGGGTGTGGTAGGATACGCCGTAAATATAATGCAGGGGCAACGGGCTTGCATGACTTAATTAAATGTAGATTTGGCACTTGATTCATCTCACTGAATTGTTTGATTCTTGGGAAATTTATTCTATAATAATAATAAGTCAAACTGGCATGTTGATAATATATGTTATAACTTCGGTTGTACTTCCCCGATTTTTATTCAATCAATTCTGGCACAGTGAGCATAGCTCTACCACGTAACTACACTGTGGCGAAACAAAAAAGTTCGACTAAGTTCATCATCTGCGGTAATATTCAAATATTCAAAAATTCCGACATGTAGGTACTCATAAATATAGACAGACGCTCGTTAATTCAGTAAAGCCTCCAATTCCTCATCATCAAACCATTTTAACAGCATCCAAAACGCTCACTGCATGACTTAACGGACGCAGCTTCATCATTTAGAAGCAAAAGTAATCTTTTAATAATGAACCGAACTAATTTGCACTTCGAATACTCGTTTCGACACTTCTCAAAATAATTTACATTCAGAATTGCAATAAACAAGTCCATAACTTTTCGGCCAGCCCTCGTATGAGTACGTTTACGTGTGTGTATGAGTGTGGTTCCATGTCCATTTTGTGTAAGTTGTGTGCGTTGATGCCAACGTAATTGCCACCAACTGCACATTAAAGCGCCATTTTTACATTTCTCCGTAACTAACTCGTTGCCACTTTCTTCAGCTTACCCCTACTCTTACCCTTTTATCTATGAGTCCACTTGGCCAGAATTTGCTTTTTGTTTCACTTCCGTTGCACAATTTTGTATTTCATAATCTGGCAGCACATTGTAGTTGCCACTCGGTTATTATTATTATTGTTGTTGTTGTTGTTGTTGGCACACGCTCATGCAATCAACTTGCTAAATTAGCATTATAAATGTGCAAAGTTAGATAAGCGTCGAGAGTCCGCTCTTCTGTCCAAGCCGGCTAATCCCTGGGTCTGGGTACAGTGGGCCAAAAGTGGCCGCTCATTAGCACACTGCATTGAATGACGCACTTAATGTACTATATATTTGCAGTGCTTGTTGCAAGTTGCTTATTCCCATTGTTGTTGCAACACATTTTTGTTGAAATGAGTTAAGCAGCGTCTGATCCCAAAATTGAAACCATTTGTGTTGAATGTAAGTTTTGAGTAAAATGTTGCAACTAAGCCGCAATTGCAGTGGTCACAAACTTATTGTGCGGGTTAAAGACTTGTAAGCTCTGTGTGCTCTGTGACAGTTGCAGGCCACAAACAGTTGCAACTTAGGAAAAAAAAAAACCATTAACTAAAACAACTAAGTGCAAAACAAAAGCAAGCCTGTGAATTGTGCACACACAAACACACTTCCATTAATGCAGTTGCTGAACGTGCCGCAGCAGCTGCCTCACGCTGCAACTATGCTAGAAATTACGCAACAATGAAGCGGAAGTTGCAACAAAGCACAAAGTTAAAGGGAAAAAAATTGTTTAACACTCTAGACGATGCCCGAAGGTACAATACCCTTACTTAAAAAAAAGGGTATTTCTACTCATTAGTTACAAGAATTATTTAATTGATTTTAATTGTTTTTGTGCTGAACGAACGGTGTACACATAAGATCGATAGGTGTCAAACAAATTTGATCAAATTTGATGTTACTGAGAATACAACTAAGTGCGCTAGTTTTGAGAATTTTAAAGATCGAGACAAAATATCAATTATGAAATACGAAAAGATAAAACAAAAAAAAAGACAAAAAATAACTTTTGAAAAAGCAAAAAATGATAAAGTTAGACACTTGAGAGAGAATAAATTGAGAAAAAGACGAAATGTGAAGCCCAAAAAGCAAAAGTAGATCTTAGGTTTGTATGAATCTATGAAAAAAGTAGATTATTTGCATATGGGGGATATGAAGAAAGAATGTCAATATTGTAACGCTCTTACTTACGAAAAAGAAATGTCGCGATCAAAGCATTCTTGTTGTCATCAGGGAAAAATTTTACTGCCACCTCAAGATAAATATGCGAAGGTATAAAAAAAGTTGTTTGAAAACGAAAAAATAAATAAATAAACACTTTGGGGACAGTATTCGATTTTATAATAATGTGTTTGCTTTTGCCTTCTTCAATGCTAAAAATGTAGATTTAAAAGGTTCAGGTCGATATTCAAGTCGTATTGTAGTTTAAGCTCATTTGAAAACACGAGGGTTGGCGGGCAAATACCCCTAGCTTAATTAAATTGAAATTTGCCCTGAAAATATTTAATAATATTGAACGTGAAAAAACTCCATTTTCTCCAGTAGACTTAAACTTAAAACCGATCGGGCTGCTCAAAATCATTCAGTCACTTTCTTATTGTTTAGCTGCAACATAAGCTTTTACAGCATGCAGTATACCCTTCCTTGCTTCCCTACATGTGTGTAGTGTATGTTTAAACGCAATGAACAGAAACCCAAGCGACGAATTGATAACTTTAAGGCAAAGAATGCCATGCCCCGGCTCACTCACACATACACACCAATATACACATATTTTGCACTCAAAGAGAGTGAATCCCAAACACACACCCACCCACACATCGTTGTTACAAAGAGAAACATTGCATGCCTTTCCCTGCACACAATTGAGAGGGCAGCAGAAAAATGGCAAAGGAAAGTATGCCTGGCAAATAGGTGACAGTTGAAAGAAAGAATGCACCGCGCAACTTGCCTCACTGGACTTTTTATACCCTACAAGTAGGGTACTATAGTAGTGCAATAGATTCGGCAGATCTTGCATAACTTAACAACACCGAATGCACCAAGTTTGATTTTTGGTGTTGATTTTCTTGCAAATCAGTTTCGTATTTTTGATTCTGGTTAGGGCCAGCTAACATATTTTTTTAATGGTAGCTGAATTATAAAAACTTATGTAACATTTTTAAACCGAAAACCTATACCACTTTTGTATAAATGTCTGTGTTTTTTTGGCATAGATTGATTTTACATAATTTCGATTTATTAATGGCAACTTAAAACTTCTATTGGATAAATATTCAATAAGCACATTTTTATTTTCTAAAGTTTAAGTTTGTATTCGCGTATCAACGCGAATACTTAATCATAAATAATGTATACGCAATGTATGTCTCAAGTACCGAGAAGACCTAGAGAGTGACATATTTATAGTGTCACCTCTACAAGCAACACACTAAGTATATGTCCACTTTTAACGTAAATATAATCACTATGATTAATATCTAGACTATAAGTAATGTCAGCACATAAGCACAATCTAAACAATATATCACATCCCGATGCATCAGCATGATCCTGACAAGAGACTATCATACCATCAGCATGACCCTGAGGTTTCATTAATAAGATGGCATTGGACATAAGTTAGTTTTAATCGCGAATTCAAAAGTGAAATTTTTCTTCGATTTAACTTATGTTTGTGACTTTATATTTATTGAAAAAGATAATATTTTTATCAATACTCTAATATTTTTCTATATATGTATACATAATTTCCGTCTTTAACTTGGACCAAATATAGTACTTTCCTTACCATAAACTTTATATTGTTATTTGTTTATTTCAATGGCTTATTTTAAGGCAAGAAAATTTAACTGGAATATCTGCTTGAAAATTATAATTTGCTTAATAATAAACAACAAATTATGAATCCAAAAAAAAATAAAGATTAAGCAAAATTATTTTCTTGAAAAATATATGATTATAATACAGTGATGTCATATTTTGTAAGCCTTATGTCCTGTAACCGTCAGCAAAAGTCATATTTTTACAGGGTATTCCATTGCCATTTACTACTATACTAGTTTGTTAAAATTTTTCTCTTGTTTTTTGTAATTGTGTTTTGTGTCTAAAAGCCGTGAAGTGCCAATGGAGTCCACACAACCACATACACGCTCTGCTACACACACACACAGAACACACTGTATTACATTCACATCTATACCAAGACATTTACACGTCTCGTTGGCTGCGTGTTGGCCTTTAGTTTAGAGCCTTCAACGGCGGAAGTGCTTGTTAAATTGCAGGCGTCGCAGCTTTAAAAGAAATAAAAAACAAAAAACTAAAACAACAAAGTTATAGCGCAGAGAAATAGAGAAAAAGGTCGCAAGTTCGTTAGCGAGACATGCATGAAGTGGCACACACACACCCGCACACCCACACACACTCAAAAAGAGAATGCATTGTTTATTTGTCCAGCTGACTGGTGACAGCGCGCGTATACGTGATGTTTACTTTTATTTCTTTGAAAAATGCAAAACATAAGCCTTGACAGCTGAAAAAAATGTTGCTTAAATTTTTTTTAATGCGTTACAAGTTGCACATATGTTGCAAGAGGCGTTTTGTGTCAACAAATTTATTACATTTTTTTACTACTTTGTGGCATGCTTTAAGACAGCATTGGATGCTAAGACAGATATCATGCCTCCACACGGCTCGTGCACAACTGCTGGCCAATCCCTGTGCCGAAACACACAATGCCAATCGCAATTCTGCTAGCGCTTCAAGTTCATGTCCAAAACCTTCACTTGACGTCAAGCTGCGATTACGATATTTCTTTTTGTGTACATGTTGGCGCTGTCTGAAATCCGAGCTAAAGTAAAATAAAACCAAAAAAGGACACATGTCCTTTGGCAAAATGTTACTTTCTAAAAGCATTAGTCTGCGTTCCAGCACAACACACAAAAAGATTAACAAGCAACAACAAGCAGCAACAACAACAACAAATAATACAAAAACAAATTATAAAGCAGTTCCAAAGAAAACTCACAAGTTAATTTTCAAAAGTGCACAGCACAAATATTTGCGCTTTAAATGCTTTTTGTACAACCATAATAAGGACTACAAATAGCCGAGTGCCCAAAACCCCAAATTGGAGCCTACCAGCAAAGGAACGAACAAAAAAAAGCAGAAAAAATATATAAAAACACTTTGAACTGTTGTGAAATGGAAATGTCAACTTATGTAAACATATTTGCAGATCATTTGGGAAATTGTTTATGTTTTCAAGTGAGTGGCGCAATAACTTTGTAAAAAAAAAGTTCTGCAAATTGTTGTATTTGCTATGTATAAGTTACCAAATTAATGTAATTCTTGTTTATCCATTTGCCTTCAATAAGTAGAAAAAGCAGGACAAAAGAGTAAACAATTTTAATGCAACAATAATAAAATATATTGAGCAGTAAGTTAACCTGCTATTTAAGGTTCATAAGTTCAAGTTTTGGAACATACTTTAGACTTTTTGGCAACTAGCACCAACTTAACTCATTCTGTAGATAATTATATATTTTTTAATATAATATTAATTACCTCGAATGTGGATTCGTGTTTTTGTTTTTCAGCAATTCTTCAGATTTGTATGCATTACTTTTTATTACTTTTTCAAATTTGTAAGCAAATCTTCCGAAAATCTCAACAATCAAGTCTGTAATTCTGTAGCCGTTTTCCAAAATGATTTTCTTATTAATTTTATTTCAGGCAATTTTATCTCTTACACATTATTTTTTTAAATATTCAATTTCAACATGTACTTACTAAAGCTAATATAATATATAATATAACGTTAAAAACATACCCATGTATATTTTCCTCTGCACAAAGACAACAATTAGTGGAATACTATAAATATTAAATGATATTTAATTGAATCACAAATTGAATAAATACAAGGTGATGGTAAAAATCGTAAATAAAAAAGTATGCATAATTATTATCGAATGAATAATTCAATTTATAAATATGCCATTGCTTATTGAATGGCATGATAATCGAAATATAAACATTCAAGTCGAATTTGGAATGCACTGCCTATGATTAGATTGTATTTACAAAATGTTGAATGTTGTTTTTTGTTATGAAATATATTGAACAAGATTTTCGAATTTTTACAAAAAAAAGTTTTTTTTATTAAATTCATTCCGGTTGAGAAAGAGCAGTTGCCCCCAAACACCACTAAATTGATTTGGGATATATACAATGTTCGACAATTACAAACTGCCTAAACTGAAAAGTCTTGAACTAATATGTATCTTGATTCCAAAAGTTCTTCTTTAAGAAACTACGGTTTTACAAGGACATGATGTATGGATTTCAATATGATATCGTGTACACTGTTCCAATTTCGTTTTTAGTTCAGTGGAGTAGTGGCGGGCACTCGATTTTTTTTTTGGGTTAAGTCTCCATGGACTTACTATATGGCCCTTTACCGGAATTCGTCGGAGGTGTTAAAGTAAGAGTTAACCTGTCGCCTGAAATTCGACTGTGGAAGAGTTTGACTTGACTCAGCGATTTAACTGCATCACGTACCACCATCATATTTGTTATTTGATAAAATAATAACAATTAGTACTCTTCAATCTTTTTGTTTGTTGCACTAATCTGACATTTTATTTATCCTGAAAAAATACCTTTTACAAAAAAAGAGATTCATTTTAAAAAATTATTTTAATAAACTGATCATCGTATGGTTAATATACCTAGTAAATACGGTCTTTCATAAGATAGCATTGAGTGTTTGAAAAAGTTTTAACACGGCAAAAATAGGGCCCTTCAGAGTGTATTGTTCATTTCAGAACAATAATTAACTATGCATAAAAGCTACTTCGCAGTGGGTCTTTGGGGACCTCTTATCGCAATGCCACTTGTACCATTTTACAGCACTTGATTTTAGAACTTCTAATTTTAAGCCAATAGTATTAATTCTATAATGGCTTCAAATGTTGCTGAATGAAAAAGTTTTTAAAATATAACATGCAAAAATTATCTAAACAAATTTATTCTGTTTAATTATAAAAAATAAGGGCAATCACGAGTATAACTCTTTATTTGAAACCACAAAGTATTATGGAGTAGTAAAAATTCTATAGTGGCTCCAAATGTTGATATCTGAAAAGTTTTTGAAATATAAAAGCTTCAAATATTATCTAAATACATTTCAAAATTATGTTAATAAATTTATACAGAAATAAAGGCTAACAAATTTTGAGCATATTATTATCGTTAGTAATGCCAGCGATGATATCGTCTAAATTCTAAAATAATCTAGAATCATAAATTTAAATAATATCCATATAAATTTATTAAAATTAAGAAAAAAAATGGTTAGTCATTTCAGATTGTTCATTACTTTTTTTATTATTAAATTATCTTTGATAAATAAAATTTTTTTTACAAAATTATTAGTTTATTAATATTTGTACTTACACAATTTTTTGCTATTAAAATTTGTCATATAAAACCGCTTAAGAATTATGTCTTCCTTTTTTGCGGCGCGTTATAAAGTCAAAATGACAAACTGATTGAAATGTGTTTCAATAATTGATTGAAGAACCCAAACCTCCAACCCTCTTGTCCCTACCCAAATAATACAAATCATAAAATAAAGCGTGTTCAAATGGACTAAGCATGAAATGGCATTAATTGTATGGCATAAATTACTGATTATTGATTATGTGCCAAAATTCTGGGGTAGTAAATTTAAAAACAGCATCTTACCCTCATTTCAAATGCAATTACTTAAGAAATTGAGGAATTCATTTCAACTAGAAGTTAAATAAATTGAAAAAAATTAAACACATAATGCAATAAATTGTATATTGTGTTTGTTCTCACTTTGGTTGAGTGTGTGTGTATAATTGGAATTGCAGCGACGTGACTCTGCAAAAAAAACACAAACACTTTTGGGGTAACTTCCTAGTAGTAGTAATAATAGTAGTTGCAAGGGTCTTCGAGCTAATGCAGCATGTGTGGAGATGCAGTCTCACTTGGATTGCAGCGCATGGCGCCTGGAGCTGCAGCTAGTCGACCAGCATGACTGGCAACAAAACTTTAAGTAGGAGCTTAATGTGAAACCGACTGTTGCAACAACAACAACAACAACAGCAACAATGGCAGCAACAAAAATGCTAAATAGAACAAACAAAGCAAACTCAAAACACAAAACTGGCAACAAACTTGGAAAACCAGCGGAAGGCGCTCCTTGAATTTCAAATGAAGCCAACTACCAATCTGTATCCCCTCTTTCAATATGTGTGTGTGTGTGTGTATGTGTGAGCGTGTTAGTGTATGAGTGTGCTTAAGTATGAATGAGTAGGAGTGTGTATGTGTGTGTGTGTGTGTGTGTATGTGTTTGTCTGTCTGTGTGTGTGCATTGTATGTGAGCTGCGCCAACGCCATTAATTTGAAGGTACATGGAATGCCATGGTGCCTACCTCGCGCACTCAATCACCCTTCCACAAGCATCATGCTTGACCCTTCTATGAAATCGGGAATGGTCTCAAAATCGGGGGATACACAAAAGTGTAGAATTGAGTTTGCAGGAGTTTTTTTTTAAAAATCCGTAACAGCATCTTCGAGACACTTCGAAAACACTTGGCATAAGCCACTTAAATCCAACATAGAAATAGCAAAAGTGAGTAATTCAGAAAAAATATCACATTTTTATTAACAAATTGTTACAATAAAATAAATAATTTTACCCTTTTCATTGTAGATTTTGACTCGACTTTAGACCTTTTATGAGTTAAAATACCATTTTCTTTAAGGTTGAATTAAAGTTATTATTTCCACTTAAAATGGAAAAACAAAAAGCAGACACTCAGTTCAGTTTCAAGCCTGCAAATAATCCTTTAACGAAATATTCCAAAAGATGAAAAAATTGTTAAGAAATCGTCTGAACTTTTTAATAGAGGTCTGAGTGACAAAGAAAATTCGGGCCACCCAGAACCGATATGCCAATAATACTCTATTGTAATAAAAATAGAGAACTGTGCTTGATTAAACTTTCGATTATGGAGATTTTCGCGTGTGGTACCCGGAGGCAACTAAAAAAAACTTATATTATCCGCTTTAAGAACTTCCATAAGATCACTGAATGCGAAATACTTAAATAAAATAAATAAATTTATTCCCGTTGACTATGGTCATCGCTCTAAAGACGGAGCTTGAAAGTGTCTCTATTTATAGCTGCCCGAAGAGAACTGGGACCTACAGTTAGTTTATAGCCGAATCCAAACGGCTGTATCTTTAATTAAATGATATTTTTCTAGTTAAATAACGTTTATTTGCCAGTGTTAGACAAATGCATCAGTGCTGCTGGGTGGAATCAAACCACGATTACGCTACCGAGGTCCACCAGCTTACTTACTTTACTTTATTCCAATAACTTCCCCTTTTGCAAAGTCACGATTCAGATTCGGAATGCCTTCTGAACAACGCAGAAGTCGCTTACCCACGCCTCACAAGGAGCATAAGCATGTTGGAATAAGTGTTTGAGAGAAGAAAAAGAATCGGGATAAAAAAAGTATTAAGACAATTTGACTTGGTAACGCTGCAAATTACGTCTAATATTTTACAAATGGACTGTTCTGACGGTATCATACAAAAGCCTTTTAATTTTTAGTACGATGTCGCAATCAAATAAATTAAGTTGAAAAGAACTAGGATCAATGAATACTTGAAATTGGCAAAATACGATTTTAGGAACACATACCAAGTGTCATTTTGAGTTCCAGAATTGAAGTTCAGCAACGAAATTTGCTATAAATATGAGAGCATGCAGTTCCTTACACAGTTCCTTCACAGCGACCCACCCACACATAGCTGCAGTCGTGTATCCACACGGATACACACACTCGCATACGCACACACACACACACACACGCACACACGTGACATTGGTTATGACCATGGTTTTGGTGCTTGGTTTTTGTTGCAAAAGTTTTTGGCTTTTAAATGGCTTTTACTTTTTTTTTTCCTTGAGTATACTTCTTTTTTTTTTGTTGAGCGTACGTACTGCTCCCAATGGCATCGTAAAAAAAAGGTAAATCGAAGTCAAAGGCTGGCAGATAAAAAATATGAAATTTCATGAGTTGTGCGGTTTTTTTCGCTTTCTTTTTTTTTTTGAAGGTAGATGGAAATTTATGTCATAAGCAGCGCCAGCCAGCAGCAGCTGCAGGAGCACTATCATCTAAAGCAGCAGTAATAAAAAGCAGGAACCCCAAAAACAACAAAAGCCAACAAGGACACCAACAACATGACCAACTACAACAACAACAATGCTATAAAGTTTGCTTGTTACATAGACAAACTTTTTAGTCAAATTGTTATTAATTGAGCTTTATAGTTTTTCAAAGTGTTGCCAAAACAGATCATTAAACATTTTCAATACCCTGCAGCCAAGGTGTATCCTTTGTAGGCTGATTTTGTGAATAGTTGGATTTGAAAAATATAAAGATTATTATGCTAATTCATATTATGTTTGTCGGTCTAAGTTGATGCCCGGCAGAAACTTGAAAAGCTTAAACCAAAATTTTTGACTTTACATAAGTAGAAGTTACAAGAAAATATTAAGACTGTATGTATGTACTCTTGATATAATGTTAATAAAAACACAAATGTTTAAGCAAAAATTTACGAAAACTCAATTATAACTTAAGTTTAAGTTCTCATAAAGCCAATTGATTTTGTATGGATTTTTTTTATCGAATATACTCTAAATATACTCTACCTAACATGTTTTTCCATCTTGAAAGCTTTATATATAATTTTCCAAAAATTATATAACTCAAATCTTCCCTTGGTGTTCAGCAAACTATCTTCACGGTAATCTCTACCTTGCGTACAAAGCTAGTCAATGGCTATACTTTTCATCTTTTTCAAAACGAAGTACACTGAGTTGACTTAGGAGTGAAATTAGCGAATCCGAAAAAGGGTAACCACGGGTTTAGGAGAACAATTTAAGTTCAAAATCCGAACATACCTCATGAATAAAATCAATTGAATAATTTCGTAGACCAAATTTCTTCGTGAAACTGATTAATCAAATAATTGGAAGTATAAGAATACTTTTTATTTTCTTCTTTTTTTTTAAAACAGAATTGATTGTGTTCCATCCCACCTTTCTCGATTACATTAACCTTTAAGAAAAAATTTTTGAAATCGTTCAAAGCACTCGTAAACTTGATGTATCTTATAAAACGATTCTGCACATTTTTTCTCAAATATTCAAATGAACTTAATATTAACATTTTGTTGAAAATTTATTTTTTGTTGCGAAAAAGGTTCTTGTACTTAAATATTATTATTACAAAATGTCAGTGCAGGATGCACTGCTCAAACGAATGCACTTTCTAAGATGGCGTGATATTAAAAGGAACATTGGTTCTTCTGCTATGGGAGAACGCACTAAGGAAAATTACTGTTTACAAAACCAATTCTGGAGTAACTATTTCATCAAAAAATTATAAAGCAGCCTAACATATTGTTTTTATTGATCTTAGAATTTAGTATAACATAAATATTTAAAAAAATAAGAGTCTGCATTCAGATCCTATGGCTGAACTTTAATAAACCAGAGAATGAAATCAACAATATATTAGACAACTATGCATCGCACAAATGTATTCTGGAGATTTCATTTTAGCATAGAATAAAAAACAACAATATGTAACTGTCTTCTTTTTTTTGGTGTGCTCTGTAAAAATTATACAATCCGATAATGCAATTTTTGTTGGCAAAAATTTACGAATTCAGCTCAAAATCTCTTAAATTCAATTTACGTCTTGAAAATGAAGCAAAAAAATATTCAATTACATTTTTTAAATTACTAGCTTATTTTCATAAAAATTCATTTTTATTGTTTTGTTTATCTAGAAGTAAACATTTAATTTTTTCTGAAAATATTTCATTTGAAATTAACAAATTTTCAAATCTTAATTATCAGATCGCAATAAAGTTCCAATTATGGATAACCAGATACGCGTTGATTTCTCTCATAAAGCTATGAAATCGATTAAAGATATTTCGCCACGAACCAATAAACTATGCGACTTTTTGGAATAATTAAAATTTACATTTAAAAATTAAATTTATTCTACTTTTTATCGAAAAATATCCGATTTCTTTTACTACTATGAACAACGAGTGCCACAATGGTCGCCAATTGTTTTGCAATTGCAGGGTATTTCATTGATGTACACGATTTGTTCTAGTTTTTTTTGCTGCTTACTACACGACTGGTGAGTTAATAGAGTATACAAACTGTTACAAAACTGATAGATGGCCGAAATGGATGCTTGAAAGCAAAGGCAACACCTAATTTGAAATTTACGTGCCGGCCATTTCAATTTCCAACGAACTATCTTATAGTTACATTAAATGGGGCAGCCGAAAGTGGGTAGTAGGCGTGGCAGTTTGAAAATTAAGGTCATTGTTTGTGTGTGTGTGTATCAGTATGCGTGTGTTTTTTGTGTATGTGTGCTTACTTGCCTGAGGGGCAGAAGCTGCAGGTTTTTTTTTTTTTCGTTCGCTTGCTTAATCGAGTTTGCTAGGGATCCTTTTGTTGGCCCAAACAAAAGATAATGAAGAAGAAGCAGCTTAAGCTGAAGGTGCAGAAGATGCAGAAGATTAGTCAGTTGAACGTTATTTCATTTACTTTTAATTTAGTTCAACAAACAGCTTCTAAAAGAAAAGGTGTAAGCCCTTTTGTTGGCGCATTTGGGGGGCGGCCTTTTATGGGACACACACACACACACACACACACACACACACACACACACACACACACACACACAACGTTAAGCAAGGGTTTTATCGTACCTGTTGCTGCAGGCCGTTTATGCCAAGGTGTATTAAAGTGAAATCCTTTTCTGGATTTCTTAAGGATTGCCTAACACTAATTTTATAACTTGGTAACAATGGCGGTTGGGTATATTGGGTATAGTATGTTTTATGCTGAGCTTAGCAGTTTGAGCTTTATAAAAGCAAAATACGATTTAATATAACAGTGCGATTGTGTATGGGTGTGTGTGTGTGAGTGAGTGAGTGTGTGTGTGTGTGTGCAACTAATTAGTTGAAATACTAAAACATGCCTACAAAAGCCACAAAGACGTTTCCAAGCTGAACAATGGCTTTTCAATGCTTATGCATTGCTTTCGACTCAGACTGAAACACTCACACTTTGGCTTTCACTTAATTAGGCCTGATAAAGGAAGTACTGGAATATCCTGCATTTTGTCCTCATTTACTAGCTTAATTTGCCACATTCTAGCTATAAAAGCAATTGCAATAATATCAACGCTAGCAGCAGTCACAAGGCATTTAAATGTATCCTTTCAGCCCTGTGTCTGTGCAACAAGTTTGTGGCAGATATGTGTGTGGAATAAAATATAATCGAATAACTTTGACTTGCTTCAGTATACATTTATTGTTTTAATTATATTAGAGATGTTAATAATATTTTAAGACATGTATTTGAAGTGTCTTGCAACGCAGGGTTGCTTTAATGAGAATTGAATGATGGAAGCGGCTGACAAATGCCCTATTAAAAAATAATATTCAGATGGAAAAAAAAAGAAACCGTCTACATTGAAGAGCTTTTTCACTTGAACATAGACAATCTTAAAAGTGCCTATTTAAGAAAAGAATTTTGACACTAAAAAAGTTATAGGCCATCAGATCTTTGGCGCTGTTCTCCCATTGAAACTTTTGTAGCCACACTAGTTCTGTTTTTCGGGAGGGGCAGACGATTGGATTTCAGGTAACATTATCATTAAGTTGCACGCGCGTTATAAGAAACCAAAATATTGCCCCTTTGGCATTATGAAAAAAAATCAAGCCGTTTTTGTACATAAAATTAGCACACCAGAATTCGATTTATATGCTAGACTGAAAACACTCAAAACTATTTTTAGAAAATAATTTAAAGACCGTGAGATCTGTGAAGCTGTTCTCTCATTAAAATTCTTGTAACTATTTTAGTGCTATTTTTCTGGATTGACATAATATTGGATTTTTGCTTTGTCCTACATTTGGGATAAATTGCTCAAGAGCTATAATAATCGGAAGTGTCGTCCCATTGGTATTATTAAACAAAATCATGTAGTTTTTACTCACAAAACTATAAATTCTGAATGCGATTTATAAGCGAATTAAATAAATCTCCCTAAACGACTTTTCTCTCAGTTCGTTGTAGATTTTTTGACACCAACCACAATCATTTTTATTTTTTTGTTTTTGGTAAGCAATGAAGTGCGACGGTAGAGCATAGGAAAAATGCCTTCGGAACATCGTCCCCAGTTAATGCCGGAATATTGATGTTTTGAACTACTGAGCTGCCATAATTCGAAGCCAAAAAACACTTTACACTTCATAATTGCAGGATCTGAGCAGGAAAAATATAAAATCCCAATCTGATTATATGTTACATTACTGACTTGTTCTATGAACTCAACAAAAGCAGCACTTTGCTGCTTCTTAGATGTAACCAATTCAAGATCAAAGAAACGACAAATGGCCAAGCATTAAGTCCAGGCACGCGATATATGCTCTTAAAAATAGCGTCCTTCAACATTATTGAAAACACTTTTTTGTGGCTTAACCATTAAGTAGCTTAAGAGTTTAGGGAAAAAAAAACAATAGCAGAAGCGCCTGCTACATGTTGTAGCAACGTCAAAAGTTCACAACCAACTGAGAATGCTTGAATATCCCTAACAATTGTCATTAAAGCGGCTAAAAGCAAATCGAATTTTTGACCAAATCCTATGCTATAACCCAATAAACAATTTGTGCGCAAAACTTGGCAACATTCATTCAATATTTGGTCATAACTCAAAAGGTTTCCTTTGAAACACAGACACAATGGAACTGAGTGCAAAAGTCTGTCGATAATCAATCAATGCTATTACATTGTTGTCGCTCGGTATTGTGTATATATATATATATATAATGTATATATTCATTTACAATTTGCAAAGGGTTCTTGGCCAGCATGTTAAAAAATGTTACCAAGTACGAGTACAATTTATAATACTTTATGCTCAGTCCAGTTCAGAAGTTGCTTTTGGTACGAATTCGCTGAATTGAAATTGCAGTGCCAAACGCAACGATAAACAAGGAGTAAACACGGCAAGTGATTTAAGAAAAATCGAATTTTATTTACTCTTCTTAGTTGAAGTACTTATATAAGTTCAAAAATGCATTCTGCAAATGCAGAACTGTATTACTTTGTTTATGAAAATTTCTCAACTATATTTAGTAACTATATTACTGATAAAGTAATGCAGTTGAACATAGATAAACTTAAAAGAGCCTTCTTAAGATAAGAGTTTTGACTGAAAATTATTGGCCATCAGATCTATGGCGCTGTTAAAGCTCTGCTTTTCTGAAAACATAAGCCTGTCTAAGCTGACTAAGTTAGATTGGCAATTCAAAATTCTGCCAGAATGGTCATTTGAAATAAGGATTTATAATAATTTGTAATAAAATCTAAACCTTTTATACCCTTAAACCTTTCTCTATAGCAAAATATTGCTTTTAAAATGACCCACCCATTATTATAATTACATAAAAATATAGTAAGATATAACTAAAAAAAAATTGTTATAACTATTATAAGCTGCACATATTGGAAATTAAATTATTGAAAAATATAAAATTGTAAGCTGTAATATTGCAAAATAATGGATTTTTAGCAACTATTATTGAAACAAAATTTTGTATGTGCAGAATCTCAACCCTAACGCATCATTCAGATATCGGGTATACCACGAGTGTGGAAACAAAAATGAGTTTCTGGTAATTTTCTGGTGAATTTTTATTTAAATATTGAAAAAAATCTTTTTGAAAAAATTTTTATATTTTTTTTTTGCACAGAGTTTGACTTTCTATACATACAAATGGCTGGATTCACAAACAAAAACACATATCTTAAAAAGTGCAAGCAGAACTTTTGTCATGAAGAGATTTACTCCATAAAAATGTCCTCAAACCTTCAAGCTTAAGAATCAAAATCCGTGTTACCTTGTAAAAACTTATAGAACTCTTAAGAAAATATAGTGATCGTTTTGCCAAATGTGCTAATCTTCGCGATCTTGATCATGTATACCCAACCAAGGCCGAACAGACAGAAATTTTTTTTGAATAATTTGATCCATTTATGTCTCTAATTTTTTGGTTGCCGCATCAAGGTTTATACCGAAGAATCTGAATCTTTAAAGAATTTCGCCGAAGGAGGAGTCTGATTGTCGTTAAGCTGACTTAAAAGAGACGATTTTAAATTTTAAAAATATAAAACAAAATATAGAAAGAAAAGTCCAAATTGGGCTTGCTATAACACACTAATTTATCCTTTGATGATGACTTAAAAATGGGTATACGATTTTTATTTTTTAACTCAAATTTGGAGTGTTTATCTAAAGCGCAGAAATTGAAAAACCAATACAGTTGACATACCTTTTAATTGAATTTTATTAGATCCCATGGACTTCAAGGTCTAAGTATTTGCGGGGACGTATGATATATGGAACCTTTCGGTAAGCTTACATTTAAACATTATATTCAAATTAATAACACGAAATAATAAAATGTCCTAAGTTAAGTCATCGTAAGCTCTAATTAAAAACCCACCATATCTTAGACATTCTTGCAAACTTTAATATAAAATGCATATGCTCATACGCCAATTCCGAAATTATTAAGAAAAAAAATAACAAGTAAGCTCTCAACTTGCTTACTTTGTATTGCAAGCCAAATGGTGCACATGGGGTGGAGGTTGTGGTTGACTGGTTTAGGGTGTTTGGCTAACTGACTGGCTGTCTGCCCTGGCATGTGGCCAGCTTTCAACAGCTCTCAACATGTTGGCAAACGGCTGGGCCAAACGCCAACGCCAATCAGGCACACACGCCCTCTGCACTCAACACGCGGCACAGTTCAGCATTCATTAAAGCTTGTTACAGAGCACCTTATGCACACACACTCGCGCATTCAGTGAAAATGCATTTCGCTTTTCCTTTGATTTCCACTACTAATTTTATTGCTTGCATTTGCTATTGCCACATCTAGGACTCCTGGCCAAGTTTTGCAGGTGTTGGATGTACTGCTTGAACACCATTTCTGTTAGCCTTTGGATAAACTTTTGCGAAATATGCATTAAATTTCACAGCGATGGCAAGAAAAACAAATAAACAAAAGGAAAACTCAAGATACAAGAGTGGCGTTGTTGGCGGCAGAAGCCGCAGAGCAGCCAGCTTATACCAAGTAACATTGGGCTTGGTCCAGAGCTGGGCTAAGTTTAGAGGACACACTCTAAGAGCCGATTCTTGTCATTAAGTTGGCCCGCATTTTGGCTAAGAAATTGATTTATTTAGTTGAAAACTTTTTGGGCCAAAAAAGAAAGCAAACAAACAAAATGGCGTCTTCGAAGAGCAACTTTGGTGCTTTGTTTTTAGAGGTATGCTGGTGTGTCTGTGTGTGAGAGAGAGAGAGTGTATTTATTGTTCAAGTGCTCTTTGAGAATTTGCCTAAGTGTTTTGCGCCCAGCTGGGGAGGGCCAATAATTGCAAATCTCACATACACACACATGCGCAGAAAAAACAAACACAGTTACACAAACACATACCATGACAATCTGCTTTGGCATTTTGCTTGGCAGCAATAAAAACAAACACACGCACACCCACACACACACACTCACAGGTGCTTAACAACTACAACAAAGTGTATGTTTTTGCAACAGCATACAAAGTTGCAACAACAACAACACTTGAGATAATAACTTGTACGAAGGAGCCACCTGCAGCAGTTGCTATTTTCAACTTCTTGCTGCAATCAATGGTCAAGCAGTGTAGCATACTTTTTGGGGCTGCACATAAAACATTTTAACCAAAACGTAAAGCAAATGCTTGTACAAGGATCCATGTAGCCATATAGGGTGGTTTATTGGGCGCGCATTGAAGTCTTTAATGTGAAAAAAATTTGTTTAAAATTAAAAATAATTCTACCTGTGTTTAGCTGTATTATAATCGCCTGAACAATTTTAATCCAGGAAAAATTAACAAGAAGAACTTCAGCTTAAATTCTGTTTAGAAAAATTTCAAAATATTATTACTTTATATTTAGAGAAAGGCTTCAAAAAAGGTGAAGTCTTTCATAACTACAAACCAAAAAATTTTAAATCTGCATTTAAAATTCGTTTATTTTCTTGCATTCCAGGTGACATTCCTTAGAACATTAATTTACCCAGGCTGTGTTACGGCTTTCCACTTGTCTGAGACTCCGTGTGTTTTTCAATCTAGACACATCCCAGTAGACGTTCCCAAGAAAAAATGATTATCCCAGGTTTTGCTAAGGGCTTCCACTTGTCTAAAATTCCTTGTGCGTTTCAATCTGGAGCCTTTTTGACAAATCTGTTCTTTTAGCCTCTCAACATCACTTACTTGTTTATTTTGGGAGCTGGTAGAAACTTCTTTAGTAAAGTGTCAGAGGTCTGCACTTCAGTTCCAATTATGCCAAAAAATCTCGCATATAACTCAGCCTGCTACATAACATAATTCGTGATAAGATCAAAACACAATGGCATTAATATGTCGCACACGTCAGATATTCGTTATAACTTTTATTGCTTTTCTTAATTATTCACTCCGAACGCACTTTTTTAAGTCAATTCTCAATATCCCGAACTCCACTTGTTGAAATTAAAGTAAGAAGATATGAGACACTGTCGAATTTGAAAGTGTTACCCAACTTGGCTGGTGTGTTTGAGTTATAAGCTTATTTTGTTTTTCGTCTAACTCTAAGTAGCATCCCAAGATCGTTTACTTTAGCTTGGGTATGACTAAATTTATAAGAGCAAGTACATATATTATCAGCGTAGATAAGGTATACCAATTGCCTAAGGTACGTTACTCCACGCCTTCTCCTGCATGTCTAGGCATTATTATACAAATGCTTATGTCCTTTTTAAAGCCCCCTTTTTTATTTTAACTTTCAAAGCATTTATTTTCAGAGAAATATTTTCCCAATTGTAATAACTTTGAATTACACGATAAACGTTAAAGGTAATCCGCTGCACTTCATCACATTTCCGTAATATTATTTTTTATATCAAAAGTTTTAACGCAGCTTACATTAATAAAATAGCTTTTAAATTTCGTAAGAAAAAAAATGCTTTCAAAAATTACCATAATTTTGGGTTAGACTAAAATAGAAAGCAGAGCATAGAGAAGAAAAACTAAACACCCTTTATATAAGCCAAAAATATACGAGCCATCATCCCAAGTGGCCACAAAATGCAGGCAAGCAGCCATCAGACGGAAAATGGCTTAGGAATGCTGCGTGCTCTTGCAGCTAATAAGTTGCTACTGCCTCATACACAGCGTTGTGCTTTGTATGTTTGTATGTGTATGCCTCTCCATGCAAGCAGCATTGCACTTTGCAAATACGCAGACATTCACAAAATAGCCAGCAACAACATGTGGCACGTGAACAAGTTTATAGCTCGCTTCGGCTGTAGTCACAGTCAAGGCAATTTATTATGATCATTTTGAATAATTCATGGAATGCGGCGTCAGTGGCAGCCAACATGGAACTAGTGAAGTTAGTGTGTGTGTGTGTGTGCGTGGTTGGTAACTACCAAACAGTGGCAACAAACAGCCAACGGAAATTCACTCAACATCAACTCAAGTTGGAGCAATTGCCAAGCCAGTAGGGGTATTCCAATGGCCGCCAGCGTTTTTCACCTGCCGAAGCAAATGGCCAAAAGTGAGTGAGTGAAACTGCTGCTGTATAACTGTATTAGTGTGCCACTAAACCAGAATGCAAAAAGGGTTTCACATCCTGTCGAGCAGCTCCTTGTCGTTGTTGTATGCTACACTTTCAACTCGCTTGCTCGACATGACAAGTTAAGCCACACGGGGCCAATATCACTTTGCTAGGGCCACGTTGTTTGCCTTGGTAACAAGCCGGGCAAGGAAAAAAAAATGGGGAAAAAACAAGCAAAATATATAACTAAATTTTGTCAGCCAACCAGTGTGCAACTGTGTGCGTATGTGTGTGTGTGTGTGTGTGTGTATCTTTTATCTGTGTGATTGAGTGTGTTTGTGTATGTAAGCGTGTGTGCGGCTGCATCGTTTTTCATTTTGCGGAATTATGATGAAGATGCTTTTAAAATGTTGCGACTGCGACTGCGACAGCTACGTGTGTCTGGCTCTATCTGTATTTTTATCCGCATGTGCCCTGCCCTTTTTCATTTTTGTTTTTTGTTAGCGAACATTTTTGAGTCAAATAGAACCAGTATCCAAATGGGCGAAACCCCAAATGAAAACTACGTTCAAATCCAATTTACTTTCCAGCCAGCCACGTCAACGGCGCACAAACGTTAAGACCAAGTTTTGTTTAGAGTGGAACCTAAATTTAGTAGACTTTTGCAAAAATTCTGCTAAGAAATTGTTAAATAGCAAATGCGAAGCTGGTCATTTGATTGGGAAGCCATGGCGAAAATATATTCAGCTAACAGATACATCAAATAGAATTTTTTATTTGTTGGTATGTGGATTATATATTTTTAAACCATTTTAGATCGCAAATCTTCTAGGTAGTAAGGGATTTTAGGTTAAGATAAATTGCTGAATATATTTGTAGCATCTCGATATCACTAAAAGTTTCCTTTTGCTATTTAGGCACTTAGGGCGAGCAAAAATAGTGCTTCCCGATCAAAATTTATGAAAGCAGTTGTCCTGCGTTCTTCTTGTATAGACTCTCCAAATCAGAAGCTAGACCCATGATTTTTTTTTAGGTTTTCGGTTTGCGAAACCTGAATTCCCCAGCATTTTTATAATAACATCAAGGCACACTCAATGGAAACAAAATAAATAAATTTAGATCCATGTGATTGATACACAATTTCTGAGACGACAGTTCAATCGGAACCTTAAGTCCAATACAATTATACCTGCAAATTTCAGTTTAAGAAGAGCCATAAATGTTGAAACTGTAATCAGTCAAAATAAATTGTTAATCTAATCCAATTGATCAATTATAAAACATAATTATATTCAACTTCTCCGTTAATAAGCCAATTTCAACTCAACTTTCTTCAACTTCTAAGCTACTAGACCGATTCCATCTATATAGTTGGTGGTTTTTACCACTAAATTAGCGCTGGATATATGTATATCTTGTCTAGAACTAGAACAATTTAATTTTTTTTCCAATTTTCCTAAAGAAAACTATTTTATCCCCAAATACACCGTAAATAATTTATTGAACCAAAAGATTGTTAAACTTTGTTTAGTAAGACAGCGTTAAATAAAAACTATCCTGTAACAAACCTCTTATTTGACACAAAATCCTCTCTTAGTTTTCGACGTCGAAGTTTCTCTGTGCTTTAGGCCGTGTATCTTTCTAATGGCTGTTGCGGTTTTGCACAAGAACAATGCACGGTCTACTTCTGAGCGCATTGCCTGCCCGCAGCCACCAATGCTGTTGGGCTTTATTGGCTCACCATTTGGGCAAATGCGATAGAGTGAAATGCATCTCTTCCAAGTTGCTTGTGTGGCAACCTCAAAAACTCTTAAGTAACCCCACATTCCCTTCCACTCTCTACACAGCGTCATGCCTTCCATTGGCATTACCTCGTTTGGAGGCTGAAACATTTGTGTGTTGGCACACTTGTTGTTGCCATTTCGGCAAGAGGATTAGGACACTGAGCTGGTCAGTCGCTGCCTTTTGGACACGACCAACACGTGCATTCCCACCTATACGAAGAGCATCACTCTAAAGCTATGCAGCTGGGTGTCTTTTCCTGCCTAATGCGAAGCTTTCGATTCACTTTGCCAGCAGCAAAACTGCATGACAATGCTTGGGCCAGTTAAATGCGCATCTTTATGTGAGTTTTTGGCTTGTGTGGAATTGTGTTTTTCTTTGGGACAGAGGCGTAGCTATTGGCATTATTGGAGCAATCAATTTGAGTTTTATGAACTGCAATTAAAACGAAAGTTGCATATATCAAATTTATTATATGATTTCATTCGAGTATGAACATTTTGCTATATGAACCGTATAAATATTGGCAATTCAATAAGCATGAAAAATGGGCGCACTTCCGATATTTTCGTGCATCATGTATGTATGAACAACTTGACTCTCATACGTGAGATCTTCAATTGTTTCTGCATGTTGGCGTTAGAAATATCTTTAACCGCTCTTCTACGAAAATAGTTCAACGATATCGTATCGCAGCTTCTTGGAAGCCCATTGCAAACTAGTATACTTTCGACGAAGAGACGTAAAACATCGAAATTGACGGTATGGCGTTTTCAAGCCAAATATTGTCAAAGTCTTCGTCTTAAATTTATTCCTAAAAAAAAGAGATAATCCTACGTAATATTGACCAATCATCGACAGCGTCGTTGTTTTTCGTACCCCAGATGCAACAATTATTCTTATTAACATTTGCTTCTTAGTAAAAATAAGCTTAATAAAAAAAGATTATTTTTGGTAAAAATCAGCATCATAGTTTTAACATTCTCTTTTCATCCTCCGGTGTTTATCGTCCCATGAATAGAAATGACAATTTTAATTCAACAACTTTGACGTTTTAAATGTCGTTTAATTTATTAATTGCTCAATATTCAATGGTTCACATTTTGAAACAATTTGAATCACTCAGCAGACTTGTAAGAATGAATGAAAAAAATCGACAATAAAATATTCATTTTTCTAAAAATACTCTCATTTTTACTATGTACCATATGTTATTCATATCGAAAATATTTATGTTCAAGCTATATAACTATATAGATATAAATATATATCCTTAAAATAATCAAAATGTTTTGGAATAGTTTTTCGATACTAAGAGGAATTTTTTCGTACAAAATTCATTTTATTTTGTCTGGCTTTCAAGATATCGGAACCAATTTCAGTGGATATGATTCGTTTGATTTTTCAGCTATTATAAGCCAATTCAGTTCCTCGAAAATTTTTATGTTATCCAAATATTACGTTCAAATTGGTGGACTATATAATATAGTTCCCTTAGGAAAAATGAGTAAAAATAAACTTTTTCTTACAAAATTTTTTATTTCTTAAGAAATCGTAAATAAGGGAACCAATCAGATTTATATATAAGGCAATATCACTGATTTAATTTCAGATCAGGTGTACAAAGTAGCTCAAAGTCGTGCGCGCTCAATTTTACCCGAGGACAACTTTTTAAATTATTTCTTTATCCCAAATTCTGGAATCTATAATCTATGAAAGTAAAAAAGTAACAAAAATTGTTTCGTACCTTGAATGTATTTTAAACCGAAAATATCACAGAATTCTTCAAAAATTGATTTTAGATTTTAATTTGTACTGAAAATGCGGATATTTCTTATAATAAAAAGACAAAACTATACCTAAGCCGCATAAAAAAACCATGTCATTTAATGTAAAGTATAAATTTAAAATAAGGCAGATGGATTGGAGCCTTATGTATGCAATTGTCTTTTGAAAATGCTATTTTTTTTTTAATAGCTATACAATAATCGCTTGGAGCAAAATAAAAAAAAAAAACTTTTTCGTATCCCTAAACAAAAGCGTAAGATAAAATTAAGTGGAATTCTTTCTGAAGAAAAGAAGTTCAAAGTTATCATATTATCAATATTCATCTCTTTCAAAATATTTCTCCTGCCGCTAAGCAAGTCGAATACAATCGCTTTTTCAATTGGTAGAATTAGAACCTTAAATGATAACGATTTGCATTTATTCATTTTAAAAAGGTATGAAAAATAGTTTACTTAATGCATGTAACCAAATATCTTTCCTCTGAGTATGTAATGCCTCAAAAACATCCACTAAATGAAACATTCATTTTAATATAATATTTTCAAAATCCCCGGTTCTACACCTTTGGGCAGCAGTAAGGTTTGTCTATGGTTATTGGTTTATGAGTCTCATGTGGCTGTCTGCTTGGTGTGTCATTAATTTCATGTTTTTGTGAATTTTGCGAATTGAGACCGTAATGGTTTTGAACTTTTTTTTTTGAGTCATAAATGACTTAAACCGTAAATATATATCCAATTTCAATGTTCATTTTGAGGACGAAATTGTTAAAGCTCCAAATATTTGTTGCTATAAAATGGCCAAAAGCTGGTCTAAAAATTGCTAACATATTTTTAAGTTGGTATTGCCTATACATTTTGAGATAAAGCAATTGTTGGCCATTGACTCGAGTAGAGGGCATTCCCATGTCGCTTCGAGTGAAGCAAAGTGCAGGGTAAACTACGTGTAAGCATTAGCTTTTGACTTTAATCGCATAAGTTGCTAGCGTATGCAAAGGAGCATCCTCAGGATAATGTATATTGAAAATTACTTTGTCTTTAGCTTTGGTGCTCACGAATTTAATTAAAACCCACCAAGGGCGTATTAAACTCTCAATAAGCAGCAGACAAGCAGCGGAATAAGAATACCCATTTGGTGGGAGATTGAGAGGAGATAGGAGCAGCACATAGCCATCAGAACAGTAGGTGCGAGTGCTTCTTATTCTTGTAGTTGTTGCAATTTAGCTTTGGATTAAGAGCGCGTTGTTTCGTCTAATGAATTTGCATACCGCGAGCATGCATAGACGTGCACTGACACGCACTCACATGATAAACGCGGTACAACTTGGCAGCCCCTGTGCCAAAAGGCTAAATGGTGCGGCCTGGCCTCTGCAACAAAACTCACTTGCAACGTGCAACGTTTGCATTATCTGATTAAAGCTGCCAACGTTTGGCATACGTCAAATTGGCGTAGGCGATGCACAGTGGTTGCTGCCAACTGGTATTGGATCCAAAGTTTCAAATTCATACTACATTGGGACAAGCGCATCTACATCTATTGTTTTCTTACAGAATGTTGGTTGTTTCTCATTGTCTTCATACAAATTGTTGGGTTACACTAATAAATCTGTAATTGAAGCTAAACGCACATACTGTTTGAGTTCAAAAAAATATTGCTTATTTTTAACAACATAGTTGGCGATCATACTCATATTTTGAAAAAAGTTCGAAGCCTTTCTGTAATAAACTGAAATTTCATCTTTGCTCCAAAAATGTATTCCGAAAACGTATAATTAGTATTCCCATTTGCACTAGTAAAAGGTTTTTTATTAGTTCAAAAATTTTGCTTAGATGGTTGAGCTATTTCCACGAATTTCCAAAATCGTTTTCAAACAACACGATCTTTTGACGTAAATAATTTCAAAAATTTTCCTAGATGGCAATTAAAGCGTACTTGAATTTGTATAATAACTCATCGTTTCTTTTTAATGCATATTAAAACTTAACGATATACCTTTCAATAACTAATACATAAAATAGCCAAAACAAATTTTTATATGGTGTGGACTTCCATAAAAAATGTTCGTTTGTTGCTTAAATTGTTCGAGACTTGCATAGAAACACGTTTCTTGTAAAAGAAACAGTGCAGATTTTAAATCACTAAAAATAAAAAAGTGAATTAAAAGTAGGTGTCGCCAGTGAAAATTTTTTTGTGATATATCCATATTAATATCAATCTGTTTAGATTAGCAATAAATAAATGGCACAGAGGGCTTGAAATTACAATAACCCTTTCTTTCGCAAGGGGACAGTATTATTTTAATTTAGTTTTTATTATTACAGTGTTTCATGATAATTTATTTTTAATATATTCTAAAGATTTTATTTCTATACTAACAAGTTATTTAGTCTGCTGGTGTTTTGCGCTTAAGTCCTCTGGTTTGTATACTGGTATTTGTCTCATTTGTACGTTTTTTTGCTGTACAACTGTTTTTTATTAATTTTTCTGTTACCATTTCTACTTCAAGATCATAGTGAATATATTAACAACGAATCCGAATATAATTATTTGTTTTGTATTTTCAATTTCCAGAGCTTGACTAAATAACAACAATATCTCCCCAAACTGCATTTTTTCAATATTATGTGCCTGTTTTTGCTGATTTATTCAAATGCAAATTTTTCATAGTGGATATAAGGTAAATCATAAATCATATTATTGAATAAAACAGCAATAACGTGCATATAATGTCGAAAAATGTAGGTTGGAGAAAATTGTTGTTATTCAGGCAAGCTAAGATAAAAATTTTATAATTTTTTTTTTTTTACATACTTTAATTCACAATGGGCCGTGCTCGGCCTAAGTGTGCCAAGGGGATACTCCCTTTGGCAACCGCTCTAACCTAACCTACATACTTTAAATTAGCGTGTGCACGACTTAATTCTTATCTATATCGGCAAATAAATATAAGTCTTTAACTAACAAAATTTCGTCATTGATGGGCTATTTAATCAAGGATGCAACATATTTTTGCTGAAAAAAACTAATTATATTTACAGATTTTTAATTGTAGGGTTTCTGAGGATTTGTCAATATTCTAACATTTGGTGGGCTTTTAATATAATATTTTGAAACATAACAAGTAATAAATATTTGAATATAACCTAGTTGCATTATCAGTTGATTGCCAATAAATAAATTATTTCTTACTCAAAATTTGTATAATGCAGTTTTACAAATCATATTTAAAAATAATATAATGTTTTTAAAAATAATTCCATTTTTTTTATCAAATTCAACAAAAAACTAAAAAGTGTATAAAATCTATTAAGTTTTAATTAAGCGTTCCAAATTAAATAACTTTTGCACCAATGTGCAGCGTAACGAGCAATGGCCGTCGAATACCGTTAACAAACTACGTATTGATGGGGGACGAAAGAGAGGCAAGGCCACACTCAGAGAGCAGCTAAAGAGCCGTTATTTAGCGTATGTGAAAAGTTGTTTTCATTGCAGTAACACTCTCTTTGTTTTTGTTGTTGTTGTTGCCGTTGTTGCTCCTGTTATTGTTGTTGTTGTTGCTGCTGCTACCTGGTGTTTGTGCAAGTTGTAAAAACTAATTAAAATTTCATTACAACAGTGTTGAAAAGTGCGCTGTCTACAATAATACCAACAACAACAACAACAATGTTGGACAACGACTCAAAGGCAAAACAACAAAAACAAAAACTCAAAAAACCACAACGACTCTCAAACTGTAAACTAAAGTCAGCGTCAGAGTCAGAATGTTGTTTGTTGCCTTTCGGCTTTATTATATTGTTATTGTTGTTATTTTTTATTGTTGTTGTTGAGTTCTGTGTTGAGTTCTCTGTTGTGTCTGTTATTGTTATTATTGTTGCAAGTGCAACGCTCTGCTTGATTGCAACACGGCGCAGCGCACACAAAAGGCGTCAATGCGCGGCAACCTTTTGTAAATATATTATTGTGCAAGGATTTTATATTGTGTGCAAAATATGAAATTATATTATATAATATTGCATATGGAATATAAAGTCATTTTGCATCTTTTGTCATACTATATATAATAATTTTCTTTAAGCGAAAAAATTAAGTGAACAAAATTTATTCGTATATCGGACATTATTTTAAGAAACATTACCTGCATTTTGTTATTTAGTTCAAAATGAAGGGTTGTCCATTTCGTGTTTATAATTTAAATTGTGAGTGATGGATTTTTGGCAACTTCAAAATCATGCAGAAGGCAGACTAAATTAAACAATAAATTTAAAATTCGGAAACTCGTTTGACTCAAACGACATAGTCAACCGATTTTGAACAAATTCGTGCCAACAATTATCTCATAAAGCGAATTTTGTTGGAATCAGTTGAAAAAACAGCGAAATTAAATACAACTTTTAGCGTTTTTCCCAAGTTAATCGATTTCGTAAGACTAAAATACGCTTACAAACCGAAATACTCTTATAAACGAAATGTACCAAATTTTGTGGTAAAATCTATAAATTTTTTTTTCACCGATTTGCCATATTGCATATCTAAGCCAACACAACGCAGCATCAAAAAAGGTTTTTTTCTGACAATTTAGTTTGTAATTAACAACCGAATTACGCAACCAATTTGATTTTGCGAAAGCGAGCAAGATGCCTGTATGGATACGATATAAAATATACCGAATATCAAAAAACTAAAACAAAACTTGTATCCTAGAATATTCTTGTATTTTTGGTTGCTGCAGCTCTTACTATCTCTAAGATCCAGATCACTCTGATTATCATATTACTATTATTGTAGGGTAAGATTTGGCTTGCGAATTTTAGGTCAATTGTGGTAGTATGTTTGTCTGCCACACTGATCTAGGTCACACTGATTATATTTTCGGTATTTTGAGGGCTTATGAACTAAGAACTACTAGGATTTATATACATTTTCAACTTACACAAACTTTATACATTTGAATTTTCGCGATTTCCAGTTGGAAGTCTTTATGTTCTGAAATATTCAATGGCGAGAGTTATAATATAGAAAACTTAATTGGAATGTTTAAAAATTGTGATGAAAATATTGACGTTGAAGCTAACAACGACAATGGACCGAATATATTCAAGTGGGAATTTGTTCAAGAGGAACTACAAGGAAGGAGACTTGTAAACTATTTTCATCTAGAAGATGTTATTTTCGGTCGTGGTCTTATATTTCAACGTGATCTTAATGATATATTTAGACAATATGAACAAGTCTGCAAAGTTATGAAATAAACATCAAAAGCTTATTTCAGAATATTTTCCTAAAGAAAGAACTCTTCAAACTAAGACCAAAATCAATGCAGGAATTGTAGAAATAGAATCGAATGAATCATCTCATTCAGCGTTAAGTCAATATGTGACAATATGTGTACAATTTCGTAAAACAGATACTGATAGCGATTATATTTGCTGTCAAATAGGAATCAGCAGGATTATGGACATTATTTCCAAATTATTTATATATAATGAAGTATGTAACAGGCGCGCCATAATTTGACAATTTTCAAACGATCTACTTCACAATTGCGTTTTAGTAAGTCTAAAACTAGTACAATTTTAACCATGTCTCGTTTACATCTCAAGAACGCGACGAAATTGTGTCGCATGCCATTAAAAATAATCGTTCAGTTGTGCTTTTTGCCGAAAATATCGTGCACCCAAAGGCGACACAATGACAACATCAACAAACAAAATTGTCGCTTTTGGGGAATCGATCACCCTCATATTAGTCACGAAACACCTTTTCACGACTAAAAAGTAATTGTTTGGGCTGCTGTTCACTAGCAGAACCATCATTGCTCCGTTCTTCTTCAGATCCGGTGAGCTGAGTTATCAACGGCAATCGGTATAGATAGATGTTGGCGCACTTTGTGTTACCTCAAATGCGTGAGCAAGGCCTGCAAAATTTATGATGCCAATACACGCAGAAACTGCAACATTCGACTTTTTGCATCGGAAATTCCCGGCACGTGTTGTGTCCAAAAACGATGATATTGACTGGCCGCCGAGATCCTATAAAATTGACCGCCAGCTTGCTTTCTAATGGAAATTTTTGAAGGTCAAAACTTGTGCACACAAACCGAAGACGATAGAAGAGCCGAAAGTAAACATTCGAGCTGAAACGACAGCTGTATCGCGCGAGATGTTTGTGAATGTGCTGAAAAATGCCAAAATGAAGAGCCTTTGCTTTTATATTCCTAATAAGTAGGATCGTTTGGTCGATGTTGTTTTTGGAAAATACTTCAAGCAAATTGTAAAAAGTTGATACTGATAACAAAAATTTTTTTTTGAAATATATTGAAAATTTTTAGTTTTCAATTGATGCGATTCAGATGGCCTATTTGTATGAATTTTAATAAAAATTAAGCTGTATACTTTCAGTTAACATTTAAAAAAAATTAATATTCGATTGCGATATACGCGTTTTGATCAGAAATGTGTTTACCGCGTAAACGGGGGTAACAGCTCATTTGATAAATCCCACGGTCTGACATATAGATGACGATACTATAATTAAACTATAATTAATCATATGAGTTTAGTTTAGTTAGTCCAAAACTTTAAAAAGCACGTGTATTAATTTGTCAGCTGTCGGTTCACTAGTTTGTGAGTTATGGCATTTTGAGTGAAGCTACTTTTGTTATTGAAAAAAAATTGTTAAAAAAGAATTTCGCGTGTTGATAAAATGCTGCTTTTTGAAGGCAAAAAATACAGTTGATGCCAAAACTTGGCTTGATAATGAGTTTCTGGACTCTTCCGTCGGGAAATCAACACACCAAGGAATGGTATGCTAAGTTTAGACGTGTTGAAATGAGCCTCGAAGACGATGAACGCAGTGGATGCCCAAACAAAGTTGTTACCGTTGAAAACCTTAAAAAAGATACACAAAATTATATGGATGAACGTAAACTGTATTTAAATGAAATAGCTGGGACTCTAAAGATATCAACAGAATGTGTACATCATATGAGTCACGAATTTCTGGTTATGAGAGAGCGCTGTGCCGCGCGAGCTCACTTTTGACCAAAAACAAATACGAATTGATGATTCGCAGCAGTGTTTGAGAATGTTCAAGCGTAATAAACTCAAGTTTTTTCCTCGATATTGGACAATGAATGAAACATGGCTCCATAACGTCACTCCGAAGTCCAATCGACGGTCATTCGAGTGAACTGCACACACGATAAAGCCGCTCCAAAGCGTTCAAAAACGCAACAGTCGGCTGGCAAGGTTATGGCGTCTGTATTTTGGGATGCGCATAGGAAATAATTTTCAATGATTACCTTGAAAAAGGATGGACCTTTATTAGACCGTTTGATGTACAAAATCGCCAAGAAACGCCCGCATTTGGAAAGCAAAAGAAAGTGCTGTTTCACCAAGGCAATGCAACGTGTCACAAGTCAGCTAAAACGATGGCAAAAATCCATGAATTGGGCATCGAATTGCTGCCACATGCAACGTATTCTTCACAACCGGCGCCTAGTGACTATTAACTGCTCTCAGATCTCAGAAACATGCACGCTGGGAAGAAATTTTCGTCGCATAAAGAGCTGATGGCCGAAACTGAGGCCTATTTTTGAAGCAAAGCAAGTACTACAAAAATGGCATGAAATAGTTGGAAAATCGCTACAGCATCGCGTATTACCCTTGAAAGGAACTGTCTAGAAAACGAAATTTGCCAAAAAATATATTTTTTACTATTTAAGTCCGAGAACTTTTCAATTGACCTGTTACAGCTGTGTGTATGCCAAATTGGTAGCTCTGGCATCGCTGACCAACGTGAGTAATATAATATTATTATTAATCATTTCATAATTAATTGTTTCTTAATTCAAAATCAATTAATTTGAAAATTTTAAATTCTAAACGAAATTTAACTTAAGCTTGAAAGCTTGAAACATAGATGGCACTAGTGGCACATTAACGCCATCTTGTGCTAACTGTCAAACTTTGTTTTTGTTGTTGTGCAAATGCCGGCGCCATCTTTGATCAATTGTACAAAGCGCTTGCTAGCGTAAATTTGCTAAAAGTTCAAGGCAAAAAAAGCTGCACTGCTTTGTGACAATTTACAGCAGTCTGGCAGCACAGCGCTGCTTGTTGCTCGTTGCTTTCAAACAAATATTTTCCGTTGCTTCATTTGCCAAATAGCAAGAAGAGTTAATTAATACTAAAAATATATTTAATAATTTTGTAAATATATAGACATGTTGCCATTAATTCAAAATTAAATGCATTCTGTTTTGCCAACTGTTTTTACATGCGTAACTAAAATAAAACAAAAGCAAACTGCAACTCGTTATAAATTGCGCAGTATTTTAATACGCAAGCGCAGCTAGTATTTTTTGTGGGAGCCAACACTTTAATACCAAATGCGCGTGCCAAATTTAGTGCTTGGCGCTGCAAAGAGAAACGCAATGTGGCCAGCAAGTAAACAATAAACAATCGAAAATCGCGTGGCAAACGAGTAACAAGTAGCGCATCGCGTAAAAATTTTAAATTTTTTTCTAAAAAAGAAACTAAAAAACTCGTTGTAGTTTAAACGACGCGACTGCAAATGGATTTTTTGCAACGAATTTAAAGTTTAAAAACATAAAATATAAGCACACAGTAGAAAACAAAAGCAATACATAATAGATAAATAATTTTTTTTGGTTAAACATTCGTGTACGTGCGCGCAGCAACAAAAGCAGAGCAAAGCGAAAAAAAAGAGAGAAATAGAAACCACAACGGCGCTACATTCTTTTTTTAATGAGTTTTAATTAAAGCATAAATCAGCAACTGCTGCAAAACAAATACAAAAATCAACAAAAAAAGATAAAAAAAACAACAGCCAATAAACAGAGGCAATTCAAAAAAAGGAAACAAAATTGTATGAGTGAAAAATAAATTGCATTAATTTTTGTGACTTCTGCGAGTGGAAGAAGCAATGCAAAGCAACGGCAACGGCAGCAGCAACAACAACAACAGCAACGAGTAACGTAAAGTGATCGTACGCCTCGCGTGTTTGTGTGCGTGCGTGCGCGCGTTTGTGTGTGTGTGTGTGTGTGTGCGCCTGTGTTTGAAAGCAACGTGCGCGTGTATGTGTGGGAATGGAATGCAGTTACGAAAAAAGTAAATAAATAATTGAGAGCGCGCGGCAGAGAGCGTATGTGAGTAAAGTGAACGCCCTTGCAGTAGCCCGCGCTTGCGCTGCCCAGCTCTCTTATCGTTTTATCACAACGGCAGCTGCTTGAAAATAACAAAAAATAAATAAATATACAAAATAGTGGCAACAACAAATATTTAACAAACATGCCGCATTTGTTGTAAGCGACAACAGTTTTGTGCCGCAAACTAAACTGACGAAAGTGTCTAGTTATCTTTGAAACACACTTGCAACTGCTACAAAATGTCAAATTTACAACCGCCGCCACCGCATCATTCGCAACACCCGCCGCTGCATCCTAATCATCATCTGCAGCCGCATCAATATCATCATCATCATGTACAGCAACAGCAGCAGCAGCAGCAACATCATCATCATCATCATCATCAGCAGCACCACAGCGAGTTTCCACTGCCAGATGGCTGGGATATTGCCAAGGATTTTGATGGCAAAACCTACTACATAGATCATATTAATAAAAAAACCACTTGGTTGGATCCGCGAGATCGGTAAGTTGAGAGCGTTAAGTTATTGGTTATATGCTCGTTTAGTTAGGGGAGAGTAGGCTCTTAGGCTTGATGAAGGGCGTAAATGCAAAAGTTAACTTAAAAAACCCAACAAATACTTATGCTGTGTTTACACTGTCAAATGGGTAGTTTGGGAGCAGTGTTTACATTGTCGTCATAAAAACGATATATGTATAGCACATTTTGGGCTCATAACTTCTTAACTAGGCGATCTGCAGCAATATTGGCTTAGTTGTGTTGTTTGTTTAAAGCCAATTAGTAAAAATTTTACTTACCAAACTTATTCAACATCAATATATCCATTTGAAAATAAGTATTAAGCAGTAAAAGTTCGAGATCGAATTCAGCTTCAATGAAATGTATATAGTTATTTGGCTTTATATACAAGTTCTAAAGCTCCAAAGAAAGTGGAGTCTCTTACCTGGGCTAGCTTCATAGCGAGTTTCTGATTGCAGCAATCGTCTTAAGGTTTTTGCTGACCTATTCAGTAATTTTACATTCAATGCATCATCTTTGTTGCTCTAACTCCATTGTGATCACATCTTTAAGCTTTAAACTATGCCTAGAGAAACTTATTCCATTATGTTATAAAATATAAAATAAATATGTTTCTCATCCCAAAAGCCGATTTTTATCTATTTATAGCTGTTCGAAGGGACATGGAGCTTGTCAACGGCGTTGTCTTTAATAAACAGAGAGTAGCTTAGGCTATAGCTTTAATTTGCTAACTGTGCTAGTGCTAGGTTAAAGGTTAAATTAAGAAATAGCTTTCAATTTTATGTTAAAGTTATGCAGAAAAACACTTTATTAGAAATAAGTAGCAAAAATCACTTTCGTAACTCATTCATTAATAATTTTATTAAAAAGCGTCTCAATTCTATACTACAGTATATTTGCACTTAGGCGACATAAAAAATATCTTAAAATCGTATACTACAAGTTATTAAAAAACAGAAAAACGCGCAGTAAATTTGTAACAAATCGATCTTGAAAGTAATTAAAAATAAATTAAAAAATAACTAAAAAAATATTTTAAAGCAATAAAAAATTGTTTGCTTTTAAAATTTAAATAAAGAAAATATAATCTACGTACGTAATACATTCTCAGCTTGTAAATAGTTTGTACTAATTTGACATAAATGTTTACACTAAAAAGTTCAATTGTCAGGCAGTGTAAACCTAGCATTACTTAACTGCTGTTTCAACCGGAAAGGAAAGGTGCGTTGTCTGCGTGCCTTTGTGTGTGTGTGTGTGTGTGTGTGTATGCCTGCGCGTGTGTGCAAAGGAATGCGTGAAGAAGCAGCACACAAAAATGCGCTAACAAAAACAAAAACAACAAGTGAGCGTGTAGCACAACAAAAAAAAAATGACAACAAAAATAGCGAGAGACATTCAGGCAGCGTTAAATGCAAAGAGCGATCATCCAACAGAAGCAGCAGCAACAACAATAACGAAATGAATTATTTAAACAAAAAAAAAGCACATTAACAAGGCAGCTAAAATAAAACAACAACAGTAACATCAAAAAACAACTTAAAGTAAACATTCCATTTCGATGATTAAGACTCCAAGTATAACTGAACTGAACTCCAAGCGACGACGTCGTCGACGGCAACAAACAAAAAAAATGAAATTTACAAAAAATAAAAAAAAATAAGTATAGCAAAATGTGCTAGAGACACACAACGACGACAACAGCAGCAACAGGGCGGCGAGTTGGGGGCTACATTACAAACGCAAACACAGTCAAACACACACGACGCTCAGTTAGTCAAATGCCTCAGAGAGAGCAAAAGTTAAATAAAGCTCGCCAACAGCATTGGAACGAACGTACGATCTGCAAAAGGCAAAAAAAAAAAAAACATTATACAAAATATAACAACAAAAATCGAGCAAACTAAAAAACTCATACGTAATGTTGCCAAGTTTGTCGTTGTGTGTGTGTGGCGCGATTGCCGGCAGGGTAGGGGGCAGCTCACAGCTCGCATCTCTCGCTCTCTCTGTATCTCATAGATACATTTTAGCTCGCTGGCCGTCTTGTTGGGCAAAGCACGAGCGTTTGCCATTCGCTTTTGACGCTCTCGCTCTTGTGGGGGCTACACCGCTCTGTACCGCTACCTCTCGCATTTTGCTTTCCATAAACAATTGCAAATGGTCGAGGAATTTTGCAGTTTCGAAATAATTGATTTTTGAAATTCTTTTGTATTTATGGCATATATAGAGAGCTGATTGTCTGTATCTGTATCTGTAACTGTCTGTAGCTTTGTGTATGTCTCGAACTCGCTTCACGCTTTCAATTAACACAAACATTTCCATTGTTTGTTTCAAATTGCATGAATATTGTTAAATATGTTTCACTGAATCGCAGCGAACAAGCAAGTGGTTTATTCAGCAATTTTTATGCTTTTTTTTTGTAATACCCTGTGAAAGATGATATAAAACATGTGTTTGGAAAAAATGGGCTAAGAAGCCGAACAGTAGTAGTTCCGGGCATGGTTTTAATTAGCGTGAATTTGCGGCTATTATGTAAAATGAGTTTTATGCGTTAAAAATAGATTGTAAAATGTACAACTGTATTGGGTGACAAGTTACTGCAAGACTTAGGCAGATATGAAAGCAGCTTCATGTTATTCCAGCTAAAACTATTTGGATTTAATTTTATTGTTATTTTTAAGTATTTTTATTTCTTATTTCCTATAAAACTCTCCGATTACGTTTTTACAATTGTATTAAACATATATTCTATTTATGTTATTAAGACAATTAATTTGAATTGCTTTAAAAAGCTGTGTGTGGTTTCTTGAAACCAAACTACATAAGTGATCTGCTTTAAGAGAAAAATAGAAAAGTAATTAGTATTTGTATTACAGGGTTGTACTTTTATGTAGTTTTTGCCTGGAATGAATTTACATCTTTTACTAAGATAATTTATAACCATTTATGTGTTCATTTTTTTCAAAATTGTTGGCCTTTCTTTTTAGTTTTAGTTTTAAAATCTTCAATCAAACAATTGTCTTTGTACTTAAAAAGAAGCCGGCTAGCAGTCTATTAAAAAGAGATATTTTGATATATTGGAGACGTGCTATAGGAAGTAGTATTTTAAGCACATATAAGTTATAACAGAGGTTATAAGGTCTTTAATAAAGAAAAATTGTGTATTGACGAGACTTGCACTACGATCAGCAAACCCATGACTTGTCTTGTCCAAGTGTCATACAGCTTTGACTTGAAATACAAAATGTATACGAAATAGATTAGATAGATTTTCCCAAGTCAATTTACAATTTTAAGCGTCGATTGTAGCAAAACTTACTATTTTCGCAACAAATGTTACCAAATTTTCGATGCCTACCTAGTGTACGAAAACTTTCAAACAGCATTGTCAATTCCCAGTAAAACCCCCATTTCAGGCATTCCACAACTTGTTTGGATACATGTTATCAACAATATACAATATTTTAATTAATATCATGCCAAAATGTCTGTTTATTCTAGGAAAAATAATATATATTTTTGGCATTCCCCCAGACCTACCGCACCTAAAATGCTTAAATAACTAAAAACAACTCTATTGCTTTCTTTGCTAATATGCACAAATTTGTTAGCTTTTTAGGCTATGCAAAAGACATTTAAGCAATGTTTATTGCAAATTATCGTTGTGCTGCCGCTTGGTTAAATTGTATGCAAGCTTCGTAATGCTCCCCTTGCCCCATTTAGGAGCATTTGCACGTCTTGCATATTTTAGCACAAATATTTGCAAACTTTTGGCTGCCCCGCTGGACACGCGCGTTATTATTGAATTTATATTTATACCATATACATACATACATATCAAATATGAAAAAAAAAAATTGCTGCCGGTAGCTTGCAAAAATTCCAATAAACCATAAATAAAATTTCAACAACGAAACACGGCGTCGGCTCGGGGCGGCACGCAGTTAATTTTAACGTTTAAAACCAGATAAATGAAGAAAAGAAAAAAAAATAACAAAACCAAATACATATTTCACTTGTTTGTACAACTTTTCGACGGGCGGTATTTTATTTTGTTTTTTTTTTTCTTGACTTTTGCATAAACAAAAGCGGCTAAAATGTGCGCAGACAGCGCAGCGCGCGTCGACGTCAACGTTTTTGGCCAGCTTTGGGGCCAATTGTTAGCTAAATAGGCGAGAGTGGAATATTTTTGTTGTTTGTGTGTTTTAGGCTGAAATTGAGACAATCGTTAAAATGCCAGACCAACAAAGCTTTCATGTTGAACTCTTTGGCATTTCTTTTGGCTGTAATCTTTCTGCGCATCTATTTTATATCTCAACTTCTTGCTGTCAGCTCGCAGCTTAAAGTTAGCTGGTATATCATTTATATGGTTTAATAAATTGTTTGAAAACGGTCTACAAACTGCCATTTAAGCTATAAAATGGCTACCACATTGCCACTCCAACTTGTTTGTTTTACATAAAGAGCCATCCATGATGGCTTACTGTATGGGCCACTAAAAGTTTCAATAAGCTGAGAGAGAGAAAAAAAAAACTTGGAAATATTAAAAGGCCTAGCGAAAGCGTTATAACTGCTATAAGTCGGGTGCACTGGCGCCGCCTTTAACGGACTTACGTGGAAAGTAATGTGATCTGTGAGTGGGGCAGGGCAGCGTACTTTGGTGGTCAGCTGTACCCCAATGGATTATGGCCAATTATCTGCTCTTGCGTATTGCAAATTTTTAAGTCATAAAATGCTTAGTCGTTTTTTTTTAATAGTTTGTGGCGCACTTTGCAAAGCTGCAATAAATGAAATATTGCCATGTTTTTGTGAATTTTTGTGAAAAGAGTGAAATTTGATGTAGAAGCGGATTTAAGAGATGCTTCTGAGCGAGGCAAAAATTCATTAGCGTCATTTCCTTAATCAGCTTCAGCAATGTAAATAAGCCATCTGCTTCTCTTCAGGGCGTTTCCTAGGTTTGAAAGTCGTCAAGTAGTTCCTTGCCGCTCTCTACTTCGTTTCCCTAGAGGGCTCCATTCCAGCGATTGTCGACAAACTTCGAATGAATAAGCTGCTGGAGCGAACAATATAAGACCAGAAGCTAATTCCCTCGCAATTTTTGGCATATCCAATCAGTTTTAATTTGTCGTTACTGGATATCACTTAAATTGGTAATTGCGTTAACGCGCAAATCAAATTACATTTTTTTATGAACACATTAACATTCCAAATGTGTAGCTTGAGACCCTTCATTAGCTGCCACACACTTGGACACTTAGGATTTTAACGACCTGTGGCATTTTAGATTAAGAGTCGTTTGGAATGGCCGGCGTTGCCAATTGCATCAAAAGCGCAAAAGTGGCGAGCGATAAAAACTAATGCCACAAAATGGCCAATCCCAAAGTCAAAACAGCATTAGGTAGGCCTAGGCGTCGGGATTCAGGCTAGGCCAAGTGTTGCTTAGATATGTCGTTCCCAGATACATAGAGACATACATACATGTACACATAGATACATCTTTGGCTGTGGCTAATGCGGTCGTAGCTTGTAGTTGAAGGCATGCGTGCCATTATGCATTAGATGTGGCGATTTTAGCTGCAAAATGCCAGCAGAAACAACAAAATTTGCATAAAATTCAATTTGGTAGGGGGAAAGATGCCAACACACAGACACACATGCACACAGATACAGACTCACACATACAAACAGAAACAACGCAAGTTGGAAAGCTGCAAAACGGCATTTTTCATTTAATAAATTGCACAAGGCAGCAGCAGCAACGAGAAAAAAGTGGAAAGAATGCACACAGCTGCAGTTATACATATATATATATATATCGTTTTTATATATATAGCCAAATACATGCATAAAATGCGCAACGAATACAAGTATGCGAGTGTACAGCAGATACAGATACAGATACAAATGCAGATGCAGGCATAGGCCTGGCCGCATGCATGCATTGCATTTGTGCAACAAGTATTTCCACTTAACAACAATAACAACAACAAATTCAACTGCAGCAACACCAGCAGCAATAACAGCAACAATACAACAACAAGAAAAGTTGCTGCAAAAAAAAAGCTGTAGCAACCAAAGCCATGATTACAATTTGATTACGCGCATAAATGCAACGCCAAGTTGCCGCAGTTGCTGCTGCTGCTGCTGCTGTAGAGCAGTTTCTGTTGCACTGTCAGTTGCTGCCATGGCGACAGCGCAGTTTTCTAGTTTGCAGGCCCAAAGCGTCAAAAAATATTTTCTTTCCACTTGGCGGTGGTAAGAGGTAGTAGCAAAGCGCAATCGTCCAAACGACAGTTGCCACATGCATTCAACGCTAGTATATAATGTATCTACTAGATACATGTACATAAGAGGCAACGCCACACACTGGCCCCCAGGCTTGTTGCATGCTTTGCCCATTTTAGCAACAGCTCAACTCAGCAAAAGCAAACCTAAACTCTCAAACACAAAATGAAACCCCAAACGCAAACTGTTTCTCCAAGCCATCGTCGCCAACGTTGCAAATGTTGTTGCCAACGTTGCCGCCGGCTGCCGGTGGTTGTTGTCGCAGCAGTAACAACAGCAGCAACTGCAGCAGCGTTTGGTGGCAACCAGCGAGCGATTGGCGGTTGTCGCCGCTGTTGCAGTCTTGACTCGGTCGAGAGTTGAGAGTTTTCCTGTCATCATTTTGCGCTTAGCTGCTGTTGTAATGTTGCAGCAATGGCGACAACGACGCTTGGCAGCAATCGCTCTCGCACTTGTTGCTGTCAAAGTTGTTGTTGTTGTTGCTATTGTTGCTGTTGTTGTCTTTATGTACATCTATATATAAAGTATATACTCTTCAGAAGGGTAGAATAAGTTATAATAGCAAGTATTTGGAAGATAGGCAAACAGAATTAAAGTGTAAGACAGCACTTAGCACCAATATGGTGGATCATAGATAGGGAAATGTTTTATGTCAGGTCAATGCAAATTTTGAAGATCTTGAAAAGATTTATATTAAACGAAGTAGAAATGCCATTTGCACATTTATATCGAATATCTTAATATTGTTAATCGTTATACAAACATTTGTCTCGTAATTCTCTGATAAGCGATACTTTGCATCTCTCATTTCATATTTAATGTATTTAGGATATTCTTATCGCACGATAATAACATTAGCAACTATCGAGCCCTAATCCGATAGAAGATACTCTTGTAAGTTCAGTTTTTAACGCAAGATACTTTGTTTGATTGACATTTGGTTTTTGTGATACAACTATGGAATTTTGCAGAGTTTTGAACCATCTAGGCGGCCTAGAACCTGTCTCGTAAAAAAGATACTTTTCTTATCTTACTAACTTATTTATAGATACATCATTTTTAGCTTGTTTATAAATGACGGTTATAATTAACTTTATCTTATTGTAATACTCTCAAAGTGAAACAACTTTGCTCTAAACAAGTGTATCTTGTATTTGTTGCGCCACAGTTATAAGTACTTCCTTTTTCTTTTATTTTATTTGTATCTTTGTGCAACTTTTGCAATTGCAATCGTTGTAATGTTGTCTACAAGTATGTGTGTGTGTGTGAGTGCACGGGCAATCAACACTTGTGATTTTTATCAAGCATAATGATTTCCTTTTCAACATGATTAGTATGTGACCATGTGGCTATGTGTGTTATGTGATGGCTCGCTTGTCTGTCTCAGCATGTTTTGCTAATTAACACCAGGCAGAGACACACACAACACAATCACACACACTTAAATGCCAAAAACGAAAAATAAAACAACATTGTTGGAAACGCAGTCACAGATGATGAAGATGATGATGACTACCCTTGAAATACACCCAATCCTCCCAGTTAAGTACTTGCAACTTTAAGTATATATTTGTGCAATTGACTTGCAGCACCGCAGGCGAAAAATGCCAAGAAAACGCGTTACAAACGCGAATAGCGAATAGAGGAGACTGGTTGGAGTTGCCAGGCCCACAATTTGCCAACCCATTTTTTATTGTCGCATCGAACTGCTTATTATTGGTGAATTGGCCTGGCCCCTATGAAGGCGATGCCCGAATGCAAGAAGAATGCCTGAACCGAGTTCAGTTTGCGCTTGTGCTGGAGTTGGCTGGCTGACTGCGCTGAATGAATGTCCAATGCATTGCGTCGCCTGCCGCCTACCGCCTGCCTAGTCTCATATCGATTTATAATAATTCAGCTGTCATTCCGCGATCGCAGCTGAGCAATTTTTCACTCGCTCGTTCTTCGTCGTCGTCGCAAAGAGACTGCCAACAGAAAACTGCAAACGTGAGCAGAAAATTAAGTTCCCCTTTTGGATTTGGATTTAGATTTCGAGCTGTGGCCCCTTAGTGCTTTGCATAAAATGAAACACGCGCGTTCCACAGGCGTTTTTTTTTTGTGTCTGTTTTGATTTTTTTGCATTTGTCTGTCTGCTGTGCAACTTCTTCGAAGACGATGGCGTCGTCATATGCTGAGCTGGCTCTTGGGCTCTGATAGTGTAGTGTAGTATAGTAAATGTTGTTGGGTGATCGTGATATATGCGTTCTGTGTTATGTTGTGCCCGGCCGGGAGTCAGAGTCGACTGCAAAGGTAGCAATTTTCCATGCATGCACACACACACACATGCACTCCATGGAGAGACCCAAAATGAAACGAAACGGGCGCAAAGCCAGCACTGGAATGTGCATACTCAAGATAAATTGCTGTGAGATACTTTGCTGGCTTTGCTGTTGTTGCTGTAGCTGTTACCATGCATGGATTGCAGCCATAACCCCCATAAGAAAGGCATTCCAAGTGCCCAATTTGAACGTATGCCAATGGATTCAGGGCCACATGGGATTAAGGAAATTACACAATTTTCTTGCTTGCCAAAGCTTAAGTTGTGCTCAGCAGACTCAGTAATTTCGATTATGTGAACTATCAGAAGTACATAAATGTAGCTGTGATATGTTATGTTGAAAATGAGTGGGTTTGCTTTGTAGTTAAGGGTTTTGCAACATTTGTTAAAATTTATAGAATTTAAAAAGAATCTTTGAGTGAAAATGTATTTTTACAATTTTTTTGCGTTTCGGTAGAAAACCTTTTTTTTACAAAGATTTACTTTAAAAGTACGTTTACTTCGACGTAAAACTTTTAAAAGTAAAAAAATAACTAATAACTTTAATTATTAAAGATACCAAAACTATTAGCTAAATCATAAAATTCCAGCGATTAAAGATCCATACAGACGCTTCTTTTCCTCAAACCAAACACTGACTACATTTGGCGGCATTCCAAGGGCGTTGCCAACCTTTTGTCTGAGGTTAATAAATGTTATATGGCAGCTGTTGTAAGTATCTGTCTGTGTGTATCTCTGTATATATCGGCAGCTGGATGGGGCGCATTCCTTAGCAAACAGCTCATCGCAATTAATTGCCCTAATTAAGAGTTAGCCTCACCGAACTGCAATCAGCTGTAGCTGTAGCTCTTCAGTCTTTTGCCTCAGATCTTTTGGGACAACACTGTCCGATTTTATCGGAGCATGCCTATGGGGCTACATATATGCAGACTCATATAACACTTACAAAATACGATAGTCAGTCCGACAGACAAACAGATGAATAGCAGCAGGGCTTAAAGACATTCCAAAGTCAGCCTTTTTTTTCTTTTTTGTATCTTTGTGGTGCCTCCAACTCCATTTACTGCTGCATGCCTTTTGTCCGTCCGTGTAGCCAAAGTTTTGTATTATTTTTCAGTAGCACTTTCCGAATGCCATTTGAGTGCGCATAACATATTCTTAACACTGCGCAGAAGCTTATGGTTGCGCACGCGTATCTTTTGAATACGAACAATGCGCACGACGCGACTTGGACGATGATGTTGGAGCTCTTACTGCTTGCCGCATAATTATCGTTGTCCACATATGCAGCTGAAGGCGGCATATGTGTGTGCGGCGTTTGTGTGTGGAGACAGCTTAAGGGCAGCCATGCGAGTTGAACGGTTCAAATGTATCTGTATATCTTGCTGCAACTGCCGCATGCTAACTGTGCAACTTGTAGGTGCTTAAGCTGACTGATTTGGTATATATGTGTGTGTGTGTATCTGCGTAAATGTATCTCTGCTGTGGAATTTTTGTGTTCTGTTTTTCTTTTATTATTACATATTTTTTCATCAAGCTTTATTTGATATTTTTTTTTTCCATTTTTTCTGACTACGCATTCCACACTATTTTTTTTTATGCCCCCCATTTTTTTGTGTTGTCGAATTTATGGCCTAATGAAGTGATAAGACAAACACAGACGCCCAAAAGTAAAGGCTACGTTGACTACAGCTACTCAAGTATCTGTTTGTGTGCGCTGCATTCTTGGCATGCCTTTTTTTTAAATTTATTTTTGTAGACGCTCTTTTTTTTGCTGCGTTCTTTATGGCCAAGTATGGGGTTGGTTGCTCTTGAGCATGAGTATCTTAAAGTATATGGAGCTGTATCTGTGCAGTAGCTGCTCTGTATCTTTGTATGCGTAAAAGGCAAACTTTGGTATGCAAGTCCATCTGGCTGTCTTTGTGTGCTGTCAAAATGTTTAACACAGCGCATAATTCATTTTATAGCGCTTTTTTCTCAGTGTATTTGTTGCTGTTGTTTTTGTTCATGACATTCTTGAGATATTTAAGCTGGAATTTATTGGTTTGTGGGTCAGTGCTGCCGTCGTTGTCGACATTCTTTTGGCCACATTGTACAATTTGGCTTTGTTTATGGTCTGCACATATAGATATATATATATAAAGTGTATATATGTGGGTATTTGTGGCAAGTCTGGATGAGCCAAACAAAAGTTAAGCCATGGCACATTTGCAACAATGGCAATAACATTTGATGTTGGCAACAAAGCGAATAGCTGCAACTTGCATTAAAGTTGACGCCGGCAAACGACAACTATACAAAGACGTCGTGCAACATAATGATGAAGCTGATGTTGATAATGATGATGATAATGTTGATTTTGTGTCGTGCATAGAAATTCTTACGTGCCGCAGGCAGATGCTTGCTTACATACATAGACAAACTCAAGTGCACAAGTACATAGCAAAGATGGGGCATGCAGCAAACCGGCTCAGGCGACAGCAGCAACAACAAGAGCAGCAACTCAGAACTGGAAAAGCGAAAAAAAAGCATTTTTGATTAAACTTCTTAAATGCACAAAGCTGACATTCATGTCAAAGCAAAGCAGCTCAACTGCACATAAGCAGCTTGCTCGCTCACACCATCGCCATTGAGTGCAGTTTGCAAAAATATCTATAGATATATATTATTGTATAAATAAATAAAAAAGTATATTTTATGTGCAGTAGTTGCAATGTTGGAAAACGTTAAAAAGTCGTAAAGTGTGAACGCTGATTGGAATACTTTTGGAATGTTTGCCAAAATAAAATAAAAAGCTATATGCCTGTATTGCTGCAAAACTGAGCAGGGCGTGTATGGCATGTGTTGTTTGAAACACATATCTATATATGTATATATATCTGTGTACATATGTGCATACGTAGTAGGAAATAGTAGCAGCTTGGCATTTAATGCAGCGCAGCGCAACAAACGCCCGCAGCGGCTGCAGATACAACAAACTATGCGCACATTGCTTTAATAAATGCATTCAATTGGTGCCGCTGCCACCGCTCGCTGTTGCAGCGAGTTCACAGCAACTTTGAAATATTTTCCAACAACAACAATTCTCGTCGTTGTTGCCGCCGTTGTTGTAGCTGTATCTGAGCAGCCTATTTCCAAACACAAAATGCATTTACCTCGTTCAACTGCGGCATGCGCAACGCCCCCTCGACAGCCCCCCACAAAGACCCTCCTCGCAACCAACAATCAAGCAACAAGCCGCAGCAGCAGCAGCCGCTATGCGCGTTCGTTCAACTAGCTGCGCTGCTGCACTCGACGGCGACGACGACGGCTGCAATGCATAGTTTTGTTGTTGGGATTTGCCCCCAACCAAAGCGCAGCACAGTGTGGCAAAGTTTAAATGTGTAGCAGCAAAATTGTAAAATTTCCAATTTTTGAGTAATTGGAAGAAACATTTTTTTGACATACGGAGTTTTACGAATTTATTGAGAGTAAAAAGGGAAAAAATTTCTGCGATTACCGCAAGAGCCAAAAATGCACATTATGGTTATATTTTTTTTTGTATATATTTTGTTGGATTTTAAAGATAAATCAAACTTACTTTCATTATTTTGAGCCAGCACTGGCCACATTAATTATTATAGTTAGTTTTATTAACTTTAAGCATTTTATGTGTTGTTAGCTTAAATAACTATTTCTACTATTTTAGTTTAGTTGCAATACTATAAATAATATTAAACTTGCAACTGGGAAGCTATATGAGCTCACATTATATTTAACACATGTACGCTTATATTTATTAAAATCGAATTTAATTTTTTTTTTAATATTCGCTTATTAAAGATGGCAAGCTTTTAAAAGAAAGAATAAAAATGTAAATTGCATTAATTTTTTATAATTTCTTTTGTTACTTCAACAAAAAATAACAACCACTTAATTTTTTATTAAATCGCGCGAAATAACTTTATAAGTTAATGTTTATTATTAAAACCAAAAGCCTTTTAAGCAATCAATTGATAAGACCTTAATGATTTTTGCACATTGCTTCATATAATTATAAAACACATTTATTTTAACAATCTATTATACTTATACTTTCAGTTTAAAATTGCATGTTTGTTGGATATTTCAAGTTCTAAATATTTTTAGTATATATACGCTTTTAGCAACGTAGGTATTTTTGAACATATTGTTCTATTATCAAGGCATTTTTATTTTTTAAGGGAAATTCAGATTTATGTTTAAATTTATTAAATTAAATTATTGTATTTTTTAAATAAAATTAACTCAAATTAATGACGAATATTTGTTGACAATAGGATAAATTAATTTCTATGACTTTTGCTTCACTGTGCGCATGCTGCTTACTGTTGTTGTTGTTGCTGTTTGTGCGGTTGTTTTTCTAGTTCTGCTTTCAGCGCTCCTTCGCGTACTCTCTGACTTACTCGCTCGCTCACACACAACACACACACACGCACATAGGCAAACTCTAGAGCGCACTCGCCGCTCTTCTCCTCGCTGTTCATAGCGTAAATAGCAAAGTTGCCCCGTACAATTTTAGAAGAACTTGTCAAAACCGCATTCCAGAGTCGCTGCCGCTGCGCAGTCGCTGTAGACGTGTGCGCGCGCTCGCATGCGCGTGTATGTGTGTGTGTGTGTGTGTGTGTGTGTGTGTATCTATGTGAGCTGCTTTGCTGGAGGCAGCACATTGCATTTTTGTTGAACATTTGCTGCTGTTGCCGCTGCCACTGCAACGAGTTATTTATGCATGTTTATGCGTTTGTTTATTTGTTTGCTTTTGAGTTAAATTTACTTAGTAAATGATCGCGTACACACACACACACACACACACACACATGCTTAAATGCGTAACTTACATAGATACAGACATATATTGCGCTACTGCTACTGATAAATTTATTGCATATTGCAAGTCCGTCTGTCGCGCATTTTTGCTGTTTAATTATAAACAACAACAACAACAAATAGTCAGACACAAAAACAACAATCAAATTGGCTTATATAATTCTATAGCTCACAATTTACGTTTGTTGACAGTTAACACGCGCACGCGGTTTTTTTATTTCGGCATTTTTGTTGTTGACCAATTTGGTCATTTTTGTAAAAATCAACTTACATACTTTGTATACACATAAGGCCAAACAGTTTAGCTTTCGCCCAAAAAAAGCACTAAACATTTAAAACATGCAACATGTCCATATTAAATGTTACTCTATTCAGTTTGTTTAAATTCCCGCATAATACCTAGAATTCTAATCAAGCGAAAAAGTCTTGGAATTACTACAAAAGCAAATTGCCACGAGCGGCTGCCATAAAATTTTTTTTTTTTATATTTTTGAAATCTTTCAAGTTTTGCCATTTCATTACTTTTTTCCTCCCCCCCACCACTACTGTATTCGATTTGCGCCAAAGATAAACAAACAAACAAAATTTCAATGTGAAATACTTTGGAATTTTTCATTTTGTTACGGCTATGGCGGATTTATATAGAAATGATTGCTATGGCACATTACCAAAACAACAACCAAAGCCCAGAGCCAGTGCCAGTGCCGCAACACAAAATGCATACAGAATTTATTCCTGACTGCTGCTGGCCCGGGTGTTAAAAATATAACAGCAGCAAATATTTTTCTGCGCAATGCATTCTGACAGCAAAGCAAAAAATCGTTGCGGTACGTTTCTTTTGAAGATTGCCGTAGAGTTAGGGCGTATGCTGTGTATGGTGCCGGCAAATGGAATATTTTAAAATTGTAGACAAATCGCCTTTAAATCTTACATCATGCTGAAATCTACACCACATAAGGTCAACATTCCGCAAATTCCGCAGCTACTTCTGTTAGTTAAACAAAATACTGATTTGTATTTATAAACAAAAGGTAAAGATGAAAATAACAAAAATGTTAATTGGCCCATTTGACATGCGCCATTCTTTATGGCAGCTTTCATTCTACACGTTTTCTAGTTAGATATTCGTCGTCATTGTTGCTGGTTTTTGTTGCTTTTATTGTATATGCAAACGTCAAAAGCATTTTCATGCTATTGTTATATATATACATACATTTAAAAGTTGAAAAAGAAAAACATAACAAGAATAAAAATCAAACTAAAAACAAAATGGCAACAAGCATAAGCTAAAGAAATATATCAAAATAATTTTGCCCCCAATGAAAATTGCCAAATTGTCTGCAAATGCCAACTGTATACACACAGATATCGTAATACAAACATACATTCCTATTCAAACATGCTATACTATCTAATAAATATACTGTGAATACAGTAGTTGTTCCACAACTAGAACCTTTTCATTCGGAAGACATTTGAGTAACTTTGCTTTTGTTGTAATTTATTTATAGAGTTTATATATAATGTTGTTCTAAGTGTGTCATATTTGTCTCTTATCACGATAATTGATAAGTGACTGTGTCAGCCGATCGGATGATCGATCAGTCTTGCGCTTAGATTTCAAATTTAAGATAATGACATTGCTCACTAGTTTGTGGTTCTTATGGAACTTCTTGGCTTTACTGCGGTTATCTTAATACTTTAAAAGTGAGGCATAAGACATATGAAATTTTTACTGCTTATATTATTATTGTTGTTCCCTCTGCATTAAATCAATCAAAGATCAAAAAATTTTAATTCAAAGTGTGCAATTTTATTTGCGCTTTGAAACACTTTTAGCTATTTTTTTTTCTTTAAAAAATATTTTAAATTTTTCTTTTCCTTTCTCTATTACATAAAAAACTTTTTCGTGCATGATTTTTTGCGACCAAAAGGGGTGTTCTCTTCTTAAATAAATGCAATGATTTTCAGACAACATTTTCAAATTTGAAATAATTTGTATTTATTTAATTAACCACGAAAAAAAAACAATATGAGTTAAATCAAAAAAAGTTAAGTATATTGCAGAATTTTTGCAATTCGTAATCAATCTATGAATCCTTATAACTCAATCTTAGATCCAAATTTTAAAATCTTAAATGAAAGCAACAAATCAATGTTGTAGAACGATAAATGCAGTTTATCAAATGCTCATTTTCAAAAGCTACCTACTACTGTATAATATTTATAGTATCTATAAAATGAAATTTTTCATTTTGGCAGACGCGTTGTTCTGTTTTTGGCCAAGCATAAAATTATGATAGATTTCCAAGGAATTATATTTTATTACAAACTAGAACACAAACGTCAAAGCAAAAAAAATATATATACAAAAACGAACCAAGAAATTCTTTTGTAGCTTACACCTTGGCCACTTCCTATCAATGGCCTCCAGTATTTTCGTTTTTGTGGCCCAGAATTTGACGACGACCTTTAAGGGGCTGCGGAATCTGGCCGTAAAATAATTAAGAACTCGCGTCATACAAACACGTATTTACATAGAGACTTCCCTTTACAACACACACGGTTAATACAGTTTATTAAGCAGCATTTTTATGGGGGTCTTACATTTTGTGTATTTTTTATATATTTTACATTCTATCAGATACAGTAGAACAATTTGTAGTCTTGCAAGTCGTCTGAACGACTGACGTCGTTGTTGTTTATACTCATTCTCATGCGAATTCGTATACTCGTACACGTTTTGCAGTTGTACTATGTACATATTATAGAGTATGAGTACGAGTAGTGTATATAGTATAGTATAGTACGTCAATGCACACACACATACAGACAAACGAAATATATATAATTATTATTATTATTTCAATATATGTGCGAGTACATATGTACGAGTATGCTTGCTCGCGCACAGTCGCTTGGTTGCTCTGGTATGTGAAGGTCGCAACAGTTGTTTTGTTAATGACAGAGTACAACAGCAACAATAATAACAACAACGATAGTAACAGATACAGATACAAACACTACAACAATACTAACAACATTATTGGAGGCAAACACAGGCTACAGAGGCTCACCAGACGCCATAATCATGAGCTAACATAGCATTAAATTTCTTTTTCTTTTATGTATTTTTTTGGGCTGTAAAGTAATTTTTTTATGTGAGTGTATCTATAAGTTACATTTGTATCTTTTTGGCCTTTTTGTTGTGTTTGCTATTTTTTTTTTTTTTTTTTGGCTGTTGAGCAGCTTCTTGGAAGCAGCTAATGTTGTACAACAAAAAAAAAACTGCACAGGTGGACACTTTGGGGCCAACGCCAAAAACTTTGATAAACAGCCACAACTTGCAAACAAACTTGTTGTAGTTGTAGTCCATGGCTGCCAAGGTTTTTGGCTTTTTAAAATAAATACATAATAAATATATATATGTTAAGCAAGAATATTTCTTAGAAATATAGCAAAAGTATCTGCTGGCCATATAGCTATAGTATCTGTAGCTGTTACCATGTGGGCGTCAATGTATCTGGTGTTGGAAATATTTCCTAGTTGTTGTGTCAACTTTTTAAGCTTTATAATGCGCATACCAAGAATTTTTGTTGACGTATTGAATACTTTTTGCATTTTTTCGAGTAAAAATTTCAACACTACGTGTTTGCATTTTGAATATACAGTGAAATTTGGCATACAATAAATATACAGCAACAATGCGACTTAAGTTTATGGAGGTCTCAAACAACATGATATTAACATATGTATGGATCTCTATATATAGATTTACATATAAATCAAATACACAAATGCTCATCGATCAATGACCAACAACAAAGGCAAAAACTGACTGATCTGTTGTATGAACCAAACTGATAGATCGATAGATACATAGCCAGATAGATCTGTTAGCGGAGCAATCTATTGTAGCTATCTGTATTTATGGGCTTTCTTTGCCTTTCTTTGGACGTCTCTAAATGCCTGCATACATTTTAATTTAATTTGTTTTCATTTCTTGACAAACTTCTTTTTTTTGTGTTTGTGTCGTTTAAAGTTATTTATTTGCATTTAACCCTGAAATATGTGCCATAGCGCTAGCGCTATAAGAAAACACTGCCTGATAATAGTTTAACAACAGCGCGCTTGCAATTCCCTCAACAAGTTATAAAAAATCATAAATTTCAATTTAAGTTTTTATCTCTGCGCGTGTATGTGTGTATCTGTGTGCAACACTTTATAGGCGCTTTTGTTGTACGCCTGCGCTATGTATAAATTCTATGAATTTTTTAATAGTTAATTTGTATGCAGTTGGCGTGCTCATGGCGCAAAAATTTATTTCAATTGTTCACTTTGGAATTTATGATAGACATTTTGTGATTTCCACATTGTACAAGCAACAAGGTAAATTGAGTAAAGTTTCGAAGCGAACGCAAAAAGCCTGCTAAAACTATTGACTGTAGAAATATACAAATAAATAAAATAAAAATTCGGTTGTATCTTGCGCCTCATTAGAAGCCCATTGGTTCGTTGCAGCACTAACTGACTAATGTCTGCTGACCATCAAAAGCTGGAGCCCACGCATTTAAATGACTAACCGAGTCAGCCTCCAGCTGGGGCGACACAGAGTAACATAGTCTAAAGGCAGTGGCGTGGAAAGGGGGCCATAAATTCATGCACTTTATAAGGCAAAAGTGCAAAGATGCTTCAAGCAGCAGGCATAAAGGCAAAAATACCAACTGAGTTTTTGCACAAATACCCAACTATTTTGTTAAAAAAGCAATTTATTCGCAGAGAGATCTACTCGTTAGACGCCACTGTCAGCCTCACACATATTTCTATGATTATCGTCGACTGCTCGTTCATGTAATTGACACCCACTTACGAATGAAAGCAAGGCATAGCTCGAAAAAATGTTTGAAAAATAAAAGACAACAAAGCAAGAGGAAAAAAGCTAAAAATCGTTGCATAGATTGTGAAATGCTTTCATGCCATGGAAGCGACAAAAGGCTTTGGCTTATCTTGAAAAATGTGAAATAGTAGAAAAGCGCTGCACACGGTTCAATGACTTGGACAAACTCTGAAAGAGCGCAGAAGAGCGCTTCATAGAAATATTTAAAATATGCAGACAGCTTAAAAAATTGCTTTGATAAGCTCAATACAAAAAAAAAATAAAATAAATAAATAATAAATAACTTGCCACAGCATTTCCGTTGGCTTATTAAGTAAATGAAAAAAAATGTACGCTGCCAGCTATATGCGCTCTTAACTCTCTCAGAAATTATGAAAAAATGCGCCAGCGGAAGGAAGTTTAAGTGTGAGATAGACAAGCTTTGACTTGACAGGAAATGCAGTTAATATCTTTTTAATTTGTTCAGTCAGCAACAGGCCCGAGAGCAACAAAAAAAGAGTGTATATTACATTTTCATGGCAGTTTCAGCGTTAAAACGACACTTGAAACGAGCTGATTTGGCGTCAAGAAAATAGGTAAAGCAATTGCGATAAGATAAAAAAAAAAGAAAACACAACCACGACGACAACGGCAACAGCGGCGACAACGACGACGACCTTTATATGGCGTAATTTGATTAAGCTCAAAAGTATTTGCGATAAGCCAGCACAGCACACTACAAAAATTCCACAAAAAAAAGCAACAATATATTTCTACTTATTATGGCCAAAAAGTTTTGTATGTAAAGTCACTTGACGGGCAACAATAACAAATTGAAACTATTTTTAGTATATCATATTGTTTCAATAAATTTCAAATATTTGTCAGATACAATATTTCGCGTGCTACTGCCATAATAAATACACAACAATCTGCACAATTTAAGTGTGTAGCTGTGTGTGTGTGCGTTTAGCTGTAGCGCTGTATCTGTATCTGCGTGTAGGTAGGTAGGTATGTCAAGGTGATTGCGCTTGCGTCGTTTGTCTCTGGCATTGCTTGATAAATTGGCTTTAATGCTTAACAGCTACATAAGTTTATTTGTTTGTAAATGTATCTGCACACACACACACACACACGCACACCGACATACAGATAGATGAATTTTTTGCATAAAAACTAAACGCTGCTGTCAATTTGCATGAGCTCTACGTTTGCTCTCTAAACAGTTCTACGGTTCACGGCACACTCTTGTAGAACCGGAAAACTTAAGAAATCGTCGACAAGTTCCGTTAAAATAAATGCCACTAACAGCAGAACTTGACAGCAACTAAACTAAACTACGTGATTTGACGGACTTGACCAATCGACCAGCCGACTCTATAAGTATGACATTATATTATTATTACATACAAGTTTCTTAGTTATGCTAATACCCTAAATGATGCGCATTTAGTTTGAAGGTTTTACGAGCTTCTCTAATGATCTGCATTAAATTGAACATTAGTTTAACATTAAAAGATATTAACTTGGCTTAACTAATGCTGTTTCTTTGATAAATGTTGCAGTGTTTGGCATTTGCAACTTTTTTTTTTTGGTTAAGTTCCATTGTGAACTATTGTTAGCAGTTAAGAAAACACATTTCTTTTTACTAAAATGTGAAAATGATTCCCTATAATAATATTTTTTTGTGTAGTTACTGAAATAATGTGTTTCCGCTTGCAGTCTCCAGCATTGATTATTAATTTTAAGTAGCACAAGTGCTTAAAAATTGTGGAAAAATATGTGTACTTTGCATCTCGTTTATCACAAGCACATAAAGTTAACTTATTAGCAGCTCCTAAAGCCATAGAAATTCTTTTAAAAACGTACAAATTGTCTGCTTACGATTATAAATCGTGTATATTCGCACAGTTGGAAAGCAATTGTTTAGGCAGCAATCTACAATAAGTTTAACTAAAACATTTGAAGATGCAGTTACTATTATAAAGTGCCTCAATCTTACCTTTAAAATGTATCTGTTTTTTCTAATTTGCTTGCAGAATACTTTGCACAGCTATCGTATTGAACTAAGTAGCTCCTTTTAAACTAAGTGCTTACTTTTTTTTCTCAAGTTTTCGAAAATTAAATTCTTTGCAATAGTTTCATAGCTCCTGAAATAATTTGCTTAGAAGCCTTAGTTTAGTTTAAGAATTCTTTGATGTGCTTGTGCTCAGACAAGGGCGCTAATTGTGATAACATTTTATAAATGTTATGGGTTGCTTGAGTGCTTAACTCATATGAATGCAAATTAAATTTAAAGCTCTTATGATATGAATAAAATCTTCTACTGATCTGCATTTGATTGAACATTTATATAGACTTAAAGCACTTAACTTGGCTTATTAAGTTCATAAATATTGCGTGATTCCCCAATATTTTTACCAACTTAGATACTTTGTTGACAAACTGAATTAATGAGCACAATAACAACAAATCAAGCAAAACATGTTGAAAATTTTAATATTTTTTATGATACCAACTAAAAGCTGCCGAAAACAAAAGTTATTCAAGCCGTGCCCGGGTCATAACTATGCTAAAACCTAAGAATGTCTCAAAAAATAACCAAGAACCTATGCCAAAAGATGGCTAAGAAATGAAATACCACCATATGTGTCAAGTAAAATATAAATAAAACTAAAAATAACAAAATAAATAGCGCTAAGAAATATGTTTATATGATGGGGTGCTATCTGTAGAAAAAAATAAGAAGATTCCCAAAAGAGCTAAGAAATACTTTTTATGACTGCAAATTAGCATAAAACGCGACGTAAACAGTTAAATAATATTGTTTATACATATGTTGGGGCTCATTGTGTGTGTGTGTGTGTGAGTGTGTAAGTGCTTAAGTATGTGTGAGCTCCAAGTGCTGTGGCTGAAGTTGTCGTCGACTTCAGCGCAGCCATTGCCGTCGCTGTCAACGGACACTTGTATAGTTTTTACACACACAGATACAATTAAGCGCACACACAGATACACAATACACATAATGCCAGAGCATGCCAAGCCCCAATGTATGAGCTGTTGTTGTTGTTGTTGCTGCTGCTATTGTGACAACGAAATTCATGCTGAAATATTTTTGGTTGAAACTTGTTTTTGGCCTTCTTTTTTTTAAATATATTTATTTATATATATGTATATTGTTGTGATGTTGTGTTTGTTAAAGCGCGAATTTATTACAGCGGCGCCGTTGACTGCGTCGCGCCATAAACATTTTGTTTACAATAATTTAATTTATGCCGTTTTCTTGCCGCTCTTACAATATTTATATCATACTACTATACTATAAAGTTTAGTATATTTATTTTTTAATTTTTGTATTATTTTTTTTTATTTTTATTTTTTTATGTGGGCAGTCAACAAATTGCCAGCTAAAGTCAGAAAGTCAATAGGCTTTTTTATTATTATTATTTTCTTATTTTCTTCTTTTCTGGCTCAACTAACTGCCAACGTCAGCAGAAAAAAAAATAAAATGAAATAAAAATAAAAAAGGCAATAAGCATGGCAATGCAAAGAGACAACGAGAAGAAGCCCTATTACTTGGTCTGGCCTGTCGTCTTATCGTCGCCCCCTAACCAAGTTTTTACCCAGTTACCCAGCCAGCTTTGTGTGACTCGTTCAATTACCTGCCAAATGCATGGTATAGGCACCGCGCCGAGATAGACATAGCGAGAAAAGCAGTCAGGCATTGCTGCTCATTGATTTTTGTTGCCCCCATGTCGTTGAGGTCAAAGTGAAGCTAATGAAAAGAACATAAAAAACAAAAACTAGAAAATTTGCATAGTTTTCTTAACACAATTTATAGACACTTTGTCTGGAAAAATCTTGATTGCGCTGCAAAATGGCATGAAAGTTGATGACAATAGATAGATGACTCAAGGTACGAAGAAATTTTGTGAAGAATATCATATGAAGAGTAATATTAATATTTTAATGTAATATGAATATGCTGTATCTTAAGGCATTGCGAGAGCACAAAGTTGCCTTCACAATAATATTTTTCCATAAATAGCAAAAATTTTGAAATAAAATCGATTTTTAAACATTTTACCTACATTTGCCCCTCCAAGTAAAACTAGAAATTGAGATCAATTTTTTATTTTAAGTTTTATTTCAAACGCAGTAATAATTGGACTAATAATTATTCTGAGCAGTTTTTGGAGAAAAGCCAATTGTCCTCAGACTTGCCAATCCAAACCACTGAGTACCGGACTACGAATGTATTTCAATTTATTTGCAAAACAAAAATATCACTCTTTTAGAGATACTCAGATATTGCCATTAAAATCGAAATTTTACTTTTATATAAAAACAAACTTTCTACATTTATTTGTAATTATAGCAATTTAGGATTTATTTCGGTAATAAACATAAAATGACCCAGTTCTGTCGTTTACATTATAACAATAATCATTATTAATCAAATCGCTCAAATTATTTTCAATTTGTTACCTTTTAGATTGTTAAATTTATAATGTGTATGCATGTGACTATCCCTATATTTATTGCCTTTCGAACTGGTTTCATTTCAAATTTAAATTAACTGAGTAGTACAAATGTCAGCATCCCAACGGTTCTGTGCATAAATCTCGCTAAATTCTATTTTGACAACATTAATAACAGTCGATTAATTATTCTCGCAAATCGCAAAAATTTTCGCTAATTTTTGTATTTTGTCGCATTTTGGACTCTCTTCGCTGATTCAAATAAAATTTGCTGATTTATAGAGGCACACTTGACACCTGTGCGCTTCCGCGTCAAATGAAACCTGACAAAAAAAATAAAAAAAAATAAAGTCTGTCTAATGATAATAAACAGCAACAAAAAAAAAATAACGCATAAAACAATTAAATATCAAATGCTCAACAACAAACAAAATTATAAAAATAAATATCAAAATTCGTCGAATTGAAATTATGAAACCATGTTGTGTTTTTGTTTTTATTATTTTGTTTTTATTTTTGCAATTTTTTTATTATTTTTTTTTGTTATTGTTAGCAAGTCTTGCGATCGCAATCTTTTGTTTTGTATGTCAAATGTATCACTGAGTCTCGAACTGGACTGGCTGGCACATGTCTTTTACTGCATTTTGTGTATCTCTTAGTTTTTGTTTTTACGACTACTGTGTAATCCATAGCTTTTGTGCCACATAGATACACCCCAGCAGCGTATGATTCTTTATTTCGGAGCGATATTTTTTACGTATTTATTATTTTAGTTGTTTTTCTCTGTTTTATCTAAACAAAGCACTTTTGTTGTGTTGCTTAGCACAAAATGCATAACCTTTGTTCGCAATAAAAATTCAATCAACTTAAAATAAATACATATCAATTATTAGCAATTCGTTGGCGAACTGATTGCGAACCTGCACAAATGCACGTTCCCAAAGCACCAGGGGACACTCCATAAGTGAGTGCAAATGCGAAGGTGTTAAGCTAATTCTAATGAGCTGTATTGGATCGTAAAACTGAAGAGGCAGCTGTCACAATCACAATTGAAGTCTATAAAAATAATAATTGTTTCGCAATTAAAGTATTTAAGTAGTAATGGCATTTTTGTAGGAAATGAGCAATAAATTCTCAGGCATTTAAAATGGGGCAGGAACCATTCACTAGCAATAAAAAAGGAGAAATTCAGTTTCAGTTGGCGCACTGGAAAATCTGATCCAAAACCAGTTTAAAAACATTAAATTTTAAAATCAAATAACAATATTCTTACAATAATATGGAAGAAACTGTAGTTTGTTCGCAACTCATAGTACATATTTAGAAAAAATTTTTAGTTTAAAAAGCGTTCGTAACGTTTCTATTGCCTAAAGTGCGTGTAGATAAACTTTAAGATAAAAAACTTACTTATCTTATCGTTCACATTAAGATAAGCCAGCTATATAGTTGTTATTTTAATAGCGAGTAAACTAAATGTTTAAAAATAATTCATTCAAGAAAAACTGTAAACTTTAACTTTTGTTACTTGTTGGCAATATAAATATTATTAATATTTTTCATACTCCAATTAGCAGCGAGTTGAGAGTTTGGATTTTTTTGCAAAGTTTAGTTCATTAGTTGGTTTTATATTTTACTCCTAGTATTTGATTATTAAATTTTTTATGCATTTTATGTATTCTTTCCAATTTTAAAATAACTTTTTTAGTAAATATTAAATTTTAGAAAATAACGCCTAAATGTACCACGGCTTCATTTTCTTTATAGATTCAGGTAGCATCGTATTGTTTTCTAACATCAAAGATAATCAACTTTATTTTTCTTTTAAATAAAATTGTTGGTGATAGGCAATTATTTGGCAATCAAAAGCTAAATGCAAAATCACTACTTTTTGGTGAAAATAAAAATTTGCCTAAAATGGAAACTCCGAAAAAATATCTTTTTATTTTGCATATTTATCTTCGTTAGAAATGCATTTTCATTACATTTTCAAATTTAATTTTGCTTTAAACAACAACAATATGTCTTTATGTTTATTTCAAAACATTAAAAGAGCAGCCAAAAAATAAAACTATCTAACCAACGAATGAATGAAACGATTGTATTCATTCAAGTCAAATTTTAACAAGTTATATGACTGCTAATAATGATTAGCTATAGATCATAAAACCCGTTGGCAGCTGCTGCACCTGTTTTATTTGGTTTGCGCCGCTGCGGCAAGTAAAAATTCCAGTTAAAAAAAAAAAATAAAGTATATATATTTATCTGTACTATATAAGCAGAGTAAATATTCCTGAATTTCGGATACAGCTGCAGAATTCCAGGGTGAGCTTATTTTCTAGGAAAAGTTATAGCCAATGCGCTGCTATATATGTATTGAGATGAGTCTGAGTACACACAGATACGTATGTATCTTTATGTGTGCTTGTATCTTTATAATATATGCACATATGGCGTACATTTTTATTATCATGCTGCGCAGCCTTTTAAGATTTTTTTAATGGCTGTGCGAATTCCGAAGCAATGATTAATTAACAAATCATAAATACTTATATGCCATTTTTGCTTTAAGGAAAACAAAAAGTATATTTATGTGAATGTTTTTCAATTGAAGTACAAACGCGCCATGTTATCTACGCTCCATATACGTAGTTACTTATACAAACAGACAATTTTATAGATATAGCTACACATATACATGCATATATATTTGAACAATTAATTTATGAAGATTAGCAATTATCGCTGGAATGCGAAAATGTTGTTTGTCTGATATTGAAATTGAATTTTGCAACAACAAAAAAAAAGAAAAACACTAGAAAGCAAACAGCAGAAGGAGTTAAAGCAAAAGAAAAGGCCAAGAGCTTAGCCGCAACGACGACGAAGTCAACAGCGTCATCATTTTTTTTTTTTGCCGCAAAATGTTCAGATAAGATTAGCAGCAGCTAGCGGCATATGGCAACAACAACTTAAATTGTGGTTAGAGCCATTTTGGCTAGAGACACATTTCACCAACTAACCAACGGGCTTTGGCAAATATGTGACTACTTTTGGCCAAAAATACAAAAAAAAAAAAAAAAAAAAAATGCACAGGAAATGCCAAGCCAACGGTTAGACCCAATTGTCGCAGCACAACACGCGTCTAATCTTATCGGCAAGGCCTTAAGAAATTAGACCCAGTCAATATCAGAGTGAGCTTAAATGGCGTGGGAACAATGGGCTAAGAAACAGGTTACATACAAAACTTGTAGAGATACTTTTATAATGGGCAAAATATCTGGCGACGGAAATTCATTAGTGATTCGTTGTCTGACCGCCATATTTGTATGTAAACAAGCTGATTAGCTTTAAGACGCACGCGTAAAGCAGCTAATTTTAAACTAAACTCCCTCTCTACGCTCTTTGCAGCTATACCAAACCGCAGTCTTTTGAGGATTGTGTGGGCGATGAACTGCCCGTTGGCTGGGAGGAGGCTTATGACTCGAATATTGGTCGCTATTACATAAATCATATAGCACAGAGCACACAGCTGGAGGATCCGCGGCAAGAGTGGAAAAGCGTACAGGAGCAAATGTTAAGCGATTACTTGTCCGCCGCACAGGATCAGCTAGAGAACAAGCGTGAAATGTTTGATGTCAAGCAGCAACGCTTAATGTTGGCGCAGGAGGAATACAATCATCTGAATAAACTAGCGGCCAGTCGCAGCAGCTGTAAGTAGTTACTATCTTATGCCCAAAGAAATTATATATTAATTATTTGCTTTTCCACACAACAGTATGCTCTTCATCCAGCTCAATGAGCAGGCATGATCCGGAGCTGTTGCGCGCCGATCTAGTATTAGCGCGTGAACGTGTGCGTCAGCTTAAGCAGGAGCTTAATCATATTACAAACGACATCAGCTACACGGAGCGCGGCATGAACACACTCTACTCAGTGGGCGAGAAGATTAATGCGCGAGAGAATGGCTGCTATGATATTGCTGAGGTGCATGCCATACGTGAAGAAATGCTCAAGGTGCACAAGTCACTGGTTTCGGGCGAGAAGGTGCGGGAGGAGCTTATGCGCAGTCTAGTGCAGATCAAGAATGAGCTAAGCAGACAGCAGATCAATGAAGAAAATGCTGAGCTCATGAATGCGGCCTCGCCTTTTGATCGCGTCTGTGTAGCTTCACAAACGGACTTGTGTGGCGCTGGCGATAATCTTAATGGTGGCGCACGTTTTGCCGAAATGGCCAAGACCAAGCTACAGTATGCCGAATGGCGCAAACACATTAAGAAACTGCAACAGCAGCTGGCCGATCATGTTGAACGCATTGAGCCGGGTCAATTGGAGTCTGACAAGGATCGCATACTGTTGATACAGGAGAAGGAGAAGCTGTTGAATGACTTAAATAGCATTTCGCTCAAGTCTCGCAGTCTGGAAGAAAAGGAGGTCATAGCGCAAACGCGACAAAAGCTTGAGGATGATTTAAAAGAAGCGTATGAGGCTACAAATACATGCATTGCCAATCGTCTACGCTTCCATGAGGAGAAACAGTTGCTGTTGGATAAACTGCAAGAGGCGCTTAAATCAACAAAGCTGCTGGAGGAGCGTCTTAAGTCCTTCTCCTCCGAGAGTACATTCTCCATTAGCAGCGGTTCAAGCCTTGGCTCATTGTCTACGGCTAGCAGCAAGAGTGCACTTAGTTTTACGGATATTTATATAGATCCATTTGCAGTGGATTCGCCCATCGATGTTGTGGATCTGCAGCGTCGCTCGCAGCGTCTGTTCCAGCAACAACAGTTACATCAGCAGCAGCGTCAGCAGCAGGTGGTTGCCCAACAATTGGTCGCTCAGCAACCTGTGCATGCACAACTGCAGCAACAAAATTCAGAGGTTTCTTTGTCGCCACGCAGCAGCTTGTCCATGGAAACTCCACCTGCATCACCGATGAAATACAACGTCAACACTGATGCTCAGCAGCAGCCAAAGGAGGAGCCCACCTATGCCAATGCCCTGCCACCACCCGCTTATCCTACTGTGCCCACGCCTACTGGCGTACGTGCACTTTCCTACGACTTAGATTCCACTGTGCTCGATTGCATGATGCTGGAGGCCAAGTTGCAAAAGCTGAACATTATATCAGCACCACTTAATCTGGCGGCACCACTCTCACCCATTTCGGAAAAGCCTTCACTGCTGGATTTGCCACAAGAGATGCTCAGTCGTTCGTCCTCCACCTCGAATACCCGTTCCGTTTCAGCAGCAGTTAGTAATGAATCTGTAGCTGGTGATTCTGGCGTTTTTGAAGCCTCACGTGCTCATCTGCCCCGCAAGGAGTTGGCACAAGTACAAATTGGCCTGAAGTATTTGAAGCAAGAAGGTGTGCTGGTGGTATCACTGGAGCGAGCCAACAACTTATCGGCGCTTTGGACAGCCACAACGGATAACTCTCAAGTGTAAGTACTAATGCACTCACAGCCTAATCCAGAATTTATCTAACTATAGTATTTTTAATCTACACAGTTATTTGCGTGCTGCCTTGTTGCCAAATTCGTTGACTTCCATACGCACCAAAGCGTTAGGGGATTTCCAAAAGCCCGTCTTTAATGACACCTTTGCAGTGCCCATTTCGCTGGATAAATTGTTGAGCAAGAGCTTGCAAGTGACAGTAGTGAGCATGACGGGCCAGAAGGAGGAGATCATCGTAAGTAATTTGAAAATTTGTTGCCAGAGCGTATAAGCTGACATTTAAATATATTCATTCAACAGGGCACTGTGCAAATTAGCATGGCCGAGTTCAATCCCGAAGACTCCACGCTCAAGTGGTACAATGTGTTGAGCTCAAAGTTTATGCCCAGTTTTGAGCCTCTTGATATGCCGTCAACCAGCGCCGCTGCAGCGGCTGCAGCTGTAGCAGCCAATAGCAATAACAGCAGCACTAATGCTGCTGCTTTGTCCGCAGCTTGCAGGGAAGAGTCATCGGATGAGTCAACCATCACCTCGTCACAAACATCAACACTAACGCGCAATCAGGCGCCGCCTTTGGAGCTGCAGGAGCTAATTGCAGAGGAGCTGCCTGAGCATATGAATGTCAATGGCGCACAGTGTAGCGACGATGAGGATGAGGATGATGAGGAGGAAGAAGAAGATGATTTAGCGGGCTTGTCAAGCTGTAAGTAACTTAGGCAGCTTATTTATAAAATAGAGAGTTTAGTAATTAATTTTTTTTGATCAACCCTTAGTTAATTTGTTCGGCGCCTTTATGAAGCAAAAGTTCGAGGACAAGGAAACCAATACCGATTGCGCATTTTCGCAGGAGAAATCACGCGCTCAGGCACAGTTCTTTGATGACAGGCCAGTTAAGCGCTCCCAGACCTTTACGCCCTCGGCTGCCGTCAGCAAGGGTCGTTATACATGCCGCCTAAACCGCAGCGATTCCGACTCGGCCATGCACTTTGGCGTGACGCCACATACTTTCCATCGCGGCGCACTCGAGCGTCGCTCCTTGCGCTACCACACCAAAGCGAACAAGTCAGTCACAAGTAAGTTCAGCAGTTTTTTTCTTATGACTTAAACGTTGTATTAAATTGGTGTTCTTATTTTTTTAAGAACTGCATCATACGCACATACCACGCACCAGTCTGGATTTGGAGCTTGATTTACAGGCGCAGCACAGCAAATTGTTTTTCCTTAATGATCAGATCGCCAAGCTGCAGAACCTCAAGGAAGTGTAAGTTGAAAAACTGCATTTTCTGTTATTATTTACGGTAATAATATTTGAATCTTTCAATAGACTGCAAAAGGGCTGCGAGAATAAGGATCCGCAAATTGCAGCCTGGGCCATTGAGAATGAGGAATTCCAACGTTTAGTAGCACGCGCTGATCCCACCAAATGCCCAGAGGAAAGACAGCTGCAAAAGCTGCTTATGAAGACCGCCAAAGAAATACACAAGCTGCGCAAGACCAAGGTGCCAAAAGGTTGCCCCGATCTGGTATCATTCAAGTAAGTTGCATAGCAGCCTAGTACTTACTACCTTCAACATTTACTAATGTTTTTGCTTTTGTTTTGCAGAGAAAAGATTACCTTCTTTACGCGCAAGGGCCTGTCCGTGCCTGAGTTACCTAGCGAGTTTATGCTGCCCGATGGCGATGCTATTGAAGAGGAGGAGGAAGAGGACGAAGATGAGGAAGACAATGCTGCAGAGACAGCAATTGCCATTAACACCGCACTAGTTGCCAGCAGCAATAGAAACAAGAATCTCAGTGATCACCATCATCATGCGGGCGCAAGTGCGCGACGTGAATTAACGTTAGCAGCTACGGTAGCTGCCGCCTTGGCTGGTGCAGTGCCCCAAAAGCCTGCGCTGGTCAATGGCGCTGTCGAAGCGCCAGCAACAACAGCAGCAAGTGAAACCAAGCCTGCCAGCAATGAGGAGAACTCCAAAAAGGAGCAACAACGCTATGACTATGTTGTCGATCGCAACTATGGCGTTGAGGTTTAGTTTACTTAGCGCTTGCTGTGCTCTGCTCTGCGCTGCTGTACATTATTGTAATTATTATTATTTTTTTATTTATTAAACATTAATTTTTGTTTTCATACTATTAATATTAGTAGTGCATTAATTGAAAGTATTTATGTATATGAAAATGTGAAAACTGACTAAAACTGAATGTAACAAAAACGTGTGCCTTATATAGAAATGAAAACAGTAACAAAAATATGCAAGAAATGATATAAATGTTTAGTGCTGTAAGTTTATATATATAAATATACTAAAGTTTAGTCAGTTATACTAATTGACCACCACTGACCCTGTAATTCTAACTAAAAAAAAACAAATCAAAAACAAAATTTAACCGTTGCCCCAAAAACGCGCACATTGTGCGTTAGCCTAAAAATGTAGAATATAAGCAACAACTTTATTTTTAAGACTTGAGCAAATTATACGAATGTTAAAACATATTTTTTATATGCATCTATAGTTGATAATAGTGATCATTTTGAACATAAATATATATATACAAATTTGTATGCAACAGCTACAAGAGAAAAAAACATAAACAAAAATATTATAATATTTATTCTGAAAATATTACATACTATTTGTTAGACTAGTTAGCTTGCGTTTTTGTTAAGCTCAAAACGAATTCTTATAATTTTTTTATTGTATAAAAAACAAAATCCACTGAAAAAATACAAAAAAAAATTAATAAATGTACCATATTAGTTAAACGTCACTACAGCAATTTATTGTTTAAGTGTAAGCCTTTAGTTTATTAGTTAGTTTTTAAATGAAACCCCGCCCTTCCCAAAAAAAAAAGAAAAACTGAATAGCAAAACTTTGTTATGTTTAAATTAGCACATAGTACCAAACTGACCCTGTTAAATTGTTAAATTATTTGCGGAATTTTCAATAAGCAACTTATAATGAAATTATTCACAATTTTAATTGAATATAAGTTCTCTATTATATAATTTAAGCAAATGAAATACGTAAGAGCCTTTGGCTTATAGCCAGCCAAGTGAGTTTCTCTGCTGTGTATAAGCGCTGTTGTTAATGTTTATTATTTACTATAAAATTAAAGTAGAAAAGTTGAGACCAACTGCATTATAACCTTTAAAAAGCTTAACCAATAAACAACAACCCCGACTCAGTAATATTAACAGTTGGAGAGACCACATATTTTTTATATGTAGTAATTTAGTTGTCTAATAAATTATATAAAATTGAATATGTATATTGTAATTGTGCAATAAACAAAAAAAATACTGACATAACTTAAACGACAAGTTGTTCTTTTTCAAATGGGGAATAAATATTTTTATTTCAGCCAACATTAAAAAAAAATGAAAAAAGCTAAGTAGTGCACCAATACATTCATACTTAAAATTTTCTGAATCGAACTCCGCTCAATTTGGGTCCAACGGGAGTTCAGCTACCAGGCGCACATAATTCATCAGCAAGCGGCTGCAGCATAAAATTTTTTCTAAATTTGTCACTTAAAGTATGCAACATTTTTCGGCAAATTTTTGACTTCAGAGCAGCGTACGAAAATTTCTTCAAAATTTAAAGCATACTTTTAGTTGCTAATTAAAAGTTACTTTCTGGGTTTGGCGCATTTCTGTTCGCCTGATACCAGCAGCTGGTCACAGGCCAATTTTGAGCTGAAGAAAAATTCAAAAAATTTGTTGTTGCAGGTTCTCATATAATGTGAGTGCCTTTCTGTTTATTTATTTGTTGTTGAATTTTTTAGTTTTGTACGAGAATTTTTGCTTAACCAAAACTAATTTCACAAAATGTTTATACTTATTAAAAATTTATATCTTTTAATATGAAAAATCATTCAATCGCTGTAGCGAAAATTTAAAGTTTAAAAAATACAAATTTAAATTTCTTTCTGTTATCTGGAATTAAATTTAAAAATATGTTAATATACAACCAATGTTTTAGGAAATGATTTAAACATAAAAGTTTAAAATGAAAACAACATGAAAAATAAAAACAACAGAATTTTGAGAGTTTCGAACATTATGGGTATTGTAATTTTCTTATTATATTTTATTCAAATTATTAATTTCTTTTGTGTATTATAATAGTTAAAACAAAAAAAGCATAAAATATACTCCGAACTAAATAAGTAAATGTATCAATGTTCAATAAAATCATGTTAATTTCTTTTTAAATGTTCAATGCTCAGCAAGTATTTGTTTTGTTTTAATTTATTGTCTTTTTTTTGTTTAAATAATTAAAATTTACAATTGTAAAGCATTTCAATTAACTATCGAAAACAAACAGAATATGATTCAAATAAAAAAATTATTTCTTTTGTTTAAATAAAACCTATTGAAGTTTAATATAGCTAATTCTATTGCTCTTGCAGCGGCTAGAAAAATTATTTTCTTTGTAATAACCAACCAATTTTTTATATGAATATATACATTAAACTTCAAGAAGTTTTTGTTTAAAAAAAATAAATGTAGAAGTGTATAGTATATACACGTATATTAACTTTTAAGTTTAAAAACTGCATAACGTTATATTTATATATATAAACTAAGTTTTAAAAATATGTTATTAAGACATAATATGCCTACAATTTGTTTTTAATTCGTAAAATTTTTTGTTTAATTTTTGAAATAATTTTTTTTTAATATTTTCATTTGAAGTATCTGCTTTAAAAATTAAAAAAATAATAATTAAAGTTGTATTGATAAAGCATCATTTTTATTTTATTGTATTAAATTAAAAATCAAACGATGTTTTTTTAATATATTACTATTTCAAGCTCAATAACTTTGAAAACCAAACGATTTCTTTCCGAATCACCATAAACTAATTAAAACGCTGGAATTCCTGTAACAATTAGAGATTCCCCAAAAATAAAAACTCAAAGCATATTTTCATTACAATCAACTTTATTCACATAAAAATAAATAATTATTACATTTCAACATTTTACGTTTTTGCTTCAACGCAACAGCTGCTCTCTTTTACTGAGTTAAGAATTATTATAATTATTGTTATTATTAATTTTTTTTTGTTCATCTCTTCTTAAAATATATTTTAAGCATTATTCTTACTTTTAATATGCATATTTACAAAGAGCAGTTTCGTAGTTTTGCGAAAGATTTGTTTGCTGGAAAAAAAAAACTAGACTACAAAAGAAGAAAACTGGAATTTTATTCGAGATAAAAGTTTGGAGTTTTCTGGATACAGGTGCAGGTCGAGTGCAGATTTGCTACTGGGGTGCTTGGAAAATTTATGATGGCCCTGGCACGGATTGGTGTTTGTTTGGTAGAGTGGTGCAAGTGCTGGGGTGTCGAGTGCTTTTAGGTTTGGCTAGCTGTTGGCTCAGAAGCTGTTGCCGCCCCCCACATTGTAGTGCAGATTTTGTGACGCAAATTGTGGTATGCCATGGTTCAGAGCTAAAACTTTATTAATTATTTTAAATTCTTCCAAATTTTTTAAATTACTAAATTGACTAAAGCTATTTGGCAGTTTGCTTTTATGTTGCGTACTATGTAAGCTATTGTATTGGGAATTACCTGAACTTAAGGTGGGCTCCAAGCCATTGCCATTGGACTCTGCTGTCTTCTTGTGTTGCTGCTGTTGGAGCAGCTGCTGCTGTTGCTGTTGCAAGTACTGCTGGGCATTCTGCTGCAGTCGACTGCTTAATTGTGGCGTCAAATGTTGACGATAGAAATTTTGATTCTCCAAAGTTTGCTGCTGCTGCTGCTGCTGGTTGTTCACAATGGAAGGTGGCAAGCGCGTGTCAAAGGAGTTGCTTGGCTGTATTTCCACATTTGAATTTAGGCCAAAATTGCCAGTGCCCGATTCCTGGCGAAAGAGTCTGGCACGATGCTGCTGCTGTTGATAGATGGCATTAGTGACGTAGGCAGGCAGCGACAGCTGTGACGTAGCTGGCAGCTGCTGTTGCTGCTGCTGCAGTTGTTGTTGAAATTGTTGAAAATTATGCTGTGGCAAGGCTTGTGCTGCAGCTGCCTCCAGAGGTTGCGCTGGGGGACTTAGTGCGGGTGCAAAATTAAACTGGCTCGAAGGTTGTATCTGCACATTTTGACCAGTTGTTGCTGTTGCCGCTGCTGCTGAGTTTTCGGCCGCTTTTTGCAGATTTTGTTGCAAGTTGTGGAAAATTTGTTGCACCGCACTCGTTGTAGCTGGCAATTTTTGGTAGTTGTTGTTGTTATTATTAATGTTGTTATTGTTGCTGTTACTGTTGCCATTATGTAGTCCAAATTTATTGCCCGCAACGGCATCGCGCAGCGGCAGTTGCTGCTCGATTGGATATGTGGGATAAACTATGGTCTTGGTATGTGTGCTGGGTATAAATTCTACCGAAGGTCTTATGGTGTAACCCGGTGGAGGCGGTTGCAACGTTTGTATAGCCTCAAGCGTTGAATGTTGTTGCTCTGGTAGTTGCTGTTGTTGTTGTTGCTGTGGCTGCAACGTGCTAGATTGCGCTATTGGTGCTGCATTAAAGCGTGTCTGCTCGGCCAGTAGCCTAAGCTGCCTCAGAATCAAGTCCTGTTGCTGTTGTGCCTGCAACTTCAGTTGATAAATTTGTTGCTCTAATGCGCGTTGTCTTTCAATTAGATAATTGCTGGCTATTGGCGCTGCTGGCTGCTCCGGCAGAGCGTCCTGCTTAAATTAGATTGGTTATATGATAAAAAAAAGGTTAACAATATGAAAAAATTTATTTACACGCGGCTTGAAGTCGATATACAATAATGACATCTCATTTGTCAAGATGTTCAAGTTTTCAGCCATGGGAAATTGTTTTTTGAAACCGTATTGACCTTGTTGGATATTGGGGCAACGACAGAATAGTCAAGGAGGAAAATTGATTAACTGAAGCACTTTGTATCTCATAGCTACAAATGTATCTTAATCGTAATCGTTTCTGTCTTTCCAAAATAAAAATCGATAGAAAACAAATAAGCGCAGAAAACTATTTTTTTTCTATTTGGAAATGAACATATGAGCATAGAAGACAACTGGGGATCTCAATAATCATAAGCTGTCTATAAAAGACAACTCTCCTTTGAAGCCTGACTGACATATTCATAATATACGATTGTTCCGCTTTGTTCTACCATCTAATAATTGATACTTTATTTTTGTGGGGAACCCTACCAATTACCAAAAATCGAATCTAAAGATCTTACAATCAAAGGGTAAAAAATATCACTCTATATATTAAACTTGGAAAGGTAAAGATTGACTATTTTTCAATATATAAAAACAATCAAATACTTCCCCAAAACTATTTTTGAAAATATCTGTTAGATCGCATCAAAAAAATTAGAGAGTTGTTTATAGTAAGTTGTATCTAAAGAACCTTTTTGCACCGAAGATGGTTTGGTGTAACTTTGTTGAACTAGGAATTATTGGTTACAAATTTTACTATAAATCTTGTAGAGACTTTTTAGGTTCAGGTAAAAAAAAGTGATATAAGGGAAGTAAATTATCTTGCCATTTCCTGACTAGTCTTTGGTTGTTACGAGAACCAACAAAAGTTCGCCCGTACATGCTATGGCTACAGATTCCACCACTTACCTTCAAATACTGTGCAGTAGAGCTTTGAAAATTCGGCGTCGTAGAAAAACTTGTAGTTGAAGTCTGTTGTGTTGTAGATGTTGTGCTAGATTGTGTAGGACTTGGCGTAGCTGGACTATCGGTTTCCTGCAGCACATTGAGTTTGGTTATGGTGGGCCCCACATGCGGCACAATAGGTGCTAATCCTATATGCTTATAGTTGATAGTGCTGTGAACCAAAGGTCGAAACTTTTGCGCTGAACCACGCTCATCGAGATCCACAGTGAATGCAGTGACCAAAGGTGCTTCCTGTATGCGTATATCCTCCTTATCCACTAGCTCGATGTTCTCACCATCCTCATTATGCGTGGGTCGCGGCGTAGTCGAAGTAGTGGTTGTAGTAGTAGTAGTGGTGCGGCGACGTGTGGTGCGCGGCTTAGATGTAGTAGTCGTTGTGGTTGTAGTGCTTGTCGTCGAAGTAGTGCTGTCTTTCTTAGCATTACGTATTTCGAATTTAATTTCATCGCTACCATCATGATTGGAGATTTCATTGGTGCGCACAGCGCTACCCACGCTGCGTGTTAGCTGTCGATTGTCTGGTAGCTCTTCATCGATTTTCGATTCCAGCGGTAGCGGCACAGTGGGGTTTTGTTTCTTCAAAGTAGTCTTCTTCCAGAGCTTTGAACGATCTATGAAGGAAGATAGCAGCTGCTCCTGCGCATTGCGTTCATCAAAGGTTGCGGTATAGAATTGCACTGTGGGCACAACATCATCTGCGCTATTGGTGCTCTCCTCTAGTATCTCATCTTTATCGCGCTTTTGAGCAGCTTGAGTGGAAAGCGTTGTGGCATCTGTCGCAGTGGACTCGTCTTCCTGAATGGTTTCTGTTACTGTCAGCGTAGCGGCCGCTGCCTCTTCCTGCTCCAGCTTGTCTATGGCACGCAACAGCGCCTGTCGCACCGAGTAGTCCAGCTTTTGAATTGCTTCTCTGGGTATTATTTCATTGCTCTCGGTGCTGGCGCTCTCATCACCCGCTGCGTGCGTCAATTGTAGCTTCAGGGCGGCAAGCAACAGCAGCGCCAGCAACGCCCAAGGCAAGTTGTTCAAGTGTCTCTGTGGAGTGCCAAAAGAGAGAGCCGTAGAGAGTTAATAATTTTGAGTTTTCAAGGTGACGCAGCAAAGCATAAACTTATGCAAATTAACATTAAATTTTATAGTTAGCTAAATTATGTTGTGATATTTAGTGATGATAACTTCATAGAGAGCCCCTAATCTTAGGCACAACAAGTCAAGAGTCATTTACTGCATAATTGCAGCGTCTTCAAGCAGCCTTGACGCTGAGCAGACTTAGTTAATAGAGCGGTTAGAGATATTCGCTGTGAAGGCTAAGAGCTTAGCCAAATGCTCTAAGTATACATTGTAGGTCAGATGCCAAGCCAGGATTTGACCTTAGAGGGTTTTTCAATATCAGACAAATGCTGTTTATTGACTAATTTAATATTTACTGAAGGCTTAAGATACGCTAATGATGCTTCACTCTCAAAATAACCAGAACCACAAAAAAACATATCCCCAAATCGGTTCATCCTGACCGCCATCGGCTGAAGTGGACACGACACAAAGAAATAGAAAATTTAATATCGATTTGTTGCAGAGTATCTCACAGTCGAACACTGACTTTGATGTATGAAATTTCTTTCTATCAAGATTTGTGCAACCCATAAAGCCAAAGAGCAGCTTCCACCTACAATTGAAAGCATGAACTGTACTACCCAACTGAAGTCACCTCTAATCTTAGTCTGTTCATCTTTCCGGCATTTGTACAGATATTCAAATCATAACGCATTATACTGCCAGCAAACATTATACACCAACGGGTAACTTAAAGAGGCAGTTGCAGGTACCAGAGATTACCTATTCCCTAGTCGGTTGCTTGGGCATTGGCGCCAGCATGTTTTGCATATCAAACAGCTTGGCGATTGATTTCGGCTTTATGCTCGGAAATGGATTTTTTCTTTCCAAAATTGCTCTGTTTTGTTAGGCTAAAGTTGTTGTTGAAAGTTCAGGCTAATTGTCGTATCAACAAGCGGCAGCAGTGGGGGTGTCAGCAATCTGCAACAATCATTCAAATGTAAAATGAGCCGAAGCAAAGTATTTGAATCTAACCACCTGTCGTGTATCTAAGCCAATTGTGGTTGCCAAACTGCTTAAGTTGTACACTGAAAAAAAATTACACCAATCATGCTATGCGGTGTAATGCCTTAAGCCTCGATAATATTTTATCATTGCTTGCATAAAATTTCCTTTTTCGCTCAGTGTACGCAAACTTAGCGGGGAGTTTCTTTTGGACTTGGCTTGAATTTTGTTTAAGTCACGTTGCTGCCACTTGGCACTTTGCATTTTTGTGCCTCAAATTTATTCATTATACAAGTTGCCACAACTTTGGTCTCGCTTGATTTTCCATTTAAGAGCGTTGAATTAGTTTAAGCAGCGAATGGTAAATACGTTTTTGCCTGTTTTTGTTTTTTTTTTGGCGTATTTTTTGCAGGGTCTGTCTAACGTTGCAAGCCACATCTTGATCGTTGCTATTGATGTTGTTTGATGATGATGCCACACGTTTGTGCAACTCATCAACACATTTTAGCGTTTCTCTCTGTGGTGCAAAACTTTCTATACATTTGATTTCGAACAAACAAAGCGCAGCTCGTTTGATGTCCAACCAAATCAAACATGACTTGCCTTTTTCACACCATGCTCCAACAACAACAACAAAAGCAGCAGATACAACAACAACGTGCAACAAAAAATACTAAAACAACTTCATGGATATAGGCAACACAATAACAACGTTTTAAGTTAAGTGCAAATGCTTCATGTGGCAGTAACTGCGACTGCAGACAAACAAGCGCTTCTGCCCCCTTACCAAACAAACTTGCCGCAAGGTTAAAGTTCAAGTTCTGCAAAGGGCAAAGTATGCATAGCTTTTGTTGCAGGAAGAGGCGCAGGTTCAATTGCAATTTGACTGCAATAATAGCAACAATAGAAATAATAGTATGTTCACACTGCAACAAATTGTGACAATGTGAAGCGAGTATGTGAATTTGCTTGAACATTTTTGGTTTTAAAACATTGAATATATTGATTGTTTAATTACATTTTGGCGTGACATTACAGTGAAAAGGAAACACGTAATAAATAAACCAATTTATTTCCCAAAGCCGGAGCATTGAGATATCTCTATAAATAGCTGTTCCAAGAGAAGAGTTTTCTACAGTTTAAAGCCGAATCCGTATGGCGGGTCGTCTATTTATTTGGTAGCTATGCCACTGCTGGGAGAAATCGAACAATCGACCTTGCGGTTTAGGAGCGAGTATGCTACCAGTGCGCTCTTGGGTCATATATTCCTAAAAATTTTGTATTTGTCATTTTTTTTTTAAATTTTTTCCCATAATTTGAAGTATTTTGTTGTTAACTTTATCATTACCAACACTCTTAAATACAAATTCCAGTAATAAAACACGAAAGTAAGCACTTTTCTAAAATATATCCCAAGAAAATTATTCCTAGTTGATCATTACACTAGAGAGATTAACTTTGTGTTACCTCGTGTGGCAGTGTGAACCTAGCATTGCAACAAACAAACAAGCTGCCAAACCGCAACAATCAAAACTGCAGCAAACATTTGATGGGAAATAATTTTTTTATTTTGGCAGTACGAAGCAAAGCCATACAGCTAGTTAGTTACTGTTGTTTGACCAGTTTACTGCAATTGCTTTGAGTCTGACTCTTTGGCCAAAATAAAAAGCCACAAAATCAATAGCAGCAATACCCTTTGCCACAATTTCACTCTATGGAAATTCAACCGCCCGCCTTAAAGCCATGCCCGAATGATGGCTTACCTCTTTTGTTGCCTGAATTAAAGTGAATCAACTGCAGCGTGTGTGTGTGTGAGTGTGTGGATGGATCATGATAATCATAATAAATTGTAATGACCAGGCGTTGGTTGCAGGGAAATTTTTATAAATTAAAATCAACGGCTCGCTCCCCTCGCGCATTAATCTTTATTTTATTTTTATTAATTTTGAAAACACGAAAAAGCGTGTGAAGTCTTACGGAAATATGGAAATCATATACTGGGTAAACAAATTGTGCAGCTGCAGTGAATTTATGCCTAAATGCTCATCATAAATTGATATGGGTTTTGTGTAATATTATAGGGAATCATTCAAGCCTTATAGTTGGTTTTTTTTTCGAAAATAACTTGAAATTATTCGCGTGCAAAAGCTACGATTACAAGCAGGTAAATTTTTATAAATCAGCTCAATAAAACTTTTAATTACACACATTTATTATTTCCGCCAAAATGTTAAAAAAAAACCAACAAATAAAATTAATCATAAAACTGCATTTGGAGGAGCTCAATAAAACACGCCAATAAATTCACTTGCAAAATCATCTAATCAGTTTAAATGTGGGTTCGATTTATGAAAAATAACACTAATGCATACAATACTTTAGACAGAAAATTCAATTTGGTTACTAAATTTTAACCTTGAGTTGCTGATGAACTAACTATAAATCATTAACCACAAAATTTACTAATTTTTATATAAAATTATTATAGCTTTAGGATTGGAAAGGCTTGTGGTTGTATAGACACATTAATACGACAGATTTTAAGGCTTTTAACTTCAAATTTTTCTTAAGAAATTATCCGCTAGGCTAAGCTCTACAGACACCATAGTTTAGGCATACTTAAGTTTTTACGAATTAATATTCGGAAATCAAGCATTCCTCTAGTTTTGCCTTGTAAGATAAGCTTCCTGTAAGACAGGTGCCTAGATGGTGCTTAGGGCACGAAATCGCGGCCTGGTAAAAAGTTTCGATGCGTGGAATAAAAATTTCATAGGATGACAAATCTACCTACATATTCTGTTATTACCATGATATTAACCAGATTAACTTTATATATAGGTTGGTACAAATATTTTGTATAATATAAATAAAGCAACTTGTGTCCCTCAGTAGCTAAAAGGTATAGCCTGCTCGCCTCCAAATCCGAAAGTGTTTGGTGCGATTCTACTGTGCAGCACTGGTGCATTTGACTAGCACTGCTATAGCTAGCAAATAAATAAACACTATTTGCCTAAGCAAACCTCTATAAATAAAAGAAGCCGCCGTTCGGATTCGGCTATAAACTGTAGATTTCTGTTCTCTTCGAACAGCTATTAATAGAGATATCTTCATGCTCTGTCTTTGGAACGATGACAGCATAAGTCAAGGTGAATATATTTAACTGAATCAACTTATTTTTTAGATTTATTGTTAACAGCAGCTTTCGCTGACTATGTGCCTTGTTTTACTGTCAAATGTGTTCAATCAGCTCTAAATTGTAACAATGAATCGAGTTGCAAATGAACTTCACTTATAAATGCCATACATGCTTGGTAAGTTCTGTTTCAGTTCTCATTTTTTTCATCTCTTGTTAACTCTTTTCTGATTCTATAGAAGAGCAACCGGAAATATTCCAAGAATTACCAAGCCATTATTTGGAGTTCATTATGGTTGGGCAGTACTGGATGGTACATTGCTTCGGATGGGGTGCTTCGATAGAGTAGTGGTAGCGATCTTGCCTCTAAACACGTAGAACGGTAGTTCGATTCCACCCTGCAGTACAGGTGCATATGTCTAGCACTAGCATAGCTAGCAATTAAATAGACGGTACTTGCCTAGGAAAGTTTCTATGAGTTCTTCTATTCTATAGTCTCTATTAACTAAAGACACCGCTGTTCGAGTTCGGTTATAAACTGGGAGCTACCGTTTTCTTCGCACAGCTATTAAAAATCCATGCTCCATTTTGTAGCGATGATCACAGTTAAGAGAAAAAAATTGTTTAATAAATTGTTATAATTTTAAAATTGGACCCAACGTATAGCGCAATTGTCAACGACTTAAAATTTTAAGTTTTTTTCTTGAAACTTAACTAATGTAATCTTATGAAAACTTTCTTAAAACATTTTTTTTGTACAACCAGCTAATAAGTATGTTCTGCATACAACTAAAGTTAATATTTTTACCAAATCGATGCCTTGAAAGTATTGTAAAAAACATATTTGTTGTAATGATATTTCAAATTACGAACTGACAATTAAACAAATAAATATATCATCAGGGATTTCTCTACAAAAAAAAAATAAATAAAATAACAAGCTAATTCAGTTTTGGTTATTTAGTTAAAAGATATTAAGTTAGCAATTATGTTTAAAATAACCAAAAGATACTTAAGTTACAAATAAAAAAACGAAAATTTTTGTAAACATGGCATAATCAAGCTTATAAAAGTTAATAGTTTTATTGATGCTTTTCTCCAATTAAACCAAATTATAACAAAGCTAATACAACTGCAAGTATATAATAAAAAATTATTAAATAAGCTATAAAAACAAGTAGCGTTGTGAACAACAGGTGGGGCGATAACAGTTGGGAGAAGTCGACTGTGATATACACTGTACTTGCTTTCTATTTTACAGTGCTCGTTTATGCGTTTTTGGTACTTTCCTAATTAAATTCGTTAAAACCGGAGAACAAGATTTATTGCATTGTAGCAAATGCTTTACTTTTATAAAGGATACACATTTTGGTTTATGTTATTCAAAGTTCCAGATCTAATCAATTTTTAATACAATTGGGTAAACTAGAAAACATATTTTTGCTGCTGAATTGACGGTGAGCCTCTTGTTAAAGTATATATATCATTATTTGAAAAATAAATTACTTTTTTCCATAATTTTCATAAGCAGATTAGTTTGACGAACTTATAAAATTTGATTTTTTAATCTTCGCACATAATTATTTTACACCAACACCGCTTAGTAGCTTCGCACCCAAAATATATAGAGTATAGAAAGAGCTCGAAGAAATAAATAACTTTAATAAATTAGCAATAAATCAAAGCATAAAAGCCAAACCTTCAGATTTGTGTGGGCTGAAATTGTTTTTTGTGTATCTCTGTGTTTTTGCGGTCTGCGCAGAAAAAAGAAAAGCAAAAAAAAGAGAGCTACTTATATAATGTGTGGCAAGTAATGCAAAGCTTCACTTTCGATACTCTTATGAGTATGAGTGTGTTGGGTATGATGACTTGGTAACCCAGTTAGAGTGAAGAAAAAAAAAATGGCTCATCATTTGCAAGTAATTTAAACTGACAGCGGCTTTGTAGTACCTCCAGCTGCAGCTCCAATAATGAATTTCACGCCTTTTTGCACGTCAGCGGACATTCGTAAGTTGTTGCATTTGTGGCACCTGTTGCACTCTACAGTGGCATTTTGCATGCGAATTGCTGAAGCGCGGCACGCACAATTACACCGAAAACGCTTTAGCCAGTTGCAGCTTAATGCCGACTAAGAATTCATAAGATATTTGTCTGTGCTGGAAAACTGGATTTTTGATTTCCGAAAGTTGTTTTTTTTTTTTTTTGGTTTCTTAATGGCGCCAGTGTTGACGCAATTTGTGCACCAATTCGCACCTAGCCACAAATTGCTGACCTCTTTCATTTGGTTTGACGGGGCATCAAGTTGTTGCCCCAGTTATGTGGGGCAGCGCGCTCGCTCTAATGGTTTGTCATTAATATTAATAGATTTTGTAAGCCGCAACCGAGTGTCATAATATATGTCCAACTGGGCGCATCCACAACAAATTAAAGTTCAGCATATAAATTGCAATCAAAATGTATAAATAATTAAATATGCATGATATATTAGATAAATGACAATATAAGTTATTTTACGATCGGACAAGCTGGAGCATTTGCAGCTTAAATGTTGGAGCTCTCTGCTCGAATTGCTCAATAAATTTGTTATGGTATTTTATGAGCTTTTAACTGCCTTTGTGGCTACCATGCTTTGTAATGTGGCTTATGCCCCCGTCAAGCAGCCCGTTTCCAGCTAACAAGCTAACAATATAATTGCTGGCCTAACTAGCTGGGTGTGTATCTGATATCTCATATCTGTAGCAGCAGTTGGCTGCATCTATATCTAAAGCTCATTTGCATAATTTCACACTTGATCCAAAGCAAAACCACTGTTGGCTTCGCTTGAACTTGTCGCCAAATAGATTTGTTGTTGCGGCAACTGCTGCTGCTGATCCCTTATTGTCTCTTAAAATATTACCAATCTTCCAAGCATCCAAACTGGCCCAACTCTTGAACGACTTTGTTTTGACATGATCTGGCTAAGCAGCGTCTCAGCTCGCATCTATGCCTTTTGTTTACATATCATTTCGGCGTTGATGGGCCTCTGAATTATGTAGCTCACTGTGTGTATGCCTGTTGCCTCATCTGCATGGCTCAGTTTCGTATTCATATTGTTAAAACTCATTGGTTTTCATTTGATCGCAGTTATTTGCATATTTATATGCATTTAATTGGACTTTTGTGTGTTAACTCTTTGTTTTACTTTTTTTATCTTTCTGTTCCATTTAGCTGTGACTGCGATATACTGCTATCATATCAGTTGTCTACATCTTTTTATCTTTTGTTTTTATTTTTTATTGTTTTTTTTGGAAATCTTAAATTGATATGCTAATTGACATATTTGACTAAGGACAAGTTCGATAATGAATGGGCTGATAACAACGACAAGTTCAAGTTGAATATATTGCAATATTTCTCAGCAATTTGGTTAAATATTTCGGTGTGTTCCGGTTATCACTTTAGCTTGCAATTTGATTAACATTAGTGCCTACTTTTTCAGGCTATACCAATAATAATAATAATTAGAGATAAATGGTAAAAGATATCAGCTGAAGGTATAACCTTAGCTGCAGATAAGTATAATTTTAATTATAGATGAATAGTTGAAGATAGCAAGCGAGCACATAGAGAGAATTGCCATAAATGATTAATTATTAAACTTAAACTGAACTTATGTCTTCTGCATATTTTTTGGTTTAGCAAAGTTGATAAAAAATATATTTAACATTTAATGCTAACTCTTATAATTTTTTTGTTGAAAAAATCTAGTTCCAGACCGAATACTTAAGGATGTAAAATTTCAATCCCATTTTAAATAGTTCTAATTTTAGGATTTGCTAGTTTTATGTAATTTGTTTTTAATTAATGTATTTTGTATAATTATTATCAGCATTTTTCAACTTATTTTTAATTAGAAAATCTCATTTTAAGATGCCTCTTCTTTGATGAATTGGAAAAACACTTTCTTAGCCAACACGTCTTTTTCCCTCAATGTGCAAAATATTTTGCGATTGTTTGGTCTACATTTGCTAATTTAGCTATACTGAGTGGTTTTTACAAAAATTTCAACAACTTTAAGTATTTCGCCAAAATTTATTTATTTATGATTTAAATCGAATATATAAAATATGAGATTAGCTAAATATTTAAAAAGTACATAAACAGGGACTATATTCCAAAGTTCTACTTTAAAAACGTAATTTACCACCAAGGAAAAGGAGGAAACTCTAAAATTTTAGACTAGAAATATTTGAGAGTAAGAAATTTTACAAGATTTTGAAAAAATTACCAATCGTTTTATATCTGCAGAAAGGCAGAAGGGCGCTAATCTCCTCGGATCGTTGATATCATGCTTGAACTCAGTGAACTGTAAATAGGTTTGTATTCAACTTATCCGGGTGCAAGGACACAGGACCATTCAAGGAAATTGCAATGCACGACAGCTACACAATAGTCACCCTTTACTTATCTAACCCTTTAGTCCTATTATCCTTCAAGACAAGGATGTCCTGGCACATATTTGTATAGCAAAACTGAGAATAAGAAAGCATTTCACTGCCCAAATTAATTTAAAAAATTACAGAATCTGATGGCAAACTTGACTAATTATTGAGGGAAAAAATGTGAGCTACTGTAATTCTTTCTATAGTGATATGGCTATGATATGGGTCTTAATTTGCAGTTGCAGAATCCTAAGGTTTGTGAGTCATTGATGAAAGATCACAGAAAACATAACGTCGGCGGCTACCAGGAGAGCTGAAAAATTTGATCAGTAAGCTTTACGAACGACGGTAACTCGAAGAAGACAGTTAAATCGGCGATGCAGAAGGCTAGAGTAAAGTAAAGCTTAAATAGGATTACAAGTATAAAACTATATATCGGTTGGTTGCATATTGTGGCCCTATAAAATCGATAATGGACAAAGAACGGTACGCCACTAAGTGTTGGATACTAAAATTGAAATGTTTGAACTAGAAAAACAACGTTTCAAAAATATGCAGTGCACATAAATGTATCTACTAAACTCCTTTCATACTTGGCTTATGTTGGGTTAAATTTATCTGAAGATTTAGAATGATCAACAACGATAAGAATGATTTAAACCGAGAGCGAGAATAGAGGTTCGATTGAAATTTGCTTAAACAAATCAGCAGCCAAGCTTCATTGGTACCATCTAGATTCAAAAGTATTATATTAGCTTCGGTCAAAGTTCAGTCCCATGAGATAATGAGATCACTATTATTATTTTCATAAAGCCTTAAGACTTTTATTAGTTTTTTCAATTTGTATACTAAACAAATACATATGAGCACAAAAAAAACTTTAAGAAACAAATGTGCATCTCTTACAAATAGCAATGCTTGGTTCAACGTTTTGTCTATGACATTTTAACGCTGATAATAGATTTCATAATAATTCATGAAGATCAACTTTAACTCTCGCCACTAACTCATTTCCATGTATTACAGCAACTGCGAACTGCGTGTCAACATTTGCAGTTCGTTCATTCATATGGTGAAAATCCTCCAACAAAATATTTAAAGCTGCAGCAATTCACCTGTCTTGGCCAATTCGTGGCTCTACGCTCTTTTATTTATCCACAACATTTCATAATAATAATAATAAAAATAATAAGAAATTACCAATGGTGCGGGAATTACAATAAATTTTGTTGTTGCTGTTGGAAAATAGTAGTATATATATAAAAAAAGAAAGAAAATACAAAAAAGACAACATATAAGCATAAAGTTTTTCCATTAAAAATTTTTGTTGTAGCTTTGCCGTTTTTACGTTGATGTTTTTTTTTTCGCGTAATGACTCTGTTGCCTGCCTACAGATAAAAAAAAGTCAAAAAGAAGACGAGACATGCCCATTGTTTGGCCTCCATGGGGTTGTCTTTTAAGACTCTATCTATGGATAGAGTTGAGCTGTTGAGAGTTGTTGTTGTTGTAGCTGTTTACATCTAATGGCGCGGTAAGGTAAAAATGCAATGTCAATGGCATCATTGCTGTTTACATAGACAATTTCAGTTTCACTTTTATCGACACAGAGCATCTGCCTTTGAGGAAGATGTTTGGGCCAAACCAACTTTGGCCTGCAAAGCTGTTCAAGCCGGTTGTAACTATTTTGGCTACTTTTTTGGTTTTTCTTTTTTTTTGGGTTTATTATGCAGTACGCAGCATATTAATTTTAAGCTGCTTTTAAAACGTTTTCTACATAGACTGTTACTTAGGATTATGTAAAATATTTTTTTGGCATTGTTTTGTTCCACTTAAGATACGTACTCTCGATTTTGTTTTGTTTGCTGTTGACCTTTAGCTACCTTTTAAAAATAATAACAACAATATACAAAAATATCAAAACAAAACAAAACAAAACAAAAGTTGGTATTAGATTTAATGCTGCTGCAATTATTTACAGGCCGCAACGCTGTTGAAGCCTCTTCAGCTTCAGTCTCGGCAAAACAAAAGACTTAGGCAACGAACTTGAGCCGGACACCCAAACATTGCATGCTCACAATTATGCATTTAGAGTATTTATATATTTTCAAGTTTATTAATGCGCACTGTCAGCTTCAAATATTGTTTCTTTTAAAGTTCGTGGCACAACAACAATGATATCAAATTTTATTGTTTTTGTTGTTTGCAACAAGTGTTGGCTGGCTGGTGGTGTCAAGTGGAGAGCACTGCCGCTGCTTGATTTATGTGCCAGCCACGTGTTTTTCAAAAGATTTGTAGCTCTCTGCTGCCTGATCTTCTTTTGCTCCCAATCCTATAGTAAATTGTTATTTTGACAGTTGCACAAAATTCGTGCAAAGTCAAAGATACACCGGGCACATACACGCTGCGCCAGATAAGTATCTCAAAACACGAATACTATAACAAGTGCACGTTCATGTGCGGGCGTTTTTAAATTTATGAATTGAATTTCAAATCGGTGAATGAAACAAACTCAGTGTGTGTTCAATTGTTGTATTCGGCACTTTTACTTTTAAAAACATTTCGATAAACAAATTCGTGCCGAACTGTGAACTGCTGTTGTATACGTATTAAGCTTCAGCTTAATTGAATAGGCATAAAGATTTTTTATTTATTTTTTTGGCAAGCAATTACTATCAAAAAAAAAGCCATATATGGGAATATCTTTTAAAATTAATTGAAATTACTTTAAAAGGTGATGACATTATTTGAACAACTGTTGTCTAATTGAAAAGATCAGTCACAATTGTGAAAAATATGAAGTATTTAAATTTAATTACTATATTTTAAGGCGATGGAAAAGGGCTCAAACCTCAAGGTTATATTAAGTGATTATTAAATATTAAGACACAAAATAGTGGATTTAAATGGAAATCTACTATTCCTGTTAATTTTAATTTTATAGATATTACCAATTTACCCATTGTCTAAAGACAGAATGTAAATAAAATGTTGAAAAAAAAAATATTAAGAAACTTACAGTAAGATATATAGAATCCAGTTTCCTGGAAAATGGATCTAATTAAAAGACGTTACCTAACTTTTGTAAAAGATTTTAAAAATTTGATGATCTGTAAATGTGGAAGCATTCATTAGTGATTATTTTAATTGTACATTCAACCACCATTTTGGTCTTAGCCATATAAATATGGAATCTACACTGCTTACCTCCAGCAAACTACGTTCTACTAACTTTGAAACCATCTAGCGTTCAATATATAGACTTCATTATAAGTATATTTTTGTTTACAAATAAAACAATATTTGAAATTGGATAAGTTTTTTGTCAAAGATTTTATTGTGATAATTGGTCGGATGTGTCAATATATGATAGGAAGTTTTCGTTTTCGACTTTGGATACTCTTTAGCCATTGAGTAATCAAAATCCAATATTGCTTTAATTCTAGGTTGGAACGTTTTAATTTTTCTTGAACTATAAAATAAGTTTAAGTTTTTAGATGATTTCATAGACTCTTATGCTTAGAAAAAGGCAGTGGAATTGGCAGTGAATATCTTCCTGAGTTATTTCCCAAGCTTTGCCCCAGCTTTTTGGTAGTCTGTACTGATATATTAGTGAATTAATACCATCTTCTTACAGCTTCAAGGCAATTCTAATGTAGTCAATCCCAAATTACAATTTATTGCCTATGATTATCTGAAGCAAATCAAAACTTCAGAAAACTGGCTTGTTTTTATATTCAAACAAGTACTACCAAAGTGAGCTAATCCAACTTGTTTTGCTATCTGGTTTGGTGTCGTGTTTCATCACCTTGTCTGTATGAAGAAAATCAAATCTACGTAAGATTTATAACAGCAACTAATGAGTTTCCTGGGGGGAACACGTAGTAAAATTGATATAGTACTAAAAACATTCGGGGATTAACATTATTGGGAACATGAGTTTATTAAACTTGCAAGCTTTATTAGAATTAGTTTTGCAAGCGTTATTCAAGCTTTAGAAAATTTTAACGAAGTCAATCTGAGGTTTTATGAAAGATCTGATGCATATAGTTGTCTTACAAGCAGTCTAGGCTTCTTAAAAAAATTAAAATGATTTTGCTGAGATGCAGAAAACGGATACCACAGCTTATAAGGGGTATTGATAAAAAATATATTTTTTGGCAGTACTGTTTTTAACAGCTATTCTATAATCTATGGCTTAAGCTCGTTAAGGGCAGTGTTATTCAAAACAAATGTTTCTCACCATAAAACGGCTGTTTGGTGACCATTTTGACTCGGCGTCAAAATTGTGCCGCACTTTTTAAAAGACGTATATCGGAAAGGTATTATACCATGTTTATATCCTGTTTCATTGAGGGGTGAGTTCGGCATGCAATTGATATCAAGTCTTTTTCCGCCTGAATCATGTTATTGGAGATATCTCATGGCTCGAGATAACTTTTTGTGGAACCATGCTAGGGATTAAATTCGATATTGCCACAATCCATACCACTGATATTTTGTCAAGAGTGCTTCGAAGTTAGAGCTTATGCACTATTTGCAGCACAGCAGCGGCTAACAAGAACTAATCTTTAAATGTAAAATTATTTAGATTATTCTATCGACTAAATGAAATAGGGCATAAAAGACGTGTCTCACATTTCTAAATCTCTTGGGATTCATTGCAATGGTCAGATTTAGTTGTGATTGATATAATAAATGCCTCATATATGTCATAAAACATATATGGAAAGGAAAAAGGGAACACTAAAAACAACATTGACTAAAATATTATTGTAAACGGTAGTTCTGATGGAAATAAATTAAAAATTTGTTGAGCACATATGTAGATTTTTGTCGTTACCGCTGTAAACTATCGCAAACGAAAACTTGCAAATACTCACAACAGCGAAATCAAAAAGAGATAATGAACCTGGATTGGCCATACCCTTAGGACGTCAGATAAAGACATCGCTAAGAAATCCTTCCCATCGAGTCCGCCGGATACCCAGTGCCGAGAACGCACTTGACAGACCTGGGTTAGAACGGTGCTTGCAGAAAGTCAGGGGAGAATGTCATGGAATGAATTGCTTTGTATCTATCGTAGTATCTACCTATGCTACACATAAGATACGATTCTGCACCATGTCATCGCTGAGACCCTTTTAATGTTGACTTCATACGACTTGATTATTAAAAAAATGTAATAACTTTTAAAAAGTTGTAAAAATTACTTAAATTTCTTTCAAGTCAAGGTGTACCTAATGTTAAGTAACAAAATTTCAACTAAGATTTTAGACACAATTGATCATAAATAACTAATTAATTTAACAAAGATCTTTATAAATAGCTTCAAGTTATAATTTTTGTTAAAAAAAATATAAAAATACAAAAATGTATTTTAACAACATAATAAAAAGCGTTAAAAACTATCAAATTAACATTTCAGTTTACCAACTTAATTGGCTGACAATAGAAGAAAGCGCAAATTAGCGTTTCTATACAAATGAACAGCATTGTTTTATACATTTCAATGGTCAGCCATTTAAACCCGCAATTGAACCGCATGTCATGACTTGGCTAAGTTTTATGGCTCTATAAAGAGTTACTAGTTCCAGGCGTACAAGATAACAAAAAAAAAAAAAAAACGCTCCAAAGTCTTGTCATTGATTGATAATTAGACAATTTCCCTTGGCACTTGCCTTTGTTTGATTTATGAGTAAAGCTAATGATTGTTGCTAATTTCGTCTGGTGAAATTTCTGGCTAGGAAGTCTGCACGGTCAAGACAATACCAAAAAGAAACAAAACGTAGCGAGTACTTGTAGCAAGCATAAAAACAAAAACAACATAATCAATTTTAAGCATTGTCAAAGTGCAATTATGCAATGGCGAAAAGTGAAATTTTTATTGCATGTCAACAATACAAGTTTCGATTTTGGGACATCTTCAGCGATGATGACTTGTCGCACTTGTTGCAAACGGCAAGGTCCAGTCCAACCAACCAACCAACCAACCAAACTCTCAACTTTATGCGTAGCGAACAGTTCAAGACGGCAGCAGAAATTGCCAGTAGCCAGTAGTGGCAACCTCTGACGCAGTCCAAGTCTGGGTTTCAGAAATCGTAATCTTTTTTGTTACGGCTTAGCGCTGCCTATAAATTTCTTTTATTTTTTTTTTTAGTTATTGCATAAAATGAAATCCAATATGTCGACGGGGTGTGTACGCTGCTTATGACAAATCGCTGTGCCCATAACGAAAGTGCGTCAAGGAATTTGCTTTAACTTGAAAAACAGCCCAAAAAAAATAAACATACCAAACCTTTAACTACCAAGGCCTTGTGCCAAATTGTACTTAATGTCAAAAGGAAACATTTTTCGACCAACGCTTAATTAGCTTAACGAGTTGCTGCGAAAGGCCGTAAATTGCCTTTACGTATATTATCTCACCATGCAGCAAACTTTCTAGTACGAACTGAAGTCGATCGATATTCACTTTATACAAAATAAATCGTCGAAGCTTCATATAATGAGTTTTATTGAACTTGTATCCAGCTTAAAACTTTGTTTTAATTCTTCTAAGTTTTTTTGCCGAAATATGAAGTATAACATTTACTTCCTGATTTTCTAAAAACTTGTACCAAAATTTGCTATAATATTGCTGGCCTTTTAGTTCACATCACTTTGTATTTTAAGCAACGGTATTAAAAAATTATTTTGGCACTTTTATTTATCAAATAATCATTAATTTTTTTTTGTAAATTAGCATGACATTTTTATTCAAATTTTTTAACGTTATCAAAGTTGTTCAAAACATAATGCTTATTGTTTTGTGAACATACTACAAAATCCTTGACAGTTTTGTGTCTAATAAATCTTTTTTGAAACAGATGTCAGAAAGATGAAGCCATAACTATAAAGCAATCATACTTGTTTGTAGTGTCAACCAGATTTTCAATATTTCTAATATAAAATGGCTCCGACAAATTAAAATTTTTTTTTATTAGATCGTAAAGTGTCTTTACGTTAAGACACAGGTATTTGGTTCTACCAAACTTATGTAAATATTTTTTTTTTTACCAAATATCAGATAATCATACTGGAATATTGGTTCGATGTTTTAACTTTTACGGCTTCCTTTTCCTATTTTCTATTCTTTCTTCTCTGGATATATTTATGTTTCTGTGTTTTTGCAATTAAATCGGGCAAGCAAAAAAAATACGCGAATTGTGGTTGGAAATTGGCATAGTTGTTGTTGTATCTGATTCGGTGCACCAGGTATAGTTTGGGCTTCCGAAACAGAGGGGGTTTGTCAGTGCTTGGGCAGGCCGGGGCCTGCATCGATTCCGGTGTGTAAGACCGACTGCCGTGGGAATTGGCGTAGTCGTTGTTGGCACTGCTGCTTAGGATTTACTTGGATTGAGTGTGGACCTGAGCTTTACGGATCTGAACGAGAACGTTGAACAATTCTTCACGCTTCATATTGTTTTGATGATTTGAATATTCTTCAAGCGGTATAAACGCAGACGGTGTAGTCTTTTGTGCTCGATTGAAAGCAATGAACAACTCGTAACACGTTCAGCTGCTGACTAAAGTTTTCTTTCCAAATATTTCGAAAAAGTTCCCTTAAAAAAACCTTTTTTTTTTATTTATATTTATATTTTTTTATTTATATATTTATTTATTTAAAAATATGTAAAAAAGTATAATTTCCTAATTAATAACTAAAATATGGGTTGACTGCGGCTATCCATGTTATTTGCAGTGTTCGAGAATAATAATAATCATTATAATAATCATTTAACAATGTTATTATTAAATTTAATGCACATGAAATATTGCAAAAATTACTTTTGTTGCTCAGTATAATAACTCATTGAAAGTGATCCTTAGGAGTACAATCACGCAGAATACATTATTATTTTTTTTTATATATTTTCCCAAATTGTCCTTATAAAAAATGATTAAAACTTTTGATTAAAAATGTTCAACAATTGTCAGAATTCAAAATTGGGAATACGAAAAAGAAAAGTAAGAAATGACACAAAAAAAAAATGAATAAATAAATTAAACATGAAAAATGGTTGCCTTCCAGAGCTTACATGATTTTGTTTCGTGCCTTTACTTCATATCAATAGTTCCTCTATTCGTGTATTCGGTTGTCTATGAAATTTTAAGATCTGAAGTTGACACTAGCTTAAACAACCAAAGGTTCTGTAAATGTTCCTTATTTTTTCAAGGGAGATCGATATTTTTGAGATATACTGCAACATAGCTTTCATTTGAGTGTATTGGCGATTTGACAGACTTTTTATAGCTCTTGAAACCAATCGTTCAGCGAACTTTTTCTGTAAAAAGTTTGTCACTTTTTGCGTGTAAAATAAATTATAGTTGCAAAATTGATATAAAAGCGTTTAACCTGGGCCCTCCAATTTGTGTATTTGTAGAACAGTATAGAATAAAGAAACAAAGCTTCTCTGAGTTATAAGGACTTAAGACAAATAAATATTATTTCCAGATACAAATGTATATATGTTGTCCTATACATTTTAGTCTATCTGGGTACGTCCAAGTCTGCCCCAACTTTCAAGTTTAAAGCATAAAGCATTTCCAATTCGTTAACAATTGAAGATCATTATTTGACTATACATGATCAATTTTAACAATAAAAGTTATAACTTTTTATGGAATATAACGTTTAATCAAAATGACGTTCATAACATTTTAGTATTGTCTGCAAGATAATCTCTAAAAATAAAAGAAAAATCACTGAAAACATAGTGGGTTTGAACTGTATCCAAGTTTTGTAAATACAACTTTGTTAACAAAGACTAACGCTTTTCAGAGCTACACTATCAAAGGGCACAGAACTGAAGCATTCGAAACAAATTTGAAAGTACTTGCATGCAGCCTTGATTTCAATACATTTACTTAACTTCAAGTTCAAATAGACTACTCCCTCAAGCAATCTAATCCATTACAAGTGCCTAACCTAATGCAGTTCATTTATCATTGAGACATAGTCGAAGAAAAACAAACAAACACAATTTAAAATTTGATTATTTTTTTTTTCAAATCCATTTACCTTGCAACTGACAACTTTGCGTCAAGCCCCAAATTGGGCTGCAACACTTTATATGCGCTATCAGATTTTATGGTCTTTAAATGATTAGTAATCTTGAGATAGTTTAAGCTAAAGCACAGTTTTAATGACAATCACAATCTGTAAATCAAATGAGCAGATCTGTTAACACTAAAAAGAAAAAAACTAGCTTTTGCACTATGGCCAATGAAATAATTTCAGGGGCGCAGATTTTATAGCCTCTAGTTGAAAACAGAAGCATAAAAAGTCATTAGCCAAATGATTTTTCACATAAAACAAATGATTTGCTATAAATTTTATGCCAAATGGTTGGCAAAAATGTCATACATATGCATTAGGAGGAAGGGACGGGGGTTTAGACACTACAAAAGAGTAATCGTATTTATTTCAACTGACCCAAATAGTTTTGGGCTGGCCTTAGTTCGTAAATAGAGCTAATTAAATTAGCAGACTATAAAACTAAAAGGTGGTGACTAAGCTTAGAGAAACTTTGTGGTTTAATTTAGTATGCCAATAAAATATGTGGGCTCCTAAAGGAACAGAATATTCTTTGTTTTAAACTTGTTCAATTTATTGCATAGCGCAAATAGAATAAGTGCTGATATGTAAAGCTAATAGATCTTGAATGTGACTGCACTGCGAAAAAAATATGCTTTCTACATACATTATTAGATGATATAATATTATTAAAATATAATATAATATAATATTAAATAATACAATATTAAAGCGCTTTATAACCGATCTGAGGATACTTCTGTGTTTCTGTGACTTGCGTTACATAAAATAAATTAAGATACCATGCAGAAGGTGACGTCGAAGCTTCTTTAGAAATGTTCATCCGATCTCAAATATGATTGAAGAGAACCCAATTGTTTTAAAATAAAATACCTTAAGACGTTAGCATGAATAAATTTGAGCATATTTGAGCATTGGTAATATAATACTATGAATGTATTAAAAAAATTTGATGCTACCGAAATCCAAACATAGAATTCAACATTTTTTCAATATATTCGATTTGTTAATTTCTTGAAGCATCCAAGTTACTTTTCAATGGATATTGTCTAATTCTGAAGCCACGATAATAGTTTTTGAAATATTCATTCATTATTTTTTATTTAAAATAAATTCGATTTTTGATTGCAAACATAGTTTCAAAATGTTTCCAGTGTGGTGTACAAAAAGCGATATGAAACCACAATTATTTTGGCCTTCCGTAAGACACCTCTAAAAAAGAACAAGTGCTGGCAGCCTTACCATCATATTCAGCCAAAGGCATAAACTTAACACATTCAATATCTGCCAAAAATCAATGTATGCTATTGGCTACCAGATCTGTGATCAAGTGTGAAAATCCTAACATTATTCAAAGGGATGCTAAATGTGATATCATACAGCATCGGAATGCTGAGATGGCAAACCCATGAGCAACTTCGAAAAGGGGATAAACAAAGGTTTAGTATTAGAACAAGGACGCAGATATCTCCCTTAATTATAATTTCTTTCCTAATTGAGTCAGATGTCTCACAATTACCTGGAAGTTCCACATTATAGAAGACTCGTTACGTATTAAAATAATTATAGAAGTTACATTTAATTGGCTAATTTTTTCCGATTAATAAAAATATTTATAACGCCCGACGCTCCTGCATAAGTCAATTGATCTGATTATTAATATATTTATAATATTACATATTAATTTTCATATGCTAAATTAAACAAATTAAAAACTGTGCAGTGGTTTTGTTTCCTAGTTTCGACATTGAAATCGATTAAAAAAAGGCTACCACAATTATGCTAGTCCAAATACTTTGCACTTTTTGAGGCTTAAAAATGATCAAATTGCAAATCTGTACTCATTTCGAGAAGGTTCCAAAAATTTTACGAATTTTTCACTTAAAAAATACTTATAAATTTACTTTAATTGTAATTTTTTTAGTAGGTCATAGGCAGATTGTGCAATACATTCAATTTTAGAATGATGGAATACTACATTTTAAATTATAATACATTTATCTCATTGAGATTATATTTTTTCTTTACAATTTTTAAATACAAATTAAATCATTTAAGTTCTTTATATTTCTTTCTATTTTTCTTTATATTTTAATCGGAATTTTTGTGTGTGAACAATAAGCGAAAAAACAAAATTTTAATTTTTGAAAATTTGGATTGAAATTTGTTTTAATTTATTAAATAAAAATATTTTTGAAATATTAATTTTTGTATAAATTTTGTACTCTACGCTCTTGGAATTTTGGGTATACAAATGATAATGAAACAAATTTGTAAATTAAAAATTAAATTTTTCTACATTGTTAAAAAAAAAAATAAAATAAATATATTTTAAATATGTGTTATGTTTCTTTCCCCCATGTTCTTTATATTTTTTTATGAAATTTGAAATTAATATTGCTGCAGAATAAATACAAGAGTTTTGTAATAACTAAAGCTTGATTTTAGAAACTGAATTTTGAAAAAAATGCCCTTTTGTGCATTGCTTGTATATTCCAAATGAAATATAACAACATTTGAAATTTATCCAACAAACAGAGAACCCTTGTAATTTTTTTTATTTAAAAAGATTATAAAATACTTATGAACTTACACAAAGCTCTTTTGCATTCCATCACAAAAAACCATATAATTTCTACAGTATATCGATTCATATAATAATCATAGTTACTCATATAAATATCGCAACATGCCATCTGTTACTTAGACCGCTAATGTTCATTTCACCCACAACTTACCGGAAGCATGTTTCCACTAGTTAGATAGTCCGTTGGTTATATAATAAATCCCAGCATATAAACACGTAGATGCGAAGCTTTTATCCAATTTTCTTGGCGCGACCAAAGACACGCCACACCTAAACGCACGGTGGGGGGGAAGCAAAACTGACCAAGGGTCGTTGACAGTCAATCAAACTTTTGATGGATAATTTTCGCACGCAAACAAATTTTAATAACTGTATCAATCGAAACTAATTAAAACGCAAATTAGCGTTAGCTTGGGTATTTTTTCGTTTCAGTTTTGGTTTTCTTATATTTTGTTTACAGTCTGAACGCGCTATTGACGCACTAGTTGTTGGTGTTGTTGGGAGGTGCTGCACTTTTGCCGTGTTAATGTCGTTTAATTGCAAAAATTTCAAATCGTTATTTTCAAATTAACAGTTCACAACCGGTCCAACTTAAAGATGGTTTAACCATAAGACGCTTGATATGGCTAGCTAGTTCAAGTATTATCCGTAAGCAAAGGAAATTTGGCGGCTGTAACCGTTTGCCAAACCAAAAACAACTAAACCCTCTGAACGCTCGCTGCAGACTGAGGCGCAAGCGCGTTCAAAATGAAGTTTCCTCGCAGCTCAAAGCAAAACAAAAGCAAAAAAGCGCAGCCGCAATGCTTCGCTGACGCTTTTTCTTGTTGCTTTGCCTTCTTTTTTGTTGCCTTTCTTGGGCTGAAGATGCTGCTGCTGCTTGTGCTGTTGCTGCTTGGGCTTGGCAACATGTTGCTAAGCATTCAAATGTTGCTAACACCTTGTGGCTAGCGGTTTTGTTATTGCTTTGTGTTTTTTGTTGTTGTTTTGCCGCCTAATGAATGAAAGCTGCGCAGCGCCGGCTTTGATTATGTTTATTTATGTTGTTATTGCTTCTTTTTTGTAGTGCCGTTGTTATACCCTTTACCCTCAAGGGTCAGGGGTATTATAGATTTTTGCATTGGCCCAAAGCAGGGTAGTCCATAAAAGTTGTACTTGAAGTTCGATAGTGGGTTTCGGAGCTTATCCCTTTCACTAACCACTCCAAAAAAATTAGTCTATAATCGCTTGGCAATGACGAAAATCTCGAGTTCTTAATCAAATATTTATAGTACTTACATTTATTTTATTGGGTTCGAACCTCTTAGCTTGAAAAACAGAATTCTTTGAAATAAAATATAATAGTTTGATCTTCTTCTCCTGCGGACCCACATCAGCTTGTGATCCGACAAAGTAAAATTAAAAATTTTAATACGGGAACTGTTTAGCAATTAATAAAACAATTGGTTATCGAATTTAAAAAACTGACAACATCGTAGTACGGCCCTTTATTTGGACTTATCTTAATATATATCTCCATTTTATTGCTGCACCATTTCAGTGTTCATTTTGGCAGAGAGAATACGTGTGTCAAAGGAAAAGAGTTCTATTATAGTAAATAAAGACAGTTTGTTTACATTAAAAGTAAGAGACAACTTGCCTGCTTTCACCCTACAAGAGATATTCCCACCTAAGCCAAGTTCGGTCCTTAGTAAGGACTATGCTACAAACTAAAGAATACTTCAAAAAAATAAAATTCAAAACTTGCTGTCTCGGGTCACAAAAAACGTTAAAAAAAAAAACTTTACCATAATAATCAGCTTTGCAATCCAACAATCGTGAAACAAATTAAAACGAGAGGGTATACCTAAGTCTGCTACACAGATTTAACTGACTTACTTTTAGTACGTTTATTTGTATTTGTATGCCTCCTTAATGCTTACATCAAAATGCCCTCATGGGTTGCTCGCATATTGATATGCCGTTCGTTTGGCTGTGGCTACATCTTGAACTTGGCTCTGGGGCTTAAGTCGCGCGGTTATTGCGGGCACACGAGCATGACAGACTCTGCTATTGCCAATTTCTATACGCGTCCAAGCATTTTGGTTGCTCTGGGGCCAGCTGCAGCAACACCAAGTCTCGTATTTATGATGCAATCCGGGCAGACAGCTATGTGACTGGTTAGTTGAAATTTGTATTTTAAATTTAATTAGAATTGATATTGTTTTGTACGTATTAACGGCCTATCAATTTAAATGGACACCATTTAAAAGCCATATTTTTAAACTTTATGCGCGACACTTAGCGAAATATGTCAGTTTTATGTGACTAATGATTATAGTGGTCCAGAGGCAATTTACGGACGGCATTGCTACGGGCTGAGTTTCTATATTTAAACAAATTTTTATTAAAATAGGGTCAACGAGCGGATTTTGCAGGTCTTCAAGATGTAATGGAAAAAACTTATATAATTATTATTTAATATAAGCTCAGGTGGATGCGGTTTTGCAGTTTTTCGAATAGACGAACTAGCTAGAAGTAATAGACAGCAAAACACACATTTACTTTTTTTAAGTTGATAAAGTATTTTATTTCTACGCATAAAAAAATGCATATTCTTACAGCATTTTTAATAGTTATTTTACTTATATAAGTTTTAATAATAAAATAGTAGATTAAATTTCATAATAGTTTCATAAAAGGTTGTAGAAAGTATACATCTCACAAATATTATTTGCTTTCTAAATTTTGAGTACTAATCAAAGTAAAATGACTTGTACTTATGCAGGCTACTCATAAAAATGGCAAAACTGTATAAAAATAACTAAACGTTTTTATTAATTCCGCAAGTTCATTCTCTACTCACATTTTTAGACTGTCTATTTTGGGTATAATTTATGTCAGTAATGGCAGCTTCCGATTTTTATTCAAATTTTACACATTCATTGTAGAAAAGTTATGGGAACCTACAATTTTTGTAAAAAGTGAGATGACATGGAATTGTCTAGCTGAAACAGATTTAGAAATAATTGAGTATATGTGTCTGTAAAAGATACTTATCTGGTAAAGTTTTGCAGCCTTTACTGAAAGGTTAATAGAATTTTTTAATAATTTTGTTTCATTTAGACGGCTTGTAAACAAGGGCCTTAGTTAATAACATATTTGAGGAATTTAATGGAATTTAGCATTCGAAGAACTTTTTTAAAAATCTTTGTTTCAAACCAGCTAATTAGTTCTATTCACTTTTGGCAAATATCTCCAAAATAAAAGATATGATTATTTGCGTCCTTGTTTCTTTGTACCAAAATATAGCTTCAAAAGTTGGGCAGCTTAATATTTATTGCCTATAGTATATGTATGGGATTTTAAAAAAACCAAAGAAAACAATTTCTGGACATTGGAATTAAATGTTCATAAACTTTAAAATCTTATACCAGCTGCAAGATTGTATCTACTGTGTGGAATGCCAATGTATCTGAATACAATACGTTTGGGAAGCTTTGGTTAGGGTAAGCAATTAACCATTGACAAAGAGGTGATTATACCTATAAATTCTTGGTCGTTCACCGTAAATCTTATTCGAACAAAATATACGGTTTCAAGTTAAAAGCAAAGAATTGGTACTCCTATTTGCAAGAAATCAATGCTGTAGAAGGAAATCTAAACGAATCGGCATAAGATATAAAAAGCCACGATTTTCAATTTGGTTTCGAATGAAAAACGAATGAAAGTTTTAATCTGTCATTTCTAACAGGATGTACCTTATATGCGGCTAAAAGCAAAAGTTTAGCAGTAGGCGGGATTTGGGGATGGCCAAAAAGAGCTGTAAATTCGCAAAATTCGATTCAGTTTCAATTTAAAATTTCAAGAAGAAACTTTTAAGTGGTTTGAAGACGATTATTTGGTTATAAAAACAATTAAAACAAATTGACAGAAGTTAAAATAGTACGTATTTTGCCTTGGTTCCGACTATCTGTGCATATTTATAAAAACAAATATTTTTTTTGTGGTTGGGAAAACGAGCGCTGTTTTTTTGACTTGGAAGAATTTAAAACGAATCGACAATAAGAGAAGAAATTTCAACCTTCAATTTACATCAAAACAAATTGATTGAAGAGTAATGTTGTAGGAAGTTAAAAATATAGTAAGAAATTGTGTGGAAATTTCATTCTAAAACACACTAAGCTGCGCTTGCAATATGCACGGAAATATATTGCAAAAAATTAGATTTTTAGAAGGTTAGAAAATAGATTTAGAAGAAAGCAGAAATGTCACCGAATAATATGGTTCTTTTCTTTTAATTTACAGAGCATGCTTACTTTCCTTAAATTCTGTGCGACTTAGAATTTTAACAAAATCCATGATTGTGGAAATTACCAAAGTCATATTTTCAGCGTACAATTTTTATTCTTATGTATTTAAATTCCATTATAATTCATCTACGCATTTTTCTCCAAGTGCACAACAACATAGTTGTACTAACCAGACGTTTTCGATTTGATCGTAGTTTAAGTGCGCAATAACTGTTGCTCAATTTGTGGGCATCTTCGGCTAGCAACTTGTTTAACCACGTTCAAAGCAATTGAAATCCTTGCAGTGCCCACGTTGTCTCTCGCGGTAATGTAAGTTGGCTCTAATAAGCCGCCTTTGGCAAGCAACGAACGGGCTTGGTCAAATGTGTGCAACATCAGCCGCAGCATATACGCGTTGCAGCTTGTCACCGGCTGTGGTCTTCGCCAGTTAGACATTTGACCACACTTCCGCATGGTATATGGCAGACTTTGGCTTGCATTTCCAGTGTGGCCTTTCTTTTGTGGCTCAAATTTTTGCGCAAATTAGCGCCATTTGTGAATGTAAATTAACTCATTTTTGATGCCGTTCAGCGCTGCTACATAGGCAGTGTATCTCACCTATGCCATACGATTTCCAGCAGCTGCTCATTTCCGCTGCGCTACATATATATACATAGTTGGCATATGGAGTTGGTCTTAACAATGTTGCTGACACGCTTATGGCCGAAAGCATGTGCGGTCGGTCATAAGCCACATACCACAATATTAAAAGCGAAAAAAAATTACATTTTTGATTTTATTATAAAACCGCAGCGAAAAAAGTCATACAACTGCCAATTGCTGGAAAAATAGTATTGCAGACACATGCAGACACACGTAGACAGGCATTGATGAGCTAGCTAGCTTCATCTGCAATAGCAGCCAAATGGCACATCAACAGCTTAACTGAAAAGCTTCACGTTGTAGCCTCTGGAATGACCGACCTCAAATACAAGGTATTGCCTTTTTTTTATTATTTTATTTTGGTTATACCAACGCTCCGTTTCTTCTTCCGTTGACGAGTTTAGTTGGCGACCCGCTGGTATTGCGCATATTTGCTTGTATGACAAGTTTTGCAGCTTCCCAGCGCCATTTAAGCTGCAATTTTCCACATAGTAGTTGGTCTATGGCACATCTTTTAGCCATATAATATTTGCGAAATGTTGTAAAGCGCAACCTGTGCCCAAACCAAAACAAAGCTGCCAAAAGATATATATAAATATATATATATATACATATAAAAAAGAGTCGAAATTCAAAAGAAGCAAACCTGCTTTCTTCGTCGTGACTTTTGGTATTTGAACGCTAAGTTTTGCCACAACCTCAAAACATATCCGTTAAAACCGCCTTTTGCGCTTTTGAACCCGTTTGCACCCTTTTGCCAAACCAATGGCGGCTGCACATGCTCATTAACTGCTATACTGCACTTGTACCAAAATTTCCACTCACACTCGTTTTTGGGCATTTGGTGTGCCTCCGGAGGTTATATTAATTTTGCACTTTTATTTAGGAGCAGCAGGCGTGGCATATACTCTTAGCCAAGAGCTGCAATGGACAGCAATTTTCATAACGCCGTGCCCACTTGGCTGGCTGTGAAGCAGTTGGTATCTACATATGTTACTGGTGCGATGTAGTTCACTGGTTATTAGCCATTTCATTGAAACGAGCTCGATATTTTTGAATAGAATTGTTAATTTGTACATACTATTTTTTAAATTTTTTAAAAAGAAAAGTGAAAAAAATAAATTTTTCATTCAAAATATGAAAAATAATTATGATATTACGATAGGATGTGAAAAACGTTTATTTCAAGAATTAATAAAAGTTTTATCAGCATTTATCAAGCCCAAAATATTGTCTAGAAATTCTGTTATAGTTGGTTGTTTTATGACAATACTGAAACATTACTGGCTTTGTTGTCAGAATTTAATAATGATCAATACAATAAATTAACAAAAATTTATCTTACAATTTAAAGAAACTATAAAAAGATAAGGCTGGAAAAAAAGTTCCATTATGTACATTAAGTAAAACAAACTATTTAGTTGAACAAGGTTTGTATTTTTATATATGCCTAAAAAATAAACGTTTTCTATTACAACTATTTAGATTTTATTTTCCATAAATTGTTTTTTTACAATCTTTGACATCTTCCGTTTAAAAAAAAATATTATATGTTTTTAAAAAGGATATTGAGTGTTTTTTTTCAAAATAATTAAGAATATAACAAAAATGTTATATTTTTTTTAGGAAATTCGGTTTTTATACAAATTTTTTTTAGATAAGTTTGTGCTAAATTTAACTTGAATACATAATAGCTTAAATATAAATAAATAAATTTATTCCTCTATGAGTCCAAGTGGATTAAAAACGATTGACTGTATCATGTAGCCTCGATATCGGAAAAACTTTTACAAGATTTCTTTTGAATATAAATAAATATATGTAAAGAAATATATTTCCCTTGACTATAGTTACAGCACCAAAGGCGGAGCATGGAGATATCTTTAACGTCTATTTAACGTCTATTTCAAGCAATGCCAGAGACACGCACCAGTGCTGTCGGTGGAATCAAATCTCCAACCTCTGGTCTTCAGGCGCCACCGATGTCTACAATGGTTCACGTAATGAGTCATATATTAAGAATATTTTAAGAAAAATAGCAACATTTAAGTGAAGACGCCTTTTTCGACGTTATTCTTGGTAATAGTTTAGTTTTTTTACGAATAATAATCTTATTAAACTTTTGTTATAATTTTAATATCTATACGCAATCCTAACTTTTCTCAAATACCTAGTAAAAATCAGTCTATTGAAAATAAACATGCTCTCAAAAAGCTTTAGAAGTATGCATAATTTTATACTAATTTATCTGGAGAGTATTTCCTGTAGCTAAATACTGGTTCCGTCCTCCATATTGATGTAGTAATTTTCAAGCCGAGATATATGCAATCTGGGATTTCTTGTCCAAGAAATATAGTAGCTTTTCCCTATAGCGGGGCTGTAAACAAAGCACACTTTAAATAGTATACTTAGCTATGAATCTGTGTGCTTACCTCAAGAGCATTCTGACAACAGACAAGTAGAATAAAACGCATAAAAATTTTATTTTTTTTTTATCAATAAATCACAAATACAATAGTGTTTAGCCTGCAAGATTGTACCTTACTTCAAAAAACGATGTAATGTTTTAAGTAACTCAATTCGGAAACTTGCACTAAAACAAGTCAGATATTCTGAATAATTCATTAGAAATACCAGCTAGATCCACACTTATATAATATGAGACAAATTATGCATTAAAATTTTACAAAATGGTATGATGTTCCCGTGTTTGTCGCTTTCCCATAGAATGCTTTGCTCATACAAAGTGCTTGAACCGAATCCTAATTATTCCCTTCAGCAATTCCTTAAAAAACTCATAACGAACAGCCTTTAATGCAAAAGTGCATAAATATTGATGTTTCGCAAGTTAAGTTTCTCCTAATAACGATGCAAAACTTTCAGAACCACTTCAAAACGAACTAAGTCCTCTCATTATAAGCTAAATAAATTGATAATCCTATATATCTATCATTTATTTAACTGATATATTATAGTATTATGATATATAGCCAAATTTTTAGTTTTTGTAGACGAATTCTTGAACAAAAATAATTTCTCCTTCTTTCATAAGCACCACACTCCTAATAAACTAATAAAACTTCGCTACTCACACAAGATAGCCCGGCGCCAAGTCATTTTCCACAAAGAATTTTGCAAGAGTATGCAAACTTCAACATATGGAAATTTCCCAAACATATCTCACTCTTTTGTTGCCAAATTATCAATTTTTGTATTTTTTTTTCAATTAAAGTTGTGGCAACTACAAGCAAGCTACGAGCACATGAACACATATTGAGTGTGTCCCAAGCCTAGCGAGAATTTGCTCATAACCAACGGCAGATCGTGAGTGCGGCAAGTCAAACTACATTTTCGTCGCTTTTCTTTTTATTTGTTACTTGCAACAAATTGAAAAATCATGCTGATGGCGTCCCACAGTTGCATATACAAAATTTCTTAATGCATTTGGAAGTTTCTCCGGGTAATAAATGGAAAATTTTTAGCTGATTGCCAAGACAATAAAGTGAAAGAAAAGGGTTTTTTAAAAGCTGGCTAATTTGTTGCAGCTTTGTTAGCCCCGGAGCTGGGCGACCTTGAAGGAGCTTTATTATAAGTCTTTATAGGCAAGTTTTGAGCTGTCCACGAGGCCGTTTAACTACTGTTTCCATTTTGCACATGCATAATGAGCCAACTCATCAACAGATCTAAACATTCATCCATCTATTGAGACATGAGCTTGTCCAAATCCGCCCATCAACCAGTCACTCACGCAGACATTTAGTAGATTATGCTGTTAGCTGCAAATTAGGAAACAATACACACAAGACTTGGTTAAAAAATGTTGGCCAAATGGCAGCCATTGCTTTGGTTTAAGATATGAGCCAACTTGGGCTAGATAAGACAACAAAAAAAATATATATATATATATATAAAAGAAGAAGCAAGACTTGCTGAATTCAAAAAATGCTTAAATAAATGTCTTTTATAAAGAAAAGCATGTATAGGGTGTTTTTTGTTGTTGTCGCTGCTGCTTGACAGTTCAGCCGTGTTTCGTTACATGTGTTAATATCAAACGTGCTGAACATGTACCTGCACATTATGTGACTTACCACCTGCGCAAATCTTAGCGTATATCAAAAAACGTGCTCTGCATTAATTATTAAGATTTCCTTTTTCATCATAAAAATTTGCTTAGTGAAGAAGTTTATGGTTAAAAAAAAAATTATTGACAAACAAGCTTGTAGTAACCAGGAAAGGGTTAACATTATGGTAAAATATCCCTTAAAGATATTTTTCAAGAATTTTTCAAGAAATTTTTCAATTTAGTTTAGTGATTACAAAACTTGAAAAGAAAAGAATCGCGCTGAGGGCCACTTATCTACAATTAAATATAACTACATCAAAGACAGAGTTTCGATATATGCAAAAACAAACCAAATACAAACAATTTGGCGCAAAATAATTTTTACCCACCTAATTTTTTGTGAAAACAATACAAGTACAAAAAAAAATTTGTCGATAAAAATAAAGCAGATATTAAGGATTTTAGTTCATTTACTGGGTATCAGTTCATTAGTGATCACGAGGACAAAAAAAAAGTTTGTTGTTTTCAATACATTATTTAGAAAGCATAAGTATTTCTTTCAAAATAAAGAATTTTAAAACTAATATACTTTTTTTTTGACAAAATCTCATGTGGCCTTATTAAGATTGCGCATACCGAAAATGTATGTTCCACCAATGCAGCCCCTCTTAGCAGCAGCCTGCAATAAGATATCAATTGACATTATCTGAAACATCAGAAAAATATGTGGCAATTTTAGTCATATTTTTCTAAATCTCAACAGCGCTTATAAATTGACTCTAAAGTACAAAGGCTACAAAAAGATATACACTCTGTATCCAATATTTGTGTCGTGTCCATTGCATTTATTTAAAACATCAGCAAACTATTTTACTATTTTAGCCAGATTTTTGTTATACTCAACAGCGTTTATAATTTGACGTGCAAACGTAACGTCACGCCAAACTAAAAACAGACTTAAGGCTATTTCAAATATAAATATATGTTTTTGATCAAATTTTTATAAGAATACCATAGAGTTACCTCACACCTAGTTATAATTGCCAATATGGCTAATATAAAATATAAAACAATGTCTTTGTTCAATTTAAAATTTGGCACACAAAAAAGCACCCACTACTGCATATCAGCTAGGCTGGGCTAGTTGTAGTCTTAGCGGCTTTAATTTAAATTGTCAATAAGCGCTAAAGTCAATAATTTAAAATGCAAATATTAAGCAAAAAAAATAAAATACAAAATAAAAATAAATAAAAGGCCATACATCTATTTTAGCGTTTAAGGTGTGAAATATGTATTGAACAGGCTAAGACTAAAAACACATTAAAGTGCCATAAAAACACGCACACAATAAGGCAAAAAAAAAAAGAGTAGTAGATGAGTGGAAGATGTATTTGCCAACGCATTTTGGCCAATTTACATACGCTTCAGCGCATTCGTTGCGGATCTACCAATGGGTCTTTGGAAGTTATTCACCACACAAAACTATGATAGATTGCCACGTGTAGCTAGTTGCAAGCGCTTTCATTATTTCGCCTTTGTTTGGGCCATGTCAATTTTTAGATTAGACAAAATGGTTTTTTAAATAAGCCGTATCAATCAAGTGCCTCCAAAATTCCAAAAAAATATATAAAGAAACCTCAAAAAATCTACTAATTGTGTTGCATGCTGCGGAGCCACACCCACCTCAAGAGGCTTTTATTAATTGTGTTATTGTTTTTGTTGTTGTAGCTGCTGCTGCTGCTACTGCCAAAAGAAAAATTAATAGGCCGCATTGTTGGCCTTATGAACTGTTGAACTCTGCACGCTGTTATGCCGCCTTTGCTGTTGTATAGGATTTCCAAGCTTAATTGTTGAAAATAACAAAAACTTCCCCAAAAAACAAAAACCAAAAAAAAGCTTTAGATAAAAAAGACTGCGCTTTGATTGAGCACTGCGGCATTATTAAACAATTTTCCGGCTTGTCTTACAAAAACTCCACTTTTATTTACTAGAAACGAGTGAAAGCGTTAGTCTAAATTGCTGCGCGCTTCTAAGCATAACCAATGGCTTACCATTCAAGGCAATTTTTCCAAAATCGTTAAATATAATATAACTTTGGTAATTTGATATGATATTTTAAGCAGTGTCCGCCTCATAAATAGCAAAATTTGAAGTTATACCAATCAATTATGCCGTTGCCAATTCGATTGTGACTGTCAATTTTATGCGATTGTTTTTGCTTTTTATGTAACTCTTGAGCTACTACGAAATGTTGATCCAAAAAACTTAATTCATAAATCTTCTCTAAATATTTTCTATTTTGCTGTTATGCCAAGCGACGTTTACTTTTGAGTTATTATCAAAAGTCATTTGTTTATATTTATATTTCGATTTTTTTTGTTTTTTTTTTTTTGTGTCGTATAGCTGCGTTGAGTGCCCCCACAATGCCAAAGCATAAACAATGGCGTCCAAAACAAGTTAGTTAGTATGTAGTTGGCTTTGGCAGTTCAAGCTGTAACTAAAGTCAACGTCATAGCACGCCCACGCAAATCCAAATATCTTCACTGACTGCGTGTGAACAGCGAAGTGGCCTTTGGTTTTGTGCGCCCCAAAAAAACTCAGCTGAGGTCATCGATTTGCTTTGTCTATATAGTTCATAAAGTTAATTTTTCATCTTTAGTCTGGCTGCATGCATATAAATGTGACAAATGACAAGTGTGACAGCATTTTTCAACACATCTATAAATTGTTTGCCTTTATTCGCTTGATGAAACACATGTAATACTCTCTACACGTATACACATTTATATAAAAGTCTTACAAATCAATATCAAGATATAGTATATAGGTAGAGTAGGTAGTAAGGTAGGCTACATGTATACAATTTTTTTTTATATAGATAATATATATATATATTCAAAAAAATAAATCATCATAATTATCATCAAAAACATCAGCAACTGTATTGTATTCAATACCATCAACATTATATCTGCATCATCATCTTTACCATCATTATCGTTAACGATTCTAAGACATTGAGAATTTGCAAAAAAATTAACATATACACTCAAACACTCTTACACTCACACACACACACACACACACATTGAGCACATTAATAAACTGTTTGGGATTATATATCTATTTATAATAATTGGAGCTGGGCTTGGTTTTAAATTTAAAGCTGCTTTTGCGAATTTAACACAAGCGTATTCTCTATTAAATTCTTTCAAAAATTCGGCATAGATTCGTGTTTGAAATTCATCGAACTCCATTCATCAAAAATGTAAGCTTCCAAGAGCTAAGTTGACATAAAAATACGCTGAAATATTTGACTTATACGTAAGAAAACAAAGATACAAAATTAAGACTTCAATATTCTTCAAATAAATTTCTTCAGTAGCCAAATCAGTTTAGATTTAACGAAATTGTTGCATTTATTAAAGCTAAGAATCTTTTTAATTTTAAAAGCTTTTATATTTGATTTTGTTCCCATCAAGACATTTTTTTCTTCGAAATTACTATTGAAAATCGATCAATATTTTCTTTTCTTTTGTTTAATGTTACCAAGCAAATTATACCAAATTGCTAATTAAAAATATACAGCGAAAGTAAAGAGTTCATCAGCAGCGTTTTGTGTTTTATAAAAAAAAGAGAAGCTTACTAACGCTATTATTTTTAGTCCAAATTTCAGCCAAATCGAATTCTATATTTTTAATTTTTCTTCTTATAGGCAGTCAAACTACTTAATTATGTACGAACCTTAGCACAAAATATGGAATATACCGATCCACTATCGATCCTACCACTACGAAAAGGCTAAATAGCCTAAGTGCATACCGGAAAGGGAATGGGTTAGATAGTGGTTGGGAAGCAGAGAAAGCGAATAGTAAAAGAGGGAGAAAAACCCACTACACGAACCCATCGTCTCTTGGAAAAAATTCAGAAGTGACTGCAGTGGTAATTTGTGGGCTTCATCGAGTTGGAGCACATAGCTTCCCACGGTACGCAATAGCATAGGAAGTGCGCGGTATTGTCAGCCTTCTCTACACAGGCCGTATACGCTGGGTCAGTTCTTAATCCCATATGTTACCCTTATGTTGGCCACAGGGGTTGTATCCCATGATAAGCCCCACCAAAGCTTTCAGATCCCTGCTTCCGAGATAGAGGGCACTGCTTTTCGCATTCACATCTGCTCTTCCTAAGGTATGGGAATGCAATCTCAGAGTTTTTAGCTCATCGAATTTATCAATATGTTTTGAAAAAACTGGAGTGAGGGTTCTGAGGAACCGTTTACCAATAGTATACTATACATTGAACTTTGGCTGTACCTCAGACTTAAGCATACAGTTAATATGGTTTTTTAATGTCTTATTTTTCAAAGCACTGTGTTTTAAAAAGCTTAAACTTTCAACCAAAATTTATTGAAAATTCAGAAATATACAATAATTCTCATACAAGACTTTTTTATACTATTTTTTTCAGATAATAGGAAACAGCCATTAATACAAGAAAGATAGTAGGATTTGGCAATAATTTGTACCATTTTCTATGAAATATTATATATAAAATTTTAGGAATTTTTTAAAATATATTTTCATACCATTCTTTAGACTTTTTTTAAATTCGTTTGAAGTATTAAGATTCGCGTTGACTTTTCAGACTGGTATAGATCTTTTCGAAATAGGAATTGTTAGTTATATGTGGAATGTTATTTTTATTAAAACTGCATCTTTGTGTTAACATTTATTTATCGCAAAAACAATTGTATTTGTTAAAAATAATGCGTGTAGTTCTTGAAATTTATTGATAATTGATTTATATTTGAATGTTTGGGGAACTTAAATATTTAAACAAAAGCAGCATTAGTTTAGTCTAACATTGCTACAGTGCTTCGCTTAACTAACCAATTTTCTACTTAAAAATTGTGATTTCTAAAGTTTCAGTGCTGCATTAAGTCTTTTAAGGGAACTTTAAGAATAATTAAAGAAGAAATTATGAAATACCATTAAAAGTTACCTTAGGCGGCAGCATTATACTTTAGTTTCGACATGAACTACACATGAGATTAACCATTTAACAAAATCCTACGCCCATACCCAATTACTAGTCTAGTTCCATAAACGTCCAGATCAAAATTTGATAGCAACTCATACAAACGTACACACACACGCACACACATACACACGAAAAAAAAACAAAGAAAACACACCGAATTGAAATATACTCAGCAATTGAATTGCTTTGGCTACTATTGATATATTCATTAGATTTATAGCTGACTTGTGGCCATATGGTTATCAATGACTTCCTGTATGATGCGCATGCAATCCCTTTGCCTGGCCACCGTTTTGTCGATTAACTCCTCTATAAACTGACTGGCGGCAATGCTCGTATTGGGCGGTATGTCCTGTGTGCAGGATATGTACTTGTTAAAAATCTCAGTATTCAATGGCGTGGCCTGATAATGCTCATCCTGCTGCATCAGCTTATTCAACACCTGTGCAGCGGTCAACAGCTGGTCCTTGTTTTTCTGATAAACACGCAGCTCCTGCAGATTTGCATAATCCGCGCTGTTCACCTGCACAGCGCGTACCGTCTCGTTCTCTGTCATTGCTTTCTTGGCCAGCAACTGGCGTATATGATATTTACGCTCCGACACAAAATTACCCAGAAAATAGCCTGTAATATAAGGACACAAGGTACTCATTAGTGCACACAGCGCTGAATGGCCTTTCATTAGCGGCTGTCATAGGACACTTGTGCCCAACTCAACTGACACTTACCTGTGATGAGCATGAAGAAGCCAATTGTCAGTACCAAGGAGGCGCATGTGCGCTTTGACACATATTCGCGATATTCTCGAGAGGTATTGGCGCGTACAGCCGTCTCGTAGCTAAGTACTTGATGCATGTTTTCCACGGTCTCAGTTGTTCTACTTGCCCTCTATGTCTGCTGTCTTATGTATTGATATATATATGGGCGCAGTATATATATATTTTTGTGTGTGTGTGGCTTAGTTACTCAAGGTGCTGAATTTGTTAGTACTTTTTGTATACTGTATAATTTGTCTATGGCATTGTTTGGTGTGGAACATTTTGTTGGCTCAATTGTACTTTCGATTGATTTCGATCAAGTCTATTTTAGTCTGGGACCTTGCCTAAGGCCAGTTATAAGCCAGCATGCAACTGCAAAAAGAAATGAAAAGATTTAATTGACAATAATGAAGTTTGCTGGAAATGTAGTCAAAGACGTAACTAGGATTATTAATCAAATTTCAACAGAATCTGTTACATGTTATGTATCGATTTGTGCTTTCTAGGAACTTTACAGCAATAACTGCAAAATATGCTCTCTTTTGCGCTGCCTATGGTTTCATATTAAAAATTCATAACGAGCATATTGCGTTTTGCTACTCTTTCATTTTCCAAGAACAAAGATGACTTTGTAATGTAATTTTGTTACTAACAAATGCAATATTGTGCAATGCAAAAATGTAAAACTTTGAAACAAGCAAATTTTAATATTAGCTAAAAAGTTTTAGTTCAACGATAGAAGCACTAAAACACTAAATATTGCATAAGCTAAAAACAGGCGCGGATGAATTTGGGAAACCAAATACCACTTCTCTGCACAAGATTAGCTTACATGGCTTATAGCTCATTCAACAAAAATCGACTATATGGCCGATTTTTTCCAATTCGATTCAGTGCGTCCATTTAAATTCAAGTTTGGTATAGTGAAGCACTTAAATTCTTCAGAAGAGCGAACTTGAAATGAATAATTTTGAAACATAAATTAACTATAACAATTTTTGTAAATAAATACATTTTATGATATTTCTCTATGGGAGCAACATTGTATATTCGATTGTATATCGATTTTGATCAAATGCAGCAGTGATTGAGAATACTAAAATACTGCTGTCATCTAAATTGGATTAGGATGAGCTGAAAAACAAACTAAATACAATTGATATAAAAATCACAATCGACCAATTTGTCTATACGACATGGTCAACCGATCTCTATCAAAATTTGACAGTGTTTGGCAACTACGGAGAGATTTCGTAACAATATCTTTATAAATACCCGAATACTTCATCAAAAACTTTATGACTTTTTTGAGGTAGTCAGTCTATCATCAAAGCATTTCGAGCAGCTTTAAATTTGGTGACTGAAAAGTTGCAAGAAATCTCTACAAGAGCAGACACAGCAGTATGTTATTAGGCAAATTTAGATGCTCGATCGCGATTTTGCTAGTTATAAATGCGAGAGCTACCCTCCTTCAAGGTAAGAAGTCAATGCATGTCAATGGCTAGCTTCAAATTATTGTGCAAGTGACGGACGAATTTGGATTTTATGCAGAAATCGGTGAGGAACAATAGTGCCAACTGTCAAGCCATTCGCCTTACATGATCGAAAGCTGATGGCAAACGCACGTTTCAGCTTGACATTTGTCAGAGAGTTAACCGGACATTGTTTTTTTTGAAGCACATACGTCCTGAATGAATAATAATGAATTTTGCAGAAAGTGGTAGATACCGAAGAACACTTCATCCGTTCTATCGACAAAGTAGAACACCTCTTCCTTTGCTGTATAACTTTAAGTAAAAGTAGGATAAAGTAGCTGAGAAACTATTTATTTAAAGCGTGTGGTTTAATAACGTTCTAGTCTAGGCCTAAGTAGGACGCCTATTTAAGGCAATTGCTACCATAACTCAAGCAATCAGCAGCCAAAAAACATATTTTTTCACTAATTTGCTCATTTCTTAACTCAATCAACCTAAGAATTTGATTGTAAAGAAGTACAGAGTATCTTAAAATCGAAGGCTATGAGAATTTTTTAAATGTCCTTGAAAATGTCAAGTGGTCTATCAGCAGAATATTATTTGCTGCAAAGCTGCTCTATTTTGGCAGCATTAGATTGACTTAAAGGATATATTCATTAATGACGCTACGCACAGCTGCGAGGGATTGAAGTTAAACAATTCAATTAGAACAAGTTATAATTACCCTAAAACAGGGTATTATGTCGGCATTTTACGGTTGCTGACTTTAAGCAGCGCAGCTGGAGAAACGTGCTTGCGAGCGTCTCCACTTCATCACAGTGTCTGTATTAAGATATTTAACCTTGGTGTAGCTGAAGTCCACCTATTTGGCTTATGCTCTCCATGTTGTTCGACCTATGACCTTATGGCATAAGTGTTGAGTTAGGTATGACGCTTCATATACTCTAAAGGAGCTTGCATGGACAATTTTCTGCTACACATAACATAAACCACAACTACTGTTTTTGAAGATATGGTAAATGGTGTTGACAGTGATGAATACGTCTTGGCGAAGCTAAAGCTTAAATTAGTTTGTGGAATTTAACTTGAAGGTAGACCGTTCGCAAAATAAGGCAATCGTCTTATTATCAGTAGCGATTTCTTATCAGCAGCTTATTAGGTACACGTAACTGTTGAATTCTACTGAAATTATTAATATTGAAGTAATATAGAAGTTAAAATTTGTTATGCACCTCAAGCAGGATATTGATTGGACTCACTGAAGCAACAGCAATTCAAACAATTTCGTTTGATGCATAGAATTTCTAAATAAGCAATCACAAATTAATTTGACAGATTGTCTGAAAGGTTATTAAGCACATTTTTACATTTACAATTCATTTCTTCTTATTTTAACACATATGCGTGCAAATTTGTACAGTAATATATAAAAAGTAAATCCCCATTTCAGTACTTTTGCGCTAAATACCGAACAGGATTAACAGCGAACAAACTGATTTTTTACAACAAACAAATAAATAATACGAATGCGACTTTGGGATACCCTTTACCAGTTCCCAGCAACTTACTAAGTTATTCTGCTTGAGTATTTCTAAAAACATGCATTTGTTGACTGATTGGATAATCTTATACTCTTATAGTCATAAATTTTGACACCGTGATTAGAAACATCAAAAACTACTCAAAACCCAATATAAGATAAGTTTTCTCTGGAACTGAATGAATTGAAATAAATTTTGATCTTGACTTATTTAATCGTATGGGATGAATTATATGGAAAAAAGTAAAATAAACCTGCATCCCCTGACATAATAAGCTTTTCGTGAAAATTTCTTGAAAAATCGATCTCTTGAAATCGAAACGTTTTGATCGTCACTTAGATTACTTATACTATAGGTAACTGTGAAGAGTGGGCCACCGAATTCTCTTTCTTAACTAAATAATGAGCTTACGCACCCCTGACATAACTAGAAATCATTTAAAAGCATTTGACTGCTAAAGTGCTTAGACTTATCTGAGGAGTAAGCGTTATCACAGGCTTACAGTGTATAGAGATTGATTCCTTTAGTTAACCTGGTCATACTTCAGATAACTTTATATAGAACTTTAACTTGCACAAATTCAATATACCTCTTGTACCATAGGGTATTTCCATTATAGCAGTTCTGCCTGCGCCATTAAGCCTCTACTAAAAAAAATTCCACATAATCCGCCAAAAGGACCTTGCAAAGGAGATTTTTAACGCCAGACTTTTTTTTTGGTATATGATGAAAATACTTTGAGCTCAGTGCGAATTTTAAATGCTACTTCTCATTGCTGGAAACACGTATAAAATGACCTTCTATGTGGCATGTGCAATAACAAGAATATTTTTAACAAAATTGAAAATGAAAATAGTTTTTATGGGTAGTATAAAGTGTGTGTACGCTTTGTCTGTCAATAAAATGCAACCTCCCAACAACCATTACCCTCACTAGGGTCTAGGTTTATTCAGCTGTGATAAATTGCAGCCGGTTTTTGCACGACACGAGAACGGGAGTAGGTGGATGTAGGTCTAAAAGGAAGCCAACGCAACCACAAAATGCGAAACGTGAATATTTTTCTACAGGACTTTTACTTTACTTGGCATGCGATGTGGGTTCGATAAAATGCCAGCATGACAAAACGTTCCAAGTGGCCGACTGGGGTCTCTGCCGTATCTATGGCTATGGCATGTTTATTGCAAATATTTCTATAGGCAATTGCCAGGGCGATAAGTTGACAGTTCGTTTTATAAACTAAACTAAAATCAACCATGAAGTTAAGATAATGTTATGCTCTATGTTTTCTTAAGCAGGCATTATGGCTGTGTTGAGCAGCTTGCAACACTTTTATAACACGTCTATGGGCGAGGCAATAAAAAGGTAAGTTTATGAAGCGAAACTTTATCTGGCAAAATAGCTGCGCGAAACCGAGCACTTGGGGTAGAATCTCAGTTCGCCACGTAACTGTCTAACCTTTTACTGAATTGATTTTTTGCAAAAAAAAAAAAAAACATAAATGTTTGTACAAGGTCAACTCGTCGCAGACGTAAAAATTCAAAATTTTTGTATGGTAAATAAATTTATTTTTTAACTCAATTAAGATAGGCTGAACACAAGTTGATGTCCTTGTGGCTTTTATAAATAGACCTGTTGGTTTTAGGTTTTGCCTGATAAGCAAACGAAAGCTTAAATATTTACCCCATACAGAAAAATGGGCATTGTCTGGAGCTGGAACTGAAAGCTCGTATTATTTCAGCTAATCGAACACAAGTGGGCACAGCAAAAATTAGCTTTATCTATGATATAAAATAATTAAATTACTAGTAATAATATCTGTTGATAATTAATATTGAATTAATTTAATGAAGGGAGTCTTATTTAGAAAAATTAATATAACTATACCAAATGTACTCGAAAAAAGTATATTACATATACGTGGGTATATGTCTGTTGGTTAGTCTGAAAAGCTAGCTCTCTAGAGATTAGTTGTATTAATTTATTTTTCCCTTTTAGAAAAGTCAACATCCCAATCATTATGAAAGAAATCTTATTAAATATTGAACGTCTAGTTTTCAAGATATACATTAATTTCATGCAATTTTTTTGTATAAAATTGTCAATACCTCCAGCACTATTATAAAAAAGGTCTTATTTTTTCAAATTACTATAACTCTACCAAATGTATTCCAATAAATAATATTGCGTATACGTAATATTGCATTAAGTTTACAAATGTTTTAGGATTGATGTTCTACGTGTTATCCTTATCAAAACTCTATCTATTATAGTATTTTTGTGTATTTATTTCAAAATATTTTGTTATTTGTGTGGGATTATTTATATTGTACAAAGGCGAAAGCTTGCAAAATATTTATCTATTTGCAAAACTGACCAATCTTTACTTACACTCAATTACCGCTCGAATGGAAATGGAAAAGTTGGCCAAAATAGGTAAACGCAGCATAGCGTTTTTAACTGAAACAGAACTCCGAAAAATTAACGTGTGCTATTGTTTCATTTATTGCTCTTTTTCCAGGAATATACGAATTTTTTGCGGAATTGTTTTTGTTTAATCAAATAGAACTTTGAAAAATTTAACATGTGCTATTGTTTCATTTACCGCTCTTTTTCCAAGAATATACGAATTTTATGCAGAAATTTAATTGTGCAAATGTTGTACGTGTTGACGTTGTCACTCAGAAGTATACAGTTCTTTATTCCACCAATATATATTTAATTTGCATTTGATTACACAAGAATTTCACGCATTTAAAGAGATTCTTCAATTGCTTTCAAAATGTTTGTAAAAAATTGAGCAAAGCAACAATTTTACAACAAGTTGTAAAAATTATATATACGCAATGTACATGGTTCACTGAAAAATGTTGTTTTCGATTTAAAATAACAATTGTCGATAGTTTCCTATTATTTTCGTTTTTAGCGAGAATTTTCAGAGCCAGCAGCTACTTGCTACAAAACAAACAAATAGAGGTATGGCGAAAAAAATAAAGTGTACGCAAAATAACATTTTAGGAATGATAAAAGTTGACATGAACAGTTCTGTCAAAAGTTTTGTACAAGCTTTGTGGTCACTCTATATGTGTTTCTATTGTGTTTTAATTTGTAAAAAAAGTATTTTTTTTAGTGTTGTGTCATTTAAAGAGTTAAAGAATTTTTTTTTATTATATATTATATTTCTTCAAGAAATGTATATTTTCAGACAATAAATTAAAGCTATTACACGTTTTTTTTTTTTTATAATATTATACAAAATGAATTATTAATATTAAACCAATGCCAATTAGTTTTAGTTTACCTAAATAAGATACCCACAAAAGATAAAATCCAGAAACAAAAACATCTAGATAGAATGCTTAGAAAAATTACGTATACGCAAGGTACTCTTACTTGAAGAGTTCAAATTGGAGTTGTGATTATAATATTATACAAATTAAATTGTTATTGTTAACCCAAAGACAATCAGTTTTAGTTTATAAAGTTACGACAAAAACTTAAGGAAATACAAACATCTTGTTAGAATGCTTTGTAAAATTACGTATACGCAAGGTAGACTTATTTAGACTTATAGTTAAAGTTGTAGTTTTATTTAAATTATTTAAAAAATTGAATTTTTAATATTAAGCCATTGATAATCAGTTTTAGTATATAAAATTAAAAAACTAAAGGAAATAAGCACCCTTGCAAGAATGCTTTGCACAATTACTCATACGCAAGGTAGACTTTTTTGGATAGTTAAAGTTGAAGAACAAAGTTATTGCAAGCTTTATAGCCGCGTGCTTATTATTAGCCGAGAAAGATATTATCGAGAATAACGAATGGATGTTTTTGGCAATCCAATGAATTAAAGTTGACTCCAAGAGTACCCCAAAGAACAGGAGCAATAGTTAGTGTGCAAGCAGAAATGTTATATTCACAATCGTGAAATGAGAATGAGTATAAAGACTATTTTAGGATACTTCAGGCAAATGTCAAATTAATGTGACAAAATATTTAATAATTTTAAGTAAAGATTAAGAATTAATGCCCCTTGTTATAATTAATATTTTATTACTTTCACGCTCGCAATAATAACAAAACAAAAGAAGCGCATTAAAAGTTGTTTCAGTATAATTGAAATGCATAATTCATATGTTAAGATGAGAAGTTATATGTTATTTATAGCATAAAGTTATGAATATTTGAAGAGTATACAAAACAAATATCAACACTGCCTTTGGATGGTATTATTCGACTACTGACAGTAGCAGCATTATCTCATCACTAAGCGTATGTCATTATAGTTACATATTTAATAAAACGTCATGGAAAACAGACTTTAAGCATTGGGGAGCATGACTTCATCAGTCACACACAGATACGCACAAACACACTAACAGTATAAAAACCCACACATATATTGACGTACTAATGCTCACTCCTAAACGGCAGTCAACGAACTTTGTCAGCTGCGCTTGGGGCAAGACTACAACAACAACAACAATTGCACTGGCAGAACTGTGATATCCTTGCAGCAAGAACAAAAACAGCACAAAAAAGTTACTTTCACTTACTTTGCCTGCATTCATAAAGCAACCGTTCTGACCATGCATATCCTTTGTCTTTGTACTCTCTAGCTCGATGCTCCTTGCTACAATCTGTTGTGCATTTTATATGCAAATATATACATGCATATATATGGATATGATTTAAGTTGGGTCCATTATATAAAATCTTTAGCAATATATCGAATAAGCACAAGAACAACAACAACAACAACAGCGTCAATGTCAGCCCTAAAAAAAACGTAATGAACGTAATCAACTGCGAAACGTATGCTATAAAAAAAGGCGCGCGCGTTTTACTCTTTTTTTGGTTTGTTTTTGTTTTTATTCCCTATTTTGTTTTTGTTTGTTTGCTCGCCACGGCACTACACGGCGTTATCCTTGCCAGCGTTACGTGTTGTACACCAAGCGACCAAGTTGTGCACTAAGCACAGTCCATGCACTGACAGCGCGTTTTAATACTCAGCCAAGTGTGGTGGGTTTTGGTGAAAATGTGCCAACACATGGCACAAATGAAGAGCTCCTGCAAAGAGCATTTTGTGTGCTTTGTTATTTGGAAGAGCGCAGTAACCGTGCGGCACAATGTCCATGATGGGGTCAACTTAAGATGCGGCAATGTTTGCCATACACAAATGGTAGTCGTACACAGAGAAAATTATACTCGCATCCTGTCGTTTCTCAAAAGGTAAAAAGGCGTCATTCAGAATTTGAGTACAAAAAAGTCAAGATAATTTTAGGGTAAATTTGAATTATTGTGTTTAAAATAAAGAGTTAGAAAAGTCTGAAAATTATAGGAATTCTACATAGTTCTAAAATTTAGTTTCAATCAAAGATTATACATATTTTTCTTATCTTAAATCCTTGGGCTTCGGTAGCGACCTCTAAACCCTTAGGTCGATAGTTCGCTTCCGCTCTTGGACTGACTTAGCTGGTTATTTGAGGTTATTTGCCTAAGAAAATCTCTATTGAGAAAATTCGGCTATTAGCTGTAGGTCCCCGCTAATAGGGATATCTCTATGGTGCGCGTTTGCAGCGATGACTATAGGCACGGGGAAATAGTTTATTTATTTATCCCAAACCAACAAGATAATCGCTTTTGAAATCGCTTATGTTCCTACAGAGTTGGAGTTCTGCGGCACAATCCGATCATGGATCTTAACAACGCTGGCATTCCTTCGAGGAGGATTTTATCTCAAGATTTTGAAATCAATCAATTAGCATACAAAAATGCTGTAGTTCAATATGATGATGGTATGGTTCACAGCAGCTAACTTTTTCTGTTTTAGAGCAACTTAAATTATCTCTCGAACATCATACGGCAAAGTAAACACAGCATCCCATAATGTGAACATAAATATTTCCCACTAAATTGTTGTACTTTGTATCTAAATAACAATGATATTATAAAAATATCGTGTTAAAAATAACTAAGATGTATTTAAACAAAGAAATGTATGAACTAGAGTGGGCCTACGCCCTTTAGAAGACAGATTTTGAAGTTAATGAATCCTATAGTTTTAAAAATTTATTTACTAAAATATTTAACTTTAAAAAATCATTTAAAATTTTCTTATCGAAAACATTTTAGAAAAAATTATTTTTTATTATTGCCACATACTTACAAAAATATTATTAAGCCAAAAAAAGAATAACAAACTATACTTAGCAATTTATAGAGCAGACATTTGAACGTTTAAGAAATATATCATTGAAAATGTAATTAAAGAACCTTTACCTCGATAAACTCAAATTTACGGCAAATTCAATATTAATTATAAAATGACAATTTCTTAAAAAAAGTCAACAAATGCATCGACTAACGTCTTTCTCCAAGTGTATGTTTGTCTATGCCTTTAGAAGTCGTATCGATTTACAAACAGCTGACAGCCGCTGACGCATCCCAAGCAGCTTACTGTACAAAGCTTACGGCCAATGTTTGATTGTGTTAATCTTATCGCTTCGTTGCTCTGCCTCGGCTTCTTCTTCCGCCTGTGTTTAGGTTGGGAAGTCAATTACTTCAAGGATATCCAATGCACGCTGTCCACTTTGCCATCCACAAACCCACAAACATTAAACGTATTAACTTACCGCTTACGGTTTAAACACTTTGAAGTTGCACATTCGTTGGTTAAGTATTACATTTCGACGAACTCACAAGTTCCGAGTACGCTTGAGACGCTTGAACACCTTGTAAATAGTTTCCGACAAAAAGTCTTTAAATGCTTTACTTACTATCGCGAATTCTAGGAAAAAAAAAAAAGAAATTGCATTATAAGTATTAACTTCGATGGTGTCAGCAATGATGACTGGCATTGCTCAATGTCTTCCAAGCAGTCACCCTGACAAAGTTCAGTACTTGAGCAATTTATTTGCTCAAAGTTCTTGCTGAACCGTAAGCCACTTGGTTGTAGTATATTTGGGTTGGATTGGAATAACATATTAACTTTTTCATGCAGTTCGCTACGGTTAGAGATTGAGTGCAAGACCTGATCAGTCACTGGCGTTGGAATTTGTGGTAATTATCAAGTGAAGTGCGAAAGAATTATAAAGAAAAATTTATATACTTTATGGTACTGGGTCACTTAATTCTTAATGTATCCTGTAATGTGTATAGTATATGTTATAAAATAAGAATTTAAATCAAAATTTTTTCTAAGGCTGATTATTTGGAATTAACCAATGTTGATGAATTTTTTAGTAAAATACCGGAGCTACTAAGATTCATTTTATATTTATACTTTTAAGAACTGAAACAATTTATACATTTCAAATAAGCGTGCTCTTAAAAAATCACCCTCTATTACTTTTTCATGTAATCGTCAAATGTGTACACGTCGTTTAAACCGTCTAAGGATATTCAGTCTCAAATGGTGATAGAAACAGATATTAAAAACAAAACTGTAGTAACACTGTGTCCAGTTCGTAAGCAAAATAAAATATTTTTAAAGAACATTTTTACCAAACGAAGTTGAACGAAGGCTCAAACCGAGTTACTCAAGTACAACCGAATAAAAAAAAAAGTGGAAAAGTAAACTTAAAAATTTTATTCGATTTTGAAATTAAAACTTAAATAACGGAAGTGACTATTGACATGATGTTAGCAAGAGTATAAGCTGCTTCGTACTTGATTTTTTAGCTTACTTTGTTAAAATGCCTGCCTCAGAAGGGTTGCTGGTTACGGGACAGCTGGGCGTCACATGTCTAAGTTGCATTTTTTCCGACAATTTCAATTTACCATTCGCGGTTGTTGTTGTTTCTTATTGTTGCCTGTTTCCCTGGATTTTGTTGTTGGGGATCCACGCGCACGTAATGTGTTTGCCCTCGTACTTGAATACTCGGGCGACAAGCCGCTGCCATTATTTTGCGCTAAAGGACAAGTTCACTACACTAAGAGAGAGAGAGAGAGGGAGAGAGGGCGCCGCGCGTAAGACAGACGGGGGCGTTAAGAGTAGGCAAGAAGACCCTTAACACATACATATAAACAACCCATTCATTGTTTTTCTTTAGTGCAATTTTCATATTATCCTTGCACAAAGTGAAGGCCTTGACGTTGTTAGTTGTTCGTAGGCAAACAATGACTTTTTCCAGCAGTTTTTGCGGCTCACTGGGAAAATGTTGCACAAGTTTTTCTTCATTCAGCAGCGTTTAAAGTTTTTCATACCGCTGCTGCCGCTTTTCACTCACTCTATCTCTGTCGCTCTGGCTATCTCTCTCTCTCTCTCTCGGTTGCTCCCTCTACCCTTCTGCCTAACGCTCATCTTCTTCTTCTAAACGGTTGAGAAGCCAGTGAAAGTGCAACTTGTGCTGACAAGTTGCAGAATATGTCATAATGAAAGCCATTCCTGAACATGCACAGGAGAGCTAGGCACACACACACAAACACACACACACACTCACGTACTATACCTAATAAACAGAGCTAGATAGGCTCATGCATATTCCCATATATATACACATTTATATATGTATATATATGTGCTTACATCTATATGTACTTAGCAACTATGTACTTGGATATGCCATGCACGCATGAGTGCTTGTTTTTGTTGCTGCTTGGCAATTTGTTAGCGAAAGCTCAGTAAGTTGTTGTTTCTCTGTTGATATTGTTGCTGTTGCTCTTGTTGTTTTTAGAGGCCAATGTTTCATTAAGTGTAAGGGGTTTTTAACATGCTACACGAGCAATAAACACACAGGCACAAACACACACTCACGCACACGCACACACACACATGGATGCACATAAACAAGACAAACAGCATGTTTGCTAATGAGAGAGAGATAGAGATAGAGAAAACCACTCATAGTCCTGTATTTGCTCCTGTTCCAGGTACAAGTTAAATTTCCATTGCATACGCTTAGGCGCCATCAACAAATCGTAGGTCCATGTTCATTAGCAATGCAAAACTTGCCAGGAAAGGGAATTGAATGTGACAGCAATGACAGTTGCTGCAGCAGGACTTCTCTATTCTATCATATATGTTGCTGTGTTATAGTTCAGAATAATTTAAAATGCCTTACCATAATTAGTACATGACAACGCCATGGCCCAAAGGAGGACAGCTTTAGTTAAAATTAATTCTACAGAGATCCATAAGGAAGTTGAAAAAAATAAAGCAGGCGTACAGATCTTGTTCTTGACTGAAATAAGTTCTTTTATTTTTAGATATGCAGTCTGAATTAAAAAAAAAAACCTATAAATATAAATTTAAATCACTTTATAATATTGTAAATCTACGATCAATTTAGTTATAATTTTAAAAAGTGTTAGCTCCCGCTAACTAAATGGTTTAGCTATTATATTATTATTTTTATTATTTATCCCTATTGTGAGCTAAAAACCATAGCTTGTTTCGTTGATCAGAATCTGCCTCCAAGTAGTCTTCGGCGGCCGTCTGCGACGATTGCCATGGCCATGCATACCGACAGCGATATGAGCCTGGACATTAAGCGAAGAATCACACTTGCCAATAGGTGTTACTATGTTCTTAGATGGATAGAGTTAACGCTGTACAAGACGTTCGGCGCAGTTATATAGCGCCGAAGCATGGCTTGTGTGGCAGCTACGCCTGGGATGTTCGAGAGAAAAATTCTTCGCAAAATCTTCGGTCCCTTTTGGATTGCGGACGACTATCGCAATGGAGTGAACTATGACTGATGTAGCCCAGTGTATTACGGCACAACTTCTACGTTGGTTTGTCCAGCCTTTCATATAGACGAAGACGCTCCAAGTTAAAAAAAAATGATTTAAAAATAATATGAAGAATCTAATTATTCCTATAGATAGATTTTTCCTCAAAATAAAAAATGTTCTCTATTTTTGTGTGTTCACAATTCCACATTTGACGCTGACGAATTCTTTTAGTATTTGCATTAGTCTTTGCAGCCACAGCTAACAGGACCATATTTGTAAAGCGAATATCTTTCCAAGAAAAAAAAATTAAATAAAAACTATCAAAGTTTTATTACAAGGAATTTTAGCAACGATATGGTATTACTTGTAATTACAGAAATATAATAATATACTATAGCAATTATTGTGTTTCGATTGCTTCAGTAGAGCTGATTAGGAATTTGTTTGTTCCTTTCTATAAACAGAATATAAAAGTGGTTTTCTAAAGTTCGAAAGCCTCTGATAATAGTACAAGGCTCTCAATTGAAGGCACGCGTATGTATGGGAACACAATTCTGAAACGGAACAGTCAGCACAAGCACATGTGTATATTCTCTCATACGCATTCGTTTGCTGTCTGAAACGAATTATTATTTCAAATAATATACTTTTATTATATATATCTCAAATTATATATATATATATTATATATATCTCAATCATCTATCCATCATATATCGCGAACGAATTAAGCAATTACAATAAAATTCATAGCGAAAACTCAGCATGTGTAGACGGTATTACCCCATGTTTGGCCACAAATAAAACTGTTGGAATTCGAATTATAAAAGCATTCGACTTTACATTTCGGCAGTTTATTTGCGACTAATCTTACTCAAAATTTCATGCTTCAATATTGCTTCACCACTTCAGTGTGGGAAAGGAAATAAAAATTTAAACATTTAACTTACAGTCTAAACAATAAGTTTTTTTTACTATAAATTAACTTTCCCAAAACAAAACTTATATTTATCCTAAAGCAAATATATGAAATCATTAAGCTTTAACTTTTTTCAAAGGATAGACAGTATAGAAATAAAATGTAGGCCAACGAACCGAACTCGTAGATATGCTTGTTTTCTTATTTTTTGAATAGTATAATTTACGCTATGATATGGAAGAGTAAAACTTGAAAATATTATTTTGCATTGTTTATTTATTGATTTATGTAAGTCCAGTTGATAATATAAATAAGGAGATATTAGAATAAAACAACGAAAATATCAAATAGAAAACTAATCCTCGTACCTAGCCTGATGAGTAAACTTTTTATAGAATTAAACACTAAAAAACTTATACTTCCATCTACACAATGTTCGCACAAAACGATGAAATGCCTTTTTAGGACGCAGCCCCTTTTGAGATTATGATTTGCATAAAAAGCTTAAATTAAAAAAAAAATGTAAATATTTCAATTCTTTGTTACTTTGTTTTGTTAATTTAACTTAATACTATTAAAAACAGCTGCTAGATATTTTAGTATTACATAATTATGCATCATTTATTGCCACAGGATACCCTAATGTATATAAATTACACAGTATCCGCTCAATAAAAGTAATATGGCGTTTGCTTTCATTTCAGCAGAGTGTGCGATACCCGTCGAGGCGTAACATAAGCTGTAGTAAATTAGCAAAAACAAAAGTTGTTATAGTTTCGTTTTTATGTAAATTCTGACAATAAGAAGAGCATCAAGAGGGTAAGTAAGAAGTTTCCAAGGCAAATTGTGTGTACTTATACTTAACTTGAGTAGGAATCTCATGGTAACCCACACTAGTAGAAAACAGCGGAAAGCTAATTTCACGCTTTAATTTAATCCTTATTAGTAGCTTTACTTTCAACTCTATATGAACTTGTTAACGCGATGTATATTATTTTCTATCTAGTGACAACAGATGCTTACATTTTTCAATTTATAGCTAAACGAAGCGAACTAAAGTAGTAAAAAGACACAACCAATACTATTGTCTGGCCTGCAGCCTTCAGTTAAATGCACTGAACTGAAAAACTAGAAAAAAAAAATTTATAAATAATAAATGATTGCAAAAACAACAACTTGTTATCAGCTCAATGAGGCGTATGCAATAGTTGAAAAACACATACACAGGCTGCACCTTTAACGTCACATCCATTAGTCGTAATTTGCAGCATGTACGCATTTATATTAATAAGCACATACATCATATACACACTAATTAATTTCAATTATGAAATAAACAGCAACTGGACACATTTCGCACTGCAAATGGCAGGCAGAACTTTAATTTCAAAATGCCAGCGATGTAGCAGCACTCCCATAAATGTCATAAAGTGCATTGCACTCTGTGCAGCAACTTAAACACGTACGCCATTTCTGCAGCTAGCTGCTGCCACCAGTAAGCATCATAAAGCAGGCAAACTCATGCCTAAGGTGAGGCATACCCTCAGCACTCCAACCCCCTTAAACGGAGTAACCGTAGGAGAATGCGAAGTATGGAGCACACAATTCAAAGAGTGTGCTCAGTGCGCTCTTTCACGTATGAATTTATAATCCTTTGGCAGGTAGTATATGAAATAATTTGCAAGTGCATTGACATACAAACACGCACAGCATATAGAGTGCAATAAAATACACACACAGATGCATCTTGTGCAAACACACATACCACATGCACATGCACACACGCAGGCAAACATCAAACGCACAAAAGTAGGCAACATAAAATGCAGTCAAGTGTTTGGCATGCGTGCCATCCACAGGATACGTACCCGTTTTGGGGTAATTTGAAAACAAAACGTATTTCAGCTGAAATTGTAAAAAACTCAAATATCAGTTTTTTTTTTGTAAATTTTTAATTTTTGACTGGAAAAAGTTGTTTAAATTACTCCGATATAAATTTCTTAAATGCAGGGAAGGCCATTTAATATAGAAGCAACAAGCAACACCCATACAGTTGATTGCAGCTTACTTGCGGGCACATTCGCGTTAAATTCGTCACGAGCATTTCTTTCGAGCAATCGACACGAGCTTTTGAGAATTTGACAAATTTTGTGGGATCCAACGCGAACAAATTTTTTGACAGTCAAATGTTCATGCAATATTGAATATTGAAGCTGATCCCACTATTGCCCAAGGATTTATTCACATGATAGGTCACATGACGATCTTGCCATTTTACGCACAGCATCAATGGTTTTGAAACCCTCAACTGATTTTGAACGACCTTCACGAAATTCATAATTCATGATCTTGGTTGAATTTACCATATAATCGATCATTGATGGATCTTCAGCTCCAAAAATTCAATTATCATTTTTCATCATAAACATGCACTGTTGTAAAATGCACTCTTGTAAAATATAATCGCACGAAAATGTTTTCGACTTTATTCCATTTTTTTTTTACCGAGATACATCTTCTAAGTTATTCTAAACAACACAAAAAGCGCTCATAGAATAACCTCAAAAATGCCAAACCTTACAATAGAGCTATCACTTGCCAGATTGCAACATTAGGGTTGCCCAATCCCGAAATATAAAGGGCATCCCTCGTATAACTTTTGACAGCAGTTACAGATTGACTAATGTCATACCACTTTGGAAGCGTCATTCCAAGACAATTTATGCAATGGAACAGTTTACACCAAAAGAACGCACTGAAAATGTTTAGCTTAACATTAAAAATAACTTCTGAATTGTAAAAACTAAACATGCGTTTAAAAAAAAAAGTTAAAAGTGAATTCTGGCAATCTTTATGAATTATAATAATGTTATGCAAATGCCAGCCGTGCAACCTGAAACAAACTAAACGTATTGAGGAGAAGCCGTGAATATTGCGTAGCCGTCGTGCTCACTATTTGGCCATCGCTCGGAGCACTCTGTCGCATTATTTGTGTCGATTTGAAGATGTTTCCATACAAAATCCAATTAACACACAAACTAAACCCAGCTGACTATCCCCTTCGACTAAATTATGCCAAATGTATTATTAAAATTGCCGAGAACGATATTTTTCCAAAAAATGACTTGCTAAGTACTGTGAAGAACTATAGATACCACCATTTGTTTAAGCAGATACAAGCTAATAGATACCTAGCCTACCCTAGCTACTTTTCCAGTCTTCCCAAAGACCTCTGCATTGGCTAATCATTTCACTTATACAATTTTGTTTTCTAAAAAAACCACCCATGTTTCATTGTTTAAGTGTGTTTTATATGGTGTGTGGCTTCAGGCGTTATGCTTGTATTTGTTTTTGTGTTTGTCACTGTCAGTAACGACACTTACGCTTGAGTTCAACAGGAAAATGGAAAATATAGTTTATGTAAATTGCACTTTCTATATGATAGCCACGAACAAGCGTGTGCGCTCACACACAATCCCCAACAAAGCATGCTCATACATACACTCTCATACTTATTCATTGGTGTGTGCCTGATTGGCATAACCAGTTGCTGATTGATTCAAACTCATACCAGCGATGCGCACATTACTTCTGTATTACGCATACGACCTGTTGTGCAATTTTCAACGGAAGTGGGCAAAACAAAAACTTTGAATGAAAGCTAAATAACTTATTCATGTAATTAGTAGTTAAAGCCAAATTAGAATAAATTGCGTGACCAAACACATAGCAAGACGCACACACACGCACACACACACATACACACACCTTAACATTCTCACACACAAAGCACGTGCAAATATTTGCGTGCTCGGTCATGTCGATGCTAATACAATTATTCAATTTAACTGGGCAAATTTCTTTAGCACTTAATTTTCTATAAATAGTTGTGGCATGCCTTAAATTTTATTATATTCTTTTTTTTGTGGTCACTGTGGTGAATAGAATGCAAGAGCAACAGGATTTCTCTTTAAATCGAAAGCTTTAAAGCTTTGCTGACAATTTAAAATTCAGCTTTTGACAAAACGACTTTTAGACGAATATTTAAACTTAAGCTTTTTTTGACCGTTGACAGCGCAGCTTTATGCCTTATCGCATGTAGGCATAAAAAGCTTTAAGCAACGAACCCAAATTGAATTTAGACCTAAATTATTTAAAATATCCTAAAATTATTTCGAGCCGAGTATAATCCTCAGATTCCCACACTAAACATACTTTCTACGTAAGTTATCGGATTTTACTGAATTGATTTGAATTAAATCGATTTAAATAATTTTTGCTTTTGTATCTTTTTTATAAATAATAAGCCCATCTAAGCTGGCAGAGTTCCTTTTATTTAGATCATGCGTAGAAAGTAGACAATTTGTCAAGTGACTCGAGATTTGTTCACAATTGCAAATATTTACAGACTTTCTTGACAACACCAATTATACACCAAATTAGTTTCGTATACTTATTATTTATAAAGAATTTCTTACACATGTCATAAGCTTCAGATATAAAAATTAATTCAGAAAAACCCCTTAACACAGATACACTAATACTACAAAAGCATTCTTATATCTTCAAGATTTATAATTAAGAACTAAATATATAGTACCCTTGTTTTTAACAAACTTTCTTTGAACTTATTTAGCATTTCCGATATACAATCACCAACCTAAGCAAAAACAACAAAAACAACCGAACTATACATCACTTTCGTGATAAAAAAAATTGAAATAGTCTAGCTAAAATTGAAAACTGGATACCCAGCACCCAGTTATTTACGAAAATATATATACTTCTTAAAACAGAGAATAAATTTCGGATTATAAGCCCAACTTAATAAATAAAGATTTTTTTTTATTTAATTGCATAAGAACTATTCAAGAGTTTTAAACGATTATTTTTATAATATCCTAAGCTATGGGCCCCTAAATGCTTTTTCAAAATCATATGTAGAAAGGAAAAGTCGTTTTTTGTTGTTGTTGAACTATTTACAACATTTCTTGTGAAAATGCGTCCAATAAACCCAGCAACAATTGAGGGCTTAAAAACCAACTTAGAAAGTGTCATTAGTTAAAAACAGTTTCCAACCATCGAAAAATTGGCCAAAAATAGGACTACTGATATAGGATACTTTTGAAACACATTGCTCTGGTGCTCACATGTTTTATTAAATATTGAAAAACCCAATCAATCGTGCTTTAAAAATATTCTTAATAATCACAATATAATAAAATTGCGAATCTGGAGCATACATCATATTATAAATAACTGTTACGTTTTCGAATTTTGAAATAAATTGTTAATTGTTAAGTTACAATAACACTCAAGCTACAAATTATGTATTATATTTAGTTTGCTAATTAAAAAGTAAGCAAGCATAATTCGTTTCACAAAATACATCTGAGTCTTAAGCTTCAAATCGTTTCTTGGAGCTCTACTTCGCATGGTTGATTGCAGTACTCTCAAAGCTGAGAGACGTTCATAGCAGTCATTTTGATGTTTCCTTATTTCAAAATCAATTGTTCATCTCTTACGCCAACATTCAGCATTCTTAATTGAAGAATTTGATTTTTCAACATGTCATCGCTGAGATCCATTTGGAGAAGGTTTCTTTTTGTAATTTATTATTTTTTATGGGCTTTAATTTTACATCGGCAGTGGTCTCCAGGACTGCTAACCAATCGCATACAGACTTAAAATGGTAGTAAGATTGCCTGCAGCTGAGTTATTATGGCCTCTGATTTGGTGCTATGATTACTGATCTAAATATTTTTCAACATGGAAAAAATGCTTAAACAAATGAAATATCAAATTTGGAAATCAGTTTATATGCGCACACCACTCAATTCTGTTATGTTTTCCTCAATTTATATACATAAGTTCCTTTACCTTTAAAAACATCAAAAGCGATTTCAAATGTGTTGCAATATCTGGCACACTTTTTATAGATTTTTTGGACTTAAAGAAGCCTTACACATATCAGCAGTCTTTTAAAATGTAAGTTAGCCTCGTCTGGCTTGCTTTTGTGGTCATGGAAAAAAAACTTACAGCTTATACTACAATAAATACTCGTAACTGCTAAGTCCAACACTACCGAATATATTAGTACATATAAAAGTAAAGATTTCGTTTGCTTAGACCAATGTTGTATATACTTTTAATGTAAATAAAATATATTATTATTAACTAATATTATTTGATGTGTTTGCCAACATTATAGATAAAAAAAAGTGTCTTTTATGTGGCCTACAATTTTTAAAGTGCACAATGCACAAAAACTTAAAGTAAAAGTTTTTTTTTAATTAAAGTTAGTCATGATTTTTACATATTGTGTTTATTAACAAAAATTGTTGTACTTTTGTCTATTACTTATTACTTACACTTACGTTATTAGACTTAAGAAAACACTAATTACACTATGTCTGTTGCACCGTCCAGTCGTCCCTTTTTGAAAAAATCTGGCTTTTTGGAAAGCTATCTAAACAAACATCGTGAGCTGGGCAAGCGTCAACGTGAGTACAAAAAGGTACTCATTCGCAAATTAAAGTCTCGCAAGGAGACTATACTCGAGGCGAGCTATGAGAATACTATTGAGCGGTTGGAGGAAGAAAAGAATGAGTTGCGTGCACAAATCTGGGTTGCCAATGGTAAAACTCATGCTCAACAAAATGAAGTTTATTTGAAGCTGATTAAGTGTCATGTGGATTGCCAAGAGGATTTAGCCAATGAAATAAATACACTGAAAGCTTGCATCATGAATATGGAGCGTGAAATAAGTCGTTTGGGCAAGCACGTCTATGAGCTGAATCGCCGCACTATACCAGATCAGCAGCATCAGGCCTTTGTTGCAAAGACGCGCAAGAATATGATTATATTGGAGAATTCTTTGGAAGTGAGCATGCGTCAGGAGTGCAGCTTTACGGCACAAAATGGCAAGCTAAGGGAGCAAATCATACGCATACTCAACTATCGCAATTTCTTTAATGAATCCTATATGAAAATGGTGCAAAAGCTTAATAGAGATAAGAAATATTTGATTGATATGATAGAGTATGCCGTCAATAGCTTTGAGGGCTGCATTGATGTATACGAGAAAATCGATAATATTCAGAAACGTGATAAGAAGGATCGTGAATTGCGTAAAAACGAAATGCAGGGCGTTATGCGCAAATTGGCTGCTGAAAACGATAATAAAGCGTTTATGGGTTGTAAGGGAAAATTACGTGTCTTGGCGGATCTACCGGAAAAAGAGTATATACGACGTGAAGAATTCCGTCAAAAACATAATAAAAAAATCAATTTGTACAAATCTGTGCTGCATAAGATTTTTGAATACACCAATTCAAGCAATGTAGACGAAGTGATTGAAAAATTCCAGCATCAGGAAAGTCTATACTACTCCTTCTTTAATTATGCAAATGAAATGAGTTATCACATAACATTACTCAACAATTCTGTAAATCGTTTGTACGAAGATATTATCGCACTTAAACGTGATAACACTAATTCGCGGCAGGAACAGTTAGAAACTATGGAATCACTTGAGGCCGAGTTGAACAAGAAACAAGAGGGCAACCTAAGTTTAAAAGAGGCGCGTGATAGTAATGATGAACGCTTGGAGAATTTGCTACAAGGTGTCGAAACTCTATGTCAAATGGCCTCGCTGAATACAGCACCTTTGAGCAAATTATTGGGCGATCATACACATGTGAATATTGTGAATGTACGTCGTTTCTTTAAAAGATTAGAACAACGCATACTAGAGATTGTAGCATGTGTCTATGCGACTGAACGTCAAGATGACTATAATATGGATTATGTAGTTAAACAAGTCGACAAGATAAGGGATCAACCGACAAATATTAATGATATTGTGCTAACTCAGCAGTGTCCGGAGTGTGCCGAGGGTGAAGCCTTCAATTTGGACGATGGCGGCGATGGCATTGTTATACTCACTACTGAAGAGACCAAGAAGAAACTCTATGAGAAGATAACACAGCCAGAAATGCAGTATCGTCTGCATAGCATAAGTCAGTGCCGCTTGCCCATATCACGTAAACTGACAGCCAAACGAAATTTGTAGTCTAAATATTTGAAGTAAATGTTTCTCACACAACGCATTTTGAGTTTTATTTTTATCAGGTGTCAGCGGGTGCTCCTCACTCTCCGCACCTACCATACCGCATAGTTTGAAAGTCACTCATTCCTCTTGATCTTATTTAACATATAAGAATAGAAGGTGACGCGTCAAGCCAATCTCATAGAAATTGATTTAAGCTGGGGTATATGAGGCAGCGCTTACGTCTATGTATCTATTGTGCCCCGGGGAAAATAGGGTAATTTTTTACCATCCTATTTTGCGTTATGTTCGAAATATTTGGCTTATATGACCGAAAAGTTGTGAATAACGTGCGCAAATTGGCGTTACTTCAAACATTCAGCTAAATCGCCTATTTTAGTACTTGTAGACTTCTATTATATTAAGGACTCGCATCTTAATGACTAATTCGCAACGATTATATTTAAGCCAAAGAACCATTCGATCAATAAAATTTCTTTAAACATTTTATTATAAATGTATTGATATTTTATTGAACTATATAATTTCTGGTTAAACGGATACGAAAATAGCAAATTGTCGCAATTGGATTGAACGAGCAATGTTTCATTGGCGTCTTTCTCAAGGGCAAGGGCCGGAAAATTATTGAGAATACAGATGTTTATAAGCATTTGTTGTTCGGAACAAAGGCTCAATGGCAATTTCACTTTTGAACTCAATTTTTGATCGAGCCTACATCATGGGATTTAACGCCTCTAGACTATGTCTGTAGGGTTATGTTAAGGCTCAAGTATACAGCGAAAAGATTGCAATGATTGACCCACCGAAGCCAATATTGAAGAATTTAGTCGTGAGATATTGACCGATTTGTTGTACAGAATGTATCGAAATTAAATACAATGATGCCGCCGACAACTTCATTTATGTCATATATATGACATAAAATAATTTTTCACTTTAAGAATTCAGCAGATTATTGTAACAAAATGTATATTAAAAATTAAATATTCTTTCATTCGTCTTTCTTTGTATTCAACATTGTATTTATTTAAATTTTATTTTGATTATATCTTAAGAAAGAAATTTTTATTTTTATAAATAAATCATTTTATAAATAAATAAGTAGTAGCCTGAATTACTACTATTTAATACCTAAAACAGAAATAATCAACTAACTTAGTAAATTATTTTTAAACTTACTTTTAAGAAGACCGTTTTTATTTTTTTAAAGAATTTTTAATTCACTATTTCTTTCTTAAATAATTATATCAAATACAATCAGATATAATATTTTACTTTTAAGATTACATTAGGCTAATTAATATCTATATTTTGTAAACCTAGCTCTATAACATAATTTATTTCATAAAAAATTGAACCGAAAACTAAACCAATTGCTTTTTTTCCCTATAACATTTAAAGTCTTTTCTTTTATATATAAATAATTTCCATTAAATTTAATTAATTAGCAACGAAATACAAAATTCGTTTTTGTTTAATATTAATAAAAAAAATATCGAACCAATCTTAAAAAATTTTCAAAATAAAAAAAGCATCAGAAATGTTTTATTTAAACATAAAAAACAATAAGAAAAAGTAAAACACAGCAATTAAATTTCTTGAGCATTTATCAAGAAAATTGTTTTTGAACACGCTTATTATAAATATTTCAAATACAAATGAATTCCTTTTTTTAAATTTATTTTTTACATTTATAATGCAGAAATGTAATTATTAAATATAAAGTAATTTAATAAAAAAAAAGACAATGCTTTTCGAAAATGTTTTGAATTCTATTTTATTCTTTTATAGTTTTTTATAATTAAAAACATTACCTAAAATATTCGGCTTATGTTTATTAATTTTTTTGTTTAATTGAAGATATTTTGATTATATTTACAGAAAGAAATCTAAAATTTGTATTTTTTGACTTTAAAAATAATTTCCCTACAACTATTGAAGGTTTTTTCGTATACATAAATTATTAATAAATACAAACATTCTATGAAATTAGTTTTGTTAAGCAAAAATCATCAAACCAATCTAAAAAATGTAATATAATATAATATTCATCAATAATTAAACAAACACTCTCATTATCCGAGAATCTACAACAACAAATTTTTTGAATTTTTCTCCAGCTCAAAATTGGCCTGTTACCAGCTGCTGGTATCAGGCGAACAGAAATGCGCCAAACCCAGAAAGTAACTTTAAATTAGCAACTAAAAGTATGCTTTAAATTTTGAAGAAATTTTCGTACGCTGCTGTGAAGTCAAAAATTTGCCGAAAAATGTTGCATACTTTAAGTGACAAATTTAGAAAAAATTTTATGCTGCAGCCGCTTGCTGATGAATTATGTGCGCCTGGTAGCTGAACTGCGGTTGGACCCAAAATTGAGCGGAGTTCGATTCAAAAAATTTCAAGTATGAATGTGTTGGTGCAGTGTTTGTTTGTAAGCTTTTTAGTTGTTAAATAGTTTCAGCTGAAATAATAATTCACCCATTTATTGAAGAATAACAACTGGTTATGTTCTTCTTTTTTGTTTATTGCGCAATTTCAATATTACAATAAATTTAAATTAGAAGACTAAATTTCTAAGTCTCTTAAATGTAAATTAAAAACTAAACAAATAACTGAGAAATAAAAAAACTACAACTAAATTCTAAAATGTAATGTTAAATTAAATTAAAAGCTAATATACACAAATAATTGATTTTCATTTTAAGTTTTACTGAAACAATCACAATATTTTTAAAAAATTTGTGCATCTTAACAAATTAAATTCACCTTTATTGTTAGCCAATTTTTACATTTTCATATACATAAATACCTTCAATTAATGCATTAATTTTAATGGTATAAAAACAAAAATTAATGTTTAATAAATAAAAAAATAATAATAATTACAATAATGTGCAGCAGCGCAGGGCAGAGCGCAGCAAGCAAACTAAACCTCAACGCCATAGTTGCGATCGACAACATAGTCGTAGCGTTGCTCCTTTTTGGAGTTCTCCTCATTGCTGGCAGGCTTGGTTTCACTTGCCGCTGTTGTTGCTGGCGCTTCGATAGCGCCATTGACCAGGCGGCAGCTACCAAAGCGCAGTTGCGCCCGCAGGATGATGATCACTGAGATTCTTGTTTCTATTGCTGCTGGCAACTAGTGCGGTGATAATGGCAATTGATGTCTCTGCAACATTGTCTTCATCTTCGTCCTCTTCCTCCTCATCTTCAATAGCATCGCCATCGGGCAGCAAATACTCGCTAGGTAACTCAGACACGGACAGGCCCTTGCTTGTAAAGAAGGTGATCTTCTCTCTGTAAAACAAAAGCAAAAACATTACTAAGTGTTGAAGGTATGTAAGTACTAGGCTGCTATGCAACTTACTTGAATGATATCAGATCGGGGCAACCTTTTGGCACCTTGATCTTGCCCCAAGTTTGTGTGATTCTTCGGCGTTCTTCATAATCTACACCAGAGCAGAGCGCAGCAAGCGTGTAGTAAATTAAACCCTAACGCCAAAGTTGCGATACACCCCGGGATAAAGCAACTTTGTAAGATTTTATCGTAGATATATCCAACTGATTGACCAAATTCAAAGACAACAGCTGATATCTTTTTAAAAATTTAAATGTTTCCTAATCCCATCATTACAACATGTCAACAATAGATTGCCGCATAAGGCAAGTTCTGATTTTTTGCAATCTTTATCCACTCATGTTGCAAGTATCACATTTTGGTAAACGAGAGCTATGCCATTGCTATGGCTTCAAAAATCGAATGTAGTTTCTTTCGCATGTGCAGTTCCATTGCATATTTCACGTGCCGCAATAGAAAAATAACCATTTCGTTGGGGTAGTCTAAGCAAAGAAAGGCGACGTTAAGAGTCAAGTGACGATTTGCATAGCCCTGGTAAGCATATTGACTTCTTATTGACCGACTTTTAGCCAACGTTAATGTAATTAGTGGCATATACCAAGTTCCAAATGCATTTTGCCAATAGTGACTAGCGGATTTTCGAAGACTCAACAACAACGGCTTGGCGAGCAATCACGGATAGGTTGCAGGCGCGTTATAAATCAGCAAACACCTTGCCACAAGGTGCAAGGATAATGCGCTGCTAGTGTCCCCCTAAACTATTGGTGGCTAGTGCAGTGCAGTGTGCAAGTGGCAATGTGGCAATTCGTTTAAAAATTTATATTTTGTGAAGTTAAAATAAATAAATAAAACTCCAAAATGGCCAGTGAAAAAGCAGAGACTGATACCGAAAAGGCAGCAGGCTCACGCCTGGACTATGATCTTATGATGGCCGAGGAGTATGTGCTAAGTGATGTTGAGAAAAATTTTATACTCTCCTGCGAGCGTGGTGATTTACCGGGTGTTAAAAAGTGCGTAAGCTATAGCTAGTGTTGCAGTATCCTGACAGTCACTAATATTTATTTTTTACTAATATGTGTGCATAGAATCCTTGAGGAATATGCAAATGTGCCGGATAAATTTAATATCAACTGCACCGATCCCATGAATCGTTCGGCGCTGATATCGGCCATTGAAAACGAAAATTTTGATTTAATGGTATTGCTGCTTGAGCACAATATCGAGGTTGGAGATGCGCTCTTGCATGCCATCTCGGAGGAGTATGTCGAAGCGGTCGAGGAGCTGCTGCAGTGGGAGGAAACCAATCATAAGGAGGGACAGCCCTATGTAAGTGCTAAATCGTTAGGCCTATAATAAGAAAGCCAATTAAGTCAAATCATTGCACAGAGCTGGGAGGCTGTGGATCGCTCCAAGTCAACCTTTACCGTGGATATTACGCCACTCATACTGGCTGCACATCGCAACAATTACGAGATATTAAAAATACTACTAGATCGTGGTGCCACACTGCCCATGCCGCATGATGTTAAGTAAGTTTTGTACTCGACTGTGATCCCACATTTGTTGCTTTAGGCACGTACCATTGTTTGTTGCTGCAACAGCTGCAGCAATAAGGACATTTTAGTTGCCACAAAACACAAGTAGCAGCTAATTTTGCCAAACTGCTACAAAATTGCATGCAAATGTTGTGCAAACAGTGCAATGACACGACGCCTTCATAGCATTACGAGGTCCTGCATCTAATTGCAAATATTTAAGCACAGGTGCGGTTGTGATGAGTGTGTAACCTCCCAGACCAGCGACTCTTTGCGTCATTCCCAATCCCGCATCAATGCCTATCGTGCACTCTCCGCCAGTTCGCTTATAGCGTTAAGTTCACGTGATCCTGTGTTGACTGCTTTTCAACTGTCCTGGGAACTGAAGCGCTTGCAGGCCATGGAGTCGGAATTTCGTGCGGAATATACGGTATATATGCGCAGCTTGCCATATTTGTTGCATTTTGCATAGATTTTGGTTTTAGGAAATGCGTCACAGTGTGCAGGAGTTTGTGACCGCTTTGTTAGATCATGCACGTACATCTATGGAACTTGAAGTCATGCTTAATTTTAATCATGAACTCTCACATGATATTTGGTTTCCGGGACAACGTCAGACCTTGGAGCGCTTAAAACTGGCCATACGTTACAAGCAAAAGACGGTTGGTTGCTTTTACCTTGATTCTCAAAAAGCCTCTAATTGTCATACCCATCCACAGTTCGTGGCGCATCCGAATGTGCAACAGCTGCTGGCTGCCATTTGGTATGAAGGCTTACCCGGTTTTCGACGCAAGCAAGGCACACAACAGCTGCTAGATGTGATCAAGCTTGGCTGCAGTTTTCCCATTTATAGCTTAAAGTACATATTGGCACCAGATTCGGAAGGCGCCAAGTTTATGCGCAAGCCATTCGTAAAATTTATTACTCATTCCTGCTCCTACATGTTTTTCTTGAGTAAGTACTGACCAGTCCTACTGCAGTATTTACAGTGTATTCCAAAGTCGACTGACTTTGCTTTCTTTCGCCCTTAGTGCTGCTTGGCGCTGCTTCATTGCGCGTGGTACAAATCACCTTTGAACTATTGGCCTTTCCCTGGATGTTGACCATGTTGGAGGATTGGCGTAAACACGAACGCGGCTCTTTACCGGGACCCATAGAACTGGCCATTATTATGTACATAGCCGCATTAATATTTGAGGAACTCAAATCTTTATATTCGGATGGCTTATTTGAGTATATTATGGACTTGTGGAATATTGTGGACTATATATCGAACATGTTTTATGTCACGTGGATACTTTGTCGCGCCACATCTTGGGTCATTGTGCATGTAGGTACTTGCTCCTATACAAGCATTAACATTTTTTAAGCTCTAATTGAATAGCGGGACTTATGGTTTCGTGGCATTGATCCGTTTTTTCCGCGCGAGCATTGGCATCCGTTTGATCCCATGTTGCTGTCCGAGGGCGCCTTTGCTGCTGGCATGGTGTTTTCCTATTTAAAATTGGTGCACATTTTCTCCATCAATCCACATCTTGGACCTTTACAAGTTTCACTGGGCCGCATGATAATCGATATTATCAAGTTCTTCTTTATCTATACGCTTGTTCTGTTTGCCTTCGGCTGCGGGCTTAATCAGCTGCTCTGGTACTATGCTGAGCTGGAGAAGAACAAATGCTACCACTTGCATCCAGATGTGGCGGACTTCGATGATCAGGAAAAGGCTTGCACTATTTGGCGACGTTTTTCCAAGTAGGTTTTGTTTTGAAAAATTTCAACAGCGCTTATATGCTTGCTTTTTCGTGCAGCTTATTCGAGACTTCTCAATCGCTCTTTTGGGCCTCTTTTGGCCTCGTCGATCTAGTCTCCTTCGATTTGGCTGGCATTAAGAGTTTTACGCGTTTCTGGGCTCTGCTCATGTTTGGCTCGTACTCTGTCATCAACATTATTGTGCTGCTCAACATGTTGATTGCCATGATGTCCAATTCCTATCAAATTATTTCGGAGCGTGCCGATACCGAATGGAAATTTGCACGTGCTCAATTGTGGATGAGTTACTTTGAGGATGGCGGCACCATACCACCACCGTTCAATCTGTGTCCAAACATGAAAATGTTGCGCAAGACACTGGGTCGCAAGAGAGCTTCCCGCACTAAGAGCTTCATGGTAGGTGGCCTCTAACCTAAAACCAAGATGTTGGCCATTCGCATGCAATCAAGACAAATCATTTGACACATAATTTTCAATCAAACTCCTGTGGCTTAGGGCGGGTTTGGGATTTTGCGTCAATGCTTTGGCGCCATATCAACTTGAAAAGTAAATTTCTAATAAATGGTACTTCTCTTGCCGCCCCCTTTGAACAGCGCAAGTCCATGGAAAAGGCGCAAACGTTGCATGACAAAGTGATGAAGCTGTTGGTAAGACGCTATGTTACAGCCGAACAGCGACGCCGTGACGATTATGGCATCACCGAGGATGATATCATTGAGGTGCGACAGGACATTAGCTCCCTGCGCTTCGAGCTGCTGGAGATTTTTACCAACAATAGCTGGGATGTGCCGGACATTGAGAAGAAAACACAAGGTGGGCAACTGTAAGAATTTTTAAACTTTAAAGCTTTAAAAGTCGAAATTGTTTTGTAGCTGCGGCTGGCACCAAGAAAGGCAAGGTAATGGAGCGACGTATACTGAAGGACTTCCAGATTGGTTTTGTTGAGAACTTGAAGCAGGAAATGAATGAAAATGAAAATGGACGCGATATCTTCTCATCTCTGGCCAAAGTTATTGGCCGCAAAAAGACGCAGAAGGGGTAAGCCGCAAACAATTTAAGATATTTTTTTGGTTTTGTTAGCAAAATATTTTATGCTTAGTGAAAAAGACTGGAATGCCATTGCTCGCAAGAATACATTTACCGCTGATCCTATTGGCTCGAAGCGCTCTTCCATGCAGCGCCATAGCCAGCGTAGCTTGCGTCGTAAGATTATAGAGCAGGCTAATGAAGGACTTCAAATGAACCAGAATCAACTGATTGGTAAGGGATTTTTGTCATGCTTTCCCCAGTACTAGCTGAATGCATTTGTGCTTTTAGAATTCAATCCCAATTTGGGTGATGTGACACGTGCCACACGTGTGGCGTATGTCAAATTCATGCGCAAGAAGATGGCAGCCGATGAAGTATCCATAGCTGATGGCGATGAAGAAACGCCTAAAACCGATGAGGAAAGGAAATTGGAAGCCAGCGGTGTAAGTACTTGTAGAACAAGCTTTTCAAACAATTAAAATAAAACACCGAAATTTGCAGTCCCAAAAAACATCCTTTATGGCAGCTGCAGCCTTACGCGCCTCCGTACGCAACGTTGATGAGAAGAAAGCAAGAGATGAAAAGATTGCCGCTGAGAACAAGCAGAACGGCGCGGGCGAAAAGTCTGGTGATGAAAAGAAGTCGACTGATGATAAAAAGCCCGGTGATGACAAAAAGCCGGGCCCCAAACCACCACCACCCAGTGGTCCAGCTGCACCAAAGCCTGGTGAGCAAAAACCTGCTGCTCCAACACCAGCCGCAGCTAAACCCGCTACCGCTGCGAAGCCCACAGAAGCAGCAAAGCCTGCTGATGCAGCCAAACCAGCTGCACCATCACCACCTAGCAAGCCTGCTGATGTCAAACCCACAGCTCCCAAACCGGGTGAAACAACCAAACCAGAGGCTGCTGCTAAAAAAGAAGAAGCTGCTAAGACAGAGGCAGCTAAGCCTGCCGCTGCTGCAGCTGGTGCAACCAAAAGCGCTGCACCGGCAGCACCAGCAGACGCTAAGCCCGATGCAACAGCCAAACCAACAACAGCTACTGCAACGCCAGGTGCCACCAAGGCAGCCAATGAAACTGGCAGTGGTGCAACGCCGGCAGGCAAACAGGATGACAAAAAAACGGATGAGAAAAAAGATGCCCAGCCAAAAACGGATGAGAAAAAACCAGCCGATGGCAAAGCAGCTGACGCCAAGCCGGGTGAAAGCAAGCCGGCTGATGGCGCTGGCAAGCCAGACGATAAGAAACCCGATGAAGCCAAGAAGCCCGGCGATGACAAAAAGCCAGCTCCTGCACCAGCTAAGCCGGCCATTAAGGTGGGCCAAAGCGCTGCCGCGGCGGGTGGTGAACGCGGCAAGTCGACTGTTACTGGCCGCATGATCTCCGGCTGGCTCTAGAAGAAGAAATGTCACTCATTTAGCCTTTAGATGTTTTAAATATTAATGAAGCACTTTTCAATTTCACGGAAAAATTAATTCTAAATGTATGCAAGTGTATGTATATGCCTAATAAATGGAATTTTAAAATATAAAAACAAAAGAAAACCCACGCTTTGACTTCTACGAGGTTGGCTTGAAGAGTTCACTTATGCTATTTGGATTGCAAGGTTGTAGGTTGAACAAATAGTAAGTTGTTTGTTGGGCTTATTTTGATTAAATTTCAGTCAAAAAAAATTTGTAACTGGCTCAGTTTTTATGTGGTAAGGTTTTTTTAAAGTCATTACTGTGGCGATGCGTGGAACTCCCCTTGACACAAAAATAAAATGTATAAAATATTAACTAAAATCGCTACAATTTTTATATGCTTTGGCCGCCATAAGCATGCTCTCTTCCAAACGCTTCCTTATAATACGGAAATTTCTCCATACGAAAAGACATACCGAAATAGAGTTCTCTAAGCTGACTCTATCCTTTATCACAATATTAACTTCCACCCACGTATGGTTCGTGCGTTATCATGTCATAGAAAAACTGCGGCCCACAATTTGCAACATGTTGCCAGTGATTTGTGGTTGCAAGCACCTGTTGCGAGACCACCCACTGTCAGCGCACCCAGCACACACAACTGTTGCTGAATCTATTAGAGACTCTGACTGACAAGTTGCCAGCAACATTTTTGCTCATTTGACAAATGCCTTCGGGCATGCCTTTTGTCTCTATGCCGTATAAAAGGACGTGAATTGTGGCATGTGGCAAGCATAATATCAGTGAACGTGCAAAAGTAATCATCAGCGCACACAAATTTCAAACAACACCAAAGGCTCAGGCAAAACATTGCCAGAGATATATTTTTATTAAGAAATATAAAAACAAAGAACTATTTTTAGTTGCGCTTTTTTTGTGAGCGTGTTGTGCGTTAATTTAAAAAAAAAATATAAACAAAAATATAAAAAATGAAGTCCTTCATGGGTTTGGATAACTTTGCAGCAATAATGCTTGTCTTTATCTTGCTGGCCAAGTTCACGGCGGCAGGTAAGTTGAAAAGTGCAGCAACTTTAAGAGCGCTTTCCGCAAGACTAACAAATAGCACACAAAGCTGCGATAAGTCCTTAGCAATCAATCCTACCGCAGGCTATACTAAACTTTTTTTGTATCAAGTATACGCAGCGTTGTCAGCGCTTCAATTGCCATGCATGCCACAAATGGCTGCTTCAATTTATTTTCATTGTTTCTAAGCGCACTAAGCCAGCAACAAATTATGCTGACTATAAAATATTCCAAGAAACAACAATGATATGCAAGCAATTAAACTATTTTTAGCTAAATTCAAGTATTTTTAAGTGGATTTGTGCAATAAGCAGCTGCACTTGCAAGTGGTTTTTGTGTTTTCTGCGAATTTATGTCAGTAATTGAAGTGATAAGTAGTTCAAAATTAATCAAAAATCAGATAAGTAGTTTAAATGTAAAGATAACTATTTAATAGAAATTTATATTTTGGTTTAAACAATTTTGTAGCGAAAATTTAAAACATTGTTTTGTCAAATTAGAAGTATTAGTATTCTTCTTTTATTTATTAAGAAAATGTGTGTAAGTTTTCGTTTATTTAATTTTTTTGCAATACGCTAAACTTTATTTAGGAAGTAAAACTTCATAATTAATGGATTTTTGCTTTTATTGTTTAAATGTAACATTAACAAAATATTACTAAATAAAAAAGTGCTCAAAGGAAAAGTTAGTTCATAATCAAAAAAGATTAGTTTTTGGCTTAAAAAATTCTGCAGTAAAAATCGTTTCAGAGTCTGGTAGATTGACCTTTTTCTCGTATTTATGACTGAATATGTTTTTAAATTCCATAATTTTTGTTCCATTTTTGATTCAACGCAAAACTTAATTGTCAAATATTTTAAACTTTTTTGCAATTATCAAGTTGAACTTGATTAATTTGGACTTTTTACTTTTATTTGTGTAATTGTGCCATTAAAAAAAATTCTTCAAGCCAAGTAATAGTTTTTGATAGATTTACTAGGAAATAGGCTTTTGTTGAAAATTTCCATATATTACTATATTTTATAATTTGCAGAAAAATTTAAAATTACTACTTTAGTTTTAAGTAAATTTTCATGCGTTAATAAAATATGTTACATAATTTTTGCTTTTTGCAAAAATAGGGTACTAATTGATTAAATTAGTAAGCAGCTGGCAGCCATCAGTTATTCGTTAATCTAACAAATTAAGGAGTCTTATTAAGTTTTTTTAGTGTTTTGTTTAAAAAATCGTACAATTAAAATAAATTTAAAAAAAAACACTTGTTATTGATGGTACCTTCTTCGCAACTTTTTAAATATTTTTCAAATTGCAAATTTTTAGATTAAAAAATTGAAAACTTGAATATTTACTAAAAACTTTTGTAAAATGAAGAAACATGTAAGTTTTACTTGCCACCAAACTACAAATTGACAGAATTATGCTTCAAGTAATAACGATTTGCAATATTATATTACTTGGAACTCAGCGTTACCTAGAAATCATGTCGCAACGAATTTATGTTTGACGAAAGTCTAATAAACATGCTTTGCCTAGTTGACTTTATCTGTCATTTTCTAGCAAATTGTTGGACTTTAGGGCTACAAATCTTCATTCACTGCATATTTAACCCAATTTCTCTATTTTATTCCTTGGAAACCTTGAAACACGCACGGCGAAAATCCTATACCGGTCGACCATATAAAGAATAAGTCTACACATTCATTAAAAAACACATTTTTTAATATCGTCTTCAAAATATTCGTCATCCTACTATCTTTATATTTTTTGTCCACAATCTGTGACAATTAGGGTGTTCGGCATTTTTAGAGCCTGTTTTTCATAGATCAAATGGCATCGCATATTTAAAAAAATCAACTCTCATTTTTTGTAAAAAATATATTTTATAACAACTAAGTAAGACAGAGATTCCACAATTGTACTCAATGTAACCGGAGAGTAGTCATCGCATTTGTTTCAGCACAGTTTTTGGCAATTGTTTAAAAGCTTTCATCGAAATTTCGTGCAATGTGTCAGTTAAATACCGGAAATCCGTGGGCGAAAATCTTATGTAAAATGGCGTGCGGCAGAGCAGTAGTTTTTTTCACTCCCTTAATGTTCTGCTTTACTGTATCCTATAATTTTCAGCTTTAAACAACGAACAACACATATAAAATCCAGCTAGCTTATTTTTGTTTATGAATATTGTTATTTTTTTTTACCCAACCTCATATTTTAATATATCCACCTGGCGTATGCGCATTTTTAACAGCTGTTTATTTGTTCAAGCTAAAAATGCTCAATGTGAATTTACAAATTATTGTAGCATGCTTTTGGGAGTTCAGGACATTAAATATGCATTTCAAAACACCTGAACCATTGCTCGAAATTTTATGTTTGTTGATTTTTATAAAGAAATTCTTTGCATAAATCATAAGTTAGCTAGCTTAAATCACATTTATTGCCTACAAATTGACATTTTTCAGTTACCTATGGAAGCAAGCACATAACTTCATCAACTCTGCTTGATTAAATTTAAATTTTCTTTGAGATATAACAAATTTAACAGCAAGCTTGTTTTTATACCTTAATATGTGATTTATTCATTTATTTTCTTCTATAACTTCTTGAGGTAGATTTAAATGCGGTTCTTGAATACCCTTTTTGGGTATTTTTTTTAATTATGAGCAACACGAATAAGAGCGAAGATTTATATTATATATATATGACAATGAACATATATAATATAAACTATTAACTATTATTTCAGATATGGGTTTTATTTTTTTTGTGGGCCTTGGTAGTGTAGTGGTAGACTCCAAAGCGGAGGGACAGTGGTCCGATTTCAACCTGCAGCACTGGTACATTTGTTTAGCAGTGGCAGGGCTAGCCAATAAATGGACGCTATTTACCTAGGAAAATCTCATTTAATTAAAGACACCGTCATTCGGATTCAGCTAAAAACTGTTGGTCCTTCTTCTCTGCGAACACATAATAATGGATATATTGGTATGTTCCGCATTCTGAAGCAGAATCGGGCTACCTCTTCAGCTCAGAGAAAAACTGATAAAAGATCTACTGATATTTATGAGGAAAACAGCATGTCTTATTTATTAACTATGAGAATGGTACAAAAAATCATTAGCGGTAGTGCCCTAACTCTCTGTCAGGTACCGAATAATTACAAAGAGTCAATTTTTTTGCCATGCCTTTGGTCAGTTGTTGGTAACCCAAATTTTTTGTCAAATCCAACGATAAATTCTTTGTACCGTATTGCTATTTTTAAACTGGTTGGTGATTGGGATCGTAGCCTGCTTCCGATTTCTTATTATTTAGTACAAATGCTTTTCAATTTATTTCTATGAACTTTGCCAGCTACCTCTCAAAATCATTATTTTGTAAAGTTAAAATTCCCATCCTATAAACTTTACTTTGTAGCTAAGCGAAACCAAATATACATGCCTATTTTATGTATTATCTTCAAAATACCATTTCAAATTTAAAGTCTGTATTATGCTGGGCAACTGTCAAATATTTTGTAATACAAAAAATGAACATAAATGTATTAGCTGCTAACGTTGAAAGGACACACTGGAGAATATAGACGCAGACATTACCAACAAACTAGGGCACTTTGCTATGCCAAATTACAGCTGAAATTATTTTAAATTGACTGCAGCGCACACAAAGCGTTAAATGAGCAGAACGTTGAAATACAAAATAAAAATAATAAATAAAAAACATTTGCATGAATTTTAAATTTATAAAATCATTCTTTGCTACGTCTTGTGTCCAGTTGGTGACATGGCGAAAAGATGCTTTTGATACGCATTATTCACGGTTGATTAAAACTCTAATGTTTGCAGATTTGGAAACCACCAAGAATCGTCGCGCTGGGGCATCGGGCCTCTATGCCTTTCCACGCGTGGGACGCAGCGATCCCAGCTTGGCGAATAGCCTGCACGATGCTAATGATGTTGCGGCTCTTGAGAGTCTGTTTAATGCTGCTGGCGCCTCCCTAGAGGACTACGAAGGTGTGTGGGCTTTGTCTAGCTGACAAATGCCTAAATGTTTAAACGCAAATATGTTTTTTTTTTTTTTTCGTTTGACAGATTATCCCAAAGGTGAAATCAAGCGCGCCAGCTTAATAGCCTTTCCACGTGTTGGACGCAGCGATTCGGAGCTGCGTAAGTTTGCGCACTTGCTGGCACTGCAGCAGGCACTGGACAAACGCACCGGACCAAGTGCCTCGTCGGGTCTATGGTTTGGACCACGCCTGGGCAAGCGCAGCGTAGATGCAAGCCAATATCAGGCTGCACTTAAGGGCCAAAAGGAGCTTTTCTAAATGCACTTACCACACACAGGACGCTTTGGACACCCGAAAGATACCTAAACTGCTTCTATAAAAATACCAAAAATGATGATAAACTGCACATAATGCAAACGAGAAAAAAAACTTAAAGTAACAACGCACTTGTATATGAAAATTTGAATATTTAGTCTTAAATGTTAATAATAAATATTTCTAGCAACTTGTATAACTTCTTTAATGCACCAGAGAGATCAGCTTATTATAACATATTTAATGGCTTTGTTTTTTAGTCAAATTACGTATATTTATAGTTTATTGGAACTATTGGGCTGGTGAGGGCTTTCAGTGAGCTTGTCCGACACTAACAACTCGCAACGCTTCAGTGAAAGTCTTTAGTAATACACGTTTCTACTTAAAACCGTACAACTTGCTACATAGAGTATATACCCCCATTATATTATATTATATTGTATATAAATCTTTGTACTAGTGTTTGTATTTGTAATTATTGCTTAGAGCTTAACCACAAATTAAATGCACAAAAAGAAAAAAATCTATAAAAAAATTCAAATAAAATTTCAACTGCATAAAGTTGCAAAATAAAATATCTTTTTATTTTTTATAAAGTTAAACTAGACTCAAAGCGGAAAACCTATAATGATTTTGATGCGAAATCAAAAATCCTAAAACTTAAAATGTCAATCCTTTTCAACATATAGATGTATTTTTTCTTTTTTAGAAATTACAAAATACAAAAATTCCTTTTTTAAAATTTCCCATTTAAGTTTAAGAAATCTCGGTGCAAGTGAAAAACTTTTTATTTACCACGACTTTTTCCCTAAATGTATGTATTTTTCTATTGTAAACAATCCGAAGAGTTTAAAAAAAAATACGTTTAGGTTGAGCCCGAGATAAGATTCAAAATTTACCAATATAGACATCTGTTGGTCTACATTTAGATTCGGGAATATTTCAAACTGGCAAAAAGTATCTTGCGCTAATTTGATGATCGGATAACTATATTTCTTCAAGTTAGAACCATTCGCACATAACATATTTCACTTCGCTTTGTATGGTATGTGGCTGAAATTCTACTCATTCTGCAAGGCGCTTCTTCCGCTTGATTTTATGTTTTTTCTCGTTATATAATTTGACTAAAAAAGCTGTTTCTTGATATAATATTACTTACTTATCTACTTATTATTTTGCCATGCACAATGCCTCAGTGGGGCCAACACAACTTCTATGTACTTCATTTAGTCTCAAATTCATCGACCCTAGAAACTCAGAGTTCTGAGATAACCATGAAAACGACATTTATTTTGTATAGTTGAGAGCAGTGCTCAGATTTTGACAAAATATTCGACTTAGTTGCAGACCTCTTTTTTAAGTAAGCCAAATTAATCCACCTTTCAGTTATCGACAACTCAATAAGTAATGGATCATTTGCAAAAAAGAAAAGGTTTTCGTAGTATTGGCTATATCTTTTAATCCACCAAAAGATGACAAATGGCTCTACCATATAGATAAAGATTATGCTTTGGCATCTATAATATTACTTAAATACACTTCTCTCAATCGATAAAAAAACGCACAAGTCCTCGCGCTTGGGGTGTTCAAAATAAGGAAAAAACACTTAGCAATATCCTAAGTTCTTTTCAAATTGAGTACGATTTAAGCACTCGCACAAATGAGTTCTACGACGCCTTGACGAGCTATGTCTATAAAATGGATAAACGGTTTTGACGCAAAAGCTGAATGGAAAGACCAAATAGAAGAGAACCTATTATTACCGATTTTTTTAGTTAATCTGAACACAGCATAGTTACCTTCTTACTGTAAGCAAAAACGGTTGGAATAATGTATATCTGGGGAAGTACTACCAGTACATCTAAATTCTCTGTTTGTAAAGTAAAAAAGTTGTGCCAACAACTAACATTACCAACTTATACCGAAATACTAAGAATAACATAAGTCAAATATTAAACGAGTCCTGCCACCATCATAAGTTTTGACTTCGTTTTCGAAATAAGTTTGATACCTACTGTTAAATTCTGACTCGCTCTCTTGCAAGTTCCACCTCAAATAATAATTTCTAGCGAACGAATGTTACTAAAAGGTTTATTCTACATTAATTGAAAAGTTTGGAAAATTGAAAAATGATTTTGGTAGTACCTTAAATGCTGTTGAATTTCAAATGCCCCGTTGGAGAAGTCTTCAGTGCGGTTCCTGTTTAAACTTACGCAGCTCGCTTTGTATGGCCTCAATAAGTGGCGCAGCAGTTGCGTTTGGATCCCGCTTGCGAGCACCATTGGCTGACAGGGCGGTACCATTTATGATCTCCAGTATAGTGTCGGGTCTTTGAAAGTTACCTGCACTCATGGGTCGTCCAAGTGGTGAGTGAGAGCCATGCATGCTGATGCCACCCCAGGCACTATATGTAGGCGAGGGCGGCTGAGTGGATTGTGCAGATTTTGGTGTTTTCTCTGGTTGTGCAGTGGCTGGACGTTCCATGGTGTTGTAGGTTTTGGGCGGAATACTAAGTCACAAAAATACACAAAATTAAATGAAGAAAAGTTTTGTGAGTGCAACCCACCTGGGTAAACCCGCTGAAGAGCCACGATACTCGCGCTTGGTGGCACGACGATTGTTTGTAAAATTACGTGTGGGCAGTGGCATGGGCAGATCATCCTGACTGGCATACATTTGCATAGCGCCCTCAAGTAGACCCTCGTAGTGATTGCGTATGGCCGAGGGATCATGCATGGCGCTATAGTCTGCATAGCTCAAGGCGTCTGCGGAAGATGGTTTTGGGAAGTTCAGTTGAATGGATAGTAGCTGCTAGAAGTCAATTAGTGCTTCTTGCAGTACGTCTGAGAGAGGTTTCAATTTACAGTTGCTGGCTGACTACAATACAATTTACTTTATACATTTTACGGTTGTGTGCAGTCAACAAATTTACATAACAAGAACTACGTTTGCTTAGTAACGTTCCCGATCACGTTCACGCGCCCGCTGCTCATGTCGTGCCAATGCCCCAATCTGCACAACATCAGCATCATCGTCATCAACAATACCATTATCATCGTCATTATTATTAGTATTATGAACAATATCTTCAACTCTACTCTCCTCACCCTTTGCTTGCGAGAGATCACCTGCGCTGTGCATGCGCTTCTTGTGTCGCTCCCAGACGATGGGACCCAATACGCCCGGATCTGGATTATCACTGTGCGAGGCTGTACGCACAGTTTTTATAGGCGGCGCCTTTGGACTTGGAAAGCTGGCTATGGTGGCAATTGTATTGTCCTGTGCTGCAAACGATTTTTGTGATTTCAATGATCGTAGCGATGCTTGTTGCACTGCAGGCTTCTTCGCGTCATCCACATTGTCGTAATAGGTTACAAAGACGGGATCAAGCACACGATTGAGCGGCTCGGGATGAGTGCTTTTGGGAAAAGTGCGCACCGAAGACATTGACAAAAAGGAGCCTACACTCGCTGTATCCGATGATTTTTCCGAGGGCTGCAGTGCACGTATAATTTCCTTGTTGATGGCCTGTGTGGTGTGTTGTAATGCACCATCGTGATAGTCCTTGTCCGTAAATACGTTCTGCTGCTGCAGCAACTTATTACGATGATAGTTATTGTGCGGATTATAAGCTTCATTACGCTGAAAGTTCTCATAGTTGCGACGTAGTGCGTCTGGTGATTGCGCCTCGTCAGCAGAAGATTGTGAATGTGCTGCACGCTGCACTGGACTGGTTTCCAGCGATCCTACACGATTTTCATTCAAGTATCTACGCTTTGATTTGTGTCTAGACTTGTCGCCTTTTTTGTCCGATACAACGGAGGTGTAAATAGTGTCCTCGCGACCTTCAGCTCTATCGTATTGATGATGTCTACGCTTGTGGCTTTCAAAAAGTCTAGCGGCCTTTTCATCCAAAATGCGCTGCACGTCTGCACTAGGTGGATTAATCGGGCTGTAGACTGAAGAATCGGAGGTATTGTCCGTAGAGGACAGCGAGTCACGGCGTGTGCGTGTGTGCGGCTCATGAGGTGGCCCTGGAAAGGTGATGCGCGGCTCACGATCATACGCATAGTTCTGCACGCCAACATCACGAGAATGCGCCGTGGAACGATCAGCAGTATCCAATATTGTATCACGGGAGCTGGGACGCATGGACTGATTTTCCGAGAGCAGCTCATTGCGTGAGGTGGTTCTGTAAGTTGGTGATAGTCAATGGAGAATAGTTGATAGCTTTTGTGTTACTTACCTGTGTGCCGCACTTAGCTCTCTTTGACGCGCACGTGTGCGTCCCAGCAGCAGCACTACCACCAGCAATAGCATAAGCAGCAAAATGGCCAAAGAGCTAATAATAACCAGCGCTACATTATCCTTAACTGAATTGAAGAATCCAGCCTGACCACTACGCGGAACTGGAGCTAACGCTGTTGCTGTGGGCTCGCGTATATATGCTGCAAGTGGATGTTTATATAACTTTTTGGTTTGTATATAAGACTATTTGCAACTTACGCTCTGATTTCATGAAAAGTGCTTGACCCATGGCTTTGACTGCCTCCTCTTCGGTGACCAATTCCATATCCTTGGCAGCTGTTGTGGCCAACACTGGTCTGCCATTGACTAGAACTGTATAAATCAGTTCGGTTTGATTGGCTGCAGGACGCTCGTGACTGTAAGAGCATGGAAATTATTATTTTTTTTTTTTGTATTTGTTGTACTTAGATACCCCCACATTCACTTACAATTTTAGGTTAATATACTCCGTATCGTACATGGCATCCACACTGCCAGTAGCGTTCCACTTTTGCACATCCGTCTCTGTAATTTGCGTGACGTTGTGTATGACAACGCGCACGCGTTCGTCCCTCAAAAGCGGGGGCTGTGTGGGTGGTAGGTGTAATACCACTTGTTCCATTTTTTGTTTTTCTAGTTGCTCTTCCTGTTTTTGTTGTGCCAACAATGCTTCACGCATTTCCTGCAGCTTTTCGGAATTGCCATTCTGTTGTATAAGCTCCCAAGGGATTAACGTCACATATGCGCTGTAGTCGATGGACTCGGTTGTGGGTGTTTCCATGCCATCGTCAATGGTGGACGTAGCCACATTAGCCGCAGGCACTTCGCTTGATTCCTCCGAGGAGCTAGCCCATTCATTGTCTGAGGCCAGCGCTGTTTTAATGTAGTGCCTGCCATCCATATTCATGTCGAGTATTTCCACATCGTCGGCTGGAATTGAGGCTACGGTTGTTGTACTGCTTGTTGCATGTTGCGGTCGGCGGCGTTCACGTGGCGCTGTCACAGAAACACCAGCCACTTGCTGTGCTCCATTTATGCCCAAATGACGAGTTTGTTGTCTATAAAACCAAACAAAAATAAAATTATGAAACGGGCAGGCTATCATATGCCTTCTTACCTTGTAAAAGCCAAACGATAAAGTCGCGCCAACTTCTGCTCTAGCATGGGATTATCCTTGGGCGTATAAAACCCAGACATTACAGTTAATAGCCAATAGCGACGATCTGTGGCTGAGTAGTTCAATGGTGGCATACTGGGACCACCCAATTCCCAACCGCCACCTCCGTCATCTGGCTTGCAGTCCAGACAAATGGGTATATCTATCTCCTGTAAAAAAATCGTAATTTAGTTTCATTTGGGTCACTCAATTTCTACAGCAGTGATGGGCAACACTCAAACAATCCAAAATTTCTCTCCATGAGTCTGCCCAACCCAACTCTACCAAACTCACATTATTGCCATCGACATAGACCGTAGCCACTACTGTCTCGGTCTTGACAATTACATCCTTGCCCTTGCTTATGCCTGTGTGCACTTTTCTTAAAAAGTCCGGTGGTCCATCACCCGAACCTGTCCAAAAGAAATCCTCTAAATGCACTTCATCTTTAACTTCCGGATAGTCGTCTTCCAAATCGTCGCCTGCATAGTAAAAATTAAAAAAAAAATTTTTTTACAGGTTATTAAACTCCATTTATTTATTATTTTCTCAAGAGACTTGTTGTTATGAAGTTTCTTGAACCTCAATAGCGTTACTATAGCAAATAACATTGCAACTTTATTATAATAGCTGCAAAAAAAAAAACTTTATAGACAGTTTTAGGTTGTCGTATATGTGCGCCCTATTAAGATTATAAGCTGCCGCCTGCTCGAATTCATACCTCTATCGACAAATCATTAAATATGGTTACCAGACAACCAGCACTTCAACCTGCTGAGTTATACATATATTTGAAGTCCTCTATTATACTCTTCAACAAAACATTTTCGTAGAAGTACCTTCATTTTATGAAACGAAAAAAGCCAAAATGAGTGACTAGAAATCGAAAACTAAAATTGTCACTCTTGTACCAACATCAAATGTATCTGAGCGGTGACATGATTCAGGACCGTGAAGCTTGCCAAAAATCGCTTATTCAAAAAGCGGTAACCAAGGTTTAGCGCGAGGAATTTAAGCTGTTACCAAAAAAGTTGTTCTAAAAATGGCACTGGTATATATAGTAATTGCTCAGGGTTGCTAGTTTTATTGGTTTTCTGCATTCTTTCCAAAACATGTAACAATCTAAAGGCTTTTGTTTAAAAAATTCACATTTTGTCGATATCTTATATATGCAATAATGCTACGAAAGCATAGAAACCAACTTTATCTCATCATTGTTAGTAGCGCGCCGATCCTAGCTGAATCTTGGCCTCGCATCAACTTTATCTAGTTACGCATAATTGAGCACTGATTCAATGCCTTTTAATTCTCGCACGGCAGAGGTATTTTTTGAAGGAAAACTTTTACAGTTCGGTCTGGGCAATTGTCCTAGATCGTCTGATTCAACGCCAAACTCATATTTTGGTCTAGTCAATTAGCCTAGTTTGGGTCCTTAAACGCCTTAAGGCTCAGGTCCACAATGACAAACCCTCAATGATTTACTTAATGCCAATATTGAAAAATTCAGTCCTGATATAACGACCGATCTTTTGTGCAGAGTATAGCGAAATTGGATGCAGCACAAACGCGGCCAGTCTTTGACTTATCTTTAAGTATCAAGTTGTATCTATCGTTCTATGGCATGAATAAAGATTTCTTAAATTTGTCTAAATTTTATGTTTTTATTTTTTTTTTTTTTTAAATCCCATCATGCCCAATGTATAAAACCTTTTCGTTTTAAAAAAACTTCGATCTTCACTCATTTACCATATACAAAAATTTATAGAGCTTAAAATACACAACGAAATTGAATAAAAGGAATTGCAGGTTTGTAATAAATAAGGATTATAATAAATAAAGATACCGCCGTTCGGACTCAGCTCTAAATTGTAGATCCCTGTTCACTTTAAACAGCTATTAATTAAGCTATCTCCGTCTTTTGAGCGATAACCATAGTCAAGGGGACTAAAAATTAATTTTTTTTATTTTAAATAAAACAAATTAACGAAAGTCCGCTTTCTAAGATTTTTCGCATTTGAAGGCCTCTATGTATTTTAATAAACTCGCATAAAAAGTTTTTCCTCAACTTTATAGTGTATACAAACTTCACTATGCACCGAAAAGAAAAAACAAAATATTTCATTTTTATTTTCACTTCCTTTACATTTGTTTGTTTGATCAATTGCTGTAATGGGAGCTCTCAATAGACAACCGAATAATATATTTAGTATTCCATAACTAAATACTTATGTTAAATATGTTTCATCAGGCACTTGATTAGGCAAAGAACGCTTCAAATTATAATCTTATTTAAATCAATCTTAATGAATGGCCTCAATGATGATGACCGCAACTAAGTGCAGCCCAGACACTTACTACCAGATAGTAATAATTTTATCGATTAGCACATAGGTAGCCCCCCACAAAAAATAAATACTAACCGAAAAAACCCACATATGCGCTATTAACCCGAACATTTGTGTGCGTGTTTGGAACTCAATTAAGTCTAACGCATATTTATACACCAGCTTGGTATGAGGATTTGCTCAGCTGCAAACAATTGTTACATTGCAATTACTTTATTGATTGTCCCAAATTTTGTTTAGACGTTTTTTTATGTAAGTTATTACTGTTCATTAGCAGTGGACATTGTGTAATTTGACTTTTTGGCCAAATGTACCAAGCAAAATCCGGAAAATTTTGCCCAAAACCACGTGCTTACTGAAGCATTGCCGCAAAGGTCAAACTAAATGTAATTTCCACACTTTCTATATACGTGTTAGTCAGCCTAGTGCGTTTAGCTTTTGACCAGCAGCTGGCACTTTTGTGGCTGAAAGCAGAGAACACTTAAAAAAAATCATAAAAATTCTGACTGAAATGTGACAAAAAGTTAATTCCGTTCGTTGCTCAGCTTACCGTGACTGGGCTGTATCAGTGGCAGGCCCATTTGCTGCCCGGTATTCGTTGTACATATTTGTAAAATACACAAAAATAATAAAAATACCAAGCACAATTTTACTTTCATATTGGCCACTTGCCAACTTGAACTATATTGCAATTTATATACTAGCAGCGCCAACTGCAGCTCGTAAACACTTAAAAAACTCGCACATTATTTACAAAACAAATATTGTGGCACAACTTTTACCAAGTGCTCATTAAAACAATTCGCGTAAACTAAATACAAATAAATCTAATTTTCATATATGTCAAATGTATATTCAGTTAGGAACACTTTCCGCGCAAACCGCTTAGTTTGAATGTTGGCCGAGAACTGTGCTTAGTTGTAGTCTAAGCCAAAGTTAACCAGCTGTATATAGCATTTAGGCCTTACTCTTTATTTGTTGGTGGTGGTTTGCACGCTGGGGCGCTGTTTGTTTAGCCCGTTTATACGTTGGCTTTGTGTTTTGTCGTTTTTGTGTGCACTCTCTGTTTGGGCCGCTTTGTGCCTGGTCAGTTACCTGTGGCAACAAGCAATCAACAAAATTGCGCGGCAACCAACTTGCAACAAATAAGCCATGCACAAAGCTTTGTTTTATTGTATCAAGTTGTTTTTTTGTTCCTTGTTGTTTTTTATTGTTTACATGACGTATTTTTTTTTGTTTTTAAATCAAGTGCCGTTAGCTTATATTAATTTTATTCATAAAACTAAAATTTAAGCAGATATCAACATTGAAAGCTTTGTTTGGCAGTTAAGAAAAAGCTTTGCAAGCAACATACAAAAGCTAAATGATATGAAACATCTACTCTTGTTTGTTTGATGCGCGTACCAATCCGTATCAAAATCACTTACCTTCACTATATAGCCTCAATAGGTTCAAACGGTTGACAATTTAAGAATTAAAATTATTATTATACTGTGTTTTTTATGAGAAAAGTGCAATATTCGGCATTTTGGTAATGGTACGCTATCGCATTTGACATAAATCTATTAAAATTTATCATTTCGCGAGTTTTAAAACCTCAAATACTACTCATTGGCATTTATTTATTGTTAAGTTAGATCTACATCTAAATCCAATTAAACTATAAGGTAAGTAAGATTAGTCATACAATATGAAACTAATGCTTATCCGTAGCCTAATGGTTGAATTTTTTATAGATGTGCACAGTCTCACATAGGAACTTGGATTAGTAATAACAGAAGTAACATAAATCTTTAAACAAAGAAAAGAAAAGCCAAAAGCTCAACGTTGGGTTTTTATAGTTGGACAAAAATGCTCGATTTGGCAATCAACTGGTGAAGTGAATAGAGCGTTCATACTATAGGAAATCGAAAATGTTATTATAATATAATAAAAAAAATTTGCATTTTGTATTCAATTTGTTGAGTATTCTATGATTAAAAAAATATAGCCCCTAAATCTGACAAATAAATAATTAACCCCAAGAGTTTTTAGACAATATCAAATAATATGTGGTTAGGTAGTCAAATTTCTGTAAACGATTCGGGTGAACTAGCATGCAATACACCTATTCAGAACTATAAATATTTTTTACTGACCTTGACAATGAAGCCATTCCTTCAAAGGCGGATCATAGGCGTATCTCGATTAATAGCTGTTTAAAGAGTATATCCGAATGACTATGTCCTTAATTAATAGTGATTTATTTTGGTAAGTCGCGACTATTTGGTAGCTATCCCAGTGCCAGGGCTGCAACGTGGAATCAAATCACCGGGTCTAAGATGCGAATACGCTACCACTACGCGAGGTTCACTTTTTTTAGAAAAGATAAATATATAGATACATAGAAAATATATAAAATATGTAAAGTATATAGAAAATATGTAAAAAAAAGCATAAAATATATTTTAAATAATATATAGAAATTATATAACAACCCTTTGCGTGGTAGAACAAGGGTGAGCAGAGCAAGAACTGTAATGGGAGAAATTTAAAAAAAAAAAGGTTATTCTGTGACTGAGATTATCCTACTAACTATTAGACCATTGTATTCGATCTTCACTCCTTATGTGTGGTGAAATATAAACTTTCCTAACTTTCGAACTGCAATGCAGAAATGCTTATTTTCAACAAAATGTATAGATTGTAACATTGAAATCTTTTTAGCCAGAATTTTGCAAAAAAAAATACTTCTATATTCTTAATCTAAGTCTATGTTGCTGCAGATTGCAAAGCCTTGTCAACTGTAGTAACATTTGTTGTGAAAAAATAATAGCAATTTTTAACAATAATAGCAAATTTTAATATTAATACTTTTTTCTTGCAAAGAAAATTTCCTAACTGACCATGAAATCGTTAATTATACTCTATAGCTGTAAGGTATAAAGGGTATATAGATTTACATAGAATGCATGTCATCGTAAGAAGAAAGCGCTTTTCATAAGCTACTGAGTCTGGTGCATCCGCCCGTATGGTGACCTAGATTTCCGAGACCATAAAAATGTAACAACTACAGTGAGCGAATTATAACATCTGAGACGCATTTTCGGCATAGTAATGATTGGCGCCCACATAAGTGTCTTAAAAATAAGTAGTACGAAAGTTCTTGTCATATACGTAAAAATAACACAATTTCTTTCCTGTAAACTCTACGTTATTATTAAGGCAAATGGCCTTCAATCGAACAATTAACATAATACGACGATAAATGGCGTTCAATTAAGTAATATTTGGCGTACTCTGCTAAATCCCAGAAGATTGAAATCCCTGAAATTGAATATTGAAACTGCTTTCAAATACCTTTTCTAAGTCGATTTAAGGGAGTTACCAATTTCATCAAAATCGGCAGAGAATTTTTTTTATAATTTTGCGGCTAAACATAAGTAATCCAATTATATAGTTTTTGTAACAGACTGTACTTTTTTCAAGGTTAAAAATACAGAGTATTCTTTTGTCGAACACTGTTTCGACTGTCTTAAACTTGTGTTAATTTCCAATGATTTGCATTATAGTTATATAATTAAAAATTTATTATTGTCAAAAACTAAACACATTTGTGTTTTTATAATTTTTCACTTTAGTAAAACTAACTAAACTAAACCAGACTATTTAACAAAATGTCCAAACCACGAAACTTTCTTTTACTTCTAAGCGTACTATTTTGCTTAAGCAATTTACCCACGTTATTAGCGGATGTGGAGCAGACCACTTCAAAGTCTGACATCATTTCTGTAACTCCGCTGAAGGACATATGCGCCTGCACAGGCTCCTCGACCTGCTCATGCTGCATTAATTTGGCAATAAGAGCATTGAAGTTTGACAAGTCGCGTAAGTAGCTTCTTCCATACGATACGCCTAATATATTGATTATATACATTTTGGCAGTTTGTTCGACATTTCAACTCACCTCGACTAGTAGCACTTGGCTTTTAGTTAGCACTTTGGACGGCAATGAGGTTGTCAAGTACACCATTGATTCTAGATCGAAACCCACTTATTGCCTACCCTTGCTTTTACCAATACCACTGCTGGATCTATGCCTCAAACTGCATGACATGACAGTTTTGAGTCTAACTAGCATCAGGATTTGCTCGACTCTCTATATAAATTTTGGGAAAAAACAAATCTTTTCCTATGCCTTTCCCTGCGTCAGACTGGGCGCTTGGAATTAGTTTCATAGACTGAACAACTGAGTTTTGTTCGCTTGGAAATTGTGTTGGCATAATTAATAAATCCCTTATGAAACTAAGTACAAATACCTAACTCTGTTGATTTAGTGGAAGGAGTTGAGCTCAAAAACTAGTTTTGTAACATTCGGAATGCACGACGGCACAAACTCGTTTGGTCGACTTGTAATTGTTATTTATGATAATAGTATTTTCGAATGCAGTGCCGAATTAGATCAAAATCGTTTGACTATATCATTTAGGTCCGCAGAGACAAATAGGTCAAAGAATTTATTTTTCATGTTGAATTTGATGAAAATCGTTTGACTTGTGCTCATGGTATTGATAAATAATAATGTCTGCTGCAAGTTGGGTAAAATTTTTTTTAATTCTTTTGTTTTTGGGGAATATAATAACATTTGCTGCTGGTAAAATAAATAAGACTTGGGGTGTTAATATACACATAACATTTATGCAAGCAAAATTGCCTAACTGACCATGAAATTGTCAATTATACCCACTAAATGTAAGGTATAAAGGATACAACAGATATATGTAATGGCAAGAACAAGGCGTGGCAGACCCAAAGTGCTTTATACCAAAATGCTTTTCTTCACATCGGGTAGCCACTAGTCCGCCTGTTTGTCCCTATGATCAACTAGATTAGCGAACTATACGACCATAAAGCCAGCAAACTATACCATTTTCATTGCAAACTACGAGGGTTGCCTTTTATATTTCGGGTTAGGCCAACTCTATTGTTGCAATCTAGCAACTGACAGCTCTATCGTAAGGTTTGATATTTTTGAGGTTCGAACGTACTCAGAACGTTTTGCTAAAATTGGAATTAAATCCTGAACATTTTCGTGCGATTGTTTTTTACAAATTTACTTCAACAACTGTGCATGGATGGATTTAATTCAATTTTTGGTGATGATATATGTATGGTGAATTCAATGGATGTCGTACTTCACTCCAAGACGAATTTCGTGGAGGTCGTTCAAAATCAGTTGTTGCTCCGGAAACCGTTGATTCTGCGCGCAAACTAATATTGCAAGAACTTCATGTAACCTATCGTGAGATTGGAACAACCTTACACATTAGTGGAACCAGCATACATTCAATATTGTATGAACATTTGAGATGCAAAAACATTGGTGGAACCAGCATACATTCAATATTGTATGAACATTTGAGGTGCAAAACCCATACAATTTGTAAATCGCTCAAAAAAAGGCTCGTGTCGACTGATCGAAAGAAATCCCCCAAAAAAATATGATTGCCTTGCTTCGAAATCACGTCCTAACAGGGAATGAATCATGTATTTACGCGTCTGAGACCGAAAGTAAATAACAGTCGACTGTATGGGTGTTTCAAGAAGGCCAAATTCAACAAAAGTTTCCAAACTGGACAAAAAACTGGACATGCCGCAACCGTACCAGTAGAACAATTCAGAACAGTCAATTCGCTATACAATCACAACCATTTGTTTGCCAGTTGTCTTTCAAGAAGTCAGGAAAACCAATCTCCGAAAACGGTTCCCATTTTACCAAGACAATGCGAGACCTGACACATTGGCCCAAACAACTGCACTTTCGAGCACTCAAAACAACGATTTGATGAGTCATCTGCCATATACGCCGGACTTGGCACCAAATCACTTCTTTTTATTGCTGTAGCTAAAGGGTATAGATAGTAATTTAGAATATATACAATAAATAAAAACAATAAAGCTATTTTCAATAATTAATATTAAGTTTTAATTTCTAATCCCGAAATATAAAAGGCAACCTACAATATTTAGCGGTCAATGAAGTAAGTCGTATCATATCGGTCATCGATGTTCCATGTTCCATTCCCTGCATAATTTTTGTAAGAAATAGCACCAACTCTACATTTTTACAAAAAGGAAAAAAAAAGTACAGTGTATACTTCTGTCGGGCACCGCCACGACTGTATTATATTTTCTTAATTACATTATTTTCCAAAGTTATTATATAATCAAAAAAATATCTATGCTTACAATTTATCTTACAGTTTAATAGCTTACAGTCCCTAAATAACACCACTACACCAAACTATTTACTAAAATGCCCAAACTACAAGACTTGGGTTTAGTACTAGCTATACTACTTTGCCTAGGCAGTTTGTCCCTATTAACAGCTGACAGTGCCAATGAGGCTGAACAAATCAAAGTAAATCAGCTAAATCCCATATGTAGCTGTTCCGATAGCTACACTTGCTTATGTTCCATAAGCTTGACAATAGAACCAATGAATATTAAAAAGACAAGTGAGTATTTCTTGCATACAATTCGATTTATATCTTAACTCATGTACTTTTTGGCAGTTTCCTTAACATATCAGATCAACACCTCAAATGCCACTTGGCATATCATTAGCAGTGTAAACGGCAATTTGGTTAGCTTGCACACCTTTGACGTTAAAACGCCGCCCAATTACTGCCTTCACTTAGCTGCACCGACATCAGATTTGGAGATATGTCTTAAATTGCATAATATCGAAGCTCTAGGAGCAACTTTAGTAAAAATCTGCTCAACGCTCATTGTTAACTTTTCCGAAAAACAAATCTTTGCATCTGCATTTCCTTGTAGCATACTGGGCAGTTATGATAATCCCATTGAATAAGCTAAAGCAGCTGAGTTTTGTTGTCCAGGTATTTTAATTTGCAAAAATAATAAAACACAAATTTAGTACAAATTCATAAAAGTCTTGGATCAATGGATGGAAATGAACTGAAACTGTAAATTAGATTGTTAAGCATTAACGATTTACCTTAGCATAGCCCCAATAGGACAAATGTGGCTTAAACCAAAGTCAGTCCAGCAATAAACTGTAAATTTTGTTGCAGACGGCTCACTGGTATTTATAATCTATTTTCCTGGACGCCTCGGCACGCTCACTTGCCAATTCCGCGTACAGTGTAGCAATGTCCACCAGCAACACTATCATCCGCTGTTGCCGAATAAGCCAGCCGCTATGGCTTGCAGTTGGTTTACCGGCTCATACTTGCGTCCCGCACTCAACGTTCAAAACCACCAATTGAACTCTGTTTGGACAAACTAACATTTACTGTTTGAATAATTAACCTACTAAACTGATTCCGATTTAGCAATTGGTCGGCCTTATATAGGCTCGTAAGTGAAGCCAAATACTAAAATTCCCGCCCAAAGACACTATCAAAATCTACACGTACCCCACACAATATAATATAACAATCCAAAGCAGTATTCGCGCATCCTCCGAAACCGTTTTTGCGTACCTGTGTTGCTCGAAGTGCAGAAGTTGCGCTTTCTCCAAGCGGTCATTGAGCGCATAGTGAAGGGAACTGCGTTGTGAAGTGGCAATTCGCGTTCTCACACTACCCAATGGCTTTGGTGAAAATCAATAAATATATAAAACAGCAAGTCTACAGTTTAGATGAACCTAAAAAGCTGTTTGAACTCGCGCCAACCGCATGCTGTCGAGTGATGTAGCATTTTACTTTCTAGAGGCATCAGCTTTAGCGTTGCCACCTGCGCATGCATGCCTCTCAAAGCTCTTGGCAACTGTTGCCATTTGAATTTCTATAACAAAAAGTTGAAAATGCATAGTCTATATTTTCAAAAGTTAAAATAAATTCGTTTTCTTGCCGCTTCATGCCTCATAGATTCATATGCTTCAATCCGAAAGGCGGAGTCTTTAATTAATTGAGATTTCCGTAGATAAATAGCGCCTATTTATTTGCTGGATATGCCACTTCTAGACAAATACACGAGTTCTGCAGGCGAATGCGCTACCCTTACGCTAACGCAGCCCACAAATGACATAGCTCGCTACAAAAAAAAAGGAATTTGTTAAGATATTTCATATAAGCATAAGAGAGTTTTTAAATGTGCCCACTTTATCAAAATGGAGCATTTTTTATATTACAATACCAGGTTCTAATAGTCAGTCGATTTTGCTTAAATGATTTCAAATCAAAATATCTTACAAGTTTATTTAGACTTTGCAAGTTTTTTGAAAAGTTTTGTCGGTTGATTTAGTTCTTATAGGAAAAAGAGGTAAATAAAATTTACACAAATAACTATTACTTAAGAAAAATTACAGATTTTTAAAGGAACCCTATATTTTCATCGCCTATCGCCTTCGATATAACGAGCAAGAACTTGGTGAACCAGCAATCAGTAAGGTCATCAAGCTCAAGCAACTGCAGTGGGCTGGTCATGTGCAAAGAATGCACCAAAGTAGCCCAATTAGAAAAGTCTTTCAAAAGACACCCGAAGGAAGAAGGAGAGGTCGTTCAAATGTTCCTTGGACAAGCGAACTGCAGAGCGTCTTGGAAAAACAAACTGGAGAACTCTACATCGTCCACAATGAAGGAGTTATCAAGGGAAGGCCAAGATTCAACTAGGATCATCATGCAACTAATGATGATGATATTTTTAGCTCATATTGTTTTTTTGTTGCAATATTGGAGTGGACAATCATATACTCCTATATACATATATATAGAAGTACAGGTCGTTCAAATGTTCCTTGGATAAACAAACAAACTGCAGAGCGCCTTAGAAAAAGAAACTGGAGAATTCTAGCCCTACAACAATGGACGAGTTTTGAAGGGGAGGTTATTTTTAGCTTATATTATTTTTTCTTTTGTAATGTTTGACATTTGTGTGGAAAATCCGATACTTATTATTTTACAATTAAACCAAAACATTGTTAGATTACGATAAACAGTGCAACAATAAGCTGCCAACAGATGTACCTTTCATAGAGTATAGGAATAACATAAATTTAATTACATCTCATGAAACGGCAATTATGTTGCTAATAATTCACCTAAAACAAGTTCCGCATTGTTGGAAAAAAAATCCCCTCTTTAGAATAATACATTATGTTTGTTTTTTTTTTAAATTTTATGCTTGCCTCATTAATCACAGAAAAAATCGAATTATTGATAATCTTTTAGGCGTTCTACGTCTAAAAAGCCCAAAGCGAAACAACTTAAAGGTCGCTTAGCTCTCTGCGGCCTATCGATTGTGGAAACAAAGTAGGTCCAAGTTCATGGTTCCATGTGCTACTTTATGTCACTTATTGATGTCATTACAGCTTCGAGTTGTATAGACGCTCATCAAGAATTCCATTAATTAGCATGACTAAAGTTTTATGCTTTTATACGAGAAAATGCTAAGCCGCCATCTACAGTCAAACATATAAACGTATTTGACGTGTCTACAAACATCTGTCATATACAAGTTAAATGCACTTGCCAACTACTTAATTATATCTTAATTTAGAAAAAAAAAATTAACAACAATTGGTCACTGCTGGCAAGCTTTAAGTTGTCTGGTTTAAACAAAACGACCTCTAATAAACGCAGAAATCAGACAAGTTTAAAAAAAAAAATAAAATTACAATAATAAAAATATGAATTATGTTTATTAAATAAATTTGCAGTTTCGTTTTTTAGCGTTTTATATTGGTAACTTGTTATGAGCAGGCATATAGCAAGCCCGCAAAAAAAAACACACACACTATGGGCATAACAACAAACGAATCCATCTAGATTGGAAAAAAGTATACGCCTGAAATCTTGAAAAGGTCAGCTGATATTACGCAACAGCAAACTTGTCCAGGCACAATTTATATGCTAAATTTACGTAATACGAAACACCTTAACCTGGTCTTCTTTGAGGAAGCAGTTTAAACTTGTTGATCATAGAGGTATGTGTTAATAATTGCCGCTTAAATCGGAAACCAGTTTAAAAGCATATAAAATGGCCTTGACGTTGACATAAAAACAAAATAGATATCTAGAACTTTTATTTACATTTTTCATTAATAGAACACATCATTTTGTTATTTTAGAAATAAAATACTTTGTTGTGCTTAACCGGCAGAGGATTTCAGTGCACTGGGGCTCAGTTTGCGGTTCTTAATTTGATAACGCGCCTTATAACCATCCTTATCGGCTGTGTACATGGTTATGGTCTCAGTGTCGGTTTTCTCATCGACTGAAGAGTAGGTACCCATGACGACGAGCTCTTCTTTATCGGTGCCGGGGTTCATGATGACACCCATTTCCTCACGTTTGCTGCCATTGGGCTCATCGATGCTGCATGAGGTAACAATCAATGATTAGCATAATGTTGTCGATTACAAAGTCGGTTTAAAGTTGGTATTGCAAAAAAAGTATAGGGTTGCGCAGCAATAAGTCAGGAATATAATCGTTAAGTGCATAACAGTGTCTTGACTGATTTTAATGTTTAAAATGTCAAAACTTTAGCTGATAAATTAGTGACGTGATATCGAAATTTTAAAACTGTCATATGAATGTTTACTTTAAGGCGTCGAAAAATTGCGAGATATTGGAAATGCTAAAATAATAGATTATTATAAAAGTCTGGATATAATGACCCCTATGCAGATCTAACAAAAACTCGCACATCAATTTTCCTCGTTACAACTTAATATTTCTTAATTCGAAGATTGTTTAATTATAGAACCAACTGAACTTAAAATTGTACACAAATATTAAAAAAAAAAAAAAACAAATTATTCATAAATAAAAAATTTTAAACGCTACATAACTTAAAAACGGTCAAATTAATGACATAAATTAAAATGTATTCCTGTCGAATTGACGTTTGTTAGCTCAAATACAGCCAAATAGACAAGTAGTAATCCATTTAATTTAATTAAAATTCACAGCGTGAATTTTTCAAAAAAAAATATATAATTATATATTATATGAGATAATGAAACAAAAAAGACATCAACTAGTGAAAATAATTGTGAATTTTTGTCTTCGACGACAAGAACTTGTTTGAAGACCTGTGTCCCACTGCAAATATCTGTACAATAAATGCTTCAAAAATAATAAAGTTAGCTATAAGTCTGACATTTTTATTTCCATATCAATGGTTTTCGATTTGTTCAACACATTTGACACTTTAAAGTTATTTGATAGAGTATAGTAAGTACGCCTACAAATAAACTTAGACTCAACCTGCATACAGCTAACAGGTGCTATGAACAAAATCAAACTAAAAGAACTACTAGAGAACTTTTATACTTTAAAAAATTAAAAATTCTGATGCGCTGATAAAAATTATGTAAATTTCTAACAGTTACTCACTTTTAAAAATAAAAATGTTGTAATAAGCATGAATAACAATTTCGCTTCTGATGTAAAAAAAAAAAACATCCAAGTTCTGCATATTTCGATTCTATAAACGATGGCCATGCGAACTTTATATGCATGGGACCAGTAAAGCTATCTTGCAGCATCTGAATACCTTTTGAATTATGTATAATTCTTCAGCTAAAAATTCTTTTTCAAGCAGCGCCCTTTTTAAATAGCGACTTCTCTAACTTTTTTAATAAGAACGACAATTTTTTTTCTTAGTGTTTAAAAATGAATATAATCCAACTAGAATTACAACGTGCAGCTAATCTTAAGATTTTTTAATATAAAACATTTTTATATTCTTTTTAAAGCATAAAGAAAATTCGGGGCCTATGCGTTTCATTTCAAAGTTTCCCTTGAGGATTTTTATAAGAAACATTTGGCTGACCTTAAGATACAATTACAAAAATTCATTTGAAAGTTCCTCTTGAGGAATTTTGTAGAAAATATGGGGCAGACTTTAAAATACTATTACAGATAAACTTTTAATAGGGTTAGTTTCCAAATACTAATAAATATTGTTCACCAAAGATTGGTTTTTAAATTATAACTATAGGTATCATCTATGAAATTGAAAACAAATAGAATTGTGTAGTTGTGAAGTCCAGAACGAGGTGCTTAAAAAATTGATTAACTCTGCGCATGGTTTTTTCTAATACGCTCTCTTACAGATATCGACAGAAATATTTTTTAGAAAATTAATTACTTTTCAGCTCTAAAATTGTTCTAAGATGTTAAATATAAGCTATATAGATATATACAAATCTAAGCTGTATAGATTATTTGAGTTTTAAAATTAAAAAGAAAACTGCGATAAGAACTTTGATTTAAAAAGCAACTTCTTTACTTGATCTCAAGATCAATGCCCTTAGGGCCAAAGGCCTCAATATCTTTTATTTGTATATCTTGAGATGTTGCCTCAAAAGCTTCTTCTCAACTTGATCTTGAACTGCTGTTAAAGTCAAAGGCTCCTAACATCTTATATTTGCATATTTTAATACAAATAAGACGTGGGAGACCAAATTGCTGCAAGTAAGTTTCACAACTCTGAACTTTTACTTGAAACCCTAATTTCAGAGTTTTTCACTTCCGGAACAACAAAGTTACTCTGAGTACTCTATTCGAAAATAGCCACATTACCAGACGTTGGTTTTTTCCTAGTTGTACCGTCTTGCCTAAGCAACTTGTGCTTGAATTTGTTGACAGCTTTGTCTCTATGATTCACAAAATATTTTGGAGTGTACACTTTTATTTCAATTCAACATGGTGAAAACCCACTTGGATTAGCTGTACCACTTTAAATCGGAACACCTTTGTCGTAAAAAAACCCCACGCACGTACTACGGGCATTTCTAGGTAATCCCAATACAGTGGGCTATGTACCATAAACTGCAAACACGATTATTTACTTTTTTTGTTTTAGTATTTGGATCTTGTTTGCATTTGATGTATTTATCCACTTTATCCAGGGAAATTCCGAAACGATAATTTGTGTACGAATTCATTTTTGAGTGTTTTGCAGGTACATTTTGTTGGCACGAAAATCATATTGCACTAACTAAATTTGAGCAATTGAATACTTTTTAAGAGAAATTTTTCAAAACTTCTACGATTTTTGCATTTCGAAGAAAATTGCGTATAAACAAAGCCATGATTTGGCTAGCGACAAAAGTAAAAAACTCTTCAAAAAAATTTTGATAATATATGCCAAAAGCTTTAAAGAAAAAATTTTTAAAAAATTTGGCAACACCAAGCATAGAATCCGTCCTTACTAGGAGTAGTTCGCTTTTATAAACTCTACACACGTTTTCTACACAAAACTGCCATTTTGTAGACTTACTTGAAACGATAGCCCTCCTTTGTGGGAGCAAAATCGTAGTGTTCCGCCATAATGGTGGGGAAGATGTAATCCAAAAAGCCCGCTGAGCTTGTGGCAGCCAGAACGGCAATGACAGCAGTCAATAGAAGCTATAAAAAAATTATAAAAGATATGGAATGTGTTACAATTTAAATTTAAATCGATCAACTTAATTTTAATTGCTTTGTAATTAACAGCTGGCGTGAGATAATATATATATTTCAGCATTATAGCCAAGTTACTACTTGCTGCTATTAAGCCGGGCTAACAGTGCGAACTACATTAGCCTGGATACACATAAAGCCGTTCGGACACCTACCAACTTCGCCGCAGCCATGTTGATGCGCGTTGAGATGTCTAAGTGAGACTGATACGTTAAGTTCGCAAAGCTTTAAAAGCAAATCTTTTCGCAGCATCTGCAAAGAATTTTTCTACTGGCGTCAGAGCAGCACGATGACGGCTAGCATCTCTCGAAACTCTGTATTGATGGCTGGGGAGCTTGCATAATATTATAACTATACGATGTAGCATATAATACAAAAGTTATATTACGTTTGTGCAGGCCAAAAATGTATGTAACACTGAGAAGAAAAAGCCTTAGACCCCTAAAGTTACTTGAGAAATTATTAGAGTAACTAGAGAAGTCGATATGGCCATGTCCGACTGTCTAACTGTATCGGACACGTAGATCTTAAAGTTAGGTAATGCTAGATTAACCAACTTTTCGGGAAAAACTTGTTATCGAAACGGATGCACATTTATTTTATTTTTTTTTTTTTTTTAATATTGAAGATACATGGTACAGCGCTTCGAAAGTTTGAAATAAAACATATAATTTGGTTGATTATATAAAATTATATTTTTGATTATAATAAAAAAAAAAAGGGAAAGGAGCCTCGTTAGCGTTGTGATAGCATAGTCGCCTCTAAGCCCGAAGGCTGGTGCTCCGATTCCATCCGGCAGCAGTGGAACTATTAGATTTTATGTAAAGAGGCATGTGACATTGTTGTCTTAAAATCAAGGTGAATATGCCACCCGAGTGTTCAATGCGCCAATTAACGCGCCTCAGAAACATCAGCCGAAGCTCATTTTTCATTGATCCAAATACGGAATGCATACTGTCGGCTGTGCTTTTTCCCCTTGGTTTGGAGCGAAATGTATCTATCACTTCATCTGTTTTATGGCTAAAAGCAGCCGATTGATAACGTAACTCAACGTGGAGCCAACATAAATCTACACGCGATTTGGTTGTCAATCAGCAGCCACCACGATACTTCCACTAGGGGCCGAACTCAATCTGGTCCCGAATAGAAGGCTTTGTTTTGGCTATAAACTGTAGGTCCCTCTTGTCTTCGAACAGTTATTAATAGAGATATCTCCATGCGACATCTCTTTTGGAGCGATGACTATAGTCAATGGTATTCAACTAATTTTTTTAAATGTATTCTCATAAGGAAGTTTATTTTAAAAATTCGTTCAGATTTTTAGTATATCATTTGATTTTCAAGCTATATTAAACATATTTCTGGTTGTTTAAGTATTCCAACTAGCGTTGAATTTGACCAAAATCGGTTGACAATAATATAGAGCTCTATATAAGGCAAATCGGGAAAACTGCATTTTTGGGCAAGATTTTTATATTTTGACCCAATAGTAACTTAAAAGCTCTTTAGGCTTCTCAAGTCTTATACCAAAATCGATTGACAATATCATAATGTTTCCTTAGGGAAATTTGTTAAAAATCTGATTTTTTTCACAAAGTATCGTAATTTTAAACAAATCATAATGAGTCAACCCATTAAACTAAAGCAATATGACTGATACAATCACAAAAGAGTGCTACAGAGTATACCAAATTCACCAGGCCGCGACTTTATTTTCTATTTAGTATTATTTTAAGTTAAACCGGTTCATGTTACGACTAATGCGCGCATGCGCGTTCAAAATTAAGGCATTCCGTAGAGTTTTGGAGTAAGCTTCTGGCTGCTACGATAAGTCAGATTTATATGCATAACTTAATGCCTGGGGTTACCCCCGATTGATAGTATTTACTGTTTTAAGGGTATTACTATCCAAAAATAAGGCGTAGCGGTGTCATCATTAAAATTCAATTAATTGCATGGATCTAAATTGGTTTGACAAGTTTCAGCTTCAACCGGCTAACCTTGATCTTAGCATAAGCTGTTATCTTGCTAATAGATGCTACATGACCACAAATACTAGTTGCATATTATACAACTTTTTAAAAATTTTTAACCAAAAAGGTAAGAGTAATCATCATACTTTAGTTGATCTGAAATTTAGTGCGTTCAAAAAAAATTTGCGTAAACTAGTTTAAGTTAACTATCACAAACAAAATTTCATGCAAATTTATAAAGTATTTGTCTAGCATTCGTTATGCAGTTTAAAATGCCATTTTTTATGGAATGTGTTTTATAACAATTTTCGTTTTTTTTTTTTTTTTTTTTTTGAGATTTTTGGCAATAAGCTGCGTGGGCGCAAGACCTTCATCGAAGTGTTAAAAATCAAATAATTTGTCTCATAAAAATGCTTTGCTGGTATATGACAAAGTAGACAAAAAAAACCCCAAAATTCCAGTTTAATATCATTACGTGGAGACAATTAGTCATTATTTTTAGGATTGTAGGAATGCGGCTCAAATCTGCCAGTTTTATTCCGGCTTGTGATTACTCATAGCGTTTATCGGCATTACATTCAACATAAATCTAATGAATAACTAAAACGTTTTTATTTACTTGGCATACTTTTAGGCTTTAAATTTTACTTTGTGACTTTTTATATTTGCTTTTAAAAACAGAATTTCTTGTGCAGCTTGATTGAGTTCACTTTTCGATTTTAATTAAGTCTGTGAAAAGCGCTTAATAAATCAAATAATATAAAATCGAGCTGCTTGTTTTTCATTCGACAAAGTCCTTTACTTTTTTAAAAAAATTCTCAATATCGTCAATCAAAAATTAATTTAATCAATATTGGCTTAAAATATATGAACTTTGCTATGGGATTGCAGCTTCCTTATAACTGTGCAACATTTTAGCTTTTAAAAATAACTTATAAATTATATAACCGACTCTGTAAGAAAAACAAAGTACTAGCAATAAAAGCAGCAAATTTTCAATAATCTGAAGAAAACGCAGACCGTCTCGAACTATATATCTTTCCATCCGAGATTTCGCGAAGCATCTGCGTAAAGTATTCACAAAAATCAACTATAAACAATTAATCGATACAAATTTGCAAACTAGCTTGGAAATCGAATTTGAGTTCCATTATAATCCGTGTAATATTTTTGAAACTATGAAAGATCAAATTACAGACCAAATATTACGAATCATAGTCAATGAGCCCTTTTAAGTTAGATACTTGCATTACACTTGCATTCATAACTATATACAACTTTCTTTTTCAAAGAATGAAATAAATTTATATACAACTTTCAACTTACCATACAATATGACAACCGTTTAGTATTTACTTTACCAGATATCAGGTCAACGACGAGAAGACTGAAAAGGGGAAAGATAAATTTATCACCATCACTTTAACACAAAAATTGTTTTAATTAGAAAAACTATATTTCTTAATTTTTAAAGACTGTAAATTAGACAATATAAAAAAGAAACCAATCATTTTCAAATAATTAACGTATATTGCGGCAACGGCTTGAATTTGTAACAAAAGCTTTTAATGCGCCATCTAGCGATTTTATTATTTTTTCGAAGATGCGGCGCCATCTAGCGTTTGAGTCATGCTGCTAAGCTCTCACATGAATGTTTCAAACTTGTATCATCCGTTTACTTTTCAAATGCAAAAAATATGCACAGCGCTGAGCCCTATTTTCTCAAATATAGTAATTCGGCTACGATTTGATGCATTTTAAGTTTTAAGAGAAAACAACTTATAAGTCTGGTTACACTTACACGAATCACATTTATAATATCTTGCCATAACTATCTGTTTGTTTGTTTAGGTCGTCGCTGAACTCTAGTAAATTAAATAGGGTCCTGCAGCCAAATCCGAACGGCATTATTTTGAATTTATAGAATTTCTTTGATAATAACCTTAAATTACTTACTTAAGATGGCCATTGCAACACGGAATACAGCCGACAATTCCATAATCGTTTAATTCCATAACATTAGGTGAAAAAGTGCACAATATAATTTGTTTTGTATGCAAACTCAAGAATCTAATAATATTCTTAAAGTAAGTCTGATTTTCTGTTTAGTTAGAATAATATAGAGAGTTGGATATACATTTTGTGGTTTCGAAAAGTAAACACAAAATTAAGTTAATGTTAAGAGTTATCACAGGACTCGATACTTGCGCGAAAATTTTTTGTGACATCTTAAATTATGTAGTACGAGAAAGTAATTGACTTCCCCAGACCAATTGACGCAACTGATGGTAATATAATTTTACAGTAGTTACATGAGCACTTCGAGTGAAAAATCTCATAAAAGCCCACGTGAACCATTACTGTAAGACTCGTTTTAAAGATAATGTAATGGAATTTATTCGAAAAACTACAATTAAAGCCGCGTATTGCTGGAAAATCGAACAGAAATTGATGATTTAACAATATGACAACTATCGGACCCATATGGAGGCTAGAGTAAAAATTAGCTGGTAGCACTCAAGTGAAAGGTCTTTCCGCAACAGCTGAATTCTTCTTGCTAGTTCGGACTATATGATGGATGATAAAGGACTTTTGTGGTCTTTTTAAAAAATAAAAGAATTTTTTTAAACACAAAAAACGGACCAACACAATTGTACAAATGACAACTATCGGATAAAAGTAACTTGGAAACATTAAAGTGAAAGGTCCTACCATAAACGCTGAATTCTTCAGCGCTTCCAAAAAATCTTCGTACAGACCGTAGCCCATGTGCTAATCCTCGAATTCCGACTCTTTATTCTTCTCCTCCTTATTGGCATCCTTCTTGTCACCACCGGCAAAAATAAACTTTACCAAAAAATATGTTTCAGGAAGCCATGTTCGGAACTGTTTTGGGCGAAATGCGCCGCGGGTAACATAACTACTTTTCATAGGGCATACGAATTTATGCTTGCATTCACTTATTTTGTTTTTAAATTTTATCATGATTATAAGAACCAAACTTTAAAATTTCATCAAAACAATGTGTAAATGCTGCGTCACATGAATAGCACGAAAATGACGTAAAATATATTCTCTTATTTTTACCATTAAATTTAATATACCTAGGCATGCATCATATCACATTAAATTACCAAAACTTAATGAAATCGTTAATATTTAATTACACGCTTGGTATGTGCAAAATTTGGCTAACAAAATATTTGCGCTTTAACGCATAACTTCACAGTTTTGTGACTTACGCTCCCGGAACAGCAGTGTTGCTACCTCAAACTATTTACCAATATGCCCAAACTACAAGAACTTGGCTTAATCCTGGGTACGCTGCTATGCCTAGGCAGCTTGCCCTTGGCCTTAGCGGCTGATAGCGACATAAATTTGGGCATCATTTCGGTTTCCTCGCCGGACAATATGTGCACTTGCTCACTTACCCTAAGCTGCAATTGCTGCCAGAGTGTGATGGTTAATGCCATGAGTATGAACAAGACGCGTAAGTAATACAAATGGCTTACAAAAAAAAAATTTCAAAAAATTGGCTAAAATATTTTTTCAACAGTCTGCATGACATTTAAGCTAAACATTTTAAGCACATCTGTGGACATTACCGTGACCATGGATGGCACACAGGTCTCCAAGTTTACCATCAGTGCCAAATCGCCACCCACTTACTGCTTACCCGTATTTTCACCGCTCATACCGGTGGGCATGTGCATCAAGCTGCATGATATCAAACTTATAGGTCTGACCGGCATACAGATCTGCTCGACATTCTATACCAGCGTGACGGACAATCAAATCTTTGCCTATGCCTTTCCTTGCGTCAAATTGACCACTAAAGGCATAGCCATGGTCTAAAACTCGAGCTTTTGTAATACACAGAGAGCATTAAAGACACAGCATTTTGTTCGTTTAGATTTTGTTTATTTTCGCTTCTCGTAGTAGTTGATATCGAAGTTGCAGCAAGCCTTATATAAGTTATAGCGCAGAGTACTCTCTATGTAGTGTAAATATGTTTATAGTTAGACAGCTATATACAAAAGTTGCAAGTTATATTAGCAGCTTGTAGCTTAAGTCTAGAGTTGCTATATAGTTTGAGAAAATTATGCTTTTTTTTATTATTTTTCGAGTTTTTTTGCATAGATATTTTTAATAATATAGAGCTGTGGCATTTAAAGAACATAAATTTTAAAACAAAGTTAAAATAAAATAAACAAAAAAAACTAATGCATATAAAATAAAATGGCAAGTCCTGTAGAGGAGCACGCCTATATTACAATTAAAAGAGCACTAGACGCTGCTTATGTTGAGCGTCTAGTTTTGCTTAACCCGTCATGCCTGAACCCCTGTATGAAGGACTGTAGGTCATACCTTCAAAAACAATTTACAAAACTTACAACTGAAGATCACACAAAGGACTGCTAAACTTAAAACTAAAAGGTTGTTCTTACAATGCTCGAGTTCATTTGTAGTTCAACTGCGTAGATCATGGTGTAGTAATAAGGTGAGGTTGTGAGAGCGTTGCTCTCTCTCTCTCTCTCTCGCTATACAGTAAGAGACAGCTCTATTACCCAAAATCACCTTATTATTACAACATCATTGATATCGCTTATTTTGTTTAGACGAGAGAGTGTTATTTTAAATAGAGTCTTAGAGTCTAGACTAACTATGGATGGTGCATGCTTGCAACAACGCCGCTGCCACGCCAAATTCCAACTTTCAGTTTCAAGAGCAGTACTTCCAGCCGTCATCCTTCGTGCTCAATTATTGCCCGACACATCGCTCACAATCGCCTTGCACATGACCATCCTGACTCCGGCTAGGAAGTCTGTTAGGTAACATCATGTGGGTCGTGGCGGTGCCGCTGCCTTACGTGCTGTGCTGCTAATGGCTGTTGTACCAGGTGGCGGCGGGGGCGCGCTGCGCATGCGCGGCACAGGCTTTCCATCTGTCTGAAGCTGTTGCTGTTGCTGCTTGGTCTTGTTGGCTTCCGGCTGTTTGGCTATAGCTTTTGGTTGCGTCGTTATGACTTTTGGTATGGTGCCCAGACGTTTGGCTTGCATAGCTGCCTTTAATGTTGCCTGCGTTACTATATCAGTTTCGGTGCCTCCTTCCGAGGAGACCGAATCATATGAAGAGGGTGACGGCGAATGATGACGTCTATTGCCCTCATCATCTGCATCGTCCTCATCGTCATCGTCTTCATCGTCATCCTCGTCGTCGTCCTGCTCCTCGATCATGGTGCGAAACTCTTGTATAGAGTCATTAAGCACCCATAATTGTGATAGCAAAGAGAGATCCAATTGACGCAGCCCATACTGTAAAGAAGGTGAAATTTTTGAATACAGGCAGCTAATTTAAGTATCTACCTGTTGAATCTATTTTAAAGATGGATGTTGAAATTTATGGAAGAGAAAAGTTGATACACTTAGGTAGCATAATGCATGATCCGCCGGCTTGATTTTAAAACTAGCGTTGTCGTAGATAGAATCCCAGTCAGCGAAGGGACAGTCAGTTTATACAAATAAAACTATCGAAGTCACAGGGTGTCGGCTATGTAATGATAGAAACTTATTTATGCTTATGGAATCATAAAGGAAGTAGACGATCTAGTTAGATGTCATTCACTTTGTAAATTTCATCAACACGGAGAAGAGTCTGTTTGTTTTGAAAAATAAAGCGGAGTACAGGGACAATTGAAAGCGACCCAGCCGTGAAAGCAACTAGTGTTCGTCAGATAAGAGCGAATATATTATCGACTCCGCCTATATGCTACAAATGTGTGCAGAATAAACAAAATCATTAAAAACGCAAACGAACACATAAAGATCGGCTTTCTTTTTAGTCCATTCATATTCATAATGCAGTGCGTCACAAGTTCTCGACAGGCACGTCATAACTCGCTTACTAACCCACCAACGCAAATTGGTAGACAACTTTCAAAAACCAAGGCAAGACCGCTTTTGACTTTATTGTTGTTGCGGTTTATGCTGCTCGTTTTTTTTTTTTCCTTATTGCATTGATTGACAGCGCCACCCAACGGCAACAAACAAATTTAAACTGACGCTCAATATCCGCTGCTGCTGGCCACACCCAGAGTTGAGCATAGTGTTCTTTGAAAGCCATAGAAACCAAACCAAACCAAACCAAACCAAATGAAACGAAACGAAACCAAATCAAAACCATATCAAACCACACAGATGCAACGAAATCCAAAACAGCAGTTTTTGCATTTCACCCAAGATTGGGAGATAGACGGAGAGAGGGAGAGATACCGCCGCCGCGGCCACACCACCTCCACAACTTCCAAATGCAGTTTTTCCTGACATCATCTATTTGAACCGACGACTGCCATCAATGACGCTTTGGCGCATTTTGACATTTAACAGTTCAGCGACATTTGCAATACTGGCAGACGGAGGCGTAGCATTGTGGCGCCTCAAACCTAGCGCACAGCATAAAGCAGCCGCCATGTGTTCAACCGCAAAATGTGTTTGCATTAAGTAACTTGACAACACTTTTTGCGGCTTGTTTGATAGCAAACATGGCAAATGGCCATACATAGGCCAGCAGCAACACATTTTGCCCAAGTCTAAACTCCTAAAGTGCATCCATTCGAGCATATGCATATTGCCTTGGCCTGTTTTAAACTGACAAAGCTCTTGTGGTCGAAATGAAAGTTGCCTGCTGTCGAGTAGGAAGGAAAAATCTCATTTGTCAATTAATATCGCCGCATAATATCAAGCTCTAAAGAAAAGCAGCACAACTTTCTGTAGACGCGGCCAGCATTAACCAAATCCGCTGAAACTTACGCCCCTGCTATACTACTAACTGGGCTGCTAATACGTTCCAGCACCAATGGCGCCGCCGGCTTTGGCAATCTGATACGTGGCTTGCTTACCATCATGCCGCTGCGGCCAAGTTTCTTGCCGATCTTGCCAATCCCCCCCCCGGTTCAGCTCTGACTCTCCATACGCATTGTGAGTGAGCGCAATGAATTGGCAGCCGTGGCAGCCGTGCAACGGTTAAGCAGCTGCCTCACTGCCTCGACTGCCCAGCTCAGCTGTCACTTAACATTTAATCCTGACCAGAGGAGCGTCATCGTTGGTTATGACAAACACATCACCGATATTCTAGCTCTTCGCCGTAGGCTGAGTGTTAGCGCGCGCCACGTGACAGCATCGTGAGCGTGAAAGGCCACAAATACTTCAAATCGAAGTGTTCGCTGTATCTTGAAGAAACTGACGCAAAATCTAAGAAATGGTAGCTTTCATTAAGCCTAATATTTAGCAACGATTTTTAGGCACTACAAATGACTTACTCAACTCCTTTTTTTAGCAGATCTCTTATAGAATTTCTTTTCTACAAGTGCCCACATCACATTGCCATATTTTCGAGAGAAAGAAATTTGCGATTTTAACAATATGGTCAAAATTTCTATATCAAAAAGTGGGAAGCCAAGGTTAGCATATATCATTATTTTATAACTAATAACATGCAGATTCTATGATTGAAAGTATGCTCTTATTTTCGTTTTAGCACAATCCCATGCAAAGTAAACTTAGGCCTATTGAAAAGGTTTTTTGTGAATTGTGTATCTAATCCCAGTCAACCTTCGTCAGCTGTTAACACCTTTTTTGTGCATTTTTGCACGACCAGAAAAAAACCTTAGTTGCATTAAACGCCCCCATTCTGCTTTGATTAACACATCAACTGGCAAGCATTATTTTGTGTAGGTCATTTTTGTACTCTTAACTTTGGCAACAGGGGTATATTAACTTTTTGCAAATGAATGTTACATAAAGAAGGCATGGAAACAATCCCAAGGTGAATACAATTTTGTAGAAAATGTATGTTTGGAACTTGAAGATTATAAGGGCTGTGTTATAGGGCTATTTTAAAAAGTTTAAACTTTAGTTGAAAGTGGGCTTCGTCGGTAGCGTACTCGTCTCTCAAACCGAAAAACGCTGGTTTGATTGCCCCCAGTCGAAGTGGAACTGCTCCAGAGTTTATTTAACGTGGCATGTGACATTGCTGTCTTGAGTCTGGTTCAATGCGCCAACTAACGCTCCTCAGAAACAACATCAGCCGAAGCTGATTTTTCTTTGGTACCAATTTGAAATGCATACTGTCGGGTATGCATTTTTGGTCCTAACTCTATCTATCACCTCTTCTGTTTTATGGGTAACAGCACCCGGTTGAGAACGCAATTCTACGTCGATGAATGTCCGAACCCTCTGACAACTTGGAGAAAAACAAATCAGAAGGAAACTGACAAATCGTTTAACGAACTTCGAGCAATTGCTAGGATAGGGTCAGTTGGTAGCATTATCATAAAACTTAAAGCTCCTAGAAGAAGTATGGGTAATTTAATTATCTAGAAAAATGTCCATAAATTATAAACTGTAGGTCACTGTTCTCTTCGAACAGCTATTAGAGACTTATATTCATGCTGCTCCTTTGGACGGCTTCGCAGACTAAGCTTGCAATAAAGATCTCTCAAGATCACGGTTCAATTTTAGGTTTTGTGATACTTACAGTGTATGCAAAAGTTGTCTTCTTGCTTGTTGCTTAATTTGCACTTTTTTCTCAAACAAAAACCACACTACTAACACACTTTACAACACCCACATCAAAAAAAACATCGCCTAGAGTATGTTAATTCGCTCTTAATTGGCATTAGTAGACAAGTTGGCAGCTCGCTGGCGCAAAGTGCATAGCCAATCGATAAGCCCTGACCACCCACATGTCTTACTTCGACTTGTTTTCTCCTTGCCAGCACACTTGCCTCACCATAGATACATTTTTTCACAACAACAAACACAGCGAAAATATCTTAAATGTATATATAATTTTATGCATATGCATTTTCCATATAGCACATTGTATGCTAAATTGCATTTCCGCATTGTTCTGCCCAAGAACAGAAAACCAGAAAGGCAAAAAGTGGCAAAAAAAAAAAAAAAATAGAAAATTCTGTACAAAGTAAAGCAAAGCAAATTTAATGCACATTGAACAAGAGTCGCTGACAGCAATCAAGAAAAGACATGAACTCAACTCAGTTCAGTTCACCGTGCGGCAAATTGAATGGCAGCCATATTGAAATAAGTATATTGAAGAAAGCAGCCAGCCGGGCATATTAGCCGGGCTAAATCTGTTTTGCGGAAGACGCAGCAAAAAAAAAGAATAAAAACCTTTTGCTAACAGAACTTTGCGGCTTCATGTAAATAAGCAGAGATCGCACAATGGCAATAACAACAATAACAACAATGTACATGCAAGTGTTGCTTAGCCTATACCACATTGCGTATACGTAATATGCACAAAAGCCAAACAAACCGGTAATTTGGTTGCTGCCAATGACAGCAGCAACAGCAAAATGCAAACATGCAACATATTTAAATCTTTTTCAAATTTACTTGCCACACGCACAAAGCCCAAGCATTTAATTTCGCTTAATCAAAGCACACACATCTGTGTGCAGCAGCAACTTTTTGTTTGTGCAACGCCATCCGTATGCATTTAGTACAGCCTCCCCTCTTAACCTACTTGGGCCCATCATCTTACTTTAATGAGTTTTTAAACATTTCTTGTGATGTGACGCTGTTCCTAAGCTTACTCAGCCATTTAGCCAACGCAAAGCAGCTGGCAAGCTTTCCAACACGCGTCACATACATCTTACCATCATACCCATGCGCCATGACAAGAAGTTTAACTTTGGAAGCAGAAAAAGTCACGGGCCGTTTGGAGCGCAATCAAATTGCAACTTGATTGTGGGCTGAGTGTAATCTGCGCTTGACTTCATCTATGTCTGTTGTACTTAGAGAGCTAAGTTTTTATACCTTCTGAAGTCATCATAAAAATGGATTGAACCAGCCTGTACAATGTTGCCAATGTAGAATGGGAAGTCATTAGAGCTGCAACTGTTTAGTTTTCGAATTTGTAGTGTGCCGCACAAGCCTCAAGTCACGCACTTTGCTTCAAGCTTCTTTCCAAATGCCTCATGCAACATTTCAAGTTAGTGACGTAAAAGTAAAGCTACGTTTAGATGATATTGATAGTAATGAGCATGTATTTTCTATACAATTCTATCAATTGTTCGAATTTTTTTTTGCGAAAAACGAGCTGAACTAAAGAATTATGGAAAATATAGTTGCTGCTTAAAGAATATCTTTCGGAAGCGCATAAACTGCGCGATGTTACTAGAGCTGACAAATTTTTGATGCATTAAATATTCTATTAGTAAATAACAGAGGCAGAAGTATATATTGTAGTTTTAGTTGTCTTTGAAACCAAATCCACTTTTCTAGTGCGGAGTAGTTGCCTAAATTTCTTGGATATATTGCCTTTTTCCAGCTTTAATAGTTTAATCAATATTTTCAATAAAACGAACCGAGTCACGCTTCGAGTATACTTAACTAAAAAGTTTGCATTATAAGTATTTAACGATCCTTATAGGCTTATTTGGTTAGTTTATCAAAAATACTTATATCATTATCGGGTAGTAGCCACTTTGAAAGTGTAAATATCCCTACAAAAGGGCGAATGTCCGCATCATTAATATTGGAGTCAGCTCGAGATTTGGAAGAACTCGAGATTTGAAGTAAACTTGAGATTTTAAGTACACTGCAGATAGAAAGTAGACTCGAGAGTTTTCGTACTGTATCCTACAAAGTGTAGAGTACTGCTTTTAGATCTAAGTAAGAATGTTTGCTGAATAGAAACTTAGCTTCGTTATCTATCTGTTAGAAGATTAAGTTCACAAAACCAAAAACTACCAATTTAAATCATCAGATTGACTAAAAGCTCTTATTTTTGTTGAAACACACTATTTTAGTTTTTCATAATAATTAGAAATACTTTTCGCGTTTTATGCGGTAACTATAAATACCTTAACGATTTACTATCTTACGAACGTTCATCTCTTTCTCTATCTTAATTTAACTTGAGTCACCAAATCCAGCATCCTTGACCATTTACAAACTATATAACCCCAAATTGGTCAACGTTGAGCTCTTGGCTTCTTTGTTAAGCATCTTTTACATTTTTAACCCAAATTCCTAGTCAGCCCTAGATATCCTACGCTGCATTTTTATAAAAAATTCATCTATCAGGCTAAGGATATGACCTAATTATATTTTATATATATTTTTCGTCTAATTAAATAGTTCTTACTTTTAATATTATTAATTTATAAGGTTTTCAAAAGAAGGCATGTTTTTTTTTTGCTTATCCAAAACACTATTCCGAACTGGAAAACCCCACACAAAAAACTGGTTGGTCACTAAGAAACTTTTGTCCTGTTTTGTTTGTGTGCGGATAAATCATTTAACAATTTATTGAGTGCTCTGTTCCAAATCAATTTGCTGATTATTTTCAATCCAAATAATCTACTCTAGCCTTTTTCGATTTAAAATGGAACAATGGTTTTACAAACCAAAAAAAACACTAAACAAACAGTTTTTCATCAAGAAAGGGAACTTACCAAATAAATCTTTTCCATATATTACTTTCGAATTAACAAAATTCACAGAAATACTAAATATTTCAAAATAAAACTCTACACTTCGCTTTTAAAATTGCCGTCTTGGCCATAGTATTTATGGATTTAAAATAAGCCTAAGTTAAATTTAATCTCGAAACTACCTATCTTGGCTCATCAAAAACAAATTCTTTCAAGTTTGTCAAACTTTTGCTGCTTAGTCATTTGTGTTCTTAGCTACAATCCACGAAATCGCTTCAAGTAAAACGGATATACAGCCCATAAATGCTATCGATTTATAATCTGCTTCCATAATTGCACACATTTCATTTATTACAATCCCATCACGTAGAAATTATCGAATATAAAGAGAAATTATTTACCACGTGCTTAAGACTTGGAATTTCCATGCTGCGGCATTCTTCTCACTTGTCTTACTCATTAAGTGGCCTTCTGGTCCGATAAACAGATGCCCCTAAAGCCCATATACATCCAACTGTATACACATATGACATAAAATCTAAACCATTAACAGCCAAACAAACGAGCCATTAATAATGGTTAAAATTTAATTAGTCAATATAATGCAATAGTATAGTATATAGCCCTTTATGTATAGCTTCAGCTATATTTATATACTAAAAAGCGCTTATATATAATTATGCATGCATAGAGATATATAAATGCGGCAAGGAAACCTTAAAAGTATCTTTTATCTGGTGGTGGCAATAAACGGCAATGACACGCGGCCAGTGGCACACGTTGCAAATGCCACCGTGGCGCAGATTGCAGATGACGCTGCGGATGTTGCATGCCGCATGCCGTATGCTGCATACTTACATACATTATGCATGCACAAGGCATCTTGTATTTTTAGTCTTAGCCCTTTGGCCGCGTCTTGGCCCGTCTGCAGTGTCTCCGACGTCTTAGCCAGGCTGGCTGCGGCAGCAGCAGCAGCGGCGGCAGCACATCAAACATTTTGTGCGTTGAAGCGTGAACTTTTGCGACCGCGGGCCAACTACAAGATCCAGAGAGAACGTTGCAAATGCGGAAGCGCCTCCCTAGAGATGTGAAATGCCTGCCTTTGTGGCCCATTGTCAGTGTATGCAGTCTGCTGCAGCTTATTTTTTCGCTGTTATTGTTGTCCTCTTTGTTTGAAACAGTTTGTTGTTGTCGTTGTTGTTTTTGTAACTTAATTTAGCAGCTTTGTCGATTTTGACACTAGCACAAAAAAAAAAAATCTCAAGCGACAAAAAGCAACAACAATAGTGTTGCAAAAAATAAATCTTTTTCTCTATGTATTTGCATTGCAACTTAACGCCAGCGCCTTTTTAAACTTTAGCGCCAACACACACACACTCATGCATACATAATATACATAAATCGTCTGTGCTTTGAGCCATATAACAAAAGCAGCAACAACAAAGGCGTCACTTTTGGACGGCACCAGAATATTGTCGCCAGTCAGCTTTGGAATTTTTGCACTTGCAGTTTTTTTGCTCTTGGCTTTTTGCGTATGAACTTGGTACAGTAGATACTGTAAAAAGCGAATAGTTTCAGCCGAAAAGTATGTGAAACTAAGGACACGAATTTGTTTGAAATCACATCTAAGCTGAGAGTCTACGCTTAAATGGGTATAAGAAGTCCTTGGGTAACCCGTACCTTTGCAATCAGAGGGAAAGACCAAGTGAAGAAGTACCTTTCTGGCGAGAGCTAGTTAGATCGGCTGTAACCGGGTAAAGGGTTGTCATGGCTAAATAAATTTAAGTTAAGTAAAATATAGTCATTGATTATTTTCGGCTTAAGGAGTAATATAGTATCATCATTATTTTCAGTTCGGAACTTCTACTAGAATATCTTTTCCAGCATAATGCTTAAGTTAACTTAAAGAATAATCATTATACATCAATATATTTTCACTTTTCAAAATCCCACAAATTCAAGCTTTCAAGTTCTTACTGCAGTTACATAAATACATATCGCTATATGGCAAATGAGTATGTGCTTATTTATTGCTTTTCTACTTTTGGCTCTTTTATTTCATTTATATTTCACTTAATTTTTGTTTCTTTTTATATATATATTATTTACAGCAATTCATTTATATGCGGCGTGTGCCGCATTCTGAGTTTGTCTCCGGGGGCAAAATACCAGAGCCATAGCAAGCTCTCCTTGCCGAACACGTACTCCTCGTACATATGAATCGAGAGACGGGGCGAACTGATAAAATGTCTCACAAATGACACACACACTCCTACACTCACGTAGCCGTGTTTATCTAACGGTGTCATAAATTTGCATATTGCTGCGAAAAGGCGACGGACGCATTGGAATGGCAGGTGAAGGTCCACTTAACTTAGGTGACATGATTTACATGCACAAACATTAACACTTTATAAAAATAAGAACATTATAATTAAGAAGTGAGCAGCTGGCGAAATCTCCTTTGCTGCAGCTAACGTGGGCAGATTGAAAAGTTTAAGGTCAATCAGGATTGTTTGAGTTTTTGAAAATTAAAATTTTTCTTTTATATTTTTTCGTAAAGTCAAAATCAAATAAATTCCCTAAATTAATATATTATTAAAAAATAAATTCATTATTTCCTAAGTAAATGTTTACTCAAGCTATGAATTTTTTTTCCAGCGTATGTGTTCACAGCTCCTTAAATATTTGAAAACTGCGTTTTTTCAATCATTTTTAAGCTGTCCATGATATGAGCCGAACAAACCGACAACTTGAAGATCTACCATATACCTCTCAAAGAAGCACTACGTTGTCACAAATCTTTTCAAGAACAAAAAAAAATTTAAGTTTTGTTACTAAATCCAAGACTTATTTTCAGATAAGGCATTAAGTTATTTATAGATTTTATTGCAAATAGGAGATACCAGCTAAAGCTTAAAAAAAAAGAAACTCCTACATTCATCGATTGCATGCATTCATTTGCAAACTTTTTATATAAATTTTAATTCACATAGTATGTTTTCTTAATATTAATTAATAGATTCTCAAAATACAGTAGTTCTCGCAGTTTTTTCGCAACAAAAAAAATACGTAAATAAAAAATATGTTACGTATACGTAACGCAGACCCTACTAGAACGATAAGAGAGAGAGAGAGAGAGAGAATTACGCATAATTAATGTAGCCTTTTATTGAATGGAATGGAATTAGGTAGTTCGATGAATATTGGGATTTATATCATTCGCATCACACATAGATAGAAGCAAACAAACTTAATCAGAAATTATAATTTCAAGATGAACGTAGCTTTTTTAATGAGTGAAAAAATAACGAATACGTAATGTAGCCCTTTGTTAAATAGAATGAAATGAGATATGTCCAGATTGATGTATCATATTGCTCATGTTCATATCATTCGTGTGACAGATTGATAGAAACAAATAAATCATATCATTATCAAACTATTGCTACAAATTCTCGACTTTCGTTCAATATTGCAATACAATATGCAAACAGCGAAATTGTCTCTTATAGGCTCATCCAATTACTCTACAGACATTCCCCATAGACTCTGCCCTTTTGTACATGTTATGCATCATGCACTCTGTGCTCATAAATGGCCCAAATAGTTTTGGCCAAAATACGCAATGTTCACACATGCGCACAATTCGCAATCCATTCAAAAGCCGGAAAATTGTTTGGCAATATTATAAAGCTAGCTAGCTGCTGACTTGTGATTGCTTCTTCTTTAGCCGCAGTGTGAGAGCCTTTGGCCGGGAAAACCACACACACACACACAGTACGATGCATACAACGACACAGACCACATGCATGCTCTGCTCACAAGTGACGAGTTTTCCACTAGTTGGCAGAAAACTGGCCAAGCCAGTGGGCCACAGTAGCCGTAGTAAAGAAAAAAGCAAACCAAATACGGCCATAAATAAAATTGTTTGGACAGCTATTTGGCTTGCACAGCAGCAACGCGTCGCCTGCAATGCGAATTATGCAACAAATGTTGCCCCACTGATTGATAAGCCAAGTTAGCACACACACACGCACACACATGCTAGCTAGCACTAACAATGCTATAATAAACAAAATAAAAATAAAAACAAAAAAGCAAACAAAAAAAATTGTACAAAAAATACATAAAAACTAAATAGAAGAAAACATAGCAAACATATTTCAAAAGCAGAATTGCCTTCGGAGCGAGTAACAATTTCTTTTCGCTTGAGCCTCATAAAAATTTAACATGCTGTGCGCCCAGATGCCGGCAGTGTTGATGAAATACGGCAACGTGTTGGAAGAAACGAGTCGATTATTTTTAAACTGAAAATCTAAATACACTAATAAATCATTCAATTCCGGAAGCTAGAACTCATAGTAAGGCAGTGTTCTTTCCTGAAAATGATGCTTAAATTTGTGTAGAAGACATTAGAAGCTTAACTAATTGTGGATAGATTTTTTTTGGGACCGTTGAACCCGTCGATTAGTAGGGCCGTTGTGTTTGAAATCTTTCTAGCATAAAACTGATATTAGCACATTTTAAAATTTGCACAAGTGTCTTGCAGAACTGCCTAATGCAGCTAATATTTGTGTCCTCAACAGATTTCCACTGAGACAAGAATTACTGCCCTCTCTTTGTAGATCAGTTGTCTATCTCAAAAAGTTAGCCGGTAGCCAGTAGAATGGTCGGCAATGGTCTTTGCTATCTTGAAGACAGACTCTTAATTTACAATTTAATTTATTTCTGTCCTAAAAAGATTTCCTTTGAGACCAAAATGACACCTCTTCTTTGTGGCTCAGTTCTCTAGAGTTTTCATAGACTTTCTTAGCCGGTAGCCAGTAGAATGGTAAGTAATGTTCTTTAATATCCTCAAGCCGAACTTTCAATTTATTTCTGTCCTAAAGGGAATTCCTTTGAGACAAAAATGCCAGCTCTGTCTTTATAGATCAGTTGTCTATCTCAAGAACGTTTTATAAACATTTTTACTGACAGTAAAAATGCCTTTGCTATCCTGAAAGCAGACTATCAATTTACAATTTAATTTACTTCTGTCCTAAACAGATTTCCTGTGAGCCATAAATCGCAATGTTCTTTGCCATCCCGAAGACAAACGATGAATGTACAAAGCTTATGCAGTCAGCAAGGGCGCAGTTGAGCGTGAGAGCAACAATCGTATGATCCTCACTTTCCAAGTACTTTACTGTGGCAGAATTAGTTGATGGTTCGATTCCACCCTGGTGCACTGTTGCATTTGTCTAGCAGTTACAAAGCTAATTAGAAGACGCTATTTGCCTAGCAAAATCTTTATTTATTAAATACATCGCCGTGCGGATTCAGTTATAAACAGTAGGTCCCTGTTCTCTTCGCACAACTATTAATAGAGATATCTCTATGCCTTTGAAGCAATGACAATAGACGAGGGGAGCAAATTTCGCAATCTTTTGCTGTATTTCATATAAGAATACATAAAGATCTTCAAGAAATGAGGTTAATAATAAAATAAGGTAAGATTTTACGCCAAATTTGCCAGAATGATCACAATTATGCATATCTCACAAAATCTTAAAGCATTTACTTAGTTTATATCATAATTAAGCAAACTCCCATTTTGCTAGCTCTACATTTTCAGAAATAAATTAAAGTACAAAAGAATGCTTAGAAAGCGCAACAACAGAACAATATACAAACTCATTAGAAAACATTCTTTGGCTTGATTTAATGCAAATCTTATGTTCGCCAAAGATAACGCTGTTCTCTCACGACATTTTTATAATCTACATTTGTGCCATAAAAACTACCCATTCACATCTACTGAAAAATCTACAATTCCACACAAAACTTAAAATTTCCTTTGTTATGCGTTTAATTCAAGAAAACTCTCGCGTGAGGAAAAATATTAAATTAAAAAGAAAAGGCAAAATGCAGCACATATTTGTCACTTTGTGATTTATCTAATGTTTGTTGCGTTTTTAGTTTTATTTTGCTTTTCGAGCCGCGGGCCCAATTGTAATGGCAAATTTTCATTGCAAAATATTGCTAAACTGATTTCTGTTTGCCATGCCATGCCCCGTGCCCCATACCTCATGCGGCATGCTGCACGCTGCCCCCAAGCCGCCCCATCCAAACCATATAAAAGGCGATTTTTGCCATTACCCCCACTGCCGCGCTTGCACTCTCATTGCGCTCACTTTTACACTGCTTAACCATTGCCTTAAGGCAAATTAAGAGTTCCGCTGTGTGTATGTTAATTTATGCGAGTCAGTGTAAGCCCCCATCGTCTGTTATGTTTGTTGTAGCATTTACTACTGCCTTTATTGTTGTATGTGCTGTGTGTAGCTGTTGCCTGCCCCCCCATTTGGCTTTTGCCATTTTCTAATTGCACAAAACGCGCCCCAGAAGCGCAAGCCATGTGTGCATGGCCCCTTGGCGCACGACCCAAAGCCAAAGACAATCGCAATTCGGCATCGCGATCATCGACTGCAATTGCAGCAAAACTGCAACAACGATGACTCCCAACTCCTAGCTACTCATTGCATGTGCGCTAATTTTGTAATTTGTGTGCAACTGTCAACGCACGGGGCCAGCCAGAGTTGCTGGCAGAGATTGCGGGCGGCGAACTTTCACTTGCAGCCGGGGCGACATACTACATACGTCTATATACAACAAATGCGGCATGTATGTGTAAGCATTATAGCCACTATTACTTTCTGGCTAAAATCAACAACAATAATTTGCGGCTGGCATTGCTTTGGCTTTGTTTTGATTACCGCAGCTTTAAGCGTCTTCTGCGCCAGTAGAGTCACAGATACTCACTCTCACACACACAAACACACACACTTGCATGAACTCACAGATACTCACTCACACACACACACACACACACAGTTACACTCTCAAGTGGGTCTGTAAAATACGGGTAAGAGGAGTGGCAACATCACCCACTGTGAGCTTTACCTACTTTGCATGTCTCAAAGCTGTTCATATTGCCCATTTGCGTGCTGCCGTCACTCTACAAATTTGCTATAAATATTAAAACATTTTATGGCCAAAATGGCAACATTGAATTGGTCTAAAGGGGTTCAATGTTGCATAAAGATATTAAAATTGTGCTGGGTTGAGGCATAATTAAGATAGATAGTTCTATCGCTGTTAGCTGTTAGATACTACTTGATTAGCTTATCGTTTTCTGATATTTTCAAAGAGTGGTCGAAACTGATTATTTGGCTACCCTGTAAATATTGATAAGGTATGGAGGTGTTCATCTTATAACTGCCATTTATTATAAGGTCCTATCACGCATTCTCTGTGAAAGACTAACGCTCAATGATCAGACATTCTCAGTGCGTCTTCAGACATGGTTCGTCCAACATTGACCAATTCTTTCCATGAAAAACTGATCGACACACACCTTCTCTTTATCGATTAAAAAACTGCATTCATAGCTCGATAAGGGAGTGCCCGTACGCAACAATGTCTGCATTCGGTATTCCTCCGAATTCGACTTTGCAAAATGACACTGAGCACCACCATTAGCTCTGTCAAGATTTAGACAAAGTGATCCTTTATCGTGCAACCTCTTCAATTCCATAATGGAAGAGGTCTTGCGGAAGACTGGTGTTCAACGATCTAGCATATTTTTTAATAAAAATTGTTCAGCTCCATGCATACATCGATGATATTGATATTATTGGGGGTTGTTAGCGAGATGTCACCACTGCGTTCTCGGCATTCAGAAAAGAGATGATGAAAGTGGGTCTTGCAGTTGACAAGGGCAAATCGAAGTATATGCTGCCTAAAAATAAGGATGCACCCAGGCTCCCATTTTATAGCGGACGGCTATATCATCAAGGAATTTACGTTTCGTCGTAAACATCGACAATGATATCAGCTTAGAGATTAGGCGAACAATCACATTGCCAATAGGTATAACTGTAGGTCTTAATAAGCAAATGTGTAGCAGAGACCTCCCTCTTTCGACAAAGTTAATGCTCTACAAGACGCTCATCCTGCCAGTGCTCTTATAAAGCGCAGAAACATGGATTGTAGCGCTAACGGATGCAGCCAGGCTCACACTGTTCGAATAAAATTCTACGCAAAATCATCACTGCCTTTCGGATTGGGGCCAACTTTCGCATTCGAACGAACCATGAGCTATATGAGCTCTACAAAGACATAGATGTCTTCCAGGCTATTACAGCATAACATCTGCAATGGCTGGGCCATGTCGTTCGTATGGGCGAAGACGTTCCAGCGAAGAATGTATTTGATACGAAAGCCGACGATGGAAGATGAAGGATCCGACGAAAGTTCAAATGGAAAGACCAAGTAGAGGAGAACCTATCTTCCCACGGAGTAACCAAATGAAGAAGGCGCGCGCAAAACGATATCCAATTTTAAGATTTGTGTTACAAAATAAATTGAACTTAATTAAGATTTCAAAATATTAAAACATCTACATTTTACTAAACTTCTACAGAATTTTCAAAAAAAAAAAGCAGCAGAAGAAAAAAGATTAAAGAAAATAATATTTTTTAATGATGCAAAGAAAATACAGATTATCAAAACTGATCTGAATAGACGTTCTAGAATATCTATTATGCTGATACTTTCACGTCAATGATCACTTTTTAAGCGTAATTAAATGCAAAATTATATGTAATTTTACGGTAGATAAAAACTTCAATTAGAGGCCATAAATCAAGCTACGCCCCACGAACTCAATTTTATCAATCAAATAGCTCGAGTTCTTTAAACAAAATCCAATGCCATGTGCTTCAGATGATGAGCACAATTTTAAAAACGTTAATCCTGTGCTACCCATTTAATGAAAAGTTATTTATTTTAATGAGTTTGCTAGTTGTTAGAAATTTACTTGGAATAAATATTTATTATATAATATGGTATGGCCTATAATAATAAAGAACACAGCTGCAATGGGTATTCGTGCTAAAACTCAAAGCGTAAGAAAAAGATTTGTATAAGAAAATGATTTTTATAAGAAAAATATGCTGCTTTTAATGATACTAGTCTGCTCAGTCTACAATTAAAGCGAGCTGCTTAGCTTTGCCCATGACGCTCCCAATTCAACTTGCTCAAGCCAACTTTGGCACAATTAAGCATATCAAAGTAATACCCAAATAAATACAATTTCCATTGTTCAAGAACCACGGGTAAATGCAATTTTTTGTTACTTTATCATTAGCCTTCGCATAGCAATACTGCCGTAAATAGCTAATTGTATGTCTCTAAAGTACAAATGTTTTATGCCAAATGACAAGGTCTATACGCTTATTTAATAATATCAATTGCACCCAGCCTACAAAGGTTAAACTATTATTGTATCTGAATTTTGAATAAACTAAAAGATACAACTGACATTTTGGCCAAGTAAACTAAAAGCCTTAAAGCAATAAAAAGTGAATATAAAAATGCGTTGTTTAAATCGCAAAACAAGAAATCAAACAAATAAAATAAAATAACATTTAGAGAAATCATTTGGTATGATCAAAGTCAAAGCTTCAACACAGCAGGTAGTTGCTCTTTGGGTCATATTGGCCAAATTTGGCTTTGAATGCAAAGTGAGATAAAAGCAAATAACTTAGGAAACATTTAAGCAATGACGTTGTGTTTGAAGCTGAAAGGAATTTAAATATTTTTGAGTATGCCTTCAGTATTAGAGCGAATAGGAAAGTGACAAGATGTGGAAAATATATATAGTCCGTCTCCTGTCTTTTTTTGTTATAAAAGCAATAGCTGTAAGAAGTAGCTCAATACATGTTATCCGATACTAAAACGAAAAAGTTTGTTTAGAAAAAATATAATTGCGCTTCTCATGTTTTTCGACCCAGAAATAATCTTAAACGAAACAAAGTTTTTTTACAAAGAGAAAAATAAAAAATCCTACAACTTGTACGTAAGCAACAGCATATTTTAGTTAGGAAAGTTATCTTGTCTAGATATCCAGTAATTTTGTAGATTTCTCAAGCTTAATCTTGTTGAAAACCTAAAAATAGTTTCGAATAATTGTGTAATCGTTGCAACTTGCATGTAGAACAATAGTTGATTAGTAGTTTATGTCTGCACTTAATGCAAAGACTGGTATTCAAGCCACAGCAAGTACTTAAAACTTAAATAAAACTTATCTTTGGTATTTCTTATTTTTTATATTTAAGAGATTTTCCTTTTGTGCTTTCACACTCAGTTGCACACAGACAATCGCAAACACGCACGTACATGCACGCACATGTAAGCCGAGTTAGCCGAGTAAGCCGAGTTAGCCAAGTTGTGAGGCATTAACCAAAACAATACTAAGCTCATGTCTTGTGGCACGTTTCCTGGCCAAGTTAATTAGTGAAGATGATATCAACACCGTCGAATAACTTCACTATGACGCCCCCTGCCATACACTCTTCTTGCCGTGATTAACCAAAATTATTGAGTGTAAAATTATATAAGTAAAAAAAAACAATTAAGTGACAATTTTTTAACCGCATTTCTAAGCAATTTTCACAACACTTTCGCTTTCACTCGTTGTCAACACTGCGAAGCCAACAAAACACTTTAAACGCTTCCTGTGTGAAAAGTCAGCGCAAAGAATGTGTTGCAAATACTTCTTGCCGCACCCTATTGACGTCTTTAGCATCCTTGTCATCAGCACCTTTAGCCAATTTTGTTTGCCAATTAAGTATGTGGTTCCCGCTCTCGCATCGTACAGCATGATGGGCGCTACCCTAAGCACAATTCCTCATTCTCCAAAGGGCATTTACATTTATGTGGTCTTATTTATAGCTCTTGGTTTTGCACATTTTTCAACATAAACTTCTATGGTTTATTTTTGCAGGTGCCAGCAGTAGCAGCGGCAGCAACAGCCGCCGTCGCAGCAGGCGCGGCACAGTCTCAGAGTCGCCACAATATGGCCGCATGGTTGCCCAAAGCCAACGAAGCGTCAATTGCAGTGGCAACGTCGCAACCGCGTACAGATCATTAGTGTAACCCCATGACAGACTCATGGCAACTGCGCGAAAAAAAAGCAAACCAAAAAAAAAAAAGAATACCAAAACAGAGAATGGCCAAGTCAATTCGGCCAACATCTGTAGTGGCATCAACCCAACAGCTGCGCTCAATGTCAGTGGCATAAACTACAAAAACCAAGCGGACTAAAATTCATTTGACCATTAATTATTCATGCCATTGCCGGCCGCAGCAGCTCACACGCTCACCTGGAGTACTATATAGCCAAAATCTGGATTTGGTTATAGTTATAGTTTATTTTTTTTACATATATATGATGGGACTCCGTTGACTGACATTGGTTCCAATGGTTGATTTTGCATAATAGCTCGCTGGATTATGTTGATAAACAACATGGAAAAGCTTTTGTTTTTGGTTGTTGGCATTTTTTAAATTATTCTGGTTGTAGAGGAAGCAAGGGAGATAGCTGGGGTTCTGGTTTGGCTTTTTAATAAAAAAAAAAAGTTAAACACATTGGAAATATATTGAATACATTATATTAATATATTTTTATTAATTCAACAAGTTGAGCTTTCAACAAAAAAAATAATAATAACGAGAGATCATAATTTTAGTTCGGTTGTGTTTCTTTGGGCAAAAACAGTTTTGAATTAGAGACAGAGAAAAAAATACAGTGACAGATAGGAAATACAAGCCCTTTATTTCATAAAGAAAATTCATAGTAGGGTTGGCCGCCATCTTGTTTTTATTTTCCAGCTGAAAACGCTAAAAAAGTGGGAACCATTCCAGTGGGCCGCGGCAAAAGTTGCTTTTCCTAACTACACAGTCATTTGAAATACACTAAGTTTTTATATTAAGAATATAACTAACTGAAGCCAAAAATAATTCTATTGCAAGAGTAAACCATTCTCGTGGGCCGCGGCACAAGTCGCTTATACTACCCGTTTTGCCAATTCAACTCTAAAAAGTGAATCTAAATTGAAATATAACACTGTCTGAGTTTTGATATTATGTGGAAATGTAATAACTCTAGCCAAAAATAATTCTATGGCAGGTGCAGAAAACTAGGCGCAGAATTCAGGATATATTATTAGAGAGTACATAAGCCGAATTTTACAATATTATTGCGTGTTCTACTGAACTGTACGTTACATATATATAAGTTCCTTAACAGTTTTGACTATGAACAACAACGCATCTTAAGAGTCAGGTTGTAATATTATTGAGATAAGCTTTTGTTTTTAGAACTTGATTTTTTCTTGCCTTCACTCTTCTTACTCGAATTAAATTTAATTCAGATTGATCAATTTTAATGATCTCACATTACATAATTTTACAAAATGTGATCAAACTAAGTTAAAAAGCAATTCCAGTAAGAGTGAGAGCAAGAAAATAACAAGATCTAAAAAACAAAAGATTAACTCAATAAAAATTTAGAAATTGACAATTTTATTGAAAAACTATTAAAAAATTAATTTAGATTGTTAAATACATTTGATACTGTGAATCTTTAAAAATATGTCAGAAAAGGCAATTTTATTCAAAAAAAAAAAGCAAGAACTACGAAAGCTGTATACATCGTAAGGAGCAGTTACTATTGCTTCCCGTTTCAAAAATAATATTCCCTACTTCCAGAATTTCTCCAGAACGGTTCTGAAAAGAATTTGATTGCCCTTTTTGCGTTTCTCTCAGCAACAAATTATAAAATAAAAATGGTTTTCACACTTTACTTAAAAAAATATTAAAATATTTCATATCCCTCCAGTAAATCTACTGCCATCTGATGCATTGAGTGGGCCAAATATTTTTTCCAATTTCATCCTTTGACGCACAAAAGTTGAATTATAAGAACTTTTTGAACATCTTCGGGACACCCACTTATTTTGGGTGGCTATTGTAATATATATTTCAACGCAAAGGAACTCATTTTGTACCCACAACTCCAATGAAACGCAACTATAACGTAACTTTCGAAACGTTTCGAAGCAATCGACATCGGGTAACAAGATCAAAAGAGTAAATAAAGGCTTTTAAGAGCTTGCCTGTACGTAACACCTCAAATGCCTTTATATTAATTTCTAAGTTTGCGTGTTATAGAAATTCCAAAGAAATCCAAAGAAAGAATTCTTTGACAAATTGACATAAGCTTGCTGTCGTCCTTCCGTGCCACTTCATACTACTAATGCCCATGACTTACAAAACCAGTTTGGGTTCGCTTTCAAAAGGCACTTAAAAGTACATAATCCAAGCTCACATTATAAACTAAAACTAAAGCAGACCTAGCAAGGTGTCCCTACAAAATGCGCCTTTTCCGAGCTGTCACAGGTTCATTAAACCAAACACAAAACGAGTTAACATAAAGAATTTTAAAGCATTACGTAAATCTGCTTATATACAAGGGACTATCTAACTTGATATTCCACACTATGCCTAAGTCGGTAAGACGAATTAAGAGATGCATGCAACGAATTGGCAGCATCATTAACCAGCTGACAGTACGCCTGCGTACCAGCAAGTGAAGTCAGGCAATACCAAGTCCAAATCAAACCATGCCAAGAGCTTGTGCCAAATTCACTGCTGACTAAGGCAAGTGGGAAAATTTCTGAAACTCGGTTCAGGCAACTACCAACTTGACTGGGACGGGCCAAGAGAAAATCATTTGCTATGGCAAAAAAAAAAAATATGTACAAAAATACAAGAAAGAAAGAACACGCCGCACTCAAGGCCGTTGCATGAAAGCCATAAACTCATTTCATGCCTTGATGCATTTCTCACAGTGCGGCAAGTTGAGCTGTTGGCCATAATCGTTTGGTTGGTTAGCTGCTTGGCTAGCTGGCTAGTTGGCCAAAGCTTTGTGTTAATATGGCTGCTACTGCCATCTCATTTGTTGCTGTTTCTTTTTTTCTTTTTGTTTTTGCTGCATTCATAAATTTAATTTGTGGCCATAACTGAAGACGCATTGCACAAAAAAAAAGCAGGCAACACAAAGCACTATATAAATTAGTTGGCTTACAATCTGGGCCTAATGGCTGCGCATGCGCGCTGATTAGTTTTACTCCCGTTTTCTTTTGATATTTTCTTTAAAGCTTTTTTATAGGTGTTGCATTACACAAAAAAAATTTATTACTTAATCATAATGGCTTCACTCGGATTAGGGGGAGGAGCACTCTTAGGAGGCGGTATGCAATTAGAGTTAGTAGCACTAATTAAATGAGCATATGGGCGGAAAATTTTTACTTCAAATGTTGAGATTTTTTTTTGTAGTTCTAAGCATATCTGCAAAACCAGGTTAAATCAAGTTAAGTTATAATTTCGTAGATAGATATTTGTGGAAGCGGAAAGATTTGCTAATTGCAAAAAGTTTAACTGAAGCATTTAAGTAATCCACTTAGGCATAAGCGAGGTTTTTATTTCGAAATATCTGCGGCTTATTTCCGATAAGATCTGCACTTTGAATAGACTCATAACTTAACTTCACAATAATTTTACAATTTTCAGAAACGATCTTGCAATTGCAAAATAACAGATTTTGCAAAGTTTATTGAATATTTATATTATATGACTAAAAAAATTTTATTTTTCAGTTCTAATTACTAAAAATAAGTAGAGAGTAAAAAAATAAATTACAGAAAAATTAATTTTTGTCTCAAAAACAAAGCCAGCTGATTTTGAATATTAATGAAATCAATTTTATGGGATATTTTTTTGTAGAAAGAATAAAAAATTAAAGAAAATTAACTTTTGTATCAAAAAAAAAGTACACGAGCGATATAGTTGCTGATCGAGAAAATACTTGAGTTTTTTTCCTATGCTGAATTTCCTTTGATTTCCCTATATCTTGGATTAAACCATTACATTGAAAAATTTTACGTTCTTTCTGGTAGAATTCTTCCGTTTGTCTAAAATGGAAAATAAGTGTTGTTTCTTTTTTATTGTCTTTAGAGGATAATTTAAAGAGCATCCATTTCATTAATCAACAAACTTTTCAAAACAAGAAATTTTCAAAACTCACAACTATTTCAATAGATTTAACAATATTATAGTAAAAATAATAGTGTAGGCAAGTTTTTCATTTTAAAGAAATGTTTCATAAAATCAAAAATTGGCTATGTTCTAATATTAATTATTCATAATAGAAGTAATAATAGAACTTAAAATTTCGTTAAATCCTTCAAAATTAAGGAATTCAATTATTTCGTGCAAAAGCATTAAAAAGATAAAAATATAATATGAAATGCTGGATCTTTTATCTTTATATCTTTATCTGCATACAAAAAATATAGCACACATTATATTCGCCAACTTTGCAGCCTTAGACAATGAAGAAAGACAATATATATTATATATGATACCGCACATACCAATCTATCTTACCAAATCTCCAAGCTAATTACCATTTGACTTTTACTGTTTGCGTAATTCATAATTTTATGGCATTTTTTTGAAAGCTGATCTAATAAATAATATGCCACTTTATGTTGGGTTTTGACCTTCAGCAAATATTTGCTTTCAATTTTAATGATCGAAATAAGCAAAATATCAACGAAACAATTCAACAAGCACTTGGGCATGAATAATTTGAGTTTTTATTTTTTTTAATTTTTTGTGCAATAAAATAGGTAATGATAATTGAAGATATAAAAAATATAAGAAAAACCTACTAAATTCATATATGCAATGCATATCAATTTCTTTCGACTTGATTGTTGGATAGTTAAGCAATTGAAAGCAAAAGCGTTCAACTAACATAATTGCAGTACACACACGTTGCACATAAAGATATTAACTCACACCCACTAACAACGACAACAACTACCTCTATAAGGCCCACAAGTTGAATCGTTAATCATTCAACCACAACATTTGCAAAAAAAAAATATTACTTCCAAAAACTAACACAATTTTTAAGTCAAAGTTGCTATGCTCTTAACCACAGTGACTAGGCTTTGGGATATGCAATACTTGAATCAATATAGGAAATCTGACTTTAAAGACATGATTCTAGTAATCGGATTGTCATAGGCATTGCCGAACTAGACATTTTCAGAGTATTAAGTAAAAATATATTTTGGAAACCCAAAATTTTGAAGCCAAACGGCTGCTATATCGATTCATTAAATAACTTTGACATATTCTCTTTTTTGGTTACTAAATAACTTAAGGTGACCTTTGCATATCAAGATTTGATATACGAAGTACAAAATAAGAATATAACAATATTTTTTACTGATTAACTTTTTCTGAAAATATATTTCTCAGAATGTTTTAAAACCGGTCGTTTCCATAAATTTCGCAAGATTAGAAATCAAAAAATTTAAACAAGCTATAATTCTGCATATTCTTAATTCATCCTTCTACCAAACACCCTTTTCGAATTAACTGTTTCTAGTGAAGTAAGGCTATGTGACATTATCGTTCTCTATCAGAAGTAAAAAAATGAATTTAAAAAACCTCTAATATTGCATATTGTTAGATTTTTCTGCAAGCAAACACGTATTTACGCCTTTTCGAGTTGGCTTATTCCCTCCTGAGGTATGGGTATGCGATCTCAACGTTCTCGTTCATATCATCAAGGTGAGGTTTTAGGCACTTATATGTATATATGTTTTGATTATATCTAGGCCCTATAACCTACAATAATTTGTGGAAGATCTCTAAAATGTTAAGGTTATGCCTCAGGCTCAAGTGATGGTAAGGCTGCCTGCATGCAAGCATAAGCTTAGGGCACTCATACGCCAACTAGAGGTTATCGTGGGTGAATATTTCAGGGCCACCACTAAGAAACATTTGTTTTTATAGAACTGCTGAAAAAGGCGTCAAACTTTTTTTTGAAAACACATTTCCCAATTACTTCCATTTTACGTACGTTTCGGAAATTCCGTATGATTTTGATGGCAATCATACATTTCGTTAACTCTTTCAAAATTCGGGTTTTCTAGAGTAAAAGTCAATGATTCAAATCTCTTTGTTCACTGGAAAAACGCATTAAAAATTAAGAACATAAGACAATTGTTTACCAATTGAACGATAATCCAATTGTTACAGTAAATTTGGTCAATTCCACTATGACTTCCATTCAAAAGTTCAACTTTTCTATTGAATAGATAAACTCTTTGTAAGTGTATTGGAATCAAACTTAAGCCAAGAGAGCGCCAAACAAAGCCACATGCATGCATGTGCCCGGCGACAGGCCCCGCCGTAATTGTGAGCCAGTATATTTAAATGTTTGTGCATTGACAACAACAAGTACAATAACAACAAGCCACACTGAGCAAAAACAATGACCAATTACTGTGTCATTGGGTGCGCGCCTTCGCGTACCGATCTCGCATTTGTGAGTTCCCATTCGACTTGGCCTTTTTTTCTACTCATTTGGCGTTGGCGTCCGGCGGCTTCAAACGCGTGAAATTAGTTGGAGCTACACTAGCAACAACAACAGAAACAACAACAAAAAAAACAACGTAACGTAATTGGTAACAAGACCAAGACATGCCGGAGCTTATTGTAATTGTAATTGTGGTAGCAACAGGTTAAATGGCGGTCGCACTAGTTACTAAGGCGGGTGGAGTCCAAAACGAATTATTGCTGCAACCAAAGCCAGCTGGCACAAAACCGCAAAGCAACCAGACACAGAAAAACTTCCTTCTAAACTAACCTAATCCGCATGACGCCCAAGTCAGCTGACTATGAATAAAGTCAAATCCAAAAGTACAAAATGTTTTGCACAGGATTACACAATACTGGCACAACTTGTGTCTAACAGATTGCAAAATAGTTTAAATGTCTCTTTTTCAATGCTTTAGTTTTTGGCCACAAAATTGGCGCTTAAATCAGACCATGACAACAATGACAGCAGCAACTGCAAACGAGAGTAGGCTAAAAAGTTGTTAAGGGTGCTGCAGGTGGTGTAGCTCTGTACTTTTAAAGCTTACACAGCTTCACAGTTGGAAAATATAATTTTACAAAGTTGTCAAGAAATTTATATAAAAAAGATTTTTGGAAAACCATTACAGTCGAAAAAAACATTCTCGACAATATTTATCGTTTTCTCAATACATAATATATTAATATGTCATAATATAGTAGATTTTTGAATACTAATAGTAAACGAAGAAATTGTAAATTATGAAGAAATGTATAATTATTATTCATTTTTATAAAATTTTTTAAATATAAATCAGAAGCTTTTTATACACATTTTAATTTTATATTGATATATATATTTCATAAGTACTTAAGTGTTTTATATGATGCAATCAAATACCAAAAAATCATTTTTAGAGAATTATTTAAGTCAAAAAATGGCACTCGACAAAATTTTACCAGATCGCTTTTTTGTTACACAAAAACATTGTCCTTCGACTTTGAACAGTATTGCTAAAATTTAATGAAATTTAATGCTTATCGAATTTTACATTTTTTATATGTAACGCTGATCTCCTTTTTACTACTTCGTATTTTTATATTTAAGAAAAAATAAATATCTTTTTAAAATGAGTAATAAAATAAATATTTCAATTACTTTAAAAGATAAATTCAAAAGCCGAAAATAGATTGTTTGAAAATCCTGAGTGTCACAAAATGGCACTCGACAGAATTTTAACAGATCGCATTGTTTAAAACTTCATAAATTATTACTAAAATGCTTATCAAGTTTTACTGAATTAACGAATAACCTTTTTAAACACTTTTTTTTAGTATATTCTTGAAAAAATACATGATAGTAATTAAAAAATTTAATTATTATATATAAATATATTTGGTGTGCAAAATGCAATATTAAGTAGAATATTTTTTTATTTTCAAAAAATCGCTATTATTATTAAAAAAAAATTAAAAGTTTAGTAGAAAAATTTTTGATGTTCAAAATCCAAGTTTTATTTGACACAATAGTTGTGCGCACTCGCTTCTAAATCGAAAGGTCGATGTTTCGATTCCACCTAGCAGCACTGGTGCATTTGGCTAGCAGTGATATGGCTAGCAAATAAACGCTATTTACCTAGGAAAATCTCTGACCATAGTCAAGTGCTATAATTTTAATTTACATTTTTTTCCAACACAATGTCTCTTTTATTTCTCAAGAAAAAATATTTTTGAAAAATTAAAACAATAAATTCTTAATTTTTTAAAGAAGGCTTTTTTATTCAAAAAATATGTGTACAACCCAAGATAAGGTATTATTATAGTATTTTATATATTTTAAGTTATTATTATATTATTTTTTCCACCTGTGGTATGAATATCCCTTTTATCAAACTGCCCTCGCAACACATTAACAATAACGAAAAAGGCCAAAAAAAAGGCAGAAAAAAATCAAAATAAATCGTTGCAACGAAAAAGTCATTTTGTCAGAAGTTTTTGGGGCTTAAACCCGAATCGTGTTTAGTCGAGCGCGCAAAAGCCGCTCCTAGCAAAGAGCCAACTTTATTTTTTACACCTACGCCTACACATACACAAGTTAACATATATATACATATACAAATATATATATATGTACATAAGCATAAGCACATAAACACAAGTGCACAGATTGCAGTGTATTATTTATAAAAGGCAACATTTAAACAGGTTCTTAAAGTCGAAAAGGTCGCTCGTTTTATAGTATGGCAAAAAGACTAAAAATGTGAAAGGTTTTAGCCAAGTTTAAGTGTTAATACTCTTGGCTTGGTCTGCTGCACTGTAAGCCAGCGTTTATGTTATTGTTAACAACACACACACACAGTGTTGTGTGCAACCCAAAAAACTAATTCGAGTTTTTCAATTACAAAATATTTATGTGTGAAATTATTACGCAAACATAAAACAAATTTTTAATTTATTTAATTGCCAAACAGCCAAATTACAAACATCAACAATCAACAGCTGACAGTTGTGACAAAGCCACAACCAACGACTAAGATGACAACTTGTTAACGCTCGCCTGCCTATAAGCTTGGTCAAGAGCAATGCCGGTTGGCCACCAGCCAGCAGCCACCACCACATAGGCCTCCAGACACACATCAAACGTGTCACAATTCACAGTTGGCAGCCGATGCAAGTTGTCGAATCGAAGACAAATATTTGCCATGACCATATATGTGGAAGAAAATTATTACAACTTCAAAATTGACAAAGAAAAACTGACCAGGGCTACGACAAGTTGTCATCTGCCAATACAGAGCAATCAATAGTTTATAAGTTTTACAAAAAAATAAAGATTATTTAAATTTATCGCTGATATGGGTTATATTTATAAGCAACCAGCATTTGTTGAAAAATTTAATTAGGTCATATCAATATAAACTTCGAGATAATACATGGTACCTTAGCTCTACACTCATAAATTGTATAGCATGGAGAAGTTACTGTTCGATTTAGAAACAATTTAAAGCTAATAATTGGCACTTGTTGGAATATACTGGTATCAGAACTTAACTGCACCCAAGTTAGTTCCACGAACTATTTCACAATACCTCTCCGCAAAACAAGGTTTTGTTCTGCAACTAACTGACATCGCAGCCAACTGCTAAAAGCAGACATATCAATACCCAGCTAATTTTGGTCGATTTTAAAATCGACAAAGCCTACTAACTCCAAAACCTGCCATCCAACATTTCCATCGTTTGTCGTAACCAAATTAATATATGGCAGGATTTCCAAAACATCATTGAAGGGGCCTTAAGACCGTCCAAAACGTCAAGTTGAGAATATAATACGGTTAGAAAAAATTAGATTCCATCCAACACTTCCTTCCACTTTCCTCAACCAAATTTGTAAATGAAAAGACTACCAAAACATCATTATTAGGTTCTTAACCCTTCAAAACGTGAAGTCGGAAATATCATACGATCAGACAAAATAAGATTTCATCCAACATTGCCTTCCACTTTACTCAAGCAAATTAATACGTGACAAGATTAACGAAACATCATTATCGGGACCTTAAGCCTCGAAAACGTAAGTCGAGTATATCATACGGTAAGACAAATTAAGATTCTATTCAACATTCTCTTCAACTTTCCTGAATCAAATTAATAAATTACAAAATTTCCAACATCATTATCGGGGCATTAACCCTCCAAAACGTTGCGGAAAAACGATTAGACGAAATAAGATTACCTTCCCGTCAATTCCCCTTTTCATTGTAGAAAGAAGGCAAGGTATCCTTTAAAAGTATTATACCATTTTACATATATTTTACGTAACCTTTTGTTTTCATAATTGTTCTATAATACACATCTATAAAATAACTTTTTTGATCTTTGGCCGTTGTTAAACTTATACAACAAAATCCGTACAGCTTCAAAAGCTAAAAACTTTGAACTATTGGCATTAAGGTACTACTTGAGGGTATAGTAATTTTTATTGCTCCGATACTTATTAGGGGCCCCAAAAAACTATGACTCGACAACTAGCAACGCCTGTCGTAATTCCAAATGATACTTCAAAGCTTAATGCTTTTTGCAGCATAGAAAAGTTTGGCATATTGTTCAGTTCTTTCATTTTACTCTTACAAGTTACTATTGCATAGGCAATAGATTAATATGGGCACATAAAGATCAGTACTTTCATTTTACTCTATAGGGCATCCTATTATGCTATATGAGTGTAGAGATACTTTTATTATACTATAGAGCATCCTAACAGCCTTCTATTGTATAAGGTTTTGAGAAAAGGTTTAGTACATCATGAAAGAGTTTGAGAAAAATGTTTAAATTTCCTTTGTTACCTACCCACCCTATCGATTTTGCATCTGGTAAATTCTTACACATTTTTTCTCCTTCATATTATTACAAATAAAAAATATAAATCCACCGCGATAATATCATCACTAACCTCGGTTTTTTAAAAACATCATATTTAGCATTTTACTGTAACTACCTATTTTCGCCTTTGCACACCAAAACACTATAACTTGTTAAGAGTCTTCACGAACCACATGATCATCATCCAGCATGCATGCATGTAACATAAAGTTAGACAATCTTCACATCATGTTTTAACAGCTTCGTGACAACGTTGTGCTTGAAAAACCCTCGGGCCAAAATGTAGCCCACATTCCCTTTTTGCAGATACACTACCGCATAATCATTCTGATCATATGCCGGACCATGTCAAAACTTTCTACTAATCATTTTATATTGTAAAATATCCTAAGCAGCTGCGAGCTAAACTTATGCTACTACTACCACTGACCATGATGAAGTGCAATTATAAAACCTGACACTGAACGTCCATTTATGTCTGGGATCGACACTTTGTACTCCATCCAAACTCCATACTAGTTGTAATTTCAAGTGCCGCATGGAGCTGATGTTGACGCCTGTGCTTTCAACTTTGACAAAGTGGCATGACACAGCTCGCCTATTGGCCTGAACTTTCGGATCTTTTATAGTGTTTATGCTACCATGAACAAAATAAAGAAACAGCTTAAAATAATTGCTTTGCAAAATTTTAATGAATAAAAAATGTAGAAGAAGAAATGCTAAGTTGACCCAATGTAACTCATTTGCATATTTTATGGGTTTTTATTAATTTTTTTTTGGCTTATATAAAGCTGAGACATGGCAAAGTTCGCAGACTAAAGACAAAAAACAATATGCCATTTATACTTGGTTTATTTGAACTTTTTGGCTTTGGTTTGGTTTATTTATATTTTGTTGACCCAAAGTGGCTTTTGGCTTTGACATTAATTTACTTTCTTTTTCAACGCCATTGAGTGATAATTATAAATGCGGCGCAGCAGCGAAGCAGCTGAAAAATGTGCTTAGGTCAGGCATATTAAAACCAAGATATTAATACCAAGTGTAGAATACGTAGAATCTTGGAATCTTCTACGACCAACAGCCAACCAGAGTGTGAAAGAATGGGCTGCAAACACGCTTCACAAAAATTTGAGAATCGTATGAAAAAGCTGTGATGGTAATCCTAATTATACTTCAAAAGGTCATGGCCAATTGCTCCGTACTTTGAAGTATTCAAAAGTTACGCGAGAAGCTTGACGAAAATTGACAACTGCGACAGTTTCTCACACTTTTTTAAAATAAAGTACAGAAAATGTTTTCAGATTTGAAAATAAAAAATGCCAGATAATGTTAATTATTGGAGCTATCATTTTCCAAAACAAAAAAATTAAATAAAGAAGCTATTTGGAAAAATTGTTAACAAAACTGACCAGACAACGTAGTAATTCCTCTACAACATGAAGATAACATGCAGATTATGTAAGGTGCTTCCACAGAGAAGCGGCTGTCCTTTCAGTGTGATTCTTAGTGATACTTAAAATGTTTAAAAATTAAAAAAAAAACAATTTTGGGATCCCGTTTAAAAAAATATGATTCTTTATCCTCATGAATGCAACAAGTAGATTATTTCAGGAATTTGTGAAAAAATCTTGCAATGATGTAAGTATTAACTGCTCTTGTCGTTGATAACCTTTGCATTTAAAGAGTAAAAAATTAGCTTGATAAAAGTCTAAAGCTCTAAAATGATTAAATTGTTGACAACTTATACGATACCTGCAGATTCTATTTAATAACTTTTGAAAATAGAAAAACGTCACTTTCCAGCAATTTTCAAAAACTAAAGTTTTTGAATTGATTGTCCCAGAGAAAAAACATTAAAAAAATTTTGTTTAAAATCTATTATCTTGTTCGTTTTTAAAGTCAAAAGTAAATTTGACGATTTAAAAAAGAAAGTACTTTATCTGCAAACTTAATTTCAGGAATAATATGGGTTCCACCAATATAACTGTAAACAAGCTTGCTAGTTAGGCTAGCAAGAAAATGTGCTGCACATCATCAGAACTAATTGGACCTGTGGTATTGGATATCACAAGGTTCAAGAACTACAGCGTATGTGAAGAAAGTGGAACAATAAAAACGTCTGCATCCCTGGGCACTCATACCATGATTTTCGCATGTGAAGAGACTTCTTTCTAGTTATACAAGTGGTTCTGGGCAGACCTTGCATACTGCATAGAAACTTATAGAAAACTAGAGTAATACATAACGAACTATGTCGCTTCTATATAATGAAGCATTACATATACGATACGATTACATGGCACTCGGCACTTTTTCGGAATGTATCCCACCGAGTGACTTTGTTATCCTGAATAAAATACTGAAGTACCTCCAGTATCTGTCGGATTATGGGAAGTGCTCTGTGCCTAGTAGAGGTAGAATAGATGCAACATTTTACCATTACAAACAATTTCTATCCAAGATAAACTTTAACGATAAGTTCGACTAGCTCGTTTTAACTATATCCACTCCAATTGTCAAAGCATTGAAAGCCTGTTTCAAGAAAAAAAATTATCTTTAATCGTAAATTATAAAACAGTAAATCCCACACATAATTTAGCCAACTGGGAGCTGGAGATTGAGACGGCAGTTGTTGAACCAAAAGAGCAGGCGACTTTTCTCCAGTTAGTTAGCAACAATAGATCGTTTTTTAATGGTAATACGCCTAAAGGCCTACAATTTACTGACTTTAAAAACATTTTATTATTAAGTGTTCACATCGACAAGTTACTGAATTTTCAAAGAAACTGGTATTCTTAACAAATAAAAATTATATGTAAAGCGCTTAAAGGCTCTCTTACAAAAAAGAAATTTCAATTGAATTAAGGCGAAGTCAAATCCGCACTCCGTGTAGCATTGCAAATATATATCTTCTTCTTCTTCATCTGCCGCTTCCACAAATTATACTAATAAAAGCAAAATAAATGCAAAAATAAAATTGGGGGAATGGCTAATGCCGGTCCAGTGAATAGATTAGTAGTCGTTGTAGTAGGAGTAGGTGTGTCTTGGCCATCAGTCATTGCAGCACGTCAACAGCAATGGTAGAAAGCTGCATTCAAAATGCAACTTGAAGAAATTTTCTATACATAGACAGATACATGAATAACTATAAGTAGGTGTATGTAATACATATACCCATATACATACATACATATATATATACGTGTAATAAAAGTAAAATCTAAAGAAGAAAAATCAACAACAACTTTATGAAAAATGTGCAGCCAAAATGTGAAGAATTTTTTAACACTCATATATCCACATATATTTTTTTTTAAATAATTTCGACTGCACATAAGGTAATATGAAATTTCTTTTGAATACTTTTGAGTGATCCGAACGCTGACAGACAACACTCATACAGACAGACACATGCAACACACAGATATGTTTGCACTTACACGGACGCATAAATCATCATATTTCAAGTTGAACGCCAACAAACAAAAAAAAAAAAAGAAGAAAAAGACAACTTCAAATCATTTCCGTTGTAAGTTGGGAATATTTTAATATACCCAATACTTATATAGCTAAACGGGTATATAAGCTTTGTGCAGCTGTATGCAACAGCGAGTAAAAAACATTTTCGTAACTTCTATATACTACATACGAAATTGATTATTATTTTTTCGTAATATACACTATATAGCTCCACTTACAAAAAAATTGAGCTATAGTTTGCAGAAATATTGAGTTCTTAAATACCCTTACCCTCGAGTTAATATTAATTTTATGTTATATCAAATAGACAAGCCAAAAGTAGAAAATAGTACTTGATATCTGTCAAAATTTAAGCAAAGATTCTGTTGAAAAAGCAGCATGATTCCATCATATATCATCATCAATTCATCATCACTATGGACTTGACTTTGCACAATGGCATGGTTAAGGCCTAAATCTAAAAATGTATTCAAATGCTTTCTTTACAGACTTGGTCACACAAATCATTTGGAATCCAGCATAAATTGGCTAAGAAACTGAAGCAGAACCGATCAGTCCCACAATGGGTGCGTTTGCGTACAGGAAACACATTCAGGTCTAACGTTAAGCGCCGTCATTGGCGGCGTACAAAGTTGCAGTTGTAAGATACAACACATAGCCGCATCCTAATGCTTCAGCTACTTTCAATTTGTCAAAAAATATTAAATAAAAGTAGAATCTATTTAAAAATTTGTAGATCCTGCACCGCTCAAAAACAAAAACTGTGGAACTTGAGATCATACGTTCAATTAGATCCTATAGCGCTAATTCAGCTCAAAATTAAAAACTGCCGAACTTAAGATCATTAGAATATTCATTTATGACTACGGAGTGAGGGTGGCAAAAGCAACAATCAGGCTAAATAGCCCATTGCGCCATCCTACCACTCCGTAGTCTCAAGATCAAGTAGGAGATGCTACATTGATTGGTCTCAATTCTGCTCGAATGAAAATATTTTTAAAACGAAACTGCCGAATTTTAAATTCAGATCAGTAAGAATTGAAAACCAACATTAAAAATTAGAATACAGAAAAACGGTTAGAATTGATTAATAATAAAGTGTTGTCAAAGTCGGAATTGACAGAAAACCCTTAGTAGTCGTAGTGTCCATATGTTAAATATAATTTTCAATATTTGAGTATTTCTTTTTGAGTATAACTTCAGTTTAAGTTCTTCCTGGCATAACTTACTCAACAAGAGCAAGGAAAAAAAAACTCGTTATAGAATGAGCATGAATCAGCATGACTTTTTTAAAAGAGCCTTCTTAATATAAGAAAATTTTACCATAAAATTAACTTAAAAATAAAAATAAAAAAATAATAAGTTTAAGAATGTAGATAATAAAAAATACTTAGATTAAGAAAACATATAACTATTTCTCAAATGTTTAGAAATAAAAAATTGGATTTAAATAAATATAATATTTAAATATTTTTATCCTCCAACGTGGAATATGTTATTGAAAAACTTGCATTTGTCGGCTGCGTCTTTAATAGTATAGAGTAGAACTTGAATCGAAAATTCTAGAAAACCGTCTTAAGCAAATTAAATCAGTAAATTATCTTGATTTACAACAATTTCAATAGTTTGGCCACAAATAAACCAATTGGAGTTCGAATTCCAAAAGCAGACGATTTCGTAGTCTAGCAATTTATTTGCCACAAAACTTAATATATATAAGAGAAAGAGTATTTGCGTAAAGGGCATACGCAGATGAGAGTACAAAGTATAAAGAGTTATCTTACAGTCAAGATAAACAGTTGGTTTATATTAAAAGAACTTAAAGTGATTCAGCCCCAGAAATTTGATTGAAAACGAGTACTTATTTCTTGCTTCTTCTGCTGCAGCAAGTGTATCTGCGAATCGTCTACATTTCTCTACCAATTTTCCAACTCTCCTGCTGTGTTTACTAATTTTCACCTTGAGGGGCATGCTAAGTGCCAACAGAATTTCGTATTTTTTTTTCAGCTGAGAGTGCAAGATGATGCTTTGCTGACCCCAGCAGTGTCATAGCTCATATAAATTAATGCTCCAAGCCAAATAGTATAGTTAATGGCAGATACTATAGCGTATATATATATATATAAAGAGGGCCCATCAACTTACCATTTCCTTGCGCAGCGTTGCAATCTGTGCATCCAAAGTGCTGCCAGTTGTGGCAGTTGCAGCAACTTTTGCGGGCGAGACGTTTGCAGCAGGCGCGGCTGTTGCAGTTGCTGCATTTGTTGCCGTTGTGTTTGATGTGGTTGTTGTTGTCTTGTTGTCGCTTTCATTAGCATTGGAGGCGGCTGTTAGCGCCTGCGTTGATTTATTATTTTCATTATCGTTATCAATATCTTGAGTGTTGCTGCTGCTATTATTGTTATCACTATCTTTTTGGTTTGTTTGTTGTTGATTGCAGGCAGCAGCTAGGTTCTCCTTGTTGTTATTACTATTGTTGTTGTTGTTGCTATTGGCTTGCTGCTCCAGTTGCGCATCGACATCACTCAAGAGGCCAGAGTCTGAACCTAACAACTTGTTAAAACCGCTAAGACTTTTTGGCAATGGAGGTAGTCCGCTAATGGACATAACGCTGTGAATTGAAAAAAAAGGTAAAAAATTATTATAGTTAAATATTTCAAGTAGAAAATGGACTTTAAAAGTAAACAAATCAAGTATGACTAGTGACGCCCCTAAGCTAAACTGTACCTGCGCTTGTGACCCAGATAGCCATAACCTTGCCAATAATCAATAACATGCCCAAAATTATCATGATACTCATAAGACCCATCAGCAACTGCATCATCATCATCATCTTCAGTATCAGCAGCATATTTGCCCACATCATCTAGCACCAGTGGCAGCATGCAACAACCCTGCTCCTCGGCCATATCATGCTCATCATAATCACTGCATGTTGTGGGCGTTTGGCCGCAGCGTAATAACTCAGCATCTGCATCGTGCTCTTGCTGCTCGTCGTCTAGATTAAAGAAACCATCCTGAAAACGCTGATACCACTTGGCCACGTACTGCGCATTCGGCGCAAATGGGCCAAAGGCGCTACGGCATTCCTCTAATATCTGTGCGGGATAGAGACGCCGCCGAAAACCGAACAATATGCACTGCTGCAGTTCGTTAAGCGTGGGCGCGGGTATGGGCGATAGAAACAATTCATCCAGCTCTTCGGACATTTTGTTGTTGAATTGTTTGTGTTTGAAACGACTTATGACATTAGCTGGAATTTTCGAGAATATTTTTATGTTTTTTGGAAATAATTTACATATTTTATTCTATTTTAGAATATATACAAAACAGCATAAAATGCAAAGGCAGAACAAACAGCAAACAGACAACAAACAACAAACAAGAAACAATAATTTAGCAGGTTTTTCTCTTATTTTTATTTTTAGTTGTTAAGGCATTTGTTGGGCTTTGCGGTGACTTTGGTTTTTTTTCTCACGCAGTGGCATGACACAAGAAGCTAACTTGGTTTGGCTCGGTTTGCTTTGGTCGCCATATGTAGATTGTTTGTGTGCTAAAAACGCCTCAGGCATAAATTCAATCGATAATCTGACAACAATGACATTTCAATCTTTGCTCTTAACACTAGCTCACATAAATATATGTACACTCTAGCTGAAATATATCTTTATATGCTTCACTGTGTGTGTGTGTGTACGAACAAACTTCTGACTAGTTGGTATTAAAACCAGAAACGAAGGCCAGCATCTATGGCTTTAATCTGGTCTAACTTGTGCGTGTTTCTTTCATTGCACAATGGATGGCAATAAAAATGTGGCAAAATTTTGCAAAAATTCTGAAAAACTGGTTTTAAAAGTTTTCAAATTTGCGCAATATTATGCATACATTTTAATTACCTTAAAGCAGTTACCTTTGCTTCTTGTTGGCAGTAAGTAGCTCCAAAAGTTTAGAAACATTCAAAATGTGCTTTATGCTATTTTGAAGTTTACAAACAATTTAGAGAAAAGGCTTTCCCAAGATTCCAACATCATTTATCTGCGCAAAGTTCACATTAAACTCCTTTTAACTTTTCAATGTCGGAGCTCAAAGTGCAACTCAAATAGCCCACATCCACTCGAAATGTACTTTGTACTTGGCAAGACAAACATGCACATTCACTTATTGGCTAATTCAACATACTGTGCTGGCTTAGAATGTTAGCCAAACAAGTCTTGGGGGAATGGTAGCTAATACACAAAATTTACTATCAACCAATTGCATTGAAGCCCAATAAAGTTAGTCAAGGTATCGTTCTGCCAGCTGGCAGTGTCAATACAAGGCGGGCAGGCGCAGATAAAGTCTTAGACATTTTTAGCTACATTTGTATCCGCAATGACCCAGTTACGTATATATATACGATAGTAGGCACTAGGCAAATCAATATGGCCTATAACAACGTCAGTTTAAACTCTCAAACAAACCATAATCTCAACTAACGGTACGGCATGTTAGCCTGCTAAAGTCTTGCAACAAATTGCGGCAGCTACTGGGGGCTACTGGTGAGCGAAACATCAGGCCAATATTATTTACCACAGTAATCATTTTTTTTTCTCTCTCTCTTATTTCGAACCATCATTTCAAGATTTATCGGTCACGGTTTGACTTAAAATACATATCAGTTGTGGTTACACGGCTGACTTGGCTTATGGCTTGGAGATGGCTGGATATTGCAACTGGCGGCAATGACGAAATGACCAACTGTACGGCGAACTTATTGGTGGCTAGTTGAACGCTTGGCCGCGGCCTGTTGGCTTAGCAGCTTGGCGGCTTGGCGGCTTGTTTGGCTTAATTTGCAGTTTATGCGCTACGCGTATGCCATAAAGTCAGCCAAGTTAAGACGTAGACAGTGACAGCCGGAGCTAGCACAGCAGCTTACTCAGATCTACTCAGCAACTGCCCCGCCAGCTACTAATGCATTATGTATTGAAAACTATACTAATTGCTTGAATAATGCCCAAGCAAACGTTTTTGCCATTGCTAATTTGTGCAAAATTGTTGAAAAAATAAAGAAAAATATAATAAAAGCAAAATTTTACAGCGTTCAATTTAAACGCTTGATGGCTATATTTAAGTTATCAGGAATTAAACATAGATAGATGATGTCTTCATACGTTGATACACATGCCCAATTGAGCGTCAAGCCAATATTTATATGAATATATTTTTATTGTGGTTTTTAGCTGCTGGGCAAATAATATAAACAGCTGTCAAAAACTATCAGATAGTAGCTACAAGTAGCAGAAACCTCATAATATTCGTAAAAACAACAAAACCCCAACTTGAGTTGAATGAAATCGTCATTTTTTATTCAAGTTGTCATTAACTTTTAAAGGTAATCGCACAAGACAAAAAAAAAAATAAGAAACAACAACGTTATAATAAAAACAAAAGAAAAATTGGCATAAAGTTGAAACTGTTGCCTGAACACGTTCAGTATGCTAAAAACAAAACTAAAAACAAAACACAATAAACAACCGTATTTTAGTTTAAACAAAAGCGATAAATAAAAATAAAATAAAAACACGATAACTCAATTATAATAAAACAAAATTGTGGCGCTCTGAATCACAATAAATGTTGCAAGTTATTACAAATAATTGCAAAATGATGTTCTGTTAATGTTTATATGCATTTAAGTGTATTGCGCAGCTTAAATGTTAATAAGGGTTCAATGCAAACTACACCTAAGTTCAGCTGTTTAGAAACAAACTATCACAAGAGTTTTGCACAAATTCGCTTAAATAAAAAAAAATATCGTTCACTAGCTGTAGCAGCTGTTGTAAAGTTTCAAGATCTATGCAAGTATAATTTGTATACAATTTTTGGGTTTAAAAAAAATCTATTGCAAAAACGTTCCACTTTAATCAGGAAAGTTTACAATTTTTATGAAATTTACACGCTGCCAAATAAATAAAAAAAAAGTGTAAAAAGTGTAAGTAATATTATCCATTTATACGCCGCTCATAAAAGGCTCCAAAGATACAAAAGTTTATGGGAATATTTTGAATTATTTTTTTTATTTTATTTTAATTTTGATATAAATTTGAACTGATAAATTTCTAAAATAAATTGCAAAATTCATAATTCATGCATAAATTCCAAACTTATTTCTCATAAATTACATTAAAAATCTTTTTTGTTGGTGTAAAATTTTGTTTCGTCAGCTCATAGTTATTCGAATTCGAGTTTTGGTTGGATTCTTGCTCAAAGAGATTTAACTAGATTGTAATAAAATTAATCATATATGTAAACAATTCAAGTGTGACCAATTGATTAGACCAATTGATTTACTTTCAAATATCTTTCGATCGACATAAACGAGGAATATTTAATTTTTAACCTGGCCTATGTGTAACTAACCTTTTAGAATTCAAACGGTTGAAGCTAACCTTAAAATTCCTAGTTTATTAAATACATTTCACTTAATTTCGAAAATTTTCAAATTATTACAATTTACAAATTCTTGTTTTGAGTATGTAGAATTCTTTAAGAATGTTTTTTCTTAATATAAATTTATTTTTTACTTATCGGTATTTTTTAATTTATATTATTTAAAAAAATTATTTATTTTAAAGTTAAGCTGAACACTTTATTCGGGAACAAGTTAATTTTTTAAGGAATCAATTTTTAAGAATCTTTGTGAAAAAATAAAATGTTTGTTAAAACCATAAGTGTAAAATAAAACTACAGGGCGTAAATAAGTATAAGATTGCTTTTAAATTAAGTTTTACACAGAGAGAGAGAAGAGCAGGAAATTACAGAGTCATCTCGGCTTGAATCAAGAATCATAAAAAGGGAATTTTTTAAATAGTATAAATTAAAAAAATACCAATAATAAGTAAAAATTAAATTTAAATTAAGAGAAAAAAATTTGAATCAACAAAAAAACATGCTTAAGGAAGAATTGAACTTCTATTTATATCAATCTAAAATTTTCGAAATTAAGTATTTAAAATTTAGAAAAAATCTACCTAAAACAAAAAAAAATATTAAAGAAGCATTGAACTTCTACATACTCAAATTAAGAATTTTTAAATTATAATAATTTGTAAATTTTCGAAATTAAGTGAAATGTATTTAAAATTTGGAAGAAATGTAAATAAAACAAGAAGAACTATAAAGAAGAATTAAACTTCTACCTTCTCAAACCAAGAATTTTTAAAGTAAAATAAGTTGAAGAATACAAATAAGAAATGAAAAGTATTTAACATTACGAAAAAATGTACTTAAAACCAGAAAAATTCCGAAAGAAGCATTGAACTTCTACATATTAAAATTTTCATGCTCGTAAACAAATGGAATTTTAAGTAAAAAAAGATATAAATAAAGATTTTTTTAAATCGTAAGTTTTAAGCACGAAATACTTGAATTTTTCTCTATGTGTATAAGTCAACAATAACATTAATACTTCTTAATCAAGAAAGATTTGAAGAATGCGTGGGAACATCATATTTTGGAAATTTGTCGAATTAGACATTAGATTAGTGCAATATACATATTATAATAAATATAACAAATAAATATTTTAGAGATTGGTACTTAATTTTTAAGTATCTTGAAACTTTTTAATAAAACTATAAATTCAATTTATAATAATTTTTCATATATATACGAAAATTCTTTATCTTTATGTAAATGATATCATTTTTCGAAAATATTCCTCTATTATATAAGAAAGTTTTTTAGCGTCAGTCATATTTTGTATATAAGATTGATGTGATTTGCAATATAATGGACAGAATAAAGTTGAATATTTCTGAAGAAGAACAAAAAGTCTGAATTCGCGAACAGGCAGAAATACGCCAAATTAAAAATCCGAGAGAACATGTTATTGAGAAAAAGGCGTAAGTAAAAGAAAATACTTGCGTGGAAAATTTCGACAAAAATCTTTTATGATAGAGTTAGACACTTGAAGAAGAATTGACAAAAAGACGAAGGGGGTTGGCAATCGAAGCGAGCAGGGGACGAAGCTCCTATTTATTTATAGTTTATTTATTTAAAACTCTTATTGTTATTGGAAAAATGTACTCAAATACTAAAATAGAATCATCACGCATAACAAATTAATAAATAAACCTTTATAAAGTAATCAGCCATGATTTAAAATTGCTTATAATGCTTTAGTAGATCCACCAGTTCCTATCAATATTTTACAACATCGCCTTAGAAATATTACAAAAAAAAAATAATATGAAGCACACTATAATCTACACCTCTGCTTATGTGCAGCCTTATGTCATTTTTAACAATAAAAATAAAATCGGTTCTATTCATTTGGTCACCACTGTAAATAGCTTTATCAGCCAAAAATGAACAAACAAAAATACTTATAAACAAAAAAAATGCAAAAATGCTAACAGTTGTGTGCGTATGCTTAAGCGAGGCATATGTTTAGCTAAATTAGACTAAAAGTATCTCGAAATTTGCATTTATTTTGCAAACATTTTGTGTGATATCTTTTCTTTTATCAACTCATTTTTATAGCCATGCAAAAGCGTTTGTGAGCTCTTCAAATTTGCTGTTATTAATTAAAGCCAAATATGAGAAAATACCTAAAAATGTATAAATGCGTTGCTTTAGATGATAATGCGGCGTTGGCAAGTTCATTAGCCCCAAAGCAGTAGATCGACAAACTGGGATTTATAGCACAAACATACACACACACACGCTTAGACACACTGCCAAAAGTCATAAATTTATATCAATTTTTTCAAGTGTATAAGTCTGTGGCTGTCACTCGAAATGGCAGTTGCACAATAAATTTTATATCGATATCACAAAAACAACAGCGCTGCTTTTATGGCTAGAGCAACGCCTTTAAGCTGTTTACCACCTACATATATATACGATTTAAATACATTAATTAATTAGCTCATTTTTAAGAAAAAAAAAATAAAAACTGTTGACCAAAATGGACTGAGCGAGTTAAGATGCGCACAAGCTGGCCAAAGTTATAGGCTGTGGGTGTATCAAAAGCGGTCAACCAGTTCTAGCTATATAGAAAGTAAGCTAAATATTTATATTTGTTTATATTTAAAATAATTTGTTTTTTTTGGTAGAATTTTATTTTTAACGTGCAGCAAAGACCCTTCAGTAAAGCTAGCTGACAGCGTTTTATAGCCGTGATAAGGTCAAAATGCTTATATATCTTTGAGAGTATTATGGCCAGATGATTTAAAATAAACATACACAATTCTTTTGTTGGCTTATAATTAATTTAAAGACATGAAAATAATGCCACATGATCACATTAATATAGCACAATGCAGTTTCATTCATAGTTCACACAAAAGCTACAAATTATAGTTAATTTTTTTTTTTCGTATTGTATTTTTTTTTTTTTAATTTTGCCCACAAAAATTTGGAACACGACAAATTGCGACAGCAGCATTAAGCAGCGTTTATTTATTTATAATTCTTAGCGCGTACTCACTAATAATAATTTTTAAGCACAATATGGGAAATAAAAACATATATGTATAAATGAAATATCTTGTAAATCTTAGATCTGGGCGCACTGTTTGTATTTATTTATTATTATTATTATTTTTTTTCCTTTGTTCTGTAGTTGGCCCGACCGCTTGGCTAACGCTGAGAAATTCGCGTGCTACTAAAAGTCAAAACGTTGGCGACTTTTTTTTTCGCTACTTGGAATTACGTAGAAAAAAGCTAAAGAGCGACAGTTCCGCTTCTGTTCTAGAGATCAGTGGCACATAGCAACGCTGAAAGATATTCTCAGAAATATACAAAAACAACCTATGCGCTAGGAGCGCATGAGAGATACCAGGAGACGACAAACAGCATCAGCGTATAGAGCAAACAAGAGGAACCGTACCATTAGAAATCAAGACAAAGATAAAAATATATAAGAAATGCGTGAATTGATTTAATAAAAATTCTAAACAGGGTGTAACGTCAAAGGCGTGCAACGCACGAGAGCACTCATTCACACAAAGCTATAAAAAGTTTAGAACTTGAAAGAATTTTTCCTATGTGTGGTTTTTTTCCTCATTAAACGGATCAATGCACTTCATTTGACAAATAGCTTAGCAGGTTTCGTTTGTATGCCCTCTTGGCCACCCTGTAGAGGCGCTACACGCGGAGAAAATGTTTAAACAGAAAATTGTTGAAAATTTTGAGTTAATTGTAAACTTTTCAGAGCCAAAGAACCTTGAGGGTTTACAATAACGGGTGATTTTGTAGCAACACAGTTTTTGACAGCTGACATCTTCTACGCGTATTACTGTCAAATCCGTTGAGCTACATAAAAATAATGAAAATATATTAAATCCAAATTTTAACTATGTAATATTTGTGTAAAAGTAGATTTAAAAACGGCCTTGAGCTTTTGTAATAAAGGGTAATAATTTAGCATCTTATTTTTTGGCAACACTGTTTTTAACAACTGAGGCCCTTAGTTGCCTTAATTACTTATAATATATTACTTTATTACTTATATTATAATTATATTATTATAATTAAAATATATTTAACTCAAATCTAATATTTGTCATATTTGTATGAAAGTAGATTTAAAAGAAACCCTTTACTAATATTGAAGACATTTGTTAATGTGATATTTGCGTAAAAGTAGATTTAAAAAGTTTATCTGCATTGAAATCATAGAAAATGAGGCTCTGTAATAAAGGGTGATATTTTAGCATCTTTTATTTTTGGCAACACTGTTTTTGGCAGTTGAAGCCTTTTTAATTGTCTTGTATTACTTTCAGTTAACAATACCTCAATTGCACAAAAAGCAATTAAAAACATAACCAGAATTACCAATGCTTGACGAAATAGTCACTTTTTGGTTCTTTTTTAAAAACGCTCAAGGCCGGAACGTTATTGTGAATGAAAACAAAAAACTTACAAAATTTTCTTCGCCCAAAATAAAAGAGTGACTTGGCTAACATTTTTTCAAAGTGAACTATCAAGACAAAAGAACAATTTATAGGCGTGTTTGGTAAACAGTTTGGTAAACAGTTTGGGTATCAGTATCATATTTCACTTTTTTCAACCGATTGGCCGTCTAGCTCATGTTTTTCATAGGCAATTTCTTGCGGGGCTTTGTTAAGACCCATGCTTATAGCACTGGAAGACACACAGAATTTGGTCTATGTGTGTTGGAGGGAGTATTCCAAAATTAAACCCAGCATGTGGACTTCTTGCAGTGCAGTCGTAACGAACATTTATAGGAAATTATCTTTAAAATTAAAACTATATTAATCTTTGTATCGAGTTAAAGATTTCATATAATTTTCTCAACTTGGATTTTTTTTTTTAAATCTAATAAGCAAATTCTTAAAAAGAATACACAGAAATAATAAAAATATAGTTAAAAAAAATAATAAACAAAAACTGTTATATTGTAGGAAACAATTAAGAGATCAACTCAAAACTAAAGTTTACAACCGCCAAATGTTAAAAACAATTATTTAAGGTTTGCTTTCATTGAAATATTTGTTGAATCCTTTCCCAATATTATTAAAAAAAAATGTATATACTCATAAATTTTGAAGCGACAACTAACATTAAGATTTAAATAAACTTAAAGAATCAAAGATTATTACGACTAATAAGGCTAAGACTAATAAATATTTAAGTTATAGCAGTATAAAAAAATATATATAAAACATGCTTGTCATATTGTTTTTTTATGTTTTTAATAATTTGCAAATAAAATTAAAAATAAAAAAGAAATATTTTATAGAAATCGTTAAAGAAATAACTCACTTAACTCACTTTCACTTGGGCTTTCATATATATATTTATTTAATTAATTAATAGAAGCAAAATAAAAATTCAACAAATAAAACAAAACAAAAAATCCTTTCAAAGTATGCAACAAAAAAAACCCCCCATTATGTGCAGTATTTGCATCTAAGACACTGTGAACAACCCATTAATCGCCTTAAGCGCTTAAGCTACGTCTTTAAGTTTAAAATTAAAATGCGCATTGCTAATTTATTTTTTAAGTCTTTTTACTTCCGCTCAAACACGTTGCGGCCCTAGCAAAAATTTTATTAAAACAATTTATGTCACACAGTAATCTGTCAACAGCGGCGCCTAAATTATCATTAATAAACTGACATATTGTGCGCTAATCTGCTATTTGTAAAAAAAAGCAACTTTTTTTTCTCTCAGTGCACAAAACTGTTCCGTCAGTATTATCTATTTTTAGAGACCATAACAAAATAACACGTTGTTTCACTCGCTTCACGACATACATCATATTTGCCCTCTCACTGGTCGCCTCCGAGCAGCTAGCTGCGCCCAAAAGGTTGCTCAAAGATTTTCTAGCACAACGTGCATAACTTTGTCGTAGTTTTGTACGGATTTGTCTCTGCCTCCTCATTCAGTAATGCTTTCGTACATGACAAGGCTGTCAAAAATTTCTCGTTGTCTTGTGTCGTCTCTGCTCTGGCCTGGGTCTGCTCTGGTCTGGTCTGGTCTCGTCTGATCGCAACGAGCCGTCGTCAACGACAATCGTACATATTACCCTTGCTGTGCGTTGAAAGCATACGAATTGGGAGCGCGTGTGCATCGTGTCGCATTTTAAAAATAAAAAAAATTAAAGTTTATATAAAAAAAAAAAGGAAAAACATATTCTCTATGCACTAAATACCAAATGTGCTGGCGGCGACTGACAAAAATAGTGCATTCTTATGCAGGTGGCAAATGGGAACACTCACGGGATGGTTGACTCTTGCAACGAACGCCATATTTATTTTCAACTCATAAATCTTGGCAAGAAAGCGTCATCGTTTAGGGAGTGGCAGGGGGGGGACGCAGTATCGGGCTATCGGTATTGCGATTTCTCGCAAAACCCACTACGTGATCATCATATCAATAGTTGACCTACTAATTTTTATTTTAGCACCAGAGAAGAGCAAAAGCAGCTGTTTATGTTTTCTTAATAAAGCTTCGATTGTTGCGATTTCGCAACAAACCAGCCAAATGAAGCCATATGAAATGTTTTGTTTACTCGCTCATAGAAACGTCCCATTGTGGTTACATTGGAACGTACCATGTTTGTAGCCTTTCTGTCTTTCTAAAAAAAAATAAAATAAATAAAAAAGCATAACCGCAGCTTGATCTTCTAATGAGGTCATGTCTATTTTAAAATTACAAAAAAATAAGTAAAAAAAAAATAAACCAAAGAACTGAAACAGTAGCAACAAAGTTGGTGCTGCAAGCCAAATTAGTGTCCATTATGCCCAGAGAGACTTTCAATGTCAGAGACGCACTTTTAATGACACGAACCTTTTTTTTTGATAGCCATTGTATTCTTACAGTAGTCACTAATTAAGTGAGAAGGTGAGATATAATTGTTGGCGTAGTTTGTGTAAAAAGTTTTACAGACAATAAAGCAAAATGACAGTAACAAATTTTTACATTATCGTATAACAACTTTAAAGATTGTCACAGTTTGTATACTCTTTTGGCATTTTCAGTGCCAAGGAAATAACCAATCATATATACTATATTATTAAATTAAAATTTTATATAGAAGTAACTCGAAATATTAAGGGTTTATATTTAAATTAAAAGTAAATAGTATAACAATAATATTAATAAAAGTCATTAAATAAAAAAATATATCACGAATAACGTAAAAAAATATTTTATAAAAAAATATACAATGGTAGAAAATATACGACATATACAATATAAAAAAAAAATGTTCAAGTACAAATCAAAGAAAAAATAATTTTGAAAACAAATTAAAACTCGAAGAAAAAACACAAATAATATGTAAATATAAATTCAAAAAAAGAATATGTTTTTTAAATAAATAAAAAAAATTATATTTTTATTAAATAAATATGAATTCTATTGTTAAAAATAGTTATGAATTTTTAAATAACTATAATTTTTAAAACAATATATATATATATTTTAAATAAATTTAAATTTATAAACAAAATATACATTTTTAAAATAAATATAAATTTTCAAAATAAATATAAATTTTCAAAATAAATATAAATTTTTATATAAATATAAATATAAAATTTTAAAAATAAAATTTTCAAAATATATATAAATTTTCAAATTAAATTTTAAATAACAAATCATTAAGTATATACACATTTTTTATAGAAAAGTTAATTTTTAAAATAAAAATAAATCTTTAAATGTAAATGTAAATGTAAAACTTTATAAAAAACTAAATGAATCAAATATTTTTTTTTTAAAGTAAGCCAACTTTTAATTAAATAATTTTAGGAAAGTCATTTAGGGAATTTAAAAAAAAAATTGAATTTGAATAAAAATTGCTCACAACTTAAAAAATTCGGCAAATCTGCATTTTTTAGGACAATTAAAAAAATAAACAATGAATTGACTATGAACAAAATGCAGCAGGCGAATATGAGCCTAATCGTTGTAGAAAAGCTGTTCTTAGAAAAATAAATTCATTTGGGCCCAAATACGGGAAACCCATAATAGGAATTATTAGAATGATGATGGACCTGCTTCCATGGGCCGTTGTACAGCTGATTTAAACGAGCAAATATTTCCGAAATTGGTAGAAAAAAATTGCTAGAAAAATTATCTCTAAAAACTTCAAGAAGCGGTACAAACTTTGCCACACATCAGCACATACTTTTCTTTTTCATATTACACAAAAACCATAATGACAAATACATGTTACACAAACCAAACCAAAAAAAGAAAAGAAGAGTGTTATTTATGTCTTAAAAGAAGGTCAAGCCTATTGTAGTTGGCCACATAAACTAAGCGGAATGCAGTGCACTTTCCTAACCATAAATACAACAATTTACAAACTAAGCTCTAATGTACAAGTTGCAACTTGTCACGTACTTCGCCCACACATTAAGCATATTTTATGTGCTTATATTTCGCATATCAAAAGCATTTTCGATTTCATTTGAATGGCTGGCTGGCAGGCAGGCGGCAGCTAAGACCAAAGACCTTTTTCCTATATAGCATGTTTTATACTATGTATACCATGCACCTTATGTAGCACACAATTGGCCCGCATTTCTAAGCAACTTAAATGCGTTAGCTCATAAATTTTAAATGACAATAAGTTTCAAGTCGGCTTTTTGGTCTTTTCATTTGTGAAATTTCTAAACAAATACTAATCAAATGCAAATAAGCTAAAACGCGCTATGATTTCTGATTTCTCGCTGGCTGCCGTTGGCCAGCTATTTATTTTTTCTACTTTTTTTTGTATTTTTTTTTTGGATCGAATCATTTTAACTTGGCTGGGTTTTTCGATGTTGACCATTCTCCAAAATAAATTTCGATTAGTCTCACTCAGTTTTCTCTTTTAGATCGCCCAAAAAATTACAACAAAAAAAGCGAAATTTTTGTTGTACATTTGATTTTTGCTTGCTGATTAGTAGAACTAACCAAGCAACAAGGCAACACACACACGCGCGCAACTCTGGCCAACATAACTCCGATTTAAGCCAACACACATTTGCTTAATTTATGCAGTTTAGTTGTTGTTGCTGTTGTCGTTGTCGTTGGCAGAGTTGGCTTTTAACGGTGCGTCGCTTTGGCTTAGAAGTTGCTGGCCATTATGGCTGCAACTATTGTTGCTGCTGTTGGAAGGTTTCTTGTCCACGAAAAAAAAAGCGAAAGTTGTAGCATGTTAGTATATTTATCTTAAAGATACTCTTGTCTTGTATCTATTACGCGCACGCTTACAACTATCAATATTTTTTGGAAAACATCGTGTAGCTACCCTTCATGATAATGCACGTACAACGACTGCAATCATTCAAAACAAACTTTTTGGAGTACTTCTTTCAAACACTTGGAAAAGTAATTGTGCTATCAGTTGAAGTATTGAGTGGCGACAATGGAATACACTGCAATTAGTTTGCAATGCATTGTTATATTCCCTTTTAAAGAGATAGATCTGAAGTATAGCGTAGAAATTTGAAAGCTGACAACTTCGATACGTAGTCCGTAAGTAGCCCTGCTAGACACTTTTAGTAGTTTCGGTAGCAAATAAGTCTCGACCTTCTCTGGAAACCACCAACCTGGTCTGAAAAAAGCGGCATAAAATGGAAGTCAAAATAAAAATATTTGTATACAAGTTCAATTGAGGAATACTGTTCTTGCGTTTAGAGACCTAAATACCACCACTATCAGGTTTAAGTGAGTCTGTTCCTAACGCGCTAACTATAATAAACTTTACGACAACCCATCTTCATCGTACTCTCCATATTAACTCATCTTGATTCGCCAAATTGACTTTGTATAAATCCCTAACTTGGTCAACGCTCATCTTTTGGCTCATTTGTTAAAAAAAGTTGTAACTTTTTTCCTGTTCAACTTCCTATTTTCATATATCGCATTGTAAATCCGAATTCCTAGCCAGCGCCAGAGGTAAGACGGTGCATATCTATAAAAATTCACACATCAGACTAGGGATACCGATTAGTTATATGTTATATTTTTTTCGTTCTTATTTAATATTTCCTAATATGCAAATTGTTTAATTAAAAGATCAACTGAACTTAGTTGTACCCCTAATTTAATAATAAATAAATAAGAAAACACGCTCTTCGATTAACGAAATCTTTGAAGAACTCAGCATTTTTAAATTTTGCAAAAAATCAACCTATAGATCGAATTCACGCATAGTAAGAAATCAGTCCCAAAACCTTATCTCTGTACCTTACGCATAATCACAACTAAAAGGGTTTGAAAGAAGAATAAGAACAATGTAGACTCTGTAAATTCCATATCAAAGTCTGCTCTCGATTAATCATGTTAGGTCATCTGGTGACACATTTGGAATTTTTTTACCAAAAATCGTACGTCGAATATTTAAAACAGAAGATTATAAAAAAATCTTTATACTGGATCGATTCAGGTCAAGACTTTTAAGCCTAAACATATAATAAAGTGTGTATCAATGATAAAATATGATATATTCTAATCTTTATAAAAATTATACAATATATAATTTTGAATTCAAAAAAATATAGAATATAGAAAGAAAAATGAAAGGAAAAAAGTTTGATGTTCGAAACATCAATTCGATTGAAGCCTACACATATGTCTCAATGATAAGTTATCATATATTATAATATTTTTAACAATTGTCGTTTCATGAGCGATACATATATAATTTTGTGTTCAAAGATACAATAATATAGATGCAATATAGATAGAAAAATAGAAAGAAAGATGATAGGAAAGCATAAAGACAAGGAATTGATTGATAAACCGATAGATAAGAAATTATTAACAGATAATCAGTTTTATAGTCAGATATCTTTAAGTACGGAAATGTAATTTTAAAGGCACATAAAGTAATAGATCTTTTAGTCCTCACATAACTCAGCATGTCAATGAATAGATATTAATCTCCTTCCGCCTTTATAATACAGTACCACGACTCTATTATGCTCCATCCAAAAAAAAGGGTATATTGCATGCAATTGTTTAAACAAATTCATCCGAGTTTCATGAAATAGTTTCTTTTAATTAAAGTGCTCACGAACTGTGCTCATTGTACAAATTTGGTTTCAAATATTTTAAAGATTTTTTTCTTTTTCTTTACAGCCAACAGCAACAACAAACGAAATTCCGCATTTACGTTATAAGCAATGTGCGCACTTGACTGCTTTTATCTAATTGTTTTGGAGTTATTTCGGGTAAATATTTAGTTGAATCAATCAAATTCAATTGCGTTAAAATACTTGAAAACAATACTTGAACAAACACGCAACACTTGTAAAAGACAGATCCTACGCTAATTACGAAGCCAAAGTAATGTTAGTTCTTCAAAAGTCTGAAGAATCACTTGCATAACTCTTCTGAAAGATCTTCAAGTGTAGCTGGCAGAATTCGCAGTGCTGTAGAAGTTGCAATACATTTAAAGTGGTGCGGAAGCGTTGAACAAATTCAAAATATCACGGTAGATGCAAATATAAGAAAGGTATTTTTGGAATAAAATCTTCGACGCAAATCATTATTTCTAAATTTCACAAAAAATCAACATACACATCGAATACTCGAAATGGGAGAACCAAGAAAAGATACTGGAAATTAGATAGTATGGAGGCAACCCGCCGCTCACTTCGTTTAGCTATCTCTAATCTAGTGAGGTTCTCCAATTATAGCTTTACTTGGTAAAAAAAATAATTTTTTATATTATAAAGAAATGTTTAATAGTTTAAGGGCACACGAATAAATTATCCATCAACGTATTTCAAAACATACAAAACTTCGCTAAAAATCGAACGATTAAAATTCTAGTTATTCTGATTAATCGTTTATGAAAAAAAATTAAGTAATTTTAACTTAAAAAAAATTATAAAGATTGATATCACAGATCATTTCTTCTTCAATTTGCTACTGCCTTCTTCTCAAGTATACCTTTGGTATTTTGGCAATTTATCGGCAGGCATTGCCGAACATTACTAAAGCCAATATGATATGGGCAATTTTTCAGTTGATAAAGTATCGCATTCTTGGACCTGCCTGCCAAACGGCTGCTTTCAGAAACATCGACGAAATTTGCTTTATATTATATTATTATTTTTTAGATCACCATTCTGCGGACAAAAAAAGATTTCTATGACTTCTTTCATCCATATTTAATTCTTGCTACATCAAATTCCAAATTTCAATTATGCTGCATGACTTCACTCAACTACAATTATTTTTGACTAATAAGGCCTATATGAATATAAGCCACAGTAGTTTTATAGCCAAGTCAATAGATTTAATCATACAACGCCGCCGCATGTTTCTTAAGCCATTGCGAAAAACGCAAACACTTTGACCATAATTTTATATTATTAACTTCAGGCAATTTTGGGGCCTCCACAACAGAACCAATTTTAACGCCCCTTAGAATACACGCACTCCGAAAAGCCAAAATAGACAATCATATAATTATTTTCATTTTATGCACAACTTCCTTGTTTTATGCAAAAAAACGAAAACAAAAAGGGAAAATATCTTACGGATAGCAAAAAGTAACCAAAACAAAATCTGGCATTAACTAATTAGACAGTCTTTTTGGAGACGCGCTGTGCTAATCTTATGCAAAATCATCAACATAAAGAAAAAAGAAACCAAAAATGGAAATTGAAATAAACAAAAAAAAAACAAATTGAAGTGAAGAAAGGAGAAAGATGTTGAACAAAAAAAAGCACAACAAAAGCTGCAGATGCGGAAAAATTGCCCAAAAATCAAGCGAGGCAAGGCAAATGGCGATTTGGTCTAGTCGAGACAAGACGACCTGGAAATGGACGTGAACGTGCCTGTCAAGCTGGGGCAAAGACGACGCATGCGCGTAGGCCAAGCTTAAATAGACTTATATAAAGACTCATGTATGTGGTTTACATGTGCAGCTCCACGAGGGTTGCTACTTAAGTAGTTGGCGGATATTAGCTGCCGGTTTTCGATAGCAACAGGGATAATCCTAGATAGACTACGCCATCAATCTTCATAAATCGGTGGAAACGGGAAACGTACGAGGCGGAAAAATATGCAATTGGCTTCGGAACGGATAAAAGCTCGAATACTCATTCTGAATATACATTTTATTTTTGGTATTGAAGCAATCGATTAAATTTTTTTTATGCCCAAAATACGCAAATAATAAACATTATAACTTCGCTTATCCTGTTAAAAATCGGACTTGCCCGCCAGGTATAAGGTATGCTACCAAATATTCACTCTGAATTCGCAACGCATAAAAGCTCGAATACTTAATCTGTATATTTATTGATATTGAAGCATTGTTTTTGAATTTGTTTTTTCTGCTACACAATTTTTCACATTTTTGAGGAGTACTTGTTGCCCATCACTAGAGAAAAACACTTCAATTCCCAGAGCTTGAGAGAAAATGAATTGGGAATAGGATATGCAGAAATAGTTGAGTTGCCCAATATTGAGTTATTATGCAAAATTAAAATAAAAATAAAAATATATTATAGAATTAAGATATAATTTTCGAAACCTCGCAAACCAAAAACTCTCTCTTCTCGAAATCCATAACTTTTCGTACTGCCGCCTGTAGCATGTGAAACCCATGTTAGTGTGTGAATTTGCACTCATGAAGACTTTTGTAAGGTTTTTGAAAAATAAAAACAAAATTTTGTTTTTTATTTTATTTTTGTTGTTGCGTTAATTTACAACATTAACTGCTATTTTTTTCGGCGAGCAAAAGCCAACTGGGCCGGCATACAAAATGCAGCGAAAAAAGAGAGTGAGTGACTTGGGCGACGAGGGCGACTTGGCCAAAAATAAAAAATAAAGCTTGCTGGCCGGCTAGGCTAAATTGCCCAAAACCCGTGCAGTGAGGCGCACCAATTAATGTTACCAAAACGTAGACATACAGACACACATAACAAATAGCGGAAGTAATTCAGCGTTTAATGGATCCGAGTGTAGTTTCTGCACAAGATTCAAATTTGAAATTGTTTTTATTTTTTTTTTTTAGTTTTATTTTACTTTTCAAAACTAGATTCCGCCTGCTGCTGCTGCTGGGAGGCCTCAAAGCAGTCGCAATTGAGTCAAACTTTAGTAATTAATGTGCTGGCATTTTTCGCATATGGGTTGACAACAGCCGGGTCTTGAATGAATTGCATGGCTAGTTGAGGCGCCAGCAACAACTTCTATAACTTGTTTACCCAGTCCGGACTTTTATAGTTTGCTGCTCAAATTGAGATTTTCATTATTTTCTTTTTTTTCATAGCTAAGCTCGTCTCACATTGACAACTCTGACGCATTGGTGTTAAGTTGTTCCAGTCATGATGTTAATATTATAGATATAGCTGTGTACGAAAAACTTGAAAAGGTGTTACTAATTTTAGTGTGAATTGGTTTTAATATGCTTCCGTTAATCAAAGTGATTTGAATGCGGTTTACTGAGCTAGTTGGTCATATTTGTAGCGAGGCTTATAGGAAATGAGTAGAAATTTAATTAACTAGAAATGCTGTAGACAAGGCGAAGCTGGAAATATGATGAATCAACTTAATTAAGTTGCGTTCGATTATGTCAAAAGTTCAATCAATTAAAAATTGTGATTAAAAAATAATGTATGGATAGATTAAAACGAAAACCTGTATGAAATTTTTATATGAGCATTTTCTCAGAGAAATTGAGGTAAGTTCGAATACAAAAACTTTGCCAATAATTTTGATGGTTTGATATTTTTTTAATATTAATATTTTATAATTTTTTGTTTATTAATATTTATTTTTTATATATCAAATTTTCTGTCAAAAACAACGCCGGCTCAGTAGATTACTTCATTTTAGGCGGCATAAGATCTACCAACTTTTTAAGACACATTAATTGTTTTACACGAGTACAAATATCTTAAGATCTCTAGGAAAAAGTCATAAACATTTTTGAGTACAGCTTTCCACAAAAGCTTACCAACAGCGAATTACATAGAATAATTCTTGTTAACAACAACAGGTACCGTTGTAATAATCAAAGCCCAAAAGAAATGTAAAGAAACTCAAGACCCGACTTCAGTTGAACAAACAAACAATTCTCAAAAAATACAAAAGAAAAAAACACATAATATATCAAAACAAAGCTTAAAAACTATTCTTATGGCTTTTAGCTTGCCTCTTACCAAACTATTCAAGCCCATTAAGCAGAGCGCTGAAACTCAGACCATTTGTCTGTGCTACTGTGCTGTACCTCCCTCCCCGGCCTATAAATTACAATCAGTTATAGTAAAGTGTCAAGATGCTTAGCAATTATGATGATTATGACAAGAGGTTCTCTCCAACTCTTCCAACTCTCGCTCAAAGCATATAACCTGGCTGGCCCAAGCGACCAGGTATAAACTTTGTGCTACTTATTGTCAGTTACTTTTGTGGTCTAAACGAGTTGTGCTGACTGCATTTCTGTCGCATCATCTGAATTTATTTCAGTGAAATAGACAAATAAACTATCTGTTAGATACACTACGACTCACTGCCTTACGACATATGTAAGATACTTTAACGGTTCTCACACATTGCACGAAAGAGAAAAAGAACTTCGAACTCGAACTTAGCACGCAGCAAAGGGTAGCGGCGGCAAGCAACGGTGCTATTTGTATCTGTGTGTGAGCGTGTGTATCTAATGCAGCAAGTGGCACTCAACGTGCCTCAACTCATCATAATTACAAAGCCGTGGCCAGTCCCAAGACCTCAACATGACAATGTGGAGCTAGCTGCCTATTGGAGGTGTCTCTGCGCGCAGAGTTAGTTCAAACAGCCCCATATCTTGGCAAAGTTACTGTTGAAGTCTTTGCTGTTGGATTTTTATATATGTATCTATATATCTATCTATCTTATGGATATCTCTTTGATTTGTCTGTAGTGTTTATAATTTATGATTGCTTTGCGTGATTTTTGCATTTTTGCGTTATTAGTTATATGTTGGTTTGTACGCTACGTAATACCCTTTACTCAATATGTAAGGGGTATATTGGGTTAATGTGCGTGACGCCGCTTAGAACTTGTATCTTGTAACTGCTTAAGGTGACGGAAACAAATAACTGATGACAATCTTGTGGGGTTAACACAAAATCCAAAAGAAACTATGTCACTAGGTGCGTTTTATGGTAACTAAGAGATGTGCGTTCTATCTATCATCAGTAGGTGTCACTAGGCGCGTTTTATAGTAATTAACAAAAGTTCTTTTCATCCTTAGTAACTATAGTGATAATTTATAGCGCAAGCCTCATTTAAGGAATAAACTTAATTGTCTGATATGATGACTGTCGGATGACATCATGCGTCGTGATTTTATGAACGCATAACAGGAACGGCTTTCTTTCTACAAGAGCAAGATACTATGATCTTTGGATAACAAAGATTTCGCTTTACAGCGAAAATATTAGCATTATGGTCATAAAGTTACTCAATTTCGACAAAATCCTTAAAACCAAATTCGCTTTTTGCGATACCGTTTTCGAAACACTTAAATAAAAGGTGTTCCACATGGAGAAAAAGTGTCCTTACGTTCAGACAAATATCTTTGGTACACAACTGAATTACCTATAAATTCTATTGGAACTAAATTTTATCAATCTTATGGCTTCGTTTGTTTTTCGTATTGGAATGGAATTTCTCATAATTTTTCCTAATTATTAGCAAATTTTAAATAAAAAGTACATTTTGAATGCAAATAAAACCTCTGGCCCAATTGGTTGTAAAGCCTAAAAACAAGGTAGAGTATTTGATGCTCGGCGCATGCCGACTCATTCAGATTTTTCCTTCTAAAGCGTACGAGTTTTTGCTGTGGGGTGCAACCTACACTTAGCCAGTATTTATGGCCACAATGTTGCAAGCCTTGCAAATCAAAAGTATCTTTTAGTTGATTTTGCGCAATGTACGGTCTTGTAATTTAAATGCAGATCATTAAATAAATTCTGATTCATTAAATTTATTTAATGAACTGGCGTATGAATTTTGAATGAATACATATTTATCGTACGTAAGCGAAATCTATTATAATAGCACTAAACACATTTATGTGGATATATCATCAAAGCCAAGTGTCTTTTGTTGAAAACTCATTAAGATCTAGCATTTAATTTCGGCTCTTCATCAATCATATGTAGAGAAGATATCTACTCAAAATGAGCTGTCTGCAGGGCAATACAAATACGGCATCAATAACAAAAATAAATACGACTATAAACAATAAACATTGAAAGAAGAACTATGCAATGACCAGATGTCAAAAAATCTGACGCCTCAAAATATGTGCAAATTGTACAAAACAACAAACCAAAGTCTCACAGTTTGTCAGGTTTTCATTCAGTGTGTTTGTTTTTCTTGCCATTTTTCAATAACTACAGAAATATTTGACTGACAGCAGTTGAAGATAAAATTGCAGATATCCAAAGCAAAGATTCGATCGGACAACAACTTCCCTTTGCAGAAGCTACCATAATTTAGTAAACGAAGAGCTAATGAAACGAAAAATTGCAAAAACCAGTGAGTTATTCAATTCCAACGACAAAATACTCTTTAGGGGCTGTGACTTATAGAGTTAGTTTCGACAAGTCGTAAGTTGGAAGCCACAATGGATACAACCACGTGGTGACGCAAACTCATGCACTTAGAGAAGGGCAGAAATGTGAGCAGTGGATTGGCAGTCAGAATACTTCAACGTTTAAGGGGGTCACCAAGGTCTTAAGCTCCACTAAGACTCATAGATAATGGAAAAGGAAAAACTTATCGAATTCTTCTGCAGTTATCGAACAATATTAAGTTCTAATGGAGTGATGATTGTAGAAGAATTGTTGAAAAAGCTGAATGATGATGTCGATTAAGTGGGTCTCTGATGCATTTGTCTAGCACTGGCTTAGCTAGCAAACATACGCTATTTGCCTAAGAAAATTTCTACTAATTAAAGACAGGGATGTTCGATTTTGGCTATAAACTGCAGGTCCCCGTTCTCTTTAAACAGCTTGGAACTGAAACACTCAATGTTCAATGTTTAGTGTATTGTGTAAGAATGTGAATTTTATCATATCAAACTAAAAATTCGAATTTTGAGAAAAAATGTTCAACTTCACAAACCAACTATTATGCAAATATATTTTTTCAGCTTAGATTTTTTTCAAAGCAACTTACTCAATCCGCAGCTGCACACTCCGTCGAACTCGAAGCCCTGGCTGTGCCCTAAAATAAGCTTACTTGCATTTTTCAACTCTAAAAGACTCCCTTGAAGAAACAGTCACAGCAAGCTAACCATAAAACCATTCCAAATATGTACATTCAGTCACAGTCTTGCAACTTATTGAAAAACTTTCCTATAAACCTAATATACCCTGCCAATAAGGCATGTTTATTGCAAACCAAACAAAAGTGCATTGCTGCCGGCTGTGTGTTTATGTTGCAATTCCTAGAAAATTATGCTGGAAATTGAGAGTCTAACGGTTTGAAGTTGCCTTTCCCGGCCACGTTGTCGTCTACAACGTTATCGACAACGTCGTCGCCGTCGTCTTCAACGTCATCGTGCTTGGCAGCCGCCGTTGCTATTACAAAACATTTTTTGTTTCGTTTTTAATAAACATTTTGCAAATGTCTATTAGTACAAGCTAGATATAGCGACTCCCTTTGCCGTACATAGGCCCGCTCCCCCCGCCGCTTATAATGTCTGAGTTTTGCGCATGCGCAGCGCATTTTCAAAGGAAACTAATCGCAACAATCATTACTACTTGGTCCATATGCTAAAAACAACAATAACATGAACATGTAAATTAAGACTTTTAGTTGAAAATTATGTATAACAAACAATAAGCAAGTAAATGTTGAGCAGCGTCAAAGAAAATTCATGGAAAATGGTTGCAATGACTCTTTGAGATTGCTTTGATTTCTTGTAAATTTGAAAATATTCACTTTTATGGAAATGGCAGGCAATTTATACTTAATGGTAGGAGTTACCGAAAGCAAAATCTTTTTGACTCTATGCAACATGACTACTATTAACAGCGCACAGAGACGGACTTTGAGGGGTTTGCGAGCCAGCAAGTTTTAAGCGCCCCCCATAGAGCTACTGTGCAGTTCACGACTGCCTGCTAAAGTTAGTCTCAGCTTTGCGACGACGCCTATATTTACTTTGTAATTTGTTTTGCTCTATCTGCTTGAATTATAGTAATTCCATAAAAGAAATAAATAAGTAAAAGTTTAGATTGTCTAAGCAAAAAGACAAAAATCTGCGAGTTACCTAAACTACTGAATCATTTTCGAATTAACTTGCAGCTTAATTCTTTTGCCTTCAAAAAGTGGATGTGATTTGAAGCTTATTTTGTTTACGACTTAAAAAAAATACAGAGTTATGCATCTAATATTTGAAATTTGTTACTGTTTTAAAGACGTAAGCAGCAATGGTGAGCGCTACCGCAAAATGTTTCCGAATTTAAAAAAAATAAAGTGGAAGATATAGACAATATAAGGGCGATATAGGCCATACAGCAGTTGCTACAATCTACGAAAATTGCATAAACATTTAAACTAATTAAATAAATTATCACTTGCTTTGACGAACGTTGGAATTTTAGCTTTAGAAAAGAGTTAAAGGCACATGTAAGACCAGGTTTACTGAAATATTTTAGGGTCTCAAGTAGGAGCTACCAGCTGCTGTTGCTGCCAAACGGCTCAAAACACTTTGAGATGTGCGGAAATATTGACAGATTTGGCTTAAAGACTGGCAAGTCAGCCTTATTGAGACAGAAATTGAAAGAAAAATGTATGTTTTAGTGACAAACTTCCATCAAAGTTAAGGCATTGAAAAATTGTCTCTCTATTTATTAAAGATAACGCCGTTTGGATTCGGCTATAAGCGGAACCTACAGCTCTCTTCAAAAAGCTATTCATAGAGTTATTCCCATACTTCTCTGCCTTTGGAGCGATGACCATAGTCAATAGTAATAAATTTAATTTTTAATGCAAAATTGTAAGCTACTTTTCATAAGAAAACAAAATTGAAGTTTTAAAAAAGTTGTAAGAATTATTCTGCCAGCCATTCAGAAACAGTGAAAGATCTCAACGTTGCATATGGCTCCAAACAATCGATAATGTAAGGTAAAGTAAGCTGAGGTGCTCATTGGAACAAAATTGATATTCGCTCAAAAAGTTTATAAAACAAACTTTTCATAAGTTATCAAGCATGAAAAATATTGAGGTTTCTTTTTCAAAATACATTTAATTTTGAAATAGCCCACCCATTATATTTAAGTACATAAAATTTAAAGAACTAACCAACAATTTCTTTTTGAATTTTATTTTCGTAATGATTTCTTATGAAACTAGTACGCGACAAGCTAAAAGTCTTTCAAACAACAGATTGCTTCAAAATATTTTAGTCAATATTTAAAGTACTACAAAATATGAGCATCAAATTTTAAGTGTACATACCCTTAACATTATTTAATTATTATTATGTCAGCTCATTGCTCATAAAAAACAAGAAAACAAATTTAAATAAAAAAGTAAAAGTTGCAACTAATGGAAGAATAAAAACACAAATCTCACAGATACTTGAATTTACTGTAAGTGGGTGAAGTATCTTTCGAGTTTCCCAAGCTACTTATTTCTTATCAATGAATTCCATTGCTTTTCTTTTTCTTGTTTGCGGAAATGCTAAGCAATTCTTGCATGCAAGCGACAACTGTTATGCAATTAAATTGGAGTTATACATGCAACAGCAACAATAACAACAACAACTACATCTCAGCAACACCAACAAGAGCCACTCAAGTGACCGCATTGCCACATGCCACATACTGTTGCAAATGCTTTCGCTTTGATTGAATTTATTTAATAAATCAGCAGCAAAGTTACCCAGCCAACTGATGCATATAACTGCACTTCATATGCCTACTTATATATATACACACACACACACACACACACACACACACACACACACACACACACACACAAATTCATATAAATAAATTAAGCATACGTATAAGTGTATCTACAAGATAAAATTTGCATTTTGCCTACTGCTCACACATCCCCAATAAAAAAAAAATACGCTCTCAGTGAGTGTTGCACGGAAACGAAATATTGTGTGTTTGTGCAACATAGGAAACCAAGTCTTGGAAGTGGACAGCACATAACGCATGATATATTATATTATTGGCATAATAATATTGTGCATAAAACATATTTATGAGCATCCAGCCCCAAAGCAGCTAAAGTCGGCAAAAAATTAGCAAAACTCCTTAAAAAAGAGCAAGCCAGTTTTCTTGCTTGCATTATGAAATGCATTTCTGCTATCTCCAAATTGTACAATCTAAAGATAAAAAAAAATCAAGCAAAATTAAGATAAGACAAATTAAATGACAGAGTGCCGAATGTTCAAAAAAGTTTAAAGCGATTATCATAAAATTGCACATAAAATATCAAACAGTTAAAAACGCAAGAACTTTATTTACGATTTCTAAGAAAGACAAATTCGTTTTCTTAGTTTATTTTTTGCGAAATCTTTTTGAGGTTACAAAAGAAAGAAATAATAAAATAAACATGTATTAAAATTGGAATAGTAATCCCACAGGAGTTGCTGAAGAAGCATCGACTACTGATTATATTTTTGTTCGCGTTTGAAATAATCGTCAGGATTCATTCATTTAAGATTTCTAAGAAACACAAAATCCTTTTCCTACTACATAATTTTTGCGAAATCCTTTTGAGCTTACAAAAAATAGAAGTAATAAAATAAATATACATCGAAATTGGAATCGTTATCTCATTCCGATTATTATATTTTTGCTCTCTTTTACAAAGTCACTCATTTAATTTAAGATTTCGTTTTCTTATTTTGTATTATTTGCGAATTCTGTTTAGGGTTAAAAGAAAGAAATAAAAAAATATGTCGAAATTAGAAAGATACTGTTGCTAAAAGGACGTCTGTTGTTAAACATTTTATTATCGTTAGTGTTTAGGTAGTCTACATTATGAGCGACCCTACTTATCTGATTTGAAGTAATCGTCAAAAAGCTACTCTTTCATTTTCGAAGCACCATTGAGACGGGCTATTCGTGAGTGAAGTTGCGTTGGAGGATTAAGTTTCTGACATTATATTCATCTAACTCCACAACCGTTTCTGACAAGCATAAGACGTCTGAAACTTAGCTGTAAATTAATTTAAATTTATTCCCTTTGACCTTGTCATCGCTCCAAAGGTGAAACATAAAGATATCTGTATGGATAGCTGCTCTAAGAAAACAGTTTATATCTGAATCCGAACAGCGGTGTCCTTAACTAATAGAGATTTACTTAGGCAAACAAAGTCTATTTGCTACGACAGTCACCAATACTGCAGGGTGGATTCGAACCACCAACCACTTCGGGTTTAAATGCGAATTCTATAACTCGCTATTCCAAACCTCAAAACGGATCATATCGTTAATGTAGCCTCCTTAAAGTGGCGATTTTTTCGAAGAAATATTTTGTAAGCTAAGCAAAGCTCAGACAAAACAGTCGGCTCCAACGATTGTTGTACGATTTAAATTCATTCATTCATTTTTTAAAATGCGCATTAACGGCTTCCTTCCATTTTGACAGCGAACATATTACAACTCCAACTCCAACAACAACACCCTGACATGATGGTAAAAGGAAAATGGCAAATTGCAAGATAAATAAATAAATAAGTAAATAGAAAACTACATTGTACATATGTATATGCATTTGGCTTGCAAATTGGATTATGCTTTATGTATTATGGTGGTGCACCCCGTCGTTGTCATTGTTGTATCGTGCTCAACATCCTCTAGCGATTTGAGCAACAACAACAACAACAACAGACACAATGACAATTTGCGCCTGCGCAGCCTTTTTAGTTATTTACAACTTTAGCTGCATGCCCCCATGTTGTAATTACACCCATTGGAGGCAGTGGTTACTGTAGCAGCCAGTGGCGAAGCCCCCTTTAATTATTTGCACGAATTTCTATGTTAATCGTTCATTGACGTGCTGCATTGATAGGCGCATAAAGTGAGCAGGCATCCAAGAAAAAAAAAACTGAGCATAATATATAGGCATGTACTAGACGCAAAGCTATATGCATACAACTTCGTGTAAAGGGTGATTTTTTTAAGTATTTAAATTCAAACTGATTTGTGCAAAAAGTGTGAATGGTTGAAGATTTTTGCTCTTAAATTTTTGTCATTTTGTTTAATGTTATTTTCACGTTATAAATATTCTCGGGCGTCTCGGCTGTATTTTTATGATATTCAAAATTATTGGTTAATCCTTGATCAAGAAAGCAGGAAATGCTGAGTAATTTATGTAAGTTACTTTGATAAACAAAAACCGTCTTTTTATACCAAAAAATTTTACACATAAACATATATAGTTTATGTTATGTATTTTTGGAATTTTGAAAGTTGGATTTATTTCGGAATACAAAGCTTAATATACAACTTAATGATTTTTGGCGCTCTTGACATGGTTATTTTGAATGTTGGTATTTATTACAAAATATAAAGTTGTATACTATCGAGTGCTTTAATTTTATGGCGGTGATCTCTTTACTTGGTAAGCAATGGCATATATTGATCTTTAGATCTTAAATGTTTCAAGTTTTTTATATGATTAAACGCTTGTCTGCATATAACAAATTAGTCGCCTTATTTTGATAAACAAAAAGCATCATGAAGTGTAAAAATCAGCTCCAAAACTATTGAGCATATACAAATATAAATTAAAGATATCTTAGGTTATACAAACTGTTCACTTTTTTTCCGGTATACAAAATTGCGGAACAAATTGGCATTTTATTCAAAGTTACTAAAACTAGCTGTTTCAGATATAGTTCTATAAATAAATAAATTTTTAATCGCAACTATTATTCTTTAGATCTCTCTTGCCATAATTTTGAAATTCGTTGAGTGGCTAAACATTTTCAAAAAACGTCTCTTTGACAACTTAGGCGTCAGACTTCTGGAGTCGTTGTACGTTTTAGGCCAAATAAAGGCCTTTTTGAAAAACTACGAATTTGGAATTTTGCAGATATGCAATTAAATTATATAAAATTAATTTATATATAATTAAATTATATATACAATATTATATACAATCATATGTAATTTAGTTATATACAATTAAATTGTATACACCTAAAATAAGGAAACCAGCCCCTGCTTGCTTTACTCGCCAATCTGCTTTCCAATGAAAATGGTAATGATTTGCCAAAAAAAAATACTTTATGATAAATAATATTCTTATTTAGGGTCCTTAATTGGTAATCTTAAAAACCAATTTAGACAAACAAGTTAGTGTCCTAAATTTGTAATCTATAGAACACTTTCTTTCCAATTTGGAAAATCACACTCAAATATCTAACTCCTAGTACAACGAGACTTTAGCCAACTGCTACTCTTCTTACAAAAAATCCTTATCACAACCATTACAGCCATTTCAAAGTAAGGCCGTCAAAAAAAATCACCCTCTAAACAGCAAGTAGTTTATAACTAGCAAATGTTGTGGCAACAGTAGTAGACACTTCAATTAAAGGGGCCGTCCATGATTGCAGTTGATTTAGATAAACAAAAAAAAAAAGAAAAAAACTAGTACAAATTACACATTGTTATCGTGCACAGAAAAAATTTATGATTGAATTGCAGTTTCGATTTTTTTTCTTAACTTCTTCAAGTATAAAATTGTTAGCAGTTAAGAGTGAAAAGCCAAGAAATGGCAGACAATAAGGCACATAAATTATCAAATGAAAAGTCAACATGAATGCCAATGTACTCAGTCAGATATTTATATGAATTGCAGTTTCTTTAAATAAACTGTGAAAGCGATATCGTATACATTATTATCTAAGAAAACCGACACTATGTTTTTAGAAAATGTAGAATCGCATTGAGTTTCTTTTTGAGAAACTTATAATTTTAGATATTCAGACATTCTTGTTAACCGGCTCAAGAACCCCAATATGTATAGTATGTTGTTCCTTTTTTAAAAAACTATAGTTTTTGAATCGACGCAACTGAAATTCTGTAAGATATGCCGGATTTGTTTAAATTACCTTTCCAAAGAAACCGAATATCTCAAGGTGGCTTATATAGATCCCTTACACAACATTAACCTGTGAGTCAACATGGTTTCTAAGAGTATGGTTTTGAAAAACTACAGCGAACATGTGCCACACGTAGCCCGCCTATCAACAGACTGCTTAGTCTACTTAACCAATATTTGGAAAGAATCGTGTAATAGAAACAAATTTAGAAGACTTATTGTGACCTTCTACTTGACTGGGAAAAGAGGATAGACAGAAGTAGTAGCGATATGATAGTCAAAAATTACATAAATAAGCGAGTCCCTTAAAAAAACTATTTTAAAATATTTATAGTATCAAACATTCTTTCCCGAAAGAAGCTAATAAATATATTTTTCCTCCTTGCCTATGGTCAAGGCGTAGCATGAAGATATCTCTATTAATTGCTGTTCGACGATAGCAGGGATACACAGTTCTCAGTCGAGTGATATACAAATGCGTCGTTTTGCTGGCTATACCAGTGCTAGGCAGGGTTGAAAGAAACCACCGATCTTCAGATTGTAAGCGTACGTTACCACTACTATACCGAGGCCCATTAAACTTTGAAATAAGAAGTCTCCCAAAAATACCCCTTTTATATGCATAAATAATACAAGTAAAACAATAAGGGTATTTTTGCTAGCTATGCCAGTGCTAGGCCTTACATATTATTTTTTAAACTTATTCACTGATCCTCGATTGCCAAATTTTTATATGACTTTACAGCTGCTTAGCTTCTGTTACTTCTGTTTCGTATATTATAAAATTGTAAACATAAAGCAGTTTTGAGCTCATTGTGCAAAGAACGCCGAATTGAAAAACATTTTATATTCCATAATAACTCGATTTACTTTCTGAGAGTTGTCCCCCATGTCTAGGCACATAAAATTGTCTTAAAATTAAAAAAGCATTTCATGAATTCAAAGATACAATTACATTATCTGCGCAAGTGTATCATCCACTTCACCAACTAAAACCGAACTATCTTTGCGGTTTATTTCTCTGCCTATCTACTCAGAAAATCCATTGATAATTATTATGCACATATTGTACTTGTACGCTTTGTAGTTTCTGTATTTTTTTTTTTTTCCATAGTATGCCCCGAAAACTTTACCCACATCATGGCGGCATTCAATCAAAATCTCGTTAGCCTATGCACACAAACCGAAGTTTGAATATTTAATGACTTAATCAGGTTTTTTATTTTTCGTTTTGGAGCCACAAGAAAATTGCATACGATAAAAAAAATACAAGAAAAATAAGGAGCACGTTCAAAGTTTTCCGAGCATAATGTCGTGGTTTTTTTTTCTATTGCTACAGAAATTAATTTGCTATGAAACCAAGTGCAGCTAATTGGTTTTGGGAGCGGGTTCGACGATCGACGCCAAATCATGGCTGGGGCGCATTTTTCTATTTTTTTTTTTTTTTTTCATTTTTAAGTAAAGTTTGTTAATAAATCAATTAGAGGGTTACTCCTGCTGCTTTTACTTGGGCAACTTTAATGAGTTTGTAGGTTTTTATTGCTAGTTTGCTGTGCTGTGCTAGCATCTCCCCTTCATGGGAGATGCGCCATAAAATTACAATTTCAGATAAGTGCAACAATTGCTGACTCAGTGCTTTTATAGAGTGTAGAATTTGAAAGTTCTGCTTGTATTTTCACAGCTTTCTCTCAATGAACATACTTATTTTTTTTAAGCAAATTGCCTCCTGGCGTTAACTTATAATTTTATGATTATGGCAAAATGAAAGAACATAAATATTTTTTTAGAAAGCTAATTTACCACATTGAATTGATTTTGAGTGCTTGAATGAGAGTAAAGAACATGATATCGTTGGCTTACCACACTAAGCCTTCTTCTAGTTACCATGTATGCAACATTGGCAAACACGTAAGCTCAATTAAACAAAGTGTATGACTAATCGGTCGATGTGGAGTGTAAACCTCGACGAACCTTCGCAGCAACGTTCCAATGTGAGCTGGAGACGCTTGGCTGCGCTTTGCAAAGCCAAGACTCGTCTATATGAAATATTTGCTTGCCTGCTTACAAATACTTTGCGTACAATAAACACTCGAAGTGGTGAACCAGGCCATAGTTGGCTTATTGAAAACAAATTTCTACAAATCTCTGCTAAATAAAGTAATCAATAAAATAAATAATTTCGTTCCAAACATACTTGTCGAGTCAAATGACTGAAAGTGGACTTAGTTGTTTGTTTCTAAAAGTCTCAGGTTTGCAGTTTTAATCAAACTTTTTATAAACAATCAATTAGTAGCTATTTACTAATTGCTACGATTAAGTTGTTTTTAGCTTATACGCTTTAAAGTCTCTTTTTTTCTTTTTTGTTTCATAGTAAGATTCTTTTGAAATACACGCTTTTTGTATAATATGTATTTTGTGATGAAATATAAGAACACCATTCTGTGGCGCATTTGCAAAGACAGTGATTTCCATCGTAGCCCAAATAACTTCTTATTCAATTTTGATATTTTTTAGCAATTTGTTACCAGAGAATCGTTTTTTCAATCATACCCACCGTTATAGCGTTTGAGTTAAAAGTCAAAACGTTGTAACCAAGATATAGATAAATCTTAGGAATAAAATATCAAAGGGTAATATTTGAAGCAAGTGGTAACTCTAAAAGAAACTCTGTCATGTTCTTTAAAAAGTTTACAAAACCTTCCGTGATAATATTAGGAGTAAAATTGGCATAAGGCCGTTTTATTTTTCAAAATGCCAAAATATTAGTTAAATATTTTTCTTAACAAAATAAGTCATAAAAAGTGTTGCACGCTCTGATAAAAATTACAACGCTTTTATAATGAAACCTAGTCAGAAATAATTTGTTGAAAACTTTAAAAATATTTATAGTGCTGAAAAAACTCGCTGAAAAAAAATAAATAAAACATCAAAAAATTAGATTGAATTGTGATTCAGACAAGTTATCGAATACTGTCAGAGCGAGAATCTTTAAATCCATTTAAGAATTATTAAGTAAAAATTTTGAATTCTGCATGTACAAACATTTTCAGTCGTTGTTGAGACACGATTTTGAATTCTGTTATAACGAAAATTCTTCATCATTATTGAGCAAAAATTTTGAATTTTGTTATTTCCAAAATTTTTTGTCATTGTTGAGGCAAAATTATGAATGCTGTTAGAACAAAAATTATTCGTCATTGTTGAGCGAAAATGTTGAATTCTGCCAGAATTGAAATTATTCGTTATGGAGACAATATTGTGAATTCTGCTAAAAAGAAATTCTTTTGTCAGTGTAGAGTGAAAATTTAGATGGTACAAAAATCTGAATCGTTATTCACACACGACTTTAAATTCGGCTACAACGAAAATCTTACATTTGTTAAGCGAAAATTTTAAATTCTGCTAGAACAAAAATCTTTCGTAATTGTTGAGCGCAAATTTTGAATTCTGGAATGAAAAATATTCCCTGCTGTTTTCTACCATTACGAAAATTACTTGCAGTTGTTAATTGAAAATTTTGGGATTTGTTAGAACGAAAATAGTTCGTAATTGTTGAGGGAAAATTTTATTTTGAATTGTAGCAGATTTACAATCCTGCGTAGTTGTTGAGAAAAGATTGTGAATGCTGGTAGAACGAAAATATTTCGTTATTGTTGAGCAAAAATTCTGCAAGATTTAAATAAATTTAATAAATCCATAAAATTCTTCATTGTAGTGGAAAAAGATTTAAATTCGGCTAGAATTTTGTATGTTCCACATTTAGTAATTTAAAGTTCGAGATATCCATTTTTTCACCGCTCTAAGAAATAATAATTCCCATGTACGTCACTTAAATGTGAAGCTTGACTGTAGTGAAGGTTTTAATAATATTATAAAAATTTTGGAAATTGTGAGACCTACTGAATTAAAAGTAAGTAAAATCAATTTCGTTAGTAATATAATTAAAAATGAATTCAATAAAAAATCGCACTGGCCTGGTCTAGTCTAAGTTAACTTTTTTTGTGTTAAGCGCAGATTGACTGTACTTTTTATTTCTTTTTTTTACTTTTTTTGTATTTGCATAAAATATACAATCGCGTTTATATTGAAAATCATAGCTATACTATATACTATATATGCATAAGTAGAGTCGAAGCGAGTCGCGAGTTTTGTCGGGGCGTAAATACCAAACAATGTGAGTCACGGTAATCAGCTTTGAGAGAGACGCTAACACAACACACATGTGAAGAAACTCATACATATGTGCATGCATGCGCGTGTATATAAGCCAGGTATGAGTACACAAATAAAACGCGCAGTTATAATAATAATAACAATTTTTTTTTACAATTTACAGGCCAGCGCAATACAACAACCACAACAAAAAGTAAATAAATACCAAAACAAGTTATATATAGTATTTTTTTCCTTAACAATTTGGTAAAATATTTACACAAGAAGCGGCAGCAAAAAAAATATACAAACACAAAAAGTCATAAAAAATATTATGTATGTATGTAGGTGTAAATATTGCGGCATGGAAGATGTTTCATTTTTGTTGTTGTTGCTACTGTGAATTGTAAAGTGGCAACCTGCTGATTGCAACCTGCAACTTGCAGCTTGCAACAGCAATCAAGCGCGAGCTTGCATGCAACCAGCAACAACAATGAAATGGTGTCAGTATTAAATTATACACAAAAAAAATTATAATATAAATATATATAACTTTATATAAAGATCCGACAGATATAGCATATAAGCAAGTGAGTGCCTAAATAAGTCAGTAAGTGTAAGTTAGTGCATTCAATTTGCATGAATTGTAACCGACAAACAAAACAATGGGCAAATGTATCTATAAGATACACAAGCTACGTGCATCTATAAGATACACTAGCTACAACATGCCTTTTAGCGCTCTGCGCAGTCATGTAAAGCATGTCAAGATACAACCACAGCCACGCTAGAAAAGCGCAGGGAAAATCACTGGAATACAAAAAAAAAGTTGTAATAAATTAAATTACAACAAATCTTGGGAATGCGCCGCGTGAAATGTCAACACCAAGCGCGCATCCTATAGATGGCTTAGCATAGCGACAACCTCCATGTGGGGGGCTCTTACACTACCTGCATCTGATGCCTAGTCGGTGACAAAGCGAGTTCGCTTATCTTATCGTACGCCTGGGCCATAAACCTAGTAATATTGATTTTTACGGCTCTTCACAACTGACGCCTGTGTCAGTGCCTGGAACGGCACAAAGTCCGTGACAAATGATATTGACCTCAACCGCAACTAATTAATGGACAATGACAAGGGGGCAGGAAATAGTTTTCACAGAAAGCAGCAGGGATAAGCGTAGAAGTAGTTCTAAAAACAAGGGTATAGTGTTTATTTGCTTGCTCTGTTTATCTTTTCGACGCATTTCCTGCGAAATTGACAATCAATTTTTTTTTTGTACAGCAAACATTGAGAGGTCAAATTAAGGGGTCAGTCAAATTGAGGGTAGTCAAATAATCCCTTAAAATCCATGAGATGAGCAACATCTGACATAAGCAGGAAGTAATGGTCAGCTGTGTTACAAAAATCTCTTTTAGCCACATAAAACAAATATTTGAGTTGAAGTAACCACCAAAGTGCTTAAAATATGGTAAATTTAAAAAGAAATTAATTTTGAGGAAATAAAATCAACAATTTTGAAGTAACCTGCAACATCCGGCATAAATTTAATGGCTATGTCAAATAAACATTTTTGATGGATTTTAGATATGGAAAATTTCAAGATTTTAAGTGTTTCTTTTACGATTTTAGTAATTTAACACAAAAAATTTTAAGATCTTGTTCTATTTTAATTAATTTCAATATTGAAAAAAAGCAAATAAAAAAATGTAACTAAGCAGAGCACTTAGGACGAAACCACTCAAATATGCTGAACAACAACCAAACCACAAGGAGAGTAGGAACAACACGAAGCGATTTGAAATACCTACAAAAGTATAAAGGATTTTCAATTCGCAAACCTTTAAATTATATTTCAAAACTTTCAAAAATTATTTTTTCAAATAAATTTTATAAAAGAAAAAATTTTAAATATTACTACCAAAAATTTAAATAGTTCGTTTCAAATGCTTTAGAGAGTACAACGGCCTCTCGTCTAACTTCAAGCGCAGGATACAGACAGCAAGTTCCCCTTTTTTTAATTAAACAAATTGTTGTAACCCCTCCCACACTATGTGAATTATTTAATGAACTGTACTTACCGTTTGACATTGCGACTGCGCTTCTCGTTCTCCGCCTCCTTGACACTATCCCAGCTATCGCCTACACCCGACGATGACATATCATCTAAACGTTCCTCATCCTCCAAGCCCGAATCCTCCAAGCTAATATGACAACTGGTTAACTTTACTTGTTTACCATTATCGCCCACCTCTATCCAATCGGAGGTGCGTATGCGTTGCGAACGCTCGGTACCATAAGGCGATGAATCCGAGGAGCAGCCTGAGGGGCAACGTTTTCTTGGTGAATTATTGCCAGTACCATTGGCTTTCAACGATTTGTTAATGGCATAGGTTAGCGTATCTTCCTCATCGCCATCAGCGTCCTCAACATTATCGGCATCCACATCCTCTGTATCGTGATCGTAGTCATCATGATCATCAATCGAATTATAACGCTTACGTGTCAATGATTTGCTCGTTGTCGTGGTGTTGGCTGTAATCGTGGGAGTTCCATTGCTGCCGCCACTGGTGCTTACAACGGTAGCAGTGCTGCCGTTTGTGATAGGCGCCAACGCCAGCGCCGGCTTGGCAAAGCCATTTGTTTGCGACGTGGGCAAATGATCTAGCGAGCATGAACGGTTGCGCATGGCAGCCAATTCGGAGATTAGCAATTCATGGAAGGCGTGCTTCTTTTCGGGCGTATTGCCAGCGCTAACCGAAGATTTTTTGATGCTGTTGTTGTGAAAGCCGTTAGAGCTTTTGGTGCTCTCCATGGTGTTGGTGTTCGTGTTGCTGTTACTATTAATATTGATGCGCGTGCAATTGCCTGCCGCTTGGCTGGTGACAATGGTCACCTCGCTCATTTGCTGCTGCTGCTGCTGCTGTAGCAGCTGCTGCCGCTTCTGCCGCTCCAGCGCCAGTTCCTGCTCCAGCAGCGCTTGATGTTGTATGGCGCGTTCATGCTTTGTTATGATAGTCGGATCATTGGCCGCTAATGCCGCATGCTTTTGCGTCTGACTGATGATGATTTCCGAGAAGAGCCGCTCAGCGGCATTCTTTAAATTATTCTTGATCTCCACGGTCTTGCCGCTTAGAAAACTGCCATTGGATGAGTTTGAATTATTGGCAGCTGTGCCATTAGACAACGCACCGGATGTCATGCCATGGCTATTTGCCAAGCCCTCCAGTGTGGTCTTAGAGCGTCTAAAGATGCTTGTAGCTTGCGGCGTGGCTTCCGCTGCTTTTGGTGGTAACATATCCTCCATATCTAAGGTAGCCACTGGCATTTGCACAATCTTGCGCGGCTTAGGCAATGGCTGTGTAGTGGGCTGTAGACCTGCACGCTCAAAATCAACCTTGCCCAGACTGAGGCGTGTGTCCTTTAGTGCATGAGCCGGTGGACTGGTGCTTGGCGCATTAAGGGAATTGTGTCGATTAACTGTAATAACATGATTCTGCTCAGCAGCTGTTACATTTGCCCTTGGCTTGGCAGTGGGCACATCCGGTGCCTTGCGTAGCTTAAGAGGCGGCTTTGGCGCCGTACCCAATGCTGTGGTTGGTGTTTGCGTCTGCGCCTGTTTCTTTTGCAAACTCAGCGAGGGCGACTTATAGACCAAAGTGCGTCCCACAGCGCTCAGCTGGCTAACAAATGTGGGCTTCTTCTGAATGGCTGGCGGTGTTGTGGCAGCACTGTTGTTGTTGTTGTTGTTATTGTTGTTGTGGCTAGCAACTGTGGCCGCTTTTAGAGCTGCTGCTGCTGGTTCTCGCTGAGCACGCAAGAGGCCCGCCTGTAATGGTCTGGGTGGAACCGGTGGTCCCGGCCGCTTTACCACTGTTGTTTGTGGCTGCGTTGCCGCGGATGCTGTTGTGGTGGCCATTTCGCTGCACCACGTTGCACACTACAAGTTCTCACGCGAAACTGAGCACAAGCGAGCACAACCACTCGGCGACGTTGGAGCGGCTTGGCTATGCTTGAGTGGCGTTTAGACTGGCCCAACTTGTTGGCCCAGACGTTGTCGTCGTCGTCGTCGTCGTAGTCACACAGTAAAACCAGTATTTGTAGGTCACTTTTTTGTCTCTTCGCTGCGGCTGTTGTTGTTATTGTTTTTGATTTTTTTTTATATTTTTGGTATATAACTCTGCTTGGTTATTTATTATTATTTAGCATATGAGCGCGCGCTAAATGAAAACTTGTTTTCTTGCTTTTAGCCAAGTTCTCATCGAACTTTGTTGGAGCACGTTTTGGTTTGTATTGCGTAGCTTCAATTATTAGATTGCCAGATGAGACTGTTGTTACTGGGGGTTCTCTGCATTTTGACAGACGGCGCTGCAGCAGCCAACGTTTGGTTGCGTCTCTCTCTCTTGTCTCTGATCTATTTTGAATATAGGTTAAAGTGGCGCACTAACGGCTAGTTGGTATAGTTTTTTTTTAACTTTTGTATTGCCCAATTGGTAGTTGTTTTTGTTGTTATTGGCTATTTTGGAATTGCAGTTCTCTGGGAAAACGTGTTTTTCGTTGAGGGTTATCGTTGTTGTATTTCTTGTTATTGCTGCTGTCTCTCCGTTTGTTACTTTCAATGGTGGCCAAGCATACACACATTTGGATTCTGTAAACCGAAAAAGTTTTCCAGTTATTGGTTGGGATTTAAGTGAAGGGATACGTGTCTATAACTAGTATATAGTAACACACATACACACACAAAATGGCTTAGTTAGTTGAAGTTTATTTAATATTATTGCTTAAAACTGCTACGGCAATCATGCATTCAATTTATTAGGCGATTTTTGTCGAAAGCTTTAAAGTAGAATTGGCAGAACGTGTTCACAACGAATTTTTCTCACAATAAACAAGTTAACAAACCGGACAAACAATAAAATCGATAGTCAATAGCCGCACTTTTAGAAATTCCAATTTTTCAAAGAAAAAAAAAATTGTTAATTGCTAAAAACTATAATTTTGCCTAGTTCACCCCTTCAGTGTAAACAGTCTATGGCTTGGACAAATGAGTACATCGCACATATACAACAATTCATTTATCTTTATGTACACACTGTCACTGCTTGGTTATTGATATGGATGTTGTTGGGTATGCATTGCCCTCTACAGTAACAAAATAATATTAATTTACAGCAGTGCAGTTCAAGGTAAACAGCAATTGCATAGACTCAGATGCAAAACGTTGCAGAATATATCACTTCAGTAGGGTGAATATTTAACTAGGCATTTTTCTTGGAGGGTTACACCCTCTGCCGATAGTAGTGGTTCGGCGAAATAAACAGTTCTAAATCGATTATCTTGATTCTTGATTTCTTAAGTAAAACACAAGTATGATTTTTATCGATCAGTCCATCCCCACGTTTGTCTTTCAAAATGTAGCAAATATTCGCAATGACGTCATAAAAAAATCACTCCACTTTTAGCTGCTAAAAAAAAATCTATCATTGGACTTGTAAGATAAGACTTTATATCTCTTAAGCTGTGATTCACTAAGTAAACCGTTTGATAAGTTGACAAAAGCACCCAATGATCACATTAATTATGGCAAGTCAAGCTTACAAAAAATAAAACCAGTGTGTGCATAGCATTGAAGTGCCTTGAGGAGTTGCCATATCTTTTCGTTTACGACATCGTTATGAAAATATATATAAACGCCAAATATCCACATATATTTTTTCACTTTAATTTAAGCTTATAACAAATATTACCGCTGCGTCTAATTCACTTTTAGGAAAAATATTAGCAGTGTCTACCTAGCGTTCGATGATATTGAGCTTTCCTTGCTTCTAATTAGTAGCAATTATCACCAAAAGAGGTGGCATTTTTTTAAAGAGCTGGAATTGTACAATAAGTTTTTATAAAAATGGAAAAGTAACATACAAGACACATTGAAAATTGAAGTATACTCCTTTTTCTTGTATTTCTCACAAATTTTGAGACTTTTTCAGTCAACCAATAATTTTATCTACAATATTTTTCAAATATTAAGTTTGGCTAAAAATTTAAAACCTCTTTTTTATTTTATTCTACCAACTAGCCTAGTTTTGATATTGTATTCTATCTCTTTAATAATTGTCCAAAACAATTCTCAAAAAGTGATCTTAAACAGAAACCATTACATAGCAGAACTGCTTTTAAACTGCAAAAATGTATGCAATTGTACCTTAGTCATAGTATTACTATGTCAACCTGTTACTACGGGTCAACAGCTTTGTCAGCGTTATTTCCATCAAATTCATGGCGCTGCTTAATCCAGTGTCAAATAACCGGAGTAGCCATAATTCTGCGTATTTTAAACAACTTTTTTTATAAGGATCGACAAACGTTACTTTGCGTCTAAATAAGGCAATGTCAAGCAGCAACAAGTAGTGCCACCAGAGTTACCATATATTAGTCAGACCAATAAAGTGCTTTTGCATGTACATATCTTGTTTAAGTTTAAAAACTAGGAGAAAAGGTCATTAGCGTTTAAAGAGTTGCACTTTAAAGCAGGCCATAAAAGCCAAAAAGTTGTCAGAAGCGTTGCCATATGCGTTAACGAATAACAATAGTGTTGCCAGAAATCGATAAATGGCAGGTACATTAATGTTTTCAGTCTTTAATTTGTAAATAATAAAGGAACAACAAAGAGAGATTTTCATTGTAAATGTCTCTTAACTCTACTACGTCAAATTTCTCAGTATTATTTGATTTTATTATGCTGAATGCAAACTCGATATATGTATGTTTTGAGATAAAGTAGTATATACTCTTTTTAGCGAAAAATTCCACTGCCGTAGAACACATAGGCCAACAGGATGGCCACAAATTTAACAAGTAAATTTCAGAATTTACAACAAATTATGACGAGTCACCTTGAGCTTATAAATAATAGTGTTGCCCCTCTATTTAATGTAATGTTGTTTTACGAACCCTTAAAAATATCTTGTTGACTTTTTAAAAGCTGTTGGCTGAGGGGCAATAACAAAAGCCCTGTAAGCTTGCCGGCAGTGTTTCCCTATATCTGAAGGTCTACAATTTTTGACTACAGAGTTGCCATTTATTAACTTTTATTAATAGTTTTGTAGGTTGCGAATTATTGCAATGGCTGTGAGTGTTGAATGTTGTCACATGTTTTTAAGCCGAAAACTATACAGTTGCCAATATTTTCAAACTGGCGGCTAATAGTATCAAGGATCGCTTACTTTTGCTATATAAAGCAGCGTAAATCTCTGCAGAGGCTTGTGGGCAATGTTGCCATATGTTTTTAAGCTGCAAACTATAGAGCTGCCAATATTTTCAAACTTGCAATGCTGTACAAAGCAACGTTAAATGTTGCAGAGGCTTCTGAGCAGTGTTGCCACATGTTTTATGCTAGTAAGGATTCTTAATCGTTAACCCAACTTTTAGTTTGCTTTATGAAACATTATTAATTATTAATATACCAAAAAAAAAATTATTTTCATAAAACTCGTGAGCGCAACAGTCACGTGGGCTGAAGCCGCTAGAGCACTTGTACACGATTATGCCAAATACGTTTTCATTTTTTGCTATTCACGAATTTTAAAATCACGACTCACGCCCAACTCTACTTTTAAAGCTTGCGTTTGGTTTTGTCGTAATAAAAACTTTAAGTAGTTGCACTCGTTTGGCTGTTGTTGTTGTTATTTTATAGTTGTTGTTATTGTTGCTGTTGCTGCTGCAGCTTGTTGCTAGCTGGCATTACTCGGTTACTGCTGTTATTGTTGTTGTTGTTATTATTATTGTAGTTGTTGGCTGCATTTCGAAAGTGTTACATTCAATTTATCAGCTTAATATTATTTTAGTGCCTGGCCATTACATTACCATTGCCTTGGTTTGCGTTGGCAACACTTTTTTGGCTTTACCTAGCTTTACTTCAAGTTTGATTACCTTGTTTTTTTTTGTGTCTTTGTGTTTGATACTGCTTTTTCGGAACTCTGTGCACTATGCAGGGCACACACATATGTATCTATAATTGACCGAAACTATTGTATTATACATGGCACATAACAATCAAGTTTGTTGAAAAGACATTTTGATGGGTTCTATGCATTTCGAAAGCTCAATTAGCCGAACTCAACTGCAAGAATCATAGATTTTTTCGTTTATGCGTGTGTTTAGAATTAATGAAACTTTAATGAAGCATTTTCAGCGTTGCTAATTTAATGGTTATTTTTTTTGTATAGCTGACATTTGGTTGTTTGTAGAACTTTTATGATATAAGCAGCTACCGAAATGTTAGGAGCTTGTTAAAAGTCGAAACCATTAAATTAGACTTTTTACATAAGAAACTTAAGTATTACGACAAGAAACCGTTAAATGTTTTTTAAATATGGAAATGCATGGTTATTTAAAAGCCTTAACAAAGTAAGAACAATTATTTCACATAAAGCCTAAAGACAAAGATGTTCCCACGTTTTTGCTTTACCACAAGAGTTGCCATTTATGTTTCGGTTATGTAGAATTGAGGCATTGCCACTTCGAAATAACTGATAACTTTACAGTTAGAATTCAGCAAATTAGCGCCATTTTTAAAATTACGCTCGCTTATGTCATATTCCACACAAGCATCCTAATTAAATTTCGTATTGATGCAAATGAACTTAACTTCCTTTTCGAGGCTTAAGCACCAATGGGAAAGAATTTAAATTCTATTTTCTCTAGGAACGAAGTTTGAAAGCGACTGAATAAAATCTGTAGACACTGCAGACTAATAAAAAACAAACCATTTTGAAGCCTGCTCTTTTGTAGAATTGCCAGCAATTACAACCTAAAACACATACAGATATTTTGAAGTTTTTATCCACTATACATTTACAAGCTAAAAGAATGCTCAGCGTTTTCATAATCTTTTTTGTTTCTATTGTATTTCCATATTATTATTAAAACCTATTGTTACTTTCGTAGAAAGAAACCGAAAGCTTAAAAATGTGTATATAGAACTTCCACATATGATCGTTTCTAAAAGTAACTATTAAACTATTGTATTTCATGTTTTCTCTGATGACACCTCTCTGCCGTTTTAACTTTTAACGATCTCTTATTGCTTCTTATGCTTCAATCGCAATGTTATTTAAATTATTTCATATACTATTTATATATATTATTATTATAACCATTAGTTATTAAATATATGCCATAAGTTGTAAAAAAATATACATAATTTTAAGATTTGTTTTCAGTAAGAATCACTCTGATCTATGTGAGGTACACTCCCCTGGTTGCCTGCCATCCTAACCTTTAAGACTTGTTATTAGAGTTCCATACCTAAGCTTTAGTGAGCTGAACAAAATTTTTGCGGCATAAACTGGAAATGAGTACTATACTTATTTAAAATCCGATACAACGATGTTTTGTTTTTTTAGTCACTGGTAGGTCAAGCGGCTTTGCTGAACTATAAAAATTAAAACAATCCCTTTCCATCTATTTCTATTAACAACGACATCCTTACAGTTTCGGAACATTTTTTTTAAGATAACCGGCTACTTTTTTAGGCTTTGTTCATTGAAAATCTTGTCTGTCTCAAGGTTTTGTTTTTAAATAAAAACTTTTCTTTTTCTTTCAGTAAAAAAGAGGATAAATTAACTAAAACTCCCCCTGGCGCCTCTCAATGTTCGTAATAAAAGTCACTGATTTCCCAAATAAAGTTGACAATGTGTCTTTAAATCATTGTTACACTAAAAATTATTTGCGCATTAAAAATTTTTGTAAATAACGAATTTTGCTCTTAAACACGTTTCTGAAAAAATAGGATTAGTAGGCAAAAACGCCCTCGGGCGACTTTAAAATTTTTTCAATAAATATTAAGCATGAAATTAACAATCTTCAAACCATATTATGAGGGGTTGGAGCAACTGAAACCCTTCTATGGTTAATAAAATTTTTAAATATTGCAGATGTTGCTAATTATTTTTTATACAAAAATGTTAAGATCACTGCAATAGTTTCCACTTTTTGCTAAAGACAATTCTGTGAAAGAATTTCATTCTACAAAAAATATACGTAATAAAGTAATATAAATTTATTATCATAATAAAAAAGAAGGCATTTCTAAGAAGATTTACAAGGCACTTAAAGATTTTAATGACACAGCTCTTAAATTTGAATTTAGTAACTACACACTAATTCGCTGAAGTGTAGTTACCAGGATTTACGTGGATATAAGTTAAGATAAATCATTGGTAAATTGATTTTAGTAGACTTTTGGTGCGGCACACACAAAAACTAAACTTAACGATCAATAAAATGGCAAAGGAATACAACAAATGTATTGGAGCAAAATTTTTATTCAACATTTTAAATATCTGCTAAAAATTTAATTGTGCAATATTTAACTTTTTAAGGCTCATATTTTATTGTAAGCGAATTTGTTTATTTAGCATTGCGACTTTAGGAAAAAAGAAGAGACTGCTTAAAGATGGCGAGGCAAAAAGTTGCCCTCAGAAAAAACACCAAATGGTTCTAAGAATGAAGGCATACGGCTAGAATAAGTGATTTGTAGAAGTACTTCCTAGATAGCACATAAGAAAAGAGCACAACAATAGTAATATTAAATATAATGTTGTCTAGTAAAGAAGTAAACATCGCAATAGAAACATAAGAAGCCAAAAGAAGAGAACGTCAAAAGTTAAAATGATGGAAAGATGTCATGAGTGAACATGAAAACCTTCAACGATATTGGTAAGAAAACTTCTGCATGAATAAACTTTTTTTGGGACTATTTTTTTTAAGCAACAATAGGGTGGATATATCAAATAAATTGAAACATATTTATATATGTCAGTAAAATAGTTCACTCAGCACAGCTGTTAAAATCTCAGAAGAAGGAGAGATGAAATGGTCTAGAGCTATTATCAACGAAAACAGCAAGTCTTTGAACGAAATAAGGCGTTCAGGATGAAACTGTATACTGCGGCAGTCCTACGCAGGCTAACTTTTTCAGTCTCTAAATTTTTATCCGAAAATACAACAAAAGAGCATAATAATAAAATTGCAGATGCAGTAAATGCATTTGAAAACAAGAATTGGGAATGTAATTTAAGGTTTAAAAACAAAATAGCATTATCCAATTTTTATATGCCAACATTTTGAGGCATGATTATCTGAAAGATAATGTCAGAGAAAAATCAAATAATTGTTCATATGCCATGATAATATGCCAACTGATAATTACTGCTAAACTCCGAAGTTATTTAAACTTCTGAAAGATAAAGTTCAAAAAGAAAAGTCGTAAAAAAAACTCGGGATCTTTATCCCTCTGAAAGATAAAGTAAAAGATGAAAAGTTGCAACACTGATGTTTGTTGCTATGACACCGAAATTTTTAAGGTAATCCTCAGGAAGATAAAATCAGAAGAAACAAATCTAATCTTTGTTGTTAAGCTCCGAATTTTTTAAGGTAAGCCTCGGTGAGAGTCAGCATAAAAGACGCAAAACTGATATTTGTTGCTAAAATTCAAAATTATTTAAAACTCTAAACTCTAAAAGGAAGAAGAAAAGCTGATGTTTGTTGCTATGAACCGAAATTCTTCTGAAAAACTATTTATGCTATTTATTATTTTGAGATATTTTCATTCGAAGATAAGATTGAAACAGAAAAGATGCTAGACTAGTGTTTGCTGCTATGTTGCCAAACTATGTTAGGTAACCCTCGGGAAGATTAAACCCCAAATAATGCGCAATATTAACGGTCATTGCTCTGCTTACAAAACCTTTTAGGTAACCCTCGGAAAGAGTTTGTTGTCAGCTGTCGAGCTACGCGTGAAAAATTTGAAACACGTCGAGCTTACTATAATTAGAACATTAGCGCTTAATTGGGTCAGCAGGCGCAACATAATACCAACAAAAAAAAATAACAACAAAAACAATTGCAATTACGAAATTCAAGGCATAAAGAAAATATTATAAAAACAAAACAAAGCAAAACAAATAATTGATCAAATAAACGGTGTGAAATGCAACGCGAGCAGCGCAGTCGCCACTGCATAGTTTTTATAGAAGTCTGGCAGCACCTTTTGCTGCTGCGCATTAGGGTGAGTAACGTTGGAGACCGCGTCTAAAATTACAACAAATAAGCTAAGTTTAGCAACAAAAACGTTGACAACAACAACAGCAGTAGCAGCAGCAGCAATAACATTGCAGCAACGTCATAATTATTGAATGTTTTGTAAGAATTTTTGTCAGCAATTAACGTTAAAATTTGCATTTTGTTAATTAGCCACACACACGCACGCACACATAAACACAGTTTCACGTTTTTATTTAAAGATTACGTTATTTTTGCACTTTTGTTAATAACTTTATAAGCAGCACTTTATGTATTCTCTTGCTTTTTAAAAGGCCAAGTTTGCTTGCAGCTCATGGCACTCTATCTTAACTTTTGCCTTAATGATCTTTATTAATTCAATTTCAATTTACGGCACTACTCCTCCGCCGCCGCCGTCATCACCACCACTGACTGCAGCAGCAGCACCCACGCAGGGCAACACACACACAAATGTAGTCGGAGCCGACGGCAGGAGGGCTAATTGATGGCTGCACTTGTCACATAAATTCTTGCCTTTTTTATAATTTTTTAAACAATAATTTTGTAAACAACATTTATTTTGTTACTCAGTTGCCGTTTATTATAATAATAATAGTAACAACAATATGAGTTGCATATTTATTACAACACAAACAAACACACATACAGAGATTGAACACACGACGATGCGAGCGCTTCGAAAACGTTGCGTTTAACACGAGAGCACAAAACAGAATGAGAGGCATATGACAGAAACAAACTAAGCGCACCTTGGACAAGCGAGCGTTGGCATTACCCAGCGGACAAATGTGCGAGCGTTTGAAAGTGTCCGGGTTATATGTGTGAGCAATGGTTGCATCGCGTGACCGTATATTTATTATATTTTTAATGTATTCTATATTATTATTATATATATCTATTTATTATTTTATATTATTTATACAAGGTATAAAAAAGAGTAAAAGTATATGTACTCCACTTTAGGATTTAATTAAAATACCTCTGCCGCGTTGGATAGTTCAATTTCTATTGATTTAGTGCCAATATATTTATTTTAATAGAGCCAAGTTTACGATAAACAAAAAGTACACTTCCAATAAGTAATTGCACTGATCAACCTGTTATTTTCCAGTTGCATTAAATTTAATAACAAAAATGCTTAATTTATTCTCCTCAATATTAAGAATACGAACAATTATGCAAAACTACGACTACAAAAGTATATATATTAGTTGTCTGCAATTCAATTTAAATGAAATCCGTATTACAATACTCTAACGATGGAATAAAAACTCAATAAGCGACAAAATAGCAGTCTCAATTAATGCTACTTCAGTTTTACAATTGTTATCAAACACAAAATGCTATACAATTTTAATGAAAATAGAAAATAGACATAAAATCACTGTCAGTCGGTTAGATGATTTGAGTTCAAATCTCGATTACTGAACAAGAAAAAAACAATAGTATTGATTCATGCATATACATTTTAAAAGCATTAGATTAGATGATTTGAGATCAACAAGTAATACAAGTAAAAAGCAAAAATCTTGATTCATATGTTGCATATCAATTTAAAAAGCTCTCATAGCTGTGACTTATTCAGAATACATCTATAATTACAATTAGATAGAACGTATGACTCATTCAATATATATTTATAATAACAATAAGAAAATCATTTTTTTTTCAATATGACACTGTTTGGCACTGACTGTATTAAATTTTCAAATATAAAAACATTTTTAAAAAATTAAACATTTTTATGGGTTTTATCGTTAAAAAGCAAATTTATTAAAATTATATTAATTATATTGCACTTAAGCAATGGGAAACAATCAACGCAACCCAATCAAAAAGTAGTATATTAGATTTTCAATATAAAGTTTATTAAAATTTTATTAATTATATTGCACTTAAGCAATGGTAAACAATCAACGCAACCAAATGAAAAAGTAGTATATTAGATTTTCAATATAAAAATACAAGATTGGCTTGTTTTTAAAGTCTTATTTTTTTCTTAAATAAAGCTACATTAATTGTATGATGATTCCATTTAGCCCTTTAAATGTACAAGTTTAAAAGCAACTTCTATAGCTTGATTTAATTTATTGTTTTAGTTTTTGGTGTAAAAAAACCCTATTAGTGTGTGTACAAAAAATTCACGCATTGGTTTAGTTTTTACTTGTCTTTTAATAGTTTTTTTTATTATTTAGTTTGTACAACTCTTCAACTCTTCCAAAACTGCTGAAGCTTAGCAACTGCAGCGCATGCTGCTTTCAAACTACTAAAATGGTTTGCTGGGTTAGCAGCGCCGCATATCTGTGTGTTTCTTTTGTTGGTGTGGGTTGTCAATGCGTGCAAGAGAGCGCGCGTGAGTCACGCATAAAATGCAAGTTTCAATATTGTTTCACACAGTGCACTTTGCTAAAAATAAAATATAATATATATACAAAATAAAACTGTAACGCAAATATAATATGTAAATTTAATGATGCACTAAAATATGAGTTTTTATTTTTAGGAAATTGACAATAATTAAGCATGATTTCATCTATATTATTGTGCTAAAACGTAGAAACTTAAACAAGGCTAACAATTTAAAAAGTTACATTTGAACATGAAAAATTCAGATATGTAGAATTTTTCCAACTTATATTCAGAACTCACTCACGTTGCAGAAACGCACATCACTAGTACCAATTGCTCTTTTGAAGTTGTGCATGAGCGAAGCGCTCTCTTAGTTTCGAGCACGCTCTTAAGCTGTTTCAATGGTAAACAAACTTTGCTCTTAAATCCAATTGGAAAATAAACAGACAATAAGCCGCTTAACTCGAAAAAAAGAATAAGTTTAGTTTAAAAAATTAAAAGTTTTATTTAAAATTGTAAATTTAATGCAAATCTTTACATGTTTTCACCTAAAAGAGCGCATTATTATGTTGAGCAAGAGTAACTTGGCAGCCGGCCAAAAATGCATTGATTGCCTCAGTTGGTTGGCGGTGCGAGGAGGTGTTTGGTTGCCGGCTGCATATTGAAACAGCTGTTCGGCTGCTGCATAGGCCACGCCCGCTCCACCCTCTGCAACACACCATTCATATAACGAAATCTTATTGATTACAAAAGAGCAAATACAATAATATTTTTTAAAAAATAAGAAGGCATAAAAATAACCGGGCACTAATCGCCTTTTCAATGACTTTGCTGTCTGCGTCAACTTTGCGCGCTGCATATTGGCCAAAACCAAGCAGCAGCAGGAACAACAATAGCAACAACAACAACCAAGTTGTTATATGTTTTTGCCGGCATTCATTGCCGGTTGTTAGACTCTGTCCCCTTACTACCAATTTGTGGCTCCTCATGCGGCATTTAGAATGACACTGCAGACAAAATTGCAACAAAAAGCCAATACGCAAAGAAAGTCGGTCTACGAGGGTTGCTTGAGAAACTATTTTCTTGTCAGTTTATTGTTTCTCAAGAAGGCAGTCTTGGTTAGTTACCCTTTTGTTTTGGTGGAAATAATCAAATTCCCTTGTTGTCCCTTGTTGGGGCGTTGCGTTTGCTCTTTATGTGGAAAGATGTTATATTTGGAGCTTGGGGACTACATTTACGAACGCTGCACTCGATTTTATCAAACAAAAGGAATCCCGCCAATTTTTTATACAGAGGAGAGAATGTTTTTTTATTTTTTTAATTACGATATTAACTTCCATCTGATCTTCTGATTTTGTTCCAGTTGGGTTTATCTATTGACAATAAAAGTGCATCGCTAAGACCACATAGATGCTATCCAAAAATGTCGACCTAAGACCGCATAAATGGCATTCAAAAAGCGTCGACTGGCATATTTAGGAGTATCTCAAAATCATTCATACAACATTCATTCAAAGTAAAAAATAAACTCATTTCCTAAAATAGACCCATGAAAAATCGTTCCTTTTAAAATAATGCACGGAGCACCATTTTTCTGAGTGACTCAATAGTCGAATAAATAATTTTGTCTATTACTAAAAAATTTTTAAAAACTTTTAACTTTTTCTTCATCATGCAGTTTTTTCAGATCACTCCGAATGACTTAAGAAAATGTCGTGCCTTCACTGCAAGATCGAAAAATATATTTTTTTTCTTTATTATATCTTCAGTACTTATCTAATTTGGGAGAAAATCCTTATTTATGGTTGCTATCTACTAACCAAATAATTCTATCAGAACTGTGAATGTACCAAAATTTGTTCTAAATCTAAAAAAAAACAGCCATAAATTCCCAGTATTACAATTCAATTCAAAAAATATTTTAACATTTTAAATAGAGTGCAAAAAAGTGTTGACCTGAGTAATCCTAAAATCAACTATGCGAAAAACATAAGTAAAGGAAAGATTTTCTTATTAAAAAGAAATTATTTTTTCGATCGCGAGTAAGATATTTTGTTCTTGTTAAAATATAGGAGTTCTTTTTGATTACTTCCCTGGATTACAAATCTCTCAAATAAAGTTGTATGGATGATTCAATTTATTATGTAAACAGAGTCTGCAATCACCGTGTTTACGCGCACGACATTCAAGTACGAAAATCCAATATGTCGACTTCAATAAGCTTTTCCGTATCGATTTACTGAAAAAGTATTGGAAAATATTCATTCTAAATTTTACGAACTGCATAATTTGAATATGCTGCTTAATTATTCCTAAATATTTCGAAATTCAATTCAATAACAGTTGAAATCTGAGACGTATTGCTGGATGAACAGTTTAAATCTTAGAAGTATTCCTGTAGCAACAGTTGAATTCTAATAAATATTCGCGGATGAACACTGAAATCTGAGGCGTATTTCCGGATGTTAAAATCTGAGTCGTATTAAAAATTAACGTTAAAATCTGAGACGTATTCCAGGATGAACAGTTGAAATCTGAGATGTATTCCCGGATGAACAGTTGAAATCTGAGACGTATTCCCGGAACACCAAAAGCAGCATCAAAGCTCTACTAATTCCGAAAAAATATAAGATTTATTACTATTCTTGCATGTAAAATTGTAAGGCGAGAAATTCGTAAGATTACAAGCTGCCCTCGCAAATATTTATACATAGTATATATGCATATCTACACACAAACGGACGTATCCCTACATAATGTGCTGCCTGGCAATGCATATAAATCTCCCCTTTTGGTTCGTTGGGGGTCGGTCGTTGTCGCTGTCTTTGCGGACAATTTGTATTTGCTTTCTCTGTAGGCAGCCGCCCAAGTTGGATCCATATCCTTTGTATTACTCTTACAGGGCGTCTAGGATATCATTTAGTCTGCTCTTGGCATGGGAGTCAGGGGGGTTTTGGCCACTTGCAATACTCCAAAAACACTCGACAAGATTTTATGGCACTTAGGAAGTACGTTGTTATAGCCAAAATAAAAGGAAAAAATATAGAAAAGAAATTGTCCCTTATTCATATGCTTGTTGGGGTTGACACTTTTCCTTGTGTTTCCTATTGCCGCAGTTGGCTTTGGCCTTTTGGTTTTTTTTTAAATTAAGAGAAATTCCTTGGCGGCACCATAGCCCACAGGCTACAGTAAATACTTAATTTGGTAAAGCCTGCGGTTGTGTCGCTCCTGGTGTAGAAAAGTGTGATATTTTGAATGAAAACATTTAACCTGAACGTTTTTGAAAACGGAAGTTCATAAAGGGTGATTTTTTGGGAGTTTTTGTACTGCCAAATCAATTCTAGTCATTAAATACTAATATGTATATCAAAGCCATCTCATGACAACGACTTGTATGACTAGAAGACTTTCGTGCTAAAAATTGGGACACCTGCCGCCATCTTGACAGCAGCACACTTCGATTTAGATATTCGTCGATTTTGGTATAGAGCTCCATCCTCAGTAAGACGATAAACTTTAAATTTTCTTTAAGGAGATATATTGTAGATAATATAGAAACATGCCAAAAATATAAAATAAATACGATCATGATCTACCATACCAGTATGAATAGCTTATTCTAGTAAACCATTATTCGATCCTTCAATTTTTTTGAAACAATTTTTTGAAACATATTAATAAAAAATAATTTCGGACAAGTGTTCAGCAGTCCTGACAGCTGTTATCGATCTAATCGACCAATTTTTTAGTTGACTATTTTGAACCTTATAATAGTTGAAATCTTTTAATTAATATCGTTTTTGCATTCCAGCTTACTTGGTGATCTATCACGGCGCTCCTTAAGTGTAGGACGGTTTTTTAATAAATTTTTTGCTTAAATAAAGTACACGGCTCTCCTCAATTGTTGGAGGTTAGTTGGACTTGATCCGCCGATAACTTACTTCTGTTCTATATGTCTCCCAGATGGCATACTGCCAAGCCACTAAATCGTTTGCCCTTAAAGAATTTTCGGAATTTGCTGTTAGCAATTTATCTAGAATTCTGGAAAATATACCAAATCGCTTTAAAGGCAAAATTCTTTCAAAATTGGGTCTACTTTATTTGTATAGAAAGTTAAACTAAAACGTGGTTGCCCTGGGGGTTAGAACGCGTCAAAGTTAGCTTTTTGTAAATTTTCGTAGTATATAATAATCTACAATCATGATCTATAATTGTAGACCATTAAAGGATATAAAACGGAGCATTTTAAATCAATTTTTATTAGTTCTCAGTTAACGAAGCTTTCAGGTCAGCTGTCGATCGAATGTTGTACTACAATCAGCCGTTTGGCATCCCAAATTACGAACTTCAAAACCGAGCCGAATATATAAATCTATTTAATAATAAAAATATGTGTATATAAACAATGTACAGCTAAAAACGTATTCGAAATAAAGATAAAAGATTGAATACAAATACGATATAATCTCACTTTGTGATATGGGTAAGTCGACATTTTTGGAAAAAAAATTACATCTGAAGCAAAAATTGTTATTATATTCATTTCTTCAGAAAACGAGGTTTTGATTCAAAATTTCAACATAATTGAGACATTCAAAAAAATTCTCTAAACCGACTACGACGAAATATTTATATAGATCTTCAACATAGCCATACATCGTGTAACATGCAGCAGTCGCCTCAGAAAAACCAGAACTACCTAGAATTAATCTTTAACCGCTTGGAGTTCAATGGAATCGCAGCTTTTCGCAGGCCGATGCACATTTTCTTCTTCAAAGAAAAAAATGATTACAACTTGACGCAATGGAGTTTTTCAATGACGTCTCCTGCGTTATTTCGCTATAATAATGACCAGATGATGTCACCAACCTCATAGCTTCATCGGTCAAACGTACGTTGTTATTTAATATTTACAAACTTTCGTCAAGAGAATATCAAGCCATGTTGTGAATGTCGTGGTTAGCGTGGTGGCTTTGCGATATAACATTTAAGATTAAGACTTGTTTTTTTGTATACGATGAACATATCATAAATGCTGGGAAAGATTACAAAAACGCTTATTAAAGCAAAAATTATAAACAAGAGCTGGACGTGGAACGAAAGGTAAACAAATTTGTTTGCACAAATTCACAGATGTGCAGGGATAAATTGGCTTTGGCCAAACCGATTTGAATTCCATTTCTCTCTCTCTCTCTTTATACAGCAAAGTTCATTGAGTAAAACAGACTTAATTTAAATTTCGAAAACAAGGTGAACCACCCTTTTAATCACTTTTTACTTAAGCTCTAAACTGCATTTTCTTCATACCAAAACGTTTGAACTCTTTAAAATTTCTTTCTACACATTGTGCGAAACTCATTGAAATCCTTTTATAAATCACATATTTCCTTTGGTCCTTGGCAGCGCCCAGCCACGCACACTGTTTGCCACACACACACACGCACCATCCACACCACACACATCCATTTTATTCTACTTGAGTGCACTTCAAATCGCTGCATGCCCCACGCACTGCCAACCCCATTAGACATAAAGAGGAAGCCACAACAATGAAGGTTAAACTTACGCTAAATAGCCGGCTGTCATTACTCTGCTGCTGCTGCTGCTAGGGACGGCGGACTAGACGAGACTATAAACCAGCCTGTTGGTTAGTATCCTGTGACGCCAGTTTCTAATACCGAAGCACTTCAACACTTTTTTAAACTGATTAGTTTTTTTTTTTACATTATGTAAAATCAATAAACAAGGCGTTTTGTGGTTTGCTTTATGTTTGGGTGTACTTATTTTTTAAGTGCACATGTAAGCCCAGCAAAGGAATTACATAATTTACTATACACAAAGTATTATAATTAGTATAAATATAATTAATAATTAATATGTTTTTGCTATAAAGTAATGATGCTCTTTTGTAATTGCTTTGCACAATAAAGTATACAATTAGCTTAAAAACAAAAAAACTGTACAAAATGAGAAGCAATAAAAGCTGCATTTAGGCTTCACATAAAAAATATTATAATATAATAAACAACATTTAAAACAATTCCATATACGCTTAAAGAACTATGTATGTGTTAAGCAGACGTTCTCATTTGAATAACTTTTATCACTTCTACACAAATCAAATACCTTGTGGGCACATTAAAAGCTAATTTAGACGCAATAATTGTTAACAACTTTACACATAAATAAGAGTTTAGTATTAGATACATAATTAGCTGAATCGTAAGCCCCGATAGTACAATATATTATATAGACATTTCACAAAAAAATAAAATAAAATCAATTACAAGCGAATTCAGTTACGACGCTTGTTTTGCTAGGTATTTTCCTGCCTAATCAGCAATGGCCGTGTAGGGTAAGCTGCTATGTTTGGGCTTGGTTTTATTGATGAATACTTTAATGGCGCCATTGAAATCGGCGCTAACCAGCACATAGCCACAACCTTTTTTGTGTTGTTCCACCAGCGGATCGGGTTGATTGTGGGGTAGCTGCAAGTGCGTAAAAACAAAATCGCAAATCAATGTCGAGTTTGCCAATGCTTAAAGTAAGCCATACCTTTTCATGCGAAATTTCATCCGGTTCCGGCTTAATAATGGCCTCCGGATGCGGCGCAAATATGGCACAAGTCACAGTGGCATTATGTGCTTTAATGCCCTCCCAGAAATCGCTACGATCCCGACGTACCTAAAAGTAATTAAGCTAATTAGCACAGCTTTAGCAAAACAAGTCTAGCTGCACTTACCGAGCTTAGCTTGGAGTAGTCGTGATTAGTTTTCCATATATATATGCACTGATTTTCCGAACCGGCTATAATGTACTTGCCATCATGACTAAATGAGCCTTTTATTTGCGATGACGCATTCAAATAGCCCTTATATTTGCAGGACAAATTTAAATCTCTCAAATCATATAAGCGTACGCGGCTATCATTAGATGTAACCAGTATCTTGTCCTCGCCCGGCATGGGTTCTATGCCGCTTATCTTGCGGCCAATGCGATTCTTACCGCGCGTGGATCTTACATGTATTTGCGTATGATATTTCAGCTGATCTGTTGTATAGAATATGCAGCGTCCATCATAGCTACCCACAACCGCAAAGTGTCCATTCTGACAGAAATTAGCAGCTGTTATCAGCTTGGTTTGTCCGTCCACCTCGTTCCAAAGCGCCACCTTCTTATCGGGTATGTTCCACAACCTTAATTTGCCATCTAGGCTGCCACTTAAAAAGTAGCGATCGTCACGTGGATGAAAGGCAATTGCAGTGACAAAATCAATATGCTGAAAACAGCAAAGACACTCCTTGCGCGATATATGCCAAAGGCGCACAGTTTTATCCATGGAACTTGAAAGTATGAAGTAGTTTTTGGACCAGCTAACATCTAGCAGATCGGACGTATGGCCATTGTAGGTGCAAAATGGTTTTGGCATAAAAGGGCCGGTGCACTTTTCAGCAGCAGTGGCCATAGCTATGGCTTCCTCGGCAGAGTGTTGTGAAACCAACGACTCTTGCGAAGGTGTGGGCGAAGACTTTTGATCGGCATTGTATTTATTGCGCATATCTTGAAAGAAAGGATAGGCATCTTTTAGTACCCAAATACGTAGCACTTTGTCCTGTCCAGCTGTGGCCAATAGTCTGCCACAGGAACTAAATTTCATGCACCAGACAGCACTCGTATCTTCGCCCGACAAATCTTGCACATGCTGCAGCTTGGTAAACTCATAGGGACCCTTATTTGAAGACGATGCTTTAATTTTGATATTCTGCTCGGGATTCATGGCATCAACAATGTCTGCTACATCTTCTTTATGACGCGCATGTGATACCTCTGAGGCTATGGACTTGGCTTTGTCCACTGTCTTGCGCATAGTAGTGCCAAAGAAACGCTTTATTCTTGCCGTTTTTTTCTTCAAACGGCTACCATCCTCTGTTTCAAGCTCTTCCTCATCGGGCTGCTGCCCCTCAATGCTTGGCGGTATGCCTATGACACTCTCCTCATCGGACTCTTTCTGTATTACTTCCAAATGTGATGTTAGCTTAAGTATATGCAGCGAGAGCGGGTTCCAGCCCTCAGGCACTGGCGGTGAACGCATTTCTGATAATGGCATATTCTCGCCCGTATCCAAATTTTTAACAGGAACTTGTTCGAGTATCTCAAAATCGGTCAATTGTTTGCCGGAATTGGTGCGTGTGCGTACATAAATGTTCATTTGCTTAAGCACATCCTCATCACCAGCGGATTTGCGGCGTTCCTTATCATTCACGCCGCGATAGATCGAAGGATATCTAGAGCGTGCATAGAAAACTTATTAGTTAAGACTATGAAAGCTTTAGAAATGTGAAATTTGCTTTAATGAACTTTAGCGATATATGCAAGCTGCTGGCCTACAAAAGCATTTTGTATAAAATTGCATAAGACTAACTTGAGTTTTATTTTCCAAGGAGCTTTAAGACTTGTAATTTTGTAAACGATGAACATATCATAAATGCTGGGAAAGATCACAAAAAACCATATTGAAACAAAAGATGAATGTGGAACAATTTTGTTTGCACAAATTCACAGAAATTCAGGAATCATCTCTCTCTATACACCAAAGTTCATTGAAAACAACAGCGACTTAGACTAACAAAACATACCGCGTTGCGCTGCCCAAGCTATTGGAACCAGTGCCAGCCAGCTTGCGGCGATTGGCGGCATCTATAAGCAATTTTTCAATGCGCTCAATTTCATCCTGTGAAGGCCCCTGCGCCTTATTGCTGGCCTCATCCCTGGGCTTGACCACATAACCGCCTTGTATTGCCTTAAACAAATTAAGACCCTGATTGGGATCAATGGAACTGCAAGCAAAGATGCGTTTATTAGACATTTTTTGACTCTAATTTGTTTGCCAAAACAACTTACCTTACTCTGCCCGGCGCTGAGTTGCTTTTAGCCGAATTCGATGGACTTGGCTTGGAGTATACCGATGTGGAACTATTACCCAAAGAATGCGATGCTTTGTTTACTAAACTAGTAGGTGTTGCCGTTGCCACAGGTCTGACATGAATGCTGCTGGTTGCTGCTATTTGCGCCAAAGGTGAAGGCGTCGTAGTGGCTGCTGAGGCGGAAACAATCGTGCTTGTCGAGGAGCATGTGAGCGTAGTCGTAGATGCCGTTGCACTATTCAGCGTATTCTCAAATTCCTTGACAAAATCATCGCGCAACTTTTGCTGCACATCTCGTACACTCTGCACCGAACGTGTATCACTATCAGTATCCTCTGTATCTGCGGCAGGCAAACGCATACCTTCATTCATGCTAAATTGTTCTGAGCTGCTGCTGGAGAATTTGCGTGATTTCTTTTTACGTCTGGGTGGCGCCACGGGACCACTCGAAGTTATGGAATCCGTAGTTTTAGAGTGCGCCAGTTTTGTGCTTGCTATGACATCAGGTTCCTGCAGCATAATGGCACCTGTTGCATTTGCTAAGGGCGTTGTGGTATTAGTTGTTGTTCCAGCACCACTAACAATAGCGCTGGCAGACACAACAGCTTGTGTGTGCTTGGGAGAGACACGCGGTGTGCCTGATGCGTAGGTTGTTGCCGTGGTTGTGTTGCAAGCCGCAGCGCCGCTTGCTGAGTTGGTGGGCTGACTAACTTGCTGCAGTTGTTGCTGCTGCAGCTGTTGCGAGTTACTGCTGGTTAAGGACACGCGATCGACGCTGATAGCTACAAGAAAGTCCAAAAAAAAATATTAAATTTATGCTTTTCTTGAGGTTAAGGTAGAGACATACCCGATGGATCTATGCTGCCTGCTAGTATGCGTCCTACACGACCCAGTGAGGTCATGCTTTGTATGCTCATGGTGTCCGTCTCTATGACCTTAAAAGGATGCGTTGAACGACTTGTAAATACACCATCCGTAGAGCTATTCTGTAGTTTGAAGAAGGAAAACGTATTTATGCTTAGTAAGATCGTAAGTGCAAAATTTTAATATATAAATGTAAAATCTATAAAGCGTTTAAATTGGGCACAACACAATTTTTAGGCCTTTTTCGGTTTTCGCATTACTTTTACGTATTGTTAGATATATTTTTAAAAAAAACATTTATACTTTAAAAATAGGACAGGAAAACCGAAACAGAGCCACGCATAAACAAAATTGGTTTTTGGTACCTGAGAGTCAGGTGTGAGTGTATTTCCTGGATTATCGTCTTCATCATTTTGCATGCATTGACGTAGTTCGTGAAAGCGTTGTCTACCATACTATACATACGTATTTTTATTTATATTTATTGCATTTTCACATATACAATTCATAAACATAGAAGTTCAAGTTTTAGACCATATCCATTTTGATAGTTTTACACAATTTTTTTTTATTTTGTAGCAGTGACGATCAGAGTTGTACGAAATGAAGCAGAAATACGCAAAAATATGAAAATAAAGAACAAAAATTTTTGGCACTAAATTAACAAACAACAACAACAAATGCAGCTTTAATGGAAGTTACATTTTACATTAAAATTAACACTTAAAATATCTTATGAAAAGTAACAGGGGCTTGCAATCAACATGGAGATACATTTACAGGGCGCAGTTTGGGTTTATTTATAAAGTTTGCGATTATTCTTATGAAAACTCAGCGGAGTAGAAATGACTGAGAATGTGTAAAACCAATGCAAAATCAAACGAAAAATGATACCTGATTTTTTTAGGTAACAGAAATATAAACATTTTAATGTAAAAACGAATGTCGTTGATAGATGTATCAAGTTACGAAAATTCCAGTGACTTTTGTTTATGAAGTGTTGCCTCTCAATAACGAAGTCTTCAAAACAAATATTTATATATCAGCAATTTTTCTTGATTAATTTATAACGATTTCGTAGAACGTCAGCGAAGTGCAATATTTTTTAAGCGGCAGAAAATTCTCAAAATTTGTCTGTGACAACAGTTTTCAAAAACCTACAGCTTGTGAAGAACTGAAGCAACAAAAGGCTTCACAGCCATTGAAAACTGCGTAGACTGCATGTTAGGTTTAAAGGCGCTGAAGACTGGCTAAGCTTTTTTAAACGGCTGTCAACATTTTCTAATAGGAATTTTTGGGTCCATAACCAACAAGAGCCAAGATGATCGATGATCTTAAAAAAGAAATGGAACCGAGTAAAGGTTTAAGAGAGATTCAAAAAATATTATCCGTATCACAATCGATTTAAATCTGCAAGTAGCGAGCCACTTTTCTGAAGAAGAAGAAACATAGATTTAAAAAATAAACAATACCTGAATTTAAATCAAGAGATTGACGCAAGACAAGAGAGAACATAGCAACCTTGTGGCACAAGCGAGCCGGCGCAGAAGCATGTCCGCACTATCCTGAAGAAGAAAGTGACATTTGAAAAACAAACAAGACCTGAGCGCAAGACAAAAGAGAATAAAGCAACTTTGCTGTGGCTCTTCGCTCTCTCGAAGAACCATCGGCCTATATCAGTTTTAGAATATTAAACAAATGATTTCCGAAAATCGTTAAACTGCGCAGAGGGGCGGGCAACAGGTCAAAGCTTGTAACATTTCGAAATAATCTGCATGGAAAAATAAAAATCGTTTGAAGCAGTTCAAATATTCTCAACATAAAAAAAAACTTGTATTATTACTTTTGCTTCAGAACCTATGCTGCAGACTTGTAAAACGACGTGAAAGACTTCAAAACTTCGTATAAAAAACAGCGCAGTATATTGAGGCTAAAAGTAACTACTACAGGGTGGTAAGTCTACTGTTCGAAATTACGGCTCTAGGTAGACTTTTAGAAGACAGTATACGAAAAATATCACTACGAAGTCGAGCAATTTTACCTAAAACCAAATTAACAGAATTTGCTTCCAAGACGGTGACACTAAAATCCTTGGAGCCACCGCTACAAACGTTCTTCAAAAAACAGAAAATCACAGATATGAAATATCCTACGAAAACTAGCGATTTGTTGCTTTTTAACTTGCCGTGACAAAAACACGCACGAATTTTACGTAAAAACACAGCCTACTTCTGAATTTATAACTTGGAACCGGCAACTTTTGCTATAAATCATAAATAGTTCGGCTTGGCTATTGCCAATTTATGTGTGACAGTCGTTTAAAATAAAGTCTTTTACGTAAATAAATTATACAAAACAAACTTTACAAAAGAGTGACATCATTAAAACATATTAAGCCTTGGTTTTTCAACAAAATTAGGTTTCAATTTAAAAACAATACACTACTTATATGGGCAAGAAACTTTTATACATTTGAAAGCGAAGAACTGACGCAGCTCTGGTTGTAAATATATATATATATGCAAATTTCTGAAGAATTGTAGAAAAATGTGAGTTCAAAAACTTGTACAGCTGCTATCACAGTTATTTTTGTAACTTGCAAATAAGTTTTAGAAAACAATAACGTAGAGCTAAAGCCTTTCAAATCAACAATAAAAGTACTAATATGCACAAAAAGCTTTCAAACCACACAACGCTCAAAACAATAACTAAATACCAAACTTCAGCTTTACTTTCTACAAATCGCAAGAGTACTACGTGAAATAATTGTCAATAGGCCGCGGACTTTTGCCATATGCAAATATTACCAAGTTTTCAGTTAAACGCGTATACCAAGTGCTGAAAGTGCAATGTGCACACAACATAAATCTCGTGGCCAAGTGGGTCGAGCACGATCGTTTTAACTTGGTCAACGGCAACCTTGACATAAAGCAGCACAAAACAAACTCATACACATAAGAGTTTATGTACAAAGTGTCTCATATCATTAAATCAACACAGTAAAAAAAATTAAACTTAAAATGGTAACAACGCAAAAACCAACAACAAAAAAATGTTAAAGATTGATAGGGGAAAACATTTTGTTTTTTGAGGTATGCATTATCAGTGTTAAGTAATGATTGCTCAATAAAGTAAAACAAGAATATATATAACATCGACGGGTGATAAGCTGAATTTTGTCACTTAATTGGTATTGATGAAGTATACTGAGTGTTTGTAGGCTATGTTTAGACTTGCCTAATAAAGGCAAGATATGAAAAGGAGCTAGAGCAAACCTAAAACCTTAAAAATTTAACAAATTTGTTTTTTGGATTCTTATAAAAATGAGGTCAGACTGCAGCCTATGTTACTAGTTTTGGTAGTACAGACGTACCGAAGGCTTGAAGTAGTTGTTATATAAATTCTACCGGATTTACAAAGACAAGGCATAGGAATCTTCATTAATTGCTGTTCACAGAGAATAGGCACCCGCAAACGGCGTTGTCTTTAATTAGTTAATTTTTTACATGATTAATGTCTTTGCCACTTCGCGCCTAAGCTGCTTCAAAACCAACTCTAAACTAAAAGAAATCTTCCAAAAAAACTTTTACTTTCTACGCTTTCATTATCTTAAATTTTAAAGCATCTTGTTAGAGCAGTTGCTGTCCTCTTGCCCACTGTAAGCGAGCCAAAATCGTTTCAAAAGTGCAGGCAGGCAGGCAGGCAACAAGATAAACGATCTAGCAAACCGAACCAGACAACAAATAGTGCAAAAAAAAACATAAATAAATGCAAAATACACTATGTACGTACGTCGCCATGTAACGACATACTAAAGGTATGCATATACTATATGCAAAAACTATTCATTCATACAACAATTTAATGACAGACAGCTGAAAAGTTGCAAGTGAAGGGGAGACCACTACATAGAAACAAACAAAATTATAAAAACAAATAAACTTGTATTGAATAATAGAGAAAACAATACCTACGTTTAAGGCAGGGAAGCCGACATACACAATACGAATGTAGCTATTTTTTTTTTCGGGCGACTAGTGAAATCGCTTTGATAAATTTGCATTGATTTTTGTTTTCAGTTTTTTTTTTTATTTTTTTGGGCTTACAAAGAGCGGCAAGGGAAATCGCAAACGTGCAAAGAATGTACGTGCAGTACAGGTCACAAGTTTTGGGGAAGCCAAAACAGAGCAAAATACTCAATGAAGTTCAACTCAAAAGAGCAAAGTGCATGCAGAACCAAAACTAAGCCAACAACCAACCCACATCCTGGCAACGTTAATGCGGCAGCCCACTTACCGCAGTTTGTACGGGTTTTGGTTCCACAAAGACAGCATCCTGTTGCTTTAGACGCATTCCCAGACTATTAGTTGGACTGCGTGTAGCGGGCGTGCCAGCGCCTATGGGTGTTGCATCGCTGTCGGAGGAGGCAGCCGCATTAATGCGTACAGCTGGTTCCGGAAAGATGAATTCGCTGGCTGCTTCTGGCGGAGATTTACGGCTGCAAGCATGCACAATGAAACAAAACACAACGAAATGTTTGTTTCATTATGAATCAGCCGATTTTGTCTGTCAACATTTATGTTTGTTACATACCAAAGTGTTGCATGTCGATTGGGCGTTGTATCTACGGCATCGAAAAATTCCTCAGAGCTGTCTGAATCCGTTTCGAGCTTGCTCATTTTTGTGCGTCTATGGTTGAGTGCTCAAATTTGTGTATTACCTAATACACTTTATTTTATTTTAATATGCAAATTGACTAATGTATGGCTTTTTTTTGCTAGCTTTTGTTGCTGCGTGTATTGTTGTTGCTGTTGTGATCACAAACGACTCATACAATTTAAGACTTTACGTCATACAGTGTGGTTGCGCGAGTGCAACAAATGTTGCATTCAACATTTTGCACATTACCGTAGGCCTTAATTAATATAAACACTAAGAATTTAGAAATTACATGTGTGTAAACTAACTAGAAGTTTTAAACTTTAATTAAAAATTAAAATGCCAAAATGATTGCTAATCAAGTGAATGGTAAATGGCAAAACATAGTGCTGCCATATCAGTTTGCCAAAAAGTGTTGAAAATGTCATTCGCACTATTGTCGCTGAATGCAATTTTCCAACACTTGCAAGAAACGTAAACAAATGTTTAGTTTAAATAAACAATTGATTTAATACGCTTATATGTTAACTTTTATACACTTTATATCAATTTCACTATAAAAATGCACCGCTTATGCATTTACAACATTGTAGACACTGCACACCTGCTGCTTTATTGTGAATGACAAAATAGAAGAAGCAGCTGCAAAACATTAACAGCCGTTTTTGCCGCCAAATTTTGTAACCAACTTCACAAGTTTCTTGTAATTAATCAAGCTGCACAATTTGCTGCAATAAATATATAGATTTAACCAATTTGTTACTAAAATGGACGCTGAACTAAAACAACAGTTTGATGAAATGGGTATAGACCCTAGTAACGAGATACTAGACAAATGCATGGAGCTGGCTTACGCTTACAATGTACACGATGCTACGGAATTTGTGGAGCAATGGATGGCTTTCAGCTTATCTCATCTGCATGGCGAAGATCCAAGTATAGAAAATTTGGGCGAATTTGAACGCAAAGTGCTGCAAATCAAACGTGAAAAGAACAGCATTAAAACTACAACACAAAGACGTTTGCCTGGATCTACCAACGTGCTGGACACAAGTGCGTTGGCCACTTATGGCATAACTGCAACCACTGTTCTTGATGAGGATGCCATGATGGAGGAGTATGTCAGCGAAGCAGTAACAGAGCCACATACACCCAAAGCGGGTAAGCAACGGACGCGTCCAGCAGGTCTAAAGGCCGGCGTATTATTTAGTCCTGCCAGCTATTCACCACAATCTGCTAGACGCACTCCAGCACCGGAAACACCAGGACGTTCGGGTGATACAGTGGCTACATTTGGTTATCCCAAGCTGCTGGAAAATGCGACTTGGCAAACAAAAACTGAATTTCGCCTAACTGTAACACAAAAATTACTCTACAAGGATGCAGCTCTAAGCGCCAACAATTGTGCCTTTATGAATGATTTACTCAGCGATAAAATTGAATCCCTCTACAATCGCGTCTATGATATAGGCCAGGGTATAGTACACAAGAAATTGGGCGTGGATGGTGCTGCAGCATGTAGCTGGTTTCCACAGGACAGAAATACGCTGCAGGCTTTAAACATGCTGCACACTGTAGGCATGATACATTCCGAAGACGATGCACCCTTGGATGCACATTCTGCTGTGCTGGCCGTGCCAGAAGCGGATGACCGCAGTTTTCTAACACTGAACTTTTCACGGGCCAAATCTGTAAGCATCTTTCCCGGCCAAGTTGTCATGGTCAAAGGCACCATGCCCAAAGGTAACACTTTCATTGTCGAGGAAATTTATGCTGAACGCAATTTAATGCCGCCAACACCAATGCAGCTCGAACATGAGCTATGCTTTGTAGTAGCAGCTGGACCATTTACGCATACAACAGACTTCTTTTACGAACCCTTGCACGAACTGCTAAACTACCTAAAAGAGAACAGACCAGACGTGCTTGTTTTAACGGGTCCCTTTTTGGAAGCGGAGCATGCCTTGACCGCTGATATGGCCGAAACTTTTGAATCTTTTCTGGAAAAGATGATGGCTGGCATTATGGAGGTTGTCGGCGCAAATGCCACTGTCTTACTGGTTAGCTCCCAAAAAGATGCAATGGCTCATGCCGTTTACCCTACACCACCGCTGGCTTTACGTAAGCTCTATCCCAATTTACACTTGCTGCCCGATCCATCGCTGGTTGATCTGGATGGACTTACATTGGGCGTAACCTCCACAGATGTTGTGGATCATATTTTGAGTTATGAATTTGCTGCTAACGCTGGCGAGAAAATGCATCGTGCTATAAATCATTTGTTCAATCAAGGCTCTTTCTATCCCATGTGCCCGCCTGCAGATGAGACTTTGGCATACGATTCGCAGCTGGCTGAGAAATATGCACAGTTGAAGCAGCTGCCCAATGTGCTTATACTACCTGGTGATCAGCGTCCATTTATACGTTTGGTAAATGATTGTTTGGTCATTAATCCTGGCCGATTGTCGGATAACAAGGTGGGCGGCACATATGCGCGATTTCTGGCCACGCCTACGGCACCGGGTGTTAAGACTTCAGTGTTTAGTAGTGTAGCTTGTCAAATAAAACGTATTTAGTTAAGAAAATTAAAAATAAAACTTAAATTTATAGAAAATTGTATGTTTTCATAAGGGCTCTCTGGTTTGCATGCGGTCTACGCCTATTTGGCTTTCGGCAATGCGGCTAAATCAAGCTAACGATTGAACGTATCCGTTAAAGCGTTTATTAATTTGTATATAATAGTACAGCTAACAGTAGGAAATGATGTCTAAACATAACTTTATATAATTTACGTTAATTATTCCACTATGTCGAACTCAATTCAGAAACAAGTGAAAAAAACATTAAAAAAGCATAAACCTAAAATCTAAACTCACACTGTAAATTTTAACTATACAAAAATACTGCATGAAACGTTTCACATTTAACTTAAATTAAACGTAAATTAAAATATTAAAAACCTAAGCGTACGTTACGTTCTACAAGTCACGTAAACGTAAAACCTATTGTAAATTACTTATTTTCTGTTAAGTAACCGCGCGCAACTCTCTTAAGTAAATCGTTAGCAGTAAGCAACGCCTGTTTTATTTATTTGTTTGTGTTTTTGCTGGCTTTGTAATTCGTGGAGCTGCTACTACGGCCACTGCTGCCTCGCAGTTGCCGTCCAACAACTCTACGGTTGCCCGCATTTAGTTGTTGGGCTCCTGCTTGTATTGTTATTGTCTATTGGTGACTCCCTCCGGATTGTGTACACCGCCCATGCTGTGTTCCATGTTCTTGACAATCACATAATTTGTTATGTGATTGATGGCCTCGTCCTGTAGACGCTCGGGCCAACGTTTCATGTATGATTTGATGAAATCACTAAAGGTATCCACCTTATCGGGCGTACTCTTATGGGTATCGACAATATTCTTGACAATATCCACAAACTTGTCATACTCTTCGTGAGATTTTTTGATTTTATTATAATTGGGCACACCGCCATTGGTATTGCCACCTGGACCAGGTCCACCGCCTGTGCTAGCGCTGGCTGCATTCATTTGCTGGTCCATATTGTTATCGGCCAGGCGCGCCGAGGCGGCTGCAGCCACTGCAGCAACAGCCGCCGATGAAGCCATAAAATTATCAACTGACCCAGCATTTGGTGGCGGCTGGGAGTGATCCATAAAATGGCGGTGCATGCCATATTCTGTTCTGTTAATACAATTTATAGTTTCATTAAGATAAAAAAAAAGTTCCTAATTTTATGGAACTTACTTGTAAAACCCTTCCGAGTTGTTACTGTTAAACTCTTGCTGAGACATTGGATTTTTCCAAACTGGTGATTCAGATGTAGATGGTAAACTGCTGGCACTGGAGGTGCTAGTCATGCGTTTATCTCTGCATAAGTTCAAATTGTTTATTATTCAGAAGTTGGGCTTAATGGAATTTGCTAACTTACTTGTAGCCTGTATGCGCAGCAAGGCTCTTAAACACATCATCCACTTGACTGTAAAATTTCCAAGTGCTTAATATGCCGGTTGTCTCAAAGGTCTTTTGTTCTTGTCTGCGAAAAATAAATGTTATGGAATAAATTAGTGTAAGACTTGATTATATAAAAGATATGTTGGCGGCAATGAACGAAAGTTGTTTATTTTAAATCTCAGCGGGCAAGTGGATATATTGAGTTCTCTAGAATTTGATTAAAAACCTAACGAAATTATGAAACTAACTGAAATTTGTGTCCTTGAACTGGGACTCTCTTAATTTAATATTTCAAGATAAGCTTTAATCAAAAATAGAACTTACGGAAATTTACTAAGTTTTGGTTAAGTTTCGAAAATCATCTATAAAAATTGTAGCTATTGTTTCATAATTGGAAGTACAAGTAACATTAAATCGAGCAGCTCAATTCTTAATATGCATTACTTCTAGAATTCTGTATTTCCCATATTTGTGCTTACCTATAACGCTGTGTTAAATTATTCACCTTAAAGTGAACTTCGAGAGCGGTTACGGGTACTCCAAGTGCTGTTAACTGCTTTGCCATAGCCACATAGAGATGGCCATTGCGTTTGATGGTGCGCAATTCATAGGCGCAAACTTTCCATAATTTAATCAATTCTAATACACCACTATCCTCCCATTGTCGACGCTTTTTATTGAATTTTTCATACTGTAAAAAGAAAGCAATTAAAAAAATTAGTATAATTTTCGCAAGCTTTCACGCTGCTTGATTTGTGCACTTACAGGCATTTCACATGGGTCTCACTGGCCTCAAATTGTTGCCCAACAAACTCTGTGCTCCAACTCCGGGTGGCTACAACAAGCATTATTCAGACCTCAAACATGTTTGGCAGCTAGAATTGTTGAAAATTAAAAGAAAAAAATTTAATATTTTATTCAACTTAAATGTGTACTATTTATCAAAAATAATATATTGACCACGAAAGTGTTTCTTAAGAAATGAAAAGTTTTGCAGATAGTTCAAAACCGGAACATGGGCAGCACTATTGATTGTAGTAAAAAAAAATACTGGGATTTTCAGTATATTGCCGAATACAAGGGGCTTTGTCTTCAATACAGATTTCTTTTGTGAATATTGCTGGTAATCTAAATTTACCTTGGGCATGTACAAAGTGTTTCTCAAAAGAACTTGACTAATAGCCAAACAGCCATTAAAGCACTCAACTCTAAACAGATATCAAAACTGGTGATGGAAAGTTTTTAAAAGCCAAATATGCGAACACACTTAAGTTTGATTACTCTGGGTACCAGATCTTGTTGGGATTATAGATAAAAAAAGCAGAAAAACTTGCTCAGAAGGGAAATTTCGTTTGTACGCCCAGAACCCATTGATGGTTTAGCCACATTAAACTTTTCCCTGATATAGAGAAGCGAAGAACGACATAGACAAACAATCCAAAATGCTTATAGGAAGAATGTATGAAACTGACAAAGAACAGTTTAAAATTTTTTACTGGAATTCTTTAGGGAACTGCAACTGAACTCACATATAAATAAACTGGGAATACTATCAAACAAAACTTGCAGATTCTGCAAAGACAAAGACAAAACTTTGAAGCATATATAGGGAGTCTGCCCAGCGCTAATGCACGAAAAAAGGCAGATTATCAACTGTCATATAATACAGAATAAAGAACTTTATCATATACAGATAGGCGCACACCAGTTATCTTTAGAAAAACCAGACTTTTTTTACCAAGGACCACGTAATTCTTTAAGAAAAATGTATAACTTCTATCAATGAACATAAGCATTATAATGCCGAGCAATTAATGGGAGTACCACTTGGGTCTTGAAATATTTGATTCTTCGCAAAATTATCGCTCAATTTCGGTTTAGGGAGGACAATTACTTTTGAATGGACCATTAGATCTATGAACTCTACGATGACATAGATGTTGTTCAGCGTATTAAGACACAATGTCCGCAGTGGCACAACCAAGTCGTTCGTGCAGCGTCCTTCTCCGCTCCAGCAAAAATGTTCGATGTGAATGGAAAGCAAAGAGTTTGACCCAAAACTCAGATGGAAAGAACTAGTGTAGGAGAACCTATCTTCCCTTGGAGTGACTAATTGGAGAAGGCGCGCGAAAAACCCAATAACGGATTGTAAAGTAATGTAATTATTTTCCTTGGACAACTCGTGTCCCAAAAGTTTGTTACCTGTGTGCCATTTACTTCCAATAACATGTATAAGGCAATTATTTTCAAATTGCAGAGCTTACCAAGACTTTTGGGAAAACAAACGGAATAAAAAGAAATTTTGGTTTCTACTGCAAAGGCCGCCCATAATTATGAGGGGAACCTTGTTTTGTTCTGCGGTGTTCATTTAGAGAGCAAAACTGGTACAGAAATATTAAGCGCCGTTCTCACGATTTTGATATAAATTGATAAAGTATTTTTAAAGGTGAAGTGCTGGCGCGGGAAAAAGTTCCAGTATAAATGGAAAACTTGTAAAATTGAAGTTTTTCGAATTGCCAAAGTTTTGACAAATTGCAAAGTGGCAGTCCTTAGGGTAAACACATGCAAAGTTGTGATTAATGCTTAATTACACAAACTTAAAAGCAAAGATATTTATAAAAGAACCAATTGCTGCGCGGAATGAAAGCCTGACTCAGTTGAAATTGAAAATTCATTCCCGCTTTTAAGCACAGCAATGCTTTGGCAGTCCATATACACAATATCAACAAAAGCGCCAGTGTACATAATGCTGATTAATAATTAATTATATTTATGTATATGCAATGATCATTAGGCTTTAATAAACCGGCAGACACACACACACACACACACACACGGGTACACACTCACTCACACACACACGCACACAAACGGTAGAGCAAAAAACAATTGGCGCGTTTTGTAAACAAATGTAAAAACGATGTAAAAATTGTAAATTACAAACAAAAGGCGTCCGCAAAAGCGCCAAAACAGCAGAGGAAGCTCTCAATACGTGCGCTCACGACGATGTCTAAAAATGTATTGAAGCGGTATTTCAAGTATACAAAAGCTGTATGAGAAGATGCTACTCTACACAACGAAGACGACTGCGACGGACGACGACAACGACGTTGCCACGACATTGGCAGCGGCACAGGCACGGGCACAGGCTGAGACAGCGACACCAGCAGCAGCAGCATATTGTAGTTGTTGTAAAAGGGGGCAGGAGATGGTGACTTTTTTTTCTTTGCTTTCTTGAATACACACACACACACACACGCACAACATTTTCCCTTTGAAAAAAATATATAGGTATGTATGCGTGTGTACGTTCATAAATACATATACACGGAGCACTTACATATACATATTTTTCTTCACTTTTATGATTTTTTGACGTCAATGCACATTTGCAGTTTATTATTATTATTATGCGAGCAGCAAGTAACAGTGGTGGCAACAACACGCAATACACACGACCGAGCCACAAATGAACGTACACAAAACTTAATGATTAGTAATATAATTAAATTTAAATTATCAAAAGAAACGCACTCAATAGATGAAGTTGTGCCTACTGCGCAGCTCGCGTACGAGTGTGTGCATATAATGACGCCAATAATGATGTTGTGTAAGTGAGACAGCAAGCTGCGCGCAACATGGTGTGACTAGTGCCACCAGTGTGTTGTTTGACAAGAACAGTGTTGCCAGACTGCAGCAAAAGCGTGCGTACAAAACACATTAAAATAAAATGCGTTACAAAGCGCAGGCAAACACATTTGTTATAAACAAATAGTCATAAAACAAAAGAAATTAAAAGCAAGTAGGCATTAGAAATATGTTTGCTTGTCTAATTGTTGGTATTTAAGCAGTATATGGCGCAACTAGACGCAGCTAACGTACTGACAGATGCAAATGAATAATGATATTTTCAGCTATAAACGCACTGTTTGTTCTCAGCTCTTGTCTCGATTTCCGACTTGTCATGTAATTTATCTCTGTGCAGCAGCAGCAGCACACTAACAACAGCAGCTCGTTAAGGCCACAAAGCATTATCATCATCATCAGTTCGAGTTTGGCAGCGTCGACAGTCAACCATAGTCGTCTATGGCTGTAACGGCTTTGGGGCGTCACTACAACTTATGTATATGTGCCCCCTCTTCAATGACGCGCAACTGCTTTTGTTAGCGCGCGCACACACAGACGCATTTTTGCCGGTCATCATCATTAGGTTGAAGTCCCCCTTCTAACCGCTTGATATGTGTAGCTGCTAGCTTTGTGCTCAAATGCGAACGTCATTAGCGCGCTGGCTAAATAACAAAAAATGATAATGTTGCTGCCGCCGTCGTCAACGTCGTCCGTTGTGTTGGTAATGTTGTTGGTAATCATCATTAAATACAACAACAAGCGCGCGCGCCACCCACCAAAGTCATTTGAGCCAACTCAATAGAAGTTGAAAGAGCCGCATTATCAACAACATTTATTGCTTATACTATGTACTATGTATGTATATATGCATGCTTTAGCTACTCGGCATTCAGACAGAAAGGTGAACCTGGTATATGCTCATCACCCCACTTTACCACAAGCACATAATCTCCGGGATCGTGCACATAGTACGCAACTCGTGAGACATTACGACCCAGATGTTTTACCACAACTTCATCGCAAGGACCTTGTGGTCCCAATATGCCCACAAACAGCATATTATTTCCAGCTGCGCTGCCATCTACTGTAAACTCATTGCGTTCCAGCAGATTAATGGTAGTTAAGCCCAGACCACGGCTTTGCACCTTGCTGGCATCCGAATTGAAACTGAGCGCTGTAAGAGGCAGTTACATAGTTGAAACATTTGAATATGGTTAACGATGATGATAAGGATAACGTGAAGATTTTTAAATTTAACTGACCATAAAATGGGTCGTAGCTGCAGTTAAAGTAACTAACTGTGTTGCTCACGGACACTTGGTCTATTAAAATGCTTACCCATAAGGTAGGCAATGCTCTGGACATAAAAGTGCCTATAAAATATATTTTTTTCCGACATTTGATTATTTGGCGTATGGCGATCTCTATTAATTGCCACAGCGAGCTGCAATAGCTAAAGCCGAGATGTGCTGTCCTATAACTATTTTCTTGGCCAAAGAGCATATTTTTGCTACCAATGCTAGTATAAGCCAAAGTGGTAAAAGCGCTGACGCTAGTACGCTAGTCTATCCAATGAAATATGCCCATTACCCAATAAAAGAGTCATAGGAACTGCTTGCGCACTACAACCGGATACTGGTCTTCAGAGAGTTTGTTAGAATTCATAACATGTGTACATAGTGTGCACGCATCAATCTAATTTTCTCCTTCTCTTTATGCAAAGAATTGGAGCATCGATGCAGTTGTGCATCAGGTCATCGTCAAATGGAACTATTATTAGTTTGTCTGTTGTAGTTCAAAGTAATTTGGTCATAAAAATAATTGAACATACACATCCGATTATCGTAGGAAAAAAAGTAAAATGCAAAAATATAGGCAACACTGTAATCATATAGTTACCTGCCGAAGTAGTTGTGTTTGCAGCTTCCTCCATGGCAATGCCTGCCATTGTCACTATGATAAACGGAGATTTTGGCAATGGCACTGAATTACACTTAATATGCACTTTGTATAAGCCCGCCATGGGTAGCTCGCATGCAACTTGTAAGCGCTCTGGATCCAGCGCTAGTAACTCCAAAGGCATGCCATGTACACCACTGGGATTTTCCAAACGCACTTCAAAATTGCCCTTTACACCATTTCTTTTGATTACAAAAGTTGCCACGCTACCGGGACGCAGTGCGCCGCTGGGGAAATGCAACAACTGCACCTTGCGCGCATCGGTCAATTCGGGCGCAATATAAACATGCGGCGGTTCTGCGGGATAAGCATCTGGCCAACCATTGAATGTGTGTGAAATGTGCATAAATAGATATTTGTTTGACTTCCGTATAAACAACAAACAACTCACCCGCCTCGGGCGTGCGCTGATATTTTCCAAAAATACAAACGTTTTCTGCTGTCTCGATCAGCGCATCGCAGCCATTGTATGAACTGCTACAATTGCTGTCATTACCATTGGAACCAGCGATTTCGTTCTGACCCAAAATCGCTGCAGTGCTGGTATTCAAGCGTATTTCCTGTGACACCTTAAACATTGTCCAAGCGTAGCATTTACAGCTTCGAAATAAATGGTTTTAAAATATTTTCATAATTTTCTAAAAAAAAAAAACTATTTTCTGTGCAGATGGCAGCACACTGGGGCTACGACTATGCCCACACAGTTTCTTGGCGAGACTGATCTTTATGCTCTTGTCGCTTTTTCAATATGCCTCAAATGTAGATATTGTACACTATACTTATGTATGTTTACATAGTATATAAACATTGTACAAAATGCTCTTAAGATCTCAATATTCTCCATATTTTGGTTAGCTGGCGGTAATGCTTGATGATGGTTCGGGCGTGTTGCCAAGTAAATTGTTTGGCCGCATCATTTCTTACCCTTTGATTGGGCCAAAGGGATTTAATTAAAAGCTTTTAGTACTTATGACAACTAATTAAAGATAATCTAGCGAAAAAGTGTTGGGATGCATTATTTATTACTTTGTTTATGCTTAACAACTTTGATTATTGACAGAATACGTCACAACGTGGCCGGAAGTAGCTCGGTTATGCCTTTTAAAATCATAAATGTTCATAGTAGTCCTCGAGCCCTCAGCGTTGTAATCTTGTGCCTACAGACATCTCTTACTGTGGGCGAAATACCTTTGTTTAGAGCATTTTTCGTGTATGTTCATTTTCGCAAACTTTTTTGATCTCCCGATATTTGTCTCATTTGCTTTCCTCAGAAAATAGAGGGCCAGACTTTATGGCCGCATACCAACGATGGATTTCGTAATTAATATACAATTTTCTCGGGCAAAATATATCGAATTTTCTTTTCTAAACATTTCTTCAATTTTTGCCGATGCTTTTGCATCTACAAGGGAACCATAAGACTCTCTTCTTTGTTAAGACAAATAGTAGGCAAAGGATTTTTGCAAGCACATCTTTACTTTTGGTTTCAAAACAATTTTCTTTAATACAAAGAAGCTAATTTTAAGGATCGTAACATACAAATATTATAAACATCAATAATCCACGTTGCGGCAATTTCAACTCAATAGGATTTTAATCAAAATTAATGGTATTGCCCTCCTCTAAGTAATGGAATAACTGCGGAAAGACTGCCTTGTCAGTGTTGCTTAATCGCCCGGAGAAATAGAAGTTGCTATAAAGCTTTGCGGAGAAGAAAAAATTAAATTAGCTTTTATCTTGAGAAAAAAAAAACAGCATTCGTTAGAGCATTGGTGCTAAAACGAAAAGTTTTTTAAAATAGTGAAAAGCATTATGAACTTACACACTCTGCGATACGCAGTGTTTTTATAGCCTCTAGACGCATATTCATCCAAGTGTTACGCAGACGTTCTTCCGCCTCCGATATAAATCCAGGCGTCCAATGCTCAGTCATGCTATATTGTATCTTACGCTTCTTCTCACGCGCCGATCTGGACAACACAAACTGACGTTGACGCATGCGCTGCTCACGCTTAAGACGTCCTTCTAACATCTCCCGTTGCTTGGCCATTTTTTGCTCAATTTGAAAACGCTTCTTCTTGGCCAAATCTTCACGTTTCTTACTCGCAGCCGTTTCGGCAAATATGGATACTAAATTACTCTGTGCATAAAACTTAAAATAATAACTGAGCTTTTGTGGATCACTAGGCGGCATTATACGACGGAAATTGCCCATATGGCTGTCCTCCCAACTGATTTGTCGTTGTAAAAAGCCAGAGAGTTCAGCTTCCGGTTTAATTTCGTTTTTATCAATATCTTTAGTTTCAGCCTTGAGTGTTGAATTCATTGACGGTAACTGCGCTACCCGATCTGCCTTGGTCTTAAGTAGCCGTTGCTTTACACGCTTGCGATCCTCACGTATTATTTGTCTTTTATCTGCCAGCACTGTGCTTACCAGTCGTAAGGTATCGCGTATTAGTGGACGTTTAACCTCTCGATCTACCTGCTCGTGCGTATGAAAACTGGGCGAGTGATTGACCTCCAATATATAGGGCTTTAGCTTCCAATCAACCAGTATATCAAAGCCAAGTACCTCGAAGCAGGCCTGTATTGTATCATGACCTGGAAAGCAAGCGTGATAGTTGTGCTTTAACACTGGCCAGGCGCTGAGCACCGTCTTAATAATGACATCGTCAACATTTTGCCAGAACTCATCTACATTATAGTTATGACGCGCCATCCATGCATTGATGGCGCTCAGTTTACGTTTACTGCCACAATCATCGTTGTCACAATGATCATATTGAGAGTTTTGCTTGTTCACCGAATAATTGGTTAAATGCATGAATAGATCTTGAGCATTTCCCGGCGATGGCTCCACATACTTGTTAGTAGCAAAGCGCGCCAGACCCTCGTTATAAACGAAGATGCGTAATGGATCCACAGATGTTATAAGCGTGTAAACGCGCAAATCAAATTTGTATCCATCAATAAGCAGAGGCTAGAAAATTATGAAATTTAATATTATAGTTGGCTTCAACAAGTGTGCCTATAAGGTTTTTTTTTTTAAGAATCCTGCTCTTAGGATGATAAACTTTACTAAAGTTGAGGCAAGATTTCTTAAAAAAAAGCAGCTATTTAACCAAAAAAAATGTTCAGCAAACAAATTGCACCTACACGTTCTAGATAGGTCTGGCATATAAGTCGTTCATTGGGACCAATTGTTTTAAGATCATTTGTAAGCCTGATGCCGCGTCCTTGAGCACCTGAGTCCGGTTTCAATATAAAAGTACGCCTATGATTTACTGAATAATGTATAGCATCGCCATAGCTAAGAAAGACGTTAGCAGTGTCTTGTTATTACAATTTTAATTACAAACTTACTCTGCTGGCAGCATCCAGGTCTTAGGAAATATCTTATAATCAAGTGGATATAATTTTAACATGCGATTTAGGTTGCGTGAAAGCAAGTCCTTGCGACAAATTTCGATCATGCCTGGAAAATGATTTATTTGTTGAAAACGTTTCATGTTTTTGAAAAGCTCAACTCCAGGAAAAGAATCCGACCAAAGTATATTCCATAGCTTTGTTTCCTTGACCAACTTAAAACCTAATGCTTTAGAAATTCTTCCAATCATAGCATATCTCGAATTGGTCACACAAATTGAGCTATTGCTGCTCCTATAAAGTCAGGTTTACAAAATTGTACTGAAAACTACATTCAGCAACTTACGAAATTAACTTGTACTCGTTCTCCTCGCGCATCTTCATCTCCGTTTGTTTGTCACTAGGCAATTTAACATTATAGAGTTTGTTATCTAACTGTATAATGCCTCCAGCTATACGCTCCACGTCAGAATCAAAATGAATGCAGCCTTTTTCACAACATGGATCTCCTATATCCACATTTAGCTTGGGCTTTTTTTTCGACTTTTTTACAACACGTCTTGGTGAGTGATGAACGGTTGGTGATTTATCTGGAGATTTAGGATACCAATCCATATTTTTAGTTGGACTGTAGTGCCGTGCGCTGACATTCATATCGATGCCTCGCTTTACACACTTGGATTGTTCCTTTTCCGTGCGCAATTTGAGCTTCGAGTATTGACGTAGCTCTTGGATTCTTTTATAAAACTTGGAATTTCTTAAATTCATTTTACCAGTCACACCATTAAAATCTGAATAATGTGCTACCTACTTCTAGAAATATTTTAATTATATGTATTTCAAGAAATTGCAGTGTGTATACTCACAAATAATGTATAATTTGTGTTTAAGAAAATGAAAAGCTAAATTCAAAATGACACTTGCGTCAACTCAAAACAAAATAAAAATAATTTGAAAGTAGCTGAAGCTTAAAGTTGATCTATTTAAATTAATGATCATTGCACAAGTTTTAACATTTAACAATATGAGTAATCTGGGCTACTAGCCATATAAGGAATGCAGACAACGTAAGGTGGTTTTAAAACCCACTCTTAAAAATCATTGGGAAAAACCTTAAAACGATTGACAACGGCATCCATGCATGGTCGATCGCGCGTATCCAAGGCTGTACAATTCAAGCCTACCTCAATGGCACACATACACTTTTCCAGATCCTCATCCGTTGGTGTTGCTAAATGTTTATCAAAAAGCTGCAAACGATTTTCGAACGGCTGCAACCAAACTTGTTTGACATATTTCAACAAATCCAGTTGATCGTTTTGCAACGCACGATCTGTCATTAGGCGGCCTGTAAAAACTTCCAATAGCACTATGCCAAAACTATAGATATCTACGCCCGTACTAAGCTGTTTAGAGCGCAGAAACTCTGGTGGCAGATAAACGCGTGTGCCAAAGACTTGCTTAACTTGTATGACAGCATTCAAAGTTTTGGGACCTTCACGAGCCAAACCAAAGTCTCCAATTTTTGGTTGTCCACATTTATCCAGCAGTATATTTGCAGGTTTAATATCGCCATGTATGAGTGGCGTTTCACGTGCAGTGTGCAGAAAGTAAATGCCTCTTTGGAAAATATTCAAAAGTTAGTCAAAACGAATGTGTATGCGTCATATGACTTACTTTGCAGTGCCCAGACAAATGTTAAAACGTTCACGCCACGTCAAAGGCTTTAAATGCGGTTTTGATTTTTGTGCTCGTAGTCTGTATTCCAAGGAGCCACCTTGCATCAGCTGATAAACCAAGCAGGGCTTTTCCCCATTAATGCTGTAACCATAAAGCGCCAATATATTGTCATGTCTTATGGTATTTAAATATTTGAGTTCGTTGTAGCTTTGCTGCAGTTCTACTTGATTTTTATCGCTATTGGGACGTCGATAGTTCATCACCTTGATGGCCACATCTAACTGCTTCCAATCACCTTTGTACACCTCACCAAAGCCGCCCTGTCCAAGTATGTTTTCAGCATTCCAATTGTTTGTTGCGCTTACCAGCTCCATATAGTCGATTTCGAGCAAAGATTTTGCAGCGCGTTGCACGCTGCTTACGCGTATATCACCTAAGGATGATTCTAAGCTAGTGCTTTGCTCTGTTGTGTTTGTATTATTGTTGGAGTTACTAACACCCGATGAAGAGGCAAAGGGCGGACCATTGTTGATTTTCGATTCGGAGCCCGGTGCACGCAGCTCACTTATAGTGGGCATGCTGCGAGGTATGTATTTGTGATGTTTTTCGTCTACAAAATCCTGTATAATGCGCATAGCATTGTGCAGCTTCATTCTGGAAAAGTATAAGTTATTATGGAGCACAATTGTTAGGTAGTCATCAAGTCTGCTACTTACTTGTAGAACAAAGCAAAGAGATTGTATGCTGTTTGATTGTATTGCCCACCCCAAATATTGAAGAACTCATTGGTTGGCGAACGGCCACGCATCTTTTGATTCCTAATATGTTCCACATCATTGGCATAAAGTTGTACAAATGCAGCCATTTGCTGCCAGACATCCAGATAGTCCAAATGCTCACAAAGACGCTGACGCACAGGGATTGGCAGCAAACGTATGGGTATGGAATTATCATTGTTGCGATTATCTCGACTGGCAGTTGCCTCATTGTTATTTGCGGTTTCTGCCGCGCTCATCTTGAACGCTTGAAAATTAATTGCGGCTGATTCATGCAAATTTTAGTTGCGTAGCAAGCCAATAAACTTTGTTGTGGGGAAAATCAAACCTGTTGCACTCAACGATTGTAGTGCATTTGCCTGTTTATGAGCACTGTGTTGCCACTACCGCTGAAAAAAACAGAGTGGCAGCAGCAAAAATACTAAATACACAAAACACTTTGCTTACAGAAATTGTCTAAAAATTAAAATAAGTCGTGTACATTTTATTTACAGTATTTACAAAAATTGTACAGCACTTACGCTAAAAAGCCTAAAATTAATTACTATCAAATTATATTTAAATATATGCGCTACAAGTGGTTATTAAATTTTTAGTATTAAATACTAAAAAAGATTTGTGCAAAACCGATAGCGAGCATAATAAAATAATCGATATCGTCGATAATTATTGCAATAGTTTAGCCCACTGCTTCGTGTGGTTTTTTAGACGCATTCGGTTCTTCAGAGAAATAAATTATTTATTTCCAGAGGAATAAAATACAAAATATACTGAAACAGTGCAAAAACACGGCTTCAAACTGGCGGAAAAGAAAACACAAATGGCTTTATGCCAAACGTCAGTGGTAAGCAGCGTAAAAACACACAATACGTTTGCCCAATGGCTGTCAAATATGTTTAATAAATTTTGCACTATAATGCATTATTATTTTATATGCAAAGTGTTGCAAACAAAAAGAATAGATTTCTTAATTTAAGAAAATTAATTGGAAAATTACGTTTAAAGAAAGTGAAAGTTTTTGCGTAGCCGCAAATGTCGTCGGCTTGTCTGACTGTATTTTGCTACATATTTATGTACATATGTATGTATATAATACATACATACATACATATGCGTGTGCTACATTTACGTTTCGCCTTGCTGCACTTTTTGTGACATCTCGAATATACTATACTTATAGTGCGTTAAATACAAAATTTGTTTAAAAGTAATGCAACCGGCGGCAGCTTGTTACTGCAAGAAGCTGCCAAAGTTTGACAAGACAACTAACTAAATGTTATCAAACAAAACCTTATCGTGTTACAAATAGCATTTATTGCGCATTTTTTTTTTTATAACATTCCATGTCAGCTATTTTATGCTTGAAATTATTAACTTTATCTATTTTGCTGTTTCGTCTAGTTAAAAGTCTATCACACAGTTATAGAAGATGTTGTGTCCGGCGTGCGCAATGACTTTCTTGATGAGGGCGTTGATGAGCAGGTGCTGCAGGAAATGAAACAGATTTGGCGCAACAAGCTAATGGCAAGTAAAGCTGTTGAACTAAATTCAGAGCAGGACAACCAGGGACAACCACCGCCAATAGTGGCCAATAATCCAAAGGTAAGCAAGGTGTGTAATCGTTTCCAAGTTGTAATGTTCTAGTATTTTCCATGTACCTTGTATGTGTTATATGTGATTTTCTTCTTTTTTTGTAAGCTGCAAGCCTTTTATTATATTTATATGTCTTACAATCTGCTTTTCTTTTTTCATCGTTACAACATAAAAACATACAAAAAAAAAAAACACCAAAACTGCAATTTGTCTACGCTTTACTGTCACATACACAACCACACTTTGATTGACGTGCTCCATATGGCCGCGTTGCTTTACACCAATATAAACCACACGCCTTTTCATGCACACACAACCATGCATATGCGCACGCATTTCATACAGCCCTCAAAGGTAACGCTTGCTGTTTGTACAAACTCTAATTTGTTTGTTACTAAATAATGGTTGTTTTTTTATCTACTACAGGCAGCCAATGCAAAAGCCAAAAAAGCTGCAGCTGCAGCAGCTGCTTCGCAAAACAGCAACTCTGCCGCTACTGGCCATACCACGACAAATTCAAGCATAGACAGCAAGTCGTCCGCGTCAGTATTGCCTGCAGCAAAAACTCTACCAGCTGCAGCAGCGGGCAGCAATGTAAAGAATGGAGCTGTTGCCATTAAACAAGAGGCCTCATCGCAGCCGCCGCCGCTGCATCCCACATCTGGTGCAATGATGCAAAAGCAACAATCTGTCCCCCAGGCGCCCATTCCAATTGTCGCAGCATTAGATCCCAATCGAATAATGCCCGTGAATGTAAGTTTTAAAGTGCATATAAAATTTGGAACTTGCTTAACTGATTTTGCACGCGCACACACAGATAACGTTACCTTCGCCGCCCGGTTCAGCAAATACGGAAAGTCGTGTACTAACCATACAAGTGCCAGCATCAGCGCTACAAGAGAATCAACTCACCTCAATACTGACAGCACATTTGATATCATCGATAATGTCATTGCCGGCCACGCTGGCTTCATCAGTGTTGCAACAGCATGTGAATGCAGCACTCAGCAATGCTAATCATCAGAGTATGTACATCTGGCATAAAAATACACGCTTTATGATTTAAGCTAATAAATATTCATTTGTTTTTTAAGAAAATATGGCCATTAGCAAGCAATTGGATGGCGCATTGGATTCCACGGATGAGGATGAAAGTGAGGAAACCGATGATAATATGGACAACGATGATGATGATGACTTAGACAAAGATGATGATGATGATGTCGAGCATGAAAATGTTGCCGAGGAAGAGCCCTTAAATAGCGAGGATGATGTAACCGATGAGGATGCTACCGAAATGTTTGACACAGACAATGTTATAGTCTGTCAATATGACAAGGTATGTAGGCCATAATTTGTGCAAAATATGTTCAATTATTACATTTATATTTTATGCAGATAACACGTTCGCGCAACAAATGGAAATTCTACCTTAAAGATGGCATAATGAGCATGCGTGGTAAAGATTATGTGTTTCAAAAATCCAATGGAGATGCAGAGTGGTGAAAGTTGGACAACCTTCTAGTTTAACTTTGTAACAGCGTATTGTCAATATAAATTGATTAAAAGACAAAACAACACGATCCTCACAACGAGCATATTTGTGCGCCTTAAATAGAAAAAATCAACATGTTAACTGCACAGACAAGCACACATAAACCAACATTCGGGTATATAGTTGTCTTATATCTGCGGGTATTTAAAAATACATAATTAACATTTAGTTTGATTTGTTTATACCTTTTTATTTATAATGCTGAATATTATTGTCAATAAAATAAACGTTGTGCATATGATATATCGATGCAAAATGATTTAATTACATTGAAGTTTTCTTACATTTTGTATATATGGTTGAAGCATTGCCCACAACAGTTAGGCAATTTTAGATGGAGGAGTAGGAATGCAAGCTCGGCTGATATGAAGACACTGCAGTCGGCAGCGAGAGTGTTCTGGCCAAACACGATTCCTAAAGCAGACCTGAACAATTGTACATAACAGACTCCAATACTTCAAGAAGTCCAAAGAAGAACATCTGGCTAGATTGATCACGCAATTCGCAAATAATATGACGACCTAACAAGAACCAGCATTGACTGGAACTCCAAAAGTACCCGAAGACGACTGCTAGAAGCAAAAACTCGCGCAATGAAGTTAAGCTGGAGCGAAGTTAAGAGACCATCATTATTTTCATACGAATGAAGTGAATTTCTAGCGACTTTTATTCCTGTTGATGGCTTAGCATTAATTTATGTCAGATACAATATTTGTAATATGCGAGTTGCCACAGAAATGATAACCAAAGTAAATTTAATTTCAATGATTCTATCAAGATACATATTTATGTGTGTCCAATTTTCGATTGAATTAATACTGTCACTCCCTTGAGGCCATGGGAGCTTTCAATGTTGCACATCCGGATTTAAAAAACCGCCAAGTCTTCAAACCTAGATAATGCGTACTAGAATTATTAGTTAAGTAAATTACAACTGCCTAAGCAGTCGCATTGCCTATAACTTAGAGAAACTTTAACTTCTTAAAATAATTACTCTTCATTACGCATTGTTTAAACAATTGAACAAGAGCAACAGACCTTGCTGCTTCAAGCATTCGAATCCAAAAACTGGTATAATGCGTATCAGGTTTTGCAATGCACAATGCTTTCGTTCATTCAAGATTTACATAGAATTGTTTATTTTATCATGGTATTTTTGTTTTCAATTTTACACACTTAGTTATTATTATTAATTATTAAAGTATGTAAGGTAAATTACATAACTAGTTTACTAAAATAAAAAACAATAAATTGGTTAATTGTACAATTTTATCCAAGTAAATAAATGATAGCATTCAAAAAAAAAATGAGAAAAGTACATTTTTTTTGTTTTGAATTTATTTCCCTCTACTTGTAAGTAGTAAGCATTTTTAATAAAAATAAAAACACAACACACCAGCGTAGCCAATCGCGTGCTCTATGTACATTATATTTGTATAATATATTTATTTTTATCATAAACATAATATATGCACTTTAAAAAGGACTTGGGTGGGCACTAGGCAAACGCTTTGTGCTGGCCACATACATAGCTAGCACATACATTCGTATTACATGTTTACGCTATAGTACATACTCTTAACAATGACTAAAATGTGTTTTGTTGCAGTGGGATTGACTCATGTGTAGCTTAAAAGTACAATTAATGAATGATATTTCATGCGCAGCTTCGACATTAATGATTTTTAATTTATGGTTGTGCATCCAGCAGCCATTACATTTGCATAAATACGTGTAAAATATAGGGTTTTTGTTTTTTTAATTTCCATTGTATTGGTTGCAAGTTGGGAAGTATAAAGAGTGTCTGTGTTTTGTCATACTGTAGGTAGTGCTAAGCACAATTATACAAATTAAAAAATTGAAGCGGCATGTTAGAAAAATCAATATTTGCCAGACAGGCAAGTAACTAAGGAATCATTAAGTTGTCAATAGCGCAATGTTGATTTCCTTAACCATTTTTACTCTATGCAACATGCGTTGTAGCGCATCCTGACTTAGGGCCTGTGTTGAATACCAAACGGGTGAATCCGGCACACATGAACGTTCCGGTTGTAAATAGAATACATCATTACGCGTTTTGACGCTCTCCGGGCTGAGCACAAAAAAAGAACAAAACCAATTATTATGCGCTAATTTAGTTATCCAGTCTTAACTTACCATTTCGAGAGGTAGAACTCGTATAGACGCACAGGACAGCGCAGCGGATTTTCCTCATTCTCCTGCTGTTCATACACTTTTTTCTTTCGCGGATTAGCATCTGTTTATAAACAAGTATGAACAAGTTAAATAAGTTATATTTATACAATAAATAAATGATTTACCTAGTCCCGCTTGCGGTGGATAAAAACGCAGTAACACATTCCTTGTGCCTGGCACCTTTGCATTTTGATTTGAACGCTTCCAGTGCTTCATTATATGCGAGAACGATAATTGCATGTGTTCTTCAACGGTCTGTGGCAAAACAAAAATATTAGTTCAATATAAAATTGTAATGAAACTTTCATTCATTTGCAAAAGTGTGTTTCTAAGACTTACAGTCAAGTTAAAATGTTTTGTATTAAAGAACATAAGTGTGCTAAGTAGCACGTGTGGCGAATGTGCACCAAGTTGCTTGCATTCCCACAAATGCTCCTCCTCAACGCGGGTAACAATAAATTCTATAAAATGAAAATATAGTTATTCAATTTCTAAAACATTAATATGGATAAACGCTTACGAGAATCGTTATACAAGACGGAAAACTTTCGCGCTACCTCGTCGAGGCATTCCGTAAAACGTTCGTAGTAAGGATCATAGAATATATTATCAATTCTACCATTTTCATAAAGATATTGCTGTATGCCTAAAAATAAAAGCAATATTAAAACTTTAAATACTGCAATAGATTTTAGTATACACCTACCTAGCACTAGATAATATATAGTATCTGGTGCATATTCCGTGCCATTAGGCTTTCGCACCTCCTTAACAAATAAGCATAGGGAGTAATTTAACTCGTCGGCAGTCATTTGCAGCAGCTCCGTTTTGAATGGTCGTCTGCGTATGGAACTCTTTTCGATGTCGGCATTCTTTGTCATAACCCATTGCTTCCAAGCATTTACGCCAAATGTATACTTAAGGAACAATGCTGCATCGGGCTTCTCCTGCGTTGTTTGCTGTAATGAGCCATGGTCTAGCTCAGAGCGTGGCCGTTTCACTGGCGAACGATTGTTACGTGGTGATGTGTCTAAAACGGAGCTGCCACCACGTTTGCGTCCACGTGGTGCTCTAGAAATGAAGAATAGCTTTATAAAGCACTTGTAGACAGCTAACTTATGCTTACCGCTGCGGCGAATCCATCATGTGATGTTGTTCTATGTGATGCACACCCATTTGGCCCATGCTGTCATGACCCACCATGCTTGGGGATTGATTAGAGATGGTGTTTGCAGTCATGGATGTCTCTAGATCAACTGTAGACTGCGGATGATGATCATAATCACCGGTAGCCATTTTAAGCGCAATTTGTAGCATATCATCGCCGTAAGGATTGTGGCTTGCAGGACTGACATCTACAACTTGTTGCTGCTGCTGTTGTTGCAAATTGTTTTGATATTGCAGATTAACCAAAGCCGGATCTGGCTTGATTTCATTATCCGAATCAGAGTCAGAATCATGCTTTTCCTCTGCCACCATTTCTGCCATCATAAGCAGTTCCGCCTCTAGCGGATCCTCTGGCATTTTATCTTGTATCTTTTTGATTTCCTTCAAAATACCCTGAGAGGTATTACGCGTTGTGGGTATAAAGATCGGCACTGGTATCGGCAGAGGAATGGGCACAGGCACTGGAAACGGTGCCGAGTACATGTACATCGGTTGTGGTATAAATATTGGCACAGGCACCGGTATCAACACCTTGTTGGAGTAATCCTTATCGGTCTGTGTGGCACTATCACGCACGGACGGCGTACACTGTTGCCCCTGTGACACTGTCAATGGCTTGCAGCTAACAGTTACATTACGCACTTTCTTCGGATACGGCGGCACGGTTATAATCTTTGTTTCCGTAACAGGAGGCGGCGGCGCTGGCGCTACTTCGGTGCTCGCGCTAACAGTATTACGACGTGTGCCTAATGAAACCAACGGTGGTGGCGGCAGCGGAGACGGTGATCGTGTCATGTTGTAGTACACTTGTTTGCGTGGTCGACCACGTCCCTGTGAAACTGGAGGGGCCACCGGTGCCGAGGGCGGTGGTGCCAACGGAGGCGGTGTCTTACCCGGTAAGCGACCACGTCCGCGACGCACTGTAACACTACCAATACGAGCTTCTGATTCGCCACTGGCCAAAGATTGTACATTGGAAATTACGGGAATAACTGTGGTATTTGAGGATTTCTTGCCAATTGTGCTGTTCTTTGCGCCGCTCTGTAAAGATGATATTGTTAATAACTGAACAAGTTGTATGTGATTTTGATCTGATGATTTTCAACTTACAGATTGTTTTACGCCTCCAGACTGCTGGGATAGTTTTATCTTTACGCGTTTGGGTAAACCAGTCGGAAATGGTGCCGCATTTTTGCTGCTGCTAGAAGAGGATTGCTGCTGTTGTGCCTTACTTGTGGATGGCACATCGCTATCGAGTGTAAGCGGCGCCCGCGCAAATTGATTTTGAAACTGCATCACACATTGGTAAGTGCAAAAGTTGCGCATTGAGGCATCAGACATGGTCAAATGATATTGCGGTGTGCTGGCATTCGTACAATTATCGCATTTCGTTACAGCACGCGCTGATATATTGCAGGACACTGCATGCATAGTCAAGCAGTTGATGGAACATGTTAAAGTTTCCTGTTCTCCCTGCTGTTTATAGATCATATCAAAATTGTACTTCTTGACCTTGCACCATTGACAAGAGACTATATGACGGTTTACTATTATGTAAACATTTATGCAAACGCGGGAGCAAAACAATTTTGGTGTCTGCTGTTGATCTGCGTAAATCGTATAAGCCTCGGAGCTTTTTCGTTCAAAGTATTTGCTACACATGGCGCAGGGATCGGCATTCACATTGCTGACAAACTTAAAAGCCGAAAAGCATGGATTCGAGCAAAAGAAGTGCTCTTTGTCGTCCAGCAGCATTTCCACACGAACGGGCTTCTCATTGTTGCAGACACCGCAAAAATCGACGCGCAGTTTTTTCTTGGGATTGCACATATTGTCGTAGCGACGCAAACAGGTTTGCGAGCAAAAGTCCTTAAACTGATCCTTATCGCCAACGGGCGCCAAGAAGCCTTCTTGCCCGCTAGATATATCCTTTTGGCAGCAGGAACAGGTCTTGAGGCCTTTTTTAAAAGTATTTAAACAGGCGGCACAGCAAAATTGCCGCACATCAAAACCAAAACGCACACAATATTTGCCTAATGCAGTGCTGCTAACTTCCTGTTTACATGTCTCACATTTAGAACCGATTTGTCGCTGATAGCTGCCCAGGCACACTTCATTGCAAAAGTCCATGGTTTCCCAAATAAGTTGTTTGTGGGTCGAACTTATTTCATGATTGCAATCTGCACAGCGCCGCCTAAAGCTTTCCATTCGATCTAGACGTGCTGCCTCTGCCTCAGCGTTGGTGCGGGCTAGTACGTTTGTGTCTGGTTTTTTACTGGGTGATCGTATCGTAGTAGCTCCAATATTACGTACGCGTATAGAATGACGTTTTAACTTGTACTTGTCCGGTTCCTCAACATTCAATAGGTTAAAGCAATCATCATTGCATATGTAGTAGGTATCTTGATCTTGTTTTAGGAAGTACTTGCACTTTTTCTGCTCTTTGCATTGCAGACAAGCCTTTGTTTTAGCAGCGGCGCCATCTTCTGCATTTTCTGTGGCATCAGCTTCAGCTTCATCATTTTCGCTTGATTCGCCGTTAATTAACTCTTCGACAAGGAATTTTTTTCGCCTTATAAAGTATTTACCAGAATGAACGCTTAACAATGCATCGCAGCATGCCTGGTCACAAAGATATTCGAAATTGTTAGCAGCTGGATCGGCGTCTGTTTCCAACTCAGATTTCTTAAAACGAAACCCACTGTTTTTCACTTCGCCACATTGCCAGCATTTGTGCATGCTCCCAACTATCCAACTTATGATAATCTTCGCGTTAGTGCTCGTCTCACCCGCAGTTGTACCGGCCGTCTCCTCCTGCTGTTGCTCATCAGCTTCTGGTGTATCTTCTGCAGCATCCTCGGCTTGCTTTTCTGGTTCTGTGAGTATATAAATATAATTAGTGTCAGCAATAATAAAATCGAAGTTTAATAAAATGGAACACTTTAGAAATTTTAATTTTTTAGCGTGCCGAATGGTGAGGTTTGTGTAATAGATCCCTGCACGAGTGAAACTTAAAAAGAATCAGCTTAGATTAACCTACATTGGCTAATGCCGCAGTTTGGGGACACAGCTTACAATTATATATATAATTTAAACTTTTTTAAAATTCCACCCGTGCAGTGATCTATTTTCTAGGTATGTATGATTCTTTTTTTTTTAATTATGTGCGTACAATGCTCACCTTCCATACACTCTGTTGCTGGTGCAGCCGCTTCAGCTTCAGCTTGTTTATCAGCTTGAGCATCTGCCGGCCGAATAGCAGGTTTTGTGATAACGACAAGAAATTTCTACATTGAATAACTCTAAAAATAGCATTCTTACAAAATGCTTACCATTAGTATCTGTGGAGACATCGGCGACAGCCTCGTTACCTTCCTCAGCTTGAGCTTCGTTTGTGGCAGGCAATGACTCAGTTACTGGAGATTTTGACGCAGCTTCTTCAGCTGCTTCTTCCTCTGCAGCTTTCTCAGCATTTTCACGTGCAATTTCTTTTTCTGCATCAGTTGCTTCTGTTTCGGGATCGTCAGGTATCAGACAGACGTCTGATTCCTCAGGTTCCAGCACGTTTTCTACGGTATCTGTTGAAAAAGCGCATCAAATTAGCAGGTTTCAATTTAAGTTGCTTTAAATGACTTACCATCGCCGTGTTCCGCTTCTGGCGCAAGCTCAGGTTCAGCTTCGTCATCATCTTGTGCTTGCGCATCATCTTTATCTTCTTCTTCTTTATCATGTTCCTCAGTTTCTTCAGTTTCATCTTCATTGCCTTGCTCTGCATCGTCAGCATTAATGTCGACTTCATCCCTGCCTTCATCCACATCAGCATCAGTTTTATCATCCTGTTCGTCTGCATGATGTGAATCATCACCGCCTTCAGAGCGCATATCAACATCACCAGCATTATCCGTTGTTTCCTCCGTTTCATCCACATCCATTTGCTCTGCCGGTGTACCGTCTACTGCATCTTCATCACCTTCTGCATCTTTCATCTCATCTGCATCCTCAGCATCGCCAACTGTGCTAGCCTTCTCAACTGTATCCACATTGTCTATTGCATCATCCTGGTCAGGTATATCTTCATTATTAGCTGCATCCTCGTTATCATCTGCATCTTCATTATCAGCTGCATCTTCGTTTTCTCTTGCATCCTCATTATCAACTGCATCTTCATTCTCTCTTACATCTTCATTATCAACTGCATCTTCGTTATCACCTGCATCTTCATTCTCCCTTGCATCCTCATTATCAGCTGCATCTTCATTGTCGACCGCATCATCATTGTCAATAGCATCGCCTTCCTTATCAACTCTATCCACATCATCCCCTGTATTATCATTGTCAGCTGCATCAGTTTGCCCCAAGACATCCAATTGGGGCGTGGCATCGAGTTCGCTGTTTTTTGAGTTATCAATCATAGCAGTTTCACCTTCCACTTCGGCTTCTCCATCTTCAGCTTCTTGAGCGTTTTCATCAACTTCTTCAAATGCAGCATCTTGCTCCTTTTCATCCTCATTGTCTTTATTCATCGATTCGTCATTTGTTGAATTGATTGGATCATGCGCATCTGCATTCGCTTTATTATCCTGAGAATTACCATCATCCATTTCTAAGGAACCATCTGAAATTTGCTCAAAATCATCCTCAGCATCGCCTGCCGTACTTTCGACACTGCCTGCAGTAGCCGCCTTATCGATCTGTTCGTCCTCTTCCTTATCATTTTCTACGCCATCGTCGGCGTTTGCTGTTGATGTCGCGGGTAAAGTGCTCTCTTTGGCTGTTGTTGCTTCTGCACTTAGGTTTTCTTCGTCCAACTTAGGCGTATCCGTTTCGGGTCGGGCATTTGAATCTGCACCAAAGGAATCTAAACTAGATATTTCCTCCATGTTGCGTTTGGGATATCAACAAAACGGGTACGGAAATTTATATGCAAAGAAACATTAACTACGAAAATGAAAAAAACACAGTTTATTAAAAATTATTTACATTTTTAGTTTTCAGACATTGCCTAAAGTTTAATATGCAAGCATTTGTTTTAAGAATAACTCTAAAAATAGATTTTATTTAGCTTATTTGAATTCATTCACATTTTATCCAATACCGCCCACTGTACACATTATAAAAGTTTTATTTTTTTGCTATCTCATATTTTGTTTACCAACAAACAAACTTTAGACCTAAAAGCCGATAGTTTGCGATAGTGCTGGCAGACCATACGATTGTTTAAACTTTTTATTTTTCAACTTATCACTTGCTGCTTTAATTTGTATTTATGATTTTTTTATTATTTTCATTTAATTAATTTATAAATTTCTGTTGTTATGCTAACAATGAAAACAAAAAACCTTTCGCTTTTTATTGCTTTATCGATATATCATTTTGCAGTCCGATAAGCGGTATTGCAAATCTAGTGTTGTTAAACAACTCGATGTGTAAAAATTCACTGACACTCACACCAACGCAACACTAGCACGGTGGTGTACAGTGCACTAAAAAACAAAACATGCGCCAGAAAAATTAAATTGCATATTAAGATGAAAATTTTATTTAATTAAGTATAGAAACACTTGCCTTGTTTAAAATATTTGCACAAAATTATTATTAATCTATATATGAAGGCAGTTGTGCCTTTTGCATGCACAAATATATATGGGATCAGCCGCAGCCGCGTTCTGGTACCTAGTCAGCCGCGTAAAAACACTAAGTGCAACTAGCAAAACATATAGAATTTAACATTGTTGTACACGGCTGTGCGTAACACTTGATAAATATTTAATGCATTCGTTATGTTTTCAACTTTTATTAATTGCTTTAAGTATACGAAAATTATATTTTTCGGCCACTGTAACTCGGCTTTACAAATGTCAAACAAGAAAAATGGCGCACCAGTGTGTCCAAATAGCCTAGGAACTACTACCATGCAATATTAAGAGTGCTGTAAAACGTATGTCAGTTTACAGGGTGTTAAGAATATAAATGCAAAAATGCAAAGGCAAAAGTTTTGAAAAATTAAAATAGTTACTTAAAACTTTTCAAGTCTGCTCATTTAGACGGTTTTGGGTTTTGAAAAAATAGCTTTCATTTAAAGTGTTTAGTACATTATTTACAAATGTTGAAAGCAAGCTAGAAAATCTGAAACTGGCTGGCAACGCCAAAAGCTTGATGTGATTGCAAAAATTATATACATACAAAAATATATTTAAATTGTATGTATATAGCAATGCGCTTAAACCGCACAGCGGCTTGGGGTGTTATACATATTTGTAAAGGGTGTTTTTTTCGGGGTATACAACTTTAAATTGGTATTACTGTTCAAGTTGGTAACCGATTTAACAGCTGTCAAGAGATTTATTCTCAGTTAGGTTTGGCAATTCATCATGAATAGACTAACGCCTGAACAACGCTTGCAAATAGTGCAATTTTATTTCGAAAATAATGGTTCTGTGCCGAACACGTATCGCGCACTACGTCCATTTAATCGTCGACAAAATCGTCCATCAGAGCAGTTAATTCGATGAACCATGGACCGTTTTCGCATCACATAATTGCTAAGCCGCATCCCCAGAGACACCGTACGGTGCGTACAGAAGGAGCTATTGCTGCTGTAGAGCGTAGCATTAAGGAAGACCCGAATGAGTCCATCCGCCATCGAGCACAGGAATTGGATTTGTGTGCATCTACTTTATGAAAGAATTTGCAAAAGGATCTTGGTGTGCGTGCTTACAAAATCCAACTTGTGCAAGAATTGAAGCCAAATGATCATCAAGGCGTAGATTCGTCGAATGGGTCCAAAACGAGATTGTCGTTGTTCTTCTGGTTGAATGGCTACGTCAACAAACATAACTGTCGCATTTAGAGTAAAGCTAATCCTCAAGTATGTGCCGACACACCGTTACATCCCGAAAAACTGACTGTTTGGTGCGCTTTATGGGCTGGTGGAATCATTGGTTCGTACTTCTTTAGAAACGGTATAGAGCCATGTTTACTAACTTTTTCATTCCTGAATTGATGTCCAGGAGCTGTGTTACCAACAAGACGACGCAATATGTCACACAGGTTGTGCCACAATCGATTTATTGAAAGACACGTTTGGTGAACGCCTAATTTCACGACTTGGACCTGTGAATTGGCCTCGAAGATTCTGTGATTTAACGCCGCTAGACTACTTTCTGTTGGGCTATGTAATGTCATTAGCCTATGCGGATAAGCCACAAACGCTTAACCATTTGGAAGACAACATTTGTTGGAAAAAGTCATCGATAATTGGACGTCCAGATTTCCAGAAATCATATTGAAAATGTAATGCAACAAGATTATTTTAAAGAGAAATAGAATAAATAATAGAATTCATGCCAATCAAATAAACCACCGTTGTTTTATTGCAATTTAAAGTTTTACTACTCTAAAAAAACACCCTTGAAAAATTTTTGCAGGTTCTAAACTTATAGACATAACAACCGGCTTTAATTTTTTAAAATAACTTAGCGCCCTAGTCGATTTTTTAGTTATATTTTTTGCTACATTTAAGCAACTTTTAACGTTAATATTTTTCACCTACACATGTTACTGTCTGAATGCCCTACCCTAAGATGCAGCTTTTGGCCAACTGAAACACCCTAACTGCTCATGCTCAATTTATCTGCATATTTTTTTTATTAGAATTTCGTTACAATACCATCAGCATTTAAAAGTACGTTGCTAAAGTATCTAAATATTTTAGCAAAATGTGGAAATCTCGAAATATTATTAAAGTTGATGTCATTTTTTTGCTGATATTCTTGTAAGATTTTAAGCAAATCAGTTCTTGGCATTGACTCTGTAACCAGCCAGTATTGTATGACAACATTTAGTGCATAAACTTGCAGCTCCATTAAATTGGGTTCCTTGGCCAGCGCAGTTGCATGTTCCAAGATTTTCTGTTAATAGTTAGCGTAATTAATACAAATTATTTACACAAATAATTATACTTACACTTAAACAAACAAGCTCTAAATCGAAAATATCATGCCGAAATGCTAAATTAAAAGTAGGAAATATGCGCTCCATTGGCCAGACTTTAGTTTTTAATATATTCGCATAGGCGGTCAGAAATTCGGGTAAATTATATGCATTGGCCAAAATGTAAATATCACCAAGATAGTTAAGCTGCGCATTTTGTGTGGACACAATCTCAAAAGTATAGATATACTCTAAAAACATTTCAGCAGCCTCTGGCACAATGCCTTTTATAAGTAGCACTCCATTCCAATGCTCATTTTGATACACATCTCTTTCAAGTGAATCAGATGCTGTTGCTAGAAAAAGACGATGACAACGAAATCTTCGAAAGCATAGATTTCCACGTTGTAAATCAGCAGCAGCCGGATTGCATTGTATGTGTATTTCACAATCTGCGTCTTTGGCGTTTTTTAAAAACTCAAGACGTCTTTGCACGCTGGAGACACCTTGAGCATTTGTGGCTTGTGTTTCGCCATTGTTTGCCATGTCCAACGTAGGCTGCTGTTGAGTACCCGATATATTAGATGTATTTAAATTTTCAGACATGGCAATTTAGTCTAGGCCCCTAAAAATAAAACAAAACATAACAACAAAATTTATTTTCAAAAATGAATTGTAAACTGCGTCGTTTGGATTTATTACGTAATGGCCACTTCTCCGATTGCGAAATGCATGTTACCCATTTGCCCAAAGCGAATCAAAATTGGCATCAACGTAAATTTCGTTTGCATCAGCAAATGTTGATCTCCGCCTCTGAAGTATTCGAACGCTTGATACGCGATCCTCAATTTGAAAACAATAAGCGTATTTTATACGTGGACGATGCCTCTCCAGATGCCTATGAAGTTTTGCTGGTGTATATTTATAGCTATGAGGTCTGTCACGTAACATTGGACATATGCTCGGATGTTTTGTATTTGGCTGCTAAATACGAAATACCTGATTTTATCAATTGCTACATTAAGAGGCTGGCAAGCCAGGATTGGCCAATGGAGGTGGTCTTGCAAATATTTCATCTAGCCAACGAGCACAATAATGCAGAAACAATGGATATGATAGCAAATGTAAGGTTTTTAGAATTTGCAGATGCTTCTGAAGATTGTAACATTGTATAGGGAACTGCGAATTACTTTTGTGTGCTTTTTAGCAGCTTTAGCTTTCTGTGCCATGTAAAAGCATGGACAGGTCAATGCTGAGCATGGAGATATCTCTATTAGTAGCTATTCAAAGAAATAAGGGACCTACAGTGCTAGGCAAATGCACCACTGCTGCTGCTGGGAATCGCACCAGCGTCCAATGTATGTAATCGACAAAGACCTGCAAGGCGTCGTCAATTTCTTTTTGATCGGTCTTTTACTGGATTTGGCGTAAAGTGTAGAAATTTAGTTACTAGCTCATCTAAAGACCAAGAGGCTGCAAGCATTAGTGTTGTCGATTGCGAGGGTCTCTCATCGGGCTATCGAATGCAGTTCTCTTATCGACAAAGAGCTGAAAATCATCAATCTGTTTTTTGTAGCGTTCTTAGTAGAAGAACTGATCTATATTTTAGAGCATTTCCAGTAGTTCCACCATAGCTTAGTGGCCTTTTTCAAGCTTCACCAGTCTTTACACCTTGCACCTTGATAATAAGTACATAATTTTACAAACTCTTTTTAATTATGAAAATTAATTTCAGAATTACACATATTTAATAAATAATCACACATTATATTAACTTCACATATAACCTCTTAAACTCTTCGCAGAAAATACTACCCGTTGCTAAAGAGTTGCTCAATGACGACTCCTTCCTTTTACTAAATATGCAGGAATTAAAGGCGCTAATAACTTTAATGAAATCCAAGGAAATGGTGCCAGTTGAGAGTTTACTAGAGGCGCTGAAAAAATATCAAATTCACAATAATATACACTACAACAATATGAAATTGTTTCAACAGTTTATTGAAGTGACCCAACTATTTGATAGTGTCTTCTTTGAGCCCACTGGCATATTGGTAACAGAGCAAACAATGGACAGGAATTCAACATCTCAAAGCAATTGATTTTGGTTTAAACGATCTTAGTTTATTTTGCACTGCTGTGCATGAAATATTTACATTATACTTAACAATTTAAAGGCGTTAAATTATTTGTATTTAAATCGAAATAATAATAAAACGAAATTTCATGGAAATATTGTAGACAACGCAACAAAACTGAAACGAAAATTCATATTTCAAACTTAAAGTTTAGTAATTCATTTTTTTTTTTAATTTTAAATATGTATTACAACATATTTTTGTTTGTAACGTCTATGATGCTGTTGCAATGCTTGTCCTGGCAACATCCGAATCTGTGGTAGCATTTCGGCGTCGTACATAATTCTTTTTTAAAGGTTTCACATTCTGAAAGTCCTCGTTGTCAAGTACAACATCCTCATCATTGCTCTCAACTTCACATTTAATGGCCATTTTCTCCATTTTAATATTTGCATTATGGTTTAACTGTTTGTTGTTTACGACTGTTCCGGATTTATTCTCAGGGTCGTGCAAAAACTCTTTGTCGAACAGACCAGCTTCGGTTGTATTAAACTTACAAACTACAGCAATGCGTAAGTTAACTATTAAGGAAAACAGTTTTGCAGCCGGTCCAACTTTTAAATTTAACATATCTAAGATATCATTGCGACCCATTAGAAGCAGCCCACGTCCACATATATCTTCTTCGTACACAGCTTTGGATATTTCCTTTGATTTCAAAGTATGCTGCAGGTATTCGTATAAATCCTTGGAACTCCAACTAATAGGATTGCTGTGCACACCATCCATGTCAAAGTCGCAATTCATTTGCCATAATTTATAATTATGCACAAACTGTGGACCATAATCATCAACAAAACTTTTGGCCACTGAAAAGGACCTTGGATCAATTTCAGATTTGACTGTGATTGAGTTTGTACGTGTAGGTGGCTGCATTTCCATTGTTTGTGCCGGCTCATTTGGCTCTTGGAAAGCCTGTGTATTCATAATGTGTAGCTCTTGTTGGGTCTCTGTTTTGAATTGTGCAGTTGGCGGAATTTTTAAAGGTTCAGGTAGTTGTGTACTTTGTCCAGTTGCTTGCTGTGCTGTGTGATTGGTTTTACGACGCTTGACTTTGCTTTCGCCACCAATATTCTCTTGTGATGCAGTGCGTCGTTGTTTTAATGGACGTGCAGTTGTGGGTTTGAGTACCACATGTACAATATCTTCCGGTAAGACGCGCGGTGGTTTAACCGTTTTGGCGCGCCATTGTCGCCAGTTATCTGGTGCATAGGGGCAACAATCGGCTAAGGCGTGAATATTCAAATTAAAACGTTTGGCATTTCCAAAACCGCGACACCCGACAGTGTCACAGGGCATTTCAGGAGGACCTTGTTTAAAACCTGGTGGTGCCTCAAGCTCATGAGAAGTAGCCTCACACCAGCCGATGGGATGCATATCAGGGCTATCATCTTCCAGCCAAAAATAATATTCTGCTGGCCAGCAATCCAAATGTAGTTGCACGCGATAGCCCTTGCGTGCTATCACCGTAGCGGGGCGTATTAAACAGGGATTACGTTGGTCCACTACCTCGAGTGACATGCGTTGTTGAAACTCCATAGGCTGACGCGGTTGAAAAAGATTTTCCGGTGCAGCTATGCCACCCATAAGTCTTATATAGTCTGCCCATTTAAAGGTTACACTCTGATAATCTGGTGGCACAATCAGCTGCTGACGACCGCGATGCCAGCCGCAAGGGTGTATATAAGGTGAACTTATATGTGCCCAAAAATCATAGCAATCATCCCAGCCATCGAAGTGCACGCGTATGCGTTCATCTATGATATCAGCAACGGTGGCCACGCATATTTTACCCGTGTCATTTAAATCCTCTGCTTCCAGATGCATGCCCGTCTAAATAAAGATATTGTTGGTGTTACTTCAATTGTTACGAATACCTCACACAGTCTACTTACCTTAAAATTATTAACGCCATTCTGTAGTGGTTGGTTAAGATGCGTAAACAATGCCCTAGGTGCAGCAGTCCTTTTTTCTCTGACTAAATAACGAGACCAGTTAAAGGTTTCCAGAGTATAACCTTTGGGTGGCTGCAAAACACGTCCAGTGCTTTCACACCAGCCTGGTGGAAATATATCCATTGAGTCAGCATTAATCCAAAAGTCATACATAGCCGGATATCCATCAAAGTTGAGTTTTAAACGATAACCACACACTTTGGTTATCACGCAGACACAAAACAGCGAACAATTTTCAGGATCAATAGCTTCCAGTGCCATGCCAGTCTCAAAGCAATTTGGACTGATTGGAAATGGATTGAAAAATAGATGTATGGGTGCAGCTGGGCCTTTACCATGAGATTCAAGATAGTCGTTCCAACGGAAAGGTTTCAGCGGTTGCTGAACTGCATATGATGAAGGTGCCCCATTTGTAAGCGGTTTTTTATTTGCAACTTGCGTCGGAGCGGGAATAGCTTTAGGTTCATTAATATAATTTTGATGCGACGCTCGAACGCAGCTAAGTGAACAAAAACCTAAAAGAAAATAAAATATTAAAGTTGCAATACATGATGAATAAGCGCAGATGTACTCACGTGGCCCAAGAAATTCACTAGCATTTCCATGACAATTACAACGAGTGCAAAGATAAACCATAGGATTGGAGCTTACAGTTGAGATGCGCTTTACTTTACGGGCACCGATAGGTTGCTTATAATAGCTGGCTGGAGTCAAACGTTGCAAAGAATTTTCGCTAATTTGCACTAAATTTAAAGAATTGATTTCGAGTGTAATGTCGGAGCCAACGAGTGTGCCCGTTATCGAATCATTCCATTTTATCATGCCAAAGGTTTTTTGTATTTTGCGTCTGAAGCTTTCATTAGTTAATTTAAGACTTGCTGCCGAAAACTCAACAGGATCTGAAATGATTTTCTTCGGATTTACAGGCTTCAAAAGCAAACTGTTGTTATTCTTGGCCTGTAAATTTTGAGGCTGGCGTTCGTAGTAAGCTGCTACTGTGTTTGATGAGTTTTTAATGGTAAACGAATTGCTGGACGCACTGGAAGCACCCGAAGTGGATGATGTATTATTGAGTTGTTCTTCGCATTGCAATGTTTTTTGAAAGTCCTCCTTAGAAACCGACAATGATTCAGCTTTAACAATGCTAATAGCTGCCTTGGATTGAGGCTTCTTTTTGATGGGTTTATTGGCTGCTAAAAATACTTCCACAACATCGCTGCTGTCATTAGAATCGACAAAGTCACCCGTAGCTGGCGGCATCGATTGATTTTTACGCACTACAGGCTCATTTTGTTCAAGCTTAGTAGTTGGTTTAGGTGCTGCGGCTTGTTCCTCCTCATCCTCTGTATCATCTATGGTTATGGTTTCAATTGCTTTGATCTCTACCTGACAATCGTCGTCACCATCAATGTCAGCTGCCAACGAGGGTTTGCGCTCTACAATTTTAGCATTAGTTGGTAAGCCATTAGCAGCTCCGGCTAAAGATTTGGAACGTTCTTGGGTCAATTGTTGTGGTTGTAGCTCTTCTGTGACTGCTTGCACTTTTACGACCTTAGAGCCATTAAGTGTTACTGTAGCCATGTTTGGTTGCATAGCAGCCTTTGCAGGCTTGGCGTGCAAAGTTTGTTCCGTTGTTTGTGCTGGGGTTTCATGCTGCTTACCAACAATCAGCGATCTATTGTTGGTATTGCTGGAAGTGGCATTTTTTTTTCTAGCCAGTTTAGCTTTAAGATCCTCAACGGCTGCTTTGCTTAATACCAATGGAAAGACTATGTTATGGGTAGGCAAAGTCTCTGCAACAGCGACTGAAAAATAAAAAAATAAACAATTAGTTATGAACAGTAATGCTTTTATTTAGGAATTGGTACTACAGGATGCGTATATAAACTGTGGGGCGTTTTTTTTTTACGAAAATCCTGTCTTTGAAGTCTAACACACTTTGTCTGAAGTATAAAAACTTAACTACTGAAAACCGCCGACTTGCAATTTATTATGTTGTATATTGAAAGGCACTTGGTTCTAATCAGTGCACGCATTAACGTAAGCTTCGGCTTGGATTTCGTTTATTTATATTTTTCTAGCGTTTATATGAGTCACTTTAATTCTTGGATAAACTAACAAAGGTGTAGATGCTTGTTAAACCAAAATACCACTTGTACAGCTGTTAGGCAATAATTATTTTTAAAATTTGTTTAAACACGTAATTTATTTAATGCGAGGCTTAGAAAAAAGGCTTCTCAAGCCTATTTAGCTGCATTTTCAAAGTCAATTTAATTTAACTTCTTGTTGTTGTGTAAATTTTCGTATCTTTTTACTACATAAATAAACCACTTTGTTTAACTAAAAAACATTTTCTTAAAAGTAGCACAAGAATACTTTGTTTTAAAAGTGCCAACAAGTAGCAGTGTTCCGAAATGCAGAGAAATATTAATTGGCTTAGATTGTAGGGTTTTGAGCGCACAGCTGTATAATCAGCATTTCTTTGGCAAAACTGGTAAAAAAATTGTAACTTGCACGTTTTTTTAATATTTAGATATTAAGAAAATTTCAAGCAAAACCTATTGCTGTGTTCACTTTACAAGTTAAACTCAAAGTAAGCGCATATGCCGACAGGCGCAGCATGTATGGAAAAACCCAATCGTCTGTGCAGAGCGGCAGAAACAATTTTGGGCTCACGGTTGTATAATCAGCAGCTCTTTGGCAAAAATGTACTTGGTAATTTGGCAACTTGGCTTAAATGCGCACAAAATGGAACAGATGTACAGGTAGCACGTTTAATATTAAGGGAAATTTAAAGAAAATTGCAAATAAAACTGCGTCAATTGCTGCCTAGTTCATTTTTCAAGTTAAACTCAAGCACACATTCTGACAGGAGCAGCATGTGTGGAAAAATCTACCTGATCGTTAAGCAGAAGGCCATAAACGGTTTTGGGCGCACGTTTGTATATTCAGCATTTCGTTCGCAAATTGAATAGAATTGTTAGCTTGGCTTTAATGTGCACAAAATGAGCAAAGTTTACAGGTAGCACGTTTTATTTTTTTGTTAAGGTAAAATTGTAGCAAACTAAACGTTTCGTTAATTGCATTGTACACTTTTCAAATAAAACTTAAGCACATATCCTGACAGGAGTAGCGTGTGTGAAAAAACCTGATCGTCTGTGCAAAGAAGCAGCCGCGAGGCGGCGGCACACGCCCGCAGTTACGAATATAATTTTGTCATATTTGATAAAACGTCTTTTAATGCACAAATACTTGTACATAATTACATATATGTACTACATTCGCACGACATTTTTTTATTTTTATTTTAATTGTTGTTGTTGTTGTTTTTGTGTATATGGTGCGTTTTTATTGTTTAATTATAATATGACTTACAAGTTTTACAAAATGACATCAGTAACGAAACGTCTTTAGTTGAAAATCTTTTTATGCTTATCGATTAATATGCTCTGGCAGTTGCTATATTAATGCTATATTCAAGTATTTTAGTTTTGGTTATAGCAACAATTTAACAACAAATATATATATACAATTTGCAAAAAAAAAAATTTGCTAAAAACTTTAAGGTTTTTAAAACCATGCACCGAAAAACGCGTTATGAAATACAACTATAGACGGAGTCATCTACAGCCTCGAAACGAAAATGTAGGAAACTTAGGCAAAAGCAAACTATGCATGTATTGTACATAAAACAGCAATAACACACAATAATATATCTCTACGCACACACACGTTCGCCAACAGCGACTGCTACAAAACTAAACTGAACTGAACTGAGTGAGAGACGGGCAAATCGAATTGAAAGCGAACCCACACGGCACAGCACAGCACAGTCAGGCAGCCAGTCAGCCGGACTGTCAACCAGCCAGCCAGACAACAGCAGCAGCACAAGCAGCATGCAGAGTCGCGGCCAGCAGTTAAGAGCAACATTATTATATTATGGCGGCGACAATTTACATACATATTGCATTTCGATCTAAGATCGAGTATTAAAGGTGCCACAATGCATTATATAATTTTGTTTTTAGAACTTACCCTTTTTTTGCACATTGGATTGAATTAGTGTAACTGACATTGGTTTGGCAACTGCTCCGGCAGCGGCAGTAGTTGGTTTGGACGGAACTTTCTGTAACTGTGGCGTAGCCATCAAAGTCAACGCTGGCATAGGTTTTGTAGCGGCGTTGGTATTAGACGTTGTCGTAGCAGCAGTTCCATTTATTATCTTTAAGATAGAAGCGGTAGTTGCTTTAGGATTTGGATAACTTTGTACTGCTTTAAGCTGATTGTTGTTTGTTTTGCTTAGGAGCACATTATTTGGCAGCTTGTTGTTAAGTGCAGCAGCAGTTTTGGGCACAAGGCGATACTGCGGCTGCTTGGTATCAAGTGCTGCTGACATTGTGTCGTTGTTTGGGCCACCGCCAGTGGCTTTGGTTGTTTGATTTTTATTGACGCGCAACATCTTTGCGTATATTCTTTAGTTTTTCAATCCAAATAAAGTTATGACTGTTTAAAGTGTATTCGTTTTTCACTTCTTCAATTGCCAGCAAACATTGCAGCAGTTTTGGCACTTTTTAGTTTATGCACTTTTAGCTACGTTTGTTTAGTTCTTGTGTTGCGCTGCAGCCACAGCGCTTGTTCTTGCTTTTTATGCACGCGTAATGTTAATTAATATTGAATTTAACGTTTAATATTTTGCGCGTTTTTTCAATTCACATTTATTAAGCATTACTTATTTTTTTTGTCTTTTTGGTATTTCAAAAGGGTAGTTTTACTAGTAGCGAGTGGCAGCGCTGCGTTTGTAATTTTTTTTCAATTTTAAAAATCGCACATCTTGTTGGCCACCGCACACACTATAGCTGCAAGAAATGTAAATAATTTTTATCAATTACACAAATATTGCATATATTTTAAGAATTAAGTGTACACAGCTCGCACGCTTTTAGCGAATGGTTCGACTTTGTCTTGGCATTTTGCGCGCCGCGCAGTGTTGCTGTGTTTTGCAGCAGATGGGCAGCTCTATTTTATCTACTACATTGAATTTATTCCATTTTTAGTTATGCTGCTAATTTGGAACTTTTGATTTTGTCATAAATCAATGTTAGTTTATGCATTCAAAATGTTGATTACTTAATTGTTTTATGAATGTCTATAAAATTTACTAAATGCTGTTCATTTTAACTGTGCGTTTATGCTGATTGACTTACACTTTATCTTACCAATGCTTTTAATAATGCTTTCTACCTTATCATAAATTGACAAAGTAAATGTACTTAGGCATTTATTATGCGTTTACTTTTATATGGTTTAACTATTAGCAGTCTAAATATAATATATTTACCTATATAGCCTTTGAATAAATGTTGTTTGTTAATAGTGGTTAACAAGTGTTCTCTTTGCTTGATGATGCTGATGAAATGCAAAACAAAAAAAAAACAATATTAGATTTGTGAAACTAGCCAAATTATACCTTCAACTAATATGATTTTAAAATGTATTCAGTTTTTTTAATAGTTAATAAAATGAAATTGTATTTAAGTTTTACAATTCGACAAGCAAACCAATACTAACTGTGGTTCTGGCTGCCCCAAATGATGCAGTAATACTTTTGCCTGTACACAATGCTTATATTTTAAACGATTTTCAAATAGTTTATTGCACTTACAGTTTTTTTTTGTTTTTGCAAAAAGTATGCGTCTGCACACGTCCAATCCACTTCCTTCTCAATGTTTAAATGATTTATACAACAGACCTGTGAAAGCGTGCGTGTGTGTTTCAACTTCTATGAGGATCAAGTTGTGACCAGATGGCAACGCTGCAGCTTTAATTTTCAGCCATGTCGGTTATTTTTAAAACAAATAAAGTTTTAAATGCAAAAATATTTGTATATGTACTTTTAACAATCATAAAACAATATTTATTAATATGTACAATAAGTTATTTATAGCAAGTTAGTAATATTTATAAATAAGTGCACAAAGATAACTTTACTTGAAGCAATATTACCACCTTTTAATACGCTCCACTAGTTTGTTAAATGGCGCACTTACAACTTGATTTAGTAAATCAAATTTATAAGCTTAAATTGTATTATTGTTAATTATTTAAAAACACAGTAATATACAAATGTTTTCACATTTATTTTTGATTCAATAAATTTATTTTTAAAATTTTCTTCCTCTTGACTGACTATATAACGCAGTGTTACGAATGCCAAAATAACATTCGCCCAGTGTTGTAAAGTGTAGCACTTTTGCCAGCGATTGTGGTTGATTTGGGCTACTATGTCATTACGACTGTTTTAAAAATTAATAAAATAAAAAGTTTATTAAAGTAAAAAGCTGCAGCTAGAAATACTAATTAAAAATTACAGTTTACACACTACAAAAGTTTTATTTTTACTGCTCTAAGTGTCACGTTTGTTAAGAGCATTTAACTTTATTATAGTTGATTATTGCTACAAGATTATTAACGTTTGCGTTTAATATTTATAAAACTTAAATTAATACTACGGGAATAAGACACTTGTTATAGTCAAGTAACAATTTTAAATATGTCTATTATTAATACACTACAAGACAATGATGACAACATACTGCCAATTGACGAAGATCCGCAGGGTGAGTAAACAAGCGTCACTGGGCGGTTCCACTTAAGTTTTTTAATGTTATTGTCTACATTGCCATTAGTTGTAATACACGATGATGAGCCCACTACAGCACAGAAAATGCCCAACGGGCGTTCGATGGACTCATTACGTTCCTCATTTACCAATCGCAGCTCTACACCGGATTCGTCACACAATTCGCTCGAGGATGTTGTAGATCCTGGACCTGATGAGCGTGAGGAAAAGGCACGTTTGATAACACAAGTTTTAGAGCTACAAAACACTTTGGATGATTTGTCGCAGCGCGTTGACTCTGTTAAAGAGGAAAATCTTAAATTGCGTTCAGAAAACCAAGTGCTTGGACAGTATATAGAGAATCTTATGTCCGCCTCATCGGTCTTTCAATCAACCAGTCCAAGTTCCACAAAAAAGAAGTAATGCAATTGTAAATACACCTACGCTTGTAACTCAAAAGGCCTTGTAATAGCTACAAAAATATGTTTGTCAGAATTGTGCACAGTTTTATTTATTTTTAGATATAGTTGAATATGCTCGAATATGATATATTTATATATGCATTTAAAACATTAATATGTATGTACATTTTCATTTTATATGTGGCTTATTAAATAAATCAATATTAAATTGCTTGTCATGTACATATATGCTGTATTTGGAATTAAACATATTTTTAACAGCCTTGCCATATTTGCAACTGACAATGTATGGGCAACGCTATGCTGCTGACAACAGCTGGCGCAAGCAACAACAACTCGTTTGGCCTAGCAGAAGCAGAAGTTATTTTCATTTTCAACAAAACGCAGAAGTCCCAGAAGCAAATGCTTAAAATTGTATTTTTAAAGTAAATAGTTGAAAATTGTATTTTAACTACTAATACAGCACAAAGCTGCAAGTAAAATTGCTTTGGTACGTGTTAAATGTTTGGCTAGGCATATGGAAAAAGTGATTGCGAAATAGGCAGTAAAAATTGTTGGTAGTGGTGCGTGTAAGATTTCGGTGCCTTTGTTTTTGTTGCTGACAATGTAAATGCATATGAGAATTTAATTTAACTTTCGCCTTTTATGGTGCTATAACTTGGGCAAACCAAAAGTCAAGCATGCACATTTGTGTTTGTTGTTTTTGTCTTTGTGTTGCATTAGAGGGGCACAATGCAGCAGATGTACGTACAAAACGTACACAGAACACTTGCTCTTGTTTTGGCCCCCCCAACAACGAAGCGACAGCAACAACAACATAAGGCTGCCAATGCCAGTGTTGCGAAACATTTACAAAGCGTTTACATGCTTCCCCACTACACGCACATTTACAAAAGTTTATTTATTATTCAACTTAATAATTTAAATTTTTTGTTTGATTTATGCGTCTCTTTTTTTTTATTTTTGCGTACATAACAATAAAGGAAGTAAGCAGCTTTGCAGCGTGTATGCAGTATTTGGCGGAAGTATTTCACATCAAAGGCAACAAAGCAGCAACTAATATAAGTAAAGAGCTTCAAATTTATAAAAATTTATATTAAAACAGTTTGGACTTGCAAAATATACAAAAGCTTAAAATGTGTTGACACATTGCAAACATATATATACTATGTAACTTCGACTAGTTGGAACGCCGTTGTCTATTATCAGCACTTTTCTGTGACGCACAGAAGTAACGTCTGCGCGCCAGTTGTACGCCCACATTCGCAACGCCCCCCGCGCCTAAGCTTAAAGTAAACAAACAAGCAGTAACACTTGTCAGCCATGTCTTTTTCGGACTTTGATGCCATCTATGAGGATGAACAGCTGGAAGATCTCGAGCATTTTCAGGATCAGACTGTGGTGCCTGTGCCTGAACCTATAAGCATACGTGGTGCAGGCAATATGACTGTGTAAGTAAAGTGCTCTAGTTTACAAAACTATTAAAATGGGTCATGTGCGTATGTATGTGCTGCGTTAGCACAGTAGTTGCATTTGACGTTTCTTTTGTAGTTCAAGGTTTATATTGGCAATATTGGTCTGGTCTTTGCCTATGTTGACCTTTAGCTGTAGCAGCATGCAAAGCTGTCACTAATTAAAAAAAAAATAATTGTAAAATTTGTACGCATATGCAATTGCTTCTTTTCTTGTACAAATTAGTGGGCAACAGGTTTTTACAGCCAAGTGCACTAAAGCAGATCATCTGCTTTACGCAGCATGAATAAATTAATAAGGTGTCATGTGCCGAGCGTATTACAACTCAAAACTGCTTATTTCGTTAGTGCAAAGAATAAGTCTTTCAAAGTGCATTTAAAATTGAAAGCAATAAACTAATTCGAGCAAAATTGCTTTTATTTTTTTGTTTCTAAGAAACTCAAAGTTATTTTAACTTTGCAACTCTGACTCATTTCGTATAAATTACTCGCTTTAAATTCGTTTTGGTATATAAGCACATACATATGTATCTTAAAGTATCAGCATTTTCTCAGCTGACACCTTATATTCTCTCTCGTATTCCAGAAGAAAACTATTTAATTACAAAACTTTTATTTTTATTTCTTACGCCGCATAGTTTTGGACTTAGTAACCGCTTTAATACAGAATTCCCTTGTGGCTTGATGTCACGTGTTGCACCCGAGGAATTTAAAGCAACAATTGGTCGCATCAATGGCATATTGAAGAAGACTCTGCCCGTAAATGTTAAATGGCTTTTTTGTGGCTGCGTTTGTTGCTGCTGCACATTAGGTTGTTCACTCTGGCCTGTCATTTGCCTAAGCAAGCGGGTAAGTTTGTTTATTTCTATTATATAAATAAATATACATATGATAAGTAAACTTTTGTTTACATTGTTTAGACTCAAATAACGCTCGATAAACTACTTGAATGGGAGAATAGTCATTTATATCATAAGCTTGGCCTGCATTGGCGCCTGCATAAACAACAATGTGATTCCAATTCCATGATGGAGTATGTTATACTTATTGAATTTATACCTAAAACGCCCATCTATAGGCCCGATTAGGTATCGCAAACTTTGGGATCTCTCGGCGGCATAATGTTATTGTAAAAAATATAATACTAGCAACTAATATATTATTTTAGGCGTTAAAATTTTGTGTCACGCTTTCAAGGGCAAATACTAAATCATTAGTAATTAGTAAAACAAACACAATACATATTGTACACATTTTAAGCTTAACTAAATAATTAGCTATTAGCATTTAGTTTAAAACAAATTTTAAGAAAAAATTTAGCTAGTAAGATAAATTGATTTTGCTTCAATTTTTTTTTTAGTTTTGTTCTTATCGCGTATATTTTGTTTTTGAATATGAAAATATCAAATACATTTCTCGTTACAAAATTGAAAACAATCAAATTAAGATTTGAAGCCTTTTTATTTGATGTACGGATGACTCAAAGACGTGTGGGAAAGTTGCCATGTTTGTGTTCTAATTAGTTTAGATTTGTAGACTAGCGTAACATACATATTTAATGTTAACAAACTTTTTGTATAGACTATATTATATATTCTTCTTTTTTACAACTTTCTTGCTGAAATGGAAAAGCTATAAGGTTAAGATAAAAGAGATTTGCCTAGAGAAAAGTTACCTGATCCTAATCCAAGTCAAGAAATCATTAGGAAATGTGCGCCTTCTATACGAGTTTCCCACTTAATTCGCGAATTCGTTTACGTATGACAAGAGTAACTAGGCATTGAAAATTACTCTTTCATCCATTGCCAGAGTAAGCCAGTTTATTGTGTAATTGTACGAATTTATACGAAATTTAGTTTGTGAGCTCAAAAAGTTATGACAATGAGATATATTTTCTGAGTACTTAGGCACGTTAAAATGTGTATATAAAAGGCCTGTAAGACGGATACTTTAATTATCGATCTAGGTTCATAATTCATAAGCTTATGAATATATCACTATTAAAAGTCGCGTTATCGTTGAAATACTCCGAATTTGATTGTATAATACAACACCTATCGGAACTATCAGCTAAAACAAGTTTTTACTTCGCAAATAAATTCATGTTCAATGGAAAAACATTTTAAAACAGTTTTGAAACTATTTAAGTCATATGTCATATGGTTCTAAATCAATTAACACTTGAAGTTGACGTTCGATTAGCATCGCTCTAACAAATCTACAAAAATCCAGTATAGTTTTGTAAATACTGCAGGTTACCATCAAGTAGTCTGAGAACTATTTGTAAAGTCGGTATTTATATATACACCACCATGGATTCTTGCAATATTGTAGTTTATCACAGTTGCCTCAAAACTATTTTAAAAATCGCTATTTTGGGAATTTCGATCGATTTATATAAACATTCGAATAGAACACGGAACTTATTTAAAATATCTTGTACGGTTTTAATTCTAAACTAAAAGTCTTGGCGTTGTCTTAAATTTTAAGTTTGTTTTTCAGCAAAGATGAATTATGCAAAAAATTTGTCACTTAAGTTTTGATTGAATATATTTTTAAGGAATATATTTACTGGAAGTCGAAAGAATCACTTTTAAGCGTTAAACTTCCGCACTTACAACACAAACAGCTGTTTCAAAACAAAAAATAAAAGCTATTTATTTAAAACTTTATTTCAGTTTTATATAACTTAACATCACGTGAAATAGGTATCCTAATATAAATAAATTTCATTTTACTTTTTAGGAAATGTGTATGCTTAAATATAATCAAGTCTTTACTTTTTTTTTCTAACAATTTGTATGGGACATTCCATGTAGGAGTTACCGCATTAAAACTTGACCTTTACTTTAGGAATGTATGTTGGAATGTAAACTTAGGGAATTGGAATACAATATTTGTAAAATAATTGTTTCTATAATACTTAAAAAAAAGAACATGATGCTTATGCATCTTAACTTGAACCGTCGTCGCTTATGTTGGTCGTTTGTTTGGCGGCTTCGTCGCTTACTGCGCTTACGGAGCTGTGCTGCGTGTCATCATCATCATCGTCGACTGTGCTTTCGTGTTCCATCTCCTCCGATTTATCTTGCTCATTTTCAGCATCGGATTCTATCGTCGCCGGCTCTTCATCTCCCTCTGCGATGCTTCCTTCGGCATCTTGCTCAAGTTCATCTTCGCCATCGCTTTCTTCTATTTCCTGCTCAAGCTCTTCACCATCTGTTTCTTCGGGTTTATCTTCTACAAGCTCTGGCTCATCATCGTCAGATAGCACAGTTTCTTCTTGCATTTCCGGATTTGTAGAAAAGGCTTCACCTATTTGCAGCTCCACTTGTGGTTCCTGTACACCATTGTGTTCTTCCTGAATATGAACTTCATCTTCCTCACCCAAGTCGGCTTCTGTAGTTTCGCGCACTTCCACCTTTTCTGTTTGTTTCATCAGATCGTTTGCCGTGCGCATGAGAGCATTTGTTTGTTTGCGTAATGCGCGTAATATTAGCGTATCTTGTCTCATCTGGAATTCATGCTCGCGACGTACTAGTTCTTTTTGCTGCGTAAAGAAATCTTTGAGCATCTTGCTCTGTGCCGTACGCAAAGCATCAGCCAAATCGCTGAGCTCCTTTTCGAAAATTTGCTCCTGTCTGCGTTTGTCTGCTTCTGCACTAAGCTTGCTGTTTCGTTGCTGTTCTGCCAAATCCCCCTTTTCGTAATAGAATTCTTGTTTAAGTTTCTCTGCAGACCTAGCTTTGCTGTGGCTAAACTGATCCTCGTCACTAGGAATGCCACCGATCATTTCAGAGCTGGTATCATAGAGTGTCGCTTTGGCTGTGCCGCCCATGCTGCGTTGCAGTTTGACAGGCACAGGATGTGGGCTTTCTATTGCACGCCGTTTGCGCATCTGCAACATTTGTGCTTCCATCTGTGCCTGCCGGCTGGTCGATGCGGCAGCTGCTGGACTTCCATACATGGAATAATCCGAACGTTGCATATGCGGTTGCGCTCGGGTTAATATTGTTGGCACAGGCTGGTGGTTGGGTGTCGGCGAAGGTGACTGAGGTGGCGAATTGCAATGATCCAAATTGGGTATCATACGTTCAGGCCGCAGTGAGTAGGGTGTATTGCGTAAAGGCACCTGTTTAAGCCGCAACAAATTGCTGTTGCCATTCATGGCTGCACTACGAGCACTGCTTGGCTGCACACTAATCTCACGTGGTATACGCACCGGCATTGGCGGCCGCTGTTGTGAAGTTGGCGCCAATTTGGGCAGCATTAGCTTAGTATTTGGCTGTGCAAAATTGCTACTGCCAGGCAACGGTTGGGCACGTATACCCTTGATCGAAGACTTGTTGTTGTTACTCAATTGCGGCGTACGATCTATGTGCAGCACACCATGTGTGTTATTTTGACGCTGTGAATCCTTGGCAAAACTGGCCACACGCAACGGTGGCATTTGTGGTGTGGATGTAATCATGGTATCTCTGTACTCAATGGTTTGATGCAGTGGTGGTGAAGGTGAAGCAGGCGCTGTCGGTGGTGGCGTATTGGTACCATTTCCTTCCATGGTCAAGTCCAAATCAGGTTCATGCTTGACCGATACAATAAACGGTGTGTGTTCCAAATTTTTATTTGTTGCCTCTTGCTGGTTGTTGTCTTGTGAATCTTGTTCAGAGTGGTTGTCATGCTGTTCACTGATGGCCGCTTCGTAGCCTGTAAGTAGAAAGATTTTAATTTAAGGATTACATTTATTTGCAAAGTTAAACTGTACAGGCAATAATTAAACATTTTTAAAAAAGAACTTGACGTTGGAACTGCATAGTTCATAACAGTCTAGTTGGAATTTTACTAAGATTTCAACAGTTGAGAACGATTGCAACGAGCTGTCATCTGATTGGACCAATAACAGGCACAGGCATACTGTGTTAGAAGCACATTTACACACCTGTATCTACGGGCTCTGGCTTAATCAGACCCAAGCGATAGCCAAATATGGCATGTTCCATGCCAAGTCGTACTTCATTTTCTGAACTGCATGCACGCTCTTTGCTCATATCGTTGCTTTCTTCCATGGAATAGTTGGAATTACCACATTCACTATCATCATCATAATTGCTAGAACCACGCAACATTTTGCACAAAACACGAAAAACCTCCTCTGGTACTACTTTTGGTATAATACCATGACCCTGCCGTGTGGTAGTATTGTAAGTTGATTTTAAAAATTTCCATTTAGTCCAAATTTGCAAGCTGGTTTTCTTAACAAAACCCTTACTATGCATAATCCTTTCGATTTCACGAAATATGCTCTCGCTGCGTATATTGCGATCATTGAGCATCTGTAACGCATTTAGATTTTGCATGATTTGCAGCATTTCAAGCATTTCGGCGCGACTCCAGAGATTACGCTCCGGTCGCGAATCCTTCATCTGTATGTGCGACACACTATGCTGTCCATTTTGTTTGGAGCGCATGGGCACCAGCAGACCATCAACATCGCCAATAACACCATTACCTGTAGCCGCAGTGGTAATCAATTGTTTGACGCTATGATTAGGATTTTGGCTTTGTTGTTGGCGCATGTTCTGCTCGACCTTGCTCAGCAGGCGCATTTTTGTGTGGGCGGCCACTGTGGTGTGTACGGTGGCGGCACCGGTACCTGAGCTCGTATTGTTGTTATTGTTATGGTTGTCGTTGGTTTCGGAACGTGCTGGCATCAACATTTAGATGTGTTTGATATATAGCCAAAGTTGTTGCTTGGGTAAAGAAGAAACTCGACTAAAAGCTGTAAAACATAAAAATTTTAAATAATGATAAGACACTTAAACAAAAATTTTAAAAATAATTACATAAGCTAGTTCACGTGTTTTGCTTATTAGTTAGCATATAACTAAACAGTAAAGTTAATAAACGACTTTACTGCTGTAAAAAAAAAATGAATATATTTTTATCGATTTTGATTACGAATTTCAAAACGAATATAGAGTGAGACGTAAAAAACGAATTAACACAGACTGATACACACCCAGCCGTACATACATATGTAAAAGAACAAAACAAACAAAAATTTCTCAATAAAATGCTTGAGAACGTACATAATAATAAAAAAAAGCGAAGAAAAATATACTCAAGCGAACTAAATTTAGAGATAATGAGTAAACGTTTTTAAAAAGTTTATTAAATACGTGTATGCTCAGCTAACCTTGTGCAGCACCAAAACACGGTTGCCACAAGCATTTCCATAGTTATTTTAAGACTGTCAGAGTTATGAGTATACAATTTAAAAAATATTTTATATATATTGTATGATACGCGTATGCAAGAAACGCACACTACAAAACGAAACTTTTTCCAATACTGAGAACCTGAATTCGTTGGCAAGCTTAAAAAATTGCTGCTTTTTTTTCGTACTCGATTTGAGTTATGTACAACAAAGCTATATAAAAACATATAACCAAGCGGGGATGTTGCGCTTGAGGGCAAGTATGGCAACATTTCAAACTCAAAAAAATCACAAAATGCTGCTCGGTAAAAGCTGAGTAATTTTCCAGCTAGTATTTCGATTACTTTGGAACTTGAGTTGAGAACAGTGGTTGAAGTCTTAGACAAAAACCCGGCCTTTTTTTGGGCAAAATTAAATTATAAGTTAAACTTGGCTTAGGCATATTTGCTTTTGCTTATTGTTACGAAATAGGCGTAATTGAAAAATCAAAAATATGTAAATATTTGATAATAAAAAATAGAGCATAAAGCCACTGTGCTGAATATTATGAAAAAAAAAAAATAAGATACGCAGCGATTACGGTAGAGCCAGAGCACAGCGAAACTAGCGCACGCTGAGCGTAGCAGTGAGAAACGTAGAGCGGCTTGCTCTCAACACACACACACAGTCGCACAATTACAAATTTACGCTTATTATGCGCGCTGTTGAGAATTTTTTCAGAATAAAAAATAATAATTGCACAAAAGATTTTATATTCTTAATGTATTTAGCACACTTGCAAGACTTAACACACTAAGCAAAAATAAACGCACTTTTGTTCAAAAAACTCGTTAATTTCAAAAACATTTTCTAATTAAAGACAAACACAAAAACACTTTAATTAACGTTATTTTTTGAACTGCTTTAAATTATTTAACTATTTTGTGAACAGTCAACGTCGTCGTACAACATTGCCTGCTGAGCTGAGTAGCGACAACAAAACGTTGTCGAACAACAAAAACCCCACACACACACCAATGCACATGCACGCACACACACATACCAATTAAAGAGAGTAAACTCGCTCTTGCGCGCTATCTCTCAGCTGCTCTCGCGCTAACGCTCGCTCTTTCTCTCTCTCACTCACTCTCTCTCAACAAAAACGCAGCGACTGCGACTGAATCCGATAGAATTTCAACACCACCACCGACCGAGTTAACGTCAATTTCAATACTGGCGAAACTGAAAACTCAAAAGGTGCCTAAAAAAAAAAATACTTTATACGAACATTGTGCTGGTATATTATGTATACATATACGAATACATGCATATATCTACGATACTTCGTTATATTTCGGAATGGCACCCGGCATCATTATATGGGATTGGATTGCTTCATAGTTCATACCGAGCGAAAGCCGCACCAGACACAATGCTAGTAGACTCAATTTTCGTAAGCGCTGCTTTTTTTATATTTTATTTTATTTTTCTTCTTTCCGTTTTCTGTATTTTTTTTTCTTTTCATTTGTTTCGTGTTTTTTTTTTATGACGTTCAGTTATAGGAAAAAAACATTTTTTTGAAGACTTTTTTCTGACATGGTTGTATGCATGCGCGCAAGTAGGACAACTATATGCTTACAAACCGTATTCGCTTTTTTCTATTTATATTTCAAGCTGCTGCTAGTATAGTTGATCCTTTTTGTTACGCACAAGTGGGGGGGAACTACTGTTTAAACGAGTTTGAGCGTATTGAATGCAATTAATTGAAATTATGCGGCTGACACTCTCGAGATACACACACGAAATGGTAGGAAAAATTTGTGCTGTCAATTTTCGAAAGATTAATTTGTTTGAGTTGACAATTCGTTTTCGGTTTGATTTTTGTACAAGGTTGCCGTTTTTTGGTTGTTCTAAAATGTTAGTTGTAATTATTTTGGTGTTACCTAACACTGACGCACTGCTTCAACTTTATTTTTTATTTAATACAACTATTGAAAATTGATTTTGAAAAATCAAAATTCTACTTCGTTAAGCTTCTTCAAAAGTAATAAAACTTAAAAAAATTGATATGTTTACGCATTTTCGTTTTGTTTCAGCCAACAATTTTTTTCGTTTGACTTTTGTACGAACTTGTGGGTTTTAGCTTTTTCCAAAATGTTTGGTTTTTTTTTTATTAAACTATTTCAATTCAATTCAACTTGGAGTTTTTGCTTTATTCCAAAATGATTTTTGTACACTTTTGGTGTATTTTTAATAATCGAAGTTCCACCCTAACACGCTTAATTAAAAATAGTGAAACATTAAACTTTTTTTAAAAAATGTCACAAAAATAATTTGTTTACACACTTTCGATTTGTTGGAGTACACATTTCATTTTTACGTTTGACATTTGTAAAAGGTTGCAATTTTTGCTTTTTTTTAAATTTTAGTAATTGCGCGTTACTCAACATTGGCACACTGTTTTCACTTTATTTTCAATTTAATAAAATAATTACTCCTCGCTGACAAACTTCTTAAAAAAAATAAAACATTAAAATTATTAAAAATTGTGTCATAAATTTAATTTGTTAAGCATTTTCGATTTGTTTGAGCAAATGAATTTACGTACGATTTTTGTGCAAAGTTGCAGTTTTTGGCTTTTTATAGTGTTGCACAACACTTGCAAGCTGTTTCAACTTTATTTTTCATTTAATAAATAAACAAAATTATACTAGGTCAAGTTAAAAATTGGTCATAATAATTTTTCATTATTACGATTAAACATTTTCGAAAGCCGTTAAAAAATATTAAATCAATGTGCACCTGGCTGAGCAGGTTACAGAAGTTTGGCTATACATACATACATACCATGTATAATCAATACAGAAAAAATGCTCTCGTATACATACAGAATATATGGAATTATTTTTTATCGGGTTTAAAAGACTATTTGGTTGAGCGAATTATAGTTTTCGTTTAACTTAGTTGTGTATGTCTCTCACAACAATTATAATTGATGTGTACATATTCTTTTGTCGTGATTTACTGGAATTTGTGTTTTTAATATAAGGTTAGGTTGAATTTTTTTCCCCATTTTGTGCTACACTACCACATATGTATATTTTATAATGATATAATTTTGTTTTCATACAATTTTTAAAAAATATATTTTTTTAACAACGAATATGTTTATTTCGATTGATAAAAAACTTTTGAAAACTCTTTGCCTAAAATCAGTCTTTGTTCAGGTTAAAAATCTGGACAGAGCTGTGCAGCTGACAGATGTTGGAGCATACAATATTTGATTTTAATAATAATAATATGCGACCACACTTGGGCGTACGCAGAGTATACGGAAAATTTGCTTTTTTTGTTGGGTTCAAAAGATTAATTTGTCTGAGCGAGTTTATTTGAATACATTTATATTTATTGTATGCAAGCTGAAAATGTATGTAACGAACAGAAGAAACAGTTGGATGACTATAGAAGTTGATCATGTTCGTCTTTGCGTTTGATCGTTTGTATGCAGCTGTTAAAGATGGTAAGAGCTAAAACAAGCAACTTTTCGGAACAAATCGTGGAGATATCAGAAGTTTTCGGTGATACATATCATATTAGAATGCGAATAACCTCAAAAAACAAAAAGTTTTGACTAGATAAATCAGAAATTTATTTAAACATCCTAACCAAATTCGCGATCTAAGTGATTTTTGGTATTCCCAAAATCAAACATCAAATTTGATAAAAATCGGTAAACCTGCGTAAATTGTTAGACAGTGTTATACAACGGCTTCAAAATAATGGTATGGTCTCAGGCGCCCAGGCATTCCATGACAAGGATACAAGTCCTGGCTTTAAAAAGTACTAGTGCTAGATACACCAAATCACTAAATAGGCATTCGTTACCAAAAAAAAAAGTGTATGGAGCTCAAATTTTTTTTTCAGCACACGCTCATTGTAAATTAATCAAGTCTTCGCCACGTATTTGCTTGGTTGTTACTCTCAAGCTCATTTGCGCTCTTGCTGACTGCGCAGTTTACTCAGACAAAGAAGCATGTGCCTCTATAAGTTTTGCCCATTACTGTTTTTAAGTATTGTATATTGTATTTGTTATTATTAATTTCGTTTCTATATTTTATTCAATCTATAATTTTCCGAATCTATATAAAATTTTTTTATACTCTGAGCCGTATGGTGCCAAGAGTATATGAAGTTTGTGCAAACCCAAAATCAGTGTTTGCAGAAAAAAGGGGAATGATCTGGGTGACTGCAAAAGTCGCACGCCAGTTTTTAAAGATGGTGAACTACTATAATTAAATTTTCAGACATACGCATCAATAAATCTCCTTATAATTAACATGCTGTATTATATATATCCTACAGATTGGTTACAGAGTACATAGATTCGAATGTTTCATTTGATTTAAAAATAATATTTTATCGAATGTGACTGTATATGTTATTCAGTGTTCTCAGGCACCTGGTATAAAGTATATATATGCAGAACGTTCAAAAAAAAAACAATTATCGGACTTTGTAGTTATAAGTTGGTCTCTGCAGCTCTTGTAAACAAATTAGGCTCAGCAGTTTTCTAATATTTCCAGGCAAGTAATCAATTTGGTCAAAAACAGTTTTCTAAATAAAATAGCACCCGAAAGTTGATGGGTTGGTCAATAAATTCTATTGTACAAAGTTTGTCCGCTTTTTGAAAGGATGTTTATAAAGATATTGAAACCAGATTGTATGTCAAACATAATGAATGAATTGATGGCCTTGGTTAGTCACAGCAGCTGAAAAATTGAATATCGATTTTGCGCTATGGCAGAAAATTTAACACATAAATTTCTATATGATTTTGAACTTTAACAGATCCAGTAGGTATTCCGAGTACAATTAACATTAAAACGATGGCCAAAAATGGAATTACTCTGGACAATTTTGTATTTGATTTCCGCAAAATCACGATTGATGCCGAAAACAGGCTTACGATAAACTGTGTCCTCTTAAAGTGTATGATTCTGGTCATGATTAAATCAATCGTAATCCACATGCAACAACACTCGTTCATTACTCTAAAAAACTATTCCAATCTCAACACCTGCACCACAAACGCAATGCTTCGATATAGCCACAACTGTTGTATAGACCGCTGCTGCGACTATTCTGGCACCGGCCCAAGGGCGAAGGCCGTGATGGTTTAGTCAATGTACTCGAGCATCGTGAGAAAGAAATCAAATTAAGGATAAGGCAGTAAATAGTACGTTTGATATTGGGCACACGACACGGGCCTAGTATTATCTCTCCAGTCTTGAATGCATTACTCGTGTCGCCAATACAAGGAGCCACTGCAGCGGAATTGAGAAACCCAGCTTGCAGTTCTGTTTTTCGTTGCTGCCTAACTTTGTTATTGAATAATAAAAATTTTGAGAATGTTGAAAATTAACTTAAATTTTGATTTTAATTTTTCTTTTATGAAATGATCCATGTTCTAAAAATTTTGACAACAAATGCTGCGCCGTTAAGCATAACCAAATATAATCAAAAGTTTCGACCAAATTTTAAAATTTAAAAATTTCCCTTAGTTGCTAAATAATTAGTTTATAATTTTGACTTTAATCTGCTTTAGTCGAGTTTACGAAGTACATTCAGAATAAGCAACTAAGCATGTTTTCAAAATGGAAAATGTTTTTGATTGTATTTCTTTTACAAGAAAATCCATGAATTTTTTAGAAAAAAATTCTCAAGCTTTAATTAATAACGTTTGTACTTGCCAATAAATAATTCTACATTTGATTTTGAGTATATTATTGCTACTCAATAAATTATCTCTTAATGTGCTAAGTTTGACTAGAATCTGTTGACTATATAAAATTGAGCAAATAATCGATTCTATTATAGTTGTATAGGGTATGCCAAAGTCGTTCGCGACCGACTTTAACTTACAGCATATTATTATCTTATTTATTTATTTTTATAAACATGATTAAAGTTTTGTAGCGTTTCAATTGTTTTTATTTATTTTTATAATAGCTAAATGCATAAAACAATTACTATTATTAAAGCTTTAAATTGAATGCTTATTTATTGAAATTTTTTATTTCAATGTGTGTTAATTTGTTAATGTTATTTTTGTGTGTTTTAAAATGCAAAAAAAATCCCAGTTTTTTTATAACTATTGACTTTTTATTACATTTGATAACAGTTTAAATAAGCAATAATAATAACATAATAAAGTATGTACAATAAAGTCTTGATTATCTTAGCTTGATACCAATTTTGCAAATTTTTATTTTAAATTGAAGTAAAATAAAAACAAACTATTTTAAAGCGCAAAAAAGTATCATATTCGTGTTTAAATCGTATTGTCTCTATTTTTATATCTTTTTTAAGAAAGCTATAGAAATGTCGGAAATTGTGAAATTGGAATAGTGCTACTTCTGTAGTGAGTTAATACAGGGGGAGTTGGCAGACTCTCAATTTACATAGAACGCTTGCTTAGTGCACAATACTCTGCCACAGCGCAGTAAGCACAGGAACAGTGAGAAGAGCAACTTTGAGAAAATCACTCTACTATCATATTCTAGACTTATTTACTTTTCCAACATTTTAGACAATCAGCTTATAATAAATTTTTATTCGGCTTAGGCGATTTCTTTATTCGCATAATCGAACAGACTTTTGTGCTCTTTGAGGAAATGGGTATGAGTCAATTATATATTATTATAATTATACTTGATTTTATTTATATTTTTTAGAGAAATTTTAATCGATTTATGTGCTCACAGTTATGAATACTATATTTTTTATAGCGTAGAATACGAATACGGAGTCTGAATTTGAATTTTTTTAATAATCTAATCGTTTTTTTGCTCTTAAAGGAATTTAGTTAAGAAGATTGAAGTTTATTATAGTTTCGTTCTGCTCACTATTGCAAATACTAATTTTTTATAGTATGAAATTTGTATGTTAATTAATTTAATTAATTATTATGGAAAAAACCGATTTTTTTTTTTTTGAAAATCTAATCGAATTTTTTGGCTTCTAAAGGAATTTAGATATGAAAATTAAAGTTTACTATAGTTCAGGTATGCTCAAAATTGCGTATATTACATTTTTTATGGCGTGCAATCCGTATACGAATTTTTTGATTTTAAATAGATACAATTTTTTTTTTTTGAAAAATCTGAATTTATTTTTTTTGCAAAAATTTAATCGAATTATTTTATTGAAGTTTACTATAGTTCAGGTTTGCTCACAGTTGTGAATGTTACATTTTTTAAAATGTAAAATCCGAATACGTACTTCAAATCAAGTCATTATTTTGGCGGAAAATCTAATCTAATTTAATTTGCTTCTAAGCGAATCTAGGAGATTGAAGTTTATTATAGCTGAGGATTCAAATATAGAGTGCGAAATGGCTTTAAAATACATTTCATTGATTCTTAGTTTTAAAAATCTAATTGTTTTACGTGCACTTAAGAAAATCAATTTTACGATTAAACTTTATTAACGTAGAGTTACGTTTCTAAATCAGAGTTGGTATAGCACGTCAAAATTTTAAGATATGCAAATAAAGAGAAAAAAGACAATTTAAAGTCGTGCTCAGCTCACAAATAACAATCATAATATTCTGTATCCTATGGTACAAAGCGCATATTTGGTTTGTGTCATACCAAAATGTATGTACCATCTACAGGGAGGAAGTTACCTAAACCCAAAGTTTGATAAGGGTGACTAGACCAGTGATGTACCCATGTGCGTCTGTGCATCTGTTTCTTTGTCTGTCTGTATGAGCCTCTAGATCTCACTTATGATAAGAGCCTAAAACAACCCAATTTTCAGAAAAGTTTTGTTCTGCCAGGTGCTGCGAGTTTATTTTCGTATTTATGTTATCAGAGATATATGGTATAGTTGCTATGGTAAAGGATTTATTTTTTCTTTTTGAATATACAAAAATTTTAAATCAATATTTAGGTTTAATAACAAAAATATTATAGCCAAATTCGACCAAGGGTGCTTGATGTTTCTAAGCACTTTACAAAGATTGGTTACAAAATTCGTTGTATTTTGTTAGTTTCTGAAGTAATCCTTACCAATATTGCTTTGTAAAGGTATTTTAGAGAACATGAACATCACGTGAAATTTTATCAAAATCAGTTGACTTCATCATATCGCTCTCCAAAACGTTAAGAACTAGCATTTTTGCACAAAATTCGTTTGTTTTTTAACTTATCCCCACTAAATTTGATTTTCTTTAAATTCACTACGTCGAATTTGATCAAAACGATTTATAATGTAGTTCTCTTAAGGAAAATTATTATTGTTATTACACAAAATTAGCTGTATTTTGTTTGTTTTTTTTCAAAATATGGTAAACAAATTCAAATTTTTTTAGAAATTTCCCAGCACTGTGTTAAATTTGATTGATACCGAAACATATTTTTGTATAGTTTTTCAATCATTGTGCCGGTACTGCGCTGATTTTGCTCAAAATCGGAATTTGTTGTAGGGTATTTTTTTAAACATATAGAAACATGATTTTTTTTGTACATTTTTTAGTTTAAATAACATTTAGAACTAAAAGCTTTGCTGATAATTGAAGTTCTACTGTAAGAAAATACATAAATTTATAAATTTAAAATGCTTGTTATGCTTTAAATTTTATTTTGTGTACTTCGAAAGCTGTTTTTTTTTTATAAATTTTCACAAAAAAATTTCGAACAAAGAAAGGCAGCCAGCCTTAATATAATATAATAATATCTTTGATGAGATAAATAAACAAAGAAGCGCATATTTGGTTCAAGTCAATTAAATTTTGATAAACAAGAGAGACACAACGCTTGCAGGTCGCTCAAGAGCATGAGCTAGCGTTTTTATGTGAAGAAAAAATTAAAGTAAGTGTATATGGCGGTAGAGTGTAGCATAATTTAGAATGCAGCTCGTTTGATTAAAGAGTTCTGTTCTGTTCTGAAAGAAACAAGCTTAACGAGTAAAGAGCTTATAAAAAGTATAAATGCAACGCCAGTAAAAAAGTTTTTGCTTTTTTTTTTTTGCTTATTGATGCCGGGCTAAGGTGCTTGACATTCCAGCCAAGAAGAACAGGAAATATGTAAGAACCAAGCAGCGGTCGTTGCCAAGGCAAGGCGGAAAAAAATGTGAAAAATCTTTGCAGCAGCTCAAATGCGCGTTGAAAAAATTTAAAAGTATAAGCAGAATTTTCAACAAATTAAAAGAAAAAACAAAGTTTTGTGCTATAATTTTCAGCTTTGATAAATTAAAAAAATATATTGTATGTGTATTCACACAAATAAAAAATGCTTTATTGTATCTGCTACATGTAGTATATGATACGATAGCGAAACACAAAAAAAAAAACAGAATTTTTATATATAATAACAGAAAAACATATATATATATATAAACGCTCGACAACAAACCCGAACCCGAAGATGACTCAATAAATTCAACACGTTGTTATAGTTGTTGTTGTTGTTTTAGTTGTTGTTCTTACCAACAAACTATTTTACGACTAACAAGTTAGAACCACGAATTGAAACTGAATTCGCAAAAAGAAAAACCTGCTGCTTTAAGTTTCTATTTACTATTTACAAGCTATGATGCCTTTAGCGTAATTTTCGTACGTATCTGAATTTTTTTTGTATCTTTTAGCTGCGCTATGTAAAAGTTTTCTCAGCTCAGCTGATACAATGTCGTAAAAGGTTTGGGAAACGACAGCAACTGGCTCGATTTCAATACCATGCGTTGCGGCGCTCGCTTTACTGGTTCGCTGTGAGTGAGCATCTGTATCTGTATCCGTATCTATGAGTATAAATTGTAGCTGTATCTATGAGCTGGTATCTGTGTGTGTGTGTGTGTGTGTGTGTGTGTGTACATGTATATGTGTATGTGTGTGTCTTCGTGTGTTGAAATTCTCAGTTTGCTGCCGCTGTATCTGACTGTTTGCTTCTAAGTAAGGTGAGTTATGAAAAACATAAAAGTTGAAGTTTTCCGAAAAAATTAACATGACTGGTTTGGTGCGGTTTGTTTGACTTTGTTGCTGTGTGCAAATAAAACTTAGTTTTAGTATAATTTTGATTCACATAATTATCATATTTTTTTATTACTTATTAAGTTCAAGTACCTACATTTGGTAGGTTGCTATGGCAATAGTTTGACTTGCGTTTAAGTTTCTTGACTGTCGAAAAATTATCGATAATTTTTGCACCATTGCAGATTTTGATAGTTGTGTTACCTGCCTAATCAACCAACCCTAGTTAAGTTATCGTGTGCCAGTAATTTATATCGTAGAAGAGAGCCAGCGGTTGCCTTAAAACACAACAATGAATAACATTTTTAATGTTATTTCACAGCCTATCTATAATGTGAACTTCGGCAGCGAAGAGGTAGCGCTTTCTCGTCTCTAAACCCGAAGGTCGCTGGTTTGATTTTCACCTGTAGCACTGAGACATTTGCCTAGCACTAATGTAGATAGCAAATAGTTGCTCTGAGCCCAAGTAAATCTCTATTATTTTAAGATACCGCCGTACGTATTCGGTTATAAACTGTAGGTCCCCAGTTTCTTCAAAAACTTATTAATAGAGATATTTACATGCTTCGCCTTTGGAGCGATGATAGCATGTTTCTTATTAAATCGATCAATCGATTCCCGGATGTTGAGTGTAATTCTCTTGTTGTCTTTACACTTAAAGTAAAATGACATGAGGTTGGATTGCACAGACAACATTTTTGCTTGTCATCTGTACCAACCATACCAGGACAAAGTAACTATTTACAAGGAACTGTTTGTTCCACACACAACATTTTTGCTTGTCATCTGTACCAACCATACCGCGACAAAGTAACTATTTACAAGAAACAGTGTGTGCCTTGGGTCAAAGAAGTAATATTTAAGGCTTTCACTAGACATACCGATAAACTGCATCAACTCACAAATATACTGGTGTGATCGACCTGCTGCACCGCAGAAGAAGACTGCGAAGATCTCACCATTTGAACTTGCTGAGGAATAGGCAAAAAATGACAAACATGGTTACCTCTACCCTTAAGCAGGTAAGGGCAGCATTTAAGCACGCGAAAGCAGATATTTACAACAAACGCCATCACCCCGTACTTAGGCAATATGAAAGAATTAATTGCAAAGAGCTGGGTAGTCACAGCAGCTGAGAAATTGAATATCGATTTTGCGCTATTGCAGAAAATTTATCACATAATTTGTATACGGTATTTTACGACGATTATAATTTTATTAATTTGTCAGGATTTGCAATTTCAACAGATCCAGTAGGTACTCCGAGTACAATTAACATTAAAACGATGACCAAAAAAGGAATTACTCTGGACAATTTTGTATTTGATTTCCGCAAAATCACGATTGATGCCGAAAACAGGCTTACGATAAACGGTGTCCTCTTACAGTGTATGATTCTGGCACCCATCCACATGCAACAACACTCGTTCATTACTCTCAAAACTATTCCAATCGCAACACCTGCACCACAAACGCAACGCTTCGATATAGCCACAACTGTTGTATAGACCGCTGCTGCGACTATTCTGGCACCGGCCCAAGGGCGTAGGGCCGTGATGGTTTAGTCAATGTACTCGATCATCGTGAGAAACAAATCAAATTAAGGATAAGGCAGTAAGTACTACGTTTGATATTGGGCATAATGGGATAACGAAAATTTTGAAAATTAACTTAAATTTTGATTTTAATTTTTCTTTTATGAAATGATCCATGTTCTAAAAATTTTGTCAAACAAAATTTGATTATAAATTTCCGTAAGTTGCTAACGAATTAGATTACAATTTTGACTTTAATCTGTATTTGTCGACTCCACTAAGTACATTCAGAATTATCAAAGTATGTTATCAAATAGGAACATGTTTATGTGGGTATTTTGTGTTTGTGGATTCAACTTTTTTTTTGTACTTTTTGAAAAATTTAAATTAAAAAAATCAATAACTTTAATCGTTAAAGTTAAACTTATTATAATGATCTTTTTCTCGTTATTTTTAAATTTTGTAACAGCTTTTTAAACAATATATATATTTTAATCGGCTAAAATAAAACAATAATTTAGCTGGACAGCTTAATACCACGTAAATGGGAATAACTCACAAAGTTGAACGAGAAAGAAAAGGTTTAAAACTTTTGTATTGTTGCGAAATTCTCAGAATGTGCTTTAATTTTCGTAGATTCTTTAATAATGTCAATTTGTTGATTGTACAAATCGCTTTTAAAAAAATTTAATACATTTGACTTTTTAAAAGTTCAATAATCGAGAGTTTGTGTTAAACACAAGATGGATAACCTCTGGAAGCTCCATAGTTACTGCCGATTAATATATTAAGTTTTGAAATCTAAAACTAACGGCAAAACAACGTTCGTCGCAAGTACAAAACGGATATAGTCTCGGAATTTTGGTACCGACTTTTGTATACCTATTAATACTATTTCTATTTATATTGCTTTAGAGCATCCGAAATTTGTGCAATCCAACCTATAATATACAAAAACATAGATATTTACTTTTATTAAAACATTTTAGAATGCAAATTATAGCTCCTAACATGAGCTTCGGTTTTCACTTCTATTGCAACAGTACTTAAGGACAGTTGAACTGGATACACTCCACAGTTGGTTGAACGAGACATGTAACATTGCTGTCTTAAAACCACGGTGGTCAAGTATGATACGTGAGTATGTATGAATCTGCTCCAATACATCAACTAATACCTCTCAGGTTTTCAGCCGAAACGGATTTATGTTCGGTACCCATTCTTTCCGACGTACTGTCGGGGGTACGTACTCTACCCGCAATTTAGATGTCAACCACAGCCACAAAGAAATGGGACCGGGTTCCATGAGTATGCTTGGAACCATGTTTAGCCCTTGGTAAGGAAATATAAGGGTTCGGTGGGTGCTCCCCTGCACTTCCGGCTTATTTGGACTTTGGGACTTTGACTTAAATGCACGCGGCTGGTCACACATGCATTTGTGAAGCAACAATTTGACGACACCGCATAAATATGACAAAGACAAATACTGTCAGCTTCCTGTGCTTTTCTGATGTTTTTAGTGCTAGACAATCTAATTGTCGACCAAGTGCATCCAGTTGTCTCCGACCAACATGCAGCAGGCAAATTCAGTAAATGGTCAGTCAATTACACGAACTTGCATCGTGATTCAATCAGCCGGGTCTTTTATATATACACATATGAGTGGGGTAATTTCTATTGTGGCGCATTATTAATTTTGCCGTTTTAGGGTTATAAGCAAATTGGATTATAAATATAAATATAAATGATTATCATTGAAAATCGCATTATTGTTTTTCAAAATATTCCCATTTGCTTGAATTTGAATATCATGGCTGTCATATCTTCGACACTTCAGAACATTTAGCTAAGATGAACAATGTATGAACTGAAAATGATTAATCATTGCATACTTCACTTATTCATTCTATAATTCTACTAAATTCATCTGCCTCATTTAGCATAAATTCCAACCATTATTCCTAATTATTAACAAAAAGTCATGTATCGATTATTAATTGAGCCGACGACAAAATTTTATTTCATTTTACAATTGGACGTTTACTCCAATGGTAACATTACAAATGCATTAATCGAATTGAATTGGCGTTGTGCTATGCATTCAGCTATCCAAACTATATTGCGAAATTCGATATCTTTTAACTTGAAATATGAGTAAAATATGCCAAAATGATATTGTTGTAAAAATGATAAAACATTTTTCTTGGCTTCTAGCCTAATCAAGCGATCCTCCATGGTTGTTTGGGCCATTGTGTCTCGACTATCCAGCAAAGATTCATAGTCTTTATAGTTACTCAGTACAGCATTAACCTGTCCCAGCGCCAGGCAATTGGATAAACCAGTCAAACCATAAGGTTGTAATTGTCCACAAGTGGGAAAAAGGCAAAGACGTTCGTTGGCAGTTAAATTACTAAGTGTGGCATTTGTGGCAATAATTATTGAACGACGATCGGCGTCAAAGCTTAACAATTTACCCATCACATCGGCTGTAGTGCCACCCAATTTTTGGCAAAATCTATAGAAATCCTCTATGTATGCCTTATAGAACAGACCGCGTAACACTTCCACATCAAGTGTACTAAAATTTTGCTCACCGCAATTGTGTGTTATATATTTGGCCAGTGGCGTATCGATAAGTATAGCATCGAAGAGTTGCTCGGTGTTGGTAACAACTTCGATCGCCCTCATTTGATCAAACATACCCATCGGATGACAAAGTGGTAGCAATTGCTCCATGGTACGTCGATTGTTAAGGCCTGATATGAGCAATGCAACGTTGTCTATCATATGCGGATAACGCAAATAGTCCAAAAATGTCGTTAATGGTTCCGTGGAATAATTTCGTATATAATCAAACTCGCTTACTATTCTTTCCAATAAGCGAGTTTCAATAGTTCTCACATTTAGGTGATCATCTTTAGTAAATATGTTACCATAGTCGGTGGATTGTATGTGCATAATTAGATCTTCCAAAGTTTCAGCTTGTGTAAGAGTTAGATAATCAGATTGCTTTAATAGACCATTTTTGAAGCCACGCACAATGCCCTCTAAGTAGCCAGATTCTCTGTTAAACAGGAAATTCATTGCAATTTTTTGTTGTCTGTGATATTTTAAGCAAACTATTATTTTTATGTTGAATACAGTAAAGACTTATTTTTCTTACACTACTTTGTTTAAGTAAATTTAAAAAAAGTTTTTTGTATTTTTAAATTTAAATTAAGTTGGCGCGTATAACCTGTTGCATCAAGTAGATTATGTAGCAAGCATCTTTTGTCAGTCTTCATAAACAGCTGATTGAAAGCGCTGCCACAGGTATGTGCATAGAACCAGGTTGCCACTTGTTTAAATTTTTGTCAGCGCATTGGCAGTTAAATTTAAAGTTATCCGCTTTGTCGCCTTTATTGATTAACGCGTTTGTACATGTGTATGGATTAGCGTATTTATTAAAAACTAAAAAAAACCTATACAAAACGCACAAAATTAAATATAGGAATAGTTGTTTTATGACGTCTTTTTGGCGGTGATATTTTGATCTATTCTTCCAAAAGCACTTGTTTTGGGTAATTTTGGGTATCTATTTTTGAAGCTGCAATGCAAATAAATTTGATTAACGTAATGTATGCTGTACATTAATTATAGCTTAAAAGGAAAGAAATCATCAGAGTGTAGAAACAGGCCCGCACTTATGCAGTGGACTTCAGTGTTCTATAAAATATAATTTCTTATTACATATTACAATTTTTTATTAATATTTCTATAAATTTCTTTTTATTAATAATGAAAACTATTTCATATATTTTCTTAAAGAAGTATTTTAACGAAAACTTTTACAATAAAATAATTTATATTACTTAAATATCCAGCTATGCAGTTTGAAAAACAATAAGTAAAAAAAATGCAACATATGATTTTTGTTTTGATGTTTTTACGCTCTTTCAATCTTACGCTCTTCGTGCATCATCATGGCTTTCCTTTTTGCGCTTGCGTGCTCTCTTTTTTCTCGGTTTGACAGGCCACTGGAAGCTGGAATTATTTACTCCGCGAAACCTGTTGCCATTGTTTTTGCTCTTTTCGTTGTTTACATTTGCATCTCTTATCTTCGCCGCTGCACTCGACACTTGACATCGCGCGCATTTTTGAGAAAAATAAAAAAGTTAAATAGTGCGCCATAATACAATTAATAAGTAAACAATAAATGTAATATGTTAATTATTTGTTGCTATTTCTGCTGTCTGCCTCATTTTGTAAGTGTTCCGGCGTGTGAATGGAGGCATCAACGCATGCAAAACGTGTGCCAAAACGAATTATAATAAATTATAAACAAATTAAAGCTGACTTTGAGCGGCATTTGTGTTAATTCTAATATTTTGTTCAATGAAATGCACCAACAAGCAAAATCGATGATGACAATAAGTCAAAGTGAAATTATGCGATCAAGTAGGTAAGTGAAATTGCATAATTTTTATTTCAAAAGTATTTTTATAAAACTTTTTTTAGCGCTTCTATTTGATTTGGAAAATTTTTTGTATAGTGCAATCACAAAATATTCGTACACTTAGAATTTTACACTTGAAAATTTGATTTAATGTTGAAAAAGGACTGTGCCTAAATATAAGAAACATTTATTATTAAAAAAAAAACTTTGAGTTTGTTACTTTGAAATGTAATAACTTTTGATGTGGACATGGAAGAACATATTTATAGAATGCTAGGTTAGGCCGGCAGGCCCCAGGTGACGGGACCTTACATAGATCGGAGAATTATAGATCATTAGCTTTGCATAATTGAAAAAACAATATCAGTTCACCTAAAAAATACAAACGAAAAAAAACTAGATCTCAAAGATTATAGGAAGTATTGCAACTAACTTTTGAGAGAAAAATGGCTTTAGAAGTATATTTTTTCGATATTGGGGTTATCCCCCATGAGAGCGTTTTGCACCAGCTTGAGCAAATCAATAGGTTTATAATGTAAAAACTTGTTGATGTTCTTAAGCATTCTTGTTCAATATCGGTTTAATATATCACACAGTTTCCACTTAGGACAAATCGGTCATAAAATTTATTTTAGGCACTGAATCCGTTGCATTTCAAGATTTATACAAGTATTTTAGCGTTCCCAGTCACTAAGTATAAGTTGGTTAAAAACGGTTGACTGTATCGTATAGCCTCGATATCGGAATAACTTTCACAAAATTTCTTTTGCATATATAATAAATAAATATATATAAAGAAATATATTCCCCTTGACTATAGTTACAGCACCAAAGGCGGAGCATGGGGATATCTCACTTAATACCTGTACGAAGGAAACAGGGATCTGTAATTTATAGCCAATTCTCAACGCCGGTGTCTTTAATTAATAGAGATTTTCCTGGTAGCGTTTAATTGCTGCGGGAACCAACGACCTTCCGATTAAGTGCACTACGACTACGCTGTCGGGTCCAACGTCTTTTGAATATATTACTCAATTCAATTCTTGATTTTACTATTAATAATATAAAAATTTTTTCGTGTGACTACTATATATAATAAATTACTGTTAAGAGTTCTGCTTTCTACCACGGCTACTTAAAAATTATAGATTATGCAATATACATAATTCCAACTACAAAATTTCTTGATTTGATTCGAGGGGAAAAAATTTACAAAACCCACTTATACAAAAAAAAAAGTTTTTTTTCTTATATGTTTTGGAATATATTTTGACTATATTCAATATGGAATCGTTTAAAAATTCTTTTTGGTTGGCATCCTTAAGCAATAAACCTTTTTTTTGGCATAAAAGTGGCACAGGGTATATCTAAGCTGTCCGCGTGCGAGTATAACTTGCACCATTTATTTATTACCAAATTGTTAAAGAAAATGATTGCTCTCGGGGTTTCCCATTTCTTTTCGATTTTGAATACTGATAAATCAAATATTTCATAGTTCGATAACAAAAGCTGCACAGTAATGGATTTCTATCGATTACTCAATTTAATATCAAATTATGAAGAACATTTTTATAGAAACTTTTCATATATAAGCAAGATCGCGTAGAACTATATGTCAAGGATTTTAAATAGTTTCATACTTCATTCAACAATGAAACACAAAATTTAATTAGAACCAGCAATTTTGGGAAAGTAAAACAAAATTAAATATTTCTGCAAATCAGCATTAAGAGCAGTGGATGGGCGATGCTTGCTGAGTTCAATATGGTCAATAAAGATCCTGGTATGGACAGCTTGTGTTTCGTCTGTAGGGCCGCAAGTCCACTCCCGCAAACTACCGATCATTGACGAAATCAGGCTTATCATCCCAGTAAACGTAAGACTAGTAGCTTTCAGTGGTTAATCATTGACATCGGTAACATTATTGTATTGCTAGGCCGGCGTATTGATAATCACAGGCACTGACTCATCATGTGGAAAGTTAAACTCTGCAATTCTGCAATTCTGCCAATACAACCGCTGTTGTGTAGTCCGCTGCCACCTGTTCTGGCTGTCGCCCTGTCGCGTAGTGCTAATATGGTTCGATCAATGTATTGTACCAACGTGACACAGGAACTAATCTATGGATAAGCTAGTAAATAGAATGTTTGACATTGGATACATGACACGAGCCTAATCTATCCAGTCTTGATTGCAATACTTATGTACCCAATGCATGGAAACACTGCAGCGGCTTAGATACACCCAGCTGGAAGATTTCTGTATCAGTCGGCTAACGAATCGATTAGAATCGAAATTTATTGTCTTAATTGCTTAATTTGGTTTTGTTTTTTTTTTTACTTTGATCCTTAAAGTTATTACGTCTCAACATGGCAGCTTCCGTGTAATAAAATTAATTAGTAATTGTGATGAAGTATGAAATATATTGCATTTTATTTGAAAAAGTTCTTTCTATAAACTCAGATTGAAAAGGCTTATTTTCACTCATTTAAGAATTGCATGATCAAAAGTTATCATTTGGTTATAAGAAAAAACATACCTTTAGTAGATCAGCAAAAGACTATATGAAAAAGACTCATGCAAGAAACTCGAAGCGTATATATATATTGTTTATCGTATATATTATATATATTGTATATCATATATATAAATATTTTGTAATATCATATTCGGAGCTGAATATTTTCATATATAATAGACCCGGTTGATTTCCTGGAGTTGCACTTCTTTTTTATTTCCTGTAACGCATTGTAGTAAGGGTATATTAAGTTTCTTCACGCCGAGAATGCATGTAATTAACATCCAAAATTGAAATGATATTCGAGAGAATTCAAGGAATCTTTAGCTGTCTGCTATTAGGAATACATTTCCATATAATCACAGCACCTTTAAAAATGTTGTACCGATATAATAGTCTGTTTGCTTATTGATACAGCGAAAGCAAAGTTTATTACTCAGCACTTTTACAATCCAAGTTTGTCAAATTTTTTCAAAATCGGTTAACTTTATCATATAACTACCATTAGTCTAATCGTTCAGAAAAAAGGGAAAGACATTTCAGACATAAAATTGTATTTAATTCTTGAAATATGCTTACTAACTTCTGCAGTCGATTTTAGTGCTCTCAAGCACTTTGCCGAATCGAGCCAAAATCGGTAAGGCGTCAATTGAAACAAAACATTCCATTTTTGCACTAAATTTTTCGTATTTCTCCCAAGTACAATTCATAGTAGTATTTCAGTACCCCTGCGTCTATATAGTTGACAATATCATATAACATAGAACCCATTGCGAAAATCGGAGAAACGTGCTTAGGAGTTTTTAAGTAATACTCCATTCTTTGCAGACATATGATATAGGGAATCTCAAAGTCGTAATTAGTCGACTTGCAGCGTATACAGTGTTCGATTATATTGTATTGGTATTTTACGTATACTTAATATTTCTATTTGATGTACTTATAAAAAAAAATAACAACTTTGGCAATTATTATTGGAAGCGTGTAATTCAATTGTAGTTTTTCAAAGTATAATTTTTTCAATTTTTTCCATTTTATTTTTTTTTGTTATTTAGCACTTTGGCTACTTCAATTTGTTTGCACAACAAAAATAACTCAACGCTTTCACGTTTTTACAATTAGCGTGGTCTACAATTTCGAAATTGCTTACACAAAAAAATATTCCATCATATGTGCAGTATTTATTATATTTACTTGAGTAAAGTATATATTCCAAAAATATCAATGATGACTTGCAATTATTTTTAAAATTTTTTTTTAACATTTTTTTTTTTGAGGTCAAAGTCAGCCAGTCAGCTGTCTATAACATATGCAATAAGAGCGCCAAAATTAATCTTTAAGCGAATATCGTAGTATTAATAAAAATAAGTTATGATAATGATAACATATTCTAAACAAAGCCGTAGCAAGTTATTCTCTGTAAAGTTAAATATTTCTTGCTTAAGGTACTTTTTTTTTTTGACTGAAAATCCTGGTTGTATTTACCAGTTTTCGTTTATAATTTCCATAATCCGCAATTAATTAAATTGTTCAAAAAATTATTACAAAAATATAATATTGTATGGCGCAACTTTGGGTATGGGGATTGCCGAACAAAGCGAACAGGAGGCTGGTTCCCTAATTTCTTAAAAAGAATTAAGCTCCATTTAAGATCAACTATTTTTAATTGAAAAAAAAAAAAAATATTTGTATTAAACAAAAAGTTAAGTAAATGATTTTTACAAAATTCGTTAATTTTAGACATAAAAAGTGCCTAACTCTAATACTTATAAAATGGTTTTCTGATTCTTAGACAAAGATAAAGAGTAAGAATGACTGCATTTTGCTAAGAAACCCAAAAAAATTTAACAGAATATTCTCTGCTTAAGAATATTAAAATACGGGACAAATTTTAATAAAAATCAGATTTAGAGCTTTTTTCAAAAGCAATTCAGTTACGGCTGGAAGTCATGGGTTCCTGCTTTCATCGAACAGCTATTGATAGAGATATCTCCATACTCCGCCTTTGCAGCGATGACCATAGTTAAGGTGAATAATTTTGTTTCGTTTTATTTTAAATTCGAAAAGTAACTTACTCTGCTACTTATAAAAGGGATTTCAAAAACTATAGTATAAATATAAAGATATACAATTTTCTTAATTTGTAATTTGCAGAAAATCAGTATTAAATGCAGCGTGTTAGATCTATTTAAAAATGTTCCCAGTGTGAGGTCCTATATGATAGATATCTCAGCATGGTAGTGCGAACTTGTTAGATGCATGTAGACTTGGCATCATATTGAACTTGACGAGAGAAAAACGAGTCCGAAAACGCGTAAACCAGGAACGTTTAAAATTTTGTGCAGCTTCGACTTTTTGAAGTTATGCTTAGCAAGTGGGTTGTCAAGTCTGAAATATGGAATTGCATAAATTTCTTTTTTCTCGAAAAAAATATTCTCTTAAAATTAAGAGTCTTATATTTCAAGGGGTAGAATCAAAATAAAATAGATGAATCTGAAAAACATAAAAAAAAACAAATCGATTTCTACGCTGCCCTTAAAGGGGTTCATAAAAAGTCAGTTTATCCAACAAAAATCAAAAATCTTTCGAAATGTACATACTGTCTCTATATAGACTAAAAAATTAGTGTATTGGATTAGAGATAAAGTAGTGCATTTTTAAGCACTGGTTTACCCATAAAAGACTGTAAAAACCTTGATCAAGTTGTTGATAAGTCGAGACTCATTTCTGAAGAAATTTTAGGTACAGAATCTGAAACTCGAATTACCCTATTTGAACTTGTTTACCTGAAAATCGAAATATAGTCTTTACAAAGTAGCAAAATATTGATTCATTTTTATTGTAGTAATTTGCTGAGAATTCGATTTCGGAGCCCGACTTTGCCTACCACGTTAGGAATTTAAGTTATTTGGGGTAGGATAAATAGCTGTCATTTCTTCAAAATAAAAACAATTATTCTTGATCCAGAACTAACCTTTTAATTTGCAAACAATCATCGTCGTCGGCAACACCACCTCAAATATTTTAACGAACCGACTTCTCAATAGAACAATTCAATTTTCAAAATCTTAACCCTATTGATGTGTTTTAAACAATCAGTCCAAGATCTACGGTATAGATTGTCAATTGTCACTATCGATGTTTGATATCACATAAGCTATATAACATTACCATAATTTGATAATTACAGAAAAAAATCAATATTTGAACTTTGTTGCGTCATATAATAGTAATATATTTAAAAAGTACAATAAAATTACAATTTCCAATGAAGAAATGTACAACAATGATATTAAACTGTCAACATTCTAAAACCCTTTGACAGAAATTTTCTGTCATCGTTAAGTTCCAACATTCCAGCATAATTAATGACAGCCATCAGGTAACGTCAAATTGTTGTCATTTGCCAGTTCACTGTGATTTTTAACTAAACACCTTCATAAATTTTTTGATAAGTTTTGACGAACTCATGACCAAATTTTGAAGTTTTAGACAGGTCATGGGACAGATTTATAATGTCTGGTAAATATACGACAATGACTCTACGTAATATCCACAGAATGTAGTCACATATTATGACGCACGGCGCTATATATTGAGTAAAGGTAGTAGTTCTAGTTAATGCATAATAAACATTGTGGCAAACATGATATTAACGGCCATCAAGACGCCTATATTGGCAACAATTTGTGCATCCACCTCTTCAGCCATAAGGTAGTTTTCCAAAATGATATATTTCAAACCAAAATACGTAACAATAAGAATGGAAACTAAGATGACGAAAAAGATTGCCAACATCCGAATAATCTGTGGGAAATAAGGAATATTTATTCAAGAACTATTGCCATCGTTTAGTTTTAGAGGATACGTAAGAACCAGCAAAAAATGCATCGCAGTTACACTTTATAGCTTAAAAAATACTTTGAAAATTTTTTGTGTTACTGGTTCTTAACTATCCCAGTGTTTAGTACGAACCTGGGGACTAGCCATAAAAAACTGAAACTCTTCTTCCACTTCCTGAATCTCTTCTCCTTGCTGAATATCTTCCATTTCCTGAATCTGTTCCATTTCCTCTAAAACTTGAATTTCCTCAAATTCTTCCATTTCCCCTATTTCTACAATATCTTGCATTTCTTCCATATTTTCCCGAATTACTGGCAACGAGAAAATATAACAAACTCCTGCGTAAAGTAAGAATATGATGAGACCCAATGCAGAAGCAATACTCGCATTTGAGTCCGCAAATCCTAGATATTTTTTAAATAGAAACAACTTAAGACTGTAGTAAAACAGTAGCGAACAAATGATTATTGAAACTGAATGGTATAAAATGATTTTCACATAGTGAAAAATACGTTGACGATGCGTTTGCTGTAAATATAATAAAAAAAATTAAGATGGAAAGAAAGATAGTCTGTTAATATGAAAATATCTTAAGGAAATATCTTGTACAATGGGTGTATTTTCTTAATACAAGCTAAAAATGGATTTAATAGCCAAAGTAAAAGTTTGTGACCCCAAAGTTACCAAAAGTATCATCAGGGGGAGGCTAAAAAGTTAACTGAAGCAAGTGCGTCTGTTTGAACGCTTATATCACCAAGATGGAGATTTGTTGCTTGATATCGGGGTTTATATTCTATAACTCGCTCCCATAGGGTTGTTTTGTACTATCTACAAAAATTAAAAATTCGAACTAGATTGATCATTTTTAAAGAAAATATTTTTGTGTTCTACAGAGTAAATCTATAAAAAATTGAATTTTGAAAAACGGACTTTACAACTATAAGCGTTGAGTTTTGGATAAAATGATCACCAAAAAATGGTACAGTTGCGCGTTGGAAGAATTAATACAGCTAACAATAGAAATTTTAGGAATGATGCGCAACTAACAGGCTTTTTTTTTCGAAATAAGCTGTTTTTTAAAAAGTTATAATGCCATCAGTTTATACTGCAGTTACATGCTTTCTAACGTTATTCTATACAAGCCACCTTTTAAAACCAGATACATCTTTAAGCATTCTCGGTGAGGTATCGGCAATAGAAATAGTTTTAGTTTGTGATTTTTTTTCGAAATGTAAGAAAAATAAACAAACCTCCGGCAATACCAGCGCGTTTCCGTTCTCCATATCTTGAAAATATTTGGATAGCCGCTTCTTCTATTTATTATTTGAGTCACTTAAAATAAAGTAAATTTCAGAAATATAGCTTCTCAACTTGACTGAAACGTTAGACTAATTATGAGACTACTAATTTTTTGACATTGTTTTCAAGGGTTTCCCCAAAAGTAGACTCGAATAGGCTGTTGTTTAGAAAGTAATAATGCCTTCACTTTATTCTTCAGTTGCGGGCTTTCTAAAGATATTCTAAAAAAAACAGATACATTGGAGTATCTTTGACGCATATAGTTTTAATTTGTGCTTTTTTTTCGAAATGTAAAAAAAAAATAAACAAACCTCTGGCAATACAAGCGCGTTTCCGTTCTCCATATCTCGAAAATATTTAGATGGACGCTTCTTCTATTTATTATTTGAGTCACTTAAAATAAAGTAAATTTTAGAAATATAGCTTCTCAACTTGACTGAAACATTAGACTAATTATGAGACTACTAAATATTTGACATTCTTTTCAAGGGTTTCCCCAAAAATAGACTCAATCATAAAACACTAAAAAGCTACATATGGTACACACATGATACATAAGAGATGAGCAACATCGCCTCACATACGTTTTTATGATTAAGTACTCTTGTCGCAAGACCACGCGCCTTCATTTTATGGCCAAAATACTACAGCCATGCATATTAGCTATAAACCCAACTAGACACACTTGCCAGCTCATAAAAGTTGGCCCAGAGTAAAAGCTTTAGATCGCATTGCGCTAAAACAGCAAAAAAAAAAAATCCGTAGAAATTCAAAAAAGATACAGTAGCCAACGACGCAATTGTGATAAGATAATGGCCAACTATCTGCCCGCCTCGTTGACTATAACTGCTCCATGAATTTTGATTAACAATTAATTAAGAAGACACAACTTTCTTTGATGGGGCTTAGAGGGGCGGGTATACAACCCAGTCGGCTGACTGACTGATAAGCTGTGATTTTTATAAACCCGCGCTAGATAAGCCACATGCACAATTTATTGGCCAAGATTAGATGCGCCTTTGGTCTCTGGTCAGCTGACCGACATTGTTACTGTGCGCCATATATATGACTCTGTGACAGGGTGTTTTCCCAATCACTTCAAGTTCAAATGGACAGCCATAAATTATATATATAGTAGACAATAACTTGTCGTCGTCTTTTATTTTGATTTTGATTATGATTTGACTTGACAATAAATTATGCTGCTGAAATTGATTTTGATGCGATTCGCATGCTTAAAGATACGATAGCTCACTGTGTGGCTAGAATATATACTATTATAAGTATATTAATTATGTTTATAGTTTATAACATAAAAATATGAATCTTTTCGAGTACTTCTCGATTGTGAAATACTCTATATTCAGTTTAAAGAAAATGATTTAACAGATTTCGAAAAGCGGATACATCTCTATGAGGCTCGTATCTGAGCTGTTTGTATGATATATCTTTAAGTCCAAGATACAAACTTCTAAACTGCCGTGAAAGAGAGTACTGCTAAAATAATCATATGCATGTCAAATTTTATTATTTCCCTTGATTATGCTGACATCCCTTTAAATGCAAAGCGTAGGAGTATCTCTACTTTTTTATAGCTATAAAATCGGAACCAGGAACTGCAGCTTATAGCCGAATTCGGGCGGCGGTGATTTTGATTCATAGATAATTACTTTGGCGTCTAGTGCTTCTGCAGGGAATCTAGTCTCCGAGCTTCGGTTTTAGAGACGATCCTGCTACCACTACCAATGGCCACTTTTCTAACGATGACGGCGGGGTTGCAACAAAACTTATTCGCATTAAGAGCAGAGATATCCGAATTATCTTTGTACCAATCACTGCGACACTTGAAAGACAATTTATCTCAAGGTTCAAACACACGGCTTAGGAAAGGTAGTTTGAAAAGCAGAGTAAATATGAAAGATGTCTCAGCGTTGACATTATATAGCATCAGAACACCTGCAAAGATGCTGGGAATGCTTGGGATGCTGTTTGACTTTTTAATTCCATTGCAGGCATCCGAAAGCTGTGCATATTATGAAAACATCAGCTCACTATCTTATCTCTACCATGTTGCTCCGTTGACCAGAACAATAACTTAATAGTTAACTATAAATTTCTTTTTTTGGTCAACTGAAACCAGTCGATGTCGAATTCGTCTGGGAACGCATTTTCACCAAACATTATAAAGCTGACCGATACGCGAACGGTCGCAGGTTTCATATTCTACCAATATTCAATATATTATTACCAGGTCTTTAGTTCTATTATGCGTTCGGGTAAGCATTTGGAAGATTAGTGTAGAGTTTGGTGACAACTTTAGTGTAAAGTAAAACAAACAATTTCATTCTAAGATTAAAATTTTATTGTATAATTGAAAAATTATGTATTTTCTTGCTGAAATTGAGCAATTGTCTCCGCCTCAATTCTCAATTGGTTATTAGATTTACGATTGATGACTATATGGTTGGCTGTACTCATAAACTCCTCAGCTACAATAATTATATCTTTGGAACTAAAAATTTGTCTGTGCTGTTAAATCCTGTTTTCATACTGTTTTCTTGCTTTTTCCGAGTAGGACTCAGTGTAATCTTAATTCGGAGACATCTCCAACTGATCGAAATCCATACATATGTTTTGCCCTAGAGTCTTTTGAATATTGGCATTTGGCCAACATAAACAGCTGTTAACCAAAAACAAGAATTTTTTAATTATGCCAAGTACAAATAATTTGGGACCACAAATCAGGCCAAAAAAGTATAGACAAAGTGTTTTTGAATTTAACACAATTAATTGCAAAGCGCAAAAAAAAAATTGTGAGTGGTTCTTGACTATTTTGACAAGTAGACAAGTTGGTCTTTTAAATGCCGATTTTTAAAATTGTAGTTTTTCTTAAATTTTATTTATAGCTTAAATACTTGGAAAAAATATTTATGTGCGCTGAATGAAGCTTGTCGTTTGCGAGATGTTATCAAGAAGTTGTTGAAATTTTGATTTAACGTATTTGGGAATCAACTCAGAAAACTTCTGCTTTCTCTTTGTTACATTCTGTGATACAAAGTGTCAAATTCCATGCGATCTTCCATGTTCATTGAGATCATCATTTTTGTATAATCTCAGTTTATAATCTTGAAATCATTGTCTTTAGCAAGATAGTATGAGAATATTTTTTAAGAGCTCAAATACAGTATCCACATCAATTTTTATTAACGAACTGAATGTTTTCAGTTTCTGCTATCATAAAAGATTTACCGCTTTCAGCTCGTTAATGTCTTCGTGTTTGATTCTTCTCAAACGCTTCTCTGCTCTATTTTCATTTGCCGTAGGATGAGTATTGCCGCTGTTTCTACGCATTTTAACAGAAAATGATATTCCAATCCAAAAATTTAAGATTTTTTATAATTTTTCTTTTGAAAAGAAGCATTACTGTGGAGATCTTGTTTGAGGTAGGTCATATATTCATGTACGGTATGACCATTATTTCCGCTGTTTCTTCTTATTCAAACAAAAAATGATTTTCCGATCCAAAAATATAAGATTGGTTATAATTATTCTTTCGAAAAGAGGCATGACTATCGACACCTATAAAGAACACTACTTTTCTGTGGTCAAGGAAAAGCCAAATCCCATTTTAAGCACTGTAATTTTCAGGACTGTTCATGTTTTATGCACATTTTGCTTAACTTATTTTTAGGACTTGTTCAATTATATCTAAGGAAAAAATCATTATTTCAAGAATACCCTTTTAACATTGGTTCAAGTGAAAAACTCTCCTTTAATTTCGGAAATTACGGGAAGCGACACGGGAAGCCACACTTTCATGGGATTCTAAGAATTTATGACGGAGAGTCATATTCTTTGAAAATCGCCACGGTGGTCATCTTATTATACATAGGAAAACTTCATGGTATTCTAAGAAATTGCGACAGAGAGTCATATTCTTTGAAACCCCCCCCCAGCGGTCGCCTTATTCGTTTGACCCAATGACCGTCAATGCCATATCGAGTCCAGAGCGAATGTCACTGCTACGCAGAACTAGTCGAACATTGGGCGTAGGAATGCATTTCCTTGCTTATAGTTATTTATTTACTTATTTGCGCGTCTATTTGTTTATCGTTAGTTGCGCAGATGGGATGAGCATTGGTAGTAGCTACAAATTTTTTGCATTGAGTAGGGTTGCCATTATGGTAATTGCTTTGCCCGATATGCATTGCACTGAATGACGTCTCAACACTTCCGTTTCCTGTTGCGCTTAACTGTGCCTGTACTTTTTGTCTTTGCACTGCCAACTTAAGTACTTGCAGCTTACTTTATTCCACCAACTTGACCTTGCCACAAAGCACTCTGTTTTTTTCCGTTGTATATGTGGTTTGACATTCCCAGCCGGCATTGAAAACGTGAAAACGTGCTTCCCGCAGCTACCACTCGAAAGTTAACAAAGTTTTATTAGATCTTTACGTGTTTGATTGAATCATATTGCATTGAATTTTTGCCCCGAACTAAAGTTGCACTTGCTTCAAGCACTCTATCGTTGTACACACATTGTATGCCACTTGTTGCATGTTTGAACTTGAACCCAGCATCATGTTCTCACCATGTGCCGCCACAGCATCGGAAATGCCTTAGCATTTGCCTTTTACAGTTTAAGCAGCAGTAAGAGGTTAAACATGCCACACAACTGGATTGACATGTGACAGTATCTGTTGGCCACATTTGTCTTAGATTACTTGGTTCATAAATATGTACTTGGTTTAAGACACAAAAAATGCTACTTAAGTAAGTGTAAATATACTCAACGTTATGGCAAAAAAATGAAGAGAAAAAAATTAAACAGATAAAGTTGTAAAGCAAGACGACCATTATTTTACTTGAGATTTGAAGATTCGAAGATTTACGGCCATGCATCATGAATCATTTCACACGAATTGCTGTGTTACACTTGGGTTCAATGTATTAGATATGGTTTGGGGCTTAAACAATACATTGACCATTAAGTTTAATGCACTCTTATCCTTCACTCAATAAAATTGGCATCAAATTGCTCAGAACTTTAGCTAATGCCAAAGCTGCTGCTACTGCTGAGGCTGGCTGCTGTCGGCACTCTATTTGAGGTAGGTCAGTTGACACTGGCAGATATTCTGGGCATCATGAAGAAGAACACTGCACAGCGGGATATTTGTTGCTACGTTCGCATGGAACTTTTCAAACGCATTTGACTTTGCTTGTGGTCTTTAGTCTTGAAAGTAAATCGCAATCGAAATATAAAATCCTACTTTGTGTTCAATTTTAGATTGCCTAACTTTTTTTTCGAAGAAGGCACTAGAAATCATCTATAAATGACAAGGCTTAGGGTCGAAAATGAACTCGCTCTACACTCTTATAACTTTCATTGTATATAATTATAACTAAATATTCATTCATAGCAAAATGAATGCAAAAATGAACACACGTGTGAATGAAAGGAATGAAGATTGATTGAATGAAAATGAATTAAAAATGAAAGAAACATTGAATGTTTAAATTTAGGTTCAACTATTGAAGGCATAAAAGAAATTATTTTGATTCGGTAAAATTATGGAAGCATTTTAAGTTATTACTAAAGTTTCCATATATGGCTTGTTGTCGGATACACCAATTTTGACCGCATTCAAAAAGGGATACAATTTCCATGTATTCCGATACGCTCAATACATAAATTTATTCACATTGAGTATTAAGGCCTGTCCGAAGAGTTGTTCTCCTATAGTTTATAGCCAAATCTGCTGTTTTCTCTTATTAATAGAGATTTACTCAGACAATTTAGGTTTTTTGTGCGCTATGACAGTGCTAAATGAATGCCTAAATTTTGTAAGAATAGCGAAATTTTAAAATATGGCACTTTGTAGTTCAATTGACAATTTGTAAATTTGAGAATGAGCTCTGAGAATTGCACTTGAATGTTTGAGAATATTCGCAGTCCAGCTTGGAAACAAAATTAAAAATATCTCTGCCACAATGATGAATTGCTCGCATAATAATCGATCTGCAGATTGTATCAGAATTAATATTTAAGCGAATATCTGAACGAAAACACTCGCGGAACTTTAGAACGGATAACTAAATGAATGGATGGCTGTAATAATGACTGAAAGGTTGAATGGTTGAATGATTGCATGAATAAACAAAGAAATGGACGAATTGCCGAATGGATGAATGAATAAATGAATAGATGAGTGGGTGTATTGTAAATGGATGCATCAATGAATAGAGTCATGAATGGTTGGAAAAATGAATAAATGAACTTGCGGAAAATTATTGAAAATTGCAATTTTTTATAATTTACGAACTTTACATATATTCACTTGACAGAGCCGGCATATTAATATTTAGGACAGTTGATTGTTGTGTTTTTTTTGGTCTAATACAAAATGACTGTCGAATACGCTCAGTTCGATCTATGCACATTATATTGCCACAACCAATTTTTTTTTGACTTATAAGTCGCAACCATTTTAAACACCAGTTGAAATAAGATCACCAAGAAAATGACCCAAAATTGTCTTTTTTAATTTGGTATAATTCATAGATTCCAAAATTGACATTCCGAACTGACTGTGGAATGCTGCAGTTCGTAATATAAAAAAAAAAAATGTTATATATTGTATTAAATGTTAAATTTTAAATCTCCGCACCTCAGGCATCGGTTCATGAAACATTATAATTCACTACAATATTTATTATTTACTTTTGAAAAGTCTTTCAGTCAAATTTTTACAGGGCTTCTTAATTAAAAATATTATGAGTGAATGCTTAGAAACTTCTTGTATAAAATAGAAGAACTTGCACTGACATCGAATTATATATTATTCTTCTAACGACTCAAATAATAATTACTGAATTTAATTTTTCAAAAACAAATTAGCAAAATCAGCGTTGTAGGATGAATGAAAATTAATGAATTGATTAATGAATGATTGATTAAGAAATAAATTATGAGTCAAGTGAAGCCTAGAGAAATTTGCTTAAATTAGAGCTTTGAGAGCTATACATTTATTTTTTAGACAAACTTGATAAAAAGTTTCACAAAAACACTGCACTTGTTTATAAGAAAGTGTGTTTAGAATCACAATAATCACCACTCGAAACTGCAGCATCCGAACTTTTTGCAATTTTTTTGGACTTACAGACCATTTCACTTTTGGAAAGTAGATTTAAAAAAGATTAGAAAATAAATATAGTTAAAAATCAAATTAAAAAACAATTTCCTCTTGTAAAACTTCAAGTAAGCTGCAGGAGAGTTTCTGGATAAAACAAGAGTTGCGCATTTTATTAATTCATAGCGTGCCTACTGCCTCTCTATTGGTTAGCATGATACAGCCGAACCTTTTTTTATATTAAAATAAAATTGAAGTATATGTTTTTAAGGTTAAATAGCAATAACTTTATTTTTTACTGTTTTATTCCGAACTTTGCTTTTAAAATAATTTTACACTTGAATTCTAGATGTTCTTTTTATATTTTTGAAATATTTTTGCTTGCCTAAATAGAAACGGCTTTCAAGTTCATTTGTTTTATAATTTCAATATAAATCTTTTTTTAACTCAACTCTTATTTTCATAAATTGCTTCGTTGATTGTGCTGTACTGTGTAGTTTCTATTGTCATAATGCGAGCACTCAACTCTGAACCCATATAAATAATACCAAATAAACATAAATAATGCTACCATAAATATATAACCAAATATGAAACTAAAATACAATATCATGAATGATGAGTATCCGATGTGAATCCCATTTTGTCTATTGAACTTTTATGCTTGACCTTTCCATTACAACGCTAAAAGCTTTTGCCGGCAGCTGTCAAATAAAAATATATACAATTCTTTCATATCCTTGTCTAAAAAAAAAAATATAGATAAAAGGTGATGAACGACCAAATTGCCTTGTTGTAATATTCAGGGTCATAGTAAAAATACGAAAGTGTATATATTTAAATGAATTGCAATATGGCAGAACAAGCAGGCACAGAACCACAACTAGTTGATGCTCGGAAAAACTGCTCAAAAATGTCGTGACAAAATAATTTAAACATGTCTCTTTGTATGTACGACAATTGTTAGGATTTTGTATGCCAATCAAAATAGAATCTTTCATGTTTATTAAGTAAATATAGGAAATTGTTTTAATATGCAAAATGTATCTGTGTCTATGTTTGTTAAAATCACGGCACATTGTATACAATATCTTTAAATAGACAAACTATGATACCAGAGATTAAAGCTAAGATAACATTTATAATAATAACATGCGGCACGTTTTTATTTGGTATTAGACGAGTCTAGTTTACTCTGTAAATTCGGTTAATACACTATGCCTAAATGTAGCACAGATTTCATGACTTTAATGCGCTTTGAAATTATAACTAATTTTTATAACAATTAGTTTATATTATAGTATTAATTAAATTATCTTTCAAAAATAAATTTTTGGAAGTATATAAATATTTACCTACCTCTAGAAAGCTGTTTGTAAAAGCCTATCCCACATCGGATGTAGTTTATCTAATGCTAATTTTTCACCGTTTCCAAAAGTAATTGAATAACTAAAAGGGTTATGGTTGTTTCTCTCTATATCTAGTAATCTAATCCAACTTAATGTTGGAATTCCAAAAATCCAATTTAAAACACTAAATATATTTAAAATTATTTGCGAATAAATTTCTTTAAAACACAGACGCAGCCGATCTTAGTCCGTGGTGTTATCTCTCTTTCATAATAATTTTGAATCCTGATGATATCTAGCAGCTAGTTGTGCATGCCAAAAAGCCTGTTTTGTTATCGATAAATTATTATGTGCTGAAGACTTCAGCTGTTTATCAAGCGTTTATCGCTACATTTTGTTCTTCGCGTGTAATCAGCGTACAGTAGTCCGGAAGCTGGAAAAACTGAAAAATCACGTCTGCTACAACAATTTCTTAATTCTCATAAATCAAATTCTGAGAAATTTTCAGGCTGCGCAATGTGTTTTTAAAATTGTATTTTGTTGACAGTGCAATATTGACTTTTCTTAAATCGATAACTTCCAAGTTTTGTTGTAATAAAACGTTAAAAGATTACCTTTTTACTAGTTTTTGGAAACTGCATGGTGTAGATTTCAAGGGGAGGTCATGATTTAACTAGGATTGTCGCGCCACTAATAATAATAAAGATAGTTTTTGAAAACACAGTCGTACACATTTATTATCGAGCTTAAAAGACCTTATATTTGCTTTCAATAACTACTTCACTTACGAATCTAAGCATCAGATTTTGAAGAACGCATCTAGGGAATCTGTAGAGGTATGCTTGCATATTTAAAAATGCCTCTTTTTTCTTTGATTCTGATATTTTAACTGTATTTGTAGCTCTGAAATTTTTCATCGACATATTGATTTTTGCAACGCCTTTGTGGCACCCGTGGCACTGTGCGTCATACGACGACCCCACACAATGTAACCGCAATTCTACCGATCTACAACCTGCCCGATAAACAGCAATGCTGTACAACACATTTTATAGTATGTGCATTGCAATAATTGATAAAAATTTGTAATAATTATATTTTTTTTTTGGCTAATTCAAATCGCAAATTGCACGCACTTCTGAAAACGTTTTATTATATGGCCCGTGTCCTGAATGAAAATTCTATCATGTTCAAAGCAACATTTTCATTTTCAATCGAATAAGCAAAGTTGTGGAAATTTCCATCTAGCAGGTATAAAGGTATGGGAACAATACGTTAATTGCGTCTTCCAAAAATACCGCTTCACACAAAAACAAACACAACTGAAAAATTCGGGCTTATTTTTAAATTTAATAAAAAAAAATTTTTGCTAACATTTTTTTCCTCTCGTGTGACTTTGATGCAGCGTACTGGGCCGACGAACTCTAAAAAAAATGTTTTGGTATTGTCGATTTCAACTCACTATTTTTACCTTTTGGGTATAAAGCTGAATAAGCTACTGAAAATTGCCGCCAGCGAATTTTGAAAAGTGATGATGCATGAGTTCGGTGGAGAATAAAAAAAAAAGAATTATGTACTTATTACTAAGTTTTTAACTAAGGGAGTTTTTCTCATCAGGCCGCACACTCTATGTCTACGCACGCCATATACCCCTTTCGCACGATTGATAGTGTATCTTATTGGACTGCATCTAGTGCAAGATTTTTTGTGCTAAATAAACATCAAGTAAATATAAACAATGCTGTGCAAACTGTCATGCGATTTCAAAGATCAACAACGACTTTAGATAATTTATGCTTTATGACAGACACGGGTAACAACAATTTATGATCTAAAATTTAATGTTAAATCTGTGCAAACAGTTGCAATTGTGCGGAAGTTCCAGTTCACAATTTAGTTGCTTTGGGTTGAAGGTTGTTATTTTATTTTATTGTAGATACTTCGAGCTGCGATTTAAGGTTACGCGCTATAAAAAGCATTGCATACTTCGGGGCGCTGAGAAGTTTAGCATTGAAATTAAATGTGCTTCTCATGTTTGTTTGGTCCGCCACTAGCTGGACTCTGGATTTTTATAGCTCAATTAAGTTTATCCTGCTGCCAGTCAATGACATGTTTGGCTTAAACAAAGACTGCGTGTAGCTACGACTATGCATGGATGCATGTATTATATTTGGCCAACATTTATATCAATTTACTTTTTGTGATTTCAATGACGTCTGCAATGTCGTCAAACGGAGTCAGCTATTAACATAAAAAGGACACACACTACCTATATAAGTATAATAATAGGTAAAGCTCTACCTCTAAATGAGTATTAAACTCAGTGCATCGATGGCTTTGGTTTTACATTGACTTGCAAATGCACATGCAAATACTAAGGTTAAACCAGGCAGCTGTGCAAGGACATGGGTTCAATAACCAGGCGCAACAACACAACAGTGCCAAAGGTCAGCCATGTCCATAGACGTCAGCATGTTGAAGGCAAGGTTGAAAATGTTTAAACTTTTTAGCGCTTTAAAACGGTTTATTTGCAGGCAATGCACGTCAGCTTGGCCAAGGTGTTCAAGGAACTTGTTTACCTGTCTGTGTGTGTACACGCAATACACTTTTAGGGTTCTATTAACTTGGGCATGTGTTTTTTACGTAAAGTTATTCTATTGAGAGTAACTCATAATGATGGAATATCACTTTTAGGATTTTTGCTACACGTTTAGTTTAGTTCATATCTTCTTAAAAAAATTACTCAAAGTTGGTCTACAAATTATTCAAACCGACTAATTAAATCCTTTATGTTTACGTTATCTTGGATAAGTATATAATATTTATATATATTTATAGCTTATAGGTCTGTTCAGGAAATTTCTGGTAAATAAAAAGCTATAAAGAAAGTCTAAAATCGTTAGAATATAAGTTTTATCTTCAAATAAAGTCTTAAATGGGCACTCAATTTGTTAAATAAGTTTATAAAAATTAATTTTGAAAATAATTTATATAGATTTAAATAATTGACAAAATATCCATATACTTTTTGATATGCAGACTTTTTAGTATTAAGAACAAAATTTTTTAAAAATCGAAAATAAGCAAATTCAAGTTTTTTTTCATAATAAACTAGCGGCTTCCTAATCGCTTTACTCTCCCACCTCCAGCCTTCCTCCGATCGCCTCGCTCTCCAACCTACAGCCTTCATCCGATCCTATCGCGTTTATAGATTGTTTAATTTGGGAATTGGGAACTTCAAAAAAAACCTTATTCCCATTTCCATACCACTCTCTTCCCATGGTAGTTTTGAGCGGATGTATTGTCTTTAACTTGTTTGCCGGGCTATAAATCTTATGGAGAGGGGAATCGTCAATAGCCTCGATCACATTGCGGCTGCAGCAACAAACAGAAGATTGGGATGTGGTATTTTTCTATTTGATTAATTTAGTTGTATTATTTTTTTTTTATTTAAAAAATATTAATACTACAAGACATTTAGTGAGAGAATATTGCATTGTATCGCTGGCGGATATAAACGCATTTAGAATATCCGAGAGTAAAATTCTTAACATTATCTTTGGTCCTATTAGAATTGGGTATGACTATGTCTTTCGAATAAGACGTATGTCATTTGCTTTGACTTGGCCATCGTTTGTGTGGACTAAGATGCTTCAGCAAAGAAGGTGTTCCAAAGGAAAGATTAAGTGGAGCAGGACCTATCTTGCTTAAAATGACTAACTGGAAATGGCGTGCGCTTGGCGAAAGCTCGTGAAATGTGCCAACTAAAGGAGAAAGAAGATAGTTATAGCTGAGTGATATCTCACAGAGAAATCCTCATTCTGACAAGGGCATTGCACTCTGTGAGGATGTGCTGTGACGCAGGCTCTACAGCCTACAGTTGTTCCACGCGAAAGCCAATAAAGGATGATGAAAGTGTCGACCTAGACTTCAATGGAAAGACCAAGTGAAGGAACAGCTAGCTGCCCTGCAGAAGGCGCGTGTAAAAGCGGCGTGAACGGTTGACGTTGACAAATGTGAAGGGTATACAGAGTTCGACGCGTGACAGTTAATCCGTTTCGTTTGTTTGATTGCAGCGTTTGTACCTGCCATAAGGAACATGTACGTGCTTGTATTTATTGCGTTTTGCTTTAGCGAACTTCAGTTAGTTGCTGCTCCACTTTTGCTCTGCGCTAAAAATAATACCAAGGACTATCTGCAGAGCATTGTAAGGTTAGAGCTGGTTCTAAAATTAGCAAGTGAAAATTACTTAAAACTGGGTCGTCAAAAATATAAAAAAAGTATGCAACATTTTATGAAAAAAAAAAAACAAACTCCAAATGGTGTGCCGCTGTTCGCGTGTGTGTACTTTTGTGTGAGTGCCCAAGTGAGTGTGTGCATGTGTTTTGTAATCGTTTTTAAGAGTGTGCACGTGCATGTGAGTCGAATAAATCCCGTGGATGGGCCACGTGTGCTCCTTATTGTTGTTGATTTTTTTCGCCTACCTTGTAAGGATTTCTTAAGAAATGCGCGTGTTTTTAGGAGCTGCTTTACTTAGCTTATTAGCTGTGCAAATCGATTACAGAAGATGGATTTCAAGGGGTTCTCTATGGTACGGCTGCGTTGTGCGACATTGTTGCTACTTTAATAGATTTATTTTTATGCGAAAATATTAGAAAGTATAAATATTATGAAACCTGTGCTCAATTTTTTTGTTTTTCTTGTGTGTATTTTTTTGTAAAGAGTTGTCATATCGTGTTCACTTAAGCTTTGCTTTGCGTGTGTCTAATCTGATGGCTTATTTTACATTTTTAATTGGCATTGTTGACATTACACAAAAACATGCGCGTAACCGGAGGGAATTTTGAAATTACTACTAATTTAAGGCATGATTTCTAATGACCTTATAAAATAAAATAAAATAAAATAAAATAAAATAAAATAAAATAAAATAAAATAAAATAAAATAAAATAAAATAAAATAAAATAAAATAAAATAAAATAAAATAAAATAAAATAAAATAAAATAAAATAAAATAAAATAAAATAAAATAAAATAAAATAAAATAAAAATAAAATAAAATGAGTATTTATTGTTAGTTGTTTTTCAAAACATTCTTTCAAGGTAATGAAAATGTAATTCACCTACAAGTAACTATATCGAAAGTTTTGATTTTTTTATAATTTGAGAGTATATTATTATTTGGAATGCAAATGGCAGAGTTATTGTGCTTCAACCAAGACCAGTTATAATGAGCAGTTGTAAATTTAAAAACTTTTAGTATTTTTTAAGGTTTTATAAATTAAAAATAGTAAGTTGTCCAAAAGCAAATTATTAGAAGACACTTAGACTTTATAGTTGTGATTGCTGTTAGCGCCATCTGAAAAAAATAATTAAATTTGTTCCCCATAACTATGATCATCGCTCTAAAGGCAAAGTTTACAGATATTTCTATTAATGTCTATACAAATGGAACTGGTACCTAATTATTGTTTATTGTTTATTATTTATTTATTATTTAATATTAATTTAGGGGTGCAACTAACTTCAGTTTAAAGATTAAACAATTTTAAAATTAAGGAATGTTAAATAATAATTATAACACTAATTTGTATGCATCTTCTCAGATTTGGGCCTGGCAATCAAAGTTTTTACTTGGATTTACAATGGAAAGGATAAAAACAGGATTAAAGTCTTTATACTTTGTCATTAGTTAAAAATGCTCGATTTGGCGAATCAAGATAAGTAAAGATAAACAAAGATATAGATTGAAAAGACCGTTTGTAGCATAGGCAGTCGTAGAGGTTATTATGATTTGCGCATAAGAGATAAGGATCGTGATAATAAGATCTACTAAATGTGAATGCTAGAGGTCGATATGTTCTACATATGTTCTACGATCATTTAAAGAAGGTAATTTTATAAAGCGAAGTCTACAACAATAGGACGAGATTTAAACGAGAATTTAAACCCCGAAGAGCAAATATTCAATATTGTTTTTGAATAAACTCAATCAGCTCTTGGTGGTGATTATAGCCTAATTCGTGTCTTTACAACACACGCTCACAACACTTGTTTACCAATTTAGGGTAAAATAATAAACAGCGACCTCAAGAACTCATATATGTAAATATTGGTATGTCGTAACTTGAATTATTGTTTTCAAACCATTTTTTACGGTTTCAGTTTTAGTACGGTTTCATAATAAGTCATGAAGGAAATCAATTTTTGCTTATTCTTGTTATTTATTGCCATTTTGTAATTTTAACTTAAAAAAATTCTTATTCACAACCCCGAAAATATATAAAAAATTGAAATATTTGTCTTGAAGCAGTCAGCTAAGTAACGCTATTTTCAAATTAAAAAAGGCATATAATTTGTTAAAATAATTTTGCGAAATTATTGCAAATTTGAGTATCATAACATCTACATAACTTATAGCTACTCAATTTTGAAATACCAAAAAAATATCTTTTAAAAGTAGCTAATCGAACCAAATATTGAGCCAAAAATACTTGACTTACCTTAAAAATGAAAAGGAATTCTCTATGCTCGATTTCATGAATTTTGTCTCTTTACGTTTTAAAATTTAATAATTTCTAAAAAACCATTCCGCTGATTCTTAACACAATTTATTGCTCTCCCAAAACCATTCCGACTTAAGTTCACTGAACAATGTTTTATGCTTTGCAAAAAATTCCCCAAACCCCCAAAAAGTATCCACCCCTGCACTATATACATATAGTAAGTACGCAAGTACTCTGTAAGCTGTACTTATGTGGATATATCATATGATTTAGTTGTTCTATGTCTTGGGCACTTGAAACTGGTTTGCATTGAGAACCCGCCAACGCAGACATCTATTTTACTTACACTGTTTACTTTGCTTAAATCTCAAGATATACAAATACTTGATAAATATATAAAACAATTACGAATATAATTCTTTTATAGCAATTAGCGCAGCAGGGCAAGCGCCTCTATAACATACTACATATACATGCCCCAGTACCCCCATAGATACTCGATTCATAGTCTTTCACATGCCCGCATGCTGGGTCCAACAACAACAACAACAACAACTCAAGACTCATGGGTAATTTTATATGCAATATTTTTATTTTGATATGAACATTTTCAATTGACGTCAGCCCAGTGCATTTAATGGCAAGGAACGCAACACAAAGTTTTAAATTCCCAAGCCCATTCATATGTTTCGAAAAATTTTTATAACAAAAATAATTAACAAAATAAAATATTCATATATTAATCGTGTAATATTCTTGTTTTTGGAAATTTTTTGCAAAATTTCTTTAGAAGAGACAAATTGTTTGAATAAAAAAGCTTAAACATAACTTGTGCTGTATTACACTGTTTGACAGAATTGAAGATTATGTTGATAATTTTTAGTTGAGCTTGTACGAAATCTTCCAAAAATTCAAGAAAACCTTTTTTTTTTAAAGATTTTTAGTACATTTAAACTGAACTTGCTGGCGAAATATGCGGTTAAAGAAATTGAGTTCCTACAGATTATCCGGCATAAGGGCTACTTAAAAGAAAGACGTTATATGTTTTCATTTAAACTTTCAAAGAATCTATTTTTCTGGAAAAAAATTCGTTTGACTAAGTTTAGAAAACATTTAATCAAAAATTTAAGCAACAGACTTCTAAAAAACTCAAAATTAAACTATCGCAAATTCTATTTCTGGTTAAGGCTCTAAGTTTAGAAGATATGGCTTCTATCAAGAGTTTAGGAAAAAATCAGTTTTCTATGACTTGCAAAAAATTGAAAATTAAATAATTTTCTTTTGGAAAAACACAGCTTTGGGCTAAGTTATCAATTTATAAATATTTTAATCTGTTTGTATTCATAAATCTTCATTAAGTCGTTTGACAGTGTGCTTAAATTAAGTTATCTTTATGTTTGTTATTTGTTCTATTAAAGAGACATAAAAACTAATAGAACCATAGTTGAGTGGCGATTATACTCGTCAGCGTTTCTGCGCTGGGATTCTTTGAAGATTATAAAGGGTAAATTTTTAAGAGCTGGATTTTCTAGAAAATCATAAGATCTGGCCTAAATGTTTAAAGTTGTGTCACAATCTTGTTAAAACCATGTTGGATATGTCGAGCATTTTTATTATGGGCAAGAAAAGTTTATAATCATAGTTCGGTACCGCTCTGGCATTACCAATATCTTTCCGCCCTTTGCACAACATAGCATAGTTTTTTGTATTGTAGACAGTTCTTGCCAATTTCTTTCTATTAGAAATTAAATTGCGATAAGTGACGAAGAGGACAATCTATACTTGCTTTATCGATCTAAGATTTTGGTAGGAATATAAGCTAGAGAAATATTTCCCTTTCTAATTTTTCAAATGCTATTATGTTAAGAAATCCAATCAAAATCCAGACCGTAAAACGCGTAAAATTCACGAACTAGCAGCTTTATATTCTCGACGCCATTGTGTCAGGCCAATAAGGAAGCCGCAAGGCAAAACTATTTCTGTAATTCCAATTTTACGTTCAGAAATCAGCTCAAAATGAAAATCAGAGTGTCAAAAAATAAGTCAACTAGTGTTATTCATTAAAAATGACTTTAACTTTTCAATCAAATTACTTTATTGTAAATACTCTGAATGATTTAATGAAATAGGCATAACGCTATTTTTTGTAACCTTTCAGACTGCACATTATATGTAAATTTGATTATTAGTTTTCAAAATTGCTTGCAAATTGTTTAAACAAAGCAAAACGACATGAGTCACAATTGCGCTTTGATTGTTGTTATTCTAGTTGCCATGCAATTGATAAATTGCAAAAAAAAAACTTAAAACAATATATCTACAAATTATGCATTCGGCAGTTTTCGAGTATCTCATATTATTTAAAGGCAAGTAAGCAACAAAGTTTTACAATTTCTATTGTAAAATTTTAATTATCCAGACATCGTTAAATGTTTAGATACATGAGGAGGGAGGAATGCAAACAAAATAATAATTAAAAATACTTGTTTAAATTTTCTTTCACTATAAAGTTTTAGTCTACTACGAATTACTTAAATTACTTGCTAATGGTTAATTGTTAATAAAAATTAGTTTTATGCAACAATTATCTAGCAAGAAGTAAAAAAGAAGTGAAGTACAACAAAAAAAATTCATTTTTAAATACAAAATAATTAAAACAAACAAATTGAAATAAAGACAAACATTTTGTAAAGAATTATTTTAATATAATAATTCTATAATTTGCAAGGTTAAAAAAAATGTTTTTTGTTTTTGTTTTTTTTTGCTCCAAACTAAAATTGTGTTTTGAAAAATATATAAAATATAAAAAATATTTTTCCCAAAAAATGTTTACATTTTTTTTGTATTATTAAATTATTTTATTTTTTTTTAATTTTAGTGAAATTTTATAATATATTAAAAAATATTAAATGGAGCTATTTTAATTTTAAAAAATTTTGTGGCTTTAAAGATTTTTTTACATTGCTGGCATTGGTGAAAAAGGACAAGCATTTTGTGAAGAAATTTTTAAATTTAATTCAATAATATAATTTGCAGGATTAAAAACAATTTTTTTTTCATATTTTATTAAAAAATTGTATTGAAATTTTGTGCAAAAATGATTTTAAAATTTTTAAAAAATAATTTTCATTAATTAATTTTTTTTTATTACTTTCTGGCTTTAAAGACTAGCTGACTCATGACAAAAATTTTATAACGATTGTTTTTAATTTAATTCAATGAAATTATTTTATTTGTTAAACTATTTTCCCTTAAACAGATTTTGGCCATGGAAATAAATTAAATGAACAAATATTTGATATTTTAGCAAATAAAAAGGACTAAAAATGATTTTTGTATTAAAAAGTTGTATTGAAATATTATTGAAAAACATTTTTTTAATAATAAAAATAATAAAATAAAAGATTTTTATATTAAAAAGTTGTATTGAAATATTATGCAAAAACATTTTTTTTAATAATAAAAATAATCACATAAAAGATTTTTTTAATTAAAAATAAAATTTCAATTAAATATTTTTAATAAAAAATTTTTTTGCAAGAATTTTTTTTTGTAATAAAAATAAAATTTTTTTAAAATTATTTTGTAGCGTTTAGCCTTCACAAAGGATCGTCAATTTAACTTCATTATTTTATTACTTTGTTGTATTATTTTGTGGTAAAATTTGATAAGTAATTCAAAACAAAAAAAAAATGTAAGCAAAAAAATGCGTAAAATTTAGATATACGAACATGTTTCAAAAAGAATTAAATGCAATAACATAACATTCAATATATAAAGCTTTTAAAATTGTAAATACAATTATTATAAGTTTTTCAAGTGAAGAATATTCAAAGTTAGAAAAGCTTTTTACAAAATTAGAAATATTTTTTTTTTGTAAAGAAATAAAATAGATTTTTAGACTAATTTTTGTTAATGTTACTTTTAATATTTTATGTTTTATTAAGGGTCTAAACTATTTTAGGCTCGTTTACCCAATATATTTTTTTGTTAAATTAGTTAAAGCTTTTATTTAAAATTTGTATTTTTATAAAATGTTTAAAAAAACATTTTTTTTTATTTAAAAATTTTTGTAAATTATTTTTTACTTTATTAAAATTTTTTGTAAATTATTTTTTTTTTCATTAAAAAAAATTTGTAAATTACTTTTTTATTTTATTAAAAAAATGTTGAAATTTTATTTTTATATTCGGAATTGAATTCTATGCAGCTAATAATTTAAAAAAATAGCCTCAGCTTGCGAATTACTATTATGCTGATACAGTACAGTAAAATTATTGTAATAAATTTTTCAATTTTTTGTAAAATAAATTTTGAAGACTAACGATACTTTGATAGTGAAGTGAGTTGCAGAGTACTTTGGTTTCAAAAAAGTTATCAAAATTATGTTTGCCTTTGATTTGCTCTAAGTAAAAATTTATCAAAAGTCAAACCAAAAATAAATTTATTAAGAAACTACACTCTCTATGCATTTGAACCCCATATATATACTCGATTCTATTACTAAAAATAAGCAAACTTGACGAATAGGTGACGCCTTGTTTATTATTTAAATCAATGACTTTGTATTCTATGGAAACAATTAACAAAGTCTAAAAACTAACTGTGGGCACATCATGTAAATAATGTAAAGAAAATGCATATTATATAGAGTCGTTCGTACATAGATACATACATACGACTCATACATATTGACGCATTAAATTAAATTGCGTAGCCGCCGTGTTGTGCATGTGTGGGCGACCATAGGCGATTAATGAGCGAATTTTACATATAAACAGCAGGCAGCTGTCGTCTATGTGGCCAATACACCCCCGGGCCACACCCTCTGGTTATGGCCAATTTACGAGCCACATATTATCTGCTTCGGAAGTTGACAGCTCACTGTCTAATTGTTATCACTTTATATGGGCTACACTATAAATTAATAATTGGAGCTCATGCGAATATTGTAACTTTTGAGAGATTTTTGATTTTTGAAGCATTGACAAGTTGATAAATTTATGGTATTGTCTAATTGATTGATTTTCTAAGGTAATTTTTGTGTCATCAAAGCTTGATGATGATGACGCGAATGGAAAGTTTGGCTGAAAATGAATTGTCACATGTTTTATGTCAGTTGAGAAAATTATGATTTGTGCTTTTAACTAAATGATTAGAGGATAAGTTATGGAATGACAGACTACAAAAATGTGTTTACCGGAAACCCAATCCCAAAAGTAACATCTCAATTCCTAAAAATATCTGAGTCTAGCATCATTTCTTTTTGCTAATATGTTGGTACAGTGTATTTAATATGCGGTTTTGCTCGACCTCTTTGCTATTTTTTGCAATACTTATTACTTTATTAAAATATTTTTATAAACGAAAGATAAATTTGGTTATAGTTCGAGGAGTAAAATCAGCTTGATAAACTTGATTTTCACCTGAACTTTCAATTTCCATATGTTTTAATGCAGCAGTTGGTACAAAGGGTCAACACCGAAATACTATTCGATTTATGGCCAATCCAATTCCGTCAAACATCAAAGTATTCGAATTAACTTCAAAAACCTTGCGCAAAAATCGTTGCATACTTATTGGGTGTGTTGTGTGTAATTTCATTGCCAGCAGGTTAGCTGCTTGTACTAACTTAGGCAGTTACTACATAATTATTGTGACTTCTAATCTGAAAGGATGGATTTGCAGCTCATTAATATTTATACAATTTATATGCTTCCAAGAAGCGGCAACAGCAGCCAACAACAACAACAGCAACAGCTACAAAGACAAACAGCATCCCAGTCAATGAAAGCCAAGTTGTTGTTGGCCAAAAGCAACAAGTGACGGCAATGCTTTGGACAGGCCAAATAGAGTAAAACTGCTGAAAAGCCCCTAAAACAAATAATGTTCAACAGGTAACAAGTTGCCCAGGTAGAAGTTGTTGTTGGTGCTGGCGGCTGCCAAGCCAAACGAGTGCGCAAAACGAAGCCAAAACGCGACACACGACTGTGACGTAGTCGCTGTCGACGCGACGCTTATGCCAAAGTCGACGTCGACGCAGCTGCTATTGGTCTGGTTCAAAAAGCTACCGGTCGTGATTTTCATACACATTACACTTGATAAAGTAGGGTATATGAAGTTAGTGGCATGAAATGTAACACAATGACACGTGTTGTAACAGAAGTCGGAAAGTACTCGAAGTTTCGGGTCAAATATGAGCAAAATTATACTTAAAATTTTAGAAGACTTGATTTTTATATCAAGTTGAAAAAGCAAATAATTTTGTATCTATAAATTCATGAGGTGAATGAACGAATCTTGTGTTTTTTTCCTTTCCTAAAAATGAATTTGCAATGAAATTTACTTTTTTACGAACTGCTCGGAATTCTATTTTTGTTTCATTATGAAAAACCTAGTTTTTACCAAAATCAAGCAGAAGTTTAATTTGCAAATTTCCAAGAGTTTCCCATAACTACACGTCGACTCATATAGTTGTGTTTTAAAAAGTATTTGTTGAGTTTTTAGTTACAAAGAAAAACGCATAATGAAATACAACCTTTCTTCAGCAAACGTGAAATAAACTGCTCAACGAACTCGTTTCTTAATGGCCCATTGTTTTGCGTGCTGTCTGGGATGTAGCATGCAGTGCTTATGTCAACATTGCTTGGTTGCTTTTCCGTCCAAATATTACCCTGTTTACTTTTAGAAATGAGATGTTAGTTTAAAAGTTGATTCATTGTTAAAGTATAAGCCAAACTTAGCAGATTGACAGTAGCACTAGGCACGCCTGAATTGCGTGAACATACTACAGTGTTACCAAAAACTCCATTGCTAAAAATTCACCCTTTATAACTAGTCTCTGTGTACCTGCATTTTGTCGCAACCTTTTGAAACTATCTTTTATTCTAAAGTTCCTATCTTGTATTGGGGTATAATCGTCGCCGCTGTAAAGTATGTATAAAATGTAGGTTCTATATCTACAATGCATTCGAAAATTAGTAAAATAATAGTTATTTTTTAAAAATTGCTCAATGAAGTTGTTTTGTGAGAAAGAGAGAAAATGTCTAGTGGTCTACATTTAGAAAAAAGTTAAAACAAAGCTTTTAATGTAGTTCTTATGTGTGATATGTTTCAATATATTTAAATTTTTTAGAAATTGAATTTTCAGTCTAATTATGAAGTCAGTAATTTGAGAAATCAAACTTAACTTTGATAATTAAATGATACTGACCTTCGGTTCCCAATTGTCAATACATAACTTCAACAAAAAACAAAACAAAATAATTAAAAATTTAATTTCAGACATCTTTAGAATATGAAGTTAAGACGATTTTCTTAAATTGCACAAGATTATAAACTTATAGCCGTAAAAATAAGTTGCTTCAATGGGAATTCAAACGTACTAGAAGCTTTAAAAGCGTTTTTCTCGAAACGTTGTTTTGGTAACTATATTTTGGAACGAATTACTAAAAAATTATAGGGTAACATACATTGCTGTATCATGTATCAATTATAATTCTAAATTTAAAAAAAAATCATGTGTACAAAAAATAGACATTTTCAAATAATTTACAAATTTCAAAACTATTAAATAATTTTAGTTTAAATGATACAATTGGCTTACACATAAATTTCATTGAGTCTATCTTCGAAGTAGTACATTAAATACAAACCCATAGAAAATTGTTGCAAAAGACAAGACAGTGTATCTTCAAGTCGTTCTTGCCTAACTTTAGTTTCATTTGTTTGGTTTTGCTTTATTTGTATTTGTTTGTTGTAGCTGTAGCGTCGGCAGCGTTCTTTGGATAATAAAACCGGCAACGCGCACTCAAGCAGCAAGTTAATTTGCAAAAGTTGCTCGCACGTTGTGGTACCTGGAGAAAAATAATATTAAAAAAAAAAAAAAAAATAAAATCATAACAAACCCTCCGCAACGTGGAACCCAAAGCAGAGTCACTGTAACTGCTTTCAATCCAAAGCCAGAACGCGCGTGCGTGCTCTTTTGTATCTCAGTGTCCAGACAGACACACTTAGCCAAAACAAACGCCAACAATATCGAGAATCACATCGCCATAGCCATCGGCTGCGTCATCGGCAGCGTCATCGGCATCGCCATTGGCATCGACATCGAGCCAGACATCGGCATCTCGGCATTTGTGTTCAACAGTCTTCGTCTCGTATCGTAACCAGTAAGTCATTTTTTCGAAAACGTTACGGCGCGCCAAGCATCTTGCTTTGAAATAATATTTTTCATATATTATTTAAGTATCTGGAAAACTGCGTTGGCAAATTGTCGCGTTATAATATATTATATTGCGTTTAAAAAGTTCTTGAAAAGCGCGTTCTTGGCAGCTAAAATCAATCAAACAAATTTAGTGAAAAATCATAAATTTTTGAAAAAAAAAAGTAGCGTCAACTGGCAATTGTTGTGTGCAAAAATCTTACGTCTGTGCATTGTAATACAAATTTACTTGGCCCAAAGTGAAAACTAAAGCCAAATTAATGTTATAACAAAAAAAAAAAGTTATTAATTTATGCTAAAACGCGCCACATACATGATCCATCTCTCGTATATGGTCAGAGTTATTTGAACGAGATTTTTGTTTTGTGTTTCAGCAAAATTTCATTTCATTTGCATAAAATGTAAGCTCTTGTGTTTTCTGATATTTACTATATACTATATACAACTTGTATCTACTTTGTATATACATTAACGAAATATGAAAGATTTTCAAACAAAAATAAACAATTTTTGTTATATTTGTTTTTTTTTTATGTGCAAATTTATAAACAATGCAAATGATGCCAAGAAAAATTTATTATTGCACGCTTCAATTCTCTGCATACAATACAAAAAATTGTTTTAATTAAATCATTAAATTAGGCAAGTAATCTAATAATCTGTTTAAACCAATAACTAATAGTTCATAAATTAGTGCTCAAAAAAGTTGAAAGTTAAACGAATTAATTTCGTTTGTATATAATTATTAATTTGCTTGATTTAAAATGTGCAAAGTAAAATCGCAGCATATTTCAAGTTCAAAATTGGTAATAATGCCAAGTATTTCAGCCGGTTAGCCCAAAGAAGTATTTTGTCTTAAGTGAATTTTAATTCGATAATCGATTTTCGTTTTTTCGAGATTAAATAATGTTTATCGTTTTATCCAGCCTTATTTGTATTAATTCTGCTACCTGTGGTTTTATTTATTCGCAATATACGGCTGTAATTATAGCGAAATATATTTATTTATTGTGTTTGAGGTGTAGCTGGGTAAATCTGCTAAAGAAGTAATTTTCTGTTAATCGTGTTTCGAAATGCATACTATTTTTCCAATTTTATACTGCAGAATTGTAGCTGGCATAGCTTTGATTTATTATACCAAATTAATTTTAAATATATTTTTTAACTTCCGGTCAAGTGAGATTTTCGGCTCATTTTCGAAAATTTGTTGTATGATAAACGTTTTAAATATACTTGAAGACATTTTCGTTTTTAGATATTTGTATAATTGAAGAACGAAGCAGAAACTGCCAACAAATATTAACAAAAAGCATATAAGCCATGTCAATCCAGTTGTTTCAAAAATGTCTTATTCTTAGTATTCCTTAAACAACACTAACACTGGTGTAGCATTTTAGATTTGAAACTAAATTTTTTCGCTGAAAAATATTTAAAAAACAATCATGAAATGCAATATTATTTTTTACTAAAAAACTGAAATTACATTTCGTGAAGAATTGAAAATTTTTATTTTTTTGAAACCGATAATAAACCAAATTCATTCCATGCTTTTCCCCCATAACAAATATTTTAGGTTTTAGTGTTTAATATTAATATATAAATAAATATACAACCTTAATCAATACTTTAAATAAAATAATAAAAAACATAATAATATTTAAAAAATTTAGAAATTTGTAATTAAATTAAAAAAAAATTTATTGTTTAGGAAAAAAAATAACAATTAAATTTAAATAAATAAATTTATTTAATATACTTTAAAATAGTGTTATCTTAGAAACATTCGTATTCTTTTGAGATTAAAGAGAATAATTATGAAAAAATGAAATTAAAATAAAAAGTAATTTAATTTAAAAAAATGTGTACTGAAAATATTTAAGAAAATATTAAAAAAAGTTCGCTTCACATTAATAATCATCAGTCATTGTTCAGTTGAAAGGGTATAATTAAAAAAAAATAAATAAAAATATGCAATTAAAATTAAAAAATGTTTACTTAAATCAAAAATCATAAATCTCCTCATAATTAAGATTAAAGAGAATAATTAAAAAATTTCAGCAAGATATTAAAGTAAAATTTTATTAAAAAAAGAACTTAAAAATAAAATTAATTTTATTTTACGACATTTCTGTTAAATATTGTGACTCAAATATGCACACGTCTGACAGTTTTAAAAACAGATTTTTTTTATTAAATAATTGAAAACTGTATCTAAAAAAGATAATTTAATAGAAGTTCCCTTATATGAAGGGATTCAATATGCTTTTAACTTTGATAGCGTTTTTTTGTTTTTTCGAACATAACTTCATGATTTCTCAATGGGTGAGTGATTAAAATAAATGGAGCACACTTAGCTTATAAGGAGGCTTCGTAGGCTGAAGTAAGACCATGCAGTAATTTGATATACGAGTATTTTTTATGACAAAACAATCATTTAAGTTTAACAACAATGCAATATGTGAAAGATTCAAATAGTAATTGTTACAAATGTAGCCAGAAAAATATTCAATAATTTCGACAAGATTTTAAGGGCTTACAATTCAAATAATTAAACCTAAAATGAGAGTATATCTTTGTTGAGAAATTAAATTTTAACAAAAAAGCTTACCATACAAGTACTCCGTATTTAATGCGAAACTTAAAAGGAAACACATCGTGTAAATAAAGCCGTAACACATTATTTTTAAATTAAAAAACAGATTTTCGTAAATCTTTTAAAATAATTTTAATTTATTTTTGCTTATCTAACCTTAATTTTAATTAATAAAACTAAAATGAGTAATTGTATATAGATACTCAATTATTGACAGATATTATTCATAGGTGAAACACTTTCGCCGTCACATCTAAACCTATAAAAACTGTACAGATTTTCCAAAGAGTTGAGATACAAAATTAAAATCGTGTTTAGTTGTTTATTACTCATTCCATTCAACGTAAACGTGTTTCAAACTTGTTTAAAATTCTCTTAAAAGTTTATTGCCCACAAAGTAGTGTTTTTGTTTCAGTTATTTTTTTTTTTATAAATTATCTTATTTATATTAAAAGTGCGTTAACTATATAATACTGCCTGTAGAGATTGTACAAAAAAAGCTTTTAAGCAAAAGCTATCAATCGTCATTTCCTAAAAAGGAACCCTACCAGAAAATAAGAATAACTACAATAGCAACTCCCAACATTAAGGGTACAACTTTCTCTACCATTAAAACTCGAATTTTTTTTTTACATTTAAACAATCAAAATGTATTAAGTATACTTTAAAATTTCTGTAAAAAATGACGATAAGTTAACACATAAACAAACAAAAATATATTCCAAAAAATATTGTTTAGCAATTCTTTAATTATCTGCAGTTTGGTATTAAACTATATTAACCTATCGAAATAATTTTTGAGATACTTTTTTTTAAAGTAAAGATACTTTATTTTCAATATTGCAAAGTGACTAAAATGGATTTTATTTTCGCATTTAATTTTCGGTTCTTCGATTTTGAGCCTATCATTAAAACTTTGCCTAATTTGGGCATAATCTATATTCCATTCTATAGGGTTTCTCATAAAAACTTCTAGCTACACATTTTAAATATTTATTTTGCAGATAAATGTTTAAATTTTCTGCATATTTTTCTCATTGCTGAGATGTTTTATATAAACACTTATATCCGTCAGAAATTGTTCATTTAATAAATATTAAAAAAGATTTTTCAGATGCGTAGTGACAAGTTATCATCTTCTTATTGCATTCGAAATATAAATCCAAAAGTGTAGTATTGTTGTGAAATACGCCAAACAAACAGGGAAATACCAATAAACAAATTTAAACAACTTGTATCATAAGAATATTTAAAAATGCTATAAGAAGATTTAGATGTTATGTATTGTATATTATTACGTTTACCATGATGAGTAAGGGTCCTAAAACTCAGGGTCAATTTTCCAAAAAATAAGCAGTATAAATTCTATAGAATTGTATATCCTTGATCCCTTGAAAATGAAGATCGTCTTAAGAGTTTTCAGAACTTCTCATAAAGTAGTAAACAATTTCAAAAGATCATAATTATAGAAAATATCCAAATGGGTTTATCCCGCTTTTAACTGAAGCAATTGATAGTGAAAAATAAAGTAGTTCTCCACAAATTGAAATTCTAAATAAAATTCTTAACTAAATCTTAGAATTAAAATTGAAAACTTCATTAACAGAAATTAGTGATATAATTTTGCTTCAGATTATATGTATAACTCCTTAACTTTATAATTAATTAGATCCGAAGAAATACAACAAAAAAAATAACTAATTAAACAAATTATATATTCAGGTATACAATAATTTTAAAGTATCAGAAATTTTAAATTTGCTACTTTCAACGAAAACAATAACTAAACCAATATTCAAATCAATTTTTCTGCTATTTTCCAGAACGATACCAAGTTGTTAACAAAAAAATTTCGATGATTGGCTCAAACGTTCAAAAAGTGCAAACTATAAGTGCGAAAGGAAATTTTGACAATTTTCCATTATAACGAATACCTTCAGGTCCTGAACCAGCACCACCAGCTAGCAATTAAACCAGCAACTACACCAAAGTCAAGGCTATATAATATTAACCAATTGTTAAGTTAATACCAAATAATACTATGATAGTGGATAAATCGGATAATATGGGCGAACAGGCTTGGACCAAGCTGCTGGATGATAAGGAGTGCAGCGGTGCAAGCGGCAAAGGGGCTGTGATTGTCAAAATGACAAATAATAACGAGAATAGTCGCACTTCTAGTGATAATAAAATGAATCCATCATTGGATTGTTCAAAGGAAACAACACCGTTGAATGTAGAACAATTAACCGCACAGGTTGCGGGCGGAGTAGGTGGCAACTCTGGTGCTGTTACGGATAGCTATAATCGTAGTGCCACCGTGGGTTCGGGCATGAATAGTGCCGGCGGTGAGTCCAGTAATAGCGGCACTATGCTATCGCGTAAGGAATCATTTCTGGGATCATTCCATAGGCAGATAAGAAGATCAATAAAAGCAGTTAGCGAATCGCCGGGACCAATCACAAGGTGAGTGTTTGTTTGTAATATTTGATATTTGTAGATTTTACGTGAAGACTTTTTGCGAAAATGGATTGGACTAGATTGCAACATTACTTTCTTTTTTTAAAGAAATGGCAGATGGTATAAATTATAATTTTTGGGAAAATAGTTTGGACTGCATCATTAATTTGTTTTTTAACAAATGGCACGACATATTACACGGTTCGATATCAACTCGACTGTACTACATTTTTCTTAAAACTTTATGAGTTTTACAAGTTTCTCGTATTGTGGGTTCTTGTGAGGCCAATGTCTCTCGGGTGTCGTCTGGACTGCTCTACTAAATTTTTTTTAAAATATTTATATATATATAAACTTCATAAGTTAAAAAAATTTCCGTAAATTTCACTTATTGTGGGTTCCTATGCGGCCAGTATCTCAAAACCCTGAAATAAAAATTATTTCTTGTGCAAGAATTTTGCTCTATTTCAAAACAATCCAAAACAGATATGTTACGAGTATTGATTTCGCATTCTGTTATTTCCGATAACGAGTTTATCGTTTACCTTTAGATATATTTTAAAACTATACTTTTTATCGGAATTTCGTTGTTAGGCATATACAAAGGCACTGACATGGGTGCTAGAATAAGAAAACAAAACTGGATAATTATTGGTGGAAAAGTAATATTCTCATAGTTCACCATAGAAAAGCTGAGTTAAATTGTGATATCGGTCAGTTGACTGCTGTCCTTTTGCTATAGTTAGTTTGAAGAAGTAAAGGTGCAATAACGCACACACTTTCGCAAGAAAGTTGTTTCTTTCTTTTTTGATACTAATGTGAACTTAAAAAATAACACATACGCCACGTTGTACGCTTAATAGCATATTTTATGTGAAAATTTTACTTTATCCAAATTTCTTTGTGTGCCAAGTGGCTACATCATCTGGACAGCATATGCGAAATTTTCAATGTCAATGGCAGTAGTATATTACCCGTCAGCTTGCCTCACTCTTGTCTGCATTTTTATGTAAATTTTTGTAAATATTATTAACGAATTATGTTATTGGCGCCTTTGTTAAATGCTTAGGAGAAAAGCTTGTATGCAAATCTTGGTTGCCATCGCAGCAATGCATATATACCGTAGATACTTTTCCATTTGTGTTTATCTTTGTATATGCAAATGCCACAATGGCTCATAGATACACACACACACACACACACATCGAAATGGTATATAAAGTAAATAATAACGACACTTTGTATGGTTTAGAATTCATTATCACTTAGTGTCAAAGTCTTTTGTGGGGCAGTCGTAAAGCGTGCCAAAAGATAAACTTATTTTTTTTTTGTTGATTGGCTTAATAGCGAAATTCAATTATTTTGATTTATTTTGATTTAAAAAAAACGCACACAGTGGGTGGATAATTAAATTTGATTTCCGCTTTAAGTGCCTGGCGCTGTCATATAAATATTTAAGTTTTCATATAGGCACAAAAATGTGCGCAAGCAAAACTAGATACAGCTTAATTGGGGGCACACTTCAAAATGTATCTAAAGATACGACTGAAATTTATGTATAGCGCAAAGAGCATATTTCCAAGCAAGTAGCCAGCAACTTGAACGTCCGTGACTTGAACTCTGTTTACTTTATAAAAACATAGTTAAAAATTTGCTCAGTTGTCTAGATTTTAATAGCAAACGAAATCTCTTAGTATATCTAGTTTAGTTCTACAATAGTTGATAACTTCATCTACGCATGCCTTGTGATAATTTTTTAAGTCAACGACTTGTTTGTACCTTGACATAAATTTACATAAATGCGGCAGATAAAAATATAAAAAATTAAATAAATACAATAAAATATATAAATTTCGGCACACTTGAGTCGCGTGAGCAGCCGTTGGGCATATCTATAATTACTACAAAACGATATTAATTATTTGCAAAAAATTATAGTCTTAAGTTAATTACAAAAACAAAAAACGTGTTAGAATTGCGTACAATGACGGCACTTTTTTTTCGTTTAGATTTAGTTTTTTGGCTTTGGGCCAAGTTTGAAGGCGTCAAATGGGATTTCCTTAAGAACTACAGCTGCTGTTGCCAGGTATACAAATAGCTCATAAGAAGAGTCAATAATGGGCACTTATATCTACCGAACATAGACGCTGCTTGACAGCTGAATAGAATCTACTCGATGTAAAAGTCAATTTTTTTTAAACAGAATTTCTAAATCTAAAAGCTCTACAATTAATTTATTAAAAATAAGTTTTATCATAATTTTTTCTATTTTTTAGTTTTTTTTTAACAAGCTGCCCACTTGGTGTATCCAGACTATAACAGTTATTAGCACAAATTTTTGATTTGTTACTAATATTTATTTATTCAAAAAATTTATAATCTAAGCATTTCAAACAAAATCCAAGTTATCATAGTGTTCTACCTTATTTTCTGTTGTTCCGTTTACCAATATTAAACGCGTTTTATCCAAGATATCTAGATTTTAAAGTGAAAGAAGAAAAATATGTAACAGAGGCAGCTTTTCTACAATCAAATGAAATAAAGTTCAGGTCTATTCTACATGGCCATTCATCACCTGAGAAAAGAATATAAGCTACGCTTAATATTTTTCTTACAAGCATTTTAGGCAGCTGACGCTGTAGAGCAGAACCATAAATATCTTTATTTTGCAGGACAAGTACCTAGCACTAGACATTCGTCATTGCCAAAAAAAAAACACAACAGAAATAATCCTAAATTTACTAAAAATATAAAGTGGGCTATTTAAATGACGTCACAGCGTACAGCACATGTTTAAACATGTCTAAATGTTGCATGTCTGAATGCCAATTGCCAACTTAACTAAAGGCTAAAAATAATCACCAAAGATGGCTTATTCATATTTTGGCTACTACGCATTAATTATTTGGCCTATTTGTTTGCCTATTTATACCTTTAGCTTATAGCTTCATTTGTTGACTGCACACTTTCTTTGGAAATCAGAGATCGTCTACACTGTTCGAGATTGTTTGGAGTCGGGTTGGTTTGCTTGTTCCGGCGTTGGCAGCCCACGGCGCGTATGATTAATATGTTATTGATTTTTTTTTTATTATATTGATTGTATTTAGTGTGATTGGCAATTGAAATGGCAAACAGATTGTTTAACTTGAGAGCATAACGTGTCAAATTGATATTTTTATATATGATTGATCACGTTTCTTGGGAAAATAACGATGGGAATATTATTATTATTAAATGACAAATAAGTTAGTTGCATAAAATGTTGAGTGTGTTAGGGTAAATAGCGTGGCATGAGAACTAGAAATTGGTTACAAGTGTATTTGGGTAATTTTATTTTTTTTGCTGCTTTCAAAAGGGTACCGGGAATCACTGATAGAGACTTTTAGCAAATTAACTGGTTTTATTCCCATAAAGTTGCCCATATGTTTTGCAACATATCTTTGGCTTTTACCATAAAATTTTTTTAATCTATATTTTTCAACAATGGTTGGAGCATTCTTGGCTGATAAGATAATCTAAAGTTTTCACTTAAGTTCCGGCATTTTCAATAATTAATTATTGCGCGATGGTTTATTGGATGGAATTTTTGTCATTGTTCTAGCTTGTCTAGTAGGATAGAGTATAAAAATTTGTATTTTAAGAATAGGAGCATATTTCTTACACTGGAACTCAAACTCAAAAATAATAATAAAAATAATGACAAAAAATGCTTAAAAGAAAATCAAAAAGCTTTAATTATAAATTTATTTTTAAAATTAAGATTACCTCGGAAAAAATGATTGTAACGGGAACCCAAATGTATTAAAATGAGATATGAGCGTAAATTCTAAGGTCGCCCCAAGGCCGTGTAACCTACCCGTTGACAGTTCAGATTGTTAAATTTATAATGGCTTTTCGGTATCGCTTTGTGGGTTCTTGCGCCCCAGTAAATAAAAATCAAGAACTTTCAAATAACACTAAAAACATAAAATAAAACTAAAAAAATTAAAAAAATGTCAACCAAACCCCGATATTTTGGTCATTTTCGTTCGGTACGATTTTCTAGAAACTCCAAAAAACCGTTTTTTTAAACTAAGTAACTGACTTTATTCATTTTTTTTAATGATATTCAGATAGTTAAATTATACATCGTATACATTTAAAACATGATATTGTCAAAATTTTCTTAATAAGGGATATGGATTAGAGTTATCATATTTTCCTAGTTATTATTTAATATTTCTTAATTTTAACATTTTCAAATTGTTTAAGTCAACTGGAATAAACTAAATAAATAAATTAGAAAAACCGTTTTAAGAAATAATTAAAATAAATTAGTAATTTTTCAAAAAGGTTTAGTTTCAGATTTTTTCAAAATTCAGTAAATTTGGCATAACTGCCACAATTCCACAAACTTGAAATGTATTTTTCTTGTTTATTTTTTTAAATGAATTATAAAGAATAATTCGTCCACAAATTCTAATCGTAAAAACCAAAGTTTTTATTAAACTTTGGGCGAAATTTGATAAAAATCTGTAAATGATAAAGCCAGACCAACCAAGTACATTTTTATTTCGATTTCTAAAAATGTTGTCTGTCTTTAACTTTTCTGTTTTCAACTTTTCTTCGAATATTATAAAATAATATTCGAAAGATTAATACCAAACGGCATTATAATAGAGCTATAAATTTACAAAAATTTGCCTATAACCAGACAAGTTGCTGAAGTGTTGGTTTAACTCTCGATTCAAGCTTATTCCGAAACAATTTAGAGTCTGTCACATTTTTCAAATAGATAACTTGTTCTGGCAGCAGAATCACAAACTAAATATAGTATGAAGCAGTCATCAGTTATCTTAAACTAACTCAAGCAGTCATACTAATATGATTGACACATTCATTTCAATGTCCAAACATACAAAAAAAAACCTTTTTTTAACCATCATGTGATTATAGCCCTGTTGTTATTGTTTTTTGTTTGCTTATGCCGATAACTGCAAATCGACTGACTATCAGTAACAAAAAATATTGTATCAAAGCCGGCTATAAATTTCGGAATGCAATGAAGACATAAAACTTGATTGGCATTTGCTTGATGTGTTTAATCAAATGGTATTAAAAAACATTTCAATTATTATATTACTCGATTTTTTAGTGTTTTTTTCTTTTGTTGTTAAAAATAAAAAGCTTTGCTTTGTCTAAGAGCAGTTAAACTTGCTTGAAGATTTCGAAAGTTGCGTTTTTAACGCTAATGAAATTGTACGCAATTAATTTAAGCACGCTAATTGGACAGAAACGTTAAAATCCTTATAAACCGATTAAAATAGCAAGTGGCAGTCAGTAATTGTATAAATATGCAGCTTAATATCACAGGGCTCGTGTGTTAGCAATTTATGTTACTTTGTGCATTCATAGCCTTCGCGTAACAGCTTATAATATAAAGCCTAATAAAAATATTACGTATACGCAGCGTACGACAGCAACTTAAATGCAGTTGCCATAAAGCTACCAACCGCAGGCATGCAGGCAGTAAAAACTTAATTGCTGTGATTTAAACACAAGAATGTTTTCACTTAACTTTCGGAAACTTCCTGCAACCTACATATAAGTCGACACTGTATAATAACCCCGAAAAAATGCGAAATAAATAAGATCTAAAGAGTCTTGCTATAAGCATTATTTAGTACTCTGCCTTAAACCCTGTCACATTTGCGACTAACGACGTCGTCGTCGTCGTCGACTTGGACTCGCTTCGTTTGCTTTTGTTTTTGTTTTTATTGTGCTTCGTTTTGTTTTGCTTTTGCTTTGTTTTGCTTTTGTTGAAGCAACAACAACGACAACAACAATATGCACAACAAATTATCAGCTGTTGTATTTTACTTTATATTTTAGCTGCTCATTTTTGCGCTTTTTATTTTTATTTTGTCGCCAACGAAGACGATGACGACTACAATCCGTAAGCACATTTTCTTGTTTGCGAGGGTTGATTGAATGCTTGAGAATCGGTTGAGAGACTACAATAGAATAGCAAAGCATTGAGTATGTTGTTTGTGAGGGTTTTGTTCATGGTTAAATATAGTAATAAATTTTTTTGGTAAAACATTAAAACGTTCGCTTAGTTCGGCGTCAGTCACAAGACTGCCCTGCTTTCTTTTATTTTTACACTCAATTATTCTTTGCCTTGCTTATATCTATGTTTAAAACAGAGTGTTATATTTTTATTAATTATTTTGTTTAATGTTGGGGACACTGGCGATGAAAATGTTTAAGTCAATTATTTCTGCACGAACAATGGGAAAACGTTCCATATTGTTTGATAAGGTACTTAAAATTAGTAAATTTTCAAATAATTAAATAATGCTTGAACATGCTGAATTTTACTAATAATTTTAATATTATGTGTATATTATAAATATATATCTCTACTGATTAGCTCATTTAAATTCATTTCTAATAATTATAAATTATCTCCGAGTTGATATTAAGATTGCACATCTGTGGGAGATGAATATAATCAGTAAAAAATGTTGAAGGAATGATATAAGAATCTTAAAATAATGCATAATAATATGGGCCTGTTTTGAAGATAATTTTATAAAGTTTTCATAACAAGACTTAATTTCGAACTAAAAATATTAGAAAGTTATATTGAATGCATGCATCGAAACATTATGATTCAAATATTGTAAAGAAGCAGATACAAGAAATATTTTCGAATAAAGATAGTTTCAATATGATGTGAACTCAAAGTGGTACATTCCAATCTGAAAACGAAGATTTAGCGATGAATTTCTTACTACAACACATCAAGCATGATTGCAACCGCTACAGAGTCCATTTGTCTACGTAATTCAAAAGCACCGGCAGGATGAGCGCATTGCAGATCGTTAGTTTTGTAGATTGAGAAAGGTCTCACCTAGCGACCTTAATGTATAGCCTGATTTTATTGTTTGTATTCACGGAAGTGCCAAGCTACGTGAATTCCTTTAATCATTAAAAATGTAGTCATCCGGTACAACATGGGATTTCCGGTGTTGTGCATTTCTGTGTATAGACAACGTATACTTTTTCGAGCTTAAACGTCACAATCACGTTCGCTCATTGCTTTTCGATTACGGAAAATGCCGAAAATGAAATGAAAAATTATACTATCAAAAAAATTATGGCGGCCCGGGTAATTCTAGTAAATAGTTTTGCAAAAATGAATTACGTACTTTAGGTAGTTTTTACAAAACCGCAACCGATTCACAGCATATCTTTCGTTGACAAAAATGTATTACCAAGTTAATAAAATATTACGTGGCAAAAAAAGCATTCTTAGTATATCAATTATTTATGCCAGTTTGTTTAGTTATAAATGTAGAATTTAATCCCTAGTTACATTGCAAATGAATTTTAGCAAAAATTTTTAAAAAGTTAAGTTGAATTTTGAACTGCTTAGGCAGTAGTTGTTAATACTGTTAATGTTTTTAATAATAATATTATTATGTAATCCAAACAAAAAGGACAAATTTAGATGAATTTTTTCAAGCGCCGTTTATAGATCTAATGTGGCTTTAGGTCCGTACAAAGTTGGCGGAAACAAACGCAGAAACAGAAACGTCAAAGTTGTGTAGACTTAAAGGAGCTTAAATCAACATTTTAAAAAATATGTTTATTTCTCAGTCACCAAAGAGACGAAAACAAAAACTTCTACTTTTTCATCCAAAGTGGTCACATTGTCAGCTGGATATCTTATTTATAAAAAATTTTGTATTTTTGTATTTCAAATCATAAAACAGTCGTCGGAAGGTAGGTAGTACATTAAATTTAACATATGTTTTTTTCGTTTTGGTTGAACATTGATAAGAGTATGAATAAAAGCAAATATTTTCGATTGGTTTATTGAACTAGCTGATATTGTATCGATTGCTGCTTTAGGCATTTATTTGCTTAGTTGTTTTTTTGGTACTTTTTGTTTTTCATTTTAAACAAACATATTCCAACCAAACAAAGCTGCTCGCAGTTAAAAGGGTTTGACGAACCGGAATGCTAAAAAGCTAACGACTGTTGAGCCTATGCTTTTTATATAATGTAACAACTTGATTTTTTATTATTTTTAAGCTTTGACCAAAACGACCCTTTTGCGATGTATGACAGATATTTAACTAATAAAAATAATTAATTCAAACGCTGTTCACTGTTCTATTCGATAATGAAAATTTAATAAATAAATATAAATTTATTAATAAATGAATATTATATAAATAAATTTTTATATGTTTAATATATTAAAAAAAATATTAATATCACAAAAATCAAACAGCTAAGCTTCTCAGCTCACAAGAAACCAGCAATGGCTTCATATAAATAGTGTGACCAGATCTTTAAAAATATTTACTTTTATTTCCACGCAAATCTCCTCAACACTATTATGCTATTTGGCAGGCTATGTTCTTAGTCATAAGATAAAGATTTGCTGTACAAATTGTTTATGTTTTATTTATCGTAAATAACCAAGGCAACCCTCGTTTATTAGCCGGGCGCAGTCAATCTCTCAGTTAAGTTGTTGGTATTTGTGTTTAGCAACATGTTGTCGTCTGGCTGAAGTGTTGGTCGATGCTTACCTATCGCCTCATACACTTCGAACTTAAAATAAAAAGCGGGCAAGCTGTCAACCAAGCATTTCAGTTTGTATTCAGCCGTCTTTGCTGAAAGATACAAATACCGGCGGATCGTCAGCGTCGTCAGACTTTGCGTGTACCCAAACTCTATTTGGTGTGCTACAACAAATACGCACGTGCTCTAAAAGCTCTCACGTTTTTACTTGGCGCTCAGTTCGTTGCCACGCGATCGTTGAAACACTCTCCTGCATGCTCTTTATCGCGTCGTCTCTTATTTAAACGCATTTTTATGCAACACGCCGTGCAGTTGCAAATGCGCCGCTTTTAAAATAACACGCAACGTGAAGTGCCGCTGCAACAGACTACAGCGCGTATAAGTTCCGCTGCGAAATTCGTGTCACCAACACACTCAAAAATAAACTATTCGAAAAAAAAGATACTCTTTAACTTTGTTTTGTTTTTTTTTGGTCAAGTGTTTACATGTTAAATTGCCGCAACAATTTTGTGGGCAAACAGTTATCGGTCTAAAATAATGCGTGTTTTTGTTTATTTTAAAATAAAAACCATATTCGCCTTTCCAACCACAAAAAGAACGCATTTCTGAGAGAGTACGCAAATTACTCATTTGTCAAAAAAAAGTGTTGGAATATAACAACAACAAAAACGCATCCGCTCCACACACACACACACGCAAAAAAAACGCACATAAATCTAATACTTGAAATATTTAAATAAAAGTAACAACAAAAAAGAGCCGCAAGCTCGTTCGCTCGCTCACTTTCACGCGATAACGTCACGTCACGACTTTAAAGCCCGGCTCTTCATCTCTGCAGCTCTGACAGTATTACAAAGTGCTCAAATCTATTGTTTTTGTCTCGAAAACGTACATTTTTTTAATTATTATAATTGTATAATTTATTTTGTCGCTGTGCTGTGGTTTTGTGTCGCTTCGTCGCATCTGGTCACATTGTCAAGGTTGTAAGAGCAGCAAGCAGCAGCAGCAGCAACATCAACAGAGCGCACAAGAGGCCAAAGAGAGACATCTACATATTTGTTGTATGAGTGTGCGTGTCTCATCATACGCTCTCACTCTTGCCGACCGTTACATTTCGCTGCTGCCGCGTGTTATTACAAACAACAACAACAATAACAACAACATCAACAAAACACACGACGAGTCTACAACAACAACAACAAAATAAAAGTGCCTTGACAGTCCGTCGTATATTTTGCGAAAAACTTTTGTCATTTAAAGTGATCACATCTAGTTGTACAGTTAGTTAGTTAACTTTTTTTTATTAAAGTTAACTCGTTGAAGCAGAAATAAAAATATATAAAGTTTCACAATTTGCTCGCAATTCCTTTTGAGCAACATGAAGCGTCTGATGACCTGGGAGCGGGATCTTGTCGATGCCATGTATGAGTAAGTCAGAAAACAAACCTTAATTCTTCGTAATACTCGGTACTGACACCTATACATACATAGCGCGTTTTTTTTATTTATTTTTTTTTTTTGGCAATAATGAGCTTTATTTTGTAATAACGTCAAATATAATGAGAGAAATTAATTTTATGAGCTAGCAAAAATACGAAAGGTAATTGTCGATCGTTAACGCCAAACTTCAAAAGTTCATATAAATTATAATGCATAGACCAGCGATTATTTGTTGGTAATCTAAGCTCACACAAAGAGCTTTCTTCTCAGTATTTACTCTAAAATTATGCCCCTTGAAGTTGATCTGATTTTAAATTAAAAAACGCTAAAAATTGTTAGTTTTCGGCAAAGTCTAAAGTAGACATAGATTATATGAAAATCAAATAAAAGCGTTAATAATTATTCGACTCGGACTTATCAGAAAGCTGACTAAAAACCGGCAAGCGAACTTATTACCATAAGCTTAGATATTTAATAACTCCAGAAACCCTTGAAAAGTATCTGTTTTTATGCTATGCTTCAGTTTTGTGGTAATATATAATATTCCTGTATTTTTAGATTAAAGTTATAATATAAAAAAATAATTTTTTAACTGCCACAAAAATAAATTATAACTAACTTTCATTATTATTCACAAGTAGTTTTATGGAGTAAAAGTGAATCACCTTTTGAATACCTTTTATGCTTGAAAATATATTTTTGTGACTTCAACTGAATTTTTATGAATCGGGGCCAACTGAAAGCGGTTTAGGAAGTTAAGAAGATTAAAATTAAGTAATTAGATTTTATGAGACATTTGCGAAATAAGCAAAAACAAGCAATTAATAGTAGTGAAGAAGCTGTTAGTATTAGACAGTTAAGATCGCCGCTTCCCATTTTTTTTAATAAATCATCCAATTGGACGTGCTCGAGCAAACCTAGAGAGTGCTGTATCTATATGTATGAATTTCTAAAATCAGTATTGAACTCTGTTGACGCCTAAGGGAGTTTATGAAATAACTAAAAACCGTATTTTTCCAAACAAAAAGTTGCATTCGGCAATTGCATCCCGATTTTTTGTTGCTATTACGACCTAACAATTTTCTCTTGACTATGCTGTCATCGCTCTAAGGCGAAGCATAAGGATATTTTTTAGCTATTCGAAGCCATTAGGAATACAAAGTTTCTAGCCGAATCTGAACGGCGTTGTCTTTAAAAAAAAAAGAGAATTAATAAGGCAAAACTCGTTTTTTTTGCTAGATATGCCAATGCTAGATGAATGCACCAGCGTTGCAGCGGGGAATTGAACCGGATCTTGGATTTAGAGGCGAGTACGCCATCACTTCGTTACGTACGGATTTATTTGCCTTAGTCGTTAAGTTTACTTTTTTTGGGATAAGTACTACAGCATTATATTGCTCTATAGAAGAAAAATAATTTAGTAATTTTTTGCCGAATATGGCAAAATCAACGATAATTGTAGAAAGAAATTACGATAAATTGCTTGGCCCCACTTTTCGGAAAACCACCAGTTGTCGCATTCGAAATTTTGATAATATATACAAATCGTTAATATGTTCTATTGTCTTTACGAAAAATCTTAACACGTATAAGTGTTAAAAATCTATGTAACTGACCAAAAGGCGACTTCTAAAGACACCTAGAATCCTTTTTGGAATGCTGAACATTGTGAATCTGTTTAAAATGCAACCTGATTCGATTGAAATTGCATTTATTGTTGATGCTTAAGACTTTAGTAAACTAATCAGTGGATGACTCATCCTTAACCTTTCAATATGACAGAAAAGCTTCTACTTTGAATTTTTTTTTAACCAAACGTTGGTATTATTATGACCGAAATACTTTACAACTTGGCAAAAAACCTGCTGCGAGAGTTTCGGAATAAACGTTTATCCAACAATTTAACAGATGACTTACTATTTGGGATTGAATGAACATTTCTCATTAAACTTGAGTATTATTAAATTTTTAAGCTTATTTACACATAAGTTAAGGGTTACGCCTAAAAATGTTTTGGTCTCCTTGGAGCCGGTATATTTACTAAAAAAGCAAGAAATTTTGAGTAGGGTCTATTAGGAGTTAAATGTAGAATTTTATATAGAATAATCCTTAATTATTAAAATGAAACAATCAAAAATTATTTTTTTTTAGAAGCAAAGTTCTTAATAATATTGTTGGGCGATCCTCCTAGATCTGTTGAACTGTCATGTACCAATAGAGATAGTTCTGCAGTCCTATTGCAGGTGGGAAGCCTTGCTTCTATCTTTGGTGTCATTTTATTCAGGTGTTTCTTCTGAGTAATCCTTCGAATATGTTAAGAGAACTCTGGCTTAACTTGGAATTTAGCTTGAACCTATTTAAGTCATAGCTAAAAGCTTAATCAAAATTAAAGGCTGCAATCGCTGTTGCTAGCCAGTTTTGCAATCTTCGTAGTATTTACAAATCTTAGTAAATCCCTCCCCCCAACTGCGTCATAAGAGTTTCCACTGTACATAAGCGCGCTTGGCTGCTTGTTATGTGTTTTAATATGTACATATTGTATTTGCGCGCGTGAATGATTTTATTTATTATCTATATTATCTATATATATTAAGTATACAAGAATATGATTAGTGATAGCCTCCATGCCGGCAAGAATCTTTAAGAGCATACAGGGAAAACTGGCTTCTACTGCATTGAACTCGCTTAAAGTGAACTTGGCAACAAACACAAACATTTGCACATACTGATCCGGTATATATATATATATATGCTTACCGTATATTCAGACATGGCCAACGCATGTGTAGCCTCTTTGGCCATTGGCCACTGTGGCCTGCCACAAAAACGTGTGTGTAGCATGTACAGTCTCTCTCACAGTTTTTTTTGAAACAACGCAAATATAAATGAAATACATGCCAAAAAAAAAACTTACAATATATGCACAGACGTACATATGTACATAAGTGTGTATGTATATGCTGATATATGTATATATGTAGCAGCTACTCATATGCTGATAGGCATCATTTGTATGGGGACAAACATATGAGCCGCTGGCTGCATGGCAACAAACGATCATAACAAACTATAAACATGAAGCTCTTATACCACGCCGATATACACAGATGCTCATATATATAAGCAGACATAGTATATATGCAACAAACTGCAACAGCTGTCGTCTGCATATTATAAGAGCCAAGACCACATGCAACTTGCCAAGTTCAGCATGGATCACTCTCACTCTTCGTTATCGCCGCTCTTGCAGCAAAACTGGGACGCTCTCATTAACGCATAGGAAGTTTTGGTTAGTCGGCTGAAATGCATATCATTTGGATGCATAGGAAGTGTTAATGCATAAAAAGATACAAATGTACGGATAGTTGTATTTTACAGATACATAGCATTCATTTCATTTGCACGAGTTGCACTTGTTCAACACCTTTGCAACGCTTGTGGAATTTGTAATTTTTTCTTGCTCAGCTGCTCTACCTCTATAAATAATTCGGAGGTCGTTGGAATTACGCTCGCATGCAATATTTTTTTTATCAGTTTTTTATTTTTTTGATTTAGGCCTAGTGCATACAAAAAGCCGTTAAGTACAGTCATTTCACAAAAAAAAAACAAAACCGCTTCTTGAAGGCTTTTTCCAATTCGTTTATAGAATTTAAAACCGAGAGGTCTCATAAGCATTAGCATGCGTAATCCTACAGCTACTTGGTCTTAAGTCTGGTGTTTACTTGTTTATTTTGGCCTGGTATGCACTAATACGCATGCAAATAAATAATAGAAGATTTCGAGATATAGATATGCTATCAATATTTGACTAGACACTAAAAAAATTATTATTTTTTTTTGTTTAAAAACAAAGCCCGGTAGTAACCTTGTTATCAGTGGTGGTAGGTCTATAGACCATTTGGCACTTTAAGTGTTGTTACTCTTACTTAGCGCGAGGGTGAGGCTGAAAAAAGCACTGAAAGAAAAAAGTCAACTAAATAGTTATTTTACTCGAACTTGAAAGGGCATTCTTTAAAAAAGAATTTGGGACTTAAAATAAAAAATGCTGCTAAAAAAGCATGAAATACTTTAATTAGGGTAACATGTACTGTAAGCAAGAAAATTTCTTAAAGCAAAAGTAGTATAAACATTCTGCATTTTGGGATTTTCGGTCTCGCCATCCAGAATGTGGAACTTATTAGTTTTAAGTTCAAAATACTCATTTTTCTGTGATTTTGTACACATGGTAAATAATGTCAGCTGTATTTAAGACTTTGTACGGCGGCTCTTAACTATAAGAGCGTATACGAAGAGGATCATAATTACATCGAAGGCCGCCTGAATACCTTTGTCAAAGGTGCTTCGATAGATAGTTATTCTCAACATTCTATTGTGCTACTATCTCAAGCAAAATGTGCTAGCGTGCTAGTTTCTGTCAAAATTGCAAACAAGTCTTTTTTTAATTTTTGTGAGAGCAGAACTTAAGATTATTATAAACCCTCGTTGATATCGTCATATTGCTAAGTTATAATATATAATAATTTGTTACGTTTCTCATAACTCTTGGTACTACAAAGCTAATTTATAAAATACAAACAAATCCATAACAACATTGTCCGTTTTTTAGGCCTCCAAAATAAATGTTTATTTTTAAATTGTTATTCAACATTTATCTATTTCGAGGATTAGGTATTACGTCAAAAAACTTGTAGAATATCTCTTAAGTTCATAATACACAGCTTCCTGGGGGTAATTTATGGTATGCGCAGAATACCGCTTTCCCATGAAATATATGTGTCAGCTGTTTGTAAAAAAAGTTGTTTTCGTTTTACTTTTATCTAAAATAGTTTAAACAATGAGGACGAAAAAAAGAACCTTAAAAAAGTGGTGCATGGTTCTTAAGTTCATAAATCTTAGAATTCTGGGGAGTAATTTTAAAAGGCCAAAGAATTCCACTTAGCCATATCTTTTCTTTTTAACTAGGATTAAGCTGTTGAAAGTATTTGTCAGCTGTTTGTAGCCTCTTTCTGGGAAAAAATGCTAAAGTTGTTATTGTGTTCCAAGCTGACAGTTAATATTTAAATTTATTCGTTATTTTTTCGCAGCTTATCGAAATTTTGTACTAAAATCAACTTTTTTTTCGTTTAATTGAAGACAATATTTTTACTTTAATTAAATAAAAAAAATGATCTGACAAATAAAGCGTTTCTTGTGCTTTAAAAGCATGATTGTTGCTTTTATTTGTTATCTTGAAGCGAGATTTGGGCATGTTGTAACAATCTTGGGGAAAATGACAGTATTAAGCCATTTTGATAGAACTTCTGTTTCGAAGAATACTGTAGACAATCGAAAGCAAGTACATCAAATTGTAAGAAAAATAAAGACTTAAGCCATAATGCGTCAATCAAAGAAAATATTGCAAGAGGCCTTTTTTTAATATTATCAGCAGATAATGTTACGTTTCGTAATGTGTTACGGCCTTTTCAATTGAATTGTTTCCTTTCTGGGTGTAATTTTTGCAAATACAGGTTAATGCCCTGGTGTTTTTGTATAGACTTTGAGCAAATATCTTTTAATCTATATATTTTTTCTGGGTATATATATTGGTGGCTCAGTTTACCTCATAGTCGCATTGCAGCGCACCGATATCGCCACAAAGTAGACGCCCGTTGCCCAAAATAATATCTATTAATTCACAATAATGATTTTAGAACTCGGCTATAAACAATAGCTCCATGTTTTTTTTCAACAGTAGAACATACCATACTTAACTTACCTGGCCTTTGCTACAAATTTCGTGTGAAGCTTTAAGCGAACTTTCAGCAAGAGATCACCTAATATAGGCTCTGATCGGAAACAACTCTAAGAGCATTCTTTAGACTGCATATGCTTATAGAGCTAGTACAATCTGCATTTCGTTCGCCTTACATCAGCTGGCTATCAACCTGTCAGAAAAAACGTAATATTTTTAAAGATTTACGAAGTAGGTCACCGTAGGGCAACGATATCGATCAAAATATTTGCTCGCTAACTAACTTTTCAGATTTAGCAACAAAAACAATTTTTAACTCAATTAATCCAATTGGTCTGTTATAGCTTTGCGATGGTTTCTCCATGTAGTCTATCTTATCTTTTATCTAAACGATTTATGTTACGGCAATTTCAATTAAATTGGCGTGTAGGGAAAATGAGATTTTAAATTCACTTTTTGATATTTTAAAAAGATACTGCGATCTTTAAAAACTTAAAGATAAGTAGAAAAAAATTAATGTGGCACCGTTAGATAATGAATACAAATTTTGGCCAAGATAGATACATCATGAACTTCCGCTAGTAGTACAAATCATGCAAAATAGACCCTAGCCAAAAATGGCTGACTTTTGCTTACGTTCTCATCCTAATTCCTTTGCGTGTGGGCTAGACGGTACCAGACCAAGGAGGCGCCTTAAACGACTCTACCCATATTAACTGAGAAATCATCATAATTACTAGAGAATGGAATTCAACACCTAGGGCAAGTTATGCAAAATAGGGACAGATACGATTTCATTCCAAATTCCTTGCATGTGCTCTAGCCGATCATATATTAAGGAGGCGTCTTAAACGACTCCACTCATATGATCTTGGACGATTTTCACATTATTTTATTACTATTAATTAATGTTAATTTCCTTTTATTTGTCACCTTGTAAATAATTTATATCAAAATGTGTTTTAGTCCAAGCCCTCTTCTGGTTGATAAATATTGCAGTATGGCCCTATTGGTACTGTCGCGTCGGTTCATTGCCTATAAATAATTTCTTATAATGATAAAAGTTGGATAGTTCAAGGTTGTTTGTTTTACGTGCAATTAATTTTGCATGTTCTTCATTATTAATTTTATATTTTTTTTAAGAAAATTAAATATGTTTTTTTATACTATTGACTGAGACTAAACAAGTAGCAACTGTAAAGTTAACTGATAATGAAGTTCCATGGCCCGAAATACTTTTATTCATTAGCATCTGTTTAAACAGTGGGACACGAGAGTTCTTTTTTTGTGAACGAAATGCGTCAAACGTGCTACAACATTATTTACAAGTCACTCCCAATGCCTCTGATGCTATTTGAAGAGAACTCTTGACTTTTGTATACACTGTACTTGAGTAAAGTAACCGGTGTACGGTTTGTACCTTTTTTACGATCTTGCATGCCATTAATCATTGACTGTACACAAGCTGAGTACATAAAAGTTTAACTAAGGAGCGTTTTTTTTTTTCGAGCCATCAGCTGACGGAAACCGGTCACATGCATACGGGGTAGTATTTACCTGAGCTTATTTCTTTGACGGCATCTGTGTGTACATTTCAATATTATTTACAAGCGTGTGTCTTGTGCCCATTTCTAATGCAAAACCAAAGACAGATAAAATATCAGCATTATGACAAAATCATGCTGATAAGCTCGAGGCGTCTCCCGCGGTGTGTGGTGCGCACTAACGCCAACGAGACGCTACCACTCCCTGGGCGTATACGCTATGGTGCGTTTATATATTAACACCTCTTCAATTGTTTTACTTGCTATTGTTGTTATTGTAAATCGAGAGTTATGAGAGATACGCAACACTGGCACTTCCCCAAAACATGAGTCATATCTTGAGACGCGCAACAAACACGCTTATTGAGCGTGTCAAATACAGCTACAGATACAGATACTTTTTTTGTATTTGATTTTTTTGTTTGTGTTTATTTTGTAAATTGATTTGTTCGGGGAAAATTTAGCTGGTCAGTTATTTTAGTTATCTGTGGTGATAATATTTTACGCAAATCTGTGCTATCGATTTATTTGATTTTTATGAATTTATTGTGGCTATTTTTGCGCGAAAAACGATTCATGAATTGAAACATCTGTCTGTGGAATGCTTGAGCCGTAGGCGTCGTTAGCTAAATTTATGCAATTTGCATAGTAATGGAAATATTTTTGGCACAATGTGGTAATTTTTAAGGCGCTTCTCAGCATAACTCTTAAAAATTAACACGCTTGCGGCTTTAATTTGAAAACTGCAAAAAAAAAAATCAAGTATACGCATGGAAATTTTCCTGCTGTGCGTTTGGAAATATTTGATTATAATTTTTTTGTTTTCACATTTCGTAGAGTTTAAAAAACCATAATTAGATACTTTTACTTTGTAAAACTTGTTTCAGTTACGCTTTGTTGCTAAATTGCTTTATTTGGGTTAATGAACTTTTACAAGCAAGCTCAATTTGTTGCGCCATGAAGGTTGTGCTACATGCCCCCCTTATCGCTTTATATATAAAACAAAAAAGTATAATAAACCTTAAGGCGCTGCCACACACATACCTACTACTCCTCTCCCGCTCTCCCGCTCTCCCTGTCTCTACTGTGACAACAATTTAGCCGGCATTTTTCAGTGTGCCGCAGCTACCATTTTGACGCTCTTAATCATGGCGTCTAAATAGTTGGCAAAAGATTTTATGCCCTGACGCTATCAAAACTTGCTCATATATATAAAAATACTTTTTCTGTTATTAAAGGTTTGTTTGACTTGCCTAGAAACAAGTGTGTCACAATTATGACGTCTTTTGGCGTCATATGCATGGCTTAGATATCGTCTGATATCTTCGTATTAGTTGTAAAATTACTCATAGACATTATGGTATTACTTAATTGATTTATGCATTTAGTGGGGCGAATTTTGCGCCCGGCTTTTGTTTTTATTTATTTAGCAAAGTTTATGATGTTCTATAACTCGTAACTGATTAGATATATGCTTCCCTTCGAACTTTGTCTATTGACAACGCTTTTTTTGAACCAAAATAATGAGTTTGTTCTATTTTGGTGTGGGGATTCCATGTGAAATAGCTGTGTTTTGAAATTTAACTTTAGTCATTGTTTTAAATTTTATATTTGCTGTCGAATTTTTTCGATTAGATTGGTCAGCGATTTGACCTGCATTTTTAAGAAAAGATTTTTTTTGTTATCAAAAAGCACCCAAATTTGATAAGATTTAGAAAGTATAAATATTATTAGCTCTTTCTAATAAAAATGGACGTGTGTTTCTATAGTCCGTATGAACCCCGAGATTCTAGAGATGAGAATAGCTAGAGCATCGAAATTTTTTTTTTATTGAGATCAGAGCTAATAATATAGCTGCCATGAGTGGATCAGAGTGACTTTACATTCAAAATGGCCATGTTGTCTGTTTTTCCGTTAGCCCGTATGAATACAGAGATTCTAAACATAATGAAAGCTAGGACATTGTTTTGTTTATTAAGATCAGCTTCCAGATCGGATAGGAGTGACTTTCTAATCAATTTCTTATGTCGTGTCCATGATCATGCGATCAGTTTGCTGCAGACTGACTGGTTCACACGAAGTCTGATGACGTTCGTGCATCTATCATTGGAAACGTTCGAATCGATGTGTTCATCCTTATGAATACGTTTTGTTTGCATTGATTTTTTTATTTCGTATGAACACAGATATTCCAGAAATAAAAAGAGCTAGAGCATCCAAACTTTGTTTTTAGTGATATCGGGGCTAATAGAACAGATAGATCTCAGAGCAATATTTGTGAAGTCTTTCTATCTACCATTCTTATTGGTGTATATATCAAAATGGTAAGGAATTATCTTTCGATTTGGGTTATCGGCATACAATTATTTTAGACGATTATATAAATCCTTAAAAACATATTTTTAAAGAGTATAATATATCTCGAAAGCTTTTAAAAGATATAAACCTTAATTTGCCTTTTAAAGCGTTGAAAGAAGAGTCAAGTGAAAAAAATGTATTTATTTTTGCATTTACAATATTGCGGAAATGGCCAGTACTGTGCCAAATTTAATGGAATTTAGAGGACTAGCCTAATAATAATGGTAAAATTTAACTTATTGCCGTTTGTTAATAAAAACATCAGCCGAATTGCGAAAATAAATATTCTTTGAGACTTCTAAGTCAAAATATCGGTTTATCGGCATAGTAATATGGCGCTGCAGGATATATCGAAGTTGTTCTCTTACTGTTGCCTTGATGTCTAACTCTGCTTAGGAAATTCACCCTATATAGCAGACAAAAAAGAAACAAATTTTCGCTTAATTATAGAACTATTTATTTTTATTTTTTTTAACCAAAAAGTTGTTTTATTTTAAGTGTAAGTAGATTAATTTTTAGGAGTTCCAGAAGAAATTAAGTTGCATGATGCAAGAAAATGCATGTCCCAGTTTTGTGACGGTTTTACGAAATATAAGATGGGAATAAAGGTGTATTTGTGTCAGCAAAAAGAGATCTTACAATATTACAGGAAAGTTTTGACATCAAGGTTCCATAGCTTAAAAACAAGTTGCAATGTTTAAGGAAACTAAATAGAAAAATTTCACGTATTTCAGCTGAGCAACAAGAAAATCCCAAATTGATTGGGGTGCTTGGCCGAAAATCCCAAGATTTTCATCTTGCCAAAGCCAATCCCCTTTTGAAAGCTTTTCTCTTTTAAGAATTTGACATATTTTTGCAGAATTTAAGTATTTTTCACTTGTCAATAGCCGAAAATCCTAAGATTTACATCTTGTCAAAGTCAATTCTATTTTAAATACTTCTGCTTTAAGAATTTTATTGTTTTTGCTTACATTTTTAAATAATTTAAGTATTTTTTGTTAATCAATAAAAATACGAGAAACCTAGAATCGACAATCTTCTTGAAGTCAATCTTATTTTTAATACTGCTGCTTTAAGAATTTTTCTTGTCTTACATAAAAATTTTCAAAATTTAAGATTTTTATTTTTTTATCAATATTTTTCAATTAATTTGAATTAACTTGTTTTAAGCTAAAATTTCTTTTGTTTTTTGAGCTTATACTATAAAGAAGTTAAAGTTAAGAAACTGTAATCTTAAATGCCTTTTTTCTCAGTGTAGTTAAGTCATTTAATGATTGGCTTGAATTGAAATGTTCAGCAACATTTATTTCGTTTTTTATTATTAATTAATATCAACAATTTAGCATAAAAATGTCTTAAAATAAATTGCTAAAGTCATAATTATGTTAGGCAAGCCTATTACAAACCGGATTTTTGAGGCTTTTAGCAATATATATGTTACATTTATAGCATATTAAATATTTTTACAAGCAATTCGCATAAAATAAATTCTTAAAATGATTATTTATTTTTAAGTTATTATAAACAAATATTATGCCCAAAATAGTGAAAAAATGTATAAACCAAGTATGGTAAAACGGTAGTAAACCTGTTTGATTGAATTTTAAGATTACTTACTAGTTTTGGTTGATTTTATATTTATTTACATAAAAACATTAAAGATTTATTGCTCAATTTGCTTAAATTTGATATTTGTATGTGATTTTTTTTTATTAATTTTTGCAATTTGTAAATATTTTTGTGCAAGTCGCGGGGATTCCCCAAGCGGCACAGAGAACTTCAACAAATTGGCTTGTTTGCGGCTTATTAAATTCGTTTTGTTAATTTAATATTTTAAAAATATGAATTGCCAAAAATAAAATGCGTAGCTTATTTCCGCAATGTCTATAAAAACATAAATCAAATTAAATAAAACAATATTTTGGCAACATTTTTGATGCTGTGAGAATATCCATTTAAACTAAGCAAATAACAACAATGCAATTTCTATATGATAACACGCTGTTCCAAATGATAACTAGAATACACTGAACAAAAAAAAGTGGCTTTTATTGTTGTAAAACTTGACCAATGGCATGGAAACCTGCCAGCTAATTAATAATCATATGTTTATATGAGCCAGATAGGGTCATTATATATACATAACACTTGTAGTACATAACACGCCGGTTCGAGCTGATAAACAGTACTACCCATACTTATGTAAAAAATGCGGCATTTTCGTTGTTTATATGAACATTTCGTTTATTGTGCATATGTTTAATTAGGTGAAAAGAGCGCAAGAAAAACAAAAATTATTTGTAGCATTTAAGTTTTTCTGTCAGTGTGAGTAAATACACTCACCCTATATACAAAGACTTGTGTGTACATATATATACTCTACGCCGTATGTAGATACGTATACATCAAATAGACAAACGCTGTATGTTCAAAGGCAGCCAGAGGCGCTCACAATTTTTTTCAACAATTCAGCCACAGACAGTTGGCAAAAAGTTGCTCGATCGCGCAGTTCGCAATTTCCCACGATTGACATATAAATTTTAAAACGGTTTTTATTTTTTTACAAAATTTTTACAACTAAATTTTAGTTTGCTTTGAAACAATTCTAACCTAAAAACGTTTACGAAAACGTATTACAAAACTATTAAAAAAAAAAAGAAACACACATTGTGCGCTTGCCAAACAAAATGCTAGCAAACATTTTTTGTGCCTTTTTGTGCTTTTGTTGCCAGTGTCAACATTTACGAAAACATTTCACGCGTTTTATTTTTAAAACAATGACAAACTAAATTAAAAAATAAAACAACAAAAAAGTAAAATAAAAAAAAACACAAAGCCCTTGGTTACTGCGCGCGTATAATACGTATGCGCAGTGTTTGCTACTTAGTACCATACATAATCCGCAAAAGTCTTGAAACTCTTAATAATCTCAAAAAAAAAGAAATAAAATGTCGGAACTACGCCGCAGCTGGAGTCGCCTCTCCATGATTGTCTATCGCGCCACACATTCCAGCGAGCAATCTTGGCGTGAGGAGTTGCTAAGGTAAACTAGAATATTGCTCGTACAACTTTGTACAGCTGTTTGTGCTGCTCGTATTTAAGTCAAACTTGATGTATTACTTGTACAACTCTATGTATAATGTTTTATATAAAGCCTATACATATATGCACAGCCTATATTGGCATTAAATCGAATGTCAAGTAAATATTTGCATGCAACGCGTTTTTGGCGCTGTTTACGCGCGTTTTTAACAGCTGGCAACTACGCCTCAGCAAACGCCTGTTACGTACGTACTTGTAGACATACACGGCACTTGTAATACCTCTAATTTTGCATACTCTACGTTTATGTGTTGATGTGAAAGAGTATTCACAGAATGTCCAGCTATTAGTGTTGTTCCTAGTGCTAGATCATTGCATTTCCGCTTCTTTGTTTTTTGTGCTTTTAGCGATAGTTTCCTTCACATTTCGATTTTGTGTTCGTGATTTTTCAAAGTTATTTTCTTTAAGCATAGCCAAAGGCCATAGAAGCCAGTACTATCCTTATTCCAACTAGATTATATATATATTAGATTATATATTTACTATTATTATCTAGTTTTATATAATAATAATAATTTTCTTTAAGCAGAGCAAACTTACGAATACATCTTTTTTTGGTATAACAAAGCTGTCTTTTGTCTTTTAATTAGAAGCTGTGCTTTTTCTTATTAAGATTATTTAATTTTTTAATTATTTGATTATTTATTTTTTTTGTGATTATTAATTAAGATTTTTCAAAGATTTTGAAAAAGAGCACAAATTTAAATACTCGAAACTCGTGAAATAACAAAATAAAAAAAAATAATTAAATTAGCCTTTAGTAAATACTTTTTCAATGGAGCTCTCAGAAAAATAAAATAATTTCGTTGAAAATGTAGAATAAATCTGCTAAAATACCGAGTACTGTATTTATAGACAATTATAAACTAAATTATTGTGTTGAATTCTCACTTACTGCATTAACTTTAAAAACTGTAAAATAAAATTTAAATTTAACAAAAACGCGAAATCTTAAGAAACATTCAAAAAACGAATTATTTGTTTGATTTCGAAATTATTGCATTAATTTTAAAGTTTCTTATTTTAGTATATATATCATTTTTGAAAAATATGTTCTCTGTTGCCTTATACAATAATTCTAATTCTAAGAAACACTTATTTTTTATATTAAAAAAATTAAGCAATATTTAAAGTAATCCAAAATCATTTACGTGTTTTTTTGTTTTAAGATTTTGTGTCTAAAATTTTTTAATTAAAAAAAAGCACTTTTTATTAAAAATTTTAATATATATATATATATATATATATATATAGCTTGCCCATAATGCCGTCATTTGCAGGTATTTTCTTATATTTTTGAAGCTGATTTTCACTTTTTCATTAAATAAATTATATAGATTTCCACATTTCGCTTAAAGAAAACTTCGCAGTTCTTGTAATATTCAGTAATTTAAAAATTTTGCAAGATTAAAAAATAATTTAATTATTCTGGCGTGTATTCCCAGCTGTTCTAGGGACTTAAACTATTTTTTCAATGAAAACTTATTCAAAATATAAATTAGATGTTTTAAGTTAGTTCCCATAAATCGATTAAATTATTTATGTATTTTTAATAATTGCATAACAGGAATTGCATGTTTTCAAAGGTCTTCTGGCTTTATAAACGTTAGTGAGCAATTTGGCATAGCTAATTCAAAAATATTTAAATTAGAAACATTCTTAAAACATTCTTATATTCAGAACATGTTAAATCAAATCAAACACTTTTATGCGCATTCTTCAAAATATTTCGATAGTGCCATCTATTCTAATTTCCTAACTTTACTTATAGCACATCTTCTCACATTAAGTGCAAAATTTTTCAAGTTCATACAATAACTATTAAAAAAAGCATTTTCATATATAGATGCAATTTTGTAACTACTGAAAGTTTGGATTAGTATAATATTACTATTTTGCGATGTGTTTAATTCCACTTGCAAAATAAAGGATTAGATTTCAATGCTCATACGAGAAATATTCGGATTGGTGAAAATGGCAAAACTAAAGCTCGATTCGTTTTCGAAACCAAACATTTTTTGTAAAGTCTAGAAAATTTTAATACTCAATGTTGATTGCCAGACTACGCAATAGATAAAAATATAAAGGAGGAGCTTAGCTTTAAAATTGTGCGATCCATGTCGGCGAAGTTTCCTAAAAAGTGCAAGATATGCTCGTGAACATTCAAAGCGAATTTTCCAAAAAAAAATTTATCAAGGTAGCACTTCATATCTATCAAAAGTATTTATAAAGTATCTAAGATTCGTCGACTGGAATTCAATAGCTATTTTTACCATATGCAATGCTTTATATAGCATCTGTGTTTTCGGGTTTTTTATATAAATACTATATATACTGACAGCTAAAGGATGTTTTTGGCCACCTTTTGTTTAAAATGTTTTTGTTTTTAATGCTTTTTGTTTACATCAGCTGCTAAAATTGGCAATTCCATTTAAATTATCATAGAATTTCCTTTAATATTATTGACGATTTTATGAGTTTCTCACAAAATATGCTATACAAATATTGTATCGGTTGGTATGTGATGACTTTTGGTATTTTTGTGTCTGAAAATAATATAACTATTTAGCATTTGGCACAAACATATAAACCTTTGACAATTCATAAATGTGCCAAATAAAAATTGTTTGCACTTTAACAAGTGAATTTTTACAATTTAGTTATTTTGTGTGCATTGTCATAACGCGAAAAATTTGTCGCATTTTTTTTTGGGTCTATACTTTGTTTTATGCCAAATTAATACAACAACAGCTGAAATATCATAAATTAAGTTAAGAAAGGAATATATACAGAATTAGACACAACTGACGTCAATTTGTATGCACGATTGGTTGTTGCTTTCAATTTTAGCCTATTTATTATTATTTTCTGTTGGTTTTGGGCCAATTAAGTGAGCTGCTTTGTATTCCTGCGTAAATTTCAACCATTATATCATAATTCCTTAATTCCTGCGGCTTACAAATTCTGCAAAGTGCCCACGGTCTTATTCCACATTTTTTCAACGAGTCTTACATTTGGAAATCTGTTACGTTCTTAAGTCGACTTTTAAGACGTTGGAGAATTTTAATCTTAGTCTGACAAGAAAATTCTCATCTTGCTCTTTAGTTAATAAATTGTATTTTTACATTTTATTAAAATATATTTTTCATGTCGAATTTGTTTTTTTTTTCGACAAACTTTATCATATAGTAGTCAATGGAAATAAATTTACTTATAATAAAGTGAATGGAAACTACAAATTATATCGGTGTGTTATATTGATTCAATAACAATACCAGAAGACGCTAGCAACCAACGAAATAGTTTGCTGTCTTTCACGAAGAATACAATAATTTCCAAGTTTTACTTGATGCTTATAGTGTATCATCATTAAATCAATTGCGAATTACAAGCACTACGAAAATAAATAGAAAAATTATAGTTATTAATATCAAATTAAAGAGGGTCGCCCAAAACAAACGCATTACGACTTGACATTGAAATATAGACATAATCTTGATGAATACAGTAAGCCAAGGTACTCAAAACATTGAAGACTTAAAACAAAAGCTTTAGAAAAATGATTTCAATTCGAATAATTTTATGTTCAAAAAATGCTACGCATAACGATTAAAATATTTTCTATTTAAAAAAGAAACCTAATTATATGCAAATTTCGAGTATGCGTATAATTTTGGAGTTCACTGTTATACTCCGATTTGCAATATAGTATTTTTTCATTGAACGCAAAAATCACTCATCGTTTACAAAGCAATTATGGGATCATATTCAGGATATATTCGTCTCAATTTCTTACAATTTGTTAATTTTTTCAACAAGGCTGAGATTAAGAAGCATTTTAAAATCTGTAACGATCTTAATTTTATATATAGTCAGTCGACTGCTAAAACGTTGGTAATTTGATCTCTTCATTTAGTTGATATGTAAATTCTCATCTTGCCCTTAAAAGTTGATAAATTGTGTATTTGCATTTTATTGGAACAATTCGTTTCGCATCAAAACGTTTTGTTATTTCGAAAATCACTTATAATAAAGTGAATGGAGACTACCAATTACATCTTCGGTATGTCAAATTCAATAACAATACCAGAAGACGCTAGCATCCAAACAAAATATATAAAAATATTCAAGTTTAACTATTTTTTTTATAGAGTATTATCATAAAATCAATTGCGAATTACAAGCACTACGAAGATAAAAAGAAAGAATATTAAGTTATTAAGATTAAGAGGGTAGCCCCAAACGAAGGAATTGCGACATAAACTTAATGAACATAGTAACGTAAGGCCAAGGGACTCAAAGCATTGAAGACTTAAATCAAAAGCATTTGAAAAAGCCTTCAATTAAAAACGATTAACTCAGATAAGTCGTTATTATAAGCAAATTGCAATATTACAAAACTCTCTTTTCTTTTACAAAGCAATTATTGCTTATATTCAGTTATATGCGTTTTATTTAGCTTCAAAATTATTGCATATATACGATCAATGGCTGTAATGGATGAAATTTTCAATATCCACAAAAACGAAACTGAATCACCTCGAAATGCATTTTGTTTTATATTGTCGAAGGTCAGTTTTTTTAAAAAAAAAACTTATTTGTTATTATTTTTGTGCTCTTGAGTTTTGCGCTTATAAAATGAAATTCAAAATATTGTACTTAACTCTTAGATGGCAATCATTTGTTTTTACCAACCGACAGTTGTATCTTTATCAAATGCGTCAGTTTTACTTCCATTGAACTCGTTTATTTTATAATTTTTTTGACTAGAAGGCATTCATTACTTATCAAAATTTCGTTTAAATACTCAAGAGTACAACCTGTTCCTCTAGTTAGTCATTAAGCAAAAAAGACATTTGACAAAATCTTTAAATCTTTCAAGCCGGTTTATTTGCATTAAAATATTCAACATTTTTTTTCACTCTTTTAACTGAAACTGTTGAACTTTTTAAGGTTTGAATTTCTTATGAATTGCCAAAAAAAAATTGAAATTTTGAAAAAAAAGATGCACAAGATTTTATTGTTATTTATTAAACTTGTTTTCCATATTTCTGTGGAAATTATTTCATACATGCAATCAATTTTATATAGAAAATTAACTTGTCTATAAATTAAATATTTACTCGACTGTTTCATTGTCTGCAGTTATTTATGTACAATGCTTATTTACTATATAATATAATACACCAAGCGGCATATCAGTAAAATACAATGTATTATTTACTATGTTTAAATGCCGCAATATAACAACAATAAGTTTAATGAAGATCTCGAGAGAGTTTTGTATAGGCTGCAAGTAAAAAATAAAAGTATAAAAATTGTGTATAATAATATATTTTATTTTGAGTAGAAAAACACAAAGCGCAGCGGATTGATAATGCGTGAAAAGGCCTGCATCAACGTGAAGCACAAAAGTTTGCAAGAAAACTTAAGCGCCTTGAACGCACTTTAGATGCTCTATACTTGCAGCAGTAAGAGTTAGTTACGTAAAAAATATTTGTGCCTTATGATTTGTTGCTGCTTGTAACTTGGAGGAAGTTGGGGAATTGTAGAAAAACGACATTAAAAAACTTTTATTTATTAATCTATTGACAAATTTTATATACAAATACGCAGAGCTACAGATAACGAAAAAGAAAGGCAATTATTTTCTGCGAATTCTTTTTATATATTGCGTACATCAAAATTTCACTGGCGCCATCTACTTGTATTGCTTTTTCTGATTATAAGCGCAGCTTAGAGAAGAAGCTTTTGTTATTCCAGCCATTTTGACATGATTAACTTTTTAGGTCGACTATTAAACGTGTGCCATCTATATCAATAATTTTGTCTATCTTAGTCTTACACATTTCCATTTTTATATATAATTGAAAAATAAATCATAGAATAAATTGTAAATAAATATTTCACGAAATATTGAAATTTTTATTACAATAATTGAATTTTGCATGCTTTATTTTTAGTGGTCGAACTTGGATAATTTTTATGTACGTATATGTTTAAATAAAAAATAATTAAAGCATAAAAATATTTTTATATTTATGTATATACAAGTCAATTGTAAAAACAATTAACTTTTAGATTTAATTTTAAATTTTCTCGCACTTACATGATTGTTTAGTTATATCACAATGCAGCGCACTACTTTTAAAGTTTTTGAAATTATTTGACACAACATTTTTTTTACTATACAATAAATATGAAATATGAAAAAATTGTTTTAAATTTTCAAACATTAACATTGCGACTAAATCGACTAAATAAGTTAATAAAATTTTTTATTTTTTAAAAATGGTTTTAAGAAAAAAGAAAATACAGAAACTTAAGCTGAAAAATATTTGTGTAAATAATATATTTTTTAAGCAGAGAGAGTTTGAGTTCTGCGCATACTAATTCTCGGTCTATTTTTTACTTTAATTATTATTCTCTAATTTATAATTCGATATATCAATGTTTTTGTAGCCCTTATTAAAAATGTTACTTTTTTAATATTTTACTTAAATAATCTAAAGTTATTTAGCGATTTATGTTTTTCGCCACTTGGAGAACTAACAGTTAGTTCTTAGCTTATTTAACTCTTAGCAAGAAAGATTTTCAGAGATACTTACTATTCAGGCTTATTTTTTAATAATAGCAAAAATAAATTTAGTTATTTATCTATATTAGCTTTAAAATATTATTCGATAAAAGGCTTTACAAATAAGAAAGTTAATAAAGGGTAGGAAAAATTAAAACCATATATTAAAATCACAGAGAATTTTAAAATTTATTTTAGTTTTATCTTAACTTAAGTATTAAGGCTTGCTTTCATAGCGCTTTAATTAAAAGTGCAATCCAACTTTAGCCATTGTTATTAAAAAATATATTAATTTTTTGTTTTTAAAATCTTTATTGCTCATCAATTTGTTCTTGAATATAAATACTTCCAAATATTAACTAATATAATTAATGTTCATTAATCAACATGCAAATTTAATCTTGTACTATATTCTGATCCCCAATATACGTTGTAAGCTTTGCCACAAACCCTAAATACCCTAAAATGCATAAATAGAGTATTGCAAGAAATGAGAGCAATGAAAGGCGACAACAATCGAAACAATATTCTCGCTACAGTTTTCGATTACAGTTACAATTACAAAGCGCGACTTCTCAAAAGGGACGAAATAAAATCTTAGTTACAATTTAACATTTAGCTGTGATTAACGTGACGAAAGACGTCTCCAACGTCTAATTTGGAAACAACGTGGCTTCCATTCGAAATTAATTGAGCCAAATTTATTGAAAACTCAAAGTTTTGGGGAAATTTGTGAACAACCATTTTTTGCAGTGATTTCGCCGGTTTTCTTCAAGAAATATTCTCCAATAGTTGACTTAACGCGTTTTTTTTAATTATTATTTTTATGCTGCTTTTTGCGATCAAGTTAATTGCTGTTCCTCTCTCTAATTACTTTTTATTACTTTATTCGTTTTCAATGTTGCGCCTAATTTGCTTTGCCTCCGTTTTATTGTTCTCTATCGTTTTGCTGCAGACTTTGATTTGGTAAATATTTATTTTTCTTTTAATAATTAACACTTAATTTGTGCGGAAAATATAGAGGTTTTAATTTTTATTGCTAATACACTGAAAATATTTTAGAAGTAGATGTTAGAAATTTAAAGAACTAAGAAGGATGAGAATTCTAAGCGAAAAAGTATTTTAAGAATAAGTAATTTTTTAAGTAATTGTTGAGAGCTCTGAACTCAAAGTTTATTGTGGCTATAAATCGTTAATATAGCAAATATTTATATTTTGTCGTTTATGGCTAAAAATCTCACGGTTTCAGTGAATATTTTATTTATTTTTAAACATTTTATTTGTCTTATTTTTGAAAGCTTCTTCTATATTATAAGCAAAATTAAGTTTCTTTTCGATTTATAACTGAATGGCTTACAAAATCACCTTCATTATTCTCACCCATTTCTTTGTATAACTTTTTCAGAATCGTTCAAAATATATTATGCATTTTTTGCATGTAAAACAAATATGGCAATATATCACTTATTCCTACACTTTCCGGTATTGCAAATTTTTACTGATAATATGGGGGCGTAGACACTCTTGTACTTCTTTTTATTTACTTATTATAAATTAATTTAAACGTAAAATGTGCATGTGTATAAGTAGCATCAATATTGAATGCGTATTTATCTTGTGTATATTTCCTGTTTTTTCTTTAACTTATCAACGCCGAACATGGCAAATAATTTATGCGTTTCGTATTACTCAGCAAAGTGTTTTACCTTGTATTAATTTAGCACTAAAAAATTACCTATATATATAAGGGAATATCTATAAAAGTTCTTGTATATCTATGATATAAGAGTATATTTATGGTTTTTCCATAATGCACTCTATAAATTCTTTCTATAAAACTATTGCACTATCTGGCACAGTCAAGAGAACTTTGGTTTTTAAATAGAAAACCGAAGAGTTGTGTATTGAGCAATTTCGGCGCATAATATTTAGTTAGGCATTTTTAAAAGAATTTTAAACTATTTTTAAGGTGACATTTTTCACGTTCTTCATTTTTAAATAGCATTAAAAATAAATTGGAAATTTGACTTCATCATATGCTCAATGTCTGCGTGAATTGAGGCGTATATTTCTGTATATATACATTGGGTAAATCTTTGTATAAATATAACACGTATATAGGGCATCATATTTATTTTGAATATTCCATTCTACAAAAATATTTAAAAATTTTATTAACTTTTAATTAAGTTTGTTAAAGAATGCGCGTCTTATTGTAATCAGAAGAAATGGCAGAAATAATTGCGTATATTTAACGTTAATTTCAAAAAATTAGTAAAGTGCAGTTTCTAATTGTCTGTCATAGTTTCGGATTTTCTAAATTTTTAAAAAATATAATTATTCTTCATATAGATTCACAATAAAGACAAATGCACATAGGTTCTTAAGCGTATACAATTCGTAAATACATTTTTTCAGTTCTCGTTCCCGAAGGCCCTACAAAATTGTAAGCGCTTCACTCTATATGAACTGGCTGGCTGCCTTTTCGTTTACTTTTTTACAAATAAGTTTTTCCAATTAGGTTATATATTTACTATTATAAAGATTATATAATGATAATAAAAGTGTGGTGAGGGGTCTGCTATGCACACATAATGGATTATTTTGATTTAGCAGCTTTTTCAATGTTTATAGTTCGGAAAACTCAGGTTTTACCTGTTTGATAGAGTGATTCTTAGCCAAGTTTTTTTTTTGAAGTTTTTAAGCAATTTATTTTCCAAGATATTCATAGTTTTGTAGACAAAGTTGAAAACGATTTAGATATATTGATAAGCTCTTAACATTTAAATTGAAAACAGTAGGATTCATCAAATAATGTTTTTTGCATAAAAGAGTGGAAAGTAATATTGAATTAGAATATTAAAAAGAAAGCAGACTTTATAATTTCTTAGTTGTTCTTCAGGCTGTAACTGTGCAGAATCTTTTTATATAAATATTATAATCAAATGGGTACTTATGTTTGGGTAGATCACTTTAAGTTATTTTAATGTAAGCAAATTCATTATCTAGACTGATAGAACTCCCAACTTCTTACCTACCTTACGTTTTTGTTGTCTCCTATTACAATATTTGAACATTTAAGTGTTAATAAAGCTTTTAAAGATTGCTTGGAAGAAATTCTATGTTTCCGCACTTGGATTTTTTTAAGGAATTGACTCACATGCTCAAAAGTACTTAGATGTGATAATTGACTAGGTTACTTGAGGTGTTTACAGTGTCCAAGCCAAGGCATTTCTGCACAAGAAATGAGCTTTTGTGATCATTGTTTTGTTGGGATATAAAGAATGTCGAATTAGGTTCTCATTAAACAGCAGAGGGCAGAATATTAGAGTTCGAAAAAATCCAACAAAAAAAGAAGTAATATTACAAAACGTCAGCTACGACAGTGATTCTCATTTAGCAGGTTTCTCATTCGAAAGCTTTCTCATTTAGCTCATTTCTCATCAAGTTAGTGTAACGATAATGAAAATTGTATATATGAAAAAGTGATAGCTTCTCCGCTTTGCCTTATAGACATTGGTAGCTTCCATAATTTGTGATATTGTTAACTTAATTGAAGAACAAGATAACGCCAAGATATCGATTTCATTGTAAAAAATAAAAATTATTTATCTAAGTTCTCTCAAACTCGCTGACTAAAATACAAAACTTTGCTCTCTCTCCCTCTCTCTCTCTCCGTAGGTATCGGCAGACACGTTTCAGCTCGCGGCGTGTTCGGAAACGTGTGGTCTTCAAGCATGGCGAGTGCAATGTCGTGCAGGGAAATGTGGCCAAAAGGAGGCGACGCTATCTGCAAGTGAGTAGCTCATATAACTGCATATATATAGAAACATATATATAATCTATATATCTACCATATATATATATTCCTGTGTCTATATGTATTTGCATAATGCCAGCAGACACGGGCCAGACCAGTGTTTGGCTATATATAGCGCGCTTGGCTGTCCCAATTATGTAAATGGAACATTTATGTGCGCGTCTTGCCAAGCATGTGGGTCGGTCTCACTTGGCTTGTCAACTGCACACACACATACACATACACACGCACTTCTTATATATTTAATTTTCAATAATTTTCCTAATGCTCTGGTGACGCTCTCTTGCAGGACATCTTTACAACGCTTGTCGATGCGCAGTGGCGCTGGACGCTGCTGGTCTTTGCCGCTAGTTTCGTCATATCCTGGGCCTTTTTCGGTTTCATTTGGTGGACCATAGCCTATGCACACAATGATCTGGAGTATATACTGTTGCGGAACTCACATTCGGATTTGATTGCCAATATGACGCACACGGTGTGCGTCACAGAGGTCAGCAGCATGATGACTGCATTTTTGTATTCCGTCGAGACGCAAACAACCATTGGCTACGGCAATCGCTTTGTAACGGAGGAGTGTCCCGAAGCTATATTCACCATGTGCATACAATGTATTACGGGCGTTTTTATACAGGCCTTCATGGTGGGCATTGTCTTTGCCAAGTTGTCGCGTCCCAAGAAGCGTGCGCAGACATTGCTCTTCTCACGCAATGCCGTTGTCTGTCATCGAGATGGTGTGCCCTGTTTGATGTTTCGCGTGGGCGATATGCGCAAGTCGCATATTATAGAGGCGCATGTGCGTGCACAGATTATACGCAAGAAGGTGACCAAAGAGGGTGAGGTGCTGCCTTTCTATCAGCAGGAGCTGCATGTGGGCGCAGATGGTGGCGAGGATCGCTTGATGTTCATATGGCCTACAACTATTGTGCACAAGATTGATCGTAATAGTCCGCTGTATATGCTTTCCGCTTCGGATATGCTGAAAGAGCGCTTTGAGGTGGTGGTCATGTTGGGTAGGTAGTCATTGGTTATTGTTGTGTTGGCAATTGTACTTTATTGGCGTCTTACTTTGCAGAGGGTGTCATAGAGTCCACGGGCATGACCACGCAGGCGCGCAGCAGTTATTTGCCCTCGGAAATACTTTGGGGTCATCGTTTTGTCAATGTGGTTAGCTTTCGCAAGGAGACTGGCGAGTATGAGGTGGACTATACCTTGTTTAATAATACCTACGATGTGGATACGCCGCTGTGCAGCGCCAAGCAGCTGGATGAGCTCAAGTCCGAGTATACCAAAAGCGCCAAGAACTGTCTGGGTAGGTTGAGCGTTGTGTAGCGAGCGCCAGAGAAATTTACTAAATTTGTGTACGTTCTTGCCCAACAGCACCCTTTGCGGATCGCACGCTCTCAGCGAGCATGTTTCAGCGCGTCGCCTCAGCCGCCTCGGTTGATCATTTGGATCCAGCCAGCGATGAATCGCTGGATTCGGGTCGTCTGCAAATACGCTCGCATTCCATACCGAACGGCGTGCTGGCCAGCGAGCTGGAGCCGCTTAATAATAATAAACATGGCGCTAGCTTTACCATGGGTGGCCTAACCATAACCACTACGGCGCCCAGCATACCCAACCTAACAAGTATTAATGAGAGAACCAACTCTGGTAATTCCATAAATAGCAGCAACTACAGCAATAGCAACAGTCTGAGCACATTGCCAGGTGCTGGTGGTGCTGGTGCAACCATAGTGCCCACTGGTGCTAGCGCTGGCGGCGCTAATCGCACAAAACAAGCGCATACACGTCGTCTGTCCATAAAACAGGATCAGCTGCCCATTGATTCCATTTGCTGATATTTGCATAAACTCGTCAAGGAGCAGCAGCAGGCAAAAACCTAGAAAAACCCAACCCAGCCCAGTGGTAGTAGTAGTAGTAGTGACTGCTCCTTGTGTGCGTGTGTGATGAAGTTGTATTCTACATATTAGGCTCCTAATTCTAAATGATATTAATTGTTAATTTAAAGATTTATTAATGTGTCTCAGTGTAAGTCTAGCTCAGTTTACAGTGAGAACAAGCTTTAGGCCTGGCTTTTTATTGAAACGTTGAGCCAAGCTTTAGAGAATTTATTATTGTTAAGCTTAAAGTTGATATTAAATAGCAAAGGATTTAAAAAGAAAAAAGAAAAAAACCAACAAAAAACCAAAATGATGCTAGCAAAACAAACATATGTAAAAGCTCATTTTAGTCTAAATATTTGTAAAACAAAAAATTATAAACAAATTCTTTAAGAAATTGTTACATGTTTTAAACAGCACACGCAAGCAACTATTTATTATTAATGCAAAAATATTCCAAAATTTTTAATTAATTTAAAGCGCACAAAAATTGCGCGCCTAAATTGAGCTTCAATTGTAAAAATTATATGGACAATAAAATTGTATAACGTTGATGAATGATGAATGATGATATTCGATGTGCATAATGCACGCGCCCACATGTATTTTTATAAGTACCAAAAAGACCTTTAAAATATAAATAAAACTCAATTAAATTAAAGCTAAGCTGCATTTTTATTTAACAAAAAAAAAAATTGAAAATCTGGTAGCTGTTGTTTAACTTAAATTTGTTTATGCGCACAAAAAGATAGGCAAGGCTTTGAGTTCTGGCAAAAAATTGCTGCAAAACAAAAATAATTTTCGAAATTTTGTCTGGCTCAATTTGGGCAAAACGGCTGCGCTCAGCCGGCTGAAGTGCCAGGCGCACAGCAAGTAGCAGCAGCTCGCTTTAAGCGCGCTACCTGGCGCCATCTTTGGTTTATTTCGCGCAACACACTTACTAGCGCCATCTAAGTTTTATTCAGCTAGTGCGTGGCGTTGAACAAAGATGGCGCCAGTTGCAGTTATCAAAATTATTCTGCTGCGACTGCTTGCTGTGCGCCTGGTACTTCAGCCGGCTGAGCGCAGCCGTTTTGCCCAAATTGAGCCAGACAAAATTTTAAAAATGTTTGTTTTTGTTTGCCAAAACGAAATGCAAATTTGTGCGCAAAAACAAAATTGAAGTAAAACCAAAATCAAAGCAGCTAAATCTGAAAACGCTGTTTAAACAAAAGCAAAGCCTGTAAATATAAATAAAAGTGCTTTTTGTACATTTTTTAAGACATTTTTTATTTTTTTCTTTTATTTTGTGTTTGTCTGAGGAAAAGTTGTTCATATTTGTTTAAAGCATATTTAAAATAAACATACACAAATAGAAACATACATACAAGTACGCGTTTTTTAACGCTTTAAATTTAAGTTAAATATAGTATGATGCTACTGCTATGTGTACTTTACGTATGCATATGTATGTTTTTTTTTTTGGGGGGGGGGGGGGGGAGTGTTTAATATGATGTTGATTAGTAGCATTTACAACAACTAATTTTACATAATAAATTTTAGGCACAATTGCCATATGGTTGGCAATGCGCTTGTTTTTTTTTCTTTTTTTTGTTTAATTTTTGCTTTACATTTCAAATATTTGACTTTATGAATTACAAGCGTTGTAACTTACATTTTTTTGTGTGTTAATTTTTGTGAGTGTTTTGTTTTGTTTTGTTTGTTTACAATAAAGTTACTTTTGTTACTTACAATAAAGTTAAGAACTTTTCTGTTTTTGTTGTTTACAATTTAAAAACTTTTTTTCTGGTTTTTTTACATTAAAGTTAAACTCTATCTTTTTTTTGTTGTTTACATTTAAGTTAAACTCTTTTACTTTTTATGCAATAGGACATTTTTTTGCAAGAATATTAAATATTAATATTTTCACGGTTTTTTTTTAAACTAAAAATTGTGCTGCTTAAGCTACAATTTATTTTTTAACTTTTGTTTACACTCTTTAAAAGCATTTTTTTTACATTTAGCTCTCTATGTGCAGCTAATTTTAAAACTAATTATTTACAAAAATTTACAAACTAACTTAAGCGTAAAACTTAATGTAAGTATTTGTTATTGTTTCGCTTCTTTTTTTGTGGTTTTGTTTTGTTTTTTGCTTATTTGCTTGTTATGTTTTATAAATGCCTTAAAACTTAGCAGCTTTACAATAATTAAGTTCTAGAACTAGAATTTTTTAAAACTAATTGTCTTAGCTGTAGTGTGTTCGGCAAAGTTACGCAACCTTTACAAAGTATGTGGTATATTTTTTTTGTTGTATGAAATATTTTACATGGTTTTCAAATTTTTTTTTTTTTTTTTTGATATAATACAAACTAAAAACTTGGAATTAGTGGGTGAAGCTAACGCTGAGAGCGCAGCAGTGCAAGCAGTTTTATATAAAAAATAAAAAAAAAGTAAAGTGGAGACGCAAAGCAGTGCCCACTATTTGTGTCTTAATTTATTTAAATTAAAATTGCTTACAAAGTTGTGCCGCCAGCGCCAATGTTGTTGTTGTGTGCGAGTAAAGGTGTTTTGAAAGTTAGTTATGTTTTTGACTGCATTTTGCTTTTGAAAATATATGTTTTCTATATAGATATATCATTTTTTTTATGCTTTTACGCTTTACGGAATTAATTTCAGTTGAATAAAATATGTATCACATAGTATTATTTTTAGTTTGATTTTCTACTTCTTGCTCTCTCTTCTTTTTGCATACCAATTTGTGTATAATTCATGCAGTTTATAGTTAGAAAAAAATCATGTAAATGAAATGCTATAATTATAAAATAAATAACAATTATGGTTTGACTAAAAAGCGCAACCATAAGTGGAAAAAGTGTGTGTGTGTGTTGGTGTGTTGGTGTGTGTTCAAAGAAAAATATAAAATAAAAAAGGAAAGCGAACTGAACTATCAACATTTGTTGCCTGCAACATGTTGCTGCAGCAGTGCAAAGGGTTTTTCAGACAAAAAAAAAGGAGCTCCAGGCAGCCAATAGGCGGCTCAGTAATACAGATGATAACCATTATTAAAGACATTGTAAGGATAATCGTAGTGCTGCTGCTGCTGCGTGTGCTCCTGGACGACTAAATGCTGCTGCTGCTGTTGCTGCTGGCGTTGCTTATGCTGCAAGTTTGTTAACCAACTGGTTGTTGCGGCCAAACGCTGCAACAGATATTTTCATTCCTTGTGCTGATGTGTATGCTGCGTGCCCTGTCCCTGTCCTTGCTGCTGATGATGCAAATGTGGCTGCTGCTGCTGCTGCTGTCCATGATGCTGTGGCAGACGTGCATGCTGCTGCTGCTGCTGCTGGGACATGGCTACATGTTGCGTTTGTGCCTGATGATGCTGCTGCGCGGCTGCATGCGCATGACCATGCAAACTGTTCTGTGCCTGCACAACGCCATTGTGATTGTGTAAATTAAGACCGCTGCTGTTTGGTGCAGCACCCGTGGCAGCAGCGCTGGCGCCTGTTGTGGCACTGCTATTGCTATCCGATTTGTCACGCGGCAACAAGTAAACCGAACCATCGGCCGCCTGCTGCAAGCTATAGTCATTGGGCGAGCAGGGATTACCCTCGGGATCGCGCAGATACTGCAAACAAAAGTCAAACCATTAGTATTTTAAGTCACACAAAAAAATGGGAGTATACCCAACGCACCTGGAACACATGGCGATGCAGCGCGGTAAACTTATTGGATATACGCTTGCGCTCATTATCCAGACTCTCGCGTTCACTAGTCAAATGATTCTTACGTTTTACCACTGCATTAACCTCATCCTCCAGCGTTAGTATCTGATCCAGCTTGCGTTTACGACAATTTTGTGCAGCCACCTTGTTCTTGCCGCGACGACGTATGTCACGTATCAATGACAACTGATTCTCGCTCAAATCGTATTTGGACAAACGCTCATTGAACTCATCCATGGGCAAGTTTATTATGTCCGACACTAGTATGGGTATGTTCAATGCACGTGCACGTTTCTCATCGCGCGTCAGATGCTCCTCCTCACTGAGACTTTCACGGCTACTCTTCGCTCCATTTTTAGTGCCAGCAAGCATCTTCTTATCGCGTGCCTGTGGTCTCGGTAGCGAGCCAGTTCCCTGTGGCAAAGTGTATGTATGATTATGTTGCACCACCTCTTGTGGATTACGCGGCGGACGCACAGTAAAGTCTACGCTATAACCATTGCTCGTGCCCATGCCATATGGCTGATGATGCTGATACTCCTTGGATAGTGCCGGACCCATAGCGCCTGCCTCGTTGCCACTATGCTGCAGACTAGCACTGCTGCTCATATTACCATAACCGCTATCATACTCGTACTTAATGGTCTGTGCTTGCGGTGTCTGACAATGTAGTGCGGCTGTGGGCAAAGCTGCCGCCGGTGCCACAGCTGGTGGCACCGCAGTGCGCAAGGCATTGGGCGATTGCTTGTGTGCATCACGTTTGCCATACAACTGATGCTTCTTTTGCGCCACTGGTGGCTGACGTGTGGCCGTGCTTATGCGTGCCGTATTATTGTAGCTATAATCGTAGGGTCCACCATATTTGCCATGATGATAGTCCTGTGCCGAATCACTGCCCTCACCCCATTCGCCATCCGACAACGATGGCACACGTTCCGAACCCATGGAACTAACAGCACTGTCACTCGAGGCGTCCAAACGATCGGCACCGCCAGCTTGCGTGCCGCCACCGCTTGACAATAAATCCGCAGTCATACCCGCCGCAGCGCCACCGGCCGCACCGTTCATAGAGAGTCCAGCTGCTGTAGCGCCACCACTACTGGCGTGATTTGCACTGCCACCTGCTAGTATAGGACCTGCTGCTGTGCTGCCAGTATTACTACCATGTCCACTGCTGGGCAAACCCAGTACCGAGGAGTTATTACTAGTGCTGTTGTCCACCATGCGACAGAAGGCTGCAAAGATTGCGAAAAAAAAAAGTGAATAGAATTCATTAATGGATTTTCGCCAAGTCATTTTTTAAGTCAAAGTATGAATAGCTTTTAGTATCTACAGTCTCTCTCTCACAGTCATCACCTTTCATACGATTCATTATAATCTCTGGCCTATACTAGATGGGATTATTCAGCAGAAATTCATTGCGATATCACGTTGTAGCGTACTCGTACTCGTTTATGGGCTAAGGATTTCTATTTGCAAAAAAATTTTTTTTTTATAAAAACCGTACAGTCATCATTTTTTATATTTCGTTTTGCTTATCAAATTCGTCGTATTAATGCCGCCAACGTCGCCGCTCGCTTATCTACAGATAAGCTTCTACTTCTTCTAGTGGGTTGTTCCAATCTTGTTTTTTTTTTGCTTTTGCATTTTCACTTTCATGTTTATTTTGCTTTAGTTGTTATTTTGTTTTTCACAAAATAAAAGTTATTCTCTTCTCAAAACACCTTGCAGTTCCAAAGTCTCTACACAGTATTATCTAGACAATCATCTATTAGTTCAAAAAAAAAAAAAAAAAAAAAACAGCTGTGCTTTATATTTTATATCTTCGCACTATTAAAATTTACAGATAAGTGCTTGAAATAGTATATACCAAAGTTTCCGCTGTACTACGTGCTTGAGCTAAAGTAAGACGCATAATTTCTTAGCAGTTTTTACGAATTTTCGGCGCTAAATATTTCTCAAGAGCTTTATCTTATCTTCCGGCAGTTTCAACATGTGACCCATGAACTATAAAACATGAACCACTAACTGGAACGAAACGTGTGTTTCGCCATGATTTGGCAAAAATCAAAAACAAAATATTGCGCCAGTGACATCAATTTAAATTATATATATGCCTCCTATATACTATATATAGTTGATAATCCAGCTTTTAAGCGCTGCACTACAATTACTGATTGGAAGTTACGACTTAATCGCATTTCAAATTCGTTTTTGCTTTAGATTTGATTTTCTACTTGTTGCTTTTAAAACTAATTGGGCAAATTTTTAGCTGATAAGTGTTACGCATGTTTGTAACATTTTTTATTTTTTTTACTGATAGGTACGTACGCCGCTATCAAGGTCAAGACCCTAAATATTGATGACTTAACAAAATATAAAGCATTACATTCGTTTGAATAGTCTAGCCGGCACTGCAGCCTGATTGGCGTTTGGTCAATACTAGAATAAGTTGTCTGTCGCAGTTGGCGTATCCCGGCAACGCTGTGCGGCAGCAGCATTATACAATAATAATAATTATAACAAAAACATTGTATTTATTTGAAATTTTAAGCAATTGCAAAAAGATTTGCTATTTGTGAATCTTGCTACAATTACTAGTTCGATAATTTTGCTTAGTTTACTAGTTCTTTGGTTCCGCTTAGTTTTAGCGGATTTCTACGAAATCGTCAACTTACAGATACTTAACCATTTACAGTTCAGTAAGATTTTGAGCATTCATAAGATATTATACTAAATTCCTACTAAGTGAAGATGACTAATTCCAATAAGCCAACTGATGACTAACTTATACAAGATAAGCAGCATCCCAGTAACTTTTATAGTTTTCAGCAGAACCTTGATCACGGTTGCTGAAAATTTAGCAATTTTAGGCTTAAGAAGCTTAATTAAGCAACATACCAGCACTTTTTAATATTTGTATACAACTTTGAGCTCAGCTACACCCACCAAAGTCTATAATTTATTTATTTATTATTATTTATTAAAAACTACAAAACCTTCGTAGTGCTGATCAAATGTAAAATATGGACGTAGACTTTCCAACTTAACAGCGTAGAACTTACGCAAATAGTATTGCTTAAAGACAGAAATTTCTTAATAGAATTGACTACAAAAAAGACCTAAGGTTAGGTTAGGTCGACGGGCCCCCAGTGTAGGGGAGCTTACATAGATCAGAGTGTTATTTAGTGGAAAAAAGGACTTAAGGAAGCAATTAATGTTAATTAATTTTAAAGTTTCAAATACTATAAAAACTATTATTATCTATTGCATCTAAGCAGCTCAAAAAGTGGGGAAGCGTAGAAACTCAATGTCAAACCCATGGCATATACTATATAGTATATATATCTGACTGTCAGCAGTTTGAAGTGGTAGATAAATTCTGCTAGCTCGGCAAATTAACAACCTAAGAGTTCACACCAAAATAACAATTTTCAACTCTAATGTGAAATCTGGCCTGCTGTACGGTGGCAATACGTGGAAGGTAACAGTTGCACTGACCAAGCGAATACAATCCTTTATAAAACGCATAAAGCTAATACAAATGAGATGAAGGAAGTGAAGTGGTCACACGCTCCGTAAAGGCGACAACATGGCTAAGCAAGCAATGTGCTGAAATAACGTTCTTCAAAAGGACCATAGACTTGCGAGAACCACGTACCACCAGAGAATGCCCCACAAAAGTGGAAGTACAATCTTTAGCTTTCAGTTTGAAAGAATTAAAAAATGTTTCCCAAATAGTTATGTCATATACTTCTGTCAGTAAAAATCTTTGTAAAAGATAATATTCGTAGAGATGATCAATTTCGACGGAAATTTCCCATTTTATCAGCGAAATATACCTACGCAAATAATTTAGCTTCAAGGCAGAAATTTTCAAATTGCATTTAAACACAAAAGTCACCAAGGGGAGCAATAAATATTTAAAACTTTTAAATATTCAAGCTCTATGAAAGCTATTTTAACGTATTGTTTCTATGCAAGCTCAAAGAATGAAGGGATTCTACATATTGTTCCACTATATGTAGTATGCATATATAGTAAAACTATATCCCAGCATCTGACCCATCACCATTTCGATCGAAAACACAACCGATTACTGAAAGAGAATTAAACATAAACGGTACCCCAATCTCGATGACGTTCATAAGCATTTCAAAAACGGAAAAGAATTGTACAATGGAACTTTAGTACCCTTGGAAGATCTAACGCGACCTGGAAAAGATTCATCCTTCAAGAACTGGCCCAGGCGAACACAACATAGGGCAGATCCAAACAGGATGGAAGGTTCTAGTAGAGGCCCTTAGTTCTATGCTACATATATAGGCTCAGTTATATTGTTATACTCTATGTCAAACCTAAAAACCACGCAAATGAATTTTAATTTGAAAAAAACAATTTGCAAGCTTCAAATGAGATTTGTCATAAATTACAGCAACAAAAACTACAATACTTGAGCTACACTTCATGGCATCAATCGTTGCCAAATTTAAGGCTCCCTTGAGGCGTAGCTGCGCTCTCCTGAGGCACCCAGTGCCTTATTAGGTCTTACTACAATACTTTTCGCGATAACGCTGTTTCTAGTATTATTTAATAATAAATAAGTAAATAAGCGTTTTTAAGAAATGTCTAGCGTAAAAATATTAATAAAAAACTCAAGCAAAATATTTGCTGACGTTATTGCTTATCGTTCTGAGCTAAACTGCAAAGTGCACAAATCCCCCCCCAAAAAAAATCAAGTCAATATATGGAGTCAAACACGCGCCATTACATATACACACACACACATGTGCACACATAAGTAAATGCATATGTATGCTGCATGTATGTCAAGCAACTTTAGCAATGGCGGAAATTATAAAGATAACGGTAAAAATTACTCGCACGTTTTACGATCTGCCCAAAAGCAACAGGCAAATACTCAACATACAATTGCACAATTTAAGCCAAAAAAAAAGTAAGAAATCCACCCACTCAACAAAAAAAGTATAAAAAAGAATTAGTCTTTTTTTTGTTATAAACAATTCTTAAGCAATTTGCAGTGCAAACCCGCCTGCTGACACGTAACCCACTGACGCTATTGTTGTAGTAGTTGTAGCTGTTGTTGTTATTATTCATTCTCGCTTTGTACGCGTATACGCATTTATTATGAATAACGCCAAAAGCACAATATGCAATTGCACACAAATACAAACAAACACACAACGTTGCTGCACATAAATAGAGCGAGATGGCGAAACCTGACTACGTGAGCGCGCTAGAATTTAAAAATGTAAAAGCAAAGCAAAAAAAAAATATAAAAATAAAAGTCGTGCAATTTTTTTTTTGTTTCGAAAAAAATGACTCAGCATTTTAAAAATAGTAAACAGCCAAGCAGCAGCTTTGCTGAGCGCGCATTAGACATTGCCGTTGTGTGCGAGAGAGAGCGCGAGCGCGCGCTGCCGACTCGTGAGAGTTTTAGAACACAAAAAAAGCTGCGCAGCGTTTGCTGATATCAGCAGCAGCGACAGCGAGCAACAACAACGAGGGTAGATTACTGATCGCTGCGGCATAAGAGTGCGCGACGCCGCCGCATGACTAACAAAAAAAATTGTTACGCGGCAAAAATTTAAATATACAATGAGGTACACACTCGGGCACACACACACACACACACACAGATGAGCTAGCATAAAAATAAATTGCACACCAACACCCGCATGCTGCTGCGCTGCTCCAGTAACGCTGCTCATCACTCTCACCTGTTGATTTTTGCATTAGCTGCCGCTGTATGGGTTGCCGTTTTTGGCTTTATCGTTTGCGCTTGTTTTTTTTTTGTTAATTTTATTTTATTTATTTTTCGTTTTTTATTTTGTGTCTGCTTTATTCACGCGCGTCATCAGCGGCAGCCCGTTCTAATTTTCGTTCTGTATCATAATCTAACACACACAAACACATGCGTGCCTGCGTCTTGCCTTATGTTCTACGTGTGTGTTAACTGCGTCACTACTTTATTTAATTAACATCAAACTGCTTATATTAATAATTACTACAAATATGCGTTAATTTCGTTTAGACTAGAGGCGGCTTAAAGCACACACACCACACGCACACCGACACACTATTATTTTTTACTACTTTTTGTTTTATAAACTGTTTTTTTTTATCGTTCTTCGCTTCGTCGTATTCGCTTGTTCGTGTTCGACTGAATTGAGAATTGGCGTAGCCGTTGCGCGCTGCGCTGCCGTACGTTATGCCGCAAACGCGCTAGCGCCTTGTTATGCTGACTGCTGCCTATGCCCGTTTCGCACTCAAGTTTGTCTGCGACTGAGCACGAGTTAAACCACTCAAATTCAAATTTGAACTAATTTTACAAATTTTATGTTAATCACAGAATGCGGCACAAAAGCAGCGAAACAAACAAAAAAAAATTAAATAATTTTGTGTGCCAGCCAAAAAGCTCAACTGCCGCATATGTGTTGGTGTAGTATCAACTAAAGCTTTTGCGCGTTTTGAGTAAAGTTCTTGAGTAAAAGCGCTTGCATGCGAGTGTGTCTCTTTCTCACATACTTGAGTGACTTTAGGGATTAACTCACTCACTCACTCACGCACGCACACATTGCTCAAATGCAAATGTAGCGAATTGCGCAATGCGCATTAGACTCAACTTGAAAACGCGCGCTCAGCGCTCAAGTGCTCGAAGTATTTGGCAATACTTCAAAAACAATTAAAAAATAATTAATATTTGATTGATTTGCACAATTTGATGAAACATAATAGAAATAGTTTTTTGTTATACGAGCGAGCCAATTATAATTTACGCAATAGAGCTAGTTATTTGAGCACTTTATGCTTATTTCATTCAAAAGATCGTGTGCTTTTTGCAGTATTTTTTGTCAGAAAATTCGATTTCAAAGACTATTGAATAAAGAATATAAAAAGTTATTTTCTAAACTACTAGACAAGAGTAAAAAGCAATTCACGATCTTAACGTTCTTTATGGTATACCAAAAATTCTGTTTAAATATAGAACTATTACTATAATTCATCAGATCTGAACCTTTATATTTGCAATATTGCTATATCTTATTTCTTTTAAATATTGCTCTACTCTCCGTACATAATTCGGCAACTTTAGTTTGTTTACAGCAACACTTTTACTATCGAAATATTTTTCTTGTTCATCGCGAAAAAAGTTATATCTTATTAACCGTGAACAGTCGTTTATGAAAATAATTTATCCTGATCAAGGATGTTTAATATCAAGTATGTGTATATCACATTGTTTATTTGTTTAAATTCATATTAAAATCGCTTAATTCCCTTTGTAAAATATTACTAACTTCGACTGATAAAAAACAAATTGCAATAATTTGTTATGCTGTGAATATTTTTAAGCTGGACACCACCTTTCTCTGCAAGCTTTTTATTCACAGCAGTTTTTGTTGTCTTAATCGTCCACATCAGAAGTACGATTGCGAATATGGCGACGAGATTCGGAGCTGTTTTCTATTTCGCGCTTTCTTGACTGAGCATACTGCTTTTGGTATACATATATCTTGACGATGCCCTTGACACCAATGTAAGTTAGTCCACCTAGGCAGGCACGTACCAGAGGCTTGTGATGTTGAAACAATATACCACCCACTATTGTGGCCATTGTAGGAAGGATTAAAGCGCTAAAAAATGATGTAGGCAAATCAGATACTTCATCATATAATACTAGCTCTTCATCAGTTGCTGTTGGCTCTGCATGCGGTATGCCAGCTACACGGCAAAGAAAGTCCACGCCTGGCAAAGTTCGGAGCAAAGCTGGATTTCGCATTATGCGTAGTACACGTTGCTCCCAGCGTATACGATTGGTTACTCCTAATGCCAAGGGTATGGTTGGCAGCGTTAGCATTGCAACCATAGGAGGGAATTTTTCTATAACTTTAAGTCCCTCTTCTGCGCCGAGTACTTGTACTATTGTTAGGGCACCATAGGTTGAAGCAGCCCAATACAAGACAAGCACACCAAGCGCAGTACCAATCCAGGGCGTACTTGCCACAACTGCCTCATGGTATATATGCAAAATATTGCAAAAATAATCCAATTCCGGATAAATTACCATGTACCCTGACATGCAGTGTGGGCATGCAACAGGACGACTGTCATCACCCATCTGTTGCTGATCAATCCATCTTAGCAGACAGCCATGATGTACCCACATCAAAGAGCCACGGCAACGGCAGGGACTTACCCAAACAGCTGCCGGGTCATCCGATTCACTGCCAAAGCATATCCAGCAAAAACGTGGTGCAGCAGAATAATTTAAAAGGTCCTGCCCACTTTGCGAATCCATAGTCGAGCACCAAATCCGAATTATGTTTCGTCGTTAGTAATTAACATTCACAATAACGCACTTCAAACTTATTTTTTGCAAATATACTTTAGAAATTTTGATAACTTTGCAGGCTCGCTTCAAATAAAAAAAATATATAATTTAAAAGAAAAATAAACACGAAACCAATTTACGAAAATTGTGCTGTATGTGTATTTGCTTCAGCCGGTGCGTGCCTAATGAAATCTTTTTTGTGAAATTAAAACAGAATACATTTTGACAGCTTTGCAAAGCTTGTTTTGTTGAAAAAAACATATCCCTAGCTGTTTTTGAAGAGCTTCTTTAAGTTGAAATATCCTGGTTACTTTGGTATAAAACTGGTTCCCGATTGAGAAGGTATTTGTTATATCTGTTTTTGTGTTATAAAGCAAGTTTTGCGAAGTTACAACTAGAGAAAAGTATCACATTTTGGAAGTTAAGACCTGGCGAGTAGATCGATTTGTTTGCATGTAGAATGCTTCAAAATTGTCCATGAGAAGCTACAAGAAGATACTAAACCCACTAGACGAAAGAATTCCTATAAAAGACAATGTGGCTAAGATATAACTTTGGAACTATGACAGCATAGTTCAAGGGGAATACTTTTTGTTTTAGTTTATATTAAAAATCCTTTTACTCGGAAATCCTTCGCGAGTATGGAAAGATTCAGGCGAAGACGCCCTGGTTCTTAAGAAAAAGAAAAATAAAATCGAGACTTTTATAGATAGAGTAGCTGACGCCGATTCATAACCCTCAGCTGCTTTACATATCCGTAAGTTAAATAAGAGAAAAGTCTAAAAGAGTTCAATCTTATAAGTATCAGCTGTTAAAATTTCGTAAAGTTCTTAAGTTTAAAAAAATTCAAGATTACGAATTCGATAACATGCGTTATCAAAACGATAAACTTCGATTTCCAGTTTTTTGTTTGAAACATTTGTTTAACTTGCTGCAGTATTCTTAAAAATAAAAATAATCAATGCAAAAACTTACATTCGTTCATATCCATCAAATGCAGATCTTCATCGTTCAAAATCGAATTGATAAAACCATCCGTGGTGTGATTCATATCAGATGAAGCATTCTTTAAAAGAAACTCAGTTAACACTATTACCATTAAATTAAAAGAATCTGGCGCACACTTACCGAATAATACATCATTTCGTGCTCCATTTTGTAGGGATTGCCAGCTGCTGCTGCAGCTTCGGGATCATGACTCGAATTGGTCAAATGCATGCTGGACGAAACGGCCGAACCCAAGTTATGACCATAATGCGGTTGAGCGCCAGAGCAAATATCGCCTAAAGCGGCATTGCCATGCAACATGGCTGCATGATGTCCATGATGTGGTGGTGGTGGCGGAGCAGCAGCATGTCCATACTGTGCAGCTGGATGTTGTGCCGTGGGCATAGGTGCTGCAGGGCCCTGATAAGGATAACTGGGATAATGCGGATACGGCGGCATATCTGAGACACCACCAACGACACCCATGGGACCAAAGTATGTGGCAATGTCCTGTAAACGCTGCTCCATGGTAACGCTGCGATTTAAAGGTGGCATGCGGCTCTGCAATACAAGAGTGAAAAGAAGAGATTTTTTTAAATACTTTTTGAGTGCATACATATTACCACCAAGTGTTACGAGACGACACTGATTAATTTGTTAAGAATTTAAACTGCTGTTGATGTATTAACAAGGTGAGAAGGGTTTGAGCGGTTTTTTTTTTCTTTTTTTTTTGGGCTAAAATCTTGCACTGCGCAGCCTGTATAGCGTAAAGGTGCATGCACCTTGAAGTCAGTCAGTCAGTCAGTCAGTCGGTGAGACCAACAGTTGGGGGAATTATGAAATAATTTAATAAATAAGCGATCAATCATTTTTAGAGCGCATGAAATCGTTTCGTTTTGAATTCTGTAGAAATAGTCAGCAGAGAATCGAAAAAAAATAACGTAGCTCTCAACACAATAAACACAGCCAGTTAGCCAATAAGTCAGCTATTCATACAAAAGACGTTATAAAAAAAAATCGTTTACAAAAAAAAAGTGGGGAAAAAATTAACTAAAAATAAAACTCTAAATTCAAATTGCGCTGCAAGTAACCAACAAGCTGACTTGACTCACACTATGGCTGTCGGATTGTCGGACTGTCTATGTGCCGTGTCTGTCGTACACAGCCTGCCCATGTATCTGTAAGTCCAAAAACGTGCACAAAGTATCAATCTGGCGATTTTGAATTCGTTTGTGTGATTTTTTTCGTTTCGTTTCGTTTGGTTTTTTTTTTGTCTTTTTTCGGTTTGCCACAGAGCGCAAGATCGATCAATATGAAATTGAATTAAATTTCATTTCGTTAAAACTGACAAGTGCTCAGCGGTCGTCGCAGTTTTTGACTTTTGAGTTTGTAAAAGATTTTTACTTGTTTAACTGTGTAAGTCGTCTTTAGACTTGGTTTATTTTTATCGCTCTATCTGGGGCTTGCGATCGACAGTCGTGAGGTAGCCTCAACTCGTTGCACCCGTAGAGAGGCGACTAACTATCATGGTGCGTTTAACAATAACAATAACAGATGGAGTCACAGATACAATTGCTCGAAACAGCAATGGTCGAACAACAAATGACTTCATTAGTCAAATTATTGTTATTCTTAATTATTGCGGCTGTGGTTTATTTATTTTTACAAGTAATTCCAGTAGGGCACTGTAGACGACGCCTCAAGAGTTTGCTCCACTTTTCATTGCATACTCTGAGGAGCTGTGGTGGGCGTATGTGGCAGCTCTCGCATGAATGCTTGCATGATTTTTGTCAATCCGTTGATAATAAGAAGAAATTTGAATGAAGTTGGATTTATAGTGGAACGCCCTTTGTTAACCAACTGAATGAGTTTTTTCATTTCCAAAATAGTTTGTTTAGCGCTTTGGTCAGAGATTAACCTATGATTGTCAGCAGAAAACGCAATTTAGCTTATTTTTGAGTAAATAAATCAAAAAATTAATTCGTTTTGGAAAGGTATTGTTTTAGACGTCCATAATACAAAGAGCTTAGACAACCTACAATATTGAAAACATATGTGTGGATACCTTCTATTATATAGGCTCTATCATATCGGTAAAAGGAGAGGTGGAAAAAGACGTTAATATTAATGCCACATCAAATACGTGTATTCCTGCATCCATCTAGCCTCGCTTTATCTAGTCAGCAAAAGGAGAGGTATAAAAATACGTTGCGATTAAACTAGGAAAATCCATATAAGCACTGATATTCGTAAAACTTCAAATATTAAATTTCCTGCTAATAATTTGATACAATATTTTGCCTAATACCGTCAGCAATGTAATACTTTAGAGGAAGTCGAGGTAGGCACCCATTATAAAATAAATAAATTTATTCCCCTTGACTATGCTATCATCATCGGTTCAAAGGCGGATCTCTTTTTAAAAATGTTCCAGAGACCTGCAGTTTATAGTCTAACGTATTCCAACGGACGTGTCTTCATTTAGCAAATTTCTATTACTTCGGCAAATGCGTACGCTACCACGACGTTGACCGCCAAAGTACTATAGTTGAAAAAACTGCAAACAGACGCCTGCAGAAATCGAATTTTAACTCCAAAAGATTGTTGTGTAAACTAAAATTTATAAAATGCAAAAATTAAAATTTCATCTTTACCTTTTTTTTAAATTCCAAGTAAGCTGTACAACAATATCTCCTACGTTACGATAGGTATGCCAAAATGCACAAAAAGTCAATTTCTTTTAACCAAAAATGCCACAATTAAGCCGAGTTAAAAGCCCAGCAACAACACCAACTAAACAAGCAGGGGCGTTAAACCGTAAAAACGAGGACTGCACCGGACATCAAATCATTTTCACATTTAAAATTGTCGGCTACATTGATGCTCTCCTCTCATCTGATATTGATGTGTGCAGCTGTGTAGACTACTATGGCCTCTTTGGCTCACTTTGCGCAGACGACATTGACATTGAAGATAAAAATCAACGAAATATGACGCGTATGCATGAGAGTTAAAAAGACGTTTTCGAAACGGAACCAGACGAGATCAGACGATACGAGTTGAGACGAAGTTGAGACGCGACGCGACGCGACACACAGAGATCACAAAGATCGACAATCAAGCTTCAAAGTAGGTGTAAATCAAAAGGAGAATTATATATTCCGACGGCGAGGAGCTCATATGACGTACACGACTGACGCGACTGACTCGTCGTAGAGACTCCTTTTCACGTTGATGTTGAGTTTTCGTTTGACCACAGCGCAACGACTGACAGTAGCTGGACCAGCCAAAACAACAAAATGCCTTACACCCATACAGGCGCAGTCAGATACACGAGATGCCCACACACACACACACACACACGCACACTCACACTCAGGCATTGTGTTTACCAAGCGTGTGTATCTAATGAATACCTTAACACTCTCCTGTACAAACAGGTAATTCCCGAAGCAGGTAAACTGGGCGTATACATTTGTTTCGCTATGCCAGTTGCTGCTGCATTGGCCGAGTGTGTGTGTGTGTGTGTGTGGATATACGTGTGCTAGTGTATCTATATGTGTGTGCGTGTGTGTGTTGTATGTTTGTACATCACATAGATACATATGTGCAGTTAGTAGCTGTCGCTGTGTGTGCGTAATTTCAATTGTCACTGTCTTGTCATTAACTTCTGGTATTACTACTGCGATGCTGGGCCACAGACAATTGTGGCTACTGTGGTTGTTGTTTTTAACGCTTCTTTGCATGTGGTGGTTGTTGTTGTTGTTGCTGTTACTATTGTTGTTTTTCTATAGCGTTTCACACGCAAGCAATTGCCCAAAGCTTAAGATCCTATGCATGTGTATAGTACTACAGTAAGCATTCAGAGTAGTGAACAATTAAGTTTGTTCAAAAATCATCCGCTAACTAAGATTTTTTTGTGCTTATACGTATTTTTTTAAATTAATATTTTTTAATATGAAGTCAGTAAGAATAACAACCAGACATAGCAAATACTTTAAATATTGAAATTGTTTAAGTAGTTAAAATTCATAAGAACGCAACAATTTACATATTAGGCTAAGATTATTTAGATAGGTAACTCTAACGCCGCCCTTTGGATTCGACTATTAACTGAAGTTCCTTGTTATTTTCGAAAAGCTTTTATTAGAAATATCTCTATGCTCCATCATTGGCAGTCAAGGGAAATAAATTTATTTATTTAAAATAATTAAGCTTAAATTTTAAAAAGCTTTGACGCATCGAACATGATCGAATTTTTATCAAACTTTTAACGCACAAAGGAGCAGCTATTTGACTGAAAAATTCCAATTCAAGAAACTATAAAGATTTGTAACCATAAAATTATACATATATAAACATATTGTGTGGCTGTACAGCTGACACAGAGCTTCTCAGGGATCCTGAAAGCTCAACGCATAGCCAAACAGAACGTAGCCTATATATCACTGCTAAATAATATTAAAAATAAAAAATCTAGTATTTTATACTTAAATCCAAACTTGATGTGAATGTGAGATCAAAATGTCGTACAATAACAATCCTATATATATTCCTGCTTCTTTTTGACTACGATCCTAATTATCGAACTTGTAACAGAACAAAAATATGTAGTATAATTTCACACTTAGATTATTGAAGTCACTTAAGAACTATAACAAAAAAAAGGCGTGTAAATGAAATGCATAATAGGATTAACTTGAAAGTGGACAAATTCGCCTAGACAAATACACCAAGTACAAGCTTCACTGTATTTACACAAAACTTTTTTGCCCGTCTCTCAAAAATAACTGTTGATTTATAGACTGACATTAATTTAGTTTAACTTCAACTTGCAAAATATTGCATGTTAGCTTAGTTCAATATGATTGCAGGTTACACACAAATCAACTTAATATGCAATATATAAAAATATCAAATACTATAACTTTCGGGTCTAGCTTTCGGAGTGTAGCGCGCTCCCCAGCTGGTCATTAAATTGATTTATGTTTACAAATTAGTCAAATGACAGCCACGACAGCCATCAAATTGTTTACATAAATTCAATTCCTTAACAAAAAAAAAGTTCGAAAAAAAAAGAAGAGAAAAAAATTCAAGATGCTGTAAAACAATTAATAAACTTTTTGCGCTGATTTTTGCTAAGCTCCTTCATTGCTGTAAATATTAAAAATTCACATAATTAAAGCTGCGCGCAGCGATTAAGGTGACGTCGACGGCGACATTAAAAGTGACTTTTTTTATTCGCAAACGCTAAATGGAGATTTAATTGCAGGCGGCTACCACAACAATAACAACAACTGAAAGATGCAATCAAGCCAAGTCAAGTCAAGCCCCTCCAAAACCAAAGCTATGAGCATGAATGGGCCTGCTGGGCAGTCATCGAGTATTCAGTCAGTCAGAGGCTGCACAAGTGCCACCGAATTCAATCAACACTTGGAGCACTACGCGGAACCGACAAGTGTCAGCGACAGAAATAATAAACATCAGCTATATGGCTAAGCCCTGATAGCCAAGTTAAGCACACTTTTTTCCCCCTTTTTTTTTTTTAAATTGCAATTAGCAATTGCTAAGGTGTGTCCCATGGATAGCATGACATCGAAGCAGCTGAGCCAACGGCAGTAAATGCCAAAGCTATATGTTATATAGCAGGAAGTATGCATTTAGTATACAATCGCATAATTATTTCTATATATTAAAGACTAGGAGGATGCGCTGTGCACGTAGATCCCAAAATTTAAAAAACCCTTGTCATAAAATTAAATAATTTAAGAACGAAACGAAAATAGTTCGCATGCTTATGAAGGTATATTTATTCCAGAGATTAATGAATTTGTAAAAGTTTTGAGAAAAAAACATAAATATTTTACGAAGCTTCAAACTTTGTTGCTTAAAATCAAAGAGCTCTCCAATTGGCTAATATGTGGTATAAAATTTGCCAGCACTTAAAAAATTGCCCATTATAAATAAGTACTTTATGATACTTTCTGCACAGATATATGAATTTCTGTTTGAAATTTGTCGTATACAACCAGACACAACAAACTTAACTTACAATTCTCACTTAGCATTGAGTTTAAGTTTTTGGCGAAATCTATTTGTTGGGGTACGTCACAATTTTTTTGCATTTGTATAATCTCAACCTATACCCAACAACAACTGCACGATATCAACTCCAATAAATAAGTATATGCCAACGTCACCTTACCGCGCGATGACATAATATCCAGCAAGTTATTATAGTTTGACACTAGGCGCCCAAACAAACAGAAAGTTTAAAGCCACCGCCAGTCAGGCTTAATGACACTTCTGGCTAAGATTTGCAAATCCCTAAAGGATTTAGCTTGACAGTGCACTATGCTGCACTTCCAGTGAAATCATCTTAAGACTAGAGAAAACAACAGATGATCTTGGCTCATTAAATGGCTTAAGACTCGCATAGACCATTTTGCACTTTGCTCTATAACCTGCTGTGCATTCAGGAAAAACTACCGGAACATCAAAAAACCAGAGACACACCGAGGGAAAAGAGCAAAAAGCGGGTTACACTCTTTAATCCGTTTTGGAAGACCGCAGCGTGCGGTCGCTGCTACCGGTAAAAGACTTTGTGGTAATTGCCACTGACTTTATGACTGTTTTTGTGCGGTCGGCTTAGCTGTGCGTATCTATGTGTGCATGTGTATCTGTGTATTTGAGTGTGTATCTTGTAGCTTGTGTCAACTGCGTTTGAGTTTTGCTTCATTAAATGCGTGCGCATGCGCAAATGGTTTAACACTCATATAAGGTAACGCCGCGAGAGAGAGAGAGAGAGATGTGTGCAGGTAATTTGTACATTTCATGAACATTTCATTCATTTGCATAACACGTTCGTCTTGATCGCTTGTTTTGGCAGATTTGTGGCGGGGATTTATAAAATGTAACTCATCAATATTTTGGGATAAGCCGTACCCGAGTTTTACAAGTGCCAAGTAAATAACAATAACTTACAGCTTGATAAGTTGTAGACATTTTGTGTTATTTCGTAGCGTTGAAATATGTTAAATGAAGCAGTTTGTGATAATAAAACTGGTTAAAGCCAACAAAACAAACAATACCCAAAGAATCTTAACAAAAAAACAAAAACTTCAGCCATAATAAAAAATTTCAATATGCTTTTTTTCTGTTTTTTTTTTTCCACTGATGAGCAGTTACAACAAAAGTCTGCCAAGTTCTCGAGTTTGGTATCTTTGGGGCGCTGCGCTGATTGACGAATGTATTGCTGCTGTAGCAGGGAATGTACAACCAGATCTTAAAGCTTTGTACAAATAACAAACAACAGCCCAAAAGAAGCAACAGAACCCAAGACTTGAGAGCAAGCCAAGATCAAGTGCTCGAGAACGAAGCGAGACTGAAAATTGTTTTCAATATAAATTAAAAAAAAAAAAAAAAGAATATGGCGTACGTTACGGGCGAGTGCGCACGACGGAAAGATACACTGCACTGGATTCAACAATGCTTTGAAGTCACGTCTGAAGACGTTTGTGGGTTTTGTTTATCAATAAAGCTGGTCCTATGTGTGCTTCCCTGAAGTAACTCCAAAACTGCCTGCATTTGCAATGTGTTTCAACCTCTTTGCTTAGATTGCTTCAATAGAAGAATTTTTATTTCTCGCACTATGGTTCGCAGAGATATGAAATTGATATGATATGAGATATGAAATACCTTAGCTCTCATGTTTTAAGAGCGATGGATATGTCTTTCCATCAGGAGGTTGCCCAGCTGAGGGCTAATTTCTTAGTCTTCAATAAATGCATGGAATCGTCAAAAAAATCAAAGCTGCTATTTAAAAAGCAATGGATATGTATCTCTTCTATGTACAAAAAAATGATTTTCTGCGCGAAATTTTTATACAAGCGCAGTGGGCGAAGGATTGGGAAGGCACTGGTAGAACGAAACAAGCCGGTAGCTGACCAACTAGGCTTTAGAATAAAATTTCTTGTTTTGAAAACATTTGTTCTTCATATTAGAACTTTACAAAATATGGCGACTTGTTGTTTAGACATGGCAGCGGTAGAGGCGAAAGATCTTGAATTCTAAACCGCAAGAGTTCACGCAGACACTTGCACATACATGTCAACTTCAAGTGCTTTTATCCTTTAGGCCACATGGGCGCTGGCTTACCTACACTATTTTACCCACATTTCGATCAACTAACCATGCCCCTTTCCACAAGTTACAGTGTATAAATATACAAATAAAAAAACAAGCAAATAAAACGCCAAGTTGAAAGCACTTCACAGCGTCTTGTGGCATACAAATCCTTGGGTTATACTGACTGACTGCCCAACTGACTTGTACAACGGATGCGCATACTCGAGGCAACTTTTGATTGAAACAACACAAGCATTAAAGTCACATTCCGTTGCAAATTATAAGGATTACGATCTAAAAAAAAACACACACACACAAACACAATAAAGGAACTTACCTGATGGTGTCCATGATGAAAACCGCTTGTGGATGCCTGCCTGTGAAAAGCGCTGCTAGCACCGCTACCCACACTGGCATAGTTTGGGGCTGCCTGTACGGCACGCTGATGATGATGATGCGCAGCTGCCGCAACAGCAGCTTGATGCGCATGGTGATGATGGTGTGCATGATGATGATGATATGGGGGCGCAGTTGATTGCAACATTTCGTCTAGTTCCTTTTTGGCCTCGTCATCTAAATCGAACAAGGGCGAGCCCACAGAGTTTTGTAGCTCCTCAAAATCACTGACCGAGAAACTATCCGAATCCTTATCGTCGTCGTTGCTAGAGGTGCTGGTTTTGGCGTTTTTACGTGTCTTACAAGCGGCAGCGTCTTTATCCAAACAAGTTTCAACCGTTTCCGTCGCAGCTGCTGAATTCTTATTATTGTTCAAGGCAGCAGCAGCTTGTGATGTTGAGGCACCCGTATCGTTTTGTAGCTATAGACAAAGTTACGAAAATTACTTATTAGAGCTTTGAAATATGAGACAAAACTAACCTCGTCCTCTAGTGGAAATCCGGATAGTTGTAGCACGTCGTTAAGCAGTTCAGCCAAGGGTAGACGTATGTATTCACCTGTAAGACAAAAGGGTGGGAAAAATAGTTGGTTAGGTTTTTGTTTATTTTTTGATAACAATTGTTGTACACAAACGTCTTCGTAAACACATAAAAATCATTATAATGAGCTATGACGAATTTCACATAAAATATTTAAGGGTATACAAGCAAATGCAGCTACTACTATTGGGCTGCTTAAGTAAATACAAAAATATTTTGATTATATGAAAAACTCTCCAGAGCACGATCAATTTCCACGCCATGTTTGTTTTATGTTTAAATATTTAAAGATTTTGATGTGTTTACTCCTGGGATACTGTATACCTACAATGCAATTAGAGTTTAAGGCTGGACAAACGGTAGCACATTCCTTGGGGAATGCAAGTTGTTTCAGAGTTAAGATCGTGTGCGTGTATAATAAAATTTTGACTGCAGTTCATTAATCATCTTCATAATTGTGTATATGTGCATAAAAAAATCTATCTATGACGGAAGCAGCTGAACATTGCAATAAATGAAATTCTAACTTTTGATTTTTAATTTATGAAGAGTTTTGACAGCTCTACAAAAAGCGCTTAAAATCTGCGCAGTTGGAAAGAATTTCGCATTTGTAGCAGAGAAACTACTTGCTCTTAAACAATATTGATCAAAACCAGCAATAGAATGAGATCATAGAAGACAGAATACCGATTTATAAGGCAAATCTTTAGGTAGTACACGTAGCTGCTTAATTGTCGCTCTCCCGCTCAATTGCGCTCTTGTTAACTGCGCTTTTTGTCCATGACTGCGCTATTCTCAAAACTAAACGCTTTAATTGTTATTAAAAATGTTTTAAAGAATCTCTGAATTGTACTTATTTGAGGTAAATTAAAGTCTGAGAGCTAATTATATACCAAACCAATTTCCTCAACGAATTCAAGGTGTTTATTTTTGATATGTTTTGATATATTTCTCTGGACAGATTAGACTAGCAAAAGATAAATCAAAAATAACTTTATTTTACAAATGTATAAAAAAAATTGTTAGATGAAAAATTACGCCATGTGCAGATGCAGAATTCGAACGGTTTTACACGACCCAGAAGCTCTACCATCAAAAATAGGGCACTTTTGGTTGAATGATTCTTCCAACTTATTCTCAACACTAATACTGCTTTGCCTTTCCTATTTTAGCTTTAATTTTCTTACAGAAATTTCGTTGTAAATGAATATCGAAAAAAATCAGCGAAGTTTTGCCCAACCGAGCACTTCTTCCTGACGCCGCGCACTTATTTTCTAGAATATTTTAGTTTCTACTATTAAATCATCTTTTACCTGACAAAAATACCAGAGCTTTAAGATTTTTAGGCGCCCAAGTCTATCGATAGATGGGTACAGCTGCCATTCTGCCTGACTTAAAATTAAAACTTTGGATGCTGTTTGCCGTAAGTAATATTAATTTTATCGTCATAGAACAAGAGTTGGAATTCAGACACGAAGAAAACCTAGATGTCTGCTATCCTCAGTTAACTGCGAAAAACTATTACTGTCAAAAACTAACCATAATATGCATTATTAAGTTGCACTTAAAATCCAAAACAATTCAATTGGCCATCTTAACTGATTTCCAAATACTAAACCGTCTTTGCCACTGCAACACTTAACTTTAGCATTAAATATTCAACGTTTTCGACGTAGAACGTTTCAGACACTATTTGCTATCAACTATATTTATCATAAAATTACTATTTAACATCGGTTCACAATAGAATTCCACGAAAAATTATTTACAAAGTGGTAGCCACAAGAAAAAACAGAAAAAAAAATAGATCTGTGGGCGCACTCGACAATCTGCCGGCCCGTGGGCAAACATCTAGATAAAAACTAAAAGGGCGCAACTTGGCCTAAACTACAACAAAGGTAGTAGTAGAGGCACATACAAAAAAAAGGTAAGGGAAAATTATGAGCTCAAGTGCTGTGACCACGACGACGGAGTCGACGGAGACCACGACCTTTGCGAGCTACAAAGACAGACAGAAGGCGAACCACTTGAGTTGGGTCAAAAATTAGAATAAACATGGTACAATTCTGGCTTTTGGCTCTCTCTACTCTACTCTTACCAATGTTATTCTTACGATTGGTTACAGAACACATTCAATTCCATTTCGACCATTTTGTGTGTGTGCGTGTGTTGGCCATGTTTTTCTAGGCGCTGCCTGTTATTTTAGGTATTTTTTTTTTTTTTTTTTGTACTCTTGGCCAGCCGTTGCCGCTTAGTACGAACAATTAAGTTTCAGAGCAGCCTTTTTGTGCCTTTAATTCGTTTCGTTTTTGGTAACAGTCAAAGACCGGGAAATATGCCCAAAAATAACATGGCTTGAATGGCTATGGGTGTGTGTGTGTGTGTGTAGGCTGCACGACTAGTCGTACTAGTCGTTTTGGTTGATTGTTTGCTTATCATTTTTGGGCCCGGTTTCTCATTTTTTTTTTGTCTATTCTTTGTATTCCCTGTTTTTGATGGTTGTTGTAGCTGCCTCTATGCACGGCGCGTTGGTTTTTCCGCATTGTTGTTTAGGCCTAGGAAAATATTATTCATTGTATTCTCTATGAGAAATTGTCTACATTCTGTCACAAACAATTAGACGTATGTCTGTACGTATTCTATATCTACATCTGTGCTCTATAGTTATGCATATTATAATATTTCCGCAGTAGTAGTCGATTGTTGATGAAAGTCGTTCAAGCCTAAACTTTTGTTTACACGCCAAACGATTGTTGGTTATATTTCAGGAAATTTGTTTAGTTATTAAGTAGCCGTAGCAGTATTTAACAAATATGGTGGGCGCTTCTGTTTGGGGACTGTAGCTGATATATGCTCGTATCTTAAGGGTGGCTCAAGTGGTAATTTGTTTGGAGCAATAAAGCGATGGTGTTGGACGCTCGTTACAAAAGCCGACGGTTAAGCTTTATTTGCATGATTTTTTTTTAAAATTAACGATTAAAATTGGAAGTTAATTCCCAAAATGATGGGCATGTTTCCAAACACGTATGCAAGAAGTCTTAAAAAGCAGAAATTATTTTATTTTAGATTTCACTAAAGACATATATGTGAATGGGTATATCGTATATAGTATGATATGTCTTTATTAACAAATACAATATAAGCCATAAACTACCTCCACAAATGAACTGATGGGACATTTTAAACGCTAAGGCTTTATTTCGTATTTAAAGTTAGAAAACCTGATAAGGATTGGAGTAGTTTTAAGAATTTCTTGGTTTTAGGGGTCTTTCACTTATCTGTATTTTTCCAAATTTTTCACTAATTTGGCATAGTTAGCAAATAGACGCTATTTGCCTAAGTAAATCTTTATTAATTAAAGACTTCGCCGTTGTTCTCTTCGCACCGCTACTAATAGAGATATCTCAATGTTCTGCATTTGGGGTTGACAGCTTATTCAAGGGAAATAAATTTATTTGTTATCTATATTGATTATTCCAAGTTCAACTTTTTTATTTAACAAATGTCTTTTTAAGATGGCGAAATTGTAAATACTAATTTAAACTGGGTAATTAGTTTTACTGGGTAACCAGTTTTAAGAAACTTGTAAATCTACTTAGTCTCTTCATAAGCCGTCGGACAAAATCGTTTACGAAACAGCTCAGAAATTCTCTCAAATTTGTATTTTTTATTTATTTTTTATGTTTAGTAGAGCCGTAAAAACATCCCTGCATAATATTTGAAATAAGTATATTAGAAGCAATAAAATAAGAGCTGTCTGCGTCGTGGTTGAATTCTAAATCCGCTCTACCACGACAAAATTCGATATATTTTGCCCTTACATCTTTATTTAAAACTTGATATATCGAAATTTTCAGCTCAAATGAGTAGTTCTTAAATGGGGAAAACTATGGTTCTAACTATAAATTAAAGACTCTTGATATGATTTTTGTCGTATTTAAGCTGACTTGTTATTTGTAAGTTACCAATAATTTTAAAGTAATAATATGGACTTTAAGTTAAAGTTTGAAGTTAAATAAAATACTGCTGCAAAGAGCAACTTTTCATTTGAAATCAGCGATTTTTATATATACATATTTAAGTTCTGATGAAAAGATTGTACAGTCACATCTTTGTAATTGTTATAGGAATATTTGCGAAGGAACGACAAGGTGGCTAGTTACTATAAAAATCAGCAAAGCATAAGATAATGTAAGGCAAATGCCACTCCGCGATTATTTAGAATTAACTCATATTTAAGCAGTGCAATATTTTAGCTTCATTATATCTTAATAACCCAAAAAATTGAATACAAAACAAAATTTGTGACTTAAAAGTGATATTTTTTTTAATCCAAGTGCCAAGATTTAAGTACTCAAATATAGATTTGGTAGGAGGCATTTAGTCTGCTAAAAATATGTACTATAAATATAATACATATGTTTTATATCCATACTTGCTTTAAGTATTATTTTTGATTGAAACGGCAAGAGGTTAAAAATTGTTTAATGGGCAAATTCATTATTTTAGTTAGTTTTTAATCTATTAGCGTAAAAATACAAACATTGAAACATACATCAAAATCGGTGACTACTGATATGACTTTGTTCAATCTAAACGTAAATATGCTAAAGTAAAAACTTTAGTCTAGAGCAAAATATGCCTAACATCATAGTCTTAGTGAGAAGTCGAAAGATTTATTGTCAAATCAAAAATTTATCTCTACTTAATGATAAGACCATTTCATCGCAGGCATAGTCCAATTGCCATTTTCTGTAAAGACAAGGATTTAATAGAAATGCTATTACATGGGATATCCTAGCTGTTTCATGTCTTATACAGGCTGTAGTAAAACTATATGAGACTTTTAAAATGTTTGTTCCCAGCAATCGTAAAATATTATTCAGCGGGTGTCTTAAACAATGGAGCACATCCCGAAGATTCGAAAAAAAATATGATTTTTTATTGCAATATTAGTAACTGTGCAGAGCTTTGAATACAAGCGCCAAGTTCTAGAACTTTTTAAAGTTCAACTCTTAGAAATTAGTTTTCAAATGAACTCCAAAACCGGTATTCCACTAAGAATTGCATGTAACCCAAATCAAGTAATTGCGGTCAAAGTTATACAAAAAAGATAAATGCAACAAAACAAACAAGAGTCGAAGTCAAAAAGAGTTATACATACGAACCTTTTCATGCAATATATAATATATATATATATATGACAAGTTGGGTGTAGACAAATTTAATCCAAATAGTAATGAACAACAGCAACAACACAATTGAATATGTTTTGCCTTTTTTTTTTTGGTCAAAAGATTGAGCACAAATTGTTGCAATAATTGTGTGATATTTTTTATGTTGTTTGTTGTTGTAGATTTGTGACAATTGCGTAAGGTTTTGATGGACGTTTTGTGGCAATTGCAGAATCGAATTGGCAACAACAAAAACAAACGCAACTATTTCCGCTGTAAATTTTACACAATTTTTTTTTTTTGTATTTTTTTGGAATTGTTGAATTGTTTGATTTGTTTTGATATTAAACGCGAATTGCAGCAACGTACGGCGCTCTGATGATGATGATGATGAGTGTAACTCTCAAGTATGTTGTATGCTGCTTGTTTGTTGGCTTTTGTATATTTGTTAGAATCGCACAATGGCGATTTGGCGTTTGTTATGGCCTTTTGTTTGCACTAAACTTGTATTTATTGTATTTGGTATTTTGTAATTTTTTTTGGGGGGGAATTTTTTTTTCGCACAATTGCAACTAGGCAGGCAGACAGACTTTCACTTTTTGGCAAAACTTAGTTACACACAGACACAACACACGATTTTAAGTGAATATTAAACACTTTGGCAATTGAATAATAGTTATAGTAATTGTTTGACAATTTGCCAGTTTTATATATTTTGACTTTTTTGCCGCTTTTTTTATGGGGCTTTAGTGACACAGTTTTTGGGGGTTTAAAGCACTTGTATGCAGCTGTTTGCACGGCTCAAAAGTGTCCAAGTCATCTAATTGCTGGCACTTGACATTGCGCACTTGCGTTTTGGCGACATCAAAGCACTTTCTTAGAATGTCAGCAGCCTTGAGAGTCCCTAGTTTTGTGCACAGCAATTTTTATATACGCCCACGTCAGTACATATATATATATACTAAATTCTGTATAGATATTCTAGAAATATATTTTTTGAAAAATGCAGCGCGCGCGCGCTTTGTGGCAAACCGTCAAGCGTTGAGCGTTTCTCGAGCGTTTATAAAAATTCAAATACGATTCTTGATGCTTGGGAGCCCTGCGCTCAGTTGATGGCGACGACGGCGGCAGCGTTGACGACAGCGACGTCAACAAAACGCAAGTAACAAGCAGAGAAATGGCGGCTTTGGTTTGGCTGCCTTAGCTTAGCAGCGCGTAAGCGAGACAACTATAGGCACTTCCTCTGCGCTATTGCTGTGCACTGCTCATGCGCACAAGCAGCGCGCACGCATACCTAAGCAGACCGTATTAGTGTGTGTATGTATGTATGCCAGAGAGGCGGAGCTACATGCTCTTTATATACAACTTTTGCTTTTGGCCACGTTCGTTGTGTTACCGTTGCTAGTGTTGTTGTTGTTGTTGTTACTGCTGCGCGCTTGCTTTTCAATATGGACGCTGGGGGCATAAGCATTAAATGAAAAAGAAGAACTCAAAACTGGTTAGAGGTTCCAGTTTGTTCTTATTACGACGCGTTTTTGACTCTTTCGTCTTATTTCGCTGCTTAATTCTTTTACTTTTTTTGGTATTAATTTCAAAGTGAGAGATAAAGCAGCAGTGCTCTCAGAAAAAAAAAACTAATCAAATAATTTACGTTACGGGCATACAAAAATGTTCAGCGCAATTACAGCAGAAATCTTATAGGAATTTTGGGGTTTACAGAATATATTTTTCTTTTGTAGCAGGGAAACTCTGTTTTCTTTAAAACACCGCGCTATACGTAGAAGGTTGCTTTGTAATATTGTTGGTAATTACGTCGATTTGGTATGCTTGAGTTTAGGTTTAATAAATCGCTTTTGTTGTGTAACGAGTTAAGCATTTTAGCAGGCTAATTACTTTTTAGAAAGTTCCTTTTAAATATTTAGATTTTTATTTGAATATTTGGTTTCCTACATTTCATTTTACAAAATCAAGTGATTTAATCCAAGTGGCCCAAAGCCACTTTAGACTGTCATAAAACCTAATAGGGCGCATAATAGATTTTGTTGGCGACAAATACATTCGGAATCGTAAGACTAAGACTGTTTTCGTCAGAACCCAAAACCAGAACATGCTAGAATCATTGTAAAAAATGATTAATAATAGCGCAGAATCTTTTAAGAGGACAATAAATATTGGTTTTTTTTTCTAACAAAACGCTAGTCATTAATTCGATTTTCTCCTCTAAAGCCAATAAATTATTCATTTTAAAGCAAAAAAGATGATCCGATGTGCGTACAAAAATAAGCGCAAAATCGCGAACAATTAACCATCAAGAAATTTAAATCAAAAACTTTTAAACTCAAACTTGTCTTTACTAATATAACTCCAAATAAAATTGCTATAAAAAATATATAAAATACAACAATAACAAATTCAACTTTAACTTTTAACGCATTAACCTTTGTTCATATCGCCTCTCTGTGTCTCCGGTAAATATTTTTTTTTAAAGCAGGCCAACTCCATTTCGAATTTACGCCCAGTCTCTTCTAGCTGTTTCAATTGCCATTGCCGCTGCTTAAGCAGCTCCAGCTCGTTATGCAGTGTATCCAGCTCAGTGCTGGTTTCCAGCTTGGTCTGCTCCAAGCACTGCAATATCTCTTGCAGTAATCGCGACAAATGTTGCTTTATTTGTTGTCCAAATCCGTTGGCAATTTGTAGCACACTACCACGAAGTGATCTTTGCAAATATCTAGTATATTGCAACTTGTAGCTACGTTCCTTGGCTGCAGTTGTCCAGCTAAACATTTCATAGAGATAAACTGAGCCGAAGAGACTGCAAACAGCCAGCACTGGCCGCCAGCCAATGTAGCGCATCAAGTAGACTCCCAGGCTCAAGCAACTTATAAGTCCCTCTACACCAAAGCGTTGCACCAGGAATGCACTTATGTTTTCCAGCTGCTCGGCGTTAAGTTCCCGCATAGCCAGTGACGGCTGCATATGACGCGTACCATTTAAGGGCTTCTCCACATTGTATGTGGCATGTTGCACACCGTGTGCCAACATAACTTTCCGCTGTAAGCGTTGCAACACCGCCACAATACCCCATGAAAAGCGAAACTCCAAGTCGGCTTGGAATTCTGCCATTACCACTTGACAATCGCAAAAGTAGAGCAGCTGCAAACCAGGTTGTTGTAATTGTTCGTGCCGCAACAGCGGCGGCAGCGTTTTCAACAGCTCACTTTCCAATTGCTGCACTTTCAATTCCAATGGCGCACATATTTGCATTTGCACCTTGGAGTTGAGTATCTGTTCCAGTCGCAAGTTCAGTGCACGCTGATATAGATTCAACTGTCCACGCTGTGCTGCATCACTAAATCCGCAGCTAAACCCCTGCACTGCCTTGGCCAGCTGCAAGATCTGTTCGTGCAACAGACGCAGACTACTTTGCGTTGCCTCATCACCAAACTGCTCGATTCTTGTGCTCATTTCTTGCTGCATCTGCATGATTTGCAATTCCCGGCCCTCGAAACTCTTGGTTAACAAGGCATGTGTTGTCCATTTATCGGCACACTTTTGGGCCAACTCTTGTTGCAGACCGCACAGCATTTGTTGCAAGTGTTTGAGCAAGTCTACAGCGCCGGCGCAATGTTGTTGAAATTTGGTGCGCAATGCACTGTGAGATATGCATTGTGCAAACTCCTGCTCAAAGCTGAGAAACTCGGCATAACGCTGCTCATGTCCAGGCGCCAGCTTTAACTTGTCGTCATGCAAACGCTTGCGTAGCGCTTCACGTGCGGATACAAAATATATGCGTCTCCTAGCCTGCTGCTCTGTCGCATAGATGCCCAGCTCGTTGACCAACAGCTCCACGCAGCGTTCTATATGTTGCTCTCTAACCAAATCCTTCATTTCCCACTCATGCGCTGCTGCATCCCAGCGGTTGTTTAATATAAACACATTGGGTCTAGATAACTTGCTGGCCACTTCATGAAAAAATTGCTTCTCGACGCGCGACATGGTGGACTCGGAATTCAGCACCAGCACAAACACATCTGCATTCAAACAATGTCTATCTAGACAATCGTCCAGCTGTGCTGTGACATCCACACCGGGCGTATCCAATAGTACCACATCGTGTGCCAATAAGGCGCACTGCTCCCTGGAACAACAGACATGCAGCAGCGTACGTGGACTTAGTGCCTCAATAGAATGCGCACTGGCCAATGCTTTCAGTCTGCTTATTTCCAATTTCTCAGTGGCATCTTCAATCAAAACATATGGCACGCTGCAGTGCTCCTGCTGTGCAGCGCTAGCCTCAACCTGACAGAAACAACTTGTCGTATGTCCCATGGCACTGGGCAATATTGGGGCATGCAACATGGCATTGATCACCGCACTTTTGCCATTCGAGGTGCGTCCAAAGAAGGCAACTTTCATGCGTTTTCGCTGCAAAATGGCGTCAATGTCATTCACTTTGGCTATATATTTGCGCAGCTGCTCCAAGACTTGTACACTTAACAAACATTCCATCGCTGGTATGCTCTCCAGCTGCTCCAAAACTTGCTGCAAATATCTGGACAGGTTTTGGTAGATATGCTGCAGATCTTCCTTAGCGTCACTGAAGTCACTTAAGGTAGTCATGTTGCTGATTTACGCGGAATACAAAGGCTCAAGTTGATAGAATCTCAAAAAAATATATATTTAACAGATATACGCTTCGACGCTTCGTCGCTTAAAAAATTTATATATTTTGCTTCGTTATTTGAAAACTAATATCTTGAAATAATTTGCTCAGTGATTTAAGTTTATGAAAAATTAAGTTTATGTTTTGAAACGAAACAATCTCACTGGAATGGTATACAAGAGCAGACATGTTCCGTGTATATTGAGAGGATCAGCTTTGTTGTTATAAAGTTTTCGTAGCTCTTACTTGGTTTGTAAGCTGTTAGCTTACATCGATTTGAAATTTGGAGCAACTAAAGTATCTCATTTTACCGATATGTTGAATATTGGTTTTATATAATTTTTTACACATTTGTTCGGCACTTAAGTGCACAGAACAAAGAAGCTTTTTTAGTGTTTCAGGATTTGGAACAAGTTCAATGGTACCGATCAGATTTTTCCAAATTAAGCAACATTTCTAAAGCAATTTCAAAATGAAAAAAAAAATAACAATTCAATATTTAATATTTAAGACTAGAAAATCCCAAATTGATTTGTGTGCGAGACCGAATCTGCTACGAAGCTACTTTAAGTACTTTAATTTTGAGATATTTTTTTTTTGTTTTAAGTACATTTTCGATAAATATACTATGATCAGTATTTTCCCTTTTCTTTTAAGTTCAAATTTCTTATTAAACGAATACTCTCTGTATCGTGAACCTGTAAGATAGAAAGGGTAAACTAGCTTTGTGCAATGTATGGAATGGCGTGGTGGATCTCCAAGTTCTTTATACCAAAATGCTTTTCAGCTAGAGATTGAGCTAAGTCCATGTCTCCGTGCGTTCCTCCTTACATATGCCTAGACTTCGAAAACCATAACTAACTAACTATACCATGCCTGATCCGCATGATCTAGATTTCGAAGACCAAAAGACCTAGTCACCAACCTATACTATGCGATGCAGAACATGCAGTTGTCGAATCATGCGGATATCTTTCCCAACAGCGAAATCTAGCAATTGTGTGGCAACAACAAATAGCTAACAGCTCTAATTAAAAATGGCCATATTTATAGGAAAAACTTATTACATATACAAAATTTACCAGGAAATAATTTCAATTTGCATGCCAGCTTTTTAACAATTGCTTCAAAAGCTACGGAAATACAATTTCACTGCAACATTCACATTCACTCAAGCAAAATTTTCACTAAAATATATAATGCTACAAATTCGCCAAACCTTATTTCATCTAAGACTATGCAAATGCTGAACTGGCTCTTCATATAATAAAAGCCAATTTGCAGACTTTCTCGGAAATCGCAATCTACTCTCACACGCCTCTTAAATTATTGCCAACTTATTGGCCAATTAATGCATTTGAAGTTGACCCAAAAACCAGCAACTATTTACACAAAATTATTAACACAATTAGCGCAATCAAATCGTATGCCTTTTTGGGGCAAAAACTTCAAAAATTACACGATAATAATAGAAATATACAAAAAAAATGGAAAATCAAAAAAAATAAATAAATACAAAAATAACAGGCAATATGAATTAATGGGCCACTGAACTAATAGATATACATAGTATCTATGTATGAGTCTGGCCAAACTTCAAATGCGGCGCATACAAAACAAAAAAAAAAAAAAACGAGAAAAATTAGCAGCATCATCTATCGAATAGTCGAAGTAGTCTTTTTTTATGGAAGTAGCAGACAGTGGTCAAAGCTCAAATGCTTGCCGTTCCGAGTTGTATATTTCGAGTGGGTTATTACAACTTAATTAGTTTAAATTGTTGAGATGATGACGACGCCGACGACGGCGTTGTCGACGCTCAAAGTGACCAAGCCGCCATTATAAATTTGAAGAATACCAAAATCTATGATAGAGCAGAGTGAGCTAACGCATTGTTTCAAGTGGACTAGACAGAGATGGCGCACTGGGGTTTCCGGTGAAAGAGGCGCCACATTCAACATGATGAATGCACTTTTCAATAAACAATTATGCGGCTTGAAGTACAAAAAAAAAGCGCAAGTAGAAATTAAAGACTTTTCACTTTTTTTTTTTTGCAAATTTTTAGTGTTTGGTCATGATGATGACGTTCAAAGCTAAGCTAAGCGCCAACTAACTGACCCTAACCTCAAAAAGCAAGGCAGCAACAGGAGCTGCTGTCAAATTATGACAAGCTAAATATTGTCTAGAGCAAAGAATTGGCCAGATTGTTGATAGTGTTTGGGCTACAATGAAATGGCTTGAAAAGTTTTTCAACTTGTTTAGAATAATAGTTGGCTCAAAAGTTTAAGCCGCATTATTTCGTTTTTTTTTTGCTGATTTCACAAGTGCCGTATTTTTATGGCTACTGTCTCTATTGCTAATGAGTTGCCATAAATTGTTGCCAAGCCGTTGAATGAACTTTATGAATGGCTATTTGAATACATTCGAAAACACTTATCATGCATGGCAACGCGCATTAAGTTTCTTAAGTCTTATAGACAGCAGCACTCAAGAGGTCAAGTGTGAAGTCTCAGCTAATTGCAACATACGTTATGCTCTATAAGCCAAGTTTTTGGCAATTTCGTAACCTCTCTCTCCCTCTCTCTCTCTCTCTTTGTAGTCTAACATAACTGCGCTGCAGTGTGCCAAATATTATGTTGCAAGAGGCAAACAAACTAGACCAAACACTTGAAAATGATATGATTATGCAGCAAAAATAATATATGGTATCCCTCGTTGGCCAACTTCTGCATGCCACACTCCCTCTGTATGAGTTTGTTAGTTTTTGGTCGTCTCTCTCTGTATTTTTACCACTCGCTCTTATATATAAAATTTAAATTTGTAACGTAATGCTGACCATGTAGAATTTGAACAATTTTTACGCTACGCTGCAGCAGCAAGCAGCCCAACCTGCATTAAACTTGTCCAGACAGCAGGAACCCCACGGTACAACAACGTACTTACATACACATTACCCCAGGTAAGCACATACGATAGATGCACTGCAGACGGACGTCGTGCCCCTCGGTGTTCCAAAAAAAATGAAACACCTTAGAAGACATCACAGCTGTTTTGTAATAATTTTCATTATGTGTGTTACACTAAGAAAAAAACCCGGTCATCATCGTTAGCATTGCTATGTGAAAAAGTGCTACCAGGTTTAGTGGTTGCTCAAGCTTATGGAAAAGCAGAATTCCTGACTGTAGCACAAAAGACTCAAAATGTCCAGGCGGGAGTGGAGGTTTAATAAATTGCCCAATCAAAGAGAGTGTGCTTTATGAAGTGCAGATCTCTGGAAGAGCCTCGCTTTAAGGTTGTAGTTTGTGCTTATTGAAGAAAAACTATCTTTAGCTGGATTTGGGATGGTAATGCCCAGTAATTTCAAGGAGTTTTCTTTGTTTGCAAGAGTTTCTATTAACTCCAAGCCAGGCTGTTTCCCAAAAGCTTGTTGTAAATGCGGATCTGATGCGCCAAAAAACGATAAAGCGGCAATAAGCTGCACAGTACGTGGTATTGCTGTCATCCAAAGGCAACATTTCCCAAAAACCTCTTTGTTAAGTTAAGGATAAGCTTGTTTTAAAGAAAACGTAAAGTAAAATTTCCTACAAAATATTTACGTCCAGTGCTAGTCTGAAGTAACCCATTTTAGGTGGATGGCATCTTTGTGTTGAATTAGAATTTTATATTACAAAAAATTTTGAGAATTTGCAGAAGAAAAATAAAACTAGTGAAGAGCATTAATCTCATGGAATACAAAACGCAGGCTTGTAGTTCAGTCTCTTCACTCCCAGTGCATTTTTATTCAAACTTCATTTTTATTACAAATACAATACAAAACTCAAAATATGTGAGGGAAAAATACAAATTTAACCCAAACTAAGTTGTAGTTCCCCTCCAGTCGTTTATTCTAACAGCACTTTGCATTTCTCTCAGTGCATACGCCAACTAACTGCCAAAACCAAAAAATTTCTGATCTCATTTCGAAAGCAACTATCCAAAGTAATGTATGTGAATGACCAGTGCTCAAGCTTCACATTGAATCAGTCACCAAATCAAAGCAAAGTCAATAAACTTGGCCGGCTGGCAGCCTTAACTGATTGCATAATAGAATTTAAGCTACTATATAAAACCAAAAAGATCTATAACATAATTGAGAATAAGAGCATAACTTGCAGTACTATTTATTTATATAAAAAAAATGTCGTTCTAGCTGGCTTTTTTATTTGTTGTTGCTTTGATTGTTATTACACTTTTATAATAATTTTTTTCACAAGTCATGGCCCAAAGTTGTCAACAGTGGCAACAGACACAAAGCCCATGCAGACATTTAGAGTTATAGAGGTATTTTTTCTAGCCAAGAAATAACACAAAACGGGTTGACAGACAGCTGAAGCAAAACAAATTCAAAAGTATCAATGTAATCAGATTTATATGCCACGCCAGGCCCACAAAAAAAAAGATGGAATACAAAAATCTCCAAGTTTTTTTTTTTTTTTTATGAAATCAAAACTGTGCTGAAGTTTTCAAAACAAACAGCATTGATTGCGAGCGCTACAGCAAATACAACAAGTAAAAAGACTATTGGGATCGTTGCAGTGTGGGTGCTACGACGAGAACATACTCTACTCTGACATAAAGCACTCAATTGGCAGCATTTAAATTGATTTTGAAGTAATTATTATTTTCAAGAAACGCTTTATTCCAAAATGAGATCGGTAATATATTTCAATATATTCAATATATTTGGAACCAATTCTTATATGCTTTACCTATTCGGATACTCTTTTTGTTTTTCAAAAAATTTAGAATCTACTTTTGAAATTAATAACTTATAACGAATAATTCTTCAAAATGTTCAAAATAATATCTGGTACATATTTAGACGGGTAAGTTCTAGTCATGCATTCATAACGAAGCAAAGTATTGACACATCTGAACAAGAAGATTTTTTGTATGCTTGGATAAGTTGGCTCAAACACAAGTTATTGAATTGGGATGTTAGTGTTTAATATCGATTATCCAATAGGGCCATATTTTTGACGATCAAATTATGCTCAAGAATTTCCTTTTATTTATTGTATAAAGTTTTTATTAATTCAAACCGACAAATATTAGTTAAGCTTTTATCTCGAAATTATTATTAAATGCTTTTAGCTCAATTTTTTTGAAGTTAGTATGCTTTTCATTGTTGGTTAAAGGAACTTTTTATAAACAAAATATATTTTTTTAATTTCACAGATACTTTTTGATTAAATCTAATCAAATAGTTTTCATTTTAGAACTGAACATATTTTAAACCAATCTTAATGTGTCAATGTTCCTTAAATCTAACGATTGTCTAAGCAACAATACTTAAGAAATTGTTTTCGAAGTATACATAATGTTTCTCAATAACTAGTCAAGTAAATAAGAAATTTTTGCAAGAATTTACGCAGTCATGCAATACTATTTTCTGCAAAAATTATATGAAATGTTTTGTCTAGTCTAAAAATGCTATTTTTATATGAAAATGTCTAAAAAGCGGTCTTCATGTGATTGATTTGGCTAAGTTAAACCGTGAAAGAATGCAACTTATAAACAAATGCTATCCTTAGCACAGACATACAGCAATTTTGCTTGAATAATATCTGAGTTATGTTTGCCGCGTTATTTTTATTGCGGTTAGATGTGAAAATGCCACAATTTCGTTTTAAACATAAATGTTCAACCATCTTTATCAACATTCCAACATATTGTTCATGCTAAGTCCATTCCAAGCTAAACCAAACTAAATTTTTGGTTAACGATATTCCTAAATCATAATAAATATTAAAACCAAACCATCTAAAAGATTTTGCCAGCAACTTCAGCAAGGTAATACAGTTTCTTAAATAAAAAATTCAGCACATAAAAATGTCGTTTTAAAAATGGCGCAAATCAAAGGTTTCTTCTACCCCTAATTGCGCATTGTACCGACTCGTATTATTTCATTTAGGATTTTTTTGCACTAACCTAAGATGCCCTTCCTACGAACCCCAATACAGTGTATAAAAACTTTTTTAAGCAGTTACAACTGTGCAGCTGTATATTGTATCTATAGGATACTTGTAGGCAGCAACTTAATTACGTTGAAAAGATTTTTTTCTTCTTCGTTTTTGTGTACTTTTTTTTTCTTATGGAACCTAGTGCCCCGATGACAAGGCTGTATATGTGTGTGCCCAACTACAGGACAATTCGTAGCATTACAACTCAATTTTAAACAGGATTTCGCTGACAATAAACAAAATCTCAAAAGAGTGAAAACTAATGAATTCTTATGATTATTTTTCGTTTTGTTTCTTTAATGCTCAGCCACTACGTGCAACTGCAAATTGTTTTATGTACAACAAGTAATAAGAAATTTGTTGTTCCGCAACGAATTCGACGGCTACAAGGTCTACGTTCTATAGTTATAGATAATTTAACAGTAGGAAAATTAAAGATACAAAAATGACTTTCATTTTAGTAGCGACAGCGCGGCAGCAGCAGCACAATAGCATGTACGAGTGAGTATCTTATGGATAATGCCGCATATCGGGACAGCGGCATGGTCTTTGCCACATTTCGATCTCTTTGGTCTATGGGGAATTTGGATACGCAGTGCAGACAAAAGCGTGTGAATGCGTGTCTCGAATATGATATTAATCTAACATAGCTGTTTTTGTTTGATTCCGTGTGTGCGTGTCTGTGTGTGTGTGTGTGTGTGTGTATCTATGTGAATGTATATATATATATGCCGCGCATCAATGGATTTTTAATAAATAACCGACGAAATAATAATAAGCAGTATAAATGGCTATGAATAGCGAGCCAAACGCACAAGGCAAATATCCAAACAAAATGTGATAGATTTCAGCTCATGTTGATTATGTTGATGATAATGCTGGTATATACACCCATACCCCTGGTCACACCGCTGCTGCTCAGGGGCTGAACTGAGCTGTATATACTTGTATGCATGTGTGTGTATATATGTGTGTGTAATCGCTGCTGCTGCTGGGCATTGGTGGTTGTTTCCATGCCCAAAGCTATACAAAATGGCGTCCGGGATTTACGGCTAATGCCAATATATCTATCTACAGTGCAAACACATAAGCAGCTCTTGCTTGCCAAACGACACTCAACGAGCCTGTTCCGTGACAGCCACAAAGAAAAATAAACCGGAGCGGAAAAATCAGCAGGAAAAGCTAATGCTGGTAGTGGCATTGGTAATGCTCTTCCGGCCTGCTACCAACAAACTACTGTAATTTGTTCGAGACTGGGAAATGTACTTGAAAATTTTATGAAATCAAAAGTACTGGAAGCTTTATAGATCGTGTAGATGTAGGCCTGAAGTTTTCCAGTAGGTCTCTTTTAGGTTTTTAGGAGGCAGTTGTACAAGTAGATTGGCAGGATTTAGGTTAGGTCTTTAAGTTATGAGGTTTTATGGTTTATGCAAACGATTTCCTTGTGGTTCTTCATATCAAGTGTAATAAAATTATTTTCTTGGGCTTCGAAAGAGTTTTCTGCGAGCTCATAATTATATGACAACGTTTGAGAATGCTACTTCATTTAATTTTTTAGTTCTCGTTTGAGACGATCACTTTAGACTATTTTTTATATACATAAACTTTTTGTCTAGACTGTAATTGCATTCTTTTTACTAAACATTCTAATCTGCTAACTCCTCTAGCGCACATTTTTTTTTTCTTAAAATCCTCACCGAAGTACGAAGGTACTGATGCAAACCGAAATATATTTGAAGTTTAATCGATGGATTGCGCAGTCGGTTTGAAATCCAATCGCTTTATTTGCAGCCAAATAGGTCTTCTATGTTTTTAAGATATGTTTAGTAGATCTTTAGATGTATTCCTCAATTAATATGCTTTTTTGTAGTTTTCTCTCTACAAGCCCTTATACTAGATCTTTGAAGTCAGTAGTGATGATTTATATATATTCAATACTTCCAAGACCAAATCGTAGACAACTGAAAAAGGGGTCTTCGCAAGAGATCAGCAGACGTCATAGTTAACTTTTAAACCTTCTTTGATATAGAAAATGAGGCAAGGAAGTTTATCTCTTAGTGCTTTCTTGAAAATGCAGACCTTCTTTATCTCTAGCCCAAGAAGTCCTGCGAACCTCAAAGTTTCTTCTATGAAATTGTAATCTCAGGGTATACCTGTTTACATGGTACCCAATTTCCTCATAAGCTGGAACTAAGCAATCAATATGCTGTCGAGCAACATATACTGAAAAACCTTTTACAAAATCAGGCAAGATATACTAAGTGAAGACCCTATTTGACAGAAGAATCAAAAGAAATCTGTTACTCAATTTTCACGTCCTGCAGTCTTATTTTGATTGTTGAAAAAAAAAAAATTAAATGCTAGACCTCTGCCTCGTGGAGATATAAATAATTTTAGCAAACTTATCCAATGTTTCAAGAATTCCGTTTCTAATTCATCCTCTTTGCTTCGAATATGCTTCGATAGCTTATAGCCCAACTTGGATAAAGCAAACCGCTCTTGTCTCTACTTCTCCAAAAAAAATACATAAATTCTGCTCATAAGCAAGCTTAGTACTCTCTAAAAGAGCATCAAATGCCCTAAACAGAATCTAAAGCAGTAGCAAAACCCGTAGGATTGCATGACGACAATGGTTGGGTGTTCTCTAAGACTTGGAAGTGCTCCTTGGCAACGTATATATATATAAATACATATATAAGGCTTATAGGCCAAAGTTGAAACTTAAGTTATATGTATCGGCTGTGCGTGTGTGTGCAAACACACTCACACATACACATATAGCACATTTTTGGCAAATCATGTTTCGTTCATTTTTCAAAAGAAAAATGTTGCATGCGACGGCTGCTGCTACTTTTACTGCCACTGCCATTGCCATACTACCATCATTTGTGCCACCGTGCCACCAAACCGTCGTACAAGTTTCGCCGCTTTGCCATTCGCTTAAGCCCAGAGTCAGAGTCAGAGTCAGAGCCCATTGCCGTAGCTGTAGCTCTTTTAATAATAATAAAAGTTCATGTGCGTGTCAAAGTTTGTTTGAAAGCAAGCCAGCCGCCGCTGCTGCTGCTCGTTTGGATATGAAATTGGGCGCGGTTCCAAGCTGCCAACTGGGAGATTAGCAGCGTACAGGCCCCCATAGGCCAGGCCAGTGCTAGTACATTTGCTCCCCAAGGCAGCAAACAACAACAACAATAACACAAATAATAGCAGCAGCAGCAGTTTTATCGATATCAAAATAAATGGAGCGCCTGGGCAAAATGGGGGGCCGCCTTAGAAGTGGAAAAATGTAACGACGAAAAAAAAGCTCATTTTTCTTTTAATTTTCGTGCCTGTCAACTCAAAATGCCTACATTCATTTATAAACGTCTCAAAAATATACATATATATGGGAACACACATACATATATACAAGCGCACAACTACAATGGCAACTCACACCAGCGCACACACAAACAAACACCATCAGGATAATCCATTTTCGTTAATATTAGAGCAGCAGAAGAAGCAGCAGCAGCAGCAGAAACTTGGCATTTGAAGTAACGCCATTTTGAAAATGCCATTTTTCCTCCGAAGTCGTGGTAGAGGAGAGTGGTTTTTTCTCTAGAATTCTAATTAGTTTCAATAGAGCATTGATTAAAATCTTAAAATATTCGAATAAATACGCATTAGAACAACTAATACTAAGAACTAATACGAAGAACTAATAATAAGAACTCCAAAAGAGTTTACTGCTTATAATATCTAAGGATGGAATACCTCTTGAAACAAGAAACATTTTAGCAATGAAGAAACTCTTAAGTTATTGCACTAAGAACCAAACATGTTCTAGGTGTGACTCCTACTTCTTGAATTGTGAACCAAGTATTCAAAGCTTTTGCATTTTACTTCGAAAATGTCAAGTGTATGTTTAAAAAAAGATTTTTTCACCTTGACTATCGTCATCGCTTTATAGGCGTAGCATGCAGATATCTTTGAGCAGATGTTCGCAGAGAACAGGGAGTAACAATATATAGCCGATGCCGAACAGCGGTATCTTGATTTGTTAGAAATTTTCTTAGGTAAACAGCGTCTTCTTATTTGCTAGCTATGCTAGTGCTAGACAAAAACACCAGTGTTGCAAGTTGGCCTTCGGAATTAGCGGCAAATACCCTACCTCTACGCTACGGAGGCCCACAAATGTGTTAAATAAAATTATTCAAGTACTTAAAGTTCTTTAAATCTAAAACTATGAAACCAGCTCATTTCATTCTATTTTTGTTCTAATCAACATGTTGTCACCGCCTTATGCAAAGATTTTATAATCTTTTACCATAAATCATGTAGCTCTTATTTTCACTTACGAAAACAACAATCTATTTTGACATTTAAAGAACAGCGCAAACTTACCAGTTTCGTTATCAATAGTAAAGGGTATGCCATTCCATTCATTTGCAATATCATCCAAGGGATCCGCATTTTTATCATCAACCTTGGTCTGTGAAAGGCAGAAGTTGTATAAATAATAAACAAATTAGTTGCAATAATTTAACAATTACAAAATAAATTTCAAGCTCCAAGCACGTTTTTTCATAAGATTTCGATATTAATCATTCAAAGTTAGTGGATAGTGTGATTAATTTTAAAGCCTGTAATAACCATAATAAAGTTTCTTTTTATTTATTTATTTTGTTTTTCAATAAAAAACTCAACTACAATAAAAAAAATGTTGTTTTTGAAAATCTACTTTCGTGTAATATCGTTTAAAAATAATTTGTTTTAATATTATAAGGCATTTTTAAGAAATTCTTTTAATATTAAAAATCGAAATAAGAAGTCGGCAAATTTTATATTCATTTGTTTTAACGAGCAATTACTTTATTAAATAATATTTTATTTTTAGGGGTTTTTTTTTGAAAATATAAAATTTTTAAAATTTCGAGCAACAAATTATTTTTAGTATAATTTTTTCAATATCTGTTTTAATATTGCTTTTTTAAAAATCTTTATCAATTGCAGTTCTATATGTAAATACACATATTTTTTAATTAGATATTATTTTTTAAATCTTTTTAATCATTTTTTTTTAATATTTAAAAAAAAATAAATATTTAATATTCAATAGATAAAATGATCGAGTTGGGTAATTTTCAAAAACAAATATTTTAAATTTCTTAAATGAATTAAAAAACTACTCATACAAATTTTAACTTGCATGTTAGCCCGCGATGTCTACCTTTCTGTTAGTGTATAGTTTGTAACTAATACTTCGATTAAATAATAATATTGTTACAATTTCGATAAAACACATATCGATAGTATTTAAATTAATAATAATACTAACTAAAGACACTCGATGTACAACCAAATACACTAAAGTGGCTGTTAGGCTCATATAGTGCGTTCCACTAGTTTCGCTTGCTTCAACTTTTAAACTTTACAACTTTTGAAACATTTATCATAATTAAACCAATTAAACAAATCGATTACTTTTGCATAATCAATATAGATAACGATTGTTATAATACTAACTGCCCCCTGAAACATGCTACTTTTATCGCTTCAACTATAAATGATTCATAGCTAGTCTGTTTTGCATATTCCATATCGGTAGAAACGATTTATAGATAAGACCCTGCACGACCCACCACCACCTTCAGTCTGTCAACCTTGACTATCTACACTACACAAATCTACAAATGTAAGTATACATATATTGTGAAATTCAAATGTAAGTCGAGGGCTATGCCAGATTACTAACCTTATCGGACTGAAGCTCCTCTAGAGCTTTCAACTTTTCGATATCTTCAGTGGCGGCATCATTTTCGATAGCTTTTTTATCATTATCCATAGTTTCAGCCGATTTCTTGTCATTTTCCGTAGCGGTCTTGTTGTTCGAGTTATAACCGCTGGATAGCGAGGCATTAAGTAATTGCTCCTGATCCAAGCTAAAACCCAAATCCACATCTTGCTTGTAAAGCACTTCGGCGATTTCACTTTCCTGCAAATTAAGTTTATAACATTAAATATAAATTAAAGTTGCAAAGTGTGAATAATTTTTATGTGATATGCGAGCACAAAAACTGGACCCAAGTAATACCTACACGAAAGCACAACACTTTCATATTCTAATTATTATTATAATTATTATTCAGTTTCTTAATCAATTAATTTTATGATAGATTCTCTACTCGAGTTGTATAGCTTTTTATTGTTTATTTGTTTTATTGATTTACGATTTGTTATGGGTTTTTCCTCAAATTGATATGCTCTTAAATTATTGTTGGGGGGGTTTGTTTGTGTCACTTAAACTCGTCTATTTTTGCTTGCTGCTAAAGAGAGACTGAATGCAATACCAAAAATTGCGAGCACATGTCGCTGTTTGCTCTTAACTGCTTTTTATGATATTTATAATATAATATGCGTTCTTCGTTTCCATTTTTACTTTTCGTGATAAGCCCACTCTACAAGTCGACGTGTGCCTATATAGATAACCGCAAACGCGACAGTTGACTTGCTGTGGGTGTTAAATTTATCAGAGTGTTTTACAAACATATAAACGACTAGTCGAAAATAAAATAGTAATTTTAAGCTAGTTATCTTAGATACAAATTATAAAAGTTGTTAACGAAAAATCATAAAGTACGTGTTTATTTCATGTTCAGTTTTCTATGCTGTTGCGCAGGGCCGCATTGTAGCATGAGCATGATGGGCGCCTTGTTTTTTTGGGGCTGCTATTTATTTCAAGAAAAATTTGGAAGATTCTATTTTACTCAACGAAGAAGCATCATTCACACATTCTAAACTGTTCCCTAGAGACAGCATTCCATTATGGATAATAACATTGTCTACCGATAAGTCAGAGATAAGTAAGAAAATATATGCTGTTGCACAGAGTTCTTAACAGACAAGTATTTATTAAGATGCACAAATCTAAGTTCTAGACGAAATTTTCAACCAAGCACAAAACCATGTGCGTTTTCGAGATTATCTCTTAGAGATGTTTTTTAAATATTACCAAGGCTTTATTTTTAGTTGCGAAAAAAACCGTGTAATCTTGACATAAAGCACAAGAAAAATTAACCATACAAATATTAAATATAAAATTCAAAACAATTTAAGAGAAAATTACAATCCTACAACTAAAAAATATTAAATTTACATTTATAAAATAAATTCAACAATATTTTCCATATACAGGCCCCACACATTAAGGCGGCACTTGGCACCCGCAGTTGCTTAATCCGGCACTGCTGCTGTTAAGCAACTTTTACAATTATTAGGCCAAAATTTGTAAATCTTTTATGCAAGATTCAGCAGGCGTCTATATAATTTTGTAAATTGCTTTATTAAGAAACCTTTATTTGTGAAGAATTGTGCTTAAAACCAAAAGGTAGTCATGGAAAACTTATAACTGCAAGGACAACTATACTTTCAGACTTGTATGGCTGTCTGGCGTATTAAGCCCCTAAAAAAGAACTATTCAGATGCAGACGATCTTAGCATTATAATGACCCTGTGGCACATCTTTAACATCTTAAAGACATTGCAAAATAGTGATTACCGGGCATGGAGACCATGGTCTGTGTAACATAAATTCCATAGTAAAAAATGTGCTTAAGCCTCAACTTTCTTAAAATGCGTCTAGGCGAGCATGATCGAGGATTGATATACGAAATACACTAAGATTGCATATCCACTTCTCAAGTCAGCAAAAGTAAATTTAAAAAGGGCTACACCAAGCTTGGGGAGAAGCACATGGACCACAAAGAAACGATTAAAACAAAACACGCCTTTAAATTAAAAGTTGTATGTATTTCGTTTTTAAGAGCTTGCGAAATTTTGAATTTAAGGTATTTCGTTTAGAGTTGGCAAAAAATTAATGCCAAAGTCTTAAGCTTGGTCTTGACTATTTGACATATAGTCCATCAAGTGTATATAGTACAGCCCGCATTTGAGCGATTGGTTTTTGATAGATCCGAAGCTTTTTGGACTTCTACAAGTACATTTCATTACGTTTTGATGATCCGCTTTTTATTTAGAAAACTGTTAGTAAGATTTGAATGATTTTCATTACTTTTCAAAAATATCGTTTGCAGTTTTCAAATATGTTTACCAAATTTTTACTAAAATTGTTTAACTATATCATATACAATAGTATTGATTGTTGCATCGTCGATTCTACGTTTTGAAAAGTACCTCATTGTGCTTGATGGATATCTCATTGTATGATCAAATGTGTATTGAAGGATATCTCAAAGTCAACTGCACACGACTTGCACGCTTTCTACCACTGATGACGTACTCGTCATCCATCTTTTTTATTATGCGTCTGAGAACTTTTATTTAAAAAAAAAAAAAACAAAAAAAATATTAATTTAAAATTAAGAGAGCAACTTGCTGACTCTTATCTGTTAGTAATTAATATTTTTGTGCAATCAGAAATTGTTTATTAAGTCAAAGTGTGCGGTGTCTGGGCTACTAATCAGCGTTACGAAAGTAAAGAGCATTCTCTAGACATAATAACGTATATATATATATAAATATATGTATTGTTGTATATAGTGTTCATATTGATATTGATGTGTACGTTCAAGTGCGCTCTCTTATGGTCTTGTTTACGCTTAAATTGTGAAATATTTATAAGACCCGTGAGGCGATACTCTTATCGTTTAGTGACATCGCAAAAATGCTATAGATTTTGGACTGTACTTAAGAGTTTGGGCGGCATTGGAAAAGAGACGACGCTGGTGCGCCGCTACACTTGACGAAAAAGTTGTGTCAGTCATTTACGCACTGCAAAACTTGAATGAAGCATGAGCACAATGCAGTAAAAATTATAATACGACGGCGGCGGCGGCGGCGGAGACTGGCTGAAAAATTGCAAATTTTGCAAATTCATGCCAAAAAATACAGATAGAGTGCTCAAATTATAGCGTTAATGATGCATTATTAACGCCTGACCATGTCGAGACACTTTAATCCTTTTTGGGCCAAGTCAACGGCTGGGCGTTTTAAGCTGCTACCACTGTTAGGTAGTGTGTATGTGTGTGTGAGTGTGAGTACCTGTGTGCGCCTTGGGCTCATATTTTTAAGGCATAATCACAGGATAATGGGCGACATTAGTGTGTGACTTAAGTAAAATGTAAAACTTCCGCAACAAAAGGCAGTCAGTCTTGTTTCGTTTCGTTTTTTTTTTTTTCTTTTTACCAAATCATCCAAATTGTAAAGTTACAACAAGTTGCTGCGTCGAGGCATCTTGCTGCAATGACACAACAATTGTCAAAATGACAGTCACAAACAGTGCCACAAACAGTGGCAGTTGCAGTTACTGTGGCGGCACAAAGTGCCAACTAGCCAGGCAATTGGACGACTCCCGACTATACATTGATGGCTTAATTAAATTGTTTCAACACGCCATCATGTTCATGTTGCAGCAAGGCGGCCCAAACAATGCTACAACTTGCTGCCTCTCTTTTTTTTTTGGAAAATTTTTTTTTTTTCTTCAGACGACATTTTTCCATTTTCCAACACAAAGCGTTGTAAAAATTTTTCAACGTTTTTAATGAAATTGTATGGCGCGGCTTTCTTCTGCAACTTTTACCCTGCCCGCGCTTTGCCTCGTTCCCGTAAAACAAAAAGTAATCAATCATTGTGTGTGCGTGTGTGTGTGTGTGTGTGCATCTCTGTATGTGTGTGTGTTTGGAACCACGCCTATCTCCTGGATTAGTCAGCAGAATATATAGCATGGCGGCGGCATCATTGGTCTTTCAACCCAACAAACGTCGGCAGCAATTGTAAGCCCAATCAATTGCGCGCTGCCAACGCCAACTGCGCTGCCGACTGCCTGCTGCCCGTTGCACCCTAGGGACCTTCTTCGTACACTCCATAGCTGTATGTATCGTACCTACTACTATATGGACTGGGTACCCTCATGCTGCGCGTTGCGCATGTTCGGTAAAAATGAGCAATTAAATGCGCTCCGTCTTTGAATCTCTGGCTGGGGTTCGTTGTGGTCGTGGTCGTCGCCAACGCCATCGTCGTCGTCTTCGTTGTTGGAAGCTATTACTATCGTGCCACCCTGCTGCTTTTTGGGGGTTGTACAATTTACATTGTATTAGCTTTGGACAACATGTTGCAGGTGAACCTTTTTTTTTTTTTTGTGGCACTGAAGCCGCCCGCCACTCCAAACTGTTTTTGGGGAAAAGCAATTTTTAATTAAACTCTTGCTGCTTGGATTTGATTATTAAAGTTTTACTTGTAGTTAATTACTTTAGCTTCGAACTATGTAACTCTTGTCTTGCAGTGTATCAAACTCTGACAAGCGGATATATAGTATATTTTTAAGGTTTTTTATAGGTTCCCAAAATATGGTCCGTCGCAGCTTATCTATATGTACGTGACATTTGATTGTGTAAACATATATACAAGACATACTAACAATTAGTTGAAATAAGACATTGTACTAGGTTCAAGATTGCTTTTTGGTGGATAATTTTTGATTATAAGATAATTTTTATAGGAAGTGTGAGCAGAAAGTAAAGGGGGTTAGCTCAGACAATGCAGGCAAGTAATGCGATGTATCAAGTTGGAAGAAATTTGTGGGCAATAAGGGTAAAAAAAGACATATAGTTTCTTCTTATCTTACGCATTTTTAATCCTAACTTATATGTCAATACATCGATGTTGTGCAGCTAGCTAAGAAAATGTGTAAGATAATCGAGCACCAAGGTTTGGAATGCATTCTAGGCAAGTTGGTGCTCTATGGGAACTTATTTCTAGACGGCATAAGTATTCTACGAATAAGTTACGTATTTCGTTACATTGTTGACTTCCCAGAGGCACAAAAAACTATAATTTTATTCCTATAAATCGGAGTATAGGAATATCTCTCTTAGGTACTGTTCGCTAAGAAAAGTTACCTATAGTTATCGCCGAATTCGACTTAATTAATAGAGATTTTTTTGCCGGAGCAATATTCCAAGCCTGATATCTTACGCCTAAGGCTGGCTCAACATCAAAGCAAAGCAGTTTCTATTGGAGAACGAATTACCTCAATTCTTGCATTTTTCGTAAAACTTCAAATTTTCCCTAGAAGTTCCTATTGGAGAACGAGTTATCTAAATTTTTGCACTTTTCGTAGAGCTTTAAATTTTTTCTCTTAGTCACATTGCTTGCTTTTGCGCATTTTAAAAAGGCATGTTCAGATGGGGTCCATAATAAATATGCTAGTTAATAGAGTTAAAATAGGACGAAATTAACGTCATCCTTTGACTTTATTATTGAAACTAAAATCGCGATAAACATGGATGTATTGATCACGATAAACATCCATGTATCGCCTTCTAAGCAAAAGGATAAGATGAACCAGTTCATCTGAGAAAGACTCTCTTTCTTGTACATACCCAGAAAATTCGACTTGCTATACACTAAAGAAAGCAGAAAGGAAGTATTGGATAATTTGTCTATACGACCCAAGACCATAATGTGAAACGACCTACTGCTACTATTCTTACTTCGTCGGATTGTGCCGGAATAAGGGGTTCATCGTAGACACATCTATTGGGCTCTAAGACATTGTAAACGGAAAAGAATTAGTTCATATTAGCCAAATTATCTACGGCCTCAAAATATCTGTGAAGCTTAAAGGCGCTGGAATCAATGTTGAAGTGCTGTTTTTCCCAGGCACTTATATAGAAAACCCATAAAAGATAAAGGTAACAATTTTATTATATAAAAATTTTTATTCTTATCTGCTAATCTCTTCCCAAAATGCAGCAGGAAAACGGCTCAAATTGATAATCAGCATAGCGTGCAGTCTTTGAGTAGATTTTAAAATATTGATAAGACCAGCTCTATTCTTCAACTGCATCAATACTATAAGTTTTCTATTAAAGTTGTTCGAACTAGGCTGCGGTTTCGTAAGCCGGGCTTTGGAATTGCTGTTGAATGATTTAAATTTGTAAAGGAAGAAAATCGAGTGTTCCAGAGGCTTAAGAGTAGGCCATAATCCTATTGGCTGAACTTTTTCTATTAAATCTTCAATTTGCGTAATAAAGAAAATAGTACTTGATGAGGTTAACTATGACATGGTTGATTCACAGACGCGTAGTGGACTTAATTCCAAGATGCCTACCTAAGACAAGATGACTCAAAGGAACAATGTTTTGTAAGGAAGAGAATTTTCTAGTTGCTTGGATATATTATAAGATTATATTATATTATTATTGGTGTAGCTACCAAATAGACGCTTTTTACCTAGGAAAATCACGCTATGCTCCGCCTTTGCAGCGATGACCATAGTCGAGGGGAACAGTATTATTATATTATAAAACAAAAACCAAGAACTTACTGACTTTAGAAGCCAGTTTGATTGAGAAGAGTTACTACTTAACCGAAACTTCAAATTATGCAAAGTACAGTTGCTAACTTAAAACTAAAATAAGTTGACACTTAGTTGAAGTAGCAGATGATTGGTTTGTCGAAAGTTGAGATTGTTGCTGTCTAAATTAGCTCACAAAGATTAACTTTTCACACAAGTACTCTTAACTAGGAAGATTGTGGATTAAATAATCTCACAATAAACACGCATAGTTTCTGAAAACAGAGCAGCTTCAAATAGTTTCGAGGTCATTGGCAGCAGCGGACTCAATGGTTTTACCAATTCGAGCTTATTTTTTTAATACTTCCACTTCAGACTTAATTATATAGTCAACAAAAGTATTTCACCACCGTTTCAGTTCCGAAGCGATAAAAAACAAAGTTGTTTTTTTTTTGTTAGAAAAAAGGCCGCAAAGTGTTACTTATCACCAGACACACATACGCCTAGATTATAAACTTATTTTTAAAGTAGAAAAAAAAACTGAATGGGCCACTCGAGTGGCAAGCAGCTCCAACTATTTCGGGCATAATAATTTGTTGAATTTTTCATAGTTTGCAGTTGTAAATGAAATTTTTCAGACGAAATGACACGTGCGGCGCTCTGTCAAAATTGATAAGGTGCTGCTGCTTTCTGTTTAGCGATAAGATTCGTTTCTAGAAAAGCACAAAAAAAAACGCAGCATTTACATTAATGATGTTTACCACAAAGATGGCTATCAATCAATGCATGCTGCAACTGTCCCCGCCGTCGAATCAATAGGATCAGCTCAAAATATTGACACTTGCAACGTTTTGTGGCAACAATTAGTGTAACCAGCAAAACCACAAAATGCCGCCGCTTACAAGCGGCATTGGGCATGCATAAGATGCAAAGATAAATGTTTTTTCGATCGTTTCTATTCTGAAAAGTCGGCAAAACACAAAAAGTCAAGTGAAAGCAAAACGTTGATGGTGGTGTTGGCGGCGGCGGCGGCGACGTTGTAGAAGAAAGTAACAAAAAGGAAAGATTTCAAATTAACCAAAAAAAAAGAAAAAAGAAAAAGGAAAGGCGCAAAAGGTTTAAAAGTCATTAATAAAGCCTCGCCAGATTTCGATGACACATGAACTGACAGCAGCCAGCCAAGCCGTAACGTAGCGCAAGCAAGATCGACTGAACCCACACACAGCCACAGACAGAAACCAGAGAAGATCTGCCAAGTTCCGCCGCAGCAAGTGTGGCGCATATTAATCATGCGCTCGTCAAAGTCGTTCCAACAGTCCCCCGCCAGCCTGCCAGTCGCTAGCACTCCGTCTGTCTTAACCACTTGGCAGTATTCCTACTACCACCAACATAGTGCCGTGCCAAAGACACTCAAGTGGCCAAAACTAACTTATGGCTACATAGTAGGCAAGTACATGGCACAAGTGTCCTGCTGCGCTGCATTCACCAGCAAAACAACAACAACAACAAAAATGGCTAAAACATTTTGCGGTTACTTTTAACCAGTTTAATAACTGTTCATTTGTGTCAACTGAAAGCGCATCCGCCGCCTCCCCCGCTACCAGACATCCGTTTGCTTTTTTTATTCGTTTCTCAATTATTCATTTGCATTTAATGCCCATTCATTATCCAAAGCGCTACCATAACTCACCATGCGCCCCATAATCGATTTGACATCTGAACCTTGGCAGTTCTTGCACGAGGGTTGCTTGATTGCTTTGTGCGTTAGTTTTAGGATGATTAAGACAAAAACCAAATTATTCTATGGGAAAGGTTAGATTAGAACCTAAGCTCATATACCGAAATGCTTGCTATAAGCTCGGACCGAGTGATCGTATAAGCTGCTAGATTTTGGCAAACATCAATCCTAGCAGTCACCAAACTCTAGCATCTTATCGCAAAATATCAAGTTTGTCATGCCAACATTTTCAGTAGCGTTTCGTGGTTTTCAGCGAAATCGCTTAATATCTTGATAGCGCTATGCGTGATGCCAAAAATTAAAAACAACTGGCAAGTACAGCTGAAATTTTAGTGAAAGACGCAGAAACTACACCCGCACTGGTCTATAAATTGCTTGAATTACCTTCGCAAACTCTATGAAAACAATATTAAATTATTGCCCAAAAAGGATAGATCTTTAATATTAAAAACAATAAAGATTTCTAGACAAAATGAAAACGTGACTTTACTTCATTTCTAATAAGCAGACTGCATGAACAAAACGTTTTTCGTTGTCTAGCATTATTTTCACATACTTTTTCCACCAGATGACGCCATAAAAACTTAACTAAACATAGCACTTCTTTTTACAAAAACATCTGCGAAATTCATCGTATTCAAAAAGAAATAAACACAATATTATCTGCAAAAATAAAATGCATTATATTATGGAATCTAGTCGCCGAGAATCAATTGAATATGAGCCATGGGGATTCTATTAACAAATTTAGATGTGAACTTTTAGCACTGCAAGCTGCGGCATACCCGACCATAGATTTTTAACACTGCGAGCTGCACCATCCCCTGCAATCGATCTTCAGATTTGTTTCCTTTCACTTAACTGAAAATAAAGATGTTTGAAACACGTTTCAAATACTTTTTATAACTCGTTTGACGAGTTCTTTGAATTTAACGAAAATCGCTTGAAATTTAACGATCTTTGAGCTATATCTGACGTTGTACGATGAAACATAGACTACTTCCAAATACTGTTTGTGAATCGTTTTAGGCGAGTTTCGAATTTCATCAAAATCAGTTAAAAATTTTATACAGGTTGCGCCATTTCTTAAGTCGGCATGTAAATATTGAATAAGAAGAATAGAAGAAAAAAACAACCAATTTCTGAATGTGAGGTATTTTTCGATCCTTTGCAATTTATCCAGACTAGTTGCCGCCTTACTGGCTACAGCAAAATATGCCCTTTTTGCGATGTTTTCCATTACGTTCTCGAGCATCTCCAAATGATATAGCAATGATTTCGGCATGAATATTTTCCTTGGCGTGCACTTTGCTCTTCAAATAAGCCTAAAAAAGAAGTCCGTGGGATCAAATCGGCAGATTTGTCGCCATGATATTTTCGAGATAACTGAACGACTGTTTTCAATGCATCCAGTAACTATTTCGGCGCTGTGAAACGACATATGATTGAAATTCTACTGAATTGACTTTGCCAAAACATGCAAAATCAAGTTAATCTTTTGTCGAATATTTAAGTTTTTCAATATTGAAATAACGACACATTTTGCGCCTAAATGTCAAAAAACCAACGTAAAATTCTTGTGCAAAATAGGCCGACATGTACTTGAAAGCTACCGGGAATTCTACTGCCAAAAATTGCCTGGACTCTATTGCACTTCTTTTAAGTTCGTTTTCCAAAAAAATAATCTGGGTCTCGAACCCTAAGATTTTACAAATAAATACACAACGTTTTCCCAAGTAAAACTCTTCCTATTATGGACACCGCCGTTTGGCTGCTGTTTGTTTCTACTGTAGGTGCCTGTAGGTCTGTTCTCCACGAACAACTTCGCCTTTGTAACGATGTTCACATAGTCAAGTGCAGTTTTCTATTGCACAAAATCACACTTTTTGCGCTTCAAACAACATTTAGGTTCACCCTCGCTTGCACATCTCCTGCGCGCACGCATATTTGCTAGTTTGCCAAAACTGCCAATAGAGGGCGTGCTGCTTTTCAAATACTTTTTTCTTTTCTTTTTTGTTGGCGTTTGCTTTTAATTATAGAAATTAATAAATTGCAAAATGCAGCTTGTTCAGACGCACACACACACACGCACACTGTGAGAAAAGACGAAGCGTTGTTGTTTTATTTTATATTTTTTTTTGTTGCTGCAGCACAATAATTATTGTAATTTCTGGTAATTAAGTTAAAATGCAGCGTAATTATAGACAAATGATTTTTCAATTTTCATTTAAAACTTGTTTTTTGCTTTGCTTTTTTGTTTTGTTGTTTTTTTTTCCGCGTTTAACACACTTAAGCCAGCCATGTGAAATGAAAGTTAATGCTTTTTATTTTTCAATTTTTAGCGCATTTAATGCAAAAATAAATTAAGCTACCGACCGCCAAATAAATATGCATGTGTTTGTACTCCTCGTTGAGACACATTTTGTAAGCGTTTTCGCAGCGTCTTTAGAGCAATATAAAAAATTGTTTATTAACAAATTGAAATCAAAATTCACACAAACGCAGCGAGCGAGTTCGTTTTAACTAAACATTAGCCGTGCGACTAACTAAAAGTTGCGCCTGGCCTGCTACAACAGAGCGTTAATAAAATATTTAATTAGCTGATAAAAAGCAAAAATACAATAACAAAAACAACAATCAATGTCGCGCTCACGATTTCCAAAAAAAATAACGTTGCCGCTGATAAGAGCGGCTTGTGCGCTTATCAGTTGGTTTTGCACAATTCAAAAAGGCAACGGCTACAAAAAGCTATCGATAGCTTAGCCTAGCGCTGCACAACACTGCCGCATGGTTGCTGTCTTGGCTAAGCGCTTTTCAACTTAACAGCACTGTTAGGCGCACGGCTAACAGCTGTTGTAGTGCCAACTGCACAAACTCAACACGAGAGAGCGCCGCTGAATACGAATGAGATGCGCAAAGTGTGTTGAATAAAAACGCCGGTAGAAACAGCTGTTTTGCTTTTGCGCTTTTGTTTTTACTTTTTTGTCTTTGCGCTATTTTGCTTTTGCGCGTATTTTTTTGTTTGAGCTCATAAAATATAAACGCAAAGGGGCAGGTTATGTGTGCATGTGTGTGTGTTTTTTTTTTGTTTTTGGTATTCTGCTTTGTTTTTTTTTTGGTATTCTGCGTGAGTAATAAAAAATTTTGCATTTTTTATGTTCATATTTTGTTGTGAGAAAATCTAGTTTATGCAAACAAACAGTGGCTGACATTAGTTTATTTTGCTACGACAAACACTACACTGAGCAAAGCAATTATTCAAACACTTGCAGCTTTTCACTCTGCAGCCTAATAACTTCTGATGCAGACATTGCTTCAATTTAAATATAAAATTAAATAAAAGTTATATTGAGTATACGCCACAGGAGGACCGCTTGACTTCATTGGTCTACAAAAAACTTTACTTTTCGGCAAAATACTATCTTTTAAAACAAGCTAGCTCTGATATTTTACGAAAAACTTGCGTCAAAGAAACTTTGTACTAATTTATTCAAACATAAAAACACTTTCAAACAGACAACATACTTACACAACAAAACAAACTAACACACGCACTAAAATAAACACGTAAAGACAAGCACACAAAGAAAAACAAACAACACACAATAAACATAAAACAATTAAATTTATTAGAAAAATCCTATCGAAATCAAAGGGTGCACGCACGCGCCAGCGTTATCGGTACAGTTTTTACATAAAAAAACATAAAACATGACGGAAGAGCCTAATTTCCTTGAGAGTTACTTGAAGAAGCATCGTGAGATTAAGAAACAACAATGGGATTATCGCAGACTAATGGACAGCAAGCCAATGACGCGCAAAGATATCATAATCAATGAAAGCCGCACCATTACCATACAACAATTGATGGAGGAAAAAGATGAGTTGCGCGCCAAAGTCTGGGTGGCAAGTAATAAAACCTTTATGAACGACGATGAACGTTATCTACAAGAGGTGCAATGCCAATTGGACTGCCAGGAGAGCCTTGCCAAAGAAATAGGTTCCATCAAGAGCTCGATAGCGCATTTAGAGCGAGTGATAAGTCGCCTATCTAAGGTTACAAACGCACCGAAAGCAATGCGACAAGCGTTTACGCCGCCAAATGCGGCTACGAAAATTCTATTGCTGGAGAACGCTTTGGAGGTGAGCCTGCATCAGGAGTGCATCTTTGCGGCCGAGAATCAGCGACTTAGGCAGCAGCTTACATATTTAATCAACTCTCGCCGACTCTTTAACGAAGCCTTTGTGAAAATGATACAGACACTGAATAGCATTCAAAAGTATTTGATGGGTACGATAAAGACGGTCGCAAACTCTTATGAAGAATTCAACGATATTTATGAGAAGAAAAGGTCGATGCTAAACCGCAAGTACAAAGAAAGTGAGTTGCTCAAATCGGAAACGCAAAATTTCTTGAGTAAAAGGGATGCAGACACCGGAATACTTGAATTTCTCACGTGCAAATCGAAGGTACGCAAACATTCCACTCTAAGGGCATCAAAGCATCTCAAACGTGAAAAACAACGTAACGATCTTAAAGAGAAGGCTAACCTAAACAAAGACGTGTTACGCAAGATTTTCGATTTCACAGGCTCGGCAAATGTACAGGATGTAATTAAAAAGTATCAGCAACAGGAAGAGCTCTATTATTCCTACTTTCAGTACGCAAATGCGATGAGCTTTCACATTGAGCTACTAAATAACTCTGTGAATCGCTTGTATGCGAATATTGATCAGCTTAAACTCGATTCTAACGATAAGACGAACAATCAGTTTGAAGCTATGGACTCAATGGTAGAGCAGTTGAGCCAAATGGACATAGACAATAAATTGTTAAGAAAGAAGCATGATAGCAATGATGAAGAACTGCAAAAACTTATAAATAAAATTATGTCGCTCTGCGATACGGTCAAAATAAATGCAACTCCTTTGCGAGAGTTTTCTGGCATGCATAATTATATGTATATTGTAAAAGCAAAACATCTCTTCAAGCTACTGGAGCAGCGTATACTTCAAATTGTTGCCTCGGTTTATGTAGCTCAGCGCGAGAGAGCGGATATTGAGCATATAGTGCAAGGAACCGAAAAGTTAATGCCGACATTGACAGATATCAATGATATTGTCTTGACCCAGCAGTGTGCAGAATGTGCCGAGGGCGAGACCCTACATTTTGACGAAAATTGCGATAGTCATGTTATAGAGCCAACGCATCAAATCCAGAAAAACGTGTGCGAGAAAGTTGTATTGCCGGATATGCAACATCGTTTACACAATCTGAGTGACTGCCAACTGCAACGATCCCGTCAGCTTGTAGTAAAGCGTAATATGTAGTGTCAATATTATATATATATATTGTATATTATATATGTATAATAATAATAGAGATAATAATAGAGATAAACGATGATGGCATATACGTATTGAGGCGCTTCTTTTTTAAGTAAATGTATAGGGTTGCGGGTTTCTACAAAAAGTAAGCAATAGGTGTTGCTTTATGTTTGCGTTGCACGTAGACTAGGAGTAATATTGAAGACCCTCAGAATTTGGTACAAAAGTCGGCGAATTTCAAAAGATTTAAATGTTTTTTTTAGGGAATAATTTTGAAGCCTCTTAGAATTTGGTACAAAAAATGCAAGACCTCGCCTTTCCCGATCTTAGCGCCTTTTCTAACGTTCCTAGCTGATGTTGTCAATACAACCGCTTTTGAAATCGACAGATAGATGCTAAATCGGCAATGTTTAATAATTTTTTAATTCCACGCTCTAGAACTCGCACATTTTTATCGTCAAAAAGCGTATGTTGCAGGCATAAATTCACATTACGAGAGTTACCGACGGTTTCAAATCATACGAACCATGTAGTAGATGCCTCAACTCTTTCTAGTGAAGTTCCCACGGTATCTACCGATATACTTAAGCTTTATTTTTTGCTCAATTAACTTAGGAAGAACTTATGAAGAACTTACTTACATTAAACACCCCAACGTCGTAGCCTGCAGATAACTCTATTTATAACGCAGAGAACCGGGATCTACGGCTTAAAGCTGTACGGAGACTTGAGACTTTTTTGGCAAATAACTGTTGCTATCTATGTCAGTGCTGCAGTTTGGAATTGAACCGGCTAGCTTGGACTCTAATAGCACATGGCCTGTTCAAGTAAACGCTACTGCGAATGGGTTACGGATTTAAGAATTGCAAAACTTACTATCTTTTTGCAGTATTATTGATATATGGTAGTAGTTCGCTACACCTAGCTCTGCGTTTTGTTATAAACTATTAAGAAATTAGCATACGTGGCGCATAAAGTCATTTCAGCTAAGCAATAAACTTATTAATAAAAGAAATGTTTAGACTAAATAAAAATAAATAGATTTCTTTGAAACTACAACAGTGGCAGAAGCATCAGACACGGCGTCATTTGAAGCGGAGTTCAATGAAACTTTTTGTTCAGATTTTTTTTCAATTTTTTCGCCATGCTTGCTGATGATGTTGATGATGATTCTTTCCAAATAAACAAGAGAGAGAGACCCAAAAAAATAACAAAAAGTGCTCACGGACAACAACAATGGTGTCAATGTATGCGAAAAAGCAAACAAAAAGATAAACGCAAATGTTATTTACTCGTTTGACTTTAGACGCTTGTTTTGTATCCATAAGATACGCGCTTAGCAAAAAAGCAGCTCAAAGCAAAATCTAGACGACATTCAGCTGTTTGAGTTTTGAGTTAATGTGACCTCATGCGAGCTCACACACACACAGTAGCATACACACAAACTAATAACAAATGTGTGGCAAGGTAGACACTTTGGATAGACAGGTGGCACAGAAGTAGTGCGCGCACAGAAGTAGAACTGCAGAATTCGGGGGGGCAAGTATCTAGACAGCAGTAACTTTAGTACTAAAAGTTTTCCCACTATAAAATGCAAAATATCGCTAGATACTGCCCAACCCCATAGGTAACTTTTAAATATCTAGTTCACGCGCCTTCAAATCGAAACGTTTAATCGATTTTCAGCGACTCAATGACATACAGTCAAAAGCAAAATTGTGATTTCTATGACATAATTGATCCATTAAATTATGCAGCAAACTGCACATTGACTCACTACCTAGTCGCTATATACTACTATATATATATATATACCTCGATATAGTATTTAAGCGCTCAAGAACAAACTCATGGAACGTTGTGTGCTCGTTTGATGTGTTGTTTTTGTGGAAAACATTTCGTGACATGTTAAGGAAACAATATATACTATATGCAACACATTTCAAATATCAACCAACAAAATGTTTAAAATTTAATTTGCTTAAATATTTAAATTGCAATTTCTTTTGCAAAAAGTATATGCAAAATGAAATTTAGTGCATATGTCGACGACATTCAATTTAATTTGCTTCTCTTGGTAAAATTTTTAAAAATAAAAAACGAGCGCACCAAAAATCATTCCAAGACGTGTGTGTCACTACATTATTCACACACAATTTGTTTAAAACGAAATCTGTTTTAAAAATATCAACTAAAAATAAAATTGCATAAATTGAATTTCAATTTTCTGTGGTTTGTTTTTATTTATTAAATGAAATTTTGGAGTGAGCGTTGCTTTGATTTTTTGCGCAGCCAATTTGATGTTTGTTGACCCATTTCCCTTGGAAGCGCATACAATTTAAATTTTTATATTACTCTTAGAAGCTAACGAAACCTTGATTTTTTTAGGAAAATATATTATGTATGTGACCACAATTTTATTGGCGTACAAATCGAAATTTCTATTTTCAAATAGACTTCATTTGTTGCACAAAAGTAAATCATCCATCATTCTAAATATTGCACCTACTTCTTTCTTTATGTCTGGTAAATTTCTAATTTGGTCTCAACCCAACACATTGCAACATTTTTATATTTCTTCAAAAGATGCAAGTCGATGACCTTTCAAATACATTTGGGATCGAAGAACTTTTTTAAATTATGAGAAAATTTGACAACTATTAAAAATGCAGTCTTAGAGCGAATCCTGTCGAGTAGTCCAAATGCAAAAGCAGAGTTGGCTGCTTAGAAGGCTTAGGTTTTTCTAAGATCTAAGTGCTTACAAACTCTAGGAACTTTTATACATTTTGGGAGCAATAAATACAGTAGTAGTACATAAACTTATAAAATAATGTAAAATGGATAGGCGCTGAACTAGCTTGGGATCGACCAAATCATAAGAACTTAACGAGCTTAGTGCAATATTCGCCATGTAGACAATATACCACAAAGAAACTGTATGCTTAGGAGGCTTGGGTTCCGCTAAGATTAAGGATCATTTAAAAATTTTGAATGAAATTAAAAACGTTTACAAAATGTGATTAAGATCAAAGTTCCCCATATGGGCTAAATGCATTGAATCAACCGGTTGCTGAAGAAGTTTAGCTTCTTCTTCCAAGTTATCAGAACGTACAAGCTCAAGGTTTTACTGCCAAAATGTGATAAATTAAAAACGACTTAAAATTTTGGTTTAGAGCAATATCCGCCAAATAGACCATTAAGTAGTAAATTAAAAATTAATTAAGTAATATATATTCTTCTAAGATCTAGCCACAAGCTCAAGGTTCGCTGCCAAAAAATGAGAAATCGAAAACGATTAAAAATGCTATCTTCGAGCAATAAGTGCCAAAATGCAACGAAAAGCTAGGTTTTCCAATGTATGAGTTCAATGAAGTTTTTAAATTTTGAGGAATATTAGAAAAGGTTTAGAGTTAAGTGGACTAAGTGTAATCGAACAGATGAATATCTTAGAAGCTTAGTAGCTTTTAAAATCCAAGAGTTACAAGTTCTAAAATCTACAAAGTCAGTAGCTTACTTTCCCTCCAAACCCAACCAGTTAAAGTTTTTCTTTCGATTGAACCTGCGGATTTGAAAGCTATGGACTTTCAAAGGTACAATAAAATCACAAATACTTTGGTTCTAAGAATTAATGGCCATCAGCAGTTATAGAATAAAATTTGCTTCGTGCGGTTCTACTTTTGCTTAGAACAAAATCCGCCAAGTAGCTAAATGCAGAAGAGAAGTTCATCTAAGCAACACCGAGCGCAATATCTCACAGCAAAATTTACAGATCTGGGCAATGTTTGAGATTATATCTACTAAAATCTCTTTGAGAAGCGGAAAAGTCATGTTTAATTAAAACTGCGTAGTTTTTGGTCAAAACTATTGTGATGGAAAACTAAGATTACAAGATTGTCATGGTGTGGTGCACTTTTAGGTTCGTTCGCATTGCCAAACTGTATGCAAGACGTATTATTTGTGCGTTATGCGTCTTGAAGAGTGGTTCGTTAATAGAGCCCAGACTTAGAAACAACACTTGGTTTCCACACCATAACAACAAGGTATACCAGACTTTCTTGCCAAAAACTCAATGACTTCTGACTTGTGGCTATTCTACAAACTTTAAAGACGACGCAGATGACAGTATCATGAGTCTATTAAAAGTATTCTAAAGACCATACCAGGAGCTGACAGGGCCTTGTATAAGCTGGAAATTATTTTGCTTGCAAAAGATTTCAATAAAATACAGAATTTTTTGTTTTATAACAAAATTTACTTTACTTTCTGCTGACCGGCGTATTATAACTTGTTTATAACTTACTGAACAGAGCACAAGTTCTCAAATTAAACTGGAAATTAAATAATAATTGTGAGTCAGCAAAAATACTATATGATCAAATTTAATGATATTCAATATGATGTATGTGTATGTAAGTTGTGCACAAATGAGTGCCGACAAAAGGTCTAAAAATTGTCATATTTTAAACATAGTTAATTTCATCATCTGCTTGACCATCAGTTCACCTACTTTAGAAATATTCTTTCAGGTAAAAGTAAGAGGTAGCGACCAATGATGGTGGGTAAAAGTTCTACGCTGGGGTTCTGACAAAGAAATTAACGTTTTCTAATAAAAACCAAAGATAGCAGTGGATAGCGAGGATGTGCTAAGAATTGTAGAACTGGAAAATACCAATCAGCTCTATAAATTACTCAAAAGCTAAGTTATTTGTGTTTTAAATAAGCTAAGCTGTCAATCTGAGATATAATCGGCTGGTCGGGATTAAAAAGGTTTCGTGCTGCAAAGCACAGGAACTAGGAAGGGAAAACCTAACTTCTCGAGTTTATTAAAGAATATTTAAAAAGGGGGCCTGACAACAAATAGTCTAGCTGAAAAGTATATTTGTTTGTAGTTGAGTTCAAATTTAGTAGCTGAAAAGTATGTTTGTTTGGAAGTGAGTTCAAATTTAGTCACAATGATTAGCTATCGATTGCTTGGCTTTACTTTATTTAAACTCGATCACATACTCTCGCCACAGAAGAAGCATAAGAGAAACCAATAGATACAAAGAAGACTTTGGTAATATCGTCGAAAAATTAAATTCGATACATCGTTGCTTTTTCATCTCTATCACAAGGTTCTAACACCTTAAAAGTCAGTTACAACCGATGAACCGTTTATGTGGATTATTCGGGATAAAATAAAGCTCTTGGCAAAGTCACTTCAGAACTAAAATTGAACCACAAGATAGTACCAAGTAATACCAAGTAGTAAGAAAGCGATACTACCTGACTAGCTAAACAAACTCCAAATAAAATTTCTTCAAAAAACTGATTTTTCAGAGTATGATATTTAGATTAACACTCTGCAAATATTATAATATTGCTATGCTACAAGCGCGCCGCTATTTAAATTTAATATAAGCCGAACTTTTGGAAGAATTGACCAATTGTAACTACCAAAGTCAATTAAGCCGATTTCATGCTCAACATTCAACTTATTCTCTGTTGTTTGCAATATGCGGAAACATTTAAAAGCTATTTAAATACAGCTCGTTGGAGAGTCCCTCACCTACCGACTTATTACTCTCCATGAACCAGACCCCATAATACATTTTACGGTTATGACAAATGCTTAAATCTGAAAGGTTCTCTGCGCGTTTGTGTGTGAAAACAGCAGTAGTATTTTTTAAATGTTTTCCTGTAAATAACTAAAAATATATCTCAATTCGATGGTAAAAGTTACTGGAAGCAACTTTCAAAGACTTTGCTATGATGCAGATCATGCAGATGTAAATCCTTGATAAAAAGTTCACGTCTCGTTTAAGAGTCGCGGGTGTTTTTAGAACTAGTAACTTTAGCAATGAAAAGACTCGCTTGCGAATTATACTTTGACCAAAATTTCTACGAAGCTCTACATGCTTATACAAAGTACTAGGTTCCAGACAAGTGTACCTAATACTCTTTCTTGGTAAAACTAATGAAATTTAATAATATTATTTGTGCCAACGAACGACTGGCACGGCTTGTCTTCAAAAGAGTCAAGCTTTTCTAGCAAATTACAAAGCCAAATGGTGTCAACGTTTTATATTGATAAAAATAGATCCATGCGGTACGTCTAGACTCAAGACTCTATGCGTTTTGGGTGAAAGTTGTTGCTGATTTTGTTACAAGAGATTAAGCATATGCAGCGCTTCATTAGAAAGCAAAATACAATCAAAATATTCGCAAAATAAAAATATAAACATTTAACATAAGTATATATATATATACCATATTCCACAGTTGATGAGGCAAAACAATTTGTTATCTATAATAAACCATTAAGAGTCATCGTGAAATGCGTGACTTTATCAGTAAAGCGTTTTGAGGGGAAACCACTTGTTTTTACAAAAGCAAAAAACTAACAAAAATAAAAACAAACTATATGGCAGCCAGAAGGGAAGGTAGTGTATATGTATATAGTATATACATACTTATATGTATACATATTATACATATACATATAGGTCAGGCAGTGTCGCAGCATTTGAAATGCAAAATGCCAAAGCAAAATTACAATCTGACATGGTTGGAAATGCAATTCCAAGTCGACTAAACGCTAAATACATTCGGCGGCTTGGCTTATCAGTCAAATGAAAGTCGGCGGCTCTCAACAAATTAAATTTTTAAGCCTAGCTTTACCTGCTGCTCCGCCCCATTGACTTCCACTTCGTTGGCAAATCCAATATCCGTTGTTTCTACGGTGACCACGGCATCCTCCTCGGCGCTTTGCGTTATGCCCTCCACTTCCAATGCATTGACCATATCATCCGCAACACCAAACAGGCTGCCCAGCAGCAGATCATCATCGTCATCACCAAATTGCTCTACATTCAGTGTACCAGAGCTGCTTGGATGCGGTGCACTATCGTTCAAGGCTGTGGCATCTCTGGCGCCATTAATGCCATGCAAAAAGGCAGCCAAACTCAAATCCAAATGCGTGGTATTATGCGCCTGTTGTCCATCTTTAAGCGGCAAATTAGCATACGGACTGGGCACTGGCAGATCACCAAAGTCATGCAAATCAGCCAGATTTTGCTCCCATATGGTACGTTGCTCTTGCACAAAGTCCGGCGATAGCAATATATCCAATTGTGGCGTAGAACTAAAGTTGCTATGGTTTGGTGCCATGCTAGAGGTATTTATGTGTATTTCACCAAGCGCAGCAGCCGTATTGGAGGCGCTATTGCCAGCAGCAGCAGCAGCAGCAACTGTGCCAACACCAGATGTGCCCACATTGTTGCCTGAGCCGCCGCCACCACCTGTGCTCTGCATATCCTGTAAAGCAGCAGTTTGCACGCTGCTATTACCCGTTGTATTGTGCAGATTCATGACAAAAGCGCTGGCATTAAAACGATTGGGCAACTTTAGGCTTATGGGATTATCATCGAAACGCAACAGATCCTCCAGAAATGGCGACATGCTCTTACGATTGCCATATGGATGCTGTGATTCAATAATGGGCACAGTGCGTAACATTTCCAACTCCCAGCCATCGCCATGCGATAGATCGAGCTGTGCATCCCAACGACGCAAGCGTTGCTGTAGTAATGAGTTATCCAGATCAACATGGAGCAGGCTCAAGGCCAGCGCCAGTTGTAGCATTTTCATGGCATATGATTTTTTGTTTGAGATCATTGTGTTGCTTTTGAGCTTGAGGTTACTTCGCAGTTGTTCGGGTATGGATCTGGTTTGATGTTATTGTTACAAATGAGTGAATGAGCGTGGGCGCTATTGCTACTACCGCCGCCGCTGCTCCTGCTCCACCACTCACTTAAGACAGACAACAGCACGCTGGCTGCGTCGTCCGTTCAATGACGTTTCCTTGCTTTGCTGCTCTGCTTCTTGCTCTCGCTGCGTTTATATACAATATACATATATTATAGGCCTATATATGTATGTGTAAGCAACACACAAATATGTTCTTTTATTTTATTTGTTTAAATCGCAATTCTTGTATCTATAATGATGGCTTCTTTGCGCCTATTGAAAATTCCAAGAAAAACAACTTTGTTGTTGTTTGGGATGTGTGTGTGTGGGTATTTTTTTTCTTATAGCGCATAAATAATTGTCCTTGCTTTGTGTTTCTGTAAATAGAGTGAGAGAACGCTTGGAATTAGTAAACTCGTATAGAGTATATAAAATAAATTTCACATAAATTTACAAATTATGCATGTGCAGATGAAATGCTTTTGTTCATTACAAAAATGTTGCCTATAGCAGCAAGAGACCTTGTCAAAGCAATGCTTATAAGGAAGTCCAACCATATATGTACACTTGCATTTGTATGTATAATTATTTATAAATAAATAAAATATAAGATAAATGTACGTATGTGCACGTTGTTAATAAATTATTATTAAATGCAGCGCGTAATGTTCACTATACAATTGAGTTTGGTTCAGAGGTTAAGTTTGTAAACTTGACAATTAGAAAGAGACATATGTATATCTTAATAAAATGGCGCTTACGAAAGACAGAGACGAATATGGTAAGCCGAATTGGTATTAAAGACACTAATGTTAGACAGAGACGAATATGTGCTAAGTTCAAATCTGCTGCATTAAGTAACAGGGAAATGTGAGCAGAGCAGTCAAAAAGTATCGATTAACTTCGATAACATTTTCCTAATCAACAAGCTCCTCTTGGCATTTACCATCAAAACATAGTAAGAGAGTTCAGTAGCTGCAATGAAGCAATACAGAGCAACTGGCAGAACCAAGTAAACAAAAATCCACAAGGTAGTAATTACTTGGAACAGGTAACTGTGTAATGCATCCAACAGTCCTGGTATATGCTCTTTTAGTACGGTAGTAAGAGGGCAGGATCTTGAGATTTTGAACTTTTTACCAGCTATTGGCCTTCAAAGTGGCAAAAAAGTAATCACAAATGTTGCTTAATTTTGTTCACATTGCATTCGTTTAGTATTTATGGCAATATGAATTCAGATGACTTATAAGAAACACATATTTGTTAGGGACCTTCTACGGAATTAGAAGCAATTAGCATTCAAAGTTGGTAACAAATCTGTAATGTTTCTTATATTGAAGTTCTATCGTTTGTTTTAACAATAATTACTTTCATTTTAAATAGGCTCCGCGATTGAAGTGGTTATCATTTATCATTCGTTAGGTTAGGGCATTAGAAATTATATGCCCATTCCATACTCAAGGTGGTGTGTTCTTCGGAGTCTTCTTATGGCTGTAGTTCAGCAATCATTTCTTTCAAAAATTACTTTCGCTGCAGCTTATTTCCTCTAAAAATTGTGCTTATTTAAAGTTTCGAAAAAATATTGTATTGGATTAATAAGGCCTACAGCCAGCTGCAGCCCCGAAAAAGTTTCAATGATAGCTTCAGATGACGAATCATTTAGCGCTTTTGTGAAAAAATACTTAAAAAGATATTTGGATCTATTAATAATATCTAATGCTGAGCTCCTGAAACTATCACAATTAGAAGATATTCTGAAATTTATAAAATACTACGATGGATTACATACTTTCTGAGATTGAGCACAGAGGAACAGAGCAGCTTTTCCGTAGAAACTGGGACGTCCACGCAAGTAGCTGCTTCAAGGTACAGCGGGCTATTTGGGGAAACTCGGCATTATAAGCAGGAAAAGTTTTGCCAAAATATCAAGACGATTGGACGCATATAATGGGGAAATACAAAAGCTATATGTATATTAGCATCATATATAAATTGCCACATTTTAGGAAATGTTTTGCTCAGTCTTTCCGGAAGTAATGTAATTTTAAAATTGCGGACCACACTTACAATGATTTTTTGTATAATTATTCCATTTGCCATTGTTGTTTAATGCAACAAGCAAAGCTACAAACATACTGAATGCATTTTATGTTATCTATAGAAAACAAAAGCACCAATTGTTTCATATACGTTTTGTTTGATGGCTTGAAATTATTCTTATCATTTGCAATTACTCAAAGAGCGAAATAATTTCGTAAGCACTTGTTATACATAGAACATTCAAAGAAATATCGGAGTTACAAACTCTTACGCTCATTAATTCCCCTACTATTGTAGCGTTTTAGCAAAATATTTTTCGCAAGTTCTCTATATTTAAATAGTGCAGCACGAACTATTGCTACTTTAACAATATTATCGGTCCGCGTATACTCTAACAATTTTAACAACTTCGAACAAAAACATTTGCAATAAATAATATATTGCTTAAATTTTCTTTAATAAGTTGCTTTTATTTTCTCAACATTTCAAATTTATTTAAACAATTAAAATTTTCGGGCTTATATGGTACCGGTACCGGTAACGGTATTTATATGCAAAATTAATTTGCACCTCTGACGGCAGCAAAATCGAAAATAAAAATTTTCTATAGCCGGTCCCCACTTACGCGCTCTCTCTCTCTTCTCGAGCTCTCCCAAAGCTAATCCGCCGGACACGTTGTGAACTTGAACTTTTTCAAGGTCTCTACTGGTATGCCCGAATAATAGAGTTCAAGGACAAGGCAAATGAAGCACAAAAATTGGCAATTTGATAAAATAACAAAATATAATAATAAATAAAGATATAAACATTCTTTGTTTAAAAAACTTCTACTAATGCATTTTGATAGAAACGAGTAAAGATTGATTAGCACAAACACGAACAAACAAATAATATTCTATAGAGTGTGCGTACCTATATACATTTTTTTATTTTATAGTATTATTTATGTTTATATATAAAATGCAATTGTTAAAAAAATAAGTAAGATATTTAAAGGCTGAATGGAATATAATGTATAATCAAGTATTGGTTTGTATGAATGAGTGGCAGTGGCGGAAATAGCAGCAGGGTTTGAGGGCGGAATAGTAGTTTGTTTTCGATAAGAATTATAGCAAAAATATTGAATTACAGCTTGTAAAATTTCTTGATGATGAAAATTGTCGATTTACTTTAATCCGCAAGATATAGGCTAGTGCAATTGCTCAAGACAAAGAATTTTTAGTTTTTCTTCTCTCTGTAAGCATTTTACATAGAAGAAAATGTTATACACAATAAGGGCATTATGGACCAACAGGTCCACCAACAACAATAATAATTTATGCATTAAATTAAAGTATTTGTGAAATTGTTGATGTTTAGCCTTGAATATCTGTGGACAATATCATGATGTTTGTTGCAAATTGTAAGAAGTCATTTTGAAATGTTAAAAACTAGCAATTTTCTCAAGTTGCAAGTAAATATTTGTAATAACGAAGATTTTCTCTTATTTGTGTTTATTTTTGATTTTTAAAAGTTACGAATCGAAAACGGAAAAGAAAGTTTCGTTTAGTTCATTATTATATCACATAGGACACAAATTAACTTCGATATCGATAGATATCACTAATCCGATAACTAATCGGAACTTGGCTTGAAAGTGCAAATGGCAATAGGTCACAGCAGAAGATATGCTTCTTGAATAGAGCTAAGGAAGTAATCCAGGTAATATATAGGGTCACCGACTGCTTCTGCAGGAGCTGCTCAATGTCATAGACCAATGCTATGCAGTCTCTCAACTGACGTTGCCTGCGTGCTTGGGACACAAAGTTCTATTGCTGACGCAGGCAGAACACGCATGTGTCAGTTCTCTTACACGCATTTGCATTATAGACACTCTAGCGCTTATTTGAACTATTCCTGACTACAATTTAATGTTGTGCACTTACAACTATACTTTGAGTGCTGGACCCTGTATCTACTCTTGGAGTGACCAACAGGTGCAGCCGCACAAAGTAGGGCCGTCTGGCGTGAGCTAGTGAGGTTGTAGCAACTCGAATACCCTACTCAATGTTCAGACATGTGACCTATTGAGCAATTTAAGAAACTTGCAAATCCAGCAAGTTTTTGGGATTATTTATCCCGTAGGCTTTTACGGTTTCTATACTTCAACTGTTGCCAAATTTTTAATGACTTTAAGACATGCCGCAGTACCATAATTTGCGTAGCGCACATATGCAGACACTCCTGAGTTGTTCGGCAGCAAAATTCCTTTCCAGTCTTTTCCGAATTGAGAACGTAACTATCGTATTCGAATGAAACATGCACTGTATGAACATTAAAACGACATATATGTCGTCTATCATATTAGGGCACAACGTGAGTGTTGGTTCGGCCACGTCATTCCTATGAATGAAAAGGCTTGAGCAAAAGCAATTCGATCGATGCAAAAGCCGAGAAAGGACCACGTAGGGAATAATCGGGACTAAGACGACAAGAGCAAGTGAAGGAGGACCAATCTTCGCCGTTGAAGGTTCATGCTGCCTAGCCTTGAATAGCAGAGGGCAATAACATGGTCCTTGCTGACTACAATTCTATGTTTGCTCCTGAACTTACACTTGTATTCAAAGTGCCGAATCCTGTATCTTCCCTTGGACTGACCAACTGGCGCAGTCGCGCACAGCAGGACATCTGGCGTGAGCTAGTGTTATCGTAGTAACTCAAATCCCCAATGAAATTTCAGGCCAAAGCATATCGGACGATTGCTTGAAATATCAATCCAAAAACAAAGGATTCAATTCAGGCAATACTTGAAAGCTACCAAAAATTTAGGATTGTCGGTTAGAAGACGTATTTTAGGCCACTGGCAAAGCAGAAACGCCTGACGTGAGCTAGTGATGTCGTAGTAACTCAAATCCCCGAATTAAAGTTCATGCCTAAGCCCTATGGAGCATATGGGACGATATCTTGAATAAAAACGAAAATTCCTTACAGGCATAATGTTGGAACAGCTTATACCAAATATGTAGAGTTTTAGGCCACTGACGGTGCTGCCAAGTTTTAATAAACTTTTTTCGTTGGCTAAATTGCTGTAATTAAGTGTTGAAGCGCATGTATAAGTCTTATAGCTTTGAAAGTTTACAAAACTTACAAGTTCGCCATGTTTTTGCATACCTTAGCCCGCTGCGTGCTGTACCCCTTTTTGCAGTTCTTATACTTCAACTCAGTTGCCAGATTTTAAGACACACCCAACCCCCCATTGCATATTTTCCGCATTTGCCACTGTTGTGTTTAGTTAATAAATGCCACTTAATGTGCTATATTTATGCCTCTTATGTATAATCGTACACTCACCTTTATATCCGTTAAAATGCCAAAATGCTCCGAACTGGAAGGCAGCTACAAGAACAAATGACACGCGGCGGCTATGAAGATAAATTGCGACGCAGTTAATTTGTTGCTATTGTTGTCGATGTTGTTGTTGATGTTGTTGTAGGCTGCAGCAGCGTAAAGTTGGTTCAACCAACACAAACACAGACACAAGCACACACGCCGTGTGGCTGCGTTTTTTTTGTTGCTATGTGCTTGTTGTTTAGTTATTTTTATTGTAATTTATTATTATTATATATTGGTTTTATTGTGTTTTAATAAATTTAGCTTAGCTGTAAAATATTTGTTTTAGTAAAAAATAAAATTGATTTCACATATTTTAATACGCAGTTTGCACGCGGCCGCTATGAGTGTATGGCTGTGTATGTGTGTGTGCGCGCACGACGTCCTTGAACTTGGCCAATGTACTTTCTCTTTGAACTCAATTTGATTTTTTTTTTTTATTTTTGCAATTTGCTGAAATTTTGCACAATTTTTTTAGCCTTTTTTGGTAGTACATAAAGCAGTGCAGTTTTAAACACTTTTTTTAAGCGAAAATTTTATTAATTATTAATTATGAGTTGAAACAATGTGGCGAGACGTGCTGCAGCAAGCAGTGAAATGTGCGTTGTCTGCTCGTGCTTCTTCTTATGCGTCTGGCCCAATACGCACTTGCCATTGCGCTGTGACCTATGTACTTGTTGTTGCTGCTGCTTATGTGTGTGTGTGTGCGTGCGGCGCTCTGGTGAAATCGTTATATACTTAATTTCCTACATAAGCCAGCCAATGTTTTGACTTTTTTTTTTTGAAATTTTTATTTTGGCCCTCAATTTGTGTGTGTTTTTTATGCGCTGCGTGGCTTTGTAACAACAATTATTGTTTGCTTTGCTTTTGTCGCTGTTTTCTGCGTTTTGCTTTGCTTTTACCAGCAACGGTTGCGAGTCGTTGTAGTTGTTGTTGTGCTGTGCTTGCTCTGACTCACTCACTCACTCATACGTACAAAGCTCATGGTTTCGTTTGCACGTTTTGTCGCACACACACACACACACGCGCATATAGCGCAATTGCAGCCACACAAACGCACACACACACACACCTGCATATAAATAAATTAATTTATGCATCAAACTAAGCGCTAAATCATTTAATTTCGATGACAATCAGCACACTAGACGCAGACAAACACACATACAGGCGCGCAAGCAGCGCAAAAACAATACAACACACACACACATACAGACAGCGCGCAGCGACAAACACTAAAGGTGCGAGCGAGCAAGCAAGCTAACTCAGCACAAAAACACACGCACACCAGCACAGCCCTGCTACAGGCACACACACACACACACACACTAACAACCTCACGCCATAACAAAATAAATGTTAATTTTATGAAATTTCATATTGTTTTTGCGCAAATAAAACGAAACTGAGAAACTTCCAGAACAACAACAATAATAATAATATTGCTGCGCATCGCACTTTGTATTTTGTACATTTATCAAACAATTTGCTTTGTCGCGCTCTTCGTTATGCCGTTGCTGCCTAACAGCATGCTGCCTGCAGCTTGCAACATGTCAGCTGAGCGCATAAAGCGCGAGAGAGAGAGAAGAGCGCGTGCGAGAGCGCGCTTGCTGAATTGTTGCCTGTTGTGTCGCCTGTTGGTCTAACACAATGAATTGCATTTTTATGCTGCAGCAAAAGCAATACAATATTTTCAAAAACTTTATCAAAAAAAAAACAAGAATTGGTTTTTAGCAAAACAAGCATAAAGCAGGCCGGCCTACACGCGCACACACACAGACATACACACAATACGCGTGTTTTTTCTTTTTCTTATGAGAAATTTTGCCATTTCGTTTTGTACGCGTCACACTTTTCACGCTGCGCTACGTTTGGCTTACATTTCTTTGATTATTTTTCGGACGTTGTTTAAAACGTGTTTTTATCGCTAAATACGCAAGTATTTATTTATTTTATTCTTTAATTAAAATGTTTTGCTTTTTGTCTTGAGCTGCGCGTGTGTTTTTCTACCGTCACTGCGAGTGTGTTGATTAACAATTTGCGTTTGACAGCAGCGAGCGAGCGAGCGAGCGCACGCAGCGTTTTAACAGTGTTGAATGAAAGCTTTTGTTTTTGGAAAGCTGTTAGCGTTAACAGCTGTGCGAGTTAACAGCAGCTGTTAGCGGCGTTTTAACATTAAGACAGTTAGCAGCTATAAATGTGTTTAATAAAAATGTTTAGGTACTTATTCACATAGGCAATAAAATAATTAATAATTAATTAAAAAATAATATTTTAGCCAGCATATTTGCAGTTGTTCTTACAAAAGTTAAACTTATTTGAAATAAAACTTGCTGTCGGCTTAGCTATGTTAAGCCGCTGTTAAGTGCAGTCTGTTAAAAAAGCTGCCAGTGTGCACAAGCGCAATTTTATTACAACTGTTGCGTGGTATGCCAATGAGCTTTTGTTTGGCTGCAAAATGAGCTTTTAAAATTGCAGCAAGCATTAGGGGTATTCACGAGCACAATAGGTCTACAACTCGCGAAGACGATTAATAATTTTTAAATAATTTGCTAACAATATTTATTAATTAATAATAATTATAAAAATAATACAATAAAATATACCGCACTTGAAAACAGTTAAATCATTCAGCGTTTTGGTTTGATATATTCAAAAAATTGATTTTCTTTACTCGAAAGTTCTGGGAAAAATGGAGCTGGAACGGGCGTAGTAGCACTGAGAAAAAGAATGTTGGGGGAAAACACGTATTCTTCAACTTCCTAGCAAGAATATAAGCGATTAAACGATGTACTTCCTTAAACCTTAAAGGAATCCTTCAAAATCAAAAAAATAGCCATACCAATTGAGAGCCAAATTAGCCATCAAGGCACTGAATTCACACCAGAAAATACCTTGAAGAGCTAAACACAATCGGCGGACATTATTAGGTTTCCTAACTTTGGGTATCGCGACACATTGGGAATACGGGTAACGAGAATGCAGACGAAATAGCAAAGAAGGGAGCCCTTGTTGATCTAGAATTCTTTTGCGGTTTAAGCAGAGGAAACATTTCTCTGATTTTTTGAGTAGAACGACAGAGAGCAAAGTACTGGGCTGCCGGGACTCCAAACCGGTATTAGGAACTAATAACCAAAGCAATTTAAAGATTGTATGAAACTGACAAAGTTTAAGAATTGTTCCAGGAATTTGGAATCTTGCATTGTGCAACATCTCACAGTAGAGTCTTGAAATGTAACCCTGACAAAGTTCAAGAATTGTTACTGGAATTTGGAATCTTGCATTGTGCAAGACCTCACAGGAGAGCCTTGAAATGTAACCCCGATATGAATAAGAAGAGTTTAAGAATTATTATAGGAATTCCAATAGATGATGGTAGGTTGAGCCATTGCCTGAGAATAAAAAGTAATTCGTTATTTGAGAATCTCTATTTCTAGGCAACGACTCTATGAGAGCCTAGAAATCTAACCTCATATGAAAAAATATTATAGATTTTTTTTGAACTCAACTAAACTGGAAATATTCCGAAACACAACTTGAAGACTCTGTAAAGAGGATGAAGAAACTGCGAGACAAATATTGGTAGCCTGTCGAGCGTTGATTCATGAAAGTAGCAGGATCATAAACCGTCGCATAACACAGGAGAGAGAGCTACACTATATGAAGACAGGCATAACTCCGTAAGCTGTAAGTAATCTGCAATATATAGGAAATATTTGCATATATGTGCTGGAAAATCTATAGTTGCGACTAAGCTCTGCTCGTGAGGGCGTTCTCCAGGAAGATCTGCGCACTGTGAATCCTCTTTGAAACTACCCTAAGCTAAGGTTAGCGAATTAAGATAACTCACAGAGTCTTCCAGTCGGATATCGATCATATTTCGTTGGTAAATAAAATGACAGAAAAATAAGTGAGACTATTAGAAAATTTGCACAGATCTATCTTCCAGGAGACGAAAATCGCGTACCGCCGGTGCCTGTGAGATGTTGCCCCTTATACTCGGATAGGACGCAACCTTGCAAAACGAAATATGAGGAAGTACAGATACAAACCAAAGTGATTCTGCACAGAGAAAGAAAGAAATTCCAAAGCAAATACTGGGAGAGAACCTGTCCAGCGCTTATGTACGCAAAAAAGTCAATGAAAAGTCATATAAAGTCATGATAAAGATATAGATTGGATTCAGAGATATACTCTAAGATAAACGAATGGGTCACAATCGCGATGCAAATCTCACGCTTCGTTTTGAGGGGTTGAAAAATTGGAAAACTTCTACAAAAACAAATTCAGAATTTAAAAGAACATCCCTAGGTTGTACATGTAGTGCCCAAAGCAAAAAAATAATCAGCACTGCTCCCATTTAAGAATCCACATCCATATGACTTATTTTTACAAAAGAATCCCATTTATTTGAAATAGTTTTTTTTAAGTTCTTTTATATTTCTACATCGTTTAAGCCATCATAATTTAATAAAAACAGGCTTTTTATATAGTCAACCGATTTCAATCCAACTTAGTGCAATACTTGGAAAATACTTAAAAAATAAAAATATAATATATCCCAAATGATGCAAATCCCAGCAGCTGCTCATCGCAATCGGCTCTTTAGATTTAAATTATTTTATAAGTGTGAATTATAAGCCAGCTAAATGAAAATAAATTTGTGAAATACTTGTCTACCTTTTGACCAAATTTTATAATTCTCACAAAGCCGGCCTGCTAGGTCGTAGGTCCCCTGTGTTTCTTTCTCTTAATAAAATTTAGATATATATGTTTTCAAGAACTAGACCTTTTTTTGTGCTCGAATTTTCATTAATTTTTCGTTTGGAATTTGCAAGACTTACCAGCAGCGTATAGTTCATACCGTTGTAGTTGTACACAAAACCCGTTGGCTCCGCTGCTGTGGCTGCCGGCGGTGGTGGCGGCGTTGTCTCTGCCGTGGGCGCTACAGCAGGCTTCGGGGTCTCTTTGGGGGGCAACATTATAATCGGCTTGATTAACTTGATCACCTTGGGCGGCGATATTGGTTTGCTGACCTCCTTCGTAGCCAACTCCGTTTCATAGGCTGCCTCTATATCCTTTGCAGGCGACAGCGATTGCATTCTAGGCAAATCTTCCAAATCAATCATGGCGCTAAGGTTGTTGAAAGTTGTGAGTCAACTGAATTTACCCAAAAAAAAAAAAAACAAGTAGACAATTTGTTATCAGCTGATTAATATTTAAAAAAATAAAAGAAAATTTAACTATATATTAAAAATGTATAAAAAATACGTGAGACACGACAATAATCAGTAAATCCCGAAGATAAGATAGTTTGCAGTGTCGCCAAGCCTTATTGCTGCATAAAAACAATTTGTTCGACACGGCAGAAGAATTTGCACTTCAAACATCTAAGTTTTAAAATAAAAAAAATGCAATTAATAGTAATTCGTTAAACTAATTTAGGCAGCATTGGTTTTTCGATTTAAGATCTCAATTAGGATGTCTTTTCAAGATATGTTATTTTATGTTTTTTAAAACTTTGAAATATTGTACAAAAACAAAAAAACAGTTCTCCCAAAAAATTAAAAACTACTTCAAAATCAACTAGTTTATGCGGATACGCTTTTGAGTGCAACATTTTTTTTGCTGGCGCCATCTATTTTTTTTTCATTATTTACAAATTGGCTCATCTTTCGGGCAAACATTTTCACAATTATTAATTTTCTCTTCTTTTTAATTTTCTAGTTTGGAATTAGGAGAACTGTAAGAACTTTGTTCCGATAAATGCGTACTACATTTATCGTATTTACATACGGACCCGGAAGAAAATACTTCGAGCATAAATGAAGACGAAAAAAAAAACAGAAACAGCTTAAGATCTCAAGTTCGCTCCAAGTCTGGCAACCACATACGGACTCGAAAACACTCCAAGTAGCAAAAAAGTTCACGCCAAGTCTACTGTTGTGGTTATTTGTCAGAATTTTTTTTATTGAAAAAATCATACCAATAAAGGGTCTGTCACAGAAAAATATTTCGGATTTTTTAAAACAAACATATAATTTTGGAAAATTCCAATCTTTACAGGAAACATCACTCTGGTAGTATTGGTATCACCCAACATTCCTTCTAAAAACGATTCCGAATACATTTTATGCTTTGCGCTGCACAAACGAAAATATTTTACCATAACGCTGCATCCTAAATTGTTTTGGAACCTAAAAAAAAATAAAATGGATTATCCCAAATAAGACGTAACAGGTTTTACTAAGAACTGAAAAGGGACAAAAAAAGATAATCTGTGCTGGAATCTTTGGAATCTTAGGCCCCCGTGAAGATGGCTTTTAAGGCCTTAATAAACTTTATTGTTTAAAAATCGGAATTATAAAAAGATGTACAAGTCTTGATCTTAATTACAAGGAACAGAGCGACTTAGGTAGGGTGAGCTGAAAGGGTGCAAATATAACCGGAATTTTAAAAGTTTGTGAAATTTTGCCTTGAAAAACAATAAAAAAAAATAATAAAACCAAAGAATACGTGAATCGGTTAGAAGAAAAAGTATCTATGTCGAATGCCCTGATGTAGCATCTAAGAACCTGATGAAGAACGCTGAGACTCCATATCTACATTTCGGGAAATACAGAAGCGTAAGAGAAAGGGGAAACAAAAGGTTTACTAAGAAGAATTGCTTCCTAATGGTAATTGCTTTTATCGATATAAAGTAAATATTCTTTGAAAAACGCAATTTACAGCGAGATGGGAATCTGAATCATTATGTCAAAGAAACAAATTCAAAGCTCGAATTTTGCTAAACGAAGAATCCCAAGAAGAACATATAAGTATTATATAAAATACTGTAATTTCAACAAAATTTAAAATAAATTGAAACACTGGCAACGACTTGCAACTTAAGCATAATAATTTTAGGATATTATTTTACTTTGTGAAAATACATGAACTAGAGCTAGAAAAAACGAATTTTTGGAGTTATAAATTGTACAATTCAATGCAAAAATGGAGATAACTTTGTCAAAGTAGATACGAGAGTTAGAATTTAGTTAGTTGTAGAATGCACAATTTTCTGCTAACCAAATATTTGTAGTTTAGTCCATTATTTAAATTTAAAACACTAAATGGACCACCCTTTAGGCGACAAGTTGCAAGGGCGAGAGATGCAGTTGTAAGGTGCAAAGTTGCAAAGTTGCAATGTTGCAAGGGTGCAAAGTTGCAAGTGTGCAAAGTTACAAGGCTGCTAAGGTGCAAAATTAAAAATATGCGAAATGGCAAGTTTTTTAAGCTGCTAGCCTATTTTTACTAAAAAATTGTTTATTAAAAAAAAAAGAGAATAAGTTGAGAGAGCTGCAAATCTGTGAGTTGAAAAATTTCGAACTGGTTTGACAAATTTAAAATTCGATTCATCGACATTTTTACAGCTCGAAAAGCCATAAAAACATTTAGGAGCACCCCTTATCTTTTTGCCAAACTTTATGCATCGCTTACTCACATGATTGGGTATACGAAAACAATAGAAAGTCTACCGAAATTTATATGGCATATGATGGCAATTAATAAAGGCGTCCAGATATCGATTAGGCATTACCGATAAGGAAGTTCCACCCACACATCCTACATATCAATAGTTTACGCGTGGCTATTTGCTCATAAAACTACATTACCATTTCCATTAATGGACAAAACACTGATTCATGATTCATCATCCCACCCCCCTTCGATACCGTTCCACACGACGCCTTTGTTAATAATTTTCAATTAAATAAAAAAAAATATATTTCTCTTGACCATCTCTATACTATATAAGCATAAAAGTACTTATAATATTTCGGGCACAAATTGTAGGACTGTTGTCGTGCCTATAAAATTTTGATAAGCACGATTTGGCAAGTGCTATAGCCGGTAGGTAGGTAGGTAGGTAAGTACATAAATAATTGTGATTAGACAAGGGTCTCTCCTAAATAATTAACTATAGTACGCAGCTGATTGCAAATGGTTTTGACATAAAAAAAAAACCAGCAACAGCCGAAAAAAAACCCTGATAGCCCCCTCAACTTTTTTATATGTGTAAGATTCATTTTTATGACAGATTTCATCATTATTTTCTTTTTTATTTGTACAACAATTTGCTGCGTCCAGCCATGTAAATATTGTACAACATGAGATCATATGCAAAATAGCACAAGCGAAATCTAATTTCGGACTTGAGCAAGTACAGTCTGAGAAAAACACGACATACGAGGCTTGTCTGTCTACAATGCAAAGCTATTAAAAAGCTGGAGCACTTAGTAATTAAATTACCATCAGACATTACAATTAAAATGAGAAAATTGTAACAATTTTATAGATTTACATGACCAGCAGTTAGATTAGTGAGTATCGTCTGTAGAATGTTCTACAGTTGTGAAATCTAACGCGGCTACCCAAGCTTCTATATAAATATGTCAATTAGTACTTCAAAGCTAAGCTTTCGATGGAGGCTGTTCGATTGCTGAAAGCTAAAAAAAAAGTCCAAAAACCAGTTTAGATGGTAGCGTCTGCTGCTCTTTAAGTTAATCATAACATGAGTTTCACGAAAAAATTGGCAATGTGTTGAAAGGCCGAACTGCAGATATGGTATTTTGTGTATAAATAGTAAATACGTTTTTTGCTATGGTTATGTTATGGTAAACCCTGAGATGATGATAAAAACTAATACTACTTCTTGCTGAGATGATTAGAAAGACTACGCAAAATTAAAAGATGATGAAGTAAATCTAACAATAATTATGATTAATTGAGATATCTTCAAATAAAGATGCGAGATATGTGGAACAGCAACTTAGAAATTTGCTATAATACATTTATCAGGTTCTAAAGATGATTCAAATATTCTTTTAAAAACACAATATTACAAGGCATACATCGAAAAGAATAAGATTAAAATAGATTGTAGTACAGCTGAAAAATCTTTGAAGTATTTAAGAGATGATCGAGTAAAGTGTTTAGATTATCTATAACTTTGGCAAATACAGCAAGTGCTAACATTTGGTACTGTACTGTTTTTGATGTCAATTGTCAGATGAAAAGATATTCAAGATATTCTTCTTATAGCATTCAAAAGACGGCAATGTTAGGCCAAAAATGTTCTAAGCTTGTTATATATAAACATTATTAATGTCAATGCTCAGATAAAGTAATTTATACGGCAAGCTTTCTACAGCATGCAATTTATGATAAAAATTAGTAAAGAAATGTAACAAGCTGGTATTATTATAATTCAACTAGGACTATTGTGCATTTTTCAACCTTAAATAAAAATGTTATAGATGTTCACTCACGACTGATAGATGTTCCTCATTTTTCAAGAGGAAAACAATTAAAAAGATTGATAAGCAATATAACATGCCATATTGTATTTGAGGAGTTTTAAAGATGATTTCAATACTTTGCTATATTTATTTAATACTTGCGATATTTATTTCAAGAGGTTTTCCTTAAAATACCTAAGTATTTTGTATAAAATGAAAAGTCTTAAAACCAAGCTTCATGAAGCTAAACTAGACATCAAGCAGCAATTTTTGCTCAGATACATTTAATTTTATTTGTAAAAATATAAACAGCTTCGAATTAGAATTAAAGTATGATTAAGTTTTGCTTTAGCGTGAGCCTTATGCTTCTAAGACTCAGATAATTGTTTTTTATTGTTGGGAATAATACATTCCAGCATTTTTCCAAAGTGAGCTAAAATATTAAAAATAAAACTTTTCAATAATACAATAAGCGCTCAACATCTGGTTCTTAAATATATAGAAAGAAGTATTACGAAACTCCAAATACTAAATAAATTTTGCTCCAGCATTTCAAAGTTTCATACAGATTCACAAATATATTTTAAACACAAGCAACGTTAAAATTTTGATAACTCAATATACATGCTTTTTTTTAAATTAAAGCAAAAACGAAAATAAATTTTAAAAAATTTTATACGGAGGCAATTGAAAGCACTCCTTTTGCATGATAACGAAAATTGTTTTGATTCTCGAAAGAATTTAGCGTTCTCTTGTATAAAGCGTAGTTTATTTTTTCGAATTCACATGTTTTATGTGGATTATGTTCAAAAACGAAAGTTACGTTTTCAAATTTCCAAATTTCGAGTGCTGTGAACTCAATCCGAATCGACAAAATAAAGATAAAAAATGTATTACATTAATTTTGAAACTTTTTAATTACTCAATGTTGCAGTAAATAAAGTTGCAAAAGTATGAATTATATATTAAAATAAATAAATTAAAAATTAGAATTACCATCAGATAAATAAGCATTTTAAGTATTTCAATGTTAGAAATGTAACTGAAAATCATCGAGCAGGATAGTAAACTTATATTATTAAAAAAGTACGCACTAACATTGTTGAGACAAAAAATATTTAACTATTTACCCTGAAGTATGTAAGCTTGACTATAAATGACATTAGCTTCTAAACCCGTAGTTCCCAACAGAAATGCTTACTAATTCTCGTTACTCATGAAGAAATCTGAATTCGATGTAAAAAAGAGGATACTTTATATGACCATAAATCCCAAACAAAGGCACAGAGGGAAAATAAGCTTAATTTGTGATCATAATATATGAGCTTTGAATGCAAATTGCTCCCAAGCCCATAGTTCACAGACAATAAAACTATATGAGACTCTTGTAAGTCACGAAAAAACCTGCTGCATTCGATAAAGAAATAGAAGTTGTGGAAGTAAAATTTATTATACAAAATTTAAATGTTCATAAGTACGAAACGTAGGGACTAAGCGCGAAAATAAGCTTCAATTATGAGCATTTTAGTTCAACTTCGGATATCATATTCAGAAATTAAGATTTAGCAATATATAACAAAAATTGCTAGAACTTCTTGCTTATAAAAACTAATTAAATAAATTTTGGCATTTTAAATAAATACGCTTCACTAAGGATCGCACTGATCTATGTGAGATTCCCTCCATGGGGGCCTACCGGCTTAAACTAAATAAATACGTCTAATTCTACGCTAATCGCAAATCCTACCCAACTTAATAATTGATTTCAGTTAATTGTCTTTGTTAAGTTAGATTTTTCTACCCACGCCAAGATGTTGCTATGTGGATGCTTTTTGCTTCATAAATTATTAAAATTATAAAAAAAACAAAAAGTAAAACAGTCAAACCAGTTTTGCGCTAAATATGGTAAGTTTAATGCAATTTAAAACAGGAACCATGTCGAGCCCCTATCAGTTGTTTGCATGTACATACTTCAGACTATATGTAGCTCTATCAATAAAAATTTTATGACTATAATTTAAGTCTTACCCCTGAGCATGTCTGGGCTTATCTTAACAAAAAAAAAATTTAAGAAAACACAAGAAAGTAGTTAGTTCACTTACGAAGTACAACCAACTTAAGAGTAAGCAAACTTCGAAGTTTTTGTTAAGAAAAATAACTTGCGTATATTTTTATTTGGAATTTTCGAAAAACTTGTTGTTGTTTATTTAGCCTTATGCAAAACATGGTAATTAAATTATAAACAACAGTGAGGGCGGGTTGGGAATAATAAATAAAAATTCTGTTTGCAGGGCTAAAGTTCAATACCGGAGACTAACTAACTAACTACCGAATGTCTATAAATAACGCACAAACAATCTGCTTCATGTTTAGCTTTAACTCAACGAAGCGTAACACAATATTTTAGCAAATTTTATATAAAAAATATAAAAAATTTGTTCTGTTTTTGTTTTACAAACCAATTTACAATGACAACTTTTCTTTGATTTCCACGTAGGGGAAAGATATGCCTGAAAGCGCGCCTTAATTATTACATACCAAATGGCTAATAATAGCAAAAGGGCTTAACAAATATCTATTATCAATATTTTAGTAGACGTAGTATTAATAATATACACACATAGATAGTTAATAATAATAGGCGCTCTCTAAACATGCATTCAAACACACACGCACACACACACGAGCGCGCGAGCAATCCAAACGATTTCGTTTGAATAATAAATGTAAATATTTATTTTTAACACTGTTGTTGTTGTTGTTGTTGTTGCGGCAGGCCAAAGAGATCAGAGTCAGAGCGTAAGAGAGCGGTTTTGGTTAACCGAAGAGAGCAACGCCAATGCCGGTAATTTATACAAAATGCGTCAACGTCTAAATTCCCCAGAAAAACACGCTAGGGCGCCAACTATAATGAATGCTGGGTTCACACTGCGTCACACTGTGTCACAATGTGTCACAATTAAGAATCTCAGCTTAGGAGTTACAGACGGCAACTGGTGGTAATGCTATGTTTACACTGCAGACAGCGCGGCAAAATTTAGACTTGTAGATTCCGTTTCTAAAGCTTACGACTTAATGCCATCAGCTAAATTGATTGATAGACTCTATATTTTTCCAACTGGAAAATGTGTGCAAAGCAGGGGTTAGCGCTATTCTATAGCGGATTGTAAAGAATACTTTACAATACAATACAATACCTACAATTTATAGCCGAATCTGTACGGCGATGTCTTTAATAAAAAGAGTTTTAGCGTTGATATTTACTCGACGAACAATATCGTTTATAACTGTTGCCAGAGATTTTACGGTTAAAAAATGGCATTGTAGAAACACATTAAAATAAATAAATACAAATTAAAAATAAAAAGTTATCCTTTTTGCAGAATCGCAAAGAATTTAAAACATACACAGTGAAATAAAAAAGAATAATTTAAAATAAAACAATACAGTCTTTGACGCAGTGAAATTTAACAAAAAAAATATAAATTACAAAAAAAATACACTTTCTTATTTGAGATTCTTTATCAGCAATGACATAAAACATAACAATAAAATAAAAATAAATAATAAACATTGTCAGCTTGGAAATAATTTTTACGCAGTTGTGCTGTTTTCTTCAGACAGTTTAACACTTATGCAGTGCACTTGCGTGTTTTTTTTTAAATTTAATTGTATTTAGCTTTTTTTAATAGTAACCAAGAACTTTTATGAAATAAAATTGAATAAGATTCAAGAAATTAAAATATGATTAATTTTTTTTTATTAAATACTTTATGTTGTTTGTTTTTCAATAGGGCACTAGTTTTCATGTCTATTATTAAAAGTTTTGTTTAAAATTTCGTTGTAACTTACGATTTTGGCAACGCATTATGTTGCAAGGAAGTCTACAGCTGATACCCAATAATTATTAATGTTATAAAAATTAACAATATTTATTATAACATTGAAAACTATAAGCTATTTTTTCTTTGATACTTACAAAAATATGAGGGACTCGATATACTAAAGAACTTTTTAATAAAAGACTGTGTATAATTTGGATGGATTATTTTAAATTTAAGATATGTTTTTAATTATTTAAACTTATTACCCACAAAACAAACCATAAAAAAAAGAGTTTTTATGCAAAATAAACACAAAAAAAACTAATAAAAATAAGTTATGACTGTTTTACAATGTAACGTTGCTTTGAAGAATACCTAATTTTTGCAGTCTTAAACCACGTTTTTTGCGCACTTATTAACCCTCGCTAACTTGTTTACTTATTTTATTTAAGCGTCAAATCTATTCTTGCTAAACCAGTTTGTACATTAACTACTTTCTTATAAACGCCCATAAGTTGAATTTTAAGTGCGTGTTTGCATAAATGTTGTAAGAAAAGTTCCATTAGGGAATTTACCCTTAGCAATACCTGCTTTGCTATTTTTTTTTATTTTTTCTCGGTAACAACTTCTGAAAAACATTCGATTATTATTAATTCTCTCGCGAATATTTATTGAAAAATTTTTTAGAAATATCTTTTTAAGCACTCTATGATTATTTCTGAAACTCTGCCAACTTTTTTTCTTTACAGCGTTAAGGTATCTACAGTTTTTAAAGTACTACTTCGTGTATTTTTTTAATGTGGAGAATAGTGTCTACCACATTTAGTTATTTTTATAATTAAGAATAAAACTGTTTCACTTTTTTATCACGGAGTTGAGAGTAATTATTACATTCAGTTATTTTTATAGTTTTCAAAAAACTGCTTTACTTTTTTACTATAGTGGGGGGAGTATAGTTTATACCACATTTAATTATTTTTATAATTTCTGCAAAGTTCTACACTTTGCACTCTACACTTAAGCTTCAGGTTTTTTCACAGTGTGAAGTATAGTTTGTACCACATTTAGTTATTTTATAAATTTGAAAAGGTGCTACACTATTTTCTCTTGTGACAGCATGAAATTTAGTTGAAATCACAGTTAATCACAATTATTTTTAAAGTTTTTGAAAAGTTACACTTTTTTTGTTATCGCAGTGTGGAGAATAGGGTATTCCATATTTTTTTTTGCAATTTTCAAAAGTCTGCTTCATTATTTTTAACACAGTGTGGAGAATAGTTATTTTTACAATTTCTAAAAAGTGCAACACCTTTTCTCTTGTCACAGTATGAAATTTAGTTATCTTTACATTTAGTTACATTTAGTTTTACATTTTTTGAAAAATTGCTTATGATTTTTTCTTTTGTCACAAAGTAAAGTATTCGCCTTTAGTTTATTAATTGCTATGACATATTATGAAACTTTTATAATTGAGTTTAGACCACATTTAGTTATTTTTATTTTGAAAAACTGTTAAAATTTTAAAAGATTAATCAATTTAATTAATTTATTTAATATAATTTTTTTTTAATTTTTTACATATTTGTTAAGGCTTTTTTATTATAGTGTGAAGTTTATACCACATTTAGTTGATTTATTGCTACAAAATTTTGTGAAGCGTTTTAAGCGTAGTTTTATCGATTCTATCTACTTGTAAAAAATAGAGCAAATTTGCTCTAAAAATATGGTGTTCTATGCTGCTCTGATTTTTTAAAGATCTACAAATTAGATATCTGGTACTTTATAAATGGTAAATAAATAAAAATTAATAGTGCTTGGGAATGTGAAAATTATAATTCCATTATTGATTTTTATTTCTCAAGTATTGATTTATTCACGTTTTAAGAAAAAATAGATTCTAAAGTACAAAAGCTCCGTCGCACAATCACAGCAAAAACTTTTGCACGTGTCAAACACTTGCTGGCAGTGTAAACCTAGCATCAGAGAGCGCGAATAAACAAAATGCTTGTTTCTTTTTTTTTTGCACATTGCTTCGTTTTGTGTTTAAGAGCGCGAGAGGTAAAGAGTGCGGCAATTTGTTTAAGTGGTTAAACTAAGGCGAGCGGGTGTAGGGGCAATGCTTGCTTTTTGATTAAAACACACACATATGCATTCTCAAACACACACCAGCACACATTCACACAAAACAGCGGCACACGCGCCTTAATAATTATACTATATAAAATAATAGTAAAATACTAGCAACAAATTCGAAACACATTGAAAACGGCGCAATTTTATATCGTTGCTTTTACAATTGACACATAAAATGCTGTAAATTGCTTAACAATTTAATTTATTTGCAAACACTTAAGTAATTAATTCAAGCCATTTCACCTTTAAGCATAAAAATTGAAACAGTTTAAGAAAAACACAAAAGCTTTTTTTTTGTTTTTTGTTTTTAACACTTGGAGCAGCTTTTTGGGCAAGTTTTTATTGTTTTTATATTTTTTATTTTCTGTTTTTGCAGTAGTATTTGTTTTATTGTTGAATATATTTTGAGCGTGGACACCAAGCAAAAAAAAAAATTACGTATACGCGCAATTTCCAAAACAACATTCAAAAACAAATTTCGATAGACAATGTGCGTGTTGGCAGAGTTCGCTTAAGAGCGTTTGACACAAGAAAACGTTTTCACTGTTCAGCTGTTCACATAGAACTGAACGAGAGTAGCAAGTTTCTGCGTTGAGTCAGCTGTGCGCTCCCCTACCAGGCCCCCCTGCGATAACGTCTTACATGTGTGCATATGTGTGTGTGTGTGTGTGTGTGTGAAGCAGATTGTTGATAAACCCAAAAACAACAAAACAACTAACGATAGCGCATCGACAAGTGTTAGTAACTCTCTTTGCCTGGCTTGCTCTCTGTCAGTCGCACGTTTTGTCGCTCTTAATTGACTTGTTTACATTTGCCTCTGCGCTCTGCGCTGACAGTATCTATGAGTTTTGTAAACTAACAGTTTGGCGCTAACAAACAATGCCAACAAATAACAACAAATAGCCACAACAATGATCGATGCTGTCTTTGGGTGCATTTTCATATAGAGCAGCGATCATTATCTCAAGTTAGGATCATATTTGTTCATAAATCTAAGCCTATACAGTTTGTTCTCTTGATAAAATGATCAAACGTTGGGTAAACTTGTGCATCAACGAATGCGACGATATATATAAGTATGTGGAACGAATAGCGAATAACTAAGCCACGTAGAACATCACTGCACTATCTGAGATTAATGCAATCTTTACTAGGCTGCGAAGAAGCACTCAACGGACTAGCTAATCTTCTGCACAGAAAAAGCAAGTACAGGTAGACAAACATTTTTTAAGAATGCAAAATAAGTATCTTGGACGGCTACCGGATAAAGATTGTATAATGGGAAACTGTGAAAAGATAACTCACACATTTAAGAATCGGAAGTACGCCCTTATTCCACAAAAATGAGCACATTACTTGTGAGTACAACTAGAGAGCGTTGTACCCATGTTAGCTGTTTCATAAAAATTTGTATACCTTGTATTATATAGTATGGCGGTCGTTTGTTCCTTGATTGAAATTTGGGACTATCTAGCGTTCAAAGGATTAAGTTCGTGCAAGCAGAAAGTATATATAGAACCGAGACAACAACGTCGGAGATCCCTAAAATGATCTAAAGTGTGATCATAGTGATTAGAGAAATTGATATTCTCTTGTTCGTCTAACGTCAAGATCATAGACATGATTATACCTTCTATCATATCAAATTACGATCTGTTGTTTCTGCTTGAAACTTTAGTATCTAACGTACAAAGGGTTAAGTTTGTGCAAGTAGAAAATGTATGTAACACCCAGAAGACAAAGTTGGAGATCTCTAAAATGATTTAAATCCAGAGTGATAAGAAAAGTTCTTTTCCCTTGTCCTTGTGTAAATAGAGTCTCGAAGTTATCGGCGAAAATATTATTATTATTATTGTTTATTATTGAAAAAAATTAAGACACAATTACAAATTGTGTTCAATTTGTGATGTCATGGCAGCTTAGGCTTTAGTCTAAGGGGTGTAAGTTAATTTCAATAATCTACTATCTGTGATATAAGGCATGATATTGCTCACATAGGGGTGTTTGTGCCACCTTTGAAAAATTGAAGATGAATTATTGGTACTTTTACTTTAAAGAGATTTTCTAACTAATTTTGGCACCCAAAAGGGCGCTCAAGCACTATGCCAAATTTAATTATAAACTTGTTGTTTGATTTCAATTGTTTTTTAACTTTTCCTAACAAAATTCGGATTATGGAAGTATTTTAGTTTACTAAACCAATATGTAGAATTGGAACAAAATCGGTTGTATATATCATATAGCTAACATGGGGCCTATTCGTAAAAGACCGATTTTTGCACAACATTTTTGTAGTTTGTTGAAATTTGAATATATTATGACCAAGATAGATACTAAACTGAACTTAAAAGTTAAGACCGGTTGACTATATAAAATTGGATTAATCGGTCAAAAAAGTAGTTTTTGTTAGTTTATGAGTGCTTAATTAAGTATGATTACGCCTTTTTTTGAATTGAAATCAATTTAAAAACTTGAGCCACATTAACTTTTTCCCAAATATTCCAGTCCTGCTAAAGTCGACAACTTATTTTTATGCAAATAGTCTACAACTTATTTTTATGCAACATACCAATTAAAAAACTTCTGGCCCAAAAAAAGGTAAGAATAGTTCTTTTCAAAAAAGCGTTAAGGAAACCTTTTTGGAATTTGGTCAGAACTTACATTGCTTAAAGGAACAAAGTCTTCCACAAGTATAGCCTACACGCTACCTCAATTTCGGAGTCTAAAATCGCATGCTTTGTCGTAGCTTAAAATTTCAGTATTAGTCGCTGTACTATATTTAATTACTATAATTATATTAAACTTACCAGGCACGTGGCGCTAATTAACGCGCAAGACTAGCTTATAGTCACTAACAAAGTTCGATCGAGAATGAAGCGATTTAGCAAACAATTGTTAAAAAATGAAACAAAAATCCGAATAGCCTAGATTTCTAATTTATGCTAATAACTTTAATTGATCACAAATAATATATTTGGCAGCTAGAAGAGGACCAGCTACAAGTTGCTTGGCACTGGCATGGATAGCAAAAGGACACACCTAAGTGAATCTTAGGCCGTTTAGATTCGTCTAAAATCAGTAGGGCCTCTCTTCGAACGGCTATGTATTATTTCGAGATATAAACATGCTCCACTTCTTAGCGTTGACAGCATAGTCAAGATTAATAAATTAAAAAAGGGAGAAGAGGACACTACTTCTAAAATTCGGTTCTTCAAATGGTCACATCATTTTGAAATAAACAGATGTAGTGTTGGGTTTGTTTAGAAGAGCTGGATTTGATCTTCAATTTAGAAGATCTGATTTTATTCACAGATTGATATAATAAAAATAATGTTATGAAAAATGAAAAATTTACTTAAATTGTATATACCATTCACAAAATCGAAATAAAACTTTTAAATAGCATTAAAACAAAATAAAATTGAACTGCAATTGATGTAGATGTACCAGGGCCCGGTCTGTAATTTGAAATAAATTAAAATTTGTTTACTTTAATTTAGAATATTTAAAACTCAACTGCACAAATCCCATCTATGAATTTCTATATTGTTGTATTATAATCTTTATATTCTATATTATAATTGCAACGTCTTCAAAAAGTCACAGCGCTGATAGCAATTGCGATGTCTACAACACATGCATCTGTCTATCAATTCCAACTTGCTCCTCAATTTTAGAACTGTCTAGTTGCCTTTTTAATCTATCTGCAATTTCCGGGAGCGATCTTAGTACCAACCAGTTTATCAAGTATCATTAATATGACAGACATATGTTTGTAGCCTATAGTCTACAAACAAAACACAATTAATTGTGCACACTTATCTTAACGATTTGGTATGAAATATGATGAACCAGTAGATCGGATTTTTACAAAATTGAAGGTGTTTGTCATTCAAGTAAAAGGATTTGTCTTAAGTCGCTAAGTTCTGCGCAGATTTGTGTGTGATAACAATAGTAAAGTGTGTGCCGAGGCATAAAACTTAAACCGACTGGTTAATTATCACATAGAGTACAGCTGACTTTTTTTATAGAGTAGCTTCGAAAATGAAGCGATTTAGCAAACGATTGTTGAAAAATGAAACAAAAATTCGAATTTGGTATAGATAGCAAAAGAACATACCTAAGCGAATCTTAGACCGTTCAGATACGTCTAAAAACAGTACGGCCTCTCTTTGAATAGCTATGTATTAATTTGAGATATTTTTCATAATTGTATAGTCCAAACACTTTTTCCCTAAATCAATTTAAACGCTTGTAATGTTCGACCATAGCTTTTTCGTTCTTCATCTTTAATTAGTTATATTTTTATTGTACCTATTGACTTGTGCTTAGTAGCCACCTAGATCCTTTTTTGCAATCGATCTATGCAATATTGGTTTCAAAAAGGATCAAAAACATCCCACTCTCCGATTGTATTTCATATATTTCGTTTTGAAAAAATTAAAGAAATTTAATTGAATGAAAAGTTGGCAATTCGGTAGCAGATTGGTATCGAGATTGTAGAGCGCTTACCCTCATGGTATATGAAGCGTCTCCAAAAGCCTCTCTAGACAACTGTCTACCTGAATCTTCCCGTGGTGTCCCCTCTGCTTCACTAATGAGGCAATGGCGAGAGAGTGCTCAGCGGTATATCTGATGCCCTCCATCAGTGTTGCAGGAGAAAGACTGTATGTAACAGGAAGTTCGGGCAAGTTCGAGGGCCTGCTCAATTAAATACTAGGACGAACTAGGACGTTTTGGTTTATTCTACTACTGCGTCGGAAAACTTTACGATTCGTGTACGCACAAGATAAGTCTCGGATAACAACAACAATGAAAAAGTATAAGAGTAGTACAATGGACCCTACGCAAAAATTCCGAAGAAATCCCCCACGCTGTACTGGAGTGGAATCCTCAAGCCTACAGAGGTAGAGGCAGGCCAAAAATGAACTGGCGCAGGACGGTGACGGTTAGAAACCCACAAATCAATGAGCGAACTCCGTGCAATAGCAAGAAATGGGGACTATTGCAGACACAGGCAACGAACTACGCCCTATGCTCCAATTTATTATAAAGGATGACATTTATGATATGGCAGTATAGGGCAGAGTGGGAAGTGATATTTTGACAATAAAACGAATTAAAGCAAAAAAGAATTTTTCGACAGACATATGCTATATAGTCGGCCATTTTTATTTTAATTTGGTAGTCTTTAGAATTTCTAAAAACTGCTGAATGAAGAAATAACTTAAAAATATTTCTTTAACAAACGAATTGTGCTTGTAAAACTCTTTGGCCTTGCTTTAAGGTTGTCTACAATTTCCATAACATATAGGAGCAATAACACTTATTACAGATATAAAATGTGGATAGTACCTGCATCTTTTCAAAAATATAAAATATAGATTTATATAATTCAAAATGTTATCTTCGTTTTTTAGTAACTCAATTTTCCAAAAAGTAAGGTCTCAATTAAAATGAATTTTTAAAAACTTTTAATTTTATTTCTGATTGTTCGCATGGACATTTTCAACTTACTCTGATCATACTTTAGGTAATTTAGTTGGGTCTCCTACGTCTCTTACTATGTAGTTTTGTCATCTGGCATGAAGTTAGTGTATTTTTAGAGGGTATTAAATTCATTGCCAAGAGTTCGTAAGCTGCAGATAAAGTGAATAAAGAGTTATTGTAAAACAAAAAGATATAGTATAAATTTTTTGTAAGTTAAAAAATTAGTCAAGGAGTAGACTTACCTCGAATATCGAAAAGCGATTCTTTTACGTTTTTGGAAAGTATCCATATTTTAAGTGGATTCTCAGTTAATTTCAGCCAGTTCGGACAATCGTTCATGAATACTGAATGATGACGTATATAGCGCAGTTTATTATTAAAAAAAAAAAAAAGTAATAAAAAATTAATAAAAATAATAAAAAACTAATAAGCTGCTGGTAAGAATTTTTAAAGATACCATCTTGCACAAATAAGCCGAAAATTGTAGTTTTTCTTTGTATTTTATTTAAATTAATTTATTTTGCATTTTGACTTAAAATATAAATATATTTTCATACAATTAAATTTACGTCTTTAAAGTTGCTTTGCCTGCTTTTCATTTTGCCTTCCCTTAAACGTTTACAACTATTTACTACACATTTGCCACATGGCCATCAATACTTAGAACTTACAAAAAAGATGATACATCATAATACATATTAAGTTAAGGGATATATTTACTTAGTGTTGCTTTTTGTTTTTTTTTTTTGGGAAATTTATTTAAGCAAATAAATTTGAGCTAAAAAAATTAACTAGAATTTTTGGCATTCAAAATGAGACAAAAGGCCATATAAGGGTTAAGGGTGCAAATAGAGATTAAATTAGTATAATAAATTAAGCCGTAGTTGAAAATGTAATAAATCTTTGTGGACGGATATACACATTACATATATATAGATTTATGTTGATTTGGTTGAGACAGTGGGGATGGATTGTATGTTTGTTGGGGCTGTGAGAGATGCTGGTCAGCGGGAGAGCGAGCGGGAAACATTGAGCGCAAGAACTTATTTGACATTAAAATTATGACAAAAATAAGAAAGAAAAGAAAATAAATAATTTATTTACAAGAGGCATTGTATTATATATACCAGCAGCCTATTGGCTACAAACGCCTGATAATAATATATAGTATTTTGTTTACTATATAAGCCAAGAGTTAGCGGACTTGGCTAATGTATCTTGTCTATGAGCCGATCTTTATGATCTGTAAAACTTTCTAAATCTTGCATGTTTGTATGTAGACTGTCTTTGTTTTATTTAAGCTTTTTTCAGTTTTAGGTTTTTTTTATTTTTATCGTACATTTTAGAAAACAGTAAAATCCCTCCAAAACTTGTTTCTTTGTAAGTATGTTTTGTCTATTTAAGAACTTTTTAATATTATGCTACATATATATATGTATATAATTTATTTATATTTGTTATTAACCAGATTGACTTTGTTGCAAAAATGTACGAGTACGAGTATCATTCGAGTTAGTCTTAGTTTCGAGAGTAACCAAAATTTAGCATAAAGACAAAAAAGCTTATAAATCAAGTCACAAACATACTAAAAAATTTAAATAATAAAATTAACATAAAAAAAGATTATGTACGCGTTGAAGGTTTAGTTTATTTTAATATTTGGAAAACGTGTTTTATTTTTTCGTATGAAAAAAAAAAAACTTGCAAAACAGAGAACTAAGAGCAACGGCAGCGAGATATGAAGACAGAGACAGTTTCGAGAGCGTGGAAGCGCATTATTGGAGCATTATGAAGCGCTAGTCGCGGTTTTTGCTGATAAACTAAAGATCACTATAAGCATTATATAATATATTTCACATATATGTATATAGACAACAAGCTTTTTGGTATAGACGCAGCTAATCAATGCCTACAGCAAATGCCACATTTATAGAAGCACTTTGGTATTTGTTACATTTTTCTTTTGGAGAATAAAAACTTCGGCTAGACTTGATTTTTGTGGCAAAGTTTGTTTGTTGTTGAAACTTATAGCATGTTTTTTTCGAATTTACAAGAAATACATATATTATTTTTTTTTTTAAATAAAACTAAGTCACGTATACAATGAGTTTTTTTGTTTGTTTGTTTCTAGTTATGAAGTTGTGTGTGCACAAATAAAAAGTGTCGAGTTTTAGCCAAGTTAGTATGTTAAGTATGCTATGTACATATATATGTAACTCTATTATTTTATAACTTATTTTTTGTTATGGTTTGTACGAGCATCGATACGAGAGAAAGAGTGCCAAACTTTCTACGTATTACACGCACGTTTCGCTTTGTTTTTGTTGTTGCCAGTAAGGAAGATTTCAGTGATATTGCAATTAGCACACATATACAAGTTAATTTTTTACTACAAATATATATATTTTTTTTTTGGCTATATAATGAGTTCATTTTTGGTAGGTTTTTGAGTAAGCCGTGTATGCTGTTTGATTGCCAAAATTATTTTATAAATATTAAAAATTTAATTGTTAAGTATTTTTAAAGTGCTAGTCTGCTTGAATTATTTAGTTCTTTGTGAAACAATGGTATTTATTTTTGGAATTGCAACTTTTTGCCCCTAAAAAACAGCTTAAGTTTTTGGGGCATGTCTTGTGAATTGAAATTTAATCAGCTCTGACTATTTACTTAAAAAATAAATTCAAAGTGTAATTTTCTAACTATTATTAACACAAAACTTTAAAGTTGCTTATTAATTTTAGAAATATAATCTCATTAAATTTTTGCATTTAATTCATACAAATTTTGTGTTCTAACCAAGTTATCTAAATATTAACAAATATTTCTTAGCGTAGCTATTAAATTTCGATTTTGAGTCTATTAGTTTTTAACTTAAAAAAAAAAACTGTAGTTTTTGATCAATGTCATTTGATTAAATATAACTTTACGCTTTAAAATTTAAAACTCAATACATAAGAACAAAATAATCTTTGCTTTTTTTAATCTCATTAAATTGTTGAGTGTTTAATACAAATAAAATTGTAGTAGTTTGGTATTCATGTGATTATTGTGATTGTTTTTAGTAACTTGAAAAATTTGTTTGGCATTGTGTTTGTTTTTAACGTTTTTAATTTAAAATCTAATTCAAAGTGCAATTTTCAAACTAGTACTAACAAAAAAGGCTGTAAAGTTGCTTTGTCAATGTAGTTCTCATCGAATACACACAAAAAACCGAATAATAATTTGCAATTTTAAAAAACTTTCAATATTTAATTATAAATGTAATTTTCAAAAAATTAATAACAAAACAAAGTCATTAAATTGAAAACAACAAGACAACCAAGAGCCAAGAAGTAATTCTAAAATCTTAAGCTCATTGTTAATTGTTAAGTAAATAAATAAAAGAATGTAGTTACAAATAATAATGAAAAATAAATAATCAGTCTTACTCTAGAATTTCCCAAAGACCGTCCACAGCTAACCGCCATGATTCTATAAAAAATAAATATAAAATAAAAATCATAAATACTTAATGAAACTACAAAAAAAACCTCAAACTTAAGGTCTATACACCAAAAAAAAAAATTAAATAAAAATAAGTAGTACTAAGAAACAGAGCTGTCTGTTTTTCTTTATAAAAACTGCCAATTGCAACCCATAGAGGGCGCAATCAGAAAAATCAAAGTACAAACTTAATTTTTAAATATTTTTTAAATGTGCTGAGCTGTATAAATAATGTACAAAAAAGCATTGAATTAATATGCTCAGAATTATATATAAATATTGTTTAGTTTTAATATATATGTAAATTTTTGAAAAACTAAATGTTTATAATTTGTAAACAAAACGCAGCTTGTAAATTGCACATTTCATAATAATATAGAGACATACTGTTTGTTTTGTAACAAAAATAAGTCAAATATTTTGTTTCTAAATGTACGTACGTACAGGCCTTAAGCTGGAAGTTCTTAACGAATTTTTAACTTTTAAATTTGTATGTTAACAGAATATTTTGTTAAACAAATTAAAGATATTCTTGACAAATAACAAACTTAACTGAGGACTGCCCAAACAAGCAGCCGGCCAAATTAAAGATATTCTTGACAAATAACAAACTTAACTGAGGACTGCCCAAAACGTAGACGCGGCAATAAAACAATTACAAATTCACGCGGAATTTTTTCATTCGTTAGTTAAATAAATTATTTCCACATTCTAAATTAAAAATACAAACTTAAAAGTTAGACTTAAATTATAAAAGAAAATGTGTAAAAAAAAGGTACAGTTATATATAAAAAATAATATACATAATATCATTTCATAAAATAAAGTAAATTTCGTAAGTTATGGACGTCTAGATTGTTTTTTCAATTATATGAATTTCGAAAATTCTGTGTGAAAGTGAATCTAACAACTCTCTACTGGCGAATTTTGTGTAAACGAATTTTAAGTTACTATTTGGACTTGTAAAAATTATAATTATTTGAAAAAATAATTTAAAAAACATTGAAACAGTCATATATCTTATGAAAACTTATGTCTATGCCTGTTCACAGAATAAGTTTAATTTCAGATGTGTATTTCGTGATATTTCTTTTTTAAATTTTGAAATTTATTTATGAGTTATGAGTTAAAGTGAAACTAAAGACACTTGCGAAATTTTCGCAAACGTACTTTGAAATATGAAAGAAATGTGCCATACATGGGATATGATGTTTAATCTTGTATATTTGTACGATTAACTTTACTAGAAATACGTTTGATTTTAGCTATTTTATAGGTAATGCATTTAAGTTTTTTGCACCTGATAATACTTGACTATATAAATTATTGCTGAAATTCTCAATTATTGAAAAACAATTCGTACAACCCGACAAAGAGTTGTAACAAAGTAAATTATAGAATTCAATGTTTCTAACATTGTTCTTTGCACAAATTTGAACTATAAGAAAAGTATTCAAAAATTGCACTGTAAAGTCTAAACAGTCACATAATTCCCTAATCAATTAACAAAAAATTTAAAATAAAATTAGAATTGCTTAAAAATAATTTACATTGGCCGTCAGCATACTCGGCTTACTTAAAAAACACACACCATAAGTACATTTCTAACAAATTTAGCATATAAACTTATTTAAAATTTTTAAAAAAGTTAAATTGCAAGCGCAGCACATAAGCACACATAAAATACATATATACAAGCCTTCTTACAGAGCCGTAATTCCCAATATTTCTCAGCATATTTTTTGGAAAACATTATTTTTGTTAAACAAAAACTGAAACTAGTACATTGTTATAGTAGGTCCATATGTGTGCATATACAATACATAAGCTGCATTTTTTTCGAACTAAACCTTCCCGACACCAAAGGCTTACAAGGCTTAATAATATGATAAGCTATACATTACATATATAATATGATTTTCTTTGCTTCTATTTTGTTGTCATATTTTTGTTCTTGTTTGTATTTTTTTTTAGAGTTTCTTAACTTTTTTTTTGAAAAAATATGATTTTCGTTTTGCTTAAATACAAGTTTTTCCCTTTTCGCTAAATACGTTTTTTTTTTGTAAAATATACATACAATACATATACAATATATATAGATATATATCTTTATGTTCAGTTGTAGATATTAGAAAATTTCATTATAAGTTTTAATATAAGAGCTTGGTGTGTTCTGTTTGGATTTTTCTTTTGTTTTTGGTTTTCTTTTTTTATATATAGATATAAAGTTACGTACAGTACATATATAATTTTTTATCAATTTTGTTTGTTAAATTTACAATTTATTTGTTTCGCTTGTTAACTAAAGTTCGAGATAAAATGCGTTTAAAAGGAGAATTTAATAGGCTAACGGAGATCGCAAGTATATGACATGATATGGTTAATATTATTTATAGTATGTTTTAGATATTAGTTGTTAGCTTTTGCTTTTTTTTGTTTCTCAAAAAATTAAATATGGCTTTTTTATGCTAGAATTTAATTACTTATTTGTTGTTTGCTTGTAAGGAACATAATTACAAATGAGGAAATGTAATACATATGTATATATATTTAATAGTGAAGTTATAAATACATTTTAAAGAAAAACTTGAAATAAAACAGCTTTTTAGCACTTGTCTAATATTACAAACTGAAGTTGTAAGTAAAACCGAAATAAACGCAATATAACCCCATCAATGCGAATGCAAATTGCTCTCCACCCATTTGTAAAGCGATGTCTGTGATCTGGCCACCCATTCTACGTTGGAGGCAACGCTGCTTAGCGTCATATTGAGCACGGACATGCCATGGCCACGTCCAAAACGATGCACCAGCGACTTGAGCTGCAAACACAAAACCGTTTTTAGTATTAAAGTTATTTCTTATTAAAAACAAGCAGCCGGCCTACCTCATCGTAGTCAAACTTCGTTGCGCCATATTGCGTTATGGCCGATATCACTTTGGCAAAACTTATAGTGCCCTGTCCCAGGCGCTTCTCCAGCTCAAACCATTTGGCTTGCAAAAAGCGGCATGCCATGGCGCCACCAGTTGGTGTGCCTGCAATTGCCTTGAGCACCTGTACCACCTCAGCGGTGGGCAGCATGGTCACATGCGAGAGCAAGCGATTTTGCAGCCAGGCATCCTTGGTGCGACCCAGTGCGCGCAATAGCTGCATGCGCTCCACAAAGGTCTCAGAGGTGCGCTGCAGCGATGTAAAACGCTCCCAACAGTGCTGCCAATAGATGTACTCGCCGGAGAGTATGGAACCGGTGTAGACAACCTAGAAATACGTTTCGTTTATATGCAAGTAAAAGTAAACTTATTGATGCGTACCTCTCTCAAATTTGGCGGTATTGCTGAGCCATTGTAATACAAATACTGATTGAGCATGGTTTTGGCTTTGCTTATGCTGTCAATATCCTCCCAGAGCACCGATGCCAGCAGCACCTCCGGACGCATGAGTCTTTAATCAATAGCAGTCTTTATTAATAAAAAGTTAATGCTGCAACTAAACATGCCTTACCTTTTGGCCAAATCACCGTCATCGGTCCAGCCAACTTTTTCCATAACTGTTGATAGTTTCATTTTAATAAACTCCGAAAGCATTAAGAAACATTCGGAGTATTTCAGTATGCGACGCCATTTCTCTAGATGACGCACAGCCAGCGCCATGGGTCCATAGCTGGTCTCACTGGGCAGATATTGTATCATGTTCATGGTGATCTCACAGGGCAACAAGTTGGCGTGACAAAGCGTAAAGGCATCCGAAAGCAAGCCAATGCGATCCTAGAAACGAGAATAAATTAGTTCGACTTGTAGAGCATAAATCTATGAGATCGGCTGTAACCCGTTAAGCGGTTGTGTTGGCCAACTTAAAGTAAAGAGTATAAATCGTTAGCTATATTCCAAATAGCAAATTTATAAACATAAATAATTTATAGAACAAAAAAAAGTGAAGCGGGTTCATACAAGTCAGTGCGTATTTTAAAGATAACATTTTACATTCGATTTTTAAAGTTATAACAGTTGTATATGGCAACATTACTTCTTTGAGCAATATTATATATTTGGGATTGAAAATATTTCGATTCAGGTAATAGTAATCTGCTGTGGTTCAAAAAGTGAAATAGCTAAAATGAAATATTTTCCAATTCGTTTCTGTCTGTTTCAATCTTTTTTAGTCAACATTAAGCTCGAGACTATGCTCTTCCAATCAAAAAAGAAATTTTATGTTAAAAGAAGTGTTGTCCGATGTCTGTTATTTTCTTTGGTGAATTCCGAAAAAGATTAGTACAAAGGTGTTTTCCGATGACCGGCGATTCTGGTATTACTGTTGATAAGACAAAGCATGAAGATATGAATATAAGCTACTTTGGATACCCAAAGTATCCAAGAGTATTTCAAAATGATTTCTAACAATCTAACAAAGTATCCAAAGGTATTTTCAAAACTATTTCATAATAAAATTTGCGCTTTGTTAACTTTCGCGATAATATATAATTTTTCTACAAAAAAAAAGAAGATTCGATTTGAAACGACAAGAATATTCTTGTTAGTTTAAAAGGAACTAGAAGACCTAAGCCTACTTTCATTTTCAAAACGATTCCGAATAATTTTTAGTTTAAATTTTAAAACTCGATAGCGTGGATCTGAGGAATACCTTAATTTTGTAAAATTCGTTAACTTCTGCCATAAAAATTGTCTAAAACATACAATTTTAAATGAAATCGCAATGTAGTGGTTTTAGGAGTAGGTAATAGTAGTCCAAAATAGTTCAAGTCTTCACTATACTAATCCAAGGATTTCGGTTAGTTTCTTATTAAAAATGTTTTCGTTTAAAATTCTCATTTAAATCCTTTGCGACATAAAACAGCTCCTTGCGCATTTTATCAAAACATAGTTTTCGAAACCTTCTTCTTCAGTTCTTTATAAGTCGGAAAAGTAAAATATACCTCTAGCCAACATGCACTCACAAAAACTGTAAGCCAAACAACGATAATTCTACGTCTTGGTACCCACCTCACTGGTGAAACGGTGTGGATTGTTAGACAGCTCCTCAATCAAATTGGCCCAGTTATCATCATTGTAGACCACACGATAGTAACCGTTTTGTATGGCATTGACCTTAATCCATTTAACATTCTCCGGCACATTGAAGGTCACTAGAATAGCAAATACAACATATAAACCCCATTTCGTATTTCCTTTTGCCACATTTAGACTCACCATCAACATTTTGCATCCACAATGTCTCGCTGTCATTGTTGATATCCGTCACATATGTCACAGGAAATATCCATTTCATATGTGGTGCTGTCTTGTGCTTGCTGGCATGTGTCGGCGCCACAGTGCTGGGCATATCCGTAGCATTCACTGTAGTTTTATTGTAATTGTTGCCATCGTAGGAGTCATCATGTATGGCCAGAAAATCTGCAGGTTTAAATGGACGTTGCTGTATGGAAACGCTATTGCCCATTTTGGTCACTGTCAGTAAAGGAAAACCAGGCTGATGTGTCCAAAGCTGCATCATATCTTTAATATTTTTAGAGCCATTTGCCTTCTTCGTGCATATGGTCCATAAATCTGTGGGCTCGGCGGTTTTGAAGCGATTCATTTTTAGAAAAGAACCCAAGCAGCCACGAAAACGATCCTCGCCTATGGCTGTATGCAGCATGGAGAATATGGCTGCTGTCTTTTGTATAAAGAACTCCTCGTTGTTGCCATCGTGACTGGTGCCATTCATAATGCTATCCCAACCCTGTATAGCATCTATATCCAGCGCCGTGGTGGCCATTTTAAGCAAATACATTTCACGCAAAGGCCATTTATCTTGCAGTGGTGATAGCGCATGTATGCCCAGATACTGTATGAGTCCCTCCCACAGCCAGACATCCTTCAGTACTTTTCGTGATGTGATGCCGCCAAAAAACTGACGCACCATTGCCTCGGCTATGCGTAAAGCGCTAAACTGATACTGCTCCGTGGTAATCGAAGCTGGATCTGTTAGAAATGAAGTTTTGAGCGTGACCAGACCCAAGGAAGAGATTAAATTGCGATCCAGCGAAGGTAAAGCCACAAAGTCCACTTTGGTCAATGGATAACTAGTGTCCAGCCAATTTTGCAAGTACTCCAACACATCACGTGAGGTGTGCAATATAAAAGAAGAGCGTGGCAGTAAGTCTCGAGGTGCATAGAAGGTATAAGAAGGTGCACGTTTTATGGAAGAACCCATGGACTGCGACAATGCTGTCAAATTTGCAGGTTTGCCATTGCCATTGAGCATGGGCAGCGCAGTGGTAGTGGCATTGTGACGAGGTGTCAAATTTACATTGAGCGAATGCGTCAGGGCAGTGATGTTGCGTACCGGCGGATTTTTGCTCTTCAATTGCGTAAAGTTGTTGAGCTGAGCAGATTTCTTGGATCCCGCTGCGGTGGCTGGTGCAACCGTGGTCGGTATATACGCAGCTGAGGGTTGCAAGGATTCACGTTGAAAATCGCTAACAACCCAAGCTACAGCGTCGGCGGGCAGTGGTGGTGTCTCGATAAAATCATCCCGCAGCTGTTGGTTGAGGGCAGAGGAATTAGTTTGCTGATAGTTTGTGATAGATAACGTTGCTTACCAGTCCCGTGCCCATGTAGAAGCCCACATCTTCCGTTGTATGAACTATGGAATTGGAAAGACCTATGTGGAAGCGATCACGGAATACAGATATTCGGAAGGGTGCACGTACATGCGGCTCATCGAAACAGGGAAAGGCTTTACGCGCACCGTTTGGTCGGAATACGGTGGCTGCCAATAAACTGGAAGAAAGACAATTTAATTTAAATGTAATTCCTGAAATAACTTGTTCCGCATCACAAATTCATTTTGAAAGCTTCAGTTTAGTCAAAGATTTGGCAAATGCATTCTCTATAGAAACCAACATAATATGGGCATCCTCTCGCTACTAACTTCTAGACTGAAACTCTAAGATAAGGTTAAGTCAGTTTGGCAGCTGAATCAAAAATTGAGATCATACGGAGAACTTGCGATCCATTATAATAAAAATTACTGTATCAGAGGGAATGTTGTAGAAGAGAAGAATTAAGTGTTAGAGTTTTTTTCTGCGAAGCGGATTTAATTGGAAAGCAAAATGTCTTGTCAGCAGGACAACTTGGCTCTGCAAACTGGGGACTCGCCAAAAATGGGCAGGACTGCTATACACACATTCGCCAGATGCCGTCAATATTTTAAGAATGGGTTTTCCTTGAAATTGGAATCATCGTCTGCGCTAACCCTTGTCCCTGCAGCGTCGGTAGAATTCATGATAATGCAGCGCTACGTTACGACTGCTACCACAATGCCGATTCTTTATTTGTAATAACTTAAAAGTGCGGAAGTTTGCTTTGTATCTTTTCTCCGCCATACTGGTCTATAGATGCAAAAAGCGGAAGAATCGTTTTGATTTATTTCCTTACTATCAACTCCCTAAATTTCCAGCACAAAGTCATAATACAATAAAAAAAATCCTAGTATAATAATAATCTTATTATATCCTTGACTGCAATGTTGTCAGTTACCTCAAGATGTCCCGGACTTCATAATGAGGATGACTGGAAATTGTTTGCTAACGTGTAGTGCTACGGGTGAGTTTTTATAGTGGACGATGCCACAGCCTCGATTGGCGAAACCTTTAAAATTTTTCAAAACGATTATAGATCAGGAGGATTGATGGCCTGACGTAAGATTTCTGTTTGATTACGAAGTGACAAATCTACCAATTTTTTAAAGCTGCATTAGATCAAGTTTACGTCCTAGAGCATCAGTCTTTAGCAGCAGATTATTACGAAAATCAAAATAGTAAATCAAATCAAGTTTAAATAAACCATAGAAATATGCGATTTTGAAGTACGATAGTGGTATTTTAAAAGCCTAAACTGCATAGATGCCTGGAAACCCCTAATATTATTTTCTATGACATCTATTTGAAATATTTCGTCTAACGACACTTACATACGACTACATTCTCTTTCATTAAGTATTATCAGCTAATATAGCTCTATCATTCGAACTTTAGCTTATTAGTACATAACATTTCTGAACTTCTGTATAATCTCATCCTCAAAAATCAAATTCTAGCACCTCACTACCTGTTGGTCAAGCCATTACATTAAAATGGGAATAGACTTCCCGTAGAGCTTTACTAAAGCTACCAGCTTACCGCTCTAGTCCATTGTGACTCTCATACTGATCCACATAGAAACCCTCTGGCTCCGGACTTAGCTTGGAGTACCAACGCAAATTCAATGTATAATTGGATTTCTTTTTAAGCTTCTCCTTCACTTCAATATACAATTGCTGACGTGGCGGAAACTCCAGCACTTTGACTATCTTGAGCGCATAACCCTTAGGCCCAGTCGTCACAATGGCCTGCAAACGAATAACGAGCGTAATAAATATGAAATATCATCAAGGTACTACAACCAAACTAATTGGCATAATTTGCATTGGCGCGCTACGTACCTTCTCGGTTACATTGAGGTCCTGTATATGCAGCACAATGAAATTTGTTTCCTTCTCCACGAATAGATCGATTGTTACTTGACCTTTTTGAAAGCGTAAGAGAGAGTGAAATAAATTGTATTACGCTAACGTTAATTTGCATTGCTTCCGAGTCAACTCACTCACCTTTGACGTCCAACGTTGTCAGGTTGGGATGTATGGTAACCATGTAACGCAACGGCCTGGCATTTGTGGGTAATACCTTCTCCAGCCAGGGGAAGGGCTCTCCATTCGTTGCAATTGGATTAAATGGCTGTGTGTTGTTTTCTTCATCCGTTTCATAGCCAGAAGATGTTTTGCCCGCACAGGAACAGTCTGTAATGGCCACACACAAGAGTTGAGGAATTTTCCGCAAAAATATTCATATTAGGTTTTTATGGTCTATTTTGGGAAAGCTTTTCTTTTGTTTTGTTTGCTTTTTTATGTTTATTGTACACAACTAACAAGAAAAACTTAAGAGAAAAAATAGTAAAACTAAAGATGATATAAAACAGTTATACATAATAAGAGCAAAAAGAGTTACAATTTAGATAGAGAGTGGGGATTAAGGGGTAGAACTACTTTTATGAAGTTTAGATGAAGTTGTATTTGAGAGATTTTCAGAGCTAAACTTTGCTTAAAAATGAACGTAGACACTATAATGTTTGAGAAGAATTAAAGATAACTTATTTGTTAATGCGAAATGGAAGCTAATTGATATGTGATTGCGCTTTAGAATTGACTATGAAGAGACAGTACGCAGTAGCATTCTTTTTGCGAATTTTTATTGAATTATTATTTCCATAATAGCTGTCTTGTTAAAGTGCTTTTAAATAGTTTCTGACGAAGAAACTTAACAGATCAATGAATACATCTAGAATTGATATAATATGAGTGCCACCTATTGTTAACTCAATCGTGATAGACCCATTTTTTACTATATAAATATAAATTATTGTGTTCTACAATATACAACTAAGCACAAATTAACATAGGTTACATTGTACGCAATGTTTTAACAACTACTTAAGATAAGATGACTTGTGATAATTTATTAATAATAATTTTATGCTTGGGTTATACAAATGAAATGTTTTCAATAGATATGGCTTTAATTATTTTTTAGTTGTCTGATTTAAGATAATATGAATAAAGCAAATTGATTTTTCAGGGTTTTAATTTTTTTTAAATTTAATAGTAAGCAGTTTTTTTTGTATGAGCCTTTTAGAGATAATGTAAAATCAAGAACACAGCAAAATTAGTCTACATTTAGGGCTGTTTATTGATTTATTATTATTATTTTCTTAATAATACAAAATGCCTCATTTTAGAGTATTTTTTGAGATTCCATAGGCATCATTTAGAGCTTCAAACTCTATGAGTGCAACACTATTGTGGTCTTCGTTACTGATTTTCAAAGAAGGATTAAAAAAAATTCGGCCAATTAATCCGTTTTAAAAATTAATCATATTTTTAAGAATTGTTAATAATCGGCTGTTGTTTTATATGTTTTGTGATCCTATTAACCCCATAAAACATGTTTATAAAATAAAAAGCAGGATGGTGGCGATTATAAAAAATATATGTAGATGGCGCCAGCAAAATTTCGATTTTCGAAGTTTCTCAAGACAATTTCTTTCAATTTTATATATAGAGTTGATTTAAATGTTTTCTTATTTTTCGCCAATAGTTGCTAATATTGGGATTTAGAAATCTTTTATTCTAGCACCTGATATTTTATTTTATTTTAAATAGTTAGATTTCAACCGCACAAATTGATTTTGCTTCACTGCTTGCTTTATTTTGCTGCAGTCTCCTATGTAGCTTTCTTGCATTTTATAATTGTCTTGAGTCCTAATAAGAAAATGTTGTTCCAAATTCAATTCTGCGATCAAACAAAGTCTTAAGCAAATTATATTTCTGTTGTTTTATATCTCCTAAGTACTTTGGAAACTTTGAAAGTTTCTTCAAGTGGTTTCCAAAAACTGTAAGCTACTTTTGAGATTACCACCAAGATAATGTTAGCTACTTTTTGAGATTACTACCATATGACGATTACCACCAAGATAATGTGAGTACTTTTACACATCGAGCATGCTTCCGTAATTCCAAACGAATAAATTGGAAATTATGATCTTTTAATTATGTTATTGTAAATGAAAACAGCAAATTTTTGAATATTCGCTAGACATTTGTGACAATATAGATTGACAGAAACTAAATTAGGAGAGTTTAGACATAACACCCACTACGTGTATGTATTTTGAAGCTGAAACATTTATTTAAAGAACTTTAAAATGCTACATGCCGCTTGTTCGAAATGTATAATGTATATAAAGAAAATAATCCTAAGCATTATTTCCTATATTATATAGCTTGACAAACTTAATATAATGTTTCATGTTAAGAAGAGTGAATGTGGCTCTTAAATTAGTTGATGATAAATAGTACTATATTGGAGATAGATACATTGAAATATTTGAAGATATTGTTTTTTTTTAGATGAGTTGGGTTATTAAAAAAAAGCAACTATTCAAATACATATAGGACTTAAAAAATAAAAACATCGACATGCCCACATGTTTCTGCATAATACACATAATGTTATGTATACATATATTTGTGTATGCTTTTTTATGATTTTTCATTATTTACCGGTAAAAAGTTTTGGGTTTGAAAATTTGTTACTCACATTTTTACCAATCAAACAAGCATTTAAGAGAAATATTCATATATAATATTGTTTTTACATAAAAAAGAAATAAACAACAATATATATATGAAAAAAATAAAAAAAAACAACAAAATTACATATTCGTATTATATTTAGCATTATAAGAGATACTTGAGGTTAAAATATTTTACAAATTAGTTGTGTGGGAAAAAAAGTGTCAAAATACATAGTATCAGTTGTAGAATATTAGTGTGACCAACTGTCCCTAGTTAGCACGATATTTATACATACAAATGATTATTCTTGACCAAATTTGGGAACACTCTTAGTCAGAGTCTGTCTGTGAGTGGCCCTTTAGAATAAAATTATAATACTTAATATATTTATCCGAGGCTAATCTTGTGAACACACGTATTTTATTATTCTAATCAGCCCTTAACGAAAGTAAAATCATAATTTTTGTCAAAATAAAGAATGTTCCAAAACTATGCTTTAAAGACCTCAAGCAAAAGTCTACCATTTCTCTATCAATTTGAAATAATATATATAAGGATTGAATACGTCACATCTTGATAAAAACTTGGCAAGAAGTTAGTTGATAGAAATTCATCTGAAAGCATCAAGGGAATACAACTATATTGACAAACAATCTCCGAAGTAAAGATACACGGCTCTGGAAAACGTTATGATAACCGTTATGATTTCTAACCTATAACTAGGCCCTATATTTCTTAAGGTATTGAAGGCAATGATTTAAAGGAATGAAATTCCCAACAGAAATATCAGTTAGCAAAGAAAATCATTTACCCGAAAAGGGGACTTCTGATAACAGCAATGTGCAACGAAACTGAACATATTGCCTAAATGATAAATTATGCAGAATTGGAAATAAATTTGATCAAAAAAGAAGAAGAAAAATTTAAAAATCTGGCGTAAAATTATGAAAACACTACCTTGAATTAAATAATTAATTTTTTTAAATAGTTTATCAATTTTATCGGAATCAAGAGAGTAGATCTTGTGACTTTCTTATATTTATAGTCTTTGTTGGTGGATTAGTAAGTTTCAGCAGATGTTAAGGTCAAGCAACTAAAAAAAATCAAAGTTATTTCTACTCTTTATGAAACTCTGCATAATAAAAAATTTTTTACTGTTGCATTTACTATTTTGATTGGATTTTCGTTATAATCACACGTTCATTATATCTTAAACTATTTATCATTAAATTTTCCTCTCAAAAATATTCATTTCGACTTTATCAACCAAACTTTTTCTATACATTTTAAAAGCAGAGATTTCGATTTTGACAAATGCGATATTGCGAAACGCTTTCGAATTCGCCAAAAACAATCGAAAATAAAACTAAGTAACTAATTCGGCAAATGTGGCGTCAAACTCTACCTAACCCTTCATGAGGTTTTAAAATCTTTTAACGAACCGTTTGTTCTTCTCTTGACGTTTTTACTAATTGCTAATATCGATAACCGCCCAATCCATAATTTCTAGGATTGTATAATTCGAAAAATATATTAAAATAACGACATTTAGTGATAGAAAAGCTTAGATTTTCATTTTAAAAATAAGAAACTTAAACTTGGAGCTCTCCTACAAAATAAAATTACTTCTATAAAAATAAATATATTCCTCTTGACTATCGTTATCGCTCCGAAGGCAAAGCATGCAGACATCTCTATTAATAGCTGTTCGACGAGAACAAGGACCTACAGTTTATAGCCGAAAAGCGGCAGTTTTTTGGTAGCTGTGCCACTGCTAGCTTAACGCACCAGTGCTGCAGTGTGGATTCGAATCACCCACCTTCCGTTTTAAAGGCGTGCATGGTACCACTACGCTATCAAGGTCCACACTCCTAAGAGGCCTCTATGTATGAAAAGGACTTCTTTCATCAAGCTTGCCAGTTTGGTATTTACCCCAAAATCCAAAAAAAACATTTCAAGCATCAACTCCAGCCTTCATAAAGCTGTCTTTCTTGAGTTTTGTCTCAAACTGCCTTGGTCACACTAACTATTGTACTTTGCATATGCAAAAATTAATATGGTCACACTAATGCAGTATTGAATTTCTCTAAGTGCATTCGGCATTACTTGGCCACACATAAGTTCATCATCAATAGCTTAAGTAAACAATAGGCGCAAATATACACATACATCCACACACACGCAAACATAGGTGCATAAGAGCGTGTGTGCGTGTGTGTGTGTGTGTGTGTGTGTGGGTTCGATTGTGTGCGTATGTCGCTTTGTCTGGGCTAATACAATTAGCCTTCAATGCATTTAACCCCATTAATTATGCAATACAAGCCTTATGTTTGCACTTTGCATATATACTGCAATGTAATACATAGTAACCAATGGCTCCCCTCGGACACAGTGTAGCCCCCTAACCCCGACCCCGCATTTAGTTTTTGCACTGCAGGGAATACAAGCATAACGGTAAAAGTAATATGTCAGGCATTACGTCAAGCAGAGAATGAAAGGCTGTAGATGGGCTTTGATGGTCGTCGTCGTCTCTCTCTCTCTCTCTTCAGCTGTATCTATGATATGGGGCCCATTGCTTTGGCTTGTATTAATATTGTTAAAAGCAAACATATAATACACTCGACGTAATAAATGTTGGCTATAAACTCTTTGATGTGGGATACGGTGCATAAACTGGACACGGTTCGGTTGTACCAACGTACATCCGTAAAGCTAATACAATTAGGCAGCTTTTATGGAGTTGTAAACTGCATTGCGTTGGAAGCTTTATGAATATTGGCATAGTTTATTGATGGAAGCCATATAAACGGCATAACACCAGCCGTCCGTAAATTAAATACTGTACAGCGGGAAGGGGAAGGTAATGCAACCGAAATGTAAGAGTTAAAGGATGTTGTTAAGAACAATCTTTTTCCGCTTGCCGCGAGTAAATATTTTTATTATATCCAATATTTGCAATTGTTAGAAATCGTATGGGGTGCTTGATTTTGTGGAAACGGTTCGGTGTACCTACGTACATCCGCCCAGTTTTTGCAATAAGCCTGCTTTTATAGAGTTGTAAACTGCATTGCGTTGAAAGCTTATGAATTATATATTAAATACTGTACAGCGGGGAACGATTAAAGAATGTTTTCAGAGATGATTTTTTTCCGCTTTTTGCGAGTAAACCGTGTTTATTATATCCACTCATTCGCAATGATGGTTAGGAATCGTATAGGCTGCTTGTTTTTGTGATAAAAAATTCATAAAACACAAAAATATCTTTTTTTTTTGGTCAGATAATGTTATCTGAAAAATAACAATCATCAATATCTCCAGAGTTTGTGGTGGAAATCTGCTGCAGTTAAGACCGATGAACGAGGTGGTCAGTAGATTGACGCGGTAGCAGACAGACGGATAGTTCCGGAAACAATTGAATTCCCATCCTGTTGAAACCAACAGTTCTCTATTTGGTTTTCATTCAGTTTATTTGCTCAAAAATCCAATTGTTGTCCAATTGGCCGTCACTATAGAAGCATTTTCATCTTCGAAAAAATCCGAGACGATGATAAGTCATGATTATATACTCGTTGGTTTAAAAATTAGTTTGAATATAAAATCAGAAGTTCAGCTTATTTTTTCGTCTTTGGGTGATTCATGATTAAAATTTTATAGACGCTTTTAACGACCGAACCAAACGACTTGCCAATCTGACGTTTTGTTGTGAAGTTATAGTTATTTTACATATTTATCACAAAAAGAAGCACCTTCTAATAAAATTTCTGGGAACTTGTAGGCGTAGCTTACAAACCATTCATTTTTCAATACAAATTTCATATGTACAAGGCACCAAACCGTTTTGAATTAAATGGCATGTACAAATCCAAATTCGGGTAGAGGAGCTAAGGAAAGCGAAAGCACTAAATTTATCACTAAAAATTCACTTTTTTTTTGCGATTTCTTTGCAAATATCTCTCTACAGTGTTCAAAATTACTTAAAGCAATGTAGAAGCGACTTAAAGCAAGTTTGAGTAGATTTAAGGAAAATTCAATACAAAAATACAGAAAACCGAAATACAGAATTTTATACATATTTCTAGTCTTTTCTTCCAATTGGACTTCTTGGTTAAAGAAATTGACAAGATTTTGAAAAATTAAGTTAATTATTGTCTGCTTCTTAAAAAATTCTTCTATTTTAAACAGAATATTGATTATTGACGATAACATTTCGTGTAATCACGCGTCCATCTCTAGCTACAACTGCAACAGTTTACTCAACTCTTTGCGAGTGTGACCACCCACACCAGCGCATGGTCACACTAATCACTTTGACAAAAAATATTTTAAAAAAGCAGAGATAGCATTTGTTGTTGTTTTGGCTATTGACAAAATTGAGAAAAAATAAAAATTAAAACGCAAATAAAAAAAGGAGATTTTGAACTGGAAACCGTAATGCAAATATGTACATAGTAAAAGTCAACCTACCATTTTGCGGTCCGGCATAGGCAATGATAAGCGCCGTCAGCAGAAGGGAGCCCAATACGATGCCTGCAACAAGCAGAGCACGTCGCTGGGAGCAGACAGCGACTCCGGTTCTTGTCTGGCGGCCACCGCTTGATTCTCCACCTGGAAAATGTAATTAAAATGCATTGAAAAGAGAAGCAAAAAAATGAAACAATGATGGAATATCAAATTTAATATTTGTGCGCTGATTGTTTGCATTGTCGTGCTGAATTGGTTCTTTTTATTAAGCGTTTGTAGGCAAAAGGAAGTTTCTTTGTTTAAAAAAAAAAAATTAACTTAGTAAGAGGGGAAACAGCAATATAAGAGCTGTTCCGGGTTTCACGTGAATATCATTTACATTTCATACCGAAAGCCGGTACATATCATTGCAATAGCGTTATAACTGGGTAACTGCTTGACGCATTTTTGAGCAGTCCAGCCAGATGGCGCCAGCAGTTTGGCAAGTTGTCGCTACCAGAGGTTGGCCTCCGAAAAGTCAAGTCTCGTTTTATGCCAAAAACAATGTTTTTTTGGGAAAAACAGTCGTCTGACTTCGTGCTATTCGCTAAACTAAAAAAGCCACTGCGTGGTCATTATTTTGGTTCGATTGAAGAGACACAATCGGAATAGAAGCAGGAACTGAACTATTTTGAAGGGACGAAATATATAGACATTTTTATACGGAGCTTAAAGCAAATTTGTGATTTGTATGACTTTTTCCTTTTCATTTAATAAAGATTACTCAGTTATGCTGATTTTTTTGTAAAATCTTCTTAAAAAGAAGCTGGATTCTTGAGCATTATTTTTAATATAAAAATTAAATCTATTAAGAATACGGATAAATACTTTAATTACTTCCATAAAATAAATATTAATGGCCTCGATTAAAGTTGTCCAGTAAATATAAGACAAAAACTTGCAGATGACTTTTGCATAGCAAATACATTCCCAAGCAACTTTCCCAAACTGACTTTATAAATATCCCAATTGCCATGCAATATCTTTTTCCAATTTTTACCTGATAAAAATGCGCAATCATCTAAATCCGGATCATTTGTCATCTCGATGCGCTCGCGACGCCAAATTTTCGAACCTCTTTGACCACCGCCAACGACCGAAATCTTAACGGGGCCGATATCTCTTTGTCTTCCGGCCAATACGTACGGTTACTAGCGTTGCTTAAACGCCGCGTTGTCGGACGAGACGATACCCTTTGTTTGCACAGCGCCAATGTGTTATTCTTTCACTTTTATTTTGTCGTATTTAGATTTATTAATTTATTTCGTTTTGATTTTGCTTTTTATTTTATGCGATTTTATATCTTAAATTGGCTTGCACGTGCACGTGTTAAATAATTGCTGCGATTGAAACTAAAATCACGTTTTGTTATTTGCCGGAATCAGTGCCCGATTACCCTTTGAACCCTTTTGCACACACGCGCGCACACACACACACACAACACATGGAGAGTTTAATGGGTGTTCATGTACTGGTTATGTACGTGTGCATCATGTTTTATGCATTCCAAATGGTCAACTAACAACAACAACAATAATCACTGGCCCTAACCAATACACAGCAACAAGCACACACAAGCAACGGCGAGGGCAGGCTGAGAAGCAGTAAAGTGGATTCAAATTATAAAATTAAATGGATAAGCATTTACATACAGTTGATATTCAAAATCTATGTTTTACCTATTGTATAATTTTCAATTCGTTTTATTTTAAAGGGTGATTTTTTAGCAGCGTAGTATTTGGCAACGTTTTTTTTAGTGCTGACGTGTTTAAGTTTGGTCCTTAATTTAAAAATGACACTACCTTCAAACGAACAACGCCTAAAAATGATTGAATTTTATTTTTAAGGAAAGTATTTTTTCTGTATCCATAAAATTAATTGCCGTATAGATCCCGGTATGATGTGTATTATAGGGTTTTATTGACCATAGTTTTTCAAATAAGGGGAAGGCAGGAACGTTGGGGAGCACTACCGCACAATGCATGAGGCGCAAGTGCGATGAGCAATTTATTTCACATCATTGTGAATGGTGAGCTATAGCGTAAGAGACCTATACATTAATCGTCTCCATTATGGTGTTTCTACTATTTTTGATTTCGATTATATGTCTAGTATATGATTTTTCTTTATTTTAAGTATTCATGAAAATCAAGTTTTTTAAAAATCAGCCTTTATTCATGCAAAAAGCTTAGTTCTTTTTAAAAGCACAATTAGCATTACTGTGGTTTTCTAAAAATTAGACTTGGTTTTAAAGTTTTTAAAATGGTTCTAATTATTATATTCTTTCAACCATTTTATTTCAAATTAAAATCACTTTTGCCTGCTTCGAAGAGTTGTACAATAAAAATTGTTACGAAAATTCTTATTTTTTTAATTAAAAGCTCAGTTGCTTATTTTGAAGAGTTTTTATAATTAATAAACATTCTCATTTTTTAATTAAAAGCTCAGTTGCTTATTTTGAAGAATATATTTGAATATATGTATTAATTTGATTTATCAATTTTTTTTATTGAAATCGTTTTAAATTTTTACATCAATAGGGCTACGAAAGAAGTTTGTGTTGCCTTTCTTTTAACTATATGAAGATACAATAATCAGTTCGTTGGAAATTTATAAAATTTATGAATGCAAATAAAGCAAAAATAAAAAAAAATTAAACCGCTTTATGGAAGATCCTTCCAATCTTTCAATCCTTTAATAGTTACAGCCATCGAATTACTGGATGTTTTCAAATATTTTTGACTTGAGCATCAGTTAAATGAAATATTTCAATTCAAGAGTTAAATAAATTATTTAGCTAGACCACCCAATTACTTCTCAGCCTGCCCTCGTCTATTAACACCAAAGTCAGCTGACAATTTGTTAAGCCAAAGAGCCACAAAAAAAAAACAAGCCAAAAAAAGTTGCTTGTAGCAAAAACAAAATCGACAACAAAAAAAACGTCAAAATTTTAGCTAAAAAACCCAACATCAACGTCATATTCGCCCAACTGATAATCTGGTGCTCATAATTTATGCAGTCATCCCCAAAATATTTTCCCCGTGCTATTTGACTTTCTTTTTAACTCTCTGTCTGAGGCATTTTCCCAACTCCTCTGGTGCGCTTTAAGTTTATTTTTCTACTTGTGTTTTTTTTTTCTTTTTCTTCTTTTACGTTTTCCGGCTATGCGCCAAATGATGACGCCCAGAGCCCTGTAAAACATGGGCAGGCCAACCCCTGCCTGTGTCAGTGCGTTGGGTGCTTCCGGCTGGCGCGACGCGACGTCTGTTTTTGGGTAGTATATGGTACGTGGCTTATACAAGAGCCGGCTAGTCAGTCGGCTATTTGGATGTCTGCAGCCGGCAACGCAGTTTTGGATTTTCTCGCAATTTCAATGTCGCATTGAATTAGTGAAAAGCGCTTTCAACGTGTTTCCATGCCAAAAATACGAACACACACACAATAAACCAACCCCCAAAAAGTGTACGCGTGTGTGTGTGTACCGGCGTCTGTTTTTGAATGTATATGTAGCTATGAGTGTGCGTGTGTGTGTGTGTGTGGGAGTGTGTCTATGTCTGCTTTGGAGCAGCTCTTGATGTTGAAGTTTGCATTGAGCATCATCTACAATTATTTGCGGTTAAGGTCCAAGGATGCGATTTCGGACCTTGCATTTTAGACGAAAATCTACCTTTTTTTATCTACCTTTTTTTTGTCATGCCTCAGAGCACATGGCAGCAAATTAAAGTTGGTATTATGTTGGATTCAGCCATTTAAAGCTTCAATTTTTGTTTTGATTTTGTTTTGAAGAGAGTTCATTGGCTTCTGGGTGCGAATATACCCTTATTTGTTGTACTAGTGTTCTAAGCCAATTTACTATTTTCGCTCTTCACATCACCCTCATAACGTCTGGTATTTTTTGGTAACAATTTGGTAACTTTCATGTCGTATTTGTATGTATAAATATAAATATTGTATGAAATTATTGCTAAGTATAGTGTTGCGGCTTTCATTTTAATTACTGTAATGCATGGCCCGAATAAGTATGCTACGATTTTTTTGCCCTAATATACGCATAGTGTCCACGTTCAGCAGAACTTTTTAATTAGTAACTTTTTCGTACAAAACTTGTTTATTAATATTTTTTTTTATCAAATTAATCTTTGTTAAACTTTTCTAGAGCAAATTACTCAGAAGTAAATATTGTTAAAGCAGTTTGGCTTCAACAGCTTTAATTTATTGCTTCAATAGCTTAAAGGAGAGACTTCTGGCAGAATTTTTCTTTTAAATATAAGTTGAGCACGGTTCTTTTCGGTATAGTAGGATTTCATTTTGAATAATTTCAATCACTTGATAGCAGTTTAAATTATATTGAGACAATAGTTTTGCGATAAGCCAATAGCAATTGGTAGAGTAAGAACTAAGAAAAGGTCTCCATTAATAAGAATACGTTTATTAAGGATGGATTAATAATGATTTGATACTTTATATCTTTGACATCACAAATACAAGCTGGGTTTTTTATTTACTTCATAGCTTGCATAGCAAGGCTTTAAAACTATTTGTTTTATATTTTTGTTTAATTTATTATTTATGAATTAATTTTTTTAACTTAGTTGCCACTGAAAAATATATTTCGTGATCTTTGATTGAAAATATCATTTCAAAATAAACTTCAACAAATTTCATGTGTTCTAAGGAATAGTTTTTCTGTAAACTTATTTTTTTGGCAGACTGCTTTTAACAGCTGACGCGGTTTATGTGTATTGTTTAATTAACAATTATGAATAAACAGCGACTACACTAATTAAATTTTATTGTCGAAATTCATGATCGTTAAGGCAAAAGCCTCCCTTTTTTCTTGCATTTCTAGCAATGCAACCAAAAAAAGTAAAGATTAAGAATAAAAAGAAGTTTTTAAAGGCAACGAAAGTCCGAACGAACGCTAATTTTTTGGCTCCTTAGTTAAGAAACTTTTATGTAACATACTTCCTGATTTAAACTTTTGTATTGTAAATCCAAGTTCCCAGTAAGCCCTAAATGTGAAACCTATCAGGCTAGGGCATACGGATTACTTTCATATTATATTTTCCTCGTTGTTAAAAAACGAGCGCTAACTATTTGCCCTAAAAAGAACCCTGAAAGAACTCGAATTGGCTAACATCTGTGAGGGTAGAGTTGAGTTAACAAATTATTTTACATTTTAGGCCGGAAATTACCGTCTTTGGGCATTTTTTTTTTTGGTACGAGATGTAGTAAAGATTTCATGTATAATTTCGATTTTCCTGTTTTTATTTTTTGGAAAAATATTCTACTCTCTATATGCAACATTTGTAATATTTTTTTTATGGTTGCAAGACCAAAATAATATATTGCAAAATAATTTATTAGGTTTATCACTTCACGAGCAAATAGAATAGTCTGCGAAGCTAATTTTTAGATAATTCATTCTTAGCTCTGCTTGTCTAAATATTACCGTGTATAACTTTTAAACTTTTATTATGATTAAGTTATTGAATACTAAAGATACTTTACGTAAAATAAATCTATATATTTTAGAATAACACTGAGGTTTTTTGACTTTTGTTTGCAACACTCGTTATCACAAAGTGAGAACAGCACATATATTTTAATTCTGAGCAAAATTCCTCGCAAATTTGGTTTAAGCGCCTGGCATTAATAACAACAAAGTCGTTTCGACGAAGTTTGACTGTACAATAAAACATAATTTCACGCAAAAATTCCATTTCATTGCGTGTACAACAATAACAACATCGACAACAACCTCATTTCATTCCATTGCCTTTCATTTTATTTCACTTTATTCACACATTTCTATTAATGTCAAAGTCAAACGAAAAACATTATTATAATGCGTTGGTATGCATGTTGAGAATTTTTAAGTGTGGGACGTGATGATTTGTTATGAGAACGAGGGTAGTTTAATAGTTTTGTAGGCCATTGAGTTGTCGTAGGCTACTAGGTTGTTTTAAGTAAAGAATCACGAGGCTGTGAGTATCTTTAAAATCTGGTATGGTATCTATGAAAGAAGGAAACCTATCAAGAATCTATAGCTAACTTTATCAAAAAATATTGAATTGGATTGGTCATACATAAAGACTACATAGGAATTTGAGAGAGAAGCACCCGATTGGAATCCACTAGAATAGCACTAAGAGATTCCACCCTTAAATAATGTTGGGTTGTGGCCTAAAAAAGGGTATTGCTGCTGCCAAAGTCATGCAAAATCATAAACCGTTCGAAAGGCTTTATTAAGGCCCTTTGTTACGACAGCCACAATGAAGTTTATATGGACATATCTCTATTAATAGCTGTTTTAAGATAACAAGGACCTATTTAATTAATAAAGATTTACTTAAGCAAATAGCGTATTTTTGCTAGCTGTGCCAGTGCTAGGCAATAGCACCATTGCTGCAGGTGTCTCGACCCTCGGCTTTGGAGGCGACAACTGCGCTACGAAGCTTCACAAAATATACAAAAATATATAAAAATGAAATACAAGACAAATCTATCTAGTATCTAGTAAAGTTTACTTTCAAAACAATATTTCAAAATAATATTTAAGTCAAACATTTTCTAAGGTTGTACTGCAAGAAGCGCTTTTTTAAGGACCTTGGACTGCTTTATTTATGCAAACTATAATATGTTATTTAACTGTCCAACCCTCGCTTAAGCACTTTGTATCGCTCGAAGCTGTTGGGCGCCCAAAATTTGAATATAATAGACATTAGTACCCAAACCAGTTGCTTCTGTATGCATAAACTATTCCATTATGACAATTGTCTTTTGTTTTTATTGCTGCTGCGACATTTGTTTACATTTTCATATGTGTCATTGTCGCTGACGTTGACAGGACAACAAAACACAAAAAAACTCACACACACACACACACACATACAAAGAAGCAGATGGCAGCCGAAGGACTTTGAATAATAATGCAAAGAGCCTAAACAAGCAACTGGCACAAAACAGAGCGAGCTTAAGAAAATTGCAAGAGAGCAGGCAAATGAGAGTTTTGACAGTTGAAGCTGAGTTGTGTAGCAGATGCTTGCTCAATGCGCTCTCTTAAGTGAATGGCGCTCGCATTGGAATTCATGTTTTGAAAATGAAATGTCAAAATGCAAAGCTCAACAGTGCGCATTTTCTTCAGATGCGTTGAAGTGAGCGTGTGTGAAAGAGTGTGTGTGTGTGAATGAGTGTTTGTGTTAAGTGAGTGTATGAGAGCGTGTGTGAAAGAGCGTTGTGTGTGTGTGTGCGCTTGTTAGCTTGTGTATGAGTGCTTGTTTGTGAGCGAGTGTGAGCGTATAAGTGAATTTCCTGTTTTGTCTTGCTGTTGATTATGCGGCGTTTCTTTTGCTGTTTGTATGTGTGCGTGTGTGTGTGCGTTGGTGTGTGAGTATGCGCGTATATATGTCAATAGTGCGCTTTCCAGTCCTTTTTCTGATTTTTGCCTTTTTACTTTTTTTTTGTGCTGCTTGACTTCCATTTTTTTTTTTGCATTTTTTCTCCCCTTTACTGCCACTTGACTGAATTGTGGGAAGCTCTATGCATTTTGTCACCTTTTGTCGTTGGGCCTAAATAGCGGCTAACAATTAAATGAGCTTTAACTTAACCCATTGATGTTGTTGCCTTATGTTTTATAGCCAACTTAATGTGCTTGTTGCTATTGCTGCATGTAGTTGTTGGCTTAAAGGTCAAACTAACAGCAATTAATCAAAGCCAAATGTTGGCGCACTTAAAAAATGCGCTTATATATGGCTAACACCAACTAGACTTCACTCCAAGCAAACAGCTGACTTGTGAGCTTAGGGAGGGGGTGGGGTTTGATTTTTACACAAAATACATATAGAAATTGATTAATTTGGCAAATACTTTGCACAGGTTTTATGACACTTTTTGCACACTATAGACACACACGCATAGCAGCACGACTCACGAAACACGACACGCCGCCTAGCGTGCTTATATACCTCTAGCTGTGTATATATGTATGTGTAAAGCTGCCTTTAACTTGTCAACACTGGCAACAAGGATACGGCCAAAAAGTACTACAAGCACTTGAACAAAATTGCACGCGCGTTATAAGTTGCGTTTGATTGCGCGTACATTTTCCAACTGGATGCTGTTACAGCAACGTCTCGAGAGTGCCGCCTGCCTGCAACCCTACAGAGAGCAACCCTCAAGCCGTAAAGAGCAAACGCATGCGCTCTCGCTGCTGCTCTCTGGCATTTGCTCTTACCTGCCGCATGTGCCAAAATGAAAATGAAATGAAATTTTGTTAGCTCCAAATTAAAAAAAGAAATAATAAAATAAAAATAAAACCAAAATAACTATATGCCGTAGCCTGTGCATAGTGTTGTAGCGTGTTGCCAGGGCAACATTGGCGGCGGCGACAACCCTTAAGCAACAAACGGCAGCGTTACCCTTAGCCGGCACCCAGTAAACCACCCAACCCACCCCCAGCCACACACTAGCCCAGCACTGTCCATATTCGCCATGGTAGCGTCCGTTCGTCAGTGGCGTCTCATAAAGTTCTTGCCGCTATCCAGTGCCCCAAGTCCCACATGAGCTATGTGTGTGTGTGTGTGTGTGTGCGTGCGGCTGTTTGAAGCATTTTATCATGTGTAAGGTTCAATCTGGGAAACTCTGTCATTAAAAGTTCTACTCGGTTATTTAAGGGATGCTGGTATTGCCATTTATTTTTACTTGCCTTGGCCGTTTTTTTTGGCCGTGTTCAAGTTGCTCTAATGCCTTCCGTTTTAAGGGATTCCCAGTCTGAAATTTACGAGCTAACATTATATTTTTTATTGTCTACATTTGGGCGCCATTTGGGCAAGTGCATTAGAGACAAAAAAAAGAAAAAACGTGCAAATTTATTGCAATGCAATAATTGCACATAACGATTGCAAAAAACCGCTTTAGCAGTGGTCTGGCAGCAATCTCTCTTTTAGTCACATTTAAAGTCGAAGCCAGCATCTCATTGTCAGAGAAAGGTCTTTGAGCATGTTTAACACGCAAAGCATGTTCTGGTGGTTTCTTGGAGTGAAAAAAAATCTGTAGACAAAGCACAACGCGCTTAGATTTAAGGAATTATTGGAGTTTTTATGAAAGACTTTTCGTAATATTTCTATAATGCAGAGAATCTGAAAATTAAGCATTTCAGCAGTATAGTTCATTACATTTTAAAAGTCAAAGTCGCTGCATATAGCAGCTTACATTAATTATGCACACAAATTTTAAGGTTTTTTTTAATTTACCGAATTTTCAATAATATTTTGAGATAGATTATTGAGTTCCCACTATAAACTGCGTAGCTTTGCTTATATACATAGCCTATTTCGGCTCAAAACAAGATGATCCTTCTAATAAAATGCGAATACAGTGTCATCAGTTCTAAACTGAAATATGAAACATTACTTATGATAATGTCTTCAGGTCCGTTAAATATAAAAGTATCTTAGGGACCTCGCCCTCTGCTTAATTCATTCAACAAACTTCCAAGACAACTTTCAGCTCTGATCATTTTAGTGTGTATTTCTTATAAAATACTAACAGAAATTTTGAATCAAACTTTACTTTGGTGGAACAATGTTTTTTTATTATATAAAAAATAAATAAATATTAATAAGAAATAAAATATAACTCGCTTACAAAAAAAAGCTAAAAAACATAATATTTGAATAGAATTGTGAAGCGAATTCTGGCAGATTCCTTTACTCTGAAGCAGCCTCTGAATAGTGTTGTAAGATTAGAATCCAAAATAAAATACATTTTTATATAATAATTGTTCTTTATTTTTATTGTTATTAATTTTTATAATTATTGTTATTTCTTTTTTTGGTAATAATTTTTGTTATTATTATTATATTTATTACTTATTTATAAAGTCGCGAGTTCTTTTCAATTTTAAGGATAAGTATATATTTGATTTCAAAAATTATAATATGTAAACTTTTTCAAGATCTTCTTTTTAAATAAAACCAAAATCGATGCTTCTTTCCAATACTTTTTTTATCTATATTTATTTTTATAGATTATGAAAAACTAATTTTCAAAATTTATTTTGCAGCTTTTTTGTTCTTAAATTTCCAATTAAAATGTTTAATTTATACAATTTTGTTACTAAGGTGTATAAATTATTGAAGTAGTTCCTAAAATTATTGAAAGATAAGATTTATATTCATATAAATACTTTTTATTTTAATTCCTATTTTTTACGAAAAACTCAGTAACAAAAAATAATCACTATTTTATTATTATTTTTATATGATTCTATACTGCTTTTCCTCATTTAAGGTTTAATGAGCATCTTTGTTTAAAAATTACAAAATAATTATTATTGCTGAATGATTTCGGTATTGGTGAAAATTTCTTGAATATTTTTACATTAATTTAATAAAAAATTTCTAAGATCATTGCTACCTAGCACCTACTATGCCTATCATGAGAAATCTATAGATTTATTAGAAGTCCCAAAAAATGATCTGTTTACTAACTCAATTTCCCAAAGTTTATACTTTCTGTGTAGTTTTTGAAATTAAAAGTTGTCAATTTTGAAAAACGTTTAAGTAGACAAACAAGTGAGTACTGTTCGGCGAAGCCACTTAATATTTGAATATTACAAGCTATCAAACTTTTGCAGTAGGTTGTAATTAGGTTTGAATATACCCCAAAACTTTAATGGGCGCCTCGTGCAGGACTCGTGTCTGACAAACTCTTCCTTGCCCTGACATCGCAATTGCTGTTTGTGTTTTGGTTGTCGAGTAAGCAAAACTTTTTTATATGAATGAACAACAAACTTTTGCGTTTTTTTTTTTTTGTTGCCCAACTGATGAAAAGACAAAGTTTCAGACACGTCACGGCGCTAACGTTATGAAAAACTCGCGAAAATATAGGACGTGCAAACAGAGAAATGTGTTTGCCGCAAGAGAACAATTTAATAGGTGTTTTGTTAACGTTACTGACTTGTTTTGAAAAGTAAAGGGTAAAAGGGGTAGTACTACGCAGAATGCAAGTCGTCATTATTTAAACTAATAATTCCATATTTTTCAGTTTAACTTAAAATCTTAAAATCAAACAGTTCGTAGCATTTTTAAACGCTAGATGGCGCCAGCAGTAACAACAATATGCGACAGTTTCGATGACTCTCCCAAGCCTAATATTTACATAACAGCTTAAAAAACTAAACCCTTCGAAATACAAATCTATGTTAGCAAGAATCTCTTCAAAACCCAAAAAAAAAAACTTTACTAAGACCGCAACAAGTTTGCAATTGCGATTTCTCACTTTTTTCGCTCAGTGTAACTGAAATTCAACTCAATAAACTTTTTGTCACGTTGTCGCATCGGTAATAACATTTAAACCTGTAACTGAGCCTAGCTGCGCCCGCAGTTATTGTCTTTAGAGAGTAACTCATAAAATAAAAGAACCAGAGTGTGTTTCTGTTTTCATTATTGACCCACTGGAACAGACCGCATACTCGTCAGACCCCAAAAGAGCTCGAGGCCCGGAAGGAACTGTTGCCAATGTAAAAGTTGCACAAATTGAAATGAAAAATGCCCACAAGGCAATTGCCTCGGTGATTCTGAAAGGTTTCATGGTTTTTCTTTTTTTTTTTTTGCAATTCACTTCTGTTCATTACATTGTTTAGTTCGTTTTTTTTTTTGTATTGTCAATTGAACCTTTCTGTCATATAGTATTGTCATTGTACTTCTCGAGGTTACTAAACGCAATGCGTGGAGGGGGGCTTTACGAGAACTCCCCCGCTGTGGCCATTGAGTATTTGCTGTCGCATGCAAATTTATAGCAACCAAAGAGCGTAGAGCGGGTAGAGACCTAACAACACTTGGAAAGTATTATAGTCTACATATGGTATTTAGCCTGTCACCCAGCGCCCAACAATTGAGTACTACTCATTCATGGTGGCATGTGCTTGTTGGTTGTTGTTACGCACCCCAAAGCCAGTGCCAAAACTCATCGTACATGACCACAAGTGTATCCCAGTGCTTTGGGGGTCGAAGCGATTGCCAAATAGAATGGGGGATTCGCGCTCAAGCTCTGATCGAAATGTGGTGGTTAAATAATGACTGTTTATGAAAGAATCAATATTATTAAACTGTTGAGCTGCCAGTGCCAACATTTGGTGTACACTTATCCTAATATTTAGTTGGGGTTGGATGGATTTAGTAGTCGTTTCGAGTGTTTGGATTATTTGTTGAAGTGGAATTAGTGCTCTCGATAGTTTTGTTTGCTTTGTATTTACTTTGCTAATGACCAATTTGTTAGACTTGGAGTAGGCTAGTTTATTGTAGTGACGACCATAATGTCGCCTATTTATAGTGAAATGGAAAAAAGTTTAGTTAAATATTGGAGTGACGTATTTTTGCTAAATATAAATCGTGTTATAAATTTGTGAGAAAGTTTTGAGCGCGTAGAAACCAATTTCGCTGTTCTTATATTTCTCCAAAATGCATATGATTTTTGCAGCTTTGCCGCACAATCAAGCCGTTCCTCATCTTTTTCGGCAATCACTCCAAAAAAAAACTTAAGAAAAAAAATATGTTAAGTGTGGTCCTATCTCCAGAAGAAATTAATTTAATTTTGTTTTAAAATCACATTATATGGAATAGGGATATGTACCTTTGAGAGCTGAGCATTAGTGATAAATTTTTGATAAATCTTACAATACCGTCAGTAGTGTCTTGAGATTAATTTTCCAAAAATATATAAAACTGAATGTTCTCAGCTGGAAAATGGCTATAGAATAAAAGGCGGAAAATACTCAGCACATCATGATTCAACCGAACCGAGTCTCTAGGAAAAAGTTGCAATATATTAGTATGTAAGATTCCGGACCTTTTGATAATTACCCGCTTTGTTCACTTTGAAATATCTTGAGTTAAACATTAAATTCATTAAAATTTATAAGTTTCTTGTAAACTTTGGTCTAAAAAATCGACGCTTCACGCCTCACAGCATATAGTACAAATGTTCTAAGAAGTATAAAAAAATAAAGAAGTGACTCCGTAAATGGTTTGCTTTAAAGAAAAATTAGACTCGTAAAAGCTAAAGCACTGAACCTGCTATAAAATAAAATAAAAATAGCGTAATTCTCGCTTTTAAGGCCTTTAGTCGTATCTTTTAGGCAGAGCAGTGATAATCGGTAATCTTAGTGATTCTATTATCCTAACAAATATGTTTCAAAATGCTAAAAGATTGAATAATAAGCTTCAACTGCTGTCATTCTTCAACAAAGTCGTGGTAGTTGCGTACCCAGACAATCAGTTGTAAGTGGAAACACCATCGTTGATGATTTGGCATCAACATGAGGGTGCATCACCTGCAAATCTATGGCAGATAAATGGGCTTCAGGGGAACGTCGAAAATACTGAATCGCTTTTCTGGAGCTACAACAAGCCAAATTCTCGCCAAAAGTTCTTGGCAATCTAGAACTGACTTCTGGTATATTGCCTCTCTGCATCTCCATACTGTCAGTATTACTATCTGAGTGCAGATACTGCTTAGAAGAAAACGAGCAAACACATAGTGCGCAGGTGGGAAGGAAGCGTTTAATACCCTCCAGCTATACAAACCACCCAGAGCTATACCAACAAAAGATCTGCTTCTATTTATAAACTATTGAGTTTGAAATATGACTTTAAGAGACATTTCTTGTATACTTCTCCAGATTGTGTCACTGTATTGACATTTCTTTCCTTTTCGAATACCCTATACACCTTAATTTTTTTTTTAATTTATAGCCTTTGTCTACAGTAAGCAATGCCCTATATACCTAAGATGACATTGCCCTCGCATCAACATGTTTTAAGATAGCCTCCAAAAGGATTCTCGGTAAACAATTAAGCCGTGCAGTTTTGAAAAACGAAATTTCTTTTTAAAAAGGCCTAAAACTTGTTTGCTCATTGTTTCTTAAGAAAGTTTGGTGAAGGCTATATTCGCCGAATAAATTTAACTAAAAATTATATAAAAGTAGCGGGTACATAAATATTTAGCTAGTATTTCCCAAAAACATTCTTGTTTTAAATACTTTATAACCTTCAACCTCTTATATGGTCTTTAAAGCCTATTTATATAATGCCATCGATTAATTCGCATATCAACAATACCCTCGCAGCAAATGCTCTTTAAATTCCCACTTAGTAAATTCAGCTTGAAACTTAAAACGGCAAAAAGCATTTCGTATCAAAGCCAAACAAAATACTAGAAACTTGGAAACTTCGAGTACCGATACTTGAGCCCCACAAACACATACGCGCACGCATACGGCACATTTAATGATTTAATTAATTTGCAGACCGTGTTGAAGTGCCATCCTTGAAGAATACTTCACCGCTTCAGGGCTACTATACTACAAAAACAAAAAAAAAAAATAAATGGGAAAAATATGAACGTAGCCAACGAGTTAAGAGCAACTGCATGGAAAACAAATGCTTCGGAGAATAAAACAATAAAATAACTGCAATCTATAGGGGGGAAATTGCAGGAAGAGGCAGGCAGCTCAATCATGACTGTAAAACTAATTGTGCAGAAATATTGCTGAATCCAACGAGTTGAGGTACTTGCTGCCGATGCCCACTCCCACGTCAAGCAGTGCAACACAGACGTGGAGGGGGTTCTACCAATGTTTATGGCTCATGAAGTGCAGTGTTATCCCTGCCTATTGGCAGGCAGCAAGAACATAAGAGCAAAATGTGTTCTGAGAGCTATGGATGCTGGGCCATGATTGAAGTGCCTCAAAAAAGTATGCTATACATTTTTGCCGCATCAACAACCGCAATTGGGTTGCAGTTGCCAGTTGTTGTGGTCAGTGGCGTTGGCGCCAGGGGGGGGGGGTTATTAACGTGCGCAACATTCTAAACTAGCTGATGTGGGGGCAAGGGTATGGCATATAATAGTCAAAAAATGCAGCAGATGCGCTACTAAAATTGATTTTAATTGCTTTGGGACATTATAATTGCCAAATGATTGCCGATATCCGTTATAACTGCGCAAAATAATATTTTATTTGATTTATTATTATTTATTTTTTTGTTAACCATAAATTGGAAAAATTTTATTTTTAAGTTTTAAAATTGTGATGCATGCTGGAGCTATGCCAATAAAATTCGTACAGACATTTTGCGGTGCATAAAAGTATGCTACATATTTTTGTCGCATCAACAACCACACTGAGTAGGTTGGTGCAGGAGCAGATGCTCAAACTATTCGAACTAGAGATGGGATCGTGAGTAGAGTCTGGCGAACTGGGAATGTGTAAGAAAGTTTGTGAATATTTAAGTAAAAGATTTCATAGGGAAAACATCGCCAAAAATTTTAAAGATATTTCAAAATTCTCTAGAACAATAAATATTAAAAATCTCTTACTTGATTACAATTTTACGGAAACATTTTAAAAATACATTTGGTTAGTTTGATTTTATTTAAATGTTCTGCTGTGACGTTGAACAGTTCATGGATTACAAAAGATAAAAATCTTTGGACACTAGAAGAATTTTCAGAATTTCCTACGAAGCAGCTGGTTCTATTCTTCGATATACATACAACTTAAGAGTAAAGGTACACAAAGGCGTTACCCTTACACGATAGACCATTACCATTTCTAATGTAAGCGCAGTTTCGAAAATATGTTGGTACTAGTATAAAAATACTCATAAGCAGTTTTCAGAAGGAGTCGTTAATAAGTCAAAATTGCGAAAAACTTAGCTTAGAGACTAACATATTTTAGTACAGAAGCTATATATCTTAGTAAATCTTTATTTTGTTAAATAAATCGCCATTTGAATTAGTGATTCGCTGCTTTCTTTGGATATTAATGCCTGCTACATCTTTGGAGCAATTACAGCATAGTATAGAAAAATTCATGTTTTTATCCGGTTGAAGCGAAAAAATTTGTTATGAATTGTTACATGTTTGCAGTAAAAAATTAATTTTTAGATCAATGTTTTCATCTTAATTTCAAGCAAACATTTCAATTATCAAGGCATAGTTGTTGCAATGGTGTGGATCAGTTTTCAAATAATCTATTACTTAGATAACAAATAGGAAGATATAGTCTATATCGTTACGGTTTTGAGATATTGGCGGATAGGTACCCGAAATTCAGTGTTTTTTATTCAATTACTGACGTTATTTATAGAGTGAAAGCAATTTTGGTGATAAGTCAAGCCAGTTACTTCAGTTAGCATAGTTTAAACTTTCCTGTCAAATCCATTATAAGACTTATTCGCAAGAGTTTAAGTTGTCTCTTTATCGATGTTAATATTTTCGCAAAACCTCTAAAATAATTGCTTAGGTCAATATGGTAAAGTTGCTGTTATATAAGAAAAGTAATTTAAGATAAACTTGTTGGATTGAACTTGCAAATTAAAGGATTGCTAAATAATTCTGAAACTAGGAAGATAGTAAAAAGAAAATGTTTACCCCCTTTTGAATAACTTTAACATAACGTCAAATTTACCAACATACTGCCAGATCTAACCAGAAACAAATGATATTATAGAATCTTAATTTTACACACCAAATTAACCCAAAATTACCTATTGCTTTTCAAAAATAAAGTTGATACCTTTTATTTTGTTAACAAAAAATATTGGAGTACTTATTTTATTTCCAAAATAAATTCTAATAAATTCCTAACGAAAATGCTTTCGGCTTTAAGATATTCAAATACAATAAATACAAATATAAATAATTCGAAAAACACAAAACCCTTTCCAGCTTGTAATTTTAAAAACACATTCTGCTTGAAACAATACCTAAAATACATTTTAAAACGAAGATATTATTTCCAACACCAAATCATGTAGAGGGTATTAATTTTATATATTCATAGAAAGTATTGAAAATCATATCTTGTGTATGTTATTTTATACGCTTTAAGCGCATTTTCATGAATTATATAATGACCTTAAAACAATTGCTACGATTAGAAGAAAATATTTTATTATAAGTCAAAATCATTTCGGAAAACTTGTGTTTTCTTGCAATACCAAATAATATTTTTAAAAGAAAAATTGAGAGGGTTACGATTACAAGTGGAAACTGCCAGAGCAGTTGCGTTTCTTTTGTTGAGTAAAAAATTGAATCAGAAATTAAAAAATTTATTCCAGACGAGACTAGGCTAATTAACACGGTACCCATCTCCTTTACAACCCAGCTTTCGCATACCGTCCCTGGTTCTTACACTTTTTTTGCTTTTGTTGCTTTCGGCTGTTGTGGCTGGGCGTGCTTTTTGTAATTTTCATTTTTCATTTAATTACAATGTAATATTGTGGCAATAACAACAACACAGCGATCCTAGCACAACAACAACACTGGGTCGCATTGCCTTGCGGCACGCTCGAGTGCGTGCCTCAAAATATGCTTTGTAGTTGCATTTAATTGTATTTCACTTGCGCTATTTTGCAGCAATAATTTTGCTCTGGGTGCCTCTGTGTCGCTTGCCATTTAAATTGAGCGGCACCCCAGTTGGTTGATGGCTATATGGAAAATGCTTCACTTAAGCATATTTTTTTTTTAACTTTTTTTGTTTTGGTTTTAACTGGTACGCTGATGGCTGGGTCCTTCCCGACATACTTCCTGCGAAAAGCAACGTTTGAAGTAGGAGCAATAAGGCAAAAAAAAAGGGAAAATCACAGAAAAACGGCTGACTGACCCAAAAACACATTTTATATTTATGTGTCTTTACTTTCACTTGTATACATATATGCCTCAATATATATATATATATAGAGTTATATATATGGGGGGTACATGGAAGTACATACAAACACTTGGTGCTCCACTTGAGCGGGTAAAGTGTGGAGATGCTCCCGTTGCCAACTTGTAGGCAACAGTTGCATTTACTGTATGACTGCATTGTTTCTTGGGGTTTTATTTTTTTCGTATACCCTATACAAGAGTAAAGTCGCTTTTGGGCCCAAGCTGAGCGCATGAGAACAGCAGCGAAAACGATTTCAAAGCGTAGTCTGTATCATGGAATTTATTTTTATTCACACTAACCTAAAACGTTTAATAAAAAGGTTTTTCAAGATATACTGTACTTTTGCTATAACTTTCTTAAGAAAAGCATGACTGTACTTGCAAATCCGGAACGAATTTCATTGAACATTCAATTAACATACTTTACGCCTTACATACTACTGTTCCATCATGGAGCACTATGCGAAACTAAATCAATTTTTAACTAGATGACTATAGTGGAACATAAATTTCCTTATAAATTAATGTTCTCACATCCAAACGAAGTTCGGAATTTGGAGAATATTAAAAAAAAAACACTCTACATTGTAAGTTCGAAATTTTTAAAAGTTTTAGGATTATTAATAAAAAATACTGATAAGTAAAACAAAGACTTAAATTAAGACAGAATGCACTGAAAGATGACCAATTTCACAGCAATTCTTTAAATGGGATTTACATTCTACAACTTAGATTAGCTTTCTCGCACCCAAATTAGGTACGGAGTTTTTAATAGTTTGATTTTAACCTAATTTCGCAAAACAAAACTAATTTTCAACCTAAAAAAAGGAAAAACAAACAAAATTAGTATGTACAATCGAATATATTAATATAAATATAAGAGATAGTCTTAATTTAAGTATAATGTATATTGTAAGTTACTATCGATTTAAGAATTTTAAAAGCTGCAAGATTTTTTTTTTTAAATATAAGACAATCAATATTAGAACCAAAATAAAAAAAATGAACTCAAGGAGGCAGTCATCTTATTGAGATTTAAATTTAAGATAAAAGCAAAATATATTAGGCGCTGTACGTAAGAATCGAAACAGCTTATAAACAATTAACCATTTGAAATGTTGCAAGATTTATTCATGTTAACCCAAAATCACAAAAGATGAAATACCAACTTGTTCAGACCTCCGAGAGGATTATAATTCAATGATAAATAATCTACCAGATCAAATCTGTCCGTCTCTGCCGCCGTTTTCCACAAATCGCAGCTATCTGTGAAAGCCAATGAATAGAGTATGCAATCTGCGACTTTCCAGACCAATCCTTCGCTACTGTTTATTTTTTTCTCGCTGTTTGTTTATAGCGGGATGCAAAAGCATCAGGCAGGATTTCTTTATTTAAGTCAAGCTGCCTTAAGTGTGTGTGCAAGTGCTTCGCTCTCTTTATGAGCATGCGTGTGTGTGTGTGTGTATGAGAATGTGCAAGTGTGTGTGTTTAGCCCATTCAAAACGCAATCAACGCATCCTGCAATTATCTACGTCAGCAACAGCAACGTCATCAGCATCAGCATCACCATCAACTTCATCATCACCACCATCAGCAGCAGCAGCAGCAGCAGCGGCAGCATCTGATGCAACTGATGCATGTGGCATGTAGCGTGCTTGTAGCAAAAGCTAACAACAACTCTTCAGCCAATGCCCCCGGAATATTGCAGTCAGTCTCTTGCGGTTTCGCCATGGCACGTGGGAGCGCTCGAAATGCTCATATGCTCAAGTTGCCACCAACACACACACACACACACTCGCACCCATCCAGGTGAGCATTTATAGGCGCAACGGGAACAAATGCGGCAAACTGTAGCTTGTGGGCACCTCAAGTGCTTACTCCAGTTTATGCATCCTTAATTGCATGGGTGACAAGCATACGTGCTGTTCCCGTGACACTGATTTGGCATTGGCGCGCCTTTTGGCATGGCTTTGCTTAGATTATTGTTTGCCTGACTTGCTTTTGCCTTGAGCAAGGATTGCAGCGCTTTAGTAGCGCAGCTAGGTGAACTCTCTGACACTAGCAAATATTGCCTACTAACCGCAAAACTTAAGATACGCTCCTGCAACCTAAGCCGCATATATACTTGGACTATAGATTATGGCACCGCGTGACCAAGTGTCGACGATTTAATTTACAGATAATAAAGTGCCGTTTTATTTTAAGCAATATTATTGGGTAAACGTTAAGCTCGTGCAAAGGAAGCTGGCCGGGAAACAAGCAGTTCCTTTGCCAGCGTCAAAGGGTTAGATGTTTTGTCAAATTTCTGCTAATACCCTCAGGGGTGCAATTTAATACACACACACACACACACCCTTGGACCACATGCAAACAAATAAAAATCCCGAGTAAAAGAAATTGAAATCTGAGAAAAAAGCAAATCCTGAGCTTGCAACGAATGCCACTCGCTGTCTGGTACTTTGTCAGCAAAAAAAAAAGAATGAAAAAAAACGAACGGCAGAAGTGTGCGCGGGGGCAACGACGTGGAAAGGGGCACAGAAATCTGTCAAAGAAGCAACATGCTGGAAAATCGCTTCAGGCGAAATATAATACATATTACATACCTACAAACAGCAGGAATAAACATGAAAAATACGTTGAGAAAAATAAGAGCAACCGAATGGAACACACAAATTTAAGATGTAGAAATTTTGGATACTCTAAATAAAATCGGGAAATTGTATGAGTAAACTGTAAATTGTAAACCACTTACTACGTCTGAATTGTATAAAATATAGAGCGGGAAGAATATCACGTTTTACTTAATAATTAAGGAACAATAATGGAAAATCTGCGCTGTGAAAGAATTTAAACTCTTGCCTCTAATACTTCTGTCTACTATTATTTGCTTTGTTTTTATTATATAAAAAATCGTTGTTTCCATATTTTATTTATTCCAATTTATCGCGTTTTACTTAAAGTAAGGGAAAAAATTTTAGAATATTTACGTTAGAGTACAAACTTGGAAGCATTGGAGCAGCATATTCAAAGTTAAATGTTCCGAAAAGTGAATGTCAGGGAATGTCAGGAATGGCGAATTCTAAATAATATAATAAATTAATGGTATATATTGTGATTGCAAATTTTGAAAGTACTGCTAATGGGAAAATTGTAAGCTATTGGGTGTATGACTTAAGGTCTGGATCAGAAATAAGCAAAAATAATACGAGCAAATATCACTTTGTATGAGAAAGAAATGCGCACAGAAAGAACGTGAATGAACATGAGCCAATATAGGTACACAAGCGGTGGAAAGACCAGCAGCTGTGAAAATTTTCTCCAATCCAGAAAAATATTTAATCAACAAATTAGCTAGACTTTTGAACAAAGTATTGATATCAAAGTTTATCTCTTAGTTTATACCTTAAACTTTTCCAAAGCTAATACGTAACAAATGTCTTCACAAAACCACAGCATCTGTTGTACATCTTAAAGTGTATTCAAAAAAAGGAGCACAAATTATGTCCTGGCAAATGGCAGACGACAAACCGCACAAACCGAGACGCTGCTGACATTCATCACAATTACTTGTGGCAGGCAGGCTGTAGCTGCTGGGCAGGAGCTAACGGGTTCCATGTACATATATGCGACACAAATATGACTAAGGGTTTCCTGCAGGAGCCACAACAACAACAACAACAACATGAGCATCAACAACAACAACAACATGCAGCGCCAGCAGATTAACGCCCCAGTCCTTTCTTTATCATTTTTTTTTGTTCCTTTATCTTGTGCATTTTTAATGCTTTTGTTTTGCATTTGGCGTAATTAAGAAAACAACTTGATGAATAATTTTCACAAGGGAAAATGCCCTTAATTCCCATTTTCCCCAAACTCGAAGAGTTACTCATATGGTTGCAGCCCAGGGGTGCCCAGGCATAACGAGCCCTAAAATGCGTGAAGCGTCAAATTATGCACAAGTGCAATTATAAGCATTCCTTTGGAGATGCGGTGCATCTATAGAATACCTCACGGTTAAGCTTTAAACTTTTATAATGGCATTGTCACAAGGTGTTTGTTTAAGCCAAATGTAATGTGACTTATTTTGACGGGGAAGGGGTATGAATAGACTTTAAGCAAAATTTGATTATTCTTCACAAATAAAACTAAATTAACTTCCTGCCGTTTGCTTCAAAGTAAAACACATCACGCTCGACTCCACATCTCTATAATTGATGATGAGGCTAAGTTTTTCATGTTTCATAGGATACGTCGAAGGATGACATTTTTGGCACAAAAATAGCAGGATTTTAACGTAATATTTTATATTACGATTCCGACAAAAATAGTCTGATTTAAACCTGCAGGTATTGCAGGGCTTGGAAGGATATCTCGCGTACCAGTAAGCTGAAACTTTCTCTGGACCAGGTCCAAATTCGAACTGTGCCAAAATAATTTACATTGATCATTGCAAAAGCTGTACGAATTTACTTATGCTCCTCCTGAGGTGTGGGGTTGTGATATCAGCGTTATTCGACAGGCACTTCGATCATTAATTAGTCATCTTTCAATATTTAACCAGAAGAACTTAGGAAGCACAAACTAAATACAATCAAAATTCAAGTAATAATGATAACACAGTTCAAATTTAAAAGATAGATCTTGTAATTCTTCGTCTTTTAAGTCCTTATTTACCTGTTTTAAATGAAGTAAAGGCATGCGAACTTAGTGTTCTTCGTCATAAATTTCGTTCCTCGATCACGTTATCTCTGAGACCCATTCAAAAAAAGATGTGGTTGATTACTTCAGACATGGTTACCAACTGAATACATAACGTTGCAGAATCGCTAAAGAGTAGTGTGCCTTCGGCCATTTGCACATGACTAGTTGTCTTTAATGGGTGTCTTAACTTTTACCTTACTATTGCTACAAGATGGGCCACAGTACCATACAAAAACTTAAAAATTTGAGTTTTTTCAAAGAATATTCCCTAGGCGTACAATATCAGAAAAACACCGAAAAAGTACAGTTTCGATACAGGACGATAAATAATTAGAGATGATTGTGCTGTTTTGAGACTACACAAAAGAAATTGCAAGCATTATACTAAATAAAAAAAAAATAAATACGATTTTTATAAGTCGATTGTTTGTTTCAAGTGCTGACGCATCCTGTATATGTTCCCAGCCATGTGCTAACATGTAAAGGACTTCAAGCACATTATACGCAGATAACTTTTTACACATTTTCACAAGTTGGCAATATTGAGTTAAGCCAACGTAGCATAGGTAATGACATTTGATTAGATTCGTTATATTGCAGTCATGGGAAAACCCATACAGGAGAGAGCTTTATATCTTGTTTTGGTCCATTTCATCAGCGCACTTAAATCGAACCAAAGTTTAAAACCTTTACCGATTTGACCACAATATTTGACCACAATGCAGGATTTCAATGATAGCCACACTTAAACTTAATTAACCAGCCATTAATGTACTTACCAAAGGTAACGCCATTAGTTTGTTTTTCCTTATCCTTTTCCTTATCACACTTTTCGCCGCCCAATGGCTCCAATTCTATGCCATCCGTTGTGGCCACTTTGTAATCTCGTTTTGACATGTTGCCACAGCAGAAACCACAACATAACATTTGACCAATTTTGTAAGCTTTTTGTGGTTTAAGTGTAGGTCGTTAAGGGGCCCGCGTGGTTAAGTTAGGGTGTAGGTGTGGGGGCAGCTGTTGTGTATGGAACGCAGCTGGGTTTGGGTAAGTCAAACGCAGGTTCACTCACTTCTCTAGTTGCGCTGCCGAGATATGTTATGTATGTTGGGTCTATGTTTGGGAGGTTTAAGCCAAAAAAGTTACCCTCTAAAGTTTTTTGTTTGTTTGTTGTAGATGTTGCATAAAGACTTAGATATAAAGACTACAAGTCGGTGAGTTTTGCTGATTGTATGAGTTGTTGTTGTTGTTTTGTTTGTTGTTGTTCGTTGATTAAAATTGGTCCAGTTACGGTTTCATATGTTGTTGGTAGACTGCAAAAAAAAAAAAAAACGAGAAGCAAAAATAAAAAAAATTGTTGTTAGAAAACTTTTAATATAAAAATACAAGTGCCAAAAGTACGTAAAACGAGAATGTAAGCCACAATGTGAACGACCTGTCGGCATAGATATGAAAAAATTCCACAGGGATCAGAGGCAAAGCTGATAAGCTGAAGCACTGCTGTGAAAACAAATTTAGATTAGAGTTGAGGTAGAGCTGGATTTACTCCATGACAACAATGTCTGCTTTGGAAATAATGTGGTTTATGCATCTTGTTGGTGCGCTCTCTTAATTTAATAGTTGTTACCAAAAGATAATCTCCCATAAATGTTCTTATGGGGTCTCGTCGTTTAAGAATTTGGCATGATAATATGCCATATATACATACGAAAATTAGTTTTTAAACTCTTTGAACACTTGACTTCAGGTGTTAGAATCAATAAATATTCGTAGTTTCCTAATAGATAATATGAGCTATGACATCGAAATCGTTATATCGTGCTCTGGATATCGAAGTGTGGCTGACGCTATTTTTCTTATATCTATAATGGGAAGAAAGAAGAAAAGTTCGTAATGCTCGAATTGGCAGCATCAAACACTCCATTATATTTTTCATTTACAAAATAAATAAAATACTTATAAAAGATTTATTTTTTTTAACTTTTGGGATTTATTTAATCTGCCATATATGGCTGTCTATAACGTAGTGGCAGCGTATTAGGCTCTCAAAATGCAGTTCGGTGGTTCGATTTCCGGCAACAGTGGTGCTTTTGCCTAGTACTAAAATAGCTAGCAATTTTTTAAAAAAATCTTTATTAATTAAAGAAACCGCCGTGTTCTAGGCACATCTAATAAAAGATTTATCCTCCTGCGCCGCCTGTGGAGCAATGACAGAATAGTTAATAAACATAAAGTAGACTCCGTAAAAATATTTTTTTCATACAATTTTGATTTTAAAAATTATTCTACTACTGCTAGAGAACGCTTTAGGATGTTCTCAGATTCTTTCCTTTGTTTCTTTATTATTTTATTAAAAATGAGCAAATGTTGCGAAAGCTAAAAATATTTTACGTCTCGTCGGTTGACTATATCATGAGCTTTCATAGTAAAAATCTGTGAAAAATCGTGATATTTAAAAATTTCCTTGTATTCTTGTAGTATTCTAAGTTTTGACATGGAAATTTCTTGGCATTCTCGCTACATATATATGGCTTCACTGTAAATCTAGTTAAAAACTAATTTCTGGAAAATTTCTTATAAATTTCGACACGGGAATTTCTTGGCATTCCCGCTACATATATATATATATATCTATATGAGATCCTTGCATAGTTGGCTTCACCGTAAATCTAGTTAAAAAATAAATTTTCTGTAAAATTTCTTATATGCCATTTGCCTCAAAATCATGAAATGTGACACACAAAAGGATTTTAATTACAATAGAAAATGGGATACGGCAGAGGTTATAGTGCACGTTCAAAATAAAAAGTAGTATTTTCGAATCCTAAAGTTGTACGAAGTAGAACACTTTTGGTTGCTAGCTCTGCTGCGGAACCACTTTTAAAACTTATTAAGCCTGCTGACCAAAAACAAAGTGTATACGGCTTCTAACTAGCAAAGTCCAAAAACTTAAGAGTGCCTCAGTCAACAAACCTATTTAGTTTTCCAACTGGGCTGGAATCATCTAGCACAAAGTAAAGATGTTTATTTTAAAGTACTAAAAAGTTCACAGCGAGTGAGTCAACAACTTTGAGAATGGTATCACTGACATGGTTCAGACTCCGGCTGCAGTTACCGACTGGATGTTGCGCTTTTTAGGCAGCAGGCTTACACGTATACACCTACAAAGAAGTTTTTTGTTTATGTCGTGTTGTTGCTGTAGTTGCAGCTGACGTTGGCACTTTGCCGGAATCCTAGCCGGAATGAGTGAAGACTGCTGCCTTGCGCGAGTCCCCTCTCTCACTTGCACGCGCTCTGTTCTTCCTGCTGCTACTATTGTTGAAAGCAAACAAAACAAAACTTTAATAAAAGCACTCACACTTATACACAACCCCAACACTCATGCACACGCATGCGAGGGTGTGTTCAAATGTTATTGGTCAAACATAGTTCCCACTTCAAAGATTGAAAAAGAGTGTAAGGTATTTCAAAGTCAAAACTAAAACATTAGCGCATTATTTGAGTTCTTAACTGATAATCACAAGGTGTAGCTAATCTATCCTATTTTAAGTACCTTGTTTTGAATACACTTTTTCTTGAATTAAGTTGTTTTCATCTCATATCGGTATAAAAAATGAATAAATTTATTCCCCTTAGTTTAGGATCGCTCCAAAGGTGGAGCACTGAGATATTAATAGGTGTTGAAAGAGAAACCGAACGTCGGTATTAATTAAAAAAGCTTTTCTTAGGCAAATAGCAGCTATTAGCTAACTATGCCATCGATAGACAAATGTGCTGCAGTGTGTTATCGAAGCACAGACCTTCCGATTTAGAGGCGATAAAAATGATTTTGTACGTAATTCGCTTACATTAATTTTAAAAAGTTTTATTGAAATAATTAAAAGAAAAGATAATCATATATTACTTGTCAAAAAATAAATTTTTCCAAGAATTTTTCCTAATTGACACTGCGAATAATCTATCAGCCCGCCCTCGCAGTGACTGGTCTCTTAGTGCTACTTGCTTGCCCAGCTCTGTTCTTACTTGCAGAACACTCCAAATGCTTTGTATGCAACAACATGGCGCAAAAAGGAGCAGCTTGCAACAATGACAGTGTCGGCAGTCGGCGACAGTCGTCTAGCAGGACAAAATTGCACTAAACTAAGAAGAAGGAGCAAAAAAAAAATAAATGCAACTGAAAGAAAAATAACATTCAATAGCCTAGAGGCAGCAAAATGCAAATGTTCAGCAAGATGATGCCAGGGGGCAATGCTATTATGGGGGCGCAACAATAATTGAAACCACAAAGCTCACATGCGACAGTGGGCCAAATGGTCAATTTACGACAAGAAGTTTCGAAATGCAAGTATCGATTGCCAACAAAATTGCATTGCAAACAACTGAGGTTTCTAATTTGTGGGTTTCTGGTTATAATTGAACAGCTGTAGAAGCAATATTTTGCTGGTGCAGCAGCAGTGTTCTAGAAAATAAGATATTGGTTTATTGAATGTTTTCAAAATTACTTTTTTGGCCAATATATACTATGATTATTTACAGCTTTAGTTATTTGGCTAGCTGTTTCTATTCGCACATCATCCGGCGAATTTTGAAAATTGTACTCAGTTTTAAAAAACACATGGGAAATAATTAAAACAAAATAAAAAATCTTGATTACTTGAAGAAGAAATGGTATTATGATGGTATTATACGTATATCATTCTTTAGCTTTTCGTGCGGTTGGATACCATTCAAGCTAGCAAGTTGTGCAACAAAAATATTGTCACAACCAATTTTTTTTTTTTTTGACTTATAAGTCGCAACCATTTTAAACACTAGTTAAAATAAGATCACCAAGAAAATGACCCAAAATTGTCTTTTTTAATTTGGTATAATTCATAGATTCCAAAATTGACATTCCGAACTGACTGGAATGCTGCAAATCGTAATATTACAAAAAAAAAAAATGTTATATAGATTTCTCTAACAAGTTGACCTACTAGGATTTAGGCTACCAGAAATCGATAGAATGCCGAAACGAAAACCACTAAAAGTTGGCTTTACTCTTAAGTGATATTTTATTTGTCTACTTAACAGTTGTAATTAAAATTAAAAATAATCATTTTCCGAATTTTAAAAATAAATCATATAGCTAACTCAAAAATTTTCGGCAGTTATAAAAGAACAGAAGAAATTTTTTCTTTGTGTTTTTTGAAAAATCATGATTTTGTTCTGTTGTGTGATAGCACAAGTCGTAATTTTCTTCTTGTTACAAAGGGGAAACACCGATTTCTAAGGTATGACAATCCTCTGTTTTATATTTTTGAATGCCTGCTGTAATATTTAAAGTTTCTGAATCTAGATGAACCCAGCGTTTCATTTCCCAATTTTAAAGAGAAATAAAAAGCCTAACTCAAAAAACTCTGTGGTTGTCGTAAAAAAACAACAGGTTTTTCTTCAAAAATTTTCTGTTTTTCTCTCACGAAGAACAACTCCCGAATTCAAAAATATTACAATTTGTAAATTTTGAAAAAAAAATCTAATTAATGAAACTGAACTAATATTAAATATTTCTAAACTGATAAAATCCATTAATTAAAACAAAATAAAAAATCTTGATTACTTGAAGAAGAAATGTACACCTCGACAACTTAATTTGCTTTAAAATAATGTTTTGTTAGACAACAAGAAAGATATCTAAGGACATAAATATTAACAGCATATTTTGTTTCTTTACTTTTTACTTTTATATACAAAAAGCTTAAGAATTCTCGCTTTTAAAAACTCCCAATTCGGGGATAGCACGAAGACGCACAGACTATAATTGAATAATTATAATAATAATTAAAATTTATGTTTTAGTCCTGCACATATGTAGATTAGTTTGATAATTTTTTTCATGCTTACAATGATAAAAACTATGAGTTTCAATACATAAATAAGTAAAGGGTGATTTTTTGGCAATACTGTTTTTAAAAGCTGACGTAGCTTACAAGTCCTGCATTACAATCAAACAAGTTGAGTTTGGTTATAATTTGATAATGGAGCGATTTACACAGCACTTGCAAATTTTTAAATTTTATTGTCTGTCAAATAATGTCAAATATGAATAAAAAATTATCATGCTTACTTTTGGATACGATTCAAGCTAGCAAGTTGTACAACAAAAATATTGCCACAACCATTTTTTTTTTGACTTATAAGTCGCAACCATTTTAAACACTAGTTGAAATAAGATCACCAAGAAAATGACCCAAAATTGTCTTTTTTAATTTGGTACAATTCATAGATTCCAAAATTGACATTCCGAACTGACTGTGGAATGCTGCATATCGTAATATTAAAGAAAAAAAAAAAATGTTATAAAGATTTCTCTAACAAGTTGACCTACTAGGATTTAGGCTACCAGAAATCGATATAATGCCGAAACGAAAAACCACTAAAAGTTGGCTTTACTCTTAAGTGATATTTTATTTGTCTACTTAACAGTTGTAATTAAATATTTTTATTAGCTAATTCGCCTATTGCGCGCCCACTGTGCTTTAGGGGCGTATACGTGTTGTTATTACTTGATGGCGCCGCATGCAAGCAAAGTATCGAAGAACAGTTCAATGGACGGCCCCAAAATAAATGAAGGTGGAGCAGTTTGTCTAGGACATTACAAAGTTTTGTAGTTGGGCAAATGCATCATTGACTGCAGTACTTAAAATGCCGATTGGTGGTTGCCCCCAAACGTAGATTTAAAAGCAAGCGACTCGAAATGATGCAAGTGCAATTTGTGTGTGCGAGTTGGTTACCAGAAACAAGGTAATATAACACTTGGCATAAACGTTTGTACCCGGGGAATAAGGTAAAATAGCTGCAATAAAAAATGAAAAAAAAAGAAACAAACAACCCAACAAAAGCCAGATGCAACGAGTCTCTATGCCACAAAGTGGCAAGGATTAATGACAAAATGGCGTCATACGTTTTGGTTGCAAGTCATTTGTATGTTTTGCCTGCGTGTTACGTTGCTACGTCCAATGCAAAATAAAACGTAACTTTGTTGCATTTTTGGTAGAGCGGTTCTGGGCCGAAAAGACAATGCGACTGAAAATGGTCAAATTTAAAGTAAACACGCCGAAAATATACACAGCTGTGACATAGTAAGGAGCGGACTTTAGGCAGAAATGGCAAGGGTAAGGCGCAAGGCTCTAGCTTATATAAAAAAAAAATATGTTGCTATCGATTTGTAATACTTTCGCTTACCATTTAATATTTATTTCTATAGTCTTAAAAAAAATCATTTCCCGAATTTTAAAAATATATCATATAGCTAGAGCTTAACAAAGCTAACACATGTCAAATAAAAAAAAAAATTATGCTTACTTTTGCATTAAAGATGTCATTATACGTATATCATTCTTTAGCTTTTCGTGCGGTTGGATACCATTCAAGCTAGCAAGTTGTACAACAAAAATATTGTCACAACCAATTTTTTTTTTTTGACTTATAAGTCGCAACCATTTTAAACACTAGTTGAAATAAGATCACCAAGAAAATGACCCAAAATTGTCTTTTTTAATTTGGTATAATTCATAGATTCCAAAATTGACATTCCGAACTGACTGTAGAATGCTGCAGTTCGTAAAATTAAAAAAAAAAATTTTATATAGATTTCTCTAACAAGTTGACCTACTAGGATTTAGGCTACCAGAAATGCCGAAACGAAAAAACACTAAAAGTTGGCTTTACTCTTAAGTGATATTTTATTTGTCTACCTAACAGTTGTAATTAAAATTAAAAAAATTCATTTTCCGAATTTTAAAAATAAATCATTTAGCTAACTCAAAAATGTTCGGCAGTCATAAAAGAACAGAAGAAATTTTTTCTTTAAAAGTATTTGGAAAAATCATGATTTTGTTCTGTTGTGTGATAGCACAAGTCGTAATTTTCTTCTTGTTACAAAGAGGAACCACCGATTTCTAAGGTATCATAATCCTGTTTTATAGTTTTGAATGCCTGCTGTAATATTTAAAGTTTCTGAACTTATCATAGAATCTAGATGCATCCAGCGTTTGAGCACCATTGCACTATTCACTTCGGCGCTGGTGGTCTTAAAAAAATTTCATTGCACAATTTTAAAGAGAAATAAAAAGCCTAACTCAAAACTCTTTGGTTGTCGTAAAAAAACAACAGGTTTTTCTTCAAAAGTTTTCTGTTTTTCTCTCACGAAGAGCAGCTCCCGAATTCAAACAAATTAGAATTTGTAAATCTTGAAAAAATAATCGAATTAATGAAACTGAACTAATATTAAATATTTCTAAACTGATAAAACCCACATGCGGCCAGCGTTGGGGCGCCACCGCATTATTCGCTGCGGTCCTGGTTGCCGTCCACGTGTAAATGTGTCTGTGCCACAAAGTGTCATTTGTTACGTTATTTCCGGTCTGGCGCGCGTTGGGCCAAAAATAAAACCATGAGCTTGGCCATGTTATTTGGCCAACAAGCCGAAAACAACACACAAAAAAAATGTAAAAACTTGAAACAAATAATTTAACTTTGGACGTCTAGGTTTACATTGGGCTCGCACTGCAGCTTAAAGGATAACTATTGTAGAATATGCAAATTTGGTGAATCGAAAGACAGTTTTTCCAAAAACTTTTACAAAACTCTTGACAGTATTGCATTTAGTTGGTTTGCAGCCAAATAAATCAAGATGTCTGTGCTTAGATTAATTCTATTTTGCAAAAGTCCAAATTGACAGTAAGACCATAAATAAAAGCATTTGAATATAAATGAAAGCAATTCGAATAGCAAATCAATTTATTTATTGCATTTAGCATATTATTAAATTGGGAATATTAGTTACGAACAAATAGCTTTGAGTTAGTCGTGGTCAATGATGTCACTGCCTAGATAACAAATTTTTAGCAGAATGAAATAAAAAAATTATTTAGAGCTTGCAATAAATAGAGAATAATTATGGTTTCTTTGTATGAGTAGAAAATAGGAAAGCTTAGAATCTAGAGATGTTATAGCTAAAACTCAAAAAAGAAAAACATTTCATTGTAAGACTTAAAAATGCAGTCGACAAGTGCGCAAATGAGCGCAAGAGCTACAAATCAGCAAATACGTGTGAGAGATTTTTGCATGTTTGCTTTGTGCATGAGCTGAATGTGTTGGTGCAGAATTTGGGCCCTAAGCACGAGTGCTATATATATTTAAAGTCTGCCCAGCTTTGGTCAGATCCACATTAACAAACAGTCCTTAAAATATGCTTGCTGAAGTTCTATATAGCAGCGAGACAAACGACTTATTTTTAGGCTTACCAGTGGGTGTTGATACAGATAAGACAATAAAATCTTCATAGGCAGATTTTGTTATTATAAAGCAGTTCAAGGCAGACTCAATTAGCTTTAAAAACAACTTAATCCCAGACAATGTGGCCTACCTTAGGAAGGAAAACAGCCTCCCATTAGATAAGAGTTTTTTTGCAGCTTACATTGGGGCCAAATGTTGGAACGATTGGGAATGGATAACATGAACTTACGCACAAATCAAGAAAAATCGGATGATTTATCACCCAAGTAGCTACTTCAAACTTAATTACCAATTGCACAACAAGATAACCGGCAGATATCGTATGTACAGCAATACGAAACCGAAATCCTTTTTTTTAATATCATAATATTTTCGGAGTCTTTTTACATAATGAAACCACTTGACACAATATGTAGAAATCTTTAAACACTTTTAAATACCAAATTTGGTCATAATATCTGAAAATATAAACAATTTAAATCAAACTTTGTTGGAAAGCGCAATTTTCTGTATTAGAGCCATATGATATACTCAACCGATTTTGAATATAATGCAACGCGTTCATACCAAAAAATATTTATGAACCTAATTTTTAACATTTAATTTATAACTTGGAACAATACAATGAATATAATTTAATTAAGTTATTTTCAGCCGATTTTGCCGTTTGTGCTCAAATTTTCTTGGGAACATTAAAAATTGTTAGGGATTTTGTTATTGTAAAAAAACAGACGCAAAAAACTAAACTTTTGAATGTATTCTAAAACAAACTAAAATTAAATAATTGACTTAATTGATAATTGATTTATCTAAAACTTTTTATATTTTCCCTAAAATAAACTTTCACCTCCTAGCATAATAAAACAATTAGGTTGCTTCTGTACTAGGCAGACAGTAAAACGAATATCGACTTCCAAAATCAAGCTAATCATACTTTCAGTAATTGTTGCCGTCTCCGAAATTTTCTTCTGGGTGTTACGGAAAAAAAACTCTTTTTTTTTAATATGGTAGCCGCTCTGAACATCGTTGGAATTAATATTTATACCCTAACTTTTCATACGTCATAAAAGCCGTTGCCTTTCTATGTATTATATATTAAGTGCTATCTCTTGTGTTAATTATTATATGGAATATATATATGTGGGCATTCGCCTGGGGAGAAGCGCGCAGGAAACTGCTGCTCTAGTTAACTTAAATTTTTTCTTGCTTCTCATTAAAGTTTGTTGAAACTATTTCCTTAATGAAAACGAATAACCAAGTTCCATAGATAAAAACTGTCATTCGCATGATAAACTCTATTTGTTATCTGAACTGTCCAAAAGTTGTGTCGACAATTTTATTGAGTTGATTAATCATGTTTTCAGTTTCAGAATAGTTGGCTAAGTTGCAAGACGTATTATGTTTGACAGGTGGGGTCAGGACAGAGTTAGTTACTTTTAGTTGTTGGGCATAAATTATCGGCTCCTATTGACGTCGCTGGTGAAATGGTTTTATTTATTTATTTTTGAACAAGTGAACTTGTCAAGTGGACTCTAAGATAAAAAACAAGAGCTTATGCATATGGTATGTGCCAGGGACATATAGAAGTTGGTCAGGGTCAGGGAGAGTTTTTCTTAAACAATTAAAAGTAGTGAATTGAAAGATATAGTTTTATGCAACTCTCTTCCGATTATCCAAATTGTTATCAGTCTTAACGTTAACTAGTATAAATAACGCAGCGTGAATTTACAAATAGTTTACAAATATTCTGAAACCCTCTGCCTATCCATCTAATAGTTGGAAAGGACAGTTCCATGACGGGATCTGAGCATTTTCAGAAGTCTGCCGAAGATTCCATTTATACGCTTTGAAAAATTTCTGGTTCATAACGTTTTCTACAAATTTAAGAAGACTGTTTATTTAATTTTTCTACTTTATACTTTCTTCTTCAGTATATGTGAAGAGTTACGTAGAAGAATTTCTAAAAATATAACAGCTGCTACGAATGACAGCTCTGAGAATCTCTCTGAGAAGAATATGTGGGATATTCTGGACAAACAAAATATCAAATGCTGAGCTGTGCAGCGCCCCAGCTGAGTCCCCTATTCACCTCCAAATCAGGAAAAGACAATTGACTTAGTTAGAGCATGCTCTCCGAAAGAACCCAAGCAGCATTGTCCAAATGGCACTGGACTGGAACACTCAAGGAAGCAGAAGAACAAAACGACCAAATGCAACTTGGCGACGAACCGTTCTCCAAGAACTAGCACAGATCAGCTCGTCGTAGGACACCGCTAAGCAGACGACACAAAACAAAGTCTAGTGAAAAGCCTTCGTAGCGGCCCTAAGTTCCCAAGTAAAATAATCAAGGCAAAAATCGTATGACATAAAATAAAAATCAGAAAAATGAATTTAGCCTTGAGAAAAAGTGTCAATATTTTACGATGAAAATGCAACAATTGAAAAAAGCTTTTAAGTCCAAACCGAATTAAAATATCAAAATGAAACATTCCAAATTTATGGATAAGCTTTTTTCTAGCTTAGTAGTTTTCTATAAAAATTTTGGGAAAAGCACAGACAGATTATTAATTTCGTAATGGAAAATAGTTCCTTAAGTGAGAATAATCAAAGCTCATAGCACTAATGGACTTTTAAAACTAAGGTAAAAAATTATAGCTTATTTAGGACAAATCTAGTGCCCTAAAAGCTCATACCTTAAAATGCTTTGCAAATTAAAGCCAAATGCGATAGAATATTAGGGATAAAACTGCTTAAGCAACTTAGATGCAACAAGCCGCAAGTAGCATATCGCTTAAATATTTAATACGACATTACGATAAGGGCTCAAAATTTGCTAATTGAATTTTAAAGCCTTAAAAGCTTAAATATACTTAACAAACAAAGAAAAAAAACACACACTCACGATATCAGAGAGCTTTTAGATAATAGCATACAATTTTCTAGTAATTGAAAAACTTTTACACATACAAATTTGAAGGTCAACACGTTGATGCACACACAAACAGGACATTGAGAAGGATGTGTGTGCGTCTATGTGTATGTTGTTGCCTTTGGCGCTCTCAGTTCCCTAGCTTTGAAGCTTCCCACACGAAACATTGATTGGTCTCAATCACATCAGCAAATGTACATAAAAACCTAGTACAAACGACAGCCACAGACCATTTGACAAATCCTTTGCCAGGTGGGCAAGTGTGTGAGAGTGTGTATGTAGCACACACGTACATTGAAGTCACACCAGCAAAAGCCATTAGCTATAGAAACGTGACAGGGTATAAAAAGGCAGGACCTTCGAACTGGTAGGCTGGCGCTTTGCACTGGTCAGGACAGCAAGGCAAAAAACAAAGAAAAAAATACGCAGGTGTCACGTTTTATTTTTAGCACTCGAAAACATGGGAACTACAAATATGTAAGCGCCACAGGATAACACAGGACCGAAGTGAGTTGGAGTTGATTTTGTTTGGCAGCAAAAGGCAACTCCGACACTTGTTCAATTATTAATTTCAACAATCAAAGTAAATTATTTATGGGCTCTCAAACACACACATACACAGTTAGTGCATGCACAACTTTTATGGCTGAAAGTATCTGTGTGTGTGTGTGTTTGGACGAGTATCTGTGTGTAAAAAGTATCTGTGTAAAATTTCAGCCAAAAGCTGTTCTTGCTGTTTATTTGTTTAGCCTTGCGTGCAATTAACAAGCGTAAGGCAAACGTAGTCAACATGACAAGCACATTTGTCAATGCCAAAAAAAATAAACTTGCTGAAAAAATAACAAAAGCAAAAAAAACACCCTTTACAAAACAATTACAACTAAAAGCTGAAGCTTTATTTACCAAATGTATTAGAAAATTGCAGCTAAAAGATTTTCGCGCCAAGTTGTAGACAAACAGCGTTTACTTTATTGTGTTTAGCGCTTGTTTACTTTAAAGGATATGGTCACAGTATAGCAGGATATGCTTTTTTTCATATGTATTTCATGACACTCTTTTTTTGCACTTTCGTTAAACACAGATTTTTTTTTCGTTTTTCACTTAAAGATTTTTTTTTAACTTTAAATAAAACAAGTTTTATACGTTTTCTATTTTTGAAGTTACTTTTTATATACAACTGCACAGCACAAACGCGGAAAAAATGCGTCCATTTAGCAGTAAGGATAAACTCTTTCTGCTCGCAAAACCAACAACTGGCAGCTGATGTAAGACGCTTTGGCGCTCTCAAAAGCTTCTAATGCTCTCTTTTACAAGCTACATAAGGTGCTTTCGCTCTCTTACTCTCTGCCGTATAATATCCTGTGTCAGAATTTTTGCAGTGAAATTCCACGGGAAGCTGCTCTATAGGGTTGGGGCTAAGCATTTGAGAGCGTACGCGTATCTAAAAGAGAGCAAGCGGCGGCGGCGGCGTCTGGCTTTTTGAAGACCACCCTCATCACCACCAAAACACCCCACTGTGAGCAGCATCCTTACTAATATAAACAACGATTTTGTTGTTGAAATATATAGCGCCAGGCTAGATAAACAACAAAGCAAGCTACAAGGGGTGCACATAGAACTTCTATGTTACACGTGGGGGTATATGCGGCAATGATGGTTCTTGGTGGTTTAGCAGTGCGTGTACAGCGCTGCCCATATGTATAGGGTCGAGTCATGTCATGTGCCAACACAGGGCCCGGCAGCGGAATGATTCAACTGGGTGTAAGGAGAAAAATAGTAAAGTAGACTTTCTCTCTCATCAAGAGAAATCCCAAAGAATGTAAATTGCTGAAAAAACTAGTTATTGTCGAACAACTTTCAAATATTCGGATTACTGTAGAGGAGCTCTAAACTTATATTTTCGAAGACTCTTTAACTACCAACTAAGGAATTAATTAAGGAAAGCTACAATTCACTGAACTGAAAAGCAACTACTTCCACTACACTTCTTGCAGTGGGGAGGCATAGCACCTTCTTCTCAATCAGACTCTGCTGGATGCTGTTGAGCAGATTTTGTTACCCATGCTTAAATTGCCACACTCTCGACAGTTTATTGCTTGTGCTCGTGGCTTTACCAAATCTTCCAACACTTTTTAGTAAAGCTAAGCAAGTAGATATTTTTTAAAGAAAAATCAAGTTTAGTTCATGATTAAATCTACGGGGGTAGATACTGCGAGAGAAGATCTCGGTTAAAGCATAAAACGTTAACAGATTCTTATAAGATCTCAACGAATACGTTGACTTGGCTAAATTTTATCATATGCCAAACGACTAGCCAGTCAGAAATGTATTTGGTAAAATGAAAAATATGGATTGATTGCATGGAGTATTATATGGTAATGTTTTTAGAGTTACAAATTATAAGAGAACAATCAATAGAGAAATGCCTACCTATAGGTTGCCCGCCCATTTTTATACATTTATTGGAACAACAATAAGCAGTTGATCTTAAAAGTAATTAAAAAATGGGACAAGGAAAAAATAAAACTAAAGTAATCTGCTACTCTGGATCATTTTACTGCTACGTAACAACTCATATCAAAGATTAGCCAAAGATTAAGATGTAACATAGCCAAGGTGTAAAAATTTAAGGAATATTACAAAACTTGTTTTATTTAGAAAAGGAACCAAAAGGAACCATTGAACAAAAAGAAGATAATGATTTCTAATGGTTGGTGAACGCATGGGAGCTAACTCATCTTAGTCATCTCCATTAACATTGAAGTAGTGACAGATGGAATGGACCGTGTGGAAGTGAAAAAATTATAAAAGTTATAATAAAAAGGACATAAAACACAGAAACATCGAGCAAGGCATAATTAGATCTAGAAAATTACAGGGCTACAGAAATAAATTTATATAGTTACTCTAGAACGTACACTTAAAACAACTTCACTAAGAAGAATAAGGTCGAGTAATGCATTATGTCGAAATAGTATTGCAAAGCATATATTTATTAAGCACAAGCACCCCTCAGGCATTATACACAATATTGCAAATATGGTTATCAAACATAAGGGAATTGTCATAAAGTTTATCAAGGTCTCAATGATGTGGTTACGTTCTATGATAAAGGAGAAATTATTGGTACGGACATAACCTTAAATCGAACAATAGTCATATTTTAATTTAAATTAAATTAAATACTTCAAAAGAAGAATACAAAATCGTAATATGGTTAAATCGGTAAAATTACTTGGCCATTAGATAGAAAAAAAGTTAAACGACTTTTAGGTCTTTCAAATAAAAACACTTCCTTCAGTTACAAGAAGAGAGTACAAGTACATATTCAATCAACCCAACTGTTGCTTACAAAACGGCATAATTTGCAACTATTATTTAATACAATAAATATATGCATTTTGTTTATGAAAATCTATCCGTTAATAGGTATCACAAGAAAATAACATGTAATACTTTGGTAAGGCGCTACGCTAATATTGACTATGCTTTTCTCTTGGGGGCGGCTGACAGAAAGCCTCTAGTAAGCTCTGTCATGTGAACCAATCCTTTTTCAAATTACCCCAACCTAAGGTTAGGGAGTTGAGATAACTCAGAGAGTCCTATCCCCATAACTATAGTGAAGAAAATTTAGGAGTTCAGCGGTAAAATTTGTACGCCTTACGTTAATTTTCACTAACGTTAAAATAAGTTATGTAGAATTTTAAACACCCTATTTATGTACGGATCAATTAGATGGCATTACTTACTTATAAATTTAATGCAAAATTCAAATTATTTTTACTTGTACTTCCAAATTTACTTACTTGTTCCAAATTTAATGCTATATTGCCGTTTGAATGTTCGAAATATTAATATATTTTGAGTAAATCCATCAAACGTTTAAATGTTTCAAAAACATCTATTTTAAATGTATCAAATTCTTTGATTTGACAATTTTGCAATTTTGCTTAAAAAATGCCAGCATAAAGTTAAAGCTATCAAATGTAAAATCTATTTACAATAAGAGCTCCATGTGAGCATCAATAATTAGTATAATGTAGAAAATATAAATAATTTATTGTAAATCAAAGCATAACGTTAACATGAAAAATGGAACATAAAATAAATTAAAAATTGAATACTGAAATAAAATGTAAACATAAAAGACAAAAATAAATACGTACTGGCAAAAAATGTGTGTGACTCGTTGATGCCAAATACTCTATGCACGTTTTAAATCAATCATTTCGTTGCCTTCCATATCCTGATTCTTTGGCGTGTCATCGGGTTCCAGCAATTCACCGTCAAAGCTGCAAGTGCATATATATATATATATAAATTTAAAAAATTTTTCTTTAGTTATGATTGAACTGCACTCACAATAGCTTAAGCTCATCAACAGAACACTCCAGTTCTTCTGCACACTTGATATAGAGCAAACTAAAGTGATCACTTTTTTCCATTGCTATTATTAATGGTCGTTTCCATTTAAATCCTTGCACTTTAAGTTGAAAATGCTTTGGTTTGCGCATTAAACTGTTGTGATCCTGCTCTGGCTTTTTCTCCTGATACAAAATGGTATTGTTTTTAAGCGCACGTCCAGCTGAAGAATACAAAAATTTTATACGATTTGATACTTGTCATAATATTACGAAATTACCAAGTATATGATAGATTTGTAAACCAACATCATGGGGCGTTTCATCTACCATTATAAAGCGCGTATCAAGATTCACTGATATATCTTCGAAAGGCACTTCATTACGTTCAGCAATTTGTTTGAATAAATGCTTAAACTTTTGATGTTTTCTTATATTGTAGATTTGAATTTCTCCCCCCCAGTTTAGGTTAACAACAACTTCAGGATTATCCATATCAAATGCTTCTTTGTTTAATTTTGCAGTCGGTTTTGTTTCTGTTGTTTTCGTTTCTTCGTCAGAGTCTAAATTGATCTGAAAAGATTAATTTAAATGTCTTAATATGTCATAATTATGCTGAATTTTGTTGATAACTTACAAATCCTTCAACACGAGGCTCTACCGCTGAAACTAAATCTATGGAATCTATGACGGTTGCACGCGCAGCAAATTCAGCTACTTCACGGCGCCTTGTTGTCGCTGCTGGCTTGTTTGTAGTTCTGGAATCACGTTTGCGCGCTTGTGCTCTAGAGGTTTGAGGCAGGATTACTTGATGTACATTAGACTCAACTGTTGGGTTACTATTTGCAGCTTTGCCAGCACGCTTACGCGTAAGCGGTGCCGAACTTGTTATAGAAAGTGGCGTATCATTACTGTCTAAGGAATGGCGTTTACCAACCGATGCACGAGTACGTCTGGATACTGGCAGTGCGTCATCTTCCTTTTGTTGCCAGTTCTGCAACATTTGAGAAATTGGTGACAAGGACGCACGCGACGCTTCTGCTTCAATTGATATTGAGGGCGGCGCTACATTTTGAGAAGTTGCTAAAGATTCCTTGGACTTTTTATTCTTTTTGAGTGCTTTGCTATTTGTAGTTTTAGGCTGTTGGACATTCTTAGGCTTGCGTGTGCGTTTACTGGTCTTCTTCTGCAGATCAATAAAATCATACTCATCTTCGGTAGTTGGCGGACTTTCAGCACCTTGGGCTTTAGCAAGAACTGTAAAACAATTTTAATATTTCTTATTATATTTTATAAAAAATAAGTTGAATGCATTGCCAAACAAACGAGAACAACAATTTTACACATATAAACTTATAGGCAAGTGTCAATTTACCTAGATCCTTGAGGTTGCGGAGTGACTTTTTAAATGCGCTACCAGGGTCGCCAGAAGGATTCACATTTAACTTATTTTTGTTTATAGGTGTTTGACACGAAGCTGCAAGAATTATTAAAATAAATTACTTTAGAAGAATTTAGAAAAGTTACAAAAGTAACTATCACTTCGGATTCTGTATACAGATTTTAAAGATAGGCAGTTTCAGGGGCAGTGAAATGGTATTGTTTATCGTTTAGTTAACATTTTAAAACAAACAGCACTTAATTTTAATAGTTACAGGAGTATATATAATTTTCTTGAACTTGAAAATTTTACCGTTTTAGTGTGTGCAGAAAGATCTCTATGAACACCTTTATATAGCACTGGAGGCCCTACAGCTTATATTCACGTTGTCCTTAATAAACAGAATTATTTTAAAATAAATAGCCGTGCTGCTGCGAGCATTCACACCAACGAGCTTCGCTTTTAGAGGTGAGGCCACCACTTGCAGAATTTCCTGCTACTTAACTTTCATTATCTATGTACTTACTTATATCAATTGGCAGCTGTCTGGATGCCTTAAATATGTCGCAATCATCATCCGAATCCTCTAAATCAATATTGTTGTTATTTTTCAATTGCTGCGGCTGCAAATCTGCGAATTTTATATTTGGTAAGCAATAACAAAAATTATCTTAAACAGAGCTTACCCCTCTTTGGTATACTTTGTCGCGAATCAGAAACTGAATCCTCTACAGCTGCATTATCATCGTTAGCAGGCTGTGGCGGCGGCGAGTCTAGGTACGTTAGAGTTAGTGTGCAAAATTCAAAATTGTTTTAAACACAGTTTACCCATATATGGTTTGAATGCCAGCGATGCTTTAAATAAGTCGGTGCTGTCGTCGTCCGACATAATCAAATCCTTGTTCAAACAACCTAAACTATTTTAAGTTAATTTTAATAAGCGCCAAAAAATAAGCCAAATGACGCCACAATTAGATAGTGTTTGGTTGCACTATCGAAAATCGTTATCGCCGCAGTGCCGGATGCGTGCGTGAGTTGACAGCTGTTCTTGGCAGCAGTGTTGTGAAACGCTCATTTATTGCCAAAAGTAATTATCATTTCAATCAAGCAGCAGACACAGCTATTTTCATATTGCGATGAAATGTAATAGAATATATAAATTATTATGTAAAAAACAAGAAATGTAAAATAGCAGTGTGAATTAATATTGATTCGCCATTCTAGTGCAAACAGCTAGAACACTGTGTTTTCTTTGTGTGAATGTTGTGTTGTGATAAAACAAACGGGCTCATTTTTATGCAACAAAAAGTTGTTTCACACTGAACGAACGCTAAACAAATTCAGCATTTTAATCTAATTATAGTAATTAATTAAACAATTGAAGTGGGCTATAAGTATAATGACGTCTACTAGCAATTTGGTAGATGTTGTGCGTCATTATCAGCGCAGCATTGAGCGACATGGCGAGGATGAGACACGCGTAAGTTTTTTCTTGCCTCTGTACCCCCCCCTGCCTGTAGATGTACATATTTTTCTTTGTATTTTTGCTCTGGTTTTTAGGCAAATAATTTGCGTATATGCGAAAAGATTAATATTTTTTTTGCTTAAAGCATGTTTACACTTAATAAATTAAAAGTTGGTGACGCGTTGTGTTTTTTCCACCTTTCGTTTCGCCAGCGACAAATGCGTGTTGTTTGTTGTTGTGCATTGACCTTTTTCTCTCGCAGCAACTAAGTGAATTTGCTGAGCGCAAACATAATATAATGCACATTGCCTAAAGAGAAATAGCGCCAATGAGAGAGAGAAAGTGTGTATGTGTGTGTGTGTAAAACACCTGCCGCTAAGCCTAATCCCTTGCCGGTTAGCCAGTCTGTATTTTCCCAGCCTACAAGTTTTTCCTAATAATTTTTGTTGGGCTATTTTGCTAGCTGATACACTGCATAACAAAGCTGTTTAATCTGCCCATCAAATTCGAGCATCTGCAAGAAACCGGCATTGGCAAGACCGTAAATGCGCTACGTAAATGTAATGGTGAAGTTGGTATTGCCGCAAAAACTCTAGTCACAAAATGGAAGGCTATGGTTGCTGCTGAGGGTGAGGAACCCCAAGAATTGCCTAAACCTGCTGTACCTGCAAATAGATCAAATGGCAGACGTTCCAGCGACGAAGAGCAGGATCAGGAAAACAAGGGTAGCAATTCATCAAGCGGTGAAGAAGTGCATATTAAACACAAATCCCGGCATGATGAGCGCAGCAGCGATAAAAGCTCACAAAAAAATCGCAGCAGTAGTAGTCAGAATAATCATCACTCCACAAATAATCATCACTCCTCAAATAATCACGCATATAAAACTCACTCCAAAACAGCATCGGATGCTGATGGGCAACATAAAAGCAGTAAGCATGATAAAAGCAAGTATAGTGAGAAACATCAGGAGCAACGCAAGGAGTCGTCTAAAAGTAATGGCATTAAGGAAACCTCAACACATAAATCTAATAGCCAAGATGCGAAAAGTAGTAATAGCAAGCATCGACATCGCAGCCGAGAAACTGGCGCGACAAGTTCCAGCAAAATAGAAACAGCTAAAAAAGATTCCAGCAAAACGCACGGCAGCTCCACCACACATGACAAGAGTAAAGAGGTAAAAATTGCCGTAAAAGACTCTTTGACGCAAATGATTTAAAATATCTTTTATTTCAGACTAAAACCCACAGTGAACATAAGTCACATAAAGATCAAACTGACAAACATAAGTCTTCGGCCAGCTCCAAGGCCACCAAGCGTATACGCAGCCGAGAGCGTAGTAATGAGGATGTAACCAAGCCTAAATTACCAAAAACGCAAACAAAGTCGGATGCACATAGTAATGAAGATGCCGCAGATGAATTTGATTCCACTATGGGCGCAAACTTTGATGATGTGCTGGGCATGCTTAATATACCAATGAGCAGCAAAAAAAGTAGCGGCAAACCTAGAACTCCTATTAAAGCAACAGTTTCCACTGCTAACACAATGAAACACAAAATTGTATCACCGGAAGCAGAGACACGTAGTAGCAGCAAAGCTGTTACGACAAGGGTAAGTTTTTCAATGAACTTGAAGGACACATAAAACTGCCCCATTCATAAAGAATTTGAGACCAGCTCACTTTTTACATTTTATGAATTAGCTTATGTTGGCTTATGCTTTTTTTTTAGAAACCAGAGCTGCTGGCGCCCACAGCCAAGTTGGAGCCACTAGATCCTAGCATTGCGTTGGAGCTACCAACTATATCAAACAACTATAAGCCAATGCCCTTGAATCAGACGGTTATGGATGTTGTATTCAATCAAACCGGTGGCAATAACTCATATAGGCCTGCCCCATCACGTCATTTTAATGAATCTGCCGCTTTGGCTGCAGGCATTTCTTCCAAAACAATGCGGTTGGTTTATCTCCGTTATTAATGACAATCGCATTTAAATGATAAGAAATGTATTTGCAGTACCAAGATTTACTCAGGTGTTAAGACTGGACAAATACTACAAGTACCATCACTATTTGACCTCTGCACACGCGTGCTCCAAAAGAATATCGATGGTAAGTTGAAGTTGACTTTTAGAAGATTGGAAACTTGTGAATTATTTTTTTTAATCTTTTGTCAGCGCTTGAATACACTGGCGGGGTGCCCTTTGAAGTGCTGCGTCCCGTGTTGGAACGCGCCACACCACAGCAGTTGCTCAATTTTGAGGAATATAATCCTTATTTAATGGACGACAGCGAGGTGCTGTGGCAACAGCATGTACAGCGACACTGCCGCAGTCAAAAACGTGAGGAGATGGAAACGTGGCGTGAAATGTTTTTGGTAAGCGTATTCTTAAATATATTAAAACAGTTACGTTGGAGGAAAAGAAACAAGATTCTATGAATCATTTTAAGAAGAAAGTTTTGTTTTAAGTAAAAACGATACTTAGAAACATATAATATGCTCACTCAAATAGTGATCTCCTTAGTCCAAATTTTTCTAAAATCACTTCTCGTGCAGTTGGTCAAATACGATTGAAAGTAAAATTAAGTGCCAGTTGCAGCGACTTGACGTTTTGATTATTATTGAAACATTTGGTTTGGTTTGATAAACAAGCATGTGACTGTTGCTTGTTTGCTTTGTTTTTATTTCAAATGAACATAAAATTTAGGCTGTAAATTAATTCAAAAATACACTTAATAAGATTTTATTTCGTTTGATTAATTTTATGACTTAATTTGGATAAAATAACATAGAGTTTCTTAATTCATTCTTAGAGATGCTTAATAAAATCAAATCGTTTTACAGCAAAAGCAAACGATGCAGCATAAATAGTAAATATTTACAAAATGTAACTTTGTACAATGTATTTCATCAAAGATCATAGATCATGGATTCACTAAATAAAATGAAATAAGGGTTAAATAGTCTATAAAAATAAATGTCTTCTGAGATCCAGTAATGAAGTGAACACCTGTCTCTTTAAAAATTTTGCAAAACTGCCACTCGAACAATTTTTGTAATGAGATGGGGAGAGCTGTACGTAGTTTTGAACGAACCTTTTAACATGCATATTTTGAAGTAAAGACTATACAATTCCGATCATTCAGGCTCACATTTTTTTTTTTAATTGAAGGTTTTATAACTAAAAACTTTGAGCAAAAGAAACAAGGAGATTTTTTACTAAATGAGAATTCAAGCATTAAATAGAAAACAGTGCGTTGAGTTTTTTCAATTTTCAAACATTTTGCGTACGAAATCATTTTCTTAATTTCTTCATAATGTCATAACGTTTGCCCACAGCGCTGTCAAGAAGAAAAGGAACGCAAACTGTCCATACTAGCCGAAAGCATTAAAGCATCACAAAAAATAAGTGAAGCGCCTGTGCGTAAAACTCAGATGGCATTTGTCGATTCGATGGTAAAGCCGCCACGCGGTGTTCAACGTAAACAGGAACAATATGGCACCAAGAGTAAACTCATAGCCACGCCAGCTGCACGTGTGGCAGCACTCTCCAGTTTGACCCCCAATGCGGCCAAAGTTGGAGATGCGCGCTTGCGTGTGGCGGCTTCAGGGCGGGATACTGCACAAGCAGGTAACTATTTGTTAACTAAATTTTGTTTATTTCAACAATATTAAATAATTGATTTTCAACAGTTGGTGCCCCAGCACGACCCAAGAAAGCGCCATTAATGTTGAAAACTTTACAATTTATACGAGGACGTCATAAGCGATAATTTGTACATATTGTTAGCAGAAATTTAAAAGATTATGCACGAAAACCTTTGAGAATTATACCTATGTACTCGCATGTTTTGTTTTTTGAACGTTATACATCATAAATAAAATCCATTTATTTATTACACAAAGTGCATAGCTGTACTGAAACTAGAGCAACACTTGTAATTTATGTTTACAATTATAAAATTTAAAATATTTGCGATTAATTATTTAAGTGAAATTGTGTTTTTATAACTATGTTCTGTGTAGGTGTATATGCCAGGGGCTGTGCGTATTATGTGAAATATCAATTGTATATAGTACATAGGTATAAAACGCATTATATGCAAATTTTGTTGCATAAAGCGGTGTTTTTTGGGCAAAATTTGTAAAATAACTAATTTATTCCACAGCTTATTTCCGCAACTAGTTAACCTAGCAATATCAGTAAATCTCTTAAAACAAAAAAATCAATTACTTTATTAAATTATTGTACATACTTTGTCTAGCAATGCTAATTTCTTGCGATAAAGTATTATCCTAAAAAAAAACAAATGAAAAAAAGCCAAACAAGTTGCTCCACATAGTAGTAACAGTTATATTATACACAAACTTATTACAAATAAATTATTTATAAACAAAAACGATAATTTAGTTTGTAATCTCTCACAGAAATGCCAGCTACTAAGTGCCTATGCCATAGAGCATTGTACTGCGTCCATAGAATACATCAACCAAACGCTGACAGTTACTTTGCATTGCCGAAAGACAATTCGTTGTGGCTGTTGATGATGATGATGATGATGAGGTGGTTGAGTTGCTGCTGTCGCTGCAAACACATAAACAATTAATAACAATTTTGGAGCTGCAAATTTAGTTAGTAGCCCACCTCATAGGCGTTAGTTTTTTGGTATCCCACAAGCGCAACGTGCCATCGTTGCATGTTGTGGCCAATTGCTGGTTATATGCGCTCCATGCTAAGCTGCTTACAGCGGCACTATGATCCTTAAGTTCACTTAGCTGTGTACAAGCAGCTAAATCAAAAATGCGCACCTTAGTTTCTTCGCCACCGCAAGCTAACATTTTGCCATCAGGACTAAAAGCCAAAGTGGTTACAGCCTGTCGACAATCGGTGAAAACTCGCATCAGCTTGCCGCTGGTTGTGCACCAAAGACGCACAGAGTGATCGGCTGAACCAGTAGCTAAATAGTTACCATTCGGATGGAATGCAATGCACTAGGAATATCAAAAGAGTTGTATGTGTGCGCGCTAGCAAATTCGATATGCATTTCTCACCTCAACATCTTGCGTATGTCCCGCGTATACAATCAAGGCATAATCGCGTTCCAATGACCACAAGCGCGCCGTCAAGTCTTTTGATCCTGTCGCAACATACTGACCTACTGGACTCTCAGCCATGCACCATATGGGATAATTGTGACTGCGATAAGTTGCCGCACAATGCAAGTTATGCGCACGCCAACAACGCATAGTGCAGTCCTTTGAGACACTATAAAATAAAGGATAATGTTCCGAGAAGCGCACATCGGTAACACCACCGGTGTGGCCACGCAGCGTTAGGCCGCCAAATTCGTTGCTGTAAGCGTCGTTAACCACCAAGTCAATATAGTTGAAAATTTGTTGTTTCAAATATGTGTGTTTTTACTTACAAGGAGTTTCCAGAATACTTGCTACGCGTTGCTTTGTGACGTTCCCGCCTTTGTTCATCGTTGTATTTGCTCTCATCCTCATCACTATCCGTCTCGGATTCTTCACAATTGTTGATTTCCCACTTACAAGTTGCTTCCGAATGCCGCCTATAAAAGTTTTTGCCTCTACAATTTTGCTGATTCAATTGCCAGATGCGCACTACCGAATCATCAAAGCCTGCCAGCATGTGACATTCATTTTCATCAATATGCGCTGATGTGAGTCCACCAGTTCTTTCGGTTACTGCATAAAATCGCGGCAAGTCCGTATGAGACTTGAGTATTTGTGTTGTAGTTAGGCGTAGTTCTTGCAGGTCTCTATCTATGTTTAAGGAAGCTGTTGGCTTTCCTTTGTTAGAATTATTGGTTTCTTTGCTATCTGGTGGTTCAGTCTTAATATGTGCCTCCAGTTTAATTGTTGATTCCTCGGCAGGTCGTTTTTTGCTCTGTTTGTCGCTGGACTTGCTGGATTTGTGTTCACTGCGGGCATTGCTTGTTGTGTTGGTACTAGTTGTAGCAGCGCTGCTGCAAATGCTGCTATTAAAGTTATCCATTTCACAGTCATCATCGGCATCAAGTTCATCTGTCATGCCTAAAAGCAAATGATCTTCAGTGAACTGACGCTGCTCATTGTCCACAATGCGCACGTGCAGCCAGGTATAGATGAGATTCATAATTAAAACATGACCACGACGCTCTAGATAAGCACACATTTTATCCACAACCTGTGTTGTTGTGTGCACCTCATATTTGGATGAGCGAAAGTGCGCAACGGTGGCATCGGCTTCTGCTGTTTCTAGCTTTGTGCAGCCTGACAAAATTTGTACTAATTTCATAAAATAATCCAATTCCACATCACCGCTGTCCTGTGCCTCACGTGCAAAGCGTATATGACAGACAGTGTCCAGCTGCGCATCGTTGGTAACAGAGCAGCCATTAATTTTGGTTGGCAAAGGTGCATCATATAAATCCACAGGCGCAACCAAATGTGCATATTTTTTAAGAAAATCTACCGCACCCTTGGGCTCACGTGCCTTCAACAGCTCCAGGTACAAATGGCACAACATGGGCGCATAAAAGCGCCTCATTTCAGTGCGTAAACCGTCAGTTTGCGCTTCTACAAATTGTGTAAAACGTCCAAATTGTTGATCAACCATTTGCTGGTTATTTGTTATGATTTGCATATTGGAGTAGGTAAAACTATTGTCTGCATGTAAATCCGTCTCCAACATTTTATGCACAGCAAATTGACTTTTATTTTGCAATAAAACAAAATCCGATTTACGAAATTTTTCACTTCCCTGTAAGTAGCGTGGTTTTAAATGCACATATTTATGCAGCTAAGCACTAAAATTCTTACCAAATAGTTTTTTTGCTTAAGCAAATATCCTACTGCACAACGCAACAAATCACTTTTCGAAGTTTTTCGTGTGACAGATTTGGTGTTGCCGGTGCTGCTGCTGCTGGTTGTTGTGGCGGCGCTGTAAACTGGCGATGCTGCATGATTGTTATTATTATTGTTCATAATTCCGTTGGCACACTAGCTGATAAAAAAAAATGGAAATCAAGTGCGGTTTGCAACCGTATCCTGACCTCGTCCTTCAGTTTAATTAATTTGCAGCAATAAATTCTCACTTGACTAGTGTTGTATAATGTCATTTAGTAACAGTACGGACAGCGCGATAGCAATGTAGTGCATTGCTTATCGATAACTTGCAGCGCCAGCTGTTGTTGTGACAGCTGTTCGAAAGTGAGAGTCAATTGTTATGTTGTCGTTAGCCAAATTGCTCAGCCGCTCGCGTATAGGCAGTTTTTTTAGTTTTTCACTCATTATTACTATCGTGTCGCTTGTACAAGTACTAGACCTTTACCGCGTTTCTGCTTTATCATAAAATTTAAAACATGTCTAGTACCACAAAGTTTGTTAGCGAATTCTGTGATATCATTGATTCCTATGGCGGTCGTGATAAGGTACGCAATAACTTCAAATTGTTTACATTTTATAGACAAAGTGCATGTTTTACGCTATTATCTAAAATTGCAGCGTGGCATTCAAACAAGTTTTTTTTTTAATTTTTCGGATTTTGTGGTTTTTAGTGGGCCTGTCGCAGCAACAGGTTTTGAACTTTGTTTTAACCTACATACACTGACATTGAATCTGAAAAACAACGACCCTAAATCAAAGTCGGAAGCAATTTTTGTGAAACCTTGTCTTACTTGTTTCATACATTGGCCAGCAACAAGCTTTAGCATACATTATCTACAAATTTTACAAATGATTAATAATATACAGCATTATAAAGATCAGTTTCGATAATGCCGCAAGACGTTGTGGATCGCAAAAATTTTACTCGCCATCAGATTAAAAAGATTATACGCTATGAAAGAAAGGTTTGGTGCTACCTATTTGTAGACTTATAGTAAACTTGATTACATAGATTGATGCAGACCTTTTCGACAAACGGGTTAAATTCGCATAAATCTTATCCAGTAAGGAATGCAAATTGTATTCCACGTGCTGTGCAAAACGCTCTAAGTCCAACCGGAATTTTAGTACTAATAAAACTTGATTATGCTGGGAAGTGCAGCATGCTGTGCTTTAACTTTTAAAAAACATTTTAAGTATTTTAAACATTCTAAAATGTACGCAGTGTATTATGTGGGCCGCTTCGGTATAACAAATTAGCATTTATGCAAATATTTGCATATAGACCTCATTATGAATTCATACAACCCCTCATTTGGGTACCTAAGAATTTATAAACTGTACAGTATATTACAATGAGTATATTAAGTTTGTGCCGTAAATATATGTGAGACACCCAAAAGAAAACGTCGCAGACACTCTAAAGTTATATAAAGTATGATCAGGGTGACTAGAGAAGTTAATGTCCGTCTGCACGAATATCTAGATCTCAGGGTTGGTAAGCCTGGAATACATTCTAAATAAATATCTTTAATCGCTTCCTACAGCAAATTTTTAATTTGCTTCAAATTGCAGATTTTCGGATCCCAACTCACACTAACGATTTTGTAGATTAAACAATATTCGAAAAAGAATTCATTCTCTCTTTAGATTTCTTATCTTTAGATAGCGGCAAATTTTTGAAATTTTTATGTACATCGTCTAATATTTTGTATTGAATAGTGCGATTTATCTTTGTCGAAAATGAAGTCAAACCGAACAAAGCATAAAATTCGGTTAGCTTACTCAAAGGGCTTAAAAATTTTTTTGACTATATTCACAGTAGTATGCAACACGCATTATATAGTCGGTGATCGTATCCTAATTCTGATCTTGTTCTTGTTTGCAATTATAAGAAATGTTCTTTTTATTGCGATCACATAACTCAAAGTCAATTCTTTTTTGCGCAGTTTTAATAAGAATAATAATAAGAAGTTACTTGTTATCGACTCTGAAAGAGAGCTTGTATCTAACAATTACATTTTTAACAGCTACTGAGGGTTTAGAATACGGTAAGAGTTAGGCAAAAAATAGTTTCCAAATGAAGCCGCGTTTTCGCCGTAAGTTTTTTTACTCAGGATTTTTGAAAATAAATTTTCGATATAATTATGTGTTAACTTTAAATAATTCTGAAGTCTGGTTGTTACGTAATATATTTTAGCGGTAGCCTTTGTACCTTCAATTATTGAATATGTAAATTTCAAGTTGTTTATATAATAAATAAAACAGTAATACTTCAACGCATTAGCGTCGTTAGTTTAACGAATGCACAACTTTCAGGCCTTAAAATTAAGAACTCTCAATAACCTTTGCGTGCTTTTCGTAGTCATGTCAGCTATAGATTTAGTAGCTTCGACTTTTTTATTGAAAAACACGCCCCAAAATGTTTGGTTCTCGTGACGAGAACCCCACATAAAATAAAATAAATAATAGAAGTACCAGCTGTTAGTTAGTTATAGGTAAATATAGACAAAATAAACCTGAAACACGACCCATAGCAAAAATGTTCATAGTTTGCACGAAAGTGCAGAAGAAGCTAACTGAAAAAATGTGACACTGACGAGCTGGTGTCCGGCAGAAGAATAGCTTTTACCATTTGGCCGATTGCCGATCTTGTAAAAACAAGAGTTATAAAATTGGATTTTTATAACTTAAACTATATAAACTTCCGTTGTACTTGCCTGATATTGAAGGTCTGTCAAGCTTCAAATTCTAATAATAAACTGTTTGGCTATAAACCATAAAAGCGGAACGGAAAAAGATATCGATATGTGGGGCCAAAGTTAAACGACCTTGGGAAAACGCGCATCAGAGTTTTCGAGATTTAGATGTTCATATAGTCGGGCACCATGCCTGTAGCTCAATCGTTACCCGAGATCGTAATAAGCATTTTGGTATGAACGACTTGAGGTCAGATATATTTCCTTCTTTCCGTTGCATACATTGCACAAATCTGGTACACACTTTGTACCCTACCAGTTACAGGGTATAAAAAGCATTTAAAAAGTATTTATTTTATTTGTGGTATCTTTTTATCGCAGATAACTTTTTATCTTCTCACAAATTCATTTTATAAATGGCAGTGCAAACAAGAAAAAGTAAAGGAAACTTAATCGCTATGTGCATAACGTTGTTACGAGAGTCAATAAATTGGCTTCTCTATATGTAGAATTTGTGTAATACGACCCATATAAGCAGTAAGTTAGGTAGCTTTCTAGCTTTGCACTGCATAAAACTCGTGTGGTATACTGAATCGATAAACACATTTTAACGAATAAAATATCGAGTGTTGGTAAAAATTTCGAAGCACCACGACGTAGACATTTATAACTTTTTTAAACAAAAATTTGAAAATTTTTGGTAGAAATAGGTTTTGTGTGCGATTTTTATTGTTTTGGGGAGATTTGCACCACGACCTTTATCGTAAACCAGATATTTTTCTGCATGATTTGGCTTTTGGTTGAAAGGATGCTCACTTGTACCACAGCAACTTCTTTTGTTGCTGCGGAAACGCCGAGCAGATACATCTGCCCTGAAGTGCTTAGGAAAACCTAGGCATATCTAGGCCCAAAGTCATTTCGAGGAAAAACAGTTGGCTGGTTATTCCGTAATTCCCTTGCTTGTTTGTAATTGAATATATATCGTTTTCCATCTGCTGTGGAATAAATCAACTTACAAATTCATCGATTATAAAAGTAGGCTTTGATTTAAAAAAAAAAAACTGCGCCCTAGTGTACTTCATAAAATTTAGTCAAACCTACACGTTCGACTTGGCAAACAACGTAGAATAAAAAATAAATATATATATAAATTGTTAAAAATTTTCGATTTTTACTCAAAATAAAAATGCCGCGAGTTTTAGCCAATAAGGCTTCATTTCTTCAGATCTATCTGAAGGAGCATCGTGAGCTGACCAAACACCAGCGCGAGTACAAAAAGGTGCTCACCGAAAAGTTATGTAATCGCAAGGATGTCATAATAGAAAAAAGTCGCGAAAATGCTATTGATACACTCGAGCAGGAGAAGGATGAGCTGCGTGCTAAAATTTGGGTAGCCAATGGTAAAATCCATTTGGATGAAAATACACGACTTTTAAAACAAATCAAATGCCATGTCGAGTGCTATGAGGATTTGACTAAAGAAATAGGTATACTCAAGAAAAACATAACCTATGTGGATCGTGAAATAAGCCGTGTAAGCAAGCGCAACTATAATCTAAAGCGTCGCATTATACCAGAACAGCAGCATCAGGCGCATGTGCAAAAGCAAGAAAAGGAGGTGAGTTTACTGGAAAATGCACGAGAAGTGAGCATACATCAGGAGTGCTGGCTTACGGAGTCAAATGCAGCGTTACGTAAAGAAATTCAATGCTTACTCAAGCAACGTGGATTCTTTAATAAATCCTACTTGGCAATGATCGAAAAGCTGAATGTCGATAAAAAGTATTTAATGGATACCATAGAGTATGTTATAAGCACTTTCGAGAGTTGTATTGAGGTATATGAAAGAACCACCAATTTGCAAAAGCATAGCGAGAAGGATCGTGAAATGCGCAAAAACGAAATGGAGATTATTATGCGTAAACTGTCGGCTGATGCCCATAACAGAGCCTTTCTTGAGTGCAAGGGTAAGGTGCGCGTGCTGTCGGAACTACAACCGAAGGAGTATAAACGTCGCGAAAAATTACACGACAGTCTTAGTGCAAAGATAGAACTTTACAGATCCGTACTGCTAAAGATATTCAACTACACCAATTCCACCACTGTGGAAGAGGTTATTGAAAAGTTTCAGTACAAAGAGTCTTTGTACTACTCCCTATTCAAATATGCAAACGAATTGAGCTATCATATTACATTGATCAATCATTCTGTGCAACGTCTTTTCGAGGATATTGCGTCGCTTAAGGAAATGAATGCTTCAACAATTGAGCAGCAATTGGAGACTATAGAAAAGCTTGAACAAGAGTTAGCCGATAAGCAAATGGCTAACAAACAGTTAGAGGATGTGATTTACAAAAATGATACGGTGCTAAATACTTTGCTGCACGGCATTGAGACACTATGCGAAATGGCCATGATCAATACAGAACCATTGTCGAAATTGTTGGGCGATCATACTCATATAAATATTGTTAATATACGTCGATTTCTTAAATTGCTCGAGGAACGCATGCATGAAATAGTTGCATGCGTTTACGTTACTGAACGCTTGGATCCGTATCGTACACATTTCACCGTTAAAGGACTCGAAAAGAATTTCGAACCCATTACAGATATTAATGATATTGTTTTGACACAACAGTGTCCGGAGTGTGCCGAGAGTGAGGCCCTTCATGGAGATGACCGTGGTGAACTGATATCGATACTGGATCAGCTACAGATAAAGACAAAGATTGCTGACAAGGTCACACAACCGGATATGCAATATCGTCTGCATAGTCTTAGTCAATGCCGTTTGCCTAGATCTCGCATGCTGACAGGACAGCGTCACACTTAAAAACAAATATATATATATATTTTGAAATTTGAATAAATTTAAGACATAACAGAATTTTTATATTTTATTTTAATAATATGCAGATGAACTTTAATTTGTGTTTGGTATCGCTGGTGATTCGTTAAGTAGTGCGGCAATTCTGTTTCTGCGCTTGAGTTTTGAAATTGAAGTATTTTACAGCACTGAATTTTGATTTGATTATCGAATTTGAAATAATTTGCAAATTAAGTTTTCTCGACAGTAATAACTAATTGTCAGTTTAAAATCAAGAAAATTAAAAAAAATGATTATATTTAATATTTGCAGGTAATGAAAGCGCTATGTTATAGCGCCAAATTGGTCGCTGGTTATCATGCGAAAAAGAATCCTGAACTGGCCAAGCGTTATGCAATTGCAAGTTCCAAAATATCCGGTGCACGCGCCACACTACGACTTATCGATGACATACCAATGATACAATATGCACTACAATATGGCTTGGGTGAAGATGAATCAGATCGCGTCATGGCTGTCTTAGGCGTTACATCGAATATCGTGGATCTACTTTATTATCCTATTGAAAAAATTTGTTGGCTTACTGAGCATAATATTGTAAAACTAAAAAATGCCGACAAATGGGATAATGCAAACTCAATATTTTGGGTGCTCTCTGTGTATCTGAATTTAATGCGGTGAGTGTTTAAGATTGTAACAACAAAATTTAAGCGATACTAATTTTTTTTTTTGATTTTACAGCACCATAAGGCATTTCTCACTCAATCAGGATAAACTTAATAAGAGTCATAAATTAAGCAAGTATGTTTTTAAAAAAAAAAATTGAAACAAGTTTTGTAAATGTTATGCTTTTGCTTGCAGTCCCTCCAGCATTGACTGGAGAGTAGTCGAAAAACATCGTCTGGAAATGTTATCAGTTGTACGTCTAACTCTGGACTTTGTGCATGCTGTTAGTACACTACCCAAGGGTTACCTCTGGGGTGGCAAACTCTCGACATTCCAAGTAGGCGCCATTGGCACTATATCAGCTGGTTTGGGCATTTATCAATTGTTTGCCAAAAGAAGACTGAACTAGCCAAGCTGCATATACAAAATAATGATATATTTTGGCGGGTCTTTAATAAACTTAAGTATTTTGTACGTAAAACAATTGTATTGCAGGCTACAACAAGTACCAATTGGCTGCATTCTATTTGCAATTATCATGTACAGCATAACTACTAAGCTAGTCGTTGTTTTTTCTAAAATTTTCTAAATTATGTAAAACTTTTTTGTACCTTATAAGCTTAAACTTAAATGTAAGTTAACGAAAGTGCACATAATTTTATAAATAATAAATGTAAAAGAGCATATAGTATTTCAAAACTTGTAATCTTTTTAACAAGCTTAATTAAAGTAAGTAAACAGCTGTGCTTTTTTGGTCTGTGTCCTTTATTAATATTTCTGTTTTGTTACTTTTTTGATATATAATACATAGTTTTATTTTTGTCATAAGTTTTGCATACTCAGCATATTGAACTTAATGTACAGGCTCATATATTGTCGTTTTTTTAGGGTTTCCGTTTTTGCTTTTAATCATTTTTGTTTTATGTGTATATAAATTTAAGTTTTATGCATAATTCTTTTCATTTTTTCTTTTATACGATTTGTCAATGTAGCAGTCATGTGTATTATATTTATGTATGTGTTCTTTTTTATATTATGTATTTTATGCATATTTAAAACCTTTGTCCTAGTTCATGAGAATACATATTATTCGTAGTTTTTGCATAAACCTCGTCTATGTATGACATTGCTTTGTTGCCGTTTATTTTTGGGCATGCACGTTTCTTGTAAACTTGAAAAAAAAATTCACTAAAGCTTTCGTTTTGAAAACTAAGCAAGTTTACAAGAATTTTTAAAAACTGCGTTTTAGTTTATTGCACATTTTGTAAGCTGCGTTTTAAAAATAACATTTTGTCTATTTTTGGCTTGTAAATATGTTTTAACAATTGTTAAAATTTAAATTTCGTTTACTGTTCATTAAGTTAGGCTTCTTTGGAAGCTTCTGTGTATATTCTATGTAGCAAGTTTATTTTCCTGTATTTTTTATATAAAAAAAATTATGTAAGTACTCCATACAGCTGACACTCTCAATTAAGCAGTTTTTCCAAATGGAACTCCTAAGCTCAAAATGCATATAAAAGTTTACTAACTTTATGCAACTGTGAGGCTAAATTTGGACTATAAAATATATTGTTTAATAGAAAACATGTATTAGGCTTATTGGTCAGAGAACACAAACAATATTCATGCATGGTCAATTGTTCGTCGCGTTATCGAGGTGCAAAATCAGAAAAGCAATCAAAATATAGTGCACCTCGGAGAAGACAAAAATCAAAAATATTGTATTTCAGAAAGCTCCCAAATGAACCTCACAAAAGTATCTATATTTTGTTATTTCCTTACATATTGCGATAAATTCGAAAAAGACTTAAGTATAAAAAAATGTATGGATTAAATTTCAATTGTTTTGTGCACAACTTATGTATTTGTAAGCAATGTCAATCAATTTACTTTTACATTTGTTGTAAATAAATTTTTTTGTATATTCATAAAATAAAATGTATAGAGAGGGACGCTTGCGGCAGATTAACGAGCAAATCTAGTATTGTTGCAAATAAATAATTTATTATTTAGTTTACAAAAAAGTTGCAAATGTTAAAAATTTGATTTTTAAAAAAGCAGAAAGGCGAAGTTTTTTGGATTCAGTGCTGACCATTATATTTGTTTCATATTTTATAAGCAAAAAACAAAAAGTACAAACGAAAATTTGATTACCTAAAATAGTGCATTCAAGAAACATTACTTTTAATTTAAAAAACTTATGAAAATTAAATAATAAATAGTGTTGAATTTGTAATAAAAAAGTGATTGGCATAAAGTAGGAATACAAAAAATTAAAATTATGTAGAAAATAATTCAAAGAGGATATTTATTTTTCTATAAAAATCAAGAAACAAGACGAGTGCCCAATTTTCATTATAAATTTAAATTAAACAAAAATTATATAAAAATTAGTTTTTTTTAAGCTCTTGTAGGCAAAATTTAAAAAAAATAAGCGAAATCAAGCCAAGACTGCCTACTTGTGGAGTATCGGCTGTTCTAGAGACTAATTTTTACTCTTGTAGTTTTTTATATTTTACGTATTTTATTTATATTTTTTTATTTTTAATATTAAGTTAATTTAAAATTTGTTCATTTGATATAAATAGATATAGTGATTATAGCTTGTTTAAATTTAATTTAATTATTTAATAGACCTAACTACAATTCTTTGTTTTGGATTACATTGGGTATATGCGATGTATACTCGTATATATTATGTATATGTTATGTATTTTCTTGCTTATTTTTTTTCCATTTAATATTTATTTTAAATGTGGCATGTGTCTGAGCTCGAAACACATACCAATTATCGGTCCAACCGAATTTTTGAATAAATTTTTTTGTTGGTTAATTTATCTCTAACCATTTCGTATTACGCTGCTGGATTACATATTGATGTATGTACTTACATAGCATATACATACATACGTCTGGTACATACGTATGTACATATGTAGTAGCACTTTGGAAAATGCTGTATAAAAAAGCATCAAAAAGTTTTTAAAAATGTGTGCATTCAAAATATGTTCAACTTTGTTCCATTTGCTTTTGTGTTTTTTTCATAACTTTTTAATGCATTTGAACTTTATTTATTTATTTATTTTTTATTTGTTCATAACAATATATAGTAAATACATAAATATGTATATGTATGCATATGTATATAAGGTATATACTAGGTATTTTACGTATGCGTATTGTTTTGCATTTTTTTTATAATATATATATTTTTTTTAAATATTATTTTGTATATATATATTTTTACTTATCGGAAGCTATTTAAAATGGCACTGCAGTTTATGTTTTTTTTTTGTTTGTTATTCCTATATAAGGTGGGAAACTCAATTAGAATACTTTGTTTTTTATTTTTTTACTTAGCCTAGTTTTAATTAATTTTATTTTTAACATTGTGAGCGTATTTTTTTTAATCAACTTAAAATTGAAGGATATCAAAGTTGGTGTTATGTTTATAACAAAAAAAATTTTGGTTGGCTATAAAAGCAGCAGGCACTTCAAAAAAAAAAAATTTTTTAAATCACAGTGGGAACTTCATTTTGGTTAAAAACTTGTTAAAAAAAGGCTATGCGCTAATATATATTTATTTATTTAAAATCTGATTTTAATTTCAAACATTTTTTAATGCTATTTTAGCTGTAATATGCTGTTCATTTAACAGGAAAATATATTTTTACAAATCGAATGAGATAGCGTTTCGTACGATATACAATGAATTTATCGATATATGTATGATAGAGTCATACGATATTGATTAAATTTGGCAAAGGGCTTAGCAGAATCAAAAACTATTTGGTGCCGAATATCTTTATAAAACATTTAATTTTTCAAATCAAAGTTTTGGATATTGTTGGAGTAACGCAAGACACGGCTATGGAAACTAAATCATTTATCGCATTAAGTAAGCGTTTCGTAACAATCGAAATACAACAAATTTAGCCAAAAATAAATATATCGATATACCATATTGATTAAATTTGGCATAGGGCTCAGTAAAAGCAAAAACTATTTGGTGCCGAATACCTTTATAAACCATAAAATTTTTCATCCAAAACTTTTGTATGTTATCGACTCATATGGGAACTATATCATGTCATATATCATGCTTCCTGACAAAGAAATAAATACAAGTAATTTTGTGTCAAAATCAAATGTATCGATATTTGATAAGAGTTAAACGATATCGATTTTATTTGGCTTAGGAACAAGAAAATCTATTTAGTGCCGAATTTGGTTATATCGTCAAAAACTTTTGAATGTTGTTGGGATAATGCAAGGCACTACTATGGGGCTTTATAATTCCCGATAATAAAAAAAAATTTGTTTTCGTGGTTGCTCTGACGTTTATACATTATGGGCACATCAATCTTTTTAGACACCTTGATCGTTCTTTAGGTAGGTTTTCTGAACCAAATTATTCAACCCAACCATTTTGAATTTTTTTTTTAGAGATGATGAACGGCGTGTAGTTTGGGAGCTCTATACTATATCCCCGATATGAAAGAGTTGAAATAAATTTGCGTTCCGTCGAAAAACAATTACTTTTTTGAAAACTTTTTGGCTCATACAGAGGGACATTCACTGCGCTACTCACACAGGTCATACTTTGGGTAACTTTGAAGGGTATTCGATTTTTCCTCTTAAATATTACATACATTTTTAACTTGCACAAACTAAATATACCCTGCAGGGTGAAAAAAACAGGACATCAAGTTTTCGATTTAGATGTACTATTTTATTTTAAAACATTGGAAGCTATCGAGTATAATGTGGCTCCAAACCCCTTAGGCGCAATAAAACCGATTTTTACTCAAAGATAACTATGGAACTATAGAATATTCGTCAAGGACTTTTTGTATAAACTTTTTACTTGTATTGGATTAGGAAAGGGTATATTAAACTTAAAAAAAAACCTGTCAGAAAGTCATTTTTTAAGATAGGACGTGGGAATCCATTAACTCACAATAGTGGGTCGCAGTGCTGAAGGTCGTAGGTCACCCTTTTAGAGAGTTAGTAGCATTACTGCAGATTTCGTTGAAACAACTAGGATAATCGGTAAAAATATTCATTTTAATTTATGCCAAATAGCAACATGTTTCTATAAATTGTTTAAAATAAATCGTTATTGAATAACAGCAAGCGTTGGGCTGTTCTAAAATTTTAACTGAAATATTTTTTTTTTTAAACATTTGGACACTGCATCTCTGCAGATATAATTGGAATTACTAGGGTAATCGGTAAAAAAAATAATATAAGATTTTATTTCCGCCATATAGCAACATTTTGGCTAGAAACTGTATAAATCATCAAGCTTTGTTTTGTCCTACAATATTTCCTAAATTAAAAAAAATTATTTTTTAAATAATATGGGATATTTGTTAAAAATAAGCTTATTAAAAAATAATTATTACCAAAAAATAAATTCCATTTTATAATCCTTCAAATTTAAGAGTGTTTTATGTTTTTAGTATACTAATTGTTGTTTGTCTTTTTGATTTTTTGTTGTTTTTTGATGTTACTCACTATTAAAATAGAGTATTTGTGTTTTTATACGTTTGATTATTATTGCATTTAAAAGCTTAATACGTTTATGCATTAATTATAAATAATATTAATTTTGTTATTAATTTTGTATATACGTATAATAGTCTTTTTAAAAACCGTTCTTATTGCATTAATCTTTTTTTTTATTATTATTATTATTTTTAACACTTTGCCGTGCAAATGTTTTTTGTTTTTTTGTTGTAGTTTAAAATTCAATTTGCAATTTGTGTTGCTAATGTTCCCCCAAAATGTGTCTCACATGTTGCTTGTGTTTGCTTATTTAAATTTAAAAATAATTTTTTGTATTTTTTTTTTTAATTTAGCTGTGTGTTGGTTTTTTAATATATATTTTAAGTGTAGTAGAGTTAGTAGTAGTTTAGTGTATTTTAGAGTAAAGATATTATGTTGCGCAGTGTATAGGTATGCTTTTGGTATATATAGTTTTTGATGTTTTTTTTTTTGTAATCGAGTTTTAGTACATTTTATTTTGTTGTGCTAGTTTTTATAACTGTTTCACCTTAGCTAAGAGTTTTTAATTTTAGTTTTTGTTTAAATACTTGTTCTAAAGTTAGTAGAAGCTTTTGTTTTTAAATATTGTATTGTATAGTTTAGTAGCAAGTACATATAATTAGTGTATATGCAGTGTATGTATAGCGTATGTATAGAGTATGTATTGTGTTGTGTAAAACCTTTTATTTAATTTTTTAATTCTTTTTTTTAGTTTGCTAAAATTTAATATTATCGTTTTTTGCGTGGGAAGCGTTCGATTTTGGTTCCTTTACATTTCGTTAATTTTTTCTTTTTTTATTGATAAATTATGTATTATTTTGTATATATAAAAAAATTTAGCTGTCTTTTGATTTTTTGTATTTTGTTTTTTTTTTTTTGTTTTAAAAAATGCTTTCAAACAAGCTGAAAAGCCTTATGGCTTTTTTTTTAGTTTAATAGAAAAAGTTTAAAAATATTTTGTTTGCTTTTATTATTTATTATTTTTGTTTTGCTCAACATTAATTGTATTAATTTTGGTAATTAAAAAACACTTTTGTTGTTAAGTCAATTTTAAAAGCGTTAAAAACTTTAAATTAAAAATCAAATGCACACACAATAGTTGGAGCGCCAATTTGTTGTATCATTAATATAAATATATATATATATTTTTTTTTTAAATTTTTAACTGGGCAGCAAGTGGTAGCCCATTTTAGCTTTAAAATGTTGCTTAAAAATTTGTGATTTTGTTGTTAAGTTTTAGAGTTGTAAGTTGTTGTAAAAGTATATATAAATTTTATATATTTAAAATTTGCACAAATTGTTATTTTTTTCAAAATTTTATTTTTGTTTATTTTTGTGCTAGTGTTAGTTTATTTGTGTTTTTGTGTGCAGCATAAACGAATCATTTTTTTTAAGTTTTGTAAAATCACTTTGCAGCCAATATTTTAAAATTTAAGCATTTTTTTTTATTTACTTTATTTTTTTTGGAATAAAAACTTTGCTGATTGTTTGAATGTTTGTGTTTTTTTTGCGCTAAAATTGAAGTTCAAAATAAAATTTATTTTAAAGTTTAATTTTATATTAAGACTGTCTGTCTAGTTTTTGTTTTGTTTTTTTTTATATATACTTGTATATTAGTCTTAAAATTATTATAATTCAGCTAAAGCACCATTTTATGTAAGTGTAAATATATACAATTTATTTTTTTTTTGCTTACCAATTTTTTTTTATTTTTTAAACTAATTTTTAGGTATATGTTACTATATGTTTTATTCCCTTTTTTATGCGTTTGAACAAACTTGTTTTTAAAATATATATATATACGCCATATAATTTTTATATTAATTATTTTATATATAGTATATTTAAGGTATTATTAAGCTTTTTGATTTGTGGTTTTGGTAAAGCGAGTATTTTTTTTTGTTTTTTGTTTAAGTGGGTGTTTTGCTTTGCTTTTACTTTTTTTACTTTTAGTCAAGGCCTTAATTATGTATATAAGTTGCAATAATTCAAACATTTTTAGCTTTTTCTATATATAATTATGCATAATAATTGTCTAGCATTTTTTTTTAAATTTAATTTTTATAAATTTTTGACAAATTGCTGTTCATACACACTGGCTTTAAGTTAGTTAATTAATAGTTTAAGTACAGTACTAGCCTTGGTAACAACAAACAAGCAAGTACAGCAAAAATACCAAGCCAAACGAGTACCAAATGTTTGTCTGTCTCACTGGAGGCTTTGAATATTCATTTCATATTCATTCATAACAACTCATTAAGTTGAAGAAAACTAAGCACTATGCACTACAACAGAAACCGTTGCACTAAGAGGCATTTTCTTTAATTTTTTGTATCTTGTTTTTTTTTTTTTAAGTAAGTTCTATTTACCCTAGACCCGCTTTCATATTTCTTTTGTTGTTGACTAGACAATTTAATTAAATTGCTTATTGTAAACATTGTTAATTTTATTAATATTTATTGTGTAATAACTAAACTAAACAAATTCAACTACTTAGCTCTGCCAGTTGCTCTTATGCGTCGCAATATTTTTAATTATTTACATAATTTGCATAATCGTAACGTTTTTTTCTTTGTTTATAGATTTTTATTTTTACTTTATTTATTTTCGTTTACTACCATAAAATCCCTGTAGGTTCTCTATGCGTATGTTTGTTCCATCTTTAAAATATTTAATCAAAATTATAAGCTGGCAAAATAAAAAGATCAACGCTGACATATTGCTTCACAAAATTTTGTTAACTAAGCCACGTTTAGTTTAATTAAAATGTAATATTGCATAACAAGTAGTTGCTTTTTATTGTTTCTAAACATTGTTTAATTTTAGTTTAAATAAAAAGTTGATTAATATCAAAAACGCAAATTTTTACTGTATAGCTAGGAATCCAAAGAAATTTCAGCATATTTTGTAAAATATATAAACTTTGAATAACACAATTAAAAAATAAATTGAAATTCTTATATTAATATTTTTTTAATTAAAATAAATATATTATATTAAAAAATTAAAAAAAATTTATTTAATTTAAAATTTTAACAAAAAAAATGTATTTAAATTTTTTTTAAATTTTTAATTTAAATGTTTTATTTTAATTTAATTAAAAAATGTTTTTGTAACCTTCATATTTTTTAAATATATATTATTTAAGACATAATAGTTTAACATTAAAAAGAAAGTCGCCGTATTCCGATACACACAAATTAATTCTTTAATTTTTTATAAGAAGTTTATAGGAAATCTGCATAATTTAATGAATCGAAATTTAATAAGAAAACTGGTTAGGACATCTACTTCCATAAGTAAATCGAAATGCCCTTCGATTAAATTGCTTTTGGCATTAAATTTGAAAAAAAAAAGTAAGTTAAAGTCGAACGCGCATGACTATGGGATATCCTTTTACAATTTACTGCAAAATAATGCCATAAATTAATTTGTGTGGACACTTCAAAGCCAACAAAATTCCAAAAGATTATGTAACAATTGAAAATCAACCAATTTTATGGATAAACTTTTTTTGTTCGTTTTACCCTCTATAAACTATATTATTAAATCAACCGATTTATATTAATTGCAAAGCATATTTCGTAAAAGCTGCTAAACTAACAGCAAACCACTTTTTTTTTGACTAATTTGCACTATTTGTATAGTCAACTGATTTTAATAAAACTTGATACAGTATTGGAAAATACTGGAAATATTCAGAGTTTAAAAATACAACGAATTTTGTAAAAAAAAAGATTTTTTTACAAAGATAGACTATATGATATAGCCAACCGATAAGATTAAATTCAAAGTAGTGATTGGAAATAATAAATTACTTTTATGGTCCGGATTGAAAATCATTTCATCATCAGCATTTAGTGCAAACTCGAATTTGTTGACCGATATGCCGCTATGGAAACTATATGCTATATAAAATCAACCGAATTTCATCAAAATTAACGCAATTGTTTCGACTAAAATACTTTTGCAACACGTATTTGGTTAGTATTACTAGAATAATAGAATTACAAACAAAATTAGTGCTAAAAAAAGTTGTTGATAAATAGTTAAGCGATATCGATAAGTTTTGACATAAGGCTTTAGAACATCAAAAAATATTGGTTGCCGAATTGGGTTTTATCTTAATAAACCATACAATTTTTCATATAAAACTTTTGGCTATTATTGAAGAGAGGCAAAACACCGCTATGGAAATCATGTATCCACAATATAAAAAAAAATAGTATAAACTTCCATCACGTAGAATAGTTATCTTGATTTTAGTGGATGCTGTACCTCTTGCATCCCTTACGGGTCTCCGAGGTTACTTTTTTGGTATTACAAACATTTTCGGCTTACACAAACTTAATTTACGCTTTGTACCAGATGGCACCCTTTATAAAACTTAGAATCGACATAAATTCATTTTAAAATTTGATTTTTTGCAAATAATTAAAAAACAATACTCAAAAAATATACATTAGATGTGAAATTCTTAGAAATTCTTCATAACCTCTATGATTTAGAAGTCAACTTAAACTTGTAGAACTTCACAGTTTAGTTAAACTTTTTGACCGAAAAAGAGATTGTAAGAAAATGTATACCTTGTTTTGGAAGATGAATCCCCTATTCAATAATATAGCCAACAATCATGTTACTATTTGTTATTGATTGTGTGGTTTATTAGGAATCTGATATTTTCAAAAACTCCAGAGCAGCTGTTAATTACAGCAAGTTCCTAGAATCACTTTATATAGATGTGATCGGAATTTGAGCTGGTATAGCTTATTTTTAGCATTTTTACGCATATGCGTTACCAAATATCCATTTATCTAGATAAAGTTTTGATTTTAAGCTATTAGCGCAAATGCCGCAAATATATATATGATTTTCAAAATGCAAATAAAACCGGCCGTGACCGAACTATGCCATGTTTAAGGCTGCAAAGTCTAAAATCGATTCTTATCACAAGATTTTATAGATTGCTGACCATGGAAGAATGCGGCCAAAACTGTGGACTTTCTTTGTATGACAATTTGAAAAACTACAATAAGTTTTTAAAGCTACTTTTAAAATAATTACAATATATCATATATAATAATTAAAAACCTCCATTCAAATTATTTACGAATTAAAATGATCTCAAGCCAGCTAATTTGCAGCCCAATTGTAGAAATTGCTTTAAGCTTTCTTTCTAATTTGATTATGTCCTTGTTTTTACGAAATATGTATGATACTTAAATTTATACCAATTAAAAACTTAGTTGAAAAAAAAAAAACATAAAAGCGTTAGGGTTGCTTGTTAGTTAATAAAATGTTTCTTATAATAGTGTTAAAACTTCGAGGTGTTTAGTTCAAGCGTGAGAGGCATTAAAAAAATTCAGTTTAATTGAAAGCAATATTAGTAATGTATTTGTTGAAAATGTTTTGTAGTTTGCTTTGTTTTCATTAAGCGTTTTCAAGTAATGTACAAAAAATAAGAATTTCTTAAATAGAGTGAGCGCTTTAAATATGTAAAGTTTTGTTATTACATATGCGGCAATTAGAATTCCCGACTATATATATGTACATGTGAATATAAGCGTAAGACATAAATTATATAAGCTTAAAGTTTCAAGATAAAACTTTTTTATAACAAGCAAAAGGCAAAATAAATCAGCTTAAAACGAAATTAACAATCAAGCCATAAAGCATGTTTAACAAAATGTGTTTCATAAATCTCAATGTATACAAAAAATAATAATAATATTATATATTTATATATATATAACAACAAATAATAATCATATATGGGTGTCTATACAAAATTTGGTTTATAAACAAACGTTATAAAGCATTAAACTAAAGAAAAAATTTTTTTACAATTTTTAAAAGTTATGCTTAAAAATGCAAAATTTTTTCAATATCGCTTCATGGACAATTCAAATCTGTGGCTTATTAAAAAGAAATCATAAAATTCTCATTAATAGCGCAATACAAAAAAAAAATATGATATAACAAAAAACATAATAAAGAAAAATAATATTAATAAATCTTTCATAAAGTGTGCATGGCACCTAAAAGTAAACAAAAACATAAATACTGCATTAAATGCATAATGCTTTCTTAGCCAGAAAAAATTGAGCTTAAAACAAATATTCTTCTTTCATTTGATTTGATTAAGTTTAACATTGTTTGTTTCATTAAGCATTCGAATGCCAGCTTCAAATGCTGATATGTAAGCATGATTATCGAAAAATATTATGAGAAATGTACAATATCATGTGTGTTTGCTATTAAGCCTAAAAGAAAAAGAGTTACTTATGTATCGTACCGTAATAGCAGGGGTCTTTATACCGGAATATAATAAAATTAATGATTTACAATGTTCAAAATTTTATATTTTCCATTTGAGCACAACAACTACTAGTTGTAGTTGTTTGTTTTTTGCAAAGCGTAGCTTAAAATCCTCAAATATCATCTGACGCGAAATTTTCAAAGTAAAACGGCACAATAAAAGCAAATGTGCAGTTAATCAAACTGCAAAGGGTATTGCTGGTGCTGCTGTTGCTGCTGTTGGTACTTGAATAGCGAAGCAGCGCTTGGAGTATGTGCACCAGGCGTGGATAGTAAACTCATATTGCTGCCGCCATGTTGTAGGCTCTGCTGTTTGTGATGCGACTGTGCTTGCAATTGATGCAGTTGATGCGGCTGTGCCTTGTGATGTGCCTGTATAGAATTCATGCTGCTTGCCGGCGAAACCATCGAAAAGCTCGACGAAGTGCCAGGTCCAATGCCCACCAAAGTCTGCGACTTTGAGTTGCGACTCAAGGGCACATGATCTTTGACAATTTCGCAGCTATGCTGCCACTCCCAACACGTGCGACAGAAGTAGCTGCAAGTGGGTGGTAACAAAATTATGTAGGCAGTTTTTGTTTATATATATTTCCAAGTAAATGCTTACCGAAAACAGGACAGTTCACGACAATAATACGGTCCATGCTGCACGCCACAAATAGAGCATAAGGCGTCCTCCAAGTACGGATCAACTTGCACTTTCTTGTTAAACTTGTCGGTGCGTATTTCAATAAATGCAGCCGACACCGCCTTCATATACGATCGAAAATTGCTAAACGTAACACGACCAGATCCTATGGGATACTTATATTTGTCCGTATCAATACCAGCGTATAACACACCATCAAACAGATCATCCATTATTTTGAATAAACCCTCGGCCGTTAGTTTGCCATGTAAGGCGCCTACAAACACAGTTTTTGTCGGATCCAATTTTTGGGAGCTTGAGCGCACAAAATTTGAATCGGCTATAATCCAGGGTTTGACTTCAACCTGATTGCGAGTAGAAATCATTGTTGGTATTTTTTAGGTTTTCGAAAAAAAAACCGATTATACATAAAAGTATTTCCAAAAGTGAAAGCAAAATGGAAACATTCTAGAGTTCAACTGGATTAACCCAGAGACACATATTTTTCGATGAGGCAACTCTATTACGCCCATTTGGCTAAATGTCGCTCTCGCGCTCATTTGTGCCAGGCCTCACTGCACTGTTTACTAATACAAAGGCAAAGTTACTTCTTCTCAAATGCTATTACTCAGGAAGCAAACGAAAATACAAATTCTTACTGAAGCCACAAATGAATCAAAATTAAGCCTGCATCTAAAGGACCACAAGTGGAATGGCAAAAGAATAAAATCACAAGATAAGATTAACAGGTGTTCTTCAAATCACGAATAATACGTGAAAATATACTCAATTAAGTACGTCTTAATTTTAAATAAGTTAACAAAGGAATGTTCTCCTTAGGATTTCACTTGTTTTTCTTTTTGGGCATTTGTCTCTGCCCATTTATCAAGAATTCCATAAGGTTGTGTTACTTAAAATGAGATGACAAGTTTAATGGATATAAAATTTTTATACCCAGCATGCAATATTCGCTAATTCAAATTAAATGCTATCATAAGACTAGCTGGCTTAATCGTCTCGGCCAAAAAGGGAAGGCCTGGTTCTCTTGGTTAAATAAGGCGCCTTACAAGAAGGCGTTTTTCCTAATTGTGTCAAAGGAACAGCATTTTACTTTAATGTTTGTGCTCTGAGGAGACTCCCAACCAACCTTCACCTTTGAGAAGAATAATAGTACTTACATTCTTTGACTTAATGCGACGTGATGAAATTTTAAAGAAATAATTATTGCCATTTTTGGAATCAATTTCCGCAACACAAGCAGATAGCAAAGCCTTAACTTGTTTATCGGACTCAAAGATAATATACGCGAATCCTTTAGGCTTATCAGCTTGCTGCTCCTTGCCCGGCCATTCAACTCTGTCAATATGAACAATTTAAAATTACTGCACCAAATATGTACTTCATTAGGAACTCACTTGATGGGTCCAAAAGGCTTAAAGACCTGTATAAGTGATTGCTCGCTTATATCCCAGGGTATGCCACCCAAAAACACTTTTGGTGAATAGTTCAACATGCGATGTGAACGTGGCGGCAATTTACCACTCCAAGTGCAAGTGGCATCACACAGAGCAGCCGAGCTGCGATGAAACTTGGCCACCATATCCAGATTAGCATCACCGCCAGCACCACCGAGTCCACTTGTTGCTGCTGCAGTACTCAAGCCGGCTTGCGAACCGCCCACTAGACCATTTAAACCATTGCCAGCTGACAAGCTGAGATTCAAACCATTGTTACCGGCAGTTGCATTTGGTAGATTACCACCGTAGGTCTGGAGCAGCTGAGTTAGCAGCGGCATTTGCTGAGCCTGTGCCTGCAGCAATTTTAGCGTATTTATGCGCTGCAAGTTCTGCAATTTGGCTAGTTCCATATCAACAGTGTTAAAGTTATCCAAACTGTTGGAACCGAGATTTTGCAGAGTGTTGGCGGTATTGTTGGTGTTGTCAAAATGCGAGTTATTGCCAAACGACTGGGATTGGGTCAATGAGTGATTGGAGCTAGTTGAATGCATCTCAAAGTTCTGTTGATTATAACCGGAAAAGACCGTATGTTGTTGGGGCAGTTGCTGTTGTAACTGTTGTTGTTGTTGCTGTTGTTGCTGCTGTTGTTGCTGCTGAAATTGTTGCTGTCGTTGCCGATTAATTTGTTGTTGCAATTGTTCTTGCTGTAGCTGTGCTTGTTGCAGCTGAGCTTGCTGTTGTTGTTGCTGTTGCTGCTGCTGTTGTTGTTGCTGTTGTTGCTGCTGCTGCTGCTGTTGTTGCTGCTTTAATGAAGCCAACTTTGAGCTATTTACCGATAACAAATTCTGAAAAAGACGAGGAACATTTAATTGAATTATTAAGATGAATTATTAGGGATAATAAGAGGATAGATAGTATAGAATATTATTAATAGAGTCCACAAATTCGTTCGTTAATAAGAGATGCCTACAATTTAAAGCCGTCAGCCGGTTTGAAGACTACTCTCAATTTAGATCACAGCTGGAATACTTCATAAATTAGACTTGCTATATTGAGATGGCGATGGTAACGCGGTTATAGAAAAGTACAGGTGAAACACTTTCTTCCACGAGCTTACATTTTGCTTGAAGAGCTACTCTTCAATTTCAAATGTCGCAACGAAAGTCAAGAAATATTGCAAATTCGTATAGATAGCCAGCCTGAAATCCAAACCTTTGATATCCCACTTCACAAAGAGTAATGGAATGTGGCACTCCATCACCATCATGTGATTCATGCCCACAATGTTGAGTACTTCAACATTCTGATAAAGAGCATGCAATCGATATTGCAGATATACTAAGAGTAATAAACTGCAGGAACTAGGCATATAGTTAGTCTTCCATGGATAAATCCACAGAAAACAAGCCTAATGATAACTCTAGCTTTAACAGGACACAATGCCATAGATCTTACCACGACTGTAGTAGCTGCAAAGCTGAGAAGCTTTCAGAAACTGCTTAAGATTTCAGTTCTACTTAGGAAACCAATACCGTCACTGGGAGGGCACTGCTGCCCTCTACAATCTAGGAATTTACGAAATTCCGATCTAACACAAGTATATCTCAACTACAAACTTATCTGAGCAATATCTATGCGGCTGTTGACTATACATTGAAATACTTCCTTCCATTCACATTGTAGCCTTTGTGAAGTCCTTCAAGACTGCACTTATTCGTTTAACTTATTTCCAGCAATACTTACAATCATATCCAGCAAATTGGGCTCATTAACAGATTGATTACTGTTCTGACTCTCCGGTGAATTGGAACGAGTCGAGGCATTCTGCAAGTTAACACCCGCATTCATGTTGCTAGAATTGTTTAAATTGTTGTAGTTGTTATGATGATAAAGCGCATTGATAGAGTCCAAGGAAATGCCATTGGTGCTGGATGAGTTGCTGTTGTCACTGCAAATAATGCATCAAAATGTCTTATTAATTTAGTTAAGGAAAGCGTAATGCTATTGAAATGTCCATGTCTTAAGGCTTACGAGTTGATACTCCCATGTTTAAGCCATAAGATATAAACAAAATTATACGTCTTATAAACTTATATATAGTATACGGTTTTTACCTGACTAAAGGTGAACTGTGAAAGGAGCGATTGTAAATAGATGTAGGCGTACTTGGCGATAAAGGTGCAGAGCAATCGAAGCTGATGTTTGTTCTTTGGAAAGCCTTAAGTGGTGTAGTTTGTGCAACATTTTCAAACTAAATTCAAATAGACCAAGACCAATTTTTGATTTTTCCGATAAAATAAATGAAAAAAAAAAGAAAAGAAAAAATATAAATTATAAGTTTTATAAAATTAAGACACACACGAGCGTAGTAGGGCAAATACATATTAGTTACGTTTTTTTTTTGAAAGAGTTAGGAACGAGAAAGTAACAGAGACACAAAGACACAAGCAAAAGTTAGAAATATTGGTGCAATATAGGTGCGTTTAGAGAGTATTAAAAAGGAAATCTTACATAGGAAACAAACAAAGAGACTATTACGGGAATACCCACCTGAAAGAAATCGAAATTTGATTTCGCAGACAGCTGGCCAGGCGAGGCCGAAGATTGCGTTGAACTGGGCGTCAAAGGTGTATATGTATAGGTGACTAAACTGTTGGAGTTCGTATTGGTGGCTCCAGCAGTAACACTACCAATGGAACTACTAGTCAGCAACGAATTGTTAATGCTGCTGCTGCTACCACCAATAATGTTGTCCATGGTTATGCCATCGTTGATGCCAGTTAAAATATTTGTTACTCCAGCGTTTGCTGGCGTTGCTGCAGTTGCTCCTGCTGCTGCAGTTGTCGTTGTTTGTTGTGGTGCTGTTCCGCCGCACAAGCCAAGTAGATCGTTCAGCGTGATTGGATCTGCAATGGATGGCAACAATTACTTGGGCATAAGCACATCTAACATATACATATAGATGCTGTGTGCATGTGTCTGTGTGTGTGTGTGAGCACGAGTGTGTGCGCGCGCCTATAGATTGTTGTCCTGCCAGCAATAAATCAAAACTATTGCCCCAAAGGGTAGTAGCTTTTTGCTCTTGGCTTTTTCAAGCATTTTGCAAATATTCAAAACTATACACAAAATTGACTAATAAATTAAGCGTAAATATGTTGTTGGTTGGTCGGTCGGTCGGTCGGTCGTTTGTTTGGCATTGGCCAAATGCACAACTTACTGTCGTTGCCATCATCATCAACATCACAAACGCCAGCGCCGCCACCACTGTGCCGCATATTATCAACCAAACAAACATGTTCATCATCATCATAGAGTACATCATTATCATTATCATGGTAAGAAGCAGTAGCAGCAGCAGATTCAGTGGCAGCGTTTGTGGCAGCGGCACTTGCATCCTTCTTCGCCTTAGCAGCCATGCCAAGGACTTTGTCGTTGCTCTTATTTTCATCGGTCATGCCAAATTCAAACGGCTCCTGCAGTGCCTTGTCCTTTTTGAATAGCGTAGGCGCCATCTTTGGCAACAGAGATTGGAACTTTTTAAGCACAGCTCCTAGATACTCTTATGTTCTTGTTTTATTCGGTTTTTTCGTGTATTTATCGTAAACCACGAAATCTCATTAATATTTTATATGTTATGGGTATATACATAGGTATGTCCAACTATTACTTATAAATTTGTTTTTCGCGGTTTTTATCATTAAATTTGGTTCTATAGTAGCCAAAAGTTTGCCAATCTTATGAATATACTTTCTAAAAATTTTTACACAAGAACCTTTTAATTATAAACATAAATATGTTAAATAATTTCACCATGTGCCGAGCTCAAAAAACTAAAACTAAATGAAATATGGTATGACTTTTAGATAGTAGCTTGCTGTACCAAATAAATTTTTTTTTTTCATTTGGCATACTTGGGATATTTTAAATTCAGTTATTTTTTTTTCAAATTTTACTTCTGTTTTAGAAAAGTTTGCCATGGAATAGCTAAAAATATATGCAGATTTGCTTGCCAGCGATTTTAAATGGTGAGTTTCTCCCTTTATCTCGAATTTTAAAGATCCTCGTGTTTCAAATTATAAAGAAACACACTCACTCAGCCAAATAGACTCAGCAGGCTTTTCATTTTCGACGATTTAATTCAAAAGAATAAATGATTTTAGATGATAACAAAAGTAAAACTGTTCGTCAAACATTCCTGAAAGCTTTTGATCTGCGGCATTATGGTTGAAGAGTTTTATTTTGTTGTTTTAACAATTATTGATTATTTAAACACCAAAAAATAAGAAGAAAAAGCGTATGTAGTATATTGGAACCTTACGCATAGACAGATAGCTGGTAAAAATTTTTGTCAAGTTAAGACTGTCGCGCCACCGTTTTTAAAAACCGTTTAAAAATTCGAAAAAAAACTATAAAATAAAAAACACAAGAAAAACACTTTATGATCTAATACGCAGAGCCTCCTTTATGAAGAATATTTTTTGACATATAGGAGTAAGTGCAAGTATAATAATAATCGTTGGATAAGTGATACCGAGACTGAAATTGAGAAAATAAACGCTTAGCGACATTCGTATGGATACTCGACTGTTTTGGCAGATTGTCTTAAGATATAAAATAAAATAGTAAACTATATTGTTGTGAGGAATCAGATGCGTTTGATGCGTATGGCGTCGTTTTGGGAAAAGACCTAAAATGTTTGTAGCACAATGTCTCAATACACATGGTCCGAGCGGAAAACTCTAGATTAAGCACCATAATATAACCCTAATAGATGGGCCTCCTAATGCTAGCGATATTATTATAATTAGAAATTCAAAACAGCAAATAAAACACCTAATTGAAAAATATCCTGCTCGCTTCTTTTTGTTTAATTCTTGAAACAGAAACTTAAAAAAAGTTTCGGTTTTATTAATTGATCGAGAGTGGATAATTTGAAGCTCATATCACGCGCGTAAATCATAACAGACTGGTGTCTAACTGTCGCCATCAAGGGGTCGACACCGCCTTCCTTGCAACCACCTACACCCCAACGGATGCCTCTACTCTCCTACAGAGACAACTTGATATCGTCGGGCCTTGGCTGCGTAGATTAGAATATTACAATGAACGAGAATAATTTCACACAGTGCACATTCACTCTGCATAAAGAAAACAACCCGGCCCTCAGCTTCAAAGGATCATCATCTCCATGGAACCAACATCCAAATACCTGTGCATGCCGGCCGCCAGACGACTAGCCTGATGTATCCACGTCCCTTCCGCAAAAGAAATCAAGCAGAATCATCATCTCCGTGGAGCCAACATCCAAATACCTGTCCATACCGCTCGCCAGACGACCAACCTGGTGGTACCCACATCCCTCCCGCAAAACAAATCAAGCAGAAGGGATATTAGGGCTATATTAATGGTTGATTGGCAGGCGCTCAAAGCGCACAGAATCCCGATATGTGATAGTGTAAACTCCTAAAACCGCAGTGTCATACAACGCCCCCAAAATAAAGCCTATACTATGGTTTCGGATGCTTTGCTATATAACTATTCACACTGAGCTGGCTTTGGACCAAGAAGTGATGAAGAAGAGCCAGCACTAGAAACACGAGGATCTGCATAGCCTTTCAAATGTACTAGTCAGCAGCCTGCTGATCAACAGCTTGACAACAAAAAGACTTCGATGAAGACCTTGACCTTACAAACGAATAGGCATAAAATTGTCCATACTCCAACCCCTACCCAGAAAGCAATGCTAAATGATAACCATCTCAATTCCAACCATGAATTCCATTTTAAAAAAATGTTTGTTACTATTGAAAAAAGATAGATCTTAGTATACGAAAAATCGAGATTTTAAATCCAAAAAAAAATCATGACTAATTTACAAGATATGAATTTTGCAACGGGTGTTATGCTGCCGTATCACCGTGCGTCGAGCTGTGTGCTTTCAGGAACAAACTAGTTATAGATTAATCAACTAAAAAATTACTGAAATCCATGAATTTGGCAGCTGTAATCCATAATCCCCTGAGATTAAATTCAAAAGTCTGAAATCTTTTGCATACTTAGCAAACAGGGTTTAACACACACTCATTATTTTCGCAAGAATCTCTTTAAATGTTTAAATGGACACATAGGTTTTCAAGAGCCATTCACAATTTTTTTCCACATAACGTAAATTTTGCAAGCAGTTCGTTAGTTCTCATATTCTTAAAATATTCCATGTATTATTTCAAAATCTATAAAAATTCACAGTGATACATACCATTAATAAAGGATATGAGTCCATCAGGCAGCATTTCGTGTTGATTATGTTCCGACAGTGAATTATGCTTTTGCAGAAAATCATTGCTGGCGCCACTCAAGGCACGCATGCCTACTCCAGTATTTCCAGGACCACCTCCACTAACCGAGCAATCTGGTGTGTCGTACTGAAAAAAAAAGAAATCCAAAGAAATTTTGAATGGCAATAAAACCCAAAGCATAAACTAAATTACATGTGCAGTTAGTCTTCTTTTGGGCAACAATGTATACGCATTTATACAACACGAGGGTAGATTTTAAACTTTGTCACATTGTCTAAAACCCATCACGATACTTTTGTAGGCACTTATGTATTTATTTTTAATAGTCCTTTTGAAGTAGCGTGCGTAATATCCCTTCATATTTAAAATCATCCAAATTCCGAACTTATCGAAACAAAACCGAATTGCTATAGAATCTGAATGCTGGCTTTTGGTATAGAGGCTGAATTTGTAATTTGCTTCTTTTTAAGGAAGTCCGCATAGATACTATGTATTAAAAGCATGAGGACCGCAACAAAAAAAAAATATATATATATATATAGAGAATTGAATCGCAATGCAATTTAACACCGTACTACTAATTCAACTTCATAATTCTATAAATGGATAAATGTTATTGGGGATATAACAGCCTAGGAATACCATAAAATTTGTGGTTCGAGATGTTAAAAAAGTGTCAGCATTAAACGTGTCTCAGAGATAATATATCAAGGAACGCAAATATAATATTTGCACAGCCGAAAAGACGTAGCCAAGAGATTGGTAGAAGAATCCTGAAATTTTGCGCAGATTTGAAGGAATTCTAACTACGCACGAATAAAAGTAATCTGTTTTGCAAGAACGGTAAAAAAATTGAGAAGCTCCTGAAAAATAACCCATTGTAAATACTTAACTTCGAAACCTTTTTCTAGAAATTTGTTTCTGGAAATATTATGCTGGCAACACATAAGGCAAACCTCGTGCATTTGCCAGACTAGTTAAAATGCAATTCATCGGCACATATGACGCCATACGACCAAAAAACAATTACAGCGAACTTTATTGTCTTTGATGTTGCTGGGCCCGGTTAAGGATGGGGGTCATGCTGAATTAATTTTCGCGTACATATCGAGTATGGCAGCAAAGAAGCTGTGAGTAGTCAGATGACACTCGCTGAATGTTACCCAGTATAGGGGGCCGTACAGTCGGAACACGGCTACTTCTAATCAAACTTGTGGCATCTATACTTCTGCATACGGCACTGATATGGTATGTCGCTAAAAGTCCATTAACAATGCAGAAAGCTATCGGCGCCCTCAAAATCAGCGCACTTAGTTATATCGGGGTTTCCTTCAAAGGGAATAGAGGCTATCGATGCTTGTCACTCGGCAATTAATGTCGGTACAACGGCAGAATTTCGGAGAACCCTGCATGAGTATTCAATGATGGTGGTCACAGGAAAAAAAAGAGGGATTCATAGACTTACTTAAAAACTAGATGTATGCATTGCAATGCACGCAGAAGAAACAAACTACCAGGTTATGGTAGCTTCAGCAAGTATACACAGCATTTTGGAGAACCCAGCACGAGTTTTAATGATGGCTTGGCAGTTCAAATTGGACAAAAGATGTATGCATAGCAATGCACGCAGGCCAAACTAACAGATCATGGAAGCTACAGGACGTACTTCCCCAGGTACGAAGAATCTCCTTTTTCCTTGACTGGCGAAAATATTTAGAGCATCATAATTCGTGGTACAGGAGCACAGTGGGCCAATTACGCTCACTGGAGCAGCAAATTTCATATATGCTTAAAGAGAGACGTGGCAATGGGTAGGACAAATCATCGGCCCAATTCAACCTCAGGTTGCTCAAAAGAACTCAACGCGAGTGGAGAGAGCAAAAAATAAAGAGTTCTACGAAAGCATGCAGAAAAATTTGAGATAATGCATAGGGATCAGAAATGCCTAATCCCCGAAGAAACACCTTATGGATGTGGAGGCGCTGTGTTGCGTGTTGGGTAAGGTTTAGAGGAGTTTAGGCTTGTGGGCACGTCATCAGAAAATGTCATGAATCATGCATACTTAGTGACACGGAGCACTTGTGAAAGTATCATCCCCAATGACGTGCCCATGGTTCAACAAAAACACATAGCCCATTACAGACACCATCCCTAAAGTGATTGTTACAACTAATGAATCGTTTATCTTTTACGTTTTCTTGCCACATGCCGATGCTGCTGCCGATGCCACTGTTATTGCCACTCCCTTCACTCACCGCCCTTGCCATTTTTGCGACGAGTTCGAGTTCGAGCACGAAATGTTGCCAGACAGCTGGCAACCAACCACACGAGTACCACAAGTCAACATCAAAAGCAACAGTAGAGTGGAGGCCAGTAGTGCTAAACGCCCACACAGCTGGGGCTGCCACCAAACAGTGGCAGGACACGGCAGGAAGGGTCTTAGAAGTAGACATGCCTGGCAAGTGCACACCACTCGAGCGTTTGGCGCAATTAAAAGCGCATCAAGTGTCAGTGGAGCACACTTAAAAATGCCAAATTAGTGCAAATATTGTTATCAGGCACTCACCAAACAATTTAGCTCAAAATGGCGTACAACTCATTATGGTGGGATTAATGCAACGGAACGGGAGGGATGCGAAAGAAATCAAAAGACAGAGAAATCGTAACTATTAATGGTGCAAATGAATGAAAGTGATTTATTAAGTACCAAGGCTGGCAAAACGAAAGTACTTCGAGAGAGTGGAACTTCTGGATTGGAACTTTTTTTGAAGCTCCCCTTGGTCTATAAATTGTTCTTAGTAAAGTCGCAAAAGGCTTGGAAATGATTTATTTCAGTGCAAGTACTGCGAGCATGAGATTGGCCTGACAAGTAGATTATTAACGGGAATGGAGTGTAGCGAAACGTGTTTGTTCAAACCTTACTGTTTCTTTTCGGATGTAGCTTACACCAGCAAATCGGGTAAGTTATTTAAATACAAACAATAAGCTAGCGTTCTTTTATAAGCAGTCTACGAACAACAACTGCGTTATTTTTTCAGATAGTCCCAAATAAATTAAAATAATTACGTAAATCGTCCTATTTGTATGTGAATCAAAAGCTTTCTAAATAATTTAGGGTTCAAGTTATATGTCGATTTAAACGACACACCAGCGGAAGTAAAGAACGGAGAATGAAGAAACAGGAATTGATATTAAATTAGTTGTAAGAAAAAAAATTAGATAAAATAGTGTAGAAGATTTCCAGCAGTACAAGCTCCAATATACAAACAACTTTTATTTAGAAAAACTAAAAACAAGCAAATTTGGCTTGACTCAAAAAAAGTTTCAGGATTTACTAAGAATTTTCAATTATGATACTTTCAGAAGAACTTATAATGGACGTTAAATGTTCTATACATTTATTTATTTAAACAATTAACTCTCAAACAGCTGAAACAAAGAACAGTTGAATCAATAGCCTTAATCAAAGCCAGCTTTGAACCAGTTCGTGAACTACAATACGAAAACTTTAAATTTTAAGTTCACAATAAAGTAGCCAGCCCTGCTTCACTTATTGACTGACTGAACTGATTGAGTTTTACAATGAAGATTGACCAAATACACAAAGGCACTTTATAAATGCTTATAAAAAGTATTTTGTGCTTCAATGCTTTATTGAATTCCATTTCCAACATTTGTGGCATAAACTGTTTAAAGTCAACATCGTGACGGTTCAACATGTAACCAAGTTTCAATGGAACCCAGCGAGAGCTTCCTTTGCTTTTTGTCATCTTGTCACAACTATGTTAAGTACAAAACTTGCTATGGATTTAAAAATTGAATGACAACTTGATGAAGGTACGTGAAAAGTCGGAAATGGCACGAACAAGTATACAAGTTACCCACACACACACTCACACGAACGCACGCACACACAACCCTCATCTTAGACACACACACGCACACAGGGACACACACGTTTTCCATAGTCACTCACCATAAGGATTCAGTTGTACCCAGTTGATGATGAAGAAGAACTAGCTTACTAAAAGCAACTGGCATTTTAGCCTGCTGACACATAAACCATATATAGGCACGTCGATTTCACACTTGATTCAGTCAAAGGACACTAAGATGACGATGATAAAAAAAAAAACACCATCAATGAATGCAAATTACAAATAGACGGAGTGTTCAAATAATACCAGGGTCGTTGCGTGTGATTTACAAAAAGCTATTCCCAAAGCAAAAGCTTGAAGTGAATGAAACTTTTATACTTAAAAAACCAGCTAATTTCAACTAGCGGAAGTGTGCGTATCCTGACAAAGGCTAAGTTATCACTTTGAATACGAGTAAATAAAGGATGCAACAGGATGAAAGCATAGGTTAGCTAAATAAGCAGAAAAGTGTTGAGAGCCATGGCATAATAGAGCAGCAATTGTTAGGGTGGCCGCTTAAGAATTGTGTAACTGATAAAGTATGGTCACACTGGAGGATAGTGCACATTTTTTTCATGACTTTTGAACTATGATTTTTGGGACTCAGGGCCGACGAGTTGTTACATGCTACAAAAGTACACCCCGTAAGCTTGTTTCATTTACAACGACAAATATTTTAGGAGACTTAAAATTCGAGTTGGCATGATAAAATTAACAATTTTATCAAGTTTTTCCCAAAAAAAATTATTTTTATTTTATATATTAGTATATTATTTATTTATTATTATATTATTTATTTATTATTACACATATTATAAATTGTTACAAGGCGACTTCTAACGAAAAAAAAGAAAAAAAGACACAAAAGCATGAAAAATAGTTGCTAAAGTCTAAGTCGTTCTTTTTGAATTAAATTGCAGTTCTTTCTACTTTTAAAACCGTAGGTCGTTGGCACGAATCCACGCAGCACTGATGATGCTCCTAGCACTGGTATAGCAAGCAAAAATACACTATTTGGTTATTTCCGTTTTAGCCCTTACAGCATGTATGAACGAGAGTGGTACACTTCAGCACTGCGATCCCCATGGGTCTATAGCGCCCAGTCCTTGCAACATATACAAAAGCAACCCTATGGGAGATATTTCCCATATCCTCTTTATCAAAAACTAAAGTAAACTTATATCTTTGCTATAACGATTTATTTCGTCGTTCTGATCATATTTTAGATGATTTAGGGCCTACGCATTTTCGTTCTGGGTGTTGCATACTTTTTCGGCTGGCACAAGCTGAATACACCGTTTTTAACCGTATCAAAACTATCGATGATAATTACATGAATGAATAATTATATATTTTTATTAATCTAAAATTTTTTTGTAAACGGTTAATGAAAACTATAGCAAACTATACGTGAACTTCAAGACACATCTTTCTTTGTCAAAATAAAAATTTAATTCAATTAAAAAACAAGAATTTTTATTGGACAATCTACGAATAAAGTTTAATGTCGCCTTTTTTAGTTTTAAGCCTTTGGATGTTCCTCTAAATGTTAAAAAAAGATACATTCGTAACCATATTTTCGAAGCCAATACATATTATGATTGTTTTCTTTGGATCTTATGTTTTAAACTTTTAGATGTTTCTCTAAGATACTATCATAAGCATTTTTTCCCAAGTCTAAACTTAGCTGTACTTCTAGATTGTCCAATGAAAATACTTTTTTTCAAAATTGAATTAATTAAGCTACAAAGATCCAAATAAAGGTAAACGCTTTCGTGGTCGAAGATCCGCTTTTTGTTTTTAGACTTTTGGTTGTTCTTCTAAGCGTTCAGAAAAATCTACTTCAATACCCATTTTTTCCAAGTTTTATGTTTTAAACTTTTGGATGTTTCTCTTAACATTGAGACGTATTTTCCAAATCAAAACTAATGGACGCTTTTCTTTGGTTCGCCGTTTGATATACTTAAGCGATTTCGATCAAACACCGTACATAGTTTAAAGGATACCGAATTGTTGGTTGAAATACAGATAAAATAGGTAAATTTCTTAAATCAAGTTATTTTTATTAGATGGGTCGGGTTAGTGCAGCTGCTTACTGAGGATAAGCAAACTCATGCATATTTCGCTTTATAAATTCAAAATAAAAAGCGCATTCTGTCAAAATTCGATTTCCAGAAAGCTAACAATTTTTTTTACTAACTTAACTAGATTATTTTCACCCAGTTTGTACTCAAATTTTAGGGTATGGTAACTTGAAGACAAATAAAAAACTAAACCGGAAACATACCCATGTCACATTACACATACACAACACAATATTATATATGAGAAAAACCCCCAAAATTAAAATGCCCTTGCATTTGAAAATAAAGCGCATAAAAAACTAAATTGAATACGACAAAAAATCTTAACCACTGGCTGCATAGCATTCTCAGGACTTCTCTACGTAATGCCGCACATACAACCGAGCGTATTACTATAGACAAACGCATTACCATCCACCGCGCAGAGACTTCCTTCCGTGCTGCTCCGGTTGCCGCTGCTACTGCTGCTGCTGCTGACTTTGTCATCAAGGATTTTCAAATTTGAATCATTCTTGTTACTGTTGTTGTTGTTGTGGTTACTGGCTGTTGGTGTCGTGCTTTTTGTGACTAAAGCTGAAAGCTGAAGCTGCTGCTGCTGCTGCTGCCGCTGCTACATGAAGATATTTGAAATCTTTTAGCGTTCGACGAAGAAAACGCCAAAGTATCCGAATAGTCAGACAACGCACATAACTCAGTAACTCAGTAGTTATTTATCCAATGTCCATTTGAACTGACTTGCTTGTTACCCATACCAAGCAGCGACATCTTCGGCGTGCCTCTTCCCCCAGCACACACACACACACACACATACTAGATTTAGTTTTTGCAGTTGTACTTGTTATTGTTGTTGTTCTTGCATTGCATTTTCTTGTTGGCTTTCTTCGATTTTAGCATTATATATACACAATTTTCTATTTTTTTTCTATTTTTTTTTTGGCAAACGCTTTTATGTGTTGATAGAAGTGTAGACGCGGCGGCAAAGTGAAGTGCCCGGAAAGTGGAGGCCAGAATGTCATGATTCCGGCCTGCATTTAAGCACACATGCTTCACACAGATACATAAACAATTTTCCACTGTGCCAGTATTGGTAAATGTGCAGTTTTGGTCTCTTGTCGCTGGGCTGTTTGAGAAAATTACAAGTTTCTGCTTTCAAAAGTCTTACAAATTATTATGTTTGCATCGTTTACAAACACTTATTAGAGATGTTGCTGCGCCACACACACACACACACACACACACACACACACACACTACACACAGTAGCCAGCCCCCGAACGCTCACCCCGCTCCAAGTGCATGCTTGTCCTAGCAAAAAGGGGTTCTTTCACATTAAAATTTGATGGCATGTTGTGATAAGCGTTCTATGACGATATCGTTCGTTGTCGTTGTCGTAGTTCGATTCGATTTTAGTCCGCGCTCCAAGTCCCTCCTTGGCTGACCAAAGTGCAAAAGGTTAATGCACAGTTGTAATTTTTTATGGCCGATTACATATAGTACCTCTTGCAGCGGAGGGATGACTTGGGTTTTAAGCCATAAAGGATGCAAGTTATATTCGGAATGTTCTTGAATTTGCTTAAGCAAGTGAGTATTTTATGGAGTGCAGCTTTTTAGTACCAATTTCAAAGTGTTTTATAGTTTTTATGCTTGTTGGTAAGTCGTTCAGTTAAGTTATTTTCGAATTCTAAGTACATTTTGTTTTGTACTTGAATCCTTGAAGCTTAATTATGAACAACGCCAATTAGTAAATTATCTGAGCTACCACATAAATCTATTTGTTTTTGCATCTTGTGACAGAATTGAGAATAAATTCGGTACAAGAATGCGCATGAAACTGCCTGCGCAGTCCAAGTGAATCTGCAATCATCTGCAATCTCCTGCAAACCCCACCTTACATTCAACTAAATAAATAAATTTATTCCTTTTTCGTTTGTGAAGATATCTCTATTATTGACTAAGACATCTCTTTTTATAGTCGAATCCAAACTGCGTTTCTTTAATTATTGGTGATTTATCAAGAATATTCGAAGAGAACAGTGATCTGGCAGAATAGCATTGTCTTTAATTTAGACACTTTCCTACGTAAATTGTATTTATTTATTTGCTAACTCTGCCACGGCTGAGCAAATGCACCAGTGCTGCAGGATGGAAACTAACCAACGAACTAATACGCATTCCTAGCCTGATGGGACCATTTATTATATATATCCTCCAGCTTATATCTGGGGCTGTCTAGTAACTTGGATTGAAAAACTTGCATAAAAGTTTCCAACTAAAACTAACATAAAGGCTTAAAGTTTTCTTAACAAAAGCTGCCAAAAGATCACTTTTGACCAAGTGGGACATTGATTGTTCGTGATTGTTCAATGCTCGATATGGCAAGTCAAGATGAGTTAAGAAAGAGATATAGAATGAATAGACCGTTCGTAACAGAGCAAGTTGTAAAGATTGTTATAGTTTCAGCATAAGATGAAGAAAAGGATTGCGCAAAGCATAATCAGATTTACAAAACTGTAGTGCCACACATCGTAAATTAGAATATTGCATCGACAGTCGGATGTTAGTATCTCAATTTTATCCACGAAGGGCAAAAATTAATAGCGGGGGTATTAAGGGCTATGCGATTCTAACACTAAATATATCATATCAACGGTATAGATTACACTAAGGATTGCTCTCTTTCTTCTGTGATCTACATTCTTAATAAATGATGTTTGGAATCATTACACTCTTATATCCTATAACTACAGCTACAAAGGGTATACTAGATGTGTGTAACAGCACGAAGTATATTTGATGGTAAGAGCAAAATCAGCCAAGTTTTTGAAAAAAAAAATAAACTAATTGTTATCCTAAGAGACGACGACTTCACTCACTGATGTGCATTTATACACCAATGAAATTTTTAACATTAATAGACAATTTGGCAGAGCATCAGTCAACAGTTTATTAAAAGTTAATAATAGTCATACTTTTACGATTTTACACTTGGGAGATACGCACAGGAATTTACATATATACATGGAATGGAAGTTATAGTCAAATATTGTTAAATTTTACCACCTGCTGCCAACCAAGTGGCTCCAGTTACCATAACTCAACGGTCTGCACACACTTCTTAATTTTTTTAGCCATATTTTGTACACCTGAATCTTCGAAATAGTCATACAAATGTATGCAGTTGTAGAAAAAATGAAGTTAAGTGAACAAATGTTAAAATTTTGGATAGTTGAGCATCACATTTAGGCTTATGGGCATTATTATGTGAGAAATCTTAAATTACATATTTCGCAAAGCCGCCAGTTTGATCGATCTTGGCAAGCGACACTGATTAAGACTATGCAGTCTGTATTGCATTTCTGGCTGTTCAATTTTCTCGTAAAGTTTGTGACGAATCTCAGTTATGGTGTTTATACGAATGGCATCACCACCATCATCCATATTAAAGGCTTCATGTTCAGCACATTCGGGACACTGCTGAGTCAAGACAATGTCATCAATATTGGTCTGGATGTTGGTAAACTTATCAGCTCGCAGAACAGTATAGGCCGTAGTGTTCATATTATCGCGTTCACTAACATAAATTGAAGCAACTAATTCAAGTACGCGTCTTTCGAGTAACTTAAAAAATTGGCGCACATTTACGATATTAATTTGAACATTATCGCCCAAAAATTTGGACAAAGGTGCTGCATCAAGCTTGGCCATTTTGCATAGAAATTTGACATCATTCAACAACGCATTTAGGCGTTCATCATTCTTGCGCCTTACTTCTTGCAACACTTGGCTATCTACTTGTGCTTTTTGCAGCTTGTTTTCTAATTCATCCAAAGTATCTAAATCATTTTGTAATTTAGTGGCATTATCTATATGAATCGTTTTGATATGTTCAAACAAATGTTTCACGGAGTTATTAATCAGTGCTATATGATGACTCATTTCATTAGCATAATTAAAATAGGTATAATATAGAGTTTCCTGCTGATGAAACTTTTCAATCACTTCATTGACATTGTTTGATTGTGTATAAGTAAAAATCTTCTCCAATATTGATTGATACAATTTTAATTTGTCAATTCGCTGCTGACGGACTTTTTCCCGATACTGACTGCTTTTATCCGCCAAAGTTGTGCCACCTTTTACTTTTGCTTTGCATTCCAAAAATGCCACTTTAGCTATATTAGAGTCCTTTCTATACATAATACCCTGCATTTCAATCTTACGCAGCTCACGATCCTTGATTTGACGCTTTTTAAGCATGTTAGCTTTCTCGTACAAATCAGCAGAGCCCTGATAAGCATTGACTACATGTTCGATCAAATCCATTAAGTACTTATTTTCATTCTTCAACTTTGACACTAACTTCACAAATGCTTCATTGAAATAACTGCGATGATTAAGTACGCGATCTATCTTCTCTCGTAGTAGTTCATTTTGTGATGTATGGCAGCACTCCTGACGCATGCCTACTTCCAATGCGTTCTGCAACATCATCATCTTTTTGTTTACCTTTTGCACATACGCCTGATGCTGTTGCTCCGGTACGGTGCATCTATTTAGATCATATACGCGCTTATTCACACTACTTATTTGACGCTCCAAATTGCTAATGGAAGCCTTGAGTGTGTTTATATCATTGGTTAAATGTTTCTGACAATTCACATGACATTCGATAAGCTCCAAATATGCATTGCATTGTTCAGTATGGTTTTTATTACTGGCTACCCAGATTTCAGCACGCAGCTCATTCTTTTCATGGATAAGTTGTTCAATGCCAATCTTACGATTTTCTTCCAAAATTGCTTCCTTACGCGTTTGACCCTTTTCGTTAAGTATCCTTCGGTATTCATACTGACGCTTTTTCAGTTCCCTATGTTTGGTTAGATAGCTTTGAAGAAAGTCGTTCTTGGTCACCATTTTTTCGGCCATGATTTAGCAGTAATAAATTAAAATAATCAAATTTGTGTATATATATTTTTTTTGTGTTTAAATGTGTCTTTGTGTATTTGTGTGTTTAGGTTTTCGAATGAAACTGTTTTCAAAATTATTTAAGCTGGTTGTATGCAAAATCCATGGCATGCTTTTGTTGAAGATTTCTAATAATTGTTTATAAGGTTTGAAAATTTGTTTAAGTAAATATTGCACAAATGTGCCTTCTAAAGCAAACTTGGTACAGATCCGTATCCTCAGTATGTCAGGCAAGCGAGTTTATACACATACCGAAATATTAACACCATCAATATCTATACCATAGTCTGTACTAACCAGATATCATATGGTTATAAGCCTAACAATTTTTCGAACCATTAACAACTGCTCAACACTAAATGTGCCATTGAAATCGACATATAACATAGATACAAAGGTTGCCATTTGCATTAGAGAACAAAAATAAATATTAATTATTAATTATTAAAAGGAAACCCTCGTTGGTTATCATTTTTCAGAAGTCGCGCTCTATGAGTTTATAATCGACGAGGGGCCTGGTAAATTGACAGAGTGTCAATTGACGATTTCGTCAGATATACTATATATTACTGAAATATGCCGAGAGCTCCCGACATAAATTGCTCTATGACCGTATTTATATTTTTCATATTATATCCAGCTTTTCTTGGCCGTTTAAATTTGGACCAATCCAGCCAAATGAGCACCACAGCACTCCAAAGAGTGTAAATAGCTGAAAAAATTCTTAAAATTTGCATAACTGGCACGGAACATATTCGTTTTGTCGTCACTACAGAATGTTGAAGGTGAAGACTTGTTGAAAGTGGATTTTCAAGCAAAAAATACTAATTGTAGCAAAATGCTCTTATTTTCAACTTAAGCAGCGGTGTTGACTTCGTTTTTCCGGTAGAAGTTTTTAAAGAGAAGTACAATTCAATTCGAAAAAAGCTAAATTGGCGTCACTGCATCTCTGTACAATTGAAACGCCCGAATTAAAAATTATTATATTCAACTTCTAACTTAAAAATTTATATATATTCAATATTTTTTCCAAAATGAATCAGTTAAAAAACTATTATGCTGCTGCCCGGATGCAGTTAAGATAAATTATGACCAAGTACAGTACTGGAAGAAGGGGGACTATACAGGACGGGGGAATATACAAGGTAAAGTGTCTGATTGCATTGAACTTGGTGGTTGCCACAACAATTCTTGTCACTGTTTTCTGCAAGTTGACGCACTACATCCACGTGGTCACTTAGCAGCCGTTGAGTGGCAGTTTAGAGTGCGCGGCGGGATTTCTGGTCCTCTAAGCTAGGTTGAGCGCAATGTATACAACCTTTCCTCGAAAAAAACGATGGTAACGATGGATAGTCACACAAATACCAATTGACGATAATCGCTAGAAAAAAGGCACACGATTGGTGAACCAGCAGTCAGCAAAAGGATCAAGCAACTGCAGTGTGCTGCTGGTCATGTCAAGGAATGCGCCCGAGTAATCCGATTAGAAAAGTCTTTTAAAACACACCCGAAGGAAGAAGAGGTCGTTCAAATGCTCGTTGGATAAACAATGTGGAGCAAACTGCAAAACATCTTGGAAGAAGAAACTGGAGAACGGTATCTCTATATATATCTCTATATCGCCGCGCCACGAATGATGATGATAAGAGTATTCCAAAGAGCAAACTATGTACTTAATTTCTTTAAAATGTTCCTTGTTTGTTTTATTTTTATAAAGCTCAATATGCAAAATGGAAGTACCATGAGCAGTTCACTTGACAAGGCCTACAGCAAAACACGTCCCTATATGCAGAAAGATAATAAGCAGAGAAAGAAAATCACTTAGCTTCTTTCAAATGCAATGACATGGAATTTTTGCGCCTAGAAGTATGCAACATGTCCAATATCATTTACTGAACGTTCTGTGCTCTTCACATTTTCATTAAATGCCAAGCAAATTAAATTGAGTTGCATTTTAAATGTCATTTCATCAAGTACACACTAAAGGCAACACTTGATTTGTGCATTGACAAGAAGTGTTCCCCAAACACCACGCCCTCTCGTCCCTCTCTCATATGACATACGAACAACAACAATAACAACAACCAACAACGAACTCAATTGCATGTATTCCATTCTTGGTTGTTTGTTTTACAAAAAGTGTATGAGTGGATAGCGTGCGTCCCCTGCAGTACGCAATGTGTGACGTGTATTTTGTTCCCAAATGGATAGCAGTTTTCATTTTTAGGTAGCAATTGCCACCTGCTGCTGCTGTTGGGTATCACTACATTTTGTATTCTTTTTTTAGCAGTTTTAAAGTTCCAACGGATCCGATGTCTTGCGCTAGTCTCTAAACTTCAATCCAGTTTATCTACATAGCGTGCGTTTGTGATTCAAATAATCTTCTACTGGTGTTTTCCCCGTCGTCGGATCCTTGGTGATTCTGGTTGATGTGTGTTCTTGCCTCATTTCCTGCTACGAATCTCTTTAGCGTTTTACTGTACAGATCAGCATTATGTTTGGTAACCTCATAGTTTTGCGAAGACAGCGATTTTTAATGTCTTACAGTGTATTCTTATTATCAGTTCTAGCATTTCACGTTTTGCAGCCATGGAGTCGAGTTGTAGCAACTTTGAAGTTGAATTTATTTAATTTACGATGCATTCCAGATATGGGGATGTATGACATTCAAGTAAAAAAAGGATATATAAATAAGCACTAGCACAACATAAAAACTGAAGACTTCAGAAGCTGGTAAAGCTGGTACTGCCATTGACTGGAACCCCAAAGTAACCTAAAGAGAGAAAGACTAGCCAATATCAGAAGGCGATTGCTTGAAGCTGCAGCGAAGTTGCTACTGCAAAACACATCCAAATGGAGGCAAATTTTTTGCGGTCTTTGATACAGCTTGGAATTTTAGGATTTACATAATCACCACAAAATCAGTACTAATCACAGGTCCCATTATTTACATAATCACTGAAGATTAAACGATGCCATAATCTTGTCTTATGTTCAGCAACCTCTTATCAATCAGTGCTGCATATAGAAGCCACCAAGATAGAGTACCTGCCCAGCGTACTGGGGATCCCGAGTGTGTGTACATGTGTGCATGCGTGTGTTAGTGTCGACGCTCAATAATAAAAAACAAGGCATTAAATGCATTTTTCCTACAACTATCAAACACATGCCGGCAGCTCTCTTCCACACACACACACACCCCCTCGAACTTATACGCACACACACGCCTCCTCTCTCGCTGGGAGAGCTACCGCCCATACATCCTTTTAATAATAACAATATCGTAATTCAAGCAAGTCACTGCCAGAAGAAGCGCGAGCAACGTTTACATGGGCGTAGACGCCGCTGACGCTGATGTTGACTTCGTGCCCCAACCATTTGGCAGCGCTGCTGTTGTTGGCGCAGAAACAAACGGCAAAGTGAGAGCGACATTTGCAGTTTCAACGGCAACATTTCCGATGATGTGCGCTTTTGTTGCAGCTACCGCTGCTGCGTTGAAAGCAGGCGAAGGAGCAGCAGAGGAGCAGTAGCAGCACGCTGCCGTTGTTATTGTTACAACAGAGTTTACATGCATTTCCTTGCAAAGCGTCCCGCTGCAGTTACGCCCCCGCGCTAACGCATGCAAAACGCCCAGTTTTTTAAACAGCCGTCAACAGGCATTCAATATACATGCATGCGCATATGTATCTTTGTATGTGTGCAGTGTTTTCTTTGTGTGCGTTAGTGTTGTGCTAAGTGGAAATAAAACACGCGCTTTTCCGCACTGTATTATCTGGCCATACAGGGCGTATGATGTATACATATATATGTATATATATATTTTTTAGGCGCAAGCAGGCAAAACTTTTGCATGCCTATTTAAAATAAAACGCACACACACACATATACGCATGTTCTCACACAGATACAAGTGCAGTGTAACACACAGATACTCACTTACTCACACACAGACGCACATATACTTATGTACTTGCGCTTGGCTTGATGCTGGCCGCAGCAGCTTTTGTGGTTGCTGCTGTTGCTGCCGTTTTTTGTATAGAATTTATTCTTTTGTTGTTTTTATTGTTGTTATTTTTTGTGCTTGTTGTTGTTGTTGTCCAAGCCAACGCAACTTTGCGTTATTATACACTACAACCAAAATGACACAAAAGGGCAATGAGTAATTTCTGAAAGTGTAGGCAACAGGCTATATATACTATGTTATATTAATAATACGCCTCGTTGGCCCAAGTTTGTTGATCCAATGCAATATTACGAAATTGTGAGTCTCACAGCTTTAACTTTTTTAAAGTTTATTTCGTTTCATCATTAAATCCATGAAAATATATAGATTATAATAACAAGGTTATCGCACATCGATTGCGATCTATTCTCAAATTCTATTGTTTTCTGTATCTGTAATAATTTCTTAAAAATGGCGTCAATATTATGAAAGAGTATTTACCGCATTTATCATACATATTACTACTACTGTTCAATCTCGATTTAATTAAAAGAAAAACCTTTTCTTCGGTTTAAAAATAAATTTGACCAACGTGTATCTACTTATATTAATAAACATACAAGCCAATTATCTTTAACAAAATGAGCAAATCTTTTGATGTATTATAGAATTTAGACTTATTCAAACAAAATTGAAGATTCCATGTATACAATCTCTGAACAAATCCTATAGATCTCTGCATTTATAGGCATTTGCCAACACCCTTCCTTTCCGGCGCTACACACACCAAAAAAAAAGTATTCGTAACTTGTATCTTTATCTTGGACTCAATCGACCTGCATCTCTCAGTGCAAATGCTCCCCATAAACTTTATGTTAACCTAGCTTCAGTTAACCAAATAGTAGCTAGTTCGTTTTTAAGGATTTTTTAACATATTTCATAAAAATGCCATATTTCCGCTTCTTATGCATGCTAGAAGTTAGCAAAAACCAAGAAAAAATTTGTTTCATAGATCGAAACTATTAAATGAATTTCATAGCAAGTGGATCGTCACTACATTGTAAGACAGTTAGTATAGGTACATTAGATATAGAATCAATAAAAAATTGACATTATTTTTGCACGGTTTAAAGTTAAGTCATATAATTTCTAGATCTTTATTTCCTAGTTTCAAAACTATAAAGCAATTCTGTCTAATTTCCAAAACGTTCAGATTATTTAGATATAAGCATAGGGGGGTTTTTCTTCACATAGAGCTGCATTTAAGCGGAAGCTTTCTGATCGCTTTGAATTTAGGTAATTCAATTCAATTCAATCAAGTATAGGTAGATAAAAATCCCCATACTGTGCTTCGGACTAGGAACATTATCATACCGAAAAAGTATACGTACAAAAGAATCTGTATTTTTAGTTTTTATTTTTACGTTCTATCTCGAAATTCCACTCTTTTAAAAAAGCTGAAGAACTCATCTAAAAACAAGAGAAACAATAAATGATCATACTCAAAGACTTTTTTCACTTTTTGCAAATTTACTTAATCCCATAAATTTCATTTTTGGTTTATTCAATTCGCAAAATTAAATCTTAAGAAATCGTGTAGCGCAGTAGGTGGATCCACTGTGTGAATGGTTAATAAATTGTATTTTGTTTTATCAATAAACTCCAAATCAATCCAAACATGATTTGGGAAAAGTAAATGTCTGATAGTCTAAGCCTTTACAAAGATCTAGCAGTTGCAAGAAGTTCTTACTTCTATAAAACTTTAAATTTGCGGTGTTTTGCATAATCTCAAATTGAAAGTGATTTACTATCAAATATTCATATAAAATTTATAGCAGGTATACAAAATTATGTACTTTGAATAATTTTATTTTTATTATAAAAAAGAAACTTTATTATTAAAAAAATAAAATAAAAACAGAATAAACAATCTTGCACAAATGTTTTTTAAAAAAACCTTCTTAGCTCTAAAAGTTTAAAATCTACACACTTTGCAGAGTATCCCACAGTCGTCATGCTACATTACTTTATTTTTTATACTTTTTAGTATTTTATTTTTATTTTTCTGCCTATTTTCTTTTGCACATTTCGTTTTTAATGATAACGCAACGTAGTTGTAAATACGTAGACTTGCATTGTTGGCATTGCCGTTGGCTGCACCTCTGCACCTACCACATTGTGTGTGCCCCTGCCACACGCACACACACAAATACATACTCGCAGAGTTGCATACCACCTAACCACACCCACACATGTCAATACCAATACATTAAATGCTAGTTGTGGCAGGAGCGTCTGGCGCAAAGTAAATCCAATTGAATTTTGTGCAGTTTTTAATGCCAGCGGCTCATATTGCAGGAGATGCCATAGACTCACTCAATAAACCCAACCAAAACCCCACCTCCCTAACCGGGACACTACCAGGACTTAGAGCGTGCACCACAAAACGCGTCGCATTTTTATCCTTCTGGCGGCTGGTGTGTGATTTGCTTGGTATCGACATTTTAATGATGTGGCTCTGGGCGTTTAAGCCGCTGTTCCCATTGTCGCTGCACCAAGCACCCCCCTACTCCCACTACCCACAACACTTATATATATTTTAACATGCTCCAAGCGCCATTCAGTGCCAAGGCGTAGCCTTCATAAGTTTTGCTGCTTTTATGCAAAATGTTCCAATGTATTTCTTTTTCTTTTTATTATTTTTATTATTTTTTTTTTTTTGTTATTTGCTATTATTATTTTGCGCCTAAAGTATTTACTTATATACAGATATATACAGATTATGGTCAAGCAACCGCAACGATTTTGCATTTGTAACAAATTGAGACAATTTTCAATGATTTCCCGAGAGCGCAAAATCAAGCTAATAAGCAGGAAAAAAGCTTTTTACAAGCATATCCTCGAGTTTTAAAGGATAAGCAGAGGAATTACAAGTAAATATATCAAATTATATTGTCATACACAGCGGGCAGCATAAAACAAATGCAGGGCAGAGCTATTAACGCAGCTCAAAGTCCTGCTGCTCCTTTGTACTCTTTTTTTTTTGTTTGTTTTTGGCATAAATACTACTACTATATATATAATAGAGTATATATAAGTAAAAAAAATTACAAGCTGGCCATAGATGTATGTAAATGTACATAAAAGGACTATTTGCGCCAAGCCAGTTTACATTATTTATAGGCACTTTGAACAGCATGCAAGCCATGTTGAAATAAAACATGTAATAAATAAAACTCTGGGCGCATAAAATTAAAAAATAATAATAAAAATCGAAAAAAAAAATTAAAAGCATAAACTATATATAGATAGCATCATTGTCATGTAGGCAAAGTAAAGTATTAAATCTAAGCAAAGCAACTCAATTTTCAAATATAATTTCAATGTTTCTAAAATATTTCAGATGTCGCTACGTTATACTTTCGACTATGGCTATATAGTATTGGGCTTAGATATTTGATTATCTATTTTAAAAATTATCTATTGAAAAGAAAATGTCATGCATTTGAGAGTAATCGGAGTGCATCAGCGCTTATTGCCGATAACAATATTGGAAGAACGACAGAGAGAGATGGGGAAAATATGTCTTTAATTTGTTACTTTTTTATTTCACCAAATTAAGTCTTTAAAAATCGTCTACCCCTTAAAATGGTTGTAACGTGCCATACCTTTAAAATTTTTATTGTTTTTATCAATTATCTCGAAATCAAATTAGGACATGATTCGGGGAAATTTATTGGTATAGCAGTTGTAAGAAGTCCCTGTTAAAATATGGCGTTTTGATGTAATTTCGATTTCAAAGTAATGAACGATTTTAAAGATTCATACAAAATTGTTTTGAGCGACCACCAGTTCGGTTCTTTTCAAGATATCACAAATGCATCAATGATTAGATCGTAGATCAGAGACGACTTATTTTTTAGATATTTTTTGGTACTCAAAAATGAGCAGAGAGATTGATGGAGGAAAAGTAGTTGCTTAGGCGAAAAAAAAGAACGACCGATAGATGGGGAAAATGATTAACATATGCCTTAGGAAGAAGAAGAACAACAGATAGAAAAGATGGACAATAGAGTGAACATAAGAACGACTATGAGATAGGGAAAAAGACGCTTATATCTTAAGAAGAAGAACGATAGAGAAAAAAGAAGAACGACAGTGAGATGAGGAAAAAATACTTGCTTGCGGTTTAGGAGAGAAGAAGAACGAGAGAGAGAAAATAAGAACGAAAGAGAGAAAATAAGAACGAGAGAGAGAAAATAAGAAGAATAGAGGGAAAATAAGAATAACAGAGAGAAAAGTATCTCTTTTGTTCATCTGCTTTCCTTATTCCTATGCCCAAACCGGAATAGCCTACCTGGACGTATACATCCCTAATTGTTTATAGGAATTATTACAATTATTATAACATTTTAATAATACTACAAATATTGTGCAACAAAATTTACAAAATGGATGACGAAGCTAAGCTGCAATTATTAAGAGCCTGTCCAGGGTTGATGCACACAAGAAGGAAGATAATGAAATGTCATACAATGCAGTACAAATTGCTTCTTTATAGATATAGATAGTCACAAATTAAAGTATTAAAAAAAAAATTGGCTGCAGCAAGCTACAGAGTTTCTCAATAGAGTTTTACAGCTTTCGATCAACATTAATGGTAAGCCGCGAGGCATAGTAGCAGCAACTTGCTGATTGGACGATCTAAACTCAGATGGAAAGACTAAGTGGAGCAGGATCCATCTTCACTTGGGTCGACCAACTGGCGAGAGGTGGTTAATCGGCTGTAACCCGATAACGGGTTTTCATGACCAAGTAAACACAAAACAGATGAAAAGCAACATGATTGTGCAGAGAGACTCTGAAGCAAGGGATACTGTCCAGGGCTGATGCACGAATGAAAGAATACTATGAACTATCACATAAAAAAGATAGGCACACTACCGAACTTCATAGTTAGGATAGCAATTGTATTAATAGATAAACTTATCTAAACTAGTCTATCACAGCGAAAATCTCTCCCAACAATAATAATAAATATATAAGAGTATTAACGTATCGAAAAGCTAAAGGGCTGGCTCTAAGTAAACCTTTTAACATTTTAACTTTACACAAATAGATGTAAAAAACACATCTGTTATTAGTCAGATAAGGCCAAAGACAATGAAAGCTGTAACCACCGAATAAGAGCGAAACTTTTGAAAATAAAAATCTACAAAGTATTTTTTATTGCTCATCCTTGGCTTAAAGATTTCAAAGGAGATTAAAGATAATTCTCAGCAGTGATTAGAGCTATACCTTTTCAATTATACCGATTTCTTGCCTACTTTCTACTCTGGATCTGCAAAAATATATGCTTATTTTAAAAATTGAATCCTAGAACTGGATTTTAATTGAGAAATCCAATTTGATTAACCAAAGAATGCATGATTTTCGCCAGCCTAACGCTAGAAAATGCATTCAAATGTGAAATACTACTATGAATATAGCGTTTTATATGCATTATACCTTATATAATATATAAGCAGTATATAAAAAACAATGCAAAGTGCTGTCGACGCTGCTCTGCTTACTTACTATGCCTACTACAATATATACTATAAGTACATATTACTATATATAACTATTTTTTAGTAGCAGTTAGGTTGATTGTAGCAGATTGTGCCTCTCTCACTGCTAACAGCACGAAATTGACATTTTGCATTTACCATTTACTACTTATTTACTTTATTTTTTTTTTCGTTAACTTTTTTATATGTGAATGTATTAGGAAGTCTATTTTGATGCAGCCACAATAAAATGAGAAGAAAAATTGCATAATAAACCCTTTGAAATCGCTGGATTATCCTTAAATATTTGTGTAAACATTGTAACAAATGCGCAACCGAAGCTCCATTGTCAAGCTGATTTCTCCAACGACGACATCATCTTATGTAGTACATGCTGTCGCATTCTCCTACCCACGCACTTTTCATTGACGTAGTTGCTCTCTGCCAGTCCATAGTCGTCAAATGCCTGAATGATGAGCAATAGATGGGCACCACCACAACCACCATCAACAATGAGCAACTTTTTAGCTTGTCTGTATTTTTTTTTTATTTTTTTCCAGCTTTCTATTTATTTACCGACTGTGGCGCATCCTACTTGCCGCTTACGCATGCAACAATGACAATGCAAATGGATGAAGCGTTTCCCAAAGGGCGGCGCAACACGGACTGAAGTCAGAGGGCGTCTTAAAAAACTGTCACATATATTGACATATTAACTGACATCGCTTAAGATTCCAACCAAACATAGGAGTTGGGCTAAGCTTTAGACCTGCTCCTTAATGATTGTATCTGGCAGATAAAGCGTGTCTCACTCAACTAAGCGCACAGCTGTGAGCCATTTGAGGCATTTGAACTGAGCCAAGTGACAGTGGCTTAGTGGCAATTGGTTGTGTCAAATGTGTTCCACAGCCGCCCATCCAACCAAGCCGGAGGCTCAACAACAACATGTATTTTTTTATCAACAAGTGAAAATGACAGACCACATGTGTGTGATGTAGGAAGGCGTGAAGGAGCACTCTAGTTTGCAGCATGTATCTATTTGGGTAGCAATGGATAAAAAATATAATCTATGCTACTTCATGTTTGTACTTAGTTTTGGGAAAAGTATTTAATGACGAAAGTCATCTATCCTGCTGCTCTTTTGAAAGTTCTTATTCGGTCTACTCACCCGTCAAAAAATCACAATATGCATTGAAATTCATTCAAAAAACACCGCCGATTATATGCACAGAGTAATCCTTATAGCCCCATTTTGCGACAATTTAGTGAAATTGTAAGCCATTGAAATAATAATGGCAGGAAGCCTTGTACCATTGCGCAATATGGCAGATAAGCTATAGCTATAATTCTTGGGGGACATTTGCACCGCGATTTGCAGGTTTACTTTAGATACTATCCCTTAGACCAAAGCCTAAATTATATAAAACAATATATATCACAAATTCAGAATTCCAACTAAAGAAAAGAAACAAACTGGCATGACTTTGGAAACTTTACAATAACCCTTAATTTATGCAGAAAGAGCTATCGAAATTCAATAGGAAATGACAACAATCAATAAAATAAAACTTATTTCTGATAAATTCTAAAAAAAAATTGCATATATTTGAAGTGTGTTAGATATACCAAACACAATTTATAAGGATCGCTCTTTCTTAGAAAAAGTGTTCCAAAAAAAATTGTCTTTTTTGAGAACTTTACTTATTGTATCTGTTCAAAATCGTTCGATTCACTCTCAGTAATTGCCGCAACAATTCAAGTAGGATTGCTTTGTACGGACTTCGTTCAAAATCGGTTAAGAAGATCATATGGCCTGTCAGCTCTGACCGTTTAGATTTTGACATGGACAAATATAACTATGAGAGTATCTTTTGTTCAACGATTGGAGAACTATTCAAAAGTTTAAAATCGAAGAGCTGTGTCTACCCCCAGTTATCTTAAAGTCTAACAAAAATCGATTTAAAGGAAAAAATAATAAAAATTGATTTACTAAGACTAGGAATTCATATTTCTTAATTTTTCGTAGTTTTCAATAAGCGTTATAGAACAAATTGTAGCTAATGAAATCATATATAAAACATTTAATATTTTCATTAATGTAATTATCTCTACCATTTCAATTACATAATGGAAGGGGTGTTGCGGAAGACTGGTGTACATCGTACTGGCGCTATTGCCACTCTATTGATGATATTGATATCATTGGGCGTTGTAAGCGAAATGTCACAGCTGCGATTTCCGCTATCGAAAAGGAGTCAGCGAAAGTGGGTCAACGAGGGGCAAGACAAGAAGGGGACGACCTAAGCACGGATAGAAGGACCAAGGGGAGGAGGAGCTATCTTGACTTGGTGTGTTCAACTGGAGAAGTCGCGCGCATAGAGACTGGACTCGACTTGGTTAGTACTATATAAAAAGTATTGCGGGGCTCAAACAAAAATTCGGCTAAGATCTTAGAAAGTATTCTCGTTTCTTTGGTTTTAATCTCTAGTATGTTTCTTTGTCTAATTTGCATAAGGCAAACTTAAAGTTTATATTTCAAAATTTTCTTTAATTTTTTTAAATTTTGACTTGCACATATTTCCAATTTGCTACCACAAGATTTTTAAGTTAAGCCCGTCTCTATAAGTTTGTTACCTTACTTTTCGCTTCGTTGTTACGACAAGAAATCTACAAACTGTCCATACATAATGCATATAAAGCGTAATTTAAACATAATTATAATGTATCCTGGTAAACAGAAGCTTTCATTAAGAACATATGTGAGTGACTGAAGGAAATGACCATAATCAGGTTAGTGCTGCTTGTGTCGTTCCAATCAAATCACAATCTTTAAGTTAATTTAAAAAATATATATATATGAAAAGAGCATAAGAAATTAAATCACGCAACTATTTTACGCGACAAAGAGTAAAATTAAAACACGATACACAGGATGTACGCGATAAGGACAAAGCTGTGCATTGCACTTGTTGTGGCATGGATGGACGTGGAGAGGTGCCTCAAACGGCAGCAGCCAACAAATGCCACAAGTTTAATCAAATTTAACTACTCATAATGTGCAACAGACAACAAGAAGCGAAGACGCAGTGGCGCAAACGAGAGCTGCTGGCAAGTTGAGCTCAGTTCAGTTGCAAGTGAGCCGCATAAAGTTAAGTACTAATCTTATTAGGATCAGCCAACAGGCTCAGCTCAACCCGGCTGAGTTGGGCGCTGTCAATGAAGAAAAGTTGCGGCAATGCCTCCGGCCGTAACAAGTAATACCAAGTATATATATATATATATATATATATATATACAGCTCCCTCCAAACATATATATATATGCATGGCACATATGTAGTGGCATTCGTTTGAGGTGAGGCTGCCAGCTGATACGGCATTGCGCCGGCTCTCTGCTCTTACGTGAGTGAGCACACCATTTCAATTACCAAACCGAGCTGCTGGAGCTGGGCGTGCGAATGGGTTTTATTATTATTTACATACCTGTTGCAGCAACGGCATTGTTTTGAATAAAAATTCCAATTTCCACACTTGTATTTCACGTTGTCGTTATCCTTGTTGCTGGCTGGCAATGTCTGCCGTACTTAATGCCGTACTCCTTGCCGTCGTCGTTGTTGTTGTCGTCGTCGTCGTCGTGCTTGCTCTCGGCTATGGCATCGGCAGACGCCTCAACAGGATAAGCAGCAGCAGCAGCAGCAGGCAAAGCGGTAAACCAGATGTCACTACTTCCGTATGCAGCAGGCAGCAGGCGGCAGCCAACAAACAGCAACAACACAATCTGTATGCTGGCCAACACTAAAAGCCACAAGCTGCTGACAGCGCACTGTCGGCAATCCTTCCTATTTGTTGCTGCTGCTCCAAGACGTTTGGCTAAACGTTGGCACTCTCTTTTTTTGGTTTGGTTTGGTTTGACGATGTCCTGCGCACTACTTGGCGTGTACTCCGTGTTTGTGCTCCGTTGTGTTACGCTCTGCCCAAGTTTGGGTTTGATGGTTCGTTTCACTGGTTTATACGCTTCGTACCAAGTTTACGCTTTAGGCCAACATGTTGGTTCCAGCCTTTTTGCTAATGCTGAAAACCGTCTGTATAGTTGCTCAGCTGCTTGGGCCACGTCGTCCTTGTGTGTGCTGTTTTTCAAGATGTTGTTGTTGCTGTTCGCTTTTTGGCACCACTCGAAGGATGGCAGACAGACGAGAAGCCGTGTCAGCAGCAGCAAATAGTCATCGATTCATTATTTCATGTCAATAATGCAAATTTCGTGATGCCCCTCTGTTTGGGAGTAGACAAAATGATTTTACATAATCTGTAAGATGTAAATATCCTATGTAAACTTAATGCTACGGATACGGCTGCCAGCTTTTGGTGTGTCGCTCTGTGTGCGTGCACTGAATAAGGATTACAATATTTATGAAGCTAACAATGGGTAACGATGTGGGCACAGCGAGGAGCTACAGCCCAATGCAATGCTTAGCTCCTAAATGAGAAATTTAACAAGTTGAGAGCTACACTTCTTGGGTTGAGCTTTTAAGGAGTTGATGAGAATTAAAACCCATACTTCCAAGTGAAATCTACCCCATCTCTATGGCTATGGGTTAGGGCTTTTCAAAATGAGGATTACTACCGGTACACAGACTTAAAGTCATTAATGCATAATTGACTCTAAATACATATTCTGAAGCTCTTATTTAAGCATGAGGACCCGTTGACTTTAGATGGTTTCACTCTACAGTTAAGTGCAGGCCGATACAAAACCATCTGATTTTTACAAATTTATCATATCCGATGTGAAAAAACCTAACAAGTAATTCTTTAAAATCGTATTAATCATTTTATGGATGATATAGATAGTATGTGACATTTTGATTTTACAACTTGATAGTTTTTTCACAAAATTAATTTTTAATTTGTTTTTTAATATATTATGACAATGTGAGCCAATGACCCATACTTTTCCTGTTTTTTGTCTTTCTTCAATTTAACGTCTTTGTCTGTATATAAAAATATATAACATATACTTTCTACTCTAATATATAATTTCTTATTTAATATATTATCTCAGGAACATCTTATCCAAATTTTACGATTTTTAATTTTTGGTAGCTTTCCTAAAAAGAAGACTAAATAGCACTTTTGAAAATACTATCGGAAATGTAAAGCTGTAAAACAAAATGTTTAAGTGAAAATTGCAAAAAATATCATACACCCAAAATTGAAGTTTTAAAAAGTAAGTAAGATAATTTCTCATTAGGAGTTAAAATTCAGATAAATCCCGACAATTGTATGCCGTCACATAAATGGAGTGTGCTATTATTTTTGGCGAATTAGATGTACAGATTTATGTTTTATTAAATCAAAATGCGTCGATTGTTTGATTTTTTGTTTTTAGAAAACCGTCTTAACTTTATAATTTGGGGTTTATACTCTATTCTATCATCGAACAATCGCAATCGCTTTCGATTATCTAGCTAGATACGTTCATGGAGCACAGTAGACCCATTGGGATGGCAGTGCCGAAGGGCGTAGGCCCGTCCTCGTTCATACAACTTCAATTGAACTTATACGACTACCACATTGTCATTGCTTTCAACTTGTTCATCTTATCGTAGACAATTAAAAAATTACTTTACAAAACGATTCCTTTTAACTCTTAAACGTCGTTCCTGGTCTTCAATTATATTTGACTGATCTAGATGCGTTGGTTCTGCAACTTGACGATCTTAGATTAACTCGACAAATTCTAAATATATTCTATAGTTCCCATAATGTTGCCGCAATATCAAATATTAATTTCTTTAAGTTGAATTATATACTCGAAATAATCGAATGAACATTAAAGCCGATAATAAGATAATTTCATAATAAAATTCTGTTCACTGGGCAGACGAAATAAGAGAATTTGCAAACTAAAGAAACTTATTAAGTGTCATTCAAATGCGTGTAGAAATTAAAGTACAATAGTATTATAGTTAATCAAAATAGTAAAGTCTATAAAATAAAACTCATTTTGCCAGCTGCCTCCTGTTAAATATTGGATTCCATACCCCCAATAGAATATTCGAACCATTTACCTTGTACATACTTATCCCAAATGTAACGATTATGTACAGTATGCGACACTAACAAAAATACATCATAAAAATACGCAATTTCCAAAAATAAATAATAAAATTATTGAACTATGTAATTTTAAACAAAGTACCTTTCGGTGAATTATTTCAACCCACTTAATCCTGCGCCTTTATTCATAAATATTCCGTACGTCTATAATTTAAAGGCTGTTTTATTTTAGTCTCTACTAGCATTCGGCTTCCTAAACAAACACAATACTTTTTTCTTATCAGAAGTTGCTTCAGCCAACTCACAATCACAGCGCACAAGTACCCAACGCGCATACCTTGAGTGCAACAGTTTCAATCTTCCACCTTGGAAAATCACGCAACCAATCTCAACAAATTCCTTAAAACATATTTAAAACAAGTTCAACTAAGCGTTAAACGCCGTAAATCGTTCAAGGCGTAGCCCGTGGAACGCATATCCTTAATTAACCAATTTCCCAAAGTAAAACCCTTTGAAAGTGCTTAGCCCGTACAGCTGACTGCACTCTCCATAATTTTGTCGTTTACTGTAATTATTTTAATTTTCTTTTTTTTATTTAGCTCAATAACACAAACCCAAATGTGTGGAACCATCAGTTTGACCAAGTCCTAGCACATCCTGGCGTAACCCGTGCCCAATACCATGCTCAAACCAACTAGCCAGACAAGTGGGTGTTGATGTTGATACATATGCATGTTGTGTGGAAGTGTGTGTGTCTCTCTGTGTGTGTGTGTGTGTTGTTAGCTTTGGCGTGCGTGCAAACGAGTGTAATCCTTTTCAGAAACAGGAAGTTGTGTGTTGAGCGAACCTATTATTAGAACCATAAATCAGCATGAAATGAGCAGAACGCCGCAGTCAAAGGAGCAAACTCTGTTGCTACTCCTCGTGCGTATACGTACGTACTCGTGTTTTGTATGTTTGGAAGATGTAGTCTGTAGTCCGTAGTCCTGGTTGGAGTAGTAGTAGTCGTAGTAGTAGTAGTAGTTGTAGCAGTAGTCTTGGTAGTAGATATATGTATGTATGAGCTTATATAAAAAAAGTAGTCAGACAATAGTAGTAGCAACAGGAATAGTAGTATATGTGGTACAGTAGCGTAACTAGAGGGTATAAAATAGTTAATCTGCATTATATTGTTAATCCGCCCACTTTTGGAATTCTGCTCCTGCATTTGGAACCTTAAATCCCAAAACTATCAAGAGTTGATTGAGTCCGTTCAAAAACAATTTTTAATATTTGCTCTTCGGGGATTAAAGGTGGATCCCAACATGCGTTTGCCATCCTATACATGCAGACTTCGCCTTATAAAATTACCTTCTCTAAGTGATCGTAGAACATGCTATTTTTGCATAAGCTTTTACTCATTGACTCTAATAACTCGTGATTTTCGACCTCTAGAATTAACTTTTTGTACAACTAATTATGCGTTACATTATCCTTTTCGTGTCCTATGCGTAAATTATAATTACCTCTATAATTTCGTCTCCTTTGAACGATGTATATGATTCATTTCTTTATCTATCCTATCTTATCTTGATTCCCCAAATCGAGCTGCTTTGACCAATCATGAACTATAAAAACCCATCTTGGTCAACGTTGTTCTTTGGCTTCTACTTGGAAAAAATGTTTAAATTTATATTCTACTTTCTGTTTTCATCTTTTATATTGTAAATCCAAGTTCCTAGCCAAATCGGACTATTTCAGCAGAGGTTATAGTCAAAAATTTAAAAATTTTAACTTCATTAGCGCATAACTTGCAATACTATTAGACTTTACGTAGTTTTGATAAAAGTTAGCTTGTCTCTAATAAACAAATTCACTTTAGTTTTGTTTTTTACCCATATTTTTTAAATCCTAGTTGACATACGTCTCGATTTTAAACAAAATCAGGATAAATTTACAATAACTATAGGTCTGCCCAAAACAAAAAAAAAATTGCAATGGTATGACGCTTCAAGTTAGTGTACTTTATTCAATAACCCAATACAAGGACTAACACTTTCGGGTACCGCCACCTCAGTATTATATTTTAGTATTTGGTTTATTGCAAAACTTTTGTGAATTCCAAAGTGTGATACTACTGCCATGTTAAATAGGAGCGAATATTTATCAATATTATTATCAAATCAATAACCCAATACAAGGACTAACACTTTCGGGTACCGCCACCTCAGTATTGAAAGCCATAGTAACTAAGGCTCTGTTAATGTTTTCAATCAATGGTTGTGCGTTACGAAGATCTAATCATCTAAAAAAATTTCCAGCAAATCCAAGGTTTTTACAGAAACCACTAAAACTAAAACCGCTTAAAGAAAATAACTGAGGTCAAAACATTTTTGTAACAAAATCGTTTTCATAAAAAAAAAATAAATAAAGAACACTAATAAAAATTTATATGATTTTAATAATATATTATAATTTATTGCCAAGTTCCAAGTTTGCCAAGTTTAAGATGAAATAATAACTATAAAACGCAAACTCTACTTCGAGGGAACGGGTACATAAATCGACAAGAATAAAAAACTTTATCTTTTGCGAATAAATACGCATCAAATGGTAGATCGTTAAAACCAGCTCGTATGATCTACAGTGAACTCAACAGTTATTCAAACACTTTGAGTTTTTCAGAGATCAATAAAAATATATCGATTTTAAAAAATTTAAGTTTAATTTGTAACATTCTGTTTATTATTTGCTGTACGACTCCAAGAATTCCAGGCAAATGGTGCAGACTCAAATGTCTATATAACGGGGAACCCCAAGAGAGTTTAACCCTGGGAATGGTATCTCTACAACAGACATCTTGTAAAGGCTTCGTGTCTAAGTTGTTCTAGTTTTAAGCCTTTTTTCACAGACCTAAATTTACCCATAACTTGGGAAAATTTAAAAAGGGAATAAGTTAAGTCAAGTTACCTTTGATTGTTTAAAAAATATAAAATTTGTTGTTTTATTGAAAATTGTGTTCAAAAGAGTCGAAACTTTTCTAGGTTTTTTAACATTAGCCTATTTCTATACAAAACTTAAAATATCAACGTACCTGAGTTACTTAGTCGTAATAGTTAATTGGCTATTATATTATAAATTCTGTCCAAAAAAGGATCAAAATTCTTCTTCTTGCTGACTCCTAATGTTCCTTTATTTTTACTGTATATGAGATCACAATTTTCTCAAAAAGAAAGAAGAAAGAGCTACTTTGTCTAAATTGTTCAATAAAAGTCAATTGTTTGTTATTTTATTTAATTTTAATTTATGTTCAAAAGTAGCAATTTTCTGGTAGAAGCGTTTTTGCCCTAATTTTTACTGCATGTTTATAAATTTTTTGCAAAATTTAACAAACCTACTTACTGTTTTCATGGTTACATTTTATGATTATATCATAACTTTTTATTTGTTTATTCGTATTCCTATTTGCATTTGTGTTCAGTAAGACGTTTTTCAACTTTTCCTGTTGAAATTATTATAGTTTTTTGTTTATTTTTATTGTACTAAATTTATTTATTTTTTCGCAAATATATAGAAATCAGTCAATAAGTCTTGAATGGTTATAATTTTTAAAATTGTGTCTCAAATTTAAAAAAAAATAATAAGTTTAGTTAAGTTACTTAATCTTAATGGGCTATTGTATTTCGAGTTGTCCCAATTTGTCTAGCTGAAACCCATTTTATGGCTTATTTTTATTGTACTATAAATGTAGTTAATTTTAACTTTGTTAAAATAAATATTTATTTAAATGTTTTTAAATTGTATTCAAAAATCTCTCAAAAAATTTTTTTATAGTTAGAAAACCCTTACTCCTTGGCTTATTTTTACTTTACTAAGTTTCCTCAAAATATTTGCAAAACAAAAAAAAAATTTCTTGGTGGAAAACACCTTTTTTGCATATTTCTATTCAAAATTTAGGGAATTCGTTAAAGTTATTTAATCTTAATTGTTTAAAATATTTTATTGGCTATTTTATTTTAAATTATGTTCAAGTGTCCCAAGTGTCCTCTAGTTTTATTGTACTAAAATTTTGCAAATTGTAAAATTCAGCTTGTTATTATATTTAAAATTGTGTTCAAAACTTTTTAATTTAATTTTCCGAGCTGAAATCCTATTTTCATTTATATTTACCTACTGAATTTCTTAACAAAATTTAAAAAAAAAAATCATCTTAACTTACAAGCTTAAAATTTTTTAATTGTTTTTTTAACTGTGTCAAACAAATAACTTTCTAATTAATATTTTATATTAAAATTTTAAAGACTACTAAAATATGGAATTTTGATCAGCTGTTTCAGGGAGTATATATATATTTTTTTATTGTGAATATACGACGTAAAATCGTGAAAAAATGTTAAGAAGACTTAATGGAATTTATTAACGGTCTGCCACCCCCACCCAAGGAGGGTGGTAAGACTAACTACGTCACTGTTGTTGCTGGTGCTGCTGCTGTTCGAGCTGAAAGATGACGATGACGTGAGTGGCGTTGCGTTGAGTTCACAGTTGCGTTGCGTACGAGACGTAAAACGTTCATGAAAGGAATAACGGAAAATAGTAAAAAGACCGTAGCCAGCAACAACAACAACAACAATAGGAGGAACAACAGCAACAACAACAACACACACACACACACACAGATGAAAGGGCAATGAAGGCAAGCCGCAAGACGCACAATAAGAGCCGAGAACCGATTGCGACTCCTCCCGTTTTATAATAATTTATTTGTATTCAAAGCTAATGCAAAAATACGCATAAATTTAAATATGTCTAATATTGTTATAGTTATTTTGTACATTAGAGAAATAAGAATAAAAACTAAATAAGTTTTGGGCGAAACAAACTGCTAAACATACAAACACACGCGCGAGCGAGCGCACACCAAAAACCCGGCTGCAAAGCAAATATACATACCCAATTTAAATAATTGTCGTTGCACGCGTTTCACTAATAAATTATTACAATTTAATTAAAATTTTACTTTTGTTATTTTGCACTTTTTGTGAATCAGTTGTAATAGTTATAGTTAGTAGTAGTTGCCTGCTGCTTGATGCGTGCGAAGAAGCACATTTTTACACACTTTACTTTCCGGTCGCAGCGGCAGCAGCAGCAGCAGCTAGGAACCGTTACCTTCTTATCTCTGCTTCGCACGCCTATTCGCCGTTTTACTACGAATTTGTAGAAACTTATCGTATAAACGCACAACACACTTTGCAAAAATATTGTTATTGTGATAAGCTTGTCGTTTAGTAGTTGAATTATTATTAATTGTTGTTGCTTTTGGATATAATGCTGCCGCTAAGTTTTTCTTTGGTTAAAAAAGTTTTGAGCCTGCGAGCCTTGAATGCGGCACCACCTTACCAGACGAGCAATTGAAATGCAGTGGCGGCAGTTGCCGAGAGCGCGCAAGTGAAAACAGCTCTTGTGCTTCGCTCACATGTGGTAGTAGCGCAGCGCGGCAAACATAAGCAAACATGTTGCAAGCGCTGGCACTAAGGCGCGTAAGTTTGAAACAATTCAAAAACGTATGTTACAGCATTTTTAGCTTTTAATTCAATTAAATGTTTATTGTAAATAATCAAATTAATTTACTAATAAATTTAACTTTTATGTACGCGCCTTTTATTGCAGTGTAACCATATAAACATTATTAACATGTTGGCTACTGTGAATGTGTTGTACAGCTGCTGTGCAGTGCTGCCGTAGTGCTTAATTTTTTGTACTACGGCAAGTTTGCCAGATCTGCGTAATTTGCCGGCAAACAAAAAACGTAAAAAAAACAAATTTATTTTAATAGTTAAATAAATAAAATCATAACAACTAAAAACTGCAAATATGGCGGCTGATAATGATAGTAGCAGCTTGGATTCAACAAATGAGCATATTGATTTGGGTTTGTATCGCAAATTGGTTAGGCAATTTATTGACATGGTAAGCGTCGGCGGCAGCTGCAAACATTTTATGAAAATCACTTGAATTGTATTTAAGTAAGTAATTATTTCCACAATAGCGACGCTATGCAACTGCGCTGTTTTGGGCTGAAAAAGTGGCTGTGCTGAGTGGCCATGAGCCGCGTGATGTCTATTATCAGGCGCAATGCATGTACCTGTTGGGCGAGTTCCATCGTGCGGCACACACGCTGCAATATCATAAGCTTGAAAAGAGCTCCTTGCCGTGTTTAAATTTATTGCTGGAGAGTCTGTATGCCGCAAAGGAGTTTAACGAAGCAGCCAATGTTATACAAACAGTGGAAATAGAAGTTATGACTACTTCGTTGGTAAACCAACCAGTGGATGCAGGCAGTGGTTGCTACTTGGAAAGTAATAGTGTCTTTGGTGGTGAGGAGAACAATCGCAATGTAAGAGTATGCACTGAGCTGTAAAAAGCTTATTAAAGCCTTATTTAATTACAGGAACTCTTGGCTTCCATTTATCTGCTTAAAGGCAAGATTTTTGAAGCTATGGACAATCGCGGCATAGCCATGGATTTCTATGTGCAGGCGCTGCATAAGTCAATATTTTGCTTTGAAGCACTGGAGGCTTTGGTGCAACATGAAATGCTGATGGCTTGGGAGGGTATGTATACATTGTCGTTTAGTTACTTTTATAAAAGCAACAAATGCAGCAGGTTTTACGTTCTGGCCAGAGATGTCAATTTTAGTTTAGCCACCACTTTTTGCTTATATTTTATATTATTTACTTAATTTAAAGCTACGTAACAATAACGATTTATACCATTCCCACAGAGTTTGAGCTCATGAATCATTTGCCATTGACGCAACAATCCAGCGATACTGATGCCAAATTTATACTAAAGCTATACGAATCTAAGCTAAAAAAATATTATGAACTCATAACACAAGGCAATGGAGAAGAAATATCGCCTATTGTTAATCCGGATATATTACAGTACATTCAAGATTTTGTCGGCCGTGGCCCACAGGCAACCACTACAACGACAACTTCACAATCCAAAACCAAACCAGCAACTACGCTTAAAACGCCACTTACAGGCAGTCATATCATGTCCCCAGCACAAAAGTAAGTGGCCAGTGACAAAGTTGCTCATTAACTATATATACTTTAATTTACAGAGTGCTGGAAGAGTTGAGAGCCACCAGCTTTTCCCTACAAACGAGTCTATCACGTGCCAGCTCCATGATTGATGCCTCACAGCGGTCTTACATGGAGTCCACTAATCGTCGACGCTCACGGGATATTGATAATGTAACTTTAATGCCCTTAAACGATTGTTTCGCACGTTTGGTGCGCAGCACCGATCTTATGGCCGCCGAGGCAGAGAAACGTTTCTATGATGGCGACTATAAACTCTGTTTGAAGATACTCACTGAGTAAGTGCCGTTGTAGCGGCAGTATAGTCTAGCCAACTATTGCCCAATTGACTTGACTCTTGCTTGCTCTGATTAAAGTCCTTTCATTTCCTACAATTAACGGCTGCAATTACTTTTACAGACTGCTTAAGATGGATCCCTTCCACAACAATGCAATGACCATACAAATTGCTTGTCTTGTGGAGAGCGGTGATTATAATAGACTCTTCTATGTGGCGCACAAGCTGGTAGATCGTTATCCAGACAAGGCTATTTCTTGGTATGCCGTTGGTTGTTACTATGATATGATTGGCAAAAGTGATCCAGCACGTCGTTATTTGTCAAAGGCTACTTCCTTGGATCGTTTGTACGGACCCGCCTGGCTAGCCTATGGTCATTCGTTTGCCACAGAAAATGAGCATGAACAGGCCATGGCTGCTTACTTTAAGGCCACACAATTAATGCGCGGCTGTCATTTGCCTCTGCTGTATATAGGTGTGGAATGTGGCCTAACCAAGAATCTGGATTTAGCCGAAAAGTACTTTCTACAAGCCATGACCATAGCGCCCTTGGATGTTTATGTGCTGCACGAGCTGGGTGTTATCAAATATGAGTATGAGTACTATGAAAGTGCTGCCACCATATTCAACTCCACTGTGGATATTGTCAAGAAGCGCGCACAGGCAAATAATGAACAAGTATCCTCACGCTGGGAACCACTTTTTGTAAATTTAGGACAAGCATGCCGTAAAATTAAGAAATATGAAGAAGCGCTTGAGCATTTTCAATATGTAAGTAATATGAAGTTATGTTAAGATAAATAATATAATTAATGCTTTACATTTTTGAAACAGGCGCTACTACTGAAACCACAAACTGCTACTACGTATACGTCCATTGGTTTTATATACGCCTTAATGGGCAACTTGGATGAGGCCATTGAGTATTTTCACAAGAGTTTGGCTGTCAATCGTGATTGCATTATAACCGATACCATGCTTAAAAGCTGCATAGAAGATTTAATGGATGATGATACAACCATTGATCAGATTTGTAGTAAAGCCTTATCAGAGATTACCGAATCATTAGCCGCCAGCTGTCAACGTGTGCTGAACTCTGATAAATTTAGTGCCATGAAGTTAATATTCGAGGAGGAAGAGAATTCAAGCACTACGGATTCAAATATGGTTGTGGAAATGAGTCTTGATACATAAAATACTACACAGTCAGAACTATTAAATATTCAATCGGGTTTATTCTTATTCATTTTAATTTTGATTAAATTGTATGTTACTTTAAAGAAAATCACTGCTGGGCCAAAGCTGCCGTACTAAATAAGTAACTTAACTTTAAGTCGAATTTTGCATCCCCTAAAAAATGTAGCACTTTTGTGAAGGACTTTCATTTTGTAAACAAGCACTGTAGTTATTTTAATTTATATCAATTTAAAAATAATTTTAATTTAAAACAATTTAGTAATAAATGCAGCAACTCAACATTTTTGCAATAAAATTAAGTATTTAGTAAATTTGTATTACATCAATATCAAAATGATTAGATTTAATTCTTTAAATAAATATTTGTATAAGTAAAAAAAATTCTGAGTTATTTTTACGACTTATTTATTTAAAAGGGGCTTTTAAGGATAAATAGACTCTGCTTTCAAAAATCAACTTATGCGAGGCATATTTTAATAAACGGTTGGTTCATAGAGCAGCAACTAGTGATGACTTAGGTTACAATCTTGGAGTATTTTTACAAAGAAAAGATAAGCCAAATAATTCCCAACAATTCAAAAAAGTTAAATTCCCTCTTGAGGTAATAACTGGTTTAAAATTAGTTTGAATCTCATGCTCTGGAAGACTATAGACTGCTTTATCAGAAGAGCTTTTCAACGACAAGACATTAGTTGCAAAACTTTTTAAGTTATTCAATGCTTGGAACTCTAGTGAAACCCTATGAAACACATCATTTTATGGTCAATACAAGCAGTATTGTCACAGAGGTTTAATAATTCGGAACTTTCCAACCTACGTGACAAAACATTGTACAAATTTTTTCGTATAAACAAGAAACGCAAAAAGTTTATTTTATTTTGATTTGATGGGTCTTGAATGGCGGCAAACATGTTACAATCGCTGGCAGAATTCAGAATTGAATATAACGGACATTTTAGATTCCAATTAAATTTAAATAAAGCCTTGAAAACTGCGCCCTTACATAGAAGCCCATTGGTAATAGACGCAGGGGGCGTCGTAGGACTTCGTGGAGACGTACCCTTATGAACGAAACCAAGAAGTCGATAATTGGATTAGAATATTTAGCTTAGGATAGACAAAATTGAAAAATGATAGTAGACAGGCTAAGTTGTCAAAATAAAGTTGTGTTGTAAATAAGGACATGTCAATTATAATAATAATTACAAATAAACTAAATTATTAATAAACTCATTACTTATGTGTGCGCATTTTGTTGCAGTGTAACTACATAACATTATTCTTTATTGTGAATGCGTTGACCAGCTGTTATGCAGTGCTGCCAGAGTGCTTTATTTTTTTTACTGCTGCAACCTTGCCAGACCTGTGTAAAGTACTTTGCCGGTAAACAAAAGTTCTAAATGAAACAAATTTTGTTTAATAGTTGAACATTTCAAATTATAGCAATTGAAAACAACATTCATGGCGGCTGATAACGACAGTAGCAGCTTGGATTCCAAAACTGAGCATATTGATTTGGGATTATATCGAAAGTTGGTTAGGCAATTTATTGACATGGTAAGTATTAGCGGCAGTTGGAAATATTTTATGAAAATTACTTAAATTGTAATTAATTTAATAAATATTGGTGCCACAGCGACGCTATGCTACTGCACTGTTTTGGGCTGAAAAAGTGGCTGTGCTGAGTGGCCATGAGCCGCGTGATGTCTATTATCAGGCGCAATGCATGTACCTGTTGGGCGAGTTCCATCGTGCGGCACACACGCTACAATATCATAAGCTTGAAAAGAGCTCCTTGCCGTGTTTAAATTTATTGCTGGAGAGTCTGTATGCCGCAAAGGAGTTTAACGAAGCAGCCAATGTTATACAAACAGTGGAAATAGAAGTTATGACTACTTCGTTGGTAAACCAACCAGTGGATGCAGGCAGTGGTTGCTACTTGGAAAGTAATAGTGTCTTTGGTGGTGAGGAGAACAATCGCAATGTAAGAGTATGCACTGAGCTGTAAAAAGCTTATTAAAGCCCTATTTAATTACAGGAACTCTTGGCTTCCATTTATCTGCTTAAAGGCAAGATTTTTGAAGCTATGGACAATCGCGGCATAGCCATGGATTTCTATGTGCAGGCGCTGCATAAGTCAATATTTTGCTTTGAAGCACTGGAGGCTTTGGTGCAACATGAAATGCTGATGGCTTGGGAGGGTATGTAATCATTGTAGTTTAGCCACTAGAACTGCATAATAATAGCAACAAATTTAATTGTGGCAGAGACGTTAGTTTTAGTTCAGCCACCAAGTGACTATCTCTATTTTTTGCTTATGTTATTATTATTTACTAAATTTTAAGGTGCATAACTAATCCATACTTTTCCCACAGAGTTTGAGCTCGTGAATCATTTGCCGTTGACACAACAATCCAGCGATACTGATGCCAAATTTATACTAAAGCTATACGAATCTAGACTAAAGAAATATTATGAACTCATAACACAACGCAATGGAGAAGAAATCTCGCCTATTGTTAGTCCGGATATATTACAATATATTCATGATTTTGTCGGCCATGGCCCACAGCCGGAAAATACTACTAATACTAATACTACTACAAAGTCCAAAAGCAAACCAGCCACTACGCTAAAAACACCACTTACAGATAGTCAATTTATGTCGCCAGCACAAAAGTAAGGTCCAAGTTGCAAAGTTACCAACAAACTATACATTTATGTATTCATATTTTTACAGAGTGCTGGAAGAGTTGAGAGCGACCAGCTTTTCCCTACAAACGAGTCTGTCACGCGCCAGCTCCATGATTGATGCCTCACAGCGTTCTTACATGGAGTCCACTAATCGTCGACGCTCACGGGATATTGATAATGTAACTTTAATGCCCTTAAACGATTGTTACTCACGTTTGGTGCTTAGCACTGATCTTATGGCCGCCGAGGCAGAGAAACGTTTCTATGATGGCGACTATAAACTCTGTTTGAAGATACTCGCTGAGTAAGTGGCCGTTGTAGCGGCAGTAGTGTCAAGATTGCTAAGGTTTAAATCTTGCTGAGTTTACTTTACGACAATTTGTTTCCTGCAACTAAGTGTCACGCTTCCTATTACAGACTGCTTAAGATGGATCCCTTCCACAACAATGCAATGACCATACAAATTGCTTGTCTTGTGGAGAGCGGCGAATTTAATAGACTCTTCTATGTGGCACACAAGCTGGTAGATCGTTATCCCGACAAGGCTATTTCTTGGTATGCCGTTGGTTGTTACTATGATATGATTGGCAAAAGTGATCCAGCGCGTCGTTATTTGTCAAAGGCTACTTCCTTAGATCGCTTATACGGACCCGCCTGGCTAGCCTATGGTCATTCGTTTGCCACAGAAAATGAGCATGAACAGGCCATGGCTGCTTACTTTAAGGCCACACAATTAATGCGCGGCTGTCATTTGCCGCTGCTGTATATAGGTATGGAATGTGGCCTAACCAAGAATCTGGATTTAGCCGAAAAGTACTTTCTACAAGCCATGACCATAGCGCCCTTGGATGTTTATGTGCTGCACGAGCTGGGTGTTATCAAATATGAGTATGAGTACTATGAAAGTGCCGCCACCATATTCAATTCCACTGTGGATATTGTGAAGAAGCGCGCACAGGCAAATAATGAACAAGTATCCTCACGCTGGGAACCACTTTTTGTAAATTTAGGACAAGCATGCCGTAAAATTAAGAAATATGAAGAAGCACTTGAGCATTTTCAATATGTAAGTAATACGAAATTATGTTAAGATAAATAATATAATTAATGTTTTAAATATTTTTAACAGGCGCTACTACTGAAACCACAAACTGCTACTACGTATACGTCCATTGGTTTTATATACGCCTTAATGGGCAACTTGGATGAGGCCATTGAGTATTTTCACAAGAGTTTGGCTGTCAATCGTGATTGCATTTTAACAGCTACGATACTTAAAAGCTGCATAGAAGATTTAATGGATGATGACGCAACCATTGATGAGATTTGTAGTAAAGCCTTATCGGAGGTGACCCAATCATTATCCATTGGCTGTCAACGTGTGCTGAACTCTGATAAATTTAGTGCGATGAAGTTAATATTCGAGGAGGAAGAGCAATCAAGCACTACGGATTCAAATATGGTTGTGGAAATGAGTCTCGATACATAATACTACAAAACTATCAAATATTTAATTTTTAAAATGTATTTTATTTTTATTTAAATTGTACGTTATTTTTAAGAAAAACACTGCTAGGCCAAAGCTACTGTTACGTGCACTTGAACTCAATTCCGGCGTATATACTACAAACAGCTGTGTTTGAAAATTAAGTTATTGGAAGGCAGTAGTACTTCAGCATACTTTTGAAGTTTGCCGTTTGTGTTAATTAAGTTTATATCTTTTAAGTTCGTTTCAGTTATTTCCAGTCTAAATCACAGCAGATTTATGCTGCATATAAATGCATAAAGTGAAAAGGTCAAAACTGATACGGCTTATCGGTTATTGTTGCTGCCAAAAACTGCATAAAATAGTATTTAAGCGCAACATTAAACTTTGAATATGTAAACATAAACTACTGAAACAGTTTATGGCATAAACTGCTGCCATAAAATGCGGTACTATATGAGTAACATAGCTTTAAATCGAATTTTGTATACCCTTACAAATGTAGTTCTTTTGAACGACTGCTCAAGTTAATTTAATTTAAAATAATTAAGCGATAAATGCAACATTGAATGCTCAACAACAAACTCTATCCCATCATCGGCTCACTTATATGCAATCTTTACGATTTAGATGCTGCTCAAAGCCGTTAATGGCAGTAGATAAGGCAATTGAGACTAAGCATCCTTACTCATATATGTGAAATGTTTGGCCCTCGAGCAAAATGACAAAAAAAATAACACATTCAAGTCACTCCGTGTTGGATATCTATTGTATTCAGGCCGTTGACGAAATAACAGTAGAAAACTTAAAACTTCACCACGCGAAATCTGCTTCTCCCTGGAATGCAGCAAGCCACGGAGTTTCTCTCTAGAGATCGCGTTGCTGTTTACTCGCATACTAGACCTACAGGTCGCGGTGGTAATATCCCACAATAACAATATTAAATCTTGGCAATAAATAGGCCGAATGCGACGTTTATTTGGTGGTCCTTAGTCCACGTTTCCCCACTAAGATCCGTTTATGATGTTAGTCACAGCCGTTATTCGGCATTCTCAACTCAGTTCCGAGAAAATATGTCATTGAGAAATTGTAACTTTGCAAAGCGGAACCTGCTGCTGCATAAGATCAGGCAGTAGCAGAAGATCTACAATATTTACCTCGGTAGGTAGGTAATGTCATGATGACTGCAGACTGGTGAGTTCAGCATGTTTCCAGACGAGTCCATTAGCCAAATGTTTTTGGCACATTGAAATATATTCGCTAGGTTAGCTTACAATCTTCTGAAAATTTTTAAAAGTTTTGTCAAGTATTCAAAGAAGTCTTAGTATGTGTTAAGGTGAGAACTGGCTTAAAATGGGTTTAGAATGTCATGTTCTGGAACACTTTAATATAGAATGGCTTTTGAACGTATAGACAATAGATTTACATCTTTCTCAAGATATCTATTCCTCGAAACTCTATTGCATCTCTATAAGGTACAAACTTCTCCTCAATTTCTTGTCAAATAAGCTTGGAAAGCTCAAAAGTTCGGGGCTTCCAAGCTGCACGCCAAAACTTGCGCGTAACCAACAACAGACCCGTATAGATAAGGCCGCGGTAAGTGTATTCAAAAAATTTTAACTCTATTTGAATAACTGCTTAATGAGTGTCAAATATTTAACAAGCCATAAAGCGTGTGACTGCCTTTGCGACCGGATAACTATTCCACAAACAACAATCCGATGACGAAGACGAGAATAAGACGTTGTCCCCGCTGAAGGTCTGCCGGCAAAAAAATATGTTTATAAACATAGGCACCGCCACTGTCTGATAACAAACGCGCGTGGAAACCAAGAATTATCATATGTTATGGCATGCATCCATGGTGTATATAAATCCCTACCAGCCAAGGTTTGAGCACAGTTCAACAGCAACAATTCAAGCAGCAACAACTAGAACTAGAATTAGAATTATAGAAAAATGTTACGTCTTTATTTGGTACTAAGCGCAGCACTAGCATTGGCACAGGCATTGCCACTAGTTTCCTACGATGATCTGGACGATACAGTTGTTGTGGAAGCCGCCTTCGACGACAATGCTCTCGAAGCAAAGCAAAGTCAGCCCAGCAAGGACATAATTGATTTGAGTTTCTATGGCAAAGCTATGTTTGGTGAACCTGATCAAAAGCTAACGGCTGCCTTGGTTGGCAATTACAGTGCTACGGGCAGCAAAGTAAATCCCGAAGAGTTGGGAAGCTATCTGGAAGGTGATATACTAGTGCCCACTAAAAACGCTGTTATAACCAAAAATGGTCTAACTACGCAAAGCTCACGTTGGCCCAGGGGCGTGGTACCTTATGAGATACGCGGCAATTTTAATGCCCGTGACATGTCCGTCATTGAAGGTGCCATACAGCAGTACCACAAGCGCACCTGCATACGTTTTGTGCCACGCAGTAGCGAGCGTGATTATATATCCATTGTTAGCGGCAACTCTGGCTGTTGGTCCTCTGTTGGACGTGTAGGTGGCAAGCAGGAGGTCAATTTGCAGTCACCAGGTTGTCTCTCCCGACCTGGCACAGCTATGCATGAGCTTATGCATGCCTTGGGTTTTCTGCATGAACAGAATCGCATGGAGCGTGATGGCTATGTGGCTATACAATATGGTAATATACAATCCTCCGCCAAGAGCAATTTCGATAAGGCTGCACGCACCGAGGCATTTGGTGTGCCCTATGACTATGGCAGTGTTATGCACTACTCGGCCAATGCATTTTCCATTAATGGACAGCCCACCATTGTGGCTATGGTAAGTGGTATGCCAGCTGGATTTGGTCTTATTTACAGCTTTTTGTTTTACAGCGCTCTGGTGGCACCAAAATGGGTCAACGTGATGGCTTCTCCGAGTTGGATATTGAGAAACTTAATAAGATGTACGACTGTGGTGGCTCTGTGGGTGGTGGCATGGTGCCACAGTTACCTGGTGCTCCACCTGCGGCACCTAACCCAGGCATGGGCGGTAGCGGTAATCCCATCGTTGACAGCTTTCTGGGTGGATTTATTAGCGGCTTAACTGGTTAATGACGTGCTGCTAGTTCGCCATAGCCTTAGATAATGTGCGCACCCTCATGACAAAAATATTTAACCCAAAGCATTTCTCATAAATAATTTAGCCGATGAATCCTTACCTGATCAAAGTATAGCAAATAAACTAGTAAAATTTTGAAAAACATAACGGGTTTCAAGTGAGTTCATTCTTTGTTGTGGATTTTGCTGGATGGCAGGAACACCTTGCGATACACTATTACCCCTTGGGGACTTTCCTTATCTGACGATTGAAATCAAGTTGTGATCAACTCATGATTTTCTTAATTGTTTTAGTAGAAGTGGAGAAGTCGCACATAAAGAAGTGGCGCCTAAGGAGATATAGTGAGATCGGACACTGTGCTGCAATGGGAACACAAGTATTCTCGGTCGGCGCCCTTGTGGCTGTTTCCTGGTAGAGCCCAGTTGGCTCGGAACGCAGAAGATCTGATAGATTCGCTCCAAACCAAGGCAAGCATGCATACCAGACAGTATGAATTTCAAATTGATACCAAAGAAAAACCCGCTTCGGCTGATGGTTTCAGGGGCCAAACTCAACCTGCTATGTTGCTAGGCTCAGGCTGTCATATGACCACCGTAGTTTTAAGATAACAATGTCAGACGGAACAAATTCTGGAGCGAATCCAGTTCTGTTCCAGAGGAACAGAGTGATTAACATGGCAAAGAGAGTCAATGATTAAAATATGGTTACAGATTATACCTACAGAAAATTGGCTATGTCGCACACTTCCAGATTTGCTTTGGGTAGCGAAATGTCCTGTGCAGAAACATTGGAATGGTAAATCTCGCGGGCACCTTCCTAAGCATTACCCGCCTGAACGCAGACCAGCAACCCCGGACACTAACGATTCAAGGAGACCAGTAAAAAAAACCAAGCCAAAAAAGCAGAATAGAGGCGCTGTGTTCCACAGAGGTGAAAGCAAGTTTTTAATTTTAGAGTTTTAACTAGAAAAGAATTCTCTCTTTTGCAGTTGCTCCTAGGTAAAGTGTGGAGATCTCTGTAAATAATTGATTGAAAGGAAAGGGGACCAATGGTTATGGCCAATTTCCAACATACGGAATTTTTATATGCAAATTGAGGTTTATTTTTTTTGGTAACAATGGTAGCAGATTACCTAATTCTACCACCAACAATCGGGTACAAGAAGCAGCCTGTCACTATTCTATTGTTAAAAGGACACCCCAGGCTTTTAATATAGATGTGGATTATATATTGTTATTTTATGAGCTTATTTGTTTATTGCGTGACATAGCTCTATTGCTGCGAGATGCCGGAGACCTCAGTGGCTCCAAAAATTTTGAAAACAGACCATATATAAGCAGCGGTACGCAAATCGTTGCATAATTTAAAACGGTTGGCAGTGACCTTGATGCCCCAAGCTGCAGCTTCCATCACAGTTTGTAGTGCAGCATCCACTATATCAGCCTCTTTGGTGCAGTCACGTATCATAACTAAACGCTCGTTGGGCTTAATTTCCGGCTATGGAATGCATAGGTCATACATTAAGCTCACAATGCTGCTGCTTTGCCAATACTTACAAATTTTAGATTGGGACTTTGGCATAAGGATTCATTTATCGAATTTAGTACTTCATGTATAAGCTGATTGGTACTTTTGGAAGTCAACTTGCCATAGGACACATGATTGATGTTTTTCAAATATTCAAAATAGGATACGGTAACACCGCCCGCATTGCAATACAGATCAGGCACAATAAGCACACCATTGTCTAGCAATATTTTTTCACCAGCCGGGGTGGTCGGTCCATTTGCACCTTCCAGTATCAATTTAGCTTTAATCTTGTCTGCATTTTCGCTGGTAATAACCTTTTGTGTGGCACAAGGTATGAGTATGTCGCAATCTGCTATCAAAAGATCATCCTTGGTCTCCTCTGCTTTGGTATAATCTTTGATAGTTTTCTTCTGATTTTTATATGCAACTAGATCCTATAGATTTAGAATTAAAAATATTTGGGTACGCTGTGTTTTTTTACTTGGCAACTTACTTGACAATCGATTCCTTCGGGATTGAATAACGAAACATCAGACTCCTTTATGCCAATTACCTTCGCACCTGCTTGGTGCACAAATTTGGCTGCATATGAGCCCACATTGCCAAAACCCTGTATAATAACCTTTTTGTCTTGCCAACCAGTTTTCCAGCCAATCAAATCCATCCAATCTTTGTCTTGCAGAAACAAATCACCTGCCTTCCAGACACCTCGTCCTGTGGCTGAGTTGCGTCCATTTATGCCACCTATTTCTACAGGCTTTCCCGTGCAAATGGCAGAAGCATTTATGTCCTTATAGCCAAAGGTTTTGATATATTGGTCAACAATCCAACTCATTTCACGTGGACTAGTATTAACATCCGGAGCGGGCACATCTATGCCTGGTCCAATCATATTACGCTTAAGCAGCTCCATCGTATAGCGACGTGTAATGGTCTGCAGTTCGTTGACCGTGTATTTTTTTGGATCTATGCATACGCCTCCCTTGGAGCCGCCATAGGGCAGATTAACGCAAGCACACTTAAAGGTCATAATAGAGGCCAAGGCCTTAACCTCATTCTGGTCCACATCTGTGGCAAATCTGATGCCTAAAGTGCAGAGGATATATTTGTACATATACCAATTTTTTTTGTAGATAGATTGTGCACTGTACTTACCACCCTTAAGTGGCAGACGATGACGTATGTGATGAGCACGATAACCTGTTATTATTTCATACGTTCCATCGGTACGTACTATGGGAAACTTGACTTCCAAGGATGTGCTAACGCTACCAATAAGATTCAAAATGGCAGTAACTCGGGACTGTTTCTCCTCTGGCTTCATGTGCGCATATTTATCCATATCCTTTAACAACTCATTTTCCATAGTTTGTGCCGCCTTATGATAATAATACAACACCATTGCTGAAAATTCCGGATTTTCATCAGTAGCCACTTTCTTTAGTTCATCTGGCATCTGATGCGTGCCGCGTCGTAAAGTTTCCATGAAACTTTGACCGCTAAAAACTTTGTAAACATTTCGCCACATTTTGTAAAAAATTGTAGAAATTAAACTACATTAGCCAAAAGCAAGTTATAACTCTAAAATCGAAGCTTGCTTTTCAAAGAAAACAATTTTTTTTATAGTAATACAACTGAGTTTGTTTTAGTTTTTAGGTAATTTATTTCGAGAAAGAAGAAATAAGACATTGCAATTAGAATGGTAACTGCTGGTTAATCTTACTCGTCGATATCAAGCTTATTATAAATCTATTTCGAATGAAAATCACAAGTTCTGTGAAGGGTTCCAGTGCCCAGTTATCCATTAAAGAATAACGTTACTTGCGTACGCAGTGATTTGGTGGCCTAAGAAAAGCTGACACTTTTTCTATTTTCTGCTTTTCCTCGCAGCTGTGGCACTAGAATCCCTCTCAGTCATGAGACATTTGGTCCGTTAGGACTCTTTTTCATGCTCCTGTGAAGGATGTTTCATTACATGCAAGAACCGGTTATTGTGTCGCATTCTCCACAGCTCTGGCTTTTACTATGACTTCCAACAGGCTGTTCCTTAGAGATCAAAGTTTAATTATGTATTCCTAAATTGCTTCTAGTCCCCCAAGCATCAAAGAGCCTATACAAATCTCCTCCATTGTTGACAATACCGAGCCAGTTATCTTAGCTGGTGCCAGTTCATCCCTATATAGTCAAATTCGTTGTCGACTTGTTGGCGCCATTTGTATGGTGGCCTGCCCAAGCGACTTTCTTGTTTTTGGAGGTTAGAATTAGCATTTGCGTTACATCGGGCCAGAAGATGTGGAGTAGACAATTGCCCGGATTGACTGCAGACGACTGGAGCTAGTTTTTCAAGTTTCACTACCGTAAAGCATACTACCGGCGGAATAGTTGACATTAGTTTTGGTCTAGGTTTATCGTTTAGAAATCTTCTACTTAAGCAGTACTATATAGGTCATGTCCATTGGTAGCGCAGTGGTGGTGCACTTGCTTTAAAACCGACGTAGAATCCACACTATGTATTTGCTTCACACTGTCATTGCTAGTAAAAAGTCTACATTAGCTTAAGTAAATCTCTTTTAATTAATAAAACCACCAACCATTAACTATAAACTATTAGGTGTCTGTTCTCTTCGAACAGCTATTAAGACAGTCAGCTCCATATTCCGCCTTTGGAGTGATGACAGCATAATCAAGGGGTATCAATTCATTTATTTATTTATACATTTTAGATGGCTGCAGTTCTTCAGGAGAAAAGCATACAACCAGTGCTGGCCTAATGGGAAAGTAAGTCTTGGAGTGGAAATCACAAAGGACAACAAGAGTTAGAGAAAGCAGTAATGTGGCAACACGGGCTGAGTTGAAGAGTATATAGAGTTAGAAAAGATAAATAGAGACGATTATGTGTGCCCTATCTATACTTTGTAAAATATTGAGTAAAAATTAAGTTGCCTCTAGATGAAGTAGTACAGCTTATTTAAAAAACATCAATATATATATCAACATATATATTTTTTTTTAATAATTTTATATTATTTTATTATGTATGTATATAAATACAATATTTTAAAATTGCTCTACATAATACGTGGCTACAAGCTACGAGCTATGCTTAAATAATTTATAGCTATACACAAATGGTAAACGAGTGTTACATATATAGTAAATGTTTAATTCTTAAGCACTAAAGCTAACACAACGAACAGCAAGCCAATAATAAAGGACTAAATATATATATAATATGTATATATGGGGTATATAAGTAAAAGATACATATAAGTATGTATATAGATAAAGTTAATTTATCTCATAAGTAGCATTAACTGTTGTGTGCCGTATTACGTTTAAAACTTTTGGATTCGCACGGAAGCGCACAAAATGTATTGGGCAGATCAAGAACTTATTTAGTTTTACCAGTAGCACAGTTAGTTATAAATAATATATGCATTATATATAAAAGTTTATAAATGTAAGCTTTATTATTAGACTATTTAACTAAGTTTTAATATATACACGAAATTGTTGTAGTGAAATGGGTGGGTTAGAAATACGTACATACGAAATGTACCCCAATTTGCAAAATGTTGAAACAAAAATAAACAAAATTTTAACGAAATGTTGTAGCTTTTAATATCACTTTTGGGTACATGCATATTTTTTTATTGTATTTTTTTTTTTTTTTTTTAATTTTTTATGGCCTCTTTAATGTTTATTTTTTATTTTTATTTTTTTAATTTTAGTATGTAGCATTTTTTTTGACATTAAACAACAAACAAATTGCACAAAATTTAATTTCTTTTGTTTTTTACGAATTTTTCACATTTTTTAGAAGTTAAACTGGTTTGCTTGTTAATCGCATGAATTTCATGGCTAAGTTCTAAAACTTATAAAAAAAAACTAAAGTTTAAAGCTAAGCTTAGATTTATTTGGGCCTAATTTAAATTAATTTCAAATTAATTTAAAGTCCAGCAATTTTTACAAATTAATTACAAACAATAATCGCGCCCAACTCTTTAATCTCGTTGTAGATCGCAGTTTCTGTTCGATCGCTCTGCTCTCTGCAGTATTATGTGAGTGTGTTCCGTAATGTTGCCTCCGAGAATTTGAATCCAAGCTGATACGGAGCTCTAACAGCCATTAAGCACTTTACTCTAGGCAGCTGCTGTGCTGCGCTGCTGCTAGTCCACATCCTTTTTTTCAATTTTCAAATCGTATTTGGCAACCAGTTCCTCGGGTGTATGTCTATAAAGATTACAAGTTTTTGGTTTAATTTTTTTATGTTTGTTTCCAAGTTTTTTTTTGTTTGGTGTACAAGTTTGCTTTCGTCGTTTTCCAATAGTTGTTGATCGATATTAATCGATTAAAAACGATATACAATATTCGTAGAATTACGGCTACATTATTGCATTAGCACATTTGTGGATATCTGTTTCAATTCATTGTTGATTCAATATGTCAGTTTTTGATATGAATTCGCGTTATTTTGCGAAAAGTGTTGCTTTCCATTGTGAGTGAGTTAGGCTGAAGCTTATCGATTGCTCTTGAATACATATGGTGAGGCTGCTCTAAGAGAAAGAACGTGCCGAAAGTGTTTTTAAAGCTTCAAGAATGCTGATTTTGATGTCAATAAACGCCATGGCGGTGAGAGAGAAAAGGTTTTCGAGGTTGCCGAATTAAAGGCATCACTTGACAGATAATTGGCAAATTCACTGTAAAAGGCTCAGCAAGCAGCGGGAATGATTCAGATGCAAAGATATTTGCTTCCTTTGAATTCAAAAAGCGAGAGATAATGCCGTTTGTTGGCCAGTGAACAGCTTCTCCAAAGGCAAAATCGTAACAGATTATTGACAAAAAATGGTTTCATTTCGATAATCCGAAACACAGTTACTATTCGGGAAAGCCCTGAAATGCCTACACGTCCATAGCAAAATCCAAATATTAATGCCGCCAAAGTCACGTTGTGTATTTGGTGCATCTGTATGTGACTTATTATTAGCTGCTGAAGACAAGTGAAACTATCACAAGGGATCGATACCGGACTCAGTTAATGCATTTGAGTCGCAAACTAAAATAAAATCGGCCACAATTAAGGAAAATACATGAAAAATAATAAAAAATATATATAGGGATACTTGAAATGGCATATCTTATACCACCAGCTGTACTTTCTAGATGTTGACCCCAACTGCCTACCACCTGTTGCGATCGAAGGCACATAAGTACTTCCCTTTATATGAAAAGTGCGAAATTGGATCGATACTTGGAGCATCTCGAAAGATGAGCAGTTTTTCGTCACGGAATCTGGCATGCTGCGAAAGTAGTAGATATCAACTTCCAGAATTTCGCAATGTAACCATTTTGTTTACAAGATGGCGGAAGCGAAGTACACCTAACATAATACATATTTAATATAACAAAAAGAGTATTGTTGTTTTCTCTAATTAAGACTGATATTATATTAATATTTGAGCTATTTCGGGTAAGTCGGCTTGGTTAGAGTTACAAACCGGGTATTTGTCCTATTTTTACATTTTCGTGCTGTATAAGTCGCAATGTGGGCTTACAACTGCTTTTTATTAACGTTTGAATGTTATCATTTCGTATGTAGCAGTCTGCATTTGTAATAGTTCTAAGTATCTTAGATTGACTTCTTTGTATTATTTATAAGTTAAATTTATTGATAGTTCCCCATATAGTGCTAACCAATACGTCCATATAGCTCTAATGATAGTTTTTTATATAAGTAGAGTTATGGGAATTTATTTTATATTTTTTTTCTATTGTTCAATTTCGTTTTCATGTCAGTTTGGATAGCGTCTTGCTAAGAATCTCTGTGTATTATATATTATTTACGTAATTTTATATACGTATTATTTTTGTCTTTATATAGTTAGTCCTATTTAAAACAAGAGCAATCTATAGATTTTACTTACCCCACAAGGTTCTGTAAATCGCAGACAAAACGATAGACGTAACGCTTGCCCGCCGTCTTGTGTATGATGTTTTTATCATAGTAGTAGCGCAGACCACGGCTTAATTTCTCGTAGTTCATCTTGGGTTTGTTTTTGCGTATACCCCAACGACGCGCCACCTGTTGTTGAGAAGCAACAAATTTTTATTAAAAATAAACCTAAGGGTAACTAAAACAGTATCAAAGTATAAGCGAGCTTATATCTTAAAACACTGCAGCGGTTGCGCTTGCTTGGCCATACATACCTCATCAGGATCGGTCAGCTTAAACTCCCAGCCATCACCAGTCCATGATATAAAGCTCTGACACGTCTTATCAAGCAGTAATTCCAACAAAAACTGCCACAATTGTATGGGGCCCGAGCCCGTAAAGCAGGGCACACCACCTTGCGCCGTATAGCCACCTAGCAGCGTTTTATCCAAACCCAATTGACTCATATACGCCGCCGGATGCTGATGTGCATGTGCGCTCCAATCCATGCTGGGTTGACCGTTCATGTTTTGAAATGACTGAGCATCGTAAGGCGAAAACTCCAATGGATATGTATCATGTAAACGTGCACGTCCATAGGAATTGGTATAGAAACCAGAACTGCTATCAATATAGCCATTACTATTGGTACTGCCACTACCATTGCCAGTAACACTGGAGCCTTGACTTTGATGTTCCTGCGCCGAGATGGAGCTATGATAGTCACTATCATCACCAGCAGCTGCAGCGCCGGAGCCACCATTACCACCATCACCACCGCCGCCGCCGCCACCGCCTGTACTATAGTGACCAGCGGCAGCCGCAGCGGCAAAATGTGCGGGCAGGCCGTAGTTAGAGAGATCTGTTGGATCATTTTGAGCATTCTGTGCGTAGGCAGAACTATTACCAGCGCTGCCCCCACTATTGGTATTTTGTGTGCCCGGTTCCTCTTTCATTTGATGATGAATATAGTTAGCGGCCGCTGCCAATTGCATGTAGTTAATGTTGCTGTTGTTGTTATTGTTGTTGTTGCTGCCCGCATTGGTGTTAGTGTTGTTGCCGCTGCCACTGCTGTTATTGTTGTTGGCAGAGTTTTGTTGCTGTTGCACGCCAGGCGGCAGCATGGAATTGCTGTTGTTGTTGCTGCTACTGCTACCATTGACATTTTGGCTTTGCTGCGGGGGCGGGGTGCTATTTGTGCGATCATGTGCATTGTTACTATAGCCTGTAATCATATAAAAAGATATTGATCAGTTGGGTGACTTTAGTGGCTATTTGGTTTTTAAGAAGTAAGAGAGTTACGTGGGAAAGTCGGTTAAGTTTAGGTCGTGCTTAAACGACAATATGTCATGTTTTGCTAATGTTTGTTGCTTCCAAATAGATTTCCATATTTAAAACAAATATAACTTTATTAGAAGTTGATTGAGTTCGTACAAAAGCAAATTGAAATATTTGGTATAACGAAATTTTTGCACCCCATTTGGCCAGCTTCTCGCTCCTTTTGTTAATCAATGTTTAAATGGTTATATTACGTCCTGTTTCCACCTTTAATATTGTAAATACAAGTTTTTTCTCTATCTATCAGAATTATTTTTTATCTTTTCCTCGCTCTATTCTAAGGTGAACTGGACTTAGTTGTAAAAAAATTAATAAAATAAAGCCTTGAGTTTTACAGGAGCAAGCAGATTGCTGACAATTTTATCGAATGTATCAAATTACTAATCGTCAATAAAAATTAAACTAGCAGCAAATTAAAAATATATAATATTAATTAATATTTATTTCAGAGCTGCTAAGAGCAAGCCGTAAACGAAAATGATTTAAAAACAAGAGAAACACTTTAAGTAAAACAAAAGCTTAGAGAAAAGCGCCAAAGAAAAAATTATTAAGAAGACAAGAGGAAATCTTTAAATCCTTTAAAATACTGCGAAACAAGGAAACTAATTGTTAATAAGAAAAAATATTACAAATTTATTTATACAATATAAATAAATTTAACCTTATTCTCAAACTCGAAATAAGTTAATTTTAATTTCAGCGCTGCATAGAGCACGCCGTGACGCAAAAATTATTTTAATTGCAGCGCTGCTTTGAAGAATCTGTGAGAAAAAATCATTAAAAAGCAAGTAAAAATCTTAAATTAACAACTTCTTAAAAGCTGCGAAACTAAATTACTAAAAATCATTGATAAAAAAGACTTATTTCCTTATGTAAATATATAAAGCCTAATTCTGAATCTTGTCTTAAATATATATTAATTTTTATTTTAAACGCTGCTTGCTTAAAGCTGTGACAAAAAATCATTTTGTAAATTTGTGCAATTCTTAAATTAACAACTTTTAAATGCTGCAAAACTGAAACGAAAAACAAATTTAAATATATACGATTAAATTTTGTAGTTTTCAAAATTCATAATCCCCCAAACTTTCAGCTAATTGCAGAAATTTGACGCATAAACTAAGCAAAAGCATCTTTCATTAAGTTCACACGCGTTCAGCGCCCAAAATGGGGGCGTCTCTTAAATCTCACAGATCTCACATACATTTGCGCTGACAAGTTTTCGATAACCAATCAAAATCAAAGCTGTCACTAATACCAATAAGCAGCGCAATAGATAAGCACAGATACAAACACGCATGCTCAAGCACTCACACACACACACACACAGACGCGCATAAGAGAGCGCAAGAGTGAGAGAGCTGCGTGTGCGTCTGTATGTGTGGGTTTTGTCTAATGGGCTGTAAGCTCACGCTACATTAATTGCAAAAAAAATTTGTATATCTAAAGTGTATGTGTGAGATAGTTCGAGGCAAAAACCTGTTGAAAACACAGATACAGACGCACACAGCTACTGGCTCGCTCTCACGCTGCGGCCAGCTAGAGTAATCTCACTCACTCACACATTCAGCAGGCATGCAGCACGCCAAGCTTTACGCTTTTGTCTCATTCGTTGAATGCGCCCCAAACGCGCCGGTATTGCGCAGATACAAAAACTCATATACAACACGCTGAGATACAAATCGCGTGCATGCTGCTGGCCGTTGGCTGAGATACAACGAAGCAGACCGAAGCAAGAGTTATGAGATGTTAGATACACTGCTCCTCCTTCTACAAAAAAGAAAAAGCAAAACAGGCTATGATGGTATTGGGCTATGGCTACACATTCTAACTGACAGCTTAGATGTGCTGTTGTGTGTTGTGTGTGGCAGCCGCCCCTCGCTGTTGCACAAACAAGACATTTAATTGTGCTTGCCACAAGCAAACAACCACCTCCCGTATAGTATTTGACAGCAACTTGTTGCGTGTTGTTGTTGCTGCGTAGTGATTACGCCTCAAACACTTAAAAATGAATTACAATTTAATTATAACAAGCTAGTGCGTGGGAGCGCGCGCGGTTGCTGCAACAACAAATGTATCTTTAAGCTACAATTCACACCCTTGTTGCAAGTAGCATATTAACGCCTTGACGCCTTGTAGCAGCTCAGCTTTATAATTAAAAATTGCTGTGGTCGCGCGGCATGTTTATGAGAAAATTGTTTAAATATTTGCAGAGCTCAAATTAGGGCGGCTTTAGAGCGTTTACCTGGACTAAAGAAATTCACATCGGATTCGGTGTAGTAGGCATTGGTGGCGTTGGCATGTTGCGTGGGCGAGTAGTCACCCACAAAGCTGGTCATATCATTAAAGTAACCCAAACCCAGCGAAGCGGCTGTGCTGCTGCCCAGAGCGCCAATAAGATTGTTGCCACTGGCGCCATCACCAGCACCAGTGCTGCTGCTGCTGACAAAGGTGGCAGCCACAGAGGCTGGGGTGGAGGCGCTAGATGAGCTAGAACTGGAGCCGGATGAGCTGGATGCAGTATTACTGCCGGTGCTGCCGCCGGATAAACGATGATGCGTTTGCGTGGGTGAGCCATAATGTGCATGCTGCTGCTGCTGATGATGCTGCAAGTGTTGCTGTGAATGTTGATGATGGTGATGATGATGATGATGTTGATGCTGCTGCGGCTGCTGCTGTTGTTGTTGCAGGCTGGCATTTTGCTGCTGCTGCTGCTGCTGTTGTTGTTGTTGCGACGACAATTGATGCGCTGACGTCAAATGATAGCTGCGATAGTTATCATAGCTTTGAAGCACCATATTTGAGCACTTGTTGGGACTACTGGCAGGAGATGCGTAATTGTAGTTTGGCGCCGCTTGGCAATTGTTGTTAAGGTTAAAGTGTTGTTGCTGCTGCTGCTGCTGCTGCTGTTGTTGTAGTTGCAAATTTTTCAATTGATTTATAGGCCTAGGCTCAATGCTGATTGCTTTAGATTCGTTTAAAGCTGCTGCCGCTGCCGCTGCTGCTGCTGCCGCTGCCGTGACCGCTGTAGCTTCCCTGTGTCTGTCCGCTGTTGTTGCGCTGATTATGGTGGCATTAACTAGAAACTCAGAGGGCGGCATTTCTTCGCGTTTTCAAATTGTGCAACTGTCAAAAACTGAATGGCAAAAGCCCACGTCATTGACTTTTTAGGCTTATCTTAGTTAAATATTATTCCGAAATATATATATGTCAATGCTGCGGGACGCTCTTTTTGTATTTCAATTGTCATGTGGCCGGCTCGTCCCCCCCGTTAAACCAAAAAAGTATATACAAATATTTTCGGATTTGTATACTTCATGTAGTTATGCTGGTGGTACTTGCAAGTTGTTGTATTAAAATTGATTTTGGTTTTTGTGGGATTTTTAATTTTTGCACAGAGCTACACATATCTCAGTTAATTTAGTGGGATGATGCACATGCGGGCTCTAATCAATTGAGCTCCTATTTAAGTACGACAGTTTTGGTATTCTCGTTCAAGTCGATATTTAATTGAATGATGACTTGAAGTATTCGCGTAGTATTTGGGTTTAGTATCTTTTGGGGTTTTACAGGCAGCGCATATTGCTGGGAATATACGAGTGCGACTGCGACAAAGCCGCTACTGTGTGTTAAATTTTGGTTGCGTTCAATTACTTTAATTTTTTAAATTTTAAGCATTTGTTGAAATTCGATTTGAAGTTATTTAATTTGCATTCACTTATATTATTTATATAGTTTTAATTGCAGTCTTTAGAGAGAATTTTATGTTTCGCTTTATAAATAATAGATTTAAAGTAAAAACTATTAAATTTCTGTGTGATATTTTACACTGAATTGTTTAATAATTTCGTATTCTCAAGCTTTGCTTAATTGCGTTGTATTTTTTTATATTTATTTGCATTAATTTGTAACTGTTATGTGAATTTTTGATTGTTTTTTAATTGTTCCAGCTTCTTAAGCAATAATTTACGTTTATATTAATATATATATTTTTTTTTATTTTAATTCGTTCAGCAAATTAATTTTTGAAACTTTTGCTTGTTTTAAAATTAAGTTTATATTTAGTTTTAATTTTTTAATTAATTGCTTTAAAATTAAGCTTGTTTCAATTCGTTGTAAAATTATTTATTTTTTTAAACAAAATAAAAATATTCTTTCTCTTTTTTGTAATTTATTAGCAGCATTATTGTTTAAAGTTAATACCTTATATTTAACTTTTTATTTAACTTTTTTTCATGCACATTTAATGCTTTAGTTAGTTTTTAAATTTAAATATATATTTTTTTAATTTCATTTTTCAAATAATTTATTTACTCTTTGTATTAAGTAATTTTTATTTTGCACTTTAATTTACTATTTATTTAAGAACTTATATGAATCGCATTATACGCGTAATTTTTGGATTATGTTTATAACAAAAGTTATTTTTTAGACGCTTACTTGTGCTTATTTTGAATTTTAAATTTTTTGTTTTAAATTAATTTTTTAGTTTTGGTTTTAATGCATTGTTTTTAAAGTTCTTTTTTTTTAATTGAAACTATTTTATTTATTTTTGGCTTTAATGACGCCGCTTTTTTATTTTTAATCTCTTTTGAAAATCTTAACACTTTCGTCTATAAAATTTTTGTGTGCTGTTTTAAATATTTTAATTTTTTTTTAATTTAAAATGTTTAAAATGTTTTAATTATTATTTATATTTATAATTAAAATTTGTTTACTTGGATTAATACTATAAAGATTTTATTGCAGTAAATAGTTAATCTTAGCACTATTTCAATTCGTTATTGCTGGCAAATTTTGGTTTCAGGTTTTTTTACTTTAATGCAATTAGTTTTTTTTTATATTTTATTGCTTTACAATTTTTTTGTAAGTGTATTATCAATACAATTTTAAACTTTATTTTTCTAGTTTTAAAACTTATTATGCATCTGTTTATTTTTATTTGTCTTATTTATTTTTGTTGAATAATTTGTCAAGTTTTTATGTTCATGTTTAAGTTTATAACTTAAAACTTTGTTTAACGTTTATTTTGCTTGTTACAAAACTCTTCGTTTAATTGTTTAAATTTAAGCTCACTTCAATGTAGCTCACTTTTAGCACTTTTTTGTCTGTTTTTTTTTTTAGCACAATTCGTTATTCATTTAAGATAGCAGCGCTGCACGTGAACAGCGTTTATTAAAACATTTAGCACTGCTCTAATTTTTTAGTTACTTTTTGTTGTAATTTATAAATTACGCTTTAATTAATGCTTGCAATTTTCTTCACTTTGTAAAATTACCGTCGCATTTTTAGTTGCAGCTTTTAAATTAAATGTTAGCACTTGCTTGGCATTTCGCGCGTTTTAATGGCAACAATTTAAAGCAATTCACGTTAAAATATTTAAAGAAAAATAAAAAACAAACGATTCTCTTTCGCATACCATTGCATAAAAAGCACACATAGATACAACGCACACACACACATATATACTATAATATCTTGTGATAAATTAATGCGCATATAATTTTATTTTTTATTTGTTTTATTTGCCATTTTATTTTTTTGTATTTGTTTTTTGTAAGTTAGTTGTATAAGCAATTTGTTGGCTTTTGTTTTAGTTTCAATGTCAACGGTTTGTTTTTATTTTGAATTCTTGTTTTGATTATGGCGCAAGTGTTTAATTTGTTTTAATTATATGTATATGTACACTTAGTATATGCTCATGTGCTATATTTAATTGTGATACGCGTTTTATCTTTATACGCGACGGCGCACAGTTTATATCTTAAATTGAACGACAATTCACTCTGATTGTGGGGATACAATGCCTTCGTCGTCGACGATCGTTACTTTGTTTGAATTTTGATGTGAATATCTTCAGTGAGCGATGTGAGTGCGTGCGTGCGGCACTACTTCCACCTTCGGCATTTGTTCAAGAACTGAAGTTGCGCTGAAGTTGTTCGCTGTGTTGTTGGCTGTCGTGAGCATGCGTGTAAGTGTGTGTGTGCGAGCGAGCGCCTATGGCATTGCAGTGCGTGTGTGTGAGTGAGCAGCTCGTGTGCGCGTTCGTGTAACTTATGCGCTCTTCGTGTGCGCCACTCGGTGGACCGCACGATGTCCACACACACATACGCTGCTACATATGTATGTATACAAACACAAATACACTTAAGTATATATGTATGAACTTTGTTGTTGTAATAATAATCGGGAATCGCTAATCGCTTGTGACTGAGACGACTGAGACAACTGAGACTAGTAAGCGGGGGCTTACTCATACTGCGCACTTGTAGTCATCCATAGTTGGGATTGGGATTACATTTAGTTCAATTATTTGCAAATATTTTATTTTATTTTATTTTATTTTATTTTATTTTATTTCATTTTATTTTATTTTATTTTATTTTATTTTATTTTATTTTATTTTATTTTATTTTATTTTATTTTATTTTTTTATAAATCTATGCGAGGGCGGTTTGAACCATAACAGAACAACAACTAGAATTCAAGTAATATAAATAAAACCTCGGTTTTACTTGTGGCAAGAAAATATCTGTCACAACCTGATACAAATATAAGGACATGATTTTTATGTAAAACTATCTTTATGTTCCCACAAAGACTATGTTCGATGCGATAGATTCAGATGAAAATATGAATATGAGCAGCAGAACCTATCTTTCCTTAGAGTGTCCAACTAGAGACGGCGCGCGCCAATAAGCGGCGCTAAACTAAAGAAAACTCAAAGCAGTCTATCTTTAAGGATTTCAGTATAGTTTGAATTTTTTATACTAAAAACTTTAAAAAAGCGATCTATCTAATTGGTTTTAAATTAGAAAAATAACCAAAAATTATATAACACATACGTCAATATATTTTTAGTCTATAGTCCTAGTAACTAGTGTTGTTTTTTTGGTCAAGTTCATATCCATTCTTCCATCAGACTGGGGATATGGATTAGTTTTATATTACATTTTCGCTCAATTTAAAATTTCTTTATTTAAATATTGTTTAACTATAGTGAAACTTAGACTTAATTGTATCCCTCAACTAATTATGAATAATGAAAAAGTTTTAGATACTAAACTAAATTTACTATTAATAAATGAATAAAAATAGACAAATTTTATGTTTACCTCTTAACTAATTGAAAACTGGATATATATTTTTGTTTCTGCAACTCTAGAATGATGACGATTTTCACTGAACCAGCACACCTTTCTTCTTAATAAAGAGAAAATTATATGCTTTCAACGGAAATTCGAATGTTCTGGGTCAAAAATATATTTGCCGAGTCCCCTATTTCTTTTTATAAAGAAGAAAAATTTTAATATTAAAAGGAGTTCCCTTTTTCCTGATTAGTCAGTAAAAGAATTTCACTGAAATATCAATTCAGCTTTGTTATGAAAAGGAATATTTTTATGATTTCACTAAAGAATCTACTTAATGTGAGCGTAGGTTAGGCAGAACGAAAAATACATGGATTGCTCAGCTGTAAAAATATTATCACTAAATGGTTCTAAGCGATGACATCATTCAGAGTAAGAACGACTGACGAATAGCACTAAGACTGCATGTTCACAACTCAAGAGAAGCATAAGCGAATACAAGGATTTGGGAGCATTAGAAGGAGGTCTGAGTTTTAAATATCATCTGTGTCATCAATATTGTTCGAATTCTTTTATAACTTATTTCATCTTTCATACGGTTACTTCCTTCGGTTAGGTAATGGACAGTGAATTGATTTAAGTGACCATAGTTCTGGCAGACCGAAAAATAAGTGGTCACAGCGATGATGATGATAATTTAAGATTGCAACACCAGGCCCATAAAGCTGAGATTGCGTATCAACATTTTAGGTGAAAAAGCGTAAGGGCTTAAGAGACGAAAATTAAAATGTTCTATCTTCAAAATACTATCTGTCTCAATAAGATTTTTTAAGTTCTGTTAAAAATAAGATCTTGTTTTCATTTGTTTACTAATTATGGTTAAGTATTGGACGATAGCATGACTTAGGTTCGGCGTGCCAAAGAACGTTCAGATTGCATTCCACTACCAAAAAATAGGCATAAGTGAATCCGAAGCGGTATATTCTTGATTTTGGGAAAAGAAAGTGACTAAACTTTAAACACATTTTTTTTTAAATTCACATACTGTAGCAATTTTGCAAAATTCGCCAATGGAATTAGATTTCTTTTCATAAATTACGAAACAATTACATATGATGCTGATTTCCAATTTAATTTTTGAGTTTTGAACAATTTCAGTAGATATGAATTTTATTAGTTTTAAAACTATTAAAGAATACGCATGATCCAAATATAAATTATATAAAAATACACCCACAACATATTGTGCTCCTATATTTCATAAATATAGGAACAAATTTTGAGATGTATTGCAAAAAAAGCTGTCGTCATTTTTTTTAAGCACTTAAGATATGTTTAAAAAAGTACTACTACAACAAATTTTCGATAGTTTCTCATAGCTTTTCTTTCAAAACATGTGCAGCTTCCATTTTTGAAAAAATACCATGTTGAAAAGGCTTCATTGATTCGAATTTTGGGGATAAAAATTCAGTCAGAAATTATTTTCAAGGTTGTTTCCAATAGAATAAATAATTAAAATAAAAGCCTGGAGTCAATAAGTTCCAAAGATTAAAAACTTAACAGGAAAAATATGCCAATATTTCACCTAAAAGCCCACTTTCCGTAAGTCAACCCTCGTAAATTTTAACACATCATTTAGGGGCAGGTACAGTTGTGCCATAAAATTAGTCGCTATTAGTCTTTTGTTTGTTTTAAACAATTAACAATACACAAAAAAAAAAAATGAAAACCAACAAACGCCGCCAACGTCAACACATTATGGTTTGACTCTTGTCGGCAACAAAATGGCCAAAAACTTTGAAAGTATCAAAGACCTCATAGAGTGCGCATTTTGACCAAGTCATCAACTTGCTTCCCACTGGCCCTCATCTCTCATGTGGGCAGCAGCTCATCAGCCCAACGCCAACGAATTGATGTTGTTGATGACCATGGCACATAATATACTATAAAGTGTAAAAAAAAACCATATCTCATAGATACACCAGCCTCAACACACACATACATAATTAGACAAAGTGGGATTGGTTAGCTGTCGGCATATGATCTCATGCAAAAGGCCGACAACCCACAGCGATAAAAGTCGTTTCATTTGTCTGACGAGTCTTCAGTAGTAAATAAAAAAAAATACAAAACAAAAAATAACAACAATACATATATGTATATATATATATATATATTATACATATGTATGTGCACAAAATTAGTTGGTAGCGTACGTGTTTTTGTTGCTGCCATAATTTCTTGTCGATTTATGGAAAAAAAAACGAGTCGAGACTTGGTACCACACTCGAAAGACATATAAAGCTAGATGACATTTTTTTTCTATAAAAAAATGCCAAATATTATTTTATATAACTCTTTATTTGGTCATTTTTTTTTCAAAATGGTGGCCATCATGCACTCTCAAACGTGCTATAAGCGGCTTTAAGCAAACAGCCAATGACAATACCGCATTTTATTTCAGTTAAAGTTTTTAAAAGTACGTGTAATAAACAAAGACTTTGTAAGTTTTTCGCCACACGTAATTATGATGTCAACATTATAGCAATAATAAAAAAAAAAATATATGGATAAAAATAGTTGAAACTCCAAAACGTTAGATAAATGCAATAACTTCATATTCGTGAGTTTTTACACATTTTTTTTTATAGATTTTTTAAAAATTAGTTACATATTTTTAAGCTGCAGCAAGCTTTCTCTATAATTGTATAACAAATATTTTTTAGTAATAAAAAAAAGACAAGTATTTTGCCCAAGATTCCAGAGCCTAAGCTTGGGATCCCTATTCGCAGCTGTTTGAAGAGAAAGGCCAAATCTAAACGATTAATTGCTAAAGATTTTCATGGGTAAATATCAACATTTTGCTATACAAATTTACTGCTGCCATCAAACACCGCATCTCAAAGCAAAGTGGTTTTTTTTAAAGGACTCTCAGTGTCACATTGAAGGTTTTAATAGTATATTTATTATAATTTGGTAAAGTCTTTAAATTTTCTATAGCTACATTATACTGTCTCTGATCAACCACTTTTCAAGCATACAAATGTTTTTCTTTATAGTTTTTTTACAGTTTACCTTATTTTTTATATAATAAATAAAACCTTTTTATTACCAATTTGAAGCTGGCTGGCAAATAGACGCTATTTATCTATAGAAATCACACATGCTTCGACTTTGGAGCGATGACCATAGCCAAGGGGAATTATTGTTATTACCAATTTTAAGCAAAAAAGGTAGAGCAACAAAACCCGAGAGTCCATCGAGTGAAATTTATTTTCAAAACTTTAAACGGAAGAAATTACAGCGCAATTAAGCTGTCTTTATAATAACTTATTTCGTAGGTCCACATCGAAATTGTTTCATAATTCTTGTTTAAAATTATGTATAACACTTATATAGAAAATTCAAATTCTTTATATAGGTATCATACGAAGAAGTTCCTTAAATAACTGTAACTAAAAATCTCTATCATATTTCTAGAACTGTTTGACAGATTCACAGATATTTTCCAGCTATTACTCAGAAGATACGCAATTGCGAAACTGCTTCTTAGTTCGTAGAAGTTGCGGGGCGGATATCTTCGGCATAATACAACTGAAAAAACTCAGAGTTATATTTTTTCCTAATCCATAGTTTATTACTTTTGCTTCTTTTGAGCGAAAGAAATACGTGTGGGGTAGCGATTTCAGCGTTCTTTTATATATATTTTCATCGTTGCACTTTGTTTTTATATTGACTGTGTTCTTCAGACTCGGCACTCGGATACTTGTCAATTCCTTAAGGGTTTAAGATTCTGCATCAGGTGATGGTAAAGCTGTCTGCATCAAAGTTTTATACTTTCAATGGTTGACAAAATTTACTTTATAATTCTTTAGCTATTTAAGAGAATAAGTCAAAAATGGAGAGTATTTCTTCGTGTTAGACAAGTCGTTCAAGCACAATGAAGATTTTTAGTTTAAAAAAACTTTGTAAATATATAACAATATTATATTGCTTATGCATTTTTTTTATTTCTAAAGCGCAGCGCATTTGAGCAGATAAATTCCAACTTGAGGAAAAACCAGTCTGGATTAATTTTTGTATGGTTTTAACCTTATATTTCTACATAGGACACATAAAGGTATATCGCAATTCCAATGCCGTTTTCTTTGCTTGTTTGTTATCAGTAAAATGTATTTTTTTATTGATTTACTTGTCTGTATTGGAGTGATAACAACAACAGCAAAAATTTCTACTTAGTTTGCGCTGTGCTACAGCCGAGACAGCTCAAGTAATTCCAGGAAAAACTCAATGTGTACTTGGGCATTTTTTTACCTTAACTTTTCGAAAAATAATAAAATAAAAAGTATAAAACATATAAGCACATTATGAAGCTATATAAGCTATATATAAAGCTGATAAAGCATAAAAGACGTAAAGTTGCTTGAAAATTTGTGAACTTGGCTGCGCAAAGATACTAAAATACTAAAAGTAGCCAAAAGATACCCACAAAAAAAAAGAAGCCCAAAAAATTAACATTAACAGCTGTTGACCATTTTGGTCTTAATGAACTTTACCATAAAAGGATCGTGCAGGCTTTATTTTTTCTTACTTATTTTTGGCTACTTAAAAATTCCGCCAGCACACGCGCACTATAGTTTTTTTTCAACAACATTATATGAGATAAATTTTTGATTTGCTGCGTAAAGTGTAAGCCGCACAATAGAAATGTACAAAAAAAACGGAAATACTACAAAAAAAATTGAGAAAATAAACAAGTAAAAATTTTGAACAAGGTAATGACAGCTGAGCTAGAGTTAGAGCGGGATACAAGAAGCGCCTTGCTTACGTTCATTTCCGGTCGAAGCACGTGCGCATTAAAAAAGAGCGAGTTTTGTGCAAGCTTCATTCGAAGTGATGGCTACCCTGGCATTTAGAGAACTGGCGACACTTTTGTGTAGGCCCAGGTACTACTGGTATTTTCCAAAAAAAAAAAAAATACAAATGCACATAATAATTATCCATAGACAAGCCAGTTTTGAATATCAAATGCTTATGGTGTGTGCCATATACAAAAGGGTTCTGCGTAGGGGCGTAACATATGAGCTGAAGCGGCCTAAAACCAATTTATAAAGAATTTTCAATTAAGAACTTGTGCAGGAGCTGCAAACAAAGCGAACTAGTGCTAAAAAGGATTACAATTTAATGCAATAAAGCGCGTACCAAAGCAATTAGAAGCGACTGAGCCAGAGCGTCGGGGAGTTACAGGAAGCGCCTACAGACATGAGGGATTGCTCAACAGCTGTGTTTGAGTTACTACTTCTTTTTGTTGCTGTTGTCTTAAGCTGTTTGGAGATAGAGGGCGTGCAATGACAGACGGCACTCGCTGACACTTGAGCTGTTTGGCAGCCTTATAGTTGTAGGGAACAAGGATAAAAAGGTATTCCATTAAAGTTGTCTGCACGTGCAAACTGCACCAACAGAAGCTGCAAATGCGCGATCGCTCTCTCACTGCCTATAAGGTACATAGAGATAGATATATTTACTATCAATATAATTTTCCCTTTGTCTGTCTAGTTGTAAGTACTTCCGGTGCTAGTGCGCTGGCAGCCACGTGTTGCAGCGTTTGTAGCCCCCACTGAGATTGACGCTCGCTCGCTGGCTCTCTCTCTCTCTGTCTGATCGTGCAACTAATGTAAATCGGATGTCAATGCAGCGTTGTTGCGCGTGACGCATATAAATTAAAACTTGTGGCACAACAACGAAAAAAAAGAGCAAAAAAAAAAGCAAGCAAAGAGGCAAAGAATAAGCGTGTAAAGAACCTGTTAGAAGCAAAGCTAAATAAATATAAACTGTTACTCTGCAAAACGGAAGGAAATCGTAAACAGCAAATGCCAGTGTTGCTTGCCTCTTGTTGCCCCATCTTGTTGTTGTTGTTGTTTTGTTAACACGCATACTAACATAATTGCGCCTCACCCCACTTTGGACACACACACCAACACCTGTTGGCCACTTCCGCCAAAGCAAAATATCAATTTTCTATGTAAACTGAACTTGAAATGTTTGCTCTCTATCTCCCTCACGCTTGAGACACTGCAATTTTTTCAAACATTTTGACAACAAATAAACACAGATACTACCAGTGTGCTTGAGTCGATATAAATGCTTTGATTGTTAGACCCAGAGACGACGACGTTTATGCGCTATAAGACAATAACAAACACACAGATACACACATACAGATACACACTCACACACACATACACATACCCAACTGACTTCATATAGGGGCAGTTTGGCAGCTGAGGAGACTGCGACTACGGCTGAGGTAGAGCCTGTGACACGTAGATTGACAGCAAGACACCGAAGACTGTAAGACCAGCCTGCCTTATGTTTTGCTTTATCTTCACAGCTCCTTGAAGTCTCTGTGTGTGAGTGTGTGTATGCAGAGCGGAAATGAAACCAGATACTTTGATAGCGCAGTTGTACTTGTAGCTGCAGCTCTTTGTACATGTTTGGGAATCTCTTTAACCCAATGCCATGGCCAAAACGACTTTGATGACATTAGGTAGCACTGCAGTAGCGTAACACAACAAACATTAGTTAAAAAAATTTATAAATATTTTTTATATATGATTAAATAGTAAGGGTTGAGCAAACATACACTATTGATTATTATCATAATTCTCTGCTAGCACAAATTAAATATCCTGTTTTTCAAATAAAGTTTACTTTAATTTAAATATTTCGCCAAAAAATATTGGTTTAAGAGGGCTCTAGCGCGAGATAGCTGGAAAAAATGTTCTTATTTGCTGCGCATTGATTGCTCACCAAGCCTCAGTTTTATTTCGTAAGCAAAGAAAGTAGCTAAATAGATGCTTTTTACCTAGGAAAATCTCTATTAAATAAAGACACCGCCGCTCGGATTCGGCTATGAAATATAGGTGACTGTGACAATCCCATGCTCCGCTATGACCATAGTCAAGGGGAATAAATAAATAATACGCACTTTTACTTGTTACTTTTAATTATGATAAATTTTTACTTTGTTGAAGTTCATTTAGTTTTATGTAAACATTTTATCACAAATAATTTCTAACTGCAATTTTTTTTAATGTTAAAAAGTTAGCAGAATAAGTTTTTTAAAGAAAATGATTTTAAATAATTCCCAATAAAACTTTTCCCTTATTGACGTTAAATTTTTAGCGAATTAAATAATTATTTTTATTTGGTAATTTAAGTAAAACTTCTACTTATCGATTGCAACTATACACAAATAGCATTAATTTAACAAAAGTTCTGGCAACGTATTGCCCATAAATGAGGTTTAAAGACTGACTATAAAGCCCTACTAGCCTTTGATCTTGGCCTTAGTATGCATTAAAATTTAACTGATCTGACCAACAGTTGGTCAGTTGACTTGCTAAATGCCTCATTTATAGCCGTCTCCCACTGTGTAGCGGCACAGAAGGTGGCGCACTATACGGTACATGTGGTTTACAAAAACAAAACCAAAAAAAAAAAAAAGAGATATAAGCCAGAGAACCAGAGCCTAGAGACGCTGGCAAAAGGGCAAAGCCAACGCAACTCAAGCGGCTGGCGAACGTCAAATTGTGCACCTGTCCGAGTATTACCATGACTACAGATACAAGATACAAGATACAACAACAACAGCAACGGAGACCAAAGTGTATGCGTCGACAGTTTTTCGAACAACATATGTGCGCCGGCCAGCATATCCCAGAGACGAAGGGAGAGAGTGAGAATGTTTCGGTAAGGGAGAGTGCTGCACACACAACAGTTGTGTGCCTGAGTTTGCGCTTTTTTTGTTGTTGCTTCTGGTGCACAGTGTAATTCGTATGCCAGATTGTGCGATACACACCCACATACACACACACACACATACAGCCACGCACACAAACATATGCAGGCGCTGTTTCCGAGTCACACGCAACAACAACAACAACATTAGCGCTGTGAGAAACTGCAGGCGCACTTGCCCAACAGACGGCATATCTATAAGATACTTGCAGCGCGATCGTTGAGATACAAATGCCATATTAGATTGTAAGACTAGCGCGCTGCTACCTGCCAGGCCAATTTTTGGGGTAACTCTGTGCCTTTGCTCGGTTTGCCTAATATGCTTGTGCGCCGACGCAGCCGCTTTTGTCCTTGGCAGCCATGCCGTAGAAATCCAAGTATGTAGTTCATTCATAAGACTGAAATCTCTACCACTTGCGGCTTAACAAAAGGACACGGCAAGCCAGTGCACTGAACTGTTCATTCAAGATTTGCTTTTCTTTTCATTTTTTTTGTGCTGCTTTCAAGGTGCAGCTATAGACGGAACTAAAGGAAGTAAATTACCGGATGTTGTTTGCTTGTTTTCTTGTTTGCCCATTTTGCTTGTTGTTCTTTTGATTTACATTGAATTTGAGTAACTCAAAGACCACGGCCAGCCTGTATTAGTATCCTGCGGCTTTTTTGTGCAAAAAAAAAAATAACAATCTCAGCAGCCTTGCTCATTTTACAGGTCTGGTCTACCCGTGTGTGCGCTGTTGGTGCCCTTAAACCTTTTTGGCAGTCAATATGCATATATAGATACATAAACAAACTTAATGAGCTATGCAATGACTTTTTAATAGCCAAAACTATTAAAGTTATAAAATGTTCCCACGCAAACATAAGTAACAGCTCTATAACTTACTGGTAAACATAATTTGTTGATAAATTGCAATTATCTAAATATCTAGTGGCACAACAACGTACAGCACATACTTGTCGTTCCAGCTGATTGCGTGCAGGTCCTTTAACGCGTGGGAGAATCAAAAACTAACCAGGAACGCTTGAGCGGGCTTTAAAAAACAACAAACAAGTAAAAACAAAAACTTTTACGAGGGTTACTTGCAAGTGTACAAAATTCTGAAATTCCTAAACACTGCCAACACAAATCAAAATGCCAGTGCAACCACCAATAGGAATCGCTGGGAACTCGAGAAAAACTAGCACAAGTGCATTCACCAAAACCTAGTTCACCACTCTCTTGTCATTTGACAGATAAATAACAAAATTATATAGAAATGCAATCAGGATATGGGAAATGCAACAAATAAAATAGGGAAATATATCAACAGCAAAACTTGCGCAACATTCAGCGGGCTAGTGCACTGAGAAAAATTAATTGTGTCTTTTAACTTGTCTTTAAAGAATCTATTTATTTTTTTTTTAATCAGAATTTTTTTTAAAATTTCTTTTTTGAATACAAGTTAAAATATTTTAAAGAATTATGTAAAAACTTATGTTCTTAAAAAGCTTACACTGTGCCGGAGAGTTGCCTACATTAAATTGCAATTTTAAAATATGTACAGATATATTTCCCCCAATATATTTTAAAAAATTTTTTTATGTTATATGATTTTTACTTCTAGCGTCTATATTCTTAGATGTTTAAGAGATAGTTTTTTGTAAAAAAGATTATTATTTTTTATAAAATAATATAGTAATAGTTTTATTAATAACTTTTCGAAATAAACAGGCTACTTACTGACTGATAATTTATGAAATTTATAGCAAAAACAAATAATGAGACATGATAATTTAAAAGCTTCCGCAAGCATGACTAAGTGTTATTCCCATATTTTTCACAAATATTTTAAAGGCATTATTCCTACATTTTCATAAACTCTGATATAAGAATTCATTATTAAAGCAGGCTATAAAATGTTTCACTTAATTTTTATCAGTGCATTTACAATGTTTTCTCTCACTGTTGAGGGTGTTCTGCACCCTTGGCAACACAGAAATTCCAATGCAAAATGTATTGCAGCAAGTGCACTGCATACAGCAGAGGGTTGTGTGCAGCAGCAGCGCCTGATGGCTATCGTTAGGCATAACATACAGAAATATGAAAACAACCACCAGCTGAAGCAGGACCTGCGGGTCCTGTCCAGCATAAAACTGCAAATTGCGTCAGCGATTCAGACAATTTGTACGAGTATTTAAAAATAATGTAATTTGTTTGAATTCCCCGTCTGCCTGTTTCTGTGTGTTGGACCACAGCCTGAACACCTGAGCGTAGTAGTTGTATCTTTGTATCTTGTAGCTCGACTTATGAACGTGGGAAAATTCTCATTTCGAAAGTTCTTAACTTGGATTTTTAGTTTGTATTTTGCGCTAATGCAATTTGAACAGAGAGCTCGTAAATTTCTGCGCAAAAGTTGCTCCATTTTTACCATTTTTGTTTGCTTTGCTCTTGATTATTATCAGCAAGCTGAAAGCGGAGAGACTCGAGCACTATTTTAGTTTAATTTTTTATTTGTCTGCCTTTTTTTGGTATTTTAGTTTTATTCTCATTTTTTTTTCATTTTCATTTAATTTTCACATCGTTATAGTTTAGTGTGTTCTTTGTGTCATTTATTTGTTCTTTTATTTTTAGTTTTTTTGGTGTGCGGCTTTGGTACGTGGTTTTTGGAGTCGGCTTTAAATGCGTCAAAGTGTAAATAAATTTGAATTTCTAGCTTGTCGTTTGAGTCTGGGGCACTCTCTGGGGCTCACTTCGAGTTCTCTCTCTCTCTCTCTCCTCTCTCTGCTTTGCAATTTTAAAAGGTCGGCCTGGTTTTTTGAGTTTTTTGTCGGCATTTTTTCGTTTGATCTGTGCGCTTGCGCAGCTGATTTGCTTTTGTTTTCTTATTGTTCATTTGCTGTTTACTTGTCAGTTTTAGTTGTTGTTTTTGTTTTATATTTTATTGTTTACCATCGGCGTGGGTAATTACTTGAGTGTGTCCAGACCAAACACTATTTATTTGCGCTTAACACGAGGGCAGTTTGATAGGTCAGTCACTGCTGGGAGTGCATATGTAAAAAAACTAGATTTCATGTTTATCTCGAATAATCACGCATACACTAGGTAGCAGACAACTATTCAAGGGAAATCTTTGAAAAAATCTAAAGTACACTGAGAAAAAGCAAGGCTGTGCAACCTATTGGCTAGAGATCAGAAAATGTATTACAAAGGGTGATTTTTTAGCAACTTAATTTTTGGTCACACTGTTTTTAGCTTACAATTTAAGGACAAATCGATTAACAATCGAACAGCTCTGGCGTTTTAAAAAAATGTATTTCCTGTCACCACTCCAATGGCGAAGACATCCCTAAGTACTTATTGTCCCTTTCTTCGAAAATATCCTTATGACAATTTCAATAAAATTATGTTCAACTATCTTTAGATTTTCTCTTTCATTCCCTGTTACTAAGCGAGAACCAGGGCTTAGGGCTTAAGCGTTTTAGTTGTCTATTTTGTCCTCTTTAAAGCTCCACCAACTTATCAAACTGCACTCGCAACTACCCTTCCACACTCCCTCCTTCCTATTTTATTTTCCACTTAATTTGCATAGATAAAAGCCGCCACAATCTTCAGACTCAGTCGGTTTGCATAATTGCATGAAAAAAAAAATCACCAAAAGAAAAGTGAAAAACCAAAAATCACACAATTCAATTAACACGACTCGATAATTGCAAATTGCTTAGCGTTTTACCGAAATGCAAATAAACAAGTCAGCAATGGTTATCTGAGAGATAGAGTGTATGATGAGGCTGGTGAAAAGTGTACCAACGGAAATCTATAAGGAAATTGAAAAGCTGCTGACAGGCGAGTGGCTACACAGCAAATGCTCTAAGTTCCAGCATATATGAGCCAAGGGTCGCCAGTAGCGCGCGCACTGCCCCCAACTCGCTGTTTATATATATTTCCCCAGACTACAAACGGATATTTGCGGGGCGTCAAAGCATGACTTGTTTTTGGGGGAGCCACAAAAGTGTCGCAAACGGAAATTGCGGCTTACAAATTGAATGGAAGAAAGCTGATTGCAAGAGGAAAGGGAAAACATGATAGAGAAAAGCAGAGACTGAAAGAGATAGAGAAACGTAGAAAACGGGAAAGCCCTTGAACTTGGGGCGCATATTATATTCACAGTTAACTGTGAAGACCAAGCGATAAGTCAGCTATCAATATTATAAAGCTCTTAACAGAAAAATATGGTTATTAGTATTTAGTCAGATTTGTATGCAAATTATATAGAAAATCGTATTACTAAGATTGTTTGAGGTCATTTTAGCTTTTAGTCATTGTAGCGAGAAATTTCGGAAATTATTATAAGTCATTTCATAACTTAGAGCATGTGTTCTGGTTTAGTTAGAGATTAAAGTGTTACTGAGGTAATATTTTTTCGTAGCAAATCGAAATATATTTTGAATTTGGTAAGGGAAAGCTTCAAAAGGATTTAAACAAATGTGTAAGTTACGTTTAGTTCTATATAGTTTTGTAATTGAACTTCTAAAAACAGTTAATTATTATTAATATTATTATTATGTATGCCGTTTGGATAAATAGTTTATGTGAATGAAATCTGAATATGGTACCAAAATCGAAATTTGACAAGATTTTGCTGACACAGAAGAATATTTTACTTTTTATTTTTAACAGTTTTAGTAATATTTGCAGATATACCACACGTCACGCCAAAAAGTGTTAGCAACTTAAGAACATCTACTATGCCTAAATGCGCCCAAATTTATGTCTGCCAGAACGAAGAAATAATTAAAAAATATAAAAAATAAAATTCTTAGTAATTAAAGCAAAATTTCATCACAGTTATTATTATCGCGCTTTATAATTACATTTATAAAATTCGCATTAATAATATAATTATTATGTAGACACACTCTCACACATGAGCTTTAGCAAAGGAGCATACATATATATATACATATATATGAAAATGTACAAATGTAGAAAAAAAGCGCAGCCTCACATCCGGTCAACATTTTGTCGTACATATATATACAAAGAGACATATGTTTGTATGTTTAGTCGTCTCTTCTGGCTCTCTTTCATGTGAACTCTTTCAAAACGGCAATAAAAAATCAAACCAAATTACATGAGGCTCTTGCACAAAGACTCAAATACTCTCACACACGCACACACACGAAAACACACATTTCCATACACACACACACAGGCACACATAGTTATAGCCATGTGAAGAAATGTTAGCAAAGCTTAGAGTTAAGCGAAAATCTAAACCAAGTTACAGTTCATTCATTTCTAGCCATTCATTCAATCGAACACTCGAAATGAGCCTGGGCCAACGAACCGGCTTTTGGCGCTCCATTCATTGCTGCAGTGTGTCTGTGTGTGTGTGTGCGTGTGTGAACGGATGTTAGCGTAGTTCTTTGGGGGCTTTGCTAGCCCCATCCAGTCAGCCGGCCAGCTAGCCAGCTATCCATCCCAGCCACAAGCCCCAAGACGTTGTATCTAACTATCTATATGTATTCCAACTTCTCTCTTCATTTTCACAATTTGATTTTATTTATTCGTTTTGTTGTTGGCAGAGTTAATAATTATAAATTGGCGTTTGTTGGGCAACCCGTCTCTCTGTCTAACTATCTGGGGTAACTGTTGTGCATGTGTGAGTATCTATCTATCTGTATCTACGTATCTGTTAAGTGTGTGTGTTTGTGTGTATCTGTATCTATGCTTATTTCTCCATTTTGTCGTTTGTTTTTGCCTAATTCTTAATGATGCATAAAGTGCTTTGGTTTGCTGCCGTTGTTGTTGGTAATCAAAGTTTTGAAAGTTGATTGCAAATTAATTGCCAACCTGACTCTAGATGCTGTCACATGCAAAGATATCAAACACGAAAAGCAAACACATAAAAAAAGTAACTTAAGATTTATAAGCTTTGATTTTGCCTAAACAACTTTTTAAGTTGAAATTGTTTTTAAATACTTCAGCTCACGAACGAAATATAAGAACTTTAGTTCACTTTAAAATTTATAAATTATCTTTTTTAGTCTATAATTTAATGGCTTTGGGAGCACAGAATGATACAAGTTGTAAGTAAGAAGTACGTAAGGAAAATATGAAAACTGTACGATTTTCTCAGATCAAACATTTTTCTTTTATCAGAAAAATATTTTTTTAAACTCTCTGTCATTTCCCGCCAAAAAGCTTTATTTTAAAGTTTCGCGAAAGAATGGATAATTGGATTGGAGCTTGGGAAACGAAGCGAGCAGGGGCAAAGTATCTAGTTTAATATATCATTTTTCTGAGTTATCTAGAACAAGGGTTTTCAAATAAGATAAATCGAAACATTTTGTTGTAGGCTCGTTTCATCTGTTAAAGTTTCTATTCAGGTTAAAGGCGGAACTTCTTATTATCATGACAGTTCAATTAAATACTCACAATCATCTCTTACTTTATTAAACCAAAAATTCTGCAATTAACACTTCTATTTTCTATAGATTCATTTATTCTGCATATGTCTTTACAACAAACTTCTTTCTGCATACTGCAATTCTTCTAAACTGCCCAGCTTCGTTTATTTTACAAATATCTTTTAATCAAACTAAAAAACTATTTAAAAACACCTTCGCCTTAATTCAGTTGAAAAGTTTTAATCCAAAAGCCAATTTATTTGGCCATATTTAATTGCAGACAGCACAATCTCTGATAATCAAGGTGTTACATTATGCATATGAGTATCTGTGTTGCTGTCTACACACACACACACACACACATACACACACTCTTTACATATGTATTAGTTTATATATAGAGTTCATTTATTGTTGCTCTTTCATTTGGCTGCCATTAGTGGGTTTCGCATTATACTATTTTACGTTTAAGCATTTTTTTTTGTTCAGTTTTTGTTATTGTCGTTGTTGTAGCTGTTATATACCCCCAACTCACATTTGCCGTTGATGTTGTTCTTTTGAATGTTCTTTGTTTTAAATTAACTCGACCGTAACGCTTTTCTATGGCGTTAAATTTACATCTACTACGTACGTAACGAAATAAAATAAAAAAAAAATTATAAAATTAAACCCCGAAACAAACCTTCTGACTCAATGCATCGAAGAGCGCAACTTTTGTGGAGAGGTTCCGATATATATAGCTGGAAAAGCTTATGTAGTATACACACAATGGCACATTGGGGTGTTGTTTTTAAACCTTAACTCGCATATGCAGAGTATCTATCAGAACTTGGCTTGACTTGTTGCTGTTGTAGCCTTTGGCGCGCGTCAGATTCAGCTGAATATGGTAATAAATTAAATGAAATCAACAAAGTGCACCAAAAAAAAAAAGAAAGAATACAATGTACCACAGACTACAGCTAGATAATATATACAAGTTGTTGTTGTAGTTGCGCAAGCTGCAACATTTCGACCACAACAAAAACAAGTAACTAGTGGGACGGTTAGCAGTGCTACATGACGACTAAAAGATACACTTTGTTTCGCAACAAAGTCTTTGCAACTATAGGTATATCTGGAATCTTAAACGCATCGCTACCCAGCGTATTGGTGTCAGCAATGTCATCAAGGAACTTTTGTGCTCTCCCTTACTCTAGCTTATCGCTAACTTTCACTTATTTAAGTTTGCGCTAGAAACTTATTATTGGTCTGGAGTTTTCACCAATATCGCATTGGCTGCATAAATTCAAGCGATAATATAATAAATATCTCTTAAAGGACGACCATATGTTTACAAATAATAATATTGTTGATTATCAATCTGCGGCTCTTTAAATTCAATTTGCTAAAATACGTTAAAATAATGTCATTTAGATAGCGATTTTAATTGATATCGATATCTTAGGCAGCATCGTTATTTTACTGGTTATCGAGATATATCTTTTCTCTCAACAACGGTAACGATTTTCTTAGACAATCATATCGTTATTCAGATTTTCACAATACACAATACGATTATTTTACGTGTTATCGAACATGCCTAGTATCTGAGTGTAATTGTTCATTAGCTCTTCAAAACCTTTCCTAAGTCTACAGTTGAAAATCTCAAATTTCGCCTCTATTTTTTGTAATCCAGTTTTATAATTTATAGCATCCTTTACTCGCTGCCCCCTACGCCCGCTGCATACATTTGCATAAACCTATTATGGCCTCAAATCCGTTGTAAAGTGTATTAAAAAAAGGGGGCAAAACCGCAGTGCAACAAAATTCTAGGTTGTGCGTCTTTTGAACCGTGCTAAAAACTGAAAAATACCATAAAACTGAAACGTTGAGTTGACTTTTCACAGCTCTGCGCGCTCTGGCACCTAGGCAATCCAACAACTGGGCACCCACCACACCACCATCACCACCACCACACACCACAATCTAACAGAAGATCATCAGTTTGGTACGTAGTTGACGTTAACGTTGACCAACCAACCGAGCAAGCGCTGCAGATGCCGCTCCAACGCAAAAACCAAATACAAAAAAAAAACCAGGTCCATTCCAACCAACTCTATATGTTAATTAGTATTACCAATGTGATTTCAGACTTGAAGGCTGCAGCTGTTGTTGGCTGCCATCATTCGTCTTTTTTCGGAATTCTTGTTTCTAGCGAGACCCCATTGTTAGTGGGTCGCTGGCCCACCACTCGACTCTACACTCTGGTACAAATGATTAATATGCTGTGCCCTACCCCTCCCCACCATTAAAGCAAGTCGTTGGAAGTGGACGCATTAAATTCCGCTAAATGCTATAATAATAAGCTGTAGGCTCAGCAAGCCGAATCCAAGTGTTACTTGAGTTGTAGGAGTTACAACGGACTGACTTGGTAGTACTTATTTAGTTGGTTAGTTAGTAGTGGGGCCGTGCTATAAGTAAGTAAGTAGCCATTGCAAGACAATGGCGTTAAAATTAAAAATAAAATTATACTTTATGACCTTAACAAATTTGCAATCAACATAATTTCAGTTGTTATGACTTGGAGTGGTACCTATAAGGTATTAGCTAGGGTGCTACGCTGCTATACGCTATACTCATTCGATTTGTTACTTTGTATGGAGTTTTTATGTTTATGTTTAGTTCTTTTATTAGTTAGTTGGGTAATCTTTGACCGTTTGGTTTGGTTATGCTCTGTTGCCGCATAATTTGTAGGAGGTGCAAAAGTGTCTGGCGTTAATGGCAGAATTTAGCGTAATTAAAAAAAAATTTTATTTATTTTATATTAATTTTATGAATCTTACAATGTATTTCTAATGGATTTTTGGTATGCGTAGAGAAGAATTCTAAGAATTTTAGAACTTATTGAAGCACAGCAATACGCCCTCTGGCGGTTGGTGGAACTTCGCGTAATCGCTATACAAGTAAGAGGGAAATCATTTGTATTCGTGTAATTCCAAGAATTTTAAAACTTATTGAACCATAGCAAATGAGGAATTAAGTTATGTGTATTTTTAACTTACGCCCTCTAGCGGCTGGTGGATTTTGCAAAATCATTACAAATAATGTAATTCGTTGCCTTTGCATAGCATAAGAGATAAGCAATTGTAAAAGATTATGCTTCTATAATCTACTCGCTAAATTTTCGTTGACTTAAATTATTTCCAAGAATTTTAGATCTTATTGAACCATACCAACAGACTATTTGAGCAAAAAGTAAACAAATCCTTGCGACTTCTACAATAGAGCTTGGTTTTAATAATTGCATTGTGTCGTGATGTCTATTTAGATTATATTACTTAACTATTGGATCCATAGTAAATCAATCAGGAAAGCAAAATGAGTTTAATAGATGTTTTTAATAGGGGTTAGTTATAATAGTAATATAGTACAATGCCTTCATAATTGTTACGCCCACTAGTGAAGAATGTGGTTTGCTTAATTGAAAGTACTCTAAATTGAAAGAGCAAACAAATATTTTATGCAAGAAAGTTTTTTCATCTGACTTTTTTTCAAACATATTAGCTTACCATCGATTATAATTTCGAACTAAGTTGTTCTACTAGTTACACCCAGTTTGTTTATGAAGAAAAAATTTTGTTACTTAAGTGCTTTTGGCAGAAATATGCAAAAAAAATTATTCAGGACAGGCTAACGATATCAGCAGATAGGAAATTTTATAACCAAATCTTTCACAACAGAAAAGAAATGCTTTACTTGACAATTACCTTACTTTACAGCTTCCAAAAAATTTTGCTTAAATGTTGAACGAACTTAAGTATCTAGAACCTTCAATAGAAATACTGCACTTAACCTCTTAATTCCAACAACCTACAGCCCCATTAAACATCTTTTATCAACAAAAACTACTTACTTAATATCTTATGTCTAGCCATTAAAATCGCAACCATCGAGGCTTAATTCTAAGCATTGGAACTGAAGGCTAATTTAATCAAAGATACTTAGAAAATGAAGAAGCTAATCAAATACAGATCTTACTGCCAGCGTAACCTCAAGATTGAAAAGTGAAATGACCTTTAAGTGTTATAGACATGTTCATATAAGCAAAGAATTCCATTGTCGTTTTCAGAATCAACAAACTGTAACTAAACTGAAAAGCTTGACACACAATCAAAGAGGTAGACAGACAAACGTACGCACAGATACACCCACAGTTGACTCAGAATTGGCACTAAATGCACACAGATACATACAAACAAACATATGTACATAATAAATAGAGTTCACTTAAGACATGTGCATGTGTGAGACGGCATGCTTGCTTTGTGACAGAGATGCAAAGCTTGTCATAAATGTATCTTTGTATCTCTCCGAACTAAGCCATGTGACAATCAACTGTCTGGCATTGGTGTTGGTTCTGACTGAAGAACTGAAGCGCACGTTACGCCGAAACAGCTGGGGGGTGGGCAGTGCAGAGTACGTGGAGCGAAGCAGTGTCTCTTGCGAGTGCAGTCAAATGTATCTACAAGTCAAATGTGCATTAAATGTGTCATTTTGTGTGGCAACAATCTAAGCGCGGCACGAGCTCTCACAAGCAAACGTACTGAAGGCCCACAAATGGACGTGATGACGGCGACACGGCCAAGCGATATGAAAAGCGAATGGAACTTGGAACTTTTAACTAAAGCCTGGGACGCACTGGTTGGACGCACGGTTGGTCGAGCTGTTAGTGGCTGAGATCGTTGTGTATATATAGTTGAGCTACGCTGCATATGCCGACATCATGATGATGAACATGAATCAACAGCCGGCAAAACAATGGCAACTCTTCAAGCTTGGACAAACATTTCACGCATCAAGCATTTTATTATGTAGAAATAGAAAAAAAATATATGCTAAAAAAATGGATTCAAAAACTTAAATAAATAAAAAAAAAAACACTAGCACAGGCCAAAAAGAATAATAGCCTCATGAATGATGACTGAGCGCAACGAATGAAAAACTAAATCAAGGCATTCAACAAAATATCTAACTAAAATAAAACAAATTTTTTGTGCGAAATAAAAAAACACACACACACACACACAAAAAAGAAACAAACACATAGTTAGTTATAAATAAAATCAGTTAAACAAAGCCCTGATGATACATTTTTGGTAGCCACTATTAAACTTTGCGCTGAAAGGTAAATGGCCTTTGGCCGTAGTAGCGTAGCTAGCTACCAAGTAAATCATAAAACAAATGAGACTGGCCATAACTCAAGTCGAATGTATCTGTATCCATATATCTATACAATGCAATAGCAACAATTTTGCGTGCAAATATCTAAGATACACTAGCCTAGTTATGCGCTCAAGCAAAACCTACAAAGACCCTGGTTATATGGCCATACTACATTGAGTTTAAGCCCAAGACCCAAGCGTTTCAATCATATGCAATCTATGAATTATTATATCTTTTGTTTACCAAAAGGCTGATGAGTAAATGCGGCAAACTTAATAAATGTGTGTATATTGGGGGGGGAAAAAATGATTTTAAGGGCGTACACGCAGGCTGAGTAGATCCCAAGTGTTGTCTGATCGTAAATCAATCGCGCGCAGTTGACCCAGCTTATACCTTGGGTCAGCGCCAAATGCGCAAGATACACACAGATACACATTTAGCAAACTGGTAGCCTTTTTTTTGTAGTTTAAAATTTATGTATTTGGAAAATTGTAGCTAGATGGCACTTAACGAGGGTGGGTTTAGAAATTAGCGTAGTCAATGTCGTGAAGGAACATCCAGAAAGTTTTCAAAACAGATTGAAAAATCTGAAACTATGGTGAGACTTTACAAAGGAGTAAAATGAGTTTTTTGTAGATTTTATTGGTTAAAAATGGTTCCTATTTTATACAGAAAAACTTTTTGTTGCCGAATACGTTGTATATGTTGGAGAGAGAAGCAAACAAGAGGCAAAGCCCTTGAAAATGTCTTCCTTTAATGGAAATTTACATTAAAATGTCAGGGTGCCTGAAAGGCTGTCGAAAATGAATGCTGTCTTTGTTGTGCTGAGTAGAGTTTGACAACTAGTCAGTACGCAGCAGCGCTAAACGCTACCGAACAAGAATGACCTTTCAAATTGTTAAGTTTTGCTTATTGTCTGGCGTTTCTTACAAATATTATTTTTTACTCAAACATATTTTGAGCTTTTAAGATAGCGGCAAGTGTTGCTTACATATAGAAGTTTATTTGAAAGCGATTTGTAAACAATTGCTTCAATAAGTCAGTACGCAGTAGCAAGAATCGCTTTCGTACTTGCATTATATTTAAAATTAAACATTTTTGGGGGTTTTGATTTTAATTACAAATATGCTTTTAAAGTAGCATCCTAGCACTTAGGAGCTAATTATTATGAGAATCTTTAGCAAATGGTACATTGAAGGATAGTTAGTACAGAGGGTTTTTGGAGTTGCTTCCAAACATGGCGCATTTAAAGCTCATTGTAAGATATTAGTTACGATTTTACGATTACGATTTTAGCTTATATTTTTGAGTGATTTTAAGGTAACGCTTGGTGATCCTTACTCATCTGTTGATAAGACTCTTAAAATAATTGCTTTATATAGTCAGTGCTCGAATCACGTCCTTAAAAAAATTAATTTATCATAAACATTTTTAATGGGTTTTAGTGGCGACAAGATTTCAAATCGGTAGACAAGGTTTGGCTTAAAAGATGCAAAGCAGAAATTTAAAATTTACTTCCAAATACAAAGAAGAGTTTCAAAGCAGAAGTAGAGATTTCCACAAATCTGCTAATAATTTTATTATTTATAAGCGATCCTCAAAACTCATGCCTCAGTGAAGTTTCTGATTTTCTACATGAAACCTAACACAAGTATTCAGATTTAGCCAGAATAAAGTAACTTTGCGGATTTTTTTAAGCAGCTTAAGACTGCTCACCCAGAAATTTAGCCAAAATTGAGTAATGTTGTGTATTTTTTGATTTTAAGGAACCTTATGACGCCACAGCCAACCCTCGCAGCTCAGCTAGATATTTGCTGCCACTGATGATGATGATGACGAAACTCACATTTTCAGCTTTTTTGCGCTTCGTTGATTTTAGGTGTTGTAGTTTTTGTTGTTAGGTTGTTGCATTTTTTTTATTATTTTGTTGTTTATTAGAGGTGAGGGCGGGAGCTCAAATTAAAACAGAGTTTAATACCAAAAGTTACAAAAAAAGAGACGAAAAAGAAAAACAAACAATGAAAAGCTATATATAAAAGTCTTTTAAAGCGTGTGTGTTCATGACACTGTTTCTTGGATTTTTCCATTTGGACTGTTAAAGCTTTTCAAATTTTGTAAGCCATAAACTTAATTTTAATGACTATAATTAGTTATAATTTGTTTTAGTTTTTGAGTTGAAAACTTTTTGGAGTATGTCAAGAAAATTGCTTTTATTATTATGCTTTATTTATGCCAATGCACACCTGGATAATCAGCATAAGCGTTGCTATTCCTCAATAAATTTACATGCATGTCCATTAAGGATCCTCAGCTGTGCGCTGGTGGATATAGAAAGAAGTTACTACAAAACAAAGTGTCAGCAAAGTCAAGCAACTTCGTGACTTCTTAACTTAGCAAACTTACGTTAATGTCGTAAACTACTCATATATTCATTTATCCACTCGCTAACTACTCGAAGACGCATTCATTTGCTCACACACATTCATTCGGTCACTCACTCACTTAGTCACTCTCTCACTTATATGCAAATGTTTTGAAACACAGTAAAGTAAAGAGAACGAACGAAAAAAAAAACATCAATAATATGTAAATTCAGCAAATTAATGACTGACAAAAAGACAATCGAAACGAATTAAGAAACAACCTACAATGCTCTGCAGGAGGGAGCAAATCCAACGCCAGCAACAAAAAACAAACCAAGCGGGGCTACCAGTTGGATAATTTATATGCGGGTAGTCCAAAAACCAATCCACGTCTAGTCGCTAGACGCTGCTCACAGCGGTCACAAGATGACAACGACTATATTGCCCGGGGGCTTAGGAAAAATTGAATTAAATTGAAAATTTTAAAAAGCAAAAGCCAAATAGAGCAAAGTAGTAAAAAAAAATAGAAAACAATCTAATAATTTTCCACTAGTACAAAAATTCACTTTATTTCTTGCAACCAAAATTATATAAATTTTTGGAAGGTTGTTTTGATTTATAAGTGCTTTATGGGGGGCGTCTGGATAGGCAGGGAAAAACTCTAGAGGTAGAGGCAGTTGTACATGCGTGTGTTCGATTTATAAAAATTGTTTAATTATTGAAAACGTAAGCTTAAAGTTTGTTATATATTCAAAAAAATTAAAAATCAATTTCCTGCCAACTTCTTGCGGGAATTAAAATTCGATTTATTAGGAAACATATTTCAGATACTATTATTTAGCCTAGAGATAGATTTTGTGGTCTTGTGATATTTATTGCCATTTTTATACTCTGCACCTAATCTGTACCCTTTGCAGCTACAAACGATTTACTAGATTTGGACATATATTTATCACACCATTCTATATTTTCTTGGGCACGTGTAGATGATTAAGCATGTCAAACTGTTTCGGTATCTTTCTCGTTCTCCTACAGCGCAATTTCGCGGCTTGCAGCAAAATTTTTAAAGCCTTTTAAAAATGACCAAATTTGGCCTAGTACAATGGAAGTTTTAGTCAAATATGTATAAGCTTTAACTTTGCTTATAAACTGCTGTGACTGTAAAAATAGTTTATTCGGTTAGATCACATTTGAGGCTCAAATTAACAAATCTACATTTAAATTTTATCCAGTCGATCTCCCAACATCCGATGTTTTCCTGCCACACTCTTAAACATGAGATATTGCAAATCGTCTTAAATACTTATTGTAACCTGCTCATGCTTTGAGTTTTTTAAAAAATAAATAAATAAAAAATATATCGAACTTTAAGCTACATCTATTGTTGTCCGCACAACATTAGAAGTCTAATAGTAGAATTGTAATAAGAAAAGCTGAAGTGGAATACTTTTGAAAAGCTATTCTACTGGGAGCACCGCCTCGACGGGATGTTATATCTTTTAAATTATTTCTTTTTTCTTACTCCTTGACCTTGAGATTTATACAATAATAAAAATTTAATTCTCCCATTTACTTTCCCAAAGTGCGCTTTCAATTGCAGAAAGCGGTCGACTAGAATGTTGCCAAAAATCTGTTTGGTAGAACCAACCGTTACGTAAGTAAAGCAACTATTTTTTAGATATATATATTTTTTTAGATGTTTCGAAAACAATGTTTGTTGAAGTTTTACTTCAGGAATGTTGGGGATAGCAAAATCGTTGAAAATGTATATGCTATTGTTGTGCTAGCCGTCGGTCAAAAAATTTCTAGAGTTAGGAAAATATTCTAAAATTGCAATTTTACAAAATGCTTATTTATTTTCTCCCCTGGCTGGATTTTTTATAGCCCGTTCTGTTATATATATCATTTTTGAAAGAAACCTCAGACTTCTGACACCTCCAGCAAAGGATTGTCTTGCCAAAGATGATGGCGACAATGATAATAAATATTTTAAATGAATAAAGTCATCTGAAGTTTGACATTCGAAATTAAAGTACAAAATATAATCCAACAATTTTTAAAATTCTATTAATTCCAAAAACTTGAGACAATGAAACAAATTCTGTTTGCTCGTTCTAGGTAAATTTACGCCAAATTTGGGAAAATTTACAATAATTACCTTCTAATTCATGCAGTCATTCATAAACCAATACAAAGTAGTTTCAAATAAGATCGAAATTTCTTTACACATTTAGATGAATTTATGTACGTATTATGTTTCATTTCGGAATTTTTCGTTCATACTTTTTCATTAAGTTAAAATTATGTCTGCTCATTACTCAAGCAAATTACCCAAGCTGCCAAATTAGCACATGCCACTGCCATTACCATTAATAGGTAGAAAGATAGATAGTTCCATAAAGCCATCAAACTTGTTTATGGCACATCCTCTAAAACACGGCATAACGATTTTAGGTGCTTTACCAGAAGATTGGCAATGTGTTTGGCAGTGCATCCGGCGCATGTCAAAATCTTAATGAAATTTCGAACATCTCTAGAGATGTTACGTTTTAGCTAAAGATAAAATCTAACTTATTTTTATAATGGGCGTATCTTTATTAATTGTTTAATCTGTATCGAAGTGTGAGTGAATGAGTGAGTGTGTGTGACTTTTGTTTGGATTGGAGCGTATAATTTAAATGGCAGGCAGGCCATATATTCCATTCAGCTAGTTTTTATTTGTTTTCAGTACTAATTTATTTATGTGAAATTGAAACGGAAATTAAATTTTAAAACAAATAGCAAAATGTCTAAAATTATAGCGTCCAGTGGGGGGGCGGAGAGCTAGTGGCGCCAGCGTAGGCCGCAGAGAGACCACCGACAGTATATCTAAATATCTATTTAAATTGTTTACATATAAGGCATGCAACGTATGGCGACGCCGGCACAGCTTGAGATACATTTATTAAATGCGTTTTTATAAATTGGAGCAACGCATCATTAATGCATTGTATCTTTTAGATACATTTTTTTTGTGGATAACACTATAGAGTATGCAGCTTAAAGCATGCTCAAGTGTAAGAGAGAGCTTAAGGCTGATACTGTATTTGTATCTTTTAGTGTTAACTTGATATAGCATGCGTTATAAATTGATTAAAATTGAAGCTGCAGCTCGAGCTACTTATTCTCAGTATCTTTGCTTTGAATGATGAAATAAAAATTAAGTCTGTCAGTAGCTTGTTATCTGCCATCATCAGTATTGCCTGCTGTTGAAATTATAATAATTAATTAAATTTATGCTCTTTGGCAGATGATGGTCAGATACTTGTGTACGTACTACTATGCCTGCCTAATGAACACGTCAAATAAAATATAAATATACGAGTGAATGAATACTGCTGACAGCATGAGTTGGTTTGTTGGAATTTGTCGATTTTGTAGATACAAAAAAAAAATATGTGAGATAGAAAGTTCAAGCAAATCAAGTGGTTCCAAATGGCATCGGAAATATTAGATTTTCTAAAATTTTAAGCAACAAACATGGTATTATAATTTTGACTGTATTTTGAGTTTACTAATAGTTTGTTAGACAATAATTTCAGCATTTTTCTTAAAGTCAATATTCGAGCTTGCCATAAAGCAAATTTTTCTCAAAACTTAAATTTCGCAATATTTAACATTTGCAAAAAAGCTATTTTGATTTAAATTCTAAACACAATCAATTTGTAAATTAATAAATAAAAAAGGAATCATCAAGTTCCGACTTTATCAAAGCCAATCTTGACATGTCCCACCCTCTAAAATTTAGCAGAAAAAAAGTATTCAAATTGACTTACCGCTGTGTTGCATGGAGGGTGAATGGAAACTGCTCTTATCACTGTTTGCTGACGTTGTTACATAGTCCATGGATAAACGACTTGTATTGTTATTATTACTGTTGTTGTTGTTGTTATTAGTATTATTTCCAGGCGCTGTTGTTGTAGTTGATGCTGCTGTTGTATTATTTATTGTACTGTTTCCTAAATAATTTGCTATTGCTACTTGATGGTCTGATCCACAGACCGAGCCGGTTGTTGTTGTCGACGACTCAAAGGAATTGCCATGCACAATATCCTCATTTGGTTTTTCACAATCTTTTCGAAAAAAAAAGAAGTAAAAAATATAAAGGTGCTTTAGAAAAGGGCAAATCAATTAAATTTTGTAGCATCAACAAACTTGAACCCACTAAAAGCTTTTTAAATTTAATAAATTATAAAAAAAAAATCAACACACACTACTAGATTTTTCTACAAAATTTGCCAACTGATTTGACTTCCGCTGTGTTTTGACCTCGGACGCAAGCAAAGTGGCAAGAAAAATCAAATTGTGTGGCAGAAGGAAGCAACACTGGAGACACAAGAGATACAAAAAAAAAAAAAATTCAAAAAAAATTGGAGCTACTGGACACGCGACCAGGTTGTTGTCGCGCTTGTTGTTTGCTGTTGTTGCTGTCAGCTGGTTGAACCCGTTCGTTATCACATCGAGGGCTGGCGAATGAGTTGGTAGCAATAGGAAGAAAATGATTATTGGACAAAATACTTTACATAGCGGAATTTGTAACTTTAGCTTTCTAAAGGTTTAAAAACTAAAGATACAATTCTTTCAGTTTTGGAGTATTTTTATTCAAATAATAACACTTTGTAAGGATCTTAAGTCAGTGGGGTCATTTGAAGAGTAGAAGTTTGATATATCAAAATCAAACCGTTGGCTTTAAGAATAATTATCTGGATAAGCTTGAGTCTCACAAATTGGCCATAAACCTTTAACATTTCTCTAATCTACATGTTTGCAGTCATAAATTGGATAACATTACAATATCCTGAATAGTTGAACTAATTTTTGCTTCGACTTCTACCATGTATTTTTTTTGTTACTATTCTTTCCATATTCTATCATCTAAAGGATAAGAAAAACGCAATTTTGAGGTACTCCAAAACGAGTTTATTTTCTACAAAAGATTGAATTTTGCTAAACACAATCTAAAAAAATAACAAATTCTGCTAAAACATTTTATGCCATTTAAAATCTGTGGTTAAAAATATGCATTGAAGCTGAAGTCTCTGGAAAAGCTATTTTTCGTAACAAATACTACACATTTTATTCAACGTCTCAGAATTTGGAAGTTTCTTAAAAAAAACATTTTTTTTTCAATGAAATCAGAAGATTTCTAGGGAAACTTAAGTGTCCAATCCATTAATTTACTTTTCTATCTATGCAATGAGTGCCCTTTTGTTCCTACCTAGAACTTAAGGCATTATATATATATGTGCCTATGGGATTAAAGCCTTTTCTTATCTCTAAATACGTTCTCTGAGCGTTTCTCATCATTACAACTCTGGGTAAGTCATAGCCTCTTAAAGATAACTTCTCCATTGTTTCTTGCTACAATATTTTGGCCAATTATTATTCACTCTATCACAACAAAATGAAAACAATCAAAAAAGCTAACAATCAACCCTCGTGCATACAACAACCCCCAAAAGCGTAGAGTAGCAGCCAGCCGCACATGACTGAAAATGGTAGCCGTGATTTGGTTAGCTCCAAGACTTCCGCTGTTTGCGCCAATTTTTCCGTTCTATTTGATGGCCAAGTAAATTGGTTTACCATTAGCTAAACATGTTTACTGGACAACGACAACAGTGCGTCAAGTCAACTGGTTAGTGAAGCTATTTTAAACTGGCTTGTTTGCGATGACGGCCTGGCGCCAGTCCGGGGCACTTATTAAATATAAGAGACACGTACGTATATAATGCGGCTTACCTTTTTGTAAAATATCCAAATGTTCCCATAGTATATCACCCGTAAATGGCGGCGTTATGGCCAAAAATTTATCTTTGCCTAGCTCAACCATTTCACGTCCTTTCATTTTGTAAAACGGTTCCAGATTCATTGAGACCAACGAGAATTCATTTTTGGCCCATTGTAGCCAATAAATGACATGCTCCTCCGTCCATTCACGGGGATCTACAAGAAGAGACAATATTTGTATAAAGCATAAAATTATAGAAAAAAATAAAAAATTATAATCAAATTTGTGTTGACTACTTAATTATTTTAGACGAGTCTCTATTTATTTTGTTTTGGGTTCGCTGCGGCGTGGGAGCGCATTCAATAAATTTATTGTTATTATTGTGAGAACCTATTAATATTCATTTATGATCATGTCGCTACGGCCACAAAGTTGGCTGTATTTAATGCATAACTTTTTGTATTTTGTGTAAATTATTGTTAATTAGTAATTTATTGGCGTATCAAATGTAGTACTTAGGACTTGTATGCAACAGAAATGCGCAGCTTACAGTCTGCCAAATTTGAACTTTTCTAAGAAAAAGCTCGTAGTAAGAAATTCAAAGTTTTTATGGTTTAAAAAAATAGTTTATCTATGAATTTTTATAGCTTGCTAAAGCACGCATAAGTGCGTTATCGAAAATGTAGGAAACTCATATAAAAACCGTTGCTTATAGCTAACTATTAACGTACTTAGTGTTAGTTAAGCTTGTATTTTATATGTTAATCGATTAGTTCAATATCAATAGTTAATTTAAAGTTCTTATATTGCAGCTTTTTTGCTTTTTACTTAGACGCATACTGGGTACAAACTTTACGGAGTAAAATTGGTTTAAAGTGGCTTCTATGGTTTTATGTTGCTGCGTACTGATAAAACCCCTAAAGACTCATAGACTCTATTAAAGAGTTTGACAAAAATATAATCCAAACAAAATAGATAGGTTATTAAAATATATACTTGACTGAGATATACATAAATTAGATACACAACAAAATATAGAAATTATAAAAATCGCTAAAGTTAACTTTTTTATAAATATTGTAAAAGTTCTCTCAGTTATTATAATAATTTTAAGCTCCACTTTTTTTAGAAACCGCATTTTGCACAAGGATCTTGGAGCCTTCACAGATATCGATTGAACAACGCACATACAAAGATTTCCCTAAGGCTACGTTGTAGATTTCCTAGTATTAAAATAATCTATTGAAACAGCTCAAAGTGTGGTGCTGTTTAAGTTAACTAGAAGTGCGATAAGTGAGATTTTAAAACTAATAAAGCAAATACAAAATGAAATTTTGAAAAAGTCTAAGTAAAATGACAAAACATCGGTAATCATACGATGCTATTGGTAGCAAATTGATTATTTTCTAGCAACAATCTTTATTAAATATAGTCTTACTGAGCTTTAGCAAATTTAAGTTGTAGCAAAATTATCCTATTTCAAGTTTTATAAAGTCATTAAAACGGCTTAAAATTAATATTAAATAAAAGTCAACAACTTTATGCGCTTATTAGTTAAATTGCTTATCATTATCAAGCACTTACCTTTGGTAATATTACAATTCTGCACCTCCTTCTCCCATGAGGCAAATGAAGCTTTCAGTACTTCGTTAACCTTGCGATTAGTGCCAGGTGTAAGAGGTGGCAATGTTGTGGGTACATCTGTAACAAGCGCAAAGAAAAATGTCTCAGTTAGTAAGTTTTCAAAAACAAGGTGGTATTTTTGGTTAGAGATATAAATATGCATACTAATTCGAAGCCACGCATACCTTTTAGTTTGCCATTATTGGTATGCAATTGCTGCAATTTCTGTGCCTTTAAATTGAATTTACTTGAAAAACATCGATAGTTATTATTTATGAAATTCTGATGATTGCCATAGCCGCTAGTGCGCAGTGGTGGCAACATGCGACTATCATTCCAATCTATCCATTCATTTGTCATCATTTGGCTTTTGCAATTTGGCCAGAATATAAACAAGCACAGGCAAGTGGCTCAATTATTTGTTATGCTTATTGTGTATCAGAAGTCAATGATATTGTTGGCTTGTAACACTAATAAACGACACCCAACTCAAGCACAATAACAATAATAATAACTTCAATTGAACTTAATTTATTAGCGTTGAAATCAAAGTAACATAAGACACAACAAAATTGACCCGAAATGTCAGTAAAAGTCACGACCCTTTCAGCGGCTTGAGAGGGCTGCAGATACAAATGTATCTTTATGGTGCATATGTTTGTATAGTTGTTGTTGTTGCGGCTGCATGTGCGGCAGTTTACTTTTGCTGTAATGTTTAACACAAACTTGTGCTTTTTGTTCTTAACTTTGTTGTTGTTCTCTACTTTTTTTGCATAAATTGTTGCTGTGACTTGACTGCAACAAGCACTTAAGTTAATTAATAACATTAGCTGTTAATTATGCAGCTACAACATAAATGGCAGTTTACAAACTATTAACTTTTTTTTGCCGCTGCTGTAACTAATTAAACAAGTTAATATTGCAGTTTATTGCACTAAACACACACACAAACACACATATATGCACACACACAGCTGTATTATTTAAATTAAACGGCAATTTTTTTAAATTTAAAATTATTTATTTATATTTTTAGTTTTTTTGGTGCAACGACAACGTAAATTCTCTGTGTATCTATTGGATAGCTGGATGCCAAACTGAAACGAAACGATCGTGCCTCTCGTTGATATCCTAAGCAACGCAACGGAACGCCTCACACAGATACTACAGTGAGAGCATTGCGGAGAGCGTAAGGTATGCAACAAGTGGAATTGAAATGTGCTCACGCGCCTACAAAGCGTTGAAACGAAATGGAATTCATTCACAAAAGCAGCAACAAAAGTTGTGAGAGCGCGCCAGCAAGTGAGAGCGTAAAGTCTTGTTATCTGTGTGTCAATGTGTGTGTGTGCTGGAACGGAAACGGCCATCATCGTGCTGCTGCTGCCTCTGCCGCCGCCGCCGACACACACAGCAACAACAACAACAACAACAAGAAACAACACTAACTACAACTAGTGAAACAACAACACAACACGTTGTTTGTTTAGCTGAGAGAATAAAACAAAAAAATGCAAGAAAACAACAAAAAAATAAAGCAAGAAAACAACAAAAATTCAAGCAAAAAAAAAAACAAATGTACGAAATGAAAACCAAAGCAAATAGCGTTGGGTGGCACACACACAGGTGAGCGCGACAGCAACAGGGTGTAACAGGTGTGTGTATGTGTGAGTGCGTATCTATGTGAAATTTGAATAAGCGTGCTTAAGCACGTGCATGTGTGTGTGTGTGTGCGCGCAAAGTTCAAGTGCTAAAAACGCATTAACTTATTAAGATTGAAACTAAAAACTGCAACAAATTGTGCGCAAGCAAATGTAACAAATAACAATGCACATCAAGTGCTACAAACACTGCCCTACAAAAATTTACGTCATTACAAAGTAAACATGACACGAAGTGGGAAAAACATATGCTCCAAGCGGTGAGATTTTCAAAAAAGCTGACGTAGTGACAATTTTTTAATGCATTTTTAGTTAGTTAGTTGCCTGCTAACCGAATATATACTATTATATAATGTGAGGCTTTGAAAACAGAAATAAATGTAAGTTGATTTCCCTTCTAGTTATTAATAATGGGAATATCTTTAAGCTTTGCTTCCGCTGCTTTCCACTAGGTGTCTCTAAGGGTAGATCAATATTAATATAGAAAACGATAAACAATAATAGTAGATCTACATTATTGCATCTCTATTATTGGTTTACAACTTGGCTTCTATCGTTTTTGAATAGCTGTCTTTAGGGGTAAGTGCTGCTTGATATTTATTGCTTGAAAACGAAAATAGTAGACACGCTTCTACATTATTGCATCCGAACATTTGTGTTTGAAAATATTAGGGTTTGAGTCGAAATCACGTTATATGCCGGAGGTGTGGTTTTTGTTTTTTTAGAACTCAAAGAAAAGTGAAGCTGTAGCTCTTCGATTGCTCTTGTATAGGTACGCCGAGGGTGCTCTTAGTGAAAAACCGTGTCGCGAGTGGTTACAACATCTTAAGAATTGTGATTTTTATATGGAAAACCAGCATGGTGGTGGAAGGTAAAAGGATTGCGAAGATGCAGAATTGGCAGCATAATTAAGGCGCGCTGCACAGGCAAGACAAATTCACAAATTCATTGTAGGTAACCCAGCAAGCTGTGCCTCAAAGTTATGGCAATGATTCAGAAGCAAGGACACTATTTCGGTATGATTTGAAACCTGGATATATCGAACGGCATTTTTTGCGAACCGCTTCTCCAATGAATAAAATTTCTGTCACATCGTAACTGTCGAAGAAAACTGGGTCCATTTCGATAAACCGAAGCGCACAAAGTCAAGGGTAAAGCTCGGACACGATTTCAAATATTATTCATGATCCATAGTCAGACTCTGCATTTAGTAGGACCAGCTAGATGTGAAATGGTATAAATTGATGAAGCAAAGTAAAACTATCGCAGAGATTCGAGACCAATCACACTTAATAAGTTTAAGGCAAGAAGTAAAAGAAAAACGGCCACAATACGCATTACAATGCTCGATACAATATTACTCAAATACTGTCACAAATATATGCAATTTGTACAATTTATTTTTTACTATAATCCTCAAGTATCTGCAAACTTATGACCAGCAGTGTAGTGTACGTTCTGCACATCTGAGAATGCATTGCATGCTCATGTTGCAGTTCCTTGGTCAGTTTTGAGCTGTTGTTGTTTTTGTTGCTGCAAGTGAAGGGCACAATTTATGAATGAATTTCTCATGTTGCCTCACACGGGTGTTCGTATATATATGCATATACGATTGTGTGCGTATGTGTGTATGTATCTATGTATACGTGCAGCTAAAACTTCAACAACAACAAAAAGCCGCCGGCAACTCACTAGCGTCTCGCCTCTCAATAGCCAATTGTTGTTTTTTTACGTCAAAAATATGTACAACAACAACACGCCAATAACAATGATCGACACACAACAACAACAACAAGAGGAACCGCAGCAGCGACGCCTGCTGCTTCCGCTGCTTCCGTTCAACAAATGCTGTTGTTGTTTTTGTTGCGTATCGAACAGCGCCGAAGCTAATTTCTAGACCGCTCACAGGGCGACGGGCAGAGACGCGTCACTCACATACATACAAATTATCTGCGTTTGTATGTGAGCAACTTGTATATAAAAATAAAAAAAGGAAAGAAAATACAACAAAAATAAAGGCTAAAAGATAAAGCTATTATGACTACGCGTTCAGGTAAATTTATGAATGAAGAGATACAAGCTATGAATGAATTGAAATTACGTGCACGGCAGACAACAACAGCAGCGGCGACGCAGGCAGCGATGTTAAGATCATTTGGTCATTATCACAGAAAACCGCATAATTGGCGACAAACGCAGGGAAAACCCTGATCACAACAAAAATACATAAGCAAACATTTTAATTCGATTCACACAGCATCGTTGTATGGCAATGCATATGTATGAGAGTATCTACAAGATACATCTTGTACTTAAAGTATCTTTAAGGTGGGAGGGAACAGGCATCTGTGTGTTTAACAAATTGCAGTTTGCTTACACAGTCTAAAATACTTGGCTAAATTGAGGATTAAGTTGTAAAGTTAGCTTTAATGTTGGATTGTGAACAAGTTAGTGTCAGATAGGTAGCAGCTAGTAGGCTTTTTGAAGTAGAGAGGGCGAGTTTTATTTCTACATACATTATATATTGGCATGAAGTCAATGGAAATTGAATTACTAAGCGCGGCGGAGACAGTCTTCAATAAAATACTTAAGTGCAGTACATTCATACATTTTTTCTACACACAAATTAATCCTCTGTACAAAAGCTTTTGAAAAAATTGAGTGACAATTTTACAGCACTCTATCAAAATTGTACTCAGTTTCATGAAACAATCAAGCTGCTTTATTTCGCTCACTGTAGTGCATACATATGCATGTCATATTATTATTACACTGTCATCTTGTAGTTCTAGCTATTTACAAAAAGCAAAGAGAGAAAAAAAAACAAAACTATCTTTGGAAAAAATGAAATAAACGCGGTAGCTACAAGTTGAAATTACAAAACGTCTGTGCGTGTTCAAAATTCATTATGAGCAGACATTTCTTATTGCTGTTTTTTTTACATTTTTTTTATCAAATAGTTATGTTGTACATAGTTATGACGACTTCTTTGTTGTTGTTGTTGTTGTTGGCCACACAGGCGTCCACTTGGGTGTTAATGCTTTGGCCATTTCTAGGTGCTACCAACAACTTATGTTGCATGCTTAGCCCCAAAGTGTTAATAATAATCATATACTATGAGCTGTGCATTTGTACGCTTATTTAGACTAAATGGGTCACGCAGCTTTTGTAGATCTTATCAAAGCCTGTGGATTGTGCTTCACGTAGGTCTCAGGTTTGCTTGCAACTTGAAGGTTTAGGTATTTTCAACAAAAGATTTGCGTTGCTAAGTGATACGGAAGTCATTCACCCATTAAATTGTTTATAAAAGTTGCTGCAAAAGATACTTGTAGGGCACAAAACTTTTGAAGTTGTCAGTAATCCAAGTGAAGGCATCATTCATATAAAGGCCATACACATTTCATTCTTTTCAAAATTGGAACATTTCAAAGCAAATGTTTACTAGTATTAAGCATCGATTAGACTTGGGCTTAACTTTGGACTCTATATGCCAAAACTTTATTCTGACACCTTTGGGAGAAGACATAATTCAAATAGAAATTATTGTGCTTAGACTTACTGATATTTGTATAAGTGAGCTTTTGTTATAAGTACGACTAAGCTGCAGTTATGAGATCCCAGCTGGCATTATATTAACCGGCTAGGACTAACATATGGACCTGCATGTTTTTACCTGCATGTTTTTACATAGTTGTTATTAATCATACAGGTGCCTTCGCGATAAGATAGCCATCTTCGTTGTACAAAATATAAACTATTAACTAAATTTTTGTTAATCTTTAAAATTCAATAATCGATAATTATTTCTGACTTAATTATAAGTGAACTTGAAAGTGAATTGACACATTTTGACTACAGAGTAATCAGAAGCATTAAAAGAAAAAATAACCAAATAATAACTAAAATCTCTAATAACCAAAACATACCGAAGAAGTCACTGTTGGGTATGCTTTATAGGACGACAGTATTAAATAAAATTCCACAGCTTTATGGTCCTGTAAGCATTTTATTTCATGACGAAAAATCGTGGAAACAGTCTTAAAAAGCATTTTTGACTTCAAATTGCATATCTTTTGTGCGTATACATTTAGTTTAGTTTTATCTTTACTACGTTTTTGTTACTATTTTGTTTTCAATATATCTTATCGTCTATCTCTAATCTTTGGCTTTTCTCGGAAAAAATTATGCGAGAATTGGCTATTTTCAGCTTATCAAAAGCAAAAAATTAAAGATTGCGAAAAACACAACTAGTAATTTAGTAATGCAGCGCAGTCTACGTTTGAAATAGTTTCGCAACTTCATTCACAACTGTATTTGACACCAAAGTGTATTTATGCCTAATTTTACACTATGATTTCAATCAAAACTTGCATCAAAAGTCTATACCTTAATTTGGAGCAAGGTATACACTAATATTTTTAACAAATTTGCATCAAAGTGTGTCAATTTTTACACTTAAAATCACGACAATATTTATACCAAAATGTATGCCAAAGTAAACGCCAAAATATGTACAAAAATTTTAAAATTTAACTTTAACACTCAACATTTTCCAAGACATACCAGTTGACCACAACATAGAAAAACCACACATTATGCACTGCTTCATAAACTTAGACTAACACTGCACTGCTTGTCGTTACGCGAAAAATAAAGTACTGCCAAGAAGCAAATAGTCCAATCGTTTAAATAGTTTTGTTTCAGAAATCTATGCCACATATCGACAATAATTGCCAACAGATTGCTTATCAGTTGATATAGATTTTTGGCACAAATTCTAGATCAAAATTAGGTATTGGTAAATTATAAACTTTAAGATATTTGTTACTTCCGATTGGAAAACATTATCAGATAATAGCTTTCGACATTTAAGAAGTGCCATCATAAAGTGATTATATTTTAATATGGTATTTAAACGTGTGCCGACATATTGAGCGGTCTTAAATTAAGCAAAAATTTTTAGCACATTGTGGAAATGCTGTTTAGTTGTTATCAATCTCATTTTAAAGTACAACTTACTTCCGATTCAAGTCGCAATTATCAGTGATAAAAGCAGGTTGTTTGAATGTGCGTGTTGTACTGGGGTTAGAATATAGAACTAGTTGATGATATAAAGATCATTTTGAATATGAGAAAGACGTTACACTGACGGTATATACTAAAAAAAGACTCCATTGCATTTATTGCCTAATAAGTTTGTTTTATAATTCTAAGCGCCTTGACAATTCTGGGAAACTTGAATTTTTAATAAATATGATTAAAACAGCTGACAAAAGGTATGACAGTAAAATGATTCTAGAATTTAACAAATTTTCTATACATCGCAGCACGCGTTGCGATATTAATTTTGAACTTGGAAAAAGCGTGTTTAATATTCTAAGCAGTTGTGACGTGAAGGTGTCTTTGTACATTGGGCACAGTTTATTATCGATTTATCGATGTTTATTTTATATCTTTATAATTAATTCTAATTCTGAGAGAATTAAAAAATATTTATTTTGCATCCAGAACAAGTTTGTTCTATTTTAGGTACTTATGTTTCAAAGAGTTCATATTTCCTTAATTACATTTTTGTTTAACTTATTAACAGCAGCTTTTAATATATTTTAAGCAAAAGGTTCATAAATGAAAAACTTTTTAAGAAATACGAACTTTTTCTTAAGTTATGAAAAAAGTCAGACTTTTGTTTTGGGTAGAACTCAAATCTATTTCAATACAGCAATGTGTTCAGCTCTAATAACTAAAATCGAAAGAAATGTTATTATTTTACGTACGCCACCACTACGCTGGCGAGGCCCACACGAAAATCTTAGTTACAGTAAACTTACTGAGTTAAAATCTGTGAACTAAAAAGTTGTACTTAACTCAAAAATTAATCCCTTAATCGCAGCTCTGCTCAACAATTTGCAATATTTAAAGTACAAAAATATACACAAAAATCTAGTTGCTTTTCATCAACGAATCCATCTATCTATTAAGTTGTATCACTCGATGCTGCTGCCCCACTCTGTGCCCATGTACATCAATTCATTTTGAGTCCCATTTTCTTGTACGTATCTTTAATTGGCAACCTGATGATGACTACGCGCTGAGCCAACACGCAATTTTGCAGCCATGAAAATTAGCAGCCACACAGCCAAAAGGCACAAAAAACCAAACCAAACCAAACCAAACCACAAAGCCAGATAGATATAGATACTACAAATACAACAACTTCTACCCAAAGCCAACCAAGTCAAGCAACAAAAAGCCAACAAGCCAACAACATTATTAAGCATTTGCTATTGACTTCCGGTCGTTAGATATTTCATTACCAACATGCTAAAGTTTGAAGTGTGAGCGAGAGCAACTCTCTCTAGTCTCTGTCTCAGTGTCCCTGTCGTCAAGCAAAAGAGTATCTATAAGATACTCATGCTAGCAGCTGCTGCCTAACCAGCCCCCAAGGCGCCCACAATGACACAAGTTTGAGTCATCATTTGATAAGCTTACTGCTTGCTTGCTTCACGAAGGTAACTTTTCGCTGCAAAATAAAAGCTCAACAATTCGTATGACGTTTGCTACAATTGAAATGTAATTGCTGAACTTTAAAACTAATGAGTAGCTGCCAACATAAATTGGCAACTACAACTCCCACTTAGGCACATTTTTTGCTCTTTGATATTAAAACCGCAGAGAGATTGCAGCCTGCAGACATACAAGTTCGAATGTCTATCCATTTGCAACTAATTTGGTTCATTTGCAAACTGTAGCAGATATGCTTTATTTGTAGCCATTATAATTTCTTTTCTTTTTTTATGCAAACGACAAATGGGGCTACAAATGCTGTGGCAGCATTTAAATCTACTAACTTGGTCAAGTCGTAAAGTCAAGCTAATAAATTAAGTAAAAAAGCAAACGAAATAAAATAAAATTGAACAGTAGCAGCAAAGTGACAACTTCTGGGAATTCAATACTAAAAAAAAAAAATATCTACAGCTGATTTGCATACGCTTTGTTCAAGTCTATTAGCTTATCTAAGTGTATTTAAAGTGTAATAACTCTAAGAAGATAAATTACAGATAACAGTGAGTAGCTGCAAAGTGATTGTCAATAAAATTGGCCGCAAATGTGGAATTCCCAAAGAGTTGAAAGCCATTGTAAGCTATTTTTGCGGAGAAAAAAAATGCGGATTCCAGTTAGAAAGCAAACGTTTTTGCTAGAGCTTCTGTAGAGCAAAGCAGTCCATTTTTTTATTCTTTAATTTAAGGTTTTGTAGCTTGTTGAGGCACTAAAAGGTAGTTCTAGTGCGGCATTTACCAATAAAACAATATGATTTGTATGAGTTTATAAAAAATATAACAATTTTTAATTTTGTCTGCTTAATGTTAAGATCAGCTTTTTAATTCTATATTAAAGTTATAAATTAAATAAATAAAATTTTTGTTTTAGATTCCACTCCATTCCATTTTTGACCGACTTGATCAAATTTTATTTATAATAAAAGCTTAAAATATCTTCCTAAATAAAATACACACTGAAAAACTTAAAATGAAAACAAAATCCAAGTACTTTGAAGTTTCAAAAATTTTCTATAGAGAAGCGTTATGATAATTGCTTCATCCGTTTTGGCATTTTACAAATATATTTAGGGGAAGCCCCTGTTTCACTTATTATTATTTTGCAGTAATACTGCAGTTCTTGGTAAAATAGAAGTAGGACTCTAAAGTTTTTATGTTTTTGAAAGAAATTCTTTAAAAAATTCTTCTGATTTTACGCTTAATTACGTCTACATCCTTGCATTTGAAGACGGAAATCAAAGTTGTAGGCTTAAAAATAATTACCACTAAAATATGAGTTTATAAGAAACTCAGAAGTTTTTGAATGAACATTTAGAAAATGTACACTAATTCTTAATTAAGATTAATATCATAAAAAGTACTGATGTAAAAACTGTATTTTTATTCTATGATCAACATTAACGTAGCACAAAACACTTTTTGAGATTAAGTCATTTTCTTAGCAATAAGGTTTTCTTCCATATTGTCATGGGTATAATCAATAAAATTAATTGAAATAATTTTGAACTCTAGATAGACATGTGTAGAATAAAAATTAGTCGTCTACAAACAGATTTAAGATTATGATGTCTTTGAACAAGTGCAAAAGCCTTCATCTGATAGGTTCCGCGAAAGCCCAAAGCTCTCTGCTGTAGTGCAACCAAGCTTCGTTGTTACAAGAAAATGAATAAAAAACCATTTTCATTTAATTTCCTTATGTTTTTCTAAGAATACTGTGGCATTTAATTTTTCCTCTTAACACTACATAATTCCGTTTAAAATAAAATACACAATCGACGTCTGAAAATTATATTGAAAGCATATAAATCAAATATGCAACCAAATTACACGAAAACACTAAGACACAAATCAAATATAAATAAAAGATACATATATAAGTGTAAGATATATGGACAGGCGCTTGGTACCCTGATATAGGTGTAGGTAGGTGTATTATAGGGAGTATTCAATAAAAAAAAAACGACAATAATTGCAGGAATTGTGTGACGTTGGCGACGGCGACGTTCGCCTGACAAGTAGCCAGACATCAAGCCAAAAACCATCCAGAAGATACTTTTTTTTGCAGCTGAAACAGCAAATGACAGCAGCAGGCGAGAGGGAGAGAGAGAGACTCTGTACGAGCAGGAGCAACAGAGAGTAAGACAGAGAGAGAGGGCAAAGTGGAGACGTTGTCGGCACAGCGGCGGCAGTGGCAGTTGCAGGCGCAGGGGCTGGCAGGCAACGTTGTCGTATGAAACTTACTACACCGGAAATATAAAATTACACACTCAACACTTAAATTGTGTGTACGTGCGAGTGTGTGTGTGCGAGTGTGTGTGTGCGAGTGTGTGTGACGTTATTCACATGTTGCATGCTGCAGGCTGAGATTCCGCTAGTGGTTTGCACGTTGCATGCCACAACATCAATTCATATTGAGGGTGAAAAACAATACAAAAAACCAGCAGAAAGAAAAAAATACTCACGCTTCATGTCTATTTATCACTTTTAACAAAATAAAAATATATATATATAAAAAAATTGTTTTTAAAATATCAGAAAATATAATTAATTGCCATTTAGTTTGTATTGAAAATACCCGTGAGCGACGTACAGCTGCTGCGTGCAAAATTCATACAATTTGAGTGATCGGCTGTGCAGTTCCTTAACAACTTAGCAAAGATTGTCATTTAAGGTTTAAGTAATTATAGGTATTTACAGTAAGAAAGGATATAAGCGATAGGGAGTGCCGAAAGTTAAATACACTTACCGAAACTCCATCAAGCACTTTAAATATAATAAGCACAAGGAATACACCTTAAGTAATGTTTTTAGATCGTGTTTACTCTTTAAAAACGTTAAAATTTTAGAAAAATTCAGATAATTAGTAAAACCCATGACAAATACGAAATTGAACTATATTAAAGGCACTTCAACAGATTTTGAATATAATAAAAATAAGGAATAATAAAAACAAGAAAAACTTGTTTGAAGTTGAGTTTAAATTTGAACTATAGACTCTTAAGTGTCATTTGGATAGTTACAAATATTTGGTAAAAACTATGACATTTACGAAATTTATTGATGGTTTAAAAATCTATATATAAAGAAAAATAAATTTGAAATAAATTCTATGAACACCATTTGTAAGCTCTATTTCATAGGTGGTCTATTTAGTATTTGGACATGGAACCATTTGATTGTTAATTGACAACAAACTTTTTTGAAGTTGAATTTTAAGGGTGATCCAAAGGCTTTGAGCTTTAGCTACCCATAATTCCGTTATTAACCTTGTAGGATAATTCACAAAAATTATTAAAATAGCATGTATTGTACTACTAGAAAAAAATCTGTACAGCATAGACAATATAATTCTATTAAGTATATTATAATAAATTTAAACCCCTTGACTATGATCATCGCTCTAAAGGCAGAACATGAAGATATCTCCATTAATAGCTGTTCGAAGAGAACACGTACCTACATATATAAACTGACTCCCAACGGAGGTATCTTTAATTAATGGGTATTTTCCAAAAAATGTATAGTATATTTAATTGCCACCATGCTGCTGCTAGACAATTTGCATCATTGCTGCTGGGTGGAATCGAACCACAGACCTTCGATTTAGAGCGAGTGCGCTATCACAACGCTACCAAGGTCCACAAATTTATATTCTAAATAGAACTGAGAGCCATGCTGCTAAATCTACTCAATTTCATTTTGAGAACCTTAGCATAATTCTACGTAAATTGATGGCCAAGTCTAACGGCCAAAAAATACGCCCTCAATTAATTTTAGACTGTAAGCCGAAACCCATTTAGACAAACTTAAACTAACTCTTCCCTTCTATGCTCATCGCTGCAAAGGTGGAGCATAGGGTGGTTTTGCTAGTCGTACCACTGCTGGTTGGAAACGAACTAGCGACCTTGCGAAAAAGAGCCGAGTACGCTATCATAAGACAATATGTTTTTAAGGTATTTAAAAAAGTAATTCTGAAGTCACTGCGGATGATAAGATCTTACTCATATTGCTTAAGAATTATAAAGATAATAAACACAATCAATAAAAACCAAAAGTTTTGAGGCAAATCAGAGCTTAGCAGAGACTTTATAGCTGATAGCTGCAAGTAAGTACAGACTGTATATACTGAATGTAAGTAAAAGCTCTTTAAAAGAGTTAAAAAAATGGAATTATGTACATAATAATTACTTAATTTACTTTAAAAGTATGCTTAGCAATTTAATGCTTTGAAGTAAAATTTAACAAATATTCATATTTATTACCACAAATTCAAGTTCACTTAAGGCTTATGCGTTTACGTAATATTATACTCTGTAAAAATTTAACTATTTACTAAACATTATTTCAAATCGCAACAAATTTCTTAATCAATCGCAGCTGTTTTTCATAAGAGAAGCCTAAATCAACCTAAACCAAGAGCTTCAACTACGAATTGCTTAATTTCAAGACATTGCAAGCCACGAATTCGCAGAATACGAAATTCCCACGCACTTGAAGAATTTTTTCATCCTTCTTATTTTTGGGTTATTTTGACATATTTTAATACGTATGTATTTGTTTTAGTATTTGCCGAAAAAAAAACAAAGCAAAAAGAAGATTGAAATATAAAGTGCTACTCGAATTACAGACACACACATATGGACACAGGACAGCCTCAAACAGCCTCCATTCAAACTCACACAAAGCGATATATCTACAGACATATTCATATGTATCTGCATAACTCCTTTTACCTGCTAATGAAAACAGGCGCATTCTGAGTACCAACAAAGCCAAGTTCAACTTATGTACCATAACTTGGCTACTTTTTAATATACTATCGTATGTTAATTGTGTTTTACGATATCTGTGCATAAAAATAAACCGTGTATCCCTCGCTGGCATCAAGGACTCAAGTCGTGGGAAAACGATTTCAATTTTTTTTTTACTGCTCTTAGTACCTTTTATTTTGGCAACTGAACTGTGCTGACTGCGTTGTCTCCCCCAAAAAATCTTGCACTTGAATTTCATTTTTATTTCGTCTTTTCTTATAATTTGTTTACTCTGCGCGCCGCTACTCCCACTACTACGTAGTGTATGCAAAGTATCTCAACTACCTTGGCTTAGTCAGAGGGCAACTACCTACTAGCTACCTGCTCTACTCCATATCAATTTTGCTGCTGACCATGACCATCGAATCATTTTAAGTATTGTCGCCGCCAGACAAATGCGAAATATACAATAATTGGATATGTCTAAGAGGTAGACATTGCTGCACATTGCTGGGCAGCGGGAAGCCCCTGATAACTCCGTCAGCTATCTCTGTCAGCACTGCTTCAGGGGTTTAACATTTTAATAGCTTATCAACAAATAAAATAAGCGCCCCCTTGTCTGTTGTCCCTTTAACCATCAATTAACTGAATTTATGCACTTCACCATAAGACGAGAACCTCTTCAATTATAACAACTTCGATTGCATTCTAGGAACACTTTTCCACGATGACACATTTTGTTGCTGCAACAAATCTAAAGCAAATGTTTCTCTCTTTTTCTACGTTGTCTGCGCATTTTTATTGTCCACACATTTGCTTTAATTTCTTTAAATTTTTATTCAACTCAATTATGAGACAATCTGACAAACAAAAAGTGAAGAGAAAAATATAATTCCCTTACAATGAAGGGAAGAAGACCTGCGCATGCGCTAACCATAATAATAATCTTTTTTAATTGCTAATACTTACAGCATCATCTCTTAATTGATGGTGGGCAGATGAACTGGACATTGGAGCTATACATGCTGTTCTACGTACAATTACAATGGCGACCACTAATTTAATTTGTTCATTATAATCAAGACATTTCTAATTTGGAGTTTTTTTGTACTTAGCTGAACTTTGGTGGCGGACTGAGCAGTAGAGAAGTTTAAAAGCAAGTATGACATATATTCTTCTCGTTGTCAAGGTATCTATCATAACATATTTTGTTTCTTTTGAGTTGAACAACTAATTGGTAAATAACGTCTGTTGATTAAGTTTAATTGTGGTTATTGATTGTCTGAAATTTTTTCTCTTAAAAAATTTATTCCACAATTCCAGAAGGTTTGCAAATCTTTAAAGGCCTTTATATATTGAAATCTTGATATTTAATTTTTTAGACTTTAAAATCCTTATATCTTGCAAATCCTTGTTATTTTTAAATTCTGTCTCTTTGCCGTTTTCGAAATCTTTACATCTATTGAATACTTTGTAGCTTTTGAAATCTTTATAATCATTAGTTGTTGTAGATTTGCATCTATACATAAAATTCGGCAAGGTTCGCTTATCTTAAAGGCCTTGAAATCTTGAAATCTTTGATACTTAGATGGCTTTGATGTTTAAAATCTGTGTATGCTTTTGAAGCCTTTGCAATCTGTGTAAGCAATAAAATCTTCGTAGTCGTAAAAAATCTTTAAACTTTTTGATATTATTGAAATCTGGGAAATATTTGAAATCTTCGAAATTTGTGAAAAAAAGTACGTAGTCATTGAATTTTATATTTTCACATATTTCAGATTCTTTTCAATCTACAAAAAAAAATGTAAATCTTTAACATTATAAAAATTTTGAAATCTTAAATTTGAAATAAGGAAATTAATGATAATTTGTATACCTTTGAAATTGCAAAATCCTTAAAAATAAAATCTTTAGTAATTTGTGAAATTCTACATTTTTCAATTGCATTTCATGGTTTAATTTTAAAATATGGGACACTTTTTTGTATAATATGTATAATCTGTTAAAATTTAAATAAATGTTGCTATTTTTGAAGGCTCCCAAATCTACGTAAAACTGAAAATTTGAGACAATTAAAATTTATATCTTTATAATTAATTATTTATTGGATATCTTTAAAGCGTCTAAAATCATTTAAATTATTAAAATTTGGCCAATATTAAATCTATAAAAAAATATATAATACAACATATATGGAAGAGATGGTATTAAATCTATTAAGTTTCGAATATATTTGAAATATTAGAGATCATTAGCCAAATGTAAAATAAATTGATTAAGATGTGTAAAATTTTTTTGTACCTTTTAAATAGTTTCTATAGTTGAACTCACTTAAATCTCCCTTACCTTTAAATTATAGAAATCTTCAATAACTGAAACCATAAGATCTATCAATCTATCAAAACCTTTTTAAAATATACAATCTGTTATATGTATTAAATCTCTTATCGTGATCTTATAGATCAATAAAACGTATATGCTAACTTCTTTAAAGTCTAAAAAAAGTCTACAAATTCTTTTAAAAATAAAATCTATTAAGTCTATAAGACTGTAAAATCTGTACAATCTATGAAATTTATAAACTGTTTAAAAAATATAAGTTGTATTAAAAAAAATTTATACATAAACCTATATCTATAAACCTACATCTCTAAACCTATAAGTTCATAAAATCTATAAAGTCTATAAAATATGCAGATTCTATAAGATATTTAAAATCTATGAAGTATATAAAATCTATCAAATCTATGAGAACTATAAAATCAATAATTAAAATTTAAAAAAAAACCTCTAGAATATACCAATAAAAATGGGATAAATACTAAATTAAAGTCGTAATCAGATTGCAACTGTAAGAAGGCTTTATAGCCTTACCATAGCATGGTACGATTCCAACCTGCACAATACCTTGAAGAAGCTCAACCTTATAGAATAATAGCTTTATAAGTGCTCATTTTGCTCAAAGTCGAAAATCTTAGATCTTAAATGATTGATAAAGTAATACAAAGATATACTCCAAACTCATAATTAATTTGAAATACATGGAGCATGGTTCCGCTAAACAATCTTGTCTATTTATGAGTATCTTTAGTGTTAACTTCATTGGCATACGTATATATGTATCTATAAGAAACATAACCATATGTGTGCTCAATTTTGAATGAATATGCAGTGCGTTTGCGTGCTGTGCCACATATGCCCCCGCCGATTTGGTTGCAACTATTCGATAGCATCATAATGATGATGATTGCACTTCAAACAGTTGCCAATGTGTCTGTTTGATATCAGACATTCCGTTGCCTTCCGTTGCAACGTCGTAAGTTTGTTACTTCACACTTTATAGTTGCATCTGAGGCATCCACAGCCACAACAACAACAGCAACAACAAAAACAAGTGCAACATCAATAAACATGAAAGCAAAACGCTTTGATCTATCGACTGCAACACTCTAATATTATTTCCCTAACCCCCACCACACCACACCACATTCATAATCGAATGTCATAATAATCTATACTTTTAATTGTACGATTATGTGCCGCGTAAAACGATTAAAATCATATATAACCGATATACCATTCTTTTTTTTTTAATTTGAATATCTTATCATAAAATGTAGTTTTTTGTTGCTTCGTTTGTTGTTATTTTGTCGTTTGATGTTTGCTTTCGAACAACTTTTGAAAAAAATAAATAAACATTATTATTATTGCAGGGAAATGCGCTTTGCGAACTCGACAAAATTTACACAAAAATTTATTGTGCACGCAACGGAAAAATTATAGTAAATGTTTTTCTTAATTTTGGAATGAATATATATGTGTTGTATGTTTTATATTCTTGGTGTAGTTTTTGGTCTTGTTTGTAAACATGACAAGTTCCGCTGAAAATCACCAAAAAGGCTAAAATTCATTGAAACAAAAACGCCGCGCTGTCTGTTTGCCAGCTTTAATGTCTTTTTGTGGAGTTTTTTGTTTTTATTTTTGTGTTTTTTTGGGTATTTTTGCCTGTTGAAACAAAATACTCATAAAATGAATTGAACAAATATGAAAAAAAGCAATGGTAGACTTCGATCGACTAGGGTATACACTGCAAAAAGCGTTGTGCAAAAAAAGCATTTTTGAACTTGAATAAAAGTATGAAAGTTTTAAAAAAAAAAATTAACCAATTGGTAAAAATTTTTTTTATTTATCATTATTTTAAGTAATATTTTTTTCTTGTTAAAAAATATATAATATTAAAAACATGTTTTTTACTTTAAAAAATGTTTCAATAATTTATGACTTTAAAAAGATTTTTAAAAATTTTTTTATGTACAAAAATTATAATTATATATTATATATTATATTATATATTATATATATCTATTATATATAATTATATCTCTACAATTTTTTTTTAATATTTTCTACTTTACAAATTTTTTTCAATATTTTTTAATTTAAAAAATTCTTCAAATATTTTTTACTTTAAAAGATGCTTCAAATATTTTTTACATTAATAAATTCTTCAAATATTTTTTACTTTAAAAAATTCTTCACATATTTTTTACTTTAAAAAATTCCTCAAATATTTTTTACTTTAAAAAATTCTTCAAATATTTTCTACTTTAAAAATTCTTGCTTTATAATATTTATTAATTTAAAAATGCTTAAAAATATATTTTTTTTAATTTTTATATTTTTTAAATTAATAAGGATTATATTATATATTATTTAATAAATATATGATTTTTTATATTATCATTTCATGTTATAGTTTTCGTTAATTTTTTTATTTTAATTAATTTTTTTTGAAATAAATTAATTTTATTCCTTGTATTGTATTTTTAAAAATTTCATAATATTTTTTTCACAGAAATTTTCGATTATTTTTATTTTTTTATAATTATATACTAAGGAATTTCTTAAATAAAATCCTTGAAGAAGGTTTTATTTATTTATTATGTAAATTTTGAATTTGAATTTGTTTTGAAAATATGTTATACAAAAATAATGTATTATTTTAAATTTTTATTGACTTTTCATAAAAAAAATCCTATCGCTCTAAAGTAACAATGCCAAACTGTCTAGCATTCTTACATCTGTTACAAACACTTTACAAAGACCACAATACCCATGTCTCCATAACAATTAAAGAGTATTCAAAAATAAAAACAACAAGGTACACGTATTTGTTGTATGTTGATTGGGTTTGTTTTGCCTTGGCATATTAAAAATTAATTTATTAGCTTTTAGCAAGAACAAAACCAAAAACGATTTTCACTTTTTTTCAGACGATTGATCTCAGTTCCGTTGCCGAATTTCATTTACTGTAGTTGAGTTGCCTTTTCCTCTCTTGGACCCATGTGAGAGTTTTCTTTTGATCATCAATTTTATTGCATATTTATTTAGTGTGTGTATTCGCCTCAGCGTATCTCCTCCTCCATTCTATTGAGTATTGTATTGTGTGCTGATCGCATACTAAATAAACATTTTCACATGTATCTTGTAGTCGGTGTATCTTTTGGCACAAATTGTCTTTTGAAAAAGCTTTGTTGAAAAAGTTTCTCATTTGTGGCACAATAAATGTAGCAGGGGCCATGTCGAATCAAAACAAAATGTCGGATATATTTTTTAGACTACCTTATGAGCCGAAATTTTCACATGGAAGTAAGTAATATTCCTGATGAATATATTGATATTTGCTTAGGCTGTAACTTGTAGAATCTATGTAGTAGCCTTTTTTTAGATCTACCTAGATAGTACAAGAGTAAACGCTAGTCGTGTGAAAACAATTATCTTAGAAAAAATCAACTTAATTCAAGGCATTTTAAGCCAAAAAATTCTTTGTGAAAGATTTTCGTTAATAATGTTGTGATTTACATAATCAAATCTTTAAAGCTTAGTATTTGTTTAAATAAATAGAAGTTAAACATTTTATGGTTATGGCTTCTATCAACGAAAGAAGATCAGCTACGTTTGAAACGATAACATTCAGCCAGATCAATATACCATCCATTAAAGACAAAATTGCACAAACTACCTATTTAAAGAAGCAATTTTTTATATGAACTTCAGTTGATAAGGATTTCAATTTTAGGAGTCGCAGTCAAGGCAGAAGTTTGTGCAATAAGCAGGTGTGCAGTTAAGAATTTATGCACGAAATACAGAAATGGGAACATTGCCATCTTCTTACTAAGTCGCGATAAATGCGGTGACTAATTTTCAAATTAATTCGAACCTAGCGCACGAAACAAAAATGAAACCAAAGTATCTAAAATTGTGGTAAAACATTTCACATAGATGGTTTCCAGATCACAACAAAAAACGGCTCGTAGAACCACTCTGCGTCAATCTAAACATGTCTTCAGAACCTATGAGTTAAAGAGGCAAGAATTCCCTCAGGATACTCCGTGGAATACTCATAAGATACTCTTGGCACAGTAAGTATCTAAACCATATAAGCATTTCTAATTCTAAAGATTGCAGGCTCTGTGAGATGTTCTTCGGCGCACATATTCACAGGGCTTTTCTCTTCGGCATCAGGAGACGACAGAATGCAAAATAATACCAAGCTGAAAGCATCAAGGATCACAAAAATCGTCTCTGCAATAGGGCTGTTGTTCGATCTCTTACTTAAGTAGGGACAGAAAAGAGTGCAGGATATATCCATATACATTATTATGATCATACCCAACTCTACTCTTTAAGTCGAAAAAAATTTCTAGCTATTTCGTAAATTTTAAAATTTCTTTTATATTTATATTAAATGTTATATTATTGTTATATATTATATTACATATTATATTATATCCATAGTTTTGCTTAGAAAGTACCAAAAATCTTACTAAGAAAATTTCATAAAAATTAATAAAAAATAAATTTTAATCAACATTTTCATTGAAGGCTATTTCATTTTTACAACTTCTCGTAATTTTGCTTTGCTTCAAAGCAAATAGGAAGAAGTTACTTTATAAATTAAAAATTGAAAAAACTTTTTAAACAAATTATGTATAAAAATAGTTAGACAAATCAGGTACGTTTGTTTAAAGGTTCACTGCCCAGTCATTGCTATGGTAATCAATTAATGGAAGTTTTATGTTCCATTATCAGCACTATCTTTAATAAATGAAGTATCTACGTTAGTTCACTTGCCAAAAGCTCGTTACTACTTACTAAAATCGTAAACATAATTTTTTTATTTACGATGCCAATGTAAGTCCTCCCACTTTTACACAATTTCCTGAATATATACAACATTCATCAAATATGCATTTAAAATTGTTACAGTTGTAATTTAAACAAATCAAATCACAGCTGCAAACATAAATACTCTTCGTAACAAAAGCAAAAAAAACAATAAAAAAAATTGCTTGATATAGCATGGAACTCTTGATTGATTGATTTATGGTCTAATTGGCCATCTTTCAAGCATCAAATTCAATCAACTCTTTCTTATCCATAACGAGTCGAAAAACAAAAACCCCCATAAAAATCAGTGTAAAAAATTCATGAGCGAAAAAGTTTGGACTATCTGCAAAACAGAAGCTACAGAAATACAAAAATCTTATTAACCGCGTACATAAATCCCATGAGCAACAAAATTTTAATCAACACTTATTAACTCTACAAGATCGAAGCGAGCAATATAATTAAGAGAAATTATGTTTCCACTGGCGCTTGGATGACGACCACGACGACGACAAAGAGCTGCTGCCCAGATGTTTGTGTTCGTGTAGAACCTGATCAAATTGGATCACAAAAAAACACACATACGCACTGTTTGACTGACTGACTACCGCCTGTTGCTGAGATTACATTGATGATGATGATGATGATTGTGATTGTGATGTGGTTGTATGCGTTGTTGTTGTTGTTGATTTACAATTTCGCAATACAGCTGTCGATCATTTCATTCATAAAAATGGTAGTCGATACTCTCTCTCCACCTCTGGCTCACTTGGCGCTCACAAGTCATTCACACACACAGTTACATACAAATGTGAATAGAGTAATCTCTGGCATATCCGCACATGCTGGGTTTATATAGCAACCACCCGCCGCCGCCTGCGTTCTGCCAATCGATTGCTTCGGTTCGCTTCAGTCCAAACGAAGTGATTAATTCATGTATAGTGGTCTGTCGGACGTTTGGTCGTTTAGACGGTCGCATTGTCGATCGCTTTGGCCCGTTGCCGCAGCCACCGTTGTTGCCACAAGTTGCTGCCACTGCTTTGGCCACGTTTTCCTCAATGAAAGAAACAAGTTTTATTCCCGCCGTCAGTCCATCCGTACGTTGTCGTTCGATCGATCGATTGTTGTACGCCGTTGTTAATATTGGGGTTTATGTTATTATATTCATCCTCACCTGATCCGCAGCAGCTGCTCATCCGGTCAATGTGAGAAAAAAATATACATACATACGCTGCAAAAATAGACAAGTCCAAGCGGCAAGTAGCGACCGGCCGCTTGGACTTGCACGAAACGCATAAAACTTTTTCTCTTTTTTTTCTTCATCAGTTTTATTTAGTTGTCGTTGTTGCAATTGTTGTACGAGGGCAGGCTGCAAAGTTTGCAAAGAGAGATATCGTATAGGCGGTTTGAGACTTTTGTTTACTGGATTTTCAGTTCCAATATGATTGACTAGATCTGGGAAAACAGGGAAGTGTTACCCAACATCATATCATCAACTCTGTTATCAATTTCGTCTTAAAATCTCGTAAAACCTTCACAGGCCGCAAAGAATTCTTTACCAAATTATGTAATAGCAGTAAGAACCAAAAAGATTGAAACGAGATATAGTAATTGGTACTTAAAACATGGAAATTTGATCTTAATTCGGAGATCGAGAAAAAGATTCAACACGCGTATCATATCTTAGTACTTATGCATTTTTTTAAGTATATCTTTTCCTAATTTAAGTATAACCTCATTATTTATAGGGTAAACTGATTCCATTATTAATTATAATTAATCCCTCATTTTGCTGCAGCCTATTGGTCCCATGATATAGTTTCATTCCATTGTAACTCTTCTCTACAATTCGCCTCGCTCTCTAACATACGTAACCATAATCCGACACCTAAAAATCCTTTACCAACTATTGAAATTTCTCAAACTGCCCTCACAATTGTTGCAGTTGTTGGTTTTGCGCCTTGATTTGGTTTGCTCGAGCTTGAGAGCGCCTGTTGCCGCTGCTGCCGTTGGAAGCTGGCCGCTGATCAAGCTGCTCAGATATTAACACACAAGTGAATGATGTGGGGTGCTGCGAAAGTTGCTCCAACTCGCACGCATTTTCCTGTGGATGACGATGACGACGACGACGACGACATGGACGACGTTTATCTGCCATTCAAATCAGCTTAGAAAACAGGCAACAAGTGGCAAAGCCCCAGCCCAGTGCAACCTATTTCAGCATCCGCAGCTGTAGCAACACCAGCAACACCGGCAACAACAGCTAAAAACTTGCAACGTTCGGAAAATGCTGCCAAGCATTGATTTTGTTGATAGGTTTTTCTATATATATATATATATATTTCTTTCCTTATGCCCCCGATCTGCGGAAGTTGGCCAAGCATGAGCAACGGTTAATGTGCACAGGATATATTTCCGGACGAAACAAGTTCTGTTTATTTCTGCATCTTTTACAACACTTAATGGTGTTGTTGGTTTGTTTTTTGCCATTGAAGTTATTAATTTTCAATTTGTTGTAGCCAATGATCATAATTTACATTTACCGTGGGTTGCCTGTCAGACTACCGAGGAACTAGTTTTTTTTTTTGCAGTTTCAGTGTGAATCAGGAGCGGTTCGTAGGTACAGCTATGGAACGAGTTTTGGAAAAAAGCTAAAATTAATGGAATCAACAAAGTCGGCTGAGAAATAATTAATAATTATTAAGTTGATTTTTGCAAGAAGATCAATGCAATTGTGTGATAAAGAAATATATTTCAAATAAATATTTGGAAACATTTATGTTTTTAGGAAATATAACAAAAAAAAATTTTATAGCTATGAAGCTACTCTTGCTTAAAGAGCATTTTTGGAGTGAATTTTTGAATTGAAAAATTCGAATAAGATTTTAAATTTAAAAAATTGACAAACTTTTTTGAAAACACGGAATAATATGAAGCTATGCAGCTGACTTGCATTTGATTGAAATATATTGTTGTAACTGAAAATAATGGGAATTTTTTTTAGATAATTTTTCTTCTAAAAAAACTATAAAATTCTTTTTCATTAATGAAAAAATATGGACATAATTGATTCCATAGTTATTCAGAAAAAATCATTGTAATCATAAAATTTTGAAGAATATTCTTATAATTTTGTATATTAAATATTTTCAGTTTGTTTTAGAATTTCAATATTTTTAAGAATATTTCAATTAATACTTAAAACTCATTTTCAAAATCGAAAAAATAGAAAACACGGAAACCGTATTTGCGCTTAAAAGTAATATTGATCTTAGTATCTCACCTTATATTTAGCTAAACAAATTTTTTAAGAACATACATTTTTTTCATAAGCCGTTTGTTATACAAATTAAATAAATTTGGAATCAGAGTCCGTTTGTAATAAACATTTTCAGTTTGCTTTGAGATTCCAAACCTTCAGAAATATTTGAGTTAATACTCAAGAATGACCAGAACGCCTAGACTTTTACAATAAAAAAAAAATATAAAAAACCCCGAAATCAGTATTTGCTCTCAAAAGTAATGCTGATATTATTATCTGACTCTTGATTTTGGATTAATAGAAGTTTTAAAAATAATTTTATAATTTAATTCACAAACGTTAAGGTTTAAACTTCTTAAAATAATAAAGTTGGAATCAGTGTACGCTTGTTCAGTTCGATTTTGGATATAAATATTGCTGGTAATTTGAGTTTGAACTCATAAATCAATAAATACTTTTATTCACAAATTTTATGTAGCAAAGTATAAAAAGTTTTCTCTTGCAATTAATATATTTAGAAAACCGGAAACGGTTATACTCTCAAAAGTAATTGCGACTTAATTCTTCTACTCTTGTGGACCAATTTAAATATCTTAAAACCTAAAACATGAGGAACTTACTCTTTATACGTCTCTTTGACTTTCCACCTTCACATCCACAAAATTTCAAATCTTTCCCCACTTCCGCTACAAATCACTTTTTTCAAATTGTATAAAACTTCGAAACTTGATGATATTCGTAATGCAAATAAAACAAATGTGCGAACAAATATCCATCTATTCAAATGCTAATGATGTAAGTAGTGGAATATCAATACAAGTTGTTTTTATTTTAATTTTTTTTTTTCATTCAATCTTCTCCAGTCGTTCATTACGATTTTCGATGTGTTTTGATTATGATGAGGCTGATAATGTTGCTGCTCTGACTTAATTAGTATTTAATTCGTATGGGAAGTGCGCATTAATATTTTCACATGTGTTGTAATTAATAATTTATGCATTTGTATTAATAGATTTCATTGTGAACTGGAACTGGACTTGCTTCAGACTTGGGTCAATCAATTAAATTCATTAAAAAAAAATAGAATAAGCATAGAATTGATTTAGTGTGTGAATTTTAGCCAATAGATGAATATGTAAGCATAAATTAAAAACTTGTGTGAGAAGTTTGTGTTGATATTCCAGATGATATCTGTCACTGTAATTAGGAAGTATTCAAAGTATTACAAACGAAATGATTTTTTGCAACTGTATTTTGGAAGAGCGTTTTGAAAGGTTTATAACGTCTGAGGTTGATTTTACTAAGAGCTTTACTTTTCAGGTTGATACAGATAAATCCATAAATGTAGTTAAAGAAGTTTTTTGAACTGTGCAAAGAATAAAAAATCCTTAAACTAAAATCCGTGCGTCTTAGTAATTTTTTTTTATGAGTCTTGGACCGTATTTGCCGCTAAAAATATAAGGGGACCAACATGTACCTATGTATGCGCCGGAATCACAATTTCTGGTCAACATGAACGGGAACCCGAGAGTCGTAGTAACAGCAACTGGCTATTTTCCAAGGAACGACAATCACGTAAAGCCTGGACCATTCAGCAAACTAATAAAATGCTGCGAGAAGAACTGGCACTGGGGAAGTACAGACCCGAGTGGTTCTGATCGAAGATGACGAAATTCCGCAGCAACCTGATCAACGCTGATGCCCAAGAGGAAAGCAAGTTTGTGAATTGTATTATACGTCAGTATAAAAAAACCATATATAAAGATGACCACACACTTTGAACTAAGAGTTAAGATCCTTAAGATAAACAAATGATAAACAAAAGACTTCCAGGCCGCACCTTCCAGTATCACCTCAAATAAATAATAAAATCAGAATTCTGCATAGGGTGCTGGGTGTATTCTTCAGGAATTTTGGGGGCAAATCTGATCATTTCCTCTAAGCAAGTTAACTAGAAGAACTTCAACTTAACTGTTGACGAAGAAAACCTATCCTTTCTTCAAAGACAAAATTGGTAAAATGAAGCATCTGTAAGATACTTTTTCTTATTCTCTATTCAAGTCTGCCGACTTGGTGCTACCTAAGTCATAACCTTGTTCCTGCTAAAAGACTCTTTGTAAAAATAGCTCTTTTCGTATATTACAAAAGTTCAAAATTAAAAGTACTCGAGCTTTTGCTCACTCAAGACACTACCTCAAGTCCTACCAGTTGTAGCATTTTTTCTTCAAATCGCGTAATTTTCCAGTTACCTTGAAATAAAAGCCAATTAACAGCTAGTTTCTTTTTAATACTTTTAACCAATAAGTTATTCCGCAAAGCAACCGCCCTTTCGTTTAAAAAACAAAAAACTTTATTGACCATACGATGCTGGGATGCCAACTGCACTTACAAGAATTTGCAAACAAGCTAGTAAACAAATATGCCAGACAGGTTGCCCACCTCCAAGTTAACGCCCAATTACTAAATAAATATACAAGTAACTACCCCAGCTTGCAGCTGTAACTGAATTAATTATGAAACCTGCAAGCGCAACAAAAACCTAAAGTAATATAACTATTCCTCTAGAGAACTACAAAAGCTGGCTAGCGACGCAGATTTCGTAGTACACCAGATAAACAAGCTGATGAGATCAGCTGCCCAAGCCAAAGCGGCTACAACAAACAAACAAATATATGCATTGCCGCACTACTGTGCGCCCCAAGACGATGGCATTCTCATTCGCATGACCATCGATCGTGTGGCGATGCGCAATGCGACTTGTCCAGTTGTGGAATACAGTAGCCAGCAGTAGCCAACAAACAAATTACACACAATTTTAAACTCCAAAACAGAAAACTTTTACAGCATCATCAGTCGAACTGAATCGAAATGAAGAGCAGCCAGCCAGCAACAACATCATTATCAACTGCTTTATGTACAGCATTGGAGGCTCAGGCCTCCACTGGCGCTATAGCATCCAGCACGGGTTAAGCCCCCATACCACAGAATACTTATAGCTGCTATATGGTATAGCCATTGAAAATGAACACAATGGCCAAACGAAGATGACGACGAAGCTGTATGCTGAGGAGAGTTCGTAAGAACGAGCTCGGTACGTGTTGTAGTTGTTGTTGTTGTTGTTGGAGCTGCTGTTGATGATGTTGCTACTGTTCAATGACTGGATGGATCGTTGGTTTGGTTGGTCTGGTTGGTTTGCTTGGATTGGATGGTTGGTTGTTGGATGGTTGGTTTTTCGGTTAGTAAACCGGATGTTCCTAATCATTGCTAGTTTGCCTCAAATTAAATATGCTTCGTGTGTATCTTTTGTTTGTGAACTGATGCCTATGGGTGTATGTGTGTGTGTGTGTGTATCTGTGTGTGTGTAGATAGCCGCAACCGCAGCCTCAACTATTTACATTTTAAATACACACTCAGCCGAGTATCTGAATGTGACTATCATTATGACTTGCTATGCAAACACACACACACACACGTACATACAATCCGCAGTGTGAATTATGAATGAATTTTTTTTTTTGTATTTCGCTAATCTTCATCCTTCTCTGTTTTTCGTTGTTTTTTCTTTTTTTTTTTTTGCTATATGTGAATGCGTAATTGCTGCGAATTAGCATATATATGTGTATGTGTGTTTGTGCTTAACCGAACACGAGTATATTGAAATCAACGGCTTATCTACTCTACAAGTTTATCAATCAAATGGGATACAACACAAAAAAGGCAAAACAAAAAAAAAACAGCTCGCTTATTCATTTATTCATTCATAGCAATTTAAATTATACAAATAGCTGCAAAATGCTACTTTTATTGTACTTGTTGTTTAATAATAACTTTTGCAATGCTAAAATTATTTGGAATAATTATAGAGTATCTGTATAGCGTTTGGCACACATTTTTATACAGCTGCGCTTAGCGTTTTGTATATTAGTTGTGGTTTATGTTATATTTAAATTTAATGGTATTAAAAGTATCTTGTAAGTGTATCTATAACAAGAAATGTCATTGACTTAGATTTTTTAGTTTATTTTTTGCTAGCTCCATCTAGCATTCATTCCACTGGCGCCCTCTTACATAAAATTATGATATTTATAAAAAATTTACAACAAATTTAAAATCTTCACATACAAATACTTGTTGAGCAGAGGTCATAACTATCTAGACGTAGCTACAAACTCCACAGTGTAGTTCCAGTGCTGTTGCGCCCCATTTCACTTTGCTCGCTGATTTTATGGCTGTGCCATTTCATTACGTTTTGCTGCCACACATGTTTCTACTTTTTATTGACAATAATTAGCAATAATTATTCATTAGCAAAATAGCAAAAAGCAAACAGCAAACAAATATACGAAACAAATTGCGGTCTACAGCTGTGCACTACAACAAAAGCGCAAAATGCATTGACCTCTGGCCGCAGTTATCGCAGCAGCGATAAACAAATTTAATAACTCTTTTGGAAAATCCAAAAACTGCTACCTTAACTAAAACAACTTAATCGAATTTTAATGGCTCGCCGCATAAATTAAGCTGAGTTAAAAAATAACAACAACCAACGCCAAAATGAAATGTATCTTAAAAATTGAAATGTATCTTAAAAATTGAAATGTATCTGCAGCTGTAAAACACTCAAGTCTCTTGCCTTTTTTGAACTTGCGCCGTTTGTTTGCTTGACAAATGCCATAGACATGGCCATTAACTGATAGCCCTGAAAATCTAAGCTACTATTATTAATTTATTTTTCATTAATTGAAAGCGAGCCATACCAAAAGCTGGCGCCAAAGACTTAAAGAAAGACAACAATTTGAGCTGATTAAATGCATGTTATCACTAAGCTAGAGCGTGAAGCTTTCCTTTTAGAGCATAACAAATTGAGTTGCTTTTGATAGACCTACACGTAGCAGTCTTTGGTTATTATAATGGAAAGCTGTGGAAAAAAAAAAATAATCATAATAAAAACGCTGCAAGTATGCAATATGCTGCAATCAAAACTAGCTGCAACCAGCTGCTTGCTGCTGCTGTGGCACAAGCCCCAAGTGAACCGATTCAACAACATAACACCTGGCGTTCGTTGGAGCTGCCCTAAAGAGGCAAAAGTCTTCTAGAAACTGGAAGCTGCACTTGAACTGCCTGCCGCCTGACTGTTGCAAGTTGCATTGAATTCATTTTGACTGCAGCTCGTTGTAGCCCCTGCCACAATGCCTCAGCGATGCTAGATACTCTCTATTTGCATATTTGTTATTACCCAGGCTGCTGTGGCACTGGGGGCCTCCACTACACGCACACACTCACACACAGATCATTAGAGAACTTTTTTAATAGAGAGATGCAGCGAAAACAAGTCGCCACAAAAGTGGTTTGGTCAGCTGTTGTTTTGTAGGGGGGGAAGCCTTTTGCGTATTCATGGGGACGCATAACAGGCCCAAGTTTCACCTGCTCCTAGATAAAGTCGTCGTCGTCGTTGTTGTTACTGCTGCAGTTGCTTTTGCAGCTTGTGCCTGCTGCTTCAGAGACTCAATGTTTGGCCAGTCAATCTTTTTCTATTTTTTTGTAATCTAAACAAAAAATATTTATACATTGCATACAGTTTGCACAACAATTAGAATAACTTACTTCGTTTTCTGAGCGTTTTTTTTTTTAAACAAATTAAATGAAAGTGGTAAAAAAATACAAGGCATAATAATGTTTCAACAAATGCCAAAGCATCAATGACAAACTAATTTATGTGGCAAGCAACAAATCTTGAACCTTAAGTAAACACAAAATAAATAGAACTAAATACAGAGTCACTAGTACACAGTGGCTACACTGGGACAAATCGGTATAGATTCATAAATATTGACTCTGACTTGAAGAGCATTTATATTTTACTGTCGATAATACTCTATGCTCATTAAATCAGTAAAAATCGACAATATATAGGTTTTGATTAGGAAGAATCAAACTTGAAATTATCAATACCTAAAATACCGCATCTGCATCTCCACAACGAAAAGAAATCTTAACTACTTAGTTAAGATTGCAATGTTTTTACTTATAATACACCAAAGACGTAATAAAACATTGAATCTTAAATAGATATTTGATATTTGAAGCACTTGAAATAGTTTTCAAAAAGGTAATGCTAATAAAATAACTTAAATGCTTAATATGGTAGTTTTGCTATAGCTGGAAAGTTTAATAATTCGCATGTAGCTTCTACAAATACACACATGGCTCGACATTAGCCGGACTACGCAGTTATCAGTTTCAAATTAAAATCTATCGACTCTTACAAATTCTACACTTAAAAAACAGAAGCAGCTGTTATGATTCTACATCTAGGACCATGACAAAGAAGTATACGATCTATTGGCTGCATATATACATCGATTCATAGCTCTATCTTAAATCAGTGTCAGGAAATAAGTCTCGAATTCGAAAACTTTTGTTACCAATATTTTGTTTCCGGAGTAAACTGTTTATATTATAGAAACAATTGGAAATAAAATGTACGAAAACCATAACCAATTTTACACCATTTCTTCCTCAGCAACCAACCTCACTACCTTTGAATGTTGCTATTTTCAATACAAATTATATAAACTTAAAACCTCTAAAAAAATGTACATAAACAACACACAAAACAGAAACTCGCGTTCTTCTTATCCACCGCTACATTAACTACCATCCCATTTTCTCCCAGTGTAGCGGCACGTGTAGCATAAATTAACTTCCGATATATGCCACACATACCCATCTATATACAATGATTGCATGTATTTGTATATTATAGCGGGTGTTATGGTCAGCATCAGGCCTCGGTATAGCGGCAATGGCAATGGGCACAACATCGAGAAACAATTAAAAATGCAAGTAAGCCCCTCACCCATTCCCAAGGCGAAAGAATCAAGAAGAAAACACTCAATAAAATGCGTTGATAAATTGCGCCAAGCATCAAAGGCAAAGTAATGGCAACCCACTGTGCCGTTGGCGCATGCTATCCCCCCATTCCAATGCAATCCCATGAACAACATCAGCTCGCTCCAACAAAAAAAAAAAAAAAAAAGCAAAGGTGAGGCAAGGCGGCTGGCCACTTGCAATCATCTACTTTTGGGGTAAATTTATCGATTGTTTTTGTTTAGATAATTGTATCGTTTTAATGTAGACGGCGGCGTGTTGGCATAGACACAAAAGCGCCACTCGAAAAAATCAGAACATCTCTTAGTCATATACGATGAAGCAGAAATTTCCATTTAAACGTAACGATTAAGTGCTTTTCAGATGAACAGAGGAACAATATAAATCTAAGATTTTAAAATAAATGTGTATTATATTATGTCAAGATGAATTTTATAAATGTCTCTACTAAATTATGTTACGATTGATTTTAAAAATAATAAATATTTCGAGACTGATGATAAAGAAACAAAAATGACTGATGAATTCAAAAAATATCCGCAATTCCACGTGTCAATGAAAATTCTAGGAATTTTAAAAACATTTTTGATTGAGTCAGAATTTGGAATATTGAAATATTTGCCAACGATAGCCAATTCCGTTTAGATGAGGATGTTTAGAAATTATTTGATAGTTTTTTAGAATTTTAGATTTATCTGATTTAGTTGAATTTTAAGTTTGACTAAGTGGAAGATTCAATAAATGTTTGTAGAAAATTGAGTGCAACGTAGATATTCGAACATATTACAGTTTACTGAAGATTTTTACGAGTTTTTAAAAAGGAGTAAATTAACGCATGCTTCCCTAACAATATCATCTAACGACTTTTGTAGAATTTTTCACATTATATATTTTTGAATTTTTGTATTAAAAAACAAATTGTAACTGCTGTCCTATTGAAGAAGTTTAAAACGACAAAGTTCATAAAATAAATATGCATTTCCATTAATAAATTGATAAAAAAAATAGTTGCATTTTAAATAAGAAATGAAATGTGAAATAAATAAAAAAAATTTATGAAATAAAAATTATTTTAAATATAAAAAATACAAAAATAAGTAAAATAGGACAATATATAAAATAAAAAAACAAACAAATTATGGTAGTATGCAATGATTAAATAAAAAATTAAAAAAGTATTAAACTTAATAATAAAAAATAGACAAACTAAAAAACAATAATAGTAAGTAAAAACTAACAAAAAATGCTATTAAAAAATTAACTAATAACAAATTTTTTGTTGTTTGTAGAAGATTGATAAAAACAATTTATGTTGTTTGTTTTTATTGATTTATTTTTTTTGGCTTGTTTATTTTTGTATTTTTTAGTTTCATATATTTTTTAATATTTATGTATCAGAACTTGAACTGAGGTAGGCAACCGGAGTGCATAAATAATTATGGTATTTTACGGTAGAAAACTGATTAAACTTCAGTTTGTTAAACGTAGTTTTAATATTTCTATTAATATTATGTATAATGTTTGCCTGAGTCTCGAACGAATACAACCAATTTTTTAAATTTTTTTTGTTGTTTTGATATAAATCGCCAAAAATTTTGATTATTTTTATATATCGACTTTCAAATTAAACGATTTTTTTTAATATCCAGTCTATATGCTTTACTTTTATAATTTTATAGTTGCAATTTATCTTCTCTTTCATATGCCAACCATTTTGTATCGATTAAGAGCTGCGCCCGTCTGTGTGCGAGCTAATGACTTTTAATTTCAGTTACAACACTCTAAATGTCATAATATGCATAAAGATGTCAAAAATTATGAAAATTAAAAAAAAAAAACATAATGTAACGTCCATCAGAAAAAAGCAAAAACAACATCGAATATCATTCGCGTGTCAATTGAAGCGTTAAATTATCAATTGGGCTTAAAACAAACCGTGTGCATGCTCAAGGGTTAGGCATGCGCTTCTTCAAGCAGCGTTAAATTGGCCAAAAGGCTCTGAGAGACAACACACACATAGATAGCTACGATATTTTGATGACCATGCCACGCTTGAATTGAGCAACTATTCCCGAACAACATGAGTTAAAAATGAAGAAAAAAAAATGTACATAAAACGCATTTGGCTGATGTGAGGCAACGATTGCTGTTGCAAGGCCCACGGCGTGCAGGCAACTGGAAAATTGTGTTGATGATACGAAATTTATTATTATTATCAGGCAGGTGTGCATCTAGTACTTACTTCTATGAACATTAGGGGGGGGAGGGGGAGGGGTTACGCTAGTAGTAGATGCAACGATTTGGGTTTGTCAATTGCTTTAGTTCAGTTTTTAAGCTAGTTATCAATTGGTCAATAATGTGATGGCAACAGCGTTTGAAACGAGTTTCTTTCTGAGTTGCAAGATTTTGTTGCATTCGTTAGATTGAGCATATTTTGCTGAGATGCATTGATTCAATCATGCATTCATTCATGTCTGCACTCAACTGGTTTTGCCGCAGCGCCCATATATACATTTATTTGTTGAGTCTTTGTTAACTTAATTGATTTATAAATATTTTAATGGCTTTCTGTTATGGCCACATCTTATTAGAGCCTATCATCTAATAATTGCTAATAAATGCAAACCATATTTGGTTAACAACTTTAAATTTAATAAGCTGCAAAAGGGCATAAAATGTGATTAATTGTTCGTAAATTTTAAACAAGTTTTGCGGTTGAAATGTTTGCAGGCGCACAAAAGCATGCAACAGTTTTTATTTGGTAGCAGCAAAATGTCAGCCCAAAAGTAGGCAATAGTTTTTGCTGTCTGCCATGTTAGCCTTAGCCGGGACACAAACCTAAATATTAACAGAATTACTGAGAGATTTTGTTTTAAATAAAAAATTAAGGACAAAAATTTAATAAAACAAATAGAATGTAGCTGAATCAGAACTATAATAGATACCAGCTGGTTTTGATGAATTATATTAAAATATTTTAAAAATTGTTGAAAAACTTTGCAAATATGTTGGTCTAGACGACAATGTTTTTGGAGTTTGCAAATAGTAAGTGAGTCAAAATTGATAGTTTATTTTTTTAATATTTAAAAAACTAGACATAGTTAAATAAAGGCTTTTCGAAACTAACTTTTCTTATAAGGGTTTTCTGAGAATAATTTTAAGAAATTGTAACCAGATACTATATTTTGACGCCGATTGTAGCTCTGCCATTTTGATATTTCCAAAAAGGCCATAAAGCTTAAGAAGATGAATTGATAATGGGTGGGAAAACACAAGCAGACTGCGAAGAACACATTATAGGTAATTGTAAGTAATATTATTTAACTAGAAAAAATCCCAAATAATAGTAACTTTTTAGTAATTTACTTGACCATGACCCAACCCGGAAAATAAAAACTTGAATGTTTAGATAAAAACATTTTTCGAATTTCGTAGAAAAAATATTGGGTTCCGAGAATTTTTTTATAATTTAACTGGAAGTGCATGGGACTAAATACAAATCACAGCCACTTATAGCACAAATCTATATTATAACACAAAACTACAAACTTCCCAACTGGCTATGCGGTGTGTTTGAGTCCTAAGCCCAAAAGATACACTTCATCAGCGTTATAAGATATTTAAAAACATGTACTAGTTCAACCAGATAATATATACATTGGATACTTGAAATGTTAGCTAGCATTTCTCAATTTTGCATAAACCGAGCTCTTCAGATAAACTGGTTGCAAGCATATCTTTGAAAATTGCAATTACAAAATAATCGTAGCGGCAGTCGGCAGCCAGAAGTAAAGAAACGGCACAAAAAACCAAACCTTGCAGCATGTTAATTTAACAACATTTTATTGTTCAAAAAACAATTTTTAACACTAAAATATCGAATCATGAAACCAAGCCCTTTTGTTTCGAACTAAAGCTGGTTTAAGTTAGTAGACTTCGCTGGAAGCTCTAAATGCTTACAGGTTTTGGTTTTTCGTACGCAAATAAGATTATCTGCCAGAGTGTACCTTTTTTTTTGTTCTTTTAATTATGCCTTCATTCGTAAAAACAACCCTAATATGCCACATAAATTAAATTTTGTGTTGAAATTAATTTTTCGTTATGTGTGATTTAATTTGGTCTTTTGAGTTTGTTTCCATGAAAAACGGATGTGCCTAAATTGCAGCATCCCATGAACCAATTAATTGTCACAACTCGGTCATTGTTGTTGTTGTTGTTGTTGTTGCTGCTCTCTTATTTTGAATTTATGTTTTTTTCGGTTTATTCTTTTATTATTATTATCATTTTGTAGCCAGACACGCAGACGCACTCATCGCTGCAGACTGACTAGATACAACTGAGCTACTGGCATGTCTAATCAGCACGAATCGTGGTCCGAACAATGTCACTGGGTTTGCTTAATTTTCCCATCACCAAAAAAATAAAAAACAAAATAAAACTGACCAAGCACAACAAGCAAGCGTGTAGGTGTTGGGAATATGGAACATGGGCTTTTGGCTGCCAACCAAGTGCACAAATCTCAGCTGGATGAATGAGAGCACACAGATTTCGGTTACAACCTTTGCACGACTATCAAACGTGAACTGGGCTATCTGCGCGCTATCAGGCGAAGCACAAACGGCCTTCAATAAATTTTGCGCAGCGAACTGACTGAAACAAAAAGTATATTGAATATATATATATATATATATATATATATACATAGCATATAGTGTGCTATATACAATTTGGTGAGCGTTTTTTTGTGTTTTGATAAGGTGACTCCTTTATTTTTAAATCTTGAAATGTTTGGCAAAAGTTCATGGTTTTCAACATACAATCAATGACAATGGGCATATTTTTTTTTGCGTAAATATTTGGAATTTTAGCGGCATATGTGTAAGGTTTGAATTTGTTGCAAAGCATTTGTTGCTAATTAAGGAAAAAAAGGAAGGTTAATATGAACCCAAATAAATTCGAACAAAAATACAAACACAAAAATAAATTTAACCAAAATAAACAAAGAATTGAAATCAAATTTGTAAAAATGCATAAAACCGAATAGATCTCCTATTAGATTACTTGGCCTAATAATGACGAGCATCAACTGAATCTATGTGCAATACTAGCCTTTTGATTTACTCTGGTTATCCTATCTGGGTATCCTGAGGCTTTTTGTGAGATTAACTCAAATTTTTTGTAAGATAACATTGATTGTGACTACATTCTTATTTCCAATATCCATAACTTTGCCAAATATTATTGTAATTAAAATAATGCCATATGCAGAGACTGATCAGTGGAAGATTTTTAAGATGTTAAGCTTGCCTGCAGATTCATTTTAGGGGCCTATTTCGCCAGACTTTTATTATTTACTCTCCCCTTGCACGTTCACAGCATCTGACTAGTTCTATTTCAGGGAACTCTCATGCCAGACTGAGATAGTGCTAGATACTAGCTATACTCCACTTGTTGAAGATTTATAAACAATAACCAGGCAATCCTTGAAATCTGTATATTCAAAACTGCTTGATAGCAAGTATTTTCAGGAAACTTAGGCAAATTTTCCGGTTACACTGACGCTGAACTTTGGAACAATTTTAAGAGGTTAAGCTTGTGCCTCATAGACACAATAGCTTACGCGGATCATTCGCTAGACTGAGATTATTTGAAAAAGGTGACACTTGTATATGGAGAATATACATTTTATTGACTTTACTTTTGCACCGGCGATGGTGTTGACTGATCATTGCAAGATTTTAAAGATGCTAATTAATTGTGCCTAAGGTTGCCCGCACTTGGCTATTTCTATCTAAGGAGAATCTTACGCCAGACTGAGATTGCCCTAGTGCTAGATACTTGCCGTGGTTACTTGGCAGGCTAAGTGGTAAACATTTATGAGCATATACTTGTTAGTTTTTTACGTCTATTATTTCAAAATTCAAAGTTATCATGTTTCTTAAAGTTATTAGGAAAAACTAAAGCGCTAAAAAGCGAGCTTCATAGTATGAGCTTCCAAAAAGATACGCATCTTGTGTATAAAATTTATCGCATTAAAATGAACTCCAATAAAAGCCTTAAAAAAGCAAACTTGTGAATGAAATTAAAACCAAAAAGTAAATCAAAAACAACCAAAAAGGCAGAAACCAAACCAAAAACAAACAATTCTACAAAGCTAACAACAACAGCATAAGCATATAAGTATCTAGATACAATATCTGTATCTACATTATTTTTTTTTTTGGTCTTTTGTAATGTGTAGCTTGCATATGAAATATAAAACAGGCAAACGAACTATGTAAATATACACACACATACTCACACACATTTAGTGTGGCTAGATACACACACACGAACAGGCGCACAACTACAACAACAGCTTATGAATGAATGAAAAATTGTAGAAAAAAAACAAAGTTGTTAACGCTGCGTTTCCACGAAAAAACAAAACCAGCAGCAAATACAACAACCACAACAACGAAAAGAAGACCAAATAAAAAACATTAAAAAAAAACACGCACTAAGAAATCTTAAAGCTACAACAAAAAATTTGAAAGGTAGAAACAAAATGTTAAATTAAAACAAAAAGTTAAATAAGCAACATGAGCAAGTGTCGAGCAATGGAATTGACTGAGAGGAGCAACACAACATACTACATATATACATGTATGTGTATCAAGAGCAAAAGATCCAACTGGTTTAATGGATTCGCTGGAGTCGCTGGAGCCACTGGAACCGCAACCAGCAGCAGCAGCCGCAGCAGATAAAGAAGTAGCGCAGATACACAGCAGCTGTCCACAAATGTGAGTTAGTTTTTATTTTTTTTTTTTGTATTTTTTTTTTTATTTTGGATGGGGGCAAAAATATGAATAAATAAGAGGGCAACTCAAAATCAAAATAAATATACAAAAGATACAGAATTTTATAGATAGGAACTAAAAAGCCGGGCCCTACAGTTTTTAGTTTGCAACAGGCGCTTGTGGAACAGGCCCAAAGCATTGACTGAGTGGCTGAATGAGGACTGAACGCGCCCACGGTCAATGTTGGGGATACAAAAGCAGGCACGCAAGCAGCTTGTGGGATAAAACGAAATTGCTATAGTGACTGTGGTATGCTCTATGGACAGAAGCAAAAATAATATAAGTTAAGTTTAAATTCAGATCGCAATCAATAATGAGAGCTTATTTTTGTCAAATCTTACCGAAATTTATAGCAGTAACTGTCATTAAAAGAACAACCAATTTATATCTACTAAATATTTAAAAATGTTATTTCCCGTAACTTAAGAGAATAAAATCCGGCCATAATCTGTAGGTGCCTCTTTGAAAAGCTTTTAAAAAGATATCCCTAGGCCGACAACAATATACTCAAGGAAAAAAAGTTTATAAAGTGTGATTCATCTAGCGTTATAAAACTAAAATGACAAACATCATTCGAAAAGTGTTAAATATTGAAGAATTGGACTGCCCATATGTTAAGAGCGAAAATTATTTCATCTGCGAGTCGAAATATTCGTGAAAAATGTTGGAAGAAATGGAATGGGTGGTACAAGTGCTTGAAATTTTAACAAAATTGCCGAATGGCATAAGAAATCGATAAATTTTGGAAAAAATAGACCAGTTATCGTTTAAAGTAAACCGAGAAATCTTTTAAATCTAAAATCTATCTACTTCTGTGGATATGTTAAGAGAGAAAACTCTTGCATCTTCGAGTCGCGTTTCCAGGCCTTTGGGTCACCTTTTTATGGATATGCACCCAACTTAAATTAAATATGGGCCAAAGATTACGACACGGAAAGACATGGAAAGCGTAATTAGATCTAGAAAATTGTAGGGAGAATGGAACAAAGATATGAGTTACTCAACCACATTAACTCTAGATCTATAAGATCAGCTAATAGAACAAAGTTACGAGTTTCTCAACTCACTAACCTTGCTAGGAATATGAAAATAAGTCAAACAGCCCAAGTAGAAGTTTATACAGAAATAGTACCTCATGGCATGTTCTACGGCTTAAATGTAGAAAAGTCAAAAAATTATTATTTTCGGCACACTGATATGATTTTGATTCCCCAGGCAGCTTATCTATCACGAATGACAGCGAGAGTTGACGAATTGCCACTTAAATGTTTCAAAACAGGTTTCGACTATTTTGGAATTCACTTGCAACGGCTCGAATGCCACTAGAAAGCAAAGCAGCCCATTCAAGAGTATCTTCCTAAAAAAATAAGGCGAGTCTATAAAATGCTCAAGTCGCTGGCAAAAGCCGGTTTGCAGGAATACACACACACACAAGATACACTATCTCAAACCGAGTCACACACACACTCACTTACAGTGACAAGGCAACATTGTGGGGCACGCAAAAAGGAAGGAAACAAACATCAAGCATCGACAACTGAGAACTGAGCGGCAGCAGCAAAAAAAAAAAAAAAGAAAAACAACACCAAAGCCATAAAGCAACAAAACAACAAACACACACAGCCAAAAGTTCCCCCCCCCCCTTCTCAAAAAAAAAGCAACACAAAGCAGTTGGCGTCCCAACAACAACACAACAGCAACAGCGTCGTCCCCCATTCATCAACTGCATTTCAACGCCGAGAGGCGATCAAGCAACAGAACCAGAAATTTTTATATGAATGAAAACGAACGTGTTTCTTGTCTTTCGCTGCTGTGGCTGCTGCTGCCGCTGCAGCTTTTGTGGGGGCAACATTGCCAACGAGCAAGTCGAGAGCGCAGCGCACAAGTTGCTCGCGAGAGCGACAACGCGTCTTATGTATGAATGAAACGCGCGCGCCAGTGAGCTCCAAATGAATGAAAGTTGTGGCGCGACGCATGAAGCGGCAAGCAACGCGCGCACACACGCGATTGAGAGCGCCAACTACGTGTACTCTCTCTCACTCTCTCTCTCTAGCGCTCTCTGGCAGTGAGTAAGTGGGGAGCGGTTGCGCCGTTGCTGCAACGTTGGCGACAGCGGTGACGCCGACGTCGACGCCAACGTCGATGACGATTTAATATTTTATACAAAATTATAGTCGTATTTAATAATCAAAATTAAATGTGCATGCGTGTGTGTGTGTGTGTGCAAGAGTTTGTGTGTTGGTGTGTGCGTGTGTGTATGTTTTATTTATTTGAGATTTATTAATGTCTGTGAGTGTATGTGTGTGCGGCTTTTGTGCTGATATTCCTAAAGTTTATGATTAATGCGCCTTAATTAAAAATGGCAAAGGAAAATAAATATCGCAAAAAAAAAAATTTTATATATAAAAATAAGTAACGCAAAGAAATTATAAGTGGCTGGTGAAGAAGCTTGCATACTCTTTAAATCAAAAAATTTTATATAAATTTTATAATTTCAGAAATTGACAAAAATAATTATGTCAGTGAGCGATTTAAAGTAAAAGCAACGGACAACTCTATAACTTTTGATAGGAGTTACAGGTCGACTAATGTCATAACGTGTTGGCAGCGTAATTCCAAGATATTGAGCATCAACAAAATATATGTTTTACAAAGAGCATTTAATTTTAATAAAAATATTTATGACAATTGTTTTATAAGGCGACGGAATCGAAATAGTTTTGCATATTCCCTATGACTCATCAGATATTGCAAATGGAGAATGTGTGGGCGCAGGCTTCGCCTTATACTCCCAACAAATGTTTTCTGGATTTGCACAAATTTTTACTTATTTTATTGGAAATCGTATAAATTTTAAACCATGCTATACCAGTGGAAAAGTAAAAAATTGTACGGAAATTTGCAAATAATGTCTGCAAAAAGAATGGCAATAATACGGCAAACATTTGCTTAAAAAATTCCGAAAAAATGGTTTTAAAAATAAATGCAAACATAATTTTTCTAATGTTATTAATTTATGTTATGTTTTAAAACGATTGAGTGTTCAGGAATTTCAGAAAGCCAAAATTTTCGTCTTTTATCGCAAAACTGAAAAAAAATTTTCTTTTATTTGTCATTTTGCAATGCTATGTTTATCTGAATGTGAGTTAGACAAGATTTGCTAAAACATATATTGGCGAATATGTTAATATCTTGAAAATATCCAATAAAATGGTAGTACAAAAATCCAAAAAAAATCGTTCTACCATTTTATGTAACGGATGAAGTATGTTTGGCAGACCCCCAGACCTTTATAGCAAAATGTTTATCATAATCTCTGATGGCGTTGGAGTCCGTATATCTGTCCCTATCTTCGTACGTTTTAACATCTAAGTCTCAAAGCCAATAGAAGTTAGAGTTATCAAACAACCAACTAATGCGCATTTCTTCGCAAAAGATAAAGTTTTTCCAATTATGTCGATAATAACACGTCCCCTCGGGTTAAGTTTGTCGCCTACACCGGCGGAAAAAATTATGCTAGATATTTTTTTCGTGGATATTAAAAAACAAAGCTATATATAGAACGGAAGGATAAATCAAATATGTACAAATTTCTCTTGCCCATACACTGAAATCAACTGAAACAATTTAGATAGATGAGCATAGAATATTCTCATCCTGAACACTTTTCTTAGCTTGCTTGACGTATGCTTTTTACAAAATCGATTGAAATATATCTATTGTTATGCGCGTCATCCGATTGTATAATTCTTATTCTTACAAGAACAACAAACTGCTAAAATGTAATTTGCTTCGTAAATAAAGTTACGGGGTACTCTGCTGTCGGCCACCGGCGACTCGACTGCATTATATATTATAAATATTGTTTTACCTGTTTTTCAAATTCTGGCATAAATTTTTACGATTTGTGTCCACAAACGTATCGAAAGATAAGCTCACTATTAATGTAAACAAAGAATTTATCTTTAACTTTCTCAACTTGTTCATACTTTGTAATCTCATCCGTACACGCACATATTATTTCTACTAAAATCCAGATTAAAGGGATAGACCAATAATGGCAAATAATAGTGACAAAGAACTTAAAGTTGAAAACTAATCTTATTATTTGGGAGAATTTCTAAATTCATAAAAGTACTTAGAAGAGGTTCTAAGTAGCACTCGCTATTGTTATATCAAGTAGCTTGTGTTTAAGAACCAAATTGGAATCTAATATTTTAGAATTCATAACTTCATAGAAGTTTTAAGAAGCACTCGTAATTTTATCAAGTTAATGCAGACGAGACAGCTGTCGCTACACAAACTTAAACTTAAGTCAAAAAAGTCAAGCGATTTTGTTGCTAGTTTTACTTTATGACTAACTTTGTCAAAATAGTTTTAAAAACAAGCTTGACTTTTTTGAAAGAAATATTTTTACAACGATTTTACGAATACAAATTTTTTCGAATGCAGCAAGGGCTGCTCTTGGCGCTGCGCGTGTTACAAACTAGTTGGCTTAACTAATAAGCTGCGTCACAAGTTAATAAAATAAATAAATACATAATTATAATAAGGGCAGTAGCAGATACGCATACATATGTGCATGCATCAAGCAAATATATACATATATGTACACTCTCGTACATGTGTCAGTCAGGCTGTCAGTGGAAGAAGTTAGGGCTAGAGGCGCTGCGCTGTCTGTGCGTATCTTTCAGATACATAATGTAAACTTAATTTACGTGTCTCGGGCTCCCCCATTTTTTTGTGTGTTGTTATTGTTGTTGTCGCTGCCATTTAGCATATGCGCAGTTGTCGCCGCTTTGCATATTGTTGTTGTTGCTGTTGGCTGCCCAAGCAAATTTTGCAAAAAAAAAAAAACCAAAAAAATACAACTAAAAGTATCTTTTAGTAAGGGTTTCGCCTGCTATGCATAGTTGAACACACTGACTTTTGCCATTGTCAACATTTTTGTTTTTATTTTTATATTTTTCTCTTTATTTTTTTTTTTTGCTGTCATTTTATTTAATTTTTTTTCGCTTGTTGTTTTTGTAGCGCTTGACATTGAAATTGTTTGTGCGCTGTTGATTCTTACGCAGCGATAAGAGAGAATAAACCAAAGCGAACCACAAAAAAGATACGTTCTGTGATTTTTGTGTAAGTAGCTGGCGACGGTGAGTGTATCTGCTGGCTAGCTGGCTACAGGCAAAAATATCTTACTCTACACTTTACAGCGAAAAAAAATATATGTGTATTATTAGGCACTTTTGTTATTTATAAGTACGCCTAAATTATGCATATAATTCTTAGTATTTATGTACAATGCGGATTTGCGGCTTTTTTTATAAACAAATTCACAGCACTTAAGCTTTAGAGCATTGTTTATATGCCGCCGCATATAAATACATGCACAAACACAACAAAGATGCATAATAAATTGCCATACAAATGCCAGCAGATACATAACCAATACATAGTTAAAAAAAAGTATCTACAAAATATTAAGTGTAGCTGGCTGGCTGCATAGAGTGCCATGCCAAACGCACGGTTTGTCACACACAACTCTTACGCGCACACAAAGCTACATTACGTATACGTAGAATGTACTGTGCGTGTGTGTACATAGATTTTGGTGACTGAATGCTTGAGTGACTGATATACGTATGCATTGCCTGATTGACAGCAGCAACCGTTTAGGGGCAGCACTGAGTGTAAGCGGGGGGACGGACGGGCATTCGTTCGCTGCAGTGTTGGCGCACATTTCAGATACAATATGTATGAGTATTTTATTTCGAGTATTTGAAATGCAAATGTATTTGTTGTAGTTGTCGTTGTCGTTGTTGTTAAGTGAATACACCAAAGCTTGTTGACGCCTGGGTTTGGCAGCATTAAATGACTCCAAGTCGAATGTGTGAGTGTGTTTGCATGAATGAAAGACTGAATGAATGAAATCTGTTAGTTTCCATAGCCCTGCCAGTGTGAGTGTGTGAGAATGGACACCGGAAATAAACGACGTGACTTTTTATAATAATAATATTATTAACTAACTACACGCATATATAGAATATCTTTAAGCTCAAGCAGCAGCAGCAGCAGCGTATACCATTCGACGTTCTAAAGTGAGATTTTTGAGAAATTTACAAGTACGTTTCTCTGATTTCTATGCGTCTAACATTTACATGAAATTGCCTATAAACATTAAATAATAGCATGCTAATCGTTCTAACGACAACAAATATGTCATATACATTTTTTAAAGACCAAATTAGCAAGCACTTAAAAAAGCACCCTTTATAAGACAATATTCAACAATTATTATATTATTATTACAGAATTAACTGACCCGATATGGACTATAAAAGATTTGCTGGGCTAAAGTATAAAGAGTATTTTGTAGATTAAAATTAATACGATATAATAAAATTGTAATATATTACATACAAATTTTATTTTTGCATGTAAAGCTTCACAGAGACTTTTTTCATATGAAATACAATTTTAAATTGCACGATAAAAATTTAAAAAAGTTTACCGATAGAAACAAACGAGGGGCCAATCTTCTCAACATATTCGTCTGCAGCTATTCCAACTTATTGTTCAAAAACGTAGATTTTATGTAAAACTTTCAAAAAATTTTAAAGATACAAATGTTCGGATTTCAATTGTTGCTGGTATGGTTGCTATCCTAAAGTAACAGCAGCCTATAGAGGGTGCTTTTCAGCACCTTATTTTTTGACAACACAGTAACAACTTTATATTGTGAATCAGCAAAATTACAGCATTGGACTGCAGAGTAATCAGTAGCCTTGCAAGAACTACCAATTCATTGCTAAAAATTCACTGTTCTGAATGCATTATTGGTCTGTAACTATTTAAAGACGGCGACGGCCAAAGAGTTATTGTGAATGACGTACGCTACCGTACGATGCTTACATGCGTATTCCACAAGACGTTGTCGCATGCCACACAGTACGCAAAACAATGGCCAAATTCAGCAGCGAGGACGTTCCATTTGCCACGTAAATCATGTGATTTATCGCATTGAGATTATTTTTTCGCGGACTATGTTGAGACTCATGTCTATAGCGATAAATACTCAACTATTGACGCACTGGAAGCCAATATTATAAAATATAAAATGTATTTGTCAGATACCGTCTAATGTGTGGATGTAATGCAGTAAATGTTTTAATTTAATAATGAAATATTTATCGTTCTAACGACAATAACGATTTTATTTACGTTTCTGATTTTTACGATTTTTGAATCACCCTTTTTTCCTAAAAAAAAAATAAATCAATATTCACCAAACATGTTTTTAAAATCAATTCAGCAAGCTCTAAAAAAATCACCCTCTGTAAGACTATAGTCACCAAACGTTACAAACTATATATATGTAAATTATATCAATCTCTCTTACAAATTTAAGGATTTTAAAAAATTTTCATAATTTTATGTTTTTTTTCAATCAATTCAGCTCTTAAAAAATCACCCTCTATAATACGATAGTCACCAAACATTATAAATTATATAAATATAAATTATAAAAAGCTCTCTAACGACATCAAAGATTTGAGACAATTTTCATAATTTTATGTTTTTTTTTTAAATCAAATCTACAAGCTCTTAAAAAGTCACCCTTTACAATAAATACAATATTCTACCCCAAGCTTTTTTCAGCTTAAGTCAGATAACTATCATACAATATTCAGTTTAAATGTATAAAAAAATTTAAGTCTATTATTTTAAATCTCTATTAATTTCTCAGATAGACAGAGCCGCTTGCTTACTTCTAGTTCAGTTTACTCTTACACTAAAAACAAATTGTTTAAAACTTATCAATATTTTATAGCTGGGCGTATTTCAATATATTATTTGCTCATAATAAAAACTCACATTATATTACACCAAAAACTATGATCTTAAATCAGTAATTCGAAAGCCTAAGAATCTTGCTTTCCATACAATCTAGCTACTAATTCAACTACTTGAACTTAATCAAATTTAACTTTCAGTAAAGATTTCTATTTATATTTAGAAAACTTTAATGATTAAAGAAAAAGTGCGTAGTTCTGCGACCGAAATGCCAAATTTTAGTACCAGCTCCTAAATATTTATTAAACTCGACTTCCAACATACTACCCACTCTCTGTATGAGTTATAGTATCGTATTATGGTATAGAATTTCCTAGAATATGCCAACAAAACAAATTTGCTAAGTTTTTCAACACAAACACATACAGAACTCATATACATAGAAGAGCGAAAAAAATACAAACAAAATGTGTGGCGCGTTTTCGGCTTATCTTATCACAAACAATTTGTATTTCTTTTTTTATCGCTCAGTTCAAAAAGCATTTGCGAGTACATAAATGTAATAATAATTTTATTTCATTGCAAAAACGAAAAAAACAAAATATAAATACGAATATGACTGATGATAAATTGTATAAGCTAAAAGGCTATATACGTGACTGTATGAATCGGTGGACTATACATATATGCGTTATAACATAGAAACAAAGGAATTTATTAGAACTTGGCGCGCCAGACAAATCAGCGACAAATTCACAAACCCTATATAAACCAAACAAAGTGAATTCTCCGTTTCTTGGTACATGCAAAAAGAAAGATAGCGAAGAAATACTACAATCTTATATGAGTCTAAGCATTTTTATATGGGCACAACATTTTGCTCTTCAATTATGCCAGTTTCTAAGAAAGTTCTTATCAGCCAGCGACCATATAACAAATGGGTTTTTAAAAAAAAAAATCAGTATCTCGGATATTTTTATACATGACATAAATAATATAATGTTTACACAATGTTTTTGCATTTATTTTATTTAAGGGAATTTTCATAAAATCTTTTGGACTTACCCAATGATGCTTCATGATCTGAAATATCCGATAAACTGCATATAGGCGGTGGTAAATCTTTGCAGCCATTAACTGGCTCCTCTTTGATGAATATGTTTTTGGACTGTGGAAAAAAATGAAATAAAAATTAATTTCGAGAGTAATAAAATATGTATAAAATAATAATATATAATATATATAAAAGTTTCAACATTTCTCAACAAAGAAGCCAAAAGATCAGCGTTGACCTAGTTGGGGTTTCAGAGTTTGAAATCGTCCAAATATGCTCGATTTGGCGAATCAAAATGAGTTAAGATAGAAAAAGATATCAATTGATGGTTCATAAGATATGAAATCATAAAGATTCTTATTGTTTATGCATAAGACGTGAAAAGTATGGTAGAATGCATAATTGAATCTACAAAATGGTAGTGTTTGAGGTCGAAAAAAAAATAATATTCCCCTTGATATGTTACAAATTTCGCAAAACAAATCCTCCTGCTGAAATTAAAAAAAAATACTATACAAATTTATGGGATTATAATATTTTAAAAATTGCATTTTTTTAATAACTATAACATTAGTTTAGTTATTTTTTTAATAGTAAAAATTGTAACATGACAAACTGAAATTAAATTTTTTGTTGAATTTTGCAGTATTTTTGCATATTTTGAAAACCAATTTAAACTATTTTACAATATGTAGTAGTAGTTTTAGGTGCTTTATATGAATAGATGTAATATGAGCACTCAGCATAAATAAATAGTTCGTAAAATAAGTTTATAAATAAACTAATTCAACTGCAAGCGTCATTTGCAATCAAACCAAACTCTTGGATATAATCAGTGATCATTCCAATTCCATGGGCGCTTGATTCGAACTGTGTGTGTTTCTTCACTTCATTTTCATTTTACCAATGATCGATCTCATTCCTTTCTAGTCTGAAATTCTTGTCGTTTGATATTATAACCCAGTAGAATTACTTAATCTATAAAATTATCAAGATTTCGACATTAAGGGAAAGAAGTTCTACATCTACAGCACGAAAATGTACAAATTAGAGAAATACTTGGAATGGAATCCCCTTAGGTCATTAAATACTATAAATATATAATTAAAGAATTTACAAATTATTAAAAAAATGTAATCATGAATAACTGAAACTATAAAAACTAAATTAATAATACTCCCTTGAGAAGGGAAGGATCCCCATTGTAATTAAAAGCAATCTATACCAATAACCTATTGTTTATCTAGACAGTTTAAAAAGATTATAATTATTTAGGGAAAAAAATAAAAATAATATATGTTCCAAATTTTCTGATGAAAATGCTAAGTGTAATTTTTGTTATTAAAATAAGGCAGGCTTTCGTAATAAAAATTTGCATAAATCATTGTTCGAGTGGAACAATTTAAGCAAAATTCTTTTAAATTCAAAAATAATCTTGGAATGGAATGGAAGTGAAATATTGTAAAATAACTTTTGTTGATTAGTGTAACTACCCATTGGAAGTGAGCTTTTGCGCTCTCTTTACCATAGTTTTAGCTTTTAGGTAAACCGAGCTCTAATTTAGAATATATATGTTGACATAATGTGAGATCGTTTTTATTTATGTGCTTAATTGGAGTACATTCAAGCATCATTAGATTTTCACGTAGATATTCGCCGATAAACATCGCAAATAAGTGAGGACAGCGTTCAAACAGCGTTTATCTAATATTAACAATACTGTACAAATTTTTACGAGATATATCTCCAAAAATATTTCAGCGAATCGCACTAATAAGCAACTGCCAAGCCTCTAAGCAGCAATTGCATTAAAAATGCTTTTTTTTCCAAAAGATTTACGATTAAAGTTCAAAATTTCAGCGTAACATCGTCTATTATTATAATTCTCTATAAGACGCATTTATTCAAAAGAAACCCTATCACTACGCCAGCATCTTAAACAATTATTCTAAAAGCACTTGACCAACTTAAAACAACCTATCTTTATCTAAGCAAATCACAGTAAATAAACAATTAAGTAAACTATTTCGTATGGAAATTGATTTCAATGGGTTGTACGTCGACCCAAAGACACATACAATCAGTTGAGTATTTATAAATCAGCCACTTTTACTCAATTAGAGTGAGTAATATGAGTGTTTGTGTGTTCAATCCAATGATATATAAGCCAATAGAGCATACCGATCTGAACGAAACCCCAAACCAGAGCAGCACACAAATACTAGATTGCCCACAATGACAGCCAACCAGCCAGCTAGTTGAGCCTAGGCTCAGTGCCCCAGCATATGGACCCCATCGTAATAATAGTGCGGCGGGGTGTTCTAATAAATTGAATTGTACATTTGACTTTTAGTCTCTGCTGGCATACATATTAAGGCAACAAAAACAATAATAAACACATGCTGACTGCAACAGCATAATAATTGGAGGAGGGTGCGTCCTCTGCTCTGGCTTTGTGGGGAACGACAACTGTGTCGTTTATTAATGATAATGGAGGTCAAAATAGTCAAATGAAATGTTTCATAAATACATATCATAATCAATTGAATAAAAAAGCGCAACACCAAACAATAAATTCAATTTGGTTTTCAAATTGGATTTTGATACTATAAAATAAAAAATTAAAAGAAACGCTGCATACGAAACATGTCAACTTGAAGAACTGGAAACTTAATAGCTTCAGCTCTGTCTACATACAGAGTATACTTTGTATTGAACTCTTTTCGGTTAAGACTTTCAGATTAAATTACTTGGCTGCATTTTCCAAGCGAGTGCGCATGCGCACAGGTTCAATGGCGTTCCGCAGGCTGTTGGCCTTTTTCCCTTGACCGGATGAAAGTGGTTAGATCCAACGGATATGTTTACCGCAACTGGTATTGTATGTATGCCAAATACCTATATACCAAATTACATACTTCCAAAAAAAAAAGTGCAAAAAATGTACAAAAGTGAAGAAAGACATGAGGATCCATCCATACATCAGCTCAAAGAGTCTGACAGGCATTTGGTTGACAGCAGATCCGCCGAAGCCTTACAAAATATTCATTGTCCTTCGTCAAGTTAACCAAAAACAGGCTTGTTGCAAATGCATTGCATAGTTTGATTACCTATAGATATTGCCACCAGTTTATGCCAAAAGTCTATTGTATCGTAAACTATGTGGGGCACGCTTATGAATCTTAAGTAGTAACAGCATAGGAGTTACACTGAGAGAAATAATTATGGCTTAACTGCATTGAGTTTAATAGTCTAGAGATAAAGATGGCCTGATCTTTAGAATAAAGTAAAATGAAATTGTAAAGCAATTTGTGCTGTTGATGACAGCCAATTCTGGATCATGTCATCGCTGGGATCTATTTGCAAAATGTGAGCGATTTGTATGGATCTGATTTACACCGGCGAAAGCCTCCAGACCCAGAATATCTTCCAATATGGAAGATCTTTAAAATGCTAAGCTCATATAATATGATGGTAAGGTTATCTGACTTATTCTTCTGCTATTAGATTGTTTCCCGTTTTGAAAGCAATTAAACAGATTTCTTTTTTGCAGATTTTATTACAAACTTGGCGACTTCGGTCCCTACTGCATCTCTAGCTTCACGCGCACGATTTGCTTAGTTCTCTCCGATTTTTTTTGGACGCAAAGTAATTTATTTCTATAATAGAGATAAAACTAAACTTTTGACTATTTTTGCTTAAAAAAATGCATTTATTTTTCTCAGTGTACAATTTAATACTTCGACAATTGCTTTGAAAATAAATTTGTATATAAAAGCACACCGGAGAGACTTTGTAACTGGAAATATCTATTTTGTTGCATAGCTATAAACACCACGCCTACTTTTACCGCCTTAAATGGCTATTAAATTTATATATATATATATACAATATACAAATATATAGTTTTCATCACTTTATAAAGCAGTTAAAAAAAAAATACACAAATAAAACTTGATTGACTATTGTTTGAGGCGGCTAATTTTGGACTTGGATTACGTGCAATGCATGCAAAATTCAAGACCTCAACCGACTCAGGCCTTAACTGGCCAAAATGCAAAATATGAATATAAAACTAAACAAAATAAGAGAATGTATCTATAAGTGCGGCTAAACGAGGGAGGAACGTAAAGTACTGCAAGTTTAAAGGATTCTTCAACTTAGAAGAACACTTTAGAATGAGCTCAAAGTATTTTCAAAAATTTTTGATAATTAAATAATCACAATGAAGAGTAGTAAGCTCTTTCACCATAAAGTTTAGGATTTCACAAGAAACTTATGAAATTGCCAAATGATAGGTCACTTAAGGGTATTCTGAAACTTCGTCAATTTGTGGTGAAATTTTCGTTATACATGTATCGGTAACTTATCATACGTATAATAAATTAGAACTTCTATAAATTTTATTTTTTATTTATTTTAGCTGGCTTCTGGCTTTTAAACTCAAATATTCAATTCTAGTTAGGAAATAAGACGACGAATTCAGCCCAATATTTAAAAATTAAATGATATCGGGCTTTTTATCAATCCAAATAAAGCTTTTCTATATTTTTCTGAGCCAAACTCTATATAAATTGTTTTATAAATCAATTATGCTTTTTCGGAAATGAGGGTATTTTAAAATATTATATTTAAAAAAGAATCAACATACATGGAAGAAACAGAGAATAGACTAAAATTGGCCAGTGAAGCTCATAGCGGCTGATCAAGAAGACTTGGAATTGAATTAGTGAAAGATTGAAAGGATGGTGCAATCGAACGGACTGAATACAGAATACAGAAATTCTGAAATGCTCTGGTTATGTTTTACGTAAGAGAAGTTGAATCATTGATTGGCCACCTGAAGGCAGCATCTGCAACAGATAAGGATTCGGGTCGCTGTAGACACGCAAAGGCTCACACTCCAAACGTTTTCATTGAGCCTGGGTTCAAGTTAAATGCTGATTTTAACTGGAAAGTATACTGGAAACTCTATGGGGACAGACCATAGACGTTTCAACAGGACTCAACAGCGTCTCGTTAAGCTCGCATAAACTAAGAATCGCTGAGAAACAACATTTCGAACTTCATAATGTTCACACTATTTGTTTTGAATTCATCGAACGCGAATCCAATGCATTATTATCTATGGGTTATTTTGAAGAGCAAAATCTAAACTATCGACTATCACGTTCGAGCTGCGATTCTTTGCTGCACCATCTCAAGTCCATACTTCAGGCAAGAGGTAGTCTGATCGAGCAAAAACGAATTGTGTCTGAATATTGTAATATTTTTAAATATTTTGTATTTAAAATTGAGTAAAAGTTATTTTTTCGAACTAAATTTATAGCTTACACTTTGCATCCTGTAAGGTTGAGCAGTCGTAGCAGTAGTGTAATTTCTTGATGCTAGATTTCTTTTTTAATACAAAATTGTATTACAAGGAATACCTATATGTCATATTCATCGAAAGACAATAAGAAAAATACTTTATTCCAAACGACTGCCTACTCCACACATCTTGCTAGATTTTCAATTGCATCTTAGAGTATCTGACGTCTTTAGGTCAACTACTTATCCGACTACCCACACACACACACACACTTAACCTTCTTCTGTAAGAGGGGGACATACTAGTTATGCAACTAGTGCTCAAACATACCAGACAGATTACATGTTGCACTTACCTCAACTAAACTGGATAGAAATGTAACTTTGCGATTCTTTTTGAGTCTCATGTTGCTGCCGCTGTTGTTGTTGTTGTTCAATATAGAAGCAGTGGCAATGGCGTTAGTATTGCTTAAATTATGGCACCCACTGTGACTACTATTATTATGATTGCTGTTGTTGTTGTTGGTGGTGGTGGTGTTTGTGTTGTTGGCTTTGAATAGATGGCCCGTATTACTCGTAAAATTGAATAACTCGTTGAGTTGCACGGCTTTATCAAGGAATGAGGCCGCAACAACGGCACTTGTTGAATGGGTTGTTGCCGTTGTTGTTGCAATTGCAGCTGCAGCTGGCAGCGCTGGGGGCAGCATAAATTTTGTTGTTGTCAAATCTGTTTTACAAATGGCCAGTTCCATATTGTGTAGGCATCTGCAAAGGCAAACCAAAAAAAAAACGAAAAAAAGCAAACAAATTAATATACTATATATATGTATGCCAACTAAAAGTGTTACGTATTATATTAGCCCTGTTTGCGCTTATTGGCTGATTACCACATAATTATAGTGTGCCCCGTTGAGCTCATTTGCACCTTTTTAGCTCAATATTCACACCTTTCTGCTCAATTTGAGACGCAGCAGGTGAGAAGTTCCGCCAGACAGCGTACTGCTTTTGTTGGTTTAAGAAATTATGACACTTTTCTCGGTGTGTAGAGTGAGTATTTGTTGTAGTGCTTCATTGTTTGTTGGCTTGTTCTGCACTAGACTGTAATAACAATCGGTAGATTTCAAAAGCCTTTTTTTTTTGTTTTGGCTGCCACGCGGCGGCCATAGAACATCAAAAGTTCCGCGGCGACATAATCCACAACAAAGATACCGCCTTGGCATATAAACGACTATAAAGATTTGTTTATACAGCATCCATCAAGGGATTGGTTTTTTTGTTTTTTGGGATTCTCTCTAAATGTGCTTGTTGTAATGGCAACTCTTTTTAGAGTTCTTAAATATTTGCTCTGACTTTTGAGGCCGGGCTAAGTTGGAAGCGTGATTTTGAGTTCATATAAAATATATGCTCGGCTAATTGACAAAGTTGCTTTGATCTATGAATAGCACTGCATAAAAAATGAAAAACGAAATCGTTTGTAAGTACTTCCCAAATTAACTACAACTTTTGATAGAGTTGTTCGCTGTGTATCAGCGGATGTCACAAAAACTAAGAGTTTCTCGATAAAGTTGGTGGGCCCGCACACACAATATTTTTAAGCTAGCTACCAGCTAATATACGACTATGTAAAATATTTATTGTACAAATGCGAGCATAAGCTTTTGAGATAAACCTATGTACATGTAGAACTCACATAAAGCAAGTAAATCGTTCGGGGTTATTACGCATTATTCATAATATTTACATTTTTTGTATATTATATACTTGTAGAAGTTTCTTTTCGAGCGATAAAACTCAGCGGGTTGAGACAATAAGAAAAAATGGCGCTGATTTTGCCGGCATTCCATAATTTGTTTGGCTCTGTTCAGTTAAGTGGCTTTATGAGGTGCTATAAGATGTTGTAAAAATGCTCTATTAGAATAAATTTGTGTACTTAAATATTTTACAAGCCTCTAATATCTGGCTCATGGCTATGTGAGACTAGTCATGGGACTAGTGCGGAATTGAACTAGTTAGTGTTTGGAATTTCTTATCAACAAAATAATATAGAATATGTTGCAGTTTAAGTTGTATTTATTTAGAAATATCTTAAAAAAATTACATTCAAAGCTCAAATTTCTATTTAATCTGCTAATGTTATACAGTTTTAAACATTGCTCGAATGAATTATCCGAGCGAAAAACTTTAAAAATAAATATGTTATATTATATTAATATATTTGCATATTAATAAAAAGCGGAGCAAGAAGATATCTCTCTTAATAGCTGTTCGAGGGCAGGGACAGTTTCATAATATAGCGCTATACCAAATAATGCAGATTTATTTAGGCAAATAAAGTCTGGAAATGCCGCTGACGGATGTTATTGCGCTTGGAATATTCGAGAGAAAATTTCTTCCAAAATCTTTGGTCTCTATCGAATTGGAGACGATAAATTTCTATTCAAAATAAAAAATTAAAGAGTAACTGCGCCTTTAAAAAAATTAGTTTTGCAAAATAAATAAAAAAATTAGATTTAAAATAAACAATTTAGTTTTTGTAAAAATAGTTTCATTATTCTAATCCCTAAAATCATTGTCGCTGTTTATTTAAAGTCAAAGTGTCTGTCTTGTTTAATAATTTTTTTATTTTAAAATATTTTAATTTCAATTATACTTTAATTAACATATTCAGAAACAATTTCAGAGGTTTTCCAATGTTTTAATTAATTAAGCTTATTTGAAATACTACAATTTTTATTTATTATTTTAAATATTAAGATTCAAATTTATTAATTTAAGAATTTGTTTGCTTTTGCGTTATATCATATATCTAATTTCTTTATATTATTATAATGCTTATTATAATGATTGATGCTCCTACTGATTTTTTGCAAATTGAAAACAAATTCGCATTGAATTTCTTATTTAAAAAAACACATATTGCAACCAAGAATCGAAATAAAAATTCTTGCCAAACTATTCAGTAATCTTACAATTACTTTACTTTTATTTCTACTTTGTTGAATGTTGTGCATTTATAAATAATTCGTGCTCATACGGCAAGTGACAACGATTCGAATAACCGACTATATGCAAATCGCATGTATAACCCCTAACATTTTCGATTATATATTATATATCACTGCTGGGGGCTACCTCTTGATTCCGATTTTTTTTTCTTTTTTTTTTATTTATCCATTTAAAAGTTGATTAACTTAAATTCATTTTTAGTGCACTCAATCACACATAATGCATGCATTGCACACATTAAATAAATAAATATAAATTATTATATGGTATATGTGCCTTTTGACTATATTATAGGCGTATACACTTTCCAATACCCAAGCAAATTTTAGGCGTTTTATAAGATGCTCGAGTTGCCAGCTGCCAGCAAAATCAGCAAATCAAATCAAAATGTATTTCGCAAGCGTATATAAATTTATGCAACGTCTTTCGGTTAGATCCATACAGATACAGATTTTAGCTACTGTTTCTGAGTCCCCACAAATACCCACGTATTTCTATAGATAGTATGGTAGGTATATAGGTATGCTATATGTCTCTGTATGCACAATATATATAAATGCAGATGAGCGATAACGTGCGTAGATAACTGTTTGGTATACGGCAAAAGATACTTTGTGACAGACGCCGTGACGACCGTTTATTTACATAGACAGACAGACCTGCATATAATTAATGTGGCACAAGATGATGTAGACATATGGAACTCCGTGTATCCATTAGTTCTTTATAAGAACAATAGTTGTAAGAAGTTTATATGTAAGTAAGTAAGCTCATCTGAGTGAGCAACAATGTAGGAATTGAAAACTCTACTAAAACGATATTATTTGCCTGAATTTTTATTTAATTCTAAATGAATACAACTTAGAAATGAACTTAAGTCTCTGGAGGATCAATAACACTTACATAAAAAATTAATGTATTTCCCTTAGCGTGGTGTTTGCTTAGAAAGCGTAGTATATAGATATCTTTTTTTTAATAACTGTTCGAAAAGAAGAGGCCCATACAACTTGTAGAATCCGTAAAAGCGGTGTCTTCAATTAACAAAGATTATCCTAGATTAATAGCGTCTATTTATGCTGCAGGGTGGAATCGCACCATTAATCTTCGGGTTTATAGGTGAGTACGCTACCCACAGCCAAAATTTAAACCTCAACGCGCTGGATAGTTAAGAACTTAAACATCATATCATCCGCATAAGTTGCTTTGAAAATGTCTATATTTTTTAAAATACCGGCATTTGAGGAAAGTTTTGATTTTCTCCTTTAAATAGAAAGAAAAGTGCAGATGCAAGCCATCAAATGCTTGTGAAAGCTTATCTATATTGCAGACAAAGAGCGTCTACGGCAAACCAAAAAGTTTGAAGATAAGAAACTAATCAAGATGCGTGTCAAATGCAAATAGAACTTAAAGTGTTTTTGGGAATGACAGCATTTCTGCTAGATATCACGATAGGCGATTTTTTAATTTTAAACTAATACTCGAAGGCATGATAGAAAGGTATTTCTTTCTGCGAATAGTTTTGCATTTGCTAGGAATAGCCAGTCGTAGTCTACAATAAGCATTATCTATGCATTGTGTTAAAACGGATAGAGACGGTCCTAAAGCCAGAAAATCTTCCAACAAGAAAAAACCTTAAGAAAAACCAAAAAATTGGTTTAACGCTACCAGAGAGGCCATTTAAGTAGGCAAAAAATAGCAGATAGATAAGAATAGAAAGGAATAGCAATAGCACAATAAACGTGCCGTCAAATTTGTACTCCCAAAAAATCTTTTATATAAAACAGTAGCACTACGAAATTATTTTCCTCATAACTTCTTAAATGAAAATTAAAGAAATTTTATTATAAAAATTAAAAATTTTTTTGTATCTAAGCGAGTTTTCTTTTGAAAATAGCTATTGAAATTATTTAAAAATTCAAACATGCGAAATTGTACTATCGAAAATCTGTAGACCCATAACTTATTTACCTATATATTTGTAATCCAAATGCATTTACTGCTAAAATGTAGTTTATATATAAATAATCTCATACAGCTCACTGGGATGTTTTTTTTTTTTTCAAATAAATGGCATTCTTAAGATCCATAAACCATGAAACAACTCGAGCAATTTCCATATAAATGCTGTTTTCAAACTAATAATAATAAACACAACATATGTTTGTACGTTCCAAAGACCATAGAGAGCAGGTCACTTTGCACTTTGCTTTGTTCCCTTACTGACACTATGGTACACTTTATGCTTCTGGTTCGTTGCCCCATGCACAGTATACGATTTTTTGCTTGCCACAAAAATAGCCCTAAAAAAATATATATCAACCTGCTGCAGACAAGCCGAGTTCGATCCCACACACAAACACAGACACGAAACACATGTGATCGGTTCAAGATCCCTGCGGGAACGAAGGAAAAAATAAACCGAAAAGAGCAGCAACTGCAACGAAAATGTGTGTATACCGTTACTTGCTGCACCCCTATTTGTTGCATGTGTCTGGAATGAGAGGCAAAAACGACAAAAAGACGACGAAAAAAAAGGCAAAGGAGTGTGCAACATATCGAAATATCATATTCATCTTCAATCTGTTCCTCAAGCAGCTGCTGTCCGTTGTCCAACACACACACACACACACACTACTTATCTTTCTTTTCTTTTATCTGATCCTTAGGCTACCAGCAATCCTTCGATTTATATACTATATGACTTTTTATGCTCGCTCATTTCTAAGGAAAGCAAACATATGCTTGCAAGATACCAAGATCATATACAAGCCCCCGTTGACTTGCTGCCCTGCGTCTACAATGTTTATCTATCATATGGTTTTCGAGATAAGGTCATGTTTTTTGGGTAAGCGTGCGTGAAGTTACCACAATAGTTAATTTACTGCTTTCCATTGATTACAAATGAACTCGAGCCATATATATGTATATATAAGTAGTACCTGTAAATCGTGAGCACTTGAAACGACCTTCAGATAGCGAAACCTTAAAAACAAACTTTCAGGTGTTTCATGCTTCCTAAACTTCATACATGAACTATTCTACTTGATGTAATCTTGCTATATGGGCGCCCCTTTTTTGGGTACTCTTAAGATATGCAACCCGAAATAGTCATATTTCAAGCACTTCATTTGGGTAGCCAATGGTTTGCCATTTGATATGGGGGTCTCGAGACATCTTGTAGTGCTCGAATTTGGCAATCTGATCAGTGGAAAAAACCCCTAGCATTTTCAATAATATGCACTCAACTTATGAATGAATTAACTACAAGCTTATTTTAATGTTCTTAAGTGCTTAGTATTAAAAAACAGGGTGTGACTACTGGTATATCTAATCAAGTGCGAAAAATTGGAGGCCTAACCTATATTAGTTATATTGCTGTATTTAAATAACACTTGAAAATAAATCAAATTTGCTTATTATTAAGTTGCTATACAATTTATTGATTTGCGATCAATTCTTCAAATACTTCGGAACTATTATAACCAAAACATATCAAGGTTTTGAAATAAAAAGCTTTTGATAAAGTGATACTTTTTGATTCAAAAAATTACTTAAATAATGCAGGTTAAACACGATTTTAAGACTTTTTAATTTTTCTGAGAGCAGGTGACTACCACAAGAGCTTCCCAGAAAGAGTTCAGAAATCTACTACATGGCCTGTATGCTTCGATCGCGGCAAAACTCTCGTAATATTGTGATTTTTTGCATAAAACGCACTTGGAATAGTTTTTGGCATTTAAATATAAATTAAATAAATATTCAACGTAGTGGTAACAAAAAAAGGCACAAGGATTTCGATCAAAAGCCTCTAAACGAAGTTATTTATTTTTAAATTTTCAGTATCAAATGTAACGGGATTGGAATGCCAACAAAAAACAAGAGTTTGGAAGGTTCATATTTTTTGAAAAACTCGTGTTGGCTGTTCTTCGCCAAAACAAAAGAAGAATCTGAGAGAGCACACGCCAACAGAAACTAGTATCGGAATGCCTATTAAAATCACAGTTTCCGAAAGATTTTAAAATAGTGTTTGGAAGAAGAGTTTTGTTTTTGAATAATTGGCGATCAGCTTGTTGAAGAACAGCAAGAACAAAATAAGAATTTCGAAGAGCACAATACCAATCGTCAGCATAGGCATAAAATTACTATTACACAATAGATAATTTGAGATTTTATGGTTAAAATGGCTATTTCGATTTTAACCGCTAGAGAAGTTAGAGTCAAGTAAATACAACTTTTTTAATTCCAAAAATGGGTGTTCTTTAAATGGTAACAAAACAAAAAAAATGGTTCTTTTTTATTTTGCAAAAGCAAAATTTGTCGGAAACAAAAAGTTTTAATCTGAGCATAATTTTCGTTAGATTCATTATTTTATATTTTCTTTTACTTATTTCTATCAAAAGCAATTCTAAGGAATTCGTAGTTTCTAAGCTAGCCTCTCAGGAATCTTTGTTACTATAAGGTCGAAAAATCTTATACAGAAACGCTATTTATGTCGAAATAATATAAACGCTGCATATTGTTTAAGCCTCAAATTTATTTTTTAATTTATGATTAGTTTTACTCCCCAAACGGAACTTGGACCTATTATACTTTAGAAGTGACTCAAAAAGCTATTGCACCGTATATGAACTCAAATCATGAGAAGTTAAACGTCGGCTTTCAAAGTCCACTTTTTTATAAAAATCGCAGGTAATATATATATTTTATTTTCGGTGATATTCACATTAAAGTACGCAAGTCCGTAAAAAGGGAATATATTCATAATATTTTTGATGTCATAAATAATATACGATTCTGGAGGAAATAGATAGGAAATAATGTAAGAAATTAAAAAACAAAAAAAAAACGAAATTCAATAATTGCAAAATTGAATTCAATGCATTCAATAATTGCAGAATAGAATTCGTAAACTATTTGTAATACAATCTGGCACAGCTTTTTGTAGTACAAAAGTATCGCAGACAAAGCTTAATAGCGGGTTATCCGATTTGTAATAATCAAAGGGATTGATATATAATAATATAGTCAACCAACTAAAATACTTCAATAATTCAATTTTGATTAGCAAAAGTTGCAAATCAAATGAACTACCACAAATTTGGTGAAAAAAAAGGTATTTTTGATATATGGGAAATATATATAGAAAAACCTAACGATCAAAGTTTGATAAAAATAATTGTTTTATAAAACAGCGTCAATAGATTTTCATCGAATTCGACGAATTGATTTAAAATGCTAAAATACTCTTATAAACCAAGCATAGTGCAAAATTCAATTTTTTTAAGGGAATTGCATCCTGGGAACTATTGTATATTATTTACTGATCAAAATGGATATTCGATTTTGGCAGTCTAGTACTTTGAAACACTTAAAATCTTTAGAGTAACGAAATTGGAAATGTGCAATTTTATATAGTCAATCGATTTTGTTCAAACTTGTTGCAGTACATGGAAAAGCCTACTACTACTAACAGCAGCGAATTTGATAATGATATATTGAAAACAAATAATAAATTTTGCGGATAAAACGATTCTTTGTGCGATATACCCAACCGATTTTTATGAAATTCGTCGAGAAGGTAAAAATACTTTTTGTAAAGAGAATTCAGCATAGATAACTTAAAATGCAAACGAAATAGAAAGAGTTGAGTTTATCTAATATTATGAACCTTTTTAATCAAGTTCGACAAGATCAAAAACTTTTGAGTTCTAATAATCGAATTATTTATGCAAATTGTTTTGATTTTTTGGAATGATAGATAAAGCAGCTATGGGTGCTTTTATGTACCGATATGACAAAAAATATGATATACATGCATCCTCGCGGATAATGTTTTTTTTTTTCGAAAAGTAGCTTGCGCTAGGTATTACCTTTTTTAGGATCTAAATGTTCCTACAGAGGTATAGGTGGTCAGATGTAGAAATTTTGAACAAGTTTGGCATAATGTAAGGAAACACCAGAACACCGATGTTTGATCATTAATAGATATATATAAATTTGTATCATTGTAATAAATATTGCTTATAAAGTTTGTATTTTATTTAATTGAAAAAAATGAAATATTTCTGTTAATAAACAAACGAACCAAAATTTTGAATTTTTTGAGTTGGTGCAAAACACATCTATCATTAATCCCCGATATGAAATGAGCAAAATAAACCTTCATACGGTAGGACAACTTGTTTTTTGCGGAAAAGTTGTTAGTCTGGCTGTGGCCAACTCTAAGCGTTTTTACAGATGAACCTTGGTAGGTATATTAAATTCTCTAGTCTAGCTGATCATACTTTTGGTAAGTCTGAGGCATCTCCGATTTTCACGTGTTATGTCACTATTAATGATATAATTATTTTTTTACAAAAAATCCCTCACGCGGTACTGGAATGGCATCCTCAAGGCTTCAGAAACGCAGGAGAGTAGTGGCAGAAACTTATAAATCAATGAGCAAAACTCCTTAAAATAGCAAGAAATAGGGACAATTATAAGAGGTTTACCAAAGTATTTGGTGTTTAGGCAGTGTATGTATGTTACAAAAGTATTCAAAAACTTGAAATACGCCTTGGCACAGTTTATAGAAAACAAAAGCGATTTAAGATTTGCACGAATTCAAACTCTCGTCTTACTCTATGTTTTGGCTGTATTATTCTTATAAAAGTCCGAATCGAAAAAAAACTTGTGCGATACTAAACTTAAGTATAATTGTTCTAATAAAAGTTAAACTTTTAATTATTTTGTAGTAGCTGCTGATACAGCTATAAAAAGAAAGCGATTAAATTAAAATTAAGAACTTTCTTTAATGAGCTGGCTGGCATAAATTTCAGGTTAGGACAAAGAGTGAACGCTATAAAACTTAAACTTCAAGATCGTTTTCAATCAATGCGCTCCATGCACTAAAACAAAAGTAGTGTCTTCCCAAGACAGTGGCAGGCAATTGAAAAACTTTTGATAGCTGACCAAAACCCTCCAAACGAGCAGAATTGACCACAAAAAGAATTCAGTACAATAAAAGATGTGCTCCCGAAAGGTAAAACGCAATCAAATCATTGAGGTTTTGCTTGCAACAACAGGAAACAAAAGCAACAGTTGTAATTTTATTTTTTTTTTTAAATAAAAAAGAAAAGGGTTCAAACGTAACAGCAATACAATCCTGAGCCTAGCAATAACAAGCTGGCCAAAACCAGTTTGATATTGTGGCGTTCATTCACAAAAAAAAAAGAACCGGCACGACAGTAGAAAATAAAGGTTTATTATAATGATAGCTGGTAGCTGTAGGCTGGCGGGCTAGAGCGCAAGAATCTTTAACTAGTACTACTGTTTTTCAACACTTTACTTACCGAAAGGCAATAAAATAGCGCCGTCGCCGCCGCCGCTGCCACCGCCGTACTCTTGCAAGCTATGAACGCCCCGAAAGTAAGAAATGCGCTGCGTTGTTGTTGCTGGTATTTGTGGGTTTTGGATTTTGGGTTTTTTTCTGGTTTATTATTAGGGTATCCAAATTAATTACAGCTTCAAATTAGGCGCATAATCTTGATCGTAGGGAAGGCAGGGGGACGGCAACCAACTGCAGACAGGTTTTGTTTTTTGAGAGAAATTAAAGCAAACGCAGCAGTGCGTGCCGCATAGGGTGATTTTTTTCGCTCAGTGTAGCGCTGCAGCGGCAGGTTGATTATGGCTTGGTGAAGAGCGCAGATTACGTGCCTGAAACAAAGGACGCTGGCACGCAAGGAGCTGGCCCAAACGAGCGAGAGAGAGACAGAGAGACAGTGTCGACAGAGAGCGCGTGAACGATTAAAATTTGAGTTCCTTTTGCCTGCTGCTGTGTTGTTGTTTGTCTTTTGGTTGGGCCTTTCGTAATACGAAACGCAGGCGCAGCGCAGAACGGATCGTATCGGATCGGATCGGATCATACACGCACACCACACACACACACACACGCAGGCCGTTAATAACACGCACACACACACGCACGTAACCGATTTGTGGTTTTGCAGAAAGATTTTGAAAATCTTTTATTTTGTTGTTGTTGTTGTTGGTTTGCGCTGCTCTTAGCCTTTTTTTGGTTTACTTGCTGTTGTTGTTGCACTAAATAGAATTTTTTTTCCAATTTCTTGCACAGCTTTTCATACACTCACTCACACACACATACACACACGTTTCTTGCTATTTTTTAACGCCGACAACGCGCGCTCGCGATCAATATTTGAACACTTTTTGCTAATTACTAATTTGCCAGTTGTTGTTATTGTTTTGATTTGTTTAAAATAAATTTTTGTTGTTGTTGTGTTTTTAGGCAAGGCACAAGAAAATAACAAAACAAGCAGCGTCCGTTAAGTGCGCGCAGTGCGTCCAAACGTAAAGAGAGACGTTAAGCAACAGAAACAGCAGCAGCAGCAGCGGCAGCAATACGTCGGCAACGGCGACGCCAACGCGCGCGCAAGTGCCTGTGTCTGTGTGAGCAGGCGCAGCCAAAGAGAGCGCCTGCGAGAGAGTGCGCGCGCACAAAGTGCTTGGCGCAGCGCCGCGCGCTCGGTTCTAGCTGATAACGTCAAAAAAAAAGCGAGAGTGTTTGCGTGTGCAAAACTCTTTGCATGCAAATGTTGCTTTTTGTTTAAAGTAATTTTTAGCACATTTTTTTTTTTTAATTTATTTAAATTATTTAACAAGTTTTCTTAATATTTACACGTAAGGCGCGTGCAGCGGCAGCATTGTGTTTCAACGCACTGATTGCTGACGCGCTGTAAGAGCGTGGGAGCAATTTTCCACACAAGATGAGAGGAGGCATAGCGGTACATACACACACGCACACTGAGCGCAAAGAAAAATCAAAAATAAGCAAAATAAGAGCAAAAAATAAAAAAACTTTGCGTGGTCAGAATTGTACAAGTGTGCGTGCTGCCACAGCATTTTTAGCCAGAGCAGCGCACAGTGTCCCAGTATGCAAGGTTTGCGCAGCAAGAGATTGCGCTTAAGTGCGCTGCGCAGGGTATAATTATTAAAGGTAACGACAGTAGCTTGCGTATATATATATAGAGAAAAAGGAAGTAAAGAATCTCGAATGTTATGTATATAAGATACATATATTCTAGAAAAGTGGGCATAAGCACACCCTCGTTCATACATTAGATTGAAAGTCAAAAAATACAATTTATTTGCAGTGCGAAAACAGTTTCTTGATAAACTGAATACAGAAACTAGTTTCAAAAATGTTTTGTTTACTTGAAATATTCTGTTAAATAAATTGAAAAGAGCTACTAAGTATTCTTTCTTTTTATTTTAAGCTTTTTCTATAATAATTCTTCAATTGTGCAAAAGATTGAAATAAATGAAATCTTCCGTTTTTTACAGTTAGTAGAATAACTCATTTTTGCCTTAAATAAGTTAAAAATGCCATTATTCTAAACATTCCACCACGAGAGTAAATCTGATCGCAATACTAAATCGTGTGACGTCATGCGCTGCGAGAGCGCCAGAAAGTTGCACACTTGTTTGCGCAACTGCATACCACTGTGCCTATGAAATCTCGCCGACGCTCTCTCTTTTGCGCTCTTTCCTTTTTTTGCGCGCAACAAGCAAACCCACACAGCAAACAGGTTTAGGCCTGGCAATGCTTTTCGCATAAATTACTCGCACAGCATTGCCAGCTGCAGTCAGTGGAATAGGGCAATAAGATCGAAGCCGCTCTTCGTTCCCTATGCGACAACCAAGGGCAGCCTTGCATAACGAACACGTGCAGTGTATATGCTTCGTTGCCTCTGGAAAGAGATTGAAGATTGTCAGCATTAGCGGCTTGACGGGGGTAAGTGCAGGCAGGCAGGCAGCGCGACAAGTGCCAGGACGCAAGGGCAATACCGGCTTGAATATATGGCATTGTGCGCTTAAGAGAGTGAGAGAGAGAAACAGAGAGCCTTAAATTAAGAGCGCATGCGCGCAGCAATGTGCGCGTCTGCGCCGACGTTAACAGTGCCGCCAACGCCGACTGCATTTTTACTACGTTGTGTAGGTGAGCCGGATTTTTATGAATGAATTTATTAGTGTGCGTGCCCGTTCAACTTGAATCGAAGCAATTTTATGAGTTTTTCAGACAAAATAAGCGAATTATTTAATTATATTTAATGGAGAATGGTGGAAACGACAAAATGCAATGAATGGAGTTGTATTGTTTGCAACATTTCGTCAAAAATTAGGCGAATTATGTAGAGACGATTCGATGCAATTGTTCGAAGAAACTTCTAGTTGGTCTTTGAGTGCAATGGAAACAGTTAGAGACGCTAGAGTGAGGGTAACAGGTGTGTGACACGAGGTGTGTGGAATGTAGTCAAAAGGGGGGGACAGTAATATTTGGGGAACTTCAGTAATGAAGGTCGAAATTGTATGAGTTCTTTGTATGAGTAAGAAATGCAGTCAGCAAGAGTGCAAATGAGCGCGAGAGCAACATAAAAGTAAATGCATGTGAGCGAATTGCATGTGCTTGTGCTGAATAAGCGGATTATCAGTTAAATCTTTTAAATTGATTTCAATTATTTGCAATTCAATTAAAACAAGAATAAAATTTTAAAATATTTAAATTAGCTACAAAAAAACGAAATTGTTTTTAAAAATCTTTAGTACAATTTTATATAAAATTATAATATGTAATTAAGTAATACTTAAAAATACTAAAATTAGCAATAAAAAATCAAATCGTTTTTAAAAAATTTTTCAACATAATTTAATTAAAAAAAATGAAACTGTTTTGAAAAATTGTTACAGCAGCTTAATTTTTTTTTTAAATTTTAAAATTAAAAAATTTTTGCAATAAAAAATCAAATCGTTTATAATAATTTTTTTCAAAATACTTTAATTAAAAAAAAATGAAATTGTTTTGAAAAATGGTTACAGCAGTTTAGTTTTTTTTTAAGTTTAATAAATAAAAACAAAAAATTAAAAAATATACTTCAAAATACTTTAATTAAAAATAAAATTAAATCGTTTTGAAAAATCGTCAAAATAATTTCGTTTTTTTTTAAGTTTAATAAAAAAACCAATAATATTAATATAAAAGATTCTTCAAAATACTTTAATTAAAAAAAATTAAATATTTTTGAAAAATCGTTAGAACAATTTAGTTTTTTTAAGTTTAATTAATAAAAACAAATAAATAAAAAAATATTCTTCAAAAAGCTTTAATTAAAAATAAAAAATTAAATCGTTTTGAACAATCATTGGCACAATTTAGTTTTTTTAAGTTTAATAAATAAAAATAAAAAATAAAGTATTCTAAGATATTAAAATTACAAATAAATAATTAAATTGTTCACAAATCGTTGACAAAACTGTTCAAAATACTCTAATTAAAAATAAAAAATTAAATTGTTTTGAAAAATGTCACTTATTATTATAAAAATTTTAAAAATTATTAAAAAAAAGCATAAAAAATTGGTAAACTAAAAAATAATAAAAAGTATTGAAATTCATTTTTAATAAATAATAATTATTTGTTAGAATATAAAGCGAAGTGAAAAAAAATAAAATTGTTGGAAAAATCGGTAATTTCAAACGAAATTTAAATGCATGTCGGATACATTCTCGTTATCGATTCTGTGAGAAAAATGCAGGCTCGATCTTTACTTTTCAGTTCTGGAATATATGTGACTTATTTTAAATTTATTTTGCTTTCAAATAAAAGCTTTTATAAATGGATCACTAAAATCTCATATTTCTTCACTTCTGGAATTTCGTACTTCAATATTAAATGCAAAAAAATTTAATTTTTTAAGAAGAAAATAACAAAATATTAACTTAAATATGTTTAGAGCAATTTTGCAGTTAATTGAAGCAAAATATTAATTAGCATTAAGTTGTTGTAGAGCTGAGGCTGATTTCTGAAGTAATTTTCTGTGTGGAGAACAGTGACTGCAGGCACACTTTTCCAAGAGTATGAATAGGATGATTTATTCACCTTTTCACAATAAACCAATACAGTTCTCAGTTTCAGGATTTCATCTAGAGCTTAAGTATTGGATGGTTTTTGTAGACTGTCTTCGCAGTCACATCAATCTGCGTCTAAATTTTTATACTTTAATTTAAAATTAAAAGTTCAAGCTACGAATAATAATTTTATTTTAAAAGTCCTCAGTTTCTATGATGTAAATTGCTTCGGGGATTATGCTTGGCCTGCAAATATTGTATAAAATCTCGCTATTTTTAGACTTTTAATATTCAGACATGTTTGAAAATTCCAATTCGACACAAAACTTCGAAGTCGGAGTTCAACGTTCTTTTGCGATTTCGAGAGTTTTTGCGGAAACGGAATTCAACACAAGTAATAAGTATTATAAATCATATTTTAAAAAATGTCACCACTTAATCTAAATATTTAATATAATTTATTCTCTGCTGGAAATCTAATTTCGGGTAAATCAGCAGTTAATCGGAAAAATTATTTTAAGTGAAATGTAATTGAAAAAATTGCATAAATTGCTTAAATGTTTGTAAATTCTTTTTAGTTTTAATAGCAATGTTTGCTTTCATTTCTAATTGTAACAATTAACTTAATATTTAATATAAAATAAAAATGAAATTGACTTACCAATTAATTTCGAATTACAAACCACAACGAACTTTACCCTGTCAGCATTCACAATAGTTATGCGGCAGCAAACAGCTGTTGGCAGCATAAAGCGCAACCAACTTCACGCTGCGCATATGCACGAAAACTATCGTTTGCAACATCGATATGTGTTATCGCAAGCAACCATCGAGAGCTAAAAGGCGCCAAAATCCACAAACTGCACACATTTGTTTACATATTTTTTGTGTTTTGTGAAATAGAAATGTTTTAAAATGGAACAAGCTGGCAAAGCAAAAGTGCTGCAAAACACAGGCAAATTTGTTAGTGAGACGCGTGCAGAGGGGTATGTCATGGTAGCCTATTTAAGCTGAAAACTTGTATATTTGTAAGTAAAATTGCAGCGATGACTTCTACAATGAAGCGGGCTACCGACAGTCGCGCGAGAATGACAAAATTGACTCGAAATATGGTTTCGATCGTGTTAAGGATAGCTTGGAGCGCACGGGCTATCTTATCAACATGCACTCGGTAGGTTTTTGTGTGCCAAAAGAGCCTTTGCCATACTAATTTCAATGCTTACAGACGGAAGTGCTGGATGAGGATCGCCGCTTGGTAGCCGCACTGGATTTGTTTTTCATACAAATGGATGGCACACGCTTCAAATGCACCGTGGCCTATAAACCGTATTTACTCATACGCCCGGATGAGAATATGCATTTGGAGGTGGCGCGTTTTTTGGGACGCAAATATTCCGGTCAAATAGCTAACTTAGAGCATATAAGCAAAGAGGATCTGGACTTGCCTAATCATTTGTCTGGTTTGCAGCAGCATTATCTGAAGCTCTCGTTTCTCAATCAAACCGCCATGACCAAAGTGCGCCGTGAGCTTATGGCCGCTGTGCGCCGCAATAGGGAACGTGAAAAGTCCAATACTTACTACATGCAAATGTTGGCCTCTTCGTTGGCGCAATCGTCTTCCAGCGCAGAGGATAGTGCGGGCAAGAAACAGCAGGACTATATGGATTGCATAATGGATATACGCGAGCATGATGTGCCGTATCATGTGCGCGTCTCCATTGACTTGCGCATCTTTTGTGGTCAATGGTATAATATACGCTGCCGCAGCGGCGTTGAAATGCCCAATATTACAGCACGTCCGGACATACTCGATCGCCCGGAACCCGTTGTCTTGGCTTTTGATATAGAAACTACCAAATTGCCGCTTAAGTTTCCCGATGCACAAACCGATCAGATTATGATGATATCCTATATGATAGATGGTCAGGGTTATTTGATAACCAATCGTGAGATCATTTCCTCGGATGTGGCGGACTTTGAGTATACACCCAAACCAGAGTTTGAGGGTAATTTTATTGTATACAATGAGGAAAACGAAATGCAGCTGCTGCAAAAGTTCTTCGATCATATTATGGAGGTGCGTCCACATATTGTGGTCACCTACAACGGTGATTTCTTCGATTGGCCTTTTGTAGAGACGCGGGCGGCTGTCTATGACTTGGATATGAAGCAAGAGATTGGTTATTCCAAGGTGCGTGATGGCAATTATCTATGTCGTCCTTCCATACATATGGATTGCTTGTGCTGGGTCAAACGTGATTCTTATCTACCTGTGGGCTCGCAGGGTCTCAAGGCGGTGGCCAAGGCCAAATTGCGCTATGATCCGGTGGAGTTAGATCCAGAGGACATGTGTCGCATGGCTGTAGAGCAGCCACAGGTGCTGGCCAATTACTCTGTATCCGATGCAGTGGCTACCTATTATCTGTACATGAAGTATGTGCATCCATTTATATTTGCCTTAAACACAATTATTCCCATGGAACCAGATGAGATCTTACGCAAAGGTTCCGGCACGCTGTGTGAGACCTTACTGATGGTGGAAGCCTATCATGCCAATATTGTCTATCCCAATAAGCAACAAAGTGAGCTAAATAAGCTGTCCAACGAAGGACATGTGCTGGATTCGGAAACCTATGTGGGCGGACATGTGGAGGCGCTAGAGTCTGGCGTCTTTCGTGCGGATATACCTTGTCGTTTTCGCTTAGATCCCGGCATGGTTAAGCAGCTGATGAATCATGTAGATGCTGTGCTCAAGCATGCCATTGAAGTGGAAGAGGGCATACCCATGGATAAAGTCTCCAACTTGGAGGAGGTAAAGCAGGAAATAACGCAGAGTTTGCAGGGTCTGCACGATATACCCAATCGCTTGGAGCAGCCGGTTATCTACCATTTAGATGTGGGTGCCATGTACCCCAATATTATTTTAACCAATCGTCTGCAGCCCTCGGCCATGGTCAGCGATATGGATTGCGCTGCTTGTGACTTCAATAAGCCGGGTGTACGTTGTAAGCGTTCCATGGACTGGCTCTGGCGCGGTGAAATGTTGCCTGCCTCGCGTAATGAGTTTCAACGCATACAACAACAGTTGGAGACGGAAAAGTTTCCACCACTGTTCCCAGGCGGGCCCACGCGTGCCTTCCATGAGCTCTCCAAAGAGGATCAGGCGGCCTATGAAAAGAAGCGTCTCTCGGACTATTGCCGCAAGGCTTATAAGAAAACCAAAATAACTAAGCTGGAAACGCGCAACTCCACCATCTGCCAACAGGAGAACAGCTTTTATGTGGATACCGTGCGCGCTTTTCGTGATCGGCGTTATGAGTACAAAGGTTTGACCAAAGTGGCTAAGGCTTCAGTGAATGCAGCGGTTGCTTCTGGAGATGCCGCAGAAATAAAGGCAGCCAAGGGACGCGAGGTGCTCTATGACTCACTGCAGCTGGCGCACAAATGTATTCTCAACTCCTTCTACGGCTATGTCATGCGACGTGGTGCACGCTGGCATTCCATGCCCATGGCGGGCATAGTCTGCTTGACGGGCTCTAATATTATAACCAAAGCGCGTGAAATTATAGAGCGCGTGGGACGACCTTTGGAGCTGGATACGGATGGTATTTGGTGCATATTGCCGGGTTCGTTTCCCCAGGAATTCACAGTGCACACTACGCATGAAAAGAAGAAAAAGATCAATATATCCTATCCCAATGCAGTGCTGAATACTATGGTTAAAGATCACTTTACCAATGATCAATATCATGAGTTGCGCAAGAACCCGGATGATCCTACAGCGCCGCCCAGCTATGACATACGCGAAGAGAATTCCATCTTTTTTGAGGTGGATGGTCCTTATTTGGCCATGGTGCTGCCAGCGGCCAAGGAAGAGGGCAAGAAGCTAAAGAAACGTTATGCAGTTTTTAATTTTGATGGTTCGCTGGCTGAGCTGAAGGGCTTTGAGGTGAAACGTCGTGGTGAGCTGCAGCTTATCAAGAACTTTCAAAGTTCAGTGTTTGAAGCCTTCTTGGCGGGCAGCACATTGGAGGAATGCTATGCTTCAGTAGCTAAAGTTGCTGACTATTGGTTGGATGTGCTGTACAGTCGTGGCTCCAATTTGCCTGACTCTGAGCTGTTCGAGCTGATTGCTGAAAATAAATCCATGTCCAAGAAGCTGGAGGAGTACGGTGCACAAAAGAGCACATCTATATCGACAGCCAAAAGATTGGCCGAGTTTTTGGGCGAGCAGATGGTCAAAGATGCTGGCTTGGCTTGCAAGTATATTATTTCAAAGAAACCCGAAGGTGCGCCTGTTACGGAGCGTGCCATACCCTTGGCTATTTTTCAATCTGAGCCCAGCGTTAGGCGCCATCATTTGCGCCGCTGGCTAAAGGATAATACCATGGGCGATGCGGACATACGAGATGTGCTGGATTGGAACTATTATATTGAGCGCTTGGGTGGCACTATACAAAAGATTATAACCATACCGGCGGCTTTGCAGGGTCTTTCAAATCCTGTGCCACGTGTGCAGCATCCGGACTGGCTGCACAAGAAAATGCTGGAGAAGAATGATGTGCTTAAGCAGCGCCGCATAAATGAAATGTTTACCTCACGTCCTAAGCCCAAGCCGGCTATGAACACAGAACCCAAAGACATAGAACTGGCAGATATGGAGGATTTAGCTGGTGCAACAAATGCGGCAGGCAGTGGACCCAGACCCATGGTTACCAAACGCAAGCATAGCCAGCTGGATGATGCTGAGTCGGCAGCAGAACAAGAAACGCCTGCACCGACCAGCTGGCGGCAGGCCTTGGGGCAACCACCAGCTATTGGCACCACACGTCAGACCATTGTGGAGTGGGTGCGTTTCCAAAAACGTAAATGGGCCTGGCAGAAGGAACAGCGTCAGCGTTATCGTCAGCAACACAAGCGGAGCAGAAATAATGATATGCCTGCACCAATCACCAGCGCTAGAGCCACCACTTCTGCGGCTACTCTGGGTGGTTTTCTGCGCAGAGCGCAACGCACGTTGCTGGATCAGCAATGGCAGATACTACAAATTGTGCCCGTCGATGATCTGGGACACTTTACCGTCTGGGCCATGATTGGTGATGAGCTGCATCGTATCAAACTTACTGTGCCGCGCATATTCTATGTTAATCAGCGTAATGCGGCACCACCAGAGGAGGGTCAGCTGTGGCGCAAAGTAAATCGTGTGCTACCTAGGGCTAGACCAGTCTATAATCTCTATCGGTATAGTGTGCCAGAGCAGGTGTTCAGGGACAATTGCCTGGGCATGTTGGCAGATTTGGCTACGCCGGACATTGAAGGCATCTATGAGACACAAATGACACTGGAGTTTCGTGCACTAATGGATATGGGCTGCATTTGCGCAGTGCAACGTGAGGAGGCGCGGCGTCTGGCAGCTATGTCCACCAAAGATTTGGAAAGCTTTTCCATAGAGCAGCTGGAGCATCGACCGCAAACGCATATCAAATACTTACAGCATGCCAATACCAAGCTACGCAAGATCTATCTGTACCAGCATAATATACCCACCGCCAAGAAGGAGATATGGGCGCTGTTTCTGCTGTCCAGCAAGAAGGCTTATATATTCGCATTGGACACGGTGCGCGCCAATCAGATGCCCAACATGAAGCAGCTGTATACCGCTGAGAGATTAGCTTTGCTTAAGAATCTGCAGCAGAGTATAGATGCAGACAAAGTGCCACCAGAAGATTTTACTTTTGAGGTATTTATGGAGGTGGACGTCAAACAGATCTATCGCCACATGCAGCGTGCGCTCACTACATACAAGCAGGAGCAACGTGGACCTACCATGCTGTGCCTGCAGACAGCCATAGAGGCGCGTAAGTTAAGCGCCGCCATGCCCATACTGCTAGACTATCCGCAGGCGCAGATACACATATCCGACGATGCTTCACTTTTGTCGGGCCTGGATTGGCAAAGACAGGGCAGCAGAGCTGTGGTGCGGCATTTTCTCAATATTAATAATGTGGTGGATTTGATGTTGGATCAGTGTCGCTACTTCCATGTGCCCATAGGCAATATGCCGCCGGATACGGTGCTGTTTGGCGCAGATCTGTTCTTTGCACGTTTACTGCAGAAACATAACTTTGTGCTTTGGTGGTCTGCCAGCACGCGTCCAGATTTGGGCGGTCGTGAGGCGGATGACAGTCGTTTGTTGGCCGAATTTGAGGAAAGCATTTCGGTAGTGCAGAACCGTGCGGGTTTCTATCCGGATGTCTGCGTGGAATTGGCTTTGGACAGTTTGGCTGTAAGCGCTTTGCTGCAGTCTACAAAAATTCAAGAAATGGAAGGTGCCTCTTCGGCTATTACTTTTGACGTTATGCCGCAGGCATCGCTGGAGGAAATGATAGGTACTGTGCCGGCTGCCACGTTGCCCAGCTATGATGAAACTGCTTTATGCTCGGCTGCCTTTAGAGTAATGCGTTCTATGGTCAATGGTTGGCTGCGGGAAGTCTCCATAAATCAGAACATTTTCTCCGACTTTCAAATTGTGCACTTTTATCGCTGGGTGCGCTCCAGCAATGCCTTAATGTACGATCCTGCCTTGAGACGTTCTTTAAATAATCTCATGCGGAAGATGTTTCTGCGCATCATAGCAGAGTTTAAGCGTTTGGGTGCGACCATAGTCTATGCGGATTTTAATCGTATTATACTCAGCTCTGGCAAGAAAAATGTTTCGGATGCACTGGGCTATGTGGACTATGTAGTGCAAAGTTTGCGCAACAAGGAAATGTTTCATTCCATACAGTTGTCTTTTGAACAGTGCTGGAACTTTATGTTATGGTTGGATCAGTCGAACTTCTCGGGCATACGTGGACGCTTGCCCAAGGGCATAGATGAAACTGCCGCTATAGTCTCTGCGAGTGCAAGTCAGCACGTGCGCGAAATTAACTCCGATGATGAAGCGGACGATGATGAAGCTGAAAATGGCGCTAACGATGTGGTGTCCGTAGCTGATACCAACGATGATGAGGAACCTGAACTAGCATTGGAGCTTAATTGGACTATAGGCGAACATTTGCCAGAGGAAAATGAGTGCCGCGAAAAGTTCGAAACGCTGTTGACGCTATTTATGCAGTCCTTATCCGAGCGCAAGACTACCGGGCAGGCCATAAAGGATATATCCCATTGTGCGTTTGATTATGTGATGAAGCTGCATAAAAATTATGGCAAAGGCAAACAGAGTCCGGGACTGGAGCTTATACGCACTTTGATTAAAGTGTTGAGCGTGGATAAAAGTTTGGCGGAGGATGTTAACGGCTTGCGGCGTAATATGCTGCGACTGGTGGGCGTAGGCGAGTTTAGCGATCTGGCAGATTGGAGTGATCCGTGTGATAGTTACATTATCAATGAGGTTATATGCAAAGCTTGCAATCATTGCCGAGATTTGGATTTGTGCAAAGACAAGCAGCGCGCTATGAAGGATGGCATGTAAGTAGACCAACTAAATGATTCCCATTAGAAAATGACAAATGTATTGTCTTGGCAGACCCGTTTGGCTGTGCGCACAATGCTATGTGGCCTACGACAATGAGGAGGTAGAAATGCGCATGATTGATGTGCTGCAACGCAAGATGATGTCCTATGTGCTGCAAGACTTACGCTGTATGCGCTGCAATGAAATCAAACGTGAGAATTTGGCCGAGTTCTGCACATGTGCTGGTGATTTTGCGCCACTTATAAGCGCCAAGGATATGGACAAATTGCTGAGCACATTTCGCAAGGTAGCGAGCTATCATAAGATGCAGCTGCTGCAACAAACCGTGCAGCAGGCGGGACGCATGCGTTAGGTGCACACAATCATTTCACTGTGTAACGATTACATGTTTATACGTTTTTATTTGTTGTTGTTTGCTGACCGTTGTTGGTGAAGATTGGTTACAAATAAACTTGGTGTGTTTGTTGCAAGCACGGTGGCCGCGTAGACAAAGCTAAACTTAAAACAATTTTAACTACATTAAACGCAGCGTTGTGGCGCTTTAGTTTGCGCCTTGCGAAATGGGATCGATTTTAATTTCAGGGAATTTGAATTCAGGAAATTTAAGCATATCGGTCTTGCCATCGCTGCCGTATTGCTTGGCAACGCGCTCCAGCTCGTTCTTCAGCTCACGCTCGATTTCGGGTGTGGGATCAACCATTTTGCCACCACTGCGAAGGTTTTATAGTCGATTAAAAATAAATACTGTTTGTACTGGCTGAGAAAACTGACCTGCTCTTTTGCTTGTACTCGCGCACTTTTTCCAAGAACAATTGCTGTATGGGATCAGAGGCCTTGTTCAGTGCGGGTGCCATGATGGCAATGTTGCGGCGAGCTTCAGTACGCAGCACGCGCACGCCAGACAATATGGATTGGGACAGCATCTGCAGCGGTAAAACAAATTAGTTTTAATAAAAATAAAGAATTGAGCAGCGCAGCACTATGTAACCTTAAAAAGGTTATGTAATACGGTTTGTTGTTGTTAGGCTTTAAAGCAGCTTGCACATTAATATTTCTGTGTTACGTGTTTAGTTTGAATTTGCAGCAAAAACTACTTTTGTTTTAAAATATTTAAATACTTTAAATTACCTTATTTTGTTGAAATTTACAACCGTGCAGCGACTGTGAAAAATACAATTGTCAAATTCGCAGTGACACTTTTAGCGATGTGTAAATGTGACATTTGTAGTTATCGATAAGCAACGATAGCATAAAAACATCGCTTAACAACATCTATCGCTGCTAGCTGTCATCGTTTATATTCCACGTCAAGCCATTTAAGCCGCAAAAGCAAATACAATTTATTTTATATATAACTGAAATTGACTGCTTTTAGGCAAATAATTTACCAAAATGGTTAGTTTGCTAAATGAAATTGATACCGAGCATGAGGATATGGTGCATAATGCAGCATTGGACTTTTATGGGCTGCTTTTAGCTACATGTTCTTCCGATGGCAGCGTTCGAATTTTTCATTCGCGTAAAAATAGTAAAGCGCTGGCTGAGCTTAAAGGCCATCAGGGTCCGGTTTGGCAAGTATCCTGGGCACATCCCAAGTTTGGTAATATATTGGCTTCATGTTCTTATGATCGCAAAGTTATTATATGGAAATCAACAACGCCCCGGGACTGGACCAAGCTGTAAGTAGTTGTGTGCATGTGTGTGTGTGTTTGCGCGTATGTATGCGTCTTATCTGTGGCAGCTATTTAATTGCTTAATGACTATTTATGCCACATTGCAGCTATGAATACAGCAATCATGACTCCTCAGTAAACTCTGTGGATTTTGCGCCACCTGAATTTGGCTTGATGCTAGCCTGCGCCAGCTCGGATGGCTCTATTTCAGTGCTGACTTGTAATACGGAGTACGGCGTCTGGGATGCTAAGAAGATACCAAACGCGCATACCATAGGCGTTAATGCTATATCTTGGGGACCAGCACAAGCGCCCGATCCTGCATTTGATCAACGCGCCACCACGCGTAGTGCTACTGTTAAACGCTTGGTCAGCGGTGGCTGCGATAATCTGGTTAAGATATGGCGTGAGGAAAACGATCGCTGGGTAGAAGAACAACGTCTCGAAGCACATTCGGATTGGGTGCGTGATGTTGCCTGGGCACCTTCCATAGGCTTGCCGCGCTCACAAATTGCCACAGCTTCACAAGATCGTCATGTTATCATCTGGAGCAGTAATGCCGATATGACACAATGGAATTCAAGTGTGCTGCATACATTCGATGATGCTGTTTGGAGCATATCTTGGTCTACCACTGGCAATATACTAGCTGTCACCGGTGGCGATAATAATGTCTCATTATGGAAGGAAAACAATGAGGGTCAATGGATACGCATTAACTATGAGTCAGGCACATCTATACAATACAAGCAACCGCATCATCATCTGCAACCACATGCCGCTCAGTCGTCGGACTCAGAGCAAAGCTCAAATATATCTAATTCCAATATGTCCAACTCGCAGTTGTCCACATAGAAGTGTTCGCTGCGCTTTAATTGTTAAACTAAACTATGTGTACCAATTTGATAGATGAACTACGCCTTGTGCGAGTGTTGCACACACTCTAATCCATTTAAATATTATATACTTACAAAATGTAAATAGCTTTTCTTTTTCGCCCATTAACTTATTGTAAGTGGCATAGCCAGTGACAGCCACCATTAATTGTGTACTATCGTTGAACGTAATGATTTGTACCCGGTAATTAATACCCTCAGCCAACTCCCGTGCGTCGTTTGTTGTAGTTAATTCAAATCACAAGCGCCTTATTGCATATACTTAACCTCTTTTTATGTATTACTTTTGTCATTAATTTTTTTTTATTTGCAAGCCGGCCATAGATTAGGCTTAGGTTAGCTGCACAACAAATACCAAATTCCACGGCATGTCAAACAATTGAAAATCCATGTAAGTCAAGTCAGCCAGCCAGCCAGCCCGCTGGTCAGTAAGCGCTACCTAAGTAATCCCTATTTCAGGGAAGCGGAAGTAGCTCAATTTGTGTAAATTCTAGCCACGTGCCGCCATAAAAAAATATAATAGTATATAATACTAGCGTGCTTAGGCTTTAGTTTGTTGGTTTTTGTTTTTCAAAAGTTGGCCAAGTGCTTATCTGCCAGCAAGTTTCAAGCTGTAGCCTGTTGTAGTCTTTATCAGCAAAAGTTTCGGGCTTATCGGCAATGTAATTGTTGCGCTTATTGTTGTGGCAAAGTTTCGGGGGCATGTTCAAATAGTTTCGAAAAACTTTAATTGAGCTTTGCTGCAGGAGAGGTGGCATGGTTTCATAATTTCAGCATGACTCATATGACCATAAAACCCAAGTTGGTATTGATTGAAGTCATGCATAAGTGAGTTACTGCACAAGGACCTTGCATTTTCTTGTTGACAAGCATTGGCTGTCGCATGTCAAAGTGGCAGTGGAACTGCCTTTAGTTGTTGATTAAAAAAAATTTAATTAGAAAATGCCAGTCATTGACCAGACTGCAGCTGCAAACAATGGAATGTGCTGCAACTACTTGTACTTGGAACATGCAGTCTTAGGGTTATAGAGCACGTGTGCAATCATGGTCAGCAATTAAGGTAATTCTTAAGTCACAGCCGTAGTAAGTTTTGTATTAAAATTATAGCCAAGCTGCAGCACTAGTTAATAGCCAGCTATGTTGTTCAAATGTGTTTCGAGTTATTTGTGAAAACGTCACGTGCTCCATGTAATTTTTCAAAAAACCCACGCTTAACTTCTTTGCGAGATTAAAAAAACCCAAACATTATTCGTAATTGGTTTCTAGAAGTTTAGAATCTACGCACGGTTTGGGTGAGCAGCTGCTGCCAGTGCTGCATCTTAAGTGCGAAAAACAACAATAACGAACATTTGAAACCTACCAAATTTCGTTTAAAATTGATGAATTTTTAGGCTTAAAGAAAAGTTCTTCTTCTGGACAGTTTAGCTAGGAAAAACAGTCAAGCTTGAATTGAAAGTCTTTGAACAGCGAAACCACAATATATAGACAACATTTTATGTGGTTCCAAATGGCAGGTACTTACAGATTATAAACGAATCAGTATGGCAATATCTGCACACACATAAGCCAGACTCACGCTCTCGTGCTCATCTACGCCCTCGCTGACTGCTCTGCTTACTCAAACAAGAAAAATTATGTTTGTTTGTATGAGCATTGTCCGTCACTGCTCTAAATTATGAATATCGATTAAGCAGCGGCCAACACACTCTTTCTTTTCGAAATATGTAAAAATAATTCTGGCCGCCATGTCTAAGTTGTTTCTCCTACCATTATAACATCTAAAATCTCAAAATAGGTCAATTCTGATCCCGGAGTGTATACCGCTTTCTTTGCAGCAAAATACTTCGTTAATGATATATGTTTTCCAACGGAAGCACATCATATTGATATTGTCTCAACGGTTGAATGCCTATGTTGGTATCGGTAAGCGGCTACACTTTATAATGCTGAATGCGGTAGAACTACAACTAAACGATATAATTGTCAAGACAGCCCACAAAAATATCTTGTAAACTATTCAAAAAAACAAAAGAAGGCATGATTATCGGAGAATCTTGAAGTATTGGCCAAATTCTGACTACGTCTATGGACTGGCACTATTACTTAGGAAATGATACACGCACAATAACTGAAATGAATCCGATATTTATAATATTTTAAAAACTTAAGTGATTGATGAAGCAGCTAGCCTAAGTCGCTCTAGATGCCCAGGCGAGCTGGCGACATCTCAACTTGTTGCTCATGTTGTAACCGCCAAAAACGGGTTATCGTGTTATAGTTCAAATAATGCAGCTAAATTTAAAGGCCATTAACCTGCATTGGCAGATTTACACAAAATCATCATAAAATCATAATCTTACAAGACGTTTTCAGCATTTAGCAGAAAGCTGTAATTGGCAATATAAAAACCAAAGCAAGTCTGGTCACACTTAGAACGATGCATTATGGATTTAAGCGCTAGATGGCGCCAAAGTTAATTTTATTTTAGAATTAAAATATTTTCATTTTAAAATATATTTTCATTTTAAAATATATTTAATTCTAAATAAAATCCGTAGCCAAGATCACTTAACAACGCCAATGCTCAAGTCTTGAGCCTAAACTTTAACGCCTTAGAAAAATTTTCCATATCTTTTCCCGTCGACTTGGTAACTTTCGTTTGAAATTTGTGCAATTAATCAGCTTGGTCACATTTAATTGTTGTTGAAAATTAAACATTAGTTCTTTGGGAGCTACTGCCGCCCACCACCAGCGTAAATGACAGGCTCGCTGTATATGGGGTCACGCATTTAGCCATATAATCCTAGCCACCACAACAAACCCTTTAACTATAGCGCGTCACTCACATCCATGAGGGAGTGGGTTTCACTTGGCTTAGTCGGCTCAGCACTCACACTAATTGCGGTACGATTCAGTAGACGACTCTGTTTGTGTGCGCCGCTGGCTGTGCAGCTTTGCAAACAAAACCTATGCTGATGTTGGTGGTGATGTCATGGATTGCGTGCAGCAGAGCCGTCATCAATTTAAGGCAACCCAACGCCCAAGACGACGCCAGTCAATTGAAGGCATAGTAACGAAAGCGACTTGAAAAGTTTCGTTCTTGACTCAAAATTGGTCTACCAAACGGCTGTAACCCATAATCAGCGTGGTTTAATCGTGTTCTGCTGACCAGCAAACCAAAACCCATACTACAGGATGCCATACATAAGGATCACAACTGACCGCATTGTATGGCTTTGTTGCATACAATTTTTTTTTTTGGTTGCTCCAAGTTTCTTTGGCTTTATTTGGTTTTATGGTCTAGTCCAGCATTTGGTACGGACTTTTGCTTTTGTTTGTGCGTGAATTTGCATAAAGTCTCATGTATTGTGGTATATTATGTACAATTTGGGGCTTGCAGGGTGCCATATGTAGTTGAACTTTTATGTAACTGGGTGAAAGGTTAAGTTGACGCCGTATAGCGCAAATCGCAGGAAGTAAGCCGTGGGCTGTGGGTGCTGCTCCGTATACAATTCATTAGTGACGCACATCAACGCATTGGAAGGCTTTGCTTGCTATTTGAAGGGAATATTTTTGGAATGTTCGCTGCTTTGCGAAATTAATTTCAACATTAATATAAGACCCACTTGTTAAGTTGATGGCATCATAAACCGTGCTGGATGCAATAAAACCAGAACGAGCTATGCATATTCATTGACAGGCTAAAAATATGCAATCCTTTTGTAATTGTGCATTGAAGTTGTCCTAGAGAAATGCAAGCTGAAATAAAAAGTAGAATGGCCATGCTGGGCGAAGAATTCGAATTGTATTTTTAATTTTTTTTTTGTTTTTTATGATTGTTACATATTTTTTGTTGATGGAGCAACTTTTTTTTAGGAACTTCTGTAAGATGCTCTTACAGATTCTTCTGTGTCTCCTACGGAACTATACCGTGCATACAAGGGGTGTCGGTTTAACAAGGTAAAAAGATTTTGGCAACGACAATTGTTTACTATAGGGGATGTGGCAAACCTGGGATGAAACGCGGCCAATTATTCGCCTGTAAACTATACGACGCAACGGTAACAAATGTCTAAGGTATCAACAATCTGAGGAATGTTTTTGAGCAGATCCGTCTTCTCACGGATGCTTCATCGATTATGTCAGTTATGGATAAAGTTTAATGGCAAAGTAGATCCAAATATTTTAAATTGCAACGAGATTTCTTAAAAAATACACGAAAATAATGAAGCTTACTTACTCTGATGAGCATGCAGCCTATTGCCAAAATATATAACGCAACGATCAGGCTCGCCAACCGTCTTTTATCGGATTAGTACTTTGAAGAGAACGAACCCAAACTTTGTGTGATTTGTTCAAAGTCGGTTTTTCAGAGGAGGCTATGGTTAATTAATTTTTTTAAATCTAAAGATGGAGAGTATTGACCGATTACCCTTATTCGTGAACATAATATATATGGTTGTTTTATTGATTCGTCCCAGATTATTCAGTTGGCAGAGTTAGATAAGTCCATAAGCAGATCGTATCTTAGCAAAGATGATTGCTATATACTGCAGATGGTTTTCGGCTGTAGAAAATTTGGGCTATGCTTACCGTTTCAAAAAACTTGATACAAAAAACACACAAAACACATGAACGAAAAAAAAACTACAGTACGTTAGTTTAGGTTCGGCGGACTAACTCCCACACATAGACCAGGTTTGGTACTTGGTGAATCTGCCGTCCATTATTAATAAATCCGCTCAAAATTACAATACATGCTTACACATTTTTCAACTAATTGAAACTAATTGAGCTTATTACAACTAATTGAAAAATGTGAAAAGTACATTTCCAGTAGATAATTTTAAAAATAATGACTCTGTTTTCAGGTATCGGCTGTACGCGTTATCGATCCATCCAAGTTCAAGGAATTGCGCGTTACTTCACCCTAGACCGGCATTCACCACTGTTTCCCATTCATTTGAGTTCTCGTAACAACTTCATGCATGCGCATTTGGCACTGCAGCATTATTATTACCATTGATTTTTCAGTAGGGGATTTATAGAGTCTACTCTACTCTACATAAATCAATGGAAATCCGCTGTAATCATTGGCACTGACAAAATTGTTTGGGTATGGCGGCCAGATCACAATCTCTAAACTCGGGTATGGGCAAAAAGAGACTAATGCCGCGTGTTATATTCTGTCCTAGGGATTGAAGTTGAACAGCACGCTTTTGCACATTACTATTGGCCAAATTGGGTAGATGAAGCAAATCCTTAAGTGTTATATGCAGATCATAATTGGTTACCAGACGATGCGCATTATGATGCAGATTACCAAGCGCCAGCGGATACTGCTGCTGCAGCCATTTGGGATAGAGCACAAGTAACAGCGGTTGATTCTGCTCCAACATAGCCGGATAAGCACCGTAGCGCAGTCCATGATTGGCCATAAGCAGCACTAGCGTTTTATTCAGTATGCCCTCCACTTGTAGTTGCTTGAGCTTTTTAAGAAATTTTATATCCGAAAGTTTGGCATAATTGAGTTTATTATGCACGCCCTGTGTCCACCAACAGAGGGAGAAAAATTTCTGGCTCTTAAAGTGTGGCATTAGTTTGTTCATAAAATCCCAGAGCACATCCTCATGGCTCTGCTCCGAATTGCACAAACTGTGCAATTTCGTATAGTACTTTGTATGCTTAAACATTTCCACAATTGTGTTGCGCAGGTAGTAGTCCGTAGGCTGTGCTCGAAAGCCCGATTTATTATGTGTAAATATTCCCAATGGCATGGTATCCTCACCCAGAATGCTGCAATAGCCGGCTTTCTTGTACAGCTGCCAAATGAACTCGCAGTTATCTAAAGAGTTACGCATGCAGCTGGATTGTATCTCATCGGCACTCAGACCGCTCAGCAAGGGCATAAGATTGGCAAAAGAGTCTACTCCCACGCGATTGTAACCCCAAAACTCCACATGTGGTAGTTGTTGTATGTAGCTGTTTGTAAGCGGCATAGAGCGCATGAAATGCATGTGAGAAACGGAGTCGATGCCCAAAATCATAATGGATAAAGATTGAGTCTGCTGCAAGTGCTGCCAGTTATGCTCTGGTGGACGTATAAAAAAGTGCACCTTTTTGTAGGATTTGTAAGCTGTTCGACATTCCACGCGCACTATATTCGCAGGTGGCTCAATCGTAAGCATCACTTCTGCTTGCACTTTGAAATACCTAACGTAAGGATATAGATTGGTATAATCATTTATGCGTTCCACCGTCAAGTACTTGCATTCTAATTCCCTGAGTGATTCTATTTTAAAATAATTCAGCGTCTGCTTTTCGTTCTCAAGCAGCAAATAGTTGTATTCATTATAACTGCCGTCCACGAAGAGAGTGTAGTTTGTACAACCAACTGGTTCTAGATTCTTCCATAAGGATATTGTATCATTGTTGAAGGGCTGCAGTGCCAGTATGCGACAGCCGCTGGTATTAACAGATAGTTCGTTTCGCTGGAAATCGCGGCTGGTATTGATCATAAACGCAATGGTTGGCCAGGTTGTGTATATCAGCAATGGAATTATGATGCCATAGAAGTAACAACGATAAAACATATTAGGATGTAAATTCATTTACAATAATAAAAATCAATTTTTTTGTTTTGATTGTAGTGTTCTAAAGAAAGGCCTACTGGAGACTGAAGCGAGGCAAGTTGTACAGGTTTTTACTTTTATTTACTTGAAGCCATTTTGACTAATGATTTTGCAGTAGGCATTGACCCGTAGTTCGGCGCTATATCAACAGTTAGGCTTTAGAGCAGAGTTCGACAGGAGAACTTTGCACTCCAGGCTTAGTGGAGAGTGAGCATGTCGCCGTCTAGACGGTCACCCAAGTATGTCATTTCGCCAGCTTGTGGGATGCATGTGATGTTTAGAGTCACAAGATTATTAAGGCTAAATATGGGTTCATCAAATACTTCAGCATGATTGGGGTCTGTCATTTTTCAGACTAGCGGTTCTTCGATTCTGAAATGATCTATAGTTTGGATAATACCGGTGTTTTACTAAGTTCTTTTAAAGTAAACAAACTGTTTATGTAGATTGGTCACCAAAAATTCCAGTTGCGTTGTTGCTTTTTGAAGGAATTCGAAGAGACTATGGTTAAGATTGTCTTGTGCCGAAACCTAAAATGGCCTTAAAAATTACGCATCTCAAGGAAAAACAAGTAACAAATGCAGTTGCTGGGTTATAGCAAAATTTAAAAATGTTCGTTTTTTAAATAAGTTTAGGACGCTATGACAAAGCACGATCGTGAAGACGAATTCAGCAATGCAAACATAATTTTTAATAATCTTAAAGTACCCATTACAATTTTTTTGATGGTTGTTCCTTTGAAAGTTGTAGAGATTCGTGAGAAAAGAGGATAATATAGAAAGTTTGGTATTTGAGGTAGTTTCAATGAAACATATCTATACCCTCCAGCATATGGTGTAAGGAGTATCTGAAGTTGGTGCAAACAGATAATACCATGTATGTACAATCCCCTTTGTCGGACTCAGAAGGGACTACCTCTATATCACTGCCTAATGGGTGAATAATGTTATAGACCAAAAAAGGGTCACTGTAACATGCATAAGGAAAAGTCGAACTCAGAAGGACAACCATTTTTACAATGATTCTGACTACTTACGAAAATATACACGAATCTATTGAACATTTTGATGAAATTTGGTAACTTTATCAGAATCTCAGATTTTTGTCGTCATGGCTTCATCGTTGAAAGCATTTTAATGCATTGGACACTTATTTAAAGACTATTCAGAGTAAAACCACTACGTAAGGCGTCTTTCTCAACTCCAAAACAAAACATCTCCAACTTAGTACGTACTCCAAGACTACGTCATTGTATAAGAACTTTGCTACTCAAAAAGTCGCTCGAAATTTGTAAAAACAAACATCAAAACTTACCTGTCATACAAAAACAAAAATTCTGGGTATAAGGCGATGACGTCCTTGCATAATTACGCGTGAGTTATGCACAAAATATTTACATATCGTGCGTTTTGAGCATTTTATTTATTTCGTGCGTTTCATTTATTTTACGTTTACGATGTTTCGAAAACATGAAATGCAAATGCTACATAGCCAAGTTGTACATAAATGTGGACACACGCTGCGTATACGTAATGAGCAGGCTGTAAGTTATAGTAAATATATGCTGGCCTACGTGACGTATACGCAATGAGCTTGAAAATCAAGGTGTGCACAAAAAATAAAAAAAGAAACATTTTCAAATGAACTTGAAGTGCATTTGCGTATATAAATGATAAATTAAAAGCGTCATGGCTGCGGTCAAAGGTTATGTATGTGTTTTGAACCAAAAACAAAGCCACAAACTAAACGAAAACGATAGAAAAAATAGTCCCAAAATGTTGCGACTATGCAATGCACTATGGACTTGGTGGTAGGGGACTATTTTTTTTTTTTTTGCAAAAGTTGATGCTATATCAATATAAATACATAGATTTCATTTTGTAAATATTTTTATGATTATTCTAATAAAGTTCTTTTAAGAATGCGATTCTAAGACTCTAACTCTCCACATACAGCAAATTTTTTTGTTTTGGGGCAGCGAATAGTAGATGATAAATTTTCACTGGCATTACATGGAATAAGTTAGATACCTCTAAGCAAAAGCTACTAAAAGTTTGAATGCACTGCAGTCAGTTGGCGCAAAATCTTTCTATGATACTTAATATAATTTAAAACCTTTAAGAAACTTGACAAACGAACGATAATGCTTACTTTTTAAGTTATCTGTCGCATTCCCTTTTACAAACTTCAGATGCCTTACTACCATTATAGAGAGTGTATACATTCAGCATGGTAATAAAATGACCAAGAGACAAGGCTACTCGGACAATTGAAGGTGCAAGTTGGCATGCAACTTTCGGTAGCCAAAACAAATACGTATAGAGAGAGACCTATATACTTAGTACTATATAAACGGAACCCCAAAAAAACAAAAGCACCCGTCGTGGTCTTGTGCATGTTGTTGGCTGCTGCTTTATGGGACGCACGAAAATACACGTGCATGTAGCAAATTAAGTAGCGTCCATAAGTACCGGACCACTCGGACCACTCGCAATTAGATTTAGCCGCAATGTAAAATTAAAGAACTTAAATTGGCATTTGCTTAAAAACCTAATGTGCCTGGGTTGGGTTCCGGCTACTGAGTGTGTATAATAATACCCAACCATGATGACCTCTTGACATGAGCACCATTTGCTCTCGATTTCGTGTGTAAATTATATATGCTTGATTTTTGGTTTGCGCAAACTTTACCGTCATCTTTATGGACTCCAGAATTCCGTTGCTGCCGCAATTAATTAATCAAAATGTACAACAACAAAAAAAATCCAACGGCAGAAGTTTTGCAAAAAAGTAAGTCAAATATTATTAATCGCATTTATACAAAATAATCTTTAATTACACTTGGGCGTTATTTAAGCTACTGCAGCAGCAATATATTTGCGTTTAGTTTGTTTTCGACTTTTCGTGAGATTTCCATATAATTTTCTTCGCATTTGAAGGCAAGACCATTTATCATGCATTTAATTCAATTGCGTCAAGAAAAATATACCAAAATACTCTTTATTTTTTTTTTTTTTTGTGAAAAATTATGCCCTAGCTGGCAATTAAGCATGCCATGCAAGAATTATAGTTTTCACATTTAGATTTGCCCAAAAAAATAGCATTATTGCTTTCGCACAGTGGTCAAAAGTGTTCTAGAGCTGCATTGGGTAGAAATCATATTTGGTTTTTTTTTGAACTATTAAAGATTTACTTTATCATAGAAAATATGCTCTATTTTCTAAGACATTTACATCGATATTGCATGAAGCTTAAAAACTGCAAAGAAGCGCCGTCACTGTAGCCAGAAGACATCGGAGCGTTTGAAGACAGAATTATTAGACATATTACGTATACGTCCATTTATCTTGAGTTTTATAAGTTCTATCAAAAAAAGTATAAGAATAACTTCTTAATAAGTTAGTGTGTCCCTTTTCAGAGCTTCTATCATATATATATATATATATGATATGTGCCTCAATATATAGTTAAATCCTCATATAGTTAAATCTGCAAGGAAAAGTTGGCGCAATTAGCAAATTTTTTATCATAAAATTTGCTTATTTTAATATTTGTAGGTTAAAGAAAGCTGAAAATTATATAATGAAGCATAAGTATCAGAAATCGCTTGTACTTCAGAGAAATAGAACGTTTAATTTTGTGTAAACAATTTGACCTCTGTCCCTATTTTTTGCTGTTGAGTAGGTTATCAATAATACTAGTTCATTGTCCTGCCTCATGTTCTTAAGCTTAATCCACCACAATTATAATTCTATTATTGAATTCCTCAAAATTATTTTTGATGCAATTTTGATACCTAGCTTTTTAAAAATGGCGCCAAAGTTCTGATCAATTTTATTTCTCGTAGATTTTATATTTTAATTCTATTAAAATTGTGCTACTTTTTTACAGAAAATAAAATATAACTTTATTTTTGCACGTAAACATGCTGCTATTTTTGTTCGAAATTCTTCTCGAAGATCATTCGGATTTATGCTTAAAGCTATTTTTGGGTTGTGTTAGATTCGAATTTATTTCACTTGTAACAAATATGTTGGAATCATAATCACATAAACTTGAAATTGGTAGCACAAAACTTTCGATTTCAAGCGAAATCCGCAGAAAACATGAATATACTGATTATATTGGCTTGAGCAATTCGAGTGTTTACAAAAATATCGTTATTGACAATGGAAATCGTTTTCCCCTTGTACTGATCAAACTCGGTTGACAACCTGTTTCATTTAAAAAAGTTTTTATTATTATATTTTAGCTGTCTCACTTTAATTTGACACTTTGAAGTTTATTTTTATAGCTTTTGGACGAATATATTCCAAAAACCAAGTACGAAAATATTAAGCCATATATTATTATTCACTTAGGGGTAAAACTCAGTCCAGTTGACCTTATAATTAAAATTAAACAATATTAAAATAGCTAGCTAGGAAATTGGTTTTACAAAGTAAAAGATGAGAACTGGAAGTAACGTAAAAGATTGAACATTTCTTCACAAAGAAGCCAAAAATTCAGCGCTAACCAATTTGGGGTTTCATAGTTCATAATTGGTCAAAGATGCTCGATTTGGCGAATCAAGATGAATTAAGAGAGAATCAAGAGCTTATGGTATAAATCAAATTTACAAGGCAAAGTCTTCAATAAAAGAGCGGCAAACGAATGCTAGGATTAGCTATTAAACCCCATAGAGCAAATATTGAAAATTTTTTTTTAACCGGCTCAATCAAATTCAAATAGTTGTCTTCATACGCAAGAGCAATATATTTTAATTGGACAGACAAGTAAAACATACTGCAGTTTGATTGTAAAAGTATTTTTAAGTTCTTTTGACCAGCGCTTAATAAATGCAAGACCACCTCTAGCTTTAATAACAATTTTCTACTCGTTTTTATAAAAGAGTTAAGTTTGTGGTCAGCCGCGCTTTGGATGCGTTCCAAGATAAAAGTCTCTGGAAAGTGGGAAGCGAAATATGGGGCACAACGATAAAACGTTTTAAAATAAATGTAGTGCAATTTGAACTTCATTTTGGCAATTTGATTTTGCTCGAAAGCAGTCGGTATTAAACTTTCGACTTTAAGCGTAAAAATTTATGGATTGGGAATACATATTCTTGTTAAGGGTACAATAGCGTCTTTAGATTTCTAGAACCTCATATTCATGACGCTTTTTTGGTAATTTACCTACGAAGTCTAATTTAAATATTTTCCCACACTAAAGATTTTATGTAAGACCTAAAAGACCTATAATTACGAATCTATCTATCTGAATGCGAGTATTCAAAGGTTTAAAAATAAACTGTTTCCAGTTCTATAATATTTATGTTCAATTAGCCTTTAGAGTTACTACACTTTCGATTCTATTGCATAAAAAATTTGCTTACTTTTAAAGCGTTAAAACATGTTCTCTCTATGAAAGTTAAGGTCAGCTAACTTAAGATTGCTAAACTCTTCTAGTAAAATCAAGCAATGCTTGCTTTGATCATTTGAAGAAATGAGCAGTCCAGTTTATATACCGATCTTAAGAACTAGCCCATATGAAGTCGTTGTGGTACATTGATAAGCAAACAGCACAGAACAGAGTCTGATGGAAAGCCTTCGCTCCCAATTGGAATAATAAAGGCAAAATCAATGTATATAATTAATAAATAATATCTAAAGATTAACTACTCTTAACTGCTTAAATAAAGTTCTGAATCGTTAACTTTATTTTTCGACAATTTTTCACATATTTCGTTTTAAATGCGGAAACGAAACAAGGTTCAGTTTTGGCAGCAAAAATGAAATATCAGACTTTGTAATATATTACTTCTTCTTCGTGCACATTTCTCTCAATTTCTCCCAATGTGCCCCCACAAAAATATAGTTCCATTTTTCTTTTCTGCAAAATACCATTTTTGGAAAATAATTATGCATCTAGTTTTTATCGCGTATACATTTCATTTGTTTATGTATTTATGACAGTGCGTGCTTATGGCTTAATTTGGGTTAGAGAATTTTTAAATATATTTTGTATATGCTAATAGTTTTGCCGCCACAGCGATTAAAGCCAAACGTTTAGCTTCCAGAACTGGCGTTACATTTATGCCAAGATTTCCCAACCAGATATCATTAAGTTGTACATTTTTCAAAGAAAATTGTGCTAAATATAACGTATACGCAGCGCGGTACGTGTGGACGGTATTGACTGACCTCAAAGTGTCGCAAGCCAAAGTGTAAATTATTTGCCCCAATAATGTGGCCAAAAGTATGTTACCAAGCCGCCAGTTGGCCATCGTCTTGTTGTTTTTTTTTTTTTTAGAGCAACGGAAGCCAAAATGGCTATTTAGGCAGTTCTGGGCGTGTTTTAAAACCTTTTTCGTAGAGCTTGTTGGACTGTTTATTTTAAAAAGCAACAAGCGTCAAAAATTGCGACTAGTGAATTATAATTAGGGTCAGGCAACTATGCAACATGAAGTACCTCCGAAAATAAAGCAAAAAACATACATATACCATATATAAGCAGGGAATAATAGCCGAAATACTTATTTGCCAGTGTTATGTTGTAGTTGTTTTTGTTTTTGTTGTGTGCGTGCTAATGCCACGCTTTATAGTCACATTGCCCGCCTATATGGATGAGTTACCAGCCCCAAAAAGTAGGCTATGCAATGGCTCTAATGCCTTCGTCATTATTATTATGCCCCCGCCAGTACTACCCTCAGTTGCTGTACGTTTATTGCGAGGACGAGACGAGGTCGTTCGGGTTAAAAGCAAAACAACAATAAACGTTGTGATAAATTGAATTTGACGCGCCGAATTTTCAATGCTCTACAGAAAAGAGCAGAATTGCAGTAGAGTTCCTCAAAGCAGATACGTATAATTGAACTGCTTTTGGCCTACTTTCAAATACCTTATTTTTTCAAAGTGAACATAACTAATTTAAGATGGTTTTAGTTTCGAAATTGCTCTCTACGAAATTCTCCGCATTTTTGAAAACTTAAGAGAGGCTCCTCTAAATATTAAATTAAGAATGGCCCAAACGAAAGTTAATACTTTACTTAACTTTAAGCGGCCATTACAACTCGTTATCCAGAAACGAAAACTTGTTGAAACTGTGAAGAAGTGCTCAACACCGAAATCAAAAGAAGAAAATGTAGTTGGATTGGCTGTACCATCAGGAAGTTGGATGAAGATATCGCCAAGAGAACTTTACTGTGGAATCCACAGGGTAACCACGCGCTCGACAGACCTGGTTCCGTTCTCATCCTAGCTGGCAGAAAGTCAGGGGAGAGTGTCATGACCGAAGGCGCTGGGAGGAGTTTGTCTCCGCCCTATGATCCATTTGAGAGCGTCAATTTTAACTTCATTATTTTTATTACTTTGTTGTATTATTTTGCAGTAAAATTTGACAAGGAATTAAAAAAAAAATTTTTTTTCGGGTTACAACCGTGCTCACTAGCTTTCGCCAGTTGCTTCCGCTTAGAACGCGTTTCTCTAAGGATAACCTAGTCTCTTCTGTAATGCTTCGCGTAACACTGAGGCTGAGATTGTTGTAGGTGTTCATGAAGGTGTCCAAAACACTTCAATTGCTTGACAACTTCAAAAGTATAGCCGTGTGCTACAATATACAAATCTAGGCGGCTGTTATCCCTTTTTGTGAATACCACAAGCTTACCGCAAGATCTATTGTTCTTCAGAACAGAATACGGCACACATGCTATCTGCTAGCCATATTTTGCAGAGGAGCTGCATGCAGCCCATCAGCTGTCGTCGGTAGTCTTAAGCAACTCTGGAGGCAGTCCATTAGCATCGACTGATTTGTTGTTCTTAAGTTGCAATATCGCAATTCGGACTCCATTACATCTAGGTGGAGTGACGTCAATTGGTAGCATCGAAGTATTTTTTCAACTAGCGAGATTTGTGGCATCGTCGCTTGCTACCAGTTTGGAGAAGTGTTCTCCGCATTATGTCAGGTTACTCTGCGTATCTGTACCAGATTTTCATTTCCAACTTGGCAGTATAAAGTTCTGAGCCTAAAAGAGCATCTATCAATTCTGCTTCCACTCTGGGCAACTTTGCCAAGTCAATCTATGCTACCATTGCCAAGACCTTAGTCTACTTAACTACAAATTGTGGAACCAAATGGGTTCCACACCATACCAGGCGTAATAATGGCTTGCGCTATTGTCTAAATATAAGAAGGCCTATTAAAAAAAGGATGCCTCTCATTTAAAACTAAAACTTAACACCTCAAGGTTCCTTCGTTCGCTCCCGATTTTTCGTGAAGAAAGGCACATCTCTTCCTTTCAATTTTCCCTGTAGATTGCCTTGATCGCATTGCGGCAGACTTCAGTGTCCTCTTGATGGCTACAAGGGTCTTCAATGTAACTCCCCCGCGACAATTCTTATTGTAGCAGCTCAATAAGAAGCCACGCCGCTCATCTCCATACAAAACTTACCATTAACTTTTTGATGGGAACATGAACCACTTAGTGGACGCATAATACCCTACACTATTTATAGTGTATATAAACGTTAAAATGCACGAAGGTAACCAACTAAAACAACAACAACAACACAATCCTAAAACTACGAAAAAAAACAACAACAAAAAAATCCATCTTCGTTAACGAAAGTCACACGAACTTCATATAATTGTTGTTGGCCATACCAAAATGCGTTGCCATATACAAATTACATTCAAAATCTGCCTTAGCCATCTGCCTTGGCCACTTACACTTGAGATTTTTGCGCCTTTCGTACCTGCCAGCCTGCCTACCTGACTGCCTGACTGCCCGCCCGCCCACCTGCCTGCACACATTAATTTACTATTGTTGTTGTTGTTGTAGCAGCGCAGGGCGGCACGGGGTTCTGCGGGCTGCGGATTTGTTGCTAGTGGCAGTGACTTGGCGCCAAGCGTGCACGAACCCCCAAGTAGCTCTGGTTCTAGCCAAAACTAAAGACCAAAACTTAAGCTCCGTGTTCGCTAACAAATTCTTCACTTGCATTTCGAACGCGTTGGTGAAAGGTTCATTTTTAATTTCGTTCAAAAAAATAAACAGTGAAATAAACATTTGCAAATTTGCAGTAAAAAAGCCATAAAAAATATACTATAAATAAAAAAATTAATAAAAAAGCATTTTAGCAATTGAAGTTAAACTTTGAGAGTGACTATAATCAAAGCTTTGCAGTTTAGAGGTTTTCGTGTGAAAGTGCGGCTGCCTGTCGTGTTTTCGAATTTCTGCAACGGAAACAATTTACTTGTACGAATTTGCATAAAATTGAGCTCAACTTTGCGTGAATTTTAGAGTTACTTTTCAAAGTGCGTGAAATATAAAAACAAACATATAATATATATATATAAAACATATATGTTTTTTTGCTCGTGCAAAAACTAGAAACATTGATTGCTTGGAACTAAGTACGCGAACATTTGCATATAAAGAGAACTTTATATAACCAAAAAGCAACTTTACGGGTTTTTGGCGCAAATCGTACACATCGTTTGGTGTTGTTCAAAATGCAGCCCTTGAGACGTTTTACACAATGCGGCAGCCTGACCATGCTCTTTGGGGTCTTTATCATAATGTTTGGAGTCAGTTCCACGGCATTGACAACATTTGGCAAAACCAATAGTCAGGCTTCGCCACCGGTTGTCATAGGTAAGTGTTCAGTCGACCTAGTTCAAAATTTTGAAAAAAATTTTAAAGTCAAAGCATTACTCTAACATTAAGCCCGAAATTTGTCAATCATTTTCAAATTAAGCAAGGCCACATTCAGCTCTGACCAAAGTTTTGGTAATATTGGTAAAAATTCCAAACTCTGATTGGTCTCTTCTGTAAAAGTATAAACAAAATCCTTTGATTCGGGCGCGTAGGAGCTTAGTTTCAGACTCGCAACACCAAATGTTGGGCCTAGAAAGAGAATCTAATGGTAAGGCCTTTGACTTAAATGATGTAAAAAAAATATTTATAAGACTTAGAGTAGCCTAAAATTGCTTTAATGACAAGTTTTGGGAAACATTTTAAATACTTAGATTAAAGAAGAATTGAGGATACTGCTGTAACATATCCTAAATACTCAAATTCTCAAATTATCAAATTATCAACTAAAAGAAGTAGTGTGTATCTTTCGAATCACTCTTAGCCAGCTTTTTTTGAAAGAAAAATTTCCATACTCAATGTAATTCTAAAATTCGATATTTGTATGTATAAATACACTAGAATTCCTTTTCAAGTGACAAATCAATTTTATTAATAGTATATTTCTCCCTTAAAATTCTTGAAGCTGATGAGATTAACGAAAAAATATATAAACTTTTATTCCCTAATTTTTGTTCTGAAATGGGTACTATTAGATCTTACTATAAGTGTTTGCCAAAAGAGCTATATATAGTATTGAAGTATGAAGCTTAAAAATAGGATATCAAATCCAGAAGATAACGGATATTGATAGGGGAAACAACTTTATAGTAAGACACAACTGAAACTTTATATTTTCTACCTGACTGATATTATTTCAGTTGTGGTTACAAACGTAGATAGAGTATTCTATAAAAAGCTTCAAGTTTAAGTATTTTCCAATTCTTCTAATGTCGCTGAATCTTCAATAAATCACGCAAATAAGCCCCATATATAAATTATTTGTATTTTACTTTGAAATCATGAAGCATTTTATACAAAAGACTAAAAGCTTTATGATATTGGAACTTATGAGTTTAGAGGATCAGCCCCCTGTTCGCTTTGCTCGCCAATCTACGCAACAATATTCCGCTCGAAACGTTTACTCTAGATTTTCTTAAGCCGTGGAAAATTGTTTAAAAAATGTTGCTATTAATATATTAGAAAAAGTTTCTGAAAAATTGTTAGTCATGAATTCTTATTCAGAAACAAAATTAAGTAGGATGAGGTTGTTAAGACCACTTAGATTAAACTCCATTTCTCATTGGAAAGTTTTTTAAAGAAACTACATGCAATTTTATTGTTTTTTTTATAAAATTTTAAAATCAAAATTTAAATTTTTAAATTAAATATAAATTATATTTATCTTTAAAAAGGTATATAATATGCAGAATTAGATACATTCATATTTATTTATCTCATGTTTAATTAGTGTGGCTTACGTTTCCGTACTTTTAACTTAAATTGCTCAAATAATTTATTTCATAAAAACATGCAACTGCTTTTGTTTTTAATTATTAATATTGTATTATTAATATGATTAAATCAGCGTTTGAGCAAAATTGGAACCAACTAGCAAAAAAATAATAAGGCTTTATGATACTAAAGTTAACATTGTAAATAAAAAATATTCACTTCACACGAAAAGCTTCAATTTTAATACAATTTTTTAGATTTTGGAGCTGCAAATTAAACTTTCATATGTACACGAGCTGAAAGACATCAACGAATCGAGATCTAAATTATGATAATAGCGGCAAAAATTAGTGACAATCATCATGTAAGAGTTTATTTTGAGTTTTAATAAATATCTCACTTTTTGTTGTTTCTTTAACTGCTGGATTCAATATCAAAGCAAGCAGCTGTAGCTTGTATCCTTAGAACTAAAAAGACTTTTCAAAAAGTAGATAAAGAGTCTGCGATTGTAGATTTGAAATTTAAAACTAAACAGACGCACTCTCTGTTTCTTTGAAATTTTTTCTGTACTTTACAGAAGTAGTCAGTCGTAATAGGCTCGACTGACTGACATTTAAGAAGGGAGATACTCTCAAATTGTTTTTTCCAAAATCGTAAGTGAGATGAGATCTTTAAATAAGCTTCTTTTTAACAATAACGTTTTAAAGCAGGTTTAGAAAAATTAAAGATTTTCTGTATTCTTTGGAAAATGTGAAAAAAGAAAATGTTTCGAACTGAGAACTTAACGATTTCTTGCTTTGGATTCAATTTAATTTAGTAGACATCATTAAGCTTTCTCAGGAACGTAGTATAGATTTTTACTATAATAATTTAATGGTAGTGATCAGGGCATGCTTGAAAAGACTTACAAAACTCAGTGTGAGGGTCAAAATAGCTTTTGTTTTGAGTGATAATTGTTATCATCATTGTCAACTTTTCCTTAAACTTCTTAAGGGCATCGGCACCTTTTGGAACAAGTTCTTTACTTCACTCCAACAAAAAAACCGTAAAAAAATTAAATTAAGTTTTCAAAATACCAAAAAAATTACACACTTTTCCTAAAAATATGATTGGTGCACATTATTTACAATTTTAATCTCTTAGACTTGAAGGTTACTTTCACATATCTTAAATCTTAACTTTTGTTCAGTTTGAGCAACAATTTTAGGTACATGAAAGATTGAAAAATAAGATATTTAATATTAATAGATGCATTTTTTCCAAACACTCAATTTTTTTACCAAAAATAGTAGGAGTATTTATTGCAAGTTCAATTAGTATTTCTAGTTTTTAAAAATTGTACAGTAGCAGCAATGGAATACCTCCAAAAATAATAAATATATTACTTTCTATTTTTACTGATCTTAAATTGATTGTCAAAAAAAAACACGATAGGCTTGCTTAGATGAAACTGGTCTCTGTCTTACCAAAAAAACAATTGTTGTTGTCTTTAGAACTTAATTTGTATAATTAGTCTTAAGTAGCATTATGATAAACAAAACAAACAAAATCAAAGACGTCAATATCGATAATGTTTATTCCAATTTAATGGTTGAAAAATGCAAATGATTTCGGGCCAAGAGTTAATAAAGTTAATGTCATATGATTTCGAAATACGTCAATTGGTTTGAAATTCTCGTACATTTACGTACAAAGATTGATTACATAAAGGCGTTGACTGTATTCACAATTAAGTAGCAACTCGAAATCAAGCACAAAGCGAACAGAGTTCCAAGCGGTACCTATGTCAGCGTTCAGCTTATCCATCGTATAAGTATGTATCTTGTATCTAGTATCTAGTAGATACTAAATACAAAGCAAAGCATAAATCAAAAATTGATCAAACAAGTCAGCCATCAAAGGTAATGACAACAAAGCTAATGTGAAAGGCAAACGTTGAAAGGATAGAAAGGTCTTGTCTGTCTAGCTGACTGTGGGTGGATGGGTGTCTTGCAGCTTTGATTGTTGTTTCGGGGCCAAGAAGTTTTAGCCCTTGTTGGGCACAGGTTAAGCAGCGTCTAATTAGCGTCATGTTGACTGACAATTTGTGGAATTTACTACAACAAATAATCACATATTCGGGCAGGCACTAGATGTAATAGCTTAATAGACAAAACACGTGTACGAATCGAATTGATTAACAACTTTTTCATTTTATTATTATTATTTTTATTACAGCCAAGGGTCGTGACTGTGTTACCCATGATGACTGCGCTGCGATAGACCGTACCAGCTGTGTCAAGGATCCAAACGATTACAAAATGCGCTGTCTTTGCGGAGATGATACGGCGCCCAATAATGGACAATGCGCAGATGTGCTTAAAGGTGGGTAGATGGCAGGATTTGTTGCCTTAGCAAAGGCATCGGAGGCGGCAAGCACTTGTAAATCTTACTAGAGGGTGGGCTGAAAAGTAACAGGGCAACTAAGGGTCTCCAAAGGAAGTGAAGTCAAACTAAATATTTGGTACTTTACTTAGCCCTCAAACGTATCACAAGATAATTCATTCTGAGAAATAATTTAATATTCATGCATATACTTAAAGTGTGACTACTAAAATTGAGCATAACTATCTCAAGACTTTTTCATTTTAATATTAACAAAAAATAATCAGGACTGTTGAACCATTTTTAAAAATAATTAAATATATATTTTTTCTATATTAAATGTAGATTTGTGCTTAAACAAAATATGCTTTGTTACTACTGGTGCCATTTTGCATTAGGAGCCTGAAAATGGGCGGAATTGTCTCAAGATAGTAAAAGAAACCATCGTTGTTTCATTAAGGGCTGTTTATAATGTTTTTAAATTAGACTTAAATTTACATAATAAAAATATTTGATATCTTTACTGTAACCAAACTAATTGCTAAAAACGGATCAAAAGAGAATAACTTTTAAAAATAATTTAACATTAAAAGTGGTTTTGTACTTAGTTACTACTGGCGCCATCTATCAAGTGCCAAGATTGTTTCTTTTTTAAAATAATTGGTCTTGTATACCAGACTCAAATTTAGAAAATAAAAATATTTTAGAAACCCGGCAATTAAGTTAAAAATTTAAATTAAAAAAAAAATAAAAATATAAAAAAAAATTTGCTTATTTAAAGTTAATAAGCCAAAGCTTGAATTTAAAAATAAAAAAGTTCTAGAAAAACGTTTAATTTAACGTTGAAAAATCTAGGAAAGCGTAAGCATTTTGTAAGAAAATACAAAATATTTTTTAAATTATATATTTCTAAAAATAATTTAGTTCTTTCTAAATAAGTTGTTTTTATTTAAAAGTCAGAACAAAGTTGAGATTAAATCAAAAACAGACAAACAATTTACGAAATGAAAAATAATGTTGGATGATATATTTTATTACCCACGACCACATCTAAAAAAAATATGAATTTAAAGTGAACGCTTTTTTAAAACATTATTTTTAGATTTAGTTATTATTTTCATATTAGAAGGACATATTTTTATGGTATAATACAAAGTTCTTGTTGTACTCGATTTTTTTTTTAATAACTTTAATGCTGATTGGAGACCACCTTATTCATTCCCAAAGCTGTTCGAACCAATCGCTTCATCGAATTTAATTTGACGTCATACAGTGGCTTTTGTGAATGTTAAGGAACTTCAGCTGTAACTTGAGCATTTTTACAGTTGCACATAAAAATTTAAAACATAATTATTTGCTTCCTTTGACTATCCTCATCGCACGAAAGGAGCATGGAGATATCTCTATTAATATCTGTTCGAAGAGAACAGAGTCCAATTTATCGCCGAACCCCAACGGCGGTGTCTTGTATTTATAAAAATTTACCTAGGAAAAAAACTGCATATTTGCCACCACTGCCACTGCTAGACCAGTGCTACAGGGTGGATTGTTCAATACTTCATTTACTGCTTGGCTGTAAGCCAAACTACTCGACCCACCCTCGTTAAAAAAATCTGCCTTCATGTTAGCTGAAGCTCATCAGCTATGCCTGCGCACAAAAGTTAATTGTAAGACATACATATTATTTATTATTTAAGATTTTTCCCTTGTCTTACTCGGCTTTATTTGTCAGCTGCTCAAGTGCTCCACACAGACATGTTAGCCGTGTTTGGGGGGGGTGGGGGAAGGGAGGATGTGTATGAGGATAAGGTGTAATGTTGCGACACCTAAATGAGAATTAAACAAAGCATCCACCCGGTACATACTCTCGGACTAGGGCACTTGCTTATTTATTTACTTAGTTTTTCCGAGTACTTTTCACACGCCATTGTCTTCGGCTTATACATTTTTTCATTTTTTTTACTGCCAAGGATTAAAGTCGTGTGTGTAGCAGATCTAAATTTAGTATCTATGACAGTTCGCCTTGAAGGACATGCATAAAGGCAGAGAACTGCAGAGCAACAAAATTCTTTAACGAAAATTCTAGATTGAATAGCAATTGGCTGTTTAAAGAGATGAATTTAAGGTTATTCTAAAATAGTAAACATTTAAGAGAAGTTAGAAACTTTAATATAATATTTCGTCTTTTAAAAAAGTAAATTTTTATAAAAAGTAACCAGTGCAGCAACACGAATGAGAAGCCAGTACAAACTTCTTATGAAAATACACATTTTTGCTGGCGCCATCTATACAAGTTTTCTTTGCGTATTTTAAAGAATTATATATTTTTTGAAGGAGTAATAAAAAAAATCATTTTGTTTTTATTATATAGCAAGTAAAATACTTTAAAAACAACAGATTCTTTATGTATGATAAGCACCTTAGTTCTTAAGCTTTGATGGAACTGGAACTTATGAAAGTTTTCTACTACTTGAGGCTTTAACAACAAACGTCTCAAAAGTTTTCAATTTTTAGATTTATTTATAAAACATAATGTCCAATGACAACCACATTCTGACCTTTTAGATTCCAGCCTATCTCTCTACTTTTTCAAGACATATTCATTTTTTTTAGGTCTGCTGTCAGCAGAAGTCACTTGAAACTCGCTTTTGAGGTCTTAAATTGTTTCTTGAGGAAAGCCTTACTATTTATCTCAAACAGCTTTCTGAAGATAAAAGTTCAAGGTGTTCAAAAGTTTTACTCGGAGACAAAATCGTTTTTGTAGATTTAGCGAATTTCGAAGCGAAACTCCAAATCGACTATAGCGGAAACTGTATGAATACGATACAATTTAAAATCTGCTTCAAAAAATCATTCTTTAAAGTTGAATTGTTTTTTTTTTCAAAGGAGTTGTTGTGCGTTGAGAAAGCGATGTTTCTTAGAAATAGACGCAAATAAGCTTTGTCAGTTAAGATAATTTTGGCAGAACAGAATTGACATGATTATTTTTATTAATTTTTCAAATTGTACAAGCGAATAGCGTTACTTTGGTATATTTTTAGCTAAGTTTCTTTGACTTTCCGAGTTCAATTTGTCGTTTTACAATATATAATATAATAATAGCTTAAATTTCCGAGACTTGATGGACCACCCTGTATATAGATGCTTGTGTTAGCTTCTAATTCTTACAAACCTAATAGAAGCGCGTAGTCATTTTTATTCCTAAGAGGATCGGTCTCTTGCTTCTTTCCCTTACCAATCCCACAGTAGCGCTCGTAAAAAAGACTTTTTGTTGCGCAGCGGAGATATTATGCCTAGAAGTAGAACAGTAGAATTACTTTTACATTTTATTTACATAAAAACTTTTAAACTTTACATCTTTATAGAATTAATAATTTTTTAAATTTTTTAAATCCTCTGCTGGCTACAGTGATAATCCTTAAAGCCTCAAGCTACTTAAGAAGACCAAAATAGTCAATTGGTTTTCTTTGTTTTTCCCAGTTGGTACGACTCCTTCTCGTAGCTCCTAATGACGAATTTATAAGCGCATGACGTGACAAAAGCGAAAAGTCGTGCCATGCCATGTCGCTTGCCAAATTGCAAATATCAAGAAATATTTACGTTTTGTATTTATTATAGCTTACAATATTTATGATGGTGTTCTCTGTTTTTCAGGTCTGCGCCATAAGTGCAATAGCAACAATGATTGCGAGGATGGCATGGTCTGTCAATTTGAGAATACCAACCGTACCATTGGTGTGGCCAAGTTCATGTCGAGCAAAACTAAATTGTGTCTCTGTGACAACGAAAATGGCTATGTTGAGGATTTGGTGCACGATATATGCAGCGGCGGTAAGTAGTTACAACTAAAAATAACACACGAATGTTCTCTATAATTTCGTTCTCCGCCCCCCTATTTTCAGCTAATCTTCAAACACTTTCCAGCATTTTGGTCTCATTGTGCAGCATGCTGGCGCCCATCATAATATCCGCACACATGAAGAAGCATTTCTAAAAGTCTAGAAATGTCCAACAATCAGCCGTATAATGTCCCAAAACGTTGCGTTTACTCCTTTAGTGATCCATCAGATGTGCCTCAATAAAACTAAACACATTAATCTAACATTATTAACTATTTTTTTGATGTAAAAACTAAAACGTTTTCAAATGTCTTACTTGTAATGCTCACACAACAGGCTCAGTTACAAAATTGCACTCCAAGTATACAGCAAAGTATGCACCCTGCATACTTTTACACTCGTCCTAAGCGTAAACGTCGTTATATTGTATAAGTTTCATAAATACCACCGTCAAGTTTATTCGCTTTTCACACCAAAAAGCCGCGTAATATTTATAATATAAATTAAATTATTAATAATAAAACAAATTTTATAGATTCCTTTTCGACACTAGTCTGTAAAATTTTGAAAAATGCAACCCAAAACAAAGAATTAGTAAAGCGTTGCACTCTTTTTATTGTAATTTTGTATGTATGTATGTTTAAACAAAAAAAAAACAAATTGTTTATTATTATAAAAATAAGTACAGATTTATATACTATATATATGCACCTAAGAAGCGATACAATTTGCTTGATAAAAAAAATGTCAAACATTTTAATTTTTATACGTAATTATCATTAATATTGTAACTTCAAGCTTTACGCGCTCTTAGTATCACAGAGTCGTCCGTCGTAAACTAAACACATTATATATTTACACTTACTTGCATATATTTACTTCGGTTTGTATATGTCTCAAGTTATCAGAAACCATTTCACATTGTATCAAAATTTTGCAGATTTACTAGTTACATTTGCTCGATGAGAATTTTTTCCATTGATATTGTTATGTCCGTAGCAGTTACATTTTATTTCAATAAACGTTTTAAAAATCCATTAAAATTTATGTTTATTATTTATTGGCAGCAGGTCTGTGGCACTGGTGTATTTGCCTAGCACTAGCAGAGCTAGCAAATATACGCTTCTTGCCTAAGCTAATCTCTATTAAATAGGGATTCGGATTGACAGGTCTCTTTGGTTTTAAATAGAGATATTTCTAGCTTCATTATCACGCGATGCTGAGCTTCCAATATCATCAGCGGCTTCACGTGTATGGCCACAGAACGGGCAGACTTAGCACTGGCAGAGCTATTAAATAGACGGTCACTGTTCTCTTAGAACAGCTATTAATAGAGCTATATCCATACTCCGTCAGCACTCAGATGTTGAACACCAATAAAATTAGAGACTCACCTTATAGGACCGTCCGCTGCAGGCTGCATGGTAGCAGTCTTTCTTATTGGCTGTGTTACCATTTTCAAGTTGCTTCTACGTTGCAGAAGGAACAGCAACCAACGTAGTAACAACAGAAGTAGGAGATGTGGCTGCAGCCATAGCTTATCAAGTGGTTTTGGGTATATTTACGATGCAATTTTGTGTTTTCGACCAATCTTGACTAGAAACCCGTAAGGTAACATTAAATATAAGCAATACCCGCGAGTAAGCAAATAGAGTGTATTTCTACATAGAGAGCATAACTTTCAAGCACCGTCAGTTACAGGCTGCGTGATCTGTCTGTCTAAACTTAATCCAATCAGAACGATTGTCTGTAGTTAATCAATTTAAATAATCCATACATATTTCTACAATGCACACACAGCAAAGTTATCGGAATATATAATTGATGTTAAATTTTTAAAATAATCCATTTAATCCAATTAAAAATCGTATGTAATGACTTTTCACTTCGCTTACAATTATTAATAATTCTCCATCTTTCAAACAGAAATTCCAATAAGCCATAATCGATGTTTCTGTCGATATGTCTAATCGATTTATCTCATGTGCGATCACTACATTTATATTTTTTCAATGTTTGTGCGCGAAAATGTTTGTAAAATTGCAAAATTTGTGTAAATTTTGTGTTTTTTATCATAAAAAGTGTCGCGATGAGTGTGTTACCAAGTTTATTCCACAAATGTTTGTGGGCAATGTGCTGTAATGTGAAATTTATGTGTTTGTTTCAAAATGTGCTTGGTGGCTGCCGCGTCACTTGTTGCATGTGTTGTTGAAAATTGCCGCGAAAGTTGTAATAGCATAATCAGCGTTTCAGCATTTTTAATATGCAATCGGGTCAATTGTGCGAAAATTGTGTTTAACAATTTTAAATAAACGAAAAAGTGTGCGCAGTAATTTTTAAGCATACAGTAACTGCAAACGGCCAGTTGTCGAAGTGTTGCTACAAGCAGGTGAGTTGCATTTTACTAAAATATCATATAGTTTGTTTATATTTATGGCTTTGATTTATTGGCCTCAAAAGCAGTTTAGGCGGCTTTACTTAATATACATTTGAAGGTTTTTTTTAATTATTAAAAAAATTAGTCAATATCAAAACCCAATATAGGCTTTGGCGGTATATCGATAAGTTAGCACAAAAATCGAAACATCGTCATGGCGATGTGCTATTGTTGAACGGCTTGCTTTTTGGCGGCGTTAAAAATTGCGGCCTAAAAGTAAACAATGCTTTTGTGAGCTAAATTTGAGTATTTATTAGGCTTTTGTGCTTAATATATGTTGTTTTATAGCTTCAATAATAAACAATATTAGTGCTAAATAAGCAGTAGCTTACAAAATGTGCATAACGTCAATTTAAACACCGACTAAAGCCAATAAGACTTTTGCGATGTGTTGCTTGTAGGCAGTGGGCTTGCTGCGTAAGAACATGCATTGCTATAACTCAGCTTGCTTTAGTCTATTTAATTACTTAAACTTTTATCTAAATAAAAATATAAAACAATTATAATTTCCCTATGAATACCAAAAGCATTTGAAATCAACGTTAAGTTTCATGCGGCAGTTGGCAACGCCGTCAACGCTCAGCTGCTTGCTTGCCTATTTGACGGCGATAAAAATATCGGCCTGAAAGTATGCAGCGCCGTTGCTACACATATCTTTGCATTTTTCTTGAGCGTCTAACAAGCTTTGGACTTGGCAATACAATAAATTTTCACATAATTAAGTGACAGATAATTAAAAGCCAAATCCGTAGCGTCTTGTTATTTCAAAGATCAACTACAGATAGCTGCCGTTAATTGCATTTTCATACACAAAATTCCGCTTTGCCCAAAAATGTAGCTGCCACTAGCAACAACAATGCAAACAACTTCATTGCGTGTCAACTATGTCCATGGCCTAGGACCTCCAAGTTGGCAATATTTGGTCGCTTGCATCGACTAACAGCATAAATTTATGGCCAAACGATAAGCGCCGGCAATAGCCGTTCCAATAAGCAACAACAACAAAAAAAAAAAAAACGTTAGGCTGACCAAAATTGGACAAGAAACGTGCGTCTTCCTAGTAAGCTAAAGATTCGACACGGGCGCGCAAAGTAGAATTTAGTAGCTGTCAAAAGCATCAGCTATGGCGGTAACACCTACAGCAGCAGCAGCGGCGGCGGCAGCACCACACGCAAGGAATGCACTGCCGCCCTGGCCAAAACCGCTGCGGTACCATACCAACTTTGCCTGCGCCAAGCCCCCAAGTCAGGTGAACATTTTCATAAACATTTTGTGTTTTTTTTTTTTTTTCATTTTTTTGCGAAACCTGCTGCACTTTGCGTGCAAATGGCGAAAATGCCAGACCTCCAGGTGACTCTTTATAAGGCTGTGTAGCCCACAAACCATACCAAAGTCAGCTCATTGACTGCTGCCGCTTGTTTATTGTTGCAGTCCAGGCTTACGTGTGTGGCCAAAACAGCAGACACCAGCCAGTGCTACCAATAGCAATCATAAGTATAAATATGAATCTGCAGCAGCAGCAGCAGCCTGTTGCTGCTCCTCGTTAGCTTTTGGTTGGCGTGAAAAGCACATGCCGAAAAATGTAAAACAGTTTATAGTCTTAACAAGGCACTAAAGCAATCCTGTTCAGAAGGCTCTACACATGAAATTAGATTGCAGCGATGCACGTAGCCTGATAGCAATATGAGTGCTCCACTCCACTGCTCGTTTGCTAGCCGCAGCTCTGCGATCGTGCAACAAGCTGCAACAAGAACACTCAACTAATTAACATATTCAAATATTTGTCGCATTGTTTACCGCTCTGTTTTAGTTTTTCTTGAAAAGATTCGCTGTGCCAAGTACGCTGCTGTCTCTGCTGTTTATTGAAAAACCATTTTACGGTTTCATGCTTCACAGTCGTTGCGCATTTTACTTAAGGTGCTTGCCAAGCCACGCCCCAGCTTTTTGCCTATCTTGCAAGCAGCAAGTTGCACTCATAGACCATGCCATTGTTGCAGCATCTTCACCAGCTTTGTTGGACAGCCGTTGGCGCTATTTTTATCGCATTTTAAAAGGCTATTTGTAGTTGTTTACCAGGAAGTGGCATAAATTCGCAGTGCATAATGGCTGTGAATAAATTATTTTGCGACTGCAGCTTCCTTGCCGTTTGATGCGCTTTACTCTCTTGCCTGATAACGCGAGCATTGCCACGCCCCCTAGACTGCGCCCCCGCCGTCCAACATGCGTTTGCTGCCCCCCCTACTGCTCAATGATATCAAATAAAAGAAACAATGCACAAGTTGTTAGTAATTTATATGCCAGCGCCGTTTTAATACTCTATATATGGGCCAATTCATAATCGTAATGGCTGTGAACGCCCTCCTGCTGTTCGTTCTATTCGATATAGTTACTAACGAGATTAACACTTTGCGTTGTGCCTTTGGTGTCGATCCGAATCGGTAACAAAATTGCAGATTCCTATCATGGTAATAGCAAAAATGTAGTTCTAGCTGTGCTGCTGGCAAATATGCATAATTTTGAAATTTAACACTTTATTCAAATTTTAATTATTTGTTTTCAAAATAATTGTTTCGATTTGAAGTTAATTGCGTAATTTAATTTTGATTACCTCTTTCAAAGGTGACGATAGTTCTTCAGCGAAGTGTAGATCCTAATCATAGTATGCTCACACGTACTTTTTTCAAGCAGTATAATTTTGTACACATTTTTTATAGTTTCTTTAATTTAATGATTTCATATTCTATGGCCGTCTTAATCTCTGAGTAGATAGGGATGTAGTTTTGTTACTGTCATTAGAGCCAGCTGGATTGCAGTGACACGTCTTAAAGAGATTGTAGTGGTCAGGATGTCTAATTGATGGTTTTACGTTGAGCCCCTCAGTGTGGAAGCCTCCGTCAATACTCTCTTCTAGCTTTAAGCCGCCAGTGAAAATCTTATTAAATCTTCTGGGTTTGTTAATCGAAACAATGAACCTGTCGTTTTTGTGTTCTTTATATTTTGGTGTACAACGTTACTAAGGAATACAGAATTAGGCGAGGAAATAAGAATTCTAGAGTGACCATAATTCAGCCCTTTTCATTTCTCTCTTGCTTAGTAGATTTGTAATGGTATTCTTTCCTTTACTGGGGCTAGAGCATAACCCACTTATTGGCTCCCTTATAAACAGTATAGGACAAGACAGTTGAAACCCAGTAGAAACGAGCTGCAAATTTGTATACAAAGCAATATTTCTTTTTTATTTGTATAATTAAGGAGTAGGAGCACGAATAATTTTTTTCTATCCAATCTAATAAACAATAAACAATTTCGTATATTTAAGATCCGCTCTTTTTCGCGATTGAAAATTGATTTGATTATCATATTCAATGCTACAGGACAGGGGTTTGGCTATCAGAAATTTTATTTCTGTTCGTTAGTAAGGCCAAGTGGTTTTGTGATTCCGAGCCTTTCTTGTGTTCTGTCTATTTTCCAGCAGGCTGATCGTTAGAACATTTGGCTGGTTGTACAGATTTTCGGCGTATCTAGAAATGGTTTTCTTTACTATTACTTCTTGGACCTAGGAAACGTACAACTTGTGAATAGTAATGTTGTCATGTTATGAGTGGGCGCCCGAGCTCATTTTTAAAGTTTTATTTTTGAGGTGTTGAATCACAAAGCTGTTGATGGAGCTTACAGTACCTCTAGATTCCGTAGATGCATATTGAGCGGCTGCCTATCAACCATTGGTGAAGTCTGATGGGTACATCAGGTTAGTCACCTGTCGAGCGTCAAACCTAGACAATTGGGCGTTAATTTCAAGGTAGGCAGTTTCCTTTACGCATAATAAATGTAACCTATGTAAGTTCTGCAGTCTTTAGAATTAAGGATTTAGTCAAATTTGCTGTCCACAACAGCTAAGGTTTGGCAGCATTTACATCTAGAATAGATGCATTTGGCAACTTTGAGAGAGTTATGGAAGTGTGAGTTATATGCTCGCATAGAGTTTGTGGCAATTTAACCGATAAGATGACTTTATCGGCTATCTTTGCGAAATGTCATATATTTAGAGAAACTTAAATTACGTTGCACTCAATTATCTGTTTTGAAGGACTGCTTAGCGTAGAATTTACCCTTAGCTCTTTTAGTGCTGCAGTGATCGCTTTAGGTTATACGCAATCTTTGTCGTCAAGTTATTACCAAATTTCTGAGATTAACATTAGTGAAAACGGACATTTTGGGGCAACTTTTTGTTGAGAAACTCTTTAAAATTAAAACGTCGTAACCAAACTTGACATTGACAGTTCGGTAAAGTTCGTTAGATAAATGGCAAGGATAACTTTAAATATAAAAAAAAACGTTTATCCGGACTTTCTTAAGTATCAGATACATCTACTCATTCCCACAAAAAGTTTTTCTTTCTTGAAATAAGTCGAGTTCCTTAAAAAAAATTGGATATTGCATCATTATCATAATGTTAATGCGCCTCTGCAAGAAATCCAAATTAGCATAATCTCTCTTCGAAAGATTAAAGGCAACCCTCGCTTATGCTGCTGCACCTTTGCGTCTCAGACAAACTGCATTACAGATGCAACCTACTCTTAACTGCTTTAAAGAGTATACTCGAAACAATGTATATAATATATATTGATTGTGGTAAAAAGAACAACTGCCGCAAAAAGTAAAACCAAAAAAAAAAAAGCTGCAGTGTGTCTTGGACTCATCTGTGGTCTTTGGCCAAAAGAACAATGCACTGTTATATAATCACTTACTGCGATTGTTGTCCTGCCCCGGCCCTGCCCTTAACATTAGCCCTGCCTTACGCTTTCGTGAGAGAGCCCATCCATAGAGCCCAGCGGCCTTCCTTGTGCCTGCCTGCCTGCCTGTGCGCCTTGTGCAATTTTCACGCACGCCCTCAACTGGCCAGGCTAAATTGAATACGCAGCGTCAGCCGCAGCAGCAGACTGATACTTTTGATACCCAAAGCCTAAGCTTTGCCAGAAAGCAAAAGTCACACAGTCTGCAGACGTTGCAAAAACGAGCGGAAGTGCTGCTTGATTCCAACGGTCTCTTGGCTGTTCGGTTAATCGGCTAGACCTGGCTGACTAACTGGATGGCCGGCTGGGGCGCTGTGTCAATGTCCTTTGGCTTGTTGCATGGCTTATTGTGGATTGGGCTTAAAGCAGTTGGAAGAGCTGTGCGGGAGCGCAAGTGCGCGCGCGCGCACGACGCGTTAACAGATGTTATCAAGCCAGCAGTGACCCGGCCGCGTGTCGTACATACTGGCCATAAATTTGCCAAGGCGAACGAGCCGCATCTTCTGCCAGCCCACTTCCTCTGCGTCTCGGTGAGACTGCGCAAATGTTCCAATTTGTATTTTTGCACAAATTGTTCTTAGCTGCCGCTGCCCAGTTGTGTTCCCAGTTGCTGGCCGGGATCAGCTTGTTTGTTCTGCTTGTTTGTTTAGTTGCATTTAATTTGGGTTTCGGCTTTGGAGTCTGCTGCCCAATTGGCCATTATAGCAGAGCTCTGCAATTAGAGACAAATGTTTGCAGCATTCCTTGAAACGCTCATTACAATTCTACTTAGTCTTGTCTTGGATGCTTGCTCTGGAAGATTTTGTTTCCTCTCTGCCCTCAGTCATTCGCAGTCTGGCAATTAGCCTTGGTCAGTTTGCTTGCATTTACTTACTGCAAATCAATTTGCAAACTGTGCGGGCGAAAGTTATCAGAACGTTGCGCCAATTTCCCACACGTTTGTTTTTCCAGCTTGCTTAATTAGGTGAAAACGCGGCAACAGCTGTCGCCCAAGCAAAACGCTTTGCTAATGAGCAGGACAAGCTACGTTGCCAGCCAGTCAGCCAACCAGCTATGCTGACTACTGAGTGCCTGCCTGAGTGTCTGACTTGGCCATGGCCAAGAAAAGAAAAGTTACCAGCCGGCTTGGCCCGGACAAGCCTGGCCTAAAGCTTTAGCTTAAGCCTGAGCCTCGTTTTCTTGCCAGCCCAAATGCAGAAAACGTTTTTCGCTTTGAGCAACCCAAAAAAAAAAATCAAATTCAAAGGCACAGTGGGGCAGATGCAAAATCGATTGGTTGTACATGTTGATGGTTAACTTGCAAGTTCTGAAATACCAAATCTGTGAACGGTTTCAAGTTGATGCCAAAGTCGCTGATTAGTCTTTCTATATTACGAAGCAGAGTAGAGTGCAACACGTTCAAACAGCAACTAGAAGAGTTTTGGATTTACAAAAGCTCAAAGAACGATTTGATTGCATTTTTTAATAATATCAATCTGGGTTGAGAAACTAGCAAGGGATCAATAGATCTGCTAAAGACAATTTCATAATGCTGTGCAAAGATTTAAAAATTCAAAACTTCAGATAGATCCCTGTTATGTTGTCGAATTTGAAGGATCCAATGCATTCCACGCGACATTTCTGCTATGATATATAGCGTTAAATGGGTTCCGAATACCTCTTCAGACGTCTCTCAATCAAATCTCTCTTGGTAGAGGAGATTAACGAGTTGACTAATCCACAATATTTTTAAGCTGATTGATGATCTGAAGTTATTTCGACATGTAAGTCTATAACGAACTCTGTCAAAGGTGTGAAAGAAGCTGAATGTCGCTCAGATTTCTGATGCTATAAACTAGTGTGGTATATGCCTACAGCACTGTGGAATAGGTCCACCATATGTCCAATAGCTTTTGTTGCCATTAACTCTGTAATTCGTTCTTTGTAACCTGCAGTTGGGTTAGGATTGTTCCTGGAACTTTTCCACTCACTTAGGTCAAAAAGTAGGCTCATTGTTCCTCTAGCGCTTTAAACCAAATATAGTAATTACTGCCTTTGTACTTGTCCTTGACGCAGATCACTTGACTACTTTCATGTTTCGAATTGCGAATAGTAATGATCACATCGATATCCCCGCTTTTCCAATTGTGTATTTGAGTTGGCTTATGGAATTTAAAGATCAAGATTTGCACCAGTTTTTTAAAGTAAATTCAAGCAACACTGCTGTTCATCTTCTGCAACTAATGATTTCGACATTTTTTTAATGTTCGTCTTAAGGCCTCCGAAGTTATCAGGACGTAGTGTTAGACTGTGGCAGGTATTAGAATTAAAAGTTCACTTCATGCAAGATATCAAACCAGGGACTTACACTAAAATATAGGAAAGGGTATAAGCTTTACCAAATGTAATATTTATCTCAGCATGCACCATAATTTTGTCCAGTTTGTCGCGTACTTCGACCACTGTGCGATGACAGTTAGAGCGACAGTTAAGATATACTTGTGGGTGCGCACGCCTCGTTCGAAACGATCTGAAACTCAACCTGGCGCATTGAAGTGCTAAAATTCCACCTTTTGTCAGCTTGCAAAGTTTTCCTTTTTATTTTTCTCTCACTTGCAATGTTTTGCTTTCCATGTTTCTGATTTTCTTTTTTTTTTTTTTGTCATTTAGCATTTGGCATTTGGGATTTGGAGTTTAGAGTTTGGCGTTAACCAATGCCATGGCAAGTGCATAATTTTTCAATCAAATGTAAACAAAAAAAAAAAAAATCAAAAAAGAAAAAAAAACAAAAGGAAACTGCCGACACCGTCACTTGCCATCGATACCAAAAGTCGTGATTCAGTCAGTTAGTGCCCGATCCCTAGTTGGTTCCCAGTAAACACGTCAATATGGGATGCAAGGAAATGAAAGGAAGTGAAGCCACTGGCTCAAAGGCATTTAAATGCAAATGCCGCAAAGCGTGAGGGTGTTCAATGTGCATTTTATGCATAGATACGGCCAAAATGCGAGCAGAGTGTATCCTCTACTCTATGCATGCTGTCAAAAGTGGTCAAAAGTGTCAACAAGCCAATGATAGTTAGCCCGGTTGGCCTGGCGTGGGCCATAAGTGCGGCACTGTCACAATTTATGCTTTTGGAAAGTTTTGGTCTCAAATACGAATTTGACAGAACATTGAGAAATGTGCGCTAATTAAAGAGTATTTACCGGCAAACAGCGCGTACTTAAAAGTTAATGGCTTAATGGCCAAACGTATTTGCATGCCAATTTATTTAAGCCAGAGTCAGCTACAAGCACACAGACTCACATAGTCAATTCAATTTTTTTTCTACTTCTTTCATTAAAGCCGGAGCGCAGTAGCGCTCGCTTGGCCAGTTATAGACACTTTCGTAGTTTTAGCCGGCCATACACTTGACCAAGTCCAAATACGCAGCCAACTGGCCATAAAAATTGTCAACGCACAACGCGTCGGCTTGATGCTTTTTTAATAGAGGCGTTTTATTCAACACCTCACACACAAGGCCTGACACACAGCGCACAACAACCACTCCAGTCCCTGACCAGGCCAAAACCAGCTGGCAAAATGTCTTTATTATGCGGCTTAAATTGTGCGTAGAGTGTGCCAACAACCAATGTGCCATTATGCTCGACTTTATCTGCTCAGTCAATTCATGAGCTTGATTAATTGTAGACCGCCTGCTTAGATTTTGATGGATGGTTTTTAATGTAAGGTGTCTGCAAGATTGGGACTCGGTGAAAATTATTCGGGTAGCCGAAAGTGCTGGTTTTGTAGCAAATTGCTTTGATCAAATACCAACAGCTTCGCTGTTGTTTTTAAACATTTTTTTATTGCTTTGCGGAATATCAAGAGTATTTGCTGCCAAATGTATTACATAAGCGTCGACCTGAAGAAGATTTTGAGGAGCACTCAAGTCCAATGACAAACTTCAGTTAGTGTACATATACTTCTGCTAAACCATTGTGTATCTCTTTAACTCCTAAATCGAAAAAAAAGCTTCAGTTTCTCTACATATTCTTCTTCCAAACCTTTGTATACTCCTCAGAAAGACTAAGGAGTGGGTATGCAATCTCAGTGTTTGTCGGCAGGCCTTTCAATCCTGAATCATGTCATCGCTAAGCCCAATTTGATGTTGACAGCTTTTCATCTCTTCCTACCGTATGGCCGTTAATGAATATTTAAGAGCGTGATGATCGTATGGCTAGAATCCTCTTTTCAATTGTTATTAGAGAAGTAAGCAAGCTTTTTACTAGCCGGAAGAACATATTTTCAAGACTCTGTGGGAACACTCCTTGTGTATTAAATTTTTCTCGTTCGTATGGCTGATATAAGTTCAAGCTAGAATCCTCTTATTCATTGTTTATAAGAGGTTTTTTTACTTCAGCAACCTTTTTACCAGCCGGAAGAACGTATTTCCAAGACTCTGTGGGAAAACTCCTTGTGTATTAAATTTTTTTTCGAAGTTACGAGACTATTCAAGTTACTTCATTTAATATTAAAGATTCACCTAATTCAGCTGTTATATCATTTCAAGCATTTCTAAGGTAATATTTAGGGCATACTTAATCAGTTAACAGAAGAAGTCTTTGCTGGGCTGCTATTCGCTGGTGTTGGCAACAGAAGGATTAGGTTTCTGCTTTCTCTCTCTTTTCTTAGAAGAAATAAATATTTGAAAAGAGTATTTACAATTTATATCCTGTGAGATGATTGTTCGCGAAAAAAATAAATTTTAATATGCAAAGACTGCTCCAATAGGTCAAGAAATGTTTCAGAATTATAAAAAACGACACATTGGAAATCTTGGTTTATTGTAAAATAAAGTAAAATGTTGTCGAAATTAAATAGCAAATTTGGTCACTGCGATTTCTCTTGACCTATAAGTCTTAAGTCAAAAAGTTAAAGTTTCACTCTTGTAGGATTTCAGTTATGTGATCGTTTTTGTCTGTGCATTGATTGTAGAAGTTCTACCAAACAAACTTTCAAGCCTCATGGCCAAATTATGGACCAATCTTAATGTGCTTGTCGGTAAAGTAAGGCGCATAAATCGCCAAAAACAGTGTTGCCAAAAATAAGAACCTAAAAAAAACTTTTTTTTTATATTAAAGTAAGCAAGATTTTGCGAATGTTTTGAAATATAGGAAATATATAATACCATATTTTAAGAAAAGAAGTATTCTTTTATTTCTTTAATAATAGGTCTTAGTTTCGTGACCATATTGCTGCAAAACGAGAAATTCTAAATAAATACTCATTTATGGATTTTCAAAAAGACTTTGGTTTCTTGAAAAGTTTGCAGTATTGTACAACTCGCGAAATTATCCTTAAGAATCTGTACCAAACATATTTATGCACTTAATAAGTAACAAAATAATTAAGCATCGAAAACTCAATTGGACGCATTAGTAAAATTAATGCATAAAATTATTCATAATCGAATTAATGTTTCCATACTTTAATTTTTATGAACATAAGCCGCAGTCTCTGTTCTTTATTCATGGGCATGTCTGAAAGAGAGCGATACCAAGAAATTACGTGCTCTAGCGTTGATGGAATTAGAAATGCGCTGCTTTAACTTGTAGCTGTCGGAGAAGAAAAAGTGTTACCAAAAAATGCACTGCTAAAAAAAACTACCCTTTATATTGAAGTATTTAACTCTTTTGGATGTTATAGCAATAGGAAAATAGTGTTTCTTATTTTATATTAAGTCTAAGCTTCCTAAGGATCTTAGTATATTTTGAGGTAAATCGAAAAAATTTTAAGTTTACTAAAAAAGATTTCAATTTCTTGATAATCTAGTGGTATGCTTGCACAAAACAAACATGCTTGCACAAAACAAGAAATTTTAATTGGGAAACTGTAGCTATCGTAATTTCCCCTAAATTAAGCCTAAAAAATTGAAATCTCATTTCGAAGCTCAACTAAACAATTGCAGGTTGATAATCGAATTACAGTTTAAATTAATGTACGTTACACTGCTTGAATCTATGTGACCATAAGCGGAGATCACAAAAATCGCTGCTTAAACTTGTTTCTGCCGTTTTAAAAACACTGTGTCCAAAAAATAAGATACCAAAAAAGTCACCCTTTACTTATCAATTTGCATGTTATTGGATTAAGCAAATATTGTGCTTTATTTATTGGTCTGGTATATTGCCGCAAATCAAGATATTCTGAAACCTGACGATTTACTAAAAGAGATTTCAGTTTCTTGCTGATCTAGCAGAATTCTTGCACAACAGAAGAAATTCTAATTCGGGAAACTGTAGCTATCGTAATTTTCCCAAATTTTTCCTTATTTCTGCTAATCGAATACTCACTTCGCAGCCTTATTAAATAATTGCAAGTTGATAAATCGAATCACAGCTTCAATTAATGCTCATTACGCTTCTTGAATATATTGTATATGACCATAAGCGGCAGTCTCTTCGCAGTTGATTCATTGGGATGTCTGTTGGAAACCGATACCAAGAAATGGCGTGCGTAGCTCAAGCGTTAAAGAGATCATAAAATGGCTGGTTAAACTTGTTGCTGCAGTGGCTCATAATTTGATTAACACTTTGTTTTGTGGCCGCTGGCGATATGTGGAGTCGGGTCGGGTGTGCTTTTTATTGTTTTTATATAGTATGGAGCTCTAATGCGTGTAGCCGTAGGTCTAGACTATGTAGCGCTATGGGTTGAGGTGTTGAAAAGCCGCGCTGCGCACAAAACCGTGAAATAATGATCGTCATTTGAAGCTCTTTCGGTTATTCATATTTTTCACATAAAGTACATGCTGTCAAGTTCAAGGCGTCTCTCTCAGTTGTTTGTAGTTTCATGTGGGTGGTTAAGGTGTTGATAACTGGAACTCCCCCCAATGGTTGTAAAAAGAAACGAAGCATAGTTTATTTTTAGACATTTATTATATGGTATAGTATTTTATATTGCTTTACTTAGTCAGTACAATTTGTTTAGCAAAATAGATTTTCTTTAATGATAGTTTGCATTTTTATAACTTAAAGACTAAAATGTGAAGCTTACTTTGCTTGCTCTGGTTTAGAACTAACATTTAGCACCTCTCAACGTTTCGGCAATAAATAATATTAAATATAAATTAGCATTAAGCATAGCAATTTTATAAATATTAGTTAAGGAGTTTTTGTTTTTTTTTGTTATTTTTTTGTTTTTTATAGAGCAAAAGTTGACTACAGCTTGGCGCAAGTTTGTGCGCAAATATTTTGATACAAAATTATTTGGCAAACTTATATATCAGAAATTCGTTCAAAGCTGCAAGTCTTTTGATGTTTGTTTAAAATAGCGCTAGTCACTTGTTTTGTTTTATTTTTTAAGCATAAATAAATAAATTAAATAGTTTGTTTTAAAGTAAATGTTATAAATGCATTCTCATTTGCTGCATAGACTTGAAAAAGTTTGCTACTAAACGTAAAATTAAATAAAATAAATATACTAGTAGAATTTTATGTTAATTGTTTTAATTAATTAAGCTAATAAGTTAAATTTTCTTAGATTTTTTAGGCTTTTAATGCGCCGTTTTAAAATGCAATCTACAAGTAGCTTGTCTTACCTAATCGCATTTCAAAGCGCGCATTTTCATCTCATATTTTACTAAACAAAAAAAAAGTTGAGCTCTTCTCTTTTTTTTTGTTGTTTTTAAAGGCCTTTAGAAACTTAAATAAATAAAATTAAGCTATTTTTTTATTAAACTAAGTTGTTAAATTACTTGTGTTTCACTGTATGTATGTGTGTGTGTGTGAAAAATTTCTATTCAAGTCTCATCGAATCTGTTGAAGCTTTCGAGGCGTATTGCGTTTATTCCCAGCTAATAACTTAGTGGTTTTTCCCCTATACTGTCGGTGTTGTCCTAGAACTGTTGACCATAGCGTCCATTAATACCGCTGTCATAGAGCTTGCTTAGCGTATCCTTGGCACTGCCCATATGTGAGGCAGCTGTTGGTGGTGGTCCATAGAGCATGGTGGGCGCAGCATAGCTCATTGTGGGCGTGGGTTCATGCTGATACAGATAACGCTCTTTGCGTGTACGACGATGCATTGTCTTCCAGATGCCAAAAATGCTTAGTTGTGCCAACAAAAACAGAGATCCAGCCAAGAGTAGTCCTAAAATGAGAGAGCGAGTGGGAAGAGAGTGTGTGAGTGGGGTTCGGTAGGCTAACAAAGTGTTGTGGAACGCCCAGATTAATTAATAATCAAATTAAAATCGTTTATTTCAACTTATCTGTAGCCCACTGAAACACTTTATAGTTTTTCTAATTTAAAAGTAAATAAATCATAAAAATATTTCGTTCTTATTTTTAGTTAAGAGTATTTAGATATATATTTCTTAAAAAAGGTGTTAAAACTAAATTTTTATTTTGTTATCCTAACTGAGTTGAATATTTCTCTAAAAATTCAGTAACTAAATAAACAAATACTTAAAGCAGCAAAATGCTCAAAACTGAAGTAAAATTCTCAAAACAAAAGTACATCCTAGTTCCTAGCCAGCCCCAGATGTCAGGCTAGGGATACGTATTAGTTTAATGTTATACACATCAGTTTGTTATTTGTTGTTTAATTAGAAGGTCAAGTTAACTAACAACCCCTTAATAAATAATAAATAAAAAAAAAGAATACTAGAATTGACAATAAGAATTTTACAACAAAATTTCACTTCTTAGATTTTTGTGTTTGCTTTAATTTGGAATCAAACTTTTTTAACTTTGCGAAAATTGGCGTCGGATTCCAAAGTCTTTTTAGATCAACCAATTTTAAGTAAGTGTCCAGATGGAGCTCTGGTTATTTCAATTCATAATTGATAATATACCATAATATATGGTATTTTCCTTTTAAAACCATTGTTGCGAATTTTAATATATCTTTTTGTTCTTCTAAAAAACACAAAGTTATCTTATGAATCACTTAATGTACATCATGAGCCTGGGTAGCGTTGTGGTAGCTTCCTAATAGGAAGATTGCTGTTGCGATTCCACGCAGCGGCACTGCTACATTTCTCTACCTTTTTTCGGATTCGGGTTTAAACTTTAAGTTCCTGTTCTCTTGCTCTCTTTTTTACCATCTCAATTCTATTATTTGCTTGTGAAGCGATTATTTGCAAAACAGTAAAGATCTAAGCTTGTTTTGACAAATTTCCTAATATCTGCATCTAGATATCTTTATAAGACAAAATCTTAACCACTTTCAATTTCTTGCTAACCTTAATTGCTGCTTGTAGCCAATTTGCAAAAACCGTAGACTTAATCAATTGGCCAACATATGATCCCACATAAATTATAAATACCATATTATGGGAAAGCGAAAGTTAGTGCTAAAAACTCAATTGATCTTTAGGGTTACAGCTTATTTAAGCAGAAATCTGCCCTAAGGGTTATGAACGAAAGTAAGCAAATGGTTTGAGATTTTGTTTTTTGTAGAGCATCAAGATTTTTGGCGTTTGTGCTTTCAGGGCATAGTTAAAGTGCCGGCAATTAACTGGCATGCTATTTTGTCTGACAATTCTTTGCTTCATAGCAATACCGGGTAGTGCGTCGTTGTCATTTGGCCAGCTTCCCAACCCAATGTAGCTTCACAATGTGCGTAAAAGTTCAGTTTAAATAAAAACAAAAGTGGGCGCCACTTGACCCACTTAACAAGAGAACCAGCGCAACAATGTCAAGTTGCATTACGAACAGGTTACCACCGAAAAAATCTTGACCAGTTTAAGTTTTATCGAAACAAATGACCAGTTTTTTTTTGGCTTGTATCAACAACAAAGTGAAATAAAGCGACGACAATTTAATGCATGACTTGCATATTTTGCTGCCCATAAACAAAAAGTTTTTCACTTTTTTTGTGAAGCTTTTGATTCTCAAAAAGTGCAACATGCCACATATAAATTACATATATGAGACTCTTGGCCATGGCCAAATGCAAGTGAAATGCCACAAAAAAAAGAGAAGCAACAGTTGAAAAAATGGAAAATAAAAAAATAAAAATAAAGAAATCTTGGAGAAAGTGCCGCCAAAGTGCAGCGCCATTCGCATGTGTTCATGTCCAGTTCACGAAATCAGAATTTAAGAGCAAGTCCACGATAAAGAGCGAGGTATACGACGTAAAACGTTAAAACCGAAAGACGTTGAGACCGCAAGACATTGTTGCTGATGACTATCAAAGATATGTTGTTGCTATTGTAAGTTTGTTGTTGTTGCTGTTGTTGTTGACCGGCTAAGATAAACAAACAAACCAAACAACAGCATAGCCAAACACACTGACCAAATGATGTTCCAGGTTGTGGCAACCATGTCATGATCTCAACAAGTTTCAATAACAAAGCCTCACGCACTTCAGCTTTTATTAATGTTGTTCCTGCTTCGTCTTCTCTTTGTTTTATCTGCTTAAAAGAGACGAAATTATAACAATTACAATAAACGTTCGGAAAGACTGCGGTTCCCCCCCCAAAAGAACAATGAAAATGCTGGCCGCAAAGATTTTAAAGCGCTTTTAACTTTATAGTTGCATAAACTTTCCAGCAAGAAAATAGTTTGGAAAAGTCAAATGCGTTTTAACGAATTGGTAGTAAGTTGGAAAGTTTTGTTAATAAATGCGATTAAGGTTGTTCCAATTTTAAAATAAGTTTAAAATTCGGGGCAGGCACTTTTTGAAGATGCGTCTGGTGGTGTGACGTCATGCATGCAGGGGAGATTTTTTATTCAAACAAATACTTCGAAATGTTATCTTCAGGCTCATTCGTGGTACTTGCCTGAATAAATTCTTGGCATGCGCTTATCTTGCTTGAAGAATTAAACCATCCCAACCCCAGCTTATTTTAAAGCAAAACAGAATGAAATATATTCAATATAGTTAAGAGCCCTTATAGCTCAAAAAAATGTATCCATCTTAATGTAGATACTCTCGTAGATATAGCCCCATATAAGATATAAAAGTTAAGTTATTTAGTTTCAAATTATCAATACTAGGAATAGGAATACTTTTTGTAGGGTGAGTTTTTATTTGCAGAAGTTTTGACAATACAACTAAAATCTTTCCTTCAAATTCGGCCTATTTTATGACTATTATGACAATATGTGAAAATGTGGCTGTGTCCAGTGTCTTTGTTCATTGATTTCTTAAGTTATTTCCAACATTTTTTTCCTGGAAAAACTGTGTGCTGGAGATGTTGTGGAGCTTCAAGTTAGATTTTCTATGAAAGGCTTTGGTTGTTTTGTGTTGTTTGAGCTGCTTTGGGTTAGGAATGTGTCACACCAATTCCTTTTTTAAGCTCCTTATTCCATCCAATTCTTCTGGTTGCTTTTATTTGTATTGGAACAATAGACAGTATCTGTACATTTTAAAACTTTTTAATTCTTTCTAAATGCTCTTTTAATTTCTTGATTCTATAGAAGAAATCTTTTCAGATATAGTTTTTGCTACGATCCACACATATGTAGGTCATCTATATGCTTAAAATGTGCTGAAGACATGAAGCCTAATACTAATAATAAATATTTTCTTCTTCTCTGCCTTGAAGTTGCCATACGCAAAATACATTATCTTTTACCAAGATGATGGTAGTATTGTAACATAAACTTCTCAGCAATCCCATAAAACAAAAGATTACTTAAATAGTACAAGAGCTTTAGCAGCTAGAAGAGTGAAATGGGACAGCAATGTGATATGGAGCACTGGGCAGTGTTTAAGTTAACTGTAGCTTCAATCAAATGGGATTTCCAAGTGATTAGAGGGCCACAAGCTAGGCAAAAGATATTAATTTCGTACGCATGCGCCGCTAGATGGCGGCACAGTGGGGTGGTCCCTATGATGGATACAACAAATTCCAAAAGAGAGACTCACACATTAAGTGCAAAGTGTATGTTTTTAGGTGTAGCTACTTGGTAGCTGTGTGAGTGTAGAACCATGTGTCTGAGTGTATCTGTGTGCGCTTGTAACTGTATGCGTTCGTATCTGTGTGGCAAATGAGTTTAACCAAAAACCGTTGCTCTAATTACAAGCAATAAGCTTCGCTGCGCATTGCCTTGGCCGGGCGCATAATTACAACAGAAATTTATGTTACTGCTCTTGGGTTTTCATACCATGGCTTGGCAGCCAATCTCTGCTGACCGCACTCTCTGGTCAAGCAGTGGGACTATACATAATGGTTGGAGTTGCAGCTACAGAACTGAAGCTGGACGTCGACTAACAAGCTGTCAATTTAACGCTTCAACGCTGCATTCGTTTTAATGCGGCGTAGAGAAGCCGCATGGAAATTGCTCCACAAAGCGCAATGACACATGGTTGGTTTCGCAAGGAACATTGCCAAGCAAGTTGCAGCTACCTAACGGGCTGCAAAAAAATAAAATTATGCAAAAATGTTTTTTTTTTTCCTTTTTTGTTCTGCGCGCAAAAAATGAAGAAGATGTGGAAGAGGCAGCATGCAAGTCAGCTGCAGCCAGTGTACGTACGCGGCTGAAGCTGCCAAGAATCACATTGAACTAGTGACCTGGTCGTGATCTTCTGGCTGGATGGATGATGCGCATGCGCAAGCGGGCAAAACTGCTGCTGACAACATCATAACTTGTTCCAGTCAAGCTGGCAGCTGGCTGGAAAACAAGTTCTGGACATGTGCACCAGGAGTTGTAACAACAATAAATGGCAACGGAACATAGCAAATGGCAAAAAATCTAATTTATTTCTCATGCAGTCAGCGGCAATGATGAAAAATTGATTCATTATCAAAATTAGCGAGCAGCAACAATGGCCAGAACAAGTCATTGCCTCACGATGCCCACCGACAGTTGGCATCCGTTGGGCAGCTGTTATGACCAGGCCAAAGCCACCCGCTGTCAGCAGGCAGCCACTAAACTTGGAGCAGCACGACAGCACAAATGCAATGGCAACATCAGGCCACATTGGCCACATCCTGCCCTTGCCGCATCAGGCAAGTCGTCTTGTCTATGCAAATCAGTGGCCCAGCCAACATTGATATTTCGCTTGATTGCAAATTTTCCCAAAGAGTCAGAACAAAAGCAGCGAAAAAACTAAAGAATATATACATTTTAGCCACTTACCATAGCCATTGAGACAAGTGAGCTTGTCCTGCATGCTGCCAGTATAGGTCTTCTCATGCGCCGCCTCTGCATTTGTGCCGGCATCAGCGTTCTCTGGCTGAAAGCCAAACTTATCTGTGATTTGTATGGACTGCACGAGCATAATGTTATCATCGGCAGGCGTCTGGCTTCCACTCACATCCCGTCGCTGGCGTGTGCTGAGCATGACTTCCACTGTAAATGGTCAGCGGTTAGTAGCTGTGGCAGCAGTAGCAGCAAACGCTTAATGAGCAGCAAAACACTTACCACCATCGGTGCCATTGAGTATGGAACGTTTCTTGCGTCCATAGGAGACCAAAGACTTGAGCTCACCGCTGGCGCCATCGTCATTGTCGCAGATGACAGGCTCACAACGTGGTATGCAGGGCGTTACTAAAGCACGAAACTGTACCACCTCGCTGGATGGAAACTTGAAGGCGTCAAACTGGGACAACAACACCTTGCGATTTTGCGAGAGCTTCTGTATGGAACCCATAATGTATTGATCGGTGGGGCAGCCATTAGCATCGATCAGCGTTATCTCAGCGCTGTCCGAGCCATCCATGGCCACAAGTTCGCGCACAAAGATCTCATAGGGACTGTTGGGTTCGACAATTTCGAAACGCAGCGCCAGCGGATCACCTACCTCAGCAATGCGCTTCATGTCGCTGCCATCGCGTGAGGTAATCTTCATGACTACATTGGGCGAGTCTATGGTAATTTCCTCGCTGAGTGATGATTCAATTTCGCCGGTAACGCCCAGATCAACATCATTAAGCACAGTTTTGTTGGTCAAATCGTATTGACAGGAGACGGCCAGGCCCAAATCGGAGGAGGTCACGATCATGTCATGATGCTGTATGACAATATCGTTCATGTAACGGCCATAGGCACTCTGGCGTACATTACACTCGAGATCGTTGTAGCCCATGCGGAAGTCAAACTCTAGCGAGTTGTTGACATTTACGGCACAGGATTTGGGCGCACCCTTGGCATAGACCTTGCCATCGAATAGCTTGGAGGTGCGTATTTTGGTAATCATTTCACCAGAGCGGCATTCAATGGAGACATTATAGCAGGCAGATAGCTCATAGGTGGCAGCCTCGGGCACATCCAGGTAGGGATCAAGCACATCGGTTAGTGTAGCGCGACTATGATGGGATAGGCGGCAGACCATGTCGCCGGTATCGTTGTAATCGTACGAATGGCATCTGTTTAGATTGGCATAATGTTAGACTACGGACTGTAAGTCTTTATTAAGAGCAAAAAATTTTACCTGTAGGGGGAGTTGAGACAAAGGTCGCGACACTCATCAATCGTATTGATGTCTTGATAGACAGAGTCCACAGTTTTTAGTATCTTGCCGGTAATGCGCTTGAATTCGCATAGCTTGCTGGGCTCCTCAGCGCAGTTATTCTCAAGATAGTCGGCACCATCGTAGGGTTCCACGCTGCTGCCAGCCGATAATGTAATGCGATCCATGTCGGAGAGCTCACACAAGCCCGAGTGACGATAATAATTGGCCGAACTATGTATAAGATGTGTGAACGCAAGTGGAGATTGATCGTGTGTGAATAGATAAAAAGTAAAGATTAAAGGTTAGCAAACGAGAGAGCAAGAGATAGCGAAGTGCTGGGAGTTGGCATAAACAGGTGCAGCCAAAGGGTCATTCAACTTACCGGCATGTAAACTCTGTCTCGCCCAGACACAATTCCAAGCAGTCGCGACGCGAAAGCACGTTCTGACTAGATTTTATGTGCTCGGGCAGTCGGTAACCTTGAACGCGATCAATGCACCAGGCCTTGGAGCAAGGACGCACACCCAAACAGGATTTCTGTGCGTAGATGGTGAAAACCGGAAACTGTGAACGCGAAAGTGAACCTACAAGCGTGTATAAAAAAGATATCTATTAGTATATGGCTGGCTATATGGTGGTATGGAACGGTGCTGTGCGTACAGCCACATAGTGCGTGCCGTTTACGCACACGCCCCTTCACTAAAAAGTAACAGGCGTTAAGAAACTCAGGCCAAACGATCTGCAAAAAACCACTTGCAGCTGAAGACTCTTGCAACAACTGCAAAACGGGGCGACATCGACAGCAACGTCGACGACGCAACGACGTCTACGACGACAACGTTGTGGCAGGCAAAAATTATGCGTTAGTTGGCCTGCCTGGGGCTGTGCCACAGCCAGTGCCCAAGCCAGCACAACAGCCAAAAGCCAGTTTACAGAATCTAGTTTGGGCCAACTTGTTGCCTTGGTTGCCGCCTTGGCCGCAAATCATGCGTAAAATGTGGGTTGGGCGCATTTGTTTTGGGTGATTTATGCCGCCCGAGACATTGTTTTGGTGTTGTTCTCGCTCTCTCGCTGGTCTACTAGGCGTTTCTTTCAATTTGCTTGAACTAGAACTCAATAATTGAATGAGTGGAGTCCAGTTGGTAGTAATTCAAGCGCAGCTTGCACATTAAATTATGGAACTTTCTTTGGCACACAAACGCGTACAGTCACAGCCCGCAGATTCTCACACTTTCTTGCACTGACTCACTCACCTGGCAATTTATCGGCAGTTGTTTTGAACAAGACACATAAGCCGGTTTCATAGTTAACCGAGCTGCAGGATTCGTTGCTCTGGCAAGCCTCCAGGCAGTCTGTAAGCATCAAGGTACCTGGCAGTGTGTCCAGCATTTTCGATGGTGCCGAAAGCACATATCTACAAATACCAAAAGAAAAACACAGATAAACAACAAAGATAAATGAAGCTCCATTTAATTAGTTATTAAGAAAAATGTGATAAATGCTGTGTGTATGGCTCGAGACAACCGTTTGTTACACCCAACGGTGCTGCAGCACATTATGAAAATTGATAATTCATACGCCCCGTTGTTTGCCCGCATGATACGCCCGCACAGCGCGTAGCATGTAGACACAACATACATATGTACCCTATAATAATATTATACCAAAATATATATATATAAGCCGCTGAGTTGTTTTCGTTACGAAAATGAAAGTGACTCAATAATTCTACCGTTATAAGTATTATCCGATATACTTTATAGGCTTAGCCCACATCTGCCAGCAGCAGCAGCAGCAGTATGACTAACAAAACAAAAAAAAGAAATATTTTTATTTATTTATTGTAAAAACAAAAGACTTAGGCAACGAACTTGCGCACAGCCGGCACCTGCCGCGTTTCTAATTTCGAACACTAAACGAAAGTTCGTAAAATACAAATCAAACTGTATTAAAAGCATGAAACTTGATAACTTGTAGAAAACTGACGACGAAGCGCAAATACACTTTAAAGTTGTAGTAAAGCTCAATACAGTACAATTGGCATATAACATATCACTTCAGCAGAATTCTGCTTATATCAAACTTCTATGTAAAAAATGTTACTCCTACTACAAATAATGGGTGGGTTTTAATGGGCTCGTTAATTTGAATTAAAAAAAAGAAATAAAATTCAGTATAGTGTATGAAATCTGTAATTAAGTCTTTGGAACGAAACAGCTGAACTATAATGATGGGCTACGCTTGTAGGTTAGCGTTTGGCATTCACAATAATTTTCTTAACTTTGAAGTCTTTGAAAAAGTATCAACGTCGTTGAACACAACTATTCGATAAAAAAGTTTAATCGTTTTTAAGCGCAGTTTGTTTATAAGACGTTTTAAATTTAAATTCTATAATATTGTGCTACAAGTCACATCAGCTATTCTAAATATTGCCAATACCTAAGTTGCTAAGATATCACTACTTATATTTTTTATACAACAAACTAGATTAGATTCTTTTGAAATTCACAACTTGATGTTCTGAATTTTTAGATTATTATTAATTTGACAAATTTTATATCGAAAAAGTATAAGCAAAAGTTTAAAAAATACCCAATTTTTTGATTATGTTCAAATCCATAAATTATTATTTTGAAAAAGTGTATGCCATAGTTGAAAAAATACATAAATCTTCGCGGAATTGATAATTTGACAGTTAAAAATAATCAATACAGGCTCTACGATTTACACTGATTTGATTTGTTTGTTAAAGAAAAAAAATATATTGTCAATTTTTATTGTTTTTGCAAATCTATAATTAAGTTTACTTTTTGAACACTTTGGAAAGAATAAAGTATTTGCAGGCGGGAATCCTATTTAAAGTTGAAATAGTTTTACTTAGGCAAACAGCGAATTTTCGTTAGACAAGCATAGAACCTCAGATCATCGGTTTTAGAAACAACCCTACTACTGCGATACCAACGCCTTACCAAAAGTTATCTCTAAAATTGCAAATACTCTTTTTCGACTCTTTCGAATTAACTGCTTCTTAATCTAGAAGAATCTGAACCCACTTGTCAAAAAAAGAACAGACTGCGACTTCTTGTAGTTTATGCTTTGAAGAAAAAGACTTTTGGTTAGAGGTGGTTCCAAAATATAGATAGTTCAGTGACTTTGGTTAATAATAGAGCCGTAGAATCAAGTTAAACCTCTTCATTGAATTCATTTTATTCGGTTTCCCTAAAATAAATTTATTAAACACTTCTTATATGAAACTGCAGTGACACCAAATGCATCAATAAAATTGTGTTTAGATTTACATAAATATATACAACCTCTCTTCCTGAACTAGTTTTATATTCCCTTTAAAATCCAACATCCATATTGTGACTGACACCAAAAACACAATTTCCATAAGCACATTTTCAGAAAATTTTTTACCTAGAAAAATGTGCCAATGCAAAACTTGGCCTAAAAATCATTTCTCATTACTTTTTTGCGAAAAATGCAGATGTGGTACGTCATTTCCTGAAGTTGTCTCATTTTAGAAACATATTTAAAGAAAAAAAATAATTATTAATACAAATTATGAAAACACCTTCAAGTCATGCTCAGCTTGTCAACTAGTTTACAGTCATTGCAATGCGAGAAGTTTGCTTGAAATCGAAACCTAACCGTTTTGGTTGCTCTTTTAATAAAAACCGAAATTCTCAACGGATTATTAAAACAGTTAGCGTTTTCACTTTTGCTTTCCGCTCGAAACTCGCTTACGAAAAGCTGTTGAAAAGCTTTTTCTTTCAAATTAATTGATTGAAATTTAAATTAGTTTGGGGCGCTGTCGAGCTTAAGCACTTTAGTTGAAGTTTGCATCTACAGACTGTAGGTCTGGGAGTGGGTCTGTGACTGGGACTAAGCCAGTCTTAGACATTAGCATGAGAATATGTTGCAAAGTCTGGTCTGTCTGGGCATAAAACCATAACGGTATTGTGTTTGTTTACCCGCCGTAGCCAGTTAAAGTTATCTATTCATATGCAAATGTTCTTTCGATTGGGGCATGGAAGTGCTACAGCGGCAGACTAGTCATAGGCAAACCAACAGTTATCCGCAATAATGGCATCAACGCTTTTTATTCTCCTATAATAACACTCTTTATGTGGCAAAGCAGAGGTATCATATGGCACATAAGCTGGTGTTTTTGAGTTCCTAAGAAGTAAAAGTCTTAATCGAAGACAGCATGAGTAACAAAAATAAATCACAATGTGGAACCTTTATGGCGCTGCGAAAAGTTATGACAGATATGGTCTGTGTGCGTGTGACGTCACTTATTTTGTGTCTCTTTTTTTAATATTGTAGTATTTTTTGGCAGTTCGTGATTTAGATAGTAAAATAAAGGGTGATTTTTTAGCAGCTTCTTTTTTGGCAACTTAGCTTTTAATAGCTGATGAGTTTTACATGCCCTCTGGTGCTTTCGTGGATTATATTTTAACCAATAATCAACTTACAAGCAGCGCTTAAAATTGATTAAATTTTATAATAAATATTCATGCCCGATAGGGACAAGCAGCTTATTTCCGGTTGAATTGATCCCAAAATAAGCAAATTTGCGACCTTTGGATGAAGAGCAAGCAGTGCAAGAACTACTAAAAGAAACTACAAAGTTTCATCACAAATCACTGAAGCGTATTAGGGGACGGCGCCACTTAGGGCGTACTTTTCCAAAGAAGGCGAAACGTTATTGTGAGTGGCAAGTGCCACCGCACGATGCTTACGTTGCTTAACTTTACATGGCCTTTAAACCCCGTTATCAGGTTACAGCCGACCTGACCAGTTTTTGCTAGGAGCCCTGCTTCGCACACGCCTTCTCCAACTGGCTACTCCTCCTCCGCACAATACTTGCAATTATTTTGTTGACCAGAATGAAATAGCTTGGCTTGCCTTATTTTAAACATTAAATTATACCTACCGTTCTATGAACACAAATAAAGATTTTCTACAATATAGAACCACGAAATCTAGCTATGGGGTTCTGCAAGATTCCCAAAAGGCTTACAAAGTTAGACTTTGACTTTGTTGTTGAGTGTCCTCCCATACTACGGCAATGTGATTGTGTACGGACTGGGTTCACCCTGTATCCAAAAAGTAATAAGGAAAGCCAGAGCTATAGACACAGAATCGACACAACAATCCAAATGTACTGATGACTAACCTGCTGAAGAAGTCTGAGAAGAACACACTCCCGGTCTTTACTCAAACATAGATCTAACCTTGTGAATAGCCTAACTCAGGAATTCAAAAAACAAATTTTAAAAAATTCAAAAACGGAGAAATCTTAAATGTAGGAAGCAATAAAGAAATCAGAAAAAAGATAACCATTTTTCTGAAATTGCTTTTTTTAACATAATTATGAATAAGTTTTCAGAAGGCTCAGTTTTCGAAAATGAACCTTGAGAACATTTTTAAGTGATTTCTATTACTCTTAGGAATACTTTTGTTTTCAACATACTATTATTATGACTACTAGAATTTCCGAGGACGGGAATATAATATTTATAGTTGGCCTTAAGTCCTGATGGATTGGGTTGATTTATACCTTGCATTTGGATGCTAAGCAGCGAAATGTGTTCAGTATCATCAACTTTTTCTGCTTAGGAATATCTATTTCTTTTAAAATAACGTTTCTCAAATTGAAAAATATATATAACTTATGTATTTTTTCGGATAAGAAAATTTTACCGTTAATTCGGTTCAATGTCCAGCTCTACTAGAAGTTAAGCATATTGGAGCCGGAAACCCAACAGATTATCTATAAGGGAGGGGCTCCCTAAGGAACTTTGCGAAATTATAAAAATTGACTACCAGATAAGAAATTAAGTAATTAACTTAGGGGCCCCAGATAACGAGCTGGCAGATGTCAGCAAACCGCACTCGTGCTCCCTGCCCTCCCTCATGTTGGCGCCACTGCCCATTTTCATTTAATTGAAAGCATTGCATAAGCTTTTCCCTAGTGAAATTTTCTTTGCCATTTTATGATGCGTCTTTGCGTTTGTTGCCGGCTTCAGGTTGTCATTTTGGTATCTAACGCTTTATCACTTACCCGGTAATTATCTCAAAGCCAATCATATCTGGATCGCATTCCTCTTCAGCGCCAGTCGCTGCGGCTGCTGTTGCTGCGGCTGGTGGTGACAGCGCTGCCTGTGGCAGCTTCTCTGTTTTTGGCTCAATGGCCGCTGCTGCCGCTGCGGTTTCATGCTGTGTGGCCAAAGGCTTGGGCAGCTCATTGCTGCCGGCAGCAGTTGTCAACGCTGCTGCTGCTGCCGCCGCTGCATCCAAGTGTGGTTGTTGTTGTTGCTGTTGTTGTGGTTGTTGCAGCTGCTCCGCTGCGGCTGTGGCTGTGCTGCTGGCCGTAGCTGGCGCAGGCGTCACATTGGTGCGTGGAATTGTCTGCTTGACCGGCTTGACAGGACGTTTTGTTTTGCGTGCTGCGTTTGCATCGCTTGCAATTAGACAGAGCAGCAGCAGCGGCAGCAACGTGCAACGTCGTAGAAACATGTTAGACGCAAAGCTGTAATGGAAAAGAATTCAGAGAGGGGATTAGAGTCTGGCTAGCTGGGCTTAGACACAATGTTAATTAGGCAAAACTAATTTCACGTTACGCGTAATTTATGTAATTCCTGGCGTGCATTTTATTAGTTTAATATCAACGAAGGTCTCTGCCGGCTTCGGGGCACAAACTACAACTACAACGGCACTTTCTGTGTTATTTTTCGTATTACTTTTTTTTTTGCCAGCTTGTCTGGGCTTGTCTGACATGACGTCGACGTTGGAGTCTTACGACTCCGTCCGTCGCTGTCGCAGTAGCTGTTGCCATTCCCATTACCACTGCCACAACTGTTTGTTGTGTTTGTTGTTGTTGTGGTTGTTGTTGTTGTATGTTGCACATTGTGTTGGAGCTTTAATTGCTGACTTGTACGACGCTCAGCAGCTAATTAAAGCTACATACAGGGAGAGCAAAGAGCATTGTTGTTTTGTGTCTTTGTATCTCTGTTATAACAATAGAAGTTGCAGAAGTTCAAGACAACTTCGGTCAGGGAAGAGTTCATATAACTCTTAAATGTGCCAGCTGTCTGCGCCACAGCGGGTTACCCTAGAGTTATGGGAATTCGAAGTTCACAACAAAAGTTGTATAATAATTTGTTTGGTTTGAGAAAACATTTTCAAAAATGTTCAGCATTTAGATTTGAATTCGTCATTTTCTATATCAGATATAAATGGTTTTGTTAAGGTTTTGAAGAACTTCAATTTGGGACTGACTCATACTTAAAGTAACAGCCGCAAGTTTCATTGTAATGGTTGCCAGGATATCTTAGAAGTTACTGATTATACGAATATGGAATGGAAGATAGAAAACAGCTTAGATTCGCAGATTTTTCTAGTCAGCCTGGGCATTATTTAGATAGTTTGAAGAGTTTCAGGCAAATATTGCCTGCTGATACAAACAACTTATTCCCTCTACAAAAAAGTTCTTTGAAGATCTACGAAAAAACTGAGATCTTCAAGACTTTTAAGTTTTTCTTTAAAAATTATCAAATTTTTATTTTTTTTAAATTAAGCCAAACACTTTTAATATTATTCTGATACAATCACATTATGTCTGAAAATTGATTTTCCATAAATTTGAATTTCTCTGAGTTCTGTTCTGTCTTAAACTATCTTTGCCTTCAAGATTCAAAAATATTGCTTTTCTTTTGGGTCGCGAAATTTAAATGTCATGTTCATATGCATTAGGACAAAGAAAACCTTATAATGGGTGATTATTTTGCCAACTTGTTTTTGGCAGGACTTTTTTAATAGCTTGCGTGCATTATGTTTGGAGGAGAAAGGAGATAATCTATAGTAGTTTAAAACAAAAATCTTGATGATCTCTGCTAAAGCTTACGTTTCGAGCCGTCTAGCAAAGCCAACAGGTTCCCTAGTTTCTATTTTTATTACTATATCATGCGAAACTATAGTATGAAGTGGTTAGATTATTCTCATAACAGCAAAGTCCAGGGATAATAAATCTTGCAAAACTACCTTTTCTTTAATAAACTCAAGCATTTGTTGACATTTATATTCCAAAATAATATAGCTCATTGCTTATGCAATTTGCAGATTTTATTAATGTTCGTTGTACTAAAAAGTTTATGGTCAGCGCGCTCAAAAGGTACTTGAAAAACTAATTTAATTGCATATTTCTATAGCTTAAGGACTTTTGAATCTAAATGCGAAGTGTCTGAGAATGCAACGCTGAACCTTTTCGTAAGAGAAGCGATTATATAAGCTGTGAAAATTTTCTTTACAATCCACAATTGTTACTAATGTTTCTAGGGTTTTATGACGTCAACAAGATATGCAGTAACTTTTTCAAAACTAGTTGGGCTTTTATTACCTGTGCAATAAAAAAAAATAAAAAACATAAACAAAATTAAGTTATGACTGTCGAGCTTGTTGCATAAAACAAATTTCACCAAAGAAAAACCAATTGAAAAGCGTGGGTCTTCAATTTTCGCACAACATATAACTGGCTACGACGCTGACGTCAGCATTCACACTCAGAGCGAACGCCTACATCGTTATCTTCTGTTGGTTCCTCCTGTCCTATGAGATAATCTTAACTGCTGCATAATAAGTTGTTGGTATGAGCTGTGTGAGAGTATTCCAGCTAAGGAGTCGGTCATAAATTTGGCTTGGCGGCAACTCTGGTTACTTACATAATTAATTATAGTTATAAGGTAGCGCCATCATGCAAAATCTCATACAGACACATACACACACACACACACACACGCCAGAGACAACACTAATTAAAAAGTTAAACATTCAAAGTAATAAGTAGGAAGAAGAAGCAGCTGAAGAAGAAAGAGCTAAAAATAAAAATGCGAGTACCGTTAGAGTTAATTACATAAATTAAGTGAATGCAGAGTGCAATAAGTGCGGGTTGCGTTGGGTTCATGCGGGAGAGGGTTGTCGCTCGCTCTCTGATCCCAAAGCTATTGAATTTGGGTTTTTTTTTAGTTTTGGTTTCTTGTCTTAAAGCAAATCCATATAACTGCGAGGGCAGTTTGGTAAGAATGGGATTAAAGTATGCGATAATTGTTATAAATGAGCTAACATCTAGGGTCAATACTATTTTTAAGAACACATTGGATATGGGGTACTGTAAATCGGCGTTTTAATTTTTGAAATTAATTCCATAACAGTATTGACTGAACAGGTCGCATCTCTTACTGTCTTAAAGCCATTCCATATTACTACGAGGGCAGCTTGGAAAGAACTGGGGTTTTGAAATTTTATACCACAATTCTTATAAATAAACTAACATCTTGGTACTGATACTCTTTTCAAGTAAGCGTTTCTTGTGGGATGCTATGAATCTACGATTTCACCTAGAAACGAATTCTCCAAAAACAAGCAAAAATTATGCCATAACTCCTAAGTGAGCTAACATCTTGGATCTGATATGATTTTTTGAAGAAATCATTATAGTACCCCTATAAATCCGCGTATTAATTTAGAAATTAACTTCATAATAGTCTTGAAAGCGCAATGAAAACAATATGTTATAAGTTGGATTTTACTAATATGTTTTATTTTTTGAAAAAGGGAATGAATAATATTATTTACCTCTGGGTTACTACACTCAATTAAAACCACAAATTACAGATTTAGAGAAGAAAAGATTTCTGTAGCACTTCAGCAAAGAACATTGAACATCAAGTTGTCTTGAGTTATTGTAAGTCATCTTGTCGGGAAACCTAGAGGGTTTCCTTAATATAATAAAATCGATTTACGTTTAACACTGAAACTTAAGGTAGTAGCAAAGAGAAGCAAGTAAGCATAGTTTAAAAAATATAAATTTGTTTTTATAAGCGACATCGCGTCTTAAATTGGGAAATAAAAGAGGTCCTATACGCTAAGCAGCTGGTTATAAAGATTACCATTGTACCATAGCCTGGGAATCTTTCAATAAGAAATCCAATAAAAAAATGCAAGCTTCTCAGTAGCATTTGTGTGAGTGCAAAGCTCGTGATATATTACTGCTATATGCATTCTCAGTAGCCTTATCTAATATGCAAAGTATCAGCTAGTTAAAATTTCTATATAGTCTTAAAAACAAGCTTAAATGGAGGTAATGCCAGTTGACGCATTTCAGTACGGAAATTAAGCATCTTGGGTCTCGATAGCTGGGTGGTTCAATTCCAACCTGCAACACTGGAGCATTTGTCTAGCACTGGCAAAGCTAGTAAATAAATATACGCTATTTACCGAAGAAAATCTCTATTAATTGAAGACACAACCGTTCGGATTCGGCTATACGCTGTGGCTCTCTGTTCTGTCACAAGATCGTGCAGGACACTTGTAGGGACAGCCGAAACCCAGCTCAGTTGCTATAGCTAATCGATAGTGACTTATGAGCACATTATCTTGTTTGAATTACAAAAAGGTATTTAAACTTATCAAACTACCCTCGTTAGCGTATTGTATTTCGGCTGCTTAGGTTACTCTTATTACTTTGAAAGAGTCACCACATTCTGTCAGTTACTTCCACTTGCAATTAGTTCTATGAATGAATTTATGCTAATTATAGTTTTGAAGGCGCATGCGCCGCCGCTGCTGCTGCCTACGTTGCTGCCAGCAGCGCAGTCAACGCGCTTTTAATAAGCGTTTGAGTTTTTTTCTTCTTGCCACAGCAGCGGCATCTTATTTGTTGTAATTTTTTTTGTTTTTTTTTTTTTTTTTTTGGGCGCAAACAAGTTTTGGGGCCGTGGTCGCTTCACCTGCTAACCCACAAAAGTAATGAGGCATTGACCAGACGCCCAAAACGCAGAGAGACAGAGAGAAAAAAACACCACAACTTTGTTGTATAGGGTATGGCAACGGTAAATACGCGTGTGTGTGGCATGTGCGGCAAGTTATTGGTTGTTGTTGTTGTTGGCGTGTTGCTTGCGGCTGGGGCAGTGCAGCGCGCCACAGATATATTGTTTTTTCCCCCCTAATAAGCGTAAGAAAATCTTTATTATTGTAGGCTAGGCAAAGCATTTTAATTAACTTGTAATTTGTGGTTTCGAGAACGTTTTTGGTTTTGTTTCTCTCTTATTATTTATTTTTACTCTTTTATATGTTTCATAGATATGTCTATCAATTTCACTAATTGAACGTTAATAAGCGGCGCTCCCCATGGCCCAGACCCACAAGCAACCGAGACCCAGACCCATTGCCATCAATCATGTTAAATGTTTGGCCAAAGGCTAGTTCAATGATCTTTGAGGGAGGAACGGCTGCTGTAACTTTTGGTTTGCGGCAGTAACTGGGAACTTGCTTCCTTTTTGTGGCATTTATATAATTACGAGTAAAGCGGAATGATAAGCCAAGGCGCCCCATAATATATGCAAATGTGTGGCCAAAGCTGACGACAGCAATGCTGATGATGCAAATTGTTGCGCTTAGTTTAATGTGTAGAAAAGTTATTTATAAGGAACACGCTTCGAATGGGCAGTTTATGTAACTAGATGTTAGCGATATGCAATGTAGTGCAATTATTTTAGATAGTGCACTCTAGAAAGAGCTGTTGAAGGATATGTTTAGCAAATTACTGCACTTTATAGACTCGATTTTGATTTTTAAGTATTGGAATTAGTTTAGGGTATTGCTATGGGTATTTAAGTACACGCAGAGAGTAACTGTTGCATAAATTGCAAGAGATTTTTCGAGAAATAATTGCAACTTTTCGCACTTTGGACTCAACTATGGCTTTCAGCTATATAATGGCTTTTAGTCTGTCAAGTACTTGAGCGTTAAGCGGTTTTACTTTTTAAGAGAAGTTACGCCTGCTGATTAGTGCGAAATATCTTACATCGTTAAAACTTAAGAATAGAATGAAAAAAAATACATAATTTTTCTATGTTCTGGAAATTTTCAGTATTTAATTTTTTCACTTTGTGTACGCAGCCCGGATCAAATCAAATGAAATTTCGCATATTTCAGTTTCAACGCAGATTAAAGTAAAGCAAAGGACCACTGCCACTGGTGTTTCATCCCCTGAACAGTGAATTCGAAGTCGATGACTATGGCCAACACTTCTAAGTCGGAACATGGAAATGTCTCTTTTAATAGCTGTTCGAAGAATACAGGAACCTGAGGTATTAGACTTGAGTACGCTATCGACGGCCACCATAGAGAAATGTTATCCTTGCTAAATTATCACTAAATTTCCATTTAAAATCAAATGATAAGCACTCGCATTATCTACAAAAGACTTGTGCATAGATCTTGTTTAAATAAATGGATTTTGGAATTAAGAATGAAGGGGGCAGCAACCAAAATTAATCAAAAAACGTGCTGGCACTTCTTTGAAATGACTTAGTCAGTTTTCCAGATGAGCTCATGCAAAATTTAGCTGATTTCTGCTCGATTTTTAATAAAACACAGCAGCATTTGCCTCAAATTTTCTGTTTGGAAAACAAATGACTTAAGCAACGAACTTGTTTTTGCTGAAACGCACAAAAGACTTAGAGAACAAACTTGTTCTATTGCTCAGCAGTTAATTGCCTTGAAGTTTTTCAATTAAATTAGTGCTGACATTCGACTTGAGTTATCGATAAACTAAATATTGCAATTTGCATTGATGAAATGCCAGATCATGTTGCCATGATTTAAATGAAGCATTAAAACCGCTCTATAGCTTACATTTCTCTTCTGACGCTCCATAATCAGCAAATGCGCTTACATAACTGAAATTCTTCGGGCCGCATGTCAAGTGCAACTCCGTTAGTTGTCAATAGACTTCGACTTCAAGTTCGTCAGTCGTCAGTACGTCCGTCATTCATGGTTGCCACATGCAACAGCAACAACAACAACAACAACTCTACGCCTATGTATTTATGCACTCAATATATGTATATTCCACGTTATAGTTGGCTTCTGTTGTTATGCAACAAAGTTGCAGTGTCCAGCAGCAGCAGCAGCAGCAGCAGCCCAGCCTGACAACGACAATCATTCGCAGGCCTAGATTTCAATGTCATGGCTGCGGAAGAAGTAGTACCGCGTGGTTTTGTTTGCAACCCAATCAAGTTGTTAAACTGGCCAAGGCAAGAGCTATGCAAAACAGTAAAGAAATAAAAAAAATGCCATGGACTGACTGCACTGTTGCAATTGTTATGAAGTTGGCTGCAACTTGTCGCTGCTTTTTAATGGCATAACTCTAGGTAACAACCAAGTGAGTGCCGTTAAATGACTGCGACATACAAGAGCACCAAGCAGCCCAAGTTGCTGCCACATTGCCAAGCACAAAGATTGCCCAATACAGTTCTATTAATTTGACTGCCTCAAAGTGAAGTTAAGGCTAAAAAATTTACATAATAAACGCCAACGCCATCATGGCCACAGATTGTGGCCATAAACTTGCCTCCAACTAAAGCTCATTGCCACTGCGCGCATAAATATGCGCAGAATTGTTGCAACTACAATGACAGCAACAACAATGCCAGCATTCAAGTGCATGAAATGGTAACATGGCACAGACATGCGCCCTCTGCCACGTTTTGAGGCACATCGTACATAAGCCCAAAAAAGAACTAATGCTCGGCCGTAAGTGATAATTTATCACAGGCCAATGGCCGGACATGCCCAGTGACCAGCGAGCAGAGACCAGACCCGGTCCAAGTGCTAAGCTTCAACGGTACTTGGCAAACAATGGCAGTTGCTGCTCCGTACTCAATTTGTTGGCCAGGCCAAGACATTGGCAAAGCTGCTGTTGGCTAGCTGGCTAGCTGGCTGGCTGGCTGCACAATCAAATTGATATTTGCTGCTATATTTAGTTTATGATAATGCCGGTTTGGCCAAAGACGTCCTAGTCGCCGCCGTCGTCGTCGTCGTCATGTTGGCCATGTCCGGCTTTAATACGTTGCTTCCTACAAACACTAGCTTGGCTATGTGCTGCTGCTCTACAAACTTCTTATTTATTATTTATGACCAGGTTCAAACTGTTAGTCGTTTTTCAATAGGCTTCAATGGTTGGCCATTATTTGGTGCAATTTTTTTTTTTTTTTGCCAAATCTATTTACGACGTGTTGCTTTTGGCTTTCATTGAGACAGTATTATTGTCCAGGTTTTTATTTTATTAGTTGCCAAACCAAACTTAAATTGGTTTATTTTTTATGTTCTGAAAGACAAACAGCTTAGAATTTTGGAAGCAATCTAAAGGTGGTGCTGCGAATTGTTTGAAGAATTTGGCAATAACTGAAATTTGGTTTACGTTTGAAGTGCATGTAATTTAAGATATATGCAAACTTTTATATTCAAAACTTTAATTGAAAATACTGAAATAAAATATTAATAAATTCTCATATCATTCTCATCAAATTTTATATTTCAAACTGCATTCTTGGCTTACGAAGAACAAATCTAAGGTAAACAAATCATGTGCACACTCGTTCATTTGTAAACTAATCCCTACAATCTTTGAAAATATCTGAGCTCCACTATGATTATGTTCTTTTATTAGTCGTGAAAAACTGCTGCTTTTTTGATTATGGCACAGCATTAGCGTCTTTTCTTTTTATTTTAATTTTTTCTTGTTGTTTACAACTCTGTCATTTATAATCATTTATGCTCATTTATAATCTTATACACTTACTCATACGCTACACACGTTTTCTGGGGGCCATATAACCATAACACTTAGAAGCACATAAAACCATGGCGACAACTTAATCTTCATTAGCCATCAAGGGGCACTGGAGGCAGTAGTAGTAGTGGTAGTAGTAGACACGTTCAAGCTTTGTAATTAACACCTGACATTCTTTTCACTTTTTTTGTCATGCCTTGTTTCATAGAAGCTTAGGAGTGCTTTGGTTATTTGTGGAGCTATGTGCGATGTGGGAAAACTCTATAGGGAGTATTGCATATGCAACGAAAAATTGGTAGTTATTTTCGCAATTTATGGCTGATTTAGGGAAATTTTCACAATAACATGCTTCATTAGATTATCTGGTCTTTGAACATAATTTTTGTTGGCAGAAAAGTTGATTAGCTTGCAGTTAAAATGGCTGTAGGCTGCTTGATGCTCTGAAATGTACTATTTGGGGCACTGTGCACTCTTTAAATATTGGAAATTTTGGTTTTTACTAAATTTATAAGTTTTTTACATTTTTTTTTTTTATGATCGCGCTAAGTTATTGATATCAACGAATTATAAACTTTTTTGTTTTTCTAAAGCTAAATAATTTTTTAATTATACAACCTAGTATAAAAATGTCGTGGTAATAATGCTGGAAGACTTCGGTTATTAGCTCTTTAGCCCAAGGCAAAATCTTAATACCTTAAATATCATATGCGATTTGGAACAATGCTTGGAGACTCCTACTGGTTTTAAATAAAAGTACTTAAAAATATCCTATAATGTTGCTGAAAAAATGTAGCCAGAGAAGTCCTAGTATGGGAATGCCTACCGAAGAACACTGTGAACGTAATCCCAACCCCAGAGCATAGGCGCATGCGAAAAGTGGTTATCAGTGGTTTGGTAGCCTAATTTTAAATTTCGATTCCGACAAAGACACCCGAGATCGATGTTAGTGTTCATTTCGATTCCAAGTGTTTTCGAACTTTAAGATATTACTGAATATGTACCTCATTAAATCGCAAATATGAACAGCCCCACAGAAATCATAGTTCTTAGTTAAGCCTATGCTCTATGGAATTTAGCGTATTATTAGCATAGGTTAGGTAAGGTTAGGCCAGAGTGAGCTGAATGAGGTAGCACAAACCTGTAAAATCTACCACTCATCTTAATAATAATATAAATAAGTGTATACTCCTCATACATCTACGTTAATAGCTGTACGAAGGGAACAGCGATCAATAGCTTATATATAAATCCAAATGACGGTATTTCGATTAATAGAGATTTTACCTTAATAGCTTTTTGAAAAAGTCGTCCCAGTCTGTTGTTGCTATTATAAGTATAAATTATCGTAGAAACTGTAGAAACTTTTCTTTTTATTCCTCGTTTTGAAAATTCTACACACTGCTTAGAAAATGCTTCTTTATATATTATTTATTATCGAAAAGACAGTTTTTAAAATGTCTGCAAACCTAACTGATTATAAATTTATTAACTTATTTTGTAGCTCAAACTGTTAATAAAACTAATTTTTTCTTAATTTATCTTTGTTTCTTACAGTAATAGTAATTTCAAACGTTTCCGAAAAAAGTGCGTTGTTACATTCTTATGGTAAAGTGAGAAGTGCAAGTAAGTGTATATATTAGGCCATCATAAGGCTGAGTTTTCATATTTTATATCAAAAAAGTTTATTTTCCGCGCATCATTTACGCGCGAGTGCAGTGTGCCGAAGATTGGGCTAGAAAAGCTGGCAGGCGGCTGGCCCCCTATTTATTATATGGTTTTTTTTTTTGTTATTTTTTTTATTTTTTTAAGTGCTTGTGTATTAGTAATAATTAAGTATGTGAGTGAGTGCGTCTAATTGAATACGTGAATGATACTATGCGTGGTAACAGCTAGTGCGTTTCGGTTCGGTAACGACATCCAAATGAGTTGAACAACGAGAAAAGACCAGAACTGGCTAATTTGTAAAACAAAGACCCCAAGGTAAGTGCTCTTCTGTACTTTGACGTAATTTAATTGTATTGACATAGAAGAAAATCGAAGGTCACGCTATACAGTTTATTGTTCTCCTTTTTTGTGGTACAGTTAGAAGAAAGCTTTTTAAAGTTTTTTACTAACAGTTAGAATTCTTCTCAGTGAGCAAATTTAGCTAAGCTTTAGATTGCGGCTTGAAAAGAGGATGTAAGAATCCTTTTGTAAAAGACTTAGACTGGTTTCTAAAACAACTCAGAAGAAACTCTGTTCTTATATGCTAGTTTTGTGCCCGCTACTTATTTTACACATTTTTATTGCTCATTTTAGCTTTTAGGTACATTTTTTTTTAACACATTCTCTTTATATTTATTTAAGCAATCAGTCAAAGCAGACAATATATAGGGTAGCTATTAGTCGCGTCATCTCAAATGTCACATTCTTTCATGCTTTCTTCAAAGAGTCAAGTGCTTTTTGTTTTGTGTATTTATGATATGCTTTAAGCAGAATGAAACCAAGCACTAATCGCATCATAAAAACACACTTTATATGCCCTAAGGTTCATACGTGACATACAGTTTTATGGCCATTTGGTGTTGGCGTTGCCGGCAGACGACAATTGGCTTGGAAATCTTTGTTTGCCAAGTGTCCAAGCACATTTCGCTTTTCTTCCACAAAGAGACATCGCGCGCTTGTCAATGCAATTTTCTGTCTGTCTTGGTTTTGTTTTTTCATTTTATTTTTTTTTTTTTTTTGGGTTCTTAAGAAAGTTTTAGCCTAGATTTACATTTGTAAATGTTGACAAATTCTAAATAGCTAAGTACATTTATACCTAGGAATGTTCTTTCTACAGTCAACACTTTCAATGTAAAGTGCATGAATGACGGCGACCTGAAGACTCGATTGTGTGCTGATGACATAAAATTCTACTTGAGTGTTAATTTGAGTCAATAAAAAAGCGTTTAGAGCGTACAATGGCGTCTCTTATTGTTGTAGACTGGCTCGTGTAGAGACTATAGAGAAATGCCAGTAAACTGGCGCAGCAAAATCAAACCATTTTGTATTTAGAAAGCAAGAAAGTTAAACTATAGTTTTCTTGTAAAAAGAATATAAGTAAAACATGATTTTAATCAACTAACTTGTGTTTTTAAGTCTTAATTGCTGTAATTAATGTTTCTGTATCTGTTGTCATCGTTGTGGCTTTTGCTAATTTGTGTTTTGGACGCGCTTTGATTTTTTTCTACCTTTCTTTCCAATCGACGCATTGTCAGTGACGGTGTTTTATGGGGGCGTTTATAAGTAGTTAAGTTTTAGGAATTACGTACTATACGCAATGTGAAATTTAGAGCGGACTTCGCTACAGTTAAGAAATCCCGTTAAAAATCCAATGAAGTTTCCAAAAAAGCATCAAATATAAAAGTGATAATATGACTGTTCAATATCAGGCATCCCTAGCACCAAGCCACTTCGAAGGAACATCACCCATGTAAATGCAAACCCTTCACATATTAAAGATCTTCAACGAACCCTCACAATTGCCAAAAGAATTACTAAATATATAAGGAATGCCTTAAACAACTTCGAAAGAACATCATGGTTGTAAATGCATTAAATGAAAGTATTAGAGATCTTCAAAAGTCTTTCGTTGTTGTAAAAGCAATTATTAATTACCCAACTGTGAAGAACCACTGCTTTTTCAGAAGATTCTTGGTATGATTCAGAATAGAACTGTCAGAGAAAGAGCGCTGAGATTCCATACTCACAAGTTAGTGAGATCTTACTTGGGGTCCAAAAAGGCTTATGCATGGGATGTGTGAGCAGAAAGGAAAAAATAAATTTTTAGAAGCGTCTGTGTGATCTTTAGGATCTAACAAAGTATTCAATATATTTCAGCAAAGTTTTTTTGAGTATGTTCGTTAAGTTCTGTAGAAGGTTGAGAGCATAGTTTTGTTGAATTGCACTTGGCGTCGAGGGTTTTGGCATATGTCAGTACCGATTGTGCCGAAAAAGAAGGCTTGTTTCTAGATTTTATACTAGAGTATTGTTGCTATCGACAGTTTGTATACTTTAGCTGAACAATTCTGCGATGCTTCTTTGTTGCCAGTTTGAACCAGTTGAAAAGAACGAACGCCAAAACGAAATTTATGAGAAATGAACTTAGGATAGATTAGTGTAACTTATTTTGCTAGATGAAGGTTTGCCATTTATTATTATGGAATCGTCTGTTATCAAACAATGTTTAAATGTTATTCTGGAGTGTTTCGTTAATTGATAGCCTAGGTGGCTTTCTATATGCAAGTTTAAATAGGGGTTTTCTTATATTTATAATGGATTCATTGAATGCGACGCAGGAAAGTAAATATAAATGAGACAGGGAAACTATTTTGAATTGAAGTATTTATATTTTATATTGTTAAGTGATTGTTTGCCATTAAGTAATATGGAATCGTGTCTTATAAAACAACACATAAAGGTTATTTTTGTAGTTTTCGTTTTTGTTGCGTCTTTGTTGACCAATCCTCTAGAAATTATAAGAAAAACTGAAGCTTGAACTTACCCTGCACAAAAGAAAACACTTAAAAACGCCTTTATTTATAAAATATATCCCATACTTTAACCAAAAGTCTTTAAGACATATTTATAGCCCCTATCTTACCCAACCACAACTACGCCAGTGCCTGCAACAATTAGCACGTGCGTGGCCATGCAAGATTCTTCTTAACCCAAAAACAAGCTTAGAACCAAAGCGGCAAAGTAAACTATCCCAAAAAAAAAAGTTTTTTTTAACAAAATAAAAGATAAAATGGAAAATTCTTTAAGCAAAAGTAAAATGCATAAAGAAAAAACTGACAGCAGCCACATAAAGCAACGGAAGCAACCACAAGCCAGCAGCGCTGCGGCAGCGACGTAAACGTCAAGTCAAACTGCGGCGTCGGCGTTGTCCAAATTGAAAAGCGCACGCCAAAGCCAAATCATCATCAAGCATGCGAGAAAGGGGGCAGGCGTACTGTGTCGGTCCGGTTCTACAATGCTGGACACTGTCTTGTTGCTGCCGCATCATGTGGCAAGTTTGGTAAAAGTCTAGTGCGTGTGTATGTGTGTGTGTGGCAGTGTGTGGCGCAGTGTGTTTTTGCAACTCCCACAGCCTGGAAAAGATTTATGCCTAACTGTACACAATGTGTGCCTTGCAGATTTACGACTCAATCAAATGCAAATAAATCTTGATATACATTTCTTTTTACAAGCAAGTGCAATTTTTGTGGCATTGTTTTGATGTTGTTGTTGTTGTTGTAGTTGTTGCAACAGGTGCCTGCCACAAATATATATTAACAACAGTTGACCCATTTTCAACGCAAACGGTTATAAATTGCGTGAAAATGCATTACGCAAGCACAAAAGGCGGCGCTCGACAACGACGACGACCTGGCAACCTGGCAACCTGACAACCTGGCCTAGCCTAGTCAGCCTGTGAATGGTGGCAAGATTAACAGCAGCAGCCGACGCAGCCCAAGCTGTGGCATCCACATACATATTTCGCAGCGGCTGCTCCACTTTGCTGTTAATTTATGCAACATTGCGGCGCAGGTGGCAGCTCCACGTAACTGTCAACATGGCTAAAACTAACTGTAAAACTGCATGTCGATGTTGCAAGTGTGCATGCGTGTGTGTGTATGTATCTGGGTGTGTGTGGTGTGTGTGCCACCCACCCAACAACTGCGGTAACTAATTGCCAATGTCTCGTAACTCTGAGCCGCTGCATTTAAGCCAATTTGCGCACTATGTTGGTCACATAATTGGCCCATAAAGGCGTTGGCGTTGCAGTGGCTTAGCGCGCCGGGGGAAAAATTTGGAGCAAGAAGCACATACACTTCCTTTTTTTTATGGAAATTATGTAGTCATGGGGAAAATCTTGTAACGATTGTTTAAAGGGATTAAAAGATAACATTGGTAAGCAGATAAATGGAACAGCTGAAAGCTTAGAAGTTATATTCTACTGGGTCAAAAATAAACATATTTTAAAATTTTAAAAACTTGTGGAACATTTGAATGTAAGATATTCTGTTTCAAGCAAATATGCAACCAGTATACTTTTGTTGCGCTAAGTTCTCACTATATCTCAGGGCAACAATGACTGAAGAATCCAGTGTTTCGAAAACTTAGAACTGCTGAAATGGGCTCGATTTTAAAATTACTTATTTTCTATATTAAAAGTTACGTGACAATCACTATGTCGGCTTCGTAGGACTCTAACATAAAAATTTAAAGATTTGAAAAGTGTTTTTCAATAAAATTTTTGCCAAAAAAAAATAAATTTAGATTTATTATTCCGAATTCATTATTTTATGCTAATTTTCTTTGTCAATTGAACATTTCATTGCCTCAATAAAGGAAGAAAATATGGATTACAATTTTTTTTAAATTAACTTTGCTACTACAAAAGAAAAGATTTTTTTACATCCTTTCTATAAAAATTGTTGTTTAGAAATCTTTACTACCATTATAAATATTTTTTTGATTTTTGGAATGTATGTAAAAATCTAATTTTTTGTGAAATCACAATATGTTTGGAATTTCGTAAACTATATAATTTAGTGCGTTTTGACAGCAAATTATCGATCGTAGTGAATTCTCAAATTAAATTTATAATAAAAGGGGCAACTTTGAAGTATTATTTATTATTATTTTCATTTGATTAGAAATTAAACAAAGAAAAAGTTCGAAACATTACGAAAAATTTATTTTTTTTCAAAATCGTTGCCCTAACATAAAGCATAGCTCGCTTCACTGGATAAACACTTCAATACTTGCCGAGTATTATTTCCAAAAATTAGAATTGTAGAATTAAGATAAAATGTAGAATAATAACCGTATATAATGTATATATTTTTTTAATATATATTTAATATATATTTTTTCCCTTTTTTTTATATATGTTTCTTTGACTATACCATAGAGCCTTGAGAAAACTCATGCTATTATACATGCTTTATCTAATTGTAAAAAATTTGAAACTAAAAATTCATCGAAATTAGTAGTAACTTTCAATCCAAGTTTCGTGAGTACTTCTGGTAACCTCTACTTTTTGTTCGTTAAAAGTTCTGGACTGAATACTTAACATATATCTTAGTCTATAAGAAGTGTTATTTTGTTGTCTTTATAAAAAGACTTGGGTAGCCTATGCTTGTAAGGTGTTTTCTTGGGCACTGACAGCACTGCATTTTCGTTTATAAACTGCTTGAAGCAGTGCAGTTTGTAGACGCGGTATTGACGAATGCGTATTCTAAAGACTTTTTTCATAGTAAAAGAGTCAATAAAAAATTCCAAAAGATTTTTTTTTTTGGAAATTGCTTATTATGCTACCCGCCCCCTGCGAACTCCGTCACTGCCAACACTTTGGCTTTATAAATTTGTATGCTCAAATGACTGCCACTGGATTGCATGCTATTAAAATGTTTGTTGGCCAACAAAGCTGTGTATGTGAGTGCTATTAACCCAATTTCGAGTAGTCAAAGTTGTGGTCGCTGTTGTTGTTGTAGTTTTGGCTGTCATAAGAACTGCAGTTGTAGCCAAACAGCTTTAAGCCAGTAAAAGTATTTCTATTTACTGTGCACTATGCTAGCCCGAGAGTGTACATATTGCTGTTTGATCTTTTCGGACAGTTTTCATATAACTTAGATGGCCAAGTGTTTTAAGTAGCTTATAGCTGGCCACAACAAACAGACAAACAGGCAAACATGTTAGGAATTTGGTTGTTTGTTTATTTATTTAAGCCAAACAAACCGCTCTCTAAGCCTGATTGATGCACTCTTTGACGAACTGCTGCTGCTGCTGCGGCTGCCTTATGATTTGGTTTGTCAGTGCCGACGCCGCCGTCGCCGCTGCAGTTTTGCTAATTCTCAACGATTTCAATGCCGCAGGAAATGCTCGCTGCAATGCCAATTCCAGGTAATCTCTGCATGATTTATTAGCCATCATTATGGACAGACTCGCGGCATTACATTTCCATTGCTGTCAATGGCAATCAAAATCAATAATACTTAGTGTTTCCAAGCATTTCCGGCTGTATGCTGCACTGCAGCCATTTATTGCGCTTCACTCGGAAGCAACTTAAAACGGAAGACAAGTCGAGCTTAAACGTTGCTTCTACTGCTGGCACACTTTAAAAGCTTTAAGCCTTACTTGGTTGGGCCATAAATTTGTGCAGCAAATGTAGTCAATGCCTGCTGCTGTCCATACATGACTCATTATATAATCTTTACACAAAAAATAAAAGAAGAAATATTGTGCAGAATTGTAGCAGCCACAGATTTATGGCAATTGCAACAAGAGTGTTTTGTCCATATGTGGGTTGTAGTCAATTTAAGCCACAAAAGCAGCAAAAAAAAAACCAAAATGGAGAAGCATACAAGACCAGTTAGGTTGCATTTTCAACGCATCTTTAAAACGTAATAAATATTGGTTTATTTTTTTTTAGGGGAGCGGGGAATGCCTTTTATTTCCCGACTTATGTTCACTGCTTGTAGCCTGCTTTATTATAAAATACGAGCTGCCTGACTGTTTGGCTGTTTTCAGAAAAAGTGGAACAGTTGCCTGCCAACAGCAGCCAGCCATGGTCTTAGCCAAATTCTTTGCCATTGGCAACATGCCATGACTGTGTAGCAGCAATGGCAATGCCAACATCAATGGCAATTGTTGCAAACTAATATTCATTGCACAATTAGGCCTTGCATTTTGTCTACAGCTCTCTAGCTACACTGCTGCACAATTGTATAGCAACACTTTGGGTAGCCGCGCCAATGTGTTCACACTATATAAAGCCATGTTTGCACCAGCCCATTAAATTGCCTAAAACTGCTTGGCAATTTGTGCAGGAAATTGTTTAATCTCTGCTGTTGCTCGCACGGATGTCCAACAGATTAATTTAAAGCGTTTTTTTAAAGACTCGAAATTTGCATATTAAACTGGAAAAAATTTTAAGTTTTGGAACTCTTGCAGTGAAGCGAGTATAAGCACTCTAAAGTGTTGAAAGTAGAGCTTCTAACTAAACTGCTGAGATAATCTAAATTTATGCTATATTTATTTTATGCTTTAGCTAAAATATATTTTTGTGCTGATAATATTTCGAATTCGTTTTGTGAAGGAATTTTTTGGCGTTACGAATTTCACCCAAACGAATGTGTTTAGAAAAGGAAATAGAACATTAAATCCGGTTTTATAGTAACACGAAATTTTATACTGAATTGAGTACTTGAGAATTTTATAGATGGAAACTTTAAATATTTTTTTGCGACGATAAATGTGGGTTAATATGTGGAAACTTGAACTTGGTTCATTTGTACGTACATTGTTGAGGAAAAGGGTGATTTTTAGCAACAATTTATTTGCTGATTATTGACTTAAATTAAAATTTGGGTACATTTATTGGAATTTTACGTATGAATTGTTTTTTCATCAAAATAGCAAGCTCTTAAAAATCACCCTTCACTAGCCAATTGTGACCACAACAAAATTGAATATAATTCAAAACTTTAGCAACTTAAAAAGATATCGGCAGTAGATGAAGGTCGAGAAATTATCGCCTATACGTAAGCTGTGCATCAGACAATGAAAATGAGACACTTCCCGTCGAATGTCTTTAACTTAGATTTTTGCTTATGTTGTTAAGATAAAGGGTGATTTTTTAGTAACAATTTTGCTATCTAATGACACAAATAATAATTTCGCATTTTTATTTTTTTAAACTAAATTAACAAGCTCTAGAAAAATCAGCCTTTACCAGCCATTTGTAGCCCTAACATACTTTAATATAATAGAAAACTTCAATAGCTACCGAAAGCTAAAAGTCGATTTAGCTCGAGAATGTCTCGCGTGTAGGTAAGCTATGCATTAGGCTATGACCAAATATAGTTGTCCTACGAAAAATTCAAAAATGAATCTGTTAGATATTGTTTGATTTGGTTAAAAAGTTTTTTCAAAATACGTCGGGTAAATCGAATTTTGAACATTATTTTTAAAGTTAACTACACAAAACCGATATACGCCTAATCAGGACTATAATAATATCTTAAATGTAGTACTAATGTATATCCACTTCAGTGCGTCATTCAAACGACTTTGGAATACTACTTTACTTATTGAATTTAGGGATACAATTTTATAATTAAACAATTTGAAAATTAATAAATATTAATAATAACGAGAAAAATATAATCTAAAACTAATTCGTATACCTAGTCTGTTGGGCGATTTTTTTCTAGATATGCAACGTTTCACATCTGGGGTTGGCAAGGAATATGGATTTTCAATATAGAATATGGAAAAAGGAAGTTATATAAGAATTTAAGAGACGAAATAATAGGCCGTTCATAACTTGGGAAAGTGTATTGGATATTATACTCTGCGCATAAGACTTGCAATACAAACTATAATTGGATCTAGAAAATGGTAGTGCTTAAGGTGGAAAATTAGCAGTTACTTTGGATAGAATGAAAATATTTATTTCAAAGCTATATCAAGCTCTGGTAACATCCACTTCGATTCTTTAAACCAATTTAAAGCTTTTAACGTTCCATGTTCAATGTTTGAGTTTGAGAAACTGCAAACGATTGCAGATTTTTTTAATAAAATTTTTATAATTTTAGGTACTTTAGAAAGAAGTTGTGTTGTCTCTTTTACAAATTTTCATAAGTATTTTATGTTTTAGTGTTCAAATTGCATTATTATTTAGTATTTTATAGATTTCTTTATAGAACCCAATTAAGCATTTTTAGAATATAATTGGTATTCCTTTGATCTTCGATTACCGTTTTAAGACAAAATCCATTTACTTTTCAAAATCTATATCGAATAAAATAAAGTTTTATTGTATTAGAAAGCAGTTTATTTTATAAATCAATAAATATTTATTAGTAGAACGTATGTATTTTTTAGCATTTTACGAAAAACAATTAAGCATATTTGGCAGATTATAATTTTTTCATAACATTAGGCAAATTCTTTTAAAAAACCATAAACTCTGCGTTTAGACTTTTGTCTTGAAATCGAAAGAACCAATTATTGTCTATTTCTAAAATTTTGCATTTCAACAAAATCTACAAATACAAAAATAATTTCACTTATATAGCTGCGCTAATTAAAAATTTGCGACATTATAATTTCACTTTTCTATGCGATAAAGCCCACATTCTCGTAAGAATTGTATATAAATAAATACCAAATACGGAGAGCTCTATATTTGTTAATATTATTTATCAATAAACAATCTATGCATGGGAATTGTTTATTTTGTGATCTTTATTTGCTCAAGAGTTATTAGGTTATTAGGTCTCTTCATAAAAACAGAGTAGGTGTTAAAAGTTGTTTGAACTCAAAGCCTAAATTGGTGGTATACATTTTCTTGTTTTTAGAGCTTTTTGTTGCCAGCATTTCTTTTATGACTTTGCTGCATTTTTAAAAAGCTAACAAACTAATAAGTATTTTATGACTGTTTTAAAATATGGCTTTCACAAAAGCGCTATAAAAGTGAAGATTTTTAACTAAAGTCGGTAGAAACTTTGAGATACTTTTTTAAATCGATTAAGAAATTTAATATTCAGTATGCCGACAAAGAACTTTTAGGCCGATTTTGAATCAAATGGCAAATATTGTATTCTTATGGGAATAAATTTAAACTAACATCTTTTGGGTTTTTAAAAGCAAAGCTGTTATGTACTTGTGACTAAAAATTATATTTTTTTTATATATATATTTTTTTGTTATTATTTTAGGAATCAGTCTAGTTAAAAAATATAAAATTAGAATGATGAAAATATATAACTAATTCGCATTTCTAGCCTGATGTGTGAATTCCTTATAGATATGCACCACCTCACATCTGGAACTGGGATAGGATTTACAATGTATTAGTTGAAAACAGGAAGTAACAAAAAAACTTATATATTTTTGAACAAAGGAGCCAAAAGATCGGCGTTAACCAAGTTTGGATTTCATAATTCGTGATTGGTCAAAACTACTCGATTTTTTATGCATTTTTTATAGATGTTTCTTCTTTTATATCAGATCAACTCTGTGCTGAGATAGTTTACTAAAATCAGAAAGATTTATGTTAGTACAAAGTGTGCTCATTTAACTAGAGCATTCTGTTTTGTAGGATGTAGAAAATTTGGTATATAGTCAAAATTTGGTATAAAGAGTTTTTTTTTTGGACTAACTAGAAACTAGTCCTATTAAAAAGTAACTTGTTTTATAGGATGTAGTAGTCTACTAATATTTGGTACAAAAGTGTATATTTTTGACTAACTAGAAAGGAGACCTATGTCTAATAAAAGTATAAAGAGTAGCCCTGCTGATACTCGAAATCCCGAAAGATTCTTTTGCTGGCTTGTATATAATAATTAGAAAAAGGGAAATGAAATATATATGGAAGTATAAAAGATAGCATAATATATGATTCTCAAGATTACCTTCAGCAGATTTGGCTGCAACCCCAAAAAAGGTTTTTCAACGTTCCTTTAAGCACCTCAGGGCTGATTATAAAAAGGTGCTCATACAAAACTTAGTAGTACCTTTACGTCTTAAAAATGATTATTTTCAGAATTTTCAAAAGCGGATCAATGACTTTGACAATAATCTTAAGATTTTCGATATATTAGTCACCTTGAGCTTCATTGTATTTTCAGCAAGCGCGATTTAAAATCTGAAACTCTTATAAAAAAAAATTTAATTATTATCGATAATCAATTAAAATTCTTGGGAAACTGTAAGTTTATTTAGATGATGAAAAAGTTGTTTACTTATCCTAACATTTCTAGGTTTTATAAAAATAAAAGCTGCTATAAAGTTTATTTTCTTTGAGGACTGTTTTGTATCTACAACTCTTATTTATATATCATTATTTTTTCTATTAAAATTCTTGGGAAACATGAAGTTTACTTAGATGCTGAAAAGAGGTTTTAAAAATTCGAAATTTGAGTAAAAGTTCGCAGAACTTTCCTGCTTTCTAATACACTGAAAATTAAATAAAAGCAGTTGTGGCTTTGAAATGTTGAAATCGCCACATGGGTTGCTCCCAAGTTCTCATTTAATTGAAATCACTAAAAAGACTGAATACCAACTGCACTTATGGTCAACATTTTATATTGCAGATATACGTCCAATAGGCGTTTCGTATAAATGAAAGAATTGTAAATCGAATGCAATAAGTTAAAAATTAAATTTCAACATAAAAGAGAATAACTTACAATTTTTATTGCAACTTAGGCTTGTTATTGTAACCAGGTTAATGTGCAAACTACTAAAATTTGCTTTACATTTTATTAGCAAAAAAAAAAGAAAAATATTTATATTGTTTCTATTCAAATGCGCTGCAGTGTGCCGCATTGAACTATATAACATTATCTGGTATATCATTAATTTATGCATCGCCTGAGCTAAAGCTCTGTGAAATAAACATAAAAAATAAAGAAATTACTTCTTATGACTTTTGACTGCTTTACCCAGTTAGCCAAGTTAACCAACTTAGCCAGCTTTAGCGGAGTTGTTGTTCTGTGTTGCTTGCCCACGCTAAACAATTTTCTATTTAACTAAACATTGTGCCGCAGTGTGGCAGCAATAGCAGCAGCAGCAGCCGCGGCAGCAGTGGCAGCATCAGCTACATTAGCCAAGTATATAAAATGGTAATCAAGCTGCAGCCTGTGTAAAATCTCTAAATGGCCAAGACTTAGTTAGCTGAGCTTTGCATGTTGCTAAGTTGCAAGCTGCTCTCATTGCAGCTAAGCCAAGTTTGAGTCACAGCCAAAGATGCCACAACAAAAATTACAAAAACAACAGCAGCAGCAGCATCGGCGCAACCGGCACGTCCTCAAACACGTAAAACTGGGTCGATGATATGCATGAGACCGAGCACCGAGCTCAAGCGCCTGGTTGGAAGAAACTGTGGCAACTTTGGCAATTGTGGCGACTATGTTTCCTGTCATTGCTGCTTAAATAAAGGAAATACTTACGAAAAAAAAATCTATACATATAGATATAAAAAAAAAAATAAAATATGAAAAACATATGCGCAAAGGAGAAAATTATCTACTATCAGATTGAAAAGTTGCGTACCCAAAGACGAGATCGAAATAACTTGGTATCATGACGCGCAACGAATCTGGTTTATGGCGTATCAATTTTCTCATAGTTAATCTTTAAAGTTTCTGATATGGCTTTAGGCTTAGTTTTGATGAGTTTATTATGCTCTTGGAGACTGGAATTTAAGTAAATTTATTTTTAAACTACTTTGAGTTATTTTTTAATCAAAATTATGCATTATTTTTTATACTTTTTTTTAATACTACTTATTTAGGTTGTGATTTGAACAAATAATACTCATATCGGAAACCAAATCCTGAACAAGTCGGCTTTCGATTGCATTTTTGTTTATATATTAATTTGTTTTTATAAGATTTTTATTACTTTGTCGGCTATGAATGTAATGTTGAAATTTATTACAAATATTTTACTGCATTTATTTTTAATCCTTTAGAATCCCTATAATAAAAATTTAAAATATATTGACTGCATATTTGCTTATAATTTTATTTTATTTTATTTTTTATTAACAAAAATTTTAAAAAACTAAAAAAATGTTTGTGGCTTTTTTACAAGTTCTAAAAATATGCCAACTTTGAAAAAGATTTTTATTGCTTGATGGCTACGATTTGTTTGATTATCATTATTTTTTGTATTATTTTTTATTTAATTTTATTTATTAAAATATTGTTTGCTGTATTTTTCGCATTAAATATATTGATGTATATATTTTATGTATTGATAACTTAATCTTATACTCAAATAGTGAAATAAATCTTTATTTTTTTTTATCTTACAATAAACCCTAAACTAAAAAAATTCAAGTATTTTTACAAAGTTCAAGGATCGGAAGGAAATGTTTAAAAATTATCTGCAAGTGTCAAATATTGCTGAATTTTAGTTTAATGATTTTATTTATAATCTTATAAAAAGACTAAAATAAAAAGTTCAATTATTACTACTTAAATTAAGTAGAGTTGCCAAAATCTTTTTTCAATGTGTATAATTCTGTGAAATTTTGTGGCTAAAGTTAGTGTGCAAAGTAAAACTTTTATAAAATAAAATAACTGAGATAGAATCTATTTCAAAAAGACAAAGTACTTCACTAGGAGGTAAAAGTCACTCTAAGCCAAGCAGTTTTTTAATTAATCTCAAAATTAGTAATTAGGTACATTCCTAAAAGAAGAATCCCTAACATAATAAATTGAAAAATATTGTTAATAAAAAAATCCTTAAACCCAAAAAAATTGGACATGCTTCAATTCATTCTCGCAACGAATTCAAGTTCGAAATTTGCAATCTTAAGCATGCAGTACTTAACTATAAAAAATATAAATCTTTAAGTTTTACTAAAAATTAAGTTACCTTGAACCAGCTTACACTTTTAGATTTCAAACTTCCTTGATTTAGACTTCATTTATTAGACACACTTTTTAACATTTCCCGGTACCAATAGCAGCTATTGTGCTCTAACTTCGTTAGGACCAGCAGGATATAAACTTTTTAATCTTATCTTTAGTTCCAGTAGTAACTTTTCACCATAAAACCACAGCTGCATTTGCTAACATCTTAATTTTTCACTGCTAATTACTTGGGCTATCCAAAACTGTTCAAAATTTGTGGCTACTTAATTTTAATTTATTTTTTTTTTACGATAGTCATACATTTTGGCACACTCTCTCTCTCAGTTGTGAACGTGTAAGAGGTTAGCAGACAACTTCCAATTAAGACAACTCGTTTTTACAAAATTTATGGGACAAACAAGCACATAAGGAAATTAATTCAACTAAGTGGCAGACGCCTTCCGATTTAAATCCGGAATTGTTACAGTAGCATTATTTACCATACCCAACAATTATCATAAAAATGATCATAGTCCTTTTGCTAATCAAGCCCTGGATTTAAGTTGCTTTATATATTGTATATTTGTTGGTTTAGTTTTAAATAATATGATTTCGAAAACTCAAGCTGTTTAGGATTTGTTTGTTTTTGTGGAATTTTAAGACAAATTTATTCAACTTTCTGGTGTAATGTTTTTATTTTAAAGAAATATAGTGTCATCGCTTTCTGTCCAAAGATATATTAGAATTTTCTTATTAAAAATTTTTTTAAAAACAAAACAAATTTTTAGTTCAGTTGTGACGATATTATATAGTCAAGTTATAAAAGATATCGTCAAAACTTCGCAACTTATTTGAAAGGAGCAAGAAAATTTTCTAAATTTCTTGAGATTTTTAGGCATTTCTAAGGGACTTAGAGTTTGTCGGGAGTCGTAAAGATTTAGGATCAAGTAACAAATAGTAAGAAGGGGTGTACAGTGAAGATTCTTGTATGATGTAGGGATAGGGAGGCGTTAATCAATTCCCAATTATACTATTGTATAAAGAAGAGCGAAGTAGGTTTTTGGAAAAAGAGGTTTAAAAATTGAAAGCACAGAAAAATCGTTATCGATAAGCTTATTTGGGATTTCTGATTTCTTCCCTTAATAAATGACAATTGGAATTATTTTATTTAAATGAGTGATATAGTAATAGTATGTAGTTTGAGAGAGATTCACTCTTTTTACAAAAGACTAAAATGGTATTTACGAAAGCCGAGAAGAATCTGGAACTTTGATGAAAGTAGAATTGAAATAATAAACTCTCGTTAGAAACATCTTGTTTAATTCTTTTTTATATTTGTAAGAACGGCATTCATTTGATGAGCCCTATGCCTTGTAATTATTATAAATCGAGGTACATTTATATGATGATCAAATGTTTCTAACTTTTCATTAAAAATTTAGGAAAAATATGTCATTAATATTAAGATTTCCATTGCAGAAGAGTTCCAAAAATCTTCTATTTAAACAACTGCCAGCTGCAGCTGTCTTGTGCTGTTAAGCTTTTATCTAATGTCTATAAAATCTATTAAGGAAAACATCTTTTATCATTAGAAGCATATTTGTCTGTCACATACCTTGTTTATAAGTAATTCTTCCCGAATATAATGTCGCTTCAGTGAACACTGTGCGGCGTGCTGCAAGTAAACAGAATTAAAACAAAAAATTGTATAAATATTTATTGTAAAAATATTTCGGGGGAACCCAGAAACCCAGTTCAGAATGTCTTTTTTTGTGTATTTTTCGGTAAATTTATCAGCTTAGAGCGGCAGCTGGAAATCTTGTGGGCTTAGTGTGACAACGTTTTAATGTAAAAATGAGAACTAAATAAATAATTTTTTTGTTGTTGTTGTGTTTTTGTTCCATTGTGGTGGGATACACAAAATCTTAGATAAAACGACAGCAGAGCAATAGCAAACAATGAGATGCAGCGATAATTTCATTAAAAGAGAAAATTTAAAAGAAAAAAAAAACAAGCTAGCGAGCAGGCAACAAGTGGCAGCAACTTGTTGCACGAGTTGGAGCGAAAAAAACAAAAAAAAAAAACGAAAAAATAAATATCGGGAAGTAAGAGTATGCCGAGGGAAATACTAACTTACATACTCGTAAATACTAGATGGCCAAGTTGACGTTCTCCTGAGTGCGCCGCGCTTATCTTAAAGTTTGAATCGTCAGCAGGTGACATTGAAGTAATTTACTTGCTTTGCAGGCTGCTGCTGTTGTTGCCGCTGCTGCTGTGGCACATCTTCTTGCAACCCACACAATTTATTTGCAACAATTTAAACAGCAAAAGAAGTCTAAACCAAACTGCAATAGTAATGCCAAGCTGCAGTTTTCGTGCCAGGAAACAAAAAACAAAAAAAAAAAAACAGAAGAGCGAAAAAATAAGCAGATGAAGACTGGTATTATTAGGTCTGCCAAGAGAAGCGTCAGAGCCCGGCAAGAGTTGCCGACATAGTCGTCGTCGTCGTCGACGTTGTTGTCGTGGTCGCCGCCGCCTCAGTTGGAGTCTGTCAAGTCAGCCGGTGTCAGGCCAGTCAGTCAGAGCACTTCTTTTGCTTTGTTATTAGACTTCATTGGGTTGTATTTCTGTTTCTTTTATGTTGTTGTTGTTGTTATTATTGTTGCAGTTGTTGTTGTTATTGTTGCTGATGTTGCATTTCGCATTCCATGCTAGCGAAAGTTGACCTAGTCGCGGTGTCGCTAGGCCTTGCCAACCTGGCCCAGGCATAACGCCGCCACAGCAAAGCAAATTTGCTTATAAATAACGAAATTAAATATGGCCGGCAGCACAACACAGCATCCACTACTCAACACCAAGATCATGGCCAGCATAATACCAACAATAGCAATAACAACAACAACTGCAGCAACTGCAACAACCACAAACCCAAAACCCAGCAAGCCCGCCTCTTAAAAGGCTGGCAATTTTAACACATTTGCAGCTTGGTTCAATCATTGATCAATATCGTCCGCAGCTGATCAACGATTACAACGCGCGCGCCCCAACTGTGTTGCCTGCAACTTGACTTAACTTGACTTGTCTTGGCCAATTGCTAAGTTACTTTGTTCCCATACCCAACTGCCATTGCCAATGCCTTTGCCATTGCCAATGCCTTTGCCATTGCCTCATTGACTTTTGTCTGCCCATTTTTGGTTAGTTTCACTTGCCCCAACCAGAAGTACCCCCCGTCTGGTTGCACTGTCGCGAATTTAACAAGCTAAATAACTAAAATGTATACAATTAAATATGCAATGCACGCGCCTTCGAGCATCCAGCTTTCAAGCGCTATAACTCTATAGATAAAGTATTTAACATTTTCGTTTATTTACTTACTTCTTTTTCTATCAAACTATCTGTTTACTTTTTTTTTTGCCAACTTTCTTTTATTTACTTATGTATAATGCAAATTGTTGCGCAGCTTTGCTGAATTCTAAATAGAAAAACAGTTGACCAACTTTTACTTTCGCGCTTTAAAAGTGCTAAAGTTTTCACAATATCAACCAACAACAACAACAACCACTGCCAAATGGGGTGACAACTCTGACAGCGTGATCACTGGCTGTGTTATAATTTATGGTACAGTTGTGCTCAATGGTATAAACTGTAAATTATCAGCGGAATGCAATGAAATTGAAACATGAAGACAGCATGTAGGAATGTTGTGAGAAATGTGGAACAGTAGCGAGTTGATAAACTGAATATGACAAGAAATAATTATAGAATATTTATTGCCTAACTCGCTAAAGTTCTTTCAGGGATCATAAACTTGACGTGTTGAGAGTGCTCAGTTAGTGCAACACAATGCCAGAAGGGGTATTGTAGAGCCTTGCTATCATGGGTCTACAAGAAATAGACTACTCCACAATGGTTTATCTCCACTTAGATAATTGGCTGCAAGAAGCATCTGTTCTTCATATTGGGGTGGCCTAAGTAAAAGTAAAACGAAACCAAGAAACTCAAATGACAAACTAAGCAACAGAGTGAGGCAAACTCATGCGTGGTGAAGGCAATTCGATAACGAGCTAGAAAGGATAACCATGAGTTGGGTCGAACTAAAGGCAATTGCTAACAACCTAGAAAAGTGCAAACAAATTGTTGCGAATATTTTTGTAAAAGTGATACGCAGTCGCACATGAATTTCATTCACGAAAGTAATCTATTCAACTATATTTCAAATAAGTTGGTTTTATTGGACATACTAACCGTGACCGTCCAATATTGTGGCAAACATGCTCAGTAGTATGTGAAATAACGTTAAAAGCTATGTCGACTTTGCATTATTAATGTGTGGATCCCCCTGGTCGGGCAGAAAAGCTGACCTCGATTACTTATAACGAGCACGGTTGTCAAAACGGACTTTGAGCTTATAACTAACGCTTGGTTACTGGTTTCTTTAATTAATAAAGATTTCCATAGGCCAATAACATATTTTTGCTTGCTAAATGCTAAATGCACCAGTACGACTGCAGAGAATCGTACCATCGTTCTCCGGTTTTAGAGGCGAGTGCGCTACACTACGCTACCGGCGACCAGTAGAGACAAACTTGCTTTGCTTAAATTATACTTCAAAAGTATATTTTGATTTTTAGCATTTTTCTCATTTCTTTTTAGAGATATTAAAATTAAAGCAGATTTTCTTGGGTTAGCGAAAACTAAGTCACAGCTGCCGATTAGGGTGGTAAGACTGAGACAGTGATCAAAGATTGATGGCTACCTATCGAAATCATACTTCTTCAATCCTCTTATCTCACCATATAAGAAGCATTCCAGCAATTTTATTCAATGGTTGCTTTAAGTTTCTTATTGTTGCTATTCTTAGTATGTGAACTTCAATTTGGACGAAATTCCATTTGTATTCAGTATTATAACTTCATCGATTTGCTGCTGAATTATTAAAATATTGTTCAATTTTGAGATTACATAAGACGGCGCTGGCTAGAAAGTTATCTAGACACTTAATTGAAATTGAAGCCACTAAACTTACATAACATCTACTACTACAGTTTATAGATATAATAATATAGATCCGCCATTCATCCCTGTTGTTGCTGCCGAAAGTTCGTTTAATTGCCTATGTATATTCCTGCTTTTTCTGTTACAAGTTATAAAATTTGAATCTATCAAGGCGTAGGCCGCTGACATTTTAGTGAAAGTTTAATCAATTCAATTAAAAATGCCAAAGTTGAATTGACTACCTAAGGCGAGCATTAAACTCTCAGTGGGCTAGAGGAAAGTCAACATGCTCCTGAGCAGCTGGAGCAGCTGATTGCTAAATTAAAGAGGCACCATGCAAAAAAGGCGCACCCAAACTTAGCTTTCATAAGCCATGAAATAGCCAACAGCTTAATTGAGCTTGTCAAGAAAACAATGACCAGAACGAAATCCACTACAAAAAATAGTTTGAGGTGGGGCAAACGCGACCGTGCTATCAATTGCGTGTATTGCTATTTGTAAGTATATGTACTTTATGGAACCCTTTTTAACTGAAAATTGAATTGAATTTTTTCGAAATTTATAATTTGATTCTGACAGAAACTCGATACTGAAGTTTGTAAGCATTTATAAATTTTGATTCCAACAAAAGCACACCAAATTTTGGTTTGTTAATGGCCGATAAGCATAAGAAATATGATCTCAATTGAGAAATGTTTTCATTCAAAATTAAAAAGTATTCTTTTTGACAAAAGAGAACTTATTTATCCTACTAAGGAAATCCTTCTGCAATAATGAGTTACAGCAAATCGTTAGAGCATCTGTTTGGGATCTCAAAAGAGGAATGGGAATTATTAATGTGCATATTTTTCTTAGCCCTTATGCAGTTTTTTTCAATTTAATAGTGCTTCTATAGATTTTTTTGCCAACCACAATATAGGTTCTTTACATTTTTGGGTGAAAGCAAATTGCATGCTAATAGTGAATTTTGTGCATAAAGGATCTTAAAATGACGTTCTTAACAAAAATATAATAATTATTCAAAAAGCCAATGTGGAGAATCTGAATACTAAATAAATTGCTTAAAATGAATTATCGCAGATTTCATTTTTTTTTCTAAAGACTGATGTGCCAGCTTGAGGTATTTTTGAATAAGATTAAAATATGCAATAATTTTTTTTTCAATGTCATTTGTAGAAATATATGTAATAAGACTTAATGTGATGCATATTTTAAAGTAATTTCTTTAAATGGTTTCCAGAATATTATGTTGAATCGTTGTAAATCATAAATGCAGTCACAATTTTCTAGTAGTAACTCAGTGCAGCATATAGGTCGATGCTGACACAGAGTATAGTCAAGTTGGACAGGACCGGAATTAGGTCTTGACGTGTGAAGCGCGCAGGTAACACAGCCCTCTAGTTGTAGCTTAATTGTAAGAATTATGATTATTTGCTAGGGTACTTCTAATATACTCTTCTTTTAGTTTTATTGTTTTTGATTAACAATTACTCCAGGGACTACAAGTATTTTGTGTCTAGAACTGTAGAAACCGGAGTTGCCACATGTTTTATAATAAAAAGCAATATCTTGTGAAATCCTTTTATTATTAAATATTGCAAGCCTTGAATATTACCGAACATTAGCTAAAGTGATTTCGACAGTTTTGTAAGACTTTGGATGTTTCCTACGTCAGAGATAAACAATAAAATATTGCAAGCTTTCTGTTACTCCGTAGTTATTTCGAAAAGATGCTTCGTTTTTTTTTAACGCTCGCTTGCCGAATACAGACCTCTTTTTATCTGTTAATATGATAGCTATAAAATGAGGCTAAATTAAGCTTAATCTCTAGACTCCTCATTTAAGCAAAACTTTTACTGATAACTATCTGCCATCAAAAGTTTACTATGCTTTTCGATTTTTATAGCTCGCGTGTGTTTTTTTTTTTGTCTGTCAAACACTCATTTTTCATATTCTAGCTTAATTACTGGAGATTATATCTACAGAAGAAAGCACAAAGTCTAGATCTAGTTGTAAGAATTTTTAGCATGTAGATCGAAATGTGCATTATAATGAAGAGCGTCATAATAACAACGCGAGGTAAGTACAATAAAAGTTAGACATTGAACTGTAACACTTTCTATTGAGGCCACTAAAAATGCCATTGAAGAAGAAAAGAAACATAAAAAAAACTAAAGGCAGAAAGCAATTCTAGCAAGACTGTCTACAGACACACACTTGGCTCTAATGTCTAGACATGTATTGCCAAAGTCATAAAAAGCGGCCAAGTGCCAACATGCAGTCAATGGGAAGACAATAAAACAAAATAAAAGGAAAAAATTTATTCAGAGAGAACCCCAAGCGACATTAACAGAATTTCAAGTGTCTTGGGCCGGTCACACTCCCATCATCATCATCAGCAGCCGGCAACAGCGGCGCAGCAGCATCAGCTGCATTAATCGCTCAGCTAACATCGAGCCTATTAATTTTGGCCATAATGTTTGGCGCATCTCGTGAGGGTCAGAAACGAGAAGAAAAAAAAAGCTGACTAGAAACAAAATAGAGAAAAAAGCGACTTTCTGGAACGCAGCCGTGTCAAAATGTTAAAGGCGTTCAGCTGGAGCTCAGCTGGGTGCAACAGCGTTGTTGCAACAGCAGCGGCAGCAGCAGCAGCGTTGGCAGCGGCTGCAGCTTTCACAAGGCGGCGTTGGCGTCTAAAGTTTGTTACTTTTTGGTATGTTGTTGTTGTTGTTGTGGTTGCTGCTGCAACTTTGTCACGACCAAGGCGCTTTTAACGTTTATTGGATTATTGTCATTAAATGGTAGAAAATGTTGCATTTCGAAAGCGAAACCAAGGAGAAACCAATATCAAAGTCAAAGGTTATGCTGCCAAAAGTGCTACCGTATTGAATGCTCACATTACCAAGAAGCAGATAACAGCGGATTATTAAGAATACAAACTTATATCATTTTCGAGCCGGCTAAGCTAGACACTTAAGCTTTTTAGCCAAACAAATTGCACATTATTTTCTCTCACTTTGTGGCCATAATTTTTCACCTATGCCAGCCAAGTGTGCAGCAGCTGCCAAATGTCAAAGTTTAGGCAAATACAAATGCCCAAAATGCCTTGGCCATCTTTCAAATTTTGTCTTTGGCTGTTTGCTGCCCCAAACCATCTGCAGCATCTTTTGAAGCTGTCGTCGTCGTCGTCGTCGTGGGGCTGCTTCTTCATTGGCGCATTTAATCGGCGACAATCACAAATCTTTCAAAGCTTTTTATTTATGGCCCCGCACAGCAACACAAACAAGCGAAAGTCAAATTCTTCAACGATTATTTCTCTTTTTCGTTATTTGTTGTAATTTTTTTTTTCGGATGCTACTTGGCCAAAAGGCAACTCCTGGCATTGTTTGAGTGCCAACAATTGGCAGTAGGAGCAGTTCAGCTGAAAAGTTCATTGATATTTTCTCGCCACGTTTTTCTACTTTGCGCATAGAAAAGTGAAATCTTTGTTTTTTCGCCTAACCGAAAAATATTCAAAAATTCAGCAAAAATCGATAAAGCCAAACACACACACACAACGAGAGGGGTTCACTTTTTCACATGAACTTGGCTTAGATATTGGCCGCCAGCTGCGCAAATTCATGAGTGCTTGTCGCACACAGTCAGACCCCGACCTGACCACACCACACCAGACCAGACCAGACCAGATTTGTAGCTATAGACACTTTTATTTTTCAATTAAAATGCAATTAAATTATTAACAAAATAAAAAATAAAGCAGCAACAAGTCTGCAACAAACGAAAGTGCCAAATGTTGCAACAAAAAAAAAACAAAATTTCCAAAAAAATTACTTTCGTTTTACATATTTAATTTTTTTTTTTTTTTGTTTTTGAAAATTGTTGCAAAGTGCGCAAAAGTGGCGAAATTATTTCGGGCAGCACTTCTGGATGAATTAGCCAAGCTGCATGTCAGCCAACAACAAATGCCAAACGAGACATTTGGCAATGAAAGCGAAGCGTCCAATCAACTGGCAAACGAGCAACTGCAGCCAGCTACAGCTCCTTGAGGCGTCTTGAGTGACAGTTTGAGTATGCTGCTTGGGGGAGTGGAATGAGGGATGCTCAATTACAACGGCCAAGAGCTGCAATAGCCACATAGCAGCCGCAAAACAAAAACAAGTGATTCGTTGGTAGTTAAAACAAGTCGAATTTTGTATACGCTTTAATGCAAACTTGGTTTAATTATAAAAAAAGTGCTTAAAGCAAACTAGAAACTTTTCGGAAACGATACTGCATAATTATGTTGCCAAATTCTTTAAAGTTTGTCCTTCAGAAATGTGATTGTGCAGGACTTGAAACGTAACTCTTAAACAGACACTTCTTTGGCTACTCAAAGCTGTCTGTCGCGTAAGGTTGTTGACTTATTTCAGGTTATGATTTGCGATTATATATTTCGCAACTTCGAAACGCTATAACTCTGCGAGTTTGTTTTAATTAAGGCTTAATATCTAATAACCCAAATACGAAGTAGACATTCCAAAGCTGTCTTTGTATTCTACGCCTCCATTTCCTTTAAAATTGTACCTCAGCCTGCCTACAACTGTTTGTGATATAGAACAACTATATTATTTTTTAGTTGATTATTTGTTAGATAACGAATCACAGCTTCTGCTTATTTTTAGAGGTTATTTCCGCAAATAGCTAGCGGCAACAGATTTTGAATTGCAACGGATTGAAGAATCTTATGTCTTGGAAATGGGATTCTCGAACTACCAACGTAAATATTTAGGCACTTTGGAAATTTTTTTTAACAGTAATCGCATCTTGCAAAATTGGTCGAAAAACCACAAAATTATGAAGAAATTGATTGAGTTACGAGAAAATAAACAAGGCTGAAAGAGAGGCATATTTTTTGTAATTGGTTTTTATGATTCCAATTATAACAATTAGCCTTACATACTAGATTTAGAAATGAAATGGTGGCAAATAATACATATTTACAAATTTTACTTTTTGTAGTAGGAGAAGTTCAGGTTTTAAAGTATATTGATTCAATAATTTAATAATATAAATATAAAACTAGTACAAGAATAACTTCCGTGTAATATTCTTTAAAAAAAAATGAATATCGAAGAAATATTCAGGTAAAAGTGCATGTGTAATTAGGAGAATAGGGAATGGGGAAACAAACGAGTCTGTTTCTACAAGCTTGTAGATGTAGAGTCGCAAGAAGCAGCGGTTTTAGAGCTAAGGATTAACAAACATAACCAAAATAAACATTACAGCAGAGTTAGATGGAACTGTGTCACCATCATAATTCAGCTCTACAACCCGTGGTTTTAGATTTCTCTACAATTCTTCTCCATTCGTCTCTGTTGTTAGCACAGGCGCGTACGACTGTGTACTTTAGGGATATCTAGCCATTGGTTCTTAATAAAAACATTAAAGAAATTACGAGTAACTTTAAGACTGAAATGTTTACTAATTTGATCAGTTTTCAAATTCCTTTTCGTTTAATTGAGATATATAGTAAATCAGAAGATTTGAAAAGTGGGATACATCGTGAAACCTATAAAATAGCAGCAAGCTGTAGCGAATTTTGAAGGAACGATAGAATACTGCTTGTACGATTTTTGACTCAGAACAAAACAATAAAATAGATCTATAGACGACATTTCAGTAGAAGTATCACTGTGTACTGATGAAGATCTAGAAAGAAGCTTTTAAATCAAGAAAAGTAACATTTTTGCCTCATTTCAGTCAAAAAAGGAGTGTCAGCAAATTAAAAACGAATAAACAGCAGCACACCGGAACGAATTTTGAGATAAGACGGTGGAAAACTGTTGGCGTGATTTTTGATTCAGCAAAAACCAAAAATTAAAATGTTACATAGAAAGATATTTGAGACAAATTGAACGTAAGAACGATTGTGTACAAGATATAAATCGAGTTATCAAAATATGGATTCTCCAGCTTCTATAAAAGTCCAAATTGCAGTCAGTAAACTCAAAAATAACTCGGAAAAAGAATGCAACCATAATTGTGATCTACAAATTGTATGATTTTCCTTTTTATTTATATCAAAACAAACAAAGTCTGCTAACACTTGCTTAATAAACCCCTTACCCTTTTAATTTAGGGTATAACAACAAGTTTTTGTTGCAGCTAGCCAAGCTATCCAGATAGCTCGCAGCCATGACTTGCAACATTTGGCGGCATCGAACTCATGTGACCTCATTGAAGGCAGTGTCTGGGCATACAAACATTGCATGAATGATTGTAGCTGGCTTTCGTCAGCTTGTATTTTGGCAAGTGTATCGCTTAATCTTTCAGCCCAAAGCAAGCAACCCATGTTTACCAGAAACACAACAGCACCACCACCACCACTACCAACAACAACAACACTCTCCCTGACATTAACCCACTTTGGGACATTTTCTTTTTTTTTCATCCGAAAAAATACACAAATAGTTAAGCATAATGCTAATTGCCAAACTAAACATGGGATAGAGAGATACTTAGAACCGTTGTATAAACTGACCCCAAAATTTGCCTATATCAACAGAGACAAATCAACAGAATTTGGCACAAAAAAAAAAAAAAAAAACAAAAAAGAGACGCCAAAATGACAAAATCTTGAGAACTCAAAACATTAAGCGGTGAAAAGTTTTCATATCTACCGGATTCCAGAGCCCTAAAGCAGGTCGTTTTGTGGCGAGCCACTCAATCAATTTTCTTTTATAAACCGAAACGGAAGTGGTACGTTTTTATCATATTTTTTTTTTCTATTTTTATAAATATTTCTCGATGTTCTGTAGTTGAGTTTTTTTTTTCATTTTTTTTGCAAACTGTTGGCTGTCAGCAATGCACGGCATCGAATCATAACTCAACCAATAATAATCGCATTTAATACAACCACAATTTACGTAGCAAACCGTACCAAGTGGGTAAACTATGCCGGACTATTTGCCGTTGTTGCTATTTGCTAGTATTTGCGGTTCGCGGCAATGCTTACGATAATAATGATCAGCTCTTACTCAGAATCCAAGCATATGGTATGGTATGATGGTATACAGTCTAGTACATATCCAACTATTCAGCGTTGCGCTGAATGGATCTGGCTTTTCTGATCGATTTCTTTGATAATAATGCGCCGACGGGTGAAGTCGACGTCGTCGTCGTCGTCGCCGCCGTCGCCGCAGTCATCGGCAAAGTCGACGTTGTTATATGTTGTCGAGTTGATTAGCAAGATTATTGTCATGAAGATCATTAGCGACACATACACATACTCGCAGATACGGATAGATGTATCTGATCTAGCCATGTACTGAGTTTAAATATAGCGAAATTGTAACCGATGGCAGACAGGCGATAAGATAGATCGACAGAAACCGTAAAAGAAAATTATAAATGAAAGAAGTATTAAGCGAGCAATAGTTAATAATAATCACAATAATAATAATAATACGCTCAAGTGTGTGCGTTCAGCTGGCAAATACGTACAACTAAACATCAAGAGCGGTAAAAATAAACTATTTCTGAGATGTTTCTTTTATTGTGTCTAAGTTCAAGGTGGCTACAAAAAAAGGGTGACTTTTTTAGTGCTTCGGAATTTGCTAAGGAATGTTGCTTCGTCGGCAAATTTTTGCACGATTGGGTATTTCAAATATATCAAGTTGAGCAAGCATGTTTGCAGCAATTAATAAAAGGGTTTTCAGACTAGCTGAGTTCATTTTCTTTTCTTTTCTGAAAAACTGAAGGAATTAACTTTTTTAATAGATTTAAAGGCAAGTAATTTGAAGAAGCTGTCACTTTTAATTGTAACAAGTGTTTGTAGCTACATCAACTCTTCACATGCTTCACTTATAGCAGATTTAAAAAAATGTTAACAGCAATAAATACAATATAATAATAACGAAGTATAGTGACAATATTCTTTAAAATTTAAATTTATATCCCCTGTCCATCGCTCCAGGACGGAGCATGCAGTTATCGCCGTTAATAGTTGCTCGAAGAGAACTGCGATCTATAGTTTACAGTCGAATCCCAGCGGCAGTTTCTTTAATTAATATTTATTAATAATACTTGGGCAAATAATGTCGCTTTGCTTGCTCTGCCACCGTTAGGCAAATACACCTGTGCTGCTGCAAGCAGCCGCATATACTACCTCTGGCTCCGGCAACGGGCACGCTACCGACAGCCACAGTAAAAAAAAATAATTGCTTATACAAAAATAGATTAATGCAATTCAATTAAATCCTTAAGAATGTAATTAATAAAATGCCATGAGAGTAAGATGTACAAAGTACAAGTATCGATTACAACTTAAGCTTATGATGGCGGTATCTATATATTAACTGCAGCAAATTCTATCATATGTATATGCAATGTGATTTGTATTTTACCAAGAATTAGCTGAAGTTAATAATACTAACTATAATTTTTAATAAGCTCCATTAAGAATCATTCGGTTCAAAATATTTCTGTACCAGCCTTTCCAATAGGCTAATCAAAAATAATCTGAAAACTAACAACTGCTTTGAAATTTAAACAAACGATTTGTAATTCTTTCTGCGCCTATATTTTTTTGGAAAATCTTTTCAAAATAAAAAATAAGTGTCATAACTATATAAATCTACAATTACGTATAGCTCAGTAGAATCTTGAAATTAAATCTTGTTGTTATCGAGAACCAATATACAGATAAAAGAACTTGTAAAAGTTTCTTAATAGATCTAAGATAATTTAAGATTGTTATACAATTTTTTTGTCTAATTGGAAACAATTGAATTATTAATTTTTTTACTAAAAAAAAGAACTTGCCAAATCGAAAAAATGAACCCAATTAAACAAATAACACAAGACAGCAAATAGTTAAATTTATTTTAACTTTTAAATGGATTGAAATGACACATAGTAAAAATACGGAATTCGAAAATTATGAAATATTAGAATAGAGCGGAAAAAATATGAAATATAATATTTAGTTTATCTATTATAATTTCACCTATCAGGCTAGCGATACGGATTAGTTTTATACAATATTATAATTTCCTCGTTATTATTCAATATTTCGTTATTTTAAAATTGTTTAATGGACTTAGTTATACTTCTTAAGTAATAATACATAAATAAATAAAGCTTGCCGCTAGCTGAACTGGTGAACTTACATAAGCACTTTTGGGGATGGCAAGAAACTTGAATTTAGAATACAAAAAGTAGAAACAGGAAGTAACATAAAAATTGTTACCATTAATTAACAAAAGAAGCTAAATGCTCGCTGTTGATTTAAGTGGGGAATTGATAATGCAAGATAAGTCACAGCTCGATGAAGCAAGATGATTTAGAATTGAAGAAGTGATTGATTGGATAGTCCATTTGTAAGAGAAGAAATGGTTTAGGTTATTGTAGTTAGGTTTATTTTTTTATAATTTTGTTTTTTACAAACTACCAAACGGATATAAATCATTAAAGTTAAGATGGAAGAAAAATATATTAAAAAAATTTAATTCATTTTAAATTGTTATTAAATTATTAAATTTTGTTCAATATTTGTAACATTACCAATAAATGAACACTAGATTTTGATTTTTAAAACACAAAAATATATTTTCACGAAAAAATCACAATGTTTAATATTTTCTGAAGTTAAAAATAAAAGTTTTTATAAAACTCAAAAGTTAATAGTTTGAAGCTTTCCAAACGAAAAAATTCAGAATATTTATTATTTTTTAAAATAAACAATAAAAGTTTCTATGTAATTAAAAAAAAAATAGTTGCCTAATTTATCGGAAAAATTCAGAAAATTTGCTATTCTTTAAAATAAAATTTTTTACAAAACTTAAAAAATAATAGTTTTAAGCCTTCCAAATTGTATCTGAATATTAAGAATGTCTAAAATATAGAATGATTATTTTTGTATTAATAAATAAAAAAAAAATAAATGGAATTTAATATAGAGCTATAAAATTAAATTTATTTAATAAAATGTTATATACATTTTCGAAAAATATGAAATGGGAACAAATTGGGAAAAAATTGAACTAAAAAGTAAAAATATAAAAAAATAAAATTTGCTGGCAAATTTCATTAATGACAAAAAGGACACATTTTTTAGCTGTCTTAAATAAAAATTACAAAAATAGTGTGAATCTAAAAAAAATATTACATTTTTTATTATTTTTTTTACATTCTTCTCTATTGTAAGCACATAATGCTATGGGCCGCAACAATAACGTGTTGAATTTCTCAGAAAATCGTATTTTGTTTTTTTTTTTCAAGTATTACCACTTTAGCTGCGCTAATTAGGGACTCAGGCGCAAAAAGGCAGTTAAAAAAGGCGTCGCTGCGTAGAGTTCCAAAGAAACCAACTCAGCAGCAACGCCGCCAAACAATCTTATCGTAAAAAATCCATTAAGAAATGCTCGTCTGGCCCTAAGTAAATGGATGCTACTAGAACCTATAAGAACGATGCATAAATTTGATATCATTTTCGCATGCCATCAATGCAATTCAATTTCCATTTCAATTTTGTGCCTTAATATCAAAACGGGCGCGGTTGGGAACTCAGCCTGGTGGTCCTCGGTATAGTTTGTAGACATTTGAAATTGCTTTGTTGACTGACAGTTTGCTGCGTTAAACACCAAGTGAGGCGTGTCCGCCCAATGGCCCACCATGGGTAGGTAAATGGTAATGGCGCTGGGAATAGTCATGGCAAATCCCAATGGCAACTGTTGCAAGCGCAAAACGTTGCTTGCAGCTGGACAGCTAGCCAGAGTAATTGCTGCAAGTTGCAAGCTGACTGCACGCTAATCAAGTCTAAGTGCAACAAACAAGCTACCAACTTGACTTTGTTGGGCAAACAAATGTGCGATGGTTTTTTTTTATTTTGTGGCAAGATTGTTTCTTTTTTGTTGCAAGAGTGTGTGCAAATATTACTTGCACATGACAAATTGCAAAATGTTGCAAGTTGCTGTATGTTGGCAGCGTGTTGCAGATTTGCCCATTTGGTGGCAATTAAAGCGCACGCTTCTGCAGCTAATCAACAGCGACAAGAGCCGTGTCTGGGGCAACAAAGAGGCAGCAGCAAGGCGCTATGTGTGTGTGTGTGTGTCTACAAATTAATAGCTAGCAGCAGCAAGCTGGAGAAGATTACTCCTGCCTAGTGGCTGTGCGCTGTGTAAGTGTCATGTCATCATGACGATGATGACACTGAAGCTTGAAAGCGAGCCATGGCCAGCACAATTTTGTGCACAAAAGCCAGCTGGACAACTGTTGGCTGCACACAGTAGCTGAAGGACCAAAAGCTAAACACTTTAATGTAAATATAAAAAGGAACATGAGTGCCTATCGAAACGATAATGAAGCTGTGCATGATTATGGTGCAGCGCCTACGTTTCACACAACATAAGTGCTTAAGTTAATGGCCGCTTATTATTTTTGTTTAAATTATAAAACTAAGCACTTGTTTTAAAAAACTTTAAAAATTAAAATAAATTTTTAATTGAAGTAACTCACTTGTTTTAAAAAAAAACGACTGCACAGCAGGCTAGTTATAAAGCGCTCAATATCCTTGCCTTTTTTTATTCAAGCAAAACACTAAATTAAATTTGTTTAATTTTATTTTTTAATTTAGTAATTAGAGATGAGCACACTTTGTTTAAATTGTTAAGCACTTGTCTACTTGTACTGCACTGTTTTAATTTTAATGCTTTAATTCCTTAAAAAGTTTAGCTTCGAGCACTTCCTGCGCGCACACTTTGCATTTAATTTGTTAGTTATTTTTTTATATTAATTTTTTTTTTTTTATAAATTTCTACGCGCTGCGAACTTGACCGTCGAGTGCTGACCGAGTAACTAAATCAAATGTCGAGCTAATAAGTCGTTATATAAGTTCGACTCGCTCTAAAATGCAGCTTGCAGCGTTTTGCTTCTTGTTGAAGTTCTCTTTTCTCAACGTATCAACGCTTCCCCAAAGACACGTGCGTTCGCCTTGACAGTGGCTTTGTTTCTGAGGCCTGTTGGAGCTTCAAGTCTGCTTTTTGCTGCTAGACAAGTTCAAAGAAAGCAAGCCCAGCGTAAAAACAAACAAATGAAAGCCAAAGAAATGAGCGCAAACGCAAAGCACTCAAACAGCAACAACAACAACGACGACGACAAATAAAGCTGCTTTTTCTTTTGACTTTGCTTTTACTTTGCATACTTTTTGACTCAAACTGCGCGCATGCGCTTCCACTCACCACATCTGCTCGTTGGTGAGAGCGCTCTCCATTGATCTGATGCACTCTCTTTTGTTGCACTCACTCACTCACTCACTCTCTCTTTGTCGGCTTGAGTGTGCCGCAGTTTCATTCATGAGTTTTGTTGTTTTCTTTTGTTTTTGTCTTATTACAAAATCCATGCAACATTTTGCATGTTCTTCTTATGTACTGCCTGTGGCCACCTTGCGGCAGATGTGGTATATATGTATTTGGGCCGTATATAATAGCCGATATCATTAATTAAATCGAAATCAGGGCATGGCATGGCATAGTATGTACTATGATTATGATCGACTTTTTTGTGGATCAACGTTTCATTAAACGCAAAAAAAAGAAATCAATTTGCTAATGCACTTAAATGAATTATTAGTACATGAAATATTATGATTTTTCTACACTGGCGTAGATGGGATGAGAACCATTGGGTGTTATACGGACTTCAGATTCATGGTCTTCTTTGAGTGTTTTAGGGAAATTTTTACAATTTTTTAAAAATTTTTTAATTGCTCTTCTGTAGGCAGGATACATGAGTTCATAAAGTCGAAATATGCAGATTTTAAGATTATATAGAGAGTATTAAAAAATGGGGAAATAAAGTGAAGGATGGAGCTTTTCTTATATAGAGGATTTAAAAGGAAAGCAAGAATCAAGTGGAGAAGGGCCTATCTGTAAGTAGAGAAGGTCCTAACTGTAAATAGAGGAGATCCAAAAAGACGAAACTAAGTGGAGGTGGATCCATCTTTTTATAGAAGGTATTTCAAAAAAGGGAAAGACCAAGTGAATGAGGAGCTATCTTTATGTAGTGGGCATTAAAATCAATTGGAAACTAAGTGTAGTAGGACCTATCTACGTAGGTATTTAAAAAAATGGAAAGACCGAGTGGGAGGAGCTATCTGCATATGAATTGTATTTAAGGAGGAAATTATGTGTAGTAGGACCCGTCTATACGGAAGGTATATAACAAATAGAAAGAGTGGAGAAAACTAAGTAAAGTGCATAAGAATCATTTAGAATCCAAGTGTATTAGGACCTATCTTTATATAGAAGGTATTACGAAAATGAAGGATTTAAAAAAAAGGAAAGTGACGGAACCAATGTATTCATCGCTTACGACAGTAATCCAAGATACAGTATCATCACTGCAACTACGATGTAAGCTGAGACAGTTGTCATCCTGCCTACCGGCTTCATAATGACGACGCTTCAATGAATTATAATACTCCTCAATAGATGGCTGCTCAGTTTCTGTAGTTGGACTATGATGAGGATAGCCTTGTGCAGGTGGGTAGGAATGAGTTGCTTGCAGGTGAGTAACTATCTTCGACAGATACAAATAAATCTTAACCATCAGCGGTAGATGGGCAGCGGTTGCTGGTGACGTCACTGTCGCGTGTATCTACTGGAGTGGAGGAGGATCCACATTTGCCTCTTTATTATTAATTTATAATAAAATGGAATGGAAATCTACTATTCCTGTTAATTTTATAGATATTACCAATTTAACTTTTGTCTGAAGACAGATTGTAAATAAAATATTGAATAAAAAAAAATAATGTAGAAGTATAACTAAGTGCAGTTAATAATAGAATTAAACAATTTAAAAATTAAGAAATTTTAAATAACGAAAAAGTATTATATTATAGTATATCCGTATCCCTAGACTTAATGCTGACTTTTTTTTATAGATTTGGGGTTGGCTAGAAAATTAGACTTACATTGTAAAAGATGAAGACGGAAAGTAACATAAAATGCAGGGAAAATGTAGATAGGACCTATCTTCATATGCAGAGCTTAAAAAATAATTTAAATGACCTAGTGGAGAAGGTCCTATCGACCTCGAGCGTCAACAACTGATTAAAATGCACAAAATGTTAAGTCGCCTGGCGAAGACTGGTATTGATTGTAGTGGCCACCCCAAGAACCACTCCAGAACTTCAGAGAAATATACCTAAAAATATAATTTCAATAGTTATATGCTCCAAATAAATATATTAATGTAAAAAACCCTTAAGATGCAAAATTTAAGCAAAATTAAAACAAATATGACTCTTTAGTTGAAACCCTATGAGAACGTAATGAAAAATAACATTAATATTCAACCAAATTTTATAATTCCCCCCCCAGTTGCAATTGAAGAGTGCACGTCACTGGCTTTTTCATATTTTTCACAAGTTGTTGATGGTGTTCTAGCATAATTGGTCAGACGAACTAATGCTATATGCTGCGGTCAGTGGCAGCATTGGCATTGATTCGATTGGGCCTGGCCAGCATTGTCGTGCGTTTCTGCTCCATAAAGTAACAAACTGCACTAATTTTGTCCAGCACAAGCAAAACATTGGTCGCCCACTTCTTGGTAATGCATCACAGCCTTGGTTCCACTCTCTATAAACCAACATTTGCGAGTATGGCCATTAAATGTTGTAAAAGACGACCATAGCTAGAGACAACCATATCATTTTTCGAGCACATCCAGCATATGTGCTTCCCATGACGATCTTAAGTTCGACACGAAGTGTCTGTAAAACACTTTATTGGCCGATCAAGTTGCATTAAAAATAAGACACTATAAATGTTCTGCACTGTTTTAGAGTCGACCCCCAGTCGGCTCTTAGCTACTTAGCAAGAGTGCATCCTAATAAAAAATGCTAATAAGAAGCAAAAAAAATTGGAGCCCACTGACCTAGCTTGCTTTACAACTACAATAAAAACAAGACTAGGGAAAAAGTCAAGCTGCAGCTGCGTTCTTTTTTTAGTGCGGGTTCGGCAGTTAAATTCGCTTTGAAAAACTTCCTTTTGGATTAGTTCTTCTAAAAGAACGAAAAAAAATTGCTTCCCAAATAGTAGCTATGACGTCACGCAGCACAGTTCTCTCCTCGTACCTTTATAACGGAGTAACGCCTTCTACTTTCCATAACTTTTATATGGAAAGTCCATACATAAAGCAGCTTATGTATATTATCAAATATTTTGATGTCTAGCCTGTAGTCTTAGTGACCCATAAATTTTGAACAAAAAATTTGAAAAGAAAATGTGGCCGTTAAAAAGCGTTATAGTCTCCCGTTTTTATAGGTAAGCGGCATTTGAATTTTTTTTTTTTTATTTTTAATTAAGACATTCGTTTGCTAAGTCAATACCATTAAAGATTTATGCATTATAATTGATGCCGCGGAGCTCCCAGCTTCCAAGTCTGAGATATCAAAATAACATAAACACTCATAAAAATGACAATGCAAGAAAGCCTAAAAACGAAATGAACGAATCAATTTAAGGCCGTAAGAAGATCGTAAACTAAACCATATACCTTTCGCTTTCAATGTAGAAGCGTTTGCTGCCCCATTCATGAGGGGTTTTTGTTTTTCTTTCTTTTTTGATGTTCATGCCTAATGCTGATGCTTGGGAGAAATTTAAAATAAAAAAAATATACAATTTTTGTTGCAAATTTCCATATAATTTGTGATAATTCAATTAAATGGCTTTAATGCTTAGTTTGGAGTTACGGAAATCTGAGGCACAAAAAAGTTGATCACAAGTTGTCGCGCAAAGATTTTAGTATTTTGTTTAAAGTTTGTTTTGCATACTCTACAAAAGCATTTGTTTGATTTTGCAGTAAACTTTTTACTATAAAAAATTCTAATAAACACACTACACCTCTGTCCACCTTACACGACCTAAATTTGAAATAAAATAATGCTGATGGTAATATTAATTAAAAGTTGTAAAAAAATGTGTAGAAAATACAAGTTATCTGGCTTAGTTCTAGGGGATTTTCTATTTCTTAAAAACTATTAAATAAAATAAATCTAAAAAGAAACAAACTTTTTAAAAATAACTAAAAACTAGACAAAACTAAAGTTAAAAGAAAAATTGTTTAAAAAAATGTTTTATTTAAAATATAAAATTTCTTCAAATGTAAGTAGAAGTTAAATTTGTACAAGATATTCGTACCTTTTACCCTGGTAAAAAGCAACAAAATGTAATATAAAGTGCAACTAATATAAATTGAATAAAAAAACGTTTTTAAAATACAAAAGAAAGTCCTAATACAAAAATTTTTTGGTATAAATGCCATATAAATAAAAATAAAATTTGTCATCTTAGTATGATGACTGCTTTATTTAAAAATGAAAAGACATTATTTAAAATTAATAATAATTTAAGAAAAATAAGGGACAAGAAAATTTAAACATAATTAAAAATATTAAATTACAACAAATTTTAATAACTATTCCCAAAAAAAATAAATTTTTATGTGATTTTCACTTGAAAAATATGAAGAAAAAATAAAAAAAAAATTTGAAAAATTTGTTTGTTCTTTATTAATAAATGTCAAGAAGATAAAGGATACTTTTTATTATTGTTAGATGTAAAAAATTCTAATTTATTTAAAAAATACAACAATTAAACATTAAGAAAAATAAATCTTTTTTAGCAAATTATAAGACAAAAGAGAAATTCAAAAAATATGTTAAGAAAGTAAAAAGTAAATTTCTTGTTTTTCATTTCATTAATAAATTAAAATGAAATTTAATGTAGTGAAAATTTATTTTATTCTAAATGATAAGTAGATTATAATTTTTTTTTAACAAAAATTTGATTAAACATAAATGAAAAATTTAATACAAGTATAAACAAAAACTTTTTGAGGACCATTTAAGAATTTTAAGATAAAAAATAAAAAAAAGTTATAACAAATATTAAATTTTTTTTATTTTAAAGAAGGTTTTTCAGTATTAAGAAACTATTATCTCTTTGAAGAATTATCAAGAATCCAAAAAAAAAATTTTTACAAATTTTCAAAGAAAATAAAAAATAAATTTCTGTTTTTTCACTTCATTACAAAATTATACAATATTTAATGTAATGAAAAATAACTTTTATTCAGCATTCAAAAATTTGTGTATATTTATTTACTTTTTTTGTAAAATTTAAATTAAAAATTTGTTACATTTTATAATGCATATAATAATGCATATTTTTATAGTTCACGCCATACTGCTCTCTTAAATATGTGTTTCCATAATTTTTTCTTTTTCTGGTTCTGAAGAAATCAGTTACAATTTTCCAAAATGCTCTCAACGAATAGTTCCCCAACTCGTTCAGATAGAGCAGCTAAAAGTTGTTGCCAGCGTGCATGTCATCTCGTCTTCGTGGCGCCCGAAAAAGTTGAATTCACTTACCATCTTTATTTTATTTTTTGGTAAAAGGCAATTTGCATTTAACCCAAAAGCTGTGAGGCTAAATGCTTGTGACAATGACAAAAGGCAAACAACGCACCAGCTGCTTATGGCTGCAATTCTCTTGATGAGTTTTACAGATTTCTCAGTTGATTTGTTGTTGACAGGTGCAGCCAGCCAACATGGTTGGATGTTGGATTGTTGTTGTTATTGTTTTTCTGCTGATGCCAGCAAATTTTTGGCATAGAATCAACTGTGGCACTTTCGTTTTGGGTGAAAATGAAAATTGCGTGGTTTTCGTTGTGCAAGAAAAACAAAAAACGAAATAAACTACAAAATCGCTTATTTTGCAAATTTCAGGCAAGTTCGTTGCTTAAGTCTTTCGTTTTGTAGGCCGCATTTTTGTCGGACTTTTTTTTTGTATACATTTTTTGGTTTATCTTTAATTACGCGGCTTATATTCACAGCCTGTACCTAGAATCGAACCTACAAGCCGACAATGAAATGCTGCCCATGTGTCCGCTATATCCGTATAGCTGTATTATCTATGGCACACTGCAGTACAGCTGAATAGGTGCAGTACAGCATTTTATGAGAAAGACAGAAAAACATCAAAGTTTATTTTATTATCAAAAAGTGGTAGGGTTTTTAAGGGACTTCGAAAGATCTCATAGTCTTATGGAAGATGAAGCATTTTTGCTAAGGAATTTTGTACAAAATCGTTTGATTACTTTAAATAGCATTTTTTTTTGTTAATTTTTACTACTTTTCATATTTTTTCCAAAAATTAGTACTTGACTTGTTATTTAACCATTATTTCCTTTTAATTTTTCAGATTTTAAAAATAAGTCGTAGGCACTAGTCCTGCACTATGGTACTACTTCACTTATTTGAAAAGAAATTGCGAATTTAGGACTTTTTATTGGAAGACACTCACCAATCAATACTAGCTGCCCAAAATTGTTCTATCTGCCAAATTCAATAGACTTATACGTGATACTTTTGTATCATATCATATGTGAAGATCTGCTTTACATTGGATGATCTCCTAGTGTTGTTTTTTTGCAATGCTCTCTAGCACTTTTTTTGTATAAAAAAAGTCGCCTATCTTATTAATATAAATTTAAAACAATTAAATTATTTTCTTGACCCCGAACCTTTATATTTTATATAGGTTTTTTCGATGCGCTTAGACTTCTACAGAGGTGTGTGTGTGCGATCGTAGTGTTCTTCAACAGAAATTCCGATTTATGAGCTATTTAATATTGTCAATTTTATCTGGCGGGTTATCGTACAAGTAAGTTGATCTTACAACCCTGAACTGAACTATAATTCAATCAATAAATTTAGTTTTCTGAACGGATTCGTATCTTCTGCCTACCAAAATAGTTAAAATGTTTTAAGCTTTTTTACGAAATCTGATGTTTGGGTATAACAAGTAAAAAATTCGTACGTAGTCCGTTGACATAGTTCGAAATTTATTGGAGGACAACTAGCTATCATATATAATTTTAATTATCTCATGTTTGTAAATCAATTTAAAGGCATTTTTTTGATAATCGTTTCTGATCCTAACTCTTGCTGTTAAATTGTATCTAATTGGTTAGACCGGATTGTCTATGTCCGCTTGGTTCGGGGTTCGTGTAGAAAATTCTTTTTTTTTTTTGTTTTTTGGCTTGCTGAATTTTAACAGCATCCGCTAGCGTTTTGTTTGGCTGATTAAGTTGTTGTTGTTTTAGCTGCTGTTGTTGTAATTGCTGTGGTTGTTGTTGTTGTTCTGGCCAAAACGCGAACCTATGTGAAAATGTGCCAAAGCCCAAAAAGCAAACAGAAAGTCCCACAAACACACGTGCATATAATACCAGCCCATTGTACGCTGCTTGTTAACAAGCCAAGACTGGCCCAATCCCCAGTTTCAGCTCCAGGTCCAGACCCAAAATCCAGAGACACAGTTAAATCCATAGTCTTTGTGCCAAACAGCCTAAGCCTCGCCAAATTGGGTGTAATGTGCCCGCGTAAGGTGAAATATGAGCTGAGAAAATTTTATTATAGCTTCTTGGGGCTTGCAGAGTGTCAATGCAATTTCCAGCAACCGCTTTGTATAACGCTTAACTTGGCCTATTTTGAACTACTGTCGGGCATTAAGATTAGGGAAATAAGAATTACATATATAGTATAATTTACGCAAAAAGCGCTCAATACAATTGAGCTAACCCTAACTAGAGTGGAACAATTCTGGTATGGAATTAACAAAAAACAAATCAATACATACTTTTCTTAAAGTATTACGAAATTAGACCAGAGTTTTTATTTTAAAAGAATTACTCAAGGTTTATGTTCTACATAAATAAAGATAACTTTTCATTTTTTTTATAAACCATTAAGTAGCTTTGTTGAATGTAATGTAACACTTAAACCACTTGTGAATTACAGAAAACTTTAGTTGAGCTTACTTAACTTAACAAACAACCGTTTCAATTTAAACCGGGAAGTCTTCCATCTTTAATTATTGTCAAAATAGACAAGTCTTGAATATGAAAAGCAATAATGATCTATTAAATTACAGTTCATACGGCGGTGTCTTTAATCAATAGATATTTCCAAATTTACTTCCATGAGGATGCCATTATATTACATATTATGTCAGCTTCCGGGCGCTTTCCTCCGCTGATTAGTTCAAGGGAAGATAGGTCTTCTTCCACTTATCATCTAAGTCCAGGTGGTTCCTTTTGTATTCCTTCATCCGCACTCACATCTTCATACATATGCACGACATGTCTGAGCTAGCACAGAATTGTATCGCAATGCTATGGTAGTTTGCAATCCGAAAGGAATCGAAGATTTTGCGAAGAATGTTTGTCTCGAACTCTCCCAGTGCAACTGCATTCGTCCACGATACAACCCGTGCTTCTATGGCATATAAGACCATTGGAAGGATAAGCGTTAATTCTGTTGATAGAGGTCACTCGTACACATCTGCTTACAAAGACCACCCAATATCGATATTTTCTTCTCCAAGGTGGTGCCACAATACGTAAATATCTTGATAGTTTTTAAACTTGTTGTAGCCGCTACAGCGTGGTAGACTAGGATTCGTTCATACCTCTTTGTAGATAGCCTACCTTTTGGTTTGCTCTGCTTTAGCGCTAGAACTACAATAGCTAACTCCTTACCTCTGGCGGAAAACAGCGGTATCATATCGCATATAATGCCCAATGCAGCTTTATAATCTATAAGAGAAATTATGTCTGTTGATGCGTTTAAGAGGCAGATATTTCCAGGCGCTATGTCTAATTTGATGAAATTTTCATATTAAGTTCGTCATATTTTAGTTTTGCCAAATGCCGCTTTGAATTTAAATAAGATCGGTTTACTACATTATATATCCAATCGGTCCAAAAAACTGCTCTTTATACGAAATTCATTGTATTTCGAAAGTAGGTATCATGACAAAATTAAATACAAAATATTTTTTTACTCCCCAGCATATTGATCCTGATTATATCATACATCCCATAGGAAAAAACGACAAGAAAACTACCGAAATTATTTGATGAAGATTTTCATTCCAAGTTCAAATGAGTCTTGGTGCAATTCAGCAATATGAAATGAGGTACAGTCTTCAATGCATTTTTTTTAATGTACGTAATGTGTTTGTACCGTTGATACATGAATGAATATTACTTGAGAGTAATAAAAATATTATAACCAAACAAATTTTTGTTTTTCGTTTCTCCAACACAGGGTCAAATTTGAGAAAAATCATCCGGATATGTATATTATAATGCTCTCATGGATATATGTTAGCTCGATAGATGGAAGTTAATTCAAAATAAGTTATTCTTGTTACCATCGGAATATATCGAAAACTAAAATGTTTCTTATACAAAATATGTTTTATTTTTTTGTTTCTGAAAATACTATTATTTAATTCGGCAGTTGGCTTTATATGTTGTTCTAATTTTTTTCGTTTGTTTTCGAAGATCTCCTAAATAAATTTGGCACAAAGTTTTCTTAGAACACCCAAGCCCTTAAGCAAATATAGCATAATTCAAAATGAGACCTAAACATTAAGTTCGCAAAAAAAAAATATTCTTAAAAAAAATTTAAAATACGGATGGATTGTCAAGTAAAATGCTCCCAATAATGTTATGCAAACTAGGCACGAAACTGAAAACTACTTTTTAAAATGCAAGATGAATTTTTGTTCAAGCAATTTCGTGGGTTGAACAGATCACAGTGCTCTACCATCAATATATATTGCTTGGACTTAACTCTGTCTGCAGAAGCGGCAATGCGAAAGTATATAGTATTACATTCTATTCTAAAAACATCGCAAACTTAAAAAAAAAAACGTGTTTAGGAGTACTTGTAAAAACAGCTGAGAAGTGTATGACAGAGTCGTCGGCGCGCAATTGGTTTGTTTATGAACGTCGTCTTTGTGACGAAGGATTACTTTGTCAGGTTTTTTGCCTTCCTTATAAATATGTGTTCATCTTCTTTACTTAGAATAACATTCAAATAAATTATATCAAATTATTTCATTTTTTTAAGAACTAGTTAGTTCAGGTGTTCAACAACGACTTATATGTAAGGTATTTCATTTTTTGCCTTTTAATTTATTATAATATTCTGGGCGTTAGTGTTGATAGTTTTATGCCAGCTTCTATACAAACAACAGATTTCAATTAAGTCGTAACTGCGAAATGGTGCCGACAGCTGTACTATTATTTTGGCCATGTTTATGGCATTTGATTTGTGCTTGATGGCTGCCCCCTGCCCCTTGATATAAGACTTGGGCGTGGCAAACAATGCACGCCCCAGCTAAAAAATTATGATCAGATTTAACTGCCCGGTTTGTTTTTTGTAGAACTTTGCTAAATACACACTTCCTGCAATTTTCATTTTATTGTGCGAAAAGTTTGCACTACAAGTTAAGAGCGTCTAAGCTGAGTGCGAACCGAAGATGTTGGTCGGCATAGTTCAAAGGCCTTACAACTAATGCCAAATTGTAAATAGTTGGTTGGGTACTCACATGCTTATGAGCACGCACAATAGAAATCGTCGGTATTATTGCTAGAAGATTTGTTACCATTTCTCAAATATCATTGAAACTTGATTAACAATTGTTGGATTTGTTTTTTGTTGCTGTTGCTGTTGGTGTTGGTGTTGCTCGACGCCCGCGTCGAGTCATATGAAGTCAAGTATTATATTTGAAGCATGAAATCGTTTTTCTATAGCAAACTACGATATGTGGTTTACTCTACATTAAAAACCATTTTTATTTTATTGTGTTTGCGAATTGTGCGTTGATTAGCGTTAAAAGTGATTGGAACATGGCCATAATAACAATGCAATACTAAAATTGTAAATATTTAGCACACATATAATCGTCTTCGAGAAAGAAAAAAAAACCTTTTACAAAATTCTTGACAAAAGGGCCCAGAAAATCAAAAACAACAACGTTACGGGCCGCCTGTTGCTGTTGCTATTTATTTATGATTATTTTCATTTAAGATTAAAATCTTTTCTTGGCCAAACATAAATTGGCTTAACTGTGAAAGATCTTGGCTTAAAAGTGCTACGGCAACGCCTTTCGCACTCCAAAAAATATTAAGTTAAGTTTTTGCAAGTTCAATGGCCCCCGCCCGACAGCAAAACGCATATAACTTTTGGGCTTAACTCAAAGTGCTGACCCTTTTGCTGGCCCTAATGCGTTGGCCAAAAGATGAAATGTGGCATTAATTAAAACTGATTACCACAATTTGTACATGTCCTTTGCGCCTTGGTCATGTAGCAGTGGTACGTAGCGGCCCTTTTGTAAGATTTCTTGTAATTGCGTTGTCAGTACCTAAAATTGAATACTTATGAGAGGTTAAACGTGCCGCATGTGACCCAAAAATGACTTCTGAGCTGTGTAAACTGACTCTGATAAATCTAGCAATTACTGGGCTTTTGGTTGTCTGACAAATTTGCTGACAAATTTATAAGAAAACTTGAGAACTTAAACCTTTTTTGTTAATGTTTTTAGTGAGTTATGTTAGTTTATGGCTAAGAGACGTTTAATTGCGTTATTTAGAACGAATTTTGTGTCATCTTTTACTTGAACTGTGGCAGAATGCTAAAAGTTGGTTAAAAATTGCTCTTCATTGAATCTTCACACACAGTAGTTCCTCACATAATGCCCAAGGTTATCGAATAATTGAAATAAATTAACATTTTACTAAAAATTGTTAAAAGTGTTAAAATGAAAGTTTTACGGGGTTACATCGAGGTATTCTAAGTTTAATTAAAAAAATCACCTTCTTGTATTGGATATATTTATAAATCCCTTGTATACGAAATCTTGCATCAAATCGGTAATGGAAACAAAAATTCACGAATTTTTGTTGGCGTAGTTGTTGTTCTAGTTGTCTCGCTACACCAGGTAGAGGGGGTTGGAAGTCCTTGGCTACCCAATGTCCTATGTCGATTATGATGTGTAGGAGCGACAGCCGTGAGAATCGTTGGCGTAGTTGTTGTCGTCACAGCTGCTATATTTTTTTTTGGGGTCCAAACCTCACTAATCTGGTTGAGAACATTGGACAGTTGCTCACGCTTCCTTTTGGCAAGGATGTGTGTGCCCAAGCGACGCTTCAAGATATTGAAAGCGCGCTCATCCTTGTACACCTTCAACAATTCCGTTTTAAGCGTCTCATACCATCCCACGCACCAGATCACGCAAAAACTTGGTGGAACGGGTTTGAATGTTCTTCAAACGGAATGAACGCAGACCCTTTCTTGAATTTGGTAGTCTTGTGGCCTCAGTTATGACCGATGATCAACTGCTGACAAATAATAAACCTAGCTGGATAAATAAATTCTGACTTCAGATTTGGACTTAAGTGGAAAAAAAATTGTTTTAGACATATATGCCTCAATATAAAGACACCTATTATGGAAACATTATAAGAAGATATTTTTTTTTTGATTCCATTATGATAATTAATTATTTTGCTTGAAAATGAGCTCTTTTTTCGACGTTTTTCATTGTTTTGGCCAGATTGCTCTATGATCCTTGTCTTATCAGCGTATAACATGGATTTCATATATCCCCACAAAAGAAAGTATAGTAGCATTAGATCAGGTGATCTCGGTGCCCAGTCGAATTCACCATTTTTTAATATAACTTGTTTAGGGGACTATGGTCGAAATAGATCCAGAAACCATTTAAACAATTTTTACGAACAATAGGCAACGCCAAGTATGTTATCATTGCTCGATAACGCTCGCCATTAACGGATGTCATTGCTTCATCAATGTCTTTGAAAAAATGGGCAACGATATTAATAACCGCACAAACACCACACCAAATAGTCCCTTTTTGATTTTATAGAGACTGTTCTTCAATTAATTGAGAGTTTAGAGTGGCATAGAACCGACAATTTCGATTGTTTACACTTTCATTTAACGTGAAATGTGTTTCATCTGATATGATGATTACTTTTTCCAAGAGTCAAGTTTGTTCTCAGCCATATCAATGATACACTTGGCATAATTGACACGAAGCGGATAGTCAGTTGGATTAAGTTTGTCTGCCATTTGCATTTTGTACTCAAACATCTTCAAATCGATACGAATTATGCGACGAAAACTGGTACGAGCGTTACCCAAACCGGAGAACGACGATAACTCGATATGCGCCGTACCTCCTTATCACTGGCTCGTGCGGCCTCAATATTCTGGTCGGAACGTGTAGTTCGTTGTATGGAAGCATGTCTGGCATTGCTATAATTACCAAAAATTCACTTTTCGCTTCATTTTTTGCACGAAATGCACGTTGTGTACATGAGAAGTTATTTTGTAGTATAAAGCTGATCAATTTCAGCGCCGTCTTTTGGTCTAAACTGTTCCATGGTAAATTATCTTAGAATGACTCTTACAATGCGTTATGACATGAGCTAATCTGTAACTCCTACCAAAAGTTAAAGTGTTGCCCGTTGCGTCTACTTTTTATACTTATTATTTTTTAATATGGGGCGACTTTTTTCCGTATATACTTACTGTATATAAGTCGTAATAATATAAAATAAACATAAATATATAATGAAAAGTTTTCGATTCAAATTGTGAAAACCTTTAACTTTGAATTTTACAAATTATTATAATCTATCCAGCAAAATCTTGAAATTACAAATAATTTCTGAGCTAAAGATATGCTCGGTACAAACTTCAAGATGTCATTTGGGCACACTCTTGAAGTTCGGTGAAAGTCGTCTTCAGCTTCTTCTCCACGTAAGACTAGAACTTTTGTGCTCAATAATGATACAGACTGTGTTCTCTGTCCAATTGAGCAGCCACAGCAGTCGCATTAGTAGTGACCACAGCTGTGCGCGGACATCTTTCGGAGAAAATCATCATCAACGCACGTTCTAAGTACAGTTTGGCATGTGCGTTCTTCGTTCTACGCTTAACACAGTTATTAGAAATAGTGATAATAATAACAACAATAACAATAATAATAAAAAGAAAATCTAAAAATGGCAATAAAAATAATTATTTGTGTACAATTCTAGTGCAAGATTGTGCGAATTTTTTTTAATTTGTTGACATTTAGCGAGAGCGCAACGCTATCTTACAATAGATATAAGGAATGAGAGCAATTTATGGCATATTAATATTTAGTTACACAGAGAACGATTATTCTTATATTAATGTTTTGATTGTTTAATAATTGTTTAATTGCATATTTTGAAGGCGTGCCCAAAAGTGTTTATTTTAGTAGAGTTGAAATGAGTTCTCGAAAATGTTCCAGTAGAAGTAAGTGTTCTTTTAGTGACTTAAGATTCTGTTAGGTGTGCGAATCTATCAACGCAAAAAATGTTTTCAATATTTACCGAATTGTTTTAAATAATGGTTGATTTTTTGGAAGCATGCTAATTTAGTTTTCCAAAAATTGTTTCATATTTTTAAGACTAATATCGTGAAAAACGGTTCCAATATTGAAAAATGTTTTAAAAGAAAGTATGATTTTTTAAGAGCTTGTTAATTTAGTTTCAAAAGTTTGAAAATTTTGTATTGTTCTTATTTATAATATTGAAAACTTCGAACGCGAAAAATGGTTCCATTATTAAAAAATGCTTTAAAATAAAGGGTGATTTATTAAGAGCTTGCTGTTTTCACTTACAAAATGCGTAAAAATCACAATTATATGACAACTTCATTAAATCATTTTTGAAGAAGTTTAAAAAATATCAAAGTTACATATTGCGTTAAGAATAGGTGACCGTTTTTACTGTCCAAATAATTTCATTAAAGTTTTTGTTCATTGTTCTGAGTTTCAATGTATTTAATAGAAACCAGAAATATAATTGAAGATCTGACACAACTGATAGCTTACGATTTCTACACCAACTGCCAAAATGAAACGGTCGAATTTTGAGTAAATCAACATAATATCTTGGTTAAAGGCTTGAAACCCCAGCTGGCACTTAAAACAATGGAACTTTCTGCAACTTAGATCTGAAAACTATCTTTTTATTGATATTTTTATCCTATTCGGCAAACTAATTTAACGTTTCTATCGAATTTTGAGTAAACCAACACAATATCTTGGTTAAAGGCTTGAAACCCCGGCAGGCTCCTAGAACACTGGAACTTCCTGCAACTTAGATCTGAAAACTATCTTTTTATCGATATTCTTATCCTTTTCCGCAAACTAATTTAACGTTTCTATCCAATTGCAAACTAAGAGTAGGAAATGCACTGATCCTATCAAGCCTGCAACAAGTCGGAAATCTGCGCGTTACATTGCTGATTTATAGCCACACTTGATGGCATCACCTTGTCTACTGACTCACTTTAGTGCACGTGAAACTAGTAATTATCCGTGTCAAGGCTGAATACCTGAATACAAGCTAGTTTGACGCACACGCACAGGCATAGGACAAGGATGCTGTGGGCAAAGTTTCTCTATATCATAAACCTTTATTTTTTGACGTTATCTAAAGAGATTTTAATGGTTAAGTTGATTAAGTTGCTCACACTGGACCAACTTAATCTCACCCAGAAGATCACTTCACACAACGCTCTAAGGCTTAGGTTACAATGGCGCATCTTTATCAGATCTTAGCACACCGATAAGATAGTTTTCTGAGGACGCTACACGCAAGCAGATCGATTATGTTGTATGACGATGTGAACATAAATATCAAGCGAGAAATCTGTCAACAAAATGTTGGTTATTTTTATCTTCGGTAAAAATTAAGCTGCACACGGCCAGCTATTTTTTCCACTTAATTTGCTTTTGAAGTACTTGAAGAATTTCTGAGATGATTCATTGAGTTGTCTTTTAAGCAAACTCTAGCGCTTCTAAATGCAGCTATATGAAGATTAAAGCGGCGGTCTAATACCATTTCGTTTGAAATCTATGCTAAGCAGTAAATCTCTAAAGCGGATATAAGCATTTAATAATAGTTTCCAAAAGCTTATGAGTTAGAATCATATTAATTCGAATTAATTAAGAGCACATAATTATAGGTAACCCACAAAATTTATAGATCATTAAAATGAGATACGATATGAGAGAAAAGTAAATGTGGCACAGAGCTGCTAGCAGTGACCAACAGTGGGATACCTTTGACCCATTTATTTTCGAAAGAAAGTCATTATTTTTGGCAAACATTTTATTGACTTGTTGAGCGAATGTAATCAAGACTAAGAGTCAACGGGGCGTGGGTGTAGTTCTCTTAAAAAGTCATAATCTTTTTGTCTTCAGGGCTTAAATGAGTCTACATTGCCAATTTTGTGGATGCAGTCTTTTTATGCTACAGATTTATAGGCTGTAAATAGTTTTACGATAATAGTAGGCTTATAGGCGTTGTAGTATGCACCCAATTTTGAAGCCATAAAAGTTTTCTTTGGAAAAACGTATCCCTGTACATCGATAGTTGTATTATTGCAATGTTACGAATGGTACTCTTAATTCTGGTATTATTCAGTTAAAAATTGGCATATAACTAGAATTAATAATATGAAAATATCTCAGGCCCTATTTTACGCTCACTTTTGGACTGTTTCCCAAGCAGACACTAACATATATCAGATTTTCGAACAATTCTGAATAAAATTTTAAAAATTTCAATAAATGCCTTTTTGAGAGGTTTTTAATATTTTAATGCTTAGTCAAGTTATTTACGCAATCATTCGCGAAATTAATCTCTGCGGAGCTCGAAACAAATAATAACTTGAAGATAAGATCTATATTACACGAATTTCTTTACCAAACTCTCTTTTAGGTTCTGTTGCTTCATTAAAAATATTTGTTTTCCACCGGCCACATTTCTTATGTGCACAATTTTGATTTCATACCGTTTTTTTCAACTTTGAACAAATATTTCAGTAACCTTCGGAGCTCCCTTGTTCAGTTTTTTCAGTGGAGACTACATTAACTCTTTTTGAACAAGCATTACATCGTCAAGCAAAATTATAGATTCCACACAATATATAGACTTAATGTAGATACACTTTTCCTTCTATAAAGTTTCTGAACATTTTTTTAATTCTGGGTTTTTTGTGTAAGAGTGGGTAGGTAAGTGAAGCTTCTTTTAAGAAAATTTTACAAATAGAGTTCTTTCTTATTTGGGAGTGTTTTACTTCGCGTGCAATAAATATATACTTTCAAAATGAGTGATATTGATATATAATATATAAGAGACTCCTTAAAAATCCCCTACAAATGGAGTCAATCCGAAAAGTCTTCTAATGGTTCGTTCGAGTTTAGTATCCGCAAAAGCTTATAAGAGCTAACACGACTATACAAAAATTTGTCTTAAACAAATTGTTTCGTGTATATTTCTCCCATATTTGTAGGTATATTTGTAGGTATTTTCTTTTCAAGTTTAGCATTTTTGGTTCCCAATTTGTCAGAATTGCAGCCACCAGTTACTTTCTTTCTACCAATCCTGTAGTGAGAAATTCCTTTTCAGTAAAAGTAATTTTAATTATCCCAGCGCTGTATCTGCATTATGTTATCTTTAGTGAGTCACACTTCGAAGATTTTTTCATTGAAACAGATGCCGCATGAAAGGAAGAAGTTCTTTGCCTCTTCACAAGCTTATTTTTGACAGAGTGAATGTAAATGATTCATCGTCCAATATAGGTCGATCTTATTTAGTAAAAGTGCAAGTTTTTCATTAACAACAACTGAACGTTCAAAGAAATTGTAGCCAATAATTATGCACAAAAGATATTAATTCTCATACTTTCTTTTTTAATGATATATCATACAATATTATAGATTGTTTGAAAAGCATTATAAGAATGATTGGTGGAAAAAAGATGACAGTTCTAATCCAGATATATAGCTTATATTTGATACATATTTATTTGGGCGATAATATTTTTTTTCATCTGACTTGACTACTAAAATTTTAACGCGAAATTCCGTTTACTTATAGTTTTATTGATAGCTGGGAATTGGGTTTTTAATTTCCAAGCCATATCTCTTAGAGCAATCAGGGTTTCGATGCAAGTGTGATGGTAGGAAGAATAAAAACTTAAAAAAAGATTGCATTTTCAGTTATTCAAGATGAAAGGTCTCAATGGTTTGCCATAGATAAAATTTGTTATCATTGAAGAAGGTCGGTGGAAAATTGGACTGCTTTTAGGTAATATTTATTTTTATTGAACAAAGTTGGTAGAAAAGTGAACTACTTTTCCAGTTTTCGCATTTCAGTTTTTACGAATTTCGTTAACTAACTGTGGATCTACAGACTAGTCTAATTGTATGAAGTTTTTGTACCCTGTACCATATAAATTAAAGAAAATAATATGCATCTCATACCCGAAAGAAATAGTTCGAAGAGCCTTCGAATAATCAGGATGATTCGAGAAGTTTATATTTCTGCACGTTGGTACTTCAGGCATTTTTTTGTCTATTCGTCTGTATGAAAGTTTAGATCTCAGAGATGGTAGAGGCTTGAGCAACGAACTCTTCACAAAAAAAACTTGGTATCCGGCGATAAGAAAGTATTTTTTATACTTTTGATATTGGGGTATATGATATTGATCCCATAGGGTTTTGGACTATCTCATAAAAACAAAAAGTTTTAGATGCATAACTAAAATCTCAAAATTTGTTCGATTGTATTCAATTTCATAAAAATCGTTTAATTTGGTCCCATAGGGCACATCGAAAAGAAAACCGATTTTGGACAACGTAGTCCTACAAAATTCAGTTGATAAAACTTTTTTAGATGGTCACCATCATCTCTACGTCTAATTTGTTCAGCACCTCATTGTTTCTCATAGGAACTAGAAACTAGAAAAAGACGAGCTGAAGAATAGTTTTCTCTACAAAATTTGTTTTTGAAGAAACAACACGACGATTTTCAGTCTTCTAAGTGTTTTTTGTGTTTTCAAGAACGGTATCAAACTTTATCGACATCAATGTGGACAAATCGATAAAAAAATTTAAGTTTTGCACAAAAGGCAATACCGGCACAACTAGCATCGATATCACTACGCCATGTATCTGATTATGTATGCCCAAGGCAGCTTTTTTTCTAATGGAAAATTCTTAATAAAGATTACAACTTTTATTTTTATTTAGCTTATTTTTTATTTATTGTTCAAGAACCCTTATTCACCTCTTTTACCCTTGGCGTAGATGACAGCTGTACGTTCTATTATGTTTGATCAATGAAAATATTTTGCAATTGCATCGATTATTTGACTACTACTTTTATCGATAAATTTTGCAGCCCGATAGCAGAAATATTTTATATTCGCAGCAGAGAAATAATTCAAAGTATTGGTGCTGCTGCATTATTTCATGCATTATTGGCAAACATTGCAACTCGGTACGATGGGTTTCGTTGGGATGAGGTGAGGTGTGCTGAGAGTTAAGGTGTAATGCTTTCCGTTAGAGTGCACATTCTTTATAAGACACGTTTTTTTTTCAGCTTGAAGGCCAATGTAAATGCTTAAATTGTATTTAAATTTCTGTGACCAAAGTCGAAGCGCAACTTTAGTTACACTTAAATTAGGCCCCAGGGCTGCCAAGTATTTTTTTTTCTAAAAAAAAAGGTATTTCTTGTTGTTTTTGTTGTATTTCTACCGAATGTCGTCACGATTTGGTTGTTGTTGTTGTTGAGAGCCAAAGATTGTTGGATTAGCTGTCGGCTGGCTGGTTGGTTGGCTGACTTTTGATTCATTTACGCTAATTAGGTGACACAATTCTCACCTAATGTGCTCCGATAAACGTAAAGGAATGCACCAGGTAGGTCCATGGCCACCGCCTCGACGTACATATGATTGCCACTGTTGTTGGTTGGTATAACTATTGAAGTTGAAGGTATGTAAATATATGTACGTTTGTGTGTATATATATGCAACAAATTGGTGGCTGCCAGCGCTGTGAAAATATGCTCATTTAAATTTTACACAGCACCAAGTTGCAAGTTGCAGTTGAAGCTTTAGTCGCTTAACCATTTTTGGTGACTTGGTTGACTTTGGAGCCCATAGTTACATGTTGGTTCTCTCTATGCCATGGGATCTGCAGTGCAAACAATGGGCACTCGTATATCATGATAATCATAAAAAGCTGCTTGTTGCCAACCATATGTGGCAGATCTGTTCTGTTCAATGCAACTGCATACGGTTTGGTTTTGGGTTTGGGTTGTTTGGGGGTAGTACTACTCTGCTGTCCATGGCAGGCAATGTCAACAGCGTTTTATGTTTGCACATATGTAAAGCGCCGCACTGTGCCTGGCCATAATTTGTTATCATATTAAAGAGCAACAAGAAGCTGCAGCAGTCAGAGACGACCGACCATACTTGACCACAATGCTGCTGCTACACATAGTAGTAGTGTTGCATTCAACATAATGTTGCGGAAGTTGTACGATAGTTATGAAATTTTATGGCAGCATTCGTTTTGGCATTTTTGGGCGATTTGGTGCAGTGGCAGCGGCAGCGGCAGCAGCAGCACACAGCTCGTTAGCACAATTGATGTGCCTGCCGGTGTTGCATGTTGTACTATATAGTAAGTATGTGGTAAGTGTATATTGTGGGCTACTGTTCTAGTTCGACACCTTGTACGGACGCAGCAGGCAACTGGCGGGCCCTTTCGCCAATTATTGTGCAATCAATATTGCATAATCGGCATTGGTGCAACGCCCCAAATGTATTGGAGAGCAGCAGCTAACGGCAGTCACACTTGTGGCACATAAATCAACTATTGCAACATTTTCCAAGCAAGCAAACGATGTGTGTCTGTATATATCTGCAGATCTTTTGTTTTAAGTTGTGTTGTTGTTGTTGATGTTGTTGCAGCAACAACTTTGTGGCAAACTGCACCAAGTTGCAACTGCAACTGACTGCATGTTATGCAAATGTCAGCCATGACTGTTGATTTGGCATATCGTGTGTGGCTCTTGGGCATGTTGCTTAGACAGTGCCACACTACTCAAGGTCACTGCTTGAGCTGTAGCTGTAGCTGTAGCTGGAGCAGCACTCAGCTCCAGACTCAACTGCTGCCACACATCAAACTGCATGCATCAAATCGCCTGCAAGCAATCAACAAGAACGCAAGGTGTCTTGACTGCTCATGGCCAGAGACGCTTGCTATATATTAACCACAAAAAAATGTGCATCACTTGGCAACAGTTCCTTCTGACAGTGGAATACACTGCAATAAGTGCACCCTTTGCTTTGATGGCCATAGTCTTGGTGAATTAAGGCGTAACGCCTGCGTTGGCTTCTAACAAGTTCAAACTGCTTCAAGCAGTTAACAAGCAGTGCTTTAAGTTGAATCGTTTTTTGACGATTATTTTGATGAAGGTTATTTCAAGGGTAAACGCTAAAGGGACTTTTTCAAAAACATTCGAAGAATTTTTTATTTTAACGCATTACATAATTTTCCCGCTAGAAAGAAGACAAAGGTTTAACATGCATCATGTTGGAGCTGTCTAGGATGATGAACCATGAAAAGATTCATCTCGGTTATCAAATTTGTTTGAATTTTATGCAATCTTTTGTTTGAAAGGATATATGATTTGCATAAATTGATTGATATTTTGGAAAGCTTTAGAGGTATTTTTTTATGTATCAGTTACAAAAATTTAGATGAGTGTGCAACTTGCTGCAACAAAATGAAATATGATTGGGCGTACTCGCCCCTAAATCGGAGGGTCGTTGGCTCTAGTCCACCTTTAATTACAGATCCCGCAGTTCGTATTCGGATATAAGCAGTAAATTTGCGAGATATAGAGATATATGCATACCCTGCCTTTGAAGCGATGTCCATAGTCAAGGGGAATACATTTTTTTAGTTTGGTTTGCTGTGGTGGTGGTGTTTCCAAATTTTCATCCTAGTTTTTTTATAAATTGTATTTTATTTTATCATCAATCGAACATAAACTTTTAATATTAAAATAGATAAAAAGTGTCTGGTCATGAAGCACATTAGTTTAGAAGACCAGCCAAAAAGTTTAAGTTCAAATTGATCACCTCTTTTTGTATTATTAATTACCACCAGTTCTTAAGATGCTACAAAAAAGAATTTTAGGTCTTAAATGCTCTATCTCTAACTTGATTAAAATTTCGAGTTTATCTTTAGGCGTTAAAGAGCTTCAAAATGGTCATCTTAACCCCCGAACTATTTTCGCTAATAGTCTTTGAAAAAATAAAAAGTTTTTAAAAATATAAAAAGTTACAGTCTTCAGTAGTTTTCTAGTTAATATTCACTTTGAACCTGTCTAAGGTGTGTTGGAACAAAGAATGAAGAGAGTATAAGAGTCAGTTGGAAGGTGTTGTTATCTTACCAAACTGGGATTTGAGAGGTGTCAAATTTAAGCGTTTTTAAGAGCTAAGATATTTAAAAGTTAAGAAATTTAAATACAAACACTATTGAACATGGTTTTTCGATTATTGAAAAACCAAAAATATTAAAAATCAACTAAAATTAGATTTGCGTTCTTCTCTAGCATTCTGACAGCTTTCTGCAATGGATCAAATCCTATTGTATTAAACTTTTGTAAACTTGTTTCGATTCTAGAAGTTAAGTTAGCTTATTGATCTGGCTTACGTTCAATCAGAAGATATCTTAGTTTATATAGCTGACTGGGTTGTAAAGCCATAGAGATGTTTTGAATGAATTGGTCTACATTGGTCGAATACCAATACCCTAGGAGAACTTACTGTCTGGATACACCAAAACTCAGAAATGGGCAAGGACAATTATCAAAAGATATTTTGTTTATATAGTTAACTATATTCTAAAGCTACAAGAGAGTTCAGGCTAAATGTTATTGCCAGAAAGCAATATGACTTTCGAGCTTAAAAAATATATTGATTAATTTTCGTAAAAAGCACCAGCCCAGCATTATCTCTAATTTTAGGTGTTGAAATTCGAATTAAGTGCAGAAAGATGCATTTTGGGAGTGACAACTTCAAAATTATAAAATGTCGGCTTTAAAATGGCCGCCTCTAACCCTTAGTGATCTGTGTTATGTTCTGCACAAATTTGAGGATTTCGGAAACATATTTGATTGGGAATAATTTCAGTTGGCTATGTTAGTTGGTGGGTTTTCCGAGGTTGCTGCTGGAAATGATTGACTAAAGTTTTCAAGAGAATCTTTATCACATAAGCCATACCAAAATTGAATACGTGCTCTGTGCTGCAGTGGGTCAATACATAGTTCAGAACCCTTTAGAGATTATCATAGACCAAGTAGAAAAATGTGTCAGCAGCTTTGATGGATTACAATAGATTAGGTAGTAGAATGCTTATGCAGCTTTATAACTTGCCAGTTAATGTTAATTAACTGATTTATATTTTCTGTATTCCATAATATGTTAGATAAATAATACTCATTTCATACGAATTAATTTCCTTATATCTTAGGTTGAGACATATTAAAGATTTATGCGAATTCCACAACTGCAAGGAAGTGATTATATATAGTTATATTAAAATATTCTAGTGTTGGGCTTGGGAAAACACAATTTTTATTTTATAGATGTTACTTTTCATTAATAAAACTTGCTTAAGTGCAATCATAAATATAATGAACCGACTTGAAGTTTAAGATGCATAAAGCTAATGCAATTGGCATTTTTCGCTCTCAAATAAAGACGCTTCCTCTTTCAGCTGCATTAAGTAATAAATATGCTCCTGTTTTTAGAGTCATAAAGTGAACTGCTATATGCTACGGCTATGGTTCAACATGTTGCACGATGCGTGGCAGCAACTGGTTCAACGGCTGCAACAGCAATTGAATGCTTCTCACCTCAAAATGGAGCAGGGTGGCGTGTTATCTATTTCAAATTGCTGCCACATCGTATGAGACGCTGTTTTTAAAATTGATCGCTTGCGATTAGAAGCGATTAAGATTAGACGCAGTGGCTAGCTGCAGAGACCGGGCCCAAGACCCGCGGTGTTTTGTCAGTTATGTGAAAAGTGGTTATGGTTGCTGCGGCTGCTGCTGCTGCCGCTGCTGCTGCTACCGATTTCAATTAAAATTGTTAACTCGTTTTGTCAGTAATGCAATACATCAAAATGATGCGAGTCTTAGTTGAGCCAACTGTTGAGATGCTTTTAGGCTGAAACTTGAAACTTTCGCCCGAAATCTATATATCACATCTAACAATAGGCCATAGCAGCGCGTACTGCCAAAGATTGCATCGAAAATTAATCAGTAAACAATAAAACAGAAAAACAAAATACTTTTCGTGGCTTCATAATAAAATATTACAAAAAACATGTTTTCGTAGTGCGCTGCAGTTTATTTATATTTCTAACGATTGTATAAGAAAATTTAACGCTGCAATGAAGTTGCCACTACGCGAAGGTAGCAGCTAAACGTGCCTTTTGTCTCTTCGCATATTATAAAAAATTATTAAAAAGCCATAACAAACTCAAGCAAACAAAGCTATTATGCATATATACAGACAGACACACAGCGCAAGATATGGTAACAAACATGCCGTTTTGGGCTTAGACCTCAGTCAGGCGCATTTCTCACGTTTCTACAGAAGGCCCGACCAGCCTGAAAGAAAGTGAACTGCTCTTTAAGTAAATATATATAAAAATAAAATAAAATGTATTTATTAAACAACGGCGCGTCTTGGCACGCGGCCGTACAAGCTGCTGCTCTCTTGCCATGGTTAAAAAGGTTTCAGTTTTTGGTTAAAATGTAAAACATATGACAAGCCATGGCATTATTTGGCTTAATTCGTGCACTTTCTTCTGTCAACCGCAGCAGCAAGTAAACTAAATAACAATAAAAAAAAGCTATGACTTGTTGGCCGGCCATTGCAATTACATTAACTTGGCCAACACACAGTTGGCCATATTTGTGTGACTTGTGTAGATCATAAAAGATTAAAGGCTGCCGTTGAATTTTGTACGCAATTTGGCTTAAATGCAAACAGTTGGCTCTCGGGCTGCCCATCGAGCGAAACGTCAATGTATTTTTTTTTGTTTCTGTAAGCATAGCAAATATAATTGTTATTATTATTTTTTGTTTTTTTTTTTTTGGCTTAAATCAAGTTGTTGTTTTTACCCCCACTTTAATTAGTATTAACATTTTTCGTGTATATAAATATTATTTTGTTGTAGTTTTTTTTTTTGTCTTTTGTGGGTTTATTATGTAAGTGAAAAGTGTTGTGCAATTGCCAGAAAATGTAAAATTTGTTATATGCTTTAATTGTGACACTCTTCGTTTTGCCTTTCTTTTGTTTCGAAATTTAATTGAATTTGTTTTGGAATTGGACAACATTAAGTTAAGTTCGGTTATTAAATAATTTGCAAATACCAAGCATTTTTTTTTTCAAAGCTTAAGCTGATTATAGGCAAATTGTAGAATTCTAGCAGATTTTAGTGTTGCCCAAGAGGCGTCAGTTTAAAATGTTGCTCTTTATTTTCTTAATATTAATATTTCAAATAAAGCTAGAGGGGTTCTTAAATTTATTAAGCGGTGGTCCAAAGCATTGCATGACGTTTATAAGAGGTTTTCGATTTCGATATATATGTCAACTAAAAGCGTCATATCGTTAGTTGAATGTTTGCCAATTTACAATATGAAACGTTTTAATGTCGCACAACGTGTTAATTTTTATGAAATTATTGGGTCAACGAACAACAGCAAAATGCAGTATTTTCGTAACAAATTTAGCGATAAAGCACATTTTGAGGTCTGTGGCTATGTGAACACCCAAAATTTCTGTAAATGGAGCTCAGAACATCCACACGTAATTATTGAGCGTCCATTGCATCCGCCAGAAGTTATTGTTTGATGTGCATTATGGTCTGGTGAAATCATTGGGCCGTGTATCATTAAAAACACGGACGGCGAGACCGATTTTTAAACCGATTTTTTTTTTTGGACTGAAATTAAAGAAATGGATACGGATGATATGTGGGACCATTAGGACAATGCCACGTGCCACATAACACGATCGCATATGGGCGGCCATATTGCGAACGAAATTTCCAGGATGCATAATTTCGAGTTTTGGTAATGTCAATTGGCCATCGAGATCATATAATTTAAAGCTTTTGGTCGTTTGTTATTAAAGCTACGCTAAAGAACGAGGCTGAACATTTGAAAGACAACATTCGTAAAGTTATGACCGAGATGCCGAGGGTCTATGAGGGAGCTCTTGATGGTCATTTGAGTGATGTTATATTTCACAGATAATATCTTTAACAAACTTTATTTTGGTTAAAAGTTCAATCCAAATCGCTTTCTGTGTGTATTTTATCATTTCATCCGCAGTAACTCGTAATTTTCGGAATCTAAAACTACCATTTTGTAGATCTAATTATGCATTGCACGATCCCTTTCAAGTCTTTTGCGATAAATACAATAACCTATACCATTTACTATATTATGAACGATCTATTCAATTTATCATTTTCGATATTTTAACTTGGTTAACCAAATCGAGCGTCTTTGTCTAACCACGCACTATGAAACCCCAAACTTGGTCAACGCCGATTTTTCAGATCTTTTGTATAGAAATGTTTAAGCTTTTATGTTACTAATTCCAAATTTGTAAATCCCAACTCCTAGCCAGCTTCAGCTGTGAGACGGTGCATATATATTATACAAATTCACCCATTAGGCTAGGGATACGGATTAGTTTTATATTATATTTTCTTTACAGACGCCTTACCTAATAAATCTGCAAAATTTGAGAAAATTACATTGCTACTGCTTGTCAGATCTAAACATATTTGTATGTAGCTTTTACTTTTTTATCCGAAAACCAATCTCTGCCTTTTATAGTTTTGTCTCAGTAGAGGGTGTTTTTTTAGGTGCATGATAGTTTCACTTGAAAAAAAATACAAATCATAAAAAAAATGTATAAAATCGTTACAAGGAAAATAAATAATAATGAAGTAATTTATTGTTTAAATATTATTAGATGCAACAGGCTTCCGGGTCTTGACTTGCATACGTTGGATCCAATATTAACATACTTCATCCTATCACGTATCTTACAAATCAATTCTTTCATATTGACTTTCAGTCCATCATTTGTCGCGGGTTATTCACTACAGACATGACCCTTAACTTAGCCCCACAAAATTTTTCTAGAGGTCTTAAATCACATTATTATCATGGCGACAGCATTTTCGAATAAAGTTGCTATCCAACATATCGGCTGATATCTTACGAAACAATTCTATCATATTGAAATTCAGTTCAAATTTATTTTGGCGGGCTGATCACCACAAACAGGATTCTAAGTCCTGAAAAATTTTTGTAGAGGCGTTAAATCATAGATTCAAATTGATCGCAGCTCTCATCCCTCAAATCGGAATTATTTCACATGCTGTATAACGATACTACTAAAAGTTAACGTAAGCTGAGTCAAGATGTTCTATCTTAGGCAAATTGGCGTCGTAATCATCGTACATCATTCATTCACATTAACCTTTTGTCTTTAAAAATTTTCGGCCCCATAGAGTCCGGTCAAACAATGATTTTTTTGGGATACACTGGTTGTTCATCTGGATTTCTCTTTAGCTCAAATGCGACAATTTTGCTTAAACATTCAACAGTAATGTGTTAGCGAGAAATAAGAAGTGACATATTTTGATAATAAAATTCTATAATTTGTAAGCGCTGTTTGTAAGTTGATTTATATTTCAGTTATGGGCCGAACTTCTGCCTAAAGGTCTATTGTAAAAAAAAAAATTAATCATAAAAAGTCACCCTTTTTATCTTATGAAAATGCTTATAAAACTCTTTCTAACTGCACGGGAGGGATAACTCTTAATAGGTGTATGTAAAGCAAAAATTTTCAAGACCTTAACAAAACTTTACTACCAGATTTATAATCTATTATAGATACAATTTCCACTTTTACTCAAAATGCATGCGGAAACTAGCAAGTCAACAGCACCTGATAGTGCTTCATCTGATAAGTTCTTTGCCGCATAAGAAAGAGAAGGTTTTCAGGCACAAAGCGTTGTAATAATAAAATTATATGGCTTAAGTAGTAAAACCAATGTTTTATGATCGCATATCATAGATCTGTCTTATCTTAATTGATGTGCTACATCATTAAAACTGTGAGATAAAAGATCAAATGAAACATTTCTAATCTCAAATGTACAAAATCTTTGCGGAGAGCTATAATAAAAACATCTTCAAGATGACAGCTGTCATATGCATGGCAACTGCATTTTTTCAGGCAACTGCATGCATTGAAGATCTACAAGTGCTGCTTGAAAATTAGGAAAAAAGTGAAATCATTTAATTCTATTGTTTGTAAACACCGGAAATTCAATTTCAAGCAGTAGAGCAGCAGCGCAGGCAGCTGCTGAGAACATAATGATTGTAACGATCTCGGAACTTGCATATGAATCATCTGCATAGAGCATACGATCGTAACAATGTAAATCGATAGCATTGATGACTTTCAAAGCCGCTTAAGACAAAGTTATAGCAATTAAGAAGAGACCGAATAAAAAAGCAATCGGCTTATGCTAATGTATAACTGTCGCTGGGTATCTTAAGTAGCCAACCAAACGAATATTAACGTATTTATGGGAACTGTGTGAACCGTTAAAGCATCAAATCAAAAGTCTAAACAAGTTGTTTACAACGATTTGCTAAAAAAAAAAAGAAAAACACAAATTTAAATACCAATAATTTACGAGCTAGTCTCGCGTTAGCCAAAAAGGTGTGAATGAAATTTTACAACTTGAACAGATGCGATGCGCAGCAGAGACGACGTTCAGCAATAATCGAAAGTTATCGTTAGATTTTGTATGGAGCCATTATCTTTTGATCAAGAAATCGCAGTCTTCAACGCTCAATATTCTCACTCAACGAGTCATCCTACAATGCAATTAACATTTTTTTTTTTTTACTTTTTCGGTGCTTATATCTCGAAAATTAATGGACCTTTTACTTTCTGGCATTTGACACTAGCATGATCTGAACTTTAATTTGATTCGTAGAGCTCGCTATTGTTGTTACATTGTTGCATGCAAATGATTTGTTTAACAGAACTCATTGAGTTGCTACCGATCATCGTAGATGATTCAGCAATTTGTATGCATCAACTTTGTGTGTGGGGTGCCCCCTACGACACGTGTGAAATGAAACACGTTTTTGTGCATATCACTCGATAACATAATTATTTTCACATAAACTTTACGATATTTTTCCCCTCATTTTTTATTTTTTTGTACTTTTTAAGCACTTTTAATGATGCGATTTGTGTGTAGAGTAGCTGGCGTAGAATTTAAGTAGCGTAGAACTAAAGCATGAAATTGTGTCTAATTTTTTCGCATGTACTTCTCGAGCGCTTTCTATTCCAGCCACAGCGCTTGTGAGTTTCTCTTTCTGCCATGTGTTTGGCAGTTCTAAGGCAGATTCTGGTTCTAAACGTGTATAAATTTTGATGAAAAAATTTCATTTTTCAAGGTTGCCCCCAAACATGATGCGACACTTTCATTTAACCATAAAACCAAAAGCTTCAAAGTTTCCGGCTTAACTTAGAATATGATGATACTTCATATCAAGTCTCTCAAGTGGTTCTATGTGCACGGTGAGGAATTTTAGAGGCTTCTTTTGCTTTGAATTACACCAAGTAAATTTGTAAATTTTGGAAACTTTTTTAAATAAAGCTTCGGCTCTTAAATACAATCCTGTATGTGCGGATTGACTATTGTCTAAATCTTGTAACACACAAATAAAATTAATTCCCTAAGCACGCGAGCCAAGTAATTTAAGTGTCTGCTTGCCTGTCCTATAGTTCGCTTAATTAATGCTTAAATTACTAGTTTCGTCTTTGAAAAATTCACAGAATGGTGAAAGGTTTGTTTCCTGCTAGTTTCAACAACTTATTCAGAAAAAAGTCTTCTAACAATGTACATACTGCATGCTTTGCTGCAATTCTCCTTATCGATCTGATTCTACTTCGAAAAATAGTGCCACCAGAGTACACCAGAGATGCGACCAGCAGGTGAAGCATCATGTTCTTTTTATGCCTGATCACTGGCGATTTCCCCTACTTTCCACGATTTTATGACAAGTCCGAGGCGTACCCATAATCCTTATGCGAACCAGCGTTACCAGCAATTTCAGAATATCCCGTATAATCTATTTATGTAGTTTTGTTTCCCATTCCCAACAAACGCATTTTGTTGTCAACCCCGAAGAATCTTTACCTTTGTAGATCATTTTTCACCACCGAAATCTCTTGAACAGAAAATTTCAAGGGTTTGCTTACCTTATGAGTAGGTAGGTTGATTAAGTGTTTAATGCGTAGCCAACTATTCCAGTTTTCCTTAGGCATCACCAACCAATTAGGAAATCTAAAACTTTCGATCAAGCATTTTTCCTACGCAGCTCTCTCTTTCTTGTCATAAAATTACTCACAAGTCCATAAAATTAAATTAATATAAAACAAATTATAGGCTAATCAAGTAATGGAAAGATTGTCACCTCAGCGATGGATTTTAAATTAAGATATCATGCGAAAACAACAAATAAAATAAAATTTACTAATGATCGATTTTATTTTAAACCAAAGGGCTTAAGAGCAATTTATCGTGGAAACTTTATGGAAATCACTTAATTCAAAGTAAAATTGATTGTATAAGTTGATATATTAAAAGCCTGATAGCTTTAGTTTCCCGAACTCGGTGACGTTTTCTGTACTTCTAAAAACTGTGAATTTTACGAGGGTTGAAGCTCAAAACAATGATAACTTTGGTTATGTTTGTACGAATTTCAAGAAATTCTGAAATTTTGGAATATAAGTCCAAAAAATCCTAATAGAGATTTCGATATATGATATGCCGGCGAAACTAAGTTTCAAAATATATTTCGTGCTTTCGACTTTAAGGAATAGCAAATATTTTGATAATAAATCTGAACGGGGCATATAACTTAAGTTTTTATAGTATAGTTCCAAATGTTGGTGCAAGCCGAAACGGAACGAAAGTCGAACTCGGCATAAAATTAAGCAAGGGACGATACGAATAATTAGAGAATTCAATACATACATGTCTGGCTATCAGTAATAACTGGTAGGTTCAAACAAATTTTCCGATAAGATATGTAATTATGGCAGGGAATACACTTTTTTTTTAGTTTTTTAATGTAGGGAAAAAGTAGTATCATCAGCATAGCTGATTCCGAGCAACCCTAAAGGAAAGTTTTAGTGATGACTTTCGAAAAGATTTCGTTAAATAAAGCCAACGGACTACATTCAAGAGCTCCTAGGCGGTTATGGTTGAGGTGAATTGTATGAGCAGCTTAATGCAGAAACCTAGAATCCCTTGTAATGCCAGATTAACAGAAGACGAAAGAAAGATGGGAAACCTTAAAGCAGAAGAATGATGGAGAACTGCCTAAGAATAACCGTTGGACAATCCGTGTGTCTCCAAGCACCCAGATATTTCAAAAGCATCTCGTGGACTTAAGAAAGCGGACACTTTTGTTTGAACTTGCCCAGTCACGGATTTGGTCTTCTGTGAAACGTTGGGCAGTTACATAGTTCATCTTGAGTTGTACCTTGCCAAAAAGTGCTCAGGATAAACAACAATCGGCAGATCGTTCAGATTCTTGATTACCGGAGTTTGGATTATCTGGCAATCGAATCCGTTAAATATACAAGGAGTTTTCATTTTGTACAAAAAGTAAAGCATTTTCATGCAGCAATTTCTCCAAGTGTATTGTAACCTAAGCCTCTGGAGAGAGCACACTTCATTTCACATTGATAACTTGTTGTGGCTATCATGTCGCTACTGTTTGAAGAGCATCAATGTCATTTACACCGCAATTAACACATGTTCTCGCGCAATCGATTGCACACGCATGGACGCATGGATATGGACATGAACATGGCTGAGGACGTACAGTTGGACATGGACATGGACGTGACAGTACGTTGCAGAAGCCAAATTGGAATACTTGTACTAGTGCCAAGTTGCTCATCTGGACTGGTTCATTAACGCGTCCAGCTGCATTTGAGTGAATAGCATCTAATGCAAGTCGATGTACGGTGGCAGCAGGTGACATCCCAGACAAGACTACTCTTTGGCAAAGACATAGCCAGAGCATGGCTGCAGACGTGCAGGTGTGCGCATACTTTAGACTTGTATAAAAAGAGCCAGGGGTGCGAAGCCAAGGCCTGCTAGATTAATTGAGTTATGACACATGTATATTAATAGTTTACCGTTTCCATGTCAATTGCATAAACAAGAAAGATGAGCCCTAAAAATGCTCCAAGATAATATGGTATAGAGGTGTTCTCTGTACCCATGCTGTGCTGGGCTCGTGGGAATTTGAATCGGTTTCTGGGTCATACAGCAGCAACAACAAGTTCTTGAGTTGCGCGAGGCCGCAACAATTCCCAGAACTGCAGCGAGTCTACTGAGTCAAACATGAAGGCTGCATGCCGCAGTCAGCAGCAAGTATTCGATATGTCTCTGGTCATGTTCATGGATTCAATAATGTGCCATAAATGGCCTAATGAGTAAATTAATTGCCCGGACAAAGACTAGCTCAAATAGACGGCATTAATTCGTAATATAATAAAAAGTCTATTAGGCGACTGTACCACTTTAACGCCCACTAAAAACCAGAAATAATGGCCAATTAATTTTTGTGTTTGCACTGAGTAGAATGCGGTCCACATCGAGCGCCACCAGCAGCGGCAGCACCACCAACACCACCACCTCCACAACAACAACAACGAAAAAAGCAGACTAAAAAGCTACAAAATTTCATTAAGATCTTTTAAAATTTTCTACTTTTTGTGAGCTTAACTTATTAGGTAACGACGTTTGCAGCAGGCGCCAGCCCTGGTTTACTATAAATGGTGGCTCCGAAAGACCCAGATCATATGCAGGTTGCCCCGCCAGTCAATGGCTTTGGTACATGCAATGTGCCTGAAAAATATGTAACATCAATAGCAAGCAGACGTCAAGGTAGTAAAAAACGAGGGCAGGCAGTAAAGTTATTGACATTGCTTGCATGTGCGGACGTTGAACAAAGGTTAGATTTTTATGTGAATGCTTTAAGCTTGTTCCAACAAAAAAATGCTTTCTTTGTTATTTTTCAATTAAAGCAAAAACTAAATAATAATATGAAAATATTTTAGTTCGTGTAAAATTTTCCTAATGCGTTAAAAACTTAAGAACTTAGTTTTTTTTTATAGAATATTTTATTGAATTCGAATAATTTTTTATTATTTTGTAATTATTCTAAGAAAAATCATCAACAGTCTAAATTTTTTAATACATTTTTTTTGCTTTCAACTAAAATTTATACTAAATTTTGACTTCAAAATATGCATCATCATACAGTTATAGTTAAGCATACAATTTTTTATTTATAAAATCGTGTATTTTCCTATTGATCTTCATTTTGCGATCCATTGATCAAGGGATACTTTATCGCACAGTTACTTTTGATTAAAAGTTGACTTTTAAAGCATTTTTTTCGTTGTTATTTCGCTTGGGAACCTAGGGCCTCTACTAGAGTCTTTTAAAGCATTAAGAACTTAATTTAAAAGTAACACGAACATAATCAAAAATAATAAAAAAAAATCTTAAATTTTTATAAAATTTATAACTGAAGGAGCTCTGGTATTTTATAATGATCATAATCATAAACAATTATTTAAATTTTTTTTCTTTCAATTGTAAATGTACTATCCCTTTTTTAAATTTAAAATAAGCATCATAAAGTTGTAGTTTTACATATTTTTTTTTTATTCTAGAATTTTTTCAGACGAATTATTGTCCATTGATGAAGAAATTACTGTCTTTAAAAATTTAAAATATTGTTAAATTTTATATAATTAATGAAAATGATAGGTTAAGTACAAGTAATATAAAATGAATAATATAATATTTTTGAATATAATACATATATATATATACATACTTTTAAATTAAGTTTAAAGCTACAAATTTAATTTTTCTTAAAATTAAAACAAGAAATGATATTTTTTTTTTTAAATCCCAAAACAATTTATACATGGAAAACGTAATTAAATTCTTTGTATGTATTGCCAAATTCCATTGGTAATACTTTGGTTCTGTCTATTTTATGATTAATATTTTTCACCATTTACCCTAGGATTTTTACATTACATTATAATAAAAAGCAAAGATTGCATAGTTTAATATAAAAAACTTTACAAAAATTAATTTATATTTTTCTTAATAGAATAATTAAAAATTCTTTTTAAAGGATTTCTACTATTCGTGAATATTCTTTTAAAATATAATTTTATCTCTAATTTATATTAAAAATTTGTTTCTACTTTTTTGGTTTACTTAAGATAATTTTAAACATTCTTTTGAACCGCATAATTTTAGCTTTGACGCTATAGCTGCCTTCAGCGGCTTTTGAAGTAATTCTGCCATTAAATACTCTTTTTGTTCAATTTTAGCTAATCTGTTCGAAATTTTGCAACTTTATTTCTTAATCTCAATCCTTAAATATGATCATTTTTTATCAAAGTCATTTCTTATGAAAGTGGTTCGTCTTATTATAAATTGTAGTATCAGGATAAGTATAATTTCATAATGAAGCAATTAAACATGAGGCTTGAACCTGAAATACTGAGCTATTTTTTTTATTTGTTATTTTTTTGTTTATTTTTTAATTTAAGGAGAAAGTTTAAAATACAAAATATTCATGCCGATATTGTTGCGATATCTATTGTTGCCATAAAACCAATAGATAGATAATATATAAAAATAATTTTCAAAACTCAGCACCTAGGTTTCTTGAAGTTTTATTGCAAATGTATTCGCTGCTTGAAAGATTCCAAATTGTTACCTATAACAGTGGGTTCCCGATTTAGCCGTACATTCACTTAAGTGACTACAAATTCGAAAGCAACCAAATCGGGTTTTCTCGAGTTACCAATGTTTTCGATTACTTTTAAGCTTGCACCAATAAATAAGTTTTTTTGCAAGGTAATTGAGTTACAATGGCACTACCTAAGTAGCCAGCGATTTGCTCTCACTTTTGAACATATTTAGAAGATTTTATCAATTTCTATAACCTCGAAAATATTACAATAATTTTTATTCCATCGTAACTCAAATTAAGGTATCATAAATTTGTTAGCCCAGCAACGTAATGTCAAGGTGTCAAAACTGTAAACGTGGCCATGTCTAAGAGTGTCTAAATTAAGACATTTTCAAACTGGCAGATCCGAATCAATATTGGCCATGCGAAATTCCAGACACAACAAACTTACAACTTGCCTCAAGGAATGCCGCCGCATGGCAGCCAGCACAACGGTAACGGTAAAACGGAGACCAGACTGCAGCCCGTCTGTCGTACTGTCCCATACAAGCGCAGGCTCATGACTGCAGATACTCGACTCTAGATTAGAAATGAATCATTTTGCAACATCCTAATTGACTGAAGCAAGCGCTGGGGCTGTTAAATTACGATTTTTCCAGCCGCCGCCTAGCCAAGGTGTGAGAGTCTATTTAGGCAGCTTGAAGTAGAGGCGATTAGTCTCAGTTAGCCCAGCCAGCGCAATGGGGTTGTCTTCCAAGGGCCATTTGTTTTGGACAAAAGTGAGCTTGCAACGTGCAGACACGAACTCTTCATAAAAAATATTAACCGTTTCTTGACTGACTAACTGACTGACAAGCTCAAAACTGACATTGAGGAGTTACAACTTTTGACATGGGGGCTGGCTGCTTAATTGCTCCATGCAATAACTTGGTCGCTCATATTGAAAGTGTTTATTAAGTCTTGGGGGCGGCAGGCGGCAGCTTCACATACCAAGTCTATCGGTACAGCTGCGCATCAGCTGCTCTTCGATTCATATGTAGTTCTTTGGGTCAATGCGAAAACCCGAACTAATCAAAGCCACAAAGCGTCAAGCACGCGTTCTGTCAAAATACACTCACCAATAAATTTAATTTCTTTTCACTCATTTTTGATATGCCCAAAACTCTGACTGACACTTTCACAGAAAGTATTTTACAAATATTACACGGTTGCTGCTTAGAACTCTTCTGGGCGGCTCAAATGAAAGCCAAGTCATCGCTAGACAGCGAACGCTTGCTTCATGGCTGAATGCGATTAGGCACTGCGCCAAATGAATTCACTTTTGCGAATTTTTTGCCATTTGGCAAAAGTTGAGCTCTAATCGGCGAGTGACAACTTTAATGCGATGCTTATAGTTTATTTCGTTTCCTTGTGAGAAATGTTCTCGAGCTGAACCTCACGTACGTGTTACCTGCTTGCTCCAAGTCCCATGACAATGGCACAAAACTAGCTGGAGCAAAACGGTTGCCAACTATTGTTCAAAGATCGACGACGAAAAATTTCGGCAGCTTTAATGTTAAATATGTTTATTCATAAATTCCAACATGAAAATCCAACAAGGAAGAAGTCAAGAGTCCAGCAAAGGCGGCGGCGCACATAAATCAAAAAAAGCACAAGAAGATGTTCCCTACCAAACTGACTTCTATTAAAGCATCCAATGTTTTGGTATATGGCAACAGCTACCTTCTTGCAGCAGGCAGGCAGGGAACACGGCCAACTGATTGAGCTGTCTCGTATTTGGGTGAGCTCGCCCAGTGTCTGAATGTCCACGCTTGGTTGTGTCTGTTTCTATTTGTATTGGCATTTGGCAGAAACATTGGCATATGAATTTCCATGACTTGTTTTTTGTTTGGGCTGCCACGGTTGTTGCCTTCTATGTGATCGTGCCAACCTTTTTGGTCGCCTGGCAAGCACATAGCTGGAAAATATGCTCTTTTGGCGCTGGTACAGCAGCAAGATATTAAAATTTTCATACATCTAGCAATTGGATACAAAATTAACCTATCTTTTATGATTGTTTTTGTTAAAAATAGAAAAGGATTTGTGAAAAATTCGACAAGGTAACACAGAATTTAATTATGTTTCCTGGAAGTTTTAAAAGAACTCGGATTTTCATAAGAGATGAATTACCTCCTTGTGCTCAGAGCGTGCACAAAAAAATTGTCGAACGGTATCGAAGTAGACTTAAAAACGTTGTATTTCGAAATCAGTATGGTATAAGTTTCGTATGGAGCAAACACTACGTGCTAATGTCGCACAATTTGCTTATATTGATTTTTGACCATATAGTCCGGACATCATATAAATGGTCAGGTGAGTTCAGTTAATTGACGTTGGGACCTAACTTTCCAACTTTCATTTGCAGTACATAAAATTAAAGGGCATAATAGACCCATGGGTTTCGCAGTGCCGAAGGTCGTAAGCCCACTCTTATTAATACATTGTAAATGGGGACTACCTTCTTTGAGCATATGTTGTTAGTGCTAGACGTCTAAGTACGCAAGAAAGTAAGGCTTGATACCCCATCACGGGGACACTTGCTTCCACTAGAGCACGCTTCGCATGTGACTGTGAGGGAACGCCTCCCTAGAAGGGAAATGGACTACCTCTCTCGAAGCAAACAGTCGAAAGGTAGAAAATTATCTAATAAAGCTCCGTTTGAGAGCTGTTTGAGGTACTCTGCGAATGGAGCTGTGCGATTGGAATGCCTAGTAGAGAAGGTGGCGGAAGAACCTTAGAAAAAGTCACAGGTGGCGGTAGCAAATTCTAAACTAAGCAATTCTTTATACCCGACGCCTAAAAGAAAAATTAGATTTCGAGATCTGGTATAATCTTTTGAATCGTATTACTCAAAATCTAATTAGGTTTTGGACATTATCGTGCAGATCCTAGATTCGATCAAATTTCGAATAGTTTTTTACATTTGGTTTTTTTATTGAGTTTAAGTTACTGGTAGTCGATTTATTTTGGAAAATTTGTTTACTAAATACGGTATAGCTCGGCTAAATTTTAAATGATTACTGATTATATTGTATGACTTGATACAGCTTAATTTCTTATCCAACACAGTCTTACACTCTCCCGTTATGGCCACAGCTTCCACAAAAGTCGTAGGTGATTCGTGATTTCTTACTAGCTAGAGTGGAATACTAATTAATCCACCGTGATCCTACTTCTTCCAGCAGTAGTTCTACAATGTAAGGTGTGATACTGCAGCGCATTGATTCCATAAGCAAACTAATACCCTTCTTTTGCTGCAGTTGCCTCTTAAATGACTTCAATTCTATCAAGAAGCTCTCAAACTTCTATAGACGCCCCCTAATCTGCCTTATGAAAGCAAACCATGCCTCCTGTGCGCTATCTAACAGATGCAACCCAGCTGCCATTATGCTCTAATTGCTGCTGGCGCCATTCGATTGGCATAAAAAAAGTGCAAAAGTTTCTGAATCCTTTCAGCGTACCCACGTACATTTACCATAACCAATAAATGGGTCAACGGGCAAACGGACATCAAAAGTGCATCAGGCATTGCCATCGTTGATTCAAAGATAGCATTTAATTCGTTGTATGCATGCAGCTGGCCAAGATTAAAGTGCTTCCGTGCTCCAGTTCTTGCCTAATGGCAAAATAAAATGATTTTTCGTACAGAATTGGGAAATCCAGCACTACTACCACTACTTTGTTGCTCTTCTATGGCAAAATTTTTATGTTACATAAATGCAGTGAATAAAACCAAATATGATAGGTACGGAGAGTATGGAGTTATAATTCCACAATTGGACTGATGGGCGTTGCTAGCCCACAACAGCCATGGCTAATCCCTCAGCGAGTTTGGTCGGCGCTTTTGGGAGCGCTTTCTTTGATGATCCAACAGCGCCTTCCAAATTGCGCTGATGTAATATTTGATCTGGTCACGTTGCACGTAAGAGCAGCGCCTTTTATTTAACATGCCGTAATTGCATTAATAAAAATAATACTAGAAAAAATCAAAGACGGTATAGAAAAAACTCTAAATCGTAAATTATGTTTAACAAATTGAGCAGCGCCAACTGAAAGCGAAAATCAATCTCCGGTAAGTCTTAAACTTGCCGTGCTGCAGTGCGTCCGTCCAAAGCGGCTTGGGCAATTACGCAGACACATCTTAAAATTATTATTATATTTTTGTTTTTTTTTTTTTAACAATTTATTTTGTGGGTCAAGTAAAGTTGACTCCAGCTGTATATGTTACCGGGTTAGCTTACATTTAACTGCTCTGGGCAGTCATAAATAATCTCAAGTAATTCCTTTAGTTGTTAATTTAATTAAAATCAATGAAATTCCAAACGTCATGCTGAAAATTTCGCCCCATGGCGTCGGGATACTAATGAATTACAATCCCCAGCCTGGCTGTCTGTGGGGGCTAATTAAATGTTTCATTAGTGTTTGTTGCCAAACTCGAATTAGGTTTCTAGTGCAAAAATTCCTGGCTATCCAGCGATATGTGGCGTTTATTTTTAGCCAAACACAAAGAAAATACAAAAGACTTGAGCAACAAACTTGACTTGGTCTAAATTTATGCATTAAGCTTATAAATTCTTTTTTCAGCGCACAGTTAGCCAATGTGCCCCATGGGCATGCGCAATAATTCAAGCAAAAAAGTAGCCACAAATTTCTTAGTCATACAACGCCCACATTGAGCAGGCCAAGAAAAATGGCTAAAAGGCGTACAGCATGCCGGAACAGGTCTTGTTGCAGGCGTTGCACTCTTCGCAACGCAATTCTTCAATTTTCGCCAATATCTTGCTGCCGTTCTATTATTTTTACCAGCAATTAGTTAAAATTATTGTGCAATGTTTGCACTGCGCGCCACTTCAAGCCAACAAACGGTTGACACTTTTCAGTGTAAACACGGCATTTGCATAACTGTCAACTCTTGTGTTGTTATCCAACACTGAAGTTGCATGATTTTGCATTTTTCTTTCGCATTTGGCCAATTGACAGCTAAACAAGCAATGCTCATATGTTGTGTGATGTAATTGACTGTCAGCACTTAATTAAATGGAATGAAAGAAGTTTCCAGCAGACAACCAACCAACCCCATCCAACTGACATGGCCATTAGATGCGGCTTAGTTGGTGTTGCCCATATGGGCACTTCAATTATGCCAACTTGTCAGCAGCTGGATGGTATGTATGTAAACGTATGGAAACTTGAGCGTGCGTTGACTTGGCTTTCCACTTGGCGCAAATATTGCCCAAAGCTGTGCATCATGGAATGGATCGTGGCATACGTAATGTGTCTAATTTTTCGCTGCATTGGTCAAAAAAGTGGGTCTTGAGCTAACGTGAGCATTTAATTTGAAAGCGTAATATTAGAAATTAGCGCAGGAATGCCATATATGTGGTTCTTGCAAAGTTGGAATCGATGCAGTTGCAGTTTCTTCCAACAAAAGCAAAAATATATAGTCTTCATCTGGTTTTTTGTGGAATATTTCATGTAAATTTATATTTATACACTGTTCCTGATGTTGCAAAGGATTCTTAAGTTTATGCACGCCTAAAATATTTCTAACACCCCCATTTAGCAGATCCCCCCGATTTAACAAATACATGATCAGGCTGATCAAAGCAGTTGATAAATCCATATATGTTTGTCTGACTGCATAAACTCTCAGTTCTCAGAGTAACAGCTTCAAAAAAAGTTACAATTTCTCCCAAAAAAAGCAAATATATAGAGACTTTACCCTTTTTTTATGCGAATTTTGTGCAAGCCGAAAATGTCAGTAAAATCCAAAGAAGTAGGAGATTCCCTCAAATTAACTAAAGTATGATTAGGATGACTTAAGAAGTTGCTATACACATGTCCGTCTAACCATTTCAATCGGAAGTCTCTCGAAGCTGATATACGCATATCTTTATAAACTGCCAGATCTCAGATCTTGTAGAAGCTATAGCAACCAATTCTTCTGATTATAGTTATTGTTAGCCGAGATCTCAAATCTGGTCGAAGCTATAGCAATCAACTTTTCAGAGTATAGTTATTGCTATGCAAGCTTAATACAAGTTTTTAATATCGACGACATAGTTTCGCCATAGCAGTGTTTTGCACTAACTCAAAAATATCAATAAATTTCGAACTTTTTAAACTACTATGTCAATTTTCATCGAAATAAGTTGCAGTTGTTCCACTGAATATCATCAAAATCGGTTGGATATATCGCATAGCTCCTTAAGGGCAAAGTTTTATTGTAATTACTTAGTTTTTCAAGATGCTGTGACCCAATATGACTTTTTTTAGGCTTCCCAAGTATTAAGTTAAAGATGACAAAGTAAATCGCTCAAAATATTCGATTTTTGTACTTAATTTCATAATTATCTGAATTTTTTCGTTTATTCGTTTTATCAATATATATGAGTCTTCCAAAAGACTGAATGACTTTGCTTAAAACCGATTGTTTTTATCAAATAACTCTCAATAGGTCAAAAAATACAGTTGGGTGCAAAGTTTTTTTGTTTTTACTGAGTATTTCAAGACGTTGTGATGTTGTCGTTCAAAGTCGATATAATATATATCTATATAATATAGCTGCCATAATGCACATTGGTAAAAAAAAACAGATTTTTGTTTGTTTTTGAAATTATTCTGGCTTTAGTGTTAAAAACCGTATTGAATTAAATCAAAATCGACCGACCAATCTTCGATTGTTTTTGAAGTTATTGTAACTTTATTCGATATGCAAAACAAGTTTACTGTTCTCAATTAATAGAGCATCTCAAATACACACACTTTCAACTTTAGCATTAGCCTTCTTTATTTATTATCGATTCTTTTTCGAGTGGAATAATATAGTCATTCTTAGTAATTACTGGAGGCAGTTTCCAATACCTTATAACTTAAATGCTTCTTTTTTTCGTATTGCAGATAAACTTGACTGCTTTTGGCGCCAAACGTTCTACATATTCGGTGTGACTCACTTTTAACTTCCATAAAGTAAATCATTACCAACGCTGGAAAATAAATGATTTGGGAAACGCTGACTTTGACGCATGACTGGCGGTAAGTTGATTTTATTAAAAAACAATTTATAACCGTTAAAAGTATTTCAAATTGAAAAAATGCTACTAACGCGGGTAAAACAAACAAACAGCCAACACATTAGTGTATCTTTGGCTAATTATGTTGAACATAATTTAGATGCTGGCTTGAAATGTTACTACAACTTAATGAAAGTAAGAGTCTCTCTCTATCGCACTCTAGAGATCTTTCAAAGTTTTGTGCTTATTGATTTAAATATGAATGCAGGCAGCGCGCCTCAACTTTCTTCTGTACTGTTAATCCCGACAATAGAAACACAATTAACACCAAAAAGATTTGCAAAGAAATAGCAAAATGCTTTGCATATAAATTGCATAATTTAATAAGCGAAAAGAAATGTTGACTTTTATTATTTTACTTAAAGAATTCTTAAAAATAAAACAAAAACGAAAACTTTCATTTTTCAACAACTTGTCAGTCAACTGTCAACTGAAGGTCATTTTATATGTCTGCATTCGTCTCGCGTATTTCTTGTGGTTCTTTCATGTCTACAAGATTCTGGTTCAGCCAGTTCTTCAAAACGCCAAGCAACCTACTCCAAAATTCTCATTTCATGCGTGTACATTTAAGAATGATTATTATTATTATTTTTTTTAATATAGCGCCGCCAAAAAATTGAAAGTTGGAAAGTGTCTTCATTCCCACCAACTCAGGCTAGGTAACCACTTTTTAAGATTTTAATTTATGAAAATGAAAGCTACAGAAAATCATCAAAACTGACAACGCGTCGATTCTTCAATTGTGACATTCATCATTTGCATATACAACATTTGATTTTTTTTTTGCTTCCAAGATAACTTAAGAAATGTTTTTAGGAAATGAGCTTGTCTGGCTACGTTCCAGCAGCGGCTAACTAACTGTTTATACATACTTCAACTACCGAAATACCTTCACTTTGTATGAACTTCATACGTTGAGTTTGACGGCGGCGCTGCTGCGGCTGGCATGTCACAAATTTCCCGTGATTTAGTTTTGCCACCCAAGTAAAAATCCAATACTACTACTACGACAACTGCTGCCCACTGCTGCTTTATGCGTTACAGCTGGAGATCTATTGATCGATTCTCAATTGCATCCATACATATTTTGGAGTCTTTGCGATAGCTCACAGTGGGATAGTGGAACGTTGGCGTGTCGCCGCGGCGGTAACTTCATTGCCACCGATCGACAGTAAAGATCTGGTGAATTTACAGCCACAGATCTGTGACTGCATGTCTGTCTGTTTAAGCTGATTACGATTTATGGCAAGTTTTCTTCAAAATCGTAAAATTCGAGTTTTTAATGTTTTGGCACCCGTTTTGTGATTTAGTAGGTAGCATTGGAGTCATGATTGTCAGCCAAATTATGAGGATGAAGTTGGCAATTTCAAACTCTTAATTGTAGGCAAAAACTGAAAACTAATTGCTGCTATAAAATGCTCTTTCTGAAAGTACTTTGGCTTCGGCTAGGGTTTCACTTCTCTGTCGCGGCATCTTCAAAAATATGCAGCTGTACCGCGTTTGGTTCGTCTTATCAAAAGCGGTGTTTGGTCACTTAAGCGCTATTGTCATAAAACATTTTATGTTTGGAACGCGCAAGTTCTCGGAAACGTTTATACCGAACACAATGCAACGACCGACCCTAAGCTGCTTGCACGCATTTCCTTAGAACGGAAGGTCAAAAGTGCGCAGTGTTGAAAACCTTTTTGTTTGTTGAAAAAGTTAAAATCGGAAGTTTTTGTAGTGCTTAGGAAACCATTTTAATTAAAAAATGTAAACTTTAGGAAATTTAAGTTTTAAGTTTATAGAGCGCAGCTACTAAAATCTATCGCGTAATATTGTAAAGAATACTTGGATATTGTTAATAAAAATAAACTATTTCAGACCCCTATTATGGCCTTCTTCTGCTACTCTTAAAAAGCTATGTGAAATCTATTTTTAAAAAACATTTTAGAGGTTTCGCTATGTTTTGTTTGAATATTCCCGGTTGCATTAACTGCTTCGGCTTTGTATGCGCACACCGTCTATGCTACCAACGTGTACGGAAGAATCATGGGGTACTCTTAAGCAGATCGTAAATCCAATACACGAAGTGTTTCAGCGTAAAGTTGAAGCACTGTTAACTTTTGCGATTTGCTCCGATTTGTCATAAAACATCAAAATTTCGTTTGTCATTCCATCGTAGTTTTCCAACTCTTGCACTATCATTTTGTGAATCCAATTATGCATTGCGAAATCTACGCGTCTTAAGCGTTAATCTTTACGACTTTCTATCTAAAGAACGTTCTATTCTATTCATCTCTTACTCTAACCTAACGAATTGGACAGTGGAACGTTAGAACCCTTAAAATGGAAGACCTAAGTCGAACTGGAGAGAAGATGCATCTGTCAAAAACCGGCCCAGTCGAACACAACATGGTACGGAGCTAAACAGACGACGCCAAAACAGGGTTCGTTGGAAGGTTCTAGTAGAGGCCCCAAGTTCCCAAGCGCAATAACAAGGAAAAAAAAAGAGTTACATAAAATGAAAGATTTCCCAAAATCCCAGAATGTGTAAACTTTTGGCAAGTGTATGCCAACTTTGGCTAGCGACTTTTGAGATTACCAGTTCTAACGCTTTTGTATCGTTTCTAAAGTCCAAAGACAACCGACCACCCAGTTGGCTTCTAATGCTGTATTACAAAAGAGCCAAGTAAACTCAATGACCGCTATAGCTGGCAACACTTTAAGCCATATTTACTACAATTTCCAAAAGCTTTTTGATTCATTTAAAACTATTAGCGCTGGCGCGTATGTCATAAGCAAGTTCTTCATACGTAAGACAAAAAAAAATCTAAATGAAGATAAATTTGTGCAAATTTGTAGTTTGCCAAATATATATATGTATATATATTGGTAATACAACTAACGACCCAGATGCAGGTTGTTTAGTCAGCTTAATTATATTTAATTATGGCTTAAAGATGCCATCAAAATTAGCTAGTATATCATTCAAATTCATTTATTAGAGCGGTGAAATTTCTTTGGGCCAACACACGTGCTAAAGCTTTCGCCAGTAGCCAAAATGCATTTAAATTGATAAGCCAATTTTGGCCAAGTCGAAATCAATTAGCCAATCAACAAAATTTACTAGACTCTCTACAAGACGATTAGTAGCACTTAGTTATAAGAAGTGAGTAGTAGTACTTTGTGCTTATCGCTGTAGAACTGTCAAACAGTCGTACTACTACAAAATTTGGAGCAATTACGGCTTGTCCGAAGGGGACTTCTCAGGGGACTTCTCTTAATTGCACGCGATAGCTGCCAGATAGCCTTTAAGTTGAACATAAATTGTGGGCCAATTTGTTATGCATGTGGCACCGTTATGCTGCGACTCAGAAAAAAACCCCCCTCAGTAAAAAGAGAGTCTTCTTCTACTGTGCATAAGCAACTGTTGACCCTTTTCGTGTGGCCGCTCGACTGGTCGACTGGCTGGCATTTATTTTGTCATTAGCCAAACTGCGGTGGTCTTTCTTTGTGAGTAGAGCTATCAAATAAAGTTGGGGCCCCCAAAGAATTTGATAAAGAACCCGGCAATTATGAAAAGCTGCTTAGCGTAGTTTTAATATAAATTAAACAACGACAAACTGTAGCGGGGTGCGAGAGGGGCACTTACAACATTAGAACAAATTGTGCTATCTAATGCCATGGGCAAACCATAAAGCTGTCTAAAAATATAAATTGCAAAATCATTCCAAAGACCTTTTTGGTTCCTTCCCAGTGACGACTGCCATTTGTAAGCTGCCTTTTCTCGCCTACTGTGAACCAACAAAAAAAATAGCAAGTAGAAAAACAAAGGCACAGTGCTGCCAACTTTTTTTCTTTTGCATAAATTTTACAAATTTTATCGAAAGTGTGCATCTTTGGCCAGCTGCAAATGGTTCATTGTCATCGTCGTGTTCGTCAGTTGGTCTTTTGGTATATACAGTAGAGCTTGGCTTGGGCGAACGTGTTGGAGCACTGAAATTCGTTATGCAAATAGTTTGTTAGTTAAAAAATATTTATTATATTGCATTTTAAACTTAATTTTTTTTATAAGTAGTAAAGTTTTAAAGGCAAGTTGGGGCAGAACATTTGTTAGTTTAAATAGAAATTGATTACATCTTTTTCGATTTAATAATGAAAAATAAAATACTTTTAATATTTTGTAATATAAATCTTTCCTCTATTTCGGGTGCAATATAATATTTAATGATGACATACTAAAAAAATTAAATAAAAATAAATTTAATACTATAAAATATAAATTTAACTTATATTTTTTTGTTATAAATGGTACAAAGTGTTTCATTTTTCATAGCCGAAAAGCTTTGTACCACCAAAAAGGAAAAGTCGGAAATCCCACTAAATTACCTAAAAAATCGTCAGTATTTTGAAGCATTCAGTCAAATATGATTGAAATCTGCTAAATGTTTCAAAACAAATTGGTGCAAAAATTTATGTTGTGTTCAAAATTTGTTGTATTTGTTTTGATTCTGAAGATATTGTTACAGACTATGAAACTCGAAGTGATCATAGCTGTTGACTGTATCACCAAGCCGATGTTTTTGTTTTCATCTCTCTAATCTTTACAGTTCTCCAATAGCAATAAATTCGACTCTCGGGAGTTATTTAGTCTTTAAATTAAAAATTTAATTATTTGACTTAATTGTATGGGGTCGTAATAGGGTAATGACAAAAATTCAATTTCTTGAAATAGTTTCTTAAAATATGCTGACCCAATTTTGTGCACCCTATATATGTCCAAAAAGTTAATATAACCAAATTAAGAACTCCAAGTATGCGAAGGTCTTCATCATATGATTATAAAGAGTTAAAAAATTCTTGCTGACATTATGAAAGTCTTCTTATGAATAAATAAAATTGAGTAAATATTGGGGAAATGTTGCCAATTTTTTTGGAGAGTTAAGATTGATGAGTTTAGTTGAAGTTTCGTATTTCATGCAACAAATTAAATATTTATAGAAGTTAAAAAAACAAATGTTAATTACCCGAGTAACGATAATTTAACTGTCATATCGGTCAAAGGTTTTTATTGAATTTATTCAGGGTATTAGGTTTTAAAAAAAATGCGTCTTCATCAAAAAAAGGTAATGGTAAATTGTTTTTAGAAAAATTATACCAGAATTGTTAACATCTGCACCCACCTATATTAATATTTTATGGCTTGCTTTTGGAAGATTTTATAAGTTTTATAGGCCCCCTGGCAGTGCTAAATACAAAAACTCGTATTTCTGTACAAAATCTATTCATCTGTTCTTAATTTTAAATTTAACTAAAATTTGCATTAAACGAAAAGAATCGATATTAATATACTAGATTTTTTTTGATAAGTTATAGCACATTATAAAGTTAGACGTTTCCTCAAAGTATGAGGCCAATAAAAAATTTGACTATCTATTCAACCAACATTGCTGATCAACAAAAAATATTACAGCTTCTAAAAAAAGTAGTTTCATAGCAAAATCAACCAAATCCATAAACCAATAAATCTTTGTAGACTAGCTCGTTATTGAAAACTTTTACTGTATTTTTATTTATTTTTTTCGGGCTCTTAGTACGCCCACGGATAATCCAAAGTTAAAGAGCTCGTGGTATGCCTTCTTGCATGTCTACTTAATTCTTTACATGCCGCTGACAAAATGCTCAGCAATGAAGACAACAACATGGCAATAAATGCAGGACGGGTTGTTCCATAGAGATTGCCTGCCTGCTGCTTGGAAATTGTGCCAGTAGTGTAAATCAACTCCCACCCGCACTGAAGCAGCGCCAACCAAGTTGCAACATGCAGCACCGTTTAGTTGTGGAGTCAGTTGTTGCCACATTTAACAGGAGCAGCAGGATCAAGTCTTGTTAGTACGCTGCTTGTTTGCCTGACTGCTAAAAGCTCAGCGTACAACGATGTCAGCGCTGATAGGCAACAGTTGGAGGCACTGGCAGACACTGGGAGACACTGAGAGACACTTGGAGGCAGGGTCATTGTGCAGCGTTTGCCAATGAGGCTCAAAGTTCACGACACTTTTCTGTCGTCAAGTAAATTGTTCTTGTATGATGTTCTCTACCCAAGTCCCAAGTTGATGCACAACAAGATTGCGCCTCTGATTAAGAAATTTGCCTATGTTTGGTATTTGCAGTTAAGACTTTAGAATGGGAATTCTTTGCTGGCTTATTCTCTTTTCATTTTGATTTGTTATACAATAATAGAAGCAGTCAAAACAGTTACTTCTTGTACATCACATCATTAATCTTTCTCTATTTCGCTCTGTGTTCGAAGTAAAAGTTCCACGTCTCTACAATGTGTATAATTACAAGGCGCAACGTACTAATCTTCTAAAGATCATTCTCTCTCTGCTACACGAGTTACAGTTAGCGCTAATTTTATGCTACGCAAAAGTTGCGTATACGCCCCATATGCGATTCCCATCGACTTGACATACATTTGAATTAAAACTATAATTCGAATCATTCAATCATTCAAATCATTCATAGATGCGGATCGTATTCATCATTTGTCAAAATTTTTGCACAATTAGCTCGTTAGCGTCTAAAGGAAAGCAAAAGTTAGTTATACGATCTTTCACCCCATCATTGTGGGTCAACTCCATATGCGAGTGTTTCTTCCGAGCGTATTTATGAACATTGTACGATGTTTAAATAAAACTAATTTATGGCTATTTGCATGCATTTTGACGGCAATACTGTGAAGAGCGTCAAGTTTGTGCGTGTCTTGCATGCCAAGCAGCTGCGGCACTGGCGGCACTTGGTGAAGAACCTGTTGAAAGCCGCAGATGTAGCCGAAAGTTGAAGTAACGACAAGCAAACACATAAACAAATGACATTATGCAGAGTTTAAGTAAATGTTTTGTTGTATTTTGAGCTATCAATTATGTACCTGAGCATTGCAAAATCTTTCGGCGACTGACAGACAATTTGGGGCTTTTAGCGGTTTCACTCTCTCGTGAAGAGCTCGAAATTGGCTTGCAGAACAAACTCGTTACCGAGTTAACAAAGTGTGCAGGATTCCTTTTAGCGCTAAATGAACTTTCATTTCCTGGGACAAACATTCTTAACCGAATTCCCAATATGCATTCGTTTGTGATTCCGAAAAGAGCTGTCACATGCGCTGGATTAACGAGTGATGTATGACCAATGCTCTTCGTTTGCTCTACTTGCTGGACATTTGGTCAAGTTCGTGACGCAAATCTGCACAATGGAAATAAAAGTCAAGGAACTAAATCTGAACGTCGTCAACAATCTTTGTGAAAAATGTGTGTCAGCTTTAAAATTTTGATTTAGTCGCCGCTGCTATGCCATTGACATAGCACATCGATCCTCTCTTGATGTCATTTGGCATGCTGTATGGCAATACAAGCACCCCCTTCCACCTTTCGTTTTCAATTATTTCAATTGATTAGAATCACTTTCGAGTATAAATTTTGTTGCAAGAGTTTCACTGTAACCATGACGCACTTTCGATGGCACGTGAGACAAGCCAAGTGCAGAGTAAGAGCAGCTTAGGCAGCCCATGCAACCCAAGCACGCGAACTTGCGTCCTCCATGGCCCACGGCAAAATGACTGTGACCAAGATCAGCAGTCACATGATCGCTGGCTGGCATTGGGATGCGAAACGTTTTAATGCCCAGCAATAAAATATGAAATATAAGAATGAGCTTCCTTGTGAGTCCGTAGGTAGTTGTGGCAATGTGGAGTGGGGTGTGGGAGGAGGGCCAGCACAGCCGGTCGAGTGCAACAAAGTGCTTGCTCTGGCGAAGACAACGTAAATAAATAAAATGAAAATTGCAATAAATTTCACTCTTGTGTGAAGAAGAGCGCCATCGTCATCTAATCACAGAAATTGCACACTTTCGGTTTGTGGCGTAGACCAAGACCAAGATCAAGACCGAGGCAAGGGCAAATGCTACCAAAATGCAACGTGAGCCACATGCAACATGAAAGCGAACTCTGAATGTAGGGAGAGACTACAACTGCGACCAAGACTGGGACAGCAGCAGTGGAAGTTTAAATGGCCAATGGGGCAGCTAGTCCCAGCAGCAGCAGCAGCAGCAGTGGCGGTGGCAATGGCCTGGGAATTAGGCTAATTGATGTTTAGTTGCACTTTTACCCAAAAACGTGGACAAAACTAAACAGCCAAAGCCAGCAAGAGTGGCGACATCGACTTCCAGTGCGACTGATGCAGCGATCCATATCAGGCCTAAAACGAATACAAGATGCCAAATCGAAAACCACAGCATCAAAGCACATTACATGAGTATGGATACAGCTTCTATAGAGTCTAGTTGCCGCCTAGACTGGGCCAACTGGAATCGATATTTGCGCTGATTACCCAAAAAGCAAATGAAGCGGTCTGTTGCCAATCTTATGCACACATGGCTTGATGATGACCTCTTGTTGTCAGTCAGCAACACGCTGGCATCTTAATTACAGCGACAAGCCAAGCTCCAGGAGTAACTCCATGGTTCCAAGTTGAGCAGGGGCCGTGTTTTAATTGAATACAATTAATTATTGACACATTTCATTAGAAATTCCGACAAGAGTTGTACAAAGTTCACATTGAATAAAACCAGAGTGGGATTAAGATAAGCGGAAACGTGCATCAGCTTGAAAGTGGTTTGCAATAAACTTGTGGCTCGAGGAAAAATCCATATGGAAATGCACTTTCCATACCCTGTTTGCATACTAAGTGCTGCTAATTTAATGAAAATTGCAGATTTAACCCAATTTGTTTAAGACTATGTTTATCAACTGACCAAAATTTAAAATTTGCTGAATATAACCTCGAATACAAATACTCTATGGAACTACTACTACTTAATAGAGTAAGCCATGGCAGCTACTTTGGAGTTGCATGACCCAACGGTACTCGAAGAAGTGTTTGCCGCTTCTCTATTGGAACGCGCGTGCGACATTCTGACAGGTGCTGCGGACATTTTTCAATGCATTCAAGTGGAGGTACATTGACAAAGTCGTACAAACATTTCAAACATCTGTGCGACTGTCGTCGAATGCCTCCACATGGTGGAAGATCGAACCAACAGTCAACAGTCAAGTCAACTTTTAACAGCAGCAGGTTTACTTTTCTCACTCGACCGTAGCCATCCCGTCCATGAAAACAACAACTACAACAACCACAACCCAAGAGCCTGACAATCTTTTGGAATGTCACTTGCGGGTGTCGTTTGGGCAAGTGTGGTTCGGTTAGGTCCACCCACCGCAGCGTCCCCACTCTCCGCTTTCAACGCTGACGCTTTTCATTTGAATATCAACATTTGTCATCGTGTGTCGTGCTGCTGGATTCCACGAACCAAGTTGCCGAGCAACCCGAAATATGCCCAAAAATAAACAAAATCCAATTAAAGTCAACTGCGACATGGTCTAGGAGCAGCTAGTGCCGTTGCTCCATGTACCATGTATTGTGTCTTGGCGGGGTTTTAATTGAGGATCCCATGTAAAAATGCAAATATGGGTTAGACTGTTTCTACTTAAAAGGAATTACGCTATGAATCTTTAACATGGGACAACAATTGCAATTACTTTGTAGTAAAGCAATTTCCAACACTTTCACTGTGAGGACTAGAGTAGATGATGGCTGAAACAAAACTACAGACATCGCGATGTGAAGTATCTCGTAAAATGTAATTCGATCGAATGCCAAGATCTCGCCCAACTGGCGACCCCCAGTGGACACCACGTGGACTTACAAGTTATTTGGAACGCGTTTGTTTGGTGACTTGTAATTGAAACGCATTACCAACAAATGGCAATGTTTGGGCTTTGTTTCGGATCTAATGGGCGTTGGCGCTCTATCTACAGCAACTATGGCTACAACACTGTTGGAAATGTCTCTGGGTGACGGGAATGTAGGCGAAGATAACAAGCAGCGCATAGAAATTGGAGTTAATGTTGTATGGCATGGCACTGGTAACCGCAGCCAAAGATTGGTGGCTGGGCAACTACGCATACTTGTGGGATACCGATCGAACAGCTTGGCACCAAAACTAGGTGAGGCAGTAGTCAACAGCTAACGAACCAGTTGATTGGTTGAGGGGCGCAGAGACTTTGGTGGATTATATCAAGGGGTTCAATCCGACATGTGCGACGCATTGGCATCCAACATCCAAAGCAGTGGGAGGCACAACCAAACAATATGGTATGGGTGCAATACAAAAAAACATTCCCAGCAATTTGGCCAATGCAAATTTATGAGAACTTTTGGCGCTAAATGCTTGCTCCCACTTCGTTAGCTTCTCCCGTTGAAAATTCTTGCCAGGTGGTCCTCCTAATGCACAATCAACGCAAATACTCTTAACATGAACCACGACCCGTTCCATTCCTCATGTCTGCATTTAAATGCAATCTGACAGCTACAGTTAAAGATGTGTCGAGGAGACCCTATCAGCTATTTGTCATATTCGAAGCCGATAGGGACTTAAACTTCTTAGTCTTCTCAACGTAAAATAGCTGCCTTGCAAATTTGCACTATGGGAATTTGTGTCATTAAAGTAAAAGGCATCTAAGCCATCCATCCAAGGATCACTTTGTACCAGCACTGGTCACGTGCACGCTAAACCCAACGAGTTGACCTTGTGCAGAATTTGAAGACAACGCAGCATAACAAAAAAAAAACTCAGCCGGTCTGACACATCGAACGACCCAGGGGACAAACCAGCCCAGCAATCCGTTACAGCATGGATTTTGTGAAACACAAAACCAGCAGGTTGCCAGCCATAGCCATAGATGATGACAAGTCCACGAGCAATTAGCTGACAGAGATCAGATTTATCTAACTTGGAAAGTAGGGTGACAGAGGAGCAGCTAGTGGCAGGAGCAATGCGTCGTCGTGATATGTGAGATGCTGAAGATGATGGGCACGACGGTGCCTTATTGGTAGAAGCAGTCACTGACATTGAATTCCATGCAGTCCAAAGTTAAAACGTGATGAGCAGTACACGTTGAGCACCACCAAGTTAATATAGTTGTAATACTCCACTCCCAGCCCCCCACCTGCAGAACAAAGGCCAAATGTTTCTTGGCTTAGTTAAACACCGTTAAAACGTCAAGATTGTGAAACAGTTTAGAGAACTGAATTCCGCAAAAAACCGAAAGACGAATAATAATCACATTTTAATTTGGAATTATTATTCCACACAATTTGTAGGCCTACTCTTCGCGTAGGCCTTCACTTCGCGGATTAGACTCATTGTGTGAATATAAAACAACTACAAAGCTCATCGCAGAAGAAACAGAATTTAACAAACAAATTTCCCCGGCGAAGATTCTGCTGCAGTTATAGAGATGACCCAAATTTGTTATAATTGTTTCTGCTATTGCCAAACATTCAATGCAGTTGGACTGCACTGACTCACTTCACCTTGGTGGGAATTAGATCTTGGTGGAATGATGAAATTTCGCCCCAAAAGCGAGAAAGTTCAAAGTCTCGGTCTCGTTTGGTGTTAATATTGTTGTTGGTGTTGGTGTTGGCGTTGGCCAGCAAATTATCCTGACACCCGGCTCCGGTTTAGACGGTTTCCACGCACAAGTGCCACTTGACCATAAGCCATTCTGTTTGCGTGTTTTTCATATTTCACTGCTCGTTTTGAGATTCGTGTTGAGTGCGACTGTGCGGCTGTTAGTCAAGCACACCAGGGGCTTCCACTTGAGGTGAGAGCTGAGCTGAAGCGTGGTGCATTATGTGTGGAGCAACTTTGATATTATAGCCGCAATTAGTCGACATGGTCTCGAGTGCTATCACTGGCAAATGCGGCCTCTAATCTCTGCGATGGCCACGAAGCACAATCAGCACGAAGGCCTCTGTTGTAGTGAGAGTTTGACTTGATTTGATTTTTGTGGCATTTTTCGCACTCTCGAATGTCTCAAGTGTCGGATGATTGGACAAAACTGGCGGAAAATTGATGCACAAAAGCAGAGAAAACATTGCGGCCCAGGAAACTTTCGATCGTGGGCAGTTGAGCTCCTGTCCTCGGTTAACCTTAGGGTCAATAGCATTCCATTTTCACAGTTAACCAATGCCGTTGAACTCCCCCAATTATTTATCTTCATCTTCATCTTGTCCCCATGTTTTGATCGAATGACTTAATAACCAAAATTGGCGAGCTGTCAAAATTGGAGCTCTTAATCTGTGTAAACTAGTTAGCAGCAAACAGTTAAGAACCAATTGAAAGCTGCCATAATAATTTCCTGTCATTCAGTGACAGAATCAGAAGACGACGCGATGTCTTCATTCCAAGTGTCAATCACAGAACCCTCCAAACGGAACGGAGCGAAACGAAACGGAGCGTAGTTAAGCGACCTATGAGTGCGAGCGAGTCAAAGTACGCCATTAATTAGTGGTCAGAGCCAAGAGGCAGAGACTGCTCCACTGTCTGTCTTTCTTCCGTTGGCTGCTCAGGCGTAGAGAACTAGCCAGTAGTCAAGATGGAGCGATGGACACTCGCCTACGCTTACGGTACCTTGTTGTATCTCCATCAAGACCAGTGCAAATTAATCTTATGCAGCATTCTTATATAATGAGTATTAGCAGACAAGGTTGAGACTGATGATAGGTAGCCCAGCTTGCCTTAGGCCTAACACACATATCCAGTCATTTTCTTAATGCTTCACCATTTATCTTTCCCAGTTATGTGATCCATTTTACTTTACATAAGATGGATGTAGTACATTAATATTAGTTGTCAATGACACCATCATCTGGGGTGACCATTGGTACTAATAACAATTTTAATTAATTTGAATTAAAATGTTACAATACTACTCCCTGACAGTGTCGGAGGCAGAAACTCTGTAGTACTGATATGCCCAAGAAGGCGTTGGCGGTTTACCGTTTTGTGGACTCAACGGAGTTGTTATTGTTGATGTTGCTGTTGTTGTATTTCGTTGGCAACTGTTGATAACTCGGTTGCTGGGTTTGTGGTTTCATCGGGCTCTGCAGACCAAAGGCCAAGCGAATTTTGATATTGAAATTGCTACTTTTGCACAGCGAAAACCAAATGCAAGAAAACTTCCGCCTAAGGCAACATACTGATAAGATCACGTGGATTTGGGTGGTGGGAGAGCAGGCATTGTGGGGCAACGCGAGAATTCCTAGCACTCGGAACAAAGACACTATTGCATTTGGTAAACGGTGAGGCGGGTGAACTGGAACTTAAATGCAATGTTAAAGAATGAAAAATAATCTGGAACTCGCATTTGTGTTTGTGTTTGGCTTTGGATTCGAGTTGGGCTGTGGGTTTGCGTTTGGCCAAATGTAACTACAATTTAAATGCTAATCTGGCATCTGTTGGCGGTTGCAAGACAAAGCATGCGGCGCATGCGCAAACAACACCGCCCCTTGATTTGCGCCCAACTCTTTAGGATCGCCTAGAGTCGGCCACAAAGAGTCGAACACCAAGAAACAGCTTCAAGTGAGGGTGGAGTGTGCAACCGAAAATAACAGTCCATTCCGCCCTGAGATTTGCATTAGTCCGCATCAACGGTTGCTCATTAAGTCTACAGTCCCGAAATAAAACTAGCTCAGCTGTCGACCCAGACAAGCTCCCACCTCCAAGTCACCTACTCTATGGGCTGTGTTGCTTACAAATCGGGAGTGCAACTCCTGTCAGACTTCTTGTCTAATTAATGTTTACGCCTATAAAGTGTTGACTCTAATTAGAGGCGGATGCGTTACTGCTATATGCTCTGGTTTGGCAAATACCATGCAAAAGTTGGAACTGCTGCAAGAAGGTCTCAAATAATGTTCTGTTAAGCGGCTTGGCAGATTATTCATACAACGAAGTAATATTGGAGACAGCGCCAAATACATAGTCGATATATTTGCTGCAGCTTGGTGACATTTAAAATTTATTGGACCACGTACTTGGTTAGCGTAAGTTTAATTGAATTTCAACAAAAAGCGCGTCATTTCGAATTTTTTAACCTCGTTACTCTTACAGCGCCGGCTTTAGGTAGAGGTATCCCCTCCTCGAAGCCCTTAAAGCCCATTAGACGACCAACTAGATGGTACGTCTTCTGGCTCGCGTGCTGCCAAACCGCCAATTACCGAACATCAAAAAGCAGTTTCCCCCAGCTGCTCTTGCCGATTGTCCGCTTGCCTAATAATTTGCTCTCTGACTCTGTGTGGCTTTGTTTGTACTTTGGTTTGGGTAGCACCCATCGCATTCATGGCAACCGCATTCGCACCCGCACTTCAGACCCTGCCATGGCCCATTAGGCCTTTAGCATTGTTGGACACCCAAAAAGGTGTTCGAAATGCTAAGAATCCGTTGCCATTGCTATAACAGTCACTGCCGAGGAGGCCAGCGCAAAAAGCACGCAATGTGAATTGGATGGCCGGCAGAGAAAATGCAAATGCTCTCAAAGATCGTTCGTGGCTCACGCTTCGATACAGTTTTTGTTTCTCAAAAAAACATTTTTTTTTTTGGATCGCCCCGCCCACCGACTAGCTCTCAATGGTTTTTATTGCTCTGCGTTTTCGTTTTATAACAAAATCAAATTAATTAAATTGAGGTTAATAAATAAAAAGAGCTGCTATCCCGAGCCAATTTGATATTTTAATCACGCGGCGGCAGCGGCGGCTGCTGCTTAGAACTATAGTGACCTATTTTTGAGGTGTTGGATATTCTTCCCGAAATTGTGGCCAACGCAACAACGAAGCGTGACAACAAAATGTAGCGACATGCAGCATGTTGCACGCCCAATTAGAACTGGCGGAGTGGTAACATGAGAATTCTTTTTTTCTATTATATCTTGTGCTGTTGTGTAACTTGACTCAGAACGGAAGTCCAACCAATTGGGTAATTAATCAAAGATCTAATGATCAAATCAATCATGAGTTTAGTATTTTGTTTTAATACTTTTTATACGAGTAATTTTGATGATTGTGATTTAGGGCTTTCAACTATTTGAAGTTAATGTTCATGACAGTCGATTGACTTCCTTGGCTTCACAACTGATGTGCTGTCCTTCTACGCTCCAACCCAGCTCCTTTTGAAGTAGCCGAAGCGCATTTGTTCGCTTACCAAACGGAACACGTCTGAAGACTCTGTCTGATCTCTGGTGTTCATCTCTTATAATCTGCCTGCAGCGGATCAGAAGCTGCAATCTAACAACGCTCTGTTTGCTAATGTGGCAAGTACGACTTGAGTTGAGTATCACGCGGTGCACACAATTCGCGTGGGCTGCTTGGCAACAATGTTTTTGCAACAAGTTGATGATTATTTTACAGGGGCTAGCTGATTAGAGCCAACGGTGGGTTGCACAGCATAATCCTCAATCAAATTTTCTCCTTTTTTATGAAAATCTATAGCAATTCGCTCAGATGACTGTGCGAAACTTACGAAAACTGACGTGCATCGGAAAAGCATTTCCAAAGTTAATTTTCCAGGTGCAAATTATTGCCACTGAATAAAGAATGATTGAAATATTCTAGGCATCCTGTTCGATCGCAGAGCAACTGCAGGGGCCTCGTTTTATTGCCGCCTTGATTTATGCAACATTTTGTGCAATAAAAATGCCAACGACTATAAGAATTATTACATCATCACGTAATAGGCCTCAGTGCCACGCCTACCGTCCACTTCCAAATTGCCCTCGGATGGGGTTTGTGTGTGTCGCTGACTGTGACTCAGTACCTCTGGTCGGTCATGTGCTGCGTACACATACCATACCAGCTAAACTTTTGTGCTGTCATAAATCAGTCGTCCGGCTCATGTTGCCAAGTCGAGGCAAGTGTTCCTGGGCATTAAATACTCTTCTCTTAAATTGCAGGGCACGAACAACAGCAACAACGACAACAACAATAAAAGAAGCAAGTTGTGCTATGTTGCTAAGTGTTGTGTCATCTTCGGTGATCTATCATAGTCCACAAGATCTGCAGCCACAGCGTCTCTTAGGGAAAAATATTCTTGGCACGTGTCCGTCATCTTGAGTGGGTGTGGTAGTGTGAGCAACGGAGGGGGAGGCGATAATGTACGAGAAATAACTCGAAATGCTGTAATAACCTGACACTGGTTGCCGCTTTGCGACGGTCGGTACCTTCTGGCCTTCCCACCAAATGACCCATTGTCCACCCACAATGGTAATGGTGTTCATGACCGCCAAACACGGAAGTCCAAGTGCGCACTCCCAAAAAGCTTATTTAATATAATTTCTTCTATTATTTTTGTTTTTATCCATTTTATTCAAGTTGCATAGTTGCAACTTTAGCTGGCTGCCACAAGGTGACAGTTACAATGCAGAAACAATATCCAACAAGTCATTGTGGCTAGCCAGCACCAGGTCTCTCCAGCACCATAGTCTTTAGAGTTTTACAGTCGATCGCACTGATCGCCGCAGCATTGAGTTGGGAAAATGGGTAATAGTCTTGGTACAACTTGTGTGGGGACATTGCCACCGTCATCATCACTGGCCGGCAGTCTGTGACACTCGCCATAATCGCCGTAATGATCATCATAATCGTGATCGTTTGTGGGCTGTTTGGCTGAACGAGCCAGCTTTGGCTCGGCCAAGGTTGTCTTGTCCACTGAGACCCATTTTCGGCGGCAGCAAAACACTTCCTGGGGTACACGCTTGAAAACAGTACAGCCTGGACTGTTGCATGGTAGCAGTATTCTCTTACCTGCAATTGTGCAATGTTATCTGGCAATGATGTTACTTGACTTGGCGGAAATAATACCGAACATTTGCGCAAATATTTTTATTTAAACATAAATCAATTAGTTTCAAGCCGGGCTTGTGACTGGAAATGAGCGAAATATAGATGCAGCTGATACAAATGAAATTATTGGAAATTCCAAGTTGAATTATATATAACACAAATGAACGCCAAGTAATCTATATAACAATTTACCGGTTTACACACACGCCCCAGCTAGATGGCTCTAGCCAAACCCATGCAATGGCGAACTCAAGGTCGTCTTTCTTTAACTAAGCTCATATACAATGGTTTGCTTGCTACTAGGTACAAAGTGATTCCAAACAGGTGTGGCCACTATTGACAGTTGCCTTGATTAGTTTGTGTTGCATGCCGCACGCCTTGTGCCGGCAGACGGGTGGCAACAGGCTGCTACAGCCGGCAGCCAAAGGTACCAGACACTCCTCTTTAGTTTCAACGGCTACATTCGCAGATTCAGAGAACGACAACTACATTTGAAGCTGGCCATGCACTTGTTATACTTGTTGGTTGCCACTTGCACGCTGCTAGTTGCTAGCTCGATAACGCCCAAAGCAAATATTGGTCAATCATACGAAGCAGGGACCGCCCCGCTAGCATTTACACCAAGGTATCCAGATGCTGCACTTGTGCATAAATTGCGTCAACATCGTCACTAATCACTGCCTATAAGATTGTAACTTTTAAATGGAAACATAGATGGCATTAAGATTGCATCACCAACACTAATAAGAAGGTGCAATAAGGAAATGAGAAATTGCGAACATGAAAGGATAATTGCCAAAGTTACGGTAGTGAATTGTATGCCATCAACTGACACGAAGTCAAAAATGTATTGATTGCCATGTTTCCATTTGGCCAATAAACTTTCTAATTGTATTGAATTTGGCCATATACTTGGAGCAGCACTCAATATGGCACCACTAGCACTGTGGGCCAATAACTCATATGTTCCTGCTATGTATGCAACAACAAAAAAAAATATTGCTCGATGAGCAATGATTGAGTTGCAGCTGCATAGTAACTCCATGCCACAGTGGTAATTGATGGCGAGTTGTACTTGGGCTGCGAAAAACAGGAAAATTCATATTACGAAAAAACTGCATCGTTTAAGTGTCATTATTGGGACCAGAATTTCAAGAAGTCAGCTTGGCTGCCTTGTCTAATGCCAGCAATGGTGATGACTACTTTCACCGCGATCAGAAGCCGCAAAGTGGCCAAGAAGCATCAACGTTCTTGTGCTTAAGCAAGCGACAATCTTGGTGCTGGAATACAGACATCGTCGTTGCGATGCTATCTTTTTCAGCAGCAATATCCGTTGACCATAATCAGCCAACAACACCCCGCCGCCCACTGTATCTACACATAAAGGTTGGCATCGTGAAACTGTCAATCCACGAACTACTTGTTCGAGTGACTGTTTTTGTCTTGTTGTGATTTATTGTGGCAACTTTTGACAGATCATTTGACCCAGTGAAGTGGTCTGGACTGATTGCTGTCAAGGGCGTTATTTAAAAGTTGACAGTTTTATGCCAACACCTGGGCCCGGGGCCCAAGACTGACAGATAGCAAAGGTAATTGTACAAAAAAAAAAAAAACAGTTTTAAAACCAAAAAGAACTTTAAGTTATAACTCCATTTAGCGGTCTCACTTAAAACTTAGTACTTAATTAAACCAAAAACGATTAATGCGTCACTCAATGCAGGAATGCAGATTTATTGAGAGATTTATTGTGAAAAAAAATCAATCAACTTAGTTTAAAATGCTTTTAAGCCAATGAGCTAGCAATTAGTTGACTTAAATGCGGCATCTGCATTAACTTCAAAGAGCTGGCGTATTCAAAAAAAAAGAGAAATCTACGTCAATAAATGTTTTAAATGCGTCATAAACTCCTTTCGAAAGGCTCAAGAAGTGTACTCATAGTGAAAGTTAAAAATCGACTGTTATAGATCGAATTCACATTGTTCCCCTTTCGTATTACAATAAACTGCGAGGTGTCGGGACACTTCATATGCGTCAAATCAAAGTTGTTACAGCAACAAATAAACAAAAAACAACTTCTTGCATGCAGAGCCGATCAATTTGCACACAATTGCAGCCATAAACTTGATGAAACAAGTGAATTTAAGTCGTTTGATTGCCGGAAACATAAACAGCATCAGCAATAGAATCAGCAGCATCATCAACTCACTCGATTCCACAAAATCTAACCAATGTCGAGTCAAAGACGACAGCAAATGTGTGAAAAATCGAAAGGAAATCTGCATGTCATGGAATGTAGGCGAGTTCGAGAACTACGTAAAAATAACATCGATTGATTTCGTTGTCTCTTTGTTGTTTACTTATAAAACAGCAGCAGCAGCAGCAAAGAAACGACATTGTGATCACTTTCAGTTCGACCAGAGTTGACACAGTTTCCAATATGTAAAACACTAAAATCGGTTCAGTTCTCGTGAACTCTTACTAACTTGTGGGTTTTATAAAATGGCACATAATTTCCTCTAAACGTTGGACGCAGCCAAAACTGCTAAGTTCTCCAGAGAACTGTACAAACTGTTGTTTAGCAGCCCAAGAAATTCCCAAGAATTAAGAAATATAATTTTGGCAGTGATCGAATAGAACGATAACAATTATATTGTACTGTACAAGCTGCAAATTCTACACGCACAACAATTACTTAAACAAGCGCTGGAACTTACTTGACTACTTATCGGTCTCCCAACAACGATCGCTGATCGCAGACGAGTGCTAGAACGGGAGCAGTTGATTCATTCATTCACACGGCTGACAATCGCGCATAGGAAGTGCGCACAGCACTGACAACTCTTTCAAAGTTCAAAATAAAACCTATAATTTTCTTATCAGATTGATATATGCTGAGATATTCAGTTTTCAGCGATCATTGTTGGAAAATTGTATAATTCACTTGACGCAGGCAAGACGGCAATTATGAGCACAAAGCGACATGATAGAGGAGATGTTGGACACAGAGCGGCGCAGACAACGACAAAAGCTGACCACAACGAAGCCATTTGATGGCATCGATTTATCGCCGCGGTCAGCTATCGAACAATGTTGGCCAGTGCAGTGCAAGTGTAGCCGAAAACCATGAAAATGCAGGAAAAGTGCGACGAAGTGGAATGATTGACTGCAGCATAAAGTGTTTGTAATTGAATTACGTTGCCACTGACGAAATTCAACAAAATTTGACACATAAACGACTTAAGCTACAACTTTCTTCAGTTAACAGTAGACTGAGTTCATGTAATAGTGAAATAGTGAAGATTTTGTTGCATAAACTAGGCGAGAGCCCATTGAAGCCAAAAGACTCATTAGCCAGCATTTAATTAGGCGTAAGTTGAGGTAATGCATCAAATTTGGCCATCAGTTTGGTTGTTAAGTTCTTTAACTCTTTCGTTTTGGGGAGACGCGGAAGAGTGTGGCCAACTGAGTGGTTATGGAAGAGCATGGCGTAGAGTCAGTCTCTCTTTTTGTGGTTGTTGCACCTGCCCGCTGTTAGACTCTAATTAGAGCTTATGCAGAGTTTCATATGGCGGTGCAATTCTCAAGTCGCAACTCCAACTCTCGGCTGTGGTTCTGAACAAAAGCCAAGATGATGTGCGTGCGCTACAATGCAATCTCATTTGAAATCATTTGGCTCGACTGTTATAATTGCATTTTATTACTTCCGACAGTCAGTGGCTACGTGCAGCAAACCACAAAGCTACAGAGCAGAGCAACAGCGGCACACACAGCGGCTACCAACATGCCACCAAAATGAGCGCAGCTGTTTGCCGTTAGGGCTTAGCGGGTGAGCAACAAAAGTTGCAAGTTTTTGGCTGAAGAAAGTTGCAAGAGCGCAAGGTAGAATTAAGAGAAACTGACGTAAGAGTTATTCTTTTTTGTGGGGAAACAGCGTTTTCCGGGAGGCAACGGGTATAGAGACGTACTATAGGAATGTAAAATAAACCAAACCATTTGCATTAATAAATGTAACTATGTCACGCCCATGTCAGCGGCACATGTGTCAGCCACTTCCGTTTGTAGTTTTTGAATGCAATATTTAGACACTGGCTCTGGCTATAAGCTGGAAATGCTACGAAAAATTGCCAAAGACTGCAGCAATGGCAGCAAAGGCAATGACATCAATCCGCTTTGGTTACAAACAAATAAAACAGCGGGAGATCCAGCATGTAGCTAAGACTGGTACTGGTACAGGCACTGGGATTGGGTTCTGTGGCGAGCGCTTGTGCTGACCATGGCCATGGCTATGGCCATTCACTCCCGCCTCGTTTGGAGTCATGTTTTATACGCTGAAGAGCTCACATATCCATGCCATCAAAAATCATAATCATGTCAGCAAATTAGACTGACATGGAGCGTACGTGCGCCAACTAGCAGATGAGTAGGATGTTCAGTTGAAGGCTGCAGGTTGGTGCGGATAGATCAGCCGTGTCCATCAGCTGCCAGTTGTAGACAAAAATGGTCAATGTTTGGGCAGAAGCAGCATCAACAGCAGCAGCAACAGCCTAGAGAAAGCTATGTTCGGTTCTGTGCAGAGCTTTGGGTGAATGTCAGCGGCTTGGCACAAATGCAACGTCATCGTCCAGTTGGTCAAATACCGCATGCCGCCGCTTGAACCGTTGCGTCGTCTCTCTAGACAAAACTGTGATATGCCCAAGCAAATTTCTCACTCCCGGAAAAACCTTGTCATCCAGACTATGGACAGACCAAGCAAGCCAAGCCACATTTCCCAAATGTTTGTAGAATTCTACAGCAATTAACTTTGGACTCTGCCGCATGTATACACACAAAAAAAGCGTAGTAGTAGTAACGGCAGCCAAGTAGGAAAATCTTTGAAAAACTTTGCGAAAATTCAATACTTTGTCACAGTGATTTGGGTCAGCTATGCGCATTGCTTTGGGTCAGTCAACGGTTATGAAACAATTGAAGTCAATTTGTTGTAGATTATCAACGAAAGTCTACAATGTCCCCAGTCAGTGTCTCCACTGTCTATAACCAACAACAATTTGTCTAACTGATTTAGCTGTAAGTTATTTATGCCACCCAGCTTGCCAAAGCAGCGCTTTTCTTTAAAGTTTTGCAATCTCTTTGTTGACATGGCGGAAAAACTTTCGCTGTGTGTCAGTCGTAAAGATGCCTTCAAATTGAAAATCACTTAATAAAAATGTAACAAATGCTGCTGTTTGCGGCCCTTTCCCAAAACGCCAAAACGCATGACACACAAAGCTAATTTATTTTAAGTTTTCCATGTTGTTTTTCTTCCAAAATATTACTTGTCTTGCTTGAACTGTGGTGGTTTGCTGTGCCAGCAACGAGGGTAGGTCCAAGAGTGGTCAAAGATGTGTTTCATTATCTCGAGTAAACGATTAAATTTACTTACTTTACTTTAGTTGAGCATCACAACGCGTTACCGGGTTACAACCGACCTCACTAGCTCTCGCAGACGCCCCTCGGGACTAAATCCTTTGCATTAAAAAAAAACAACTTGAAATCGAGATTTTAGGTAATAAATTAGCTGAAAGTGATACCTAGACAACGGGTTATCAGAGAGGGAACCCTGTGCGTATAGGTCACTTCTGTTTTAAAACCGATTTTGTTGATTCGTTGAAGAGAGGGTATTCCTAGAATAATCGCAAGTCTGTTATGGGCACAAATGACATCTAACATGATTTCTAGGAATTTTTACGTGATAAAATTACGACAGAGATGTTTTCGTTTTGGATACACTAAATGGTCCATGAAAAATGAAGCCAACAGTAACCTTTTTTCAGACCCCTAAAGAACAAAGAATCTTGCGTGTGCTGAAAACTATTTTAAAATTTATTTAGTTCAATTTTGTATATAACTCGCCCATAAATAAGTAGTAGGGTTTATAGAACTCTATACAAATGGCCAATAAACGGAAAACACTTTGAGAGGAGAAAGTCAAATTTTCAGCTTTATTATTTATTTATTTTAGAATCTTCTTATAAATGATCATATGAAATTTTCATATCAAGTTTTCCAGGTCGTTCCTATGAAGAAGTAGTTGGGGTTATAGAGCTCTATATAAATGTCTCATCAACGGAAAACACTACAGGTTAAACTTTTTGGCTTTATAAATTCATCATATGAAGTTTCCAGGTCGAGCCTATTCAGAAGATTGAAAAACGCTACAGCAGTGAGACGTCAACTTTTTGGCTTTGCACTTTTTAAAAGTCTTCTGAAAATTGATTATATGAATTTCAAGTTTTCAAGGTCGAGTATCTATTTTGTCATCATGTATGTATACCAAAGTTTTCAATGTCATTTTTTTGCGAGTTGTTCTGAAGGACTCATACTTTCACTCACTCTATAGCTCTAACGCAAACCGACTATCTTATAGTATCTATCTTTCTGAATCGTTTTCTCTTGTTTTCATTTTCAAAGTCTTTCATTACACAATATTTTGAATCTTGTACATATCGAAGCAATAAAATAATCTTGCAGATATCGAAGCAATCAGCGAACCACAATTTATGCATAGACCATATTTCAGCTATTTCTCATGAATTGTTGTATGAGAACTGAGCAAAAAATCAAGGTAAGACGAGATTTGAAACAATAAATGTTTGTCTCAATTGCTCAAATTGCAAAATCTCATTTTCTCATCCTGTCTCACACTTACGTACTTTTGCATGAAGACGGAAAAATGTTGCGGTATTTGAACTCTATCGCGAACATTTACCTGTATGTCGCTCTCGCACTCATTTATGCTCTTGCTGACTGCACTGCTAACATACGAAAAAATTTTTGCTTGTATAAGGTTTGCACAACACTGCTCCATTCAACATAATTTCTTCCATGAAACTATTTTGGGTCTAAAAGATTTTCTTTATCTTCTTAGACGACTCAGCAAAATAGGGTTATCCGTCCTACCCGTACACTTATCGAGCCGCCCTCGTATGCGTCTACTTTTCAGCGATAACTTAGTTAAATCTTCGGAAAACTATTTGCATACTTTCCACATTTTTCACTTTCCACTATCTGCAGCCGCCAACAGTTAACTGACAAATTACTTGACTACGTGTTTTTTTTTCTTATATATTTTTGTTTGTTAGTTGAAAAACTGTTGAAAATGGTTCTTAGATCGCCTAACAATAAACTGTTTGTAGCGTCATTAGCATGACTTAACTGTCTTTAAATAAGGCCCAATGTGGGCCCACAATAAAAAAAAAAAAAACGAAAATTCTTGGGAACAACCTATGTAAGGCACAAAATATTTGTAACCCAACTCATTTCGTATGCCGCTCAAATCGAACGAACGAACCGCTTTGTGCAGTCTCATCTGAAACTAAAATATGTAAATTTCTTATCCCTATAGAGCGCGTTCACACAGTTAGATTGCATTCTTAAGTAGCACTTTAGATAAAAGATCATATTGTTATATTAAGCCCACAAATTACACAGTTTAAGGTAAGGCAGGCAGGCCTATAAATAGTTTTCTGGTAGCCAAGTTTGTCGCTTAAGTCTTTTGTATTGCATGGCCAAAGCAATTTCTTTGGGTCAACACATATAAGTGACCTCCAAGCCATTAAGGCCATTGATCTATGACAAACGTTTAAACTGACAAAATGGCTCGCCAGGATATAAATAAATAAACGCCATAGCTGGCAGCAGCAGCAGCAATCGATAGACATACAACAACAACTACAACAAAAAAATCGATAGACGTATGCAGCAACAACCACAAGTAGAAGAAAACGCGCCGCAGCAAAGTGATTTTCTTGCACTTATTTTCTCCGACTGTCTGGGGCTGATAAATTAACACACTGCACATGCCATTTGTTTATTTGCTTAAATAAATCGCCATCGAATTCGAATTCAAATGGCTCTTAAGGAGCAGTTTCCACTGAAGCAGCAGCTTCAACAGAAATCCCAATGCGCACACAGTCCAATGGACATTGATTTAAAATTTATGTGGTTTGTGCAGTTCGTATGCTCTTGCAGAGAGTATGCTTGGCGCTATGGTATGGCTAGAACTTTTGGAAAAATAAGTGTGTCAAAGGTAACACAGCGGGAGTAGTGCTGCGCAGAGTAGTGACGATGTAGCGAGTTTTATTTCCTTTTTTTTTAAGACATATTTATCTAAGGTCAAATTGTATCGTTCGTTTAGTTCGAATTAAAAGATAATACCAAAAAACCCTGACTAAATTCTAAAACTTAAATAAACTGCTAGCTTTAGGGGAATGCCCATACTTCGTGCTATACTATGGCAACCAAGTTATTTTCTTGTCCACGATTTTGTACGTGGATGCAGCCGCTAAAAATCAGTTTCTAAAGGCAATTTGATAAGGCTAATTCAATTCATTCAAGTTTAAGAAAAAACTTTTTTTTAAGATTTTATTTTATTTATTTTACATTGTTTTAGGAAAATTTTAAAATAAACATAAAAAAGGTGTACTAAATTGGACTTTATTTTAAAGGCTGCAGCAAGCAAGAGATTGTGACGTGTTTGAGCAAGCGAAGCTAGTAGTAACAATAAGAAACAATTGCATCGATAGTGCTTTGAAAAAATATGAGCATGCTAAGTTAAGTAAGTTTTAATTCTCAGCTTCCCAGCTTATGCCTTCTTTGAGTGAATAAATCATACAAGCTCGTTTGAATAGTATTCATTATGCCTCATCTATTTCAATTTCCGTGCAGCAGTTAAGCTTTATAATTATTAAGATATCCCAAAGCCTAGAGCAAGCATTTAACGATTAGCATATACAAGTCGGAACCGGAACAGGAACCACAATACTCATGTGTGAAAATATACACTTCAAGACAGCTAACTGGCTTTACCTATTGAGTACCGAATATGGGACTCACCAATGCGAGTGTGTGAAAAATTCGTTGTTTAAAAATTTGCCATTTGTTTTTGATTTTTGTTTTTTGGTCGATTCGATACTATTGGACGACCGAGTTAGTTTATTGGCCCACTAAGGCAACTGACCCACAACATTAAATTGTAATCTGAGCAGGCAAACACACATTTTTTTTTGGTAGAAATTTCTCTTGTTCGTAAGTCAACGGGTGTAATTAGAATTCGCGAACATTTGTAGTAGTGGCTGATGCCTGTCTATGGCATGGTTTGGCATGGCTAGCAATGGTATTTAACGCCTCTGGTTGTTGCGGTTTTATGGGCAGCATGCTCAGGCAGCCTACTAGTTACCACCACCAAGTAAACCAAGTCAGGCGTTAAAATGTTTTGCAAACTTTGCACATAATCATGTTTCAGTTTGCTGCCGTTGTTAGGGTTACTCAGATTCACATTAGCAAAGCATGAAAATCAATTTGCAGACAAACAATTACATAAGTGTTGATTACGAACGTACGCGGCAGCAGCAGCAGCAGCAGCAGTGTTGGTCAACGGCAACAGATGATTATGTTAGATCATATGCAAATGTTGCACAGCTGCTGCCGCAACACTTAAATATGCATTTGATTTCGATTAGCACTGAAATCAATCGTTGATCACTCGCAAAACTACACAACTTAGTTAAGAACACAAGACTATGTTTTAATGGCCTGCACTTGGCCAGCCGGCTCATCATATGCAACATGCCACATGTAGCATGCCGCATGTCTGTATAGAGAATTATAGTGATGATGAGTGCAAGAACCGCAAAGCCACTGCTAACGCGATGCCAGCACTACCAGCTTGAACTGCCTCTGTGTATATCGATTATGAAACTAATCAGTTTTCCCATTTCTTTTTAAATGGATTCTGCTGGATTTTCTTAATTCTACGGGATTTGGCAGCTGTGCGTGCAATTTAAAGTGGCGTTATTTTAATTTTTATCAATTATCTGAGTGCATACGCGAAAGATATTCTCTTCTGACTGCATTCAGTTGTTATGTGAAAAATGATTTGCAAATCTGGCGCTTCATTTCCTTCAGCGCTGGCCGGCATACACTGAGAGAAATAACCAAATAGCTTCAAATTAATTTTAAATTTTTTAATGAAAATCTGTACATATTTTTTATACCTGTTTGACACGCCTTAAAATACCTGTTTGCATTCAGAGATGAAGATATATGCGTCAACAGGATGTGAATTAATTCTAAGTTACGTTTAATGTGCAGATCTTGCTAATGTTTGCTAAGAAGCTAATAATATTTAAGAATATCAGCATGAAAGTTAATTATAACTAGTATTTAGCTTAATTAAGTGCTTGTATCTTGATAAATTGAGTACTTCTTTGGGCTTACTAAGCTAACAAAAGAGCATCCTATAATTATGCTAACAAATAGTACATGAAAAGTATTCTTTTTTGCAAATAGTAAAGTTTGCAGTAGAATGAATGGAATTTGAAATGGTAATGAAAATAACTGTCTTGTTTTGTATTAAAAAGCCTAGAGGTACAGCAGTGGTGCTGAGTTGCAACAGCTCATAAATTTATTTTTCAGAGATATGTAGCTATTTTAATTTGTCGAACATTAAAAGCTGTGTACCAATACAAATATTTTTAATAGAATTGGTAAAAGTGTGCTATTACGCTAGTTATTGCCGTCTTCGTACTTTCTAGATCGCCTAATTTTACGACTTACACGATAAACGTCTAAAACTCCCACATCATGGTGCACATTTTACTACTCAGACGTTCACCAATAGGGGGTCTGAGTGCAGCAGTTTTCAGTTGACTTACATAGTTTTTCATAAATTACGGTATCGCCTGTAGAGGACTCTTGCTCTACGAACGTTACCAGTTTAAAAAGAGCGTTAAGTATTTAACGAACTAAATGCATTTAACCACCCAGCAGCTTCCAGCTATAGTGTTGGTTTCTCATTAAAAAAAACCATAATGTTAGAGTACAAGAATTCTGAAGCATTGGAATAAACGTCACGATTTCGCGGGCAACAGTCCTGCATCCAACTGGAGCATAAGAAATCAAATATAAAGCAGATATTGCATTTATTTTTTAAGAATACCGCAGAAGGACATGGCGTGCTACATCAACAGCGATACTGTTTCTACCAACTTCTGCGGCAAGGTGCCGAACAGAGCATGACTTTATTGAGAGAGAACAGAGTGTGAAGGATGTTATGGCAAACTTTGACAGTCTTAGAAGGCATTTTTCCATATAAAACTCCAAAAGCCACTTGGCTGTCAGTACAAAACAATTAATGTATATGCGCCCCTAGTTCTCTTGGCATCTCTTTGGCATAATTCTCTGCTTGAGAAGAGCTGAGCCCATGGCACCAGTGGATATGGTGTTAGGTCATATTTGCACGCACTGTTTAGTTTTAAACTCATTCGTAGACTGACTATGTTTGCTAGGCTTGCCTTTTATATTTCGGAATAAGAGAAAACGCTTAATTATTTTTCAAAATATTCCCCATTTAGATCTATATACTTTTGCTAAGATTTAAGTCCATTTTTTGGCCGAGATTAGTAGCGCTGAGTACGTATAATCTCAAAAATGCCAAACCTTAAGACAGAGCTGTTAGTTGCCAGATTACAATACTAGGGTTGCAAATTCCGAAATATAAAAGGCAACCCTCGTATATATCGAATATTTATACAGAGGCTGCCACCAACATAAGTCTCCTGACACTCTTTGAAAACAATTTTTATTAGGGAAGCTTTAGCAGCAGCTAGGCTATCAGTAAAATGGAACATTAGTTTCCTAGTTCCCTTGCCATCTCTCTGAACCCTTTCTACTTTGGTCCCATGCGTTTACCACTCTACATCGTAAATTTTCGCAGAAACTGCCACCAGTCTAACTCTAAAGACGCTATAAATGAGATCTAAACTTTGCATCCCTGCTGTAGCATTACTCTTTCATCAGTTGTGGACCTCGGCAGCGTAGTGTTGGAGTACTCGCTTCGAAACCCGAAGATCGATGGTTGGTTTTTAATTGCCTAGCTCTGACATAGCTAGTAAGTAGCTGCTATATGCCTAAGTAAATCCCTTTTAAATAAAGACGCCGCCGTTCGGATTAGGCTATAAACTGTAGATCCCTGTACTCTTCGAGCAGCTGTCAGAAGAGATATCTTCACGCCTCCTTTCGGATTCGGCTATAAATTGTAGGTCTCTGTTCTCTTCGAACAGCTGTCAGAAGAGATTTCTGCATGCTCTGCTTTTGAAGCGTTGAACGTAGTCAAGGGTCAATTTTAGCTGAAACTACAATATCTTGAAAAAGCCACATTACGGAAGATTAGCCATAGTAACCACACCCGTTTGGCAATTGAACGCTACCAACGGTTCAGAATTGCTCTAAAAACTTCAAAGTGTTTCTTTGTGCTTCACCTAGGTGCTAGCTATACGGTAATGCATTCGCCACCTTCTCTAATTAGAAATTACAACTCATCCTGCTTGGATGAGCTAGACTTTCGCTCAGTGCATGTGCCTATGTATGGCCATAACATTTGACCACAAATGCAATAACAACAATGACACTGTGCAACATGTGCAACATGTTCAAAACACCGCAGCAATTCATAAAAATTATGAAAAAAAAAAACCCACCCAGATTGCTCCCCAAGGGCCTAGTCGAGAGTCAGTCGTTAAGCGAGTCTGTCTTTTGGTTGTTTGGCTGCTGATGGTTGACATTGCCGCGGACATTGTCAAACCGAGCACTTTATTTGCTGTGCGTTTGACATAAACATTTGCCCAGCGGACAACTGAATGGCCACGGCATCTCTGTGCGGCCATATAAGCCGCATGCAACATGCAGCAAACATAGTAGGCACAGCACAGTTCAGCGCTTGTCATTGTCATCTCTAGGATGCCAATTTTTTGAAATACGCATTGCAGAATTTATGCTATGCAGTAGCGTTGGCAGCAGCAGCAGCAGCCGTTTGGTGGCTGCCACACAAGCACAGTAGCTGCAAGAAGTGTGCGCATGCGTTGCAGGAATGTTGCATGGAAAAGTGTTGCAGGTTTACTTACTTTCGCTCTGGGTGTGTGTGTGGAGAACAATGCGCAATACGTATGTATACGGCGCAGCTATGACAGCGCTTTGAAGTTATCGGCAAATTTCGAGGCTTCAGCTGCTGCCCCACAAAAGGTACCAAAAACACTTAAAAAAAACTAAACTAGGTGAAATCAAAGATTTAATGAAGTTGTTTATGGACTTGGCTTGCGGTACGCTTCATTAGTTTGTCACTTTTACTGCGATAGACAGGCTGAGAGAGACCTCTTTACTTAGCCCCAATTTTCGTTGGCGGGCTGCCAAGTGTTTGGGTGCGCTGTTAAAGGCGTCTAAAAAGCGAACTTGATTGATTGGTATCAACGTTGATCAGACCAAAATCAAACAAAGCGGCAAAAGCAACAAATTCGTTGAGGTTGGCCTTGTTGGGCCGCCGTGCCATTGACAGGCAAATTGTAGCTGCTTAGACAAGAGTCGGTGGGGTTGGGGATGGGAAAAAAATAAACTACACGTAAAAGTATTTTTTGTAGTATATTTATTTTTCTTTTATAGCATCTGAAGTTTGTTACATTGCGTTTTTTTTTGCTGTTTTTTATTTTTATGCCCTTGCTTTTTTTTGTCTTTAAAACTAATAAATTACGACAGTCAAACCTGCTAAAAGTGCTGGCAACTAGCAAGCAGTGCAAGCAGTGCACTCAGCGCAGTTAGCAGGTTTGAATGTTTGCGCGTACGAGTCTTAAAAATGATAGTTTTATGCGAAATAGTCTTAAATAAGTAAGTCTTATAGAGCGCACCTTAAGAGTAAATGCATAAAGTAAGTGTAATTACTAAGAAGAGTTGTCTTTTATGGTGTCTTTTTTTTTTTTAAATTTTTGTTTTTTTTTTTTATCTAAAGTTGTTGCACTTGCCCTTGTCACCGCGCGCTGTGGGCCAGTGACGTAGAAATCCAGCTCTACCTGGCCGGCTACTAACTAGATTATGGAGCGGTGCTAAGTATTTTTTTATATTTGCTTTTTTCTGTTTTTTTTTTCTTGCTGTTTTGAGAGCTAAAAGAATTTCATGCTAGTTTCCCGTCTATGTCTTGAGCACTACTTATCGCTTGCGTAACGCGCGCTTCTGCAAGTTGTCCCAAACGGCAATCACTGTAAGTTGCAGCAGCAGAAACAATGCGCCGGCTATAATGAAACCTGCAAATACAGACATAAGTTGCACAAAATTAATTAGGCAAGATTTGGTTAGATCTGTACAGTTGCGCGCCTGCCTGCTTGCTGGCGATAAAATGCGGCAAACAGATGAAGCGCCAGCACGCGATTAGCGCGGAATCAATTTAGCACGCTGGCGATCCAACGAACCGACACGTTCTAACTAGACTGCTACCGGTCTTCTGTGTATCTCTCTATCTATGTGTGTGTGTAAGTGTTGGGTAAACTTACCATAGCCATTAATGCAGGTGTCCGTTTTAGTGCCCATTTCGACCTGCAGCTTGGCCAGTCCATCGCCTTCTGTGCCGGCATTGTTGGGATCGTTGCCATTGAAGGCAAACTTATCGGTGATTTGTATCGATTGCACCAGCAAAATGTTCTCGTCTGTGTTCTGATGACTTACATCACGTTTTTGGCGTGCCGATGTAATGGAGAACTCAACTGTAAAAAAAAACACAAAAAAAAAGAATCATAACAAGCAGCACTACAACAACAACAACAGGAAGCACACAAAGCGTGTGTTTTCTTTTTTTTTTCTTGATATTTTCGGGTAGGGGTAATCAATCTTCACACTCACCGCCATCGGTGCCATTGTATACAGAGCGTTTGCGACGTCCGTAGGATAGCAAAGACTTTAATTCACCGTTCTCATCGTTGTCGCAAATAACCGGTTCACAACGTGGTATACAGGGCGTTACCAAGGCACGGAATTGCACCAGCTCTGAGGAGGGAAACTTAAAGGCATCGAATTGTGAGAGCAGCACCTTGCGATTGCTGGCCATTTTTTGCATGGCGCTCATAATGTACTGATCGGTGGGACAACCATTTGCATCGATCAATGTGATTTCAGCACTGTCGGTGCCATCCATGGCCACAAGTTCGCGCACAAAAATCTCATAGGGGCTATTGGCATCCTCGATTTCGAAACGCAATGCCAGCGGATCGCCTACCTCGGCAATGCGTTTCATATCGCTGCCATCGCGTGCGGTGATTTTCATAACCACATTGGGTGAATCCACAATAATCTCTTCGCTGAGCGTCGACTCGATTTCACCTGTAACGCCCAAATCCACATTATTTACGACGGTCTTGTTGGTCAAATCATATTGGCAGGATACCGCTAAGCCCAAGTCAGAGCTGGTCACAATCATATCATGATGCTGTATGACTATATCATTCATATAACGTCCATAGGCGCTCTGACGCACATTACACTCGAGATCATTGTAGCGCATATGCAGATCAAATTCCAGCGAGTTATTGACATTGACGGCGCAGGATTTGGGCGCACCTTTGGCATAGACCTTGCCATCGAACAACTTGGAGGTGCGTATTTTGGTAATCATCTCACCCGAACGGCAGTCAATGGACACATTATAACAAGCAGATTGTTCATAGGTAGCAGCCTCCTCTATGCTCAGATAGGGCTCGGAGAGATCAGTCAAAGTGGCACGACTATGATGTGACAAACGGCAAACATTTTCGCCTGTTTCGTTAAAGTCATACGAGTGGCAACGGAAGGGTGCGCTCAAGCACAGCTCACGGCAGTCGTCTATAGTTTGAACATTCTGATGCACTGAATCCACGGTTTTGAGTATACGTCCCGCCACGCGTTTGAATTCACACAGCTTGCTTGGCTCTTCGGCGCAATTATTTTCCAAATATTCTGCACCATCATAAGCCGCAATGTTGGTCTCATCGGACAGTGTGATACGATCCATATCGGAGAGTTCACATAAGCCCGAGTGTGAGTAATAGTTGGCCGAACTTTTGGAATTTGCGAGTATTTAAAATAATAGCAGGCGATTAGGAACAAGATGCAGTGCGTACTTACCGACAGGTGAACTCTGTTTCACCCAAACATAACTCTATGCAATCGCGTCTAGTGGCCACACTCTGGCTAGATTTGGCATGCTCAGGCAGGCGATAACCCTGCACACGATCTATGCACCAGGCCTTGGAACAGGGACGCACACCGAAACAGGATTTTTGTGCGTAAATGGTGAAAACGGGATATTGCGAGCGTGAAAGTGAACCTGCGTATGGTGGGAATCGCAAAATGCAGAGTAGAAGAAAATAAAAAAAACTAGCAGCTATAGATGTGTGTGCATTGGTGGCAGCATGGTCATGGCACACTCACCTGGCAGCTGATCGGCCGTGCTGCGGAACATGACACACAGACCCGTCTCGTAATTAACGGCAGTGCAAGATTCATTCGCCTGGCAAGCCTCCAAGCAGTCGGTCAACATAAGTGTGCCCGGCAGTGTATCCAGTTGTTTCGATGGTGCCGATAGCACGTAGCTGCAACAAGCCATAGTTGGATTTTGTAAGACAAATAATGTTTGCATCATTTTATGGCATTGCAGTTGGGTTAATGTTTACAACGTGCACCACAACGATGATAAATCCAATGCCACAGTCTTTACAATGTGTGAATGGTCATGCGAAAAGTCACTAGTTTGCACATAATTTATGCGTTGTGGCAAACTATTTGTCAAAGGCAAGCGGTAGCAAGACAAAGCCAAAGAAGATGTCTGGCAGCCAGCCGCCAAGTACAACAAGCCTAATTGCAGCAGTATTAAGATTTATGCTACACTTACCCGGTAATCAGCTCAAAGCCAATCATATCCGGCTCGCAGTCCTCATCGCTCAATGTGCCCAAAGGTGTCGATGCTGCACTCAGTTCATCGCCTTTCGTTTCGGCATAAGCAGCTGTGGCAGCTGATGCTGTGGCGGCGGCAGTTTCCGTTTCCGCTGGCTCAGCTATGGACAGTGCTGGCAACGGTTTCGGTAGCGCGCTTCCGTTGGCTGCAGTAACAGAAGCAGGTACATAGTGTGGCTGTGTCGGCGTCACGTTGTTGCGCGGAAATGTCTTCAACGGTTTCACCGGCCGCTTGGCCAGCTTGCGCGCCGCCGTGGCACTGTCCACCAGCAGTAACATGGCCAAGAGCAACAACATCATTATGCTGACTCGCGTTTTTGTCATTTTGTTGTTGTGCTAGAAGTTGCTGCAAGGTGCCTGCAAAGCAGAAAATTTATGGCAAAACTTTAATTTTTAATTATGATTTGAGATTTTTCGTCGTCGTCGTCGTCGTCGTATCGTGTTTATCCCATGATTAATAGTGCACTGCCTGCACTTACAGTTAAATTGTTTAATAATATGTGCACAACGTCACGCCCACCGGCACGAAGGTCTCTGGCCGTGGACAAAATGAAGTTGATTAATTGCAACCACAAGCAAAAAACTCAAACCAAACCAAAAAAAAAAAAAACGCAGAGAAATAAAAAGCCCAGCGCTATGTGCGTTTAATGCGAAATCAATTTAATGTACGTTCGTTCATGCAGCAGTTGTGCGCAATGTTGCAACACTTAGTGTTTATTCTCACGCATATCGACTGTACTACGGCAGCGAGATGCTAAGACAAAGAAAGCTGCAACATACGGGAGTCAAAACATCAACGGCAGCAGCGGCAGCCCCACCAAACCATTGGGAAAACTGATTAGGCTCATGATCGATACAGCAGTGGTTACTACCACTACCACTACCACCACCACTGCTACTAGCAGCTCGTGGTGGTTGGCATCGTTAGTGGCTTTTGAGGTTCTTGCACTCCAAGAAACAGAATTACATAGACAATGAAGGCTGCATGGAAAATGCATTACGTGTAATATGCATTAAATCACAGACTAGGTGAAAAGACCATGCACCAAGCACGTTGAGCCTAAGAGTTTTCCACATGCTGGCGCGCCAACAAAGATTGATTTCCGCGCTAATCGAATTCAAATGGACATTTGAGTGAGTGAGTGAGTCGAGCGGTCAAACTGCAGCCAAGCAACCCATGATCGACAACTGTGGCGGCAGCAGCTGTGCGCCATTTTCGTTTGTCGGCCATAACAGCTACTAACCAACACTGCCACACACACATACACTACTCCACTACTGCTGCACAACACTGGCGCTGCCGTTCGTTGCTCATAATCAACGATTATGCAATTCTGTGCTTTCAAATTGATTTCCATGCAATGCCATGGTCAATGACCGTACGACCGAACCAACTTTTTCAACAACAATAACAACAGCAGCAACTGGAACAACGTGCCAGCAAATCTTTGCTTGTTACCAAGCATTTTGGCGCCGTTTGTCTAAAGGCTTAAATCGGCATAGGAAATTGGAGTGCAAAATTATCAAATCAGGTTAATTGTGTTAAAAAAATCAGAAAACAACCACAAATACTCATAATTTTTTATAAAATTTTACAAATATGTACAGCTTGCAGTGGAGCTTGTGTTGTCAGTTGACAGCTATCTGAAAATAGTTTGAGCAGCAGAGCAGAAGAGTTTTCGGCCAACATCTTAGGGTTACTGCAGTTAGGCGTTATAGCTGATAAATTTGAATATTGATTCCGCCAACACCTTTCTGAAATCTTCATTCGACTAATATTCTTAGTTAGGCTGTACTCTGTCTAGGGATAGCAGAACTGTCTGGAAGCACAAAAAACCCCAGAGAGTTAACGAGCCGATCTTTTGAACACGACAGTTGGCAATGTAGCGGACGCCTTCATTAATAAACTACAAGCATGGTTTTTTTTGCGTTTCTGAAACATTCAGTTGGCAGATAGCATAGCATACGTAATTTTGCAAGCGATTAATCTCATGCGTTCTTCAGACAAAAGTGCAACGCCTGAAGACTATTACCAAACTGGCTCTGATATACCAAAGCATAAAAAACAAACTGATTCGTGAGCAGATTAAAAAGTATGCAACAACACTCAATCATCCAACAGACTTGAAAGTGTCCAACACTCAATCATCCCCTTATGATTCCGTGGCATCTTGGCGTCGTAATTTTGGTGTCCCATGTAACAACGATCTGAATGAGAGTAAGAAGAGCGGCTTAGACTTGCTATATACTTATACGATTACATTTCAAATATAGTCCCTACAGGACTTTGCTTAGAAAATATAAGCAACAACCAGTAGGCATGAAGAGAATGAGGCGCTTCACCCGGTCTCCCGGGCACTGTGGCGGCGGTCTATTTTGAACGAAAAAGTAAGTTGGTTCATCGTTTGGTTTTTAATTGTAAAAATAAGTAATATTAAAGGGATTGACGACTGGGAGAATATGACGTGCGTTCTCCAAAGATTTCTAACGAGGCTATAGAGATGAGAAGCAGATGGAACAGCCAACAACTCTTGTGTGACCCTTTTTGGAAGAAGGAATTGGTACTTTATAAAACTAATTATTGGTGGACTAGGAGGAACTGGAAAATTTGTCTATAATAGGCAGGTTCTTAATTCACGAAACTCCGCCAAGGCGTACTCAGCACACGCACATGTGACATCTCTCTTCCGCACTTGCTTGATTGTTGCTCTCGCGCTCGTTTGCATTTCCTACTTATTCAAAGGTTCCTTGTAAGAGTTTTGCCCAACACCTATAATGGAACTTGAAGCTCTTGTTGAAGTTTCGTTCTTTTTCTGCAGCAATATAAGCTGTATTAACTTGAAATGCCCTGCTTACCTCAACAATATATTTGCTCTAAAGCTTTTCCAAACCTCACCCTTTCCCAGTTTATGCCGTTTTTCCTACATTTTTAATAATGCAATCTTATACCTCTAGATCTAGCCTATTCCAAGTGTGCTAAACGTATACTCATCTTTTCCAATTGCTTCAACTTGGAAATTGTGATTTTATTTTCTAAACAGACTTCTTATCCAAGATCTAAATAGTTAATATTCTAATCTTTGCCAAAATCTGGCCGCTATTTTATAATCGCTCTAAAAATAAAAATAACTTTTAAGATGCTGCTCTTAAAAATGTTTTATTTTTATAGTTGCGACTATGGAATAAATCTAAGAAATAACTTGAAATTAATTGCCACGATAAGTTGCAATCTAAGTAATTAGTGCACTGGGCAGTCAGCTTCTAAGAAGTTCTTTAGTTGGTGAATAATTCAACTTTATTTCCACATAGACATTAAAACGAACTTGAGAATTATTACTTTTAATTACTATCTCAATTAATAATATTCAAATTGAAATTGAATTAAGTAATAAAAAAAACATACTGCAACCCGCATTCCTTTAAGTTTGTAGAACGACTTTTACGTTTTGCAAAGATAAACACTTTTTCATTACTTTGTCAGATGAACATTTTTCTTATTTTTCTTATGTCATCCAAGGAAAAGTTGGCCGAAACGTAATCGTCTATAGCTGGGATAGTTAAAATACAGTGTTCATGGCACTTTTACAAACTGAGCCAAAGTTACAAAATTAATCTACCAACGAGAATGTAAAAGAATTCTAGAATTAGTACCAAACGTTTGTTAGATTTCAGTCAAGAGAAAAATTTTTTATGTATTTATTCTTGTCATTCCCTTGTGGAGCATGTGAGGAGCTTTTTCCTATTAATGGCCGTTTTTCTTTCTTTATTTTGCTTGACTGATATCGCTCCAAATACAGTGCAAGGAGACATCTCTATTAATAGCGAAGAGAATAGGAACCGATCTACAATTCATAGCCAAATCCGTACGGAAGGCAGTGTCTTTTATTAATAGCGAATTTCTTAGCGAATAAAGTGTTTTTGCTGTTGTAGGAAAGTAAACCTCCGAATTTCGGTTTTGGAATTGGATTTTGAAACAATACTAGGACTGAAGGAACAGAAAAAGCTTAGGAAATAAAAAGTCGACAAAAGTCATGAAAAGCCAACAAGGCTGAAAAACGATCTCTTAAGAAACCGCCAGTGTTTTTTTTATAGACCCCTCTTAGAGAAAGATTGGGTCTTGCCAATTGTCGTAACAAAACTTTTAAACTGGATTAAGTTAGCTATAATAGATAATAGAGAAAATATTTTAGAACGAACTTATTCCGGCACCTGCTTAAAGTAATACAAATTGAGGTGTACCCTTCTTTAGGAGAACATATGTTATATATAACAAAGATATTTCGATTGTGAAAGCCGTCTTGCCAACTAGTATAATCATGCAAGAATTAACTTTTCAGAAGAACTGATAATATCTGACAAAAACCTCTATTAAACTTTACTAGGTAATGGGCAAATTTTCAATTATTTTCGTACCTACCGAAAATATGTCATTATATGTAAAAAATTACGTTTTTGGCTACTTAAAAATCACAACAATGCAGCATTTGGGATTGTTGGCGATTATTATTTTTTTTCGTAAAGTCGGTTACTATGCTTGAGTTACCCAAGTGCTTTGTTATGACACCATTTCAAACTTGTCTTTCAGTTATTTCTTAATTAAAATTGCAAGTAATCAAAAAATATTTCACTTCCATTGCAGCAGCAGATGCGGCTGGTTGGGATAGATGTTTGGCGTGGAGTGGATGGAAATGGCCTAGTGCCGAACATTGCCACTGTGTCGAAGTGGTTACCAAGATAATTTCAAGCAGCCGAATGACATAACTGCCGCTTATCTCAATTGGCGCGAGGCATTGTAACTGTAAGTACCATGTGGTTCTGGTGGTGGTTGAGGTGGTGCTGCTGCTTGTGCTGCATATGCTTGCAACAACAGAAGCTGGCGAACCAGTCAGGCAGAGAGAGTTAGAGCGAGAGCAAGAGAGCGCACACAGGCGGTATCTGTGTAATTCTTCTTTGGTATCTCATAGAACGATGCCTGGCATGTCTGTGCATGGCTGGCAATTTAAAGCGCACCCGCAGGCCATTCCACAGGAGTTGGAGTATCATCCGCCTCGGTGTGACCCACTTTTGTTGCTACCAAAGCTATTTCAGCAATCACGGGAAATTTAAGCAATTTGCGCTAATTTTTTCTCTCTTATTTTTGGTTTCAACAAAATATGCATTATGTGTACAATGTGACAAATGTTCAATTAATCGTCGTATACGTCGTATATACAGAGAGACAGGGAGAGATAAGCAGTGAAATTTCTGGCATTCTTTGGAAAATATCAAAAGACTTAAGCGACAAACTCGCTGCGGACTACCAAAAAGAACTAACGGCGCACTGATGAACTGAACTGATTCATTTGAAAGTCATATCAAGGGTAATTTGTGGCACGCATATATAAAATCATGAAAGTTGAGCTTCTTTAAAATGCTACCATCAAACTGTAACTGTGAAAGCCAACATTGATAATGATAAGTTGCATAGATCACGGTTTGTACGTTGTACAGCTTTGGCATATTGATGAGCTGAGCGAACTGGTTGAAGAATCTCTCTAGAGTGAGGGGGGGACAGACCATTGGAACCAACACTGTTTGTGCTGCATTATGTCGTAATAGTTGGCTTAAACTGTTCAAGTTGGGCTATTTTTAGCAGCAGCTAGAAACAGGGCTTGGTAACACGTAGTGAAACAATTTGTTAGTTCTTGGGTTTTACGAAAGAAAAGAAAGTGAAAGAATTTGATTTAAACTGTTGTACAGTAGAAATACGTTTAAAAGTCACCTAGTTGAAATAATCATCTTGCTTAATGGTTTGTTTTGGGAATTCGGGAATGAATAATGTTTACTTTGTGTTTTTGCTATAGACGTGTGAGCTTCGGAAATTTGGTAGCTTAAAGGGGCCTACAATTAGATATTATGCAACTGCTGACTAGATCATTTCTAAGTATAAAGATAATCTTTAATATAAGACTGTGATTGGGACAGATTGGTTCAGATATTGAAGAATGAAACCAGCTGAGCGTGACTCCCCATTTTATTGCAAAAGTTAGTTATTAGTTTATATGCTTCTGATGGCAATTTCTCTTATTAGAAAAGAGTTAGAAACTTTCTGCAATTGAAGGCTAGGTATCTGTTACAATAATCGATTTGATATATGTAACGCAGCAAAAATAAATAATAAATAAATTTGAGATAGTACCATTTTGAATTTATATCACTTTTCCATCAAGTTCTTAAGTGGAAGGTTGCCTTTTTTTTGTTAGTAATACGTTAATCATATAATATCGCTCCAAAATTATGTAAGGCAAATTATGCTTCTCTAGCCATCGGTAACATAGAAGTAGCGTACTACCCACTAAAACTGAAGTTCGGAGTTTTGATTACTTGCAGCAGCCTAACACTGGTGTTGCTAGCATATAGACGCTATTTGCCTAAGTAAATCTCGATTAATTCAAAACACTGCCGTTCGGATTTTACTCTAAGCTTATAGCTCCTTTTGATTTTCGAACAACTAATAATTAAGATTTCGCCACTTTTCGCCTTTGGACCGATGACAGCATAAACAAGAGAAAAATATCTAAATTACAATTTTTAATTAATACTTTGTGGAACTTGATTGGAAGTTCTGTAATCCATCTCATTTTGATTTCAGTTTAGGCGTAACGATAATATTTCTTTAGTAAAGAATTATATCGAAAAGAACACCCGAAATTATTGAAAACGTTACGCGCGTAAATTAATAGTCTAAATACTGAAGAAACATCTATATGTTTTTTTCTGACAAGATTGTATATAAACATTTGATCCAATGTAGTGTTCATGAAAGAAGCAGCACGGTAATTTCCACCTGGCGAAGAGATCCTTAAAAGAGAACTTCTCTACATCTGTCAACTTTATCATAATTTTTAGACTGAATATTTACATATTAAAGATCTTTTAAAAATATATTTTTTTTTAAATAAAGTTACACACCTCGACTTTTTTAAATCGACGACTGGGCTGACATAATCGAGGATTGGAAGAGCTCTGCAATCGCATAACAACACCTCAAGAGAAGCGTAAGCCAATCCGAAGTATGAAAATACAAGTGTTTAGATGATGATGTCTATCTTTTACACATTTTTGGATTGTTTTGAATATATGAAACTACTAATTAGAAAGCTGAGATATTTGCAAAAAAAAAAGACGAAGCCCCTCAAGACGGGCGTGAGCTCCAACGTGGGTTTAACAAAAGTTTAGCAGAAGATAATTTCTATCTCTACATATTTTTAGATTGTATTGAATATGTTGATCCTCTAATTAGAAAGCTGAGATTATTGCAACAAGCAAGATGTTAAAAAATGTTTAAAGTTTTAGTAAGATATTTTTAGTTTTCACTAAAGATACATGTAAGAGACTCTAGAAATATGGATAAACTTTTTGTGAAATTACAGAATATTTAATTTCGGCAAATATCATGTTTGCAAGTTTTAGCGAAGTGTATCGAATATGTTGATTCTCTAATTAGATAGCTGAGAATTTAAAAAAAAAAAAAAAAATTGTTAAAAATAGGTTGAAGTAATTTTTTTGTAAAATTGCGGAATTTTGAATTTCCAGCCAATATCAATTTGTTTGAATGTTTTAGCAAGCAACAAGATGTTTGCGTCAGTTAACATTTTTTGAGATATTGCTTTAGATTTAAAATATACAACAACTGCAGATTTTAGCTGCCTCTGAAAGATGTTCAAAGCGCAAAACTATGTTAAATTTTAATAACTAGTGCCAATTTCTTTATATTTAATAAGTTGGAACTTAAGCGTTTCTAAATGCAGCGAAAGTTTTTTTGGTGTTTAAAATTGCCGAAGCACTTGACATTTTTGACTTTACAACAATAAAGCAAAAAAAAAACAAAAACGAAGAATGATTGCTATGCTGAGAACTGTGTTGGAAAGAATCACCACTAGCTCAGGCCGAAGAGCCCAGCCAGACCCAAGCATTAACCCCAAATGGCCAAATCAGTTAGCTAAATAGCCCAACTAAAAACATTTTGCCGCAACCCGGCTAATCATCTAAAATCGTCTGCAATTGTTTTATAACCGTTTGCTGACCCAAGTACAATTGACCCAAATGGCCAAGTTGGTGGTACACTAGACCAACTACATAGTAAGTACCCCCTGTACTATATAGAGATATAGGTGTATATATATTTTCGCAGTAGCTGCTTGAAATATTTTGTCATTGCGGCGGCTGCGTGTGCGGCAAGCAAAAGTTAATTGCCTTAGAATGCGCCGCACATTTGGTAAAACGTATCCATCCGTTGATGCCATGAGAAGAGCAATGACTGAGTTTTCCGAGAGTGAAAAATTTTTGTAGCTTGGCAAATCATCATCATGCTGCCGATGAAATGCCAAAGCGTACCTTGTCGCTTTGAAAGATGACATTGCTTATAACTGCCGTTGCAGTTGCAAGTTGCAGCTTTCGTGGAAATAGAATTGCAGACTTGCAGAATTGCAGTGCAACGTTGCAACACTGTCCGCATTTGACTTGACATTAAGCCAAAGATGCGCCTAGAGAACACTGTGCAGCTTTCTCTATGTCCAATTGACAATTTTCGTTTAATTGCAGCGAGTCGGCGGCGTGCAGCTTGATGTGGAAATTCTGGTCAATTGACAGTTGGCACCCCGTCAGTTGAAGTTGCTGCTGCGAATGTTGTTTGCTTTGGCCAAGAACTTGTTCAGCATCTCTCTTGCAACATTTTATTTTTGTGGCACACAGCACAGCAACAACAGCAACAAACGTAAAACAAAACACGTTTAAATATTAAATGATATATTACCTTGTTGTTTAGTTAATAATTTTATAATCCTTTTAGTTTAATTAGCACTTGAGTGTTTCTTGGTTTTAAAATATTTGTTTTGTTTGTTTTTATAATTTAATATTAATTTTATTATTTTTTGTCGATCGCTTAAGCCCTTTGGTAGCAGGACGCGCACACAATTAGCCGTTTTTTTTTTATTTTACTTAAACCGTCTAACATTTAAGTTAAGCGCGTGAAAAAAATTTGTTAACCGTTGATTTGTATCGCTTGACTGAACTGTCTTAAGTGGAGCGCCCAACTGCCACACATATGATACGGGATAGGTTCTTATGAACGAACTTCTTCACACTCGGCCACAACCTCAACGCGACTGCGACGCAAGAATTTGATAGATTCTACTTGGTATTAGTATTGAAATGCTTTCAAAGTTCGTTGCTACTTTGACTGACTGAGTGAGTGTGTGTGTGTGTGTGGAAGTAGTAATTGTGCTAGAAGGCCGCGGCTACGACTGCCAGTTCGAGCACCTTGACACTGAATGTTCATGGCGAAGGCCGTGAAAAACTTTACAAGCTAACTTTCCAGCGTCACACTCGCAAAGCTATGCTCTTCCGCTCTCGCTGTCTCTCACTCACTCACTCACTGTCTCTGTATGAGAAACTCTCTTCTACAAGCTTCACTTACAAACCGGTAAAAGAAGTTCAGCTAACAAATGCGCCAAACTCTCTTTAGTTAGACGCAATTGGGCGCTCTCTTCTGCTTTACTGCTCACTCTTGCAACTTTCTTTGGCCGCACAGCAAAAGCTTTTCTTCAAGCAGAACTTGCAACTTTACTCACTACCTCATAACGGCAAACAGCTGCGCTCATTTTGGTGGCATGTTGGTAGCCGCTGTGTGTGCCGCTGTTGCTCTGCTCTGTAGCTTTGTGGTTTGCTGCACGTAGCCACTGACTGTCGGAAGTAATAAAATGCAATTATAACAGTCGAGCCAAATGATTTCAAATGAGATTGCATTGTAGCGCACGCACATCATCTTGGCTTTTGTTCAGAACCACAGCCGAGAGTTGGAGTTGCGACTTGAGAATTGCACCGCCATATGAAACTCTGCATAAGCTCTAATTAGAGTCTAACAGCGGGCAGGTGCAACAACCACAAAAAGAGAGACTGACTCTACGCCATGCTCTTCCATGAACACTCAGTTTGCCACACTCTTCCGCGTCTCCCCAAAACGAAAGAGTTAAAGAACTTAACAACCAAACTGATGGCCAAATTTGATGCATTACCTCAACTTACGCCTAATTAAATGCTGGCTAATGAGTCTTTTGGCTTCAATGGGCTCTCGCCGAGTTTATGCAACAAAATCTTCACTATTTCACTATTACATGAACTCAGTCTTCGGTTAACTGAAGAAAGTTGTAGCTTAAGTCGTTTATGTGTCAAATTTTGTTGAATTTCGTCAGTGGCAACGTAATTCAATTACAAACACTTTATGCTGCAGTCAATCATTCCACTTCGTCGCACTTTTCCTGCATTTTCATGGTTTTCGGCTACACTTGCACTGCACTGGCCAACTTTGTTCGATAGCTGACCGCGGCGATAAATCGATGCCATCAAATGGCTTCGTTGTGGTCGGTCAGCTTTTGTCGTTGTCTGCGCCGCTCTGTGTCCAACATCTCCTCCATCATGTCGCTTTGTGCTCATAATTGCCGTCTTGCCTGCGTCAAGTGAATTATACAATTTTCCAACAATGATCGCTGAAAACTGAATATCTGAGCATATATCAATCTGATAAGAATATTATAGGTTTTATTTTGAACTTTGAAAGAGTTGTCAGTGCTGTGCGCACTTCCTATGCGCGATTGTCAGCCGTGTGAATGAATGTATCAACTGCTCCCGTTCTAGCACTCGTCTGCGATCAGCGATCGTTGTTGGGAGACCGATAAGTAGTAAAGTAAGTTCCAGCGCTTGTTTAAGTAATTGTTGTGCGTGTAGAATTTGCTGCTTGTACAGTACAATATAATTGTTATCGTTCTATTCGATCACTGCCAAAATTATATTTCTTAATTCTTGGGAATTTCTTGGGCTGCTAAACAACAGTTTGTACAGTTCTCTGGAGAACTTAGCAGTTTTGACTGCGTCCAACGTTTAGAGGAAGTTATGTGCCATTTTGACAAAACCCACAAGTTAGTAAGAGTTCACGAGAACTGAACCGATTTTAGTGTTTTACATATTGAAAACTGTGTCAACTCTGGTCGAACTGAAAGTGATCACAATGTCGTTTCTTTGCTGCTGCTGCTGCTGTTTTATAAGTAAACAACAAAGAGACAACGAAATCAATCGATGTTATTTTTACGTAGTTCTCGAACTCGCCTACATTCCATGACATGCAGATTTCCTTTCGATTTTTCACACATTTGCTGTCGTCTTTGACTCGACATTGGTTAGGTTTTGTGGCATCGAGTGAGTTGATGATGCTGCTGATTCTATTGCTGCTGCTGTTTATGTTTCCGGCAATCAAACGACTTAAATTCACTTGTTTCATCAAGTTTATTGTTGCAATTGTGTGCAAATTGATAGATTCTGTGTGTTTATAGTTGTTGTTGCTTTGATTTGATTCATTAGAATTGGAGCGACAGCTTGTAGCTGCCAGAATTGGGCGTGTGCTGGCATCCAAAGCGAATTACGAATTGCGATTTGTAGTCGATTTTAAACTTTCACTTGGAATTCGTACGAAAATTTGTTTGTGAAATTCTTGAAAGCTAAAGCGAAAGGAATCGCTTATATGGCGGTGGCATGTACGCATCCCTGATATAAAGATTAAATGCAATTAGCTTTGCAGATACAATCAAAGGTAAAAGGAGTGCCAATTTAGATCGGTTAACTAATGGACGATAAACATTTAACGTATATGAAAGTTATTGGCGGCGTTCTGTTGCATGTTTCAACTGCTGCAGCTGAGACATCAGCAGAAACGGCGAGAAAAGGTATTTGGTTCATTCGTATCGAAGTAAGAATTTGCCTATGCAATCGTTAGTCGGCAAAGTAGAGACTGTGCAGCTTAGCAAATCTTAGGTTATTGGGCTGAAAAGCAGCAGCCTCTAAATCTAATTTGAGGATATAAGCCTTAAGAGATTTCTTCTTAAAACAGATTAATTCACATGATGTACTAAAATTTTTTTCGAAACTTGCAAAGAAGCATGCGTACACTGTGATTCTTAAACCAAGAAGCAAGATGATTTGGTGACTCCACAGAGAGCCAGTTTTGCAGTGGGCGGCGGGGTGATGATGATTATGGTCAGCGGATATTGGTGCTAAAAACGATAGCCGCTTCGACGATGTCTGTATTGCAAGAAGATTGTCGCTGCTTGCTTACAAGAATCTTGAGACTCTTGGTAACGTGGCTTCTGATCGCGGTGAAAGTAGTCATCACCATTGGCGGCATTGGCCTGAGCATCCGAGACAGCGAGTGCGACTTCTTGAAATTCTGGTCCCAATAATAACACTTAAACGATGCAGTTTTTTCGTAATATGAATTTTCCTGTTTCTTATTGGTGTTGGCCGTTGTTGTCAGCAGTCGTCTTTGGGAGTTAAGCTCGTTTTAAAGGTATAACTCTTCATCAATTATTGCTGTAGAATGCAGCCACTTGAGAGCGGTCATTGCAGTTTTAGTTTTCGAAATATATGAGTTATGTGAGTAGCTTGGCTACCAGAGTTCAATTGAATGCAATTCGAAAGAAAGTCTGTTGCTTAATTTAAATTATCCTCTTGGCAGCTTGTTCACACAAAACCTGCTAATGATAGTTTGGAATTCGAACCGCTACTGCCTGGGTAACACCCTTTGATTAGATAATGGTATTGCAGTTCTTAGGCCAGCTTTGATTTCACCAGAGACATTGAAACGAAGTCACTTATTAGTGTTGTTGTTGTAGCAATTTATGCATAAAAAAGAATAAACATAGATAGAATCATGCAGCAAGTGGAGCATTTGGAAACCTTGCTGTAAACGCTAACGGGGCGGTCCTTGCTCCGCATGATTGACCAATATTTGCTTTGGGCGTTCTCGAACTAATTCGCGAGCTACAACTGACAGCTCGCATGTGGCCCCCATCCGTAGTTAGAGCCTAAAATGTAGTTGTTGTTTTTTTGAAACTGAGTCTTGTGAAAATAAAGAGGAGTATCTGGTACCTTTAGCTGCGGGCAGAAGAAGACTACGGCTGCCAATCAACTGCGGTCGCAAGGCGTGCGGCATGCAACACAGACTAATCAAGGCAACTGTCAATAGTGGCCACACCTGTTTGAAAGCTTTTAGTTATCCTGCCACAGCTCTGGCAAAAACGACCTTGCGTTCGAGAGCTTCGAGATATTCAGCTTGGGGGAGTGTGAAACGGTGAATTGCAACAGTTTTAAATTAAGAATTTTTTCGCACACTAAATAATTTTGCATTCGGGAATGATGCATAATATCTTTTAGCATTTATTTATTATCTCGTGAACCAGTTTGATAATTTTTAAAAGACCACGTAAAATAATGGCTGCAGTGTCCAGCTTATTTATAGCCACTTTGCCTGTTGCATGCAACGCAATAATAATAAAAACTTGGAAAACTAACTAAACTGTTAAAACTAATTGATTTATGTAAAAAAAATATATTTGCAAACATGTTCAGCTGGGAGCAGCCTTATGCCAGCCAGGTCATAAAATATTGGAGCAACATAACGTTGCACATTTGAAATAGAACACTGCCACCATGTCCAAATCCAAGCAACAGCCAAGGCTGTGCTGTTTACCCGCGTTTACCCCAGGAAGTGTTTTGCTGACGCCGAAAATGGGTCTCAGAGGACAAGACAACCTTGGCCAAGCCAAAGCTGGCTCGTTCAACCAAAAAACCCACAAACGATCACGATTATGATGATCATTACGGCAATTATGGCGAGTGTCACAGACTGCCTGCCAGTGATGATGACGGTGGCAATGTCCCCACACAAGTTGCAGCATACAACATGCACCATGCATGCGGCAAGACTATTTCCCATTTTCCCAACTCAATGCTGCGGCGATCAGTGCGATCGACTGTAAAACTCTAAAGACTATGGTGCTGGAGAGACCTGGTGCTGGCTAGCCACAATGACTTGTTGGATATTGTTTCTGCATTGTAACTGTCACCTTGTGGCAGCCAGCTAAAGTTGCAACTATGCAACTTGAATAAAATGGATAAAAACAAAAATAATAGAAGAAATTATATTAAATAAGCTTTTTGGGAGTGCGCACTTGGACTTCCGTGTTTGGTGTTTGGCGGTCATGAACACCATTACCATTGTGGGTGGACAATGGGTCATTTTGTGGGAAGGCCAGAAGTTACCGACCGTCGCAAAGCGGCAACCAGTGCCAGGTTATTACAGCATTTCGAGTTATTTCTCGCATATTAACGCCTCCCCCACCGTTGCTCACACTACCACACCCACTCAAGATGACGGACACGTGCCAAGAATATTTTTCCCTAAGAGACGCTGTGGCTGCAGATCTTGTGGACTATGATAGATCACCGAAGATGACACAACACTTAGCACAACTTGCTTCTTTTATTGTTGTTGTCGTTGTTGCTGTTGTTCGTGCCCTGCAATTTAAGAGAAGAGTATTTAATGCCCAGGAACACTTGCCTCGACTTGGCAACATGAGCCGGACGACTGATTTATGACAGCACAAAAGTTTAGCTGGTATGGTATGTGTACGCAGCACATGACCGACCAGAGGTACTGAGTCAGAGTCAGCGACACACACAAACCCCATCCGAGGGCAATTTGGAAGTGGACGGTAGGCGTGGCACTGAGGCCTATTACGTGATGATGTAATAATTCTTATAGTCGTTGGCATTTTTATTGCACAAAATGTTGCATAAATCAAGGCGGCAATAAAACGAGGCCCCTGCAGTTGCTCTGCGATCGAACAGGATGCCTAGAATATTTCAATCATTCTTTATTCAGTGGCAATAATTTGCACCTGGAAAATTAACTTTGGAAATGCTTTTCCGATGCACGTCAGTTTTCGTAAGTTTCGCACAGTCATCTGAGCGAATTGCTATAGATTTTCATAAAAAAGGAGAAAATTTGATTGAGGATTATGCTGTGCAACCCACCGTTGGCTCTAATCAGCTAGCCCCTGTAAAATAATCATCAACTTGTTGCAAAAACATTGTTGCCAAGCAGCCCACGCGAATAGTGTGCACCGCGTGATACTCAACTCAAGTCGTACTTGCCACATTAGCAAACAGAGCGTTGTTAGATTGCAGCTTCTGATTCGCTGCAGGCAGATTATAAGAGATGAACACCAGAGATCAGACAGAGTCTTCAGACGTGTTCCGTTTGGTAAGCGAACAAATGCGCTTCGGCTACTTCAAAAGGAGCTGGGTTGGAGCGTAGAAGGACAGCACATCAGTTGTGAAGCCAAGGAAGTCAATCGACTGTCATGAACATTAACTTCAAATAGTTGAAAACCCTAAATCACAATCATCAAAATTACTCGTATAAAAACTATTAAAACAAAATACTAAACTCATGATTGATTTGATCATTAGATCTTTGATTAATTACCCAATTGGTTGGACTTCCGTTCTAAGTCAAGTTACACAACAGCACAAGATATAATAGAAAAAAAGAATTCTCATGTTACCACTCCGCCAGTTCTAATTGGGCGTGCAACATGCTGCATGTCGCTACATTTTGTTGTCACGCTTCGTTGTTGCGTTGGCCACAATTTCGGGAAGAATATCCAACACCTCAAAAATAGGTCACTATAGTTCTAAGCAGCAGCCGCCGCTGCCGCCGCGTGATTAAAATATCAAATTGGCTCGGGATAGCAGCTCTTTTTATTTATTAACCTCAATTTAATTAATTTAATTTTGTTATAAAACGAAAACGCAGAGCAATAAAAACCATTGAGAGTTAGTTGGTGGGCGGGGAGATCCAAAAAAAAAAATGTTTTTTTTTGAGAAACAAAAACTGTATCAAAGCGTGAGCCACGAACGATCTTTGAGAGCATTTGCATTTTCTCTGCCGGCCATCCAATTCACATTGCGTGCTTTTTGCGCTGGCCTCCTCGGCAGTGACTGTTATAGCAATGGCAACGGATTCTTAGCATTTCGAACACCTTTTTGGGTGTCCAACAATGCTAAAGGCCTAATGGGCCATGGCAGGGTCTGAAGTGCGGGTGCGAATGCGGTTGCCATGAATGCGATGGGTGCTACCCAAACCAAAGTACAAACAAAGCCACACAGAGTCAGAGAGCAAATTATTAGGCAAGCGGACAATCGGCAAGAGCAGCTGGGGGAAACTGCTTTTTGATGTTCGGTAATTGGCGGTTTGGCAGCACGCGAGCCAGTAGACGTACCATCTAGTTGGTCGTCTAATGGGCTTTAAGGGCTTCGAGGAGGGGATACCTCTACCTAAAGCCGGCGCTGTAAGAGTAACGAGGTTAAAAAATTCGAAATGACGCACTTTTCGTTGAAATTCAATGAAAATTACGCTGACCAAGTACGTGGTCCAACAAATTTTAAATGTCACCAAGCTGCAGCAAATATATCGACTATGTATTTGGCGCTGTCTCCAATATTACTTCGTTGTATGAATAATCTGCCAAGCCGCTTAAAAGAACATTATTTGAGACCTTCTTGCAGCAGTTCCAACCTTTGCATGGTATTTGCCAAACCAGAGCATATAGCAGTAACGCATCCGCCTCTAATTAGAGTCAACACTTTAAAGGCGTAAACATTAATTAGACAAGAAGTCTGACAGGAGTTGCACTCCCACTTTGTGAGCAACACAGCCCATAGAGTAGGTGACTTGGAGGTGGGAGCTTGTCTGGGTCGACAGCTGAGCTAGTTTTATTTCGGGACTGTAGACTTAATGAGCAACCGTTGATGCGGACTAATGCAAATCTCAGGGCGGAATGGACTGTTATTTTCGGTTGCACACTCCACCCTCACTTGAAGCTGTTTTGGTGTTCGACTCTTTGTGGCCGACTCTAGGCGATCCTAAAGAGTTGGGCGCAAATCAAGGGGCGGTGTTGTTTGCGCATGCGCCGCATGCTTTGTCTTGCAACCGCCAACAGATGCCAGATTAGCATTTAAATTGTAGTTACATTTGGCCAAACGCAAACCCACAGCCCAACTCGAATCCAAAGCCAAACACAAACACAAATGCGAGTTCCAGATTATTTTTCATTCTTTAACATTGCATTTAAGTTCCAGTTCACCCGCCTCACCGTTTACCAAATGCAATAGTGTCTTTGTTCCGAGTGCTAGGAATTCTCGCGTTGCCCCACAATGCCTGCTCTCCCACCACCCAAATCCACGTGATCTTATCAGTATGTTGCCTTAGGCGGAAGTTTTCTTGCATTTGGTTTTCGCTGTGCAAAAGTAGCAATTTCAATATCAAAATTCGCTTGGCCTTTGGTCTGCAGAGCCCGATGAAACCACAAACCCAGCAACCGAGTTATCAACAGTTGCCAACGAAATACAACAACAGCAACAACAACAATAACAACTCCGTTGAATCCACAAAACGGTAAACCGCCAACGCCTTCTTGGGCATATCAGTACTACAGAGTTTCTGCCTCCGACACTGTCAGGGAGTAGTATTGTAACATTTTAATTCAAATTAATTAAAATTGTTATTAGTACCAATGGTCACCCCAGATGATGGTGTCATTGACAACTAATATTAATGTACTTCATCCATCTTATGTAAAGTAAAATGGATCACATAACAGGGAAAGATAAATGGTGAAGCATTAAGAAAATGACTGGATATGTGTGTTAGGCCTAAAGCAAGCTGGGCTACCTATCATCAGTCTCAACCTTGTCTGCTAATACTCATTATATAAGAATGCTGCATAAGATTAATTTGCACTGGTCTTGATGGAGATACAACAAGGTACCGTAAGCGTAGGCGAGTGTCCATCGCTCCATCTTGACTACTGGCTAGTTCTCTACGCCTGAGCAGCCAACGGAAGAAAGACAGACAGTGGAGCAGTCTCTGCCTCTTGGCTCTGACCACTAATTAATGGCGTACTTTGACTCGCTCGCACTCATAGGTCGCTTAAGTACGCTCCGTTTCGTTTCGCTCCGTTCCGTTTGGAGGGTTCTGTGATTGACACTTGGAATGAAGACATCGCGTCGTCTTCTGATTCTGTCACTGAATGACAGGAAATTATTATGGCAGCTTTCAATTGGTTCTTAACTGTTTGCTGCTAACTAGTTTACACAGATTAAGAGCTCCAATTTTGACAGCTCGCCAATTTTGGTTATTAAGTCATTCGATCAAAACATGGGGACAAGATGAAGATGAAGACGAAGATAAATAATTGGGGGAGTTCAACGGCATTGGTTAACTGTGAAAATGGAATGCTGTTGACCCTGAGGTTAACCGAGGACAGGAGCTCAACTGCCCACGATCGAAAGTTTCCTTGGCCGCAATGTTTTCTCTGCTTTTGTGCATCAATTTTCCGCCAGTTTTGTCCAATCATCCGACACTTGAGACATTCGAGAGTGCGAAAAATGCCACAAAAATCAAATCAAGTCAAACTCTCACTGCAACAGAGGCCTTCGTGCTGATTGTGCTTCGTGGCCATCGCAGAGATTAGAGGCCGCATTTGCCAGTGATAGCACTCGAGACCATGTCGACTAATTGCGGCTATAATATCAAAGTTGCTCCACACATAATGCACCACGCTTCAGCTCAGCTCTCACCTCAAGTGGAAGCCCCTGGTGTGCTTGACTAACAGCCGCACAGTCGCACTCAACACGAATCTCAAAACGAGCAGTGAAATATGAAAAACACGCAAACAGAATGGCTTATGGTCAAGTGGCACTTGTGCGTGGAAACCGTCTAAACCGGAGCCGGGTGTCAGGATAATTTGCTGGTCAACGCCAACACCAACAACAATATTAACACCAAACGAGACCGAGACTTTGAACTTTCTCGCTTTTGGGGCGAAATTTCATCATTCCACCAAGATCTAATTCCCACCAAGGTGAAGTGAGTCAGTGCAGTCCAACTGCATTGAATGTTTGGCAATAGCAGAAACAATTATAACAAATTTGGGTCATCTCTACAACTGCAGCAGAATCTTCGCCGAGGAAATTCGTTTGTTTAATTCTGTTTCTTCTGCGATGAGCTTTGAAGTTGTTTTATATTCACACAATGAGTCTAATCCGCGAAGTGAAGGCCTACGCGAAGAGTAGGCCTACAAATTGTGTGGAATAATAATTCCAAATTAAAATGTGTTTATTATTCTTCTTTCGGTTTTTTGCGGAATTCAGTTCTCTAAACTGTTTCACAATCTTAACGTTTTAACGGTGTTTAACTAAGCCAAGAAAAATTTGGCCTTTGTTCTGCTGTTGGGGGGCTCCGAGTGGGGTATTACAACTATATTAACTTGGTGGTGCTCAACGTGTACTGCTCATCACGTTTTAACTTTGGACTGCATGGAATTCAATGTCAGTGACTGCTTCTACCAATAAGGCACCGTCGTGCCCATCATCTTCAGCATCTCACATATCACGACGACGCATTGCTCCTGCCACTAGCTGCTCCTCTGTCACCCTACTTTCCAAGTTAGATAAATCTGATCTCTGTCAGCTAATTGCTCGTGGACTTGTCATCATCTATGGATATGGCTGGCAACCTGCTGGTTTTGTGTTTCACAAAATCCATGCTGTAACGGATTGCTGGGCTGGTTTGTCCCCTGGGTCGTTCGGTGTGTCAGACCGGCTGAGTTTTTGTTTTTTATGCTGCGTTGTCTTCAAATTCTGCACAAGGTCAACTCGTTGGGTTTAGCGTGCACGTGACCAGTGCTGGCACAAAGTGATCCTTGGATGGATGGCTTAGATGCCTTTTACTTTAATGACACAAATTCCCATAGTGCAAATTTGCAAGGCAGCTATTTTATGTTGAGAATACTAAGAATTTTAAGTCCCTATCGGCTTCGAATATGACAAATAGCTGATAGGGTCTCCTCGACACATCTTTAACTGTAGCTGTCAGATTGCATTTAAATGCAGACATGAGGAATGGAACGGGTCGTGGTTCATGTTAAGAGTATTTGCGTTGATTGTGTATTAGGAGGACCACCTGGCAAGAATTTTCAACGGGAGAAGCTAACGAAGTGGGAGCAAGCATTTAGCGCCAAAAGTTCTCATAAATTTGCATTGGCCAAATTGCTGGGAATGTTTTTTTGTATTGCACCCATACCATATTGTTTGGTTGTGCCTCCCACTGCTTTGGATGTTGGATGCCAATGCGTCGCACATGTCGGATTGAACCCCTTGATATAATCCACCAAAGTCTCTGCGCCCCTCAACCAATCAACTGGTTCGTTAGCTGTTGACTACTGCCTCACCTAGTTTTGGTGCCAAGCTGTTCGATCGGTATCCCACAAGTATGCGTAGTTGCCCAGCTACCAATCTTTGGCTGCGGTTACCAGTGCCATGCCATACAACATTAACTCCAATTTCTATGCGCTGCTTGTTATCTTCGCCTACATTCCCGTCACCCAGAGACATTTCCAACAGTGTTGTAGCCATAGTTGCTGTAGATAGAGCGCCAACGCCCATTAGATCCGAAACAAAGCCCAAACATTGCCATTTGTTGGTAATGCGTTTCAATTACAAGTCACCAAACAAACGCGTTCCAAATAACTTGTAAGTCCACGTGGTGTCCACTGGGGGTCGCCAGTTGGGCGAGATCTTGGCATTCGATCGAATTACATTTTACGAGATACTTCACATCGCGATGTCTGTAGTTTTGTTTCAGCCATCATCTACTCTAGTCCTCACAGTGAAAGTGTTGGAAATTGCTTTACTACAAAGTAATTGCAATTGTTGTCCCATGTTAAAGATTCATAGCGTAATTCCTTTTAAGTAGAAACAGTCTAACCTATATTTGCATTTTTACATGGGATCCTCAATTAAAACCCCGCCAAGACACAATACATGGTACATGGAGCAACGGCACTAGCTGCTCCTAGACCATGTCGCAGTTGACTTTAATTGGATTTTGTTTATTTTTGGGCATATTTCGGGTTGCTCGGCAACTTGGTTCGTGGAATCCAGCAGCACGACACACGATGACAAATGTTGATATTCAAATGAAAAGCGTCAGCGTTGAGAGCGGAGAGTGCGGACGCTGCGGTGGGTGGACCTAACCGAACCACACTTGCCCAAACGACACCCGCAAGTGACATTCCAAAAGATTGTCAGGCTCTTGGGTTGTGGTTGTTGTAGTTGTTGTTTTCATGGACGGGATGGCTACGGTCGAGTGAGAAAAGTAAACCTGCTGCTGTTAAAAGTTGACTTGACTGTTGACTGTTGGTTCGATCTTCCACCATGTGGAGGCATTCGACGACAGTCGCACAGATGTTTGAAATGTTTGTACGACTTTGTCAATGTACCTCCACTTGAATGCATTGAAAAATGTCCGCAGCACCTGTCAGAATGTCGCACGCGCGTTCCAATAGAGAAGCGGCAAACACTTCTTCGAGTACCGTTGGGTCATGCAACTCCAAAGTATCTGCCATGGCTTACTCTATTAAGTAGTAGTAGTTCCATAGAGTATTTGTATTCGAGGTTGTATTCAGCAAATTTTAAATATTGGTCAGTTGATAAACATAGTCTAAAACAAATTGGGTTAAATTGGCAATTTTCACTAAATTAGCAGCACTTAGTATGCAAACAGGGTATGGAAAGTGCATTTCCATATGGATTTTTCCTCGAGCCACAAGTTTATTGCAAACCACTTTCAAGCTGATGCACGTTTCCGCTTATCTTAATCCCACTCTGGTTTTATTCAATGTGAACTTTGTACAACTCTTGTCGGAATTTCTAATGAAATGTGTCAATAATTAATTGTATTCAATTAAAACACGGCCCCTGCTCAACTTGGAACCATGGAGTTACTCCTGGAGCTTGGCTTGTCGCTGTAATTAAGATGCCAGCGTGTTGCTGACTGACAACAAGAGGTCATCATCAAGCCATGTGTGCATAAGATTGGCAACAGACCGCTTCATTTGCTTTTTGGGTAATCAGCGCAAATATCGATTCCAGTTGGCCCAGTCTAGGCGGCAACTAGACTCTATAGAAGCTGTATCCATACTCATGTAATGTGCTTTGATGCTGTGGTTTTCGATTTGGCATCTTGTATTCGTTTTAGGCCTGATATGGATCGCTGCATCAGTCGCACTGGAAGTCGATGTCGCCACTCTTGCTGGCTTTGGTTGTTTAGTTTTGTCCACGTTTTTGGGTAAAAGTGCAACTAAACATCAATTAGCCTAATTGCCAGGCCATTGCCACCGCCACTGCTGCTGCTGCTGCTGCTGGGACTAGCTGCCCCATTGGCCATTTAAACTTCCACTGCTGCTGTCCCAGTCTTGGTCGCAGTTGTAGTCTCTCCCTACATTCAGAGTTCGCTTTCATGTTGCATGTGGCTCACGTTGCATTTTGGTAGCATTTGCCCTTGCCTCGGTCTTGATCTTGGTCTTGGTCTACGCCACAAACCGAAAGTGTGCAATTTCTGTGATTAGATGACGATGGCGCTCTTCTTCACACAAGAGTGAAATTTATTGCAATTTTCATTTTATTTATTTACGTTGTCTTCGCCAGAGCAAGCACTTTGTTGCACTCGACCGGCTGTGCTGGCCCTCCTCCCACACCCCACTCCACATTGCCACAACTACCTACGGACTCACAAGGAAGCTCATTCTTATATTTCATATTTTATTGCTGGGCATTAAAACGTTTCGCATCCCAATGCCAGCCAGCGATCATGTGACTGCTGATCTTGGTCACAGTCATTTTGCCGTGGGCCATGGAGGACGCAAGTTCGCGTGCCTGGGTTGCATGGGCTGCCTAAGCTGCTCTTACTCTGCACTTGGCTTGTCTCACGTGCCATCGAAAGTGCGTCATGGTTCCAGTGAAACTCTTGCAACAAAATTTATACTCGAAAGTGATTCTAATCAATTGAAATAATTGAAAACGAAAGGTGGAAGGGGGCGCTTGTATTGCCATACGGCATGCCAAATGACATCTAGCGAGGATCGATGTGCTATGTCAATGGCATAGCAGCGGCGACTAAATCAAAATTTTAAAGCTGACACACATTTTTCACAAAGATTGTTGACGACGTTCAGATTTAGATCCTTGATTTTTATTTCCATTGTGCAGATTTGCGTCACGAACTTGACCAAATGTCCAGCAAGTAGAGCAAACGAAGAGCATTGGTCATACATCACTCGTTAATCCAGTGCATGTGACAGCTCTTTTCGGAATCACAAACGAATGCATATTGGGAATTCGGTTAAGAATGTTTGTCCCAGGAAATGAAAGTTCATTAAGCGCTAAAAGGAATCCTGCACACTTTGTTAACTCGGTAACGAGTTTGTTCTGCAAGCCAATTTCGAGCTCTTCACGAGAGAGTGAAACTGCTAAAAGCCCCAAATTGTCTGTCAGTCGCCGAAAGATTTTGCAATGCTCAGGTACATAATTGATAGCTCAAAATACAACAAAACATTTACTTAAACTCTGCATAATGTCATTTGTTTATGTGTTTGCTTGTCGTTACTTCAACTTTCGGCTACATCTGCGGCTTTCAACAGGTTCTTCACCAAGTGCCGCCAGTGCCGCAGCTGCTTGGCATGCAAGACACGCACAAACTTGACGCTCTTCACAGTATTGCCGTCAAAATGCATGCAAATAGCCATAAATTAGTTTTATTTAAACATCGTACAATGTTCATAAACACGCTCGGAAGAGACACTCGCATATGGAGTTGACCCACAATGATGGGGTGAAAGATCGTATAACTAACTTTTGCTTTCCTTTTGACACTAACTAGCTAATTGTGCAAAAATTTTGACAAATGATGAATACGAACCGCATCTATGAATGATTTGAATGATACGAATTATAGTTTTAATTCAAATGTATGTCAAATCGATGGGAATCGCTATGGGGCGTATACGCAACTTTTGCGTAGCATAAAATTAGCGCTAACTGTAACTCGTGTAGCAGAGAGAGAATGATCTTTAGAAGATTAGTACGTTGCGCCTTGTAATTATACACATTGTAGAGACGTGGAACTTTTACTTCGAACACAGAGCGAAATAGAGAAAGATTAATGATGTGGTGTACAAGAAGTAACTGTTTTGACTGCTTCTATTATTGTATAACAAATCAAAATGAAAAGAGAATAAGCCAGCAAAGAATTCCCATTCTAAAGTCTTAACTGCAAACACCAAACATAGGCAAATTTCTTAATCAGAGGCGCAATCTTGTTGTGCATCAACTTGGGACTTGGGTAGAGAACATCATACAAGAACAATTTACATGACGACAGAAAAGTGTCGTGAACTTTGAGCCTCATTGGCAAACGCTGCACAATGACCCTGCCTCCAAGTGTCTCTCAGTGTCTCCCAGTGTCTGCCAGTGCCTCCAACTGTTGCCTATCAGCGCCGACATCGTTGTACGCTGAGCTTTTAGCAGTCAGGCAAACAAGCAGCGTACTAACAAGACTTGATCCTGCTGCTCCTGTTAAATGTGGCAACAACTGACTCCACAACTAAACGGTGCTGCATGTTGCAACTTGGTTGGCGCTGCTTCAGTGCGGGTGGGAGTTGATTTACACTACTGGCACAATTTCCAAGCAGCAGGCAGGCAATCTCCATGGAGCAACCCGTCTTGCTTTTATTGCTGTGTTGTTGTCTTCATTGCTGAGCATTTTGTCAGCGGCATGTAAAGATTTAAATAGACATGCAAGAAGGCATACCACGAGCTGCAACAAAAAACCTAACCAGAACATTAGAATTTCCGTAGGCGTACCAGAAGATCCCAAAAGACTGACGACCACGACTATGACAATGAACCATTTGCAGCTGGCATAAGATGCACACTTTCGATAAAATTTGGAAAATTTATGCAAACTGCAAATGCTGCCGAGGCTGTGCTTTACTTTGTGCAGATTTGTTGCTTTGCGCAGGAGCTACCATTTGGCTATAGGGTCTGCACCAAACGGTAAAAAGGGTACAACATCATTTAAAGCACGAGTTGTATGTCGATTGGTATTATTTGTAGACGATAAACACGAATATAGGTTCAAGCGGTTTATTTACATTCTAGAGGTATTGTCATAAATAAAATGCCAGCTGGAACGTATTGGCTCAGCTCGTATGTGGGTTAAGGGCATAAGGCTGGCAAACTAACTGCCATGCGATGCCATATCTAATGGCGTACATAGCCCCGTAGACATCATCATACAACACATAAGTCAATTGACTTGGCTATGTAAATCGGCATAATCAACTTTTCAATTTCACATGCAATCTGCCGACGATTTTTCCATTCACAGGCCTGAAACGTTTTCATTTGGTTGTTGGATGCTTTGTGGTAAGCAGCAGCAGCAGCAGCATCAGCAGCAGCAGACAGGGCTGGCTCATAACTCTACGGCTCTATGTGCACCAGCTTGTTGCAACTTGTTGTGGTAGATATGTTTGCGCATGTGATTTATGTTTATAAAATATCTTGGGTATATCATGTTACTCCTACAAGTTTGCCGCATTGTGTGTATGGTATAGCTTCGCGTATGACTGACATCCTTTTCGCTTTTCCTTTGGTATGCTTCAGTGCCTTAGCCGGCTGGCTGGCTGGTTGGTCTAGTCTCATCGATTGCATTGTCTCTGTGTGTGCGCACAGTTTTTGGGCAGCAAATGCGGTCAATTGGCCAGCACATATGTGCGCCCATCCATCGTATTGGCTGCCTCGTTGGCCAACTCATTGGCTTATTGGCATTTTATGCATGCATTGTTCTAAACAATGTTTTGGTAGATTTTTCTTGTTATTTGTTCATTATTGCTGAAACCCAACTTGCTTTTAAATGAGTTATTGGTAAAAAAAAGAAAAATAGAAATGAATGTGTGCTGGTTTACCTACAGCTAACTAGGTCCGATTTCTGTTGACCAAGTTGCTCCTTAAGCCTGCGGTCATGGCTGCTGTGCTACTTTTCACCACTGTAAAAGTTCCTAGTTCCACATTCATTCAAATCTAAAAAAACCTAAAATAATTTAGGAGTCTGTGTACTTTTTTGTAGAGATAATAAACCAGAAGCTGAAGGCAGGCTTAGCTAAAAAAAATCTGTCACAAATTATTTTAAAAAGCATTTTCCCCCAAAACTGGAAGGGTATTTTTCAGTTTTTACGAATTTCGAAACAAAATGTTTTTGAAGCCAATTGAAATTTGACAATGACCTATAATTCGTTATGCCTTTAAAAATGTTTATCAAGAACAGTATTCTTCTGTAAAAACTAAAAGTTAAAGCTGCAATTTCTGGAACAAATACGCTGTTGCTATTTGTTGTGTTCTACAGATCATGGCTCAAATTCATTAAATTTCCTATGCCAAATTAAATAATATTTAATATCCCACCAGTAAAAAAACTATTGGTTTAAATTACATTTAGAAATACTTCATTATTTTATCTTGCATATATCGGAAATTGGCATAACTAGAATATAGTGTCCCTATTTGCCTAAGAAAATCTTTATTAATTAAAAATTTCGCCCTGTCCCAAATTCCTGTTCTCTTTAAAAATTTAGAAAAAGCGACAAATCCATGCTCCGCCTTTGGAACGATGACCATAGTTAAGGGATATAAAATTTATTTATTTTTTTTTTTAATTTTTTATCAGGAACCCGGTTTCGTTAAAAATTTAAAAATATATTTTGAAAGTGTGCACTTAAAAACGGCTTAAAACAAAATTAAAAATGTATATTTCTTTTCTTTTTTTTCTCACAAATGAATGGCTATTCGAAACTACGTTACATTTGTATTTATTTTGACCCTAGCATATAAAGGGTGATTTTTTGGCACACACAGTTTCTAGCATTTTTATTTATTTACTAATTTTTATTGTGAAACGGTAGGCTTCATCCCAATTTTCCGCAATGTTGGATGAAAGATGTGTACTTAAAATATATATTCAGTTCGCACTTAAAGTAGGTATTCAGTTCTCAGTTTCTTCAACAGGTCAATCTCCGAAAAGATAAAGTATGACTTGTATGTAATTTTGATGTATTAATTAAACAGCATTACTTGGCTGATTACTTTCATCAATGAAATTTATTTAAAAAAGTTTTATAGAATATTGCGGATTTTTTAGTATTCGGATTTTTATTTCCATTTTTATCGTTATAAAAAAGTCCGTTTTGCTTTTATAACCACTAAGGAATGCATTTTTTCAACGTGATTTATGCACAAGTTGAAAGTCGAAACTAACAAGTTTCGATTTGATGAGGATATTAAATAACTGTCATGATGCGCATTTCTCTCATTTTCCCACTGTTATTGAGCGTTAAAATGGATTTAAGCTTTTTCTGAGCCCCATTAGGAATGGTAAGTGGAAGTGCGAACTGAAATATTTATTACTTTGAAAAAAAATTATGTATAAAATTTGCTAATAATTGCTATAAAAATTTTTAAAGTTTGAGTTGCTGGAACCTGCAGAACAGGTGCAGCATTTGTGCACTATGAGTGAAAATCTTTGATTTGTTAGGTGATAGGTGTCGCAGCAGATCTTTAAGGTTTGAAAATATTTATTTCGGGATCAAAACAAAAGTCAAGCTGCAAAACGAGATTGAAAGCAGTCTAAGCCAAAAGCTTATAGCAGATATTATGAAGCCAAAGTAAAGGATAGAACAGTGTGTTATTTTATTTGATGCTTATAATTCGTACCCAGCAAGTGCGTCTGCACAGAGCTAGTGAGGTCCGCGGTAACCGACCATCTGGAGGAAAGTATCGAAGTTGACTATGTGGATTTTGGGCAATATCTCAGTTCTGGAAATACGTCTTTATATCGAGTAGAATAAACATTAAAACTATTAAAAAAATAAATAAATTTATTCCCTTGGGCTATGGTCACCGCTCCAAACCACAGCATGGAGATATCCTTATTCTTAGCTGTTCGAACAGAACAGGAACCTACAGCTTATAGACGACTCAAAACGGCGGCGTCTTTAATAAATAGAGATTTTTCTAGGTAAATACAATAGCATCTATTTGCGAGCTATCTAGCTGCAAAACAAATGCACCAGGGGTGGTATCGCACCAACGACCTTCCGGCTTAAGGGCGAGTACGCTACCATTGCGCTTCGAAGGTGTTAAAAAATCTTTAAATTTAACAAAATAGGATTGCTTGAAGAGGCGGTACAATAGAAGCTTTTTCCCTAATATATTTTATTAGGAATAAGGAAAGTTTAAAACCTAAGCTCGGAACCCTCTTCTTTTCGTTCACTGGCCCAGGCTACCTTTGAAATGGAAGGTACACAGACTGCTTTGTTAGAACTCTAGCTTGTATAGAAACTCTCATAATCTTCCAAGCTATTTTTTTACAATTAACAAAAGTAACAAAAGTCAAGTTCTTATTATTGTTATTAATATTTACGACTAATTTCAAAATTTTTCAACAACAAAACACTGCCAAAGCTTATCATTTGTAAAAGATTTGAAGATGCCAAAACGGTTAACGTGATATTGATGTGAGAATTTGCAATTGTTGCGACAACTCTTAACCAAAAAAGGGGCACATCAAAAAACCATTTGCCTTTCATAATGTCATTACTCATTGGATCCCAAAAGATTTGCAAGACAATAGACATGTGACGACGACCATGACCATGAGTTCAATAACACACATATAGACTGGGTCTTAGCCAGGCTTGAACTGGAACTTGAGCGCGGCAAGTTTGTGCTAAATGTTCAATGCCTTTGCAATAATTTAGCCGTAAGTGCAATTTCCAATAGATCGACTTGGTTTATGTATTCTCTAAATTGCCTTGACATTTGCGCAAGGCTATCAATAGGATGCGCCACGAGTGACACATAGGAAAGTTGCAGAGAAAGTTGTCATAAGACTTTTGGGTCATCAGCTTTTTAGTTGTTTTTCGTTTTATTGGCGATAATGTGCATTTTTTTGTTTGTTTTTTTTTTCATCGTTTATAGAAGATTTCATTAAAATCGGCTAACATTAAAGCATTGGCTTTTAAACAAACATGGATTTAGGCAATTAAAAGCATATAATGTGATGCTCGTATCACAACGGAAATAATAAAAGATAAAGTCTACAGCAGCAATTAACACGTGCTCACCATCACAGCACAACTTTGGGCAGTATTTTTATTGACCTTTTAAGAAATTAAATCGGAATATAATTTTTTATTTATACTTCAATACCGTTAGCATTAATTATTCAAGCAAATATTTTGGCTACCGTGTGAAAAGACCATATCAAAGCTATGCCAGCCAGAGCAACGTTTTTTCTCAGATATTTATATGCATAATTTATGACTAGCGCCTATTGACCGTCTCCGCTGTGCTAATCATGTGAACTAGTGTTGGCATTCCGTCAACTTTGATGTCTTTTTGGCAGGCTTTCTAACTTTCAATTAAAACTTTCAGTTTTCACAAAACAAGCAACCCAGCCTACTGCGGACAAGTTCTTCAACAAATGCGTTCTGTACACAATAACCAGTTTCGAGTTGTCACTCTAGAACCGGACAACATGGGTAATTCACTGACCTTCAGGGCAATTTTTCGAGCCTACTAATAAGCCGCTTTGGTGCGACTTACTCATTACACTTGTTTACCATTTGACTTAACTTTAATGACAATCTTTTAACGAAAGTAATTCCTTGACTAGCATTGTCAAGTTGTTTTTTCTCTATTTGTATAATTTAACTTCATATATATCTTGATTTGTGTCTATTGTTGGCAACTGCTTTTTTAAGCTTCTTCAGTTTTGTAGCTAGCTTCAGGCCTTTTACATAACTTAATGCCACGTCTCATAATCCACCAGCCAGCCAGCCATTTGTACACCCACACATTTTGAGTCAAGTTGGCAATACAGCGCTTTTTTCTAGACTCACACTTTCGTAATACCCTAACAAAGTGGGGAAATCGATGTGATTACACCTTGAAATTTGTGCAATCTATGTGAAGTATAGAAGTAGGCATGACAGTTTATTTTTTTGTAGTAGGAAAGTCTTAAAAACGTTCGCAAACTTTAAATGGGAATTAGTGATTTTTTTATTTATTATTAATTTAGGGCACAACTAACTAACCTTAAGAATAAACAAATTGAAAATGTTGAAATTAAGAAGTATTAAATAATAACGAAGATAATAGCCTGATGGCTGAACTTTTTATAGATAACGAAATCATTTACGAAGGTCGATATCTTTGGCAATCTTGAAATGGGAATTATTTGATAATACGGAGTTACGGTGAGCTCTGTGAAAGCATCTACTGGATGAAATTTGGATGATTGTTAAAAGCCACGAAGTCAAATCATATTATCCGAATATTTGAAGATAATGTAATGTATTATCTTAAGGAAAAAAAAAACAACGCAAAATTCTTCGAAAATGTCTCACTCTGACTTGGAAGTAATTCTCTAGAATCTTAGCGGAACATTTTGAATAAAATATGATGTATATACATATGTTTTCGAATGCGCAGAGCCTATACAAGACAAATATCTAAAATAATCTGAATCTATCTTTGTGGTCGCAGAAACTTAACTTCTATGCTTTCCACCACGAAAATCTGTATATTATTCAAATTTAAGACTCGATGTATCTTTGTTTTCGATCGCGCAGTACCTAGAAAAGACAAATATCTAAAATAATCTCAATCAATCTTTCTGGTCGCAGAAACTTAACTTTTCCATGACGAAAATCTTTATATTATCCAAATTTAAGACTCGATGTATATATGTTTTCGAACGCGCAGAGACTAGACCAGACAAATATCTAAAATAATCTCAAATATATAATTGCTGGTCGCAAAAACTTATTTTGTATCTTTTGGACGACGAAAATCTCTCTATAATATACCAATAGACAAATATCTGAAGCTTAGGTGACAAAATTGGCTTAAAAAGTCAGCCTAGTTAGACCTGAACAGGTCTGTTGAAATGAATATACTGACCTCGCATATCAATTGAGTCGTGTGCATCTTTACGTCCGTCCGTCTGCCAGATCTTAGAGAGCATAAGAACTAGAGTTATAACACTATTCCATTTGATACATAATCATATCGATATCTTACCGTGTTCAACCGCAGTAAAGTTCCGCGGCTTACAGCCAAACCGTTAAACATTTCGACTTGAAACTTGGCAGAGCACACAGAGAAACAAATCAGACAAATGTTGTAGAAGTTTTAGTAAATAGTGAACGAAATTCACTAACTTTAGCAGTCAAGCACCATTAAAATTGAACACTACGAAACCTACTGTATCAGCAATTTTTGTAAGACTATTTCAATTTGCCAAAAGTTCATTGAATTTTTGCGTGGGTCATTTGCTGACCCAAAGTCAGCAAATTTTGTAAAAATATTACCGAGTTTTTGACGATACGAGATCTCCTAAATCTGCTAGTTAAACTGTTTTCGTCCGCATCACTTACAAAATTGGCTTCTCATAGCTCTAAGTGATTATTATTAAAGGTGTTTTACATTTTTGCCAAAAAATACTATAGTTCCTCAAATGCATTTTGAGCTAGCCATTTTTCAAAAATGAGTTTGTTTCAGAATTAAGCGAGTTTCGAATTTTGCATTGCATTTGTTCGAACCCCCTAATTGTTTCCGAAATCATATGACCAAGCGTTGCTATCATCCATTGATTAACTTTGAACCGCTGATATAGGGAGCTATAGTTTTCAAATGTCTTCTATTTTTATTTTTGTATTTCCCTTTTAATGATCTTAAATTGTAAAAGTCAATAATAACTCAGCCCATATATACTCAACAGTTATCAAATTCCATCAAAATCATTTTATTGTATCATATAGCTCTTAAAGATTTAATCGATCAAAAAGCATGATTTTTTAATTTTTCTTCATGTCTAGCTCACATTAGGTTAAGTCGACAGGCAGGGGACCTCACATAGATCAGTCAGATTCTTAGAAGAGTCGAGCTCACATTATTAACATTATTGTTAACTTATACCTCCCATAGGAAACAAGTTACCCACCTTAGCGCATATATTGTTTGGCAATATAATAAAATTTTATTCTTTTTCTTATTAGATAGACGTAAATGAGCAATTCTTACAAAAAAAAAAAAAAAATAGTACAGATTATACTACTGTCGCAACAACGACTCTATTGTATTACATTTTTAGTGTTATTGTCTACAAAAGAAAAACTCTTATTTAATTACTTTGCAAAGAAATAATAAATCAATTTAAGTATTTTTTCACTGCTCTGTTTATGTCTTACATTGGACAAAATCCTTAAATTTTATTACTCTTCTTTTGAGCAAACATTTAAAGCTGAAAGAAAACTGTTTTTAATCACCTATAACTTATATGAATTAGTATCTTACCAAATAGGTTGACTTTATTACCGACAGCTGGGACTCACCGCCTAGCTTTTTGTAAAAACTTAGAAACAATTAATCAAGTGAAAGAAGAATTGCTTTTGTCCTTGGCCAGCTGTTGTGAACAATATTTTAAGTGTTTTACTTTGCTTTCTAAGACGAATTTTTATTTAAATCTAAAATATGATATAGTCTGAATTTGGAAATATGCGCATATAGATTGTGTTAAGAAATGGGGCTTAGTACAGTTTAATTTTGATTAAAAAAGAATGACTTGATTAAATTTTAAGAAAAATAAGTCACCCTGGAAATACTGCACTTGAAATATTAATATGTGTTTTGTTTACTTAAATTCGTCATATCTCAAAAACTGCTTGATCGATTCACTCCCAAATACCAGTAAACAAAAAAATTTTTTAAAAAATCTTTGATTTCTGTTAAAGATATAAACATGAAATTTGAAATATTTTCGTAAGTTTGCCAAAAATGCGGGTATAATATATTTTTAGAAATTGCAAGTGAAAATGAAGAAAAAAACTTTATACTGACAAAGAAATTTAAATTATAAATTATAACTTAATTCTCTCTTAGTTCTCTGGCAAACCAACTAGCCGATTTCGTACATTGCAATAAAGTTTATTTTATTTTGATAACATTTTCAAAATAATATAAAAAAAAGTACTGTCTTTCCTTCGTTGAAGCAATCTAAATCGATCCATCAACCTACGGATTCAAGTACGCTAGCTTCTTTGTTTTGAAGGTTCACTGAAAGATAATGGGAATCTCTTAAGCAGAGCGTAAATCCAACACACAAATCATTTCAGCATTAAATTCGAGCATTTTAACCTTTTCGATGTGTACCGATTTATCAGAAAACATTGAGAAAATTAATCTTCAACTCGCAATAATTTTTTCAAACCATTTCGATTTATTTCTATTTTATTCAATAGAAAAAAAAGAGTATTTTGTCTGCTATTTTCCGAAGTAAATCTATTTCTATATTTTCACAGTTTGTGTTACTTTTTTTAGGTTTTTTTTCGCAGGAAAACTTCGACAGCAGAAAATATGCGCACACAAGTGCCGTTAAACGCCCACAGGCCACCAGGTTGCGACCACGGCCGCCACCAACATAATAAATAATATGTAACAAAGTTGAGCTTGCCCCAGACACATTGGTCTAGGCTAAGAAGCTGCCACAAAGTCGCTGCCCCAGCCGCAGTAACTGCTGCCGCTGTTGCCGCCGTGAATTATGAAGCGTGAATTGGTGGCAACCATGTGGCGGCAGTGGCGGCTAACTTCTGGCGCGTGCGCAACTTCTAAGACTGGTAAGTTTATTTCAGAATTTTAGACTCTTTTTTTTTGTAGTTTTTTGCACAAGTAATTTCCGTCTTGGCCTAGAGCGCAACATTTTAGACTAATATGGGTCACATTGTGAGCGTGAAGTATGGCCATTAGTCTCTTTTGAGTATAGAGCAGTGCACTGCTTGAAGCAAATGCAAGCAGTAGATTTATGCAAAGCACCCGTAATTGTACAAATGCACAATCAGAGTATCAGTAAGTTGAGTCCAGAAGTTCAAAAGTAAACACTTTCCCGCTGCAGGTTCACGTTAGTTGAACGAAAGTGAAGCTGGGCAGGATGTGGAAAAAATAATGTTAATATGCAGCTGACTTGACTGCAAAAAAAAAGACAAATTTCAGAGCGAAATATGTTGCTTATTGCGGAAATTCCAGCTTGCATGCTCGCAGTAGATTTAGCTCTGTTGCAAGCTCGTAAATCATTTTTTACCACGTGACGCTTTAGAAATTTATAGACTTAAAAATAAATTTAGCGAAAAGTGCTTAAAATGTCCTTGTGCTGTCGCATAGCCTGAGGAAGTGCATCAAATAATCTATTATTTAAACTCCTTAAAATGATTAGATACCTCAAATTGCAGAACGTTTCAATACCTGTATTTAATTATAACTGTCACAAAACACACTGTAGTCTATTGCCTGAACTTCTTACGAGCATTAAAAATATGCTAAAGCCTCACCTCAGAAACCAAACCGAACAACATATGCGATCATTAAATTATTATTATTACTTTTGACAATATGTGTATTGCAAAATTATTAAAAGTCTTGTAGCTGCTTGCTTCGTCTGGATTTAAGAGACAGCATCCTTAAGTCAGCTTTTAGTAGATTTTCACAACTTTAAGCATTTATATCTCAACAGTTCGACTTAACTGCTTAATAATATGGCTTTTTAATGGGATTATTGAAACTACTTACTTTTTCTTGCAGAATTCAAAAAAGAAGGTAAGTGTGTCAGGTTTGGATAAATAGTTATAGAATTATGACCGCATACCATTTATGGAATGTTAAACATAAAAGCTTTGTTTTTATTTGATTTCAAGTCTCTTGATTCCTGTTCTCTTCGAACAGCTATTAATAGAGATATGTTGCACCTTTGAAGCTAAGGCAGCATAGTCGAAATATATATATTTCTTTTGTCTTAATTGTTTCGCCGTATCTTAGCAGAGCAAAATATTCTTACTGCAAATGGTATTGACATTTGCTTATAAATAGAATTTATCTGGACTGACTTTAAAGACAGCTTGCTTGGCTACCCGAAAGCCTTCGAATCATTTACCTTAAACTGGAACGTAATGTCTTCGATTTTCATGGAACCTGGCGTTCAATGCACCAAAAGAAAGGTCAGCGTTGGTAGACCGCAAAGGTACACGTGACAAGAGATCCCATATATGTTCTAAAAATGACAGTCATCTGTTAGCCTAAATGTGCCTCAAAGGGTTTTTCGGGAATCTGTTTAAGAAATAAATTATTCAGAAATTTTGACTTCGGAAAGCCAAACTTTTGTCTACAAAGTAATTTTTAGTGAATAGCAAGATTCTTCACAGTCTCCATATTCTGGTTACCTTCACAGCTTCTGCCAAAGTCGATTATTTTGATAAGCATCCCATCCCCCTTGTTCCACAAAGTGTTCAGCACTTTTGAGTTTCAGCTCCTCAAAGGAGCTTCCTTTTAAAGGAGTTTGTTTTTAAACATTCAGTGACAATAGTGAAGAGGTTTGTCATCATCTTCAGTTCCTCCTCATCGTCATGGTTTCTGCAATAGTTGTCATAAGAAGCTATCAACTTATACTATGAATTCAAGGGTAGTGGCAGTGGACCTTCTCCGATGTATTGCTCTACTTCTGATCACAGCTTCTAAAAATGTTGAAGTGGGCTGCGTTAGCCTTATTCTTGTCCCCAGAGACCAGTCCCGTAACAGAAGAGTAGCTTTGACGCATGCACTTCTAATCTCACAGCTGCTACAGAAGTCGTTGCCGAAAGTATGAAATCTACTACTAGTTCTAATAAGCTTATTTTAGTGACTAAAGTGGTGTTTCTACATAAAATCACAGCTTTTGCAGAACTTTTGCTAGAAACCATTTTGCTTTTGAGGTTTTTCGATGTATCTAGACTCTTCTAATCATCGCAGCTGCTGTAGAGGTCAAAGTGGGGAGTATGAAGCCTACTGTTTATTCTAGTAAGTTCATTGCCGTGATATAGTAGAAGCGGTGTCTTTCCACAACATTACGGTTTTCGCAGAAATCGTTGTAGAAAACGACGTCCTTGTACTCAGAGCCCAGGGCAGTGGTAGAAGAGGTTCTCCAATATCTCTAGATATTTCTGATCACCGCAGCTACTGTAGAAGTCAAAGAAGGAAGTGTGCAGCCTTCTATTTGTTTTTTTAAGTCCATTGCAGTGATGAGGTGTGTATCCTTAGCCTACTACCATATCCGATGACGCATCGGGTAATGGCAGAAGAAGAACTCCCATATATACAGCTCCTTTCCTTCAGATCTTCACAGCTGCTGCAGAAATTAAAACTGGAGTGCGGAAAGCCTAACTTTCTTGCTAAAAAGCCTCTTGCACTGCCAGACGCAATGCCAACACATCTTCTCTGCTAGTTACCATAGCTTCCACAAAGCTCATCATGGAAAGTGTAAAACCTTCGCCTTTTTCTTAAAAGTCCAGTCATATGGCAGAAAATTTTCTCAAGCTTCTTCTTTCAGCTCTTCCACATCATCAAAGCTTTCTACAAAGATTTCTCCAACACCCTCTACCATAATTACTATATTGCCGATTAAAACTCGACACTTACACTAAAAAAAATTAGTTTTGAACTTGTGTTGCATATTTTATCATAATTCGATTTTAAAATGGAATAAAATAGGCAGGTATAGCAGAAAATAGACGGGACACGCAGCAGTACAGTACAAACACTTACGCAATGGTAAAAAAATGATTACCGTTGGCTTAAAAACAACTTGCAAAAGGATTAGACTTGCAGTAGCCAAGTAGCCACTTGACCGGAAAAGCGCACATATTTAATGTTATGTACTGCATTTATCTATCATAAAAATGCGCCAAAGATCCGCCACACAGTAGTAGATAATACAATTCGACACGAAAATCATTTCAGTTGACCACCATTAGGCAATAACTGGAGCATAGCATTGTCTAGGTAATCTTGGCTAGCTGCTGCAACGAACATTAATAATAAATGCAATCTTCTAATCAAAGCTGCTGCACTTTTGGTGTCAAAATGCGGCTGTTGACCTATTTCTTTGGTATTTTGGCTACCTTACGTGGGTGGGCCACTTAAAAGTCGCATCTTTGCACTTTTATTGGACAAACAGCTGGCGGAAATCGTAGACCAAGTTTAGAATAATGCCATTGCGGCAAATGGAAATTTGGCTTTCTCTGTCAGGTTGCACTTTAACAATATGCTGCTGTACCAGCCCAAAAAGAGCGTATTTCCCTGCTGATATATGTTTGCCAGCTGACCAAAAAGGTTGGCACGATCACAAAGAAGGCAACAACCGTGGCAACCAAAGTCATGGAAATTCAAATGCCAATGTTGCTGCCAAATGCCAATACAAATGGCAACATACACATACAGCAAAGCGTGGACAACCAGACACTGGGCGAGCTCACCCAAATACGAGACAGCTCAATCAGAGTTGCCCGTGTTCCCTGCCTGCCTGCTGTAAGAAGGCAGAAGCTGTTGCCATGTACCAAAACATTGGATGCTTTAATGGAAGTCAGTTTGGTAGGAAACATCTTCTTGTGCTTTTTTTGATTTATGTGCGCCGCCGCCTTTGCTGGACTCTTGACTTCTTCCTTGTTGGATTTTCATGTTGGAATTTATGAATAAACATATTTAACATTAAAGCTGCCGAAATTTTTCGTCGTCGATCTTTGAACAATAGTTGGCAACCGTTTTGCTCCAGCTAGTTTTGTGCCATTGTCATTGGACTTGGAGCAAGCAGGTAACACGTACGTGAGGTTCAGCTTGAGAACATTTCTCACAAGGAAACGAAATAAACTATGAGCATCGCATTAAAGTTGTCACTCGCCGATTAGAGCTCGACTTTTGCCAAATGGCAAAAAATTCGCAAAAGTGAATTCATTTGGCGCAGTGCCTAATCGCATTCAGCCATGAAGCAAGCGTTCGTTGTCTATCGATGACTCGGCTTTCATTTGAGCCGCCCAGAAGAGTTCTAAGCCGCAGCCGTGTAATATTTGTAAAATACTTTCTGTGAAAGTGTCAGTCAGAGTTTTGGGCATATCAAAAATGAGTGAAAAGAAATTAAATTTATTGGTGAGTGTATTTTGACAGAACGCGTGCTTGACGCTTTGTGGCTTTGATTAGTTCAGGTTTTCGCATTGACCCAAAGAACTACATATGAATCGAAGAGCAGCTGATGCGCAGCTCTACCGATAAACTTGGTATGTGAAGCTGCCGCCTGCCGCCCCCAGACTTAATAAACACTTTCAATATGAGCGACCAAGTTATTGCATGGAGCAATTAAGCAGCCAGCCCCCATGCCAAAAGTTGTAACTCCTCAATGTCAGTTTTGAGCTTGTCAGTCAGTTAGTCAGTCAAGAAACGGTTAATATTTTTTATGAAGAGTTCGTGTCTGCACGTTGCCAGCTCACTTTTGTCCAAAACAAATGGCCCTTGGAAGACAACCCCATTGCGCTGGCTTGGCTAACTGAGACTAATCGCCTCTACTTCAAGCTGCCTAAATAGACTCTCACACCTTGGCTAGGCGGCGGCTGGAAAAATCGTAATTTAACAGCCCCAGCGCTTGCTTCAGTCAATTAGGATGTTGCAAAATGATTCATTTCTAATCTAGAGTCGAGTATCTGCAGTCATGAGCCTGCGCTTGTATGGGACAGTACGACAGACGGACTGCAGTCTGGTCTGCATTTTACAGTTACGGTTCCTTGGGGCAACTTCTTAGTTTGTTGTGTCTGGAATTTCGCATGGCCAATATTGATTCGGATCTGCCAGTTTGAAAATGTCTTAATTTAGACGCTTTTAGACACGGCCACGTTTGAAGCTGTTGACGCTTTGACAGCTAATTGTAAAGCGTCTAACTAATCGACAGTTATTATGCATTTTTTAGTTTAAAAAAAAACCTACACTCATTTATGTAATTTAGCCCAAGAAAGTGAGAGTAACTAGTGCCATCTATTTATGCTTAATTAAGTTTCCCGCATATAGCTTTTAAAAGTTAGTATAACTAATTTTTAAAAATGTTTACCCTGAAGGCTATGTTTATGCTCAACCCATTAAAACATTGACTACTGCAGCCCGCATAGAAGGGTTTAATAATGAAACCACAATTGGCGCTTGTTAAAAATCATTATTTAATCGGTAGAAAAGTGAAATTGAAATAGCTTCAAGATGATGACTTAAGTTTTTTGCGGGTATGCTAAGTTGGCAAAGCAATTTTAATTGCTCATGATATATGATAGGTTCGCTCGGTTAGTTTTAATAGCTCTAAGGTTATTTTGGTTTAAATAATATCAAATTTAGTAGTTGGTTGCTTCATAAGTTCACAGTTTTTATGTTTATTATGACAACTTTTTTTTCTACAGGGAACAAGGGAAGCTTAATACATATAAGATGGTGACAAAAATCTATTCATGTTCCTTAAGTCATATCTTTGAAATAAAGTTAAGTTTGAAAAAGTCTTTTGGAGATAATTTTGTGACGCCCAACACAATATTTCCATAATTAAATAATTCTGATCTGAACTGATGATCTGAATATCTAAGCATTCAAAAAGGGTTTAGAACTAACCTTACATCAGATGAATTATGAGAGAAAACTAAATATTTGGCTATTAAACCTATACAATATAGCCAAACTATCAAATGCAGTGCTTGGAGCTTAGCAATATTTTTTTATTTTCTTAATGAAATTAAGAGACTAACAATAATTATTCGAATCTTAAAATTTATTTATTTATTATTATAATTTCAGGCTACAACTTATTTTAGTTGATCTTAAGATTAGACATTTTCAAAATGTTCATATTAAGAAATATTTAATGTTAACAAGGAAAATATAATATGAAACTAATCCATATCCCTAGCCTGATGGGTGAATTTTTTATAGATTCGGACTGTCTCACATCTAGGGAACTTACTGTTTACTCAATTAATTAACATTTTCTAAAGAATTTTATTTGTTTCAAAACACCGTATGAGTTAAGTTCTGGATGGTAATTGTTAAGCTGTCTCGGGGTTGCATTAAGGCGGTTTCCTTATCAGTAACTTACAAGAAAGGCGATTTTCAGGATACTTTAGAAACATGAAAACAACAATAGAAATAAATCTTTTGCATATTTTTGAAATATTTATTCCACAAAAAAAAGTTTATTAAGCATCGAAATATAAAAAAATGGCTGATTTGTGAACAATTTTGCACAGATTTGGTTACCGTAAAATAGGTTTTACGCACGTTTTTGTCGAACTGTAATTTCTAAACTAGTTTGAGTTGGACTTTTAAACTTCAAAAAAATATTCTTTAAAAATAATTCCAACGATATTATACCGATATTTTTAAACTGACTGATGAGGAGACACCTTCAAATTTAAAAAAGAATTCCAATTAGTTATTATTAAAAATTGGGCTGCTACTTGTAGAAGAGTATTGTATTTATTTTAATGACGTCACAGTGCCAAGAACCTCAACAACTGCCTTTACCTTATAGGGTAATGTAGTGCAGTAAGTGCTGCTCTACAAAGATAATAATTAAAAGGCAGCAAAGTATGGATCATTGGTGACGATAATCAGTTCGTCTTCATAACATATTTCATACAATAGCACTCTGGGTCCTTTGAGTTTATGAGTAAGTTTGTTTGCCAAGGTTGGATTTTGTAAGTCAGCAGTTATTAACAAAAAGAAGGTCTAAACAAACATTTATTTTAAAACTATTTGCGTGCGTTCTCCAAAAAAGAATCTAGCAGCATCATGTTTAGGAAGCTCTCAAGAGATGCACCACACTAACGCCTTATAGAACTTTCAAAGATGCAATAAGTTACTGGATGTGGAGAGCATAAGACAGTTTGAAAAGGCCTAAACAAGCGTTGACGAGAGGCTGCCTTTAAAGCCAGTTTTTTGTAGTTATTAAATTCAAAATAAATGGCAACATTCAACGGAGTAGATTTTTCGAAGTTCAAAGATGCTTTAAAAGACCAAAGTACCTCATTTGTTATGGTTATTTCCAGACAAACGCCTTTTTGTTACTAGGAATTAACTGCTTAAAAATAATATACATTTTTAAGTGTAAATAAACTTCGTTTTGAAACAAATCTTCCATATATTTTTTCATTTTATTTTGCAATTAGGAATGTATTGCTTGAAAGTTGTTAATAAGATAATTGCATCTTTGCTGCCTTATATATGCAACCTAACTAGAGTATTTATTGCGAATTAGAGTAGAAACTTGTCCAATAGACTTGGTCTTGGTCTTAGTAATTAATTTACTCATTAGGCCATTTATGGTGGTCCCACAGCCTTCATAACGTTCTGGGAAAATGTGCGATCCCATAAATAAAAAAATAAATAAAATAACAACATCTTGTTGGAGCAGCAAGTTTGACCCAGAATGTGATTTCAAATACCCTGGGGGAATAAGCTCTGCTGTAACCATCTCTTACATTATCAACTTTTTAGGGATTTAGCTGATTATTTAACCCAACAACATCATCGCAACGGTTAAGTATTAATAAACAAGCTTCATAACTCAATTAATGTAACTGCAATGGAGACAAACAAGTCACCGCCAAGTCTCACTTGGTAATTGCGGATTTTGGTCTAGTTTACCAATTTCGTTTGCGCATCTTCTTGTCTTGGCCATATTGCCATAAACCATTAAGTAGCTTTATGTGTTAATTACATGACAACTTTGTCCACATCGTTGGATCGTGGTCATGTTTAGTATGCTGGCTGCTGCGCACGCTGTGCCTCACCATATGAGGTTGGGCTTTTTTTTTTTGATGATACAGCACTTGACTTTTTGCACTCCTAACTCTCTCACCATTTGGGCGCACTCACGATTTTCTGGCCAAAAAATATTGAACGTTAAAAGGCAATTAATGCAGCTGGAGCGTGTAGCGCATGCAACAATGTATAACCATCCATACAATGTGGATGAGCTGGGCAGGTGGGCAGTTGACTCCACAAACTAGGTGGGAGTTTGTGTGACTTTCGTCTCAGCGTGACCCACTAAAGAGCAAACCCCATTAGTGGCAAGAAGTGTGGCAAGGCTTAGTCTGAGCTGTGGCAACGCTGTTTTTTTTTTTTTGAAAACTGGCACAAAGTTCGCGGCTGCAGCTTAGAAATCTTGTGGAACCACGTTTGAGTGTTGATTAATTTGTAATTTATATGTTGAAATATGAGTATGAAAGGCGTAGCTAAATGGCTACAGGTAGCTTTGCCTTTCAACAACCAACTATACGAAACATTAATTTTCGGTTTATTGTTTTTAGGCAGCTGAGTTGGTGTTATAATGATGGATCTCTTGGGTATAGCAGCGTTACGAGAGATACTGCTGCTTTGGAGCTGGTGTAGTAACGTAAGTGGGGTTTCCTGTCATTATTTTCTAACTTTTCTTAATTTTTTTTTTTGTATATTTGAATAGTTGTGGAACTATTATCTTTATTTAATATTTTTTTTTGCTACTTTCGCAATTTTTTTAATGGGATTCGAATTTTTAGCGAAAACTTAAATATTTTTAAAAATATATAAATTTTTCTGTCAACAAATCTCTAAGTAATAAAATTTTCTAGCCTTTGTATTGAGCAATAAAGTAAATAGCTTGAAGGATAATTTCAAATTTGAGCTGATTTTAAAGCGTCATATCTTTGAATTCCCTTGAAATAATAAACTGATTGCATATTTTTATATTTTAAAAACTCTTCAGAGATACGCATTCCAAGAGCAGGAAATGCTTAAGGATACACATTCCAAACTTTATCGAAAAAAGAGTAGGGATTGTTGGAATAAAGTATTATAAAGCAATTTGGGCGCTCTTTACCTGCCAAAAAAGGTATATTCAATTTTAATAATTTTTGTTTTTTATTGAGATCTTGAAGTAACTTATTGATAGACAAAAGTTTTCCGGTGATTTTTTTTTTACCTCTTCTAAACATTGAGTGAGATAACTTTACTTCTAAAATTTTTACCAGCGTGACACGCCAGGTGATTATCATTCTTTATTATTGACTTTACATATTTATGGTTTATTAATTTCATAATTTTCGGAATTGTTTTTGTAAGATCTTGAAGCTTCTCATTGACAGACGTAACCAACTAATGAAAAGTTCTACAGGAGGTTAACGTTATCCGTTTGGATTGATACTTGGATTCACTTCTTAACCTTGAGCAAAATAACTTTCTGCCTTGAACTTTTTTAAGATCAAAAACTATTTTCACAGAGTAAGTATATTTAATGTTCTACTTCTCACTATTAACGTGTAGAATCTTAATCTGCTTTAATCGAATCTTCACTATATAATAAGTTTATCCCAAGAAGTTTGAAAAATACGCATAGTCCCGTGGAGAAGAAAGACGCAGTTTTCAACAAAGTCTAACAATAATTGGACAACACTGGCACTGCAGACAAAGGCACGTAATCTAACGCCTGCGCTTTGTCTTGTTTACAAACAGTTTGTCTTCATTTTGTTGTTATTATAATATATGACAATCGTTTAGTAGTTGATAGCTTCATTTATTTATTTTTCTTGTTTAGCATATTTATGCCTTTTTTGTGTGACACTTGCGGGGTTCTGGGAAAACAATGAAGTAAATTAAGAAAAGAAAAGTGAAAGGATTGTGTCGCCCACATAGCAGCGCAGTTGCAGTGGCACTTGCAACTGTTGACAATTTCGGTAAATTGTCGATAAGGCATGAGTTGTAAAAAACCCCGCAGATGCTATCACTTTAGGCAGCTTTCGCTTAAAGTTGGCACTCAAAATGAAAGTGTCATATCATGGGGGCCAACCAAACAACCTTGAAACGAAAACAAGCCCACCGAAAACAAAAAAAAAAAGCTGACACACACTTTACCGAAAAGCACTTAAAGTGCGTAGATAATCAACAAAAAAAAAATAATAATACTAATAAAAAGAAGTCACATTTAGAACAAGCAAAGAGAAATTTCTACAGAAATAACTTGAACAAAGCGCTAAGCAATTCTACGCTTTAAGCTACCAGTTTTTCGCTTGATTGTTGTACGATTGACCACCGATCATCAATGGCTACATTTAGTCGAAACGCTTAATAGTAGAACAGCGGCGATATTTATGATCTTTGATTTTTGCCAAACGTTGTTAATCTTGTGCAGTTTGTGTCCATTAACAAAACGCTTTTTAAAAATAAAACGCACAATTATGACAAATGAAAAGTAAAAGGTTTTGCAGTCAAAAAGACATCTTCTAATGATAAACCACAACTCTCGAGATGATTGACCAGCATGGGCTAGTAATGATTGTAGTCATTCATGCTAATGATGCTACTGCTCTCCTTTCGCTTTCATGGCACACTACTTAATCGAATTATATTGAAATTAGCGAAATCGTTTAGTCGATTTCGAAAGTTTTGCCAAAAAATTGAAATTGTCAACATGGCGGCTACGTGTTTTGCTTCTTGGCATTCTATTGCCCAACTCTCGTCGTACACAGCTCGTTGCAGCTCAAACTCGTGTGACCCTAATGATTGTGTTTTGAGTCTATCCGTAAAATTGCTGCCATAAAAAAAAAATCCAAAACAAACAAGCCAACAAAATCCCCAACAACTGCAAATTAAAAACAAGCCGAATTCGTGTACAGCATGTTGCAAGTTGTTGCCGGTTTGGCGCTTGCCGCTTGCCACATCAAACAGCTGCAACCGTTGACCGTTGACAGGACTTGACTCAGCAAGCATTTTTTTTTTTGTTTTTGTTTTCAATTTCATTGCCAAATCTCCAGCGCTTTTCAACTTGCCTCGGTGGAATATTTGGACCTGGTCCAGCACAACATGTGTGCGAATTTTAAATTGGTCAACAAGTTATACAAACAGCAGGGAAACTTATTTATTTGCTTAACCATAAGCAGTGAATGTAAACAATAAGCGGCTGAAATGTTTGCAGTTGGGATGCACCGACTAAAGTATACACTATGCTTTTTTTATTTTTTTGTTCCTTTATTATTACACTTGAGTACTTAGGGCCTCTACTAAGGCTTTCCACTTGACTCTGTTTTGTGCCATCTGCTTAACGGTGTCCCACGACGAGCTGATCTGAGCGAGTATTTGAAAAATGGTTCGTCTCCAAGTAAGTAAGTAAGTCGTATTGTTCGTCTGCTTCCTTGAGGGTTCCAGTCTAGTACCATTCGGACAATGCTGCTTGCGTTCTTTCTGAGAGCATATCCTATTCAGGTCCATTTTCTTTTCCTGATTTGAAGGTGTATAGTGGACTGAGCTGTTGCGCTCCACAGCTCTGAATTTGATACTCTGTTTGGCCAGAATATTTGCCTAAATAAGATCTCTACCATACATACAAACTGAAGGTCACTAAAATCCACACAGCTTTTAGTAGACATATCCCCATGATCAGCCTTAAAAATGATAACAACATAGCCAAGGGGAATACATTTTTTTATTTTTATAATTTTTATCACTAATAGAAGGGACTTAGGGATGGAAGTATTGAAGAATATAAATGCTATATGGTTGTCCACAATAACAGTTTTAGCTTGGTGTGGATGCAGAAATTTATTCTAGACTGTTTCTTTGCTGTAAAGTTTATCAGAGGGCATATTGTGGACACCTTTTTACTTTAGACGGATTTTAGATTCGCACGGCAAGACCACTTTCAAGGGCTCAAAAGTGTTAAAAAGCAACAGTTTCATTACGATTATCTACTGGGATTCTACTGGACAAAAACACTTCGTTGTGTTGGAATTTGAGTGTGCTCATATTTTGCTGGCTTAGATATATGTTGTTTGCCTGAGTTTTCCTGCTATAGATACAAGCACAATGCAGTTAAACGGACTCTCTGCCCATGAAATCACTTACCTTGTTGTTGGTCAGTTATCAGCCTATGAGGATCAGCTTTCATCGCAAGCTGCCGATCAAGTACGTCATCCCAACATCATGACTGTTCAGCTCGATAAACAAAGGTAATACGCCTATCTTACGTTAAGTTTAACTCGTAAGCCGACACGGTTACCAGGGTGTGGCACGAAAAGGCAGAAATAAGGCTTCTGGTAGGAACAAGCCTCCTTCAGCGCCCATGTAATGTGTACCAACTGTCCATCATACATTCAAAGTATCAGTATATAAACATCAGAAATTGACTAATACCACCAATGCCGAATTATTTTAATATCCTGAATGTAATATTTCAACAATATTAAGTACACTGAAGAAAACAACGCACATTTTTATATTTTATTTGCCGAAAACTCAATGTAATGCTATTCTAAATGTATACCAGATTCAAAATTGTTCGCCAATAAGGCAATTACTTAATTTTTACAATGATTGGTATACAAATAATTTCAATATATGAGTTAGCAGCGCAGTCATCAAGAGCTCAAATGAGCGCGAGAGTGGTAATCAAGCGTAAGCATGTGATAGAGCTGACACATGCGTTGAAACTGACTGCGCTGCCGTAGAATTTTGTGCCGTAAGCACAAGGGTCTAGCATTCTCTGCCTTATTTGGTGAATAATGAGCAGAACAGGTAACAAAATTATATAAAAAAGGCGGAGAGAATAAGTCTGAGACTATAAATACTTTGGTATGGAATTACACTATCTATCGAACTCAGTTTATAAATTGCATGAAACTAGATTATTTTAACACAAGGAAGCTCAAAATAATGCAACAAATTTTATCTCTTACGAACTGAAACCACTTTCAAATTACGATTCTATAGGATTTAACGTTTGAGAACGAGCTACCCATTGTAAGTGTATCAAAATTCTACTATAATTCCATTTTATACTTTTTTATTGCATCTTCAATGCGGTCTATAAGAAGTAGCTATGTATAGCATGTGAGTAAATCAAGTAAATATTTATTTATTTATGCATATACTACACAGAGCACTAAAGACCTGGTCAGGCGCCAGCATCTACCATGGCCAAGAAGGAGCAATAGATTCATGCCGTTGGCGCAGTACAAACTTGTAGTTGACCTACTTGGTGCGATGCCAAGTACAAAACAAAAGACTTAGGCAACAAACTTGCCTCCGTTGCAGCCCATTGTAGTATGTGGCATGTAACCAAAGTGCTTGCTTGTTGCTAACTGAAGTAGGCTAGGCTAGGCTAGGAAAAAAATCTGACAGGCCGTGTTTAAACACTTAATTAAGCGCGCTCATTTTACAGTGTTACAGTGAGTACAAAAAGTGCTTGTATACCTTTTTGAGGTGTTTATTAAGTGTGCCCAACTTTCCAGTGTTGCATCCACTTGGTGGCAGCAGCGGCAGCAACAGCAATAGCAGCACAAAAAACTAAAGTAACTCGAAAAGTATGTCTCTTGGTTGGAATCTTACTTTTACTTTTGGCCATGATTATAATGTTGACTGACATATTTGACAGCTGTCACAGTACATTCTGTACCATTTTATCTGGTTTTGCTTAGAAATGTTTCCCAGCTACGTGTGGGCTATGGGTAAGCGCATTTTATAGATTTCCCAAAGTCCATACTACTTCCGCACAGAAACACACACACAAGGTAATCACTCATGCAGTGCTTTATGACAATCGGTCAAACTGAGCAATTTCGAAATCTTTATACTTCAAGAATAAGCATCTACTGTGTTTTGCAAAACTTCAAATCGACACTCAACAAGTACAGTGGACAGCATTTGCTGCACCTGTGGTAAAAATAAAATGTTTCACAATTTAAAGGTTACCACACAAATTTTAAAGATTTTGTTGATAAATTTCTATTACAAAATTATTATATTTAATCATTAATATAAAATTGAATGAATACTTTTACAATTTATTATTATTTAAATATTTTATTTTTGTGTATTTATTTTTTTGTACTTTTTGTAGTTATAAAAAGGTTCGAACTTATTTGATTAAAATGCGTAAAGGAACAAAACAGAACCAAATGTATATAGTTTTTATTCGATTCGTCTGCATATGTTAGATCCATGAAGCCAACTTTTTTTACTTTTTTAAAATTATTTTTAGCCAAAGATACAGGTAAGTTTTGTCGCGCAAATTCAGTAACCGACCCACAGTGCAGCGTAGATTTATAGCGTGGGGCTGCTGCCTTGTTGCACTGACCCCAAATCACCCACACGTCTCGCATTATGTTGCTTTTATTTAAGTAAATTGCAAGCATTTTCAACCGCTGCTCGACTTAAATAATTTGAAAACAAATTTCAATGTTGTTTAACTGACCATTATAAAATTGTTAGCAATGCTCATTTAACCCCGAAAAAATATTATCCACAAAAGTTACTTGGCTTGTATGTGTGTGTGTGGTTGTTTTTTTTTTCTTATTTTGTTGCTGGAACAACTGTTGCATGCCGCAACCACCCGCACACACACACACAAAACATGGTACAGTCTTTTTGGCTTGGTTAAGTAAACAGCAATTTCGGAGATAAGTTTCGGACCGAGAGAAGAACACGGTGAAAGGTTCAACAGCATAGGTCAGGCAAATATGAGAGCTCACGAGCATGTTATTACATTGCGAAATTAGTGCATTTTATATATTATTTTTATGGGTTTTGCTCTTAAGTTTTCTTTCATTTTTTTTTGGTTTTTTTTTTGTGGAAACTTATGCTGTCAAGGTACTGTAAGCTGGGCAAGTCATAGACCTTGTCTTTCAATTCACTCAATTCACTTCGTGGATCGTGTTGCATCGCAGCAAGTTATGTCATTAATTGGCGGTTCTCGTCGTGCCGCCTGTTGTCTTCATGTTGTACAGCATAACGCCATATATATATGGATAGCATTTATAAGGACAAGAAATAAATACTCTTAAATGAAAGCTTCAAATTGCAGCGAAACTCAAGAGATGGAGATATTTGAAGTAATTATGCAAATATTTTGGCATAACAATTAAGTGGACAGCTGGCTGAACAGCTACTATAATTTGTGTTATAGGATTAAATTATTGGCACTAACCTCATTTTGTGCCGCTACTCATGGTAATTAAATGTATTTTTTATGAAACATAAATTTCTTACTTTAAGCATCTTAGACGCGTCTTCCTAAACAACTAAACTGCTTTCTTAGCAAGATTTGAGGCACTTTCTAGCAAACATGCAATGTTCTAGATAAACAAAATCGTAGTCTAGATTCGCGAATTATGTATTCTTTGAACGCCCGTAGCTAATCAAAATTTTAATCATAATTTATTGAAATAGAGCTTTTTATATTTTCACAGCAACTAAGAGTGCTAGAATTGTGTACATTTGAAATATGGAATATGTAAACTGTTCCAATATTGTATTACTTAAGTGTAGAAACCTGTTTGCATTTAGCAGTTTTGTAAATAGGGTTTGTTCTTTATTGTAGTCGTTGTGGCCGTCTTATATCATCTTTTATTTCTAGAAAAGCTGAGCAGTCACTCAATGCAAACATTTTTAAAATTTCTCAGACTGTAAGTGTTTGACAAAGATGTAAGACTCTTCTGCATTCTTTAGTAGGATTTTTGGTGAAATCAAACATCCGAACTGTCACCAGCAGACTCTGTCATCTTCCCAACTAAGCTATAAATATCCTTCAATTTCTGAATTGAATTAGAAAATTTTATTCCTTTTAGTCGAGATCAAAGTATTGTTGATGGCAAGCAACCCCAAAAAAGAGGAAAATAGACCTAACAATAATAATGACAGTGGATGTATTGCACTGCGATCCATATTGTGCTATCATCTGCCGCTAGAGATCATTATCCTGTCTCATCGCAGAGACTAATTCCTCGCACCATAATTATAAGTTTGGATAGCTTTTTTCCAGGCAGGCTAATCGCGCTTTGAGAGTATGAACTGTACGAGCTTTTCTGTACCTACAGTGTCCCATGACACTGGGTATCCTTAGGAAACACTTTGCAAGTTGTGTAATTTAAAATTTTTCTTTTCCTTCCTCCTCTTGTAATGACAGTTTTGTGCTGTACTATGCCACAAAAGTGGTCCATGCCGCATTAACGGTTTAGTAGCAACGTCTTTTGCAACACTATCAGCTACATCGTTTCCAGAAGATTTCTTAAAGAAGACGGCGTTGTTGTGAGAAGACAGAGGCCTAGTTGGTTAGGTCTGCACAAGAGTCGTCTATACAAACGTTTGCAAGTTCATACGACAAATATCCTGTAGGGTAGCCCAATTGAATTTTCTGCTCATAATAATTAGTTGCCTCTGAAGTTTTACTCTGAAAGTAAAATAAAGGATTCTACTTCACCAAATATTACTACTTCGCTTGGACATTCAAGAGTCCTTTGCTGATACCTTCTGCCAAAAATCCAAGTAAATTCGTTTTCTTTAGGAGCTGTATGCTTATGTAGAATGGTGGAGGTCCATGAGGACCTTTAGTGCTGTTACATCTACATCTTGTTCCAAGTTACCTAAAATCAAACCTAAAAAAAAAACCATAAAGGAATCCGACTCTCATGCTTGTCGTAATAGAATAACCCATGAGTTGACATTGCCGCATGTTTGGAACCTTGTTCCGTTAGACGGATGTTTTGGTTGGGTTGAGGCTGCGATCTACCTGCTTGCACCAGTCGAACGAAACTTTCTGCCCTCTCGGCACTATAAGTTGATCTTAGCCATGACCTTAGGGTTGGATTCTAAAATCCAAAAGACTACACTATGACATAGCCTAGCATGAAAATTTCTCATAAAAAGAGATATTTTTAATTTAATTATAGCTAGAGGTATTGAAATATAATGTGAGGAGTGAGTTTAACGGTGGAGGTAACGTTTATGTGGCGACTACTCAGCCTCTTTGCGCATTAAAATTGTGAAAATACTTAACAAGCTGTAACTCAAAGCTTATTGTATAAGCCAAACATAAACAGGAACCATCAAAAGAGATCATCAAACTCAAAAAGTTTCTATGTCAACGCATTAAAAAACACCCACAGCGTTACTCAATAACCATTTCCCTAATACATTAAATATTTATTATAAGAATATTGATTTACGATTCCTGTCAATGTACGTCGATTTCCATAGATAGATTCCTAGAACACTTTTTATTTGCAACTTGAATGCCTCTAGTACATAACCTAGGTAGTAAAAATTCTGCACATTTTTATTTCGCTTGCGCTTGTACATAATAATAAAATGTTATGGATGCCATACTAAGTGATATTGGGACCACCGACCATCAGGAAAACAAAGTTTTCCTACTGCTATAGTTTGCTTCAAGTTCATGCGGCAAGCATTTTTCTCAATTCTATTTGTATGGCTTGACATGCAGAGAGTCTCTTGAAACTATTTAAATAGTTTTTATTATGTCGCTGGGATTCTGCAAGTATTCGAGTTACTGCAGGAAACTGTGCAAAAGCTTGTAAAATGTTAACACACAGCAGGGAATTGCAAAAACTGCTAAAAATGAAGACTTACTTGGGAATACAAAGCACTTAAGCTTAACTACTTGACTAACAAAATTGATTTTTAATGCTAGGGGAAGTGGTTCAGTTGGTGGCAAAGAAAGTCTCGTTTGTAATAACTTTCAGCTAAGCCAAGATTTGGAAAAAAGCAGGAAGTAGGCCCATTAGAACTCTCAGACTGAATGTTGTAGAGCTACAGATTATGTATATCCACATACATTTTAGCAGACTTACAAATGTTTTCTGAAATGTCAGTCCCTTTAAAATTGTCTTAAATAAGCTTATGTCTCTGAAACAAAGTGAAAAATAGAATTTTAATCATTAGAAATTATATACTTAATCATCGACGATCAGAATAATAAAATAAAACAATACTACTTGGTAATTGTGTTTTAATGCAACTGAATTTCGCAAAAAACAAAACTTTTATTATTTATAAAATTTATTCCAATTCGAATAGGCAATATTCTTTTGCTGTTTATATTATGTAGCACAGACCTTTCCTATGCAAATTGTCCAGCTATGTCTTTTACAAAAAAAAAATTTCAATGATTACGATCTCTTAACTGTTGAACAATACTTAAAAAAATAAGAAGCATTTAGCTGGTTCAATTTATTTCAATATCTGTAGAACAATTGTCTACGCTTTTTCTTTTACATGCAAAATTTTCATGATTTTGATATATAATCTCTTGAGCAACACTTGTAAAAAAAATTTGAGAAATATGACGCTTAAGCTGAGTCAATTTTTTTTGGAATATGATTATTAAGCAATTGTGATTTTTAGAATAATTCGAAACTTTCTTGCCAAATTTTTTTTTTTTTTTATTAGAGTATTATTTTGAAATATAATAAAATCACCATATTCATGCTGGTCGAATTAATTTGGAATTAATTTTATTTGAGTATTACTTTGAAATATAATAAAATCACCAAATCTAAGTTAACCACAACTTAGAAAATAGTATACGATTTCAACGTATTTCGAAAGTTTATCGAATGAAAGCAGGCATACGACTCTCAGTTATTGAATGAGAGATATTTTTATTAAATGCTATATCAATTGTTATAATATTCAATTTGATTAAATAAGTTTATATTAGTATAACTTTTGTTTTAATAATATCTTCTTTAGTAATTTTTTACAGAAAGAAAGGAATATATAGAATCGGGCTATAATAATAATATTTTATTAGACTATGGGGTACAATAGACTCATGGTGGTCGCAGTGCTGAAGGGCGTAGGCCCACCCTCGTTCATACATAGATCGGTAATGAAGCTATAGTCGTTGACAGAAGATCTTCGACTGCAAGCTTTGGTGGCAGGCATACGATCGCAAAGTAATTTTCCCCTAAAAAGTTGTTTGAAAAATGATCGATATTCTAATTAAACATCAGACACAAGAACATTAATATTTCCATTATAAACTATGTATTTGGGAGTTTTTGGGGTAAGTAAATCCGATATGTATTTTGAAGTTTAACCACAGTTGGCGGTTTTTTTTTTCAAAAATGCTCAAACGTTGGAAAAGGATTACGAATTTCAAAAAAGTTGATTGACTATATTATGAGCTTCAAATTGGGTGATTTCTTTCTATCTGTAAAAATTCTTATACAGAATTTTAGCCATCATATGTGACATAGGCAAGTTTCTTAGTTTAAATTACTATATCAAAGCTTCAAGAATCTAATAGATTCATAATTATACCCTATGTTTCCACAGATTAGAGATCGCTCTAAAAAGAAAGAAATTCGTTTTTTCTTAATTTAGTTTAATCTCTAAGAAAAAATGCTACATTTTCAACAACTTGCCACCCCTTTTTATATGACATTGTACAGTAATCATCGAAACTTGTTAGTTTTCATAAAACAACGAATTTTTCTCGTTTGTTTTCCAACACCCCATACCATTTCCAACTTAACTTTTCAATTCAATCAAAATCTGGCATTCTACGAATTGCCAATTATTATTACACAATACAGGCGTCAAAAGAGTTGCCACCAAGTCCACACACTTGGTTGGCATTGTGACAGTGTGTATATCACCAAAACATAGTTGGATACAGATTCGTTTGCATAAAGCTACTGGTGCGGCATCATTCGGCAGAATCTTTGAGTGACTAGCTAGCTGCTTGCCGCAGCTTGTTGCTGCCACAAACTATATGCAAATTGCTTGCTGTCAAGTTTATTTGTCATCTTTTAACTTTGACAGCGCGTGAGTAGCGCTTAACTAGCGCATGTAATTGCCCAGACAAAGAGCCCTAGAGAGCAGCACGACAGTGACGCTGACGCGGATGCGGACTCGAACGATGACGACAAGGACGACAGCATGCAACGTGCCGCATCAAGCATTGTTGGCAGCCGTCGCGACTGGTGACAGACGTTGGCAGGCCAAGCAAATTGGTGCAACAGTGGCTGCATGGACTACGGCGTAAGGATTGCTCGTTTACCTACGCATATTGGAAAATTTATTGGCGTTCCATACGGAGATGCTGGCCACTGATTTATGGCATGCGCTGCGTGTGCTCTCAAATTGGCTAATTAGCTATACACAAATAGAAAAAGATTATTTATCGAAGGAGAACAAACGAAAATGAAAATCGTTTGGAACGTGATTAAAGCTATCGGTTTGGACTTTGTTCTGCCTATTAGCTGCTTTTGACCAATTTAATTGGTAGGAAAATGCAACGAACTGCCTGCCACAACAAAGAGCTAAATAAAGCAGAGCAGCGCAGAGCAGAGCAGAGCAGAAGCGTAGCAATGCAGCGCAGTCAAGATTGCAGTGTGGCAGGCAGAACGTGGCATTCTAAACTCTAACGATTGCAAACACTAATGGCCAGCCGATAGGGCCACACACTGCCAGCAGCACAGTGGTAACGGCCAGCCTAAGGCTTTGGGGCGTGGGCAGCAGCAGTGGCAGCAGCTCTACTGAAGGGCTTTAAGCCTACGCAAAAGCCACACCACAAGCATCTAACGAATGTCGCAGCAGCAGTAGTAGTGGCAACAACAACAACAACAACTTGCAACAGCCACAAACGTACAAAAGTCAACGGGCAACATCATCTTGATAGTTGCCAAAAAGGACTGGGTTGGTCTGTCCCTGTTGCAGCCGTAGTAGAGCATACCGCGCCCACCTACTACCAGCAGCTGCTGCTGCGCCCTGGCTGCAACATGCATTTTAAGGGTCCTACATGTCGATTTGGCTGATTGGCGCGATTAGCTGCCGCATTTGGTGGCCATCACAACGTCCGTGGGGTTGCCCTGTCTACGGAAATCGTGTGACGAAGTTGTAAACAGTTCGTTTGCTTCCACTGCGCGTTAAAGCAGCCAACCAAATGTTTGTCGTCATCTTTGTTGCACTCATACCATTGGGTCGTGATCGAGTTGTAATGCAAATCAACATTGCAATTGTCGTGGTTGTTTATGCGCCTCTCCTTTCAATATGCCCGAGTACTTATTTATTCCGAAATCCAGCAAACAACAAAAAAAAAGAGACCAGTCATGCTCTTATTTAATTTAATTTAAGATTTATTCACATTCCAGCCTAGGCAGCACTTGAACAGCACTACTTGGTTCCCAATGGGTGAGGTCTAACAGCGCGTTCCGCAGCCGGATACTATATAAGTGGCCATACGAAGGACCTATTGTCTGAAGCTGTCTATTCTCTTGCCCCAAAGCATAAGTTAAAATTCCACAAACGACATAAAATATTATTCCTGCAAACCCAGCAACTTTAATTCTGCCAGAACACCATAAAACGATTTAATTGTGCGCGCTGCAAAAAGTGCTTCAAGTTCTTAGGCAGATCTATTACTTTCATATTTGACAAGTTTTGACTTCCCAGCAAAAATTAAAAGCAACAGTGCAAGTGGTCAGTTGGTGCCACCAACCGGTTTACTTGTACAGTTGACTAACATCTTTAAGACAATCCTCTCAAAGCAGTCCAGTAAAATGAAACATAATTTTGCATACTTTGAAAAGTTCTGTCCCAACGGCGGAAAATACTCAGCTTGATTAATGCTTTTAAAGCATGAAATTCTTGAAATGGAGATGTCAAATCGCATTTGCTACAGTACACAGCAAGAAAAGTGCTTAAATCATGCGCTTCGAAGAATCCGTGGTAATCTTAACGCAGAGCAGCAGTAATTCTAACAAATTTTTGAAGAAAATGCAGTTTGCGTTCTAGTTAGTTGCTTATAAACGATCTTTTGATTAGTAACGAATTCAGCAAACTGCTCCAAGTAAAGCTGGACTGGATCTTCAATATTCGATAAACGTCTACTGCGACTTCTCAAAAAAATATAAAGAAGGAAGAAAATCAATTAAGACAAATTAATCGCGCAAAATCGGAGTGCGCACTTGTTAGAATACGCCTGCACACTATATCATCTGGATAAACTATGATAAACTTCGATACCTAGAAATTGAAAGCGAAATCGAACTTGTTATAAAAAAATTCAATTTACATCCCCTGATTTTGCTATCATCGCTCTAGAGGCGGAGCATGCAAATATCTTCATTAATAGCTGCTCGCAGAAAAATCTCTAATCTGGTATCTGTAAATTATACAGACTCGCTCTATAGCAAATAGCGTCTATTTGTTAGCCACGACAGTGCTAGGCATGTTCGCTAATTCCTTAACGGTACGCGAATTCCTATAGAAGAACATTAATAAATACGTCTGTTTTCTGAAAAACACTCCAAAATGTATTGCTTAAAACTTAGTAGAAGACTTAGTTATGTTGTGGTAACTCCTCTTATAATTTCTTAATAAGTATTACATTTTTATACATAAGTCACTACACCATTTCTTTCAGTGTTGCCTAGATTGCTAGTATCAGTCTTAGGCCGATTTTATCGAAAGCAAGCGCGTTTTCGATAAGCACTTAAACAAGTTTTCCCCAACTATCTTGAAGTCGCTAAAAAACCATGTTTGTTGCAATAACTTTATTTATTATTGCGAATAATTTTTGCGGCCTATCCAATTTCATTTAAGTTGGGAAGATTTTCGTTCTAGTTAATTCCATAGTAGGATTAGGTTTTATTTTTAGACTTGCATTAAATAATGAATACCTTGTTAACTGCAACTGTATTGATATGGAAAGTCGGTAATTTCGCACCTCTCTTTATTTTTCAAGCGCTATATTTACAGGTTTCTTGTTATAATACATTCTGATTTTTCATTGTTTCGAGAATAATAATAATTGATAATAAATAATTTCTCTCACGTAGAAATGTTTGAATTTTATAATGCTCTGATAAAAATTTATTCCATTATTTTTCAATGCAATTATAATTTTGGGAATCAATGCTTTTTGGAATTGGTATACAAATTAAATATTTCAGAAAAATATATAGCCTCTATACTGAGCACAACTGAGCACTAATATATATTAGAAAACAAATAATAATCTGTCCCAAAGATCATGCAACTACCAGACATAAATTGTGTGACTGTAAAACGATATTTTAGGACAGAGATGTTCACATATTCGGGAAATTATATTGGCATGGTGCAAAAGATCTTTTTTGGGAGACAATAAATAAAAACAATTGAATTATATGAATTATATATTATTCATTCTACTATAAAACGGTATATTATAGACAATGGTGAGACCCTATGAACCTCTTCTCTTTTGTTGATAGTTTTGCCAAAAAAGTGCTCAGTAGGCATCGGTTTTTCACAGCAGGGAAAAATACCATCCGTTCTGCCAAAATGCACTCATTGCGCAAATACTTTAAGTTGAATCACAGCAATTTTCATACATATTGTACTTATTTTTTGAGTTTAGTTTTTAAGGAGTTAATCAACAATTAATTGAATTCTTATTTACAACAAACCGGGGCACACTATTCAAAGTTGTATTGTTTCTACGGAAGAGTTTTTCAAAGCATGAATAAAATTCAAACAATTTCTAGTCACTTGAATTGGCAACTAATAATGCGCAGTAATTGAAGTATTTTTTAATTTGTAACTACTAAATACCAGAATCAACGGATATGACTATACGAACTCAATTCTTAATTCTGTGCAAGACTATAGCAAATGTAGTAGTTGGAGTTCCTTGACTTTCAGTAATGACTATAACCAAAGTTCTTACAAAGCAAATCTAACAGATTTTTTTTAATAAATTATTCAAATGATTTACAAAGTTGGATATACAAAAGTATAATGCGCCAATTTCAGCAATGGTCAAGTTAGTGGGCATCACAATGGGCACTCAAATTCGGTCACACCATTCCCAGCTTATTCAATTCGTTTGGAAACCCATGCGTGGGCTGTCATATATTAATTTTCGAAACGAATTTTAGTTGAATGGAGTTACTTGTCTGGTATGTTTTAAAAAGTCAAGCCCAAGAGTACTTTTCGACTTAATTTAGCATAACTTATTAAATTAATGCTGCGATTCATTTTAACTAATAATATGTGCAATTGTTAATAGTAATATTAATGGAAATTTTGGATGCAGAAGCATGCACTGCTTGACATTATCTTTTATTATATATATATTGTATCTGTTGTAATAAGAGTTAAAAGCTGATTGTTGCTTCTATCATTCAGAAAAGTTGAATAATCCCGTTGGTTAAAAATATGACTGTCTCAATTCCCACACCATTAGAGGCGAAAAATGTGCTACAGCTGCATGTAAAAATGGCAGAAATAAAATTATTCCTTCAAATACAATTATCAATGTGGTTTTATATTGTTAGATCGTATTCTAAAATTAATAAAAATTTCTATAAAAATAATAAATGCTTTGAGTCAGATTTTTCATGCAAATAGTATAATTTTTATGGTAACATTATTGATCCGAACTTACTTCTGCTACTTCTTTCTATTTAAGAACTCTAGAAAGACGAACTAATTCTTTATTGTAAAAGTATAACCAGCCAAATATGTTGATTTACACGTCCTCGACTAGCAGCTGTAACGACTATAAGCGTCATACAATGATTTTTATTCAGACTTAAGTAAGATTTTAAAATAGTATGGAAGATAATTGGTATCAAGCAAGTTCAGAATTTCTACTACTTTGAATTTGCGCATTGACTACAATTCACTCATATTTATGATATTAATTCGGCTTCAAGTAATTGATTCTAAATTATCCTTATTTTCTTTACATACAAGTTCATCAAGAACCAAATGGCATAATTTTTATTTGGAATAATTCTGTTTCATAAAAATCAGAATTAAAATCAATAAAAGATTACTGCTGATATTTATCTAAAAACATACAAACTTTTGCAAATTGTAATTGGAATTATATAAAAACATTAGGTAATCTTTACATACTTCGCCAACTTTAGAAATTTCTCTCTTTTTGCACCCAAAATGACCTTCACGAATCGAATACTCAATTTTAAGAATTATCGCTACTTAATTTTTAGCAAATTAATGTTATCACATCGGTTCGATTGAGAATAAGAAGTGAAAAGTATTTAATGAAAGCATAAAAGTCAATTTTACTATAAAATTCTTCAAAACCATATACTTCGCAGAATGGGATGATCATGGGACAAATCTTTTCTACTACACAAGGAAATATGCTATCGATCAACCGACAACTCTATTAAGAGTCATACAAAATCTATAAGATCTATGAAGCAGAAATTTTAAACAAAAATTCGTCACGTCAATGAAGATTTTTAACAAAGAATAAATTGAAATAATAAAATGTTTGGTCGAAAATCTGTTTTAACATTTTGCATTGACAAGATTATGACAAGCATGGCTCCTATCGTAATGATATAATGGGGGATCGTTGACCTTCGGTTTGCGAAGCCCTTCAACACATTTGAAAGGTGTTGAAAGGATGACTCGGGAACCGAATACGCTACATTTAATCGAACTCGATTTTACATCAAACGTTCGATTTTACCAATGCTGTTTTAGGTGGAATTAAAATATATATTTTGCAAACGTGCTTCGATATTCTTGAATATCCTCTTTGTTGAAATGAAGTGGCATTTTATCGGATAAATAAATGTAATGTTAAAATGATTTTTTTTTTTGCAAAGCGTGAATTGGTTTCAGTAGCCAAACGAAGGAATTCAGATTAACGAGATCTCAATTTTAAATCTCAATCTAAAAAAGATTGCTAGATCTTGCCTATAACGTTCTAAAGCTGCGCTAAAAACATAAAATGGAAAATTAGAAAAAAATCACACCAATACGTTTCGTTTTAGTGTGCTCTTTTTGAGAGCATTACGAAATGATACCAATTATCTCCACTTAATTATTCATTCAGTAACTTCGAATCATAGCATAAATAACATAGTTGTTGCAACAGAGGCGAGACCTAGTGTTGATAGCTTAATCCGAGCTGATAGATCTTGAGCCAAATTTGGATATTATTAATATATTATAAAGCGATGTCAATACCAGTACTGTTTCTGGCATTCTGACTATTGGATTAAGAGTGAGAACGTAGTATATATCTGTTATGTCGCAAGCGCTACATGTAACCTTGAAGTTTAAAGGATTTCACTAACGTGGAAACTAGCATAAAGTATTCTAAAGTTACTTACGGAAAAATTTTAAATCATTTATATAGTTTCAAGGCTTGTTAAAATATTGAAGCGCTAATTACTTTTTCGATAAACATTTATAAACGACGACATCACGGTCTGCATTCAACACCACGAAAGATCTCCATAGCCATAAAATAAACAATTGACAGAAACATCCAGCATACCGAATCCGTAGAACTCCCGAATGCTATGACCAAAAAAGTAGTAGCATTTTTTTAATCTGCCGTAACTTACGGAAACTGATAATAAAGTCTTGTGAATGCATAAAATCTTCTGTAAATGAAAAATTTTTAATTTATGCTTACTCATTAAATATTTTCTTAAATTTAAAAATTATTTTAAATATTTAAGGCCTCATTTAACGGTTATTAATGTGACATAAATTTGCACGCTAGTCAAGCCGCTAAAAGCAGAACAAATATGAAAAAATGCCGCAAAATGGCCAACATCATAATAAACGGTGGCCCATAAATCTCGACGCGCATTGCATGGAGGCACATTGAGGAAGTGTTTTAGTAACGTCAACAAATGTAATGAGCTTTTGAAATCAATCAAACCAAACCCCTAGAAATCCATGGCCAACCAATGTCAAAGGTCATAATGCAGCTAAAATACAAAAAGCAAAAAGAAGAAGTAGAGAAAAAAAAACATAAATCGATTTTATCTTTATTCCATCAACTAACAGTAAAACGCAGTCCAAGAAACAAGCCAATGCAACAACATCTCCGGCATCTCCGCTGCCAAACGACCTTAGTATTCATTCTTGGCAAAAATGTTGCCAATAGAAACTTGAAGATCTCTACAGAACAAAACAAATCAATTTGCGTAGTGGCAAAGACTAAAGCCATTATCTGTGTATTTGTTGTTGCATGCTGCGTCTGTGGCACAACAAAAGTCAATGGACTTGGTCAAGCAACCACAACAACAGCAGCTTAAGAAGCCAGCAAGCGGGCGGATGCTGCCGCAAGAGGAGGCAAATAGCCTGCGGCTAACAGCTGGCACTAGAGGCCGTAGCTGCAACTGTCCACAAACACACACACACACACACACACACACACAGAGACACGAAGCTGCAGCGCGTCCAGCTTTTTGTACGGTTTTTGCAAATTGTTTTGATTTCCCACTTGCCGCACAAGTACATATCTTTCATCAGTCAGTCAGTGGTGGTGGTGCTGCTGCTGGTGCTGCTGCTGGTGGTGGTGGTGGTCATGATCTTGCTGGTGTTGGTGTTGCAATGCCGCTTGTTGCCTGCCACTTGTTGCTGCCTCTGCCGGCACCAGCCACCTACCAACCGCTTGTGGTCAATGCCATTGGGTGGTGTTAATTTTCATACTACTAATTCTTGGCATTTGCCGTTTGCTACGCTTTGGTTTGGCATCTCTTTGCTATACGTACTGCCCACTTTGCAGTTGATCGGTACCAGGTAGAGTCGTAAAACTAATAAATAACCCAGGAAGCGTTCGTCAATGCAGGCCGCAGTCTATTTTAAAAGTTTCATTAGGTCTATAAGTAATATGTGGCAAGAAACAAAAACAAAAAGTTGTCTGACTTCTCAATTTGTACCCTTTTTTTTTTGCTGCAACTCTGCAAAAATTCTTTGCTGCCAATTATGCAGCTGCGCCCGGCTGGTCGGACAATGTGCCAAGTCTTGAAATGGTAACACATCTAAAATGCATGACATATGAAAGCCTCGGGAATACGCTTATATACCAAATGCTATATAAAATCTATACAAATTGGCTAAATGGCATCCGGCACAAGTCACGCTGTTCCATATAAGACGAGACTCAACGGCTATCGTTTAAACAAATCCACAGTTCCACAAATCCATAAGTAAGTTTCACTTATTGTAGTCATCATAACGAGAACTGTAGAATCGTACAACAACAGCAACAAAAAACAGACGCACCATTTTCAGGTTATTAGTTATGGCTATCTTTAGCTCTGCCAAATGCCTTCTTTCTTGCTAGTTAACTTCGAAATACTTTTGGTACAGACACAATAAAGACATTCATGAAGATAAGCCAAGAGACAGTACAGTAAATATCTTATTTAATGGACACACAGCAATGGGATTAGGGTTGTCAATGTTACCAAAATAAATTGGTGTACAAAGAGGTTGTATTGTCTGTTCATCAGCAGCATTAACCTTAACTCCTTGAAGAGCATAGGATCGTATAGGTTTCATCTGCTCTCTATGCACTTAAACATTTTGCGCCCCTAAATTTTCTGTGTCTGCCACAGATGTTGGGGAATCGACCACGGTCAACAAACATTTCGATAGTTTCCATTCTATTGGCTTAGATACATGTTGTTTGTGTAAGGAATCCGGAGATGTGTTACAAGTAAAAAGCAGTTGCCTAAAAGTTAGCGCCCTCAGGCCATTCCAACATGTTAGATTGCCTGCATAACGCGAAAATCCACATATTGAAGGATAGCCTAAATGCTGTCTTTTGCCAGTTTCCAATGACGAAAACCAGATTGAACCAGATACCTTTGATTTCTTATCAGGTTTATGATGGCATATGTTGGTAAAGTCATTTTCTGAATGCCAGACCATTGCACGCTATCCATACGGTTAGGCCTTTCCTACATGATAGCGCAGGTAGTCTGCTTAGCCCAAGGACAAGTCTTTCGGTGTCACCAAAGTCCTTTATTTTTTATTGTTTCTTTAATTCCTTATCAGCTTTAAAACCTATAAGTTGAACTTTGCAATGATAAAGCCAAGCTTTGGTAAGTAAGTTCTTAAATATTCTTATGTCCAAGTTCGTTTGTTGTCACTGACAGACTCGTACATGACTTAGCCATAAAGTGAGCTATTGCCGAAAAATTTATTTCTTCGGAAAGTTTAATTTTAGTGGCTTTAAAATGAAAGACTTTTGATCCTATTTCTTTACGGTAATAAAAATGCCAATGTGAGATCTCACTTTTTTGTGATAACAAGTCCATAAATAATTCTTACTCAGCCTTACTTTATGAGTTTATTTAAGGCTTGCCAAAAGTATTCCCAAGCCTCTTTTACAAAAAAAAAAAAAACTGAAGAACAACTATGCAGTACAATAAATTTCTAGCTGAAGGCTTTCATCACTAAAACGAACCATAATCGAAAGTATTTCGGTAATAAAACCAATCAATGTTTGGTAGGAGTGCTAGACTCTGACACATAAAGTCACTTATTGGAACCGAAATAAAGCTAATTTAAAAGTAGGTCGACTTGTTAGCAAATAAAGTTGTTTTATTTACTAAAAATAAAAAGAAGAACATGTGTCTGGGTCACTGTATTATTGCAATTTTAATAAGAAAGGAAAAAATCAGTATTTTAGAGAATAAAATGAAAATTAGTCATCGCCTTTTTTAGTTAATTTATTTTGATGCAATTTAAATTGCAAATTGTTAATATCAAAACTGTATATCAAATTTCGTAAATTATTCAGAAAATCGATATTTTTAATTATGATTAAGTTATCAAAAAATGATATATATTTCTGTTCAGGGTAACCACTTTTCCAAGAATTTTAACAATTACTGCGGAATAAAAATATGACTTTTTTAGGGCTGGCCGACTAGTGTAATCGATTGTTGATATTCCAAATACTAGATGCACAATAAATTCGACAATAGTTCAAGGAATAATCCTATTTATATATTGGCGTCTTATGCGAGTACAATGTACGGTGGAAAATATTTAAAGATTGAAAAAAATAATGTTTTTTAAACGAGTTCTTTTGTGTATAACTATTGAGAGTAAAAGTTAATCTTCGCAGTAATATTTCTTACTTCACATTGAATCATGTTTACGGTATTCGCCAATGGTTTGAGAATTACAATGATAGAGCCACTGCTGTGGTTAATTTTTATTCAAAAAATTTTACTTCTAAAATACTTTTCTGATCCCAAGAGGCTGCAAACTTATATATTTTTATTTTTGATTTCCATTACAAAAGCAATATTCTTGATAATTTTCACCTTTAAGCCAAAACTCAAATTATATTTGGGGCTGACGCTTTTAATGCAGAGATACAATATCCACAAAAATGCTTTTAATAATGGAAAAGGTTTAATCTTATTTTTTACCAAATATGAGGGAACATAAAAGATTACCCTATATCCAATAGGAGCCGACACATGAAAATGCAATTTTTACAAGATTCTTTGTAGAATACATCCAAGAAAATGTAATAAACTGAGACGGCTTAGGTTGGATAAATAAGACATCTCGGCACAAAGGCGACAAAGACCCGGAAACGGGTGGAATAAGGAATAGATATAGAGAAAACCATTTTGGGTGATTCAATATAAAAAGCGAGAGCCGCCATGAGCTGTTTTGAACGCATCTTGCGCATCTCCATAGCTGCTGTAGAAGTCGTTGTGGGGAACGTGCACCCTTTCGACCAAAAGCCCAATGGCGCAGTGTCCGTTACAACGCCTCTCACCATTTCTATCCTGCCTTTATTATAACGAAGCATTTCGTTTGTGCGCTTTGGGTTGTATTTGTGACATAACGCTCGGAAACTGTGACAACCGGATACGGTATTCCACTGTTGTGCTAACGGGACAGAACATAATTTGTATACCTTAAGATATTTGCACCCTATGTAAATAATTGTTTGGAATTGGAAGGCGACATGAAAGCTGCTTAGCGAGCTGATTTTTGTTTGAGAGTAGATCTTTATAAGGAATTTTGTTTTTTTTTTTGAATATGTAAAATTATGAAAAGAATGCTTGGTACGCTCAACGGAATAAAAGAATAGAAATGAAATTATTTTTCGTGGGTTCCTATTGTGAGTTGCAAACCACCCTTTTTGTGGGGTAGTTCACATATCTAATAATTCACATGATTAGAACCTCTCAGAAGTCGATACCTTGTAGCGGTAATATTTCTCAATTTTGCATATTTAGATTAAAATGTGAATTGCTACTTCACAATATATACAATTTGTCTTTGAGTATGTTTTGAAATTTGAGTCAAATCAGTTCCTATAATTAAAAAACTGAAAAATCAACGAAGCCAAATTAAACGCGACATATATTGTTTTTTTGAAAATCTGTTGCTGAATTTAAGCTATTTTTTTTATTGTTCTTAAAAATTACAAAATTCGTGCTAATTTTGTGTGCTTACCGTTAAACTATTTATGGTTAAAAATCGGTCGCAAAAATCGATCTTGAAAAATTGCAAATCGTAAGCAAAGGCTTTGTGTATGCTGGCATACAGACGGATCTTGAGCAAAGGTGAAGCTCTCAATTTGTGGTTGAAGCCGCCTACTAAAGCCTATATTTTTGCCCCAACTTTAGATATTGTTTTTTACAATAATATAGTAAGCGGAGAAAAATATTTCACATAAGTCACATAAGTTTACGTATAGTAAGCAGTCAAAATAAATATTTATTAGAGAAATATTGTCGTTCAGTATATATTAAAAAAAAAAAATGGGTCTCGCACTTTTATATCAAAGTCCAATCAAAATCGGCACTATGATCGAGGTAATAACCGTTGAGAATTTTCGCCATATGGGCAGAGTTCTGGCTTACGACTATTGCAGTGATTTATTATTCATTAATTTGGTAAACGAAGAAAGAAAAAAACTGCTGTCGAATGTAGTAGGTATTTTCAATCTTAATATCTGCAAATGCGTCAAGTATCTGGATCGGGATTCGCCTAATACTACTACGGAACGTTGTTTTTTGGCCGTACAGCTGTATGAAAAATTATTACGTCAATTTCACTTTAAAGATGTCACTTGGCAGGGTAATACCATAATAGTTTTGGATACAGCGCGCATTGAGCGTCCTTATTTGTCCCTAAATATAATTCCCACTTGTGACAAAAAACGGCAAAAGTGCTTGGCGCACGTAAAGCGCATTGTACGCCATTTTCATGAATTGTTCATACGCGAATACTTCGATCATCCAAAAATAGAAGAGGTTTATTTTTCGGTAAATATATTGAACTACTCGAATTAAAACAATAATTTATGCTCTTTTGCTATTGTATAGCTCGTGAAATCTTGCAAAAAGGGCTGTGCCATGACCGAGTATAACTACGCACCTAATACAACATTTGAAATGAAAAAAGGAACTGAATTTATTGGCTCTAAAAAGACGGCAAAAAGTATTAAAAAATGGCTACAGCAAAATAAAAAGCAGCCATCGATAAAAGTCTATCATCCAAGCCGTGGACTTGACAGTGATTATGAGGCATTTACTGCAATATCCAGTACCAAAGAATTGACAAACTTACAGGCATCGAAGAGTACTTCTCGCACCATTATTGATCAAGAACGTAATGATCAGATCAAAATTTTATTCAAAACATTGCCTTTCGATGGCAAATTCTTTGCTTTTTAAATTATTTTACGTTCTATAAATTTATGTAAATTGTGATAAATTATTTTTAAATTGTTTTTAATTAAATAATTTAAAATTGTATTAAATTGTTTTATAATGTATATATACTGCTCGCGCTGTTGGATCAAAACCCTTGGTATACTAGGTGTGACGATACGTCATGTCTTCCTTCCGAAACGTTGCTAAGGTTCCAGATGAGTTAGGTAGACACGCAAAGCATAGGCATTGATTTTTTTTTAATTAAAATCGATTTCAAATTTCAACCTAGCATTTGAATTGAGATCCTAACATTCGATTGCCGTCCTATGCTTGTAGACGTTTAAAATTATCTTCTCTATATGCTCGTAGTATATGCCATGGCGTTCTGTTTTTATTTCATCGAGAGTTACTCGTATTTTTGGACCTCTAGCACTACCAATTTGTAGTTGCAATTCTGCACAACATGCTCTTCCTCGCCAATTATAATTTATCCATTTCTCTATTTTACCTCATCTTGTTGTGCCAAATCGTGCATCTTCACCCAAAACGCTTTATATTAAACCCCAAAATTGGTCAAAGCTGATCTTTGGGTCCTTTTGTAAGACATCTTAAACTTTTATTTTACATCCTATTTTCATTTTTTATATTGCAAATCCAAGTTCCTAACCAGCCCCAGAATTTCACCCTTCAGGTTAAATGTACGAATTAGTTTGAATTCTTATATTTTAAATTGCCTAAATATAAGTTTAACTGGAGTTAGTTGTACCGCTAAATTAATAATACTACTAAACTGTTTGGATGTTTTAGAATTCCACGACGTTCAAAATCTCTTGAGAATTGAAAATTTAGTATATAAAAGAAGTCATATAGACGCTTTAGGCCAAAAAAAAGTTTTTATGTGTCAGTTTTCGTATTTTTTTGGCATTATTTTGTGCTTTTCTCTAATTATTATAAAAAACAGCCCTTAAAAAATAAGTTACTCGAAACTTTAGTATATAGTATATATAACTATAGCAAAAAAATCGCATTTCGAATAGCATCCATGCATTGGCTGTTTTCATTGTTTTTACTCCAAATCGTTGCCTGATTGCTGCACACAACATAAAACAGATTCTTTGGAACTAAACCAGAATCAAAAATATATAATCCTTGAAAACTGTTCCTTCTAAAGCTAAAAAAAATATTGTCTGCTTTGCCTGTTAGTCTTTCTGCAAAATTCTTAGCTTATTTTTCAAGTGCCAAGACATTCAATACACCGAAAACTGAAAGTTTGGAGATTTAGTTCAATAAAAGTTTTCCTTGTTTTTTAGCACAATTTTGTGAATTTTGACTAATTGTTATTAAATACTTTCTGAAATTAAAAAGTTTCTCGAAACTGTTGCACTTTTAAAAAAAGGATGAGAAAGCCGCATTTTAAAGAGTACCCATTCATTGCGTTGCCTTATTGCTGCACACCTATTAAATCAGATTCTTACGAAGTTTTCCAGAGTCCAAATATACCTAATTTCAACTGGACAATTCTTCCTTCTAAGATTGCCTGCTGTTTTTGTAGGACATTCCGTTAAACTCTTTGCTGATTTTTCAAATGCCACGACGTTGAAAAATATGAAAACTGAAAGTTTGACGATTTCGGAAATAAAAAATATATTCTATATATATATATATTTCGTGATTATTTCTTAAATAAAAAAATTCCTCGAAACTACTGAACTTTTGGTTGTAAAATGCAGTAAAAAATCGCAGTTTAAAGATTATCCATTAATTGGATGGGATGATTGTTTTTCTTCCAAAGCGTTGCCTGATTGCTGCACAAAATATGAGGCTGATTATTGTAAACTTTTCCAGACCGAAATATATTCGTAAATTTCAATTTAAAAATTATTTCTTAAGTTAAAAAATTGTCTGCTGTTCCTGTAGGAGTTTTCGATAAACTTTTAGGTTTTTTTTTAAAAACCAGAAAACTAAAAGTTTGGCGGTTTTGGGAAAAATGTTTCTATATGTCTGTTTTTCGTGTTTTTTGGCACTAATTTGTGCTTACTATACCTAATTATTATAAAATACTTTCTTAAGTAAAAAAATATTCTCGAAACTTCTGCAATTTTAGTTGTGAAATGGAAATAAACGATTGAAATTGAATTTGAATGAGTAACTTTGCGTTTTTTTGATTAATTGGGATTTTGCGCTGCACATACCATAACTCCGATTCTTTTGCACTTTTCCAGAGTCAAAAATCTATTTTAGCTGTTGAAACTTTAATTACAAACTGGTCACCCTGTATTAGCCAAGGCTTTGTGGCAAGTCTTAATGTTAAACAAAAATATATTTATTTATAGATAGCCTTGTACAAATAGCAATTACAAATAAGTCAATAAAAGCTGCGTGCAGCAACGCCAAAAGCAACAACAATTAAAAATTCAATTTATTGCAACTTCAACCTGTGCAACGAGCCGTTGCTCTTGCTGATGCTGTTGCAGCCACTAAAGTTTGTGGCATGTGGAGTGCAGCACATGCCAAAATGTTAGTTAGAACAACAACTTGTTGCCGCCGCTGCCGCTGACGCAGTTGTTGTTTTTGGTTTTTATTATTGCGGCCCGCAAAAAAAAAAAAACATTTATAAGCCTCATTATTAAGACCAGAATTTCTAGTCATTCACAAAAACTACTTTCACCGCACGCTTCTAGAATGCTTTCTTCGTCGTGTAGGAGCATACACTTGTGGCAAGCAGGCGAGCAAGCTGCGACTTTAAGCTGCTGCCGATTCTAAGTTGCTTTTTGTTGCCATAATTTAATGTTGATTTTTCGTTGTTATAAGTGGGCTAACATGCGCGGCATCAAAGCTTTGAAGTGACCCACAGCTTCTAGATAAAATACACTTTACTGTGGCAAGAGTTTTTTTTCAGTATTTTTTTTTTCTTTTTTTGGTTTAGTTTGGTTTGAGCATACATTTTGTGGCAAGTGCGGCTCAACAAGTTTGTTTGTGGCGCATGCACTGGCGGCGGTGTTGGCGGCTGCTGCTGCTGCTGCTGCTTAAGCAACGCACAAACAATTTGCACTGTTGGCTGGCTGTTTGCTTTTAGCTTAAGGAATGTGTGTGCAACAACATAGTGCTGCCTGCCTGCAACATAGTTGACCCACTGACACAAACCCTAAACAGTGGCCCACAATTGCATCTATATGCAGTAGGGTTCAACTGGGCCGCCGTCGACTGACAGCTATCACAACACTTGAAGACCTAATGTAGGAGTACCATTTAGCCCAAGCGACAAACAAAACATTTTCTCTTTTTTGTTATGGACATTTTCATTCCACGACATTGGCACAGTGGTCGAATTATGGGAAATATTACCTAATTATAAGCCCTTCGTGTAAGTATAAACTATATTTTTGTTGAGAGCTGGTATCGTTTATTTGTTGGTGACAAAGTCATGCTGCGAAAAATGACTTCTGAGAATTTCATTAAATCTCAGTTGTGTGGTTTATAGTCGAAAATAATATTGAATTATAAACTCTTTGATATTAAGGCCAATTAAAATTGCGTATATTTCGTAACGCAATTACGTAGTTACCGTAATTTACAAGTAATCATTAATATTGGTAATAGAGCGATAAACTTAAGATGAACGAAACGAGATCTCTCTAGCGCGATTATATACAATACTTATATATAGTACTGAATCCAGTTATTTAAAAATTATGCTTATATCTAGCAATCCACTTACTTCAAAAATTATCCTTACATCTAGTAATGAATCCACCTACTTCAACATTTACTTAACGTTATATCGCAAAAGGATTAAGAGAAGACCTCTGAATAATATGGTCACTCATAATATAAGTACGGAGTTGTTGATTCGGTCCTTAAGAGGGGCTTGGCCTTATTGTGTTGGATGGCTTAGTCGATGCTGTAAACGAAGCATCCTTGGCTGGCCAGTTTAAATGAAAACTTCGAAACTGGCGCCCAATAAGTAACTTATTCAGTTACTCTTCTTTCACACTGATGTGCTTTTGAATAGGCGAGATACCCATGGGTGCCATATCTGTGCTAGAAAAACCGCCTTTACGCCTAGCATTAGTTTAAGTTGCTTGAACAATCAGATTTATCAGCCGAATAATCCTTACGGAACTTAATAGACAAAATATGAGACCCAGTAGCTAGCTACTCACGCTACCACAACTCACCGCTGCTTTTTTTGTGATTTATTGAAAGCCATATAAGACGAAGATCATAACAATATCTTAGACCTTTTGAAAATACTTGTATTACATAAATAATAAGAAAAGTTCAATATCTGTACCTCGAATTACGAAAGTTTTTTTTAGTTAATTTTAACTTTTAAAAGAGTGTAAATTCGAAACCGCAGAAATTGAACATTTTTAACAATGATGACACAATGTAAATAAAAATTATACTAAGAGGCACTCCAAAATTAAGAAAATCAGGGAAATCAGTTTTATATCAGGTTTCAGTTTCTTAGTATGCATGGACCCAAAATGTATGTGTTTTTGAAAAAACCGTTTTTTCAATTTAACCAATTAATGCCTTATAATAGTATTCCGAAAAATGATAATGTTTCTTAAGAACTCTCAAGGTATGTTCCTGATTTCCTTTTTGACACAAAAAAAAAAAGAAATCGCAATATACGTGAACGAATTCTAAATTTCAAATTCTCAATGTACGTATTGAAAATTTCGAGTGATTTTGTCAAAATAAAAATCTAGGTTGTTCATAATATATACAATTGAGTTCTACTTAACGTTTCTTTGTAATTAGATAAAAAAAATATTTATTTCACTTGACTATGTTCATCCCTAGAAAGGCGTAACATGTAGATATCCCTATTAATAGTTGTTGGGACAGAACAGGGACCCACAATTTATAGCCAAATCCTCATGCCGGTGTCGTTAATTATAAAGTGTTTATGTAATCGAACCACCGATCTACCGGTTTAGAGGCGAGTAGAGCTACCGGGGCCGACTTTTTTTGGAATTGCCCATCTGTTATACAAAACTGTGATCTTTTATTTCTAGCAAAAAAAACAGAAGTACTATTTGAGTATTATATACAATTGAAAAATTTATGTATGTGATACTTTGAAAATATAAATTATGTGCGTAAGATGCAGAAATATATATAATTTAGAGAAAGATGTACTGCCGCGGCGGTAAATAGCTTACCACTTGGGCTATTTCTTATCTCCCTGCAAAAGCTGCCTAAATAAGAGGCAAATTCTGCTTGTAAACCTCTTATTATTCTTTTCGAAATCATTCACATTCTGCACTAACTTAAATTTTGCTTAGAAAATTTTCGCTAAAATAGTCTTCGTGATAAAGGATTTTCTACATTAATCAATTCCTTGTGAAATGCACTTGCAACAAACACAAACAGATTACAAATATTTATTACAACTTCAGTGTACATTCCACCCACTGTGCATAGTTGCGCCGTTGCATTTTTTTTTTTGCAATTTTGCACTGTTGCCGTGTTTAGTTATTGTAGTTTCGTTTTCATTCGTTTTGGGTTAAAAAGTCAACATCAAGTGGCATTGAAAACTGTTTGGCTTGAACTCCACTTAATGTTTGGTCGTGTATAAACATGGTAGATCCCAAGTGTTCTCACAGCCTTTTAGCGTCACTTGCCATGAAGGCATATTTGACAAAGTGATTGACAAATTGCATGTTGCGCTACCGTTGCAGGGTAAAGTGAAATTTAATGAGTCAAAATTGGCGCAGGCCTACGTCGCAACGAGCAAGCCCAATGTGCAGCAGAACAAAGTGTCCGGATTCGGGAACCATACAGAAAACTATCTATAAACTGCATCAAACGCACGTTACATAAATTTACTTAACTATTCTTTTTCTTTTGGTTATTTTGCAGCTTTTGCTGGCACCCGAGGGCTTGAAAATTGAATTGTTTGTTAGATCACGAAGAGCTGAAATATTAACGAAAGAAAAGTTTGGCTTTGACGCAAAAAAAAAAAGAAACCTCAAATATATACGCCCCTTGAAAGAGTACACAAAAGACGCACGCCCCCATTGCGTTTACGAGGCTTATTAGTGGAGGTTCTTCGTTCAAAATATCGTGTGATAAGTTGTAATTTTTTGTAGTATTATTATTTGCCCAGATCAATGCAAGATTTGCAGCGTTTGTGGCAAGTCTCGAGTGCTTGCAACTTCCTCTGCCATAAAGTCGCTGGCTTACGGGCTGTTTAAAATTAATGTGCGCTCATTAAGTTAAACGATTGCGAATATTAGAAAACATTGTTGCACCCATGCTGGGCCTTGCCCCAAAACCTCTGAGCTGCCTTGGAACTATGTAACTGTTTGCTAAAATTAATGAGCCTTGGCCTTGCCGGGTTATGTCATTATGTCTTATTAGTACGCTGTAGATATAACCAACCAAATTTAAATCAAAAGCACAAGTGCAGCGTGTAGCATGCAGCATGCAGCAGCAAGCGAGTGGCAACTTGAGAGAAAGCTCTTTGCGCAGCTGAGTAAACGTTAGACAAAGACAAACCAGTTTCGAGAGAAAATTGGAGTACAATCTCATGCAAAGTCAAAAGAAATGAGTAAAAACATTTTGCTTTGAGTGTGATTTTTGAGTTAAATTGCTTTGGGCGCTGTTTGTAAAAAATAAAGAGTTTTGGGTAGATTATTATTATTTGTGAAAATTTTGTGGCTTGACAAATTTGAACTGTGGTAATTATGTTCAGAAAAATATGAGTAATAATCGACTGTATGCAACAAGGGAAAATAGTCTTGTTGCGTAAAAAATCATCGATCGCATTAATGGCAATGTTTTCGCATTGTTTCTTATTCGGGAAGTTTGACTTTGTGATTTTTGTATATCGAATTTAAATGCACAAAAAGAGATTGCAGTATTATAGAAATTTTTAAAAGTCTGTAGAGTCTACAATTGAGGAATATGTTTTATTTTAAACGGGATTACTAATCATTTAATCACTGTAGTTGGTCACTGAATTATTACAAAACTGAATTATGAATGATTGTAATGGATGAAAGCATTTAGAAGAATCAGATTTTTTAAAAAAGTTGCGTATGTTTCAAAATTACTTTTTGACCAAAGTTACACTTAAAATTAAAACAATCATAAAAAGTTCTTTATGCTTCCTAAGAACAATCATACATAGACTAATTAAAAATATTTGTAACTGATTGTTGTAGCCGTACTTAATGAGCAGTGACTTTGAAATCGTGGTTTCAAGAAATATTGTTATTAAGATTAATTTGCATTTCCACAATAAACAGATACATTTAAAGTTATATATCTGCACAAAAGTCGTCCCAACTGGTTGGAATTTTCAAAGCATAATTTTGAACTAAGCTAAATTTTTTTTAAAAATTCCTACCAGGTCTCTACCGCTACAATATTCACTTTGTTATAAAAAGGTTCGTGCTCGTAAATGTTTGAAACTATGAAAAAAAATTATTTTACCTTTAGTTTTCCGAGAAGCTGTTGTTAATACCATCAATTTGATTCGGTTATAACCGAAATTTTTTGATTGATTTTAACTAAAAAATTAAATTCCGTAATTCAACTCAAGGACTCAAAAAGGGACCTTATCAAATAAAACATAAAATTGTTTGGTAATAAATTTTATCAAATAGGTACAGCAGAAACAATTGATTTTCAATGCATTTAATTTCTTTTTTTTTTCAAATAATTTCCAATATTGTTATATATTGGTTTTGTTCCATCTATTCTAGCTTCATGTACTTCCTAGCTCTGCAACAGACACAAATAATATTTTTGCTTTTATATTTCAGTAGCTTCGTTGTTTTCTGATAAAATGATATTTCACAAAATTAGGAAGATATGAGCTTTGGCTCATAAAATTTTTGGAAAATTTTTTTAAAATAAAATAATATGCACGATCTTGCAAAGACCCGATATATAACGGCAAAGTTAAAGACTGCAAATTTACAGAGGAGATCTGTTTAAATTATGTTACTAGACAGCTCAACAAAACGATGTTTCAAAAAAGATACGGAAATTGAAATAGAATAGGCGCTCGGAGAATTCCTCAGAGGAGCAATGACAAAACGCGGATTGCAAACTTATAGAAGTTCTTAAGTACATTATTTTTTAAACCCTGGAATTAGTTTTAGTTTATTTGGTTTTCAATTTGTAGAATATCAGAAAATATTGTTTAATTAAGAATCAGCTTATAATCAGCTTCTCTTTTTTTATGTGAATTTAAAAAATAACCGTCTATGAAAGCCCATAATTCATTTATAATTTAACAAGTTCATTTTAAAATGCGTGAGTTCTAATATAAACAATTTAAGCAAAAGTAAGTTATGCTTAATTTAAGACAACGCCCTACGGATTCGACTATAAAATTTAGTTCTATGTTCTCTAGCAGCTAATAATAGTGATATCTCCATGCTCCGTCTTTGGAGCGATGACAGCATAGACAAGGGGAATACATTTATTTATTTATAAAACTTAATTCATTATTATTGCTGATTGTATAAGCAAAGTATGCCTAGAACGCTAAACATTAATGATAGCTTGATATTACGTATTTGCAATTCTAAATCGCAAAGGTCAAAGTGTTCTGTCTTCGTGATAAAGTAAGAGTTTAAGCTCAAACTCCAAAAAATATTTGCAATAATTTTCACAAGGAAAGTTGCCAGAGCTGAATAAGCAAGTAACTTGTTCGCCGCCTTGCACTGGTATTGTTAGGAAAAGTAAAGATGCGGCGCTGAGAACGCCTTCACTTTTCGGAAATTGCCAGGTAAAGAAAACCTACAATTGCCCAGACATTGGCCAATGGGCCTTAACAGACATTTGTATTGTATGTCTATGGCCAAAAGGCAGGCAGCTGTTGCAAGATCTGTAAGATTCCAACATTTCACTTGCTCGAGAAAATGCAACATTTTGATTTTTTTTTCCAAATACACTATAATTTTGGATAAGCAGTATGTTGGACTTTTGCAACAATTTTGAGACGTCAAGAGAAAAATGCCAGAAATGCTTAAATTGTAAATTCGGCAATTAGAAGTAAAAAAAAGTTGTTATAGTTCATGTAGAATGTTAATATTTTAGGAGTTTCCAGAGCTAAGCCAAAGATTTTTGAGATCTTTTAAGTCAGGCAATGTTAACATTTTTGTCTAATTCTTTATAATAAAAGTCTGTTTTTGAATTACAGAAACACAGGGGCGAAAGATAGGGGTAAAAGTAAGTTACTAGATCCTACTTAATAAAAGCGGATGAACAAATATAGGTATAATATTAGATTAATGGATCACAATTATTGTACAATAGAATAAAGGTTACATTCAGTATGGCATGCATTTTGCTTATCACATCAGGACTGTAAAATAATTAAGGTTGCCACATAATTCCTAGAACTGAACTGTATTTGTCAATTATTTTGCCAAAAATCATACTTGGTTGCTTGAACTTTTAAATTAATGTTTGGTTTTGTACCAGTTAAGGCCACTGGAAAAGCAGATCAAAAATGTTTTATGCACTTCCTAGATATTGGGATTAATGTCGCTTTTCGCGAAAATAGTTCTAATCATCAAAAATACTAAAGTAATAGGCTAAGTTGAGTCCTTACAGAACCTTAAAAGTAGTGTTTTGATTTGCGTATTGGATTCTAAGCAGTTAGGTCTTGAGACCCGAACCTAAGCTTGCCAATAGCAGACTTGTGTTTATAACATTCATCAGCTATATATATTTGGACTTAATCGGTTTTAAATCTCTAAATGCACTCCCATACGATTAAATTTATGGCACATATTTTTCAAAATAATACCCAATTCCTAACTATGATGTTTTTTTTTAACTTTGGAAAGTTTCAAACTATTATTTATTTTTTAAAAATATTTATTTTTTGATAAAGAGAATAAAAAAATTGTTCCGTGACGTAAGTGTATTCAAATGTCGTTAATTACTTGCCAAACGTTTACCATATTTATTTTTTTTTTGTTCGTTGTTGGTCTGCTGAGAATTTGCAGTTAGGTTTCTCGCTTTCGTGTCAACACATTTCATTTGCAAGGCATCCAAGCGAAAGAAACCGACAACAGCCCATACCACTACCACAACGGCTATACCGAGTCCAAACAGATAATCAAAAGTCAAGCTGGCAGGCAGCAGTCAGGCTATCATTCATTCATTCACTCAAACCCATTCAGTCAGCTCCAGCGAACCGGCGAAGCAACCAACGAACGAACGAACGAACGAATGAACGCGTGGGCCAGTCTTAGCCGTTAAGTGAATCCATAGATTCCGTCTTACTCGATCTACTGTCTTTAACTTTGCCGCAAAAAACCCATTGAGGTCAGTTCGGGTACGTGGACAATGCTGTTGCGGTGACAGTAGCTGAATACTTTTAATCTCATATTGATTTGCAAACTGTCATATGGAACCAGGTAGGTTTCCGCACAGCATGTAAAACTATCCACCCGAAAAATTTCACTTTTTATGATCGCAAATCTTGTATATATAAATTGTATACATGATAAGCAGGAGCGTAAGCTTTTGGAGTTTTGAAAGGGATTCTGAAAGCGTCTAAGTGGTACAGATGTTGCTGACAAATGAAAGAATATTTTAAGCAAATAAAGAAATTCGAATTTCTGTTAGGAACACTACGACACTACACTATCTTAAAATTGGTTGTTATAGGTGTATTAACCTTTTTTCTACCCGATACCAAAAGACTTACTGTGTTGGCAAGCTGCAAAAAAGCAATTAGAGTTTAAAATTTGCATAAGCAGACATTCTTTTTTTTCTCTTAGTCCGTGATCATTGCAAGAACTCTAACACTAAACGTCTTGTTATGGTAAGACTCGGTTTTCTTGTTGATAAATTGATACACCTTTTTTTGCAAATACACGTCAAAAAACCCTATATTGTTATTTTCAAACAGAATCGATTCAGTACTAGATTTGTGACATACTTAATATTGCGATTCGATCTTTATCTGTATGACAAATCATTTCGGATTTTTGGAATACAAAAACTGTGCTGTGATGCTTATCGTGGGCATCTGTCTCACAAATCAATTCAAAAAATAGACTTAATATAAGTTTTTTCTGCAAATCAAGACGAAATCTTAAAATCTTTCAAGCAGTTTTGGTATAAAATCTTTGGAATACATTATAATTCGGTATTTGCCTTCATGCTGTTGCTATTCATTCCGAAGACAACACATCAGAAATTCGAAACACATCACTGGATCGAGTTACATCGGTTATGAGCTTAGTGGAATATTCAATTTTTTTCTGTATCGACATACAACGATTACAACATTTTGTCACAAAATTTTTTGTGTTCAATTTGTTTTTGAATATATTATGACCAAGTTTCTTACTCTGAAGCTTTTCTTGAAGATGTATCAAGTTTTGATTAAAATCGGTTGTCTATAGAAAATTGCCGAATCATTCAAAAGCGTTAGATTATAATCTAGTATTGGTACAGGGTGGTACGCGCCTGACTTTAGCTTTTCCCATTATTTTTTTTTCTGCGCGCATTTTCAAATCATTGACTGGGATTCAAAACAATTTAAAAATGTCTCCTCCTAGTTTCTTTTTATAAATAAAAATAATTATATGGAAATTATTACTCCAATAAACAAGGCAGATACAATATAAAATAAAAAATTAAAATATAAATAAATTTTGTAATTTGCATACTAAAAAATTATTTTACAATTTTAGATATAAAAAAAAGTGAAATTTATAATTTTTTTATGAAGAAAAATAGTTTACAAGTCAAGAAGAAGGTCGAACTGCTTGGGCCAATAAGTGACTTACATGACAATATTTCTTTGCTGTGCAAAATCTGCAATTAAATGACAGTGGCAGAATTTGGTGTGGAAATAAAACATAAATTTGATTTATAAATCATTAAAATATTTTTACTTTACACTTTAGGCATAATATTAAATAATTATTTAATATTCTATTAGCCTAAAGGGCAAAATTCTTTGGTATTTTTGAGAACTAAGAATGCGTTTACGGTTGAAAGTTACGAAAAATAAAAATAAAATAAAATTAACTATCATATAAAAATTTATTGCATATTTTTCCTTGGGTAAATTGAAATATTTTAGAAAGGCATGAGTTATTTAGAACGCTGCTTTTATTTGTAGCATAAAAAATTCTTAATTTATGTTTTATATATTTAGAACTTTACAGTTAACAACAAACTAAACAAAATGCAATCTTTCAACATTCAAAGGGAAGCTTCAAGCTGTCTAAAGTGATTTTTAAGTATTGATAATAATTGAGGCAGTTCTATGGAATTTGCTATAAAGACAAAGCTTCTTAAGTTCAAGGGGTACAGTTGAAGCGTGTGAAAACCCGATTTTTTGGGAATTTCTATTTAAACGAAAAAATAAAATAAATAATATTTTACTAGAATGACAAATAGTTGCAGCAGATTGTGAATTTTTGTCAGCAGACTTAGTTATACGAGGAATTCAAATGCTTTTTTTGCTATGAAGTAATCATCATCACGTTACTGGATCATCGGAAATAACAAAAAATAGTGAATGGAATTAAAGTTAATTGCATAATACGCTATATGGATAAGGTCAAAGTTTTATTTTTTCGCAAATGACGGATGTTCATATTCTAAATTATTTTTTTTCACCTGTAGGACAATAATTATATATATAATTTCTTTCGTTCATTCTTTTGGCTATAAAAAAATAATCATTAAAAATTCTTCGTCCATCTACAGGGCAATTGTATATAGAATAGGGGAAAAAAATTGAACCGCAAAGTAAAGCCGTTCTCCAGGAGAAAGGAGATTTTTTTTTTTAAATTATTGCACTTAACTACGGTTATCGCTTCAAAGGCGGCGCATAGTGTTATTTTCCTAGGTAAATAGCCTCTATTTGCTAGCCATACCACTGCTAGGCAAATTCACCAGTGCTGTTGGTTGGAGTGGAACCAGCAACCTTCCGATTTAGATGCGAGTACTACCCACGCTCTCACGCTACCAAGGTCAACTTATACAAGATTACGCGCTTATAATCTTGAGGACAATTATTTTTGCATAAGTTGCGGGTCCATTCAAAGTTATGTCTCTCTACACAAAGTTATTCAAATTGACTGATTCTTTCAGCGAATGCCGACTTTTAGAAAAATAATAGATATTTCATAGAAGATTCTAACTAGATCTCCCTCTTTCTAGCTGCAGTACTAGAAGTTTTTTTCTTTGTCAACATTACACATTTGCTTAATATGAATCAATTTTCAATTTTTTGAGCAACATTTTGCTGTGGTTATCGTCTTTTTTGATTATTTTTTACCACATTTTTCATAAATATAATTTTAATATTTATTAGCAGTCATTATCTTTGCAACAAACTATCTATGAATTACTAAATTTAATAATTTTTGCATAATTATTTTGCAAAATTTACTATAAACCAATTGCAATACATTTCGGACTACACCACTGTGGCGTATACGTGATTTTTTGTAAAATTTTTATTTTTTTTTTTGTGAATATGTCTGGCAACGACCTGCTGAACTCTTGGCTGGGTTTGTTGCATGTTAAGAGAGCAAAAAACTTATATGGGTCATGGCGCAAGAACCCGGCAGTTTATTTGATTGTCAAAGATTGGCTACCGTCGTTGTACGAGCGGAGCTGTGCATGAGCCGCAGCCATAGTTGTTGTGGTTTGGTTTTGGCTGCAGTTTTGTTGCCATTGTCCGAACGATTCTTATGCCGCCGCTGTCGTCGTTGTCCATTGTCAATGTTGGCTGTCAATTTTGTCATGGCGTCTGACAGGCGAACAAGCCGCGAGCGAGCAGAGAGCAAGATCGGCGAATACTTTTGTGAAAATCAATGCCGCTGCACATGCATGGCATACAAGATGATCTTTGCCGCTTGGACATACTCGCTCCATGTGGAACATGAAACTGAACATCACCTACTATGTTGGTTTATAAACTGTAACTGACAGTTGGTTATTAGCTGCAACCAACCAACTATATAGTAGGCAGTGTATGCATGGCCATGGCCCAGACAACGATGAATACTTGAATATATTATATGCGTTGCTTGCAAAAAAAAACAAAAAAAAATTATGGTCAGTTTGGCATTAATCATGGTCAAAAAAAAAGTAATAGAAACAAGCGCAAAACCACATACAAATCGCGCAAAAAAAAAAATAATACTGAAAATATGAGTATGAGTTTGGTTGTAATAATTTCACAAATCTTAAACCACAAAATGTGCGCCAAGTTTCAAGTTGGCTGACACATTTTCATGCAACATTGTGGTGGCAAGCAAGTACGTAGCTCAGTGCTTGTTCAAAAAGATTCTGTAATTAGGGAAGTGGTTACAAATTAACCTTAATTGATTGCATTTGGCAGCAGCTGCTCAGTGGGATAGATCTGTGCTGGGGACGTCTAAGTCGGCGTCTACATCAGCGACAGCAGCGGCAGCAGCAGCGTCAGCGAACTGGAGCAAGCGCAAGAGCTTTTAATAAGCCTCATTATGCTTGGGTCTTGGGTTGGTATGTTGTTGGGTCTACTCTAAGAAGTTGGGTTGTAACAGCAGCAGCAGACATTGCACTGAAAAATAATTTTAACATTATCATTAGCCCATTTTTTTATTGGCACTTGTGTTCCCTCTCTGTCTCTCTCTCTGTCTATCGCGCTATCGCTCTTCCATATTCTATTTATATCGCGTCTAGAAAGTGAATCTAGTAGTACCTTGTGTTTTTTTTCTGTTACTTCTTCTAATTCTTTCAAGTACTACTTGCTTACTTATCCATGCCATCGAGTAGCTATCAACTGGCCTGCTACTCTAATGAATTGGGGCATTGTCAGTTGGCTGGACAGCAGCAGCAGCAGCAGCAACAATTCGATGCAGAGGGCCACTTCAATAACTATAATTTATCAGCAAAGTTTTTCCATTGGTGAAGTGAAAACCTGACTGATACCGCGCACCTCACACAAATTCACTTTCAACTTACCGCGCATTCGGCGCTGTCCGTCCACGCTTAAGAGTGGCCAACACAAATTGCTTCGATTTAATAACAATAATCGACTGAGGGAAAACCGTTTTACGAGGTGTTTATAGTAAATCGTGACAAACTGCTTCCTCTTCTCAATTCTCTTGTTTTCTGACAAATTGATGCGCCTCTGCAAATGATGCGCTCGCTTCGCACACAAAAAAAAAATACGTTTTGATTGAGTCTGAGCTTTTGACATTTGGCCAAATAAATAATGGCCAACCGTTTAATGGCTTAACTTTTAATTGAAAATCTGGCAAATAATTTTTGGTTTAACAGCAAGCACCCGTTTTGATTAAATAAGCCCTATCAATGGGAGTGGAAGGTGTGGCGGCTAGCCATGCCCGCCACGTCTACGACTTCTACTTTACTGACCAGCACAATCCGCTATTGGGCAGAGAACTGTGATTAATCTTTGCTCTAAGCTCTGACTTTACACCAGACTTAGCTACTGGTCCTATCGTTGCAGGCATTGGTCAGCCTGGGGTTCGTTAACCTTTCCTGATTGTAGTTCAAAGTTCAGCATAATGTGCATAATCAAATGATATTTGTATTAAGTAAATAATAACTTATTTGTGAAACTGAAGTGGGTCAAATGTTGACGACCCTTGAACTGCCACTTTGCATTGACCAAGTCAGCGTAGCCTTTGAACTTTCATTGGCTTGGCTCTGTCATTGTCGTCGGTAGTTGCCGCCAACGCATTAACCAGCAAAGGCCCATTAATTTGGTTGCAATTTTTCAAAAACTATTCATTTTATTCTAGGTTTCAGTTGTAGTCAATTTTTCAGCATGACTCGAAAGTTTGCTTATTTTATTTAATTTTATTTAAATCTACTTATCATTCTTAAATGCATATGTTTGGATATAAAATGTTTATTCAGAATTGTCTATATTTTTCACTTGTTTCGGGGTTATGAGCAGTCCTACGGCTGCTGTAGCTCAATATTTAGAATCAAAAAATGTTGTCCCTCAAATTTTGCAATAAAATCCTTAAGTTGGCAAATCTACAACAATTTAAAACTATTATTATAAGATAACTTACAAGTCAACTATTTTTTTGGTTTATATTTTTTTTAATATTAAAAAAAAAGCCATAAGGGACATAGTACTAAAATTCTTTTCTTTGGAAGAATGTCTTGTTTGATAAATAATGAAAAATTATTAATTTTATTTCGGTTAATGGTCAAAAAAAAAAAAAACAATCACATAAATAAGCAACTGCATTTCAAGCAGACTGATATTTTATTTTTGGCGGTTTCTATAAAATTTGTTAAATTAATAAAAAAAAATAAACACATTAGTATAGTAGCATTGTTTAATTTAAGAAAAAAGAAAAATCTTTACACTAGTTATCTTGATCCTGGAACCCTTTACAATTTTTCGTTTGCAATGTTATAGTTTTTTGGCACCTTTTTTTTGTGAATGCTAATTTAAATTTATTACCGCCAGACTTGCGGTGCATATTTATAGTTCCCCGAAGCTATTTAAATTCCGTCTAAACCCAAAAAAAAAAAACAAAAAAAAAACCCAAAATACCAGTGAAAACGACCAAAGTTGGTAGTGAATTCAAACTCAAAGTCAAGTGCAAGTCAAGTCGAGTCAAGTCCCATTCAAGTCAACTCACTTTGATGCGTCTTCCAAAAAATACTTGTAAAAGATACACCACGATGACAATGATAAAGCACGCAAATGTGTTGGACTTGGCTACCATTTTGGCCAATTTTGGCCAATTGCCATATATAAATACAATGCGAATTTCTAGCATAAATTTGTAAATCTTTTCTATGTCAGCGACATTTACGTTCCATGCGGCATTTACGGCAACTTGTTGCAACCAAAATCTCTTCTTCACTTTTTTCCCGGCTTTTTTTCTTGTCTCTCGTCGAGCATTTAAGCAAATTAGTTGTTTATGAATAAATAGTATAATAAAAAATAGAAAAACTAAAGTAAAAATAAAACACAATTTGCAAGTCTGTGCCACAATTGCTGCAAGGCCTTTCACTAAGTCCAAAAAATTTCATGAATAGGGTCAACCAGGCCGCCACATATATTCATTTTCTATTTGAATTTGTATTTTTTTTTTTTTTTGCAGATAAAAGTGAAGATAGCATTAGAGCAAACATAGGTTGTGCATAGTGTAAACACTCCACTTATCTGGCATCTAGCTGTATCTGGTGTGTGTGTGTGTGTGCACAGCGAAGACAAACCAAATCAACAGTTAAGATCTTTATCAAGAGTGTCAGATAAGAAAAGGCGAGAGAAATGTGGCAAGTGTTCCAACGATATGCCAGACTTTTGTTGACTTTGGCCTGAACTAGTTTGTGGATTTGTTTGAAATAAATCTTTTGTTTAGTTCATTTGAATTTTTTTGGAGTCTTTGGAAGCTTGTGAGTGTGCGGATAAATGAGTTTTGGATAGGAAATTGATGTTGTTGCGTAGAAGAAAGTAAATCCGAATTAATTTTGGGGTACCAGGACAATGGCATATAAGCTGCTTTATAGTTTTAAATAAAAATTTAATAGTCCAAATCTGAGCAAACTTAAATAAAAGCTACCTTAAATCTTACATCCAAACCCAAGAGCTGTAAATTTCGAGTCTCTTCGAAAAAATTCGCAAAAAGAGCATAGGCTTTATACAACGCATCAGTTGAGAGTAGTATCCCCATATTTCGAAACTTAAGTAATAGCTTTCAAAATCTTTAAATTTGAAATTATAATAAAAAGTATCGCAAATGAGAGTCTATGTCTCAAAGTTAGTAGAAATGAACGAGGCTGATGAAGCCTTTATGTGTGATGCAGAGCCTGTGTGAAAGATCCATACGTATCCGTCACCTCTGTATCTTCTGTATCAGCTGTTGCGGGGTATCTTAGAAGCAAAATAATTCTGCTTGAAATCATTGCCCGAACTTGGTTTTATCAATCTCTTGTGCCAAAATTAAAAGCCAGCTGAGTTACAGCTTGTGCGGACTGCAACTTGGGTAAGTAACCCTGCTAATTTTGGTACACTTTTCATTTCAAAATTTGAGCATTAACAAAAATTTGTTGACACCTACCCTCCAAATTCTGTAGACCTTCGTTCCTCGTACATTTTCGACTGATGCAAATATTTTAGATTTGGATGTCTCGGTCGAAATATAAGCTAATCATTGTATCGAGGTCAGAGAAGACTCATTTTGTAGAAATGGTATTCGAAAATTACCAGATAGGTAGGAAAAGCCTTTGTTGTTGACGAACAAAACTTAATTTTTGCATTTTTAATCTGGCCGGAGGTAGCGTACTCAACTCAAAACCCAAAGGTCGAAGGTTTTGTTCTCCGAAGCAGCGCTAGTGCATTTGCCTAGTACTAAAATAGCTAGCATAATTATGCTCTTTGCCAAAGTAAATCTCCATAAAGACAACTTCCTTCGAATTTGGCTATAAGCAGTAGGTTCCTGTTCTATTCGGGCAATTATTAATAGTATCAAATTCACAAAATATAAAGTAATTAGTTTTCTTAAGTTTATTCTTAATCGCACTGAGTAAAAAATCTGACATTTGTTCTATAATTTTTTATATTTGGATTATCCACCAAACTGCATCATTGTTTTTCAAAATTCGCTAGATGCAGTTTTCCAGATAAACCTTTAAGTTTTCTTCTTGGGAGCACTTAAAACTTTTAAGCTCTGAGCTCAACTCAATTCATCAATAATCTTTGCTGCTCTAGCACTTACCAAATCGTTGAGATCTAAGTATTCATACAGACGTAAGTCTGTATCTGTAAATATTCTTTTAAGAAAACATTTTCTTTCGCCTATTTATTATTAATTTAGGGATACAACTAAGTCCAGTTGAACTTAAAATTACATAATTTTAAAATTAAGGATTTATTAAAAATGAGTGAGGAAAATTTAAATAACCTAACCCTACTCTGATGGATGAATTTTATATAAATTGGGTTGCATGGACTTACATGCTTTGAACAAATAAAGTTGAGAAAAATTGATCACTTGTAATGCTTATTTTTGCGCTTAGTATAGAAAATGTGGCTATTTAAGGTTTTGAAAATAAATTTTCGGTAATAGTCGATATTATTCCATCGACGTGACTTTTCGTGCTTAAGATTAGTCTGGAGGATCTCTGATTACTGCTTTTGTATGTTGTTACAAACAAAATAAACTTTATACCATATGAAAGAGTAACTAGGTTTAGAAAAGAATGAATGACGATTTTTGTACAACACTAGTCTAAGTTTATACTTAACATAAAAACTGAACACGATTTTCACATTTTAAATATTGCATATCTAAGATCTAGAACAACTTATTGTTTTTATATTCAAATAATTATTACAACTATTAGCATATTTGAGAGTTTTATTTTTGAAAAATGTCGGCCTAATGTCGGTTAGGGCTGTGCTTCTGGGAAACTTTAAAAGTTGGCTCATGAACTTTAGTGCTCTTTGACTAGACTTTAATTAAACGCCCCTGCTTAACCTTAATTAACCAGCAGCTTATTAATTAGCCCTTAAATACGCAAGTTGGCAATATTAGTACCAATCTTTATATCGTGCAACTGCTTTCTATTGTCTCAATCTGCATTTTCATTAGAAACATTCTTTAAACCAAGCAAGTAGAATTACCATCCATTTAAATATCTTTGGTTCCAAGTTACTTCAGCTAGTTAGCATCCAATTAGCACCGAAGCAAGCTTTACAATTAGATAGCAGCTAAATTATTGCCCACAAATACAACAACAGTTCTCACACCCAGCTCAAGTTCTGGCGGTATAAACGCCCAAAAAAAAGAAGGTACTAGCTGCAATACCCAGAAACATGTTCCATTCATAGATACAAATGTATTTCATATGTTAATTAAGCGTACTACCCACCACACACACACACACGGGCGCGCAAGATTCATATCCGTAACGTTGAAATTGTTGGTCAATGCTCTGAGCCAATGCATTTGTGGGTTAACAGGTGAGCTGTGTGTAGTAATACGCATGCTAAAAAGCCAACTTCGTACTAGTCTGGGCCCATAAATATCTTATGTAGAAACAAACATTCTAGATTACGACATGCTTGCCGTACATTGTAAGTAAGAGATTTCCCTATGACCGCTAGGCCAAAAACACGCCTCCAAAAACAGAACCAAAAAAAAAAATTGAAGTAATAGACGGCTTATTAAGTAAGCGGTACTTAGGTACAAACTTTTGAAACCATAATTAGCATAAATTTATTGAACTAATTGCCAGCCACGATCCATTGTGGGAAGTGTAGCCTAGCCGGCCGGCAAGCGAAATGCATGCAACTTAGCTCTCATGGAGAGCACTCTCATTAGAAGATTTTACTGCCACAACTAGTCTATGGCTGGCATATGTTCTTATTTTTTTTTTTTTTTGTATTGACGCTGCGGCTGGCTGTCTCATTAGCTGTTGAGGAGCATCGCCCTCGGGCAAAATTTGGCTAATTGTTGGTGATTTGGGCAGACAACTCATAAATTATGTAATGCAAGCCCAGCGCCCGGCTTTGAAGCGCACCGCGGCAACTCGGGTAATACGCTTGGCGGCATTCTCACGCGGCGCATTTGTCAACACGGGAAAAACCAACGCCATCTATAACTATTCTATGGAATTTCTATGGCCATCTCAATGTGTACTTTTGTGCACATGCATTTTGATATATGTGCACGATCAGTTGCCATTTGGTGTGCACCAAACCCATAAATTCGCATGTCGTCATTTTGGCAGCTCCGCGGCTACTACCTCAGAGAGCAATCGACCAATCGATGAATAACTCCGCTAGCTGCACACTTGTTCATTTGCAGAGTGTAAAAATTTCACAGATTTATCATTTTTCTTTTATCTTGCTGGCAAACCTAAATTTATTAAAATGTTTTGCAGGCTTTTGCAATATCAGTAGAACCGGTTGGATCCTGTAAACCAATGGCAAGCAGAACGTGAGACAAGTTGAATTTATGGCCATGGGCTGATGCACTTGCATGCACTGAGAAAAATGAAATGAGCGTGAAGAAAGCTAGCCTAGTATCAAACGGAAAGAAAGTAAAATCTATAAAGAATAATTCGAGTTGCTGTCAGAGTGCGGGGGTGCCAGCTGCGATACAAAAATCACCTTTTTTTACAAATTGCAAGGAAAATGAAATAATTCGATGCAAACTGTAAGGAATTGATTGCAAGAAATAAGTCAAAATTTCTCTCTTCTAAAGTGAAACTTTTTATTTTAGTGTTAGTTTCATATAAAAATATTTAAAAACTTCGTCATATGTAAACTTGCTTGGATAACTAGATAATATCGAAAGCAGATGATTATAAACAAAGGCAAACCACCAGGTGCGCAGGGTTTTGATATACCTTGTAACATTTTTCTGCAAAATAAACATTTATATGGGTTAAGCATCCATAAAGCCACAAAAATCGATTATTTTGTCCAATTCTCTCCATTACTTACTCTCCAGTACTTGGAAACTAATCCTAAGCCGGTAAGCCGATTTTGATCAAATTTAATGTAGTACCTGGGACACAAAACATTTTATTGTAGTAACTTCATATCAACAAAATTGCTTATTTTAAACTTTTATAGCGGTTCAAAACACCCTTATAGGAACTATAATATAAATTCATGAAAACTCGACAAATTGGTTGCTCTAGCGTCTGGATAGATGAACGACCGACATGGGTACACTAACGTCTTCCTTGTTCAGAGATGTTGATTCCTTTAAAATTTTGAAATCAATCAGATACTTTGGGAGAATGCAAGAAGGCTGAGAGCTGATATATGATATAGTTAATCGGTTTTAATTAAATCATATGGGGTCATCATATCATGGAGTTTTTTTTTTTTTTGATCATCAAAGTCGGTTGTTCTAGCTTATACCACCTATGAAAAGTAATGTACTCATGCAGATGGGCAAACGAGCAAACAACGGGCGACGAACATGGGTATATCAACTTCTTACTCTGGCTATAATCAGCATAAGGTAATCTTGAGAGTCTCGGATTTTTTACATTCATTTACATACAGAACACATTTTATGCAGGAAACTTCCATTTTAGTTGATTCAAAGTCGAATTACAATAATGTTAGCCAGTCCACTGGTTTTCATGCAACATTTACAAAACGATTTTTCAACTTTTTATTTGGAATTCATTCTTGATAATTCCTTTATTCTTTTCTATCCCCAGTTAATATTTTTAAAACTTCTGTTTTTCTTTATTTTCCAAAGAACGACAGCTTGAGAGACTTACTGACACTTTGATACGTTATTGCGATTTTATTTAAAAAAAAAAATTGATTTAACAAAAATAATACTTTTATTTTGTTATATAACTTGTTGATTTGTTGCTAGTTGCTGTGTGCGCGGTATCGACTGACATATAAGGAAGTAAATATAAATTGAAAGATTTAACATAAAAATTATAGTTATTTATTAATACCTTTTATTTGAGAAAAACTATAAATTTCTGACAGCTATAGCAAGATATGGCTGTCAATAGAGTCCTTACATATGAAACAGAAGATCGGTGGTTAGATTTTCACTGGTATCGGCTAGCAAAATATTTCTCGTTCGGATTTGGCTGTAAACTATAGGAAACTGCATGCGCAGATTTGATTAGAAATAACTCAAAAAATATGACTAAGAATAATAGACTTTAATATTTTTTAAAATGGCAGCCAAACGACTTCTCTTCTCTTTAAAAAATTTTGTTTTAAAAAATCCGTTTTTTTCCCCAGTGTATAACTTACTGGTAGAACCAAAGCAGCTCGGGCAACTTTTACGCACAGTACCGTTGGCCCAATTCACTTTTTACGCACTTAAGATGACAGTTGTATGAGGAGTTGCCGCTGCCGCAGCCATTGCCAGTTAGTTGCCACCACCAAGCCAGGCAGAGAGTTGAGGACGCTTAGTGAAAACTGTCAAGGCTAAGCGCCAGCTTAGCTGGCACTTGTAGCGCGTGTCTCTCGGATAAGATAAGCGCAACGGAGTGCATAATTGGTCGTCGTGGCCGCAGTATCTACGGTTCTCAAGCATGGCTTATCGCGTGCCAAAGCGCCATCAGTTTAACTTAGTTTCCAACTTAGAGTGGGCTCAATGGCAGGGCTTAGGTAAATAAATTTACAGGCAACTTATAGCTGCCTAGATGCGATCGTTGGAATCACTTGAATCGCTTAAAACTTTAAGAATGCCTGCCAACGGCAATGATCGCGTATCTTGAGCGTGTTTGCTATATGCAAAGTGTGTTTGTGCCTGTTATAAGTTAATCAGAGTGCTGTCACCAGGAATCATGGTGCCAACATAGCCAGTGGCACTCTCATGTTCAAAACAGTTCAAAGGCGTAGGCAAACAACATGCAAAGAGATTACATCATAAACTTTTAGTGCTCAATTTAAGAGGGCCATGTCAGAACATAAATTCCAATGTATTGAGCCGCAGTTGTTGCAACCAACTCTGAAGGATGACAGGCGTAGAGAAACGTAAAGGCTGCTTTCAGACTGCGTCGGCAGGCTGCGTTTAGTATGGCTTATAAGGCAGCACAGAGACACCGACCTGGCCCATTCAACTGTCTGCGGGCCCAAAATGTTTTGCTGATGCTAAACAACGACAGGCCCTATACCGGTGGTCCTTTCATAATTTCTCTAGCCGCTAAGCTAAGATGACATAAAAAGCGCCGATGCCGCCAACACTGGTCGCCAACTATTCTTTGGCTGCAGAAGGTGGCTGTGTTGCACGCCATAGCTGCAACTCCGCCGAGGGGCTCTTGACCAATGATGACACAGCCTTGAAAGACTCGTGATTCTTATCGCCTAGCATATTGAAGATAATGCTCTCCGAGGTGGTCACAATGCAGCCTATTTGACGTAGTCGTTCTAGTGCTAAATCTCGATCTTGGTTTAGACGCGAACAACAGCAGTCACCAACAATCCAAACATTGATATCGTCGCTCATTAAATCGAAGGCGGTCTGCTCCACGCAAATGTGCGTCTGTAAAGGATTAAATTGCTTGTAAATGTTTTTAGGACGTGTTGGCAACCAACATACCTCCAAACCGAAGATTACGGCTGTTTTGGGCTTGCCCTGAGGCGACGAGTCAATATAGTTCTTTAGCGGCTCTACCACCATGCTGAACTTGGTCTTTGGTATGACGGCACAGGCATGTTTGATATCTAGCTCGTCCACCGTCTTGCCCAGTCGTTCCGGATATTGCTCGGTGACCAGCAGTGGTACATTGAATATCTTACCCACGCTTAGCTGCAATAAATTATATAACTTTATTGTGTTGCCTTTAGTTATATTCCAACAAAGTGGTTTTTACCAATTTCTGCGTATTCTGTATCAGGCAATTCATCAAGGGCATTACGTTTTTGAATTTTTCCTGTACATCGCATAAAAGAAACAATGTTTCTTTTGCTTCCAGACGGTACAACTTGGGGATTTTCATAATTTCGATTTTATAAAAACAGTAATTTTAAAAAAATTTTGAATTTTTACGAAAAGTAGTAATCATTTGATTTGAAAAAGCACGCAAAGGCTTCTAATCAAAACTTCGAGATTTTTGTGAATTCGATAATTTGTTTTTTGACTACGTATGGAAGACTTAGGCTCAAATGGAAGGTATAAGAAATGATGTATAGAATACTTACTGAATCCCATATGCAGCTTCTGAAAGAATTAATGCGGCCAAGAAGCAACCGCAAGTAACACCATTTCAGCATTATATTGCGCTTGCATGTTATTCTGTGTCTTCAATCAACTAACTAATGTTTTCATAGTTTATAGGAATCGTTTTTGACTAGGAAGGTAGAAAGAATTTCATAGTAAGCAAACTATCTTCCAGTCCAGCATCAAAATCGTCTTTGTGGCGTCAGAACGAACAAAATGATGACCTGTACCGGTTTTTTGCAGCCTCTTATCGCGTTCAAGAACAATCAATTGCCGACAATAAAATCAAAACTTCACTTCTTATAACTGAGGTTCTATTATTGTAGACTTTACATTATCTAATATTTTAGTGACCATGCATTAATATTCGCTACTATCCAATCACATATTTTTATTGGATTTATAGCCCGGTGTAGACCATTTTTTATTATTGAGATAGCCGAAAATGTATGTAATACTCAGAAAAACAAGTGAGAGATCCTTGCTAAGGTTCACAAAAGTATGATCAGGCTCCGTCTGTATGAACTTCTTGATCTCTGCGATGGTAAGAGCTACAGTAGCCAAACTTTTGAAGAAACCCCATAAAAAAAAACCATGACAATGTTATCCAACATGACGCACGGGGAAATATATAAATGTTTGTGGGAGTGTGTGCTGCAAAACACGCCTTTTAGGAAAATTCAATTGTTTCTAAAAATTAAATACAATGCGACACCTAATGGTCGTTTGATACTAAGCACTATGATATGATCCAAATTGATTGCCTATGTCATATAGCGCCCACAGCGCAAATCGGTGAAAAATTCGTTTTGTGAACTAAATTGGTTGAATTCTTGCAAAGTTTTAGTTCTATTTTGCAAATGGAAAACGCTGCAAGTTAAAAATTCGTATTCAAAGTGAATTGAAAGAATTTCTTGAAGATATTTATTAGCAGTTGCAATGGTGTAAATATTATTTTCTACAGAAACATATGGACTCCAATTAGATCTTATATTATACAAAATAATACTTTTTCTTATTTTTTTCAAAGAATATGAAATTATTTACATAACTTTTGCAATTATTATTTGAAAAGATTTTGAACAATATTTTAAATTCAATAAAGTAGTTTCCCTTGACTATGCGGTCAACGTTCCAAATACGGATATACTGGAAGTATTTTTATAAAAAGCTGTTCGTAGAGAACATGGACCTACAGTTTCCAGCCGAATTCGAATGACGGCTTCTTTTATGATTTTAGACACGCATAGGCAAAGAGCGTTTATTTATATGCTAGCGATGCGACTGCTAGCACAAATGCACCGCGGGCCTTCAGCTACGCTTCCACTACGCAGCTGACGTCTATCAATATTTTAAAGTCGTGGATGTCAAACCTTTTCGACCTGGAAGATCTACAATTGACCAGATCTTTACACTGCGCCAGATCCTGGAAAAGACCTATGAGAAACAAATTGACACCCACCATCTTTTTGTCGATTACAAAGCCGCATTGATACCCCTTGCGTGGTCACCTATTTGCCGCCATGTCTGAACTTGGTATCCCTGCAAAGTTAGTCCGACTCTGCAGTATGACGTTGAGAGACACGAAAAGCTCCGTCAAGGTAGGAAATGATCTCTCCGAAACCTTTGATACCAAGCGAGGTCTCAGACAAGGTGACGCGCTATCATGCACACTCCTTAATTTGCTGATGGAGAGTGTCATAAGAAAAGCAGGTGTTCATCGGACGGGCACAATATTGACGAACAGATGTGCCCAGCTCCTTGGCTATGCGGATGACATTGACATTATCGGCCGCACCAAGCGCGATGTCACAGTTGCTTTTGGTGCTATTAAGAAGGAATCGGCTAGGGTAGGTCTAACGGTGAATGAGGGCAAGACCAAATATATGGTGTGCTCAAGCAAAGAATCGCGGCGTCTTGATTCTGAGCTAAATACGGATGACTGTATATTGGAGTCTGTCAAGGAATTTGTTTACCTTGGCACCGCTGTGACAAACACCAACAATATCAGCCTCGAGATTAAACGAAGAATAACTCTTGCCAACCGATGTTACTTTGGGCTCAGAAGGCAATTGAACAGCAGAGTTCTCTCTCGACCAACGCAAATCACACTCTACAAGACGCTCATCCTTCCAGTGCTTCTTTATGGTGCGGAAGCCTGGGCGATGACACAAACGGATGTAGCCGCTGTTGGAGTGTTCGAGAGAGAAATTCTTCGTAAAATCTTCGGTCCGGTGCACATTGACGACGACTATCGCATAAGATGGAATAACGAGCTGTATGAGCTATATATGGACATTGACGTGGTCAGGCGAATCAATATCCAGCGTCTTCGCTGGCTGCGCGGATGCCGAAACTCCGGCTCGTAAAGTTTCCGAAGCGGTGGTTGGCGGTCAGCGGAGAAGAGGCAGACCACGCTTGCGTTGGCAGGACCAAGTCGGCGATGTCCTGGCATCACTTGGGGTTGCCAACTGGCGGAGGCGCATTCAGAAAAGAAGCGTCTGGAGGGAAATACTGCGTCAGGCCGAGACCCGATAGGGTTGGTATGGCCAATTAAGTAAGTAAGGATGTCAAACCTTTGAAAATTTGTATTGATTCCACTGCTTTCATGCAGATATAATAGGAGTTCCTTTTCGTGCTACTTAATACAAATATTTATTCCTATAAGAAACTATACATTAAATTTAAATGCTCTTCAGTAAAAAAATCTGCTCTGCTCTGCAAAAAACAAAAATTTTATATTCTAACGCCAAATCATTAGCTACAAAAAGCTGACTGTTATGGTCTGTAAAGCGCCATCTAGTTATTTATATTGTAAATAGTAACATAAGCACATTGCCTATTTTTACCGTACTGCGGCGTTGTACTGTAAATGCTACAACAGCAAGCTGCCTGTTATACAACGACAGCGCCAGCTAGCGCCATTAGTTGACAGCTGCACGAACTTGCAGCCATTAACCAATGTTGGCGCTCTGTGCATTAATAACATAAAGCTCATTGTTTTATAACATAAAACGCCATCTAGCCAGTCGAATTTGCAGCTTTCTAGCAGATTGGCAGCACCAATGCAACAGTTTGCTGCCGCACATTAATCGATGTGCCTGCAATAAAGCAAAACTATCGATAACTCTTTGAGGTTAAGTTCTATTGTTTTCAGTTTTTGTGCGGTCAAGTTGGTTTCGCTGCGGTCAACATACGTGCTGGCAAACCCCAAATCGCACACTTTCGGCCTAAATACATGCTTAATACACAGCTGGCAAACTTGAAAAGCCAAAATATTTGGCACTTGCAGCAACCGGCGTGTCTAAAACTAGCATAAGACCAGACGCTCTTTGTGCGTGCGTTTGTGTCGTTGACGTCGCTGTCGTCGTCGTGTGTGTGCGCTAACCTAAGCCAAAGAAACGCAAGAAACTAAAACGAATTTATTTAGTACTTTCAACAAGCAACAAGTTGAAGAGCTGGGCAAACTGCGAGCTAAAAAAATCATAACTAAGACAAGCGTAAGTAAAACGAGATAAGCCGCCATGCCGGCCAGCTAAATATGCGTACGTATAAAATATTTACTTAAAAGCAACAATTGTTTCATAACAATTATGCACAAACGTTTGGCCAAATGTTGTGCGTGTGCGTGTGTGTGTGTGTGTGTGTTGACTGCAATCCTTGCGCGCAACCACCAGTTGCCTGCCAGCGACAACAATGACAACATGTTTGCTGACATTAAATTGGCTGCATTTTAATATAAATTTATGTTTTACACAAATTTGGCAAAGCACCAAATCCAAGCTGCCGGCGCACTAATTGCAGTGCCATAAATTTGAACTTGCCGCGCGCGTTATTTCGCAATTGCCAGCTGGGCAGGCGTTAGCGTAAGTAGCGTTGTGTATGCCGCCACATGCTGACTTCCAGCATGAACCCCGCCCACCCCAGCAATCCAGCCGCAGATAAGCCTGCCTGCCTGCCTGCTGCCTGCTTGTCATAAAAATATCAGTCACAACAACGTTGGCGCAGGCTTTATCAGCTGCGCACAGTTGGAGCAGTCAACAGACAGTTCTATAGCGGCTGTCATGTTAGTTTAATACCCTGCCCGCCCGTTCATTGACAAATCCAACATAGACGCGCGCTCGCGCCTTGACTAATTGTGCGCACTCTTACTTGTTGAGCGCAACCGCCCTTGATGTGTGTGTGTGCATGTGTGTGTGTGTGCGTAATGCCTAGAGTGCGCTGCGCTGCGCTGTGGGCTCCTGCGCTCAGTTCAACTGTGCGCACAAACCGCAGCGGTACGTTTTGCTGCGACGAGCATACAAACAGAGCAAACCCGCCCAACAATTTTTGGCGAATCTCGATTTTTTGACGATTTTTCGATTTTATTCGCCTTCGCGTTTTATTAGTTTTAATAAATTGACATTAATTTCGTGCGCGGTTGTTTCCAAAATAAATAAAACTACGCCAAAGCAATAAATTCTGTCATTTGCGTTTATAAATGTTTAGAAATTCGCACGATTTGCTGCGGTGACGCCAACGACGACAGGCCAGGCAGCCAGGCCGAGCACTTTTTGGTTTGTTTATTTTTTACGCTATTTCAGTTTGATTATGTGCATACTTATAAAGTGTTCTTATAAATAAATACTCTATCTAATATATATCTATATTTATATATACTTTGCAGTAATATAACGTTGTTGTTGACAACGCAGCGCTTCCAGAGTACTCCAACAACAAACACACACACGCACACCAACACACGCAACACACAAAACAAATACAAATACAAATAGTACAAAGATGAGTCTACAATCAATAAAATATACACGCGGTAATCTGCAGGTGCTGGATCAGCTGCTGCTGCCTGTGCAATCCAAATATGTGGCAGTACGCGGTGTCGAAGATGGCTGGAAGGTCATCAATAAGATGCAGGTAAGTGTCTGCACACCTGCACCCTTCCCACTACCCACTCTTACAAATTAGCCATACGCACACACACACTCTCCCATAGCCCAAGAAATCACATTAAAATTCTTGTCGTTCAGCGCTGTTTAAATCTTAATCTATGCAAAATTTGTGACAAAAATAAAACCCTAATGAATTTAGATTTTTTTGAAATATTCATGCCAAAAATAATTCTTAAATTCGTCGCAACATTTTCTAAATGATAATTAACAATTGTCGCTCGCGCTCTGTGTGTGTGTGTGTTGGGACAATAGCCAGTTTTTGCATTTAACAATAAAAGTGGCGTCCAATGGGCAGGCAATTGCTGCGCCTGGTTGCATTGGTAACGCCCGTCTCCCTATACTAGATGCACCAATTTATTGTACTATTTCATTTAATTCTCTGTTTATTTATTTGTTTGACTATTGTTATAAGTCATTTAGATTCTATTGCAAAATACAATGCAATGAAAATATTGCACTTTATTAATACAATGAGTACATTTGGTTGAACAATTGCAAATTGCAAATTAATTGTTTGCGAATAATTTCGGGTATTTAAGTTGGCTATTGTAGGCATTAGGCTGCAAGTAGTCAAAAAATATTGTTTAATTAGGGTGCGCCATCTGTTGGTTGAGTTGTTAAGCACTTAAAAGTTAGTCCTGCCATCAAAGCATATTTCATTTCAGGGTGGGACATCTGTTGCTGTATTTTGTTTAGCATTCAGCAGCAGTAAGTTCTTGGATAAGCAATTCTAAATTTTTTTTTCCTTTGTGCCTCTACTACAGCCTTCCAACGAACACTGTTTTGCGCCGTTTTCCACGAACTGTGCTAATCAAGATGGTACTTTAAGGATTCTAACATTCCAATGTCCATTTTTTAAAAAATGTCTATGGTCGTCATCGAGTTTGGGGAGCCGTTTTATGTTTAATTCTCTTGTGTTTGTTTCTATAATCTGTGGGTTTCCGATCGATATGGTAATTGGCCAGATGCGAATAGGAATACATTTTAAACAAAGGAACTTAGGGTGAAAGTAAGCTTCATTTATGATGACCTTATTGGAATTTAAATGCCAATAGCTTCTAAAGCCAAAGGTCAACCAGAAAATTGCTTTCTGATTCACGACGAAATCTGAATTTTACCCAAAAATAGTGCCAATCTAGAGAAATGTATGTTTGAACAAATTAAAAGTCTTACCGAAAGGACTTTGAATTGATTTTTATTATTTAAATTGCAAATTGAGTTTTTTCTGTAATTTGTATAATACAAATTAATATTTAACTGTCAACACACGACTTTTATTATTCAGGCAAGAACTATGAGTAAGCTTTTTATAAAAATAAAAATTTAATATGTAATTCATTTGTTTTTGGATTCATATTGCATTTAATTAAATAAGTTGATAAATGTAAAAAAAGGAAACAAGGTTTAAATTAATTTGGAGTTATGTATTCCTGGTTTGCAAGTTACAAATTATAATTGTTACGATCCGTGCACATTGCTTGCTCATCACATATGTACATTAAAAATTTAAGAAATATTTCGGAATTGTTTATGCGTAACACTAAATTATTAACATTTTGAACGTTTGAAAATATTTGGCTTAGGCTCTTATTCCAATTATATAGAACTTTGTCTAAAAATCTTGTAAAAATGATTCGAATCTTGAATTATTATTCAAGATTAACTTGTAAAAAAATTTTTTTTTTTTAAATTGAATGCACAAACAAGTCTGCAGATGGCTAACCCTTTATGCAGTGAGAATGCCAGATATGCAGTGGAATGTTCGGCGTATTTAATAGCAAAGAATTATTCAAAACATCTTACATCAAATGACTGTGAAAAAGGCCTTAAATAAGACATGATGCATGATCTTGAAAAATACTTTTAATTGAATTTAGGAACGCTAGACAAGTGTAGGGAAGATTTATGGATGGACATTTTTCACTTTTATTTTATAAAAGATTAGAAATCTTTTGTGACTTTAGCCTGATGCATTTGTATAGAAAGAAGGAATATTTATATCGATCGATTTATGCCTCTCTCTTGTCTAAGACTGGCTAGGGCACTTGTAAGGGAATTAAGTTAAGATTGCCTAACGATAAATAAGCATCAAAAGGGATTCCAAGAGCCTTCATCACGACTTTTCGCATATTTTTTGGTGCAAGATATATTTCCAAGCTGAACTCAGAACTAGAAGAAAAACCTTTGCCCAGACACACACTATTTAAAGCTTGTACAATCGATTAAAGCGCTTAAGTATTCTTTACAATTTGAATTCTTAATCCTTTTCTTTTGATGGTCAATATTGTCAACTATTGTTTCTGATAATATCTGCTATATTTCTTGCTCATTGCTGGTAGAAGACCATTTGAAGAAAATTTCCAACTTCTGTGAGATAAGATAGGAAGTATGGAAACCTGCAAGTTCTAAATATTGGCAAGGGCAAATATCATAGCAATATTTGGGATAAATCCGAAACAAAAATATATTAAAATAATCCACTCGACATTTTTCAAACGTAATTTATCGATTCACTTTGGTACTTTTCCAACAAGCCAAGGGGAAGCAACAATAAAAAGGTCGAAAATATCTCTTTCCCTCACATCTTTCCATTTCACTGCAGCGCACCCTAAGCATAGAGTACAAAAATTTCGTTGAACATTTTTCACTTGTTTTCTTTACTTCTCTTGCGTTATTAAACAAATAGCAGGCAAGATAATTTAATTGTTTGTTGATCAGCAATTAAGCACGCGGCAGAAGGAACCACGTGATAAATGTCCAACCTCAGATAAGCTGTGGAAGAACTATTAAGTCGTATTTTGACTACAACTCATGTGCTTCTAATTTTGTTTACTTTTAGGTGCGTGGTGCACCTGCCATAGCGATAGTCGGCTGCCTTTCCTTGGCCGTTGAAATCCATGGTGAGGAGTTTGAGGCCAAGAAGTCGCTACGTCAGGAGATTGAGGGCAAACTGAATTACTTGGTATCGGCACGTCCCACAGCGGTCAACATGAAAATAGCCGCCGATGAGCTGATTGCGCTGGCCAATGAGCTGACCAAAGACGAGACCGTGCCAGTGACGGACATGAAGCAAAGGTAAAGAAAGGTCTTAGCCAAAACAAAAACAAGCTTTGGTCCAGCTAACGCACAAGCGATTCCAATAGTCCAAAATGTGTTATGTGCTACATTCAAGATTCCTATGCGCCACCGAGGCCATGCTGCAAAAAGACATAGCCGATAATCGTGCGATTGGAGTAAATGGTGCAAGGGCCATACTGCAACGTGTCGCCGAGGGTGGCGGCAGCGGCGGCGCAATACGTGTGCTTACGCATTGCAATACAGGTTCACTGGCCACAGCAGGCTATGGCACAGCACTGGGCGTAGTGCGTCAGCTGCATGAGCTCGGCAAGCTGGGTAAGTTGTTGACGTTGATGCAGCTCAAACAGTATTTACCCATTTTGCCTTATCTTTATCTAGAGCACGTTTACTGCACAGAGACACGCCCTTACAATCAGGGTGCACGACTAACCGCCTATGAGCTGGTGCATGAAAAGCTACCTGCCACCTTGGTGCTGGATAGCACTGTGGCTGCCTTGTTGCGTGCCAAAAATGTGGCTGCTGTTGTGGTGGGCGCAGATCGTGTGAGTATAGGGAGCTGCGAATGGATTGTGATGGATTTCGAGTTGACTTGCGCAGCACTATTTCGGACTTATAATAGATTTGATCAGTTTAGGCAGAATAGGGCTTTGTTTGAGAGTGGCGCCAGATAATCCTGTTGACTTTAAGAGATAAGCTAGGTAAGGTATTATTGACTTCCCATTGATAGTGTTTCGTCATCGTCATGATTTGAAATTGTTTATTATTTAGATTACTTTATGAAAAAGTATGTGGGCTGAACGTTTTTCGCAGCGTCACAGTGATTCATGATAACTATCCGTCGGGTTTAACGAATGATTCAAAGAATGTGATCTGTTTTGACACTTGATGCGATTATGTATGGAGTAAAATATGATACCAGATATGACTAAAACCACAGCATGTGACTAATCTTTAGATATTAACGAATACCTACATTGAAACATGAGGGCCTACAAATGTTTTAGTCATTCAGAGTTAGATAGTGTTTCGCTTGTCGTTTATCATGTAGAGTTAGATTTACTTATTAAAAATATTGTATTACTATTGTTCGATTTGCACAGATAGAAAGGAAACAGATTGATTGATTTATTTTGTTTGTAATTATTTATCAAGAGCTTTTTATCTTCAAAAACAAGATCAGCTTTTTCCTGCCACACGAATTTCGTAAATATTATTTGCTCTTTTTTGTCAGAAGGAAAACTACTAAAAATCATGAATGTTTATTTATTTCAAAATGAAAATCTATTTTTTAGTTCATATTTCTTGATCTTTTAATCTGTCATTCATTCAGCTAAAAAGGATCAAATTATTATCAAATTTAATAGTAGATATTTAATTCTCAAAATTAGAAGTATATCAGTTAAGTGTCTTGAACCAAAGTTGCTTCATTAGCTGATTCTTCTTCATTTTTGTTTATTTGTAATCTAAATAGCGGAAACTCTTGATTAAAAAATTTTGGTAGATTTTATTTATGGCAATCAATGATTATAACTAGATTATAATCAAATAATTGAACTAAGTGTAATGGCTGAAACACAAAAAAAGGGCTAAAAATTGATAGTTTAGGAAACATATTATCATATTATATATTAAAATATACAATTTACAAATAGTAATCAAACAATATAACGATTTCTCAGCACGTATAGATGGAGTCATTTCGGTCGCCTCCTTGGTCTATGAGCGGCTAGAGCTTTTGCAAGTAAATTATGCAGTCTGCGTAAAGATCACTCGCAAAAATGATTTCAATATCCTTCTGCAATAGGCAGCAGCAGTAACTTTGAATAAAAAAATAAAAATTTAAAACAATGGCGTCTCATTGCTGCCCAGCTCAATTCCTTATAATTAAGTACTACATTGTTGCTCTTTTTTGGGCATTTTCATGACGCAGCTAGCTGATTATGTGGTCTTCACATAATCCCCACAAAAACAGTCTTGGGGATCACATAGATGCAACTGGTTAGTCAAACTTGTCTTTATAATCTAATCGAAACTGGTTGAAAAAATAGATTGCTAAGAATTGTCTTTTATTGCCTTATAATTGAGGATTACCTTTTTTTGTGCTTTTTCTTGCATTACTCTTTCGGACTTCTAAGGATCTTCTAGAGGATCTTACTGCGCAATCGTCACTTTTGTGTCGCATGAGATAATTGATGTCTCAATTAAGAAAAGCCGGGTATTGTTTACAGCAGATTAATCGACCGATATGCCATATTCAATACGAATTTTTTTTAAGTTTCAAAAAAATTCCTCAAAATGCCTTTTGTCTGACAATTGCCAGAGATATTCCACGTTTGCAAAGAACCAAAAGTAAGGAGATTATCGATTTCTTTAAAATTAACATTGCTTGGAGCTTGCCATTGTAAATTCAATTTTAGCGTAAAACAAAGTTTCTTTTTCGTAGGATTTGTTATTTTGTATTTTTATTGAAATAAAGCGTATTCAACTAAATATAAAATCGAATAAGATCAGGTGAACTCGAGAGCCCAAACAATTACAAAGCATTCTGTTTTTACCTCGACTAATTGTTTATTTATTATCCGCAGGTTGCGGCTAATGGCGATACGGCGAATAAAATTGGCACATACCAAATTGCCGTGGTTGCCAAGCATCATGATGTGCCCTTCTTTGTAGCCGCACCGCTGACTTCCATCGACTTGCAGATACCCAGCGGCGATCATATCATAATTGAAGAGCGCCCCGATCGTGAAATGACGCATGTTGGTGAACATCGTATTGCTGCACCGGGTATTAATTGCTGGAATCCCGCTTTTGATGTGACACCCGCAGCGCTCATTACGGGCATTATTACGGAATGTGGCGTCTTTAAGCCATCAGCGCTGAAGTCTGAGATTAGCAATTTGCAGGATATATAACAGGTTGACGTCATAGACGCGCACAATGTTGTCAAAATATGTTTAATAAGTGCACTCCGGTTTTTAAAACACACAAACACACACGCACAAACCTCCAAACACAGACACGCACACATACCAAGCTGTTGGGTTTTTGTACAATATATAGAACATGTCATTAAATTACTAGAACTGTAAGAAGAATGTTACGCGTGCAAGCCATTCAGAAATGGGTCGAAACGTAGTATTTATGTAATGAACTCGATTCGCGCCCATTAACGTTGTCAGGCAAAATATAACACACAATATACCTCAGAGCCACTTTTTTGTAATAAGCAAAGCCGCAGGCCAGCTGTTTTAGTTGTATGTAAAATAATGCTGGAGTTGCATTGTTCCGAGGCTTTAAAAATGTAAGCATATTGCGCAGCTGCTGTAGTAGTAGCTGAGATGAAGCTGTACGTACATTGCCTGCTGGAGCTGCTGCTGCTGGGCCTGTGCTTTGGCCAGGCGGGCAACAACAACAAACTGAACATCAATAATAACTATCGGAATATGCTGGTGCGTTTGGCCTCAGATGTGCAGCATGAAGGTGTGCTGCGTGAGGGACGCGTGGAAGTTAGTTTTGACTTTGGTCGCAGCTGGGGCACTATTTGCAGCACCACTTGGAGCAAGCGTGAGGCAAATGTTGTCTGTCGTCAGTTGAATTTGGGTTATGCCTCAAAGGCCGAGCAGAGCACGCAGTTCGGCAATAGCAGAACGCATCGTTGGGGCATGGTGGGTACGCTATGTCGTGGCACCGAACGCCGTCTGGCCGACTGCTTCCGCGAGTCGCATTATCCTGCCGCTTGTAATGCCAGAAATCAAAATATCAGCATGGTTGCCTGTGTGCAGCATTCGGCTGATTTAGAGATTGGCCTGAGAGATATAGAACGTAGCGCTAGATTGGAAAGTTTGCCCATGACATCGCTGACCTGCGCCATGGAAGAGAATTGCCTTTCTGCAGATGCGTATGTTATACGGCGCACTTATCCTATGGCGCATCGCAAGTTACTGCGTTTTTCTGTCAAAGCCTCCAATGTGGGCACTGCAGATGTCAGTCCGTATGCCAACTACAAGGATTGGGTGTGGCATCAGTGTCATAGACATTTTCACAGCATGAATGTGTTTGCCACCTTTGATATATACGATCAGCGTTATAGAAAAGTGGCACAGGGTCATAAAGCCTCGTTTTGTCTAATGGACTCCGAGTGCAAGCCGGGTGCACAGCGCAAGTATACTTGTGGCAATACCACACAGGGTAAGTTGCACAGTTTGAAGTACATTGAATGCATCTTATTGTAATTGTACGGCCTACGTAAGGTATATCCATGGGTTGTTCCGATGTCTATACGGATACGCTTGACTGCCAGTGGGTAGATGTGACAACTGTGCCGGTTAATCGGCGTTACATATTACGCGTGGCCTTAAATCCGGAATATATGCTGGGCGAGATCTCATTTGAAAATAATGGCGCTGAGTGTGTGTTGGATTACACGGGCGTCGATGCCACAACAAGGATACACAATTGCAAACGTTCGCCTTTGTGGTTTAAGATATAGGTAGCTGTATTATAAGTAAATTATGATTGGATAACGTAAAGCTTAAATAAACAGTTAATAAAATGAAGTTGTTCATTTTAATTAAAGAAATTTTATTCTTTTTTATGGCAACATTTTAAATTGTTTCGAGGACAGCAAAGAGTGGTTGTGGGTTTCAAAAAACCCCTTGAAAATTGTAAAGCAACTCCACTAGATTATTGAACGAGGCGGTGCCTGAAGGCCATCCTTAAGTAATTTCAAGACATGCAATCCATTTACTTAGCCATCGATAACTAAATTCCTTTAGCCATAAAATGTATCAAAATCGCTTCGCCAATTGATGGCATTCCAAAGTATCTATCTATCCATAAAGCCAGCCATGGTAAACCAAATTGGCAAAAATGCCGGCCGCGTTATTGCTCATAAAATGTCTGCAAATTGCACTTAAAATGTTTTTCTTTTTCTAACTACTTTCAATCACGTTCAATTTTACAAATTGAATAAAAATGTTAGCACAAATTTGCTAAAATTTCGTTGCTCAAGCGAGCTGAGCTACCAGGCGAACAGAATATTATAGTAAGAAGACGCAAAAATACACTTCACTAAAAGTATGCAACACTTTTTTGGTCAAAAAATGGCACGTGCTCAGTTTGCGCAAAAAAGTGTAGCATACTTTAAATGAATACTAAACATTTCATCTACCTGCTGTTAGTTCTGTTCGCCTGGTAGCTCAGCTCGCTTGAGCGTCGAATTTATGGGAATTTGTGCTGGCATTTTTTCAAATTTTTGGCATCGATTGGGTTGAGTAAAATTGACCTACTGGAGTAAAAAGTGCACTAGGAAGTAATATTTTAGGGCCAATTTGGATACGCTTTATGGTTTATGTTGGCATATTTGAGCCAATTTAGTTTATGGTGGATGCGTTATAGATAGTAAGTGGGTTTTTGAGTATAGCCTTCTGGAAGGCCATCAATTGGCGGTGCATTTTGAACATTTTTTATGGACAATACCGTTGCACTTTGATGCATTTAGATACTGATGGCTACGCAAATGGACAGGAGTCATAGGGAGCCATTACAGAATGTTATTTATTTATCTGGCGCAGCTGTTTAGAAATCTTAAATTACAATATTTAAAGTTTCAAATATTTTGCTTTATTTATATACTAATAGAAATATGCGAAATAATAAAGCTGAAATTTTGAATTTTGTCTTAAGAAGATTTTTGAACTTTTTTTGTACAGCTCCAAAACGACATTTACAATCATCTGATAAAGTCGCTGAACGATCTTAAGTAGCCAATTTTGAAGTTGCAAATAGTTTTTAGAGTGACAAATGGAATGATTTTATTTTTTTAAATACAAATTAATACATATTTTAAATTGTTTTTTTGTAGAACTCCAAAGCGATGATTGCATCGTAAGGGTGGCATTATTTTTGAGATCTCAAATATTTTTTTCAGAGTAACAAACATATACGAAGATTTTGATTTAGCGAGATGCATATTATAAATTATTATATAAATTATTATATTATATATGAATATCCCAAAGAATCTTAAATAAAAAATTCATACATATTTTGATTATTTTTTTTTTTAAAGTAAGTGGCATTGTTTTTAAATACAAATTAATACATATTTTAAACTATTTTTTTGTAGAACTCTAAAACGCTATTCAATCATCGGATGGGTGGAATAATTTTTGAGATCTCAAATATTTTTTTCGGAGTGACAAATATATGGAGAGATTTTGCTTTTTCGAGACAGATACATATTGTAAGTTATAATACATTGATTTATCCCTAACAATGAGCTGAAATTTAGATCTAACTTAAATAAAAATTATTACACATTTTTGTTTATATTTAATAGAACCCCAAACGCCATTCAATCATCTGGTTGGTGGCAGTTTTCAGAGGTCACAAATATTTTATCAGAGGGACAAACATATGGGAAGATTTTACTTTATCGTTATATTTATTATTATAAGTTGCTATATATTGGTTTAAGTATTCAAAATAATGAGCTGAAATTTAGAGCTAACTTAAATAAAAATTAATATATATTTTCTATTATTATTTGTAGAACGCCAAAACATGTGTGGGAAGATTTTGATTTTAAATATCCCAAACAATGAGCTGAAATTTAGAACTTGCTTAAATAAAAAACGCATGCATATTTTTGTTTATTTTTTGTAGTTAAATACATTTATTGTGTTTCAATGTTTTTCTGTCGTTTTTGTTATGCATTTCCGTTACCTTATAATTTAGGTTTATTTTTTTTTATGTATATCTTGGTATTCACTTATATTTCATAAATACGCATTTTAATAACTATAGATAAATATTTTCGGGGCGCTTGTTTGGATTTGCATACATTTTCTGTACTTTACTTTTCTTTAATTTTTAGGTGTTTGTGCTATAATTTATATTTATTTTTATGCTTTAATGATTTGAGTTTTGGATTTATGCTTTGCTTTTTTAGCCAATTTAGCTATATTTTGTTGTGCTTTAGTCGTACTTTATGTTTGCCTTCAATAGTTGATAGTAGTTCAATTTTTTAATAGCTTACAATTTGCTAGTTGTGCCTAAAATCAATTAAATTGGAACTTAAAGTTGCAGCAAACTACAAATTGTCAGTTTAAGTTAAATATGCAATATTGTTACAATTTTTTAAAATAATTTTTGTTTCTTTGTTTTAATGTTTAACTTAATAAATTCTCCAATTGGTTTTGTTTGCTAAGTAATTACAAAAATGGCCTACGCTACTTTTACACAAAACTTAGTAACTAGCTGACATTTAATTTGCATATATATATAATTTATTTTTTTTATTTGCATATAATATATACGTATATATTGCATGTCGTATTATATATATAATATGCTGTATATGTAGTGCATATGCAAGTATGGCATTTACATATGTATGTAATGGTTTTCTTGTTATATAAAACAAAAATATATATTAATATCAGTTGTTGCATGCAGCCAACTTAAACTTAGGCAACAAAAAAAAGTTTAAACATTTTTTTATATGCAGGCACTAAAAATTATAATGTAAATGGAAAAGTAGAGCAAAGCAAAAAATGTGCGGCAATTTTTGTTTTATAAAATTTACAACTAGTTAGTATATAGCATATACGTATATAATATATATGTGTATGTATTAAGTATTTTGCTTTTAAAATGCATACAAAGTTTTAACTTTGTTTAATTTTTTTTCGATTTATTAAATTTTAGTTGCTTTTCGAGTATTTTTTTTTCTTCTTTACTTTACTTTAATTTAGTTTATGTATAAGTTTGCCAACGTCTTTAGCTCTGTTGTCGTTATGTGACTAACTAAAAAAACATCTAAAACATTTTGCTTTGGCATTGCCTCTAAATTGCCTTTATGTATACATAGTAGCTTAGTATATAAAATGTGTGTGCATGTGTTTGTGTGTGTGTGGTTGTATGTGTTACGCTTTGTTACATTGAGAGTTAGTTCATGTATAAGCATATTATGGGCATTTTAAATATTACATATATATATAGAGCTATATATTATACGCATTTTAAGTAACATTTAGCTGACGCTCAATTTGGCTTGTGGCTTTTATTTTTTTAAATTTATATAAACTGTATACTTTATATATATAATTTTTTGTTTAGTTTTAGTGAGCTTGAAGCAGTTATTTATATATAATTTATGCATGTGGTTTATATATTTATACTTTTATTTTGTGTGTGGTTTATAAAGTAACGCTTTAACGTGTGCTTTAGTTTATTTGAGTGTGTATTTTGTTGTTGTTGTATTTGTGAGTCTTTTGAAACATTTATAAATAATTGTACATACAATAAGTAGGTTTTTGTTTATTATAGAAATTTGCTTTGATGTAAAAAATACACTTAAAAAATGCTTTTGCGCGTCATCTGTTCAAAACTAATCTTTCTTTTTAATAACGAGTATTGCATAAAGTTTTGTTTTAATTTTTTTTTGTTTTAGTTATGCTTAAACTACGGCTACATATCTGTTTATATGTAAACGCATTATATATACTACAAATTGTATACCCTTACTTTAGGGTAAAGCTAGTGCTTGGTTGGCTCAATTTGTGCTATGTGTTTTGCATGATTTGGAACTACATTATGCTATCAGCTCTCGACAGTTGTTGAGGACACGCTGTGACTAGTGGTTAACAGATGTTCAGGAATGGGTATGGGCTGTGTGCGTGCGGGTTGCTTCTTCTGCAAAAGAAAAGTATGCCAATTAATTTTTTGCTTTTTCATTGCTTTAAGGCATTCACTCACCTTACGCCTAAAGGGAAAACAGCCTGCCTTGTCTGGCACCGGTGTGGCATTTATTAGCAAATCTGGCGTTGGACATTCATCCGGTCCAAACACATTTAGCTCTTGAAAACATTCCGTTTCCATCATCTCATTTTGCCAGGATATTGATACAGAGCCCGTATTAAATTTCGTATAAAAATTTGTATCCGATTCATCGATATTGACACCCTTCACTGTGGAAAACTGCTCAATATCCAGCACATCTTTGGCGTAAACGGCATGTGGCTAAATGACAGAGACATATAAATTTAGGCAATCTATTCCTGTTGGCTGCTGCGGGTTAGTTCTGAGCTTCTACTTACATCAGGCAAAAATGGTGGGTCAAGCATGCCCGCCTCCAAACGCCTCCAATTAAGTTGAGTTGAATGGAAAAATGAATGCGCCATGACCTCAAGAGCGCCCATGCGTCCGGTTCGGCAACCCAAGCGTTGCTTTATCGATTTAGCTAACAGCTGTTGGCACATTGATTTGGCTTCATCACTAAATTTGCTCGAATACTTTTCGGCATCCTCCTATAATAATTAGCGAAAGTGGAATCGAAAGCGTGAATTGGCTGTGACGTGTTGTCAAAAAAAAACAAACATCTATACAATCAGAATAGATTTTGTGGTCAAATTTTGTTAGGCTTAGCACTTGGTTCTTGCTGCTTAGTCGCCCTAGTCTATAACTCTCTAATGGCGGATCTTAGATTGATTTATGCAGCACGTTTGGTGATTGTATCCGAAGCTGCAGTTTATTCGAGAATATTGAAAAGTTAAGATAGTTGACAAGCAAAATAAAAATTTGCGTATAGGCGAGTCGATTTCAAACTGATCAATCCGATAGTCTGACTAACGTGTCTGACGCGTTTTGACTTTGATATAAAAATAAGCTGTGCTTTCACGAGTACCCAGACAGTCCTTATGCTGTAATGTCCTTTATTAAAGCAATTTAATATCGCATCTAACTTAGAGTTTATTCTTCTTAAACATTTTGTAATATTTAGTCTATCTTAGGATAAGTTTCTAAGTATTTCAGGTAAATTCCCTCTAAATAATTGCAAATATTTTTCGATTCACACAGTGACAAACTGGAACACTGGAACACTGGAATCTTGCGATTTATTGAAAACATTTTATCGAAGAACTAGAGAATTAAGTACGGGTTTCGTTGTGCCACAAATTTAGAAATATTTATTTTATTGAAATTTCTTTTAAATTTTATTTTTTTAGAAAAGTACAAGTAACTTAGATTACAAAGACAAACTACAAATGCTTCTTAAGTATTCACATTTCGTACAGACATAAATATTCGTTTTTCAATCAATACCAGCCGACAATATAGTTTCTACGAGAGTTTTTTTTTATAATTGGAACTCATTGGACGAACAGAAAAGCTTAGCTCAGGTTAATGTCTTAGGCTCAAAACTCGATATCGTATAAAAATAATGAGTGTTGTGGTTAAGTAACTCATGAATTGGTACCTCCTATCTTATTTAGAGGACACTTCAAATTCAAGAACAATATTGTAGAAATGTTTTTATGACCTAAGTTACTTTAATTTTATACTCCAATTTACCAACTTGTCCATTTTCATAAAAAATATTACCAAATTGCTGTACAACATATTTTCTTAACTAATTTATACAAACCTTAACGCGTCTGTCCACCTCTTCGCGCTTAACCTTCTCCTTGCGCATGCGAAACGGTGCTTGTCCCTCGATCATCTCATAGAGCAGGCAACCGAAACTAAACCAATCCGGTGAGAATGCATACTTATCATTGTCTATAACCTCAGGCGCCATATAACCTAAAAATACAAGCATTACTTAGAAGATCGCTGGAACTTAACTAAGCCTTTTACAACTTACCCACAGTGCCCACGCGACCGCGCACCATATCACCCTCAGGTATTTCCACGGCTAAACCCAAGTCCGATATGCGCACATGACCATGATCATCTAGCAAAATATTCTCCGGCTTACAATCACGATAAACGATGCCCTGTTGATGCAAATGCTGCAATCCACAGGCCACCTCGGCTGCATAAAACCTGGCACGTTCCAGCTCAAAGCCCGGCTCGCCGCCCATGTTATAGATGTGGAATTTTAAGTCGCCGCCTGTGAAAATCAAATAATATCATGTCAATACAAACACATAAGTAACTGACTATGGGAGTATATGAATGTGAGCATCGTTTGTATATGGATGGCTCTATGAATAATTGCAATTGATGTGGATGATGGTCATGATTGACATCAATGTCAGCTGAACTGTGCCTGGCCCCGGTCACATGCTCGTACGCTACCGCTCTCCAGAGCTTTGGCTTTTGTATTCAAATTCAATTAGGCCATGAATGACAGAGCGACCAACTGACCACGGACCATACTGAATAACTCACTTTGGGGATACACAGTGCAAGCATGGAGCACTTGGACTGCGCAAACATGAAAGCAAGAATTTAATTAAAAATTGCAAACTCAATAATCATGAGGATTATTCATTGCATCGTTTTGTACGTTTAAAATGAAAATTGAATTAAGTCTAGTTGTACTTGACACTTGTCAGTTAAAATAAACGAGAAACTCTCTTTCACAAAAATTGCGTTTGTTAATTAACAATGGCTTGTGGAACTATTGTGCATTGTATCCTTTCATTCTCCTGCCCTCAAGCCAATCCATTAAAACCAATTAACATGCATTCGACCAAGTACGCAAATGCACAAAATAGGCTTAGACTTTTGGAACGACAAAATTTGCTAACTTTGATTGAAGTATACAGGATTTGCACTTTGGGGGGGAAAAAAAATTCCACACCCGATACATTTTTTGCCAGAATATTTTCGAATTGTCAACAGTTCGAGAGCGGCAGCTGCGTGAATTGATGAATCGAGAAAAGAAAAAAAAAATTCACTAATTTGGTAGCGCAGTCTTAATGATAAGCAGCTTTGGTCAGATGTACATCGGAAATGCATTGTAGCCTGCAGCCTTTGTATAAAACTCGCAGTTTAATTCATTTATGCATTTTTTGCTTTTTAAGGCCAAAGAGCGAAATACCAACTGGGCGATGGTTTTCAAATTGGTTCCAGGGGGAAAAAAAGAAAACAACAACTAGAAACAAAATGAAACCCTCACAACAATTCCCAACACAACAATACAGTAAGGGTCCTAGGGGTTCAAATTCAATTCTTTAAGAGTTATTAATCTAAAGCCCCTTTAACCTTCTTTTGCTTAACTTACTACCAGCACGTGCTACCCAAAATTATAGTGTATTGTATCTTTGCCACAATAAGCAACTTCCCCCCACTCCATTTTACGCACCATTCATTATTGTTAGAACCAAACATAGCGCATCCTTTGTCTCATATGCATAGGCCAAGTTAACAACGAAACGTGAGTTGATTTTTTGCAATATTTGCTTCTCGATAAGAACCATGGACTCGCCCTTGCGTTTTTTTATGCGTTTCTTTTCCAGCTTTTTGCAAGCATACATTTTGCCTGTGGCACGCACCTGGGAAAAAAAATTTGCAAATAAAGTCAAAGAGAGCTTAGTTATCATCCTTGTAGCGCAGTAGTAGTTGCTGTTGCAGCTGTAATTTTAGTTACCTGACAGGCGCACACTTCACCAAAGCCACCCTTGCCCAGCACACGATACATGCGAAACGTTTTATACGTGATGGGTTGAGCCTCCAGCCATTTCCATTGCAAATACCTGCAAGTCATAAAGATGTGAATCAAGATTAGAGTTGCGGAGGCGCAGCATGAAAAAATGTTGCAATTGCAGCTACTGCTACGTACCGATGAAAGTACATGGAATTTTCAAATTCCCGAAAGGGTTCTCCGGCTAGAAATGCTTTCACTGCTTTCACACATTGTGCAAATAGATCCTTGTGGCCACTATTCAGTTTGTTACGCACATGCGCAATGAGATCATCGTTGAGCACATCGAGCACCAGTTCATCGCTATTGTTCAACATGGTCTTGCCATCTTCGCCACAGCTGCTGCTGCCGCCACCAATAACCGTATCACTAGCAACTCCCTTTTCAGGGTCCTCACTGCCGCTCAACTCAATGCCATTGCTACCCTGCGTCTGTGTTACTTGTTCCTCCGCTGCATCGCCGCCGCCGCCGCCGCCGCCACCATTGTGTGCCGCATCGTCGCCATTATGATTCCGGGTATCGTTCTCGAGTTTCTTGTGATTGCTGTTTATATTGATGCTGATGTTGTTGCAGTTGTTGGCGGTGGTTTTGTTGCAATTTTCAGTCTCTGCTGTTTCAGTTGTTGTTGTAGTTGGTGTGGTTGTTGCTGCAGTTACGGCTGGATTGGCAACTATGTTGGCATTGTTGCTATTAAGCAATAGCTCCGCTTGCGATTCCAAATCCAAGCCATCACCGTCGCCATTACGTAACTCATGATGCGGCTCGATGGACAGAAAACGACGCCCAATGTCATGGCCAGTGTAGATGCGATTTGCCATAAACTCGATTTCATACCTGTTGCAATCCATGAAAGTTGTTAATGTCATACAATCTATTGTGACAGCAATTTTGACGGACTTACTTGACCACCTGATCCAAAAAGGCAATATAACGAAAGTAAACAGGCCGCTTATTCTGACAAAATTGACGAAAAAGCTCACGACCAATGGGTTGTTGATCTATCACGTAGCCATAGCTTATATCTAGAAGAGCATTAATCAGGGGAATTAGACTGGATTTGTTTACTTTAGATTAAAGTTTATGTGTTTGAAATTTAAAAGATATTTGGCTTCAGCTGTACTTTAATTATATTCCATTGAACGAAAGAATCTATCAGATTAGATAAATTTTGCTTATTTTAAAGTTCAGCGCCAAGCAGCTGGTTGAGGCAGAATTTGTCTAGCTCTGCAGAAGTTTATCTTTTAGAAATTCTGTCTATATTTATCTTCTGGTCTTGGAGACGTATTCAGCGACCTCAAAAACCTAAAGGGTGATTTTTAAACATATTTCTTGACATCACTCAGTAAACGCGCTTTATGTATTTCGTAAAACCGTCAAATACGTTCAGGTTGGGCTATTGTTTAACTATGAATCGAGAGAATCGGAGCCAACGCGTGGGCTACTTGAAGCCGCTAATATCATTTATGTGTTATTCTGCATATTGTTCTTGATTTAAAAATTAAATTAAAAAGCGCTTTAAAAATCACCCTTTATATTCAATATTAATAGCATTTTCAGACGTTATGTCGGTTGCCTCTGAATTTTTGCGTGAATATTACAACTACACAAATATTTATTAAGGTTTTTTGAGGATTTTAGAGATCTTTCATTCACTTAACACCTTTTATATTATTTTTTTTTTCTGGAATTTCAACATTTAATATATTTTATTTTAACTGCATTGCTATTGTTTCAAAAAAATCCAGTTTCATTCAAAATTTACTTACCTAATTTGTCTTTCAGGTGGATGCATTGCGATATGTGTGGAAATTGTAGAATTTTGCGCCATTTCTTACTTTTTCCCTTGTTACTATCGGAACCACCTGTAAGATAAAATATTGAAAAGAATATTAATTAAATGGTATTTTCATCTGCTATCTTAACATTGCACAACAATTAAAGCAGAGGGTACAATCAAACCATCAATGCCTTTCTTTACAATTTCCACTTTTATGCTGCTAATTGGTATCATTATTTTTTTAATACCCTGTATCTTATAGCAGAAAGGGTATGCACAGGGTATTTGTGTACGCCGGAAACGTAGGCAACAGTAGACGACGTTTTTTTTGTCTTTTACAGAGAACCGTGATAAATAAGAACAGTTTGGTGTTTATTTTTATAATTGATTATTAGGCAAAACGTATTTGCATATTTAAAATTTTTTAAATTCCAAAAAAACGACAAATTATTATGCAAATCAAATCCCAATATTATTAATTACATAAATAAGAATAATTTTTTTTAAATAAAAAATTCCACAAAAATTTCATAACATGAAATGTTTGCCCAAACAACAATCCTTGATTGATTTGAGGTTGTATAGGGCATAGAAATATCACCAATATCCGACTCGAAAGAGCACCGACTTTATTGCCATTGTTTCATTCTTTCACTTTTTTAACTGCCAATTGCTAGACACTTGAAATATATCTGACTGCAAAAGGTGAGATTAATAGGTATGGGATTGTGTCTGTGGGATGAATGGCTGGTTATATATGCATCTGTCTCTTTGTGCGTTTGTGTGTATCTGTGATTGTTACACATTGATTGCTGTCATTGTAGCTGCAACCATTCAGTTTTATTTGCACTTTAAACGAGCCAGAAGAACAATAATTTAAGTGTTCAATAAATGCAGCATGAAAGTCAGTTCAAGCGTTAACTTCTATATATTATGCATAAACATTTTTGAATATTATATTTAAAAACTATTATATATAGAATTTTTATTCAAACCAAACCAAATCGGCTGCTATAAATGTACAATTTCGCACTATTTAATTTAGGTAAACAAAAAATGGGGTTCATTTATTTTATTGCCTTCGAAAGTAAACGAAAATAAATAATACTAGTTTATTGAAATTTTTATTTGAGTACAAAACACAAATCTACCTATCAGAGTAACACGCATATGTTTGGCACGCGTTGTCTTACCGAACTTTCAGGACGTTCAGAGTGGCACTTTCTTACAATTTTAAAAAGTGCGGCTTTAAACGGATATCCCAGCGAGTAATAAGTACCTTCCCCACCAGTTCTACAATTGACTACAAACGGTCTTTAGAATGCTCCTTAAAGCCATCAATCCAGCTATTTGTCCAACTCTCGTTGTCCATTGAGCTTACAAAGTTTGCAATAAGCTAAAGTTAACAAAGGACTTATTGAAAAAAATTAATCACTATATCAGCTGCCAGGACTCGCGACCTTCGACAGTGTCCTGTGTCGATAATAGTGAAGCCATAAAATCTAACAAGAAAATTGAGTGTAAGGCAATCGCTGCGACGTTGGCAGCGCAGCAAAAGGGCATAAATGTCAAAAGCAGTCAAATCAAGCAACAAAGTTTATGCAGCCCAGCGTTCATAGCTGAAACTAGCTTTACGAGGGCTGCTTGATAAGTTTAATCATAAACTGTGATTACGAAATTTAAATTACAAATTATATATGCTATACAAACAAACATTGGTAGCGCAGTGTTAGCGTGCTAACCTTAACTACCGAAGGTCAGTGGTTTGCTTGCCCACAGCAGCATTTGTCCAGCACTGATATAGCTCGCAAAAAAGTAGCTACTTGCTTTTGTAAGTAAATGCAACACAATATTACATATTTTTATGCATAAAAAATTAAAGTCAATTAAAATAAAAGAAAAGAAAATACACGGAAACTCCACAATATATTTGTTGCACGAAATCAATTTGTAAGTGGGCCTTAATAAACAGGTTTATTATTGAAAACTATGTTAAATCCTACATTTTTTTTACTGTATTTACTGTCAATTTTCAATCTGCATTTAAGTTTTAAAAACCTTAAAAATCAATGAATGTACTCCACCTATTTTGAATATAGCTCGGTTTAAAAAAAAGTTGGAACTATGGTGAAAAGAGCGCAAAGAAATATATTATTACTTGAATTATTCTCCCCGAACAATCAATATTTAAAATTCCAAATGATAGCTGGACTGCCGCGTACTTAAGTTTAGACCACCTTATCTTCGCATCATTTAAAACACTTTTAAGTTCCTTGGCTTTGAGATAATGACAATTTTTTATTTGTAATTAACCTAATTTTTAACCTTATAATTTTTACTCAATACTCTGTGATTTCGCAAACAACATCTGGACATTTATTTATTAAATAAATTATCTGGGGCTGACTAGAACCGTGGATTTAGAATGTAAAGATGAAAACAAAAAGTTTTAGCAAACGTGAAATGCATAATTGGATCTACAAAATGGTAGTGCCAAAGGTCGAAAAATACAAGTTACTCAGCATGGAAGGATACAACTTTGTTTAAAAATACGTTGGAGTCTATGAATCTCTTTATTGAAATATATATTTTTGTCGTAGGAAATTTCAAAGTGAAATATGGTGAATTTGGCTAAAATTCATTGGGTGATTTTTAACACACACTTAAGAGAATACAGTTCCATTGGTTTAATTAAATTAAAGTATAATCGCTTTTACATATTGTTATCTTTACTCAAAAATAACTAAGTACAAGGCTATTATCTTTTTGAGCTTAACTCATTCAAGATTATTGCATTATTTGTTCGGGAGCGTATGTGTACTTTTGTAAATTTATTTTCAGTGTACATAACCCATCTATATTAATTTTATTTCAATTAAAAATGATTTCAAGAAATTATGTGAAATTTGTGTTCATATTTTTATATTTTATACTTTTGAGGATATTATTTAATTTTTTTTATGTAATAAAATGTTTCTGTGCAAACTGCCCTCGCAGTTACTCTAGCGCCATAAGCTCTAATGGCCGACAACAAAATGGACAGCAAGAAACAAAAGAAAGATGCCAAAAAAGTAAAGGCTACAAGGAAATAAAAGAGGTAAAAGTAAGAGCATTTAGGTTGTTGAAGGAGTTGCACATGGCGTGCGCTCAAAGTTATGCTACAAATTTTTCAAAATGCTCGAAATACTTTTAATGGCGGCGACAGTTCTGTGTGTGTTTGGCTATGCGCATAAGAGTCCTGAAAACATTTTATGCTCTAATAAAATTTTTAAATTTTAAGTGCAACTAGTTGAGTATAGCGAAAAGTAAACTAAAATTTGGTTATACGCTACAGCTAGTTTTTAAAATTAAAATAAATTGAATTGACGAATTTTCGTACGCAAATTTTCAGCATGAAAATAGGCCGAAATTATAAAAGTATCAGTAGGATATCAATATGTTTGACACGCTGGTTCGAAAACATGGAAACAATTTCATTATTGGTACACGCGGCAAACTAATATGTAGAAACCCTGCTCGGTACGCTGAAACATGATAGCACGCGTACAAAGCTAGTTTTGGAACTAATTTGGAACTAGCTCGATGGCCTACAGGGAATGCAGCCTAATGCTCTCATGTGGCAATAAAATTCGCATGTATGGGTGAGTTGCCATGTGTGAGACATCTCGTGTTGTCACTACTACATGCAAAAGTTTTATGTGACGCATTTGAGTGAGTGGCTGGCAATTTGAAGTCGAGTAAGTCATAACCACACAACCACATGTGCACTTAGCGCACACACCCACTCACCACACTCACTCACACACTCACTCACTCACAACTACACAACTAGTGCATTAGGCGTCTATTTAAATTGTTGTAAAAATATGCATAGAGTGTACTCCGCCTCTTAACAAGTTTTGCAAAATACATTTAAACAATTTAAATAACTTTAAAGTTTCACTACTGGCAACTTAAAGCCAAGTTTCCTGGGCATCCTGTAGCGCGTTACGTTTATTTCGTGCGCATTTAATTTGGACTCGCAGCAATTATGTAAAATAAACTTAAAAACTCACTTCCACTCAGTCAGTCACACACGCACACACGGCAGACACAGCCTTAAAACTTGGCCAGTAAAGCCCTGGCACAAGCCACCTGCCAGTTACCACGTGGATGCTGCTGTCGACAGTTTTGCTGCCGCTCACCACCCCCGCACTAGTGGACCGTGTGGGCTTCTGTCACTATTTGTACAGGACATCTTAAAATGCCAACGTTACGCTCGTTTCGTTAAATAAAATTAACAACCTAAAGTTCGTCGAGCAAAAAGTTTATCAAAAGCAACCAGTTAAGGGGCATGCCAAAGAAGGGGAGTTAGCCGAAATGAATGGAATGCCGTGTACAGCACAGTAGCTGTTCACAGGCTGAAACAAATTGGTTACAGAAGTGTATCTAATATTAAAATGTTCGAAGCATAGCAAGTGTTTATTGTAGGTAAGTATTAAAGTTGGCTGCTCCTTGTCGATTTTTCCTCTTTTAACTAACTAATCGATAATTTGAGTACAGCGAAAATCACAACTTAACAAAAATGAGGCAGCTTTAAGTTTCAAACAACATAAAATTTTCGAGATTTTTGTTACTTCTTAAGACCAACTTTTAAAAGGTTGTTGAAAAAAAAAAATTAAAAGCCGTTGCTGTAGAATGAATGTCTTGCTTCAAAAAGAAAATCCTAGGTTTTGAGAATGTAAGCTAGACAGATGATAAGTAGTTGGTAATAGATTTGCTTACAGCTCTTTAGTTTCAATAAGCTATTGAGTATAAAAAATTCTTAAATATAAAACTGCTTATTAGAGCTACAAAATAAGCAATGCTTAATACACTTCTTTATTATGGTATAAACTTCTAAAAAGAAAAACAATACGAAATTTCTTTCATGGTCTACGCTGCAGGAAAGTTTCACTTGTCAAATAAAATTTGAGAAAATTAAGCGCACAGCTTATATAAATTGCTGGCAAAGTTAATAAAACAATTTCACAGTTGCGGTTTTTTTTTCTTTAATGAATATCTATTTTTAAATTAATTACGTGCAAAACTTTCGACAGTTGACAATCCAAAGAGAGCGCTTTATAAACATTTCATTTTGCAAAGTAAAATAATAATAAAAGAATAATTAGAAAATGGCGGGCGTGAGTGGCACACAAAGCACAGACAGTTTTTCTAAATGATAGAACTTTGTAAACTTTTTTGCAATTATGTATGGGAACTCGAACTAGACGATGCGTAAAAATAGCAACAACTTTTAAAGGAAACACACACATACGCACAACAAAAAGTTTTACAACAATTGACGGGCGGGCGGAAGTACAACGAAAATCAGCAAAAAAAAAAAAAAATAGATAAATAAAAACAAAAATTAAATACAGATAAGAGCTCTAAGCAAAAAACAAACTAACTAAAAGTCAAGAAAACATTTTTCAAAACAAATAAATCGCATTATGCAAGTTTCACTTGGAGAGAGAAAGAGAGAGGGAGAGAGAGAGACGTGCTTGTGTGTAAAAAGAGTGTAATAAATGTGATTGCCGGAAAGCTATAAAAACTTATTAATGAAGCCACAAGGCTAATTTGTGGTCGATGGTTTCTCTAATTAAAACCAATCAATAAGAAAAATGTTGTCTGCTTCCTTTGTTTCTTTTTGCTTACCCAAGTCCTGTGTGTATATGTGTGCACAGAGTACACACACACACACACTCATATATATGCACAAATACAAAGTCAACATGTCAAATGTGGCGTCTGCACTTAAGAGTGTGTGCAGCTTAAGATTGTGTGAGTGTGTGTGTGTGTGTGAGTAGCGTCTTCTCAAGGGGACATCATTCAAGTGTGTGTGTGTGTGTGTGTGTGTGTGTAAATGCAATTTGTCAGACTAAGCATTTGACAGCTGCAATGGCCGCGACAAGGCTATGGCGCCCGCAGCTAATTGAGTACTCAGTCGCCAGACGCCATTTTGCAAAACAAAATGCATACAATGACAAACTGCACACATACACGTGCCATCTATATATAAGGGCGGAAATAGTCGAAGCGGATCACTTTTGTACTTTAAGTTGGGAATTTTGATAAGCTATTTAATATTTAGCCAACTTAAATTTTATCTGACTTTTATTTGAGCAGCGTAAAGATTCTGATTGCTGCCAACCTGACGGCGGCTGGAGCGTTCTTTGTGTCAAACGATTGCCATATGGACTGCACGCGGCACCACCTGGGTAGCTATTTTAGCAGTGGGTCCTCCGGATGATAATTGCTTGAACGCAGAGATTATTTCCCCGCCACATAAAATAAAAAGGCAAAGCATGCTAAAACCCAAGCTGCGGATAAGATCACCTCAGTGTTGATGACCACCGCAAAAAAGGCATCCGTTGAGGTATGCAGCTGAAATGTGCGGATGCCTCAATCCAAGTAACGGATGCCTACGAAAAAGTGAAGCCTGATATAATCGCCATTTAGGAAATGAGATGGATAGGAAATGCGATATCTACTACAGTTACCATGATATAATCGCTATCAATTGAATGAGATGGACAGTACAAGTTTACTTTGAGCAAGCAAGCTGTGATATCTACCACAGCTGCCATGCGAAAAGGCGCTAATTTAGACGCGGATTCGCACCAATCTGCCGCCACGCCGCCAGAATTACTGCTGTGCGTGAACGGCTAGCTACAATCTAAGTCAAAGCAAAATTTAATAAACTAACCCTCATTTGTGACTTAACGGAAAAAAAGAAGTTGCTGTTGATGCGAGATTCAAGGAAACCTACGATCGCTAACCCACCCCTGACGTAAAGATCATACTTGGGTAATTCAATGCAGAGGTTACATGAGAATTCTAAATTCAATCATTCAGTTCAACCTTTATGAGACCACCTTGAACAAAGGTCTCACCATAGGCTGATTGATTTCAACGCGAGGTGGTTAGCAGCATCAACACCTCCACAAGGCCTCTGGCTGTGCCCTCATCAAAAAACACGTAACCAAATTGATCATGCTGTGATCGACAGAAGGCAAATATGGTGTGTATTGAACGTGCGTACGTTTCACGGTGTCGGTATCGACTTTGTGGTCGGATATGGATATGGACTTAGTGGTCGGAGTCGATATCGATACTGCGAAACGTATGAACATCCATCACGCTCTTGCTATAGTCAAGCTACCCATGCGATTGCGCAATGTGAAAATCGTAAACCCCAGCACTATGATCTTAGTAAGCAAATATGTAGCAGAGACCTTTCTAGTTCGATAAAATTTAGGTTGTTTAGAAGAAGATGCATTGGTTGTATTACGGGCGGATGCAGCTGCGCTTGGAATTTACAACGACATAGATGTCATCCAGCATATTGCGAGAACAACGTCTGCGTTGGATCATATGGACGAAGATGTTCCATACGCTCTTTGACCCAAAAGCCGACTAAGGGAACGACCAAAGCACATATGGAAAGTGCAGGCAAAGAAGAACCTATCGTCCCTTGGAGTGACCAACTGGTTTGCATCGCGCTATTTATTTAAATTTAAAATTCAGACACGCTTTGGTAATTTACTTTTTATTATATCAAATCGTATTTAAACTCTTTGCTGCCAAAAAAGTGGCTTACAATATTAAGTCATTGAAAAAATAAGTAAAAAAAAATAATTTAAAAGAACATAAGTTGAAACAAATCCTTATTGACATGGACAGTATGATCTGCTTCACTTATTTTTGCCCACATATATATATATTTTTTATCTTTAAAAGCGCGCACGTGTGTGTCACACTAATCTGTAGCGAAATGCGCTCAAATGTATGCTATAAAAATTGCAACAGCTTAAGTAGTTATGACGTCTGCAGCTTGTGCCAAAAGAAAGCAAACCATTGGCAGCTAAGCTGATTTTATAAATTGGCGCAAAAATTGCATTCGTTTTTATGTCAAGCCTTCTGCTTGACGTTAATTGAGTTTTTGACAAAATTGAAAATCAAGTCAATGTAACAAATGGTAAGAAAAATTACTACGCTTAAATGTACTAAAATGCAGCAAAATAAATTACATATACGTCACCATGTTAAGTTCTCAATGTATTAGCAAAAAGCTACTGAAAGTCAGACTTTAATAAAGTAAGAAATCAACTAAGCTTTAAACTGTAAAGTTGCTGGTTTTTTTTTTTGAAATTTTTGTTTTAAAGCGACACATGCTTAGTTTGTGATATTTTTCGTTAAGCAAACAGTGCCAGTTTTCGCATTTAAGCCCTTAAATTTTGACATATCCCTTCAAAAAAATGTTAAAGTGTCGTGTAACTTTTGTCAAGTTCAAATTAAATATACGCAAATGAAATATTGCATATTAAAACTTTGACTTTGCTTGTTGTGGTGACCAGCAAAATAATCTTTGTCCTGTCATAACGAACAATATTTCAACTGGACGCCAATAAGTATGTGACATAATTTATTAGCCCGTCCACATGGCGTATACTTTTCCAACATTATTTTTTTTACATTGCTGCAACTTTCTTAATTTCATAATTGCTTGTAATTTTTCAACAGTTTTATTTGACAAATTGCAATTATTGTTGTAGAATATTTTTTTTTTTTGTATTTTATTTTACAGCAGAAATTGTTACAAGAGTTGTCATGCATGAATGTCTTGAAAATATTGCATACGCTGCGTATGCTTAATGTCATGCATAAATTTGTCGACATTTTGGCACACACTGCGTGTTACTTTTGATGCAAATTTTATATTACCAAAAACTTGATTTTGTTTTGTACTGAAATTCTCAGAAATTTCTCTGGCAGTCATGTGTAAATAAAATACAAAAAGACATTTGCCAAAATTCACATGAATTGGTGTCACAGCAAAACAATAGCAACAATTTTAAATGAAACGACAATGATTAAGGGAGAGAGAGAGGGAGAGAGGGATACCCATACTTTATAAACAAAACTTGAAAATTTAAAGAAAATATTATTTTTTTATTAATGTTGAATGTTGCGCTTTAATGCATAGGCGATAATATATCTAATGAAATATTAACACAAAATACAACAAGTTTAGGTAAACATTGCTAAGCAAATAGGAATTATCTTTTATCAGTTATGATATAAGCTTAATTTAGATTTTTGGAATGTATACAACAGCAAGCAGGAGGCATGACAGACTCAGAATGTTTATATGTGGGAGCTATGTCTGTCCTTATGAACACTTAGATTTCGACGACTATTAAAGATAGAGACCCCAAACTAGAGTAAGAGTATGTGACCCTATGAACTTTTTTAAATTATATCGATAATTTACCCTATTTATATTAATATATTTCTATACTATAATATATCGATTTAGAACTTTACAAAGCGATGTCTGCTACATAAATTAGTCTGTCAAAAATAAACAAAACTGGTTAAATAGTTAAATAGAGCTATTGGCAAATAGAGTTACTGTCGAAAGTGTTCGAACTTCTCCAAGACAATAAACTGCTTCAGTTTTGACTCTATGAAAAACCAAGTCATCTACAATAACTAAATGTGCTAAGATGATGTATTCCCTGCACCCACACTTTATGGTCTGCCATTTATGGTCTGTCACCCCATGCACAGGTGCGTATGGCATTTGAAATTGTGCTTAAGGTAACTATTCAGGCGAACGACTCAGATTTGATTAAAATCGGTAGAAAATTGATTAGCTCTCGAGTAAATATTAGATGATTGTGTACACCAAACCAAAATAAACAAAATTTTGATTCGCTATAAAGGGTGATTTTTCGCAAATGATATTTTAAAAGGCCGATGCCTTTTGTTGAGTGTTGACTCGACTTCACATACCGAGTATGTAGTGAGAACTAATTTTAGTCTTAATTAAAATGAAAGCCGATAGGGACAGCGCTTACTTGCAGATGGGACGACAAAGAGATTGACATAAGCATGCAAGAGCGCCTTGTGATAAGTGATAACAACTTCTCTTGGCTTAATTTATGCTCTTATCGTCGCTTTGAAGTGATATGCAAGTTTGCTTGGGCAAGGGCGGCAAATGATAATTTGGCAGCATTGTTTTTACACCAAACTACAATAAATTGATTTTTTATTCGCTATATAGGGTGATTTTTTAGCAAGTGATAATTGAGCAAAACTGTTTTTATACCAAATTAAAACAAATTAAATTTTTATTCACTATAAAGGGTGACTTTCATTGTAATTTCTTTATTATCTTAAGCTCATTTCTAATTATATGGATGCATGAATAACCTTTGGAATAAAGAACAAGCAGAAAAAACTAGGAGCTCGTTGAGCAGTTATTTTAACTTTTGTAAATGTTCAATTGGCTGCCTGATCTTGTGTTTTAACTGAAATATGAAATTAGCTATGAACATAAAATTAAAAAAACCTTAGATTGTCTTAAAGATGAATTAAAAAGATGTGGAATTTTTCTCCTTTATTGGAAAGCCACATCAGCACACTGTTAAAAATCACCGCCCCAGCATAGATTGCCGTCAACCTTGAATTCCCACCCAAATCGAAGCTCATAAAAACTAATCAGCACTAATTAATTGCTCAACTATTTTGCTGACCTAACACAATTGCTCACACCAACTCTGCATCCCCACTTAAGCTCATGTAAAATGTTCATGTAAAAAAAAAAACATATTCGTAACGATAATTGGCTCTTATCTTCCGACAATGACCTCAAATTTCATAATTTTCTTTGAGTAGACATGAAACTTTTCCATTGATGTAAGTGTAGTAACTCAAAATGAAGGCCAAACATATGTTATCTAAATTTATTTTGTAAGTTTATTAACAGATTAGGGTTTAGACAAATCGTATGGTATATAAGGCGCACGATCCAACCAGTGCGTAAGCAGTCACAAAATTAAGTTTGATGCCTACGGTAAAGTACACACCACAAATTTCCTACGATGAGAAGAAAAAAATCTGGAGCGGTCCAGAGAATCCAAATTTTCCAGATGATTTATCAGTAGGTGAGCGAATTTTCAAGGAATTACAAAAGAATCCCAAAGAAGTTGCACAGGTGAGTATAGTCAATGCCATATAAAGTTAAAACTTATGTTTTATACTGACAGATCTCGGCTACGGAGCTTACGGTGCTCACGCGTGAGCAGCTGCTACGAAATGCAAAACGTGTGGCCAGCTTTATGCGGCTAATGGGTCTACAACAGACCGATGTAGTAGGCATCATGGCTAGAAATACAACCCACATGACTGCAGTGGCATATGCCTGCTTCTTTAATGGAATACCCTTTCACTCGCTTAATGTGGAATACGAACAGAAGACCATAGAAAAGTTGTTCCAAATAACCAAACCCAAATTGATCTTTTGCGATGGCGATGAGTATGAAAAGATGAGCGCAGCTGCCAAAGAACTAAATGCGGTTATAGTAACCATGCGCCAGCATCTTACTGGAGTAGTCAGCATAACTGAAGTGCTCACTACTGCTGTTGCAGAGAACTTTGAACCTGATCCTCTAAAGCTTGGCAATCAACAAACACTCTGCATACTCTGCACTTCGGGCACTACTGGCATACCCAAAGCGGTAACTGTCAATAATTGTCGTGATAGTTCAATGCTTTTAAGCTCTAAAGATGTGCAGTACTGTCATTCTACCTTGGATTGGTTTTCGGGTGTGCGTACACTGATTTCGCATGGTCTATTCAATACCAAGCGCATCATAGCCGACAATGCCTTTCAACCTGCAAAAATGCTGCGTCTGCTGGAGGACTACAAGGTGACTTGGTGTCTTACCACACCCGGACAATTGACCATGATCGCGAATTGCCCAGAATTTAAGCATGCTATTTTGAAGCATTTGCGTTACTTATATTTCGGAGGTGGACGTTGCTCTGTGGAAGCACAAAATGCTATAAGACAACGCTTGGAAAAGGGTGTCTTACGTTTTGCGTATGGTTTCTCGGAGTTTGGTACGGCTACCGTGAATTTACACTTTGATGAAAAACCTAATGCAGTGGGCATTTTATTACATGGAGTAAAATTGAAAATACTGGATCAGAATGGTGACCCACTGGGACCGAATGAGATGGGTGAGATATGCCTAAAGAATGGCAAACCTTGGTTGGGTTACTATGGCAATCCCGAAGAAACGCAAAAGATCATAGATGAGCAACAGTGGTTTCACTCAGGTGACATGGGCTATGTGGACAATGATGGATTTTTGTATATAGAAGATCGTAAGAAAGAAATACTGAAGTATCACAATATTATGTACTTTCCCACCGAAATCGAGGAGGTGATTTGCAGCATGCCTCAAGTTGCTGAAGTTTGCGTGTTTGGAGTCTGGAATGAAGCTGTGGGTGATGAAGCTGCTGCTGCAGTTGTTAAAAAATGTGACATGGAACTAACGGCACAGGATGTGGTTGATTATGTCAAGAAGCATGTGACTACAAAATATAAGCAACTTAATGCTGGGGCTATTGTAGTAAATGAGCTACTCAGACTACCTAATGGCAAGACGAATCGAAGAGCTAATAAGCAACACTTTTTGTCTATGACAGCTCAGATTGAAAAGTTTATGTAACATTTAAAACATTGTTCAAAAATATTTTATATTTTTATTTATTTATTGTATTATATTTTTTTTTGGAATAAAATCTGCAATTAATTTTTGAATCTAAGAACAACTGCATTGCTGAATACAAGATCGGTTCCAAAATAAGGCAAGTCACGACCCCAGCATCGTTGAAAGCGTTGAAAGTAGAACTATCCCGACGTTTTTATCTCTATTAGTAATTAGATTACCTGATAAGGAGCTAACAGATGCGGTGCGCTTTGGTGTGCGAAAACAGCATATAAGACAAAATATTAGTATATTAAAGGGTGATTTTTTAAAAACTTAATTTTAATGTTTAAAATTTACTCTCGTAAGACAATAATATTAAAATTTTTTTATTCCCCTTTACTATGGTCTTCGCTTTATGGATATTACTCTATTATAAATAATAAAAAAGTACCTAACTCTTGAAAAGTAGCCCTTTAGAGATCACTTGAGTACATACAACATTACAGCTTTGCCGAACAATGGAGGATCTTCAAATGTTTTACTAAACATAACATAGCACAAAATAATTCCAACGGGAGTAACCCAAAATTAGATAAATATACTAGAACTTAATTAACTTAATTTCAATGGATGGAATCAATCACATTTCGAATAATATGTCTCCATGGGATAGCCAATCCTCCAGCCAATGCAGCAGCAGCATACCGCATATCGCATATGGAGATGCTTAATTCACGCTGCTATGCCAACATAACTACAGTTCTTGAGGAAAATCGCGGTAATAGAAATATAAATGGAACTAATGTTATTGGGAGGCCCTACATATTTACTACAATATGTTTTCCATATGTTTTTAAAAATTTTAAAAATAAATTCAAAGGCTGCATTTTATAGATTTTTGTATGCATTAAAAATACACTTATTCTAATCAAACAATTTTAAATAAAAAAACACTTGTCATAAATGGCACAAAACTTAAAATAAACCAAAACATATTTTGCTTTTATAGGGTATTGAAATAAATAAATAATAAACAGCTGACAAAATATAAAAATAAAATGCTAAATACATGGTCCCCACGCGGTCGTCCGTTGCTACAGGTGAATTGCCTCGGGCTCAATGCTGACGTATTAAACACTATGTGACGAGCCCATTAAATAAATTTTAAATGTTAAAACCACATAAAAATAAGATATAACAATAAAAAGCTATTAAGGTAACGCTTTGATAATCGTTTTACCAGAAAATAAAAGAGCAGCAAAAGTTGATTTGTAGTCAAAGCGCGAGGCAAATTCTGGGTGGTCTGCGGCATGAAAACTGTATAATATTTAATTTTGTTAATTAATTTTTGCAAATATGTTAATGTGTATTTGATTAAAAGTTTCAGTCTGGGCCAAAAAGGTGGGCGCGTGATGTTGGCCGAATGCAAACAAAAGCACGTAAATGGCTGTTGAATTACATTATTAAATATTTATATTTTTATTTTTTTTTTTTTGCGGATTTTGCCAAAATAGTATAAAATGCAACCAGCTAGATGAAAAGATTCGTGATTTTTGGGGAAATTAATTTTATCTGGTAATTAAAAAAATAGAAAATATTAATTCTGAAATGATAAAATAATTTTTAAAAAAAATTTATTTAATCTGAATATTAATAACAAAATAAAAATAATAACGAAAATAAAGCCATGAGACTATAAAAAAATTATAATAAAATTAAGATAATAAATTTTAACTTAAACGAAAAATTGAATGAAATTTACAAAAATAGCAATAATTATTTAATCTTAACATTAATAATAAAATAATATATAAATAATAAAGAAAATGAAGCTATATAGCTTTGAAAAAATTAAAATAAATTCAATATATGAATAGTCCATTTTTAATTTTATAAAAAAATAGAGATTGTTTTAGAAATTTAAAAAAATTCAATATCTTTCTAAAATGTATTAAAAATGATTGTATTTACAAAACTAAAAGAGAAACAAAATAAACCTATTAATATTTTTGAGTAATGGCTCAAATGCAAATTAAAACTTAAAAAATATTTTAATTCATTTATCCCATTTTTAAGAGTTTTTAATTTTTATAATTTATTTAATAGGCTCGTCACATAGTGTTTAATACGTTAGCAAAAAAAAAACTAAAAAATAATATTTTGGACATCCAGAATTGCCAAACAGTGCAAAAATATATAAAAGATCAATAAATAAAATACGTTTTTAGCTTAAAACTTATTTTTTAAAAGAAATTTTAATTATAATAATCTTCTTTTGAGTTAGAAAATATAATAATCTGCTTATTATGCCAAAAAAAAAAACTTGTTTCCAAAAGAATAAAGAAATTATGGTCATCGCATGTTTTGTGTGATATTTGATATTTTGATGGGACAGATTTAGCTGGAACCCACGACTGCTGCGTTTGTGTTTTGAAACTGAATCAAAGTAGAGAAAGTGGACCGTTTGCAGCAAATATTTTTTTTTACAAAACAGAAAATCAATTATAGGTCCTCTAAGAAATCTTTGCTCCAAACCGTCCACTCCTCTTGTTTAAAATTTAAAATAATTGATTTTTGATGTCAATTATGGGTCTTTTACGTAGTTCAAGGAGAAAAAAATCTTTGTTCCAAACGGCATACTTTCTTCTCTCATTTAAATTATACATGCTTGAATTATAACAATAATGCTTAAAATTGTGCTGAAATATGCTGCAGTTTTGCAATACACATTCACATTTTACTACAAATTTATATAAAATTTAAAGGTATTTTTGATTTGTTTAAAGATTTTGATTAATTGCTTTAAAAATTTTAACAGTTCATCTGATATTTCTGTCAACTTTTTTAGAGAAACTAAGTATATGCTTACTCTATACGAATCCATTATTTTATTTCACTGTAACGTTTACCATGGTAAACATAAGAAATTAACTCATCATCTGTCGGATATGCCGGAAAGGCAATTAAAAGCCGCTTTTGCATGCTCTGTAAATGCTTTAAAATTCATGAAATAAATATGCAAAAAATATATTTTATATATATTTTATTTTTTAATGATGCTGTGTTGCAACATAATGACATATTAAATATTCATTTAACTGCAATGACAAGCGTGATGGAAAATTAATAAAATACGCCATAAAATAATTACAATATGCACATTGCGCATACGCCGTGTCGGCCATAACCAAGAAAAAAGAAGAAGAAAAACAAGACAAGCAAATATAGCCCAAAAAATAAAAGTCTGCACGTTATGGCATAGCATGAAAGCAATTAATGGACAGCCAAGTCGTAAAATGCAATTTATTACGGCAATAGAGCAACGAAACGAGCCACTACTGTTATCGATAATACCTGGGGTTGGAGACCAAGGGAAGCTACCCAACTTGCCTAGCCAAAGGCCTAAACGAAATGCTAAATTAATTAACTTTAATACGTTGAGGCGTCGCGCCATCAGGCTAAGCAGTATACAATAGACACCCAAACACAATCTATAGACTGTCTGGCCGTCTGTTCGTCCATCCAGCTGATATCCAAAATGGCTAATAAAATAAAAATAACAAACTTGCATAAAATAAATAGCCATCCATAGTCTTGGCCAATAGCCCGTATAGAATGTTATTTTATTTTTAGCTTAAAGCGTGTCATAAATTAAAGCAAATATATTTATTTTTATACATTTAAAAATTTGAAATCCCATCAGTTAAACATTTTAATGCACAAATTTTACGCTCAAACAAAACGAAAAGTAACGAAATCTATAAAATTTTTAAGCAACAAATGTACATATTTGTATGTACATGACTGTCTGTGTGTGTGTGTGTGTGTGTGTGTGTGTGTATCTTTTGAGTTTTTGGCATATTTTTGTTGTTGCCGCCGTCATAGCCAAATTAGTCAATGTGGCCATAAAACAGCAGGAGGCGTGTGGAGCAATGTTATAAAATATTTTATTACTGCCGCACATTATTAATTTGTACAATCGTAGATACAATATAATACTTATTCAATTACAGATACATTGCAGATGAGACGAACTGAGACTTGAAAGCAGCTAAGCTCTAACGCTCTTCTGGCCATGGCTTTTAGGTTTATTTTATATTCTGCTATTAAAAAGTCTACAATTTTAGTCAAGTGTTGTGCCGCAAATCGCTTTAAGCTAATATATGCTGATTTTTCGGATGCACTCGAATGCTGTGCCGGCAGATTTCAAAGCAAAAGTTGTCTCTGAAAAAGTCAGAGTTTGAAGGATGCGAACTTTAAAATATGCGAATTTTAATTAAAAATATATAATATTCATTTTTATAATTTTTTTACTTTATTTTGAGATTTCAAATTGAAATTTAATTTAAAAAAAATATATATATATTAACTACAATCTATTTTATTTGTTTTTTTTTTTTTAATAAAATTCAATAATTGTAAAATTTAATTAAAAAAGATAATACTAATTTTAATTTAAATTTTAACCATTTTAAATTATTAAAAATAAATAATATAAATTCTAAAGTTTTGTATAAAACGGAATTCTATCTGTTATAAAAAATTTTGTTTTATTTTATTCAATAGACATTATGCAGCTGAATCGTGTGTTTTAAAGTTTGAAAAAATGAAAAATATTTAACGTATTTAAAAAATAAAAAATGAGAAGGGAATTCTGCTAAAAAAAATAACTATACCCATTTTTGAAAAATTTTTTAAGAATATAATAACCAAAAAAAAAATGTCAATATGCATGACTAGCTCGTTTTCTAAGTGCAATACAGTTTCATAATTTTAAAGACAGACTTGTCTAAAAAATAATTAATGCTTTTGTGTGGATATGAGTAAATCCGTATAGGAAATTGACAAACATATTTACTGCAAACTAAGCTAACAAAATATCCCCATTCCCTATTACAACTTCTAGCTAATTTGTCTTGTTAATTTATAGCGCCAACAACTACACAGATATTGCAAAAAAAAATTACCCACCCAACAGCTTTTGGTCGCGCCAAATTACCTCTCAATTTGCTGCGCCAAGTTTAAAATATCCAAACATTTTTTTGGAGACAAAAGTTGAGCCAAACCTTCCGGTGATTTCTGGCACATTGCCCCAATACACGCTTGGATGAAACTCTTAAGTATGATTGAAATGCAAAGTTATTTGCCATAACTTTTCGGTTCTTCTGCGTTTGGCGCGAATTTTATTTCAAGCTGCTGGCATCTTTAAGCCAAGTATCTTGAATTGCTTGCAAAGTTCTCTGTTTTGTTACTACGCCAATAAAATCAAGTAAAATGGCTCACGGCGCAGTTTATATAGCGCACATGTTGTCGTAAAAGCAAACGATAAAGTAAACATAAGAGCATCAAAAAGAAAACCAGAACAAATATAAAAAAAGTAACCAAAAAGGAGCTTAATTTTTGGGTCACCAAATTTTTCATACTCTATGGACAAACAGCTTGAAAAATAGGCAGTTTCAAGCAACTAATTACTGCGTAAAATTGCGCATACGCAGCGTGGGCTTAAATCAAAATTGAAGTAGAAATAAGAGCAAATTGTAAAGAAAAAATTGAAATTGAAGCGGAAAGTATGCCAGAAAATAAGAAAAACGTTGTGAATCAAAAAACATAACGAAACAAACTATATATGTGCGCTGAATGAACGATTGCTGCTTCGGCACAAATTTTGCGTATAAAGAAGCTTTCGACAAAAGATTTTATGAATATATCTTTAAATTTTTTTTCTAAAATCCAACCCCTTTTCTCAAAACTTGTTTCAAATTGGTAACTTTAGCAAACGTAGCCCTTCACAGCAAGTGTATAACAAAGAAAATGGCACGCGCACTGCTGTTGTCTTGAGTACAACACTGCGTATGCGTTATAACTCCCATATGAGCTGAAATTGAACTGTGTGCTACCTGTGGGCGCTGTGCACTCTCATGTTTGTATATATCGACCCCACAACAACAATTACAACAATAATAATAACAACAACAATAACGATGGGTTTCATGAATGTGTTTGCAGTTTAACGGGCACACGTCGCATGTTTTACAGGCAACGAACGCGTTTCAAGCAACAAACAATTCAAAGTCACGTTAAAGACATTGACAGTGGTGTACATCGGGTGCTCCGTACTGACCAACACACACACATACACACGCACACAGTGCCAAAGAGAGTGCCACACCCAGCTGAGTTGTAAGCCAAGTTAGCTGCTTGACTGCGGTAATGGCCAATAATATACACAACTGATAAGCACATTGAGCTGACTCATGCCAGCCGAAAAAGAGAAATTGGCCCAAACCATGTCTTAATATGTGTCGTCGTCGTCGCCATATCATTATTTTTTTTTTACTTTTTGGTATTTGGTTTTTATTTTTTGCGTTTTTTTCTTTTACTTTTTTTTTAATTAAACATGCGTGCAAGTCTTTTGTGCTCTGACAATTGTAAATATTGACACATGTGACATGACAAAAACGGCAGCATAGCTATGGCTTTTGGCTCTGCCACGTTTGTTGCCAATTTTTTTTTGCGTTTTTTTGTGGGCCATTGTTGCACTGCAAGATATTGGTGGCAAGTTGTTTGTTGAACTGTGTATGTGAGTTTATAACATTTTAAAATTAACACATTTGAGTAAACAAAATACTATATATAAAATATAGTGTAATTTCGAAAAGATGATTTTCGATTTTTCGTCTTATTTAGGTTATTAAGATTAAGGATTCTTAAATAAAAAAATATACCTAAATTCTAAATAAAATTTGAATAGTTTTTGCTACACTAATGCAAAACTTTTTTTCTAGTTTTTGTCTCAATCAACTATTATGCAAGAATAATTATGCTCCAGTTAGTGAACTGAATGAAAACAAACGCTTACCTAATACAACTCCAAAAAATTAATATCTAATATTATATTTACATGTATACAAAAGTAGAAAGTAGGACATTGAATAAGAAGAAGAAAGCACATTCAGAATAAAATTAAGTCAGAAAGTAAAATCTGTATACTGAACAGTTTTTAAAACAATCTTGTTGGTTTTATTAAAGATTCCAAAGTCGAAAGCAGTTTTTAGAACAATCATATCTAACTTCGGCACTATGGATTAGGGTTTGAAAATCCACCACGTGTTACTCGTAAAAGAAAAAGTGATTTTTTAAAATTGATGAAATAATTTTAACCATCTATTTTCAATAAAGAATAAATATGGGATGGTCCATTTAGTGACCCTATTGTGAACTATTTTTAGTAGACTTTTCAACAATAAGATTTATGCAGAAAATTTTAGTGAATAGTTTTGGTTTAAATTCTTGACGCCAACGAACACAAGTCACAGTTACTCCTTAACTTGGGTGCAGGAGTTTCTGGTGTATTCTGTGAGCACTTAGGATCCAGATAAGGGACTTTGAGGTAATCTGTTATGTAGTACGTTATGTATACGATTTTAAAAATTTTACAATACATTTTTTCGGGTATTTCATTAAGTCCGCTATGAAAACATACACAGCAAATACTAAGTCAGCCTTAGTGTTGCTTTGGCTGAAATACATTCCAAAATAAAATGTCATAAAAACTATCCATATTAAGATATAGAAAACAACATTTTTAAATGACCCACCTTTTATAATGATGGCTTGTGGCCAACCAATTGGCATGCAATTTGATTGAAAAATGAGTGTAATTTTAAATTTTCTTCGCCATCTTCGATAAATATAAATAAAAGTATATCATTACAATAAAAAACATACGCCAAAAATATCTAATCAGTTTTAGTGTTTAATTGAGCGAATTTCCTTCCAAAATGAAATGTCTTAAAAAGTTTTCCCCTGTTTAAATGATGCACCTTCTATAATGATTTCAATTAAAATAACACGCATCACATGTGTGTACTTAAAACATCATTTCTCTCAGTGTAACATTGTTGTGCACATAATTTTCGTTCTACTAAAAATAGTCAACATGAGTGGGGCATGCTCGTGCAGGCCAAAAAGCAAAAGTCAAAACATGTTGTTTATATTTTTTTTTTTTTTTTTTTTTTTTTTTTTTTTGAAAATCTACCGAGCTGCAACAAAGCCAACTCCGACTAGTTGCAATGTCAATTTGGTCGTAAGTCAGACAGACAGTTGGTTGGCAACTTTGTGAGCCAGTCCAATGTTTCCCTCGGTTTCACCGCCTGTGGTTGCAACAAAAGCGTTCATATAGTGTGGCAACAAGAAAATAAAAAAATGTCCAAAAAATACATTGTGTTTCGGTCTGGAACTATGTTTTTTTGGCCTACCCCCCTTTTAAAACACTGTTGTCTTGTTGGTAGGTTTCTATTGCTTTAGTTAGCGTGTTTTGTGTTTATAAAAAACAGTTGGCGCAATGCGCCAGTTCTTGATGTCAGCAGCAAGAAACGCAATAAATTTTTTCAATTTTTTTTAAATTAAGTACATTTTTTTTGAAAAACACATCAAGGTTTTAAAACCACGTAACTAATGGAACTACAAAGTTTAAATGAATATTTGAACAGTTGATCTGCATCAAAGTAATCTTCAAAATTTTTAGCAAAAAATAGATGTAACTTTGAAAGAGCCTTCAAGGGACAAATGTTTAGCTGATCCAAGGGTTTTAGCAACTTTTAGAGGTCTTGTACAGTTTTATTCTTAAAAAGTTTTAAGGATACTGTGCTGTTTCATGTTTAGGGTTTTTACTTTCACAACATTTTAAGAAAGGAACTTTTTTAAAACTTTCAAATCGACTTTGTCATCATGAATTTCTGGTTTACATCGAATACTAAAAAATGCCAACCAGTCCAAAGTCTTTCAAGTTCGAGCAAAATCGAAAAAAAAATCCGTTTAAAAATAAATGCCCTGAGACACTATCTTTAAGTCTGCCTTCAGAACTACATTCTTAATGTTAGACACGTTTTCTTTGGTATTTTGACGTCAATGGGTATTTAATAGGCTACAAATCTTTAACGATCAACTTTGAATAATTTATTCTACTTGTTGTTGTTGACGTGTATCCATTAATTTCGAAAATCATTCTTAAATACAATTAAAAACACATAGGTGTTACCCATTATGCAAACTTGCTGTCAAAACAACGATTTATTGGCACTTTCATAAAAGTTGGCTATACTCGCAAAATGTTTAATGTAAGCCTTAACTCTTACATTAAAAAGTCAATAAATCAAATGGAATTTAACTTGATGACAACTAGGAAATTATTGCCATAAAATCTGGCAATTCATAGTCCTCTCACATTGATTGTATTCAAGGAATTTTACTCATTTACAATTAAACTCAGATGTGTGTAAGGAATGTAGCCATATCTGCATTGGGTCATTAGGGCCATGTTCGCTAACTACATACCATTTGCATGTTTTCCAAGAATCTTGCAAAAGACATACCAAAGTTAAAGACTAAATATACTAATATATGGTCTGTCTTTCTTCAAACAACATTGTTACTTTTGAAAATGGCTTTTATTGCAAATCCCTTGCCTAACGATATCATAGGCCTTAAGATAAGTAATTTCTTATTAAAATTAAATTAAAAATCGAGTCTTTTTTTAATGTTCGCCTAAAAGACAATCTTCATAAAGAATGTCAACCGATTGGAGGAATTCCAAGTATTTAAAGAGGACACTACAGACTGACAATAATCATTTTAACCAACAAAGATTGATTTGAGATTTAAACTAACTAAAAAAAAAAATAAGGAGCACCGAAGAAGCTATTCGATAAACAAAAAATAGATTTTTAAAGGAAATTTACCTTGTATACTCTTTAGGATTTCTACAGTTTTCTTATAATTTTTAAGCGTTAAGCTTTTGGTTTAGACAGAATCCAGAAACAACAGAAACTTATTTGGCTATTTCTAAAGAATAAGTTGTGTATTTTTAAGATAACTTTTACAACTGCTGCCAAATTTCTTTGTAAATAATTGGGTTCTATTTGGTTAATTTTACGTATGTGAATATAATTTCAGGCCAAAGCCAGCACGGATATCAACAACTTTTGCTTAAGCTATAAATGTGTAAGCAAATGTAGTTCAATATAAGATGGAGTCCAGAATTAAAGAGAGTTATTCCATTTGTCTAGCACTGACATAGCGAGCAAATAAATAGCACCAGCAAAATATCTATTAAAAAAAAAATTGCAGTTTGGATTCGTCTATAAACTGTAAGTCCCTGATCTCTTTGGTAAAATACAAATTCATAGTCAGTAATAGTCAAAACTATTTCTTGGCTTCAATAAGCTAGAGCACAAATGAGTAGAAGAGCTACAATTAGGTAAATGCTTGTGAGATACCTGACAAACTTGTACTGTGACTCGCATTTTGCGTATGCACAAGGACATCAACTTTGTTAATAGGGAGAATCTGCATCTATGCTCTAGTTCTGCCCTGGCAGCCATCATTATGAGAAGTTACTCCATTTCGAATCAGATGGTCAGAAAAGAGCAAAAACTTCTTAAAATCGAAACTAAGTAAAATTGCAAGCTACTAGTCCTTCAAAAAATTGAGTAATCCGAGCACAGTTGAATACTCCAGTCCACCTGTTGGAACTACAGTCATAAGCAGCTCAGCTGTGGTTGATAACAAGACGTAACTTCATTTCCCACCTAATAAGCTTTCATTAGTATCAGAGCTCAGTAAGCTTGCTAACATAACTCGAATGATACCTTGCTGAATTAGATAGCTGTCTAAATTCAAAATAATCTGCCCTTAGTTTAATTAAACAAATTCTTTGCTGTCCTTATTCTCGCTATAACTTATATTTCCGTCTTTCTTCTTTATTCGCTCCTTGCTTTTGAGACCTAAACTTTATTTTAAAAAATATCAAGTAGCTTTAAAAGGTTGCCATACTTTCTTCTCATTCAGTTGCTTAAATTTTTGTTAATTGCAGTCACTTTGCTATTGGCTTATATTTCGATGTATTGTTGATTGGTTTCCTTTTTACCTTTCCCATTCTGCTGTTCCTTTGGCTGATGTTGCCAAGTTTCGTCACATGTTCTTCTAATGCATTTAATGATGGTGCGAAAAGGAAGCGCCTTAATAGGCACTCGTACGCCCACAGATACATTTAAAAGCTCATTGATTTTCCTGAGAGACATATTTCGATTTTTCATCAATATATTGCCTGTGTCCGTGTGTGGGTAGTGTATGAGTATATATGGTCGGTCATTAAATTGATGCGCACTGCGTTCAATGGCGTCTTAAATTTGACGCTTGAAGCCGATTTCATACAAAGTTTATTCTTTTTCGCTTTTTTGTACACATAATTTTTCATGTTGACGCCTCTTATTGACCCAAGTTCCTATATTTTTTGATATTTTGTGATACACTATAAAGTGGGACTGTAGAAATAAGTGAAAAGAGAAGCTACCTAAGCTTGTAGAAGGAAACGAATAATAGCTTTATGTGAACTTTGATTTGATTACGAAAAAATAACTTTTTAAGTCTGAATTTAGATAACATTGACTAGTTTAGCTGCTGGTTGAGTTCAGCTGATATTCAAGTGTCGCCTTTGTGCAGACTTTACTTGGTACTTCAAGACTTGTTGGCAGCTGTAGAGTATTCCCAGGTCTGCCGCTCTCGAGTTCAATCTTGGCTATAATTTTTTTTTATGTTTATTGCAATATATTTTGGTGCTCGTAGCGTGCTTATATGACTTGTGAAATATGAGGCAGCTTCTTATATTAGTTGCTTTATTTGTGACCAGGCCAACAATATTAAGCCAGTATATATATACATCAGGTCGGTCGGTCAGCCAGCTCATTCGGTAGCTACAAACAATACCCACTAGCCAAAAATTTTCGACATTAACCAATTTTGCGCTCAAACTACATACAAACAAAAATATATACTAGCTATAGCCTCTGGTAGCTGTGCTACGCGTGTGTTTTGCTTTAATTATAGGCGTCCAGGCGCAGCATTGACCATGCAAACAAGCACACAGCATATTATGTATACGCAGCGTATGACAGCCCCGAAGCATATGTTTAGCAGTTTGCTGTTTGCTGCCAGTGAAACCCAACAAGAGTAGCATAATGAAATTGGCTTTTAATTGCAGCTATATTTAAAGGTTAAATATGAAACATGTAATAACAATTTAGCCTCAGGTAAATTGCTATTTGGTATAATATTTATGTTATTGTCTGGGAAAAAATCAAAAAACAGTAAAGAAAATTAAACAATATATGCGAGCAGTAAAATACAATAAACTTTGTTTGAACTGGAATTTATGCTGGCATTTTATCAGGTGGAACAAAAACGTTTATAGCTTAGAGATATATAGAGAGCAAAAGGGGGGAAAAGAGCGTAGAAAGAGTGTGCGCAAATGAAACTTAATGGCGGCACACAAAATGGCTACAAGTGCTAAGCGAGCGCGCGCTTGCCATAATTTCCGTTTCCGCAATCAAAGCGGAACTGCAAAAGACATTTTGGCGGACAGGAAAGTGGTAAGAAAAAGAGATGGTGGCGCGAGGCAGCGCAAAAAGGTAAGAAACAAAATGGCGTTGCTGCCATGGCTAACGAATTCTATCAAGCTAGCGACTTGCATTGAGCACTTTAGTTTTACGCAAAGTTGTGAATATTTGCTTAGAAAAGAATGCCGCCAGCGCGAGGGTAGGTTTGTAAGTTTCTAGCTCAGAGTATTTTTTTGGGTAAATGGAATATGTCGTATGTTTCTTGAGATATAAAAAATAGGAATAGGATTTTCAAATTTTAAGTTAACGATATGATGATTCTTTTAGAGTTAAAATTATCGCTCAGCGTATTACTTCAGAGATGAAGGTTTTCGATGCGACAGCCGACGAAGGAAGAAAAAAAGGACGACCTTAGATCAAATAGAAGGCCAAGTGAAACTATTTAGATTTGGAGTGACCAACTGGAGAAGACGTGCGCAAATTAGAGGTTTTCGCTAGGGACCAATTAGATCTGATTTAACCCGATAACGACTGATGATGATCAATTAAAGTAAGTAAAGTCGTGGAATATTTTACCCCGGAAGGGAATTTCCGAGAGCTTAAATCAATTGCTTATTAAAACCACCTTGATTAAAAAGTTCCCGAAATTGCCACAATATGGCGCTCTCAATAAAACGATTTGGAATTACTTTTTACTTGTTGTCTAAATAACCACACCTGTCAAAGACATAAGTTGCTGTTTTTATTAAATTAATGTTTGATGGCTTTTGTATACAAGAGCTGAGAGCTAAAGTTTGTGCATCTTTGCTGGTTTTCACTCAAAATAACGCGCTCATTAAATTAACAGCCAATTAGTTGGCAGGTCTGGCTAATAAAGTCAACAGTTTTAAAGCAAATTATACTTGTATTGTGCCAATGGCTCAAAGCTTTTATAGCAACACTCGCAATGGGCTCAAGCTGCCCCAAAAATTTGTTGTCACATGCAATTTATGACACAACTGGTGGCAACTTGAGGCATGTTAATTGAAAAAGTTGCAGTCAACTTGGCAAGTAATTTACTGACAAAACGGCGACACATATACTCTCACACACACCTGAGTACACGTCATAGTAAGTTACGGCTGTCTGGATTTGAACAAAAAAAACGCTTTTAAAAAGTATTACAAAAGTCAAAAGTTCAAAGCGAAAAAAAAAACAAACGAAAGAAAAGTAAATGTTATAATTACAATTGTAAAATGTGCAAGGAATAATTATAAATGTCCAGTTGTTTCAGCTGCTATAGCCAATTAAAAGGAAAAACAGTTAAGAGTAGCAAAAAACCATTAAGGAATTGTTGCCAGCCACGCCCGGCTATAAAAGTTAATGCACAGCTAAAGTCAAGAGCTTGTCACAAGCGCCAGTCCTGCCGTTGCACACAACAAAGTCACTATAGATTGAAATTTCAGAATTTAAACTAAAGTTAAGCGCTTGTGGTAACAAGAGAGAGAGAGAGAGAGCAGAAATCGAGAAATCGAGCGATATATATAAAAAAAAATATAAAACTAAAGAAAACTATGCTAAAGTGCAAGGAGAGAAAATAAAAAATGGTGACACCGAAATGGCAGGATAAAGCGTGAAATATATTTTAAAATATAAAGTTGCAGCAACAACACCAACCACAAGTAAGCTGCAGCTGCAACGCATCAAGTGGCAGCCACAGCGGGAACTTTTGAGTTTACTTGCTTGCTTGGTTGCAACTTGCTGAGCTGCTTTCTATTTAGACTGCGTCCTTGCAACTCCTGCTGCTGGCTGGCATGCTTGCCACCCAATACTAACAGGGACACAATTTTCTTGAGTAGGATATGCGTTCCCAACAGTAACTGGCGTAAGTGCAATTTTTATAAAGGCAGTGCCAAGCCAACAACAAGGACGACAAGGAATTATTATAACGAGAAATGCACTTGAATGTTGCAATAAGTGTGGAAATCGTGTTGTAGCCCGGGGCATCCTGCTCTTACCGCGTCAAGCAGCAAAAAAATGTACCGAGTACCAAAGTACATGAGTAGTTAAGTGCGGCTGCTATAAACGGTTTATGTGGGCGCCAAAAGAGGTGGGTGGAGGGGGAGACAGGCAGAGCAATGCGCATACCTAGCCTATAATACTAATTTAATAAATTAAAAAACTAACTTGAAACTTATTATGGAAATTGTAAGTTTTGTTGTTGTTGTTGTTGTACACCAACTGCAAACATTTTCTTTGCGAAAATGCTAAGACTTGCGCGCTTGAGCCTGATTAAATTGAAATGAGGCAAGCAAAAGGCCAAAGGTTTACGCCAAAGACAGTAGAACAGCAAGAGCAGACGTTCTAAAGTGGCTGTGGAAGCAGGGAGTATTGGGGGTAATGTAGCAGATTATGCGCCAACATTATGGGAATAAATGTTTCGAGTAGTGAAAGGAAATGAAACAACTTGAAAGGACTTTGTAGACTTAAGTAGATTCAAAGATATGACATTTGAAAGCAAAATCCAATGGAAAACAGAAGTTTAGTAAACTTTAAATACCTGTTAATTCAAATAAGTTTGTTGAAAGCACTTATTTAATAAGTGTGGAAAGCTTAACAAGGTCTCTAACAGCCCACTTAACTAGTTTACCCACATTTTGTCGTAGATTTTTAAGAACTAATAAGGTGCAGGAGCAAGCTACAAATTTCAACAACATCCATTTTTCAAAAAGCCCAACTCGCCATTTAATGTCAAATTGCATACCTAGAATCCATGCAATCATAATCCTGAGTATATCCGAGGAGTAGCTGAGGAGCTTTCAGCTGAGCAGGTCAGCAGTTCCTGAGAGTATCTTATACCACAAAGCTTTAATATTTTTCTTGTTAGAGAGGAAGGGAATAAAGTTACTCTATTTTAGATTAAGTTTATACAAAAGATTTTGAAATAAAAATAGTTTTTTTTTAATTGTTGGTGACATCTGGAAAACATTACGAGCACAAAACCTGAGCATGTTTCGTTCACAATATGCTCTGCCAATGCGTAAGTGTTTAGTTTTTCTGGTGATCATTCGCGACCAAAAAATCAGGCTCTGTACACAACTTTACAAATTAAATTGAAACTTACATTTTTAAAGATTTTTACTGCACGAACATAAAAAAGAAGCAGAATTTAAGGCTTAAGAATTGATTCCCTCAAATTTAAGCTTATATCGGAGCATAGGGATCTCTATTACTTCAGAACAGATTTCTGCACTTTGAAGCCCAATTAATGTTGCCATATATATTAGATTCAAGCTATTAAATTGATCCCCTCAAAAGGGGATTCTTTGTTACTTTAGAAGAGCTAAATATTCTTTCCAGAAAAATTGTTGCTATTGCTACCGAGGCCAATGGTAGACAACTTACGCAGCACTGTTTCGGAAATTCAAATTAGCTACCAACTGTTTTAGATGCAAACAATTTTTTTAACTGAAGTGTTTTTTTTTAAAAAGAACTGTAGAATAAATAAAGTACTTGTGAGACCAAAAGAAACCGTATTTTTTCAGACTTCCCTTCAGTCACCGCTAAGGGAGCTTCAAAGGATACATGCCAGTATTTATATAAATCTTAAGCACCTGACGTACTGCATCTAATCAGACAATTTTACCGCGTTACAATGGCATTTGCCATACCTAATGTCTTCAATGCTTTGCATGATGTTAGACAGTTTAAATGAACAGCTTCCCTTATATGAAACATAAACTTACGGCTAACACAAACCATTTACATCCTTAACTATAACAAAACGTTTTCCATATCCCATACATAACTTGGCAGCTCAATGCAGCAAAGGCAAAATTATGTAGAAGTAGATCATAGAAACCGAGTTCTAATTAAAAAATCGACTTTGAAATACACTTCATTTTATTCTATTTCATACCTTTTCACTTTTTGACCATAATTTTAGTGAAAGTCAATGTAGCTTTTAGCGTAATTTAATGAACGTAGAGTATTTAAGGTCCTGCCAACTGTTGCCTTGGCTGCATGATTATGCCTTCATGACCTCTGACAAGCACTTTAAAAGTTGCGCCTTTTTATTGTTTTTTTTTTGTGCCATAACAAAAAGCAACAAAAAGGACTAGAAACAAAACATACATCAAAAGCAGTCAAAGGATTTCATGGTCTTTACACTCAGAACCCCAAATCATGAAAGGGCATGTTAAGTTAGCGCAAAAAAATGTTGCCATAGAACAAAAGTGCCAAATACAACGATTAAGTTATGTTTTGGTAACCTAAAAGTTGTCGTAAAGGTAGCTAGGGCTACATTTTAAAATTTTCTGCTTTAATGGTTATGCAACCAGGAAAAAGAATGAACATTGAGAGTTCATAAGCAAGTTGACAGTATTTTATCTCTTAAGTCAAATGAATGAGATTTCGCATGTAAACTGTGCATCCTTGTGCTATTCCAATAGAAACTATTACAGATGCACATGGAGTATCTTAAATGGTATTAGAAATACATTTTAGAAAACTTTTTGTCTTGTTGTAGAATTCGAGGTGCGTACGCTGTAAAATCGGTCGCAAAAGTGAAGCCAAGATGAGCATGTGGCGGTCAGCTTTTAAGCAAGAAAAATTATTTTCTGCAAATCAAAACTAGTTATTAACTCTGCTTTGCTTATCTTATTTCTAGTTCTCCAGTTTATTTCTCAAACAAAAAAGTTTCAGGTTCAAAATCTTAGCAGTGCATTCCAAGGCCGTCTATGGCCACCGCACATTCATTGCTGTTGTCGTCATCATTGCTGCTACTGTCGTTACGTCACTAAAGCATCATTTAATAAAATAAAATATATATACAACAAAAGAATAAAGCTTTTGCACAGCCGGAGTCAAAATACGGCGCAATGCCAAAGATCCGTTTAGTCATGCCCTAAACTAAGCAACTGAAAGCCTCTACAACAACTACAACAATAACAACAGCAACAAAAAAGCGTGCACAACATGGCGCATACTTTACATGCCGCACAAGTTGGAATTGCAAATTAGATCAAAGGCATTGCACGTTCCACATATATAATTCCAAAAGTATTTCTATGTAATACACTTTACATAGTGTTTGCTTGTATTAAAATGCAATTTCTTTTCTAGCGCTGCCCAAATACCAAACAAAAAAATATATATATATAGAAAAAGTTTTTGCAAAGTTTTGCGCAAAATATGCAATAACAACAAAAACAAAAAGTAAATAATAATACAGCAAAAACAAAAAAAAAAGTATGGCAAGAAATAGCTTGGCACATGGCGCGTGTCTCGCATTTTAACTTGGCCAAGTACTTTGTACATAATTTAAATATGAGTATTTTTTTTTCTACGTCTTTTTCGCCATTGCTGACAGTTAGAACGTGCAGCTCGTGTTGTGATTTGATACAATTTTCAAAACTCACACACACGGCGACACACTCAGACATTCACTTACACACTAAGTTACACACACACACACACACAGACATACACCATGCACACACCCGTGGCCGTCAAAGCATTTGTCAAAATGTTGCATATTTCAGCGTCAGTAATGAATTTCAAAAATGTTTTTCGCTGTCATTTGTAACTGCTTCTGTTGTTGCGCCGATTGCCATTGGTATTTTGTGTTATCGATTATTTATTTTTTCTTTTTTTTTGTATTTTGTTTATCAATCAGCTACATTCAAAACTAGTTTTTGACATTTAAGTGATATTGGATTTTATTTGATTTAAAACGTGTTTATTCCCTTGTGTCAAATCATTTAAGAAAAATCAACTTACTAAATTGCTTTTGCACACAGCTGAAACTCAAAAACTTGGCAGACTTGGAAATTCTGTTTTTATTTTTGCCTTAACTTTTTGATTGATTTCATGGAAACTTCTAAATTTGATAGTTTCATTTCTTTGTAAGCTATTTAAATGTCAAGTGCATTCAAGCAAAGCCAATTGCAATTTTATTGAAAAATGATTTTATATACACAAATTACATGTTGTTACGTTTGTACATATATTTTTCCGACTTTCGTTCGCCCTACGCTTTCTGCTTCAATAAAAAGTTTTTTACAATACTCAAGGGCTTAACTATTTATTTTTATAGTCAGCAACAAATGGCAATTTGAGTTTGATTTAAAGTTAACTGAAGAGTTCGACAAGTTTGCATTGTGCGCTCCTAGAAAAACCAAATCGTTTTAATGATAATAAATATGGACTTTCAAAGAAAACTAACATAATTTTGGGGATTTTGAAAGATTAAATTCTTCTAGGTACCCAAATATTATTAGTTTGTATAATGGATTAAACGAAAATTCATAACTTTGATTTTCATAAAAAATATAATTTCTTTGATTGTAGTAAGAAACAACAATTTTTGAGCTAAAGAAAGATAAAGCATTTCCAATTACTCAATTATTATTATTTTAAAATAGTGTATGAAACGAAAATTCATTACTATTTTCGTCAGAAAATTCGTTTGTATGAGTTTTATATTAAAAGTAGCATCTCAATTTGACAGTGCTTGGGGCTATTGAAGGATTAAAAATTTCCTGTTAATCAAAGATTATTATAATTTTAAACTAATGGATGAATCAAAAATTCATTACTATGATTTTCATAAGAAAATTTATTACCTTTTTCATAAGAAAATTCATTACTATGATTTTCATAAGAAAATTCATTACTATGATTTTCATAAGAAAAATATTACCAATTTGACAGCTCTTGGAAGAATAAGCCATTTCCATTTAATCAAATATTATTATTTTAAAAATTCATTACTATAATTTCAATATGATGAAATTAATAAAGTTTAACTCTTTTTGTAATTAGTTAAATTTTGGACAGGTCACATACGCAACAAGTACACATTCATTATCGAGGCGTCCTAAAAAGACATTTGTGGATGAGCGACTTGTTGCACACAGGAATTAACCATTGGATCAAAAATAAAGGGAATTGAAGCTAAAAACAGCTCGAGATTTTGCATATTTTTGAAGTAATAAACGCAACTTTCAAAACGTACCCTTCGTCTTTTATCTATTGCCTGGTTTTTCCAATATTTTTCATAAAAAATATAGTTTACTAACCTGAAACGAAAGAGAAATAAAATAAAATTAGTCCTGCTTGCTGCAAAAATGTTAAAAATTCATTGTTGTAATTTAAAAAATTGTTGCCTTTAAAATGTTTAAATCCACTAAGGATCACACTGATCTATGAGCGCTCCCCCTTTCTCAGGGGGGCCTGCGGGTTGAACCTAACTGTTTTAAAAATATATGTTAGACTCCCAAGAAGAAGTCTAGGTCACTTCGATCTGGTTTCTGTGGGAATATACTTACAGACCATATATGAATTTTATTTTTCAATTTTGTTTTAAACATATTTCTTGAATCCAAATAAATTATATTAAAAAAATATTATTTTTCATCTAAATGTTCTCAAGATCTTATCTTACATGAAAAATTTCAATTCTTCCGTCACAAAGCTGCGAAAGAAGATTTTATGAAATACAAGATTGAGATACGAAGAAAGATGAAGATTGAGATTTACGATTTTACTGTTGGGAGCTCAATGGTCAACTGGGAGTGAGGGATTGTAGAAAGCAGCTTAAGAAGTTTATTCGGAAATACAAAATATGAGATGATTGAAATTTACCACTTTTGCTGTTAGGAGCCCAATAGTTACTTGGGAGTAATAAATAAGAGTTCTTGCTGCTAATTAAGGCGATTTGCTGCATAATTGTATTTTTTATTTTTTTTTTTAAATATAGAAAACTGAGTCTAAGTTGTACGGGCTCTGCTTTGGTATTATTTAAAAAATTGGTATTACGGCGTTCAGAGTATCTTAGAAAACAACAATTACATAAAAAAAATGCATAGTATTATTTGCAATTAAAAAAAAAAACTTCTAATGCTGGAACGAAAATTACTGAACATTAAAATAATAGAAAATTAATTCAAGAATATGACAGAACTCTAACATCCATTATTTGAAAGTTCAGATATTACTTTATATTTTTATGCTTTTATTTTTTCCCTACAAATATAAACTGGCTAAACCAAACTTATACGAAATTGAAAAAAAATGACTTTAAGTTTATAAAAGTCCTTGCAGTCCTTGACAGGCAAAGTGGGAATTGGATATGCACAGAACTAGCGCTACAGTTGGCAGTTGGTTTTTTAGCTGTCAACATTTTACATTTGTTTCAGTCAAAAGCAAATATAAAATGCATTGTGACATTTCTTTTTGGCTTGCATGCTACTTCTATTTCACAAAATATACATACGGTTGCCACATGCCACAAAATGTTGCATCCTTCACAGGCCAATTAAGTTGCATAGATTTTAGCATAAGATATTCGCTTGCATGTTGATGCGGTTAACCCGGTTATTAGGTCAGTGATAGCAGCCAAACAACAAGTTAACTAACTTAAGTAAAATCTGAAATCTGACTTGACAGCTTCTTATGTTACTTTCCATGTCACATGCAATGTACTCAAATACTCTATAAAAAAACACACACACACACACAACAAGTAACAAACAAACAAAGCGACAACAAACAATTCAACAAATTCCACAATTATTTTCAATCTACGCCAAATTGACAATGCTCATACATTTAAATGCCAAATATATCAACGATTAGATATATGTGCATAAAGTATTACGTATCTATGTGTATATATAGTTGCATATACACATATATCTAAAGATCTGTCTGTATATATATATATATATATATATATATGTGGCACTCCATTGAGTGCAAAACAAATCAATTAAGGCGCAACAATTTTCGTTTCGACTCGATCTGGCGGGGCACATGCGAATTTGCTATAAATTGTTGGAGATTGCGTCGCTATTTTCGAGCTCCATTGAATTATTTATGAATGAATTTTATTAGTTGCCCTCATTGACGGCTCATCAGTGTCTACACTTGAAACACGCATGTGACTTGACATTAATTGCAGCGGTGGCAGTGGCAGCAGTGGCAACACACTGGCTAGGCGGTGGCAAACAGCTGAGATAGGCGGCGGCAATTTGAACAACAAAAGTCAATTAATTATGAAATATTTTTTTGTAATCCAGTTGATTTCATTTGGACTAAACTGACAAATGATTAAAGTAGATAAATGAGTTTGATTAGGTTTATGTAGAAATACAAGCAAGATTTTTTGAGAACTGCAGCTGAGAAAATATCGAGCTGTAGGCAGTTCTCAAAGTGAACAATCTTATTTGATACTCTAACAAATTCTTTTTAACCATTTTCTCCAAAGTTTGCAACCCTATAAAACCATTTCTTAAGACTAAGTGGTTTTCTTTTTCAATCAGCTGAAGGCTGTCAATGATTAAGAAACTTTAATTGCAGTCAGCAAGACCGCAAATGAGCTTTGGAGAAACAATTAAGCAAACATGTCGAAGACAGTTGACACATTTGCAATTAGGCACAAGGTTGCCTCCGCGGATGGTGCCACTTACACAAAAATGTGAGATTTTCAGTGAATTGCCTATGTTTCAACAGGGGGCACAATAGACCTATGGGGGTCGCAGTGCTGAAGGGCGTAGGCCCACCCTCGTTCATACATTACAGGCACCCTGGAATGCCTCAAAATCGAATTAAAAATTCTTGATAAAGTTCGAGAGTTGACTGCATGTTACAGAAGTACTAAAATTTAAGCAATTCCCGGTTTTGAATTTGATTATGTGTTTTTTTAGAAGATTTAAAATAATATTGATAATTATATCCAAAAGCATGTGATAAGTAAATAAATGCCGAAAATTGCTATAAGAAACATAAGAAAACTTCGGTGTTTTGTAATGTTTGATCAGCGCGACTAAAGAAATTGAAACACACGCCTGCATCTGCCACACGTCCGCTTCAAAAAAAGTGAGCGCAATCAAATTTTCAGAAAAAAATGAATGGACTTTTTTCCATATCGGGCAATATGATAAAGCAGTATGTTTAATATTTTTGATTATTAATAGAGATATAGCAAACTGATTTGACACATATTGGCTTTTGATGTTCCGGTTATTGTGCTTGGAATCATATTGCATAGTAATCGGCTGAGTATAGGCGAAAATTATTACATTATTGTTTTTTTTTTAGTACTTTAAATTCCTATTCAAACGCAAGAGCTCTTAATATATCCCAAGCCCTTCAAACTATAATAAAATACAAAAAATAAATTGTAGATTTTCGTAATTTTTTAATAAAAAAATATTTTCCTCTTATTGGGCGACTTTTATTTTTAAGAAAAAAAAATATTTGCTAAAAATTTAACTTTTTTATTTTCAAAATAATTAAATTGTTTGGACTTGATAAAAAATTAATAAAACCGGTCTTCGCGATTTTTTAATACAAATTATTTTTAACTATTACTCGGTAATTTTTATTTAAAAAAAAATAGTAATTGTTCAAAATTTAACATTTTTATCTGTAAAATTGTATATTTTTCGCTATTGATTAAAAATATCATTTCTTTAAAAAAATTGTTCAAAATTATAAAAATAATCTAAAGAAACAGCTCTTGATAATATATCGTTATTTCCGTAATTTCTTAATATTTTTATTTTTATTAATATTTTTAATATTTTCATAAAAAAAACAATAATAACTGTACATTTTTGCACATGCTAAATAATTAATAAATATCATTTAATATAGAATTTTATAATAATTATATAATTGTATTATAACTTTTTATTATAATAATTAAAAATTTTTCGCTATTGATAAAAAAATTAACAAAGATTATTTTTTTGTGATTTTTTTACAAAAATTGTTGGCACTTTTTATTCTTAAAAATAAAGTCTTCGTTAAACTTGAAATGTTTACTTAAAAATCATAAAATTTGTATACTTTTCCCTCTTATTGGTAATAGTTTAAAAAAACTTAAAAACATATTTTTAAAATGCTATTGCTTTACATTGTTTTACGGACTTGTCAGTGGAAGTAAGCATGACACTTCCTTATTTTGCAATCTTTTTTACTGCATTTAACACGATTTACACAAAATACTTAAAAAAAATCGTTCCCAGCAAAAAACATTTCAAGTTTCCCACATTTGTTCATTTGACAACAAATTACAACATACCACATCGTGTTTGTCGCAGTTGTGCGGGTTTTTTTTTTGCACCAAATTGCATACCCATTTGCAATCGTTATCTCGCATAAAATATCTTGACATAAAGATTTTTTCATTGCTGCACTGCAGCACTGAAAATCGAATTGAAAACATTGCACATTGATTAACGAGCTGTTGCCAAAGTATTTTCCCAAGGTAAACCATTTGGAATTGGGTTACCAACACGAAATTTTCACACTTTTACTTTTGCAATTGAGTGTTGTGGTGTTGGTTAAGCTTTTTATAAGGAAATTAATTGCTGCCATTGAGATAACCAGCAGAAGAAGAACCATCGACCGTAGAGTGGTACTCGAGTAACTTAAGGGAAACATTTATTGGTTTTGTTGCCAATGGCATAAATAAGCTTAACTCGTAAAATGAAATATATATGTATTATGTTTCACTTAAGTATTTATGGGTGCGGGCACACAGTTTGCCTAAATGATGTTGGGCTTTCAATAATAATTTGCTATAAATTGAGCAAGTTGCATTGAAAAATTTCAATAAATATTTCAGCAATTGTTAGATATGCAAACAATTTGCTTAATTGTGCGAAACGCCAAAAAAAAAATATAATATAAAACAATCATAATGGAAATAAAGTGGCTCGAAAGTGTTTGTCTGACAACAATAACAGCTGACAGTTAATTAAAGCAACAAAATAATTAAAATTAATAAGCAAGCTCAAGACGCACAAGCAACGCGCTAGTCAGCTAAGTAGAGGGATTAATTGGAAGCACTCCCTCCCAAAAAAAAGGCGCCGTTCAGGGTTGTCAACTGTCTGTTGGCTGGCAGGCAGATAAGACAGCGCCAAATAGAGACAACAGAAACGACTTTAAGCGCAATGAAGCAAAAATGCTCTTTGAAGTTGGCAGAGTTTTCATTGCAGGGAAAGGGGGTGCAGCACGAAGGTAATTTTGGGGGTGCATGAAGCAGATGTGGATGTATGTGAGATGGGTTCATGGCACTCAAGACAAAAACCAATATGCCTATGAAACAGCGGCTCCTTTATTTACCACCTAACATTTTTTCTTCATTTTGTAAGCTATTTTATTATTTCAGAATTTCATCAGTTTGTTCAAGAAGTATTTCAAAACTGCTACCGCCATCTAGTGATACAAAGCCACAAGTACTTGCGTCATGTTGCGGTCACGCTTAGTAACAGATTAAATATTTTTTTTAAGGGTACAACTAAGTCCAGTTAAACTTATATTTGAACAATATTCAAATTGATAAATATTAAATTGGAACGAAGAATCTGTATCCCCAGCCTGATTAGTAAGTAAATCTTTTATAGATATCCAGCGTCTCACATCTATGGCTGACTAGGAACTGTAAAAGTTGAAAAAGGAAGTAACATAAAAGTAAACAACATAAACAATTCTAGACAAAGGAGTCAAAGGATCAGCGTTCTACAAGTTGGGATTTCGTACCAAGTACAACAAATCAAACCTTACTTGTTTTTTAAATAACCATATTTGTTCCTTGTTGGCACGCAGATAATAATCCAAAATAATCCTAAAACTCTAAGTGAAAGTATTACAAAAATATTGTTTCTCTACATGTACTCGAATCTAAGGAGCAGCTAGTCTCAGTATGCCTTCAGCGCTTAAGTAAAACTAACTATGATAATCTAACTTAATGTCAATAATGTCACTTCACTAAAAAGTAAACCTTTACTTTCCAAAAATAAACTCATTTTTTTATAAATATATGTACTATATATATACTATGTATATGTATGTAAATATATGTTTCTCACTTTAATTACCCGGGTTTATCCAATATTATATTAATATTATTTTTTTTTAGTATATTTTTTTTATGGTTTGTTGGTACAACTGGCTGTGACATCTGTGTCATAAGTGTAGATAATTAGCTTCATTAGTTTCCGCGTGACGCATATTTTGATATATAAATAGTCAATTCTTCGATTTCAAAAAGCCTTTATATTCTAAAGACAAGGAACTTGATAGAATTTGTTTGTCTTTTATTTAGTATTGTCACCAGTTTGTTTAATTCTTTAAAATAAGGTTTACTTAAAACAAATTGTTTAAGCAGCGAGTTTAAAATATAGATGATTCTGCTCTGTCTGGCAACGCAGTTGTTTTTTGTGATAAGCAATAACAAGCAATTGTAATTTCTTGGGAATTGTGGTACACGTTATCTTTTCGTTTCAATCAAGACGTATTAATTATATCGTACAGTTTAAAAAAGCCGATTCGTTACGCGTGCCTATTGTAACCATTCAATTGTTAAGCATTTCTAGAAACTTGACAATAAACTTGGAAAAACACCTCTAAAATATTGTATACCTGTTTCCGAAGTCGCTTATGTGAGGTGTCGCTAGCGAGATCATGAGAGATCATGTTACCGCTGAGCTTTATTTAGTATTTGTAGATACTTGACTATAAAATTAAAACGATGAAAATATAATATAAATCCGTATCCCTAGGCTGATCGGTGACGTCTTCTTGACTATAAAATTAAAACGATGAAAATATAATATAAATCCGTATCCCTAGGCTGATCGGTGAAGTTGTTATAGATATGCACCGTCTTCCCGAAGCAAATATTAAAAAATTTTTTGAATAGACTCAATCAATTCTTGATAGTTTTCGTATTGCCGGCTCCAAGCGCAAGAGCAATATTCCTGAATTGGATGAACGCGTAAAACATATAAGATCAATACTATAGTTATTGTATGGAACTCTGACAAAACACGCTCTGTATAATCGGAACACATAATCACTTATGGCAGGTCTGCAATTGTAAAGACAGAGTATGATTCGTAACCCATATAACCCATACGATCTCCCTCATTGTAAATAAGTGTAAGCCCAGACTGCACACGATCTCACAACCGTAATAAGGTCTGCCTCCTCTACGTACCTGAACAACACTCAGTTATACAAGGAAGTGAGATAGCAGATGAATTGGCAAATCGAGGATCGCCCACCTCAGCCTGTGCTCCTGAGCCATTCATATCTATTATTAAAGAAGGGGGCATAGCGGAACTTACGACCAAGTGTTGTAAGGACCACTGGAAGCTTACAGCAGCTTACCGAGTTACAAAATAATTCATGAAAGAACCCTCACCCAAAGCTACAGAATTCCTTTTCCATCTTGGAAGTAGGGGTCTAAAAGCTTTGGAGGGGCTCCTCACGGGACACAGCCCTTGTGGCCAGCATATGGTTAACCTGGGATTAAGAACTGATCCAACATGTACGGCTTGTCTCGAGAAGGTAACCACTGCAGTCACTTCTCAACTTTCTCCGAGATGTTCGTGTATTTTGTTTCTTTCCCCCATTTCACTTTTTCTCTTTCTCATCTTCCCAACCACTATCTAACCCATTCCCTTTCCGGTGTGTCGTAATGCCTCTGCCACCCTCTATATACCTATATGGTTCGTAAAATCGAAACAGGTAATCACTCGGAACAAGGTTAGTTTTTTTTAAATAAGAGAATAACGGCTTGACAATCACTGTCATATCATCTTTCCAAGACAGGTTTGCCTAACGGTTCGGCTGACTATGAAGCCAGCGAACGGCAGTACCCCCAAAGTTTATTAAAGTAACAAGCTCCTTTTTGTGTAAATTTAAATCAGCTACGACGTGAATCCTTCTTTTGCAAACAATTAATTAAATCTGTCAGTCATTTATTTAACAGCAGATACCTATGTTGGGGAACCAATTTAAATGTGACAAAAAATTAACTCAAGTAAGCACGTGTAGTCGCTGCTCGAAGCCCAATTGATTGATTACTAAAGAAGTAAGAAAATAATTACTCTAAAATACAGAGCTATACAGAAAACATTATAAAAATAAAAATAAAAGGGCGTTTATTACAAGTTGCCAGGCGGTAAAAATAGCAAATGCTTATTTACAAAAAGTATTCTTAGTGTTTGTTGAGCGTGAGCAACAAATGCCAAGTTTTTTTTATGTCGGTTGGTATATATATATATAGTATGTATATATACAGGAAACATATATATATATAAAAAGGAAAAGCGAACGAACGCCTTGGCTGGCATTATGTTTATATAAGCTTATTGTTTGTTATATTTAGCATTATGTCAAAGTGCATACACAATGTGCGTCTGTATGAGTGTGATTGTTCTGTACATGTGTGTTCCGCATGAGTGAGTGTGTGTTGCATGTGTGTGTATGTATTGCACAATATGTATGTATGAGTGTGTACGCGTATGAGTGAGTGCTTTGTGACAGCGTTGACAGCATTCAAACAACCCACGCAGAAATCCTTTTTGCCAGCTGCTGAAGCCACTACTGCTGTCAAGGGACGAGGATAGATAAGTATGCAATGCATTGTGCAAAATTTTCAAAATGCATTGACAGTTCCCACACGACGCACACACGCAAACGCACTCATATAGCGCCCTCGCACACTTGCACACACTCTCACACACAAGCATTTAAACGCAGTAAAGTGTTTTTGTATGAAAAGAGGGCGGTATGAAAAGTTTGACGTGAGTCAAATGATTTTCGCTTGTTAACAAAAAAAATATAGAGGATTTAAACAAAAGGAAACAAAAACTTTGGAAAAAACGAAAGAATGCAACAAATAAGTGTTAAAGTAGTTTAGGAGAGGTGAAATTTGCGATTATGAATCAACATCTTATAGTTTTTCGAAGTAAGTCCATATTTTTGGCTTAAACTAAGACTATAAGACAAGGACTCAATTTTAAGACCACATACGATGCGAAATTGCAGACATATCGAGTGATACGTTGGTGAAAACAATGGAAATTGCTACGAGCCATATGGAACAATGGTAAAAGATCACCCGTTTCCTTAAAATCCTAGAAATACACGCTGTCTGTAGTTCAACTTGAAGACAACATACGACTCAAAATTGTAACCATACCGACCGATACCTTGGTCAAAACAATGCAAAACGATGAAAACGGAGCACATTTTGCGCTCAAGGCCAAAGGTGTTCCTTTACGCGATATAATATTCAAAAAATAACTTTAAAATATATACTTGAACCGAAGTGGGAAGTTATCGAAATGAATAAGAAAAAATGTGTCATTCATTGTTTTGTTCTTTTTTTTCAGAAATAAATGGTTCCATTTTGAATGGTATATTGAGGGATAATTTATTAACTTGTTATAGCATATTCTTGCCTAGGTTTGAGCAACAATTTAGGTCACAGAGCCAATTAAAATCTTTAAAATATAGCAGGCAACACAAAAATAAACCTTTTTTTCTACAAATTAAACGAAACTTTAATAATAATAAACGTAAGACAAAGTGTGGAGTTTAAACAAAGTTTTTATTCAAAAATTGTCACGCAAAATAAAACCAAATCCAGTTAAGAACAGGAAACTAGTTTGCATGAAATTTTTAATGAAAAGTTGGGCAATGCTTTTGTGATATCTGCTATTCAATATCATCTTTCTTATGATGATAGGTGGTCGTTTCTGATTTATTTTATGCTTAAAATAATTTTTCGCAAACATGAGTACTTCAAAACATAGACGTCAGTTCTATTTTTTATCAACGTCTAAAATTTGTCAGTATTTTGAGAAACAAATTTATTCCCATTTACTATGGTTATCGCTCCAAAGGAGCATGGCGATAGCTCTATTAATAGTTGTTCTTAAAGAACAAGCACCTACAGTTTATTGCCGAATCCAAAAGTCTTTAAGTAATAGAGATTTCCCCAGATAAATAGCATCTATTTATTTGCTAGCCAAGGCAGTGCTAGGCAAGTACGCGTGCTGCAGGGTTTAGAAGCGAGCACGCTACCACCACGAGCTAGCACGGTTCTCGGCACTACAATTTCTTAGGATTATCATTGGTTTCATAAAAATTTGTTATATTTATGAAGCAAAAAACACTGTTTATATAGGTAGGATCAAACATCTCAGTTTGATTCCTTTGAAATGAATGTCTGGAAACTACATATCGTTATGAAATGACGGGAAATCAATTTCAAGGAAACCACTGTCTACTCAACTTGGTACATTTAAAATCGTGTTTAAAATTCGCCGTCATTTTAGTTTATAAATTGTTGGTATTTTTGAGAAGTAGAATTTTATTTAGTAAATGTTGAAAGTCAGATACAAACGATGTTGTTGTTTTTATTTGGAACTAAAAACCCTGCATTTTTTTGATTTCATTGTCATAAAAATTACTAAAAATTGCCTTAAGATTACATACGAAGATGATAAAAATGCTGAGTCATATCGATAAGAAAGCCAAAATTTTCGCATCCAATCTTTTTAAACGAAATGAGCAAAGTCATATGCTTTCATATTCAAGAACAAATGAATCCTACGCACCGCGCTGGAGTGGAACCTGACGCGGTCAACCCCTAACAACTTGGGGGAAAACGGTTCAGAAGGAAGCGGCCAAATCGTTCAATGAGCTTCGAGCAATTGCTTGAGATAGCGACAGCTGGAAGTCCCATGTTGAAACCTTAAGCTCCTAGAAGGAGTGGGGATAATTTATGAAGTTGAACCTCTGTCAAAACAAGCTACCAAATGCATTTCTATAACTTTTAAGAATTCTTTAAATCCACGAGCTTGCTTTATTTTATTATTCTTACTGCAACATTAGGCTAAGTTTATCTAATCGCACACGAATATTTCTGACGATTAACGAATACTATATTTACCTTCCTATAACACTCTTTGCTTCAGTTACAACAAACTTAGGTCCAGTATGTGCCAATTTTTCTTACTATATTAAATTTAATAATAAATATTAATAAAGAAAAGTCTCTAAAATAAACCAAATTTAAGAAATGCTTGACATACCTCACATAAAGCCATACAACATGCCGCATAGTGCTCATCCCTGGCTCTAGGCCATTATTAATGCAGAGCACTGTACGAACAAGAGTCTCTGTGTATAAGTCGTTTTTGTCTACAACTGTCCCAGCGTGTTTCTATTATGTCAAGCTGATTATGCCTTTGCCGTTATAATAATAACAAATAATAATGCTACATTAATACATGGTTGTGTGTGTGTGTGCATGCGTTATCATATCACATGCAGTTAAGCTTATTTCTGTTAAGCCTTCGCCCATTCAAATTGTATGAAGCAATTAAAATTATATTCGCTTATACAAGCATCTGTTACAGTGCAATTTACGAAAATAGAATCCAATGCGCTATTTAGCTGCACTATATGATCAATAATAACTGGCATACCTGGCGTATACTTAATGCGAGGCGGTTTGATTTTATGCGCGCGTACATTACTCATATGCATGGTTGTCCAACAATAGTGAGATTTGCATATTAAGTACTGCGAATGTGCTTGTGCTTGTGCATATGTATATTGTTGGTTTAATAGAGTTTAAAATTAGCAATGAGCGAATTACAGAACAAAATTTTGTAATTACTTCATTAAGCAAATTTGAGCCCCGAATGAAGCTAATAAAAATTGGCTAAAAATGGATAATATGCAAAAAGAAATGCAGTTGCGCAACGCAAGTTTGATTCAGCACACAACTTGCAATTTTAGCTGCAAAATACAAATTTTCTGATGGCAACTGAGTGCCAAATGCACTAAAAAATAGAAACTAAGGCTTCAGGGTTGAGTTAATTAAAAGAAAATGTAAGCTACTGCTATATAAATTTTAGAATCGCTGTTGGACTTTTAAAATTAAAAGAAATTTTAGCGGCTTCAGGAAGGGATAGACATAAAACCAACTTATTTTTACAATCTTTTTTCGAACATTATTAACAATATGGAAAATGATTTGAACAAAATTCGATTAGAAATCGTTCTCTAATATTATATTAAAATTATTAAAAAAAAAAACCCATTCTCGAGCATGCAAAAAAAATTAAATATTTTTAAAATACAAAGTGCATTTATTGCACGCAAGCCTGGGCTTGTCATTAGCTGGCCTTGAATTATAAGAGTTAGGCCTTTAAGGGAAATTGCAATTATGGAACCTAAACCTGGTGGAGGGTATGGCCTTGGCACGAAAGTCATGCAAGACCTTCAAGACTTGTATTGAAAAAATTTAAAATTAACTGACTACAAAATATGTTATAATAAGAGTTAGTACTTTTTAAACTTTTTATAATTTTCTTTAATATTTTAAAATTTTCCAGCAGCTTAATACCTCAAAACAGCATAAAAACTTGGGTCAATAATAGTTATTTCAAATTTGTTTTTTTAATTAATATAATTTAATACAAACAAAAACCAAATATTCACCCAATGCGTTCTTTAAAAAAAAAAATAATATTTAAGTTATATATGCATTTTTTAAATTCATTCATAATACATGCACAACCGGCAGTATACAGAACGATTTAAAATTCCTAAGATTATATAAAAAAATACCCTTACTTTCGCTAATTTGCATTTAAATTAAAATTAGAAAATTTAATTTATAGCGAAGCTTTCAAGTTCTAATTACTTTTTTATTTTTCATTTATAATGATAAGTCTTTTTACGCAAAGTACTTCATTTTTTTAAAACCTTTCAGCTTATATAATATATTAATAAAATATACGCTTATTTTTTGCCATTAAAAAATATAATCAAATGACGTCAAAATGACACAGATATTTAGACATTTAATCGCTATTTATAATTTATTTATTTTTGAATTTGTTGCATTATAAAGTTAAAAGCTCTGTTCAAAGTGAAACAATAAAATTTCGCAGAGTAGTAATATTGAAATTTATCAAAAAAAAATAAATTTATTTACATCAAATTTTGTTGCCTTTATTTTGAAATACAATTGCATTTAAATAATTACAAATATTGTTGCCTTCAAAATTTAAGTTATTTTTTTTAATTATATTTATGAAGACATTGACGTCATTCAAAGCAAAGTTTTCAGTTCAAAATATCAATTTTGAGTAAACGATATTTCTTTGAAAAATGATATACATATTTTATTTTAGTTTTTAAAGTCTTTAAATATATCATGTTTTTTTCTGACACTCCATATTGATCCGTATTAATTTATTTCTGATAGAATAGAACAAGGATGCACAGTTTATATTAGAAATCGAATTTATGTTATTTAAGAGTTATTTTGTTAATATGTATTTGAAATCTTAAAGTTCTTTGTTTTTTTATTTGCATATAACCAATTATACTCGAACACATACAAAATTCCACAACAAAAAGAAAGCTGCGAGGTTAAAATGAGCAGATGACGCCAATATATTTTCCGAAGTGCACAAAACCGAATACGAATATTATTCGAAGCGCTCTTAATGATTTCGGAAAATAGAGGATATAGCTTAAGCCATTCGAAAATATTTATGAGCATGTATAATTTATCGTTAGATACAATATAATCTAAAATAAAAATAAATAATAATAAAAAATAATAATATAGGTTAGGCCACTTAAAGCGAAAGCAACGGACAACTTTGTAACTTTTGACAGGTTAATTTCAGGTCGACTAATATCTTACGAAAGCGTCATTCTAAGACAATTAGAATCGGAAAGATCTCGTAGAAATTTTTTTACCTTTACATTCAAAATAACTTCCCAATTATCAACTCTAATCGTGGATTTTGTGCAAAAAATAAAGTTAAAAATAAAAAGTAAAAAAAAATGTTTATACGCCAAATGTGTGAATTCTGATAATATTAAGTATGCAAGCCATGCATCCAGGTAACGAATAAGGAGTTCGGACTAAAATATTGAGCCGCGTTCATCGAGTAATTGCCCATTCTCAGGAGGGGTACCGATTGGACCAGTATTCGTCGCATAATTCGTGTCGATTTAAAGATATTTCCATACAAACTAAATCCAGCTGACTATCAGCGTCATGTGAATTATGCCAAATGGACGATTAAAAAGGCTGAGAACGAACTGAACTTATGGAACAAAATCATGTCGGATGAAGCACAAGTGTTAAAAATCACAATTGTTGGTTCTATGCAACTGAAAACCCACAAAAAGTGACATTTTGATGTGATATCGATCCCTACTTTTCCAAAAGACGATGTTGTGGCAACAACAGATTTTGTGATTCCATTTGTTTGTTTAAATGGCTTGAATGGCTTCTGGTTCCAACAAGATCGCGAAACATGCCATACCACACATCAAACAATGGATTTATTGCAACCATTGTGCCCCGTATAAGTTATATCGATAAATTGTGATTTTGACTAACCACCAAGATCGAGGAATATTTGAAATCTAAGGTATACGTTGATAAGGACCGCAGCTTAACTCACAAACAGCAGTCGAAGCGAAATTGCAGCCATATCGACCGATACGTTGGCCAAAACAAGGAAAACATTGAAAAAAGAGCAAACTTTGCGCTTCGGGTGTTCCTATATGTGCAAAAAGTAACTTAAACAGATCTCCTCGAAATAAATGAAAACAAAAAATAAATCTTCTTAATTACATTTTTTCAACAATAATCGAGAAATACATGTAATGTTTTTCTAAATGTTGCATATGTTGAAGGACTTCTCTTTTATTTGTTTAAGTGTGCTCCAGACACTGATGCTGTCATAGTCATTACAACATTGCGCATATATGTCGTCAGTTTGCTGGCAGTCTCTTGTGAATAACTTGCCACCGCACACACAGATACACACGAGGACGCAAATACACACACCAGCACACACTCACACACTCACAGTTTCATAGGCACTAACAAACACAAACACAAACCGAAATGGGGTACCACCAACATGATCTAGCAATCAATATGCCATCGCCATTGCACTTTAGTCAGCTTTTGTAGCATCAGAAATTTAATTGAAATTTCATTTTAATATGGAACGAACAAATACAAATATATGAAAAAAATATATATATACGTACATGTGGTATGTGTGTGTTTGGTGTTTTTCAAAGCTTTTGTTATCAATAAATAAAATCAATTTAAATTTATTTGTATTTCATTTTTTTATACCACGATTTGATATTGGATAAAAGGATATTTCATTTGCATTTGCATTTTGTGTTGGCATTTCTATTGTGTTTATGCTTATGAACTGAAATTGCAATTTAAATGGAAAATGGCCCAAGCACACACACAGTGGTTGGTTATAAATTGCTTCTTCTTGCAGCCGTAGCATTTTATAATTGCTTTTAAGGCTCAGCATAAAAATTGCAAATAGCTTCAGCCGGTTTTCATTGTTGTTCTCTTAATGAACTTTTGCGATGATACCATCAAGTATCAGATGGTAGAATCTCTCAAGGTTTTAAGTTACCAAAATATAGAATAAGTTTAATTTATTTAATTTGTCTTGCATCGGTATATTATTCCTTCTTTTTTTAAATGAAAATTACTGAAATATACAGTTTTTACAATAGACACACAATTTTTATATAGTTTTTGGTGGCGCCATCTATGAGTACACGCTGCACTAACATATTGTTCTGTTTCTTAAAGCAAAGTTTAAGCAACCGAAATCTTCAGGCACCATTGCAAACATTATCTTAAAGAAAAATATACATAGTCAGTCATCATTGCAATAATAATTCTTGAAGATAAATATACGGTTTTCACAAATGAAAACTATTTTTTATTCAATTTTTTTGTGACGCCCCATACACGCTTCACTGATATATACTAAGATCTGTTTGAGAGGCTTTAATATATTTAATCTTTAATCAATTATGCAAAAAACATTAATAATCAGTTTATCACATGTTGATGGGTTAGACTTCATCTTCTGCCTTAAATTTTTCTTTGTAAATTTTTGCAATAGCCAAATTTTCCCTTTTGGCGTCTCCGCACCCCAAACACCCAAAAAAATAACTTTAATAAAAAAAACACTCATCTAAAATTTTTGTTTAAAATGCTTCTCTCAAATACGAAAATAATGCACATTTACAGAGTATTTTTTAAACCACCACAGTGGTCTTTTCTGCTACCGGTAATATTTGTGCCGTTGCCACTATTATTATTGTTATTATTATTATTACTGTTGTTGTTGTAGCAATTGCAGTTGACATTTATTTATTTATTTGCTTTGGGGAATTGCTATGCTTACGTATTTATTTTTTCTGCTTTTTTATTTTTTTTGCTGGGAATCCGATGTTAACAACTTTTAAAGCCAAAGTAAAGCCTCCCAGTCTATCACTTGGCTACAAATGTCTGGCAGCTAGAGACGACTTTGCAATTGCAATCGATGTTAGCACATTTGGCAACAAATGAAGTGTAAAGCTATAGATGATACATTATATAGAAATAGATATCAGCTGTTACACAGAAAACATGCCAAAGTATTTAGTTGTTTGTTGCTTTTTGCCTTTTCAAATGAGGTATTGCATACAGAGGCAGTGTCTCAGGTCTCAGAGCAGCAACAGTCGTGTTGCCGCGCGGCAAAAGCTGTCAAAAAATTGAATTGAAATTGATATACGAGACATTTGTGTGTGTAGATGTGTGTGTGTGTGTGTGTGAATGAGTGACGCACATGACGTAAAGCTGAAAGTCTGTCATTTATATTGCAAAATTGCGCATACGACACGTTGCACAGCAGACACGTGCTAGCTCTCATACAAACACGCACCTCACACAAATTTATGTCATCCGAAAAATTTTGTATATGACACTTGAACTTTAATGGCTCGTAGCTCTATACATAAAATTTGCCACAAACCCAAATGTGACTGAAGCTGTTTTCGTTTTAGTTTTTGGTAAAGTAAATGGCTTCTTTGAAAAAATAACCTGCAAAATTTTATGGACTTTCATAATACGCGTGCGATAAGCTCAAGAGATAATAAAAATGGTAGCAAAGCAACAACACAGAGCGCCTTAAAATAGGCAATACCTAAGCTCTCATCAATCATATAAGCCAAGTTCTACGATAATGTCGACTGTTGACAATTCAAAAAGAGTTTTGTTTTTTTTGTTTTCGACTGTCAGGCGCGGCTTTAGTTAGTAGAGAATTCATAGCTGATGCGACGCCGTCTAGCAGTCTCGCCTACGATTGTTTATAAATATATTTGACTATACAGTGGGCGCTGGCAGTATTCGATAGGTTTGTTGACGAATAATTTCCATAGCAATTGACCGTTTTAGGCGGAAATTTGTAAAGACAATAGCTGGCAAATTAAAGTTTGATTGGAAAAATATCAAAGAAATTTTTTGCATCGTGTTGTGTCTAAAAACAGTGATATTGACTGGACACCAAGATCCCCAGATTTGATACCGCCAGACTTATTTGTGTGCGAATTTTTGAAGAGCAAAACTTTTTATAGTTTAAACTATAGAAGAGCAAAAAGACAATATTCCAGCTGAAATGGCAGCTATATCGCTCGAAATGCTTGCAAATATGATGGAAAACGGCAAAGAAAAGAACCAGCTTTTGTATTCATAAGAAAGATTTTGTTTTGGGAAGAGGCTCCAGCAAATTGTAAAAGGTATATTTGAAATATATTAAAAATGCTTAAAGTTATTCGACTCACATGGCGCAACCGTCACATCAGCAGAAATAGAGTCAAAAATATACAAGCTTTAAATTTTTTATTAGTCTTACTTGTCATTTATTTTAATATTTAAAATAATATTTTTCCCTTTTATATGAGTCGAAAGCATGTGATGATTGTACTGCACGACAAAGGCAAAAGCCACAAAGAGCGCAGAACAAAGTATTAAAAATGATTGTTAATCCAAACTTTAATTTTTCTATCTTTCATATTTACAAAAAGGCAGACATTTGCATGATTAATAAAAAAATCAGTCAGGCTCGAATTAAATTTTATACTAAAAACTCAATAAGAAAATCTATATAATAAAGAAATTGAAAAAATAATTAAACCAAAGAAAATAAAACTTTGATAATTATCAAATAAGACTCAAAAAATCGAGGCTTACATGAACTTTCTGCTCTCTCTAGGCAATATGTAAAACATTTTAAAAATAAAAAAATCAATTTTAATAAAAACCAAAGCGAATATTCTTTAAGCAGCTGCTAGAACAATAACAAAAAAAAACACAAATTGTTTTTCCTTACAAACTCTTGCAGCGATTTGTTTATTACGAAAGTTTTACTGTATTACGCATACGCCGCATGGTCTGCAAATTAATCACTGACTCACATGCATGCACGTAATATGTAATATTGCTTTATTTTGTGTGTGTGTGCGTGTGTTTTTTCGCCATTTTGTCATTTTGTACGCCATTTTGTCCAGCTGATTGTAGCTTTTGGCTAGCAATTTATGTTAATTTAGCGTCTAGACGCATTTGACTTGGATTAAGTAAGCCAGTTAGCCGGCAATTTTGTGGTCAAAAAAAAAAATCAAGAGACAATAAAATTTGAAGAGCCATGGAATTTTTGCATTTTATCAGATTAAGCTTATGGCCGGCCAAATGCAAAATATTTTTAAGAATCTTCAGTTGAAATCAATAAATTAGCTTGATTTGATTGTCTTTCAACTTAATGTTGCACAAGTGGATTTGCTTATCTGCTTCGTGTCATGGCTATATAGCTATTTGTTTTTGTTGTAATTGCTTTTGTTCTTGTTATTGTTGTTGTTGTTGTTGCGGCTACTGCTGCTGCCACATGAGGCATGTTATATTCAATTTGCTGTCGGCTCTTTGATGTGTCCAGTGTCTAGATTGAATTTAGTTTTCTTTCTTGCTTTTTTTTGTGTACACGCAACTTACACGCGGCATTTGATATCCCATTTATGAGCGCAATTTCGTAAATTGATTTTTATATCTAATAGATATTATCTATCTGCTGTCTATATTGAATGCTGAAATTACATGTTTACTTTGTTTTCCTTTGTCTGTATAGCTTGTGCCACACCCTTAGGGCTAGTTGTACTTTAGTGGTTTATATATAATATTTATTATATTAAGTTTTTCATTATATTGCAGCTGTAGGGCAAAAGTTATTATCAGGAAGGACTCTTGCTCTTCAATTGATAAAACAGTGGACAGCTGCCACTCTAGAGAGTTGCTTATTATCACGAATGAATTTTTGTGTGAGGTGAAATTTTGATTTCTTTAAAAGAATCTCAGTTTTAAACTATTTTAATTTTTAATATTAAGGCCAACCTGAATTCAGAAATCTTCACATATAATGCTAGATAATGAATCGGCTGAATTGGTGTCGGCTAAAATTTGACCACATCATTGGTGTCCAGCCCAGTAGTTTCTTCTTGTCAAACCAAATTGTTGACTCAACAGCATCAGAGCCACATTGCGGCCATACTGAATGCAGAAATCGCTACGAATCAATCAATGAATTGGCTGGATTGGCCAAGTGACCAAACATTTAATAGTCGCTCTTGAGCACAGTCAAACCCTACCACACCATGGAAACTGCAAAAGCTGTTTTCATATAGTTGACCAAATCGGGGAGGAAGCGACGCCTATACAGATCAGTACAGTATTTCATTAACAATTCCTTGGCTACCCAAGTGAACTTCAGGGCGAGCAATTTGAAGCACTTCTGCTCGAAACGCGCAATTATCAAAGTACGTTCCTTATTGGCAGCCACTGCTCACGAGAATAACGAATAAACTTGTATTCTTAACGAATCTTGCACATTCAGCAAGAAGTAAACGAGGTTGTCACGAAGTGTGTGTGATCCAAGTAACTCAGAGTGTGTATCTCAAAATCTCCAAGTTAGCTCATTCATTCGTTTTCCAATACAACTTCTAGATAGAGGGAAATTATTGAAAAAACAACAAGATTCACCCAATCTAGAAAGCATAGTACCCCATTAAGTAAAGGACAAATTTTAAAAAAATTCTCCCTAGACATCGACTTCAACTCTGCCTTAATAAATTAAAACATTTATTCAATGACAACTCTTCATTTTAATTAAATTGTATAAAGGTTTATCATTCAGCCTGCCCTCGCATAGAGCACGCTTTGGCTGTGGTTTTTATTATGAGCTTGGCGCTGTGGCTTGTGTTGGCATTTCATTAAATTTTCAAATATTAATCATACGCACGGTTGGTTGTACACACACACACACACACACACACACACGAACACGAACAGCAATTCAAACATACACACACACACACACAACTAAATGAGGCAACCATTTTTGCCCAGCTTCTGTGGCTATGGCTATTAGTTGTATGCATTTTTTAAGGCTAAATATACCGCTGGCCACCACTACGTATACGTTATATGCACAAATGTAGAGTAACCGAGTTGGCTGTGGCGGATAGAAACCAACCAAGATATAATTTGCCTCGTTGGGCGTAATATATATATAAAATTGAATTTTAAAACATTTTTGCGGTGCTTTGAATGCGCAGCAAAGGGAACGGCTTGCTGCAAACTAATTGGATTTAATCTCTTTTTGCAGAGAGTGTATGTACTTTATTATATACAACATAAATGGCTTAGTTCGAAATTGAGGGCTAGTTGGTAAAAGCAAAAACTATATTTTTTTAAATCTCTTAATTAAAGTGAAAAACAAAGTTTGATGCAATTTTTCAGTTAAATGAAGCTGTGGGCCAAAAAAAATTAAAATTCGAAAAAATTTCAAAAATACAAAACAGTTTAGCTTTTCAGTAGGCAAAATTAGGACAAAGTTTTTTCATTTATCATTGGCAAAAATGCAAAAGTTGGGCCCAGTTTAGCCCTGCGACTGGGATGGGATGGTCTTACAGTAATTTTTGTTATGTGCAGCAACTGCAAGTGACCTTAAACTTAGCCTTACTCAGAAGTTCGTCTTCTAAATTTTAATAGATCTCAGGTGTTATTGCCACTTGCCAATAGCAGCTGAGACGTAAGTTCAACAAAATGCCTAGTCTAATACTAGTCAATTAAACAAGGCTTACTTTACATAAAAACGTCACAATTCCCGAAAAGTTGCTTTTCAAAATTTTGAGCTTTAAACGCTTTGGCATGCTCCCGTGGGAAATTAAAGCAGATTGCAGCTTTACTTAAAATTTATTTTTTTTATAAATTCCATAAGCAAATTTTCTGCTTAACATCAAGCATACGCACTGTTGTAGGTATCCCCTATGCGTTAATATTTTTTTTTTCGCTTGATTGACATTTCATTAACATACAATTTACATTATGCAGCTTATCAAAGCCAATCACCCAAAAAAAGAAACAAAGCAAAATTATGAAAAAGAGAAAAAAAAATAAATAATAAATAAAAAAAATAATAAAAAAAATTTTTACTTAATTGACAAGCAATCAAGTTGAGTGAACGTCGCTTACACGACAATCAAAATGTCAAATATAAGCGCATATATATGATAAATACAAGTACGTATACACTTCGGACAGACATATAGTATATATATATCTACTTATATTGGGCCTGTTAAAGCAAAAAACAACAAAAAATTTATTACATTCAATTATGAAGCAAAACAATAACAACAGCCAGCAAACAAAAGAAAACAATAATTAAGTAGCTGTAATTACCAAAAAAAAAAAAAAAAAAAAAACACAAAAAATACACACAAATATTAAAGAAATTATACACATTAATTTTATACATAAATGCAACAAACCGGGACAACAAACAAAGCTACAACTAGGAGATACATATATATACACATAACAAAATCAACTACTACAACATCCTGAGGCTTTCAGTCTGTCTAGGTGCTTTCGTTATACTCTACAAGCAATGCAAGTGCAAGGGTAGTTAGGCAAACGTATTAAGCGAAGTTGACATTGAATTGAAAAAAACGAGATTTTTGCTGGCGCCATCTACTCAGCAGCGTTTTGCCGTTTTAAGCGAAACTTTCAGCGATTGTATTATTGCTATTAAACGATTAAAATTGACTTTGGTTAATGCAGAATGCCTTTGGATTGTCAAAAAAAAAAAATTAAAAAAATATTTCACTTTGAACTGATAATGTAAACTGCACTGATAATGTATCATAAATATTTTTGAAAAATAATCAAGTATATTGAAAAATAGTTTCTGCATAAAATAAGAAGCATGGCGACGTACAGTATATTGCCAAATCAGCATAGCAGTGTCCTTAATTAATAGAGATTTTGCTGGCCAAATAGCGACAAATCAATGACCTTCCCTCAATTTTGTGGTCAAAAAAGAGACAATAATTTTTGAAGAGCAATGGAATTTTTGCATTTGCGTAGCGCTACACCTTCGATCCCCGCTTTTTAAGCTATTCAACAAAATATCGTCTATAAAACGCAAATAATTATACCTTTAGCTGTTTTTTACCATAAATAAATGCATAATTTTGACCAAAAGGTGTACATTGTTCCCAAAAAGGTATATCTAAATAATTTAGTTTTAAAAAATCTGAAATAATTTAAACATTTATTGGAGCCTTGCGGCTTATACATACGCACTTAAAAAGGTCTTCTAATTTTGAAGCTTCATTCATAGATAAATTACTCACCTGAAAAAAAAAGTTTGAGAAAAATTATTAAAATAAATATAAATTAGTCTGCATTTTCAAAACAGATGAAACATTAACGTATTATTTGAGTTTACTAACATTTTCTTAGTTTGATTACAGGGCTTAAATGGTATATTGGGAAACAGTACATTTAGTTAATTCTATAAAAAAAATTGTGTGCTATATTATATGATTGTTATGTTATATAATTGAGCACCCAAAAGGCTTGTTAGATAGAGAACCATCCAAAAAGTCTAAAACCCAAATGTTGACCTAATCCTCGTTGTTTTCATGTTTCCCGTCAATCTGCGCCACTCAAAATTACTAAAATGTTTTTTGAAACATTTAACAATAACTTTTTCGTATTTTAAAGTACACTCCAAAGCTCATACCTTAATTGCTACGAGACACCAAAGTACTACAATATATCATAGTTTTTCGAGATTCATTCTTTTGATTTTGAGCTTGCTTTATTTTGGAAAATGTCTTGAAGATTATCCCGCAACATATAGTTATAGCTTAGAGACAAGAGCTAGAGTTTTACAAATGGATTTGTTATTTTGATATTTTGATTTTTGGTATATGGTATAGCTATGTATGTGGGCCTCGGCAGCGGACAGTTGTTCGATTCAGCCCTGCACCATTGGAGCAGTTGCCTAGCACTGGCATAGCTAGCAAATTCACGCTATTTGTCTAAGTAAATTTCTAATAATTTTAGACAGCGCCATACGGATTCGGCTATAAACTGTTGGTTTAAATCCGTTGAATACTGAAATCTATTTAAAGTATAGGAAAGAAAGAGTCTGACTTCTAAGTTGGCCCTTGTCAAAATCGGTTGAGTACTGAAATTTGTATTTATCTGAAGGATAGGAAAAAAAGGATCGGACTACTAAGTCAGGCAATCTTACAACTTTAACAGCAGATCTTCCAAGAGCTACTAATAAAGATATCTAGATGCTCCGTCTTTCTTAAAAAAAAATGTTTTTTCTACTAATTTCTTTTTTAAAGTTTTTAAATTATTATCAACAAAATACTAAGAAGAGTTAGTTAGGCAGTCATTTCACAGATAGAGTTAGCAAAAATAATTACAACGTAGTGTATCCGAAAGTCGTTCAATGCCACCTTAACTTTTGCCGCTTCTGCTCGCTACACTTTTTGTTATTATTGCTGTTTCTTTTATTTTGTTTTTTGTATTTTTGGCGCTAAGTCGCACGGCATAAATTATAGACTAGTTTGCATGGCAGAATAAAATCTTTTGAACTGTTCATTGTTTTTGTTGCTGTTGCTGCTGTTGTTGTTGTTGCTCTAAATAATTAATAGCCATATTTCAGGCATTATTACGTATACGTCACCGTCAATCTGGCAATATGTCTGTCTCTTAAGTTCTTTAGTCTGTCTCGTTGGGTCGTCCCCACTCCCTCGGCACCCCTTGTCCGTGTTAATCGTTGCTGCCGCTGCTGCTGATTAAATATTCCGATTAAATATTCATTTGCTGACGCAGCAATACGTCGTCACTTAATACACTCATTTGTACGTATAGTAAGTGTATCTGTGTGTCACTGCATGGGTGTGTGTGTGTGTGCCTTTGCCTACGTCAAAAAAACAGTTCGTTTCAAGTACAACAACAACAACAACAACAAATAGCAACAACAAAAACAATAACCAAAAACAGGCTTCCAGTTTTGCGACTGAAGCAATCTCTTGAATTCCCACAGCAGCTAAGCAAAAAAAAAAAAAAAAAAAAATAATAATAAATTTAAAAATAAAAAAAATTGTACAAATAAGTAAATAAACTTTTCAGTCAATACAACGATGCTTCAGCATTTGCGCAACTTTTGAGCTCATGTAATTGTTGCTGCCGTTGTTGTTGTTGTTGTTGTTGTTGTTGTTGTAGCATCTTTAAGTGTTAAACGATTTTTGTTGTTGCTGCTAAAGATATAGCGGAAATGTATGACAGATTTGCGCATAAGTTTGGGATTGAATTTTTTTAAATTTTTAGCGCTTGTGATAAAACAAATAAATTTAATGGTGAACACTTTATGCAAAACACGTGATAAAAGTTGAATGTAGTTAAGATTAAATTTATTTCCATTGACTATGGGCGTCGTTCCAAAGACCGAGCATGTAGATATCTTTATTAATAGCTGTTGGAAGACCATATGGACCCACAGTTTATAGTAGAATCAGAATTAACCAATATAGATTTACTTAAGCAAATAGCTTTAGTTTGCCAGCTATGTCAGTGCTAGGCAAATGTGGCAGTGCTGCTGTATGGAATTGTACCACTGATCTTTGAGTATAGAAGCGAGAAAGCTACCGCCTGCCACAACGCTAGCAAGTAGTTAAAATTGCTTCTAAAATTAGTTCTCTAGTCGCTCTAGATCAGGACAAGCTCAAGCTAAAGCTCTAAAGAATAAGAGCTTCCATCATGTCAGGATTTGGACATATTTTTGGTTGGATATGCAAGATGTTTATCATAATTTTAAAAACTTGTTACTTAACGAAACAAAAACCTTTATAAGCTCGAAATCTTTTAATTAAAAGGTAAAAACTATATGGATGGATAGACTATGAAATTCAGAAAACAAAAATTTAAGCTTTTGACGTGATTTCTCACATACGATTTGAATGCCTCAAAGTACTGCAGAAATGGTCTCAGCCTTTTCAACAACAGCACTAGAATTATACTATTTTTGGTCAATAAAGTTATCGGCAAATAAAGTTATCGGCAAATTTCAGACTACTCTTTTAGCGCATAATTTGCTGTAACAAAAAAGACAAATCACCCCTATTCGAATATATAGACTATAGGCTGGAATGTACCACACACGATTCAACTTGCTGATCCTCATTTCTTCAAGCCAAACCATATTTACTTATTGTTGTTAAAGTGCTTGCACGAGAAACGCGAAAATTAAAGATTATTTTTCCAAAAAACTGCTCCGAGATTGTTTTCATAAAAGTGCTTACGAGAAAATGTTACCCTATATTTTTTATTCAAGCGATGGTATGTGTTTCTATTCAAAGTCATTCAGCAAGCATTTCGATCCTGGATAATATCATCTCTGAGACCCACTTAAAAATGTTGAAATTTTTTGGCACTTTTTATGGGCATTGTTGTTGTTGTTGTATTCAGAGCTGGCAACCCTTCACATATACTGATTTTGGGAAGATCCGTAATGATTTACATCAGGCCAAAAATTTTTGAAACAAATGCTTTGTCACACTTTTAAAGCAGCCAACTGCATGCATATTAGTTCGTTACGTTCTAAAAAGCTGCTTCCACGTGCAAATTGCGGTCGATATTGGAAGCTATTACCCATTTCATTGAAAAAGATTGACATCTGCCGACAATAATCGTGATGCATCACTGTCTGTTTCTGACAACATGACAACATTGTGTTTTGCCAGTTCGCAAATGTCCGGATAAAAGGCACCTGCGCGAAGATTTCATTTTCTGTGTAAGCTGAAATGCAGATAAAACCCATGGAATGGTAGTCTATAGTGAGTCCGCACCGTGCGATAAGTCATGCAGAAAGTGGTATTGACGCTTAAAACATGGCGATTTCAACGTCGAAGACAAAGAAAGTTCTGGCTCGCATCTGCTGGTATCAGACGCTAGAACCTGGCAAAACCATTAATGGGGGAACATTATCGACTGCAAATAATGCGTTCGTGCCGTGCATGGCATGCAAAATGGCCAAAATCAGCCAAAAGGCTTAGCAAGGTGGCAACAAGTCGTAGTTGTGAGGGTCAAAAGTTGGCTGACAACGTTGAAATGGCAGGTTTTAGCCAAGCCGCCGTATTCTGCACAGCTTGCTCCTACCGAGCGTTGTCCAGCAATAATAACAGATTTGGTGATGTCTTTTATTCGTGATAATGGTTTGAATTCTGGTTCCAACAAGACGCCAACTGCACGTCAAGCAATGTAATTATTATTGCGACTATTATTCCTCGGACGAATCATAACGAACAAAGATTATTGTGACTAGCCACTGAGATCACCTGAGCCAAAGCCAGCAGACCTATGCTTGTGGGGATATTTAAAATCCCAGGCATACGCTGGTAAGCCAAGGACCATAGCTTAACTTAAAAACAAAATACGAAGCGAAATTTTAGCACCGACAGATACGTTGGCCAAAACAATAGAAAACGCCGAGAAAAGAGCACATTTTGTGCCTAAGGTGGTCAATTACGCGATTTAAAATTCAAAAAACAGCTTAATCCTATCAACTCGAACCAAAAAGAATAATTAATATTTAAATTAAAAAATTAAAAGTCCTCTTCATTTATTTTTTTCGGTAACAAATGCTTCCACTTGAAATTAACACTACAAATCAAGCCAAACTTGTAAGTTGCTTTACCTTTTCAAGTGATTATAATAAACTTTAATCAAAACAACATGAAACTCTCAGTAATTGATTTAAAACCCTTTTGTGTCGAATTTTCAAGAGCAAATCAGAATGCTTTGTTTTAACAAATCTTTGGCCAAAGGTAAAACAACAAAAGCGATTGCTCTTTAAATGCCGCTGACCCATTTGCCATACTCTGACTGATAAGTAACTGAGTAATTATAAACACTTGAAGCATGGGATTAATTGTACAATAATAGCCATACAACAATAATAAAACGATAAGCACTGTTTGTAATTATTAAAGAATTTATAATCTGAAATAATTATATTTATGCGTTTGTAGTTATTTTAAGACAAGCTGACCTTTGTAAGTAAGTAATTTGAAACACTTTGAAGAATTCTAGATTTTAATGAAAGATTTTGTTTGAAAATTGCTTTTCTAAGCAAATTTTAGCTAAGTTTGGTCACAGTTAGACTACTTGTTTAAGCGCTTTGGCTAATTGCCAAATTTATCAATTAGTTTTTTCAAACAACTCTCTTTTGTTTGAAGTACACTTTGAGCTGCTAATTCTAAAATCAAAGGAAAATGTTCAGGTTAACGTTAGAGCTGCGTTTGAACGCATTTCATTTGTGAACATTAAACAGCGAGAGGCAACAATCAAAGCAGATGTGTAATTTGCAAACAACAATTGCTTTGATTGCAATTACACACAGATACTAAGGCAAATACACACACAGATACACGCACACACACAGATATTCACACATACAATTGACAAGCACGCATATGAAAACCAACCCAATTGCCATGGAAGCAAGTCAGAGCTTGCTAGCTGCAACAAATTAGGTCAACTAGCTGCGCCTGGGATTGCAGCGGCTGCAACTGCTACTTTCCAGCGCTGATGTGGCTGCTGCAGCATCGGTTGCTACGTGCCACAGCTGCAGATAAGCGTCAAGCACCACCGAACGCTGCACTGATAAAAAAAAGCGCAGAAAATGTCAAGCATTTTTAATTTGCAATTTTTTCATTAAAATATTTTGATGGCTAGAAATGCTCACACACCTGAGTCGGGAAAGCCACCACAAAACATTTATTGTTAAATATTTAAATCGCACAAAAAATAACATCAATATAATTTTCGCAAAATAGCAAAAGTTTTAATTGATTCATAAATATAAAAGTTGCGAAGGAAGGACCGGAAAGGAAACTGTGGAATTCTGTGGCAAAGTGCAGAAGGGAAACTGAATTGGTAAAGTGTTGCCGCTTAAAGCTTCCACTGCTTATTTAGATTTCTGCTTTTCTTTTGTATTTAAATAGAAATTTTATTTTATTGCATTTTATTTAAATAGATCTATATATACCTATACCTATAACGAACAAAGGGTACACTAGATTTGTGGCAAGAAGCAGGCATGGTAATCCCCAAGTTCTTTATAACAAAATGCTTATCATACTCTCGGCAAGCGATTGAGCCACATCCGTTTGTTCGTTGATTTCATCCGTATTAGATCTCGGTGTTCTTCTTGAAGACCTAAGATCAATAAAATTTAATATCTGATGCAACATTTTTTCGCTGACGATGAAGGTGAAATTATGGCGATATCTTTCCATGTTCTGCAATCACCACGCAAAAGCCGTCTGTCAGCAATTTCAAGAACAGTGCATAAGATTTCCAAAAACTCTGATGCTTTCTTATCTAAATCGATTTATCTAAACATAAGGGAACTATTTTGAATCTATATCTTTTATCTTTACTCAACCAAGATTTACTAATATCTCCATTTTTGTAATAATATGATAATTTAGAATAAGTATTTTGGTACAACAAATTTGGCACCTACCACGTATTCTTATTGTTTTAAATATAAAAGGAAATATAGTTACTCTGAGCATAAATATATCTCTATATATCTCTCTATATATAATAGTGTATCGAAGAGAACAGGGACCTATAGCTTATAGCCGATTCCGAACAGCGGTGCCTTCAATTAATAGAGATTGTTCTACATAAATATCGCCCATTTATTTGCTAGCTACGCCAGTGCTATCCCAATGCACAAAAGCTGCAGGGTACAATCGAACCACCGACCAACCGGTTAAGAAGCAAGTACGCTACCAAGAGCCACTTATTAAATACACTTTACAAAAGCTTAAAATATATAAACTCTACATTTTCTTGCAAGACATCTCAAAGTCTCACACGTACGACTTTAAAATTCGACACAAAAACATATTTCTCTTTTCTTTTCAAAGCCAAAACCCACGCACGCAAAGATGGCGTGAGTTGCGCTACAAAAAGCGGCAACAAGGCGTTGCTTGTTGATAAAATACTTGCAACTAGTAGTAGATATTCCAGTGACGTGCCTGCCTCAGAGCAGCCCACCTCTTCGACTTCAATCTGACTCAAAAACTTAGTGCGCCAGCAACTAATTAGCGTGCTTCAAGTGTGTACTGAAACATGACGAACCCCGAAACTTTCTCACACGAGAATGCATACGAAAATGTTTACACCGCAAAAGAGCCGCATGCCTCATGTGGCATGGTCAGATTTTGCTTCACTTCACTTTGCGTGTTATAATTAACAACAACAAAAACAGCAACATATCAACTGTTTAGCATACAACACATAAAATGTGCTAGTTAGTAAGGACTTGATAAACTGAACAGCAAAAACAACTACAACAACAACAAAACTTGCAACTAAGGCTGCCACACAACAACAACAACAGCAACAACGACAAGTCAAACAAATTCGCGTGCCTTGTCAGCCTACGACCATCAAGTGTCCAGTCCGGTCAATGTACTCAAAACAATTTCAACATGACACAAGCTGCGAAGTTTTGGAGTGTGCATAATGTATAGGGTGATCCCAGATAATAATGAGAGTTTTTAACAATTGTTTAGATGAAAGCGATGGCTGTATATTTTTGAAAATATTTTACAATGTGTAGTTAAGTTTGTTGTGGAAGACGACGGAATTTATTCTCATATCCAAAGTTCAAGCTATACAATCGTTTTAATGATATCATGCATTTTATAAGTAGTCGCTGGAAAATTTCTGATTAATATAATATCCTAATATTGTTATAATCTAAGATCTCTTTTGTGCAGAAAAAATCTGATTTAATAGCTGTGTGCAAGAAATAAGGATCTTTTTCAAACCAATTGAACCCCTGTATTATCGATTAGGTCACGTTTTAAAGCATCTAAAATTATTTCAAAAATATGAAAAATATTCGATATATAATACGAGTTCAATCTAGCTATTTTAGATAATCAACAATTGTCAGAGTAACAACTGACCCTATTTAAATAGAGAGTTTAGATATTTATTTATTTTTTTTGGCTCAACGGGACAAGCATAAATTAAAACATTAAATCCAAATATGATTATAACCCTTAAATGAGCATAGAACGCATTAAAATAGACACTCGAATCCGGCACGAGTCATACAAAAAGAATATGCCGAAAAAATTTCACCAATTGTCGTCAGCAATGACGGCGCATGTGACAAAGAATCAATGACGCTAACGGAAATACTATTTCGATATGACGAATTTCCGATAAGTAAATATGGATAAATCATATCATATGACAGCAATATTAATAAGGTAACAGTAAGATGAGGCAAAGAATTTACGAAATGCAAAAAATTCTTTACCTTGGTAAATGTCCTGAAGATTATCCTGTAACATTTGGTATATAGCTTAGAGATAAGAGTTAACGTAGAAGTACCTTGGCAAATATCTGATTATTCTGTATAGTTTGAGACAATAGCTAAGACAACCAGGTTTCCTGGATGGAATTGAAATTTTGTCAGCGAATTTTGATATTTCGATTTTTGGTATAAGATATAGCTCTTACAGGGAAAAAATTCCAACGTTTTATATTAAAAGTTTTATTGCAAAGATATCGTAACTAAATGCAGCACTCAAAGTATGTGTAACAATTTCATGGTGTCAAACTTAAACCAAATCGGTTGACATTATACTATAACTTGTTTCAAATCGATTAATAAATATCCTTTTCACATTATTAGCTTTTTTCTTCTTTCTAAAGTAATTATAATCATACTGGATTCTTCAAGAACTTAGTAGGACTTGATCACAATCGGATGATTACATATATTATTATCTTATTTAATAAATTAAAGAGAACTTACGAAATAAAAAAATAATAATTTTAAATAAATTTAAAATTATACTTTATACTGTGACTATGCTGTTATCACTCTTAAGTCGCAGATGTAGGCATATTGGACACTACTAAAATCGGATTATATTATAATGTTGTTTTAATATATTTTGGAGAACTTTAGAAACAATAATGAATAAATGTAAATAAATTAATTCCCGTAGACTACACTGAGATCACTCGTAAGGGGAAGGCTGCATTTAGTGCTAGCTTCCAAAGGAACAGGGACCTAAAGTATATAAACGAATCAGAATGGTGGTAGCTTTAATTAATACGGGTTTTCTTACTTACTTACGAAATCACTTATCGTAAAATTAATAGAATGCCACATTCTTAATAGGGTGTCCAAGACCAACAGGTTTAGCATTTTAAGATTTGTATGAAAGCGCTTCGTATAATAATTCTCTACTTTCACACTTCAAAAAGTTAAGAGTATTCCATAAAAATATTATTTATTATTTCAAAGACTTACTGACCACAACTCGCATTACACAAAAAGCACTTGGACTAAAACCAAAGAGTTTTCGAAAAACTTCAATTGAAACCGACTCAATAAATTGTATCTCAATTGTCATTCGACGTCTGCGTCTTCAACGCTTCTTCTATGCAATTTAATTTTTAATTTATTTGCATGCGTTCAACTAGACAAGATACAGCTAGAAGATATATATATTGTATAAGAGCGAGAGTTACAGAGACACAGACACAAGCATGTATATATAGTATAAATAAATTTCCAACTTAATGTGCCAAATGTCCAGTCATTGGCATAAGTGCTGGCCAAGTTAACAGAGTTGAGTACAAAAGCGACCAAATAATGATGCAAATCGAGCCACGCCGTAGCCAGTAGCTATGACTTCCAGATACTATAGCATTTTAAAAATGAAGCAAATTTCATTTCTCATTTCATTTCTAACTCCAAAACGACTTTGGCTACATTTTTCTATCTTTAGCGTTAGCTTCAGCATAATCAGCATTATGGCAGCGCATTAAAGTAAAATTTATGCGGCATTTCGGACTGAAGTGAACTGGACGGGACTGGACTGAGCACGGCAGCTGCAGCTCCGTTGCCTCGTTTTCTTCGTCGTTCATTCATTTAAATGCGTCGTCATTTTTTAATGTGCAGTTGAGCATAGTAGCAGCATCTCGTAAGAGAAGAAAAAATAATAATCATTAAAAAAATAGCAGAGAAATAATGCCAACATCATTTTTCCTAACCTTATAAAATGACAACGTTGGCGTAAACTGTGGACGCAAAAAAAAAAAAAAAAATACACGGATATTAAAGCCAGTGACGCGTTGATGAAGGCAGCATCATCTGAATACTCCAGGGAAGTGCAAAAGTTTTTATTTGCCTCAACTGTGGATACTTCAGTGCAATGCGTCACGATATAACTCTAAGCTGACCTTTAAAATTAATACTACTGTTCTCTTGCAGTTTGGCTTTTGACTTATTCGTCCTACTAAAAAGGCAAAGTTACCATATATAGATTATAAAAAGTATGAAATATTTTTGTCAAATATTCGTTTAAATTTTAAGATTTATTAAATATTTCCATAGATTTACTGGGTCTATAAGCACTTTGCTTGCTTTTTTCAATAAAGGGTTTTAAAAATCATCAATTTCAATTCATACTCTCCTTCTGTCATTTGAAAAGATATAGATTTTTAGTTACTATTTGAAGAAAATGCCGAATACTTGATGAAAGAATAATCAATATTTTTGACATCTGTATTGGTACCCTCTAGATATAGATAAGGTAAACAGAAGAAAATTGAAGGAATGTCACAAGCTTAATGTAATGACAAAAGAATTAAGATTAATCGATTCCAAAACACCTTTAGGCCAACAGACATTCGTGGCGTGAGGATATACACTACAGTTGAAGGGATTAACTTATTTTAATGTTGCTTCTAATATCGTGTCAAACCATGTGTATGGAAGGCAACTGATGACCAGAGCCATTGAAGTACGGATGACCAAGAATTAAAAATCAAGATAGTCATAGGCAACTATAACAATGCTTGATGGTTCATGCGGTTTCTGGTAACAATATGGCGAATAAGGTTTACGGCTCGGACTTGTAATAAAATTTGTAGGAAAAAGGTAGGGAAACAGTCAAGCATACAGAGTATATGAGGCTTCAGGCTGTGGTTGCATCTCCGGAGCACGCTGGCAGAAGTATAATTCGCAGTAGAAGATCATTGCACCATAGGCTAACGGCTTGGAGAATGGGACGTACATCCTTCCAAGATTTCTAAATAAGTTGTTGACATGAGCAGTAGACAAAAAGCAAGCAAGGGGAAGAAATTTATTTTGTATTTATTATAAACAATAAGATGCAATCCCAACAAATAAGTCATGAATATTTTAAAGTGAAAAGCATTCCTAATCTCAACAACTTTTAATTTGGTTCTTTATTGATCATAAAAATGCGCTAGGGGGTTTCAAAAAAAGAAGAGACACAATCCACATCATATTTTTTGAATTGACTCCTCGAATTAGGAAAATATATTTACAGATTTAAATATTAAAAAATAAAGATTAAATGGTTTTTTCATAAGTGAGGGGTTTAAAAAATCTTAACAAAATGGAATACTTTGGATGAAAATGTCCATACTCAAAAGGACGCTATATATTATGAAATTTCAAATTTCGAATTTCATATTATTTAAGCAAATGTGACTTTTGCTTTAGAGCTACTAATACGTACACTTTTATGGCTGGACGATTTCGAAAAGATTTTTCTTGGTTTTAAAAAAGAATATTCTGCTCTCTTGTTTCGACGTTAGAACTCCAAATATGATGGAGTCTGAGAAAATTATTTTTGTTTTGTTATGATGACATTTTGAGGAAAATTTAATTCATGATCTGCGGCATTGTTATCTACGATAGAAATATAATATATATAGCTTGATTTTTAGAATAAGATAAGACTTTTTTGATTTTGATGCAATAAATATGACTTAGTTTAGTGATTTTCATGATTTAAGGCTTTGTTATAAAAAATAATTTAACAACTTTACTACATTAAATACTAAAATGGCTTTTAAATATATTTCAAACTAGAAGATTTTAAATATTGCCTTCATTCATATAACAATCAATTTATTTAAATGATTGTAGGTTGATATATTGTTTTAATTAAAAAAAAGTAAAATTTCATTTCCAAAATAAGGCAAAGAGAATAAAAATGTCTTAAAAATAAAAGAATTAAAAAAAATATTTTGTGTTTTTTTAATTAACTTTCCATTTTTAAACTCTCGGAAATAAAATGACATATGTGCATATTTGTGCTTATTCTTTCTTATATAAAATAATATTTTTAACAAATTTTGTACAGTTTTATGTCCGCTTTATTTTTTCTTCTGCAGTTTAGAACTAAAGAAAGGGAAACCCGATTTTAAAGGTATTAAAAATGCTAAAAATTTGGTTACAAATTAATTTTTAATTTTGATCATATTGGGCTATTTATAAAAATTTTCGTTACTGTACTTAAATGATTCAACAGAAATATCACAATCCAAATATTATTTTAAATAGGGATACGTACAAATTAGACCTACTTTACTTAAACTTTATTGAAAATGGAATATGCACAATTTCAGTGTTAAAAAAATTATTCATATATCGCGAATTTTTGGTGAAATTATTTCACCAAGTCACAAAAAAAAAAAATTGACATTAACAACTTAAGGGTATTCAAGTTGTGCAGCTGTGTGAAAACATAAGCCAAATGCATTCAATTAGCCAACTTTATGTTTTACTAAAACCAAAATTCATTGTGACATGCTCTTAGCCAAGTTTAATAGCTTGATTATAATGCACAGCGTGAGTTCTACGGTCATTACAATCAGTGCCATTATTCGGAAGCTTCCATATACTATGGTTTACATATATACATATATAGCACATATAATAGAAACATATCGACAACGTAGCAGAAAATGCAACCGACAGCGAAAAAAAAAACCAGCTGCTATTTCTACTGCTGATAAGGCCAACTCTGATGACGTCTGCGCTGCATGCGACCCCATAAGCATTTGTTCGATAACATGAACAGTGCGCAGCTGAAGTGTGGGGGGCGGCCAACACTAGAGACCCAATACTTGGCACAACTGATAAAAATAAGTTCTGACATTGCTGCATGCAAATTAAGCAAAAAAAAAAGAAAGAAAAAACACCAACAGGGTTGCCAAGCTGCGCTTAGAAGGTCAAATAATCTGCGCATTTGCTGCTATGGCTTCTCAAATCTTAAATCAGCAATAATTTAAGAAGAAAGAAAGAACACATAGACAAACACAAACAGACAGATTTGCAGCAAGATACGGCAACATAAAGAATAATATATATAATATATAAAGAATATATATATGTTTATAGTGTATAGATAATATAGCATATATATGTTTATCTATAAAATACACATTTGGCAGCAAGTATTTGAAAACGAGTAAAAGAGAAACGCTACATGTCTTTTGGCCAAAGCCATACACATAGCCATAGCCATGCTGAAATATAATATTATATATATTGGGAAAATTGGAATTTTCGGCACGTATTTGTCATTTAAATCTGTTGAACAGCAAAAACGGCCCAAAACTTGCGAGCATGCAGCCTGTATCTATTCTATATCTATGGCCAACAAAAGTATCTGCAGCTTTTCTATGGAAAATGCTAAAAAATAAATATAAAAAAAAATAAAATAAAAATTAAATATTTGCTTAAGCGTGGTAAGCGATACAACATGCGACTTGAATGTTAGCTTCTTTGTGGCAGCCTGGAGTGGTCTGAAGTGGCAAGCTGTTTGCTCATTGATGCGCAACATGTCGCAATTGCCGCACTTTTGTCATGTATCTGTATCTTCAGGTTACTTTTCGGGTAAATGCTTTCAGCAAGCAAGCAGTTCGGGCTAAGACGTGCCAACATTTGGGCTGATTTTCAGGTGAGTTGTAAAGGTGACCTTTCCGCTTGATGGCCATAATTTTGATGTGGCCCAATGACAATTTAAGCCACACAAATTATTGGTAGTAGTCGTACGCGTTGCTTAAGCAAAAGTTGAAGATGTGGTAAGCAGCACCAGCAGCAGCGATGGCAGCGAAGGCAACGCAAATGTGTAATGCATATTTTAGCATAAATTTATTAAGACTTAATCGTTAAAGTTTTGTTGTGTGTACAACGAGCGAGCATCCCGGCCCCCTATTCCCTACCGCTAGCTGCGCGCATGTCAACAGTTCAAAAGCAACAAAATGGCGCCACAAGGCATAGTCCTTTCGAGTATGGGGCACAAAGAGATACAACGCCGGCTTTGAACTTGAACAACGGCGGCAAGTGATTCTGACCTCTCCCTATTTCTCTCTTTTCCTCTCGCTATCTCACTCATTGTGTGCCACAAACTAAGGCAATAGAGCACTTAAAGCTGTAACACGAAGCATGAAAATGAATAAGTTGCTACAGCGCAAACATTTAACGCTTCATTAACTTTAGATAAGGCACAGTGACATTCAATGTCAGGACTTTTTGCCGGCACTGTGTGCCTTTCGAGTGTCGTATAGATAATGGCAGCAGTGCTACACGGCAATGTGGTGGGGCACGTTGCGTCTTCGCAACGCATACACAAATCGGGCTACACAATTAAAAAAATGCCGGCACTCACACACAAACAAACACCTACAGAAAAGCCTAAAAAATCAATGGATATATAAAATTTTTATATATATATCCTCAAACATATACATATCTGTGGCCCAACACAAGCTGCATACTTTAGCACGTGCGACACGGCGGCACTCTAAGGATTTGCCGCACAATGTTGCATGCCTGAAAGTATGCTGCAAACTATGCAAGAGGGCTGGTTGAGAAGTTGCTGCTCCACGTAATGGTGCTTCTGCTTTTATGCGATTTTTGTGCAAACAAATATTTGTTTTTCGCGCTAACTTGAGACCAGAGAAACAATTCCCTTTGAGTTTGTTTCAAATGTTTCAATAATGTGAGTTCCAATTTAATTATCTTAATACGTAAAAATCCTCTGGTCAGAATATAAACCTCCTTCAGTAACGTTACTACGGCAATTACGGAATTTTTCAGCTATCACTCTTCTTAAGAATATCGTATTGGGCGTATACAGAGTGTACCATCGCGTAGGTTTGAACAGCAACTATGGGATTTTGCAACTTTCACTCACTGCAAGGATGTCGTATTAGACTGAAAAAAAAACAATTTTTTGGGGGAAAATCCCAATAATGATGCTTTAACAGGAAATAGGGCAATAAAGTTTAATTAAATTAGTAGTATCTTTATTTGGCGATTTTGTGGAGGATTCCAGAAACAGGTCCAACGGAGGGCATTTTTGTCGATATTAATTATAGAAACCAAATTTACTTATTAAATTTTAGAAGGCCTTTAAAACCAATTTTCAAACATGAAAAGGAAAAACATAAAAGCTTGAAGCAACGTTAATCTCTTAAAATCAATCATACTTCTTTACTTTCCCAATATAGGTGTTCATCAAAGGTTTTGATCATTATAACATAATTTTATAGCATTTATAAAATCACAATGTAATTATAATGCATCATGATAAGCGAGAAACTGGTATATTTTTTATGGGACTACCACACTACCAGAATTCGTAAAACCTTAAAAAACTTCAAAAGCAGGAGAAAAACAATTCTATAATTTTCCTGGATTGTAATTCTACAAATAATAATATAGAATAGAATAAAAACAAACATCTTTAGATTAAATAGACTTATCTTAAACAATGTCTCCCATTTATTTTTCATACCACCCTCGCAGCATTATATTGTATATGTAGATCTTACATGTCTATGCCATAAAATGTCAGTTGTGACCTACCTTCTCGCGCTTTCAAGTAGACCGTATTGGCCACAATATTCTCTAATTCCATTAGTTCCAGGTTGGCGGTTTTTTAATGAATCCTTTTGCGCTGTCGAAAAAAAAGGAAACGTGTCTACGATTCTCTATGCTATTTTATAGCAGTTGCTGTGTTGCTTCGCTTTAGCTTGCACTTAAAAGCTCGTCTCAGGCCTCTCAAAGCTACTACTACTGCTACTTCGCTGCTATTTAATGTCCTCGGCCAGGCGTCTTAAATGTTTAAATCTCTATCGGATTGGCTAATATTTGGCCTTCGTCTAGAGTCCAGCGTTGCGGTATTTGTTGGTAACACGCTTACACACACAGGCGTCATTTAGTTGACAATTTGGGGCTAGGTTCGCTGGCTTCAAAGTTGCCCTTTTCAGTTGACACCACGTCGTATGCTTGATTACTTGTGTCAATTTTTATTATATTTCTGCTGGTTTTTCTTCTCCTCTTAGGTATTGTGCTGCCTTAAACCGCTTATGTATTGTGTTGTTGTGAGAAAAATTCTGTAAAGAAATGGCAAACATATAATACATACAATTAAGTTGATTGGTTTTGGCAAAAGCTATAGAAGTAGCAATACAATACACACACTCACACACAGTAGTTGCTTTAAAGTAAAACGCTGCGTATACTTAATATAAAACTAAATGCGGGCTTTTGATTGCTGCTACAAAATGTTACAACCACAAGGACCACAACAATGAAAACTGAAACTTGTCCTCAACTTTATGTATGTTATCTGAGTAAAGAGCACACACGCAGAACACTCTACCGCAACTATGCTCCCACCACCCACTTCCACCACTGGACGTTGGCTTAGATGGTAGCTGTTTTGTCACCTGTTTATGACAATGAAGTTGCGTGTGCATGTATCTCAGATAAAATAAACCAAATGGGATGGTTGCTACTAAGCTCTGATAGGTTTATAACTAGTTTATGGCTACAAAAGTGGTAGTTTCCTAGAATATAAGATCAAGATGATATTGGGAGTGTTTTGGGGAAAATGAGGTGCTTACTTTTGTTGAAAAACGTTTTCTTAGTAAGTTATTTTGAGTGTCCAAGATTCTTACATAAAATATGTAAGAATTGAATATGCTGCTCAACAAGTCGAATCTTACAAATTTTTGGACGGAAAAAAGTGGACAAATTGTATTCGGAAACTTTAGTAAGTAAAGCTTGTGATTTTTTAGGCATTTAATTTGGTATCTTTCAACTTAAAAGAAGTAAGAAATTTAAAATCTTAACCAATTTTCGAATTATATTTCAAGAATTTTGACAATGTTCGTATTTAAAAAAGAGAGTAAAGTCATATAAATATTTAACCAGCCTAAAGTAAATCTGTTTGAAGAAAAAAAATATTTATATATTTTCACTGCTTTAATTTGCTTGCATTTCTTTAAGTTTACATTTATTGAAGAGAAGTGTGAAAAAGGCGGTTTTAGTATAATTATTATTTAAAACAAATTTTATGAAAAGTTATACAGCTAAAATAAACCATTAAATTAATTAAAGTTTGAAAACTTAAAGTTATCAGCAAATCTACAATTTTATTGTACGATTTCGAAACAGAGACTTATCATATTCATATTAAAAAGGTTAAACTAAAACAGAGCTATTTGAAGAAAAATTATTTATATATTTTCAGCCTTTCTATTTGCATTAAATTTTTTAATTTTAAAAGTTAAAAAATATGTTTATATAAAAATCTCAGTCAACTAAAACAAAAGAATTTGTAAATAAAATTATCAATATTATTATTATTATCGTTATTATTACTATTATTATCATTATTATCATTATTATCAATATCATTATTATCATTTTTATCATTATTATCATTTTAATCATTATTAGCATTATCATTATTAGCATTATTATCATTATTACCATTATTATTATTAATATTATTCGAAATAAAACTAATAATTATTTAAAAGATAATTTTTTTATATAAATGTATGTAAATTTTGACCATTGTAATATACAATAATATTTTTTAATAAATCAGCGTTACCTGGCTTTATATAAATAATTAAATTAAGTTTTAAAATTAAAACATAAAATGATAAATAAATAAATATTTTAAGATTTAAAAGGAAATTCGGCTAAAACTAAATCAGTAAAGGCCAAGAACTATATAAGTTAAAAAAAAAACAATTCAATTTAGAAGTTGAAAAAAATCCATTATTTTTGAAATTAAAAAAAAAAGAAATTTTTTTAAAAATAATAAAAAGTTTTTTCAGTTGCAGCTTTTGCATTACTTCTAGGCCCACGAAAATCACACTTAAGAGCAGCTAAGCAGAACTTCTAAAATTCCATTTATTTTCCTTTCACACAAAGTTCCAAAATAATGCCCGAAAATGTATTATGTAGCTCTCGCCTAACCTATTCCAGCTTCAAATTGCAATCTTATGAGATCATAAAATAAATCACCATTAAAACATTATTACACTTAACTGATATTACACATTCAAGTTCATTATGCAAATCTCAAGTATCACAAATTCGTGATTATCTCTCACGCATAAACAAGTATGTACGTTACTCAACACTGGCTGTGTGTGTGTGTGTTTGCTCGTGTGTGGCAGCCATCTTGTGGTTGTTTTATGCTTAAGAATATTTTACAACACGTTTCAGGTGATGCACAGCAAAGTGTCTTTCGTCTAATGCCATTTTCTCTCAGTTTCTGAGCCATTTCACTCAACGTCGTATTAATCATCAAGGGGGTGATTTATAGGACAAAGTGTGTGTAGCAGTTAAGGCAGAAGGGCAGGCGGGTACCGAGAGTTCACTCGGTCACTATGCTGGTTGGATACACGTGTGTGTGTGTGTGTGTGGGCAGGCATGCCATTGAAGTGGCGTGTCACGAACAACTAATAGTAAAATAATTGAATGACACTTGATTTCGCTCTAAGCCAGGTGTACCAGGTGTACATGGCACACTAGCTCGCTATGTACATTTTGTATGGGTTACCTTTCATTGTAGCTACTATATGATGTGTACTATGACTTTATCTTTTCAGCGTTGGGTCGTCGCATGACTTTCATTTCGTACGAAACTTTTTTTTCAACACTTTCAACATCTTTAGAATAAACAGCAAAACTATTTTTAAAATGCTATTTTTCTTGATGTTTGTCGGTTTTATTCTTGGAATAAATTGTCTATAAAATTTCAAGCCTATAGCAATTAGCTGGCAATGATTTCCACTGATTTTTCACTTATCAACTGGTAGTAGCAACAGGCCAGACGCCGCCACATGAGGCCAAGTTGTGCGTCAAGTGCAGAGTGGCGCATCGGCCGGAAAAGCTTTTCATTGAAAATTTTAAATCACGTTGACTGGCAAATAAAAATTCTATAAATTATGACCATGGCAACGCAACAACAACAACAATTTTATAGAGAAATTGCGTAAATGAACCGAAGTGTAGGCTACTTTGGTGTACTTAGTTTTGGCAATTACTTTAAATGCATTTCTATGGAGATCTATGGACGATAGTTTATTAATTTGAAATATTATTGAGTGGTAATTATAAAATTTAATTTGTGAATACATGCCAATTATGCAGGGAATTGTTTCTTTTTTTTGATTTTTGATTTTTTTAAGTTGCGAAAATGGTTTTTGTTTTTACATGATTATATATTAAGTGATAATTATAATTTTTATACATAACTTATGATTTAATTAACTATATTTTTTACTTATTTATTTTATTTAAATTACATTATTATTACATTTTTTGTTCAATTTTTTTTTATTTACTTCCTTTATTACATTTTTTATTTTATTTTTTATACATACTTTATTACATTTTTATTTTATTTATTTTTTATGATTATTACTTACTTATTTTATTTAAATTTTTTTTTACTTATTTATTTTTTTCACTTATTTATTATATTTTTTTTATAATTTTCTTAAAACTTTTTTTGTAATAATTTTCTTAAAAATTTTTTGTAATTATTTTTTGATAATTTTTTTTAAATTATTTTTCTTTTATATTTTTTTGTATATTTTCTTATATTTTTTTATATATTTTTATATATTTTTAAATATTTTTATATTTTTTACATTTTTTTTAAATTATTTTTTTTTTATAATTTATTTAAAATTATTTTCTTAATTTATTTATTTTTATATATATGTTAAAATTATTTATTTTTATATATTTTTTTAAATGTGTTTATTTTAATATATTTTTTAATTTAATTATTGTTATATTTTCTACTATTTATTTGTTTTAGTCTTTTGCTTCTTTTCTTTTATTTTCTTATATTTTTTCTATTTTCTTATATTATTTTATTTTCATATATTTTTTTATTTTCATATATTTTTTTATTTTCATATATTTTTTTATTTTCATATATTTTTTTATTTTCATATATTTTTTTATTTTCGTATCTTTTTTTTATTGTCTGACATTTTTTTTATTTTCTTATGTATATTTTGATTTCCTTATATTTTTATTAATTTCTTACATATTTTTGTTGTTTTCTTATATTTTTTTTCTTATATAATTTTTGAATTTATTGTATGTATTTTTTATATTAACATGTTAATATGTATATTTTTTTGTTTAAAATAAAAAAAAGTTGGTAAAAAATCAAAGTTTTTACCAAAAATAACCTTGAAATTTAACAGCTCAATGAAGCCTCATATAAGTGATTATGTAAAAAATTTCCATCTTCGTTAAATTGAAATATTAGTGCATTTTGTTAGAGAAATTGAAATAAAAACACAACCAAAACAAATTTTATGCGGAGATTTGTATTTCAATCAGTTTGGCTATTTAAAGATTGTATAAATTTTTAATTTATATTATTTATTTTTTACTGTTTAAAATTTTGTTGTTGAGTTGGCTGATATTTATTAATAAGATTTTGTGAGTTGTGCAAATTATAGCTTGTTTAATAGAAATAGTTGGTGAAAGATTGTTTTATTCCTAAAAAACTAAATATATCAAAATTAATAGATAAATAAAATAAGTTTGCCTGTAAGCAAACTTAATGAACTCTCCCAATGCTCTATAAATAAATCTTAAACAAAAAATCGGGCACACAGAATCATCAATCGAAGTATGCATGCTTTAATATATAGACACTTTTGTCTATATATAAATATGTTTATGTGCGTGTCAGTATGTGCCGTTTTGTTTATTTTGAAAACAAATTTCAGCAGCAGACATATAAAACTACGACGAGCTAAGCATAAAAAAAAATTTTACAAAAAAATAACTATAAAATAAATAAATTTGTAGTCAGTATAAAATTAATTGATTTTCGAATGCGTAAAAACAAAAAGGCAAATAAACAAAGACAAAAGACTAAGAAAAGCGTTTAATGCGTTAAGGCAACTATAAGTCGCTCGATAAACACACACACATATATATATATAGATATGCGTGTGTATGTGTGTATGAGTGAATGTGTGTATATGCGTGTTTGTGTGTATATGCGTGTGTAAGTGTTAAAAGCCTCTTTATTGAACATTTGCGCCATTAAGCAAGCTAAAGGCAAGTTGAAGGATGCGTTTGCCGCAGCGACTGTCTCAATAGAAAGCAACAGCAGCAGCAACGGCATAAAAAACAAACCAAAAGGACTTTGTATGTGTGACACTCACGCATACAAAGTCCAACACACACACACGCACACGCACACATGTGCCGGCAGCCGCCATTATGAAAATGCTACAAAATGGCGTAAATGCGCATGAAGCTCATAACGAAATTAAATGGCGACAGCGCCAAGCGCCAGCGACAACAACAACAGCGCCAGCATGCCTTGACATTTTTCACAATCCTTGACGTCCTTATAACATTTTTGTTGTCGTTTTTTTACCGTTATTACGCGCTGCGTCTCAAGTTTTTTATGCCTTAGTTTATGTCTGACTTTGTCGGTTTCTCTTCTCAGCTCTCTGAGCTGACATTATTATTGCCTCTGTTACTCTTATGTAGACATTCGGACCGAATATCTTTTGCCTTGCGTTACCTTACCTCGCCTTACCTTATTTCTACCTTGCCTTACCTTACCTTATATTACCTTTGCTTACCTTACCCTAACTTACTCTACCTTGCCCTACCCCACCTTGTCGTCCTGCTCACCTTCTATGCTTATCATGTCATTTGCCGCAAGTGAATGCCTTTGCGTACACAGCTGTGTTGTTTTCAAGAACATGGCCAAAGACCGTCATCTTTAAGCATTATAATGATATAGCATGCGAAACTTCGAAAAAAAAAGATGAGCTGACGTTTTGGGACAACGCCATATTTGAATACCCTTGCTGAACAAAGGAAACGGTTAGGAACTCATAGGCAGCTGCTTTGGGATGACGGCAATGAAGGATAAGACTTAATTCGAGTTGTAAAGGCATAAAGTATCCTTTTTTGTAGACGAACGGCAGGTGTAAGTAACTCAAGTCTGTATTTAAAGGAAAGCGGATTTTTCTTTAAATTAAAAAATGTAAATCGCTTAGTGTCGGATTGACAGTAAAATGAAGCAAAAAGCTTAATTATTTTAATTTTAAGCTTGGGAACAACGGAAAAGTAAATGAAGCTATAGACACCTGGATAGAGCAACACTGGCAAAAACAGTGTTGCCTAAAGCACACAGTATCAGCATTTGGCACTTGAAACTCGAAATTATAATATAAGACAGGCGAAAGTATCTAGTGCTTAAACTAAGTTAAATTAAAAGTAATTATAACAATTTTTTATTACTTTTTATTGTCTTTTTGGAGTATAGATTATAGATTCAAAGTAAATCGTAAAATTTTGCACAATTTGAAATGAATACTCATAATCTTCAGATATTAAAAATTGACTCAAAATGAAACAAATTCGCAAATGGAAATTTTATAGTAAATAAATCGAGTAAATCGAGAGTCATGACACTTCTCGAATTTGATCATAGCAAAGTACAAACAGAACGAGATCATAATCAGAGATTTATGTGCGTTGAAACGGTTGCTTCCTCGAGGCTCAATGATGTGAAATTTTGGAATTTAGGATTTTGGAAAATATGAGATTTAAGAAATGATGAAGGAAATTTTTTGGTAAATAAAACGAGAGACATGAAACGCCCAGAACGAGATCATAAACGTAGATCGATTTGCAGTAAAGTGGTTGGGTCCACGCAGCTCATTGCGGTGAAATTTTGAAATGATTGGAAAAAGTAATGATAATAAATTTATATTCAGGTTGAAATAATTGAATAAACTTACTATATTAAAATTTGATTTTAAAAAGTTCGCAAATGGAAATTTTATAATAAATAAATCGAGTAAAACGAGTCGTGACGCTTCACGCATTTAATCATAGCAAAGTACGAACAGAACGAGATCATAAACAGAGATCGGTGTCTGGTAAGGCTCTTGCGTCCACGAGACCCATTAAAGTGAAATGGACGTGAAAGTGAAAAAATTTGGAAAAGATTTAGGAAAAGTAATCATGATAATGGAAATTTTATAGTAAATAAATTGCGAACATTAAAACTCCCAGAAGTTGTAGGAATAGAACGAGATCATAAACGAAGATCGAAATGCAGTAAAGGTTTTGCGTACACGCAGATCAATGAAGTGAAATTTTAAAACGATTTAGATTAAATAATGTTAATAATGAATAATTAATAATGTACAAATAATATAGACTTTTGACTTTTTATAGACCGCCTGAAAGACTTTTACTTCCACATACAACCAGCAACAAGTAATGCAGTAGAGATGACAAGTTTGGTGTTAAAAGATTTTTTAGTGCTTTGGAATTGATGAGGAAAGAAGGAATAATGTTGTGTCGTTGTTCTTGTATTCTGTTGCAGAACGTTGTCAGTCAGTGCGTCATAGTACATTGCGCATTTGGTTTACTTATTTATTTTAATTGGTACAACAATTAGCAGTTGATCTTATATTACAAGTAAAGTAATAATAATAGAAAGTATTTATAAATTGAAGAAGGAAATAATATAGACATAAACTAAGCTGCATCACCAGTACGTTGGATGAGCTTTTTAAGGATATGTACCAGCGCACAACAAAGATTGCCTGAGACTAAACATTGTAATATTAAGAGAGCACAGTTGAGTATAGATGTACATTGGGGCAAGTCAAGATAATTTGGAATGGAAAAAGAATGTAGAGAATCGAGCGTTGGAAGGATAGAATGGCTGTAATAGAAAATTTAAAGGGCTGTGCAATAGATCTAGTATATTGTAGGAATAAGCGAACAAAATTTCGAGCTCCTCTAGAAGGTACAATAAATGTAACTTGAAGTAAATCATGAATAAAGTAAGTAATAAATTTATTCTACTGACTATGGTTATCGCTCCGAAGACGGAGCATGAAGATATCTCTATTGAAAGCTGTGCGTAGACAGCAGCCGAATCCGAAATTCGGATTTTTCAGAAACTTCCAGAAACTTCATAATCCTCTTGATTTGCTTAAGCAAGACTGCAAAACAGCTGCAATTCTCTGCCGATTTCAAAACTTAACAAAACCAACCACAAAATCAATATAACCTAGCACTATACACATCATAACACGTTTCCTTATTTCGTCCTTCTGTGCCTTTTCGTTCATATAAAATTGCTTTCGCCTGTTTTATTTAACATATTTCAATGATTTTACCAAAAATAATAATGCAAGCATGCGGGAGTACTTGGATGTAAGCGTAACAAAGGAAGGATCCAAAACGACAACCACAATAACGCCAACAACAACTCGGTAAGTTGTGCTTAAAATTCAATCTTAATATGCCATTAAGACACACTCAAGCTTGCTGGGGATCAACTTTATACGCTGAGTTCTCCCGCCCCCGAAACGCAGAACTTTTGGCATACAATTTGTGGCATCTTGTAAGCCGCTTATAAACATTAGGATATGCCTGTCTATACGCTTACATATATATATATATTAATTAAGGACCAGCTTTTGTCATGTCAAAACAGCAGAAATGCTCCATCAAAGATTACCAGTGCGAGGGGTGTCATGACGCTTTTGTCTCATATTTTTAAGGGCTGCGCGCTGCCATTACGACATCATTTTTGGCATAACTTGACTGGGATAGCCCTTGTCATATTTATGACAAGCATTTATTGATAAAGCCAAATAGTCAAATGTTAAGCTGTCAATTTGAATGCCAGTCGCATTAATATTCCATGTTGGGTATACCCTGGACGCATGCTGCATACCAAGTGGCCAGCGTGTAAAAAATAGAAGCAACACCTACGCCACACACACATGCCTGCCATACTCATGATGACCCCGAGTTACCAAGTAATGCTAACTGCAAAATGCTGGCCAGCAAACTGCACGGATATCCGCAGCTCGTTGCTGGCCATATTAGTTATAGAGTTGCCACCACCAACAACAGCAAGAACAAGGCTAGCCAGAGCTATGCCGTGGTCAGCAGCTAAGCTATACGAAGCATTGGGGCAACAAAAAAAAAAAAGAAAAATATAAAAAAATTACAACGCATCCTGTTTCCTTCATGTCTGGGATATATTTTGCTGCTGATGTGGGCATTAATGAAAGCGGCCAAGGTGAGAGGAAAGTAAGTTTTAATACGGGTGCAGAAAACCGGTTGCCAGGTCTTTGGCTGCTTTCACACGTATCTGGTTACACTACCTGGAGCATTTTCAGTTTCTCATAATGTTTGTAATTAGTAGCAATTAAATGTATATGCAATATGTGGCATATTCTTGGAACTATTGTTGGGAGTATAATACTCTCTACCGTGTAGCTGATATAAATAATTTGCGGATTCTCAATTTTGACCAATGGAAATTCGTTGGAATCAAGTAAATTTTGAGAACCTTAAGAGGATTCTACTGAAGCATTTAAAAAAAAAAGTACTACGTGTGCTGTCTTCGCTACAATCATCGCTTCAGTTCAACGTTGGTATAAGGATTTTTATTACATTATCTTTATTACTTCGAGAATATAGCAAAAAATTGCTTTTGGGAGTTTCATAACTTTAAACAAAACGAACTCTTGCAAACTTAATATTACGAGAACGGTTTCACCAATGTAGTTAAAATTTACGGAAAGACAATAGAAATGAAATCTTATACCATTATAACAATTCTGCCAAAAACATCCATCTTCTATATTTGCGAAAACTGTTCATTTGATAAATTAATGTTTAAAAACATAATTCCTATTTTTTTATTAATTACTTCTGCTTAAAATCCCCGATAGAAGAATGATCCCATGACGACAATTAGCCGCTTTTCTGAGTGGAAATCAAGATACTGTTGCTTGCAGTTTTCACAATTTGCAGATATAAGGCATAGAACATAGAATGTAGCGCCATCCAGTTGCGACCATATATCGTTCAAGTTTGCTTCAAATTTAAAAATCAGATAACATTGTTTGTCCTATAGTAGGATCAAAATTTGATCCAAAAAACTAATTCTAACATCTAAAATGACAACATGCGGGTTAACTTCGAACATAAATATGGTTTGTGATGTGTAATTTTATTTCGTTATTATTAAGGATTTTACTAAATATTTATCACTTTTTGAATGACATTTGGCTTTTTAAGAGTAAAATAAACCTAAGTAAAAATTACGAACTCTTGATGAGACGTATATAAAACTAGGCGATTGGAACGCCTTATCAGGGTCCCACGAATTAATTTAAATATTTAAAATCTAGATTTTAAACTTATTTGTCAGAAATTATTTTAAAAATAATATAAAGTATTTTTTTAATGAGCTAGATGGCGCTAACCAACCGCTAGATGGCGCCAGCCAAAAGGCAAATATAGTTTACTTTAACGCCCAAAAGAATAGTAAATATTAAAATCAGCTTAAAATTTAAAGTAGGCATTTTTATTATCTAAAAGTTATAACTTGTGCAACAAGCCCGCTTAAAGTTTACTGTGGAACGTAAATTGCAAAAAATATTTTTTTGTTTAAATAGAGCATGTTACCGTCGGAGATCATAATAGAGACTATTTTTGTGCTATTTTCTGCACATATTTTTCTATTTAAGCTTCGTTATGCCACTGGCAGCCATTTTGTTGCTGTCTTCTAGTTCCCTCCCCCCAGCAATATGAGCGCTCCTGACCCACACTTGAGCTACATTTTCTCGGACTTTGCTGCATGGCTGTTGTCGTTTCGTGTTAATTTTACTTCGAATGTGCAATTTATTTGCGTTAAACTTGGACGTGCATGCGTGTTAGGAGTATGTAGGCGTTTGTAGGGGTGTGTGTGTATGTGCGTGGGAGGATGGGGGGGGGGGGGGGTGTATGCTGCATGTGCGTGTGGATGCGGCGCATGGCCAAAGGATCAACTTTTGGATAACCCTGCTGTGCTGTGTGCTGCATGTAGTTTTGGTAAATACATTTTTATGTAACATGTTAGTTATTTGGTCGCTTTTTTCAGTTGAAATATTCTTTTTTGCACTTTAATTTGTGGTTTCGGCAAAAAAGCATTTTAATCACTTTTTTATCCGCTTTTGGCAAAATTATGAAATTACAAAAGTTTATTACGCGTGGTACATATAGTCATATATGCGAAATATATTTTTATTTGTTTACTGCATTTAAATTGAATATTTTTTATTACATTTAATATTTGCTAGATGATATAAATTTTTTCGTGTGTGCGTGCATAAAATATTTACATAGCGAACATGAAAATATTACAAAATTTAATTAAAGCATCAAAGTTGAGTGTGTACACACTGTTCAAATAGTTGTTAAGGTTATGGTGGATTTTTATGTTTGAAAAGGAGTAAAAAGAAAGCCTCTTTTTTTTGCGGAAAAACATTTCAAGCCTCAGATAATAACTATCTGAATCTAAAGGATGGTAATAGCAGTGAGACGGTACGTTATTACGATGTGCACATTATTATTGAGCTGATTATCTTCATAATATTTCCGCCTCTTAATTTAGTTATTTGAAAAATAAAACAAATTCAACAAACGAAGGGGAACTTCAATAATGTTTTGGCCTACGTCCGGCAGGTAGAGAATGAGAACTCGTGGATTAATCCAAACGGTAGCGCCATCAGTCTGAAGGCCGAAAGCACGCAGGTACCCCAACACGACATCTTCTGCAACTGCGGAAACCACTGGGAGTTCGACTAAATTTGTGCTGACCTGGCTAGCATTGCTCTACAGACAGGTTCTACAAGGCAGCAATCTTCCGAATATGCGCAATATGTGTGTCGAAATCCAGCCCAAGTCCCAAAAAAGGGTTTTCAAAAAAAAATATTATTTTAAAACGTTTGGAATTAGAATTACCAATGTATATGTTGTTACTTAATAGACAAGTAAAAAATTACCATTAATAATTAGAACCAAACATAAACGCAAACAAAATTTTACGACCTACCCAACTACAATATCGTATTGGAAATCAAAGGCAAGCTCCAGAGGTAAAGAATGGTAACGGATTAATCCAAAGAAAATCATAAAAACTTTACTCTTTCTCAAATAAAGGACTAGAATGGTGGTAGAAGTTGCTACCAGGGGTGCAATCGCACTCAATCGGGCAGGAAGCACGTCAGTTCCCGAACACTGCCGCAACTGCGAAGACGATAGAGCGTTAGACTAACTTCATTGTGTGATTGCCCAGCTTTTGCTTGGAAAATAAAACCAGTTTCAGAGTAAAGAAATCTGAGACGCTCTGGGAAGCTTGGTACTGGTGTCCACCAAGCAGGAATCTATGGAATACAATACAAGCGTTTTATAAAAGAATTTTTTTGAAAATAACATTCGACTGCCGTCTTATTTTTGTAGACATCAAAAATTATCTTCTCAAGCAAACTGATTATATAGACTGTTCATATTTTGTACACTAATCTGCATATTTCCTTTTCTCTTCTCTTAAAATCCTTACGCAAGTGAACCAATATTGTAACCTAAATTGCCGAACTGTGAAATCGGCTGCTTTTGGAATAAAACTTCAATTGGTTTAATTTGTGACCAAACAGATTGTAATGCACTTTTTAGCAAAGTTTCTCTTGTCCTTCTATCCAGAGTAACCCGTAATTATCGAGCTATAGCACTACCACGATCCTTTTCGCGTCGTATGCACAAACTATCATAACTTTTACAATTTTTTATCTTATAAACTGTCCATTCTTTCTGTATCTTAACTCATCTTGAATCACGAACTATGAAACCTCAACTTGGACAATTTTAATCTTTGGATTTCTTTGTCCAAAATTGTTCAAACTTTTTTGTTTTCAGTTTTTACATGGCAAATCCAAGTTCCCAGCCAGCGAGGCTTAGTTCGACTAAGGCTAAGAATACGGATTATATTTAACTCGTTCGTTTTGAACTGTTAAAAAATTGGCAAATGTCGACCTATGTAGGAGTTTATTTATCTATTTTATTTTGTTTTTTTGTACCAACAGCTATTAATAGAGATAACTCCACGCTCCTTTGTAGCGATGAGCGTAGTCAAGGGAAATACATTTACTTATTTATTATAACTTTTTTTTCCTGTTTATAATTTGTTTGATTAGAGTGGCAAACTTGCAGTCAATTTTCTAAATGTTTCTCTATTTATTCAGCTTATCACAAACAAAATACATTTAAAATATTTTAATGTCTGCAAACTTAATTAAAATTCTTTGCTTGATTAAAGTCAATAATAAAAATATCAAATACAAATAGCAAACGGCAAACAGGAAACAAAATTTATTATTTCAACCTCAGTGATAGTTTGCTTTTTCACAATTTACACAAAAATCACAAATGCACTCAACCGAAAACTTTTAAATATTTGATTTTCCCTCCCCCACAACAAAAAATGTTGTATTTCCCAAAATTGCTGCAGTATTCTATGTAGTCCATACACTTAAGCCCAATAGAAATATTTATAATATATGCAAACCAATTATTTATTAGTTCCGGCACATATGTAAATCCAATCAAATTATTATACAAGTGTCTTGCTCTGTATTCGGCCAAATTAATCCATTATGGATAAGTGCTTGGGTTTCGTTGGTTTTTTTTTTTTTTGTACGAATTCTCCCACATAAGTTGATTTAGCTCATTTGCACCCACTTGTGCATGTTTGGTTACGAGTTATGAAAGATTGGCAGCAACCTGTGCCAGATTGGCTTATTACAATGAAACCAATATTATATATTTTGGTATTAACCAATATACCAACTAAAGCCACAAAATGCGTCGTGTCAATAACTATTATATAAGTCGGATATCGCATTAACTAAAAGCATCAAATTCAAGTAGATGTCGCACATTTGCGGTTGGTTAGGCGATATGATTGACTTGTGATTATCAACCAAGTGACAGACTCGGCATGTACGTAACACCCGCTCCCCAGATCAGATACATGTAATCATCATCTCTTTTTGGCATTATTATCAACTTTAGCATATTTTTATATATATATTTAATCATTATGATGTTGTTTTTCAAGTCACATTTTATGCCAAGTCAGCCTGATGGGGCGGCAGCGCCACTGTTGCTGCTGCTGCTGGCTCAGCTGTTGAAATTCGATAACTAGAGATTGCTAAGACGCCCGCCCGTCGTACGTACACTGTCAAAATCGCGCATTGATTAAGAGGGCGGGCCAAAATCTTTACGACAAAGTAGAAGAAATATTATTATTCTACGTTATTGTTTGGTAAGTAAAATTAAATAAAATTGTTGCTAAATATGTACTCTGCAATTTTACTTGTAATAGCAGAAAAGAGTTTTAGTAAACATACTTAACTAAAAGACAAGTAAAACCGGAAAAGTACAATTTTCCGAGCACTTAAAAAAAATATGCCTGATTTCAGCCTTTTATTTCAAGACAAGTAAAAACAGAAAAACTATATACTTCGCGCACTTTTACAAAAATATTCTATTTTTACATTTTTTTTTATTTATGGCACCAGTCTTTGAAAACTTTGGAGCAAACAGAACTGTCTATTGATTATTGGCGCCATCTACTCTACTATCTTCACTTTTGTGTCAGCTTTTCTAAAAGTTGATAATTTTAACGAACTGCAAATCAGTTCAGTGGCATTTTCTAATTTCGTAAATAAAAGTTATCATAATTGTCAGTAAATAATAATATTATATAGTAAGGTTTTCAAACAGCAGGATATCGAACTGAACCTTATATAAAAAAAGAAAACAAAATATCGAACATCTCCTTAAAATGTGACAGATTTAAAAATTTAAAAGCTACTTCATGAAAGTCAACCAAAAATGAAACAGGTCCTATGTCCATCATCAATGTTTTATCGATCTACAGTCAGAGCTGGAATGACACCGATACATCATCGTGTCCTATAATATAAATAATAATAAAAATCTTACTTGCGATCTTACTTTCTGGTTAATCTTTTATTGCATAATTTGACATATTCTTGCTTGTACATTTCGACAAAATATAAAGCTACCCTCGCCTTTACACAAACACGCACTCACAGAGACAAACAGCTACATAAAAGTTATGCATCCCCACTTGAGCCTGACAGTTAGTTGTATTTTGGCTTAAAATACACGCGTCTGCCTACTAACGCTTTTTTCCTTCGAATATTTATATAATAGGCCTAAGCAGCATGTCAAAAGCATACAAGCTCATACACATATGTACATCTAGTAAATGCCTTATGTTAAATTCCAAGAGAACCAAAAACAACAACAACAACTACAACATAAAACAACAATTAACAAAATATAAACAAAGGCCTAACTACACTTCAATTAGGAAAGGGCGCGCTCGCTGTCAAAACTCTTGAACTTTTGGATCGCCTGCATTTGACTTGTTCGCAAACACTTCAAAGAGTTGGCATTGCATCTCATATTTACAGCTACTTGCCATTGCAGTGACCTTGTGTGTGTGTGAGTGAGTGTTGCACGATGGGCGTGGCTGGCTGACAGTCGCATAAGGCTAATTGCTGCGGCCATCTTGTGGCAATCATGTGAGCCCCCCAAAAAAAAAGACGACAAAAATAAGAATAAGAAATCACACCAAATGCAATGTGAAATATTTGTGTATCCTTGTATCCTTACATTAAACAGCTTGTAAAAAGTTACGACAGTATGCAGACCGTAACAGTCAGGCACACTCATTCATGCCGTCACTCATTCAATTCAACACTCAGTCAGTCACTAACGGAGGGACGCACGGACTTGTCCGCTCGCTCGCTCACTCACTCACTTGCCCAGTTGGCAGGACAACGCAGAAAGCGCAATCAATAATCTAACACAACTATGCCAAAAGTGACCCAGATTGGTGGATATTCAACCAAGTTCTGAGTAGGACTGGCAGCATGTGCACAAAATCTAACCCTGACAGCAAGGACACCCAACATTCAATGCTTTTTATGACCACCAAAGCAAGTTGGGTAGCTGCCAAACTGATATCATTTTTCATGCACTTGGAAAAATATATTTTGCATCAACGCATAATTTTATATACAAAAAAATATTTCGAACGAGTCATAAATATTTTCCAAAATGACTGCAGTGATTTATGTTAAACGGCAGCAATTGAAAACAAAGTCGCGGAGTCTTTTTGGTGCAATGTCAACCCTGTCAAGGCTCTCTCAGCTATCGATATCACAAAAATATTCGAGTTTTGAGTATGAAATGCTCAAGTTATAAGGTAAAATCAAAATAAATTGTAAATATACTCTAACAATAAGAATTTTGAAGACTATAAAACCAAAGAGTTTATACTTAAAGACAAATCAGCTCATTTAAGCCAATTATGTTTGTCAAAATACTAATACGGGTCGCATCCTAACTTTTGGAGTTTACATTTGGAAATTTCTGTCTTCTAATTTTAAAAAACTACAAACAGGAATTAAGAAAAAGGCAGATCCAAAGCAAGTGGCGTGCTAATAAATAATTAAGAAGGCTCATAACTTTAAAAAAATTGATGCGTAGACGAACTTTAAGGTTATATAACTAAAGTGGAGCGTTATTTAACGTTATTTCGAAAAACAAAAACTTCACTTAAAAATGTAGTGGAGTTTACCTCTTGAATCTCAGACCGTCCTTTATATACCCTTACAAAACGCCGTTTATAACCTCAAGTATCGCCAAAGCTAAAGTCTTGAAATATTAAGAGTCCTTAATTTTGAGCAGTGAATTACTATCCAAATACTTATAAACTTTTTAAGTACTCAACCAAGTTAAACTGTCGTAAAATGCACTTAATTTGTTTTCAAATCCCCAAAAAAAGAGAACATTTTTTGTAAAATAAAAATGACAACATGTAACTAACAATGGAACGAATTAAATTGTTAAACAATTTCCATAAAAAGATTATAAATTAAGGGTTTTCATAAGTAGAAATAAAAGTACCGGTATGCAATATAAGCAACTTAGAAGCTTTTTCGCAAACGAAAAAAAGGAAAAAACATCTTTGAAACAGCAACGCAGTTGATAAGACCATATTCACGGTTCGTTTTTAAGACTTTTAGTAAATAAATCGAATGGAATTAAATAAAATGAACATTAAAAAATGTACTTCCATCTTAAGTATTTATTTTGCTGTTTAAAGCATGCAACCAAGCATTCATGTCCTAAAACTTTGCTTGAGAGAAGTCTAGGAATTAAGCAAAAAAAAAATCTGTGGCAACTAAAAAACCAAGCTCCTATGGCTTTAAATCTGGCGAAAGTAGTCTTGCAAAAAAAAAATTTCTTTGGTGGCAGAGGGAAAAAAGTCAAGTCAAGAAGTCGTCAGGAAACAGAAGATATGTGCTTCAAGAGAAAAAAAAAAGAAATTAATAAAATAACTTGAAATCATAAAAATTCTAGGTGCTCTATGCGCAGATCTCGCTGCAGAGCTGGATTTTTGAGTCACCTTGTTATGCCAAGGATCGTAATTTCAAGTGGTGAAAAATTGGGCTCATTCAAAAATATTTAGGTCCGCTAGGTTATAGAAGAGTTACTAATGTTTGAGATTTCTGCAGCGTACACTTTGAGCTTCACAACATTTATAGATATATAGATACCTTTCTCACACTATCTTTAGCTTATGTACGCAGTTCCTATAATAATGGTTGTTCAGAGTGTTAATTCTGATATATAAATGACATTTACACAAAATGGTGTAGCTGTGAAATTTAGGTTTACTTTCTGCGTTTATCCAACCTTTGTACCATCTGTATGTTTGCTTCTTAATTGTCTGTTATCTGTATATCTTCTTAGAAAATTAAGTTTATCTCAGGAGTAGTCACACATGTATATCTTATTTAAAAGTTATAACCATAGATTTGTGTTTAGCGCTTTGGATAGCCCAAACCACAGCAGCTTTTAAGGGTTAGGCCATTTAAAGTAGAAGAATTTGTTTCCGAAAAAAAACAAAAATTTGGAATCTCCAAAATTCACGATATGTGTGAATTCACGATATGACTGAAGAACGTAATTAATAATAGTCAAAATAAAATTATTCTGATAACCCGTCAGCATCCATACAAATAACTTCAATAACTGCCCACTTATTTCTCTCAGTGTAACTAAACATGTGTGCATATGTGTGTGTGAGTGTGTGTGTGATTTCTCGTTACAAGCATCCATCATTAAAATGTTTCAAATTCCATACGCACACACATACACCAACACGCACACGCACAGATACACCCACACACACTCAAATGCTGTTGCATACTTTACAGCGCATTCAGGCATTAGATTGCCTTCTACTCTTTGCTTTGCTTTGCTTTTGTTGATTTTTGCACTCTCACTCTCTTCATGTTTCTCAAAACGGGCCTGTGCCTTGGCTGCCTTGCCTACCACCCATGCTGTGTCTCTTCTTCGTGTTCATATGTTGTTTCTCGTTCGCCAGCACATTTGCACTTTTGCATTTGTTTGTAAACCTGTTTGGTTGGACCTTCTGTTTGCATGCATAATTTGCTCTGCCTCCGTCCGACGCCTCAGAAACACGCCCGCATATTGACAAGTACACACATAGTCGGTACCATATGTGTATTTATGGGATGGGATGTTGCTGTCTCTAGAAGACTAAGTGGGATTCCGTTTGGAGAGTGTAACTGTAACTGAGTATGTGCAGCTTTTGCTTATTTATACATTTTTGATTTCCCCAAACGACGACTTCAATGCCTGTGCTTTTCCGGTGTCTTTCAATGAAAACCCAGCCAGCGATGACAAGATGGAGCTGGGCAACAGCTACAGTTGACAAGCGTTTGAGAGCGCGCTGCCAGACGTAGGCTGTACTTGTACGTAATTTATGCTTTAATAAATTGCTTTTGCATTAAATTACGTAGAGTTTGGCATTTTATTTTCTTTTTTTTTGGAGCACATACCCACGCAGCAAACTTCTTTTCAATTTTTCCTGAGAACGTTGACAAGCTGTGCGCACCTGTAAATACGCTCTACTTTCGATACCCTGTAATTAATATGTTACCTACATTTATTTGGGGCGTCAAATTTTGTACAACATTTTCTTTCATAAGACGAAATCGATTTGGTAATGCGCGTGTATTTGTCTAACATATTTCTTGTAAACAAAACTAACTATGAGCAGCTGTCCGAAAAAATTACCGAGCTGTTAGCATATGTTAGTTGACCCAATAGAGCACTTGATTCCGACAGAAAGATGGTAGTAGAAAAAGTTAGCTTTCAGACTTATGTAATGTTTTCCAGTAATTGATTTTCAATCTGCCGGGCTTTTTTTCGATAAAACTGCATTCGTTCAACTGTCTCTCTCTTCTTCAAAATACCCTCTACTTCTTCAGCTACTTTTTTTTGGGATGTGCAATTACTAATTGGTCAAATATAACTTTGAATCAGTGGAGTATTCACCTGTTACTCTTTCACCTTACAGACTCATGACTTCTCGAAATCATTTCTTTGTAATGAACATGTCGGTCTGCCGGGTTTTTTTTATCAATCAATCCTGCATTTGTTCAACTGTCTTTCTATCCCGTTTTAGAAACAGTCACTACTTTTTCTACTAGTTTTTGGGGATAAGCAATTACATTTTGGCCAAATCCATGGAGCCATATCTTTGAGAGAATTGAATATTTAACCTTCGTGAAGATTCGACTTATTCATCTAGGACTTCTTCTGATTTTATTTAAAATGCCTCCGATATAAAAAAAAACTGAAAACTTTTGTGTCTATGCTATATCAATATTCAGGCCCTGCCAAACAGTAAAGGGCATTAAATGAAGCTTAAAGCAATTATATCCAGAGAGAGTATCTTATTAATTTTTAGTATTTTTCCAACATTTTGAATGAACCCATATACCATGTCGTAGTAGAACGTCTTATATCACGATGATATTACCATGTAAAATCTCCAGATCTCTTCAAAGGCGACTGTAGCGTCACGTCTTGTTAAAACTCAAACATAAATAAATAAAAAAATGTATTCCCCTTGACTAAGCTGTTATCGCTGCAAAGGCGGAACACAGATATTTCTCAAATTGTAGGAGATCGAAGCTATGATTTAAAGCCGAATTCGAACGGCGGTATCTTTAGATATTTCCACAGGCTAAAAACGTCTATTTGTTGGCTCTCCGAGTGCTAGGCAACTCATAATCTGCTTTTCATTTTCAGAGTATTACTTCACCCCAAAACTTATATGTCAAAAAGTTTTAGTTTTAAACCAATCTCGCAAGAGTAAGAAACTCATAAATGCTAAAGACTCTCAAAAAGGCAACAAATATCGTATTTTTCCGTCCAAGCTGCTTTAAGAAGCAGTCCATATCCAACGAAGAACTTCACATTTAACAGCGATTGGAAGAGTACAGTAAAGTCTTGATACACATTTTCCAATTGACTCTACCTTTTCACTACCAGTAAGCCGGGCAGGCGTCGCTTAATGTAGTACAACAGCTGGTGGCAAATCGTTTGAAACGACTGCTGCCCCAGCTGCTGGTGCTGCCACCGCGCGGTTACGGCGCTGCTTACGGCTTAGACCATTTCTATGCGTATTATTTCATTATACATCTGGAAACGTGCCTGAGAATAGAAGCAACAACTGTGCGCACTTTGATCAAAGACTTATATACTTTCTATGTAGATTAATGCTAAATCGTGCAAGTTGCTTATGCTCCAAGCTGTGGCTAAAATTTGCTCAAATTATGTGCTAAGCAGACTTGAAAAGAGGAAAGAAATTCTTTACTTCGCCCAAACCGCAGTATAGAATATATGTTGATATAATATAATATATATTTTGAATATTTCGTTGCGGTTTGCAGGAGTGACCCAGGGCACGGGAGTGCGAGTGGGAGTGGAAGTGCGGAAAGTATGAAAAGAATCTATGAGGCGTTTGCTGTGCACAATTTATATGATTTATGCATGTGGGTCATTGCTGTCAACACAAAGTGAAATAAAGCAAACGTATTGCCAACAATACCAATAGATGTGGCCCGGAGTGCCGGAGTCACCCAACCCTCTATGCCTGTTGGGTGCCACAACAATAACAAATAAGACAAAAGGCAGGCGGCAGCAGCGGCAACGGCAGGCAAGCATCAAGCTAAAACAAACAGTAATTGAGAAAGAGGAAGTGCCAAGAGGCATGAGAGAGAGAGGCCCATAATGCATATAGTCGAGGGTAGCTCAATTAGTTGCTGCTCATAAATTTTACTACAAAACCAACAAACATTATATAATTTATTCTCTTCGATTGTTTGACGTCAATAGGCCACTAGGTCGTCTGTCACAGACAAAAACAACATTCTCCAAGCATTAAGAAATTAATAAATAAAAAAGATACGCCGAAACGTGTTTAGTTTTTTATATCCCATATCTTGTTAAAGTTATTAAGCCAGTTTTTGTTTTGTTTAACCAAAAAAAAATTCTTGATTCATTATAATAAAAATTAGGCTTTTTTATTGTACCACCACACTTCTTGTTTGGGATATATTTCCATATTAAAAAAAAGCCAAAATAAGCCTATAATATAAATTAATTGCTACAAGATATGGTCAAGGGTATGATCTGCGCTTATTAATAAAATTATTTAACAATTAATTGTAATTAATATGTAATTCTCAATGACGACAATCGGAATTTTCTTTTTAAAGATTTGAACAAACTTAATAATTAAAATGATTTATAATGCAGTTTGATTTTTCTGGCAATTCTTAAACTAAAAATATATTAATTAATTTAATGTTAAATCGTATCGTATAGGTAACATTTAGCTTAAAACCAAAAAAAAGTGTCAATAATTTTTTAAAAAAATCATACAAGAAGGGTAATTCATTTTGCGAAATTAGTTAAGTAACAAAATAAGAAAAAAAAAATATATATATATATATATTTTAAATCTATGCATATTTTATTAAATCATATTACAAAAATGTTTATTTTTTTTATAAAGTATACTAATTTTTTTTCCCAGAATATGACGATTTTCTTGTACTGCAAGGCTCTTGTATTTTAAAAATAATTATTAAAAAAGTAAAAATAAAATATATAGATATATATGAATATTATAAATATCATTATTAGAATCTTGTGAAGAAACTGTACCCTGATTAAAAACAAAACAAATGTGCCAAATAAGATTTTCAAAGTAAGCATAGAAAATGAAGGATCGTTCTTAATCCAATGAAATTAGCCAAGTAACGGAACGAACTAATTCTTATACTTAAAAAATAAAATTAATCCTAATTATTAATTTTTGAACACTTCTGCATATCTTGCTACAAAAGCAACATTTTTTAAAAACTTAAGCAAATAGTTATTTTTTTCTATTGTATTTAAAATGTCTAATAATTTTATAATGACGTTGACTTTTTAATATATATTAATATATATACAATTTATTTAAATTAAAAATGTATCGAAATATATCATTAAATTGTAACAATTCATAAAAATTAGCATGATATGACAGACATCCTTCTTTCACGTATTGTGTCCAGAAAAAAAGAAGAAGCCAATGGTTATCTTCTCCTAGAAGGTCCCCAAACGAGAACTAGTCACTTTAAGACAACCTTACCATCATGTGAGCGGCTCCGAACTCCGAACAGATCTTCCAAAGATTTCAAAGATATGCAATTGATTACTGGGTCTGGAAACTAATCACTACGGTTTTTATAGAAAGGTCCTAAAATCCACAAGTGCCAAAAAGGTCAACCTTCTAAAATGCGTCTCAGCGATGACTTAGATCGAAATACCTTCCGAAGAACACTGAGATCGCATGCCCATGAGGAGCATTCTCTTGCAACCGAGAAAAGTTAATTTTAAGAAAGTTCACTTTTCAGTCAGTAATAATATGTAATAATTTTCTTAGATTATGATAATGATTTAAAAAAAATCAAAATTTTATTTGTATTATATTTTATTTTATAACTTTTCTAATGTCATGATTACGCTATTAGTCTGAATTATTTTTAAAACTTTCAATTATGAAAATAAAGCATCACAAAAATCAGTCTATATTTTGAAAATAAGTTTCACTTGATCATATATATAAATTTTTGGATAATTGTTATTGATAAATTGTCATAAAAGCTATTATATGAAAGACTAAATTGAATAAAAAAAGGGAGAATTGACTATTCTGCTTCAAATAATTTTTTTAAATAGTATTTATTTTTAATGAAAGTATTATTTATCTAAGCTTTTAATATTTATATAATTCTTATTTATCTATTTTTTCTTTTTTTTTTTGCAATTAGTATTAATAAATTCTCCAAAAAGCTATTATATAAAAGAAAGGCAGAATTGAATAAATTGAATTTTGTCTATTTTGTATCTAAATGATTTTTTAAACCTGTTTAATTAATTATCTGTTCTAATTATTATTGCTACTTTCATTTTTTATACAAATAAAATAAGCACATAAATCGAATTAAAATTAAATAAAAAAGCAATATAATTTGAAATACAATATTAAAAATATCGCCTGATATAGCTGATTATCAGCGCTTGCCATAATTTGACTTAAAAAAAAGTCAGTAAAAAATAATAAGTTAGTGAAAGTTAAAAATATCATCTAGTTTTACTCAAAGCCAAACATATTACAATTCTTTCGAGCAAAATAAGATTTCTCAAATGCTTAACATAAACGAAAAAGTAAGAAATATTAATGTTTCATAAAAACTGTATAAGTGCACAGCTGACCAACTCTTCGTCTGCACCTCGCATATTTGCTTTTTACGCCTGAATAGCCATACTCGAATATATGTACGTGCACATACGGGTTATGGCAGCCACCATTGGCCATGTTTTTTTATTGTTATGAAAAGTATTTAAACTTATGCAACATGCTTGAGCAAAGTTTGAGAAAGTGTCGGTTTTGGCCATAGACACACATTTCGACAAACACGGGTAGGTAGATACAATATTTATGTTTTCCACATGCTAGCCAGCATAAACTGAAACAACAAAAATGATTTATGAATTTTTCGTAGGGCCCCCGAAGCCGTGAACCAAACCACAAATGCGGTTCGACAGCAGTGTTATATGTTGTTTTGCTTGAGTTGATACTAAGCTTGCCTGCCTTTGTCTGGGCATTTTAATTGATTAAACACTAAAATTTTGCAACAATTTGCTTTATTTGTTTCAAAAAAAAAAAAAAAAAATGATAAGCCAATAGAATTTCAATTATTTCCATTTATTTAGATACAAAACAATTTGCAAAACTGACAGGAAGGTTAACCATTTAGTTAGCGTCCACAGTGCGTATGCGTAATATGCAGAAGGCAACAAAAAAGTAAAGCATGCTTTTGAGCGCAAAGGCAACCGCTGTCTATTAAAATTGAATTTTCAATTGTTTCGACTTTTGATATTGACACATATACAAAATATAAATCAGATGATTTAAGCCTAAATCCACAAAGCAACGTCTGGCTTGTGTTTTGTATTAAGTTTCCTATATAATTTGATTGCATATTATATTTCTTTACCAGCAACGTCACCATCCAGGCTAGTCGGCTTTGGAAATTGTTATTTCTATGGTTTGTTAAGCTTCGACAAGCATTTGGATTTTAAGAATTATTCATACCCCAACAACAACAACAACTAGAATATAGAATTTTCTATAGAATGCTGTTGCAAATGCAAGCAGCTGTCAAATGCTTGGCCTGTGGCTGGCTGGCATTCCAGCAACCAACACACAACTCTTTGCTATTGCAAGCATCATTTTAAATTGCAGAAAAGCAGAGAAATATTTGGAATATGCAAAAATAAATTGGTACAATAAAACGATAAGCAAAGAAATTTGCAGCTACATGAATTGTATATTACGCAATTTAAGACTAAACTGGATTGTTTTGGAATACCGGGTAAGCAAAACAAAAAAAATTGCAAAAATGCAAAAAAAAATTTAGCATCTGTTGGAGTTGAGCTTAAACACATATTTTCCTTTTTTTTTCAGCTGCATGAGACATACATAATATGAAATACTAACTAGGAATTTATTACATTCTCAAAATAAAAATCCATTCATGATAGCCTTAATTATATTTACGGGTATCTTATCATTGTGCAGGCCCCAACACGCTGAATTAGGTAAATTTGTTTTCTTGCTTGAAACCTAAAAAAGCATAAAGGGCATATATGGTTTAAACTTTTAGCATCTGATAAAACATTATGCTTCAAAGGGGATGACCAACAACCATGTGGAGGAGGATGAACTATCTTCCCTTGGAGGAATCAACTGGAGCAGTGTCTAGTGAAATCGGCCCGTTAACCAGTTGTGATGGCCAACTAAAAACATTCTTGTTTGACTGACACTATTATACTATATTTTCTACAAACTATATATAGTAGCACTTAATTTGAGACTTATAAACGTTTTGAATATTAGAATTGCTTTTAGCAAAATATAAGGAAATATTTACAAGATATATTTTTGTGTCCGAACTTAAAGCGAAAAGATGACAATTTTATAGATCATAGCCCAGTGCGTAAGAATGCAGAAAAGCTTCCAACAGATATCTTCATATTGCTCAGTCAGAATAAACTAAGGCTTTAATATCCAAACACCCCTTTTTGAAAGACATATAAGAGTAAGATGCTTTCAACAGACATCTTCATTAAGAACAAGCTAAGATTTTCAATTCCGATTACCCCTTTTTGAAATAAATAAACTATCGCAGTAGGGTCTGAAGTCAGCCAGCATTGGTAGCAGTATTAAATAATAACAAATTTTACGTCTAATGCAATCATAGCTGTTTGCGTTGCATTTAATTTTTTTTGTTGTAATTAAGTTGGAAATTTGCGCCTAAAAAAACAAAACCCTTTGCTTTGATTGTCAGGAAATAGGCACATATATGTTTCAGTCAATACTCTTACTGCTTCTAAATTATCTTCACATATTTTTAAAGCTTTAAGAACGAGAGATACAGAAGCAAGCTACATAGAATCGATTTTTTTTTTCTTTATTACTAAAATATTACAAAAAAATCATTTAAAATCCTTACTAAGATGCTTAGTGTTTATTAAATAATTGTATTAAACTGAAACATTAAAGTTTAAAAATATCAAGTATACGCACTGTGGCAACAGCTAGACTGCAATGAATCTTAAAGTTTGCGACTTATATTTTAAGCGCATTAAAATTCGCAATTACAATTAACGCTTTCTGATTGCCAAAAATTCTATGAGTCTAAGTCTTGCAACTGCCATAGAAATTTTCAAATTATAAATTAAATATGCCGCAATTCTATTTTAATTGACTGCACATTTGGGTTTTCAATGATGGGAAACCCCTTTTTGCAAACTGCTGCATTAATTATGAACACTTTTTCGACTACTTTGAATTTTCATTTTCTTGATCAAAGTTCAAACTTGAATGTGCTGCCTTGCCTGCCATTCTAAGCAGCTTACAACATTTATAATAGCGTCATTTTGACTCCATTGATGATAGCCACAACTTTTATGTGCCTTTTTTTATATTTTTTGTTTGTATGGAAAAGGGTCATTGAGACCCTTCTGTTTGATTTGCATATTTTATGGTTCCATATCAAACTCAATTTATGCCTGAGCACAAGAACAACAGCCAGAAGGTTGGGCCAAAGAAACACAAGACAAAAAAATTGACAGGCAATTAAAGTGTCAAATCGAAAGCTAATGAAATTTTGACCCGGAAGCAGTTTACTTTAAAGAGATTTTTCTTAAAAGAATTTCTTAAATAGCTAGCTTTGATCAGTCAGTGGAAGAACGAAAGCAAGGGCCATACCAAAATAGATTAAAAACATATTAAATTAAATCGTTTTTTTTTTTTCTCTAGTCTAAACATATACGATATACCTTGTAATCGTTGCGTAAATTTGGCTTATAAAATGGCGCTGGGCATACTAAATAAGCCAATAAAAAATGCTAGCTAAAATTATGGCCAAAATTCAATGCATTTGGGAAACACTCTTCAAAACGTTGTAAGCACCTTGAAGCGCCAATAATTTTTGAAGCAGTCAACTTTAAATGCTCTGCATAAATGATGGGCGCAGATAAAGCGGCGGCGGAGTGTAGGTGAGAGTGTGTGTGGTGATTGGGAGGGTGGACGATAGAGATGGAGGCAGAGAGACAAGGGCAAAATTGCCGTTAAGTATGCAGAAACATTTTTAAGGGCAACCGGCGTAAATGATTTACAAAAAGCAAGATATATGAGCCAAAGCAATTGCATGTTAAATATTTAAGAGGCCCCGAGCACACTCCATACACACAGATACATACGAACACTTCACAGATACTCACACACACACGCTTACCTACGCACACACACATATGGTATAGATACATATATAGTGGTGGAAATCATGCGGCATGTTGAGCGACTAAGGAATACTCTGCAGACTAAGGGAAACGAACTTTAGTTGTATTATGCGCCTCGGTAGCGTAATAATGGCCTACTCGCCTCTAACTCGAAAGGTCGGTGATTGAAAATCTCTATGAATTATAGAAAACGCCGTTTGTATTTGGCTGTAAACTGTAGATGACTGTTCTCTACAGCTATAATTAGAGAAAAATCTATGCTCCGCGTTTAAGGCGATGACCATAGTAAAAACTTTTAAAATTAATTCTATTTACTAAGCATAAAATACAAATCGCGTTTGACGATACTACGATATTTCGTTGCATAAAGAAATTGTAAAAAATAGGTAGAATTTTTTGTATTCAAAAGAAAAAACGGTCGTCTGCATAATTAAGCTTACAATTAGAACTCTATCCTACAGCTTCTTTTAAGTATTTCTGGGAGGAACTCAATCTAGCCACTTATGTTAGAAAATTTGTTTGCACTTTATTTCCATGTCTATTTCTACAATATATATTAAAAACAATAGAGTAATCAATTCAGGTACCTAACTTTTTTAATATCAATAATTGCATTATATATTACATGTGATTTAAGTTCGATATTTTCGATCTGTGGAAAAGATGCTTGTTGTAAGTCATATAAAATTACTATCTAGAATAAAAGTGTTTTGTAAGATCAGAAGTTGTAGTCTTCTTTTTCCTTATTATACAGAAATAACATGTTTCAAAAGCCGTAGTGAATGTCTTAAAATCTTATTCAGTCAAACTAAGGCTTAAAATGTAAATTTTCTTAAATATATAAAACGATTTTATTCGTTGAGTTTGATGATTTACAATATATTTTATTACATTTTGGATTTAAAATCATTACTCTTCAAAAATCGCTGCAGCCACTTTTCCGTAGCTGTAACAATTTGTCGACGTGCTTGAAAAATCGGCCTTGGTCCACAAAAATCTTGGCCAATAAGTTCAGAAGTTAAAGCCATGCCAACAACTTTTAAGTCATACGATGATTTACTATATATTTTATTTTAAAAGGCTTTTTCCACAAATGGACCTTATGTTCGTATGATTTGGACTTAAGAAACAAAAAGGGACTGTATCCACTTCGTAATACGCACCAAATTGCAGATGAGTGAGGTGAAAAATTAAATTGAAAGAATATGTTTACAGCCTCTTAATCATTGAAGAAATAACTTTAAAATTCAAGATCATGGTAACAATTAAATGTAGTTATATCATAACCCTCCCATAAACATTTTTTTCAAGAGCACCTTGAACTCATTCGACTCGTTAGGACTAACAAAGACTTTTGTGGGAAACATCAGAATCAAAATTTAACAATCCTCTGATATGAAATAAAATAACTTGACATGTATCTTGAGCTTAACTACAAGAGACAAAAGCAAAACCATGAAATCTAAGCACACCCAACTCAACAAGATAAGTGTTTTCCAGGAACGCAACTCAGCCTTAGAAAAATGCCATCACAAGCAGTTTCTGTTGCCGAAGGCTATGACAAGTTCAAAATCCTACAAAGATACCAATCATATGCTGATTTTCTATGAAATGAATTTAGATATTGAGAGAAAAAAAACTGACTTAAGCTCACTTCAAAGCAAAGGCAAAAACATTTTGTAAACACAACTCTTGATAGGACAATAATGTGTCTAGCTTTGCAATATCTCGAAATACAAATGTTATTTTGCTTACAAGAGCTTATTGTACAATACCAATCCATATTACCCTTTAAACAATACGCATACAGCAGGGCATATATATATTGCATATACACATACCACATATATATACCTATATATATTATAGATATATTTATCAAGGCGCATGTGCGTTGTATTCCTACATGTACCATTAATGCTATCGGCAAGTCATAAATTGGGTTTTGAAGAGCAGCACCTAAATTCAACATCTATTACCCCAGTGCATACTTTATGACCAAACATAAAAAAATTGATGTTGACTTCTGGCTTACCTATTGATGATGTCTGCTGCTGCTGCTACTGCTGCTTGCCGTGTAATTGAATATGCCGGGAATGCACTCACCAAGGCGTCGTTAGCTGCAAAAAAAAAAATGGAAAAAGAGAACCAAATACGACTGAGTTAGTTAAGTAGCAGGCATAAGTAGTAAAAATAAATAACAAAAAAAAAAAAATTGAGAGCGCACAGTAAATTTGCATAAAAAAAAGACTCCCGTCCCCACCCAAAGAGGGCAACAGAGCGCGGTAATGAACTCAACTGAAAGCGCCGCCATTATTTAGCAGCAGCCGAGTAACGGCAACCGCATCAAAATGGCGGCCAACCAATCAACAATGGCGGCACAAGCACTAAAACCGCGCCGCATAACTCAAAGTCGACAGCCGCATCACAATCACACCGAAGGCACTCACAAAAGTCGCAGCACTCACAGTGGCGCACTTGCAGCCCTCGTCGCAGCACACAGTCGTCGGTCGCAGTAGGTAAATAACAAGCGTCAACAAACATTCGTTCAAAAATGTCTGCGGTTTAGCGAGCAGCCCTGGCATCCTACCCAACTTCCTACTACACGCAGTTACTCATTGTTGAGCCAACACAGTTGGGCAAATGGCGGCTGGCTGCTGACGCGGACTCTGATGATTGCATCAAGCGGCAGCAAATAAATGGCCAAACAGCATTTAGACCCAAACATGCCATTTACACTGGCAGAAAAATGTGCTGGCTGCACTTAGATAAGCGACTGTCCCGGGGGGGATATTCTAATCTTTATGTTTGGTATACAATTGATATGACAGAGTAAAAGGGAGGTTCATTAGGTCGTAAATTGGGTCTATGTGGGAAATAGTAGTAGATGAAGATAATTTGGCGGAAAAGTTAGTAAAACTTTTTATTTTAGTATAAGCGCTGAACTTCCCAATGATAGTGATTCATATACTTCATATAATTTTACTTTAAAGCTGTAATCTTTGTTTGCATTGCTTACAGTTTTAATAAACAATTGTGAAAGAGTTCTTGATATCTTAAATAATCTTCTGAATGAAAAATAAATACTTTTTCGGGACAATCAATTTTCAGGGAACATAGAATCGTTGTGTATGCTTCGGAAGTGTAGTGGAAGCAGTAGCAGCCAGCTGGTGCGTTTGTCTAGCAGTGGCATAGTTTGCAAATAAAAGGACTTTATTTTTCTAGGAAAATCGCTATTAAATAGAGATAACGCGGTTCGGATTTGGTTATAAGCTGGAAGTAACTATTCTCTTCGAACAACCATTAATAGAGATATCTCCATGATCCTCCTTTCCAGCGATGACCATAGTCAAGGGGAAAATTTTTTTTAATTTTTTTATAGAATCGTTGTAATTGCTGGAAGAAAACAGTAACTTAGACTTTTAAGCGGTGTTCTTAAATGATAGAGATAGGTTCAATAGATTGTTATTGCTAGAGAAGCTAGTTTTAAACAAATGTACAAGTACCTCCTCCACGATAAATCGCACCACAGATCATCGGCTTCCATAGCAACTCTAACACAATGTCATAGATGTTCATTATAATATGTCCAATAGGCCTCCATCAATTGCAAAAAAATATATAATATACTACAATAGATTACAGCTGAATCCAGAAGAAACCAGCAAATTTGAGAAGTTAGGTTAGCTCAAAAAAAAAAAATGTTTTTTTTTAATTTATTCTCCCTTGACTATGGTCATCGCTTCAAAAGCAGAGGCTGGATATATATCTATTAAAAGCTATTCGAAGAGATTAGGAACCTACCGTTTATAGCAAAATCCGAACGGCGGTATGTTTAATTAATATAGATTTTATTAGGTAAATACTTGGATGCCATTGCTAGACAAATGCAGCAGTGCTGCAGGGTGGAATAGAACCACTGATCTTCCGATATAGAGGCAAGTGGGCTACCAATACGCTATCGACGCCCAGACTTGGAAAAGACAACTTATTTATTCATTCAGATAAACCAAAAACAAAAAGGATTACTATCAGACTTTATCGTTATTAATGGGAAACAAAAAACTCAGATGTTTAAAGAATATATTACCTAGCAACGGGGTATGTCATCTAATCGGCGTATGTACGTTAGAAGTAGTAATCCCTATCCCTTAGCATTAGTACTATCTCTATCATTCCAATACTAAACTGTTGTGTTAAGTCTGTATCTGTGAATGGCGGCAATTGCGGGTTGTACTTCGTAGAAACACAGTACTTTCAGATTATATTTTATTTTTAAAAACAAAAATATATGGAATTGGGTTTCAGATTTTTCAGTTTGATCTTTGAGCAGTTCCACTGCATTATTTTTGCTTAAGAATTGTGCATTTGTCAAAAGCTTAGAATTTGTTCAACATTTTTAAATCAGGAACTGTTTTGCTCATCCAAAAAATGAAATTCTAGCTGTATCGTCTGTTCTATGGTTTTCCAGTGGGAAATTATATTCAATTAATAATTTTCTAGTACTAGAATAATAAATAAAAAAGTCATTAAATATTTCGAAGTCGTTATTAAGAATTAAAGCTTATTGATTATTATGACAAGGCTCTTGATTTCGAAGGATTCTTTCGCAAGATTAGCTGATTTTAAATATCGATGTTTAGTAGTCTTCCCCAACTAGACTTGAATCCTTCTAAAATCTATTAGACTCCGAATACGGAGACCTTTCGTTACGTGGATTGTTACAAAAAAAAAAAAACTCCAAAGAGAGAGAGAGATTCGTTTCAAAATCTATATTGAGGAAAAGAGCATTTCGATGACTATGACACAGATCCCGATTTTGAGGCCAGCGCGGTAGGATTTTAGTATAAAATTTGAATTCGGTAAAAGCCTATGCGGTTTCTCTACGATTTTCCAGCGCGTTAGATACTTTTGATTTTGTTAGCTTATGGAAGCGAGTCACAGATTAGGATGTCCGGTGAGAACTAGGCTACTTCCAGGGCCTTTGTGATAAAGTCGGAGCGCCTTAAGAGTATATCACAATCTCTATGGTCCAATTTACATACTAACATTTTAAATAAAAAATAATTTTCATACAATATATGTATATATATATACAATATAACCAAATTCTGGGTAGGTCTTTTAAATTAATATAGTTGAAAATGATCTGAGAGACGTCTCCACATATTGCTATTTGGTAAACCAATCTTTGGGCTCTTGTTAGCTCCTCAAAGTCTAAGCATTGATTGTTTTAGAAAATTAGAAGCAAAAGCATAGGCATTAGGAGACGACCTAGTGACTGAAAGGTATGGATACTGCTAAGTGAGAAAATTACTAATTAAGAGGACACCAAAAGATTAATAAAACTTAGAAACTCATTTGGTATCTATATTAGAAATATAAGTAATACCTACAACCCAAACACTTCCATGTATTCTTTATTTTGCACAGTGCATAGTTAGTTAAACAGTTGAACATTTATAGGGACCGTACTGGTAGCGGCGATGAAATGTTGGAACTGTCAGTTGGAACTGGCTGACTGAATGACTGCCTCACTGAGTTTCACTGCACAAAGTTATTCAATTTATATGATGGCAGTCGTGCATGGATGGCCCAATAAGAGTAGGAAGTAGTAGTAGAAGCAGCAGGAGCAGCAATAGCAGCAACAACTGCCATGCCAGCAGTCTGGACTGAAGTTGATTTTCACTTTGTTTGCTTTAATTGCGCCCCAGCAACAATATGTCTGAATGGCTTATATACATTGGGCAAAGCTATAAAGGATTCCAACTTGGCCATACAATACAATTGAACTTTAAGCCTAGGCAGTTTTGATTAGCTCATATGTTGCTCTCAGATAAATTGATTTTAGCAAACAATTGATGGCCCTGGGCAAACAAGACACAGACACACTCGCAGAGAGAGAAAGAGAACTCATCAATGTCAACACAATCAAATTCAATTAACATGCAACCAAGTTGGGCTTGCTTGTCGAAAATCCCAGCACTTTCAGCCAAGGCTGACTATACATTAATGCTAGATTATGAATGCGGCACAACTTGGCAGTGGTAGACTAGCTACAAATGTGTTCAAGACAACAATCCAGCCAAGACTGACAATGGCCAAATACAAATAAAACGCCAATGCGAAAATGCGCAACAGAGTAGAGGAGGAACAGTAGCCAAAAGCTGCGCCCATTATGGCCACTTACCAGCGACTTAAGCCGGGAACACGTTGCCGCCTTAAGTACGTCCATTAATGGTACATGCTTATGGACGAATGCTTGGTGGCCGGTTTGGGTTGTATGTATGTATGTATGTCCCTCTGCTATAGTAACCAGTACCAACAATTCATACTAAGGTTAGGCCAAATTTACGCTTCATTGAGCCAAGAGATTTCATTAATAAAAAATGAAAAATAGCGTATATAAGTTGGAAAATTTTTCTCCGCTATGCTCGTCCATGTCGTCGTTGTTGTATAGTATCACCCAAGCGGATTTAACTATTCATGAGCGCACACACAAAACTCAACGAAATAACAATAACAGTGCCAAAAAAAAAAAAAAAAAATCCGAGAAAAAACAATGTTTATGGCAGTCGAAGCTTTTGGGTAAATACATGAAAAACAAGTAAGCTCAGGATTTTTTGGAAAAACAAGTAGAGAGCGAAATAGCAAACGAGCTTAGTACGACTTGAAGATGCCCTAAGTGGACACTATGCTAGACAATGATGACACATGACTACAGCATTGATGTAGGTAGCTTTTGTTTAAGGATAACTTCAGGCATTACATTTTGATTATCTCTCTATTTCAACGCAGCAGCGCAGCGACTGGTAGTAGCGAATCCCAGCTATAAAACTTGAGCAGTACCGAGGAGTGAGCACATTTAAAGTCTGCTAAGCCCTGGCACTTTATGTGTGCGTGTGTGCGTGCGAGTTGTATGTGCTTATTGTGTATCTGTGTCTTTAGTATATGCGCGTGTGTCTGTGAAAATTGGAAAAACATGTACGAATGGCAAATGCCAAATTCAGACAACGACAGACAGGCAGACATTTTCTGAAAAGCGGAAACATGTTTGAATGCTGCTGCCTGCCTGCCTGCCTGCCTGCCTGACAGTGCCTGCCCTACACGCAGCAACGTTGCTGCTGTCATCCCACTTCCATTTTGATTGTAAACAGCTCTCACTCAGTAGTCAAAAGTTTATTTTTTTTTTTGCTGCTTTCGGTACTCAACGCTTGGCAAAAATTAACAGGAAGTAAGCATGAAAGACAAAAAAAAAAAAAAATACAATAATACAAAATACAAAATTTTATTCCAGCTTGGCATCTATGCTAATTTCTAGCAAAGAAAAAAAAATACAAATACTCAAGAGCAGGGGCAACAAAGCATAAGCAGCATGCGTCAGAGATGGGCGCGGGTCATGCCACACGTAACGATTCAGGCACGACTTTATGTGGCCTTAAACCTAGCACGAAATTTCTTTTATCTAAAATTACAAAACAAAAATACTGCGCAATTTTATCAATGAACTTCGAAATAATGAATTTCAATAGGGCTGAAAACATTTGCAAAGCTTTGAAGCTGGCCTATAATAATACCAACAGTATCCGGGGTTTCGAATAGAAAATCCTAAGAAGCTAAAACCACAAATTGTTTAAGCATTTTTTCTTTACTGGAACAGTGCATACAATATATTTTTTTCATAAAATTTGTTATTAAATCATCAACATATCGATACATCGTGTTTTCATCAGTAACGCTTTAACGATTGTACATATTTTATTATAACTTCAAACTAATTTACTTTGACATCTTAGAAATTAAAACCCTTTTTACATAAGGAAGACACCCCGGGTAGCATACACGCCTCAAAATCGGAAGATCGGTGATTAGATTCCACCCTGCGGTACTAGTGCATTTGTCTAGCCAATAAATATCCGCTATTTACCCAGGAGAATTATTAAAAAAAAGACACCGCCGATCGAATTCGGCTATAAACTGTAGATGCCTGTTCGCTTCGCACAGCTATTGGTAGACATATACCATACTCGGCCTTTGGAGCGTTGACTATAATCAAAGGGAATAAATTTAAAAAACTAGAGACAGGTTGCTTTTGAAGAAATTTTACAATTTATAGATAGCAACCGTTAGTAGGGTTTAAGTTTTTTTTTTTCTGATAGAACGATCATTTTTAAAAACCTGCGTTCTTTATCTGCATAGACTTGACATTCATTTGTACAGAGTACAGTTTCTTTTGACAGGTAGAGCGATCTTTATCTCCTCCGCGCGATATCCTTAGGTAAATATTAAGCTTATGTATATAGCAAAATGTACCGAGCTTCGAAGGTTGAACATCGGGTTTGGGAGTCACATCGTAGAGCAGAAAACCAATGAAAACCAGTCCAAAAGCGTCGGAAAAAATACTCCTTTGAGAACCACTGCAAGGATAGCAGATGAGAAAATTTAGCAGTTATCAAGCTTATCTTGACTACGTCTTGAGCTTCCAAATGATATCAGTCAATAGTTGTTACCATGGTCCCAATAAGCAGATGGAATCCTTTATCTCTATTCAATACGTTTATCATGCTCGCACTCAAATATGGGATAGAAGACTACAGCCACGTTTGGTATGATTAAGAAAAATATACAGATTAAGAGCCAAATACTTCTCTAAATCATTGTTCCCTAATATTTAAGAACGACTTGGATGATGAATGCCGATGGGAAGACGAAAGAGTCATTCAAGAATGATGGAAAGACCAAATGAAGAACTTATCTTGACTTAGAAAAACGAATGGTCTAACCAGTACTGGGCAACCCGATTACGGCTTGTCTTGATTCACCAAACTAAAAGTGATCTGCATGTTTAAGAGGACTTCTGCAGTTTCGAAAGAAAAAAATTATCGATAATTGTACAATAAGACAAATAAATATATTTCGTGAAGTGTGGCACGCTACAATTGTTAAAATGGCTACAATGTTAGAAAATATACAGATATTATCCGTATTTAGCGTCGCTCTAATCTGAAGCAAGGGGAACACCAGTGCTTCTGAAGGGAATTGAACAACCGACTTTACATTGTCAGTGCCACAAAAAATACATTTCTACCTAATGCCTTGTTACGCTCGCATAAACCAACTTAAGGTCATTAAACTCAAATCTTAAAACTTTTTTATTTGCACAAACGTTTTGCACATTTCTAGGTCAGATAACGACAAATTTTGCATTATGTCTTATTTATGGTCTTTCTTCGTGATTTTACCTTTTGAGCCCACACGCAGCATGCACGAAATCTTATTGCCTGTTGGTACTCTTAACCCACACACAGTTCAGTGTGCCACCTCTAGAAGGCGGACAGAGAACGCAACGCCACCAAAAAAGGCATTTTAATTGAAATGTTTGGTCTCCGTAGCTGGACTTTGTAAGTTCTGTCGGTCCGTTTGTCTCACAGTGTTGATTACGCAACGGCAGAGCACAAAGTTAAGCTAAAAGCAAACACGATACCATGTATTTCGTATATAGAAATATATATATGTATAAGCACAATTTGACTTGGTCCAACAACATTTTTGCTTTTCATTTTCATCGTTTTCATTTTCATTTTTGCTCGTTTTCTGTCCAAATTGCTTGCTGCAGGCCAAAACAAGAATAATTTGGATCTTGCATGACATGTTGACAGGAATTCAAAAACGCGCCTCAACATAACACTCAATGCTTATTACAAGAATGCTTCGGGCATATGACATAAATAAATAGCGTTTCTACATATGGGTAGTTCTTGCAGAATCTATTTACTTTTAGGGATGTCTTATGCTGAGGGTCCAAGTAGCTGCCTTCTCTTCAAGTCCAAGTAGCTGCCTTCTCTTTATTACGGATATCTAAAACGGAGAATCCAAGGATCAAACGTCAGTGTCTATGCGTGAATTCTCTTATATTTAAGAAGGATTGGATCTTCCCAGACCAATGCTAAAAGTCTCTAACACGATGAAGTTAGCATAAACGAGGCATTCAGAAAATTTATTGATTAATAATTGGGAACTAAGCATCTGCCTATATACTAAAATCAAAGCCAAAATCAAAAGTTTCAAAGTTTGCCGCTAGATGGCGCTAGTATAAAAGCATGCTTCTCGAAATTAAGCTCTTTAAATTCAGTATTTTTTTTAATTTCCTAATCATTTTGTAAAATAATCGCCCAAATATGAAAAAAAAAATTCTCTAAGCTCTTTGCTCTGGCCAAGTGTAATCATCATAAAGAGCTGCTTTATGTACAACTAGACGTACGTACGGTCAAACAACAACAAATAAAAAAATAAGTTGGCTTAAGCTTTTTGGCCCATAGTCAGCGACGAGTGTAGTGGCCCTAGCAACAGTCACGCCCACACGCACAGTTCCACGTCGAACAAATACGTTCACAATTTTTATGTAGATTAGTGAAATAGAAGTTTTTTCTGGCGTGGATTGTGCCGGATTGTGTATGCTGAATGCTGTTTTGTCCCCCCATTGAGCCATAAATGACAGACCCGGCAGCGTCGGCTGCAGTACATAAAATGGCATGGCCATAAACCCTTTTTTTTTCAAGCAATTTAAGCCAAGTAACATGCTGATTTGCCATTGTGCCACTGTATTTGTGTTTTTGGTTCGGTTTCGTTCAATTTTAGTTGCCGTTGCACACCCAAACCCACGCTTTACGATACAACTGGATTTAATTTGGCTAAAATGTGCGGGCACTTAAGTTTACTTGACTTTTGTGCGGGCTGCGGCCTATCAGCCACACACAATGTGTGTAATACAGAAAAAGTTTTGTGCAAATTTTGATCAACTTTTTGTTGCGGCGCACAAACTATAAGCTCCAACTCTGAGATGGACCAAACCAAAGCCAAAGCTACTCCTGCCCCGGGGAGTATACCACTTGAAGTATTTATTTATTTGATGTTGCGCTTCCTAATAACGCCAAAAGTTTTTGCGTTCATCTTTTTTTTCTCTCGTTTTTTTTTTGCTGGCTTAACTTTTGTTTGATAACTAAAAACTCAATTACGCGAACTTGCTTTTGTTGGTTGTATCTCTTCGCTCAGCGTTGACAATGTCTAACAAAAACATATAATAGAGAACCTCAGCTGACTATTAGCTGCATACTTTGTGTAGCGTCAACATGGCGTATACTTTATGCAAAAATTCAACACTTTTTAATGTGCGTTTTATTATACAAACAGTCAAGGATCCAGCAAAAATTTTGTGCACTGAACTATGTAATAGCAATAAACTGGTATTCCGAGACCATCTCTCTAGCTGTCTATGTGTGCTCTTATAAATTGTACAACTTTAGATCAATTTGTACCTAAGTATATATTAAGGAACACATATCTGGGCCTAACATTTGTCGAATCACGTAAATTAGTGCTGCTTTTTATCGTAAGAACTCCAACTATTTTCAAAGCGCAGCTCTGTAGATCTTTCGAAAAACCTTTGGTCCGTTGGACTGTCTGGATGTTTCTGTCTCAGATATGGTACAACATCACTTAAACTTTGGAATACATTTTAGCAATATGTTCGTAGGCAACAAGTTAATCGAATATTGTAAATTTCAGTTTCATTTTATTATAACAAAATTCGTTTCCAAAAAGAACTTCTTGAGATTATTCCTGACTGTGCTGTACTGTCGTGCTCCCCGTGGTATCTCTACTTTTTATAGATCGAAGTAAAGGTAGAATCTTTGACCACCACGACTAGGAGTTGGAAAATGCAAAGCATTTGTCTAATTTGTTAAAAAAATTTTAAATGTTTAGTCCGTATTTCGGTAACCTCAAGTTTAATGTGCTTTTAAGCTCTTAATATTACTTTTCCTAATAAAATATAGACGATTCCCAATGAAACTAACCTAAAAGGTATCAATCACAGCAGCGAAAGCGGTTAAAGCAATTTGTAGAAATAATCTGCTCAGAGATTTCTGCACTAAATCAAATTTTAAACTGAAACATCGATATACAAATTATAAAATTATGTATATTAGAATGGATATATCTCTATTAATAGCTGTTCTAAGAGAGCAGGGTACTATATAATACGATATAAATTGGGATATGTCGACCTCGGATTTGAACCACACGAACAAAAATCGATGACCGAGTATTGTTATATTTGTAAAAGAAAACCATTTAATATGATCTTGTTGACCATTTGAAATTATTAAAAAATTTTAAGTATTCAAAATTAAAGTAAAATTTAGAATATTTTTTTAAGACTTTCAATATTTATGCTTAATTCCAAATTAAAAAGTTATGGTCTGCCAAATCCACAAAAATTTAGTAATTTTTCGTTTTTAGTATAATTCTTTTCAAATTAAGTTCGTAAATTTGAGAAAATTGAACTATGTACTTTGTACTTGAAATTTGGATATCGAAACTAGTTTTAGTATTCTAGATTAAAAAGTTTTTGTTTGCACTGTAATTCTTCTTAAATAAAGTTCAATTCAAAAAATGCTAAAATTCTATTTTACGTACTTCTGTTTTAGGGAATTTCCTGGTATTAACCGCATATTTTCGTAAATTTCTTTACATCAACTAAGTATTTTTTAATTTAATTATAGTTGAAAAAATTTCTATTCTAAGCATGTGCTATTAAGACTGCGCATTTTTGGTTCAAATGAAAAAGGCTGGAATTGAGTTCGGCTCTATTTTGTTTCCAGACTTTTAGATTTTCCTTAAAGCATTAGGTAAGCAATATGCCAGCGTGACATGATTTACTTTTATGGCACCAAAGTAATCAATTTTTTATTATTACTATTTTTTTTTTGCTCAAGCATGCATATCATCCCAAAGCAGCTAGTTCGGTGCGTCCTTCAGCATACCAACTGTTTACGCTTTATAGACAATGTTTAATTGCATGTTGTCATAGCCATATGAATTATGCAAATACACACACAAGCATTATAGATGTGCTTAGCGGAGAGGGAGAAACAGAGAGTGTATGATAATAATTTTCAGAAAATACTCGCATTATGCATTAGAGTTGTTTGGCTTGCAACTGCTGCAAGGACATACAACTTTGTGTGCCACATAAATCTGCCGCTGCTTGTTGACAGTATTAATGGTGCACTCGGGTTACACTTTACACTTCCACCAGCTTCCAGCAAAAGCGGCGACAAACATTTGTTTGTATTGATGAGTTTACACGGAGTGTGAGCACGGAGGAGAGTCCCCAATGGGTCATGTCGTGCTGCACTGTAAATTTATGTTGCCTACTTTTTGGGGCCACAGTTTTGCGCTATCTTCGCGTTGTCGCTGCCATTTTCCCCTACATTTATTTTATTATGACAACATTTATGCAAAAACACAAAATATTATTATTGATATTCATTTATTAGGTTGGTACTTTTCGGTTTTATTGCGTTCAATGCTTTATGTGCTGCATTTTGCATATAAACAGTTTTTATAGAAAAAATATAGCTTGTTTTTACTTAGTTCAAGGGTTTTTCACACACAGTAGATATGTTTTAGCTCGGATTCAGTTACAATCTACTGTTTTACAACAATTTATTTGCTGTCGACTGTGGCATATTTATTGTAGTTTTTCCTAAAGTTTTTCTTCACTTCATGTGCGTTTCCATGGATATGCATTTCGAGCGCGATAAGATATTTTTAATTTAATATCCGTTTTAATGAGCGGCTATGCTGCCACAGCCAAATTGCATCACGATAGTTTTCACAAAAAAAAAAATGAAAATAATCAAATTCACATCTATTTTATTTATGCAAATATTGAGAAGCGCAGATAATAATTGGTAATCATATACCATAGACCGCATTTTGCTGGGGATTGCATTGAATTGCAAATCTGTATTATGGTCGACAGCATGAAAAGTCAATACTTGTTGTTTTAAAATTATTATGTTTTTATAGCATGGGTATTTCGCATAAAATATAGCTATATTTTTTATTATGAAATTGTGTACAGTTGGTCCTTTTCAAACAACATTTTATTGACACTTTTGTTGACCTCGGATTAGCATGCAGCAATCGGGATTTGCATTTTTTTGAGTTTTAAAAGTATTCGATTTCAGCGAATCATAAAATATAAAGACAATACAACAGAGCAGTTTGTATCAACAAACCGAGGGTTGACTTAACTTTACCAAATATAAATAATTATGAAGATGTGATATACGTTAAAGTCTGCCGCAGTTTTGGGATTACCCCGCAACTAAACCATTTACACTGTTTAAGAGAACTAGGCAAAAGCAGGCAAACTCAGTACATATTATATTGAGCCTCAGTTACAGTCTCAACACCATAAAGATCTTTCGGAAATCAGCATAAGCAATTGCTTAACGTATCTGCAGTCAAAGTCCTTAGTGAAACATATGTATACACTTCCTCCAAAAACATCAATTGTTACAATAAATCTCTGCGATATTAGGATGCAGGTTAGGTGTGTCTGTCGAACTATGAAAAACCCAACTTTCATTATACTTTCTGATTTCATCTTATGCCATTTAAATCCTAGTTCCTCTTCAGCCCTAGATGTCAGCCGGTGCATATCTATAAAAAATTATTAGGCTAGGAAAACGGATTAGTTTTATAATTAATTTTCCTCGTTATCATTAAATATATTTTAATTTTATCACTTTTTCAAATTGTTTAATCTTAAGGTCAACTGGACTTAGTTGTACTCCAAAATTATATAATTAAATAAAGAAGGCTGAAAGAGCATACTCTCACCTCACGAAGAGGTGAATTCAAAAAGAGGTTTGAGAGAAGGATATTGCGCAAGTGCCTATAAAATGTTAGGATCCTGAGTCGAAATGTCGACCTAAGCACTAAAAACTCAAGAGAAGTACAGGACGAATCAAAAAAGAGTTACAAAAGGTTTTTAGAGAAAAAATTATAAAGAATAGCTAATTTGTTGACGATGTCCTTTTTAACATATCAAATAGATAGAGCGAAATATGTTGAACAAAAACTATAAGCTTGCCTTGATTGTTGCAGCAGTACTCCCCAACACAACTCACGTCTTCTCAACAACAACTGCCGAAGCACACCACCCATATTATTCAAAATTTACTATTTTGGACCTCGATGGATTGTCAAGGAGTAACAATGAGTTCTTAAATTCCAAGCAGAAACGAAGGCGCACCAAACTTACAAAAAGAAGTTAACGCTACACTGAAGCAGTACTATCCAAGACAATCCACGTCATCTCAAAATCCCGCCACTGATATTATTCAAAATTGATCAATTTAAGCCTATTTTGGATTGCCAGGGGGGAACAATGAGTCCTTAAATTCCAAGCAAAATCAAAAGAGCCACAGCAAACTTACAAAAAGAAGGTAGCGCTGTATGGCAGCGGGACTCTCCATGATTCAAGCCATGTCATATCAACATTAATTGCCGCATCCAAGCACTCACCGAATCCCACCTCTCTCTCATATTATTTAAAATTTACTATTTAAGGTCTAATGGTTAAAAATGAGTCCTAAAATTCAAAGCAGAAACAGAGATCCACTGCAAACTTATAAATAGAAGAGAGCGTTTCACTACAGCAGGATTCTTCAACCCATTTTATCTTAACACCAACTGCCAGATCGCACCACTTATATGGCGTTTTAATTATGTGTTAATTATTTAAAATTTACGATATTAAACCTCGCTTAGATTGTCAAGCCGTAACAAGGAGTCCTAAATTTCCAACCAAAATTACAAAAACAAGGTAGTGTTGCAATACAGCAGGACTCTCCATGACCTAACATATGTCCTTTGCTGTATTTGTTTAATAATTCTTCAGCAACTTGGATCAAAACTCGATTGCCCTATATGAGTTATATTACATATAAGACAACTACATATGGACCTTCACGAACTTTAATAAATTAAATAAACAATATTGTTTGAAACAAACTAATTTATAAATCTAAATCTTTTTGTATAATTTCGTAGCTGGTCTGAAATCCCAATAGGAGTTGTAGTACAGAGTTTCCCGCTATCAAAATCGCAAACTACTACTCAATTTACTTTGTTCGCAGAATGCGGACCAACTACAAAAGCATAATTATCCTCTACAATCAAGCCAAGTCGACAAAATCAGAATATTCCTTTCTTAATTATATTAAACTTTAATTCCAACAATTTTCGCACTACTTTAAACTTGTTCCGTTTTCTCTAGTAGTTCTCGCAAAATGTCCTTTGTACGCTTTTAGTGTGCATTATTTACTGCACAATTAGCTGCAATTAAAGCGGACAAAAATAAAGTTTGTTGCCTCTGGGGCGTGGGCATAGGAAATGCAGTTTCATTGCCAAAAAAAAAAGACGAGAAAAACAAGGCTAAGAGCTGCAATAACGTACAAATGCCAAATGAGTATTCGCTTTAAGCCAGGCCAATGGGACTTTGTAGACAAATTGATGAGAGTACTGCCTGCCGCCTGCCTGCGAGAACAACTACAAAACTTGGTAGAAAGTTTCTGGTTGCAATGCCGCCTGCAAACGAATGCAGTTTATGAGGCTGCAACAAACCGACGACTGCAAGACCAACGGATAGACAGACAGACACACAGACTGCCTGTGTAGATTGTTAGCCGCTTGTTGGCCATGCTGGTTGGTGAGCCTCACTGGCTCACTTTGCTGACTGACTGTTGCTTGGCCATGTCTACAATTTTAATGGCATGCTCGTTTTTGGCAACATGGTAACATGCGTCTCCAGTGAGCTTGGCCTCCTGTTAAACTTGTAGTTCTTGTTGCTAATGTTGTTGATTTTTGTTGTTTTTTTTTTTTTTTGATAAGAAAGGCGTAGAGTCAAAGGGGGTTTAGAAATTATAAAATGTACTATTTGAACAATAATTGAGATAAATTTGTTGGGTTATATAGCTTTTTTGGAAGAAATAGAAAGCTTCTTGGATAAAATATTAATATTAAAAAATGTCTAAAAACGAAAGATGACGCCACTTGAATTGGGCTATACACTGGAGCTTACTCTGCTTTGCGAAGTGCAATTGATTGGGATGGATGCCTATGCTCCAGTGCAGTTCCTTGAATAATATTTTTGTTTTACTTTTTGTTTTTAGACCCCCAAAGATATAATCTCTTGCTGCCATTTGGAATGTTTCAAATCGAAGCAAATTTTACTCGTAATAAAAATTCATAGATAACTATTCAATATTCAAAAATAAAACAAAAATATATATATGTCTATTTAAAAAAAAGAAAATAAATAGATACAAAGCATTTATACAAATTTTTTAAAAGTACAAATAAAATGTACAAAATAAAAACAAAAACATTTAAAAATAACATAAAAATATATATACTATTAGTACATAGCTTTGTGCATATATATTTAAAATGATTTTTATGCATATTTAGTTTTGTACGTATAAATATTGATTTTATAAGCTTTTTTTTTATTTTTTAGCATATAAGCAAATTAATTATATTTTGTTGTTTAAAACAAAATAAAAATTAATTGAAGAAATAAAATTATATGTATTATAAAAAAAAATTATAAAAAAATAAATAATAATAAAATAAATAATAATAAAATAAATAATAATAAAATAAATAATAATAAAATAAATAATAATAAAATAAATAATAATAAAAAAAATAAAATAAAATAAAAATTAATAACAAAAATGATAATAAAAAAAAATTATTTAAAAAAACTAAAATACCATTAAAAATATAAAGAAAGACAATTAAACTTAAGACAAAGTGTAAAAAAGAATTTTATACAAATTTTCAAAACGACCAAAAAAAAATACACATTTATAACAATAAACATTTAAAAATAAAATAAAAATAGAAACACCTATTTATATTTGTATATCTTTTTTCTATGTATTTTTTGGATAAATTATACGTAACAATATTTATTCAAAAAGATTTTTTTGCCTCAGCATAAAAAAATCGAAACAGAATATAAAAATTTATATTTAAAAGAAATATAAAAATTGTTATTTTATAATTTTTTAAGCCAAAATCATTTTATTTTTTTTTCCTTTAAGTGCAGTAGAAAATAAATTTTATTTAAAACTAAAAATATCTAATAAAATATTTTTAAGCAGAATATAAAAATTATTATTTCACAAAATATAAAGTTGTAGAATATATAAGTTAAATTGTTTCTTATGAATCAATCAAACCCAAAATATTAAATTAAGTAATTGAAAAAAAAATGTAATTAAATAGAATCCCTTTTCAGCTACTTCATTGGTTTCGCTTGTCTTCTACTAAGTGCACATGATATATTCGTAGTTTTCGAGAGAGTAAGCAAAGAGGCAGCAGGCACGTGCATTTCTGCTAATCAGCAAACAAGGCTAGAAACCAGGCAGACCAGGTCCACACGAAATCCGACTAACGTTATATTATATTTGTGAAAGTTTTTCGGCGTTAATTTTCAGACTTAACCAAGTTACGAGTACTGTGTGCATGTATGCGTGATTGTGTGTCTGTGTGTGCATTTGTGTGACTGGGGGGCGTCGAAAAATCTCGCATAAAATTAAATTTAAGCAGAAAACCCGTCAGCAACTTGAAAAGCAAAACTGCTAAAGAGAGATTGTTTAAGGGAAACTGGAAAAACTGTTAAGCTGGATAGCTTCTCGAGATGTGCCTCCGCTGGCTGGATGGATGGCTGGCTGGCTGGCTGGCCTGGTAACTCGGGTAGCTGGCAGTAAAACGAAATAAATTGCACAGAATGCAACGAGCGCGCAAGTAGCGTTATATTTATGCAACGGAAGCAGCGCAAGGGAGTCCCGGCAACAGCATCCCGAGATGCTTGGATGCATTTCAATGGCACGGCGAACAAGCCAACAAACCAACTTGCAACCAACAGCACACAATCACACTCACTCACGCACACAGGCACACGTACTCACTTATGCATGCCATACGCGACTATTCGTATTCGTTCTACCCTCTGTGGCAAGTCGAACACATTCATGTTGCACAAAATCGCAAAAAAAAAAAAAATATAAGGGAAGAAATCTTGCAAATGAACACAAAATTTCAGAGTAAAAGTAACAACAAAAACAACAACGATATCAACCAAGAGCAAAAATCTTTTGTATGCAACACAAAAGCAGCATTCAGTAGAAGAAGAAGGATACAGAGTTGAAAAAAAATGTAATTTGGGGGAACTTGGGTTAAAGAGTACATGGCAAACAGTTTGCCATAAGTTTTAGCCACGTTTTTATACGCTTGAAGTTAAGTGTACTTGGCCTTATGGACTGGCAATGAAGTTTGCAACAATCAGAATCAGATGTTACGGATGTCGATCGCAGGTGGAGTTTACCTAAACCAAATTAATTGGTTTTAGGATACGTTCAAAATATAAAATATACTTTTTAACATTTACTGATTTTTTATATTATTTTTTTTCATGCATTAATCATGTACCATTAAAATTAATCATTAAAATAAATTAATCAATAAAATAGCTAAAATAGCTTAACAGAATATATAAGAAGTAGACCGAAGATAAAGCTGTGACTGACAAAAAACTTGGCTTTCGGTTTTTTAAATCTAAATTAATAGTTTCGATTTAAGGCTTTACAATAAATGTTATTTATAATTTCATTTCATTTCATAATAAATTGAATTAAACTACTTTTTTTATTTCATAATAATAATATTCAATATATATACATCAATTTTATTGTTTCTTAAGTAATAAGTTTTATATTTATTTAAATATTATTTTTTGTTTTTTTTTTTATTTAATGTTATATTATCTTTTTGCGTTGTTTTTTTTTATTTTAATTTTTTTATTTTAATTTTTTTATCTTTTATTTTAATTTTTTTGTATATTTTAATTTTGTTTTATTTTAATTCTTTTATTAGCTTTTTAATATTTGTAAGCAATTTCTTCAACATTCATTTTTTATTTCCTTTTTAGGAACTTGTTTTTTTTTTTTAAGTTTAACTTTGTCATAATTTAGTTATTTTTACTTTAGATTTTTCTAAATAAAATTAAGCCAATTTATTTTATTCCTTTTCTTTTTGTTTTTTTTTTTAATATTTTCATGCTGACTTAAAATTTTCGACAGTATTTTTTAACAATATTTATGCGCATAAAAAAGAGGAGTGAATTACAAAACAATTTTTACAAAATCAATTTAAATAAAACCAAAAAATAATTATATAACAATAAAAAAATATATATAAAGTCTATTATTTCTTGTAAAGATTTTTATTTTCGCAACTTTTACAAATTATCATAAACTAATATTTATAAAATATTAAAAAAAAAAATATATATGAACAAAATCAATTTAAAAAATTAAATAAAATCGAATTTAAAAAGATACTAGATGAAATACAAAACGAGATTTAAAAAAAAATTAAAATTGAAATGAAACCAATCAAAAACAAATTTTTTGAATGTTCGAAATTCGGAATACCAATAGTCCTAAAGAAAATTGAAAATGTATAGAAAATCTTAGTTCTTGTAAATATTTTATTTTTGCAACCTATTAATATTTTATTATATAATTATTTAAATTAATGTTGAATGAATAGCGTTTTATTGAACTTTAAATATTTGACGATATTTCAATACTTCTCTTTATTTTCAGTCATATTAGTGAGATTAGAATTATTCTCGATTTTGTCAAGAAACATATATCAAATATTGATACCATGTATAAGAGGAAAAAACAGTAAATGGAATGCCGTCTTTCAAAACATGTAGATTGGTTAGAATTTTATTATTTTTCAAGTTAGATAAACTTAGTTTAAGCTTAGTGGAAGCCACTTTCAATAATTAAAATATTATAAGGAAACTAAAAAAAAAATTAAAGAGTATCCAATGCTCGTTGCCTTACGGCGCTTTTATGGCTTTATTATTTTTTTTTTTCGCTTTTGCTGCTCGTCTTTGCATTTAGTGTTTTTTTCGGCACATCAAATGCAATATTTAAAGGATATGGCCGCACCCAGTTGCAGCGTCGGAACCCTAACTCAAAGCCGCACCCTCTAAAACTGTTCATACCATGGTACTACTCCCTCCTCGCCACTTCGCTAACACTTCATACGTCAGCAAAAAAAAGTCATTGGCCTTTCGAAGCGCTTCTGGTTGGTTTTTTTTTTTTATTTGAGCCCCTTCATCATTGTTATTGGTAGAGTGGGGGCTCTTCAATATTTTACATCTTTGCCTGCCATGCAAATCTTCAGGCATTACTCATTAGTCTTGATTGCTTTCTGCCAACTTTGCAGTTCAAATGTATTTCTGCTCGTCTGTCTCGCTTTTTATTTTTGCAGTCGGCAATCAATCAATAGAGTCAAGAGTGACCTGTGACTTGTGTAACATGTAAATCGTGTATTGACTTTAAGCTACTATCCCCCCCAAAGCCGGGTAAATAATAAGTGTAAGTTTTAGTGCAGTCCAAACGTCACAGACACAGGCATCATATGATAATCATGTGATAATCATTTACTTCGACGCAATAAAAGCGTAAAAAAAATAAAGAAAAAAAAATTAGCTGACTCAAACGAAACGACAATTTGTGACCAAAATATAAACATAATAAAAATAATAATAAATTTAAACAAAATGACAAATTCAATGTGCGAAAATAAACGTTATTGAAAAAATGCTTCAGCTCAATAGTTGTTAGATTTTTATAGAAGATGTGGGAGCGTGTCGTAGCTATTGTTATGGAAATTAGGCGGAGGCCAAGTGCAAGCATCAATGGGCATGACTCACGCACTAATTGAATATCTATCACTTTGAAGAATTCCGATAACTCGAAATGTGCAAATTCCTAAACAATCGTGTTTTGTTTTATTCACTGTCATTGCATTCCACAAACGATGGGGTGGGGTGTATATTGGTTTGAGCTCGCTCACTTAGCCGGCGGCAATTGTTTTGCACTTATCGATTATGTCAATTCTTTATTTTTTTTATTAACTTTTGTAAGCAAACAAAGGTTTTTCTTTAGAAAACACCAAACATATGGAATTCCTGGTATCAATAGTTGCTACATTTTGTAATAGCAACAAAAAACAAAAACACGCACTTGTTTTTTTCTAAGAATTGCATTGAACTTTAAAAGAAAACTATTCAGTCGATATACATTTCCAACATCAATTGCTGTCAATAGCGCATTTGACTTGAATTCCAACGAAGTTTATGCTTTTGCTATTTTCTTTTTATTGCAAAATACTTATTCGGGTTTATTAAGCGATTAACTAATATTTAAATACTTATTTTATTTTATTATTATTTTACTTGCGCTACAGAATTCTCTCGGTTGGGTGTACAAAATTCGTTCCGTTCTTCATCTGAAAGTTGTGCCTGGTGTTGCTAGCAATTACCTATTTCATTGGAAAAGTTTGACTTCTGTCGATAATAGTCGGAGTGCATCAGCGTCTGTTTCTGACAACAAAATTGTTTCTTGCTTGCTTGAAAATGCACGGCTTTGTGTTAAATAAAATGGCGTTTGTGGGAAGTTTTGATTTACTATTTTCATGGAAAAACTAGTGGCAGCTGAAGCCTGAAAGTTTATGGTAAACCTGCTGCAAGCGGTAAGTGGTGATTGCAATGTTGACGACGCAGAACGTTCCTGCCAAACCAAAAAGTTAAAAGATCAGAAATAAGAGGCTTTACTGGTTCGAGAGATACGAGTCGAAAGCAGACGGGGCTTGCAGAATCTTTCGAGGTGACTCAACTATCATTAAGGTGCGTTTAAAAAAATTGGGTTTCTTCAAATGCAAGCTAATTGTTTGACGAAGCCAAGAGATTACGAACGGCAAATTTTCGAAATCTACTTCTTGACAGCAATTATCTGTCAACAATAAAAGGGCTTTACTGTATAATGAAATATGAACTTAAAGCAAACGGGACTCGCTGCAACTTACGAAGTGACTCAGCAATGAATTTAAGTTCAGTTTAAAAAATGTGTAACATTTTTTTCGCGTAGCCAAGAGATGTCCAAAGCCGATTTTTCCAAATGCACCTTTTGAAAGCAATTATCTGTAAACACTTAAATGGAAGCTCATATCCCATACAGATTTTGTCTACACCAGCCAGAGGGACTTATTTCTAAGAGTATATGAAAATTACTAGACATACGTGAAAAAGTAATCTCTTCGAACGGACAAAGCCTTGCATAATGTATGTATGTTTTTCGATTGTTCAATAGAACAATTTTTTTTAAAACAAACAACATAGCGCACTTTTACTCCCAAAGTTTAGAGGGAAATAAAATAAAATATTGTCTATAAAAGTATAAAAAATGTTATCTATATTACTTTTTATAGACGGTAGTCGCACGGTAGAAAGGGTATAAAAGATTTGTGCCATGTATGAAACTACAAGAAGTAAGCGTGGCAGACCCAAAGTTCTGTATACCAAATTGAGCCATATCCACATGTCGCTTTGTATAGATCTGGGAAATCAAATCTAGAGTTATCAAACTATACTATCAGACCAGTAGCGCACTTTGCGGCAGTAGATAAAGTTGGTCCAATCATGTCGATATCTTTCGCGTGTCTGCGCAGTAAAGTTTCAGGTTTGGGAGGCCAACGATAAAACACATTTGCTGGAAACATGCAACAAGAGAAGTTATAACCAAATGTATAGATTTCACCTATTCTAGCCTTAGACATTTGATTACAGAACCAAGTGTCCTAGAAGTATTCAATTCCTGAAGACTCCTGGGGCTTCCATTAGCTAAATTACATTTAAATTTTAAAGGTGTGAGATTTACAGTGTTTTCTCCCACGCACCTTATCATAGCAACCAAGTAGCCTTGAATTATTTAATTCCGAAAGATTCATGGCGCTCTACTTAACAAATCTACATTTAAATTTCGAATGCCTGAGCCCCACCGCTTGGAAAAGAATTACGCTTTTCTCTTTCACTTCCTCAGCTTAAGACAATGCAACTTTTCCCAATTACTTTTCCTCAAAATCTGCTTTTATCGATATTTAAGATATAAAATCGAGGTTAAATTGTATTTTTTTGATAATAATAATCTAAAATTGGTTTAAAGTTGTATTTAAATTAATCTCCATGTGATCTTTAAAATGTAGAAATTATAGGTACGCTTGTCTGCAAGAACATTCAAAACTCAGAGACTCAACTTGGTTGGTTTTGACTTCAGAGAGGGTATCTAAATTGTTATCTTTTAAAAATTTTCTACATGAATTTGACTTTTTTTTATTTTTCAATTGGTATTAGCTAAAGTTACACTTAAGATCGCGTAGGGAACTAAATGTGCATGTAAATTAAAAAAAATTCATACATAAGTACATTTAAACTTTATAAGAGTGCTGAAGAATAGACTTTTTCAAACTTACTTATGTTTATTGAATTTTGCCATTTGAATTTTTAAAAGCAGCTTAAACTTTTGCTTTCAAGCTGAGCTTACCAACCTGAAACAAAAGATAATAAACATTTTTAATTAAAAAAATGTAATTGTTATAGATTTTTATATTAAAGCTGAAGAAATAGACAAGTGTAAATTGAATTTATGAAATATATTTTATATTGATTTCTGCTTAGTTTCTAAAGAAAGTTTTTATTCAAAATATTGTAGTTGCTTTTTATTAACTTTTCTACTTCATTAATAACTTTATGTATACAAATACTGTACTCCAAACTCTCTATAACAAAATTATGCACATTGATGAAATTTATTAAATAAACAAGAAAATAAACAAACATACGACTTAATTTTAATATCTTAGTTGTAAAACTACAATAGAGCTAAACTCTATAATATTTTGTAGACCTAACTCAACAAGTATATTTTATATAATATAGAAATTCTATAAATAAATATTTTTTTAATAAATGAAGTACACATTAAGTTCGTTCTTATTTGGCAGAGCAGCATGGAACAAAGTGAACAACTAATTGCAAACTCGTTGCCAAAGTTAATAAACCAAAACCCTGCATTTACATTTTAAGTAATCCGATAGACCTAAAGCATAGATATTGTTTTTTTAAATAAAATCACACCAGAAAACTTGATTAATTTCAAACTTAGAACATAAAAATAAATAAGCATTTAGTAAAGCTTAAATGATTAATGTAATTTATTATTCAAAATAGTTATGTGTGCGCACATTAATTAAGCCCAGCGAAACGTGCTTACATAATTAAATTTTTAATTAATAACTATTCAAAATGAACAATATTTTATTGTTGTTTGTCTAACAAAAAAAAATATCATATATTTAATCAGCGAAAAAAAAATGCGGTCATGTTTAAGAATTATGTATTTACTTTAATCATAATTGAACAGCAACAAATATCAAAAATAAAAAAAAAACACAAAAAAAATATAAATAAAACAAATAAAAAATAATATAAATAATTAGCGCAATAGCAATAAAAACAATAACAACAACAGCAACAACAACAACATTAATACCAAGGCTAAGTAAGCGCGCTGAAAACGCGCTCGAAATTCTAGAAATGCTTCTCCGGCAGAACTAATGCTAAATAGTTGGAACGTCGACCAAATAGCACCAGACGTACGTACGACTGACAATGAGTAAGGCCACTTGAGTACACACAAATACAATGAATTGAGTGTGTGTGTTGGACTTGGTGTGTATGTGTGTGTGTGTAGCTGTCTGTCAAACTTCATTTGAATATACACACACAACTGTGACGTAGTATCTGTGTGGCGCTGGCATTTGTGCGTTTGTAGTTGTGCGAGAGTTGTTATTGTATTATTGACATGTTATATATGTTTGAATTTTGCTTAACTTATACGTTGTCGTTGCCTTCTAGCTATAAATACAAAAAAAAAAACAAAAGAAAAAAATAATAATAAACAAATAAAATAAAGCGGCGCGCTTTGACGTCACAGTGACGTCATTTGCATGTGTGTGTGTGTGTGTGTGTGTCTCCCCACCAGAAACAATGCCAACCTCCAAAAGCCAGCTACCATCGCAACAATAACAACAAACACTACAGCAACAATGAATAAACATTAATTTAATCATATTAAATCATATTTAAAAGTGTCTAATGAATGCTACAACAACCACAGATACAACAACCGCAACAAAAACACCAACAACGTGCTACCAACAAACACAAACAGACAGATAGACAGATAGACAGCCAGCCAACCGGCCAACCAGTTGACCGACCGACTAAACGTACATTGGCAATTTAGCCATTTACGCCTTGTAAACTGGTTCCATTTACCCCAAAACGTAACCATGTGTTTGGTATTTGTTCGATCTCCCCACGTCAGCGCGAGAGCGTGTAATTATCGAACATGCCTGGTCAACGGCAATTACAACAACTTAGCCGTAAAATGCATAATAATTTCGTTACCCATTTGCATTTATTTACTTTGCTTTGAAAAATTGTTACAGCATACTTGATAAAACTATTATATCATTTGGTTGGTTGGTTTGTTTATTTTTAGTATTTCGAAAATGCGAATTCAATACTTCACTTTTGACGTCTTTCGCATTCTTAGCTCTCCACTGTTTCTGTGAACTGTTTCGAACTCGAAGCAATTTATTTAAGATAACTACAAAACTTAAAGTTGGCATTCTAAATATATCTATATCTTTTATCAGACTCTTAGTTCTATACATTTTAAAAATCAACTTGAAAATGTTTAAAACTAAATTTATTGCAGAAAAACTAAGTCGCTTCGCCCCTGCTCGCTTCCTTCGCCAACACGCACCCCTCCTACAATGGTGTACGAATCCAAAGTACTATTACTCTTTTCGTTAATTTGTTCTCCCTTCGTTTCTTCAAAATTTGATTTTTGCCTAAATTTTCTACGCCAGCATATTTTTTTATCTTTTCCGTTTTCCCAATTGACATTTTCAGTCGATTTTTAATTTTTCGTATTCTTGCCTATTCGCGCATTCAAACTTTATGTTCTTTTTCTGAAATATTCTACCTTTTATATTTCAAGTTTACTGAATATACAATAGAGGGATAACTGAGACTGACACACAAAAAACCGACTTATTCTTGGCCTGCAGCAAGTTGTGTGACTCTAATGCCGAAGTATCGCATATTATTAACGAAAAACAGCACATTATTTCATGAAACTTCGGGAAGTCTAAACCAATTTCAAAATTCTTAAGCGCGAAATACAACAGAGTTATCAAGCATCCTGGCAAGGGCGACTTAAAAACCCAATAATAAACAGGCTCCTCATAACACTACATTATCGGATCATCGGTTCTGAGACAACGGCTTTCTTTTCAACAACATCAAAAGGCTTAAAAAGGTTCTGGACATTAAAATACTAGCTCTGCCAGATTATGAAGAAAGAAATTTTCCAGATACTTTTTCCTTGTTCCGCTTAAAGCTTCGTAGGTACATAAAATGTATTTTACTGTCTTCCAATTACAGCTTCTCCAAAAATCATTAAGAGAAGCATGCATGTCAACAGCATGTGCCCCAACAAGCCCGTGTCCTGTAATCGCTCCAAAGACAGCCAAGCACTGTGAATGATTAAGCTTGAAGATGGCATTTGCGTGAAAGTAAGGCCGTGTAAGGTAACTGATTCTACAAGGTAGGGTTTCGCATTCTTAGTGGATTATTTTTCCCTCACGTGAAGTTTATGCCTTGGGCATTCGAATATCTGTCCTTCCGGATAAGAACAGTATTTTTCGTGCTATATTTATCTATCTGAACGAACATTCAGCTGTATGTACTCTACAACGACATATATGTCTTCCAGCGTATTATGTCAGCACGTCTGTGTTGGTGCGGTTGAGTCGTTAGATCGTACAAAGACGCTCCAGCGAAGAAGGTTTTCGATGTCGAAGTTGGCGAAAGAAGACAAAGGGAACGACTTAAGCTTAAATGGATTTCATTTCATTTGATGTGACCAACTGGAGATAGAGCCCGTAAAACAGAAACGCCTTCCGAGAGCTAATTAGGTCTGTAGCAAAAACTAAACCGATGACCCCATTTTAGAGAGATAAGAAAAAGTTGGTTAGGAAAAAGAAGAAAAGCAAAAGAAAAAACACTGAGCTGTGTGATATGATAGGCTCGCTATTCTTGCGGCACAAAAACTCCGTAAAGAACGACAAGACTGCTCGTTCATGATTTATTTGCACAAACGGTCAGTATTGTAAAACACATCTAAAAATAACAGAAAATTTTGTGACATTATACAAAATACTTGTCTATTGTGAGTAGCCTTTTTTTATTGACAACTTGTCAAGCTTTACGATGATATTATCTGAATTATACATTCCGACATAAACATAAAGCCAAGTCTAAATCGTTTTAAATTTCATCTTAACTATTTCTAATATAGAAAACGTCATTTAGCGTGCACATAAAAGTGTCTTTCCCAGAAAGACCCAAACAACTGGTTTCATATAAGTATTTTGGTGGCTATGCAAATTAACATTATTATTTCTATGACAACTCATAAAAACAGCTGGGAATAAAAAACAATATATATCAAACTTGTTGCTGGTTTTTGTATGAAAAATATTTTTATAAATTTGTTATGACAAATTGCAGAGTTTGCTGTGAAATATTGTGCAATAGCTAAATTATGATAGATCGTTAGGAATACAGTATAAGCTATAAGGTGAAAATACAAAATGATGAAGAATTACTTTGCAATGACGAATTGCTGCTAGATAAGTCTAATAACTAGAAATATATTAAGTTAATGAAGCAAGAGAGTGATGTACGTTGGTAAATTTGAGTATAATATCATAATTGGGAATTTCGAGTTGTGACGAAATGTTGGATGATAACTTACACAAAAAAATGTTTTGGCTTAGTAGATAGTTGACTGTGAGTGAGTAACATTTTCTATTGAGATTCGTATTAGGTAGAATAAATGGCTAATTTTATTGCAATAAAGGGTGATTTTTTTAAACGTTGTTTTTGGCAACATTGGTTTGTATGTACAACGTGCCGTGTGCTACGATTATTCATATATAACTTAACCATACATTGGCTTATAATGGAACAACAAATTATTGAATTTTACTATCAAAAGTTATGCTCGCTAAAGCAAGTTTTCTTGTAAATTAAATAGCCAGATTTTAAAAAATCAGCCTTCGTGTGTATAAGATTGAGCATTAGATACTGAGAACTTCAAAAATCACCCTTTTTGTAATATTGAGTATTATTGAACCTTTAAAAAATCACCCTTTGGGTATAAGAATGAGTATTAGATACTAAGCCCTTTAAAAATCACCCTTTGGGTACAAGATTGAGTATTAGATACTAAGCTCTTAAAAAATCACCCTTCGGGTGCAAGATTGAGTATTAAGCTACTAAGCCCTAAAATAATCACCCTTTGTAGCCAAATGCAAGTAAACAAATGTTATTTTTATAAAAATATTTTGTTTGGTATTGTAATGCCGGATGCAACAGCAGCTATAAATAACAGTTCAAAATAGAGTAATATTTACAAAATTCCAAAACACAAAATATAAAGATTGTATGTACTTTTTGCTCTTACAAAAAATATAAAAATAATAATAATCTAAAATTAGAGCAAAGAAAACGAATCTAGTTTAAGTATCAATAACAAAAATCAAATAAAACTTTGACCACTATGAACATTTCTATTTTTAAAAAGTCACAATAATAAAGTATAATGCATTTTTTACGAGAAAACATTAAATCTGGAAATAATTATATTTCAAACTAAACGGACAGACATTTAGTGCCTGCAGCTGCACTACCTAGTAAAAAAAAAAGTAGTTCAATAATATAATTCACTTACAACTCAATTTCCATTAATCGTCTAACATAAATCAAAATATATGGATATTGATTATTTTTAGGTTTTTAAAATAGAAAAAGAAAACTATATTGCTAGTTCTGTTTAACCTAAAAATTGTGGCAATGTAAAGGCGGAAGAGGACGACGTTGGAATACTTTGTACCAGCTCTTTGCAATCAATTCAATTATTTGCTTAACTGCATCTGGGGACTGATCGGTTGGTAGAGAACTTGATATAGCCAAACACGTCGTCTGTATGAAGGCCTAGAGCTCAGAGACGATAAGCAACCAACTTTTCGGAGCAAAACTTGTTATTTAATGGATTATTTAACGCAAGTTAATATCAGTTTCTTTAATATCGGAAATAAGGATGTTCACCTCAAAAAAAGAGAAAGATAGTTTTGTTTTGTGATTAGTTGAATCTGATAGTTTTGATGTCAAAGATGCACCACGTACTGGAAGTCGAATTGGTCATGGACTTTGACGAGCACTGCTTCAATTGCGCAAGAGCTAAAGATTTTATAAAAAACCGTTTAGAACCATTTTAATAAGGCTGCATACGAAAAAGAAACTCGAGGTTTGGGTGCCACGTGGATTAACGCAAAAAAAACATCATGTAACGAATTTCCATCTGCGAATCGCTGCTGATTCACAACAAATTCGACGGATTTCTGAAGCGGTTGCTGGCTGGCGATGAAGAGTGAATCACTTACGACAACGTCAAGCGAAATCGGTCATGGTTGAAATGCAGTGAGGAGGTAGAACGGGTGTCCAAGCCAGGATTGACGGCCAGGAAGATTTTGCTGTGTATATGGTGCGATTAACAGGGAATAATCTACTATGAGCTGCTCCCATACGACAAAACTCTTAGCTCGGAACTGTTCTGCCAACAATCAAACCAGCTGAAGGAAGCAATCGCTCAGAAGCGGCCAGCTTTGGTCAATTCCTATTGAGGAATTGTGTTCCAACAAGACAACGCCAGACCACACACATCAATAGTGACTCGCCAAAAGCTCCAAAAGCTTAATTGGAAGCTTCTTATGCATCGACCGAATCTGGAACCAAGTAATTAGCATCTGTTCCTGTCCAGGGCGAAGAGTTTTGCAGATGAAAATTCGATTCGAGAGAGATATCGTATTGTGAAAATCGACTGCGTTAATTTTTTGCCAATAGGAACAAGGGCTTCTATGAGAGATGACGTAATGAAATAACCTTAAAAATATATTTGACCTAAATGCTATAGTTATAGTTATTTCAATTTAATGCAAAAATAATGGATTTCTTTTAACTACTATATATCTCATAGCTTCTAAAAGGCAAATCTTTCGAAATAATCTATTTTGGTTTATATATTCCGTGGGACTCTACCAAAAGAAGGTATTCTAGTCACCCTTATCACAGTTTTGGATGAATTCGATTGCTTATTAAAGTATTATTCAGAATTAAGGAGTTTTTGAGTATTTTGTAGTAAAATAATGTTTGATTAAAATCTGCTAACTATATCATGCAGTTTCCATAGGGCAAATGGTTCGAAATAATTCATTTTGGTTCTAAACTCGTATTTCGTTTGCTACTCCGTGGGACTCTACCAAAAGAAGGTATTCTAGTCACCCTTATCACAGTTTTGGATGGATGCGATTGTTATTGTTCAGAATAAAAAAGTTTTTTGAGTATTGTTTAATAAAAATAATGTTTGATCGATACCTGTTAACTGTATCATGCAGTTTCCATAGGACAAATCGTTTGAAAAATTCAATTTTGGCTGCAAATTCGTGGTATATTCTTTGTGACTTAATTTATCTCTACCAAAATCGATCTGTTAAAGTATTCTTAATTTTTCCAAAAACTCCGTCGAATTTGATCGATATAAATTATTTGCGGTCAAAAATTTGAATTTTGCGCTAATTTTATCAAAATAGCTGCAATTATATATCTTATATGTACTTTCTAATGCAAAAAAACGCTACAAACTGCGATGTATTTTTCTATAAAAAGTCCCAATTTTCTCAAAAATCGCATAAGTAGTATGCATGACCCCCACAATTGCCTGCAGGCTACTTAACTGTTTTAAAATTTTAAGTTTTACATTTTTCATTGGCCACTCTGCGTGCGAAAATATTTTGATTAACTCTCAACTCTGTTGATATTTCATTTTCAGTGCTGAAATCCAAGAAACGCCAATTACCAGAACTCTAGCAGGCAGCGAGGAAGGCAGCATGCTACAGTATCCTCCCTGCACTTAATCAATTTATAAATCCTGATACACTCGCCTTTCATTTTTCGCTGAATTTTTGTTTTCATACAATTTACGATAATTACAAGCAACGCTGCTGTTTTAATTGATTTTTCAACACATTACCGAAGAAACAACAACAACATTGGATGCATTTTAATGTAAATAAACTTGGCGTATTTATTTTTTATTCGTGTTGTTTTTTTTTCACATTATTATTTTATTTTATTATTTATTTTTTTATTTTGGCACAAGGCTGGAATCGATTGCGTAAAATGTGTGAAATGTTGTTGCTGCTGCTGCTGCTGGCCTGTTTGTGTGTTCGTCGTACACATTTGCTTACCCAAAGTGAACGACTCTCGAGCCATTTACTTGCTTATGTACATACATATATACATACATATATATACATAGTTTTTATATACACATGTCTAGAGTAAATAAATCGGTTGGTCGGTCAGTTGGTCGATTGTTCAAATATTCCAGCGACTTTTCAGTAACTTGCATGTGTAATGCTTAAATAAATAAATACAATTTAACAAGAAAAAATAAAAATTTGCGAATTTTTAATGCAAATTTTCTTAATTAAAATTGTTGTTTCCCATTAAATACGAATTGGCGCGCATTTATGTCACAAATAAATTTTCCTTATAAATAAATTCGATTTAATTACCAACTTTTTGTGGCGAGCATGTGGACGCCAGAATACCCTTTAAGCATAAAACTTGCTCATTACAATTTACAGAATAAAATAATACTATCAGTGAAGAAAAATAAATTAAAAATCTATACAAAACTTAGGAAACAAAAACTTAAATAAATACAAATTATAACAAGTGGAAAAAAAATTTTAAGATATTTTTGTTTGATGTCATGACGCTTAAAGTTTCCTTTTTCGAGGCACACGGTCAAACATGGGTAGAAATCAGTTGAATTTGACCGACGAAGAAACAAAAGAACGGCGGCGTTTGCAGGATTTCTTCAAAAAAATACGAATTAAATAAAAATTACGTATTCCATTAAAAAAAAAGAGAAGAATCTATGAAAAAAAAGATACAAAAACCAAAAACAGCCACTTCTCTTCGCCGCTACTCTTCAACATCATGGTCCACGAGCTTATAAAAGAAGTGTGCAAACCCAAGCGTGGAATCACGTGAAGCCTCACCAGATACCTTGGGACTTGGATTATGCAGATGACATCTGCCTGACCTCTCACAGGTTCTGCGACAGCCAGGGCAAAACTAATGCCTTCGCCAAGCCAGCAAGCAAAGTCGCTCTTAAAATAAACGTAGCCAAGATCAAGACAATGCGCTTCAACTAGCCAAGGGAACATTTCCATCTCTGGGAACGGAATTGAGTTCGTCACCAGTTTCCCATACCTTGGTACTATCATCTCCAGCAATGGAAGCGTGGATGATGACGTCACAAACCGACTCGCCAAAGCCCGATCAGTATTTACGTGATTCTCCCACATCTGGAGCAAGAAGCAATTATGCAGACGAACAAAGCTCCGCATATACAATGCGTGTTCATACTGCTATATGGCAGTGAGACATGGCTTACCACCAAAAAGATGACACAGAGATTACAAGTCTTCAGCAACAAATGCTTGAGGATTATATGCGGGATATTCTGGCCAAACAGAATATTGAATGCAGAGCTGTCTTGTGCCACAGGTGTGCCCCCAATACACTTCCGAATAAGGAAGAAAATTTAAACTTGAATGGAGTATTCTCTCAGAAGGAACCCAAACAGTTTTGTCAGGATGGCACTGAACTTGAATGCCCAAGGCAGCAGACGGATCGGTAGACGCAAGGCAACCTGGAGAAGATCCATCCTCCACGAACAGAGCTAAACAGACGGCGCAAAACAGGGTTCGTTGGAAGGCTCTAGTAGACGCCCTAAGTTCCCTAGCGGAATAACAAGGAAAAAAAATAAAAATATAATAAAAGATAAAAATATAATAAAAAAAATTAAATATAATAAAAAAAAACATAATAAAAATAAAATATATAAAAAATAAAATATAATAAAAATAAAATATAATAAAAATAAAATATAATAAAAATAAAATATAATAAAAATAAAATATAATAAAAATAAAATATAATAAAAAAAAATAAAATATAATAAAAAAATAAAATAAAAAACATAAAATAAACTTAAAAAAATAAATTTATTAAAAAAAATTAACCGAAAAGATTAAATATCTAAGTCAAATACTGATTTAACAATTTACGAAATTACGAAAATAAAATTAAATAATTTAGAGGTTTTTTCAGTTCTGAATATCATAAAATAATGCCTTATCAATAATAATTAAATAAACAAAAAATCAAACTATAAAAAATTGACCAAAATTAATAAAATATTTATTTCGTTTTATTTTTAAACACATATTTTATGTAACATAAAAAAATAGTTAATGCTTTTTAATTTATTACCATGTGTTGTCAGTAAGCAATTTAATACAAAAAATAAAAAATTATTTTTTCTGAACACTACATAAATTTATCAAGAAAATCTGACGAAATTTGTCTAAAAAATGAACGTTCAAGTCATGCGCGTTAATTCTGTTGCCAAGTGAGCTATTACTTGATGTAAATCTTCAAAGCTAGTACGTAGAACCAAACGCCTTATCTTTGAAAAACCGTTGTTGATATGAAAATTAAAACTTCGCTCTTATGAAGCTCTAAATTAAGTTAAATTTCTAAGAATTTATTTATAAAATTAATTAAAGGTGATACATGTTGATGCCCAGTCAGCAATCTGTCAACAACTTCAAAACTTATGCAAGTCTTATCTATAAATATAAAAAATACCCAGATAAAGTAAATCTAGCTTTAGTCAGAAAATTTGATGCGCTAATAAACAGCTACCGAGTCATAAAACTTTTATGCTCGAATTTAGTTTTAGTAATTAAAAAAAAAGTAAGACTCTTTATTAACTATTTTTTTGCAACTTTGCAAAAACTTTTTTTATGATTTAGGTAGGCACATAAATTTTTAAGTAGCAGCTTAAAGTCGGTTGGAGCTTATGAAATTCGGACCTCTTGCGGTTTATGCAGTCAACGCCAGAGGCATGGGCCAGTGTGGCCAATCAAACAAGACAAACTGTGAGTGCGGCCAAGCAGCGGTTTGAGCTGTTAAACAAATGTCACTTGCAGGCGAAAGCCGTCAACGCCATTTTGTATGTTTACCAAAATGGACGAGAAGGCTGCAAACTAAACCAAACAAGAGGGGATGATGCCCATCAAGGACTTTTCGAAATGTTAAAGTCGAGGTGTTGTGCGGGTAAAAGAGAACTTATGCATATCAGTAGAAAATGCATATGCATATGTAAATGTTAAAGTTAACAGCCAGTACCATGTTGACTATTGGACACCCTGCAAAGAATTATTAGATTTACAATATAATTTCGTTTGGCAAAGAGAATAAAATAGAGTAATAGGTAAAAAACTTATTTATATTTATTTATTTATTATTATACACTTATTTTTTGAATTTAACATTTTTAGGTTTTTTATATTTCATACGAACTATAAAACTGATGTAAAAAATTTTTAATGTTATCCCCATAAATGAGACTTTAGAATCCTTGTTAAACACAACTTTAGGTTACGATTATACAGTATGCTTATGGTTGTGAATCCCCACAAGATTCTAATATAAGCCGATTTACGCTGAATAGTTAAATAAGTACACCTATTTTTTGATTCTGGATTTTAAAGATTCCAAACTATAAAACTGAAGTAATAAATTTCCATTTTTTAGACTGCAGAAAGCTTATTAAACACAAGTATGTGTATTTAACATTTACTTACTCTTCCAGAAATTTTCAAAGATTGCATTCTCATAAAGTTTACTTAGAGCATTATTTGCAAAGGAAGCACAAAACTTTCCTAAAAACTTTACGATTCCCAAATGTGGATCAGCATAGTAAGAAAGACTTCATTTTCAATAGTCCTAGAATCAACCAACCCTTTTTTCACAGCAGTGTGTTACTTCAAGTTTTTGTTATGTTTTCTACAGTTTTTAAAATCCCTCTTCAACAATCATCATAGAAAGACTTCTTTCTATTATCCTAGAACTAACAAAATTTTGTATTGTTTTCACTACAATATGTTTCTTCTAATCTTTGCTATATTTTCTTCAGTTTTCAATAATCTCTTCAGCAATCAGAGTAGAAAAGACTTTCTTTCTATTATATTATAATTGAAGAGCTTTTTATTGTCTCAAGCAGTGTCTTTCTTCTACTTTTTTTCATATTGTCTCCAGTATTGAATCATCATAGTAAAAAAGGTTTGCTTTTCTATTATTCTAGAATTAACTAATTTTTTTATAGCTTTCTTCTAAAGAAAGGTTTTCTTTTCTATTATGCTAGCACTAACCAATTTTTTTTTGTTTTCAAAACAGTGTGATTCTTCTAGACTTTGTCCATACTTTCTGCTGCTACTAATACTCCCTTCAGCACTCTGCTGGCAGTGTATAAAAACGAGAAATGCTTTATTTGCATGGAGAATGTACAATGGCTTTACTATTTACCCAAGAATTTTGGGCTGCTGTCTTGCTCAAATTTTGACTGCAGCCACAAGCACAGCCAAAACTGACCACTGTGCAGCAGTGAATGCCAAATAAATACTAAAATTTACCAAATTTTTTATGATTTTTTTTTTGCATATTTATTTAATGCAAATGCTTCATCATTTTACGACATCCAGCGTCAGTTCCTAATTTGATGTATGACAAATGTGTCAAAAGTTGTCAGACACATTAAATCCACAGCCGCTGCTGCCGTCGCTTATGCAACAACAACAATAACAACAACAACGATAACCCAGATGAGGACTGCAACTGTTGCAGGTAGTCATCGGCGATGGGACAACCATACAATGAGAATATGTTTGGAAATTCACTGCAAAAGTAAAATTTATGAACTCATAAATATGGCAAGTGACATTTGGTTATGACGCAACCACAAAGCGAAATGATGCAGACATGTTGGTACCTTAGAAGATAGGTAACTTTTAAGTAATTCTGGCAGGTAGTATCTTCAAGTATATCTAGGCAAGTGGGTTTATTTGTTTGACAGCTGCAAGTTGCAACTTGCCAAATGGCAAGTAACTTTGGAGCACTCTCATTAAGTTTGACAAGATCACGTGATAAAAAACACAGCCAAATGCCAATGTTTTCAAAGTTATGCCAACGTACAGGAAGGTACAGTGAATGCTGGCTTAGGTGCACACGCGTGAGAACACGTGCGAAAAATTATGTTAAATTTTTGTATAGAAGGAAACGCGGAAAATACTCAAATTTAGAAATACAATTGTATTTTGGTTTGTACCCACCCATATGGAAGACAAAGGGTGATTTTTAAAGAACTTATTTTGTGGTTATACTCTTATTAAGAGCTGATGCGGTTTATGTGGCTCAAGTTACAGTCAAACACCTTCGGTTTGGTCTAAAGTTTTACCCTGAGCCGCTTAAAAAATATTTTAGTTTACCATGAAAACTCAAGCACGATAAGTGCAGTTTTTATCGAAAAATGATGTTCACATGATAGCTGATTGTTTTCATGCACAAACAACATTGATGTATTTGAGCTGATAGTCATCCGGAAGCATAGGAACTAAAATTCAGTGTGCATTATGAGTCGGTGGCGTAACTGGGCCGTACTTCTTTCAAAAAGATGAAGGCCGGAGCGTTATTGTGAATGGCAAACGCTAAGGTATTGTACTGCATACATACTTTTTGCGCAAAAAATAAAAACTTGCGTTGGCGTCATTAAGGTTTCAGCATGATGGTGCCACATGCCACACAGCATGCGAAACAATTGTCCATTTGAGAGGCAATTTTAGTGAGCAATTTATTTCACGTTCGGGGACGGTCAATTGGCAGGCAAGTTTATGTGATTTAACGCATGAAGAATTTTGTTTGAGGAACTCTGTCATAGCTATGTTGTGACAAGACCGCAATTGACACGCTGAAAGCCAATATTGAAGAGTTTATTGCTGGGATACTGGCCACTATGATTATATCTAACGTTGACTCTTAAATATTAAATTTAATTCATTATCAACGCTAGACGCGTAAAAGCCAATTTTGAAGAAAATTGTACGTGGATTACAGCTCCATATGCTACAAAGGGTATATAAAAAATTTGAATCCAGCGTAAGCGCTATATGAACCAACGCACATTTACAAGAAATAATCTTATAACTCGTAACTCTTTCTATTGCCTCAAATAAGGTATTCTTTGCTAACCACAATGGCGATCTCGTAAAAAATCACCTTTTATAGAATATGTAGCTCTTAAATATGTTCCATATGTAAAAGTATCGAGAAAGTTATTTAGTTTGATAAGACATTTAAACCAAATATGACACATCCGTGATATTTAGCATTCCCAAGCAACAAAACAATCACAAAAATTATCTCAAAACCAGTAAAAGTCAGAAACTTAGTCTATAAAAAACTTATCAATCTTCGAAAATCCATTGCCAAAGCAGCTGCAGTTGTAATTTTTTCAAGACAAAAAGACAAAAACCCATTTGTTAAATCTAAAATATATTGGCAAAGTTTTTCACGCTAATCGTTTTAGACACTGCAATACAACACAAAAAAAACCAACTCTTCAGGCAAGCAAAAATTGCTAAGAGTTGAACAGAAGAAAAAAAAACGTCCCAAACTGAGACAGTTCCAAGTTCGCGACAAAGTTTTTGACAGCAACAAGAAGAAAAACGAAAAATGAACAAATATGATATGACAAACTACTTGAAGACCCAACCAAATCATGCCCTCCCCCCCACTCCAACTACTAAGTAGGCGTTGCTAACAAATTACCTTCGAGTAGAGCAAAAGTTTTTGTTTAAAGTTTTCGACCAAAAAACATGAACAAAAGCAAAACCTTATAAAATAAAATAAATAGTATGATAGATGCTTTAAAAGCGAAAGAACTTGGCAGCACTGGAGCTGGCGTTGCAGAGGCACATCTGCCTGGCATAGACAAAGTGTCAAAAGTTTATAACAAAAAAAAAAAAAATAAAACAAAAATGTTGTAAAAATGCAGCACATGAAACAAAAAACATGAAGAAACAAAAACAAATGGAAAACAAAGCAAAACAAACTTTTGTACTAAAAATGTTTTGCGCCATTTTATATACTCTTTATTTCATATAGGTCAAGGATATTATGGCTTTGACAGAAACCTAAGAATGATCGTCAGTAGCTTGCATTTAGGTAAAACCATATATCTGAGGATTGTATGTAGTAAATAAGTATGAAATAAGAAAATATTAATATTCCAATAAAGAATTTCGCCAAAAAGATTTATCTTTTCTTAAACGATCCTGAATCAAAGAAACTCTTATATGTTTACCTGGGGATATCTACAAAACCATAAAAATGATATTGACAGCAAATGTAAATAAAAACTATTAAATTCACATTAAGATGACTAAAAATTTTAAATAATAAACCTTATACTTTAAGAGCTGAATACCATTTCCGATAAACAAAACCAAAAAAAAACAAAAAAAGATTACATCTGCAGTGCTTAAATTTTTGCATAGGATAGCGCCATTTTGAACTCTAGCTCACAATCACTTAAAATTAGAATTATTTTCCAATAAATCTTTTGTTTATAATTAAGGTACTCTATATGCTAGGTTGGATTCAACTAGATTCCTATATACTCTTGCCTTACAACATCCAAAATTAATTCTAAAGATTTTCTATACGTAAAATCAGATCATTTGAAGATGTTTTAAAAAATGTCAAAGATCTTCGTATAAAACTCTTAGAATTTATTTTTTTTATCCAGTCCTAACTGATTTATCCTATCTTTTGTAGATTTAAATGAACCAAAAAAAATTAAGAGATTATTTTCTGACTTCTGATTTAATTTTAAGAAACTTTTAAAGAAACATTTATAAAGTCGCATTCAAGCACAAGTTTCAAACTTTCTTCAAACAACAAAATATCGCTTTATGGCGTTATCATGTTGTGCCAGACCGCTAAGTAACTACGATATTAAGCTAAGAATATTACTTAATCCAAACCATTTGAAATATCAGCTAATCTTCGAAAAAATCATAATAAGAATACAAGAAAATAGTATGAACTTCATCGCGAAAGGACGAGGGTAAAAATTTGGCTTGAAAAAAAATCTTTCTTTTTTGACTTCAGAAGGTACTCGATATATCGATGTTTTCCAGCTCTACTAGAGCTGTTCAAAATAAACTTTTTTTCGAAAAAATTCTTTCATTTGATAACAAATGTGTTAGAAACTGTTATAAGGTGATACATTAAATTTTATTAAGAAGTATAAAAGATAAATGATTATTTTTATAGAATATAAATCTTAAAACACTTACCTTTTTATAAATCGTGAATCATACTCTCCAGATTATTTTCAGCTCAGTCCGATGCGTTGCAGCGTATAATTATAAACAGGAAAAGTTTTCAAATTTTCTGAAATAAAGATTAAAAATGATCATAAGTATTACGTATACATTTTTTTCAGTTTTACATTCTTTTGATAGATAGTGCGTTTAGCGTTTAAAAGGGAATGAATTCATAGTTTATTTGGGATAATATGAAATACATTCAATCTAAACTATAAGGAACTTAACCTTTTAAGTTAAACCGATTTTCGGTACCTTACCAAACTTCTTGTTTCGTGATCGTTCAATACCACATCCAATTAGCAATGCTTTATCATACAACCACACTTTACCACAAACTTCTCAAATAAGGATTATAATTTTTACGAAATATGTTATAGATTAAGAAATTCTTGATCTAAAAATAGTTAATTCACTACAATTCATATGAAAAACATGAGTTCTAAAAAAAATTGTTTCCATTTCATTCAACATTTATCTACTAGAACGATTGTCGTTTCCCAGAGAGTATGGCATTTACATATATATTTCCAACAATTTTAGGCCATGTCCTATCGAAAACATATTTTGTCAAGTTATCATGTCCATTAAATTAAATACCAAAATCTGTAAAAAGAATCTCACCTTTCGCCCAAAAAAGCCACTCAATTTCAGTGCATCCCACGTTCGGACACGGCTTAAAACAATACAAATTTTGGACTTTTCTTTTTTTATGCATTTGACGCCAATTTTTTTTTTTACGAAATAAAATACTTTTTATGGGTCTACATACAATTGTCAAACAAATAAATTCACTTTATGTATGGGCAACAACTGGGACTTAGTCTGAGTGCTGCTTAACCCACACGGGGCTTACAAAGCAAAAAAAAAATAAATAAATAAGAGAAATAAGTCAGTGACATGGCCAGAACAAGGTGGGTACAACTTCAACTGGGGGCGGAAAATTGGCATGCGTCAGCTTAACTTGCAACTTTTGCTGTTTAAGTTTTGAACTGGTTTATAAAGTGCGCGCCAAAATCAATTAATGACAGCAGCGGCCAGCATCGAGCTATATCGAGCCCCATATTCCCAGTTTGAATACAGCCAGGCCAGGAGCTCTTTGCGCACAAGACATTGACCAAGTTAGGTAAGTAAAAAGGCAAAAAAAAATAAAAAAACACAAATACAAAAGCACAAAAGCAGACCACCCAGGATTAAGCTTAAAGTATTCTTGGTAACAACACGACTGTCGAGCTGCTTGACTGGCTCCGACAGAATCTACTTTAGCTGTCCCAGAGACAACGTCTGTGGTCAGTCAGAGCAACAGCAGCAGCAGCAGCAACAAGTCTGCAAGTCCAAGTTTCTTCTTGACTGCGCGTTATTGTTAATGAATTCTACATGTATGGCATGACTGGGACGTATCCCAGTACCCGGGTTTAACGCAGCTGAAGGGGGCAGGGGGACCTGCTTTTGCAACAGCCTGCCACATTTTTTGCATACAAAATATGTGCTTTGTTGCCAAGTTACAAACTTGGCCGACAGTGTCAAGGTGTTGCCATGCATAGTCAAAGCATTTCTCTTGTCTGATTTTTTTTTTTTTTTTTGTCTTTTTTCTGTACTCAGGTATCTTTTGCCTATAAACTTGATCGAAGGTGAGCAGGGAGTGTGAAGGGAAACGTATTGTTATGGGAAATCTATTGACAGCAAATGATTTTGAGTTGAACAAATTTTATATTATACAGGAAGCATTTTATGCTTGAATTGGTTTGAAAGCATGAAAGCAGTTGAATATTGGACCTAAACCTACAAACTTTATTGAGAACAATAGTCACTATAGCTGCGCCAAATTTTATGTCAAGTAAGCCGCAAAATTTTTTGGACAAATAAGGGTCTTACACTGCCATTGGATAGCAAAAAGATGCTACTTGCCCAAGAAAATATCTATTAATGAAAGATAGCGCCATTTGGGTTCGACCTTAAGGTGCTTGCTCTCCTCACACAACTATGACTAACGATTTGCCACTTTCCGCATTGGCGCAGCTAACAAAATAATGAAGTTGGGGAATACCCATACTCTCTTTGGAGATATAAGATATATAAGAACCCTAGTATAGACAGCATTTTATTTCAATAGTGTCATTAAAATGATCTCTTGCAACAGAAGAAGCGCAGGAAATAATTCAATATTAAACGCAAATAAAAATTGTTGTCGAAGTGAAAGAAAAAATTCGGTTTTTATTCTTTTTTTGCATATTTCCGTAACACCAGTGATTATTGTTCCATTATTTTGTATGCAAAAAATCATTTTAAAGGTTAAATGTAACGATGGCGAAAGTTGACATCGAGCAGAGACGACATTTTAATACTCTATACAAATTCTTTTTGTCAAACGCATATACGATTTTGTGACTCTTTCAGTTGCTCACTTCAAGGCAAGTTGGGTTCTACTCCACTTGGTCTATCCATCTAAGTGTAGGTCGTCCTCTTTGCCTGCCATCAACGGCCTTCGCTTGGAACGTGTCTTTTGTTTGAGCGTCTTTATCCATACAAACGACATGGCTGAGTCAGCGCGTGGTCTCATGGTAGAGCTCATACAGCTGATGGGACCATCATTCGAATGCGATAATCGTCCCCAAACTAAAAGCGCCGCACATTTTGAGCAGCATTTTTCTCTCAAACATCCCAAGCGCAGCTGCATCTGTCGGTGACGCAAGCCACACCCTGAGCCCTATAAAAGCAAAAAACTAAACCAACAACAAAGCCTCGCTTAAGATCTCCCCTATATTGTGGAAAGCTACATTTGGCTGGGATTAATCATTAACAAAACAAACACAACCAATTTTATGTCAGAAACTATTTTTGCGTGAACAGCTCTATGGGGCCCGGGTGATTTCAACTGCGTAAAACACTTGAGCACAAAAGAAGAAGCCGGATATTTGGCTGCTTTGAGCTTGTTGTCGGGGCGTTTCTACGGACAAACGAAATTGACCCACCACATCGTCACTCAGATCATAGTTTAGTTCAATTTGAGGGAACTCTGAGGTAAAATTTTTTTGACAGTGGAATCTTTGAGGAAATCCGACGGGGATTGTCATTTCACAAAATTTTCCTAAAGTGTATAAACAAGTTGATATGTTCAAGTCAATCCACCTTATCCTTATTCATATTTTTTGTCCTCATCTTCTCTCTTGCTTTCGTTTTTTTAGTGTTGTACAGCTTCTGCTTTGTTGTGCGGTTCAATGCACAAATGATATTGTTTTTTTTTTTTTCAAATGTAGACGAGAGGATGAGGATGAGGATGGCAAAGTTAAAGGTAGCGCGCCCTTTGATTTACCTTTTTTCCACTCGCTCTCGAGTCTCTTAGACTCCCACTCTCTTTTTATATGTAATACACGCAAATCAAACTTTTTTTTCGTGTAACTTGTTAGTTTTTTTGTTATTGTTTATTTTGTTTGTTGTTTTTGTTGCAAAGTTTCAATGACACTTTGCATAATTTTGTGCGCCATTTTGTTGTAGACTGGCTGGCACATCCAGAAGTTGATGATGACGACGAAGACTACGACGATGATGATAATGATGGATCATCATGTGCTTCTATGTTAGTCAGTGCGAGCAGTGAAATCCAATTTGCGTAGAGAAAAGGTAACAAATAAGTAAAACAGCATGCAGTCCTGGTTTCATCCTCAAACTAGACTAGCCATGAAAAATGGAAAAGTTTCCAACTTGACGTTGGTAAATGAAAATTGCAATAATACTAAGTCAAATAGCAAAACAGAATGTAGCACGTACACGTGATGTTTTTGGCAAAAATGTGCAACTTTGAAATACACTTTCGATTTAGTTTGAATAGAATTTTTATTAAGGATGGACTCCATATTTTTAGAGCTCTATTTTCCAAAAATCGCAAATCCTACAAACTTAGAGCACATATTTGCTAGATAAAACATACAAGAAGCAAATAGAAGGTCGGCCTTACCCCAATAGAGCACACATAGGCCTAGACTGGCCTTTTATGAAACCGCACAGATGTGCAAAAACAAAACATCACCATGATAAACTCTTTCAAAAGGATTCCTAGGAACTTTTTGTACGCCTAAACAAATCTTCTCAATTGAAGAAGAATCATAAATACAGCAATTTAAGAACATTTTGGCACTTTAAAAAATAATTATTATATGAAAAAGTTTTGCTTAATGAAAGATATATTTACGATGGCTTTTAACTCGTCTTACAAAAAATTATTTAATTTGAAATCACATAAAAACTAAATTTTTGCAGAAATGGAAACGCGTATTCAAAAAAGAAGAAATCTAAACGAATCGCTGGAATATATTTAAAAAGCACAAATTTTTACATAAATGATATTGAACTGCGGCTTCTCCAAAAGATGACATAAAAAACTAGGCATCGTTTGATGGGATAAATACTAACTTTATTTTTTGGGACTAATGCAAATGTAGTGGATCACTTTGGTTTTTTTTAGTTTTCTAGATATCTCAAGAGGATTTTAATGGTAATGCTTCCCTTGCGTTTACCTCTATGGTAGTTCTCATATCATCTGTATAAGTCCACTCTGTCATCTATCTAATAGTTGAGCCAATTTCTTCAGAAGGTAAGTCAAAAACTTCATGAGAAAAAAACTAAACTATATAAAACTAAACTATATAAAACTAAACTATATAAAACTAAACTATATAAACTATTATCCGAAGGTAGCGACGACTTTTTGCCCATTTCTCTGAAAATTTTTGTATATCACATCTAATAAGTAACAGCTCTTTGGCGTTTAACGATTTTTGGATTTTTTCAAAAGAGTTAAGTATCGAAAGTAAAAGATCTGGAGTAAGCTACATATGGTTTAAAAATTACCATTTCTGTGTTTTCTAGTAATTTTTAAACATTGCAGCAAAATGGGGCCCTATTCTTTTGTCATGATTTTCGGCAAATTCTGGTACAGCCTATTAGCTGTAATCGTTCACGTTCCCTCTTTATCTGTTCACCTGGTATCCCATCATACGGCATCTGTGTTAGACACTAAAATCCCCACTTTTAAAGCGTTAAAACCACAGTCTGCATGACTTATCGATTGAAACAGATTTACCATAAGCTTTCAGCAGCTTTCGCTTGGATTTCAGCTGCACTTTTCGTTCCATTTCAATAGAAAATCAAAGCAAATGCCATTTATTTATGGACATGTTTTGTTGTCAGAAACAGACGCTGATGCACACCGATTATTGTCGACAGATGTTAAACCTTTCCAATGAAATAGGTAATTGCTTTCAATATCCGGCACATATTGCTGTTTGGAGACATTTTTTGAAACCGTAGTGAATAATAGTTTGCACTCTCAAAATTTTACAAATTTAGAATAGAAATAACTAATTCAAGAAAACTGCAGCAAAGCGTCAGAAGATTGATTTATCTTACAAGTTATTGATATACAAACAACTTATTTCGGGAAATTAATATATATCAGATTTTTGGCATTTTACTGGAAATTTAAATCCGGAGCGCGAATTCTTAAAGAACCCAAGAGATTTAAAAACTATTTTGATTTCTTGTATACAAACATTTTTAATTCAATAATTTCATATAAAGGTATCTAGTCAGTATAAACAAATAATCGGTTTTGAAGCTAAACTCAGTTGATGATGCCACACATTTTTCTTGGAACATTTATCTAGAAAGTAAATTTCTTAAATTCTTACATAACAGATCTAAAAAAAATTCGACTGAATTTTGGTGCGCTCATTTACTATTCTAGTCTGCTTAAGCAATTAATCGGTTTTTAAGCAAATCTCAGTTGTCTAGACCAAACCCTCAATGCTACAAAGGAAAACCAATTTTATTTCTTTCAATAATAATACTTTTCTAAACAAAATAAAAAATAAAAAAAACTTAACCAGCGAAGTCGAACGACTTAAAACTCTATTGATAATTAGATTATCATGAAGTTCCATCTTAAAACAGTTTTCAAAAGTAATACGCCCCCGTGGCCCTGCTCACAGTTAGAGTATGAGAACAACGTCAAGCTGTTGGGCTTCTTTAATCAAAACTGAAAGTAGGGCCCGAGACCCAGACAAATGGATGACCGGTAGGAATTGTCAAAAACAACTTCATTTTTTTGTTATGTTTGTTTGGTTTAGTTTGTATCTTTCACAAGGCGCAATATGTAAAAAAAAACCTTTTCCAACAACAAGAATACAAAATGGTGTGCGGAAAATTGAAAATAAAATGGCCGCAGGCAAAAAACAGAACGAAGGCAAGCAAAGTCAACAACCCTTTGTTACTTCAAGACTTGGACCATTTGGCTAAAAGTTTATTAAGGTCATTACAATCTTTTTTTTGCAGGCCTTTTTTATTGTTCGACCCCCCCCGAAAACACATACGAAATAACAGCCCACATAGTGTTGATTAGCAAGAATTCTTATCAATAAACGGGCCAACATATCATATCACACATTATGGCAAATACTTTGAGCTTCATACTTTGCTAATTAAGCCCGGGCTTTGGGTGGTAGCTACTGTTTTGGGTGAGCTGATTGGGTACAACTACATAATATATTCATAAAGTTTGCTTTCATTTCAATTTAACTTTTAGAAACATATACAGCGGCAATGTTCAGGAAGTAGTTTAACTTTGCCCAAGTTGTCATTGAATTTAGTTGGAAACGTTTGAAAAACATGAAAAAAAAACATACTATAAAGGGTGATTTTTTTTTCAAGCTGCTTTTTGGCTGCACACACATCGCGGGTTTGTGTGCCACGTGTTACTGCCAAAAAAAAAGGTTCTTTATTTTAAACCTGAATCGACTTACCAACAAAAAACGCTGAAAATTTCTATCAAAACTCATTCCCGGTAAGACAATTGGTTCTCAATTTGTGGTTAAATATTTTGGTGTATAAACAAAGTTGGCGAATTTAAATTGAAGAGCAAACAGAATCATTACAAGAACTACTAACGCATGCCGAGAAAGCCGTACTATTTTTGAAATTTGTCGAAAGTGTTATTGTGAATGCAGAGCAATTACGTTGCTGGCAAAGTTTTTTGCCCAAATTAAAGTGCTTGATTTGGTCGTCGATATGTGGTTTTCCTCACAGCACGCGAAACAATAGTGCTATTGAAAGGCTAGTTCTGTAAGCAGTTTATTTCACATTTGGGGCTAGTCCGCTATTGTTAAGACTCACATCTACAACAACAAGCCTGCGACAATTGGCGCCCTGGAATTCAATATTAAAAAATATTCAAAAGAAACCAACCGGTATTTTAAAGAGAGTATACAAAAATTGCACCCAACGTATGGACTACATAAGCAGAAACCAAGAGCATCATGAAATTATCTCCGACAGTTATATCGAATCAAATAAAGATGTCACACATTTTGCTAAATTTTATGTTTCTATTAAAAATAAAATAGGCAAGCTCTAGAAAAATAAACCTTTTTCTTTTTATCAACCAAAGCACTTGAATTGTTGCTATGTTTTAAAAATAAAATAGTCAAGCGCCTAAAAATCACCTTTTACGCATGAAAATCGGCTAAAATGCAAACTATTTGATGTGCATGCGGAGCACTTTAATCGTTCTATCGACTTAAATAAATATGTCAAAGATTTTTCTGATATTCTGTTAAAAAATCACCTCTTATAGATGTAATGCGGCTAAAACGTAAACTATTTGCTTTGTTTGACACTTGAATAATTTAATTCCAAACATCCTATCGACTCAATTTTAAGAAATGTTGCTGAATTTTACGTTTTTTGAAAAACAAAACGGCAACAAGCACTCAAAAAATTACCCTTTATACATGAAAGCAGGCTAAAAGGCAAACTATATATATATATTATTTTTTTCATACAGAGCACTTGAATAAATTAATGCTATTTGCTGTGTTTTGGTAACCCTAGCCCAGAGTCAATTAGCTCTGGGTATATATGAAAGATTTTTAGACCCTAATAAGATCAATTTCTCAGGGGTTGCAAATGCTGCAGAGCATAGATTAATTGGATTTCGTTGGTACGGGCCGACAAACACAGTGCCAGGCGGCAGGTAGCAGCCACAGTTATCCAAAAATTTCTAAAGGGGGTTGTCTAATTCCCATACCCTACAACTCTAAACCACAAGCATAGTTGGAAACAAAAAAGTCGGCACACAAATCCCTAGTAGCAACAACAAAATTAAAGTGGCATGAAAAACCTCAACAAAGTTGTAAGCCGCTTTTAGGCAAATGAGTTAAGCTGATTTTCACGCGATTTTTGTGGCAGCTAATAGAGCAGGCAAACATGCGTCTTTTGCAACCCATTCATTTAGGGGCTGGGCCTGGGCTGAGCTGAGCTGGGCTGGGCTGGGCTGGTTTGCTGTTTTAAGCGAGGGCGTACATCAATTAATATCAATTTGTTTTCTATTATGGCTAACAAGTGTCAAAGTCGCGCTAAATTAGAGCCAAAAAAACCCAAAGCATAAACCCAAAAAACACACAGCCATGAGTTGTCAAGTGCAAAAGAGTCAAGTTGTATATGTAGGATCTCACTGGGCGTGCCAGCTGTATATATGCGCTATATATCCTTCGTGTGTGTGTGTGTGTGTGTCCCGTGGAGCACTTTCACGCCAACGCCAAGGCGCGTGCAAATGATGAGCAGCATGTGGCCGGGCTGGCAACCCTTACACTCTGGACTCTTTCTATCTCTTATCCCCAAAGCACTCGAAATACTCCCTTCATTTGGAGCAATGGGTGTCTTATTTATATGCGCTAAATGAATGGATTCGGTTTGGTTTGCTATCCCTCGGCTTGGACTTTTGTTGGAAGCAACTCTTCGTCATCGTTGTTGTTATTGTTGTTATTGCTATTGTCTATAATAATTTTCGATTGAGTTTTATTTGCTTTGGGGTTTGGTCGCAGTTGTCGTCTATGTATGTTATCAAAGGCGTCGTCGTCGTCGTCGTCGTCGTCGTTGATGTCGCTGTCGTCGTCATCCATGTCTATCCTGTTGTCGTTTTCATTGATAGTTTATTGTTTTTACAGCCAGTCGGCAGTCGTTGTTGGATTCCGTTGCTTAAAAAGACAGACAGACAGACACATGGACATGAAAATTGTACACATGTCGTTGGCTACGTCACCCAGGCGCGCTCTGACTCAACCCCCACAGCAAACAAAGTGCTGACCCCCAACCACTGCATACACTCTACACGCCGAAACCTGTGACGCAAGTAATGCCTTAAGTTCCAACGTTTTTTATAGCCCCAAAATAGTTTGTCAGCTCAAAGGCTGTGCTAATGATATGGCATTTGGCAAGGGCTATGCCAACAACAAATAACAACAGCAGCACCAAAAAAAACAACAAATGATAGCGACAAGTGGATAAACAATATGCCACATGTGGTATGGCCCTGTAGCGTATCAGCAATGCGCTACACAGCAAGAAAAAATTTTAGGTCAGCGAGCCAATTGGTTTTAAATACGAGTACTTCTAGCTCTATTTTATAGTAAAAACTTTTCTGTCATTATTGAATATTGCGGTAGTGCTTTGGCTAAGCATGCAGGGAGCTGATCCCCAAAAAATTTAGTAGTAACACGTATCTTTCAGCAGTATCTACTCAACACTTCATATGCCCTAATCATCATTATAATTTCCTTTAATTGCTTGAGAAGCATAGTGCTTCAATACAACTTTATTGATATTGAACTACAGCGGTTGTACTGTAACTGTATCTATTTATAGGAAGCGTGGCGCTTCTAGAGAAAGCTTTCAGATACAAATATCTAAAAAAAATTTGGCATAAATAGCTCGTAGTTCTTAGTAAAAAACAACTCCCCGAAACGAAACTTGTTTCCAATTTCAAGTAAACGTTTGCTGAAGCTTTTCGCTTAGTTCTTTCTAAGCCTGTTGAAGCTTTTTCCTTAAGGTATTTCTAAGACCCAAAATTATTTGGAATGGTTTTTAGATGCTATGGCAAATAGACAACGATCAATTTTATTGCACAGTTTCCAAATCCGTGGCGTATCCAAGGAAGGCTTTCAGACCTGAGTAACTACAAAAGCAAAATAAATAGATATAGAGTTCCTACAACTGCCAAATACTGGAACCGCTCCCTTTTCAATTAAATTTTAAACGTTTCCCATTTAGTTTATCCTGAGGCTGTAGCGCTGAAAAATATATAGCTTTACTTAAGGCAATTCTTTCTGGTGCTGAAACTCTTGAAATTAGATTAAAAAATTTTCCGTTTCTATAATATTCTTAAGTCGATTGAATTATTGGTCATACTCCAATTTTAAGCAAAGCATTCACAGAAAAAACACGGTCCGTTCCTATTTTAAGTGTTTGCTTCACTTTTCTAAGTTTTCAGAGTTATTGAAATTAAAAAATTACCAAATCCGATTAAAGTTTTCAAGACGGAATAAGGTTTAAATATATACTGTACCTTCGTCTTTGTATTAAAGTGGAAAAGTCTTTATGTGAACGTATATATAATGCAACATGGAATTAAAGCGAAAAGCTTAGCTCTCAAGTCAAAAACGAGTCATCACAAATTTCTCGAATATCTTCACCGTTTCTTCAAGTGTATCAGTGTTTCGATAATCCAAATTGTTTTATATCTAATGGCTTGGGCACAGTTGGTGGTCTTAAGTTGGAGAGGTTTAAATTGCTATTGGAAAAATGTCGTTGATCAAGCAAACGACGATTTTGAACGGAAATGGCGCTATCAGAGAATGCTAAATAGACTCTAATTATGCAGCCCTTTGGCCGGACAACAACAACAGAGCAGCCAGAGTTGAAGCAGCAAGAACAGCAGCAGAAGAAGAACAAGAAGAAGCAGTCGCAAATGACAATCAGTGTCGCTGACAGCAAAGATACACCAGCAACACCAGCAACAACAAAAGGGACTGAGACTTGTAGATAACAATACAACAAATAAATATATAAATATCGAGCACAATGCGCAACTACTTTGAATAACTTTAGGCCAAACAATGACGAAAGACGGAGATTGCGAGTGGGCTGGGGGAGGGAGAGTGCGTAGAAGTGGGTGAAGACGAGCGAAGCTAGAACCGGAAGAGCGCATAAGCATAATGAGTAGCTGTTTGAACTGTGTGAGCAGAACGAGGGCTGCCAGCAATGTTGAGCAAATGGAAAAAGCCAAGGGCCAAGAAATGCTATATAAAATTAATGGAAACTGCCGGAAGTGCAGATATGCGGTAATACAATCTAGGAATCATATTTGAAACCGAGTCTTGACAGAAAAGTAGAAGACTTTTCCACGGAAAAGTAGAAGACTTTTGCATAGAAATGTATTTTTGAGCGAAAAACAATCCCTGTTCAATGAAGGTGGTAGAACAGCGATACGAGATACTGATTTTCATCGAATCGGAAATTAAAACTCTCATCTCTGTCGGAAAAATCTGTATCTTTTGCCTCTATTGCACTGATTTAAAACTCGTTGCAGTAATGTTGCTAAAGCTTCCGTACGGTGTTCGGCAAAGAATCTAACAGCGCGGTTATCTACGGGCGTCAGCGGTTCCTAAAAAAATAAATAGCCAGATGCAAGCTATGTATGTACTTCAATATCATATCGTACTTGAGGCACAACCTTAATACTTCGAAAGTTCAGCATGGACTGTTTTGCAAGTGATTGCCGGGTGTGAAGACCACTGTCAGTGGCAAAGAATAGCCCATACAAGTCTAACGATAAAAAATACGAAAGTACGAGATACAGGTTACGCAGAATATGTATTGAACTTCCAATGCTTATCTGAGACCGACGTTTTATTTTGATGTCAGTAATTCACGACGAATTATATAGTGTCTAGGGTGCCTAGGCTCCCATGAATCCCCTAGAATTACACTTGCTTAGGTGTTTCTATCGACATTGTAAGCAGTGGCCTCTCGACCAACAAAACTTAGAGCGTCAGTTGCTTATCCTGTCCGAGCTCTTATATGCCGCAGAAGCATGGTTTGTGCCGGCTGAGATAAGCGAAAGAGAAACTCAACACAAAATCTTCGGACTTTTTCCGATTTAACTATGATCTGTATGAGCTCTACGACAACATAGATGTCGTCCAGTAAGTAACACGCCAACGTCTAAAGCTCCAGTAAAAAACTGTTTAATACGATAGCCGACGAAGGAGACGCTACGTAGGCTCAGAAGAAAAGAGCAAGTATATATAGGCTTCTTAGGATTGTGATATCTGCGTTCTTCGGCAGGCATAACTATTCTGGAACATGTCGCCGATGAGACCCCCAAAGTTTTAATTAAAAAAAATCTTTAAATGGCGTTTCCCTGCTGCCAAACGTCGGTTGAAAAGCGCAAGTAGAGGAGGACATATCGTTACTTGGCGTAAGCAACAGGTTCGCCTGGTAATAAGTACTGAGATCAGCTACAACCTTTTATACGGTCTTGCTTATCCGGTCAAGCAACAATTTTCCACATTGGCCACATTCGCAAATCGACCCTCGCTACCAACAAGCGAATTCCGCATATGCGTGCATGAATGACTAAGAAATGGAAGGGACGCCAGCATTGGTAGCATGATAAGCTCTGCAACTGATAAGCATAAAGCAGACACCAAGGCAGGCATGATGGAGTAGCGATATCAGGCAACCAGCGCCCCCACCACCGCCTGTCATGCTTTCACTTTCCACATGCGTTGCTGCCGCCTGCAATGTCTGTTGCATCCAGAATAGCGCAACAACGGAAACAGCAGCGACAGCAACAACAGCAAAACATCAAAGGCTACAGGCCAAAGCAGCGGGGGGCATGGCATTACGGCGGAGGTACTAATTATACATCGATTAACTTAATGCAATTTGCAGCGTGGCAATGTGTAAATAACGGTAAATGCTTTAAAATGCTTTGTGCAACCCGGAGACGCATCCAGTTAATGAGGTGTGACAATTAAGCTGCAGCAAAACCAACGACAGACAATCCACTGACAGACAAATGTGTGCAGCAGGCAACTTTTTTTCTTTTTGCTCCAAGACAGGAAATGAAATTAAAAGCTACAAGAAAATCGATAAATAAGAAAAAAGAGCAAAGCAAAGAAAACTCAGGAACGCTGAAACACGTACCAAACGCATACGGATATCCGAGTGCAGTCAGGTGAACTGAAACTACTACGGGATTTTGGAGGAGTCTAAGTAGTTACTGCCGTATATGAGGTTGGGTTGAAGTTTTGGCGGAATGGTTTTGAATGGAATGGATTTCAGAAAGCATTTACTGCCGTGATTAAGGAACGCAACGCTGGGGTACTCCACTACTTTAACGTTCCCACCTGCTGCCTTGGGGCAGCACTGATAGTATCTCTCATTATACCCCGTACCTCTGTTTGCTTTCAGAGCTTTTGAAGTAGATTGCTGCATATTTGGGCTTATTCCTGTTAAATTTGAATAATTGGTAAAAATAATAGTGCTTGAATACTTAGCACAAGTTCGCTGGAAAATTCGTTATCAATTTTCAGTTTAACGCCGCCAAGCTTGTTATATATTTCAGGTGTCCAGACTGCATGGCCAGATATTTCTACGAAATTCAAATTGAGTTTTAAAATAGAGATTTTTTCGTCGAACTTTGATCTTAGTTTTTTTGGTTGAATCGAAACGCATCAATTATTATATCAAGAATGCAAATGCAATTTCGTGGAATATGATAAAAAGTTTATGCAAATGCTGAGTTCTTGCGGGGAAACATGTTTTTCAATATAAAGTAACTGAGTTAATTCCTTTTCTTTGAAAACAGCAATGCACAGCCGCTGCTACCCCACTGAAGGCAAAAAGACTTTGCATTTAAATAAATCTCTTCGTTACTTTTTAAATATTTCAACGCTTTTATTTATTAATCAAAAACTAGTTACATCGACGCATTTGCAATTCTACGTTCTCTAACCATCTATTTGTTTAAATTAAGCCAATTAAACTGAGATTTATTCGCAATTCCAGTTAACTCTTGATTCAATACGATATTTTACGGAACCTTTAGAGGGGCTACAAGTTGGAACTGAAAATTGTTTTGTGCAGTTGTTTGTGTATGCAAAAAAAAAAAAAATTTGTGTAAAGATAAAATGATAAAGATATTTTTATTCCAAGAATCAAATTTAAATTTAAATATTTTTCACAAAAAGCTTTTTTTAGACTGGACAACGCAATTAGTGCAAAATATATTGATTTATGTAAATATAGTGCTTAGGAACATCCAAAAACTGTTGAGCGCTGAATTTGGTAAACAAATCTTGTTAAATAACTGAGGTCTTCATTCAAAGCTTTAAGATTTTTTGGGGTGTTGCAAAACACTCTCAAATGTCCGTAAATTTATTTACCGAATTCAAAGTTTCACCAAATAAGACTTTTTAAACGTTCCTATAATTTTGAAGCAAAATTATAAAACGATTTTTTCTGCAAAACCAATCCGGATTCACTTGAGTTCCGTGTATCCGTGCTATCACTCAGACCCTTATATGAGTAGGGCATAAAGTAAAATTAAGAAAAGTCGCAAAGAAATAGATTGAGACACTTATCTTTTATCAAGAGACATCATGCATATTTTGAAATACATTTTGTTAGTTCAATATCGTTTGCAGAAGATATATGGAACTTCGCACAAACGCAAAGCCTTCAAGTGTTTTCTTTAAAGAGATTTTTTTTGGAAAAATGTTTACAAAAATTTCTTTCTTTTTTTACCAAACACTTGTTTAGCTTTTTTCGACTTCACGTAAGCTCCTACGGAGTTTCTAGATTTCAGATCTATGGTAAAACCTTCACCGCTGAGACCCTACACACTATATGAAAATTAAAACAAAAAATCTTGAAATTTTTTCTTCTAGTTTTCATAATCCTACAAAATCTTGACATTTTTTTGTTTTTCTGACAAACCTTTACCGCCATTTCGGATTCACGTAAGCTCGTCCGTCTTGAGTTGTAACTATGTAAACTCAGCAGACATAACTATAACTGATATCCTTTGAACTCTATAGAAAATTTTAAAGAAAAATCTTTAAATAAACAGAATTTTTTTTCTTTCACATTTGTTAAAAAGTTTTAAGCTTCCCCACAGGTTATGGGTATGTGTGGGTATATCCCTACATTCTTTGGCAGGCATAACTATAGTTGAGACCCTTAAACTTTAATGAAAATTTTTTAAGAAAGATCTTGAAGTAAATATATTTCTTCTCCCGCTCAATACTTTTTTAAACCGTTTCGGATGCACTCAAACCACTTCAGAGTTTTGGGTTTGTGATCTCTGTGTTCTACAGCAGGTGTAACTATTCTGGAACATGTCCTCACTGGGACCCATTTGAGAGAGTCCCAAAGTTGAGAATTTTGGAACTTGTGTATTAATATGTCTCATTATATATTTCGTTTTTACCGGCAGTGTCCTCTTGAACCGGTTACCAATGACATACCCTAACCTTTGAAGGCTCCATTGATAATGTTGCCTGTAACTGATGGATATTCTCTTCTGGACATCACACCATATCGTGTTCTTTTTGTAGATACGGATTTGTTAGGAAAGGTTGTTGAAAAGGTTGTAATAAATGAACGAGGGTGGACGTATGCCCTTCGGTACTGAGACCTCCATGGGTCTATTGTCGCCAGCTAAGAGAGGGTACGGCCCGGTAGATAATCGCATACACAGATCTTTGCAAGTTCTTGAAGATGTTAAGGTTGAACTTTAGGCTTAATGTGATGGCCTACATCTGACAAGTGCTGGCAGAATATACCATGATGATAGTTGCACTCCCGAACACCACACGGTAGGGAGCTATTTTGGACATTTCAATTTTTACGAGGCAGTTTCCTAAAGTCGTAGTTCATTTTAACTTGATGAGTTGAAAAAACAAATAAAATACAACGAATTGGGTACAAAAAATTTATTAATTGATTGATAGCGTAACTCTGGGCTTTAGTCAACCGATTTTTACCAAATATAGTGATATATGTAGATAGAGCGCTAGGTAACATCGAAAGAATACACTTTGAATATCTTTAAAAGTAATTGCACTTTTCTTACAAAACTTTGGAATATTTTTGTAAGGGCTGCAAAGTATACCTCCTTCACTGAGGATTACTATGATCTATGTGAGGTCCCCGCCCTGGGGGCCTGCCGGATTAACCTAACCTAAAGTAACCCTCATATGAGGGATCTTGCACCTTTTTGGATACCAAGTTTTTATGCTGCTAGACATAAATCTATAAAGATTCTTAAGCTTATAAATGGGTGTCAGATGGGATCAGATCTTTCAAGAGATTATTTTAAAGGCTTTTTCTTAAAGTCTTAGTGCTTTTTAGAACAGACAAACAAAAGTATTCACAAGATACAAAAGCAGCTACAAGTCAAGTACAACAAAACATTGAAGCGAATTATCTAAGCTGGGATACCTAAGCGCTGCAGAGATTTATCAAGCAAAATTCTATAATATTCTATAATATTTAAGGTCTCAAGAAACACCATCGAGGCTACCAAAATGGACAAAGTATGCCCCAACCAGCAGAGAAAATGTAAAAAATATTTACTTACCTTTTTTCTGCCTGTTGTGAATGACGCGACGTTGCCGTGGGCTTAAACCAAACTGCTTAAACCTTTCTATATTTATATATATATTTTTTTTTTATTTAATATAATATGCGTTTTTTTTTAGCTTTTTTAGGAATTTTTGACTGATAAGACGAGCAGGCCTGATAAGACGCGACGCCAAAGTCGACACGCGCAACACACAAAGATACAAAGAAGATGCAAAAATGTTAAATATTTCAAATATTTATTTAGTTTTAAATGTAAAACGGCCTAGCTGAAAATTTAAATAAAATTTTCTTAAACTTGCTGGCTTGCGTGAGGTGGGCGGCGGGGGAGGTTGGAGAAGAAACTTTGCTGTTGGAAAGTGTTTAGCGCGGGCAGCGCAGCGGCGGCCAACGGCAGCGACGACAACAAACGCCAACGCCTTACGGCCAGACACAATTTTCCGGCTTTTCCGCACACACACACACGCACGCACGTAAACACACACACACACAGGCACGTGGAAAAGGCGGCACGCTTACTGGACAAGTTGACGTTTGCTTTTTCAAGTTTTTCATACAAATTTTGCGCAAAATTTTTTTGTGGGGAAATTGGCTTGAGTTGTTGTTGTTGCAATGATGCTCTGCTTGTTGTTGTTGTTGCAGCGACAGCGTTATTTTTTGTTGTTGTTGTTGCTGTTTTTGTTTTATTTTGACCGCATTTGTTGTTTTATTTTTGTTGTAATTGGCTGCGGTTTGTTGTTGTTAGTGTTGTTGCTGCTGCTATGTTGCGCGCTCTGCGCTTTTTTGTTGTAATTTATTTTATTTATATTTTTATTTATTTATTTTTCGTGCCTCTGACCAACACAAGTAAACACTTACAAACACACACACACACGCTGAGACGCACACACACACACACACGTACGCAGCGATCGAAACGAAATTGTATTTTAGCGACGGCGCGGGCAGCGCGGAGTATGCACTCAAAAATTCCACGAAAAACTTAATAAAAATTACCAAAATACGCTTGCACAAGCATAGCCGACAATGCGTTTTGCAACAGAAATTGTTTAAATTTTGCAAATTTGCATAAAACTATGCGATGCCTTCGATGGCAAACGCAGCTCACAAGAGAAAATTTGCAGGCGCCGCTTTGCGAAGATTTTGCAACGAAAAACCACGTCCGATATCTGCGATTTTTTCATTCGATTTGAGAGATTTCCGTGCGATTTTCGCTTTAATTTTTCCTCGTCCGTGAATGCTTTTTTTTCGAACAGCAGAGAAAATGTTACTGACAGCCAAGCGGCAGTGTGTACACACGCGCCGCTCGCCGTTAACAGTGTTGCGCGCTGTTAGCGTGTGAAATTTAACATTGCTGTGTTGCTATCTCGCTTGCACTAGTGTATGTTGTGCTGTTAGTTAACAGCATGTTGCGGCTGTTAGTTGGTTAACAGTGCGTGCTTAGTTAACAGCGGTGCATGGCGCTGCCCAATGTGTGGGCATGTTAAGCGTTTGGTGTAATTTGGTGTATTTGCTTGCTGGTATGTGAGCAGTTGATAGTTTTTGGACGTTGTGGCAACGCTGTGACGCACAGCTGTTCAGCCGCACACATGTTGCGGGCGCTACAGAGCTCGAACGGGTACTTTGATTTGTGCGGTGATTTTGTAACGTTTAATGCCAACAAGCGAATAGAAGTCTGGCAATGTATTATTATTTGTCGTGCGACATTGTTTTGAAGCAAATCAACGAGTATCTAGTGCATGGCCGTTTGCCAACTGATGCTATCAACATTACTTTTAGGCGAGTTCGGTACAATAAATTGCACTCGCTGAAAAAATAAACAGATTCGTCCCAGCACTGGATCGTTTGCCAGTTCGGCGGCAACAGAACCTTTACCCGAATTGAGTGCTGCAAGCCTATTTCAGGCTGCAGCTCTTACAACTTGGAATGAGCTTGTCCAAATTTCAGCACTATTTACATGGTTAACTTTATGACAAGCTGGTCAAAGACTTCAGAGACCTATAGTTTTAAGCCAAATCGCTGAATTGAAAGCAATGCCAGCAACAGTCCTACAGAAACTTGGATTTAGAGCCGGATCATCTTCATCATTCAGCTCTACAAGCCGGGGTGGGTTTTGGCTTTCTCAACAATTCTCCTCCATTCGTCTCTGTTGTTAGCAAGGCCGCGCCAGTTCCTTACTTCCATCTTCAGCATGTCATCGTCAATATTGTCAATTAGGCGCTTTCTTGGTCCCAAGAATACGCTTACCATTTGCTGAAATCAATCCACGAATTATAATAGTAACTTCTACTTCTAAATTTTCAAAAACAATACAAATGTGCGACGGTACCTCAAAGATTTTTCGCCATAACTAACTCTTAACCACTTTCGCCAACGGAAATCGCCTTTTTTTAACAAATTAAATTAAAAATTTCAAATATTTCGGCAAATAGCAACATTATATATATTTTTTCTGGAGTAAAGTAGAAAATTTCGAGTATTAACTTTAAGCATCTATTAAAACTACTTCATTTACTTCATATTTAACATTTATTTAGGAAATAAAATTTAATAAATGCAATAAAGTTAAATATTTTAGTTAATTTTTATTTAAAAAGTAATGATTTGTGTTGATTTTGAGCACGAAATTGTTGCAAATGCCAAACCAACAAACCTAAAAAAGTGAAAATGTGAAATAAAATTGCCCAAAAAAAGCTGCAAATTTTAAATTCTGAATTTAGCATATATAATATTATTATTGATATTTTTTATGGTTAATATTCTTAAGTTTTATTTATTTGCTAATATTCAAACATTAATTAAAATTGTAAAAGTTATTTATTCTGACGAAAAATTTGTTTTTTTTTTTATTAAAAATAACTCGTTTCAAAGCATTATTTTAGGGCATTTTATAGCATTTTATTTTCCGACACTCGCTCAAAGAACAAATTACCAAAATAAAACCATTTTCATTCAACTTTTTCGCCTTAAAATTGCAGTTGTTCGGAGCGTATACAAAAGTCGCCATAGCCGCACCGTACCGGCTATGTTTAGATAATTCCGCTGAGCGCAACGCATTTTGCGATGATTTCGTGTAGAAAAGTTTTAAAATTATTAAATTATCGCCTAAAATGCCTGAATTCAGCGCATTTATCCAACAGTCGTCACATACATAGCGCCAGCAGTGGCGATGGCGCCGTTGTTGAGGTGGGCTTCAGCAATAGGTAAGTGCTCCCTCCAAGCGTTGGCTCACCAAATGCCGCTTACACAAAGTTTCTCGCAGTCGCAACATGACCATTAGCTCGGGCAAGTTGGCACGTTTCGCCAATGGCACAGCCATTTGCCAAATGGGTGACACAGCGGTTATGGTCACTGCCGTGGCCAAGGCAAAGCCCACGCCGGGACAGTCTTTTATGCCGCTCGTTGTGGATTATCGTTTGAAGAACGCTGCCTCGGGTCGTATTCCCATGAACTTTATGCGTCGCGAGCTGGGACCATCGGAGAAGGAAATACTCTCGGCGCGCTTAATAGATCGCTCGCTGAGGCCGTTGTTTCCCAAGGACTATCGCACCGAAACACAGCTTGTATGCAATATGCTGGCCATGGATGCAGTGCATGCGCCCGATGTGCTGGCCATTAATGCAGCTTCCGCTGCGCTTAGTTTAAGTGATGTGCCTTGGAATGGACCCATCGGTGCAGTGCGGTGAGTGAAATTACACCAAATTTGCTGGCCACCAAACTCATACCGATTTCTTATAGTGTGGGTCTGTGCGATGGCGAGGTGCTGGTAAATCCCACACGCCGTGAGCTGCTCTCATCACAGCTGGACCTGGTGGTATCGGCTACCAAACATAATCTAGTGGTTATGCTGGAAGGTAAAGGCAATGTAGTGCTCATGCAGGATCTGTTGAAAGCCATCAAGCAGGGTACACGTGAGGCGCAGTTTGTCATACACGAAATCGAGCGACTGGCCAAGGCGTTTGGCCGCCAAAAACGCGCCGTGGAGGAAATTGGCGGCGTAGCGCCCGAAATTGTAGAGGCTGTCAAGAGCATGTGTGAAATGCGTCTACGTGAGATTTTCCAGGATGCACAACATGATAAAATCTCACGCGACAATGCTGTCAATGAGGTGCGCTCCAATGTGATTGATAAAGTCTGGTCATCTTATCCAGACACGGAACCTAATCTTATAGGCGAAGAGTTTAACAAGGCTTGCCGCAGCATCTTTCGTGAGCTGATCTTCGAGCAGAATCGTCGCTGTGATGGACGTGACTATGATAGTTTGCGTAATATAAACTGCCAGGTGGATATGTACAAGCCGCTGCATGGCTCGGCATTGTTTCAGCGCGGACAGACGCAGGTTTTCTGCACGGTCAGTCTGGATTCGCAGGAAAGCGCCATGAAACTGGACACATTAGCTGCCCTGGACAGCGGTCTTAAAGCTAAAAACTTTATGCTGCACTATGAATTCCCACCATATGCTACGGGTGAAGTGGGCCGCGTTGGACCCGTCGGACGCCGTGAGCTGGGTCATGGAGCGCTGGCGGAGCGCGGTTTACTACCTACACTGCCAAATGATTACCCTTTTACCGTGCGTTTAACCTCCGAAGTGCTGGAATCCAATGGTTCCAGCTCTATGGCTACAGTTTGTGGTGGCTCAATGGCGCTCATGGATGCAGGTGTGCCTGTTACAGCGCCCGCTGCTGGTGTGGCCATTGGTTTGGTCACCAAGTATGAGAACAACGATACCAAACATTTGCAGGATTATCGCATACTTACGGACATATTGGGTATTGAGGATTATATGGGTGATATGGATATGAAGGTGGCCGGTACGCGCAAAGGTTTCACGGCTATACAAGCCGATCTCAAGATACCCGGCATACCGCTGAAAGTGGTCATGGAATCGCTGCAAAAGGCTACCGATGCCAAGTCCAAGATACTTGATATAATGGGCGAGGCTATAAGGGAACCACGGTAAGTAGTTAGACCCGGAGAGTTGCGAACGACTTAATTATTGTTCTTATTATACGCCTGCAGCAAATACCGCAAGGAATGCTGGCCAGTCAGCGAACAAATCAGTGTGGAACCACATCAGCGTGCACAGCTTATTGGACCCAGCGGTCTGCATATGAAACGCATCTACCTAGAGACGGGGACAACACTTACAGCCTCCGATGATAACAGCTTTAATGTCTTTGCACCATCACAAGCAGCGCTGGATGAAGCCAAGGAAATCATTGAATCCTATATGAGCAAAGAACGTGTGCCGGATTTGGAATTCGGTGGCATTTATACGGCGAAAATAACTGAACTACGCGATACTGGCGTCATGGTCATACTTTATCCCAGCATGCCGCCTGCCTTGTTGCACAACTCCCAGCTGGATCAGCGTAAAATAGCGCATCCCACAGCCTTGGGCCTGGAGGTGGGTCAAGAAATACAAGTGAAATACTTTGGACGTGATCCTGTATCCGGTTTTATGCGTCTATCGCGTAAAGTACTGCAGGGTCCTGCCGTGGCCATACCGCGCAGTCTGAACAAGTCCGCTGCAGAGAATGAGACATGAGCATTGAGAGAGCAGGAGAGTGTGTACAGTTAATGTGAGAGTTTGTACAGTTATAATTAAAAAAAAAATTTGGAATTCTATTTAAGTAATCCTTCGTGACTTTTGTTATATTTTTTTATATAAAAGGTTCCTTTTTAGAAAGCTTTAAAACTTAAAGACTAAATTGCATAGCCGCAGGAAATATGGTGTACTAGCTTCGGTTTTGGAAATCCCTCAAACTGAGGATTTTCGTAAATGTTATGTGTGCTGGACAACTGCTGCATCAGCAATGTCATTTTTTCAAATGATGACTCTGTAATAGGAATCGGAAATGCTGTACAAGGCCACAATTGGTGTCTTAGTTTCGTTCAAGACGTCAAGCACTTCCTCATGTATCTCCGATATATAGCGTCTATATTTGGCAAATCTGCAAAACAACAGCATGTTTCTTGATAGATTTTAAGCACATACTTCATACCAACCTCTCGATCACAAATTGCATCTCAAGTTCAGTCTCTTTTTTGCCTATGTGACGTGGATTGATGGCAGCTACAATGGCATTCAACACTGACGGCGGCAACTCCACCACCAACACCACGAACGTTTCTTTTTTGACAAACTGCGACAAAGTCGAGCTCATCTGTTGCGCCACCTGATTCTCCAATCTACGCCTGTAATTCGCTGTCAACTTGTCGTGTGTCAGAAATACAACCTGCACATTGGGCAGCTGGCTTAGACCACTTGGCGTATAGTTGTTCTTCATGTTGGTCAGCGAGGAGGAAGTGCTAAGCCCATTGTCACCACGCCCGCCGCTACCAGTGCTCATGTTGGACATCTGACTGACATAGTCGGCACAGCAATTGCTTGACGTATCACTACGCAATACTTTCTGTATAAAATCCACCAATTCGCTGCGTGTTAGATGTCGCTCTTGGAAACGTTCACGTTCGAAAGAGCGCACTCTAAGCGCACCATTTTCGGCCACCAGTATCACATGCAACGCACCCAGTTTGGCCAAATCAAGCGCCTCATCGCCACCATTGCTAGCAGCCTCCACAATGCCACAGCGTATGCCAGCGGACCACAGCAAGCGCATAATGTATGTCACATCCTTTAAAGGCGGACGCGTGCCGCATACACAAATGCCTATGTCAATGGCGCGGCAATCTTTGGCATATTCAACGCCCACAGCAGCTACCAGTCTGTCCAAAGAGATTGACAGACCAGCGCCGCTTAAAACGCCGCGTGTGGACAATGCTGCATTGAAACTTTGCGCTTCCTTCTGAAACTCATGCAACGTGGTATCGTAACGTTCACCCACAGCCAGTATGGAGGAGTGAGACGAACGATTCGGCTTTAGTTCTGCAGTCATTTGCCAGACTATGCCGCCGCCACTGGAACGTTCGAAACTAATGGGCAGTCCAGCCCAAATGTGTATGGGACACTACAAAAAAAAAAATCATAAGGAATACATTAGAGCTGCTGTTCCCTTTTTTGCTGCGCCATTACATACCGTCACGCCTAAAGCATATGCCAAACCCACAACAGTTTCCAGTTCTCTTAAGGCGCATCTAGCCAGGGAAGCAGCCTCGCCCTTGCCTCTTACCAGCGATTTGAGCGCCGAATCATCAACGCTGCTTCTAGAGCTGGTTAACAAAAAGTTGGCCAACAACATATCCATTAATGTTTGCGCCGAGGTGCGTGACTTTTCCATAATGACGGTTATACTCGAATGGAACTGAAAGCGCGAGATTCTGGCTTCTATAAAGTCCAGTATGTTGCTAAATAACAAACTATACTGAGATTTGGGCACATTGCAGTAGATGAGTATGGCGCGTAGTAAATTGGTGTGGTTCATGCGAAAGGTTATATTCTTCTCACGCAAACGTGGTATCTCATTGGTAACCTCAAAAGCGATGGATATCAGTTCGGCATCCACCAAATGACTGCCTGTAGTGGGCGTTACAATGTCAAAGGAACACTCATAGTTTTGCTTTGGATGAAAGTTGAAAACGCGTTCCTCACGATAAACGCGATCCACACAATAACGACGTATAAGGTTCACACCATTCATGGCCACATGGCGTGCAAACTGTGTGCGCAGATCAGACGGTAGCAGCACTACACAACCCGAATGCGTCATTAGATGCACGCTGTTACAATTGGCCGCACGATTGCGTGCCGAAAGTGGCGAAAGCAGTGGTGAATCCACCTCTATGGCACCATGTTTACGAAAGAGATTCACAACTTTGGCTTTGACAAACTCAATCACTGGATTTAACGAAACAATGTCATCAATAACAATGGGTGAGTTCCAGGATTTCATGGCACGACTGCTGCCCAAGTGATAGGTATGCTCCAAGACTTCATCGCTCTCCTGCTGCAAGCAGCGTGCTACCAGATTTTTATAGGCTTTACTCTGCGGATTGGCCAAAACATGTCGCAGCATTTCCTGCAGTTCATTTGCCTCCAGCTGCGCTGGTGGCACCAAATCCGATAACAGCAGTTCCTCTGCGGTGGGTCGTTGTGCCGGATCGTGACTTAAAAGCCAGCGCAGTATCTACGAAAACACATTTATTAAGTTTACTAATAGCAGTGTGCTTACAACCGCTTATACCTTCACTGTCTTCTCGTATTTGACATCATGCAACATGCACTGCGGTATGGTAATAGCTACGCTACGCAGTTCCATAATAGTCTGTGCGCGCTCCATGCTTGTATCAAACGGTGGCTGGCACATTTCAAACAGTATAATGCCCAATGTGTACATGTCCACCTTTTGATTGTAGACTGATTTGGAAGCATTACCAGTTAGCTCAGGCGCTACATAGAGTGTTGTGCCCACTTTGCCTGTGCCCGTGCCCTCCTCTGTGCTGGTTATATGCTGCGGTGGTGCTGCATGCGCTTGGCAATCTGCTTGCATAGAAATACCAAAATAAGTCAATGAAAACTGCTTATAAACTAGTGGTTCAAACCATTGGATTGCAGCGCCAAGAAGCTGGTTGTGGCAAGGCCAAAATCTCCAATTTTGATTTGATCATGCGAATCCAAAAATATGTTTACCGGCTTTAAATCTCGATGTATAATACCCTGCTGATGTATATGTGACAAACCCTCAGCAATCTCCCTAAACAAACGCCAGAGACGATCCGTGTCCTCGCACAAATTGTCATCAATCGCCGTGCTGCAGTTGTCATAAAGGATTAAAGCAAGTGTTAGAGGCTGCAGACTGCACCAACTACTTACCGCAGCGTACACTTTTCGCAAAACTCCATCTGTATGTACATAACCTGCATTTGTGGACGCGGTGAGTTGGACTTGCGTCGTACCGACTCTTCCTCATCATCATTATCATCGTTGTCATAGACAGCCACTTCACCATTTGAGTCCACAAACTCTATGCCATCCGAGTCAGAATCTTCCATGGTGGGTCTAAATTAGAACATGCCATTTGCTATATAATTTAACTAGTTGAAGCTGCTTGCACACTTACATGTAGCTATTCCATATGCTGGACGAGCTTTCAGTCTCTTCTCTAGCTAAACCTAATTGCGGTGACTTTGGCGGCTTAATACTTTCTTGACTTTGTGACCATTCGCCTCCGGTTAACTTGTCCATTTCGGCCACATCGGCATCGTTAACGCTCTCAATCCAGCTATTAAAGTAACGCACTACATTCTCATGATTTAGACGCGACAGCAGCTCTACTTCGCGCGTCATCTTTTTGTACAATTGACGACTGCGTGCCGGCAGCGGTATGCGTTTGATGGCATATTCACGATTATCCAATATATTACGCACTTTAAGCACATCGCCGTAAGCACCTTTGCCCAAATACATCAGCACCTCAAATTCGGTGCGTAGACGCGACTGACTAAGTGATAATGTGGGAATTTGATAAGGTAAAGCAGCAGCAGCATTGGTATTATCATGACGCTGTGGCGGCTGTGCGGGTTCCACTGAGCTTCTACGCTGCGTTTGCTGCAGCATATTTGCATGCTGCGCATTATCCACATAAATACGCAGGAATGGATGATCCAACAGCTCAGATGCGGAGAGTGTACGATCTGAATTGCATCTGTAAAAAACAAATTACTAACTTGACTAAACGTTGACTTGGTTAATAGCAAGCACTTACTTATCCACGAAATCTCGCATTTCATAGCTATTCGTAGGAATAAGACCTTCCACTAACGTACCCAAAGCCGGTAAATCGCCTCGCGTAGTGCTTTGTCCTGTACCACCGATTATTTCGAGTAGATTGGGCACCAAAGAGAAATCCGTGCAGCGTATGGTACCCGTATTATCCATAAAAACAGTGCTATCCAATAGATGACTATGCGATACGCCCTTGTTATGCAAAAAGACTAAGGCCTCGAGCACACCACGTGCCACCATGCGCGCACCGTCCATGCACCAACCCAGCGAGGATGATATGCTAAAGACACTTGTGCCAAGCAGAAAATCCTGCACCAAGTACACCAATAAGCCTTCCTTACGCTTAATGCATAACACGCATTCATACTGAATGAGATTCTTGTGCTGCAGCTGCGAAAGCGCAGCCACTTGCTTTTCTATGGACGTTATTATATCGTCAACGCGATGGTTACCCAAACATTTGGGTTCACCTGCTTGCCAATAGCATTTGCCGCCATTACCACAAGGTTGTTCGATCTGAGAATACTTTATGTTCCATTCGCTTATATATAGCAGCTGACCGCTGTTGATGTCTATGCCCGTGTATGCAATACAGCCGCGCTGGGAGTGACCTAAGCACATAAGTGTGATTTAGTTGGTCTCAGAAGAAAAATTAGGCTGAGTAACACTCACCCAAACAACAACCGCGCTTAACCTGACGTCCCACTTTGTGAAAGTACAGGGTTTCGGCATTACGATGTTCCAGGCACTTATTGGGATACATGTGTCCACGGTAATAGGGCGATGAGGCCTCTGAGCTCTCTGACGAACTGGGATGCCTATTGTTAGACTCACTCATGCTGCGTCGCGGCTCACCACGCCGTTTTGCTTCTGTTTTGAACATTTCTTTGCGGCGTTCTACCTCGTCTATAAGCGTTTGACGCTCTAAAGTCTCTTTTTGTATCTTTATATCCAACAGCTGCTGTTCACGTTTTTGTTTCTCCTGCAGCATTTCATCATAGAATGAACCCTTTGGTGGTTTATTGTGTTGCAGTAAAAAAGCTTGTACAGTTTGCGCCAACTCGTAGATCATAACCTCACCACGCAGTGCTTGCGATTGCGCTTGTAGCTGCTGCAGCAAGGCTTCAAGCAGCTGATCTGACATGCCTTTAGATTCCTCCAGTGCTATTTTAGGCGCGCTATTAAAAACAGTCTATTAGATTATGTATAATTTTTTAAATAGTCTGTGCTGCGGCCACTTACATTTTGGGATACTTGGAGGGACAAGTAACGCGCAATTTGGTGCCCACATGCGCCTGAAATAGCCCATTGGAGGAATCACGCAGCGGCGTTAGCTGTATGCGTATATCTGTAGGCTTCCATGATGTAGGAGTGCTCTGTGGACGCAGATCCTCAACATCAGCGCCGAAAATGGACTATGACAAAGTGACAACGATTTCGTCATTGTAGCTTCCTCAGACAGAAACTATTCAAGTTACTTACCTTTATAACCTCCAATTCCTGCGTTTGTCTTTCGCGAAATGACTCTTTCGCAGCCATTTAGTTATTGCGTATTTCATTAAATCTCAATTGAAGAACTTTATTAATTTTAACTTGAAACCCAAAAATTCAACGAAGCTAATCAAACGTGTGTGTGCAAATGTGTGTGTGCGAGTTTGTATTAAAATTGTAGCGGCCGGTCTAGTGCTGCAAAAATGCTAGCAGCTGTTATGTTGTACACTAATTGCTGCATAACTTCCTTAGCTTGTTTGTGCTACATGTTAATGCAGCGTTATTAAAATGTATATTACCAATAATTTTATGTCGAAATATTTAAAACTTGTTGCGCTTTTGCTGTTTTGTAATTTGCACAAGTGCGTTGTTCCTAAGCACTGTTTTGTCGTTTATCGATAACGATTAATTGCGCACTTCAGTGTTGCAAAGCGGCTGCGTAGTGTGCGTAAACGCCTTGCTAAAACTAACGGCGCTTTTGGCTAAGTTGTAATTGTATTTGTGTTTTGCCGCCCACGAAGTGTTTGTATTTAATTTATTTTATTGTTTTAAATGTTTTAATTGTTTGTAAAAATGTGCGAAACACGTGTTGTAGTTACCATAACCGATAACAATAAACATGCAGGCACCAGCAGCGCTGAGACGGCAGCAACTTTAAGCAAGCCGCACAAAACGCAATATGGCGGCGAAGTGAATATTTTGGATGACAAAACTTTGCGCTTACTTTGCATACAAAATGCCTCCAAGCCGCATGTGTTGGTTGCACAAAAACTACGCTTTGACTTGCTGCTCTCCAATGCAACGCAAACGGAAAACGAGCTGTCCGCCTTAATGCATGCACTGTTCGAGCAGCAACGTGATAGCCTGCTGCTGCAGCTGACACCAGAGCGTGGCTATCATTTGATGTTTCTCTTAAACATTTTGGCCACCGAGGTTAAGAATAAGTTAGCTGCACTGGGCATGTGTCTGCAGCGCGGCTTACTCAACTATAGACAAATATTTGACGAACATCAGCCAGTTAATGCAAATCAATTGGATGCACAATTTAGCTTTACGCGCACGGACGAGCTATTAATCTGGCTACTCAATGAGTATCGCATGCGTGCCTCATTGGCCAAGGGTCATGAGGTGTTCGATGTTGTGTATTTTGTGACACAGCAGCATGGCGATTTGCATTTTCATGTTAAACTAACTGTAGCTTTTGTAGCCAACAACGAGCTGAGCTTGGGTGCGCTTTGTGCGCTGCGCAACTACTTTAGCAATGATATCATAAGCGCTTCCTTGGCCTGCACAAAGCTGACAGCTTATTTGCGACAAGCAGTAGAGCATGAGCAGCGTAAGCCCGCATTTATGCTGCTGCTCTGTTATGTCTTAGTCAACGGCAAACGCATCGATGCCGTCAACATGCAGCTTTTGGGCTTAGCGCATTTGGCTTGTCAACAACGCCAGCGCCTGGAAGTGGTAAGTACCACAAAGCACTATAGTACAAGCATGTTACCGTCTGCTATTTAACAGGCTAACCCACTGCATGCATGCAACCTAAGCGCTAACAATAACAACCATTATATTAATGTACCAAGTACCTTGGCGGAGCTGAAACAGCTTGAGCAATACCAAGAGGAAATCAATATTAAATTTAAAGCTGCACGTGATTGTCTAGTGCAATATGCGCAACAGTCGGAGCAGCTGAAGCTATGTCGCCAGCTCTACGATGAAAGTCTCTATAATTTCGAAGAGCTGCTTAAACAAATTGCCGGCTCCGAGGCTGGATTGCTGCTGCGCAGCTCGCAAAATGCCATGCAGCAAATGAGCAATCTTATGAATAACTTATAATCACTATGTTTTTAATTTGTCATTTCTAATTGTGTCTTAAAATTTAAAATAAAAAAAATTTATTGTTAAATCTTATCTTTTATAAAAAACAGCTGCTAAGCTACAATGAACCAAAAAAATCAGCGCGTTTTGGTCACGCTTGCAAACTATAGACGCGAATTACCAAAATTGGCAAATAATCCGCGCCAGCTGCCAACGCACTGCAGTACTAAGTCTGTAGAAGCGCTGCCGCCTGGTGATAATAATGAGCTATTTCAGTTCGATGCAGTTGGCTATGAAAATGAGGATCATATGCGTGCTGAAGTATCACAGCTAATGGATAAACTGTTTCGCTTGGGCACGCAAAGCAGTGTTATGCATTTTTCGCCATTTAAATTGCATAATCTGAACTTTTTACAACGCCTGCTGGTGGCCGAGGTGGATAGAGTAATGTTAGCACTGCGTTGCCGCATCAAAAGCATACAGCTGCAGTATTACGATGTGCGTAAATTTGATATGCTCAATATGCTGGAGCGACAAAACTTGATGCAGCGACGTCAAACAAATCAGAACAAGGCTTTAAACATACAGTCCACACGCGATCTGTTCAAATGGCTGCTCTCCGGCTATAAATTGCTACGCAATCGCGGCTTGGGCGACGAGTATATAAACGTGCAGTTTACGTATTTCGATAGCCGTCTTAAGCAGCAAAGCGTGCAGCTGACAATTTTTCTTATCTCTTATTGTAGCAAGCGTACGGACTTGCTTAGGTTCTTCGATTTACTGCCAACGGGTAGAAATTCCAATATAACCATGATGACGGATTGCATAAAGGATGTGTTTGATTTGAAAGAACCCGCATCGGCGCTGCTAATGTTCGAAATACCCAGCAGCCCAAATCAGCTAAAGTTAGCCACAAAAATGCTGCAGCTTGCGCATACGGCCTACAGTAGAATCGGCGTCTTAAATGAGAAGCAAACTCGAAAGTTGGTAGGTGTTTGGCCACAAATGTGTATATTATATATTTATTAAAATTGTTGTTTTTTGTAGCAATTTCAACAAAGTCAAAGTGAAAGTTTGGAGCTTACAAAAGTGTGCGCCGTTGCACCCTTAACCGAGGATGAGCAGCCTAAAACGTCGCTGCTTATGAGCAGAGTTAATAAGAATAAACTCAACTACTGGTACAGAAGCATAAATGCAGCTTTTGCGAATGTAACCAGCAGCATGATAGGATTCTATAATAGCAGAATTAAAAATAAATTTCGAAAGATGTGTCTTGAGCTGGGTACACTGAATGCTTATGGAGTTCAGCAGCATGCAAGCGCAGAAGACGCTGCCAGCGAACAAGAAGAGTTGACTGCACATCGCGTATATTTACAACACTTGGCCAGTTTTCGTGATATATATCTTGAGATTAAGCAGACAGCTAATGCAGGCACATTACAAGCGTATTTCAGTGCCAAGAATTATGAGCTAATTGAGACAGAGCGGCTGTTGCGGCAGCAGGCTATTAACTATCTGCGTCAGGAAATAACCAACTTTATTAAATTAGGCCTACCGGAGTATAAGTGTTGAATGTACCACGCATATTTGGCCACATTACATGCGCTTTGTGTTGGGCTTAAACAAGACAGCTGTTGCTGCCACTTCCAAAGCGTATTTCAGCGCAAAACACTATGAATCGGAAAGTAGGCTGAAAATTAACTGCGTTAGTTTATAATCAAGCATGGTAATTGACTTGTTCACTTGCTTTGCGTATGGCTGCAAAGGCGGCAGAGCTGGGCAACATGTGTATGTGTGCTGGCCCAGCTGCATGCAGCTTTTACAGCAAGACGCAAAGAAGGAGGAGAAAAAAAACGCAACGTTTAAATTTGATTTTTCGAAAATATTTTTCTTTAATATTGTTTAAATACTTTTTGTAACAAAAAGAGAAATAATATATATTATTTACTGCATTTAAAGTTGAGCCTTGTAAAGTGCCACTAGGCGTAGTTGTAAGTCAATTTTTGTCTCATTTTTGTTTTGTTTTTCATACAATACATACAAGTAAAGATAGTTAGGTAAACATTTATATAAATACATTTAATATTATTGTCAACATGTCAATATATATATGTGTGTGTACCCATAGTTAAATAGTTAATAGTTTTCAGGCTAATAATTATACACATATCGTTTATACAGTATTGTTTCAACAATTAAATTCAATTTTAAATACATACATATTTCATAATAATTATAATGCCATTATGTCAGACATAAAACACTTAAAGCAAACATTTTAAAAACAATGCGTAAATAATATGTTTTATATATTGTAACTATGCAACAATTGCGCCTTATATATATGTGTGTGTGTGCACTACATAAAATATGTTTGAAAATGTTTTAAACTTTTGCGTTATAATCGCCTTGGATATGTGCTGTATGATGCATTGGTCTATATTATTAGGCCAAATAGTAGGTAGTTTTCGTTTACTCAGTTTTTGCTGGCAGTATGCATATATGTATGAGTGGAGTTGTATTGAAACATAACCTAAAAAAAAAACACACACAAGACTTATAAGCCATAACTTGTAGCGCTAGCTCACTTGGGCTTTACGTACTAAGCTTTATATGTAAATGTATATAATTTTTATGTTAATTTTTTGTATATTTGTTGAGTATATTTCAAAAGTATTGATGATATATATATATTGATAGTGTGTTGGCTGTAAAGTTTTGGCCTTTAAATTTGATGAAAAGCAGCTTGTAGTCATGGTTAATTTAATTTAACGCAACACAAGGTTTTAGTTTAAATTTCGTGCTAATTTTGTTATTGCTTTGGCAAAACTTGTTAATGCTGCATTAGCGCACAGTACGCAATTGTTTATAAAAACCTTGTGCTTGTTAAATTTTTAAAAACTAACTTATATTTAAAAAAAATTTATATTTTTACAAAATATAATATTTAACTTCATATTGCTAGTTTGTTGCACTCATTGAAGCCACAAAAAAGTGCATACAACTATGCCAACTTAACTTAAAAGCAATTTGTTACTAACTCAAAATATGTTTTAAATGCTTTTTTGTTTTAACACTTTCAAAACCTTTTCGTTTTACTTTCGTTTAGCCAAAACTAATGGAAGTTCAGCTGAAGAACATGCGTTAATTTTACACCTGAGCTGGTTTAGTTTGCTTGCCGAGTACCATGAGCATTTTCTGTAGGAAATGTGTGAGGCTTACTGTGAAAGATAAAACCAAAAAGTTAAAGGTATGTTTATTAATTAAGTTTTTAACAATATAAAATGAAGCTATTTTAAAAGTTCGTTCTAAGTGAGTCTAAAAAGTAGTTAGTTTAAAAGTTTCTCTAGGCAGGCAATACGTTTTGTTAGTAATTTATGCAAAAATAACAACTTAAATAAACTATACGAAAAAAAGGAAATGTAAAACTTAAAAACCTTTGACGCCGCCTTGGGACGCACAACCATCATCAGTTTTTGCAGTTGCTGTGTGAGTCCGCCTAGTGTTGTTGCAGCAACATGGTCAAGCAGAGCGTTTAAATCATATGAAATAATTGCAAAAATAGCATTTGAGGTGTTGCAATAAAGTAAGCAGCATAAGTGGGGAGGGGGGGGCCAAGTTGTTGATAGCATTTAAAGCCAATTTGGCTAAAAAGCACTTACCCATTAACTTTTGGAACCAAATGGGCTTATTCTTCCAGGCAATGAATACTAGATAAACAGGTATGCTCGAGAGTATCATCAGCACGCCATAGCCTGTCTCCACAGGGCTGGCATACATGGGCACAACGGTGACAAACATAGTTGCGATGAGATATACAATGGGAAAGACCATGGGCACGCGTATGGGTCGCGGCAGATTGGGTTGAGCCCAACGTAGCCAGGGCAGACATAATACAGCCACACCAATGGACAGCTATAAAGCCATAAAATAGTTGAGTTATATGTTAAGTTAGGCTTGCGGCTCAAAACGTTGCACTTACCCAGGTGGCAAAGCCCACGTAGTTTATGAGCGCAAAGATATCGGATACAGTCAGATATAACATGGACAGCAATGCCATGGCCAACACAGCGGGTGTAGGTGTAAAGCGTTGTATTTGTATCATGGTTAAAATTTCTGGCATTTGACCCTCATTGGCGCCGGCATAGAACAAACGCGATGAGGTTAACAATATGCCATTAACAGCTCCAAAGGTGGACAAAGCAACGAAAACTGCCAAAGAAAAGCAAGTGATTTATTCAAAAATTATCGCATAAATTTTACAAGTATTGTCTAGTTTTTCTTGACAATGCCATAATGTCGTAAAATGTCATATAAGTCTTTCGTATTTATTAACTTCCATTGATTGATTTATTAACTATTTTTTGTTGCATATTCAAATCACATTTATTTGCTTTTAAACAGCCGAAAGGTATCGACAATACTAAGATTCGTTCATTAAATATCTTCAAACTTGATCATGCTGCGGAAAATTTTGGCGGAAAATTCCTTAAATTATTCGCAAATCAATATCGCCCACACAGTATTTAGGTGCCGAATTCCATTTCACGCCTGTTTGCTACCACAATTTCAATGCGCTCCTCTCGAACATCACTTTGAGAACAATTCGATGGTGAACTTGCTGAATGTGCTCTTTTAATATTTCAAAGGCGCTCCCGATCTTCATCAGACTTGACTGTCTGTCTATCTAAGATCTCTGAGCCCATAACACTTACGATATTTTGGCACTTGATGTATCCAGTTACTACAGCAAAGTTGATCAAAATAGAGGGCTACAACCTGACGATGTGTTTTTTTGACTGGCTAGGATTACTCCTTTTAAGAGCCTTACAATAAAACGCCGCACTGAATGTACGCAACCCAAAATACTACGATATTTGAAGCTTATAAATTAAACGGATTCCGCCAAGTTTTTACTATTAATATAATGTCAAAACCCACCTGGAATTGTCCAAGCAAAAATGCCAAAAGCACGTTCCGCATAAGTTACAGCCACAGCCGACGAACCCAATACCTCATCGGGCGAAAGTATGGTGTAGAAGGACACATTTGCCATGACATATACAATGGTTACCAGCGTGCAAGAGATGGCAATGGCATGTGGCAGATTCTTGACAGGATCCTTCAGCTCTTCAATAATGAAGTTCAAATAATTCCTATTGCATAAAGCCAATTAATTAAATAGTACAACAAGTTAAGCAGCTTATCACTCACCAGCCATTGTAGGCAAATAATCCAGAGTAAAAGGACAACGCAATGGAGGTCACTCTCGTATCCGTATTCTCAAATGTGAAATACTGTACATTGCCCATATAAAGCTGATATATGCCCGTTGCAATAATAATAAATAAGGCCAGCAACTAGTAAATAAAAGAAGAAGTAAATTGGCTTAAAGTAATTGGCGCAAATCAGCAGCGTAACTTTTGAGACTTACTTTGGCATATGTAAAGATATCCTGCACAGCGGTGGCCCATTTGACGTCCCAACAATTGATTAAAGTCAGCACCACTGTAAGGCAAAGTGAATGGAAATTTATACGACAAGTTGGGACAGGCAAAAAAAAGATGCAATCAGCTGCCGGCAGTTACTCTCGATTGACTCCAACTCAACTGCTAGATGATGTAATACTATAGGAACTTACACAATACCAGGTTGCACGATTTGCCTATTTATTTTGTTGCCATCTGGCTTACGCGCTTTGTGGCACTGATAAGCCATGCGGCAAATTTTTATTGACTATTACAACAACTACTGCTAGAGGGAACATATTGATGCTATAATCTTTAGGTCAAGTACGCGCAACGAAAACAACAATACGAGTGCATTGATACGAGTTCCATATTTATAAATACTCACATATACAGCAAACAGCCAAGAGACGTGCGGCATCCTCGGGAGGAGCGCATTCCGGAAAGAAGGGTTTCATTACGTATGTGCTAAATGTAAGCGCTACAATAGCCTGGGAACATGGACGCACTATCATGCACTCAATCCACAGACGTATAAAAGCCATGAAGGGACCAAATGTTTCCATTATATAGGCATAATCTGCACCAGATTTGGTTATCATGGTGCCAAGCTCGGCGTAGCAATAGGCACCAACCTGAAAATGTTCGAATTGAGAATCATGGGTTATGTTTGGTGACAACGTGACTTATACGTAATTTATAGTGTTTCCTTATAAAAGTGTTTTAGGTTTCATACATTTATGCAATGTATTTCTGGTACAACGTGACGTATACGTTATTAATAGTTTCTACATTTAGCAATATTTTTTTTTTTCAAAATGTAAGGTTCTTTCACTATAACTATTAAGAGTATGCATGCCAATTTTGCCGTATACGTTATTACCATTTAAGCGATGTGTATTTTCCTAAAGTAAGCTTGTTTTGAGCGAATTCCTTTGGGGTTGGTTTTCATATAATTATACGAAACATCTAACAGCTTACAATAATTTTTTCCATTTAAATCGAACTCTATTTTTCGTACAAAGAACATAACTTTAAATTTTGCCCACGCCAATGTGACACAACGTGCCGTATACGTAATTATATTGTTTTTCTTTTAAACATTTGTTTAACTTTTTTTGATGTTGACTTCCTTTTAAGGCATCTCATAAAATATTAATTTACGTCAGCTGTGCGACTTAAATTAAAATAATTATTGCCATTTGCAACGAACTCTATTTTTCCTATACAGAAGAAGATAACTTTAAATTTTAGAATCCAACCATTCAAGAAATTTTATTCTCATTGCGACAAAACTTGTTTCTCTCTAAAATGACAAAGATGCAGATGAGGTTGGTTTTCTAGGTCTCATAAAATTTTTTACTAACATTCATATCGAACTCTATATTTCGTACTTTATGCGTTTTATTTCTGGTGCAACGTGGCGTATACGTAATTTCAAGTCTCCTTTAAATTTTGCTTCACGTTCCAAGCAATTTTGCATTATATTTCTGTCACAACGTGTCGTATACGTAATGTATAGTTTCTCTTCAACACGAAACGCCTTTTTTTTAGAAGCGGCTAATAGAGCTAGTGCTTCTGAGGTTAAAATGTTGATATTTCATGTTTAAATGGAACTCTATTTTAACTACAAAATGCTCTACTTTAAAATTAGCTATAAGCTTTCTGAAAAAACCCTACGAACGCTTAGTTGCGTTTATTCTATAAAAAGTTTTTATTACCATTTAAATCGAGCTTTATCTTATCTACAAAATGATCAACTTTAAATTTCTCTTTACGATTCAATCATTCAACTAATTTTATTATCATTGAGTCAAGAGTCTGCCCCATTTATCCATTATATGTCAGGCACAACGTGCCGTATACGTAATTATATTGAAGCACAGTCAAAGCGCCTGCGTTTGACATGTATCATGGTTCAACTATGTCTGTGGGCTGTTTGTCTATATGGCACTGCTGACAACGTTTGGGGTGTGCGTAACGGCAGGAATTCCAATAATTTCATTAAAACTGAGCAGGGGCCGTAAAATGTGTGCAATGAATTCCTAATTGAATGGCACACTAACTTTACGGCTCCTTGGCTTCCTTGACTTTCCTGGCTTTTGCAGCTATTTTCGAATAAGCAGCATTCCTGATTCAAGCAGCACAGCAACTCAACAGCTGCTTATTTTCAGTTGTTTACACGAAGCAACAGGTGCTAGCTGATTATTTGCATATAAAGCGGTTAAACTGCAGTTCATTAACATAAAAAATAAACGTTGCTACTCCACTAATCAAATTATGCATATGAAGCAGTTCTACAAGCTGCCTGCAGCGCTTACCCCACTTCCCTTATTTAAATGCGACTTACCATAGAGAAGAGTCCGGAAATCACCCATACAATCAGCGCCAGGTTGACACTGCCCGTGTACATAAGCACGCCTGTTGGTGAAACAAAAATACCCGAACCAATGATGGAGCCCACAATGACTGTCACACCGTTAAGCAGACTCATTTTGGCTTTAAGCGTAACCTCGCCTTCAGCTCCAGCGTCAGCGCCATTGCTGTTCCCCTTGCCGCTCGCATCGCCATTGCCATTTGCTATGGAACTCTTGCGGGAGGAGTTCTTACGATTAAGCGATTCCGTTTCCATTGCGTGGCGTTATTTAGAAGAGATTTGCTGAAATGTCTGCAAATTGGTATAAATTAGTCAATCAACTAGGCGTATGCGTGATTTACAAAAGATTTAGGCTAAAACGTACTGTTTGTGTTTACTAAGAAATTATTTATTTTTGGTTTCTATATTTAGCGCGCGTTCGCCTTTTAATGTTATCTTTATTATAAACATTTTGTTTTTGTATACAGAAATTAATTTGTAAATTGTTTTTTAATGTCTGCTTGTGTTTATCAATGACTTTGAAAAATTACTCCCAAGTTTATTTAAATTTGGTTCTCTGGGGAGTTGACCAACTGTAAGCGGAGTTTGTTTGCCATTAGCAGGTTGTTAGGCCCAGTAGTATTTTTTATCGTGGAATTTGCAAAATGCCATAACTTTAAATTATGCTGAAAAGTAACGATTGTATATCGGTTTATTTTAAGAAATTATACTACTTAGGTTTCTTTGCTTTTTCTCTCGTGTGACAGTTTGTCTTCAAGCATTTCTTATTACTTGTTGAAGACCATGATAGAGTGCAGCTTTCAGCTACCCTATAAATATAATGTTTACCAAATGCATTGCGTTCCAATAGGATCTTCTGTTACCCCTATGAGGCTTATTAAATAAAATTCAAATTTATTTTTCTGGATTATGTTCATCGCGCTAAAGATGAAAATATCTCTAATAATAGCTGTTCGAAGGGAAACAGGAACTTACAGTTTATGGCCGAATTCGAAAGGTGGTATCTTGAATCAAAACAGATTTCCCTAGCATCTATTAATTTGCTATTTATCCCATTGCTAGACAAATCCACCAGTGCTCCAGTGTGGAATCGTACTACTGACCTTTCGGTACCTTTTCGGCAAGTACGCTACCACTACTCTACCGAATCCCACACTATGTAGCTCAAAGCTCTCCCAATAATCCGACAGCCAGCATCAAATTCGCTTTAATGGTTACATTGAGTTTCCTCTTATATACTTATGAGAAGTAAAAAAAGTTGTTGTCAAATATGTGAGGTCTTAAGTAGCTAAATTCCAGAGACGAACATATATTTAATTCAATCCAGTAGGGCCTTCAGAGCTTATAGCTCGCCCTATAATCCGAGAGCCTTTACTTTTATATACTTATTTTAGTTTAAGAAACATAACCAAAAAATTGTTTTTAAGTATTTTAGGCCGTAAGTTGCTCAATTCCAGAGATGAGCAGATATTCAATTAACAAAGCGTGCGTGCTTGAGGCACATAATTCTGTCGCAGCGCAGCCGGCACACACACACAGTGCAAACGTTTAAACTCTCTCACATGCATATGCTTGATGTTTGCACTCGTGCTCATTTGCGCTCTTGCTGACTGCAGTGTTATAAAGAAATATTTGAGTTTTGACCATTTCTAATCTTCAGTCATATACCTATTTAGCTTCAGTTTTTACAAAAGAACTATCTCAAATTTTAAAAATATAAATACAAAATACACAAATAATTTGGAGAATTTGCAATTTTAATTTGCCTTTTTCCGATAATTTTTCTATCACTTTTCGATTCGATTTAGCTTACTTTACTTAAAGTTCAAAAGAAATCTTTTTTCTTGTAACTTCAACCAAATTCTGTAGGGGTTTCTTCTTCCAGTCTTTTATGTTGGGAAGCACTTTAATAGTACGCAATTTCTAGTAGTACTAACTAAGATTTAAAAGTCCAAAAAAATGTTCTATAGAACTATAGAAGACAATAGTAACTACGTTTTATGCATTAGAAGATCCGTTTAGAAATCTTAATAGTTTCTTCTATATGTCATTTTGTAGGCCAAATGATGTGAATTATCAGGGAACTATGGACGGGTTTTCTTTTATTTTAGAACAGCGCATAGCTATAACAGGATTGTTACAATAAGCGACTTAGTTTGACAAAACAACCTATTATTAACAACCAGTTACATGTAAAGCTAGGTAATTCTAAATAATGTAGAAATGCTTCAACTTTATTTTTTGTTATAAATAAAGTAAAGCCATACTTACTCCCCCTGACTATGATCATTGCTTCAAAGGCGGAACATGTAGGTATCTCTATTAAACGCTGTTCGAGGAGAATAAGTACCCACACTTATTCCCCGAGTCGGGGATATCTTTAATAAAATGAGATTTTCCTAGGTTAATAGCGTTTATTTTATGTGCTAACTATGGAAATTAATAACTAATTCACCAGTTCTGCAGGATGAGATCGAACCACCGACCTTGTTATAAGAAAAAATAATATCAGCCCATCACTATTGTACTTCGATGTACGCCTCAGCATCTGGCTTGTCTGAATTGTTTAGTTTTTCATTTTGCTTTTATTTGCCAACCACAAAAATTAACGCATGAATTGGAACTATTTGAAAATATGGAAGCTTGCATTTTTGGCAGACTTTTGAAAAAGTAAATTTTTGCATGATTCTATCATAACTCATGATTTGCTCAGTTTAATTATTAATCGGACCGTTTTTGAGATATGTAAAAGATATATTTGCATTAGATCATCTTGAAAACTCTTACTATAGCGAGCCTTCATATAAGGGAACTATATTTTAATGCGCTGGGTTTAGAACTATTTGGAATTTATGAAAGACCCCTTTATCTATGGATTTCTATAAGAAAATGTAGTTTTATGAAACCGGTCTTGAAATAACACAATAAAATTTGTTACTTTCCAGCGTAGAAATCGTAACTAAGCAATCTGATCTACAAAATAAATTTATTTCTTCTAAATTTCGTCACAAAATACGCACTTAATTCTCCCTCTGAAAGTAATCTCAGTTCCGAAACATTATTTTATTAAATTCTTATTTTTCACACTTTATTTTTATTATTACTTATTATTTTTAAAAAGAATTTATAACAAAATTTCGTAAGAAAATTCAACGTCTTACGAAAAACTAAAGGGAGAGCATTCTTCAGCGCAGTTCGTTGTAGCGAGTGATCACTGTACATATTTGCTTCAGCTTTTATCGCAAGCATCTTATCAGTGAAGCAACCCAATTAAGGTTGGTTCACAGATTTATTTGTTTATGTGTGTGTTTCTGTACACTGATTTATTTAGTAAATAAATAGCTGTCTTTTTTTTACTGATCAAGTAGCATTGCGAAAAAAATTATTGTGTGAGATATTTTTTTATTTAGTATTTAATGAATGATGCAGAACGAGCGCGAATTAAATGAAATTTAAGTAGAAATATTTACATAGTAGTTACATTTTTTTTTAATTTAAACATCGTGGTTTTTAAGTCAAAAACTTGTGCTTATAGAAACTATTATTGAGCAAATATATTTAATTGTAGATCTGTTAATTGGAGGCCCAATTTTTCGTAATGTGTTAATTCTAGGCCACTTGGTTCCATAATTATGGAAATAGTGATATTTGAGCTAGATAATCACCGCTCAACCGTTACCCGAGTTTATAATAAGCGTTTTGGTACAAAAGCCTATGAATCTGCCACGCCTTCTGCTTGCTTAGGTGCAGAGTTTTGAAACAATTTTATACTTTTTTAAATAATAAAATTATTGTTGTTCCGTAAATTCTGGTACGGCCCTCGTAAGCAGATGCTTTGTTGCTTAGATTTAATAGTTTCTGCGAATTTTTATAATTAAAAATTAAGAATAAGTATATTGGAATGGAATACACATGAACTTGGCCCCTTATCTTCTTGCGCGCATTTGACGCCATCAAACTTGACCTGGTCTATCGCTTAAAGAATGACTTGCAGAACTCACCTATTGGCTGAGCCTAAATCCAATTTCGATATCGTTAAAAAATTTTAAAAGTTATACAAGGAACCCAATTTGCTATATTCTTTTGTTGATAGTACGATAGAAAATTAACTTTTCGAAAATAACCAAATGAATGAACAATGAACAAATTCGTCTGCCTTACAAACCAAAGAGCCTTATTTGGTTTTTGCTAGAGTGAAGGTATTTGATTATAGAAGGAAATCGTTTTGTTTATATTCTTTTGCGAATTTTGCTATATAAAGCTTAACATTTCGAAGTTATATTATATTGCTAAAGGAAACACGTGCAGAACTTACTTATTAGCTGAGCTCTTTTACATTTCTATCTATCAATATCTTTAAATGATAGAAGGAAATCAATTTGTTTATATTCTTTTGCGGATTGTACGATACGAATCTTATGCTCTCGATGATGTATTATATTGCTTAAGGAAAGACTTGCAGAACTAACTTAGTTGGATAGCTGAATACTTCTAAATTTCTGCGCAACAAACCAAAACATCTATTTCCAATTTTGTTATCGTTAAAACATTATAGAAGTTATGCAAGGCACCCCATTTGATTATCTTTTTTTGCTTATAGTACTTAACTTTTCGAGGCTATATTATATTAAAGACAGACTTTCAGAACTCCTTTATTAGCTGGAGACTTCTGCATTTCTGCCTAACTAAAAGCTTTCTTTATTCGAATTTCGTTATATTTTAAGATTCAAGAAGGAAACCCATTTGTTAATCTTCTTTTGTGGATTGTTTTATATAAAACTTGATCCAATCGAATCTATATACTTTTGCTTAAAGAACGATTTGTAGAACTCACTTATTTGTTGGAAACATTTGCATTTCTGCCCAATTATGAAATCATTCTGTTTCAAATTCTGACGATATAGTTTTAATATTTTGAAAATTACAGAAAGCAAGGAATTTTGTACAAAGCTTTCAAATTTTGAAAACGACAGAGAAATAAAAGAGAAATATAGTTTTTAGCTTCATAGATTCTGCGATTATAATAAGCATAATTATGGATACCGAGTATAGGCCAAAACCGAAAGCAACCATGTAAATCTCTTCATATTAATGAAGGAAATCGAGTGTAAAACCAAGTCGAGTGCAACTTTTGGATTAACTAAAAGCGGCTTTTCGAATGCTCTTATAGATGAAAGTGGCACTCAATTTCGGCGTATTAAAATTCACCAAGAAATTAACACCCTATGACAGTATATGAGCAGACGCAAATCTGCCCTCATTTCAAATCCCAAATAAATAATTTTTGTGCCTGCAAATTGAGGAATTATTTGCTGACCTTTTTTACTTTTATATAAGCGCTTTAGAAACATTTGCATAACAACACTCGCAACCTCTCAGATACACTCGCACACTCCCCTGGCACACTCGCACATACACACACCAGTGAAAGGCACTTAAAGGTCATTGGCCAAAATGAAGAAACAGAGCGAAAAAATGTTACCAAATAAAATACCTTTTACTTTGCTTTCAGGCTGACCAGCTGTTTGTTGGCAGCTCCATTAAGAAGTTTCAAAACTGTCAGATTTAATATTCGTTACCGTGGCAAAGAACAAGTAATACTCGCCCTGTATATAGGGTACACACACTCACACACACACATACACAAAACATAATAATTTCAGATTTTGTCTTTTTTTTATTATCAATTTTACGTCTCGTTGTTATTTACATTTTCGACTTATATACACACACTCATGAGGAAGCAATTTTTGCTATCGAGAAAGTTCAGCAAGTTCATAAAACATTGTACCCCCCGAAAAAAAAAAAATATATACATATAGTAAAATTCAATTTAATTAATTAAAATGAAATTTTGTAAAAATTTCCAACGCAACACTGAAAATCGCTAATAGTTTGCTCAATCATTCATGCCTACAACTAAACAAATTGTTATTAAACAAAAAAATATTCCAATTCAAGGCTAATGAAAGCAAAATATTTTATACACTAATTCAGCAATTGGTTTAGATCGAATTGTTTGTTTTGGCTTACGAAATATATTGTACAATGTGGTATTGCTAGGAGATATATTACATATAGAAATCATCATCATCATCATCATCCGCTGCTGGCACACTTTTTGCATAGAATTAGCATAAAATTAAAAACAAATAAGTAAAAACAGTCAACAATAAAAAAAAAATTAAAATAAAATCGAAACAACAAATGAATGAGCAATAAAGCAACAGGTAGAGGTACTTGAGGTGAACAAACCGATGGAACACTTGCGCATTAAGGAAAATCAAGCGACTTTTTTACACGAAACTGAATATTGTTATTTTGTGCATATTTTATGTTTCTAAAAAAAGTTTTTTCTAGTCCATAAATAGAGAATAACAATAGCTGATGGCCAAAAGTCTTGAGAATTTAAATATAAAATATACTTTATGTTCATAGCTATTCCAAATACTAGTCAAAAACTTCTAGAAATCGCATTTTCGGCAAATTGTTTTTAAAAACTTATATTGAGCACAAATAAACAATTTTTGGATTTCATACTGCACTTGACACTTCCAACCGTATTTTTTACTCTTTTGCGAATTTTGTGATGAAACCCCTTGCTTTTAAATTTCAAAATCAAGCCATAAATGTAAATGTTACAGGCATTTTTGACAAAAAAAATGTTTAAGAACTAAGCTTTTTTTTATAAATAAGGAATATTTTTCGAAGAAAAATCGACATATACTAATCTCGTAAAATTTGAATGCAATCAAATATCCATTGGAAATACCAGTCTTTAACACTTCAAAATTTCAAATTTGGTTAAAAAATGCGAAAGTTACACATATTTTTCTCATGACAGACTGATTTGCTTGTTTTCCTTCATTGTTGAAAAATGATCGATTTTGAAAAGCAGTTGCCGATATGAGCCCCACAAATATGTTTTAAATGTTCTTAAAAATGTCATATTTAATTTATTTTTAAACTATAAATGGTAGTCCAGCAAGATTAAGTAATATCCTTTTAAAAATGCACTTTTTTGTGAAATTCTGTAAATTCGTTGGCCAGTAATATAATAAATTATAACAAATAATATAAAAATTTTTCAAATTAAATTAACATGTCTATCGTTTTTAGAATACATTTTTTTCACAAAATGGACTACCCTGTATTTTTAAAAAGCATTGACAGTTTATAATAAATTTTTTGTTGTTAAGATGAAATTTTTTAAATGCAGCAAATATTTAACTAAATTAAATTTATTTAAAAAAATAATGTGAATTAGTCAGGCTGAAATGAAAAATGTCTTGGTACGTCTTCACAAATAGAGCTATATATAGGTAAAGTGACGCCAAATGTAAATAAAATTAAAAAAAAAAAAAACATTTTTACAATTTATGTTTGAAAGATCCTCTTTCAAATGCCATCAAGAATTAATACCAAGTCCTAAATTGGGGAAAAATTCATTCACATAACTTTAGGTTATCCTTTCTCTAATTTGTTGCAATGTCGCTCAAATTTGTTGCTTATGAGTAAGACCATTTTTTTATTGGACGTAAACTTTGAGATATTCTTAATACTTACAAAATTAATTTTATTTGATTCTCGCAGACAACTGCAATTTTTTTATTCGAATTTATTTTGAAGCCATACCTTGGCTGCTGCTAATTTAAAATATTTTTTTTTGGTTTCTAAACTTGATATTAAAAGAAATTGTTAAAATTGCTTTGATCTAAGCAAAATTAGGTAAATTTTTTAATCAATACTATCAATACTAAAATAGTAGCCGCAAAATTTGCATAAAAATTGGGTTTTCGCTGTAAATAGCTTTTATATCTTAAGATGTCACAAAATAAATAATTCGATTTGAAACCGCATTTTCTGGAGCAAATTTAAAAAACGCATTTTTTATGACAAAATTGGATTGGACAAAAAATACATTTCGTTGAAACCAAATCTTTACTGATGTTAATTTAAAACCCATTTTTATTTTTGCAACATTGGGTGGATCTAAAATTTTTTTTTTAATACTCTCTAATATTTTTATTGAAGTTTATGTTGCTCTTGTAAGCAAAAACGAATAAAATAGTGCATATAAATCTTTCGAAATTAGGTCTTAGAAAATGCAATCTAAACTGAGTTCATGGATATAGAAACCGCAGGAAATCCCGTTAAAAGCAAACTAGTTTAGCATGGCGTGCAGTTTTGAAAAAATTGTCAATACCGTGCTTAAAATAGAAGCCAAAAAATTCTCAAAAAAACAGGTGTCACTTTAGGAACTTTCTATAATTTAAGGTGTCACCAATTATTTGTTTGAGAATTTGAAAAAAACTGTTTCGAAATATCGAAAGTAGTTCAATAAGAACTAAAAGTATAGCTTGGATATCTTAGGATGGCGCAAACATATGGCTTTTAATAAGTTTTCACTACACTTTTTCAACATTTTCAATCATAATCGAATATTAAAAAAAAACTAAAAATATAGCTACGAATTTGTAGGCTGGCCCAAATTAATATCTTTTGACTAAAATTTTTTCGAGACTTTTAATCAATATCGAAAATTTAACAAAAATACCATCTAGCTTTAAGATCTTATGATGGATTGGCTTTTGCTAACTTTTCACTACAATTGATGCGACAATTTGAGCCGTTTGTGCTATAAAGCAAGACAATGTTCCATACTCTATCTCTGTGCACCACTAATTATATTATAATTGCATACCAGGGCTTTGAATTCTAAAAAAAATGACAAAGTTGAAAACTGTATTAAGCTGTCGTACAATAATAAATTATCAATTTTTTTAAAAAACGATTAAAATAAATATTATAAATAAGAAATCTTTACAATTTTTAGGGTGGCCCAAAAAATTTCTCAAATTAGCGCAGTTTGTTGAAACTCTGACACTGCCACTCCCTACGCTGCGGCAAATGGCTCTACGTTTGCCCCTAACGAACTTTTAACGTGCACTAAACCGCTTTTAATGGGGTTTCTGTAGCGGTTTTAGTAACTAGATTTTATATCTATATTATAATCGTTTGGTAGTAAGTACAGCATATTAATTGACGGCGCTAAGTTATTTCAAAATATTATTATACGCTTACTTTCTGGCCTTAAAGCTGTGCTTAGCCAAGCCTAAAGCAAATCGAAAGGCTTAAAATACACACAGAAGTGTAGAAAAAAATAACAGGCTGCTGAACGCCTTGACCACAGCAGGTCAGAGCTGGGGGTTTTTTTCCCACTCAATTGATTAATATAAGGCAAGAAGAAGCAGAGGAAAGAAAAAAAACCCGGCAAAACTGTTATGAATTTACCCAAGAATGCACTGCCATTTGTTAGTCATGCAAAAATGCAAGTCTGTGAAAGTTAATTACTTATTAAATTTCATGTCATTAGCGGCTGGAGAGTCCAGCCACTCCAAAGAGTTAATGGATAATTGCGGCAAGCGTACTACGATTATTATTACCATCAAGTTGCACTATTTCGTAAATGAATCAAAGCATTTTTTGTGCTTATTATTGATTTATGTTTACCAAGTGAGGAACAAAAAAAAAAAAACACAAAAAATCCATTAATTTTACTATGCACAAACAATACATGAGGAAAAACGTGTACGTACGGCTTGCTATCTAGCCAACCCTATCGACATGGTAGGTGCGAAATAATTTGTACAAACTGCTTAATAAAGCTATATACAAAATTATGGCCACTAAGAGCTAATTATAAAATGTTGTACAGCTTTTCACAGCAATTGTGAGAAAATTGCTAGTTTAACTAACTATTTAAATTTTAATGTTTTATTTTTTTTTTTTATTTTAACAGAAAGATAAGCTATTTAAGTGCTGTAATTTGTTTTTTGTAACTTGAACGTTAAAATATTTATATTTAGTTTTAGTTGTTTGGCATTTTACCGCTGACAAATGGCGCAGCTACTTGTTAATATAATTTATAACTTTTTTTTAACTTAAACTTGTCAAATTTTGACGCATTCTTTTGTTTTGTTTGTTAATTTTTGGCAACACGATTACTTTTTTTTATGTTTTTGTCTTAACGCACTCACACGTAACCGCCGAAACCACAAATCACACACACACGCACACATTTCGCGCCACAAAAATGCTAACACTACAAGTATCTCGTACTTATTTACATAAAAAGATACAAAACGCCTTTGTCGTCTGCTGGCAGTACCTACCCAAAGAGTTGTAATCAAAGGTAACAGCTCGTACGTAGGCTGATGCCACTAGAAGTGCGCCTCAACGCTTGGTTGGCATTAACTTTGAACGCGACGAAAAGCAAACTCAACCGCACGCAGTCAATGATTACAGCAGACTGAGCAGAGGATTGGCCTGCTGCTTGTGCCTGCCAGGCTGGCACATAGTAGGGCACCTTTGCAGCAGAATCTCGGCGATTCTCCAACGCTGGCGCTGCCTTAAGCAACACGCATAGCTTTGGCTGTGCAGCGTGTTGTTGCGCGACTTCGAACATGTTCGATGTTGCAAGTTGGCTCGAGAGGCTCGCTTGTTGGGCAATCTCAACTGACAACTTCTAACCGGCAAAATTTGAATTAAAAATTCACAAAAACGAGTTTTTGTCAGTTTTTTTTTTTGTTTTTTATTTTTAGTTTTGTGTGCAAGAAATGAGCAGCTCTTTTACACACAAAAAAAAAACATAAAAATAAAAAACTAACAAGCAGAACAAATTGTATTTTTGTTGTTGTTTTCGGCAAAAGTTTGCTGTCAGTAGAAATGAAAAAACGCGCAAAGCTTGAAAGAAAAGCAACTATAACTTTTCAAAATTTATTTACATTTGCCGCTATCTTGCCTTTATCTAACAGACAACTGGAAAATATTTTTAAAGATAAATTACAATAGACGCCTTTGATGATTTATATACACTTACTTATACTTTTTATATTTTTTAAATAATAATAAAAGTACAATAAATAAAAGATAAAGACATAATCTTTGGTGTAGTCTACGTAGACGATGTCGATTTTCAATAGAATAAATTTGACGAATTTCTTGGCACTTTATAATATATCTCTGAATATGTTTAATATATTTGTTGTTTGTTTAAAAAAGTTGTTTTTTTCTTTGGACATGTAGCGTTTTTTGTGGAAGAAACAAAAAAATTGGCCTACCAAAAACTTTTTTAACTGGAGCTGCCTTAATAATAAGTAATTTTTTGGCAGACTTTTCGTTCTTGAGCAAACAAAAAATTATCTTCAAAAACTTAAGCAAAAAACTAATTTAACAAAAATGTCTTAATGCTAAATGTTCGTAAATTCGTATTTCAAAATATTGCCCTACAAAACTAACCAAAAACTTATTTAGCTTATTGGCTTATTGATCAATAATTGTTGTTTTTATTTGAAAAAATTTTAAGATCAAATTTGTAAATATTATTTAAAACTAAAAAAAAACTTAAGCAATGACTTTCTACTTTTAAAATTGAGAATTTATTGTTTTATTTGAACAAACTTTTATTATTTATTTTATTTACTTATGTAATCTTAAAATTGAAAAATAAATACGCTAAGAAACTCTGTTTTATTTTTTTTTAGGACTTAACTTTTTATTTTTTATATTGCAATGTTAAATTTAAAAAAATAATTGAAAGTCTTTTTTGAATCTAACAACAATTATGCACAGCTTCGATTAAATAACTAATAAAAAGGTTATCCAATTCAGTCGGCACATGAACAAAACGGAAAGAATAAGACTATAGATCTGTTCTTAGGAATTTTGCTAAATGATTGCTTTTTGTTGCCTATTACTTTAAATTTAGTGGGCTTTACTATTCCTCTACATTTCTTTCAGTTTAAAACAATTCTACTCTTTTACTTTTCGAGCTAGAGTCACTGTTTTGTTTTTTTGCGAATTTGTCATAAATACTGAAGTTTAAATAGTTTAAATATGGCATATTTTTTTTTTCTATTTACTTAATAGATTTATTTTTTTTATAACTAAGCACATGTAACTTAAATACTTTTTTTTTTTAATTCACAGATTTGAAGTAGTTTTTTGTGCATTGCTTAGTTTTAAAATTTCTAAACATTTAAATAAATTGACTTATTTTAGCTAGCAGTGGGTGGTTTTGACTTTTTTTTGTTTTATTTATTTAAAATAAATGTTTTCTTTTTTTTTATATAGATTAAATTTAGAGTGAAATTAGTTAGTTTTTTGTTTAATTTTAAAATTTAACAAAATACAAAATTTTACTACCAGTCTTTGTCACAAACGTAGTTCAAAATTAAATTTAAACAAAACCAATGATTCGAAATAGTGTTCTGTATAAAGTATTTTATTTAAATTATGAAAAAGTTTTTGTTTTATGTATTTATAAAACGATTTATGTACACTTCAACCGATCTTATCAAAAAATTTCAAAGAAAATTGTAGTTGTTGCAGCTTGAAGCTTAATCAGCGAATCACTTTATAAAGAGTTTTCTTATTTTCAAGAGTTCATTTTAATCTATTAGTTCTTAGGGACGTTTAAAATTTAGGAAAGTGAAAAATAATTCTGCTTCCGAAACGAAATTACTAAGATGAAAACTTTAGAGTTTGTTTTACTAAGCCAAATAAAGTCAAAATATTATTTCGTATAACTGACATCTCGTAAAGATAAAAATTAATTGTTTGAAAAAGATTTTCAAAATATTACGCAGTTTTTTTTAATTCAAAGTAGAATTCCTAGAAAGCGGCTGATATTTGATATCCAAATATTGGGTCTTCTTTATCATACATCTGTCACTTATGATTTTGTTCAGCTGAAGTTTAAACATTTGCTAACGATTAGAATGTCTTACAAACTTAGTTCTCAAGCTTTATTTGTATATATTTTATACTCTTAATTTTTTTGCAATTGTTTAATTTTTTAAGACTTTACTTTATAACTTGGCTTAGAATTTACGCTTTAGAAAAATAGTTTTAAAGTTGTTATATTTTTCAAAAAGTACAATATTTTGATATTTGATTGATATTTTTAAATTAAAAAATTTTTATTAACAAGTTTTTATTATTTTATTAAAACAAATATTATATTTTTTACTATTGTAAAAATTGATTGATTTTTTAAATAATTCTATTTAATTTAATAAAATTTAAATTAACATATATTTTTTAGAAATACTGAATTTAATTTAAAAATATTTGATAAAAATAAATTATTTTTTAATTACTCTGCTTGTTATTAAAAAATAATCATATTTGTTGTACTATTTTTATTTTTTATTTTTATTAATTAATTTTATTTACAAATACTTTATAAAAATATAATAAATTATTTTTAAAAATACTTTATAAAAATTAATAAAATAATTATACTTATTTATTTAAATAAGTAAAGTATTTTTACAAACAAATAATTTTTTCAGTTTTATAAAGTATTTTTAAAAATATTTTTTTAATAAATAAATGAATTATTATTATTTTATTATTTAATTATTGTTAAATAATTAATTATTTTAATTATTTTTTGAATATTTTACTTTTTATGAAAAATAAATAATAATAATTACTTTTAAATAGTAATGAACAAAAATAAATTAATTTTAATTAATAATAATTATAACTTTTTAATAGTAAAAAAAATAAATTAATATTTATTTTATGTTTAAGTATTTTTATTAAAAAAAAAATTCATTAAGTAAGATTTAAAATTTTCAGTTTATATATTTTTTTTTAGTTTTTAATAATAAAAAATATTTTGTTTTCTTATATAAAGTTTTAAATTTTACAAAATATTTTTTATTTTATATTTTTTCATTTTTATTGGTATTATCATATATGTGTTTTTATATAAATAAAAATAATTTGTATTTTCATAGCAATAAAATATTAAAATACAAATTTTTAATAATAATAAAAATAACAAATAAAGAATTATTTTTAATTTTATTAAGATTTTAGATTCTATTCAGAAATAATTTAACTTAATTTAATAAGCTTTTAAATTTTATTTTAATATGAATACAAATTTAAAAAAAAAAATATATAAAAATTTTATTTATTTATATGTTTTTTTTTAAATTTTATTTTTACAAAAAATTTTTTATATTGTTTTTTTGACTTGTTCTTATTTTTTTTTGTAAATTAAGGCACTTTTTGAAATTTTTTTTTACTCGTAGATAATGTTGTTTTTTTTTTAAGAGCATTTGTCATTCGTTTAGACAAAGTTACAGCGCTTTCATTTGTTTGTTTGCTTTCTTGTTTTGTTTTTTGTTTTGTTTCACTTTTTTCTTTTGTGTTTACACATGTGTTAGATATACAGACCCAATGGACGAGATACCTGGATACCTGTAGATACAATACATTGTACTAATATCCGAAAGAGTCAACCCTATTGTTGGCATTGTTCTAAAAGCGTTAAAGCGTGGCAAACTATTTCTGGTATGATTGTTCTACGACATTATTACTGAAAGCAGTCAACGGCAATAAAAGTGACGCCATAAATAAATCAAGCCCAACTGTACCGACCGTCCGGCCGACATGTCTCAAAAATTATCTCACACTTTTATTTGCCATATATATGGATGCTTGGATTTATTTATTATTTATGTAGGCAGCTATTTGTCGCTTCAAACGGCAAGTTATGCAAATTGACTTCTATCTAATGTAGTTCTTTTTTTGCATATATTTTTTACTGCCCTCGCGCAAAGCTTTAATTGAATATATCCTACTTACTTACAATTTACCTAATACAAATGTATCTGACTCAAAGACTCGACGCAATCTGACAAAACTGAATCCAAGAGTTCTTCAGTTACTTTCAGACAGTCCGCAATTCTTCTACAGTTAATGTTATTAATCTGCACTTATTGTCTGGGCCTGTAAGCGTTTATTATAATATATTTGCCCTCTCAGTATATATTTTTTGTGTCTACCTATTATGTACAGATTGTGAGGTGCTCCAATGCCTGGGGGCACTCTTCCAAAAAAAAAATATCTTTGAGATTGTGCGCTTTATATTTAAGTTTATTGACTCGACAACAAAAGGCAAATTTCGCGGTTTAATTTTTAATTTTGGTGTTTCTCGATTTTGATATATGGCTGGCATCGCTCAGTTTAGCTGGGAGACAGAGAGTGTATAGAACACGCGGTTAGTTAATCTGGTATTTATAGGTACTTGAGGCAATTTAGAATTCAATTAATGAGAATTTTGTGGGGCGCCCACAACTTGTCATGGAAATAGCCAGTTTGTCAGCATGAATGACTGGTAAGTATGTGTTCATCATTTATATTAGAGGATGATTTGACATCTGTGCGAACATAGGTGGGTTTTGAAAAATGTATATGACAGTTTTACCTTTTTTGGTATTTTTTATATATCTGTTTTTTGGCAAAGCCCATTAGATCCTGGCTTTTACTTTCTTCTGCATAAAGGCAACAGCCAGCCCGCTGCTCGCCTCGAGCTATGGCCCATTTTAAGTGTATCGTATTAGTTTTTTGATATTAGGTATAGATAAAGCTCCCAAAAAAGGAGCTTTATCCCATATCCAACAAATCAAAAAGCTTTAGCTGAATAGTTTGGCTGTTTTTTAAGATATTATGATCGAATTCGGCACCCATTTTGATTTTTGTTTTGTTCCCAAATTCTTTATTTGATTAAAATCAGTTAACTATATCATATAGCTCTCATAGCACAAACGTTCAAAATATTAGATTTTGATACCAAATTCATTAAATTTAACGAATAACCCAAATCACGTCACAAGTTTTTAAAGTGTTCACGGTAAAACGTACTTTGTTTTGTCTGGGTTCAATATGCAGAATGTAAAATTTTTTTGTTGACTCTCACGCAGATAGTTTCATTCTTACTCTTTCATTTTCAAATTCAAGCGATCAATTTTTTGTTCCCAAAATTATGGCAATTCAATGCAAAACCTCAATACCAAAAAATTCTGATAGAACTCGATTTCTTTGTACTTATCTTACATAAATAAGCCTTGGAATCTACCTACAATATCTTACAAAATTTTGCAATCTGTCATAGGTTTCAATTATTCCAATATTCACTAAAAACTCAGTAATTAATTTGAGTTTGTCTATAATCATTTGAAAAGTTATTTTTCCTATATTATTATTGTATTATGTGCTTTAAGTATTCATAAGTCTTGTATTAAAAATAAAACTACTAAATTAAATTAATTAAATATTTTATACCCGGTACAAAGGGTGTATGAAGTTTGTGCAAGTCGAAAATGTGTGGGTGTTACATGCCCAGAAAGATAAGTCCGATATCCAAGGTGTTTTACTAGTATCCGTGTATATGAACACCTAGATCTCAAAGATGGTAACAGCTAGTGTTTTAGCAAAAAAAAACAATTTTCGGGGGAATGTAAGTCTAATTCAGTGTTTCAATATTAGCGATATATCATATAGCACCACATCAGATATCTCTTAAAGTATTTAATGTATTATGCGATTGCTTATTAAGATATGCTCAAATTCAGAACGCAAGAATTTGTTTTTGTTCCCAAATCCTACAAACTTCGAATTGAAAAACAAAACTATGACTAAAAATGCTCCCAAAATATTATATACATCCTGTACGTAGGTTGTAATACGTTTGTGAAAATCGAAAAGGCATGTAACACCAAGAAAGATAAATCGTAAATCTCTCGAAGTTAACAGAGTATCAAGAGAGTATGATATCATCTGAGCTGATACACGTTTTTTGATCGGGAACATATGATATGGAACTAGAGCTACCATGTATACTCTCTGTATGAACATCTATATCTTAAAGATGGTAACAGCTAGAGCAATTAATTTTTAGCAAAAAAAAAGTATCATCTGAGGTGAAACACGTTTACTTAAGTTTTTCGATTTAGGTAATATATAACTCCCACAGGTGTGCTTTGTACCACGTCAAATAAATCAAGTATAATGAATTTGGTTGTTTTTTAAGTTGATTTAATTAAAGTCGGCATGGCGGTTTTTTTCTTGTGCTCCCAAACCCACTACATCAAATTTGATTAAAATCGATTAACTTTATCACATAGCGCCCATAGGGCAAATCGTTCAAAAATACGATTTTGGCAATATTTTTGTATTTTCTTTTTTTTGCTACCATATTCGACTTTAACAAGTGTTGTAGTCTTCCAAATTTGATGAAATTTTCTTGTGTCTTATTTGTACTTAATAATATATCTCTACCCAAATTCACTACTCCAAAATTTCTATCTTTCTGTTTGACTTATCGCTACCAAAATCGGCCAAAAAATGTAGTCTTTCAAAATAACGTATCATATAGCTCCTATAGGGCAAACTGTTCACGAAGCATGTTTTTACAAAATGTATTATATTTCTTTAGTTCTTCAAAATATCCCAACCAAATTGGATCTAAAAAATTATTTTACTCTTTTAAATTACTGTGTCGAGTTTCAACAACATCAATTGACTATATCATATAGAAAAAATCATTAAAAAAATATTTTTGTTCTACTATACAAATTGTATTTTATTTGTTTTTCAAAATATCCTAACCGAATCGGTTCTATTCAAACATTATAGTCTTTTACAGCATTTCAGAATCGGTTGACTGTATCATATCTCGTATGGGGCAAATTCGCTACAAAATTTATTTCTCATTTATTTTTTAATATATCTATAGGGAGTGTGCCCTAGCTTGCAGCTATCAATATTCTAATAACATTAAAAAAATTTGAATCCCCCAGAGATTTAAATATTCACTGACGTTATATATATATATATATTTCACTTGTTTTCGCTCACCGCGACTTGACGACACATTTAAAATGCTTACAATGTTGCCCTTATTTATCGTATTACAAATGTTGAATATATTTTAAGCATCTTATATCGTACATCTGTAAGTAATAATATTATTCAAGTAATTGCACAGATTGCATATCGTAAGACTTTGGCATTAGGCAAATGTCATAAAGTGAACTTTCCGACAGACGGCACACGGCACGGCACGGCACTTTCAAGGTTAACTTGCTCTCGACAGTTTCTTGAACTCTATTGCATTTTAATGTGGAAAAAATATTAAGTTTCTTTAGGGATTACTTGCATACATAAATTGGGAGCTTAATATGGCCAATCCTCTTGAAGATATTTCAAGTTGTCTCTGTAGAAATGCATTCTTATGTATTGTACTTAATTTTATTTTATTTGATTTATGAATCAGTGAGAACTATAAACTATTCGTGTTAGCCAGCTGGGTAAATATGATAAAATCGCTGAACTCTATTGCATCAGAATAGCGGAAGTATTACAAATATATACCTATTTATCATAATATAATAATGTTTAAATAAAAGTAAGAACTTGTTTTTTGTAGCAGCTTGACTTAGTCATATTTTGGCGCCAAAGCGTCTGATTTTTCTCACTTGCCTTCAAATCGAAAATGAGAAGTGAATTTTCGGCGCGTGTCAAACATATTGCGTGGGTGTGTTTTCGTGTGTGCGGCCATGGGATGGTTGTTGGGTGTGTGTATACTAATGTAACCAAGTGTGGGTGTACTCACTGACAGCTGTGACGTCACATTTGAGCAGCACAGATTTCGACACATTCTATATAGTATACTGAGCAGAAGACATTGCTGTGACGTAGAAACACACAGGCCTCCATATTAAACTTAATGCCCTGTTGGAATTTGCGGATTGAAAGCGCTATGGAAATTGTAATATGATTTTGTGTTCGTTTCATTTTGATGAATTTCAAATTTGGAAATTTTTGGTTTGAATTTTGAGATTGCTTTTACATTTGTAAAAATACATATATAATTCGTATAATTTATTTGTATTATGTTTAATAATTCCCTGTACAAAAGCTTTGTTAAGTTTGTGCAATCTGAGTGTATATGTAACAAGCAGAGGAAAAACTTGGAGACTTCCCAAAGTTATCTAAAGTATTATTAAGATGACCAGAAAAGTTAACATACCCTTAACATGTAACAACTTTTCGGGAAAAAAATTGTTGCCCAGAATGCACACAAGCAAGTTTATTTTATTTTTTTTTTTAATTTCAGCGACTTATAACATAACTTCCAGAGAGTTGTTTTGCTTTAAAAAAAAAAAGAATATTTTCTGATTACAGAAACAGTTTTTTCCAAACATAACCAAATTCGACATCCAAGACTTGTTTGGTGTACCCCAGCACTGTTTGATCAAAATCGCTTACTTTCAAACAGCTTTTAACTCCAAAAAATTGATTTTTTTCATTAAATTTTTTGTATTTGTGTTTGTTTTTTAACTTATATCTACCAAATTCGCTTCTTAAAAGTAAGTTTTGACCTTCCTAATCAGTGCGTGGATTTTGTTTGAAATCGGACTATACTATTAGAGCACCATTACAAAATCGTTTTTTTTTTTTACAAAATTTGTTGTATTTTGTTTGTATTGCAATATTTTATAACGAAATTCCATACTCTATAGATTTCCTGGCACTCTACTAGGTTGGATAAATAAAAACTCTGTCTGACGTAAAATCCTTACAAGAGCCCGGATCGGAAGAACGCAGAGATCTCATAACTCGGATGGAGCAGTAGCAAATTCGAAAAGGCGTAACTAAGAAGAAGTCTAACACACAACTAAACTTTAGTAAGTAATAAGACTTTTTATTTTTTATTTTAAAGTTAAAATCAAAACTACAATTTATGTTAACTGGCAAGCGAAACGCCCACCACCGCCCGCTTGTATATAATCGCTCTATAATAAAGAGATTTAATATGTTGGCTAGGGCGATAGTTCCACATTTTTCTTACTTTTCAGTATTTCAGCTAACATCATTATCATGGCGTTATGTTTGAGAAGATATATAAAGAAATTGAACAAAATAGTTTCGATTTCAATTAGAGTGGTTTGGTTTTAGGCCTTTTTTTGATTTATATATATTGCTTACGTTGCTGGCTAATTTTGTTAAAAAGCCGACAAGCATATTTACCAATTTTGTTTGTTTTTTATAGGTACTGCATTTATGGTCAAAGGTCACTCAAAAATAGTATATAGGAAATCAATATATTTTTTGAATTGAAATCAATTGAAAATAATTCTTTCGTGTACATCGGGTATTGCTTGAGTTAAAAAAAAACATCTTTGGATTTCAATTAAAAAAATTTAATTTCTTACTATTTTTTTTTCTGTTGTTGGAGGTTGTCGCTGGTTAATATCTTTTGAAATATGACAGGGGCTACTTTATTTTTTAAAGCACTTAACTTATAATTATCAAACATTTTAAATAATAATAATTTTTTTCGGTAACCAACGTTTTTTAAGCGTGAAAAAATTTTCTGTTAAAATACATTTTTTTCTAATTATATTTTTTAAACTTTCGAAATTTTAACCTAAAGTTTTTTTTAATCAAATTTCTTAATAAATTATTATTTATTTATTCGTTAAATTATTATTTATAATTGTTATTTGGAAAGAAAATTTTAAAACAAAATTATTAAACAAATTTCAGTTGAAAACATTTTAACATTATATTTTGTAAGTTTTTGAAGTATGAAGAATTTAAAGAACTTTTTGGAGAAAATTTCTTTTTAAATTAATAAATTAGTAAAAAAGTGTTGTAGGAAAAAATACATAAAAACATAATATATGCAATAGTTTCAATTAATAATGTACGTGCTGACACCACGAGGCTCGGTAATGGATTTTATGTTCGAATGTCTGTATTCTAGATGTATTCTAGATATTATTTAAGAACTTTTATTCTTGACTTCAAACTTTGCGGTAGATCTTTATAGATATCTATAAAATAGAACTTACAGGTTTAAGAGCTATTGACATTCAAAATTAAAAAAAGTGATCGAAAACGAAGCTATTATCGTTCTAAGTTACTACATTTAGGATTTATTATTTCGATAAATATATGATCGCAGGTGGTTGAACTTTTTACCAATACTAAATCTTTTAAAAAACTTTTTTTCTTGATAGAATACATTATAGTATCGCTCTTTTGTTTGTATGCTTCGCACAACAAGGTCATTCCTTTTTTTTTTAATGAATTTGTTCCTGTGAGTCCAACTGGTCTTTAAGTTAATCCTATGTGTACAGCTTCTGTGTCTGTGCCTTTGCAGACTTCTAAAGGGCAAATGCGCATAATGTTGGCTTCCTATTGTGTCTCTTTTTCCTTTCTTACATTTAAAGCTATTTACATTGTTTGGGTTTAATTTTTATAAATTAAATTCCCCAAAAATGGCTGTCAACTTACTTCGAAGGTGTTAGCACGTTTTCTTGGTTGCAAAACTATACGTTGGTAGCACTTTGAATGAGTCAAAATCAAGGTCTCAGCATTTTTTTATTTCACATAAAACACACAAAATTTATAATATTTTATTTTATTATTTTTTTTTTAAATTTAAGCGAAATTCTCTGACGTATACAATTTTTTTCGTATTGAGTTGAAATTGCTGCAAAATACACTGTCTGGTGTTATCGTTACCACGATTCACGTTGTACTGAAAGTCAAAGCACGTTACAGCATCCACCAGAGCTGTCATTATCTGCGTCTGTCTCCTGATAAGAAGGAGAGCAAAGAGCTCTCAAATTATTTTGCAGACCAAAAACAAAAAGCGTAAGGGTATCGTTGGATAGATGGATGGATGTATGTGCTTTGGCATGGCTTCCTTCACGTTGTTTGTTTTAGCTTTTTGGAAACGTACTTCATACCTTTGCCGCTGCATGACCTTAAGGGACTATAGGAACTTCAGAAGTTATGGCTGTGCTTCAAGTTCTTTTCAGGGCTGCTCGCCATGTGAGTATTGTTCTTTGCAGGAAGCATTCAACTTGACATGCCACAATGTGCTTTGCATTGCAGCCGCGCTCTGGCGCGTCTTTTTCATTTTAGGGGTTTGTTTTTTTGTCGTACACAAGGTCAGACGCGTCCTTCTGCGCATGTCCTGACATAAGCTTTAACGCTTTTTAAGTTTTGCTGGATTTTTGAATTTAAAAATAGAAATCAAACTGGTTTGTGTTGTGCTTAATTTGCGTTGTTTTGTCAAAATGTTTTCTAATCTTTGTAAGAAAATACCCTAAATTCTTTTACTCAGAACTCAAAGAAAATTGCAACGAATAATTTTTTTAATTAATTCCATAAATATAGCCCTCGAACTAGCCACACTTTCGGACTCGATTTCTTTAATTTGTATGAGCTGAGTTTTGAGTCATTAGTAGCCACATAATTTACAATTTTTGCTTAATTTTGAGCTATCGATATACGAATTGGCATTTAACTTTATTTGATGTCCAGAGACATCTCTTATTTTTGTTTTAATAAAAACATTTCAAATTTGCAACAAAAATATTGAATTTCTCAGCACTTTAATATTAAAAGCTTTTGTAATTATTCTCTTGTATTTACAATTTGTTAACTGAAATCTTATTGCAAAGATCTTAATGACATCTGTATATTATATCAGAAAAGAAATATTTTTAAAAAGAGGCTGACTTAATCAACATAAGTAATTGGCTACTTTTCCGCACCTCTTTTGGAATTTTCGAATAAAAATTATATATTTTATGTTATCATCGTTATCTCTAATTATAGCTGTTCGAAGAGAACAAGGACCTACAGTTGCTTTGCTTGCTTTGCCAGTGCTTTAGGGAGTTGAATCTCCTACCATATTATTCAGATAAGGACCTACACTTTACAGCTAAATCCGAACGGCGGCGACTTTTACTAATAGAGACTCTTTTTCTTCTATTTATTTGCTAGCTATGTCAGTGCTAGGCAACTGCGCCATTCTTAGAGTATTTAATGGCGATTACGTTGTCACTTCTTCTATCCACATCATTTTTTAACAGCAGCTCTAAAAAATACCTTCTCTCCTATTCTTAGAGCTTTTTTTAAAAATTTTTTAAAAGGCCTGAATTGTCCGTACAAAGTTAAATCATCGACCTTCGATTTTAGAGACCATTTCGCTAACACTATGCTTTCAACGTCATTTTCGTATACCATCTCTGAAAAATCAGTTTCTCTCTCAATGTCCATTTTTTTGTTTTCTTCCAAAGACTCAAACCGCTGACTCACAAAACGCATTAGTTGTTATCGATAATGTTTTCCATTAATAGTTTTACTTGATCACAACCTTCTGGTTCCACCGTATAAAGAGCATAAGCTTTGAACAGTGAATCTTTTGTTTTGGCGTCAATGCAGCACATTATGGGACGAACGGCTTTATGAGGCTTGACATAGTATTTTTTCGTTTTGGTGTTATCGTAATATGTCATCTCATCTGACGATCTGATTCAAGAATTCCTTCTTATTATGCTTTTCAAAAAGCGTTTCCAAAGTGGCTCGCCACTTCTCCCGGTTTCCACATATTCGGCACTCTATTGTCTTACTTTTAAAATACTTAAATAAACCCGACATAGTTTTAACCGATTGGTAAATTTTGATGGTTACTACAACCAACGCTTCTGCTTGTTTAGTTTACGTTTGGCATGTAATCTAGTAAAATCTTCAATTCCTCATTTTCAAACATTTCGGGTTAGCCTTGGCTCTTTGTCTTCGACGTTGAAATCTCCACTTTGAATATTGAATAGATGCCCCACGAACTCCCTCAAGCATTTTTCTTCCTGTTAAACCCAAAAATCCAAAACTTCCAAACGCCGTTTATTTGACACAAGTTCTTAAATTATTTTAACAAATAGTTGGCAGTTCTCATTGCTTTTGGGCAGGGTGTGGGATACTCGAAATTTTATGCCTATATCAAGTGTTACGTCGGAGATCATTTTGAAAACCTTGTTCTGGAGACGTTATAATAATATGTGTTCGAAGCATTTTGCTGTAGCCCATTGTCGAGTTTCGTAGTTCCACATTGGTTTTGTATCTCTTCAACTGGTTTCTTTTTGTCGATATTTCGCTTGATACGATTGCTCTAAGAGCCGCGGGTTTGCTGAACATATGACTTATTTGAGTCATTCTTTGATTTTGATTATTACTAAACTAATTTTTGGCGTTTCAGTACACTGAAGAATTGTAAATGGATGGAAACTAATGTAGACTCAGCATAAAAGTGCTGAATACCAAGATATTTTATAGCACATATTGGTACAGAAGCCATTCATGAAAACAATTGTTCTACTTATATTACAGTTTTTGAATTTCTTTATTTAACGATTATCACATGTTTTTTTTAACATCCACGTAAGCTTGGGCACAAATAATATTGGATGCTTTTAGACTAGGCCAAAGTCATGAAAATATTATTGTGGGCATACTCCATAGTTTGCAAAAGTAGAAATGCGCCAGGGCTTAAACGTAAAACTCGGCCCAAAAATCCCTTATACAGCGCACAGAAGCCTTCCTGATGGTATATTGTACGCAGACAATATAGCAATGACCTACGCTTTCCATAGATTGTCTGCAGATTCTCTAAACGTAACTTTGCAGCACGGTAGGGCACACTGACAAGGCTGACAAGCGTGCTGGCTGTCAAACCATTGGCCACTTTGTGTAGCAATTGCCAGTGATCGTTTTTAGCGGGTGGAGCCGAATTTTTGATGCTGTCACTGAATCCCAGGTAGGCCATGATGAGTAGAGCATTGCGTCCAGCTGTTATCATAACGCCTTTGTTGAGACTAAATAATCTGAATACATCGCGCTGCATTATATCGCGCGTCACCTGATATGTGCTTAAGAAGATCTTATGAACATCCATGACTTTGGCCAGCTCATGGTAATTGCTGACTAAGGGCCTAACAGTATTTGCTTGAAGACCAGCAAGTGGGTAAATACACGATAGATGCTTGAGTGCACGCGATTGGTGTCTGGGTTTCGTTCTCTCAAAAAATTTTACCTTAATGGCTTGCCTTTGCGCTTCCGAATTCATGTACTTCCAAGATGGTTTGAATCCTTGTTTTGCATAGACTTTGAGAAAAGGCAATATTAATTCTTGATACTTTTGTCGTGCTATCTCTTTATCTGCTGGTGTCCTCTGCAGCTCGTAATGTAAAATGTTCACGTCTAGAGGAAACATAATTTTGTACTCAATATATACAGATTAATAGATAAAACATAAATTTAGCCCTTTGAAATTTCTTTTTACTATATATGTCGAAAATTTTACACTTACAATATAAATTTTGTATATGTTTCTAACTTGAATTCTTTTTCAAAGCAAAATTAATGGGATTTTGTGATAAACTATCAAGTATTACTTATGTTAAATTACAAAGCACTTGTACAGTTTTGACGATGATGGCGGATCTTTATTTAGGATAGATACACTTTCGTACAATTTGTTTTATTTGTCTTCAAGAGATGCTCGTGGCCATCGGTAGCGAACCCGATTATCGTGCGATTATTTTTTACAACTTTCGACTTGGATTACCTTAACAGCAGTGCATGGATGAACTCTATTCAATTTTTGGCTATAAAGCTTCATCAAGAAGCAGTGTTTATCGATGGTATGGTGAATTCAGCCGAGGTCCTACTTCACTCCAAGACGAATTTCTGGAAGGCCGCGCAAAATCAGTTGTTGTTCCGGAAACCATTGATGCTGTGCGCAAACTTATATTGCAAGATCGCCATGCAACCTATCGTGAGATTGAGACAACCTAAGGCAATAGTAAGATCACAATACATTCAATATTGAATGACTGAACATTTGAGTAACAAAAATTTGTTTGCGTTGGATCCCACACAATTTGTCAATCGTTCCAAAAGAGGCTCGTGACGATTGGTCGAAAGAAATGCTCAAAAAGTGCAATTGCGATGCTTCGAAACATGTATTCACGGAGAACCAAATCCAACAAAATTTAATCGCGCACGATCCAAATGATCGCCTATTTTTTCGGAGAAACTGGACATGTCGCAACCGTATCACTAGAATAACGCTGAATAGTCAATTTTGAATGACTAAATTCATTTGTTTGCCAGTTGTCTTCCAAGAAATCAGGAAAACCAACCGCCGCGGACGGATCACTCTGCGCCTCGACAATGCGAGCTCTCTCACACATCGACTCAAAGAACTGAATTTTTGATAAATCGTAACTTATTAGTGAGGTCTTATTATTAATGTAGTTTAAAGAAATCTATTATTTATTCAATAGATGACGATATTTATTTTAAAAGATGACATTTTTTACTAAAATAGTTCTTCTGACAGTTTTGTAAATGGTCAACCCCAAACAAAATGCTAGCACAGGAATTATACCCTATATTTTAGTGTTTTTCGTGGATAAGGGCAAAAACCCAGGCGGCTGAAAATGTGAATTGCGTTTAAAGTTCAGATACTGTAACAGCCAATCACGCGCAATTAGGGTTTCGTCGATTCCGTTCCGTTAATTTCGATGTCAAAGATGCGCCACGACGCACTGTAAGGTAAATTGACGAAATTGTCGATAAAATCATGGACATTGTCAAGTCTGACATAAGCATGGTTTCCATTGTCCAAGTGCTAAAGTTTGAGGATTGACGGACTGAGACCGTTTGAATAAAGCAGGATACGAAAAGAAGCTCCTTCCAACTCCGAATTTCTGCTTAAAGCCTTTAATTTCATGCAAAAATATTGATTTTTGTTTTTACTACTCGAAGTTTTGTTTATTGTTTTATTTAATTTTTTATTATCAAAATTTAACTTAAACGCAAAAACAAAATTAGCATTGTAGGCCTGTTTCCATATTTAAATACAAAAATTTACCTTAAAAATTTATTTTTGAAAAATAACTTCCACTGCTTTGCACTGCAGCTTGGATTTACTATGAAACTGCTTGTATAACTGCTTACATTAACTGCTTTATAAACTGCTTTATTAAATAGCGCCATCTAGTGCACTTTTCGTTAGCAACATTTTTATTCAAGTTAATATGTTGCCAACATATTTTAAAAGTTACCTCTTGTTTTGCACTGCTTGCAAATCTGGCGCCATCTATTGACTTTTTGAGCAATAACCGTTGACATTTTGGGTAAAATTCAAATCTGAGTGTAAAAAAAAAACGAAACATAAAAATTTTTGCTACATGAACACGAAAATTATTTCTCTTTTTGCATCGTTTTATACATGAACGAAACGTACAATGAATCCATTGCAAATCCAATGAGATATATTTAAAATACCGAAGACTCTGAACTCTGAAGTACAATACGAAAACTTTTGAAGCAATAGATCCACCTACAGAGGCGTCATTTCAGTTATCAGCCCACCGCAGCATTTTTCAGGCGGAAGTTTTCGTAAAAAAGAAAACCGCCGCACTTGCGCTCTCACTGCACCAGCCCTAAGTCAATATCTTCGTCGTCATCTATGCAAGCCTATGCCATTAGCTGCAAATGTGTAATAGCAAGTAGGGTCTGAGTAGTTGCGCTAAGCACGCTTAAGAGAGTGCGCTGCTTTCGACTTCCCAGCCATCAAGCTTATGCTATAGTAACGGGCCACTGCCTGTCCGCAGTCCATGCCAAATGGCTGGGCAACACTGACCACGATGTATGCAGGAAGTGCAGGGAACCAGGAGTCAATGAAACCCTAAAACACATATTATGCAACCACCCTGCCCTCTATATGAGATCCCGGCTTCTCTGCGACCTGCCAGCTAATCCTAACCCAACATATGTCAATATTTACTTTTTAACTTTAAATCAATCGTTCTGAATACCTTTTTTTTGTATTTCTGTAGTCGGATTTCAAAAGGTTTAAGTCAACTGAATGTTATCATAGCTTAATTATTCATTTATTATAAATTATGAATTAAAACAATCAATTAAACTTAAATAACAAATCTGTTTGTAAAATATTAAAAAAAAAAACGGCTTTAACTGCTTGCACACTGCTTATGCCCATAATAAATGCAGCGCAACTGCTTATGTGTAGTACTGCTTGTGCGTGCTTATAGCGCCATCTATGCAGCAACTCTCGTATTCCGTGCAACATTTCGCAACGAATTTTGTGCAACAACTAGAAATAATTAAAAAATATAACATTAAATGCAGTAAATGTTTTTTATTTAAAATTCAACTAAAAAAATCAACTAAGCACAAAGGTGTTGGCATTGCCAAAGGTCCCTTCCCCCCTTTCCGAAACACATGTGAAAAACGCAATGTGTGCGCCAACAACTTTGATCCTGTTGCAAACTGTTCATGCGTACAAGCTGCATTGTTGTGCGCTTATATGAAGATTTCATGTAAAACTTTATACAAATACACAAACGATATATATATATACATATCTATATATAAATGAATGGACTTATATGTGAAATATATACAAAGCTTATATATGTTGCCGCGTATTCATAGCAGAAAGCCAGCTTTGCTGCCATACAAAACGCATACGCACTGTTGGACAGCTACAAATGCTCTGCGTATGTGCCTAGATGTGCAACGCTTATTAGTTTGTTTTGTAGCTAGGCAAAATCAATCAATGTACAAGTGCAACACACAAAAAAAATACAAAAAAAAAAAAATAATAAGAGCAAAAAATTGATTCAACACCTGCCACCCACAAGTTGACGGTGTATCAAAAGTACATTTAGCAGCCAGGAGCCAGGAGCTGGTGGTCGGGCAAAATGTTGTTGCTTTGGTTTTTGCAGGTATTGCCGGTATGCGACTGCCTAGTAATATTTTTGTGTGTGTTTCGCAAACTTCGTGCAGTTTGTCTGACATCCAGGCGAACGGATGCCACTTTGGGCAGGATATGAGTGGCGCACAAAGTCCACAGCAACGACGACGAGTTTTCCCCTTGTTGACCAATGTGCGCGACGTCCAGCAAAGCAACCAACCACGTGCACAGTTTTCTATTTTCTCCATTTTGTATACACTTTATTAAGGCTATAAGAAGTATGTTGAATAATAAGTAAAAGGAAGTAAGGATTTCTCTTTGGCTTAAAGATTATCTTAGTCTAGTAGAGGGGCAGTACCGCCTACTGATCCTGCCTAATAAACCAGTTTGTGGATTCTATAAAAATCGATATCCCCCATGGGCAGGTTTTTCAAACTGTTCAGGTCTTCAAAGAATGGATTTGGCTGATATAGGGTGCTCTTCATCAGAAGTAAGGGGCAGTAATACATTTTATACTTTCTGTCTGCTCTCCATCTGCAAAGTTCATACGTGTAAAAAATCGGATGCCAGATATGAGGTGCGGTATAGTCACTTAGCGGATGTTGTACTTTCTAGCTGCAGCCAGGACAGAAGTTGTACTGCATGTGCATCCTTGCATCCTGTGCCCATTTCAACACGTGACACGGGTCTAATCCAAGATTTAGTTTGTGCCTTGAAAAAATGACTCTATTGCCAATAGTTGTTCTGCCTTGTATCTGAATATTATCTCCAGTTCTCGCATAAGCTGCTATAGATGTTTAGCTATATCCCCCGCATCTGACTATCTTTTCTATTTCTCGCATAACATCCTGTTGAAGAATAAGGGTAGCGCTAAAAATTCTTCGAGCACACCCATCCGCCTCATTTTGAGACGCGCCAGAGGGAGGGCCTCTTTTAGTTCTTAATGTGATATCTGAGCTTTGATAGCTGTTTGACTGACAACAAACATGTATTCCTTCGTAGGACTCAAGTTTAAATTTTGTACATTTATGTCGCTTGCGAGTTCTCATAAATATTCCCGTGAAGCACCCTGCCCCAAGTCGCAAAACGAAACGAAACGAAAATTTCTTAGCGATCGGCGACTAGATTACGCCTGTCCCAGTGTTCTCAAACGTCTTTGAATCGTCCCTGTAGAATAAAAGTTCATTAATAGAAAATTTATCTTTCGAATTGTGTTCTTAAGCGCCTTTCACAAGAATCCACCATGCACTTCTATGGGCCACCCATATTCGACCACACACGCTACGTTGACATTCTTCTGTACAGCTTCCCAAGTCATTCTACAAATTGGGATTCAAAAAAGGAATAGTTCCATTTTTTTCTTTTCTCCAATCTAGTAGCATCTGCCAGTTTGGCTACTAAAACTACTGATTGACCATAAGTGTCTACAATAGTCGCCATGCCCGCTTTCTACCATCCCCACGGACTTTTTCTTGTTTTTAATTTTTTTCCAGCAACTCATACGCTGTAGTAGTGTACACGGTTGGGCACTTTGATCCTTACGTGACTGCGACAATTGTAGCTGCAAATGTTGACACCTGCGTCATATGCCAGACTCATTTGGCACATTGAATTGTTGTCTCAATGTTGTTGTTCTAGTCGCTCGCTGGTCCAGAGCCTCTTTTTCAATCTCGCACCGGCTTGCAGCTGTCACGCGTTTTGTCCAACTGCAGCCATCCATGGTCATTCCATTTAGTTTGTCAACGTTGTTGACATGCGAACACGCGCTCCAAAAATTGCCAAACCATTGTAACTCTTTAGGTTTGTCCACAGACGTCGGCAAACTTTCATAACATGTCCTCGGTGAAAAAAAACCGCCAAATATTGGAAAAAGGAAATTTACATATTTTAATGGACTGTAAATGCTTCAATATGCAAGATAGCGACAAAAACTTAAACCAACTTAGTTATGGGTTAGGTATGTTCTGGGTTTCCAATGTGAGGTAAAGCTCTTAGGGGGTTTTTATAAGAGTTCTGTTTTGGCGAAGGAAAGGGTCCGTATAGAGAGCTAAAGTTTATGATAATTGGATTTTCGAAGAGCTGGAAGAAATCTAAAGTGCTTGTATGCATGACGGAATAAGGTGGTGTCCAAAAAAGTTTTTCTCTCATTTGCTCAACTTTGCTGTGCACCAGATCTCCTTTTCTCTATATCAATGGTTATTTTTTTTTGATGGCTTGCTATTTTTTATAGGCACTATTTACCTAGGAAAATCTATATTAATTAAAGGCTGTTCTCTTCGAACGGCTGTAAATAGAGATATATATCTCCATGCTCCGTCTTAGGAGCGATACATAAAATATATATATATGTATATGTCTTACAATATTGAAGAAAACGGAGGAAGCGTACAGGAGTTAGTATGCGATTGTGGCAGCTCTTGGTAAAGCTTTTAAGCGCTACAGGAAGAGTAATTCGTAGCGTTAAATAACGTTGAAAAGTTAGGATAATTTCGGATATATTTGCTACCTGAGATCCGCGCCAGGTGACCCTATGATTTAGGGTACAAAAATAGAATGAATCCGTAAAATAACAAGGTATTTCCCTACCCAATAAAGCATACAAGCTGCACTGTGTAGTTTCGAACTTTTTTTGAAAAATTGAATTTGGGAACAACTCTCAAATATGAATACGCATTATTGGTTGATATAGTTTCCAGCCGGTTCACATTATCATTGCGTTTTTTGCTTCAGCAAACTTTGAATGATTCATTTGACAGTTTGTGTCTGTCTGTGTGCGCGCCCAAAGCGGATTGGCATTGCACAGTTCTTGATCAATGAGATGCGAAGAAGACAGCCAGGAAGCCGTGGCAAGGAGCACAGCAAACGGCCAGTAAAACATGAGCTAAGCTACTTACCTACGAACGCACACATGGTCGACATGAATTGCTGGATAGCAAGGCAGCTGGAGCTCACTTTTTGAATATTTATGCACCTATGAACGGCGACAGGTATGACTCAAGCTGCACTTCATTGGTCTCAACTGGACCGAATAGTATTGAATGCCATGGCGGCGTTAGCCGGTCTGTGCATGGAAATCAAAATGCAGTGTAAAGCTGCTTTTGATAGCCACACGGGAGGCTACAACTCTGCCTAGACTACTGCTTGGATACTTATGCAAAGTGCTCTGTTGCAGCTGTGGGCCAAGCTGCAAAATTATGTTAATTTTCCGGGCGCTCTGAGTGGAATCAATTTGGACGAGGCATAGACAGAGAGAGAGGAGAGAGTGCGGAACGCTGTGTGTTGGGAAATATGAATGAGAATGTTTGGGGCACACAATCAAAACTTTACTAATTACAACTTGCCAAAAATCTGCTTAATACAATAAGTGCGACAATGGAGACAGAAGAGTGCCAAGATTTGTTGTGCAACAGCATAGGGTACTGATGAGTAGATGTCGATGTGGATGTGGATGTGGTGGATGCCACAAAAAGTGTGAGAAATTAACTTGCGTTTGCAATTACAAGCAACGCAACTACAGAATGAAACAAAAAAAAAAAAAATGAAATGGCGTTGGGCTACATTTTCTAGAGCCTGAAGCCGTCTTAGGTCCGTACTTGGATGCTGGTATTTCTGACAAGCATCAAAGGATAACTGCCGCCGCCTGCTGACAATGCGGAAAACGCACAAAAGCTGAAAACACTTGAGAAACAATATTGAAAGCAGCTTGAGCACAGAATTGGAAAATGGCGACAGCAGTTTGGGTGAAAAGTCATTGCCCCCCATCTATCCAATTTTGGATGTTTGCTTGTATTTTTAATTCCTTTTTCTTCGGTCTTTCTTTCTGTCTCGCTTTAATGAAAATTGTAAAGTGCAAAAGTTGAATTCTACTTGATTTGCAAAGGTTTCGTTGCTGAGAATACTCTCAAGATGGCGCGATAAGGGTATATGGAATACTGAAGAAAATGAAACAACATTGGGCTGATGCTTATTCCAGTGTGAATCGCCCAGCTCTGCACCGATTTGACGCTGTCTTTGCTTTAAAGAAGAGGATCATTTCGGAAGTAGTTGGAAAAAATTGATCGCTTTATGAGAAGTACTAAATGATATAACTAAGAAGACAAACTACAAACCTTTTTGTCCATGCTGTGCATTAACTCATTATACAAAAAATCGCACTACTTTCCATCGTTTTGACACTGTCTAATGCTTCAAAGATGAAGATCATTTCGGAACTAATTGGAAAAAATTGATCGCTTAAAAAGAATGAAGCTACTATATGATATAACTCAGCAGACAAACTTCTACTCTTTTTTTCCATACTACGCAGTAATTCAATATAGTAAAACTCGCTCTTCTCCGGAAACATCACCTTTAAAGTATAGACATAATGTAACAATTCTTTCTTATATAAGCACAAGTTTTTTGTTGAAAACAAATTTTTAATTATATTTCAAAACTGTGCCCTTTGAAGAATCATTAAATTTTCTATAAAAGAAACAATTATCTCACATGCAATTGCATTTCATGTAATTTCCTGAATAACAAAGTGTTTTACAGAGTATTTCTTTGTCGTCCAATGACACAACTTATACTCATTATTTTTATTATTTTTACTGCTTCACGTTTTATTGTTTTCTTTCAAGGCGTATTAAAAGTGTATTAGTCTGGCGCCCTGAAGTATGCTTTCAATTTGCACGCAGCCGCCACTTCATTGCACTTTCAACTACTTGCAGATACTTTTTCATATTTCTACCAAGTGAAGAATGCTTCATTTTGGGGTTTTTCATTTTCGTTTACGCTGAGTAGATCTCACTTATTTAGCGGCTATGCTTAAGTTTGGTTTGAAGAGAGAGGCAGGGAAGTGTATTGACAGGGGTACATTGCATATTTCTGCCAGTTGGAATATTTCCTTTTTTTCTAATTTCTTGGCTATGCTTAAGTTTGGTTTGAATACACAATCAAGAAAGTTTAATGAGGAGGGTATATTGCCGAAAGCGTGTTCTTAAAAAAAAACATCTGTTTTGTAAATAAGCTTCTAGGAAAACGTAGAAAGTAAGGCAAAATCCATAACAAAATCAATGATATTAATTATTAAGTGTTTTAAGTGGCTCAGATATGATGTTGCGGGTATAACTTTTTATACAAAAACCTTTTTTTTTCCTAGAAGTTTACTTGTAGATCTTCTAGAATTCCAGATAAAATAGAAGAAGGAAGACTTCTTGGATGGTGTTCTCCAAACCATAAGCTACACTATTAAGCTTTTCCCAATTTTTCTACTTCAAGCACTTTTCGCTTGCTATTCCGTTTTGCATATAGAATTAGAGAAGAAACTAGTTCTGCTATGAAATGGAAGTAAGTTCTGTGTATTAAAAAGTTAGCTGGACCAACTTTCTGCATTCAGCAGTGTGTAGATTAGGGAAATAAAGAAAATTTCAGGGGATATAAAGTTCTGGATGGTCTGAGTTAGAGTTAAGCCTTTAGTTTTCAGGAATTATTGCTCTTTTTAAGGCACAATAAGTTATTTTAAATGCATTCGAAATTTAGTAACAACTAATTTCAAATGTTGTCTATTTCGGAGAAATCTCTAGTTGGTTACAAATACAAAAAAATAAATGTAGTCCCATTGACTGGGGTCATTGCTTTGAATTGGTGGAGCATATCTATTAGAAGCTGTTCGTAGAGAACAGAGACGTGTCGAATCCGAACGGCGGTAGTTGCAAATAATAGCTCTTTAAAATCTTGTAAACAGCGATACCAAATTACGCGTCATTTATGTCAGCTCCCTTACACGTTGCAGTTCTTACGCATAATACAATCCCTGCAGATATTACAAGTTCCTTTCTCCATAAATTTGCATTCCATGATTATCTTTAAAATTCACTTAAAGTCGTTGTAGTAGACGCCAACTTGCATTTTGCCATTGCCATTTGTTGTCGTCAAAGGAACCCTTTTGCAGTTATCATTTGACACTGCCGCGTGCCACACAGTGTTGCGCCGCCGTCTGTTGCATATATCTAAAGGATAAAGTTTATAATTTCATAGACTTGTGCCATCCGTTGGTCCTTTAGCCGCCTTTCCCGTTTGCGTCTTGAATTTATGCACTGAATTAATTATGCACGCACGTCAGTTGCGCGTTTGCCTTTTTAGGATGCCACTTTTGCTCCTGCTCCTGCTCCTGGTCCTATGCGTGGTGGGGGAAACTGCTTTGCGTTTGTCTGGTTAGTTTGTGTTGGCGTCGCATTTAAAATAATTGCAGCAAGTTGACTGTGGAGCTGTTGGTGGCGGCGTTGGCGCCTAAGTAGAAAAACTCACAATTCGTGTGAAAAGTTTACACTATATTGTTGGCATAAGCTTATAATGGATTTGTCAACGGGTTTGTGAGCTAAGCTGGAGGAGTCGCATAGTTGGTTAAGCCAAGTGAATTATTAGAAACAGCATGAAAGCTTTGGAAAGATTTGCTGTTGCAGTTGTGTTTGGGGTAGTGCAGTATGTAGGCAATTACATGGAAAACTGGAAATCTTTAGGTGTGGAACTTCGAAATGTTGATGCAGGACGTTACAGACTTTTTGAGCTGTCACATATATGGACTCCAAGGGAAGCATCATACCAAAGCTGTAATGTTGGAGTTGAATACATGGACTGCACTGCACTGTTCACGCAGAAAATTATATTTTGATCGAAAAGCTGATATTTTGATCATACATCTTGGCAGTACGCGATTCAATATATTTATTTATTTATTATTAATGTTACTAATTTCAGTTGACCCTATAGTTAAACAATTTTAAAATTAGGAAATATTAAATTAGAACGAGGGATATATAATATAAGACTAAACCGCATTGCTAAACTAATGAGTGAATTTTTTATCAGTATGCACCGTCTCACATCTGGAGCTGGAACTTGGATTTACAATGTAAAAGATAAAAACAGGAAGTAACGTAAAAGTTTTCTTATTAAAGGAGCCAAAAGATCAGCGTTTACCAAGTTGGGGCTTCATAGTTCGCAGTTGGGCAAAGTTGTTCGATTTGGCGAAAAGACGAGTTAAGATAGAGAAAGAGATGAATTGAATAGACCGTTGGTAAGAAAGAAAATCGTAGAGGTTATTGTCATTTGCGCCTAAGACGTCAAAAGGAGATCCAATGCATAATTGGATCTACAAAATGGTAGCGCTATATGTCGAAAATTACGAGTTACTTTGGATGGAATGACAAACGATATTTTGGCAATATATAATTAATCTACTTGTTCCTTATGTATTTAAATCATTTTTGATCAAATCTGTTGTTTATATCATATAGCTCTCAAATGTCTGTCCAATGGGAAAAACTTTTCTTTTCCACAGTATTTTTTGTATTCTATTTGTTTTTGAATATATCATGACCTTATTCGATTATCCTAGTGCTTTCAGGTGCTGTACTATGTTGCTTTCAAATCAAGTGGCTATATTAAATTGGTCAAATAGTAGGCTTGGTAGTTTTAAGTTTTCTTAAGTAACGTTACTCCTACTTTTACAAAAAAGTGATAGGCCGATCTTAACTTAACTAATATTTATTTATGTTGCTTAGACTTATTTTTTCTGGCTATATTTATTAAATCCACATTTCGCAAAATGGCATTTTGAATGTATAACTCCATGTTGTCATTAGTAGTTCACCTCATCGGTTGACTTGTGGTAGATGGTCAGAGGTTCGTTCCGCCGCAGCAGCACTGTTGCATTTGTCTAGCGCTAGCAAAACAATTATTTGCCTAAGAAAATCGTTTTTAATTTATGGCGTCGTTGTTCGGATTTGTTTATAAGTTGCGGATCTCAGTTTCCTTTCAACCTAGTAATAGAGACATCTTAATGCTTCGCCATTGGAACCGATGGCAGCGTAGTTAACTTTTATCTTTTTAGAAGGTTTTGTGGCTTACTTAAGGATTTAATTAGAAACTGAAACTGCCGCATTCTGTAGTCAAATTTCTATTGACTCATGTCAGTTCATATTATTGTAAATATAGGTTCACATAAAAGCTTAAATTATAGGCAAGAGAGCGCAGAGCTTACTTTTAATGAGTACTTACACGGATCTATAAAATTATTTGTACAATATTTCATTTCCGTTAAGTTCGCTTTAATTATTATACGAATCCGGCAGTCTTATTCTTCCGCGCTAACGTAAAGAATTTAAGTTTGAGTTAAAAACTATTATTGTTTTTAGTATTTTATTAAAAAATTATAATTTCTAAAACTTAAATCGCATACAATTCCACTATAGTGTGGACTATAATCAGCACGCTGTTTGAGCTCTTGGTAGCTGCTAAACTTGATACTTCCCAACAGCAGCTGCTCAACCAGCTCACTTTCAATTAATCTGCTAAAAACGCCTAGTTGCAATAAGTTCACCCTTAAGTTATGGGTTTGCCTATTTACTTAAACTAAAACTAAATCACTCAGATTACCTTAAGTGTCTTATTGAGCCCACTCTAAGAGAGATTGACATATTACATAGCTTAGGCATTGCGGCAGCTCTTCAAACCAGCTTCAACGCTTAAGCTTGGCTCTTGCCACTTTAACAGGCTGTCGTCAGCTTGGCTCACGCTCTCTCTCCTGCCGCTAAGCACTACGAAAATCACTCAAATTTCATGCCTTCTCCGTAGTCTAAACCAGGTTTTTGGTAGCGCGTCCACAAAACCCGCAACTTCATGGATGCTACTGTTGTTGTTGCTGTTGCTGCCACTGTCTGCCGCATTTTATTTACGCTAAAGGCAAAACGTTGAAAGCAAATTGATATCATGTGGATTTGGCTTTCACTTTGTGGAATCAATAGGCGAAATCCTTTTGGCGCAGCAGTGTAAACGCCCCTAACCTCCCACCAAAACAAAAAAAAAAATATAACAAACCCATTTCCATTCCCCAATTTGCAGCTACTGCCATGCTCCATGACTTAAGCCAAGGATAATGATTATGTTGCGCAACGAAAACATAAAGGTTGAGTACTTGCCACTGCCACAGCTGTGTACAGGAGCGCATTCAAGTGGAGCCTGTTTTGTGGAGATTTGAAGTAACTACGAAATAAATGAGTTGCTAGAACGTGTAGCAGTTGGAGTGCGCATGTGGAGGTATTGGACTTGCTGATAACGATTCCTTTTGGGATACACTACTGTGCGTTTGTAGCGTAGTCAGTCAATGCTTTTGCATACATAAAGCAAAGGCATACTTCAGGAGAGGGAGTGGTTGATAGAGGTGGTTACTGGCAGCGCCAAGCTGAATTTCTGATAGACAGACACAATCAGCAATCCAGCCGGTAGCAACTCAATAGCTGTACCACACTCCTTCAAGGCATTGCAACTAATTGGGTTTCGTTAAACGCTAGACAATGCCTTAGATACAGCAACAGACCAAGATGTAGACCACAACTCACTATGCCGTCACTGGACGAGCTGCTGCTGCTGCTGCTGCTACTCCTACTTGATGCCGCTGTGACTCTCTTGTGTGTAGCAATTATGTGGCGCTCTTGTATGCCACTTGATTGGAAAATCAAACTAATTAAAAGATTTCAATTAAATGCAGAGCACCAACCAGCATGTTGCTCTCTAATGTTACTCAACTTCAATTCTATCTTCTGGAACGATTTTAGCAACGCGAGCAATTTCATTTCAAATGGCAAATCAATAACAATAAATTTCATTCCAATGTTTTGCCAGCTTAAGGTGCTCCACTCCACTTCTTTATAAACAGATGAAAGCGATAAGTAGAAAGAGTGCGGAGTGGGGGGGTTGGCATCTGGGAACGCCCTGTCGTAAAATTGTAACATGCTGACAAATTCGTTAATTGAATTCAAAATCCAATTAAAACTTGTATGCTGTGCAAAAAGTTGGTACTCTTTGAAAAGAAGTTTCGACTTTGTAAATGACCAACATGTGGTTGGTTGGTTAACTTGACTTACATTTGGGGTAAGCTCTTGGCTGGGGTACGGTTCTGTTGTCATGTGGCTAAGCCATATACAATTTGTTGGCTTACAAGGTAATGCTCATATTTTTCAAAAGGATTTTTGAGGATTTCTAATTGCTTGTGTTCATTTAGTTGGCAGTTAGATGTGCTTTGTGGTCAGCAGGAAAAGGGTATTGGATAAGCTAAATTATGGCTAGCAGCAGTTGGCTTAAGTCTTTGGTGCTTTTTTGAGCTGTAATTTCCAGGGATAACTATTATAGTAGCGGAAGCACGTACAGATTGCGGAAAGCAAGAGGAGCGTATTATCGAAATGTAATCGCCATTTTGGGAATTTACAAATATTTCTTTATGAAGTGAAGGTGGACATATGGTAAATAATTATTTAACATTTTTTTTTGTCAGTTCTAAATGCATTGAAGTTAACCTCGCACAGTTTTTAGGAATAATTTTTTTTACCTTGTAAGTAATTTAGAAACAAAAATTTAAAGTTTACGTACGTACGTGTAGTCTACGAGGCTACGAGGGTTACCTTTCATATTTGGGGATTGAACAAAATTAGTGTTGCAATCTGCCAACCGACAGCTCTATCGTAAGGTTTGACATTTTTAAGGTTATACGTACTCGGAACGTTTTGACATATGAGCGCTATTTGTGATGTTTACATTAACTTAAAAGTTTTTTCTCCAAAAAGTGGAAATAAATCGTAAGCAATTTCGTGCGATTATTTTTTACAACTTTCGACGTGGATTACCTTAGCAGCAGTGCATGCATGAACTTAATTCAATTTTTGGCTATAAAGCTTCTTCAAGAAGCAGTGTTTATCAGCCGAGATCGTATTCCAAGACGAATTTCATGGAGGCCGTGCAAAATCAGTTGTTGTTCCGGAAACCATTGATGCTGTGGGCAAAATTATATTGCAAAATCGTCATGCGACCTATCGTGAGATTGAGACAACCTAAGGCAATAGTGACACCACAATACATTCAATATTGAATGACTGAACATATGACTAACAAAAAATTTGTTTGCGTTGGATCCCACACAATTTGTAAATCGTTCAATAAGAGGCTTAGGAATCATGTCGATTGCTCGAAAGAAATGCTGTAAAGGTACCAGACTTCGTGACAGGTTCCGAGTCATGGGTGTTTCAAGAAGAGCCAAGTCCAACAAAAGTTGTTCGCGCACGAAACACTTCCAAGACAAATGATCGCCTGTTTTTCGGAGAAGCTGGACATGACTCAACCGTATCACTAAAACAACGCAGAATAGACAATTCAGAGTGATATAAAATCAGGAAAACCAACCGACGAAGACGGATCACTTTTCACCACGACAATGAGAGCTCTCAAACATCGACTCAAACAACTGCATTTTTGAGCACTCAAAACATAGATTTGATGAGTCATCCACCATATAGTCCTGACTTGGCGCAGAATGACTTCTTTTTAAAAAATCAAATGACAGATAACCGTTTTGCCTAAATAAGCGGTTGATGTGTTTAGAATGCATGTTTTGGAGAAACCTCAAACAGAGAGGTAAAAAAGCATCGACAATTTAGGTCTTAGAAGAGGAATTAGCCTTCCATTGAAAACATGTCATTTGTAAGCAATTTATTCAAAAATTTTTAATTGCATCTTCGATTAGTCGTGTCCATATAGAATCGCCTGTTGCTCAACTTTCAACACAGCAAAACCGGAAACCTGCCAACTGTGTAAATATTGACTAAAAGTTCAACTGCTTAATAGACTTATACTGGCCATAACCTTACCCAACACTCTACAGATTAAAGTGCACGAAATTTGCTAATTAGTCTGACTTAAGCATTTTACAAACTACCACCAATGAACACCCTCAACCCAACACACCCGAAATCGTTGAAGTGCCTCCGGCGAGCAAGCAAAAATAGTCAAAGTGAAACCGCAAACTGCGCATAACTAACTCTACTGGTTTATTTCGGGAAAACCGCAGGCGTCCGGCACCCATCCGCATATAGTTCTTTTGCTGGAGCCCCAACTCCTACTAGTAGATGCAACAAATACAATTTCAAATAGATTTTCGGGAAAGATGGGTGGAGGAAACACACAACCAGGCATACGCAACCATACCTACTCATGTAGGATACCCATTAAAATTGCATTTAGGGAAAACGAAATGGTAACTAGCGCGGGGTTGTTCTGGAAATTGAAGGATAATAATAATGATGTTCTGGGTATTGGTTTGCTTTATTTTAAATAGAGTTGGGAGGGAACGAATATATCTTCAGGAAGCTGATCGAAATATACTTGGATTTTTCAGATGCAAAAGTGTTAGCATCCACATGAGGCTCAGCGATGATATGTTTCAGTATAGTAATGTCTGCCGCAGAACGGTGAGATCGCTAAGCTACAACACAGAAGAATCATAAGTGGAAACTGAAAGCAGGAGGTAGAATATCAAGTTCATCTTTAAATTTAGATTTTTTGGTAAAAAAAAGTCTCGTGAAAAATGCATACATATACACGGCATGAGCGCCGAAAGTGGGCCTTGGTAGCGTACTCCTCTCTAATTCAGAGAAATGCGGTGGCTTGATTTTTTCACTTGCAAAATACTTAACTCACTCTCGTAACTCGGAACATGCCCGGACGTAGCAATTTGTAGACAGTTACCAACCGCAGTCTGCTCGACAAGTGGGCAGCCTTGCTGAGTCAGGCAGCCCGGTAAAACGCTGCACGGAAACGGATATAAAATATTTTTGTTAGCACTCAACACGAGCAGTATTACAGTAACCGTGTCTGCTTGTATCTCCTGGTAGTACCTACTTCTGGCATCCAGCTCCTTGTATTTGTTTGCACGCTCCTAACCTTAGTTCGAGCAGAGTAAATGTTTATGCAAATGTTTGAATTCCAGCTGGCAACTGGTAACTGGTTTCAGTATTTAGCCAAAACACTTTAACCACATTCACCTTGGGCGTCTGCTTGTTTGTTGCTTTTGAAATCATGGCCAGCAGCATTGGCTGGGTAAGAGCCTGTGTGCCGCCGTACGCTGGCTCTCCCCTGCCCCAATGCCACGCAGCATAACATAAAATGCCTGCAAGTTATGGGCAATACTTTCCACCTACCCCGAAAAGGTTATCGAAACAACAGTTGGCGTGGTCTGCTCTTGAGTTGACTTGTGCGCCAACAGTACGACGCCAACAGGCCAGACATCGCTTTTCATGGCTGCATGAGTTTCTATTATGTAGCATTTCGTAATCCCGATTGAGTCAAAGGTTTTGTGCGCATCAGGCGGCAGTTTTATAGGAATACTTCGACAATGCTATCCACTCCCAAACACACTGCTCAACTCATATGTATCAGAGAGGGCGTCTAACTAAGTAATCATTTATAGAAACTGTTTACAACTAAGCAGCGCAGAAAATACCTTTAATTTGTGGCTGATATTTTTTAAAGTAGTTGAAATATATTAAAAAAAAAAGACTATGTTTTCCGAAAAACTGTTTTGAAGCTTAAAAGGTTGTTCAATCGAAATATACGTTAGGATGTGTTTCTCACAAAGATTGTGTTCTTGGGCAATTTTCATAGAGCTTTTTAAAAATTATGTCAAATTTGAAGTTACATTTTTTATCAGCAGTCCAACTAACGACTTCTGTAGAAACTGCAAAGTTAAAGAAGAAACATAGAGCAAGTTCTTAGTAGGTCTAGAAAAATAGAATTTTACATTACAGCAACAGACTAAGAATTCAAAAAAAAAAACTTTTTAATAATGGTAATTGACTGTGGTTGCGTTTGCGGTTTTCCAGCAGGCCTATAAGTGGTTTCTTCAGCTTAGCTGCCGCTGCCCTAACATAACCTAACCTAACCCAATATAAGTGCCCCAAACTACCTTGAGCAGCGACAAAAATTGCACTACAAAACCCTACAGCAACTTTTTGGAAGTATTTGTTATATGAGAGCTAAGTGACCCATTATAAAGTTTTGGACCTTTTTAAAGTTATCTCGTCTTAAATTCTTCCTAGATTATTAAAAAAACTCTGTTTTAAAGTAAAAATTGTTTCTTTACTTTTAAGTAAATATCTCTGGTCAAATGACTGATGTTTAAAACATATCACACATCACACAAAGAATACTTTGTTCTTTAAAGTAAATTTTTTTAATGGCCTATTAAACATAAATTTAAAAATTATTTCTCAATTTTGAAATTTAACAGTGTTCAGGACTGTTGTTTCCAATGACTATAAGTTTGCATTAAAATTTTCCGAATATGGAACAAACATGTCGATTTTTATGCAAAATTTTTGCCAACGGTGTACATTATCCAAAATCTGCGAAAAATCCAAATTTTTTTGTTTTGGAACTATGAACGCTGTTCGACAGGAAATGTAGAGAGCTCAATATTAATGAAAATAATAGTTTTTTCATCTGAAATGCCTATAACCTCCGCATTTATGGTTCGATTTGAAAAATTGAAAACGTTTGAGATTGGTATTTCTAATGACTATAAGTTTGCATTTTCCCAATAGGGATAAAAGATCAGGTCATAAGTTAAATATATAAAAATTTAAAGGCTATTTGGTCATAAGGTTTGTTAATGTTTTCGTTATAGGAAAACTTATAACAGTTCATTCATCTCTTCTATATTATAATCACAGAAATTTTGTCTCGAGTATAAACACACATTACCCTCTGCTTTGCTGTTAAGTTAAATACCAGAATCGTGTACAATTATACGCAAGATAAACCAAAGCTTATACAAAGTTTGCAGCAAACTCCTTCCCACCCATTAATGATAACTCCCGAAGAAGTATTACAATTTTCATTGCTTTCTCTAACTCTCGTTACCCAGGCCAAGTGTCAACTATTGTCGAGTTACCGATTACTTACCATTACATACTAGCTCATTAGTCCTTAAAAACAGTAGCCATCATATTTCTAGGAGGGGATTTGCTGGGTTCACGCACAAACCGAGACGGACTACCGTCTATGGGGGGTCTGTCTGGCTGTAAATAGCAGCAGGAACTGAAACTGGCGAGAACAAAACAAACAATTTCTCTCACGAAATTTATCGTCTGCATAAATTTGCTTTATTGCCAGGACGATGTTAGTCCTGCTGTGTTCGTGCGCCTATGACATTGGCTGTGTGGTTGGTTGTACGTGGGTGTGTGTGTGTGTGTATGTGCCGGAAATGTAACTTTCTCTAGAAGGCCAACTAAGACCAGTAACACCAACTAAGCAAATGTGGCTAGCAAAGTTTTCCATTATTCAATTTAACTAATGAAACTGAAAATTCATTTTACCACATTAACAAACTCAAACACAAACGCACAGACATTCAACACGAACCGTTTTTGCTCTTCTGTCTCTTGCAGCAACTTGTGGTGTGGGAACCCCTGCTTCTAGCATGCCTTGGGCAAAAAACATGTGTGCGTGTTGTTGCCACTGGGCTTGTTGTTGTCGCCAAAGTTATAAAACGCGAAATTTTATATATAGAACTCGCGTTCATGTAGCAGAAGGCGCCGCCAAAAGACGAGGGTTGACTAAATGGTTATTCTTAGGCCATATCAATATTTATTTAATTTTTAATTAAAGTTCACTTTCTGTTATTACGGTAAGTCAAAGAGGGAATCTGCGGGAGATGGCGTGGTGAAGAATACCAACACTGCTGCTCCAGCATGTCGTAAGCTGCGATTAACAGGGGAAAATGGCCAAGCTTGGAACCTGTGGTGTTCACTTTTCCCTGTCTTACGAAGAATTTGGCCCATATTAGAGTAAGCATCGAAGAATCTTTCATGAAACATAAAAACCATTAGTTGGTGTAAGTAAGCCTTCTCGACATGGGTTTGCATGCCCCTAAATATTAGAGGTTAAGCTGGTGTAGCGCAATATCGTGGTGGTTGTAATTGTGGATTACTGCCCAAATGGGGGAAAATCTTTCGAGCTTTGCGTGGAGTTGTTTCTAACCAACCGGGTGTTGTAACCCTCAGATCAATCGAGGTTTAAGATAGATCGCGACTCTTACCACGGGTTAAGAACGCTACCAAACTAAAGTGTCTCTTCACCGTGGTAGTAAGACAGCAATGGCACACGTGATGTTGGAAAATCCAAGTTGTCATGCTGGGGAGTCATATTGCATTATTGGTCAAAGATGAAGTGATGGAATGGATAGTATTGTTTTGTTAGTTAAAATTTGACTCTCCTTGACTATGCTCATCGCTCCAAAGGCGAAGCATTGAGCTCTACTTACAGTTATTCGAAGAGAACAGGGAGCTATAGTTTATAACCGAATTCGATCGGTGGTGTCATTAGTTAATAGAGATTATCCCAGCTAAGTAGCGTATATTTATTAGCTAGCTATGTCAGTTCTAGGCAAATGCACCTGTGCTCTTGGATGGAATCGAACTTCCGAGTGCGCTACCACTGCGTTATTAGTTTGTGCTTGAAAAGCAGATCGTGGAAAGCATAATTAGATCTATAATATGATAGACCTAAAGGTTTTTTTTTGTCATGGAATGACAAAAGTAGTCAATGAACTCTAGTAAGAACCTATGCAGAAATAATACGCCACGGCGTAAGGTGTTGCCTTGAAGAATTGGTCAGCAATCGTATATTATTATTCGAATTTATCTCTGAGGAGAAAATAGTACGAACACAATCAGGAACTGCTTTTTTAGAGTTTCTTCAAGTGAAGCATGAGCCTTGGTCTTGACTTGTTTCTGATAGGTTATCAAAGGGTTAAGCTTGAAAACCCCTAAAGAAGAATGATTCAACGACAACGATTAGCAGCTTCTCAAAGGTCGAAACAAGTTACTGTTCTTTGAAATGGAGGTAGATCCTATCATTAGATTTTCATTTGATTAAAAACTACAAACCCCCAATCAGCCACCCTTAACTGGAATAACCAAAAAAAAAAGCTTAAAGACATTGTTACCTACAGCAGCGACATTCCTAAAAGAAAGAAACCGAATTTAAATGCTTTTCAGCATGTTAGCGTATTGCTAAAGTTTTTAGCCAACCCTCGTGCACTCACCCTTCCGGCAAATGTGTGGCATTTTAATAATTAAGCATATTTTTAGGCGTTTTCATGTCCATTTGCCACGGAGCAGAGCAGAGTTCTGCCATAGAGTGGTGTCTGGTGCTGTTTACCGTATTAGACTTTGTTTCTAGCGTTTTATTTATTTTTCCAAAGAGGGGCAGCATTTGGCCGCCTGCCTGCCTGATGCTAGTTATAAATTATCAGACTAACTGCGCTTTTAGTTCATTTATTTTCAACGGTTTGGGGGCGCTAAGGAATGCTTCATTTGGGTGCGGGAAGCAAAAAAAATGAAATAAAAAAAAGAGATTTACGGGTGGCCCTTCAAAGTAACGTATAATTTTTTATTGCTTTCATCATTTGTCGACTTAAGGAATTTGATGGTCATTAGCAAGGAAGTACATGAAATATAACAATCAATTTTTTCAATTCAACACTATCGAATTTTCGGTACTGCGGAAAACTGAACTAGTCCTGGTCATCAGCATCAAAATTGTCAGAGGTAGCCTCGTCTTCCAAAGAATCGTCCTGTTCATCGCTGGCATCTTCATCTAAAAGCTCTTCATCGCTACACTCGTCATTATTTTCACTGTGCTGTTCAACATCCATATGATCGCCTTTGCCATTATCCGGTACACGTGCATGCTTATTGACGGTGCTCATTTTAGACGGAGCCGTGAGCAAGAATTGTTGTATCAATTGACCACCGACTGTCTGAGCGTGTGGTGAGGTCATTTTCTGGCGTTTTGGAAATGGTTTATCTTCGCCCGCGGAGCGACGTGCCATCATTATACTGTCTTTCGCTTCACCTGTGGGCAATAGCATAGGCATCAATGACGGTTCAATGGAGCGCTCGTAGTCAGTAAAGTTAAAAAGCGGCGGCAATGGGCGTCCATTGGGTAGTGACTGGCGTGGCTCATTACGTAACTCATCGAAAAATGGATGTGCACAGGCCGTTAAAGGTGAAAGACGCAATCGTGGTGTATAGATCAATAGCTTGGATACCAAATCAATGGCTTCTTTGGAAGTGCGTATGCGAAATACCTTCGGCCATGGATGTGCTTTCAGCTGCGGCAGCTGGTAATGCTTATGTGCGGGATTCATCTCGCTAAGCTCCTCTTGTGTGGGTGTGCCCATGACCTTGACAATTTCAACAATTTGATCCACACCCGACTCGCCCGGAAATATAAGCTGTCCCAGCAGCATTTCGGCTAGCACGCAGCCCGCACTCCAAATGTCTATCCTTGTGCTGTAGTTGGTCGCACCAAAAATCAGCTCAGGTGCGCGATAATAACGCGAGCATATATAAGCCACATTAGCCTCGCCCTCCAGCAGCTGCTTCGCGCTGCCTAGATCACACAGCTTGAGCACAGCAGTCTCCGCATCCAGCAGCAAATTCTGCGGCTTTATATCACGATGACAATACTCAAAAGAGTGCATATAGGCCAAGGCGCGAAACAACTGATACATATAGATGCGCACATAGTTGGTGGGCACGGTTTGCTTCGCACGCGCATATTGGCGTGCAACCTTGTACAGCGTTTCGGGCATGAACTCCATGACCAAATTAAGATAGATATCTTCGCGCGACTCACCATTGGAATAGAAGAAATACTTGAGCGTTACAATATTGGGATGTCTTAGTTTACGCATTATAAGTAGTTCCCGATTCTTGAAGCGTTTGTCCTGTAGCACTTTTTTAATGGCAATTACTTCTTGGCTGGGCAACAGTTTGGCCTGGACGACGGTGCCAAAGCTGCCACTGCCAACGACTCGTGTGTCCCCATAGCTTATTTCAGTTACCACATCGTTGCCATAACCACTGGTGGCCATTACCGTTACCACTTGACCATTCGCTCCATTACTAGCCATTGTCAGTCTGCCCTCTTTCACGTTATGCGCTGGTGCTAATTTTGATATGGCCTTCTGGGTCTTGCGTATGGTGGTTAGTTTTTTTTTCGTAGTTTTCTTCATAAAAAAAATTTATTTCTATGTAACAAAAACAAAAACGAAAAAAATTCTAACTGAATTTAAAAAAGAAAAATCAATATATGCCTACTTTGTGTATGACATAATAAGCTAAGCCTACTAGCATACGAATACAAGCAATGGAACTGATTTGCTTCGGCAGTCACGGCAGAAGTGGCCAAGTAAAGTTGCTCCAAAATTACAGAATGGATAGACAGAAACTATAGGAAATCACTAAAAGTGAAAAATCAATTGTTTGATTTAATTTTCAATTGAAGGACATTTATTTTGAAAACTTTAATTGGCTATAAATTCGGACTTGGAGCGGAAATCAACTTAAATTGAGATCACTTTTTTTCAAACTTGAATGCTTACAACTTCTTAATCGTAAAGTTCGCCAAGAATCTGTGTGTTTTATGATTCTCCTCAGTCACGACGTAATTAATTGATTAAAATTTCGATTAATAGCGATTTCTTGCAATTATTTTATCGAAAATGTTAGTCATAAAAAAGGCATTACGATTAGCTTTAATCGAGTTTGGAATTCATTTGTTATTTTATTCAAAGAATATTTTATTTTTAAAATATAAATTTATTAAAATTGGTCTTCATCTTGTCGGTTATTTTTTGCAAGTTTGCATTGAAAATCGTGTTCTTTTAAGCATTATTGTTGTTCGCATCTTTATATCGATACTATTTATTCTAGTTTGCATTTTTTTGCATTCTTTTTATCAAATATCAAATTTAAAGCTTTATTAATTTATTGAAATAGTTATTAAATCCAGAATGCTAACTTCTTGTAGCAGCTGAGTAGATTGCGCAACATAAGCGGGTAAAAAGTATCGAAATATTTTATATAAATCACTTATCGATACCACTTATTCTAGTTTGCAATTTTTTTTTGTAAATAAATTTATTGAAATTGGTTTTTGGTAAAAAGTATCGAAATTTTTAATGTTAATCATGTATCGGTAGAACTTTTTAATCTTTTTATCAAATATTATATAAGATAAGCTATGGCTTAAGCTTTATAAATTTATTGAAATTGGGATTAATCGAGCTTTCAAAAAGTGCCTATTTGCCTAAGTAAATATCTGTGAACGAATTACGTTCGCAGACGGATGTAGGTCTATGTGCTTTTCGAACAGTTGTTATTGGACTATGCTTCTTTGGAGAAAAAAGACAATGGCAATTAAATTATTTTTAAAAACAACATTTATTTTCTTTTATATATACAATATTATTCTATTAATGCAAGTATGCAAAACGGCTTTCTGTTTGTAAACAAAGCTGTATTTACGTTTATTTTCAATCAAAATTGATTATTTTAATATAATTTTATTTTATTTATCTTTTACAGTTGAAATACTCCGGCCTAAGAATGATGCAGTGATTTGATTCTAATAACCACTAACTATAATTATACAAATCCTCTTATACTACCGACAAAAATACTTGGAGAGAGTTTCCTAAGGTTTCCACGAGGCGTGTGTCAATTGCCGTCAGTTAGGATGGCGCTGAGTACAATGGATGTATCCGTGCAGCGTCTTTTTATAAAACTTCTATTTTTGTTTTAGTAATTTTTACCAACGAACTAAAAAACATTTGAAGCAATAAAACAATTAATAAATATAATTTATAATTTATTAATATAAAAAATTTAATTATAAATGACACTATTGTAAACTAATATAAATTTTATTGTATTTAGTTAATATAAGTTTGTAGTAACCTAATACCTACCATGTACCATTTGACTTTATATATATTTAATAATAATTTAATTTATTTTAAATATTAATTTTTAATTTTATAATTAATTAATTTTGTATATTAAATATTAAATTTTATATATTAAAAATTAAATTTAATATATTAACTATAAAAAAATTGAGTTACAATAAAACAACTTCAAATTAAAATTATCTTGCTCTTTTTTTTTCTTTAAATACCAAAAAAAAAAAATAATAAATTTCTTGCCGATAGGTTCCCATAATTTTTGGTATATCAGCAGCTGAGGTACCAGGCGAGCAGCAAGTAACAGGCAGTTGAATCACAACAAAATTATTGCATACTTTTAGTTACCTTTTCGGTTTGAAATTTTTGAATTGCGAAAAAATCGTTGCATACTTTTAGTTGCTTGTTTAAAGTCACCTGCTGCTGTTTCTGTGCGCCTGGTACGCGAATATCTGAAGCAGGCGGTTTGCACAGATTTTGCGGCAAAAATTTTTAAAAATTTTGACGGTTGAATTATATGAAATTGAATGAGTTTAATATCAATGATTTCTTTCAATGAGATGTTTTCAACAAAATTTTGTTTGATTTTTCTATTGCAGCTTCGGCAATGAATTTGTTTAGTAATTTATCAATATTGTAATAAAAAAGTTCTTTTCTTTTTTTCAATATTCTGTTCGCCGATTCAAAATTTTTGACGGGATTTTGGTAAAAATTGATTCTGCAAAATTCTATATTGAAATTTAATATTTTTAAGCGTTATTTTGTTCAAAGTTTTTAAAAAATCTATAGTCCTGGTCCATATCCATTCATTTATCAAAATTAAATTTCCTACAATTTTCCAAAGTCTTTTATCAAATAAGATTATCAAAACGCATCTGAAAACCCTCAAACAAATAAATAAAAAGACAGTTGTATTGTTTTTTTTATGGTTTTTATTCATAGAAGATGTTGTAGTCTGATATGACAACGATATTTTGAATTTTATATATCAAATATTTTCATGTATTTTTAAAATATATATCTATCTAAGTGGACTTCAGTAGCTTACAAGGCACCGTTTTCGCCTGAGACTGTAGATCGCTGGGTAGATTCCACACTGCAACACACGTGAATTTGCCTAGCACTGGCACAGCTAGCAAAAAGGCTCCATTTGCTTAATCAAATCTCTAATAATTAAAGACACCGCCGTTCGCATTCGGCTATAAACTGTAGGTCCGTGCTTCTCTTCAAACAGCTATTAATAGAGATATGCCCATGCCTTTGGAGCGATAACATCATAGTTAGGGTAAATTATTTTATTTTAATCTAAGAGTCCAAATTTTTTACACATAAATATTAAAACTTAAAACTATTAAATATACCAATAATTTTGAAAACACTGCCTTATTTACGAAGTTCTTATAAAAACTTACTCTGTTAAACTCCATAGCGTTAAGCCTATCTAACTTTTTGGTACTTCAAAATCGCAGCTTATTTCTATTCTCAGATTGATGGAACTGTTGATTACAATCTTTTATGTCTTTAAAACCTTCCTGGACTCGTGGCACTGCTGCTATTTTCAGTTGTACCGCCTCACTTTCCTTACTATTATACATTGTTTTCAGCTCCTCTTTAAAATGATAATACTATCCAGCCAACTGTAATGAATCATTTATTGTACCGATTCATAAAAATGTTAGTATATCTAAAAACGAGAATTTTTACCAGCAATTACGTATGGATACTTTACACTCCATTGAATGTTTTTACTTTAAATAAACAGATACATTTGCATTTAAATCAGTTACTCGCTTGTAAAAGAAAGGGTTTTTTATGGTAAGAGCTTATAATTTACGTGGGGGTTAAGCGCAATTAACTATTTATAACATCATAAACTGTCGATATTCTTAGTAGGTAATACAATTTTTTTTGAACTGGGAAGCAACAGAAATTTAACGCCGTGTATGGACAGTATCTCTAGTCCTTCCTCCCTATTATTTTCGTTCGTTGCTTATTTGCATATTTTGATCAATAGTATCGTAATTTTTGACACCCTGCGAACTAATTTTGTTTGTCGCATGGGAAGGTTAAAGGTCTCATATTTCTAAATTTGTTATCAGTTATAGGCCTTCTTTGCAGCTTACTTCGGAATCGGTACAGTCAATTCTTTTGAAATGACACTTTGGCATTGAGAAAGACTCTTTATTTCTCTTAATGTTCATGCACTTTTGCGAAGATTCATTAAGCTTCGGAAGTGTATAAATTGTTGAGCTTTATGTAAATCGTTGTCAATGATACAAAAGGCGGTCTGAAGCCTACTACTACTTCTCAATAAAAACAACAAATATTTTTATTTTATATAAAATGATTTTATTACGAATTATTTATGTATGTTATTATATATTAGATATATAAAAGTGACACTCATTGTAAAATCTTGTTAGACACATTATTTATATTGTATATAACTATGCATATATCGTTTTTTTTTTTTTAAGAATATATATATATATATATTTTATTTTAATTATGAATATGTATATTGTATTGTATAGAAGTATTGATGTTTACACAAATATTTCATATATTGTATAACTATGTATATAGTATATGCGCTAAAAAAACGTTTTAGTTTACAAAAGAGTAAAATATTTAATTACACATTTTTTTGTTTTGTTTTTTTTTTTTTTTTGATTTAGTATTTATTTTTATTTTAGTTTTGTTTATCAGCTCAAATATTGAATAGACCACAACACTAATAATAATAATAATAATATTTATTATTTATTTTTTTTTTGTTTATGTAAAAGTGGCAGTGTAATTCATAAAGTTGACATTATTTATGCAATCAGACTGCTTTTTAAGGTTGAAGTAAAATGCTATTTGTTTATATAAATATTTACATAAGCTATACAATGATACAACAAACAAGCACAGTGCGCACAATTAACTAAGTTATTAATGTTTTAAATTGGCTTAAAATATAGCTAAACTGTGTGTGTGTTGGTGTATGTGTGTGTGGGTCTTAAATGTTGACCCAAGTCTTACATAAATATTATTGAAATTGCTGGACGTTCTTGGCATAAGTAAATAAGTAAAAGTAGTTTGTTTTTATAGCTATTGTTATGTTGCTGTATGTTTGTGTGTGCGTGTGTGTGTGTGATACTAATGTTATTTGGCTTTGTTTTCTATTTCCGTTTCCGTTTATGTTTCGTTTTCATTTCGTTTCGTTTTCGTTGTGGTCAAACGCTGCAGTTAAGTTAAATTTTACAAACGCTGCAAAGTAGGCAACATAATTTCTATTTTCATACGCACCGTGGGCTAGGTATATTATTTAAATGCGTTTCAAATTGGTTCTTAGTAGTTAATAAAAAAAAGTATATTTAATTTACTTGGCATACACACAGACACACACAAGGGATACACTAGCGCACACATAGACACAGGCAGCATAACAATAAAATTTTATATTTATCGCCTACGATTTCCTTATCCGGCAAGTGTTTGTATCTATGTGCGCATACGTGTGTTTGCGTGTGTATCTAAGCCAAGACGCGCGCTCACACACACACATAAGCATAAATACTGCGTTGCCAGCCTTTTAGGCGCATGTTGACTGCCTCTGTACGTCTCTGTCTGTCTGCATCGCATATTTTAATAAATTTTATGTCGTTGAAATGCGCGCCGCTTATCATTAACGCACAATTTATTTTTGCTTTTATGCTTGCCAGCATTGTTGTTGTTTTTTGTTGTAGTTGTTGTTAATGTAGCTCGTGCTCGCTTTTATCTGTGAGTTACATTACATTGTTTTAATGCTATTTTGTGTTGCGTTTCGTTTCTTTACTTTTTGTTTGTTTTTTTTTTTTGTGTTTTTTGGCTTTTTGATTATTTGCTTTTACTTTGCTTATAGTCAAGCGTACACGCACACACCGCTTGTCATTTGTATATAGCACACCTTGGTTTATTTTTTGTTCGTGTTTACAAGCTGATATTTTTTTTGGAAACTAAACAAGATAACTAATTAAACAAATTTCACACAAATTTGTTTACCGTCTTTAGAACTTTTAAGAAAATAATTAATGAAAGCTTGTAGATTTTCTGAAAAAAATTACAACTTTTATTAGTTAAACTTAAAGTTCTAACATACTTTTTTGCTATAAGTAGCTAAGTTATTTTAATCAAAAATTTACGTTAAATTAACGCTAGTGGGCATGGGTCCAACTTTGATTTTGCCGTTTTCCAATAGGTGTCTCTAGGGGCAACTGCTGCCGTTAGCAATTGATACCAAACGTTGTACACTCATCGTAAATATTCGTTTACTTTATTGCATCAGAACATTTGGCGACATATATTTGCAGCATACATTCATTATTGATTGAAAATGTCAGTTTTTAAACCGTGTTTGTCGCACTTGCGCAAAGTGTTGCTTTTCGTTTTCAAAAATCATCGATTGCTCTTGAATACGTAGGTGGCGTCTGCTCATATTGAAAGAACGAGTCGCAAGTGGTTTCAATGGCGAGGTGGTGAATAGAAAAAATTTTCGAAGGTATAAATGACCAAGACTCGTTCTAAACACAAAAGGAGTTGGCAGAAAAGGTTTTCAAAGTTGACCAAGATTGAAGCAATGAAAGGAATTGAGATTTATTGCGAGTGACAAAGCAAGCAGTGTCAAAACGCAACAAAACCAAGGAAATCAGAAGCACAGACACCGGCTTCCATATAATTTAAAATCGAGATAATGATGCTTCTTTGCTTCCCTTAAGGCAAAATCGTAAGGGTTGCTTCATTGCACCAAAATTGGCAACTAAAAATGCGTTCAATACAATAGTTCGAAGCGAAAGTCTGATGCCCTGCATTTGAATGGACCAGTTAGATGCGATAATTATAAACTGCTGACGCCAAGTGAACATCACTTAAGGAGCCGATCATAAAGTGGGTCTAGGTATATTTAGGAAGCAATTTTGTAATTAAGATCACTCTTCTTTATGAGTAAACGACTTTTTTTACACATTTTGGCATGCAACTAGAATCTGCGTGGCCCTAATAAGGTTAGTATGACTATTTAACTTCCGGATGCTGTCGCACAAATCAATGTTACAAGTTAATTAACTTGCTCGAGGTTTCTGAGCTTCAACCTGCACTACCAATACGAATTGATAAAATTGAAAGCATGAAACTTACGGTTTCAAACATAAATTGCCATAAACATGTCGATTCGTAAATGAAAGCGCGGTTGATTATTTAAAATCCAGCAATCTGGCCCGTAGAAATACTATTTTGTTAAACAATTAGAATTAAATGCTTAATTGTTTCAGTTAATATTTTAAATTACATATTGTAATATTGCAATTGTATATTGATAAGCTTATATCGTGCAGATATGCCGCAAACGGTTTGAACGATGCACTTGAAAATGAAAAGTTGGAAAGAGAGACAGACAGACACTTGGAATAGCTTTAAAACTCTTTTGAAGAAAATTTTTTCTCTAGCTGCCAAATCGCTGCAAAACTCACAATGTGTGCTATATTCAAGTGTCGCGCGGTGTATGTGTGTGTACCTACCTTAAATTAATTTCATAAAATTTATGTTTTACAAATTTTTAAAGTGTTTCTCTGCTATTTTTATTTTTTTTTCGCTGTGTTTTACAATTTGTTTTGTTTGCTTAGCTAATTAGTTTTTAAGACAATTTGATTTCTAAGCTTTGTTTGCCAAGTGCACAACCTAATTGTCTATTAGTTAGAAGACACATATACTATCTCATATATATCTATATACACACAAACACAAACTACTAGAAGTAAGCTTTTATATTCAACATACACATCTAACTATTTACATATGGAGCATAATGTGCATTTAATTTGCCAAAGAGGCCAAAAACCCAAGAGCGCAAAACTTTACCTACCAAACTTTTATACACTGCAATTTATTTTGCTGGCGGCCTTTAAATGTTGTTTATTCTTGTTGTTGCTGCTTGTTGTTGTTGTTTGCTGTTTGTTGTTTGTTTGTTCTTGCTCTTGTTAAGGTTGTTGCGGTGTTTTGTTGCATACTTTTATGCGCATGTAGTGCGCACTCACACACACAGCTGCAGGCACACAATCTGATTATGTGTGTGTTTGTGTGTGGCAGTGTCCTTGTGCGCTTAGAGCCATGCTTGTTCCTGTTCGTAGAGTTGCTGTTGTCGCTGCTGTTCCTGCTGCAGTTGCTGCTGCTGCAACCAAAGTTTGCAGAAGGCTGTTGGTGGCGGTGCCGAGGCGCAAACATCTGCTGCTGTTGGTCCTGGCAGCGTAGACAACATCTCTACTGGCGCTCCATTGTATGCGGGTCTTGGCTATTGCAAATTAAATTTAGCTAATTCTCACAATTCTGTGCTCATTTCGCTTACTATTGCGCTCTATTGTGGCAACAATTGTTGGGTTTTGTTGTGTTGCATGTAAAGAGAAAAGAGAAAAAAAATCACATAGACATTAGTTATAAAGAGATTTCCGGAATGCAGAAGTTGCTGATGCATTTGTTGTTTGCCTTATATAAAATAACTTTATATAAAAGCAACAAACAACAATGAACTAAAGCTACAAAGCAATTATATGTGTTTGTGTATTTGTTGATGTGTGAAAACTTAGAGTATATTGATGTACTTGATTTATCAGTATAAATTTATATTGACAATACGAGTTCTATATATAAACTAAAGCGTGTAGGTCAATGACTTTATAAAGTTTGCCGCGTTGTAAGCGCCATAACTTTTACGAGAAACTAAAGTTTTTCAATGCCGACAAAACTAAAACTTTTTACTTATATTGTTAGTAAGCGGTTGAAATTTAAATTTAATTTTTTTTTTAAATTTTGTTTGTGTTCTTTCACCAATTTAAGCTCTTAAAGCAGAATAAACTTAAATTGTTATGTCAAAAGTTTCGCCAAAATTAAATTATTTTCTAAAAATATTAAAATTCATTTTGCTGCTACAGGTTTTTTGGACTGTTTTTAGCAATTATATTTCTACATTAATTTTTTTTTTTTAATATTGCATTATATTTTCTATTTCTTAACATATATAATTAATGCCAAAAATGTTGCCTAAAAAAAATTTGTTTTGTCTGATTTACATTGTTCATATTTTTTTACAAATTTCTATTTTAGTTTTTCTTTGTTTTGTTTTTTATTTTTTATACAATGCAAATATTGTTTAATTTTGTATGCAAATAATTAAAAACGCACGTCGCATTATTTTCTTTTAATTGAAAAAAAAAAATTTATGGAAAAAAATGTTTATTAAAAATTGTTTTTATGGAATACACACTTAGTGTTAAGCGCTTTTTATGCTTTTAATTTTTTATTACTTTTTATAGTTACCAATTATGTTTATGTGTTAATTTATGTATGCAAAAAATGTAATTTTTTATATGTATATATTTTTTAAATTAATTAAATAAATTTTCATTTCTGATTTACATTTTTAATGTTTTACACTCCCTTTGTTTCATTTTTCGTTGCTTTGATTTCTAGACACAACAATTCAAGTATTTAATTAAATGTTTTAATAATTGAATATTTATATTTCTGTTTAAATAATTTTTTAATTTTTATAATATTATTAAATATTATTATTATTTAAAAAATATATATATTATTTCAGGTTAAGTTAGACATATAAGTCTTATCTATAAAAATTCGCACTAAATTTTAAGTAAACAAGCTATATTTGTTAAAAAAAATATTATTAAAAATTTTTTTAACTTTATTTTATTGACATGATTAAAAAATTGATTTTAGTTAATCGAATAAATAATTGCAAATTACAAAATTAGCTTTGCTCAACATAAACATTTTCACTCGATTTTTAGTAAAAAGCTTTAAAAGAAAGATTACTAAATATCTCTTTTATCTTCATTTTATTTAAAAAATACTTTTTTTTTGATTTGTAAAAAACAGCAAAAAAAATAAATGAAAAATAAAAAATTAACATTCGTCAACATTTGCACATTTTTAGTAAACAACTATTTTCTTAAGAAAAATGTTTAAATAACTTCTTTTTTATAATCATATAATATAAATAAAGAGTTATTTTTTTAATTTTTTTATTTTTTTTTATTTTTTAAAAAATTTACTCTTTTAAAAAAAACCGAATCAATTACTAAAAAAATATATAAATCGATTATTTAATTCACATCTTTTTTTTGGTTTTAAGTTTTCAAACCAAACGCTTGAAAAGTTTATCTTTATAATTCATTATCTTAATATGTTTCAGCGCTAATTATGATTGAAATACCAAAGTTACACGCTGGCTGAGATTCTAACTTAATATTGAGAAATCATTAAAAATAATGTTTTGCTATATTAAGTTTTATGTGACGCTAAAGCTATTGGTTTCATAGGCTAGATTAGCAGCTACTACGGTGCGTATACGTTATATGTGCTATATTAGTATGTTTGCTGAAAATAACCATAAAATACGCTTGAAATATTACAACATCAGAACATAATAAATACAAACTTATGACTGGACAACATGAAACTCTAAAAATGTTCATATACAGTTGTCATTCCTTTTTGGTTGTTCTGTTTTTTTTTTTGTTTGGTTCGGTTGGCGCCTTTTGACCCAAGCCAAAAAAAAAATTCAATTTATAGTTCAGCTATGCGGCCGTTATGGCGCCACTACACAAATAATTACTTAATTTAATCATAAACAAAAAGAAAAAAATATACAAAATAAGAACACGGAAAACAAAAAACAAACAAAGCATGGACTTGAGCGAGCTGAGATGAATTGTTGGGGTAGTGAACACCAGTGGAATACTCTGAAAACTCGCCTTGTCGAAATAACTCAGTTTAAGCAGAAATTTTGTATAGGAATTTTAAATTTTTATTAAAATAAAAACAAATTCCTTTTAAAGAAACGAAGGGTGTTTATTATTGTGCGCCATTTTCTACTTTTTTAATTGTGCCCAAGCAGTTGGAAGCATCAGAAAGGATTCTATGCCAAGCTGAATAAGTCGTTGTAAGCATAAATTTTGTATTAGTATTATTAATTTTAAAATAAAGTTTTAATTTTTTAAAATGATTTTTTAATATGCGTCATTTTTGTTCTTTTTTAGTTCAATCAGTGTGCCAGAGGAGTTTACAACATCTTAAGCAGTTCTATGCTAAGTTACTTATCATTTTAAATTTAATTTTTTTGTTGGATTTTTTAACATAACATCTAAATTAAGAATTATATAAAAAAGGCGTCATATGCGTTCTTTTTTAGCTTTAGGGATTCTATGCTGAGATGGATGTCATTAAATATTATATTTATTTTTTAAAGCTTAAAGCAAATTAAAACTTTAAATAACTAAGAACTAAAAATATTTTCTAATATGCGCCATTTTTTTTGCTATTTAACTCTATAAATGATAGAGTAGTTTAAAGCAACTTAAGAGGTTATCTACTGAGTTGTTTTACCACTGCTCTGCGCGCTAAGATGTTCGACATAGTCTGAAACTTTAACCAATTCCGCTACAAGTCGGAACCTAAGATCATTCACACCCACTTTCACCTTAAGCTTAGACCAACCATAGTGTATACAAACAGTCCTAAAGTTGTTGCTCCCAGCGCCTTTATATAGAGTCATTCCCAGAGCTTATCTCTTAAAAACTGTGCCCCAAATTTACGAGTACTCGGCACTTTTAACATTTTCCGCACATTGTCTTTGCTTTGGTTTTGTTCTTTCGCCAAAAAATAATAACCGAGGAAAAAATGAGTAAAGTTTTCTTTTTGTGCCCTTTCGGCAGCTCCTTTGCGTGTCGCAAATGAGCTTCAGGCTTTGCAAGCAGCAGCTCCTTGAAGACACAACTACTAGAGCAGAGCATACCCATATATACTATATATACGCAAGGTCGATTGCCTAGCCCTTTTATTTATTTTTATTTGTATTTCTTCGTATTGCGTTCCCGCTTTGCTTTTGTTTATTTTGTATCACATTTAGAGCGCAAAGTACTTTAGTGATATGAAATTTTTTTTGTTTTTTTGTTCGTTTTTGGTCCTGGCTTCCTTTTTCGCCTTTTTCATACATTTCGACGCTATTTCATTGTTTTTTTGTGGAAATTTGTATTTATGTTTGTTGCGTGTGCACAGTGAGTGTTAAATGTGGGTGGTAGTGGTAGGTAGTGTGGGGGGAGGGTGCTCTGCTTTGTGGCTAAGCATTGCGGGGTCTTGAGTTTGGCGCTTGAAAGCTAGCAGCTATCATTGCTAGCTCGCTAGCCTCATATATTTTAATGTTTTTGCTTTTGTGCTTTTCTATGGCCATCATATTTTCATCTATCTATCTATATGAGTGTGTGTATGTGTGTGTCTATCTTTCATAATAAGTGTATGTGTGTGTGTGTGTGTGTGTGGTAGATACTTTTTTTGTTGGTATGTGTGTGTTGGAAAATTATGTATATTTTTAGCACTTTCGTTTGTTTTGTTTTCGCTTATCAAGTTTGAAGGTCATTTGGTTGGCTTTCATTGCAGTTTTTTGTTCGCTTTTATAAGGATTCACTTTATTTTGGGTCATATTTTTGCTAGATTTGTTTGTGCTACAGGAAAAACGAAGACTGTAGATACTTTTTTGCAATAAGAAAACCGCAAGTTTTGCTTTTAGTTCAAAATGTATTTTAGAAAGTCTTTTTGCGTTTTGTTTCACTAAAATTTGGTGAATTCCATAATGCTTTTTAACATTTAAAGAACATTTATTTTTTGAATCTAGCTTTACATATACGAAAAAGGATAGTACAACTGGCTGTATTGGAGTTCGGCTGGATTTAAGAACATAATGAATTTATTTGAACATTTTTTTGTTCCTCGACAGCGTTGTGGTAGCGTATCCGACCCGGAAGAGCGGTGGTTCGCTTTCACACTGCACTATCTCATTTGCCTATCACTGGTATAGCCAGCAAATAGACTGTAAATAACTAAGGAAAATCTCTATTAATTAAAGATAGATACCGCGTTTCGAATTGGACTTTAGACTGCAATTCCCTATTCACTTCAAACAGGTATTATTAGAGATATCTCCATGCGCCTCCTTTAGAGCGATGACTCCATAGTTATGGGGAATAAATTTACTTTTAAAAATTATGAATTTTTGTGAAAAATTCTTGTAAGGTTCTTTTTTGGTTGCATACCATCTGACTGTAAGTATGACAGTGAACTACGTGGTTTTTCTACCATTTTCAATATAACTTGTCTTCAGCAAGAATATTTCGTTTCTGCAAAGCAGAAAGCAGCAATACTTCTTCAGGACCCATACATTCTTAGTACAATGACTTATATAAACTTTCTTTAAAGCAAAAAGCAAGTTCTTTGAAGAATAAATATTAAGTTTATTGTGTTATTTGGGGCAAATGCAATTTTGTTGTTTGCTGACACTTTTGCGTAAAAATTTGATTTAATAAAAGCAGCGGAGAAAGCATTGTATCTGGAGTACCACCACTAAAGTTTCTATGGATGTTGCAAGAACTAGTGCGTCATATTCAAAATGCTCCAAAAGCAAGCAAATATAATTGTTTAAATAAAAACAACTTTGAAGTTTTGGGAAGTTTCGGGTGACAAATCTAACATATTCTTCGTATGCAAACAAGTTCCCATAATTTCTAAATGAACTAGTGGGCCAAATTCTAAATGATTTAAAAGAAATAAAAATTATTGTTAAAATCAAGAGTAAGGCGAGATAATGGGCTATTTTGCCTGAGTCTCTGAGGCGGTGCTTTTGTCGCCTCAGCAACCCTCACATCTATCAATAAAGGCGAGATAATGGCAACACTTTGCTCTAAAAGGTCAGACAACTTAAGCCCGTTAAAGTTCTTTGTAATGCAATACGAGTCATCAATGTTAACCCGTCCTGTTCAAAGCATTAATTGCAAAGGCTCACAACAGATTACTGAGACATCCCTGAAAATTTTTCTGGGATATATGGGTCTATAGGCACATATATATATATAATCATATAATTGTACTGAAATTGCTCACATTTGATGAGAGTTGTAAAGAAATTTTTCCAACAAATAAAGAGTCCATTCTATGAAGGACATTGCATGAGAGACCATTGTTTTTTGTTGTGTGTTGGCCAAATACTAAATGAATATGGCCAATAGTTTTTATTCCAATTAGCACCGAAATTAAGAACTTCATCCAAATAATTCGAATTATCTTTAAACTTCTTTTTTTTTTTTGTCTATTTTGATTGTGTGTAGACCAAATTAGATAAACTTAAATAATTTAAGTGTTATGTGCAAGCTAAGCACTATTATTTGTAAGCACAAAATATATTATAAAATAAAATTTATTTGTGTTCACAATATAATATTTTCCGGTTAATATTTTCAAAATTAAGCCAAAATTTAAGTAAAAAGCCACCCAGGAGATTTTTCAGCATGTTCTCAACTTCTAATTGACTCGGAATTTCATAAAATTGTGTTTGTTTCCGGAAACCAGCTAATAGACACCACTTAGGCTCCGCAGCAAGGGTATGCTTAACTTTTTGGGGCCCGCAGTTTAGAGTCAGAATTTTTTGTTTTGTTTTTTTGTGATTATTGTGGCTTGGGTCGGTCGGTCGGTCGGTCCAACAGCGTCATCAACATACACATCGACATGGAGCGACATGTGCCTAACTGTGTGTAGACATATTCCTAAATGTCATGTGTATCATATTTTCAAACACAAGCATATATGTATGTATATTTAGTATATATATATATTTATGAGTGTATTTGTATGTGTGTTGTTGTATGGGTTGAATGCCGCTAGCTAGGCTATAGTTAATTTTTTGTGAAATTGCCATTTTGTTGCTTCACTGGCTGCGTGCAATGCGGCGTATGAGTAATTTGATGTTGCTGCTGCTACCCATAACAAAATGGCAGCCTTTTTGGCGCGGTAATGAGCCAAAAAAAAACAAAACCAAAAAAATAAATGTAGAAGGAATGTTTATTTGCGCTTTTATATTATCTAACTGAGCATATGAGCTAAAATATTTGTCAGTTCGAGACAAAAAAGGTCAACTTTATGCTTAAAATTGAAAATATTTGTGAAATTTTACACAAAACATTTTAAAGTGTATACCAGAGACTGGCGAAGCACATAAATAAACGGCGTGTCCCAGCCGTTGTCGTTTGGCAATGACATTAACCTATTCATTTGTAAATAGGCTGTCGAATTTCGCAGCGCTTAGTCATTGGAATCGGGGAATCATTGTTGTTGAAATTGAAATTGTCTGCTTGCTGTACGAATTGTTGTCTACTTAGTTATTTCGCGGCGCATAAATATTTGTGTGCTTTTTGTTATGTCAGGCGTAACAATGACAGCCAAATGCGGCACGAAACAACAAATAAACACGCACACACATAGCCACATACACACACAGATACACACACGCACACACACAACACATAGCAACACACACACCCTCACGCACCCACGCATAGAAGTCAAATCAAATGTAAATCCAAAATAAAAGCAACGACGCAACGAAAGCAAATTGAAATGAAAAGCGAAAGTCCTTGCGTTCCTTGCAGGCAATTGAAAATTGGCAGCTGACAGCTCAGCAGCAGCAAGGACTTGCCAAGTAACTTACCCTCCGAGCAAAAAGAACACGCCTCCTGCAAGTAAAGCTACACAGTTCAGGCCTAACGGGCACATTAATACATAATTTATAATGTTTTTATTTTATGTTACTTTTACTCTCTCAGCGGCACTGCAGGAAAGTTTTCGTATGCAATACCAGAGAGATAGCTTAAGAGTTTCGGGCCTGAACTTATAAACATTGCGGCGTTGCTAGCGTTGCCCTCCCATAGGGCAGAAGTTATACAACAAATTTAACAACATAACTTTAAACTGCTTAGAAATTCAAACAAACTAAGTCAAAACTCACTAAGGCAACAAATGCCATGCTCAGCTATTATAAGGTACATAATATAATAATAATATTATAGTAATAATAATTATTTATAACAAAATTTTTGTTTAGCGAATTCTCAACTTGCATGCATGTGTAAAGTTACTAAAAATTATGCAGCAACATTTCGTCTACTTAATCAATTAAAATAAATGTAATACAAAAAAAAGAAGGTAACTTTGGTAAAACAGATTTTGAGTACAGTTCACGTAGCTTTAATAACTTTTGATTTATTTTAAAAGTAAAAATATGTAATTTAATAAACTCCAGTTTTTCAATTATATTTTGCTGTTGCGCATCGTTTAAAACCGTTTCAACCGATTAAAACCGTTTCAATCGCTTAAAACCGTTTCAACCGTTTAAAAGCGTTTCAACCATTTAAATTTTGCTGATATGTTTCTAATTCTTACATTACATTTATATTGCTTAATAGGCCCACAATAGGCCCGTTCTGCAAAAAAGTACTGCTAAAATTGGCTATCAATAGTTTTTAGAAATTTTTCGAAAATAAATAGTTTTGGTCTTAAGATGAAGCTTTGTATAGCTTTTTGACGTTTTTAGAGTTACCAAAAACCACTGTTTCTAATATTGTAGGTATTCGCATAAACCCCTTGAACACTTTGTGCCTGAGATTTTTTGACCACGCATGCTCATCGACACCTCATAAACCTATAAACCTCGTATTAAGTGACGCTTTGAAAATTCTTTCAAAAGCACATTGTGTCTGAAATATTTGTACGATCGACATGAAAAAATATTCTTTCTACTGATAGAAAAGCAGCCAGAATGAGCTCCTTAAGAGATAATGGCAGATGATATGTTCCGTTTACTTGCAAATGTCCAAGTAAATGTGTGTCTTTGAGTGTAAACATTTGACTCAGAAAAACGTGAGTAATTTCTTGCTTTTTAAAATAATCATAAAAAATTAACTTAATTAAACTTTACAATTATTATTAAGTATTTTTTAACTACGTTAACTGTACTATCAAACACAAAAAAAGTCAAAGATAATTAAAAACAATATCAAAAGAAATGTTTTTCCTTTTTTGAAAAAAGAAACCAAACTTACCGGCGACTACTTTGTATAATTGGCGAAAGGATTATCTCTAAGCTTGAGGAAAGATTTTGAGATTGTTGTAAATTCGAGTGCAAATTGGTTTGGTTACGATTTGAATACGAGGAGTTCGAGTTCGAATTCGTTGTTGATGATGCAGTGGCTGCTGCAGTTGTTGCAATTTCAGTTGCAGTTGTCAAAGATAGAGTTGCATTTGTTGCTAATGGTGGTGGTGATAGAGGTGGTGGTGATGGTGATGGTGGTGGTGGTGGTGATGATGGTGGTGGTGGTGGTAATAGTAGCAGTGATTGTAATGATGGTTGCGGTATGGGTTGATTGGATATGGGTGGTTGTTGGTTGGTGGCTGCAGCTAGTATATGGGTATCGTTAGGTGCATTCGCATTCAGATTGGCATTGCTATTTGTATTGGTATTTGCATTCAATGTGGGACAATTCAATGTTTGGTTGATTGTGGTAATTGGCGATAGTTGTTGTTGTTGTTGTTGTTGTAGATTGTTGGTCGTTGTGGTGTCGTTTGCATACTGCTGCTGTTGTTGTAGACTGTTGTTATAGACATTCGCATTGCAATTATCAAGATTAATATTGGCCAAAGCGGAAATGGATGTTGTTACATTCAGATTCGTATTCGTATTGCTATTCGTTGTAGTCGTATGGGCGTTCATTGTGTGCATTTTGTGTGCATTACGCATCAGATTGCCATTGTTGTTGCTGTTGTGGTTATTATTGTTGTTGCTGCTGATGTGGTTGTTGTTGCTTTGGTTGTTGTTGTTGTTGTTGTTGCTGCTGCCATTACTGCCTGTAGGCGACATCAAAGGCGCATCTGCATCAAACATATCCTCAGCTTCTGCGGCTTCATCATCATAAATATCATCGGTGTCTTCGGTTTCATCATTAGTTGTATTAGCATCCTGTTGCATGGCCTCCAGTACAACCATGGCTTCGTCCTCGCTGCATGAATGCGATGATTGCGCCTGTCAAGTTGCGTTGTTTTCGATATTTGTTGTTGGTGTTTTTGTTGTTGTTTTTTTGGGGGGAGAGAGTATACATACAAGGTTTAGCTTTCTCGACGGGTTTACTAATGGGTTCTTGCACAGGCACAATGCTTACTAAATTTTAGCACACTTTTTATTTTTCGCAAACATGCACTTAGTTACTAAGATTATATTACACAATGCACTTAAGACAAACACAAAATGCATTAAATATATATAGAAGTTATAGGAGTAACAAGTTAAATATCTGTAACAGAAAACACAAACTTACTTTTAATGCACAAAGAGAGAACAAATAGTAACATGCATTTAATGCTTATTTAGTTATAACAAATAAAGCCCATTTTGTAGCTGGTATATGGATTATAGTAGTTTTGCTAACTTTTTGTTTATAATTATTAACGAGTAATAATATTTCAATTAGTATAATGTATGCATTATTTTTTTTGTTGTTCTTATGCGCGCCTCTAAATATGCAACATAAAACGTTTTCCCCCTTTATATATTGTTTATTTTAGACGACGCGAGCAAAAATTGTTCAAAGCTATTTTAATTAAATTTTGGAAAGGAACAAAAAATAAATGATTTAAATAGCAACAGCATGTAACCAAATCATTTATTTTGATGTATTTGCACAGTGTAGCTGTTCATATACCCTATCTTATAGGTGTAACTGTAAAGCTATGATCAATTTTGACACTCTCATTATTTTGGTTTGTAAATTGGAAACTCAAAACATTGATCATACCATAGACTTAAATTATTTAAAGTTCAAAACGCATAACAATTTGAAATCTGCGCTCTCTATGCAGTTAACTTGAGCTTGATTTCTTGCGCTTCTGAGTAGAAATAAAGAACATTTGGAAACATGTTGGTTTCCGATTGCATGTAAATGCTTACTTTGAATTTCTTTGGAGAAACCCCTCAAGTTTTTATTTTGATTAGATGACTGCAATACAATGAAAGTCGAACGTGCTTTGAAAAATGAATTCCAGCAAATAGAGCAGATTCACTTTGAAAGCAAAGACTCATTTTCAAGCATACAAATTTATTATCTGCTCTGCGAATTCTTTAATAGAAAGCGTAAAGCCAAAACAAAGTTCGGAAAGATAAATTTTATATTAAGTAGTTCAAAATTGAATAGTTTTTAATACACCTTTTGAATTTAGTTCCAAATCTTTCGAGCTGTCTAAGAGAAATAAATATTGGTAGATGGCGCCAGCAAAATTGCGTTTTCACAACTCACTAAACCTTAAACGTATTTTTTTTAAGGTGAACCTTCACCCAAATGAATTGTTTTAAATTTCAAGATCTATTCTATCTACTCTCATTTTTTGCTTTCTAATTGTTAATTGTTAATAGTCCATTGTATTTTATATTTATTTTAAAGTACACTTTTTTGATAAACATTAAATTACAAGAAAGGTTTGTTTGCAGTTGTTGTTAAGCAGTTGTAGACAATTAATAACGCGAGCACAGAACAAACGTGTTCAAAATAATTTATCAGGTTGTTTAAATTGACAAATTATTGCAATTTTTTCAAAAATAAAATATTTGAAAACAAAAGAAATTACTTTGACATATAAAATTCAACAGAAAGTTAAGCTATTACCACAATATTCCATAGATAATATGAGGCCTATGGCTTAGCTCGATGTGCCAAAAACTTGGATTTGCATCTGTATTATTTTCGCGATGTTGAAAAAAATTGAATTATTTTTGCTTTATTGAAAAAAGTCCCATAATTAACACAAATTTGAGCGCAAGCGCACTTCTCATAAAAAGTAATTTTACTTGCAAAGCCAGCGGCCATATATTTGAGCGAGTTTTGAGATTAAATCAGTTTTTCAAAAAGTTTCCCCTAAAACTATACTCTATTTTTCTATCATGCCTACAACATAAGAACTATTTATAGAGTATCCCACAAGCCTGCCCCATTGCGACTAAATCAAATTTGTTTGGTTTACTCCAGCTGTGCACATTTTAATTACAATGAAATGCAGCGTTAAATACTCAAAACAATAACAAAACTTCTACAAAATGCAAAAACGGGGAATCCTGGGATTGGGTAACAAAAGTTGGTTTGATTGCCGACCAGATATAACCGCGTAACAGTTGGCCATTACCAGATACACCTGGTCAACTATTGTTGTTTTGTTGGCCTGCGGTTGGGAGTTGATTGCATGTTATGCTAGTTGATTGTTGTTGTTGTTGATGTTGATGATGATGTTTCTGTTATCGTTATCGCTGTTGTTATCGTTAGTGTTATCGTTAGTGTTGTTGCAAAGCAACTAACACGCTGAGCACTTAAAAATTTGCCAATGTGAAAACTTTTTTGTGGCTTAAAATGAAAGCTCAAAGTGAGTATGTTTTATGTATTTGTTTAGAAGTTATATATTTTATAGAGTGTTTACACTAACCGTATGTTGTGAATTCATTTATTTGAGTTTTGTTTGGATTTATACTTCTATATTTTTTTTGGCATGTTTGTTCTTACTATGCCACAAAGCGATTGATATTGAGTGAATTTAATTTGAAATAGTTTTAAGCAAATATTGGTTTTTTTTTTACAAAAGCAAAATATGGCAATTTCTCTTTTATTTGATAATTTTTGCATAAATGCGAAGTTTGCAGGGTAACTACACAGCATGTATTCAGTAAAAGCAAAGACCGTAATTGATAAGCAGCAAAATTGATTTGCTAAGAAATTTTAAGTAAGTTTTAGTAGTTTTCTCGTTTCGACTTGAACTTTTTGTTTTTGGTGTTTAAATAATTTTGCAAAAAACGCTTAATTTTAGAGATGACATAAAATGCATGTTAATAGGAAAAAAATTAAAATTAAAAGCCGATTTATAAGTTATAATAAAATATATTATAATATAATCGAAAACATAGAACCAAAACTTTAAATCATCATAACTCCTAAACAAAGCGTTTTAGAGCTAAAAGAATTTCATCTGGGCATTTTATTTTCAGCTTTGAATGCCAATTGACGTTAGTCACGAAAAAAATCTGAATTCGTTTCAAAAATAAGACTAATCGAATAAGATAGTAAAATATTATAGTAATTATTTTAAGAAATGCTCCAATTTTGAAAACAGTTTAATTAAAAATAATTAGTTTCTATATTTTTACATTGAGAAACAATTTTTTTTCCCATTGATTATCCTGAGTAAAAATAATAAACATGAATATGTTTCGATTACGTAAATGCAATTGCTTAAATTTGGCCTTACAGAAGCCCCTAAAATTTTAAATTTTTAATTGCAATAAAAAAAAATTATACAATAAAAATCGAGCGCGCTTCGGAAAATGATTTTCAGCAAATAGAGCAGACCTACTTTGAAAGCAAAGACTCGTTTTTATAAATACCAATTTCTAAGTAGTTCTACGACTTCTTTACTGCAAAATGCATCGACAAAATAAAGTTTAAAAGTATGAATTTTATACTGAATATTTTAAAAGTGTTAAATTATTTTTAGAAGTGTTTCGATTTTTGAAACAGTTTTAATTAAAAAAATCGTTTCTCTACTTTTAAGTTGAGAAATAATTTTCCCCTTTAATTAAGCGTACTTGCCGCTGAATCGGAAGATTGGTAATTCGATTCCACCCAGATGAACTGGTGCATTTGCCTAGCAGTGGTATTGCTAGCAAATAGGCGCTATTTACTTAGGAAAGTCATTCTATGCTCCGCCTTTGGAACTATGATCCTAATCAAAGTGGAATAAAATCGTTTAGTTTTTAACTTAATTTTAAAGACGACATAAATTGAAGCTGTTAGTACAAAACTTGATTTTAGCAGGTGATAATCAACTGATTTTTTGAAGAAAATTAAAGTTAGACAAATGGGAACTAATCAGCTAGCTGAATTTTGTAATGATATGATGATCAATTTCTAATAATGAAGCTGATGTTTGCTTGTAATGATCCATGTTATAAATATTCAATAGTTTCAATGGAAAATTTTTACAAAATTACCTGTCAACATCTTAAATGCCGCTTTAAAAAGACAATTTAACTGCTCTGCAAACAAGTTTTTGGCCAATTGCTTTCAATTATTGTTAACATTTACGGACAACATGTTTTCATGCAGTTGACTGAATGACATGACTAAATGCGGCAGTGTGAACAGGCTATAAGTTTGTGTGTATGTGTGTGTATCTATGTGGCAGACTTAATAAACTTAAGAGCACGTTTGTAGCACATCTTTGCCATTATGATTGAGTTCTTAAGCAAAAATTACACACAAACACCACACACACACACACACCAACTGAGAGACCTTCAGCCAGACGTAGGTAGACATGGCAGCTGCTTCTTGAGTCATAAACAAACAAAAGACCAGGGAAAATGGGAAATGGAAAATGGCAAGGCTTAGCTGCTGAGTTAGACATATTCATTTGTAAATGAAATCAAGAAGGTGCACAGACAAAGTGATAAGCTGTAGCTGTGTAGATTAGGGTTGTAGTATATACACTATTATGTTTCCGTATCCGTGTCCATATCCGTGTGGTAGGTGGTAGGTAGTACGTCCCTCAACAACTGCTCTAGAAGTATGCTACAGTTTATGCAACTTCAACTTTTGAACACACTCATAGCTCATGCTTAACTAGCCAAGGCAACATTTGCCTTTTGAGGCTAGTTTGTAAGCATGCACCCTCTGAATATGTTGCATGCTTTTTGTTGCATAGTGTTGTGCACATGCGAGGGTTGACTTTTTGTTTAGAAATAACATGCTAATGATCATATTTTTCGGAAGAGTTGAAAAACTTGAAACAGGAGTTTTATTTCTGCAAATCACTTTTTAATATGAATAAATAATGACGATTGCCCCACGATATTTTCATGAACTTTTGTATTTTAAAATTTATGATTTTCAAAAATTTCTCAAACAGTTTCACGGTTTCTTCAAAAGTTACTTTCAAAAGCTGACTTCGTAAAATTCAATTTTTACTTGATTCTCAAAATTCTTTTCAATCTATAAATTCGTAAAATTTAATTTAATCGAAGTAACACATTTCTCAATATACCGTGTCACATATTAAATTACCATCCTCTCAGCAATACATTAGACAACCCTCGTTCATACACACAAACGCTATCTGGATGTACTGTACATGCACAGCTGGTGTATTGGAAAAGTTTGTTTGATTTTCTATTAATTAAAATTGCATTCAGCTTGAAAATGTTATTTGTTGTATTGGCATAGAAAGATGTTTTAGATATACAATATATATTATATCCTGGCTTACTCCAACCTTATCTCTGTGACTGTACGTATGTACCACTTGCCACTGAAGCAGGCTTTCTTTGACTTGTTTGATTATCTTTACTACACATAAAGAACTTTGAATTGTTGCCTAATGGAAACACGTACACGAAAACTTAAATAAACAAATGCACAGACAAGCCTCTCTTTAGTCTGAGACTTGTTGTTTTGTTGTTTTTGAAATTTAATTAATATTTTTTTAGGGGTGTGTGTGTGTATTAATTAGGAATAGCCTTAAGGCAAACACACCCTTAGCAAATAGTATTTGAAAAATGTCAGTTAAAAAGACAACAACTAAAATGCACTGAGACAGGAGATGGTTTTTGAACGCCCTTGTCATTAGCAGACACTATGGCACTTCAATGTCATAGCGACCAGCTGCTGTCTGTGTCGCCAACAGGCGTGTCAACATAATTATTAACACTAGGCAGAGGTTAGGGGCGGCGGTTTACGGCGGGTATTCCCCGCCTTAGCCAGACAGTGGACTCATGCATATGCGGGCAGTTTTTTTCGGAAATATAAAATGGAATTTTTTGTTGGCAACTTTTTGGCGCATTTGAAGTCGCATTCGTTGCGGGCAGTTTGTCATGCACATGCATAAAATGTTTGAGTAAATAGAGAATGTAAAAAGAACGAAAATTAAAATAAGAAGCAGATTTGTGAGTTAGAACGAAGCAGGAATGCGCTTTAGAAGCAGCAACTTTTGGTATAAGCATTTACTTTTTAGTAAAGTTTAGAAATGAAAGCAGTGTAGTTCTTGTTTAAAGATTGTCGATTTTGAAAAGAGTTCTGCTTGGTTTTTTGACTTGCTTTAAAGTAATTGGTTGCGATTCTATGTATTTAAGTAGAGAAATAATTGTTACCCGAGGTACTTTTCTTTGCCAATCTGAATATAAATATTTCCGAATTACCCATATGTTGCTCTGCACTGCAAAAGAGCTTTAAAATCAGCTCAAATTTCAACGTTGTATTCCGAAGTCTTTTCGCAAACTTGAAATCTCTATTTCCCATGTCCCACTCTTAACCAATAAAATACCTAAATTGTACCAAAAAATGCTAAAATAACATATGTAGGATGACTGACTCCTGACTGACTGATCTCCTTCACTGCTGTTACTCTTCAAATCCTAAACAATCCTCTACACAAAACTCCATATACCCTGCACAATTTTAAAGTGTATTAAAATATCAAATGCATAAATTGTACAAAAAAATGCTAAAATAACATATGACGGCTGTCTGACTGAAAGACAAAGCGTCCAGCGGGCTTAAAAAAAGTTTAGAGTTATAACTTAAAAAAAAATGCATATTTTTATAGAAACAAAGGTGTAGAACCCAAGCACCATTGTTTCGCTTCGCATAATTAAATCATAGTTAAAAAAAAACACACACAATTTGTTCAACTTTTTCCATACTCTTTTTATATAATTCTTTTATATGCAATTTCCGCACTATTTGCTGTGCAAATGTTTTATGCCAACAAATCAATTGGCAATGAAAAGTTGGCATAAAAAAACTTCAAAATTCACATATTCATAAAAATAAATATTTTTCTACTACTTTGTTTTCATTTGTTTACAAAAAAAAATTTTATTGTTTTAAATATGCATTGTTTTTAACTTTAGCTTTTGTTTGCGAAAAAAATCCAACATTAAATTTTCAATGCGTTTTAGTTGTAGGCTACAACTGGAGGGTCAAGGATATTATAAATTTATGAAATGTAAGCAAGTTTTTTTACAATTTATTTTATAAATTATGGACAATGAATTGAATATCGTTTTTGCATCAAAACAGATATAGAACTTAAATTAATATTAGAAAAAAAGTATAAAAAAATATAAGCCAGACAGCGTTGTTGAACTTTGTGATACTTTCCTGAGGATTGTTGTGTGTTTGAAATTCGAGCTCTAGAGAGCTGAGATCAGTTTTAATGCGTATTTGGAGCACCAACTCAGCGCTGGAACAGAATTCTTTGTAAAATTCTAACAATACTTTTAATATCTTCACTAAGATGTACAACTTGATAACGTGACTGATCAAAACGAGCTGGGTGCTTGCTGCGTGCAAGTAACAAGCAAATCTAGTTTAAAATAAACCGATAATCTTCACAGCATCTCAACAGCTTCAAAGTAATGGCGATTAAACTGCTGGATAATAGCCAGACCACAAGGGGACTCCACCCCTATTCAAAGAATTGACAAAAAATTCCTAGTATCCCAACGCTTATACTTATGCAAAGATTAATGATAATCATTTAACTAACAATCGACGATGTCATTTTCAAAACCAATTTAATTATTTATCGCTAAAATAAAGCAACTTGTATACACTATACTCAAATTTGCAATGGAATTGTATATAGATATTTTGAATTGGTTATCCTTTCAGTACTTATAAGGATATCCGCATTAGAAAGTACATTATTATTTAAAAGATATTCACAATTGCGTTTAAAAATGTTTTTTGAAAATTCCCTAAGAAATTCCTACGCTGTATTGGGCGTAAGGCCTCAGCTTAATGCAGTAAGCCTTGTTTATCTCTTAAAGCCAATAAGATAAGTTTAAATGATAAAAATTTGTGCAAAACAGAAATTGTTTTTATCGATACAAAATTGTGCAAAATTGTTTCCAGAAAAAATGGATACGAAAGTTTTTAAAGCGCTGCTTAAAACGCTTAAAGCTTAGCCCATAGTAATGGACATAAGTTAGCCAGCTTTATTGTTTGCCAATTGTGTTAATCTAGCATTTGTTGGTGTGCGTGTGTGTGTGTGTGTGTGCGCTTAAGGGCGACAACTCAATAACAACAATAACAATGGCAATAACAACTGCAAGCCAAGTGCTAACCCTTAAGACAACAAAACCCCGGCAACAAGGACAACACGCCAACAAGCACAAGAATCGAAACTTTTGGCACATTAAATCAGCAAATTTATTGACTAAACTGTTCAGTGAGGCAAACAGAGTAAACGCGGCTAAAAGACGCCCCGAAACCCCCCAACCTACTGACACGCCCATGTACGCCCAAACGCCTGGCTGACTGTCAACGTTTGTCGTTTGCCGCTGGCCGGCTATATCTATGTGAGTAGATGTTTGTGTGTGTGTGCGTGCGAGTATGCTTGTATCTGTGTGTAGTCCCTTAGCTGTGCTGTCATAATTTTTGATTTGCTTGTTTTATTTGATGTCCTTTGGCTCTCTGCTGTTGCTTTTACTCTGTGCTTTCGGTTATTTCGACTATTTCTACTGTCACCCGCATCCGTAACCATATCCGCCATACGCACCGTTGGCCCGTTGCTAGGCGGCACTGTTCCGGCTGCTAGCTAGCTCTAAGCTTGCAGCTTAGGAAAAAACAATTTTGCGAAATTTATTTTATAGCAAAATTATGCCAAACATTTTGGGAATGTTTCTTAGCTGTTCTTGTTCTTGTTGTTGGTCCAGAGGCCATTTGGCAACACACACACACAATCGCACACACACACGCACGCACGTTTGTGACCCGGCTAAAATTTATTTTAGAATTGTAAGTATTTTTCTTTGGCAAATTCTCTATGCTTTCTATGCACATAAGTATGCGTTTGTTACGAACGCTCTCGCTCTAAGGATCTCTCTTTCTATCTAACTCTCTACTAACTTATTTCGAAATTATTGCTCTTGGCATTTTGGTTCTTAGTTATATAAACTTAAGATAATGTAGCGCAAATAGTTGCTTATTATTTATGCTGTTTTATTGCCTTAGTTTTTGGTATCTCTCTCTCTCTCTGTGTATGTTTTTTGGGTCTCTTGATGCCTTTTTGTTTGGTAAATTTATTTTGTTTACTAAGCAAAAATTAGTTGGCATATTTTAGTTGTTAATTAGGCATGCGTGAAATTGACTCGGAAGCAAGTGGATATATGTAAATAGCGTTGCTTTTGAGCAAAAAGTTTGTTAAATGTAAAACGCTTTTGAGGATATACGCTCATTCAATAATTAATGTGTGTAATTTATGAAATACTTGTGTACGGGGATTTACACAAGAAAAGGACATTGAACTGAGCATAAAGTATTAAGTTAAGCTTTCAAGTTTCTTAGCGTTAGACGGTTTTGTGTTCAATTCTGAAGTTAACAAAAATTTATTTTAATAATAATAAAGTCAGTGTATTTGAATTCCCATCTACCCTAGTAATCATACTTCAGGCCTTTTGCTGAGGTGAATTTTTGTGATCTGCAATGGTTGCAGCTAGAAATTTTGCACTACAAAATATAAAATATTATGTTTATTTTTGAGGCGAGCTGATAAATCTTGTATCTACAGTAATATGGATCCAAAAATTATTATTTTTTTGTAAATAGCTTCTTCGATATTGTAAAATTGAAAATGACATTTGTTGAATGAAACGTTACTTTTTAACAAAAATTAACTACCATTTTCGCGTTAAAAAAATAAACAAAATCTTTAGTCGATTTGAAGGAGAATTAATTATATATGTAAAAAAAAAATAGAACAGAAATGCGCACAATTTTTGAAGCTGATGGCTAAAACCTTTGTGGAGTTACAATCAACAGTGTGAATCATACAAAATACTACTTCGCATATTGAAAAGACAAAAGTAGAATATCTAAATAAATTTTGAAGCTGATTGGCAAAGCTGCTCTTAGCTTACAGTGATCACCAACTGATTTCTTAAATATTAAATACATTTAACAAAAAAAAAAACAAATAAAAAGTAATCCCTTTTTCTTTTGTTTAAACTCTACGTCTACTAAAGTCGATTGGCACCTCCAAACATCATTATCTAATCTCATTTATTGAAATTATCCACGTTGAAGAAAGTTCACTTGAAGTCAAGAGTTTCAAATATTTCGTAATATTTCAATATATGGAGTAAAATAAGAATTCAAATTTAAACAATCTTACGATTGCGTTGCAAACTTTTATGCCAAAATAACAGCAATATGACATTTCAAACTTAAACGGTGCTACCTCTGTGGACAACAGTTGAGTTTACAGAGCCAAAGTAGCCACACTGAAAACCCCACTTCTACTGAAAAATATAAAATTAAATTTAATCTTAAAATATTGTTAATTAAAAGTATTAAGCTCTATTTTAATTTTTTAAGGGACTTAGCAGTTGTTTACGGTATTGTCAATACGATCAATATGAACAGAAAGTAAGCTTTTAGAGTGAGTCCAATTTTGTAGAAATTTCAGGTAGAATTAAATAACCAATTTACTGTCACAAACGAACATAAACTTTTTTACAACAACTTGACAAAATCTGCTTCAACGAGCGCTATTGTATCTCAACCTCTTTAACAAACTAACTTAGGGCAATGCAATGGAGAGTGCTCTATATGAACTCTGTCTAGAGAGACACCTAGAAATTTTCGGGATTGCAAATAATGTTTTTTTTTGTGCTGGTGCATTTGCTGTTATTGTGCGCACTAAACTGATTGTTGTAAAGTAAATTTAAGTTAATTAAATTCCAGTCTATGCCTTACAGACACAAACTGACAAATAAACTGCAGCAAGTTCAAAGCAAGCGGCGCTCTTGATAAGCCACACACAGATACAAGCAAACGCATACAAACACATACTTATGCTTGCAAGCATGCCGCCTTTGTAAAGATAAGAGTGTGTGCGCGTGTGTGTGGCAATAGCTATGTCGGAAGTACAACTGTTTGCCATACAATGAGTCTTACGAAATAATCAACATAAAAGCTTCTTACTTAATACATACAAACACACACACTCATAGATACAGACACTGTATGTGTGTGTGTGAGTGTGAGTGTATGTGTCACTTACACAAAAGTCAAAAGTTCTCTGCGGATTATCAATTTACAAAATATGTGCGCAACACTTTTTTCCTTCCTCATGTGTTGCATGCTACCCTATGCATTCAAGTAAATATATATATACATTTTTTTTGCTTACAACTAAATTAAGTATACGTAGTGTGGACAACATGCAACATACAAAATGCTGAATGCAAATTGTACTATGTGTATCTGTGTGTTGTGACATGTGAGCTTCGAGAGGGACTGCCATTTGAGCTAATAAAATTAAGAAGTTTATGCTGCAGGGAACTCTACTCTACTGAGTAATTCGGGCAGCCACCCGCAAAGTGAGATAATGCCAATAAAATACGAATTCAATTAAAGTGCCCAAGCTGGTAGCAAAACAAACTAAATGAAAAACTTAAACAGATATACTCGCTGCATGGACGAGAGGGAACGTATTATAAGAATACTTACTACCGACAAACATGCAACGTAAGGAAACAATAATACTTCGGTGCACCGAAGTTGCGATACTCTCTAAGTGGATGTGTAAAATCGTTACTTAAATACCCTTATTCTTTTTAAGAGAAATTTTTTTTGAATTATTTGGTATATGCTTTTTGATTTGAACTGATAAGCTGTCAAGTATCTAGTGGAATAATAACTTTTGAAAGATGATTTTTTTTTATTACTAGTTTTTGAAAGCAAAAAATAGAGCGTCTAAAACTTCAAAATAAAGAATTTTTTAAAAATAAAGAAATTTACGTTTTGTTTGCAATTAAAAAAATATTATTTTTTTTTTAAGTTTTCTCTTTGGCGTTATAGGAATACTTCAAAAGGAATCATACTGACAGATATATATTACTTTCTTATATATATCTAAACTACATATTTCATTAAATATTCGTTATACCTCAATTCACGTAAAGAGTATCGAAAACACATTTAAAAAGAAGACAACACTTATTACAAGACAAACACAAACACAAAAAAAAAGAAGAACAATGAAAGGAGTAAAGAATCATTCGCAAGTTTTTCGAACTGGTTTCGGATTACAACAACAAATGAGAAGTTAAAACAAAAACGTAAAAAAAGAACACAAAACATGCGACAAGTTTACGTGCAACATGCTAGGCGGCAACTGCGGCGGCAGCAACAAAATCCACAGTAGTAGTCAGTGGCATGATCGCTGCCGCCTTGGGCCACACGTAAATCTTACTCACAGTTTGCTGCGTTGAGGTGACATTCGATGGTGCAACATTCTGGCCATGTTGCAAGTACACTAATGGCCCAGCAGCCACCGTTGATTGTGATGGACCTGCGGCTTGTTGTTGCTGCTGCTGCTGCTGCTGCTCGTTGGCGGTCTTGTTAAGCAGCGATTTAGGCTGCTGTACAATTGGTGGCGTCGGTGTGCCTTTAACTCCTCCATTGTCGAACTGATAGTACATGACATCGGTGGCAGGCGCCGTGCCGCCATAAAGCGGCGGTGGATCGGCTGTTTGTGCGCCAGAAATGTGGTAAGCAGTGGTTTGCTGCTTTGGTGAGCCGCCGCCGGCAGCTGCACTAGCATTGGCTGCACCACGCATAAATTCTGGCATTTGGGGCATTTTGTAGTTGTAGATATAGGGACGCTCGTATTCGCCTAGAGAGGAGCCACCGTGTATGTAGGACAAAAACAAATCCGACTTGGCCGGTTGCAGCGCATAGCCAGCAGCAGCGTGTGCACCACGCTGTGCCAAGGCACGATTGCTGCCCATATGGCCGGCAGCATTGCCGCCGGCATAGTGTGCCACACCCGGATGCAAGGGATAACAGTTGGCATTGGCCAGCTGACCACCGCTCAGCAGCTGTGTCTTGGTTATACTCTGACCGGATAAACGACGCGTGGGCACGCCTATGTCCGATTTGGCATCGCGACGCTTTAGCTGCGCATTGGACGTGGACGGTCCCTGATAGTAATAGGGCGCCGCCGGATTGCTGCTGCTTGGCCATTCGACAAAGCTACGCTTGCCCGTAAAGCCCACACCAGAGTTAGTACCACCACCAACCAGATTACCTGCACCTGACGTAAGATTGCTGTTGCTGCCGGCTGCAGCACCGGCTTTGCCCAGCGCATTGTTCAAACTGAACTTATATTGGTTATTCTCGAACGTGGTATAGTTGAGCAGGCGATTGCCGGCGCTGCTGCTAGCATTGGGATTAGTAGCGCCCGAGTGGGAGGATGTGTTGCCAGACGCGTTGTGTATGGGCGCCAGATTGCCGGCGTTCTGATTTGGGTTTTGGTTAGTGGAGGAAGCATATTTATAATTGGGTTTTTGATGATGTTGTTGCTGTTGTTGACGTTGTTGTGCGAATAGTGAATTTTGACGTTGTTGCTGCTGTTGCTGCTGATTACTCACAGTCTGTTGCATGAGGCTATTGTAGCCACCGCCAGCCCCACCGCTGCCCGCTGATTTGCGATGACTGCCGCTGGAGGCGCCCGAGGACTTGTTGGTGCCATAGCGTGTGCTGTCACTGGATCTGCAAGTAACAAGCATTGACAAGTTGCACCCTAAGCTTAGGTGTTGCAGTGAGCTGAAACTTACCTTTCCGACGAATAGGCATAATCCTGATCAGCGCCTAGGCCAGAGTCGGTGTGTTCATGGCTAACGCGTAGCGCTGAGTTTTCTAATGGACTGAGATTGGAGCCTGTGGGTGATATAAAGTCACCCATGCTCATGCTGGACATCATGCTGTAAGTTGGAAGGTGTAAAATCAATTTTATTTTTTGGTTTCAACACAAGCAGTAGCTCTTTAACTTACCGCACTAAGCCATTTTGTCGCTCGCATTCCCTGGACGATATAGTGCTTGCCGAGCGTATGGAGCCATTTTTGGGTGCATTGCCACCTCCAGCGCCGTTGTTGATGCTGTCATGCGGATGGGAGCTTTGATAGTATAGACTGCAAGGCAGCAGCAGATATATATATAACAAAAAATGCAACCACAGCCAAGGGTGATTACTGAAACTCAACTTACCCGCGTATGCGATCCACACGATTTTTGCCCTGACCAGCGCCAGTCGAGCCACTACCATTAGTAATTGTATTGCCCGAGCCGGTGCTCTTAGCGCCCACACTGCTCTTACTGTTGCTCTTGTGTATTTTCAGATTAGAGTTGGAACGCTTGGAGTTGGTTTCCACCACAGTATAGGGTATCTCGCGCAGCTGATCCTCAGTCATGCCTGCTGTGTCCACCAAATCGAACTGCAAATGTTTGGCCAACTCGCTGTTCCACATACGACTGCGTGACTCCGAAGGAGATCTGCGGATTTGGCAGTTAGACAAACGCTTGCCACGCCTCGAGCGTTATGTGTTTTAACTTACTTGTTCTTGCGATGCCTCCTGGACTTGTGATGCGAGTGCGTATCCGAGTGGCTGTCATTGCTGTGCAGACTACGTGCCACCATGCTGCTCTTGGAAACCGAAGCCTGCTGTACCGAACTTTGACCCAAGCTGGCTTCGGCCTGACGTCGCTGCACCTCACGCCACTGCGAGGTGGAATCTATTAATTCGGCGCTGCCGCTACGCATAGAGCTGCTGCGATGACCCGAGTAACTACGTCCACGCGTGCTGTCATGATCTGAGCCACCGCCGCCAGCCGAATCACGTCGATGCCGATGCGAGCGACGATGCTTGCGATGATGCGAGCGCCCAGAGCGTCCTGAGCCGCGTGAAAGTTCACTCTCATTATCGGAGGTGCGTCTATGGCGATGCTTGTGTCTGTGGCAAGTGCAAGGGATTAGCAGTTGCAACATAACAGTCTGGCTTGTGCTCTACTCACCTACGCGTTGAGCGCGAATCATTTGATGAATGGCTCTCAACGGAACTTGATCGATAACGTTGCTGATGCGAGGCGGATGTGGAGGAGGCACGTTGCTGTCGCTGCTGCTGATGATGATGGGACTGCGACGTTGACTGCTGATGATGCTGCCCATGATGACCATGATGATGATGATGATGATGCAAGCCGCCACCCGTAGTGCTAGCCGAACGCACCGAGCGTGGACTCGATGGATTGTGACCGAATAGTGAACGTTGCTGTGATCTTGGCCAAGGTGCGCTGCGTGTGCTGCGCGGTGAATCAGGTGTCTGTAAATTGCTGCCAGCTCCATTGTTGTTGTAGCTGCTGGAGTTGTTATTCTGTTGCTGCTGCTGCTGCTGGGACGAAGCTGAGGATGATGGCTGCTGGTAGGGACGCACGCCCAAACTGGTAGGTATGCTATACGTTGAGCGGTAGGGGCTCTCATAGTTGCTACAAAGTTGTCGGTGGTAAAGGGTGTAAGACGGAAAAGACGAAGGTTAAGTCAATGTCAGACAAGCTCTCGCATTATTTTGCCATAAATTTAAATTGTTTAACATAAACGTTGATTAAAGTCTGTGGCACTCTGAGCTGCCATTTAGTCTGTCGCACTGGACAGTGGATTGTGCAGAGATCGCAGTTTAGAAACTTTGCTGCTTCTCATGCTCTGACTGATCGACGCAGACAAATAATGCGCGTGTGTAAAATTGAGTAATTGCCGCACTGGCAATCAGCGGGCAATCATTTCTAGCTCTCAGGAGTTGGAGTTGCGTCTGGTACTACATGTCTACTGATGTTGTTGTTGTTGCTGTTGCTGCTGCTATAGTGGTTGTTGAGCTGATGGAATAGCACACGGAGCGCTGTGCGCCTTGTGATTTATGCCTTGTGGTGTGGGCAACTTGATTGGCCACTCTCCGCCCGGTTGCCGGCTGCCGGCACTGCCTGTTACAGCTCATTGCCTTGGTACATTTTTTTTTTTTTTTTGTTTTCTTTGTTTGTAAATGATAAATGACGCCTGCTATTTGCTATTTGTTGCCCTGCTCCTTGAGTATTACCGAGGACAGCAATTGTGCGCATGTTCTATTACCTTTGCAACATGTAATTTATGCATGCCCAGAAGTGGGCAAAAAAGGCAGCTTCCCAGTGATAGGGTCAGCACGCAGCCGACACTGTCACTCTTGGCCAAAAGCTTGCAATTACTTGTAACCACCTGAAATGCCCGAAAAAAAAACAACTAAAATGCTGCCAAGCTATTATAAATCTATTCCTGCGCTATTGCATGACTCAATTTCCTTTGAGCAAGCTTTTACAGCGCATCCTGCTACATATCCGTTGCGCCGGCTGCCTGCTTGTCATGTGTAATGGTAAATGTCTGATTTTTATTTGTCTATATAATTTGATGTTCAAAACCATAAAACATTTAATAAATGTTGCGTCTAGACAACTGTAACTGCCTTCGAAATGCCAACTAAATGGATTTTGAACACGAAATCGAAACAGGAACAACAAGAGTGGCAAAAAACGAAACAACCAAGACTCCGAAATCCTCTTCAGCCATGGTAACAAACAACAATAGCAGTGAACAGGCTGTCAAACGCAACGGACATAGATCTACACCCACGCAACATACTCTCTGTATGTGGCACAGTGCCAGCACACACACGGTCACACACCCCTCCCTGGTTGCAACATGGACAGCATGATGAAGTGCTTTTCTGCATTGTTTTTATATCGAAGCAAACGATACAATAAAGAGCTTTACTATTAAAATCCGCTGCTGCGGAGCAACCAAAAATGCCATCAACCACGCCTCCCCTACATCACACGGACGTCAGCTCTCAAAGTGAGCAAGAAATATAATAACTTGGTGGGTACGTAGGATTAAAAGCTCTCCATGTATGTGGTTTTTATTGGATATGTGCATCAATAAAAGTAACTATAAATTTTGAAAAGGCTTACACAGATTTTAAATAAAATATTTGAATGGATTTTAAGCAAGTTTCAAATCGATAAGTAAACTTCATGGGATTTGAAACATAGCTGGAACTTTCGATTTTGGTTCTTCAGATTAAACATGCTCATTGACCATATACAAGCTATAACTAAGGCGCTTTCAATACGCTTCCAACGATGCCTCATTTGTCGAGTTCAAATATTTAGTTCAAAGATTATTTGAAAACAGATGTACAGCCAGGCCTTTCCTAGTTTGAACAAAAACTGCTTACTTTGTCTAAGTATCTTATAGTTAGGGTAAGGTACTAGAGTGCGCTAACTGCGCTAAAAGTAAGCCAAACCCAAACTTCCCAAACATATAGTAAATATTTAAAATCATTTTTAAAATATATCTGAAATTTTTACAAAATCCTCTAATAGTCATTTGCTATGTTATTGCATTTTAAACAAATAATCAATTCATTCATTCCAGCCATGGCTCGTCTACAGCTCTGCTCTATATCCTTCAGCATTCAAAAAGCCGTTCCCCAGCACATGTCAAAGGAATTGAACAAATTTGTCTGACATATATGATTACTATGCGTCACAAATATCCAATTCACAAAAATCTACCATACTCTATGCAAGTTTCTCAACTAGGTAACTGCCAGACAGTCGTTAGTCATTTGCTCTTAGCCATTTATGCGATGTGGCATGCGGAGGTAGCGCCATTTCGTTGTTTACTTTTTGCCTAGACTCATGCCGGGGGGAAAAAAAATGACTGCAGAATGGAGGAAGAACACCCAAAATATGTTCAAAATTAAAAACAGATCAAAGGAAACGCAGCAGTCACACAGTCACCCATACGAGCACATAAAAAGGAGCACAAATATAAGAGCAACCGGCTCGACACACAAGAGCACTTCCGGCGCGACTCTAAAAAATTATGCCTCAAAAAAAGAAAAATATAAAATATTTCTGATACAGTTGACGACGACTGTGAAATACTCTATTATGGTTGAAGTTTGATAAAAAAGTCGTAGATGTATGCCCGCCCCTAAATTTCGTAAAGATGATATTAACCGACCTATATTTTGTTGGCAGCGCTGCCCGGAAGTAACTTTAATCTGGCTGCATTAAAGGCTCAAATCCAGTGTCAAGCAGGCAATTGATATTAATAGTTGGTATTCAATGGTTATCAATATTTTTCTTTTGATTCCAAAAGGGTTATTATTTAAAAAAAAGGCACTAGTCGGTTGGATAAGCATTTCGGAGAGTTTAACTAGATTAAACATACTTTTTAAAAAATAGTCACAGAAAATAAACTATGTTTCAAGGTGGGCTTCTGAATTTCAAACTTTATCGACGATAATTCATTCAAAGGACAAATGCTTCTTGGATATATGCGAACCCGATTCGGCATCAATAATTTTGACTAAGTTTTTAGGTTTTTTTTTTTAAGTAATGGCTAGACAATCAAAATTAAAGATTTTTTAAAGTAATCTTTGGAATTATGCGTAACTAAAAAATAATAACTAGGGGGCCAAGCCCCTCGCTACATTTGCGCCCAATCTTGCAAACGCAACTCAATAAAGTGTGAAGCGGAAAAAGAACCATTTTCATATTTTTTCTTGATTTGAAGAAGAACGGATTCAGGTCCTCTACATCCAAAAATATCTTCAAAAATACCAATTCTTTTAAATAACTGGCGTTAATTTTCTGCTCATCGCGAAACATGAAATCACAGACTTTGAGATAGTGAAAAATCTTTGAATGAAAATCGGTTTAAACCAGAACATTTTTGAAGAATTTAGTATATGCTTTGTTATCGAGGATTCACAGGAGAATTTGTGTAAATTGTCGTAGATTTTATCTTTGGTTACACACAATTTGTAGGTGCTCAATAAATAACTGGATAATTAGATAAAACATGGTTTTAGCTAAGGGATTTAAACATGGTATTGTCATGTTCAAAGATTACCACTGGGAAATCCTCTTAAAATCCAATTATTATTTCAACAAGTAGCCGTTGGGCAGATTGACTGATGAAAAAACGTTCATTCATATTCAATGGGTTTCAGTACTGACAAAGAGCATCGGAACATCTGGAACTAAAGGCAACCCAAAAAGAGTTTGAGGAAACGATTTAGTTTATGAAATGTAAAAATATACACATATGTTTAATAATTTTAATGTACAATATTATTTCTTAGTAGACGTGATATCGGTGAAAAGTTCCAAAAGATATATTCAGCGTTACAGCTGAATATAGATGATCCTAAATATATCTATAGCATAGGAACTGAAAATGAAGATGCTGCTTTTGGGAAAACATGCAAAATTTTCGTTTCAAAAAGATATACACATGATTGTTCAGAGGAAGAATCGCGAATCGAAGAATCCGGGAATCCTATACACTTTATATATTTGATAATACATACTAGTTGACAACACTCTCACCCATTGGATGCAGGGTATATCAATACACACATCCACACACACACAAACGCTGCAATGGAACAACAATAACAACAACGTCAAAGGAAGCTAAAATAAATAGGTGAAAAAAAAATCGAAATCCAGAGAAAAATTAAGGCAAAACAACAAGGAAAAAATACCAGATGCATGAGCACTACGACGACTGTAGCTGGTCGTCGTCGCCACTGCCAGTGGAGCGAGAGCAAGCAGTTTTGGGGTGTTGGGCAAATCAAAACTTTTGTGCATGAAATGAAAACAAATGATGGGCATTGGAGTATAGTACTTACTTGGAGCTGGCCAAACTGCTAACGTTGATGTTGCTGCTTGGAGTAGGTCTGTTGCCAAGTATGCTGCCGGAGTTGATGTTACCAAGTGCTGTGCTACCGTTGCCATTTCCAATGCCATTGCCGTTGTGTTGGCTGCTAAAAAAGTCATCAATCACGCGTCTGGGCTGACGCTTTGAGGGCACACGCGTGAATGCTGGCGGAGAGCGACCGGCGGCAAGTGCATCCTTTTCCGTTTGCTTGTCCGTGCGACTGTGTAGTTGGGTAGGTTTAGGCGTGGGCGTGGGCGTGGGCATGCCATTGGTATTTGGTAGTTAGTGGTTGGTTGTGTTGTATGAGGTGCGTTTTGGTAGAGAGACAGACATGCGAATAGGATTATCACAAGTTGGCAGCGTCACGTGTGGTAGTTGTTGGTGCAACATAAAAGTAGGCATAAAGGCGTTCAAATATTAACAAAAATAAACAACAATAAAAAACATAAAAAAAATAAATGTATATAAAAAAAAGTTGAGCTCAGCGCAAATGCGGCTTATATGCTGCAGCCAGCACAAACACATACTACTGCCTGATAAAGTTTATATACTGCTTCAGCGATGTGGCAGGGCCAAGTAATTTGTGGCTATAGCCTAGCTTTGGCCATGTGCATGAATGTTTTTTGGGTAATAATGAACAGTGAAGCATAAAAAGGTTGTAAAAACTTTGGCACAAATTAAAAACACTGCCCACGCAGAACTTGGGCGACCCTCGCTGGCTAGTGCCAGGATTGCCTTGGTCAAGCCATAAAATGTGGCAAAAACAAAAAAAAAATGGTATATCAAATAGCAAAAAAAAAAAAAATGAAATAAAATAAAATAAAAATGAAACTTCAACTTTTGTCGAGCACTGGCGCACGCTAATAGTTTCGGCCAGCTTTGGTTAGCCACGTGAACTCAATTTAGTTAAGTCGGATTTGGGCTGGTAAGTTGGGCGCGCAGTCACTGCGCAGTGTCCAGCCGCAGACACCGCAAATGGCTGTCATAAACATGGGCACTACAGCGACTTGGAGACGCAGTAGCAGCTACGTGCGCTGCCCAGTGTTGCCCCAGACCCAAACCCAGCGCCTTTGACCACATTCGTCATGCACAATTGCCTTGCATTTGGGCTGAGGCATTTCACAAAAAGTCATTAGTGCTTGCCACAGGCCAAGTGCTTGCACATACAACAACATGCATATTTACACACTATTTTAACTCCTTTTGGACACACATAGATAGCCTTGAAGTTTGCCACGGCATTTGGCTTGCGCATTCATTTGGACATTTTTATTGGACTTGCAATTAGTTGGATAACGTGTAAACTTGATCTATGCAGCTCTGGCTGCCAACTGCTTTTATGTGCAGCATGTTGCACGTATTGCTTTTAATGAGCTAATCAAATCGGGCCACATGGTCCGTACTAAGTTGTGCTAAGCCTGTAGCCAGGATTTCAAGTGCCTACATACATATTCTTTTTTTTTCCATTGAATTTCGTTACGTTTTAATTGGCTTCATATGCTAGGCCACAAATTAGACTTAGTCTCGTTGCGCAGCTAGTTGCACCCACTCTTTAGTTACTTGCCACAAAACTTCCGTCATAATACACACACACAAGCACACACAGATACACACATAGGTATATATATATAACCCTACTCACCTGTATCTGAAGCGGGAACCCAATTGAAACAAATCAGTTGCATGAGACTGAGAATTGGGCAGTGGCGCAACGCGCACTTGCCTGAAGAATGCATGATGCTCCACACAGCAGCGCCACAAATGCTTGCAGGCAGACTTCCTTGGCGTCTCGAAACCATAAGTGCTGAGCTCATTCTGTAAAGGAAAACACATAAGCCAAGTGTGATAAGCGCCAAAGTCAAGTCACGATGACGTTGGCATTAATGTTGTATGGACCATGACTATGAGACTGCTTGATGTACGACGGCTATAGCATGTTTGCACTGCTTGAATGTTGTCGTCATTCGGGTGAAGGGCTATTGGGCTGCATGACGTAAATTGGCCCTGATTGTTGTGCTGCTACACCTGCAGCGATGATTCTTAAAATGTAATTGCTATTGATCAAGGTATAAGATGACTACGATCTCTGCTGCCTATAGTTTTAGTTTGAACAAAGCAAATATTTAGAAATTTTTATTGTATCTGAAAATATTTTTTTAAAATTCCCTCACAAGGAAAAATCATCCTATGCAAAACTTGAAACTCTTAATATGCTTTAAAAAATAACTTAATATGAATTAAGGCAGGCAGCATAGTCAAAACTTTTAAAAAACTTTTTCTTTAGGAACTAAAGCTATTAATTTTTATATTAACTTAAAACTCTGGCTGTACCAAGAGAAACAGCTCAGCTGGAGAAACACATATTACAACTTTTAGGCATTCTTTTGTTGCGTATTTACGACAAACTAGGAAAGAAGAACTAGTGGGGTTATTTGATAATATCTTTAGTGATAAATGGTGAAACACTAAAAAATGCTAGCAATTAAATTATCAGGCATATTGGTGCTATAATTAAGGTTTTATGTAAACTGTTTCATTATTGAAGACAGAATTGCCAAATTATGATTTTTTTAACAAAATTTGGAAATGTCATCGAATTTTTTTTAGGAGTTTTATGCATTTATTTCTTTATATTTTAAAGTGATCTGCAAAGGGAATTGTGTTCCACCATTCTGTGATTTAAAGCTTCTCAGCAATTAAATAAAGACGACGGTTAAAAAAAGAACTCATATTGGTAGCTCTGCGCCAAAGTAAGCAGTCGACAAGGCAAGCAGTCGACAAAGCAAGCTCGCGATGAGGCAAACAGTTTACCGCATTTTCCACTGCATTTTACTTTAGAAATGATCTAAACCTTTTAACAATTATTCTATACTTAAGAGTCTAACCTAAGATACTATTCCCTAGATCTAAGAAGTACTGGCCATCAATCTGCTGGACAAGAAACAGCACAACCACTAAAAGACTAAGAAAAACACAACCATTTGATCTTGCTATGAAATAGGCATAAAATTTCGCAACCCCAGCCCCTACCCTGAAGTTATGACAAATGATAACCATTTAAATTTCACACGCGAAGTCGTCATAAACAATATTACACTATTCAGTGCAAAAAGCAATGATCTTGAAAATCGTACGAAAATTTCACACTCTACTTACATTTACATAGGAAATTTTAAATTGTTATATATGTAAACCTAAGAGAATAGTGTCTATATTAAAGTATATATAAGTGTACATAAGTAATTCGCACAACTGACTTTCGTAGTAATTATCACAAATTTTTCTCTGTATAAAATCTTTAGTTTGTCTGTAAAATAAGTCCTATATGTACATTTTTTCACCAAGTCGGACAAGAAGTTCTCTTCTTCCAACTTTTGCTACCAAAGCAGCTAAAGAGGAAGCAGTTTTAAAAACAAGCAGTTATGGGCTTGCTGCACTGCTTTAGGCTTAGGTACTGTTTCTACGAAAAGAGAGAATTTTGCAAAAAATTCCAACTAAAAAAATTAAGTTTATTTTCAAAATATCCTTGTTTGGTTTTTATATAAAATCCTCACTGGAAACACCACCGAAATCGTATCCTACAAAGACTTTCTAAACTCACATTAAAAGATGAAATGTTGGTTTTTGTTTGAATTATTGCAAGAATTTTGACTTTCCTAATTAAGAATAAAAAACTTTAACTCTTTTGCCACTTAAACAGCTAAACACAAACTAACTGCCGCAGATAACACGAATCCAGTGTTCTGCCACCAAGCGAATGGCAATTTGTCATTCACAAGTAAACGTTGCCAAAGGCAACACATACCCTTCATTCATGCACTTGAATGACGTTGCTGCAAAACTGTTGGCCAAAACTTGAAGTTGACGTTGCGGACAAGGCAAATTGAGAGCGCGTTGTCGCCGTCTCAATTGTAAAGTTCTTAAGCTGAGCCTTCTCTATTGCCTTTGAAAAAAAAAACGCAACCTAAACTTTCTTATAAAGAAAACTCTCAAGCTATGTAAAGTGTGAATTCTTGCGCGCGTTTAGCACAGAAAAAACATTTTTTTTTTGGTGAAAAAACGAGGAAAACTCATACAAAGCAAAAAACTGCAGCGCTCAAATTGAAAGTTTTTTGGCTTTTGTGTGACAACTTGAAAAAGTTTGTTGATTATCAAACCGTTAAGGCGCAAAGTGTACAAGTTGCAAAAGGCAACTGTCGCCAGTTAAGAGATAGCTGCCAAGAGCTAACAAGATCTGGGAAGAACCGGCTACTCCTTGTGCTGCTGGCATAGTATTATGTAGTATAACAAGTGCTGCTTTATGGCAGTTGATGCTGCTGACAGCAAAAGTTGCAGCTTGATAAAGAGAATCTAAGTGGCAGCTACCAGTTGAGAAAAAAAAAACAGAAAAAAAATGGTGACAATGCGAAATTTACGTAGTTTAAAAAGTAACCCCAACATGCAACTCGCGGGGGGCAGCTACAAAATGAACTGTGAATTGTAAGCGCGCACTCGGGTAAAATATATATTGTGTGTGGCAGTCTGCTGGCCATAGTCATAGTCAAAGTCATACTCATAAAAATTTACATTTTTATCGCTTATCCTGAGCATAAAATAGCGTCCTTTATAATAAACTTTGGCAATGCGCGGCCAATAGTAATGAGCCACGGTCGTCTTGTTCCGTAGCACAACAATGCCGCTTGGCGTCAGGCCCAGAAAGTACTCCACGCTGTCCTCGCCCTGCAAGGAAAAAAAAACGAGAAAAGTAAAGTAAAAACCAAATGAAAGGAATGAAAAACTTGTAAGAAAATGCGACAAGCAACTAACAACACAATACCAACAACAACAGCGACAAAAGGCGTATTGTTTTGTTTTTTCACCGTTGAAAACTTTTTCCATGCTAAAAGAATCGCAAAGAAAATTTTGTCAACTTGATCACTTTTCCGACTTTGGCATGCTCTTTGCGATTTGAACCTCAGACTTATTTTAAGTTAAAACTGCTTGCAAGCAGTTTACAAAGCAGTACAACATATTTGCTACTTAAAGTTACTTTAAACTGTTCTTGTGTTATTTAAAGTATTAAAGACTAAGATTGATATATTTATAGGAATATTTTTGAAAACCGATATTTTTTCAGTAAGCTCTAAGCTGTTTGTGAACAATTCGATAATCCATAAGACATTTTTGTGGATATTAATTATGTTCATAGTAGTTCATAGCTTTGTGTTTTTAAAGGAATTAAGGGCCTCAGGATACACATTTATTTTATTATATTATCTCCATATTGCTTTACAAAAAAATGTTTGAAAATTAGTTGGACATTTTTATTTTAATATTTATTTTCTATAAAGGTTTGTGGCTACTTTTGACAATTACAGAAGAACAACTATATAGCTTTAAAAATTTATTGTAATTGGAAAATTTGCAGTATTTGCATTGCTGAAAAGCACTCACGTGTGAACTTCTCCAACTTCTGCTGGCTACCCGAAGAATCTTGATCCCACATTCCTGTATTCTATATAAAACTCTTGTAATTACTTTCCTTGAGTGTGTTTTCGTAAAAATTTTTTTAGCAAACTTATTGTTGGATTTCTTGTTTCCATATAACATTTTAGCGAATTTAGTTAGGCTTTCAGAATTCCAATTCATTTACGTGTAACACAACCAAGACATGTAATACATTTTTGAAACTTAAGATATTCGAAGCACTTGGACACTTTTTGTAAAAGGCTGTGTGAAATTGGATATGGAGTATGGATTATTTTTTCAGCAATGAGTTTAATCAAAAAAACTATATCTGCGTCTATTTCAAGAAATTATTCATTTTTTAGTACAGGCTGAAAAAGTAATTCTTAATATAAGAGTTCTTTAACTAGATGATGTTTCTTTCAAAAGAATGTGTGCATTGGCCGGACATCTTGTACAATTTTAAAAACTCTTGTTGCTTTTTAGTTATGTTCTTTTTCTGCGGTGCTTCCTATTATTGAGCTGCAAATTTTATACCAAATCCAAAAATACTATAAAATAAATTTTGTTTAGTTCAAAGCCAAGGCAATAGTTACCTCTATAACCATTTGATGCAACGTATCGCTCAGTCGTTGTCAAAAACTGTGACTAAGCTAAAAAAGCGTCAACTTTGAAACAATTGCCACATAGAGCAACTTGCCACTTCACGCCTTTTTACGTGCTTGTCATCCTCCTGGACAGCAACTCCTTGTATTTTACTTATTCTTCTTCGCATCTCCAACATCAATATACTCCACACTTTTTGTTCCGGTTAGTGTATCACGAAAAGCGTAGGGAATATTTGTTAACAAGCTGGTGGCAAAAGTTTTGTCTTGGCCATTAGCAACAGCTAAGAAAATGGCGCTGCGTTTTATGGCAGTCTTAACCCACTCTCTTCCGCCCACTTGCACATTAAACAAAAACAAAAAAAAAACGCGTAATTTTAGCTGTTAATTAAATTAAAACAAGGAACACTAAGAAAAAAAAAAAACGGCAGCACCATAAAAAGGTCGGCGGGGTGCAGCAAAAGTGCCGCCTGGCGCCGCGATAGTCAATGATTTGTGTCTATAAACAACAAACATTGAGTATGGGGCACGACAGACGTCCGCACATGCCACATGCCGCATGCCACATACCACAGGCATGTACTACAAGGGTTCATACCCCCCACATACCGCCACATACCCCTAGACGCACGCACACTCTCTTATATACAAACACAGCTGGTGATTTATTGAGGTTTGATATCAAAGTAAAGGGCAATAAAAAATGCAAATGAAGTGCCAAAAGGCGCTCAACGCAACAGACAGACCAGCGAGAGAGAGACAGAGAGTGAGAGAGCGAAAGTGATAAAGTGAAAGAGTAAAAAGGAGACACACTGATAGCCAGACACTCTGACGTAGGCGTGGCACTTGCTTTTTGGGTTAAATATGTGGCCAAGGGGGCGTCCACATCCACATGCACAACCAAAATGTGAGCAAATGATTTATAATATTTCCTATGAAATGAAATTAAACTTTTCTATGCTTGCCCAAGCGATCTCTGACCCCTTTTATATGCCTGACTGCACGAATGCCAGACATCTGTGTTGGTTTTTCTGTTGCCATCGTTGTTGTTGTCGTTGTTGTTGTCGTTGTTCATTTTTGGGGTTGCTCCACATATTTCCAAAGATCTTTAAATCAGCGTTGTACATATGCACAAGGGGAGACCCGACACGAAAAAACTTACCAGCACGGGATGCAAGTCAACGCCATACATATCATGCCATTTGACTTTATCCAAATAGTTTAGTTCCGCACTGGCTGGTGACATGCCCTTCAGCTGCTGATGCAGCTCGGATACTCTGGTTTCCAGCTCATTGCTTTGATTTGGCAGCAAACGAAATTCCGAGACATAGCCCTTGGAATGCCGACGCTGATCATAGTCACCCAGTTCAGCTGTAAAGGTATTTGAAATATTTTTTAAATGGATAAGGAAAACTATGGCACTTGCAGTACCTATGATTAATATTAATTTCTAGAATAGAATATTTTAACAAAAATTATGCACTTATTTACGATTTCTCGAAACTTTTGCATACCCCTAATCAAAAATCTCCCATTAGTAAATTGCTACTTACATTGCACCACAAAGGCGCCAAGCTCTGCAGCAAGTTCAAAGGCCACCGGTAAACGACCCTGTAGCACATCCTGTTTAACTTGCAGAAACAGTTGATACCTGAAAAAAAAACAGAAAAATCGTAAAATTATATGATATTTTCATTATCATTGACAAAAGTTTTCCACACACAACCCAGCACACACGCACGTGGAATCTTAACAAGTTGGCAAACAAATCTGTGCCATGAAATTGGTTAATACGACGGAGTTCATAGATGATATTTAACACAAACAATCCGATAAACAAACTATTGACATAACGCAAACAACAACTATAATGTTGTAGGGGATATTGGAAATAAGTAAGCAGAAGTCGTAGAGTAGGGGGGATAGAGCGGTCGCATCATATTTCATAATTATTTACACAAATCAGACGAACAAACTGAACAAACTTTGTGTTGAAGTTTGGTGTTTACCCTAAAATATGAAAATGTTTATGCGTGGCGTTATCGTGAAATATGTTGTACTCAATGGGAGTTCTAAACATACTTTGGTAAAACTTCCTCAATATACGGGGAATTTTTTTACAAAAAGTGATTAGTGAAAATATTTAAGGAAAAAAGGAGTATTGAAGTAGTTAACTTTAAATATTAGTTTTTAGTGGGGAATTTAGTTAATGTTTTTAACGTAAAACCGCAGCGTAACGTTTTCGCAATGAAGCAGTTAGGGTTTCCTAAAGTTTTTTATTGCAATTGTGTGGTTATTCACTTGGTTGTATTATTATTTTTTAAGGAGATTTTGAATTTTAAAATATTATTGTCAAAATTTGTCTTATAAAATTTGTTGAATTTGCATTAATGCCTTGGTATACTTTAAAGCATTTCCAAAGGTATATTCAGTAAAAGAATTTTTGGAAATCTTGGATCTGCTAACTCGTTTTTTTAAGATGATTGAAATTCCACTTTAAATTGAGTTAAACTTTTTAATTAAAGAGAAAACTTTTTAATTAAAGAGAACAATTTTTTTCACATTTTTTGGGTAGCAAAAGATCAGTTCGTTTTGGTTAATAATTATGATTTTAGAATAGACTTCTGCGTTAAATTTTAAGTGGGTTTCATTGCTTTAGATTAGTGTTTGGGCTATCGAAAATGTTTTGCTTATTGCATAGTAAGGCCAAAGGGATTGTTCATCTGAGTGTCTTGCATTATGGCTGTTGTCCAGCAGGTTGATCGTTAGCGCTTTTGAGTGGTCATGCAGCTTTACAGTATCTGTGGTAAATCTAGCACAGGACTTGCTTATTATTTCTTGAAAACAGGCTCGTACGCTTGGTATGAGAGAAGAGACCATGCTCAAAAACCGATCGAAATAATATCAACATTTCCGCTTTCGTATTGAAATCGCATAAAGTCGCCTCGTGTAAACATGCGCTATGTTTCTCCACATAGACACATAACTATCTCTGCGTATATCTGTATCTGCATATTATCATGTGTCAATATTATGTACAAGTTGTTGGAACTCAACGGTTACTCTATGTCCAGTCCAAAGTCAATTGCTTTACGTTTATTGTGTGCCGCAGACTTTGTATAGCTAAAATAACAAAATTCTTCAACCGAAGTGCACTCCAATATTGCATTATGTCGCCTCCGCGACACACCCAATCTTTGAGCGGGTTTTAGTGCATTTATACTTTTGTACCATCTATATATATCCATCCATACATACATGGGCAGATTGGATGATAACTGCCAATATTAGCGCACATGTTGGAAAATCGCGCGGATGTGGATTTTGATGATGTTTGTCCAGGCAACTGTCATCGATGATGACGATGACGATGGTTATGATGACATTGATGGTAATGCTAATGGTCATAATGTTGGTTATATGGGGGACGCCGGAGTGCAGTCCAAAATCAAATATTTACTCACACAAAATGCTTTGCCAATATAAATGCAGCAGACATCATCATCGCTAGCTAACTGCATGGAATTTTACATAGATATAAATCCACAAATATTATATATATACATACAGATGAAGCACGACATTTGGCACATTGCATTTACTTTTCCGTTGGCCTATTCAATTTTCGCACACACACAAGCGCACACATGTTAAATTTCCCATGATTTTCCCTGGGGCAGTGTGTTATTTTCATTTATTTTGCTTGAAATGCATGCATAAATGCATTAATGCATCCATTATCCATTAGTTTGGATGCATGTCTGAACAAATTCGTGCGTAGAATTCGCTTCATCTGTGCTTTATTCGATTATGAGTATCTGTTTGTCGGTGTGTGTGTGTGTGTGTGGTTGTGTGTAAGTGTATGTGTGTGAGTTTGTCATTTTTCAAATAATTTGCATAATTGAAAAGCTTAAAGCTTAAGCCTTTTATTAGCTTCTCACTTACCTGGTAATTTCCTCGAGCAGTTTACATGGATCGGCTGCATAAAACTTGATGCCAAAATATAAATCATATGGATCCGCTTTGGGTTTGAGTTGACGTGAGATGCGTGAGGCGGGATCCAGCCAGTGCTGTAAAGTAGATGAACAAAAACGATTGTAAAGCTTTAGATATTTAAGATTGTTAAGGTTATGAGTCAGTCAAGCAGTTTGTCAAGCAGTTCGTTAAGCAGCTTAGTCAATTAAGCCACAACTGTACTTAAATGGGTGACCGTGGTCAGCGTATCTCGAATTACTATAGTGCCTGGGGAAACTAACTAAAAATAGTTCACATTACTTTTAATTAAAAAATTAATTTGTGAGCGCAAATTGCAATTAAATTTTTAAGTTAGAAATGTTGCCACTATATTCGGCGGGCTTAGCTATGGGATGCATTGCGATTGGGGTAAAAGTATTTATTTTTGACCTCTCAGCGAAATTGTTTACATTGCGGGAGTAAACTAATATGCAATTTTAATTGTTAGGGCAGATATAGGCAGCTTTTGAGCTCATTGTTAAGTATAGCTACAAATTTTATTGATTTAATAATTAATATTAATTTAGCTTTAACTATTTTATAATTAAGAAATTTCAAGTTAGAACAAGGAAAATATAGTATGAAACTAATTCGTTGGCTGATGGGTGGTCTCACATGTGGAGCTAGCTAGTTGGACTTGGGTTTAAGATTTTAAAGATGAGAACTGGAAGTAACATAGAGTTTGAACATTTCTTAACAAAGAAGACCAAAGATCGGCGTAGAACAAGTTGGAATTTCATAGTACGTGATTGGTAAAAGACGTTCGATTTGGCGAAGCAAGATGCGTGATGAAAAGACAATTCGAAGGATATGACATATGCATAAAAAACACCCCATGGCATGTTCTACGATCACTGAGAGATGGCAGTTTTATTCGGCAAAGTTAACAAGAAAAGGAGTACCATCGAATGTTTAGAATTCCATCTTAAAGCCCCGAAACCCCAAATATTAATAATTGTTTTGGAACAGACTCAATCATTTCCTGAAGAAGCATTATAGTTCTCGTCATAAACAATATGTCAATATTTTACATGAAGAAAGAACAATATAATTTGCATATTTAAAAAAAATCCTATTCGGAATAATCATGTATATAGGGAAGTCTCTTTTTATTTTTTCGCTATAGATTTTAAGATGATAGTATTTTTTTCAAGCAACTGGTTGATTTGGAACATATGGTCAAAAATTCGGAGGAAGTAAAAGAGAATGAGAGAAGAATTCATAAATATTTGATATGAATTATGAAAATATGAAGCATATAAAGTATATGCTGTGTTTGGGTCCACATATGATTGCGAGTGAGCATTGTCTATCATTTTCTCCAAATATTTTTATGCATAAGTTGCAAAAAGAAATCATATAATAAATTCTAAAAATAGAGGTTTCATTCCACCATGCCACACTGATGCAGGGCGTCTAGCACTGACATATTTAGCAAATAGTGCATACTTGCTTAGTAAATCAGTTCGAATTCGGCTTTAAACTCTAGGCCTCTGTTCTCCGCGAACAGCTATTAATGGAGATATCTGCATGCTCAACCTTTGGAGCTATGATCGCATAAGATAAGGGAAATAAATATATTTACTCAAATACCGATATAGAGTGACAGATCTCGCACTTTTTGGAGTCATTCGTATTAAAATTTATGGAAGTGAAATTGAAATCTTATGCATTGCTCTTAAAATATCTGCCGAAATGAAATTTAATCTTAGTAACTAAGTTACTTAAGAACATCTCTCACACAATTATCCTTTCAAATGTTCCGCGAACTTCCCAAGTATTTCAAGACTTCACGCCTAAAGTTTAATTTTTGCATTATTCAAAAAGAGTGTAAGCTTTCATTGCCTCAAAACTCAAACTGCCTACAACTTTAAAATGCTTCGGCGTCTTTGAAGACATCTGCCTAAATTTTTTACAGTTAGGCATTTTATGACCAGCGTCAGCTGTTGTCCTTGTAAGGAGTTTAGCAGTTGGAAACTGTTGGCAGCAGGTGAGCAGACGTTGGCTTTGAATTATAAACGTTTTTTGTAGCATACATAAAGGCTTTTTAGCTTAAGGCAGTCTGGTACATTAGTGTGTGGCTTTATGTACTAAATAAAGGACACACTCACTCACACACTCACACACACCCGCACAGCCACTTCCTATAGGTACGACCAAAAGCGAATTTCAATGAGCCAGACAACGGCCGTAAGTTTGGCCGTCTGTCATGCTGTAACTCTCCCAATGCCCCCATGCTGTTCCTCTAACAAGCTGCGTTGAAAGCGAAATTATATAATTTACCTCTTGAGGCACACACCCACCAACACACACACACACAGGTAAATGAAAGAGTTGAAAGCTTTGTTTTCATTTTTACCGCTCAATGCGCCTCAATGAATTTCAATGAAAAACTGAAAATGAATTTCTAAAAAAAACCCAATAAGTTTGTGCAGCAGCCAAAGGATGTTCCCAGACAGTTACAACATGTTCCGATGAGATTGTCTATACCCCAGTGTGTGTGTGTGTGTGTGTGATATAGTACTTGAATGTAGCCAGTCTGCAAAGAATGTATATGTTCGTATGTGTGTGTGTTTGCGCGCACTCACCGTTTGATTCTCCTCGTCTATGTAACGTATGCCAAAGTATGAAGTCTCGATTAAATTGAGCCTGGCAAAAACGACATCCAGCAGCGCTTGGCCTGGCAAATCATCCTGAAAATAGACAAGAAAATTGCTGTTAAAACAAAAACCAAGACAGACACACTAGTTGGCCGTAAAACGAGAGAGCACACAAAAAGGACCAAAATAAAAAATAAAAAAAATATGCGAAATTCGTCGGGATGTCGACGTTGGAGTGATACACTGCAATCATGTCGTTGCAACAAAATTGAGTTAAAGTTTATTAATGAGCCTTTTGATAATATATTAGATGATATAAACTTTAAATTCTAACTTTAAGCTTAATTTATTTAGTCTTTTGGTAGTTTCACGATAATTCTTAACAAATAATAAATATCATTACTTGCAAACAGACATTTTGTTTTCCAAAGAAAATCTTCTTTAATTACAATAAAAGAAAACTGATTCTCTAAGTAAATTTTCAATAATAACAAATCAAATATAGGGCAGCTACCAATTTAGATATCCTATCTTGACTACAGGTCTACGAATGCTTTAATGTGCTGTGCGTTATTTCCGAAGAATACTTTGAGTAGAATTTTCTTTGAAAGCAAGGACTTAATTCATTACTTGAAAGAAGTTAGCGCGAAAATTCTAATTGTTTTGCTAGAACTTGTGGGTTCAGGTGTGAGAATAGTACGAAGGAATGAAACTAGGCAACTGAAAACTTATTTTATTCCTCAAGATTCTTCTTGCAGCACTGCAAAAACGGAACATAGGGATGTATCTCTATCAGCAGTTGTTCGAGTAGAACAAGGGCTTAGATTTGATAGCCGAATCTTTAATTAATAGGAAGATAAGCTATTCGTGCACATCAAAAGCAGTAAGAAAATGGTAATTTTTGTCGCTCATTCTGAAATATTATTCACAAAAAGGGACACAATTCAAGAGATTTAAAGATTTAAGATTTAAATCGTGAAACAGAAATTACCCAAAGTTTCCCGAAAAATAAACCATAATTTTAGTCTCTCTACAAACAAATAATTTGTTGTTAAAGTTAGTAGTGAACCACAGATTAAGAGTCCACATAATATAATATATATTGCCTTCCTTAAGAGTCCTATCCCTTAAGTTCAGCATACACCCCAAGAATTCATATAACTGCACGTCCAATTTTTTTTCTGTGAAAACAATATTCTTTATGAGCTAATACTGATTCATTTTATTGTAGTAAGACAATTTTGCCAGCAACAGCGCAAAAGAGCGCGAGAGTTACAATCAAGCAAATACGTGAGAGAGAGTTTCCACATCCCCTCTATAATTCCCACTGTGCGTGTGACTGACTGCGGTCGAATTTTATGCTCCAAGAAAGTGTCGTTTGTAAATTGGAAGTCTGTCCAACTCTTTTTTTGATGACAGAAGAAGTGAAGAAAAATATTGTAATTAACTTTTGGTTTGGAAGATCACTTAAAGTTCTTTTACTTAAAAACTTTAGTAAACAATTTTAAAATTATTTGCACATCTTGTACTACATATTCTCAACTGGTACATACAGTTCACACTAAAGTGCTGAAGTGATAATGTAAACTGATATATGGATTAAGATAAGTCTCAAATAAAGTGCCGTACTGTAAAATCGGTTTTATTTATTTATTTTGTTTTTGAAATTCGACATTATTTTATTTTTATCGAAACAAGAATTAATTGCACATATTATTATATAAAATGATTATCGATCATTTTATGCAATTTATTAGCTACAATAATTATTGGTAAAAATTGACCAGATTTACAATTGGTAATTTTGCGAAAATTCAGCAATATTTTTCTAAAAAACCTTATATATTTCATATTTTTTAAAGACATAATTTTTAAGAACTCTACCAAATGAGCTGTTAAAAAAAAGAATCGCCTGCTAAAACACGTAATAATCATTCACGCAGTACTTTTCCATACACTGCACAGTACTTGTTCCAATTTATAATGCCCTTGATCCTTAAAAGGACTTAGTGTATGAAAAGAAAAAGCAAGTAGCAGCCAAAGGAAAAGGCAATTCAATGGCTAAGGCAAACACTGCTGATAGCAAACTGTTGCAAGCGGCCTAGGAAGGACCTCAATGTCGTCCGTCCTGCTTCATTGAAGGCAGTAGTTGCCCAGCCGGCCAGGGGCGCACTCGGACGTGTACTAAGTTGTGGCACAAAAGTGAAAACTTGCCGCACGGCAAAGCGACAATTATTCAATTGGAAAATTGCGCCCCACGTACTCTGTGGGTGTGCGGGTGTGTGTGTTTGTGTGTATTTAAAACGTTTTGATAAAATGAAATTAAATAAAAGGCAAAAAAAAAACAAGGCAAATAACAAACTGTGCGCTAAATGCGCCACACCTTCGCCCGCCTGGACGCTTCTCACTGCACACTCTTACCACCTAATGCCAACAATTTATGGAAAATCGAAGGGACAGCTGTTTAGGAGCCCAGTTACTACTGCCCATGCCCCCCCGCCGCCTTGCTACTAACTGCCTGGCTTACTTCCAATCAACAATTTCGGTGTTTGGTAATTTAATTTGTTTTGGCCTTTTAAATTTTTGCCACTTTATATTTTTTGTTTTTGGTATGTGTCCTGGCTTTAAAATAACAACTTCGGCTGTTGGCCTTTTTTTTCACTCTATTTTTTTGCTGCCAATAATAAATTGAGTTTTTTTTTCTCTCTTGGGCTTTAACGCTTTTGTTGTTGTTGCTGTTGTTGGCACTTTGGGTGGCATTGTAGGTGGTGCAAAGGTCGCAAGTTGAAACCGCAAACACCAAACTATGGCCAGGGGCGCACTATTGTTCATTTTTTTTTTTTTTGTTTTTTTTTTTGCTGCAAAAGGCAAACCGCAGCAGTATGCCCAAGTTCCCGCTGGCCAAGCCGTAGTGCTCCCGCACACAGCAACGGATTCTTGCCACCCTTAGCAACGAACGTTGTTGGTTCTTTCGCATTGTCTGTCTGACCCAACGCGACGGCTGCTCATGTGGCACAGCTGGTCAACATGTTTGATTTTTGGCGCTGGCTATTATAAGCCACACCAACACACACCGATGGACAGCCGGATAGATAGACAGACAGACAGTTGGGATCTGAACTCTCTTATGCCTTAGTTTAAGGCAGTCGCAGCACATTTTTATGCACTATACCTATGGGGTAAGGGGTATCATGAGTTGGGAGCAAGCAGAAAGCGAGATGATACAAAATTTTTGGAGTTACTTTGAAAGATTCGAAGGTGTCAAAATTGGTTGCTGTTGCCTTAGAGCTATATCTAATTTTAAATTGGGAATTTGGCTATATTTAGCCAATATTCAGTTTTTAAGATGTATTTGAGGCTTATAATTTGTCCAAGTTGGCTGCTCTTGGCTTAGATTAAAGCCGGGGAGCCACATCTAGTTTTTAAACAACAAGAGCAATTGAATCAAGAATTTTAATTTCGCAAAGGAACATGTATCTTTATATTGAATTTATATATCGAAGTTTCTTTAGCTCATTAGAAATGAGAAAAGCCAAGAGCCGAAATTCAATTAATCGGATTCTTCACGAATGGCCTAAGGGCCTCAAGATAAGAGCTAAATCTTCGTTTCAAACATGACTTCCTTTTCCATTGCACAAAAACTCTTTTTTTGTTTAGTTTAGGATTCTATTCAGACTGAAAAAGGCATATATTATGTCCAAAATAGTTTTTCTCGCACTTATAAACATTTTGAAGTTGGCGAGTATAAGTAAAAATTGATAAAAAAAAATATAACAAAAAAATCTATTTATGATTTTGCTCAAAATAAAAATAATAAAAAATGCAAAATAAGCAAAAATAGCATTTAAAATAAATTTAAAAAAAATAATTTATTACCGATTTGCAAAAATAAAGGAAGAAAGCGTATTCCACTGTCGTTTAAGGCCCCCCACATTCCAACAATTTCATTTTTTTTTTATATATGTATTGTTGCCTGGTCGCTGACCGCTGCTATGTTTTATTTATGGTATTTTCTGTTGTTCCAACATCCCTTGGTGGCCAAGTGGAGCTCCCTTTGTATTGGCATCCCGGCATGTTTTTATTGTTGTTGCGTAATAAACTTAATGGCCAGCAAGTGTGAACATGGCAGGAGCAGCAGCAGCAGGAGCCCAAGAAGCCTTTTGCCTGCCAGTCAGTCAGTCAGTCTCTTTGAATTTATGTTAAACTTTTGCTGACCAACAAAAGGATATCGGACAATTGGACAGACCGTTTCGACTGACGGAGGTTGCAAGTCAGTAAGTTACATACATTTGGGAATTTAAAAACGCAAGAAAATAAGCTGCCAGCCATGTGATAATCTTTATATGACTGCAGGTTAAGTTTGCAAAAAAAGAAAAGGAAAGAGGTTAACTAAGAAGCATTGCCTTTTGCATAGATGCGAGCACTCCCAGGACCTGGGGAATGGCAGCGAGACATATAACCCAAGGGCACAATTGCAGGCAGATGAAATTTAGCTAAATCCAAAGAGGCTATTGAACTAGCCAACAATTGTTTGAAAATGTAATAATTATTCAGGATATGGTTAATCAGAAGGTATGGGACTGATCTAAATGCATAGAAGGAAACAGCGGAATGAAGGTTTGGAAAAAAACAGATATAAAGAATTTGTTTGAGAGTGTCAGAAAAGGAAATCGAATATGCTTTGCCCGTTTGATAGACTCGCAGCATAAAAGCTTTTATGTAAATATGTCAATTAGATGAATAATATCAAACCCCAAAAGAAAAAAAATATTTTTTTTGCCCAATATCATATTTTTTAAACATAAAAAATATATAAAAAAAATATATAAAAAAAAGTGATATCTCTCTAAATAGGCACAAAAGATTTGACTAATAATGATTTTTTTACTTGAATTGGTAAATTTATTTTGAAAGTATCTTCCAAAGTTTAATTTGTCGTGTATCTGGAACCTTACAAAAATAGATACAAACATTTTTGATTCACAATTTATGTGGGTTTTGTTCATTAATGATGACATAATTATTTATCTATAAGTCATAAAGAATAAAGAAAAAATATAAATTTGTTATTTTTCAATACGATGCTCTGAGAGTATCACAGAAACGTACAACAAATTTGCAATATTTATTATAAAATATGACAAATAAAAATTTGTTAATTTTAAGTCGAAAATCTAAATATTTACCAAATATATTTCTCTAAAACTTAAAACAAAATTTACGAAAATTGGTGAAAATTGCCAAACAAAATAAATCAAAGTTTTAAAATTATAATTTATTATTTTATATATTTTTATATTTATTTTTATCTTAATTATCTTTGCGTTAATTAAATTTCAATTAACCTTTAAACCTACAAAATAAATGTCATATTATCGCATTTGACTTAATTTTTGACCAATTTTCAATTTTTTCTGTAAAGCTAAAACTTTTTACGAATTTTGCAATTGGAAAAGAATTTGAAAGCGAATAAACGCGCGTCACAGCGAACTTTTCTTACCAAAATGCTTCAGCATTCGCTCATACTCTACCCAGCTACCCAATAGAACGCAAATGCCTCACCAAAGCGTATATGCAAAACTCTACATCATTTCCAACTAAATTCAGTTGATTTTTGCAAAAAGAAATTCCTATGCATATAAAGTTTAACCTCCTGCGGTGCTATAGATCTTCACGCTCCAAGGCCAGAACGAAAAACAAAAGCCTCGTAGAACTGTAGACGGTATTCCACATGGCCAGTAAAGAACTAATTGTCAAATATATTGCCTTAAAGTTGACTGCATTATGGTTTTGCATAGAGAGTTGATATAGTTGACAGGACGCAATGTGAATGTCATGTGGAAATTGCATTACGACGAATGGACTACGACGTGCAAGGACATCTTACATAAAGCACATTAAACAATGGCTCGTAAAATGTACAAAACGAGCTGTCATTGTTGTTGTTGATGTCACATGTTGTTGCTGCTGCTGCTGTTTCATGTTACAAGCCATGTTCGTTGTTGTGCTGGCCAAATGCTTTTAAGAGCTGCGTTTCCAGAGAAAAGTGCATTTTAAAAATGCATGAAGCTCTTGGTTGCATTATACGCTGACTGACTTGTATGGCATACATAGAACAGTATATATATACATAAAACAAAGTAAGTATATAACCACATAAGCAGCTTTTTTCATAAACCTATTTGCAGTTTTGGCCAAAAAGAAACAAGCCAAATACAGCAAAGTCTAGCGTAGCGCAGCCACCCTCTGCCAAAATTATGACCAAAAATCAACGCCTGCTACGTGAGCTTGGCCATAATTAATCACAAAACAGTAGAGCCGGCAAAACTTGTGTGTGCGCGCAAACAAAAGTGTTTAATCCCAAATGATTTGGCCAAACATTTGGCCTAAACCAAAAACCAAGTCCATAAACTGCTGACTTTGGAAGTTCAATAAATTAACTGCAGCCCTAAAAATCAATGACTTATACATGTCTGAGGCAGCAGCATCAAAGGCAAGAGTTTTGCGAGCACGAAAAACGTTTATAACTTGAACCCAAGTAAATACTTCAATACGGAGATGAGTTGTGTGTGTGTGTGTGTGTGGGGTGCGGTGTGCGGCTGTACACATGATTATGCTGATGTTAATGATGATTAGGTCTTTGGCTTAAATGTCTTAATCAAATTATGCTTACTTTGATGTTTCTAGGGTGGCCAGGCGCTTGGCTGCGCCTTATAGTTGTCTGGGCATTCAAGTGTGTCCCAGTCTCAGTCTCAGCCACAGTCGCTGTCTAAGTAAAGCAAACTTAATGAGCTTACATTTTTAGCCCAGTTAGTTAGTTGCAGCTTGTAGTTTGCTGCCATGTTCGCTTTTATCAGCTGTCGGCAAACAACAAACATTGTAACAAAAACAACAAACAGAACTTTACCATGAAACTTAATTAGTACATAACAGCAAAGTGGTAAACCGGAAAATACTACGCTATATATATATATATATATATGTATGCATATAAGCCATATATATGTATAGCGCTGCCCGCCAACCCTACTTCTAGACTGTGCTCAAAATTCACTTGGCGTCTTAAGTTGACGGCGACACTTTTTTTTATTTTTTGCTCTGCCAAAGCAAAAATCCCAGCCAGCGCGCCTTTGGGAACTTAATCAACGCTCTAACATCGAGAAGTCATCGCTGGCCTCGCCCTTCTGCGCCTTTTATGCGGCAGCTATCTGTGTAGGCGCAACGTAGACAACACTGCGGCTACGTGACTAACCCAGTTTCTGGCTTTTTGGCTGGGAATTGCGTGCCAAGAACTGGGCCTAAGTGCGCCCAGCCATGGTTGAAGTGCATGTCTGCCTTATTTTTTTGATATAATTAACCGATTTTTGTCTTAATAAATGTGCGCTTTGAATTGCAGCAATGCTCTAAAAATTACAACTAAACAGTAATAAGTGTAAGAACCGGCTAAAATACGACTTTCATTGTCTTCTAAATATAATATAAGTTGTATCTCGAGCAGCAGCAATTCCGAGACTCAGAGACAAAGAAAAGAGCTTTAAGCACATTCTCTAGAGCGTCAGTTTTCCTATTACATATATAAATATATATATATATGTATATAAATTTCCACTGCTTACTTATGTCAGCTTATTTATTTTGCTGTTGTTGTACAGGCTTTGAGCCAGAAATGTCAGCTAAAGCAATGCCAACAGCATGGTACCCAATGGAGCTGTGTCCAAGTGCCCACATAACTCAAGATGCAGCTGGCTGTACTCTGCTTTATAGAGGGTGCGTTTTTTAAGCAGCGCGCACTTAGAGGGCAAACAGCATGAAAAAAATCAAGCAAAAGTAAGCAGTAATTTTTGAATCTCTTTCTGGAGTCTAGTTGTTTCGAAGTTCTGTAAATATTGCTAAGTGCGAACAGCGGTACAGACTAATATAGATTTGCTAGGCAAATGCTGCTGCGTGGAATCGAATCTCCGACCTGCAGTTTTAGGAACAATATCGACAGCCACAATAATGTTTGTTATAGAAAGATGTGAGGGTGGCAGAGGCGACAAAAGCAAGAATAATGTTGGTTACTTACATTTCTCAAAAGAAAATTCGAAAGTCTAAGCCCAACATTATTCAAACAATTGTACGGCTTTTTTTTTAATATTTTTGGACCCAATAAAAGCGAGTTCTATAGATCTTCGGAAAAAATTTTTAATAACAATAAATATAAATTAATTTATCACGAAAGTTACACGCAGAATCTTACATTTAAGGCACAAGACAGCTATAAAAATACATTTTTATACATTTATTTTGCTTTTTTTATCTAACTTATGTTGCATTTGCCAATAGAGGGTGCTTTTTATGCAAAGCAATATTCCTATAGGATTCACATTATTAGCTTCGCAACACAAATTGCCTTGTATAAACTTTTTTTTTTCCAAAATTATTTTCAATATAGTTTTGCTTTTATCAGTAATGAATTAAAAAGAATTTGTTATGAGTAGAGGACCACATATTTTCTTAGTAACTCTGTTTTCTAAGTATCGCATAGGGTCATATTTTTTGCGGTTTTATACTTTGTACTTTACTTAAGGAACTAACTCAATGTTGTGATTGAATCATGAGTATTTTGAAAATTTTTTTTTGTGTTCTCTATTTGATTTTGTGATATTATACAAAAAAAAAAAAAAAAACAGTTCCAAACATATATTCGAATGAAGACGGATTAAATATTATATTTGCATACAGTTTATAAATTGTTTTAAATTTATATATATATATTTTTTTTTAATTTTGCTTAAGTTTTTAATGCATATGAGAACATATTAAATAAATTAAAATAAGCAGATAATTTTTTAAAGTTTTATGTATAGCTTTATTCAGCTGCCGGCATTACAATTCAAGTAGTAGAGCCAGCTCTCTGGGTAGTTGCAGTTGCTCATACAAAGGCAAAAGACTTCATTTCCAAATCGCCACGAGTGCCGCGAATACCCTTTGTGCATGGCACTCCTTTGATCTGAATAAGGTCAAGCACCAGTAAGCGCATATCTTTTTAACTACTTTATTTTTTTTTGGTTTTTGGAAACAACTTTACAAACTCAATAATGAGTTCTCACAAAGCAGTCACAGGCGAAAAAAAAGTCCCCGCAATTTTGCGCTTTAGCAAAGATCTGTCAGTTTGTTCAAAAAACGAAATGCCTACAGTGCTGGCAATTGTAGTCTTTGAAAAAGAGATATTACAGATATAACTCTTTGATCTTGGCTAAAAGTACTAGCTCCGAGTTGCTTTGTGAAATATATAATAAAAGTGTTAACACAGCGAAGTTGCATCAAAAGCTGAAATATGTGGAACGTAGAGTGACAGTAGGGGTTCGGACAGTTGTGATATAAAAGGATTAACAAAGCGTGAAAGGACTATCGTAACAACAATAAAATGAATAAAAATCGACGGAAACAAAGTTGTACACTTTATGGAATTTTTGCAACAACTACTGTGGATGAGAAATCGGTCGGCTGGTGAAATAAGCTGTGACTCGTGTCAGTTATATATTTATATGAATTTAATTTAATAATTTTAATTAACTTTACAGCTTTTCTTATTAAAAAAACACCCTCTATTTCATTGATGTTTGTGTATGTGTGTATGTCTGTGTTTATCTTGTTCTCTCTTGGCACATTGTGTGTCTAATTGCGCTGCTTGGCTTAAACGTGCGCTGACCTTTGACAAAATGCACCTCCACACACACACCCATATACATACACAAATACACACACCCATACACACACACATAATCACTTGCTTATGTCCTATAACGGCATTATGCGTTTTGGCCCGTTTTCTTGCAACAAAAGCAGCAGAAATGAAAAAAACCAAAAACAAAAAACAAACACCAAACTCAGCACTTGGCAATGTCACAGACAAAACGGCGACAAAATAAAAGAAAGAAACGTAATGCCAACAACATCGTGTTGACGTCAGCGTCGGCGTCGACATCGACGTTCACGTTGGCGTCAGCGTCAACAGCATAAACAAGCCAAAACTGTTAAGGCAGATTTATGTATATGCTTCTCATCCTAGCTATCCTCCAAGCCGCTTCACTACTACGGCACCCACTTGCTACATGCGCTTATCTCCCCGCCCCCATCCCCCTGGGCCCGCTGCGGGAGTTTCCCAGAACTCTGATGGGTACAACGACTGCTACTTCAACTTTGCATCTACGTCTAACTGAAAACACATTCAACAAACGAGATTTGCGTAATTCCTGCAGCTACAGTTAGTACGTTCCGCCTGGACCTTGTTCCCCCTTGTAGTTGTTGTTGCTGTTGTTGTTACTCTTGTCTCTTTGCAACAAGATGCCTCAACATTTTTGTATGCAACCGGCTTATCCCTGTCTGTTTACTGGAGTTGTATTTCGTATGCCATGCCAACCAAACAAGCACAATTCTTCAAATCCTCCGCACGCCGCTTAATAATTGGGGCGGGGGACTGTTGATTTAACTTTCCGGACTGCAATATGAGCTGGAGCCTGAGTCATACCCGCAAATACTCTCTAAATAAAGATTGTTTTGAACAAAGAGCTGGGCAATAAGGGACTTTTCAGTGAATTCTAGGTACATTGTAAACTCGTATTAGATTATTTTTTTTGTTTTCTAATTTCAAACAATAAGGTTGATTTCGTAAATTTAAACCCTTTAGTAGTGCTGCCGTACTCGTCTCTACCGAGTGCCGGGGTTCGATTTCCCGCAGTGATTGTCTGGACACTGTCACTGCTAGAAAAGTATGATATTTGGCCAAATATATATCTCTATTAATTAAAATTACTGCCGTTTGGTCTCGGCTACAAAGTGTAGGTCCCTCATCCCGAACAGATATTAATAAAGATATTCCCATACTTCGCCTTTGAAGTTTATGACTGTATTGTCAAAGGGGTATAAATTTATTTTTCTTACTCATTTTACCATGTGGAACAAAGCGAAACGTTGCGCAAGTCGATAATGTACGTAACATTCAGAAAAAAGTGGGGAACCCTTCAAAGTAACTAAGAGTATGTTCTGGATGACTTAAGAAGTTAATATACCCATGTACGTCTTTGTGAATCCCTAGATCTTAGATCTAGACTTGGTAGAACAATCAGTTAAGTTTTGTAATATCGGAAATTAATGCTTAAGCGAGGTGTTTTGCATCCAAAAAAAAAATATATATATATAAATATTTGGATGTATAAATCGGTTATTTCTTAACATGATGATATTTTAACTGAAGTCGGCTCGCAAGAGTTTCTAAGTATTTCCCAGCACTGATCAAAATCGATTAGTTGTATCATTTAGCTCTATTGGATCAAATAGGTTCGAAAATTCTATATTGACACTAAAAATAAGAACGTACTATAGTCTACCTTATGACCGCCTAGAATTTGAGCAAAATTTGTAGACTATATGGTATAGCTTGCATAAAGTAAATCGCTTCAGTTTTCAACTGATTCCTTTCAAATTTGGTTTGTAAAAGTACTTAAGTCTTCCCAATCACCTGGTTGTTCGAAATTAGTTGGTTGTATTATAACTCCTAAAGGATAAATCGACGAATGTTATTTTTATATTCTTATTGAATATATCATGAAAATTTCCGACACTCCGATATCACTGTGAACTGAAGTCGTTTTATGTATCCCAGCGCAAAAAAGCACCCACTATTACAACCTTTGCAGCTGTACGGTTTTTTTTATTATTTATAAAAAATTAAAGCAAGAAATACCTCTTTTAAGCCTAATCTTTGAGACAATATTCACTTTAAAGGAAATTATTTGCGCATCTCAAACCAACTCTATCGCCACCTCCACTCCTAAACACATCTCCACCAATCTGCGCAGAGTATCCCATTACCAGCCACAATCACAATTCTTTCCCTCACGCATTGCTAGGCTCTGTCATGCACTTTGTTGACATCGCTGGCAGAATTTTTTTGCTTGCTGCTTGTTTTTGGCCAACTTTGCTAATTTTTCAGCCAAACCAACCAACATGGCTTACAAATCAATATGCAGCGGAAGTGCTATCAGCTAGTTGCAAGTCTGCGTAGACTTGAAATATTGCGTTTGCAAGTGTTCAAGTTGTCAGTCGATGTGGCAACTTCCGTTGCTGGCGCATACGTAGCACTGCAACTCGTCCCCCTCTCTGCACACTGTCTCACTCACCTGTGTAAACATAACTTCACTTGCATTTTCCGCACGCAGCAGCAGCAGCAGCAAAAAAAACGCAAAGTTGAAAGACGCCAAGTTGGCAACAGATAAACCAGAGACGCCGCGTACTAACTTGGCCAGGCAGAGACACGACAGAGCAAATGTTAGATATCATTGTTTGGCTGGCAAATATTTTGCGCTTATCCTAGCAAACATAAAGCACAAAAAAAAAAAACCAACAACAAAAATAAATCCCAAGCCGTTGTACCAGGCCAGAGCAAGGGCTCACCTTGAATTTTCTTTGCAGTCTGGCAAAAAAAACACAAGTTTTTTTTTTATTATTTTGTTGCTGCTGAGCTATTCAAACGCTTGAGTAAACAAACAGCTGGGAAGTTAGGATGAGAATTGCAAAAAGAAAAAGTCTAGAATTGTAGAAGTGCTGCTGCGGTTCGAAACGAAAACGTTTTGAGCCAAACCGGACCACCAAGTGAGTGAGTTATCTGATGGCCGTCAAGTTCGAACCCGTCTGTCGTTCTGTGTATTTGTGTTTTAAAGTTTTTTGATTGAATTGTTGCAAATTGTTTGCAAATCTATTTCGTTTTCTTTGCCACAGTCCGTGTCCAGGTACTTCGACATGCCACATACTACTACTACTACTGCTAGACACCCGGATGGATAACTTGCAGCACAAGACAATTGCTTTTTGTCTTGTCTGTGCGGCGCGCTTGGGTTTGGCATTTTGAGTTTTACAAATAGTCAAATAGACAGATATAAAGATACTATTTGTATCTATGTATCTGTAGCTGTGGCAGAGCGACATTGAGTTATGGTTCTGACAGCTCCAAAGGCGCGTTGTACTTTTGTTTAGCCAAACAGCCCAACAGCGCCAAATAACCAAACAATTTAGAAAAAAAGGTACTTCTCTTTGTGGCTATTTTTTTTTGCTGGGTTGTTTTTTCTTTGTTTATTTGCTTAAAATGTTTGCTAATCCTATTAACCGGAAAACGCAACTTCAGCAACAGATAAAGTAATTACCCCCACCAACTGCTAAAACGCTAAAACTTTTTGCTACCCTTTTTATTAATTATACCTTTTTTGCAAAAAACTTTGCCAGCTTTCATTTCCTTTACTCGACATTTTTATTTAAATGCAATAACTTCAATGGGAAACTTAAAGCACGGCCAAGTCGCTTGGCCACGGCAGGTGTGGGTGCCCGTAGAGCGCAGCAAAATCTAGACGTCAACATTTATTTAGCTATTAACTACGCTTCATAGGTTTTACTTATATTTCTTTCATTTCATTATCAATTTGAAAGCGCGCGGCCAGGCTGTAAAAAAGCTTTTAACTTAATTATGTTGGCCATAAACTGCAGCTTTTAGTAGGGCGCGCGCGAGCGGTGCGGGACGTACACGTGTACGCAGTACGTTTTGGGCGTGCTTCGTTGATTTTGTGGCGCACAAGAAGATGACGACGTGCCAGGCCCTGGTAATTTAGTGGCGTCTAATTAAATGTCGCTTGAGGCTTTGGGCCAGTCACAGTCCAAAAAAAAAATAATACTAACTTGGCCAAAATGTCTTTGCAGCGCTTGACATGCATAAAATGTTTTATTTTTTAGGCATTAAAAATATTATAATTTTTTTTATCCAAGTGTTTGCTCGTGAAGCACTTGATCTGTGCGTGTTTTTTTTGTTATTGTTTTATATATTTTTTTGTTTCTTTTGAGTTTAATTTTTCATCTTTTTTTTGGGCTTGTCATTGCGGACGTCTTCAAGTGTTTGGCATATGATTTACATTAATTCTCAATGAGGTAGCACCCTGTATATTGTACAGAATTAAGCGCAAAGCAAACAAAGTGGCGTGCGAACCCACACGCATACAAACACCCAAACAAAGTTGCACAAATATACAGGGGCACACGTTATTGTGCGAGGGTAGGCTAAGAAGTATTACATGTTGCAGCTAACTGCATTAGATGTTTTGATGTAACAAAGAATTGGGTGTTTCTGTCGTTCTCAAAGTTGGAGGTAGTAGGAGGATGTTGTACGGCCAAAAATTTTTCATAGTTTTCATGAGAGTTAGTTATCCGTATTGTCCTCATAAGCGTAAGCGGAATTTAAATGTATGCATTTTCGTTTAGTATCGGCTTTTCTACGTTTTTATGTAATAATGCATGAGGTGCTCCCGTCGTGCTCAAAGTTGAAGTTAGTAGTAGGCTGTTTTTTGGCAGAAAATCTTTTAGTCTTTATGAGAAACCCCTGTTTAGTATTCCAATACTCTCATTTTGAAAACGTCGGCCTTTATGTGCTAATAGGCGTAAGAGGAATCAAAAAGCATATATCTGTCTGGTTTCCTACGTTTTAATGTAATAAAATGTCGTCCTCAAAGCTTCGTTATTTAAACTTTTGTTATTTAAACTTAAGTCGGAATGGTGTCATTTTCTTGGAGAAAAAAAACTGATGCTATTTGTTAAAAATGACTTAATGACTATTCTCCAGACTCTTTCTACAAACATAGATACAAAAAAACATTAAAGAAAATACTAACCAGCATCAAGTTCGATAATCGCCATGAAATCTAAAAACTTTGGAGCGATGACAATAGTTAGGAGGAATAAACTATTCTTTTTTATAGGCCTGCCACACGGACTTATAATTGGCAAATAAAATCTATAAAAATAAAATTAGAAACAAATTTTACAAATGACCAAAAAATTGAAAAAAAAATATTGGGTTGGCTTGCAAATAGCTTTTCATCTTAACCAGTTAAGTTTCCGTCAACATAAGAATCACAACACTACAAGATCACAATTGAACTGTTTTTCAAGCATACACATCTCTTACATTGGACGCACAACTTATCGGACCACCCCTCGCATAAATGACTAACCCCGCTCAGCAAGTGGTCAGCATGAGTGGCAAGCTTAAGTATTTTAACCGTTAAGAAATAATTATATAACCTTTCTGCTACAGCAACAACAAGAATGAAAACAACAACGACAACAACAATGACAACAAGCAGCTTCAAGTGTGAGTGTTGCCGGTCAAATGGTCTAAAGTTGAAACCCATTTTGGTCACTTTAAGTGCCGCATTTGAAGCCGTCAAGTAGGCGGCTGCTTCTCAGACATACAGATAGACGGATGGATGGATAGATGGATGGATGGATGGCTGGCTAAGATGGCTGGACAGTGGAGACGGTGCAGACATTGTCTAAAAGTCTGTGTGGCACTTGAAGTTATAAAGTTTTTCGGTTATTTTGCTTTTGGCTGTTATTGCCGCCGCTTGAGGTTCCACAGATGTCATTAGCATGTAAGCAGCATGATAAATGACAAAACTAGAAAAACTCCGCTACATAATGTGGTAAGTGTGTGTGGGGCAGAGAGAATGGGTGTGTGGCACAGTGTGTGGCAGTGTGTGCATAAGCATAAAGTCGTCAAAATCATTTGTCACAGTTTTGCCAGCTTTTTGCATTTGGTTTTGGCCATTTTTCAAGCTTGTTTCTGTCCTGCTTAAATTGTTGCTATACTCGCTGTAACTCTAAATTGAGTTAAAAAGTATTTTGCTAGTAGAATTTCTGAGTCACGGACGTTAGCAGAGAGGGCATGTCCGTTTGTCCCCGAGGTCCAAAGGTTTTGAGGCTGTGCAGGTTTAAATCGTTATTTTTTTTGTACAGTTTAAACCTTAGTACGTGACTACTTTAGTTTTCAAGTTCACAAAACGATTGGACTGAAGCTATAAATTATGTTTTTGGTTGAAGCTTATTTATAGAACTTGTTTTTTGGATATTTTTTTTGTGATTTTTAAAAAATACTTTTTAAGTTTTGTGTGCCATATTTCAGTTTAAAACGAACTCAAATACTTTATTTATTTCAATCAAATTTAAGAGAACAATATTTCAATCGGTAGATATAATTATTCTATATATATAATATTTATGTCAATATTCACAATATATGGTCACACTGTAGAATTCATAATAAATTTCTTTCTTCCCCTATTTCTTTCTTTGTTGTATTTGTTAAAAATTTTCAACAATTTTTTAAATTATTTTAGAAACCCACACATGTTTTTACTATTTATTTTTAAAGTTTGTATTAAATAATTTTTTTTTTGCATTTAATTTAAAAATGCTGATAATGTATTTTTACCTTTGTCATTTATTTTTAAAATTAATTTTTAAATACTTAAAAATGCTTACATTTTATAAAAAAAAGTATTAGAACAATAAATTTTTTTTGTCATTTATTTCGAAAAAAAATTTAATTTTAATTTGCTCACAAAATCCAATTAATTTATATATAAAATTTAAGAAATCTCATTATTTCTGTAATGATTTTAAAATTACAATAATAATAAAATAATACATTTTTTTTCATAAATTTGAGTCATTTTGAAACAAATTTTTGTGAAAATTATTAACAATTAATTTAATTCATATTAGTATTTAATTTTAAAATGTAGAAAATTTAGTATCGCATTTGTCACTTCTCTTGATTTTAATTGAAGTAATAATTTCATTAAAACAATTAAATAATTTAATTCTTGTATTGAATTAACAAATTTTTGAATTTCTAATTTTATTTATAAAAATGGTAATATTTTTTTTGTAAGTTGCATTTTATAATTATTTACAATTAAAAATTTGTGAACATTTATTTTAAAGTTGGCCATTTATTTTAGATTAGAATATTTTGCTTGATTTTACCCTAAAACAAAATCGTACAATTATTCAAGAGCATCCCAAGATCGCATTTATTCCACACTTGTGACCTTTTTTTCAAGTTTGTTTTGGAACCTCCAATGTTTAAACTTTAGGTTGGAAGTCATAATTCATAAATATATACACATAAAACATGTATTAGTATATATAAGCGAATAAATTTGAGCTAGGTTAACATGCATGTAAAATCACTCATACGCAACGTGTGCGCTCAACGATGCGCACGCCACACGCTATAAAATATCGATTACGTTGACAACGACAACGTCGACGACAACAACAACGACAAGGACAACAGCAACAACAACAACATCATGAACTGCTTGACTGTTGGACTATCCGTCTGTCTGACTGTCTGTCCAGTCTGTCGTTGGCTACCTTAGCTCAGCTCCGCTCAGCTCTGTTCAGCCGCAATAAAATGCAAAACGAGTCAACCACAATGGTGCCCCCGCTGCCACCACCAGCATCATCTACTCGTACATCTTGTTGCTATTAGTGAGTGCGGCGGCTGCTGCTCCAGCTGCTCTAGCTTTAGCTACAGCCGCTATCGCTGATGGCGACCACTGTGCAGCGTCATTAACGCGCTACAACAACCGTCAGAGTTTTATGCAGCCGCTGTAACGCACAGTGGGCAAATTTATGAAACATAGACAAAATTTTAAAAAATAGTTTTTTTTTCTCAAAAATAGTATTTAAGATCTCTCGTATTATTGAAAAATCTTTATAATGCTATATATTTATATTATATCGTAATTTTAAATAAAAGAAATGTGATTTTATTTTAAAATTAAAAAATTTCAAAATCATTTTGTTCTTTAATTAAGTTTCATTACAAAAAATAATTCGGAACTTAACACTCCAAAGTTTAATAACCTTATTTTAGAGGAAAAATGTATTTGAAATTGTTAGCAGTTGCCCTGGAAAACGAAAGTAACGAATCAATTGTAATTTTTAAGTTATTGTGTCATGTGTGATTCTAAGCGCGTACACCGAATATTCCCATCAATATTTCGACGAACTGATTGGAAGACCTAAATATTTTGTAGGAATTACTTTTAAAATAAAATACAACGAATCAAGTTTTTAAACGATTTTCTCTAAATGATTTGATGCGAATATAATTAAAAAAAAGAAATACAACAATTTTAGTACAACAAATTTCGACCTATATGACTTTATAGGAATTGGCATTATTCGTTTTAAATTGAACCTAGCGTTTGAAAGCATTAAAAAACTATTGGGTGCCGATTTTGTTTTTTAACATCTAAAAAGCAACCGTATTATATATTCAAAATTTTTTTGCTATTTTAACAGACTGAAAAACATGCCTATAAGAGGATGCCACATTATTTAATTTTCTGAAAAACTCCCCCTCTGTTTCGGAAGCCTCAAACTACACATTAAGTAACTTTCTAGGCAACCGACTTATTTATCTGAGCTTACCATATATTTTCGACTTGCACAAACTTAATATATTCTTTTTACCGTAAAAAAATAATACTTAAATTGAAAAATTTTAAGAACAGTGAGGTGTAATTCAAGGGGCGACTCACGAAGCACACCTTGAATATTTTCAAGCAGTCATCATATATCTTGAGAGGATCTATAGATAATAAGATATACGATTTTTTATGCATTGATTATTGATTATTATTTTAAAACTCATGTTTGCGTTTTAACAATTTGAAGTTAAAAATTCTTCCAATCTTTTGTTTTGGATTGGTTTTTTGGGACTCCATATAAAATATATTGTTTTTCTTGAAACTAAACAACTTTATAATCTGCTGTAGTAGTCTAAATAGAACATGATTATGGCATTTAAAGAATTTTTTCTTTTTTTGGGCACAAAGAAGTATATGTAAGAGGATCAAACATGTGTAGCAAGAAGTTGAATTTGACAGACGAAGAAGGAAAAGAACGGCGTCGTTCGCAGGTTTCGAAATCGAATACAAATAAATGCAAATTAAATAAAAATGTAAAGTAAAGGGCCCCTGCTGATCCCTAGTTTTATTACAAACAAATTTTAACTACATATTTTCAAAAAGCTTGTTTTGTTTAAAAGTCTAAAAACCAATTCTTTCTTTTTTTTAATTTTTTAAAATTGTATAAATGAAAAATCTTAAAAATAAAACCAACGCAAACTACGCCCTCATTACCAATAAAACCCTCCAAATATCAATAAAATTTACAAAACACAAATATTGTGACAGCTTTCAATTATTCCCATCAGTTTGTTCACCTTGACCACTGTAGGCCGCCTGCGTTGCTGTCAACGTACCTGCGGCAGTGGCTTTAAGTGCGTGCGCTTAGTGCCATCAGCAGCCGTTAAAATCAACACAGTCGATGCCATGATGCCACGATTTCATCTACTGGCTGGCTAACCAGTGTTGGCTATGGCCATTGCTATGGTTTTGACCATGTCTATGTCACTGTTGGGCCGGGCTCTTTGGCGCTTTGACTGACAGCTGGGGCAAAAGCGCGTGTAAATAAAATTACGCTTTTTGGCTTGCGGCCAGGCGTTGGTCAGACGACAATAAAGACCACGCTTAAGGGGAGGGCGGAGGCGGGTGGCTGCAGGAGCGACACCCATCAGTTTGTGGCTTAAGGGAACGCAGTGGCTTGCGGCGTACGGCCTTTAGTTGAGAAGGTGCCGCACATTTTTGCATATCTCTCTCGCTAGCGCATTTGCGGCACTTTGAATTTTCATTCATGGCTGTGCGCTTTTTAGCCGTATTTAGTTAGCCAGATTTGGTTCAGAGAGCGGCGGCGGCGGCGAACGTCGCTTTTATCAATCATATCATAAGACCCAGTCAAATGGCCATGTCGTTAGTTGGTGTGTCGCACACGTGTCTGTCCGCTTGTACAGTTGGCCAATAATTGCATGCGATAAGTTGTCCAACTACAAGCCATATAGCTATACATACATTAAGTCGCACACTTTGGCTTACAGTACCATGCTGACACTGCACTTGCCAAAGTTGTTGATAAATACACTACAGAGAGTACATTAATTTTTCTACGATTAACTCAAAATGTGGATTTTGAAGAATGTATTGTGACTTTTCAAAGTCCGTTTTAACCTAAATATGTTATACTTCATTCAAAAATTCGTATTTTGGCGAATGCCACAATGCGCCATGGTACCCATGATGCCATAATGCATAAACTTTCTCGAATTGTGATATGTAATTTAGCGAAGTTGATCTAAAAGCGTAATGTGTGAGTATACTTCTCAATGTTTTAAAAAAGTTTCCAAGTTACTCGCAAAACTTATGTTTCAATGCGACGACAGCTGCATAAAGTGCATTCGATTGTCGTGTCTAAGGTGACAACATTTACATTGTCACTAAACGTTGCCGCAGTTGCTTGCAACTCATTCATAATGAGCCTTAGGCAAATGCCGCGACGGCGGCTGCTTTTACAGCCGGTTTCCGCCCCATGTTGCATTGTCAAATTGCGCCACGCCCACCCGTAAGACACATGTCTAATATGCAATCTATGCATAAGATTTTTGGCCGGGGGGCAGTCAAACTCACTTACTTAGTCAGTCACTCACTCACTCACTCAGTTAGTCAGTCAGTCAGTCAATCACTCAGTCAATCGCTTGTTTCCAGCTCATTCCACTTTATACAGATAGAACGAGAGAGAGTAGGGGGCTGCTTAAAGCAGCTTATTTGTTGTTGTCATATGCATATATGTACCGCATATATATATATAATCATGTACTGCTTGTAAAATGATTATAAATCTGCTGTTGATGAGCTGTGATTATAAGCATTTACATGCTCCAATTTGTGGCAACCGAAAGCTTAAAAAATATATATGAGATGTTGCACACAACTGCAGCCTACAACATCATGCAAGTGTCATTAGTCAGTTCCAAGAAATTTTCAACTAGCTGCAGTTGTACACCGACTTTAGTTGATGCCACCAATCAATCAGCACTCAAACACACACACGCACATGCAGTTACTTGCCACAATTTTTTAAACTTGACGTTTTTTTTTTTAATTTTTTTGATGTTTCTCCCAGCGGCTAGAGCTATTAACTAGTAGTTGTTTATCTTGAGCCTGGCTCAAGATCTCATCTTGCATAAAACCTTTTAATGGCCGGCAGCTATTGAGTAGCGCGCCGAAGCATATAATTAAGTTTGGACCCTAAAAATTACTCCTAATTACGCTGCAGTCACATCGAAAAGGCAGAACCAGAACGAAACGTTCAGACCTCACAAGCTATTTAAAATCATATTTCTTTTTATTACGATCTATTAAGCGCGCAGTTTTACATGAAAAAGGTTTAGCGGGCGAAATGATGAAAATTTTGTTAAGCGCAGAAACCGTTGCAAGCTAAAAGTTAAAATTGAAAATAATTTGAGCTTAAATGTAAGTAAGAGTTGACTTCTTTATGAAACGCGAGCCTAATGGAAGGAAAGTTTAGCTGTTTTGGATCTCTTGCAAACTTTATAATTGCTGTAAATTGAAGAGATTTGTGTACTCAAAATTTTTAGGTACTTATCAATTTATTTTTCTTCTAATTATAAGACTAAAATTTATAAGCGATTTTAAGCTATTATAAAAATCAATTATAGCGAAGTTCGTTAGTTTGCTTTTCCGCAATAGTTGCCTAGCTCTGACCATATCCAGCAAAAGCAAATATATATAGATTATATTAATGAGAACCTGCTTTTGATTCGGTTATTGTAGGTCTCTGTTGATATCTCCCTGCCCTGCCTTTAGAACAATGCCCATTGTCAAAGGGAATAAATCTATTCATACAACGTACACTCATATTATCATTTGGTTTAAAAAATGCTTTTTCAATGAAACTAGATTTAAAAACATACCGACATTTTATGAGATGCACAATCTTGGCAAACATCGGCTTAGTTTATTTTTATTCCTGAAAAACGTATATTTGTAAAAAATTGTGTCTTGTGCGTTTTTATTTGATTGATTCGAATTGACTGTATATTTTAGGCCTGGTAGAGAAGTCTATCCAAGTAAATCTCTTTTAATTGAAGACGGCGTACGACTAGAAAGTGTAGGTTACTGTGCTCTTCAAACAGCTCATTCTAGAAATATTACCATGCTGCGCCTGTCAAATAATAGCAGCATGGTTGGTGAGTATAAAAAACATTTTAATACTTTTGTTCCATTCTGTAATGCCTATCAAAAAAGTGCACAAAAGACCCACAGTGAGTAGTACTTTTCACTATATGGTCCGAGTAATTGTCAATCAAAAGGTAATTCGTGTTCATGAGCATTTTGAACATATTTGATATTTTAGGATATCCGCCGCATTTCACAACTCCAATCAATTCAAACCAAATAATTCATAAGTTGAAGCCCCGTGAAAAGGAAAATGTGCAATTGGTACATAAAGTTGGGTTTTGTCCATCGAATAATTAAAAATTTAATATATCTTGGAATTAATTTGTTCCCAATTTATATATTTAATATAGTAATCAGAAATGTGGCTCATTTGGATGTAAAACTTTTAACAAAGCTTAAATATTGGTTTCTATGCGATATGTGCATTGACGCAACTTTTCAAAATATTTTCAATATTTTTACTTCAAAAACATTACAATCGCAGCATTTTTTTGCCTTTTTCTTACATTTTAATGCAAATTCTTGAAAGTTTTGTTGCTTTCTTGTTTTCTATGATGTTGAGAAATGTGTTTAATTCCAATAATTAAAAAAAATTCTGCTACCATATTTAAGTCAAGAGATATTGGGCTACAATGTGAAAAATTCGAAGTATCTGTGGTGTTTACTTTTTTTGTTGAAAACCGACATTTAAAGTGTTATTTTCGTATTGCCGATCCAAATTGTACAAATTTGCTTAACATCGAAGCTTTTAATCTTATTAAAAAAGATATTTTTGAAATACACTTTGAATAAGATACTTCTTTTTTCCAAGCTTATACATTTCATTACTATTTCTTGGTCTTATCTAAGTGACTTATTAGCGCACCTAAAAAAACACCCTTTATTTTAGACCTTCTAAAGTAAAAGCACTCATTCGGCAAAGCCCTAAAATTGGAATCCGCTTCGGTAACTACAGTTACAAAAATAAGATCTTATAGATCAACTTTGTTATGTCTTTGTTCACTTGTCAAAGTTTTGTAGCCGCAAAAAGTACTCTTTTAACCCTCGTCAAAAGCACTGTGAGTTTTTCAATTCGTCTATTGGTTTCTTCGGAAAGCCAAGTACACTCTAAATTTGAAATTCCAAATATTTTTTCGAAAATAAATCATTATCCTGACTCCCACTTATATGCCATTATTAAGTGGCAGACATTCCTAATTTATGCCGCCTTCAGAAGCACAAGCAATATTACGCATACGCCATGTTTGACCAAGCAATTTGCTTTCTTTTTTCTCTTGCATTATTGTATTTTTGGCTAATAAGCAAGCATTATTGGCTACTTCAACAAAAAAAGCGAAACAAAACACAGCCTGCTTATTATTACATTATTTGCGCAGTTTGGGGTGTTCCCATATTGATATTACATATGCTGCCTCTTCAGAGCTCATTCAATATTTACTTTGCCATTTTATGGTTTCGGGGAAAGATTTGCAATGGCAAGTTTATTTCGAACTCATATTTCTTCAAAACATTTTGCAATTTTTGCTTTATTTATTCATGAATTTATGCAGTAATAAAAAATAAAAATATTTGCTCTTTTTTTTAATTAAAAGCTAAAATATGCGACTGGTACTTGCTGTCGATTCAAGCATATTTATGTTTCTAAAATTACAATTCACTTTGATTTCATGGAGCTTTTATGTAGATGTCTTCAAGCATATCAAAATAGTTGCCATTTTTTTTCTGCGCACGTTTGCTGAAATTCAAACTTTGAGGCAAGCAAAACAACAAAAAGTAAATCTGAACTATTTATTTGATTCCGGCAGAAAAACACATACCAGCACACAGGGACAGAGAATGACGCCAACTACTGTGCAAAATCAGCAGAAAATGTTCTGTATTTCGCAAACACCAAGGCATACACTGAGAGAAAATGTGGAATAGCTTTTTTTGAGTTATACTAAAGTGGTTATATTTGTTTTTTTCCAGGTACTTAATAGAGCAGAGAAAGATTGTACAATGTTTTCTTTATAATCAATAAGGTTTAGAAATCGAATTCGAAACAACAGCTGAAGATATAGTAAGAACCCTTAGCTCATCAGTTCCTATTGTTGCAAGCACTTACTATTCATGCCACAATTTCGCAAAACTCCATTATTCTAATCATAGACAACTATTTCTTTCAGTGCACACACAACAATTTCGTTCACAGCAGAAAGGAAGCAATGATAGTAGCAACCATAGTTGTGGGCCACGTTCTCAACGACAAAGACGCCACTGACGACCCATTTAATTTGGCAAACGTGTGCAATTTTAAAGCATGCCACAAAGAGATGATGTGAACTGTATGAAGAAAGAGTGCTGGCTGTGACGGGGGCGGATGACGGAGTGACGGGGTGTTGAGAAGAGACGTTGACAGCATTGAAGAACATCAACATAGCGAGAGAGAGAGCCAGAGAAGAGCAAGTGAAACATGCTGCCATGTGATGTGTGAATGATGACACTTTGCATGTTTGCCAAGTCACACAAACTGCACTAAATATTGATGAGGGTGCCTGGTTCCTTGTCGTCGGTTATGTCGTTGTTGTAGTTGTTATTAAAATACACTACAAATATTGGGTACATGGGTTATACGATTTTTGTGAGAAATTTTATAAAAAGTAGGGCAATGGTAAGACAATTTGTAGAATTAAAAATGATTGGCTAGAGATTAAGCTTTGAGGGGTTACTGCCCGCAAGAACACTTGGATAACTAAAAGAAGTAGAGCTAATAATGAAGCATTTTTTTTAAGCAGCTTCATAAGCTTTGAAATAAGATCTTTTCTTGGGGTAGTTCAGACAAGCTTCTAGTCTTGAAATTAGGTCAAATATTTCAACTCTGTAATCAAATTGTTAAGCTCGGAACACCATATTTGTAAATATTCATCTATTGTTAAATTAATTAATGTATAAATAAAAGCTCTTTTATAGAAAATATTAATTTTTTGAAAACACTTATAACAAAATCGATCCTTGACAAAACGGTTTTTATTGTTATCTATGGAAAAGTGTTGTTTACTTATTAAAAACAAATAGAAACTTTAAATAAATATATTTTTTATCGCCTATGAAGCCATTATTAAATAGCTGAAGGAAACAAATTTATGGAGTTATTATAAGTCAGTACTTCACTAAAAAGGCGCAGCAAGTTCAATAACCGCAACTATTTTTAGAATTTCAGTTTTAAAAACTCTTCTTTGTAGAAATAAGAAATTATTTAAAAAATTTTTATATTTTTGTACCATTTTTTTATAGAATAGAATTTTGTAGCATTTAGAAAAATTGTCAAGATGATATATTGCGAAATATAATTTATTATTATTGCAAAAAATATATTGATTATTTCGAAATAAAGACCGCAATTGCTTATTGTCGCTTTTGGTAGACTTTAAACTGTGTGAAAATTCGGCTATTAAAAAGCTATAATCTAAATTTTTTCGCAAAACATAAAACCGAAAATTAATTTAAGACTGAAACAATCCTTTTGCCCAATTCATGGAAAACCTTTCTTCACAACACAAAAACTATTTAATTTCAACCTTTTTTAAATAAATAGTATTTATAAGGGAATTCTAGATTTCGGATTGAAATCAAATATGTCACATATTATAATATTATATTATAAGACCAGCAGTTTTTTGGATTTATTTTCGGATAGAAAGAATACTTAAATACTAGAATGGGTAGTATCAATAAGCAAATATAAAGAACATCTAAAAACAGTTTGGACAATTATATAAAGATTTTTGGTTCTATAAAAGACACAGAAACTTATAATTGATAAGCTTTTTCCACTATATTCGAACTTGTCTTTATTGAAGCAGCTAAGCAAAAAAATTTCATGTCCCAACTTTAACTTTGAATTATTTTGGAAGTTCGTTTGTAGAAAAAAGAAAATCTCCATTAATTAAAAACATAAACTGTCGCTATCTTCATACTCCGTATTTTGAGCATAGTCCAGGGGAATCAATATTTTACATTATTGCCCATTCTATAAAATATAGATTATTTTCCGCAAACACGAAAAAAATTTGCCTTTGGTTCGTTATTTGCTGCTATATATGAGAAATGAGACATAACTTGGCTGAAAAAACAAAATAAATTTTAGAAGAAATCTTGTCTAAAGTTTATCAACAAAAAATTGGCCCCTTGCAGCAGCTAGTCATAGATAACCCGACCCGGCTATAGAGTATTTCACTGTCGTATAAATTTTGCAACAATATAAAATTGTTGCTGTTGTTTTTGTTGCCACAGAGTCGTGACCGCCAACGGAAGACACTGGCAACGTTGGCAACAAACAGACGGTAGTCATACGGCTGTTTGAGGCGCACGTGCAAAGTATGCAACACTTTTAGTGAATTGACATAAATCACAGATGTGTGTGGCATAGTCTCTCTCTCTGTATGTGTGTGCGTGTGTGTGACACATTGTGTGGCAGGCACTGTGTGTCAGTGCACGTATCGTCGTTGTATGTGTGCTTGTGTCAGTTTGCTGCTTATGTGGCTAATGTTGACACTAAAAGGCGCAAATGATGCCACAAATTTATGCAACGACAGGCAGCATCATTTTTCAAGCACCTCTCGCTCGCTTGTTGGGCTGTCTTCAAAAAAAATACCCCTTCAACAAATGCTATCAACATGCTGCATGATTAACAGCTGCAAAATATTGTTATGTACATTTTTTGTGGCATGCAACTTACCTTGATTTCGTGTATGAACTCTGTCTCGTCCAGCAAATTAATGCGCACGGACATAATACGCGAAGGTCTACACAGGCAATTCATGTTGCTCTTGTTGTTGTAGTTGTTGTCTTTGTTGTAGTAGTTGTTGTTGTTGTTGTGTGTATATTTTAAAATATTTTATGCAAATTGCTGCAACACCATGAACATTGTTGCACAATGATAGAAAATTTTTGCCAGCAAACCAATGATTATGACAATAATCATGCTCTTGACATTGATGTGGCAACTCTGCTGCTACTGTTGTTGTTTCAGTTGTTGTTGTTGTTTAGCTGCAAGTAGATTAAGTTGTGTGGAAAGTTGCAATTAAAATGTGAACATAATTAATAAATAGTTGTGGGTTATCATCATATATGTCTAGATAATAATTAACTGCTGTCTGCCGCTGCTACTTGCAAACAAACCCATACAACATGCAACAACTGCAACGAGTTTGCAGTTGCTTTTCTTTCTTTAGGCTTTTCGCACTGCTTTGTGTCAACAACCCACCAAATGAACAGATAAGCGACAGTAAGAGAGATAAACAAAACGAGTTAAAGATGGCAGGGCAATCGGAGAGACGCATAAATTTCGTTTATACGGTAATAACTTGCAATATTCGGCAACATTGCAATTTGATATGAAGGAAATTCTTTCTCTTTTCTTTTAGCTTCTTTAAGGCGTAGAATCTGAATCTTTTAGAAATTATATCAGCTTTTAAGACTTAATTAAGTTTGCACTTTTATCTTTTTTATAAATATTTTCTTAATGAAGTTTAATATTTAATATTTTTAATGCTTAACTAAGAGTATAGCGCCGTGTTTGCTGTAATTGCCATAATCCAAAATTCTGCATAAATAATATCCCAAAAGATTTTTTTGTTTAATACAGAAAGAAGATTAAAAATATTTATAATAAAATGCAGCTGCAATAAAATTCTATAGCAATACCAAAGTAGCCTCAAAGAAAATTTTCGATACAAAAATTTCGAGCAAAACTAAATTTTAAAAAGTTTCCAACAAGGTTTGAACATAAAGGAATTATTTTTCAAATTTCTTCATATTTCATTTTAAAACTAACAATGACATGTAAAATTATTTCTATAATTTGTCTGTTGCCACCATATTTTTCCACAAATTGTTTCCATCTTCACCCTTTCTAATATATAATTTAAAATTTAATCTTTATTATAAAATCCAATTATCTTTTTATTGCTAATAGTTATATAATTGTTACCTGCTTAGGCAAGTCTTAATTCGTAATAATTTTATTTCTAAATATTTGTAAAATATGCAAAATAGTCAATTAAGTTGATTGACTTATTATTACGTTTAGATATTATTATACATAAATTGTTGTAGATGTTTTAATCTTTCGTGTTGTAGCTGAATTTGTTGAAATTAAGTACTATTATGCAAACTTATACCTTTGGTAAATTAACTTGTTGTATAAATTTGACTTGTTGTTAAAATTTTATTTGATTTATTTTTGGATATGTTAAAACGTATTTAAAATTTTATTTTGGTGGTTGAAATCTTTATTCGAAATATGATCTCTAAGGCCATATTAGGTTCGTTAAAAGTACATTCAGTTTATTTTTGGATTTAGTTATTTAGACGCTTTTCTTAATGAAGAGATTATTAAGCACAGTTTCATATTATTCGTAAATTTTATAATAATTGTATAAATTACTACGTTGTATTTAGCATTACTTAAAATTTTAAGAAGGCTACTTTATGACAACAAAGATTTAACCAAAGATGATGAAAAGCAGAAAAGATGATATGTAAATTTCCAAAGTTGATCATTTTCGCTATAGTAGTATTTGTTAAAATATCTACTACTTTCTTTTGTAATAATATTATAATATTTTTGATCAACCATGATGTAAATTTTACAAAACGAAGCTTAACGCTTTAACAAAGATAGCAACAAATTTATCGCGGATGATCAAAGGCAATTAAAGATGATTTTAAAACATGCACAAAGATGCAGTTTCAGGTAGTATAGAATTCCCTATGAATTATACTTAAATTTCGTAATAATCAGTTTCTGTTCTACATTAATAAAGCTGTTGATAAGTTTTTAAATGAATTTTAACGTTTTTCTAGAGAAGAACTCAGTGAAATAACTGAAGATGAACAAAGTCAAGTAAAGATGATAACGATTAAATTTCTTATGCTCCTTTCGCGTTATAATTAATTTAATACTTTTATATTTTATATAATCAAGATGTTTATTTTTAAAATGCAATTTAACATTTCTACACAGATAACAAAGAATAAAATAAAGTTGATGAAGAAGATGAGCAATAAAGAAATATATTTTAATAAGGCTCTAACTTGGAATATTAAAAATATTGTTCTGATTGGCCTTTTTTCGCTCCAACGGCGAAGCTAGCAGAGAACAGGGAATTACGGTTTATTACTTAACCCGAACGATGTTGTCTTCAATTAATACAGATTTCCTTAGGTAACAAGGGTCTATTTGCTAGACATGTTAGTGCTAAGCAAAACGCTACAGAACTGCTGCAGGAAATCGAATACCGACCTTCGTTTTAAGCGGCGAGTACGCAACCAGTACGCTACCAAGGTTCATCATGCTTAAAATACTAATTGTGCATAAATACGTTATATACATTATATATTCAACAGAGACTTTTTAAATAAACATAAAAATTTTAACAAACTACATGTAGATAAGCATCAAGCTCCCAAGATGACTAAGGTTAAACAAAGTATTTTGTACTTTTTTCAGCTTAAAATGTATTTTTAAAAACGCAAAACAAAATTTAACATAATTTTAAAAGCGATAAATCATCAAATTTCGTAAGATGACGAAAAGATGACAAAAGATGATGAGTTTGCAAACAACACGCAGCATTTGCAAGTTGTTTGTTTTTGAAAGGCGAACCTACATGAAGCGCATCATCTTTACATGTCTAATTCAAGTTATAAACATTATTTCAGTTGAAATCTCTTCTCTAAAAATGAGTTTAAAAATTATGCTCAGTTTGCGTGCAGCTGTACAATAAATCTTCAAGAAACTAGCATAAGTTTTTTAATTTTACATAAAAATCGCGATTTCCAAAAGCAATTAAAGCATAAAAAGCCGCATAAACTTTGAATTAAAGTCCAGTTTCGTTTAAACTGCGCTTTTTGTTTTGCTCTTCAAGTCCTAAGCAACATAATTTAGATGTTTAAACTTGACTTTTATCTGTCAAGCATATCACAGCGACAACAGCAACAACAGCAACTATCTACAACAATTTGTGGCAGAGGCAACAAACGAAGCGCAACTGTCAGCAACTGTGGCAGTTAGCGCTGTATCTCTTCTCTTCTCTTTTATTTTTGCTGTTTTTGGTTATTTCTGTTTTAGCCTTAACTTGCTCCCCAGATGAAAATTATCATTATAATTTTATAATTGCGGTTGTGCTCGTTTCTGGCGATAAGTTTAATATGCACAGAGTACCAACAACAGCAATAGCAACAACAACTAAAGTAAATAATTAAACAAATTCTTCTTTGTTGTAGATTTGTTGTTATTGTTGATGGTGCTGCTGTTGTTGTTGCTGTTGTGTCTATTAAGCAGATTAGTCAAAGGGCTGCTGCTGCTGCTGCTGTACTGGCTACGTTTGTCACTGTATCTTTGTAACCTTAAAGCAGATTATGTCATTAGGATTATTTGACAAAACAGCAACAGAATTAAGCAAAAACAACAAATTTTGGAAGCGTCAATGTTGAAAAGCAGCTTAAAGTTGATCTTTAAAGTTGGTAAATATATAGGAGTCTAGTTAGTAGAGAGTTACTGTAGTAATTTCTAAACCTACTGTATGAGGTGCAAAGTGTTTCCTGTACTAAAACGAAATGGGAGAGAGAGCATTAGTTTCTGTCATTCTTCATTACAGTGAATCTTGAGTTGCCATTATAGGTTTACAGCTGAACTAACTAGCTCTGATCCCAGTTAGTTGCTGGAGCTTCTTCTATATGGCCTAGGAAGCGCAGACATTATATAGTAATACTCTGAAAGACATCTTTGTCGTCGTAGAATTCAAACAGCTGATGGTTCATTTGAAAGTGATAGTCTTCCCTGTTTCGGTTATTTTGCAAAGAGTCAAATGTTTTAAGACAGATCATCCTCTACTTGTACTTTCCATCCCAGGTCTTACACCTTCTTTGCTGGAGATGTTGGGGACGATCCCTGAACGACATGGCTGAGCCAGCACAGACTTTGTATCTTAAGACGCTGCACTATATCTATGTCATCATCATGCTCATACAGTGATGATCTTCACTAATCCGAAGAAGGCCGTTCGAAAGCTCGACCAACAACAAATTGCATGGGGTTCTTAAAAAGGGAAGTTGCTGAAAGCATAAAGTCGTGGGGAGAATTACAAAAGCTTAACCAGAAACTCTCAATTCAAATCTACGGCCGTAGGAGAGTCCTACCAAAAATTATTTGCAGTGGTTTTTTGCAAAGAGAAGTTTATGAAGATCAATGATAATCGAATCAAATAATAAGTCGAAATTGAAATGGTACATTTTGATCCTATGCTTCAATGGGAGTTCTGCTAATGATAACAGACTTCACTTAGACCAACTTTACTAAATTTCTCCATATAACTTAATACGCCTCTCCCTATATAAGTAAAATTTTTCCATTCTAAAGATAAAGTTTTATTTTTAGACTAAAAGTCTCTTCACTCTGTGTGTCTCCTGTCAACTCATAACCGAAAAAAACTGACACACACCCTGACACATGCCCACATGCTCATTCACACCTGCTTGTTGCAGCTTCTTTAGTTCTTGCAACTAAAACATAATTAATGTGCATTTCGCATAATGAAAAGCTCACGGTGGCAGAGCCAGCTAAAATGTTAACTTTTCACACATTTCACACAAGTTTTTGTGGCTATAAAAAAAGTCGGAGCTACAGCTCTTTTTGTCTGGATGGAATGGAATTGGATGTGCGTTGAATGGGCCTTGACTAAACTGGGCAAGTTGTTTTGCATACACTGAGAGATGGTAATACGAAAAGGTGTAGAGAACGTTGAGAAGAGTAACAAAAAACGAAGTGAATGTTGAAATGTGAAATGAATTTTATTTATTTCTGCAAACTTTATGAACTTTGACGATTTTGAGCAACCATGTAAGATGTCTTTAAGTGACTTAAAAGCTGAAAGGCTTCTCTACTAACGTGTTATCTATATCGCGTAGAGGTAAAGATAAAGCTTCTAATTGTATTCCATCGAGAATTAGGTGTTTCTCTACTGGATGACCTGAGGATAAGCGCCTAAAATTCAAAAGTAGCACAGAACAGGTATGTCTATCCAGCTGACTTAATGTGTAGGAAAATATAATCCGCCAAAACTGTAGTAAGAGTTACTCTTTGAGTGAAGTACATTGGGCATTCAGCACAAGAAAAAAAACGTAATTTCCCTTTGCCTGAAATAGTAAAGTCCAGTATTCATTTATTCGAATGGATTGAAAATCTTTTCAGCTCTTTTGGCTCCCGATAATCTTAAAAAGGTTGAAGTAAAAATCACTTTATAATTGTACAATCAATTGAAAAGTCGAAGCTACAATATAGGGTGGCCTGAAAATGCTACGAAAAATCGAACAACCGAATTTTAGAAAGTCGACAAATCGTTGAGTCCATACTGTTGTGTGACTTTGCCAAGAATTCAATTATTTATTCGAACACCAGTTCGGTAGATGGCTTTTTTCAAGCAACGAAAGTAAATGCTACAGAAAACTGGTTCAATTCTATGTAACAGTTCATTAATTAGAATATTTAGGTGTTGCATTTTGCCGTTTTCGGAATGCAAACTTAAATGAAACAAACTAAGCCCAAATTAACAACCAAGTTTAGCTGCTTAAATCGCTTTCAACTTTCATTTAGAGAACTTATTTTAATCAATAAAATATAGTAACATTGTTGATTCTTCCATTTTATTGAATATTTGGTAGCGCCCACTTTATCCTCTGCCTTCGGGTCTATCCCAAACGGATCTCAGCTGATAAAGAACTCATGCATAGCTGCACCGACATATTTTGAATTCAAAATTGGTAGCATCAAACGTCTATAGATTTAAATAAAATATTGAAAGGTTTTACCGCTAAAGTGAAAATTAACCCCGTTTTACGAATCAATAAGGAAGCTCCTATAGCGTCAAAAGGTAATGTATCTACATCTATTTTAAATACTTATGACACACAGCTGTTCAACTTCACACTTTTAGACGCCAAGACCAATCTTAACATTAACCAAAAAGCATTTTTTTAGCAACTGAAATTGTTGCGGTTGTACATTTCTCTTACGACCATTTCGTTGATAGATTAGAAACCGATTAAAAACAGCAAATAATTTCTATTTAGGCATCTAAAACTTTTTCTCATTTTTGTTATAACTTCTAACAGTCAGAAACAAAAATTATCTTATTAACTGCAAATAAAAACTTGATTCAATGCTTATGCAGCTTTAATGCCTTGCGGCGTTGGAGTCTCTCAAGAAGAAGTTCCATAATTTTTTTATTATTTCATAAAACTAGCTCCAATTCCCAGTTGCTCTACTAAAATCCCGTCTTCACTACCATTTGGCCTTAATTCATAAATTGTCTAATCTTTTTATTAGTGCTAGCCAAGTTAAAAAATCAAGAACGCCTTCTATCTCAGTGTAGCGGTTTTTTGATATCACGAATTATGCAGCTGAGCATCTTTTCATAGCTTTTTATAATACTTTGCCACATTGTTGCGCTGCAATTTGTTGCACTTCGGTTTGTTGCAGTTGCTGTTATCTTGTAATTTCACTGTGTGCACTCATTAAGAGCGGCTTTTTTATGGCAAACTAATGAAATATCTCTCGCCTAATTAATGAATGGAATACTACAGACACTTGAAAGTAGCGCGACAGTTGAATGACATGTGTCATCCACAATATCAGCTTTGTTGCATGAATTTGTTGCAGTTGCAGCTGTTGATTTTGTTGCTGTTGTTGTTGTAGTGTCTTTAACTTGGTCACTGCGTCAATTAAAATATGAATATTGTACGTACCATATGAGTACTGTGTGTGTGTGCGCATATGAATGGCAGTCACTGTGCATGTGCCACATGTAATTTTAATTGCAACCAAATGCACGCACCACAAGTTCATTCAACTCAGCAATGAAAAAAAAAATGGGAGAAAAAAAAGAACAGCCAAAGCCGTGTGGAAGCTCTTTACGTGGCTACCTTGCTACCTCCAATCCGTTCGCTGTCTTCACTTGGCATGGCTCTGGGCCACCCGCAACAACAACAACGACAACTTCGTCAACAGCTGCCAGCCGGATATTACAATTTACATTTGTGCCTCTTTTTGTTGCTGCCACACAGTCCACAGTCATGTACAATTTTTATATACAATTTGTAGTTTATACATTTTAATTACTTAAAGGTGAAGGCATACCTTCTCCTTATAGCTGCTGCAGTGTCGCTGCTAGAGTCCAGTCCGTCTTCGTACAAATGGTACTGGTGACCCAACTAATCTGGCGATAAAGAGACAGCCTGCCGCCTGCTCTGGTGCTAATCTTGGATATAACTATGAGTTTGTCGTTCATATGTGTTAAATATGACATTGATCGATTTTGGAGCAGCAGCCAAAGCTTAAGGAAATTTATCGCCTTGGCATATTTATGGCATCATATCTGGAAAGTTGGTAGCAAACTTTATGTATATGTGCTATGTTCCTGTCATTGGGGCTTGTTTACAGGACATCATCAGTCTGCCGACACCCTCATAATTTTTTGCCATCAAATTTATCACAAAAAAAAAGTTTCTTTCTTGTTGTCGTTGCAAACGACGAGCAGATGTTCTACAAGGTTTATAACTATTTTGAAGTGAATTTGTTGCTTATGAAAGAAAGAAGTGTAAAAATGCTTATGTATATTTCTAAGTTTTCAATTTTCTTGGGTTTGAATTCTTCCAGAAGCCTAGTAAGCTGCATGTTTTGCCAGTATTGTTTTGAGAGAAGCGCACCTAAGTCGGTTTTGCAACCCGTAACTTAGTTCATACTAGAAAATCATCTTCATAAGTTTATGTATTCTATGAGGTAAGTTCTAGATAACAAACTGTTTTAAGAGAAGCTCAGTCTTGGAAACTTGTACCAAGTACATTTTGGACAGTTCGAACCCACTCTGAAGAGTGTTCCTTTATATATACCCAGCAACGTTCTAGCTTGCTTTCTCGTTATAAGCGGCTAGTTCGGTTTGTACTAGGGCGGACCGATGATTTTTTCTGCCAGAGCGGACGACTGAGAATCGGCTAGGAAACGAATTCTGCAGTAGTTTTAAAGACTTCATCTTTACTATAATAGTACTTCTGCTCTTGTGAAGTCCTAAGAAGGCAAGATATTTTTTTTATTTCTTGATGTAGTGCACATCTGTTTTAATCACAAATTGCGATACACCGATCGAAACGGCTATATCTAGCGAAAAATCAAGCGCTTTCGAAACGCAATCTTAGGATTAAGGATTCTTTGCGCAAACTATGCTCTCTTTGCATTCAATTTTGCAGAAAGAAATAATTTCACTTTTAAAAACTTTCGCTTGTTTGTTTTCCTTGTCTAAATTTTAGGTACACCCTCACTTAGACATACCAAAGCTACCACTGATGTGCCTAAAAATTTGACCGCCGTCGCCTACAGACATTGGGATCCCCTATAGGATCACATATGTACAGCGTTGTAACTGCTCAGCTAGACGCTCTCTCCGCAACTTCCAAACTCCGCCGTTTATCTAACAAAACCTTCCACTACAGTGTATTAGCATAGTGAACACTGTCAGAGTCTGTAAAGTGCTGCCGTAGAGTGAGGCGTGATTTCTGGTCACCCTAGCCACAAAGAGAAAGAAGTGAAGCAGCTAAAATATAGAAAAATAAGTTGGCTTGATTTGTGATAAAGTATGCGTGCGTGTGTGTGTGTGTGGTGAAGGTTTGGGTTGGTGGTTTTTCTGTTTGAGGGCGATGCTGCCAACGATAGTCATTGGAATAGACCCAAGCTACCATTTATCAGCAGCAGCAACAGCAGCAGCAGCAGCCAAATGTTGCTTTCAATTTCATGCGGATTTTACTACTTTTTCGTGGGGGCAGAGTGTGGCGTTTGGGCGCTATAGATTGCTCTGCCTTTTCGTCGGGTTTATTATTAATACACAGTGGAGCTCACACACACACACACACACACACACACACACACACACACACACAAACACACACACACACAGCCAGTGAGAGTCATAAACTTGCTGCATTCATTTGCTTTTGTGGGGTATCAATAACTGAAAATGTCTCAAACAGCATTTTGTCATATTTCAATACGCCTTGAATCGACTTCATCTTGAATTTTGCCAGCCATTTCATGTTTGCCAAAAGCAAAGCCCCAAAAATATAAGGACCAAAGACGCAAAAAAAAAAAACACGAATCGCAAACAAAGTTTTAGCACGGCAGGACTTGTATGCCTCCCCCCACATACAGACGTTGTTGACGTTTCTTTGGGATCGCACTCGAGTTGTGCTGTTTCAGGAAGTTCTCTACTCGGCTAAACAAAATTATTTATTACTTTTTGCGCAAATGGCTGGCTGAGATGTGAAAGCTGCTGCTGCCGGTAATGATGATGAAAAACGTGAAAGCATCGGCAAAGTGCAAATGCCAAAAAGGTAAGAAGCTCCAACCAAAAAAAAAAAAGGCAACTGAAGGATTCCTCTTTGGCGCTACTCACAAACAAAAGTTTAACTTTAATGATGATGAAATGTACGGCAAATTCACTTACCTAGTGAGGCGAGTGTTTCTTTTTGGGCTTTTATGGATTTCACAGATTTCCTTTAGACCGACGCATTTGAATATGCAATGCCATAGCCTTAGCAAATGAGCCGGAAAATCAACAGAGAAATGAAAATGAATTTTTGTAACGTGTGCAAAGAGTGTGTGAGACAGGAGAGGGGTGCGCGCTGCATGTGCGGCATTTACAGGTGAAATAAAATTACTTAATGTTGTCAGTTTCGGGTTGGGGGTCATAAAACTGATTTTACATACACATTCATTCAACATCAGCGCTAATTTCCAAGAAATTCTTAGCTGTGACGCGAGCATAAAGCGGCAGGGGCGCATATTAAGCATGTCCATGGTCATGGGTATTGGTGTGGGGCATCATGGCTGGCTTGGAATTGCTGCGACAACAGACAGCTACTCCAAGCGGGCATAAATTTACAGCTTATGGCAGTACAACAACAACAGCTGGCAACAACAGCAGGCAACAACAAGAGGCAACCACAATGGCCATATAACATATGAGTACGCGGCATGCCAAAGCATCATCCAGAGACAAACACACGGAGACACACACACACACGCACACGGGAACACACACTTGGTATGTACACCTCAGGCATTTGCAGCAATTAACACGCTCAATGAATGTTGCGGCCGTGCCTTGGCGCCCACTTTGGCTCTTTGCCATTCCTAAAGATGTAGCTGTAGACATTGTCAGCTGCGAGTGAGGACTCCCTGTGCACAGACTTTAACGTCTTGCGCCTGGTCGCATGCGACAGCCCGTTTGGCTGCCTGCTTCTTTTTGGGCACGTAATGAGCATGGACAGTGCCAAGGTGCTCTGGCTCAGGCCAAAGGCACAAACTCTAATTGCATTGACACGCTCACCAAATGACATTGAGCAGGTTAAGCAATAGTTATGCAAGTGCATGATTCCTACACTCGTCAAAATTCAGCAAAGAAGCATTAGGACCTTCTGCGTTTTGGGGAAATTGAAATAAAAATGCTGATCATTCTATTCGGTTTTCCCAATACCCCATTTATTTTTCTTTAGAAATCGAATGTTTGGTACTGCAAAATTGAGATTTGCGAACAATAGGTTTATAAAGTATAAATATTTCTGGATAATCTTGCATTTATTATATGGATTATCTTCGTTGAGTCTTGAAGTCGTAATTTTTTTGTGTAAATCCGGCGCTCAGTTAAATCTGTCGCCATTGGTTTCCCTTGACCATCAGGTTTTGTTTCGTTGGTTTTCCTCTTAGTTTCATGGTTATAACGCAATTTCTAGTCAACTTTGGGAACAGGGAAAAAACCTATGTATAATTTTTGATTTCGTGGAAATCGCACTGCCGATCCCTTAAAAATTGTATGAATAAGCGAAAAAGGAAGCTTATACTCTTCAAGTGAAACCTAAAGTAATATTTTTTGATTCACTTCATCCCAGCCAATTTACTGCCTCCATATCTTTCAGTGTATACCCATGTGTGCATTGGTATTATTGAGCTGTGGTTAATTATGCCTCGTTGGCATGTCGATGATCTTAATGATTTGTAGCGGTTACCAGCGCACTGCACTCTCTTCCAAGTTATAGGGGAGCTAGCTACATATCGTCTAACAACGGCAGCCGTGCAAATATTTCGCTTTCGCACATGTCACAAATTTGTCTTTGCCAACAAGCAAAAAGGAAGGCGTAGCCCCCCTGCCTCGGCATACGGCTACTGCTGCTGCTCTGGCTGCTGTGACACTTTACTGACATGCCCCCACAGCGACGCATGCAAACTTCAGACGCACAGGAGGCACAGGCGGCACAGGAGGCAGCCGGAGCGTCGAGTGCAATGACACACAAGATTTTTGTTACGTATGAGTATTTATTTACAGTTGGTAACATTGGCGACGGCGGCAACGTCGACGTCGACAGCGACGTTGACAGCTATGACGACAACCGCAGAGGGGCGTGTGTGTGTGTGAGGCTGCGTTAATATTTAAGCGGCTGCATGGGAACTTGTTAACACCAACAAGCCAACAAAACTGCCAACGGAGCGGGCGCAGCACTTGCACCCTAGAGAGCAAGCGTCAGCACGCATACTGTTGATTTCTGCGACAGGGGGAAGTGTGCTGGGCTAGGGGGTGTCGGAAGCAAAGCTGGCTGCTACGTGAGTGATTGTCAAGTGCTTGACGCTGCCAGACAAATGAAATTCGCTTAAAGTGCGCCTCAGTCGCTGCCGGAGTCAAAGCAGCGCTGCGCAGTTGCTGCAGCAGCAGCCGTGTCTAGGACAACTTGACTTGCAGTCTGGCTGGCGTCAGCAATGACAGTGGCGACACCGACGGGGCTGGCTGCACCAGCAGCAGCAGCAGCAGCAGCTCAAACGTCATCATCATAGTCATTGCTAGCTAGTAGTAGTATTTGTCGAGGGGGCGTGATGTCGTCCCAGCATTTGCTTTGTGACTTGCACGTTTGATATACTCATGGCTAGGTATAAGTGCAGCGTGGGTGGTTCAATAAGTTAGACATTTTGTAATATTTTTCTAACCAGACTTGTTAGGATTTCATGCAAAATCGGATAAGGAGGATATCTCTATTTACGCTGTACGAAAAGCATAACGAACGGCCTGTTTCTAGCTTGATCCGAGAGGCGGTAAATTGATTGGAGTCGAAACCTCGACTTTTGGTTTTTGACGGGCATCCGCTAACACTGAGCTCCTCAGCCGATAATAAATTATATAACAACTAAAAAAAATCGATTTTTTTTTCTAAGTGACAACTCAGTATCGGAGTGCCTGCAGAGATCTCATATCTCATCACCTCAAGCGCAGTTTAAGTGTAATCGAAAAGAGGAAAAATAAAAGCATAGAAGAAGATGATTTTAAAAACCTTACATTTTTTCAAAAATAAGGAAATTTGGAAATTTATCAACAAAAAGAATTGGATATTCAATCCAGCTTAGTAACTTTGGTTGTACTAATCATGCGAAGCTCATACATACTCCAAATTGTAGCTAATATCTATCAACCACTTAACACTTTTTCTTATGCGTAATCCATAATGATAGATTCTATACCAGCGGTGTTGAGCGCCTTTGACAATAAACACGCAAATAGAAGCGAAAAAAAATCGATTTTGATTTACAACGACGAATTAAAGTTGACGACTAAAAAACTTTCTGGGTAGCTAACAAAAGGGTAGCCAAAAAAAATATTGGTTTTCAAGTTAAGCATTTTGAAATGATTCTTTAGCAAATCTTCTGTAAGTTTTTCATATTTTGACGTAAGGCTCTTTGTGCATCTACTTTAATGGATGCGTTCTTTTCTGAACGAAGTACTCAATTTCAAGACAAATAGCCCCAGTATGTGTAAGCCAGTTGTAGCCAATTCTTATACATGCGAATATTTGCTGGTATTGGCGGCATTAGCCAACTATGAGATTTATCGGTAGTTTGAAGAAACGTGGCTTTACTGTATTCACAAAAAGTTAAGCGACGTCGAAATAAATTTCGTTTGTTTTTAAGAATATACAACTTAATCCAACATTGAGAGTTTGAAACTTTTCTCAGAGAATCGGTTAAATTTATTTAAAAGCTCTAATTCCATATTCTTCCCTAACAATTATTGGATGCATACTCTTTTTCAGCTAGAAGCTAGTAACAAGATGGTACTCAGTACATAATTACTACCTAAAATAATTTTATGTGCTCGCTTAGTATTGCTCTTTTGAAGAAACAGTGTTAGGTCGCATTTGCCCCAAATAAACTTAGTACAGCTAAAAGACATAGGAACGCTTTATGCTCGCAACACAATAAGTGAAGGAGGTCACGGTCATCATTCTGCCTGCACAGCTGCGCTTTGAAAACTATGCAAACTTCCCTCTTGCATTCGCATAAATGTATGCATATTATTTTTAAAAAAATTTTCTTTCAACTTGCTGTGAAACTGTAAAATAGAATAAACTCATTCGTCATGTTGCGGAAAATGCATTTATATATATATATACTAGCGTATAGGTAGAGACCAGTATCTATGTATATATATTTTTCCATTTTGTTTGGCATTTTCTTTGCTTTGCTTGCGTGAAAATTACTTTATTTTTAATGATGATGATGATGACGACTATGATGATGATGATGATGCATGCCAACGGTAGACGCCCACAAACATAAACAGTGTGTACACACCGATATAGAGTTAGGAGGCATAAATGTTGCTTTGCATTCATGACGTGTCATTGTTGTTTGGGTTTGTTTCTTCTACAAATTCTACTTCTACTTCTTCTGCTATGACTCCTTCTGCTGCTGGTTGTTGTTGTTGTTTTTGTGGCACTGTGTGCCGAGTCAGTCAGCCAGCCTCGACCCATTATGTTTGACAGCACAAGGCAACAAACAAACAAACAGACAAACCAACAAACAGACAAACAAACACAACAACAACAACGGGAGGCACACAACACGCATGCAGTTTAATGTGTTCTGAGTTTTCGCCAGTGCTGCGCCCATGTCATTAACTTTATGAGTATTTAAATGTTTCGCCTGGTTTGAGTCTCGGGAGTTATGGACAAGGACTACCTCAAGGTAAAGTTATAAAAAGATATGACAGCTTTTAAGCGTTAAAGATTGCGTAGTCGTGCAGACAAGCATATCGTTACCGAGATACTGAGATACTTTTCGTACTTAATAGTCTTTTTAAGATAGTTTTAATAGCAAATAATATTGTTATATACTCAGCGCATAGTCAGTTCTACCAAAGCATCTACAAGGTAATGAAGAAAAGGCTATAAACCATATATGAACTTGTTGAGTAAGTTTTTAGCTGCTTGCCAGTGTGTACATATTTATATTAGTACAAAATTATTTTATGCAAACTAATTAGCGAGTACCGGTATTTTTATAACAAGAAACTTCGGCAATATGTCTTATTTTTAATAGTTTTTCCAAGCGAAAACTTTAAGAAGAAAGAATTTCGGGCCTCTAGAAAAACTTAGGTAACGCCAGCTTAGCTTTAACTACTTGTTTTCCAATTTTCCTACAATTTGTACTTTGTTTTGAGTCTACAGTTTGGTATTTATACAACTGAAGTCTTTAACTATATGAATCTAATTCTTGTTGTCTAATTTAAAAAAAAATTGTTTTATAAACTTTTTGACTTCTGAAGTATTTGAATTTGAGTAATAAGCAATAGAAAAATTGTTAATCATAAAAAATTATAACGTCACGCCAAGTAGATTCTATATATAAAATTACGTTTTCTTTTTGATTACAAAATTAAGATTGTGGAAAAGGAATTCAAAATTTAAAATATTAAATTTAAAAGTTCAATATGATTGACATTGAAATATATGAATTCCGTAGTGGGCCTCGAGATCTGTTCATTCTTAAGAAACTGTCTTTATTAATTCAAATTCAAAATTCAAAATAATATTAGTATTTAAATATTTTTTACCATATTTCAGTTTTCAAATTTAAGTAACATGCAAAACAAAAATTGTTAAGCGGATGTACAGTAACGTCACGCCAAATATAGAACTACGTTTTCTTTTCGACTACAAATCTCAAGTTTGTGAAAAAACAAAATTGTAAACATTTTTTTCATTTCGGATAAGTTAATCGCTCTAAGTAAGTTTGGCTGTAGAAGCATTGTTTTGTTTTCGCGAAAATAGAAAGATCTGTAAAATTTTTTTAATATACAAATTTTCTTTTGCTTAAAAAATGATTTATTTCAAAAGATATTGAACATATTTCCTAGTAAAGATTGTGTAACATCACGCAATGCTTAATAGTAAAATTGTATTAAGTTAAAAAAGTTTTCTTAGCTTGTTTCAAGGCTTCCAAGCCAAGGCAAAACGGGTTATCTTCTTGACTAACGTCACGCCATAGAGATTTCAAACAATATTTTGTTTCATGTGTTTTTTGAGAGAAAATAATATGAACAGTGAAAATATATAAATAGTAGTTTCATCTTCGTCGATTTGCCAAGAAATCAGCTTTTTTAAGATAAATAAAAAATAGTTTGAAGAACTTCTTCGGCTTAAAATGAAAGATTTTTAATGACAAGTTTCACTCCAACTACATATGTTTTTACGTTATACCTTTATTTTCAAACAATTTGCGCCGGTTCCATAATAATTCAACTTAAAATCAATATAGCAAAATATGCTTCTCATGAATACCAAAAAAAAACCCTAATGCAAAGTTTAAACTTCAAATTGTTTCTTCCTCTGCGAAAGAGCATCTTTCCCAGACTTCCGCAAATTTTCACTGTTTATACACTTAACACATGCGATTTAACAATTATTTGCAACCTACTTTTGCAGAACACGTGAAGATCGCATGAAATTATGGTAATGCCAGACAAGGCCTCTTCTGCCTAAGGCAGTTTTGTACGTATTAACCTATTTTTTTTTTTTTTTTTTGCCAGCCAACAACAGTTGTTGTGAGTACGCTGCCTAGCTCTTTGGAACTAATTAAATGGAATAGAATTTAAATTTTGTTTCTAATGTAGAACTAGCTGTCTTTGGATGAAATTATGTAGGGAGTGTTATACAAAATGGCTACGGTATTGCAATGCTTTAGTTCAGTAATGAGTGGAATTCATATAAGCAAACTTTTCTGCAATGAGTAAGCTGTGCTGCTAGCAAGAGCGCAAATGAGCAAGAGAGCAAAAATTAAGCAAATGCGTGTGAGTGACAGATGTGTGTGTTGCTGACTGCGCTGTACCCTAAGTAGGCGCGCTATGTACATTCGTAGTTTACTTGGCTCTGTTTTAGTTTAGGAATTCTTGATTATAATAATTAATTTTCATAGCACTTTTTATTTGATATTTCCTAAGGTTTTTACTAATTCTGATTACTTAGCATGATTCAACAATTTAAAGGTTAAACGCTGCACCGCTTGCGCCAAGGGCATCTTCTGCATAGATAATTCAAAATTTGTCCACCTCTTGAAAAAATCGACATAAAATAAATTCCTGAAGTTAACTTTTATCTACGATTTTGTGCGCTACTCTTACATTTATTATACAACTTTTACGAGTTTTTAACAAGACATGACTGCTGACAACAAGCGAATATATAGTAATCGTTAGGGGGTCTGTCGCTCTACAACTGATAACTTTTATGTAAATGTCAACATATGTTATCGAAGAATGCATTGATTTTTTGTGTATTATTAATGAGATATTATTAATTATGCTAATTGTGTCAGTTGTTCGTTGTTGTTTTCTGGCCCGCATCTGTTTTGATTCTCGGTTCAGTGAACTCTATGTTCCACTGCTCCACTGCTGACAATGTCTCAAGATGTGGGTCAATCGAAAAAACGAAACCAGTTAGTCAAACAATAGGAACAGCAACTAAGTAATAAATAAAATAAAAAAAGATGCGCTCATAATCGAATATTTAAATAAAATTCTTATTAATGTGCAAATGACCCAGCCAGCCAACAGCGACGACACCCTTTTGATGCTCTTTCATTCATCATTGTTGCGGGTTCTATGCTCTTTCTATCAATTGGAAAAGTGTTAATGGCCCATATAAATCAAAAAAATATTTCGTTGATATACGAGGGTCGACTGAAGCGACTCAGCTGTCCGTTTAATTTATTTTGGCATTTTTCGCCAAATTTTGGTCAACCACCAATGGCAAAGCGGCCAAAAGTCCGCATCAAAAATATTCCACCAACGCGCACGAAATTAATGCAGGATTTTATGATGCATGGGGAGCATAATGAGGACGCTGATGTCATTAGCTTTAAAATTGACCAACTGTCAAGCTGGATTAAAGTGATGTGTCGTTGGGAGATATAACACAAATGAGTGCAATTTGTAGACGGTCAGTTCTGAATATTCAGAGAATTTTTTGCTATTATATTTTGTGTATTCGTTTATAGAGCTTCTTTAGACAATACTAAGAAATATTATAACTTAAATTTTAAGATTAAGCAGGTAGCTGGCAATCAGAACGTCAGGAACAAAAGTAGCAGATTGGAAGTTACTTGCAACTTTTATAACAAAGCAAAGCTACTCTTCAGGACGAAACCTATAGTTTATATTTATGAACTTCAAGAATGAGTTGTGAAAGCTCATACTTTAAATGGAAAATTCAAAGAAAAAAAATGTTTGTTTTTTCGGAGTAATTTCTAAATACACGAAGAGAAGTTCGAGCATTAAAAATACAATTTATGAACTTTAGATGCTTGTAGAAACAATGTACAAAAAAAAGTCCTTAAAGATACAATCTTTATAGATTTCTTTTACCTTAAATTGTATTATGTGAACTTACAATAAATTGAAAAGTACTGAAAATTATTAAGAAAAAATTACTTAAATTTTGGAAGAAAAATGAAAAAATTAACTAAAAATGGAAAAATTAACATAATGCTGGTTCTAACTTAAAACTGGAAGAATTCTTAAAACAGGAATAAATGGAAAAATACTTAAATAAATAAAAATTGACTTGATATAGGAATAATTCTTCAAACCGTAAGAGTGGGAAATTTCTAAATTAGCCGAAAATTGACTTAAACTAGAGAAAACCTAAAAAGTGCTTAATGTCATATATACGATTTATACATTTTTGAATGCTGCGCTCTCGAACTCAAGACCGTTTCGGATTTTATATTTATTTATATTCTTAGTATGGGGAAGCCATTTTTTGTATGGTAAGGGAAAATTTTTTTTTACTTTAATCATACAAGTGTCGACCACATCACAAATGAGGAAGTAAGTCCTAAGAAGAATCAATAAAAGCAGTGAACTTCTTACAATTATGAAACGCAGAAAAATAGCATATTTTGGGTCAAATAATGCGTGGCCCCAAATATCAACTACTTCAACTTATTATGGAAGGCAAAATTGAGGGTGGACATGACATTGGTAGGAAACAACTTTATTGACTACGTAACATCAAAGAATGGACTGGAATAAAAAGAGCTGAAGATCGTCCTCAGCTCACTACCAACAGAGGAAGGTACTTTAACTTATAAAAAAAATTATAAATGTAACTTTGATTTTTAATAAATTCCATTCTGTATAGGATCGCAGTTTAGAAAGAAAGAAAGTAGAATGCGTGAGCCGGTAGCGTAGTGGTAGCTTACTCGTATTTGTTCTACAAGCAAGAAAGTTGGCTAAGTTACGGAAACTCTCAATATTAAAGAAATATATATATTTATTATTATTATTATTTAGACTATGGTCTTCACTGCAAAGCGGAGCATGAGAATATCTCTATTAATAGCTGTTCGAAGAGAACAGAATAAAAATAATTCTTGAGTATATTTCTTCAAAATATTAACAATAATTTTTCTTGCAAAATAATTGATCCTTAATGATCCACATAGTTATATTTTCGTCACCTAAGCGGATTGTTATGAATAAATCACTTTCAGTTAGTAATAAAGACGCTGAAATAAGTTCGACATCTCTAAAAAGGGAATTTAGAAGCAAACCTCACGAACCTCAGTTTTGGCATCCATTCAGTCAATTGAAAATGGACCGCAAAGTCAGCTATAACTTTCCATATCAGACTTTCGATATCAGACGACCAATAGCTGAACCATTAGAGTATCATTCCCGACTCATACAACATTACAGTCTACCCTCGCATATGTATCGCTTTGTCACTGAAGAGAGTGTAAACGTTTTTGGCATAAATTTAATATGCAGCATGTAACCCAATTTGAGTGGACCAGGCCCCAGTGCGCTGCCCTACCAACCGGCAGCCTGCTGTTAACCAATGATAATGGCCTTTTGGCCATAAATTGCTGTTAATGCAATGAAATGCTGCGTGTGAAATTCTGTGATAAAATTTAATGCAAAACGATGTGTGAAGGGCCAGACCATAAAATTATGACATTAAAAGCCAATGTGGATATTCCCAATGGCAATTAGAAAGGCCGCTGTGCTAATTGGCCATGTCTTAGCGTTTGGAGGCAGCGTGAAGCTTATCAAGCATACGCCTAGTTGCACTTGGTAAGAAAAATATCTGTGTTTGTGTGTGTGTGTACAGTAACTTATTAGTTGATGTAGTCAACATATTGTTGTTGTAGTAAGACTGCTTAAAGTTTAATCTTGCGTAAGCAAATGAGTAAATTGCCCGGGCCAAGGCCAAAAGCTGTTACCTCAAACCAAAAACCATAAAGTTCTAGCTCGCTACAGCCTGATTGCCTGCTGCCAGCAGCAACGACGTTGGCGATGACGACAAGTCGAAATTTGTGAGGCGTCCATGTTCCGGTACTGGGATTGTGCTATTGCCATGCTTCTTGCTTGCTACTTTTACTGCTCAGCTGACAATGTTGCCAATGTTGTACGTAATTTTACATAAAAGCACATAAAGTGCAATGTTTGATCGTAAAACTTTTTTACGACATTTTTCCTGTACGCATATATAAAAATGTCTTTAGCTTGGGAGCTCTGCCAGTTGCCTGACAGTTGCCTAGTTCCCGGTTCCCGGTTCTCAGTTGCCAGTTCCTCTCTCTAGCATTTTCTTTTATCTGTCGTATGAGTTTATATTATTTTTGGGGTGTTACTTTTACTTGACTGCGTCGTCAACTGCTACGTCTGCATGGTAAATTCTATTCTTTGCTCATATAAAATTTGTAACACGTGTGCGAAGACGACTCCCAGCTAGGTAGCTAGCTTCGTGTCTTGGCTGTGGCTCTGTTCTGGCTTTGCGTCTAGTTCTGGTGTCATATACGTCTACATCTGCATCTCTGGCCTGTTGCCGGTTTACAAATTTATGTTTTTCTTAGGCACAATATCAGGTTTATTGTTTGGCGGCAAGTGAAACACTTTGGAGAATTACTTAGACGCAAGCCACACAGTAGCAGCAGCAGCGGCAGCAGCAACAACAGGAAGTCTATTGTGCCTGAGCTTGAACATCCACCGTGTGCCATAATGAATGCCAATCGAACAAAACACTTCTGCCTTGACACTGTCTAATACTGATATGTTTTTCGGGGTCTGCAATAATCATAAATAAGTCAGCGACACCTGTGCATTAAATTGCTTATTTAAATAGAGTCAAGTGGGAGCCACAACGCTTAAATTGTGGCACAACCAATTTACCAAAATGACTGCATTTAGATGGATTGCCTCGGGGCAATGAAAAGTCTGCGAGGGGTCAGCGTGAAGGGGCAAAGTTTGTGCGTATATGGTTGCAGTGGAACGTCGTACATATTCAACTTACCGAAGATCTAAAAGTTGGAGCGGCCTTGAACCATCTAATGCAGAGTTTGCGCAGAAGTTGAAGTTCCTCGAATCATGTCGATATCTCTCTCGTTGTCACTCAATAGAATATCACGGTTTATGACCAAATTATTTATAATTTTGACTGGAAATTTGTAAACTTAGTGTGATGATGATATTTGCATCAACAACATCAGCAAAGTACAGTAGAAGTTATAGTCAATTAGCTAAAGATTTCAATTTGCTTTAGCTGCTTAAATGTGTACGTAACTATGGATCCCAGTGGTTCAGAATCAGCATAGGTAAAATGAATCAAGGAACTGCTATAGACAATCAATAGCAGAACAAGGTTTGATTTCCAGCCACAGAACATAGAACCTTGTTGCTATGAAAGATTTACCGATTTTCTAGCTATAGCTTTCGTTGTTCGCCAAAAAATCAAAGAAAACCAAGTGAATAATTCTGCTGACAAAAAATGTATTATAGCAATTTTAGATGGGTACAACCTCGTCTACTGTCGAGCGCAGCCTCGTTTATATTGCATTTTTAAATTTAAAACAAACTGCATCTTTAATTGCTTTGTAGATATAACAAGTCAAGCGTAAAAATAATAAATAGAATCAAAAACTTTAAAAAAAAAATCTATATATTTTTATTTCAAAATTTCACAGTATCTTTAGTAGCTCTATAACTTATATAAGTGCAATCGAGTACGTAAGTTTCCTGCTCTACCACTCATACAATACACTTCCAATAAATCCTTAAAAAAATAACAATCAGCAAAAGCTCAACATGTCATCTCCCAACTTTCTCTCTACTCACATTCTCACTCTTATCACTCTTATCCACTTTAATGCAATATCTACTATCAAAACTGCTATCGATGCTATCAATTCAGCTAGTTAGTTGCATAACGAACAACTTTTGCTACCTTTTGACAAACTGCACGTGTCCAATTAAAACCAAGCTAAGCCTCCAAGCGGTATTAACTTCTCAGTGACACTCATAGATACAAAAAGCAACGACAAGGATACAGATACAAATACGACGTATAAAAAGAAGATATAATTCCACTTGCATGTGACAAAAATAAAAAAAAAATAAAAAACACATTGCAGACAAATGGAAAAAAGCAAAAAAGTTCTCACTGAAAAAGAAGAAGCCATTGAAATCTAAAAATCCCATTTGCATTTTAAGCCGGATTAATCCTGCACAATTGAACATAACAAGCTGCTACCTTTTTTTTGCTCTCTCTCTGCTGCTTTTCCATACCATATATCTACTACTATTTTTTTCTGTGTTTCTGCTCCTATTTCTTTCTCTGTTGACAGTGCAAATAGATTATGTAAATGTCAGCAAATTATCAACAAACACCCAGGCTATAATTTAATTAAAGAATTTTTTTTCGAATGGGATTCTGTTTGGCTTTTAATTGAGTTGCTTGGCTTGTTGGGTTATGGCCAAAATTTATTTAGAATATAAATGGCTAAATGGAGGAAGCAATTTGCAGCTCGTGTACAGAGAGCAGGCAAACCAAATAAACCACCGATGTGTACATAATTTTTAAAATTTAGTAAAATAAAAAATAATTAAAAAAAATGAAAAATGAGAACGTAAATTATTGTATTTCTAAAAGCTTTTTAAACCGTAGGTTAGTATTATGTTTATAGACTATTCACTTCAGACTTCCATAATCCAAATGAAGCGCGAAAAAAGAGCGAAGAATAAAAATTATTATAAACTATGAATAATTTAATAATATCTCAATATAATTCTTATAGTTAGTTTTATGGTAGGTAGTCTGGATGTATAAAATTCGTAAAATTAAATCATTACTCCCGTACTGCGCCCATAAGCTCTTACAGTCGTATCTGCACAATAGAGTATTGTCTATTAGTTGCAGCACTGATATATTTGAGAACCACAACATGGAAGCTGCGGTTCCTGAAGGCAGAGAACTTGGTCCAAAACTATACCTGCTATATACAGCCGATATAGCAACAACAAGGCAGCTTACATTATCTACATTTGCCAATGATACTGCCATTCTGAGCTGCTAAAAAGGTCCACGTCAAGCTATGGCACAACTTGCTCTCCACTTCTTAGATATTGAGAAATGTCTATCTGACAGATCAGAAACGCAAACACGTAACATTTACTCTCAACAGACAAGACTGCCCTTCACTCATACTAATTAATTCGTACTTCCAAAGTCAAATGAAGTTACGTATCTGGGTATACATACACCTTGGCAGATAACTCCTACGGCGTAGATTCATCGAAGCAAAAAAAAAACATCTGAAACTAAAAGCTTGTAGTCTACCCTAAGATTGGAATATAATTTCCTACTCCACAACTCAGTCTTAAAGTCGATCTGCACGTATGATTCCCAACTATGGGGGAACGCCAGTAACAGCAGTGTAGAAGTCATTCAAAGCGCCCAATCGAAGATACTGAGAACCCTGCCCGGCGCACCGTGGTACGTTCGTAATGAAAACATCTAGAGAGATTTGTTCATACTTCCGTTCAGAGATGAAATAGCACAACAGATGGAAAAATATCGTAGCAAATTACATGCCCATCCGAATAGCCGTGCGTGGGACCTAACGTGGCTATCTAGCCGAACTCGTCTGTGCCGTACTGATATGCCAGCCGAAAGTTAAATATTAATTTAGTTAAGAAAATTTTTAAGATTTAAAAACTTATTGCTAGTCTAATAAGATCGAATAAATAATATAATATATTTTATTATCGACACAATGTTTTTAGTAGTATTCATTATAATGAATAATTATTAAAACTATAATGATAATAATATAATTAAACTCGGAAATAAAGTCAATTATTGAAAATACAAGAGAGAGGCTTGGGTACATTTGTATAGAATAAATTGCATTTTATAAATAAGCGAATTAAGTGAATTATTGTAAATGTTGTATATGCAATTAATTTTTAATTCAATACACAAAAAAATAAATAATTTAAAGCATTTGGTAAAAAACTGATATTTCTGCAGGCAAAATTTTGATTTACAAAAAACGTACAAAAAAGGAAGGTAAATATCTCCTACATTATCAGTTTATTTTTTTTTTTTGGTGATTGGAAGAAAAAAAAACTTTGTTTTTTTATGAAAATATTAAAAACTTTTCCTTTTATTCTCAAAAACTGAAAAAAAACAAAAACTTTTTCTTACTTCAAAAATATCATATCAACCAAATAATATTCAAGTTATTCAAATTTGGTCATAAGTAATACCCAAAAAATATGGATTATCGGATATTACCTCTGGTTAAAAAACTTTTTTTCAAAGACTCAAGGCAGATTAATTTTTGAAATTGTACCAAACTGTATTCAATATTTTTATGCCCATTTCAGATTAGGGGATATACAAAAAATTACCGAAATAATATGATCAAGATCACAAATACTTGTTTGCTGAGGCGGTTAAATTAATTAAAATTGTGTATGAGCATTTCAATCTTTTGACTTTTACAAGAATGTTTTAGAATTGCAAATAATGATATTATTCGTATAACGATATTTTTCATTATTTCATTTTTTAAACTCTTACAAGGATAATTTAAAATTAGAGACTCTGAATGCTACAATTTATTTAACTTATAAAGTTTCTAACAATTTGGCTTAGATAATTATTTTGTATTCTTAGTTATTTGCTACTAAAAAACCCACCGCCTTGTTTTGATTCCCCATCTTTAAAGTTCTACATATCCCTTTGGTTAACATAAACTTATTGCCAAATTCTTTAAAATGACCAGATTTCAAAGCAATTTGTTTAGAACACAAATATTTCGACATAAATTCCAAAGACTTGATTTATAGCGTGTATATCCAACTGAATTTAAATGAAACTCAGCATATTGCTTCATTTAAAACTTGTGTACATTTTGTAACGACGCTCATTAATATTCTTGAAATAACTTTTAAAATACTCCCCCCACCTAAGAAAAAACAAGAATATCCATTAACATTTTCCATTAACTTAAAAGCAGTAATATTTTGTTCAATACATTTAATTGCTAAATTCCAAAGGCCAAACGGAGATATACAAGAAATAAAATGAAGCGGAAAACAAACCAACAAACTCTATCGATAACTTTTTGTTTTTCTCATTTTTGCATTCATTTCCGTCTTTGTGCCATTGTGCCGCTGTCTTCCTTTACCGGTTTGGCATTATCTAACGTTTCATCAACATTTTTTTTGGAGTATGGCACGCAAGGCACAGGACATGAGCTGACAGGCAGGCGTCTATGGACAAAGTGTCTATGGGGAATCAGGTCAGCAGACAATGTCAGCAACATTTGCCACAAATTTGCATTGCATTAATTTAGAGAACGTCGTGCGGCAACAACGACATGGCCCACTGCCCACGCTTGTTGGTTAGTAAGCCGTGGCTAAGGGAATTACTTGGCTTTTGGTGTGGCCTGGCTGTGCGGTGTGCAGGGCCATTGGAACAGGTAAACCTAACTAAAAACCTAATGAACACAAAATGAGTGTATGAGCAAACTGAAAGTGCTTGGCCGTTTAGTTAACTGACTTCCCGGTTTAATTTTCCCCAAATAGCGGTGGCAACAACAACAATCAGCGCGAACCAGTAATGGGTTAAATTGCCTGGGTTCTCTGGCCATGATGGGCCAAAAAATGTAGAGCAATGCTGAGATTGTTTTGCCGCAGCCGCGCTCCACTTGATGTTCTTTACATTTTGCAAACTAAACAGAGAGAGCGGTTTAAGATGCTGGCGAGGTTTCGGTAGTCAATTTATTTTTCAAACGTTTTTTAAGGTTCTCTAGCTGCTAGCGAATATTCTCATATCTGATGACTATGGCTAACTTGCCAGAAAGATTTTGACACAATTCGCACATATTTTCTTTCTGAGTAACTTGCCCCATTACATTTTTATAAAATGTCAACTCTTACACACTCTAACAAATTTCACTAATCGTTTTCCTATTGATAACCCAAGAATGGTTTTACCGATTTAAATGATCTTTAGTTTTTTGGTTTAACAAACTACTCATCTCTAAAACTCCCTAAAGATGACAAAAATCAAAGCAAATTCAGCAGTATTATGGACTGACTCACATTAACTTCTCGAACCTCCCACGCTTTTAAGCGGCAAAGCAGCGTTGCGGTGTTGCCATTGCAGTCAACGTCGCTGCTATTGTTGCGGTTCAACGGTTTCGCGGCCCAGGCCCAAAACCAGGCCCAGGCGCTTGCGATAATGAGCTGTGGCTGTACGGCGGCCGGCGGGCTAAAGCTTTAGGCCATGCTTCGGGTGTGCAGTGGGTTTGGGTTTAGTAAAACTGCAGCAATTTGGCGACGACTCAATTACAATTTGTTTGTTGGCCTGCTTGTTTGTTTGCTTGTTTGATTGTCCAACGACCAGTCGAGCGACGGATAGACCGACGAATCGACCGACCAACAAACCAACTGTACGGACTGCCAAGTCGTATACTCTAGAAGCTGGGAGCGGGTAGCATATGTTTGAGTTAAGCGTTCGTTTGCGGTTATTCAATATGCGCCAAAGTTGACGGCTTTTTGTTGTGGTGGCCACTTTAAAAGGAAATTGCATGAAATGCAAGTGAAATCAATGAACCAGTCCAGCGGACTGAGTGACTGAATGACTGAATGGCTGAATGGCTTCACTGACTAACCGACTGATTGACATACTCTCTCGAACCTACTTTTTTTTTTGGCGTTCAATTATCCAATACACTGGCTGTGGTTATATGCGCTTTAGGTGGTATTTTTAAAGAGCAGAAAGCAGAAATATGTTAGGGTATCAAGACTGGATTCAGATTGTTCCGGGATAGGGTGAATAGTTGCATTTTGCGGTAACACAGGGTTCCAATGTGGTTGAATTCTTGGGGGACACCCTTACCTAGCCCAACCGAATCTTTGACTACTATTCAATAATCAAATGGTTTTTACACTTTTCTGGAATTCTGAATTCATTTTCAGGATTCTGTATATGTTTGACTAGATGTTTATATCACACAGTACAGACTAGATGCCAAGTTACTTTCACAATATAGTCCAACTTCTTGGCTTAATTGACTTAGAATATGGAGTCTCAATTGTCCAATTTACTACGCCGAACATATTCCACAAGTATTCAAGCAACTTATGCTGGCTTATATCTCTCGCTAATTTTACGTGAAACGATCCAGCAGACTACTTAGAAAGTAATCGATAAAAATGAGTATCTATATAGATACTATCTAGATTTTTGCTGATTTTGGTTTGACTAGATATTCAGGGCTTTTGGATTTGATTTGAACGCCTTGTGGTAAGTCTTTCTCTTCTTAAAAATTTAAATAAAATTTTAAATTTTTCATGAATAGGTTGGACCAACACTTCAAGCCAAAGATTTCATTATTTGATAGGAGGTCTTAAAGCAGTCCAAGACAATGGCTTGATGTATTATGGCCATTCATTTATTGTCTCTTGCTCTCTCTGCTTGATCCTTTAAAACCATTATAAAAAGAACGAAACATGTTAAATAAACTATATCTACAAAGATAAGGGTTTCATTGTTTTATATGCTTTCTTCAAGAAGGCCATACACTCGAATTGGCCATTTCTCCCTAACACGCTGCTCTTTCCTGATGAGTTTTCGGTACAAAGAGCCATAAGACTCTTCCTTGACTAACATAGTTTTTGCAATAAATAATTTCAAACTTCTTCAAAAAGTTCAGGACATACTATCGAAATGCATTAGATGCCCGTTGATCGCCGCTTTTACCTTTAATTTTTCCTTCAGACTTTAAGAAACTTAAGCAAATACATCACAGGCAGAAGCGCAGCAAGTCCGAATCTTCTTAGAAGTTACTTCTGGTTCTACGCAACCATTTCCCCCAATCTACCAAATAGAGTAAACCAACTTCGTCTTGCCGCCGTGAAAAACTATTCATATCTTTTCCAATTGCAGTTGCAGCCATCAAGTGTAAATAATCAAGAGACTGTCTGAATGACTGATAGACAACGGTTGAGGAGAGGGACTGTCGCGACCAGCGTACGGACAAACCTGTGTGCCTTATATTGCTTTACATTGCGGTTAACGTGTTTTACTTAATTACTTATTTCAATTTTTAATGCCCTTTGATGTGGCCAAGCAAACCGTGTCCCATGTATTGGTGTCATTTCCTCAATTCGACACACTGTCAAGCATACAAGTACGCATACACACTCACAGTCTTGCATACATATTCATGTTGTAGCTCTCGGGCTGGGGCTGGGGCTTTTGAAGTAGGCGGCGTTGGTCCATACATTGGCATGGCTCGTTTCCTGCCACAAGTTGCAGCATAGAGGTACTACCAAGACTACTCCACCGTAGCTAAGCAGAGCGTCACCGCTTATGCTAGATTCCTTGACTATGTCGCGTGTCGTTTGTTTGGATCAACTAATTCAACGCATATAAATCAAAATGCAATTTGTCGTCTTACGTCTTTTACTGTCTCGTTGGGGGCTACCCCTGTGCGCACCACCACCGCTGCCGCTGCTGACAAAAGGGCAAAAGCTAAAAACTAAACAAACTGCGGGCCACTAAATCAGTGCCGCATCGCAAGTTGCACGATAAAAGCAACCACAACATAACAGTGGCGCGGCTTGAAAAATTCTTTTCAATAGTTCCCGGAACTTCAAACTGCGTACGCCACTGGCAAACGACAAGCAACATTAAAGCTAGACAACATTTGCCAATGATGTAGCTGATTATGATGTACTGTCGTTCGCTTGTTGTAGTTGTTCCTGCTGTTGGTTGCCGTTGTAGATCTTCTTGTTGTCTGCAACATCGTGGGTTTCCCCCTTTTCGCGCTGCTTCTTATACTTGTAGGTAGATATAGCAATGCCGCGTGATGCTCATAATTTATTAGCTGACAAAACAAATTCATTATGAAATGATAAGGCTAAAAAGGCACAAGGAACAGTACAGCAAAAAAAGAAAAAAAATAGACGCTTGCCACAGCCAGGAAATTGTCATGCCACATAATGATGGGTGGGCGTGACTGGGGGCTTGTCTTGGAATTACGCAAAACTGTTGCAATCTTGACTTGCAGCTGGATATAGAAGCTGCTGGTAGCTGTCAGCTAACGGCACAAAGTCTCCAAAGTTGTTGTAAATGGTAAGAGGCAACAGTTGCAACAACAACCATCACAACAACAATTGCAACATTTACAAACCTTTTTGGTCTCATGGTAAAATAAAAAAAGGATGCGGGATCACAAAACTTCAATTACAAGCATGCTGCGGTCATCTCAGGGCCATCAAGTCAACTAACGACTTTGGTCTCTCTAATGCACATAAATACAGCAAAACACATTAGTTTACTATGTGAGTCATTTGATTAGAAACAATTAAATATTTTCCAAAGAAAATATAAAAATTAAAAGCTTTATGAAAAAGTGAAAAACCGCATTTTTTAAGGGCTCATATACGTTGTGGTTCATCGATAAATCAAACGAAATTTTAATGCTTCATCCGAAAGTGCATATCCCTGAAAATGTACTCCCAAATTTTAAAAAAGATCTTTGCATACAAAGAGAGCGCGTAGTGACAAAGGTAATTCTAATGGGAAACTTTAAACGTAATTATCTCAAAATTATGGTTTTACGAAAGTACCATGAGCACTATTGCTACAATCTATTAGACCGACTTTCTTCATTTTTAACATTATTCGTTATTAAGAGAGGCAGACCGTGAAAGATGTATAAATTTTATTTCCATCATGAAAATGTTTGGGTATTTTTTTTTTCTAGAATAGGTAGATGAACATATTCGGAAACGTATGAAAATGTTAAGAAACAAAAAATATTTACCTGCTAACTATATAAATGAGTTTGAAAGTACCATATTTTCCCTTACAAATGCATGTAAAGGTATAGGCGTCTGGCCAGACACACAAAGTAAGGTGTGTTTTTTTTTTAAGTTATTTTTATTATAATTTCTAAGGACTTTTCAAAAAATATTTTTTCATAGATCGAGAGAGAATTAAATTTTAGGATGGTGCCTGGATGCACAAGTTGCTCCGAAAAATATAAATATATGTAATTAGCGTCGAAAAATAAAATATGTCTGGCCAGACCCGGATGCACAACGAAGGGTTAAATAAAATAGTTTGATCCAAAAAACATGAGTTTTTAAAAAACCGATTCTCGTATTTTTGTTTGTGAAACCCTTTGTTCACAGACTCCACAGATCTGTGCACTTGTAAAATATTTTGGTTTTTACGATTGCAGTTTCAGCTGTTACACCGAAATCGCGCTCAACACAAACCTGTAGAAAAAAAATAAAAAAACGGCATTTCGGGATAGCAATAACTCCATCATTTGTAAATATTTCATAACACTTTATTTGTATTTTTTCTACTAAACGCAAATCACGAATTCAGAAAGATAATTGCAATATAACTTTAAAAAAATCCTAACTTTCTTCTAGTAACTAAGGAGGCCTGCTCACTTTGCTAGGCCACATTCAAATTCAATATTAATCATATAATGCTTGGGGTTCGACCTCAAACTGCATACCATCTGTATAATTAATGAGTTGAACGATTTTATTCGAACTTTTAAGACACAATAAATAAATAAAGCTCTTATTACTTTACTCAAATCTCTGATGCAGAAATAGAAAATTTAGAAAATTTGTTCAAGTGATTTTTAAATTGTTGGGAATGTGGCGGTTAGCAGCTTAAAATAAGCAAGATTTAGTCTTTTGGGTGAAGACACGTACTTTCTGAAAATTTCATTAGAATTATTTTTCATAACAATTGTATGTCAATTAAGAAATAAAGAATTGAAATTTATTTCTCTTTTTTGGAAATAAAATTATTCCATTATGTAAGCAAGACAAGTCTCAAAAAATTAATACTTCTAACGCCTTGAATTTCTTAAGCGATTTATGAGATATTGTAAGAAGCATCGTTAAGAAGCAAACTAGCACCACACATAGAGTACTTTTTGTTTTGAAAACTTTACAAATATTTTAAAAATTTTTTAAATAATTCGCTATGCGCTAAAGTATATTATTTTCATCTAATCAGCACATAATTAAAACCACACCACGTCTTGAGGTGACAAAACTTTTGTCAGCTAGTGTTGTTAACACAAACATAATCATTATGAACATAAGCGTTGCCAAGCAATTGAGCAGCACTGTATTTATATGCATGGCACTATGGTGCCCGACAATGACAGTAACCATGGCCATGGCATCACTGACATTACTCTGACATCAATGACAGTGGCAGCCAACTTCAGCTTTAGCCTTTAGCTTCAACATCATATACACAGCTTTAGGAGCAGCGACAGCAGCAGCAGCAGCAGCTCATAAAATGCCGCAATGACATGAAGCTGACAGGTACATTTCGCTGTGCCTCCTGTGCCCCATGCAAGTGCCACATGATGGTGCCCCTCTCTCAATTTTTTTTGTGTTGTGTTGTTGTTGTGCCATGGTGCTGATTGCGGTCGCATCAGCTAGGAGCTAAGAGCCACGCGGCATTACAAGCTTTAATAGACAAGCGCAGCAAGCGCTGAATAAGATTAATGAAGCCGTTTAAAACGCTTCGGTTGTTTATCATGTGAATTCACGTGTACGTCGACCTAGTCACTGCGTCTGCTGCGACTGCTGCTGCTCCTAATGCGCTTTGCTGCCGTAACTCAGCTTAGCCATTAGCCCAACTTGACGTAAAGTCAACGTGTAATCTTGCCCAGCAGCATTGCGCGGAAGAGAGTGTGGTGGCGTGCATATACAGACAGGCAACAGGCTAATAGCTGGCACAGCTTATTAAGTCGCCATAAACCATAAGCTCACGTTTTGGCCCTAACACACACAACGTACCTCGTTCTGCTGCCATACCCCCTGCTGTTTGGCTGCTTCCAACGAAAAATGTGTTTAATAAAGCAAAGCGACCAGGCTGATAAATTGCTGTGGGCGTGCACAAATGCGCACTTTGACACAGCCCGACCCCCACTGACAGACACAGGCTGAGTTTTGGACAGAGTTGGCACTGAGTTCGCAGCACTACTCTCTAAGTATTATCTACTAGCATGTCCTCATCTTGGCTTGATTAGCTAGCCAAGTTTATGACATGACCCCAAAAAAAAAAAAAATGAGTAAACAGCACTGCTTGCAGAGATTGACCCGTAAGCTTGGCTTGGTCCAATCGTGCCGCTCACTCAAGTTCAAATGTAAATGACATTGCATACCATGCAATTAAAATGCTTAAAACTAGGCTCCATCCAGACCTGAAGGTCTTTGGCCTAGCATCGACAACGGTTCTATCCCAGATTTCTGGCTGATGAGGCGTGTAGCAATTTTATGGCCAAAACACGTACCACAAAAAAGCTAAGGCATAGAACATTAAAAAAAAAATCAACATTTTGCGCTTGACAATTTTTTCGCCAACTTTCATGAACTGCTGTGATGCACTGAAAGAAATTATTGTGCTGCTTTTTACTTTCTACGATTTTATGATCAAATTGTACTAGAAAAATTTGACCGACTGATCACTGATAAAAATATTTCCAAATAAAATTTGAAGCAATAATCGATTATTTTCATTCGTTCTGCTTCAAAATGCTTTTGATGAAAACTTTTTCGATTTTTTTAACTAACTTTTATTTAATTTTTATTTAGTTTTAAATATTTTTGTCTCAATCCGTACTGGCGTAATATGCATACTTTTCTACTAGACATATTTCGACAGTTTCAAAACGGGATACATATATTATTTATTTTAAAGAAAACTTACATTAGATGCTAGGGTCACAATCTGTAAATAGAAAAAATAAATTTGTTAATTAAAAAATAAAAAAATTATGGTTTCTTATGTCTATGTCTAACTATTAAGTTTTCGAAATTCACAAACTTTAAAAAGTTTATTTCATATGGTTTCGATATTTTTGAAGAAAAAAATAGTTCATTTAGCAATCAGCTATGTCTCAGTCAACGTCAATTTCGTATTTTTGTAGCATCCGAAATATAGACTATTAAATTAATTAATAATTAATAAATAAGCAATCTAAGGTCGAAAGTTGGAGTTTGAAGAAAAGATTGCAGAGCTACTATTTGCTCTATCTTAAAGACTTTTTTTACTTAGTTAAATAACGTCTATTTGCTGGTTATGCTAGTGCTAGCCAACTGTACCAGTGCTGCTGAGTGGATTTAGAGGCGAGAACGCTAGCACTACGCTACCGAAGCTCTTAATTTATATTATTTATAAGGTGATATTTCACAAATATATATTCCAGTCGCCAGATTTGCTAATAATCCTTTCAAACTCCCAACTTTACTTCCTATATAGCATCACCAACAACTAAAAGTGTTTAAAAATATTTGACATAAAAGTATCGTTAATTTTTTTTCAGTGCACTAGAGAGTGGAGTAAAGACAGGTGGCAGGCATACAGCGGTACTAGACAGTAGGTATAGTTATAGGTAGGCGGCGCACTCGTTGTCGTCGTCGTCATCGTCATCGTCGTCAACCACGTAGAAGTAGTATATTTTATTGGTCCTAGAGATCTGTTTGGAACGATAACAAGTTTGATTTGTACGCCATGCGAAACGGGTTATGATTGACGGACTTGACTGCCTGACTGTCGTACATGTTGGCACCGGCTCTTTGGGCCCTGGCTGTTGTTGGTATTGTTGTTGTTTCGTCCCAGGTCTCTCGCTCACTCGCTCTCTCTCGAAGCTTGGCGGCGACATTGACAGACGGATAAGCTCTTTGCCAAGTCAAGCCAAGCTGGCGCACTGGGACAACACACATAGAGTCAGTTAGTACGTCAGCTCCGACAACCATGTGTGTGTCCATGTGTATGCGAGTGTATCCGAGTGGGTTCGTGTGTGTGTGTGTGTGTGTGTGTGTGTGGCAACATAGTTTGTTATAAAATTAATGACCCTCATTTTGTATTCAAGTGTTATCGAAATGATTGCTGGACATTCTTGGCAGCGGGCCTATGAAAAATATGGGCTTGGTTTAATATGCTTACAATAAAATAAATTTCTTGCTGGGATTTGTATATTTTTTATTATGTATTTCTTACATGTGCTCTCAAGATATTTATTTTGACTTTTTTTTCCGATTTGGCAAGCCAATTAAAATAAAATTATGCGCGCTTCATTAATTTGATTTATTTTAAGCGGCATTGTTTGACAGCGCACAAGGTCAAATATCACACTTTGTTTATTTATCTAGCTTTTGACTCTATCGATAGATACTTTATTTTATTCTTGGAGTATCTGTGACACATGCTAAGTATATTGTACAACGCGGCGTATGAGTTACCTGGTTTATGTGCGCGCAAAACTTGAAATTCTTAAGTCGTTTCGCATGTGACATGAAATTTATTATGTGATTAAGCTTGAGACAATGGCTCTGCGCTTATGATATCATATCAAGATAAGAAAGAGCTGAAGCTTAGTTTTGATAGCTGTGTAGTTAATGTGGAGTATTAGAAGTTTAGTTAGAGATATTAAATCACAATTAAAATGGTAATGTATTTTTTTGCACACTTTTAAAAATGTTTGGGTGGCATTTAGCCTTGAGACATTAAAGAAAAGTTGTGCTTTAAGCTCAGAGTTTAGAATATTTAAAAGTATAAAAAATTTATGTTACTCAAAGATTATTGTGTACGAACAATATAATAATATTTAAATGTCATAACATTTGGCTTAGAAGAAAGATATAGATTACAGTTGCACAGTTTAGAAATAGACAATAAAAATAAGTATTTGAAAGAATAGTCTTTCGAAAGTTTTTAGAAATTGTGTCAGGTAACTTAAGTTAAAAGTGATTCAAATATATTATTAAATTTTAAATATTAAAAAGCGGAGCTTAAATGCGTTCATACTGTCAAAATACTTCTACTATATAAACAAATTCTGAGTGTGTTTGAAAAGTTTATAAACGAAACCATCTTCAGTGAGCATTTTGGTTTAACTTGAGTGTTCCTATTGCTGATTTTGGAAAAACACTAACCCTAAACGAAAAATTATCCTAAAAAGTCTTTCACCAAATAACAAACAATTTTTTTTTTTGGATTTCATTTAGCGACTGGATAACATATTTAAGATGCAAAAAAATATCATTAAGTGTACTTTACGGCTTTCCCAATTTTGTTGTACATATAAAAAAATGATATATGGTAGATCTTTGGCTTTCAGTAAATAAAAAAACTTTTCTTCTTTTTGCGTTTTGTTCATATACAGGCCGCATTAGCAGTTAAAAATGATAAAGTACACTTTGAAGTTTCCCAAAATTTGTTACATATAAAATACAGACAGAAAGATTTGAAGTAGACTCCAAATGTGGCAAAAAAATCCTTCCCAAGCAAACTTCTTTTCACTTAAAGAATTTAAGTACATATTATTTAAAATTTATCAATCGAAAAAAAGATATGAAAAAATTTATTTTCGTGTTTCCAAAAAGCCTTACTATTTTAAAAAAAGAACTTGGGTACTAGTGTTCTATTCACTTCGCTTTCTAAAGTTGCAAATTTTTAAAAATAGAAACTTTTTAGCGAAAATAAACTTTTTTGTTGTAAGAGATGCTATAGCTTATTTTGGGGTGTATGAATAAATAGCCTTATGATCTGATGAAGTTAATTTTTGACAAAATCATTGTTACTTCCAACCGATCCTGCAGAACTGAAGTACTCTGTCATACCCTTTATATTGGCACTCAAATCTCGAAGCAAGTTAATTTTTGAAAAAAAAATAGATACGAAAAAATGAATATACGTGTTTCTAAGACCTTTCTTATTTAAAAAAAAAAAACTAGAATGCTAATAACTAGAGAACCCTTATAATACATTGATCTTTAAAAAGGAAAACTTTTGTGGCAAAGTTCCTTTTGTTGTTGTCAGAGATGCTTTAGCTTTAATTTATGGTGTTACAGTAGCCTTCTGCCACTAATCAGCCACTTTCATTAATTCCTGCTTATAATTTCAATTTTTTAAAGAAATTTCTGCAAATATTTATCCTAATATATTCCTTTTCATTAGAAAGTGTCGTTTAGCTAGCTACCATTAACTAACTAAACTTTCCGTTTATAACTTTGTTTTCGTGAAATATTTGGAAATATTTTTCATAAAATATCGCGCTTTGTTAGACAATTATATATCATAACTTTATTTTCGTGAAATTTCGGGAATATGTTTCTTTTCATCTTCGTTTTTATCAAAACAAGCCAAATTTTGCATTACATGATCTAAAGTCATCCTTCAAAAGCAGCTCATCCGCAGCTATCTGTAGTAGTTACTTTCCAAACTTATCCCTATTCTGCTTATTCTGCTTTCCGAATTAGTGTTTTAATATTCATCGCAACACTTCAGCTTATGCTCACACATTAGCTGCAAATCACGATTTTGCAAATTGCCTCTAACTGTGCTGCATAAACGGCAACTACCACAAGTGTTGCACGCCCCACAGCCATTTCGACACCTCATTTTATGCACATATGCAAGCAGGTATATCTATATCTTTATCTCGAAGCGAATGTATCTAAAGAGACTACTTTCCTTTTGTAAAGTACTCCACACCGTGTTTCTTACTCTTTTGGCCGCCCCTTGGGGCACTTGTTGAGGCGTTGCCGAAACTACAAGCGCCAAGTTGCACATGTAATTTGCAGGCTAGGATAACTATCTGTGTGCTTATCGTGATGTCTTAAACTGAGCTGCAGCTCAGTACATAGATGGGGCATAATTTATGCGCTGGCAACATAAAGCTCACACGAAATTGCTAGCACGTGGGAGTGAGCCAAAGCAGTTGCTGCAGTTGCGCGAATGATTAGGGCTGCCTTGCTGCCTTGGTGGCATGTGCAGCAAGTGGCACATTTACTTTCACAAGTCAACACACGTGAGTGCTGCAACTTGGGCTGCTGACCTGCTTTCTGTGCCATCAGCCGCTGCAGCTACATGCAACAACAATTTGTGCAATTCGCATAGGAACGAAAAAAAAAATTGCGCATAAAATGCAATTTTCTATGCACAATCACCCCCCCACACATTTTATTGTTTGGCATTTTATTATAATTCTTTTTTTTACTTTATTTCGATTTTAAGCTGGTCAAGTTGGCAATTTGGCCAAAAAGCGTGAAATGGTTTTTATGTATGCAAAAAAAAAAAACTAAAACTAAATCGACAAGAAAAAAGGTTGCACAGTTGCAGCAGCCACAAAAAAGCTGCAGACAACTTCAAATGAGTAGCGAAGTAGTAGTAGTAGTGCTCGTTGCCAGCATTCGAGAGTAGGTGCAATGAATGGCCAAAACCATAAATCTTCAAAATGTCTTGACTGCCCCTGGCCGTTGAAAATTGTATATCATTGTATTCAGCTCGTATATTACTTTATTTTCGACTGAGATTTGCACTAGAAATGTCAGTAGTGGATAGTTTCAATTGTTACTCCAGCTATACGGAGAACATGATTCATGTTTTACAACTTGAGCATAAATCAAAAGGCTTACAAAAACTTAAAACGTTCAAATAAAATAAAAACACAAAACAAAACAGAGAGAACAAATGCTGAAAATGAAATGAAATGCGCCAAATGTTTTGTGGAGCCTTGCATGCCAGGGCTCCATAAGCGACAAATGTCGCATATTGACAAGTACAACTCCAAAGTATAGTATATATTTTTGGCAGAGGGTTGGCCGAAGCGTGCTGGCTTTAGTTCGCTGTCGGCGTCTGCTTATAGCTAAGAGTATCTAAATATAAGTACACTCATTTATCTTTAGCTAGCTTTGGGAAGCCATTTCTCCATGAGAAGCGATGATTAGTTTCGATACTTGATCATTTTGCAGCTGGATTGTTCGTCAATAGAATGTAAAGGATTATAAGAGAAACAAGTTAAGTTCGCATTGGTCCCACTTATTTCCATAACTCGTTAGGCAGTTAACATTAAATTTGTTTTAAATTTGTTGAAAAATCGATAAACTTCAGCAATCAAAAGATTCCGACATATGCTGGCCTCTATCTTCAATCTAGGAGTACCGATTTTTCCAATATTCTCCATTATATCGGTTATTGCACTTTGAACGCTAGACGTTGGAAGGTAATAGCAGACTCAAGCTAATATGCCCCTCGGAATCCAGCAACAGGGTACAATTCAACAACACCCCAAAATAAAATATTAAGAATGGTCTCAGGAGCCCACCCACACCATGACAAAGGAACTATTCCTAAGCAACTGCATGAACACGGTCCAAGCAAGCGTCTTAGAAGAACAATAAGCACGGTAAAGTGCGAAATAATCTTTAGAATCAACGTTTTGTTGCGAGATCCATAACTTCCTCGATTAAATATTAATAGGAGCTAATTGGTTTTGTGCTATTATATGGCGTAGAAGCAAGGGTTGTGTCGCGAAAGAACGCAGCTGCGCTTGAAGTGCTCAAAAGAATAATTCTTCACAAAATTTTCGGTCCCTTTCGTATTGGGTACGACTATCGCATTCGAAGGAACCATGAGCGTATGAGCTCTACAACGACAGATGTCGTCCAACGTTTGACTGCATTTATAGTTCCTATAGATGAAGGCGCTCCAGCGCAGAAGGTTTCCGATGCGGAAGTCGACAAAGGTAGATGAAGGGGATAACCTAGCTCAGATGGAAAGACAAACTGGAAGAAGGCCTATCTTCAGTTGGAGTGACCAAGTGTAAAGTAAAGCAGGGGAGCCTGGCTGATTAGGTAAGCAATAACCCGATAACCGGTTGTGATGGCCAATTAACAAAGTAAATGATTTTTATTTATCAAGGATATTGTTGTCAATTGTCACAATAACTCCCTTAAAGCTTTAAGTCGTAACTAAGTCGTAAACAATTACCAGAAGAGTCCAAAGGAGTACTCCACTGATAGATCGTGGACCCTCTTTGGACACACCCTCTAGACTTCCTAAGAGCTGTTCAGGGACATTGTCAACAATTATCGCAATAACTCCCTTAAGACTTTATATTGGAAAAACTGTTTTTAAAACAATTTTCAAAACAATCAATACTAGAAGAGTCTAAAACACAATTCCATACAATAACTGACAGATCGTTAACCACCCACTAGGCCACACAAGAGCTGCAATAAAACTTGATTTTCTTTTCAAGTCAGTCCAGCTCTCCTCACTTGTCAATCCACCCTCGTTTATCCCTTTGAAACAAGCCCGCCCCCATACAGCCACTGCTGTAAATGTCGTTTTGGGGGCTGTTTATGGCACTCCGCTCATTTGTTTATTTTCTTATGCGCCGCCAGCACCTGTATTAAAAGCTTCATAGCTTCATGGCTGCATGGCTGTATGGCTTCATGGACTCCATAGACCCGCCGCGTCTCTCTATGCACCAAGAGACAGCTCTGTGCGGCATGCCAATAAGCCAACTCGATATATAACTACAGTCAGTCAAGCATGTAGCACGTGCTTTATGCTAATGATTCAACTGGCACTGGGAACTGTTTGCTGCATATATATACTGAATATATTTTGTACTGGCGGGAATTGGGCGTGGGTCGTGGCCTGCGGCAAGGAGCAAGCAAGTCCAAGAGTCGCAACAAAGAGCGTGGCAGCTACGAACCGACACAGTCAATTAACTGCGCATTATGAATTTCTTCACATGCTCCACGTCGACTTGATTGCTATGCGTGTTAACTGGTTTTATTTATTACCGACGACTGCCTTATAAGCGTGCACCGGGCAGAGATATCCAACTTCAACTGACAATCCATACAAATGCAATGCAGGCGAAGTTTATTCACATCAATGCCTGATGCATTCGGGATTCAAGTCATATAAACTTGGCCGATATGACTGACTATATGCTAATAAATATGCTTAAGTTTATTACGTTTGCAAATTGTGCAAATGTTACAAATTAATACGCTTTAATTTGTACATAATTAAACGTATGACAGAAACATGCTTGTTGGATGTACACACACGGCGTATGAGCAATGTCTCATGGTAAATTAACATCAAATGTCAGCTTGGAGTTGTCAATGTTGAGCATCCTCAGATACTCATTATAGTTGGATAAGAAGAAGCTGCAAATGCAACAAAATAACCTACACTACGACAAAGGAAAAGATGAAATCGAAGAGTTTTATAACTGGGAAACTGTTAATACCCTTTGAGCAATGACTGCCGTATATACCAGGAGAAACGAAGCCTATAAGACTTAAAAGAAGTAATGAACCTAGTTGAATTAAAGCAGTGCAATGGGTATATCATTGAAATGCGGAAGCTTGAATAATATATACTAGAAAGAATGGAATGGAAGGAATGGATCGATGAACCAAGTTGAATCCGTATTATGCTTAATATTAGAGAATTTTACATTAAGCAGTGATATGATACATATGAGACACCTTGGAAGAAAACTAAAAATAAGTACTTCTTAATCAAATAGATGTTGAAAAACCATGGATCAAGTTGAATCTATATTTTGCTTAAAAGTAAAGAATTTTACAGCAAGCAGTGCACTGCTTCTTGCTCGCTTTTTACCAGCTTTGCCAAAAAAATTGAATGAAAAACTCAAGCTCTTCTTAAGGAAGTTTTCCTTTTCCAAAGTTAGTCGTTACGGCGGCTCACATGAGAATCATAGTTGTAGAACTATTGGGATTCTGGTTCAAAAGTTCTTAAACATTTTGACGGCGTGCCACCGAATTTCAAGAAATTAAATATAAACTACTCCAAGCGGTGCACTGGTTTTTGCATGTTTTATGCCAGCTATGGAAAAAAATTGAAATGAGAACTCCAGCACTTTTTAAAGAATTTTTCCTAATCAACGGCGGTACACATGTGATTTAAAATTAAAGGAATTTTGTGATGCTAGGTCAAAAAATCATACAAATTCAAAAGTCTTTCGCTTGCTTTGCTGTAATAAATGGTTATAATTTCCCAGCGAATTTCAAGAAATTCAGCCCAGTAACTTCGCTGCAACATAAACTGCACCAAGCAGTGCACTGCTTTTTGCACGTCATTCAACTACTACAGCAAAAAAGCGTTGAAAACACTTTAGAACTCTTTAAGAAACTTTTCCCAGTCAACACCTTTCATAACCCGTACCACTCAACACAATCCATTTCCAACATTCTACCCTAATAAATATGCAAACTCATCACAAAATCAAAAAAAATAAAAAAAGTGTATAAGAAGTTTTGTTGGGCAAAAGATTGAAAAAAAGGCAAACTCAAAGTCAAAGTCAAGTTCGCCGTCAGCTTATGGCTAATAATTGTGGAGATCAGTATATGCTGAGCTAGCAAATTAGATACAGTGGTGGTCTTCGTGCATAAACGGGTTCAAGTTCAGGACGTACTAGCGGACATTATCATAAGGCAGCCGGGGAAAAGTCATAACTGCAGAATGCTTAGGAACATGTGCAGGGTATTTAATTAAAAATAATGCTCTACGTTAAAGCATAATGTTTGCTACTTTTCATTGCTTTTTCCCTGCTTTTCATTGCTTTTCATTGCCTCAGAAAAGCAAATACTCAACTTTCTCTAGTTTATTTTTGGAAGGGTGGCCTGACTGGGGAGGCTGTTAACTTGGCTGCTGCTTTGACGGCTGCTGTTGCCATTCTAGCCGGCTTCTTATACTACTATTTATTTGATGGCTTTTTCGCTCATGCCAAGCCAAACAAACTGAAAAGCAAAAATAAAAACAAGTGCACGAGCGCTTTGGCGAATGGAAGATAGCGACTGCGGCATACACTAAAGTTAGCACTTTTGAGTATTGATATTATATGGTTTTTTTTGTGGTTTTTAAAGAATTTGTGAAATATCTGGACTAGTATCCCTCAAATTATGGTAGAACTCTATTGCTAATATAATATATTATAGAAATATATAGGTATCCCGCAAACTCTGTTAGAATTCTGTAACCAATAGAAATAATATAGCAATATCTTCAAAATTTGTGAGATATCTCGACTGATATTCCCCATATTCTGTTCGAACTCTATTGCTAATAGAACATAGTATCGAAATATCTTCAAAATTTTTGAAATATCTCAACTGGTGTCCCGCATATTCTGTTGAAACTCAATTGTTTATAGAATATAGTGTAGGAATATTTCTAAAATTCTCGACTGAAATCACCCAAATTCTTTAGGGGATTTCTATAATACAACTGTAATGTTGATATTTATGAGTTTGATATTTTATGTTCATATATCCAATTGTTTATGAAGCTTTCGACATTAATTACTCAGAAATCTTTGTCCAATATATAACGCGTAAGTGCCAAGAGCAGATTACCCTCTGGGACTTACTTTCTTCTAACACTATATACTGCTTGAAGGTTAGTTTATCCCTACATAGAATCTTAAGAATTTATTTCTTCAGAAAGAAGTCCTTATAATATAAGATCTTTATAAATGGGACGAAACTCTGAATACAACTAATTAACTATTATATTTTTTCACGAAACACTATGAAAACATTCCCAAAGAAAACACTCCCAATTCAGATAAAGCCGCCTGTTTTAACTACTAGTGTAGTTTATTTTTTTGGATTTGAATTTATTTAGTTTTACCTCTATCATCTCGAGCAAACAGGATAATTATATTCTTCATATTCTTTGCTTTTAAATGTGGAACTGCTTCATTTCTATTTCTTCACTTTAACAAAAGTTACATTCAAAGCAAGTATACACCGTCATCTCTCCACAAACACATCAAATAGAGCGGAAAAATTGTTACAGAGGATCTTCCACGATGTCTACGCATAGACCAAAACAATGAAGCCTTGATGCTATTAATTGCAGTTGACACCGTTTGCATACTGATTCGTTATGCTAAAAAGTGAAAAACGGCTCCACTATGTTTGCTACAGACATCATCTCTTAAGGCTTAATCTTATACTAAACATGGAAAGTGGAATAATATTCAATAAAAAAGTAATGATAACTTTGAAAAGCCATTCGAGGTAAGATAACATTTTTTTTAAATTTTACATTAGAATTTTAGAAAAATATCAAATCTGTTTTTATTAAAATAACAAAGAAGTTTCTAAAGTTTAACTGTATTTTTGTAATGAGTATTTTGACAATAAATTAAACATAAAAACTTTTTATTATTTTCTTATTTATTATTTTTTAAATCCTAAAACAATAACACTTTCATAAAATTCCGATTTCAGGCGTCTTACACATTTGCGCCAGTTCAGTACGATTTCACGTCAGAAGTATCAGAACAAACAAATTAAAAAGCTGATACTCTTTGCCAATTATACTTTAAAGTCACCACATTCTGTGCGCGATATATATGTCACCAAAAAAAAATATTACATAAACCATAGAACACAGTGCTTCTAAATATCCAGAATGCAGATTTAACTAGCTGTTAATTATAAGCCTCAATAAATAAAATGAGTTGTCAAAAAAGAGTAGAAGGATACCTATTGTTTTCAAAAAACTGTCAAAAAAGGGTAAAATGATACCTATTGTTTTTAAATTGGCATGCAACAAGAAAAATGCATTTGAAAAAAGTAAAAACAATCGAATCATATTTGGGTTTTCAAAATAACATAAGCTCATCACAAAGAAAATAGCACAGAAACTGCAGGTTTTCAACAACAAATGCCTGAGAATTACAAGCGAGATATTCTGGCGAAACAGAATATCAAATGCAGAGTTGTGGGGCGCTACAGGTGAGTCCCCTATTCATCTTTAATTTTCGAAATGAAAATGGACCTGTCTAGGGCATGCCCCAAAAAGAATACAAGCAGCATTGTCCGAATGACACTAGACCGAAACCCTCAAGGAATAAGTTTTGGTAGTCCTTATTTTCATTTAATTTTATAAGAATTTTCCCTACAAAAAAGAAACATAGGTCATTCCGCTGCATTATTGTATAACTGTCAATGGCATGACTTGTCTGTCCATCCAATAATTTAATAAAAAAAACGAATTTTTCTACAGATCTATCCTAACAAATGTTTGGCAACTTTCTGCAAATTCACAAACGAAGGAAGATTAGGTAAGTAACATGCGCATTTTTCAACATGAGTCTTATAGACTCAGCAATTTTTCGAGATGAAGAGCCAAAAAGTTTTGTTATCTTTATGCAAATTCGTTCAAAAGGCAAAACCGCAAGAAACTGCTTCTGCTTTCCGTATTATAAAATATGATAAATCCTAAAAATTTAACTACATTTCTTCAAATTTCTTCTGCATCTTTCTATAAAATCACTAAAAAATAACAAGAAGAAAAAATTATGCAAGTACTTCAACACAAAAACCTCAATTCCAATTTTATATTTCAATACAAATAAGAGATGAAATCCTTTTTTATTATTATTACAAAGAAACCAGTTCCTAACATTTATCTGGATTTCTTCATTTGCTCATATAAGGAATCAGGCGTCTTACACAATTGCGCGATTTCAGTGCGATTTGGCCATGTTCAGTGCGCCATATTTTTAATTCACCAAGTAATCACAATTCATAAATCTTGGAATACACTGATTTTATATATCCAGAATGCAGCTTGAACTAGCTGTTAATTATAAGCCTCAATTATTAAAATGAGTTGTCAAAAAATTCAATTATAAATATTTACGAAATGACTTTTCAATGTAATCGTTAGTTATTTTTACTATTTTTCAACTTGCTCTATGAAGTTTTAGGAGCTGATATCTATCTTCTGCAGTGCAGAATGTTAACTGCTGAAATTCTAGAATTTTTTTTTGTTATTCTATGCCAAAATGTTTGTACTATACTTAAGGAATTAATCAAATAACTGGTGTGTCTGCTAGATACAAAGCTTGGTTGGTTTGTAGGTGGTAGACTACATTTCTACATGTACCATTGCACTTTCTCAGAACTTGATAAAGCATTACAAAAGTTTTGAAAAATATAGCAAAGCGACATCCATATGTGCAAAATAACTATCAAAAAAAGCAATCGATTGTGAAATGCACTTCCAGCTAAATATAAATATGCTTAAATCAGGAGACGTTCAAGTGCGCATACCATTTGAGAGATCAACAACATTTCTAGAACATTCTTTAGAAATCCCAAAAAGCAGATTTTATGTGCTAGAACGTAGACTAGAACGAAATATAACGTTAAAGATATATACATAGAGAGAAAGAGAGATTATTATTAAAAGATTACGATTTCACTTCGAAAGACTGCAAAAAAAATTCAACAAAAAGATAAGTGGAAATACTCGCATTTCGCCAGTAAACATTCTGCAATGCAGAAGACTCAAATGTTGTTTGTTCTTGTGAAAAACTATCTTTTAAGAAAATTCTCACTCATCACAAATTCGCGCACAAATTGCATATAACCCTTAACCTTGAAATGTCAGTGTATTGAAATTTAAACCAAAATCAACCACCAGAGCAAACCAGCAAGCAGTTTGGTCAAACAAGCGGCCAAAATCACAGCGGGCGGTTTGTTCCGCGTTTAAAATAAAGAACCAAGAATAAAATCTAAAAAACCAGAAAAAAAATTGATTGTTGTTGAAAAACTGAAAAACCGTAACGGGCTGAATTATGCAGAGAACAAAACTCGGCAAACACACAACAACAACGACAACAAAAACCGACGCAAAGTTTAATGCACGAAATATGCAAAATCATGAGTCTGCGTTGGTTTTAAATTGTATCATTAAAATATAGGGCGCAAGACGCGGCGGGAGGCTGCAAAATCTCCAAACCAAATCCCAGACAAGACAGACACCACCAACACTTTACCGAAAACGCAGAGCAAATAATGAACGCGCCGCGCTGGTCATAGATATATTGAGAATTTGTATGTTTAATTTATTTTCCGGCTTGTTCATTACAAATTTTTTTTGTTCATTTTCGATTGAACTCTCGGGCGGTAAGTGAGTGAGCGAGCGAGTGAGTGCGTTAGTGTAGAGCGAGATGCCGATATGCAGATCAATCAATTTTTTGGTTGCTAATAAATTGTTTGAACCGTAAAGATAGAAAAAAAATTGTATGTATATTGCCTCGCAGCTAAAAACTAAAAATAAACAAATTAAACATGTGGCCCTGGTGGCAATTATGTTTATGAATATGAGTATCCACTTTTTTTTCTGAACAAAACTGATTTGTTGGTGGGCTCAAGTTTTGGTCATGCTGTTAATTTCATTTATTTGGCATGCCTAATTAAAGGCAGTCCTAGGGTTAGACAGTAACAACTCTGTGGCTGGCTGGCCATCTATGAGTTTACATTTATGAGATAGCCAATAATTTGTTAAGTTGCGTGTGCAAGTTCGAGGCACTTCAAAGGCCAAAAAAAAGTAACAAAACAAAATTAATAATGTTGCTCAAAGTTTACATTTCATTATGACATTAATTTATGTAAAACGTTGTAGCCCTTTAAGTGAACAGATCTACAGAGATATAGTTATCAATTAATTTATTCTAGAGCTACAATAAATTGACTCTGTAGCAAGCAATTAATTGGCAATGAAAGCAAAAGTTGAGTGAGTATCTCTTAGCGGCTTTTATTGTTCCACATAAAATCTCTCTGGCTCTGTTCATCAATGCTGCATTTATGTATTTATTTATGTGGCAGTTAAGTTCAATTGCTCCATGATATGTTATGGACACTTTGTACAATAATTTATCAATAATTTTCCATGAAAATTAAGCAGCGTTTTATGTGCGCATTCAAATTGCCGTTTTGGCCATTTTGATTGCTTCAGTTAGATCTATTATGGGGCATTTCGGTTCATTTTTTTTTCTACTTCTCGGTTGTTATTGTTATGGCATTTTATGCAAACGACAGTTGGTTACAATTTATGGACATTGCGCTAAAGCAAAACTGTAATTTTGCAATCCATTTCAATTTCGATCTATTTTATACCCTTTAAGCAGGTAGACACTGTTTGTGTAATACTTTTGTTACAGATAGTTGGCATTGCTGCTCGAAGGAAGATGTACATGCAGTTGGGAGTTATCATGGGCTCAAATAAGTATCATTTGATGAACTTACAATTTAATAATATTGGCACTATAACGAGCAAAATTTAATATAAAACAAATTTTTCATGGATATGTTTTATAAAAGAAAGGATTCGTAACTTAAGCAACAAACTCTGTATAGTATTCAATTTATAAAAATATGAAATATTCTAATGATAAAAATTAAAGCAATTATAAAGCCTTGTGAAGCAAGGCCTACTTGCATTGCCGACTTCTCTACACCAACTAATTATTGCCAATCTAATCGGATTCGAAATATTTATGAAAACAAAAAAAAATTTAGAAGAACGCCACGTTTAGAGCGAACTGGTGTCTCTGCTAATTCTCTTTCCGAAATTCTGCACGTCGAATCTTACGCTGAAAATGAAAAGCGATTATTTTCTACCAAAAATCTACCATTTGTGGGTTTGCATAATAAATGTACTCAAATTTTTACTTCAAGTTGTACCTGCAATTTATTAGGTCAGTTTTGTATAAAACATAGCCCAAAATTTATTTATTTATTTATAAACATTACTTTGTAAGTCATTTTTTAAGATGAAGAAGCCAAAAAGTTTGGCAAAATTCTCCAAGTTATTCTTATTATCTTTCTGCAAATTCGTTCAAAGGCAAAACAGCAAGAAACTGCATCTACTTTCGTTTTATAAAAAAAAATGACAAATCCAAAATATTTAACTACATTTCTTCAAGTTTTTTCTGCATCTTTCTATAAAATAACTAAAAAAAATAACGAAGAAAACATTATACAAATACTTCAACACAAAAACCTCAATTCCAATTTTATATTTCATTACAAATAAGAGATGAAATCCGTTTTTATTAATATTACAAATAAACCAGTTATTAACATTTATCTGCATTTCTTCATTTGCTCATATAAGGATTTAGGCGTCTTACACAATTGCGCGATTTCAGTACGATTTGACCATGTTCAGTGCGCCATATTTTTATTAACCAAGTAATTATAATTCATAAATCTTGGAATACACTGATTTTATATATCCAGAATGCAGCTTGAACTAGCTGTTAATTATAAGCCTCAATTATTAAAATAATAAACTTGTAACTAATATGGGGGTAGGCTCTGACTATGTAGGCCTTCGGCTATTACCTTACTGGCATACAGTCAACAATATTACAGCTCCAAAAAAGTATATTAAACCTATTCTCTAAAACTATAATTTATTATGGAGATAATAAGTGAATGCTTATAAAAATTGTAGAATAGGCACTATCATTTCCCAAATCCAAAAGTCTTAAATAAACTGACTAGTAATTCAAAAGTTTTGGTGGTTACAAGATATTAATTCACAAGATATAAATGTCAAGGTAAACATTTTATTACAAAAAATTTAAACATAAGAATACTGAAACTATTTTAACTTAATGTAAGTTTTCCAGAATTCCGAATAAATAGGTCTACATTTTTCGCTGGCTAAGGTGTTGCAAGTTAGCGGCTTGGCCATATTTCTATGTGGATTCCAGATTCTTCTGGTAGTAGTGTGAAACACTGCACTGAGTTTACCGTGGGTCGAGTGTAATTGAACACCAACCCTTGAAGAGGTACTTGTGTGGGGATCTGAGGTACTTACCATATATAAGGATAAACTGTTTCGAAAACTTTTTAAGAAGAAGAAAAGTAGTTCTAAAGGTGTGCATGCGCTTACTCTTGCTTAAAAACGTATAGAAAACATTTTCAAAATAGATCATTTATAAGTAGTCGAACTCTTTACATTATTCAAAATCAATTTAATATACAATAATTTACTAGGCATCAGAATTATGTAAAAAGATACGAGAAAAAAAAGAACAAATAACCGTCCTTAGCGTACTCATCACTTAAAAAGAAAATCGCTTGCTCGATTCCCCGCAGCAGTGCTGGCATAGCCAGCAAATATACTTTTGCCTTAGCAAATTTAAATTCTTTCAACCTTTTTATGATTTGGATATAAACTCGTGGTCTCAGTTCACTCGAAATAGCTTTTTACTTAATATGGATTAATTTTCCGCCTTCAAAACCACGAGAAATCTTTTTTTTTATTTTTTAGGTAAAACTAATAAATTAGTTATAAGAAATCGAACATTTGTAAAAAAAAATAAAAATATATATAACTTATGGTACTAAGTTCAAAAAAAAATTAGTGAAAAAAAGAAATATTTCAAAAATGGTCGTCACTAGCGTAGTTATCTCTAAAACCGAAGATCAGTTCGGTTGCAAACAGATGCCTTTTCAATTTTTGCCTAAGTAAACCTCTAATGAGGAACACCGCTATTCGGTTTCGGCTAGGTCTCTCTTCGACAATGAATTAATGAGATATCCCTTTGCAACGACTTTGAAGCTTTCTTTTAAGACTTACTTTTAATTAACATTTCTTATTATTGTTGATTATACTTTTTTAAATCTATTTAGTTATAAATTTTGTCTAGTTTTTTCTTTACTACAATATTTGATTGTGCTTCCGTATTATTTTCATCCTCGATACTCTTCTCCTCGTTGACAATGCTTACATGACATTTGACTTTTGCCGTAATGTCAACCACTTCCCATTGCAGAGTCAACGTGCTACCAGCAAACCCTAGTGTATCGCAAACACCACCATCCCTAGAGTAACTTTTCCAACTGGCAGTACCAACTTTTGTTTTGCGCAATTCAAATGGAAATTTTACACATGTAAAATGTTGCAATAACCATATGTACTAACAACAACAACAACAACAACAAAAATAATAATAGCAAAAGCACAAAATAGCGATTCAAATTACTGATATTTCATTGAATGCATTTGACACTTTTGAGTGTTACATATGTAAAATATTCGCGAGTTGGCCGGAACAACAACGCCAACAGCAACAACAACAACAACAAGAACAATAATAAAAAAAAGCGTTAAAAGCCACGCAATGTTACTTGGTAATAGCTACGCAATAGAGTTGCCAGGCTATTAGTAGTCTTTTGTTGTTGCTGTTGCTGTGGCAGCTTTTCACGCCGTTAAGTCATTCTTCAGATACTCGATGCTGATTTTATAGTCAAGTATGGCAGCATTGTTGTTGTTGCTGTTGCTGTTGCAGGCCAATTGATCGCTTGAGTCATAGTCCACAACGGGTTTGCTGTTGCATTGGGGGATATTTTATACATTTCGAACCATTTAGAGCGTGCGGCTTGGCAGCCAGCGCAACTTGCAACTTGTGTCGCCAAAACAGGGCAACCAACCGGCAGCGCCAACAAATTGCCACTCAAAAGGTGTTGGAACTGCCGCCGTCATTGTTGTTGTTGTTGTTGTTGGTGTTGTTGGTGTTGTCGTGTTGTTGTTGTTGCTGCTGCCGCTGCTGATTGCTGCAGTCAACGTTGATATCATTGTTTGCATTTGATTTAGCCTACGGTTACATCGCCAATAGCGATTGTTGCGCTTTGCACAATATACATGGCGTATACGTAATGTTAATTTGGTTGTATTTTTTTTTTTTTACATTATAGCTTAAGGTTGATTGAACTATCAATATGCTGCCGGACATTTGTTTAAACAATTTGGCTAATTTTGTGCATGCCTCATTTATGACTTCCATTTGGCTAATTAAAATGCCCCCAGGTGCAATTTACCAAAGCCTAATTGCATGAGTGTGTGTGTGCGTTGGTGAGGGTGAACGTGAGTGTGTGCGTGAGTGTGAGTGTATCTATGTGCCTGCACACTTGTATCTGTGTATGTGGAAGCATTAGAGTGCGGGACAGCTGGCATTATAAATATTTAAAATGATTTGCTAAGCTAATGGTTGCGAATTATATGCTTATAAACATACTCATGGACAGACAGGCCCGGCGTAGTATCGAGTACAATTTTAATGTATCCCCACACACACACACGCACACACACACACAAGGCGTATTCTAATGTGACACTGGGTACTGTGGGTGCACAGCGAGAAAAACATGCTTATATTTGCGCTGTATTTGTGCAAATACGGAAGCCAGCTGGGAGTTACTGCAACATCACCTATGTCAAATATCGAGATTCTTAAACTGACTAGCGATCAACGCGCTGGACAACACCCACACTACAACGAGATTCAGAAGAGCACACAGCCTTGGCCTTGCTATCGAATTCCTTACATTCAAATCTTTGCTCTAAAGATACTCATACAAAAAATCAACTCATACAAAAAATCAATCTTAAAAAACCAATTGAATTATTTTCAAAAAACAACAGATCCTGCGAAAGTAAAATTGTTTTTGTCTTTAGAATACACCCAAGTCTTTTTTTACACGGTTTTGATATAACACGGTTTGAAAATTGAATATTTTTAATTTTTTTACACGATTGTATTCCATTTAGCACGATTTGAAATTTAAAGTACTTAAATTTTTTTTGTCAAATTTAATTTTTACGAACTATGTTCATATCACAAAAAAGTATTTATGAAAGAAAAAAGTCTGAAACCATCGATAGTATCGATAGTTTGCGAACACTAGCTTAAAGATTTAAGTGAATTCCCCTTTAGCGCGTACAAACAATTTTTACTGATCAAAGCAAATGTGAATAGCACTAATTTAGGGGAATTCCCTGGTCAGAGCAATTGAACCGTGTTAATATTTTGTGAACTGTCAATGCAATAAGACGTGTTTGGTAAAGAAATTTTTTGCAGGCAAATTTGATTTTCCATTAAATTTAATTTTAACGCATTAATATAAAAGGTAAGCCAAAAAATATTTTGTATTTATTCAGTTATTTATGTGTTTATGTTTTTTAATTTTGTTAAATATTTTATGTATCCCTAAAAGGAAATGTCAGATATAAAACTAAAACGGAAGGCAATTTTCACTAATTTTTATAGGTTTTAGAGATTAGGAACAAATCACCCATTTTTGTATACGATCAATGTCTTTTTTACACGGTTTTTTTTACACGGCTTCTTCTGGAACCAATCTACCGTGTAAAAGCAGACTTAGGTGTATATCCTTTTCCCAAACCGTTTTTTCTCATATTGAATTCGCAAATGATTTTCCTGAGGTGTGGGTATACAATCTTAGCATTTTACACTATCCATTCTTATTCTGGAGCGTATTGTTGATGAAATATATTTTAAAATGTGAAGTATTTGGCACTTGCGCATGGAAATACTTAGTCTTGGAATTTCAATATTGGCCGCCAGACCCGATAACCAATTGCTTATATCGATATTTGAAAGATCCTTAAGCTGTTAAGATTGCCAATGATTTCATTTAGTCTGTTTATTTGTTTATTCTCTTTATGGGCCACTTACGCTAAACACAGATAAATTATCGATCGAATAACTTTTGAAATTTAGTAGCAGCCACTTTGTGTCCACTTGTATTACATACTTATGACTTATTAGCTCTAAATTTTTAAAATTTTCCCGAATAAGCTGTTTGCGTTCTTAGCCAAATGAATTAACAAAGGCAAGTGACATAAGGCCTTGCCTTACGAATTTTCGAATCGGATAAAAATGTTGCCAATTTTTTTTCAACTACTCCGTAACTTAGCTTTTCTTTCAATTCTTTTATTTTTTTCCGTGTGACTTGGAAGGTTTTCGTTGGCTATGGGTTCAGTGCGTTTGCAGGCAAATTATTTTGCAGGTAAATGACATTTAATGGAGTGTATTGACCGTTGGGCGGAAATTGACCAATTGACATACATTTTTGAAAAGACAAGAAAGATATATATGCTAATAGCATGTTATATTCTTATATCAAAGTATACGAGTTTGTACATTCATTTCCTAACCCCTATACTTTGTAGAAGACTCGCGAAAGCGAAATAATTGCGCTTCATTGAAAGCAATTTATGCGTCTCATATTGCAATTGAAATGCTTGCCACACAGACTGGAGTGTGTGTATAATTGTATGTGGCAAACTCACAGACACACACACACGCACACACTCTGAGCTGTTTGCAATGAAACAAAAACCACACCCAAGTTTATTAAATATTAAGACCCAGCACAGCAAATATTAAAAAGCAAAAAAAAAACAACAGAAAAAAACTTACTTTGAAGCATCTTCAAATGCCGCCATATTTTATGATTTTTTTTTTTGCAGAGCTGAAATAAAAGAAGAAAAATGAATTATAAAGTAAACAGCAAAATTTTCGCAATAAAAATAGCGTCACGTTCTAAGACTCTGGCAACTATAGAATTATATTGCATTGAAGTAATCGCAAATAAAATAGAATTTTTAACTAGAAAGACCTATAAACTTTGCTGAACTGTTGGGTTCAAGACACTCTGTGATTTTCAGCAATTTGTGTTTGAATAAATTTAAGTATCTCTTAATTAAACAAAGCTTATTTGCATTAGATTGTCAACAGTGGAACTTACTCTTATGAGTTTGTCTTCAAAGTGCAAGCGGCTTGTCTTGCAAATTTCAAGAATAAAGAAAAATCGTCGACAAGAGCGCAATAGAACTTTGCACCGGCCGTTGATTCCTTTAATTGAATAGCATAAGTGCCAATTGAAGAATCTTAAAGTTTTACTTTTTTTCGAGAAGTAAGTTCTCTTCTGTGTTCCTCTGTTATTAACATTTAGTGAGAACAGTTGTGACAATTAGTTGCTAAAAAATTAGGCCTTCAATGCGCCAGTTTACATTGTATCTCTTCAATAACCTCAAAGTAGTGTCCTCGATTATGTCTTTCGTTTTTGGGAAGTGGCCAAAAGTCACACGCAACCATACCAAGTATTTTGTGAATTGAGATGGTTTGAGTCTCTGGGGAAGAAGAAACACCCCACTTCTATAGATGCTTAACCTTAGTATCTGATCGCAATAGTATTCTATATTCGCTTATGCGATATCTTCAATCTTCGGCAGGAACTTCAAACTCAGCTCAGGATATTGGCATTTGTGCAGGGATATGTTTTATAATTACGTTGCAATATTTATACATTTATTATCCAGAAGGCACATGGTCAAGGAAAATGTGCAATATCTTTCTGGAGTTTATATATAGTTGGCAGACAGAGCACAGACTTTTCAATTGGACTTGTATTTGTCACATAAAGCTAAAATAAACCATGAACAATGTCCCAACTTCATAACGTTCAAATTTACCAGACGACAATTCATGGGATTATTTTCTTATGCCATCAAAACTAAAAGATACACTTATCTCATAGTGCTGAATAATCTGGTTGCCAAAATACCTAAAACATTTATTTTGATGTTTTGCTAATCCTGAAGTATATATTTTAATTCTACCTGTATTTGGCATAATTCATCATTTATTAGTTAAGTATCAGGAAACTTGGGTCTTTAGGTAGGATTTACGCAATATTAGCTTTTGGATTAATAGGATTTATTGTATGAGCTCAGCATATATGTATACTGTTGGAATAAATGTTGTTCAACGAGCATATTTTACATCTCTTACAATAATTATTGCTATACCAACTGGAATTAAAATTTTTAGTTCATTAGCTACTTAACATGAAACACGAGCCACGATCTTATGCTCCTGCTATTCTCTAAGTTTTTGGATTTGCATTTTTATTTACTTTTGTTCGGACAGCCAGCAATTAGTTTTTGGACAGTCTCAGGAGCAGAAAAACCTGGTCATATCCAGCAAAGGTGAATTATTTCTGAAGATTTAATTATTTTTTTTTAAATATTATGAATTGAGTAAAAGTAAAATTTCTAATATAAATTATGGCCCTTTGAATTGGTTACGCTTTGAGTGAAGGACCCTGTATATAGTAAGTCACTATTCTGTAAATGTACTACAGTCCATATTCCATGTTTCGTATTCTATATTCCTAACTGCATATTAGTTATTCCCTTTTGCCTATTATATATACCATATTCCAATTCGATATTCCATACTCTATATTCTACATATTTTATATAACATATTCACCATCTCATTATATCAATGTACCATATTCCATACCCATAAACTGTATATTGCATATACCATATTGTACATTCTATATTCGATATAAAAATTCCATATTCTACTAGCAAACTCCATACTAAAATTCCTCTTTTCATAATCCATTCCATAATCCATATTACATATTCCACATACCATTTTCCATATTTTGTATTCTTTCTTTTTAAAATATTCCATACCAATATTCCATACCCATACCGTTTCCCGTATTTCATATTCTATATTCCCGACCAACACCATCAGCAAATCGAAGTACCCCTTTGCCTACAGTACAACTTAAATTAAAATGAAATCATAAAAAACTGTTGCCGCTGCAAAAGATTTCGCAATTTATTTCGCTTAACTCAAAAGTCAGGGGCATACGTATAGATCCCCTCTTAGTCCCCGAATAAAAAAATAAAAATAGGCATAAAACAAAGTAAGAACAAAACTTTTTACGACTCGGAATCTAACGGCAAGTCGCGGTCTTGGCGCTGTAACGAATCGTTTTGTACTCAGTTGTGGCTCTCAGTACGGGCCTGTGGTGTCAAGGTTAAGCGTTTGTCGGCACGAGCGTAATCTAAATTTGGGTCAGATGACAAACAAGTGATAGAACTAGTATCAACTCGTAGTCCCAAAAGGCGACTGACTATTGAAGTAGAAAGAACAACCAACAACAGCTGACAAATGTCGCATCATAAATTTCGGACCGAAATAGAAGTTGTGTTCAGTTACTGCCGTGGCCATAAATGCGAGTCAATTTATATTCATTAGGAAATGAATGGATTACGCGCAGAGAGTGAGTAACTGCCTCTCACCTGCTGCTCGACTAGTCGATAACTGTTTGGGGGGAAATTAAAACTATAAAACTTATTGGAAAATTCTTTTTCTTTTGCTGTAACTTTTATTGAAATTGTGTTTCATTTGGCTTGATTTGAATTTATGTGCCTCGTAAAAAGCAACAAAAATTATAAGATAAACTTGATGCGTTGACGCTGCTGCACAGGCGCAGCTATGTGGGACCGTGGGTGGGCAAGGTAAATAAATCAAATCTGCGCTAAAGATAAATGCCAACTGCTTGGCACTGGCTTCATTTGATGTGCCCCAACCAACTTTGTTTTTTGTTTGTTTCTAAGGGGATTTGTAGAGGAACGTGGACGAAGACTAACGCTGGCACGGATACTATGCTGCGGGGTTGAGTGCGTCACTCAGATTTCATCTGCCGCTGTTTGCCTGCCACTGAGTTGCACATCATTAATCATATGCCTATAGGCCATACAACATGTTGCTAGCGTAGTTTTTCAACTACTTCATAGATACAAAAGAGCTTTCAACTTACTATTCTAATTGATTTTTCATAGCCATTTGCAAGTTGCTCCTCAAAATCAATGCCACAGTAGAAGCAGCTGCTGTTGCTGCTGCTGCTAAGCAACAAATTTCAACACATTTCTGCTGCTGCTTTTCTGTACAAATTAGTCGTTTTACACTTTTAATCTTTCTTCAAATTTTTTGGGGGCATACATTGGGTTCGCTGCAGCCGCAAGCGAAAGTAAACCTACGTAAACTTGATGCCCATTAGCGATTTCAACGAAATAACTTAATGGCTTTTTGAGTAGCTGAGAAATTATTGATTGGCCTCATATTTTGTTTCGTTTTCATCTTAGCTCTTTTTTTTGCAATAATTTTGCAAAAAGCTTAAACATGCTGCATGTTTTCATAGATTTTGTGGGTTAGTATGTGCCCTCAATCGCGCGGTTAAACTTAATGCCCTACAAGCTTTTTGTGGCAACATTTATTATTTCCAATTTTTTCTTATTTTTTTCAAGCTACATTGAGTTATGAGCATGTTGCTCTGAATTTTTTTGTTGTTTTCATCTTTGAATATGTTGTTTTCGGGGCGTAAGCTGCACAATTTACGAGCAGCCCGCTAGTACATAAACTAGAACTAGGCAGCAATTTGAGGAAAAACCTACTGCAGCAGTAAATTAGGCAGACACAAGAGTTTTCCATTTAGCTAAAAGTCAATGCCGCATAATTTAGCAGGAAATCATTAAGCGTTGTTGGTATGTTTAAAAATATGCTTCACGCCGTGGCCGTAGAGACAGCCGGGCGTTTGAAATGAAACGCGTCTAGAATTAGAACTGTAAACAACATGTGTTGAAATGCCTAATTGATTGACTTGACTATACCGCACACACACACACGCACACAGATACACACAGATACACACAGATACATATACACATAATCACACCCGCGGACATGGACACAACTTAAGATACTTGCCTTGAGCCACTGGAACCAACAATATATAGAGGGTCTCTCAGAGCACAAGTACAAACTTTGACAGTTTCACGTGTAATGCGTCAAATGGCAACACTGTCTGTCATTTTTAAAAGCTTTAATTATAAGCAGCGACAACTCTAATGTGGGGTTATTAAGCGCAACAATAAGTCTGCAACTCCCCCAAAAATCCAGCGAAAACGTTTTGGCATGATGTAAGACGTATGAATGATAGCTTAAAAATGTTATGAAATAAGTTTAAATAAAGTTATACAGTTTTGTCTAAAAATATCATTCAAACCAATGATAGCAAAATAGGGGTTCCGGTACCTGCTAACTTACGTTGCAAATCAACAGGTCCCATTCTCTTTAAGGTTGTTCATATACTACTGCGGGTGAAATATAAGGAGAATTGAATTATATTCCAAAATCTTTACTTCTTCTTCTGAATCTATTTCGTCGCCTTTAAAATAGGTCCCGCCCCATGCCTGCGCTTTTTTTCAGTTTTCGAAACTGTCAGAAAAGTCTTTTTCTAGGATCGCCTTCACTTTCTTCTTCGATTCCGTCTCTTCAATAGACCCAAAAGAATGACCACAAAGTGTTTTTTTTTTAGGTTTAGCGTAAAGTTATACGATTTTTTTTATATGCATAATTAGAAGAGAAAACCTTAAATAATATAAAAAAATTGACAAAAAGCGTGTTAAGTCGAAAGCATCATAAATCTCATTGTTCTCGGTAGCCTAATAAAATATTTAAAAAAAAATACACTTTTACATTTGGAAAATATATATTTTGGTAAAATAACTTTAACTATAGTAAGGTTACATCTTAGAGCTGTTGGTTAGGAATTTGAACAATCAAATTATAAAAAAAACTTTCTAGGGACTCGTAGTAATAAATAGTTGAAACAATTTTTCTGAATATAAGAACAAGTGGTGCTGGAACGTTATAAGATTGCAGAATTAAAGTTCAATAAATTTATGTAAAAAACGCAAATTCTTAAGCAAGGGGAACTACGTTGACAAATTATAAAAGAACGAGACAATATTAAAAAAAAATAAACTTTTTATTTGGAGATTTAAACAGACGATCCAAGAACAAGCTGCTCTCATGTTGAAATTTTGTGATCAAATGTGAATAGAAAATTGACAATTTAGCAAGATATAGTGGAGAAAATCTATAAGCAAAGCTATACCTCTTGACCAACGTTCAAAGGCGGAACAGGATTATATCTCTTTTAATAGCTGTATGTAGAAAAATGGAACTTGCATTATATAGCTGAATCCGTATGTCTTCCTTTAATAGAGATGTGGAAAATAGAACTTTCGAACTTCGGTTTTAAAGAGACGAGTACCATACGAAGATTATAGCACAATGGGCAAGGCTTAATTTTTAAAGTAAATATACTGATAAATTAATTTATAACTCTTCTCACGAGATTGTAAACTTGCTGTAGAAATCGAAAAATTGATTTATGCGCTACTTGCACAACATATTATAATTTTTATACGAGATAGATATCAGAAGAATGAAATATACTGCAGTTGCAGAAAGACAACTCTTTGGTCTATTTACATACCCCAGAAAAAATTCAAAGTGCCATATTTTTTTCACTACCAGCAATGATTATTTCTTCTTTGGTCTTACCCACCAAGACAATAATTTCAATTGTTTCTCTGTGCTGTCATTGGCAATTCATCTACAATTTAATATATGAAGAAGTAGATCGATCATTCGTCAAATTACCTGAAGTGACAAGGCACTTTTCTAAAAAGTCTAAATTAAAGCAGTTTGTAAATGAGTATTAGATAGCAAAAACTAAAGATTACATTTAAGACAATTTTTGTTTTAATGGCGACGTTTTGGAACTTAAAGAACTGGAACATAAGAAACATGTATTTTTGGGTGAAATTTCTGTAACTTTAATAATAAACGATTGGAAGAGAATATCATCTCTGGCAAGATAATATCTGTTTAGCCGTGCATTGTGTCTACGACTTAAGGGAACAAGTTAGACAGAATATTATGACACTTATTGCAACTTAAATGTATCAATCAATTACTGAAATTTTTAAAAATGCTATTTGAACTTAGCCTATCCCATTAATGCAAGCGGAAGAAAGGATCAAATATTTAGAGCTATTTATATGCTGGCAAACTTTCTTACTCTCTGAAGTCTACCACTACTACCACTCTACCACGCACTACCAGAACCTTGAGTTGAAGCAACTTCCTACATGTACAACACACTTCAAGCACTTGCTGCCCACCATTAAAGTTTTGCAACACGCAATGCAACACCCTGTATTGCGCCGGCGCGTTCAACTTCGTGTTGACTCAAAAATTATGGCGTTGGCATTCGATCGGCTCAATTGAGCATTTGATTGATCAGCCAATGTATGTGATGTATAGTACAACTTAGAACTGAGCAGCTTGTTTAGCTTTGGGCCCCAGTTAGCTAGTTGGCCGGCAAGTAAGCTGCCAGTTGTTGGTTAGTTAAGACCCGGTTGGTTGCAGTCACTCGATTGCTGCGCGCAACTGAAACGCGGAAGAATGCAATTAAGACATTTTAATGATGCGACGACGTTGTGGCACTCCAATGGCCTTGCCTTTGATTTAGGTTTACCTTGTCAGTTATTAAATCAATTCTCTATGTCTTGGCCTGGCCTTTAAGCGTCAACCGTTAAGTTGTATCTATATGATTTAAATGCGCTTCTTTGTGTTTATTACATAATTTTTGCATAAAAAGCGGGTGAGCACAGAGAGTAAAGGCAAGAACAGGCAAAAAAAAAACGCTGCTTGCTGTTTGTTAACTGCCAATTACAGTTAGCAGACAATGCAGACAATGCCACATAAAACATTCTAACACCAATGTGCCGCTTTGTCGGTTGTCGGTTGTTGCATGAATGGCGGCGAGCTACGAGCTACGAGCTGGGCTGCCTGCATGCCAAGCGTTTGCTGCTACCAGCCAACTTTCCAATTGGCAATAAAGCATGCGAAACCAATGGCAATTCTTTAAGCTATTGTTGTTTCTCTGCCGCATCCAAGCTGACCACAAAATGTTGATTACCCGATAGCTTCATGGCTACTGCTGGTACACACACACACAACCTCGGACACAGCACATTTTCACGCGCCCTACAAAAGAAAAATATATTCCTAAGCAGCATCCGCAGCTGAGTGGACCACAATGCCGCAGAGGCGTTGTAAAGGCACCAAAAAAGGCCAGGCTATCCAAAAACCCCGAAAAAAAAATACATTTTTCTAAAGACAAAAAGTGCCCACTAACGGCAGCAGCGGCGGCACAGGCTGGGCCCAACGTTAAGAGTGAAAGACTCTAACGGTAATTCAAGTTAACGAGCTAACGTAAATTAAGATCGCTTGTTCTTGGTAGCAACAACGACAACAACAACAGCAAGTTCTTAGAACCACAAAAGCACAACAACCAACCAGAGCAACCAACAACAAAAAAAAAACAGTCCAAAAGTAAACAAAGCCAATGAACAACAACAAAAAAAATATAAACTCCAACAGACACATCCAGTTTGTTTGGATGCATGCATTTTGGCCCAAAAACGGCCAGCCCAACCACCACCACCACAACAATAACAACAACAATAGCGCCAAGAACTACATCAAAACTGTAGACACAAACTTGTCAGAGCCTTGCCAGAGCTGCCGAGCGGCTCAACGCCAACGCATGCAACAAAACACGCAAGTGATTCGAAACGACTCCAAATGAGTGCACTCAAAACCTAGCTGGATGTACTGGCATCCATATGGGGCAGCCCAAATGAAACAACTGTCTAAAAAATTCCACTGTGTGTGTGTGTGTCGTTGATGCAGCCAATCCTTTTGCCTAGCTTTTGTCTTTTCAACGCTTCAAAATCTACACTTTACAAAATTATGTTTGCATTTTAATGTTTAACAGTTTTCAGCAAGCATTACGTTAGCCTTCGAATCTTAGCTTTTTGTTTAAATTCGAAAAACTTTAAAAACATTTACAGTGCCAACTTTCTGGAATATTTTATTTTTACTTAAAATTGATTATTACTTGAAATTCTTTTGAGTAACTAAAACATTGTTAAAAACTTTGTAGTTTTATTGTTTTTTGTTTATATAATTTTTGATTTTAATTTAAAAGTCAATACCTAAGTATAAATAAAATTAAGCATTCTAAACACAATTGCATAACATTCTATAGAACAAAACCTTAACTGCTGCAGAAAGTTCCCATCAAATTCTTCTCTTGCCTTGAAAATAAAAAAATTCCTTAATTTTTGTAGTAGATTTTTACGAGTTACTTACTAATTAGCGAATTTCATTTAAAATGTAGGAATTGCTTAAAATTAATATTTATTCTAAAAAGCTTTTAATTTCATTTATAATAAAATACTATAAACATAAGCTCTGAATTTTTATACTTTCAAATTGAATTGAACTTTTTTATCTATTGAATTTCAGAACAATTCGCATAAAAAACGAAAAGTCACGAATCAGAAAAGTTACGAAATCGACCTCAAACCAAACCGGATTTATATGAAAATATGCGCTTGAGCTCGACTAACCGTTTCACCGTTTAACCGATTAACCGATTTTCTTATTCCTAGCAAACCATTAATAAAGTTTTCGCGCTCTGTAAGCAACTATTCCAAAAGAAGTTGTATACAAATCGATTTCACCCAATTTCTTGACATGTGCATAAAATGGAAGTTATTTTATCGCCTGTACTTGTTTTTTTTCTTTGGGAGATTGGGGGAAGCTATCGCAACTGCCCACAACAGACATACAAATGCTTTGAGCCAGCCAACTGCTTGTTGACTTTGGGCTGTCGTCATCAACGGCAACGGCAACGTCATCATCATTGTTAGAATTATGTTGAACAAAGTTTTGGTTTTGCGTGTTTCGCGCGGAATCGCGTGCAGCATTTCTGGGATTGCTGTCATAAAACTTGGCTGTTTATGACTTACTCCAAAAAACGAAATGAAATGAAATAAAAAGAAAAGCAGTCACTACGGAAATAGACTTAATGATCAATTAGCTTTGATCTGAGCTGTTGACGTTTGCCGCTTGCCGCTTGCCGCTTGCTGCTACGACGCTGCCTAGCGTCCGTTAGCTTCCGACTTTGGGTGCGGCGTTTGGGTCAATGGTTTGATGGCTTGATGGAATGGAATCTAATGAGCGGCTAGCTATTCGGCAGCACGCAGACGCGAAGAAACCCAACTTTAATTGGGCCATTGCCTGGGCATAAACTGTGTATTTTAAGGCCATTACAGATCGCTTCCGGTGCGCGCCTTGCGACGCCTGCGTCCGTGCGTCCCCACTGCGCGCGACTGTCATCTTCACAGTCATGTAATGCCAACTTGATGCGCTTACATAAGAAGCAACAAACAGCATTGAGTAGTGCCACGAAGTTGCAGCCAAGAACTTGGCGTATGATTGCGCAAGCGACACATAACTGCAGCTTTCAGAGTCCAACAGCCAAGCGTTACTCCGCACTGCTCCACTCCAGCAAGCAGTCTATTATACGAGCGCAGCACTTTAATTGGAAATTGTAGCAAGCCGTCCCAGGTAAAAGCACAACCTGGTGGCAACGGCTGCTGCCGCTGCTGCTGCTGCGGCATTGCATCAAGTGTTCTAGTTACGTGGCTGTCGTTGCTTTCAATCTCTTGGCGCGTTGCTGGCAATTGCATCACGCAAAGGCGGCGGCGACACTGACGCTGACGACGACAATGAGCAGGATGATGATGACGATGATGATGCCGATGCCGATGATGCTACATTGCTGTTGCTTGCAACGGGTTTACTTAGCTACTTTCTAAAGTGCTGGCAATACAACAAATGCAACAAAAAGTTGCAGCCTCTCTTGGTTCACTTGGTTAGTGTGCAGCATTTTTTTGTTGCTGCTGTTGTAGTTTTTGTTGTTTTTTGGTTTATTTGTTGTTGTTTGTTGTCTTAGCCCAAGTAACTGTCCAACTTGGAGCGTAGTGCATTTTGTGAACTGGGAAACTGGTGCAAGCTACGCTGTTGTTCTCGGCACTGTTCTCTATTCTCTGTGTATTTTTTTTTTTTCATTTACTACTTTTTTTCTCATTTTTTTTGTATTTGTTCCAATCTAGCTGGAAATTTGCAGTTAGTTTTACGGTTTCAATGAGCGCGCACATGAAGTTGCTGCAACAAAACGTTGCCAACGTTCTTTTTGGTTCCAGACTGTTACGGATTTTGTTTTTGATACCAATTTTGTTGTGTCTGACCATGTATGACATCGGCTGGCAGTGGTGCTGCCAGTGGCTCAGATAGCTTGTTACCTTGGGTGCGATATGAGCAGTTGGCACAGTAAGGCTGCTCATGGCACTGGGAAGCCTTTAAATTGGCTTTGTTTAAGTTAAAGTATTTCGTTCCTTAAGTTCTAGATAAAGCCAGTTGATAAAGTCAAATTGTTGGGAATTTTCAAAATTTTGTTTAAAATTTTTAGGTTTTAAAGCTACAGTGAGCAGTAAAATGATTACAACACTTTGAAATTTTAGCGCCGAAGCTCAATAAGCAAAGATCCTCAAGACAAAATAATGCTCAATATAAAAAAGAACATCCTGAAGAGAATTTGGTAAGTTAGTAGGAATATCTAGCTCTACTTGTCACAACAATATTCCAAAATTAAAATTTATGGCTGATGTGAGACAAAAGTATTTCAAAAAAGGTTGCTCAAAAGTTACGGCACCTGTAGAGAACCCAGACATAGTAGCAGCTGTGTTCGAAGTTCCAAAAATGTTTGCTTAAGCTATATATAATCATACCGAGATAGTAAGAGAAAAAAAAAGTTGCCTACCAACGCATTGGAAATAATTCAAAATATTTCAAAAATTGTTATTTTCTCTCTTTTTTAATGAAAAATAACAATTATGCTTATGAATAGATCATTTTCGTAAAGAACTTAACTAGATAAGTTTCATCTATTTGACAATTAAAGATGCAGTTCGAGGAAGCAACTTAAATATAAACTTAGAAACATTTACGCATGAATAATATTTTCAAAATGAAAACGATTTATAACTTGACTTAGTTTTTTGACCTGTTTAAAATTTTTGCTGATGCATTTTGCTATTTCTACCTAAGGTTTTTAGTATCCACACATAAGATATTTCTTCTGTTAGCTGTTCCTCAAAACCTCGGTAGTGGTAGTTTACACACCTCAAAGTCCGAAGGCCCCTATTTCCCAGAAGAGAACAGAAAACTACAATTTATAGACGTATTCCAACGGCGGTGCCTTTAATTAATAGAGATTTACTTGGGCAAATACCGTCTATGTGCCAACTTGGCTAGTGCTAGTCAAAGGCACCAGTGCTGCAGGGTGGAATGACAATATTGACCTTCGAACTTAGAAGCGCGTATGCTACACTTTTGGAGGCATAACATAAAAAAGTTTACCCATTACCTGTTCAGCACTAGGCAGATGAGCAAGCATTTTAAACTGAAAACCAAAGCTGCTGGTTAACAAAGTTTTTGTTCACCAATATGGACCTGAGGTAATCCAGATATAGGCTATTGCAAGTTTCACCTATTGTCATACAACACTTGCAAAATAAATAATAATATGATCTCAGTGGTCTACCCAAACCATAGATGATCTTAGCCGCCTTCTCATAACAACATTATTCACAACGAACTTGGAACCATAAAAATTGTGACATTTAGATAAAGTAATTAAGTAATAGTTTTTGTAAATCCCTGCTATATACCTAAACATATTTACGACTGTGAGGCAGAACAATATAGAACATTTTGTAAGAGGTCTAATACAAATGCCATGGGGTATTTTTTCTCATACACTTATGGTACTCAATTAAGTGAGCTAGCCCACCATTTATTATTTTGTAATCCATCTATACGTTATTCCTAATATTTTCAGCCAATTATTTCTTAAATTTGCCACTGTCGCAATCAAAAATTCAAAATTTTCAAAATTTTACTTTCGAATTTCGTAATGTAAGCTATTAAGCTAGTCTGACGGCCTTGTTTTTTGACTTTTATGTAAATTTATTTGACAATTTTAATGTCTTAGTGCCAAAAGCCAGCCTACTGTTTGCACCAAACTTATGATCGCTGTCCCTCACTTCATTGGGACCCATCTTTTTTATCGTGTTTTTTCAATAATTTGTTCTCTCTCTCGAACAGGATGACACTGGACTGGAATCCCCAAGGTTCGACAGACCCAAGGCAACTTGGAGAAGATCCATCCACTACATGGCACAAAACAGGATTCGTTGGAAGGTCTCTCTAATGGAGGCCCTGAGTTCCCAAGCGGAATAATAAGGAAAAACAACTCTCTCGAACATCACATTTATAAATCGCTACTTTTTAAACTTTTCAGCAGTCATAGAACCAAAATAAAAGTTTGCTTTATATTCAGTAATATCTCAAAAAATTCGTAGAGCAATAAAAAATTAACAAAAATTACGCTTTATAAAAAATATTACTAAAACTTTAAAAAAACTAAAATTATAGTTTTTTAAGCAAAATAACGTCTCTTCGAAAATATTTGCTCTTGCAACTGAGTTGGCTGAAACCCACTAGTGACGTCATAGTTGAGCTGACGCATCCTTTCATTGCGCCAACATCTACGCCGCTGTCGATGTCATTAAAAGTTATTGTTGTTGTTATTGTTGTTCTTGTTGTAACTCTACTGAAAATTGTAAATTAAGCAGCAACTAGGCTATATAGTATGACTAAGTCCTTCTTTGTTTAACTTTGAGCATTAAAACCAAAAGCAACACAAAAGCAAAAAAAAAAACTGAAAAAAGAAAAAAAGTGATTGCTCCAACGACCTGTCCTTAAAGTTCCAGACTAGCTGGCTTTTATTAGTTGTTGTTCTGCTTGTTCTTTAAAAAAAAAAAAAAATTAATTAAGTGCCAGAGTGAGATTTATAGAGGTTGCTGTTAATGTTTGTTGTTAAGTTTGTTGTCGTTGTCGCTGGCAGTTTATGTCACATGCAATTTGTGTCTAGAAATATTTTTATTCTGTTTTTATTTTATTTATTTATTTTTTTTTTTTACACGCGATATAAATATTTAAATATATTGCCGCATGTGTTGTGTTTTAGTGATAAAAATATGTCTATAAATTTGCAAGAGCCATAAAATTAGCTCGTAAACTTTATATACAATAAAATAGATAGACTTAAGCTGCGGACTCGTACTAAACTTGGACTTGCTAATTAAAAGAGCTAAATAAAAAAGTCAATTTTTTATTTTATAAGCAAACTTTAGGCATTTTTTTTTAAGTTGGCCGCTTATAGGTTGGGTTTTTCTTAACATGTAAGTTATTTACTTTTGATCAAAGCGATTTGACTTGTTAACTTACTTTAAAATGGTAAAGCTTATTCAAAATTGTTATTATACAATTTACGAATCGGATTCAATTTTTCAAATTCTTTAAAAAATAATAACGCACCAAGAACAAACTGTCGTTTATTATTTTTAGTTACTTTTGTCTATAATGTGTGTTTCTATAACCAATGTATATTTTCAAAAAATTTGTAGTAAATTATTTGTAGATGCTTAAATAAATAAATAATAATTACAAATTCAAAAATGTTTTTCATATTTTTATTAACAAAAGATTGATTGAAACGCTATTTTTATAAAAAAATTAAATAAAGCCTAGTTCAACTTAAATTAATAAATATTTTTTTTAATACAAGTTCACTTTGTCTTCTGATCGCTTCGCTCGCGAACCCTCATCCCTCCTATGATCGCTTCTTAATATCACCTATATCCAAAAATTCTGCTTTTTTTCCTGCTTCATTTAGTCCTACTCCCTTTTTTTGTTTTTTTGGATTATACATTTTTGTACGATTCCACCGCACGCTCTCTCTTTTTGTAAATTTGCTCTACCTTCAAGTGTCTAACTCTTATTATTTTTCTTTTTTTTTTCAAAGTTAATTTTTGTCTCAATTTTCATTTATCTTTTCGTTTTTCTCAGCTGACATTTTCTCTCGATTATTAAATTTTCGTATTCTTCCGTTTCATCAAAATCGGAAACTTTTTAACGAGTGCCATCGAAAGCATTTTCCTTCCTAAACACAAAGAGTTATTAATTTACTATTCACACTTTAAAATAAAATTTTCGTTCTTTTCAAAAATGTTCAAAATTGAGTCTCAAAAGTTTCATAGCTTGTCTATTGAATATAAACTAAAGATGACTGAGAAGAAACTACAGCAAATTATTGTCCCAAGATACATTTCAAGTATTTCAGTGTATTCAAACTTCTTTACCAAAACGCAACAGTTTGCCTCAAAATTTTGAGTAATTTGTTCATAATATTTTTGTGGGCCGCGAAACTTAGCACCTAACCAAGTGTGATTAATGCAAAACACTTTGACATTGTCAACAAATGCTTATCAGATATAATTTTAGCGCCCAAGAAGTTCGAATTTTTCTTTTTTCGTTTTTGTTTTTGTCAGACAATTTGCCAGCCAGCCGGAGTTAACACTTTGACGGCATTTAACGTGGCAGCATGCTGATGAATTGAAAGAGTTAGCTGCACGCAGGGCGTTGGGAGGGGTTGAGCAATTGGGGTGCTGCTGGGTACGCGAGACACGCAACATATTACAGACAAACCAAAAGCCACCCAAAGACTAAAGACGAGATACATTGGTGACACGTTGCTTGGGCGGCACGCAGCTTTATCAGCAATCTGTCAGCGCCACAACAAAGCGGCAACATCATCATCAGACATCAGAGGCATTGGCTGTGGCAGTGGCAGAGGCAGCGGCAGTGACAGTGCGGAGGCAGCGGCGGCTACAACGTTGACGACAACGTCAAGCGGCAGCATCAAAGACCAGATTTGCTGTTGTATCTGTGAGCTACAAGTAACTTGTGGGTTGTTTGGCTGTCTAAAGTTGTTGGGTTGCGCAGCTTGGCTGGCTGACTGGCTGGTTGGTTGGTTGGTTGGGTTTGTATTTGACGTTGAATTTACAAATTACAACTAATTAAAAGTTGATGAGTCTGCGTGAGTGAAATCAAGCGCCTCATGCAGCGATTTCTCTCTATCTGCCACTTGCCGCACAACAGCTGACACTTTGCTGATAAGCAAATGAGGAAGTTGCCCAAGACGGAAATGTTCAAAAAGATTCGTTTTGAAAATAAAAGCAAATTGTATATTTTTTTTATATATTTTTTTTTTGCTCAAGTCTAGCATAAATGCGGCTCATAGGTAAAGTATCTGTGTGGCGCTCGCCTGCTGCTGCTGCTGATGCTTATCAATGCATGTGGCAGGGTGAGGCGTGGCAACATCCGTTGCACATTTAAACTTTAAATGTTTGAAGTTGTACAGGAAATGTTTGAAATGTTGATAAAACTGCAAGACTTAAACTAGAATGTTACCTTAAGTGAAAGCAGAGATCTAAAGGGTGGATCATTAAGTTTGCGAAATTTGAGCCAATGATTTTAAGCAATGTCAGTGTAAAAGTGAAAGACTTTTTGTAAGCAAAAAAATTGCTGTTAATTTTTTATATAAAATGTCAATTTGTTTTATTATTTTTGTTTGCAATGACGTCATTTTGCCCTGACTTATTTTTAAAAATATTATGATAATTTTTTAATTTTATTTTAAATGGTTTTATTCTGTTAAGATATTTACCTGCTTAGTTGCAAGTATTTAACTTTTATAAGTTGTATATTTATTTTCATTTTTAAAGAATAATTGTGTTAATAATTGTAATAATATTAAGCCTACAGATATTTTTTAAAAGTTTAAAAATTTATTAATTTCTGACTATTGTGTAAAAGCGAGTTATTTTAATTATGCTTGCATACAGTAGTTTTTAATTTTATTTTTTTTTTTTTAATTTTTTTTTCTTTTATATTTTTTTGAAAATATTTTTATTCTATATAAATAATATAATATAATTAATTATAATAAAATATAATAATAATATTAATATTCTTGTTTAAATGTTATTATTCAATTTTCACAATTATTTTTATGTATTGCTGGCAGTTTGTTCTACAGCTAATTCACTATAGTTATAATTTAAAAAATGTATTAATTTTGTTATATTTTTTAAGTTTTATTTTAAATGTGTTCGTCCTATTTAAACAAATAAACATTTTTTTTAACTAACGCTTAGAGCTGCTCAAATCTTATAAAATAACTAACTGCTAAAAATGTAAAAAATATCTTCAATTTTAATTAAAAATAATATAACAACTAAATATAATTAAAAAAATAAACTTTGCTTGCCACAAGTACTTGCTAATTAGCCAAACTAAACAATAAAAGATAACAATTTACTACACTCATTAAACAATTATTGTTGAATTCTTAAAAAGCTTTCAATTAATAAAAAATATACAAATCGTGAATTGAGTTCACAATAAAAACTGAAGTCAGTTTCCAACAGTCTCAAGATGCACTTTCCTATAAACCAGAAACAGCTTGCTCAAATTGCTTTCAAGGCATACAAAATCCGATTATTTCTTATTATTTACGGCAATTGCTTCTCTAATTACGGATTATTCTCATGCAAGTGAAAGCAGCATAAGATTATTGTATTATTCATGAGAATCTTAAGCCAGTTTGCCATAAAAGTTTATCGCTTAATTAGCAACTATGTAAATCCAATTTTGCAAAATATTAAGACATCATTAAAAACGAACTTGTTAATTATATGAGAACAATGATATAGATAGCTTAGTTAATAACTTTACGGACAAATTGTCTATAGAGCAAATTATCTGTGCCGGAAAGTTGAACTTTTGCATAAATAAAGGTTGGCTCTAGGCTGTTTGATGGTTCTTCAGCTGCTCTACCTATTGATATAGTTATTAATTTTAATATAAAACTGTAAGGCTTAAATGATGGTATATTTCGCTTATTGATAATGTCATAAAGGCAAAGGTGTTCCAGTAATACCAATTTTTATAAAAAAAAAAACACTATTATCATAACCGCTGAAGATTTCAATTAAGACGAGGTCAACGGCCTGCTGACTTTACTGTACCTCGAGTATTTCACATGCTACAGCTTTATTTCGCCCGAAAGCAGGATGCCTTATAAAGAGATTTTGTAAACTAAGCTTCGTTCTACAAAATTCCCATAAGCGGTACCATAAAATGTTTGTGTATAAGAAATAGAAGGCTTTACTGTACCCGTATTCGTGCTAAATGTCAAACGGAACTCTCAGAATCGTTGAAGGCGACTTATTAAACGGTTTTCTTTCGGCTTAAATAAATGGAATTCGGTAAAAAGTAGGGAAATTGGCTGTCTGTCATTCGGGAGATGTCGAAAGGCGATTATTGCAAGAATGCTCGAAAGGAAGGGATTTTTGCAACAGATTGTTATTGGAGATGAAATATGGATAATAAGCCCAAGAAATCAAATTATTCGGCTGGTGAACCTATTCCATAAATTACATAATGGATGCGCAAAAAAAAAAAATCCAACTTTTAATGATGCTCTGTACCGGAACTATGAGCTACTAAAACCCGGCAAAATCTTAAAGAAACAATATTATCGGTAACAACTTAAAGATTTTAAGTGTGCATTGCGCGAAAGATGGCCAAAAGGCTTTTTGGTCAATTTTATAGAATGACAACGACCAACCCACGGCTGTATCGGAAATTAGCTGGCAAAACTGCAATAGTAGGTCTAAACCAGTTCGTTGTACTCTCTAGATTATGTACCTTCCGACTATTTTCCTATTCAAGAACTGTAAATTGATTTTTGAGAGTCATTTATAGAAATCGAAAAATGGTGCACAAAAATTGAACAGAGGCTAGAGAACCCAGTTTTTGCACATGGTACTCACAAATGATCAGACAATACTTCGAATGGTGTCTATTTTACTGGTTTTTTTTAACAAATAGTGGGCCGAATTCGTCACCCAATACAAGAGATCTTCAGCCAAATCGGACAAATTGTGATATATTCAGGTACAAAATAGATTTATTCCGCTTCTCTGTATCTTTACTATCGATATTTTCAAAAACTAGTTAACTTTTAATTAGAAAATAATAGATACAAATTAGGCAACTAGGAATTTTATTTTTTTTTTGTTGCCAAAGACTATAACGACTTTGATCAAAATCGAAAAGCTATATCGAATAGCTTCGATCTAAAAATCGATTTTGGCACCAAATTCGTATGTCGTTTGTTTTTTAACTTATCGCCAGCAACTACATTTTCGAGAAGTACTTTGAGTCCTTAAGAATTGATAGAAATCGGTAGCTATAGCTTCAATAACATATTGCATAAGATCACTCCATTTCGTTTCAATTCAATCCCGGCGTAAGCTTGAGATGTCATTAAGAAACATCAATTTTTTCGCAAAATTCTTTGTTTCGTTGCAAACATTTCAAGAACATTCCTGCAAGTAGTCGGCTGACGAACAATTGCTCAAAAAATTCCTCGAGTTCAACGCAAATTCCACTGTTTTACAAGTCGTTAGGCAGGCGGGAAAAACCCATTAGAAATATGTAGCTCCAATAGTGGCCAGCCCAGTTGAGCTTTCTTTTGACCAAAACAATGCACAAGTCCAACTTAGCTGGGTTTTCCTGTATATATTTTCATAATCATTTTATGCTTGACAATGTTATTTCATTTTTTTGCTGGACTTTGTCTCTGGATTTTTTTTTTATTTTTTTTCTGTTTAGCTTTGCTTGGCCATCCATCCAGCCATTCCATTTTCATTCCGTTGCCTGTTGGCTTTTTGATTCTGGCCCGTTCTGTGTGGGAAACGCAAATAAAATTATTATGGCTGTGGAAAAGTTGCGCATGCTGGGCAATTGACTTGTTGGCGACAGTGGCCAGCCGGGTCCCCCAGCCCACAGAACTTTTGCCAGACAACAACTTACAACGTGGGGCAACTACAACGCCAACAACAACAAATGCCACAAAGTTGTTGACTGCTGCACGTCGTCTGATGGCAGTTGTTGTCGTCGTCATCGTCGTTGTTGTCGTTGTTGTTGTTCATCGCAGCTTAATAATTAAATATTGTCAACATGCTGTGGCATGGTACTAGTTGTTGCAACAGTTCTATATGTGTTGTTGCATTAGTTTTTGTTGTTGTTGTCATTCACTTTGTTATGATTTAATTTTTTGCATTTTTTGCAACGTTTTCTGTTCAATATACTCCTCGTAGATATTGTGGATAAGTAAGTGGCAGCTGATGTGCTTGGCTTGCTTGCAACAGGAAGTGCGAAAACTATTAGTGGCACTTATTTATTCATTAGAGCCAGTTAGAGACACCAATACAAGTACTAATGACTCCACAAAACTTGGCACGCATAAGCTAACACACACACACGAACTCAAATACAAAGATACATAGATACAGCTGCTGGGGCCAGACAATCCCGGGCAATAAGAGAGCAGCAGCAGCAGCAACCTTTAGAAAATTTGCACTAATTATGCGCTCGTGTTGAGGACGACGATGACGATGACGATGACTCCTCTGATGTCGATGACGTCGATGCAGCTGTATGCCTCATTGGCTGCCTAAGGATGCAACTTCAGGCAGCGCCGCAGCAGAGAAATGGTTCAGATTACAGCTGCATAATGTAGCACTTTTTACACTTTAAAGGGTTATATGCATTTTATGAAACAAGCAGACAACAATTGAGGTACGGAAGTTAAAAATGACAAATATAATAATATTTATAATTAAATAATTAATTCTAGATAATTATTCTTCGGCGCTGTTTTGGGAACGTTAAGTTCTGTAGAAAAGTGATGCATCTATTTGACATTCCATAAAATGAACATCTTCCCTGAAGAAAATACGATGTAAAAATTATGCTGCAGATTCAATATTTTTGAATAAAGTTTTTCAAGTTAAAACGTTGAAATATAGAAGAACTTTGTTGTTAAATTAAGCAAAAGACACACAGAATTTCCATAGAAATTTCTAACAAAATAAAAGAATAAGTTGAAAAATGTTTATTTTTCAGAATTCTAAGTCAATAAATGAAATGAATCTATAGTCTTTAAATGAGATAATTAGAAATATTATTCAAAACTCATCGTATTTTTAAATAATTTTGCGTCATTTTGGGCTTTGTTCGTTAAGGCTAAGTTAATACCTTAAATATTTATGCAAAACAGAATTACTCTGCAAAATATATCAGTCAATTTTTTAAAAATCGTGATTGAAGAATTGATTGGTGAATCATAGAAGGCACTTGAAATAATTAAAAATCAAAAATAATATATATTTCGTTTAATTTCAGACATCAAGAAGCGTCTTAAAAAATTTAGCATATTTTTAAAAAGACTTTTTGTAATATTTCACATAAAATGCAAAATTAATTTTATAAAAAAATGCGGTTTTTGTAATGTCCTCCGCATTATAATTTTTAAATTAATCATGAGCATTTAGTAGATCTTAAGAACTTTAGAATCCCACATACCTATGAAAAACCAAATTATATAACTTTTTAAAAATTTAAATGCACGCAAGTAAGTGAATAAAAAGTTATGCACATACAAAATATTGAAAAGAAAAAGTGTCTATTTATCTTATAGATTACAAATTATAGTAAAACTTTTTTTTTAATTCGGTATTTCTTTACCTTTTATACAGGATCATAAATGCATACCTATATATTTGATAATAAAAGCTTTAAAATTGTATTTTCTTTCTGTAAGATTTGAATTTTTAGCTTTAGAATTTAAGATTTCATAAATTACCATAAATCATACAGTTTACATTAATTTTGAAATTGAAATTTTTTTATAATTATAATATATTATAATGAATATATAATTTTTTTTATTCATCAAAGAAAAACTGTATTTAATTATTAAAAACATTAAATTTTTGTGAGTTGAATGTGCAAACAGATAGTATTTCTATTACATTTTTCATTAATATTCATCAAAAATAAGCTCATTGAGAATTAAAAAAACATTGATTGACAATAAAAATAAAAAAATGTTAAATTAATATTAAACAAAAATAATAAAAAAATCATGACAGTAGTATTTTTTAATTTTTGAATAAATCAAAATTTTTAAAACATTTGAAACAAGCTAAAATTGGTTTCAAAAATATACAAAGTTATTGAGCTGCACCACTTTCAAGACGAATATTGTATGCAAAACAGATTTTTGAAAAATATCAAAAAGCCAATGTAGTTCGTCAAATATTTTAAAATGGCAAATTATTCAGTTTTTTAATTTTATAAAATTTTAAAACAATAATATATTAAAACATTGTTTTCAAAATATAGCAATAAAAATAGTTAATTTATTATTTGATTATATTAAGTTTCTTTAAAAAATGAACTTATTAAAATTTTAATTGAAAAATATAGAATTATAGACAATTCTTAAAACAAATATATTAGGCGTTTTTAACAATTTAAATATAAGCTTGTGTTTTTAATTTTATATTTTATTTAATTTAAAATTTTCTAAAACTCTTTCAGAACTAGCTCTCAAAGGTTTGCGTTCAATTAACAATCAACTTTTCAAAAGATTGAAGATAACACATTATTCTAGAAAAATCAAGTACCAATAACATTTTGAATGTTTTAAGTTTGCATTTTTAATTTTAAATATGAAATTTAAACAATTTAGAACTCAAACGGTTTTTAATTAGTATTGCGTGAATTTTTAGATTGTGCTTGAACCCATTAAAAATCTACCATATTTTAGAAGAACTTGTAAATAATATTATTTAATGCAATAAATCTATAAAAATTTATAGAATTCGAAAATGATAATATCTGCATAATAAGTCTGAGATGCAACGAATATCAATAAAGATAAGAAATATAATAACCTAAAGAGTTAAATACCGAATATAAAATGCAACAATAATTCCCTTATTTGAAACATTAAATAAATTAAGCAAAGTTGTCATGAACAACTTAACCAAATATAAAAGCGAAATCAAATTAAAATATTTTGCAATTAAAAGAAATAAAAATAAAAAAATTAAAAACAAGAAAAAAATAAAGCTTCCCTTGTAAATCATAATCGAAATGTTAAAATTTAAAACAAGATTTAGTCAAATGACTTTGTTAAATAAAAATATTATTTTTTTTTTGTTTAATTGCAAACACTTTTTTGGTAAAACATGGCAAGTAAAAACAAAAACTCATTAATTAACAAGTAAATAATAAATAGCTGACATACAATCCAGGTATATTTTTGGACGTCCAATTCAGGTATCTTTTGGAATAAAAAAGTATACACAGATTGATGATGTCAGACACAACTACGCTTCGAAATACACTTGAGGCTGCATAAAGTTTTTAAAAATTAAGAATTGATTGAAAAACAATTTGTTTATATTACGTAAATAAAAAAGTGGCACATCTTAAAGTTGAAGTTGAAAAGATGCAGATTTATGGAAAAGATACGGTTGAGGTCAAGCAAAGTATTTATAAAGGTTATTTTTCTAGGTAAATTTTTTATATTAGAAATCACACTTTTTAGTGTAATAATAAAACATAAAATATATACTTAAGGCCAACGAATCGAAGGGCGAATTATTAATTAATCAAAGTTAGAATTTTATTTAAACAAAGTTATTGTTCTAGGTGAATATTATTTCAAACTATTTAATTAAGAAAATCGCTTAAAAATGTGCTTTTATTTTTATTAGTTAAAACAAAGTTAATTAAAATGGTTTGTATACACATTTTTTAACTGACATACCAAATATGCAGAATTAGGCGCTGAGATAGAATATAACTCAAATTATTTTTGACCAAATTAAAGTTAAATATAAAAATGCTTAATTTTAAATTCAATATGTTTGATGTTTGAAGACAGATGACTGACCGCTTTCGTGTTTGAAATTTCAAGCAAAATTATCTTTATTTTGTATTATAAAGTTTCTTTAATTTTTGCCCTTAATTTTATTAGGTTTTTTGAAGCGATTTTCGATATTTATTTAATAATTATTTCATAATATTTATTTCATAATTTATGCCTTTAACGTAACGAAAACATTAAGAAAATCTAAATAGTTTGCTTTCTATGCAAAGAACTACATGATTGCCAAATCTCAATTTTAATTAAGTAATGGTAACATTTTGACAGTTATTTCTATTAAATGCAAATATTTTAAAAATGCAAAATAAATTACGAAACAAATAAAAACAAAACTAAACAGCAAACATTTTAATTTTAAGTTATCGGGTCTTTAAAGAAGCAAGTACTTTTGCTCTTGAATTCAAGCAAATTATAAGGAAAAGCTTTTAAGAGTTCAAATAGTAATAGAATCTATTTCTCCCTGTAGTGCACCGGAGTTGTACTTATTTCTTGTAATTAATTCAAAATTAAGAAATGTTGAACTTTATATTATTTAAAATTTTCACTTTCTTTAAATTTAAAACTATAAAAACGTCTTTAAATTTTAAATATATTTTAGGAAAACCTAGAAGTAATTTTGTTCAAGGAGAATAATTCAAGCAAAATTTTTATGAAATAAAATATTGTAAAATAATTTTAATTAATTCAAACACTTTTTTGGCGTAACATTACAGGAAAAAGTGTTTATTTTGAGATAAGAGATTTAACAAATTATATATAATATATCAATATTCTATCGCTTGTTTTGGTTAGGTAAGGCCGGCAGGCACCTAGGGCAGTGGACCTCACATAGATCAGCGTGATTCTTAGTGGAACCGGAGTTTGTCGGCTGTGAGCCGTGGTCATGGATGAGTTAGTCATCCACTATACGCGCGCGTGTTTTGCGCAAGCTAACAGTCTTTGTGATCTATGTCTTGTTTTAGAAATAAAATAAATTCAAAATTTTCCATGTTTTTTAAATTAAAATCTAACAATAAAAATATCTAAAAACTGAAAATCGAACAACTTGAATTTAGTTTTGTTTTAAACTTAACTGAAAGTATCTGGCCAAATCAACAAGTAATTGAAAAGAAATTTACGCACAAAAAATATAAGATTCAATATAGTTAATTTTCTTAAAATTGAAATTGAAAGCATGTTTTTTAAATACTTTCAAATTTTTAATTTTCTTTCTGAATTTTAACTGATAAATATTGAAACAAACTAAGAAAAGCGTTTTAACTTCAAATTTGCACAATTTTTTCGTTAATTTTCAAGTGTTTTTAGTGCATTTTTCGTGTATAAGTTATTATGAAGTATAATTAACTTACATATATAAGTTGCTAGATAACGTCACGCCAAAGATTCATTTTTTTTGTCTACAAACTACAAGTGCTGCAGTTTTGCTTTTAGGACTGCAACAATACTTGCATTTATTTCTAGCTAAAAATGACAAATTGCTAAGCTTTAGCACTTGTAAGCCCTAAGGCGATTAACTTTAATTTTCAGAGAGTAATAATTTTAAACTTTAATTTAATGTTTATTCCCAAACTCCCAGGCACTTAACAGCAAAACGTTCAAAAGTCAGCCAGCTTTATGCGCTATGACTAACTCCATCTGGCCTGCACTGAACTCAGAGCATTTCGACTTCGTATCGTTTTATGTAAATTTCCTTAATTGTTTAGTTAAGGTTTTTTTTTGCTCTCCCTACTCGCCCCCCACTGCTGCTTTAATCATGCAGTCATTGCTGCTTGAATTTGCATTTATTTGCAACTAAAGTCAATGCACTTTTATGCCCGCCCCTGCCGCCTCGCACACAGTGCGCACAATTGTAATTCATCTAAGGCAGAAGTAGGTTCAATGTGCGTATGCGTAATATGCAAAGAGTTACGGCTGCTTACCTGTTTCAACTGATTATGGCCAAGTTGTTTAGTATATTGGCTCGTTGCGTTCGTTTTGTTTGCTGACAAGGCTGCTTACACTGCGATAGTTATCGGCGTACACAAATCAAAGCACCCAAAAAATACATACATATATATTTTTATTTATTTGAAATATTATTATTAGCAGCCTAAACCGTAGACGAGCAGAGTTGGTTAACTGGTTAACCGGTTGCTTTTGGTTTTGGTTTTGATTATGGCTACAGATGCTTTTGTAGGATGTGCGCGCTGCGCCACATGGGAGCGATTTCCAGTGAAAAGCGTATTGAGGCACGCACACACACACACACACACGCGCGCGCGTACACACAGATACAACCAAATACACGCACTTAGTACGGCAAAACAATAATAAAAAAGCGTAAATGCTTATTTATTTGCAAGTCGTTCGAACAAAATGCGTTTGTATAATTTATGAAGGCAAAGCACACAACGGGACGGATACGGCAGCGGCGACGACGGCGGCGGTGGCGACAAGCAAGCGACAACCGGCAGCAGCAGGACAACGTTACAAGTCCGTGACACTGTTACGGAGGGGGGGCGGCTTAAATGCGCTCATAAGCCAGCAAATGTAGCTCGTGTATGTTTGTTTGCTTATTTGGTTTTGTTTTTATATTTTTTTTTATATTTAACGTAAATTTTTTACGTTATTGTTTTGAGGCGGGGGAGAACAGCGGCTGCCTGCGTGCAGGGACCGGCTATAAAATCCAACAAATACGCAAGTAACGCGCGCGCGTTTTAGAATGAATTTGATTGCCGGACTTGCGAAAGCGAAAGCCTTTTTTATGACCCAAAAGTTGATTGCATTTGTATCTTTGATCGCTTTGTGAATATCTTTAAGCTTTGCATGCGTTGCGCTGACGCTGACTGCACTGAGCGACTGCGTGTCGGCAACTGTAGCGGCAGCAGTTGCTGTCCTCGTCGTCGTCGACGTTGTCAATCGTCGTCAGTTCATCAATCAAAGCGTTGCTGCCACTGCCGAATGCAGCACGCACGCACGTGAGGCACACAGATACACGCAGCTACACACACACAAACACACACGCGCGCACAGTCACCGTTGTTGCAGCCGAGCGCATTAACCGTTGCATTGCATTCAACGAAACCGACATCGACGAAACGACGCATTCGCCGCTCTCTAGCTTACGTACTCGCTCACTCACTCGCACTCGCACTCTCTCTCTCTCTCGCTGTCTGACACAAAGCCAACTTAACCGTTTCAAGCGCTAAGCGTGCGTTGTGCACGACTCTTCAACAGCAACTGTTTCGTTGGAGCGTTTGAAGCTTCAACAGCAGGCGGCTTGTGGATGCCATTTGCATGCAATGTGGATGGTGTTGGCAGCCAGCATACAAAAGAGCGCAAGTTTGTTTTTGGCGCGAGCTTGTAGAGTTTTGCTATATGCAATGTGCCGGTTATTTTGTAGAGTTTCAGCGTAGCACGTGCTGCACGAAGAGAGCGCCACTGAAGCGGCTAACTGGACTTGAACTCTTGTTGCTTCTTCCGCTTCTTCGTCTACGAATTGAGTGCTGCGGCGAGGTGAAAGGAAAACTTCATTTTTATGCAAATCGAACGGGGAATTGGGAGTTGATTTTTTTAAAAGAATTTTGAACTTTATGAAAAATTTAACAAAATAAATAAATTAAGCTTAATGATTTATGCATAAAACATAAGTATTTCTAAGAGTAACTGAAGCAAAAAAAGACATGATAAAAAAAGATACTCAAAACTGAGCTTCAGTTTGAAATATTTTGCTTAAAATTAAAAAAAAATAAACATAAAATCAGCACAACAAATGTGTTTTGATCACTTCAGCTACTAAGCAAAAAGGTTATGCCGATAACTGATGAACCGATACAAAAATAGAACAAAGCGAAAAAAATTTATGTTCAAAACTTTAAATGGCCAAAAATCTTTAGCGAAGAGACTTTGAGCGTAAGAGGCTTCATTTGCAATCACTTTTTTTCAACTTTAAATGCCAAATGTATCGTTCTAAATCAAATACGTTCATAACTTATAAAGTCTGAAAGAGTTCTGTGTTTCCGTACCGTTCTTTCAATTTGCCAATAGGACTTAAGTCCTATTACTTTGCACATAAGATGACGAGTTTAACTTTTTAAGACAATAAAAATAAAATATTTCAAAAGACATTGCCATGCTCAATAGGATTGGGGTCTGATTATGCGCATTGCACAATGATTTGTTTTGTGATTTTTGCTTTTTTGCCGATTAATCAATATTTATAATTGTATTTTATAATTTAAGCGGATTTTTTAGTTTAAGAATGTGCTTATTACATAGAAAATTAAGCGTTTTTTAAATTTGAGATAAAGATAACCTATGCTGCGGCTGTAATCTATTTCTTCTCCATTACTTGAAACAGAGAATAGTTTAAAAATAGTTTTAAATTATTATTTATTATTTATTAATATGTAAGGATACAACTAAGTCCAGTTGCCCTTAAGATTTGACAAGTTAAACATTCTAAAAATTATGAAATAATAAATGATAAAGAGGAAAAAATGTAATAAAACTAATGCGTATTCCTAGCCTGATGGTTGATTTGTTTATAGATGTGCATCGTCTCATATCTGAGGCTAGCCAGGAACTTGTATTTTCAATGTAAAAGATGAAAGCAGAAACCAGCATATAAATTTAAACACTTATTCCAAGTAGAAGCCAAAGAACAACGTTGACCAAGATGGGTTTTATAGTTCATAATTGGTCATTGCTTACGATTAGTCAAAATTAACTATTACTAAACTTTAATTGCATTTTCTACGCTCATTGAACTTTTGCTGACTTCTATTTGTATATTTTTAGTATTGAGATGCAATAACTTTTGGTGCTTGGACACAACTATCAAAAAAAAAAAAAAAGTGTTTAATTTTGCATATAAAAAGCTGATTTTCGCTTAGAAGTTTGTATTTTAATAAACAGATTCAGAGGTTGACCAAATTGATGTTTTGTTTTTAATAATTATGTGAAAAGCTATCTTGCAGAAGAGCAAACATTTGAATTTATTTAGCTGATAATCAATAAATGACAGATTACAATTATAAAATACCGAAGCTTGAACTCTAACTTTTGTTGTAGTATACGATATAATATTTTTTAAAAAAGTACAACATGAACAAGAACTAGGATTGAATAATAATATTAAAAATAAAATGCATAAACATAATTTTCCTATTACTACTGCGGCAAAAAGAATGTAAATAATTTATTCCTAACAGATCACTTAGAAAAGTTATTATTATACTTTAAATTCAAAAAACACTTTTATAATTTTTTTTAAAGATATTTGATACAAAAATTGTATACCAATATTATCCAATAAAAACAAATAGTTCAAAAAATGTTTTATTATATAATTTACTTGCAGAATGTTAAAAATTATCTTTTTAAGCTTTATTCATAATTATGCTTAACAAGACAAAACATTTGCTTTGAAGGCAAATATAAAATTAAATATTAATTAAATAAAAATTAAAAATATGATTTTGAATAAAAAAAAATATTTATATTTTTAAAATAAAAATACATTTTGGTAAAAAATATATAAATATGAAACCCGCAGTGTTTCATTTTATGCTTTATTTTTGATTTAGCACTGAACATTATTTTTTTAAGAATTACTGTAGGCTGATTTTTTTTTGCAAAATTAAATATAATTAGTAAATTTATTGAAAATTATAAAAATAAAAACTTGGACTATAAAACGCAAATAATAAATACATTTAAAAAAATATATATAAAGAATTCCAAATTTTCTTACACAAAAATCAAAACCAAAAAAAAAAAACTCACAGCGCTTGCATGTTACGAATGCGTTGAGCAAAACAAACTGCAAAAGTGGAGACTTGGAGCGCGTCTGCGCAGCGCCACGCACACACATGTTGCGAGAGAGTGAGAGATAACGCGGCCAAAGAGAGCGGCAAACAAAGTACCGGTAAAAATAAACGCGCAGCAAACAACAGCATCCACAGCGCCGGGGGTAGTGGGGCGCCACGCAGCTGGGGCAGGCAGCCAGCAGCAGCAACAACAAACAGCAAATGAGGCAGATGAAGCAGATGAAGCATCTGCTTTATGTCTCAGGCGCTAGCAGCTCGTAGGGCTCAACAGATAGCCAAAGATACAGATTGAAAGTTGCAGTTGCCGTTGCAGTTGCAGCCACTCGTGCCACAAAATGCATTAAGTTTGCTTGTAGCTGTCTGTCTGTCTGTCTGTCCGCTTGTCTGTCAAAGTAATGCATAGCCCAGTTAGAGACAGCAAAACGCATGCACAACGCATAAACTGTCAGATACATTTTAAAGCAGAGGCAATAAACCAAACACACGCCTAACAGATACAACTTTGGGGTGCCGTGGGGGGTGGCTATCTGCGAGCATAAATTACAGCTTACAACTTATTTTCAATATAATTTGACCATAATTGCGAGTCTTAACTTGGCAATCTGTATAGACCGCAAAATGCAAAATACCAAACGCATTGGAATGTCATGCCAGGCCACAACAAACAGGCAACAAACGTTCATCCATCCATCCCACGAAGCAAAAAGCAAAGGCACCCAACTGCAGCCATCCATCTAAGGCAACTACTCTTGACCAAAGCTGCGTGCCTTTATCTTGTACTTGGTTTTAGCCACAACATCAGCGTCGTCGTCGTCGGCTGTATCTATGTCTGCGTCTGCTGTGGCAGCACCTACTCCTGCCTGCCTGCCTGCCTGCCTCCCAGCCGCTGACCGCAAGAAATTTGTGTACAAAAAAATTTATCTACGCTAATTTCAGCTAAACTTCTGTAATAAACCCAGCCCCAATGTTTTTGGTCAGCTCGCGTGCCACGCGCTCCATTGCAGCAACACAGCATATATTGGCAATTCGTATGAACGCCTTCGATTTTTCCGTATTTTACAGAATTTTTCACCAAAAAAAAAGAGAAGACCTCGACAAGCGTTTAGCTGGCACTGGGCAAGGCCTTGGCGTTTGGTTTATGGTTTATGCGCCGCCATTTTTGGTCTATTAAAATGATTGCAGTATTTACGTTGCGCTTTTCGACCATAATTTGTATTTGCTATGCTCATCATCATCATTATCGCGTTCAACAGCCTCATCATCATCATCATCATCATCGCCATCGTGATCATCTGCATCATCATGATCAGCAGCAGCGGCAGCAGCAGCCAGCGTCTTGTAGTTTTGCATTGAATGCGCTCCGCTTACAATGTATCTGAAATGCCTCTAGCAGCGTTTTGTATTTTTGTTTTTTTTAGTCTTAGAGAGAGAGCGAGAGACTTGGCCCAGACTGACCCTCAATGCCGCATTTGGTTTGTCTGTCCACAAAATCCCAAATGTCTTTGGCTTCATGGCCAACTTTAAGTTTGCTTGGACTGTATGTAGCCCAGCCTGTATTTGTTGCGCTCCCATGCCTCCGCTAGTCTTTCACTCGACGATTTTCTATTGTTTATCTCTGCAATTGGACTTGTAGCCGACTCTATACACATGCGTGTGTGTGTGTGTGTGTATCTGTATCTTTTTGCGAATCCGTAGCGTGTGTCCGTAACGCCGTTTATGCGTTAATATTTTTGTTTTATCGCCTGCGGCGTCACATTGGCGTATTTACAATGATTATTGATAGCTTAATACGAATTTGTTACTCTTTTGCGATTTTGTGCTGTGTTGTCAAGGCGTCTTCAATATATCTGTGGGATTACACTGCGAGAAATAATGTAGCTGTGAGCAGCAGCTGCTAGTGGCCAAATGCCTTATGATGCTTCATCTTCTGCAGAAGCTGAAGTTTTTTGTTTATTTTTGGATTGCTAAGCTATACAGACTCCAGACTCGCAGGCATTCTCAGAAATATGAAAATCTCATATGAATTCCAATTGAACTATTGATAGTTTTTGCATAACAATCATAATTCATTACTTCCGGCACTTTCAATAGAACATTAACGATTTGTTATGATTCCTGTTAGTGTCTCACGATTATTGCTGAGTTTCTAGAAATACATTACATTTTCGCGAATATCTGTTGTCAACGGGTCTCAAAATATCTGTGAAATTACACTGCAAGAAATAATATCTGCAAGCAGTAAATTGCGGTGTAAATATGTCTGATTACGTTTGTTCTAGTTAATTCTTCATATTAGTAGCAGCTTTTGCCGCATTTCCAATAAGTATCGATTCGAAAACATAATCAGAATTTTACAAATGAAATAAATTTCATGCAAATTCCAATCGCAAATTCCACAAAGTATAGATTGTTTTTGGATGAAAATATGCTTAATGAAATACTAAACGACTTGCCATGAGTTTTCTCAAAATATTAAGATTAGTATGGAAAAATAAATTAATAGAAAAATAAAGAAATCATTACTTTTTCTCGAATTTCTGCTGTGTTGTCAAGGGGTCGCAATATAGTTTCTGTGCGATTACACTGAGCAAAATTATTTACTGTAACAGTGGGTTGCCCCTCTGCCTTATTAAAGTTGTTCTCATTTATTTTTCATCTTCGGAAGAACTGTATTCAGGCAACAATTTCGCATGTTATGAGTCTCGTTTGTTTTGAGATTTTTTAGCTCTGGTTTGCTACATTCTCCAAATTTTGTAAATAATAATAAATCTCATATGAATTCCAATCACAAATTCGACGAACTGTTAATAATTTTTGGATAACAAATCTTTATGCCGATATTGCTAAGTATATCTCATACCGGGTCTCAAAATATCTATGGGATTCCACTGCGAAAACATGGTCTGGGAAAGTTGTGCATTGACCTCATCACTTAGAAAATTGCTGCAATTTCGGTTGGGCCTGTTTTTTGATTATATTCCAATTTCTAAGATATATAGATTCGAAGACTAACTCAAAATTTTACACATAAAAAATAAATCTCATATGAATCTCTGTCGTAAATACTAAAAACTATTGATAGTTATTGGATAACAAATTTTTGCTATGAATTTTGCCAAACTATCACGGCTAGGAATAAATGGGGTTCAATTTATCTTACACTGAGAAAAAATTATATGAGCTAGTCACCCTCTTAATATATTTATTGCTCTTCTGCCAAAATCGGCTGAATTTCTGTATAATATCTGTATGATTTCACTGCGAGTAGTAAACGTTGAGCATTGGAAGAGAAGCTTAATAACTTTTTGGGATTGCACTTGGAAAAATTTTGTGTTACCCATAGATTTTACTCAGCTCATAAATAAACCTAATTATATTTATATGTTTTTTTATACATATGTGGCTCCTTATCATCTCTTCATTTTTACTTGTATCTACAGAGCTTGCAAATATAATTTAAAAACAAAAGTTTTAATAATCCCGAACCTCTTCGCCATCTGTTCTTGTAACAGAACTAACTTCATATACAATTATTATTATTAAAAAAAGTTTAATTAATCTTTTTTGCGGAAATCGAAATCTTAAATGTCGAGCAGAAAAGTTTGAAAATTTTTCAGCTGATTCCTGTCAGACCACTTCCTTCTTCACGAAAAAAATCCAAGTTCTCCTTATTCTCATGAAGCTAGTCTCGCCTCCTATCGTCCAAGCAGCGTACTGGCGATTTTTTCCAAAATACTCGAAAGAAAAATTTTACGTAGAATTATGGCATTGTTGGATGACACTGATTTGATTCCTAGTTATCATTTTGGCTTCAGGCGCTCATATTTCACGCCGGAACAATGCCACCGCCTATCGTTAACGTCTTCGAAGAGAAATGATACTGCTGCGCTGTGCTGCTCGGCTTTGATAGAGTCTTGCACCCCGGGCAGCTCCATACGATCGGTAGCTGCTTACTCCACACGCAGAACACCCAAGTGCGATTCTATTCTGTAGACTGGTGAGAAGCAGCGACGCAAGATCAGCCATGAGTTTTAACTTGCTTGGAAAGGATTTGTACACCCTCTACACTGCTGTTCTTCCAATCATCAGTGACGAGTGCCAAACCAGAAGCATATATGCCCACGACACAGGTTTCCTTAAGATCTCCTACACATCGTAGGACGCCTCTGCTTTCTTACAGAGACAACCTTGGCTGTGCAGATGTCATATAACTGGGATGATAAATCCGCATATAACGCTTTATATATCTTTATATATATAGCGTACATAAAGCGCTATATACCATCACCATTTCCGTTAAACCAATACCAAAACACCTAGTCATGATGCTTGAAAGAAGAATAAATTGGTGTATCGACATCTAGCACGAAAAAAAAACGTAGACAGATTGTGGCAATACCATTGGCGGAGAAGTTTGCGCTTAAAACACTAAATACCAGAAACAAGTTGCTGGTTTTGTAAAACTAATATAGACGCCCAGAATCAAGGTACGGGATACGACGCATCCAAAAAAAAGCGCTGCCACAAGTATATTGCATGGGACGGAGACTATTTTGAAGAGGACGAAGTTGATTTAGAAGAATAAGGATAGATTGTGAAATATAAACAAATTCCCCGAATTTTTTGCCTACAGTAGTAAGACATCTTGCGCAAAAGTACTCAAGCCGAATAGAGAGTGAGATTGAAGCAGTTCTAATCAGTGACAGATAAGCGTTCAAAGTTCAATCTGCTCGATTACAAAACCAAATATGGGCCTACGGAATACCTTCAAAATAAAGTTTTGAAACATTTATAACTTTTCAAAGCGAATTGGATGTTTCCTGGTCTCACGACGCTCTAAGGAAAGCCAACCGAATCGCCAACAACCATACAAATATACTGGCGATCAGCCTGCCAGACCGCAAGAGCACTTCGAAGTACAAAACGTAAAATTTCTAATACCACACATCCCATTCCCTAAGGCAATGATAAATGATAATTTTTGATTTCGATTGGAAATTCGACTGGATCTATTTTGATAAATGTAATTCTTATGCGAAAGTGACAGTTCTTAACGAAAGAAAATAAAGATTTAAGAAAAGTAGTTTGTTTTTGCTATACCAAAGTTGGTGCTTTCCGCCACGAAATTTTCGCACAGTGTAAGCTGTATCGCTGCCATCGAAAACTGTCTGGCTTTGTGTCTGTTTATTTGTGCAGCTTTGAGATATTTTCGGTGTGATATCTCAGCGCTTAATAGTTTCAATTTCAGTTTTGTTTGTATTAAGCCGAAAACGTAGAGCCCCGCAAAAAAAAGAAAGATACTTTTCATTATGCTGGCGTCTTCAGTATTTTTTTTTTTTTTAGATATTTTGGCGGCTCTATCGCATTTCAAGCGAAATGATCAATTATGCTGACTGAGGAAGATTATGCGCGGCGGGTCGCACCGTTAGGCTGCACTAAGTGTTGACTGCCAACAACTAGATAATGTCAACAAAATAATAATAATAATAATAGCGATAATAATAATAAGCGCAGATATTACGATATGAAGCGATACGATGTGGCACATTTTGATGACAACGTGAAAGTTGCTTGCATTGTTTTGCTTGGGAAATAAAAGAAAAATAAAAAACTTTCAGTTTCAGTTGATTTGCTTGCAGCAAAGTTGGCACATAATATCTCATTCATGCAGATAATGCAATATTCAAATGCACTCAGCCGTTGAGTAGCTTAAATACATATTTTTTCATAAACTTTTATGCATATTGTGTTTGTACATAATACTAGGTTTATTTTTCATGCATTAATTCATGGACTCTCGTTATATTTACTCTCTCTCCCCCTCTCTCTCTCCCTCATACAGTTTGCATATTCATATGCAACATGTTTGCCTTGATATGTTTGCATTTATGCCACAACAAATCCCAAAAAAAAAAACAAAGTGCCTCACAAATGAAAATGCAATCAAATTGGAGCCACTTTTTTCGAAGGCAGTTTGGGTTTTTTTCTCGTAAACTGCAGCGTACCCTGGTACGCGCCGCACATGCAGCGCAGGCAATAAAATTTCAAATGCAAAGCTTTTGGCCAACGCAGTTTAATGAACCTTGCAGCAGGCCCAGTAGCTCGTCCGTGCCTCAGAAGTTCAAGGCAAACGCAGCCCAAAGCTAAAAATTTTGTGCTCCAAATAACCTGTTGTAGGAGCCAAGTTTTTTGTCTTGACTTCCGCTTGTTGTTACCACTTTGGCGGCAAAATATTGAAGTATCTTGCCAATTTTGACAGATTACAAGTCACGCGTTACCGCAGGCAGCAGCATTTGGGGTAAGCCACCAAAGAAGCAGTTAATACAAAGTAAGCCACACAAAAATTGATAGCCCTAAAGTTGGGGTACAACAAACGGATACACTACAAAAATTGTTTATAAAAAATGGAATTTGCAGTTTATTATTTTATAATCAATAGGGATTCTGCAAAGTAAGTAGCCTAATTTTTCAGCGTCTATTTATTTGCTAGATTTGCCACTTTTAGACGAATACATCAGTTCTGCGAGCTGGAATTTAACAGCCGACCTTTTCGCATTGGAGGTAAGTACGCTACCACTAGGCTACCAAGGTCCACAGAGATATTTGATTCAATAAATAGTTCAAATCGGGCCATACGTTTTTCATAAACAATTAATCATATTTCTGCAAAGGAATCAAATATTCTGCCGTTTTGTCCATTTTGATATAATTATCCGATTTGAAACTAACTTGGTATTTTTTCAAAATATGAAATACAATCAAATTTTGTGGAAAAATTAATGTATTTAACCGATTTGCCCTATGGCAGCTATATAATGTAGTCAACCAAATCGATGGAATTAGGCCCGTAAAATTGTAACGTTTGGGGGTCTCCAACCTTTACTTCTTATACTTTAGTTCCGGTCAGCCGGATCAGTGATCCACATTGATAATTTTTTAACCGATTTACCCTATGACAGCTATCTATTATAGGCTACCAATTTGATCAAATTTGACAGTAAAAAAATCGTGAGACTGTTGGGAATAACTTGAAAATTTGACGAAATCGAATTTTCAGTACTAAAATCGAAGTTTCTATCGTTTCGCCTTATATAATGTATATATATTCTAATCAAGTGTAATTGAACTTTGTACGGGGTGAAAGGAATATAATGAAATCTCGTGCATAATGTCAGATAACGAAAGTTGGTACTATTTTAACTTTGTATTTGCCGAAAGTTCGCTCCTTTGCCAGTTCCATAATTTCTCAGCGAGCGATATATAATGAAAGAATATGAAAAATGTCCGTTCGCTGCCTCTAGTGTTAGGTACTCAAAAATGTTGGGTACTCAACGCGTTTATTGAGTACGCATGAGAAATCCAGTCTTGGATCCGTTAAAATGTTGTAAATTTTTATAGTCACAATTAGAACACAGGAAATATAATGTATTTTTAGTGAATTTTTAACCGATTCTACCTATGGCAAGTATATATTCTAGTCGTTCGATTCTGGTTATTGGAATTTATACTGGGAGATTTATCTTATTATAATGAAACGTAGTCAGCTAACAAAAGTTACTGCTATTTTAAGTCTGTATTTGCCGAAAATTCGCTCGTATACCAGTTCCATAATTTCTCAGCAATCGCGAGCGATATATAATTAAAGAATACGAAAAATGTCCGTTGTCTGCTTATAGTGTTTTCGAGTACCAAAAAAACTTGTTATGCGGTTCTAATTTCTTAGTAATGCCTGCATATTCATTAGAAACTTTTGAGGTCCTATAGAAGGCTATTATAATATATCTAAAAACTGGAATAAAGTTGCTACCTGTGGGATAATAAGAAGTTGGTTGCTCTAGCGCTTATCATATCCTAGATTAAGGTGTTCATACAGACACATAGAAGTGTATGGATATATATCAACTTCTCCAAGCAATCTGATCATAGTGTAGGTAACTTTATGGTGGTCTGCGACTTTTTCTTCTGTGTTTCGGTTTGCAAACTTAGAGAGAGTGAGTATATCTGTGAAGCAGACAGATTTAGTACAGTGAATATAAAATGCGCGTTGGTGCATCAAAATCGAAGAAAAAATATGAAGGAATCATAATTTTGAAGAAAACTGCATAATCCAAATTTGTTTTAAAGAAAACCACTGCAAAAGTAACACTTATCTACGGGCACATAAGTAAGCTAACTAAAAATGAAATTCTGCCAATGAAATTCCAAATCAAAGGATTTGTATCCATTCTGAACGCACAACTACGGCAAAAGTGCAAACTACAAAAACTGATAAAAGTAGCGAGCAAAAAAACGTGCTTTCCAAAATCAGTTGCAACTATTTAAGCACCTTTTGCTGCTGCCATTTGGCATTTATATTTTTCGGGATATGTGTGTGTTTGTTTTTTTTTTGTTTGCTTCCTATTTTCACGAGGCATTAATTTAAGCCGGGAAAGAACATAAAAGCTGCTCGCATAACTAAGCCGATTTAAAAGCACATTTGAATTCAAATGCCGCAAAACTGCAAATGAAAACTAAACGTACCCGGGGGCGCAAAAACTGTCTGAAAAGTTGCAAAGAGTGCTAGAGGGGTGCATCGTAGTTGCTTGGCGGCAGCGGCATGTTGGATATTTAGTTTGGCAATGGCGAAATTATAATCCTTTAAATGGCAATAGGTTGGCTGGCGGCATGGGCAGAAGGATGCAGGCAAATGCCAAGGCATAAGATTAGGCGCACGCTGCTTGAAAAATGTTTTGCCATTTATACAATGAGCTTGGGTTAGACGTACCAAAAGGGGCGGTAATTTTTTTTTTTTCATTTGGTCTAGTATTGTCTGGCAGCGGGGGGCGACGGGTGGCACCAATTAAGTGCTGCCAGACTTGCGGCAGACGCAAGTTCAAGGCACAGGACAGCACAGGACGTTGATGAGTGCACATAAATCAAATGCTGAGCGCTTACTGCTGCCTGCTACAACTTGCCACCATTTGTTGCAGCGTTTTTTTTTTGCCTTTGAAATCTTTTGCGGTTTATTTTTTGCTGCTTTTTTCTTTTTGCTTCATTTTGTTGCACATTTCGTTTCATTTCATTTGCTGCTGTGTTTGTTCTACGTTTGATTTGAGACTTGGTTTTTGGTTTTTTGCTTTTAGCATTCTCATTTATTACTTTTTATGCTTTTAGAACTGTTGCCGCCGCTTTTTTGATTTTATTATGGCAAAGCGCAGCAGTCTTTGCTGTTTGCCGCATTTTTCAACACTTTTTCACTTTTGATTTTATGTTTTTTTTTGTTTTCTTTTTGCACAACACTGTCTGTAGCTGTATTTTGCCAACCGGAAGTTGCGCGCGCCATTTTCTTTTTGCGCTGCCGTGCAGCATTTATTGTTTCCTTTGATTTATTCTCGGTTTCAAGTGATTTCCGTTCGCATTCAACACTTTATGTTTTTGGTTTTTGCCTTTTGATTGTACCTAGTACATTTTTTGTTTTTGTTTTACTTTGGCCACAACTTTTAGCGGCCACATTTGTCATTTTCTTTTTGGTTTTCACTTTTGCGCTTAATCGCTGCCGTTTGTGGCATGCCGCGCGTTTCTTTGCCTTGCCACATTTTAGCATAAATATAAAATTCTTAAACATTTGTCTTGCCGCTGTTGCTTTGAGTGCAGTTTGCATGCAGCTCATAAATTTTGCATACTTGTTTTTCGGCCACCCTTCTCCCCAACGTCTCAACTCAAAAGCAGATACAAATTTATAATTGAAAGCAGCAGGGTTGCCATCTTCGTTTGTGCAGCAAAAGTTTTGCATGCAAATTTTGAAATTTTAATGCGGTTGCTGTTTTGTTATGCTCTTTATCGTTTGAATTTATGGCACTTTCTTGCTTTGTGCCACATAATTGCAGTTCAATGGCCAACAGAAAGCAAAAAGCTGGGTAAAAGAATAAGGAATCGACCAAAAACCATTGCCACAAAGCTGCTGTAAAACGTCTCATTTTGGCAAGGTTTTTGGTACGTAAAGCAGCTTAAGTTAGAGTAAAGCATACAACTTTAATGAAGCACTTAGTTATGTGGGTAGCAATATAATTGATTTAGTGTTTCTAGGGGAGTTTTTTCAAAATTACTGGCAAGCTTTAAGTCGAGTTTATATATGGCATTAGTATGATTTTAAGTAAGCCTTGGCAAGCTTTAAGTCGAGTTTATATATGGCATTAGTATGATTTTAAGTAAGCCTTGGCTACCCTAGAAAGAGATTTTTAATGTGAAACCACTTTGAGGATTGAAATATGGAAAAAATAATAAAATAGGTAAAATGCTTTTAATTGAAGTCACTTTTCATTGGATTCAGCTTCCCCATACTCTTTTAAAACCTTTTAAGAGAGAGATGCATGTACTGCACATTTGAAGCGATGACAGCGGGTCAATTTTATTTTTTGTAATTTTTTAATATAAAAAAATTATAATTTATAAGAGAAACTGGCAGGAAATTGACTAGAATTCACGACTAGATTTGAGATATTCTGTGTAAGAAAAGAAGTATAATCATTGCCATAGAAGTAAACTTCTGCTGCTCAAACTTATTAATAAATACTTGATTGATTTTTCATATATGTATTTTTGTTTTATTAATTTTTAATTTTAGTTCAAAACTGCTTTTCGAGATATAAGATGATAATTAAAAGATGATAATTAAAGATAATAGTATTAGATATTTGTAGGTATATCTTTCAGATTCGCAATGTTCATTTTCAGTTGTAGATGATTAACAATATGTTCAAAAAGCTTTGAAATCAGGCAAGCGATTATAAATGAGACGGATAATTACTTTATATGCGCTTTAGAAGATAATAACAATGGTTTCTGATATTTGTGCTTTAACAGCTGAGATAATCTGTCACTTGATAAAACCAATGACGTCTGTACTTACTTCAGATGCGACTAACTAAACTTTCTTGGAAAAAAAGAAAAAAAGAACATGTTAATTATAATTGAACCCATTCTATAAATCATCAAAATAAATCAGTTTCGCTTGTTTTTAAATAGTTCGTACAATGTTCATTCTTAGGTCCCAATTTTTACTTCTAAAAAAATACGAAATTATTCAGAAATTTGTTTTAACTTCAAAAATTTATTTGCGTTATCCGAAAATATATAAAGATCATTGCCTTCCATGTTATTTTAAAATTTACATCACTAGGAAACGGCATCGTGTAGGGGATTAAATTGATATTGGCTTTCCTAACAGACTCTTTAATATCATATAGATTTTTTGGAACTTATTCACAAAAATGTCACACTGCATGCCACAAATCACCCGAAATCCCCAAAAATGCCACAAATCCCCAAATGCACGCAAAGTTGGAGTTGAAAAAAGCATTTTCTTTAGATTCGGTATCTCTTTTGAAAAAATCGCTCAAAACCGATTTAACTATAAAACACGTGACATATTGTCGCTTAATGTTGATATCTATCATTTTCATCTGTTGTTCTCATTTGCAAGAGCATTGATTGTAGAAAATAGAAATTTTATTTTGTAGACCGATCTCAAAAAAAGCCCAACGTTTCTGTTAAGATTTTCGGATTCGCTTATGCTCTTCCTAAGGTGTGGGTATGGGATCTCAGCATGCTTTCGCAATTATTTCAATCCTAAATCATGCCACCACTGAGCTCAATTTTGGGACTTTATATTTATCTGTCATAAATGATAAAGTTGATGGCATTACTTCTTGAATATGCTTTATTATGAATATTTCTAGGTGTTGAATAAAAATATCATTGTACTAAATCTGCTCAACGGTGATCTTTTGGCTCTTTTCTAATATTATGCTTAATTTATTTAAAAATGTCCTGATTTCGTCTTGGCTATTGTAAATCTTAGATCAATGTGAAAAGATGTGATTGGTGCATATCGATAAGGGTCCACCTAGTAGGCCGCAGATGCAGATTACCAGTGGTGTAAGTTAAAAATTGCCGGTTTTTTCTATGAATAAAAGACCGATTTTTCAGGGGATCATACAAACTGTTTTATTCAAGGTATAGACCATGCGATTCTTCGAATTCAGCCCATCGTTTTAGAAAATTATGAATGCCATCCCTTTAAAACTTTTTTATTTTTTGAGGCGAAGAATCCGACAAGCCATTTTTCGACTGGAGCTTCACAATGAAGCGCTGCTCTGCAAGTAAGTGTCCCATTGATAGAAAAAGATCATAATAGGACGGGGTGAGTTCTGGAGACCACAATACTTCCCTATTAATTCTTTTCATCTTGTCTTTCACCAATTTAGCTCTATGAGCCGGCGCCTTATCAAGTTACAAGATAACTTTGCCTTTGGGAAATTTCGAGTAGTTTATGACGATACTATTCTCTCAATTTTATAAATTTTATATATTATTTTAATTATTTTTATTGCAGTTTAAGGTCAACTGTTTATTGAATTTAATAAAATATATATATATATATTGCTTGTTTGAGGTCTCAACAGCAAAATGCAATTTAGTTCATTTTACTACGAAACATCCAGGCAACTCATGAGATGTATTCTTACTCTTTAAAAAACGTAACTTCTGGCATCTTCTGTAGAACATCTCAGCTAAAAATAGCAAAACTTCTTTACCAAATAGTTTTTCAAAGGCTAATACGATAAATCATCTCAAGTCCAGATACTTTACATTCACGGTTTTACTTACAGTACGTCTCTTGGCTCAGAAAGCACTACAAATTGTGAGAAAACATAAAATTGTAAGCAAATATTTGCTTGTGGTTTTTCTTTTCTACAAAATCTAATTTACGCTTCAACAACTTTTCACTTGAGTTTTCACTTAAACAGCTCAGAGGCGACCTTAAGACAACAGAAACTACTTCAAAGATACTTCACAATGACAGCTAATTGGTCAGCTGTGAGAGTCTTCCTTCACACTCGATGGACGGACTATCTGCAAAAGTTGCTGTAAATAACCAATGCTCCTTGAATCAGGATACTTCCTTAAGGTGGCGTTTTTTCCGGCACGTGCTGTAAAATGAACTGCACAATGGACTCTTACCGAAAATCTCTGTCGGCACATGTTGGCACACTTGCTGTGGGGTAGACATTCTGGGATAAGTGGGGAACTGCGCAGCGTTTGTGCTCTACGATTTTATTGTCTGCAGCAGGAAAGAGACAAAATTTTTCCCAATTTTTTTTTTTTGTTTGGGGTGTATGGTTTCGATGCAGAATTGTTTCTGGCATTTTCATGTGTGTAAGGCAATAAATTTTTATTGCAGCCTTGAATTGCTGCTGCAGCATGCTGTGCGTTTTTGTTCTATTTCGGGATGGAAATGGATGTAGCATCGTACCTACTATGTAAGCACAGACGCCTGGCTGGAGCTGGCTGTTGGTGGTAGTAAAAATTCCGAGTTAATAGAGTTTTCAAGTCAAGTGCTGCGTGTGCGTGTGTGAGGGCAGGCAAAAAATTACATACAATTATAATCAGCAAGTGCTGGAATTGCTTAAGCTATGGAAACGTTAAAGCAGCTCTTGAGGCGCCGACTTCCACAATCAATTTAACACTTAAAATGCTGCCTGACTTGAGGGAAAAATATTTGAGATAAGTTTTGCAAAATATTTGTGCCAAAAATAAAAATAACACGGCTATCATCAATTATACACGAGTTGTTTTAATTGGAAATATTTGCTTATATTTAACTAAAATAGACTACAACAAAAGTTAAGTCGAGAAAGTTCAACAAATGTTTTATAAATAGATAAATAGGGGGGTAAAAATTATGACAATTTTTTAGTTTAAACAAAAGTAAGACAATTGTAAAACTTAGCAAAATAATTTGGTTAATGCGACTGTGGAGTACTCTACTTATTTGGAATTTATTTACTTGCTGCATCATTCTATTCTACAATATAGATTTTATATAGATTTATATATAGATAGAGCTCTCAGCAAGCGTAGTTTGGTATATTGCGGTTGTAGTTGTTAGGCAATGCTCAAAGAGGCTAAGCCACTTATAATGTTCAAAACAAATACTTTTTAAATATGACACATGGACTATATATGTCTGTCCGTCTATTGCTATATCTGTTGATAGCCCAAAACAAAGGCATAGTAAACACTTTACTTCCCAAATTTCTAAGTCTAATTCCCCCCTATTCTTTACCATATCGACTCTCGTTCCATACAGTATTATGTTAAAATTCGATTTTGAAAGAAGAATGGGAAAATTTATCGGCCAAAACTGATAAGTTTGAGCCGTGAACAGCGTATACACTACCAAAGCCGCTCGAAAGGCACGACAAGGTATTTTAAATCTTATTTCTTTATTTCTTTAAGGGTTCAACATTTTCTGGAAACACTTTAAAGGGAAGTCTCACCCTACCCAAAATATTGACCAGAACTTGTTTCTTTCTATTAGAAGCACTTTAGATGTGAAGTACATTTTTGGGACTCTCGGTTTGGGTAGAGAAATCGAAACGTGGCACAATAATTGGATCGATGTCAGGAAGATATCGAAACATGGCTCAATAATTAAATGGGGTTTAGAGTTGATTCAGTTTTTAGAAATGGTAATAATTCAGTCAGTAATTACCAGAGAGATAACTACTCTTAAGTCGCTTGCGTGGTTCTAGAAGTGCTAGAAAAACATTCTAAGGCAAAAATGTTCAATATTGAATTGCATTTTTTGAACAATTAAAGAATTTATAGAAAACTACTATATATTATAAGGGATGTCAATCGCTTACCGGACAAGGTATGATCTTGTTGGTTTACAATCGCTTACAAATTACAAATTGGGCATTGTTGCCTTATACCTTACGTACATAAGTGAGACTAAAAAGGAGCGTCACCTTTTTGGTTCTCATCAACTGGATGGATATTAGAGATTTCCGTTTTCAACTTTTTTTTGAAATTGTACTAAGACGTGGTAAGACCAAAGGACGACCAAAGCTTTGATAGAAAGACCAAGTGGAGGGGTCTTATCTTCGGTAAAGTAAGCCTTGTTTAGCTCTTAAGAACAACATTTTGAAACTTATACCCTGTGCTATATGGTTCAACGGCTACATTAAGTTTATACAAGCCAAAAATGTATATAACACTTAGAAGCGAAAGCCGGAGACCAACCCAAAATATGATCATGGCGACTAGAGAAGTTGATAACTAACGCATTTCCGTTTGTATGTCTGTCTGTTTGGATGAAAGTAAATTTTAGTGTTTTGATATCGGAGATGTATGATAGGCACCCGAAAAAGAGTCAAAGGACAAAAACAGATTTTAGATTCGATGAAAAGTATTTTGTTTGTAATTCGCTTCAAGTCGAGCTACACTGCACACAATTAGTTTTTAGTTTTTGTGAATTGGAGTACGTAGCGACGCATCTTTTGCTTGTTACACTAAAAATTTGCGACCCACATACAGACAAAACCATAGAAGTTTATATTACAAATGCAATAAGCCTGAAATATCACAAGATGTACTTAATGATTAAATTCCAAATATTCAATATGCTTGTACGATTTCGTCAATTTGTTGGCGATGGGCTTTTACGTCTGACTCGCGCCAGATGAACACAATGGACGCAGCACCACACGGCCGTAAAGAGCCAAGGTGTGCTAGTTTTGATCCCCAAATGAACTTAGTACTTTTCATTAAAAATAACATAACAGCATCAATTCTTCAAAATAAAATATTATGTAATCTCACATGTGCAAATTTCCATAAATATTCACTCAATTACGAGTAATTCGATTCGAGATTTCCTTTTTTGTCGCTAACTTCAAGTACTCTCATTTATCATAATGAGCGGGATATAACCGAATTAACTTTTATGCCAAATAAGTTTTAATCGAAAATGAAGCAAAAGTTTATTTTAACTTTAAATCTCAAATAACAGCAGTTTATCTCTGAAATAAAGTCACTCTACCAATTTGGTAAATCCAGCAAACATTAAGATCCATATCGTTTTGCCAAGCCTATATTCAAATAAAACCGCTAAGCCCGATAAAGCTTATAAGTACTCCGCAGCACTTGCTCATCTTGGTTATAAATATGTGTTAAGCACAGCTGATAGAGTGAGTGTATAAAACAAAAGTGCGATGATTCTGCCAAGTTCACTTAATCAAAAAATTTCAGACATACGAAAACACTAACGAGATAAGAACAATTAGCGGGTGTTACGAGAGTCAAGTAAAACAAAAGCACCTGCTGCCAGAGTAACATAGCTACGCTATACAGAAGTTCAAGTCCATAGGCTGGCCGAAACACACCTAACCTTACCCTTCAACCCGTCAAGGTGATAAGGCTGTTGTGTGCTAAAGAGAGACAAACCTGTCAACCCGCTGGCCCCAGTTAAGATGATATAAGCCAAACGAGTGGCACTTTGCTTGGGCCGTACGAATTAGCACGTCACAATTAAAATAAATAACCCCGCAATAGATATAAGACAAGAAACTGTTTGGCGCACAGATATCAGCCAGATACGGTGACGTAGACAGCGACTACTACGGCTGAGGCAGCTAGCGCCGTGTTAGAGCCAAGTAATTGTGGACGAATAGTTCAGTAAGTAAAGGCCTGCTGGCCAAACCGTTTAACGGAGCGTGAAATCGAGAAAACAAATATTATAATAATAATCATATTGTTAATTATGATGAGTAATGTTAGAGCAAATATAATGCTTATCAGCTGGAGCTGCATCTTGCTGTGCGCCAGCAGCATGCCAATGAGCCACAGCCAGCTGCAGTTAGGTAAAAGGATTATATGTAAAATTTTACGTAAATTCTGATGCACATCTCTTTCAGCGGGTAATGGCCTCATCTCGAACAGCAATCAAGCCAATTCCAGTTATAATCTTAACGTGAATATCACCGAAACCGTGCTACCCGATAGCTGTCCCTCGCTGGACGATGCGGCCAGCCTAACACAAACACAACTGATCACCAGACTGACGGATAGCTGTCGTTATGATAATTTGGAAGCACCCATTGCCGTCACCGATATGGGCGTAGATGCACCCGTTGATGTCTTTGCGCGTCTCTACATTTATGTGCTCAAAAATCTGGACTCCAGTAACCTACAGTTTAAGATGCAGGGACTGCTGCAGCTGCGTTACCAGGATGCACGTTTAGCCTTTGCCAACTATGCACCACAACGCACACAGGCCATATTTGGTGAAGCTTCGCTGCGAGACTTGGTCTGGGTGCCGCATATATTTCTGGCCAACGAGCAAAGTTCCAGCGTGCTGGGCACCAATGAGAAGGATGTGCTAACCACCATATCACCCAATGGCATGGTATTGATCTCTGCACGCATAGAGGCTACACTTTTTTGCTGGATGAACTTTCAAAAGTTTCCCTTTGATGAGCAAAATTGCACCACCGTGCTGGAGAGTTGGATGTACAATACCTCACAGCTGCAGCTGCACTGGGAACCCACAAATGCTGTGAGTTTCGATAAGGAACTGCAACTGACCGAGTATGAGCTGCAAGGTGCCATCTATAATGAGTCTATTAGCATTTCGGATGCCTTTACCATGAAGCACGGCGCTTTGGTGGGCAACTATAGCGCACTTAGCTTTAGTGTGCTGCTCACACGTGAGGTGGGCTATTATGTCATCGATTATTTTCTACCCTCTATCATGATTGTGGCCATATCCTGGGTATCCTTTTGGCTGCAAGCTGATCAAACGCCAGCACGCACTACGCTGGGCTGCACTACGCTGCTCTCCTTTATAACGCTCTCACAATCCCAAGAGAAAAACTTGTCTAAAGTCAGCTATGTTACCATGTCGGAGGTTTGGTTTCTGGTCTGCACCATATTCATCTTTGGCAGCTTGGTGGAATTCGCCTTTGTCAATACCATCTGGCGGCGCAATAACAACTTGGAGCTAAAGAAACGCAGCACCAAGTACATTGTGAAATCCACATTTGTGCCCAATTTGAAGAAAGGACGTCCACGTAGCTTCAATCGCAGTCAAAGCACTTGCAGCATGGATAAGAGCGCCAACTCTAGTGGCAATTCAAGTGGCAACACAGTCATAACCATTGAGACACCAATTATCATAGCCGATGACTTGAGTCGCACTAACTCAGCATTGAGTTTAGAGGATAATGCCACATCAAGTGGCAGCTCCTCAACAGGCACAACGACGCCGCATCAAACGTTTGCCACAATGACACCCAAAGAGGTTTCACTGTGGATCGATCGCAAGATGCGTTTCATATTCCCTCTGGCGTTCATCGTATTCAATGCGCTCTTTTGGACTTTGGTCTATTGTCTGTGATGGTGGTGCGGCAAGCAAGCAGGTTTATGCAGTAAGTAACGTGACAAAATGGCTTAGAAATGCGTTTAATTTAAAAAAAATAAAAAATTTTAATTTTTAAAATTATGCAAATGCAATGAAATTGCGATTAAGTTCTTACTTTTGATAGAGCCCGTTTGGGTGAATCTGAACTTTTTTATGTAAGGTAAAGGGCATTCGACTTTTAAAACATTTTCTATCCAAGAAAAATATTTCATAATTTTGTACTTTAATTTTAATTTTCATGTGATATTTATATTTATTTCATAGATGCATAATTAATTTTTTATTGTGTTTATTAAAACTTTTTTAAAAAAAAATTTAAGAACAGAAATTTTTAAAATTTTAGTCTATCATATATATATTAACTCTAATTTTTTGCAAATTAATACAATAATTTTTATAAATTTATTTAGGTGCATAATTAATTTTTTTGCTTTTTTAACATATTACAAAAATGTTAATTCAATTTAAAATAATTTTTTTTTATTATTTATAAATAAAATACACAATTTATAATAACTCATTTAAGTGCTTAATAATTTTGTTGCCTCATATTTTCAACCTATTATGGGCAACCCAATAATAATAAGTAATATTACTTCATTTAGATTATAAATTTTTTTCCTAATTCTTTTAAATTAAATCTAAATTTTTTAATAGTTCATATTCAAAATTTTTTTTGTGCTATAATTTCAGTTAATTTTTTCAGTTACAAAAATTCTTTAATTACATTTAAAATTTTTTTAATTTACGTTTTACAGATGTTAATTATTTCATAATTAAATATTTTCTGCTACAATTTTTACATTTTATTAAAAAAATTGTTTGGCCACCAAAAATTATATTTTAATAAAATTTAAATTTGTATAATTTTAAGCTGTCAAATATTCAATAACAAAAACCATTTAAATAAAAGATGATCTCAACTTTGCCTAAATTTACTTTTACCTCTTATTTAATAATATTTTTTCCCAACAATTAATTACAAGAAAACAATGCTGATTATTATTGATTGGAAATTAAGCTTTATAATCGCAGCTAATGAATCATTGCCAGAAAAACAAACTCCTTGTCACGGGTTCTTTAAAAATTTATAGGTTTTCCAACGATAAGAGTACATGAGAATAATAACTTGGTGATACTAGTCAATTTTTATAGGATGAGTTCAACTTGTGGTGAAATTCTGAAGAAAAGTTTCTCAAAAAATATACAACATAGTTTCACGAGAAAATTAAATTTTTCAGTTCTGTTACTCTGGGGTAAATAATTTACGAAATATTTTGAAACTTTATAATGTTTTAAGAGTTTTTAAGAGTTGTGTGAGTCAGAATTGTAATGAGGACTTTTGGGACTTTGGAATACATACTTTCGGGTGTGCATTCCCCCCTTGGTTTGGAGCGAAGTGTATCTACCACTTCAACTGCTCCGACCACTTCTACTTGGCTGACCTCAATGAGCACGCTTGGATCGTGGCCTAGCACTGACACAGCTAGCATATAAATATTGCATATAACATAACATATTATAATTCTATAATATTTACCCAGTAAAATCTATATTAAGTTAAAACATCGTCGTTCGGATTCGGCGAAAAACTGTAGGTCTCTCTTCTCTTCGAACGGCTATTAATAGAGATATCTGTATGCTCCGCTTTTGTGGCAATGATATGGTTATTTGCTTTTCGCAAAACAAATTTCTATGAAGCGCCTACAAAGGATACAAGATAAAATTCCATAAGGATTTAAAAATGTATTACTTTTTACAGCATTTTAGAGTAATGAGTTCGGCGAACATTGGAAGCTCAATAAGGAACTCAAAAGATAGTAATAATCCACTCTGGATACTCAAACTGAAACAAAAGCATGCAAACAAAACGATAAAAAGAAAATGTGTGTCAAGCGTGTCCCATTCTCGAAAGTAATATATTTCAGGGTATGTAGATTAACTTCTATCAAAGTCATGCGTACCACTTTTCCAAATTCGATTATGCTTCCCTTGTATCGTGCATATCTTAGTCTTCTTCGACAGGCAGTCTGATCCTGCATTATGTCATCCTTGAGAACAATATTCTTGTTGTCACTATTTTTTCTGGCTCATAAGAAATATACATTTTCTGTTTAAGTTTTTAAAACATTATAAGATGGAATAGTTTTTGTTTAATAATGATCTAAAACCATTATATGGTATAATGGATTTACTTATGTACTTAAAGTAACTTAAACTCTTTTGAGTTAATTCAGCTGCAAAAGTTCAAAATCGAAAAAAAATGATTGAAAATTTGAACTTGTATTGATATAAAAACTAATATATTGAAGTTCTACAAATATTACAGATTGGAATATATGTTGGATTTAATATCCTCAATCTAACGCTTGGAAATCAATCTAAAATGGAAATCACAGAACTTGGGTAAAGTGACTTTACGAATTCGTTAATAATTATTTTACTTTTATAAAATAAATTGAAGCCTGAAAAACTAAAAACTATCATTAGTCTCGTTATTTATTAAGCAAAACCAGCGAAAATAACTTATTCTAAACCTGAGCTAGTCATTCCAATTCTTGTAATATTAGAAACCTATTGCTGGCAATACATTTTTTCGATTTTTTTTTTGTATGTATCTACACCTACTTGGTAATTTGGTACTCCCACTCACACTTTAAGACTATTTCGGCAGTGGTTCCCACAATGTGCTGTGGCTGCCACCTTACTAATCCCTGTGCTGTACCCCCCACAACAAACTCTCTGCCTTGCACGCTTGCAACGAGTTGAGTTGCTCGCTCAGCGGCTGCTTTTCAACACCTCGAATTTAAGCTGCACGCACGTACATGTCTGATAAATTTGTGCTTATTAGCCAGGCGGCTCGGAATAGGCAATAAAAGTAATGCGCCCCCCTACCCACCACACACACACTTTGGTCATGCTTGCCACAACAAGTTGCACACACCACATACTACATATAAATGGGCTGCTTGTAAACTTGCCATAACATTTGTATCAATGAAAAAATCATAATAGCAACACGCCCTCGACTCTGGAAGACTTACACTATCGAAGTTGGAGAACGTCGACAGTACGTGGTATGATGCACTGAGTCGACTCAATTTTTAATTAATTGCCCATGATGAGTTTGTTGAAAACTGTTTGCGCTGCGCCTAGTTCGGCTATTTTTCTTGGAGGAGGGCGCTGAGAATTGTGCCGCAACTACGTCGTGAGGAAGTCTATGAAGCCGCTAGTTGATAAATTAACGGCACATGCAACACGTAAATTGATTTTAAATTGGCTTATAAATGAACTTCAATTCGAGTTGCCATAAACAAAGTTTAAAAATCTTGAGATATTTTATTGTTGCGCGCGCTGCCTGCTGCATGCCAAATAATTTCACTCTATTTTAGATGCAACAAATTTTCGTTGTTGTTGCCGTTGTGGCAAGAGGCAAACGCTTGGAAATTAATTTTAAGTGCTCATAATTCAATGGAGCTCGTCGTCATCGTCATCATCGAAGTTGTTAGCTTAAAAAAATCAAAAAAAAAAAAAAATTATTATGCAAAGCTAATATCTGATCATCAATCTTGAAGAGTCTGGGCCCTACAAGCACAGTGACTCTCAAACTGTTTGGCTCTCTGCAGGCACAACCTATATGTATGTGTGTGTGTGTGTATGTGTTAACCCGTTTTTGCTGGCAACTGCAACTGTATGGCCGCAAGGTGTACATAATGAGATGTAATCTGTCAAAATTAAGTGTATCGCTGGCAAAATATGTGCAGTGCCTGCCCAGCGTCCAGTCAAAGTCCCAGACTTTGAAGCTCTTTGACAGCCCAGTTTGTTGCTCCTTTACACTCGCATTTTTTTTTTTCAATTTTTCTTCCTTTATGAATTTTTGTTGCCTGCAAAGTTTTGATTTGAAGCAGTTTATTGAACCTCGTGTGCTGTTTGCGAGGGCTGCTGCTAACCCAGCACAGGTAAGTGCTTCTCTAACTTTGCGTGGGTAGACCGAAAATATAACCGAAAAATGCAAGCAGCACATCTTATTCTTACTTTATGCATAATATAAGCACATTTTCTGGTTCTGTTTATCCAAGAAATTTAAAAATAACTTCTTTAAATTCTAGCCGGTTAACCTGCAGTCCAGCCAATCACCTATTCACTCTAAAAAAGTTTTGCAGATTAGACTGCGACGATTTTCTTTTTCCAAAATAATTTGCAAAAGTTCCCTCTATTCGAAAACACATTCATGAAAATGAAGTGTAATATAGTTATTGTAAAGTCCAAAAAGTTTATAAGATGCAACTTAATCTTATGGACTTGAACGAAAATAAAACTCGTTATGATACTCTTGAAGCCTTTATAAAATCTTATTTTAACAGAATTTTTAATCATTTCTAATTTTTTTTTATTCAAGATTTTATTTACAATCTGTCTTTAGACAATAGGTAAATTGGTAATATCTACAAAATTAACAGGAATAGTAGAATTCCATTGAACTCCACTATTTTATATTTCTAATTTTGATTTAGAATTTTTAAACAATATCATACAAACATAGAGCAGCCAAGTTTTAGGAATTCCAATTGAATTATGGAAACTGCAATAATAAGTAACGTGACCTTGTAGTAATCGGCAACAATCTCTTTTAACTAAAAGACCTTGAACTTTGTTTGGATTTACTAAGATTTATTTTCAAAAAAATAAAAAAATTACCTGTGGGAGCACTACAATGAGCTTTGTAATGCTCATCCCACGTATTCTTCAGATTTAGCCCCGTGCGACGTCTATATGAATTCAACTCAAAGCTCACTCGCCCATGCGGTGGAATATCGCTATCATGTTGGTCCTCTTTTGGTGAGCTCGATAAAAACATATTTTTCAGACGGCCTGAAAAGCAGCAGCCCCTATAGGTTAAGTGCATCCAACAAAAACAATAGTAAATACCAAAAAACGAAAACTAAAACCCATCGAATTCCCTAAAAATAACAATTTCTTGGAATATAGCGGTAAGATTTTCAAAGAAAATATGGCAACCAGTAATCACGATCGTAAAGTCCAAGACTAACTGCATCTTTTTGCTCCGCCACAGTGGGTAATCGCTTGTAGGGATTATCTTTGGATATAGCTGCAGCACCTCTTGTGAGTCTTCTAAGCAAGTTCGTTTATACGATAGATAGATGTACTTTAGTTTACCAAAAACCAGCGAAAAATGTATAAGTCAAATGTGCATACGAAGACCAAATCTATGGTACTTTTTGATTAGTCGCCCTTACCGAAACAGTTTATGAAAGATGAACGTTATTATAGTAAAGGGTTCAACCGAAGATACCCCCAGCACACAGCCTCGACAGGGAATCAGAACTCAATTATTCGCCGGGTTGCAGCCACAGCATTGGCAATCCGATAGCAGAACTCTAGAACGTTGTGTAATTATTCATTATCCGAGTTTGACAGTGCTTCTTAAGAGTTCGGGAGACTGCATAGAAAGCACCATAGGCACTATGGGATAGCTGGTACACTGCTTTATAAAGCCAACAAGTTTTTAGTATATCCTAAACAAGTTTAAGTAAGATAAGAATGGGTTGTACTTGAATATAGTTTTTTAATCTATCTGCTGATCCCAACAAGAAAGTAATTTCGATAGCGCATTGATAAACAAGTAATTATTTACTATTCAATATGCGCTATAGAAAATCCGTTATACTATTATATAATTCCAACTATAATAAATTTTAATTTCATAAGCTAATTTTAAGTAACACGTACTGGCTTCAGCAAACTCTATGTTCGACTTGATTTGTATCTTATATACCTGAATGTAGCAAAATGATAGGAAATTGTTGCGCCCAGTGCCCATCTTGAGAAATTATTTAAGGTAATCTTTTTGTCGAATGCTTGCTCCAATTACAACATGTCAGACAGCCCTCGCTTTTCCTCTTTACAACCCCGACGCCAGTTTACACACATTAACAACGGATGTTCCCATGTCAGCCACTAAGCCGCCCATATGATAGATGCGCTCGACAACTGTACAACAGCTGTTTGTTTTTATGCGCCCTTTAAGTACTTATCAAACAGCACCCGTAGTTTAAACTATTCCCGAAATAAAATCGAAAATAACAACAACAAAAGGTAAAACAATCATAACAACTACTACTAGAAACTACAACAAACTGGTACTTAACGCCTCGTCTACCCATTGATTGTTTTGGATTTTATGGCAAAACATTTGATTTGTACTTAAATCAGAAATTAATAATGGGTCAACACGGTAGTTCCAGAGTTCATTTACACACTCTGTCTTCCCCTTTCTCTCTCTCTCTATTTGCTTAGCTTAACTTCCGATTTAAGCGCTTAACCGGTAACTCAACCAAAAAAAAAAAGCAAAAAAGGAGGAAAAAAAACTGTGAGAATTGTGGCCAGTCGCACCCCATGAAAATAAAGAGCTCCCGTCTGTAAGGTAGTTATAGTTAGTTGATATGGATGGAGTAGCAGCTCCATGCATAATAAGCAAGTGCTTCAGTTCGGTTTCCTTTTCTTTTTCTTGAATATTTTTTTCTCCGCTTCATTTTTGTTTTTGTTATGTATTTTGCAAGCACATGAGAATTACAGACATTTTCATTTATTATTATAGGCCGGCTGAGGCGGTACGGCCTCTCTGCTCATTGTCCATATAATTTGCAGTCTCAGTCTTGGGAGCTCCCACACGTCCGTTTTGTGGCAGACCACAGAGCGGCCGACCGACCACAGGCAAAAATATTACAGCTTAAATAAATTAATATATAAGGTTGTCAAATATCTCCCTTCCGCTTTTTTGCTCTTTATTCAATGCTTTATAAAAAGTGATACAGTGATCGGATTTAGTTCAAATATGCGCCGTTTTGTTCGATAATCTGTTTCCATCTAGACGGCAACTTCATAATACCTCCCTCGTAGAAGCCCCCCTCCTTATTTGCGAAGAACTCGGACAGCCACTTTTCACATGCCTCTTTTGAGTTCAACTTTACACCACCAAGGGCATTCGCCATGGACAGGAACAGGTGGTAATCACTTGGCGCTATGTCCGGGCTATATGGTGGATGCGATAAAACCTCCCATCCGAGCTCCCGTAGCTTCTGACGAGTCATCAACGAAGTGTGTGGTCTGGCGTTGTCCTGGTGGAACACTACACCCTTCCTGTTGGCCAATTCTGGACGCTTCTGGTCGATCGCCTGCTTCAAGCGGTCCAGTTGTTCGCAGTACATGGTAGAATTAAGCGTCTGGCCATATGGGAGCAGCTCATAGTGGATGATTCCCTTCCAATCCCACCAAACACACAGCAAAACCTTCCTGGCGGTCAATCCCGGCTTGGCCACTGTTTGGGACGATTCACCGGCCTTCGACCACGACCGTTTTCGCTTGATATTGTCGTATGTGATCCATTTTTCGTCGCCAGTCACCATCCGCTTCAAGAATGGGTCGAGTTCGTTCCGTTTCAGCAGCATATCGCAGGCGTTGATTCGGTCCAGAAGGTTTTTTTGCGTCAAATCATGCGGCACCCAAACATCAAGCTTTTTTTTGTATCCAGCCTTCTGCAGATGGTTTAAAATGGTTTGGTGACTAACTCCCATCTCCTGGGCGATGTCACGAGATGCCACATGCCGGTTTAACTCGATGTATTCCATGATTTGATCGGTATTTGTCGTCACAGGTCTTCCGCCGGCTGGCTTATCCATGGTGTCGTTTTCACCGGCTCTGAATCGTCGAAACCATTCCTCCGCGGTTCGAAGTGATAGAGTACCATCCCCCAAAACACCATTAATCTCACGGAACGTTTCTCTAGCGGATTTGCCTTTAACGAAGGAAAACTTTAAAATAGCGCGAATTTCGGCGTTAGTGAACTCCATGTTTACACGTCTATAACTGTTGAACGAAATATCCAAACTAACCATGCGTAGCGTCGTTTTGTAGGTTATGTCAAGACCTTTCAAATTATGTATAGTGTTGCCAGATACGAGCTCTGTAGCGCTTTGTACATAGCCGCGAAATTCAAAAGACAAAAAGGCGGAAGGGAGATATTTGACAACCTTATATAACAAAACAAAATAAGAAAAATAAAAAAATAAACAAAAAACTAATAAAAAAAAATAATGGCACTAAAAGATAGTGGCATAAAAGTGAGTAACTAAATTATTGGCAACGAAGTTTGGATACGCTAGCAGAACTACTCTCATCGTAAGAAAAGTTGTATTTCATTGAAACTGCAACTATTGTGCGGGCTATCTTTATATATTTAATATTATAAAAACATTTTGTTTGTATTTTATTTTAGTGTAGTTCAAAAAAAGTTTGATTATTTCAATGATAACTGAGCAATACAATTTCTTTGGTGCGATGCTGAGAAATTTTAAAAGAAATTAGTAATGAAACCAATCCTATCATAAAATATTATTTATTGCAAATATAAAAAATAAGTATACATTTTAAGTTGAACTTTTATTTATTCAGGATGGTCCACCTTGTAATAGAACTTCAAAAATAAGAATTTAAATTATTTTAACAAAATTTTCAATCAAATTTTCCATCAAATTTCAACATTAATAGTACAGGGTGGTACGTCTAATGATAGAAATTTTGAAATAAGAATTTAATAAAAATTTCACAAGTGTTTTGAATCAATTTTTTAACCAAATTTTCAATCATAATCATACCAAAATTTTGAATCGAGTTTTTAACAAAATCGATATCAATCGTATATATTTTTCAAAATTTCATTATTAATACAGGGTGGTCTCTCCATCTTATAATAGAAATTTAAAAATTTATAATCAAGTTTTTAGCGAAATTTTCAATCCAATTTTTAACATCATTTTCAATCATTTTTCAAAAAATTTCAACCATTAAATGAATGTGATTTAGTAATATTTCAATTTTGAAATATTTAAACTATTAAATTATTTCTGAAATTTAAAAATTTATAATCAAATTTTTAACGAAATTTTCAATACAATTTTTAGCAACATTTTCAATTTCGAAACATTTAAACTATTATATTATTATTATCACAAATATGTTTCTGTAAATTTAGTTTGTTTTCAAACGGATTTAGCTACAAGCTGTGATCGATATTAAATATAATGACCTAATACGTTGATTTGAATTCTTTCGTCAATAATCGAAGGTCTTGCTCTTTATTTGATGGGACTAGGGCAATGTGATCATAATTTAGCGGCTAAAACCAGAATAAGCTCGTAAGAGCCATTAATATGGGCTACAACAAATGCATTCGAGTTGTGCAACTCGAATCCGTCCAGAACGGTAAGACAAGCTGATTTTGTAATATGATAACAATCGGCTACATGTGACTTTATGTGTTGAAAATGATCTAGAAGCACAGGAGTAGTTGTTCTTACCGTACCTACTATTGTTCAAACCTTACTGGTTCAAACTACTGGCTTTTACGGTGGAGGCAGATTCATTTGAAGTTCCCTATATATGGACGGATGCAATTTGACTCCGTGGCTGTCGGTAGCAAAGAATAATGAAGAATGGATTACTGAGCAGTTTTGTAGAAATCGAACGAAGGCTCAATAATTGTAAAGTGACTAGAAAGGGTTCCTCTATTTGTTAATTTTCAATTTTTATTTAAGTTTCATCATGAAAATAATATATTTATAGTAATTTAAGTCCCTTTCACACATATGTAACATAATTGATAAATATTGGATTATATAATATATAACCTTGTTGATTTTGTTGTATCTGTTTCAGTGCACCAGTTAAAGTCTGGGCTTCCGAAACAGAGGGGGTTGGCCTGCGTCGATTCCGGTGCGTAGTAGCGGCTGCCGTGGGAATCTGATAAACTTGTTGAGTTTGTTGGTTAATTCCAACAAATATATTCTTTAAAAAAAAAGGTAAGACTTATTTTTAGGATATGGTATTCGAAAAATACCAGCAGTTAGGGAAAAGTAGTCGCAACGGGCTATACTTTTATTAATGCATGATTTACTTTTGATTAAATAACGATGCTTTTGTTTTTAAAATGCAAGAAACGTACGCATTTTGTATTTCCAATGTATTATATAAAAAAAAAAACCAAACCAAACATAGATTATTTCATTGTAATTTTCCGTATTTTATGAATTCTTGAAATTAAACAAAAGTCTAGTACAATTTGAATAGTACGCATTTACCATAAATTTTCTTGAAACTTATAAAACTTTTTTAGGGGATTTAATTCTGAGTTTTAATCAGAATAAATTTTGAAGAATTTTCGATTTTTTTTATTTTAATCCGCAAATTCTGTCTGTTCTGCAGCGCATACTTCTTTATATAATTTTAAAAGAAATTAAATTTAAGTTTCAAAATATTCTTTATTAAATTTTAAAAGAAATTAAATTTAAGTTTCAAAGTATTCTACAGATTGTGTCTCTAATTTTGCATTGAATATACATTTTAAATATTATAATTTCGATTTAGTTTGCTGAAAATCTATTTCTTTGAAAACTTAAAATTCCACAAATCAAAGAATGCAATTCAATTTCGTCAAAAAACATCTACGAAATAATTTTATTGAATTAGATGGAATTGAGAAGAAAAAGATTTCTGTTACACCCCAGCATATGTTTGAATATTATATACCCTCATTTGTATATTACATTTATTACCGAATTTTCCTGCAATAAATTTTCACCAATTAATTCACTTCAGCAAACCCCAAAAATCTACGTTAAAATTCAACTTCAATATGAAAAACTAGCTCGCTAATTCTCATTATCGATGTTACTGTGCATTGGAATTGGAGACTAAATAAATTAATATATAATATATTGAAATATCTATTAAAAGCGTATTGTTACTTAGAACTCTAAATCAAAATTGCAAAAAAATTTATAACTATCCATCCAGATACAACAATTGTCATAAATTTAATTTGCTGCACTTTGCACTAAATTAAATGCTATTTCGATTGAAATCATACTAAAATAAATAAAAGTTGATCTGACCTAAGCCCAATTTCTATCGTATTTCTCTGTCTTCATTAGCTTTATATAGCACATTATGTAGTGCATATGGGAAGATACCCGAAAATTTATAACTTTAAAAGTCACACGCAGCAATCTTGGCCAATCTTAAATGTATTTGAAGGCAGGGATAGCATTGCTTGCATATTTTTCAAGCAACGCAGATTTCAATTCATTTATCAAAGTAAAATAAACTTTTATCTTGAAGCGATCGGAGTTGAGGTGATGGTTGGTAAGCGAAGCAAGCAGGGTGCGAAGCCCACTAGTTATAGAACAAAATAAACTTACCGCATAAAATCTTCAAATAGAAAAATTGTCGAAAGCTGCAAAAAACAATGACATAAATTTTTAAACAAAAATAATATTCGAAAAACGTCAAATTTAATAAGTTAATGAGCTTAATCACATAAAAATGGTTCCGTTTATAGGCATATTAGTGGTATCAAAACCTTTATTCTCTAACCAAACAAGCTGCTTAGGCATATAATGCAGTGTATCTAAACTATAAAACCAACATATAAAAATCAGTACAAACTCCGGAAAAAAACAATGTATTGCAATGCGTTTTATTTTTAACTGTGGGAAAATTCTATTTCGAGCTGATTTTCTATCTAAAAACAAGCGCAAGAACAACCGCAAAGTTGTTGTTTCTCGACTTTAGTTTGGCAATATTTGTTGTTGTTGTTGCTGTAGGAGCTGGGTTTGGTCGGTCCAGTCACGCTTTGTTGGCGCTATTGGGTTCAAAAAGTCAAGTACAAGTCGCCAGCGCCTATGAAACAATTAAAATACTCTAGACTACCAGCCAGAGACCAGAGAGCAGATAAAGTCAGGGCCCCGTGCGAATGGGATCAAATATTTGCAACTTACTCGACTCGAAGAGATCAATATTCAAAAAGGCTTTATGACTAATTATGCGCATAGATAGACTAATAGATACTTTGCATATAGAGGAGCTATCTATAAGATACTTTAAGTATAACAATTTAACGTAGCTGAATGGCTCAAAGGCTGCACGTGGCTGTGTGTGTCCGTCTGTGTGTGTGTGCGTGTGTGTGTGCCAGAAGCGTATTAGCATAAGCTCTTAGACTGTGGCAGCAGCGACTGTGGCAGCAGATTAAGTTGCCACAAGCAAAGTCAAAGCGGAAGCAGAGGCAGGTAACTTACCTGGCTGCAACAACAGCATGCCTAATGAGCATGTGTGTGTGTCTGTGCAGCATCGTGCTGCAGCTAAGCTGCTGCTGCTGCTGCCGCTATTATTGTTGTTGTTTTGGCCAACTATTTACATGCTGCATGCCACAACCTATTAACAAATTGCAAACAAAACTTGCACAGTAGCCCCCGAGTGGGCGTACATACTAAATTATACTAATAAGTTGCAAAGGCAGCAGTAGCAGCGACGCGCGTCTGTAGCTGCCACAAACTGGTACTGCCGGTATATTAACCCAGGCAGTTGAGCATGTTTAGCAGCTACTTTAAAGTTTCTGGCCAAGCTTAGTTAATTTAATAAGACAACGACCACGACCACTGCGACTACGACGACGACGACGACGTAGACGACGCAATGCGTTCAATTAATATAGCTTCAATATATCTACTAGTACGTGTATCTATACCGAGTTAGAGCCAACTTTTGCTGCTGCTAGACCGCCGGCACTGCACTTACCTTGACCCATGATGGCGCCTTAAGATTAGCGCCACTGCCTGACTCAACTAGGCAGCTGTGGCGCCTCATGTTGGCCCAAGATGCAACGCCAAGATCCAAATCATTCACTTACACTAGCCTAAACGCTTGCTGCCCCCAGTTGTTGCACGTTTTTCCAGCGAAAACTTGCCAACTCTCTTCGCTCTCTCTTACACACACTCTATCGCTCGCTTGCTTTTCATGCCCGCCAGTCATAATTACCAGCAACATACTAGTCTATGCAACATAATGGCCCTAAATGCAACACAATTTCCGTCGGTCGCTGTCGCTGTTGCTGCTTGCCCAACAAAGCCGCATTTCAATTTGGCAAATACTTTATAGTGCCCAGTCAGCCATGTGACAGCCAGCGCCAATCGACTTGGCCGTAACCACCACATTTATTAATTAGTATCTGCTTATCTATAGTACTTGACTTCTACATTTGTCATAGATATATGGAGGGTGTGCCCTGGCCACAATGTCCAGATCTTATCGCATATGGGAACAATGTATGACATTATCTCGCTTTTGTAGTATTTTTTTTTTTTTTTTTCATTTTGGCCAAAAATGCTGCGCTATATATTTGGTGTGGCTCATCTGTTATTTATGGTGCCTGCCCAGGCAGGGCTTGTTTGGCTTTTGTTGCAACATCACATCATTTGAAGCAATTTCCGTTTGACAACAAACAGCACGCGGAAAACCTGCCACAGTTTAAAACTAATTCCGTTTAGTTTGGCTTGACTCCTAATTAAATATCAAATCGATGTTGCATGCAAATGACCAGCTGCAAGGCCAAGAGAAACCGCAATGCTACGAGTACAGCAGCACCATCAACGTCAGCAACAACAATGTCAGATGATTATCAAGTGCTACCAGCAGCAACACCAACAACAACCTGCTGCGGTTATAGCGGCAAGTGCTACCAACAAACGCTTAGTTGACCTCGTCTAAATCATTTACACTTCCAAGCTAAACGCAATGAGAATCGCGGAGAAGCGCTGTGGTATTGAGTTGCCGTTGACACGCATCATTAAGTCATTTGGCAATTTGTTTGATTGACTGATAAGTTTCGACAGCGTAACGTTCGTTCGATTTAATAAATCATAAATAATCGTAAATACGGTTTGACTAAAATGAAAAATATATAAAAATATTAACAAGCTGGAAAAAATATATCCAACTATACCAAAGTGCTAGTGAATCGGCAACTTTCGCAAGTAAATTAATGAACATTTGTCTCAAGATACTTATCCTAGTTGAAACAAGTAAAAACTTGATTTTATTTAAAAATTTTCTAATAAAATAATAAATAAATAAGTAAAAGAGCTTTATTATATGGAAGATGTATTTTTGTAGAAAATATTGGGGATTTTTGATTACAAAATAAAGTGAAATACAGCAAATTTACTAAGGATCAAAAATGATTTGCTGTTATTTAAGCTGCGCATTAGTCGTTAGAATAGTGTTTTGGATTAAACTTTTTCGAAATATTGTTGAATAATAACTTTTCAAAAAATTTTTACTCATAGTTCCGGTTTTTAAAAATATAAACATAATTCTGCATTTATTCGGAAGATTACCAACTTTATATGGCCAAGACAAACCGTTATCGGATTACAGCCGACCTAACTAACTCATAGTGTGCCTTATCCATCCAGTTGGTCACTTGGAAGATTATTGTATGATATTTTTATTAATTGACAAAAAAATGAAATTAAGTGGGGAAGACGAAGCGCTCTCGAAGATATGGTCTTGCGAAAGGTGTACTTAAGTATTTAAGAACAATTTCCATTTACTCTGATTGCGGTTCCCTAAAAAGCTATATATGTCACTCCATAGCTAAGCTTTAAAAAAACTGGATTAAATCATCATCATTCAGCTCTACAATCCGCGGTAGGTTTTGGCTTTCTCAACAATTTTTCTTCATTCGTCCCGCTTGTTAGCAAGGGCGCGCCAGTTCCTTTTCTTCTTCTTAAATAAAATTTAAAAAAAAATCTTAAATCTTTTTAGTTATTCCGCTTGACTATGCTGTATGATATCTTTATTCGAAGTCATGAGGCACCTACAGTTTATAGTCGAACTCGAACAGCGGAGTTTAAAATTAAGAGATATCTTTTTGCTAACAAGGCTAGTGCTAAGGAAATGCACCAGTGCTGCTGCGGGGTATCTAATTACTGGCCTTAATTTAAGAGGCAACTAAGATGCCACTACCCTTTTCGCTCCATGAATTTTTCCAAACTTTAATTTTTTCTCAAGAAAAAGACAGCAACTTCTCCAAAACCAAATTTAATTTTAGAAACAGCTATAAGATGTAGAGAGAAACTCTCATCAAATAGCTGCTTTTGGTTATACCGATGTTTCAAGAGAAATGACAATCAAGTAAAACAATTTCTGTCCACATAGGTTTCTAAGCCACGATTTTAGAGTCAATAATAATTTTGAAACAACAAATAGCAAACTTCAAGTATTTGCAATTCAACCACAAGAATTGCCATTCGAACACAAGATATTGCCAATAAACCGCCGCGAAATGGCGCTTAGAACCATTATCCAACCGAATAACAATAGTAATTATTTGCTCTCAGCGCCACTACTCACTTTACAAACATTCGAGAAAGTACCGAAAAAGTTGCCAGACACACAAAGTGAAAGTAACCCGAATACAAGTTGTGAATGATTTTTGAGTCAACAGTAAGTCCCATTACCAATGTTATTTCTAGGATACTTTTACTTTAGTCTACAACGTGCAGCCAGCCACAGGACACAGATCACAGCGATACAATGAACCAGACCAAACCAAATAGTATGGGGGAAGTAGATCAGAGACTCGGCAAAAGTTTTGCAGCATGCAACTTGCAACTTGGCAACTCAGCCATTATTTTCACTAAAGAAATTAAATATCAACAGATACTTGTACACAGATACACACACAAAGATACACATACACAGACACAGGATTTAACAAAGTTAAACTACCCAAAGGTACCTACGCGCAACATAGAAGAAAAAATTAGTTAAAAGATAAACATGGCACGCCAGTAGAACGAACACAAAGTAACTTAAAAAGTAGAAGATAGCAAAACAAATTGGTAGGGTAAGTAACCGATTGTTTAATGCTCTCTAAAGTTTTGATACTTTCCGTAATTCGTTTTTCCTTTTATTTCGTATCTACTACTACAATTTTTTATATTTACATTCGATTCGAATGTTTCAAACCTATATATCTTATAATTTCAAGAAAAAAAAACAATATTTGATTTTTAGGTTAAGCACTTTTTTTGAATCGTGCTTTTGGTTCTTAGTTTAAATATTATAAAATTAATAAATATAATTAAAAACGCCAATTTAAACCGAACATTATTTTAAGTTCATTCTTATCTAAAATTTAAATATTAAAAAAATAATTAAATAAGGTTATTTTTAACTTAAAATTTTTTTAAGCAAAAATGTATTTCTCATACGCCACGTGTACCTTTTCGGTTTCAAGTTTGTTGAAAGAGATTTTTAAACAGCTTCGTCTATTAGAAGTACTCTGATTAAAAGTTAAAATTGTTGCTAAAAACCGAACTTTAGAGATTATTAAACAACTTCTATCGTCTATTGCAAGTCCTCTGATTAAAAGTTAAAATAGTTGCTGAAAATGTATGTTCTTTCATTAAAAGCAGGAGAGAGTTCCGATAATGAAACACTTCCAGGAAGAGTTTACTCCCAAAACTTGTACAAAAGCTTTTTTATCGAAAGAAAAATTCGTATTACAGAAATTAAATACGCTCAAAAAAATGTAAGATTTTTATTTAATTAATTTGTAATAAAAACAACTTAGTTTATTCGATTCAAAGTCTTTTTTTTCGGCACTCATTGCGATTTTAAATAATGTCGTTGCTGAGACGCATTGTGATGAGACTTGTGATGCTTTTGTAGGGTTATATTTCTTTATTGACCTAGCATATCTTCACTTTGAAACAATATGAAGATTTATTTTTAATTTTCGAAAAAAAGGAACATTTTTGATGCGTGACTAATAGAAATCATTCGCCTTAAGTAAAAGAGTTTTTTATTTGCATGAAGCACGCTGTATCTTAAAAAATTTTCCCTAATATTTCTACCAAACTTCACTGTATCTTGTTCCAAAGCAGCATCAACTTCTTGACCATATCACGATGAACTAACATATTGCAGAGTATTTAGCTGAAAATACAAAATAGTTAAAAGAATTGACTGGGTCGCCGTCAACGCCGTCATGCTACTGGTACTGGGCTGCAGCATCCCTGCGATAAACGTGCAATTCGCTGCTGGCCGTAAGCCATGCCTGGTTTTTGGCTTTGTCTTGATTATGTGGGCAAAGCGGCAACTATTAGAACAATAACAACGACAGCTACAGCAACCAAAGCAGCCATCATCCGGCAAAAATAAGATACTTGCGGTATGCACCATAGATGCTGCGTTTGTCAGCATTTGGCTGGGTTACTTTGTTACCAAATAACTTGGTGCATATTGTTGGCCAAAGGTTTCATATTGCTGGCCCAAAGCCAAAAAAAAAATACTAATAAAATAAACTAAAATAATTGCTTCAAGCACATTTTAAATACGACTAAGAGCAACACTGAAGTGCGCACAATGCACAAATCTTAAAGATACAAAGATACCGAGTCCATATGACATAATGAAATACAAACACTTGCGCGCTTACACAGCTTAAGATACTTAAATACAAGAAGCTGGAACACATTGTTGCGCGTGTTACATTTCATCATAAATAAATTTTAAGCGCACTAAAAGCCAACTAAATAGCGAAGCTTCTTATAATTTTATAAAAAAATATTTTTTTTCCACAAAAAAAAAAAAAATGCAAGACAAAAATTTTCCAAAGTAGACAGCCAGACGACAAAGCTGCAACAGCAACAACACGAGCCACGTTCAACAATTTTTGTCGTGTTGCTGTTTTAATTAAATTCATAAATCAGCATGTGCTGGAAGTAGCTTGCAACTGCCTCCATATACCGGCTGACTGCTGCTGCCGCTACTGCTGCTGCTGCTCATAAGGTTCCATCAAGTGGCCACCAAGCAGACAAAGCACAAAGACATGCTGCGCGCACTGCTATTTACTTCCTGCCGCCATCCGTAGCACTCCTATCCAACCGAAATTCTCAAGAAACAGCATTGGCCACGACGACAACGACAAAGGCAGCAGCAGCTCAAAAATATGCTTTTGTTTATCTTGAGGCGCAGGGTACTAAAATTACGCCAACCTTGCACAAAAGATTTCGAAAAAATTCAAAGTGAAAAAAAATGTAACTCATTGTGAAAAATTGCAACGACAATGGGATACACTACGCTCAGCATTGCTGGAAAATAAATTTAAATCGTAATTACGAATTAAAAAAAATTGGTTAAATTCAATTTTTGTATAATTAAATATTATTTTTTTTACTCATTTTTTTACTTATTCATCTACTATATCTTGTTTTTTTTTTAAATATCAAGATTATTAATATATTTTTTAATATTAAACATTGTGAATTTTTCAATATTGTAAGTCGATTTATTTATGACTATTCAAATGTTCTTAATGTTGAAATCTAAAAAATATATCTACAATAATAATTATATTCTAGACAAGATTCCATCCAGGAGTCTAATTTTATTCAAAGCATCTCTACAGTTAAATTTTCAAAAGCACTAAACAAAAGTTATCAACAACTAATAAAAGTAGTCTAAAAATTTGTTTTGTTTTTGAGCTGCTGAAATACTCTTTTTTCTTCACTTTTTAAACTCCTGTACAGCTTAGGGACACAGGAGCATGGAAAAGAAAGTAATCTAGTGGGTGCTAAAGTCAGTATATTGTAGCTTTTCATAGCTTAGACTTCAAGCATTACTAAAATATTTCGAAAATATGTAAAAGAAATAAAAATGGTTCCAATGCATTTAAGATTGAAATTATCTTTTAAGTAAGCTAGATTAAAGGCAGATAATTGGAGAAAATAGTCCGCTACTAAGCAACCAAACTGATCTGGAGAAGTCATTCCCTTATGACAATCAGCTGACAAAATCTATGCCGCGCAGATTACAAACAATATACAAAGGTAACGCCCTTAGAAGAGTTATACACCTCAAACTTCGTTCGCTAAGATTTCGGCAATCGTTACATCGATTCTCGAGACATTCCCTGAATGTAAAATTTAAAATTAAAAAACTTGAACTGTGAAGGCAAAGCAAGTTTCGATGGAAGTTATTGTTCGATTCGTAGCAAGGGTCGAGGACCCATTCTCGGATTGTAAATTAAAATTTTTTATATGAAGTTGAAAAAAAAATTAAACTGTGAAGCAACGGCCGAGAAACCATTCTCAGATTGTAAAAATTAAAATTTTTTCATGAATTTGAAAAAAATTAAACTGTGAAGGCAAAGCAAGTTTCTCTGGAAGTTATTACAACATAAGATTTCTGGGTCTGAAATCGTAATATAAAAATTTGTTTTTGTTTCTTTAACAAAAAGTCCTAAGTTTACAGAAGAAAATATAATGCCATGTCAAGAAGTGTAGTCCCAAAATGCATGGATCAATTTTTAATATTATAAAAAGTACACTACTATTTTTGGGAAATTAAAACTACGAATTGTTGCTTCAATTTTATTATAATCGCAGAAAAATATTTTGAAATTTTGTTGGCTTTCGTTTTTAAGTTTTACGTCATTTGCATTTAGTTTAATTTTGTAATTATGCGATCTCGGAATAACCGTTTTTAAGATCGAAAAAAATAATATTTGAACGATGTTAGAGGTTTTATTGGAAACTGGAAACTGGAACTCAACGCGTCAAAGTTATTATTTTTTAAAGTAACTGAGGGCAGTGTTCAGTAATTTCCACGCATCGACGATTTTTGTTAAAGGCGCCGAAATTTGTATTAAATGGGTTCAAAATATTAATCCTCAAAAAAAAAATAAATAAATAAAAATGTAAAAATAACGTCATCTAAAAATAGAAAATAAACTATCTACAACTCTCAATTAAAAAAAAGTTTTTTTGTTTGCAATGACCATACTAAAAATATCATGTATTATATTTATTTTTCAAGGGACCTAGCCCCCTGTTCGCTTTGCCCACTTTTACATTCCATTTACGAAAGATTTGTGTAGTGCCGTTGTGCCACGTTAAACTCTTTCCATAATTAATACTTAAGGAAACAATAAAAAATAAATAAAATTTTTAGATTTCATATACAAAATCTACCCAGCTTTTTCGCCCGAAGTCCAAGTTTCTTTTCGAATTCACTTATGCGAACTTAGCGTTCTTCACAGATACCACTAAAATATAATGCTCATGTTGATCTATTAGAAGAACTATAGATAGAATCGATGGAAATCGAATACTTGAGGCATTTTCCCATATTAAGTAATTGCGATCTTGCAGTTCTCGGCAAACAGATGAGCTTAGATCATACTTTACACACCTTATACAAATTTCCAAACGCACTCCCTATAGAGTATACTAATAAGAAATTGCGGTTGCTGTGAGTGCTCGTTGCAAGTTCAGTAATAAAGCCCACGTTGCAGCCTCAAGGACTCTTCAGTTTATGGAAAATGTCATGCAATGAATTGGCCATAGCCACTTGATGTGACCCAACGTGGTCAGCCGAGGGTATTCCACCCACCCACTACCACTCCCCCTACGCCTAACGTCATCACCCACAGCTGCTACGGAAGCTGCTATAATGCGAGCACGCGTACCTAACTTGTCTTATAATTTGAACTAATTACATGGTATGGGTCGGGCTGGGGGCGGGCAAGTTACCACCGGGTGGGAGACATTTCTTCTAGATGAATGTCAATACCAGCAAAATATTTGTTTTTCATTGTTCATGCAAATGCGATGAGACGATGACGATAGACACTGGAGATGCCCATGCCAAGTGTCGACTGTACCGACGCTGCAGCTGCGTTGTCTTCAACTTTTCACTTCATAATGGAAAGTTGCGAAAATATTTTGATTAGTTTGTGTCTTGTGTGCGGCGCAGGCAGTAAAGTTACTCAAATCCCCCCACTGATTTTGAAGCGCTCCGCTCCCCGTACCACTTTTCCACGCAAAGTAACGCGCTTTGAGCTAAAATAATTAGTCTGCTGAGCATTGTTTGTTTGCACTTGCGCAAAACTTTTGTCTATGAACGTAGCACTTTTTGTGCAAACCGACAAACAGACAAACCGACAAATACACAAAGCGACAGACGGACGTACAGACGGAGGGATAGACAATCTGAGGGACTGGAGCAGTTTTGAATGGTTTAGTCTGGTGTACGCACGAAGCGGCGTGGAGGGGCGACGAAGGCACTTTCCAACTGAATGTTTATTTTGGAAGCAAACGCAAGCGAGTGCATCAATTATTTGCTTTTGGCTTAAACATTCAAATGCTTTTAAATAGTTTTGACAGCTTGAGTTTTTCGACAAGAAGTAAAAACAGCTTTAAGGAAGGTTTTTCGCCGGATGAAGACAAAGTCATATGTAAACTTGGGGGGAGGAGGGTAAAACCAGCGTTGACAAGACGTGTGAAAGTTGATATTCTTGAGACTAGATAGCATGCTTGAGCTATTGATTACTTTGTTCTCACAGTTTGAGAATAAAATTTAAAAACACTTTTTTTTGTAAATTTTTACGGTTTTCTGACAGCATACGGTGTATATTTTCCATGACGAAGAATTTTTAGAAAATAACTATTTCATTGTAAACTCCTGAATTTCCCACTTAGGTCCACATATTACTACAGAATCGTAAATTTTTTTTTCACTGCAAAGAATCTAATTCGCTAGTTTGGAAATATGACAATAAGAAATATAAAGTTTATGTCATTGAAGTTATTTATGGATATTTCCTTTAGTATAATATATATATATAAAATGCAGGGTGTACTTTGGACAGGAGTTACAGGTCGACTTATGTCACATCGCGTTGGAGGCATCACTCCAAGTAATAGCACGAAATAGGAACACACAGAAAATACTTCAGCTTTACATTCAAAATAACTTCTAAATTGTAAAAACGAACTAATAAGGATAAAAGCGCAAGCTGTGAGAACAGTTTAAGACGTTTATACGCAAAATATGTGAAAATGTTAGCAATGCCAGCCATGCCATCCAAAATATTGAGGTCACACGAGACAGTGTTGAGGTGGAGCGGCGACCAACGGGTTATCGTCTTTCTCAGGAGTTGGCATCCAAATCGCATACAAACTAAACCCAACTGATTATCAGCGTTGTGTCGAATATGCCCAATGGACCATTGAAATGGCTGGAAACGTGTTCAACTTTTGAAAAATTATGTCATATGAAGCACGTTTTACGATAAATGAAAGTATAAATAATAGAATTGTCAAATCTAAGCCACTGAAAACCCCCAATTAATTGAAGAACAGACTCTATACGATCAAAAAGTTATTTTTTGGTATGGTATATGTGAGGATACGAACAACGTTCCCTAATTATTCGACGACGATAATGGAGCAACGGCCACCGTCAATGGCGAGCATTATTAAGCATTGATATCAGATTTTGTGATGCTTGATAGTGCGTGCAAATGGGTTGAATGGATTTTGTCTCTAACAAGATAGCGCATCCTGGCATAGTTACCAGGGTAATAATATCGGAAAATGGCGATTTTGCATGGCCACCGAGATCTCCGGATCTAACGCCAACATAATTTTTTTGTAATCATATTTGAAATCCAGGGTATACGCTGATAAGCCAAGGACCATAGATGAACTTACCATATGGCTCGAAATTGTAGTTGGTAATTGTATTGGCGCCGAAAAGGAGTTGAATAATTAACTTGAATGGAATTCTGCAGAGCAAATTATAAGATTTCTGTATAAAAATAGACCTAAATTACTTTATGGTTCCTCGCACTATGTTGGACTGTAGCATAATTCTGTTTAGAATTTTGAGCAGTGCTTCTAAGTTTCCAAATTAACTTTAATCAAATCTGACTAGCCAGTAAACATTAACAAATGGTCAAAAGATAGATAAGCTCTTTCAAAGAACTTTTCTTAAAAGTTACGTTCAAGTGGCATACACAATTATTGTCTATAATAATCAAGCGATTTTTCCTGAACCATTTCAGTACGACTCCTTAATCACAAACATAAGAACTATGTTCGCAGCAATTAAACAAATTGAAACCCTCAACATGTCAGTGAGTCATTTAAGTAGTGATAGTAGTAGATACTCATAGAAAGCCCATGCCAGAGATTATGCGCTTCTTAGTACCCACATAAATGCCTTAAGCATTGCCATAAAATATAAGCTACACAAAGCCATTGTATTCAATCTTGGCCCAAACCCTGCAGAAATTTAATTTGTCAATGTAACATACCAACAAAAAACAAAAAATCCCCAATAAAGCACAAGCTATATTTTTTTTTTTTTTTGCCGAGGATGGGCATATTTTATGGGAGTGATTTAAATGACAAAACTTTTTAAACCAGAAGAAAATTTTTATTTATGTTTATGGAGTACTACTATGCGGCAGCAGGAGCAACTGAATGACACCATAGAGACGCATTACATGTCGCCAGGTTTGTGGTTTGCCTTTGTGGCCATGACTCAAGTGCTGATCCTGAACCCCAACTGCTTGAGTTCCGGAATTACGCAAGCATTAATGGCAACAGTTGTCAAGTGTCACGTAAACGTGAAAGAAAGAAGGAAAACAAAAATTGTGAACAAGCAAAACTCAAGGCAAATGAATAAATTCTAAGAAAAAAGTTGAAATTTTTTTGTAAAATTAAGTTGCAAATACATTTGCTCTAGTTGAACATATATTTATATACATTTTGTATCTTTTAGCTGCTTTTGTAGCTATGGATTTAAAAAGGCATTTCACAGTATTTTCCAGGCATTTCCCTACATTTCCCAGCTTACCAAGAGTTGAGGTTTGTACGTGTTCAAAATATTTCAAGCGTGTGTGTGTCTGCCATGTGGTAGATTTTTTTGCGAAAAAAAAGAAATTTCTTCAGAGTAAAATAAGTGGCTAGTATCTGTTGGCATTTCTTTGCAGGTTTCCCCATCTGCATTCAAGCTGTTTTTCAATTCAAGCGGAAGTCAAGTGGCGTCCATGTTTTCTCCTGGCACAGTGCTCATTTTCACTTGGGCGGAAGTTGCATATATATATATATATGTATGTGAATGCTATTATATGTATGTTAGAATGTGCATATCCAAATGGGTCAGAATAAATGAAAAGGGAAACTTTAAAACTAAGTTTATTTTTATTATTTGTAATATTTTTTTATATTCTTTCCTATAAGTTCAAATTTTGTTTAGAGGTATTGAACTTTAAATTGCAATAAAACATGACATGAATTTTATTTATCCGAATGACAATCTTGTGGCATTATATTTTAAATGCTATTTCTGGCATATGACCGCCACGGCTGGCACGGATGTAGTTCAATCTGGACGTTCGATGACTTATTCCTACATTTGTGGCCGTATATCAGCAATAACACTGCGAATATTGTCTACCAAATGGCCACAAGATCTTGGAAGCCAATTCACAGTTCCAAAACGTGAAATTAGGCGGTCACCAAATGTATCATTCAATAAATCGCTTGTGACACGAGCTGTTGCGCCATCTTATCCTGGACATAATGGTTGTTCCATTTAGAAATGTAAAAGTTAGTAATCATGGCTCTATACCGCTCACCATGGACTATAACCTTCTGCCCATCATCGTTTTTGAAGAAGTATGGTCCAATGATGCCACCAGCCCATAAAGCACACCAAACAGTCAGTTTTTCTGGATGTAACGTATGTAACACTTGAGGATTAGCTTCACTCCAAATTCAGCAGTTTTGTTATTTAACGTGCGCTTCATCGCTCAACAAAATTCGCTTATGAAGATCGGGAACAAAGGCAATCTTGTTTTGGACACATTCGACGAATCTACGCATTGCTTGATGATCGTTCGGCTTCAATTCAATCTTCAATTGCCAAACCAAACTGAGAAAAAATCACTTGACAGCTGTTAAATCGGTCACCATCTTGACCAATTAATGCCAACTTAAAGTTCTATACCTCGAAAAAAACACCCTTTATAAGTAACTTTTAACTTTTAAAAAAGATAGGAAACCTCGACTATTTTTATCTATTTTTTCTTGTATGTATTCATTTTATTTTTAGGATTCTTAGGTTATAGATTTTGAAATATTTTTAACTAATCCACGGCAACAAAGTTTACAATTGTTAAAAAGCTAACATTTAGCAATCGTAAATGTTAATTAGTAATATCGGCAGGAAACTAAAATCAATTCATTTTTGATAAGTAAGCAAACTTTAAAACCACTTAAAAAGCTAAAAACCTTAAAACCCTTCAATTTTTCATTCAAAGCTCCCTCCGCTTCCACTATTCTTACCCATTTGTGCCACAGAATGTGCTTAGAATGAGTTTCAATTGCAGTGGCAAAGTGTAATGAAGCAACATAAGTGGCATGCTTCCAGTTTGGCTAACAGTTGCAGCTTGCAAGTGCAGCCTGCACTGCATTTGGCTATGAATTACTCATAATTCTGTTAGAAAAGTTTCAAATACCATTAAAAAAAAAAGCAAAAGAGTCATTTGAAAAAAACTAAACTAAAGTAGAGCAAACCGCATAACATTTACGCACAGGCCACATAATTGATGCCAAACTGGGGCAAACAGCAGCCCCTCCCGAAAGCCCACAATCCCAGCAAATAAACAAAGCTTTAATATTAATCATACGACCCCTTGGCTGCGAACAGAATCTAACGAATTGAATTTGCAGCCATCTGATACACTCAGCTTAGATTTGTTTAATGAAGTGCAATTTAAATGCAATCTGAAGTATTTTAAAAGACATTTTCAGTTATTGCGTCTAAAAAGGAGTCCCAATTATTTGAGCCAGAGGGAAGAAAGCACGGACAAACATGGCGGGTTTGACATTTGTCTCAAAAGTTCCTAGTCAAGTGGATCCTTTGATGAACTGAAGCAGTCGCAAATGTGCACATGACTTTTCAAAGAAAAGTCCAAGTTAAAGAACCCCTGACTTTATGGAAATACCCTATAAAAGGCTATATGAGTTTTGAGCATGATATCAGAGACAGTAAACTTTTAGGCAAAACTTGTGCTGCTTATTTGCTTACATCTCACCCAGAGCAAGATATTTTCTTTCGTTCCAAAAACTATGAGGAAAACATTTACATAATATTGTCTTGCAGATACTTTGCGAGTATAATGAGTAGTGTGTTTCATTTACGTTCCCATTTAGAATCACATAATGTAGAACACTCTATATCAGCTTTTGATTGTAATATATTTTTTGTCTTTCTGAAAAATCTACATCTTTGAGTCCTCAAGGCTACAGTAGAAATCCAATAAATTTTTACCCACTTGAAATTACAATCATAAAACGAAGTGCACAGCTACAACGCAACCACAAAGTGCATAACCCTTCCTCTAGAAATTTGATTGTAAAATACTAAACAAGCTCCCACAGCACAACCCTAAAAAAGATCTCTATCATTAAGACCACAAGACTTAAGTAGAAAGCGATAAACTCTATACGCATTTAAAATGGTAAATATGCAAATATACTGGCACTACAATCGCCAAGGGGAGTGCATATATAATTCGCGTTCCGCAAATTATCTTCAAGTTCCGAACAGCGATTCCCCCTTTATCTCACGCTCGTCTTTCTGTGCAAAAAAACTTTTTCAATAAGCAACAATTTTTCAAAGTGGTCGCCGGCAATGACAAAACTTTTAGACTTCAAATATATTATGACTAGAATTTTGCAATTTTTATAAGTAATGGGGAATACTTTTATGACCCTGCCCCCTCTGCTGCAAGTGTGTGTGAGTTTCGAGTGAGCGACAGCTCATAAACGGTTAAAGAACAAGGTGTGTTTGCTTGTTTTATTTCTACTTTGGCGTCTTGGCCATCAATCAAATGGAAATACAATGCGGCTTAAACTGCTGACAACTAATGCATATGGCCAAAAACAGCACAACAACAGCAGCAAAAATGTCAAAAACTTTTTATGGACTGTGAGGCTCATCAAATGTTTTATGGCAAATTGGTTGGAGTACGAGCGGCTGCAGCCAGTTTATCAATCAAGGCTAGACAATTTTGACTTAAAAATTGGCATTGGCATTGATTGATTTAGAATTAAATATTATTTTTGATTGCAATCTAAACAATAAAGTGTGCAGCAACTGTGCAGTAAATGCCACCACCACTGTTATTGCAGCTACAACTTGCAACAGTGCTACACGTAACTGCAATTTCGTGTTGTCGATATTAAGGCCCCCAGGGGCGCCTTATTAATGAGTGGCAACATGCAAAGAGATCTCTCCAACTCAGTGGCAAGGCACAAAAACCCATACACACACACAGACAGCATCATCTGGGGCATATGTTGTGTGCGGCAGTGGCAGTAGTGGCAAGTGCTGGCTAGCTGGCTACCTGTGGCTAACATGGGCTGCTACCTGTGGCAAGTCGTTTCGAGTTTCCTTTTAGCAGCACGTAGCACGGAAGCTGCTTGGGATGCTTGGATGCTTTAGTTGTTGCAACTAAAGCCAAGTCTAATGACTGCTATTACATTTATCGCCAGGGCCATTACAATAAAATAACTAAGAATTTAGTAATTATCCAATTTGAAAGTAACAACAAATCAGTGCTCGAACTTGCCACATGCAACTCTACCAACGCTGCACACTGGTCGCAAGTATCTGGTTTGTTTCTGTTTAAATAAAGACAACACTTTTGCTTGTGAATATTTAAAAATTTTAACACATAATTATTATGCGCCACAGTCGAGACGATAAGGATATACATTTTGTTTATGTCGTTCGTGACGTCACGTAGATACTCTCACTTGGTAGTCAGATTTTTTAATCGATTTCGTTGATAAGTAACTAAATGTTTGCGTGTAAATTATAGCTAAACTTTAAAAAAATAAATACATAAGTTTGTTCCCATGGATGATCTCTATTAATAGCTGTTCAAAGTAGACAGGGGGAACTACAGTTTTATAGCCGATTCCGAACGACGGCGTTATTACTTAATAGATATTTACTTAACCAACTGGCGTCTATTTGCTAGCTTTGTCAGTGCTAGCCAAAAGCACCATTTTAACAGGGTGAAACCGAACTTGTGACTTTCGGGTCACGCTACCACTACTCTACCGAGGCTCAATAGCTGAACTATTGTGAACTGATTTTTCGAGCCTCGAGATCTTACGATTAAGAATACATTACAATTCTGCTCTTAATTGTATCTTTCACGATTTATTATTTTTTTAAGAACTTTTTTTATTAAGGAAACTAGCCCAGCTTTATGCATGCTTCGCCCACAATCCTACACACTTGTTGGAATGGCTCAGGTTGCATAATTGATGCGCGGTAAAAATAAGAAGAAATTTTTATTTGAACTTAACTAGTACTTGCAAATAAATGCCTGCCACGATCTACCCTCTTGTAGGGATTTATTTTTTACAATTAATTTTTTTTTATTTAGTATACAAAAAAAATCTATTCCATGAATAAGATCTATTTAAAGCTATTGATCGCCAAAATCTTTTGCATGAATAAAATCCATTTAGACATATTGGAGATCATATATTTCGTTACGCTCTCCATTATATATGAAATGCAGTTCTAAAGAAATCGCAACTTCTGAGGTAATTTTCTAAGACATTTATTGTGACAGCTTCTTTAATTTCAAAGAAGTAGAGGCAAAGTACTCAAGAAGTTTCATGAGTTTTTTGTAAAGCCTTTTATTCGACAGCTTCAGAGTCAAAAATAAGTTTTACCGCTAAAGAAATCACTATATCTGACATAAGTTTTCTTAAGGTTCCATAGATTTCATACTCACTTTTAATTTTAAAACCTTAAAGCATTTTGATTGCTTCGATAGCCACAGACCCATAATCACGCTTTATCGCTGAAGAAATCACCATTTCTGAAGTAAGTTCTTACATTTTTTCGAAAATACTGACATTTGCTTTGAATCCATGTTATGAAGTAGGTACATAGCAAAGTTTTCACAAATTTTTTGGGCAACTGACATCTACCTCTGAAACAATGTTGTGGACCACTCTAGTCTGTTTTTACAAAGAATTCTCAAGTAAATCCAGTGGCCGGGTGAAAAGAACTATTTAATTTGCAATTTTATCACGTATATTACGAATAAAGCTTCGATGTTTCTATCTGATTACAAGCATATTTCAAAAGAGGTTGCTTTTAATGCATCCTTGGTAAGACTTTCTGATTTTATTAATTTTTTCTTTGCGGGTTTTTTCTATTAACTTTTTTTTCCTTATTAATAACTATATCAATACAGACAAGACATGATTATAATATCGTAGTTGTGAAGCTGCAAAGGAGATCAACTCTTTTTTGCAAAACTAAGTCAATATCACGATTTTTTATATTATAGAAATTAAAAAAAAAAAAAAAATTAAAAAATAAAAAAAAAATTTGCTAAAATGCTACTTTGATTTTATTGTTACAAAATGTGCAAATTTTTAAAAAGAACCAAAAAATTTGTCTGTTCTTATTGTTTGAGATGATCATTTTAAGCTCTTTTAATATAAACAAATTGATTTATAGACTTTATATTTTAAAAAAATATATATTTTTAAATGCCAAAACTTCGAAATAATTTATAGACTGAGTCATTAAGGTAATTTTTACTAAACTAATTAAAATCAATTATTTCATGATTTAAGTACTTCAGTTGAAATATTACTTTTTGTGCTATTAGGAAAATTGCTTCGAATAAAGTTTCTCAATTCTCTTTCAGCCTCTTTTCGTATTCTTACGAATTTTTAAATTGGAAAAATTCGAAATATTTCATCCGCTAAAACGAACATTTCGCTGAACGAACTTAAATAATTTGTTTTACTCTTACAATACTTGAGTTGAAATGTTACCCTTTGTATTACCTTTTCAGCTTTTTTGAAAACTTGCTTCAGCATAAAGCTCCCTAACTCTTCTTCAGCCTCTACAATTTCATTTTCAAATTAACATCCAAATCAAATGCGTTTTCAACCACTGTGCATTGGCTTAAGCCGCTCTCAGGCTATGCCATTTTATCGCATTTGTAATTGCTTTTGATGGTTTTTTGTTAGTTCGTATTTATTTTTATTTTTTTTTTTTGCCAAATACACATTTGTAAGTGGGTCACTCTGCCAATTGTTAATTGCCAGTGTGTGGTTCCAGTGTGCCACCCCCCTTGGGGTCATGTAGCACGTTATTCGTTTGTGCCACACAATGCAAAGAGCAACCAAATATTGTTGCAAGTGACGTGGCTATTGCATCCTTTTTCGGCCTTTATACAAATGCCGCAATGCGTTACATTGATAAATCGCCTGTTGATGTTTGCTCTCGAGGATGGACAGCACAGCATATCCTGTCAAACGGTTGCAAACAAAACGTGTCCTTTGTATGCTGTCAGTATTGCTAAGCCTGGCATCAGTCGTAAAATATTTCATTATGATTGTTGGCATTTTGCTAAAGGACGACTCTATCTCTCTCTTGCTGCTCCATTACGGCAAAAGCCCTTTGTCTTTGTTATGGAACTCAATTTATTTAATGAAGTTGGAAGCTTTTGAAGCTTCAAATGGGACAAATAAAATGTTTGTCTCTCGTCAGGCAAAGAGTTTGTGTTTGTGTTGTTGGAACAAGAGAATTTTGAAAATTTTGCAATAAATTTAAAGAACATCTGGCTCCTACTGCTAGAGCTAAAGTTGTTTTAAAAAATATTGAGATTGTTCAACACTCTATTTATTTTAATCAGCATCTATAGGAAGGTATTAACAAGACTGACCAAAATTTGATATTTCAAAATTTGATAGGAAATAAGAGAAACGAAAGATAATCTTAATAAACTTAGAGTGAAAGACCTACTTATTTTAGAAAGCATTTCAAGAAACATCTTATTTTAAAGTAAAGGGTGAAGAAAAGTTATGGCCAATATCTGACGTAATTTCCTGTTTCATTGAAAGCTCCCACGAATAACTTCTATAAACTCTGTAACTTTCCAAGTAGCATTTAAGTTTTCAAAAGAGTAATATCTAAAATTTTTCCGTGCCACATAACATTTTATCATTAAATTGATATTCTTGAAAGTTAAATTGCAGACTCTTCAAAATGCATCATCTTCCTCTATAGATTTACATAGTTTAAACAACATTTTGTGGCACGTGCTGTATTTATTTAACATTTTGCTAAGATGATACCAAAACATATATATGTCCGATAACACATATTGACCCTAAACAGTTTTTGGCAACATTTTGGCTTTAAAGCGTCAACAAAGTCATAAAATCATTTCATTTTTATTATTACTTTCTTGATGGTCATAAAATACTTTTTGGACACTAGCCAATTTAGAAATTGCAGGCACAAAGTGAACGCGATTGTCTATCAATGCAACGAAGTGCATACACTCTTTAGTTACCTTAAACAATATTAAAAAAATAAAAATATATTTTTTAAGGAAAAGTAAGCTTTAAAAATTATTGTAAACCATAGAAGCAATTTTCAAAATTCAGTTTCAATTTTTGATTGAAGCGGCTTTTCCGACTAGGGGACTGTATATTGAACGTTTTCCGGGATATTTATTGAGCATTAAAAACAAAATGCTTGGGATTTGTTATAAGTTAAGGGCTTAACCACCTCGCTTTGTGTGTCTACCCCATTCCAAACATCCGTTCCCTCAGTGCTGCAATACAGTTTATTTATAAGCAGATAGATATTGTTTTTATTTACAAAAGCGATATTAATTACCATTTTTCAAACAAAATTTTTTTTTAATTCCAACACACGCAGAAACTCCAGGACTTTATCGGATTTTGTTACTTTTTGAGTGTTAATTTTAAGAACTTTTCGAATATAAAATTTTCTAATGATGCCATTTCTGCTTAAAGAAAATTAAAAATAAGTTAAGACTGATAATAAAAATAACTCAAAAAAAAAAAATAAAATTAAGAAATTTACGTAGCATTGGTTGAATATATAATTTTTTACTATTTTAATTAAGTTGAAATGGCATCCTTAGATTTTGCTCTACACAGCTATACGTGCCCTCAGTCAGTTTAATCGTTCCGGAGATATTAGAGGAAAATGTTTACAATCTATAAAAAACGCGTTTTGAATACGGGGTACCCATCAATTGGGGCAACTTCCTATAGCTGACAATACTTTCTAACAATTTGGAATTTTAACATGTAAAGCCAATTTATACAAAAATAAAGTCAATTCGTCAAGCGGTTTTAGTACGTATCTATTGATATTTCTTATCGCATAGTATTAATCCAGAAATATAATAAAAAAAACGCGTATAGTTGATATATTATGATAAAAGTTGTCTTACGACAAAAAGAAAATAAAAAAAATGTGTAACTTAATACTTCAAATTTATTAATTTAATATCTTAAGATTTTCTAAAGCGGCCTACAACCTGAACATATGTCATAATAAAATATAAAATACGGAATGCCCTCTGACTATGGTCATCGCTCCAAAGACGACGCCTGCAGATATCTTTATTAATAGCTATTCCAAGGCAAGAGGCTTTGCAAGTTTATAGCCGAATCCGAATGATGGTATCTTTAATTTAAAGAGATTTTCCTAGGTAAAAAGCTCACATTTATATGATAGGTACCTGCCAGTGCTAGACAAATGCAACAGTGCTGCAGGGTGGATTCGAACCACCAACCGTCGGGTTTAGAGGCGACTACACCTTCGACGCTACCCAGTCCCAAAAAAAATTTAAAAATTGTTAAGTCTAAAGATTTTCCAAACGGAAAATCTATCTAAGAATCTAACTATGAATTCTAAGAAAAAATTTTCGGAGTTCATTAACAAAAAATATGATAAATTCAACGTTTTCTTTTCAATCCATTTTTAAGAAAAATATAATCAATTTTTTTGATTTTAAAACGAAATATAATGAAACAAAAACACGGTTTCAGCTTTCAAATGGCAGTTTTTAACCATAAACCTTTTTGACCTAAATGCATTATAATTTTGTTGGACTCCTTCACCGAACAACTGCATTATTTTTGAAAACACCTAAGCAGCTTTTAGTATCTCAAACAGCTTGTACTTCCTTTACTAAAATAAAAAGCGAAATAGCCACTTGGCAGTGTATACAAAAAATTGAGAAAAAAAATATATAGCCATATATTTGTTGTATATTGTGCCTGCCTAGCTGTAAGTATTGTCATAAACATTGGCGCTCTTTAAAATGCGATAAAACATTTAAGCGCATCAAATGATTTATGAAAGACCGACCTCCCCGAAGCAACAAATTTAAGGCCTTGGCGATAAAGAGTAACACGCTGAACCACATAAATATTGAAGATAGAAAATAAATTTTATGCGCTGCTGCCCAAAACATGTTTGTTGACAATTTCGTTTTAAAATGCCTTTTGTTTTCGAACAAAATTTAAGAGTAAACAATTTCCGACATAGATGACAATCAATTGACGCTGTAACTAATCAAGTCATTGCCAGGACGCAGACTTGGCTCATCATGGTCGGTCAAAACAACTCAATCAGCTTGCTAGACCAAGTCAAAATGTCATTCATTAAATTGTACAACAGCAACAACAACTACAACAACAACACTATCTAAACAACCAAAAATAGCTTCTAGGCATAAAATGGCCAACAACTGGGCAATAATGACAACCACAACAACAAAAACAACAACAACGACAACAACAGAGCACGACAAACTGTAACAAGGAACTGTTCTGGAACTAGTTAAGAGGCTGTCACTACTACCACTACTACCAGATACAGCTGCTTGTTGAGCAACTTTCTAAATGAGTGCTCTATAAATCACGACTAACAACAACTGCAACAACTAAAACAACTGCAACAACTACAACAACGACAACTACTACAACAACGACAACTACTACAACGACAATGTTGTGCAGTTTTTCTTGCGCTTCTAAGCTAAACTGGTGCATCATCTGAAGCTACTGTTCTGCAGCGTTAGAACTACCCAAGTGCATTCTATGCAGCGGCGTAGTAAGCAGGATTTACGAGATCTTAAATATTTAAAACACAAAACTCCCCCATTTTTTGTTTCGTAAAATTGAATATGTAAATTTGCCCATAGAAACTTGGAACTTCTGCAAATAGGAAACAATAAAACTGTCTACCTACCTTCTATTCGTAGACTTCAAGAAGGCCTACGATTCATTAGACAGATCTTTATTATAGCAAGCACTCGCAAGGAAAGGAGCACCACACAACATCATGCAGACTAAATTGGAATCCGGCAAGTCTGTCCTCTATCGCTGCTGCTCTTCGACATCGTGGTTGAGAAAGTTATGTTCAAGTTAGTATGCCAATCCAAGTGTGAAATCACGTGAAGACTCACCAGTCACCTTGATGACTTGGACTATACGCACGACATATGTCTGACCTCTCATACACTCTTAGACATACAGAATAAAACTAATGATCTCGTCAGAGTAGCCAGCAGACTTGGTCTCGAGATAAATGCAGCCAAAACGGAAACATCACCATAAATAGGAACGAAATCGAATTCGCAAACAACTTCCCTTACCTAGGCAACGTTATCTCCAACAATATTGGAGTAGATGATGATGATGATGTCTCTAACCTGCTTGCGAAAGCTCGTGCAGCATTTGGGAGATAACACCGCATATGGAGAAGTAGTCAGTTAAGCTGGAAAACGAAAATCCGCAAAAACTGCAGGCTGTCAGCAACAAATGCCTGGTGAAATGGCGAAATAAAATATCAAATGCAGAGCTGTGGAGCGCCGCTACTCACCTTTAAATAGAAAAGGAAAATGGACCTGAATAGCCGTATCCATTCTACCAGAAAGAAGCCAAGTAGCATTGTCCGTATGTCCTTTGACTGAAATCCTTAAGGATTTTTCAGTCTTTATTCTTATTGAATTTTATTAGTATTTTCCCAATATAAAAACAAACAACGTCATACTGCTACATTACTATATAAATGTCTATGGCGTAATTTGTCCATCCAATTATTTTTTTTTAAACATATTTTCCTAAAAACCTTCTATCCTAGCAAACAATATTTGGCAACTTTCTGCAAATTCACCAACGTAGGAACAGTAGGAAAGTAACATGCGCATTTTTTCAACATGAGATGTCTTATAGACTCAGCAATTTTTTAAGATGAAGAAGCCAAAAGTTTGCAAAATTTTCCAAGTTATTCTTATTGTTATCTTTCTGCAAGAAAATGCTTCGGCTTTCGTATTATAAAATATGATAAATACAAAAAATTTTAACTACATTTCTTGAAGTTTCTTCTGCATCTTTCTATAAAATCACTAAAAAAAAAAATAAGAAAACATTGTACAAATACTTCAACACAAAAACCTCATTTCCAATTTTATATTTCAATACAAATAACAGATGAAATCTGTTTTTATTAACATTACAAAGAAACCAGTTTTTAGCACTTATCTGCATTTCTTTATTTGCTCATGTAAGGAATGAGGCGTCTTACACAATTGCGCGATATCAGTACGATTTGACCATGTTCAGTGCGCCATATTTTTATTCACCAAGTAATTATAATTGATAAATCTTGGAATACACTGATTTTATATATACAGAATGCAGCTTGAACTAGCTGTTAATTATAAGCCTCAATTATTAAAATGAGTTGTCAAAAAAGAGTAAAATGATGCCTATTGTTTTCAAAAAAGTGTCAAAAGAGGGTAAAATGATACCTATTGTTTTCAAATTGGCATGCAACAAGAAAAATGTATTTGAAAAAAATAAAAACAATCGAATCGTATTTGGTTTTTCAAAATAACATGTGCTCATCATAAAGAAAATAGTACAGAAACTGCAGGTTTTCAACAACAAATGCCCGAGAATTACAAGCGGGATATACTGGCGAAACAGAATATCAAATGCTAATTTGTGGAGCGCAACAGGTGAGTCCCCTATTCATCTTTAATTTACGAAATGAAAATGGACCTGTATACAGAATGCCCCCAGAAACAATACAAGCAGCATTGTCCGAATGGCACTAGACCGAAACAGTCAAGGAAGCAGACGAAAAAGTTTTGGTAGTCCTTATTTTCATTTAATTTTATAAGATTTGTCCCTACAAAAAAATAAACATAGGTCATTCCGCTGCATTATTGTATAACTGTCTATGGCGTAATTTGTCTGTCCATCCAATAATTTAATAAAAAAAAACGAATTTTTCTACAGATCTATCCTAACAAATATTTGGCAAGTTTCGGAAAATTCACAAACGAAGGAACAGTAGGAGCATACGCATTTTTCAACATGAGATGTCTTATAGACTCAGCAATTTTTTAAGATGAAGAAGCCAAAAAAGTTTGGCAAAATTCTCCAAGTTTTTCTTATTGTTATCTTTCTGCAAATTCGTTCAAAGGCAAAACAGCAAGAAACTGCATCTGCTTACGTTTTATAAAAAATGACAAATCCAAAAAATTTAACTACATTTCTTCTGCATCTTTCTATAAAATCACTAAAAAATAACAAGAAGGAAACATTATACAAGTACTTCAACACAAAAACCTCAATTCCAAAATTATATTTCAATACAAATAAGAGATGAAACCAGTTTTTTTTACATTTATCTGCATTTTATCATTTGCTCATATAAGGAATCAGGCGTCTTACACAATTGCGCGATTTCAGTACGATTTGACCATGTTCAGTGCGCCATATTTTTATTTACCAAGTAATTATAATTGATAAATCTTGGAATACACTGATTTTATATATCCAGAATTCAGCTTGAACTAGCTGTAAATTATAAGCCTCAATTATTAAAATGGGTTGTCAAAAAATTCAATTACAAATATTTAAGTAGAAGGATACCTACTGCTTTTAAATGGACATACAACAAGAAAAATACATTTTAAAAAAGTAAAAATAATCGAATCATTTTGGGTTTTAAATGCCATGGCTCACCACAAAAAAAATAGCGCAAAAACTGCAGGTTTCAGTGAGTGCATATTCACCTCCAAATCGGGAAGAGAAAATTGTCTTGGGAGGATATGCTCTCAGAAGAACCCAAACAACAGTGTCCTAGCACTAGACTAGAACTCTCAAGGAAGTAGACGAGCAGGAGACGACTAGAACACTGCTAAGCAGATGACAGCACAGAACCGAGTGGAATGTATTCGTCGTCGCAAGGGGAAGAGAAGGAGGAGAGGAGGAGGTTCCAAAGTGGCATAATAAAAGAAAAAAAAACTGGATAGCATACAAATATTGAGCTTTTGAGCAAAGAAACACTCGTTCGTCCAATTCCTAAATATTACTGGACAACGACTGCGTTTGAAACCCTCCATACTGCCGATATCGGGAATTAATTGAGTCTGTTCAAAAAGAATTTTTAAATGTTTACTCTTCGGGGTTTAAACTGGAATCCTTACACTCGACTGCCGTACTATTCTTGTAGACTTCGCCCTATCAACAAACGTTCTCTAAATGATCGTAGAACACGCCATTGCGTGTTTTGCAAGTGAGTTTATGTGAGTTTAAAGTCAGTAGGTTTTAAGGCAAATTGGTTGTGAAGATTCCTTACCCAAAGAAAAAAAATATTGGATATTTTTGTATCCGTGTACACGGGTATCAGTGTACTTTAAACGGAATGAATGGATGTACTTGATGTTCTTGATTTTGGTAGTCTTCTGGCCTCCTGTGTTCTGCTTCCGCCACATATGCAATATATGCAACATAAATAAATATCAGCTTGTGAAACTGCTGAAACCTCAGAAGATGAGTTAAATAAGCACTTTTGAAACTTGTCATGAACTCTGACATACTAAAATTTTGATGCGCATAGCTTATAATAAGCGAGTAGACAAAACAGCTGTTTTTATGCTGGCGCCATCTAGCATAAGATATTTCTCAACTATTTCCATTTTTCATTCTGTGCCACCTTCTATCCCACATTCCACGCACTTAACACCCCGTCCAAAAACTAGACTAACCACACCACTGCCTTTTGATGCACTAAAAATAAGAGAAATAGAAAGGAAGAGCCCTGACAAGGTTTACGGAACGAACGAAAACAACGAAAAAAAAATTAATTTAGTTATACAGCTGGACACTTGTAGAGGCGAAAGATAAATGGCCAGCATTTAGAAAGTACAACATGGCCCACAGATTTGTGCCAGTCATGGACAAAAAAAATAAAAGAAAAATCTTGACCCCATGCCTGAGCAATTTTTACTTGAGAAAAATCAATGAAGCGCAATTGATTTTCAATTTTGGTAAAGAGGTGGAGGCGGCGACTGCTGCCTATGCCCACAACGCCGCCGACGAGCACAACCCACGTGCCTCTGCAACTTGCAGCGTCATAGCCTCGACTGTGCTTGCTGCAGCTTGTAGACAATAACAACTTAAATTTTTATTCATGGTCAATAATGCGGAAGTTGCAGTGGAAAACAAAGAAAATTCGCAAACGAAAATTTGCATTTTCCTAGCCATGTTTGTTTCAATTGATTCTTTGGCTATGCCAGCTTATGTTGATTCTTCTACTTGGCCAGCATGTTTACTTAAGCTTTAAAGCAGCCGAAATAAAAAAGGAGACATACCGAAAAAACTGTTTTTCGATTATGGCCACAAACGTTGGGCATTTTAGTGTTTTATTATTTAAATTGCTAAACTTAAACTGCTAAAGTTTGCCAAAAACTTTGGCCATATTCCCAAGTCGCTTTAACATTTTGTCGTATTCGTTTTTTATGCCTAACAGACCGACTGTAGAGCTGCATAAATATGTTATAGAGCGATATCTGAAACCTGAGCAGTCAAAACACAGGCATTTACGTTACTTGCATACCAAAAAAAAACAAAAATGAAGAAAATAAACCCCCTACAGTCTGTCATTTGTGAATGTATTGCAAATGAAATTTAATTTAATGCATTCCGTACGAAATTCTTTGCAAAACAAATGCACACTGAGCGCAATAATTGTTTGCACACCTCTAAGTATTAAGTTTATTGCTCGCAAAGTTGTTATAAAAAAGTACACTAAGGTTTGAAATTACTCGCATACTTGTAGTTGTGGAAGTTCTATTTCATATCTTTGTGTATTATTATAATAAAGGATTTATTTTTTATAAAGATTCCATATTTGAGAGACCACCACTATTCTATACAAAATTCTACTATGATATTGATTTTTTCTAAAGATCTCTCTCTAAATCGTCCCGATATACTATGTATATACACTTAGGATAAGATAATTATTATTATATTTAAGCCTACAGTAAAAATTGTGCTCAAAACCAATCTAAGAGTCCATTACTGCAAAAATAAGCACTTGAAAACAAATCGCTCTAGAGTCAAATTCATACGGCCAATTCATGCGACTCTCTCTCTTGAGTCAACATCAGATGAAAATCTCGGAGTCATGTTCGACATGTGACATGAAGGACCGATTAGACTGTAGAGTAAGATTATGAAAATAAACCGTGAATAGAAAACGAGTATAGAAAAATAACGAAGTGACACTTTCAAATGATAACAAAAACTAGATATAATGATGCGCTAAAATAAGTGTTATATACAATACAAAATGTAATTGGTCTGGTTTACTCGAAATCTTTAAAAAAGTTACTTTCGCTATAATAAAATGTGAAAATGAGACGATTATGTGAGATTTAGAAATCGTACAGATTTTAGGATAAAATAATGAGAAAAAATAAGAGATAAGTTAATGGGAAAATATAAGATTATGAGATGAGCTTCGTTAAGTTCCAAAATTATGCACCCATTTTTGCTACAAAAAGATATGATAATAAAACGATTAATGATTAAACGATAAGATAACACAATAAGAAATAAATAATACAGAATGAGATTAGTTAATCGAAAAAAATATAAGATGAGGCGAATAGTTCAGATGATGATACAAGATACTATGATAAGTCTGGTGAATAGTTTCTACAAGTATGGGAAACTTCTTCCCCCGTTAAGAATATTAGGAAATAAATATGAATCAATAAAAAAATAAATAATAGGTTAAGAACTGTAGGAAGTAAGATAGCTGCAGATGATGGAAAAAGCCAAATGATGACACACTATCATGAAGATGATGATGTGATAATCTGAAAATATAAGATGAAGCGAGAAGTTCAGATGATGCCAAAAGATAATATGATAAGACGAAAATTTGTGCTTAACAAATGTCTGTTTACCAGTTTCTAGAGTAAACTTTCATGAGATGTGATAGAGTCATACCTTCCGTGTCATTACACGATCAAGTAAGATGATGAACCGCAAACTAGTGTTAAATTAATAATACAGCTAAGATACATAGGAAGGTATGACTCTATAAAACGGAACAAGAAGTTGAAATGATGGCAACAGATGATCGAAATTATGTTCGCTAAAATAAAATATAATGAAGAGATAATTAGGTAGATTGTTCAGAGGATGGCACATTATTAGACGCTAATATTCATCATCTTGAAAAAGTAAGTTTTCTTTGTTCAAATAAGACAAGATGATAAGACATTGATTCGAGATGAATAATTAAGAGAGAAAATTAAAAATAATATAAAATGATGGAAATACATAAGATGATAAGTTAAGATAAGATGAAGGAAAAGGATGTGATGATTAATTATAGTTTATAGAAATATTTATAGGGTGTTCTCTTCATTTCAAATCATTTTAACTTTCAGACTATAAAAATAAAATTTTTTAAAAATTTTAATAAAACAGGTTATATTTCGTTCAACCGTTTATTCCAGCCTTCAATTTAAAGACTAACGATTACGCTAATTGAGATACATGGCTAGGATTAATAACAATGAAAAAGTTAAGGAATAATACACATAATAATATGATGAAAAAATATTAGATGATAAGTAAGTTTAGATGATGTTACTATGTCAGATGATAAGATGATTTGAGATATATGTCTCCTGCGAGTTTCAAAATGGTCCTTTTAATATAACTTTAGATGATGAAAAAAGTTTAGATACTAAGATATAAGATAAAGCATGTTGATAAATCTAGTTGGAAACTAAAAATTAATATCGAATAATATCGCAAAACTCTGGTATTAAGTACAAGCTACTGGTAGCTACGGAAAGCAAGGACTGAGGCACCAAATACCGTGAACTAGCGACAATAACCCTCAAAGCGTCAAACCTTGCCGCCACACGGAACTTCTTTAAAACTTTTTAATGTAGCAGCGACTACACAAGCAAGATTGATGTTGAAAACTATAGTCATTTTACTTATTAATAATAAAATCAACTTTTATTTAAATTAAAAGCAAAATAACAAAATAAATTTTACTCAAAGATGTTTATTTAATTTAAAAATCTACCACTTCATTCAAAACTGTCCGAACAAATTATATACTCACTGTATGCAGAGCAAATTCTGATTCTCCTGCATACACCATGTATATGATTAAAAAATTACTTTTATATTAATAATAAATAATATGCGTGTGTTTGTTAAATGCATTGACTGTATATACGGCCAAGAAGCATTCATAATAATTGATATAAAATTTTCTTTTAATTGAATTTTTCAATTTTTTGTTTTTTTTTATTCATTTTGTATAGTAAATTCTGCCTGCCATTTTGGTCAATTGCAATTTATGAATGCAAATAAATCTTCATGCTGATTAAAGAAAATTAAATGTAATCGAAAATAAAATGCCAAGAAGTGAGCTGGCTCAATGGAAATAACGTAAAATTGTATGGGTTCTTTTATATTTATGGTAGCGCAGAGAGTAGGTAAAATATTTATAGTAAAAAAGTAAAGTTTTTTTTTTTTAATTTGTTAAATATAATTATCAACAAGCCGGGTCCAAGAGTGTAATACTAGGATTCTATTTTTCAGGAAATCGTAAACTGCAGCATTGTTAAATAATGATACAGTTTGCATTTTTTATAGTCTTGAAACTTTTTGATTGATATATTCAAACCATTTTTATCAAATGAAGAAAGAATATTAACATAAATATTATTATAATATCCCTTTTTATTTAAAAAGTTGTTTGACGTTGTCACGTTTCGTACAAAAGATTTACTCGAAATATAATTTGTAGAAAAAAGTTGAATATTTCTGCAGAAGAATGAAAACTTCGAATTCGTGAGCAATCATACGAAAAATGAAAAAGCATGTTAAAAAGTCAATTGAGAAAAAGGAATAGATAAAATGCTCCCGTGAAAAATTTAAACAAAAAACTTTTGAAAAACGAAAAGATGATGGAGTTAGATACTTTAAGGGAGAACAAAAAGACAGAAAGGGGCAGCGTGCATTGGATCGTAGAAGGAATGGGGATTGGCGAGCAGTGTGCGAAACTCCCTAGTTGCTATTAACTTAAGGTCTTGAATAATGCAGTCAACCATCTAGATCCAATGTAAAATAGGAATAGAAAATTTTATAATGTCTTATTTGGTTATACATTATTTAATGTTTATCTATTAAAATAATAATAAAAAACAAAAATGCATATTCTTGACCGTTTCTCCCTTTGGAAACTGTATGATACAGTCAACTGGTTTTGAAATAAATTCGTTAGGTGCTTGGAAACACTAAAATACCTAGCAGTGTCAAATTCTGGGAGAACTTCATTCTACATTCGTCATTCCTCGAAACCACAAAGATACATTTTATCTTTAGATTTAAATACTTTATAGATCGAATCGTTTTTACACTCATACCTGCATTGATTAAACATTCACCTCGAGCACACTTTGGATGGCTGTCTCGCTTTTCATTATCTGTAGACGCTTTGTGATGTATTTTGTATAGACTTTAAAATCTTCGTTTATTATATTCACAAATAAAATTTATAGATCACTTTTAAGAGGTAACTTTGCTACATATTCAAATAAAGTCTTGCAGCGATCCATCTTCCTATTACATACCGTTGCACAACAGCTTCCCCATACTTTCATAGCTTTAAAAATGTTTCCCTTTTTCTAAGATCCCCCAAAACGTTGCCTCTTTCCCTACTTAGCATACATATTCTGTAAAATATTCTGCTCCCTTTTGCACTTCAACTATTGCGTTTAATAAAAGGCACCCTCTTTTTGCACTTTTAAACGTTTTACTTGACGTCGAAAAAAATTCCCCAACGTTCATTAACATTTCCTTGCTCCGCCAACACTCCAAACTTCCGCTGCAAATTATTTTTCAACATTTCAATTTAACCTTGATTGCTTTTATATATAGCATAATTCTTGCAGAATATTTCGCGAAATTAGCAATTGGCGAACTTTCTGAAGCGCAAACTAAAGCAGAAAATATACTTTAAACTGAACTCTGCGCAAACAGCGAGGGTAGGCTAAAGTGTTGTGGCCTAGAATAGCAGTTATATTAAGTAGGAGTAATGTCTGTGAAGTATCTCTCTATAATGCACAACAGTTTTCTCCGCGCAGTATTTTCTTAACTGAAGCAGGTGCAGCAAGTGGAAGATATAGGCGGATTTTGTATATCGGCCTACCAATATTTAAGTATCGGCGTGGAGAGCCTTTGACAAAATGAACCCAGAGGCATTTTATTCCACAAGTCTGGAGTTAAGTAGTCATTGGTTTTGGCAATAGCAATATGGGTTTGTTACCCAGAGTACCAGTAGGTGTCTAGCAATCTTCAATATTAGCTTTTTTGGAACTGGCGTTGATACAATTCCAGTACCAGACTTTGTAGCGCATAATAAGCCCCATCAATCTCGTGACGCCAGTAACCACGACATACTGGAAGTACAGAGAGCTTGACTAAAATGATAGCACCACGAATAACAGCTACTTATTCTTTGCTGCAATTAAGGCCAAGAGCAATGTGTCCATTGTTCTCATTGCGACAAATGTGCATGGGCATAATCCTCAAAACTTCATCGCGCAGCGGTGCACCCAAGAAGAAAACAATGATGTCAAACTCAGTGCTGGGCAACGAGTAGAGATAGATTTACTCAAGCAACTTAATTTTGCCTTCGGGCGCTAAGCGGTTAAGCTTGGTGACTGGAACCCTATACTCCTTCCCAACACGACTGGGATCGGTCAAGCTTGGTGACAGGAACCCACTATTTAGAATCCTTCTTGCCACCACGGCCGAGAACAACGCGACGACGTCTACGATCGCGTCCACCACGACCACCGCAAAAGCCAAAACCACCTCTGAAACCACAACGGGCTGGTGCTACGTCCGCCATGCTGTCGTTAGGTGATTTTAAAGATTTCTTATATCTTATATATATTTTTATTATATCTTGTGGGCAACATAATCGGGAGAATCAAATTTTTTGATTGTAAACCAAATTGAATACCAAAAATCCCAATAGTTTAGTGGAACTATTTTTGGGCCTACTTGACTGATAACTAACAACTTCCTAGTCCACCGTCGCACACCTACACATACATACATATATTTGCTGGACACAGATACGAATCAAACTACCTCCAAACTAAGTAACGTCTATTTGTCTCTGTTTATTTAGCGCGCATTGTGTTACATTTGCAGGGCGGGTCTGTGACTCGTTGGTGTTGTTGTTGTTGCTGTTGTTGTTATTGTTGTCGTTCAATTGTTTGTGCTTGCCACACACTAACCAACACAACAACACTAACACTAACAACACAAACAACAACAATAGCACTAACAACATTAAGCAGTGGCAAATTGTAATTTAATACCTGAAAAATTTGCAACACAAAGCGCTTAAATGAGGTGTTGCAAGTTTATGTTGTCTGTCGCTTTGCATGTGTGTGTGTGTGTATCTATGTGTTGGCATGTATCTATGTGCTTGTGCATGTATCTGTTGTTGTTTGTTGTTTTAGCTCCGAATGGATGACTGGATATCTGTCCGCCCCGCTTGGCCTTTGTATGCATTTGGCAAGCAGCAGCAGACGTCTCTGGTTTCAGGCGGAAATAATTTGCAATTTGATAGAATTTCATTTCGTTTTCATATCGCAGCACGAATTTAAAACCACCAAACGAGGCAACTATATCGGATCTCAAAAGAAAAAGGCTAAAAGTGGCGACTCAACTTTTGTTACGTTTAATTAAGTCGATTGCGCTGACACATATACAGACAGCCCAACGGACAGACAGACAGACAGACAGACAGACAGACAGACAGACAGACAGACAGACCGCACAGACACTGGCTGTAATTACATAAAACAAATTGCAATAAAAGTCAAAATTGAAATATGCAAGTGACACATATACAATGTTCCAAGCCCATGTTAACCTGTTTTTGCGGCCGGAAAATGTTATATCGCATACAAGAAAACCCATAGGATGTAATTTGTCAGCTTAATTATTAACTTGGCTGCCAGTGCAACCAACAGTGCCACATATAAGCATTGCGACTGCTGCTTGCTGCAAATTGTAGCTACTGCACAATTCTTACTAATTTAATCAAACACGCTGCGTATGAGTAATATTACAGCCTGCTGCAGCAGTTCTATGACAGTGTGTTACAGCTACAACAACAACAACAGTAATACAAGCAGCCCAACAACAACAACAACTTGCAACAAACTGCTAGTGCCACAACTGCAACAACAGCAACAACTAATACTGTAATATAAATATTTGCAACACATTTTGCAATTGCTCAAAGTGGCAAAGTGACATTTGACTACATTGAAACCTCAATTCATAAACGCACAAGTTGCAAGCCATTGAGACAGGACTTCCCATAACAAGCCCCCAAACACTTCGCCCCACATATATAACTGCAACAGTCCCCAGCTTGTAGTACATTAGACAGTTCGTATATGCAATATTGGGTTTATGCGTTATGTATTTATTTTTATTCGACTTTGCTTTGGGGTAACTAAGAAGTCAGGCATATGATAATGCTATCATACTTTATAAATCTCGAGGAGTATTTTTTAAAAGCATTTTCAGTATTCTTCAAAAAAAAAAAAAGTAGAACGAAGCAGAGACTACATTTTCTGATCATCCTAGAAAGAGTAGGGAAATACGCGATCCATGCTTGAATTAAAAAAAAAAAATTATTCTAATTTATGTAGACAATTGCTGATCATTTGAAGAAAGATCACAGATAAAATAAAAATAAACAAATTTATCCATTTGACATCGCTCCAAAATCAGAGCATGGAAAAATCTCTGTTCAAAGAGAACAGGAACCTACAGTTTATAGCCAAATCCGAACGGCAGTTCCTAGAATTAAAAGAGATTTACTTAGACAAATAGCGTCTATTTGCTAGCTATGCTAGTGCTAGGCAAATGCCAAACCGACCTTATGCTTTTGAAGGGGGTGCTACCACTATGCTACCCACTCTAACAGTCTCTATACTTTAATTAAAAAAGATTTCGTTCTAGTTTATGTAGGCAATTGTTTATCATCAGTAGAAAGTTTAAAGATAACTTACTTAAGTTTCACAAAAATCGTATTACGTAAGCATATATCCGAACAAAAAGTTTTTTTTTTAAATGATGGTTATATATGAACTAAACAAATTCATCACGATACGTACGATAAAATTAACTTCAAATTCAAAGATTTAACGTCGTAGCAAATTTAAAAATCTTGAAAATGCTGCTAATAAATAAGATATCATCTTTGAAAAGCTTAGCTATATAACATACATAATTATTTTGATATATTATAATTGCTCGTCAGCAATGATATTCAAGGATAAGAGTTTTCGTTTAAAATTATGGTTTTCGGCCAAGCCTATGAGCCCCTCCCTAGGCCAGCTTGTATCTATGCCGTCGAAAAATAAAACCCTGCAAAAATACTTATCTACAAAGCTAATAAACAGCGTAGGTGGCTCTTTGTAAGTAAAGAGAAAATAAATGAAAACGTGTATGTTTCCTGCTTCTAATATAAATTAAGCAAAATATCGCTAAAATATTGCGAGAGGCACAATGAAAACTCGCTGAAGAATAGTATGGCTCTTCGAAAAAATCTGATGCCTGACAAAATTTCATATTATGGATTTCCAGAGTCGTTGTAAAATGACCTTTATCCGATAATACAGAAAGATTCTTCAGTATGGCGTTATTTTCAGCATTAAAGTTTTAAAAACGTGGCTTTCACATGCTAAATTCACCTTATTTCTGTCATATATCACTGTAGCGAACATAAAAAATGTCTACATTTCACTCTATTTTTAAAAAAAACTATTGTTTCTGTGCATCATTTTCGTGACTATAAAGAAAATTAAATATATGTGTGTACGACTTTTATATTGGCTTTGTTGAATTACTACTTTTATAGTTTAAAACTCTAAGAACTCAGTGCTGACAGAAGAACTACAAAGCAAGATATTTTTTTAAAAAATTTTAATGAAATAAAGTTTAGTTCTGCAAGTTTTATATCATCTTCCTTGTATTGCTATTTTCCATAATTTAAATCTTAAAGATCGTGTTTTATTTAGTTCAGTTCTGACGAAAGACTTGTATAGCAAGTTATTAGAGCTAATGTAATGACTCAATTTTAATTATAGTCATTAATTTCATACAGATAAAGTGGTATGCCGCATATCTTCGAATTTATATGAAATGATAGATCTCTATATATAAGAGTTACATATCTTTTCAATAGAAAAGTAACCATTTTTGGTTTGGCTAAGCTATCTGCTTTGGGACACAGTCAATTTAAGCTAGTCAAGCATTTTGAATCTTCAGCTACATTTAAACTTAAAGTAGGATTTACCTTCAAGCTGTGTTTGCAAGAGTCAAGAATATAACTTAAAACCTCCAATTCGCAATTTTTGTCCAAGGCATAAACGAAATCCATAAAAAGCTATAATTTCACCTACTATGCAGGGGATATGGCAATATGTAGGATGATGTTTGTTAGTTTCTGTGAATATATATATATATGTATATATATCGGAATGCACGACTGTGAAATATTTGCACTGCAGGCATAAATGTAATTTCATGGTGTGTCATTTTCAACCCAGTTGCTCCCAAAGGACAAGTGCTGGAACTTTGCCCGTATCCAACATGCAACGGATATTTGTTATGCTGGCAAAAAAGCATTTAGATTTGCTCTAGATGTTGCCTGCCACACGAGGCACAACATAGCTGCACACACACACACAGCAAATGTGTGACATTTTTGATAGAATGAAAACTTACAAGTCAGTTATATCATCATGAAGATGTGAATGCTGAGAATTAAGTTTACGATTATGATTTTATTGCAATGTCTTTTGCTACTTTTTAGTGCGGAAATTGTCTTCAGACTGTTTTAATGCAGGAAATATTTGCCATTTGGCGAACTGAATGAATTTGTGAAAACAAATTCACCTTTTGGCTGCGCTCAATATTATTTTTTGCGTATGAATATTTTTTTTATAAGGCTTTAAATGGCTAAAATTTAATATTATTATTTGAATAACACACACAAAATTCTGTATCTTTATCTATTTTTTTTTTAAGTCGCTTAACGTGGTAAAATAGTATCTTATCTTATTTAGGCTTGCTCTACAGCCTAAAATGGAATAAAAAAATTCAGATTAGATACATCTGGAAAAAAGCATTAATACATTGAAATTATTTTTGAAACAACGCGAAAAAATAATATCTGCAGAGTAAACCTTAAATTGCAAAAGAAAAAGAAAATTTGAAAGGCGTAATTCAAACCTCTATATTTTTAATTTCAAAACTAGAGGTAAAAATTGTTATCTTCTCTGAAAATATTAGTTTACCAATAAATGCATTATCGTGAAGTTTTTACAATTTTTTTGGTTTAAATAACGCTCCGATTGAGTGTCTAAAAACAACCGATTTCCCATTTTTAATTCGTCGACTTATACTTATTGTTCCTACTCGCTCATCTAGTATTATCGCATACTTATCTCTAGGGATATATAACCAAACTTTGAGGCATATCGAGTACTGTGTTGCGCATGTAACTACATACATTTTTCACTACTTTCAGCTTTTAGCATCATAAAAGTTGTTTTAGACTAAACTAATAGTTATAATATTAATAAAAATTATTTTATTTTTTCGAAAATTATTAAAGAACGTTTCTTAAATTTTGCCATTAATGTTAAGAAATTATTTCGCTCCGCGCGAATCACCTAAAAGCCAACCAATTCCTCTTACTTTTCCAGCATAATTCTAATTAGTCTGACGCATAGCTTAAAATATTGCACAATTTCTGTACATAACTCAGCTAAAAATTTGTATATATCAGCTTACCATAAGCTCAATGCCTGTATTGCTGTACCACTACCACCAAACCCAAACCGAATCCCCGAAATCAAGGAAAAAAAAATAAACAGCAAAAACACAACCCCGCTCGGACACAGCTTAACACACACAACAGAGCACTTGCAACTTCCAGGCCATGAGTTATATATTAACGTTGCGTACTCCAAGTGGTAAGTATAATCAACTTTATGCCACGCTGTTTGAGCAATAAAATTTTCATTCAAGAAATTAATAGCACACTGGGGCGCAACGGACTTAAGGTTAATACCCATTTGGGAGCCGGGGGCAGCATTGGTGCGCGTGTGGCTTGTGCAGGGGTGTTGCTAAATCTTTACATCCAGCGCCATTTTACAAACGGACTGCAAATACTCTGGCCATATATTTATTTCATTTTAGCAATTGTAATTGTCATTGTTTATTTTCGCGTCTGGCAAATGTCTTTTAATTGCTACAACAGACGCCCGTTGGAGACATGGGGAGCAGTGAAGTGGCGCTGAAAGTGGTTGGTTGGTTGGTTGTTTGGCCCGAATCTCGTGACCAATACACCACGAGGTATAATGACTTAGTCAAGCCAGTTAAAAATAGCATTAGGGGGGCGGGTGGCAGCAGCTCAACGCATAAGCATTGTGACGCTTGAGTAAATGCTTAAATAAATAAAAACAAACAAACAAAATGTCAGACTATAAAAATTTATGGGCCTTCTCAATTGAAATTGAAATACTTATTGCAAATTCAATGGCAACGATAAACGCACTCACAGCAAATAAACCTAAAGACTAATTAAGGTTTTTCACAAACGAAAATGTTTTGGAACCCATGATGAGTCAATTTCCAGCAAAAGCGATAAAAGCCAATGTACAAAAAAAAAGTTCTAAAAACCCAGTCGGTAGTTTTTGCTTTCATTTACTAACTTGCGTACAGATGCAGATAAGACAAACTGGGTCAGCGTCTACAAAAGTATCTTGTTTGCGTTTTGTATGCGCATGCAACAACTCTGTTGCCAACTTTGTTCTTTGCTCTTATCAATAAATGACAATCTTACCACAGGCGCAGCAGCAGCAACAGCAGCAGAAAAAAGCAATGCAAATATGCAAACTATGAGTTGCTTTTCAATGCAACTCGAAGGTGCGCATACACATGTGGGTAATCGTAGTATTTGCACTAAAGATGTCTATCTTTTTGAAGGTAAGTTTTCGCTTGGTAACTTTTGTTGCTCTCATTCACTTTTGATTTGACCCGAGGACACAAGCCGCACATATGAGCCGCCTCCATATATGGGTCACTCTTCTGTTGCTTAAAGTTCCACTAAAGTCGCTGCTATATCCGGCACTCTGCCACCAAAAGCAATTAATTTTCACATACAAATCGTATATAAAAAAAACTAAATAAATAAATAAAAACGGCCACCAGCTGTGTATCTGTGTGAGCCTCTCTATATGTCTACGTATCTGTGAGTTTGCACTTCAAAATCTCATGTCCAGCTTTGGCTGTTTTACTTTATGGCCAAAATATCGCACACGCTGCGTTCATTATGTTTGAATTCCATTTCCACTTTCAATTCTACTTTGATTTGCATTGTTTTCACATCATGCAGTCCCCCCTAAACGGAATCTGAAATACAATCAAAATCTCACACTCTTGCAATCTATTGTAAGCCACTTGCTGTTTTATTCGTGCAAATATTATTTATTGTTCGCTTCACAAAGCTTTTCCATTGCCTTAGCAACTGCTGGTAGCTTACAGAATAATCATAAATATTAATAGCAAAATTTAGGTATAACTGAGCCTAAGCTTTGTCTTACAAATAAATTTTTCATGTTTCTTTGTAAATATAAGCAATAAATATTTTCTAAAAATATCGAAATTTCGATGTATTGAAAAAACTCGACGACTCTGCACATAGAATTCCTTACTATTTCGCATTTTTTATGTGAAAATTTGCAACAAATTTATGCAAAAAAGAATATGACTTGAATATCGCAAGTAATCAAGAATAGCGCTATATACAGATTTAAATCGAATACAATCCGCCCAGCAAGAACTACATCAATTTTGCTTCAAAAGTAAACTAAACTAATAATAAGGTGAAGTCTAGCTACTAGCAGTAAAACCGTTTATAAGTAATAGTCAAAATATATTTGCTAACACAAAGTCTTCGAAACTCGATATTTTCGTGAAATACCAAGACAGACAAACTACAATAGAAGACCATTTAACACTCAAACACCCCTTATTGCCTCCCTTTGGGTTTTCTCGCTACAAAAAGCATAATCGGAGTTAACAAAATGCATTTAAAAGGAAGTAGCCGAACGATGAGACTAACACACAACAAGGCAAAAACGCCTAAAGACTTTATTATTATTTTATTAGTGGCGCCATCTATATGTTACATATGATGGCCTTATGTCAAGACACACAAACTTCGCCATAAATTAAATTATATTACTCTCCTTGACTGTGGTCAATGCTCCAAAGGCGAAGCATAGGATTTTTCCAAGCAAATGCACTAATGCTGCAGGTTGGAATCCAACCAACGACCTTCCACAAACTTCGCATAGAATACTTATTTTCAAAATCTTTTTTCACTACCTAACTGAGTTATTTGGCTTGTACAATTTTATAATTTTCACTAGTACAGTATTATGTCTCAGATTAGTCTGCTTCAAAAATAAACCAGCTTTCGGCATATATTCCATGATTAATCAGCACTAACCACCAAAATTAAAAAAAAAAATGAGAAACACTTCAATCCAAAATATAGATAAATATGTTTATATGCTCTTACTTTCAATCAAAGTTTTCTATAATAAAAACAACAACTATTGCACTTACACACACACAAAGCAGTTGCAATGAAAATAACCATTCAACTTCAATCAATTTTGATTCAATTTGTGTTTATGGATCAACTAATACAAAGAGAAACTCACCTTTCGCCTTTGCGTTTCAATTATTTTTTCTTTGCTTACTCACGCAGCGTTCAACCGACGCGTCGTCGCGACTTCGAAACGAAACACAAAAAGTAACAACAACAAAAACATTAAACAACAACACTTTACACTGCTAATAATCGCTTAATCGCACAACAACAATAAATTGGAGAGAGATCTCTTCTGCTCTTACACCTGCACTTGATTTTAATTAGACAAACAAACACCCACGCACGATTGAACTTCTGACCGCCGCGAAGCCGTCACAACTTTCAACTGAGCGCACCTTTCGGTCTACGCTCATTTATTGACTCTCCATGTAAAATTGAGATCAAAATTATTTGGAGAAAAAAAAAGCTGATTAAAAACTCTCTCTCCAAATGCAACTTCAGTTAAAAAGATGTTATTGCATTGAGAGCTTTGCTACTTTTAATTTGGGATTAACTTCTATTAATTAGACCAAATTTTTGAATTTCAACCAATTTTGATTTAAAAACGGAAAACAAATCAAGTGCTATATTACAATTACTTTTTAACTAAAGAAGAATTAGGATTAATATAATCTCACAATTTAAAACACTTTTCAATTAAGTTGAAAACACATTCCCTATAGAAAAGAAGTGCTTTCAGTTAAATAAATTTGTTAATATTTTTGATTAATAATATTGGATATATCGATTGGCCTTTATAAAATGCCTTGTGTTCGGTATTGGAAGTGATTGCCTATTTAATTGGCTGAACATTTTTCAATAATAATCGCAAATATTGAGATATAATACATAAAAGTTTGTTAATCGCGTTTCCTCCATATTGGTGAACTGTTATATCTGTATAGTATATATCTCAATTATTTGTTATAGACAATTTTCTAATTAAGTTTGGTGAAGAAAATAGTTAAGATATTAAGCGTTGCAAACAACTTATATAAATGCTTTCAAGGAATGTCATTAGTTTTTATCGTTCAAACGAAATACGGCCGTTCTTAGGTTGAGTACTAAATATACTTGTACTAATAATATTCTCGTATAATATGGAACATTTGTTAATAAAACAGATACTTGGCGCTATCAGTTTATAAAGCGGCGAAGGCTGCATGCTTAGCCTACCTTCTGAATCTAGCATTGCAAGAAACAATACGTTATTTCTTATACAAGTTGAAGGAATTTGGAGCATTTTTTCAGCAGTGGTTGGGAAAGAAGACTACAAGACTCATATGGAAGGCCAGACGAATATGTCCTAATCGATACCACAGTTTTTTAATAAGCATTTAGGTACATTGGATTTCTTTCTAGCAGTCAGCCATCACTAAAGCTTCTCACGTACTGCAGCTTTAAGCAAATTTTAAATACTTCAACTCCAACTCTAAATTAATTGCAGATACATCGTTATTGACTGACGTATAACTCACATGATTTGCAACAAATGTATCTAGATACATTTCGAGATACACATAGCACATATAAACGAAACATAATTCAAACATGACAGGCTACATAATAACAAATCAAATAAAATTTAATGAATTTAATGCGAAATGTGCAAAAGTCACGTTTTGTAGCATTGAAAGATTTGGCTTTTAGCAATTGAGGTTAAGCCGGAATTAAATTTTGTTATTTTTAATAATTGTTATTATTGTATCTAACAATAAATTGCAAGCCATTAATTAATTTACAAAATGGCAAAGACGCATTTTTGGATTTAACTTAAAGCTGGCGAGTATAAGACCGACCGACGACCGACCACAAGCTGTCTTAGCCAAACCCTAAGCTGAGTCAGGGCCAGATAAAAAAATTGAAATAAAAATTGTATGGCAATCATTTTACTTGCGCTTTCAATTGAGCAGAGTCTACAGTGACTACTACTACGACGACTACAAAGAGATCTAAAGACTCAATTTGTTGGAATGGAACTGACTAGATACTACTAAATGCAATGAGTTGTTTATATACAAGTAGCAAATTATCTTGTCTCAAGTTGTCAGATACAAAAGAAGCGACGGCGACATTGAAGCAAACTGATATCTAAAATCATCAACTTGCTTGTCAGACCAACTATCATCATTATCATGCAGCAGCAGCAGCAGCAACATCATCATCATCAACAGCAGCAGCAGCAGAAGCAGCGTCTTTACGAGGGTTGCTTTGGGGTTGCTGCCGCAATTGCCAAGCTATTTCATCAGCGTCATTATATGGCTGAGATACAAAGATGCAAAAGATACAAAGATACTTTTTGTCGTTGGCAATTTGTTTGCTTCTTTCGCATTTTATTTCATTTCATTTTGCTTTTTTTGTCGTTTTAGTTATATTTATTTTGCATTAAAGTGCAGCCTTGCGTGGGCAGCTCATTAAAATTGCTTTTATACCGCCAGACAGATATATAGCCAAGAAATCGTTATAAGACGCTTGCTTATAGCCAAACTATACATCTCTGTCGCCCCGCTGTATATCTGTGAAGCGCAAAATTCTTATTAAGTGATCAATAATCATTTTGTTAGATGGCCAAAAGCAACAGCATGCAAAGAAAGTCAAAATGAACCTTGTGCCAAATTACAAACAATTACATTATGGCCTAAAGCGCATACTGCAATGAGAGGCTGCATCTCACAAAACGCTGTCTGCAGCACAGCGCAGCTCAGGGCCTGGGTTGGGCTGTGCTGGACAAAAGCCAGCCAAGCAAGCGCATGGGTCCTACTGTCTAGCGTGTGGCATTTTGCATTGTTTGTTGCATAGAACCAACCAAAACGTAGCTTGTTCCCAAAGTACCATTTACTTAAAAGCGTTACAAACTGGAACACCACTTGGCTTGGCGGCAGCGGCAAATGTAATTTCCAGATTGGAATTTGGGTTAAATTACAGCAGATAAATTTTGAAGCAAAACATTTCAGCTGCGGGCCAAATAGGCAACAGCAAGCATAGAACTAGAACTATGCAACGGCATGCAAAGGAGTTAGATACAACCACCAGCTGGCAAATCATTATTATTTCATTTTGTACATAAGTCTTGCTGTATATCTATATATATTCAATATGTATATGTATATACGCAATTGTATATAAGTATATTCACTTGCGGCATCAATGTGGCTGCAACAGAAACGCATTGAACTGCAGTACAAACAACATCACACCCAAGCAGTGAAATAATCAATTCAATTAAAATGCCATGCAGCCCAATGCAACTGGCCGCCAGTGCCTCTCATCCCAGTGCAACAGACGCTAGGACCACGGGACAGTGAAACAGTCAGTGACTACCTTCTGGTACCAAACAGTCGTCAGACACAACCAACCAGGCTAGCAGTGGTCTGTCTTTTGTCAGAAGCGTCGCTGGCGACGTGTATGAGGACGCACAGTTGCCACGGTCTGATGATAATGATGGGCAATGATGCGGCTGCCGGCAATGCCTTCTCTTCTGTTATTGTCCAAAAACAAAACATAATATATAAAAAAAAATGCTAAGAATCAAAAAGTAACAAAACTGTAGAGTGTAGAGGCTAAAACATGACGAATTGAAGTCTGAATACCTTATACTTTTTCAGCGAAAAATAGGCAAAGAAGATACCCTCAGGTTGGCGGAAAGAACGAGTTAAACTCGTCGTTAGGCTTATGCTCTGTATTTGGGAATCCTTGGAAACTCTGAAGAAATGGAGTGGACTATTTGCAACGAAATGCAAGATAATTTCAGGCTATCATTGTATATTATCAGCTTAACTTTGTGCTAGAAGACATCACATCGTTATAGGGTTATAGATTCATATGGCCTTTCTTAGCACATGAGGCCTATTCGCCCCGTCTAACTTCTTGAAGCAGAGTTTACTTGATTAAAACATTTATCAACAGCGAAAAAAGGATACATTCTTGGAGCACTTCAAATTTCTTGATAACTTGGCATGAGTGGGAAAAAAAACCTGAAAGATACAGGTTCTCCTATGGAAGGGCAGAATCGATACCAGAATGCTTTGCTCAAATATAGGTACAGCACTTGAAGCCACATGGGATATTGTTTACTTAATCCTTATTTTGGGCCCTTAAAAGGAGTCTAGTTGATTAAATATTTTACTAACAGCATAAAGCAAATTTTATATTTTTAATAACTTCTCTGATAATTATGAGCAATAACTTCTCTGATAATTATCAGAAAATTGGTAGACATAAGACGCCAATGGAATAGCAAGTATGCCAATAATTTGCTTTCTGATATAAAGTAAAAAATACAGGTAACACCTTGTTCAATGTCAGTTTTATAAATTAAGTCTGAATCTAGCTTAAGGTCTTCAAGGTCTTAAGGAGAATTAGAACAATTTTCAAAACCATTTCTAAAAGTTTCATCAGGGTAAGCATTTTTTCCAAGTAATCCTTGCGTAAATTCAGCTCTCTCTGTCTACGTACTAGTTGCCACTTTTAAGGTTACTTACGCTGGCACTTTACGTACTACCAACTTATTCTACAACATCCTGCTGTTGCAAATTTAAACAGCCCCTTTTGCAGTGTATACTAAATATAAAAAAAGGGCGTGCAGCCTGGTTGGTAAGTCAAGTGTGCTGTTCCGCACTGCTCAGCTCAGTTCAGCTGGGCTCGGAAGGGCTCAACTGCACTCAGCGCAGCTCAGCTTTGGCTCGGCTCATGAAAAATTCATTCATAGTGTGGAATTTCGCGCTTAAATGTAAAATAGTTTTTCAAACAAGTCGAACTGAACACAAAGCGCATTGTATCTCTAAAACCGACAGACATGAGACGAAGGCTACATACAGCCTCTGGAGCTGAAAAACTTGCTGTATATTATGAAAGGATGTTGAGAAAATGTATGAGTAGCATAAAATGCGCAGGGCAAAAAGATATTTCCCTTATGGTAGTACTAGCTCAACTGGCACAAAGCCTTTAAATGCCAAAAGAGTTAAAGTAGCGGGCATTACAACACAACTTGGCAGGAACACAGTACGCATACCACAGCACACTCAGAAGGCACAAGGCGCGATTAGCATAAATGTATAAATACATTTACTATATATATATATATATATATATATATATGTACATCTGTATATAAAAACAAGTAGTATAAAAATGCTGGCAACAGCTTATAAGATACGCACTGTGAGTTAGAGGCAGCTAAAGATACAGATACATCTACTGAAGCTGCCTGACATGTATCTTGAGCTCACACACATATCCTCTACGTGTAGCTACTATTGTACATGTACTCCAACTCCATAAAGATTTCGTCGCATTTAAAGAGACCTCAAGTGGAACGCATACATAGATGCTTGGATACATAGATACACACTCTCGCATACACGTGTGCAGATAGCTCTGATAGACAACTTTATGCCACAGCCGCGTACGTGTTTAACTACACACACAGCTTTGGGGGCAGGGAAATAGCAGTCTGTGGTAGTTAAGCCACCCACAGTACTTCTACCTATTCCACCCCCCAAAATTTCGTATAACTCCAAAGCAGTCTGGTGATTTCTGCTACTGCCACGCCCATTTAGCCTGCAGCAGCCTTAAGGCAACAACCGTGCAAAATATGCGCAATTTTACTACGTCATCTCTTGCTTACGAATACTCTGAAATGAAGTACGTGCGCTTATATTAAAAAAAAATAATTTCGTTAAAAAATAAAAGACAACTTTTTTTATTATTTTTCTTTATAGAAAAATTATTATTTAAATACAAATATAAAAAAAACTACTGCGCCTTAATTAAATGTTGGTGTTAAAAGGCAATACGAGTGTCTGGCAAACTAACCAATTTTATTTGTAAACTGCAAGATACAGAGTATCCAGCATGTCGTTATGCCAAGGCTGCAATTGCTTTGCCTTAAAACTTCTTTAACTTGGAAAAGGTTTCCCTGTAGCTTGTTGTTAGACCCGCTGGCTTTTAATTTCCCTTGGTGAGTGTCGCCATGGTAATAACAGAAATGAAAAGTGCATGACGCTTTGACACACACACACAGACACACAATCAGTCATACACACTCACAAACACACACACACAAGCATTCAGATACATTCACATAGATACACACATCAACGACACTCACACAAATACACATAAGTCCTCTTTGGCTTGTCATTAAAAAAATTGCACAAATTGTTTAGCACATAAAATAATTGCCACACAAATTGTCAATTTAATATATTGCATTTTATAAAAATGCAATTTGTAAAATTAAATAAATGTTAATACTAATAACTAACAATTTTGTTTATAATCAGTGACATGGGTTTAGTTCGCTGTATTTTTTTTTTTAATTAATATTGAAGCGTATTAATTTTTAAATGAATTTAAATTAATTTTAAATAGCATTCACTCAAGAGAAAGGCGCTTAGAGAGAGAGAGAGAGTTCGCTATTTAATAAATGCCTGAGTAAGCATTTAATTTATGCAATGCATTAAGCATACGCAATGTTGTACAAATATTTATTAGCTATGCGCTTGGCAGTCACTCGTGTATTAACGCCGCTTGACAGTAAATCAATCATACGCAACGTGGTGCTAATTGTCTAGACAAATAGTCCAATACTCTAATACACATGTACACATGGGTATAGGTATAGCTATAGCTATGTAGTCGTGCGTGCAGTCTGTTAATATACAAGTCGAAATTTATTTGTAAATTGCATCATAAAGCATTTATGCAACTAGTTCAACGACCACAGTCAATAAATGTTGTTTAAACAAAAACCCAAGGCAATTGCAAACTTGCCACACATAAAGCATTGGATTGCTTTAAACTTAACCGCCAAGTGGAAACTACTGCATAAAGTGACCCAAGTGAATGTTATGCAATGCTAAGATCAATGCCACTCCAACTCTTTGCCATGGCCGTTCAAGCCAACTTCCTGTACATTGACTGCTTTATCCTATATTTACACTTAAGTTACTGTTTACTACCCTACTACACTAGTTTCTCATACATATGTATAAGCGCGGGTGGGCTGAAAAGTTGGCGATATAATTTAGAACTACGGAAGCTTCAAAGTGACGGCTTAAAACATTATCATATTTATTAAAAGGTAGTGGTTCTCTTTGGAAAATTCCGTAATTAAAAAGCGTTTGGAATGTCGAGCTTCCAATATAATCAGTATTCATGTTTAGCTTAGGAATCTTTTTTTTTCAAAATCATAATTGAAACTTAAAGCATTCCATTTTTTTCTGAACAATTTTGTTAAAAACTAGGAGTCTTTGGTTACCTTTTGACATGAGTTTTGCAGTGATTTTTCAGTTTCGTGCAGACTGTAGTTTATTTTATTTACCACTGTACGACTGCAAATTTTAGAGTTTTATAGTTGGGATAATTCTGTAATGTATTCGGGAAGTTGAGAATATATGTTATTACACTCGAAGATCTGTATAACGCTGAATATGTATTTTTTCGCTGTCTTTCGCGTAGTCAGACTCAAAACACACTGGACCCAGAGAGCATCAACTACTTTGGATGCGTTTTTTCATGAACTTTGGTTCTAGAGAAATTGTATTGAGTCGTATTTAAGAATCGATGGCTTATCGTATTTTCCATTAACAGAAATCCTTCGAAAGACAATGGTTATCAGAAAGAGATTTTCGTTGCTTCACTTCTGCTATGAGTTTCTCGTGAAGCAATTGTTTAATTCATTCTCCGCTCTTTTTAAATCCAGTACTTCGCGACTACCAATGTAGGCTCATTTCTTAATATATTTTTATGTCACTGAAACCCATCTTTTTGACCTCTTATTTTTGACATCAAATTTGTCCAATGCAATTTATATTTCTTTTACCAGATTTTATGTAATATTGGCCCTGTTTCTCTTACGGAGCAGTAAGCGGTTAAAATTCTGTCATATACACCATCTGGACAGCTAAAAAACATTTTGGTGTTGAGATTGTTGATATTGAAGCCATTATAAATATTTCGAAAGTCAGTAATTGGATGAGTTCTTGCTTTCAGATACTTTCGTGATATTTACAATTTAAAATTGTTGATGTCCTTTTTGCGACTTTACTTCAAACCTGTTTCAATATATCCAAGGAAACGCATTTCTGTTCCCTCCCCAGCTACTTCTTAACCACATCTCGTATTTATATTTGCCCGTTTACAACAACTTCCTTGTTTCGTTTAGACTTTTGGGCAGACATTCTATACAACTGACTCTACTTGCTAGTAGTATCTGTGTGTCAATTTTCACTATATCCGAGTGTCAGCAGGCGATAAATGTTCTTGTCACTGTGTGTGTATGTGGGTGTGCGACTGTCAGTGTGAGTATCTGTGTGTGTGTGTGTGTAAAGAGTGTGTGTGAGTTGTATCCGAACAAGTGTCGATGGCTGTGTGCCAAGTGTAGTGCAATAAACTCGCTTTTTTGAATGGCTGGCAATCAAAGATTTGAATGCAAGATACGATGACATTTACTCGCTCTATTCAATTGCGCTTTTGATTTGAATATTTACACAGAATTCAGACACAGGAAAAGGACTCACTGGCACACAGAGACAGCGCCACATACAATTGACAGAGAGCAAGCAAGGCATGGGTAAGCACTTGAATTCTTTCATGTAGCCTTTATAGGTAAGTAAGTACTGCATGTATAATACTATTTACATAGTCAAATTGGCTTGGCTTTACTCCTGCACCTCAACTGGATTCGGTATTTTATGCAATGGAATTAAAAAAAAAAAAAAATGCTATAAAGGATTTATTAGGTTGCTGCAATTCTATTAAATCAAGCAGGAAGTTTAACTAGGCTGCAGTAACTCAACGACTTGATATTCGTGTTAATTTTAAAATAATAAAATTGATTTTATTTAAGCTTGAAGCTGAATATAATTTGATTTTTATTTTTTATTTTATTTTACTGTTTTAGAAGTATTTTTTTAGGAAATTATTAGAGTTCTTCTAATGAAACTTGAATGCTTTCATTTGATATTTTTAAGGACATCAGCAGTCCAATTTAGTCTATTTTGATGTGTTCGATATCTTTTCTTACGGGTTCCATGTCTGCAGCATATGTTACAAAGTTGACAATCACTTTATTAATTTATTTAATTTATTTATTATTAATTTATCCCTACAACTAAGCCGACCTTATTTTTAAACAATACTAAAACTAAGATATATAAAATAAGAATGAGGAACATATAATATAAAACTAATCCTAAGTTGATTAAGTTGGGATTTCATTGTTAGTGACATCAAAGAAGATCGATTTGTATAGAAAATGGTGAAGGTTATTATAGTTGGCACATAAGATGCGCGAAGAATCGTGCAATGCAAACACGTATTTATTAATTTAAGGGTTACAACTAAGTCCAGTTGAAGAAATATTAAAATAATAGGGAAAAATTTGAGCAAAAAAAGAAACCAAAGAGAGATAAGCACCGTCTCACATTTGGGGCCCCGTACATTTTCAATCAAAAAGACAAATTTAAGCATTAAGGAACAAAAGCAGCAAAAAGTTCAGCATTGACCAAGTGAAGGATTCATATTAGTCAAGGATGCCCGATGAGGTAAGTCGGAATGAGTTCATAAAGAAGAAGTGATGGAGCTAAGTTTGTTCGTAGGTGAGTAAGTTGTAAGGTTTTATTAAAATTAAAGTATAAGACGCGGAAGGAATCATGTAGAGCAAATAAAGATCTTCTAAATGGTAGAGCTAGAGATCGAAAACAACGAGTTATGTTGAATGGAATGACAAAACCAACTTGGTTAAGAAGTAGGTTTGAATCTATGACTTTAACGAATTTAATATGCGAAGTCTACAAGGGCACAGGCGAATATGAGGACAATTTAAGCCATGAACTCTATCATGTCCGGATATAGGTGGTATTGGTACGTCAAAATTCGAAGAGGTACGTCAAAAAACCGAGAAACAGAGAGCGGTATGAGCCACATTTCTTTAATTAAAGATGACATGAACATCTTTTGGACCGTGGCAGCCTTGGAAACTGCCAGCCCCAAACGACACAAAAACTTTCCCATACAATTTAACTTGCTTTTGCACAAAGCATTTTTTGAATTCACAACAAACATTCACAAGGCAAACTGCCATATTTACGATGTATTTTTGAAATGGCGTCATTGTCAACTTGAGGATTACTTTGTTGCGTCACGACATATTTGCCCAACTCTTCATATAGCTACTCATCCATTTTTAGTAGTTTTTTGCAAATAACTTACACGCAACCTTCACACAGTAACGCTGCCTCCAAGAAATATTCCTACAACTATTAATCGAAGCATAATATATTCAAGAGCTCTTGTAAAATTACGCTAGCCTTCTTACACCCAAGCCTCTGCAGTATGTAACCCTTATTAGCTTTGGCTTTTTGCAATATTCTTACAAACTTCTTATGCACTTGAAGTATCTTGAAATTACTATGTCTGGTTGCGTATTAGAGCGTACATAAAATTGTTCCATAGAAATATGTCAGGCAAAACCTTGGCACACATTTTCCCTACTATATAGTTTGGCTGGAGCAACTAATTTTACTAATTGATAATACATGCTTATGCTCTGCGTACTCACACTTTTGCAGGCAGGGTCATGCACAGACCATAAGAAGTTGCTTGCTTTTGAGTCAAAGCAAGAGCTGAACTCATACTTGTTCGTATACTCTACACATACTCTTACGCATACTCACACTTGTAGTCGTGTACTCATACACATTCGAAAACATACACAAAACATCTTTTGAACAAACGCGCTGAGGCGCAAACTGACGCACTTAACCTGCATCGCAATTTCACTGCAATATATGCAATATGCAATATATAATATATATATTACGTATATTTCTTATGGGTTATTATATTGCTTTTCGAACAACTATTATTTAAGTCAATTATAATTTAATCTCTGTTTATTTTTGAAGTTTATTTTCCGCGCAACATTTATGGCCCCGCCTGTAGTGTCCTGAAAACAATTACTTCTTTTAAAAATATATATATATACAAGACTAATTAATTTTCATTTAAATTAAATAATTCCCCTCGACAAAGGTCTCGCTTCAAAGGCGGAGCATAGGGTGATTTTCCTAGGTAAATAGCGTCTATTTGCTAGCCAAGCCACTAGGCAAATGCCTAATCATAGCTGCTGGGTGGAATCGAACCACCGACCTTCCGATGTATAGGCTACCCCTCACGCTATGAGGCCCACACAAGACTAATTACCTTTTAATATTTTGAAAAATGTCGTCGTTTTTCATTGCCTTACATATCTTCAGGTACAAAACCACAGCGCTTATACTATTCTATAGAAGATCTTTAAGGTTAGGCTTCGCTTGATGTTACGATTATCTCCATTTACTTTTTGTAGAGAATCGCATTCGCACAAAAACAGTGCTTAAAACCATTTCAAATATTTGTAATTCTAATCAATCCACACACGCGTACTTGCCAGAACACGAATATTCTGCGATGTGCTGTATCTTGGACTATCGTCTGTAAACAAGACCGAGATTCGCGAAAAACTCGTTGCCGTATACAAGCTCACCCCCGAGATTGTGTTTGTCTTTCGTTTCCGCAAAAACTTCGGTGGCGATCATTGTACTAGCCACAATACCATTGACTATGCCAAGAACTTTGAATCAGAATACCGTCTTGTACATCACGGGCTCTTTGAACAGACGAAGCAGATTCGCAAGCAGCGCAAGAAACGTCGCAACTGAAGAGATCCAAGGCCATGCAAGAAGTAAAGAAATTGGTAAGTACTCTGTGTGTGTGTGTGTGTGTGTGTGTGTGTGTTGGCGGCTTTCTCACAATTTACCTAATTTCTGATATTACTTTGCTGAAGCAAAATATATCTGACGAATACCTCAGACTTCGGTCTAAGCTTAATTTTGGGCTTTTTAATCCACTAAATATTTTTTCAAGCATTCACATTGCATATGGTACTTCTCCCAGTTCCCCTAATACGTTAGTTAGTAAAATATTATATCGGCATATGGAATCAAATTATTTTGCCCTAAAGTGGCTCCTTGAAAATATAGGCCAACACTGAAAGGTCTTTGTGGAACGATCATACGGCCCTATCCCGAACCGGAAATATTTCCAAAAATGTTAAAGAATTTCGAAAGCAAATTTTTAATAAAAATCACTAGTTTCCCTCATCTCCATTTTTAATCTCTTTAAAATGCACCCACTTTACGAACCAAGTTTCCTTAAGTTTGTAAAAGACTTACCCATATATGCATTTCAAGTGCGGCTTAAACCTAACTCACACACTTCCACACACATTTGCCCATACAAAGGCATTTGCAGTTACGCCTTCTTGCCTCACAAGTATTCAAGTATTTGAACTTGGTACGAGTACTTACCACACGAGTACTCCATCCATAGTGTATACTAAGACCACTACTACCCCTTTTAATAGATACCCCGCTCCCCACACCAAACCAGCTGCATGCAGCCCATTAATTGCAATCAATTTTGCTGTCAACACACACTCCAAATAACTGCAGGATATTTATTTATGTACGAGTTGAGGATGTCTTGGCCCGTTTTGCAACTGAATAATTACCTTATGACACATTATCATTATTATTTTATTATTATGTGTTCTCGACCAAGTTATTATTTTCATATCAGAGCAGAAGCAGCAGCAGCAGCAGCAACAGCAGCCACTTTGCTTTAGGCCACAAGGCTTAAAATTAGAGTCAACAATGAAATGAAAAGTTGGCAAGTGGTTTAGAGCCACAGCCTGGACTCGCCAAGAGTTAAGCGTTAAGAGAGCTAAGAGCCTGTAGAGTTAAGGCTGCGGTTGTGCAGCTGGTCATAAATATTTTTCGCTTTCGAAATTATATAATTATAATCAAGGGGGCAGCACATTGAAGTACTTGACATTTAGGGGGTGGTGGCCAGCGGGGGATTTAAGCAGCAAGTTAACTGACATAAATAATATTTTAGGCCAGTACCAAAATAGGAAAAAACAAAAAACATAAGAGTGAAAATCAACAACAGCTTAAAGCCTTTAAAAAGTAGCTGCATGAAATTTATTATTGAAAGTTCCAAAAGTCGGAGCAAGCACTGACTCTGGCATGCACTACCTGCAACAAAATCAAAATAATTGTCAGATTAATGCAAAATCGATTATGAAAAAAATGTAAAATTTCTTGAAAGTAATTTTAAAGACTGTTATAATGGATCGAAAGCCAACGGTATTAAGGCACTTGAAATAAACCTTCTTCCTTGGAAATGCTGATTTATACCTTAATGAGATGTTAATTGCCAGACCACTCATCTACTTCTTGAAAAATATTAAAAGTTAATCTTAAACCCAAATCCAGAAAGTCTGAAGCTAGTCTTGCCTCCTATAGTGCAATGTTAAATCTTGTTTTTTCGGAATTCAAAGGAATATAATGGTGTTGCTATAGGAATCTAATAGCCCTGGAAGTTAAGCTCCTGCCTTAAAAATTTTGATTTAATCTTTTATCAGATGTTTCAAACCAGATCAACTCCGTATTCCATGGAAACAGACTTATTCCCAAGTCTGGCAAACCTGAAGCTTACCTCGCATCATACCGTCAAAGTAGCCTATTGGGAATATTTTCCAAGCAATTGGCACAGTAATTTTCGTAAAACGTTGCCATTGCTGGACGAGTCCGGTTAGATTCCGAATCACCAGTTCAGTGCTTCAGGCGCTTACACCACAAACCAGAACTATACCAAGCCAGATAGACACAACCATCAACGTCTTCTAAAACAATGTGCCATTCTGCTCGACATAATATAAGATAAGGTCATGAAGTGTAGCACCTTGGTCTGCGGTACAAGATCAGTAACCAGGCCATTCCTGACCCAGAATCATCACGGGTAAGCCCGTAGTTGCCACTTCAACACAGCTTTGCTTACAACAGCCTGCTCACCAAATGACGGCTCTGCAATTCTACAGCTACAGCTTGATACCATCGAGTCTTGGCTACGCAGATGTAACAACTACAATAGATCCATATATTCCAAAGGGAACTTGTCAGCCCATCACTCTCAACGGAATCACCAGCCCGGTTGAACCAACACCCACATATTTGGGCATGACCCGTGGCAATACAAATGCAGCCATTTGTAGGCGGCGCTCAAAACCCAAAATAACCTGCTGTTTTACAAAACGCCACCAATATAAACCTTTGAAATTGGCTTCATCGCCCCCATATTTCTTAAAAGAATGACTATATACAACGAGCTGAGTGTGTCGTAGGTGAAAGAAGACATAAGATAAATCAGAGCTAGATACAACGAAAGCCTTCACAATCGCCCAAATATACTGGCGATCAGCCTGCTTCACAACGAGCTGGGTGTTTCCTGGGTCCAAGAACAGATAAGAGAAGCCCAAGCTAGTTACAATAAGAATCTTGAAAACCATTCAAGTGTACAGCTTTTTGGACAACAGACAGCCGACGAGAAGACTCCAAAGCACACAATTTCTTGAACTCACTGCAGACTAAGCATAAAATTCATAAAGTCACAATCCCTATGATAAAGAAATGATAACTATTTAATAATAGCAGACATTTCGCCAAGTCATTTTTAAAAACTTTGTGTACTGTCCCGATTGTAAATGTCGAAAACAATTAAGATTGTTTCATATATAGACAGGCTGAGCGCAGCCCTTTTTTGATACACATTCGAGAGACTTCTTAACCCTTAAAGTTACAGTGTATAAAAAATAAAATGCAAATATTTACAGCCTGCACCATTTAAATAATGTTGAATAAAAATATAAAAAATAAAAATCATTAATGAAATTGTGCGGCACTCACATCAATACGCTTCAAGTGAATGCTACGGATAGTTGCATATACAATTGCATAGCAGTTGTAAATATTTAAACTACCCAACCATCCCTCGCTTGCAACAGTTGCAACGTCGCTGAGCCCCCTCCCCCCAAAAAGCACACTACCACCAAGCCTCCCCCTAGTATAACCACAACAACTTTATCAGCCTCGGCACAAACGACCGCAGTGCATGCTTGACTTTGGTTGCTGCTGCTGCTGCTGCAACACTACGCACTGCGGGCAGAGGTTGCATGTGGCAGGTGGCAAGGGGGTGGCGCAGCAACAGAGCGAGCGTTGCAGTTGTGCAGTTATTGATGGGCCGGGCAAAGTGCTTTAATGGAAATTTAAGTATCATCATTTAAAATGATGCAGAAAAGCGCAGCCAACGACCTAACCGCAAAAATACTGAAACAGTTCAAGCACAAATGCAACACTGCGTTCCCTCTCATTTGCAGCTGCGTTCAGACGATCTAATATTTAGGATGTGAGCAATTGAAGGGTATAGTTCGAAAGACTTCCAATGTAATGACCCGAAAGCTGCTACGAATATGATTTATTTGAAGCAAGTAAAGACCTGACTCTTAGTGCAACTCCAAAATCAAACTGCTTCGGTGTAAAAAATCGAGTCATCGTCATCGAGACTTTCTTAACGTTTAGGTAAAAATCGATACAGATAAGTGTTTGAAATTTTAATTTTGCATCCACACACAGAATTTGCATTTTTATGGAAAATCCTATCCAAGGAGAAAGTCACCTATTTTGGTTCTAAACTTTTAAAATGAAAAATTGATAAAACTAATATAAGCAATCTATCCTTTGTATGAGTTCCAAGTGCAGTCAGCAAGAGTACAAAAGAGCATGAGAGCGAGCGTCTAGCAAATGTGAGTTGACATATGTGTCAGTGCATGGTATAATTACAAAAGGTAACGACAGTACAAATATTGATATATGCATATCTTGCATACTTTAGTTTAGTATGAACTTTGAAAACTGGATTTTGCTTACCCAAGAATTGTGTACTCGTAACCACCAAGCGTCATAACCCATAGGAATTGTGGCTGGCTCGGGCAAGTGTTAAGTGAAGTTCACAAAAGACATATACGGAATCCCAATCTAAGGTAATCCGCAAGCCAGCAATCGTAGGGGCTGGCCCACACTACTCTCTAGAAGAAAAATCTAAGAAAATCAAATTGTATAATCGTGATATTGATAATTTAAAAAATTTTGAATATATTGAAAATTCTTAAAGTTATTCGACTCTTCGATTAACCCGATTTAGTTGGCGCATCCTTTATGAATGTTAAATCTCTGTTGAAATGCTGTGCGAGAGCTAATAGCCGTATTGTTGTTATATATGTGAATGTGTATTCTTTTATTTGCATAATTCATATTGAGGCGAAATATGAATATCTTTTCAAGACTGGAATAAATAAACTTTTATTACAATCAATTCGAATAGCTCTATTTCTTAAATGCAATATTAAATAAATAAATTTCATATATTTTTACATTTCCTCATATTGGATCACTCATCGCACTACTAGCCACACATGCAAAGTTTTTGCGCGCACCCTAACATGCCAATAAGTTATTCATCAATCCCATTTTTCTTCCATGCGCAAGATACTGACGTTACCTTAAGTAATTATACCATGTGCGTGTGCTGACTGTGCTGCGGAAGAATATTTGACCCTAAGTAAATTAAGAGTCCAACCCACCTTTGTTTATGATAGTCAGCCGCCTAAGCATTGAGAAATATTTGTTTTTACTCTACTACAATGTAGGATGGCAAACTTCAAGTTTTATCTTGAGGAACATCAAAGAAAATCAAATGGGACCCCGAGAGGGACTCGTATAGGATAATTTCATAAAAAAATGCTGATTAAAATTGAGAGTTGGAATTAAAATAAACTTTCGAGGGTCAACATTTTGTAAAAACTAAAGGATTTGTGAAATATATTGTAAATTGTTAAATTTTTAATTTCGTAGTAAATTTTTAGTTTTTATACAATTTTGTGTATTTCATAATCATACGCATTCAAATACTAATTTTATCAATTACATTCAAAACAGCATAAAGCATAAAATTTAATTAGATAACTAAGGAACATAACTATGTAAGCCACTAAATCGCAAAGCTGTAAGTGAAAATTTCATATACAAACGATATACAATACGGTTCTCTGTGTACCTCATCAAAATCGCTTTCATAGACCTACTTGCTTTGAAGCAAAGCATTTCAATTGTACTTTAAATCATATTTTCTATCAGAATTAGAGGATTGAGCAGCCTTCCACTGACAGCGTACGCTACAGTTTTATAAATGATGCGCGGAAAAAACTCTTTTAAACAAAAGTTCAATCAAAAACTATTGAAAAGCTTGGCACTTCACATCTATAAGCAGTCTAATTGGTGCTACACTCTGCCATTCGCTAAACAAAACATCAAACACTTTGGTTACTACGTTTGATCGCAGCTTTGCCGAATTCAAAGCAAAAATTATTATTTTTATTATGATGATAGCATGTTTTGTATAATACAAAAATGCTACTAGCATTGCTTTTATGCACAAAAAAATAATTTTTTTTATTTTTACAATTTTGTAAACTATGGAGCATGGGAATGTGCGGGCGGCGCTTACTTTGTGGCATAATGGAACATCATTAAAATTGCATGGTCCGACCGCGATAACAGACAAAACTGTTTTGGCCAACATTAAACAAGCAACAATAACTACAACAACAACGGCAACAACAGAGACAACAACTTTGTACTGGAAGCTACTAAAATATGCATGCACTGCAAAATTTTGATGAATATCCAGCAGGGTCGTTCGTCTCTCATAATCAGGGAAATTGAGATAGTCCACGAAGTAAGTGAAGCACACAGGGAGATATTACTCGAATGGCACCCATGAAAAACACATAAAACAGCCAAAAAGCCATCAAATGTGGCCAAGAGCTGATGATGTGTCCGTAATGAGGACCAAGACAAACATATTAAATATGCAACAATTAAAAGCAACAACAACAACAACAATGACAACGACATCAACAACTGCAACAAACAACAAGTACAACAACAACAACATAATGAACACCCAAATATTTGCAGACCAAATGAATTTGGAACTTTAAGCGTTGGTTGTAAAATTTATAGCTGCATAATTTCAAGTTAAAGTTTTGTCAACACCTTGGGTAAGTAAGGTTTTTCTTGACAACTTTTACATTAGACATTGTCCCAGCTTAAAAGCTTTGAGGTAAACCGATTTATAAGGTAGGCAGAATAATCCCCCAAACTACTCAGCATTTTGAGAGCTATGCAAAAGCATTTGCCGCCCATGAATTTAATCTTAAGCAGTGGCGTGCATAGTTGGGGCTTTAGTGAAGGTTTGGTACTACAAGCAATCCTGACAAAAGTCAAGGAAATTTTTTACATAAAATATGTGCCGATAAGTTAGATTATGTATTTCAGCTGAATTTATTGGTATTACTAAGTTGACTAATAGTATCGAGAAAAAAGCAAAGCCTTAGGGCAGAGAACTGCAATCCTGCATAAAATCTACGAAAATTGTTTTAATAAAATCGTTAAAAATATTTAAAAAAAAAAAGAGAAATAATATGGTCGACGCTAAGTTAAGTTTTGTACTTCAGCATTACTTAGTTAACTAATATTATCGAAATAAAAGCTTTAAAAAGAAATTTAACTCTTACATAACTTAAAATTAATTTAAAAATTGAAAGGAAATCTGTTTTGTTTTGACTTTTTAATTTGACTTTTAATGTTGCACTACAGTAAAAATAAGAACAAAAAAGGGTTTTTCCTAAAAAGTGGTTCGATCTGCAAAAAATTGAGCAAACGAAAAGTGCAAAACCATAGACTTTGCTTTGAGGTATTTCAATATTTAAAAATTGTCGTCGTCGCAATTTTCTTGAATCCTTGCTGTGAAAAAAATTGCACAGACCACAGGTCCAAAACCAAAAAGTTGAGAGAGAATTTCCGTTGGCTCTTTACAATATTTAGAAATTTGCGTCATCACTTTTCTCCAAATTCTTAAAGATATACAAGTAAGCGCTTAAGGCACAATTTTTTAAATTGAATTATGCTTTTGTTTAATAAAGTTATAGACCTTAAGCTTCATATCTTGGGCGCTAGAGGACGCCAAAAGCTCTATAATATATTAGAGTTTTACATAATTGCCGGCATGTTCTCTCAAAGAAATTTACGTCGTTTCTCACAAAAATATAGTTTTTTAGTTTTATAAAGAAAGTTATGTGCCCCAACTTAATATCTTGAGCACAAGAGGTTGCCAAAAGTACTACAATATACAATAATTTATCTGCATTTTATCTGATTAGGAGAGGTAATTGTGGTATACAATGGTCTAAAGTAACTGATGATATCATTTTCGATTTTCTAAAATCATCAAGATCTTTTCCATAATCAGCGTTTTTATGCAACAAGCAAAAGTACTATATGTGAGTAACAATAAGTAGAACAATCCCCCTGTCAACTGCGTATCGAGAAGAAAGCGAAGCCTTAGGGCACAGAACTGCAATCCTGAATAAAATCAACGCAAAATGGTTTAAATAAAATGGTTAGAAATTCTTCTTCACGTGACAAAATATCTCTACTTTATTTAATGTTTTTTTTTTATAGATCTGTTTTCCTTTTTAAAAAAGGAAAGCAAAAAAGTATGATAAGAAGCTGAAGACTATAATTTAATTTAGACTGATAACAAGTGAAAGATTGTTAAGGAAATGAGAAAATTTCGTAATCATCAAAATAATCTATTATATCTTTAACCTATCAGATGCTAAGGAACCATCATGAGTCAACCAATGAGAAGATTTTCTCATTACGAAAAATCCTAGAGAAGACGTATGAAAAGTATATTGATACCAGCTTTTTGTCGCCTAAAGGGCTGCTTTGGATTTCCCACGCTAAAGACGATGAGTACACCATCAACCTCGTAAAGATTTAATATCTTTGTGAACAACTGACTTATACACCAAAAATTTTTTGATTTTTATAAGATGGTCTCTTTAATATTCTCAATATTAAAATACAATATAAATTTATTTCCCTTGACTATGGACATCACTCAAAAAGATGCATAGAGGCATCTCTATTAAATGTTGGAGGAGCACAGCCCAATCTTCAGCGAATACGCTAAAAAAATTGCATTCCCTCGGATTTCAAGTTTTTTTCTAAATAGTTGGTAGCTGTTAGCATATCTCAAATCTAACCCTGATTATACTTTGAGAAACTTTGGAGAGTTCTACAGCACAACTGCTTAAGCTGTATCATATATCCCTGATATCAAGAAGCTTAAAAATCTTGTTGGATCTGCTGGATAATAAAAAAATTTTGCTGAATAGCTGATTATTCGAGCTATTTCCATACCTGAGATCTCGGCATTTACACAGAAGGACGTAGGTACATCAACTTTTTCAGTTAACCTGACGATACTTTTAAAATTAACTACAATTTTTGGCTTGCACAAAGTTAATCTAGCCTATCTCACATAAGGTACAGGATATACAAAATGACTGCTGATTAATTAGAAACGGAAAAAAAATGTGAAAATATATATAATTTTTAAGATTAATGCTCAATATAAAGCGACACAAATCCGCGATTCCAAAAAACTAAAATTTCCCATCCGCAGGATAACAACAAGTTTGCTACTCTAGCTCTTACCATCTCTTAGATTCTGCAATCGGATCATACTTTAGGCAATATAAGGGGTCTCTGACTTTTCCTTCTAGGTGTTCCATACGGCTTAATCTTAAGATACTTTTTCTTCCTTAGTTGCACAGAGTGTACAAAAAGCAAACATATTGAAACCCCCTTCTCTACGCCACAGTCTAACTCTAATTCCAACTCCATTTATGTCACTTTGCCCTAACAAAACTAAGCCTTAGACCTACCCCGGCTCGTTCCACATGTTTTAAAATCTTTTTACAGTTTGTTAATATTTAATGTCAGTTAAAGCTTTTACAACAACAAACAAACACCAACAACAATAAGCTTAAAAAAGTAAATAATTTCCAACCAAACAAAAAGGTTAAAGGCCGCCATGAAATAAATAAAAAAATAAACAAAATGTTGCATTGATTTATTTAAACTATTAATTTATCACATTTCCAGTTGATTTGGCAAATAATTTAAATCTATGCAAATAAATTACAATCGTATGTCGGCTGTTGGCGCCAGCGAAAGAAATACAAAAAAAAAATAATTTATTAATAAAATAAACAAAAAAGATTGCCATGTTAATTGTGCATTATTGTCATTAACAATTAATTATGTAGATATTAAAAAAAGAAGGGAATTACAGCGGAATAATATGGATTTTCATATAAATGATTAAAATGTTGCAATCAAAACATTACCGGCCGTAGAGGCGTGGCATTAATTGAGATGGAAAGCATTTTAATTAAGTTGAACAAAAATTAAGCTTTTAGATTTTACAGAGCTTAAGTTAAATTTATTTATGAATAATAAATGAATACAACTGATAAAAAGTTGGCTTTAGGCTGTCAGCAGTGGCAAAAATTAGCTTAAAATCCCAAGTAGTGTTGGTATTTTGTTGCAAAGTAGGCCAATTAGTCGTGAAACTTTGAGGTATTACTCAACGAGTGCTTATATTTGAAGTGCCTTCAACGAGCTACCACTTCTAGGGTATTTAATAGAACTAATGAAAATTGAGTTACACGCGGTATTTATTGTTTCTGAGATTTTTTAGTATTTGCAAAAAAAAAAGGTTAAGTAAAATGTGGCTTTGACTTATTAGTTATTAGCAATAAAGTGAAGGCTGCATTTGAATTGCCCCAAAAATTCTTAAGAACTTCAAAAATACTCAAAAGTGTTTCGGATGCGGATATTTATTTAATTTCTATATTCTTTTCCGTATAAGCCATCTGTTAGTCGATAATCAGGAATTCGGCTAAAAAAATGTAGAATATCTTAATTGTTTCGGACTAAAAGAAAACAAACTAATAATATGAAGTCATTTTTTAAATGTATAATTTCTTAAAAAATTATAAATAAATTCTCCCAAGGCGGAGCATGCAGATACTCTATTAATAACTGTTCGAAGAGAACAGGGACCTAGAGTTTATAGTTATTATTATTATTAATGACATATTTATTATTTTAAGAAATGAAATCATTGTCTTATTATAGATTTCTTCGGAATACGTCTTCTAATTGTCCCTATTTGTTGCTATTGCACAGAGTTTGCTTATTGATTTTTTGGTTTCTGCCGCCACTATCCTGCGCCAGGTAACTCTGCCTCTATCTCTGGAGCCTTGAGGATTCCATTCCAGTCTATAATTATAGCTTTCATTAATAGAGATGTTCTCTAGGTAAATAGTACCAGTGCTGTTGGGTGGAATCGAAACGCTGACCTTGCGGTTTAGAAGCGAGTATCATCATTGAATCTTAGTAATAAACTGATTAGAGAATGCATATTAATTGCTCTATAACTCTTAAGAGCTTACAAGCACTCAAAAGTGGTTTAAATTCAGTAAGACTTTTTCATTTTTAGCTTTCGCGTACGATCAACCTGAAAGTCGATAAGCAGGGATGCGGCTATCATAGAAAATGTTTGTTAGACCAATTTTAAAAACCAAAGAAATTCATGGCGAATTTAGAACAAATCTACAATTTTTACCGATTTGTCGTATATCATATTTCAACTTCACAAAAAATCATTCATAAACCGTACGTCTTAATATACCTTTTTTAAGATAATTATTCTTACATCTTAAATGTGCAATCAGAGATTCAATCATTGCAATATATAAATTGATTTTCTTAATTCAGAAAATTAAAAAAACCCAACGCAAAATATTCCAATTTAGCAAGCAATCAACTTCTGCAATCTTTATATATTATTCTTAGCACAAACATAACTTAATCCACATAAAACACGCCACATACAAAATTTAAGAATTCACCAAATACCAAAGATTAAAGTTCAGCCAAATAAAGTAATTTACAAAAAGTTAACAACAAAAAAAGGAAGTAAGTTGCCTCACAACAATGATATTGTTATTAATGCTGACCAGCCAGACAGTTCAGACAGTATTCCCAAGTAACAAATATTGTCTGAGATCCTGCCCGTTTTCCACTTTTTGATGTAGACACGCTTAATTACAACGCAAAAAAAAACATGCAGAGTCCTGCCCCGTGCTGCTGTCAACAAACCCAGGAAAATACTCGAAAATAATAACAGCAACAACAGCAGCAACAAAAAAAAGGAATATGATTTATGTATTTAATTTAATGTGCTTGGTGTTCCTCTGGATGTTGTTTCTTTAGAAAACCCCGAGAGTAGCAGAGTCGTAGCCGTAGTAGTTGTAGGTATATGTGTTTATTTGTCAGGCTACAATGGGATAATAACAGTCAGACGCTGGGACACACTGCGCACGATTCCTGCTCGTAACGTCCTTTTGCCGCTTTAAAGGCCTTAAACTGTCTGCCTTTTTGCGAAATTGCTCGTTTTATTTTTTGTGAATTTACAGCAGCCTTGTGCAGGGTCTCACTTTCCATAAAATTGTTGGTGTATATTAATTTTCGGTAACTTTCGGTTAAGTGAATACAGCTAACTTAAAGCTGGCAAATTCGGTTTATATTTAAAAAAAATGCAAAATTATGTCAACATTAAAGGTTAATTTTAAAGCGGTTGCTTTCGCTATACTTCTAGTTTTGATGCTTATAGTAAGCCAATATTTATGTTAAATATGGAAAAATTATCTTGAACCACCCAAAAGATACATAGAAATCATGAAAGCCTTCTTTGAAAGGCTTAGGTCTAAAACAAACAAACTTTTATTTCAGATGATTTAAGAAAAAAAATTTCTAGCCGTGCAAAAGGTATACTACCTCGAGTCACTCGATTTGAGTAAATTATTTTTTTTTTATTTTTTTGGAAATAAAATACTATGCGAATTTATTTGTTTTCTTAATGAAATAGTTTAACGAGAGTATTCTAACTTCAAATCCCCTTTTTTGTTATCATCTGCGGAGCTAAATAAAACTGTTTAAAAATATATACTATATACATTACGATCTAAGAAAAAGTTTGACCTGCGACTTTGAAATACTTTTTCTTAGCTGCCTAAAAATTATGCGCAGTTTTAAAATTTTTATGTTTTGCCAGCTGCTTATAATTATTAATAATTAAGTTGTTGTTGTTATTGTTATGACTCCAAGTAGCATAAATAAATAAATAAAATTCTAGCAAGCAAAATTATGCTACGGAACTAGCATAAAATATGCAAAAACTCAACAAGCAAATCAAATTGTGGCTCCGAGTTCGTTGAGTCTGCGAAAAGATAAGTAAAAACACAAGCACGCCATATTAGCACTTGTAAAAACATTAAGGACACCCATACACACACACACAGATACACTTTTCCAAACACACAGATACACTTTCTCACACACACACAAATACACTTTCCCACACACACACACACACACACACACAGCGCTCGTAAAACGAAAAAGCCAAAAAGGATCAAGTGAAAATTTTTGATAATTAAACATTCAGAAGCGCCAAAATGCTCGAATAAAACCAGAACAAACAAATAGAGACAGAGAGAGTGGGAATGCAGGAGTCAGCCCACCAAAAAGAGGCGGCGTACGGCTGTGTGAAGTATATGAAAATGAAATCCAAACTTATGTCTGCCACGCCCCCCTCGACATACACATACATACTGACTGAGAGATAGCAACGCCTACAAAATAAACGGGCGCGCAGAGAGCTTGAACTTTTGCCGAGAATGTAATTAACACACAAAAATTGAAATCTGTTGGCATACACAAACGCACACAAGCACACATATGTATGGCAAGTACAGTGAAGACGCGATGACGTGAACAACCCAGAATTTTATCAAATATAAATCGTTTTATGCTGCCTGTTGGTAATTGGCTTGTGTGTTGGTATTTCATTTAAAGTAAACTCTAAACAATGACAAAAAAAAGAATTTAAATTAATTATTAATTATCAAAAAAAAAAAATTGAAATACAATTTATTTTAAAAATCGTTTGGATTTACTGAAATATTACTGAGAACATTTGAATATTTAAAAAATCATAAATAAAATAATTTCTGAAATAGCTGAACTAAAGGCAATTTAGATTGAATATTTTTTTGGTTTCTCTTAACCAAAAATAAATATTATGCTCGCTCGAAAGGCGTAGCAAAAACAAATTCTTCCGAGGCCCACTTTCTTAACCAAAATGCTGAACAAAAATCTTTAAATACTCATAAAGCATGTATTACCCTAAATATTAAAATAATACTCTATAGAATTATCATTTTTTATAAGTTTTATTTAACAAACTTTGAGTCGTTTTTATTGGCAACCGCTTGCAATTTCTAGTTTTAAACTAATTTTTTTAGGGATGCAAAATTTTTAAAACTTTTAAGCAATAAACTAACCATAAGCGGGCATTCATTAAAAGTAAAACCATCAAGCAACCTCTGAAAAGATTGAAAAAAAATAATAAACTTTCAAAATATGTCCGGGTGAAAATATTCTAAATTTCTGTAGTGAAGCCTATATCTCGCAGCTGGTAGGCATTTCGATTTTGAAGAGAATTTGAAGCTATAAGACTTTTAAAAACAAGTTAAAATATATTAAATGGTTAAATTTTATATTATTCAAAAAATTACAAAAAAATGACATATCATTGCAAATTTTTCATATTTGTGATCGGCAACGCGAGAACCTTTATTTGCAGCCTCAATTGAAATTTAAAACCCTTATTTGTAGACCCAACTTAAATATTTTTTTATTATTTTTATTATCAAATTAATTTAATTAAATATTAATAACAACCATTTTAAGTTAGGAATTTTATAACTTTTTGTTTTGAACGACGAATTCGACATAAGCAAATCCAAAATCGCATATTTCCACACCCAACTTAATTTATTAAGCAAAAAACTTCAGTTTTTGCTTTCAAGCCATTATAGGCTTATTTTATTAATATTTTAACATTTCGATTATTTTTTTTTAAATCCAGACAATAAAAACAAATTTAAAACAACGATTTCTATAAAAGTTTTCTGAAAATATCTCACAAATAGTGACAAAATGTTGGAGATACTTCAAGAGAATCCATATTTCCATATCCAACTCGATTTAAAAGTCATAAAATTGAAATTTTCGCTTTCAAGCGGTTATCGAAGATATGCCATTTTGCTATTTTAGAAAACAATTATTATAAGTATATTAAGGTAGATGTATATAAAAAGGTAAACAATAGTTGAATATAGGTTGAAATAGTTACAAGGTTTTGGTGATTAATAAACAAAACTCAATTAATAAAGCAAATAAACAATTGATATTTGATTTAAATCTTTTGATATGAAGCGGTTCTAGAAGCTTCGCCATTTTAAAAACTATTATTGTATAACAATATATATTTAGCTACCTCAAACGTTTAAAAAAATATATAAAACTATAAAACAGTTGGAAAACTTGAGCTTTCATTATTTCAACTATTTAAGTAGTTTAAGCAATGAAAGCTCAAGTTCGCTTGTATGTCTTATAAATTTATGTGCGACATCTGATATTCACTTATATAGAAAAAGACGCAGTATATGCTTTACAATTTTTTTGATTTTGAACAAAAATTTAAAAAAAGATTAAAACAAAATTATATCTAAAAAGTATAATAGTACATAAAAAAATATTATTGATTTATATTAGGACAAACACATTTTGTTCACAGCAGCGAGTACACACTGTACTCATAGATACAGCCAGACGGCTTCATTGAGGTCGTCGCGTGGTCTAGCAGCTTGTATGTGTGCATATGTGTGTATTGGTGTATCTGCGCGTGTTTATGTTTATGTATGCTCACACACACAGACACACACACACCTTCAACACACACCTTCACGTTACACACAGATACAGTAAGCAAAGAAGTTTGCTACAAGTTCCTTTTTTTATGTTTTCGTAATTAAAAATCAGCTGCAGGATATTTTCACATATTCAGTGCAAAATTAAAAGCAAAGTGTAATGCTTAAACAACAATTTGGCCGAATCGCAGGAGCATTGCTGCGGCGACGGTGTCAGCGGCGGCAGCACGCAACTCAGCTACTTGTTATTCATGATGTTGCTGGCTTGGCACACACTGCGTATGATGAATAACTGAGTTAAGGTATTCAAATTGAATTTACATAAAAGCGTACATGAACTCCGCGTACCATACACACATATATTTCATTTATGTTTATATTGAAATGTAGCAGCTCCATGAGAGCTTATTGTAATAATGAGCTTAAAATAATTATCAACTGGTTTTTGTGGCGCAGCGTTTACGTTGGACAAACCGTTCAAAAAGCATTTAACAGACGAATTAAATGCAGAATAAAACATATACATATATTTTATTATATTTATTGTATTGCATGTGGAAAATAAATGTTTAAAAAGCCATAAACAAATAGTCTGGCTTTAAGCCGCCGCTGCTGCTGTTGTATACAGCAAGTCTGAAAGCAAACACTTTAAAGCCATTTCATTAACAGTTTATATTTTATGGCAAACACTTTTGCGTCTGCGGCCCATCAGTTATTTCCCAATCATTTATTTTATTAATTAAATGTGCGGTTGCTGCCACTGGTGTGGGTAAAAATCAATTTCTTTTTAAATTTATTTATAACTTGTTGAATTTTTTTTATTTTTATTCATATTTTTAAGCCTTATACAGTGCTCGAAAATCGTATGCCCTTTATAATTCTATATTTTTTTTGTTTTTATTATATAATATTTTTAAAGTTCTACTTTGCAATGAAGTTTCAAATATGTATTGTAAAAGTTGGCAAAGATTCGTTAATTATAATCACACAAGGTTCTACTAATCACAATACTCATAAGATTAAGTCAAATAAATTTTTATTTCCTGAAATAGATGTTACATAATTATACAATAAACATAATTCCTTATATCAAGTTACCTAATTTGATACAAATGCTTATGGGGAAACTAATATTTAAGAAGCTAATGAAAATTTTTTTGGATTTTGAGTATTCTTCAATACATATTTTGGCAGCTCTATCGACTGTATTTCTTTTCGTACTTCACTCTTCAAAATGTCATTGTAGTTATTCCATCTATCCTCCCAGATTTCAAATCACCTTACCACTAAATCGATACTATTTCGCTGCTCATTTCGACGGGCTCATTAACTTCCATCTAAGAGCAGAAAGTAGTATTTTAGGAACAAAAATGTGGCCCAAAAAGTCACAGCTTAGTGTGCATTGTGGACCAGTCGCATAATTGGGATATGGTTTTTCAAAGATGATGAAGGTTGGTATGTTATTGAGAATGGGGACTGCTACGATGCGTTTAAGGTTTTGTGGTTCCAACGGAAAAACTTGACGAGTACTTTACTTCGACTAGATGATGCCATAAGCCACAAAGTTGAGTAGCTCACTTTCGGTATTAGATAATTGGCCACCAAGATCATAGCTTTTAGACTATTTGTTACGGAGTTACAATAAACCTTATGTCTATAGCGACAAGTCCGCAACGATTTACTCACTGGAAGCAAAAATTTAAGAATTTGAGAGAGAGAGTATGTCAATGTTGGACATATGGACTATTTGAAGCATAAAAGCAAACATTTAACTAGTATGTCAAAATTGAACTTTAGAACTATTTGATGTATTGGCGTGGTTAACAAAACCATGAAGTTATATTTAAATAATAAATTACATCGATCGTTTCATCAACTCATAAGATTTCTTATATTTCTCAAAATTTTAATTTTTGAAAAAGAAATTAATCAGCTATTAAAAAAACAAAATTGAAACTATTCCCAGGACCTCCAACAAAAAATAAAAACACCTTACTGAACTTTTCGTTTTATTTTTGTAACCAGCTTCTAGTTTACCCTGACCAAGCTGGACGACTCAGAGTCGTTCAGGATTCTTGAGACAATGAAATTTGGTAACAAAGAATCAGTAGTACATTTTTCGTGACGGATTTCCGAATTCTAATTCGATTATTGGATTATTTCTTGGTATCATTATGGTTAAATTTGATAATTTATAGAGTCCGCTACGTGCAATATCTTATCTCATTTGCTTGTTTTTACCGGTTGTGTGGATCCGCTGACTTACCAGACAAATTATAGCTATACTGATCTTCTCAATACGTTCACTGCTCAGATTCTTGATCTATTCTGACATCCGCTAATGTAGTGTCACTTCCGCTTCCCTCCCGCTACCTTTCGCTTACCTTGATGGTACCGCGTAGAGCACCCCAAGTTCTAGGACCTGCACTATGTCGCGTATCTTACATGGATATACTCTATCCACAGCTGAGGGGTCTGCTTGCTGACAGCAAGGCCCGCGTACCACTCTTGATAAATGACCGATTTGAACCACTTTACCATTCTATAACCCAACGTCATACTTTAATCACTTAATCATCTCATCCAGATTTAATTACCGGTACGCCTTATATGATCCTTTGAGCGACTTCAAGTCTTGGACCTCCCGACCAAGCTCATACTACCAAAATCTAGACTTTTTTCTGTTTATCTACCTATTCTTTAAAGTCACTCCACTGCCGCCTATATTTTCTGCCACCTTATCTACACTTAGCTTCTCTGCCCAAAAGTTTCGAAGGTTGTTTGCACGCTTCCTCCAAGATCTTCATTATGTTTGTCTTGTCTGTGTTTGCTGAGAACAGCCGCTAGCTCCGGGCTCTCACTCAGAGCATACCAAATAGCTATCCTAGGGAACAGATAGATCAGCTGTGAACTAAGATACTACGTTCTGATTAAAAAATCTACAGATTTTTGCAAAATTTAGAATTTCTGAAATTATTATTGAATTGCTGTTACAAGATTTTCGACAAATTTCATATGCCCTTTGACACTACGAAAGAAAGAGGTATAAAAAAATGTTTATTTGACGATTCTTTGGAAATGTTTTGACGCTTTGCTTTGCCTGTTTTTGACAAATTGACTTTGGCAGCTACAATAACTACAACAAATACAATAATAACAATAACAAAGGAACATGCCCAGCCTTCAAGTACTCACTATGAGATTGTTCCATATTTCTATGAGTATTCATATTGATTTGAAACTGAACTTGGTCTGCATATGACAGATTTATATTTCATGCTGTCGCTTTTGCTGTCAATCAAATTTAAGGTGTTGATTGATGTCTAGACGCAGCTGGGCGTGCATTATATACTTAGTATATACAAAAAAAAATAGAAAAAATAGAAAAATACATCTACTCCATGCCATGTGTTGTGTGTATTGTGGATGTGGGTGTTGATTGAGCCCCCAAAGTGAGTTCTTAAGAAATCGTATTCGTTCGTTTTTTTTTTTTGCTTTTCTTTGGGGGTGCATTGCACTCCAAGTGGAGCACCATAGTTACGCATTTCGTCCATGTGCTTGACTGAGTTTTGACAGAGCTTATGGAGGAGTTCCACTGAGCTTAGCATACAGCTGGGCATTAGCCATGCTTAACAGAGACGCAATGAAGCATATAGTACCTGACGCTGAATGGGCTTAGCAATGACAATACATATAAGTAGTCACTCACTCTGTGTATTTTTGTGGCATGTGTCCTCTCTCTCTCTATAGAGATCCATGTGGCAAACTGAATGAGGCTGAATGCGGTAAAAATTGTTACACTGAATATGTTTTCATGAATATGATGAGTATGAATATGAGTATGTGCTTGCAACGCAGCTCACTTGGCTGGGAATACGCATTTTACACAAGGAATATGGGTCACAACTCTTAGTCAGATTAGATTTTTAAATTTTATGTAAAGCACGTCTGGATTTTAGCCGAAGTTGCTAAAGAAAATTTAAGACGTTTGGTTGTTACATCTTTAAAAACACTTTTGTAGTAATTATAATGACTTCATTATAAAATGACTTGGAAGCAATGAAATCCAATGCTCCAGTTCTTGCTCCTTCCAACTAATAACTTTTTCGACAAATGTAAAATTTTTTTCAGATGTCCCTGTTCAAATTTTTTTAAAAAAACGAAAAATACCTACATGAATGGACCGAGGTCAGAGAAGACTCAATTTTAGAGCTGGAAAATTACCGGAGCGATGCGAAAGACTATTCGCTTTAGACGGTCAATACTTTGAATTATGTATTTTTTCCTTTTTATAAAAAACTCTTTTTTTTAGACCACTGATACTCGATAAAATTGTGGCCACAGTTTTTTTTAAATATTTCAAATAATTTTTTTTTTAAATATTTCAAATAATTTTTTTTTTAAATATATCAAATATTTTTTTTTTTAAATATTTCAAATAATTTTTTTAAAACACATTTCAAGGAAATTATTTAAAAAATATTTCAAAGATATTTATTTTTTAAAAAATATTTCAAAGAAATTATTTTTATATTCCGAATAATTTTATTTTTAAAAATGATGTTTTGAATTATTGATTTTAAGTTAAACAATTATGATTTTAAAAAATATTTCAAATCATTTTTTTAAAACATATTCCAAAGAAATTATTTAAAAAATATATCAAATATATTATTTTAAAAATATTTCAAATAAAATTGTTTTCAAAATATTCAAAAGAAAAATAAATAAATAAATAAACAAAACAACGAAATTTAAGGAAAAAAATCCGAATAATTTAATTTAAAAAAAATGATGAAATATAATTTTAAAATGAAACTTAAAAACAAAGGAAACTAGTCTATTATTTCGTAAATTAAATAAATTATAATAATTAAATAAAAATATATTTTGTAAAAATAATTTTTTTTTTAGCTTCTTAGATTTTTTAATGAAATAAGTCGACGTTAATTTAAAATATTTGTGTTTGTTATTAACTTATACTTAAAAAATTATTCTTTAAAGCAAAACCATGTAGAGTTCCGTACTAACTTTCGTTTTCTTATGAGAATGCTGACTTTTTGTGTCCAAATAAAACTCAGATATTACAAGAGCATAAGGGAAACATGTAAGTAGTAAGCAAGGATTTGAGCGAAGAAAAAAGCTTTTAAAGAACAAATTTTGAAAAGAATAGTTAAAACCAATTATGGGATGTCCTTGACCTGTGTGCTTTTTGTCAACAAATAAAAATAGGAAATATATATATATATTACCCATAGAAGGCCGAATAACTTTACGTTTTGTTTAAACTACAGTAAGAAATAATTTAATTATCATTAATACTTCCTTGCTCGAAAGAACGAAATGTGCTTTAGCCGCTTAATGTTAATCTCTTTTTGAAAAGCTAAAATTAGGAACTATAAAATGAGATCAGTTTTTGTGTTGAGTATAGGTATCTCAAAAAAATTAAAACAACAAATTCCACAAAAACCAGCGCTGAAAAAGGAGTATAAATTGCACAAAGAATGGCCTCACATAAACAGGTTTTACTGTAGAAGCAACATATACTAAGCACTACATGTAAGGCGTCAAAATCGTCCTTCTGCTTTCAATATTAAAAAAAAAGAGTATTCCACAGTTCCACATTATTTACAAAAAAAAACCTTTCAATACAATTTTCTAGTAGTGCCATTGAGTCTATAGTGTCTCTTAGAGAATCAAAAATTACTGTCATAGTGAGCTAGGCTGGTGCAAGATAATAAATAAATGAAACGACGAAATTTATTTCTTACTTTGCACATCTAAATGTTGGCAGTCAACTATTGGCTTATGAGAAGCTGAAAGATGCATCTTATATTCTAATACTCATTGCATGAATATGGTTTTAGTTTTAAAACTATACCAATATTTATTTATAATAATGAAGCCATGTGCAGCACGAGTATCAAAGGACAACAATAATAGTAGTGTACCTGTTTCCCATTCCGTAGAAGTATTGTTTTGCAAGTAGTTAAATAAAGACTGCTTAGTTTTAGAATAGCTGGATTTACTTAGCAAAAGCAAGAGAGACAAGGCGTATGTACATTTTTTTCTTCATTGTTAAAATTTAAAAGTTGCACTCGTACAAAAATCTACATAATCCAAGCACATGCTTTTCTAATCAAGTGTCCCTCATTGTACAATCTTGATAAACGTATGATTATATGCCGTGATTTTAGCATTAAAATCTTGGCCTAGATTTTCATTGTTTGGTCCAAACAAAACACAAAAAACACACACTGAGCAAAATTAGAATTTTCCAAGCTTTGAGCTCAGGTGCAAAATGTGAGTAGATTCTTTTGTTTAGCATCATGAGAGTAGTACAAGTACATAGTATAATACGGGTATGCGGGGAGTATAGTAATTTGTTTGGTTGTTTATTCATACTGGCAGGTGCAGACAACGGGCAGACAAAAACAAATACTTCACACACAAGCACATATGGCAAAGTAGTCAGGTGCGGATCTGAAAAAAATTTGAGGACTGCAAATTGTGTGAATAGGGCTGAATAGCTGTGTGAGAAGAACGCTGATTTATAGTTTAAATTCGGTTATCGAAAAAAGCAGAAAAATATTAGTTATAATGGAACTTATATTTCCAAGGCTTATAACAAATGAAAGATTCTTTCAAAAGGCGGAGATTTGTCGTATGTAAATGTTGCAGCTCCTTGCCTTTTCGTTTTTATAGAAATGAAACTGGTGGAGGACCGGTGACTTGAGTAAAACTAAGCAAGCCATGAAACAAAAAATTGGCAGTATAAACGATTTTTGGCATTGTGATGCAAAGAACTATAACGCATTCTATTTTAGATTGAAAAACAAACATTTCCTTGACGGAATTTCACAGAAATAAAAAAATTAAAAGTAGTACGCGTAATCACGCTTGAAATTGGTTATACTGCACCAAATTTTTCGAATTATCACATGCTAACTTTGATCTGTTTAAAATGAATAAGAAACAACTTCATTAAATTTGGAAAACTTGAACTAGTGCTGGCTTTGTGTGCTAATCTCGTTCAGCTCTTTCATTCACAATTGTTGTTGTCTCTATAAGCAAAACAGAGACGCCATTAATCTTTGCACAGTTCCGTCCCTGACAATGCATCGTACACACAGCACACACATCTCTTTAAATAATTCAACACATATTCGCAACAACGTTGGCCAAATTGAATGCCTAAATGGCCAAAAGCTTGGCGCCGCTTGGAGTACTTAAATCCAGGCGACGACGGCAAGTAGTAGAAGAACCAGAAACAGAACAAAACCAAAAACAACGATGTCACCATAGAGCCAAAAAAGTCGTTGGAAGCAGACCAACAGTGCGACATTGCGCAGAGGCAGGTGGCAAGTGCTCAAAATAAACGCTTTAAATGGGTTGGGGCCGGGTTAAGAGCGGCTCCTCTTTGGCTTTCGTCTGGGTTTTGCATGCAGCTTAACCCCATAAAGCCACAAAAGATGCTTAACTTTATAGACAAAAAGAAAAAAAAATCACACAAAAAATAAACAACCCAGAAGCATTAGGGACGCTCAAGCGGACTTAATATTAAGCTGTGCATATAAAATAAAGGTAGCCACAGAGAGTGAGTGAGTGAGCCCCCCATCCAGAAAACAGCCAAGCAGAACATGTCAAGCTGTTAAGTGACTATTGACCCAGTCTGGGCAAGACCAAGTCAAAGATGCTGCCAAAACTCAAAGTAAACTGCTTAATTCGATAATAAACTCATTTCATAAACTTGGGCATAATTTCCTTTCCTATTAATACAATTTCTTGGCTAATTCTCTGCATAAAAGTGGCAACTTTAAAATGCCCGCAGCAAGTTTGCCAACACTTTTGGCCACTGATTGTGTAAAAAGGGGAAATAACCAAAGAAACCGAATTCAATTAAAAAACTTCATGTGCTGCATACAATTGCTTCAAAATGCAAAATATTTTTTAGAATTTTTCTGCATATTTTTGTTACGGCTTCAAAGTAGTGTCTATAGAAAATGAAGCTTCCAAGCGGTATGCAAAGTTTTGCTTTTCTCATAATGAAACACAGCAGCTGATAGCTACAGCTACACGTCCCCGAAATACCAAATAGCATACCACATACCCCCAACCCAGCGCATGGTCCAATGGCTGGGGATGCTGCTGTCTGTTAAGTCGGCCGACAATTCCAAACCAAATCCAATACAACCAGGTAGTAAGCTAGCTAACCGTAGGAAAACTCGCACAAACGAAATAATCCAATATACATATTGCATTGTGCGATAATACGCCACACGAGGGAAAAGCTGTCTACATTTTCCAATGCTTGGCATATTTTGTTTTTCTCCTTTTATACACTTTGTACACGGTTGGGTATTATAAGTTTGCCAAAAAGTTTGCAAAAAGGATATTACAAACTTGCATGGGAACTAAATAAAAATCTATTTTTATTTTAATTTAATATTCATTTAAGCATAGAGGGGCTTCAGCGCCAGCTTACTTTGTTTTGGCTTAGACTCAAAATAACTAAAGTTTCAACTAAAAAATATAAATAAAAAAAATTGTAACTAGAGTGTGCACAGAGCCTGCTTACTTTGCTCCTTAACGCCACATAATTGACTCGAAAAATTAATTGATTATTGGGTTAACAAACCTTCATTTATTGAAGATCTGTACTTCTTGTAGAGTAATTAAATTTTTACATATACGAAAAAAAAAAATTAAAATATTTCCCTTGACCATAGTCTGCTCTTCCCACAATTAAGGAGGAGGTTAAAGATATTATCATAAAAAATAATCTAACTTATAAAACCAAAGACTTGTAACACTTTGAACCAATTACTTTTTCTTCCGCATTGCAGGAAGTTACGATTACTCTTGAGTTGTTTGTAAAACTATATAGTACCATGGTATTCTCTGCCAGCTGTAAAAATCCCTAGACAACAACTAGTCAGATGGAAACAGGCTTACCATCATATTGAACCTGAGATACAACCTTTGCAAATCTGTATTATATCAGTTAATGCAATTGGTTGCCAGGTCTACAGTTTATCGCCGTCTAAAGATCACCGCCGTCTGAATTTTATATACGTCTAAAGATTACCGCCACCTAAAAATTGCCGAAGAAGCTGAAGAAACGTTGCACAAGTTATATCTTCTTCATTTAAGTGATGTCACTGTACTACGGCTTTAGCATTACAAACATCTTTCCATAAGTATCTTGTATTCTTACTGTTGTTTGAAATTTAAGAAATATTGCAGCAAAATCTGAAACATAGTCGTACTTTATGCGAAATACTTTTGAGTGACTTGACTTATTTCTATACCAAAGATACACAGAACTGCCACCGAATTTAAAACTTTTTATACAAGTTCTGCAATTTGAAGCGAAATGATAAGATTATTGTGAATTCAAGTAAATAAATTATGTATAAGCTGAAAAAAAATGCTCTGTTGATAAGCTGCTAAATAGAGTTGGTATTCGTGAATCGCATACAAAGTGAATTCTTGAAAAATTATGTTTAAGTTTAGCACTGCCAAAAATTTTTCAATTTCCTTAATCAATGCCAAACAAAAGTTTTAAGCATCAAAACAATGTAGATCTGTTGTAAGATCTTCACAACTTCGCATAGGACAAGTTTTAGAGCTTTAAAATAAATGTACCCTGAGCGAGTAATGTGATTATGGCACAAGAAAAGTGTTTCAATTTCAAACTTAGCTAAAACGCTTTGAGCATAAAAACTATTTCGTAAATTGCTGCTGGTGTAAAAAATAGTATTTCAATATATGTATGAAAAATTCAATAAATAAGCAATAATAAACTAAGAATAATAAATAAATAAAAAATTATAAACATTAATCCAAAGCATAAGTAAATATGTTTATATGCTCTTACTTTCAATTAAAATTTTCTATAACAAATCAACCAAAATGGTACACACACACACACATAGCAGTTGCAACGAAAATAACCATTCAACTTCAATCAATTTTGAGGCAATTTATGTTTATGGATCAACTAATTGAAGGAGAAACTCACCTTTCGCCTTTGCGTTTCAATTATTTTTTCTTTGCTTACTCACGCAGCGTTCAACCGACGCGTCGTCGCGACTTCAAAACGAAACACAAAAAGTAACAACAAAAAAAACATGAGACAACAACACTTTACACTGCTAATAATCGCTTAATCGCACAACAACAATAAATTGTAGAGAGATCTCTACTCCTCTTACACCTGCACTTGATTTTAATTAGACAAAGAAACACCCGCGCACGATTGAATATCCGACCGTCATGAAGCCGTCACAACTTTCAACTGAGCGCACCTCTCGATCTACGCTCATGGATTAACTCAATTAGGTAAAATTGAGATCTAGACTATTTGGAGAGCAGCTGCTTATAAAATTCTCTCTCCAAGTGCAACTTCAATTAAGAAGCTTTAATTGCATTGAGAGTAAGTTTTGCTACATTTAATTTGAGATTAAATTCTATTTATTAGTAAAAAATTTTAAATTTCAACAAATTCTGGTTTAAAATAGAGACACAAATCAAGCGCTATATTACATTTAGTTTTTAACTAAAGTAAAATTAGGAATATTAAAATCTTACAATTCAAAATACTTTTCTTAGAATTGCTGCGTTTTCAAAGGACAAAGTTAGGAATCAAAAAAATCCCCTATGACAAGATCAAGACCAGATAAATTTCATTTTTTTGGCATGGTATTTGAATATTTGCAAAGAAATGGGGAAAATTGATCGTTTTCGATGGGCAATACTTTGCATTATGTAGTTTTTGTTAATTTGTATTTTGTTGCGTTTGTGTCTTTGTGCTTATTTTTTGTCAATAACCTACTATAGGCTTGCGCCATCTATTAGAATAGCCTAATTAATCAAAAAACACGCACTGCTAGTAATCATTACAGTAAAAAGTTACTTCAAGTAGCTTAAAAGAGCATACAAACTTCGAGACTACTACTTGCAGTTGTCTTTTTCATCAACTTTTTTACTCGACTTCGTTTTACTTTGGCTTTGCTTAGCTTTGCATTGCTTTTTCAATGTTTATTTTTGCTAGCGTTGTTTGATTTTGCATTGGCATATAAATGCTTCTGCTCCTGTGGAATATCCCTAGTTTCAGTCAGTGATGTGCCCAGTGCTTACCCCCAAAAGTTTTGCTGCTCAAGTGCGTAGCTTCATTTAAATTTTTTGCAATTTTAAGGCAGTTTTATGCATGAAAAAACAAACAAATGGCATACAAATTCAACGAAAATAATTTCAATATTCAGGCAGACCTATTCGGTATTTACCTACATGAGTAGGAAGGGGAAAGCATGTTTCATGCGGAGGGTGCTTGGCGTAGGTAAAACCTAAATCAAATGAAAAAAAATAAAACCAAAAAAACTTGCACAAAAATTCATTAAGCTAAAACGCAAAGCGTGTCTGTTGGCTGTCACTTAGTATTGGCCAGGGTTCAATGGATTTTTCTTTCTTGAGTTTTCCTTTTTGCCTCTTGCCGTCTAATGAAGATACAAATGTATCTAGATTCGGCTGTCTGTCTGTCTATTAGAAAGTCAGCAAGTCAAATGAAATTAATTTCAATTGTCTGACAAAGTTAATGCGTCTAATAAATTAAATGCGAGATAAAAATAAAACGCAAATAACATTTTCAATTTTACATATTGTTAACAGTATCTCATTGGGTCACAAATTTTATTGCCAGCAATCTATACAACAATTTGCCATTTGAGCCAACTTCACATTTAGTACTCAGATACTAAGTATAAAAATGAATGTGCAATTTTGTGCTAGGCCAGCAGCACAAGTGCCAAGTACGAGACTCATATTTGGGAGTTGCCCCCATATCATGCCTGCTGCTTCGGTCAAATGCCACTTGGCTGCCAACTGCGACCACTGACACACACGGCCATTGTAGTTGCCAATGGGCAAATGGCCAAAAAATAAAAGCCGCTTGCACTAATGTCACCGTCTGGACCTTTTTGGCCAAGTGTGTGCGCCAATGTGACGTTTATTTTTATGTTTTTGTAACAAGGTTTCATTGGTGTCCAGCAAGGACACGCATACCCTGCAATACCAATTCAAACAATACAAAGTTAGTGCACTTGAGTTGGCCTACAATATGCGTTTGGATAATTAACATTTGCTACTACGCACGCCAGCAATAACAACAAACACTTGCTGGGGAAAATACAGTAAAAACTGTCTCAGCAGATTTTGGTTTTTAGCCCAAAAACTGTGTAGTCCTTTGACTAATGTAAATCGTTAATCTTGGGAGGCTACGTGAGGAGCTAGTGAGATGTTTTATAATACTTTGAGGTCTATTGAAAAGTTCAAGCAAACACAAGATTTTCCGCATTCAAATTTGTTACGCCCTCTTGCGGGTAAATTAGTAATATCTTAATCGATGCCTCAAAAAGATGGCGACAACTGGTGCAAAGACAATGAACCCCTATCAGTACAACTACAACTCCTCAGGTTTTAGCACTTGAATAGGCTCAAATAGTTTCCAAGTTTGGCAAGACTTCCATTGGACACTATAGGATGCAACACTGCAATAAAAATTGGCATCACGGAGTCTAAGGCCTCACTACTCAGTGACCTAAGGTAAGAGTCTCCACAGCATATGCTCAGAGAATGTGATGCTCTAGGAATACTTCGTGAATTGCTCATGGGAATCTATAGGCTTCAAAAATATCTAAATATGATGGGCATTGCGGCGCCTAATGCCTCTATGACCTAGGGAATGAGTCCTCAGCAGGGTGTTATGAATTCATCAGAGAAAGAGCTTATCTACTCGCCGAGCTCAGGACCTATGACTTGAATAGCGCTTCAAGAAAATCGCCCAGTTTCGGAAAAATACTCTTAGAATACTCAATGGAATACTCATGGGTTATTACCACATAGGCTCAGGAAATGCCTTTATATAATGGGACTTCTGAGCCTATAAGTTCTGTGGCTTCAGCCAAAAGTTCTGACAGCAGATACTCGGATAGCATGCACCTACAAGAGGAAGAGTTTATCTACTTATCGACCTAAGAACCTAAACCTGAAATAGTTTCTGCAGAATATTCCAGTTTGGCCTAAATTCCCTTGAAATACTTAGTGAGCTACTTATGGGCACTAGTGGCTCAGGGATTACCTAAAGATAATGGACGAGAATGCATACAGATTCTGTAACCTGAAAGAAAAGTTCTTTTGTCAGAATGTAAACCATTTACCAGCAGGAGAGTTCTCGAGATCTCTACTAGGCGACCACGGCACCCAACTCAATAACATCTTTAAAAGCCGTACCGTTCACCACCAGCTAGCAGAATAAAAGTAGATGGCGCCAGCGAAAAAAAAATTTAATTTCGAGAACTTAAAGAAATTCCTCTTTGTATGTGAGGTTGTTATATAGATGTTTTTATGTTTCATAATAATTTGTTTATTTTACTTATAAATGTAAAATACTTTTAATAATTCGTGCATAGACATACGTAGACAGCTCCACTTAAACATACTTCTATTGATACCCACTCGATACTTGGTAATGGCCGTCCAGCTCAACTCTCTAGTTACTACTGTGTCCAGCACGCGTTGAACCCGTATCCTAGGTCTAGGACAGCATTAAAATTAGTGAGCTTTAAAATTGTTGTTTTGTTGTGGGCGGGTGGGCGCGCCTGTCCATTGTGTAACTGCCCTGCGTTTGGTACGCTCAATTACGGCAAAATAAGCAACTCCATTTTATCCAATTGTTCCGCTTGTTCTTGTGATTTTTTTCTACCCTGCCGTAACTTCTTTGACTTGTTAAAGAAGCGTATCTGCTTCACCTCGGCCCTTACCTCCGCTAACCATGCGTGCCATAATTGTTTGGCTAGGAAAAATACAAGCTCGCAGATGCCAATCAATGAGAAACCCGCAATGATGCTGCAGATGTTGCCAATTGTACCTGTGCCATAGAATGCCCGGGCATTGCCCGGATGTTGTGCGGGTGTATAACGTTACCATTGTATAATATATGCAAAATTGTAATTTTCTTCGTTACTGTTTCATAACAGCAGTTATGCATACTCACTGAATATCTGGCTCCAGGAATTATTAATAATCTGACGAAAGTATTGAATATGCGTTTGGGCAAAGTAAATACGTACAACGGACAATTCCGACTTGTTGCCATGGCTATTATTATGGATGCCTTCACTGCAAAGAGACAGACGGATGCCACATAAGCACGTGGTGTGGGTAGCAAGCAAATTTTATGGTTCTGTCACACTCTTACGCCATACGCTTGCTTAAGCTGCTCAGCGCCAGCGTCATGCTGCCACGCACATTATACTGCGTCTCGGTGCAGGAGGGCAGACAATTGGGACAGTAGAGCGCATCTTCCATTTCGTGTTCGAGGCCCTTGACATTGGCACGTCTGGTAATGACATTCAGCCATTTGACTGAGCATTTATATACATAACACACAAAAAAAAAAAAAATAATTACGAATATTGCGTATACGCCTCATTGAAGGCACTCACAACGATAACGCCTGAGGCATTCCACATGTTGCAGCGTGCAAAAGACACGTCCATCAACTCCATCAGAGTATCGAAGCGGCATATTAAAGGGTACGCAGGCGCATAAACTGAGCATGCTGCGGGCACGACACGACGAGATACACTTGCTGAAGCTATAATTTTCTATGCTTGGCACCTCGTCATCAAAGAAGCAATTACGCTGCAAGAGCACAATTAAAATGACCAGCTCTGGGTGCGTATACTTAACTTACCATCTTGGGTGACAGACTGCGCGCCTCCGGCACTGTTTCAAATATTCTACTAGTAATGGGCAGGTTGGTGACCTGGCCTGAGACCACCAAGCGCTGCGAAATACCGCCTGAATTGCGATCCGGATATTGGTTTATGCCATAGACTAGAACCTTAAAGAGTAGTAGCACAAAATTGTTCCGGGAACTTTAACATTACTGCATTTGGTTTATTGCCCTTGGAAAACTTCCAGTTAACCTTTTTACCAACTTAGCTAAACTTACCATAAATCCATCCATTGGATGTGACTTATAAAACACATCGTTGGCCGGCGCTTTAAGCATTAGCACCAAGCCCATGTCAGCACCAAAATTACTCCTACGCAGATTGCTCTGGTTGACAAAACTGCAAAAATACTTTTGTTTAGACAGAGTTCGAGCTGAATTGACTGCCATACTACCGGCCATCCTCATTCACGGTGCAACAGAAACCATGTGATGTCAACGTTTGCCTAAAATGCTGCTGACAGTCAAAGGGCTCACCACCCAGTTGACAAGTTACCAACGTCTCGCTGCAGTTGGGTGTTAGCGCATGCAAACGGCGACGTGTATTGAAAAACATCTCCTCGGCTTCTGTATCGAACATATCCAGATAACTTTGAAATATCAAGACACGATCATAGTCCACAAACTCATCGGGCGTATAGTAAAGAAAGCCAAAGCCTTTAAGTTCCCTCAGAAAATAGCTAACATTGCGTTGCCAGGGATCCATGGTGCGTCTGCAAATAACAAAAGTTGCAAAAGCATTAAAGCTGCAACTGCTTCCTTACTTACAGCTGCTCCGCGTAACGATCAATAGCATCCTTTGATATACGATTCAAGCTGCACACCGATACCGCAGGAAACTGCACCATCCAAATGGGATAAGCTGAGTTGTAAATTGTGGTCAATAGCGCCGGCTCCGCGTGCTGGTATGAATTCCACAAAAATGCAATTAGCACGCTCAATGCAGTTATATGGAAGAGGAACCAGAAAAAGCTGAGGGTAGTTTAGTGCACACACAAAAGTCCGTGTGATTGATGCTAATTGAAGTGACTCACCGCTCCTGAAATAGACGACCGTGCTCCACTAATTTGCCATAACAATGAAATGACAGATTTTCCAGCAAATCCTTTAACGCATCGGCAAAGGACAATTTTTGCGTGTCCTCTGCGCGGAATTCAGCGTCTAACTTGTTCGTATTACTGGCGCCATTGCTGGCTGCGGCAGGTACGGGTATCCACCAGGCAGCGCGACCAGCAACAAGACGTCGTCTACTAACCGTATTGGCATTCACTCCTGCTCCTAGCATATTTGCTGCTTACTCAGCCGTTTGTAAATTGCAACTGTTGCGGCTGACTGTGTGCCGCTTGCCTTTTTGTAGCTTGCTCCCAGCGTAGACAATGTTGGGATTGGGGGTTGCAGCTAGCGCCATTGTAATGTTAGACGCAGTGAACTCCATCTCATTTTAATGAAAATTTTGCAGCCATGTCGTGCGTGTTGTTGTAATTAGGCCTCGTGTTCCAGCTTATTGCCAACAAATTAACTACGACATGGCACGTGGTGTACACTCCCCAACAGTGACACTCTGACATTGTCTATGGCTGGCTGTTGTAGTTCTGGCCCTGACATTGCCTCGATTTGTCTTGGTAATTTTCTTTAATTGTCAACAATTTAAAATAAAATTAGTCGAAATGCGCGTTAAATGTCAGCCAGTGGCAACATCATCATCATCAGCAGCAATAGGAGCAGCAGACTGTTCCGGTAGCTAGTCACATCGTTTGCTCGCAGTCCATTTGGCCTACCCAAACATATACAGGATTATGACTTTAACTCTATTAGCAGTCAAATGAGGCCACGTGTTGGTGGCTGGAAGAGCCTGCTGTTATGTTGTCGAGAAGTACATACTACTTGATTGGATTGGGTACTTCTCTGACTAAATCTAATTTCGTCAATTCTCTATGAGTACCTTAGTATATTTTACCATCTAATTACAGTTGATAATGCTTTGAAAACGAAAACAATAAGCGTGTTAATTGAAACCGCTTTCAATGCTGGAAACCCCTAAAGCGAAATCGTATTTTTTCTTCTGAGTCCTGATTTGAAAGCAGTATTCGGATTTGTTGTTGCATGCAGATTGAAATACCTAGCGTTGTGACATAGATATGAGCTTCTGAGTTGGTCTTGGCATACTTTAGTAAAATAATAAACATATATATAAAAAATTCTTTTTTAAATTCTGTGATCCTTTGACATATCTAGGTAAAGAAATAATAGAAGATAAAAAATTCCCTGTGATTGTCAGTAATCCCAAAGACGAATTCGCTCAATTCTTTCGGATTCGTTATGATCATATTCCTCTATGTTATTTTGAACGGATAAACAGGGAATCGGAATGTCTCAGTAATATTTTCAAGGATTTAGAGCATTACATGAATCGTTCGATTGCAAATTAGTTTAAGGAAATTTTTGGCCAATTTGTACGAAAACTGTCGTAAACTGAGCTAAGCTTCAAAGATTCAAGATATTCGAAACAGATTTTTTCTAAGATGTAACGACTTTTGGTGTTACTTTTCATGAATCAGCCCTCTAAATAGTTATAGGTCATGTTCAAAATTAAGAAAGCTTCAATTTTTAGCATATTACGATAAAATTCTAGAGACTTAAACATAAACAATACTTCCAGTCAGCAACAAGCTACATTAATGTGCATGTTTTATTTAAAAGTGCTAAAAGTTTTTCCGATTAAAAGTTTTACAAAGGAGAAAATTTTTGATATATTTCCGTGAGTATTACAACTGATGTGCTGCATAATAGATATATATATATAATATTATAGTGACTCCCCAAACTAACGAAACGCAAACTTTTAAGGACATATATAAAGCTTATCTGCCTTTGCACCAATTTTTTTCTGCTGATTTACATGACTTTGTTCCGCCAACCGCTGACAGCCCTTATAGATATATTTGACCAAAAAGAATAGGCTCTCAAATATGGCCACTACAGAGAAACCCATTATTATAGACAATATATTGCCCACTGTACCTGCAAAAACACATTAATGTTAAAATTAATATTATTTAGAATATGCTTTCGACTTACTAAACACCTCGAACCAGGCGTTGTTGAGCAATCGTATATAGAAATGTGCGTAGGGTTCTCCAAAATAAACGCGCAGCACAGAAATATCGGAGCCTAACTCTGTCTGATTGTTAATATCCGGTTTGAGCGTAGCCAAATAATTATCAATGGGCAGTGAGCGCAGCGAAACACGATAGAGTACATCGTTGCAGGATGGCTGACAGTGTGGACAGTATAAAGCCTCCTCAATCTCACGCTCCAGACCGTTTATGGCATGGCGTTCGGTTAAAAAGTTGCGCCACTTGACTTTAGAATAGAGCAAAGGAGACGCAGAACTTGGGAATTAATACTGCTGTCAAATAAGCGATGTTCTTGATGCTCTTAACGATATATCGAAAAATTAATACTTAATTATGATAATGTAGAAAACTAATATTCTGATACGATAAGAACTTTAGTGGCTTGTAATTGCGAAACAAAAATATGATTTGTCATGCAATTCTCTGATTTTAAAAAAATGGCAACGATATGACGTTATATCGAGTTCCATTAAGATAATAAATTTGAGAATAAGAAAATATAGCATCAGAAATATGCATCGTTTGTTCCACATCAACTTACATCCGTACTGCTGCAGACATGTGATATGGCTTAGTGTACAAAATACCACTCCATCCAAGCTTTCCACCAGCTCCAGCGGTAAATAGAACGGCATACAACGGCATAGGGCCATAATACTCTTAACCCTGCAGCGGGTTATACAATTTGGAAAGGTATAAGTTGAGCGAAATAACTGCTCCCGATTTGGTGCTTCGTCATCAAAATAACAGAGGCGCTATGTATAAGCAATCAATTACGAAAAATATGCTTTTCTTCAGAATGCAAAACTTACGCTAAATGGTGAAAAGGAATTCAATGAAGCATCGGTATCCACAACGCGTGCATAGATCTCAAGAAAAGTTTCTTCCATATGTCCGGGAAAGATTTCCAATATGTTGGATGAAGAAACCATAGCATAATTATCAGCGCCATGTATGATGACTATATAGCCGTCTGTATTCAAAATGGGAGCAAAATAGTCCGCTTGACTACCATTGAGCACCAAAGTCAAGCCAAGCTCTGAGTTGGCCAGACGATTTTTGAAATCACGTTTTTTTAAACTTTGAAGTTTTGGAAAAAAGCAGGTAAATGTTTAAAGATCAAAATTGTTCACTTAAGTCGTAGTTCGTACCTATTTTCCGTATTAAATGTGCAACAAGGTCCATATTGGGTTAGACTCTCCTGAAAAGCGGTTTTGCTGAAACAGTCTATATCCACATTGGCCAGGCTGCATTTTAAAATAAAATGCTCGCAGGTGGGCGTGAGCTGTAAGTGAATATTATGCACAATGAGAAATTTATCGAATTGTTAAAAAAATAAGAATTACCGATATTTCATTTTCTAAACCTAATTTCTTATACTAACTCGTATAATTTCGACGATTATTTAAAAAAAAACTATGTTTTTCAAGTTAAACGGATGTAATTCTGAAATAATTGTCTGTTTCCCGCTTTTTCAGTTGAGGATATCCATCACACCCATATCAGAGTTGGACAAAGAGGGAGCTTTTGTGTATATGCTCTGCTATGCTCTATATTCAGCTGTACCAGAAGTGGTCATAGCACTCGCATGCTTAGAACATATACTTCACAGCAGTGCATTCGGCACAACTCTCCTGCACACATTTGCTTGATTGTCGCTCTTGCGCTCATTTGTGCTCTTGCTGACTGCAATTCCTGCTCGTACAAAGAGATGTTTGCTTGTATGAATTTCGCTCAACACTGCTCTATATTGCATCGAGTTTGAGTGGGATAGCTTTATGGGTCAATCCTGGCTTTAATGTATTCGATGCACATACCTCACATATCTCAATCTATCCTGGTTTTGATATTCTTGTAGGGGCTTGTGATTGCACCTTAGCCTTCATTGGCTACTTACGCATATAGAACCATAGATCCCAGGCAGAGTTTTTCGCTCGAACACATTTCATAGCTCCTCAACAGAAACTGTTAAGCTTTAACACATATACCCCAAGTATTCCAATCTCTCCTGTTTTCGATATTCTCATAAAGGCTGTTTTGCTTATAATTGAATCTTAGCCTCAACTGGTTACTAACACATCTTGAACCGAAGATCCCGGGAAGAGTTTCTCGCTCGTACACATTTTATAACTACTCATCTGAAGGTGTTAGGTGGCCTCAACACAAAGCGTGAATACCCTAAATTCTAAGATTGCTAGATATTGCATGTTCTCTCATTGAGTGCGCTTGCTTGAACAAAGTTGTTTGTCTTTGTACTCAGGCATGGATTTCTTAAAGGAATATTTTTAAAATCAGTCAACCTTTGGAATAAAAAATTTTGACTAGCAGAATACACTTCATAACAGAATCACTTCTTGAACGATTCTCTTTAAAATTAAACAATTACCTCAGCATATTACTTCTTACCATTTTCATGATGCGTCGTGTATCAAAAAAAGTCTCGTTATCCCAGGTGCCATAGATGTCCATCAATGACTGAAAGCTAACATACGTTTCGGCATCAACTGACGGATTCTGTTCATCGTACAAATCACGAAAAAACTTCAAGTGACTCAGATAATACTCCATGCTGCGTTGTCGTGCATCATTGCTTTGTCTTGCAAGATGGAACATCAAAAAACAATATTAGTTTACCACAGACTGTGAGCTCGCACTGGAGTGCTGGGCAATGCATCTATGAAGCTACTCACAACTCACGTGCATAGTTTGTAACCGCCTCCAATGAAATGCGATTATTCGAGCATATTGACACAGCCGGAAATGGCACATTTTCAACGGGATAAAGTGGATCCTTCAGATTGGTGACAAAGTATTGTGCGACAAATTGCTCCCAGGTGAGTGAGAGTACGACCACGAGTGTGACGAACGTGGTGGCATGCACCAGCAGCCAAATTAATCTGCAAATAAGCGCGCCAGACACATATAGTGAACCATGAGAGGGAAAAAGGGCGGACGCACAAGATAAACGCACAAAGCGCTGGGTTTTTGAGGTAAAAATGGCAGCACCAACGAATACGGAAACGGAAATGAAAAATGTGAAAAATGCAACGCACAATGATACGGCAAAGGTACTCCAAGTTGCTGCAGCAGCAGCAGCACAGAAAATTGCAAATGCAAATTGTCTATGGAACGTATGCTTTACGTTGCGTATGAGTAACGTAAATACGGCATACGTCTGTATTCCGTATGCATACGCCGGCCGCGTGGCGCCTTTGCATTTTTATCTTTGCTAGCTGGCTTCAGCTTACCTTTCCCCGAGCGTTAATTCCGGTGCCAATAGTTTGTTGTAGCCCTGCAAGGATATATTGCGCAGTAAATCTGCCATATCCAGACAAAAGCTTGAGCCCAACGATTTCTTGCGCTTGCCACCATGCGTACCATCAACGTTGGCCATGCCCCCGGCCTTTGCCTTCGGATTTTTAATCCACCAGATGGCATTGGATGTTGATTTAATATTAACCATTGGAGCGCGCGATTTTAACGATGAACGATGCCGTTTTACTGCTTCTTTTGGCCGCCGTATACGTAGACGTAGTCTGCGCGCCTAGTTGCTGACGCGGAGTGTTTGCCGCCAACGTGTAACCAGACGTAATTGAGACAGATGACGCAGCCGTGCACTGTGCGTGTGGGCGTCACCGCCTTAATGCATGTTTGTCATTAAGGTGCCACAATTTCAGTGTGTTAATTGTTGCTAATGGTGCAGTAGGCGTAACGTGTGACGTGGGAGCGGCACCCGCATCACAGCTTAAAGTTTTAGATGTACTCAAATGTGTTAGGAGTGATTTGATTTCTGGGTTTGTGTGACGAAAGCCATAGAAGTGTCTTTCATGTGCAGTAAGCAGGGTATGGATATCAAAGGAGAATTTCTGGCGGAGTAACTTAATTTAATATGTTACGGGCATATGCTGTAGGTCGCCAAGCTTCGAATTACAGACAGAATCGTCAAGTCAGGAAATAAAATATTTAGGACATATCGTCTCAGTTGAACGAAAAAAGAAGAGTAAATGCGAAAAAATGAGAAGGTACGTGACACAACATTTTATTTAAGTTCTCATTTAATTTTTCTATATCATTCTATATTTCTAATCATCATGTCATTCCGGAAATAGGAAATCATCATGATATATATTGAAATAGTTAGTTGAAAACCGAGAAGTTTTCTTATCCTTGACTGCTTCCAATGCCATTTAAGTCCAACGCCGGAGCTCATTTAGCAGCATAGCAATTTAATATTTTACTGTTTCGTAAAAAAAGTAAATTTTTGAAACCAAGTATCATCCAAGGTAATCTCCAATTTTTCTGCAAAAGAAATACCAGCGCGTTCTAGCGCACAGCCATGGCTGTTGTAGTGATTCCTACCTATTTCATTCCCAGAAAAAATATCAATTAACTTAAAAAGCATCTTGCAGTTTTGCTGCTAAGCTCTTTACCGTACCTATTTCCATATAAGAGATCTACGCATTCATACTGACGGATATGGGTATATCAAAATCTTTCGTGACACTGATCATAGTTGAATTTGAGTATAACAACTTCATTATCATAGTTTAAGAACCTTTCTGTAGGTTATCATAGTTTAGTTTGAATATATCAATTTCTTTACCCTGATCATAGTTCACGAACCTTTGTAAAGCTCTTCGAATTTGCTTTCTCGGAATTGCATACAATTTCGGCTTAATACCATAGCTTAGCATAAGAAAACTATATAATAAATATTATCCTGAATAAATCAAAAGTGTTTAGTAGAAGTATTTAAGAAGTCCAACAGTTTTATTCCAAATGATCTTAAGAAATTATAAAAATATTTATTTTTATTCTTTCGAAGCTGGCGCTATGTATTCAAGCAAATCGACTTAAGCGATGGTATGCTCTTATTTAAAATTCCACCAAGATTTGAAAAAACCAAAGCAGACTTTTGGGCTGCATTAAAAATTCACAACATGCAACGCATAACCTTCAACTTGAACCGAATAATGAACATTTTCGCATTTTAAAATGCAAGTCAACACATTTTATTAAACAATTAAAATAAATTATTGAGCACTCAAGAACACTTAATATAATATAAAAAACTTTTATTATTTTTAACGCCCCGCTGGCCAAAAGGGTTGGCTAGGATATACGCGCACTCCAATCGATCCCAAACCATATTGATTGGGATTATGCACACGTGCTATGTCCTTATAAGTGCGTCCACTACGTTGATTGCGATAACGCGCAGCTGGAGTGAGAGTCGCGAATCCCAAAACTACGAGCAGCAGCAGCAGCGCAGCATACCAGCTGAGTTTTCCCAACAAAATCATTATTGTGACTGCTTTATGCTTCTTTTAGCTAGAAACAAATCTTATGACCGTCTGTCAGAGGCGTTCGCGTAGAACTGTGCTTCCATAACGACCGTGAATCCCTTTTTATAGTAAAAGCCATTATGTTCTGGTTTATTAGCTGTACAGGTTTTCGTTACAGGTAGCAGATACAACAACGCATAAAACTCCATATGGCCACGCGACGCATGCGCCTCACGTAGCGATGTCAACACTTTTGGAGCTGCTCTCTGTATCATTTGTTTTTATCTGAAAAATTACGGACGCACCAGCGCAAAAAAGTCATTCACACTTTGTTGAAATGAGCGATCGACAGTAGCTGATATCGATGGGGTTTCTACAAAGCTACCGATCGTTGGATCTACGCATGACTCAGTGCTGTCTTTAGAACTTAGCATAAGTTTTTCAAACTTAGTCTATTGTTAATACTACCTTAGGCTGAGACTGTTAATGATCTAGTAATGTTTTAGAATTTACATAAATGCAATCGACTGGATATTTTTACTACTTTTTAACAATCTCTAATGATGTAGGTGCGCCAGCCGACTAGATCGATCATTGACTTGGAAATCGCTTAGATACATGAATGGATGCCTAAGCGTATATAGCTTACTTCCTGAGAATTATCAACTAATTGGTTCCTTAGTGTATTGCGCATTTGCAGTCTATAATAGTCTAAGAATTTAAGCAAGATTTCTTATAGAGATTATGTTAAGCCCCCACTTTATATAGTAAATAAGCAATTAAGCTCGGCTTTCTAGGAAACAGCATGAATCATGACGCTTATTTTAGCAAGTAAGTCAGCATTATTTGCTACAGTCATATTTTGTGTACAAGTAAAATCTAGATTCATTTATTTGCTACCTCAGCAGAGTATATTAGTTTTTAAACGAATTTTGTAGGAGTTACAAATGTGGAATAGTCTGCTCCACTGTGAGAAATATCAGAGAACATATTTCTTATTGTTTTTTAGAGCGAAGGCTTTGTCCTTTTAAAAGAAACAAAATATACAGTTGTTCAGATAAATTCTGGGCTTTCCGGCTTGTAAAAGAAAACAAAAAAATTCCGAAGCAATAGTAAATCGGTTTTCCAAAAAATGTTTAAAAAAAATCATAATCTTAAATAAATAGTTTTTATACCCAGTACCATATGGTACAAAGAGTATTTAGTGTTTATGCAAGCAGAAAGTGTAGCGAAAGGCAGTGTTGGGAGGGCCAGAGTTTAAAATAGATAATAATATTTTAATAATAAAAATTTGGACCTTACTTCATTGTATTACGATTGTTACACCCTCTACTATGTAGTATACCAGCAACCAGAAGTATATATCGGAGACCCCCCAAAATTAAATAAAGTAGAATCAGGCTGACTAGAGAAGTTTTCCCTCGGGTCATTGGTCTGTAACGCTTTTCTCTAAAAAAAAATAATAGAAGCTTAAAAATTATTATATACTTTTTAGTTCGATTTACGATAAGAGATTGATTATTCTTTGTAGTTTTGTTTCGTACTTACAAATCTTACAAAGAGGATATAAGTAAATTTTAGTTTTTTGACATAGGAGACATATGATATAGCTCTCTTGGGAGTATTTTGCATCGACTCAAAAAAATCAAACGGTTTTGAATAAATCATTCGTATCTTTATGAAGATATTATAACTTGGTGATCTCAGAGACTGTATTCGATAGCACATAAAACACATTTGTGGAAAATTTCATTATTGGCACTAAATTTCGGGTATTTTGTTTGATTTTTAGCTTATACTTACAAAATTTATGAAAGTTTTTAGTAGTATCCCCCAATGAATTTAATCAAAATCTCTTGACTGTACCATATAGCACATAATTTTTTTGTTTTTAATATGTTTTAATTAAATGATTATAGTGATTCTGGTACTGTACCAAGTTTGATTAACATCTATTAACTATATCAAATTGAACAAATCTATTAAAAAGTCGATTTTAAGAATGTTTAAGCAATAAGTCCCTTTTTATAAAAGAGATCTATGAAAAAATTTAAGCTTTGGGGCCCAGTATGGATTTTTTTTTAAGTTCAAAAGGTTTCTAATGATTCCGGAAATTCAGGCATTAATTAAAAGCAGCATTCATTCAGAATGCTCTATATATTTTTTTAAAGATGTTGTAAAATATCAAGGTCTTTGAGTTAAAATAGTTTTTTTTTAGGAATCGTCTCATTTAGAAAAAAATATGTTTTGAAATTCCAAAACCTAAATGCAAACCTCACAAACTTACTTCGAAGATATCCTTTAATTAAATGTACGGTTGGTTATTAGAAGACTAAGGTTATTTCCAAATTCAGTATAAAGTTTTTGCATCTCCAAGTCAAAAAGTAAATATAATATAGTGAACATAACAGAAATTCTAACGAAAAATTTAATACTTAAGAATGTTGTAGGAATCAAAAGGCTGAGGGGTCTCCAAAACTAACTGCTCCAAAATATCACGTTTATAGAGCTCGTTATATTTTTGTGTAAAAAGCACATTTTAGAACGAGGTGCTCAACTTTGTGAATCACTAATTCCAGCCACTAAATCAACAATTTCATGCAAATCGCTCGTAATTTGTATTCCATTCGCGTTTCAAAACATTTTTTCCCAAGCTAAATGCTATTAAATTATTTTGCGTAATTTCAAAACTTGATAAAACTTTCCATTTCGTAAATAAAATGCTCTAAATATTCTCTCAGAATTTTGTTTATGGGTATGCCAGAAATGTCTGCTTAGTAGTTAACCCAACTCTAGAGCTTAAGCCGTACAGTGGAACCTCTGTTATGTAGAATAGTGATGAGTATAAAAATAAAATATTAATTTGCTATAAAATTAGTTCCATTTTTGTGTATGAATTTGAACATTATTTATAAGCTTCCGAAATCGTAGGTACTAACTTTTAAAATACGAATGAGTGCGATGCAGTCATGTCTCCACTTATTTTATTATAAGTAAATTTAAGTTCGCAGCGTTTTCGGCATAATGCAACATGACCTTAAAGTTAAATTATTATTTATATAAATTTATTATAAAAAAGTCTACTTGGCTTAACAATAAATATAAAAAATTGTTGACCAAATTGTAGCTTTTTTTTGTATTTGCACTTTTTGGGCTGCAAGAGTCATTAGCTTTCGGTTTCAATATCTTTCCCGTTGCCATATTAAAGTCTTGGCTGTCAGCAACTGCTACGATGAACGAGTTTTTGCACTCTTGAGAGGAGCTTTATATGGCTAATTGTCTGCTGGATATTTCAGTCACGTGCCAGCCATCAGCGCAGCTGGGTTAGTATGTCTGTTTATAAATCTTAAATTTAGTCATGGAGAGGCACAGATCTTCAATGAATTAACAAAGATTATTCAACGCTTTGAAAAAATTTATGTTTATTTAATGATACAAAAGTGGGCGTGTTCGCTTAGCCATGTAATTGAAAATGATTTTGACTACAATTTGCTTATTTCAATTTGTTATATAATTTTAATTTTAATTTTATATGCTTTCTCTATTTTATTTGTACATTTTGTATACATAATACTGCTGCTGCTTATAGACATTCAGCGTCCCAATGGAGCAAACGGAGCACGCGGCAGAAAACGACCGCCGCCTATATAAGGATCTGGATTGATGACACGAGCTATGTCTGAATAAGTGCGCCCAGTACGATGACCGGTGTGATGACGATGTCCATAGTAACCTTGACGATAGGGTGAATAACCATAGCCATATCCTGCGCCATAACCATAGCCGGCAGCATAGCCATAGCCACCATGACCGTAGCCACCATAACCGAGGCCACTATGTCCGTAGCCGCCATGTCCATAGCCACCATAGCCATAGCCAGCATGACCATAGCCATAACCCTTTTTAAGTCCCTTCAAGAACGGCAAAAATAGCGCACTGCTCAAGTGCAGGCAGCTGACCAGCAACAATATCAAAATTATAGGAACTCGCATGATTTTATATGTAACTTCTTAAGAACCTGTCGACGCACTGTTAACGGATATGCGCAGTCGCCTGCTATTTATATGGTCCAATCCATTGAACGATGACACATCCCCTCGGGTTATAGAACATTTCAGTAGGTTTTTTTCAAAAAAGAACTACAAGCAAAAAAAAAAAAAATCACTCAAGTTTATCTCTATTTTGTGTACAATATTCAGTTACTTTTATTATTATTATTTGTTTTAAATTTTTACAGGCAACGAGTTAGTCCGTCCTATCAATATGCAGAACACGCGCATGCGCAGCTCATCTTTGACAGACTGTGACCACAGCGAAGGCCACTGACCAATGCGCAAATTCGCCGCCGCGTTAGTCAAATTCGCCGCGAGTTGAGCTTTTCATTGATGACACAGCCTTTGATAACGCAGTTAAAGAAGAGAGCGCACGTGCCGCTTGCGCTTTGTAAATATTTGTTGTAATCTCTCTCTCTCTCGGTCTCTCCTGGGAATGCACTACGCAACTACGTCACGTGCACGTCATTGCGCGTGTTTGTTTGGTGTGAAAATGTTTGTAATCAATCATTAAAATGATTAATATTCATAATTATTATTTTTATTTTATAGTCGCAACAAATTAGTTTACTCTGTAATGAACAGAACTGGTTCCGAGTCATGGTAGAACCATACAGGTAAAGACTTCTAAATATTTGCACTCAAAAACAATTTTATTGCAGCATTTGCTGCAAAGATTAAGAAGTGAACAGAGTAGAAAGTTCTCGCACTTTAGGCAAAAACCTAAGGCATAAAAATATGAAGCAAAAATCATCAGTGCTCCATTTGCCAATTAGACACACTTCTGGGACGACTTTACCTTTATAGTTATATCCAAGAGAATTTAAAATTTTTCAATATATTCTTGTTGATAGAATAGCTAGCAAACAGACGCTATTTACTTAACAAAATCACTCTATGCTCCGCCATTGAAGTGATGGCCACAGTCAAGTAGATTAATTAAATATATAACATACTCTTACCTGTAATAACAAAAAACCTGAAACAAAATGAATGAGAGAGATTATCGTTATAGAGCTCACTCAGTGTCGGTCTACGCAAAATTAAGTGAAGCGATTTATTGTGTTATGATTATAATACAAACTTTTTATGTATGTCAATAACATTTTCTACTTGGTTTTATTTCTGCAAACATTTTCTCACAAACATTTTTCACAAAAATAATAACAGTAGAGCTTTACGGAGGTCCATTTTTTAGTATTATTATATTTCTGTTGCAAGCCAACCTCGTAACATTTAACATTAAAAAACTGAAGAATCTAGCAACTAAGTATGGTTTTTCAAGATTTGCAGGAATTAATGCAATTTGTAAAACAAAAGAGGCTTACGGGTGTGCATATTTCCTATAGTTTATCACGATGTTCTTTTTTGGCGAAAACTTCTGACAAAAGTGTCGGATCATTGAAGAGGTTGACAGAAAAATAAGCATATTATATGAATTTGTACACTATTTTAGAAAAATCTTAAAAAATAAATACAATTGAACACGACAGATTAATAATTTTTTTCAACTGCTTAAACCAATTAAAAATTTCGCTTTAATAAAACTTTGTAAAATCAATCTAAAAAAAAAAACAGGGAGCACAGAACCATAGTTTATATTTATGTAGAATTTCCTTCAAAATATACATGTAACTCTTTGTGAACACGCAATAAATAAAAGTTATTTGATTCTGTGACGTCACACTTTGTTGAACAAAAAAGTGGCTTCGTCACCTTAGGCACTCGATCACCCTTTGTTGATCATGAGAGCTGGAAATGAGCAGACTCACTTGTTATGCTCAACTGCGGGCACATTGTTTAGCAAATTTGTAGCAAAACAAACAAAGCTGAGACAGGTTTGAGATTTCAATCTCGGTTCTTATCTCGCATCTCAGTGTACACAAGATTAGCACGAAGTTCGATTCTATTCCAGTAAGTAAGCGGCGCTCTTTAAGCTTAGACGGTTTTCAATGCCAAAATTATGGCAACGCATTACTTAATTTCATATTTAGTAGCGTGGCTTGTGATACGTTCATGTCGTGCGCAAGTTGCGGTTTCTTTCGCCGGACCTGGTGGTGCAGTCGCTTCCGCGGGTGGTGTGACGGCAGTAGCGCCACTTCCCGGCTTTGGCGGTTTTAATAATGGTTTTAATCAAAATTTTAACAATTACAACCATTACCCGCAACCACAAGGTGGCTTTGGCTTTAATGCAGGCTGGGGCGGCGGTGGTTATGGCAATCGTCCTAGGCCTATGGGTCCCAATCGGCGTGGCATGGGTCGCCCACAAATGCACCAGCAGCCTTTTAATAATGGCATGTATCCAGCTAATTTTAATCAAGGTTTCGGACCGCCGCCACATCAGGGCATGAGACGACCACCGCCACAACAGGGCGTAAGACCACCACCGTATCATGGCATGCAACCAGGTTTTTATCCGCCTTATATGCCTCATCAACCAAATCAACAGTTTGGACCACCAAATGGACAAACGCCAGCTAATTGGTATCCCGATGGGGGATATGAAGGTCCGTATATGTCAAATGACTATAATGACTATGGAGGCGATGCAACTCCTGTGCAGGTAGTTCCCACTGCACCACCCACTGCACCACCCACTGTACCACCTACTGCACCAGCCACTAGGCCGCCCACAAGACCCGTCAACACACCACCCACCAAAACTCCAACACACGATTCACTCATTGTGGGCACCATGCGTCCACCGCTGTTTCCACCAGCACAAAATCCACAACAGCCAGTTAAACCCACTCCAGTGCCTGTCAACAAACCAACAACCTCCCGCCACTCCATTGAATTATCCATGCAAAGAGACGTAATCTTTCCCAGCAATCCGCACTATGTGCATTTGCCCACAGAACCACCAACCAACACTGCCGGCGCACAAATCGATCCGCGCAGACGTCGTTAATTATTGTAAAATAAAAATAGTTAATTTAAGTAATTAAATAATTTTAAAAACAATTCAACAAAGATGTCAGTAATCGCTTAACTCAATAAGCGTAAAGAAACTTGAACCTGCTGGCTACCTGGGAATCATCTCAAGTTCGTCTGTAAACAGGTTCTGTGCGATCATAAACAAACAAAAAACTGGACAAAAATAAATACAATATATATAAAACAATAAAATAAATTTTAATAAATTATACAAAGTTCATTATCACAATGTTTTTAGTAGCCGCGTTGCTTATAGCCCACTGGTGGCACACTGGCTGCTCCGCCATAGCCCTGACCATAGCTGGGTGCTGCATATGCGTACGGTTGCTGTGCTGCATAACCAGCTGGATGACCATAACCTGCGTACGACGTTTGCGGTCTACCGTAATTATTGTACGGCGGAGGTTGTTGATAACCGTAAGGCGAGTTAACAGTTTGCGCACCATGATGCGCATGCCCAGCACCTCCTGCATAGTAGTAATCATAACCATGATCATAACCCTCCTGGACAAGTGGTCCATATGGCGCAGTTTGTGGTCTGGCATAGCGATATGGTTGACCGTAATATGGTCTATCATCCGCCAAATCGAGCAGCACCTCGGCTATTTTGTCAAATGTGGGTCGTGCCCTTGCTGCAGACAGCAGACACAACAGACTTAAGATTACTCCTCCAGTTCCAAACTGCATGATCGTTCAAGTACGTTGTTTAAAATTCTATGACAGATTTGCCGATTTCCTTCATGCTTATATAGCATAGGCCAAATGACGATAACAATATTGTCAATAGACAATACTATGGAAACATATTGCGGACCTTCAAGCTGTTGATGCTGTGCATAGCCGGTCAAACTGATAAGCCACGTGCCAGGGACTCCTACGTGGTAAATATTTTTTGCTAAAATCGCAGGGTTGCTTCTATGTATGGACGGAAAGTGATTGTCAGAGAGCCAGAGAGAGAATTTGCATAATTGTAGCGATGTATGGGCGTGCTCTTAATTGCGATTCCGGCAAAAAAAAAAGTTGGAACTGTCATGACTGAATTTTTGAAATATTTCTTAATGAGAAAAATGTTCGGACTATGGGCTTGAAAAATGTACCCCATTTAGGCGCTAAGCGAAGCTAGAAGCGGAACTGTAAACGTTCTATGGCGTGTCATCACACTCTGTTCATCTCTGAAGCAGCTTTAAGTCGAACAAGAATATTGGAATTCCAGAGAAAATACCTTCGATATAACAGCGAATGCGAGGAAGAACTTGGTGAACCGGCAGTCAGCAAAAGGATCAAGTTCAAGCAACTGCAATGCGCTGCTCATGTCCAACGAATGGACCCCAGTAGCCCAATTAGAAAAGCCTTCCACATCCGAAGGAAGAAGAGGTCGTCCAAATGCTCGTTGGATTGACAATGTGGAGCAAACTGCAGAGCGTCTTGGAAGAAGAATCTGGAGAACGCTATTTCAAGGGGAGCCAAGATTAAATTAGGATCGTCGCGCCACTAATAGTGATAATGAAGAGAGTAAAGACTTTGAAATGCCATAAAATAACCGAAAATGTGATCATGTTATTTAAAGAAGACTTTATTATATATTCTATATTCCACAGATTTGATTTCATAAATTTACAGTTTTTGTAAGCAAACTTTTCGTTATGAAGTATTTTACAGTGGATTGTATCGAGATCAGTTAACTACGCCATAAAACTTCTGACGATCGTAATGTTCTCAAAGGACTTTTGTTTATTTTATGCAGGATATGATTCCACATGGTATCGGTGATTTAGATCATAAAGCTTTATAAGGATTCAACAATTTGTTTCTAGGCCTTTATAATTTTTGCGCGAATTTGTTTTTAATTTATAGATATTTTCTTAACGACAATAGCCGCTTGACTGAGTCTTAGAGAGAATGTTACTAAGATTAGTTGCCTATACCATATAGTATCTGTAGATTGAAATGATCTAAATAATTTTTGGTAGTATTTCGTTTATTTAAGAGTGACAACTTGTATAGGATTAACTTCAATAGGACCGATCAAATACAAAGCTTTTGTACGAAATGCGATTCTAGGTTAATTTTTGGGGATTGATTTATGTTTCCGATTTATATGATTGGGTTCCCAGAGATGAGAAGACCTCACATATATCAGTGTGAGCCTTAGTGAAGATTCATTCAACATGTAGATTGTCTAAAAAAAAGAACTTATGGTCTTAACATACATAACATAACATTACACTGTTAACGTAAAATTTAACAGTTAGTTAACAGTAACTTGTTTACAATTTGTAGAGTCGCTCCCTTATTAGAACTTAGTAAGTAAGCATGATTACAATTATGATCATCTTTATTATAATTATTATTGTAGTTCTGTAATAAGTGGTAGAGGCTGTGACTATGTCACTATATTATATATTTATAAGCAAATATATACTTTACCTAAATACTCTATAATTTGTTTAATTTTTAGTGACGAATATTTTGCGTAGTGTGACCAGTTCTAAGGCCTTCAATCACATGCTGCTCATATTTTTTGGACAATCATTCTATCAATTATAAACAACTTCTGCAGTGGGATTTACCCAAAAATATTTTCCACAAAACTTTCTTAGAATTCGCTCATCAATCTCAATACCTCTCTCTCTCTCTATTTCGCCTAGACAATTTGCTCACAAATTATACCTTTGATAACCTTCACATTTATTTCAATAGCTCACAATGTATTAGCTTTAAATTTCCAGTCGTTACCCAGCGTTGATCGCAGCATCATGGGTCCAGCAAAGATCGCCCATATTATAGCCGTAGTATTTGCCTTAACTGCCTGCTCCGCAGCAGCCTCAGATCTGCTACTCTCCAACACGCGCGATGAAAGCAGCGAAAATACTAAAACGGAATTTAATTTAGCTTCAACGCTGACGGGAGGCATTGCTACCAGTCGTCATCATGCACGCGCTAATCAGGATTCCCAATTGTACCCCAACTTGGCACAACACCCGTATTTAGGCAGGCAGACCACTCAACTATCACCTGCAGCCTATGCACCCGCAAGTACTGACATCGATGAGCCACATGGACATGATCGCAGTAACAGTGGTGCGGGACTGTTGGATGTGCGCTCCAACAATCGTGTGGGTACAGCGGGTTATGCAGCTGGACAGCCTAATGCACAACCATTTGACTATCGCAGTGGGCAACCAGTTGCATATGGCGGTGCACAGCAGGGTTTGTCAGCAGCTGCTTATGCTGGATCTCAAGCGGGCTTGCCGTCAGCGGCCTATGGCGGCACTCAACCGGGCTTGCCAGCAACTGCATATGGCGGCTCTCAACCGGGCTCAGCTAGTGTGAGCTATCCAGGCGCCCAACCAGGTCTGCCTGTAATTGCTGGCGTTCAACCTGGCTTCCCAACGGTTGGCTATAATGGCGTTCAACCATTTCAGCCGAATGCACAACCGCAGTATTCACAATACCCAGGACAATATCTACCACAATATCCAGCAATTCCACAACCTGCAGTTTTTCCACCATATTCAGTCTATGCTGGCCCAGGTGCACCAGTTGTCACACATCCAACAGCAGTTGGCGCAGCTCCTGCCATTAGCTACCAAAATCATCAACAGTATCCACCAGGTCACAACTTTGATCATACTTTCAAGATGACCACCGAGTACAAAGAAGATGGCAAGCACAAGGGACCTTTTGATGTGCTCAACAATCACAATGCTTTCGGTTACGGCAGCGGCTATGGAGGTGGCTATAATGGTGCCTACAACACATATGGCTTTTAGTGCGTAATTAGAAAATTGTGATTACTTTGCCGTAAAATAAAATACAATGCTTGAAATTGGAAAAAAAAAAATATATTAATATTGTTTTTTGGAGAAAATAAAATAATTTTAGAAAATATTAATTAAAGCAAATTTTTTTAAAGAAATTAGTTGTAAATCAAATCCTCTAGGTTGCTATTTGGGAACCCATAGCTTAGTTTACGAACCGAAGCAATTATGTTTTTTTCTGTTAATAAATATAATAATCTATGAAAACCGATCTTTCGCAGTACTTAATCTCAGAATTCATTCAAAAAACCGATTTCAATCAACGCTCTCATTTTGGTTTCTCTCACATACTGTAGCTTTGATAACCCCAAAACGCAACAATATTACACGACGCAAAACGACATAGTTCCAGTCGTTGTCCAGCTTTGATAGCAGCATCATGGGCACATTATATTTAATTATTCTCACATCAACTATACTTGCGCTGAGCCGCTGCTCTATAGCCACAGACAGCGCTGAAAGCGTTGAAGATTCTACAACGCCCACGACAACAACAAGCACCGATGCGCAGTTGTTTCCAATTTTACCGGCAAATCCATATTTAGGCGAGGAGCCTACTAAACTTGCTCCTATAAGCTATATACCAACGGGCAAAGCTATCGACGAGCCAGCTGTAAATGAAAGCAGCAGTAGTGACGTTGAAACCTTAGATGTGTCACCACTCAACAGTCAGGGTGCAACACACTATGGCGGTAGAAAGCCTAGTATATCATCATATCCACGCCAACCAAGTTTGGCTGATATTTTTGGCGGCGGCCAGCCAAGTGACCCGCTATCTGCTTCAGATGGTTATCAACCAAATGTGCCTGCAGCTGGTTATCCGGGAGCGCCCACAAATGGCCATGGTGGTGCGCAATCTCCATATGGCGGTGGTAACCCACCGGCTACGTCTACAGCTGATTTTAGAGGCACACAACCAGGCAACCCAGGCGCGCAACCAGCCGCAAATTTCGATGGTCACAGGCCGAGCGCACCAACAACTGATTTTAGAGGCTCATCTGTAGATGGCTATCGTGGTGCTGCACCTACAGCTCCTAATGGCGGCAGCCAAGCAGGCACAGCTACTCCAAGCGCTAACAGCAATACACCAGGACAAAAAGCGCCTGCACATCATATAGGTTGGGTAATACCAGATCCTCTACCTCCACCAGCTAACGCCGGCTATGGTGGCTTCGCTGGATATGCGCCAGCAGGTTATAGACCTCCTGCTTATGGACCAGCTGCTTATGCACCTGCTGGTTATAGAGCTCCTGGTTATGCAGCTCCTGGCTACACACCAGCTGGCTACACAGCACCTGGAAATGCGCCTCCGGGCAGTGCGCCTCCAGGTTATTCTTCAGCTGGTTATGCGCCACCTGCTTATGCTCCACCCGGTTATGCACCCACTGGCTATGTAGCACCCGGCTATGCATCAGCTGGTTATACACGCCCAGGCTACATACCAGCTGGTTATGGTAGCTACGACAAACAGTATCAGTATCGCGGAGCCCAAAACTTGAACACAGCGCCTAAAAAGGACAATGAGCTGGAAACGGAAGACGCAGATTAGTTTTAAGTTGCTTGCCAACTTTAAACCAAAACTCACCTCTCTACACTTTGCCGTGTGCTCCAGCTGTCTTGCAATAAACTTGCAATTGAAAAATTCAAATTAGTTTTAAGTTACTTGCCAGAGCTCACCTCTATGACCCGGGCAGGCTACACTTTGTCGAGTGCTCCAGCTGTCTTTCAATAAACTTGATTTTTGCATGCCCGAACTGGTGCCAGACCCAAGTAATTAGCAATGTTACCCAGCTGAGCTGAAGCGCTGCCGCATCTTAAAAGTCGCTGTGACATGTTGTCTCCAAAGATAGACAGGCATTGTCGTAAGGACACCCTACTGCCTGAACCGGAAAAAAGTAATATGCATTTGTTGTTTTTTTTTGTGTTTTGTGCGCTCTGCGCTTTGAGTTCTTGCGCTGCCGAAACAAAGACGTTCAACACAGCTACCTGGCTGCAGACACAGGCAGTACCCGAAAAAAGTAGAGCTGATTTGGCTGGCACAATGGGAAGAGAGAGCCAGTTACTGTGTTTTTGGTGGTAGTTGCTGCCCTTTTTTTTGTGTAGCAGCCCAGACAAAGTCGTTTCAAACTGCAGTGCCAGCAATTGCTTATGTATGCAGTGATTCGGACAACATAGACTTGCGGCGCAGGCGCACCAGGTTGTGTCTGGCGCGCGCAAAATCTAAGATGATTTTGGCGCTAAAATGAGACGAGAGGCGCGCTAAAAAAATCAATGCCTGCAAATAGTGCAACAAAAACATATTGATTAGGATACAAGAGTTGGTAGTAGTAGGTACAACAAACTTACCTGAAAGATTGCACAAAGTAGCTGCTGCAGCAGCTGACATTTGTCAAAGTTTACAATGCTGTGGATCTTGGATGCTCAAAATTTGTGTTTATTGGTTTTTGTATGAGACATATACACACTTACATAAATAACATATGATTGTAGGCAAATACATACATAACTATTAAATAGTAAAAGGATAATGGAAAGCAGTTCGTTAGTATATATATATATAGTATATGAAGTGTAACAAAAACGTTAACAACAGACAACAACTACAAACACTACTAGTTATAGGGGTGGTTCGTCGATTAGCTGTTACAGGACATGCGTTGCTTTGTTAGTTGCTAGCGCTTTTTACAAACTACGTTAAGGATATATGTCTGCTTTGGTGCACTGACGCTATAAATGCTTGGAACTGCTTATATGCATAGATCAAATTTATTAAATGTGGATTTGCTTAAAATTTAGCATACATTAGTTATGTTTATATAAAAGTATACAGACTGCAATCGCTTGTTTTGGTATGTTATAGTTAATGGCTTAGATGTTGGGTTATTATAATATTGGAGTCAGTTTGTGGCAAGCGGGGGGTATATATAATAAAAAAAACTAAACAAAGGCATAATTAAAACAAAACGTTGTTAAAAAAAAATAACATTTTAAAAATCAGTAAACATAATAGGCCAAAATGTTATAAAAAAATGTGCAGTTAATGTTGGTTGTTGATTAGTAGGAGTCTGTGAAGTATTTGCAGCGACTTAGGTGTAGACTTATTTAATTAATGAAGCGTAACAATTGTTGCTTGTGTTTAATTTGGCTAAAATCATTCTCATCATGTTCAGTTTCAGGCGGCATTGGTCATCTTTGGGCACTCCTTTAGTTCAAGATTATTTTGAAACAATTCCTGAATGCTTAATAGCGGCACTTTGGCCACCTCGTGAAAGATCTGATGTGAGTATTTGTTGCGTATAGTCTTGATGGTAGAACGTGGCTTGCGATGCAAGTTGCCATTCAGCACGACCACAATATCAGAAAAGTCGCTTAATTCATAGCCAGTGTAGTAGCTTAAAGTATTCGTCCAGGTTTTTTTGTTTAAATCAGCTACATCATCGCTCATGCGTAGTGCCATGTATAGCGTTGCGGCAGCCAGCTTGGAATCGCTAAAGCGTATAGTAGAATACTCTATAAGCGATAGCTCCAGTATATAGCGCGCCAGTGTTAATGTGGGCATTGACACCTTAGCGCAGCGTGCATAGCGGCGCAAAAAACGATATGACAGCGGTATGCCCAAATCGTATTTTATAATGCGCAGTGTCTCCATTTCCATTCGGACCAGTTCGTTATGATTATAGGCACCATCGCATATATACAAAAAGTCCTCAATTAGCGGCGGCTGACGCTCATCGTATTTGCAAGCAATGAAAAATGCTGCGGCGCCTAGCAGCTGTAGTTTCTCCTTATTAATAACCTGGCGGCACAAAAAGAGATCCACAATTTTGACAGCCAAATAAAGTGTCTCATGATTGAGCTCGAATGTTTCTTGCACCTCCACCATCCAGTCCACCAACAATGTGCGCATCCAGGCAGTCAAATGCACTTGCCGCGGCATATAATCATCAATAACAAATTCCGGTTCACGTGTTTTTAAATAGTTGAATATGTCCATGGCATAGTGCGATACCTGAAAAGGATCATCCCAGTTTTTGCGATCGAAATCCTCCACATCGGCAGGCATGGGCCGCATGGGCGGTACCACAGCTGTGGCGGCTGCAGCTAGTATCAGCTCCTCAGTCTTTTGTTGTAACTTTGCATTGCGTTGTCGCACTGCCTCAAAATTGCCCGACAAGCGTACGGATTCACAGCTGGATACATCCTCCAACGCAGACATATATAGGCTCTCCTCAGTCTTATTAAAATCATTGGAAATGCGACGTGCTGGCTTATTGCCTACTTGCAGCGTTTGTGTGGACGCGGCAGCAGCAGCAGCAAAGTCCTTAGGTAGTACAACAGCTGTTTCAGGCTTTTTTGCTTGCTGCACTTCAGTTACCTTCGGTAGCACTGCCCTCTTTGGTTGGGGTATGCGCCTGTGACGTGTCATCGCCTCCTCGCATTTATCCAAGACACGATGACATTGTTCAATTGCATCCTCTGTCTTGCTGCAGGCGCGGGTCACAATTTTGTTCTTTGGCACTGGCACAGCAAAAGCGTTTGTAGTTTCTGGTATCTTAGCATCCAGCAGCGGCAGCTGTTGTGCGTTACGCTTTTTGGGCAACTGCTTTGCATCCTCCTCAGCTGGATGCAGCGTCATGACCTTAACATTGTTGGTAAGATTACCCAGCGCCGAGCGCTTTATTTTGTCGTTCTTAATGGGGCTATTATCGGCCTTACGTTTGCCGCGTGTTTGTACATTTTCTAAATTTGGATCCACGGTACCATTGGGACGACGTGTAAGCCCCTTGCGCGTAGCGCCAATAGCTGGATTAGCCACCAAAGCCGCACGAGAATTACCTTTTATTGGCGCCATCTTGAAATGCAGTTTGTTCTGTATTTGTTGTTGCTGTTACAAGCGTAGCGTTGTCCTGCCTGTACGTGCACCTTTGTTCGTCTTTATTGCTTTTTTCTTCGAATTCGTTGTTGCACGTTACCGCTTTTATTTAAAGTTTAGCACAATTTGAATACGTTTTTTTTTTTTTTTAACAAATTACGTTTTTTCTTACATGTGTACTTTTTGAATATCAATGCGTCAAACTAAAGGTACCACTTAGACTTATGGCGCTCAGCCGCTCCGATCTTAACGGGGCTTGCAAAGATACAAAACGAAAAACAACGCAGCTACGACAGATGCCACAATGAAGTTTAGCGCGTCCCTTTGTAGGGTTGTCATTGCGTCAAACATAGTTGGCGCTGCCATATTATTGCCTGCGGTAAGCTAAGCGCCAAAGATAATGGCAACAATGCGTATGGCGCACAGCTGTCTGGCAACAATTTGCAACTATATGGCAACCTTGCTTGCCGTTTAATAATAAATTATTTATTTTGATTTTGTTTTGCTACAAAAATTGCAAACAAAACACACGAAATGAGTGCACGCAATAAAGGCAAGTTCAAGCGTGGAGCCGGCGCTGGCCAGCAACGCAACAGCAAATCAAATCGCAATTGTGAACGTAACCTAGCGCAACGTGCTAATGAGCTAACCCATGACACAGAAGACAGCAGCAGCTGCAGTAGCGACAGTGACTCCAGTGACAATGCGCCAGCGCATGGACAGCCACCAAATTTTCCCATTGCCATGTGGGATCTCAATCATTGTGATCCCAAGAAATGCTCAGGGCGCAAATTGGCGCGTTTAAATTTAATACGACTGCTGCGTTTGGGTCAAAAGTTTCCTGGCCTAGTACTAACGCCCGTTGGCGTTAATTGTGTCAGCCCGCTGGATCGTGATGTGGTGGCCACAGCTGGTGTTGCTGTTGTTGACTGCTCATGGGCCAAACTGGATGAGACGCCATTCAATCGCATGCGTAGTCCACATCCACGTTTATTGCCATTTCTGGTAGCTGCTAATCCCATTAATTATGGCAAACCCTGTAAACTCAGCTGTGTAGAAGCTATAGCGGCTACGCTATACATATGTGGCTTCACTGAGGAGGCACACTGGTATATGGGCAAATTCTCATGGGGTCATTCTTTTATAAGTTTAAATGAAAAATTGCTTAACAAATATGCTGCCTGCAAAAATAGCGACGAGGTGCTTAAAGTACAAAATGAATATCTGGAGGAAGAGCAAGCGGAACGCAATAAGCCAAGAGATTTGCGTGAGTTTTATCCCACAAGCAGCAGTAGCAGCGAAGACGAAGATGAGCAGGTCTCAGTGGTTACCAAAAGCTTAGATAAGCTATAGCATTTGTAAATGTTTTTGAAGCTTTAAAATGCAAAATGTGTTTTTAATGTAATAAATTTTTGCAATGTAGATAAATATGATTACTAATGTGTAATTGAAGAGTGTTGGTGCTGCATTGGAAGATCAGGTCTAATGTATTGAAAATAGGCAGCTATATGGCTCAAAGAAAGCCAAAAGCAATAATGTGTGCCAGAATGTGAAGTTTGTTATTGACAACATTGGTACAGTTTTACATAAAGCTGTCGTGGTGACACCATTGTTGTTGGTAGCGTACTGATGATCGGTGGTACTATTCGCCTGGTATTGGCATAGGTAGCATTTGCCTAAGTAAGCCTCTATTAATTAAAGACACCGCCTTACAGATTCGGGTATAAACGGTTGGTTCCCATTCTTTTTGAACAGCTTTAAATAGGGATATCTCCATGCTCCATCTTTGATCCGATGAAAGCATAGTCAAGGGGAATACATTTATTTTAAATATATAACAACTATGACGTTTCAAAAGAAATATTACAACAGCCCACATTCATTTCTTAATACGTTGTAAGGGATCTAGTCAAGCTCCAGTTGTATAAATGCCAGTTTTTGAGCCATCGTATATATATATATCTTGGGTTCAGATTTACAGAATCTAACATATATATATCTGCTTCAGCACTTGAAACTATTTGCAGATTGGGAAAAGAAAATACACAGCAATAAGTTTGTTTAAAAAGGCATACGGCTTTATTGGAATATTAAAATTATTTAAAAAAAAGGACCATTATACTTGTAACTCGGAAATAGTAAGCTTTCTTTAACAAAAATGTACACATTTTCTTAAAATTATTTGCGTTACATTAAACAATTGTATTCAAACGACTTGAGAGCAACAAAACTATCTGTGGCATTTGATTATTTTTACTACAAACTGCAAAACAAATCTTAAGTATAATAGACGTGCGGACAAAAATGGGAGAATACATATTTAAATGTGCCTTTAAAATTATATTGCATACACAAACTAATCACAGTTAGTTAATTATACTTAATTCTAGGTGCCTACTTCCACAATTTTATAACACCATCGCGCGAAGCAGATGCTATATAAATCTGTCCTTTATCCTTACACATTAATAAATCGGTTATTGCATCATGATGACTGGCTGTGGGCATATCCGGTCCAGATCTAGGATTTTCTTCGGTCAAAGCGCGTAATTGATCAGAGGCGCTGGCCAAGGAAATAACTTGCTCCTCAATCACCTGACTGCCTTCAATTAGGCGTGCGCTAAAAGACAAAGCATACGTAAAAAACAATTACCTCCAAGCCACATTAATCTTTACTTACCTATAATTAAAGGCCACATCTGTTAGCTTATCATTTGCGGCTGGCACTTTAAGCGCGGAGTTTTTAGGCGAGGCTATATCCCAATACCTTATGCGCTGATCCGAACTACCTGTCAGTATAAAAGGCGAACCGTCTACAACACCGCTTAATATGCCACATGTTGTGGCCGGATCTGGATCTCTATTGGTAAGCACTGGCGCTGTACTAGCCCAAAGTACGGTCTGGCGCTGGCCAGTTTCAATGTTCCAAACTGAGACTTCATTGTTGGATTGTGAAGCTGATATAAGATAAGATGGTTCAGTAGGATGACATGCTATTTTACGTATCCAAGAGTCAGCCGGATGCTTTATCTCGGCGATAGGTAAACGAAAACGTAAATCCCAGCAGATATGCTTGCCACCGCTGGTGCCTGTAGCCAACCAGGAACCAGTAGGATCGGCGCATATAGTAGTGATAACGCCATGACGTAACTCATTTTGCAAACGCCAAGCACTATGCTGCATGCGTGTGTCCCAGGCTACAATACCGCCATAGAGCGTGGCATAAACTATAACACTTTGACAAGCCTGGTCATAAGCATGCATGTCCACCACCGGACCGTCATTATGTTCACTGCAAGTATGCAAAAAAAACAGGTTAGTGTTTAGAAGCAGCTCATAAGGTTTTGCTTACTTTTGTTCCAAAGCTTGCTGCAGGGTCATTTTGGTGGAGTTGCGATCAATGCGCATCATTAGCAAGCTGCCATCTTTGCCGCCCACAGCCAAACTCTGACCACTGTCACAGGCCGCCAGTGAATATATAGGCGTATTGGCAGAGTACACCTGACGGGATTTGTTAATGCCATGATTGCCATTGAGCTTGTTGCAATCCCATAATCGCACGGTACCATCAATACTACCACTGGCAAAGAGCGAACCATACGGACGCAGCGGTGCCAGCTTAATCACCGACTCGGAATGCTCATGCAAATGTGCCACAAGTGTACCACTCATACGCCAATTTGGTGGATATGGTGTGGTCAATTTGTCATAGCTACAACGCTGAGACAGCGCAAGCACATTATATCTTGATTTTATCTTTAAACGCAGCGACTCCAGATCTTTACGGCATTCAGACGGGCGTTCAAGCCAATAGTTTCGTTCGGGCATAGTGTATTCACCTAAGGAAGTTGCAGCGCTTACTGAAGGAACAGGCACACCCAGCACCATGACACCAGATGCAGGACTACCTGCTAAGCCACCACCACCAATTGGTGTGACAGCCACATCTGAAGAGGGTGACACCAAATAGGGCACATGTGCGTCGCTTTGTCCTGCAAGGATTGAAAAAAATAAAGCATATGATATGGCATTACTTTCATTATAACTTACGCGACTCCAATGGCAACTTGTTATTTTTATCTGCCAGTGCATATTCATGACAAACCAATTGTTTGCGGCTAACTACAATGCGTCCATTAGCCATGGCTGACTCGTCCACATCCTGCTGCGATTTGTGCTTTAAAGCAATAAGAAAGGGTTTCATCGCAAGCAGCTGTAGCTCAATACTATCGGTCAAACCCTCATTGGAGAGGCGTCGGAAGAGCTGTAGTGTTTTGGAAATGTGAGTATTTCAAAGAAAGACTGAAATTGCCAAATCACTTACATTGCGCAAAGTCTGGCCAATGTCCTCATATTGCGGCAAACTACCAATGCGATTATTTCCGCGTACTCTAGCACGATCTTCCAACGCACTTATAAAACGATTTATATCCTGAAAACGCAAAACACTGTCAAACACCTGGCGTGGTATAGGTGGCTGCAAGCAATCCAACAATATGTAGGGTTTCTCCGCTTGTATGAGCGGCGCTTTTAGAAATCGTCCAATAGCAGGCATAATTTTGCACTGGACATCGATAGCACTTAGATTTCTAGCTGTGGTGGCAATCATGCCACAAATCTCATGGCGTATCCATAAATTTGGATGACATAAATAGCAGGCAGTGTCCTTAATAATTTCCGTTACGGTTGGCTTTTTAATGTGACCCAATTCGATGAGTATGGTAACAGCACGTATAGCTTTTGCAATGACAAACTCCTCTCGATCAGTAAAACCCTGCTGCAACAGTGGCACCAATATATCAGAAGCTTGCCAGCCTACGTAACCCGCCACTCCAGCGATATTATCATAAAATGCACCGCGTAGATTCTTGTCCTCATCATTTAGAAAAGTCATAATATGTGAAAGTATAACATCGTTTGCCTTTTCCTTGCCAAAAAATGCACACAAGTCACAAATGCCCGATTCCATCAATGTTTGTTTAACTATTGGTTGGGAGTCAGTTAACAAACTGAGCACAGCTTGTCGCACAATATCGTGCAGCGCATTCAGTTCGGCTTCATAACGTAAGGTGGGCATATCATTAGGTGCATTGCGTTGAGTTTCCTCCAAAAAATACACGGCTGTTTTAGCCAACATGGCGATATTTTTAGCGAAAGCAACGCGTACAATAACAGCGCTCTGCTCACTAGAGAGATCACTTATTGAGGGTAATATATATTCCGGAAATACATTAGCATCACTGCGTGGAATGTCTTTGACCATGCTAAGGCAAGCAGTCAAAGTTTCTATAGACTGCACTTGAACCTTGGCTGTGGAAGTTTGAGCCAGATGAAGCTAAAATGAATAGTCGTTTTATATAGAGAAAATATAACTTATTTAAGCAGACTCACAATGTAGGGCAATATGCGATCGAGTATTGTCTCTGATGTAGTATATTTGGAAAGCTTTTGCAGCAGCTCTAAGGCGGCAATTTTCATGTTAGACTGTTTAAGACCACGTATGCAGGATGTAACTACGGTAATAATCAATATAAGTCCATCCTGTTCCGGTGGTAAGCGTGCACAAGTTTCTGGATCTTTTTTCTCCACATGCGCGCTGTACTGTTCATTCTCCTCTTCCTCATCGGGCGTCAGGTCTTGAGTTTGCGTTAAAACTTTTATACAATGCCCAATATCCTTATGTAAATGCTGTATTTTGTCATCCGGTGACATTATGGGTGTAGATGAAAACATTTGCAAATACGATTGCAAAAATGAGTAAAAATACTCTGGAAATAATTTGCCACGCTCTTGGTCCAAATAATCCTCAGCACTTTTGCGATTAAATGAATTCAAATCAATCATAGAGCCTAGTAAATTGCGCAGACGCTCGTTTTCTATGCCTTGTAGATGCTTCTCTACCAGCTCACGTTCGCCACGACGATAAGCCAATAGCTGTGAGAATTCAAAAGGAGCCGTGCCCTCAGTCCATAGCTCTAGTAAAGCGCAACTAAATTTGAGACATTTTTTTTATTAGCGAAATGACTTCATATGAGCTTTATACAATATATAGCTTACCCAGCCGAAAATATGTCCATTGCAGGCTGTAGTGTATTGCCGGCATAGGTAGGCGCTAGGCGTATAATTGAATCTGTTGGAAACATGGACATGTTACCATCATCCTCTGCAGCAAGCGTCTTTACAAAACGCTCCGGTGCTATATAACAAGTGCGTCGTCTGCTTGTATCAAAGAAGTATGTATAGTCAGCTGGATTATCTTCCGGCAGGTAGGTGGGTTTAAATGAGGCAAAATCCGACAGTAAAATCCAGTTCCAGGAAGTGATTAGTATGTTCTCTAACTTGATGTCTCCATGACAAATCTTTTGCTTGTGGCATTGATTAAGTGCGCACAAGATTTGAAAGGTAATCCATTTTTTCTCCAGCACAGTAAGAAATGGGCGTGTGGAGACGCGATCATAAAGGCTGTGTTTCACATATTCACGCATTATATATGCAGCCTTATCTATGAGCTGCGAAATTAAATGTAAAAACAAGTTTCTTAAATAAAAAAAAAAAGACAACCAACCTCAACTCTTTGAAAAGGCAAACAATTGACAGCATTAGCCAGTGTTTTCTTGATGCACTCTAAGCGTTCCTTGTGGTCCTCCAAAGGTAGTGTGGGATCATGCTTAACAAATACTTTGACCACTATAAGACCCTCGTCAGTTTTGGCCTTGGCTACTTTAAAAAACCTTGTGCTGCCCATGCTATTAAATAGAAATGTATAAGATTGAGAAAAGGCGTAATTGTTTTCCAGCTGCTGATATGATTACTTTGAGTCAAATGTAATTTCGCTGCCAAATTGTCCGGAGAAATAATGCTCAACCGCATATATCTGCGAGGGGGCAATACCGACCACTTGGTTGCCCATTTTATTTGCATTTACGCGATACAGCGGCCACTATTTTATTTGATGAATGTTTGTTTTTATGACAAATACAAATGATACCAAAATTTTTCACACACCAACTAAAATCAGCGGAACAGCTGTTTAAGCGATAACAAATGCGCCGCTGCAAAGTTATCGAAAACTATCGCTGAAGCCAGCGCGCGATTGTTGATGTTTAAATTTAATTGTTTACTGATAAGGACTGCAACATTGTTGCAATTACTTTGTAGCAAAAGCTAAAACTTTTTTAAACACATGTAAATATTGTGTATGTTTTTTATTTACTGAAATTTAGCATTAAGCTGTAGTTAAAGTAAAATAATGTTAAAATAGTTTTACAGCCTTGAGCTAAGTTTTCCAAGTTCAACAAACTATCATGTGCAGCAACAACTGTAACATTTCGAAATCGTCAGCAAAATCTTGAAGATAAGCCACACGAGCAATGCATATAAAAAGCGCAGTTCCATTAAATAAAAATCAACAGTTCAGTTGGACAGATTAAAGCTACCAAACAAAATGCGCGCCACAATCTTTGTACTATTCGCCTGCGCCTTGGCCTTAACACAGGCCAACACCTGGGGTCGCTCTAAGGAAGATTCTCTAGAAAGTTATGAAGGTGACAGATGGACTGCATCAACATCTCTTAACTGGCCACGTGAAATAACTCAGCATCCCGAAGGTCGCCTGATTGTGCACAAAGTGGAGCAACGTATGCAGCGCATGGAAAACAAGAGCCAGCAGGTGCAAGAGCGCATTGTCAACTTTGTCACCGAACAACTGAAGAGCTGCAAGAATGGTAATACTTTGGATGAACGTTGCGTTATGCGCACCATTGGTCTAGCCATGTCCTTCATTCGTTCCCAGGAAAGCGCAGCACACAATCGTTATCAATAAAGATATTCAAAAAATATATATAAACACAATCAAATAAAGCACAAATTTGAAAGAAAATAAAAACGTAAACAAATTAACTATCCTGCAGTTTTGGACTTCGCTTCCTCGGCTTCCAAACGCAGCTGCTCTGCTTTGCCAAATTTACTTGTTTTATACATGAGTTCCTTGTAACGATCCCTGCGTTTGCTGTCCATGCTGTAGCGTCGCAACAAATCGCGACGATGTATGATCGAGGTGGTTATGTCTTGACAATCGCGTGATGGCATGCAAAAAGTCCACGAACCAAAAATGGTATCCACACAGCCACAATTGCGACAATAGCCCAAAAATGAGCCCAATAGATTTGTGTCGCTCTTGCGGCAAGAGAGTGAAAGCGGTCCACCCACAGTACTTACAGCATGTCCGGAAAATCGCCAGTCGGTTATGTTCTCTAGCAAATCATGTGGACGTGGTGGAACAGTTTCGTGCACACTTACATTAAACGAAACGCATTTTGGAGCTGTGACATTTGTTTCTTTGGGTTGGGTGGCATTTATTTTGATGCACTGTCGCATAATTCTGTAGCTGTCGGAGTCACGTGATTTGGGCTGTGCACATTTTAACTTTGGTTCCTCCACACCATCTTTGTTCTTGATTATGCTTGACTTTAAGTTAATGCGCACTCCCAGCAGTGAGGATTCCCATGAGCCAACTAGATTGCAAGGAGTACCTGTAAAATAAGCAAACTAAGCAATTTTGAATCCAGACCAAATGGTTAACTGTGTAACTTACCATCCGCGGGTTCGGTAAAACAGCAGGGCAACTTTTCACTAGTTTCAACGGATTCATTACTCTTGGATGCCTGCAGTTCCTGTAAATGCTGCAATATTTTATCTAAGATGGGCGCCAAGTTGGGAGCTGCTGTATCGTTGGTTGGCATGGGCGTGGTGTGAGTTGACTGGTTGGTTACGGGCAGCTGTACTGTGCTAACCGGGCTTACTTTTTAAATTGATTATAAACTTAAAGGAATATGTTTCCAGCAGGAAAACACTGAAAACTTACCTGAACTTTGCGCTGGACTTGCAGCCGCTGTGTAACCAGCACCTGTTATGCGCTGTGCCAGCTCCACGGGTGATAGATTAAGCTGCTTAGCCATATGTTCTAGCGTGCCACCCTGCTGCACGTTGTTTGCAACATTTGCCAGTGTTTCGCGCGGTTGAGCTAGCACTTCCGGAAAAGCTGCATCGTTTGCGGCGTCAGTTTCATGCAAGCTGACCAAATGTGGTTGTACACCTGTCATAGCCATAAATTGTGACTGATTAGCTTTGCCAAGTGCATCTTGCCAAAAGATCTGCTTGGCTTTTAACATTGTGTGCAACTCCTGCATTTGTTTTTGGTATTCATTGAAAAGACTATGAAAGCTGGACTTTTCGATAGCATTGATAGCTTGTTTGATGTGTTTAACTTCTAAGCCCGTAGAGATTTTGTTGGCTGCATAGGCATTGGTGGAGTGGCTTTTGTTGGAATCATTAAACAAATTGGAATTGGTTTGATTTAAAACAAATGCAGCGGCATTTTGTTTACTATTTGAAGTTTCTGACACATTTGCCTCATATTTCGGAACCAAAGGCACTTCATTCCACAGCAGTTGCCTGCTTTTGGAGTTGGGCAAATAGTAGCGCCTCGGTTCAACATTTGGGCTAAGCCTAAGCGTTGTTTTCAACTTATTCTTTGAACGTGAGCCCACGGGTGAGGACTTCATGTAGCGATTATTATTAGTTTTCAGCTCCGTTCGAGCATTGCGTGTATCGAGCTGCTTCTGCTGCTTGAGTCTACTCAAAAGATGCTTTTTATACTCATTGTAGAACTCACCGACTTTGATTTGTGTGCGCAAGGCATGCATTTCATTGGCTACAAGTGTAAAAACTTTTGAGGCAGTAGCTGGATCTATGTTACGTAAAACGTAGTCAAACTCATCCTGTTCGCCATTTGTTTTCCAATGCTCTTGCAGAGGTTTGGCTGGTTTGTTTGTTTTAAGCGAATGTGTGCTCTGTATCAGTTTTGTGGTTAGATCCTGCAGCGCATTGGTTTGTTCCAGTCGCTGCGCCATATTAAACAACTCATTCAGCGCATTGGTACGTACGCTGGCAATTGCTTGATGTATGTTACCTACAGGATGTTGGAGTAATTGCTGCCATGACTTGATATAATCCGCAAACATGCTGTCGGCTTTTTGCGCAACGCCTGTGTAAGCTTTGGGCATGTTTGCTGTTTCTGCCGCAGCAGGATGTTTGGCCAATCCCATTACTAACAGTCCGCTAACCACTGGAGCTTTACGATTGTTAACCACTTCCAACTTGTGCGCAGCCATGTGTTGTGGCTGCTTCAACCCATGCTCATCCGTAGCGTCAAAGTTAATTTTGATTGGTTTCAATTTCCTTAGCGACGGTACTTGAACAGGTTCCAGTTGCACCTCCACTTCTAAATCGTTTTCTTTGTCGTTCTTGGCATTGTCGACTGCTGGCCATTGCATATCCATTTCCTGCTCGTCATTATTCTTATTAAAAAGACGCTTATAGGCGTCGTATAGCCTCTCCACACCACTTTTCTTGGGCCATGCATCCGCGGCACCTACTGGCTTCCTGTAAATCAATGCATTTGCGTTCATAATCATGACCATCAGCGATAATAAGACAATTAATATTATACGCAGACATATGCAAGATTCGGGACAGGCAGACATTTCATGATGTTAGTTGAATCTAGCATAGGCAGAACACGAAAAAAAAAAACAATTTTTGAAACTTCCAAAATTTTTATTAGATTTTGATTAAATTTGACAAACAGCTTTGTTATAAAAATTTTTACATGTTTTGCTTTGTAAGCTACAGATTCTTTTTTGGTATGGAGTGCCAAGCATGCACGGACGGCATGCGTGTGTATTTCTTTCCGATGAATCTGGTCACATATCAAATTATGACGCATTTTTGAATTCCCATGTCTTGAATCTTTCTTTGCCCTTTTCATTGATTTTCTCAATTCTACTTTCCGAGTTTCAACATTAAATACCAATTACCAATACCATAGTTATCCTTACGTCGTTATAAGTGATGTAGGTGGTTCTTCCGTAACGGCAAAGTCGTCTCCAGTGTGTCTTGACGATTTTATTTCCATGTAGGGATAATAGATATTTCTATGCGGCACAAATGATTCCTTTATAGACTGCGGTGAGGTCCATCGTAGCAAATAATGCGGACTGCCCATTTTATCGCTTGTGCCTGTCAGATGACCGCCACCAAATGGCTGCTGACCCACTACAGAGCCGGTGGATTTATCATTAATATACAGATTGCCAACATTATGTTTAAAAGCAGCACAAGCTTTCTTTATGAAATCACCATCCTTGGCAAACACAGAGCCGGTAAGGCCATGATTGATCTCGGCCGCCTTTGCCATAGTTTCATCCACATCATCGTCTCTATAAACGTACACACAAAGTATGGGCGCTAATAATTCCTTGCGGCATAGCATATCAGTCAAGTCTTTAATTTCTACAATAGTTGGATCTACATAATAGCCACGTCGCTTATCAGCCGTGCCTCCGGTCAGCACCGTGCAATTTTGATTGTTCTTTATGTACTTCAAATATGTGAAAATACGTTTAAAAGCGGACTCATTGATTACGGCGGAGTAGAAACAATCACAATAGGTAGCATCGCTGATAAAGAGATTGTTTGTAATGTTTACAAGCGGTGATTTAATGTGTTTCTCCCACAAAGATTCTGGTACATAGAGCATGGAACAGGCGGCGCAATTCTGTCCGGCATACTCAAATGCAGCACGTATGGTGCATGCAACAGTAGCTTCAACATCCGCCGAGGAATGTACAAAATGAAAGTTCTTACCTCCAGATTCGCCTACAAGCCGCGGATAGTTTTCGTAATAGTTTATATTATCGGCTACCCTTTGCCAAAGCTCTTTTAAAACATCATCGGTGCCTACAAAGTTGATGCCAGCCAGACCAGAGCTCTCTGTTATTGTACTGGCGAATTCATTTGGGTCCGCAGGCACAAAATTTACCACATTTTTAGGTAAACCGGCTTCACGCATGGCTTGATATACATACCAATTGGAGAGTATAGCTGAGTCCGAAGGTTTCCATAACACAGCATTGCCCATAAGTGCTGGTGTATATGCCAAATTCGCAGCTATGGAGGTATAGTTAAACGGAGTTATGGCTGCCACAAAGCCAGCTAAACCATGAAAACGCATATGGTTGTGGCAAGTAATGTTGTTATTAACGGGCTCATAGTTGGCCACGCCACGCAGAAATATAGGATTTATGCGCAGAAAGTCCACCAGCTCAACGACATCCAATTCTGCCTGACGCAATGTTTTGGCTTGGCCCAGCATAATGGCGGCTATAATTTTGAAGCGATATTTATTGGCTATTAAATCAGCAGCCGATTCCCAAATTTTCATTCGTTCAGTTAGCTTAGTGGCATCCCAACGTTTTTGTGACTCCACTGTGCGTTGTATGGCTTGATCAATAAGTGTTCTTGAAGCATGCGTATAAGTTGCTATGCTTTGCCTTGGATTAAATGGAGAAGATTGAACTTTGTTTTTTTTTAAGTAGTCCTTCTTGCCGTTTACTACAATGGGCACATGTTCCACCTGACTAAGGGCATTCTGCAAAGCCGATTCCACATTTGCACGTTCCTCAGAGCCTTGTTCATATTGTAATACTTTTTCATTTACAATGGGCACGAGATCAAAATTCTCTATAGGCACTTGGCAACGGTGGTTTCCGTACAAAAGCGTCGGATTCCCATACTTGCGTTGGCTCCAATAACATGGCAGATGCTTTGAACTGCAAATAAACCGATTAATTTTGTGAAATGTTATCGATATGCAAAAAACAGCTGCGCTGAAGAATGCATATAAGTGAAGAAGAAGCGGCACATATAAATATTATTGCATTTTGTTTATGATGCAACAAGAATTGATTTAAAAATGTTGCTTACCCGTATTTTGCTGAAACCAAAAGCATCTGAAGTTTTGACAACTTATTTGAAGCAGTGCAACGAACCACCCTGGACATCATATTTCGTTAAGGCAAGACGCTTATTCAAGCCAAAGAAAAGCTTAATTGAACAATTTTTTTTCCTAAAACAGTTTAGAGATGTTGAAAATGATCAGCGCGGTATGTCCCACTTTAACTGGACGTTGGAAACTGGCACCAACTATCATATATTGCGAACAGCTTGTTATCCCTATATGAAATATCACTGCAGCAAGCGCGAGTTTCAGGACTTATCCCTCGAAGACAAATTCTTTCGCTTTCTGAAAGTAATAAATTTGGGTAAGTTACACAATAAGTCTGCTAGAACAATGGCTAATAGACTGCACTTGCCACAGGCTTGCCTATGCTATTTTATGGACTTGCTGCGATACATCTAATAAGCCATAAAGAGACTGTCCATATATGCAATGCAGTGCAAGTGCCAATATATTTTCTTTATGCCGAAGACAAAGGATCCAAATTTTAATTTTGATGTGTGTTTTAACCAAAATGATTTTTAGAATCTGACATGTTTTGTCAAAAAGCTTACGCTTGCTTACGTATGCCCATTTATTATAAACACAAATTCAACAATAACGTTTTGCAATACTTGTCATTTTCAAAGTTACAACAATGTTTATGTCTTGCAATCGGGTAAGGGATTCTCGCATGTTTCATCATAATTGTCTAGCAGTAGCGCTTCTAGAGTGACGCTAAATTGTGTCAGCGAACAAGGTGCATCACAGTTGGGTATGCTTAGTTCCTTCGGAAATTTATCCTCACTGTTGTAGTAATAGACAATCTGTGAAAGCAACAATTAATTCAAAAGTAACTTTTAGCCGAATATAAGCACTTGATTACCTTCACTTCAAAATCATTGTCTGCAAAGGATTTGCTATGATGCAGCTCAAATGCCAAGGCCGATGCATATTCCGGCAATTGGGCTGTTTGATCGAGTATATTTAAAGCATTCATAACATTAACCAGCGTCACATCGTGTGCTGAATACAAAAATATTTTACGATCAGGATTCAGATTCTTTCTGCGTTTGTTTTGCATTTTCTTAAGAATTTCTGTTAGAAAGGCGCCGCCTTTAATGCGTTTCATAAGATTTGTTTCGGTAAAAAGCGTATAGCTGCGCTGTGCCAATGGACGTATTTCCTCTGGATAAATATTTTCCGTCCAATCGGGCAGCACTAAGCTGGCTTCTTCCTCGGTTTTAAGCGTGCTATAAAGCAGCTCCACATCCAGCACTGTAGAAATATTCTGCAAAAACTTCAGTTAAATAAACGCAAAACAGTTTAAGCTGAACTTATCCCACTTTGCCTGTATTTTTGGTAAGCAGTTTGTAGAGCTCGGCATGCTGTTCGTTTAATTTGACCAAATCCTTGGGAGGATTCTTATACAGCTTCTGTAGTATTGTATCGTACTTAAGGCAGGGCTTCTTTTGCGCCAAAAGCTGACAAATGGAAATATGGCGTTTATGATATCAAGCTAATAGGCACTTGCAAGTCATTTAGGCATACATACAATATCGTCATTGCGCGCCAGCGTGTTTATGGCTACTGGCTGCCAGGGTATGGGCAAGACATTGTTGTTTTCGAGCGGTGGCATTAGACCAGCCAGCACACTCTGCGCGCTCATCTGCAGATAACAAGCAACTGATTAGCATATATTGTCTGTCTATAGCTAGATAGTTGTTTGCCACGAACCACGCAGCGTTCCGCCGCTGAGCTCAGCACATGCACCTGCTGTTGCGTATAGATGCTGTTGGATGGCAGCAGACGATAATAACGCATGCGCAGATTCCTGCCCAGATTGTAGGATTGCAAAGAGCCTTTCTGTATAGACAATAGCCGTTACACACACACACACACTATCACAGCCAAGGCTAATTTAACTCGCCTGTGTGAGCGCACCCGCGCCGCCTAGCCAATCATGCGCCGCATGTGGATCATTGGGATAGAAATCACTGGGGTTTTTGGCGCCATGACGGAACAGCTGTTGGCCAAAAAAATATAAAACTTGTTAAACATTTGCTGCTTTGCATATTGTTTTGCGTGCTTACTATGGAAATCATGCGTAGATTTCGTAAGCCCTGCTCATCGTTGCTATCGCCAAACACAAAATACGCCATCATTACCATGCACAAGGCACTGCCCAAAATGATGACCGATATTTTGGTGCCACGACGAGATTTGCAGTCCAAGGGTGGCATTTTTTTCCCCTATTGCAGTTGATCACACAAAAATGCGCTAAAATGTATAATTTGCAGCCTAAAAATAGTTTTTTTTTTTTTTTGTCTTTTATGTTAATTTCTAATATACGCCGTGCGCTGGCACGTCTTTCACGTTCAATAGCAACTTTTTTGAAAAAAAAAAAAAAACATTTAGTTGAGCAACAACTTTAAAATCTCATAAATGTTAACAGCGCACAGCTGATGCAGACAGCTGTTAATATTTGCCTCTCACTCTTGTAACATGTTTGTTTATTATGGCGCCTCTGTTCGCACTTGCGCTGCACAGTGGCACAAAAGCCGAAAATGCGCTGCAAAATTAATATTTTGTACGTATGTAGATCAAATTATGCTCCTTTTCTCCTGAATAGTTATTCAATCCGTCTTCCTCTCCATCTTGACTTATTTTAATTTTACTTGTCTTATGCTCTAACAATAATATCCTTATCTTTTGTTATCTTAAATCATATTAATTTGCCAAATCGAACATCTTTGACCACTAATGAACCCTTTGTTTGGCTAACGGTGAGCTTTTGGCGCATTTTAAAAAATTTTATTTGGATATCAGTTTCCCACTGTTATATAGAGTTAATTCAAGTTTCTGGTCAGCACTAGATGCCAGCCGGAGCATATCTATAAAAATTTCACCCAGCAGATTCAAATAAATTTATTCCACTTGACTATGGTCATCGCTCCAAAGGCGGAGCATGGAGATATCTATATATATTAATAGCTGTTCGAAGAGAACAGAAATTAAAATTGATTTTTAACGACTTTTTTTATGTTGCCAGCTTTTTGATCTTGATATGTTACTGCTGATTCTATCGAAATAATTGTTTCTTGATTTCTAAACTTCTTCGTCAATCTGGCCTTTATTTATAAAGAAATACAAAAACATATGCTTTTATGTTCATAACTTTTTATTTTATTTGCTAAATTAAGTTTTAACAATAATTTTTTTTTAAATGTTACATAATTAGTTTCATCAATGTAGAGCAGACACAAGTTCAGGTTCTGATAAGCACATTAAAAATACTCCCTTCATCTTGATATTTCATATGCCTTCTTACTAATAAAAGTTTTGAAATCATTATTTCACGATTCTTGAGCTAATTCGACAATTTCTCCACTTGGTAGTGAAATAGTGTTATGTATGAAATTTTTGTGTTGAAATAATCGCTAAATTTATTGCCGTCTATTTTTGTGATGTTTGTATAAAGAAATTCAAATATTTTTTAAAGTTGACAAAATGTACAACTTGGAGCAGTTGTAGCAATTAAACCATTTATACTAATTGAATTGAATTTGTATTTTCTTTACACCTAGAAAATACTTAATTTTTTGTTGAAAATTAATGTTCTCGCAAATATTTTGTTTTTTTGTAACATTTTTGCGTTAATTGTGCCACTGTGCGCTGTATTTCCCAGCTGTTTGCAATAGAAGAAAGTGAGAACGTGAAAGAGAGCGCACCCAATAACAACAGTAATCTAATTAGCTGTTAAGAACCCCACTAGGAAATGAACGAAGAATACTCGCAGCACTTGGTTTTTTGCAACTCGTATGTTTAAGTTAATTTTCAAAAAAATTTAAAACTTGATATCTTGGTTTTATTAGTAATTTCATTTTTTTTTGCATAAAACTTAATTTTGTGCAAAAAATGCACTTTAACCTAGTTCGCTCTAAAAACTTCTTAATAATGCAAAGATGCTTAATCCTGAATTGGAATATCGATATTATCCGGCACCTCTATCGACCGGCACACCTTGCAGTGGCAAACAATATTAGTTATACATTTCATCTCACTTGAACAAGCAAATAATCTCGCGGAATTGCGTTCATATTAATCAAAATCTGTCTGTTTCATATTCTGGACACATGCAGATTGGAGCCGGATCAAGAACACAATTCGCACAGAAATGTCAAGCGTTTTGGCTGCTTCTATGCAAAGAAGCGCAGATGTGACCGTTTTGCTCTTTAAATGACCATCGTGGTGAAAATGGGCTACAATCAAATAGCGCCCCATTTGATGTTGATTACTCACTCAAAGTAGTTTCTCAGAAAATAATTGAAGGAATTTTGGATTTCAAAACTAGATGCAGTTTTTGCGTTTTCAGCTTTACCCTTTTAAGATTTTAAACACCAAATGCACTATCTTCTGTAAATTCGTTCGAAATTTTCGTAGTATTACATTTTGTAAGTTTCACCAAAGTTAAGAAATAATTATATTCATTTTTGCAACAAGAAAGTATATGTCATAACATATTTATATACCAAGGGATCAACAAATATTCGTTGTCAGCAAAATGTTAAACACGATTTAAGCTATCGGTTTGTTGGGACTGTCATCTTCCGAATCGGGTTCTTCGACCAAATAGCCCTCCTTAGCGCGGTACACATTTTTGCCCAACTTTTCCTCCTCTTCTGCAACATTTTCCGACTCGTCTTTCTTTTGAGCATCGATCGAATTGCATTGCTCAAGGGCTGAGGAATTTATTATTTCGGTACTGCTCGTAGGTTCTTCCATTTCATACAGTTCGGTAATTTCATTTATCTCCATTATCTCCATAACATTGCGTAATTCGTATCGCTGCGGATTGTATAGCTGCTCAAGTATGTTGTTAAGAGTTCCAGTGCCCAAATTGAAATTACTGGCAAACGCTATTTGCGGTTCCAAGTCATTCAAGTAATCCAGCAATGCAACATTACCCTGCTCAACGGATAAACCAGTTGTGTTCAATGTTGGCATGAAAATATAATCTTGCTGGAAGCTTTCCAATGTGGGCAATTCAGCTGCAACACAATATATACACTTTTGTGGCAATGAAGCGTACTCATAATCCAGAAACTCCACGCTGGTTGTAACAAAATCAACGCTAGGTGTCGCCATGTTATTTTTTGTTATATTTAAATTAGTGCAGATGTGTACGATGACGCTCCAAAAGATTAGTGCAAGTTTACTTCATAGATCATTAAGCATTATTTTTTGAAACTTTTAATAACTCTTTTCAACCTTTTTTTGCTAAAGACAGGACAAATTTTGAATTTGATACAAATTAAATTTTGAACTAAAATGTTGAAGCAAAAACTTAGGCTTACTGCTGTTTGGCATTAAAATTATATCGTACTATATTTTCTATAATTAAAACAGTCTTTAATTTTAAATGTAATAAGCGTATACGTAATATTGTTAGACTACTGCCTAGTACACAATGCGGTCAACTGCCACCCAGTGCACAACGTTCCGTCTCAAGTTCCTCATCGGAGTACTGCTGTTCCATGTGCTCGCATTCGTTTTTTGTTCTGCAGCGTTTATGTATGAGGTAACCACACCAGACGCTGAGCGGTAGTAGCGCCAGACCAAGCGGCATTAGAAACAGCAACCAGAACTCACGTGTATTGCTGCCACCCTCATCGCTGTCATCATAATCCGACCAATATTCGGGCTCGGATTGATCAGGCATAACCTCTAGATAGGCTTCACGTATTTTATGACCACGATAACTGATCGCAGCGCAGGCATAGTAGCCTTCATCTCGCAAACGTACACCATTTAGTATCAGCTTGCTGAGATAGATCTGTGCATTTACAAGTTTCTCGGGAGCAGTGCTCAATGGTTCGTAGGTGCGTCCATTGTACCAGACAATATGTGTGCTAAAGTTACTCGATATAGTCTGCGGTATCTCTGCAGTGGTAGCCACATAATTGTGCCGACGAAACCATTTTATGGTGGGATGCTCTTCACTGTGTACGCGACATTGAAAGACCACTTGATTGCCCACCACAGCGGTCTTATTAGACGGATAGGAGTCTAGGAATTCCGGTGTGGCCAAAGAGCCATCTGTTGTGAAATAGAGCAATATTATTAGCCCTCTCCAATTAAGACGTTGGACTTACTTTTAACATCCAGCTGATAGGTGCGCACCAGCTGCACATCTACTGCTTGATCGGTATCCAGAACATGCGGATTAATGGTGCACTTGTACAACCCCGAATAGCGCTCGGTTACATTGCGCAGCCAAAGCTCTGGCTGGCAGAGACTATGCTCGCAGGGCAACGCTGTCCAGTCTTCTGGAGTCTCCAATAGATGACAGTTGTTGTCGTTACATTGCTACAAGTTGGGAGCAATGGGTAGTTACTTAGTTTAAAGTTTTAGCCCAGTTCGGCTTACCTTGAAAAACCAGTGAATTTTTATCTTAGCCAGCATTTGCTCATCCACCAGTCCCTTAAGATTGCACTGTAACTTAACATCTAAGCCGGCACGTTGTTGTATGAGTTCGGTATTTTCTGGAATGTAAGATATTTCTTTAGGAAAGTTTTAGGTAAAGGGGTAAAATCATAAGCTTGTAGCTCTCGAGGGCTGTAGAAACGATGTTACTTCTGTTACTAAATTCTTTGGGGTTGTAGGGAAAATACATATAGTTTCGTTTTCAAGCTAAAACTTCTTCAAGCGTCTATTAGTCCAGATATCTAAAGTACTTATATAGTACTTGAAGATATATTTCAGAATCCTTATATATAATATAATATAATATAATATAAATATAATTCACCAAAGAATTTGACGCTAAGAAATTAAAAGGACTACTCTCTGGAAACCTCAGACTATATTATTATTATTTTTTAAAAACTTCCAAATTCGTAATATATAAGGAACTTAGCCTTTTGTTCAATATAACTTAATTTTCACTGCAAGGGACTTTTTTTTTTTTTTAATCATGTATAAAAGTTCATTTTGTAAAGATATTTTCTGTTTTATTCTTAAACTTACCCGTATAATCTACAAAATAACTTTGTACGGCGGAGATCATCAGACCGCTTGCAAATATCCACAGCAGCATCGTTTTATAAATTTTATACATTTTTGGGCATATTTTTGGCGATTATATTTTTTCTGCTAAATTTTTAGCATTTTAAAGTCTCATTTTTAATTGGTTTTATTTCAAAATAGTTTTTGCGCTCTCTTCAATTTTAGTGGTCCTGAGGAGATAAGAAAGAGTCATATTTAAAATGGTAATGGTTATGGTATCAGCGGAAAAGTACTTAAAGGGAATTTTGATTCCCTATAACTATAGAAAGATTATATGAGATTTGTGCCATATTGAATCTAAATGGATTCTGTCCCAAGCCCTTTCCAACAAAATGCTTATAACCTCAAATAGCGTTTGAGCCATGTCCGTTTGTCTATCCGTATGATCAACCAGATCTCGGACACTATACAAGCTGCACTGCAAACTGAATCATTGTTTGAACTATGCCTGTCTATCCGTGCGTATGATCAGCTAGATCTCGGAGGCAATGCAAGCTAGCTACACTGCAAACTGTACCATTTCATGTGACAGAACCCAAGTCCCTTCTAACAAAATGCTGTCCATCAATCCGTACGATCGCCTAGATCTCGGACACTCACAAGCTACGATCACCCAGATCTCGGGGACTTTACAAGCTAGACTGCAGACTGAAACATTTCATGCATATTTTTATGTGCTGAGATCGATTCAAATCACATCGATATTCCTTTTCCCCGTAGTAGAGTCTCGCATTTGTAGGCTCAACCTATTAACCGTTTCAATTAAGAGTCCAGCAATGAATGGGAGGCCAACTTGCATCAGCGCATCACAAATTGTTATTCAGTTTTGCAATAATTGACTTTATGGAACTCAGTGGCCTAGAATGACACAATTTAGTAATATTGCCCATGGGGCTTCAATTATAAAAACAAATCTACATAAATATTTAAAGGCGTTGCGAGACCTCTACGCCATGGTGTTTTCTTCCACACTCCAGAACATTGGTTACGTTAGGCCGGCTGGCCCCCTGGGGAGGGGACCTCACATAGATCAATGTGATCCTTAGTGGAACCGGAGTGTTCAGACTAATCTCAGAACATTGAAACTTTTCCAAAATTTCATCTAAATCGGTTAAAATGTAGCAATCCTTTTTCGTTATGCGCCCAAAACAAATTCCGAATATACGTACTCATTATCTGAATCGGGTTATTAGAAAATTCGAATAACTTTGACAATTTTTAATCGATTGGCTTCACCATTACGGTTTTGTAAAGTTTGATCCAGTATAATTTTAAACATGTATCGCTATAACCTCATATAATTCCTTTTCTTAAAAGATCAGCAATAGGCAGATATTAACTTTGTTTTTCTACTGCTGGGCACCGTTTCGACTTTAGTACATTTTTTCGAAACTTCTTAATATTGAAGATTCGTACAAGTACATCGTAAATTATTACAAATTTCTGGAATTTATATAAAAATTAATTAACTTAATCCGCAGACAGCGTTACTATAAAGATAACAATTTCAAGAGTTTCGGCAACATTTTCTTATGAACAACCAGAAACGCGTTCCTAGTCGGCTAAAATAAACTGGAATTATTTCGTACTACTACACACTTGATATACGAACTTGTTTCAATATGTTTTATTATATTTATTTTAACTTTTAATCGAAGTGCGTAAATATTTAAGTAATATTTATTGACACTATAAGATTTTCCTATTTTGCACATATATTTATGAGAAAACATATTATTTTTAATATATTTCGTAAATTTATGAAGCCCCCATTTGTGCAGCAATGAATCATATAAGGCGATAATTCGTGCTCATTTATCAAAAGTGTCAGGAAATGCTGAAAGTTATGGTATATGGTATGTATGTATTTTTGTACATTTAAGAATATGATGTTGGGGGGTTGGGTCTTCAATTAATGATAGCAAACACTACATTTTAAGAGTAATTTTTTTTTCACAATTTTAGAATAAACAAAAATGTGTTGGCAAAATTATAGACGGCAGTTATGATGGATCTACAGAAAGTAAGCTGAGCTATGCCTAATCATATGTAAATATTTACAATAAAGATATCGTTTTAAATTTATGATTTGCTAATGCAATGGAATTTGATATAAATATTGCATGCGATCATCGAAAATGGGCTTTATTTGCCAAAATTGGCAAACGATCATATCGTAAACAAATAAAAAATATATCCCAATGCAATGCATTCTAGCGATGGCAGAATAGTCAACGGGAATATAAATATAATTGATAATAGGTAATATTTATTATTTCTATATAAACGCACAAACCGCAGCGAATTTTGTTAAAAGTTGTATTTTTGAGAGAATTGTTAGGTACATGATAAAATAATTGAAAAAAGTTAGTATAGTTCTTGAAAACTACAAAAAAAACTATCGAGCTGCGATTTCTTCTATGGAAGCTATAGTATATCGTCAACCGATTTTAAATGCGTTCCTTAATGGTTCTAAAAAATGTCGCGTGCCGAATTAGTTCAAGAAAATCAAATTAAAGCAAAGTAGATAAACAAAAAGGGAATATTTTTGAAGATTCTTAAAAAATAAGTTTTTTCGATTCGCTCTATTGCAGTCAACAGATTTTAAACAATTTTGATGTATGAAAAAGAAAAAACTTGCAATATTTTTTTCCAATCAATAAACTGATTGAAGTACCCAGTCAGAATTGTCTAGGGTAGCCGTGTTATCTATTAAAAATACACTTTACCCAATTCCCACTCGAATATACCATACTTTTCTATGTTTTTTTACCTATTCGTATTATTTTGTTATTATTTATTTTAGTATAAGAATAAATTTTTAACGGCATAAAATTTGAACAAAATAGCGTTTTTCAAGAAATCAAATTTGTAAGAATTATAAAAAACAATCTTATACAAAAGCTATTTAATGAGATTTAATCTCAGTTTGTGTAGAATGTAATAATAAAATACTATATCTCAAAAATCGATGGCATATATATACACCAATGGTCAAAAATTGCCCACAAAAAGACCAAAGATTTTTGTCCTTACAGAATTTAAGCTGATATCTTTACTTTCAACAAAGTTTAACATTTCTACGCTTTCACAAAGTTCACTGGGCCATGCCAGTGATGGAGAACTTTTCTCTCATAAGTTAGGTAGAAATTATGGATCGTACTTTTTGATAGAATGCAATTAACTTTTTTCATACATTTCTCACTCAAAATAATAAATATTTTTAAAAATACTCAGTTGTATTGTTAAAGAATTGCCAAAAATATTTACAAGCCACGGTAGAAACCAAAAAAGAAGGGTACATTTTTTAAAATGTGAAATTTATTATTATTTTGGGTTTTAAACATATTACAATCATTTCAAACTGCAATAGTAGCTATAATTTTTTCCTATATTTTCAAATTCTTTCACAATGGACCATGCCTGAAGTAGAGAACTTCTTAGTCAGAAATATGGTAGAAATTGCAACTTCCAAAACGTATTTTTTAGAAGACGGCATTTTTATAAGGCGGAATTTATTATTTTCTTTCTTAGACCCTTTGAGCTCTTTTGAAACTGCTTGAGTGCCTATATTTAAGCTACATGGACATATTTTTTAAAATTCTTGCATAATTAAGAAGAGTATTTCTCTGCGATAAACATAGAAAATATAGTTTATGTTGTGCAAGACACAGCACTCTTTTAAGAAGTGTTAATTTTTATGCAGGTGAATTTATTTTTATTGTTATTATTACTTTTAAACTTTAGAACTTTTTTGAAACTGTATGTATGGCTAATCTTTAACAGTTTGCCAAATTCTTTCACAACAAGTCTCTCCAGAATTAGAGAACTTTTCTATAATAAACAAGATCGGAAACTGTACCTTACAAAAAGTACTTTTTTAATGAATCCGATAAAGATTTTGACAAACATTTCGAAGTTCTAGTTTTTGTCTACGTCTAAAGAATTGCCAAAATGATTACAATATATATAAGACACGGTAGAACCCGGTAAAATTTCATGAATTTATGTTTATTATTTTTATTTTTGTAAATCTTTTGCATACATCTGCATAAGTAGCCATAATTAAGGTATAAAGACGCATGACACTACACTTTCACATTTTTCAAATTACTTGCACATGGCACCATGGCAGAATTTATAGCTTCCGATATGTACTTTTATATGCAATTCAATAAATAATTTTACGTGCATTTTTTACTTATTTTTAAAACGATAAAGTACGTAAATAATTCTGAGTTCTATCTTTTGACGACGTCCCAGTATTGTTGGCACTAAGGGTAAAAGTTTTAAAAAGGGTAGATTTTTATGAAGTGGAATTTTATTCTTGATTTTTTATTTTTAAAAACATTTTGAACTCTTTTAAGATATATAGACGTATAGCGCTACACTTTCATATTTTTCAAAATTCTTTGACAATCGAGCATGTCAGAAGTGGAGAACTTCTCTCACATAAATATTATAGAGATAATCGCTTTCCAACGCCTTACTGACTTTTTAACACCAAGACCCCCCAACGGGGATTGCTTCAAACACAAAGTGTACACCTTATGCGTTTATAATTGCGAATGAAATATTACCGAAATTACGTTTTAGATAAATTTTTGATAAACCGAAATACAAATTTATGAATTACTTAAATATTATTGCAAAAGCATACACAATGCCGCAGCACTTTTTCAATTTTTATTGAACTAAAACACAATTACGGAAAAACTCATAAAACACATCCGATCGGCAAAGGTGCTCCAGCTATCTGTACTATGTATGTCGTCTATGCGCTTCCCACACACACACACGCACACACGCACATCCCGAAACATTCTGTCTGAGATTTATCACTGTTGCTCCACTTGATTGGCATACAACTCAATTGATTTATGCGGTATCATTTATTAGGTAGCACGCTCGTTTGATAGCAAAACTTATTTGCTTGATCGACAGCAATTTGTTTGTAAGCAAAAGAGAAGGAGAACGAGTACGAGAACTCTTAACTTTTTCGTTTTTCGAAAATGAAAGCACAGAATATGCCGCACTCACATGTGCTGGCTGGCTCTACTCGTTACCCGGTAGCCCCAGACTGACCAAAGGGCTTTCAGTTAAAACATTTTATGGCCGACGTCAAAATGAAAGAAAAAAATAAAATAGCTGATATGGCCAATTTGGATGAGGCATTTTATTTAATTTAATGCTGATACGCGCAACTTTGGTGATATAATACCCCAAGGCATAGGGGGTTTGCTAAGACCCTGCTTACTTGCACTGGGCGCCACACTTGACCACAAACACTAATTCCACTGCAAATTCCGATTGGTCATATGTCTAAGACGCGAGTATTGTAACCTAAGCTATATATAGCTTTATATTTTTTACGAAAAAAAAGAAACCGTTTATTTTATTAGATAAATATTGATAAAATCGTAGATCGATCGTTTTTGTTGCACTTGGTGCTACTGTTCGGCACGATACGAGAGGAATGCAAGGCACCGTTGCGTTCTTGGCGTGTCCGTACTTGTTACGGGCTATCAACAAACTACTGTAATACACAAATCGAACAAGTGTTTATGCGCGATGTGTGGCCTTCGGTTTGTCGTCGTCGCTCAGTTCGGTTGGGGTTTTTTGTATTGGGGGTTTGTTTTGGGCTTCGTATTGTTAGAAACAACTAAATAAATGTGTTTTATAAGCACTTTTGCTTATCAATATCAATGCGTAAATATACAGTAGTCGATGTGCTCCGATATGCTACACCTATGTACACAATTCTGTCTGTCGCTTTATGTATAATATAAAGGGTCTTTCGATGGTTGGTATCGTTTCTGCAACCGCAATAATATTGGCTTGGATGAACAATTATGTAGTTCTTTCTGTATTAGATGGCCGATTTTTAATCCTTAGTTTATGCCATGATTGCAAGACTCGGGGTTCCGTATGGTTGGGCAGGGCGTAGTCCTTATAAAATTTTTAGAGCTACGTAGCACATCTTTTATTTTGAATCTTTTTTTTGATCGATTTTAGCCCCTTTTTATAATCCTTAGTTTATGCCATCATTGCAAGACTCGGGGTTCAGTATGGTATTCCGCTTCAAGTATGAAGCAGTTGGGCAGGAAGTAGACCTTATAAAATTTTTAGAGCTACTTAGGACTTCTTTTTCTTATTTTGAATCTTTGTTTTGATCTATTTTGGCCCGTTTTTATAATCCTTAGTTTATGTCATCATTGCAAGACTCGGGGTTCAGTAAGGTATTCCGCTTCAAGTATGAAGCAGTTGGGCAGGAAGTAGACCTTATAAAATTTTTAGAGCTACGAAGCACATCTTCTTTTATTTTGAGTCTTTTTTTTTGGTCGATTTTTGCCCGTTTCTATAATCCTTAGTTTATGCCATCACTGGAAGACACGGGGTTCAGTATGGTATTCCGCTTCAAGTATGAAGCAGTTGGGCAGGACTTAGACCTTATAAAATTTTAAGAGCTACGTAGCACATATTCTTTTATTTTCAATCTTTGTTTTGATCGATTTTGGCCCGTTTTTATAATCCTTAGTTTATGTCATCATTGCAAGACTCGGGGTTCAGTATGGTATTCCGCTTCAAGTATGAAGCAATTGGGCAGGACGTAGACCTTATAAAATTTTTAGAGCTACGAAGCACATCTTCTTTTATTTTGAGTCTTTTTTTTTGGTCGATTTTTGCCCGTTTCTATAATCCTTAGTTTATGCCATCACTGGAAGACACGGGGTTCAGTATGGTATTCCGCTTCAAGTATGAAGCAGTTGGGCAGGACTTAGACCTTATAAAATTTTAAGAGCTACGTAGCACATATTCTTTTATTTTCAATCTTTGTTTTGATCGATTTTGGCCCGTTTTTATAATCCTTAGTTTATGTCATCATTGCAAGACTCGGGGTTCAGTATGGTATTCCGCTTCAAGTATGAAGCAATTGGGCAGGACGTAGACCTTATACAATTTTTAGAGCACACCTTTTTTTATTTTGAATCTTTGTTTTGATCGATTTTGGCCCGTTTTTATAATCCTTAGTTTATGTCATCATTGCAAGACTCGGGGTTCAGTAAGGTATTCCGCTTCAAGTATGAAGCAGTTGGGCAGGACGTAGACCTTATAAAATTTTTAGAGCTACGAAGTACATCTTCTTTTATTTTGAATCTTTTTTTTTGGTCGATTTTTGCCCGTTTCTATAATCCTTAGTTTATGCCATCACTGGAAGACACGGGGTTCAGTATGGTATTCCGCTTCAAGTATGAAGCAGTTGGGCAGGACTTAGACCTTATAAAATTTTAAGAGCTACGTAGCACATATTCTTTTATTTTCAATCTTTGTTTTGATCGATTTTGGCCCGTTTTTATAATCCTTAGTTTATGTCATCATTGCAAGACTCGGGGTTCAGTATGGTATTCCGCTTCAAGTATGAAGCAATTGGGCAGGACGTAGACCTTATACAATTTTTAGAGCACACCTTTTTTTATTTTGAATCTTTGTTTTGATCGATTTTGGCCCGTTTTTATAATCCTTAGTTTATGCCTTCATTGCAGGACTCGGGGTTCAGTATGGTATTCCCCTTTAAGTATGAAGCAGTTGGGCAGGGCGTAGACCTTATAAAAAGGGTCTTAAACAGATGGTCTTTATTTTATTGTTATTTTTAGAATTCGGCAAGTGAAAATAGTTTTGCCAATTGTACTTTAGCAAGATTTTCCAAAATGCACAGCAAACAAAAATTTTATTTGATTTTTTTTATTAATTTTAAGATTTTTTCTAGCATTTATAGTTATTTTTCCAGCACTTTACTGCCAAGAAGTGTATTATATTATTGATTATTCTACTTGACTATGGTCATCGCACCAATGGCGAAGCGCTGATAACTCTGAAGATATATACACCTATAACATAAGACTTCAGTAAGTTCTGCTAAGAACGTAAAGAATAGTTTTATCAGCTTTTCTTTTTTTGTTAAAAATAATTTGTCTTCTTTAAAATCTTTTGTGTCGGGTTTCGGTGCTTAGGCTAAAGCGTTTGTAAGATCTTAATTATATTAAACAGTCCTCAAACCGCATTAAAATAAGTTCCGGGAATAAATCTGAAATATTCCTGACTAATGACGACCATTTTTTTGCTCTCTACAACGACATATATCTCGTCCAGCCTACAATGGCACAACGTAGCGTTGGTTCGGCCATGTCGTTCGTATAAACAAAGTTGCTGCAGCAAAGAAGGTTTTCGATACGAAGGTCAACGAAGGAAACGAAGTGGAGAAGAGCCTTCTTCACTTGGAGTGACCAACTGGAGAAGGCGCGCGCAAAACCGAGGCGCCTGGCGAGAGCTAGTAAGGTCCCGATAAACGGGTTGCGATGGCCAAATGATGGACCCTGTATATATGACTCTATCAGTTATCAGTCGGTTTATAGTTTACTGCCTTGGAACATAAGCTTTATCGCGGCTAGAATGCCATACCTATTTATTTAACCCCACTGCAGCAGTCAGATCCATGTAAATTTTCATTTATGTGTCATTTGTTTATTTTGGGTGTATTCCTATTTTATTATGTTCTTTCAGTTTTTTTTTTATTATTTTTTTTGGGCGAACGGGTTGCTTTATCATTTAAACAACGTCTGTTATCAGCACATACGGTATGTGTACTCCGTTATCAATATAATAAATAGCGGGAGCCAAGCGGCAGCCTGATGGCAAACCGTTGGCGTCTATAGATTGTGCTGCCTATGGCGACAACAATGTTAGTTAGCTATTTGGTTTTTGACCAGTTCCCCCAATTCATTGCGAGCGTTACAAATCCAAATTAATGCCAATGGGCTAGTAAACAAAGCGTCGTTGAGCGTTGTGCCTGCAATAACTGGACAGGGTTATGATATTACTACTCCAATATACAATATATATAGCTGATAAGCCTTGAAGTGCTATATGAAACGATTTGGCGGCATTATGAATATTTAGCTTGAAGTTTATTGCGCTTTATTTAACGTTTGGACGAACTTGGGGGAAAATCCATTGTGGATACCAAAACTACTGCATAGATAAATGGTTGGATTTAATTTGGTTGAACTTGCTATTGTTGATGTAGTATGGAAGAAAAGGGTCTACTATTACCAGCTTGAAAACTTTATAAGTTTAGAAAATCGGTGTAGTACTTAGGTCGCATATTGCCTCCGCCATTTCCAAAATTAAATTTTTAAAAATTACAACTTAGATTTAGCAAATCTTTTAGTTTATCTAGATTTACATGTGTATATTCGAAATTCATCAGATTACAAAATAATAGGTTTATCTTTAAGCTTGCAAAATGTTGGGTTACAATGAAAAACTTAAAAATTACTTTCTGCAAATTTGTGTTTTTGTTGACAAATTCTAGCAAGAAGCAGAATTTTAGTTTTCAGAAGATTTTTCTTCTTGTTAACTTAAATCCAAGTTGCTCTATATTATCGTCTATCGTCGTATTTTTTTTGTTTATCTTTCTGAAAATCCGTTGTTCAAATCCATAATACTTTGATTGCGCTACGTTCAACTGTGCTTTTTCCTTTTCGATTTCATTTAATCCAAGTATAGTTTCTATAAGAGAAAGAATTCAGATAATTAGTATTTAACAAATAAATATTAAAAATATTCTCTTAATTTAATACCAAACAGTTGTCTAGTTGAGGCCTGAAATAAACCAATACCGAACACTTGCAATGAATACTCTCATTACTCATACGCGGGGTTTCTGAACCATTTCATACTACCATAACATATGGTTCAAGACAACAATTTTAAAACGATTCTACACACAAAAGCAAAAAATTGAACAACTCGCAGAAAACGAAAACAGTTGGGATTTAAGGAAGTGTAGAAAACTTCCGAGTGCTACTAGAAAACCGCTACAAAACACCTTTGTCAGCGAACTCAAATTGTTTTCTTAGTTCGAAGCTAATTTCTTCAAAAACCCTGCAACTCTTCTGCGAACTGCTGCTTCGCCTTGTCCTTGCATGAACTCGGGTTTATTCAGGAAGTCCTTTATTTCCACCAGCGCTGAGTAGTCATCAGACTAATTTTGATAGCCTCCACAGCAGGTGAACTCCAGACTGCGTGGGCTTCCTTGAGCTTACAGCTTCGATTTCCACTAGAGCTGAGTTTTGAGTAGAATTTTTTTGTTAGCTTTTTAGGCGAACTCCGGCTATCTATTTAATCGTTAGATCTTTCATCTAGATCTTTCAATATTTTTGCATGCGCTGTACTGCCTCTTTATCTGCCTTTTCTTGGCGCTTCCGTGCGTTTGAGAATTCGATTTGGGTTTTTGTTAGTAAGCTGCCCAGTTGCCATATTTCAAGTCGTATCACATTCCAGTTTTCTGAAAAATGCAGTGTTTTGAGTACAACATTGATTAATTTATAATTAATCGATCACTGTCGATCGGTGTCCTAGAAAATACTCCGATGTTACTAACATGAAGACTGTATAAAACCCAAACGCTTGCTATTTTTTGTGCTTTTGTCCATGTTGAGACTTAATCGTCATTCGATATGAAGAATATTCGCTTGAATTGATTCCCTTTCCTGCTATGTAACGAGCTTTGTCCCACAAAAGCGCTGGGAGGTCACAGCATACTAGCTGTTTGCGTTATACAGACTGAATCAGACTCTCAAATATGCTTCTTTTCTTTAGGTAGTGGTGGTATTTAGTAGTGCGATCCTCTCAAAGTTAAGTTTTTATGCAGACACAGAATCAGCCGTCTGTAGGATCATAGAAGTTATAATAATGTAAGATCGTATTACCAAAGGCTCTGCGTAGTAACTTTGCCTTAAGTCTATGCAAAGATTTTGGTAGTTCTTTATTATATCACAGCCGCTGTAGAAGGAATCAGTATCTTTTTTGTTCCTTGGCAATACATAGATGCACCAAGATTTTCATTGTGAACTGACCAATACGACATGGGGGCGCCGGAGATACTTGGTCTTGCACTCCTCATGTCCAAGCACATATCAATATAGCGTGATTTTATTAGGGAACAACCTCATTTGGTAGTTCGTATACCACGACCATTTTACATGAGAGTTAACAGGAAGATGACGCATTGAAGTTCGCATGGCTATCTGAGTAAATGCGCTTGTGGACGCCTTTGGCGCATATCTATATGGCGTTAATCTCTGCTGAACACGCGCAGACTAAAATTGATAAAAATTGCTCTGTTCTTGGGTCTAACAATATAAACTTCCTTATTTTATGCGCTTTTAAATCTATTCCTGAACCTTTGTTGACTAGGAAACACACTCCGCCATAAATGGCTTACTTTATAACGAAGGTACAAATTTTGGATTTTCACTGTACTTGGATGACTGTATGCCTAACTCTACAACTTAGCTGTCAAGTCTTTGGTATATTGAAAAAGTGGGCATATAAATATTAACTACTCATCATATCAATGGCCATGAATGCAAAGCAGACCCACAGACCACAGCCAGCTCTGGCAATTTGCATCTCTTTGTCACATTCAGCTAGTGACTGTACCAGGGTCTGTGCCAACACGTACATACTGCCCTGCACAGCTACGTTCCCAACTCACCTAAGCACCTTACTTTTCCTTTGACGGCTTTAGTTCATTCAATTCGGTTGCATGTTCCGCCAGCAAATCCAACATAACCTCAATCTTCAAATTGCACATATTATTCTCCTCTTCCAGAGCACGAAATTTCTTATTCAAACGCAGCATATCATCCACATCACTCTTACGTGCCGAATGCATCCAAATGCCATCAGCAAAACGCAGCTCCTTATTGCCCAGATTCAATGAGATTTGACGAAAATCATCCAAATCCTCAGTGACCACGGCATGTCCAATATTGCAACGTCCAAGTCGCGCTGGTATAGGTTTGGCCTCAAATTTCTTATAAAACAAAGGCATGGCACAACAACAAGCGCTTTCGTAAAAATTCTGTAAAAATGAGCTATAATTTGTTGTGGCTGCTTGGTGAGCTGTCATTGGTTACCATGGCAATCCTACACAATTCCATTTAAGGGTTGTCACGTTTTAGGGCGTTTTAATTAGAATTGACCGCTCAGCTGTTGGCCTGTGGTCAATGTGCGTCTCTTGTTGTAGTCGTTGCAAATTAAGCAATCCTCTATAGAAACGCCGCCGACTTGGTTGGCATAAAGCACAAATTCGTTTTAGAAGCAGCTTTATGTCAAGTCAAGCACTTGAAATGACAGCCAATTCGAATATTTTAAATTGCCCGAGGTCTGTCGGTTGTCATTTGGTAAAATAAAAACTATTTTGATTTTATTTATTTTCTAATTTTAGCGCAGTGGAGGCAGCAGCGCTGGAGTTGGAGAGACTAATGAGCGAGACCAAAGCGGAAATTGCGCAATTCAAAGCGGAACAAGTAGAGCTGCGCAAGCAGATTAGCGCTGTGCTGGCTGAGAATCAGCAGCTAACGACGGAGCTGAGCCTGTACAAGGAGACCATAAGCGCCAGCTGCTTTGAGGAGATGCAGCAGCGCGTGCAATACAATAGCGAGGCATTGCAACACACACAGAAGCAAGTAGAGCTGCTGCAAAGGGAGCGTAATGATCTGCTGGCTATGCATAAGCAATCCCAGAGCACCATCGATGCGTTGGTTACAGAGCTGCAAAATTATCGCCTAACTATAGGTGACAGCGAAAAGGTAGGCTAGTGCTTGCACACAAGCAGCTTGACGAGATTCATAATGTTTTCTACTTAACAGCAACAATATGCACAGGCTATCAAACAGCTGGAGTGCAAAATTACTGCACAGCAAGATGAGCTAAACGCGCAGTCTGTGCTGATTAAGAAACTGCACAACTATAAGCAACTGAGTGATCAGCAATTGCAGGACTTGCAGCAGAAGCTGCACTCCCAAAACGGCATGAAGAGCGCGGAGCAGTTGCATGGCAATGAGCGCAAGAGCAAGATACACAAATTGGAGTTACGTTTGGAAAAGGCCAATGCCAAGTCTGCGCAATTCGAAGAGCAGCTGCGTCAGGCGCATACATTGCTGGCGCAAAGCGCTAAACGCGAAGAGCAAGCCATTTGCAAAGTGCAGGAGGCCATATCGCTTACGGATGCGGCGGTTAGTGAAAAAATTCAAGCCGAAAATAAGGCGCTCAACTACAAAGAGCAGATCAATAAATTGGCTGAAAACATTGAAGTTATTATGAGTGAGGCGGAGAAGAAAGTGGACAAGGACTTTGCCGACTTTCGTCATAAGCTAGTGGATAAGGATCAACAGATTGCCGTTTTAAATGAAAAGGTTTGCAAGCTGTGCCATAAATGCAACCAAGTTTTACTCAGTTTAGTTCATTGCAGCTAACTGCTCAGCAGGCGCAACATGAACAGGAGCTAAAGCTGCAGAAATCACAATACAAGCGGCTGGAGACCAAACAAAGCGAGACCATGAAGCTAAATGAGGAGCTGATGCAGCAGGCGACTGTTATGTTACGCCGCTATCAGGAATTGGAGTACAGTGCCAAGCACTCGGAGGAGAGTCAAGAGCAGTTGACTGAAATGTAAGCTAAATGCATTTGTTATTTTTTAAATATAAGAAAAATATGCTTTTTACCGCGCTCTCACAGCAAGAAGCAGCTGGCTCGCGAAAGAGATCAGTATTTGAATGAATTTAAAAACGTTAAGACGCGCTATAAGGAGGCCATGGAGGATCTAACGCTCAAGTTTGAAAATGAGTTCTATCGCTTAAAGAAAAGACTGGATGCACTGCAGGCGGAAAACTCATTTCTCAAACAGTACGGCAGCGATAATAGCTCACGTGATTCACAACGCACGTCTCTACTGAAACCCTAACTATTATTTCAACAATTTATATATATTTTTTAGCTCGTTTGCACACATACTTGTTATATTATTGTCTTATGAGTTTAGGCGACTGCGCCCTGTGCTGTGCGTCCGGGAAACAAGCTGGGAAACCAATAGCTGTGCTCGTCTGTTTGCTTGTCAATCCAGCACAGACCTTCACCCAAAACCTTATCCAGCGATTGTTTACAACGATACTCTGTCCAGCTGCAAGCATTTGTTATTAATTAAAAATAAAAATCAACTTATTAAATCTCACAATAAATGCCTACCCCAAGTCGTTCATTAGCTGCGTTTGTGTTACAAAGCCCAACTCTGTATTGGCTGCAGCATTCAGTATGTTGGTTTCCTCCATGCTAAGCTCACCGGGTATGGACTGCACTATGTACTTGCCCTTGCCCAGCTTATGTACCACAAAACTGCAAAGCAACAGCCATGAGTCTTATGGAGCACAGAAGTGTGCGCGCTGCTTACCCATTGCCAAAAATGCTTAATTTCTTGGCTGCCATTAGTATATCCTCTTTGGTTATCTCTTGATGCACAGCACTTTGTCCACGTGCGGCTATTAAACGTCGACGCAGCTCGTCTAGCTCCATAAGACCGCCAGTTTTGCGATTTGCTGCCAGACACACCTCCACCACCTGCACGCCGAGTTCGTAATAAAAGTCACCCATGCCCAAGACGCTCCAAAAGCCTTTGCCCGTAGCCAAGGGATCAACGCCTATGGCTGCGCACATATCCTGAAATTGTTTGCGAAATTGTGCATTCTTGCGTATGTCCTCCTTGTGCTTTATGGCAAATTCTTCAAGTTTCACGCGAAAAACTTCCATTTGTTTGGTCATTTGTTCGAGCTGTGACTCCTGCAGGTCGGTGCCTTTGTCTTTGAACTTTTCGGCAGCCAATTTTTGTTGCTGTATGGCACCCAAACCAACGCGGCGACGCATTTTATTGTGTAATTACTAAGATTTTTTAACTTTGTTATTGTTTTGATGAAATATCTGCTAATTTAATAGGGATGTGCTTTTGTCAACGATTGCAAACGGCAAGGGTTATCGATTGTAGCTATCGTTTGCTGTGAAAGCGCCATCTAGCGGTTTGTTTAGCGCCATCTTATGTTTAGCGCTGCTCAGGTGTTGCCATACTGTTAAAATCCGTTAGGAAAGTTTAAAATTTTTGCAATCATTTCAGTTTCGTGCAAAATGTAGGAACATTTTTTTAATAAATAAAAATTAAATCTTTTAAAAATTAAATCTTCTAATTTTTATTAGCTGCTTGAATGCAATTTGTTTCCTTTTAGGCATGCATGAGGCAGGTTTCTCCAACTTCCCGTGACTTGGCGTTTTTTGATAAACTTTTCGTTTTTTTTGTTTGAAAAAAACATTGCCATTGGCTGTGCGCTTTTGGAAGCGACGTGCTTGTGACTTACGCAAACTTCTTGCAGGCTACGGACTGAAAACTCCAGATTACTTTATAAGCACCAGTTGAGGCCTACCTAGAACCCGTATGTAGTATTTGTGGGCTTAGACTGCACGATGGAGCGCAGCTCCTCTGTTCTTACTTTTCAAGTTTGCGCAAAAAAAGTTGCCGAAAAATTACTTTAAAAGTAAGCCGTCAAATATTTATTTTTCGTAATTATAAAATGTTCTTAATTTTTATATTGGCTTTTTATTTATTCGATCAACATTTTGATAACTAAATCTGGAAAGGATCATACAGTGCCATCATCATACAGACCTACCTTCAAGCTTACTACCATGCATATCAAAACTCTTCGCAAAACGTCTCCTGATCTTTATTATCCCCTATCTGCGAATTCAAAATAAAATTCCGGCACATCAATTCGGTTTTTGAGAGAAACGTGCAACAATCGAATAATATCGAAGTTTTGAGTGCTCAAAAATGCAATTGTGAGACTTCGCATTGTCATGTTGAAAAGTGATGCGTCTTCGGCGGTTGGTTTTTCTGATTTCTGGCAAGACAACTGGCAAACAAATCACTCAGAATTGACTGTTCTGCGTAGTTCTAGTGGTATCGTTTTTCCGAAAAAATCATACAATCGACTTGCGGGCTCATACGCGTAAATCTATGATACGTCACCTCTCACGAGTTCGAAAATTATCTCTCTTTGACATTAGCCACATCGGACATCGTTTGTTTTGTTGTTGTAATCTTTTATCTACTAAGGAATCAGGACAACAAAGATATTCAATTGAATGCATTCACAATTCTACAATAAACAAATTTTGATGGAAGATGCGGATTTAGATATTTAGATTTTGATGTGTTACAATGCCTATGTTGTCATCTCTAAAAGTAATTCAGAAAATAGTCGTTAACTTTGTTTTCGGCCAAATTTCTTAACTTCATTTCTCGGCAGTCACTTAAATTAGTGTCTGTTGATTGCAAATCTACTGTGCATCGCTATGCCTAGTAATCAGACTTCTAATCTATTCAGGCCAGCAGCTATGGAAGATTTACTAAATCTACATTGTGTATGTCTAGTAAATCTTTAAATCTACTGTGTTCCTCTACAAAGCAGTTATGGAAGATTTACTAGAGATACAAAGTAGCTATGGAAGATTTACTAAATCTACAGTGTATCTTTATGGAAGATTTACTAAATCTACAGTGTATCTTTAGTAAATCTTCCATGGCTGCTGTGTAGCGGAGCACAGAAGATTTAATGATTTACTAGACATACACAATGTAGATTTAGTAAATCTTCCATAGCTACTTTGTATCTCTAGTAAATCTTCCATACCTTCTGCATAGATTAGAAGTCCGATCGAAATATTTAGCATTCTTTTTTAACAGATTTGCAGTGATAAGAAAATCTTGCCTAACTTGCAATCCAAAATTTTTCAACGAAATTTATGTTTGATTTCAGCATAAATTGTCAGCCCTTAAGTTGGCAGCTTGCAAGGATTATCATTTGCTGAACGTGTAAAAATTGAATAAACTTAGCGAAAATAAGAGTGTTTCGCCAATGCATTGCTGCAAGAAGTGGGAAAGAAGCCATTTAGCAGATATTGTATGTTCCACGCAATGCCAAAGATCAGGTAAGTAGAAAAATGCTTTATCGTTTTTATGATGAAAATGTGAAGATATTTTCTCGCTAAAGATGTGAATTTTTTTTTATTAATTTGAAGCACTTCAATTTTATACCAAAAACAATTATTTATGATGGCAAACTCTTTATTGATAAAAATATATATTATTGTAGTTTCAAACATTGCTAACATCTAAAAAATGTCGCTTAAAATTAACCGATTCATACAATGGCTGCGTCATTTCCCTTTTCCCAACATTAAAATGCGCCTTTCCATACATGCGTGCAGCAACACTTTATATTTCAACTGCAACTTCCTCGAACATCGCCGGCAAAGATCGATCAACAGCTCAAGAGCGCTTCGAATGTGCCAAATGCGGAGTCGAGTGCTAATCGAATGCTTATTGTCTGAATCATTCGAATGACATTGATTCAATTTTGTGTGCACTTTTTTCCCATATCAATCTATACACTAAGAGAAATTGCAATGAAGTTGTCTGATGAAAGTACATTAATTAGTGAAATACTTGGGAAACATAGCTAGAACTGTGAAAGCGTGGGTTATGTAGCTTTTATGCTTCAACAAAGCGTCATTCTGGCTCCATACAGCGATTATAACGATCGTCGAACATTTTGACATCCTACTTGTAGTAGTCGGCCGAAAGTTTCTTAAAAATAGGCTTCACTTTCTGCAATGTCTTCTCCGTTGGAGTGGGAAGCGCTTTTTAGCAAGCCATCACAATATTTTTGGAATATAGTTTTTATGCTTCAACAAAGCGTCCTTCTAGCTTCATACAGCGATTATAACGATCCTCGAACATTTTGACATCCTACTTGTAGTAGTCGGCAGAAAGTTTCTTAAAATACACTTCTTCGTTGGAGTGGCGCTTCCCAGCGAGACATCTTTTCGGGTTTGAGAAGAGTTAGTAATCGCTGGCAGTCATAAGATATCCGGACTTTCTTCAGTTGAAACCTATTGTTTCGACTGTTGAGTGCCGTCTGGCGTATAGTGATGGCTGCAAGTGATCAAACGATGCGAAAAGTTGGACTTATTAAGTGTTATCAGAGCCAAATTGTTATTAAAAACATCTACTCGTTTCCAGCTCTTTCAGAGCTTTCGTATAGATGATTTGTCTACCAGCTCAGCCAGCACACGCCACTTTCGATTTTCGATTCGATCAACCATTTCGGGCATTGTCACGTCTGTAGGCAGTACGACACTTGCTTCGTCATTTGTGCACGTACGACCAAAATTTAATTCTACAAAACAACCTTTGACAGTCGTATTCGATCGAGCAGAATTGTCGTAATATTTATCAAGCCGCTTCTGCGCTTTCTTGCGCGGTTTGCCACCGAGATGATGCACTTTTGACAGAACAAACAACTCGACATATGCCAATGGAATTCTACATCTGATCTTACGAAAGAAGGACGCTGTCGTTCGATATTTGGTCCGGTACTTTTGACGTATGCAGCACCCAATCAGCTTCATATTTAAAGAGTAATTTGGCAGTCAAACCAAAATCCGCCACAATCATCTTTCTTTTTGAGTCTTCAAGTGGCTGACAGCGATTTTACAACTTAATTTCCAACATTTTTTTTTTTTTTTTTTGGGTGCTGCCGCGTTAGCACTTTACGCCTCTTCACGTTGGAGTACAGATGATTAGCACTCGAGGCTCATTACTCTGCTTGGTAGCCAAAAGTCATCAGCGAAAGCCAACCATTCCAAATTGGCCGCAAGTCGAAGGCGTTGATAGAGCAACAACCCAAAAATAGAAGAAGAAAATACAAACATCTACAATATGTACTAGCCCGAGGGCCACATGTGCGATAATTAATTAGGGCGAACAACAAATATGAACTGAAGAAAATTATTATTTATAAAAGAAAATGAGAAAATTCAAAATACGAAATACGAAAAAATCGTACAATGTGTTTTTTGATGATTCTATTCGCATAATGTACAAAAAAAGAGGCTATGAAGAAAATGGTCGAATTAATGAACGACAATTTCAACAAAAAACAAAGCAGACAATTCTACAGAGGACTCAAAAGTTAAGTGAATGGTTTCCAACCACGTATAGACGCCTACAAAGATAAAAATGGGCAAATTATAACGGAAAAGACAAAAATTCTTGACAGATGGAAAGAGCATTTCGAAAAAGTGTATAATGAGTCAAACGGCTGCGAAACTTCTGAAGTTACTAATATAGATGGTAACGATGAATATAAAGTTGTACCTGATCCCACTTTTGAAGACATGCTAGAAATACTTAACAAAATGAAAAACGATAAATCACCTGGTGACGAAATATCACAGCTGAACTTCTTAAAAATCTTGACTTGGAAGGAAAGCTACACATATATGACCTATTAGTAAGGATATGGAGAGATGAATGTGTACCAAATGACTGGACTATAGGAATAGGTGATAAATAAGACTGTGATAACTACCGAGGGATAACATTGCTAAGTGTTTGTTACAAAATTTTGTCAACAATACTCGCAATCAGACTGAGCAACATAGCAGAAAGGGTACTTGGAGAATACCAATGCGGATTTAGGCCTGGAAGATCCGTAATAGTAACGCTAAGCAACACAAAAGGAAAAGTGGCACAGCAGCAAGAATACAGCGCACTTTTGAACATCAATGCAGGAGTAAGGCAAGGTGACAGTCTGTCCACCGTGTTGTTTAATTTATGTCTGCACTACGCTATTAGAGAACACACAATCTCTGGAAATGTCTTCAACAGGTCTGGGGTGTTAATAGCGTATGCAGATGACTTTGCCATCCTAGCGAGAAACCAGCGGTATTTGAAAGAGAGCCTCATAGATATAGCTGCAAAGGCAGAGGAAGTTGGTTTGGCAATCAACCAATCTAAGACTAAATATATGATACTGTCTAGATACGCCGAGAGAAGAACACCACGGAACCTCAGCATAGGTGACTATCACTTCGAAGGAGTTGACAACTTTAAATACTTGGGTGTGGGGTGACAACAGCGCAAGGGACTGCCTACAAGATCGGCTTGTAGCAGCTAATAAAACCTACTACGCGCACAACAAAATAGTCAGCTCAAAGCTGCTAATGAGGAAATGCAAACTAAGAATTTATAATTCCATCTTAAGGCCAGTAATCACATATGGAGCAGAAGTTTGGACCATGACGACAGCAGACGAAGAATCGCTAAGAATCTTTGAAAGAAAAATACTGCGAAAAACGTTTGGACCAAAGATAAATGAACGCGGTGACTACATGCCAAGGAACAATGACGAATTGTTGAGCTTAAACCATGGCGAAGATGTAGTCAAATTCATTAAATCCCAGTGGCTAAGGTGGGTAGGACATGTACTAGGGACTCTCCACAAGAAGCAGGGGTCGACCAAGAAAGCGCCTAACTGACAATATTGACGATGACATGCTGAAGATGGAAGTAAGGAACTGGCGCGGCCTTGCTAACAGCAGAGACGAATGGAGAAGAATTGTTGGGAAAGCCAAAACCCACCCCGTGTTGTAGATCTGAATGATGATGATGATGAATGAACAAATTTAATATGCAATATGTATTTTTACGAATTTTCTTCTTAACAATTAACTTCCGAGTATCGAGTTATAACTAATACAGCCACATGATATACCTAGACCAGAGTTTGTTTCCGCAGCACAAAGCGTTACAGAAAAAAATGTATCTTGTTTCGTGCTTCAAATATACTTATCAAATCGAACATTATTATTGCCGGAAATTTTACATAAACGCTTGACCACATCATAGAGCTGCCAGAGATCAAGTATGTCCTTACTTGGTCTGTTTTTATGCTCCAAAACATATGGCACAAGCAGTATAGGCATATAATTGGAAGCAGCAGCAAAAGTCTTAAACCTCCCTCGCAAAGTAGAACAATATATCACGTCTGACCATCTGTATGAACGACAAGTTCCCCAGTGCAGCTGGAGAGAGAGAAAATACTTGATCAATAATTGTTCGTTTTTTGATCAAGTTGTAGTGAAAGAGATTCTTGCTGTTTTGAAGCACTGAATCAAATTTGATTAGAGCAAATCTTTCAATTTATAAATTTTTTTCAGGATTTATCTTCATTATATCTCGAGTATTTTAGTCTTCTCAATGCTTATTGTGCTGCATTTGATCCATATCAGTTTAACTTTAAAGTTTTTAAAATAACTTCCAAAAGGCAAATCGATCTACTAAATTCGTTATGTTTAGTTAATTTTTCACACAGCCCTACCAAATTCGGTTTATAACAATATAAATATAATAAAAAATAAGTGTATTCCGCTTGACTATCATCGCTCCAAAGGCGAAACTTGGAGATAGCTCTATTTTGGAACATTGCACTTGCGTTGGGAGCCCTCAATTCCAACACTATCAAAAGTTGATTTGAACAAATTAAACATATTAAATTTTAAACAGACATTGTTGAATCTCCTAGTAGACTGTCTTCTGCTACTACGACTAGCTACTTGAAAACCGACGAGCTTCTTCCCAGTAAGCAACACACTGCCTCTTTATGGGCATTACTCCGTCGAATCTAGCTATTATTTCTCTTCAGACAAACAGTTTTGCTTTGGGAAAGGCTACTCGACTTATTTAGAGTCTTCTCTCTTTTTCGTTTTGTAGCCAAGATCAATTGAGGAAATGCCTACAACGACGTGACGGCCAACTGTTTAAATGCCTCCTGTTCGCTGGGTTTTAGAAACGTTTTTTATTTATTTATTTATTTATTAATATGTAAGGGAACAACTAAGTCCAGTTGACCTTAAGATTAGACAAGTTAAACATTCTTAAAATTATGAAATAATTGATAACGAGGAAAAAATATAATAAAACTGATGCGTATTCCTAGCCTGATGGTTGCTTTGTTTATAGATGTGCAACGTCTCACATCTGGAGCTAGAAAGGAACTTGGATTTACAATGTAAAAGATGAAAACAGAAAATAGCATAAAAATTTAAACATTTTTTCCGAATAGGGAAGACAGAGAACAACGTTGACCAAGTTGGGTTTTTATAGTTCATGATTGGTCAAAGCAGCTCGATTTGGGGCATCAAGATAAGATAGGATAGATAAAGAAATGGATGGGATAGACCGTTCAAAGGAGACAATAATCATAGAGGTTATTATAAGTTGCGCATAGGACACGAAAAGGATCGTGTAAAGCATAATTAGTTCTACAAAAAGTTAAAGCTAGAGGTCGAAAATTACGAGTTACTCTGGAAGGAATGATGAAAGAAATGTTGTTAAGGAGTATGTTAGAGTCAATGAGGCCGAGTAAAAGCTTATGCCAAAATAGCACGCCGTGGCATGTTCTACGATCACTTAGAGAAGGTAATTTTATAAGGCGAAATCTGCATAGGATGGCAAACGAATGTTGGGATGTTGAATGCGTAAACTATCTTCTGCTTGGTTTAACTACTTTGAAGTCGAGTTTGTGGGCATTAGCCCGTCGAATCTAGCTGTCGCTTGCCTCCAGTTGCATCTCCTCCATGTTTTGACGCCAAGTTTCATTGAAGAGCTGCTTGCCGTATCGTGACGGCTGTTCAGAAGCGCCATGTGCTGTATTGTATTCCCTTCTCGCCAGCATATTCAGCGCTGAGCATTGAGCGCGTTTGAGCGAGCTAGTCGCGTGTCCGCACTGTTGAACTTTATGTGAGACCTCGCTGACATCATTAGATAAAACAATATGTGGAGAAGATGCAGGCAGCTGTAAAACTTGCAATAAACTCATGACAGCAGAGGGCAAAATATTTGGGCAGCTGAGTGTCAGTCTGGAGACGTAAAGATGAAAACCCCGGGCAAGTAATGTAATATGCCAAAAATAGTTTACATTGCAGCAAAGTGACCAAGCGCTTCAAGTAGCTGAACGAGCTGACCGACCAGCCGACCGAGCGAGCGACCAACCGACCATATGCTGTCAGCTTAGCTGAGAAGATACATCAACAGGGAGTGCCCTCTTGTACGTCATACACGCTCGAGGGTATGCTTCCGTCGCCGCCAAACTCATTGGATTTTCCATGCGCATATCGCATGACATAAATAGACTGACTGCATTAAGTTCTTTTTTAAATTAAAAAATGCATAATAAAAGATGTGGAAATGTAGCTGAGGAGCGACCTCCCCAGTCCAATACCAGCCACTGTGCTGGCCATAATTCATAACTTAACTCTGACATGCGCTGCGTGTAGCGTGCGCTTGGTTTTTGTTTGTTATTTGATATGAAAACTAAGGAAAAACGCTGCAGACAAAAGGGAAAATCTAATCATGAAAAATAAAAAAGAAAAAACTATAAAAAAGACAAAGAGTCTGAGCAACAAACCAGTTTTGGTTGCAACAATTATGCTGGTCTTTGGTCTACGTACTTTGTGCTATTGTTTGAGTTTTTCCAAACGAGTGCGCTATTATTTTCGCGTTTTTCAACCAGTTTTATATGGTTTTTTTTTCGTACTTTAATGCTGCTACGCCGGCTCAATTGACCAAGTTGGTGTGAAAAGTAACGGCTAGACGTTTAAGGCAACCCTAGAAGTGGGTCAGTGCAGTCTTAACTAGGTAGCCACCATAAGGCTGACGTGCCGCATGCAAGCTATTAAGCTGGCTGGGCAGCACATGCAACTAGCTCGTAAAGATTTGCTGCACAGACTTATGATTTATGCAATAGCAACCAAAAAGCGGGTCACTGGAACTCTTCGAGTTCAGGTTACGTTTTGTAATCTTTCAACTTTCAACAAATTATCACTAAAAACCGCCGCTGTAAAGTGATTTATTTGCGAAAAGGGTGGTGGTTGTGTCTGTGTGTCCGGCTTGGGCCGCACACTCACTCAGCATGTCATACAACTCTCTCCCAGGTAAAATGTCATACGAAACGCGCCAGCTGGCTTCTAAGTTCAACAACTAATTGCGGGCTGCTTATCTAGCTGGACACTGGCAACTGGATACGGCGCAATCAACTGGGAACTCTGCATATGGCCATATATGTTGTGTCCAGTCGCAATGTGAGGCGCGTGAGATTTATAGCTGCCGTGGCTCAAAGTCACAGCGTTTGGTCAGTCAGCTAGTTAGCTTAGCTTAGCTTTTGGGCTCTTTGCCAAAGATAAATGCGGCAGACTGCTCAGGAATAAAAATGAAAAAAAAAGCAAGCAGCAGCAATCAAGCAGGAACGACAATTCCTGCATCTAAGGAGCAGATGTTACTTTTGGCGGCTCCACAGCTCATAAAACAAGAATTTCGTGAGCCTCGCAAACAAAACACAAAACACAAAACAAAACCAAAACACTTGACTACGGCAGCTTCAGCTACAGAGCTACAGCTTGAGCTTGAGCGGGCTCAAAAAAAAAACACACACACACACACACAACTATCTGTCCAAGTGCGGAAACCCAAGTTGAGCCGGGCGCCGGCGGGGGGCAAGTTGAGCCAAACGGAAGAATTGTCAGCCGGCTGCTCATGCAGTTTGATTCAGGTTTTGGTTTTGGCGCAAAAATTTCGTTCGCCGCCGCCTTTGCTCAAAATTGGCAGCAGGTATTTCCTTATATGTGTGCATGTGTGTGTGTGTGTATCTGTGCTGCCTGCATCTGTATCTGTAACTGCAACTGTCTGTGTGATGAGGGCAGCAGCAGCAGCAGCCACAGACGCAGTCGCAGATGCCTCAAAAAATGCACTTACACTCGCACACTCGCTCACACACACACTTGTGTTGGCTCAAAATTTATTATGCATGTCAGATTTGCAGCATGTCTTTGGTTGGGCATGCGCTTTTGGGGCACGCATTTCCCCAATTGTACATAGGCTGCAGCTACGACTCTATAAATAAATACAATTTTGTTGCCCTAACGCCATGCAGCCAACTATATATCTATATGTATATATATATATATAAAGTATCTGCTAGATACATTTTGTACATAGGCAACGCGCATAGCTTGAGATTGCATATTGCACTGAACGAGAGCGTGATAGCTGCCCGCGTTGGTGTGCGCTGCCTTAATGAGCTCATCCGAACAGCAAACAAACTACGGCATTTATCTGAAAGTAACTTGGTAGGAAGTGTTTTAGGTGCAAAGATACAAGATATTTATGTGTATGTGCATTATGTTGGTCAAAATGCTTACAGTTAGAGTAATCCAAGCAAATTTTATGGCAAAACCATGTTTTTAAATAAACTCTCTGTCTGTAGCCCACTGCTTTGAATTATTGTTAAGAATTACAACTTGTATCTTCAAAGCAGACAAACGCGGTCAAAGATCGAGCGTATAGTTCAAGTAATCTATTCAAATTTTATTGCAAAACATCTAGGGAAAATGTGAAATAGTCACCTTTTGTTGTCAAGCTGGTTTCTTCAGCATTGAAAACCAACCCTCTCTTTCATAATTCATAATGAAATCCATCTCTATAAGTTAATATTAAGAAATACTTATCCGCTGCTGTCTTGGAAGCATGACAACACGGTTAAAGATCAAGCGCACAGTTAGGAGTAATTTACAATTTGAAATTGTCAATTTTGGAAGCTATGCTGATTACTTTAACTTTGAAAATAAACCGTCTCTCGCTTCACAATGCAAAGAATTACTTATCGAGTTATGTCTGAAAAGTGTGTCAACACCATCAAGTGCCTCGATAGTATTTATTCAATAGAAAATCCTGCTACGTTCCGCCTATATCTCAAGGGCTTGCAATAAACTCAAAATTAACTAAATTTTGTTAACTTTCAACTAAATTGCGTTTATATTTCATGCTGTATGTTATTTAAGAACAAAATGGGTCTACAAACTGCTCGTTCTTTTCTTCAAAAAAATCAGAATTTAACTATTTATTATATTTCTTGACATTGCTGTCATCGCTCCAAAGCCGTTGCAAGGATTATCTCTATTAAAAATGTTCAAATGGCACATTATAGTCGCAACCGAACGACGTCATTATAGAGATTTTCTTAGTAAAATTGCGTTTGCTAGCTTTGTGAGTGCTAGACAAATGCAGCTGAACTACAGCTGGGTATTGAACCCCTGATCTTTGGTTTTACAAGCGAGTATGCTACAACTACGCCACCAAAGTCCACATTATTTATACACAAAAGATTTGGCAAAAAAATTCAAATTTTTATATAAATGTAAACGTTTTTTCAAGGTTTACTACTTATAACGTCAAGTTGGATTGACTGATTGGTGGCAATCTATCAGCACAAAACTTACAAAATTACAAAACTTGTAATTTGTTTGTAAATAAAAGTATTCGTTTTGCAATTTATTTCTATCAAGGGAATTGTATTACCAACGCTGTAAGTGTAAGTTTACAAAGATTTCAACAATTTTTTTGCGTACAAGCATTTTTCTCATAAAATAAGTATTATATGATCTTGCATTTAACTCTATCAAGAGTTGATTCAAAAACAATTTTTATTATTTGCTGTTTGGGCTTTAAATTGGATGGCCAACATTCGTTTGTCATACTATTCTTGTAGACTTCGCCTCTTACTTACATTACCTTCTGTGAATGATTGTAGAACATGTTATGGTGTATGGTATTTCTGCATAAGAAATTCTTATCTATATATCCATAAATGCTTATCAGAGTGACATAGCGCCAAGAGAGCTTATGTCTGTGATCTCTATTTTCAAATTATTAATGCCAATTGTCATTAGTTACGACGAAATTAGAATTCGATTGTAAAATGAGACAACTCGAAAGAATGAATTACGCGGTTTGCTTAACTCCTTAAGTGGATTTCTTCGATAACTATAATAATCTCTACGATTTCCTATCTTATGTACGATCTGAATTCACCAAATTGAGAGAAATCACTAACTATGAAAACCTCGACTCGATTTCCTATACTATGAAGTTGTTATTCAATTTACCCCTTTTTTGTCTTTCGAGCATATTTGATCAATGAGCGTTTAACGTTCATATTTGTTAAGAAATGTTTAAACTTTTATGTTGCAGTCCCAGATGTGGCATGTTGCATAACTATAAAAAATTCAATTCAAATTTATTTTATTTATTTATTAATATCTAAAGGTACAACTAAGTCCAGTTGACCTTAAGATTAGACAAGTTAAACATTCTTAAAATTATAAAATAATTGATAACGAGGAAAAAATATAATAAAACTAATGCGTATTCCTAGCCTGATGGGTGAATTTTTTATAGATGTGCACCGTCTCACATCTGGGGCTAGCCAGGAACTTGGATTTACAATGTAAAAGATGAAAACAGAAACTAGCATATAAATTTAAATATTTATTCCAAATAGAAACCAAAGAACAGCGTTGACCAAGATATTATCAAGATATTACCACATTATTTAATATTTTACGCGTTCAAATTTAATATTTCCTAATTGTAACATTTTTAAAATGTTTAACCTTAAGATAGTTGCAGCACTAAGTTAATAATAAATAATTAAATATTTGAATTATTAAATTTGTTGTTTAGCTCAGTTTGGTACACCTACATGCAATTAAAAAAAAAAAAAAAAATAATAATAAAAGTTAAAATGAAAATTATTTTTATATTTAAGTGAAAATAAAAGTTTAGCTTGATTTAAAAAAATACACTTAAAAATAAAACTTAAGTCATAAATCATTGAACTGCTTGACATTTATTTACGCTTTCTCGAAGTACAGATTACCTTATATACCTTATAAATTTGCTTTCAAATACTAACTTCTAAATGCTTCGAACAATTTCAACAAACAAAAAAACCGCCTCAAAATCACGTCTGTTCCAATTTGTAAATCTTTATTGTCACGCGATTCGTCTAGAAAATAGATACATTTTATAGTACGTGTCCTGAAAAAAAAAAAAACAAAAACAAAACAAAAAAATGCATATTTGTTGCTGACAGACAAATGAACAACATGTGATATTTTCGGTGTTGATGATTTAATAGACGTACAAGCTGGTTTTTGCGGAAGGCAGTTGGTCTTTAGTTGATAAAGTCCAACGGTGCCAAGGCAAATCACGTAGCGCACAGATACACACGCACACACTCACACAAACACGCAGCAAATGCAGCTGCATGTGTGTGAGTCTGTGTTTTTTTTTTTGATGAAAATGGAAAGAAAGAGAAGTTTGGTGCTTAGAAGGCCTGCGGAACGGCCACAAAGCATTACTAGGCAAGGGTCTAAGCGGATGCTATATTATTGCACCCCTCTCGAGCGTCTCTGCCTCTTCAGAGTCAGCAGCGTCTTCATGGTATCTTCTGCAAAGTCACAGATGGCCACCCACTTCTCAGCACTATGTTGCAGCCTCCCAGTTTGCTTCTAAGCCTTGACCTGCTTTCTTAAAAGCGTGGGCAGCGTAGAATTACGTTTTACGTTCGCTGCGCTAATTGGTGGAAGTATTTACGGAACACGCCGAAAATCACTTGACCATGACTGCTCTGAAACCCACTTCTTTACATCAGCAATTAGAAAGTGGGTACATCTCACCTTGATGGATGCATCCCAACTTCTCTGTCATACTGCTAAAGCAAGTAGCTGTTGTCGTAGCAACTATCTCGGTGCACCATGTTTGTGGATTGTCAGTATGAAAAAGAGAGATTAGTAAGATTAGTAAAGTTGAGAACGTTATAGCCTAGTCCTATCCAGCTCAAGGAAGCGGGCTGCCTCGACTGGATTTGTCCAGAGGGATGAGGGGGTGAGACCGGTGGGCTTCGCTGGGCACGAAAAGAGGTGGTGCGTGTTGTGTGGGCCACAGCCGCAGTTTGGGCAGGAGTCAACTATCTCTGCGTTAACTCTCGCCAGGTAGTTATTCAATATTTTTGAGAAACCTGAGCGGAGTTGGGACAGGGCAGTTCTCTGCTGCCGGGGAAGGGTGGACTCGGACTTAAGGATGGGAGGAGGCCTGTGGCCCAGGACTGGGTTAGGCCTTGAACTTGAGATGTGAGATGTTGTTGTTGTTGTTGTAGCAACTATCTCGGTGCACCACGTATGTGGATTGTCAGTGATATGGAATGATAGGATAGAAAAAGATTAGGTAGGTGAGTACATTATAGACTTGTCCTATCCAGCTCAAGGAAGCGGGCTGCCTCGACTGGATTTGTCCAAAGGGATGAGGGGGTGAGGTTGGTGGGCCTCGCTGGGCACGAAAAGAGGTGGTCCGTATTGTGCGGGCCGCAGCCGCAGTTTGGGTAGGAGTCAATCAATAGGTAGTTATTCAATAATTTTGAATATCCTGAGCGGAGTTGGGACAGAGCAATTCTTTGCTGAAGGGGAAGGGAAGACTCGGACTTGTGGATGGGTGGAGGCCTGTGGCCCAGGACTGGGTTAGGCCTTAAAGTGGAGATGAAGTTATCCACTGACTCCGTGTGGATAATCTGAAGCCTGTCCTTCATATCAAGTGGAAGGTGAGCTACTCGAGAAATGGCAGGTAGCTCGCTGCGAATATCTGAACGGGCAGGTCTAGGCCTCTCTGACATGGGATTATGGGGTGGCTTGGATGGAAGGGGAGTGTGGAGTTTAGCAGGAATTACTTGGTTAGCAAACGGCACGGGTAATATGCCCACTTCTTGGTGGAGGTGGTCGCCGTGCGTGATTGCATGGCAACCTGTTGCATCATGCAATGCTGCATTTTGTACAGTCTGGAGGTACCGCCACTGTGTGTCACTGATGGCAGGAGTCCAGAACGGCGCAGCGTAGTCAAGAAGTGGGCGGCCTATTGCTTTAAAAGTAGTGACTATTATTATTAATATGATTATAATGTTGTTGTTGCAGTTGAACGAAGATCTACTGTGCCTCGACAGCGAGCAAGTCGTTTGGTAATATGCCTGCGATGAGCAATAGAGGCAACATCAACTGAAGTTGTTCAGAATTCGTAGAGCACCGTGTCTATGGGTTGAGTCGAGAGCCCGCCTATAGGTTTTTGATGCTGTTGCCTTGTTGGCTCAGATCTGGACAGAACTTGCTTTCAGCACTTCCCGCAGCAGGCGCCGTGTGCGCGTTTGCATGTGTGTGTGTGTATCTGCGCTGCACAAATCTAAAAATTAAAACGCAGTTTTCATGAAAAATTGGAAAATGACGCAGTGACGAGTGCCTGCAATTTTCACATATTTTCCATAAAACAAATTTTTGGCGCGAGGGTTGCTGGGGGATGATTTGCTATTGTTTTCTGGCCAAAGGTTGCTTTTTGCATACGTTTTGTGCTGCCTCGAACCTGTCGACAACCCTTGTTGAGGATTACTCTTGGTGTTGGCGCGCTACAGGCAGGTTCAGGTAGTTCGAGGCGACAGAGAGCGCGCCAAAAATATTGAAAAAAAGAAATGAAAATGAAAATCCCAATCGTCATCCTTTTGGTTTGGCGCGGCCAATAGGCCAATCCTTTGTGCGCACGCTAACAAATGACTAATCGTTGCTGGCTTAATGCTTGGAACAGCTGCTTGGCTGGCCTGATAAATGATTCAGCAGTTCCGACGTGTTTGTTTTCACTTTCGTTTGAGCTTTACGCTTGAATTTGTACGCCAACGGGAAAGACTCTATGTGGCCCCTCTCAATTAGCTTGTTTAATGCTCCATGAGTATAATAATTTGACCTTGAGGGCCTAAATACGTCTCCAATTTGGCGTAAAGCTTCACATTATGGTAAACAACAATAATAACAACAACTACTACTACTACTACAACAACAACAACTACTACAACAGAACGAGTATAGATAACAACAACAACAAACATGCCAAAAATCAATGCAAGCATACTATGAGCACTTTGTGCAGTCTGGCAACACTGCGCCAGAGAGTGCAGACAAAGAGAATTAAATTATAACAAGCGACGAATTTTCTCTCAGCTGTTAGTTAACAGCCGATTTCAGCCATACGACATTTGAATTGTTGAGTTTTTTTAACTCTTTAATTCTGTTTATTTGAGTAATTATGAAACGTAATATTATGCAAAGAAATTGAATATATTTATAAACAAATAAAATTATATATAAATAATACTACACAATAAATGTTTAATTCTCTTTGATGCAGAACATAAATTCATCTCAGCGCGCGCTGTGCCTCTCTCTGGTGCTCTTGGCAGAAGTTAACAGCAACAACAACAGAGAATAACAGCGCGCCTTACAGTACAGTCAATCAAAAATGTTGCTGTACGAAAATTTAACATTGTTAATTAACAGTAAAATCTTTTTTTTTGGCACCTCCAAGACGCCATTTCAACTTTTTTAAATGTTTGTTTTTGATTTAACATGGTTTTCCCAACAACAAAAATTCCTATTGATAGAAAAATTAAAGAGAAAGTATTTACACCCAACTTCCATCATCAGGAAACTAAAAAAATTAATTTCAATGCAAGTTATGGATGTCTGACAGGTTTTCGGAATAGACACGCTTGTCACAATGTAAAAATTCATGGAGTATTGGCATTAGCAGACTAAAATGCTGCAAAAAACTTACCAGATGAACTAGCAAGAATAATTCAAGAGTGCAGATATAGTGCAGCTCAAATATTTAATGCTGATGAAACGACATTGTTTTGAAAGCAAATCCCAAAAAGAACATTCATAGCAAAATCTGTAAAGACAGCATTTGGCTTTAAAGGTGACCGATCCTCTTGCTTTGTAGCAACGCATCTGGCGACAAAATGCTGAAGCCACTCTTAATCAACAAATCCCTTATGCCCAACGCTATAAAAGGTAAGCATAGTAAACAACTTCCAGTTCATTTTGTGCCGTATAAAAAAGCATGGACACTCAGTTTAAAGATTAGTTTAAAAACTGATTTGTTCCTGAAGTCTAGAAATATATGATACAAAAGAGGTTTAGAATTCAAAATACTTCTGCTTGTAGATAATGCAGCACCTAGTTACTCAGCTATTCTATCTATTTTTGCCACTAAATACTACTTGCTCAGAGTATTATTAGAGCACTTTAAATGTACTATATAAAACAAACGTTAAGATATATTTCAGATTCAGTGGAAGAAAAAGTTTGGAATGTTGGGAAATATGAAAAAAGTTTTATATTTTGGATTACGCTACACATATGTCTTTTGCCATGCAACAGTTGCAGCAATCAATTTTAAATGCTTGTTAGAAAAACATTTTACCATCTTTCAGTGGTGGAATGATCAGAAATTTCTTCTGAGATTATAAGTCTTTAAAAAAATATAGGTGGCTTTATATCCAGACGAACACGTGGATGAAGGTCAGCTTTTAATGGCTAATTTAATTCGCGTGTGCCACAAATTCGTTGCACGTTCGAAACAACATTTTCTTGTTACGATGCTGAGTTTATAAGGCGAGTGCACTACCATGAAATAAACGACGGTCACAACTTTTGTTGCAGTAATAAAAAGTAAAAACGCTTAAGCACTAAAGTCACTAAAAATAATAGTCTAGAAACAGCCATTTATTAATATCTTTAAGAAAAAAAAAACAACAAACTTTAATCATTTGTATAAGTAAAGCCTCACAGCTGCCTGCTGATAAACTTATTTCACCGACTGTAGCTACTGCTACAGACCAATAACAGCCCGCTGTTATATTGCTGTTAAGTTACAGCAGTGAAAATTGACGTATTTTCTTCATTTCATTCAAGCTTCAAACGTTGACGTGTGGAGAGCGCGTGCGCATTAAAAACAAAATAAAATAAAGTAAATTCGTTTTGGGTGAAAGGCGCGCAAAGTGCAAACAAAAGATAAAATATCTTTTTAACTTGTTAGAAAACCCTACAACTTTTGCTATTTACAAAAGAAAACTAATTTGCAACAACAAAAATATGTGTGCCAAACCAAAGTAAATGTACTTAAGTGATTGCAAAATATATTTATATATTTTTAATACAGCTGCAAATGCAATTTAAATATTTTATTGCAATGCTCTCGCTTACGCTACGTGATTTTGCAGCTAGCTGAATGCGTGTGTGTGTGTATGCGTTTGTTGCTCGCGCGTGTGTGTGTGTGTGTATATATGTATATATGTGTGTACGTACCTTCACGTAAAACAGAAAAACAAAAGAAATTTGCAAATAATTGAGTGAAAGCAGTAAAATTTAAACAAAAAGAAAAAAACACGCTCAAGTCAGCGGAAAACATAATAACAAAAAAATTATGACTGATCTAAAAATGGCCATAATGGTGGCGCCGGTGGGATCGCGTTTTAAGACCGAACTCGTCAGAGCAACGGATACACCTAAGAATAAAAAGAATATCTGCCGTAATCTATTTGGGAAACCTGCCAAGGGCTCAGTTGATCAAATTTTCGCCATAGAGGAAACCAAACAGCTGTTGTATGTGAAAGAGCGTTATAATATTAATCTAACCAGCGAATGCCAGCAAAGTCCAAAATGTCTCTATGCGACTTGCATTCCCCGCAGCCACAACAACAACAACAACAAAAATGGTCTCAAAGGTGTTAAAGGTAAGTCGTGCAACTCTGCACTACTTTTGAACTGCTTCCAATTGGCCAGACGACACCTGATTTATGTGATTTTTTTTTTGTTTCTGTTGTCTTCTCAACGAGTGCACTGCTTTTTTGTTCTTGTGCCGCTTTCTGCGCGTTTTACTTTATTTTTTATTTCAGGTCCCCCACTCTCTGTATAGATATAGAGCTAGAAACAACCCTCTACGCTTTGTACTGCATTGCAACCCTTGTTTGAGATTTTGTTTTTTTGTCTTCCCTTCAAATTTATTGCCTGTTCTTTACTTTATTCCAACTCTCATTCTCTCGTCTCTACGCGCGCTCTTCTACTCAATCTGCAGCATATGATATAATTACTATAAATATCGGCGGCAATGGGGAGAGCGTCTAGTCCATCGACTTGATTAACTTGCAACTTGCAGCCATTCTGTCATTCGATATTTTTACATTCACTTCCTATATACTCGTTGCCACGCGAAGATATTGCATAGACTGTCTTTGTTGTAAAATGCCATTGGGGTAGTTGTGAGGTTTGTTTAGATATTAATTTTTATTGGAAAGCTGCTTGGAATAGTACCTACGCAACGCAGTGATTATTCAAAAACTTTAATTTTTTCACTCTGGGTTTGTGCACATAAATATATATTCGATTAGTTGTGTTAGTGCGTTATTTTGTCACAAATATGCCTTCTATAGATCTTAGTTTTTTTCTATTTAAGCATTTTATTATAATTTTTCTATGCTGACATATTATAGCAAGTATTATATATAAAATATATATATAATAATATATTTACGAAAAAACCTAATACTTTTTGTGCCTCGATAGCCGATACGATTTAAGCCGCCGTTCAGTTTCAAACTGTTGGTGCCTGTGCCTCTCGACTATTAATATCTCGGCTCAACTATTAATAGAGATATGTCCTTTGGCGCGATGACCATGATCAAGAAAAATAAATTTATTTGTTTTTTTTTAGGGACCAGTTGGTTAACCCCACATGTCCCGCACATACAGCCAATTGTGATCATTCGATAAAAATGATCTGTATTGGTGGAAAAAATGTTGTTTGCCGAAAGACACGATTAGTTCGCCTTTAGCCGTTCTATTTGTAAAATAATTTTTACAACTTCTTCAGTAAGGAATTTACTTTTTCAGTTTAAAAAATTTAACCCTAGGTGGCGTCTACATAAAATAATTGATTTTGGCAAGGGCTGGCTAATTTTGAGTTTGGAAGTACGTGTAGTTAAAAATTCGAAAAAAAAAACAAAGTTTGCTGTAGTTTGAAAAATATATGAAAGATTTAAAACAATAAGTGAAATTTGCAAAAATAAAAATACTATAGTTTACTATAAAATTCTTGTTAAAGATAGACAAATAGTTTCAATTGTATTTTGCCAAATAGTTGTATTTTATTTATCAAAGTGTGAAACCAAAACATTCTAGGCAAAGTAATATAGTTTTTCAAAAAGGTTTTCTCCAGTCAGCAAAAGCAAAAATTGTTGTGTAATTATTATATCATCAGAACAGTTCGTCGAAAAATTACTATTACAAATTATGCAAGATGTTTATTTAACTATTTACAACATGAGCTAAAATTTCGATACAACTTTTGTTATTACAAAAAAAGCGTTGTTATCGTTTTTTTCAAGTTAAACTTTCAAGTAACTTGAATTAACTTGATAAAAAAGTTGGCGAAAATGTCTAGAATTTATGCTTTTATTTATGTTTAATAATTAAAATAGAGCAAAAACCTGTAGTAGTTTTCTGCTGCTCTTTATGCACGAATACATCTTTTCAGCTTTACTTAATTTTTCGTGTATTTTTAATGCGCATTTAAAATATTTTTTAATATTTCCATTGAAAGTTTTACTTTTTTAATTTATTTTAATAAATATGTGTTTCATTTTGATAAGTTATTGAAAAGATCGCCTTTACTTTTTTACAATTGACCACAAAGCATATTTTCGTAACTCAATTTTCTTTTTGAAATAAAAGTTTTTAAAAACTATAATAATCAACTTTGCAGCAGAAAACCTATTATTATATCAGCAAATCGCTCCTGTAGCGTTGCTTTAGGCCTTCCTGAAAGAAAACTAACTGATTTTGGCTAAATTTGCTTGTTTCGGTATCATTTTCTCTATCGGTCTATACAAATTTTATGCGTCTAGTTGAACTCATAGATCTGCGAGATGCTATGAGCAAGAGCAAGCCAGTTTTCGTAAGAAAATGTGTTGTTATGCGAAAAATTCAAGATTGTTTTAGTTTTTTGATATCATGCTATAGCTCTCGTCGAACTAACCCAAAAATGTAAAAAGTACTGCTTTCGATTGTTCATTAAAATATTATAAACAAATTTTGGCACGCAGAAGTTTTTATGCAGCAATTTCGATCAAAATCGGTTATATTTTATTTAAGCGTCAAATGCGTAATTTTCATTTTTGTTTTGATTTTCATTCAGCCAAATGTCTGTTATCAACACCAACACTGATAAATAACTATGTATGTAGGCATGTTTTTGTTTTTTTTTTTTATAAAATATGTTTTGGGTTTCCAATTATAATAACAATGGTATATTTACAATGATAGCAAATTTACAATGTTTCGAAACGGAAGGTTGAGACAAGCGGGTGGAATCTCTTAAGGCTCCAAGTAGCGCCTTAGAGTGTTGTTGTCAAGTAGCTGTACTGCAAGTAGGTTGTCTTGGTTCTCCAGTCGGTTCATATACCTCTGCCTGGCAGAGCCGTTGATTGTGTCTTGGATAGTGGGCACGTTGAGGTCTGTATGAAGGGCGCAGTGCATGTGTATGCATGTGTAGTGGCGTTGTTGATGTTATATCAGTTGTCGCCAGCTTGTCTTTGGCAGCGTGCAGAAGCAACAAGCAAAAGCACATACGCACACTCTCTCATACACAATCACACACACTACACTCACTCACACAACGACAACAAAACTGTGCAAAGCTTGTACATGACATAAATAAATAAAGAGAAGAAAAAAAAAACGCACTCGTCGGCGTTGACGTCGTCGTCGTCGTCGGTGTCGTTGTTGTAGCAGCAGCTATCTCGGCGCACCACGTATGTCATAAGCGTTGCCGTCGATGTTGGCGCTGTCGTCGACGTTTGCAGCATTTTTAGCTATTTCTTATTTTTGTCAATTGAAAAAATGTTTTTCGCGCCAAAAACGAAACTTGTTGCAAAACAAATTTTTGTTTTTCTTTTTTTTGTATAAAAATAAATATTATGCATACGCCTATGTATGCATATAGACGTCGAGGACGCAGCTACATAGACGCACAGTTGATTGCGTCAGCAGCTCGCACTGCAGTCGACTTGCAATTAATTTTGATGCTTTGCTTTTTCAATTCAATTGAATTGAATCAGTGCCATTGTACCCATTTGTTGTTATTGTTGTTGCTGCGTTAGCTGCTGTATAGCTGTTAATTTAGCTTGCAACATGCATACACACACATGCATACAGACAACCATATATGTATACAGTTTGTCACGAAAGTGTTTACACATTGAAAGTAATTTGTATTTTCTGACTTTCAATATAAATTTAAAAGCTCTTTGTTTTATATGTACATATATATGTTTTTAATTATTAATTAATTAAATTAATTAATTAAATTTCAATTTAACATCCAATGCCCAAAAATTTGGCTCTTATAACAAGAGGTTATCGAGATGCGCTAACTCAGAGCGCTTTGAGTTTACCCAGCAACGGGACATCAAAAGCGGCATAACGATCAGAAAATATAGATGCATCGTACACATCCACAGTAGTGTCAAAATAAATGTAGCACGTGCAGCTCTCGATTGGAACCACATTGGCAGTTGTCGCAGACTACTTGGAGTCGCACAGTGCTCAACGAAACGTATAATTTTGTTGTAACTAGTTAAAGTTTTTAGCTAACAATAGTGCAAGCTGGAAACTGTTTGTAAATAGGCTAAATTCTTAATAGTTGACTACAGAGAGCATGCCAATAATAATAATAATTTCTATTAATAACACATTGAGTTGAGTTTTCGCCTGATGATGCATACGTGTGCAACGTACATATTTTAAACTACATACTACAAACATTTGTCTATTTTTTTTGGAAAACAGTCAACTCTAAATACAACAGAACAAATAACAAAAAATAAAAGTTTCATAATAGTTGTGAATTTATACAATACAATAGTTATTGGTTCATCATCTTTATGAGCTTTGAGCTTTTGTAGTACTTTTCCAAGCTTTTTGCAGCGCTGCAATAAAATAAGCTTCGACTGTTGTCATACTTTTCGATCGCACTGTTTTCTATAAAAAAAAAAATAAAAAAAACGTACGACTGTACATTAGTTTTTGTTATTGGTTTGGCAGCCACTTCTGCGGCCGCAGCCGCAGCCGCACCCACACATACACACACTCACACACTCACACACACACATGCAGATGCGCGCTTATGGCAGCATGATCTGTTTGTGTCATACCCCTGGCAACGCGCTCACTCCCTCCCAGCACAATCTAAACGAAACACTCGCACAAGAGAGCGAGCATATATTTTTATTTTGTTTGTGTTTATCTCTTTTGGCAAAACAGTGAAGCTACGCTGCCTCCCCTCCTCTGACCTGTTTGTTTGCGCTTACCCAGTTTGCTGTATATTATTGTTGTCTTTGCTTTTTGGCGCGAATTTGCTTTCTTTCATATTTATTTTTAGTTGTTCTTCTGCTTACTGATAAGCGCGAGCATGTGTTGGCCTGTGAGAGTAAGGATCGTGTGAGTGCGCATAAGTGTGAGAGTGTGTGTGAGAGAGTGAGCGTGTGTGTGTGCATGAGAGAGAGTGAGAGCTGCTGCTGCTGCTGCGCTTGTTGTTGTTGTTGTTGTGCTTGCGCTGCTCTCGTAGAGTTTGTTATTGTCGCGCGGCTGAAGGTCACAGCTACTACATGCCTAAGCCCAGGCTTGAGGCGGCGTAAGTACAGCAGCGAGTACGGGCATGTTGGAGCGCGTAGTTCGCTTGTTCCTTTAGTTTTCTTATCTTTGCCTGTTTTTGTTTTTTTCTCTTTGCTATTTTGTATGTTTTGGCCGCCTGACTGTACTTCACAGTAACAAGTGGTTTGTTTCTCGCACTTTTGTTTTGAGCTTCACCTTCTTCTGCGTGCGCGCTTTACGCTGCACCACGCCCCGTTTTAATATGTTGCTAAATATGGCCGTTAAAGTTTATAATTATGTATAAAGCGGCTCTTATATGTGGCTCCCATATAAATATTTATAAGTGTTGCCACATGTGTGTGTGTGTGTGTGTGTGTGTGTGTGTATAATTTGTGGTTTTTGTTTTCTTCTTTGGCGTCACTTTACACACACATTTCGTAAACAAAACGCGTCAAGATCAAGCATTGTTCTGATTGTTGTTGTTATTTTTTTTCGTCCATTTGTTTTGGCGCTCGCTGCAGATTTCATCATTGTCAGGCGCGAACGTTCTGTATGCGTAAATTTTTGGGGCAGTTCTTGCAGAAGCTGGACAATCTTTGTGTATAAGATAAAAACAAATGAACTTAAACAATTATCTAGTTCTAGTTTAAGACAAATAGAAATTTTAAAGTTAAAGAATGCAACAACTGAGTTCGTTATCGATTCCCTGTGATAGTAGATGGAAATATACTATGTGTTTTCGGATTCACTGTGTACGTGTCGGGGCTTTCCCCCAAGACTTTCTACGCTGTGACTTATCCTTATAGCCATTTTTCGTGCGTTAATAGAATTCCTTGTGATTTGTGTGTACATGAATGCATGTTCGGGTTTTGCGCAAGACTTTCTACGCTGGCGATTATTGTAATGCAATTATTTTACTAAGTTATGAGAAAATCTCTTATGATCTTGCCTTTGAATAAGCTGTTTACAAGCAATGAGTTGCTGTTCGTCATCTCTTGGTTTCAAGTCAAATGAGACCAAGTGTCTTTGGTTCTGAAACATTCCCATGACTTTGAGCAGTTTTGACACGGCTTGCTGAGTCACTTGCAAGGAATCTGCCAATTTATCTTGCCTTTGGAATGCGTCTTCGTTCGAATAATGCTTCCAGTTGTGCAATAGCAGCCAACAGTAACCATTGTGCTTCATCGTCATTATCGCCGTGGGTAATTTGTAGATCTCATTTCATCACATTCCCGCTTCCTTTTTTAAAGAGCTATAACTATAGAAAACTCTCTATAGTTCATTCAACATTTTGCCAATTTCTCTTGCGTTAGAAATGCATCAATTTTGCATATTCGAAAACCTTTTTTTTTTGCCAACATGACGGTCTTACATGTCAAATCATCGCCGTACGAGCGCCACTTTATATGGCAATTAGTAAAAAGTTTACTTTTAGTGTACTCATACGTAAGACAAAGATTAGTGTGGTGCTAAATTCTTTCCCAGGCACTATACAAATTTTTTTTAATACTATTCTGCAAAAGTAATAGAATATAAGTACAATAATTATTCTTCAAAAGTAGTCTTAGTTTAGTCTGTTTCCCAGATATCAAACCTTAAAATTTTTTAAACAAAATTAGTGTAATAATTATTCCCAGAAGTAGGCTGGCTTTGCTTAGTCTGCTAAAACACAATAACTACAAATTATTTTAAGTCGAAATTTCAATTATATCAAACGTTTAGCTGCTCGTTTGTTTTATTTCCAAAAAAAAAAAATATTTTGAAATCGCTTGTGCCCAGTGTTTTTGAACATTCAACAGTTTGCCTAGCAACTCGCTGTGCATTAAAATAAAATTATCTAAAATTTTGAAAATGGTTTTGTCCGAAGGCGTCAAGGAGCGGCTGGAGGTTGTTGTGGGCGTTGCACAAACTGCCATGCACTGGGGCTTTCTGCCAATGATACTGTACTTGGGCTTTCGCAAGGGCGCTGAGACGGGAATGCCAGCACTAACGCTGCTTAGCTTATTGTGGCAATAACTTTTAGCACTACTACTTACTTAACGGCGCATCTGAGCCTGGTCTTGGATTGGTCTATGGATGTTGTACGCATCTATATCACATATCTTGATGTTGCAGACTGTTGCAATTTCATAGTACCCGCAATTATGTAGAATAAATTTGTGTTCAAGTAAAAAATTCAACAGAAATTGTTTTGCTTAAAACATGCAACAACTGGTTTGGAGTTTCGAAAAGACTGCCCCACTTTGTGCAAGATTTATGTGCGTGCCTGTCATTTGGTGGCACCCACATTAAGCTTCTAACGGCATATTACAACGCGCTTTCGAAAAGTTCAAAGCCGCAGCTGCGAACTTTACTTTATCATCGTCTGTCTTCTTGGCCCCGTTACAAGCTACGTTCTACACTGCTGCTTCTTCTTTTTCTGCCTTTTGCGGCTTTATAATAACTATAACTGTACATTCCGCATAGACGGAGCCCGCGGCAAAAACTCCGTCGCGCTTTGTCAACGTCAATGTTGGCTTTTCATCCGTTTTTTTTTAAGGGCCAATGCGCAGTAAAAAAGTCAGTGGAGCTACAACGGCGACGACTACGACCGCGACAACGGGTTTTCTTTCCAGTTTTTGCTGTTTTTGTAGAGCGCTGGTTGCGCTCATTTCTGACAGTCGCATTTTCTATGCCCCCATTTGTATTATTGACATGCTATATGTATGGACATACTTACGTTCGCATACGTATCGCTTATAGTGGCCACAACTTGAGCTAGAAAACAAAAAAAAAAAAAAAAAAAAAATATTCTGACTGATAATGCGCTGATAAGAACGTTGCATTTGAAAGCGCATAAAAACATTTGCTTGCCCATGACATTTATCGACGCTTGGTTCTTGCCAACCAAGGGCATCCCACATTTACTCCATGTAAATAGTTCCAATATTTGTAAGTAAAATGTGGGCGCGTGCATAATTTAAATGAACTTAGTTTACACAATCCGTAGGGGGGGTATGGATTGGTCTCAGTAGGTACAACGCTACACGGTCTTCTTCTGTACAGGTACAGTGTACGTGTGCTGGAACTAGAAATGTGAGATTAGAAAATTCGCGTGAAGTTCTACGAACTCACGCATTTGTGTAAGATGACGATTTCGATAAAAATACGAAATAGATTTCATAGTGATTTTTGTTCGAAATTCGAAGTATTATAGCGATTATATTTAGAAGTTCACTTTTATTCAATTCTTTTTAGCTTAAGATGGCGTTGAGTGGAGTTCATACTTTTTTTTTTACTAATAGTACTTAATATTAGTTTGAATATTTAGTAATAAATAGAATTTCAAACATTTTGTTCCTATGGGAATTGTGGCAATTAAGTTTCTTTTGTGGTAAAGTTTTACTTACGACATTTCTGAGTATTAGGCACAATTTTGAATAACTACGAATGTTTGGAAAATGTTTGCGGTCTGTAATTGTTGTAGATTTTCTATTTACAGAACGTGAGACTTTGTGGTTTGCAGCTTAAAAATACTCGCTTTGTACTGATTGACATGTCTTGCAAAGGTGTTGCCGGCAAAAAAAGACTGTCGACTCTACGAAAACTTTACTCGATCTACGCAGTTGCACAGATTTGGCTATAAACGCTAGATACCACTGCTTCAACCGCTAGAACTTACACAAATTTGCAGACACTCTTTGAAATTGAAATAGCTTCACTTTTAGCGCATCTTGAAGAATTTCTCAGTAGCTTATAAAGAAGAAATTATACATAATTCTTTAAGAGCTTTAGATTTCAGCATAAGGGACTTCCACCTGTCCCTATATCTAACAATTGCTCGAAGCTTGTTAATCGCCAGTTTCCTTCTGAATTGATCGCTCCAAATTATTTGGGATCGACCGTGTCGTCGTATGCGGGACCTCATCATAGGCTTTTCGCATCATAGGCATTTTCCTAGCCAGCCATATTTTCGTTGAAGTATTACTATTAATACTCTTTGGGTTGGTTCTTCCGCTTAGATCTTTATTGCTTATGAACGTTTATTCACAAAGGCTTTTGTTCTTTTAGCCCTACAATTTTCGAAATATATTTTTGCTTTGCAAGATACTATTATCATTTTCTCTGTTCCGCCTCTATAAGCAGCATCGAACAATTCCATAGCTCTATACTTCCAGTGTTAACGTCAACGAAGCACTTTTAGCTTTTTATTTAATATTTTGTTTAAATTTTAATAGCTTTCTTGCTTTATTTGAACTTGGCTATTGTTAATCCTTAGCGTCAAAATGCAAATAGCTGCTAAAACCCGTAGGTTTCCGACAAAAATGCTTACTGATTCTCGTGAGTCACGACAATATCTGAATTCGATGTAAAAAGTTTATTTGTTTCTAAAATTTTAACTTTTTTTAAAGCAGAGACTAAAAGCAAGAAGAAGTGTCATTTGTGAAATATTTTACCTATGAAAATAGTCTATAATTTTCGTTGAAATCCGCATACGATGCAAAATATAATAATATTGTTTAATAAAAGATTATCTATATAACTGAAAAAAATTTATTTACAAAACTTTAACTGGCCTCTAATTATAAACTACAAAATAAAATTAATTTCGTCGAAATTCTAAATTCTATTAAAAATAAAATAATCAGTTATAATATTCGTTGGAAATTTATTTTCAAAACTTTAAGTGGTCTTTAATCGTAAAAGCAGAGTCTAAGAGCAAAAGTATGCCTTATTTCCGAACACTTTTTTGATGTAAGTTTTCTTGTAATTAAAGTTCTCAACTGCTAATTGTATAAATGAATAATATGTAGGGAACATCAGCCTCTGGAGGCTTGAAATATGGAAGTACACTCTGATTAGCGTATTTAAGAAGTAGCAACAAATAATACATTTTTAGATAAATTTCCTTTATAATACAAATATTTTAAAAGCTATTGAGTTTATAAAACATAATTAAAATCCTTTGTCACTTCAATTTGCAGAAAAGTTAAGCAACTTGTTGTATTTGTGTGAAAATTCTGAAATATTTATTAAAATTTAACACAACAAGAAGAGCAACTGGAATATCTAAGAAAGCAGTTGCAGTTTCCTAAGATTTTGTGCGCTAGGAATTATCGTAACGCAATCATTTTTCGTAGCCACTTGTGATGCGATAAAGAAATGACTTAATCTTTGGCCTTTGAAGTAGCTTTTCGAAAGCTAAGAGGCGCCGTTTGACTTCAGCCTAGTGTCTACTTTGGGGCTTTTTGACACAGCTTGCTAAGTCGCTACCAATTCCACTTGTGTTACGATTGCGTTTTGTTCAAGTAATGCTTCCAATACTGCATTTTGGAAAAACTAGTAGTCTCTACTGTCAGTGTAGTTACTTATGGTTATACGATGTTTCACGAATTTATCACGCGCACATCACAAGCGCGCGATAAGTGAAGTGAATACGCCAGAAATTTTTGTTTATATATAAGTATTACCTTTGCTGTTATTTGTTTGCCAAGTTATTACCCCTTTTAGCCCACTTGCCGGCTTTCCCTTTTATTTGCAAACGCTTGAAGGTCGTAAAAAGCTTGCACTTTTTTATTTTTTTTGCCATGACTAATTAAGTGTTTTAATTTTTCAATTTATTTTTCTTCTAATTGCAGCTAGCTTTCATGTACGTAAAAGCGTCATTAAAGGAAATTCGATTGTGTCAAAATGTTGTTGTTACAATAATAACAATAATAATGATAAGAAAAACCACAACAACAATAACAACAACAACAATCACTTAACAAACAGCCATAAATTGGATAACGATTTGACTGAAGTCGAGAATAATACAGCGTCCGAATTGGAGGCTGCTAAGACGACAACAACCAAGTGAAATTTGGCAACAGTCACCAACTGCCAGAAGCCCCTCTCCCCCACCCAGACTGCTTAAAGCAACATTTAATACAAACAACATCAATACAACGGCAATAATTGATATTTATTTTAAAAAAATTTTAATACTTAAAATTTTTATATATTGTTTTTTTTATGTGCATACAAATTTGTTAAATGAAAGAAACAAAGACTACGGTTTTAGCTAAGTCTAATTAGACATAAATAGAGAGACGTATTAGCAATTTTCTTAAATTTTCGTGCATTTCAAGTTAAAAATCTTAAATGCGCAAAAATTTAATAAAATTGCAAAACGACTGTACTATGTGAAAATGATAGAGCCTAACACATAAAAAAAAATTAAGTAAAAAACAAAAAAAAAAATAAAATAAAAAAATTAAAAAAAAAAAAAATAACACGCGTGCAAGGCCAGACACTAAAACCCTATGCCGGTGCCACAGCTATACAATAGGAATCTACCTATCATTATATGAAAAAAAACATTAAGTTTTAACGAGAATTATTACAAATTTAGTTTCTATTGCAATTTCTATAGAGATTTTTAGTTAGTGTATTCCAATTCGTATAGCTGCCGTACACGCGCATACCCATAACTACCCAATTCAAAGCGTTCTCAACGTGCTCTCGGCTCATTGCACGCGTGTGCCTAAGGTATTCGCAATTTACATAGTCATGATCTCAATTATTAAAAAAAATTTAAATTATTTGTTTGTCTAAATGTAATTATTATTGAAATAATAAAAACACAAAGAAAATTTTAAAAGAAAAACCAACACGCATACACATACACACAAAAATTATCATGTAAACTTTTAATTTTTTAACTCTCTTGCTCTGAATTTAAATTTAAATACAATTTTTAACTGCATTTTGTTCATCAATTAACTATTTTAAGCGAATTATATATATGTATTTTTTTTGAAACTTGCAAAACAAAACTGTATATATGAGAGCCTGAACTGAAATTCAGCGACAAGCACAAGCAAAGCTATAGAAAAGTTGAAAAACTGTGTATATTTTCCTTAAATTAATAATGAGTAAAAATTATGATGAACAACTTTTTCAATTTTGAAAGAAAATTATGCAAATCTTTGTACTTTACTTTTTAGTTAAAAAAAAAAAAACAGAAAACCCATAAAAAAAAATAAAAAAACATATATATAAAAAAAAAACATTAAATAAATATACATCATATAATGAAATGAAAATTAAAAAATGATTATTGTTTTTACTGCTGTGGATTTGGCCTGCGTTTTGAGTGGAAAACAAATTGAGCCGCTCTCGCACAGCGGATGCTGGAAAAGCGCACATAATTAGAGTGCTTGATTTTCAGTACAGTGAAAACTAGGCATATGGAACGCATGTAAGATTTCTAGCCTAGAATTGTGTAGAATTACTATATAAAACATATTTATTTCTCTTAACTAGTTGTTATCGCTTTAAAGGCGGAGCATAAGAAGTTCACTATTAAAAGCGCGTACACAGAGCAAAGGAACTCCTTTTCGGAAGCCCTACAGTGATAGCTTGTGTATTAATAGGGATTTACTTAGTGACTCTTTTTTAACTTCGGTGAGTACCAGGTGAGTACACACTACCACTATCCTAAAATGTCCAACAATTGCCATTGCATACAACACAACACACTGTTCAGCTGTGTTGAATCTAAGAAAGGGGTGCCCGCCACTGCATGCTTTAGTTTGCTGCACTGATAGTATCTGTTATAATATCGCTTACCCAATGGTAAAAAGTGTAACACACAGAACGAAAAGTCGTAAAATTGACGTAAAGTATGAAAATGGTAATACAAGTAATACATATCCTACCCATTTGCCGTCTCTCCGTCTATAAGAAGGCCCAGATTTCAGATCAGGTAAGAGCTAAAGCATTCGACTTTTTGAAAAAAACTTGTTATTTGAGGGGATGTAAGTTTTTTTTATATTTTGGTATCGGGAATATATGATATGGCGCTTGTATATATAATAACACCTTAAGAATACTACAAGTTTTGGTAGAATATTTTGGTTCTTTTTGAAGATATATGCGAATTCGACATTAGTTTTTGAGGCTCCCATGTACTTAAACAATTTTAATAAAAATTAGTTAACTATATCATATAAGTTTCATATGGCAAAGTGATCGATAAAATCGATTTTGATACTATATTCGTCAATTTTCGATTGCTTATTTCCGTCATAAGCCATATCGGTTAGGAAATTATTATACTGTATTGGTTGTTTTTTGATTGCTTTTCAACATATCTGTCTTAAGGCAAATCGGACAAAAAACTATTTTGACTATATTCGCTTTATTTCTGTCATAAGGCAAATCGGTTGAAAAACTATTTTGACTATATTCGCTTTATTTCTGTCATAAGGCAAATCGGTTGAAAAACTATTTTGACTATATTCGCTTTATTTCGATTGCTTTTTAGAATATCCGTTATAAGTGTGTATAACTTTGAGCTCGATAAAAATCCGTTGACTGTACGATATAGCTTCTCTCGGGCAAATTGGACGAATACACATAAAATTTGTTGCTTGTATCATGACCAAATTCGCTAGCCTGAAGGTTTTTAATATTTTCAAGTACTCAACCAAGTTGAATCAAAGTCGCTTCACTATAGATAATGTGCTTCCCAATAAGAAATTTAAGTTTTCACTAAATTCATTGCGTTTCGTTTATTCTACAATTTATGCTAAAAAAATATAGGAATTATAGATGTTTTTAGTGTACTCAATCAATGCTTCAAGTTTGATCAAAAGCGGAAATCGGTAAAAATTGAATTTTACACCAAATGATGTTGTATGTATATTTCTTGGTTTTGCATATTTTATGATCACATTCCATGCCAGGGTACTTAAAAATTACGGGCAACGAAATAAATAACTAATTAATCGAATGTGGCACGACGAACACTCTTTCCCCGGAAAGGATGGATATTCGTTTGCCAATGATTTCTTTCGAACTACAAGTGACAACCAAGTTTTGCTTTCACGTGAAATTAATCCAAAAGAATTGTAGAATCAGTTGCTTCTAGCTCGGTACAATTTAAAAGAGCAACCAGAGGGCGGGGTTTTATTTTTTGGAGCACATATGTTTAGATTGCACGCTCTATAATGATTTTTACAGAACCTGCAAAGATTAAGAAGACTTGGTGTCAGCAGAACGTTTGTTCTGCTCCTGCCGAGACTCAAGCAGACATGGGATAAAGTTCCTAGTGAAACAAATATTTTTCATTTATAAAACTGCAAGTTATATGTAGTAGCAGAAGTCAACCCTTTTAGTGTGTTTTTTTAGTTGAGGGGAAAGGAATACCGCATTGGCAAAGGACTTGTTTAGATCTAAGTAAGCCATCTACCGCCCTAATCTAAACCTAAGCTAAATAATTTGTCAACTCCATAAATAATACAGTAATTTTAGTTAAAATATATACAATAAATATATCTATATTGCGAAAAAAAAACTCGGAAAGCCACAATTGCGAATATAAATGCATTTTTAATAATAAATTAAAATTTATGTTATGTTTAGCTTCAGAACACATTTTATGCAACAAATTAAATTGTGAAAATTCGTATAATTTCTGAGAATATTCTTAAAGCAATTACCGGAAAAAGTCAATTCCGTTTTTTTTCTCTTCAAAAAAATGTAATTATTGATCATAAGAACAAAGTTTCTTTACACAATTTTTAGATATCTTACTCTTCACTTCTTATGTAGTAAGAACCTCTACTGAGTCTCCACTGTACTTCATCCACAGTAACAAAAAAAAAATATAAAAACATATGTGGAGCGCAAGGGAATGCTTTCTACTTGTAATATATAAACACTTAACATTAGATTGGCTTTGGCTGTCACTTCCGGCAGCCCAATGGCTACAGCTTGATGATGATTGATGCTGCTCCCTGCCTCCGCCTACCGCTGTCTATGACCTTCTTTAATATCCATTCCTCTAGTACGTTGGACTTCTGTCTAGCCAGCGCAACAAATCAAACTGTTTTTTTTTCTCCAATTGTTGCGTTCATTGTTGTTGTTCTTGCTGTTGCTGTGTTATTTTTCCATTGAATGCACCCATTTGTCAAGTCACAGTGGGCCAAGAAAAGTCTTTGTACGATGAGATCATTGGTTAGAGATAGGCAGTCAAAGTAATTTAGGAAGTGCCTAAATGAACACGTTTTCGTAAGTTGCGGTTAAGAGTGATTGGAAATAAATACCTTACAAGAGGTGTGTTTGAGAAGTTGGCTTAAAAGACTTTTTCTGCTTTTTTAGAGCAATTTTTTAAATGGGTATGATCGTTGAAGAAAGCTGCAAATGAAGATGCAAATCTGAAAAGCAATGGGTTTGGCAGAAGTGCTTTAGCCTGGTATGATCTACCATCATAGAGCAAAATGGATTACTATTTTTTAACGCAATTAGCATTGCCTTCAGGAAACCGAAAAAACTAGTAAAGAACCATATTGCTTTCATGGCAAATTAGAAGAGACACACTGCAGCAAAAGAATCACGACATCGTCTTAGATGTGCTGTTTTATATTTTTTTTTTCTTTAATAAAATGGACAATTGCAATTAAATACAGCATTTTGTAATTTACGTGGGAAGTTATTGCTTCCTGCTCTAAACACCCGTATCAACGTTGCCTATACAATGGAATTGATTGCTCTCATACATTTTTTTGCGACCCGTACGTCGACTGCCAGGAGAAAAAATTCTGAAAATTCACTAGAGTGTAGGCAATTCATCATCATTGCTTCATTTCGAAATTGATGACAAGCTTGATCAGCAGTAATTAGACATCTTCTTTATTGACTTCTTGTTTGGCCACAAAAAGAACTTTCTATGTGGAGCATAGGGCGGAAACAAACTACTTCCAACGCCTTCTAACACGGGCGATACTATGCAGTTCATTACATGACGCTCTACCCTGACTTACTGCAAGCAGACGCTCTCCCCTGACTTTCTGAAAGCAAGATTAGCTTGGACTCTGCGCAAAGACATTTACTTAGGCAAACAGCGTATTTTTGCTGGTTTTGTCAGTGCTAGGCAAATGCAGCAGTGCTGCGACTCAAACCTCTCACCTGAACACTATACTACCGACAGTGTCTTCTGGATAGCTGCTCGAATACTATCATCAAGTAAACTAGCATGAGTTGAATTAAAATGGGTTGTGTTGCGTTAGTAAGTCCGTCATAATAATATGCAAGAATTGGAAGGTCGATTTTCGTATAACTTCCACAATGTAGACTTTTTACTACTATCCTACAAAAGTGGGCCACATCAATACGTTCTTGAATATATAGTCGATAACGTCAGCTTTCAACAGGCGAATATTTTGACTATATTCGCTTTATTTCTGTCATATCGGTTGAAAAACTATTTTGACTATATTCTCTTTATTTCGATTGCTTTTTAGAATATCCGTTATAAGTGTGAGCTTGATAAGAAACGGTTGCTTGTACCATATAGCTTCTATAGGGAAAATTGGACGAATACACATAAAATTTGTTGCTTGTATCATGACCAAATTCGCTAGCCTGAAGGTTTTTAATATTTTCAAGTACTGAACCAAGTTTAATCAAAGTCGCTTCACTGTAGATGATTATTCCCAGTGGAGATAGGTTCTTTTTCACGTAGTCTTTCCATTTGATTCTAAAACGTTCACATCATATAGAAAACTACTTTGACTTGAAATAATTGAACTGTTAAGATTTGTTAAAAAACTTTGTGAACAGACTGTAGGCGACAGCTGTGTCACTGCCGTCTATGCCGTCTGGGCTTTAGAATGCACTTAGTCCGTATAGAAATTGCAATGTGCAAGCAAATTACATGCTCTGTATTTAGTAACAAGCATGTAGAACATAACCATAATATTTGCTCACTTAACTATGGTCTACTATTGTAGAGACAGACCCCCGCGAAATGGGCACAGTGGTGGGCCCGTCTCTATATGGTTATTAGCATGCAATTTCAAGATTTTTAATGCCCACTTTGAAGTACCAAACACACGCACCAGCACACACACACTCACACAGTTGTACACACGATACAAACACAACTACATAGATACACACACACACACAAAATTATGTTGTACACAACAAAACGCATTGCAAAATCTGTTTTTCTTTTGTAATAAATTCTAAAGTGCTTATAGATTTACGACCCTGACTGTAGCTTATTAGTTGCTTTTGTTGTTTCGCTTGGGCGTTACGGCTGTAACGGTAAAAGCGCAGCCCATTAAAAAATTATTAACACATTTCTCAACAAAAAAAAAAAGAAAAAAAATCAGATATCCACATGATTAAAAGTTAAATAAGCAGATATAAAATACAAAAGAGTGAGAGAAGAAATCAAAAAAATTTATTGTACAGCAAAATTTAATTGCGTTTCGTTTTTCATTTATCATCATTAATGTCAGCGGAACTCTGGCAGCAGCAGCTGCGTGTGTAACCCCTTGCAGCTTGCAAGGAAAATTGCGAAAACTTCGCCAAGGTCGTTGACAGACAGACATAAAACTCAATCAAGCCAATGGCCGCCACAATTGTGCCTGCGCCGCTCCTGGCACACTAAGCTCCGACATGTACGTGAGGTCAACTAACTGCATTATTGCTGTCGACTGGCAGTGCACTGTCTGGACTTCTCCTGTTGGTCTAATCTGCTGACCAAGTTGTGGCTTACCAAAACGCAGTCGTCGTTTCGCATGATTTCACTCCCTTGGCTCATTTATGTTGGGCAATTTGCTGCCACCACGTTACCCCGCTAACCACCTTTGTTGATCTCAAGTTGAGCTAATTTGAGGCAAATCAGCCAGCATGCAAAACACTTAGTGTTTTTTCGTTTCGTTTGTTCCCACACAAAAAAATTTTCGTACAATGCCGGAAAATGTACGTACGTGTGCACCGTCGCACCGCACCACACTGCCTGCGCCGTAATTACCTCAAAACAACAACAACAAAAGTAAGAAATAAAAGCAGAAACGTGAAAATTCTGGCGAGGCACAAAGCATGTAACGCAAAGCTGTAACCTCTACGTAAATCGCTGTCTGCTGTTATCGTGTCCAAGTCTTGTATAGCGCAGAACCGTAGCGCCTAAGAGTTTTGTAGTTGTAGATATTCTCGAAGATCACGTACAACATGAAATGGGGGCGTCATTTACATTGGCAAGCTTAGATCGTGAGGCCCAAGACACACACACACACACACGCAAACAGCGCGGCAAGGATCGTGAGCGTGTGAACATCAAAGGTGCTCCAGCTTAGGCTGTGGGACAGTGTGCGGGGCGTGGCGGTTATACAACGTGTTGATGTGGATGCGCTCACACAGAGCTCAACAAGCTAATGGCATCCGTAAAGAATTTCAAACAATTGTAGAACTTATTATTTAGCTATGGCAGTTATACAAATATGAGGAGTGTTATTATTTGATGTACTCTATAGCGTAGGGTTTGGAGTATGTTGGCTGCGTGCAAAGGTTTGTTAGGTGAAGTGGAAGAACTTTTTGTGTTTTATAAACATCTGCGTTTACGCGGCTACGGAAAGCTATGCGTCGACGAGCATCTATTCATTTTTAAAAACGGCAAATTAGAGCTTGAAGATTATAAAATCTACGGGTTCCATCTCATTTTCGTGACATCACTAATAAAAGAACAAAAACTCCTTGCAAAGAAAGGTCAAATTTGATCAAAATCTTTTGATTATATGGTATATATTGTGGGTAGCGCCAAAGATCGATGGTTCGATTCCGATTCGACTCAAGCAACGCTGCTGGATCTATGGTCTTTCAATTAATGACATTACCGTTCGTCTTCGGCTATAAATTGTGGATTCTTGTTCTCTTCGAACAGCTATTAATAGAGATGAGATATCTTCAAGGGAATACATTTATTTTTTATTGATGCTCGATTTGTGTTTTACCTTATACTATATATGCCTCTATGTTTAGTTCATTATTGATATTCTATATTCTATTATTATTATTTTCCTTTTTTTTTACTTTATAATTCCACTTGGGAACTTACTGCCTCTACGAAAGCTTTCCATCGAACTCGGTTTTGTGTTTTATATATTTTGGGTAGCGCCAAAAATCGATGATTCGATTCCGATTCGAATCAAGCAACGCTGGTGGATCAATGGTCTTTCAATTAATGACATTACCGTTCGTCTTCGGCTATAAATTGTAGATTCTTGTTCTCTTCGAACATATACTAATAGAGATGAGATATCTTTAAGGGGAATGCATTTATTTTTTATTGATGCTCGATTTGTGTTTCACCTTATACTATATATACCTCTATGTTTAGTTCATTATTGATATTCTATATTCTATTTACAGTTCCACTTGGAACTTACTGCCTCTAAGAAGGTTTTCCATCGAACTCGGCTTTGTCTCGTCTGCTGTGGTATCCCACGACGAGCTGATCTGGGTTAGTCCTTGAAGAACGGTTCGTCTACAAGTTGCTTTTAGTCGTGCTGCTCGTTTGTTTACTTGGGGGTTACATTCTAGTGCCATTCGTTTAATGCTGCTTGGGTTCTTTCTGAGAGCATGTCCTATACAAGTTCATTTTCTCTTTCTGATATAGCTGACTAACCTGTGGAGCTCCACAGCTCTGCGTTTGATATACTTTTTGGCCAGAATATGCCAATATTATTCTCAGTTCGTTCTATTTTTACAGGAATATATATTATGTTAACAAAAAAAAATTAAATATTGATTTGGAACAGATTCAGATCACTTTTCAAACCGCCAATTCGATTTGAAGGATTGCAGATACTTTCTCAAAAACCAAATATACATATTGAACTTAAGTTATGTATGTCTTGATGTCATTGAAATCCTCACAAGTTGGGCGCTAAATTCTCTGAAAGCAATATCTCATGAAAAAACTCATTTTCTATTTGAATCTTTTGAAAATAGGCTTTGGCATTTAAAGGTTCAAGCATTTTGGAAACCTTCTGAAAAACTATGATTATTTTTATAACATATATATCATCAGCTCCAATAAGGCAGCACGGTCTGACAATTTTATTGTACAAAATTTGTTATATTTTGTTTGGGTTCAGAAGACATTTTACCCCAATTCGATAGTTTTAGTGTTTCCAAGCGCTGTGCCAAGTTTAATCGAAATCGTTAAAAAGCTAAAAAGCTTTTGCTTGCAGAAAACTTTCTTTTCTTTCTCTTCTAAGATATAGAGTTAGTATAAAGAGGTTTTTAAAATTTTTCGTGTCTATATGTACTGAAGGAATATTTCTGATTAGAGTGGAATAAAGTCGTACAGCGTATCCAAAAGACTACTGCACTAGATTTAAAAATACCCTATCGTTTGTAGAGCGAAAGTAAGTGGTACAGTTGATCGCGTTCGACTTTGAGGCACACCATCTTTTGTCATGGCAAAGAATATCTGAAAGTCGGTGTGCATTAATGCGTTATACGCATATAGTTTTCATTGTTTATTTTTACAAAGGGTACACTCAGCTGCTTAAGATGTGCGAGTACTTGAGGTATAATTAGCTTTCTTAAAATTAGCAGCGAGTATTTAAAGTGTATTTGATTTCTAAAGCATTTATTATAATCGAACTTGTCTACAAATTGGGCAATTCATTTTTGCACTTCACTATATTCATAATATTTATTCCATTCGAATATTTAGTATATAGAACTTGGTAGTATATCTTAAACGAACCGATTTGTAATGCTTCATACAAAATTTTATATTTCGCTTCTTTAACGAAATAGTTTAGTTAAAATTTGTTTTAAAAATAAAATGTTTCAGATAAATAATTCGTTTATTATATAAACTCCCGAAAATAATGATCAAAATCAGTTTAGCAGAACCAGATATTCGGTTATTTATGAGATTTTCCTAAAATTTCAAAAACAGCTAAAAATTTTGAACATAATTTTTTATTTTCGAAAGCCATTTATTGAAATCTTGATATCGATCAAATTTTATGAAATCGTTCTAAACAATTTGAGAGATCTTAAAGTTGATTACTGAAATGGCTACAAATACTGGGGTTTTGTAAGTTACTGGACAGCTGACCGTCAATCCTGCTGTGGTTTCCTGCGTAGTATTCGATATCTTAATGCCAATGGTGCGAAAATTTTCTTTATAACCTCAGAAAACTATAACCAGGCGAAAAAAGTTGAAATTCAGTTTAGTTTTTAAATTAAAGCCTGAAAAAGATAGTAAAGGAAGAAACCCATAAAAACATTTTCGACGTTGTTTATAATATACGTTCTTTGGTTTTATAATTCAAGATATCTATAGTAATTTTATTTTAAAGAACTATTGAAATCTTAACAACTTTCTAGCCGCTCTAATTCTTAAAACAAAATTTTACAAGATGATTTATGATATCTGCTAGTGCTGGAAAATATTCAGATATCGAATTTTTAATAAGATAATACAGTCAAAAAATGACAAGAGATATTTCAAATATTTTGTGTTTATAAAAAATACATAGTAATTTTGTTAAGAAAATTCTAAAGCAAGAATTTAATGATTTTTGGATAATATCCGAAAGTACGCAATGACAAGTAATTCGACCTCTAACAGCCGTTTTAACAAGACAAAATTTTACATGATAATTTAAGTTTATAAAATAAAAAACACGCTTAGAATTTCGTAGTATAGACACGATGATAGTAAACATTTTGTGGATACAAAAAAATACGTGGCTAATTTTTAAAAAAAATTCTAATTACAAAACGTTTTCCTTTAAAAGTATGAAAAATAAATACTTTACTTCAGTTGGCGACTACAACCCGCTATGAGATTACAGCAAGCAAGACTAACTCTAGCTAGGCGTCCCGTACTTTGCGCTCCTCCTGTACTTGGAATAAAATTTGATAACATTTGCAAGTAAAGTTTAATTTCCATCATTAGCTAAGTAAATCCCAAATAAATAATAACAAAACCGCGCTTCACTAAGCTCGCAGCTGTTGCTCTAACCTTGACCAGACAAGCAATCAGCTCTAGCAATCAAGTTAATAGAATCAAGTTCTTTGGCTAGTCCATAGCGAAGCCACCTCATGTTCGGACGCCGTTTGACCGTATCCGCGTTATCGGCGCGCATTCTCAAATGCATGTTCCATTATGCCCAAATTGTAGGCGTTATAAGTTTGGGTATACGCCGTAATTGTAATGGCAGCCTGGTTGCCTACGGTTGGTACTGGTACAGATGGTTAAATTTGCTTATACACATATCCGCCGGTTGTCTATTCTGCTATGGTGTTTGGTATTATCACTCGGATGATGATGATCTGTTCATGCAATTGTTGTGCCTAACGCGGGTGACGGCTTGTCTTATCTGCGCATTTTGTTTGATGGCTTTACAGTTTCTGTTCCAAAAACGCGTTATCTGCGTTATCAATCGTTTTATGCGGCTTTTTCAACGCGCCAGAGCTTTGTCGAACACCACAACTTTTCAAGATTTCGATGGTTTTGGCGGCACGCGGGAATTCGTATTGCTTATATTCAAAGCATTTTGTCTGCTCTTTGATTTGGGTACTAAGGTGCCCATGTTCTTAGAGGAAGAGACACCACTGCTTATAGCCGGTGTGCTGGGTGACACCTATACCACCATTGGGACTGGCATGATCATCAATATGTGCTTTTTATGTTACCTGAGCGTGGGTGCACTCTATGCTGAGCTAAATTCGTATGTGCGGCATGAGCTGCGGCGTCGCTTACGTGGCCTACAGCGGGAGACATTTGAGGGGCAATGCAGTCGTCGTTATCTCAAATCGCTTGGCGAGCGACTGGACGAGTGCCTCTCGGTGTACAATGGTGTAGAGCGTGCAGCCAGCGAGTTCCATAAACTGTTTCAACTGCCACTTTGCTTATCGTTGATGCTTAACTTTTCCGCCATGACTTTGGTATCGTACTTTGTCATTGCCTTTGAGGATTACAGAATGTGTCCAATTGTGGTCAAGCTATTTATGGATGTAGTGCTGTTGACACTAGCTGCACATGGTGCAATGAACAGTTCGAGAATCATAAAGAGACTCAGCCTGGAGAACTTTTATATTTCCGAGCAACCGCAATGTGGGTTTAATCTGAAGGTAAGTTGGGGTTAGATAGTTTGGGTAGAAAGCGGTTCTATTACTAGGAACACTAAAAAAATGGGTTTTAATATATACCAACGTCTCGGCTAGAAACTTACAAGAAACCTTAAAATCATAAGGATGGAAGAGTGTCTTGGGGAAAAGGTGGATCTAGTAGTAGAAATTCATTTGAAAATTTTGCACAAACGCCCCGAAACGGCAGATTCTAAGTGTCTTTGGAGGAAAAAGCAGCACTTTTAATAGTATTGAAGTAGAAATTCATTTTGACATTTCCATCTCTACCAACGTGCCGAACTAGATGATTCTGAGAACTAACTAAAACTAACTTAATTTCAGATTCTACATCCACTGGCCAGAAGAGAACTAGCTAAGCTAACTTAAATTGAGATTCTATGTCCATTGGCTAGAAACTCTACCACAACCCTTACAATAATCAATATCCAAGAGTTCCTTGGGGAAAGAGTAGCTCTAGTAGTAGCAGTAGAAATTGATTTTTGGGAAAAAGTAGCTAACTAAAATTGAAATTCTATGTCCATTGGCTAGAAACTCTACCACAATCCTTACAATAATCAACATCTAAGGGTGTCTTGGGGAATAAGTAGCCCTAGTAGAAGTAGAAATGATTTTGACTTTTCTATTTTATCAACGCCCCAAACCTGAAGATTCTGAGAACTAACTAGAAACTCTACCACAATCCTTACAATAATCAACATCTAAGAGTGTCTTGGGGATAGAGTGGTTCTAGTAGTAGCAGTAGAAATTGATTTTTGGGAAAGAGTAGCTAACTAAAATTGAGATTCTATGTCCATTGGCTAGAAACTCTACCACAATCCTTACAATAATCAACATCGCAGAGTGTCTTGGGGGAAAGAGCGTCCCACTTCAAAACAAAAAGCTTAAGAAAACCCCTATTTATGGTTATGAGTTTCCACACAATCGCTTTGTTTACCAAGGCCTTCTGACATTTACGCATTCTCTTTGGTCGTATTTTAGAAACAAACACTTACGACCACCATTAGCTAAGTGCATGCCAGATATGACATGGACACGCATTCTAGCCAACTGTTGCTCTAACCTTGACCACGCAATCAGCTAATAAACTAATGGAACCGATTGATTGAAGTAATTTCTGGGACTAGTCAACATTGCGGCTACCTCATGTTCGGACGGCGTTTGACCGTGCCCGCGTTAGCGTCGCGCATCCTGAACTGCATGTTTCACTATGCCCAACTTATAGGTGTCATAAGTCTGGGTATAAGGCGTAATGGCAATGGCCTGCTGGTAGCCTACGATAGACACTGGCATAAGTGGCTTAGTCTGGCAATACGTCTATGCGCCGTTTGTGTGTTCTTCTATGGTGTTTGGTATTACCACTCGGATGCTGAGGATTTGCTGATGAAGTTTTTGTGCGTTTCACGGCTTGTGGGTTGTGTTACCTGCTCCATCTGTGTGCTCGTCTTGCAGTTTGTTTTACATAAGCGCGTCATCTGCATTGTAAATCGTTTTCTACGTCTCTTTAAACGCGTGCGTACTCTATCGAATACCACAACATTTGGAGAATTCCATGGCTTTGGCGGCACACGGGAGTTGGTCTTGCTCATCTTTAAGCTGTTTTGTCTGCTCTTTGAGTTGGTGTTCAAGTTGCCCATGGTAGCGGAAGAGCATGCTCCTCTGCTTATAGCCGGACTTTTTGGTGACATCTACACCACCATTGGATCTGGCATGATTATCAATATGTGCTTTCTATGCTATTTGGTTGTGGGTGCACTCTATGCTGAAATTAACTCGTATGTACGACATGAGCTGCGTCGCCGTCTGCGCAGCCTGCAGCGGCAGAAAACTGAAGGAAATACTAATCGCTGTTTTGTAAGATCTCTTGGCGAGCGACTGGACGAATGCCTCTCTGTATACAATGGTGTGGAACGTGCAGCTAATGATTTTCATAAACTTTTCGAGCTGCCACTTTGCCTATCTTTATTGTTGAATTTTTCCGCCATGGCTTTGGTGTCCTATTACGTCATAATCGAGACGGAGTTTCAGGACTATCGAATGTGGTGCATTGTGGTCAAGCTGTTTATGGATGTAGTGTTGTTAACGCTGGCGGCGCATGGTGCGTCTAGCAGTTCCAGAGTCATAAAACGACTCAGTTTGGAGAACTATTATGTTTCCGAGCAACCACAAAGTGGTTTTAATACCAAGGTAATGTGGTAACTAAGTTAATCAGAGTGCAGGGTTGTCTATTTAGTGTTTGCAATTTGAACTGTTGATGATTGAACTTTCAAAATTCCTTTCGAATTTGAATATAGCATTCTACAGAGAATGTAAAAAATTTAACAGGGAAAATATATTCAAAAAAAAAAACTTTTAAACTTTCTGCTGCTGATAAAATAATAATAAATTTAATATCATTTAAAAAGTAGCGATAACCATGGTTCGGTAAACAATCGTTAAGTTAATACGAAGCACTAATTTGTCACTTTCGTCGTTTATAGAAGATTTGGAATTCTACTATAACTATCTCCTCATTCAAAACTCTATGTCTCGATGATTTACACGCTTTCCCTGTAATAGAGGTGATAAATTTTATTAAAAATCGCAGTTCAAAATTTTTCAAAACAGATATTGCATTCTGAGAGCAATTCTTCTACTAAACCCTATTACAGCTCTTTAGATTTACTTAGCTATGGGTATATGTTTTTAGCGTTCTTTAGCAGACATTCCGATTCTTGTTCCCATCATCGCTGAATCAATTAAACAAAGTGGTAATATTTTTGGCACTACTGTATGGATTTTTATTGTAATGAACTTTTCTTTTATAACGACGGCGATCTTGGTATACAATTTCGTTTACCCATCGCATACACTGATCTTTCGAATATCTTTTAATTGTTAAGCTTGTGTCTTAGGTTCAATATTATAATAAGCTCACCTGCAACTGACTAGTTCTCAGTGAGGGGCTTCTTACTGCAAAGTAGTCTGGTATCACACAGATATAGAGCTCTTACTCTACAATGGTTGTAGTGGCTTCATTTTCAAATGCAATGCTTATAGTTAGTTATGACAATCACCTTACGATTTTTTTTGAATTATTAGAAATGGAAAAAAGAGATATAGTTAAAGTAAAATCTACAGGTTTTAAAGAAATAGCTTTCGAAATGTATGACTCTTTGGCAAAACTGATAGCTTTTAAAAAATTAATACTAGAACTACATTTCATTTTAGTATTTCTAAAAGTATAAAAAACTCCGTTTAAAGAATACAGTTGGGCTGTACTTTTGGCTATATGTTCCCTTATTTATGGTGTTCATGAGGAAGGTGTTGCTTACACAAGAAGACATAAATTTTAAATACCGAATTGGTAATCTTGGCAACTCTAAGATTACTGGGCTGCCAGATTTTTTCCAGGATACAGGCAATTAAAACTTTGTAAAAATAGTACATGTTCTAATGAAAGAATGACTGTATGTTCTACATTTACAAAAAAAGAAATCCGTCTCCACGCAAACGCCTCTTTGAAAGATAAAATTTAGACATAAACCAATTTGAATTAAAATGAAACAATCGCAACGTGAGTTCGTTTAGAAGGGGGTTTGGCGTTTAAAGCAGGGTGGACGTCTGCTATAGCTATATGTTTGAGCCTCTAGACATAGCAGTTATAGTAGGCATTCTTGGTGGGGAAACAAGTGTTCCAAGCTTTTTGGCATATTCTTCACCCAATCAATAAACACCCATCTAAATTGTACTACTCTTTAGTAAATACAATAATTAGTTTTTCTCGCTTTTTCCCACAACAACACTTTTCTCAACTTAAAAACAACTGTGCACGAAAACAATTAGGTCTTGCTTGCAATTAACTAATTCCACTTAAAAACTTTTATTTTCAGATGGAGATTTTCTTCAATCGTTTAAACTTTTACGAGTTTCATGTGCGTCCCTTGGGCTTGTTCGAGGTCTCCAACGAGCTCATATTGTTCTTTCTCTCCGCGCTGATCACCTATCTCACCTATATAGTACAGTCTGGCATGCAGTCGCAGCACTTGTAAGATTGACGTCACGCATCACGCTTTGCGCAACCGTTGGCTCAACCTAGTCACCCCTCTCACTCACTGGACGCAGTAATGCACCTGTCCTGCGGTTGGCATTCACTATGTGTATTCGAAAAAAAATCCGCTTTCAGGATCGGCATTAATTTTTTTTTTTTTTTATTCTCTCTGTAACGTTTTTCTGTTGACCTTTTCTCACGAAACTCTCTGCATAAATTACGCCGCGTTGAATTTTCGTATTTATTTCTTGCGTTCTTTTTCGGTATTTTCTTTCATTTTAATGCCTTTGCTACGGAGCAGAAAATTTATGCAGCTACTCGAGGAGAGCATTGCCCAGTTCACAGTAAAAGCAGCGCATAAAAACAAGGCCGAGGCCGTCTTTCTAATTAGCATAGGTAATACCGCATAAGTTCACTTGTTGGGTTGTACTTGGTTATACGGCTTGGTTTGGACGGTGTTGCACATGTGTGCGTATCGCAGTGGGCACAGTGGGACAAGTAGTCTCTTTTAGGGAGTGTAAAATGGTTCTAAGCTTTCTAGCTAGTTCTTTTTATGATAAGCTGTATACATTGATGACATTAACCAATATCGATCAACTAACAGAAATGAATGTCCTAAATTTTTTACATATTCTAACTTTATAGTACTTTTTTATTTTTACCCTACAAGTGGCTTATCATTAAGATATGTGAATTCCCTGACAAATTCCGAAGTATTGCCGTCCGACGCATGTATGCAATAGCAATTTTTAACTTTTCTCTACCTGGTGAAAATTGGGATCATAACCTCTAACTGTCGCTCTATTATTGTACGCTTCGTCACACAAAATTGCACTCCCAAATTCACTGACTTAAACGCACTTCTTAAGAAAGATATCATTACTCATTATTTTCAAGCTTTAACTTCACCATTTTGTAGATGTCAGCATGCTTTGGATGATCACTTCCTCGTGTTTTGAGCACTTTTACACTTCCTATCTTACGAACTGTCTATTTTTCTATCTTAACACTGTGGCAAGTCGAGCATGATTGTTCTCTCTTCCTCGTCTGTTGAGAACTTTTACAATTGCTTATCGTACGAAGCTATCCATTTAATCCATCATTTCTTCTATCTTAACTCATCTTGCTTTCAACATTGAACAATTGTGCACTATATATCATCCACTGGATCAACGGTTATCTTTATGTTACTTTTTTTATTAATGTTAAAATTGTATTCTTACAAATTTTCATATTATAAAATAAAATTTTATTCTCAGTTTATTAAAAATTTATCCGTCAGACTCAGCGTCTATTTAATATTTTTCTATTCTATGCTGATATTTTCTAAGTTTTTTACTATTAAAATATAAGGTCAATAGGACCAAATTGTACCTCCAAAATTAATAAATAAATTGACATCTCTGTGGAGTACGAAAAAATTGAGTAATATGATTTCTACAGTTTTTTTCCGGATAATAAGAATATGTGTATCGAATATATTTCACTTAAATGATATTCACTGAAAATTACCAAAAAATTTGAAGCACATTTTTTTGGAAACTTTAATCTAAAAATATTTAACATCAAAATCAACTCTGTATTTATTTATATTTGAAAAACAAAGAGAGGGCAACGAAATTTTCTGATTGTAACAAATAATTTTATAAATAATTAATTACCTAGGTATTGGCCAAAAGAGAGAGATAACACTGGATCATTCAAAGTCAAAAGCGAAGTTTAAGCGGACATAAGTGTTGAATTAATTCAAAATGCACTCAACAAATGGAGCGATCGTATGGGCTACTGTCATGTTAGATATAGTGCATATTCTATAATATTTGTTTCCCAGCAATTTTGTAAAACAAGTTAAATAGTTAAACTACTGAAAATATTGAAATCGCTTTTTTAACTAAGATCTTAGCAAAATGAAATTAAAATTTTCAAAAGTTTTAGTTTTTAGTTTAGTTAGTCATTACAACTCGTTATAGGTCTACAGAAGACTTCACCTTCGACTTCACGCCTTCTCAAAAATAATATAAGAGTTGAAAATATAACTTTTGAAGTCTCAAAATTGAAATTGTAAATAAAAAATATTCTTTTGATTAGTTATTTCCTTTTATTTTACAAGGCTTCTTTTCTTCATGATTGTTTGAAGAGTCTACAAAAGAACGTATTGCCTAGGTAAAAACATTGTTTACAGTTAATTAATACAAATATCAGTTTTCTGGTTACTGGCCTATGGGCATAGAAATTATTTTCCTTTTTTTATTGTTTTGATAGCTACCTTTCAACGTCAAAAAAATGATTTGGATTTATGATGAAATATTTTATTATAACATTTCCGGAGGCGACAGCAGTCACGTAGTCTGTATTTAAGCATTAGTTATTATCAAAGGTCGTATAATTTTTCAAGCACAGGTTATGCCAGGAACGAATGCAGCTACGCTGGGTGATTCAGGGAAAAAATTTTAGCAAAAACTTGGGGATGTCTGTTTTATACGAATCAAGCAGCCGCTGTATAAAGTTATAGATATCTCAGATGAAGAAGATCTAGCAAAACACCTTTTCATTGCAACAGTCGAAAAAGTAAGATGAAGTTGTCGACAGAACAGGAGCTATCTTTTTTCTTTGGAGTAAGCTACTGGGAGGGGCGCGCGCAAAGTAGAGATAGTACGCTGGAGCTAATCAGATTGAATATAGGTTGTACTAGCCGCCTAAGGAAACTAAAGCAATCAGCTCTCAAAAATCTTTTATTATAAATCTAATTTGCCAGTAGCACCTCAAGCGGAAGATTGATGTGCAGTTTGGCGCAGAAAACGCACAGGGGCCCCTAGATTTGCATTAAAATATAGTTCAATGTACGCACAGTCCTACTTTTATTAGCAAAAAACAGTTAATGACTTCAGCTAATTAAGCAGTTTAAGAGTTAAAAGTTTTTGCAAAAATTTTCGCTGTAAGCATTTGTCATTCTTTCGTCATTTTCGCCCACTGTAGCGCTTGAAGAGTTCAAAAGGGCTGCGTCAGCGGCTACAATGATGATAATAAAAAATCAAATTGCTCATCGTGGCCATTTCCAAGGTGGGGGTAACCAAGTACGCAGAGCACTGCTGTGAGTGGAAAGACATTATCTTAACATTGACAGAACTGTGGCTGTACTGCGTGTTGCTCACATTATTTTTCTTTCTTTTTTCGTAAATATTTTATATATATATATTTTTTTTTTTTTACTTTGTGCGTGTAAGATAATCATATAAAAGCTGAGCCTGCCATTGCTTAAATTATTGTACTTCATAAAAGAAGACCAAGCTACAGTCAGTCATTTTTCCCATGATTGTTCTGCTGCGGTAATTATAGGTCAGACACGGCAGACAGCGCTATCTACTCCCATTTTGAGTGCTAGCTGTATCTTCTGCAATTATTAACAAAGTGGAAGAGTTGGTGAGGAAGAGCGCTGGAAACGTTGTAATAATGATGCTTTCAACATTTCACTAGACCAACTCAGGTAGCTAGCTGGTTAGACTTTGGGCCCAGACAAGTTCTCAGTCAGTCAGCCAGCCTAACTGTACAACGTGCTACATAACAGAAAGTTCCAACAAAAGGCCAAAAACAAACGGATGATGAAACATATTAAGCTGAAATCTAATGAACATAACTCTATCAAGATTGTAATGGCTTGCTGACTTGCCATTTGCGCCCCAAATTATGCCGATTGTAAGTCATTAGCTTAGAGCAGCCGGCAATCATAAGTAGATATTACTACACGCAGTGCAAAAGATACAAATGTATCTATATATGGTTAGGACAAAATGCTGGCATTGACTTGCCCCACAGTTGGCACGAGCGCAGCACACTTCGTAGTCCCAGGCGTCGTCGTGCGCGTCAACAACTCTCAGACAAACAAAAGAGCACAAGGCAAGTCACAGTTCTGTACAGTTCTGCCTGCGCACATATGGCATTGGCTGGGTTAACTCGTTTCCAAGCCAAAACATACACACACACGCACAGCGTAGTGGGCCTGGTGGGGTGCGTAGGCGCTGGCAACAGCAACGTTCCGCGCGTGTGCAACGTGCCAACATCTGGTCCACTAAACTGCAGCTAGGGTAACCCAAGACCCGTTTCGGCAATGTTTGCTGCCGCGTCTGCTGCTGCACAGTAGCAACAGCCATCCATACACACAACACACAACCACATAGCCTGTTGCAGATCTTTGGAGCCTGCGCGCAAGATAATCGATGTATACTAATTATTTGCTTTGGCTGCAACTGTTTGTCATGGTAGGCTCTGGGGGTACAGCAAAAACAAAAAGCAACCCAGTGCTGACTGCGGCTACCGTGAGCAACAACGTCTATGCAGTGACTCCCTGAGTGATGACGACGACGACGACGACACAACGACTGGCTGCAAGCATGCTGTTTGTCTGTGTTGGAGCTGCTGCTGTGGGCTTGCATCATGAGTGGCATTGCGTTTATTGACGCGACGTCGCTAAGCAAATATATGGCCGTCAGCAAAAATAATGCGCAGCAGTGGCTGGCTGGGTTACGTGGAAGTTGCAGCACGCACGGTAGTCAAGTTTAGACACCTTAAGTACACAGGAAAGCGTCATTTAAGCGCTCGTTCTACAACAACAACAACAACAGCAACAACAACTACAACAACTACGAGAGGCTCCAACTTTGGCTGCAGCTGCAGCTACTGCGACGACTATGTACCACACGGTTTTTGGGTTGACGCCCTAGTATGTGCCCGCAAGGCGGCTGTTTTACTATTAATTACATGCAACCATGCCTCACTTTGTGCAAAAATGTTGAAAATTAACGCAGCATAAAATGTTGCAGCCTGCTGGCGGATGCTGCCTGTGCTGCCAGTGCTGCCAAGTGCTACTTGGCTTAATTTCATAAGTTTGCGTTACGTTTTGGCAACAAGGTCAACTGCTGCGTCATCGTCATCACTCCTTGCGCTCTACTCACCAGGAGCTGTGACTAATGCCTGGCATGTTTTTGTAGCTTTGGCCTCAAGATCGATTTCAATCAACGCCAAGGCAAAAGCGTTGCTCCACAGCAGCGCTGCTTAAAAGCATCGCAAACAACAACAACAACAACAGCGGCAGCAACAACAACAAACAAGTTTTCAATTCAAACAACAAAAAGTACAGTCCACAAAGATTAACAACAACATCAACGCTAGCCCCATGAACGCCGCTCAAAGAACGCGAAAATTGACGTCAAGTTTTGAGGCTGCTCGTTCGCCCGCTCCAACGCTCGTTCGTTTGCTGGATCGCACGCTCGTCTTTCGTTCGTCGTTCGTCGTTCGTTTGTTGGTTCGTTCGTTCGTTTTTCGACCCGCTTTTGATTTGTCCAAGACGTGTGGCAAGCAGACGACGAAGACGAGCGACGAACGACGTGCGACGTTTCGACATGACCGACGAACGTTCCAAGTTTGCCCCAAGCATTGGCAGTGGAAGCGGGAACGAGCGTCGTCGCATTGGATGTTTGGAACAGGTTTTTGATTTTGATTTTGGAGCTGATCTCGATGTTTATATGTGTGCCCATGTGTGTGTGTGTGTGTGTGTGTGTTTTGCAAAAAGTTCAACAACTGCGCAAAGCCAGAGCGTTAGCATCGCTTACATATGTTGTTGCTCTTGCATGCAGTTTATTGCGTCCCAGTTGGACTTTATGGAACACGATTTGTGCTCTTTGTTTTGTTTTGTTTTGATCGAGAATTTCACCAGTAACTGAAACTTTAAGTTTTCTTATTTTTGCGAAATACTTAAATATTAAGAACGTAAATTTATGATGATTTCAAAAAACAGTAAACTTTCACAGATTTCTTCTTAGCGAATTTATGAAATGCATACCATCGACGACAGTTGCACATTTTGGAAATAAAATATTGAAAAATATTGATATCCATACCGACATATAGTGTGTGAGTTAGTTGCATATTTTCTGGCGAATTACAATTATCAAAATTTTCCATATATTACCTGTTCGACTTTAAGCGTATTTTATAAATTTTGAAATAAAACAAAAATTTATATTTTTTAATTTTAATTTTGCTGTAAACCTGGCTATACTTAATGTTTTAGTTAATTTTAAATCTGGATACTGCTCATGTTACGGTTGTATTACATGTTATACTGCCAAAATATTTTGACATAATACATGGTCTGATATAGTTATTGGTGGGATTTATAGCACATTTTTGTAGCAAGTATTTTCTCTGATAATTTAGTTTGGCGAAGAATTAGTTGAAAAGGCTTTGTCAATAAAAACACAGCAGATATTAATGAATTAATGCAAGATGAGGAAGAGGAACTAAATTCAGAAGAAATTGAAATTTTTAAAAATTGTTATGAAAGTAGTGTTGACTACGATGTTGAATTTGATATGGAAAAGAATGACTAAAAATGTGCAAGAGGGACTTGAAGGCCGTTTCAAAAGAGGAGTTGTTTAGATTGTTTTAGATTATTAACCGCATATTATTCTAAAAAGCTTATTTATAACTGGATTCGCTTAACGCAGATTTTCCAAGTAAAAGAGTGTGTTGCGTTTAACACGGTTTAATCAGGAACGTATCTACCGCGTGAACCGAGGTACAGCTGCAAATGAATGGAATAAATATATTTAGCATAGAAAATAGGGTTTTTCCTGAGTAACTTGTGAAGGATTTTTGAAATTTAAAACATGTTTGTTGCTCAGCTGATATAGTCAACTGAAGTGCATGTGTTACTTGGACTTCCAAATTGAATTGTGCAGAAAGACTGCGCCCTAGGGAGGAATACGAATATGTATATGTCTGCTTTTTCTTAAGTAGTAAAATCACAACAATTGTCCACATTATTTTCAAAAAATTCTTTATTTTTGTAAATAAAATTGTCTATATCGCCAACTAGAATTTCACACGAAACTGAAACTTTAAGTCTTCTTAGTTTTGAAAACAATAAGAACATTCAATTTTGATGATTTCCTCTAATTTTTAGTACCGAATTTAAAAAGTATATGTACGTAGATCATATAACAAACAAATTACCATCGCCAGCAGCTACTTTGAGCTATATTCAAAAATTTTTTGTTTTGAAATAGAACGGGTTTTTTCTTCAAAGTATAGCTAATACAGTCGGAAATAATATGTATACGTACCAGTTGGATTTCCAAACTTACTTCCACATCATTTTTACTGCCTGTCATTACTCAATTTTGTAAAATCCAGAATTTCAACAGAAATTGTTATTTAAGTGAAATGAAGAAATCAATAAAATCATAATAGTTTTGGACTTGAAAATTGTTAAATTATGTTAATTTTCTAATATTTAAATAAGGGTACGTAGTTTATTACTAAATTTTATAAAAAATTGTTATAAAAATTGTTATTCATGCAAAATTAGGAAATCTATAAAATCGTAATACTTTGGGGCTTGAAAATTTTTGACATATTACGCCCACAAAAGAGATTTTCTGAAATTTAAATGAAGGTAGAAGCAATAAAATCAAACCGCCTTTACACGAAAAATGTAGAAAAATGTATTTTCGAAAACAGCGAGAAAGAAAAACAATAAACTATAAACGCTCAGTTAGAACTGAAAGCTCCGATTACAGACATTCAAAGAATCTAACATAATTTCTAAACTTGTTTACTCTCTTATTTACTTATACGTCTCTTCAATATTTCGCTGCTTTCACTCTCTTGAATTTTGTTTTCGGGACCTAAGGTTTTGTTTGTTTTCTATTTTGTTTTCTTTCTTATTCTTTCTCTCATTCTTTTTGCTGATTTGTTTTGTGTTGTGTTGTCCGTTGTGGATTCCATTTGCCATAAAGAGCGTTAATTCGTCGAAAGTGGGTCACATACCAATTTCGATTCATCGAACATTCTCACAGACATACAGAAGAAGAACAACATCGACAAAAACAACAGCAAGCCAACGTACGCGTCAAAGCCCCAAGTTGTGAGTAAGACTCACTCTGTTTGTTTGACTGTTTGACTGTTTTTAATAGAATTGTTGGCGTCGGGGTATATATTATTGTTGCAAAGTATATTGCGTATTATTATCGGGTCATAGTGTGGCATTTTGTTAAAGAGCTTTGTAGTTTCTAATTAATTAGCGTTGGGTAAGTACTGTAAGTTTGTTTTAAAAACTAAAACTATATTAGAAATGTTTGTGTGGAATGGATTTTCAAATGTTGGCTGCGAAGCTTATTAAAATTTTAATCTTGTTCTTTGCTTACCGACAATTAGCTCCCAAGCGTAGGATCCAAATTTTCTTAAGAGTTTTATTTTAGTAATTACTTTTTGTATACTAGGACAATCGCTTTAAATACGTTTTGGCACTTTTTCCGTAGAAGTCGATTTATAGAGAAATTCATCTTACTTAAATTCATCTTAACCTTATAGCTTAACGTAAAATATAATTCGTTCATTAAGTTGGATTAAGTCATAATGCTAGTAGCTCTTCTTTGTAAAATGCGTAGAATTGCCAGAAATTTGTCTTGTTCGTAATATATACATATATTTTTTTATTGTTCTTAATTAATCTACAATTATATAATCATTAGCATTTGAAAATATTGTACTTACTCATTAAAAGTAATTAATATTGTTGAATTATTTTAATGGATAAATAAAGTTCAAGAGCAAGTTATTATAACTTTTAAAAAATATAATAAATTTTACAAATTAAATAACTTACAAAATAAGCTGACCTTATTATAAATCTTAAAAAATTTCAAATAATTTGTATTTTGTCTTTCCCACATATGCCATCTTATAGTAAAGAAATTACTGTTTTAAATTTCAAAATATCTATCTACATTTTTGGGAAAATTGGCTTATATTGCACCTTTCAAAATCTTCCAAAAAACTTATTAAAAAAAATGTCATAAAACTTGTCTGAATCTACAGATGTCAAGCTAATCTGAACTTTTAACTGTAGTAATTTATCAGAGACGTTTTTTTCGATAAGAGTGCTGCTCAAAAAAAAATGCAAATGTCTCAATCCCAAATATACCTACAAAACTCTATTTCGACGGTTGTTATCGGGATCGTAAAATGACTTTAAAAGAGACAACATTTTACAAACTTTTTTACAAAATATCACTCACTGGATGAAAAGTAAATATTGGTTGAATTTTGAACAAACTACGCCAAAGATGATATGACGCTAGAGATGAGCCGTCATCGTTTTTGGTATTTTCATGCCACAACTCTCCAAAATCTATTCCAAATATTCTAAGCCAATCGCGATTAGTCGTCGAATCTTGACATCGATTGCTTAGAATCTGTAGAATAGAACTAAATAAAGTGAGCAAAAGCATTAAGAAGGTTATGGGATAGGATATGGCAATGCGGGATAACAAGCTTCTGCAGATAGCCCGAAGAACTGTTCAGGTATGATTAGGCGGAAGTGCCAATGTTTTACTTGTAATATATTTGTAGGGATAGATTTATTAATTGCCTTTCGGTACCTTTCGGGCCTTTTGTATCAAATGCATTTTTTGTCTAGCAAAACAATTGGCAATATCCTTAATTTAGTAAAAATCTTTATTTAAGATCTTTGTTTTGACTAACGACTAAGCGACCAAATAGCCTTTTCTTCGTCTTAGTTATTGATTAGTCTTACATTCGATATCGGTATCGTGCTAAATATTTCTTTTTGCTTTAAAGTTCTATATCGAAGAATTGGTATTGGACTAAGATTTCCTTAATGATAATTGACATTTTTGGTTTATGACATCTTCGTATTGAGTTTCGATTAATGGTAAATTCAATGTCAACTATCGGTATCGAGTTTATCTTTATGACGGCGTTTTAAAAAATGCCGTAGCCTTGTTCCTCTCGTATCAGTTCAATTCACGTAAAACCTAACTGACAATCCCTTAAGCAATGCAATTGTTTTTGCATGAAACCCCCTCGACTATGTATCATTTTATCGGCATATATATAAATACAATTTAATTATAATAAGCGACGAATTTTCTCCCTTAAACGCTGTTATCATTTTGCAATTTCGAGAATCGGCATGCAAAGACAATCGTGTCGATTGAGGCTGGCACGAAATTTGAATTGTTGAATCTATTTCTGTTTATTTAAGAAATTATTAAACTAAAAAATATGCAAATAAATTGAATTTAATTATTAACAAATAAAATAATATTATTTAATAATACATAAGTAATATTAAACAATAAATTTTAAACTATTTACAAATTAACTAAATAACAATAAAAATGTCATTCGTATAAATTTATTCAATATATAAAAATAATAATAAATAAAATTAAAAGCAGCAGACACAAGCACTAGATCGATCGAGTGCCTTGATGGCAATATTTGGACGAGGCACAAGCTGTGACGTCAATTGACTGCTACCTAAGTTCCGCGGGAACTGGCAACTTGCACTGGCTGACGTAACCGAAGAAAAATGCATGCTTGACTTGGCTTGCAAATAAATTTTAAAACAGGCGTTTGCTTGGTTTTTGTATTTTATTAATGGAATATTAAAAAAATATAAAATAAATAAGCAAATAAATTGAACTAAAACTGAAAATCATAAATAAATAAAAGAATAATATAAACAAAGGTAATAAGAGTAATAAAAAAAATTTGAGAAATGAAATAAACAAATTAGCAAATAAATTTAATAAATTCATAAAAAAAATATAAATAAAAAGTTGTATTTATTTTATTTTAAGTAAAATTGAATATAATAATAATAATAATAATAAAAATTTGTATTTATTTTATTTTAATTAAAATTTTTATTAATCCTTTTTTTTAATAATAATTTACATGTAAATTTCTTGCATAACATTTAAGATTAAAATGTATTTTCTATAAATTTAAAATTATATTCGAATAAAAATTAGCATTTTTACCAGCAAGCCTAAGTCGACCACGAATGTGGTTGCGTGCTGTGGGTATATTTGCATGTACGGGCGCAAGTTCGTTGTGACTTGGAAGGAATTTGTGCAAAAATTGTAAAATAATTTATCTATAATTTTTATAACCAATTTTTTGTATTACTTTTAAAGCACAGTTTGTCAAGAAACTGTTTTCACTATGAAAATAAATTGTATGATCTACGATTTTCAATGTAAATATAAGAAAGGACTTTTGGATCAAAATGAAATTGAAATGTGTTGTGGGTAATTGTGATGGAGCACGCTAACTTTTCCGCATTTCTAGAGATGGAATTGGCTGAGTAATTTAGATATTACAAGTGAAGCCATCAAATGCCGTACAAGAGTCTGCGAGAGGCACTTTGAAAAAAAGTGTCTGAAGGCTGCACGGAATAAGAAGGAATATTGCGTGCATGCTCATTTTTATGTTTCGAAAATATAATTTCTTTATTTACGTTAATTTTACAGCAATTAAAGGCGCGCAATCGATGAAACCATATTTGCAAGTATTGAAAAGAGCTTGCTGCATTATCGATTGCAGTCATAGATGCCCGCCCTCGATACTACTCTGCATTCCTGCAGAAGAAACAGAGTGGACGGCATGGAAATCAATCTGCATTTTAAAACCGTCCTATATTGATAATATGTATGCAATTCTCATTTTCACCCAGCAGATATTCTGAGTTGAAAATTTAAGAAAAATATGCAAGATCAGTGCAAATAGTAGCTCTTCGCAAACTTACCGAGATGTAAGTGTTCCATTGCCAAAACCTAGTACCGCCCTGCGATACACTGTCCCACGATGAGATTGAATTCACGTGCCCAAGTTGCGAATTTTATTGCAGGAACGAAAATTATTGGCGTTCCAAATGCAAGGAACATGAGAAGGAGCTACAGAAAGTGAACAGCGTTATGCAATCATTGAAAAAGCGAATTGATAACCTGGATATCAAGGCTTTCAGTTGAAATGTCTAATATAAATGAGGAATCAAAGGCCTTTGGTACTTTACTGTTGCATGGGGAACACAAATGGTACACTCAAAAAGAGAAAAGTCTCCTTTTGAACATAAACTATCACCCAAGCAAGCGGTTTATAGTTTCATGAAAAATGCGTTTTCATTTCCAATTCTTCAAGTCAAGCGTGAATTTTTCTTGGCTTAAGTCAGCCAAAGCAAAACGAACGTATCAAGGCACACACACGGCGACTTAGGTTGCAGTCAATGACGTCACAGCTTGCGGTTCGTACAAATATTGCCCTCAAGGCACACGATCTGCTGATTTTACTTTTATTTACTATTAATGTTATTTGTAATTATTATTTTTATATACATATTTAATAAATTGATACGAATTACACAATACTTATATTATAAGTTAGTTAATTTGTATACAGTTTAAAATTTATTGTTTAATATTATTTATCATTATCATAATAATGTTATTTGTAATAACATTTATTATATTGTTATCATTATATCATTTTATTTTTGTTTATAATTATATTCAATTTATTTGCATAATTTTATGTTTCATAATTTCTTATAAAAACAGTAGAAACTCAACAATTCAAATGTCGCGCCAGCCTCAACTGTCACGATTATCCTTGCATGCTGATTTCTAAGTCTATTCCTGAAATCGACTGTTAACTAACAGCTGAGAGAAAATTCGTCTCTTGTTATAATTTAATTCTCTACTTCAAAAACTCTTTACCGAACTATCGATAACGTTTGTTTTTTAACCAGCATCAAATCGAATTGGCGTCTAGTCTTTATAATAGTCAATATTGGAGCCCCCTAACTTATAGCTTGGGTTTGACTTTTGAACTTTATGAGATAGTGCTGATCTTCTTCTTCATGTTTTTACTTGCTCAACGAAACCCCATAAGTCACCCTGCCACATGCCGCAGCTGCGTTTGGAATCTGCGTTGCGTATCGCATCCAAAGAGGCGGCCGCTTTCTGTGCTCTTAGCGCCTGTGTTTTTAGGCCACAAAAAACAAGTAAACTCAAGCATTTGGGCCGCATTTGGTATGCGTAAGCGTTATAATAATTTGTTTTTATTTTGTTATTCGTTCGTGGCGTGTTTTCTCTTATCCACTTGATTTACTACGTAACCGTATTTATTTATTTTTTGTTTTTTATTTTTATTTTTATTTTTCAAATGTAGTTCAGCGACAATGAAGAAATTTCGTTGTTCTACAAATTAAGTTCAAACAAGAATCGGGCACGCTTTTTTATCAGTGCTATATGGTAATTCCCGTAACCCCCCGAAACCGGAGACGGACTACCTTCATAACTGCTTCACGGTTACGTCGTGCGTCGCTGCTGCTGCTGTGCTCTTTGTACTCAGCGCTTAGTATGACAAATAGAGTTGTTTCTGTCACGTTTCTGGGGTATACAAGCGCACTTGAAGCTTCCTTCTCGTGCTTGTGGTTTCTATTTTGTTTCTTGTCATTCGTAAGTGAAAGTACGCTACGAAATACAATATATAAATAACGAACTCGGGGGCAGACTCCATATCAAAGAGCACATGACGCTGTATATATTGCTCTTAGAATCTTAGCCGTAGCGTAGGTCAAAGATCAGCTGAAGCCAATTGTTGGATGAGGAATGTGTATTTAATGAGCATTAAATGCGCCGCTAGTTACAAGCGATTTACACTGGAGACACTTGCCGCAGCTCTTAATGCAACCACAAAGTACATGCACCACAACAAAAGCAACAACAATAACAACAACTACCGGCTGGCAGACAAACAAGACTGTAACTCTCAGCATATGGACAACTCTGGGGCAGCTTGGCGTGTGCGGCATCTTTCAAGTTTTGCGGCGGCATGCTGACAATGCAACAGCAGCGCTTTTGAAGCTGTGCCGGCCCAACTGTTGGCCACCAGCAGCTTAACTGGGCACAAATTCGGTGGCGTGTTGTGCGTTTTGTTGGCCAAGTAAGTATTTTTCTAAAGTATTGAGTGGCGGCGGCAGCGGCGGCGGCGGCTGTGGCATTGTCGAGTGGTGTGCGCCTAATTACATTGCAAATACTTGGCGGTCCGAGGAAGTGAAGCAGCAGCAGCCGCACATATCGAATACCTGTGATGTGTAATCGGCTTTCGGCATGGTGCACAGTTTTATGTCTAATGAGTGAAACCTGGAGCGCCTCAGCTGTGCCGGATATATGCTTGGGCAATCCGTCAGTTTGTCGGTTGTTTTAGCCAGATTTTTGCCTGCTTTTGGAGCTGCTCTAGCAAATTTGAATGCGGGAGTTAAATTAGCAAAACCGTCAGTCGGGGTACAGACAGTGCTTAGGGACCGCCGACTGATCGCAGTATGTGCAACAGAGCAAAGCCAAAAATACAAAAAAAAAAACAAAAAAAAAATATTAACAAAACTCCTCTGTCAAGATGCTATAGAAAGTATACCACGGCTAGCAGATACACTGTGCTCATTTGTTGCATTTCTATCAATAGCGATTTTTTATTTTGATTTTTTATGATCGTATGGATCTCAAACTAGGGGGGAGCCTTATTGCAAAATGCATACTTTGAATTAATACAACTGATCGGTAGCGACCTATAAACTGTAGCTGCCGGAACTCTTTGAAAAGCTATTAAAAGAGATATCTCCATATTCTAACGTTGGAGCATTGAGCGCATATTCAAGGGAGGCAAATTTCTTTGAATATCATATGGTACATTTTTTTCTTATATATTTAAAAGACAAGTATGTTCAAAATATTTAATTTTTCTGGTGATTTCCAACTCATTTCTTTTATTTGGTTAGAAAACCATTATTTTTTTTAGTTCGGCGAAACCCAACGAGACAAAGAACAGTTTGAATTTATTTAAATATTTAACTGTTATTCACAATGACATTTTTATTAAAAAATTAGTAATTTGTCCAAGTACTAATGATAGACATTTCAATCACCTTAGGGTAAATATACCAAAAGAGAGTCAAACATTTTCGCCTTTATTCTGTTTGATTTTAACGAAGTATTGAAAAAATTATCTCATTTAAAAAAATGTAGGTACTCCGTTACGATTTACGCGAAAAAATTAGAGATATTAATTATGATAAAACTATAAATGGTTGGTACCAGCGTGGGAGTCCGGGTCCGAAACTTATTTGCGTATAGTTATAGTCGTTTTAAAATAATGTGGCAGTAATCTGTTGACAATGTCGAAATATGCTATCTAAGATTTAAGAATCTAGAGATTATGGGTCTTATGTTATATAACAAGCTCTAAATAATTTAAGGACCAAGAAAGGATCAAGAAAGTATGAAGAAGGCATAGGAATAAATTAGAATTTGATAGAAGAATTTAACAGCTTGTAAAATTGTGTAGCATTGGTAAAATTAGTCTGTTCTATTTTTAAAGTTCCATAAGATGTTTTAGGGTAAAGTAGATAGGGAAAATGCTACGACTGAGTGCGTTTTGGAAAGTTTGCAGTTTAGAAATATGCTCCTTAATATGTTGGAGAGTTTTTGGTTGTTGGTTTTGGTGGACAGGATATAAAATCAAAAGTTTTCCAACTATACTTTAAAGTGTATAGAGAAACCGTCACAACTGAATTCATCCGAAAAACTGTCGAGTTTCGCATGATAAAGACCGATTTCATCCTAAGAAGTTTGAAATTTTGCAAGCTGCTAAGGCCCTGATATGTTGGAATATTTTTTATGTTTTTTCTTTTTGATAAGCTAAAAGGAATGTCTAAAGGTATTGGAAGCGCGTATTTTCCCAAATTGTATGGTATAGTGTATTAGGAAAGTATCTGAGTTCGTCTCAGAAAGTTTCAAGTTCCAATAGATGAAGCGAATGAATAATAATTGGTTCAAAAATGAGTTACTTTGAGGGATTATTTAAATAGGGAAATCATGTATAATTTATGGACCAAATGCTACCTTTTTTACAACTTTTGTAAGATCTCTTCCGATTTGTAATAAACTTATGATCATATGCTGCGCAACTAAAATAAACGATAAGTACGTTTCGTATTTGATAGAAAAATATTACAAAAGTTCCGTATAGTCTATCAAAAGATGTGCCACAAAATTCTAGATACTCGCAAAGTATAGGGTATAGTGTATACAAAAATTAATTCAGTTGCAACGTTGAAAAGAATTTTTCGTTGCTTGTAGTATTTGCCGTTTATTTGCTTTGTTCGGTAATTTCATTTTGAGTTTACTCGCAGTTTTTTTTTTTTTTTTGTTTTGGTTTTTTTTTTTTTTTTGCCAAGCTTAACGTAGCGGATCACAGGTCACCATCAGAGCGGGTGGGTTACAAACGAGGTTCACTTAATGTAGCCTCCGATGCCTACCTCTCATCCTCTGCCAGTGGTACCCGACACATACATGCATATATAATAGGCGTGACAAGCGCGTTACGCTCCGCTGACGCCCAAAATAATCAAAGACAAAGACGATGTTGTAGATGACGATGTTGATAATGGGCGTACTGATGTGAGAGTCCCCCCAAAAACTAGCGTACGGGCGCTGAGCTCTCTACCTGTAGTATGGTAATTATATACCTCAGTTGTCTAGATGTGATTGGTGTTATTGTTGTTGCTATTGCTGTTGTTAGACATTTCATTGTTTGGATCTAGAATCTGCTTAACGAACTCCGATTCCTCAAAACCGCCGGTCATACCAAATTGCATCAGTATGAACAGGTAGGATATAATGGCCGATAATATGAGTAAAATAAATTGGTTGTTCAGTTGAAAAAAGTCCAAAACTTTTATGCTTAATTGTTTGGTTTTCTGTTGACTTAGAAAGGTTTCCACCTAGAAGTAAGGTAAAAAACAATTAAGTTATTTTCAAGTTGATGTAGTAAAAATTCACAATTTTGCTATTTTAGTATTGTTCGAGAATTCTATTTAGCAGTTGTCCTTGAAGTTCTTGATAAACTCTTTTTATTCGAGAAAAGCTTGTTTCTTAATATTCTCCAAATTTCTAATGCGATGGAATCGCATCATAAAGACAATCAAATTGAATGAAACTAGACGCAAAATCAGTGAGAACAAATGCCGAAATCTGAAAGCCTTTTTCTCAAGAAATTTAGATTCTTCTTAGCTGATTTTCAAATACTGCTCACATTTTAAGACTTTCTACCCATTGTACTTACGCTCGTATCCCAGCGCTGATCAATATCCGTACACACAATGTCCAAGGGTAAACGTTGCGGCAGTTCCGATTTCTTGACCACATAATCCGCACACATTATCAACAGCACCAGATTACACAACTTAATGCAGACCATGAGCAGCGCTGCCATATTCATATAATTTGCATCCAGATACTGCCAAATGCATTCATATAGCATGAGTAATATGGTAATAAAGTTGTAATAGATATAGAACAAGATCTGCCATTGAAAGATCTTGCAGAAATTCTGCGTTAACTCAAACATGCCGCTATAGATAAGACCACAAGCGTCCAGCTCATCGGAGTAGTCGCATAGCAAGCGCATGCGCTTATAACGACTCATGCGTTGACCCAACAAATCCTCATCACGTTCGATGGACTCCATGCTCTCCAACATATGCTTAATATACATGCCACAATGTTCGTACATAATGGCGGTCACCAGAAAGCCCAGAAAGCATGCATCCAGCACATAGAGCGTGCCCAGCCACATGTAGATACCAAAGATTGCACCTGCAACGCGACTCATGCCAAAAACATGCTCCACCTTCCAAAGCGTGGGCAGCTCATGCACGCAGCCACACAGCGTAAAGAGCAGCTTGAGTGCATAGAGTATTAGGAACTTTTTGGAAAACATTTGGCTACATTTGGTACTCTTCAAGATTTGCCTGTAGAGCATTAAAAAGCGGTTGAGTAAGGCTATAAAATGCGTTTCGCTGCGCGCCTGCTTGATGAAATTGGCCACCGCGAAGATGGAGACGCTGCTGGACTGCAACATGGCAAATACCGAGGCATAACTTTTGGGTGCATAGGCTACCTGCCTGAAGAGACTAGGTACAACGCCCCAATAGATCAGCACAATGATGGAGCGCCAAATGACCACAAGCACTTTGTTGCCGCGACGACGCGGTGCTGTAATCTGTAAATTCTTCTGATCCAACTGACCAGAGATGAGCGATAGCCAGCGTGCGACTTCATAGAGCCAGAGCAGCAGTTGCCGTGCATATTGTTCCGAGCGTGCCGGCTCTGTGGGACTGTACTCGCTCATGTTTGGCAGTTAACTGGGCGGACGGCAGAAGGCAAGCAAGAGCAACTCGCAACTCGCAACTGGACTGTTGACATGTCCTGTCTGTCGCCTGTCAATTCATATTGAATGTGGTGCATATAAATGAGTGAGTGGAAATATCAAGGGCATTGGCGATAAGAAATCGTCATGTTTCTGTTTATTTTATTAATTGAATGTTCGACTAAAGATATCGCCAATTGCGTTTCACGCTTGGCTGAGTGCCTTGCTGACTGATTGGAGCGCCATTTGCCAGACGCCGGCCGTGCCATTGCTTTGCTCCTCGCATGAACTGGCACAGTGTGTGACATTTTTGGAGTGAGTGGCTGGTTCTCCTTTACTTGGACAATGTTTAATAAACATTGCAGTAGAGTGCTCTTCGCTGGAAATGTTTATTTTTTAATTTTTCTTCGGAAATTTCATTTCCAATTAATTGAAATGAAAGCCTAATCGATGGCCCTCTGCTGGCTGGCACAGCAGCGGGTTGAGCCATTTGTATTGCTATATTGTTAGGATATGAGTAGATGTGTGAGGGTTGTCTATACGGCCCTGCGTTCATTTTTCCCTAGGTTTCAATTACCAAAGCACTTAAGTGTTTTGTGACAAATCCTATTAACTTATTGTGGATAAATGGTTTCCGGTGGTATTGGTTATGTCACTTTGAAGTCATTTAATTTAAATTTGAATTGCGAAAATGACTGGGTAATCGGGAACGTGGAATTTCTGGACCTTAACGTCGGATCTATTAAATATTTTTATTTATATATTTTTATTATTTAGGTGTAGGATTTTAGACATTATCATATGGGTTGTAAAAACAAAGAGCCATGCAATGAGCTTTAAAAACAATTTAAAGCCTGGCAGCATTTGCGTTCCACACTAAGAAGCCTGATATGACTTACAAATACTTCTTGAAGGCAATGATCTAGGCTACAACATGAAGCTCCCTTTTTGCGACAAGTTCCTAATTCTTTTCTGCAGTTTATCCGTCAAGTTTGTGATGAAATTGTGAACATGTTTGTCTGGTAGAGAGTGATAAGCCTAGATGCAAATACTCCTAGTTTCCGGGAGAACATTAGGTCCGGGAAAGTTCCTAGGTTCTTCTTCTGTTTACTATACGTCAGGTTTTTCATGAAATCCCGAACGTGATTGCCATCAGTTTCGACGTCTAATTTGTACTAAGAGTCCAATTAATGTGTTCACGGCACTCTGCTAGTTCAGAAAATTTTTGGGGCTTGACCCTTTTGAGAAAACTCATTGTAGTGTTTTTTTCAGATCTCACGGTTTCCAAATAGCCCATAAGTCGATAAAATCGTCCGACTTAATATTAGATACCTTTTATCTTGAAGGAGACCTTTTATCTTGAAAGTTCTTCGCCTTTTCGTTTCGTTTGATCGAAAACTGTTATGCTAGCGAAACTTGGTAGCCAACTGGCTTTCCGATTGAACATAAATACTCGTGCCCACTTAAAGTTTTTTATTTATGGGCTGGCCTTCTGAAATGCCATGATGCTGTAGCCGGTAACTGTAACTTTGCAACTTTGGAGGTAATTGCGTTTTTATGTTACCGAAAACATAGACGAGTTCACATTTCAAAATTGTTTACCCTTGTCGACCATCTACGCTCACTATATAAAGCGTCTAGAGAAGAAGTCTTACATTGGGGATAATTTTATAAGGGGTAACTTTATAAGGATATGTGCAGAGGAGAACCTGTTTTTTTGTAGAATACACAGATTTGGAGATTTTGGAAAATTGAGAGTTGCTATTTCAGAGATGGGTAGTGCAGTGCCCAGGGGCATTCTCCATTGAGGTACCTTTTGTGTGCATGACGATGCCGTAATTGGAAATCGACAAGATAACTTTGGAATATGTGTAGAGCTGCTGATGGATCTAAAATATCTACTTGAATTTACAAAAACCGATGAGTTTGAATAAATGGGGTCATATAGTATGTTGACACTTCTCCACGGGCGTCGACTTCTCGCTCGTTGTAACTCTTGTCTTGGGATACCTTTGTGGGGCAGTAGCTTTGAGCTTAGTTTGTTTTATAGAATTTGAGTAAGTTGGTGGGATATGTTGGCACTTCTGAGATGAGGTGGCACCTTAGCTGCAATCGCTCTCGAAGTATATACGTAGGAAAAATAAAGGGGTTAGCGACCGTCTTTGGTTTATTTTTTTGAATTGCTTTGAAAAACAAATGGTTTGAAAGCTTTTAAAAACTCTGGATTCGAAGGTTTCCTCACTTGGCACCGCTTCAATCTACTTATTTATCTTAGACCCCCCTAACACATTTTGGGCTAAGTCGTTTTTTGAGCGTACATCTGCTCATACACACGACTACGCTCTATAGTTAGTTTCCATTGTGGGCCTATCGCAGAATTTTCCATTTCAATCAATTCAAATTAAACGCTGATCACCAAATGTTGACCCACTCATTTAATGGACATGGTCAGGGCGTGTCTACTACAAATTGAATGAGCACACGAGTACTCCGCGTTTACCAATGTAAAGCTGTCATAGAAACAATGTTTACCAACAATTGAGAACTCACTGTCCGTACACTTGATGGACAGCTACAGGGTGCGTCTGTAACGCACCAACTTGAGTTTACCTTCAATTTGAATACTTCACTTGGAATTTTATTACAGGCGCTGTCAAAAAAAAGTAAAAAAAAAGAAATTTCATTTCCAATAAACTTAAAAAAGTCACGGATGACTGTTGAAGTGGATATTATTGTTGTCGTCGTTGTTGTTGTTGTTGTGGCGGTGTTGCAAGTTGTTTGCCAAAACACGTTTCTAGCAGTTGGCATTAGAATGCTGCACAGTTCACTGAACTGGCAAACAAAGCGCTCCAAGTTGTTGGAGCCGAGCTTGAGGAAGTGCGCTGCGCTGCAAGGCGGTCGTCAGCGCGAAGGCAATGTCATAGACTGCTGCCTGCTTTTGGGACGGGCAATAGAAAAAGTCAACAGCCTTTAAGTTGGCTCTGCCACATAGAAACAACAACAACAACAACAACAACAACTACGACAACTAGTAGTTGGACAGCTCAACTCCTGCCTTGATCAGCAGCAGCAGCAGCAGCAACATGATCATGCTGTGATGCCTGCCTGTGCACCCAAAAGAGGCGTGCAACGCCTTATCTGGCCTATAACTGGTTTGCCATTGGGCTGCAGCTTGCTTGCATCCTAGGCTCCAAAACAAAAAAATTAAAAGAAAAAAAAAAACAGAGTATAGATAGCATTAGTGATGCAGCAGCATCCTTTGCTGGCAACCAGTTTACGTACAGTTCGACTAGGCTGCAGCATGCAACATGCAGCATGTTATTAGAGCTCAAGTACATAGAGTAATTGCAGCATCGCCAGCAAACGGCCTGTACCAAGTGCCACAGCTATGGACTTGACCCCAACCGTGCTGAGGGGCCAATGAACTGTCAGTAAGACAATAGGGCTGGTCAACCGGTCCGTCATTGGGTACGGCCTGGGATGTTGCGCCTGCCTGGATTGAGGGTTTTGAGGAACAAGCGGCACTGCTGGTTTGTATTGCTAAATTGGAGATAATTGCAGTGAGGCAGAGCGTCATTGGAGCAACCGCAACAACTAAATGCACGTGTACGGAGCGCAGTTGTTGTTGTTGTTGTTGTTGTGCTCTTATCGTCATCATCTTTTGTTGTTGTTGCTGTTGTTGTGGTTGTATCTCGCTGCGATTGTGGTTGTTGTTGTTGTTGCTGACTATGACATAAAATACGCAGCTACGAGATACAGATAATAGAATCTGCAAAAAGCGACGTGGAAAGCAATGCGAAAAAGCGTATGAGTAAATAAAGACAAAAATGTGGAAAACACAATAATAATAATATGCTTGTATCTGTGTGTGCGCGCGTGTATCTGTGTGTGTGTCGTGTGCGCTGGCGCACAATAAAAAGGAAAGGTTCAACGACATTAGGAGATTAGAGAGCATACGAAACATTTTCTTTCGTCTTTTTTTTCCTATTTTGTTTTTTGTTTTTACAACAAACAATGAACGGAAAGCCAGCATATATGCACATTTAAATATATGCCTTTATGTGTGTGTGTGTGCGTATGTGTGTGTGTGCGTATGTGTGTGTGTGTACATTCAATAGCACCGCCAAACCCAACCACGATGAGATTCATCGAAGCACTCACAGTTGTTGTCGGCGCGAGAGCCTCTATGGAAAACAAAAAATAGAATGCGATTCAGTCGCAACGCTTGTCCGCCAATGGCATACCCTGTACCCTTTTTTCCCTAAAATGAAAACTCGTGCTACTTTGCTGCAAGCCGACTGTGCAATACGCTGTATTTACGTCTTTTTTTCTTCTAAGTATCTTAGTTTCAAACTCCAAATGTATTCAAGCCAAAAGCACAAAATGCTAGTTGCGTAGATACAGTCGCTGGCAAGTGGGGTTCAGCTAACAAGTTGCTGCTCGTCAAACCAGAGAGCGATCTCTCTGTTGGCGTATTCAACAGCTTCAGAACCATAAATAATGTTGCTTCCAAACTGAAAGCAGAAATCTGCACAAGTAATGCCGTACAGAGAAATGGCTGGTGCTGGTGGCGCCCAAAGTTTGCCGCACGGTGTTTAACACATTGAAACCCTTCTACAGCATGGTAACCACTGGATTAGTTGACCAAATCTGGGGAATAAAACAAATGAATGTTGGTATTGATCAAAGTTACGACCAACATATGAGGCATTTCAGAGTTAGGGTGGCGCGTTAGTGGCAATTCCACTCAAAGTACTTTCGGTGTACATCTGTGAGGCATAATGGGTTATAATTCTTCTCTTTTTCTATTAGTCCAAAAAACCAATTGCTTGTAAGCACTATAAAGTTTGGAGTTGAAAGTTTTCACACTTAAAACTGCTCATTTTGATCTACTACGTAATTTTATGGGCCCCGCTGAAACAAAGTTCATTCAGTTGACCAAACCTGGGAAGAAGTGATGTGATGGCTAGACAGATCATCAGAGGCTCAAAAAAAAATTAGGGATGACTTCAAAGCCCTTCTGCTCGAAACGCACAATTATAGACGAGTGCACGCTGGATATCGTCGAGCTTATCCATGCGTCCTTGTTTGGCGCCATTTCGAATGCGCAAAAACCCATATTGTGGTGTCCTTATAGGTGTGACGCTACAACGAAAACTTATCTATAAGCTTCCTTAAAATATCTTTAGTTCCTCATACTTTCTCACAAAGTGAGATTATAACGATTATTCACGAGATTTCGCTATTGCTGTTGAGCACTCTACTTATGACAATCCACGTGGCTTTACAAGCACGACCGGTACGGATTTTAGTGTTATATATAACACGTCCCCTTTTTTTTTTTTTTTTGAAAAAGAAATGTTATGTTGGTATGCTCATTAGTGTCATAACGTTCATCCTTTCTGCACAACATTTAAGACCCCTTAGATTCTCAAGACTACAATTGAAAGATGATGATTTGAAACCGAAAATGTAAGTTGTCATAATATTGTATATTGTTAATAAAATATTGAGCGATTAATTTATGATGCGCCTCTAGGGTTTAATAGTCCTCAGGCCTTCTATTTGCTTAAGCTTCATATAATTTCTGTAGAATCAAGACTGCACTGCCGCCACAGCTATTTAACAATACTTCTTCTCATGGTTTCTGAGAAATTTTTTATAATTGTTCAACTCGATAAGACGATTTGTCATGTCTTATTGTGATTGGAATCAATTTCAAATGACATTTGAAGTTATTTTTCTTATATTAACTTAATTTTTATTACCTGTATTATAGTACTTTTATACTACTATATCAGTATGAGTGAGATATAACAAAAAATTTTTATTTAATCTGCATTATATGGGGATGAAGTATGTCAGTATCAAAGAATATATTATTATTATTTTTAACTTTTATATAATAATTAATGCGCAAATATGAATCATAAGTTCCAAAGTATACGTAAAATGTGCACCCATTTTTTCAATTGAAACCTCATCAGAAAGAAATATTATATATAATATATATATAGATATAGACATTTTTATTGAAAAAAATTATTTCCTATAATAATCCTATTTTTACCTATGAAAACTGATGTGCTGCATTATTACAAGATTATTAGTATTGAAGGAGACATTTTAGCATTGTCGAGAATCGAAATATAAAAAGAATGATTTTACAAAAAAATGCGTTCTTTTACGGAAAACATACTTTGCTAAGCTGAAACCATTTCTAGACTTCGACTCAAATTGTTCGGGTTTGAAAAAATCACTTACGAAGCATAACCATAATAAATAATTTAATCTTAAGAATTTTTTTTTTTGCTTTCAAAACCCTAAAAACTTAAGATTTCAACAGCGCATGTCTTTTGCGGTAAGAGGATTGCAGTAAATCTTCTGTATTCCTAACTCAAACAAGCTTCTACATGAATTTAGAACTACAACGTCTAGCTCTACACTTCAACACACATTAAAATTCTATGCTACTCTTGATCCTCCATAGTTATAGTGTATAAAATACGTAAAAAAAAAACAACATCGACATCATATGGATATTTATGTTCTAGACTTCGTTAGGGACAAAAAGGGGCAACGGCAGGGGTTGATTGTATTGCTGGCAAATGACAGCCGCAGACAGGAAAAATGTTTTTCATTGTCTGTATCTGTGTCTGCCTCCGCGTGTGTGTATGTGTGTGCCGCTGTCGTCTTGGAAAAGCTAAACGCTGACAGAGTAGGAGTCAGGCCATGCCACATGCACCGCTGCCAGTTGGCGTCATTAGAGTTGCGGGAGACATGGCCCCATGCGTTTGCATAAACAACAATAACAACTGCAACTGCAACTGCAACAACAACAACTGCTCTATGCAAATGTTTCACGTTTAGTTTTTTGGCGTGTGTTGCACAAAATACCAAACACTTGGCTCCCAACTGCAGCGAGACTATTTACAGATTCATAGGACGCTCAAGATGTGCCAACCCCTAGAGATTGTTTTTTTTTGCGTTTTTAATGTACTTGCAATGCGCACTTTTTTTTTTTAATTTTTTTTTTATAATTATTTATTGCTATAAACAGATGGAAGCATTTACCAGGAAATTTTTAGTTGGACGTGGAATGCAATGGTATGATACGGTACTGGCACTTAGGTAAAAAAAAGCACCCAGCTTGGAACGTTTTTTTTTGTGTATCTTGGAGTTGCGCATTTAATTAACAAAAAAAATATTTAGCCTTTAAAGAATGTTCAAATCGGCAGAACTGTAGGAATTATAGTAATTTTTTGGCAGCTAATTTAGGTATATGGGTTTTCTGTATTTTTATGCTTTTCTTCCGGCGTAGATATGCCATTTCAGTGTTCTTCGGCAAGGCTTCCCGTATCTCGATCATGTTATCGCTTAAATTATTCTTGGCATGCTCGCTTATAGCAAATTCTTAAGAACTTTGACAATTTACAAATAGTTATTAGTTTTTCCTATTGCAAGCTAAAAACCTTAACTCGTTAAACGATTTAAACGTTTCGTTGAGCACTATCCGCCTTCAAGTAGTAATCGTTATCGTGGAAAGCTATATGAAGTTAGTGCGGTTTTTGGCAATTGTGGGTTTCGTTGGTGTAGTGGTAGCGTAGTCGCCTCTAAAGCAGAAAATCGGTTGATTCGATTCCAACCCGCTTTTGTCCAGCACTGGTATAGCTTGCAAAAGAAGAGGTGCTATTTTCCTAGCAAAATCTTTAAAAATTAAGGTCACCGTTGTTCGCATCCCAGCTATAAACTGCATGTACCTGTTCTCTTCGAACAGCTATTGATGGATAAAGCTACATGCTCAGCCTTTGGAGCGTTGATCATAGTTGAGGGAGTTAACTTTTTTGGCACTTTTGAGGCTGTGTCTTAGGCTCTTATGTTTGTAAGCTTACCTACCCCTGACTATTTCGCTTTTGGGAAACTCTAACGTCAGGCAGGTATTTCCGCGTTTTTAGCTTCTTCCCCGTACACCACACGGTAACTATTTCTTTACCCAAGCCCTCTTCGGTTTAGTTAAGACTTCTTCGGAATTAAGGCTTTCTGTAGAGTTACCCGCAGCAGCACTGTTGCTTATGACATAGCTGGCAAAAATGCGTTATTTATCTAATTCAATCTCTATTACATAAAGCAAACGTCGTTCGGATTTAGCTAAAAACTGTTCAATAGTTAGTCATCGCAGCCTGTTATTGGGTTACAGCCAACCTAATTAACTCCGCCAGGCGCCCCTACTTTGCGCTCGCCTTCTCCCGTACGTCGCTTCAAGTAAAGATAGCTTAAAACTGTAGGTTCATATTATTTTCGAACGCATATAAATAGAGATTTACCCATGTTCCGCATTGGAGCTTTGACGCCAGAGTCAAAAGGTATACACATAGACTAATCTGTATTTGTTGCCTCGGCCACCCTCACATCTATCTATCTATAAGGTCTATAACTATTTAGGACTCTGAAATCTAACAAAGTATTAGGAAGTTCACGATTTAGCTAAAAACTGCAGATTCTTTTTCTCTTCGAACAACCTATTAATAGAGATATGCACATATTCTGCAAAGGAGCTATAGAGTTATCTGGAACTATTTCATAATATTTATTTAAATCTTAGAAAATTTTACGAAACTGAAGATGATTTTTTTCGTTATGAAACTATGGTATTTACAATTGTTATATTTGTTTTAATATATAATTATCATATAGTGGGCCTACCGGCTTAACCTAACCTAATTATCATATATTATAATTATAAGTGGCGCGACGATACTAGCTGAAATTCGGCCTTTCCTAGTAATATAATATAACCTAAATGTTGGTTTTTTAATTCATTTCGTACGCTTACACAAATTTCAAATAAGTCAGTGAAACCGTTCTCGATACACAATGGATCTACAAACAAAATTCGATAATCGATAATTTGCTTTAATCTCCCTACGAATTTTTCAAATAATTTGAATTTGAGAAAATTCCCTTCCCATTAAATTCTTGGCATGTCAAGAAAGGAAGCACTTGAATACGAATTTCAAGAAGTCAAGACTTCGTTAGAGCGCAATTTTATTTCTTTTGTCTTTTCTAACACACTTTGAGTTTTCACCAATTTGTCCTAATTAATGATATTTCGTTTATTTTTTTTGAATTCTCAAAATAAAATTGTTTATTTTGCCAATTAATCTATCAATGGGAGTCTCCGCTGTGGCGTGCAAATTAATTGCGAAAATACTTTATTTCTTTTCTTTGTAAAATTCTACATGCAGTGTGGCCTTTGTTATTTTTGAGCTAGATTTATTAAAAGGTTTTTAAATTGTATATAATTGATTTTTTTTTTTTGCAATTATTTTGTATATTTGAACTATAAATCTATGGAGAGGAATTTCGCAAGCTGTGCTCAAATTAATTCCGAAAATGTGGTACAAAAACAATGAGAGGAAACTGTTTAAAGTCTAGCAGTCAAGTGTGGCTAATTTTGGAAGGTACTTGTGCTATTTTTGTACGATTCGTTCGATTATTGCTTTTGAAGTTGGTTGGTACGGCAAGTGCAACCAATATGAGATACAAATACGTTATTGACACCAACTGGAATGAGGTATTTTCTCGTTCAACAAGTCGCAAGATTTGCAATATGACGCTGTCTAGCTGAAACGTAAAACTTGAAAGTAATATATCACATTAGTTATGTAAACACACTTTCAGCTTGTTAGGGGCAACAATTTCTTATATAATATATATGCCAGGTAGGTAAATAATGTATTATTCTGTGTGTGCAGTGAACGGACAGAGGAAGCACAGCACAAACAGAACAAAGTTGAATAAAACTTTTACGCGTCTCGACTTTTTCGTATATTTATGCCAAAGAACTTTATTATAATTAAAGAAAGTCACTAAGCGAAATATGATGCACAGGGGAATGAATGATCATTTGTTATAAGTCTTATATGGATGTGTATGCAGAAAATGAGACTTAATTATTGGTATGTAAGTTCTGTAGCTTATGATTATATTATATATATATATCTGCTTTGTTATAACTAAATGCATAACATAGACTGCGTTGCGTATAATAAAATTAGACCATTAATTATGGTGATTGTTTTTTTGTTGTAACAAAGTTGTTATTAAATTAATTATATAATTTGTATGAAATTTAATTGGTAAACAAAGAAACTTTACTATGTGTAGCGTAGATTAAAATTCCTTTAAAAATAAAATGCTTATACAAGCTAATATAGTAAAAAATGTGTTTATTAATAAATAAATAAACTAGGGCGCTTCGCTCAACAACCCTCAACCCTTGCTAAAAACTCGAATATTTCTCCTAAAGTTTTTATTTATTTCTTAATTTTTAGCATATACAAATTTTCTATTTGTACCTCTGAATATTTATCATCTGGCGGCAGTACAATTTTTCTTGTTGAGAACAGGCATATTTTAATCTCAAGATTTTATTTTCGATAGTATGAGTGTTATAAAACTGACACTCTGTCTTCATATTCCCTATCTACAAATATTATACTTTTTTTTCCTGCTTCATACAATCCTTGCATCAACTTTGTGGATTTTACATTTTTGTACGAATCCAACGCACGCTTCTACTTTCTGTCAATCTGTGCTTCCTTCAAGTGTCTATCATTTTTGCGTTTTTCGATTCACGGTTTTTAATTTTTTTTATTCTTACCAGTTCGCGAATTCGTACTTTTCGTTCTTGTTCAGAGATATTCAACTTTTTTTTAAACATATTTCAAGTATATCTTATAAAGGGTGTTTTTTTAGAGGTATAGAATTTTAATTTTCAATAAAACAATAATAGATTATTCGATTGACATGAATTTTATTTTTTCGAAAGATAATCTTGTGGCATTACATTTTAAATATGATTTCTGACATATGACAGCCACGGCTAGCTCGGATATACTTCAATCTGTACGTCCAGTTTTCGATGAGAAATATTATTTTTCCAACATTTGGCGAATGTTGTCTTCCAAATGGTTAAGCTTTTGTGGCTTATTCACGTAGACCAATGACTTTAGATAGCCCCCACAGAAAGTAATCCAGCGCTTTTAAATCACAAGATCTTGAAGAAGAATTCACAGGTGCAAAACATGAAATTAGGCGGTCACCAAACGTGTCTTTCAATAAATCAATTGTGGCACGAGCTGTGTAACATATTGCGCCATCTTGTTGGATAGACACAGCTCCTGTACAACATGGTTGTTCAATTCAGAAATAAAAAAGTTAGTAATCCAGGCTCTATACCAATCAGTATACCTGTAACGTTCTGGCCAACATGGTTTTTGAAGAATTACGGACCAATTATTCCATCAGCCCATAAAGCGCACCAAACTGTCCGTTTTTCTGGATAGCGATAAAATTCGCTACTGCAAATCGGAGACAACAGCAATCTCTATCGAAATAAAATTGCACTATTTGCAAGCATTGTTTAGGCGTAATTCTCTATTCATTATGAATTGCCAAACCAAATTGAGAATAAATCACTTGACAGCTGTTAAATCGATCGCCAACTTATACAGTAATGTTAACTTAAAGTGCTATACTTCGAAAAAAATCACCCTTTATATAAAACGTGGCCAGTGTCAAAAACGTTGGTGTATAATAGAGGGATATTATTATTATATTATTATAGTATTATATTACTATAATGTATATATATCATTCTTCCATTGTGTTAGACAATTGGGTGCATGTTTTTTTTAGCATTTTTTGAACTATTATCAAATATTTCTGATTTTCAAAAATCTTTAAGTAGTTTTAATAATAAACTGAAAAAGTAGCAACTCAAAACATCCACTTATAAAATATTTTTATTTCACTTCAATTGCTTATGAAAATCTTACGAAAATCAAAAATGATTTTTAATAAGAAAATTGTTTTTGAATAGGCAGGTCAACGACTTCTAATGACCTGTTTATGAAATATTGAAGGAAAAATATTTCAAAACAGACAAAAAAAACCCAATCATTCACTTAAAACTTATGTCTTTGTTAATAAGAAAATTTGGTAAAAATATTTTTATCACGTACACGATATTACACTGGGAGAAAAGCATAACAGAAAGTATGCCTTAGTGCAAAAAAATAAATATTTAGAATGAACCGAGAGAAAATAGCAAGTGAAAGAAAGGTTGCATTAGTTGGAAAAATAAATCTATAGAGTTTTTAGTAGCACAGATATTCAAAGAGTTTCTTTCACATGCCCTCTCATTAGAGCATTTTGTATAAAATTTTCGTACACCCAGTGGCCATGTTGCTATATATAAATTATCAACAATAAAATTAATAATGTATTAAGATATTTTTTACCGAATTGCCAAATTTGCTTCTAATTATCGAACTTGACTGCTATTTTGGGGTAAGAAATAACTTATGGTTTGAGAATTTGCAGCTATTTGAGGTTAAGTATCTAAAACCGATTTCATCAAGGGCTGGCTAGCTAGGAACTTGTATTATCAATTCAAAGGCTTCCAACTTTCAGGATGTAACATAAAAGCTTTAACATTTCTTAACAAAGATGCCAAAGGATTTGCGTTGACCAAGTTGGGGGTTTATAGTTTGTAATTGGTCAAAATGTACGATTTGGCATCTCACGCGAGGTCAGATAGAGAAATTATTATTCAACAGTTCGTAACTAAGATAGGTAACAGAAATATCACTATGAACTACGATCATTTAGGACAGGCAATTTTATTGGAAGAAGTCTTCTAAGTATTGGACGGCAGTCGAATGTTAGGAACCCGATTTAAGCTCCGCAGAGGTAAAATTAAAAGTTAACATACTTTATGCTTTATTTCCAGTTCAAAATTTTGCCTTTTGAGTGCGAATTACTTGGTATTTTTTGCGCAGTGTAGAATTGTGGGATTACTTACAAACTTCGAGCAATTGGTATACGCATTTCAGATCAGTAACTATATTTTAAAAAAAAATTATTTAACAAATGTAAAATTTAGTTGTGTTGTTTTTTACAAAATTGGTATTTTGATAAAAATGTTGGCAAAAAAGTAAATTCAATCTTGACAGAATTAAGACAGGTTAATATTTTCATGGTACGACAAATAGTTCTTATAATGAGTAGCCATCGATGACCCTTCTACTGTGAGTGCATTCACTTGTCGGTGCGTTCGAAAAACTATTTTCTTACTGACCTTTAATTGCTGACAGCGTTTATTGCCACACACAAAGCAGTTCTCTCACATAGATACAAATAATACATACGCAAACATAATTATAAAAAAAGTGAAGACACGGGAAGGTACGGGAAGACAACGGCCTCATTGGGAGGCATCTCAGTGTTGACCAGTTTGATTAGGTTTTCAAAATCAATTTTCAAGTTGCCGGCCGAACGGCTAGCCGGCATCGGACCCCTTTATTTATTTGATTTGACTTGGCTGCATTTTTTGTGAGAACATAAACAAAAGCTATATGCAGCAGTCGCCATTTGTTTGTTATCACATCCAGTTGGAGAATATTTCTATGGGGTTTCTTGCTTGTTTTTCTTACGAATTGATTAAAGCGTCAGCAACGGATGTTTATGGCGGATTGCCAGGTAAACAAAATCCAGACACCACTTTGCGGCCGACTGACTTGCACCGTTAAATGCTAACTGCTTTTACAGTTGGGTTAGTGACCAGGGAAATATTCGAAGTGCACACAATCCGTAGCCTAGTCTTTTGGCCAGCAATTTGATGACGCTGCAGACGTCGTCAACTTGGAGAATGTACGTAACGCTGTGCGCTCATTAACCAAACCATGACGAATAACTGCAATGCGATGACGTAGACAGCGACGCCACACCTGACAATTTGTTAATGAGTGCAACAGGTACAAAAACAACAAACTACTGCGGCAGCAGGAAGCGAAGCGTGTTCCGCGCGAACTCGTCAAACGATGGAACGAACCTCCAAAAAAAAAAACTATAGAGGAGAGTGAAAAATTAAGCAAAACAAAAAGCAGAAACGCATTGAAACCAAAGCATGAAACGGATGTCCTGCAATGAGCAGCACAAACAACAACAACAGCCGCACTTAAAATGCAAAACATTTTCTCACCAAGCTCGCGACATTGCCACGGCTACGCCTCGCTGAGCCTTCAGAGCTTCGGCTTGAGCCTGTCTACTGACCGCTTACCGCTGAAAGCCTGAAACAGGGGCAAAGACTGGGGTTAGAGCCCATTGCATGATGCCTTTTGTAGGGCTTCCAGTTGTGTGCATTGCGGAAGCAAGCAGAACATTTCTCTGGTGTGTTTATTCATGGGAAATGAAATGAGATACGAAAAAACTGCGTTACAACTCTTGGTTTCCGAAGTTAATATGCTCTATAAAATCAAGTGGAAGAAGTTTCTTTCGAGAGATAATTACTAGTTTTTGGTAAGAGATGCATGTTAGTTCAAATTGGCATACTATCTTTTCTAAAATATAACAAGCATTTTTTATAGGGTTTCGAATCGTTGTTTTAGCTCGAGCTTAAAGGGCATGAGTGTGAGGGTAAATTCATTCAAAAATACACTTCTTTCGAATTCTTCAACAACATTAACCCTAAGGCACTTTTTAACAAAGTTTCTTTTGTCATTCCATACAGATTAACTCCTAATTTTCAGCCGCTAGCACTACCATTTTGTAGATCCAATTGCATGATACTTATTGCGTCTTAGGATCTAATAACCTTTAAGAATTCCTTACTTGCGAACAGATTATTCAACCTTTCTCTATATGAATCCATCGAATTATTTGATTCGTCAATTCGAGCATGTTTGACCAATCCTATGAACCCTCAACTTGATCAGCGCTGATCTTTTGGCACCTTTTGTTAAAAAAATACTAAAACTTAGGTTAATCTCTGTTTCCAACTTCTATATAGTCACTCCAAGTTGCTAGTCATTGGCTTAGTTTCATATTATATTCCTCTCGTTCTAACTTAAAACTCATCTGTACTTAGAAGTACCTGTAAAAAATAATAAATAAATAAATTTAAATTTAAGAACTTTTAACCAAAATGTAACACGAGCATTGTGAATTTGTTTGTGGTCATAGAGGCTCGTTGATGATATCACCTATCGAAATTTTAAACTAAATGAACATACTCAGAGCTATTCGAAACTATTCTCCGTGCTTGTGGATTTCTATAATTTTAAACAATTTAAAGGTATCTTCTCTTCGTTAAGTACTATTTGTGTATTAATTTTATGCAAATGTTTAGCTGGTGTTTACAGATTTTTACTGATTTTTTACAGATCGTTTTGTACAATAACTTCTTTAAGTCACTTCAACCAAAGTTTTCGAAATGGATGCAGATGTCCGTCAAGTGCAAAAAGATTTTCAAAGCTTTCGCAGATCATTATCGCATTGAATTCTCTTGTTTAGTCGAAAATATTTGGCCTTGGATCCATTGTAATTCCCAGCGAGCTATTATTCTTTAATTTTGGTATTTTAAAAAATTTTATAATAAAACGAAACAAGGTAAAAATGTTTTAATTTCTAATTACATTTTGCTTAAGGAAACCCTGGTTAAAATCTAATTACTAATTTACTACAGCGAAAACTGAGGGACTGACTCTCTAAGAGCGTAGAGAGGGTGACTTGTTGAAAAAACAGACTGAACTACATTGCTGCGTAGTGTAATTATAGACAGAGCACGGTCAGTTATGCAAATTATATATAATGCTTGAATTTCAAACTATTTTAATTATCGGCTATAACTACTGCTAATAATCTGGAAAATTACAAATTTAAAAATACATTAAATTGGCGGAGATACAGATTGCAACTGCAAATTTTTAAGAACCTTCAACAAGTTTGTCAGGTTTTCATATTAAAATGTATGCGAATAATAAATTAATGCAAGCCGATTACGTTTAGAACACTTAGAAGGATAAGTCGAAGTACACTCAAAAATTTCTAAGATTATCCAGTGTGATCTGTCATGCGTTCATATCCCTAAAACCATGGAATGGTCTAACAACCATATTTTCCGAAGAAAAGTTCTTTTATAAGAGGGAATACAAGTTAATTTTTTTTTATGATATAGCTCCCAAAGGCATGTTTTGTAACAGCTCAAATAAATCAGAAAGTTTTGGATGACTTATTCGGAAGCAACCGATAAGCATATCAAAATATTCGATCGCAAGAGTATGTGGTTCTTAAGGGGTATGTCATTGTTGATCGCTTGACCATATCATATAGCGTCAATAGGACAAATCGGTAAAGAAATGAGAGAGAGCTATAAAGAAGCAAGTTGTAGATGGCAAATCTTTTTATATCTACATCGATATAAATATAGAAACTAATTGTAACAGGGCTGCATTAGATTTAAACAAAATTTGGGTGACTATACTTATCGTCTATTAGTAACAATTCGGCTTTCGAAACCTCTAAAGTGTTTTCTTGCGCTTGTGTACCCTTAAAAAAAACCAACTTGAGAGCTAATGAGGTCGGTAATAATAATCCGCAATCAGTTTGAAGTAGTCATTCTAGGTAAATGCAAGCACTACGCCAAATTTTATCAAGATTATAAGCAATCGATAGGCGTTTTGTTCCAATTTGCAGAAAACTATATCTATAATTATTCTTTTCAGGCTTTTTGTCAAGTATTTTTTATAAAAATTAAATAGCTACTATAAGATATTACTGGATCTTGGGTCTGGGAAATATTAAGAGTTTTTTTTTTTTGCGGGGGCGAACTCATTTGTGGGAAGAAAAGGGCAGCCCATCGGATGGGCTTGGAAGTGTATGATGAACACAAAGAGTGGTTTAGACGCTGCCTTACTTTGGAGGAGCACCAATGACAAATGTTTCATGATGAGAAATTAAAGGCTTTACTGGATGAAGATCTATGTCAAATAAAAACTGAGAGAGCAATATAACACATCAAACTATTTCCGTTCGGTTTAAAAAATTGAAATTGTTTTAAATGTAAGAAAAATAGATCTCGAGATGAAAAATTACAATGCTCAGCTTGGTAAACTCACTTCGTCATTAGCTACATCGATGCCAAAGCAAAGTATGCACGGTTCCAGAGTCATGCTTTGTATATGATGAGCCAAAGCGGGTGTGGTCTACTATGAGCTGGTAAAATCAGGCCAAACCAATAACGCAGAACATTATCGAAAACAACTTATGGGTTTGAATCATGTCTTCAATGATTAACGGTCAGAAACGATCGAAAAGCATGACCAGCAGATTGTAAAGCGTGATAATCCTTGGCCTCATGTGGATTAAAGGTTCAAATATAATGGTAGGGTTTACCTTATCCGTTGTGTTGTTTATGTTTTGTTGCTTTCGAACACTGGCATTATCAACGGATGTAAAAGTGTAATTGTTGGTCTGCTGTACGGGTCTTTTTTAAAAATCTAATGATAAGATAGATTATAGACAGGACTCAGCAAGATGAGACATGCAGTTCCTTGAATGAAGTAGTTTTATTACCAGCAAAAAATCAGTTCTTAAATGTTGAAAAAGGAACGGAATTAAAAAATAGTTGAATATCGTTACGCAATTTAGCACTAGAAAAACTTCAAAAGTTCTTACGTGTTAAATTTTTTTTGGATTTTATTGTTTAAATTCACTCTTTTTCGGTAACAAATTGCGACCAATTTTGCCACATGAAGGTTTTTGTATTAAGGCGAACTTAGAGACAGATATATTTCTTCAAAAGTGCCTAAGGAGTTATCTAATCTCCCTGCCAAATAGTTTGATCTTATTCCTAATTTTGGAGAAAGCGGCGAAAATGATCGCAAAGCCAGGATTGGCGACCAGGAAGGTTTTGCTGTGTGTCTGGTAGGATAGGCAGGCGATTAACTACCCTGAGCTGCTTTCATACGACAAAACTCTTAACTTGGAGCTTGTCTAAAGCAAGCAGTCGCCCAGCAGCGTCCAGCTTTGGAAAACAAGAGAGGAATTGTGTTTCTCATCGGCAGTGAATCGCTAGAAGCTCCGGGAACTTGGTAGGGAGATTCTTATGCTTCTTTCTACCTTATAGTCCGGACCTGGCACCAAGTGACTATCAGCTATTGCTGTCCATGGCGAACAATTTTGCTGGTTAATACGCTTCAAGCGAAGCTTGTGAAAATTGACTATTTCAATTAGGAACGAGGTTGCCTCTGAGAGATATAATGAAATTACCTATAAAATGGCAACAAGTTTTCGGATAGTACGCCGCATATTTAACCTAAATCGGATCATTCAACTATGGTTATTAAAGCCTTCAATTTTACACAAAAATAATATATTTGTTTTTCCTACACCCAATAGCTCTATATAGCTTAAGTACTTTCTATAGAGGTATGACAGAGCATGCAATTTTGATAAGAAAAAAAACGCATATTTATTATCGGAAAAGCCTATGATAGCAGCACAATGGAAGTTAAGCTTTCTACGTAACCAAATCGATACATTTTACATATGTATGTAGAAAATGTTTGATCGCTGTTGTGTCTGTGTGTATCTGTGTGTATCTATGTGCATCTATGTGTGTTGATAACATGTAAAATACAGCTACAAATAACAAATGCAACATATGGCAAAAGTTGTTGTTGACCTTTTTTTTCCCCGATATAATATATGTATGTAGCTGCCCCCAGCCGATCTCCGGCCCAACCCATTTGTAGTGAAATTTAATCAAGCGTTTAATGCCAAGGTGGAACTTCATGGAATATAATACAAACAAACACACACACACACACACACTACCCAAGCGAGGGTGTGTTGGTGTATTATATAGTTAGCGATGCTACGCAGTCAGTCAGTCAGTCCGTGCCCCGAGCTGGGCTGACTTACTGGATGGATGGATGGATGGATGGATGGATGGTACGTTGTTGCCTTGATGCCTGTCATATGTCAGTCTGTGCCACGACAGCTATACGAAGGCGTACTCGTCCTCTCACCTACGAGAATATTTTTAATGACATTTTGAGTTAATTGCTGCTTCTGCTACGCTCTTCTCCTAAAGCAACAGCTTCTGTCATGCCATATGGGTTACGTTGTTGTACTCCAAGCGACTTATGGTAAATGAATATGCGTGCAGTTTCCAGGCAACGTAATTTGACTACATCCTCAGCCACAACAACAACGACAACGATAGCAATTGGCTTATAAGGAGGCTGCTGTGCTACCACCGTTAGTGGCAGCTTGCTGGACAACGCTGGCAGCAAGGGCTTCCAAACGCCCAACTGGGACGCCAGCTTGTTGAACTACACATTTGGCGCGCTTTTTTTTTGTTGTATTTGTTGTTCTTGTTGTATCAGGTAGTTCGGATAGTAAACTACTGTACACATTATGCTCCTAGACGAGCGATAACCAAAACAACAATAATAGTCAAGTGGGTTGCATACAGGTAGATAGAAGGTACATTGAGTGCTCGCTGTGTAGGCCGCAGCTCCGGCAATATATTGGCAGTAAACCAGTTTTGTTGTTGTTGTTTGGGTTTTTCATTTTTTTTCCTGATCGTTGTTTTTTTTTTATTTTTATACTCGTAATGTCAATTCGAATCCTACACGTTCATGTCCATCCACACGCATTAAGCGCGACAGTCGCAAGTCGCGACTGCAATGATGAGTACACTGAGAGAAAAATGTGGGTAAGATAAAATTAGATAATGCAGGAAGTGCCGGCACGGTAGTGTTCAGCTCCGATGCTCATCCATGCAAATCTAACAAACTGCCAGACCGCTCCAGCGTCTGTCAAGCCGCCGTGGCTTAAGTGAAGAGTTTACACGAGCAGCTGTTGGGAAAAGTGTCAGAAACGAACCAATATACGTTGTGTAGGAAGACAAGCTAGTTCTAAAGTTGAAATTGTTCTCACTTAATCTCAATTCCGTATTCGAAATATAAAGAGCACATTATTTTCATTATCTGTTGAGCCGCGGTACCATAGTGGTAGCGTAGTTGCCTGTTGAACGGAAGGTCGGTGGTTTGATTCCATCTTGCAGCATCTTTATTAATTAAAGTAACCGGCGTTTGGATTCGGCTATAAACTGTAGGTCCCTGTTCTCTTCAAGCTATTAATAGTGATATTTCTATCGTCCAACTTTGGTGCGATGATCATAGTCAAAGGGCATCAGTTTATTTTTATGTTATTGATCGTCTGCCAAATCACAAAAGTCAAGAATCAGATATCCATTGCAAGCAGAATGACTTAAATCCACAAATGGAGCCATAAAATAATGTTTCTTCCAAGTTAGGGATCGGATATCAGATGAAAGCATAACTATCTTATTTCACAAATGGGAATTTAAATTAATTTTTCTTTCAATCCCTTGTTTGCCGCTTTTTGGATTCGCTGATGCTCCTTCCGAGGTGTATTTGTATTATCTCAGTGTTCTTCGGCAGGCATTTTCATCCAGGATTTCATATTGCAATTTTTTCATTTGACGGACACAAGCGTTTTTCGTTCTGCCTGCCCAATGGCTGCTCGATGAATATTATCTTTTTAGTGGGGCTGCACAGGATATGTTTTTTTTTAATGTGATTTATCTTTTTAACAACCGCCTTCATCTTCAGCATTTTCATCTCAGTCGCAGTTATTCTTATTCTAACTTATTTTTGTACATTATTCAAAATTCGGAAACTTATGCGAGATAGCTGTTGCATACAGCTTGTTCTGAAAATTTCGTGTTATTTTCTCGGCACAGAAAGCATTCGATTTTTCGTAAGACTTCATCCAAGCAACACTGCTGTTATTTTTATATCATCTGCGACAACTACTGAGCACAGGAACTTAAGCTTACTACTTTTCGTCAACTTTTTCTCGTCGATATCTATCTGGTCAGAACGATTTAAAAATTGTGGGTTTTGTTATGCTAATTTTAAGTCCCTGCTTTCGTTATATACCTATTTGAACAAGCATAGAGCAACAATATCCGTACAACTGGGATCACGTCATCTGCAAAAACGAGACAAATTTACCTTTCGTCGTCCATTAATCTTAAAAAATAGGGCACGACCACATTACACAGAATCTATCACAGAATGCTTGCCGCTCAAGCTCCGTTCATCTTTCAAATTTTGATATATATTTTAAGAATAATCCAACCAATTTGATACTGATCTTACGGAAATTTCATTTATGGGAAATTCCATTTATTTACAGATTCTACAAATTTGTACTTTGTATTTTAAAAAATATTATAGTGTGTTATGTTTCGTGTATGTCCATCCCAACAAATTTTCGTTTATATCTACAGTTGGTATTAAATAACGAACATTTCTTAAATATTTCGAAACAGCTGTTTAAACATTTCATTTAAAATTTGTTGTTATTCTTTGTTTTAGGAAATTATATAAAAAACCTGTAATTGGTATATTATGTAATATTTCGTGCTTCTGATAAAAAAACAGTTGTTGCGATAATGCAAATAAATAAAAAAATAAGGCTTGTCATACCACAATTTTTATGGAAAATACTTGGTGTTTGATTTATAAACAATAAAACGATTATAGGTAAACAAGAACTTCACATACTGCACTGCAGTCGTCACTTTGCGCTTACAAACTCATTTCTAAAATCGATTAAAAACATGTCCAACGGAAAGAAATAGATAAGAATTCAGAATTAAATCTGAGACAAACTTGTATAATGTTTTAGGAATGAAAAAATATAATAAACTTGCGTCTATTTGAAGAAATAAAAACAGTTTCTATCTAAAAAGTTAAGATCTGGGTGTACATACAACATGCAACAACTCATACAACTTCAGCGTAGAAAATAAGTTTATTAAAATTATTCAAAAACTCTTTAGCATCCTGGCAGTTTCGCATATAAAGGTTTTATATTAGGTATATAGATGATAGGATACATTGAGCAGCGAATGCTACATTTTTGGAAGAAAGTTGATAATTGAAATATTTCTTATAAAGCTTAGATAAATGGCAGAAGAAATTTATTATAATATGTAGTCTGTTTTCAAATTCGTACATTCCAAAACAGATGGCAGAACATATCCGTTGCTTATAGCAAGTTTTCTTTTAAATTCGTATATACAGAAAATTATGGCAAAAGAAAACTGTATATAATAGGTAGTCTTTTTTCAAAATCATATAACAAATGACAGAAGAAAGCTGTTTATAAAAGTATTCCTCCAAAATCTTAAAAATTTTACAAAGTAAACCTATTTATAATAGATAGTCTCTTCTTTTAAAATCTAATACCCGAAAGATGACAAATGCAGGTTGTTTCTAATTGGCAAAAAGAAAATCTATTGCTATAAGATAGTCTTCATTTAAAGTTGAATACCCAAAAGATGATAGTAGCAATATGTTTCTAATTGGCAGTCTCCTTTCAACATCTTTTCTGGAAAAAAATGTTAAAGTAAGTCAATTTCTAATAGGCTTATTTTAAAATAAAAAAACCCTGAAGATGACAGAAGCAGTATGTTTCTAATTGGCAGTCTTATTCCAACATCGTATACTTAGAAGCAGATGACGGAAAGAATCTTTTTATAATAGGTAGTTTTCTTTTAAAATCGCACAGATCGATGATGATATCTTTGTTTTTTTTTTATTAGCTAGTCCGTTTTCGTAGTCAATCTCATGACAAACTAGTGCTTCGAAAAATCTTCTAAACTGTTTGAATTTAGTGAATATAGTTATCTGCTTTCAAAATCGTATTACCAAAAGATCACAGAAGAAATCTGTTTCTACTGCATAGTCTGCTTTCAAAATCGTTTACCCACAGCAAGATCACAGATGATATATGTTTTTAATTGGTTGCTTTGGTTCATAATCGTATACCCAGAAGATCACAGTTTGAATTTAGTGAAAATCGTATTACCAAAAGATCACAGAAGAAATCTGTTTCTACTGGAGAGTCTTCTTTCAAAATCGTTTACCCACAGCAATATCGCAGAAGAAATATGTTTTTAATTGGCTGCTTTGCTTCATAATCGTATACCCAGAAGATCAAAGTTTCTAAATCGTATTACCAAAAGATGACAGAAGAAATCTGTTTCTACTAGAGAGTCTGCTTTCAAAATCGTTTACCCACAGCTAGATCACAGAAGAAATATGTTTTTAATGGGTTTGCTTCATAATGGTATACTCAGAAGATCACAGATGATGTCTATTTTTATTGGTTAGTCTTCTGTCACAATCAATCATCTAAACTGATTGCATTTTTTTTAAACTGTAGGATCAAATTTTATTGGAAATGTCCCGACTTTTGTGACAGTGCAGAGCGCTGTAAGTGAAAAACGCTGCTATCTCCTGACAACACCCATTCCTTCAGCTTATTTATTTTCAAAAACTTGCAACATTGTTGCACTTCTCACGATTTTTCTCTCAGTGCAGGAAAACGCAACAGACAGCGACGACGATGTCGAGTCAAGTCGTTGGCGTTGAATTTGATTTTGATTTCACCTGAGTGGCTGGCTCTGCCCTTTTGTCAACGAAGATGACGACAACAACGACAACGAAGATGGTGACGATGAAGTAGAACGTTGATGATGATGATGATGATGAAGAAGAAGAAGTCGCAACAGAAGAGAATAATGACAAAGCAGCGAACTAAAGCAACGCGCACAAAACTAATGTGCATTGGGATACTCTAAGGTCGTTGCATTGTTGTTGTTGTTGTAGTTGGTATTGTAATTGATGATGTTTATGTTTGGGTTCCCTTTTTGAAGACGGCATTTGATTTAAAGATTACGCACCTATTGTGTGGGTTTTTGAGAGAAGGAGGGTCTAAGTGTGTGTCTCTCTGCCTGGCATAACAATTTGAAATCTTAATTTATTCTAATGTATTTATCGTGGATCTAATGTCAGAAATAGCTGGAAATCTCTATGTGCTGGGAATTTAAAAAAAAAAAAAAACAAAAGAAACATAAAAGAAATTAAGCTGATTAAGAATGTTGCATATTTCGAGTAAACAAATAGTCATATCGTTCGTGCTTGTATTTGAATACTTACGGGGAATCAGATTACTCGACCGAGCATATATGAAACCTAGTTTTTTATTTAAATTGTTAATTTTGGAAAGATTTGATTAATGTTGAAGTAACAGCAAGCAGATGATCGAAATTGTAGATCATTCAACTGAAAAGTTTAGTAGTGTAAGATATACGAGGTATCAGCATATTGTGGAAGGTAAACAAATTGTTTATAATTACTGGATTGTTATAAGTGCTACATAAACAAACTTTTACAAAAGTTAATTTTTTTACCGTGACTTATGGTTCACGGTTTCAAACTAGACGGCAAAGTAGGGGGAGGCGTCTACTCTGCTGACCTTAACCTAAATTGGTCGTTCAGGCTCCCTGATCACTGTAGCGTCTTCCAGGCGGAAGTGCTGGCGATTCAGGAGTCTCTAAAATTAATCCCCCAAGCTTTGCAAATAGGAATATCTGCATTTTCTCAGAAAGCCAAGCGGCGATCAAGTATGTCCAACTCAAGGGCTGTTCATAACTGCCGCAGATCTCTTAACGAGATGGCAGAGCAGTTTAACATTCACCTCATCTGGGTGCCAGGGCATAGGGACATAGAGGGTAATTGCATTGCCGATGAACTGGCCAGAGAAGGAACTACCTCGACACTCCTTCCTGACAAGGAGGACACTGGTATACCTATGGCGTCCTGCAAACTCAGCATACGAGACTTTTTTGAATCAGAAGCCAACAAACTGTGGCACAATGCCACCCACAACTCGCGCATAGCGCACCAAACTTGGCCGACGAGGTGTCGGAAACGCACCAATGAACTCTGCCTACTAGACAGAATTCGATGCTCTACAGCGACTAGAGTGCTCACGGGGCATTTGCTCCATGCTCCATACAAAGACTTCTGTAGAAGCTGTCGAGACGAGGAAGAGTAGGAAACGGTCGCCCACCTCCTCTGTACATGCCCAGCCCTTTGTAAGGCTAGGAAACATATCCTCGGCGCTTACTTTTTCGCGGATCTATCAGATCTTGCTAGTAAAAGACCCAGGGACACAGTGCGGTTCGTACGAGTCACTGGATGGGCTCATGATGCGGTTGCAGACCAGGAGTGATTGGGAGAGAAGCCTTGCGGCATCACAATGGGCCGTGCTCGGCCTAAGTGTGCCAAGGGGATAATCTCCTTTGGCAACCGCTCTAACCTAACCTAACCTATGGTTCAACGCGACCACCCAAATCGAGCAGATAGATGTAAGGCACAAAAATGTTTGACTTGGGCAAACATTATGTCATTGACTTATTTACTACAGGGGGCTATTACAAACCATTTATGGATTACAGCTATCTACATAACTTTCGCAAAATCGCCCCTGATTTGTACGCGGCTACTTCACTTAGTTTTTCCAAAAAAAGATAGATGCTCCTTCACTTGTTCTTTCTCCCATCAGGGGTTTGTGTCTTTCCTTCCTCTTTCTCGATCAGCTTCTTCATCCATTCGCATGATATGGCTAAGCCGTCGCATACGTTGTATCGTATGATAAGCAATATCTATGTCGTTCTAGAGCTCAGTATATTTCAACGCTCAAGTCGTTCCCAGTCCAAAAGTGAACGACAAATTGTGTGAAGAATTTTTCTCTAAGCGCGTCTTCATCCGTATGACGACATAACGAATGTTTCTGCGCCATATAAAAGGACGAGGAGAATAAATATCTTGTAGAGCATTAATTTTTCCAGATCGAAAGACCTTAAGCGATTTTAATGAAATTGGAAACATGTCAAGTAAGTTAATAGAAGTGTACAGGACGAGTTCCAATGAGCTATGCAAGTAAACAGAGTCAATGGGGGCTCGCATGAAATATCTTCGCCAATTTGGAGATTCTAGTTTATAATCCTTAAATATTGAACCAATTTATGGGCAAGCTATGATGAAAGACTCGCGTTTTCTTCTTTTTTTGCCAGATTGACTAAATTAAGACTAAATCTTATAGAGGGATTGACGCATCTGTTAAAAAATAAATTCTAATATGTGGAATCGGGAAAAGGTGATATGATAAAATTTATCTTCCGAAAGCATTCAGCTCTTATAGTTTACAAGCTCTATGTGTTTATATGTTTTTACGGATGGACACGGCTCAATTGTTAGGGCTTTGGCTCTGACATGGCTTCTTCTGATCCTACGATACATCACAAATATAATGTATGAGTAGGTAGAGATGCAAAAAATATATAACTATGCCATCCCAGCGAAAACAGTCCAAGTTTCTACAGTTTGGTCAGTAGAATTAATTTGTTTTGAATGTACTATCTTCTACTGAGGCCTTCAGTTTACGGAGCTAAAGAAAGTTAAAAGGATAATGAAAGCTGGAATGCAGTTCCTACTTCAGTGTGAGCTTATCATTTTTTTTAAGCATCTTGAATTTAGAATTAAGGAGCGTTCTTAAAACTTTAAAGATGATATCAATGCACAGTGGGACGGTAGCCGCAAAATCGGTAAAAAAAATTTATAATTCGATGGAAAATATACAGAAGTCGTTTTGGCATGGAATAATTGGAATATAGTTTCAAATTAAACCAAGTTGATCAGTTGATCAGCCAATACAACCTTTTGGAGCTGCTATCGACAATCATCGAAGCCGCGAAATTTTCAATTAGAAACCTAAAAATGTGCGCAAATCGCTGGTTACCTCAAATCGTGGAATCGAATTCCAATTCTTCGACTCTACAAATGCTTTTTATCAAAAATTTGTTTCTTGTTTGAATATAAAAATTCCACGAATTAGCAATTGTATTGAAAAAATGTATAGATCGAAATTAGATCATAAATTTTTATTTTTTAGATGGAAGCATGAAAACTTAGAGCAGCAACTACCAGCAGCAATGAAGTATAAATTCCCCAAGGTTTACAATATTTGGACTGATCTAAACTGAATAAATAAGTAGTAGGTTGACATGCAACACAAGCCGTGGGCGGAGTAATCTGAGAGCTAGAAGTTCACATATGGGTATATTTCAAACGAAACAAAGTAACAATTACCTTAACATGATTTTTTCATTTACTACTAAAACTAATTCCATTAACTTTACAATTTATTAATCACATTGATTAATTTTTAATTATGAGCCATCGCCGAAGTCACAGGCATTATTGCATTCTCATTGAGAATGTTTTTTATAAAACTAAAAGTCGATGATTTTCAAGTTTAATACAAAGTATCAGTGTCTCAAGTATGCGGCGATGATAATGTTTTATCTTAAATCTCATTAGCTTGCCGTTGTTTTTTTTTTTTTGTAATAGTTTATCGATTAAGTTTTTTGTTGTAGGTAATATAATATGTGTACTGTCGATGTTGACATGAAGATGTGGAGGTAAACAACTGATTTTGAAAATCAAATGTATTCTAATTTGGAAAAGCTTCCATGTTCTGATGTTAGAGCGATTTTTTATACTCTTTTATTTTTATTTTTAAATTAATTACGTCTAATATTTGTAAAGCCAGATCTTATATTAGTTAAACGAGCACTAGATACTGGGGTTTTGGACTGTAAACATTAAAAAAATTAATGTTTAAAAAAAATAATAGTTTTCGAAAAATTATTAATTAAAAAATGTTTAAAAAAAGTAAATTAATTTTTGACATGCAATTAAAACAATTTTTGAATTGAAATTAAATGCATTTCTTAATAAAAATTAAAATAAAATTTTTAATAAAAATTTAATAAATTTTTAAACTAAATAAATTTAACAAAAAATTAACAAATTTTTGAAAAAAATTATATAAACTTTTGAATAGAAATTAAATACATTTAAAAAAAAATTAAATAAACTTTTGAATAAAAATTAAAGAAATTTTTTAATGCAAATTAAATAAATTTTTTAATAAAAATTAAATAAATTTTTTAATAAAAATTAAATAATTTTTTTAATAAAAAGTGAATCATTTTTTGTATAAAAGTTAAATAAATTTTTTAATACAAATTAAATGAATTTTTTAATAAAAATTAAATAAATTTTTTAATAAAAATTAAAAAAATTTTTGAAGAGTGAACAAGAAGAGTTTGAAAAGTGAACAAATTATTGCATACAATTTAAATAAATTTTTGTATAACATTTCAATAAATCTCTGTACAAAAATTAAATAAATTTATGAATAAAAATTGAATAAATATTTGAATAAAAATTAAATAAATTGTTCAATAAAAATTAAATACATTTTTTTATAAAAAGTGAACAATTTATTGCATAGCATTTAAATAAATATTTTTATAAGAATTTAAATAAATTTATGAATAAAAATTAAAAAAATTTTTGAATATATATTGAATAAATTTTTGAATTTAAATTAAATAAATTTCTTAATAAAAATTTAATAAGTTTTTTAATAAAAGTTAAAAAAAAATTTAAATAAAAATTAAATAAACTTTTTTATAAAAAGTAAATAAATTTATGAATAAAAAATAAATACATTTTTTAAATAAAAATAAATACATTTAAAAAAAATTAAAATTCATTAAATTAATTAAGTAGAATGTAGAAGTATAAATAAATACATTTTTGAATAGAAATTAAATTAAATTTATTTAATATTTTTTAATGCAAATTTAATAAGTTTTTTAATAAAATTAAATAAATTTTTAATAAAAGTTAAATAAATATTTTAATAAAAATTTAATAATTTTTTTAATAAAAATTTAATAAGTTTTTTAATAAAATTACATAAATTTTTTAATAAAAATTAAATAAATATTTTAATAAAAATTTAATAATTTTTTAATAAAAATTAATCATATTTTTTAATTTTAAATAAATAAAATAAATTTTTGTATAAAACTTAAATAAAATTTGGTATAAAATTTCAATAAATTTATGTATAAAAATTAAATAAATTTATGAATAAAAATTAAATAAATCTTTTTATAAAAAGTAAATAAATTTATGAATAAAAAATAAATACATTTTTTAAATAAAAATAAATACATTTAAAAAAAATTAAAATTCATTAAATTAATTAAGTAGAAAGTAGAAGAAGAAGAAGAAAATAAATTAAATTTTTTAATAAAAATTAAATAAGTTTTAGAATAAAAATTAAAAAAAAAATTTTGAATAAATATGAAATAAATTTTTGAATTGAATATAGTAGGTTGAATGCCTTTAAACATTTTTTTTTTGAAACTTTCTGAAATGCCCAAAAGAAATAGAAAGAAGAAAAATTGAAACGTTAAAACTTTTATATGGCTATTGCGTCTTCTCTCTCTCTTCTCTCTTCTGTAGAAAATTGCTTAATATTTTTTGTGTGCAAATTCCAATGGTACATTAAAAATATTTCTATTATTATTCGATGATAAAATCTTCACATTTTGCTAGAATCAAGCAACTTTTGATTTAATTTATAGGCGCAATTTGCCCAAAAGGGTGATAGGAAGGCGATTTGGTGAGCTCTTTGAAGTTGTCTTAAAGACTTAAAAATAAATTTATTTTATATATAATTGAGAGCTATTTCGCGATAACATATAAACGGTCGTCGTGTTACCATATTGTGGCAAATCAAGGAACGACCATACCAGTCTGTGCTCCTGAGCCAGCCATACCTATCAGCAAGGCGGTAACCATAAAGCACGTAGCGGAGCTAACAGCCAGGAGCTGTAAGGACCACTGCAAGCTTACAGCAGGTTGCCGTGCTACAAAATACTTCGTGAATGAAGCCTCACACAAAGCTGCTGACTTCCTTTGCCATTGCGAAAGAAGGCATCTGTCAGCTCTGGTGGGGCTCATCACGGAACCACAGCGCTTGTAGCCAACATATGGTAAACTTGGGATTAAAAACTGATCCCTGACATGGACGGCCTGTCTCGAGGAGGCTGACAATACAGAGGCTGACAATTTCCTCAAGAACAAGGCTGCGTACGCTGGCCAGCGTTGTGCTCCAGTTTGATGAAGCACACAATTTACCACTGCAGTCACCTCACCACTTCTCTATATTTGAATCTTTCTCTTTCTCTTCTTCCCAACCACTACCTAATCCTTTCACTTTTCGGTATAACATAATGGGCCACTTAGCCTGAGTGTCTGTGGCGGTGCTTTTGTGGTGCCTCTGCCACCCTCACATCTATCTATCTATCTATAGCAAATAACTCTTTTTTCCCAGCTGCTGTAGGTTACCTGTAGGTTTAGTTTTTCATAGCTAACGGCTGGAAGCGTCCAATATCAATAAAATTGATAAAAAAACATAACAACAACAAAATAAAATGATGTGCTTTGGTTTAGCTGTTCCAATGCCTGAAGATTAAAAAAGAGTAAAAGTTTCCAGCTGCGCACGTAATACCAAAATAATATATCTAATATAATTTATCTTATATTGAGTATTCCCCTAAAATGCAACTGCAGGCTACAAGGTGTTTTCGTCTGTGTTTTCGTATCTGTTTCTAAAAATAAATGTGTTTTTATGCATAAACATTAAAATATGTGAAAAAATTAAGTCAACAAACAATGCAGTAGTTAACATTTTATTGTAAATTATTTGATAAAACATGGCAACTGATTAAATTTTATCTAAAAAATGCAAAAAACTGCATGATAGTAAAACTAAAGGAAAACACATTTTTTTTACAAATTATTACTAAAAATATGAACAAATTTATTTACTTTTGCTATTTACAATTGCTAGAGTGCCCAAACTTTGGCTTAAAAAAGCCAACTTCAAACTTAGTCTGCGTTTAAATGCACAAACTGCACAAATTTTATTTTCAAATTGTTTGCTTAGCAATCGTACAAATATGCAATTTGAATTCGAAAAAAGTGCGCCAACTTAAAGTGCACCAAATAAAGCCATTGTATTAAAATACCAACGAAAAACTGGTATTTTTGCTTGAACTAGTTCAGTACACCGCACTGCATGTGAGTCAGTTCTTATTGGCACTTAAGCGCCCGCAGGCTGTGTTTACGTTTAATAACAAAAACAGCTTATTAATGTTAAAAAGCCAACTAAAAAGCTTTATATAGCTTTAAACAGCGCTTAAGTTTTTTTTGCATGCAATAGTTTTGCTTTTACAACACTTTATGCATATTGTGCTGTGTTACTTTTCAAGCAGCCTATTGCTTTGGCGCCTTGCAACACTTGCAAGTAGTTCTTTTGTGCTGCAGCTCACGCGAGCTAGTTCGCTGGCACTTGAGCGCAAATAAACGCGCAGCTGATGTGCACACACTGTTTTAACATTCGCCAATCAATCTCACGGGGCCGTGTTTTAAAATAAAATTTTAGTTAATAAAATCAATTTTAAACAAATTAAATGCGTTTAATAAAAGCAGTGCGTGTGTAACTCGTGTTGAAGTGTATGAAAAACAATAAAAGTCATGCAGCAAGTGTAGATATTTGTATTAAGAACTGTGCGGCGCTGTCGCTGCTGAATGGGTTTGTATTTGTACAAAGCATAAATGTGTGTGTGTGCGTGTGTGTGTGTGTGTGTGTGAGTGTGTGTGGGTGGGTGTAGTGCCTTTTAAGCTTTTGGCAGCAGCAGCAGCAGTCAAATCCTTTGCAAAAAATAGACAACGTCAAACAAGAGGCACACGACAAAGAATCAATTTCTTAATTGTGTGGCAAAGTTGCTGCTTGTGGCTTGTGGCAGGCGCAGGGCGTGGAGCGTGGGGGTACTTGTCGCGACAAGTGTACAGTGTGTGTGCGTGCGTGTGTGTGTGTGTGGTAAGGTCGCTTGGTTGAAAGTGTCAAGGCATTTTACAACGGCAGCGGCACGAACAAGGTAAAACCTTCGCCCGAGCAATAGCAGCCGCAGCAGCAGCGGGGGCAATGGCAGTGGCAGCATCCAAAAGCCTGGCTATATGCCACACAGTGGCAAGTTGCACACCGCGCCCAATGCGCATCTCACATTAAATATTACTGCAAACCATGTCCTTTGCGTGTGTGCCCTCGCTCGTGTGTGTGTGCGCCACTGCCGCTGTGCATCGTAAATTGTTGCATATTAAATTATTCATGCAGCATCCACACCAAAGTTGCAACAACAACAACAGCGGCAGCTAGCTATTTTAGCATATTTTTTTTTTGTCATTTACAATTACAATTGGAATTTTACACGAAATTTGCTTTGCGCTTGCTCTGACTAGGCGCGCGCTCTGCTTGCCACTCAGTTGTGCTCGCTCTCGCTCTCTCTCTCTCTGTGAAGTTTTTAAACTTGCGCGTGTGTGGCACGCTCTCTCTTTGCACGTTGTGGCAAAGTCAAGCAAAAGCAAAAAACCAAAAACAACAACAACAGCAACAACAAACGCCGCACTTTTGAAGTGCGCCCTCAAAGGCAAGCAAGTTTTTTCTTTTGCCCCGAAAAGTGTTCAAGTGTTTGCAGCTTTGTTGCACAAAGGTAACATAATAATAGTAGCGCTCACTGTGACAAAATGTGGCAAGTTTGGGCAGCCCCAGAGCAACACAGTGCCTACTAACCAACAAACTTGTGTTTATTGTTGTTTACCTTTTGTAGTTGCTGTTATTGTGGTGTGTGTGCGTGTGGACAGGCGGCTACATTTCGGGATTGACGAAAGAACTGGCCACAGCCATCATTTCCGTTACAAAATTCAAATCGTTGTGCTGCCCAGTGACAGTGAAAAGTTCCTTCCGCTTTTGGGCGGCAAAGTAGCTGTGGCAGCAGCAGCAGCAGCAGCTATTGATAAAATTTTGAGCATTTCGTTTGTGGCACGGCGTGCTGCTGTAATTGAGTTGGGTCTATGTGCGCAAAAACACTTAACTCCAACTCCGCAGCTGCAGCAGCCTGACTCTAATTTAAAATTTCTATGTTGATGGACATATCTCTATATAGATAGACGCTTTGGGCTGATGGATGATGTTTGGCCATCGTCTGCTGCTGTTAATGAACGCCATTTCCGTGCCTGTTGTTGTTACTGTTGCCCATTGTTGTCCATGTCTACTATTATCACTTATTACATTGAAAACGTTTTTGTGCCATTTTTCAGTTACATGTGACGACGTTGTTGCACGGCTGTTCCAATGAATTTTTAACAACAAGGGGAAGACAACGACGACTAGGACGCGAAGCAACAAAGCTAACAAGGGGCAGCAGCAGCAACAAAGCTAAAGTTTTGGCAAAACTTTTGTAGCCAGAGTGGAAGTGGCACTGGCACAGTAGTAGCGACAGCTGTTTGTTGGCCGCTGCACAGCACGTGCACTAGGCCGGCCTAGTAACAGGGCAGGCACTTACCTCATCAATATTCCAAAAAGCAATTGAGCCTAGGCAGCAATTCATCAATTATTCAAAATGGCCGAAGACGAAATTCTCTTTGACGATGTTTACGAACTGTGCGAGGTCATTGGCAAGTAAGTACAACTCATTTGGCTGCTGCCGCCACTAAATCATCAAGTCTGTGGCAGCTGGTCACAGCAACAGCAGCAATGCCTTGAGTGCCTTATAAAGTTTTTTTGGCCAAAAAGTAGCTCCTCGTAAAGTAAGACCAAAAAATTATGAGCAACTTTAAGCCAAAATATACTTTGCAACTCGTTAGACACGTTATGTGCATAGTTGCTGTTGCTGTTTGGAAACTTATGGCAACTATATAACATGAACCCTTTTTGCAGAGGTCCTTTCTCCATTGTGCGACGTTGCATACACAGAGAATCGGGCCAGCAGTTTGCTGTCAAAATTGTCGATGTAGCCAAGTTCACAGCGAGTCCTGGACTGAGTACGGCGGGTAAGTTAAATGACACAACCAAGGGCACCTACTATATATGCCAGAAGACTTGTATGCTGTCAGCGCGACCTTGCCCTGCGCGCATGCTGAGCAGCGCTGCGCAACGCGCAACATCAACTGAATAAATTATAATTAATCTACTTAATTATTCAAAATTATGTTGCTACTAATTGTGCAACAATGAAATGGCTCACCATGCGCGCACGCCACCCACTTTGCCAATTAAAAAGAAATTTCTCAAGTGCATGAAGCTTGGCTTTTGGGGCACTGTATGTGATGCATGGCCTCACATAATTCATTGGGCACAAGCGTGGGCGCGCGCGCTGCTAAAATCCATTAAAGACTCTGGCAGCCGGCGGTAGCTGGTAGCTGTGGCTCACTTGGGCTACCATATAAATGCGCCAACAGCCTCAGCCTCAGCCTCAGCCTCATGCCCACAAATGGCCCTTTGTTTCGCCTTTGCCTATCACTTTGGTGTATCTTTGTTGTAAAACTAATTACGTGTAATTACAGATCTGAAACGCGAAGCCACAATATGTCACATGCTGAAGCATCCACACATTGTCGAACTACTAGAGACGTACAGCTCGGAGGGTATGCTTTATATGGTCTTTGAATTGTGAGTAGCCCTAAGTTATGCTTTGTAACTACAACTACGGCTAATCTTAACTGATTTGTTTTTTTCCGCCCTCGCTCTCTCTCTCTCTGTGTTTGTGTTGCTGTGCACAGCATGGAAGGTTCCGACTTGTGTTTCGAGGTTGTGCGGCGTGCGGTTGCCGGTTTCGTCTACAGCGAGGCAGTTGCCTGGTAAGCCTTACCACTACCTACCACTTACTCGCCCAGCACTCCTACAATAATGTCAGCTTATCTAACTGCCATTTATATTATACAATACAATACATTTCAGTCACTATATGCGCCAAATACTAGAGGCTTTGCGCTATTGCCATGAGAACGACATTTTGCATCGAGATGTGCGACCGGCATGCGCCTTGTTGGCCACCGTTGATAATTCAGCGCCCGTCAAGCTGGGCGGCTTTGGTTCGGCCATACAGCTGCCGGGCGCAAGAGAAACCATAGAAACGCATGGGCGTGTGGGTTGCCCGCACTATATGGCACCGGAGGTTGTGACGCGACGGCTGTATGGCAAAGGCTGCGATGTATGGGGCGCTGGTGTAATGCTGCATGTGCTGCTATCGGGGCGACTGCCTTTTCTAGGTTCGGGTGTGCGGCTGCAGCAGAGCATAGCGCGTGGACGTTTGTCGGTAAGCGAAAAAGCGAGAGGGAGGGAGAGAGTGAGAGAGCTTGATAGCAAGCACTTATCAACATTTTGTGCACTTTTTTAGTTTGAGGCGCCCGAGTGGAAATCAATTTCTGCCAATGCCAAGGATCTAGTCATGAAAATGCTGGCTGCCAATCCACATCATAGATTGTCGATAACAGAGGTGCTTGAACATCCCTGGATACGTGATCGTGACAAATTGCAGCGCACGCATTTAGCCGATACTGTTGAGGAATTGAAACGCTATAATGCGCGGCGTAAGCTGAAGGGCGCTGTGCAGGCCATAGCCGGTGGCACCAATATGGATCCGCTCTTTGGCAACGAAGCTGATTGTAAGTTGCGCAAAGCAGCGTAGCCCACTGCGACTCTAATAAACTTTGTCCATTTGCTTAACTTGTAGTGCCCGTTGCTGGCGCGCCGGAGATGCTGCACGAATGGGCCGATGAGGAGGCAGGCATAGAGGCTGTACAGCGCATACTTGACTGTTTGGATGATATTTACTCGCTGCAGGATGCACACGTAGATGCGGATGTATTGCGTGATATGTTGCGCGATACGCGACTGCATCAATTTCTGCAACTTTTCGATCGCATTGCATCAACGGTTATAACTGCCACGGGACGTGCACCTAGTGCTGAGGCAGTGGCACGCAGTCGTGATGTTTTAGAATTATTATCCTCCGTAGGCGGTGGCAATAAGTATGTAAAGGATGAGCTGCTACAGCTGCTGGCGGCGCCACATATGCAGGTGAGTGCAGCTTATATATACATATATACATATAAACGTATACTGGACTTTGGTCTTATGTCAGTTTATGTTGGCTTTTATTTTGTGGCAAGTTGTGTGCTTATAAAATCGTATGTACATTACGTATACGGCATATGCATTAGGCGAGCTGTGTGCGCCCACTTGCTCTGGCGCATTTAGTTTGTAAGCCCAAACAAATTTGAAATGTATTTAGTGCCAACAAATACTGCTAGGCAGCTTTCCCAAAACACACAGCTGCGAACGGGCACTAATCCTTTGTCCAAACACAAACATACACACAGACACAGACGCATACACTCACATACTCTGACAAGTGGGATGAAGAAATGCTGCTGCTGCTAATGCAACCAAAATACAAACAATTGAATCAGAATAAACCCAAATGAAATTCGGACCATACTGCTGCCGCCTGCTCCTGCGTTGCTGGTGTGCTGCCTGCCGGTTATAACAAGAGCAACACCATCATGCAGCAGTCAGCAACATTATCCGTGCCAGCGGCTTGGGGGCCCAAAAAAGGCTTTCTGCTTTGCGCAAAAAAGTATGCTATACAACTCAAGTGCCTCCGTGCCACATACATTTGTGTAACAAACAGTCCAATGGCGAACCGGGCATAAAAACATTTAACGATAGCAAAAATTCTATTTTTTTTTTCTATCTTTATATATCTTTTTTTCCGTTTTCCATCTTGTTGACTGTTTGCAGATGTATTGGTGGGTGTGTGTGTGTGGGTTGGCCCGTCTTTGAGTGGGTAGCTGGGTAGGTGTGTGTTCCTGTGTCTGTGTCTGTGTGTGTGTTGTTGTGTCTTGGTTTGAGTGCGGCAGATATGAGCGTTATAACTCTGTGCCATCCACTGCTGTTAATTGCTCCTTGAAGCAGACTACGAAATTTTTTGTTTCGTCGTAATTTTCGTTTTTGTTGATACTCTGCAAACGTTATACGGGCAAAGGCGAAGAATATACGTTTTTGCATAACCGCGTAACCGTAAGCAGTAGGCGTAAATATTGCTCATAAATTCCGTCTAAAGCATAATCTCGGATAATTCGTTTAATTAGTGTTGGGGTTATGTTCGAAACATGATGCAGATAAGTAAGAACTAAACTTTAGTATAACATAAATTTAACTTAAAAAATAAATGTTAATTGAAAAAAATTAAAATTAACAGTTATTTACTGTTTAAAAAAATACTGCGCTTCGTGTTCTTTAAAATAATAAAATTTATTCTCCTTGACCATAATGTCATCGCTTCAAGCTCGCGCAATAGCGTTAATAGCCGAATCCGAAAGGCAATGTCTTCAATGTTTCTTTTTATAATCCCTTTGAATAACTACCAAAAATATTTAAAATGATTTATTGAAAATAATAGATTTGTATTATTTCTTAATACTTTTTTGTAATATCGATGGCCTTTATTTTTGAATGATATTATTTATTCGTATGTTCCGTATTTATGGCATCGCCCTGCCATCAATCACATTTTCTTAGCTGAAAATCTTCTGAAATCTTCTATTGGAATTATTAGAAGATAAAAAAACTAGTTTCTATTGGAAAGACAACATAATAAATTTTCTACCTGGATATCAAATTATCTTAGCTGAAAATCTTCTGAAATCTTCTATTGGAATTATTAGAAGATAAAAAAACTAGATATCTGTAAATATTGGAAAGACAACATAATAACTTTTCTACCTGGATATCAAATATTCTTAGCTGAAAATCTTCTGAATTCTTCTATTGGAATTATTAGAAGATAAAAAAAATAAATATCTGTAAATATTGGAAAGGCAACTTAATAACTTTCCTAACTTTCTAAAAACAAAAAATTAAACTACCGAAATTAAAAAAAAAACGGTTGTTGGAAAGTTTATATTTTTTCATCAGCTCAATTCCTGGAGAGTTTATGAAAATATTGCTAAGGCTTTTTGGAATAAATGCGAAACATTATCGTTGGAGAAGACTTGCAACGTGCTCTGGTCTATTGCTCAAATATAAATTATATATATATATTTTTATTTATTTTTAAACATTTACTTTAATAAAAAATTTGTATATATTTGACATTTAGTTCTCAGTTCTAAGACAAGTTCCCCTTGCTATTAGCTCCATCTACTCGCTTTATATAGTCTTTAGGTGTGTTCTGTTCGCCCTAGACATATAGGTATGCGATAGGGGTTATCAGACGAAGCGATCAGGGGAGCTAGCCCCTTGTAAGTCTACGAAAAAATGAAATTCAAATCAAGGCATTTGAATTGTTTCTGAGGCTTAAAAGGTATGCTTCTGGTTTGCGTTGTCAAGTGTCTACAAGCTTTGCACATATCTTTGGAAATTGGCTTTATCTTCATCAGTGGGCCAAAATGTTAAAACCTTAAATTTGTCCTTTAATAATTACTATTTGTCCTGTAGTTTTTATTTGTAGAAACTTTCAAAGCATAAGCCTTGAGCAGAAATCTGCTGCAAGTTGACACAATAAGTTAACCTTGATTCAACTTACCTGCCGAAAAGTTATAATTGGCTCTTTGAATACTTTTGCAGCAAATGAGTTCGTTTCAATTTTAAATGTCCAAAACAGTTCTGGGAATCATGAAAAGTGTCAAACAGTTTTTAAGCAAAATGACTGTTAAAAATATATTTTTTGTATAAGTGTGTTGGAATTTATATTATTTGCATATTTTTTATATATTTTTCACCCTTCTATAAGGCGTAAAATAAAATAACAAATTAGTTGGCAATGTGTACGAAAATACAAAATTAAAAAGTTTTAATAGTGAAAAATCGTCTATAATTTAGTCGTCGTAAGAACGAGCAACCCACTTTTCCACCTAAATTTGAAGCTCAATCAACAATTTCGAGATACAAGTTTTCCAAGTTTCATCTACTTTTTAAAGCCTTATGTTGTTTTCGGTATTTTACGGAGTTACCGACGAATTGAGTTAACTCCAGAATTTAAGGGTTATTATAGTCAGAGACCTTTGTTGAAAACCCAATTTAGTGTGATTCTAAAATGTAAGACCTAGAGTAGTTATTTATGATTTCATTTTTTCATTTATTTTTTTCATTTCTTTCATTTCTTTTTTTTTTAATTTTAAAATGAAGAATCTAAGGTATTAACTTAGAAGCAACAACTTAAAAATTTTTCCTAATTCATGGTTTCCATGAAAATATGTATGTTCGGTATTCTTTTTTATGAATTGTTCGTTAAAATTTAAAATTTTGAAAATGGCGGATTGACAATAACTTCCGTAGATCCAACAAAAATCCTTTTGCTTAGCAATATTTTGAGATATGATATGTTTTTTTGACTGCCTTTACTCGGGTTTGTTTTTTATGAAATTGAGGATAAAACTGACAAATTACGAAATGGCTGCCGTAAACCTCCCCAAAGTCCTTTTTTTTGGTAATATTTTGGGATATGATAATTTTTTTGGTCAACTGGAAATGTATTTGGGTTTGCTTTTCATAATATTGAGGTTAAAATTTAAGAATTACAAAATGGCTGCCATAAACCTCCCCAAAGTCATTTTGTTTGGTAATATTTTGAGATATCATATTTTTCTTGGTCAACAGGAAATATGTGTATTCGGATTTGCTTTTCATGAAACTGGAAAATTTTAAAAAATACCAAATTGCAATTTCAAAATGGTTGTCGTAAACCTCCCAAAATTCCTTAGCAATATTTTGAGATATGATATATTTTTTTGATTGCCTGCAAGTATGTGTATTTGGGTTTGTTTTTTATGAAATTGAGGATAAAACTGACAAATTTCGAAATGGCTTCCGTAAATCTCCTTAAACTCCTTTTGTTTAGTTATATTTTGAGATATGATATTTTCTATAATGAACTGGATATGTATTCGGGTTTGCTTTTTATGAAATTGAGGTTATAATTGAAAAATTACAAAATTGCGAATTCAAAATGGCTGCCGTAAAACACCCAAAATTCATTTTGTTTAGCAATAATTTGAGATATTAGTTTTGTTAGGCGCAAATTAGGAGTTTAAAGTAAAAATTTCCAAATAATTGCTGGAAAACTGTTTTTTGCGAATAATTCCAGATCGGGCTTATAAATATGGATTTTCAGAGTCGCTGGTATCGCATGCAAGAGTTTAGTCTGACGAAATTTAGAGCAGATTTTTTACACTAACAACTCAGCCACCACTAACTTATTTAATAAGCAAATAAAGTTAAACACTTCTTAGAGCTTTGCTATCAAAATCCAATCCATAAATATTTTACACAAAGCGCCCAAATTAATTTATTGATGTATTTATATGGAGAAATTTAATACTTAAATTGAAATGACTCGGTAGTCAGAGCAACGTAGGCCCTCAGGTTATTTGCTAATTAAAAGATCCAAATGATTTGAGAATGTTCATAAAATAAGATTACTATTGTTATGATTACTGAGAGATTAAATTAGGAAATTTTCCACATAAATACAACTTAACTTGTACAAATGGTACGAGTGCAGGTTTAGTATAAATACTAATTAAAAAGAGCTGCATCTGCTGCTAGAGAACAATACACTATAGATGTATATCTTCAGATTTAAACTACAAATTTTTAGTCATAAAAAGTTGAACAGCTCAACTGCGCATAAAAGTCGCACCCGCATGCTATGAACGCATCGCTCTTTCAAAAAGTCATTGTTGTGGGCGTTGGCGACGTACCGCCCCTTTAGGAGCACTTTACATGATTCAAATGACGCAATAATTGAGGCCCAGGGAGCATTGTCAAAGGAGAAGCCTATTTGTTCAATGGATGGTTGAACAGCCAAATGAGTTTTCGAAATATTACAATGTTTGCAGACGTGTTTGTAGACACAGTCGTGATGTTCATTGGGGCAATATTATTTTTTGTACATGCAAATGAGCAGTTTTAAAATTGCATTTTGTTTAAAGATTTATGCAGTTTGGTTGCGACAAATATACGAATAAAATGTTATTGAATAAGAAACTTAAAGAAACAATAGTCTCAAAAATACTACGCTTTGCGGCCTGTTTTTTTAAGCATTTTCTGTAACGACTAATGCAAGTTTTGAGTTTCGAACATTCATTCATTATTATTTTAAGAATATCTGCATCAAATTTCAAGTATAACTTCCAAGAATCCCGCCTCTTAAAAATTAAGCACACTATCTGCACTATTTAGACTTTTATTCGGTCATCGCACCAAAACCAGAGAGTGAAGACATGTCTATTAATAGCTTTCGAAGAGAAGAGAGACCTACAGCTTATTGCCGTTTCCGAACGACGATATCTTTAATAAATACAGATTTACATAGCCAAGTAGCGTTAATTTGCTAGCTAAGTCAGTGCTAGGACAATGTGCCACCAGTGCCGTGTGGTGGAGATCCATCCATCTTTGGGTTTAGAGGTAAGCACGCTAAAACAGCACTACCGAGGCCGACAATTAGGCGGATTCTCTGGACTATATAAAGCTAATAAAATAAAACAATTCTTATATAAACATTCCGAGTATAATTTCAAAATAAGGCAGATTCTACTTCAGAAAATTAGTTAAAATTATCTTGAAGATAATTTCTAAATAAGTTTTTAAAATATTACTTATTATAACTCTGCATGAAATATTTTAAGCATTGTGCCATGATTAAGTTCCATATATTTCTAAGTCTTTTTGCTACCAAGACCTTTGCAATGCGCGAATCGGCATGCTTATCCGCTCACAGCTGCAATGCTGCCCAAAGAGTAAAACTTTGATACGTACTCAACGATTTCAGATACTCTTAAATCATTAGTATTTGCAGTTTCTCAGCGCATTAGTTAGGATTTTTTTGAAAATAATTTTAAGCCCTGCTTTGCGCACATTATCTGAGAGCTTGTAAGTTTTTCCACTCTATATCTATCATGTAGCTTTCGTAGAGGCTTTCACAGTACTTCACCAGCTGTTTGTCTTGGCCAGTCGCCGAGAGCGCGACATAAGTTGTTTAAAATTATCTAAAAAAAACTAAGCTAACACTTTCAAATATTTAAAGTAAAAACGTTCCGACATTAAATATTTATGGAATTCACTTTGATTCCGACTGAAGTATCTATCTCCTTTAATGTTTGGAAAATATAAAATATACTTTGGTGTTTGCCTTAGCTTAGATATTTGAAGATAGATTGTGGAAACCTGAGTATAATCGAGCTCAAGCGAGTTCCTAATCAAAATCCAAAATCGCATAATCACTGCATTCGTCTAAATTACGACCCATAATCCTAGACTTATTAAGTGGGCCGAAAATTTGGCGTTCTGTTGAGTTTTATCAATAAGCTACAATATTTAGAGCAATCGAATAATAAGCAAGTAAAGGAGATCCTAAGATAATAAAACTAAAATCGTATAGTATTTCGACTTTTTCCAACAAAAATATCTATTGTTTCGATTTCTTGATTTTTGGAAGAGCAAATTAGATTGTCTCCATACGAAACCCAAGTGCATTGTAGTGGCGCTTAAACTCAGCCCTGTCTTACCCCAATTCCTAACTGAAATTAAGAGCTCACATTGCGTTGAATTTTTACACAACATAGTGCTGCTCGATATAGGTTCAGGATAAAATTGTTGTTATTGTACCTAAGAGCGAACCAGATGGCTCTACTATCGATTGTTTCAAAGGCACATTCAAAATTCGCGAAAAGTAGAAAGAGCGAGGAATTTAAGAAGTAGTGTTTGATTTATTATTATCCGCAGCGTATTAACTTGATTGACGTAGAACCGTCTATTTTGTTCTTCATGAATTAATCCTTTTTTTACCATGTCTTCTGAAAACGTGCCAGTTGGCTATTCTATCGAGCGTGTCAGGCACATTTTAAATCCCAGAAAAGTTTATTTTAATAAGATAAATCTAAAATTATTTTTCACAATAATATAAATCTCCACATAAATTACGTTTAATCAATGTCATTTAGATAACGATTTAAATTGATATCTATATCTTAGGCAGCATCTTTATAGATTCACGGGTAGAGTCGTTATAGATTTTATTAGGCAGCTTCGAAATATTATTAGAGTTTTTTGCAATACACAATTCGATTATTTTACTCGTTATCGGTATATAGATTTTCTGCCAACATCAGTATCGATTTTCTTAGCCAGTCATATCGTTATTCAGTTTTTCATAATACACAATTCGATTATTTTACGCGTTATCGAACATGCCAGGTTTCTTAATGTAATTGTTCGTTAGCTCTTCAAAGCCTTTGCTAAGTCTGCAGTTGAAAATCTTAAATTTCGTCTCTATGTTTTGTAAGCCAGTTTTATTCCTCCACATCTCTGGTTGTATTCAAGTGATAGATTCGCAATTTTCCATAATTCGTAAAACGAAGCTGCAGTGTCAGTCTTTGTAGAATAAATTACAACTTCTCCAGTTACTAACTCCATGTCAACAATGCGGGTGATCTTATCCGTAGCTCTTTACTATTCGTTAGTATTTTTTTACGAGGCGGGAACCAATCCCTGCATTCAACTATTTTTCGTCTAGACGACTCGCTGCATTGAAGAGCTTGCTATTTAGTAGATGCTAAGTTTGCTACCAAGGAGGCGAGGCTTGTAGGCTTTGTGTCAACTTGCAATCACTTGAGACAGAGATCGCACTGGCTGCCGCCTGGTTGGCAATCAGAAAAACTTTACACTTTTTAAATGAAATCTTAGGCGATACCTACTTTCTCTACTTATTAAAGACCTCACCCTTGGGATTAAGCTCTAAAACCCTAGGTGCCTGTTCTCAACGAATCTCTTTTAATAGAGATATCAGCATGCTCTTCTTTAGAGCTATAGGGTAATAATTTGAAAAATGTATTTGCTTACTTTTCTTTAAAAATCATATAGAACATTTTGTCACAAAAACTTAAAAACATCCTAAAAGTAATAGTATCTCATTAGACCATAAAGCTGATATAATTAAAATCAATTAAAAAATAGTTTCGCAACATTAATAAAAATAACTGTGATGCATTCGTAATATTCCAAAAAATGACAGAATTAAAAAATTTGCTGACTGCATTTTTGGTTTTATTGATGCTATGAGACATATTTATAATAAATGTGTTTCAAAACTACAATAATAACAACTATTTTACTTTAAAAATTAAATGAAAAACTTTGACGAAATTAAAAAAAAAATGCCATCCATACAAAGCTGCCGAAAGAAGTAATAATTTCTCATTCAGCGTCATAAATACGCCATCAGTGGTGGTGTTGGGGCATATACTCCATACGCCCTGTTGGTCATGTAAATATAAGCATATCAAGTAAATAGCTTTGAAAATGGATACAGTGCATTTCGTAGTCGCAATTTGGGGATTTCCATGTTCTTTAGTTTATTTTTTTGTTGTTTGTTGTTTGTTGTTGTTTATGCGTTGTACGTGGGCGGCGGTTTTTAGGCTTTGGTTTATTTCATTTTTTTGGAGTTCGTTTTTTTTTTTTGGGAGGCTCTTGTGTCAGTTGGCCACATGAAATGATTGTTTGCTTGTGTTGGTAGCGTGGTAAGTGTGTCTGTGTGTGCCCATGTGTGTGTGTGTGTATAAGTGACGCAAGCGCTGCCCAAGCTGGCTGGGTATGATTTTTCATAAATTCATGGAAACTATATATATATATATATGTGAGCAACTGCACAAAACATAGGCTGTAGCTGTGGCATAATAATAATGAAAAAATAAAAAAAAAAAGAAATGTGTTAATGCTATATATACAGTTCGTTGAATTGGTCAGGAAGGATGGTGCAAGGATGTAGGTAGTTGCATAGGGTAGGGTACGTACGCTTATAACAATGTAAAGGCCTCGGTCGCAGCTCGGCAGCGCAGCTTTAAAACAATATCTGTCCAGCGGCAGCAGCAGCCGCAGCAGCAGCAGGCGTCAGTCAGTCAGTCAGCCAGTCAGCATGGCTCGCTGCAAAGTGCTTGCAACACGCAGGCAGAGGCACGCATACTCGCTCTCCCGCTGCAAAGTGCAGCAGCGAGCGCAATGCTGAGTGTTGTTGCCAACGTTACCGTAGCGTACCCCACTCTTGCTGCTGCCACTCACACTGCTTGGTGTGGGCCAAATGTGGCGTGTTGATGACGTTTGGCCGTTAAGATTGCTGCTGCTGCTGCTGCTGCAGCTGCAGTGGTGGTGGTGGTGTTGATGCTGGTGGCTGGCAATGTCGGTATGCGTTGCGTTGCATACACTATGCGAGATTGACTTAAATAAAAACGCGCACACATTTCAGTTTAGTTTGCGGCCTAGCCGCTAGGGGACGACAAGGCAGTCTGTGGAACTGTGCAGCAACGGCAAGCGCCCAAGTCCGTGACAACGACGTTTATAGCCAAGACCAAGTAGAACAACAAGCAACTCCTTTCGTACGTATGCGCATTCGTTAGATTTATTTGACACTTGGCAAGTCATGTGTGAAAAAAGCGCCTAACGAGCGACTCGGCAGACCGCGCACCAAACGTCGCAGCCGCCGCAGCAACTTGCATGCCTCACATTGTCTGCTTGCCGCGTACGCGCGTCTTTGCAACGTGGAGTGTCTATTTTGTATGGTTAAAGCTGAGCGAGAACAAAAAACAAAAAAAAAAAAGAAAAGCAAAAACAATAGAAATGTAGAGAAGCAAAACAAAGCAATGAAGTGTAGCGCGCAAGAAACCTTCATCAGGATACACAGCTACAGACAAGTATTTCTCAAGTGACCGTGCCAGAAACAGAGGCAGCAGTAGCAGCTCGCCTGACCCAATTAGCAAGCGCCGCGAAGTTGGTGCTCGACAAGCTACGACTGCCACTGTGACTACGACGACGACGACGACAACGACGACTATGTACTATAGCTATGACTATGACTATGGCTTTGGTTACAGCCAAAGCTGCTAACCCAAAGTGTTTGGTGTAAGTCAAGTGTCGCGCCGTGTCAGTGTGCCAATTACGCATGCATTTCCGCGGCCTGCTCCAGTGAGACGCTTTACCACGTGCTGTGCTGCAAACAAGCGGCGGCCAACAGTGTAATCTCCAGCGGCCGCATGCTCAGCCTGTCGTACACGTATTTGGCGGCAATATTCACATGGGAGCAATTGACAGAATGGCAACGTTTACGTTGGCCATGTGGCGTTGGGGCCAGGCTGTCGCTTTGCTCATAAATTGGCAACACAAAAAAGTGCCCAACAAGCGGCTCTAAAGGCCTAAACACATACATAAATACATACATATATATATGTACATCTATATATTTGTGGTTTAAGCGTATATATATCAATTCACCTGCCTAATCTAAATTCAAATGTGCTCAAAAAGTTGGGAGTCGAAGCAACCGTATATAATATAAATTATAAATACCAACCAACCAAAAAAAAAAAAGAAAAACCGTAAAGCTAAATTAGCATATATAAGTTTTATTTGAATGGAGGAGGACGAGCCGGAGGAGGACACAGATGTCTGTTGCTGCTGTGACACAACATCAACAGCATCCTCCGTAACGCCACAGTTAAGCATATTCCAATGGATTGGACTGGAGACAGCTGAACATTTGCCCGCATACATAACCAGATACTACAACAATTTACATCAGCAGGTAAATTAGTTGGATAAGGCCCCATCTCTCTTTCTCGTATATCCAAGTAGTGAGTGGAGTAATCATAGCGAGTGATGTCTGCATGTGTGCATGTGTGTCTGTGTTTGGGTATATAGTATGTATGAGCCCATCTATAGCTCATAAGGGGTTGCTGTACCGTACAGTGGTTGTATCCTGCACCATAATCGCCGAGCAGTAATCCAAAGATCTCTTAAAATATTTAAAACGCTGCTACGATTTAAAATTTTAACTAAAATCACAGTTCGAATTCGAACTCACTTGGATTTGGACTGAAGTTACCTGCTTTCTTTTGGGGATCGAAAGTTAGAATATAGTCTGGTTTTTGTCCAACAGCTTAGATATAAGAGAAGACCTGAATATAGTAAATGAGCTCACTCCCTAGCAAAAAATTCAAAATTGTACAATTCCTGATTTCGCCTAGATTTCGAACGATGTTCCCAGACAAGTTGAGAAGGTAACAGTACATATCAGACCTGAATATATTGGAGCTAGACAGAGCTCACTCCCCAGCAAAAATCCTATATTGTTTAATTGCTGATTTCGACTAGATTTCGACGAATAAATTTGAAAAACGATGCATATGGTTTAGTTTTGTTGGGTTTCGGTATTTAAACGTGTCAATTTCTAGAGCGTAAGATATCCTACAAAAAATCCAAAATGCATAATAATTTTGGCTACACTAAAGACTAAAGTTTCTAGATTATTTAATTAAGCGATAAACGTGGCATTTAGCTCAATTTTGTTGGTTTGAAGTTGCTCAATTAATAAATAAGTCATAAGAGTTTTAATTTAAGTCAAGCGATTTACATCTTGAAATAAATCAAAAATTCTCATGCTCATACAAAAAAATAATATAACTAATGTGGCTTGTTGGAATGTCATCTTGTTCCCTTTTGTTGTTTTATGGCTACTTTTATTAGATATTTAAATATATTAAAAGTAATCTAATAAAAATCATGTCAAGGAAATGCTAAGAAATCTCAAATAGTATAGCATATCGACTAGAATCGAAAAAAAAAACTATTGTTCCGATTTGTTAGTTTTTCATCCTACAAAAGTAAAACAAACGAAATCGCAAAACTATTTCTTAATACTTAAGACTCTGTCAAGATTCAATATTTCATTTCTTTCAAGATTTTGTCTGAAGTTTCTAGACTGGTGGATGACAGTTTATACAGTCCACTTTTGTTTTTATTTATTCTGACAATTCGGCTTGGATCCAACGAAAGAGTTCATAGCAAAAAAACCAAAATCGCATAATAATTTCTAGATTTCGTTAAGATTTTGACCGATTTTGTCAATGAGATGCTAAGAAATCTTAAATAATATAGCATATCGACTAAAATCGACAAAAATATCTATTATTACGATTTGTTGGCTTTTGATTCTACAAAAGTGAAACAAACGAAATCGCAGAATTATTTTTTAATACTGTCAAGTTTCTAGACTGGTTAATGGATATTATATTATCTAGCACTTCAGATTAGAAAAAACAAAAGAGCTCCTAGAAAGTATTCATAATCGAATAGTGATATTTGGAAATTACGTCGAGATTTTGTCTGAAATTCCTAGATTGGTCGATGACAGCATATAATCCTGTTTTGTTTTTATATCTTCTGACAGTTCAGCTAAATAATCGCATAATAATTTCTAGTATTCGTCAAGATTTTGACTGGAATTCTTAGACTTGCGGATGAGGGCATTTTTATTCAGTTTTGATATTATACTTTTTGGCACTTCCGATAGATCGGAAAAAAACAAGTTTTTAAGATTTCACACCAGCTTAGATACTTAAAATAGATTTAATTAAAATCGCACATAGTTCCATACTCTAAAATTAATTAGGAAGCGTTTTTTTTCGTAAAGGCACCACAGGCCGTCTTAACAATAAATAGGTATGGGCATTGTCCTATTTCGCACTTGTATATTCACATGATTATGTACGTAGAATTTAAAATTCTTGCCAAATTTAAAATTTTTGCCAAAGACACGCACTTTTTACAAAAATCTCCTCGTTATTTCCACGTTTTATCTTTGGTATTGTTAAACAATCACTCATTATTTGCTCAATCGATCAAACTTTGAGCCGTGATGTTGTGACTTGAGAACTTTATGTGCTAAGCATTGTACTATTTCTTATCAATATTGCTTTAAAATCGATCAAATTAAATTTGTTGAAATTAGTGAATTATGTGTTTCACTTCGAAAAACGAAATTTTAAGTTTATCTCGAAAACGGAATCATAAAAAAGTAGTTGGTCTACATTTTTGGTTGAAGGTATTACTTCGGACATGAGAAAATCTCGGAGGGGACATACATTGCTGTGTACTAGTGTTTTTACACTTAAGATTAGTTTGTGGTTGGTAGAGGATTTGAGAATGTTTCTAACATTTTGCAATTGAATAAAAAAAAACATTGTTTTTATTTTCCTAAAAGTACATTTTGCTTACAGGAAATCTGCAGTAACAATTATCTGAACTGAAATATTTGTAGTTTTAAGTCGTGCAGCATTTTCGAAAATTTTATTCCGATTCGATTTGAAGAAAAGTAGTATTTGACACCCGCCAAATTTTATTCTACTAAAAAAATCACCAAAATAGCTTAGAAATTTACAAATTATAGTCAACATTTATTTTTTAAATATTTTTATTTTTTATCTATTTTATTTTAAATATGCATTTCACTTAATGTAACTTTTAATTCGTTTGTTGCTGAATCACAAACCAAACAAATATGAGGTCTGTGGCTTGCACAGAAAATTATTCAAATGTTTGCTGAATGCAATCGCTTTTCGTAACAACAAAATGTCCTTGTTTATATAATTAGCATAATGGTGAAAAATTTCGCTCTAAAGGCGTAGATGGCGCCACATACATTTTAATACATTTTGAGTTTTGTTCGTTATGGTTTTGTTTTTTTTTTTTGCTTTTTGTGCTGCAACCTTTTAAAGGTTGCAACTAAAAGTAGGGAATAATATATTCGGAAATCGGTTTATACGAATTATGGTGGAATTGTGGGTCCAAAGATTCTAACAGAGAATCTAAAGATAAGTGAAGAATTATGTTGAGGCTTTATGGAAAACTCTAGCTTGCTTTTATTATTATTATATTATAACTAAGACCAGTTGATCTTATAATTAAACAATATTTAAATTAAGAAATATTATATTAGAACGAGCAAAATATAATAAAAGCTATATGGAGTTTTTTATAAATATATTTATAAGTTTCTGAATAATTGTTATGACTTCGAAATGTCTACTTCTCGACTAGCTTCAAATGAACTTTTGTCTAAATCCTTTCGCAAAACAGTTCTGTTGCTTAACTTAATTATATCTTGTCTGTGCTGGAAAATGTTTTTTATGTTTCATAAATCTGCGCAACTTTATGAAAAGTTTCTTGTACTACAAAGTTGATTAATGATGCGCACTCGATAACAAACGTTTTCACTTATTACTTTAGCGATAAATGTTTTAAGCGAGCAAAGTTTACAGCAATTACTTTACAATAAGTAAATTGCTTTATAAGACTTGCTTGTAAATGACCTTTTATTTTTGGGTCTTAAGTATTATTTGAAAAGTGCTGCTTTATGAACAACTCGGAGGACGATGTTGTGGGCGTAATAACATGCCGACAGCTGTATGTAGTTCAAAGGAGCAAAAATTATAATCAAGCTTGCTTCAAATATATTTAGTCTGTGGGCCTTTTTTGATAATTTTTTAACTTGTGCTACCTTCTTAATTGAGGCTTAAAAGTAAAAAAGCATTATTTTCGTGGGTATTAAGCTTGGTATGAATTACTTTTAGAATGTGAGTGAAAGCAAAGGTTTAAAAGCAAAGCTTGATTTGTCTGATTTCAAAGATGTTTATGATGTGCTTCTACAGTTTATGTTTTACATTTATGAGCATAAACCCCTTTTTTTATTTTTTTCATAAAAATTTATGTAATCGTTGATGGCGTTACAAAGAGCTTTTAGACTATGAATGAATAAATAAATTTATTTCCCTTGATTATGGTAATTTTTTCAAAGGCAAATAGCTGTTCGAAGCGAACAGGGACCTATAGTTCATTGCCGAATCCGAACGGCGTTGTCTTTCATTAATAGAGATTTCCTTAACTATGTCAGTGCAAACCACCATACTTCCGGCGTAGAAGCGAGTACGCAAACTTTATGCTACTGAGAACTAAAATAAAATATATTTTTATTGCATATGACAAAAAACAGTATTCAAAAAGCTTTTTTTTTCTAAAAAGCCTTCAAAAAAACATTTTTAAAATGCTAAAACATGTTTTTATATTTTTGTTTTCGTATAGTTAAAATAATCACTTTAAGTGAGACATTTTTTGTTTGCTTAATACTCCTTAATTTATAAGGTCAAAAGCTTGGGAAATTGCTAAAAAAAAAACTAATACCAACATTCTAAGAACTGATGGCGCTGCTAAGTAGTATTGTAGTATTTGCTGGCGCCATCTAGAGTCAGTTTTTTAAAAAGTGCTGGTCAACAACTACAGTGTGCGTCATTTCTTATGTCGGCATGTAAACATTGAATAACAAGAAACGAAAAACAACCAAATTCTGAATTTGAGGTCAAATCCGAAGATCTAGGGGGCCATTCAATGACACCATGATATTTTTGACGGTATGCATGATGAGTTAAGATAACTGAACGACTTTTTACTGTATAAAGTAACTATTTCAATGATACATGTTTAAAATTGTGCTAACTTGACGTTTCCAAAATATGTAAAGTCAAGTCAAATGTTTAAGTTGTGCAATTTTGAAATACACACATAAGAAATGGCGCACCCTGTACATACCATTGACATACCATTTACACGGAAGCTTATTTGTGAATACGGCCGTAATTAAGACAAAATTGTCAGGAATGACGACGCTACTTGCGATGCACTGTTGTATTTGCTGGCGCCATCTAGAGTCAATTTTTTAAAAAAGTCGTCTTCAATAAATTTCTATTTTTTTCACAGTATTAGATTTGTTAATACGACAGCATTAAGAACTTAAGCCAGTTTGCAGTTCATTAAATAAATTAAATAAGGAATAATTAAATTTAACAATTATGTAGAAAATTCTTGAGAAAAAGCAAAAAACGGGACTTAAAATATTTTATTACGATAAAAAACCACGACCTCCATTATAGCTAATGCTAATTAGTACCAGTTGCAATAAGCTGCTATTCTCAGAATGCAAAGATAAAATGCTAAACTCAGTATAAATATGCGTTTTGTGGTGTTGATGAAAATTTGCTAAATTACAAGGAATTCTCAAGGCCAATAGTCACATACCGAAGTGGTTTTTCTGCGAATTCGTTAGTTGCGCTGCCTGGGAGAAACAATTTGAGTTCTAAAAGACTTTAATGCGTGAAATTCCTTTGAAAAGCTGTCTGTTGCATGTTATTAGCGTAAAAATGTAAAGCAGCCGTTCGTCTAGCTAAGAAAGTTTTTTTTCGAGGGCAGATTGATAAGTTACTTGATTTTTTTACTTGAGTGTTGCAACATCGAACAAACAGCTGCATCCTAAAGCTGCTTCGATAATTATACTTTATTTCTTGGGTAGCACAGGGGCTCCATGTGATGTACGTTCAACTAATACAGGGTTATCCATTATGTGGTTTCCATAACAAATGTTAATAAATTACGCTTTCAATTAGTATTTCAATGAACTTTTGTGTGGAATGTATCCAGCAAATATATTTCTCAAACTTAGATGACTCAATTCTTGACAGCTTTGTTCATTATAAAAAATGTGCGGGGTTTTACTTCCCTAGACGAAATGTCACAAGATAAAAAAACTTTTTCTGGACTTAATACTCTCACTGGGTACAACAAGGTGAAAAAGTTATGTACTTATAAAGTCAGTTTTTTTTTCTTAATTGTATATAATCGTAGCGATAAATGAAAGTAATAAGGAGTAAGTTCGCGCATTAAAACACAACTGGTTCTTCCAAAACAACGGTTGCGATAACTCAGCATAGTCCAGGATTCATGTCACAACGAATTCGCTAAAGAGACACATTGTTGTATTGGATTTTCAAATATGTAGATCATTTATTGGTTCGTCATTTCTTAGTTGTGGGCATAATGGTTAACTTATGGGCTACAAATCTTTGTTCTTATCTTAGTATTTTGAAATAGTCTTATATCAGAGTTTTTGCGACACGTGTTTTCTTGTATTCATCTTGAAAACCTCGGCTCGCCAACTTCTTGCTCTGCCCGACATCTATTGACTTAGTGCTACTGTACTGTGCCGACTCGTGTTTAGCGATGCCAGTCTTTTCTCGACCACCTCGCACACATTGAAGTTACCTGTTTAAGGTGGCGTCCACCATGGCTTCGTGGTTGCGCACCAGCTCCTGTTCAGGGTCGACTTCAGATTGCACTGATTTATAAACAATAACTTTGCACTTTTCCCGTGTGGCCTTCACGACGTCCCGCACTTGGCATATATTTGTTCTTGACCACATGACCTGTGTCACTGCACACCTCTCTCTTTCTCTCTCTCTCTCTTTTTCTCTATGCATCTTTCTCTCTTATCTACTCATCCTTATTTGGCTATCGTACCGCCTTATATACACTCGAGAGTGATGCCAAATTCTGGAAATTCTCGCCCAAACTCGCAATCAGAATCTAAGCGGCTTATCTGCCTATTCTTCCCCAGCGATCAGAAGCGAGTACACCGTCCCCTACGCTGTCCCCGACAGCTACTCCATACTCAACCGTGTCCCACACATCTCCAAATCAATTTCCGCGCTTACTCTTAGACAGTTATTGTGTGTCTGTGTTGCTGAGTGTGTCGTGTATCCCTGCGTACCCAATTGATTACTTAGGGAACAGTGTTGCGAGGTGGAAATTCACACCCTCACAACTCAACTTGCTGGTCATAGTAATTCAAACAACTTCGTTGGTTCAAAACGTTTAATAGATTACCTTTCCTCAGAACTTTTCGATATAGTTCTCGACCATTACGAGCAAAAGTGCGATTGGAGGTTAAGGTGTAATTTGTTGTAAATCAAGAAATTCCATTCAATCATCTAAAACCTACGTAGCGTAGTGCCTGTAAACCGAAAGGTTGGTAATTCGATTCCATCCTACAGCACTGGGTGACGCTATTTACTTAGGAAAAGCTCTTTTAATTGACGACACAGCCGTTGGCATTGTGCTATAAACTATAGGTCCAGGTTCTTTTCGAACAGCTATTAACATCGCTCCAAAGCGATGGTACCATCAAGGTCAAGGATGGTCAGTCAAGGGCAACGAACAATATTGTATTCATCTGCCTAGAATGAGTCTTCAGGCTACTCGAAATGCGGAGCATGGGAAGCTATAATAATAAAATTACTGTTTTAAGGGAACCAAGACCGATAGTTCATAACCAAATGCAAACATCGCTGTCAAAATGTTTCTTATTATTAATTAAGAGTGATATCCCCATGCTTCGCCTTTAGAGCAATGACCATAATCAAGGGGAAAACATTTTTTCTCAAAATATTTTTAGTCCTCTACGTTTTTCACTTATGTAAATTTCTTCAATCTTCGAAGCATGAGAAGTAGTCGCCTTCCAGCATGCAGCTTGGCCAATTGAATCCACGTTGAATCTCCTGAATTCACTCGTAATGGGTTCTTACGAAGTTTCTGGCTAAGTTTGGGTAATAGCGCGAAGTCATGCAGAGTCAAATAGGGTAAAGTTGTTGGTTCCCGAACGATTTCCTTTTGGTTTGGCACCCTTGCGCATGAGATGGCGCATTGTCTTGATAAAGAACACCAAGAGTCGTCTCATCATTTATCTTGAGAAAGAACACCAAGAGTCGTCTCATCATTAATATGGTAACGTTTTGCGAAGGTTCACACCTTAAATACTCCTTGTTTGAAAATACGAAATTTGGCATCTTTTTGCGAATACTACATACTCCTTGTTTGACAACGCGGAATCAGTTTATGGTGCACCACAACACTGCAGCTCATTAACTTTAGTTTTTTCTCACAGCTCTTTTCAATGAAAAAATTTCTTATTTCAGTCGCAGACTTTTCAAACAGCTCTCTTAAGCTTGACCTTGTCACCTTAAAACTTTTTAAACGCATTGCAAAATTGTATATTCCAATGGCTTTTTGATGTCAGTCCGAAAATAAGCCAACTACATAGTTTCTTACCAGGTGCATTCTACGACATCTTCAGAGACTACTTGAAGCTACTTTGCATTCTACATAGAGCAAAGTGTTATAGTTAAAAAGTTGACGCCCAAAAAAGCGCAAAAGGCACTACTGCTGACAATTTTTCCATCATACTCAAACCACTGTGCAAGGATACTTTTGGCCTGCTTTGAAGCGCAAGCCATCAGCTTTATTACAATGCTCGTTGTACCTTTGACTTGCTGTGTGATTTGCCAAACGTGGCTGCTGCTGCTGCTATAACTACTGAGAGCCAGGATGTGGGTATGTGTGTAAGAACTAACAACTTAAACGTGTCAACAAGCTTAAGTGGGGTAAGGAAATGGGAGTGGTCCAAAATCTAGCTGGCACATTAAGGTTATACATTTGGCCACATAAATGTCTAAGCTGTGGCAACTGCATGCTGCCTGCTGCTGCTGCTACTGCTCCTGCCACTGCCACTGCCACTGCCATAGCGGCAACTAACTGCTGTCATTCTTCTTAGTGCTGGCAACAAATTTGTTGTTGTTGTTGGCTGGCGTTGGCAACAAAATTGGTTATGTGTCGTGTACATATACTCAACATATGCCTTTAGCCGCTGGCCGCGCGTTGTTGCCACTTCAATGAAATGACAAATTCGTGCCAAATTGCTTTGACCAAAATGGCCAGAAGATGAAGGAAGCAGCCACGGTACGAAGCATGACTTTGGGGCAGTGTCGTCGCCGTCGTCGTCGTCGTCGTCGTCGTCAATAGCAGCGTGTTAATAGTTTATAGCTGGTTTGACTTAACCGCTCACACACACTCACACACACAAACACACAGCTTCAGATACTTGGAGGACCCTGGGCTATTACATGTGTTGCGGCCTTGACCTACACTGCGTCACATTGCTTGTTGAATCCTTGAGCGCTTTGCTGGCACTTGTTATTTACTTTATGCAGTGTGAAATGGTTTCCAATTCACTTGAACTAACGCACACACACACACACACGCACATATTGTTGTGGATATATATTACGTATACGACTGTCAGACGACACACTTTTAACGTCATCTGGTGCTCTTATTGTGCATTAATTAAACGCTTGTTATATGCTACATAGAGAGAGAGAGTGAACAAGAGAGGGGGGCAACATTTAGCTTAACTATCTCCAATTCTGATTTGCATGACAGTTTTCTGTCGTTGGCTGAATTAAGCAGCTCGTCCTTGTTATGACACACCACTTACCATTAGCCAAACAATACATAATCAATATATATATAGCGACCAATGCCAAACAAATTGCTATAGGAAATGTATTCGGTTTGGGGGGCCTAGACTCTCTTGCACAGTTGGATGTAGTTCAATTTTTTTGCTGTGACTGCCTTACCTAGATTGTGTTAATGTTTAAAAAATTGCTCAACTCTCTTTAACCTAATAATGAAATAAATAAACTCTAAAAAAGGATAGACAAAATATTTTAAGTCCTTGAATGCTGTATTTTTCTTGCAATCAAACGAATCGAGTACTTATTATGACTAGACCTTCGCGGCATCTCCTCATCATTGACTCGTAAGGCCGCAATATTTTGATCTTGTTTGTGGTCATGAACGTTACCAGAATTCATAAATTTTGCGTATAAACGTCATATATCTCCGGGCGCACTTTTAACTTTATTTGAAGTCTTTGAATGCGGTATTTTTTTTTCAATCAAGCGAGTTGTTGAGTTCTTATTGTAAGGCCGCAATATATTGATCATTAACATTGGCAGAATTCACAAATTTTGCATATTAATTTATTTATTTTTTTATTTATTTATTTATTTATTAATATGTAAGGTACAACTAAGTCCAGTTGACCTTAAGATTAGACAAGTTAAACAGTCTAAAAATTTTGAAATAATAAATGATAACGAGGAAAAAATATAATAAAACTAATCCGTATTCCTAGCCTGATGGGTGACTTTTTTATAGATGTGCACCGTCTCACATCTGGGGCTAACCAGGAACTTATATTTACAATGTAAAAGATGAAAACAGAAACTAGCATAAAAATTTAAACATTTTTTCCAAATAGGGAAGCCAGAAAACAACGTTGACCAAGATAGGTTTTTAGAGTTCATAATTGGTCAAAGAAGCTCGATTTGGGGAATCAAGATAAGATAGGATAGATAAAGAAATGGATTGGATAGACCGTTCAAAGGAGACGAAATCATAGAGGTTATTATAATTTGCGCATAGGACACGAAAAGGATCGTGTAAAGCCTATAAGTGCTACAAAAAGTTAAAGCTAGAGGTCGAAAATTACGAGTTACTCTGGAAGGAATGATGAAAGAAAAAGAAATTTTATTAAGGAAAGTGTTATGCAAAAATAGCACGCCGTGGCATGTTCTTTGATCACTTAGAGAAGGTCATTTTATAAGGCGAAGTGTTCATGTATAGCATGGCAAACGAATGTTGGGATCCCAGTTTAATCCCCGAAGAGCACCTCTTTGTGTTGTCTCTGAGCGCATTTTTAACTTAATTTTTAGCACGAAACTCACGTTTATTTTTCACAAATGAGAAGTTATTTTGAATGTAAAGCTGCACAATTTGAGCGCGTTCCTTTGTAAACTGTGTCATGGTATAAATTGTCCTGGAATGACGCTTCCAACGTGCTATGATATAAGGCTATCCGTAAATACTGACAAAAGCTATAGAGTTGCCTGTTACTACTACGATCAATTGTCTGTCCTATATTTTAAATATTACTGTAGGGTACACCCATTTAAGTACTCGAATACCTGAATTCGTATTAAATAATCATGAAAACTGTTTCATAGTATAAATTGTCTGGGAATGACGCTTCGAACGCGCTATGCAATTAGTCGATCTGTAACTCCTATCAAAAGTCTTAGCGCTGCTTTCTGTTGCCTCCATTTTAAATGGCTTACCCTGTATTTTTTGTCGAATGTCGAAACGGACAATGTCTGTCTGGTTATGTTTTTTAAGTATAGAGAGTTTGCTTTTAGATTCTCGAGTGCTTGTCATCTCTGCATCCTAAAAATTCACAAATGCATATAGGCATACACATCAATTATTGCCTTAATGACCACAAGCTGCTATTTTTCTTGGAGGCACACGTACTCGTGTGAAAAAGTCATGGAGTCATTTGCATACTGAATCAATTACTGCGAAAAATTTACAATGACTTTCGCATACGAAAAGCTTGACTTTTTCGAAGCATAACGTAGACCATGTGCAAAATCCAACTAATTAACAAACGGCTTGTTTTTTGTTGTTGTTTAAGACGCCAAAATAGAAAGGCTGTAGGTTTTGTTGGCGTCATGTAGTGGGCGTGTGCTTGTTCAAAAGAATTTAAAGGAATATTTTATTTTAATATGCAGTTAGGAGAGTTGTGCTTTAAGAGGCACAACCTGCACAACATTGTACCAAACAAAACGTCATACTTCATTACTGCATAGATAGAGATAATAGAGTCAACCCGGTTCATCAAATCTACTTGCATGCAGAATGATGTGGCGTGTGGTGTAAGCCATGAAAACCATCTCATAAAAGAGGAATCCTCACTGACTTTAATCCAATCGTTGATCCACTTTTGGATTTCTTTAAAAGAGCCAATCCGGTATCCCTAAATCTATTTGCATCTATCAAAAAACGGTAGTCGGAGGATGAATGGTCTGGCAGAAGGTGTAAGTACTGCTATTTCAGTGTTTCCAGATAGTTTTCAGCCCTTATAGGCAGGTGGGGTCACACTTACTCGACTTGTCATGCCCTTAGGCCATTTCTAGCAATGCACAGCTCAAAACCAAAAAAGTTGTAATCGAACACGTGCCCCATTAATGATTTCGCCAAGTTTTTACTGCTTATATACCCTGAACAGAGTATGACCCTGTTTGTTTTGCTTTGGCTTCATTGTAAACGATGATGGAAAGGCTTGCCAGGCCTTTGTCCACATTAAACATTTTTTTTAAGCGACAAAATACAAAATTGTAAATAAATGCTGATGCAGACTGATTATTGTCTGTAGATGTCAAATCTTTCCAATGAAATCGCTTCCAATATCTTCACTATCCAATCCAATATCACGTGGAGCTAGCTGTTAAAAAGAAGCCAAACATCAAAGATATTAAATTGCATGAATTCTAGACCAATAAAGATAGTTGTTGAAGTTAGATGGGATTTGTATAAAATTCAACTGCGCGATTTTAAACAAATTTTTTTAACATTTAATTTTATAACTTATACCAGCGATTTTTCAACTATTGATATTTTTTTTTGGCTTATCTCTCTCTCTAACTTACAACTACCAACCGTTTTGGTTGAGCTTTAATATCAAACAATCAACCTATTGAAAGAAATTTCTAATATTAGTCTCGAAATCATTGCATATTACATTTTGCGAGTAATAAAATTGTTAAATGAAAAAGTCATTTCAATTAAATTTTCAAAACGCATTTATATACATATATATATAATACATTTTTATCAAATTCTTAAGAAATTTTAATTAAAACAAAATATCTTGTCTTTGCTACATTCAAAAATTCCACATAAAAATATTAATTTCAACTAACTGAAAGAACTTTCACATATTCGTCTTAAAATCATTGAAATTAACTTTTTGAAAGTCATATAATTTTAAAATGAAAAGGTTACTTTTATTAAATTTTTCAAAGCGTATTTATTTGCTTTTAAAAATAAATTGAAATATATTTCATAAGAAATTTCAATTAAAGCAAAATATCTAGTCTTTTCTGCACTCACAAATTCTACATAACACAAATTAATATTGCATATTTCTTCCTTACACTGCAACAAATTTAAGTTTCGCTTGAATGGAAAATCTTTGATGCATTCACTCACCATAAATGCAATCATTTTTGGCTCAGACATTTTTGTCAGTTTATTGCCAGTTTCCAGCGAAATACTGAATAGTTTGAAGTCCTAACAAGACTACACAGACGGCACTAATTATGATGAGCTTGCAAAGTAACCAAAGAGTTACAACAGACACTAAGCCTACTAAGCTCAATCTGCTTAACTAGAATAATTTTTAGGGTCAGAGTTATCTATTGACTGCAACTCATGACATAGTTAATGTATACGCTTTGTAGGTACAAAAACCAGAGCCAAAAAAAAAGAACAAAATTGGAAGAAAATCTGGGCGCATAGCAAAGGAAAGCTGCTGGGTCACATTCAATAAATATTTGCTGTTTGCTGTGCTTCAACAGATTCATAACTCATAATATGGCTGCGTCGGTCTTAGTACATGGCAACCATGGAAGAGAGAGTACCCATTGGGGTAGACCTGATATAGTTATATATAAGCGTTAAGTCGGTCGACTTCAACTGGCTGGGTGGCAGGCTGGCTGGCTGACTACGCCTGGATGTTTGCACAACCTCAATGGCAAGCGGCAGTCATAGCCTGCCTGTCCAGCTGCGCCTACGGCCCCATTTGGCGCCTTTTGTAAAGTATTTGCCGCATACAAACAACTTGCAGCAGCACTCGAGCCACAGAAGGCAACTTACCACATGTAATTAGGTTGTGGTTTTCACCTTGTGCTCGCACAGCTCTACACATCTATTTTCGGGGGCTTTCCTTTTTGTTTTTTTTTTTTTTGCCTACATTTTGGCAATGATTCCTTTCTTTGGAACTGCAGCGGCAACCACAACAAGCCAGGGTAAATAATACCAGAAGTTGCAGTAGCCCGCATGCAGTAAGCAAATATGCGCAATATGCGTCAAGTGTGTGAGTGTCTCTGTGTGTGTGAGTGTGTGAGTGAGTGTGTGTGGAACTTAAGTCACCTACTTTGGACTGCCTTAGCAGATTTAGCCGGAGTAAGTGTTGTGCTATCATTTGTCCAACAGCAGCAGCAGCGGCAGCGGCAGCAAGTGCGCAGGCAACATTGCAACTGCCACAAAACAAGATGATGAACTGCACTGCTTGCAGATGCTGCTGCTGTTAACGATGATGATGCCGACACTGCCGCTGCTGCTGCTGCTGCCGATGATGATGATGATGACGTTGAGTACTACTTTGCCGATGATTGGGTTAACGAGTACGTGCAGCAGGCAGCGCTATAAATTACTTGTGCTGCTGCTGCTGCTGCTAAACAAACAGCAGCGGCAGCAATGCTGATGCCGACGTCGCAGCAGGCAGCGATTGGCAATAGTGAGAAATGCTGTTGAAAGAGGCGCAGTAGCATGGACCAGGACGAGCTGGCTATTTATGGCGCCTGCGCTGTACAGCATACAGCGCCAGCGCTGCCTGCAGATTCAGCACAAAGTCAAAGGCAAAGCCAGGCGTTTTGTCGAGAGGGCTGGTGGGGTTTGGAGCGCCACCCACAGACAATAGCTGGGCATGCACACACGTTGAGTATACGCTGTGTAGTACTACAGTTGTCTCGCTTGCGCGCAAGCAGCTTTGGCTATCTGCACCGGAAATTGATTGCTCCGTTGACTTCGTTTTGGGCTGCTGCTGCTGCCTCTGCTGCTGTTGATGCTGCCTCTGCTCTGTTGCTGCCACAAGGTGAAAGACAAAAATGGCTGTGCTGCATTCAGCGCAAAAGAGAGTTTTTCAGTCAGTTTGTGACTCTTGTGAGCAGCGCGTAACAAGCCATAGTTTAGTCTATAATTGTGCACCTTGCGAGCTGGAACTGTGGCAGTTTAACGCGAGCCCTTGCCTGGAAAGGAGGGTACACACCACACGCACACAACAAAAGAAACAAACAGCAGCACAAGGCACAGACAGCACTTAACTCACACGACTGACTTGGACACGGACTTTGTTGCTGCTGCTGCTGCTACTACTATTGCTGCTGCTGCTACTGCTACTGCTGTATATACTGCTACTATAACACACTATACTCTGAACACCCACACACACACACGCACACGCACATAAAGCTACTATCATACATATACATATGTATATACATAGCAACACAGTGAAGTGAGTGGCATGGTAGCTGCTGTGCCTGCCATACGGCGCAGCAAATACGAGTATATAAAAAAAAAATTAAATAAGAAAAGTTTGTGCAAAGTGAAACATCAAATAGTGTAACAAACAAAAAAAAAATGGAAAACCCAAAAGAAAATTGTACAGCAAAAAAAAAACACAAAAAAACTGTTAAACTGTAAAACTTTTTAATTTATAAATCAAGATGTATGCTCCCCCAAAAACAAAACAAGTGCCAAACTTTTTGACTCAGCCAAATTACAAAGTTGAGAAAAAAGGCTGCGCGCAAAAGTATGCTACGGAAAATGTGCGTTTTTTTTCTAGCTGCGCGTTTAAATTGTGGCATGAAAATTGTGTAGCAGCCTGACAAAAGCTGCTCAATCAAATTGATTTTTAGACGCGGAAAAAATGTGCTTAAATACGCACACATACAAACATGCATGCACACACACTCACACACGCACGCATAGGGACACACACACGGAGCAACATAAATATACGGCGACTTTTTCACGCCATTGAATTTGCTACTCGCTGGCTGATTTTTTGCATATTGTACGCATAGCGAGTTGTGGCAGGAGTAGCAAGCAGCCACACAGTCAGTCAGTCAGTCAGGCAGTCAGTCAGTCAGTCAGTCAGGCAGTTAGTTAGTTAGTCGTTCATACTGGCATAATTTTTGTGTATGTGGGAGTTGTTTGCAGCAGCCAGCCAGCCATCCCGCCAGGCAGCCTGTGTGCCTGCCGAGCGGCACTCGTGTGAGTGTGTACTTTTGTGTTGTTTCGTTTTGGATACAGCTCTCGGCATTAAGGATTCGTTTCGTTTTGCGCTGCGTGCGAAGCAACAACCGCAGCGCATCAGTCTACAGCTTGAAGGCGGCAGGCTGGCAGGCTCGCTGGCAGGCAGGCAGGCAGGCAGCAGCAGCAGCAGCATCAAGTCCAACCACATTTCAAAATCGATTTACCAAATTATTATCAATGATTTCGAAAACGGCTAACAAAATGCGCACAAAATTGAATTAAATTAAACCAATTTTGAGCGTGTGTGTGTGCGAGTGTCTGTGTGTGGCGTGTAAATTTAATCAGCAAATGCTAACTTATTGCATTATGTTTTATTTTGGCTGCTTTGCTTTAAATCCCGCAGTGACTATAATGAAATAATAAACTTGGCAAGCCTAAAATTTCTTTATTGATTTTGGCTGCTTAATTTAACTGACTTAAAATTACAAAAAAAAAAATAAAAAGACAAACAAATATTGCAACAAAAACAACAACAACGACGCGCAGCTGCAAAAACAACAACAACAACAAGAGCACTCAAACGTTGCAGTAAGTATAAGAGCATTACACCTGAACTGAACGTAGACACTCGCTGCCCAAAAGTACCCAAACCTCCCCCCCCCCACACACTCACACTCCCACACACACACAGCAATACAGTCAGAGCAGTCAGTCGCCCCGCAGCCAACTTCAAGTTCCTATGCCATTTCCGTCTCCGTTTGCCTTATCAAAAATATTTCTGCCTCTGCGTGTGTGTGTGTGTGAGCATTGCGTTTTGCACGCACGCATACTAGCGCATAGCATGTCACACAAGCGCGCGCTCTCTTGCGTGTCTCTCACACCCACACAGTTATACGAAAAATGTTTGGTTTCATTTGCTTTGCTTTGCACCGCCAACTGCAACAACTGTTACATCCACGCCCCCCCACCCACCACCACACACACGCTTACGCACATACACACACATAGACTTACCTCATTTCTCTCAGCGCGTCTTGGCATTGCTCGCCTGCTGCTGCTGCTGCTGCTGATGCTGCTGGCTTTTCTGCGTCGAAGCATATCCTTGTTTTTCTTTTTACTTCTTGCTGCTTTCTGCGCTTTTTATTATTTTACGTTCTTTTGTTGGCTGCTGATTTTGGTTGCGCTTGCGGTTCGGCACACACAGCGTATTCCACGCTGTCTGTTTGGGCTTGCTCCTGTGGCTGCCTTTTGTTGGTTTTTGAATCTTTTATGAATTGAATTTTGTTATTTTTTCGCGTATGTTCTGCAACAAACTTTTTTGCCAGCTTGAAGAGTGGGGTTTTCTTTGCTTTTCTTTTTTTTTGGTTTTTTTTGTTTTTTATTTTGCTTACGAAGAGTTTATGGTTTCCTTAGGCTCTCACAGTGTGTCCTGTCCCGGCCACATTAGCATGCTTAAGTGCTGAAAGCAACGGAAGCTAAAGCAACAAACAACATTTGTTTGTCTTGCGCGCCTGCTGCCTTTTTGCTGCCTCTGCTGTCTCAGCAGCTACATTTTGTATCTTTATTTGATATTTAAGCATTCACAATTTCCTTTTAATTTAATGCCAGCGCTGCGTTTTTGCATATGTCTGGTCGCCCTTTTTGTGCCCACACAAAAACTATTTAGCATAAATAGTCATCTATTGCGGTTGTCTAGCTCCCAGTGGGAGTTTAGACACTCATAACTGTCTCAACCCTGTTCACTTTTATTATTAGCGCATAATTTTATATTTAAAATTTTCATTTTTTGTTTTTTCCCTCTGCAACTGCCTTTACTCCTGGGTGTTTTTATCTGCTTTTTGTATGACAATTGCTTTGTGAACTTCTTTAGGCTCATAAAATGTAATTTTTAGTTGTTATCTCTAAGCAGCTTTAATTAAATCGCATTTGTTTGTCGGCGCTTAAGGGAACTTGAAAGCAGCTTTTGGCATGGTGATGGTGAACGCACTGCCGCTTTGATGTGCTGCTACCTAGTTACAGACACTGCTCCTCAATCCAAACACATCTACCACTGACATCTCTCTCTCTCTCCTCTATAGATTTTCGTTTAATTTTGAGCTTTTCAATAATTTTCCTTTGCAGAACTCGCATGCCTAAAAAAAAATAAACTCTAAAAATAAAAACAAAATTAAAACAAAATTCATTAATTACTAGTGAAAATGTATTGTATAAAGTTTAAATTTAATCTACAGCAACTAAAAAAATAAATAAAAAAATATTTACTTGACATAAATTGTGATTGTTTATAATTAAAACCAAAAACGAAATATACTTAAAAAAAGCGCACAAAAAACAATACATTCCATATAAAAAAAATACGGCTAAAGGAGTAATACCAAAAAATACATAAATCAATTAAAAGGAAACAATAATTTTAAAATGCAACACCAAGCAAACGAGCGCAGCATTATATACCATATATTATTATAATACTACAATACAATAAAATATATATATGTATATATACAAAAATATATGTATATATATATATATATGCGAATGTACAGTGATAGCAACAGAATTTACGTAGAGTCTACTGCAGATAACAACAACAAAGCACACATAACAATACCAACGCACTAGCAAAAAATATAAAATAAAATATAAATTCAACAAAAAAAAAAACAAAATATATATATACATAAAAAGCGTAAAGCAGCTTAAGCCAAAGCTTCAGCTTAAATACAAGTTTCAATTGTTGTAATCTTAAGTCCAGCATTGTTATTATTAATTGTTGTTGTTGTTAGCCAAGGCATAAAAATAAAAAAAAAAGTATAAAAAATAAAACACAAAAAATAATAATTCCACAAAGTATTACGAGCATAAAGAAGCAACGTACGCTGGCAACTCTGTGATTAAGCCTACACACTCACTCACAATAAGCTAGAGACAGAGACAAAGAGTGTTTGCGCCGTTGTCAACACTGCTAAGTAGTGCTGCACAACGTCAGCACAATGCCAGCATTGCAACATAGCCAAGCTGGGCAACAACTGCATTGCCTCTACTAAGCGCATAACGCATGCTACTGGAACTCAAGCATCAACATATCAAAAAGTAAAGCCAGCATTGGCACCAGGCACTACTTGGTTGCAGTCAGGCAACTTACAACATTTATTCGAGGCAATCTTCGCCACCGCCACCGCACCGATTGCAATGCTCTGGTAGCCAAGACAGTTTTACCGTGGATCACTACTGCGTTGGCGGCGGAGGCGTTGACACACACGCAGCAGCAGGAGGTGGTGGTGGTGGTGTTGGTGTTGGTGGTGGTGGCGGTGGCGTTGTTGGCGCAGCAGGCGGCAGCGTCGGCGGCGTACCGGGCTGTGCTCAATGGTCAACGGCGGGAACTCTGTGCGGTGGCGGCGGCGGCGGCGTGACCCCCTCCGGCGGCGGCGGCGGCCTAACCATGTGTCAGCATCATGGGCTCACATCACAATCGTTGATGTCCGGTGGTTCGCACATTTCATTAGTAGGCGGAGGCGGCGGCAGCAGTGGCAGCAGCGGCATGAGCGGCAGCGGTGCCGGCAGCAGCGGTGTGGGCATTGTGCATGGTGACACAATGCTTGTGGGTGGCGGACATTGTCGCAGCATGAGCGGGCTCAGTTCGATAAGTATTGGTGCCTCGCCAGCGCCGCCACCGTGTCCGCCACCGCCGGCGCTCTATAATCCGTGTAGCTCGGGCATGTCGCTGCAGCAAGCAGCGTCCGCATCGCGCTGGGGACCCCGCACTTCGTGTCCGGTGCACAGTCCGTTTCGTGTACGCGTACCAAATGGTTCTATATGCTCGGGACATCAGGTAAGGCCGATCGGTGGTGTGTGTGTGTATGTCTTAAATGCCCTGCGAGAGTGTTAAATAAGTGGAATTAGCTAAACCTGCGCAATGATTCCCAGAGGCTTAGATGTTTCGTGTTTTTAATGTCAAGTATTTTTTGTTAATAATTTGAAGCAATTTATTTCTTATATAAGATGTGAAAGCATACATTTTTTATCATAAAATCTTACATCTGGCATTATTGTGAGACTAAAAATATAAAGTTTTTATATTTATCATTAGCATTACTAAAGATCACAATACGTGGTATATATAAAACTATTTGTTACAAAAGATTATCGCTCGAAGTGAGCTTGTCTAGGCTTTCTATAATCCAAATTGGATCGGCAGCGGGTTTCTTGGTCGAAACTTTTCTTGGTCCAAACTCATCTTGCTCGAAACTTATCTTGGCTTGTTTGCTTATTGTAAAGTCCGTATGCTACAAAGTGAAAAATTATAGCCAGAAATCAAGAACGAGTATTACCGATATTTTAAATGTTCTATTGTTTTATTTTACAGAAGAAAAAACATTTTCGAATTTCGCTTGACTGCAGCAGAAGCTACGGATAAGTTTATTTTGAAAGAAAATAAGAACAATTTAACATAATTTTTCCCAGGTTTGCATTCAAATTTCAAAAAGTTCTGTCTGGTTTTAAGTTTTCTTTTTCATATACCGAAGTGTTCAGTCATGAACCGCAACAACTGGGATCCAATCAAAATTGTCATCTCTTCGATACGATAATAAGAACATGAGTCATGTCAAGAGAAGTTGCGATGAGATGCAATACACTCTTGCATGCGTATTTCAATCTATTTGTCTTTTCGCATCTCTTTGTCTTTTCGCATTCCTTTGTCTTTTCGCATCTCTTTGTCGCTTTGCATCTTTTTGTCGCTTCTTTTCATCATAACTTGCCGCTATCGGCACTCACTTTCATTTAAAATTAGTTCCCACGGCATACCCGGTGTATGAAGTCGAGTCATCGAGTGCATCGGCCTTTCAAACGAACTAAGTTTAAGTAACCAAAAATTAGTTTAAATAAACATTATTCATTATTTAATTCTAAACATTCAACGAAATAGCTCGTTGGTTTGTCTGTTTCCAATAATCTTTGAGTGAATTGTGCTTTATATGGAATCAGTTTAAGATCTTTCTTCAAAAGGCGCCCTAACGTAGTTCTACTAATGTTAAACTGCTGAGATCAGCTCCGGTTTCGCCGATTAGGATTTTCAGCAACTCTCTGCAGAACAGCTTTGATATTTTCATTTAAACGACGCGGGCGTGATTTTTGAGAATCGGCTATAGACCCGTATTCCAAAAAAAATTTCGTGTCGCCTTTGGGTGCACTACGGCCATTATATTTTCGGCGATATGTATGCTGGGTTAGCATAACTGACCGATTATAACGATAATATGTCTTCTCTTAAGCTCATAAGAAATTCGTTTGTTGTAAAGTTAGGCTTTGTATTTGTTAGGAATACATTTTCTTTTATTTTTGGAAGAGAGGTACTGAGCTCAAAAAGTCTTGTGGACGCGATATCATTTAACGAACAAAAATTTAGACATATTAAGTATACGTATCTTATGTATGGGCTCGATGGCCATACCCGTAGGCTTATTTAGTATATATTCCCTATTTTTTGGGTCGACAGTCATATTATAAGCATTTTTAAAGTAATGAGGAACTTACTTAAAAGGTCCAGGTCTTAGTAACATAGTGGTAGCCTACACGTCTGTAAACCGAACAGTCGATGGTTTGATTCCATCCTGCAGCAATTGTACAATTGTCTAGCAATGGCATAGCTGGCAAATAAATAGACACTATTTACTTAGGAAAATCTCAAGGCACAGCTTTTCGGATTTGGCTATAAGCTGCAGGTTGCTGGTCCCTTCGAAAAGCTGATACCTCTATGGTATCTCTATGCGCTGCCTTTGGAGTGGTGACTATAGTCAAGAAAAATAAATTTATTTTTTTCCCGAAATGAAAAGATTTCTTACATAGAAATGTTCAGAAAATCAAGCACTTACTGTAACTTTGGCGTGCAACTAGTTTTTCATCAACTCAAATCCGCTGACTTGAATTGAATCACTGCGGTACATCAATCTTAATTAACAACAAATCAAATCGATTTGGTTCGATTCAGTTCCCCGCTTTTTTTTTTTTGTTTTCCATTCAGCTTTCAATTAGATTTAATAGCTTAAAAAAAAAAAACGAAACGGCAACGCTTTTAGTCTATTGACTTGAGTACTAACAAAAGATTAATTTTGGTAACAAAAGCAAGCAGCACATACGATTGACACAAGCTTGTTAAGCTGTTAGATGACTCCATTAAGCCCCTAAAACAAATTATTTGATGGGCATACAGTATATATATAGAGTATCTGGGCACATCTAAAGCACTCGAAATGGAATCATTTGTGGGCGCTGTTGCAAACTTCTAATTCCAAGTCATTGCGTTTGGTAAATGATTCGGCTTAAAGTGTGTACACTCTCTGCAGGGCACTAAGCTGCACAACACTCACTGTGTGTGTGTGTAGTATGTGTGTGTGTGTGCGTGTGGCTGCGTGCGTAGTATGTATGTGTATGCGTGTGTATATAATTACTTAAATTTGATTACTTAAATTTGAGAACTAAACTAATTGCAATTTGCATTAAAATGCTGCCATTGCTGTATACTGTAGCAGTTGTGGCAGTTAGCAGTAAGCAGCTTGCCACAAAATGTTTGCGCTTTTGAGTTTCATTTGGATTTCAATTACTTTACGTAGCATATAGCGTAGTACATGTATTTACTTATATATATTTCCTGCATCCTGTATATATATATATATATATGTATACAAATGTGCATATGTATATATATATATTATTGTTGCGCACTTTACGAGCACTTGACTTAAATATCTTTACTCTTTGCTTCTCTTTCTCTTTTAAACCATGTGTGCCGCTCCCGCTGCTGCTGTTGCTGCCTGTATCCCAAAAATGGCAACTGACAACCGGTCGGAATCGTGCAGGTAAGCAAACGTAACATATAACGTAACGTAAACGTTACGGAAACCAAGTGCCCACACATTTGGCAGCCAGAGAAATGTGTCAACGACATGTAAGATTATTTCATTTGGGTTAACCAGCCTCCCCTTGCACACACACAGACACACACACACACGCATAGACTTACACACACTAACACACACACACACACTCACACGCACATAGTTTTGGAAATTATAAAGAGCCGGATTCACATGATTGCCCAAGCAGTGCCGCACATTTGGGTTCAACTTGCCGGTTGCTGTCCCATGTGTATACTACAGCTATCTGCATGGGCGCCTTGATTCTGCTTAGAGCATGGGAGCGGGGTTACGGCTACGTTCTTTTTAGTTGCTTTGGGGTATGGCTATAGTAACGGGCACGGGTACGGGTTGGGTCTCAATCAGCGACAGGCAAACGTTTTGCTTGACTGCGCCTAAAAGTAGGCAGCACAAAGCGCAAAACAAACTATACACACACTCACACGGGGGTCTATATACTATATTTACGTATATTGCGCTTTATAAAAATAAAAATCTATCCCTAGCAGCGACTAAACCAAAACTAAACCCAATGCTTTTTGGTTAGGCGCTGTCAAAGATCTGTGACAATTGCCGTTTAGCTTGGCATTCTCTCTACCATGCTGACTATGTTGCCGCTGGCGGCAAATTGAATGTCACTAATGCAATTAGTTTCTCACAAATACATAATTCTTCCACTCGATTATGGGGCATTATGCCTCGTGCTGTGTTTGGCGGCTGTGGCGGTTCTTGCGGCGTATTCTGCCAACCAACGTATTTCAACGTTTTATGCAAAAAAAAAAAAATAATAATGAAGGAAAAATTTGTAACGCACACAAGAAAAAAGCGAAAGTACAGCAAGTATATAAAAAGAAAAATACAGCTCCTTGCAAAAGCAAACAATGTAACAAAAAGCAAAGAAAAAAAAAAGGACATTAGGGTTGGGTATACTTTGCCACCCATGCCCGCCCACATCAAATGCAAAGTAGGCAGCTCAATGTTGGAAGGTGGCAGCAGCCAAGCGCAGCTAAGCATTACGCCTTTCAATTTTTGCGCTTGGTAAAAGAATAAAAAAACATATAAAAAAAGGAAGACTGAAAAGAGTAATGGGCCAAGACAGGCAACAGGATGGCATGGGTTGTGCTTGGCTCTGGCTGTATAGCTGTTTAGGGTCTCTTTGGGCTGGCATACGCTTGGCTCTAAGCGTTGCAAATTTACATAAATATTACACAATGAGGATGACAAGGCAAATGTTTTGGTTTCGCTTTGCGGGCATCCAGTTTCATTTCACTCTCTGGCTCGTCTCTGGGGCTAATTTCTGCGCTACCACACACACACACACACACACACAAAAGAAAGAAACACTGAGGCTGATCAGTTCAGCGCACTAACGAGTAAAAGGTGCTTGCCCAGCTCCACATCAAATTGTTAACCTTTATCACAAAATGTGACAACAATCAATGATATAGCTACACATAATCGTATGCCACGACATTATGCATAAAAATAAATACTCGAAATGCCGGAAAATGCAAAGGAAATGAACATTTTTGTTATTTTTGTTCGCTCTGTGTTATGGCCATTATCATTTATTACGTTTATGCGAAAGCTTAACACGTTAAAGAAGTGCTTCGAGTTACATAAAACTTCAAAAAAAAAGAAAAATATATTATGATGAAAAATGTAAATCCCATAAAATAACATAAAATGTTTTTATAAAAAGCTTAACGCTTCAACTAAGCAAAGGGGGGAAAAAATGTATAAAATGTAAAAAACATAAAATAAGAAATTATTTTACTGCAAATTAAGCTGTCCCTACACAGTTCCAGCAGCTAATGTTTTACTTAAGCTTTATTAATAATAAAAGCAGAAAAAACAAGTTAGTATGTGATTAAAATTAACAACAATGTTGTATAACTCAAATAAGTACAACAGCTAAAACAAACAACTTTTTATCACTCTCAGCAGGCAAAGTTTTGAATAATTTTGGTTTAAAAGCATTGCATATGATTATTTGGATTGTACCAAACTTTACTTAGTCTTTTTCACTAAAGCCAACTGCTTTGGAACTTTAATTGAGAAAAAAAATTATAAAATCAACTAATCGAAATGTCTTTTTTTTTGCAAAAACGGTTTGTTTTTCTCTTCCACTTTACTTTACTTCCTTTTACTTTACTTTATTTGGCCATCACAACCCCTTATCGTGTTACAGCCGACCTAACTAGCTCTCGCCAGACGCTCCTGCTCCTGCGCGCACACTTTCCAGTTGGTCACACCAATTGAAGATTTGTTCTCCTACATTTAGTCTTTTCATCTGAGCTTAGGTCATAACCTTTGTCTTCCTTCTTCGCTGGAGCGTCTTCGTTCATACAAGCGTTAGGGTCGAGCCAAAGCAAACGTTGTGCCTAAATACGCTAGATGACATCTTTGTCGTTATACAGCTCATACAGCTTATGGTTCGTTCGAATGATATGTTGTATCTCAATCCTTAAGGGACCGAACAATTTGCGAAGAATTTTTCTCTCGAACACTCCAAGCGCAGCTGCATCCGTCCAAGTCATCTTCCACTTTAGTGCTTCACAAAAACAATAAAATCATTGCAAAATATGTATAGAACTTTTTGTATTAAAATTGCAAATACAGTTTATCGTATTTTCGAGACAGGATCAGTTGTAAAAGTTGCAGTTCTCTTACTTAATTTGTGTTGACCATTACAAGCTGTTATCGGGTTAAAGTTGAGTTGAATATAACTTCACAAGAATAAGCGAATTTCATCTTTTATTTTGAATAAATTTGCATAAAATTACAAAGTTAATGGTGTTAATAAGAATAATTAAGCCGTCTAACAAATCCAATTTCATTAGTTATCGATTACTCGTTAAAACACGGCAACTTTTTGACTTTTTATATTTGCAACCCTTGTCTTTAAACTCTTAAAACTTTTCCAAAAATAATTTTTTGAATAATAAAGTCGCCTAACAGATAAGGTTTGTCTAAGAAATATGCCAAACCAAAATACTATATTAATAGTTATCGTTGATTTTCCAAAAAAAATTCGTACATTTCCCTAAATTTTGGCGAATTTGCTTTATTTATTTAAAGAAATTAATGTCTTTGGGTATGTCATTTGTACTGACAATCCAGGGAGCTTTGGCTGTTCTTCGTTTGTTATCGTTGAAAGTCTGCGATATTTAATGTCGTTGCAGTTAGTTGCCTATAGTTTCAACGCATATATCCAGACTAAGATACTAATAAACTCAATTACTTTTTCTAAATATTGAGATCTTTAAGAACTTAAAAACTTTGACGGAAGCTTCGATTGCAGTGACGAGCTTTGATATTTTATTAAATCGAAGTAAATGCAGTTATAACTTAAACAAAAATAAACAACTTAAAAAATGAAACTTCAGTGAGATATGAGCTAAGTTTAAAGTCGTTCCATAGCGAATTGGCTGCCTTGTACTGCAGTTCTCTTGCCCCTGTTTTGGGACTTTTCCCATTCCTATTAGAAAGTAGTATGACAGCAGGCGTTCGTTTAATTAATCATCTTGGCTATAAGTCATACTACTTTCTTATAAGAAAGGGAAATGGCGCAAAGCACCTGTTTCAGTTAAGTTTTCATATAGTAGGACTCTGGTTTCATCAGAATAGCATATTTGAAGAATATTTTGATGAATTACATCTTTTTTAAAAGCAAAAGCGTATATAAGTGCGAATTCTTACATCGTTTCTTAGCCTGAGTTTACACAGCGTTCATCTTCTCGAAACCTAATCAAAATGTAAACCATTTAAACAAAATTTCCACGACTAATTAGCAAACGATTTCTTTCCAAACATTTATAAAGCGCCCCATCACACCTCTAATGTTTTCAAATTAACGTCTATGGAATACAAAAAAAATATGGCAAAACAAATGTGTGTTTGCTTTTAAGCCCACTTTAATACCAAAAGTTAAATAAACATGGCATAAACCAAGAAAACAGTTTAATCGAAGGCTTTTACGCAAAGATTGAGGAGCAAAAAAAAAAAATAAAGAAAAACAAAATGGAAAAGGGTAAATGATGGCAAATAAAAGACAAGTGACAGACCGACAACTAAGTGACCTTGTCGGCTTTGACAAAGGCTTGCCTGCCTGCTTGGTTATGGTTAAGGTCTGGACTGACCCGACCCGTTCATTCATTCATTGGCGGCATTTTGCTGTTGAGTGAATGAAGGACTGAATGATGGACTAACTGATGGACAGGCAAAATGTGGCTGAAATCTTGTGAAAAGCCTTGACACTCTTCATTTGTGAATGCGTTAATTGCGCTGCCAAGGAGGCAAAAGACACAAGACATAAGCGCTGTGTTTGTTGGTGTGGGTGTTTGTGTTTGTATCTGTGTGTGTGTGTGTGTGTGTGTGTGTGTGTGTGTGTGTGTGTGTGTGTGTGTGTGTGTGTGTGTGTGTTTGTATCTGTGTTTATTTATTTGTATATGTAGCGCATATGCCGCCGCCATTGCTGTTGATGATGATGAACAGGCACAATGGCATGAACAAGCAGTTACAGGCAACAACAGCCAACAATGCCGATTACAACAGCAAGTGTGTACATTATTTTGCAATTTAGCAGGCTAACACATACACACCCACACACACATGGACGCTAATACATGCTAAAACAAACACACACAACTCACACTAATACTTGTATGCGTGGAAGGCGTCGCTTTTCAAGGCAATGTAAACAACAAGCAGCAACAAAAGCAACAAAAGCAACAAAAACAACACAAATTCGCACACACTCCCGTACACACTCACCTCTTGCAGCATGCATGTAAAGTGAGAAAAAAGTCAAGAAATAATTAGTTTACTTGTTAGGAAAGTGAGTTATCGTCCTTTGTGGAAGCAACACGCCTAGCTGGTGGGGGTGACCCAGAGACCCTACGACGAATTTTAAGAGCAGGCGCCGCTCTTGTTTGCCTAGTTGAAATTGAATAAACAAATTTTATATTCATCACACTCGCACGCACACACATGCTGCACGCACACACCCAACCATACACACACACCCACCCATACACATATGCTCACGCCAAAAGTGTTGAGTATGCGAAATAATAATGTAAATTCTTGTTTTTTGATGCTTCCTTTTGTTGTAATACTCTTTTATATAATAGGCTACATGAGCTTTTGATGGTTGTAGCTGTGCGTGTGCATGTGTGTGTGTGTGTGTGTGTGTGATACATGTGTGCGTATATGTAAGTTATTAATGTCAAAATGATCCCAAATGACTTGGCTAGCTTATTAGCCTGACTTACCTTTGACACTTAAGACAGCTAGAAACAGAAAATTTTTAAATATTTTTATTTTTGTTTGCAAAAAGTTTGTGTTTTAACTAATTACAACGCAATTTTTTTGTACTCTTATGATGTAGAGAGTATGACTGGTTATCAGCGGATTTTGAACTTTGAAAGCATGCATCTTGTAACTTGGGAGATAAGTTTCTTAAAGTCTAGCCGCTGACAGACAGAATAAAAGAGGCGCAAGCGATAACAATTTTCAAATTTCACAGTTGTACAACTCGAATTGTGTAAAAAAGTGTATTTTAGAGCCTTGAAGTGGCTATCTTACAGAGAACATTTTGTGACTGTAAACATATGCTTATTATAAAATATCAAAAACGCGTTTTTCTGAGTAGAAAATTTACTTTAAGAGCCATTGTAGCGCCGCCATTCTTTCTTTCTAAACTGCGCTCCTATACCGAATCTAAGCGATAACCTGGAATTCATTAAAAATCAAAATTTCAATTACAATTTATATAAGATTTAAATTATATTAATTAATGTTTGCAACTGAGTTGTAGTACTCCTCTCTGTTGGTAGTGAGATGAAAAAGAGCTTCAGCTCTTGTTCCAGTCCGCCATTAAAGCGGAAAAAATAATAAACAATTTGCAGATAAGAAGTTAAAAAGTGCAAGTTCCATAAAGCTTGAATTGTTTTTAAAATTAAAAGTGGCAGTGTCGCATAGAGCTGGTTGCACAGTAAAGCCATGCATATATTTTCATTTGATTTTAACAATTTCTGTTTGTTTCTTCAAAATTGTAGGCCCATGCCACGTGGTTTGAATATAATTCACAAAACGTTCAGTCAGCTTCTTTGACTCTTCCCACACAAAAAAAAAATATATATATTGTGTTAAATAAATGATATAAAAAGAGTTTTCACTCATTAAATTGATCTAATTTTCCAAGGGTTTTTTTAGAGAAATAAAATGTAGAAAGCATCCAGCAACTCTAGATGATATGTTTTGTCTGCACTAGCTTCGAGAAAATTCTGTAAAACCAGAGTATTTGAGTGTCGTTGCAATGGCGTCACTTTTTTTTTGTTTTTTTATTGTTGGCGAGTAACTTTTGTGCGTTCTAACGCACCAGCACACAGATACACAAACAAAGCAGCAGCACAATTCACAAAGAACAACTTGACAAATAGGCTGAGAAAAAAAAATGGCGTTTTCAGGAAGCAATGGCGAAAAAAGTGTTACCTAACTGCTAGGCGCAGCATGAAAATGGCCATAATAGGCTAAGCATGTGCGTGTATATGTATTGGTGCGTACCCACGTATGGCCGACTGCGTCTGTATGCGTGTAATGAACTTGGTGGTAACAACGTATGCGCGTGAGTGTGTGTGTATTACGTTAAAAAGGAAGTTGAGGGCAGGAAGACACAGCGGCAGGAAGCGGTTGCCGCACCGCAGATAGATGCTGCCGATAAGTGCATTATGCACACCCACCCACCCCATATGGCGCCACCGGAAGTGTGCGTACGGGTTTGTTTGTTTGTCAGTAATAACAAAAACCACAAAAACAACAGCAACAACAACCACGAAAGGCAGTAATTTTTATTCATTTCAATATTTTGCATTGTTAAAAATTTAAAACATTTTACCAATAATAAATATGTACATGAAAAATATAAACAACAAACCACATTGTTTATTTTTCATGTACGCAGAAAAAATGCTGCGAATTCCAGGAAAATCAAATTAACAGTTTTTATATGAAATTCTGAATTTTATGGGGTCAAGGTTATGACAGAATTTTAAAAATTAATTTTTTTTTTAAATCTGCTGTTACTTTTTCTAAATTTTGCAATATTTTGAATTACATGCAAGTGAAATTTATTGAACTTGGCTAATATTTGACCCAATTTTGTGGCCATAAATTTTTGCGGCTTAATTTCTAAATATATAAAGCTTGAAACTTTGGAATACAACCCTATATGCAATTGCATCTCTCGTTTGTATAGAGTTTGAAACAAATTATGCTTTTCATATTTGGTTTTGCTAATAGGTTTTGACGATTTATCGGCTATTATCGTACAAAATGCATTAGAATGAAAGGAATTTGACGTCCACTGTCAAATGTAAATGATCTAAATGCAATATGAAAAAAAAAATCAAACTTACATGCGTATATTTTTTAGTTTTGAGATGGTGGAACTGGGTATAAATGGGTTTTGTATTGGTATAAATTCAGTGCAGCTTCAGTAGGCGCCAATTTTACTAGGCAGTATGGTTTGAAGTGGTTAGAGTGCTAGTTGCATTTGATATACAGGGTAGCCTTAGAGAATAAAGTTCAACAAAGAAATATTGAATTTTATCATTCACTTGGTACTGAGTTGGAAATATAAATCAAAATTATCTCTTTTGGATCCTCAAAAACTTCCCAAAGTTACCAAATTTAACTTAAAAAAAAGTTGGGTCAATAGTCAAAATGTGCGCCAAACCAATAACACAGAAGAAACTTCAGCATTCGAAATAGAAAAAATAATCAAAATCTTTGTGAATCCTCAAAAACTTTTAATTAATTTAATTTTATAGAAAATTTGGATCAAGGGTCAAAATGTGCGCCAAAACCCAAAACACCGAAGACTTCAGCATTCGAAATCAAAGTAAATGAATTTCTTTGAAAATTCTTAAAACTTCCCTAAGCTTCCAAATTTAACTGAAAAAAAGTTGGATTAAGGGTCAAAATATACGACAAGCCAAAAACTTCATCATTCGATTTAGAAAAAAAACAGAATCTTTGAGAAACCTCAAAAACTGCCAAGGCTTGCAAATTTTTCTTTATAAAAAAATTGGGTCAAGCGTCCAAATGTGCGGAAACCAAAGACTCCAGCATTCGAAAAGAAAAAAAACAAAATCTTCGATAATCCTTTAAACTTCCCAAAGCTAACAAATTTAACTTAAAAAAAAGTTTGGCCTATGGCCAAAATATACGTCAAACCTAAGATCTCAGCGTTCGCTTATTCGTAAGTCCAGCCTAGTTTTTCGAAGCAGATCAAGAATTAAGTATGGCAAAAGCCGCCGAAGTATGCCATCTAATCTTATTTCTTAATAATGAATTTTTAAAAATGCTGATTAAGCTCCTTCATATAATGTCCAATACAACATTATTAAAAATGTTCAATTTAGAGACGTCTCCATTTGAAATAATTTCAAGTTGTCTAATTAGTATAATTATCATAAGCGGTTTACAAATTAGCAGGAAACAGCTGAACGCCAATAAAATACAAACAAACAAATTAAGCTCAACCTGCTTCATTGTAGATGATTTGAAAAATAATACAAATTAAAATCACATTGTTACCATTTCATTCTTAAGTATAAAAAGCAAACGAATATTTAAAAAAAATTGTGCACAACTGTACTTAGGCAAGACTTTATTTGGTATTAAAGAGCTCCAACTCTTATGTGCTACATGAACTTCTTAATTTTGGCGAGTTTTAAATATCTTAAGTAGCTTTATCTAAATATTTAAAAGTGTTATTTCTTACGCCTTGATTTGAGTTAGAACCCGTTAAGGTCATACACTGACTTGCTTGCTAAACAAATAATATCTTTAACGCAATTTTAACTTTGGCAACATAGTTTATCAAGCATTTTTGGAATATTGAACATAGTCAAAGTTTCATGCAAATTTGATAGCTTTCTGTATTTTATTTGTAGGAATTTTATGCATTCTCTGAAGCCAGCAGCTTGATAGTTACTATTTCAGAAAACAAAGGCATCTGAGGCATTATCTGAATGTTGCCAAAGACTTGGAGTAAATATTATAACAGGGCTTTGGCATTTATTTTATTTTGAGCAAATATTTGTATGACATTTACAAAGCCAACCTGTGACATCTGAAGAATTCCTATAATAGACAATAATAAGTTAAAATTATTTATATTCATATAATATATTCATGCAAGAATTAATCTAAAATGATTGAAAGATACTTGTTTGTTTTATGTCAATTGAAAGCACTTTGATGGAAAGTTGGATTTTTGCCAAATAACTTTTGTATTGTCGAACAGGAATTTAAATTCTTTAAAAACAATGTTTTTCATAAAAAGTTGACAAATTGCTACACTAGTTAATATGCGTATTCATTGGTGTTGAAATTTAAGAACCTTTTTGGAAAAATAACGATAAGTTATGAGAGCAAATAAACAGAGATATGTTTTGTTTTGAGAAAGACGCAACAACAGAATAGACAATTTTGATATGTTTTCAAAATAACTATAGAAAAGTAGATTTTTTTTCACGTAGAAGAATACGTATAATGCATGCAAGTGCCACCTGGAGGGTAACTATATTACTTACAACTTGATTTTTATTTTTTTTTTTAAATATAATTCAAAATGTGAGCTTAAAATTCTACCAACAGGCTTCAGCTAATTTTAGCCAAATGTATGAGAACATGCCAGCTTTTTCACATAAAGTTTTCTGTATTTGTGTATAGCATGTACAAACACTCATGTACAAGCGTTGCATAAAGATAAATCTCTGTTTGAAGTATGCCCCTGGTAAGGAGGGGCACACAAAAATTGAATGATGTGCCTTGACAACAACGCCGCCGCCATACAACGAGAGAATAATGAAGACAACAACAACAACGACGACGACAACGGTAATAATAAAAGCAACAAACACAACAGGAATTTTCATATTGACGCCGCTTTGGCATTGTTTGGCTGTCAAAGCATCAGCCAAAGCCGTCGTTCCCTGGTTACCAGTGGTACCAGATCCGACACAGAGAGCAGCAGAGTAACTGCCTACTAACTGAACCGCACGCTGCCCGTCGATCAATATTGAATGATGTATGATGTAGCCGCAACAGCAGGAGGCAGGCTACTGTCAACTCCTGCTAATAATAATCACAATAATAATGCAACAAAGTTTTGTGTGTACTTTTTTGAAGCAGCAGGAAATGTTTGACGTCACTCAGCCAGGACTCAGAGGGACACGCGCGCAACACGCACTGCTCTCGCTCCCGCTTTTTGTCGCTCAATTACGGTGACATAGTCGTACGGTAAATGTTGTGTATGGAGTCCAATGTTAACTGTAAGACTGTGTCTCTGTGGTGTGCAGCTAAACAACCGGAGCAGCAACAATGTGCCCAAACGGAAGTGGCAGTGGAAGTGCCACAATATGTTGCATATAAAACGAGACAATAAGTGTGCTCAAGTGATAAGTTTTGATAGTGCACAAAGCCAAAAAAGGCAACAAAGTGTGTTAGTGTGATAGTGTTTGTGCATGTAACTTGGCCAAAAAATGTGGCTACTTTTTTGTCATTGTTGTTTGTGCGACATGCAACTTGAAACCGCGTTGTCATTGTGACTATACACAAAATCCTTTCATAAGCAATGCGGTTGACTTTGCAACTGGCGCCCAGGTAAGCAGACGCTTGAAACGTTTAAAGCTGTCGACGTCGACGTCTGTCTTATCTGCGGACATGTGCGCAAAACCTGGAAACATGAGCTAGATATGACAGCTTGACAGCTGCTTTAACAACAATAAGCCAACACACACAAATGGGCAGCAGCAACAACAACGACAACAACAACAACAACAATACACATTGAAAACCCGGCTTAATCAGGCAATATAATATGCCTTATTAGTTATAAGGCTTATGCTAAGACATATGGCAGCTCCCCCTCCCAGGCAGCCACAGACAATGCTTCTTCATATTGAATACGTGCCAATATATGTGGCAGCGCTCAAACCATGCTCTTGGAAAAACTTGCGCTTGAATGCGTGCCTAAGCTCTGCCACACGCTGCACAGTCGCTGATAACGCAAAAGTGTCAAAACTATGCCAAAAAGGGGTAGACAGAGTAGACAGCCACACAATCGTACACCCAACATGGCCAGCCTCTAAGATTAACTCTGACGCAGCGTGGTGAGTGTTAAAGGCGCCGCAGACGCCAAGAGTGCAAAGCGAGTTTACTGCTGCTGCCGCTGCTGCTGCTGCTCTGCGTTGTACTAATTAAAATTCAGCATTAATCCCGATGATTCAGCTGTCAACACCCAGCGCCCAATGCCAGCAATGCGCCCATCCAGCTGCAGGCAAACACTGAAACACAACTGAGTCAACTCGACTTGTGCTGGACTGACTTGCTCTGCTCCGCTCTGCTCGCATTTCAACCAAAGTCAAGTCCTACATATACTACGTGCCACAGTGCGCGGCTGCTACGGGTATACTGTATATATATATATATAGTACATTCGTTTTGTACGTAATTGAAGTGTGGCATGGAATATTAAAACGAATAGCACGAAAATAAAAGAAAATGAAAAAATAACGCAAGAAAATAGGAAAAATCGGCAGCAGTAAAAGCAAGAGAGAGGGAGTGTGGGAGAGAGTGTGTAGAGTGCTTTATTACCCTGCGGCAGTCAGAGAGATGATTTTCACAAAATTTGTTTAGACAAATTCCAAGCTAATTTTTTTTTTTGAAGTTTTTAGTTTCTGCAAATATTAAGTTAAAAGCAAATAATTTTGCTGTACAGCTTTTGAGAAAATCTTTTGAGAGATTAGATATGGCAATTCGTTAGAAAAACAGAGAGAAATCTTATAATTGGCAGCAAGTAACCAATTTAGAAAGTCAGCTTTTTCAGTAATACTTAGTTTACGTTTCATATGAAACTTATAATTGAGTTCTGCTATTCGTAAAATGAATTTTATTGGAAATTTTGCTGTACAACATGTATGTAGTCAACGGATGAGTAAGTGCATCATATAGAATATAATATTCTTGGTTTATACTTTATACCCTCCAAAAACCTCAAATGAATTTTATTATATTTGACTTAGCTACAATGTTCTATGGCTGTTAAAGTTTTTTGGAGTTTGGAAGTTCGAAATAAGTCTATAGAGAATACAATTTTTTCGAAAATTTTAAATGTTTACTTTTAAAACAAGGCAAGTGTATACTCTTTTCTTAAAAATATATCTTTCTTGTTAGAAAATTTTGTAGTTACAAATAAATACAGCTGGTAAGTTTATCTTCAATGCTGATGTACTTGAGTTTTTATTTGCTAATATTCTAAAACTTAAAAATAGTTTTAAAATTCTTTAATATTGTTTGGGAAGTCTTCTCCGCGCTTTATTAATGCAGCAGAAATGAGCGCAGTGATCCATGGTTTTGACCAACATCTTGCTAGATATGGCTGAAATTTTGCGTCCTATATTGTCTTTAAGTTGAGCTATGGTCCTTGACTTATCAGCAATATCCCCACAAATAAAAGTCTGGGGGAGTTAAATCGATCGGGAGATCTCGGTGGTGGCCAGTCAAAATCACCACTTTTCGTCCGTTGTATTTTGAATGTAAAGCTGAATAATTTCAGCGCGTTCTTTTGGTGTGAACTGTACCATGGTATAGATTAGATTGTAGAGTTGCGTGTTGCTTTTACTTTAAATGGTCTACCTTATATTAAGCGAATTCGAATGAAGTTGTCCGTATTTAATAGAGTTTCTTGGTCGAATTTTGCCAGTTATGACAACGCACTTGCGGAGTATCGGAACCACCTTCCATTTCAGAGGCAAATATGGCTAATCTGTACAGCTAGCTCCTTAGCTTGGCTATAAAAAGCCATAAACTAAAGGTTGAATAGTAAATAGTTGCGAAAATGGGTTATTGTTAGCTTAAACTCACTAGTTGAAGGCTTCGCATGGTACTAAAGAATGAAATTGGGGAACAGCGCACAATAATTGTAGATAAACTCAAAAGTAATAAAAATCTACATTACATTTCGATTCAAAACCATTATCTGCAAATGCTGACTTCAAAGGTACACTTTGATTGCATATTCGGATTTCACGCTTAAATTCAACTTAAATCCGAAGTTTCAAGTGTTGCATATATTGGCAGACATTTTTTTCGTTGACTGATTTAAAAAATTAGCATCGAAATCATTCATTTTTTTTTTTGCAAACACAAACATATTGCAATGTCAATATGTGACAGGGCCACTTTACACACAGAACATTTTTTTTTTGAAGAATTAAAAAAATATTAGGTCATATTTAATTTCAATCAATGAATTTTATATGATTTTATTGTAAAGACAGAATTACAAAGTACTACCTTTATTTCGTTAAAAATAAAATTATAAAAGTTGTAAAAGTAGCTTCAGCTTGTTGGTATCAAACAAAAATAATTTGCTGCTATCACTTTAAATTAAATAAACATTAACAAAAAAAAAGAAGAAATGCAAATTTATGAACAAAAAGTTAGGTTTTTGTAGCAAGCAAAAACACAATCGAATATAGTTTTACGATTGTATAGTTTTTTTGAGGCGGACTTAAAAATATATTGGTTCTCTTTGATATTTCACACTTAACCAAATTGCTGATTTTTTTTTAAGGAGATCAGATATTGCAGTAGACATTTTTAAGGCTCAATGCGCCACTTGAAGTCTAGAATGACAGCGGAAATTTGGAATGTTTTTTGACACTTTTTTAAATCGAATTATAAATGTATTAAAACTAACAAGAAATTATATTAATTCTCAGCCTGCACAATTTAAGCTTAAGCCACCACTTTGAGCCTTATGATGTCAACTTGATTCTCTTAATTTGCTTATTTAATTTTATATATAATTCCTTGTTTTTTTTACTATAAACAAATAGTGACTTTATTTGGCAAACAAATAAGATATTTTTGTAGTGATTAATTTGTATAGGCCTTTGGCAAATTTCGTCTTACAAAATTTTTAATGTCATCGTTAGGAAAAAAGGGATACATTTTACTTTTTTAGTTCAAACGCATTCCCGATTGTCGCGCAAATTGTTAAAATAAGTCTGAATACAGTTTTCTGCTGGCTTGGAATTTTCAATATTATTAAAATTATGAAATTAAATCACAGAATATTTTCCGGAAGGTCGGTAGTACGATTCTATTGTGCAGCACTGATGCATTTGTCAAGTATAGTTGGAAAATAAATACAAAAGATAAAAGTCCTCATACATTTTGTAGCCATTTATGTGGAACATTTGCCCTCATATGAAAAGTTTCAAGAATTGATTTTTCCTAGAACACCATTTAGAGAACTTTGGCCGAATGAAGATAATATTTCTCAACTTTAAGGTATAGCAATTAGGCAACATTTTGCTTGATTCTCTCTATTCAATACCACAGAAAGTTAAATCGCTACTCAGACAAAACAAAAACAATCTAACTTAACCATCAGCTGCAAACTAGGCTAAACTTGCTCAACATAGAGCCAATTACGACATTACACACACGAAAGTTAAAACTAACAATTTCTTTGTACATTTATTTTGAAATAAATATTTTAAAGTGCAAGAAGTTGATTAAATGCTGTGCAGGATATGTGCTCCTTGGACCGGTATGTTGCATGTCACAGTTGATGTACTACTTTTTGCAAAGAGCATAATAAAAATTATACAGTATATCTGACCGAAAAGTTGCAGCATACAAGCCGCAAAATGTTGCAAGTTGCTGTTACTATTGTTGCTGCTGCTACTGCTGTTGTTGTTATTTGTCATCCTTGTTGTTGTACTTGTAACCGACGTTGTGTAATTATTAAAACCAACAAATAACGTTCGTGTGGTCAAAGTGGGTTGAGTGTTGTTGTTGGAATGCGCTGGGCCCAGCTTAAGAGAAAAAAAACAGAAGCTGGACAGGCCCTGGCTAAATGGCTGGTTAGCTGTTTGGCTAACTGACTTGGCTTAATGTCGGAGAGCGCTGGCCTAGAAGGGAATCAGTTTGTTGACTACTGGCCGCATTTTAGCTGGAAGCTGCTGTTGCTGCCTCAGCAGTTCATGCAGAATACAAACAAACCACAAAACGATGAGTGGCAGGCAACATAGCTGGGCCAGCAATTGTTTAGGGCCGCTGGGGCAAACAAATATCTGCATATAACAGTGATAAGAGCGAAGGAGGGCATCAACAGCATGGGACTGGGTGTGGCCTGGGCGTGCACGGGTTTGGGTAAAAACTTTAACAAGAACTTAAGTATTAATCATGAAAATCAGAGAGTCAGCTGCGGGCTTAGACACACACACACACACACACACACACAGACACACATAAAGCTGTGCGAGAGTGATGCTTATGTGGCGTCATTTGGTGGTCACGCACGTGAGTCATCTTGAACCGCAAAGTTTGCTGACTGACGGCCTGCTGGCTATCAATGTCACAGGCGGCACAGGGTTTGCCTTTGTGGCATGTAAATGGGCAATGTCAACTGGCCTGCTTTGTGTAGCCTGCCACGGACGGGGAATGGCTCAGTCAGCAACTATGGCAACTGTGGCGGCTATGGCGCACACCCAAGTCAGTTGGCTAATGAGGCATTAAACTTAACTGCTCAACTTTTCGCCTGTCAAGCGCTTATTAAATTTACCGTTTTATTGGCCAAAACTTTGGTGTTAACTATGTGCAGCAGCGTCTGGCCAGCTGGCCGGGGGCGGGTTTCCGTTTTGAAGCGGGGTATGCCGTAAAGTGCTTGCTTAAAATAAAATCTGATTACGTTGTTTACCGCTTACTTCCGTCGGTGCTATGCAAGAGTAAGCAAGTAAAACCAAAGGCGGCAACGTGCCAAGCTTCATTTGGCCGATTGGAGTCAGGGCCAGAATGCGCATAATGCCATACGAGGGTTGTCTTTTTTATAACCGGTGGAATAGTAAGCTTAACATAAAAACAGAGTTTATAGCTTTTCGAAGTATTTTGCATTAAAATCATAAATTTTTGCAAGTGCTTAGGCGAGCTTTTCGGACGTTGGTTTCCAAAGACGTTGACATTACAATTTATGCCTGATAGTTAAAGTTTTCAGTTGTAAAGTTACAGTGAATGTGCCATTAATTGTTCTAAGTGCTCTGTTGAATGGCATGTGAGAGTTGGCACTTATTTTAAGTTTAAGCCACGGCAACTCCTATCTTCACAATATAGGACTACATTGCGTATACGTAATTTTTGTTTCGATAGCCTAACGTCTTGTTTTAATGCGTATGCGTAACTTTATTTGAAACGTTAACTTCAAAATATAAGATTATATCGCGTAGAAATAAATAAATAAATTTATTTCCCTTGACTATGCTATCACCGCTGCAAAGGCGAAGCATGGAAGTACCTCCATTAATAGCTGTTCGAAGGAAACACGGACCTATGGTTTATAGCCGAATTCAAACGGCTTTGTCTTTAATTAATAGAGACTTAGGCGAATAGCGTCAATTTGGTAGCTAGAGAAAAGAAGGCTAACAAAATGCCAGATGTACCAGTCTACACAGCGTATACGTAATTTTATTTTGAAAGCCTTGATTTAAAATTTGCGGCTGTATTGCGTATGTTTAGTTTTTAGTTGAAGACCTAAAATCACAATGTCAGTCAACAATGCGTATGCATAATTTTAAAGCCTTATACATTGAATGTTTGAAAGTGTAACTTCTCAAGGTGGAATCGAAACACAGACCAACGGGTTTAGAGGCGAGTAAGCTACAGAGGTCCACCAAGCTATATTGCGTATACGTAATTTTATTTGGAAGCCTTGACTTCGAATATAGTATTGTGTCGCGTATGGTGAGTTTATAGTTGAAGATCTATCTAAATTTACAATGTAATGCAACATTGCGTATACGTAATTTTAAAGTTTAAACTGTTATCTATATTTTCTTTTTGAAAGTGTATAAGAGAACATCGCGTTTGCAAGATCTTTGCTTTCAAAGTCTTAAAGACTTCATTAAGTTTTTTAACTCAACGGTATTAATTCTGACCAGAAAAGACAGAGCTGGAAATTTTGCTGTATCAAAAAAACGGGTTACAAAGCAATCACTTTGTAATTTTGATTATATCGTTGCGGTATAGCTGATGGCTTGACTAACATGAATCCTAACACTAAATCATGATGAATCCTAACACTGTTTACCCTCAACCTACTTTACATATTTGTATAAGTGTTTTTCGTGCGAAATCATATAGCATCTCCGTAAATCCGCCAATAACAACTCCTATACTGCCTTATTCTAAGGCTTACGCTGCCTTTGATATATTGTACCATATTTTCGTTCAAAGCGCCGTGCTTCATCACCTCAAGTCTGCGTTTAAAGATTTAAGACTTTTCTTCCCCTTTCAAAGATTTCGCTTCCAAAGCATTTCACTTACCCTACTCATCAAAAATTCAAAATAAAAAATGGTACAGCAAACAACTTTCAAAAGAGGCCACCAACGCTGCAAACATATTTTATCAAAGCAAAACTCCATATTTTACCATCAAGCGCGTAAATTTCAGCGGCAACCCTCGTACTTGTTTATAGCAATGGCAAAGTTCTTCATCAGCAAATTTTATTTGAAGTAATTTTGTTTTGGAAATTGTATAACACATTTATAACATAAATTTGTGCCGCAACTAATGTCCGGGTTTAGAGCAGCGACTGGTGGTGGTGGTGGTGATGGTGCTGGGTCACACAGTTAGGGTTGCCTAACTCAAACTAATTGCAGGCAAACTAAGATACTTAAATGCAAAGTCCGTTTAATAACTCAAGATATCTTAGCATTCGAATCGCATGTATTTTATATAGAGCCAAAGCATTCGAGCGCTAAACCGCAAAAGGCATGGCCATAACTCAGTCAAGACCCACCAAAAGCACCAAACCCAAAGACGAGAACTACTGCTATTGCCACTACCAAAGAGGCAATTCACATTAAATGCCAAGCGAAATGTAACTTTCGGTAACAGTTCACAAACAATTCGGGGAATTGTAAGCACAAATTGTGAAGACATTTGTCGAGTAAATTTCTCGATTAGCCAAAAGTTCTTTGTGCTTCCTCCAGACGCTCTGCCTGCGATGCTCAAACAAATCGCAGTACGTTAAGGAACATAATGAAATATTTATGGGCACAGCATTGCGGATACTGATGCCTTGCCGTAACGTTCATTTTTCGTTTAACAGGCCGTAGCCGGAATTCTTATGCAGAGCCGGCCGGAGTTGTAGACGTAGTAGTTGACTCTCTCTCTCGTAGCAGCAGCTTACACTTTTAAGGAGCGCCGAAAAGAGCGCTATGGCCAAAAAAATATTTCGCCAAGTTGCGCCAACAACTATGCTGCCCATATACTCTGTACTATGTACTATATACACTTCAATGTATATATAAAGTATGTGTGTGTGTGTGTGCATGATATCGTTGCGGTTGTTTTGTGGAGCCAGCGTCAACTTATTCTGCGGCGGAAATGAAACGTGCGTCTTCGTGTGAGTCTCTTGGAGGAGTGTATGTGAGCGTGTTTCTCTCTCTCTCTTAGAGTGTGGTTGTGCGATTTTGTGTGTGTGTGTGTGTGGGTGCACTGTACGTACGTGCTTTATAGCCATTTCTTTACGTGTGTGTTTGTGGCATTGAGTAATCATCAACGTTGAAAATTGCGTTTTTTATGAAGTCAAATATGCTGACGTGGCATCATCAACAAAAGCCGGCAAGGGCAACAGTAAAAGGCAACAATAACAAAAACAACAGACCGCAACTTAACTTAGCTGTACTTATCATACTACAGTGAACTCTCAAGTTAAGCTACCGAAGCATGACTGCGTAGACAACTTGTGCAAAAATTGGCCTAAAGTTGCAAATTTTTAAGCAGTTCGAGCTAGAAACCGAAAGGGTTTTGAAAGTGTTTTTTATAGCTCTGTTGTCTCTTTTGTTGTCCCAAAAAGCTAACTTAACGTATGCCAAAAAAGGGTTTTCTATAACTACGATCCCAAAGACTGTTAAATAGACTTAAATTCTTTAAATTCTCATAACTAACGCTGTTTATTTCTTTCTTTACTCTGCAAGTATTGCACTGAAGACTGCATACACAGTTTGCAAAAAAAGGCTGAAATCGAACATTTAGAACGAATTTGGAGCTGAAAACCAAAACAGTTTTCAAATTGTTTTTTATAAAAAAACAAGATAACTTAACGCAAAGCAAAAAGAGTTTCTTTAAATTTAGATCCCAAAGTCTGTCAACAAAACATAAATTCTTTAAATTCTCATAACTAACGCCTTTTGGAGCTTTTTTCTTTAGACAAAGATTGTCAACTACTCAAACTAAACTCAAAGTGATGCACTGAACAGCTTTAATATTGCTTTATAATTAAAGCTCTTAACATTTCTAATTTCAACTTTTGTTTTCCCAAAAAACTAAATTAAAGCAAGGCAAATAGGATTTATACAAATTAAAATGCCAAAGTCTGTCAACTAGACTTAAACGTTTGAAATTCTAATAAAAAAAGAAGATTGAGCCTCTTTTCTTAGACAAAGTTTGTCAGCTAGATTCACAATATGAAGTTCTGATTACAGTCAAGGTTTCTGAGAATCCAGATCCAAAAGTCTGTCAACTAGACTTAAAATTTTAATATTCGAATAACAAACGCTGTGTTGCGCTTCATTTTTAAGACGAAGTTTATCCGATAGACTAAAAATCTAAAAAATGTGCTTACAGACAAGGTTTCTTCAAATTAAGATCCTTAAGTCTGTCAACAAAACGCAATTTCTTTAAAGTCAAATAAAAACTAAGTCTTTCATTAGACGAAGCTTATCTGTTAATCTTGAAACTCTGATTACAAAGAAGGCCTTCGGTCTCTATAACTTTGACTTTTTTACCCGTCATAACTTAGTTTATTTGAAGCCCAGCATCATGTTTTATTACTAAAAGCGTTAGAATTTAACGTGAAAATTAAATATTTAATAAGGCATAACGCAAATAATTTTTTTGCTGGCGCCATCTATGTAAATTGTTCCTGATTAATGTTAGCCCTACTTTACAAATTTCTATACAACTTAGCTATTCCTATTAAAATCAAATTGTTTCTACATGACGCAAACCTTTTAAGAAAAACTTGGAAGTGTTTTCGGCAATTTTTTCGCTTATTTTTCACTAATCTGTCGTTCGCACCAATGTGAAGCATATGAAACTGAAGTAATACCTATTCTAAGAATACTGGATCTTTCAGAGTGTAGCCGAAAGCAAACGGCGGTGTGCTTAATTACCTTCGGGCTTCAAGGACAAATAAAAAAACGACGACTGCATCAGAACAAAATTTTATGTGTAGGAGAAAATATCCCAAGATCATTGAAACATTTTTCAATATAAAATTTGTGCTCTTTTAAACCTTTCTTGTTGCTTAAAATCCTCTTGCAATAAAGCATTTATTATAGTAACGTTTAAAATATTTATGTTTCTTGAAATAGAAGCACCCAATATTTGTTTTTAAAAGAAATCTTTTGAATCATTTATTTGGGTTTGTTCTTCGAGGTAGGGTCTAGCGATAATCTGCTTGTTAAAATGAGTTATTTTTCAAACTAATGAGCAGCAGTGTCCAAATAGTAGACTCGGATATGGCAGCATAAATATTATCTCCCATTTTCACACTGAAGATAATTTTCAACGTTTCTAACGTATAATTCTAAAAAACACAGACGAAGTGGGTAAATATACTTGGAAAGTCAGGTATAACACTGGCTCCAAGTGAAGAGTTCGCCTTACGGTACAAAAAGTTCTGAATTTACTTTTGTTAGATTTAAATGTTGAGATCTGTCATATCATAACAGAGTTGCTGCTTAGAGAATAACGCCATTTTGGAAACAGTTAACTGATGATGATAATATCATGTGAATAACAGGATAGAGTACTCATAATATATATTATTTTCCATTTTAGAAGCTGAGTCTTTGAATTTGTGTAAAGTTCGCTTTAAATCTTGTTTCTCGCTCATCAAATGTTTACTGTACTACAACATAATAATGGGTAGATGGGGTACGTGCGTATGTGTTAAGGAAATGCGTATGACACGCCATGGGCACGCAATAAAATCCTTTTTTATGACAACAACGCGCTTATTTAACGCAGCTTCCTTCGCTCTTAGTAGGCCCACAAACCCGCCAATAATGCCACACCTACTCGAGCTTCTAAGCATGGCTTTGGTACGGCTCTTGTCTGTGCGGTTAATGTTTGTCGGTTATCGTCGTCCGACCGTCGCAGAGCGCCAAGAACCGCAGAAATTAATTTCGCAACATATTCAAAGTGTTATTAAACATAATTTATTAAAACTGAAATTGTGTGAGCCAACAACAAAAGATGACTAGCAGAAGCAGCATGCCGGCACTTGAGAGGTCGTAATAAATTGAGATTCTTATTTATTTATTTATTTTTTTTTTTTACTGGTATCGTATCGTTCATTCATTGTGGTCTCAACTGGGTTGGGTTGGGTTGGGCTGGGCTCTGGATTCTGTTGCGAAGGACTGAGTGTGGGGTTCATGTGCGTGTATTATGAGTTCACAGCTGACATGCTGGCAACAGCAACAATGTGTAGAACTTTAGAGGCAACGACATAACATGGACGTCTACTTTGCTGCTTTAACGACTTTGTCGGAAATAGGCGGGATGACTTGTTTTTGATGCTCTCGACGTTTTTTATACACTGTACTTTGGGTAAAAAGTGTATGTTAGTGTGGTGGAAATTAAGACAGTTTACCAGTAGAGTGGATTCAAATCGAAAACACACATGATAACGATGAAAGTAGTGGGGGAGTATGCATGCATCCCAAATGCGCAACAGACAAGATTTCAAACCAACCAGCCATTTCTTAAAGCAAATTCTGATATGAAAAATAAAGACACCATTTTGAAAATGCAGAGTATAACTTAGTCGTCATCTAGTACTTGCTTTCACTTTGTAAACGCAACAAATGTCGCAAGTTAATGTTGTAAACAAGTTGTGCGTTCGTGTGGGCGTGTGTCAATGTGTCTGTATGTCCTCCGTGTACGGCTGGCTTAGTGGGTGTGGTGTGTGTGTGTGTGGGCGGTTATGATATATATGGCTGGCGTTGCAAATCGGAAATTTAATTTCCACACAAAGTGACTTTGGTCTAGCTTTTAGCCTTATAATAACTCGAAACTTAATTGCTGGCCATAACTCAAATGAATCGTTAGCAAAACGGCTTCTAATGTTGACCTTGTTCTTGTTCTTTTTTTATCTTGTTTCCCAACTTAGGCGTTGCTGCATACACATGACGTGGTGGCGCGCGATGTCTACGGCGAGGAAGCGCTGCGTGTTACCCCGCCACCCATGGTGCCCTATCTAAATGGTGATGAGCTGGACAATGTGGAGAGCGGCGAGTTGCAGCATGTGACACGCGTGCGCCTTGTACAATTCCAGAAGAACACAGACGAGCCCATGGTAAGCCAGCCAACAGCTGCAAGCAATTTGGTGATTTTGTGGTGACTTAACGGTATTGGATGGCGGTATTTGTTTAAATTTATAGGGCATCACATTGAAAATGACCGAGGATGGGCGCTGTATTGTGGCAAGGATTATGCATGGCGGCATGATACATCGACAGGCTACACTGCATGTGGGCGATGAGATACGCGAGATCAATGGACAGCCGGTGCAACATCAGTCGGTCGGACAATTGCAACGAATGCTGGTAAGTTTTAATTTGGCTAAAACGTTTTATTGTTTAATTTATTATTTATTTATAAAAGTTATCAGCTAGGTGTATTGGGGCAATGTGTCTGTCCCTTTAGGGACCTGTCACCGGCACAATTGTTGGCCTTTTTCTTTTTGTACCTTTTGGCACTTGCCCTAGTTGGTTACATCTGGTTATATATTTTTGTAGCAGCTTCATTTTAATCTCTTGATTGGATTAGCATTCCAAAGCCTCTGAGACAAACTGTATGGTGAACAGACGGAAGATTTGCTGTTGTGCTCACTTATCTAAATCTAATTGTTATTAGCTAAAAGGTTTCGTTTTTTTTTTGTCTCTTGGTATTCGGTTACTCCTTTTAGCGTAGAAATTAAGTCTATAGAAATTCCTACCCCCACTTTAATAAGGGCTTGGCTATCGTCAGGCATAGCTGTCTTTTGGCAAAGCTAAATATTATTTTATTCATCGTCGTTTTCGTGATTAAAATCGATCCTATCTAAATTAGTCGAAAATGTATTTGATTGAAGGTTAGCCTCTTGCTAGCTTCCTACTTCAAAATCTTTTCCATTTCATATTGAATATTTTTTCTTGTATAATATTTTGTTATATTATTATCATATCTGTAATAGAGCTTTTGTCACTTGGTCTTGCCAACGTGTTCGAGGTCTTGCTCTCCTTTGTTAGCCACCTCAAACACCTGGCAAACTGTGGTATGTTCCTCTATCCGTATGATGTGACCCAGCTATCAAAGTCACTGAGTGTTAGAACGACTAGCTAGTCGTAGGCTCTGCCAACGTAAACAGGATCAAAAAGTTTACGAAGAACTTTCCTCTCGAACACCGCAGGAGCATCTGCTGTCTGTTGCATGATTAATAAGGCTTCGGCGTTATATGGAAAGATAGACCCCTCTTTTGTGTACAAAATAAAAATACGCCTATTAATTTTTATTTTCGGAAGGTATGTAGTTCAAACGGAAAACTAATTTTCACTTATAAATCGAAAACTCAACATTCGACTTACATAAGTTGAAGAGTTATTCAATTTTTAGGAATTCAAAGTGCTTGCGAACACATTACTATACTTTAATTGGCCATCACAACCCATTATTGGGTTACAGCGTTTTTAGCTGGATCTCGCCAGCCGAACCTACTTCGCGTGCGCCTTTTCCAGTTGGTCACTTCAAGTGAAGATGGGTCCTCCACCACTTGGTCTTTCCTTTCGAATTTGCGAGCACATGTCTCACAAAACTTTTAGAATTTTCCAAATTATTTTAGGACAACCGCGCGTTCTTAACTTGTCGAAGTGTGTTTTTGAGAATGTAGTTTCAGATTTTCTTGCTGCCCTGTAGAGCTGAAAAAACATTGTTGTTCCCATCCATAAAAAGTAAAGGCAAAAATTTGAGAGTTTAAAATTATATACAAACTCTTAGCACTACTACGCTGAAATTCTCTCAATATTTTGCTTGTTTTATCCTAGTTTGCTGCTCGATGCATCAGTGTCTTGTAAATTGTAAAGATCTTAAAACCCCTTTTCGCTTGAAGATTAGACCATTAAGTCTGTTTCAATTGCGCCTAAATATTATGAAGAATATTTTGCACTTTAAGCAAATTTAAAGCACCTTTTTCTTTTTGCTTCTTCAAGCAAGTTGTAAAATCATTCCCTTACACATTCATTAATAAACATATTTCATAAAAGTTTATACTCTACGCCCTTCATTGTGTCATGCTCAACTAATATTTTATTAAAATTCCTGTAGTTAAAAATCTGTTTGCTGCCGTGTCTTTATACTTTGAAAGTTTGATTTAAACTGTCGCTCGTTAAAATTTAATTTAAGAACTTTAGCTATCTGCTTTCATAAAAAAATAATAAACTTGACTTTATATATTTACAGCGCGAGGCACGCGGTTCTGTTACCTTTAAAATAGTTCCTTCGTACCGTAGCGCACCGCCGCCCTGCGAGGTAAGTTCGAACAATAGGCCGTGTACCATATATATATGTATATATGTTATATCGTATAGAAAACGAAACACATACACACACAGACCATCGTTTCATGCGCTAGTTTGTGTGCTTATGTTTGAAGCCAAAAGCATATTAACATTATTTGTCCTCAAAACGTCATTAACATAGTATAACTTCCATTCCTCATTGCTCCTACACGCATACACATGCAGCTTTTCAGGATAAGACCCGCTCCAGTGCTTGTAAGTACCACTCCCGCTCTAATATACTCTATACTCTCGCTAGTCTAGCCTCTATACTCTCGTTCCTGCCATTTACACGTACTTGCGCGCTCTCTCTCACTCTCACTCTTCTCATACATGCAAAAAGTACAGACAGACAAAATGACACAAGTCTCAAAATAAGTAGACATACATCTCTCATTAACGTCAAACAGGCGAAATTTGCTTAATTAAAACTCTAGTCCTGCCATCAGTAACAGTTTCGGTTGCAACAACAACAACTTTGTGGGTTGTTTCTACGATTTCGGGAAGGAATGCAGATTTTAAAGGAATTCTGCATTGAATTGGATGGGAATTGTGTAACACATCTTGCCATATATAGAGACGATGAATTCCGAGTCTTTTTTTTGGAAAACCGGTCATAAGGGAAAAAAAAGGGTTTATGAAATTGGATGAATTTTTCCAGCTTGTGAGATTTGTACGTTTCAATAGTATCAAAAAAAAAACCGACGTGAAAGTCTTGAGAACCGAAGAATTCTTTGATAATCAGTATCTTCTAGGAAATAATTGCTACATAGCCTAATCTTTTAATCGAAATATATGTGAACAGCGAAGGAACTCCACAGTTTTTAACGCAACATAAGATCTATTTATTTAAATTATATTATAACAATATATGATAGTTGGAGCTTGGTAGTGCAGTGGTAGCGTACTCGCCTCTAAATCGGAAGGTCGGTGTTTCGATGGTGCTTATGTCTAGCAGTAGCATAGCTAGTCAATAAATTGACTTTATTTACTCAGGAAAACCACTATAAAAAAAGATACCGCCGTTCGAATTCGGCTATAAACTGCAAGTGCCTGTTCTCTTCGAACAGCTATTAATAGAGATATCATTATGCTCCGCCTTTGGAGCGATGACCACAGTCTAGAGGCATACATTTATATTATAACTTCTTGAATATGTTGAAGTGAAAACAAGGCTCAAGGCACAAAATAATAACGCCTAACGATCAAAATATAGACTTTTAATTGCAAACTTTCTTTAAAATTAAATCGTGGGTTTCAAATGTTTTTAAAAGTTTACGTTTACAATATCTAGAACTGAAGAAAAATATGACCCATAAAAATAGAGGAAATCCCTGTGGAAGGTAAATTTAACCGCTTTGGTAGAAGAGATTTAAGCAACATTAACAAGGGATTTCAGTTCGCTGTTTTACCAAGTTGGCTCCATTTTTCGTATATTTTTATTGTACTTCGCTTGCGAATGCGAGGCTATAGCTAGATATACCTAGAAAATAACTATAAAAGAAAATGATTGGAAAATGAGTTCAATGCAAGTTAAACAAGCAAACCCACAAGAGGAAGGGGCACACATAAACTAGTTTTGCACCCTAGTAGAAGTCTTCAGCAATTTTACTGTACTATAACATTTGCTTATGGGAATCCGAGGCTGTAGCTATATATAAAATAAAATTATAGGCAAATGAGAATTTAAAGAGTTCAATATAAGTTAGACAAGCTGTCCCAAAAGAAGGACAGATACACAGAGATACTTACCTCAGTGGGACCCTTCAACATAGCGACATGAAAACAATACAAACTCTTGGAATATCAAAGAAAATAGACAATAGCTGGTCAAGTCCTTCATTGTAAAGCCAACCCTCGTGCTTACAACGATTATAATTTCAAGTTTGTTGCCATAGATGTGGTTGCTCTCTTGATATTGTTGTTGTTGTCACTGCCCCTAGCTGCCTTTGATGCTGTCATTGTACGCCATCTAAATGAGTTTCCAATTGCTTTTTCCCAAATAAATCGCTACCCAGCATTTTGTTAGACTCAGCAACAGACACACTCGAATCAGTCAGTCCAGTCAGTCAGCCAGTCAGTCAGTCAGTCAGTGAGTCATTTGAGCGCCAGCATTTGGCATTCCATTCATGCGAATATTCACATTAGAGCCCGGCTCGCACAGGACGCAACGTCAGCGCTTTAACAGAAATTGAAATGTTTTCCATTTTCTTGTGTTTTTTTTTTCTCTGTTTTCTGTGGTTTCCTGTGCAGATTTTTGTACGGGCGCAATTTGATTATAATCCGCTAGATGATGAGCTTATACCCTGCGCACAAGCGGGCATTGCATTCCAAGTGGGCGATATACTGCAGGTAAGTCCTGCTTACAACGGCAACAACTGAGACCTCATTAGGGGCACCAGCACTAATGTATAATAATTTGTGTGTTCCAGATTATTAGCAAAGACGATCATCATTGGTGGCAAGCGAGACATGATACGGTCGGTGGTTCGGCAGGCCTGATACCATCGCCTGAGCTGCAGGAATGGCGTATTGCCTGTCAGACCGTTGATAAGACCAAACAGGAGCAGGGTAAGTTTGCCTTCTAATTTGAACTAAGAGCGCGTGCCACATGCTACAACTACAACTACCGCTACTACTATATATAAACCCATAAGACATATACTTATATAATATATGCTATATGTACTGAAAGTATTTATGTGTAATTGGATGCTACAAATATAATCGTATGTGCTATATATTTGATTGATAATTGTAACATATTGGAAAGTGTATGATGAATTCGTAGTTAAAAGGCGCAGCCTCAGCGAGTGCGCCCTATAACCTCTCTGTCTCTCTCTCTATCTCAAATCTCTAATTGTGGCAATGCTCAACTAATAATACACAAAATCGTATACAAACATACATGGGCGATTCCCTTTTTAAAAAAAGCGATTTATAATGACATAATATCTCTCAATACTGTTTTTAAAGCAGTTTTAGAAAATGTATGGCGGGTCTAAGAAGAAACAAATGCTGAAAAATAATGAATACAAAATTTAGATATAAATTTTCATTAAATAAGTTTTCACACGATAAGGGGCGTGGTAAAAAATTTAATCAAAACTTTCGATGAATCTCGACGATTGTTTAGGCCATTTTTTGGAAAGTAAAATGCCATTTTGGATGGCTTCAATTTTCTTATAGCGGCAAGAAGGCTTATAAATCGTAGGTTGAATCTTTGATGTTGCAATATTGTCTTTGTTAAAATATCCCGATTTATTCTCGGTAGACTGTTTATTAGGCCTTTGGATTGCATTTGTCGTTTGCAATAAATTCATTTCTCCATTGAAATATAAAGGATTCTTTGGTTATATTTTATTTATTTCCATACAACTGAAAGCAAGTTTCGGTTAACTTCTTATGAATTCTTGCATTTTTTCATTACCACTAATTGTGATCGACCGGTTTCAGCAGTATTCCTAAGTTTCTTGAAACTAGTTTAATCACTCTTGGACGTATACTCGAACTATAGCTAGCTCTAGCTAAGTTCTAACTTTAAAAAATTTACCACTTATACCTAAAATTAAAGACGATATCAGAAACATAGCCTTTGTTCTCAAATTTTTAAATTCATAGATTACAATTTGTTCTTAGATACATCTTGGGTTTACAGTTTAAAAATTCTACATTGATCTTTACGAGATAATCTTTCAAAGTTTATCTGTTATTTTTATTCCCTGTGGTACAAAGAGTATATTCAGTTTGTGCAAGCCAAAAATATTGGTTATTGGATGAAGAAATCGGAGACAACCAAAGTTACCTGAACTATAATAAGTGTGACTAGAGAAGTTGATAAATGCTTGTCCGCTTAGATTTTAAAGATCAACTTTTTTTATTTTTTTCATATCAGATATGTTATGATCTATATCTCCCAATGGACTGTTTTGCACCATCACATTAAATCAAAAATTTTTCAGTTACTTAATGACCCCTGATCTGGGTAACTAGAGCAGTTGACATAGCTATGTTCGTCTGTATGAACCCAAGACGCCTAGATTTTAGAGATGGCAAAAGCTAGTGCAATTTTTTACATTTCGTAAAAAAAAACTACCCTAGGGGTTGCAAGTTCATTTCAGTTTTTTTAAATCGGGCATTTAATATTAATCTTCTATAGGGATTTTGCATCAACTAAAAAAAAAAACAAAAATTGGAGATTCCCCAAAGTTACCTAATGTATGATCAGACTGTCCGTCTGTTCGTCAATATAAACACCTAGGTAAAAATCTTATTATCCAAAGGGATGCAAGTTAAGTTTAGTTTTTTGATATAGGGGAGTGATTTGCAACAACTCACAAATATTCAAAAGTATTGAAGTATTCTTCAAAAACTAAAGTTAAGACTAAGTCGGTGTTTAGCTGTTTATTGAAAAACAGTTTCTAGATCGTTAGATTTTTAAAGGAATCGCCCATCTTTCACACACACACTCACACAATGCTGCACACATACACACACACACGCATACTTGTACACCAACAAAATCCACAAAGAAAGTTGCATGCCCAAGTAGTACCAACACAGAAAAAAACCCAAAATTTTCTCAATACCAAAATCCACCAAAAACTCAGTCAAGTTTTTTTTTTCCTTAAAAATTTCGTGTTACCTTAAGTACTTACTCACACACAAACACACACACTCGAAGAAATACAAATTTTTTTTGTCCATAACTAAATATGTATAATTTAATCAATATCGTCAAATCAATCACATTATACCAAAAATATATATAATGCAGGAGAGCCGGGTGCTGGATGTTCCGCTCACGCAGATGGGTGTGATGGATCCACAGGTAGCTAAAATGCATAACGCATACTACAGCCATAAAAATAAGAGCAACCGAACTTTAACGTTTCATCTTGAGTTTTTGTTATGTAAATTACGAAAAAAAAAAATTAAAAATAATAACTATCGTGTTTACTCGAATTTCTTACGATAGCATTTTAAACTAACTATAAAGAAATGAACACCAAATCACACCTAGTAGCAAAGCTCATTTAGTTGGCACACATCCACCCAGCCAAAAAAAAACCACCAAGTCACGCTACGTCCAACTACACCAAATAAAAGGCTGCCTTAAATCCTACTATAATTATAAATATATTTTAGCAAAAATCGTATCTATCTGTAATCCTCCAACTATCAAAAGTATTGTATATGACAGATGATTGTATAAATCTTATCGAAACCCCGGCTATAATCATTCCTTAACTGCTTCGCATCAATCATGTAGTATTGCTTGTCAATCAATCCGAAACCAAATAACACCAAAGTTCGCTGCTTCTATATATAGTAAAGCACAGCATCATATGTTATATAAAAACATTTTATAGCTAAGTACTCGTATCATTCTGAAACTCCGCTTAAATCAAATCATTATCAACTTCATGGCTTCAGAGCATGTCTACTATTGCCGAAAGTTTTGGTATCAAATTTCCAAGTTTATAATATTAACGAGGAAAGCAGTAAATTGGTTTATGTATAAATCTGCCCGTTTTATATTATGCATGTTTTGTGTCTGGTTCGTGCCGCATGTTTAAGCTTAATCTTAACTTTTTTTGGAAATTAAGTAATAATTTTTATTAATTTTGGCCACTTTCGTGTAACCCACAGTTAACTGTTCCATATTTGGGCGCAAGAAGAAGCAAAGTCGGGACAAATATTTGGCCAAACATAATGCTATATTCGATACGCTCGATGTGGTCACATACGAAGAGGTTGTTAAAGTGCCAGGTAAGTTTTGAATAATAATCTTTACTTTCTTTTTATAACAAATTTTTAATATCATTTGTATTTTTTAGTTGGGGATCCGAATTTCCAGCGCAAAACATTGGTGCTGCTGGGTGCTCATGGTGTAGGCCGACGTCATATTAAGAATACTTTAATTTCAAAGTATCCTGATAAATATGCCTATCCCATACCACGTAAGTTGCTGTAGAAATCGTTATTTTGAAATTTATATTTAATTTTTGTTGCGCAATCGATTGAAAACTGTTGTAAACTCTTCGAAGAGAACAGGGAACTATAGATACAACCGTTAATCTAAAATGCTGAAAATTTTTTTGAACTCCGAGTCGGATCTAAGTTTATAGCTTATTTTAATTGCCTTTTTTGAAAGTTATTAAAAATAAATCGAAGTTTGGCTTCGGAAGTCTTACAGTGACACCTTTTTTTGGTGTTTCAGAATCTGGTAATATTTCATTTTAATTCGATTTAGTGGTCTGACGTTGTATGCTAGTGGAAACTATCACAATTATTACGGACCAAACTTATCGTGTCTTTAGCAGTCGATCAATAATTTTATTTTTAAATCAGAATAGTTTTTTTTAGTAAATGCAGCTTAGATTCGCTTGTCCCAGCATTATGTTTAAAACCCTTCCAAAAAATGGTTTTATTTAGGAATATATGATATTCCGTATAAGTTCATCTAGGACACAGGTTTATAATAAACAAAGTTTAAGTTAAGTTGTTTAAGTTGTATTGAAGCTGTATTTCCTTGATTTGGCCATTTTGAATTTGGGACATTTTGCTGAGTCTTACAGTTCGTTTATTTATAAGGAAACTTTTTTATAAGAAAGGTAATAAATAATAATAAGGTAATATCTATAAAAAATTCACCCATCCGGCTAGGAATACGGATTAGTTTTATTTTATTTTTTCCTCGTTATTATTTATTTTAGAATGTTTAATTTGTTTAATCTTAAGGTCAACTGGACCTAGTTGTATGGGCACAATATATTAATAATTATAAATAACAAATAATAATAATGGGTAATAAATTCCTTGACCCGCTGGTATTTGGGATACATAGACACCACTTCAAGGTAGCATTTCTTCGTAGCAACATTTCCAAATAACAGAACTGATTAATTGTTTGGTGGTAAAAATTTTTCAACTCTGTAAATTATGGAATCTTCATCATATAATGTTATTTGGACGGTATGTTGTACTTAGGGTTGATTTCGTTGTAATTTTCCAAAAATTCGAGAGATGCTAGTTTTTATATTGCAAAATTTTGAATGAATTTCAAAAATACTTGGCAATAAAAATATCGTTATAAATTTTAAACTAACCAACAAACTTTTACTTATCCAACAGATACAACGAGACCTGCTAAACCCGAGGAGGAGAACGGTCGCAGCTATTACTTTGTGTCGCATGATGAAATGATGGCCGACATAGGCGCCAATGAGTACTTGGAATATGGTAAGTCAGGCACTTTTACTTTTAATTTTAAGAAAAAAAAGTGGGACAGTATTTCCAAAAGACCACATCTTATAGAAATTACGATTCGAAAGATTTTATTATAAAGTAGAGAGATTAAATGCACATGAAAAGTGCATGGAATCAGAATAAGACGATAAAAGTTACTTTAAACTAAGTAAGAACTTTTAAAATGGAATATTTCCATAATTGACTTTGAAATAGTCTAAACTTTAATTGTTCGCAAATGCCATAAATGCCAAAACTGCAAACGCATGGAAAAAATCTTTAACTTATCCCCAAATTAGTTCGAAAAATTTAAATATGTAGTTCTTGGCAGTGGGGTATGGAACTTGAAAAGAAAAATTCTTAAAATGGCTAGTTGGTGATATATTTCACTAACGAAAATTTTTACCATTGTCTTTACACCCGTGGGGCTAAAATTGAGTCAAGCTAGAATTGAGTCGAGAATAGTAGATCTAGAATTAAGTAGTTATATGTTTCACAAACGAAAATTCCTATCTTCATTGGGGTATACGTATTTATACGTAGCCATCTTAGACTATAGAGTATACGTATTCGTACGTAGACATCTGAGAGTATAGAGAATACGAACTTTATTCGTAGGCTTATATGTATACGTATTCGTACGTAAACACCTAAGAGTATATAGGATACGAACTTTATTCGTAGACAAGTTTTTCTAAATCTTGATGCTTTCTCGAAGACGTTTTCGTGTGAGTTTTGGAAAAACCTTAGGGTGAACTTCTTATCGCGAAAAGTCTACGTTGAAGTTTTCGTTCGAAATTTGTGTAAACCACTGGATTCCTCTCAACACGCCCACTAATTGTTGGATTGGAATTCGTTAAAACCCACGCATTGCCTGCTACTGACATTTTTATGAACAATCTGCTGCGGATATTATGAGACCATTGACTTAACATTGCTTTTGATTTATTAGGCACTCATGAGGACGCCATGTATGGCACCAAACTGGACACCATACGTCGCATACACACCGAGGGCAAAATGGCCATTTTGGATGTGGAACCACAAGCATTGAAAATACTGCGCACAGCAGAGTTCACACCCTATGTGGTTTTCATAGCGGCACCCTCATTGCAAAATATTGCAGATGTAAGTAATAGGAGATAGCGAACAACGATCCATCAATCATTAGCTTAATTTAATTGGTTTTTGCTTGCTTTGTATGCAGTATGATGGTAGCTTGGAGCGTTTGGCCAAGGAATCGGATATGTTGCGTCAGCTGTATGGACATTTCTTTGATTTGACTATTGTGAACAACGATATAAGTGAGACAATTGCCACACTGGAGACGGCCATTGAGCGCGTGCATACTACACCACAATGGGTGCCGGTCTCCTGGCTATACTGACAAGACAGTGAGCTGGAATGCCCCGATTGCTTGGAGGGCTGCGACTGTGAGTGGGAGGCATATACACAGGCGTCCAATGTGGCGCTCTACTAAGTAGCAAAAGAGAAATACACCAAGCCAGCTGCAATGGCAAATTCTACCATTAAAGTATTAACTACGTAAAGTTACAAAAATGCACAAATTATGATGCACGCAGGACACTCACACACTCACACACACACGCCAGACAACACACTCACCAAACACACACACTTGAAGCAAAAAGAGCAACAAAAAATATAAAGCAAAACTAAGGATACAGCACGATGGGTATTACTTATAAGAAGACAAAGCAAAGACAAATGCAAGCCCAAAATTTTTATGTTTTTTAAGTTTTTGTTAAATGATTTTCTTGTAGACTTAAGTTGAAGAAAGTATGTAAACTATATTGCCATTCCAAGAATTGTATTTATTTGTATTCAAACTATATGTTATTTAGTATTTTGTTAGTATTTTTTAAAAATTATTATTTTTGAAACATGCCAGTACAGCATTGAACGCTTATAGAAAACTTGCTTAGTTAAGGCAAAAAATGAAAAGAGAGCGCAAAAAGTTTCAGTTTATGTAAATTTGATATATCATTTGCAAGAAAGTCTTGCGTACGAGTTAGTAAATTATAGCAAAACTTACGTAATTAATTATAATTAATATAAACACAAATGCAGCAGCAGACATAACAGCAAAACGTATAATGTGAGCAATTTAAAGTGTTTCAAGCGACAAAAAAAAATTAATATAAAATAATTAAAACTAAAAGAAGCACGTTTTTAAATGCAATAAAAAAAATGTTTAAGTATTGTTTAAAAAAAAAAAAAGAAAATCGAAAAAGACAGCAAACAAAAAGCCGCACAGCAGCGCAGCGACTTTGTAAAGTAAAACAACAAAAAAAAGAAGAAAACAATTGTTAAAGTTTAATTAAATTAAATGAATAAAAAACAAACACACTAAATGCAATCAAACATAATGAATTATTTCTGCGTATAAACATAATAAATTGCAAATTAATTAAAAAACATAAAACTAGAGTGAGCACAACAAAAAAAAAACAAAAAAACGAAAGTTACACACAAAAAAATGTAATGAAAAAAAAACAAACTACAAAAAGTCATAGCAAAAAAATGGAAAAGCATAAATTTAAATTAAAGCAAAAAGAATACTATTTAGCAGCTGCATAAGTCACAGCGCAGTGTAGCACATTTAAACACATAAAACACACACACACACTTTGTATAAGTACATACAAGTAAATATTACTTATATATATTTTTGAACAACTCAAACTCAGGTTGGATACATTGAAAATCAAGTCAAGTTCAATAAGAGCAATATATAGCGAGCGCTTCCTTAAAAACCCACTGCTAAAAAAAAAACAAACCACAAAGCAACCAATATTTTTGGATACGCTCCAAAAGCATTTCAGTAGCTAGCAAAACCCGCAAACCACCAATTCTTTTTTTTTCCATAGTGCAAAACGCTAGATACGTTGGGTAGCTAGGCCAGCGCTACTTTTGATGTCAATTTATGAAGCTGTACGCCAAAAATTGAGTTAAAACAAAATTTTGAACGCTTCTCATGAAATTTGCTCACTTTTTGTTGCGCAGCAAACTGGCAACGTGGAACACTTACTTTAGGCCAAATATATATATATATAGTTTATATAGATGCGCCAAAACAACAAGAACAACAACAACAACAAAAAAACAAAGTACATTTTGTTCAAGCTACTTAAAATTTAGACTAAAAACTATTTAAAATGTATAATCTTTAAAAAAAAAACAAAAAGAAAACTGCATGTAAGCAGCAAAGTTGCAGCTAGTTTAATGTCCAAAAAAAAGCAGTCCCATTGTGCCCCACACACAGACACAACACAATACACACCAAACCCCAACAAGTTTGTTCCAGAGCTTATTTTTTTTTCCAAGTTCATACTTTTTAAACTTTATTCCTAAAACATATTTTAACTGCTCTGCACACTGCAGCAGCAATTGTAGACAGCAGCAGGCTCACTAAGGCTGCAGCTACAAGGCAGGCACAGTGTGCATGGCAGTTGTAGACACAAGCACAACAATTCTATGGTTTCAAAATGGTTGAAAAAATAATAATGTAAACTCCCTAAAACAAAAAACTCCTTAGAAAAACACACACACACATAGCAGGCAGGCAGACCATAATACACAACGAGTACGCGAGCTGAAGTATTGTCAGCAGATACATAGTTAAAAAACCGCGCGGTAACGCAACTAAACAACCTACCCAAAAACTACCTACCCACAAATGCAAGCCAAGTGGCCAAAATTAACTTAATTAAATGTTAAATTTACAAAAAAAAACAAAAACAAATACTGAAATTGTCTGTATTGTATGTATATTTTGCAGCCTCCCAAAAACAAAACAAAAAAAAAAAAAAATCCATGCCCAATATGTATGGCTGGGTGTGCCACAACACCAAATGCTCAAATCAAAAGTTAATGTTAGTAGTAACATATTCCCGGCTAGAAATGCGTTAAGTTTTTATTTTTATTGCATTATGATTATCGGTTTTTTTTTTGATGAGAGATAACAAATTGTAGCTGTATAACTAAGCATTATTTCAACTAAAATTAAGTAAACTTTATTGTTGATATTACATTAAAAAAAATGAAAAAAAAGTGAAGTAAAACCCAAAAAAAGAAGTAAAGCAAAGTAAAACGTTTATAAAGTTAAAACGTGGCCAAGCATCAAGCAACTAAATTAGAATTTTTCTCTAATTTTAAAAGTTGCTGCAGCAGCAGCGTTGTAACTGTCTGAGATGATGTTGATGATGATGACGAAGAAGTTGAAGTTGAAGTTGATGCTTATGATCTCCAAGTCAATATAGATTGGCATGATTTAAGCTATTTGAGTGAATTGTTATTAAAATATAAATCTAATAAGGGCAAATGCCAAAAAAAGCAAAAAAAAAAAAAAACATTAAAACGTTAGTATATGTATATCATTTAATGAAAATGATAAAAAAAGACATTATATATATTAGTTTAAAGAGAATAAAACAATAAAACAAAACATAAAAATGAAATGAATGGAAAACAAAAAAAAAATTTTAAAAAAAACGAAAGGAAATGCAAATTAAATACAACCAATAAACACTCAATACCGAATTTTAAACAAGTTTTGAATCTTGCCTGGATAAAAAAAAGCAAGCAGCATATGCAAAGACAAACCAGCAAATCCAAAAAAAAAAACGCAACACTTGAAGTATAAAAAATAAATAATACAAAAAAAAATACAAATAAAAAATCTCTATATATATAACATAGTAACAGCTACAGAACTGCAGCACGGCCAAGCAGAAGCTGAAATTTCAACCAGTTTTTGCCTTGATTTCAATTTGCCAAAAAAAAAAATGACAGCCAAAAAAAAATGCTATAAGATTCTAAGAACTCACTGTCCATGGCAACGCTCAAAAAAAAATTCGTCGAAATAATGACGCCAAAGTGAAGGTAAGTCTCTCGCATGCTTGCCGGCTAAGTAATCCGACTGCATACCCTACGACTCTGTACCCTACGCTCTAACGCTAAAAATTCGTCAAATTGATGATACCAATGAGAAGGTTTCTCTGACTTTTGCTGGCTATATAAACCGACTGTATACCCTATGCCCTAACGCTAACACTTCTTCGAATTAATGACACCAAAGTGAACATTTTCTGATTTTTGCCGGCTAAGTAACTCAGTTGAATACCCTACGCCCTAACGCTAAAATAATCGTTCAAATAATGCCAGCAAAGTGAAGGTTTTTCTGACTTTTACGGGCTAAGTAAGCCTGCTGCATACCCTACGCTCTGGTGAAGGTTTCTCTAATTTTTGCCGGCCTAGTAAACCGACTGTGTACCCTCATTCTAGCACTAGGGTGACATCGAAATGAAGGCGGCACTCAGATTTTTGCTGGCTGAGAAACTCCAATGTATTCCCTACGCCCGAACGCCAAAGTGAAGGTTTTTCTGACTTTTGCGGGCTAAGTAAGCCGACTGTATACCCAACGCTCTGGTGAAGGTTTACGCAAACCTACTGTATACCCTACGCCCTAACGCTAAAAATTCTTCGAAATAATGGCGCCAAAGTTAGAGTATGTCTCCGATTTTCGCCGGTTATGTAATCCGGCTATACTAAACTCTACGCCCAAGTGAAGGTTTCTCGCACTGTTTCCGGCTAAGTAATCCGCCTGTTAACGCTAAGAATTCCTTGGAATAATAACGTGAAAGTGAAGGTATCTATGCTAACTGACATTTATCGGCTAAGTAACCCAGCTGCATACCCTACGCCCTAACGCTAAAAATTTGAAGGTTTCTCTGACGTTCGCCGGCCAAGTACCCTACGCCCCTAAAAATTCATCGAAATAATGACGCCTAAGTTAGGGCATGTCTTTGATTTTTGCCTGCTATGTAATCTAGCTGTAGACTCTACGCAAAGGTTCATCTGACTTTTGCCCGCTAAGTAACCCGGCTCTATACCCTACGCCCTAACATTATGTAGCACCTGACAAATGCATCTAATTGATATGTCTACCAGACTTGCCAAAAAATTGCCCATATCAATTTGTTGACACAAATAATGTGCATATTTTTCAAGGTAAATCCGCGAATTTTATACTTTCCATTTTGATGATTTTTTTTGGGGGGGGGGAAGTTTGTGAGAGACGCTTCCAAAATTGTTTTTGATTACGCGAATTCTATTGAAGTATTGCGCAAGTTTTAAGTTAAACTGCAATTATTACAATTTAGCTCACTTGTCTCACATAAATACACATTCACACACACATCGGCATACATACACCCACACAGATACTATTGTATCTTGGCTTTTTTGTATGCCAATGCGCAAACTCAAAACGTGCCGGGAAATATTAATAAGCGGAAAAGCGCAGCTTGACAGTGGAGCGACGAAGTGGAGCAGCGCATGCATAAATTTTTAGACATATGGGAGTTCCATATCTAAAAGATACTTGTAGCTGTGTGCATGCAGTCATAGTCATGGACATGAACGGGTATGTATGTATGTCACGCGATTCCCGTTGGTTGTCAAATGCCAAAGCCAAAACACACTGGAGGCCTCCAGCTCGAAGCATTGAAATACAGTGAGCACTCAGTAGATAGACCCATTTGATTTAATATAAAACAAAAGAAAAAAGAAGACTTTTGACGTTTCGAAGCCAATGAGCTCAAATGCTTTGCAGTAATCAGAAGTGCATCCTTTATCTTTTCTTATCTCCCCTATCATTTTTTTTAAGTTGGAACCCTTCGATAACTAAGTTTACTTTCTGCACATTTTCAGCATCGCATACCCGATATTCGTTCAATTTTAAAGCTCGGTTTTTTAAGAACTAAGCATATTTTCATAGATATTGAGCCAAAATCAAAAAAGTTTGGTTTTTTCTTGTCATTCCTATCGAATGACGTTCATACTTCGAAAATTCTGCATACACATGGACATGTTCCAAATTCGGAACATTTGAATACAAACTTATATTCATTGAAAATAGCACTCCCAAACGATTTTGATTTTGAAAAACGAGCCATAAATGCGGAAGTTTCTGGCAACAAAATTTACTTTTTTAAAAAATAAACATATTTTCATAAAGATTGAGCCAAAATGAAATGGTTTTTTATACTATTCTCGATATTTTCTATCCAATGGCTTTTATAGTTCCAAGTCTAAAGTTTTATTTTAATTTTTCGAAATTTGTTTGCCAAATATTTTGCATAAGAATTGATATGATTCATATTTCAAAAAATTCAATTATCATTTGAAATAGCAGTCCCAAACGCTATTAATTTTCAAAATCGAACCATAATACGAAAGTTAGAGGCATTTTTGGCAACGTAATTTCTTTTATAAGCATAATTAAGCATATTATTCTCATAAATGAAAAAGGTTTGATTTTTCTTACTGCCCGTGACATTTCTTATTCACTCGCTAAAACTTTTTTTATTCAAAGGCGACTAGTTAACTCAATTTCTCTTGTAATTTTCGAATACCTTGTTCAAAAAGTAATCCTCTCTGACATTGATTCAATCATGCCATTTTTCGGTTTCTACAAACCATTTTGGAAGTATCGAAATCATTCTGTCGTGCACCTCGGCACTCGCTTCTAAATCGAAGGGTCGGTGATTCAATTCCATCCTGCAACGCTCTTTCATTTGTCTAGCAGTTTTTAGTTGTTTTGAAACTTAAATTAAGCTTTTGTTTCAATATTTACATGTTTCTTATTTATTCACTTTTATTATTCCACTAATTTCGAAGTCCATAACACCTGTATAAATGTACAAATTTTAATTATTTAATTGTTAAGAAATTATAATTATTTGTGCGCTTGAAGTTAGGGGAATTTCTTTTCCCCAAAGATCAGCTATGCTAATATCAATCGAACTTATTACGTTTTCCCAAGCGAACTTCTTGGAACTTATTGTATGTATATATATTATGAGCAGAATTTTCAAATCTGTTGGTATATTTTGAAATAATAAATAAAACTATTTACAAATTTATTAAGCAAATTTGATTGAATTTGATTCAATTCTGTCTTCAAATATACTCGGTACGCTGCCGAAAAGACATTTCTAACACGGGTTTGAAATCGCAAGTTCTGAGATAAAAGTTTTCTTTTGATTGTGCTATTTTTACCACAAGTTATAAAGATAAATGTAAAACCCGACTTAGAATTTTCCAAAAGAAGACAGTTTGATTTTTTTTCATAGAAGCCTACCGATTTACTTCAAGTAGTTTTTAAAACCACATTTTTAAGAAAAGTTTTTCTTCGTTAGAATTTTCTAAAATTAGATTTAGCTGGATTTTTTTACATTAATTATTTATATTATTTCCAAGTGTACTATTTACACTATATACACGCCTTAAAATAGTTATTGTTCTTAAATGAGATATACATTTTACTTCTAATAGGTTACATAAAATTTTGACGAAGTATTTTCATTAAAAGCGAAGAACTTAATTAATAATTTGCTACCTGAACGTATCTTTTAATTAGAATTTTGATAAGCAAAAAAGTCAATATGTTGTCGATTTACTCTAAGGTATGACGAGGGAGATCCACGTACATCTAGATCTCGGAGATAAGAGTATTTCGTTCTCAAAAAGAAAATCTTGTGATTGGAGATGCTTTTTCACAACGGTGAAATTATTTTTACTCTGCCTAAATATTTTGTTCACTATATCGATATAGTATCGAGACAAAATTGGGTACTAAGAAGGTTTTGATTTCCATTGAGTACTGCACCAATAGTGATCAAAATTGGCAATATCGGAACAGCAACATCGATTTCTTCTACACTTTGCCCTGAAGAGGCTACGTGATAGAGCCATTGGTTTAAATTCGACGTAGTGATTGAGAAGAATAAAATACTTTAAACAGATTTTAGTATGGATGAGTTGAACAATGTGAGCGAGGCCAGATGGGATTTTGCACTTGGGTATAGCGCGACGTTTACAGCCCCGTACAGGTATACCAGCAACCTCAAAAACTTCCTGGCTGCTGGTCAGTTGAATAAAAATCAGACATGGTGGTCTTACCAGCCCGCTCGCTTTAAATAATTTATTAACGAAAGCGATCTTGGCTCTTTATTCCTTGGAGATGTCACAGGAGAGTTTATTACAACGAGCTTACTTCGTACAAAATGGTGAAACGTATAAAGATTTATCAAACTTTTGCAATTTATATCTAAAAAATAAACTTATTCTTGACTATGCCTCGCTGCAAAGACAGAGCATCGAAATGTGTCTGTTAATAGATGTTCGAAGAGAACAGGCACCTACAACTTATAGACAAATCCGAACGGCGGTGTCTGAAATGAAAAAATATTTTCCTAGCTAAAAATCGTCTATTTACCTTCCGACTTAGGAGCGGTGGTGCTATCACAACGAGAACGGGAACTATATTTGCCCTTTAGTTCTTAGGGAACCTACAGGAAAACTTACTAAGAGTTTATAAACCATATAAAGACATTTCAAAAAGTTACAATATATATATTATAGAGTCGTCGTATTCTTAAAATCGAAGAAATATTAGAAAAAGAAGAAGTAGAAGTATATTCCTATTGGAAATAACAGATGCCGATCTTCTCTATTTTTGGCCTTCCATGATTAAGTTGTCTTATTTTTGATAATTTATAAAATTCCCACCGTTGAGGTTCTACTGTATACAACTTTTGGCCAATGGTCTTCCGTTGTCTGCGTGTGCTCGTGTGTGGGCGCTCGTTTTGGGGCGTGTCAACAAATAAAAAAAAAAAAAACCTAACGCTCACTCAACCAGTCATTGAACTGCAGGACGACTACGTCCACGGAACCTCGGAACTTCTACGATCAAGCGAAACGAACGAAGTGTGTAAGAAGTGCTGCTCCATGTTGTAGCAACATGGTGCTGCTGCTGCCGCCTGCCAAAACACTTGATGATCTGCAGCAGCGAATGTTGCTGCCGTTGCAGTTGCTGCGCTGCTGCTGCTATCGTCGACGCAGCACTGCCGCCGAGCGATCGAGTTTCGAGTGGAGAGCTCTGACCAAGAGCCAGTTTTGTTTCGGAACTGAGCGCATTAAGTTGTGAGTTATATGTCGTGTCGCTTGCCGTCACTTGTACGTAGTTCTTTCTACTGAACTGTAAGTGTTATTTGTTGGATTTTTTTTTTGTTTTGTATCGTTTTTTGGCCAACGAGCAATATAAAATTCCGGCTTTTTTATTGAAAATTTAAGCACGTGTGTGTGCTGAAATGGTTAGAGCGCGCGATGTTCATACCAAAAAAATAAAAAAAAAAATAAAATACATAAAACAAACAAATCGAAACGTCAATCGTGAAGCTGTCAGATACAAATGTAGCGCAAAATCGTTATTTTGTGTGCGTTTATTTTTGAAAAATCTCAAACGCAAGTTGTGGGTATTTCTAAGAAGAAGCCTTATCAGTCAGAGCAGCACAACACAAAGGGCATGCATGCTATAAATAACATTACCGAGAATCCCAAGACAATCCCAATGTAGTTCCGAAGCTGCGTGCGTGAGTGCGCCCGCGCGTGTGTGCGTGAGTGTGTGTCCATGTGCGTGTTAAAAAACTTTTTGCCTTCAGAATCGTCGACGTTGACCTTTAACATACAATCCATCAAAACTGTTTAATGATGTTAAGTACGAACTGCCGCATCTTGTTGCTGTTGCTGTTGCTGCTGCTGCCAGCGTTGTCGTTGCTGCCACTGTCTGCGTCGCTGCCTTGTGCAATCGCAGCGGTCTCAAGCAGCCGAGGCAGCGATAAGGCAAACCAGTAGCAATCAAGTCGGCCAGCACGACCCAATCAGTTTTTAAAGCTTGCTCCAAGTTTCTGGCCGTCGTCCGTCCGGCTAAACGTCCGCGCTAGTCGACGCTGTTAGGCGAATTCTGTGCGTGAGTTGCTGTCGTTCGTTGTCGTCTCCGTAGTTGTTGTTGTTGTGGTGAATTCTCATGCTGTCAATAACAGCTGCGGCTAACAGGTAAATCCCAACAACAACTGCCTCAAGGAAACAATCAAGAAACCTTTATATGCTATGTAGCATGTATGTATGCACGTCTTCTGCCCTTCGCACATAAAAAGACTATCCACTCCAAGTGCCATGGCAGACTGCGATGCGACCACAATGACATAAAACGCGCATAAAGAATCTCAATTGACTTGAAAGCGACTTTAAAGTCGTTACTTTGATCTTGTCTTGGCAGACGACGCGCCGCAAACATTCCGTTTCCACATCTTACGTACTATTCGATATATCGTTTACGGTTTTGAGCTTCTCGTTTTTATTTTTCATTTTTTTTTTTTTGTGTTATTTTTGGTCTTTTGCACAAGGTTAATACTTAAAGCTATTGTAAATATTTCATATTCATATTGTGTGCATTGATGATGCCTCCAAAAGCTGTCATCAATGGCCAAAGTAATGTGCTTGTTGTTGGGTCTTCTCTTGAAGCATATGTTATGTAGTAGCCTGGTTACCTTATACAAACTCATTGGAGCAGAGAGAGTAGGGCATGGCGAATTTGTTTCAGATGTAGTTTAACGACATTGTTATTACTTGCAGTTACTCTATGCTTGTTAGAGCTACATTTGTGGGGCATATTAGTTTTGTGAGTGCGTTGGTGGTACTGTACTGAAATGCGTTCATCTCAAAAGTAGATTATTATATCCTCGAAATTGTTGTAATACGAAAGTAATTTAATTATTATCATTTATAGCGACAACGTATAGATCTTCAAATCTGTTCTAGAGTTCAATGCCAATTCAAGCTAGGTTTACGATACTCTGAAAGCTGTCTGCTCGTCGAAGCTAAACTATGCAGTTTTTTGTTCTATTTTGCATATTTTTACGTAGCAGCGTTATCGTTTCTGTAAATCGAAATCATAAACAAGTTGCGCATGCAATTATCTTAAGACTGTCTGTCGCTTCCGGTGCGAAGTGGCAAAAGCGATTTTAAGATTTTGTTTTTAGTTTTGTAAGTTTTCGATCTTGACAGGTTGTATAAATTTTAGATGCGTAGCTTACTCTTTTTGCTTTCACTATCTAAGTTTCAATTTGAAGACTTTTAATTTCTTGCTTAAGAATACTAAGCGGCGATTTCTTCTTTCATGGAACCCAAACCGCTTATTTTTTTTAGCCCTACACTGCCTGCATATAAGGATACAAAACTTTAGTAAGTGTTTCGAAAAGTCCTGAAACAGCATTCTAATTCAGCTACTTGAGGCCGTGACTGTACGTAAATTTTTTAGTTGATACTATTTTTATAAAAACAATCAAGCATTGAACTTTAAAATCAGGTATACCCATTAAAAATAATCATTAAGATTTCCTTATATTACGTGTCATTTTTATATATTCATGAGAATTTAATCAGATTCGACTTTCTGAGAACTGTGTATCTGCTCTACATGTGAGTCGTCCATGTTGAATGGTAATAAAATCTTTGCTTATCAGAATACTGAAAAGATGAAAGGCCAAAAGTATATAATCAGTCGCAGAGAAAGCACATGTTTCATCTATTATTTTATTTTTCGCTCTTTACTATATAACCAATTTAATCGCTTAGTTCTTTAAATCTTTTTTTAAGTACTTATTTTCAGTACGCTCTCAACAATATTCAAATTGATGATCTCAAACGAAATATTTTTAATTATTTACTTTTTGATTCCTAAAATTTATCCCAATATTTCCCTATTCCATGCTATGCTACCACTTTCAAGACAACTATGTTGGGCTAGCAACACCCAAGTAATTTAGCTTGGTTTGAAAATCTTCATCGATAATTAGAACATCTAAGCTTCGTTTCAAAAAAGTTTTTGCTCTAGAAACAATACAAGCTGCTTATTTGACAGAAACTTCCTTTCCAGACAAAGCTGTCCATTATTGGATTACAAACTGATGTTGCCTTTGCCCACATACACAGCTGCTTCCTGCACGTCTGCTGCTTTCGTGGGGTCCAGTACATAGATTCTATCTCCCGTTGCGTTATTGCAAAAGTCACAGAAAAAGTTTTCATGTTGGAGTTTTAATAATTAATTTATAATTGACAAACTAAATTGATGATTACTTTGCTGCATCGCATGTTGAAGTTGCACGTTGCTGAAGATTACATTTTCATGTGTCTGAGGACAATTAGCAATTATTTTTTGTTTACCAAAACAAAAATGACAAGATTGATGGTTTTCCAGTATGAAGTCTGTCACGCTCAAGCGGAATCGCCATCTCCGTTGACCCAACATCGAAATACCAAGGCTCGACAAGCGACTTACCTGGAGTATTCACATTCTGCGCGAAAGGAATCAAGCTACAGCGAGATTACGACAATACCAATGACTGAAGGTTAGGAGCTCAAAGCTAATAATAAAACCTTGAGATGAGTGGCTTACCCATAGCATGTTTACGTGGCTGTTCAGCTGGGTGTTCTCTGGTTTCAAGGTGTTAAAAAGAAATACAACGCTAAATACAGCGAGAATCTGGACAACTAGCCAAATGTACTGGCGTTCAATCGGCTCTAATACAGCCAGATGCTGGCACACACCTCCTAGATCTTGCTTGCCAGGGAAGTGGCTTTAAATTTCTAATATTCCAAACCCTATGCGAATTCTAAAATGTATTTATTATCTACAAGATACCGATCTTAAAAGGAACAACGACAAAAAGAGAAAAGATTCTGAGGCTTAAATAGCCTTAAATTTTCCAAAGTAATACGTACTTCTCTCAAGACGTGTTACCCAAAAAAAAATATATATATTTATATATATATATTTACCTCAAATATGAAGCTTAAATGACCCAAAATTTTCTAAAATATAATATACTTTTCTGCAGACTTGTTACCCCAAAATAAAAGGATGCTGAAGCTTTAATGGCACATAATTTTTCACGGTAAACTTTTTCCAAAAACTCTGATGGTGCATTTTTATAATGGAAACTTTTAGTACAGAATTAGGTAAGGCTCCGTTTTTTCCATCAAAAGATAGAATCTTAAAATGATTATGAACTTTCCTTTGAAGAACTTAACAAGTTAAGATTATTAAGCGAAATCATTTTAAAAATGTAGCTACTTTTGTAAAGGGTATTTTCTACTTAACGACCAACAATTCGAATGCTTTTAACACTACTTCTGTGGTTGATGTATAGTAGTCCTTGACTTCAGCAAAGTATAACGCTCAACCACAAGCTAAGCATTATAACGTCGAGTCTTCTACCTAAAAAAGTCTAGTTCGTCTGTTTGATTTATAGCATTATATCTGACACATCGTCTTGTCGGATTATCTTGCAAAAGCCGCAAAGTTTCCAAAAGCAACTTGCTTGATTAATATGACCAATTTAACGAAATCTCTGCTGAATCACATCGAAACGTGAGTTAATAATTTTCGTAATAAATTAGAAGAACAGTGGAAAGTTGTTAGAATTTTGATTTTGTCCAAGTTTATTTGGCTTTCTTTAAGTCGATTAGCATAATTAATAGTTTGTCTTAACTCTACACTTATGTGGGCCTTGGCAGCTTAGTGGCAGGATGGTGGTTCGATTTCAGCCTGCAGCGCTGTTGCTTGTCTAGCACTGGCATGGCTAGCAAACAAATAGACGTTAGTTACGTGAGAAAATCTCTATGAGTTAAAGATAGCGCAGTTCGAATTCGGCTTTAAATTGTTGGTCTCCGTTCTCTTCGAACAGCCATGCTACGCCTTTGAAGCGATGACCATAGTCAAAGGAAATATATTTTATTTACTTAGGAACATCTTAATTAATTGAAGAGCCCGCTGTGCGGATTCGTGCCTGCTTACTTCGAACAGCTATTTATAGAGATATCTCTATGTGCTACGCCTTTGGAGCAATGACCATAGTCAATAGTCTTCACTTGTTAACAGTCTAAAGTGCATTCACATAGTCGTTGTGTCTCTACAATTATGTTTTCGCCTGGTTATGAACGTTATGGTTCACTTAAAACGCCACCAATTTGACCATTGGCGTTGTCTGAGTTGTCATCTATGTCGCTTCTGCTGCGGGTGTTGCTGCTGCTGCTGGTTGGCAAATGATCCGCTTGAGTTACCAACAACACCTAACCAAATTAGCAGCAGCGACGCTGTGGGGGGCAGTGTATTTTTTTTTGTGGCCCTAAAACAGTGACTCTGACTCATTGTGTATGCGGTTGAGAGTATCTGTATGTGTCTGTCTGTCTGTAATTTTGTGTAACCTTTGGCGCATTAATATTTTGGCCAGAATCACACGTTGCATTTGATAAGGCTGGGAGAGAGAGAGAGAGAGGGAGAGAGAGAGAGAGGTTCTTGGTAGTTAATCTGCTGGTTGTTGTTGTTATTATGTCTCGTGTTGTGTAATAAAGTTTTGTTTTTGGTATTACGTTTGTTTTTTGCCGGAGGGGGTACCTGCATTTGCTGCTTCCTCCAACGTGCCAAATGCCGCTCTCTGACCGAACCGGTTTTAAAGAGCGCCCAACTACTACAACTTTATAAAAACTAAGCTATAAAAAAATATTTGCAACATTCACAAAAAAAAAAAAACAAAAAAATCAAAAAATAAAAACAATATTTAGGAAATAATTTGCATGTGGAGCAGCAAACGAACTGCAACAACAACAACTTGCTAATTTGGTTGTTTATTGTTGTTATTGGCGGCAAAGCTTTGAGCCAATTCCAATGCTTTTTAGTTTTATGCGACTAATTACAGCCACTTAAATTGGACTATGACTTGTATTGAAGCCTCGACGCGTAGTTCGTAAGTCCACTCATAGATCAAAGCCCCCTCGAAGCGTAGTCGTTGTTGTCGTCGTCGTCGCCGTGTACTCTTCAAGTCGGTTCAAGTTCAACGCGCCGCTGGTTCACGGTCAATTAGAGTGCGCGCATAAATTATCTCCGAACCGGGAACATTGCCTCAAATCTTAATAGTGGAAAAATTAAATCGTCTCTGTATATATATATAATATAATGAATGTTTATGTTTGATTATAGCAGGTAAAAACAACAACAACAACAAAAACGCAAAATAAACTTCCAACTACCAAAGCTACCCCTCCAGTTGGTTTTTCGCACCGCTTGCCCCCTGTGCGGTTATTGCATGGTTTGGCTTGCATGTGACCACAACACAAATATAGACTCAGCTGGTAGCTGAAGCCTGATCTCTCGCAACCCGCTGAGCGATGTGCTCGCGGCAGGGACTGTTCTGGCTGTTGACACTTTTCACTCTGTCGGCGGAGTGCAACAGTCGCGAATCACAGCTGAGAATTGGAAAATCTATAAATATCTTCTTACGTTATGGTTATCTGGGTATATCCATGAGGGTGATACCCTTTAATGATACGTTTGAGACGGAACGTTGGATATTCAAGGAGCCCACAAGAAATATATATAAGGTAAGTTGTTGTGCAAGCCTGCCAGCTTTTTTGGAGTAACACTTTTTGGGAAATCTTGTAGTGAACTAGTAACTCTATGGCTGCAGTTTTTTGAGATAATTATAGAGGCATTGTTTATGCACTTAAGCTTCTGTGCGATCTGGTCGGATTTTTATAATAAACATATCTTTAAAGGCGTAAAAGTTACAAAAGTTCGAAATTTCTTGCTTACGAATATGAATACTAAAATTAAAGAAAAAATCTTCTTATTGACCAAAAGTAAAACAAACGTGTTTTAATATTCAAAAATCATGTTTTTTATTTAAAAAACAAACTAAAAATATTTCATTCCAACTAGAATCTATCGGAAGCGACTTATTCGCAAACTCCCTGGTAATTTTCATATTATAATGAAGCATGAGGGTACTTCCAATAATTTCTAGTCGAATAGAACAGCAAACCTTTAATTTATAGCTGCGCCCGAACTGTGTCTGCAATCAATAAAGATTAAATGAGGCAAATAGCTATGCGAGTGCTAGGCAAGTGCATCAGTGCTGCTGCAGGCAATCGAACCAGCAACCTGCGGTTTGAGGAACGTGTACGCTACCACAACGGTTAGGTACATTCAAGTACCAACTTTTCTTCAAATATCAATTAAATGAGTTCCTTTGGCGACGATCCTATCATGTTTAAATTTAAGATGTATTCCAAAGACCCGACAACCCAAATTCAGTTACATCCGTTGAAAAAGCCAGTAGTCGTCAGTTGCAAGGTCATAAGTGTACGGCGTGTGGGGCAATACCATGGCAGGCGTTGTAATTCTAGTTATTCCAGTTGTTCTACATAGTTTTTGAGCCTTACAGCAAAACCTTGCCGTTCGGTAGTTGCTGGCCCTTTTTCATGCATTAGTTGCGCTCGATAACATCCCTGGTCCTGGCTTTAAGAGACGGCATTTGTGCATCCAATAATTTTAGTATCCGTGAACCAATTTTTAAGGCCATTATTTGAAAATTGTTAAACTAAAATGGGAATCTTTCTTCCGTAGGTTTTGCCCATATTGTGAATAAGCCCTTTTATTTCGAATTCAAGAAATCAAACTTAGAAATTCTTAGAAAGCAAATGTCATAATTTGGCTTGGATTCAAAGATATGTTAAATATGTCTACCCAGAAGCAGAGTTTGTGCTCACGAACTTAAGGGGCAACACAAGCAGTGAGGTTACCCTAATAAAGCACAGGATTAAGGAACATAGTCAAAAAGGGTTTCCAATTGAGGACGCTTTTTTATATCGTTTTATCGATATTTTTAACTTTGCTTTTACATCGGCGGTAGTCCTTAGGCTGGTAGATCTTTCTTTTTGGAAGATCTTAAAGGCGTCAAGTTAATGCCTCTGGCTAAATATAATGATAAGGTTGCTGTTTTTGAGTCTATCTCTTTTTGAGGCTGTTTACATCAGGCAGAGAGAAATAATTTCGTATTTCAGAATTGTTTTATGGGGCACAATAAGGTCTTTAACTCTTGCAAAAAGCTATATGATATTTTAGTCTTTTCGTTTTTTTTTTTAATCCAATATATTTTGAAGTTGTGTCGATTTTTTAGTTACCAATTTTGAACGATTTTCGGAATTTTTTTATGTGGATTGATAAGATCTTATGTTTTTTTTTTTGCAGTGTTAAACTAAAAATAAATAGTTATTTGTTGCTTTTAGTAATTGTTATCATTTAATCAAAAATATTTCAGAATTGTTTCATTTACGAGTTAAGCTAAATTTTCCAAGTACAGCTGCTGTTTCGACTTAATAGAACTTTCTTTAAAAAAAAAATCACAGACATTCAGAATTTACGTTAGTTCTAATTTCAATTCTTTTCAAACAATTTCAGAATCCTGACATTTCTTTTGTATTTTCTTTTTGTTTTCAAATAAAAACAGACCTAAATCTGCTGTATCTTAGCAAAAAAAATATATTACTTAAATAAATAAAAAAATTAAAATTAATTTAAAACTATTGAGCAAACAAGAATTCTTGTTTTCATTTTCGAGAAACCGCACATTGACCCATAAACCTTAAAAGATTCAGCTCTTGTTTGCATAGAAAATGCTTGAAACAAGCTATAAATATGTTCTATAAATTTCTTATCATTTCCGTAAATGGGTAATATAATATAAATTATGCAACCTTAAAATGCATTTTAAAGCTACAAAATAAACTTTGCTTCCGGAAGAACACAAAAATAGCAATTAAAACTTGAAAAACTGACATAAATTTTGTTAAGATTAGAATTTTTGATTAAAGTATTTTAGCTATATATTAGAATATGTATTAAGTGCAACTTTTTATAGCTGCGATTGTTTTGTATTAATCTAACGTCTGCTAAATTAAAAAAGTAATTAAATTGTTAAGTACATAATTTGAGTCTTCATAAACGTAACCATTTTTTAAAAGTTTTTCTTTTTTAATGCCGAACGAATAAAAATAAAAATTTGCAATGTCGCTGGAAAGCTATTAAAAAATTCTAAAACGTTTGTATATCGTTTCTTAGACTTTAATTTCCTTCTCGTAAAAAAAAGCTGGCAACATCTTGATCTTTCGAAAATATCTCTTTAATTACTATTTTTTCTTAACTACAGAACATAAGCGAACTGAGCGAAAGCCGTGAGGAGAACACGCCAGGCATTTTTCATGGCGACTTTCACATGGAATTCTGCGATAATCGTCGCCAACTGTTTCAGGCCTATTTTCGTGATTTCACCATCGAGCGTCTGGACAAACCTTGGGAGGCTTTTACCAGCGGCTGGTTTCCGGATAATGCAGCCAAGAAACTGGGCATAAACACCTCTTTCATACTTGGCGACTACTCCTATGTGCTGGTGCGTGTGGTACGTTTTCGCGAAACGGGCAAGATGAGCGGCGAGATACCGCTCAATCAGACGCTGGAGAATGATGTAAAACTCAACATGGAACAGCTGCAAGTGGGCAATTTTACGGCAGCGCTGAAATTTATCGATCACTTTGGTACGCACTATGTCAACTCGTATACCACCGGTAACTCCCTCTACCAGGTGTTTGTATACAATCGCAAGAACTACAAAATGATCAAGGAGCGCATTAAGAACAAAGGCCTGGCGGGTCTATCCAAGTTAGATCTTTACAATTATTTTGCACCCTGGTTTACCGAGCATTTGGGACAAATACGCTCGGCCAGCGCCAATGCTACCGTAGAACGTTGGGCACGCCGTAAGCTGCAGTATGAGTACTATGTGGTGAAGTATGTAACGCTGCTGAAGCTGCATGGGAATAGCACTTTGCTGCGTGCGCTGGACACACTGCTGGGTAATGATGCCATATTGCAGTTGGACTTAAAGTCATTGAATGTGGTGTTTCGCAGCGAACCCAAAAAGGAGAGTTGGTTTCATGAGGTGCTCGATAATAATATGAAATTGTGGGAACTGAATGTGCCACAACAGAATCATGCCAAATAGTTGTTGCATTTTTGGCTGGAACAGTGTGAGTGGGCTAACTTCGAAAAAGTTCCTAGTTTGCATTAAGGAGACGTACGACAACAGACAGAGGCGTCGCCGGTAGCTGCTGAATGTGTGCACGTGTGTAGCTGTAGTTTAGCTCTAGTTCGTAATTAATTGTTCTGCCTGTGATAGTTTTTAGTTAGTTTAATTAAAAAGGATAAGCTCTTGTCCAAGGAGTATTTGTAATGTACATGTTAGATTAGTTTATGATTGTCCGGAAGTAATGCAGTAAAGGCTTTGATATGACGATGGGACATTTGGTTGTTTTTGCATGGGAAGCAATGGAAGCCAGCGCCAAGGTCGCTGCATAATCAGCATGTTGCAGTTTGTGATGTAGTGAACTATCTGGAATGTAAAGGTAAGATTTAATAGTTGATTTAAGTTTGTTATTTTTAAGTTTAAATAGAACTAAGCATTATTTTGCTTAATTCTTTGTAAATTTAAAATTTGTTCAAAAATAACTACTGGTTGGAGAAGCATTGTGCACTTGGAACTGTTACAAACAGTTTTGTGCAGACTGTGCCATTGTTTCTATAGAGTTACTCGGTAATCACAGTTTCAAACTCACTTTTTGAAAAGAATTAAAACCAAATTTCATTCGAAGGATTGAAACAAGGCTAAGTCAAAAACCTTGTTTGTATGGAGTTAAGCGTTAATCACAGTTTGAAACGTTTTTTTTTCAAAAGCATTAAAACCAAGCTAAGAACTTAAACAAACCAAAGCGCTAGCTACAGTCTGAGAGCAAATATAGAAACAGTTTCTTAAAACTAGACTAAGAAGAAATACTATGTAATGTAATATATGAACGTGGGTGGGCCTACGCCCTTCAGCACGGCGTCCCCCATGGGTCTATTGTGCCCACTCCCTGCTAGTTCAAGCTTAATGTTCTCAGAAACTGAGTCAGAGCAGTCTGCGAAAGATACATCAGGTCCTTCTCACTGAGATTGCAGTTGCCTAGCAGCTTTGCTCTCCTTCGTGCCAGGGCTGGGAAGTTAGTGATTAGGTGTTCCATTGATTCGACATTCTAGCATTTACAACAAAAAACATACAAAAAGAAATAATGTTAAATAGTTTATTAGAGATGAGATGAGAGATGAATTTTCTCCCTTAAAATGATTACAAGATCAAACGTGGACTTGCGCTGACCTCGCGCGAAGACAAAAGCAAAGGCATGCGAAACGGTTGACACGTTGCGCTTGCAATGTTTCGACTTGAGCTCGCTGCGCTTGTTGCGCGCGATATTTGAATTTGTTAGTTTAATTCTCTTTGGTGTGGAGTTAAGCGCTAGACTAAGTTTTAAAGTAAATATGAAAACAGTTTCAGAACGATTGAATCCAGGCGAACAAAAGCCAAACTTGTTTGTTTGGAGTTAAGCGCTACAGTTTAAAGGCACACAGTTTCTAAGAAGGTTTCAAACTAGACTAAGAACAAAAACCAAACTGATTCTATGGAGTTTGGCGATAACTACAGTTTGAAAGCAAGCGGAGAAACAGTTTGTTAGAAGGATTGAAACCATACTAAGAACAAACTATTGATTCAAAACATTTACTGCAAAGATAGAGACGTATCATTACTTGATATCGTTTTGTTCTTGAGCTAGACCAAAACGTTTGTACTGCTTCGCTCTTGAGTAACCTAAAAAGAATCGCAGCAAAACGCTGACGCAACGATAGGCTAAACTTAAATAAGAAAATAATCATGCAATCTTTTGTCGCAGAGGAACTCATTATTAGCATATTAGTTTCCACTTTATTATTTAACTCTCAAAGTACTTACGCGCTCAATTTTCGTTTCGTTTTTGACTTTGATGTGAGCACAAAGAGTAGAAAATCAACTCAAAAAGAAACTTTGTTTTAATGTGCAAATGTCTGTGTTTGTGTCTCGGCTAAACGAGGAAAACTGAACGAAAAAAGTAGTATCGTTAAGTTTGTTTCTAAGTCCTGCAGTTTAAGAAGCATTGTCTATTATAAGTATGAATAGTTTGATGCAAACTGTATTGTAATTGGGAACAGCTTAGCGCTTTAAAGCTTGAAAGCAATTGTGCACCTTGGTGGGAACAGTTTCTTGAGAAGCACTGAATCATTGCCTTGTTCAAACAGTTTGAGAGTAATTACATACTTGGTCCACGCTAACAGTTTGTTGTGCATGGTGGATGTCTTGGCTAGATTTTGTACAAATGAAAGATAATTTCATAGAAAAATGGCCAAAATTTAAAACTATTTACTTAAAAATGATAAAATACAATTTACAATTTTTAAGCTGTATTGATTACAAAAATGACACCATAAATTTGCATAAACAAACTCAGTGTAGCAGCACTCCTATTGCTGGTCTAAAGTTGCTTAACTTTGCTTGTAGATTCATGCGTCAGGTTGTTGTCTTGTATGCAGGGTTGCAAACTTGGTAAAGCTAAACTATAGTGGTTCAGTTCAAAGCTACTTACCTTGAACAGTCGGTTTTCCATTTGATTCTATTGATGGCCCAAGTAAAGGAAAAATATTCGGTTTCAGCAGTTTTAAAAATAAAATTTAATAGTTGGCAACAAAAATTAAAGAAATTTACATTATTATTATTATTCTACTAGTATTTTTTCGGATTATTTTGCGTAAAAGTCAAATATTTTAAAGTGATTAAGTAAGCTTATGTGATTATTAATTTATTTTTTAAATTTTTTCTTGTCAAATATGTTGTATAGTTCGTTGGAGTAGATTGCTAAAATTTTAGTATAAATTCAATATTTTCAACTGAATAAATAAATTTAGGAACTTCTCTTAAAAAAAATATACATATATACCCGGACCCCTCACATCTACTACTTAAAATTGCAGTGGCAGTTCCTTTCAAAAACAGTCTTGAAAAATATAATTTTTTTAATATCTATGTCAACGGATTATATTATTATTATTAATTTATTGGATTTTTGTCAAGTTATGGCTAGAAGCTGAAACTTCAAAAAATATATTTAAGAATAATTTAATAAATAATTAATATAAAATAATTAATATAAAATATAGTTACTTGTATAATTGATTCAAAAAATTCTTAAAGTTTTTTTTTAATTTTTTTCAGTGTTTGAAATCAACGCTATCCAACAGGAAGGGATCAATGATCTAGATAAGACTTCAACAATCGTATCAGGAGTTCTTTAAGCAACTAAATTATGATAGTCCAGTCGACTACTGGACCATTGAAAAATAGCTTGCCTCAGACAAATTTTAAGAATTTTCCAGCTTGTCTCTACTTCAAATGTAGGATTGTGGGCTCCTATCCATCAAGCGCCATTACGCATATAGATAGATAGAATTTGAAGCAAAAATGTGGTTGGCTGGTGTTAAGTAGAGATCCAAACGACATGACAATTGACTGGAATCTGCAAGGCAGCAGGCGTAGAGAGTGGCCTTCAAAATGTTGGAGAAAGAACTTGGAATTGGGCATAAGAAAAGAAAGAAAGATCTGGAGTGAAATCAAGTTATTGGCGCAAGCCAGAAGAGACTGGCATCAGCAAGACAGCATACCCACACTGTATTGGTTTAGAAGTCTTGGATGTCCAATTGCTTATTGGAATTTACAATATTATAGTCTGTCTACTTCGTTTTTATTAAATGCAGAAATATGTAAGTTTATGATATTTATGCGTATTCTACAATCAACCCAGAGCTTTCAGATACTCTTAATTTGTTCTTTTTGCATTACCGAATCCGTACGGATAAAACAAATGCGGGCTAAATTCAGCAGTGCTAGAGGGTGGAATCCACCCACCGAACTTTAGTTTTAGTGGTAACTATGCTGCCAAAGTCCACTTACTCTTAAATATATACTTATTACAATTTGTTTAAATATATATGAAAATATTAGATATATAAAATCAAAAATAATCATTGTTCTACAATACATTTTTAATGAATAAAAAATATTAAAATAAAATAATAAAAAACTGTCTTATTATTTCTTGGTTTCAAGGCCTTTTTTGATAATCCTGCACTCTAATTTTATAAAAGATTCTGCGAAATCGTCGGACACTAATTTTGATTAATGCAGATATGGAAGATGATAATGGATTTTTTTAAAACTTTTAAGGAAATAGCGCTAAAAATATTAAATGTTAATATAGAATTTTGCAGAATCAATATTTAGCAAAAAATCCCGCCAAAAATTTTGAAGCACCAAATCCCACAAAACTCACTCGTTCAGCATTTGAAGTACCAGGCGAACAGAAGTGCTATGAAATCAGCAAGCAGCTTTAAATTGGCAACTAAAACTATGCAATAATTTTTTGAGCAAATTTTTAATGTCAAAAAGTTAATAAAGTGTAGCATACTTTTAGTCGCCAATTTAAAGCTGCTTGCTGATTATATAGCACTTCTGTTCGCCTGGTACTTCAAATGCTGAACGAGTGAGTTTTGTGGGTTTTGCAGCTTCAAAATTTTTGGCGGGATTTTTTGCTAAATATTGATTCTGCAAAATTCTATATTCGTATTCAAAGCATTTTCAGATTGAAAAAAATATTTTGTCTGCAAAACAGAAATCCTTCTTATTTATGTCGTTGTCGTGAATACATGTTGGCGAATTAATTAGTACCTCTCTGTATTTTTTTAAAAAGAATTTAAATAACAAGATTATTTTTGAATTTTTTATATAAAGTTTTTTTTATTCAAAAACCAAAGTATAATGATAATTTTTAAATCTAAATTAAACTAATTACATTACTAATTACAGAACCAAAGCTGGTAGACTCTTTAACTTAAGAGGCTACACATTTTAAAGTAGAAATATCAACCAATTTCAACGGAAACATATTTGTTAGGAGACATAATTTTGAGTAAGCTTTTGGGTATCCCTTTACTTTTAGTGCAGTTTACGAGCTTAAATATTAATAGGCTGTACGGGATAGTTGAGGAACTCTACTGCTTTAAACTTAATCTAGACTTCAAATGATTGTGCACTTTTTATACGCTCTCCGATTTTTCTTAGATTTGACAATCGGTCAAAATAGTTTTGTCAGCATCTTTGCTCAGGGACAGCAATTTTCGCTTATATTCTAATACAGGCACAATTCCACGACATCTTAAATATATTTATTTTTGCTACCTTAAAGGATTATTATATTCAAAGCAGCATAAAGTCTTAACATATTGTATTTGTGTAAACATAAAATATACATTTTATCGTACATCCAATTTAATTGGCTTCTTGAACTGCAGATTCACATTGCTCTGGGCGATCCAAAACGGAGCCAACAGCCTCCAAAGATTTTCCGTCACCATCACCATGCAATTCCAATAGTTCTGAGACTTGCGAACATAAACATCATGAAGGCGATAGATGCGCTGATAAGTCTATTTAATTTAGCAAAGCAGTCCAGGCCCATTTCGTTAACCAATGATGAGTTTCAACTGAGAAGTTAAGACAGAATATTGTTTGTATTATTAGAACAAATTTTGGTTTGAAATTAAATTAATAAATTTACGATCATTTTTAAATAAAGTTGCTAACTTCAAAAAGGAAGCATCTGATTTCATTTTAAGTCGTATCAGTTAAAAGGAAAATTAGAAAGGTTAGGGAAAAATTGTTTTTGAATCTTTTAATCAGTTTATTTTATAATAATGAGTTTTAATAATAAGTTTATTTTATATGCTAAAAATATGAAATTTGTAATGATGCCAAGTTTATGGAAATACAAAGGGCTGGTGTGCCTCGGTAACGTAGTTGAAGGAAGCGCACAAGCCTCTTCATCGAAAGGTTGGTCGTTCGATTTCATCCTGTAAAATTGCTATTAATTAAAGGCACCACTGTTCGGATTTGGAACAGCTTTTAATAGAGATATCTCCATGCTTCGCCTTTGCAGCGATGACTATATTCAAGTGGGATAAATTCTTAAATTTTAACTTAGAAAGAAACTAGCATAATATAAATTGTGTTAGCAAAGCCTATTTGCACTCAAACTATGCTTTTAATTTTTGCTGAATGTGTTGTAGTTTCTTATTGATGATAGCTCTAAAAGGATTTAAGTCCACAAAATACCTAATAAATTTCGTTGTTAACAAGGATTAAGTTTATCCGAATCGAAATTTGTAGCATTTGAGGTCAACTGGCGCTGGGAAATGTTCTGTTGGCAAAATTCACACGTGTTCGAACATAATCTATGGAAAATATGAAAAATATATATTATATTATTTTTAAGTTTATTTAAATTTTAGCAAGTCCTGCTTAATCCTAAAGCTAAGGCTTGTAGGCGTGCCATGCTAACACTCTGAGAGGTTCAGATTTTGCAGTAAAACAATGTGTCATTACTTACTTTGTACTTTGTTTGGCCATCACAACCCGTCCAGTTGGTCACTTCAAGTGAAGATAGGTCCTTCTCCACTTGATCTTTCCAACTGACTGAATGTATCATTATTTCTCAAAATTATATATGCGTGATGCGTGAGGTGCATTGTTCGTCAAAATGTTTTAAATGGCTCGCGTTCCAACAAGATGGCGCAATGCCATACTGCAGGTCAAAAAATGGAATGCGACCGTTGTTTCCCGGTTGAGTCATATCGATTTGGACTGGCCACCAGGGTCACCCATTCTAGCGTTACCACACTTTTTCTGTGGGGATATTCGAAATCTAAGCAATACGCTCTGATGTCAAGCGCTATAGCTCCATTTAAAGACAACATACGAAGCAAAATTGCAGCCATGTCGAGCAATACGTTGGCCCAAACCATGGAAAAAGCCGAAAAAGTGCACATTTTATGCTCAAGGCCATTTACTCGATATCATATGTAAAAAGTAACTAAAATATATGTCCAAAACCAAAATAAATGATTCTCAAAATGAAAACAAAGAAAAATGTCTTTATTTATTTTTTTTTCAGAAACAAAGACAATAGAATTAGAAAATAAGTCAAGGTATTAATTTTGCAAATGTTCAATCGCTTATCCCAACTAATACCAGACATCATCAAGAAATAGGTAATATCGACATCTTCAGATTAATATATTGTACGATTTACATCACAATTTATTTCTACAATCAAAACACATATATGGAACGTTCATATCTAAGCTATGCCAGCAGAATTTATAGTAGGCATAAAACAATTTCAAATGATACATGAGCATGTAATGCAGCCCAAGGAAGAAAGGAGCAGATGGATGATAGTAGTAGTCGTAGTGGTAGTAGTAGTAGTAGTATGCAGTGGTATTGGTACTGCCAGTCAGTCAGCTACGCATATGATGGCTGGCTATGGCAGCAAAGCCAATGCTGTCTCTGACTACGACGAATATACTACAACGACGATGTTGATAAACTCATCCATCTCCAATCCACTTACGAGCGCAAATATTTACACAATTTACTCGAAAACGGAGGTATGAGCATATAATATTTCCAAAAACGATGGCAAACTCACACAAGCGCAGCTAACACAGATACACACGCACACTGGCACACACACACACACACAGATACGCAACCATATAGTTATGGAGATACGCAGGGAAGTGATGTTTGACAGTTAGGCTGAGCAGGCCGAGCAGCGCAACAAACCTCATCAGGCAACTAAAAAAGGTGGCGCAGGGAAGAGAGAGAGAGGGGCAGTAGGAAATCATTTTTGGCATTGGAAATTTTGTTTCTGGGCAAATCAATGATGATGATGAGCAGTCGTATGGATTGAGCCTGGAGAGTATAGCATAGTTCTACGCATGAATGAAATCATATGCGGCCAATGTGCGTGTGTATGTGTTAGGGTGTGTGTATGTGAAGGAAGTACACAGAGAGAATTTGGAACGCTGTAAAAATAATAAATTAAGAGTATCTGAAAGCTCTGGGTTGATTGTAGAATACGAATAAATATCATAAACTTACATATTTCTGCATTTAATGAAAACGAAGTAGACAGACTATAATATTGTAAATTCCAATAATTGAGAATATCTACTAACAAGTGTATGTTGAGTCGGATCAAAAACTATTTTTAATTTGTGCTCTTCGGAGCATGGAACATGCCACAGCGTGTTACATCTGCATAAGCTGTTTGTCGGGTTTATTGATCTACTATTTTGTAGATTCAATTATGCATTCCATGATCTTTTTCGCAAACTATAGTAACTTTTACGACTTCCAATCTTATGAATGGTATACTCAATATATCTCTTGCTCTATCTTAACTCATCTTGATTCGCCAAATCGAGCATCTTTGACTAATTACGAAATATGAAAACCTAACTTGACCATCGCTGATCTTTTGGCTCTTTTTGTTAAGAAATATTTATTAAACTTAAATGTTATTTCTTGTTTCCATCTCTTATGTTGTAAATTTCAGTTCCTAGCCATACCCAGATGTGAAACGTTGCATATTTATAAACAATTCACCCAAAACATTTTTATAATTAAATATTTTTATGAATTATTTAAGCGTAATGACTAGCTAATGATTTAATAAATTTTAAAATTAATTAGCCAGAACAATCTGTTTGTACATCTCGATTAAGCGAATTGGTAAAAAGTAAAAAACTACTAAGAATTTCTTTAAGATCTTTTTAAAAACCTCTTAAAAATTATTATAATTTATAATATAAAAAAAAAAATTAATCAATGTTTCCAATAAATTTTTATGGATAATAATCCTTTTAAAATCTTCTTAAAAATTATTATAATTTATAATATAATTAATGAATTGCAATTATCTAATAATAATTATTCAATGAATCCAATAAATTTTAACGAAACAAGTAGCAAAAAATAAGAAATCGCAAAGGATCACAGCTTTTTCTCTCCGTGCATGATTGATTGTATGTTATAGATTGATGCGCCTATGCCTTGTGGAAAGTTCAAAAACTGAGCGGCAAGCAAATCAAATGTGTACACAAAACGTATATGCAAGTATGGGTGGCCCGAATATCCGAATAAATGTACAGATCGTGTATATATATGTTTGTGTGTGCTATATATATATATATATATATATATGTATGTGCAATGATATGACGACGTTGGCCAGCTTAAATATAATGGCTGCCAGCAGCATTATAGGCGATTCATTTCAGCCAGCATTTCAATCAAATGTCCAGACATGCGTCCATGCGCCCAATGCATAATACCAAGCCAAGGACCCGGTTAGACAGTTAGAATTACAAACAATGTTTTTGGAGCTTCAATGATGGGCGCTGCTGTCCAAGCTGCGCTACTCAACGAAATTAGAAACGAGCAGGGAGTATGAGTTTGTCAGGGTGTTTTGGTGGTCAATGCCAAACATCAATAATAATTTCATAAATGTAATCAGCATTGAGGGCGCAGTAACTGTAGAGCTTGAAATGTGGTGTGGGTGTCTCCGTGATTGAGCTCTTAATTGGACATCGATATTAATCCTTGAGTGACGTAGCGGTCAGTGGTCAAACTGCTTGTCGGCCATTTTCATTAGTTAGAGTATATGGCATTAGCTTCATATGATATATGCTTGTGTAATTGATGTTTCGGTTTGATTTTTATAAAATACACAATGTGTGCTCTCTCCAGCCAAGCCACAAGGCACTCTAGGACGTGCCTAAGTCCAAACGGATGTTTTGCAAGAGTCAACGTAAACATAAATAGTTTAAGAAAAAATATCCTTGTTGCTTAGGGGAAAATCCGTCAGGCAATGCGAAAAACACGTGGAAAAGTCAAAACTCTGGCTTAGTGCTAAGCGCAATTAGCGTTAATTACGCTGCCACACTGTTAGCAGCATGTTCCCACACACACACACACACACACACACACACACACACGGATGACTGGAATTTGCGCTGCTGCGGCACTTGCAACACACTTTGGTCCACACGCAACATTGCGGCCACTTGAAGTTTAATTTACTTTTGCATTCTTTTATTTTTTATGTCTGCGGCATGCAACAACGTTTACTTCAAGTGGCAGTCGCTCAGGGACATTACCAGCGAACTTAAAGGGTGCGCCATTCGCCAAACGCCCAAGCTCGTCATCGACAGCGATATCGACATCATCATCATCATCATCATCATCATCATCATCAAGCGGCGACGTTCATCAAGCCAACGCGCGCTGCCTATGCGATGATTGATGGTGCGTAATTTGGAAAATTAGACACATTCAGGAGCCAGGATACCAGGAAATACACTAAATATGTGAAAATAAAGAATATGTCAAAGGGGTGGTTCACAGTTCTCATGTTTTGGGCCGCCTTTTGCTAATGTTGTTGGCACAACAAGGTGTGTCCTGGCTGCGTCCTGGTTGGGCGCTCTTTCAAACGTCTGCCGCGTGCACTGACGTTGGTCACCGCTTGCGGGCGCGTGCCTGCGACCAAGTTCTGCGCTGGTTATTAGAAAACAATTTAATTAAATATTCACTTGAAGCACAACAAAAACAAAAACCCAAAAAAAAGTGTATAAAACGAAAATAAAAACCAATGGCAAAACTGGAGCGTCGACGACCCGGCCCAGTTTTTCATGCTTTTATTTTTTTTTGTATTCGTGTTTCTCATCATAAAGAACTCAAACAAAGGACACATCAATATTAAACGACTTTGGTGTCAGTTTAAAGCTGTTCATCAATGGAAATCATTTGCTGTAATGTGGGAAAGTTTTGGCTGTGTGGGAGCTATGTGGTCGGCCAGGCAGACGTCTGCTTGGCTACATGCTTTGATCTTAGGGATATGCACCCAAGTTAAAGGGCACACTAGTGTGGTAGACAAGTTTTAACTTATTTAATATATAACTTCAATGAATTTAATTCAAATAAGACGAAACTCTTTAAATTTTTTTTTTTATTTACTCTACATTTCCATCATTTCCCCAAATTTGGGAATACTGCCCTCAATATCTTCTCTATTAGCACAGCATACAGTCTGTATATAACCAATTACTCATCTTCGGCCTGAGTGATGTTTTGCAAAGTTTTAGCGAAATCAAAAAATCGTAGAATGTACCATGGGTTACCATATAATTCGTACACCTTTTGCCTTATTAATTCTTCTGATCTTTAAAAATTGTTTAAAATTGCTACCATTACCATTTTTTATAACTAATAATGCTTTGCATAATGCTTTCCGTATCTTAACTTTCTATTTTTGATTAGTAATATTAGTTGAATCCAATTTTTAATATTTCGTACGGGTATATCACTTACGTTGCAATTTTGTTGACTTTAGATAAAAAGATGGATGATATGTCTCGAGCAGATATTCATTCGAGCATTACTGAAACGTATCGAATATTGTTTTATACTTATAATTACGATATGTGAATATTTTGTAACAAGTTATATAGAAAATATCAATATTCTTTCATTCAAAAGTTCTTCAATTAAATATTAAAATCTCAATTAATTCAGCTTATCTTGATTTTAAAACTGACAATTGATGTAAACACTGTAGCGGATTTTAACATAATTTTCAATATTATTTTATAATAAATAGCAATATGACTAGACATCTCAATGGATTCTAGTTGCCGCATTTTTTAAAAGTTATAGAAGTCATTGTAAATTATGTAAATTTATGTATTCTTTTTTCTTTTGTTTTAGACTTTTTTCAAATCTACCCAAGTCGAAAGTGTTTTCTAAATATAAGAGGCTTTGATTAAAATGTTCTATAGCTTATATGTGACAATTATAGCATGCATTTTAAAATTAAGTATATTCGCAGTCAGTCCAATAAAATAAATAAAACAAAATTTATTGAATTGTATATAACACAAAAAATAAAAATATTGATGTTAAAAAGAGAGTTTACTTATAAATGAAGCTTAAAAAATACTTCTATTTACAGTTTTCAAGTACAGCATTTCTTAATTTCAAATTGCATTTATTATTTAAAATGGAGTTCTAACAAATAAATCTTTTAGTTTCAGGAACCTGGCAATATTTTTGAAAATATTTTTAATACAATAAAAACTCATACTAGTTTTAATATAATTCGTCAATTTGTGGTACCTTTTTTAGAGAACACAGCAAAATTGAATAGGAATTCACTATTTGTTTATGTTTCAGCAACAATAAAAGATTTTAACCATTTCGAAATTGTTTGATTTTGGGATAGATTATTTAAAGCAATCGTAGTTTTGCTTTGGCTGTGAAAAAAAGGATTTGGAGTAAGAAAAAAAAAATATAAAAGTTCTAGAACATTCGGGCTAGAGCCAATCAAAATTAAAAATGAATTAAAAAAATATAGAGTATTAACATCCTACATCTGCAGCATCTTCCTTCCAAACAGCTGTTCGAAGAGAATGGGGACCTTCAATGTATAGCCAAATTTGAGCGACGGTGTCTTTAGTTAACAACGAATTACTAAAGTAAATCGCGCCTATTTCTTTGGGGAATCGAACCATCTACCACCAGTTTGAGAGGCGAGTATGCCAACACAACATTACCAACGGCCAGGACATTCAACATCATCTTAAATAAAATATATAGCCAATACTTAGCCTAGGTTTGCAGCTGAATCGAGCTTAGTCTAAGCTAAATGTGTTTATAAGCTCTTTATAAAGAATCACCATATTTTCTCTGGATTTTACTCACTGGCAAGAGTTCCGTAGGGTCCTCAGTACAGTTAATGGAATAGACGAAGTCTTCATATTTAATTTAGGCTTGCATTTGTTGAGTATTATCGAGTTAGGGACTCAACTCTCCAAAAATGAGAGACCACGACCAAATATGGTTTTAATCATACCCATATATTAAAACAAATGATTTCCATATGAATAGTTAAGCTAATAAAAGTGTGTGTTCAAAATATCCGATGCTGCCAAGTCAAGTCTTACTAAGCTTATCTGAAACTTCACTGGGTTTTTCACTGGAAAACCCCCTATTCCTCTTAGCTATGCAGTCATCGCTGAAAATTACTCAAATTGAAATGGATGGCTTTGGGCAGTTACGCAAACGATTACCTTTTCTGCTAATTCCTGTAGTCCCCTGTGGTGCATGAAACCATTAAATTTAAAAATTTGATATACATTTTGGGTTACGTCAGTACCAGGTATATAGAATTGCCATCAGATTTGGACAAACACACAAAGATACCTAATAGTAATATTGTTTTGGATTGTTAGTGGAGCCTCAGTAGTGTAGTGGTAGCGTACTTTCTCCTCAACCCGAAGGTTTCCTGCACCCAGGAAAATCTGTATTAATTAAACGCACTGCCATTCGGATTCGGCTATGAACTGCAGTTGCCTGATTTCTTCGCGTATATATGAATAGAGGTATAAAGACATCTTTGCTTGAATTCGGCCATAAACTGTAGTTCCGTGTTTCATTTCGAACAGCTATTAATAGGTTTATAGTACCTCCATGCCGTGCCTTTAGCCGATATCCATAGTCAAGGGATATAAATCTATTTTTGCAATCGTTTAAAATTGTTTGGGAAGACAATAGTGTTCTTCAAGAACTTCCGGTGTATTGGACTAGATGTTAGCTTTATATATCCATTTCATTTCTTGGGGCAGTTAATAATTGTATCTCACTAACTTCTTGGATTAATTATTTACTACAACCGATTTAGAAGCTGTGTATCAGAAACTATTAAAGCTAATAACAAAATGCAAGAAAGGGGGATTCATAGCATTACTAAAAAAAAAATTTTATCGTATAAAAATGTAAAGTTAAAAATCTTGAGGTAATTGAATTTTCTCACACACAGCTGACTCGATTAACTGTTCGATTAAAAAGTTCGTCATAAAAAACGTTCTTCCTAATTCATTTCAAATAATCGTTTAATTGTAACTTTAGCGCTTCTCCATATAGAAGTCCCTAGCAACTTTAGACTGTCCCGCATAATACGGTAACTCTCTAAATGCTTAGCGACTTTGCATGCCAACATGAACTTCAAAGAAACACACATAGACACCATAGGGGGAGTTCCACAAAACAGCTAAATAGACAGTTTCGGTAAGTCAGCAGAGGACAATGACAGAGTCGACCGCTGTCTAATTGCATCAAAAGTGGCACGCGCAGCAACAGCTACTGGCTAGATGTGGTAGATACCATTACCTGGCATACAGAGGTAGCTGGCTGGGAATAGGCAACTCACCTGCAATTAAACTGTCACATTAGAGACACGCAGCAAACGGAAGTTATATAGTTTGCATTGGATTCACTGATGACACTCACAAAGCGATTCCAACACCCCCGACAAAAGGGTAACTACAAATGAGCGCTATATATCGGTCACGTGGCGGTCTGGTACGAGGCACAAGACAGAAATGCGCAAGTTGTGAAAAGTTTGGCAAGCAATTGTTGTGCCTCAGCGGGCGCAACCGTTGGCAAAGTTTTGCTAAAGGATTAGCCGGAGTTCAGCACAGCTTTGCAGTGTTTTCAACGTGGTGATGGTGGTGATTGATTTTTTTTTTTTGTGTTTCCTTCTAGCCATTGTTTGTTTACAGTTACATTTGCAAGCAAAGCTGCAACCAAAGCCAACTAATGAAAGCAAATCTGCGCATTAATTTCAAAGGAATTTGTTTTGATGCCCCTGATAAGTCCTTGCTGCTCAGCAGCATGGAAAAAGTGTTTGCCGTTTGCCATTTCTTTGGCGTTACATGCTGGGATTTGATTTCTCTGGTCTACAGGGTGCGGCTTATGTTGATGCCAGCCAACTACTTGCCGCTGCTGTTGTATGGCGGGCGTCCTTATGCGCCACAGGCGCTAAGCTGCTGCCACTTGAATGTTAGCTGAATATTTGGCAATGTGCCTGCGGCGCAAGTACAAGCACACGCCGCCATGCATTACAATTGGTACAGGGCGGGTGGGCCGCATGCATGCCGCCGCCTACTCCTTGCTACAGTTATTAACCTCAAATAAAACGCGGGCGTTTGCCCCATAGCCAAATGTGTAATTAAAGTGGTCGAGCTGGCGTGGTTTGCATGCATGTAAGTAGCAAGTAGTTGCTGGCCATGATGACGTCGATGATGATGATGATGGGGTTGGTTGGGGGCTGTGCACTTGCACTTGTCGTACTGCACAGTTTAAGCACTTGTTAAGCCGCGTGCAGTGCACGTGAACGTTTGATAATGATCTCACGAGCATGTACTATATCCTCTAAAGACGAGGGCAGGCTATATTGTCGTGGTAGGCTTAATCTTCCTTAATAGAAAATCGTTTTGTTTGTGTTATTTGCTTTTCTCCAATGAAAACGTGAAAACGTTTGCAAACAGCATAAAAACTTATCTTAAATCTTGAATAAAATAAGCACTTTAAAGTAGTAGACAGAGATAAGAGACAAAGGCAACGGTTGGTTACTAATATCGTTAGTCCTTTAGTCCCATTATATATCCGATTAACTGAAGAAACTCAGAAGCTTCATTATTTCAGAAGCTGCGTTTTTTTGTCTGTAATGTTAATAATCCTAAAACTATTTTCAAAAGTGTTGGCAGACACGCCTGAGCTCTTTAACTTTTTACAAACAATTTAAACGCTTATCTAAAACCTTGAATCTAATAGATAGTATATCTATAATAGACAATGGCAAGTCACAACCAATGGGTGATTAGTAAAATCGAAAGTCCTGCAGTTCCAGATTCTGCACATTATTTCAGAAATCTCATTATCTCACAAAACATTAGTACCTCAGAAACTTCAATTTTCTGCCTATAACGTTAATATTATTTTCTAAAGTGTCGTTAGCAGACACGCTGTTCCTTCTTTTCCTTATAACATATGCCTTGGATTCTTCTTGGATTCTCCTACGCGATCTCGGCGTTCTGCAGCAAGCATATTCTATGTTTTTGCTAGTATTACTTCATTAGTGCTTCTTCCAAACCTTTATTCACCTCTTTTCGGATACGCTTATGCTTCTCCTAAGTTGAAGAACATATTTTATTAACATTTCTATACAATTTTTATGCATTGTTATTAATATATATCGAAAGCTCGCTGGTTGGAAATTTTTTATAAATTGTGATTTACGGAAACTGTATCTAGCACCACGGCCCGACATAGAAGGTCTCCGAAATTGTACTAATCAACTGCAGGCGACCTAATCATCATTTTGAGCTGAGGTGCAATGCTAATACCTTAAATACCTCAGCATTCAAAGTTCAGTGCATTTAATTGGTTACCCGGCTTGTAGGCCACCGCCTATGTAAAAAAAGTACATAATAAAATATTTCCACTTTTAAAATTGGATTCTGCGATATTATTTGCTCTTGTTATCGGCACCACTTAAATTGGAACTATTGAAAAAATTTGAATTTGTGGCTACACAAACATTACAAAAAAGTACAAAATAAATCCTGCTACCAAGACACAGTTCATCACTTCTAAAACAACACGAACTTACTCACTTCAATTATTTGTACTCAACTGCCATAACCCTTTGGCCTACCCTCGCCGCCTGATGAGTGTGAGAGCGAGTGTCTAGCTGGGTTACAGATAATATGCACTACATTATTATTTATGGTAAACAGTTCAATTCGCTTAGAGCATTTATTGAAGGCATTGTTCCTTGAACCACCCGAGTGTCAAGATTAATCGCCAGCTGTGCCGGTGCTGAGTAGGTTAGTAGCATGCAGGTAACGTCTGCCATACATATAAGAGCCACAAAAAACAAAACAAAAAAAATAATACAAATAATAAATAACAATGCCAGATGAGTAATATATATAAAATGGTATATAATTTTTACAAATAAAAATTTCAAGTTCGGCAGCTTGTCAAGTGGCACTTGTCGTCAGTCGAACGTCACGGCGTTGGCCACTTTGTCAATTCAAGTGAAATTTTTATTAATTTCATTTTATATAGTATTTTTTTTCGCTTTATTATTGTTTTTTTTTTCTTCTGGGGGGAATAAAAATACTGTCTGTGTGTGTGAGTGTGTGTGTCTTACGTCTTTTCTCATCAATGAAAAACCGGCTTAAATATTAGTTTGATTTAGCAGCTAAAAAATTAGTGCTCTTAATGCTAACAAATTGCTTGCAATTCATCAGGCCGTCCATCAACAGGTTCTTTAGTTTCTAGATAACTGAAGGTAGTAGTATCCGAAAGTCGGTTCCTTTGTGTATACAACTTTTGTCAAGTATCCTTTTGGCTGTTGATTTGGCTGTTGCTTTGTTGCCAATTGACAGTTGTAAATGTTTGTTGTAAAATGTGCTTTAAAGGTGCTAATAGAGTGCCACCGCACAGTGTTTTTTTGATTGAGTTGCTGCCACCAGAGCGATGGACAAATGGGACGGACTGACAAAATAACATGCAACAGTGGCGTAGTAACTATTATTGAGTGTCCCGGGTAATGCTTTTAAGAGAGAGACTTGTAGTCGAAGTAATGAGTTTATTTCAGAAATGTGACTCTTATAAAAGATCTTAATTTCACAAAAAAAGTATAATATTTACAATATGACGATTTATTGATTTTAGTTTAGGGGTAAAACCACATCTAGTAGAGCTTATAAATAAAGAACACTAAAATTAGGAAGATTGAATTAGCAGAAGGAAAAATAATATAAAACTAATCCGTATCTCTAGAGTAATGGGTGCTTTTTAATAGATCTGCACCTTCTCACATCTGGGGCTTGTAGCAATATGGTTTTACAATGTAAAAGATGAAAACATGAAGAAACCTAAAATTTCAGCGTTGACCAAGCTGAGGGTTCATAGTTCGTGATTTGTCAAGTTCGACTTGGCGAATCAATAAGAGTTCAAATAGAGGAAGAGATGAATTGCGTGGACCGTTCATAAGGTACAGATTATATTATAAAGATTATAACAGTTTGCGGGAAAAAGATCATGCAATTCATAGTTAGATGTACAAAAGGATAGTGCCAGAAGCCAAAATTATGAATAACTCTAGATGGAATGACAAAAGAAACTATGTTAAGGAATGCGTTAAAGGAAGTCTACAAGACTATGCGCGCTGTCGAATGTTATAATCCCAATATACATGAAGTATACGTAAAAAACTTTATATAAACTTGTAGATTCCTAAAGAAACTCTTCTATTCACTTTAGAATAATTATTTTACTACCATCGTTATAGTACATCATAAAATATGAGCTTATTAGCATTTGAATAAATAGACGCCGAACCATTATTAAATTTGGCAATCCAATTGGGCTACGATCCATGACGTGACAAGTGTACAATTGATGATATACCTGTCTATTAATAGAGCGACGTGGCTTATCTCTTTTCTTTATTTAAGTTAAGTAACCTATCATTCTGTGACACAAAGTTGGATATATCCAATTTCGTACGAATTTTTGTTAGCGCCACCAACTTCTGTGTACATTATAAGCAAAGGTAGGTACTATCTGAGGGAAATTTTTCGTACTCTTTGATTTCACTTAAAACGAAATACTCGATTCCAAAACTTCGGTATTGGACCAAATCCATATACATTTTTGGTATACCGTATTCAATAGGAGCACCTCTAATCATCTTCGTTTTTGTTTTTAGTTTTTTTTTTTGGTGCCTTTCGAACGATATTTTGGAAATTCAGCTTATTTAACATTCTGTAGAGCAGCCAACCAACATGCGTACTTAAACCGAAACCAAATTTTTCGTTTTCGTTATTCATTTGGCGCACCGCTGATAATATACGTTTTACAATCCGATTTCAAAATTTTTCCATTATGTTGCCGTTTAAACAATATCTTGACGATTAGGTTTAATTTCACCTCCAAAGACAAATACGACTTCAAGGCACAAGGGTTTATCTGAATTAGTCGCAGTATCGCTTCGTTTAAAACCGAATCCACAAAAAGTTTGCTTATTCGGTCACCTCACAGTTTTCAGCAGGTCCCAAAGCTGTCCATGCTCGTCTCTACGCCACTGCCTATTGCTAAGTATATGACAGCATTCAGAATGCTTCAAAGAGTAGCTGGAAATCAATGAACTCTTCGCATTTTATGATGGCTTTTGGTCGCATCTCTTTGATTTCGCACCGACTGTAGAGACCGAGAGTGAATTCACACCGTCCAAGATACCAAGAAGATACTTTGGCGCTGCAGTAGCTGCCAAGTGCAAACTAATATTTATGAAGTGGACCCTGGGAAACTTTATTTGTCTAGCAAATTAATGCGGCTGCTGTTGCTGTCCAAAAAAATAAAAAAAAAACTGGAAAAAATTCGAAATGAAAGAAAAACTTCAGTACGACGTCGCGCCTCTAATTTTGGTTATTTTATTGATTGAAATTTACTTTCAATTTTTTCCCTCCTGCATTTTCCACGTTCATTTGACGCTGACCGTTAGATGTCAATGACTTTCTGGCTTTGACTTTGGTGCAACCGAGTGGAACAATTATACACACACCAACACCTATCTACACCCATCCAACACCCACACTCAGCACATAACCAACATTCAAAGGCAGTCAACATTTAGTGTGGCAGATATAAAAAATTATATTCCATATTGCACCAATTTTTTTGTGGCACCTTTTTGAAAATATTACGTGAAGGCTGTACGCCAATTGCTGCTGCGTCATGCTCACGAGGAAAAAAAATAAAACAATTTTTGAAGGATTCTTTTTGAGTTGGAAGGGTATGTACGTTATAAAGAGCGTTCTCGCGCCATACGGATGCAATTTGAATTTGAATTCTAAAATAAATCGATGTATATTAATATTGCGAAATATTTATCGTCTCATATACTTAAGGAATGCAACAATATCGGAAATATACTTGGTTCTTTAAAATCCCAGACCAGAATGAATTCTAAAGTTATTGGCGAATCTCATCATCTAAACCTAAAACTAATTTATATGCCTGAAAACTAAATGTTTTTCTATTTTATAACTCCTGTGTGTCAAAAAAAATGTTTAAATATCACCGAATCTTGCATCAATAGTTAAATTCTGTCCAGCTAACATATATGTAAGGGACCAATGTGGTTCATTATGGACTTGACTTTTGCTGCTTCTTTTGCAACCACAAACGGGACCCAATTATGTAGAAGTTTACTCTGCAAACAGTTGTTGGGCCACCCACTTTTTGTGATCTCTTTTAAGGTTTATTAAATTTCATTGAACTATCTGTGCGAAAAACATCTTTCATAGAGTATCAAACCTTCGGCATTCCAAATTCAAGTTATTGCTGCTGCTCATGTTAGGTTTTGTTTTGCTTGGTGTTTCCGTTATGCGTCGAAGGATGTTACCGGCCTCAGTAACAGTTCTAACAAGGGTGCTTGCCCAATGCTGCGTCCAAGTCAAAGTCCACATAGAAGGTACATGTGCATGTCCAGTTGAAATGCTGATGACTTGCCATATTCAATGACACTTGGCACGTCAACGCGTTGTCAGCCAGATGCATAAAAACTACAGTCAGTGCTTGGGGAAAAAGTTGATGATGTTGAGGGAGAGTGCAGCCGAGAAAGGTAATGCCCAAAAAAAAAAGAAATATATATATATATATAATGTGTGTATTCCTTATCAAACTGTATGCCTTGGTTATGTCCGGGTGACCACACACAACGTCGCCGGCTACACCTTGCGGCGCTGCTTTTAACAACTCAAAGCCGCTCAATAGAGCTTCAGCGAGTTACAGGCTCACACTTCCACAACAATCTCTTATCAGCGCCAGGGATTTGCTGCTGCGTTCAAATGCTGCTCCGATCAAGATGACGCTGCTGTTGATGCGCAGCTTGATGACTTTTAGAAATTTTGCTATGACTGCAGTGAAATGTTTGGAGCCGCTGTGGCAACATCAAGAGATCTGTGCTTGTTGGCTGTGCACGCATCGTCATTTAAGCGCCACTTATGTCACTTGGACCGTTGATGTAGATGCCGCATGGAGCCAAGAGTTGCAGCCACTACAAAATCAACTCTCTTGTTGGACTATGTAGCTCCAATTTTTGCTTGCTTGTTGTTGTTGCTACTTGATGCTGTTGCTGATGGGATTAACACAAACCGGCCAACACATCTCAAGCGAGTTTGAAGCTTTAGATTTTTTACACAGTCATCAACGGCGTCGTCATCATCATTATCATCATCATAATGATCATCAACAACAACAGCAAGATGATTATGATGAAACAACGACTCCACCGTTAGCTTTGTGCTGCTCCAAACTCAAGTTTCAGTCAGATCTCTCAACGCGCTGTCTGCCTTTGGCTCAAGAGCTAATTTTCATGTCAAGCCACAATGCGCCGCCTATGAATGATAGCCACAAACCGGTTAAGATACACAAACTCTTAGATACTTTTTTGTATAAAGTTTACTCTTTTTTCTTTGTTGTTGTGTTCTTGCTGTTAAACATTTATTTATACATTATTTACCAGGTAGCTGGCATAATAAATTAGTTAAAGCATTGTAAATATTGTTACTCGATAAAAATAGACGACAGTCAGATTGTATCTGTATTGGTCAGTTCGCTAGGCGCATATTGTTTTCGGAAGTAATTAAAACCCAATCACAAGCAAACAAAGAAATAAAATGAAAAAAAAATACAACAAAAAATAAACTCATACCACAAATCATATTTGTTTAAGCGTTTTCGATTTTGATGTGGCCACTCGAAATCAGTGCGTCTGATAAGTAGCGCTCGCCCAAGTGGCCGTATCTGATACGAGGCGTCTACTGCTGCTTGTAAATCAATAACTACCGAAATATAATCGAAACGAAAAAATTGTGACATATTTCAGCTTAGTTAGAGCAACAACAACAACAACATTAACTATCACAGCAACTACATTTAATTGAATTGTTTATATCAGCGAAAAAAGACAAAAAAAAAAACATGTGTAGATACATTTGTATCTACAAGCCGCGTGTGAATACAATTTGTGTTTCATGGTACTCAATAACGCACAAACATGATAAAAAACAAAAATTTGACAATTTGACAGCTTTTGGCTTTTCGGCTTTGCGTTTGGGGTTTGGGGCTGCACGTTGCTAGTAGTGGGTTGTGGACATATTTTTTTTTTGGGGCTTTGGGTTGAGGTTGTAGCGTCCCAAACTTGTGCGTTGTTTTGGGACGGGCTACTCTCTGAGATTGTTAGCCATAATGAAATGCTAAACAGTTGTGCTAATTAGTGGAAAACGAAGCTGAAATACCCTTTCGTTGGTATAATATCTTAGACGTAGAAATACTAATAAGTATTTTATTTATTGTGTCTTTTTCAAAAAATACTAAATAAATGTAATATATATTTTTTCCGCTTGACTATGTTCATCGCTGCAATGGCAGAGCATGGATAGCTGAACAAAGAGAATAAGCATCTACAGCTTATTGTCAAATTTGAACATTTCGTGTCATCATTAGTAAAGATATTCTTAGGTAAGTTGCGTCAATATGCTTGCTATACCACTGCTAGACAAATGTATCAGTGCTGCAGGATGAAATCGCACCATCGAACGCACGGTTTAGAGGTGAGTAAGCTACGGCTTCGTCTACCAAGGCCCACGCCCTCTTATAATATTATCTAAAGCAATAAAAGCAATAAATCTAATTGCTGAATCAGCTTGGAGAATATTATTTCAAACTACGAGGTTTTCCAAGAATTTTATTAATTATAGACGGAATAGTAATTGTAATGAGTTTCTTAGAAATTCAACTATTTTTATTATGCAAAATTAAGAAATGTAAAACATATATGAGCTTTTGATAAGTTTATTTTCTGAAACTAAAAAATGTTCTACCGTTTTTTAAAGACATTACAACTAATTTTCGCATTATGTTTTCTGCTGACCAATAACGATAATTGGCTTTATGTTTGTTTGAACTCAAAGTCTGCTTTCTCTTTTGTTGAATTACAACAAAATCTGCCTAGAAACTCGTTTCTCACAAATCATTTCTGTCCTTACATATTTTGAATTTATCTCCAATTATAAGAAACATCTACTACTTCCAATTAGAGGATTAATGTAGATAAGTGGGTTTCGTATTGATGAGCAAATTTAAACCAAGACTGAATTTCATCTTATTCTGCTAACCTGATTCAAGGATGTCAACTATAAAAAAAATAAATTCAAAAATCTTTAACATCGACCGATGGTTATCCCAAAAACAATTCAAAATAACTTTGAGTATCTTCAGAAATCAAAATTTGTTAAAACTATCTGTAAATGTATATATTTTTTTATTTTTCGACTAAGAGTAACACTTAAGTCTGCTTTTAGTTGCAAAAGAAAGTTCGCATTGTTAGGTATAAGCTATATAATCTGGTTCTACTTTTCAATATTACAATCAAACTCTTAAACATTATAGGTATAGCGGCAACTCTGATTACTACATTGAAATTGAGAATATTGAATTTGGCTGTCCCAGAATATTGCTTTTTTTAATTTCAGCTCATTTTAGCGGAAAGCTGCCTGAAATGGAGGCTATTTAAAAAAAAACTAAAATAGTAATTCTTATTGGTAGGAAAATTGGTAGTATGTTACGAACCATCTAAACAAACTTAAAATACCCTTTTTCATTTAGAGTGTATTAAAAACCAAACGCGCAAAGCCTTGTTGTCACATATAGAGACAAAAAACAAAAATCAGAGACCCGCACACACACACACACGCACACACACACAGTTACTACATTGGAACCCAAACTGGAGAGTTAATTTTTCAGGCAACGAATAAATAATTAGCAGCCAAGTGCTAAGTTGCATGGAGTATTTTGAAAGGCAAAAGGCATAAGAAGCAGAGAAATAAAATAAAAATCTTAGAAAATAAAATGTTCGAAAAAGAAATGAACAAAAAATTCTTTCGCATGATCAATTTGGATAGTAATAGATACACTCCTCGCACACACACTTGCTATTATTGTATCTAGTATCTATTGTTGTTGTTGTTTTGGGTGTTGCTGCTGTGTGGTTGTTGCTGTTGTAGGTGTTGAAAACGTGCTGTATTGAATGCTCGTAAATTTCCAAGAGATTTTGTAGCTATCCATGACCTGTAAAGCCCAATCTCAATGCTTTTAATTAAAAGAACAGAGACAAAAAATAAAAAACAAAAGCCGCAAAGTAGGTAGAAAATTAAAAGAGAAGAAGCAGAACCCTGGCAGTTTATGCCAAAAATAAGGTCGTTTTGGCCTGGGATTGTTTCGGGGTCTTATGGCGTATTCTGTTGTGTTTGCTTAAAGATAAAAAAAGTTTATGGCCAGCACAGCAAATAGATAAAACGTAAAAAACATTGCATGCGATATAAAGTTAAAAAAAAAACGACACTGATTTATATGATATAGTACGACCTATCATCACACGGGCTTAGTAAGTTGCAGGGGCGTAGCTATGGCAATAGCTGGCTGGAAAGTCAGGAATTCACCGAGGGTCCTTTAGAAAAAAATGGATAGGAGAGCAAACGCTTTAAATAAAATATAAATGTTTTAATTTTTACGGTAACAGCTTTAAATTGTATGCAATACTTATTTTATGTTTTTTTTTTCAACTATACATAACTAGTTTGGGTTTTGTTGGAATAGCAACTAAATAGACACTATTTATCTAACAAAATCTCTATTAATTGGCTATAGCATGTAGGTACCCTTTCTCTTTAAACAGCTATTAATACAGACATCTGCTTTTGGAGCGATGACCATAATCAAGGGAAATTTATTTTTTATTTTTATTTTGTATATATATTTTTTATATACTTTGGTTTGCCTAGTAGCATGTTGACTTCAGAGTGTTCCAATTTTACTCAAATAGTGCAGCTATTTGGACTGCAAGTTCAATGTTGAAGTGAGCAACTGCTGGTGTGTTTTGAGGGTTATATGTTCTAAAGTTAATTATATCTTCGGTTTGTAAAATTTCCGTATGGCAAAACCGCATGAAAGTATGCCTTACATTCCATTGCACTAAATTTTATTTAAGAGCTCTGGTCACAGCGCCACAATCAGCCAATATTTCATCGGAGATCTAAAAAATTCTCATAACCCATTAATAAAGTGTATAGAAAAGTCGTTTAGGAGTATTTTTGTCAGCATCGAAAATCTTAATTAAGATAAAAGCAAATATTTATGTTTGCATATTCCTAAATATTTTCTAACAAGAAGGCATAAAATCATTATAATTATAATAACAAAATTTTATGAAACAATAAATATTAAGAATTTAAAATGAAAATCCTAAAAAAATCGAACTATTTAAATTGAATGCTAGGCTGACTGAGTCTTTTATTTCTCATACAAATGTCTGGCTTTTCTTGGAGTTGGAAATGGTAAAAACTTTGTATCTATTGTCTATTGCTTATGACATGAAGGTCAACCAGCCGGAACCTTCAATCCATATAACATAAATAGTTGACAATCAAATTTTATATTTTCCATGTTTGCATCTATAAAGTTATTAATCAAGGAAATAAGTTAATAAAGAATTCCCCAGAAATTGGAAAATTCTAACTATTTAGATTAGTATTATTTTCGTTTTTAGTAGTAAATTTTAAAGTACCTAGACTGATTAATCATGCAAATATCGACTTTTTTGTGTAAATGAAAAAATATACATAAATAATTTGTTTAATTTTAATTTAATTTAAATAAGTATTTTTCATTTAAGTGGTTATCTGTATTCGGACAGCTTAAATTTAACCGGTTTTTTTAGACTAACATATATATAAATTTATCTTTTGAAGCATTAAACTTAAACTTAAATTAGTAAAAAAAAAGTAAACAAAAAAAATTCCCAAAAGTATCAGAAATAGTGGCCTAAATGGAGCAAAAGATTCTGGATTGTACAGGATCAATAAATGAGTTTTAAGCTTGAAAATTTATTGACAATTAAATAATTATACGCAATTTTAATAATATTATTGATTAGTTAACTATTTTTTAAACCCCCTAAACCAACCCCTTCCCAAACCACCAGCGACTCATAGGCCATAACGCGACGCACCCAAAAAGTACGCGCCAAGTGTTGCCGACAAGGATTGTATCTACTGCTTGCTTACTGCGACGTTCTTATCAGTCGCCATTGCAGTTATTAACTTGGCCGCAATTGCAATCTGCAGTTGTGCAACAAATACTGATTCACAACTCACTAAAGCCGTCTATTTGCACAGAACGCGCCAAAAATTGATAAGACAACAAAGAATATCTCATACGATGATGAGTTGAGCAGCAGCATGGAAATCTTTAAATGGAACAGCCACCAGGGCCAAAGGTAAAGTAAACTAAGGTTGCCTAAAGAAAGAACTCAGCAGATAAATTTTTTGAAACGGAAATGAAACACCTATGCAAATAACGCATACTAGCAAACAAACAACATCCTAATTTAGATAAGAGCCGCCAGCGCCGGTCAGCCAGCAGACAGTCCACAGAATACAAACACATTTTATGACCAAAAAGGAAAGTAAGTTTACGTATGCGTATCTGGCTAGGAACTCGCCATTCCCTGCTAGATTTTCTCGCGCTCTCATTAATGCGCGCGCGCATTGGCTACCCACGAATTGTAAATACCCAGATTTTGCTCTAGTTTTGGTGTCACTCGCGGTACATTACATTTTTATGGGCTGCTGGCCAAAGGAGCATTGTCTACATTGCCATCTTCGACCATAAACAGCATTGTTGCGTTGTGTGTTCACGCGCGCAATGTGGTCATAAAACAAAAGACGCTTTTATGGTGCAACCATTACGACACGCGCAACAGATACAGATACGGATACAGAAAGACAGATACAGATACAGAGACATAGAGCCAGTCAGTCGGCTTGCCAGACAGCTAGAGATACAGATACTTGCAATCACAGCACAGAAACAATAGAGTTACTTGGACTCTCGTCTAGTTTATGCAAAATTTGGCTAAGTTATAAAAATTTATAATAATCTTCAATGAGAATTTATGGTAGAGACTGAGCAGTTATTGTGGGTTTACCCGTTTTCCAAGCCAAACTTTTGACACTTCAACCCAAGGCACAAAACACTAAATCTATGCTCAATTTTCTCAAGCAATCAGAAACAAACTTTTATGGAGCTAAACATGCAAACAACACATCCAGCTGGAAATAAGTTACTGCCAGTAATGTGGAATAGCTCTCACTTGGCAAAAGCCCTTAGGTGCTGTACCGCGGTATATATATCATTGTTTAAATTATTCTCCGGTTTTTACACCAAAAATTCATTGAATCAAAGAAACAATATTTTTCAGAGGGAACTTTTGTTTTTAGCAGCAAGTCAACATAATAAAAGGTAAAGGGCATTTCGGACTTTACAGATAATATATCATTTTCGAAGACAACGTAACAGAGATATTTTCTTTACGATTGTACAGATATCGGACGGATTAGTTCTATTCAACTCAATACTTTTGCGACTTTTTCATGGAATGCAGAATATTGAATTCTCTATTAATCAAAAACAGCTCTTTGCTCTAAATTAAGAGTACTGGAAAATGTTTATAAATAATGCAGAAAGTTACTTATTTGGTATAAATTATTTTGGTGTTCTTGTAGCAGCGCCCCAGGTCTTTATCCTTTAATGTAGTCATTTGCAATAAAATACGATTCTTTTTTAAGTCCAAAGTCTTTTTACGTTTTTATGCAACGAATTTAAAATATTCATCTTTTCGTGAAAGCCGTTTGCAGAGAAATTTTTAAAAATATGCTGTAGGCGGTTCTTTATCTTCTTATCTAGGCTTTCATTAAAATTTTTGCGCTATTTAGGCTGATAAAAAGTTTGTGCAAGATAATATTCATATGTAAACAGATATCTATAAAAGATATTCCAAAGTGCAACTAATTGACCTAATAATTAAACAATTTTACAATAAACAAATTTTTGATTACAACAAGGAAAATATAGTATAAAATTAATACGTATGTATAGCTTGATGGGTGAATTTTATATAGATATGCACCGTCTCACTTTGGAGGCTAGCTAGAAACTTAGATTAACAATGTAAAATATAAAAACAGGAATTACACAAAATTGTAAACATTTTTTAACAAAAAGATTAATAATTTTTTAGAATTATTTTAAAATAGGAAACTAGTTTGTTATACAAAAAAATTAAGTATTAATTAGTAGCTTTACGAAAAGAGCACAGACCTATAATTTATAGGCGAGTCCGAACGGCTGTATCTTCAATAAATAAGGGTTGTCCTACGTAATTTACTTGATTGCAAATGCACCAGTGCTGCAGTGTGGATCTACCGATCCTCGGGTTTAGAGGCGAGTATGCTACCACTTTGCTACAGAGGCTCAATATAGTAAATGTAATACAAATTTATTTACTTATTCCATAATCATTATCAACCCCTGATGCCACATTTGGCTTTATTTTAATTGTAAGGCAGAAACTTAAGTCCCAATAACTGGTTTAAGTAAAATAATTAAATTCTAAAAATAGAAATCTCTCAAAAATCCTGCATAAAGCTTCAACATTTTTCTACCTGACACAATTTAATTCCTAATAATAGTTTGATTGTATTAGGAAATTTGATGTTTGCAACAATTATTCAGCTTTCGCGCCACTGTGACAATTTTTCAACATAAAGCTGGCCTCACATTCGCATCCTTTTTCAAGAAATCTAATCAAAATATGCAGTCAAAGTGAACTACAACGCAACGATCCACCAGCCCAGCTTTATAACTATTCATGCCTAATCAAAATGCAATTATTTGGTAATTGTTAAGTAAATTGGATTAAGATGTGAATAACTCTTATTAGAGTCTTAAGAAAAAAAAGATTTCTTAAAAAGAAGCTTTCATTATTGTCTCAAAACATTTCATTCGAAAAACAATTTTTTTTAATTTTATAAAAGCTTACCATCCAAATTGGTGTATTATTAACCTCTTTTAGGTTTTTTTTGTTATTAATAATCAAATCTTTTGTTTATCTCAGTAATAAGCTTAACAAAAACAAAATATTTCAATGCGAAGTAAATAGAAGAAGGCTGCAACTCAGCCTGCAGTCTAATCACATCGCATCACATCATCTCACTTCAAATCATAGCTGAAAAGCCATCATCTAATTCACATATGCAATAATAATAATATCCAGCCAGATGTGCGTGCATCCTCTTTTTTTGATTTAATACGAAACGCATATTTACACAGCTACAAAAAGGGAAGTGATTGACTGCAGTTCAAGTTTAATCTCAAACAAATATTAAAATGACACCCATTAACTTGTTTACCAGACATATTAGAACATTGTATTGACTTTTATTTGTTTTTTATTTAATATAAATAAATATATATATATTTTTTTTTTTGCTGGCTTTATTAAATTTGCCAAATGATTAAATAATCACTAATGAGTATCGATAATTGGGTTAAGCCAAAAACTTGCATGTGTCAATGTTGTCATCATTATTAACAACATGATCATTATTAGCAAAAGTTGTATGTGGTTGTTGTAGTTGTAGTTGTTGTTGTGGTGTTTTTTTTTTGGGCTGTCTGCCAAAAAGTCGACAAAGTATTTTAATTTGTGTGAAAATATTAAATAAACAAATAAATCAACAATAACAAATAATAACAATAAAAATAAATATTAAATTATAATCAAACACACACACAGATAAACAACAAACGCGTAAACGGGTAGCTGCGTTGTCGACGTCATCTAAAATTGTGAAAACTTGGTCAAATGTTTTATAGATATTTTTGTGTAAAGTCACGGCCACACGTACAACATGGCGCATGCGTCATATATAGGGAATGCTTAAAACAAACAAAATGCGCAACACATTTTAAAGCAAATCAAATAGAAATAAAGTAAATATTTTATAACTGTCTAACTATTGGCTGCCAAACAGCATAAATACCAGCAAAATAAAAAAAAAAATATTGTAATTGTAATAATAAAAGTTTCAATTGAAACTAATTAAAAAGTTTGAGCAAGACTTACAAATGCCGACACACCAAAATACGCGCAGACAGCGGCATGCGTATGCTATACATTTTTTTTGTTTTGTTTTTGTTTTTAAGCAAATAAATAAATAGATAAATGACTAAAAGTAAATAAATAGATGAATACATATACATATAGATATATATAATATGTACATAGCTACTTATATGTACTACACTTTTGGGCTTTCGCTGTATATATATTGACTTTACGTCACACAAATGCCAAACAAAACGCAATGCCGCTTAGAATGTCGCGCTGTTGATGTTGCTGGCAGGCAGATGATGATGGCTATAAAGATGATGACGTTGTCAATGACGTTGTGCCCGCCGATGCTACCACACATAACAAACATTAATGAGCCACTTGAATTGCTTGTGAAATGAAAATATTTAAGCATATATTAGAAATGCACACAAAAGCGCGTAAATTCGTCTGCTCTTATGTACAAAGATATATCAGGTAGACATATATATACTTATGCCTAAACAGATATAGTTGGATTGTGCACACGCTAAAAAAATAATATTTGCCTGTTTAATTATTTATTAGTTTATGATGACTTTAAATGGCAGAGACCTGCATATAAAGCAATTGTCTTTTAAATTGACTAATAAAAAGAGACAACAACATACGGGGCCTAGGGTGTGTGCGTGTGTGCGTGCCTGTGCCAGAGAGAGCCAGAGCGAGATATTATATTAGACAAGTAAATAAAGACTTGAGCTGTACATGTATATATATAGACTTGTACAATGTATGCTTATGGGGTGTCCCGAAGCCAATGAATAAACAACAGGAACTTAAGAAATTAATCAAATAGACATGAACTTCAAATGCTTTTAGGAAACAAAACAAAAAAAAAATAAATCTGCTATTTATAAATTCTTGGTATGTAGCACTAGTTTTATTTTTATTTTAACGATTTTTTTTATAGTAGCATAACTTTAAATAAGCTTGAGATTTTGGAAAAGCAGAAAAAAATGCTTAAATAGAATAGATGTTACTAACTCTTAAATGTAAGCAATGAAATAACGTATAAATGTAATTACCGAGAATAGTAAGAGACTACTACTGTATCCATAATATCATAGCGAAAAAGTTTTAAAGGAAGTGTAAGCGCATAAATATTTGGAAAATATGGTTATAAACTTAACATATAATTTTATTAAAAATTAAATGAAAAACTGTATTTTTGAATAAAATATCTTAAAATGTAGGCGCATACATTTTTGAAAAAGAATATTTTCTAAATATAGAGAATAAATTTTATTTTTAATTTTTGACTACAAATAACGAATCTTAATCTTTTTTAAAGTACATGCGCATACAAGTTTGGAGAAATATATTTTTAAAAAAAATAAGAAAACAAATTTTATTTCTGATTTTGATTAAGAAATCGATTGTTAAACTCTTATGCGCATATATTTTAGGAAAAGAGTATTGTCAAAAAGAGAACATTTTGTATTTTGAATGAGAGAATTTTGACAAAACAAAAGTAGATTTGTTGACTCTCTTAAAGTAAATGCGCATAAATATTTGGAAAACAATATTTTCAAAGCAACAACTTATATTTTTAGTTACGATTGGAAAAAAAGCGAATCTTAGCTCTTTTTGAGGGCTCAAGAAAATAAAGCCAACTACTAATAGCCTATTATGGCATTTTTTTAAATTTAAATATGAGCAAAAATCAAGTGTTTGACCACACATAAAACCAATTGGAGTTTTAATTCAAGAGCAGCCGACTTCTCAGCTGGGAAATTGATTTGCGACTAAGTTTAATATATGTTTTAGTCTACAAAAGTGGTTCACCACTGTAGTGTGGATTAGATTAGAGAATATAAAGCTTACAGTCTATATAATCAGTTTGTTTTCAAAAAATTTAATAAAATCTTACTTTGGCATTTAAATAAAAATAACATTATTTTAACTTATGATATTATTTAAAAAAACACATAGCAATTAAAGTGCCTGCTTTCTTTTATATGAAAAAAACAATCTGTTTTAAAAAATATAAATATTAAACAGCGAAAACTGGGGTTAAATTAAAAATCACACTAAATATTGACTGCCTTCATAAAAATTGTTAAATAAAAAAAGTTTGCTTTTTATTTACTATCAAAATCAATTGAACTAAAAGAAATATTTATTTTTTTATTATAATAGTTTAAACTAAAAAACCGAAAAAAGCATGTGTTGTTGAATATGCAAAACTTTAATTTTTTTTAATTATAATAATAAAGACGATTTAAAAAAAACTCATCAACAAAATTAGTTGTGTGTTTTTCGATGTTGAAGTATTTTTAAATTTGCCATAAAAATAACTAATGAAACACTACTATTATTAGAATAATTAAAATTAGAGAACAAAAATAAATATTATTTTGTAATACTAGGGTTGCTCAATCCCGAAATATAAAAGCAACCCTCGTTTAAATTATATTTGCATAATGATAATAATATATAATAAAATATAATAATATATATTAATTTATATTTCAGTTTTTTAAAAGTCACAGTTTCCCAGTACCTAGTGAACATTAATTAAATAAAAGCGGAAAAATATGGAAAGCAGTTCCAGCTCATTACATTTTTAAATGACTACTCAAAGGAAGGGCATTAACTTTTATAAAAAAAAACATTAAGTTTTGACTTTCTGCAAAATTTTTGAAAACTACTTTAAATTAATAATAATAATATTATTTTAAATATTAAATAAATAAAAAAATTTATTTAATAAATTGAAAATACACAATTTTGCAATTTTTAAATTAATGTTCATAAACTTAAATAGATAGATAAAATCATGTTTTAATGATAAGTCTGAAACTCGTTGTAGATATACAGAGGCGTTAAACAAGTTCGGAAGCGAATGCTTTTAGCTCAAAATTGCAAAGAGTCTTATTACCGACACAATTTAGTCTATCCTAATGAAGTTGCCTAAAATTATATCATATTAAAAATATTAAGTTTGATTTATTAGCTTCATACGATTATGACAAATTATTGATGAATGAACTGGTATCACAACAACTGCTTTGAAATTTGCTGAAAGAATATAAACTAACAACCAAACGCAGACTACAACTACACAAATGATTGAAAATGAGCCTGCCACTGCAAAACATAAAGAATCTGTCTTTTGTCTAGGCCCACATTATAGCATTTATATATAGTGCAGTTAGCTAAATGATCTGGCTGTCTTGAGCACTGATTGGAATTTTTCTGTAGAAGTATATCAAAACTTGCTTATAGCTGTAAGCGAACGGACACAAACAAACAATTTTGCAGCGCCTCCAAAAATCCTAGACAGTTCAATGGATTTTCCACACATTTTCCACTTTCAGGTAAAACTTAATTGAATAAAAATTTTCATTGAGAAATGAGAACACACAGCACTAAAACTAAATTGCCGCTCATAAAATATATTATGACCATGGATGATGATGATGATGATGAGCACACACACGCACACAACAATAACAACAAAAGCAACATAAACACACACCCACAGGCACAGCCGGTAAAGGGTTAAATAAATGCACCAAAACAATACAGTGCAAATCGCTGCAAGTTATATGACCGAAATTAAAATACGCTTAATCCCGGATGCATAAATATGTGTTGGCTGTGCCGTGTTAAACTAGACGCCGTCGCTGTTTATGGCCGGGAAGTAGAATGCGTGCAGATTGCATCAATGAACTGTATGCCAGACCGACCAGGTAAGTGATACAAAACTGGGTCACTTTTGCAATGACTTGACAGAAATAACAAAAGCGACCCAGACCAATTTCAATGCAAAAATTGAAGTATATTGAGGAACTGTAACGAACTTTGGATTTTTCGTTTCAGGAGCGCGCGCTACGCGTTGGCACTGCGTACAGCCGGCGACGAATGTGAATGAATGTGACATTGGCGTACCTTAACCTCAAATGTGCAACGCCACAATGTGTGTGTGTGTGTGTGTGCAAAAACAACAAGAAAACAACGTGAGTGTGTGTGTGTGTGTGAGCTTTAAAAAAAATTAATAATGTCTTCTTCAGTTTGGGCTTTAGTTTACAGTATCATTCTTTTACTTGATGTTGTTCTTGTTGTTGTTGCTGTTGCTGTTGTTGTAGTCGGCATGTTGACGCCGCTCAGAAGTTGCAACGACGACGAAGACTGCTATGGCTGAGTTTTTGTCAAAAAACCCAAAGCGCTGCCAACGTCGTTGGTTCTCTGAAAAAACATAACGTCAGTGGGTTGGCGGGCATGAGTTGGCGTAGAGTGTGGCGCGGGGGAAAATGCGACTAGCCTAAAAGCTTTTGCAAGAGGAGTAAGCGGGAGCGCGCGATTATTGATCGCATTAGAGAAAATCGTTACTGTAACATGGCGTCGGTCTCCATCAAACGCCGACAATGGCATTAGTCTCTGTCTGTCCCACACACACACACGCACGCACAGAGAGATACTCACTGATACACACACACACACACACACCGACTAATCAAGCGAGGGCGTTTCTCACAGCGCCTAAGCTCCGCCCACGTTGTCGTCTTGGCAACCAGCTTTGCGCTCTTTACTCTCTATTGATACAAGAGTTAATGAAGGTGACGTGCCAATGCGCTTGCGCTCTGTTCATTCCAAACGCTTGCTGTGTGTACGTAAGAGAGCACAAATGGCTGCTATTGGTGGTGCGGCAGCGGCAGCGGAAGGTGGTGTTTATTCTGGCTACAATGTGTGTACGCGTGTGTGTGACGTAGATGGCAATACGCAATGTGCTGCAGGGAGCACACTGCCTGCCGTTAACGTATGTGTGTGAGCGAGCGGTTGGTCTGACACTGACTACTGGCTTCAGGTTTTGCGCCGCTGCAGTCGACGCTGGCAGCAGCAGCAGCGCCGCACTTGAGCGTGGCTCGAACAATATTTGTTGGCAGCAAGCGCAAGCCCTCTGCAAACACATTCAAGAGCTCAAGCCAAAGAGTACTCCGCGGACCTAGAGCAGCTAGAGCAGTCAGAGCAGCCAGCCAGCAGCCAGTAGCCAGTTCCATACAACATACTATACAAAAAAGTATTTTGTAGGCCACCTACAACAAGCTATCTATCTGTCTATCTAACTGCTGAGGCAGCTGGACCGGGCCCATTCGTTCGTGCGTCGGTTCGTGCGGCGGGTCGTATGCGTGTTGTGTGTTCCGTCAGTATTAAAATAGAGTCATATTTTTGCCACTTTATTTTATTTCCAAATTTACACAAAGTATCAAAAGGCGGCAGCAGCGTTTGAGAACAAATAAATTAATCAGAGTGTTTAGATTGACAACAAACGGCAAACGACAACAACAACAGCAACAACAAAGGCTTAGAGCCTGCTCAAGTGCAACAAACAAAACGTTTTTTGGTCAACTTCAAAGCAACTCAACTAACAAAACAAAAGTGACAAGTGCAGTGCATTATTGAATTTAAATTAAAAGCCATGCTGGAAATTGCATAATTGGCTTAAAGCGTTTAAGCTTTTTCCCCCCTTTACTAAATGAGCATGTTTAGACTCAACGTTGCTAAACAAGTGTGAACTGAACAAGTGTGTGCGAAAAATCACGTTAAACATTTTGTTTTCTTTTATTCAACTCGCGTCATCGGGACGCGTGTCTTTTTAAATAAATTTCATAATCCCTGGAGTGTGCAGCAAGCCGGCAACATAACGGCGCAATTATTGAATAGCTTTCTGAAGGGTTCACCCCACCAGACCACCATCGATATCATGCAGAAGCTCTACTCGGAGCCGCCGACCAGCGCTGGTCCGGTCAGCATGAGCAGCGCAGGCGGCCATACGAGTACAGCTGGTGGTCCACCAACAGGGCCGGTTGGCGGCGCGGGCGCTGGTGGTGCTGGTGCTGGCGGTTCCGCCAACAATGCCAATGCCAATCCCACCTCGAATGGCGGCAGCATGAGTCCGCTGGCGCGTTCTGCCTACACAATGAACAGCATGGGCATACCTGTGGGTGTAGGTGGCATGTCCTCCGTTTCGCCACAGGCAGCCGCCACATTTGGCTCCAGCGTTTTGGACTCAGCAGCAGCAGTGGCCAGCATGAGCGGCAGCATGGGCGCTGCAGCAGCCATGAATTCCATGGGTGGTAATTGCATGACGCCCAGCTCCATGAGTTATGCCTCCATGGGTTCGCCGCTGGGTAATATGGGTGGCTGCATGGCCATGTCAGCTAGCATGTCGGCAGCCGGTCTGCCAAACTATGGCAGCATGCCGCCGGGTACCAGAGAGTGCGATCCTGGCTCACCAAATTCGCTGGGACGCTCACGTGTTGATAAACCCACAACGTACAGACGCAGCTATACGCATGCCAAGCCGCCGTATAGCTATATCTCACTGATCACCATGGCCATACAAAATAATCCCACGCGCATGCTTACGCTCTCCGAGATCTATCAGTTTATTATGGACCTGTTTCCCTTCTATCGCCAGAATCAGCAGCGTTGGCAAAACTCTATACGACACTCGTTAAGCTTTAATGATTGTTTTGTCAAGATACCACGCACACCCGATAAGCCTGGTAAGGGCTCATTTTGGACTTTACATCCCGATTCGGGCAATATGTTTGAGAACGGCTGTTATCTGCGTCGCCAAAAGCGTTTTAAGGATGAAAAGAAGGAGGCCATACGTCAGCTGCACAAAAGTCCATCGCACAGCAGTCTTGAAGCCACCAGTCCGGGCAAAAAGGAGCATGAGGATAGCCATCATATGCATCATCATCATCACAGTCGGCTGGAACATCATCAGCATCATAAAGATGGTGGTGGCGGCATAACAGGCGTAAATGTCTTAAGCGCAGCGCATAGCAAGGATGCCGAGGCATTGGCCATGTTGCATGCCAATGCGGAACTGTGCCTGGGTCAGCAGCCACAACATATGCCCACGCATCATCACCAGCATCACCATCAGCTGCAACAAGAGGAGCTGTCGGCCATGATGGCCAATCGTTGCCATCCCTCGCTTATAAGCGATTATCATTCGTCTATGCATCCACTGAAACAGGAGCCCTCCGGCTATACGCCCTCCAGCCATCCGTTCTCGATCAATCGCCTGCTACCCACAGAGTCCAAGGCGGATATTAAAATGTACGATATGAGCCAATATGCGGGCTATAATGCGCTCAGTCCGCTAACCAACTCACATGCTGCCTTAGGCCAGGACTCGTACTATCAGAGTCTCGGTTACCATGCGCCAGCCGGCACCACGAGCTTGTGACATCATCAGTACCCACTGGCTTAAGGGCGAGCGGACCAGATGCTGCGCTCCAATGCGGCCACCGCTAGCAGCATCTTTGGCGCTACACACCATCATCACCATCATCATCATCAGCAGCAACAGCAACAGCAGCAACAGCAGCAGCAACAGCTGCAACATCAGCAGCAGCAACAGCAGCAACAACTGGAGCAGAATGCAGCACAGCAACTGGCTAGCGCCAATACCAGCACTACAGCCAGCTCCAGCAGCACACAGCAGGAGGCCACTGCGGCTGCTGCAGTGCAGCAACGCAAGGCAGCTGCCTACTCCAAGGCTGCAGCTAGCTACAGCCAAAAACTTGCTGCAGTACAGCAACAACAACTGTTGCAGAGTCAGCTATCGCCAGATCTGCAAGAGGACAGTTCCAACATAACATCGGACCTCAACGAGGAGCAACTGCAGCAGGCGCAACAACAGCAGCAGCAACTATATAACAACTATCAGCAGTATGCAGCAGCCGCTTCCTATCGCAATTGGAATCATAGCCTGACGCTAAACGGTGCTGCAGCACTGCAGAATCTGCTGTAGCAGAGCGGCGGCGCGCTTGAAACAAGGCTAGGCATTGTCTAAGCGCAACTACAACGCAACAGTACCCAGTTCCAATTAGCGTTTAGCCTTCAAACAGCCGTCGCCGCCGTCGGCATTGGTTTATGTTGTGAGCGCATGGCCGGCGGTGAGCCAGCCTTTTAGCACCTAGAGCGCGCATCCTTTGGCGGCAAAAACCGTGTGTCCCAAGAGTCAGTGAGTAAAATTAAGGTCTAGAGCGCCTAAATCTCAAAAACAAGACGCAACTCGGTCTTCAAGTGTAAATAGAGATACTTTTGTTTTCATATTATTATTATTATGCTGTATATCTTTGTAACTCTAAAACTTAACTATAGTTGTTAGTGTGTATTCGTATCTTATGCTATATTGTTTAATGTCCACGAGCACTTGCTTAGTCTTCTGGGCCTCGGCCGTTTTGCTGAGGAATTCAAGCGTTAGCGCAGCCTGTGCCTGGCCAGGTTAGCGCTACAAAGTGATGTAGTTATAAGCTGCAAAACGGCTAAATGTTAAGAGGGCTGTATTTGTATAAAATTTAAAAAAAAAAAACAAATTTTTCAAATCTTTTGTACTTGTTTTAGTTAACTTTTTGTTGCTTAAAAGCATTTTATGCCGAAAATTCCGTGCCATTTGTTTTCAACGTTAACAAGCCGTAAAAAAAGCAAAACTAACAAGCAAACACAATCAAAGAACGTTAAAACTAAACTAAAAAAAAATAATATAGAAACTGAAAAACTTTTAAGTAAAACTAAAAGAGCAAACATTCTAAATGTGCTAGACAGAGCGCAAGCTAGTGTGCAGCTAGACTGCCTAAGCGGCCGGCACATAAGCAAGAGCAGGACGAGCGGTTTGGTGTAATGTAAATTTTCAAAACTCCTTAAAACGAATTCGAATTGTAAAGTTGAACAAAAGCTAAAAACACAAAACACAAAAAAAAAATACCAAGCAAAGAATCTTCAAGAATATATTTGGCCATTTATTTAATATTTAACAAAAAGTTAAACTAGTTATTATTTTTAAAATTTTAAAACTTTAGTTGCGAGTTTGTGCATAAGTTTCTATATAATGCCTTTGTTACTAAACGAATTCGATTAGGCTTAACTTTTGTACATAAAAAAAAATAAATAAAATAAAGTTAAATTTAGCAACTTAAGCGGCGCAATAAAGTATATATAAATATATATAGCATATAAAAAAAAATTATGTATAGCAAAACGCGCAGGCCTGTAAATTTTCGACACACAAAACAATTTTTAACTAACTTGAGAATTAATCAAATTGTATGAAATTATGCCACATAAAAGAAAAAATATATATTGTATAGCATTTAACATTTAATTAGCATAAATAAAACAAAGCAGAAAAAATTAAAAAAAAAACAACACATTGCAATTATTATACAATAATTTTTAATATTAATTTTTATTATGCGCAAATGCAAACAAAAGCAAAACAAAAAGAAATTAAATCAACGAGCAGCACACAAAAACACAAATACACACACAAGAAAATAAACATTTTTACATTGAGCTAAGCTAATTAAATAATTATAACATAATTAATAGTTTAAATATTAAAAAATAAAACAAAAAAAAAACTAAATGCAAACACTGTCTTGTAAGTTTGTTAAACAGTGCGTATGCGTAATGCAGCAGTTTATACAATATACTGTAAAATACATAAAAAATTCATAAATGTCAGCTACAAATAAAACAAAAAACAAAAAAAAAACAAATCCCAAATCTAAAGCTAGTTAAAATTAAATATTATAAATAATACAAAAAAAATCAACTATTTTAATGTTTGAAATACAAAAAAAAAAAAAAATCCCAAAATTGTTTGCTTTCATTTTGACAGCTTGCAATCAATGCAACTAGCTGCTATTGACTTAAACAACTGACCTCTAACAAGTATTTCTATATTGATTGGGCTTTGCAGCCTGTCTATATGGCTCTATCAATGCATTTGCTTCGAACGACCGATAAGCATTCAAGAAATACTCTTATCTTATCGGCAGCCTGTAGAGTGCAGTTTTTTTTTTTGATAAATAGAACTTATCGACGCTGCTGCACTCATAAATTGCAATGAAACAACAAACAGGTAAATAAGTGCTTAAAAACCAAACCCTATCAGACCGAAAAAAAATATATATAAAAACCCTACCCTAGCCAACCCAACCCAAGCTGCAAGCGTACCCTACCCTAAGGGGCTGCCAACAACTACAGCAACAACTGCAGCAAAGAGTGAGTTTTCTTTCCGGTCTCGGGCATGTCAGTTTGTTTGTCAGCCTGCAATATACCTATAACTGACACCTATCCCTCGCATACGTTCAGCCGTCCGTCCCTGCGCTTATCTGTGCAATATGCCACATACTCTGTACAAACAACCACAACAACTTTAACTCAACTTATCCAACCCGCTTTGCTCTCCGCAGCGCATACAATTGGTTATCTTTGTGATTCATTTGAAAAAATCTATGATATGATACGAAATGGCTGCTCATGGTTTTTCTAAATACCTGAACATATACTCTATGACAGGAGGGCATTAAAACTGTCCATTTACTTATCTGACTGACTGTGTTTTGCCTGCTGCTGCTGTCGTTGTTGTTGTCTCTGCCTGTTTGACAAGCTGTTGTCTTTTTAATTAAGCAGCCTAGAGGCAAACGTTCCACATATCATAATAAATAAAAAGTAAAACTTTAAAGCAAAAAATTTTAAATATCTTTAAGTTATTTTAACTTTTTATGACAGTCCTATATTGCTTTTTACCCTCCAAAAACTGTGCTATAAAGTAACTTTGCTCGCTTTGTTTTGGTTTTTCAAAATGGCGTGATTTTGTTATTTTTTTTGTTTGCTGGCTGCAACTTGACATTGCGACTGTCATGGCGCACATTTTCTAGATTTTCTTCATTTTGCTCCAAGCAACCCCGTGTGGGCGCCTTGGCTTAGAAATCTGTGTTTTGGGGTTGGTTCGTTCGTTGTGTGCCACGTTTGTTTCTTGGTTCAGTCTGCTGTTGCTGGCTTATATTGCTAGACATGCGCTTTAACATCATGCCATCATTCCAACACCCAGCGCCCAACGACACCCTTTGGTTTGAGCTTGAGGGTGGCTCTATCTGTGCTTTGCGTTTGTATGACAGTTTGTTCAGCTCACTTTTTTGAGGGGGGCACAAAAGCGATGTATCTATCTATTCATAAATGCCAAGCTGCTTGCCAGCACACGCCATCAATATGTAATTATTTTTGCATATGACAGACAGCCATTGATGGTTCCCCCCCAAAAACCGCCCCACCGCACACATACACACATACACGCCCACCAACTTCGATATATAAAATTCTATTAAAAAAGGTTTTAACTTTAGTTAGATATCACAAAATGTCATGTACGTTCTCGTCTCTTTGAGCGAACAAAAAATTTTGAGTGTGTTTCAGCTATTTTGTTAGATATTAAAATTTTATAACGAACTTTGTCAGAATTTTTTAGAAGCTCTTCAGTTTACTATGCAGCCAACAGTGTTTCTAGTGGAAAAATTTAATTTTTAATAGAAAATACAAATTTTAATATTGCAAAATAATCAAGCATTCAAAACGTAGTCTAAAAATGCAGAAAGGACTATAATTCTGCTTATTTTGGAATCTTACTTAACCCCTAATTTCATAACTATAAGTATTTTAGATAAATTACATTTTTATTCTTCCTGCATTTCTAGTTTGTTATAACCAAAAAGTACCGAATGGTTTAAACAAATATTTTTTGAGGATCCACTTTACGAATTTTTGGATTCCCTAATACAAGCATTCCGATACCTATCATGGTTGAGACCCTGTTGTAAAATGTGAGTTTCTCTCTATAATTCTTGCACTTCTTATTTGTCAAACCATACTAAAAAGCAATAGAATGGTTTTGAAAAAATTTTTTCAGGATTTACGAAAATATTCCCATATACAAGTATTTCGCTGCCTGCCAGTATATCATCGCTTAAGACCATGTTGAAAAAAGTGAGATTAGATTCTTTCTTCTTACATTTTTTTACAATTACATTTTGCGCATTTCTAGTTTGTCATATCCAATTCAGTCCAAAAAGCTACAGAATGGTTTAAAAAATTTGTTTTAAAATCGATTTTACGTAAATATTTTCAACCAAACCTTTGATTACATATTTACAGATTTGCTAATAAAAGCATTCCGGTATCAGGCAATACCATTGCTGAGACCCATTCGAAAAAGCGAAGGTGTCGAAATTCTGTAACTAAGGGAATATTAAAAATTTATATCTATAAATTTATATCATAATCCCATTTTTTAATTTAAGACAATAACGATTTGTTTTTACAGGAGACAGTGTTCAATTCATTCCATTTTATATAAAACTCTCTTCGAACTGTCTATAAATTATTATCTAAATTTGTTAAATAATTATTAAGTTTATTATTTAGAAATAGGATTCGATTTTTTTTATCATGAGTGACATCACAGAAAATATTCATTATATATATATATATTTTTTTTTTTTTTGACAGAGCGAATATTTGATTTTTTGATGGAAAGCTACTCTTAGGAGATGGAACACGCAGATCACTGAAAATAAATTGAATGTTTGAAATTTTGATGGAAAGTTACTCTTAGGAGATCGAAGACGCAGATAACTAAAAATAAATTCCTTAAAAGTGTATAATTTCATATTACTGACCGCTTTGCTATATTATGGACTCAGTAACGATTATTATCTAGGATTTTTGATTTTTTTTTTGTTTTATTGGATGAAAATACTTAGAATATAAATTTAAAACAAAAAATAAATCTCGCGAATTTCCCTTAATTGATAAAAATACATTTTTAGGATCCTAACAAATAAGGCATTTACAAAAAAATATACTTTATATGTGGCTGTAATGTAATGACAATTGATTTCTGGTAGCGTGCACAAAAAGATTTCTTATAGGAGTTCATCATGAAGATAAGTATAAATAATCCGGAACACTATATAGTATATATATTTCTGCCTTAACTATTAATTAAATTTATTGCAGTTACTTAAACATTTACAAAAACTCTGCTAGAGTTACTAGAACTGCTAGTATAATGGAAAATTTGTCGTTGGCATGTTTAAAGCGTTACCAACCACTTGACCAACTTATGCTAACCACTAACCACACATACACACACACAGAGCATAAAAATTAAATTTTCTATTGCAAAATGCTTGGAAAAAAATACCACAAAAGTGAGTTTCAGTTATGTAGTAGCACTTCCTTTGCTTTTGTCCAGTCAAAAGATACAAGTTAGCCAGAGGTCAGAGGACCGAGCAACAGCAGCAGCCAATTACCACGCAGTTGTTGCTGCTAAAAAACCACAATCTTGTAGTAATTTTCTAATGGAATATTTAATTTTAAAACGAGACACACATACACGCACACGGGTACACATAGCACACGCATACAAAGACCAACAGGAGCGCCAGCAAAGGACCCCGAAACGGTTAGACCGTGCAAATTGTATGAGCAGGGAATGAACGCATAAAAGAACTTTGCCATATAAAAATGGCAACCCCTTTTTTTACATTCGGGCTGCCTGCAGCAGGAGCAGCAGCAGCAATGGCAGCCGTAGCAGCTTATGCCGGATGGATACACAGGAAGTAGTGCCTCCCCCAGACCCCAAACAGCCACAAAACGTGCGGCAAAGACAGCGCCCAGAGATGGCAATGGTAAAGCGTCGCACTTTTTATTTAGCTGCAGGGAGCGAGCACTAGCAAGAGCACGCGGTTGTTTGGCTGAATCCGAGTGTAGCTAAAACAGCAGTAGCGGGCTCCAATCCAGAAGCCTGGCCAACCCGCAACGCCCGCTTGCTTTGTGCACTGCTTTTTCATTATAATAATACTTTGTAATTAGGTTTTCGAAAGTTAATTAAAATTCGGTTATGAAAGCGGAAACTTTCTCATGAACGCTTCCGGTAACAGAAGAAGAGCGCGCACAAAACGCATAAAAGGGCGGCGGGGTTGGGCCAAAGAAGCGAGGCTAAGAGAGTGGGAAGGTGAAACAGAGAGAGAGAGAGAGCGTGAGTGTGGGTACCTCTTATGGGGTTTTTAGACGAAACTGACGACAACGAGACGACGTTGGGTAAAGCAAAAGGATTTTAGGCAAAAAGGCTGTATGAAGGCCTTTCCATGATGAGCTGCAGCAGGCACACACACACACACAGGGACACACACAGATACTGCACGTATACGTTTACAGACAGACAGATAGATAGAGCTGGAACCAGTGAGTGAGTGAGTGAGTGAGACGAGCAGCCAACTTTGTTTCGAGGAAATTTTTGTGCAAACATTTCTGTTAAATTAAAAAATACATATTATATTTTAATGAGCAAAATGGCTGCCTTTTGTTGTTGTGCTGCGTCGTGTTGTTGTCGTTGTTGTAGTTGCTTGTGGTTGTCACGTTTAATGTGCGCCGCGCCCAGGCACAAGGTTGGCCACGTTATGCGAACGGGATAATTAAAATGATGACTTGAAAAATAAATTGGCGTTATCTTTGACCAACAGCATGCCGAGATGGCAGCAAGAGAGTAGGAGAGGCGCCTGCTGCTCGGGCCGGGCACTGTCGATGACGCGTCGATGGCATTGTCGCTGTTGTGTTGTTGTTGTTGTTGTTGTTGTTTTTGCTGTTGCTGTTGATGTTGATGTCGTTCGTCGATGTCAACAGCCCCATCATCAGCAACAGCATCAACGGAGCCCAAAGCCATGGCCATATGTGTGTGTGCTCTATCAGCTCTTACGGACTGCCGCTTGCCGCTGCGTGCTTTGTAGCGACACTTACGGATTAGGCGACAGCCAGCAGCAACAACTACCAAATGCCGGACTGAAGGGTGACAAGTGCTGCCCGTGCTGTCCGTGCCTTGCGTCTTCTTGTGGCATTGTCCTTTGCGCTGCATTGCATTGTTTATCTAAAACATTCCACACATAATTAGCAACAAAGCCGCTGGCTTAGGCTGGCACTCTTGCTGCTACCCATGCCACCCCGCTCTATTTATCACAATCTCTGTTGCAGTTAAATTGAAATTAATCCGTGAAACCTTACGTTGCGTTCCTTAAAATGCGGCCACGTGGCGTATGCTGACAACGTCAAATGGCTCCCCCCTTACCGCATGCTGCACGCGCCATAGTACTCACAAAAGCTTTGCCATTTTTTCGGCAATCAAAACATTACAAATCGCAGCAAAGTGGCACAGCGGGTGTGAACTTTTTGTGAGGTATTATCTTAAAAGTCGTTGCCCAGACTACAGAAGGTAACATCAAGAAACAGATGTTTGGCAGAGTTTAGCCAAACCGAAGTTTAGATACGCTTGGGAACGTTGAAGATGCTGTTTTTCGAATCGGGTCATACTGTCCTTGCAAATAAATTGCACGCTTTGGAAATACTTTGCAACCGACGCCTTCTGCTCAACGCATTTGTTTTTAAAAGCTGAAAACATTGGGAATTCAAACGTCTAATCCCACTAAAAATATTTCAAAAATAATCTACTAAATTTCTAAATTATTCCAGAGCTATCTTTCACTTCTATTAGAACATTACTAGAATCACGAAATATATCAAATCATTTGTAGAAAGCTTACTCAACTGTCTATATAGTTTATGTATGCTTTTGGTAGAGTATTTAATAAGAGCACATGGCATACGTTTTGGCATGTAATTTTCCATTTATGTGAAAAATCTATCTACACGTTTTGCGGCAAGCTTAACGCTCTCCTCTCGCACTTTGGTTGGGCAACGCATTAATCACAATCGGCAATTGATGGGGTGGGCTTTATATTTTGGTGGGGTTGGTGAACGGATATGGGGTCGGATCGCTGGGCATTTGTGGTTGGTGTTGGCTGGGCTGACTGGGCTGACAGTGACTGATGTGCAGGCTGCTTATCGATTGGCAGCCACACACCTTTATCGGAAAGCAGGCAGCAGCCACTCGCATTGACTCTTGATTGGATGGAATTTCATATGGCGATGATGTTAATAATCAAATTGTGTTTTGACAGGCCCTAGACAAGCGGAGCAGTAGCAGTAGCAGCAAAAACAACCACAGCGAGAATAATGTCTTGTCTCTCTAATTCATATAATGATGAATGAATAGATTGTAATTGTTTCAATTTTGCTTTTTTATATATATTTTATATTAATAAGAGGGAAATTTAATAAGTTCGAAAAATATGGAATGGTAACTTTTGGAAAAAAAAAATTAATAAATATTCGAAAGATGGCAATGAATTTGACATTTTATAGTTAATTCAAATTTCATTATTAAAAATCATTTTTCCATTTCTTTTCTTGGTTCCCTTTCAGAATTCTAGGCGAAGATGGTTAAAATGGGTAAGCCTGTATGGTGGTGGTGCATCTTTTTGGTATGGGATGAGTTTATTAAGATGTCTAATATGCTGTTTATAGCTGGTAAAAATTTTTGTACATTTTTGTCTTATTAAGCCATAAAATTAGTTGAATTGGATTAACTTTAAGCTTGTTTAAATAATTTTTATGTGAGGACAATTTGACAAATCTGACAAAGCTTTTTTGGTAAGAAAAATGTATTGTCTCAGCACAGTAGGTTTATTTAAGTTTCATGAACTATGTTTGAATCCTGCTCGTTTTCTTCCTAACTTCGCTTAGCTCCTATGATTACGGGGCATTTCGGTTTATCTGTGATTTCTGAATAGTCGGGTATGATTTGAGAAAAGCTCTTCATTTCATCTCTGTTACTGCAACTTGGAAGTGAGCCAGATGGACCAAGATTTGCTGGCAGGATTAGTAAGTTTTTATATATGAAATTCGCAGCGAAATCTTCCAGCAATCGAAACAGGATTATACATTTGCTGCTAATATTTCATGAATTCTATGATGCATTTGCAGTGCTAATCAAATAGGTTTTAAGTATCAGAATATTAACAAAATATTTTCTTAATTTTCGCGCATCTCTAAAAAATGTTCGGTACATACAAAATTCGCTATTATATTTACTTTTCTTTAGAATTTATGAAAATATTGCACAACTCCTATGTCATCTCACTCTTCACATTGTCCCATACTGCCCTCGTCTATAAATACATACCAAAGTGCACTGCAGTGCACTGGTATTTCAGACAATATAAACAATTATTATAATGGTTGGCAGCTTATAAACAATAAATAATTATTGGACGCTTTTTGGCATGTGTTTTTAATTAAAACTCACATGAAATGCATTTGCAGCTTTCTCATTTTTCCTTATTTTTTATTTTTATTTTTTTTTTTCAATTTAAAAGCAATTAAGTTAATTCAACCAATTACAAAAACAACGACGCATAACAATAAAGCTTTATAATAAACAAATTTTTGCTCTAATGAAAAAAGCAATTTTCCTGAAAAGCGTATTTTGTATATTTGAAAAGCGCTACGCACAAAAATCAAATCAAATCAAATTGAAGCGTATTAAATTAATTCAATTTATTTGAAAATTTATTTGCACACGCAGCCGAAATTAATGCGAAATCATCAATAGCTGCAAATACATAGCAACAACAACAGCAACAATGGAAACGACCAAAGCAATGGCGACACTGGCAAGCATTTCCGTTGCGGACAAGCGGAAACGGACATGGGCACAAACACATACATAGACACACACGCACACACCCACACCCACACATACAGACATGGCGAGCAGCTCTGCAATGTGTGAACAGTGAGCAGCTCTATTGGCAGTTGGTTAGTTGGTTAGTTGATGCGTTAGTTAGTTGGTCTATTGGTTGGATGGTTAGTTGTTATTCGTGTTGTTGTTTTTATTGCAGTTGTTGCTGGCTTGGTTGCTTATTTGCGCAAAACGCTCGAATGCATAAATGAATGATTGAATGAATGAGCACATGTTTGATTGACTAACTGAGTAATTGAAGAATGAACGGCCAAGTGACTGACTGACTGCAAGTAGAGTAGAAGTACCAGTAGAGTGTAAGTAGCTGCAGCAATAGCAGGCAAACCGTGTAATGATCGTGAACAGCTGATAGGCGGCATGCTACAGTGTAATCCATTTTGTGGTTACAAAAGGAAACGTCCTTATAACACGCTCAATGGGATTTTTATTTTCAAAAATATAAACTAATTATTATATACGGATTTTTACTACATATGCAATATTTATATTTGTTTTCATAGCTTTCGATTAAAAAGAGTGCTTCGCCGATGAAGAAAGCTCGTTGTGTAAAATCTCACTCCAGAAACAACATATTTTTGTAGATGATAGTCTTCCCTATTTTTGCAAGTTAAGCGTTACAAAAAGGATCCACACTATTAAAAAGCAAAACTTCAAGTAAACTCATGACGACCGTATGACACTTTTGTTGGATATATAAAATTGAAACAGAATTGTGAAATCCGGACAATGTAATGGAGAACCCAAGCTCTAAGTTCAATGAATGCTTCAAACTTTGTGATGATATATGCCCTAAAAATTTGTAAATATTGAACTACGAAACTTTATTAGTTTATAAGTTTTAAATAAAGCCACCGAGTAAATAGAGTAATTCGCCCACGTAAAAATCTTACTCCAGAATCACTTTTTTGGTAGGTAGACTTCACAATTATGTAAAGACCCATATTATTAAACGGCAAACCTTTAGCTAAAATTTTGACGATCGGGTGATAGGTTTGTTGTATACAAGAAATTGGGAAAGGGAGTCATCAGCTCTGATTTCAATGAATGCTTGAAACTATATGGTGATAGATATACACTTCAAGAATTTCGTACATTTTTGAAAATTTTGAGCAACAAAACTTATTAGTTTATCTACGAAATTATGCTAGTTCTTCTATGGGTCTAAAAATATTAATAAGAAAATTGATTTTATAATGAATTATCCATTTAATCAGACTACAATGATGGGTTAAATTATGTAAAGCTGTATAGATACAAAAAAAAAAAAACTTCATTCCCTTTCACTATGGTCATAAGTTCAAGGCGGAGCATAGAATATCTCTATTAATAGTTAATCGATGAGAACAGAGACCAACAGCCGAATTCGAAAGAATGTATCTTTAATTAATAGAAATTTAATTTTTGTAATTATACCTATTGAAACATTAGTTACAATTTAAGCAAATTCTCGATAGGAGCTTTAAGAAATTAATTATTTATAATTTATTTATATTATTACTCATTATACTGAGTTCATATTCACATGTATAAAGGTCAAGTGTTGTTTTTATCACCTTCAAAGCTTAGTCTTTACGATACAAAATATTAACTTTTCGTGACCGAGATCGCAGTCACGAGTTAATTTTCTGTCACGTTACTCTCATGCTTGCACACTCACTCACAAGGACACACGCTCTTGCTCTATGCCTGGCAACATTTTCATGCAATCTAATTCACAATTAATGACAAATTCTCTGCCACTTACGACACACACACACACACACACACAACAGTGTGTGCTTGTATAAGCGTGTATTTGTGTGTGTGTGAGTGTGTCACTCTCTGAAAATATTTGCACAATAATTAATTGAATAATGTCAATAAATTTTCAACACATTTTCAGCAGTAGCAGCAACAACTAAAGCAAAACTTTGCCCATACACAGATACATCCTGAATACACAGGACACATGACACAAGGCAACAAGGCATCAGGCAGAAGGCGGATGGTACAGACAAACACATTTGCGTACGAGCAATGTACAAAGGGACAACATGGACAGCACTTGGGCTGCGCTAGCAAAATTGGATGCGCAAACTGGACAAGTTTGTCTGCCAAAGCTACATGGCTGTCCCTAAGTCCAACGTTGACTACACACATACACACTCTCTGAAGGATTGCTATACATATACAGCTGTTGGTAATGCTGCTACTGCTACTGCTGCTGGTGGTGGTGGTGGTGCGATTAGGCGAAACGAATCAACAAATCAACACACTCAGCAAATTCGTCAGCAGAATGGCAGCCTGACTACAATGCCTGCAATCCTTGCCTGCCACCCAAATGAAATGCTCACTCATTTGCCTTTGCATGCGGCTACCACTGCTGCTGCTGCATTGTGTCTCATTTTCATGTCGTCATCGAGCACGCCGACGACGATGAGGACGTCGAGAACGACTCCTCAAAAGTTTGTCTTTCAATTTCGAAAATGGTATTTGTCAAGTGGGGGGGGGCGCACACACTGTCTGTACGCTTGTGCCTTGGATTTGCATAGCTCGGCGACTCCCTACAGTTGCCGTCAGCCCCCTCCACTGCAGTAGGCACCCATGGCTACATTTGACCATATGCTGGGCATGTGTTGGTTGCTCTACCCTTTGTCCCTAAATTGTTAAGTGCTCCAACAGCGACCACACACTTGCACTCGTGCGCAGCGCGTAATGCCTTTGCTGACACACAAACCGTCTGCCCTAATTTTGGCGCATCTCTTTGGATGTTGCCATTTTTTTCTGTCCGTGCTCCAGCCTGCTCATATGAACTCTGCTGACTGACTGAGTGACGAGCTGACTGCCGAGCCGACTGCTTGGCAGCCTGACATTGGGTCATTGTTTGAGTTTGTGCCAATTGATGATGAAAATGTTTAACGCTGCAGCTGAGTCTGAGAAAAGTTTTGCCTAAACAAACAAAACCACAAAAGAAATTCACAACGACAAGCTTACAGCAGGTGCCCTGAGCTACGCTAGAGCAGCAGCAGCAGCAGCAGCATATCCTGATTATACTATATATCAGACGATAAAGGAAACATTTAATATATTGATGGCTCTAATGCATAAAAAGGGGCGCATCATTTGCGTTCTTTTGGCCGCCAGGCAGCTTAGGCAGCAAATGAATGAATGCATGAAGTACAACTGACTGCATGAATGATTGAAAATGAAACTCATGGAAAGAGAAAGGAAATTGTGCTCAGGGCCAGCACTATTCTCTTTGGTTTTTGTCTTACAGTTATTGTTTGTACTAATCTGGCAAAACAAAGCTAGCTGAGCCTGCACCATTAAGCAACAAATCTTTAACCAATAAAGAAAACAGGATAAGCCAGCATTTCCGATGGCAAGTCAAAAAGATTTAAGCAGGCGGAATTCCCTAACAAGGCACACAGCTGGGCTGTCAAAGGAGCAAACGTTGGTTGCACTTGTACCTCACTGTCAGTCCATTATGCCCAGTGCCCAGTGTCTTGCACGTTGTTTGTATGTGGTCATGTGTTTAAGTGTTTCCAAACAGTTTTTCTGGCCAATTGAACAAAGTGCAGCAGCAATGGCAGACAGCCAGCAGCGCGGGTGCACTACTTTGACTTTAAAGTAGGCAACCCCCCACGCACATACACACGTATACCATACACCCAGAAGTGGAAAGCTTAAAGCCAACCACAAAGCAATCCATAGGTGGAGAGAGAGAGAAAGAGGCACAATAGCATTACCAACAACCAGACCATGCTGCTCATGTAAATGTCATGGGGCGCAAATCCTCTGTAATTGATCGTCTCCACAGCGAAGCTTAGTGAGACTTGACGTGTCTGTCGCCGCGGGTGTAGTTCTAATATTAGAGCAGGTACACTGAGAAAAATAAATGTATATTTAGGCATTGATCTAAGGCGGGGCTAATATATTCGAGGATGGGTAAAAGCAAAGTGCAAGAATCTACTTTCTATTTCTTTTGGAATTCTCAGGACAATTTTTATCAACTTTGCTAAATTTCACTAAACACATTATCTTTGATTTGTCTCTATATTCTGACCAAATGGAATATTTATAAAGGATTGTTGACACTATAGAACAGAATTTCATTAGAACTCTAAAAAATGATTCCACAAACGCAAAATTTGTGGGTTGCTTACATGGGGAAATTCCGGCTTTATGGTTACGGAACTCTCAAAACTCTATTTTATTAATATTCTGCTGCAAAACAACTGCTACAATTTTCACTTTTTTTATATTTGATTTAAAACTCATTCTTAGTTCGATAACGAACATTTCAACATTGAATGTGCTATATATTTTGCTATAAAAATTGGCTAGGTGATAGAAATAAATAAAAAAAAGAATTTGACTATATCATAGCTCCAAGGGCGAAGCAAAAGCTTATCGATGAGATAAAGCACCTACTTAGTTTTGAAACGAATCTGAGTGAAATAGCATCTATTCGCCAGCTATGCTGTAGGCTGCAGAATAAAATCGAACGACCGATCTTCGGGTTAAGAGACGAATACGCCACCTCTAAACTACCGATGTCTTATATGTATATTATCATTACTAACCGTCCGGGATTACCCCAAAAATTTTTAAAACTTCAAAATCTTACTAATCTTAAAAATGTTGAATATATTAACGCATTTGTTTCCGAATTGGTTTTCTAAAACTAAAACTTTGCTCTACCTCATGTCAGATTTTTTAAAATGACAACTGATACATAGGGGTAGGCTCGGCATCAGAATGTCGGAAGCTGAAAAGAGCTTAAAATATTGAAAAATTTAACAATATTAGCAAACAAAATTAGCGGTCGTGCTTGCTCGCTATAATAGATATCACATAATATGCATATTTGAGAATTATTTTTAAAAACCTGTTTTCTAGAATGTATCGATTATGCGTAGAGTTGAAATAGGTAAAACGTAGTTAATGCTATGACGAGCATAAGAATTTCAGAGACAGATATGATTATGAAATCGAATATACTCTAACCGACGAACAATTTTCATCTTTTTCTGCTAAGTTTTAAAAAGTTGCGTTCTAGAGAGACTCATTCTACAGAAACTAACTTATTTAGTTTTTTCGCCAAGTGCATGACAGATACTCGACGCTGCGTCGCCAAGCTAAGTACCTGCTGCAATTGAATTGGAACAAGAACCACAACAACAACAACAACAACAACAACGACAACGCTAACGATGACGACAACAAACCCAACAACAACAAGAACTACAATGGGTGCCCATTCATAAGGCACAATCCTGGCAAATGTCAATCAAATCGAGCCAAAACGTCTGAGGGTAGCTTTAAAACGCTTTGAAATGGCGCCGCAAACCCAGCCCGTTGACGTTTTTCGAATTCTGACAGATGTTCTATGAGTAAAAGTATTTTCATTTTTTGTTTTCGCTCGCAACTGGCATGCAAATGAAATTTTAAGTCCAAAGTTGAAAAACATTTTTCCAATAAATCGGCAGGTGCTTCTGTTGGAAGAGCTTATCATTTTGACCAGGTCGTGCAAAATGCTAACAGCAGGTTAACTGGCATAACTTGAAGTCAGACAGGCCACTTTGAATGATCTGCGTCACCCACGCAAAGGTCTCCCGAAATGGTTGTTGTTGCCGTTGTTGTTGTTGTTGTTAATGTGCCAATATTTTCGTTGCTGTTGTCGTTGTTGTTGGTCGTGGGCGCGCTTATTAAATGCATGTTAGACATTGTCAGGGTGGTGTTCCAGTTTGTATCTTTGGTCTTTGGGCAGGCACATTGACGACAACTAAATTAAGCCATTTGTCACAGCTTATTTTCACATATGCTGCCATTTAACACGCCAGCAGCGCAGTCGGCTTGGACGTCCGTCCGTCCTTCTGTCCTTTTGTTGTTGCTTTTTGATTGGAAATAATTTTTGCGTGGTTGCTGTTGCTTGGGCACTTGGCCCTGGCATTAGACAAAACAACAACAGAAATCCAATGAAAACAAAACCGCCCATCAACACCCTCAAATCAATTGCCAACAACCCGCTCTGCACCCCCTCCCACTACCCCATGTCAACCAAATTTTATTCGAGCTGTTTTTACCACTTGCCAAAGTTGTTGTTATTTTTGTAGCTGTTGTCTTTGTCGTTGTAGTTGTTATTGTTGTTGATGCTGTTGCTCTGTTACTGTGCCTGCCCCATGCAACATTAATTGTGAGGCAAATTGAAATTTTTGGGGTGCACGTTATATGTGGCATGCAGGCGTTGGGCAGGAGGGCAGTAATAGAAAGGGGCGCGCATTTGTTTCTGCATTTTTTGCTCACTAGCCGTATTAAAGTGCTAATGCATTGTTGTTTTTGTTGTACTTGTAGTTGTTGTTGTTAACGCTTTTGTAATTTTTGACTGCACGGTGGTGCAAGTTTGATGTTCTTGCTTTAATTTTAATTTGGAAGTTTCGTACAACGAAGCGCATTAAAAAAGATGCTGTATTTATAATCATCCAAAAAAGTTAAAGTTTCTGCTAAATTCAAAGCTTATCTACAAAAACTTTTTAAAAAAATATTTAAAAATCCTAAAATTTAAAAAAATGGTTAATAATAAAAGTTTAGACAGAGAAGCCTGGCAGCTCCAGCCAAACATGTATGAGGCTAGTTCATACAGAATGTGCGTCTTAGGCTTTTTTGAGTGAGATCCGAAGGCTGGACTGAGATAGAAATTGTTGAAGGTCTTTTGCCCTCGCCTTATGATCCGCACAGCATATTATGTGTAAAACTATAAATGCATTGCATACTCAATTTTTGTTAAGAAAATAATTTATAATACAGGGTAGGACATTTAAAGTGGAAGCAACGGGCAAACGATTAATGTCATACCGCGATATACCATGGAACAGTTTACACCAAGAAACAATTCACACCAAAAGCAGACGCCGAAGTTTTTTAGCGTTACATTCAATACTGCTCAATTGTGAGAACTAAATATGCCATTTGTAAAAAAAAATAAAGTGCGCCTGGTGATAACACTATAAGATTTTTATATGCAAAATTTGTGAATTCTGGTCATATTACTAAAGTCAGCCATGCATCCAGACAAAGAACAAGACACTCCGCCCAAAATATTGAGGCCGTATTGAGGAGGATCCACGAACATCGAGTTATCGCCGTTTTAAGGAGTTGGGCATCAATCGGATCATTCGACACATAATTTGCATTTGGCACACAAACTAAACCCATACTACACTTCAAACAATGGATTGATGGATTAAATGATGATTTTGACCCGCCAACCAGAACATCCGTTCTGACGTCACCAGTCTTTTTTTGTGTGGATATTTGAAATCCAAGGTATAAGCAGATAAGCCAAGCGCCATAGCTCAACTTAAAGACAGCATAATTACAACAATTATGGCCATATCGACCGATAAGTTGGCCGAAACAATGACAAACTCTGAAAAAAAGGCTCATGGCCAAAGGTGATCTGATGATATCACACATAACAAACGCTTTCACGCTTTTAAATGGCCTATATGTATAACAGATAATTTTATAAACAAATTTTAGTTGCCAAAGATATAATCATAATCGCTAAAGCTCCCTTTTGGAAAACAAAAAAATTTTATTAAAAGGCTATAAAAAAGGTTGAATAAAAATATTTTGTTTTTCCACAAAGCGCGTCCATCATTGATTAAATTTTTGGGAACTTAAAATACTTTTGTTAAAATGATTCTTAAAAAAAATATATACATATATAAAATTTTCTAAATGGAGCCAGGTGGGTTTGATTAAATCTTTGGAAACTAAACTATTTTTAGTTTAAGTTTTTTATATAAACAATTTTCTCGAATTTTAAAAATAAAATATTTTGTGTTTTCTAAATATTTTATGACGTGTGTATTTGTTGTAGCATACGAAAATCGGTGGCACAAATGCGCTCTGTAGAATGTAGAATTTAGGTTGATTTTTAACAAACGTAACAAATCAGGTTATAATCTTCGTAATTAGAGTAAAAATTAAACTAGTAGTAGCTCCTTTTTAATACTCCTGAAAAATATAAAGACTTTTTAAAGACCCATGGCTCTCTATTGTAAGGCAGCCTGTAGAATAGAAAAATTGAAAAAAAATCTATTTATAGTTTTTATAACTGAAGAAAGAATTAAAGTTATGAGAATTGCTTTTTAATAGTCGCTAAAAATATATAGACTTTTAGAGTGACCTCAGCGATCCATCTATTATCATGTCAGTAAAATAAAATAGTTAATGTTTTACATTTTAAACTCAATGTATGCAAATTTGCTTTAAACAATATACGAAAAGCGTCAATCACAATAGAACTTGTACCACTGTGAATTGTAACGTTTACCACAGTCCAAGCCAAACTGTTCCATGTTCACGAACAATCAACCCCAAATAATGCCAAGGATTACAAGCGGCGGTCGCGTACAAACCAAAAACGGGTCCTGAAATTCTCGCTTTTGTACGTTGGTGTGCGTCTGTCTGTGTTTTTGTCTCTCACAGTGTGTGTGTGTGTGTGTGCGTGAGTGTGTGTGAGTGCATTGTCCTGGAACTGAGCATACAAAACAACGGCAAAAATCTTTGCCGTGCCTGCGAATCGCACTTAAATGTCGAACTATGCGTCAGTCAGCCGGTTCCCCTGTATGGTATGCTTCGGGTCGACGCACCACGACGTACCCACGTACGCCCCGTGTATGTCCCATGTAACTTTGTGTGTGTTTTGAGGCTACAGATATCAGGGCAATAAAATAATTGCGACAATAAGCGTTTCATTATTCATTTCTATGACTGTCAAAGGGGCGCGCACTTAAATCGTTTGCCGGCAGGTTGTCGGCAGGGGGGAGAATGAGTGTTGACTGCTTTGATTGCTGGGGTGGTGCCAGCAACCGTCAGCCAGCAGCAGCCCTGATCTGGGCAAGAGCTGTGAGCTGAGCTGATGTTAATCCCACTGTGCGCTGGTTTCATGCATTTTGCTGTTTTCACAGTTAATAGTTTGGCACGGCGGATGAGCTTTGATTTGGTTGACACTTGGCTGGCATGAGCAGGACACGTAGGAGGCAACATTCGAATACGGTACGGGGGATGCAGATGATCTTGATTTGATTATGCGGCGTTAATACAATTGATATTTGAGGCAATAAATGTGTTGTTGCCGCATGGCTTAAACGTTGTGCATTTGTTTGGAAAATTGTTGCAATTATCCGATGTGGTTGTTGTGATTGTTGCTGTTGTTGTTATGTTGATTGCTTTATTATATCCTTTTGGCAGGCGCAACTTGCACTAATAAAGGGCGCAAACTGCGGAATTGAGCCATTTGTTTGCTCACATAAGCTGTCAAACACATTTGAGGCTTGAGCCTAGATAAACCCGTCATATTTGCAGGCACTCGACATGACTTGCGTTGCTCTTCAAATACTCAAACAGTTGGCTGCCTAATTTAATCCTTGCAAAAGTTTTTTATTTTTAATTTTTTCTCAATACTCTTTTAACTGGCTTTTGATTGCCCCCAACTAAGTTGCACTTAATTGCTTGCCGCTTAATTGCACGTCTGGGGCAAGTCTTCAGTGGCCATAACTTGAGGCCAATTCGCTGTAACAAGTAAAAAAGTTCGACTTGTAAAATAAAATAAATCAAAAAATGTGAAGCGCAGAGTCAAAGCAAACGGAATTGCTTGAAATAATTATAATTAAGCGCGCAAATACCGCAGAAAATTCAAGATTACTCAACGAACTTGAGATGTCTGCAATCTAAAATGGAAAAAATTGTTAATTGAGTTTGCATAATTAGAGCTTTTAATCATTGGTCGTAACGCAGCAACTGAGAAAAACTGCAGATTTTTTTGGGGTTTACAAATTTATGTAAATCTTTTAAAGCTTTGAATTTATTCACGAGGAAAATTTGTGTATTGACCATAGGGAAACACCATCTTTTAAATTTAATTCTTGTTTTTAATTTTTTCCAACGTATCAATGGATGCAGTTTGCTGATTGTTTAGCCTCAGTCGTGTCCCGGAGAGGCTTTCCAGTGGTTGTCCTAGCAGCAGCCAAGAAATAATACAAGCCATCTTTTGGTCCAAGATCAGGTCCTACACTTATTAGAAATATAAAATTTCGAGCTGAATTCGAATACCATATTCTTGGTGAAATAGCGAGTTTTTGCCAGCGAGTCTAAAAAAATTAATTTATCGGATGCAAAACGTTATTTTTGCTGCCATTTGCCGAATATTTTTTATTTTGCCTTAATAATTTGGCATTCATTTTTAAATAATAGTTTGAAGGCAAATCTCTGAAAATTGGTTTTAATTCTTTGTTTTAAAGCCAAATAAAGGCAATCTTTGTTCCGAATTTTTCAAATTCATATGTTAGTTTAGTTATTTCCAAGGATTCTGATCATCCATTATCCTAAGCAGAAGTTGGGGTTTTACTTGTTATTATAAATCCAAAATCTGTTTTCTTAGTAATTTGGTGCGTAGATTTCGCTACCAGGGATCTTCTTCAAGTCAATATTTAGAGATTTTTGCGATAATCTGTGTTGGATTGTGTTACACCGAAAACCTTTAATTTAAAAAAAAATTAAAGTGAAGGATAAGAAGACATAACTGGCTAGCAGACTACATTATTTTTGTGGAAGGTAAGAAGTTTCATTTTTGAAAATAAGACCAATACAAATGCCAGCCAAAATAACTTCCCGGTCTTTTCCATCCTTATCACGTTAACCTGTGTAATTCTTTGATAGCCAAGTACGAGGAAAAGAGGATTGATTGGCGTGTCTAAAACTGGATCATATCAATGGATTTATATTTTAATTATGTAAATGCAAAATATATCCAGCTATTCCGGCTACAATTTTCATATAGTTTTTCATCTAGTAATCAAAACTGCTGCATTATAAAAGGCACCAAAAAAGTTATATTCAATTTATGCTTATTGATAATAACTATGAACTATTATACTTTGACTCCAGTAAAAGTAACTTTTATAAATAAATAAATTTATTCCCGTTGACTTTGGTCATCGCTCCAAAGGCGCAGCAGGAGAATATCTCTATTAATAGCAGTTCGAAGAAAACTGGGACATAGAGCTTACAGCCGAATCCGAACGACGGTGTCTTTAATTAATGAGATTTTCCCAAATAAAAACCAATCAATCGGGATCTTACGAAACATAATTTACATTATATCGGGATTCCAGTATATTCTGCTACCGAATACCTAAAAACTTACAACAAAAATAAAGTTCTTATAGTATAATTCTGCACAAAAACTCTATTCCCTGTCAGTCTCGTTGCTATATTTTTAACATGCTGCAAAGTCTATTATTTTTAGGTTGATTTCTAGTTTCTTAATTACTTTTTGGCTTTTAGTCTTTTTACTTTAAGAGCCATTTTACTGGGAATTACTTGTATGCGGCAAAGAATGCGACAATTTTTCAGTTGCTCTGTAGCTTTTAGTTTATTTATCCAAAATATTCCCACTCCATGCTAAATGGCAAACCCAACTGGTGCGGCCGCTGATGCTACTTAATGTTGACATTTGCATTAACAAATGCACAACAAATCCATAAACACACAGAACCAGAACCACATACAACACTGGCTGGTAAAAAAAAGACCACATCCACCTAAACGTAAAGCCCATAAACTGTTCCAATTGAAATTCACATTCATTGCCGAGAAGAGGCTACAACTACCTTGCCATTTGTTATTATTGCAAACAAATGAAAGTGAAAGTACAAATTTTTCTGGTCTTCTTTTTTTTTTTGGTAACACACACACAAACACGCACACACACACTCAGCTACAAATACTTACAAATACAGACGCAAACTGACACACACAGACACAGCAAACACAGCGAAATACGCGACGTTCGTTTGGTGCCAAAATTGCTTCCGAAATCAGCCAAAAACCAAGCAGCGGAAGTGGAGACAACACAGATACAAACATGTATGTCTGTGTGTGTGTGTGTCAGCCATGTTGTTATATGGCTGACTGCCAGGCTGACTGACTGACTGACTGGCTGGCTGGCTGGCTAGCTGCTCTGCTACTATGTGCCCACAACTAACACAGTGAATACCAGAGCAAAACATAGAGACAAAGAGAGAGGGAGCGCGTTCCAGAACCCAACGCCACCTTACCTACCAAGTGCTCAACCATAGCCGCCATTCCATCAACGACTACGACATCGTCGAGTTTGAGTTTGCTGCTCAAATATTATGCGAACGCAAATATTTTTATTTAGTAAATGTCATTTATTATTTATGTTTATTCGAGCACTTATCTAGCGCTGCTTAACAACTTCAGCTCCAAATGTTGGCGCTGGCACACTAATGCAAGGGGATGCGGGCGGCATGGAGTGCTGCCTTGGCTGCGTAGGTGGCAAGGCCGTTCTGCAGAGCAAACCAAACCAAATTGAAAACGGAATCAACAAGAAATCGAACGTTTGCCCGAACGGTGAGAAATACACCCACGCCTGGCGCAGGATGAGTTGAAGCAGCAGCAGCAGCCGTAGCCGTAGACGTTGCCGTAGTCGTTGCCGTAGCCGGAGCAGCACGGCGTGGAATAAATTTAAACTCAAACTAAACTGCGAGTAAATAGAAATACAAAAAGGCAAATAAGAAACAATACTCAGTGGCAAATACAACACATAGTAGCAGCAGCAGCAGACTTGCTGGAGCAGCCAAGGGTCTATAAGGACAGCATGGAAATGCTGACGTCCTCGACGTCGTCGTCGTCGTCATCGCCATCGTCAACATCATCGTAGTCGTCGACGTTGTTGACGTTGGCGTCGCTGCTTGCAAAATGTACACAAGTCGCGTCTAGCGCACGTCTGCCAAGTGCAGAGCGCGCTGCGGGAGGCAATGTGACCCACCATGGCATAGAGAGCTTAAGCCAATGTGGTATGCTGCCTGCAGTTACCAATATTTGTGATTGTTTCGATTTCGATTTTCAGAGCAATGCGATTTTAAGGGGCATGCCACTTACACACACATACACATACAACAACGTCCTTGAGCGAAAGTATGAGTGAGTGGAGCTAGGGCGCCATTGCAACCGGCATAAAACATGACGCTGCACAGTGGTACGTTGGGGCTTATCGTGCGGTAAAAAAAAAGAATGTCTAGCAAAATAAACTACTTTTGGCGTAAATCGAAGCAGTTACAGCTTTGGCACAGTTCCAAAAATATTTCTTAACAAATATCTATGAATTACTTAGGATAACATGGAACAGTTGACAATCCCTAATTGGCCCAACACGAAAGGTTTGGAGGATACCAAATATTTTAGATACTAAAGCTTAAGATTCACTTGCTTATAAAATAAAGACTTTTCTACACTTTAAATGTCATAGTGTTCCAGACCAGAACAGTATCTTATTCATAGGTAACGCCAAAATGTATAATCCCTGCATAGAAATATTATTTTCAAAACCATATAATTAAGGACTTAGGTACTACACATAGAGACTAAAGCGGTGGATTATCTTAGGTTATGGCAGCTGGAAACTATTAGGCGATTATTGGATACTAGGCAAAAGAGCTAGATTCAGCTTATAATCATTTTGCAAGGACTTTTCGAGCCAAGAATAAACTTTTATTTGCAAATTTTCAACAGGAGTCGCTAAATATAAAAAGTTTTAAATGTATAATTGTTTCATATAAGATTTCATAGAGAAATTTCTGAAAAAGTCGATAAAATATTAAAAGTTTAAGTATAATTGACTCATCGAAGCCTCCATTTTTTTTAGAGTAAGTCGATAAAAGATTAAAAGATTCATATAAGTAATTGTTTGGTTTGTAAAGATACCCATCCTTTCATGAAGAAAATCTTTCATCAAAGCTTCCGTTGGGCAATTTCAGAGTAAGTCGCTAAAATATTACAAGTTTTAGATAAATGAGAAAATATATTTCGTTTGTAATTGAAAATATTGTACCCTAGCTCGGAATGTTTAATATTTCGCAAAGTTTATTCTATTTCCCATTTTGAAGCTAAACTCAGATTGCAATTTATACAATAATAATTGGTCAATAATTTTCATTTATTTACTTAAAGAACTGATAAATCTCTGTTTTTCGAAAATTTCAATAAAAAATGGACTCAAAATTTCAGAGTTATATGAATGATGAAACAGGACCACACAGAGTGTTTTTAAGAAATGTTTTTCCCAAACAAGAAAAAATAAAAAGGAAAACAAATTGCAAACAATGCAAATTTGCATATCATCTAATCTGAAAATTCGGTTATCCTGGAATTTAAAATTCTATTGTTGGTAAATTTAAGCACTTTGATTCGTCTTTCTCTAAAATCCGCAAACACTTAAGAGGCACTTCGGGGTCATTCAATAAATAAAGATAGCAAAATAGGTTAATGCCATTTTCTTAACTTTTGACGAACAAAATGCTGATAAGAGTTTAATACTTTCAGAATTATCTATAATGACAAGATTTGCATTTATAAAAAAACAAATATATTTTTATTAAACAAATTTAAATTTTACGCCAGATTTTCCCACTGTACGTCTTGTATGTATGTGTGTGTGTGCGTAGATGACTTCTTTTTTTTTCAACGCGTTGTTGGTAGACTTGTTCTTGTTGTCGTTGTTGTTGCTGTTGTTATGATTATTGTTATTAGCCGAGCAAACAAATTGGTAAATAATAAATATTTTTCAGTTAAATATTGTTAGTACATTTTGGACTTGCATGCGCTTTTATGTGGGAATCGAAAAAGAAAAGCGGCACGAGCCACAACGTTAAGTTGAATGCTATAAATGTGGCAACATGGGTACTTGCCACCATTATGTGTGGCACAGTGTTTTTATGCAGATCTTGCTACTTGAGTGTATTTATAGAAGCTAACTTGGTTGGCGTATTGGCCGGATTGCCAATGACTTGCGCTTTCATTGCATTGGGTGTGTGCATGTGTGTGTGTGTTTATGTATAGTATGTGTGTGCGTGGTGTAAATATGTACACATGTGTGTGCGTGTGTGTGTGTGTGTGTGTGCTAAGGGAAATTGGTAGCCCACATTTACAAAATCAGAAAAGCGCTTGATTTGTAAAATATTTACTCTGGGCAAACGAACTCGGTTCAATTGTTCAATTCATACAGTTCTCTACGAATTCTGAGCACTGAGCACTGAGCTCTGAGCAGTCTCAGTTCCAGTCAGAGTTCCTGTTGTAGTCATTGTCGTTGGTCGTTGGCGTCTTGTTTGGGTATGTTTATGAAGCGACACCTGTAGGTGATAATAATAAACAATCGAAGCATGAATGCCAATCGAAATGTGTGTGTGTGTGTGTGTGTGTGTGTATTTAGCCAATTGGCTGTAGCTCTAGCTGCATTTGCATATGGCTATGGCTAGTACCTTACAATTGTTTACCCTTGGCTAAGATAATGCATATACCATGTCCATAACCATTTCCCGGAATTTTTTACATTTTTGTTTTCTTTCGATTTTTGTTTTTAATGTTTTGAAAGTTTTTTTTTCACACCAATTGTGTGCGGTCAAGCCTTTGACTTTAGCTTTAATTTCTCACTCTGTCTGCGTGTCTCGTCGCAATGTTTGCCAATTTGAGTGGTTGGCTTGTAGTACTCAGAAAATACCCCGTCTAGATGATAGAGTTTTGATTTTAATTTCATGCTTCACTTTGCCAGCGTCAAAACACAACCACAATCAGACAAAAACAAAAAAAAAGGTTGCCTTTGGCAAGGCAAAGTGCTTATACACTTACAACTTCTCTGTAGTACTTGTTGGGTAAAATATATCTTGTAGTCTGTTTGATGAATAATAAACCTATTGAAAGCATTTAGAGCTGAAAAAAAGCATTTAATTTATAGTTATGAGCATTGGATTCTAAGCCTTTATTTTGAGCAAATGAGGTTTTCTAATTACCAAAACCAATGTTTTTACAGTAGAACTCCTCATAGTCCCTGTGCTTGGCCATTTGTTAACAAAATGCCTTAAAATAGAAGCTTTATAATAATCGTAAAAAGATGATAGTTACACTAATGTTCATAAGTACATTAAGACTGATATAAAAAGACTTAATTTGATTTTTTAGAACAACACTTATGCGTTTGGACAGACTTTAATATAAGGTTGATAACGCTGCGAACGTCGGTAACATTGTGACAGCGCAGTCGCCTTTAAATTGAAAGGTCGGTGGTTCGACTCCACCCTGCAGCACTGGTGCATTTGTTTAGCACTGGCATATTTAGTAAACAAATAGACGCTATTTTCCTAGAAAAATGTCTATTAATTAAAGACACCACCCTTGGGATCCGGCTATAAAATGTAGTCCCCGTTCTCTTTGAACAGCTATTAATTGAGATCTCACCATATCTTTGGAGCGATGACCCTAGTCAAGTGGAATAAATATATTTTATTTATTTGGATGACATTAGTACTCAGCCATGTTGGTTTTGAATATGTCATAGCTATGTTTAAGAAACAGAACAGAAGAAGTTTGGAACTTCTACTTCAAATTTGCGTTGTAGTGCTCTTTACTTGCAATGAAATACTCGTGCTTAAAAAACACAGACCTTGGATCTTGCTAATCGACTTTAACGAACGTTTTATACGTCTTATTCACAATTTTTTTCAGCCAAATCATATTCTTACCTCTTTCATATAAGAATAAACTAAAATTTCGTAAGTAAGTTGACAGCTGTATATAAAGTATACTTTTGAATGCATTTTAATTACAAAATGGATAAATTTTTAAAATATTATAATTTGAGAATGATTCGGATTTCCTAAAATGATTTATCGGCTTATAAATGAAGATATATGTAATGTTCTAATATGATATGATATGTTCGAATAAATATTTCCTATCACTGATTTTTATTTAAGTTACATTAAATGTTGAAACTTTTATAAGTATTTTGAAAAAGATACAAATATTGTTTTTTTGTTTTGACACCAAATGAATCGTAAGCACATTTAGACATATTTTAGGAAAGTTCTTACAATAATGTTTTGAGGATGTACGTACAGCCGCAAACCTACATAAAAAATTATGTTGCCAAAGTGTCAATTAAATAAAAACTTTAAAAACTAAAATAATACAAATATTATTTTAGACATAAAACCATATTATTATTTCAAAAAAAATCACTACGGTCTGTTTCCAATACCATATAACATGCAAGTGATCCTACACAATTTTGTAGCTGCTTACTCTCTGTCTGCCAAAAAACTCTCAAAAACTTATCGAGCCACTAAAAGTGTATTATAACAAACAAAACGTATATATTTTTTAGGTGTGCTAAAAACCATTTTAACGATGCGACAAATAAACAAAATTGTGGTAAAAAAAGTGGGAACTCTTTCGGGCAAATTGTTTATATACTAAAACCTCACTTAAAATAATGACTAAATGATTTTTATTTATTTGCTAAGCATATTTTTTGGTTACCAAAGCTTAATTGATCTTGAAATTACGAAGACTTGGTGACTATTTGCATAAAGCATTAGGCAGAGAATATTGGAATGACGGCGTGGAACACACAGCTTTTTGAGAATAGTTTTCACTATAATTTCAGGGCGTAGTCTGTCGTCGCATTTATTGCACCTCATGTACATCTGGCACATTATATATATATACTATATATGACTACATTCTCAGAAAAGTTGTAAATTGCACTTGGTAAATAACGTAGAATTATAAGAAAAGAAAAAAATAATAATTTTTTGTACAGAAAACCCCGTGGCGTTGTCGTTTATCAGTGCTCTGATAAAAAAAACTCGCGAGCTCTGTGTGGAATCCACGCATTATCTGTGATACCGCTGATACCTGAGAACAGGAAGACGCACAAAGCGTTCTTTTACTTATCTAATCAGACGCTGGCCAAATGCAAATAACAGCAGATCGCACCGTCCCAAACCCACAAACTAGCAGCCAGAGTTCCATGTCTTATAAAGTACGTATAATGAGACAATCGACGCGGTACACGATAAGCCACAACAATATGCATCCGACAGTCAGTACGTCCATGTGGCCAGTGCAAACAATGACAAGAACAGAGCAAATTCTTTCTTTCTTAAGGCAGATAAGAGCAGCGAAAAAAAGGTTGCCTTTGGCTCAGTCAGCGTCTAAATATAGCCAAGAGACTCAATCTGCTCATTGCCTTATCGGCATGCAAGGCAAATAGCTACGGCGTCCGTATGTGGCATATGCGCTGGAGTTGGCCATGTTGGAAAAAATAAAAATGCTGCTGCTGATTATAGTGTATGAAGAAGACAACAAAATGGCTGCATTCATATGCTTATAGTGAGCAAGCAGCCCAACGTACCTCTATGGATGTGGCAGCTTTGTTGGGTTTGTTGATCCAACGCGGCATTGTTAGCATTGGAGTTAGGCTTATGCCCGGTTACTAACAACCTGGCTTAATTAAGAACAAGTGGACAAACATGCGCCATGGGCTAGATGGCTATCTATAGTTTGGCCTTGCTTATCGCTCACCATCAATCAGAGATTCCCGCAGGACTGTGCCGACCTAAATGTTGTCTAATTCCGTTGCCCAAAACTCAAATGATTACGTAAATAGCGTCAAAATGGTTGGCGTGCCTAGTTGCTATTGCCCATTGACCAATTGCTATGCATATGCGTTGATATTGCTCCAGTTGCTGTATGTGTGTGTGGGCTGGAGGGGGAGACCTTATGACAATTTGATGAGGACGTTATTTACACTAGTTAAAAGCTCAGTGTGCTGGCCAACCGGTCAACCAGCCAAATGGCCGCCCATCTCCGCCTACAGTGCCATGTTTTTGTCAATAAAAAAAAAGAACTAAGAAAAAAAAAAATAAGCAATGACCCCAAGTCCAGGATATAGGCAACAACGGTACTGACACTCGCATGACAAGCAACCATTTGGAGACGGGCGAAAAATTAACCAATACACTGAAAAAAAAGAACAACATAGTAGTAATTTGCTCCGACGGACACCCTAAGATTTTGCACTTCGTATTTGCTGTAACTGGAGATGTAATATGGATATACTATGATAGCCCAAAGCAGAATAAATAACTATACCAGCACGGTGTGATCTACTACGAAATGCTTAAAACCGGTGAACCACCAATTAGGAGCTTTTGGAACTTTATCAAATAGAACTAGTGCGTTCGTGGCGTGCAGTGGGTGAAAAATGGGCAGAGAAAGCCGAAAGTATTGACAACAAGATGATGGAAATGGAAGGTCTTATCCAACTGGCCGTGTTATCCAGACCTTCACACCTTCCCACTGGCAGGTTTTTGTAAGGATGTACAATGAATCTAAGGGGTCAACGGTTTGGGTCTGGGAAACATTGAAAAATGGCAGTATGAATGGATCGTGGAAACACTGATATAGACACTGGCTGTAATGCCCAGTCTTTACACCTTTTTCGTAGGATGCACAGTGTTGCTAAAGCGTCATCGATTCGGGGAGAAATAGAAAAACGGCTCAATGTTTTAATTGAAGTCATTGAAGGCCTTATCCCCATGGCCGTATTCCCCAGACTTTACACCTTCCGAGCACTAGTCAACGGTTCGCTTCTGGGGGTAAAAAATCTTAAAATTAAAATTAAAATTCTTTGGATCGTGGAAACACTGAAATAATGCCATGGGCCGTATTCTCTCTTCCGATTAGTAGTTTTTTTGTTGGATGCACAATGCTTCTAAAGAGCCACCGGTTCGGGGAGTAATCAAAAAATGACATAATGATTGAATCCAGGCCAGAGAGAACTCATTTTTCGAAGTTAGTTTTCGAGTAATGGCTTTCGCCGGAAAATACTAGCAATGATAAAGTTTCTCCTTTGTTTTATAAAAAAATATCTTTTTTGTTTCCCAAAAATGGAGCCAATTAATATGTGCTCCCGATGGACTACAGATTTCACATGATATATGTCCTTTTTAATTCCCTAAAATCACTCATATTCTAAAAATTCATTTGGAGAATTTTTATATATGGTTTTCTATGCAGGCATATTCTGTAAAAACACCGAAATTAGACGACGATTTTACGATGGCCAAAGAAGCTTTAAGAATTAAGTAGCTAAGGGTGTACATACAATTAAGAGACTTTTTGAAAACGAATTCTGCACTGCCCAAGGCTACTATAGCTTTAACTCTTCCACTTGCTTAAAAGTGTTTGATTTCTTCAAGTGTAACCCACAGCGAGACTAAGGCCGAGGAAAGCGGCCCACGCGCGTATCCAATCAAGCATATATGCCATGTTGTAAATATATATACATATATATATATATACAAACAAGTGTGTATCCATATATACGTTGGGGCGTGCGTCGTGGTCAACATTCGTTGATTACGTATACGACTAGGAGGGCAAAAAAGGAGCTAAAGGCGGGCAAAGTGCGGCGGCAACTGGACGCCAATCAGCCAAACGTCAGCGGCAGCGTTTGTTAAACGAATTGTTCCTGTTATAACTGTTACTGTCACTGTTTTGTTGTTGTTGTGTGTGTGCGTATCTGTGTGTTTGAGTGTGTGTGGCAAATTCGACATTTCAGCATTTTGCTATGCGACTCAGCAACAACAACAACAGCAACAGTCCGTACAGCAGCAACTACAATGCGTTGACATTTTTTCTCGTGGCCCGAATCAATATTAGCAATTTGAATTATTCAAAAGACAAATATGAAGCTTTAATGGCCAAACAGCGTGCAGTTGGCCAGTCTGAGTGGCAAGAACCGCCCAACCCCACCCAGTGCACTGCAGCCCACTGGTATGTTCCACATACAGCAGCAACAGCACCACCAGCAGTGTGGATGACGGCGACGTTGTCGAACTCAATAATTTGCGAGTCGCCCAATTTAATGCGGACTACGGTATGGGCACAAGTTGCAGCATACCGCCGGTAGCGCCACCCCCATTGTCTAGGTGTGTGTGGCATGCTACGAAAATGCTGGGGCAAAACATTGCCCAGTGCGCAGCATTGGCCAGGTAAATACGTCAATTTAAATCCGTGGATTGGATTGTAAGTCAATGTTTGACTTTTGCTCGCTGATTGATTGCTCAACAGCAACAGCCGCAGCAGTTGCAGTTGGCATTGGATACATACTACACGTAGTTGCAAGCTGCAAGCTGCAGCCTGCATATGCATACGCCCGTTGGCTGATGACTCTGCCTGCTATAGGTGCTCTCTCTGGCACGGGTGCTGCAGATGCAGGAGGGCTGCATCAACAGTTTACCCGATTTACTGGCAGTTGAGTTTGCATAGCGGAGTCAACCGTATGAATCAACGATTTTCTGCTGTGCCGGCATAATTTCCAAAAAATTTACACACACGGCAGTGCTACACCAACTGGCTATGGCAAGGATATACAGTGCACAGTGTTGTATATGGCTTGGTTTTGTGGGTGACACAGCCAGCCAGCCAGCCAGCCAGCCTGGCCAGCCACTTGAAGGAAGCAGCAACTCACTCACTGGTCCTGGCTGTTACTGACTTTAAGTGGGAAAATCAACAAATTATAGTGTGGCAGTTGCCTTGGCAGCGTCATATACATGCGTGCCTGCCACATTGCCACGGACGCAGTGCGACAGCCCCATATAGAGTGAGCAAGAAACAGTTTGTATGTGTAGCGTCAGAGCAAGGCCCGCACAACTGGCAAAGTTTGCGCTGCAACACGAAATATTTAACTTCAGATTTTGGTCGCTTGGCACAAATGCATACGCAGGACAACCTCCTTGCCACATATAGTACTCCTACTGCTGCTCCACCCCTGACTGAGTGTGTGTGTGTGCGCACAGCATATACATATATATGTATATATTTATGTGTATATGTATGCTTGCTTGTGTGTATGTTTATGTATATTTAAACTCAATTTTAGACACATATGCATTAATGTTGGCTATCTGCCGACGCGTCGTCGTCTGGCCGCTGTCCTTCTTGTCTGGCAGCAGTGGCTCTTTGGTTCCCTGTTTCATTCGTTCTATCCAACCGCAACAACAGCGCCAACAACAAACAGGCCAAAAACCAAAGCCACCGCAATAGCAGCAGCTACAGAATACTGCCGTTTACGGATACGGACACGGACCCGTACAAATCCGCCCATGCCCCCGCCCAAGCTCAATGACTGTTGCAGTTTGTAGCTCGGCTTTGCTGCAGCTCATATAAAAGCATTTGCTTCTGTTTGACAGTGTCTGTGACAGGGTTGCCAGCTTTGTGCATTTGAACAGAGAAAATGCTTGCTCATAAATATGTGAAGAATGGGTCTACTAGGAACTTGGAATATTTTGCTCAAGACATCCGATTTTGAAGATGTATGGATGGATTTGTTTGGTATTTATTAAACACAATCACTTAAAAAACGTCGCGATCACTTTGTACAAATTCTCTTATTCAAAAAGTAATCTTAAGTTCAACACACTTTACGGTTAAAATTTAAATTTGTTGAATACTTTTGGGGATAATGCAAAGTAGTATATTATAATGAAGAGTAGTATATTTAATAGTGCTAGAAAGTTTGCGATTCTTATGCAGTTCCGTAAACTGTGCAGCTTAATGTGAAACATGTGTCTTAATCTCCATTGATATCATAAAAGGAAATTGCCATTATTTTTCAAGTGCCAACACTGTTTTTCATCTTTTACTTCTTTATCTTCTGAAGTCAATACTTTTCAATTATTTTTCTCAAACTGAAAAATATATATTTTTTTAAGAACTATTAATCAGAAACGAACTCGCTTACAAGAAATATACAAAAAAAAAAAAATTAATCCTTAAAGGCGCTCATTTAAGAATCCAGTATGCATTACTACGGCTTACTACAAAAACGCCTAGATAACTAAAGAAGTACACTCTGGATTCGCGGATAAACTTATAAGAGGATCTTATGTTTTGCAAAATAAATTCGAAATGAATCAGAGCTAAGTAATTTAATTTGTCTTATGCAATTTTCGAAAACCTACTGACTAATCATAACAAACAGTTTTCTTCAAAAAGGGAAATTCAGTGCCAACTTATAAAATATTATTCTATTTATAACATATATATCATCATTAAAATAAGTGTTCTTTGCGATACAAAATGTAGCGCACTGTCTATAATAATATATTGAGATATAGAAAACGTTTTGAAAGGCCACCAATTTCTAAATAAAATCCAACAGTGTTCTTTGATTTTTCAGTTACTCGAAAGTGAAGTATTGGTTGATTTCTATTAGTAGCTGTATGAATCTATAGCCAAGTGAATTATGCTATCACACGCTATTTGCGAATATAATATTCTCAATAAAATCTGTACTGTAGCTTACATACACAACCGAAGATCACTAATATAAAAATGCTGTGTTCTCATATTTAATAAATGCTGCTGCTATACTTGTGAATCATAAGCCTTACTTAAAAAAAAGCAAACAATTTTCGACATTTTTCAGAGTTTAAAAAAACTTTTGCATTGCTTTGAATACAATAATGCAGCAAAAATATTAAAAATGAGTAGATGCTGCTGGTATGTTAGGCGACGTTGACAACCCTGCTCTGTTTGCATGTCCTTTGCAGCGTGACGTTGTTTTGCCGCTCTGATAATGATGCTGGCCGGCATATTCATAATGAAATTTCATTGCGGCAGCCTCGCACACACACACGGATAAACACACATAGATACACACGCACACACACCGAAACACATGTGTGTATGTGTACATAGTTGCACGGTATGTCGTTATACCGTTATATTGCAGTCAGCAGCAACTGCGGCAGTGTGACGACGTCGACGTTGACGTCAGCGTCGAGGCATTTGCATAAAATATTTGCACAGCTTTCGGCTAGTGCAACGTGCAACGTGCTGTCGCTGCTGGTTTGTGGCGTTTTTGCTTTGAGCCGCCTTGCCATAAACTAGGCAACAAATTTTGCGGCACAAATTTAATGAATCAGCTGCAGAGCAGCAAAGGAGACAATGTGGGTGGTTGGGCTGGTGGAGACAGGAGGAGCTTGCCACATCAGCAAACGTCTTGTCTGGTCAGTTTTGATAAATTAGCAGAAATGTTGTTGCAACCTCTCCCACAATAAAACACATAAATACACGAAAATGTTCTCAAACAATATTGGCATAATTTATGTTAATATTTGGGATCTTTAATGCTTCAACGAATGCATTGTTTACGAAACCAGAATTACCATTAAGGACTAGCAAATGTGATTATTAATTTATGTCTAGAATTTGGAGAGGATGTTTTTGGGAGCGTTTTAGAGTGGCAAGCCGGTATTACTGGCAACAAAAATGGAGTTCTCTATACCACTAGACTAAGCATAGGCAATATATTCCATGGAAATGGTGAAATTATGCTACATTTTTGTTTCTCATCATGAAAAAGCGCTTCGGATCATATGATAAACATACAAATCAACTCGGAATATTAAAAAAAATTAAAAAAAAAAAAACATCTTCAAATCATTGTCTATTGAAAGCGACTTTTGAACATCTCTCTTATAATTTAGAAATACCATCTTCCAAAAACTATATCGCCTCTGCCCTCAATCGATTCATAGATCCAATTGGATTTCTTTTAAAAACCTAGGACGGTTGCCACCAAAAATCCTTTTATTATCCATTAAAAAATCTGAAAGGAGCAATTTCCGAAGTATATGATGGGTACTATAAGACCTACCATTTGACGGATTTATTTTAACCTTGCAGACAAATGCTATCGAGCTTTGTCATCTTTTAAAACCTCCTAGGCTGGCCATCTCTTAACGATATTCAAAAGTATTAGCCGTAATCGATATTCGATTATCATGGGTTCCATTGAACTTTATCAGCTTATAGTTGACTACATCTACCTAGTCAACTACCTATTTAGATTCTTGGGGTTATCTGGTATATCTCCACATTTCATCGCAAATCACGATACAAAAATAATTTTCTATACATGAAATCTTTGAAGAAGAAGCTTCAAAATCAGTCGACATCTCTCACCTTTAACATTTATGGCCCCTGCTTGCTTTTCAATAAATCCCAATTACTTTAACCCAATTTAACTTGAACTTTAATAAATTGTTAAAGTCATAGTGCAGTTTGAGATTGGCATGGATCTGGTATCAGCTAAGTCTCCCTTTCCTCATCTGTTCATTTTTTGGGTTGGTCAGGACGCTGAAATTAACTCTTTGGGAACGTTGAAAACACCATCTGCAGTCTATCGATTGCGCTAATTTCCCATAAAATTCCATAAGACTTCATTGTGGTTCAGCTGGACTTTTTCTTCTTTAAGACAGAAAACCAACATTTCCAGCAAATTCTGATTGTCGAAAACATGTAGACAGACGTACAACCTTTCCAATCAATAGTTTTAAAATGAGCTGAACTATTCGGTGTACCCCATAATCCTTTTCTTGATTTACAGTGGAAATGATGCATTTTGGTAAAGTTAGACTTGAGCTCCTTATATACGCCTATAATAGTTACATCATTGAATATTGTAAACCAGATATTACTGCGGAATTTAATACAATCGATAAGAAGTCAGCTAAACGGGTTCTAGCTGTCAATGAAGGAAGGTAAATGTAAATGCTGTCTTCCAAGAGAATGGAGGTAGTCTTCTACGTTCCTATGGATGAATATACTTTTCAATAAGTGTTCAAACACCGCCGTGAACTCCAACAATGAAATAAGCCTAGAGATTCTTGAAGTACAAAACTGTCGCTCTTCGAGACGCTCATTCTGACCATGCTTTCAAAGTAGTATCAGCTTTTTCCCCTCTTCTCATATTTGGAGATTTGTTATTAAATGTAATCCAGCATCGATTAATTTTTTATTAAAGAAGCAACAATAGATACCACTTCAACCATTTTCAGCATATAGCCAATGTACCCCTTAACGTATTTGTATACACTGCATTAGTAAAACCTCTAAATAGCTTAAAACTAAGCACTTAAGATTCAAGCAAGAAATCTACAACTCCATCCACCATTTAAAGTCAACCGAGCGCGGCAATTTTTTTTTTTTGTAGTTACCTCGTACTCATTCACTTTGGGCCAAGTTATTGTTGTTGGCTGAAATGTAGTTGTTGCTGTTGTTGTTGTCCGCTGCTTGTTTGCGGTGATAATGACTGCTGAGCAGAGCCAATTCAACGTTAATCACGACTTTTACTTGTCTTTAATTTTTTTGGCAAATAAAAAAAAAGACTTCGAAAAAAAAACGAACCAAAATGAGACAAAATACTGAAGCAATGGATGCTTCAGAGTTGGGCGCGGACACAGTCAGTCGGTTGAGAGCAGGTTAAATCGAGTTAACATATAGATCCCAGGTATTGCTATATTCATAAGTATCCGTAAAGCCATAAGCATAGCCACGTACAAATCGTATGGTATACGGTCAGCACGCGTACAGTCTGTAGGAAAGTTATTCAAACACCTTTTACTTGAAAGTTTGATGATCAAGAGTTTTTTGTCAGCTGGAAAGTTAGGGGAATGCATTATTTAAGCATTCAAAAAGGGTTAAGAAAATGAATGAAACAGAAAATACTGAATTAAAAAAATGTTTTATTTTAAAAGTTTTTCGAAAAATAATGATTAAATGCTTAAATTTGGGTTAATGATTGTTCAAAAATATATGCGACAAAGCAATTTTATAACTGCGAATAGAGTATATACATCGAAGTTATTATTTTGAACTAAATGTAACATATACGGTGTTGAGACTATTATGGAAGTTTTGTAATATAGATTCTCTCTTTTGTAGAAAAAATTCGTATCATCATTTATATACAATTATAATAGAACTTGGGAAAAGAAACAAGCAGAACCTCAATTTTTATACAAATTTATATTATTCTCTTAAACGCTGAAGTTTGGGTATGCTGTCTCAGATTTTTTCGGCAGGCATTTCGATACCGATTCATGGCAGGCATTTGAGAAAGGTGAGATTTTTGGCACTTGTGTATGATATTGTTGTACATCCATGGTCTTCATAACGGATAACCAATCGCATGCACTTATCTTTGCCAGATCTTATAGGGGTAAACGTTATGTTTGGCGTAGATTGCCTGCATCTGACTAGGTCTCCGTAGGGACCCTTCTACACCAGACTAAGATTACCATGCCGTCAGGTTATTACACCTCGGAAGTACATCAAAATACTAACATTTTTATTGTCTATTAATTTGATATTACTTCCTATTATTTACTACTAATTACAGAAACTATCTATGCAAGCAAAAACACTGTAACTATCAGCCGTAAGAATAATTCCTGTACCCACTGTAGTAAATATATATATTTTCACTGACTTTGTGTGGTTGATTGTTTTTTTCTGTTCGAATTCAATTTAAAATGCACGTAGTTATGTCTGTTTACTTAAGTTTTTGACGGATATTTTAACGATGTGAGCTCAACACAAATTCACTTTAAATGTTTTCGTGCGACACTGTTGCTGGAGCAGCGGAGTGACGACGCTTGAGAGGGGACGTGGCAGGGTTAGCCGCTTGTTAGACAGAGGATCGAGACGTAAGGGTTGGGCAACGCGACAATGGCCAAGCGTTCGCATCCGCACGATGACGAACGTCAACGACAAACATGTCGAGATATTCACGTCCGAGTGATAATGAGATGCGCGCCTTTTTTTCCAGTTTCTTCTCTCACTTTTTTTTTGTTTTGTATTCATTCACTCTGTCGTCTTCTTCGTTTCGTATATTTCGCTGATAAACAAGATGGAGTTACATTTTTAGGTTAATTATGTGCTAAAGTGTCATGAGTGTGTGTGTGTGTGTAGCGTTGTGTGTGGGCTCTCCTTGTAGAGAAATCTTGTTGTGTTTGGTTATATAAATCACTGATATGCGATATCTATAATAAGACATTTGCGTTATCAAGATTTATGCAGCATATGACGATCAGTTAGCATTAAAAACCATAAATATAGATCATAAATTGCGTTTAAAAAGTTACATTTTTAGAGTTTATAACTTTTGTAATCGTAAAGTAAGCAAAAAACTATGATTTACAGATTTACAACTTTTCTTATAATATGCATTCAACGTTAGTCCAAAAGTCGATGGCGCAGTTCGTTTACCTAGCAATGCGATGGGCGGGTTCTTAATTTACGCAGCACGCGGGCATAGGGCAGAAATTTCTGCTGCAGCGCTGTTACCACACCAACATGTGTCGACTGTATTACAAGCATTTGCTATATTGTCGCTCTCGCGCTCATTTGCGCTCTTGCTGACTGAATTTTTTTACAAATAGAGAGAAATGTAGTATGAGCCTTACCTATCTATGGATTAGCGCTAATTAGCAATTCTCCTAAAATCTATTAATTCAACGTGCCGCTGTTGAAGCTTCTTCACACCCACCAAAAATTATCAAGTCGAAAAATATATAAGCCTAAAAATTTTGAATAAACCTTTGACCCATCCCGATTACTTGCTTAACGTAACTTGGTAGCTCTATTAATAGAGATATATCCATACGCGATTTTTGGAGCGATGACCATAGTCAAGGGACCGGTGTTGCGGTACGCTTAACGCATATAAAACTAATACTGTTTCCTTAATATATTATGAAAGCAAAACAAGCAACAAAATTTGTGGAGTCAATAAAGCTATTTAAAAAAGTCTTATTGAATGTATAAAGTTTCTTGTCAATTATGTAAAGATTGTCTTATTTGAAGACTTGAAAAGAAAAATGTCATTTTCAGTTGTTCAGGATATATGTAATAATTTCAACATAAAATTATTATGAGCCAATATAAATCCAATTTATATGTAAGTTTTTCAGGAGCTCTGAATATTATAGTGTTCAGTTCCAGAATCTGGTATTCGGCCCGAGTGAAAATATTTCGATTTTTTGTTTATGCAAACGATTCGGATGTCAGTTTTTCATACCTTCCCTGTGGAATAGATAGAATAGATAGAGAAGCACATTTTTTAAATAAATAATTATATTATTTTTTAGGTCAAATTACAGCATAACGTCTAGTAGTATACGTAGTATACTCACGACCTACGGATAGAGGAGAACCTATTTTTCTAGGAGGTTGTAATGGCCACCTAAAGCAATTAAGTATTTTGCGTCAAATTCGTTAATTTATGGCTAGATTAGAACAAATGATTTTATCGGAAATCCTTAACTTAAATCGTATATAATTAAATGAAATCAACAAATATTCGGCATTTAATTATAGACAAAATTCTACCAGACTTAATTCAATTAAGAATCCGAAGAAAACCCAGTTCGATTAGTATCTTTCGAAAGTAAAACTATACAGAGATATATAAAATTAACTCTACCAACTGAAAATCTGGGAATACAGTAATGATATTTGATTTTGAGCATAATTCTTAAATAAGTAAGCGTAGCGTTCAGTCAGAGCGAAAAAGGGCGTGAAAAGACAATTATACTGTGACTATGCTGACTGTACACAGTGAATTTTTGTGTTTGCCATCCGCTAGTTGAATTTATATCCCAAAATAATACCTAATTAATAAACTGTTTCCAATAGAAATAAGATTTACGTAACATACTTAAAAAAAATAACAAGCTCGAACACATAAAGTAGTTCGATGCGTTATATCTTTTTCTCAAATCTGTTGGGAAGGCAACCGGGAAGGACGGCATTATAAGCTCAGCTACAAACGCTTAACAGATGTTACAAGATTAAGATGTCAAGTGACTAACTTAAGAGCTTTAACTAAGCTATCTTACGGCCTTGCAGTTCAAATTTAAGAATCTGTGCCCACAATTTATGGAAGAGATGCTACTACAACTTGTGGCATGCCTTGTACAAATATACCAACTGCTCCTATGCAACGAACGGCGATGCGCATGCGTAAACGTTGCTAAATATTTTCCAGGCGTAGCTTGCAAGGTCTTGCCTGCTTTAAGCCTGGTGTGCGACTTGGACTGCGGCCATTACGTTGGCATTTCGCATACAATATTTACCTATATATACATATATATATACACCTTTATATCATCTACACGCAGAGACATATTAACTGGCCGTACACGCCCAATAAGCAAAGTGTGCCAACCGCGCAACGCTGTCGCCGTCATCCGGGGTCAAGTGCTGATCGATTGAAGCCGCAGAGACAAAGCTCGATCGCTGCACAGTTGTAGATGTTAATGCTGTTGCGGATAATGAAGTTGTTAATCAAGATGATGATGATGATGCCGATGATGATGATGATGATGATGAGACAACGCCGTTGAAGTGCGGCAGGCACTTTGCATATTTTAGCGCGTGCAATGCAGTTGCTAATTGAAATAGTGTCGCTGAGAGGCAGCGGCGGAGTGAGGACGCACTGTACACATATTTGCGTTTGTCAGAGATGCGCAACGCAGCAGGCAGGGCTGCACGAGTAAGGGCAAGAGGTGCGGCAAGTCGACCTCGCCCATAAAATGTGCTTAGAAAGGTGCAAGCTAGAGAAGATTGCGGAAAGGCAGCGCATAATGCGGCATATTGCGTCAGAGACGCGTTTAATATAAGAAGAGACAGGTGAAGGGTACGTCTTGTTGTTGTTGTTGTTAATAAAATGCCAACGTTAAGCACGTAGCTGTATAGCCGTATACGGACTTAAATGCCTTGACCACTCAGCACGTCATGATTTTTTGATTGATCTGTAAGGCACACAGCGCAGTTGCTTTTGTCAGCCAAGTCCAAGTCAAAGGCAGTGTACTTTCATCATGTGCATATGTTTTCTTCTTATATTTTTTATTGTTAATAAATATGAAACGTTTACATATCGTTTTTCCCATTTCCAATTTTCCATTGCCTTACAGCGTTTGCTGCTGCATTTTCATATTTATAAGATAATTGAAAGCGGGTATTGCCAAATTAACAACGCTTGGCAAACAAAGAACCGTAGTAAGGCAACAAGCGCTGCCAATATGGCGGCAAATACACACAGATACACACACACACACACACACACACACATAGCGGCAGCGAGCGAGTTTAAGTGAAAGACAGGCGCATATCCCTTGTGTACACAAGCGCGCTTTATTGTTTTGCGCTGACTGAACGAACGCCAGGACTTCTTTTGCCTTTTTACCTCCTCCTGACGTCTGTCGACTGAGACCAGAGTTCGTGCAACAACGGGGCACGCGGCGTCTGTTAACCCACTGAAGGCACAGCCGGCACATCCTCCACCAGCAGCACAACACAACATAACAACAACAATAACAACTCACATCTTCTTCGAACATTTTTCACTCGTACACGGATTTTATTAAATTGCATTCGTAGTTGTTTTGAATTGATTCGAAAGTCTCTCACCGACGACTCTGGCTCACTGGCTGGTTGCTTTATATAATATTGCCCGCAGCTTGGTAGAGAACTCAACGTACACACACAGAGATTCAGTCTCAGTTCCGGTCCACCCATTGCGCCCCCTTTTTGCACTTTGTTTTACTTTTGAGTTTTACTTTTATTTCATTTATTTTGCTGCTGTCTGCTTTGGCCGTCGTCGTCTCCTGATGCTTCTTATTGCCACAACCCAGTTGCTGCTGCTGCTTGCTTCCTGCAACTATTACAAATGGCAAGCACTTTGCCAAGGCCCAAAAAAAAAAAGAAAATGTCGAAACATGCTCTGGTCTTAGCGCCTCTTGAAGATTTTGTTGGCTGCCTGTTATAAGTCCTTAGCTGCAGCAACACAACAACTATGCTAAACTGAAAGCTAGACGACTATTGAATACCCTGAAGAAAACGAAAAGGCGTTGAATTTAAATAATCAAGGCAAGTCTAAAATCGATCATAAAAAAAGTTTCTGTTCAATTTCTCATCATAAAAGTTCTTTCCGAACATCTTTTACACAAACAAGGGGCTGACATTATCGAATGAAGTAAAAAATGTGCTAGCTTCCATGGCCAAAAACTTTATAACTTATGTAGATCCAAAAAAATGTATCTTTTTTAGCAATTTCAGTAAATGGTACATACTGGTATTTTTTGTTAGGTTTTTCATCGCCATTAATTTTGAAAATATAGGTTAGGAAAATGTCTCAAATCTGACAAAATATATATAAGCATTTTCTGTATTTTTATTCCTAAATCTACAAATAAAAATATAACAAACATATTTTTACACTTTTACGCTTCTTTTTTATATATAATTATAATTACTCCCAAAATTTTAAATTACTTTTAATGAGAAATGTATTATTTTTTATGTTTTTCAGACAAAAAAATATACATCTTAAAATGAAAATTAAAAACATCTACAATTGAGAGCTTTAAAATTGTCTGAATTTGTTATGAAAATTTATTTTTTTTTAAACTAAAGAAAATCATCTTGAAATTTATTATTAAATATGATATAAATCCAAAAACTTCCAATGTATCATGTAATCACACAAAATAAAGGTTTTTTTTTCTGATCAAGAGATTAAATACTTCAAGTGAGTACTTAAGTAATCGACCTATGTCTATTGACTAATATTATGCATAACCCAATGTCTGGGGATGGGTTTCCATCAAAATGTAAATTCTTCGTTAAACCTAAACCGTTTCAGTTACAGTGACAGAGCTATCAACCTTTTTAGGTGATTAGCTTTTGATAATTACATCGAATTTTAAAATATATTTAAACTTTATATTGGATACCACAATTTTATGTTAGGTACCAGAAAGTTGAGCTTAGGGACTAGTTATTATAACATTTTCTTACTACCTTCCAGTTTCTGCTTTGTGTTCCCGTGCTTCAGCTAGGGTAGCGAAAGAAAACACAATCAAACTGGATTCGTTGTGATAATAAGAGTATCTTATTTTGTTTTTTTGATTATTTTTTCCAATATATACAACTATTTTATTTAAAGTCTTAAAAAGTTGAGGCTTGCTAATTAATACTATTCCAATAGTTCTGTTTCTCAAATTCTGTGAATATTTTAACAAATCTACTTAAAATTTTTACAGATAATAAATACTCTTATTGCAACAGTTTACAGTGTATAAGAACAACAAAATTTGTTGTTTCTTTTATTTTTTGCTGGTGCTGTTGTTGTTGTCTTAATATTTTTCTTGAAATTTCCTTGTGCTTTTCTCTGCTGCTTACAAGACTTTCATTTGTTTTATGCGCTCCTTTTGGCCTTGTTTGCTAATACTTTGTCGGTACTTTTCGGCTACTTCTCAAGCGGCACTACTAGCACAAGTTATTGTATCTCATAGATACATATATATACAAAAAAAGAACACAACACACACACAACTCTTGTACAAATTTTTAAAGCCTGACACTCCATGTTTTGGCCAACATTTTGTGGCATTTAATTTTATATTTAAAGCGCAGAGCAGGCAGCAGGAGCAAGAGCAGCAGCAGCAGCTTAATACGCCCAAACTGGGGCCGAGCTAAATTTATACACACTCGTATTTGTGTGTGTGTGTTTGTGTGTGAGTATGAGTGCGCCTTAGTTGTCTATACGCATATGGCGCATCCTGGACATAAAGGATATTATAAGAGATTTAGCATTTTGTTTGCACACGGATGATGCATTGTCATCGAGTTCGAGCAGGCCCGAGATTTATGATGGATTCGGTTGCTGCCTGGAGTGCGCAAAAATTATTAGAATTTTGTAGCCCTTATGCGCTACACTAATTTTGATGAGTTTTGTGATATTTAATGTCAGCGGGAATTTTGTGGTTGATTAGTAATGCGGTTTCTGCACAGGAATCGGTTAAAGTGAAATCTTTGAGTTCAAATGCTATCAACTGTTTTAGGGTGTATACCTTTTGATAAATGTGTCGCATTTTAATCTATCTTAGGTAAGCATTTATTTCTGATTAAGATTTGATATTAGAGCGCTACCAGAATAGGTATTAGAGAATCTTATTTAAGATCTGAACTGCACAGTAAGAAAAAATTACGTAGTTTTTGTCTTCTACGTTTTCTTAAACTGCAAGAAAATTTTGTATAGATTCCTGTAAGTTAAAGTGTAATCTGTCTTAAGTTCCGACGAAGATTAGATATAGCAAGGATGCTGTGGGTAACAAATAGTCGCATTTAAAACTTTTGATAATATAATTTAAAATGTAATCTACTTAGAAGGGAACCATTTCGTACTTTTGAAGTCCTCTTCGTTTTCTTGAGTTGCAAGAAAATTTGTTGAAGATTCCTTAAATTACAGTGCAAATGCTATCCAACCTTTTGATAAATGTATCAAACTATAATGTTTCTTTAGTTGGCAATTATTTGGAAGATTTGGTATCAGAATGTTTTGGATCAGAGAGTCGCACTTAGAGCCTTTAAAAATATTTTAAAATCTGATATGCTCAATGAGCAATGATTTCGTACTTTTCAACGTTTGATTGAAGTACAAGAAATTTTGTTAAAGATTTCTTTAAGTTTCAGTGAAAATACGAACAATCTTTAACAAATATATCGCACTTTAATCTAACTTTAGTAAGCAAACATTTCTGATGAACATTTGATATCAGAATGTTACTAGGTGGATACCAAAGAGTCGCTGTTGGAGCCTATAATAATATTTTAACATCTGATCTGCTCAGTAGCGAACCGTATCGGATTTTTGCAATCTTCAACATTTTCTTGAACTGCGTAAAGAGTTTAAGGCCTCGAATCGGATTCCATTATAATGCTAAGCAATCCCAATTTCACTATAAAAGGAATCAGCGCAATGATATATTTTTTTTTTTTTTACCAGTTCCTGGAGAAGTTGCAACATTTCTATACCAACCATATCACTTAAGTTACCAATGCTAACCAATATTACCAACTTTAAAGCGCACAACATTTTCAATAAAACCTTAAAATGTTACCACATTTAAAAATTTTTGCTTTATTTTGTTTTGTTTTTTGGAATTTTGGGATTTTAAGCTCAAACTCCTTTTTTTATAATATTCATCACTTTTCATGCGGCCTGGCAGTTGCAAAATTGGTTCTGTGATAGAATATGACACATGCGCAGGATTTTGCCGCGTGGGCAAATTATTCACATACACACACACAGACACTCACACAAGCTCAACCACACACACACATATGAACAATTCTCATAAATAAAAAATGTAAATTTTTGTTTACAAAAAAATCAGACAAAAAGCAATTCAATTTAAATGCAACAGACCAAAGCGCCGCAATGGCACAATAAAAACAATAAAAAAAAATATTAAAACATAAAATTCAATAAATAAATTTTTTCTAAATAAATTATTATGCAAAATTAAATGACCCAAAGGCATGCAAATATGCACCAATACATAGAACAAACACTCAACGTTTATATACATGTATACATGTGGGTAATATTTAGAGAAGCGAGTTATTTATTATAATCGAGGGATTTTTGAAAAATGTTGAAAAGTCAACGCAAGCAAGTATGTCCATATAAATAGAGATCAATAGAGCATTAAGAATAATGTCTTTCTTGGATAGAGCTCGCAAAGGGCATGTTCGCTCTTTTGTACAAAATGCATTATAATTCGTTTTAAGATATCGCAATAATGATTAAACTGAAGAGCAACTACGAAAAAGTCATTGTGTGGTGCACGCATTATGGGCCGGCGGTACCTTTGCGTCATTCTTGACGAGATTGAGGAGCGCTACAGAGAATGTCAATTATTATTATAAGTAGTTTTAACGTGATGGTGCACTTGTCACGCCGCGTTGAAATTGATCAAGATCTTTGAATATTTTATATAAATCCCAAAGACTAAAATCGCTCAAAAATTCCGTTTTTGTATAACTTGTATATTATTTTTATTTTCTCAAAATCATCATCCAATTCGTATTTTTTTTAGGTAAAAAACTGATTAACTTGATTAATTAAGCTACAGAATCCCTTAAAGTCCTGCTCACTCTACGTATGGTAACCACTTTTTGCACATAAACCTGCTATGATTCATGGGTGTCTGCAAGTATTAGCAAGACGCACAACGAAAAAGTCACAGCGAAAGGTACACTTGTTTGCAACCTTCAAATATTTTGAGCAAATAATGTTTGTTTAGACTTTTATTCGCTTAAAAAAATACAATTACTTTCTGCAACTGCAAAGAAACGACAGCTGATAAAATATAGATCTTATTAAAATATCAATATTATCAAAAGAATACAGTATCACGTTTAAGAAACTCGTCCGTTTTGCATATTCAAACCCATTAAAAAGAAATTAAACTTAAAAAATAACGCTCTTTGCATATTATGCCATTTTATTTTATGTATAAAGTGCAAAATTTTGTATATAAAAAAAAAAATAATAATAAAAAATTTTTAAATTTTTAGCAGTTCGCTTTTGTGTTTATTGTCGTTTGCTTATTGTTGTCAGGACTCGCAGTTGTTGTTCGAATAAGCTTTTGTTTTTATTATGAAGCTCTCACAAAGCGTTCATAGTTGACAATTAGAAAGAGACGCACAGCTAGTGCTGCCTGCGCGCTAGAGTGTGACGGCAACAGCTCGCGGTACATGCAAATGGTAAATATTTGAAAAGGATTTTGTTTGTTTATTGTTTGCACACACACCTCGCGCGGTGTTAGTCGGTGTTAGCTTTTTAATTATAAAATATTTAACCAAACTCTCACACTCGGCTGGCTGCCTTTTAACGTGGTCGATTGTGCTCCAACGTTGGAGCTTAACAATTTAGCAATTTAACAGTTAGCAAGTCAGCGAATAGTTCTAGCCATATTTTTTATTTTCGCACTCCCTAAAAATCCCCACCTTTTTTTTGTGGAACACTTTGTCGCCGCTTTATCGCTTACTAAACACAACAATGGACCAGGCCAATTTGGCATTTTGAAAAATTCACAACCCGAAATTGATGACATGCCAAGTGCAAATTGCAAATTGCAGTTCGTTTGCAAGGGGACGTTAGCAGGGCGGTTGGCTGGAGCCAACTCAATCTCGTGCTATCCCCCTTTTGGCTAAGCAAACAGACTTCATTGTCATTTTTATTAACTGAGCCAAGGGCCTGTAAATTAAACAAATATTGCCACAACAGTCAAATGGCTGGAGTATGTCGCTACGTCTGTATGCCAGGATTTTGGTTGGGCCCAATGCAAATAGCAATGGTGGCGCCACCATTGCTGGCTGATTATTGCAACAAGACTTGGCTTGAAGTAAACAAATGGCGGCAAGAGCCAATGTGACGCGACGTTGACTAATCGCAGCAGCAGCAGCAGCAGCGGTGGAAAGACGCAGGTATCCATCCAAGGCAGACAACATTCAGGTGCCAAGGATTTGTCTCAAATTTAATTTATACACACGACTACAGCGCAGGGGACAGCATGTGGGATCCTAGGGAAGCAGAAGCTGTACAATTCACTCATAAAAAAAAAACAATAAACAACAACAATATGTAGCTTTAGCAGCATAAAATGTAACGTTTGGCAGACAAAACGAATTTTAAATACACTACAAGGACTAAAACTTTATAGAACAGATTATGGATCGCAAGAATGCACGAAAAGCGAAAGCGTTTATTCACATTTAATGCATTGATACCTTCTTTTGATAGTTTTGCGTATGTAAATTAAGAATATCAAAGAGGAAACGAATTCAATGCAGAATCCTAATAGTTGCTACTTCTCAACCCGGTCACCACCCAGATATCAGATATCTAATGAACACGCGGTATTTCTCTAGAATTTGGGTTTTTGGGTTTACGCTGCGAGGTGCATACCAATAAGTGTGGACTCTTAAAGTTAGAAAATTATTAGTCCGATTTCTTAGCTTGTAGATCCGGAGAAAATCAATACTCGATTTATTCCTGGAGTTATAGCAATATGTTATTGTTTTCTGTTATTTCTTTTTTCTAAAAATCGTGATCAAATTCGGCACTTAAAAGCTTTTTAGGCTATTCATTCTAGGCTATTAATTCTAATAATTGTCAACTTCTAAGTTAGAAAATTATTAGTAGTTAGAAAGTCAATACCCAAGACTTCTTATAATTTTTTTTTTTTTTTTTGAAATCAGGATCGAATTTTAGTCTGTATACTACTATGTGCGAATTGTTAAGTTAGAAAATTATCAGTGCGCTCTTCTCTTCTTTAGATTTGTTTAATGGTTTTCAAAGTTGAAAATAAAGATCCCCAACAGTAGTCAATACACCAGAGCTGAAAGCCGAAATTCGTAAGGAGCTGCATTTTATGATGTGAGGGAAAAAATCAAATGGATTTTAAATCGTTTCTGGAGAATGAGATTTGTACAATCCCTTGTACAATCGTATAGCAACAAAAAAGTTTGCTTTATGATATATATATTTCTCCAGTACGACTCTTGTATATTTTTAGAATGCGTATATATGTTGAATATTTTTGGACAGCCTATTTGAAATTATTATTACTTAATAATTGAGGGGAAAGATACCCTTTACTTTTTAATATTTGGCGATCGAATATTGAATACTAAGGCATAGCGATGACCAGGTAAGAAACCCATACAACAGACGAATCCCGCTTATTATAAATTATTCCATCTCGATAGAAATGAAAAATATGCGGTACGAAAATGATGGGATAAATTTCAATGCAGACTTACTTACATTCATGTCATACTGAAGAAGCTTGAAAAGGCAATTGTGATAGAATTTTGTAGAGTACCTTTTAAGGTGAAAGATACATTTAAAGTGTCGGTTGGCTATTTGTATCGTAATCGACTCTAAAACCTCATTGATTCGATAGCTCGCAGCAGCTTTGATGCATTTTCCTAGCACTGGTATGGCTAGCAAAAGAGACAATATAATGACCTTGCAAATCTCTATTAATTAAAGATACCGCAGGTTGACTACGGCAGAAAGCTGTAGGCCGTTGTTTCCTTCATACAACTGTTTTTAGAGATAACCCCTTTCTCCGATCACAGCATAGTCAATTTTATTTTTCAGCTTCATGTGCCTTATGGAATAACTTTTGTCACACAATCATACACTTGATAATTAGGCGTTTTAAATTTTCATTCACAATAAATTATGTATACTTTACTTTATCAACTGAAAAAAAAAATGCTTTTGGGTAACATAATTTAAGCCAAACAAAAAGTGGTCTCGGCAAGTGTATAAAACAACAATAAACAAGCCAAAATTGTGAGAGTAAACAACGCGAATTGCAGGCAGGCAGTTGGCAAAAATTGCGTTGCGTATACGCAGCGTTGAACAGCATAGAAGGACGGCTTCAACTAGAGCTGCTACAGCTGCTGGCAATTGGAATTTGATTTTCGGCATTTGGTTGACTGCAGCCGGGTTTTGGAGTGCAGGGGATGTGCAGTGGCTGGATGGTAGTAGTCGGAAACGGAGACTGCGGCACAATATTTGTGCGCCAAGTACAATTCTCAACAAGGTGCAGGCTGATGGCGGTGGTGGTGGGGCTTAAAGGGTAAAAGAGGGCGTGCAATTGCAATTGTTGTAGTTGCTGATGTTGTTGTTGTTGTTGGGCCAAGGCAAACTCAATTTGCGCCGAGTTTTCATTTGTGCAAAGCCGCGATTTTTGATGGAATTTTACATGTGGCCGCACATTGTTACAACAATTTTCATCGTTGTTATTTTCGTTTTATAAACAAATTGCAAAAACTTTAAAGTTCTCACACATTAAATGCAAATTGAAAATTAATTTTCAGTGCAATTTGCATTTTGCCTTAGCAAAAAAAAAATAAGAGAACCGAAGAGAAGAGAAGAGATTTCAACGCTTTGCGCTCGAAGCTTTATTTACTGACAATTGACAAATGAAAAATGGCGGCTAAAGGCTTTTTGCGCTTGTGTAAATTTTACATTTACACTTATATTGCTAATTGGAGGCTCATGCGGCAGGATACAGAGCACACAGGACACGGGACATAGCAGCAGCCGTAGACAGTGCTGGACAGTTTGCTGGAACATGCCGGCAGCCATGCAAATAATGTGCATTAATATTGCAGGCAATGGCCATTTAATGTTTAATTTGCGCATGTATTTGTTATGTGCGTGTGTGTGTGTGTGTATCTGTGTGTGAGTAGCTGTATGTGTGTGTCTGAGTATCCCTGTCTGTGTGTGTGTGTGCACTTTAAAATGCATCAATAAATAAATTATTATAAAATGTATTTTACAGATTTCACATGTATTTATGTAATTAATTTTTTAAATTTATCACAAATACAAATATCAAGTCAAAAATTGTAGCCACCACCAAGCCCCCCAAAAAATAATACGCACCGCACCAATCAATACGAACTGTCAGTCGTTAGTGGAGCATTATCCCGACCCAATGCACACGGACAATAATATTAATCAACATTTGCTAAAACAACAGCAACAACAACAGGAACAACAATATTGCAAAATAAAACAAAAACAATTTCGCAAATGTGACTCAGTTGACAGTTGTGGATGCGTTACGGGCATGATTAAACTTTAAGGATTGCAGAATGGAAGTTGGAGAAACAACGCTTAAAGTTTTTTGATGAAACGTTGAGAAAAAATGAAATATTTTTATAACATTTTTAAGTTGGCAGGCCTACTCCAAAGACCCTTTGCTATTATGATGCAAAATTAAACCTTATGCGATCAGCTAAATATTGGAGCTATATTGTAAATGTATGGATACAGGCCCTGTCTGTTATTTACTCCACGGCGTCATTGGTAGTTAGGAATACAAATCTTGTATTATATACGAATGTGAATACAAACCGCTTTGTTTTCATGAATTAGAAAAAATTAAACTAGAATTACTTTGATAAAATCAACATTTTTATTTTTCTGATTAGATGTTTAAGCAATTTTAGCTGTACATGAAATGATTCTATAAATTAAGAAATAATTTGTTAACACAATATACTGCCATATCCAACCGGTAACACTAAGGATCATTCTGATCTATGTGAGGCCCCTTCGGGGGCCGGCCGGACTAACCTAACCTATACTGCCATATATTAGGTGAAATGGAAAAACCTAGGATGTATTTTTTAATTTCAGTTCATGGCTTCAAAATAAATTATTTTGTTTTAAAACTGGAAGTCAATATATATATTCCTCAAAAATTTAACATCATCGGCCAACTTTCTTCAAGCAAAAGACGAACTTATACTTTTCGAATAATATATCGCATTTTAAAAGGCTAAGAAACGATTGTTTACAGCCCTTGCCATATCAAAATCAGGTGACATTTACGTTGTCGAAGGAACAATGAATGCCGAAAAGTATCAGGGCGTTCTGGATGACCCATTTGCTACCTCAAATGAAGAAATTGTTTAAGAAACAAGAAAAACCAACTTTTATGCACGATGGTGCGTTATGCCATAGAGCAAACAGTATTACAACATTTTTAGCTAAAAAAAGTAAATATTCGCGACCCGAGAACGTCTGGGAGTTTTTGAAATCTGAAATTAGAAAGAAAGCCCCTACAATTAAGAAAGCTTGATCGAGATACTCAGTGATACTTGAAAACGCAACACTGCAATCTAGAAGAAAATTTAAAATTGTATTAGCAGTATGACGCGTTGAGTTAAACATCTGTTGGTCGCAAAAGTTGTTCATACAAAATACTGATTATTATTAATAATCACTTTTGTTGTTTTTATATGAAATCGATCTCCAAATTCCTACTGGTGTGCAATAAGTGAGAAAAAATTGATTTCTGAGCAGAAATCTAATAATATGCCAAGGGGCTGTACATTTTAAGCGCAAGATGAACCACCCTGTTTATGAAATCAGCAGCAAATACCCATTATTTTAACACATATTGTTGTGGCATTGGCCAAAAAATAAAAAGTTAATTAAGTTAAAACCAAAACCGATTTTAAATTCATTATATAGAACCTAAAATTTAAAAACAATTTTGTTATTTTTAACCTTTTTGTAGTTTATCAAACCTTTTTCTGATCAATTTGAACTTTTTTGTTGCAGTGATCTGTTCAGTTTATTCGATACATTTAACTTTTTTTATAAAAAGCTGCTATGTAAGTCACCCGATAAAGTAATAAAAATACAGTGCTGGTACTACAGGAACTGGGAAATTTTTAACTTGCTGGAATAATTATTCCAAATTTGATCAAAGATGGTTTATTATAGAATCAGTTGGTCAAAAACGACTAGAGTTATTAAAAAATTAATTTAAATTTATTGAATTTGTTTTAAATAAGTTAAAAAAAACTGTTAAATATATCGAATTTTAAGTCTTGTATGGTGTATGAATAAAATGTTCCTTTTTATTTTAGAACATATATAAAAATCAATAAAATGCATCTGTTTTTTCCTTTAAAATGCTTCTGATTCTTTTGTTTATAGAAATAAAACCGTTGAATCTTTGGTTTCCAATTGAAATGATTTGATTTTTCTTTATAAATTATTTAGAACCGAAAATCAGCGATGTATCGAGTTTTAAATGAGGAAATTAGACACAAAATAGAAAATTTTTTGTCATGTTGGAGTTGCGAATTGAAATTTCGTCTCATTGGTTCTTTACCAATTTTTGGTGAAATTTACTCATTTAAGATTCACTACATTAAATTATTGCAGCTCTAGTTGAAACCTTCCAGATAGTTTTTACGAAGTGTAAATTAGCTCAAATATTCTACCTCCATTGCATAGGAAATCCTTATTATTTCTATGAAAAGTAGATACATTTTCTTATATTTTACAATAAAAATTCCCTTACCTACAACTTATTGGGAATCATTAAAGCCTTTTACTTTGTATTTTTTTTTGACCCTTCCTGCTATCGTTGGAATTTGCAATGATTAAGAATATAATTGCTAAAATTTATCGCGGAAACGGAAAAATAACAACTCCAATGCACTAACAAAAGAATCGATTTGTTTTATTGCAATTTTTTTTAAAATTTCGGGTTAACCACACAGCAAAGGTCTCATAAAAGTTATACAAAACCAACAATAAATAATATACCCAATTGAGTTGTGACAGTGGAATTCTGTAGAAAAACTCTCTGCTTACTTGGCAAAACCTAAAGATCTGTAGAAATTCCCAATTCCAATACAAAATTACCGAACACTTCATTTCGTATGATTGATCTTAACACTTGGCCCCGTTAAGTGTCTCATTAGCTATGCCAAACACTTGCCCAGCCTAGGCCCGATACCAACTGACACAGCTTTGGCGGCACTTGAGCACAATGAAAATTTGCATACAGCATCCGCTACTGTTTGGAAACGTGAGCGCCATAGTGCCACTTAAACGGGGACAACTGGGAGCTCCGTAATAATAATGACGCATGACTAAGAGTAGTGATGATCATGCCAAAAAAAAAAAAGAAAAATAAAACATTGGAAACGGAAACGCCAAGTGCTACAAGTATTTCGTAATAATAAGCAGCCAAATTGTAAAGACTTAAAAAGACGGCAAAAACTCAAAAGTGCTGACCCGATTTTTAGGATGCAGTACGCGTAGCCCAGCAGATTTATCATTAGGCCGGATGTGTTTTGTGCACAAATTATGTGCGACATTGTCAGGCCTACTACCATTGCTTGGTTATTGTCTGAAGGCTGACAGGTTGTGTCCATGAAGCCATTGCGGAAGCAGCTAGGGTTTTTGGTTAGTCGGTGGGGGTAGAGGCGGTAACAAAGGTGTGCAAACATTTGACGTGTGTTTTGACGCAAGTCAAGTTGGCAGTGGTAGTGGCAGTAGCAGCAGTAGGTAGCTGAGGATCGCAACGAATCGTTTAGCTACTAATTGTAGGCAATATTGTATCCATGGTTAGATGGATGACTGTATGGATGATGGTTTGGGCTTATGTAAACATATTGTCTTCAAGTTGTCGTTGTCGTTGACGCTGTCTGTAGATTGTAGATACTTGCTGCTGCTGATTGTTGTTATTGTAGGCGAACGTAAATTGGAACGACTGGCCTGGATCATGTTTGTCTAATGTTGCTTTTGTTCCGCTTTTGTATAGTATTTTTCCTATTTTTATTGTATTTATTATAAATGTGAAATTCTCTATCTATATTTTTGTGTTGCTCTTTTAGTAGAAACAACGCACAATGCAACAACTGTGCAAATAGCAGACGACAACGACGACAGCGACGACAATGAAAAATGTTGATCATCATCATGATCATGATGATCAAAAAGCTAATGGCAGTTGGACCATAACTATAGCCTATCTGTATCGCTCGGTTAGTTATTTTGAGTTTCTATTCTATTCTTTTCATATAGACATAATGTTTACTTAGCTGAAGTATACATATTTTCATTTAGCACGCTTTTAATAAAATATTTGTACAAGCCCGTCGCATACACAGTTGTTTCACTTGCCTTTTCAGACTTTCAAGAACAATAGATTCAATTTAAAAATGTTTCCAAACGCTGTTGATAACTAACACCCATAGTTCGTAACTCGCACGTTGAACATTTCTACGGGCAAGCTAATAATGCAGATGTAGTTAATATGTAGCCCTGGTCACCCCAATGACCTTCACTTGGCACAGCGTTTGAGAAAGTTGCATCTTTAGCGCCTAAAATTTACCATGAAAGTGTGGACAACAAATTGGCTACACATGTAACGTCGTAGCTCCGCATCATGGTAGCTATCAATCGATAAGGGCAACCCACAATTACAACAAAGAGGCACAACACAACTAACGCCCCAAAATTTAGGCTGCTGTGGAAATTGGCACACAATTGCAGCCACATCAACTCCCAGCAGTCGTCTAGGGATTACAAAGCATCCGAGAACACAATCAACTACCGGGTAATTAGAGGTTGAATACCCAGTCAAAAAGTCATGTAATACGATTTGTATGCACAGTTTTTTTTTGTGTATTACCCAGACCACTGTGCCAGCACACTGAGCACAGCGTGTGAGCAGCAGGACGTCTGTAAAATTACATAAAGATACATTTCATGGCTCATTAGGGGCGTATAGGCAGCCTTAGATCAAGAGGGGGTGACACAATAGGCGTTTGCCAATGCCAAAAATTTATGACCAGTAAATGAACAACAATGACAAATTCGTTTTGGTTTTTCTTTCTGCTCTTTAATGAAAATTCTTACCGGCTCATCATTTCCTTTCTTACAAAATGCTTCCTTAAGCAATTTTCTTTGGCTTTGTGTGTGTTGTCTTTTCTTTTCCAACGTTGACAAGGCAACTGCTGGCTAAATATTTATAAATTGTTGAACGTATTCAAAGGAAGTGCAAGGATATGTGTAGCCAAGGGTCTTGGACCCAGTTGTCACTAGTTGTAATTGTAAAAGATTTGCCTGTTGTTTGGCTAAAAAGGACTTGCACTTTGCTTACAGAGAGCAAAAAATTGCAGCAAGTTGCGATTTATGTGAGGGGTGACTTTACAGCAATGAATTGAAATCAAAGATTATAGACATTTTGATACGCTGGCTTGCCATCAAATAAATAAAAAAAAATTAATATCTATTATTCAATTTACTCAAATGCAATTTGTATGCTTAAGAACACGATCCGGCTACAGAATTGATGCATCGCTTTAGGATTTTGAAATAAGAATTTGTGTTTTTTGCTACATTTGAGTTTATGTGTTGTTGTCTGACTCTCAATAAAAATCAACACTTCTACTCTTCAATTTTCAATATAAGAAAAACAAGAACAATTTTTTTTCTAGTTTTTCCAGTTTATATGTTTATATATAATTGAACAGGCCCGATCTTGCGATTTTTTCATTTTTCTAGCCGAACTTGAATCACGATAAAAATCCTGCAAAATTCATCTTTGTGAAAAATTGTTGATGACTTCTAGTATATCCGAAAACGAAATTTGCAGTAGGATCTTGGAATCCCTTTTGTTGGGGACTTAATTAACAGTATAAATGACCGTTTCGAGGAACGCTTACGATCTCAACCTAACTCCCTTGCATGTACTCTAGTGTTGTTATAGCGTTTCAACTTCTGATAAATATTAGAGTACAAAAAGTATTATCGAATGATGACCAGAATTAAAGAAGGTATTTTTAATCTTATTTAGCAGCACAAAAAATGTTTTGTGAAGAAGTTCGAAATAAGGAACTTTTGACAGTATTGTAATACAAACTGAGAGCCCAGCACCATGCCGGCTTCTCTCAACCAACCCAATGAAGTAAACATTTATTATTGAAAGTGTTTTACGCTTTTAAGCTGTCATCTGATCATCTCAACATATTGTGGAAGAAGTCAGAAATACTAATGATAATATGCTTTACTTAGAAATCTTCTAAAAAGTTAAAAACCTTAATGATAAGAAACTACCTTCCGTAGAGGGTTCTGTTATCTTGAGCTTAATTTCAGCAGATTTGTTTCCAATTCTTTAAGTGGAACAAATACTCCGAAATTTGTTTTTTTGCAAAAGATAATGACAAATTCAAATTTTAAATGACCTACCCTTTATATTAATAGCTGTATGAAGAGAATAGAGACCTACAGTTTATAAACTGAACGCTGGTATCTTCTTTAATTGAAGCAGATTTACTCAGGCAAGTAGTATCTTTTTGCTAGCTTTGCCAGTGCTAGGCAGAAGCCCCAGTGCTACGGTGAATCGAACCACCGACTTCTGATTTAAGAGGCAAGTACGCTGCTACTACACTACCGACGGCCGCATCATACTAAAATTTTAAATTTCAGTTTATTGGATGATTATTTTCACTGCGCCAAATACTACTCTGAGAAGAATATCCAGTTAGCCTTGCAACCGTATCTCTAACTCCTTTTTCTTCTTTCAGCTAAGTTTAGATTTATTTACAGATGCAACTTATATCATATCTCATACCGTCAACACCTTTGTCTCAGTGCATTTATTTCCCAATCTACGTCCGGACAGTTGCTGTAATTGTGACAGATTTCGCTGTCTGCGATTTGGTTTTCTAACTGCCAACCATTGCCAAGGGGTGGTCGCACATTTACAGCGAGCTCGCTCTTAACCGCAGCTGGTGCATTGTCATAGCTAGCGGCTATTTGCCTGTGCACTTGGCCAGTCAGAGGCTTCAGAGGCTTTTGTCTAGCTGCGACTTAGCCGCTTGTCTTTGGCCAGCTTAAATTGCGTTAGGCTGGTCGCACGAGTAGCTTGCTTTTTGGCCAGCCTAAGGCGCAAACTGGCAACAACCTGGCCACGCTTTATTATAGCCGCCAGCTAGGCAAGTCAGTGTGGCTGCTGTGTGCACTTTGGTACTAGTCCTCTACTGCTGCTGTTGCTGCTACTGCCGTGTCCTTTTGGAGCGCCGGCAGCGTGTTTGCCAAAATGCTTGACTGCTGCAGCATTGGGTTTTGCTTGGCTGCTACTTTTGGCCGAGGCGCCGCAGCCGTGCTCCTTCCTAAAACAGGAGCACAATATCCGTCGTACGATGTGCAAACAGTGCCGCTGTCGCCGTTACCGTCGACGACGACGACGACGTCATTGTCGCTGCTGCCGCTGCTGCTGCCATCTTTGTGTTGATGATGTTTGCTTAGCTGTCTTTGCATGTTTTTTTTTGTCGTTTTTATTTTTTGCCAGGAGGACCAGGAGCGTCTGGCAGCGAACGGAAATGATGGCGGCTGCATGGCCATTGCAGTTGGCGTACTGCAAAGCTGTGTTTGCGCGGGGCAAGATGAGACAGCGCCTGCGATAGCGGCAAGGGGCAGCAGACAATGCAGGACAATGAAATGAATTTTTAAGAACGCCTGCCCTACATGCAACAGCAGCAGCCACTTCAAAGTCATTCTTCAGGCTGCAACTGCAGCGGCAGCAGCAGCAACACTGGCATCTTGGGGCAAGGCAGCGCTCTGGCTTCTGCTGCTGCTGCTCTCACTCTTGAGAGCTCGAGCACGCACTCCTCTACTGCTGTGATATGCAGTTTTCGCCGTATTGAGGAGCTTGCCGAGTGCAGCAGCGCTTTGGAGGATTCCAGTCGTTGCGCTTTGTATGCACAAGCATGCAGGTGCAGTTGCCGTTGCCTATGCTGCTGCTTCTGCCACTGCCTCGTCTCTCTGCCCGATTGCTGTTGCAGTTGCAGCAATTTGCATTTGGCCGACAGAGAGAATGTCTAAGTGAGTGTGTGTGCGTACGTGCGTGTGTGCGAGTATCTGTGTGAGTGTATCTATGATGTCAGTTGCTGCTATTTGTCGACCGTTTCGTGTATGCATGTCAAATTCAAACGTTTGCATATTTTGCAAGATTGTCGTCAGACACAATTAACTAACAGCAATGACAACAACGGCTAACTGCTAGCAACGACAACAACAACGATGGCAACAACGGGGACAAAAATTATAATTTGCTGTGGTAATGGGTCGAGCTAATGGGGCCAAAATGGCATCCTTGAAAACGCAAATGCACTTAAAGTGGGGAACTCTTTGGAACGCTACCTAGCGTATGGAGTAATTTTGACTTGGCTTCCCAGAGCACTAAACACTTTTAGCTACAGGCGAAATCTGTGAACTTTTGTGAAATTGATTAAGAAAAATAAATTTTAGACATACCGAAAGAACTTTACTGAAAATCAAGTAGAGCACAGAAAATATACACCGAAGATAACTTCAATTGAACCAGCAAATAGCTATGCGGTATATTTCAAGCAACAAACACAAAAACTTACCCAAACACCGGTTCCAATAAGCAAAACAAGTAGTTTGGCTTGAAAAAGAATTAGCACTAATTGGGAAAAAATAGTTTCAATGGCGAATCTGGCAATGATACATACAGTAAGATACGACTTGCTTAATTAAAACAACTAAAACGCTTTCTTTGAATATAACACCAATATACACAATAATAATCCCTGAAACAATTTGATATCTCTGAGATCAAAGCATTTATACGAACAGTAACACCTATAGGTTTACAATATTTCAAGGTTTTTAGGGTTAACCGAAAGTTTTTATATACTTTGTTTCCTACTGAATATGCAATTTTATTGCATCAGAACTCCAGCTCAACATTTTTTGGGTATCTTGCCATTAGGAAAAAGCTGACAATAAAGCTACAGAAGGGGCCGCCAAACTGATCACACATTCACCTTTGCATACCTTTATACATTGTTGCTTCATCTACTGTCAAAGAGTTATCAGACCTATTCTTAGGGATAAACAAGCGATATATTGACAATCTTTCCAAGTGCTGCTGCAATAACCCATGAGCTAGAATCAATCGCCAACAGTGCCTTCTCACTCAAAGGTCAAAGTTTTGGAAACTGTCAATTAACGAGCCGAATTTCGTAATACTGTTTATGAGTTTCGATCCCTGAATACGCCTTTATCAGCATAGGATGGAGTCTATATAAAAGCATAGGCATCATTCCATACGGCACTCTGCTTATTTGATTGATTTGTTTAATCTTAATAAATTGACTGTCAGTGTAACTTCTAGAGCACTAGCCAATACTCTACCAACGGCCCCAAAATGAATGATTAACTATATAATATAATTGTAATAATAAATAACCTTTATAACTATATCTCTTTTAAAAGATCTTCCAAAATATCCCTTCTGTTAGTGTAAGTCAAATTCAGCAGCACCTTGACCAATTTATCTATCTAAATTTGGGGGTCCTTAACCTTCCTGTGGTGTCCCCTGTTCTTCAACAATGAGCCAATGACGACAGAGTGCTCAGCGATACATCTCAACCACTCCATCAGTGTTACAGGGGAAAGACTGTAGTACAAACAGAAAGTTCGGGCAAGTTCGAACGCCTGATCTCAATTAAATACTCAGGCAAAAGCAGCAGGCCTGCTCCCGAACTAGGACGTTCTAGTTTAATCTACTATTGCGTCTGAAAAACTTTACGATTCGTGTATTCACAAGATAAGCTTCGTATAACAATAACAACAATCTGATGACGTACAATGGCAATCGATCAAGGATCTATAATCCCATTGATTCAAAGATGCGCTTTTGATAATTTTTTTTAAAATATGTTAAGTTATTTAATCTTTTTTTTGTCTTGGCTATTGTAAATCTTTGTCGTTGACTAATCCTCAGCTAGACCGAAGACGCAGTTTGTTGTATATTAGTATTTTCACTTATTCCAAGGTTTTTAAAGTGTTTTTGTCTTGTAATATAAGGTCAAACTTCTCAGTGTTGAGCTACTTTAACTCTGTGGGGATGCGATAACCATTTTTCATATCCATAAGGGAGTTATCTAAGGAAAAATTTAGTTTGTAGTTTTAATAATTGTACCGTACGAGCAAGCTTAGTCCGGCAAAGTTCATTTCAAAATTCGAAATTAAGCTTGAGGGCCTAGGTAACGCAGTAGTGCACACGCCTGTAAACCTGAAGCTCGGTGCAGGTCCTTGTTGTTTTCGAACAGCTATTAATAGAGATATCTGCATGCTCAGTCTTGGAAGTGCTGACCATAGTCAAGGGGAATCAATTTATTATTTATTTTTTATTTAATAAGCTTGACCCCTTTGGGTAGAATGTGGAATGTAAAAATGATTATTATCTCAAATTCAAAAGGGTGTGCATGTTTACCTATACCTACATGCAGTTGGGAACCTGTTTAGGCACAAAATGTTTTGAGGTTTGTATAAAGGATTAGCAAAACTTTTTAAAAATTAAGTTCCTTTATCTAATTCTTTTTTAAATTAAAAAAAATATTCTTAGCTGCGATTTAAGTGCTTAAATAGAGCAGCTGTTGAAATATGCGCTTAGCTAGAAAAAAAGGATAAATAAAAGGTGCTGGTAATTGAGTTTCATTTGGCAAATGATCCAATTGAATGCTTGATTTTTTTGCCACACTTCCACGCTAATTAATCCTTATGCCGACAAAAACAAACACAGCCATAGATACACACACACACACACTCACGCGCGCGCAAACGATGAAAAAGGATAGAAACGCGAGCAACCAGCAGCAAGGAGTCAAATATGCACAAATATAAAAAGCTGCAAAAAAAGCGAAATAACAGCAGCAGAGGAGAGAGAGGAGCCCGCGCAGAGTTGGGGCAAGTGAGAGCGACTTGCTGTGTACATATTTGTGCAGTTATGTTCACATTTGTACTGATCATAATGTACACACACACACAAACAGTATGTGTGTGTGAGTGTATCTGTGTGTGTGAGTATCTGTGTATCTCTGTATCTGTGTGTGTGTGTGTATATATGTATATAGATTTCAGTCAAACACTCGAGCAAGCACAGACAAATTCTATTTGCAAACATTTCACTTGATTTGCAAGCGAGTAGCAGAGAGCCAAGCCAACAGTCGGCAGTCGAGTGTCTGTATGTGTGTGGGTGTGGGGGTGTTGCTACTGTGTGTGTGTGTGTGTGTGTGTGTCTATTTGTATGTGCATGTTTTACTCAACGTATTTTTTAACACTGGAGCCACCCGCACAGACACACACAGCTACACACACCAGCACCAACACACACACACAACGCAACCGTTGACATTCGTGCGCTGTAGGAGACGCCGCTACCAAGCCCCCCCCCGCACACCGCACAGCGTCGCCCCAACAACATTGTACCCTTGCAACTTGGGTGTCAAGGACGAGGCAGGACGACATGGCAGCGTTGCCATGATGAGTACGATGAGCGCCAAAGTTGCACTCGACAAATCGAAATTGTGTGCTCTGGAAAAATATTGGCACAAGAAATCATTCCTTCCTGTTGTTGTTGTTGTTGTTGCTGGGTGTTGGCGTTATCCTACTCTCTCTGTTGGTGCTGCTGTTTTTTTGTTTTTGTTGTCGGCACTTTGCTGTTGACATGATTGCTGACTGGCTGACTGGCTGGCTGGCTGACTGCCGCCTGGCTGTGGAATACTGCTTTTTGGTATTCCGGCACGCTGACATTTTGTCGGCTTGTCAGCTTGCAGTTGCCGCTTTCATTTGCCAACTTGTCGCAAAATGTTTTAATATTTTCAAGTTGAGCTAAGCCAACGGTTCCTGGCATTAATCCGCAATCAGTGGCAACAACACAGCCAAGCGGCATGCAGCAGCAGCAGCGGCAGCATCAACCAAACGACCGCCACGTGAATCAAGCAAACAAAAGCACGCGCTCTGGGCTTTTATTCCTTTATATTTTTATTTTTGATTTGGGTTTTGTCTAGATCTCTCACTTACTTAACCAATGCTCAGCTCAAGTGCTGCACAAAGTTTTGTGCATGCGAATGCGAGAGTTGATTCAAAAGTTGCCTTTGGGTAAACTGGGCTTGATGGGGTTATGTTTTTTTTATAGTGAGTTTTTTAAGGACATTGGTACGTTTTATTTTTAATTTCTAAACGACATAAGACATATGCTGTCTTTGGAGCGACGTCGATTTAGTGTCAAATCTTCAGAAGTTGCTGACTATTATAATGATGAAACTTTAAGATATTAAATGTTTGTCCAAAACCAAAGAGCGCTGGTTCCATTTCACGTAGCACTTCGCTATCATCACTGCAAAGGCGGAGATGGGAGCTATCTCTATAAATTGCTCATACAAGAGAACAGCGACCTACAGCTTATGGCCGTATATCTTCTGCGGTTTCTTTAATTAATAGAGCGTTTTTTTTTAAGCTACGCCAGTGCTGGGCAAATGCATCAGTGCACTATACCACCGACGGCCAACATATTGTTATTATATTTGTCTTCATAGTTCATAATTTCTGCTATCTTAAGTAATCTTGACGTATCTCTACTGTATTCTAATTGGAATACAATTGATTAAAATGGGAAATTTCATAAAATAATCTTTAAACTCATCCATCCCACTGTCATCTTCTTTATTCAAAGTCCTAGTTACTTCGAATTGTTTTTGCATTGACTTATCGTTAAGGTAATACCCACTTTTTAGATCTTTACCTCTTAAGTATTTCTTTTCTTGCAAAATATCTAACCTCAATCAATATCTATGAATGTAAATCAAATAAAAAGCTTAATAAATATTTACAATCATGTCATAGACGCACTTTGTAGTATTGCTATTTATCACTTAATCTTCTTTGGAAAATACGAGTTAAATATTGTTTCTCAGAATCCACTTTAGTTTGTTACCTTGTCCTGTAGACGATACTTTTTCAATTCAATGTCATATCAAAAGGCTTTGATAGCTTTGCACACTTCCAACCAATTATTTTTGTACTATATTTTAATCACATATGTCGTATTATTTTGGATCATATCACAAGACTATGAGCATTTTGAATTCTGTAACAGAACTTATAAATCTTATACTCTTAAGATAAAAAACAGTCCAGTTATATTATTAAGTAGTTTACATCTTAAACCATCAATTTACATTTTTTTTTCGAAGAGCCTAAGCACAAAATTACGTAAAATATTTCTTGTAGGGTTTACTTGGACATGACGACCCATTATGGGGTTATAGCCGACCTAACTAGCTCTCGCCCGGCGCAAGATAGGCCCTCCTTCACTTAGTCTTTGCATCTAAGCAAAGGTCTTCCCCGCAATCTTGTAGGGATTACTTATATACATAACCTGTCTCCAAAAGTTGACATAATGGAACAAAGACTAAGGATCAAGACTCTGACATGACCCCGGTAAGCCTTAATCGTTCCAACCACTGAAAGCGTGAGTCCTCCGCAAACTCTCACCTAATATGAAACAGTACTTGTTTCCCTTTGTCCCTGGATAACTTCAATTTGTAATGCAGCAAGTTGTTTCCCACCTCCTTTCGGGTTGGAGACAACAATCGCAACCGAACGAACCATGAGCTGTATAATCTCTACAACGACGTAGACGTCGTTCAGCGTATTACGGCACAACGTCTGCAGTAGCTCGGCTATGTAGGGACGAAGATGCTCCAGCGAAGAAGGTTTTAGATGCGAAAGCCCACAAAGGAAGACGAAGGGCACCACCTAAGCTCAGTTGGAAAGACCAAGTGTTGGAGGAACTATCTTCACTTCGTGTGAGCAACTGTAGAAGGCGCGCGCAAAGCAGGTGAGCCTGGAGTAAGTTAGGTAAGCTGTAACCCAATAAAGGGTTGTGATGCCCAAACTACAATATCAAATGCAGAGCTGTGGAGTTCACTATTCACCTGCCAATCAGGAAAACAAAATGGACCTGAATAGAGCATGCTCTTAGAAAGAACACAAGCAGCTTTACCCTAAGGGCACTAGACTGGAACGGTCAAGGAAACAGACTAACAGTACGGCCAAAAGCAACTTGGAGACAAATCGTTCTTCGAGAACTAGGTCAGATCAGCTCGTCGTGGAGTACCACCAAGCAGACGGCACAAAACAGAGTCCAGTGGAAAGTTTTTGTAGGAAAGAAAAAAAAAACGTAACTTTTTAAGCCGCCCTCGTATACTCTACTCGTCTTAGCCCATTGTCCTGCATTGCTAACAGTGCATTTGTTGTTTTTGCAACAACTTAACATGAAATTAAAAAATAGCAAAATAATAAAATAACAACAACAAGAGCACGCGTTTGCACTGAGCAGAGTGTAGAGAGCGTAGTGTGGGGGAGGTGTCGCTCCAAACCCACCCACTGGGCGTATTGCTGACGGACTGTTGTCAGTTGTTGCAAGCACACTTCTCCCCCCTTTAATGCTTTCACTCTCACAGTTCTCTAAGCTGCCTTATTGGTGCTTTCTTTTTGTGCATGTCTTTCTCTGGGCCTCTCTGCCTGTCGTCGTCGTCGTCGTCAGCGTCGTTTGCTCTGTTTACACGCTCATTTGTTTGCATGTTTGAACTTTCTCCTGTTTCGTTTGCATTCGCAAATATTCCTGTTGTACGGCGTAGAGCTCAGCTGACTGCAAGCTGCAGCTATGCCGCACGAGCGTTGGGTAACTTCAGCCAAAGCTGCAGCAGCTCAACAATTTTTGCGCAATTTACTAGGATGCATGTTGTTGTAATTGTTGCAACAACTTTGTGTGGGTGTGTGGATGTATTTTTTTTTAATTTTGGATGCAGGGGCGTGTCTGGACGACTTGTCGCCAGGGCAGCCTGGGCTGGGCAGCATGTGAGAAAGAGCTGCAATGGCTAGTGGAATCGAACAAATATGTTTACATTTAGCACATGTGCAATTATTTGATTAAAACTGTAAAAAGCACACAAAATCAGGCAAAAGTTTACCAACACTTTTACACAAATAACAACAACAACAACAACAACAGCAACAACAAGAGCATGTAGGCCCTTAAAGCGAAGCAAGAGCAGCTCATCAGTTGGGCGTGCAAATAGACAAACTAGTGCAGGGAAAGAGAGGGAGAGAGAGAGAGAGGGAGCTGGTTCCCCACACACATGCACACACACGAAGTCAACCTAATGCGAAATGAAAACAAATTAAAATCAAACTTTCGAATTACTTCGAGTCTCGCATTTCAATGTAAATTGAAGCGACAACAACACACACACTCACACACACAGCTAGCTGAACATTGGCAAACACTTGGCAACCCTTTTTTGGGCTTGGCGCTGCCAACTTGCATAAATTAGGGTGGCTCAAAATATACATATGCCAAAAAATTGGCCTTGTAGGCTGCTTGGCTTGATGAAGTGCAGCCTAGCCGCCTTATAGAGCTTTTGTTATTTGTTTGAATATTTTAGCACAAACATTATGCTTCAAGCATAGGCTTGACAACCCTCTCGCGCACTTTGACATTTTCATATGCCCAAGCAATTTGTTCTAGTGCCTGTTGTTATTATTAGTTTAGTTGTTGTCGCCGCCCTTTGGCAGCACACGTTGGCTGACTACCTCACCTCAGCTTCAAACTCAACCTCCGCTCAAGTGCGCATTGCAGCCCAACGCGTGGCCCGGCCCGTCTATTTAATTTTCGCATTTTCCGTGCTGCTTTCACTGCTTTGATTGACACACAAACAATTTAACTGAATGACACTTGAGCTCAGCTCAGCAGCCGCAACAGTAACAGCCAAAACTGCGGGGTTGCCACCCTCTCTCTCCAAAAAAAAAAAAAAATAACCACAAGCATATTTTTTTGCCGCATATTTTGTATTAATCAACAAAAGCACGCTCGCTCTTCATATACTTGTTGTAAGTCTTTGTGCTCTATGGCAGAACTCAGACTGTTGATGTAGTGCCCACTCAGCGTTGGGTGTAGCTGCTCTGCACTGCCGTTGACAACTGCCAAGTTTTGTGTTTGCCCAAGTGCTAAATGAAACTTCCTGCAGCAAATTAATGGCGTCGTCCAACTACACAGAGCTGACCACCAGCGTGGAATTTTTGCATTAAAGCAAGCAAGCGACTGACTGCATCTTTGCTGCTTCTTCAAATCAATCAACTCAAGTGCCGCTTGTTGGACGCGACAAAAGTGAACGAGTGTGTGTGTGTGTGTGTGTTTGTGTGTGGTCCAAAGGAGCTATCAAAGCGCAAGGCCGCCGCCTACCAGCAAATGCATTTGTTGTAAGTGGCCGTGTCTTGGCAAGAGCCGTCGTACCGGCGTACATAGTTCACCGCGCTTCGTGCACACAGGTGAAATTTACCACTTCAATGGCTAAAAACAACATTTGAATGCGACAGTCGATCCCAACTCACGGATGTCGCTCTGGTCGACGTTGTCCGCGTCACCATCACCGTCACCGGCGTACCTAATGTATGTAAACAGCAAAACCCAGCGAACTCTAACACGCGTTTTGTACCTGTAGCAGCAGCAGCGGAACCATCGAAACGGCAGCGTCATAGTGCACAGAAATATGCATATTGTAGTGCTGCTGCCCAAAATCTTTGGACCTTTGTCGGAACCCACGGAAACCTTAGACTTGCCGCTCTGTCAATATTTTGCTTATAGGTACTTTTTTTTTTTTTTTTGAACTCGAACTTGCATTTGGCATTTGTAATGGAAATGATTACCTGGTCGTGCCGTATAGTACACTCATATCGTGCTCGACGCTGTGGTAGGTGCGGCTACTCAAGTGCAGCATCATGTAGTTTTGGGACAGCTTATGTGAAGTGCCTGAAGAGTGTTGCGGCATTGCTTTGAAGTGAATTGTCGCCAAAACTTTTATCAAGTGTTCAAGCCATACGGTCCAAGTTCGAATCTTATAAAAGTTTTCGTAATTAGTAGAGAGATACAATAAATGGCTCGGAAAAACTTTTTACTGATACACAAATTGACGAGGACACTTAGAAGTACTATGTCGAAGCATTTAAAAATCTATACGAGTTGGTTTAGGAAAGCAGAGAAGAGCTTTAGCAAAAATAAAATGAAAATAGTTGTAGTCATACATATCGATGAAGAAGAAAGTATTTTCTATATTAACACAAAAACTCTCTTATTGAAGAAAGAAGAAAGAAACAGGGACTTAAACTAAAGTGCTTGAAATACGTAGTGCTTTACCCCCCAAAAAAACATTTTAAATTACAAATTATATATTTTATAAAAGTTAAGATCAAAACATAAATTAAAAGATATTTAGCAGGAGATAATCAAAATAAATTGAATAAGAGAAGATTCTTCCAAAAGACAATTTGGCATAGAGTTTCGTATATTTTGGAAAAAGAAAGAAAACTACTTATTCACTCAGCTCTTCCAATTTTGTAGTACATAAAAGGAACTTCTATTTGTTTTGAATTCATAAGATTCTTTCTAGAAAATAACCTATTAGCTTGCTGAAAAATCATCAAGAATAGTTTTTAATCTCAAAACTTAAAAGCTGTTTCGTAGATAGCAGTTTTAAAACCTCAGAACATATAAGACGGATTTAATAATTATTTAACAATAAAAGTACTTAAGCTCAATTCTTGAAATATTATGCTCAAAATGTTATATTTGGAATGGAAGGAATTACGCCTAATTTTAAAACTTATTACGATTTTGCGTACTTGCCATATACACTGGAACACAGCATTATCTTCCAGAAAACTATGTCAATTTTTAAAATAAACACTTTAATTTCAAATTATTATAGCAAACAGCAATTTATTGCAGAATGATAAATATCATTACTTTTAAAACAAACCCAACATTTTCTTACCATTTTTCTATTTAATTACAAAAGGAATTATGCTTTCAAGTTAATTTCTGAGATTACTTTCAAAGGAATAAATCTACAGTGCGAACTTAAATCGAATAAAAGACATTTTAATATTTTTATTTAATTGCAGCATTCCAAAATACATTTATTATTTATAATTAAGTTGGTTCAAATAAAAATAGCAGAAAATTTACTTCAGAAGCTTATAACGCGATCATGCAAATTTCAAGAATCTTAAAATGTGTTTTCTTTTTTTTTTTGTTGTATTCCAAACTGTCTTTAAGATCTAGGCCAGGCGCATATAAACTTGTCCAATCATCCTGAGGTAACTTTGGTGAGTCTTCAATTTTCGTGCTGGGTACTACATTAATATTTTGCCTGCAAAAACTTAATATACCCTTTGAGCTATATGGTGCAGTGTATTATATTGTTATTTATTTTTAACATTTTTTATAATTAATTATTAAAAGTTAAACAGTCAATTTGGGTGCTGGACAATGGAAATTCGACCTAATATTTGTACTCTATTTCTTAGTAGAATAATTCAATTGGATTTTCTTTATTTAGGTTTACCCAGCAGAACTTTGCTGAAACTTAAAAGTGGCATCAAGCATGTAAGACAGATCAAGTTTTCAGCAAAAATATGTATAGAGGTGTTGGGCGAAAACATCGTATTCTATGACAATTGAAAACTGCCAAAATCTACTGTAGAAAGAAATTGCCAACATATCAAAAACTACGTCTTTTGTGCAAAAATTTGCTGACTGTAGCTCTAAGAGTCTGCGAGCTTTAGGTATTCAAACGTAGATGGCTCAAAAGCGTTGAATATGACAATCGCAATTTAAGCCAAAAAAATTTTAAAAAAATTCTTCTGTACGAACTAAATCAAGAGCTGGTTTGATCCTGATCTTGCCATATTTAGGCAAACTTCATATTTTAAGAATGAGAGTTTGGTGACTCTAAGTTAAGAGTCACTTTCACAAAGAGTCACATTTCCAAAAGCAGGCGACTTCACAATGCGGCACTTTATTTGCAACTAATCTTAATATATATTGGATCTTTGTATTTTAAGAGAACAAATATGCGCTTAAATGGAATGCGCAGAAATAGATAGTTTAAATAAAAACAGAGTTCTATTACAATCTAGACATCACACATTCGTATTTTAAAATCCACACGGTGTTGAGTGGTGAGGCAGTATTGTAACCTAAAATTTTGGAGTAAGATAAAAACTTGCCGGTTTGCAAAGTTGGAACTGATTTTGGGACTTTAAAATCCAATTGTCTTTATTTGTGGCCAAACGAATAGTTTGACTACAATGGATCTTTCCAAAAAAATATATAAAACTTTATACAATGCATTGGGTGATTCGTTTTAACTAAAAAATAAATTCTATTCCTGGACTATGCTGTCATCGCTCCATGGAAATATTTCTGTTAATATCTTTTGGAAGTGAACAGGATCCTACTACCGTTTATAGCCGAATCTTTCTGCATCTTCAATTCAATGGGGCTCACTAAGGCAAATAGCATCTAGTTGCCAGCTATGCCAGTGCTAGGCAAATAGCATCAATATAAAGGGGTTTTTTTTGGTAGCAACACTTGTGCTACTCTTTTTGAATAGCATCAAAATAAAGGCTGATTTTTGGGCACCCTTTTTCACGATTGAACAAATCTTCTTTAAAAGCTTTCAAAGCAGTTTAAAGATTGTAGGAAACTAAATGACAATACACTAAAAATTGTTGCAGAAATTTTTAAAGTCACTGTAGGTTGTTCCCCTAAATTAAACTGGGAATATACTCAAGTAAAACTTAAAGGTTTTGCACACAGAATGACGAAACTGCGAGTTATACATGGGACAAGACAGAAGATAAGAGTAGGCACAATAGATCTACAGGTTGCAGCATAACAATAATGATAAAAGCACAAGTTTCTATGTAAAAAACTAAAGCCCGAAAAAGGTAATGAAAGAATTGTCGGAAGTTATGTTGTGGAAATAATAGGCCCTGCACTTTAGAAACTTAATTGTAAAATTAAAAATTATTCACAGTATTCAGTTCTTATTGTAGTTCGCAGTATTTTGGTACAATTACCACATCCCCTTTTCACCTCTTGTATAATAATAAAACTTGTTGCGACTTTTAGACATAAAATCATATTGAAGCTTAAGCCGCTGGTTTCAAGTAAAAAACTAAAGACAAAAAAAACTGACACAAAAACTGTCAAGAATTCTGTTGCGGAAATCGTTGCAAGATTTTAAATCTGCACGCAGCAGTTAATTTTGAAAACTACTCATATTATTGACTTAAAGTTAGTCCGTCTACCTACTTCAAAAGCTTACAAGTTAAAACTAGACTTTTCTTTTAGCGATTATTTTGAAACTAAACTTTCATTTAGCAACTACAAATTAGAAGAGTTCAAGCATAAAAATATTGTTCAATATTTGCTAAAAATCTAAGATAGAAAAAAAAGAAGGCAATGTACATCGCAAATAAAATATAATCGAAAATTATCGTTATATGGTTCACTTGATTAACACCTGGAAAGTGCTTCGAGTATAAAATTTGACAGATAAGTGAGAAGCTGTGGCCAGAGTCTTACTTCACTGCAGTGCGGCTGTGTGTGTATGTGCCTCTGTGTGCATGTGTGTGTGTGTGTTTGAGTGTGTATAGGCATTTGCATCTGTATCAGATTATGAGCAGCAAACATTTTCGGCCATGTTTGTTTACTTTGCTCCGCCTCGTCGGCTATATAATGTCTGCGTGTGTGCGTGCGTGTATCTCTGTATTGTATGCGTGTGTGTATCTCAGTTGGTCGCTTCAGCAGTTGGTCTCTCTTGCGCATGTCTTGTGCGCGGGCTGTTTGTACAGTTTGTGGCAGGCATACGCCTGTGCAACGGCAAATGCAACAAGCGCCACTCGCCAGCGCCATTTTACGCTGACTGAACGTTGGTATTTTTGGCTAAAAGCAAAATTGACCAAAAATCAATTTACGTCTGGCCCACACGGCTCGGCTAGCTAGCTACTAGCTCCATTTTGCTTATCTAAACGCTTCGCAAATCCCAACTGCAACTTTAAAGTAACTTACAAAGGCTCAACGGCAGCAGCTGCCATTAAGTTCTTGCAACATTTTGCAGATTTGCTGCGTTTGGCGCGGCGCCTCTTAAAGTTCTTAAGCTGCAACGCGTAAACATTGACGCCGCCTGCGTTGCAAAAGTTGTCCAAGGCTTTTTGCGCTGGGTTGGAGTGGGTAGTGGCGCCTGCACCAGGATCCTAATTACATTTTACTAGATAAATTGTAAAGTTTTTCTGTGCGCTGCCGCTTTTTGCTGCAGCTTCTTCCAGCAGTTAGATGCTGTTTGAGTTCTTTGCGTCTTCGTCCGACAACGTCTTTTGCGCTGCCAAAGTAAACAGCAGCGGCAGCGGCAACAGCAACGAGCGTTACCCAAAGGCTGCAGCAAGTTTTAGGGTTGCAGCAGCAGCTGGGCGTGCGGGTACCCAGTGATGTATGTGTGTGTGTGCGTGTGTGCCTGCAACACCCTGTATACGTGCCCTGCTTGTAAGCATATTTCCGGCAACGGATGTCTGTAGCAAGAGCTGCAAATGTTGGCTCCGGCCAAACTGTAACGCGGACTGCGGCCCCACATTGGGCGCCAGTCTCTGCACGCACATAGACTGCGTGCTACCCAGCAGCTGGCAGAGCTAAGGCCAGATAGAAAGTCAGTCAGTGCTGGTTACACATTTTGAAAAGTGCTTGGCCACTCGGCGTTGTGCAGAGAGCGGCTCCACCATTAGCATTAGTTCGAGTTGTCGATGGGTGGGCGGCAGGCACTCGGTTGGCGTTGCCATTTGCCGTTGCATGGACAACGTTGCACTTCACTTTAGCTTGGCATGCGTGTGTCTGTGAGTGTGTGCATGTGAGTGTGCATAGTTTAGGGCAAATATTTGCATCTGGAATATTTGCGAGCTCCATCATAATTCAAACACAGATGCGCTGTTTGCGGAAGAGCAATCATTTTGACATGCAACTCGCTTCAAAACTGAATTAAGTGGCATTCAGTGTCAGTCACGAAGTGGGCCATCCATTGCCCCGCCGCCACGTGTTTTGGCATCAAACTGCCGTCTGATTGGCAGTGATTGACTGCAAGTGCTTACAATGGCAATTAATTTTGTTTTTGTGTGGAAAATGTTTTTTGCATTAAAAAAGGAAAATTTATACTAGCAGCACTCTAAGCTGGCGCCATCTGGTGTGAGCTTTTGTAGGAGTATTTGAATTTTGACAGCAAGCAGCAAAGCTTTGTTAGTGCTGTTAAGTGAGCTTTCCGGCGCTGTTAACCGATTTTTAACAGAAAGCGGTTAAGTTTTAAATGTTATTTTGATATTATTTTATTTTATTTGATTTAATTGGCCGTGCGTGCTTCCATTTTCAAATCTATGCAGACTATGCACTTTCAAAGTTGCAAAACCTTTGCGAAAATCATATTTTCCAAGCCAATCAATATATTTTTTGTATTAAATTAAGTTGTGCCTCAAACCAACTTGACGAGGCTTTCAATCAAGTGTGGGTAGTCCGTCCTTCAGTTTGCGAGCAATCGTGCTGCGCTCCTCAATCTCCCCCCACTACAGCTGCTGGTGCGAAGTGAAGTCATGAAGGAAGCGACCTGGCTGGTACCTGATGTGGCGAGATGGGCTTTGGACACACAGAAATCAGCAAAGAGCTGGATGAGCAGTTCCACATGCCTGAAGACTGTATGCCGCCAAAGGTACGGTATGAAAGAAGCTACGATGTACGCTGGCCTTTACACGAGACCTGGAGAAATACAGAAATTGTACTGAATGAGCATGATTGTGTCTTCTACACAGATGGCTCAAAAACAGCCTGCGGAACTGGTTTAGGGTGGTATCTTGACGGTGATACCAACTTCTATCTGTAGAGGGCGGCAACTATAGGGCGCATAGCGGAACTAACGACGAAGAGTTGTAAAGACCACTGGAAGCATGCAGCATGTTGCCGAATTACAAAATACTTCATGAAAGAAACCTTACCCAAAGCTGCAGACTGCGGTCGCCAGTTCGGCAGAAGCGAACTGAAAACTCATCATGGGACACAACTCATGTGGGCAACATATGGTTAACCTGGGATTAAGAACAGACCTAACATGCACGGCTTGTCTCGAGGAGGCTGAAAAAACCGAGCACATCCTATGGTATTGTTTAGCTTTTTCAAGAACAAGGCTGCGTACCCTGGACAGCGATGTGCTCCAGCTCGATGGAACACAAAAATTACCACTGCAATCACTTCTCAACTTTCTCCAAAAGACGAGCAGGTTCGAGTAGTGGGGTTCTCTCCCAATTTCACTTTTCCCTTTCTCTCCTTCCCAACCAATAAATAACCCATTCCCTTTCCAAAATGATCAATTTAACCAATGTCCGTATCAATATTTTAAATAAAGAAAAAACCTACTGAATGAAACGCAACAAAAATGGGGAATTATAATTATATGGTTGGGGGAAACGAAAATCAAGCACGATAGTTCTATTCCTGCCACTGCGAATTTTCGCTGAGATATTTAAAATAAAAATAATCGAAATTTCAAGATAGCAATATACAATAATTCTAACGAGGATGGCAAGTATCTTTCGTAAACACGAGTTTTTGAAAAGGTATCCGTTGAATTATCCTGAATGAATAATCGCTATAGAAAAGATGGTTTCGGAAGGCATCACACTGTTTTTGCGGCAGAACTCGCCATTTATATATTAAGATATTTTTCAGCAAACCCTGAATCAACTTTTTACGTGAAAAAAGTGATATGGTTTTTAGAAAATTCTACGCTTATGTATTTGCCTAAAAATTTTGAAACTTAGGGTAAAATAATAAGAAATAGAAACTTCCCAATCATAATATGCCGGAATTTTGAAAAGTAACGTCCATTTATGTTAAACCACTGTTAAAGTTGTGTTAACATACGGTTAACATTTGCTAGCGTCATCTACCCAAAACACATACACATACAATGCCACTTTCGCGCCATCTAGTGTTTAAGAGCAGAAACTTGTAAGATTTTCTAGCGTCATCTGCACATTAACACCTCTTAATCGCCATCTAGTGTTTTATTAGCATCAACTTGTAACATTTGCTCGCGCCAACTACCACAATACATACGATTCCCAAGGGCAGTCGGTCTTGCACACCGGAATCGATCCCGTCCCAGGCCTAACCAAGGACTGTCAGCCCCCCTCTGTTTCGGAAACACAATCTATACCTAGTGCAGTTACAATAACAACATACACAGTAGCAACACTTTAGCGCCATCTAGTGTCTTACGAGCATCAACTTGTAACATTTTCTCGCGCCATCTACCAAAACATACACACAACAACGCCACTTAAGCGCCATCAGCTGTTTGCACATATTTCCAAAAAACAATGTGTACACACTGTTTTTGCAGGTTATGTTTACATTTTCGTAATCCCGGCATTTCCACTCGCAGTGCAGCCTTTGTTTTTTTTTTTTTAAATAAAATAGAATCCTGTGTGAAATGTTAAAAATATCCTGCATATATCAACTGACCCGCCAACTGCACTGCTGTCAGCTTACAAACAGCTGGCACAGACATGCGCTAGCTGCGGCCGGCAACAGAGAGCTGCACTTGGGTGCCGCACATTGGAAGCGCAGAAAAACAGCCGAGGAAAAGGTAAGCAGCTGTGACCACACCAACACCAAAAGGAACACACTGACTAATGTTACAGAAATCTCCAAGAATTATCGAATACTCGCCCAAGAAGCTGCAGCACACAAATGTGGCGGATATTTGGCGGCACATGACCGTATCGCAGCTGGCGCAGACGCTCAAAAGGTCATTGGGTAAGTGCGCGTCACTGGCTGACAAAATCGGGCAGTGCATAACATAGTTTGCCCATTGCAGATGATGTGCAGGAGGCCATGCTGTATGTCAAAGGTGCCGATAACATTGAAGCAGCCGCGCGACTGGAGGACATGAAAATCATACAAGAAATTGCCAAAAAACTGGGTTTCAAGACGCGCATTGTGGCAGCGCCCGATAATAGCGTGCAGGATGAGCAAAAGGAGCGCGATATTGCGCCCAGACCACCTGCCAAACCAGAGGAACTTAAGCCACGTCCACCTGTGGTGACTGTGATGGGCCATGTAGATCATGGCAAAACGACGCTTTTGGATTCATTGCGCGGCGCCGATGTGGCTGCCGGTGAGGCGGGCGGCATTACGCAACACATAGGCGCCTTTACGGTTACGCTAGAGAATGGCGAGCAGGTGACATTTTTGGATACACCCGGACATGCTGCATTCAGTGCCATGCGTGCCAGAGGTGCTGTGGCTACCGATATAATTGTCTTGGTTGTGGCAGCCGAAGATGGCGTTATGGCACAAACTCGGGAGGTGATACAATTGGCCAAAGAGACGCAAGTGCCCATAATTGTGGCGCTCAATAAGATTGACAAGCCCGAGGCGAATATAGTAAGTTGAACGCAAAGGGTGGCTGGTGTGATGCTCTGCAGGAACGTTGGTGTATTTGGCTAGTTCGCTCTGCAAGATGGTGCCAATTACTTAAGACATGCGGATTCGGTGTTAAACCCAAGCACAGCAATTAATGGAGATCCCTATGCTCTTGGTGTACAATAAATGCATTCCTCTTGACTATGATGTCAACGCTCCCAAAGCCGGAGCATGGGGTTATCTCTATTAATTGCTGTTCGAAGAGAATAGGGACCTACAGTTGAATCTTGATGGAATTGAACTACCGAATTTCGGGCTTATAGGCGTCTATGCTATCACTCCGTTTCTGGAGATGCCCTGCCGAAGTGAACCGCTTAATTTAAAGCCAAATTCTTTGTGCAGATAGATCGACTTCCAGTTGGAATTTGACTTGAATTCGTTTATCTAAATTTTTAGAAACAAGCCATTTCTTGAGATTTTGAGAAAAAATATACCCACAGTTTCTGATGGGTTCTTAAAAATTGGATAAGGCTTTGCTTTCAGTAAATGCTTTTAAATCCCCTCCAGCTTTTATTTAGCTTCCAGTCGCTAACCACAAATACCGCTCGAACTTTCGCCTATTGAAGATATCAATGCAACTCTTTGAAAAAGATGCTTTACTTCAAAATGAAGAAAGAACGCGAAGAATCCCGTTCAGCTTATATTTAATTTCAAGTTGCTTTCTAGACAGTATTCTACGACCTCGAAAAGAAGAATAATTCCTTCAAAACGATCGCGTCCAGGTCGTATTTAATATCAAGTTCTTTTTAAGAAATATTAACCAAATTTTCCTACAGCTTAATAGCTGTAATCCTTAACCAGCAAAGAAAATATCAACGCATTTGATCTGGATTCGCATCCATATTTTTAAGTTAAATTTCTTTAATTTCCTTAAAATCTTCCAAAGCAAAGAATCTCAACCAGTTTCAAGATTCCCTCAGCTCCAAAAACACTACAACTTTCTCAAAAGACGCCTTGGAGCTGCATTTCTTTCAATATGATTCAGTGAGAATATTTTGATTTTATCAAAATCTTCCAAAGCCAGAAATCCAGCCCAGTTTCAGTTACCCTCAAGTTGCTAAAAATCACTACAACTTTCCCAAAATCACAACATTCCTGCAGTTGATGTATTAACTTTCAAACCAAGCATAATCTTCCCATTCACTTTTAGGAAAAAAGCAAACAGCAGCTAGCACAAATGGGTCTTGCTCTGGAGGAGCATGGCGGTGATGTGCAGGTCATACCCATTTCCGCGCTAAAAGGCACCAATTTGCAGCTCTTAGCCGAAGCGGTCAGCACGCAAGCCACACTTATGGGCTTGAAAGCCGACTACACGGGCTTGGCCGAGGGCATAGTGGTGGAATCCAAAACCGATCCACGTCGCGGCAAACTCTCCACAGCCATAGTCTCGCGTGGAACTTTACGCAAAGGTGCAGTGCTTGTCAGCGGTCTCGCGCATGCCAAAGTGCGTGGACTTTTCGATCATAATGGACAGCCACTGACTGAGGCGGCGCCTGGTACGCCGGTTGAAATTTTGGGCTGGCGTGAGCTGCCGCTGGCTGGCGAGCAAATACTGGAAGTGGAAACGGAGGTAAGCGAAATGTTCGGGTAACTCCAACACAAAGTTTTAAGAAATTCTAATGCCTTGCAGAAAAAAGCGCATGCTGTGCTCAAATACCGCGAGCACGAGGCGCAACGTGAGAAAATACAATCCAGCAGCGATGATATACGCAAAAAGGAGGAGGAACATCAGGCCAAGTATCGTGCAGAGCGTGAGGCACGTCGTCTGGCCGGACGCTTTCGCATGCGCTATGGACAGCGTGAGAAACAGTTTGCCGCCGATGATGGCGTGCCACGCGTCAGCGTTATAGTTAAGGGCGATGTGCATGGCTCTGTGGAGGCCATATTGGATGTGCTGGAGACGTATAATAGCAACGAACGTTGTCGCTTGGACATAGTGCACTATGGCGTGGGCAATGTTAACGAAGGCGACTTGGAGCTGGCCAAAGCATTTAATGCTATTGTCTATGCCTTTGCTGTGGACGCGCCAGCCAAGGCAGATGTTACCATAAAAAGCTTTAATGTCATCTATCGTTTGATAGATGATCTCAAGGAACAGCTGAGCAACAAGCTGCCGCCCGTGGAGGTGGAGGAGCAGCTGGGCGAGGCCAATGTGCTGCAGCAGTTCTTTATAAACGAAGGACGCAAGGAGGTGCCTGTAGCTGGCTGTCGCTGCACCAAGGGTGTGCTTAAGAAGGCACAAAAATTCAAGCTGCTGCGTGCGGGCGAGCTGATACACGAGGGCGAACTGGAGTCTATGCGGCATCTCAAAAACGAGGTGGATACCATAAAGAAAGATGTAGAGTGCGGTTTGCGTTTTAAGGATACCAAAGTGATAGCTCAGGCGGGTGATACATTGATCTGCTATGCAACGCATATGAAGTCACAGCAAACAGATTGGGATCCAGGTTTCTAAGACTGCACTTGACACAGCAGCCGCAACATGCCACAAATGTGCAGCGGCTGTCGCAGCAGCAGCAGCAGCTTGCCGCTTGCCGCTTAGCTTGTTATCGCCTATGAAGAATTATATTAAATATCTATAGTTTGTATATAAAATGTATCCACTATGAACCACTTCCTGTTGATCTCGCATGCTTGCTGCATACGCGTAGCCACCCTTCACCCACATGTGGCACACACAGGCGGCTGACTTAGGATAACAAACACACACACACACAGCACAGCAAAACGTCGCACCAGCGGAACTGCGACTGATAAGCGCTGTTTAGTTACTGTTTGAGTTTTAGTTGCTGAGGCGCCCCTGGCTCGCCAGCGAGCCTTTGACGGAAGCTGCGTAAACGCTGCGCTTACCCCCGCTTGTGCTCCCGCTACGCATAAATGGGTCAAAGCAATGCTAATTGGAGTTCACCCACACCAAGTCAAGCAAAGCGAAACTAGCCGCGATTTCTAGCAGTTTGTATGTGGCATGTATGCCAACCATGGCATAGCCTGGTAGTATATAGAGTAGCGCCTTTCTGATAAACAGCTTCCGTTTCCAATGGCAATTAGTATACAGTTTTCTATAGTGATGAATGAATGAATGAATGCTTTTATGCGCGAAACAAGTACTCATTATATTCATTATATATTCTCATATAATTGTGTTACATTTAATCCACATTTTGCCTTGAATTTTTTTTGCAAAGTTTTCTAACTTAAATTGACTTTCTCTGCGCGATAAATTCGTAATTATTTTTAGCGCTCTTTAAAAAGAAAAAAACATATTTTTCCTTATCTGCTCTAGGCATTTGGTTTGCGGCTTAGAAAAAAATTTGGGTAATGATAACAGCCCCAGAACTGCTACTACTACTTCCTTCTGTAGCAACGGAAGCAAAGTCCCTTAAAATGTGATTAAAAAAAACCCAAACCAAACCAAACCAGGCACACATTTTGTTAAAAAAAAATTCGTTTTTTTTGTATTTTAAGCGTAGAAATGCGGAAATAACACTTGTGTCTGGGAATCGTTTAACTCTCTGTATCGTCTGTATATATATACCGTCTGTCATATCTAAATATAATGTCCATTATGAATGAAAAATGTAAGCAATACCCAATTGGTGATCGGATATGTGCCCACAATGTTGCAACTGCTGTTCGTGCAAATGATCTGCGCGCTCACTAATAAATGTTTATTATTTGTCTGTCATTATAATTAAAATCAAAGTCAACATATGTTGGCATAATTAACAGGAAAATTCTAGAGGAGGCGGGCAGTTAACTTGCACGACTCGCAGGACCCTCTGATAGCTCAATGTTGTCGACATGTGTTTGACAGCGTTCAAGACAAGAACTCACATGTGACAAGTAAATCGTTAAACAGTAAATCACTTGTTGACGGTCACTTAAACCATCAGCACACGCACACAGATACACTTATACACGCACAGATACATTCCTACACACGCACAGATACATTCCTACACACTCACACACACACATCCATGCAAGCATCAGATACATTGAAGTGTCACTGCAACGTGCAGGGAATGCAAAAGCAAGCGCGATCTCTTCAAGATCACTTGCAAAGTTCATCAAGTGCTGCGCTGAGAGCGGCTTACAAAGGCTCACACAAAGGGACGTTCACGCACAAATGGCGAACTTTTAATACACTACTTTAGGTTAGTAGTGTGGTGCTGGCCACGTTATAAAAAAAATTTAGGGCCAAAAAAAGCTGCCTCGGTAGCGCACTGGCTCCAGAAACCGAAGGTCACAGGTTTGACTTCCCGCAGCAGCTCTGTCGCATTTGCCTAGCACTGGCAGCGCTATTTGCCGATGCAACTCTCTATTAACGCATGACAAAGCCCGTTGGATTCGGCTACAACCTGCCAGTTACTGGTCTCTTCGAAAATCTGTAAATAGATACATGTACATGATCCGCAGCGTAGTGGTAGCGCACTCACCTCTAAATTGAAGGATTCAATTTCAGCCGTCAGCACTGCTGCTTGTCTAGCACTGTCATAGCTACCAAATAAATAGACGCTATTTACCTAGGAAAATTCCTATTAATTTAAGCAAACCGCAGTTTGGATTCGGCTGTAAGCTTTACGTTCCTGTTCTCTTCGAACAGCTATTAATGGAAATATCTCCACACTTCAAGGGAATAAAGAGTTTCTTCATAATTAAGAAGAGTTTAAAAGTCATTTGTGTACTAAAGTCTCAATAATTGCTTGGATATGGCCATGTACTATGCTATATTTTATCAAAATATATAGATAATATCCCTTATAGCAAAACAAAGAACTTTTTCACAAAATTCATTGGATTTGGTTTTTCAACAAATTCCCACCAAACTCGATTTATTCAAATATTTTAAACTAATGCTTCGAATTGGATGAACTTCGGTGATTCCCATAGGGAAATATGGTCCAAAAATTTAAATTTTGTGCAAAATTTGAGCAATAAAATTTGATATAAACTATTCAGGCTGCGTCAAATTGAACCATAGGTTGACCATATTATATAGTTCCCATAGGTTTAATCGGTCAAAGAATGCGATTTAAAGCAAATTTTGTTATAATTCTTGAGTGTTGCAAACGAATCTGGAATTTTTGCTTTAAGAAATCAAAGAAAAGAGAATTTTTGAAATCGTTTTTTTTTAAATATCGAAATTATCATGTTTTTTCATTTGTTATATGAAAATATTTCCGGCCATATGAGTAAATATTATTAGTGTCTTCGCAGCTGGGACGAGCACAAGATTAATTTTTAATATCATTTTTTTGTATTAATTAATTTTTGTAAATTTTAAATACTTCTTATACAAGGTAACGATTCGTAAAAGAAAATCTAAAACAAAAGCGGTTACCAAGCAACGGTGCATCAACATCGACGTATCGAGTAAAAAATATAGATAGATCAGTCACACCCTCAGGAGGGACAATAGAAATATATCAAGTGCGGCTTACGAATGGAACCCCATTGGCAATTGTTGCAGAGGGCGGCCGAAGACTACTTGAATGCGGAAAGTGCTCAACGAAACGTCTAAATCGCTTAAGGAATTAAGGTTTTGACCTAACAACAGGAAACTATTCGTTAAGTTCTCAATAATTTATTATAATAATATAATATATATTATATCAATAATAATAATAATAATAAAAGAGATTTTTACATCATCTTTAAAATAAAGAAAATGTTAAATTATTATATTAGTTATTATTATAAATAAAAATACATTTTTGACAATATAAAATTTTTTTCAAATGTTTGGGTGAGCGAAGTAAAATCAGTCCGCGAATTGTCAGACTTTCAATACCAATGGATTTAAAAAAAAGTTTCTATTTTTAAGGTTAAATAAGAAAAAAAAATTGAAGCGAATACTCATTTTTGAGCCTATTAAATTTGACTTGGCAAAAAACCATGGCTGATAATGGCTCAATCAAAACATTTATTAAAACATAATTTTTGAAATTTAAAAACATGTTTTAAAAACTTAACAAATAAAAATACTTTGGAAGAATTATTTTGTGAACTGTGCGACTTTGACTGCAGTGTTTGCTACCTTTTCTTGGATTAATACAATCTTGAACATTTTTCATCATAGTTCATATGTTTATATAGTAAAAAGTTGAACAGTCGCAAATGTTGTACAGAAAAGTAATCTTTTCGCCTTATAAATGGTATAATAAGTTTCAAATACGCAAAATATTTCAACCGTTTGTCGCGGAAATTGAAAAAAATACCAAATGAATTTATTTCTGGTCTCAATTATGCATATATTTGTTTTATCATTGTCAGTACGGTAATGGGTCCCAAAGATGCAAATCGCAAGAATTTTTTTTCGCAAGCCAATGCCACTGGAATATTTGTTTAAAACAGTGCATTCTATTCTTAACTGAAGTAAGGCAAAAAAGTAGAAGTGTCATTGGAACCAACACAGAAAAGAGTAATCGTATCATCTCATACGAAACGTCAAATCTATCAAAACGTATCACAGAAATCCAAGCGAATTTTTTTTGCTGGCGCCATCTAGGCATTTTTTCTTTCGCCATTGTTAGCGCAGCGTGGGCTCTTTCCAAGATTTTTCAATTCAAAATAAGGAGCAAAATTCAAATCAGCAACTGATCAGTACATTCAATCTATTCTTAAGTAAAGTCAGCCAAAATGAATGATTTTTTACCAAAAATAAAGCAAAAATAAGATAAGTAAAAAATTTGACTTTTTAGGCTTTGTCTTCAATCTTCATCAAAAATGTGTTCTTGCTGAAAATGCGAAGTAGTTCTAACTTATTAATGGTTTTATGATCTTAGCAACTTTCATGCTAAATCTAAATCGTCAATCTTTTCTTTTTTTCAAAATGGTTGTAAAAACCAATTTTTTGCGCTAACTTTTCTCACTCTGCAGTTACAAAGATCAAAGGCAACAAAGCATAACCATTGTAAGTGTATTCCAGCAGCAACAGCCACGAGCACAGGGCAGATTTCAAGTTTGGCGGAGAGATACCGGCAGAGCATGCAAGCGAGCGAGAGAGCGCAAGATCGCACTGGAGCTGCTCGCGAGCAAGACCCAACGCATTGAAGAGATCAGATCACACGCAGCAAAAACCGCAAGGCATGTGACTCAGCGCGCGGAGTCAGTCTCTTGTGGGGGCCATAACAAGCCGGTTGCATGACAGTTCGCAGGACCACAAAAGGTTGCAGCAGCACAACCAAGTTAATATCAAAATTCGCTTTGGCGTGTCGGCGCTGGCACGTTTTCTTTTCAAGTCTGCAACAAAAAGTATTTCATCAAAAGGCCGCACACAGCAACGCGCCGCAAAACCTTGTTGCAGCTTTATCCAGTTTGTGGCTGATAAGCCAGCCCAAAGCATTAGAAGCCTTAGGCGGAAGCGCGCAGTTTTGGCGAGCAGGCGCTATCGCTTTGCAGCAGCGACGCCACACTACTGCTGCGCGCTGCTGCTGCCCTTTGCCGTAGCGCGCTGGCGGCTTGCGGCTGACTGCTGCTTGGTGCCACTGCCACAGATCTAGAGCGATCGTGTGTGCTGTGTGTCGATCAGTTGCTGGCGTGCGCTCTAACCCTGCGGGTGTGTGTTGTTCCTGAACGAACACGTTAGTGTAGTATTGTTGTGTGCGCGCCTCCCACATTGTTGCATGTCCTTTGGCAAGGACTCCAAATATATATATTAAGCAAATAGCAAATTGAATATATTGCAGTGCAATACAACGATGCGGCAGCGAATGAATGTGCAAACAACAAACAGATTGTGTGACAAGTGTGCAAAATAATTAAAACTCAATTGCAATTTAAAGCGCAAACAGTTTGACAAACATTTGAAGTTAAAAATTGATCAAAAATAATTTTTTTTTTTTGCAATTGATAAAAAAATAATATAAAAAAAAGAGGAACACATCAGCAGCAGTATACAACGACAAAATGGATTTATCGAGGCGGTTGCGGTAAGCATCAGCATCAGTTTGCCAGCAGCAGTATCATCATCGTCATCATCAACATCATTCGCATCATTATACAAACAAGATACATATGTATCTATGTGCATGCTGCCACACACACACACACACACACACACACACACACACACACACACTGCTACAAATTGCAGGAGGCGACAGCAGGAGCAGCAGCAGCGGTAGCGGCCAAGTGTTGGTTGTTGGCTGTGTTTGGCACGAAATTGATTCCTTTTGTGTTGGCCACAAATTACTGTGTCAATCGGAATTTTAATTTCATTTGAACTACATGGGCAAACACTTTGCATGGCTGGTTGCTTCGTTACCCAACGCACATGACTCCCACTGCTGCTGCGCCCACTGCTGCTGCAGCGTTTGTCCTCTGTGTGCCTGTGGCATATGCATTGGTTGGTTGACTATGCAACAGGCTATCGAGCTATTGACACTATGCTCATTCTATTATGGTTACTTGCTTGCTTCTCTGCCCCATTATCCTGCCAGCCATTTTATTTGCACGCCAAATTACACGACCAACTTAATTGCAGCTGCTTAATGAGAATAACAAACACACAGTTGCATTTGACATTTACCCTCGTAACATATACCAACAAATGTTTCATTCATTTATAATTATTATATGTGAAAATAATTGGGCGTATACCATTTTTCGTAAATTTAAACAAAAGTCAAAAAGAAGTGCCTTTGAAATCATTTCCCAACGCATCGATTTCCGCCCCAAGCTACAGAAAAACAATATGGTTGATGGAATTTCCTGCAGAACTTGTGTTTAGTTTTGCCAAAATGAAGTAGCAGCGCAACGAAGTGGGAATACACTTTAATTTAGGGCTGAACATGCCTAATCTAACTACGTTAGATTTTTAATGCAAAAATTGAGTACTTAATGGAATAAAAAGGAATCATCTTTTCTCTAACTAAAAAGTTTCTACTAAATTTTTGTTGTAATTTTTTACCAAAAATATTTTATTTTGTTAAAATTTAAACACAAAAAGGCGTGGCAACGGAGTAAAAAATCTTAGCATGTTAAATTTCTAGATAATGGGGCTTTCTTTTGCTCAATTTTAAGACAATCTTCCGAAAAGTCGAAGGTTCTGCTGGATATTTGCCAATTTATTTTGAATTCCAAGTTCTTCAAGAAACCTTCTTCGAAAAAATGTTTAAAAATTAATTTAGAAAATTATTGTAACGAATATCCTGTAAATCAAAACAGATATACCGCAGTTTTTCGTTGTATTCATCTCTTTTACCCATGCTTACATGAGTTTGAAAAATTTTAAGATTTTGATTAGAATCATTTTATTTCCGAAAAGCCTAAAAGAAAACGAAAAAGCGATGTTGCTCTCCCAAAAGGTTTTCAGTCAATTGGACATTTGCCAAGTTATTTCGAATTCCTAGTCCTTCAAGAAGCCTTCTGTATCGTGCAGTTGTAAGTAGATATTATTTTCATTGTTTTCATCGTCTATTCTGTCAATTTTTCAATAAGACATGGGGAAGAAAAAACATTTGGATGAGAGTAGAAATTTTTCTTTGACGAAAAGTTTACAAAAAAAAAAATTAATAGGTGACGCGCACATTTGTCCATTTATTTCGTATTCATAGTCCTACAGAAGCCTACTAAAATATCTACAAAAATTGTTAGCAATATATTTGTAGCGAAAATCCTCCAGTGCAAATTGGTGCCAAAGCAGTTATATCGTAGTTTTACGTGGCTTTCATATCCTTTGATAATTTGTATTTGAAAAAATTTTAAACTTTCATTTTAATTTATCCCAATTTTCAACAATTGGTTCAAATTTTAAGTTTAAATGTTTTTCTAATGTATAAACAATTTTCTTTTCAATTTCTGTGCATACCAGATTGCAGATATTATTAATATGTAAAGAGTTATACAATTAAAACAATTTTTTTTTAAAAACTTGTATACCTATAATTAAAATCTAAGTTGCTATGAAAATAGATATTTCTTTATGAAATGAAATTTGTTTACATTTTTTATACTAAAAATCAAAACAAATGTTTGGTTTGTGGATTAAAAAGTTTTGTTTTCTTAGCAGCTAAGAAATATATTTTTAGTACTTTAATGTTAAAAAGATTGTAAATCAAATGAAGTCCTTATGAAAAATTATTCTTTATTAAAATGAAACCATTTTTTAAAACTTTTTATACCAGAAATTAAAAAAAAATTTAAATTCAATTTTGCAGGTAAAAAATTCTGTTTTCTTAGCAATTTTTATGTTTAAAATGAAGAAAACAAATTTATAATAATTTTAAAATAATAAACTTCAATAAATTTAAGAAATTATAAATTGTATACAGAATCAAAATGAATTAATATCAGCAAAGCATTTAACAATTTTTATTTAAAAAAATAAGTATGTATCTTAAAAAAATCAATGGCAGTTTTTTAAGTGTTGTTCTGAATTCTTTTCAGCTGGTGTTTTTTTTTATCTTAAAAGATAATCCAGAACAAATGAGTTTTAAGTAGGCATCTTGAATCAGATGCTTTGAAACGTATTTCAATATTTTGCCTTATAAACAATTTGGTCAGTTCAAATTCTGTATCAAAAATTATTTCAAATAATTCCACTTTTTTGCTTAATATTATAATCATTTTTTACAAAAACTATTTTCGGTAAACTGAGAAAAAATTATGTCCAAATAAAAAGAATTTTGAATCAAAAATTTGCAGTCTTCAGAGTTTAAGAATTTAAGAATATTCAGCATTTAAATATTAAATATATTATATATATTAATATTATATTAATATATTAAATTATATTATATATTACAGATTTTATAATATAGACAAAAAGTAGATGAATAGTTTTCGAGCATTCGAATATACTGACTGAAAAAATAACTAAATTAAAGAGTTCTTTCACTTGAATTCAGAATTTGCAATCTTAACAGAGATTAAGAATTTTGGAGTTCAAGAAATCCTTTCAATTTCAACCCATTACTATGAAATAGATCCAAAGTAGGGTAATAGTTTTCGAGCAATCGAATATACTGACTGAAAAACTCGATCTAAATGAAAGAGTTCTTTCACTTGAATGAAGCATGTGCAATCTAACATTTTTAAAATTCAAATTTTTTGATCATTATTATTTCAACCAGTTTTTATGAAATAAACAAAAAGCTCTTTTTTTTTAAACTATTTCACTCTAACCAAAAAGGTATTCGTTAAATAAGAATAAAATTTTTTTATAAGATTAAATTGAAAAATATTGATAATCGCGTGAAAACTTAAATTATGAGAAATAATAACAAATTACAATATATTTTTCATAAATTTCGAAAATCATTAGTACATATTTTAATTCAACATTTTTTAATTGAGCTTTAAAATGTAGAATAAGTTGTATGAGATCTAAACGGGTTAAAGAAATATGCAGTAATTGCCTGAAATATTTTTTGAAAAATATCACTTGAGAAGGGCATAAATTGTAAGACCTCACAACAGCTTTTTAGTTCTTATAGACAACTCATACAGGCTATATTGACTTTGTTTAATGCAGATCAGTTATAGATATATGATGGCAATTGCTTTTTACTAGAAATAAGCCATTTTATAAATCTATTATAATGCAGAGTATTCATTATTCTCATATATGAGCCAAACTAAATATATCGAACAATTAGATAATTTTTGTTATTATTAACTTCAGCACACTTTCTCGAAAATAATATCATATTGATTGTACAAATTTACTTAGTATTTAATGCTGCTTTTTGTTATGCAAGCATCGCTGGCCATTCTAACACCTTCGTCTCCTACTTTAAAATAATATAAGATCATATCAGGCATGCCCCCTCACATACAAAACTCAACCATTGCACAACTGTCTGATACACTGCCTATGAGAGTGTGTGTGCGAGTGTGTGTTGATTATATTGTATTTTCGATGTTGGTTTTTAAAAATCAAATCGACCGAACGCTCCGCCAAACAGCTTTGTTTGCAATTCCACAAAAAATCGAAATCAAATTTCGTATTGAAATGTAAATATTTAGGTAAAACGTTGCCCTCGCCATAGAGCTGCTATCCAACATAGAGCCACAAAGTTTTTGGAATAGTTTTGTTGTTGTTGTTGCTGCTCTTGTTGCTGTTGGCGAAGTGCGTGTGCTTTGAAGTGCTGCTTCAGGTAAAAAAGCACCTGCCACATCGCGCAGTGGCATGCAACATGTACTACAGTGACAGACAAACGCGCATACAAACGCACAGTTCAAAGTTGACTGGCTGCTGTTGAAAGATCGGTTGCCAATTGCTGCGCGTCAGTACTGCGACTCTTGGCCAAACTTAGTTGGCCATAAGCATGCGTAGACAACGTATGCTAGCTCATCTTGACATATCTTTAAAAAAAAATCTGAATTTGCGTGCCAGAGCTGCCAAAGTTGACCGCAGAATTGCGTGCGTTTTATTTTTGGCCAGTCATAAAGTCGCTTGTTTTGCCACACACACATGCCACACACCAAAACACACACACACACGCACGCAGAGCTACACACATTCAAAAAGGCAATAAAAAAGTGCCCAAAACTTGTTCCTCATTTGGCTTCACGTTGTCTAGATGAAGATTTCTTTCTAGCTGACCGACCGACCGACACGCAGTTAGCGCATCCATTTCTCAACTTTTTTAAGTTTTTCGCGAACATTTGTTGTGTTTTGCGTGGCCACAACGTTTTAGCCACTTGAAAGCGAAAATGCTGTGCGTTGTCAACGAGGCTGGTCACATTGTACATAATAATACAACAAGTTGTATGCATGATTCTGCGAAAACGGCCTTTAAAATATGGCCAACATATGACCCGGTCTGCCCATGCCTTGAGCGATTACCAGCAGATTTCCTGATAATTTGCTTGAAAAAACTTTGAACAATTTTTTTTGGAATGTGCCAACTGGGACAATATTTGCTCGAAAACTTGATCAAAAATTTGTGCAGCACTAGAAGCTTTTTAGTAATTAAAAAAATTTTGTGAATATAGTTTTATAATACAATTTAATCGAAATCATTTGTATTCCATATTTCTATTTATTGTTTAAGGCAATACAACCAGCCATGTGAGATAAGTTATTCTTGGATCAAAGACGATTTTTTTTAAAGCAAACAAGAAACTAGTTTATGATCTATGGAAGCAGCATATTATTGTTATATATATAGCAAATCGGTTGACATTGCTAGTTTGTATCGAAAAAAAAATAAAAAAAAAAAAAAAATCGTATCTCGAGAAAAAAGATTATTCGCTTTAAAATATGTTAATTAATCAAAATATTTGTGGTTTTCAGAAAAAGTCTAAAAGTTTATAGGGATTGTGTGAATTCTGGGACACAAAGAGGCTTTACAGAATATATTTTCCAACGCAAACTTGTGTGCTACCGTGAGGCTGAACTTTATCTGATCGCAGAATCAACCAGATCTCTGCATTATAACACTGTCTTTGTTTATTTAACTCTATATTTCTAAAACTTGAGTTCTTGAGCAAAAAATAGAAGTAAGATTCGATAAATCGCAGTATAGAGAAAAAGTCGAATCGATGTCTTTCTTTTTCTGACAATTAGCTCTACATTTCTAAGACTACATTTCTACATTTCTAAAACTACATTTCTACATTTCTAAAAAAATAGAAGTAAAACCTTTCAAAAGTGAAAAGTAAAGTCGAGTCAATGTCTTATTCTTTATGGCAATTGACTCTATATTGCAAGAACTTAAGTTGTTGAGCAAAAAATAGAAGCAATGTACGGAAGACTTGCTCAAAGTGTAAAGTGAAGTGCGATCGAGAGATTATAATCTTAAAATTAATAAGGTTAGGTTAGGTTAGGCTGGTAGCCGGCATACTAAGGTTTAAACCGAACCCTATCAAGAGCCAACTTAAAAAACTAGGCCTAGACAGACCCGATGTTACTCAACTAAATTATATCAGCCTAATAGTTCTTTTTCCCAATTTGTTGTTGTTCAAACGCGAAGTTGGATCTCAAACAGAAATTTACATTTAAAACAGTCAGTATGTGAACTTAAAGATTTAAACCTTTATTCGCACAAAAATAGTAAGTTAACTGCGATTAGAAAAAAAGTATTGCCTTTGACTATGGTCATTGCTCTAAAGGCGGAGTATAGCGTGATTTTTCTAGGTAAATAGCGAATAATTGCATTGAATTTGCATTGTATAGAGATATTTGCATTTAAACCAATTACTTAGAATGCGGTTATTTGCAGATAAATCGATTATTTAGACTGCAATTAATTGCTTTTATTGAAAAAATGGAAGATTATCATAGTAGTGTCAAAAAATGATTATCTACCCTTGTGGTAGCCAACTGGAGAAGCCACACGCAAAGCAGGAACGCCTGGCCGCCCAGCTAGTGAGGTGGCCTATAACCCGATAATGGGTTGTAATGGCCACCCAAAGTAAAAGTAAAGTAAGAAGAGCCTATAAATGAAGAAGGTCTAATGCTTTCTTAAAGATTTCTATAAGTTTGATCTTCACTTTTTTGCAATTAAGCTTGACTAATTTACAAAGCTTAGCAAGAGAGATAGTATTTCTATATAAGTTTTGTTAATTTTAGCGTTCTTGGTTATAAAAGTTTGTTGAAGGGAAGCTTTGATATCAGTAGTAAGTGTCTACATGAAATTAACATGCGTTTTAACATTATGAAGGGATTTACGTCTAACAAGAAATACTATTTTTAAGGCCCTGATCAATATTGGTTAAGGAATAAGTATCTCTTTTTCTTACAATTCACTTTTCTAACAAAGATACGATACATATATATAAATAATAGTTGTTACTTATGTTCAATGAAACATTGACGTCATACTCTCAGAACGACCCAGTGACTATTTCCTGATATTCTAAAACAAGTTTAAAAACATGAATGAGTTTTGATTACATAGCCGCGCTCAGTTCACCCATAACGTCCAGCTCGAAATTCTCATTATTAACGAAAAAAAACAAAGAAACAAAAAAATACCCTAAAATTGTTAATGCCCTAAACTAAACGTTTTAACTGGAGTGAACGAGTGTTAAGTGTTTATAAGTTTGTCTAGCCATTAAGTGCACATTACATTAGGTAAACTTTGTGACTCGTAACGTCTTTGAACTTGACATGCTGGCTGCTCGGGCTGGCCTTTGTTTGAGTACGAGTTACTATTTTTTTTGGAAACCTTTTTATGAAAAGCTACTTCTCGAACTAGTTGTGGGATTGCTTTAATTTTTACTTTTAGTATTTTCTTTTTCTTTCATTTTTTTTTGGTGAAAATCAATGCAATCCAAAAATAAAAGCTTACTGCGCGCAACAAACATTTGCTGTGGCAATGTTTGTTATATTTGAACAATAATTTTTCGGCAGAAAATGTACTAAATTTAAAATAACAATTACCACTAGCCTCCAACGTACTAAATTGTTTATTAAGTGTCTGTGTGCTTTCAACTATAAACAATAAATTCCCAAAATTTATGCTTTAAAAATGCTCATTGCTCACGCATACAGCGAGCATATAAACGCGCATAGATACATAACACAGATACACACGCATACATGCACACGGCTACACGTGCGCACATAGACACGCACACAGACACACACATTGCATAATTGAGATTGAGATTTAATTACAGTAAATAAATCTTTAAGCAATGGCTGATCTAATGCGTCAGTGGGGGGTCTTAGTTACTATTGTTGTTGTTCTTGCGGATCGTGGTGCGAAAAATGCGCAAACACAATGCCGGAAATGCCCAGATATGGCAGATGCAGCATCCGATGCGATTGCCGAAATTTAATGTGATCGCTGGAAGTGAAATTCAAGAAAGTTGTGTGGGGGGTAAGATTCAATTTATGCACTTTAAGAAAATATTTATATTTAAATGCACGATTAACGAAAGAAGAAAGAAAACAAGTTTTAAACAACTGCTGAAGACAGATTGTAGACATTGTAGGATAATAATATTTTTATTAAAACTAGGTAGTACTTTACGCATAACAATGATTCATTCAATCACTATATGAAATCTTAAACTAATACTAGAATTAAGAGATCGAATAAAGTTTATTTATAATGCCTTAATTACATCTTGTCATCCGCAACCCTAACTTTTTGATGTCTCCTGGTACAATTAAGTCCAATTAAGCGTTAATACAAATTTTAAAGTTCAAGTATAAGAGCCACTATGGTTGAGAATTGTTCTTCTCACAAATTGCCACATATTCAGGTAATAGAACTTGAGCAGGAGATTTGAGATATTTTCAGTACCAAATAAACTACTTCTGTACAAACGAAAACTTGCTTTTTCATGATCTTGCTGGTAAATAAAGGATAAAGTTGAAATGTTACAGCAATGGGTAGATTTTTATTAAACATAAAATAAGCTTATACCTTTTGGCGCCAAGTAACACCATATGTTCAGCTCCTGCAGCGCTCAGAGCACTACGTAAAGGTAGAGAGAAAATTGGTTTTCTGATTACTTTTCGCTATCTAATCTTTATTTTTTATTGTACAAACCTCAAAAAGTTTTACTGCAAAAATATAATGCGTCTAATTTCTAACTAAAATTTAAGATAAATTGAAAATATTTTTACGTTTGCGTATGATTTTACTTCAAAAAGATTTTTTAACAAAGCGTTGGACTGTTTCCAAAAATAAAAGTTTTTTTTTAAGTATCTATTGTGATTTATTTTGAAGTTTTATTTATTTTAAGAATCTCAGTACGTTTATTTTAAGAAAAAGTTATGTTTTTTGGTGAATCTGTATGTTCTGAAATCTGCAGGGAGCGGAAGCTGCATCTTGCTTATTCAAGCAATTGGAAATCTACAACATTTTGGAACCAAAAAAGATACATAAATTCTTCTTGTTTCTTCGAGTGTATTCCTTTTAATGTTGCATATCGTATTCATGTGCATAATGCGTCAAATGAGCAACAAATTAAGAGCCGCTTCTTAGACAAATGATTCGCCTTGTTTCTGGAGTGCTGAGTTGTTGCTCTCTGTTGCATTGGCTCAATTGAAACGTTGACGGTTCGCCCACCCCAAGTTCAAGATGGCAATAATGCATGCATGCTGCATTTGCAACATGTGTTGCCTCCCTCCACTATGTTGCCACAAAACAACACTGATCGGATGATGACGTTGATCAACATGACCCTGGCAAAACATATTCCCATGCCTTATGCTTAATGCTTAATTAACAAACGTTGCCGCAGCATGCAGCATGTGGCATATTGCAGCCGCTGTTAATTATTCATAGCCAGACTATATGTTAGGGGCTTGGGGAGTGGGGGTACCAAGCAGGCGAAAGCAACACTAAATCAAATTGCAAGCCCAGAGCAGGGAACAGCATTAACTAAGCATCTACCGCAAAATATGTTAATTTCAGCCAAAATGCACATAATTAAATCGATAGCTGGGCAGGCACATGTCTAAACGGGGCACAACAGACAGACAGCTTTGAGGTCGACGTACGCTGCAACGCGGAAGATGAAAAGGATGCCTTCAAAATAAAATGTGCCTCCAAATTGCAGAGGCTGCGTCCGCAGTCTGACAAGCAGCCAAAATGGCACATATGATGGGAAAAGTATCCGAAAATTTTCGTATGAAGTCAAATGCAACGGAAAAAAGACAAAAATTTCGCAGGATTTGTGGCATAGCACGACTAAAGCATACACTGCCGGCCTTTTAGCTAATAATTTTTTGAAGAATAATATTGCTTAGTCTACGCAACTTTAACGAGATTTGTTTCAGCTGTTCTAATGACCGTGAAGCATCTATCACGCTTCCATCTCTAACTACATATTTGGCAATGCAACTTATACTTGCCATATCTTTGGACCAATCACTAAATGAGATATTGCTGAGCAACACGCCTCCTTTCGATTTCTAACATACGCGGCACAAAACCAAAATACCCTTGAACCCATAAATACAGGGTATAAGAACTTGCCACATGCGTCACATGCAGCAGCGGCACAGTTGTGGCAGCAACAAGTGAAGCCAAAAACCATAAAAATGTTTTGACTGCCGGCAAATGCCGCATCTTGGCCGTTTGTGTCCCATGCTATTGTTGCGTCCAGTTGTTGTTGTTGTTGTTGTTGCTGTTGCCGTGACGTGACGCGCATTGCGATGACAAGCCGGTACGTACAGTGACGTGCTCCATGTTCATGTCCACGACGCTAAGAGCCCTAGAATGAAGCACAAATTGAAATCGAATAAACCGAACATTTCGATTTCAGTTAGCTTGTTGCATGCATTTGTTGAAGGCACAAAATGCTGCAGTTAGTTAGTTACCCGCTCTTTGCAACCTTGACATGGCGCTTATATAGCGCAAAGTTCCTGCTACCAATAATTGGGCAATAAATCAATGTCTCTGGCTCTATATTTTGTTTGGCTGCCACTTTGTCTGTCAGTTGAAACATTTTCAAGTTTCTGGAGCACTTGACGAGTTCAACATTTCTTTAGCGAAGATAATATAAATAAATGAAATTGTTGTGCGTCAGTTGGGGGAAATTGAAAGTGGTAGAAAGGGGGGCACTTACTTGCTGACAGGCAGAGAGGGGGCAAGCAATCTAATAGCAACCAAAAATTATCTTTGATGAAGTGAAATTAACTCTTGAAAATACACTCTTAAGGCACTTCATAGATGCTTAAGTATGATGCAATTTCTTAACTAATTCACTTTCATTTTTATGTTCTTCGAACTTTCAATTCTTTAAAAAGTCTGTGCTTTGAATTCTTTATATTTGACGCTACAACGAAGCTTTAAATATTGGCAAGGGGTGTATTTCACGCCTAATCATCGAAATTCCTTGAACAAAATCTACAACGCTTAGCAGCCATTTTTAAGTTTTATATTCAACTTAATACTAAGTCTATTGTATATATCCACCAAAGTTCATAGGTAAAGGAATTAACTAAAGGAATTTCAAAGGCGGAGGAGCAGATCGAATAAAGCATGGACCTGCAATTTATAGCCGATTCTGTAAGGTTTTCTTCGAAATACTCATAATCCTTGTACTTCTGCTTATTACAATTAATCATCTATCTTATATTTCAATTCCGATAGGCCACAGTAGTAGAAAACGATGTCTCTGCTGCTATTATTGTATTTCTATCAATTTAAAAAAAACGTTCTTGCAAAAAGTAGCGCATGTTAAAGTCGAAAATTAACGATACCCTACTATATTTGTCTACCATTTAATCAGCTGCATTTCTTAAGTCGTATTGAAAACATTTGATTGCTTAACCCGGCTACAATATCATTCTAAAATTACAGAAAAGAGACCAATATTATGCTTTATCGGGGCTGCATGATAAAATCGGAACTTGCCAGAATCTCTAAAAGCAAAAAAACATAACATGGATTTTACTGCGGAATTGTTTTCTTCGATCCATTGATCCATTGGGTGCTATATAGAATAATCAATATTTTTTGTTAAATTTCGCACAATTTTGACGCATAAGCAATATTTGCCAAAACAAATTAAACAGAATAATTGCCGCAGTGACATCGCTTTCAACTGCTTTGGCCTATCGAAATTTAAAGATATAGTCTAGCGATTGTAATACGATTTAATATAACCGTTTCAAAGGCGGAGAATATGTGGTATCTTCTTCAAGAGCAGTTCGATTTTTCGGATTTCTTCAATATACTTATATTCCTTGTACTTATCCTTATAATAATTAATCATCTATCCTCTACTCTTACTACTCTGAGATCTGTAGGTACTAATTCTATTTAAAGTTAGCCACTAAGTTAGCCTCGGATCTATCAGATCTCGGCATAAGTGTGCCAAGGGTATATTCCCTTTGGCAACCGCTCTAACCTAAGCTAACCTAGCCTCTAAAAATGTAATAAATTAATATTAAATATTTTATAATAATAATATTATTAAGAAGAAGTTATAACGCCAGCTCGATAATAGTACGAAATCAATTTAAAGTCTATATGATAGTTTCTCCTCTAAGAGTATAGGAACACTCTCGTATAACAACTAAAACGTTAAGAGGGCAGACCTTGCGATTTGATGGAGCGTGCAAAAAATCAATTTCTTAGGATTAATCTATGGGACAACCCTCATTTCTATAGCAACTAAAACGTTAAGAGGCAAGATCTGGCTGGAGCGTGTACACAAGCGACTTTTAAGGATTTCTATTTTTGCAAAAATAATATAATGATTGATTTGATATCTGATTTCAAAATTGAATGGCTTAAAAAACATGAAACATATAGTAAATTTAGCAGGGGGTTTGAAAACAATTCTGATGGGATTATTAAAAAAAATGGATTTATAGTTAAGCGCATAATGCTGCGAATAGATAATAGAAGGTATTTTAAAAGTTGCATTTGACAATAAAATGATGAATTTTGAAACACAAATTTTTTTTACGAAATCTTTACTCATATTTTCCTCTATGAAATCTAGCCTCGTAAGAGCGCGGCTATATGCATAGTAAGTCGTAAAGATCCAGAATCTCAACAGTCAGTAGAATATAAAGGATCTATGTGGCGAAATTCATCTATTTTCACTGAAAGTTTTACAAAATTTGGCATTGTTCACAACAGTAAGGTCAGAAATCTGTCTATTTGAGCAGATATTTGTTTAAGTATCAACATCTTAATCTACATAGTTCTATTTGTGAATATTAAAAAAATTAATAACTCAAGTATTTCCAAACAAAAAATGAATCAATATTATCTAATTTATGCTACCACCAAAAAATTCTAAAAATTTTAAATAAATATCTGCAAAATGCGGAAAAAGAGTTGAGTAATTATTTGGCCCACATTTTGTATATATTGCAACATTATGTTATTTACCTTATAAACTTATAAGTATTTAAGTTGAATCAGTCGAATGTATGTTTATTATGTGTTGAAATATGGCCAAGTCGGCCCGGGGCTTTTTGGCATTTTAATCATTGTTTCGCGTGAACTCAAACTCATCTGGGTATATATATAGAGCCTTTATATACAAAGTTCTATTGTGGGCGCAAAGTTCAAGTAGTTCAAAAGTCAAAGCATGCTTTTATTCACATTATACAACACTGAGTGGTTTGTTGTTTGTGAAACTTGAAAGTCTTACAAGCAGCTTGTTGCAAATCTCGAAGTAAATAAGTTTTTTAAATAGAAAATTGCCAATATTTACATATGGCCGGGGAGGAAAGTTGTCGCAGTTATTGTTGTTGCCTACGATGACTCTAATTAGCTGCAGCCGTAGTTGTTGTTGTAGTTGCAGCCTTGATGGCACTGCTAAGCGTTTGCCATGAAAAAAAAAATATTGTTAACCAGTGTTGTAAAGTCAAACATTTACAACTAGTGAAATTTATGGGTCAGTAAGTTGTTTTTGTTGTCGTTGATGTCGTTGTTGTGGCAACCAAGTGCTAAGAGTGAAATGCAGCTGCATTTTGCTGTCCGTTGTGGCAATGTCCAACTGTTGCCTTTGTTTGCACATTAAATTTACAACAAAAACTAAAAAGGGGGCAGGACGGTGGTCAGACAGGCGAAGAATGCGTGACAAATATTTCATTAGGCGTTTATGTAAACTTTGTTGCATTTTGCTTTTGCAACGCTCTGAAGTGCCTTTTAGCCTCAAAAGCTGCAACTTTGTTTGGCTTACACACACACAAGCACACGCATACAGACAACGTTGCAGGATGCGGCAGCGTGTGGAGTGGTCAAAAGGGCGTATGTTTGTTGCATAACCAAGACTGTTAGTTGGTAAAGGGTGATTTGTTTAATGTCTTAGTTATGTTTTACATTTCCAATTGGGAACTTAGGTTCTTATTAAGGAATTACTTCTTTTATATGATGTTGTTGCTTAATCTCTAAGTTATTGGGAGACAAGATGCTTCGAAAAATTTGCAAATGAAAAGTTATAGCCGAACCCAGAGAGTATGAAAGGAGTTGAGATGAAGCATATCAACTAGCATTAGGAAACCTTGAAACCTTGAAATTATGATATATATATAGTGCATATAGCATACCTCTACGAGGTTTACTGAGGCATTCAAGTATCAAAAGTTTCGGCAAAGTAATTTTTAAAAAATTGAGAATAGGGATTTCTCAAAAGCGTAAGTGGACACAGATAGTAATAGTTTCCTTGATGAGTCGGAAAACTTTACACACAACTGGTTTACACTTTCGTAATAGTTTGATTAAAAACTAAATATGTGGCAGAAATGTGTTGTAACAATGGTTTACACTTTCGTAATAGTTTGATTAAAAGTGATACACAGACTTCCAATTAGTCAAATATTTTCGTTTTGAATCGATTTTAAAATAATTTAGAAAAATTCTACCATATAAAATAAGCTTTATTATTGTATTTTAAAGACAAATATTTGTATTCAATTTTTAGGATTTGTTGAAAACCATTTGTAGAATTCAAAATTTCTTGATACTTCAATAAGAAACTTTATTTTCTCAATTTTAAAGTCAAATTATCGATTTAAATGGATCTAAAAATAATTTACAAAATTCTATACTTGAAAAAAAACTCGGAAAAAATATTTATGTACAGTTTTACGATTTATGGAAAATCAATTCGATAATTTAGTTGGTACTTTGGTATTTTTACTAACAAACTTGTTAGTTGCTGGTTTGTCAGTATAACTTAAGGTAAATAGCTTAACGTTTCACCAAAAAAAATCTAAAAAGATGAGGTGATGGGGACACCAACATGCCGGATCCACAGCATAAGCCAGAATTCTACGTATTAAATAATAAATGGCTCGAACCCAATTTCTTTAGACTTTAGATTCTTTGTACTGCATATTCCGGCAATTGTATAAATTTCAATTACTAACCTCTGAAAACGAGTTATTCTCTTATCATTGTAGAGCATTCATTATAAAATGCCAAATGATTTCGAATCTGGATAACTGCAATCGCTGCACAAATTATACGTAGACGACTTCAAGTATTTACAATATCATATAGATATTTAGCATATATATGATATCGAAAATTAGATAAATTTTTCGTAAAAAAAACTTTTCATCGTGATTCTCTGAAATCTTAAGGAGCTTGACAACATTTACCTTTGTCAAAGTGACAATTGATTGTAAGGACACCGAATTCGGCGATCAGAAGCAGCATATACGTCTGACAAAATCTTTCTACCGATTGTTCAGTAGTTTGTTTCCAAATCAAATTTGAATTTTAATAAATTAAATCCTGTTTTCCTCTTAATTTTAACATTACCACAACGATTCGGCTATAGATTTTTACCTGGTAAATTGTTTAAGTTATCAGCTGAGCTTTAAAATGCAACACCCTGTAAAATCTGTAAGCACTCCAGGCTATCTCACTCACGCGCTTACGCTTACGCTTACTCTCCTCTCTCTCTTTGGCTGTTAATGTTTATTATTTTCACTACTCAATTAAGTTTAATTAATTTTGAAATTGATAATTACAGGGCTATGCAGGGCGTGGCAGTCAGCAGGAGGCACGTAGCACGTTGTGCGTTTGTCAGGCTGCTTGCTTGCTTGCCTGCCTACCACGGCAGTTAGTGCTACGGCAAAAAGGTGCAGCAAATGTTTAACTCTGACACAGCGCTAAGGGGGTGGGGACTGCGTAGTGGTGGGGAGAAGGCTGCTTTATGCAAATGCAATTAAAATTTTAACAATGCAAACATTTACTTCCGTTGCAACAAATGTCGACGTCAATGTCGTCTTCGTCGTCGTCGACGTCGTCAGCGTTGCCATATGCCTCGTCAGACGTGCAACATCTTCATCAGGCAGTCATTTTACCAACGCTTTGTTGCTGCTGCACAGATTGTGTCTGCCCCTCCGGCCACAATTTGGCGTTTTGCATTAGATTATTTGTCTAGCGATAATTGTATGACTATGTGTAATTGTATTTGCACGTATGTGTGCACGTGTTCGACATGTGTTATTGAAACTACTAGTTGTTGCATGCCACACATACACAATACACTTCGACACATTTATATTATGTTATTTCTAAAGGCAACCACAACTAATGAGATAGGCGCGCGTGGTGTGCAAGCTTCATAATTGCAATTTGAATAGCTTAAATTTTTGCTGCTGCCGCTCATCCTTGCAGCCATGCCACATAAAAGACGCAACATTTAGCTTGCCACCATGCTATCTAATGAGGCTGCTTATGGCTTGGCATAGAGGTCACTCTCGTTTAGCTTGCCATTTAGTTGCATGCTGCCTGCTGCAATTAAATCTGTTTTATTGCTGCGTTGCATTTCCAGTGAAGCACGCAAAATAACATTCCAGACGCAGTTGTTGCACATATATTATAATCAACAAGCTGCATAAAAACAACAATTAAACGCAAATGCGGGGTAACAAAGTCAAATGATTGGAGTCCCTTTATAGTGTTGCAGTCTTTGGAGTGTTCGCATTCCATCTTCATCAAAACTCTAAGTGTAGCAGCTGCAGTGTTGCAAGGCGTGCGCTTACAAAATACTACATGCGGCATATTTTGATTGGCTTTCAATTGCAAGCACAAGCGTTGCAGCACTACTAGTGCTTGCTTGCTTGCCACTTTGTGCCTCTAGTAAGTGCAGCATGTATAAATAGCTATGCGGCTCATAATTTATGGCAAGTGGGGCGAGCAACTGCCTGTCGCCGAGTTTATAATCAAGTGGCATGGGAAAATGGGAAATCTTTAGCAAGTGGCAGGCACTTCCATGCAACGATGAGTCATGTAAACAAATCATATGCTAAATATCCCGCGCCGCGCCTTTGCCGCAGGTGTTCAAACTGCCAATAATCATACTATATATTGTTTACTTTTGTACAACTTGCCACATTTGGTTGCCTTTGTTTGGCATTAAAATATATTGTAGTATTAGAGCTGAGCATTTTTATTCTGTAGACCTAATTCCAAGTACAAGTGCCACGCACTTTGTTGTGGTTATTGTTATTTTTGTTGCCACTCATTAGCAGCGCTTTATTTACGACGGGCCTTGCCACATCTTAGCCGTCAATGATGCCATTGCACTTGTTGCTCAGATACTGCCCAATTTCATAATAAACATGTACATATCCCCGCCATGTACTTGAATCCATGTGAAGTAAACACACTTAGCCCGCGGCAGTTTTTATTCTGGCAAAGTTCATTTTGTACCATTGTGCAACTGAGATTCGCCGTAATCTAACAATAAACAATGAAAACCATTGTCTTGCAACAGATAAACTTGTGGGCCAGCCTGTTAATTGGATGCCACGTGTTTCACAAAGTTTTTCCTTTGAATGCAGCTGCTGCCTTGATCTTGGCCATTAGCGTGAAAAAATGCCTAGAAAAGGCCTATACATAATAGCCATAGTGAAGGGGTTAGCAGTTGCTTGCAGCCAAGCGGTTTCTGTGGCACTAATCGAAATATACTTAGGCACACAATACAAACTGGGAACGGATAGAAAAATCGCAATATCCTAAGGCTTTTAAAAGGCTACAACAAAAATAGATAAATAGCAAGAGAATTGATAAGTTTTTGTCTTAATTTTACGCAGAATTTGTAAGAAAACTTGCAGAAACGCACTGCACGCCGCCGTATGAACAGGAACATTGAAAGATTTAAAAAATATAAGTCGAGGGAGTTCATTGCACGTTAAGAATAGTGTGCATAGGATGTGTGTTAAGAGCCTTATAAAGCATTTAAATTTAGAACTTAAAAACCATGGCACGCCTCTTCCTTTACAACCAAATATCTTATTTGAATAGATTCAAATAGGCCCGTGGGATAGGGCCGTGTTGTTTTCAATACTGGGGACCCTGTCTTTGGTGCGCTTCGCACGCTAACTACTATTATGTGGTCTGCTCTATTCTTTTTTATATTTATGTAGTATTCTATGGACAATAATTTTTGAAGAATCAATCATCAAACCATGGTTGTCTCAGTTTTTAGCGAAATAAACGCTAAATTGAATCTTCCGTCTCATTGTTCATCTTCTCGTGAACGATTTGAGCGAATACTTCCTGTCAATGTCAAGAATGCTAGCCATCTTCAAAGGAATCGACTGATCTAGATGCTCTCCTTGTGCATAGGTCAAATATCCCTTTTATTTAAAAGCTCTGATCGTTGACAATTCGTCTATTCTTTTGTTTTTTTTTTTATATATCATAATTATTTTTAGGGAACCTGTACCATCGACAATAGCCCTTTACTTTAAGTATGTTTAGAAAAGACGATGTACTGTTCGTCTGGTCTCTCCGTTTATTCGAATTCCAAATATGTTCTATAGACGAATCGTTTGCTTCTAAAGGATTTATTACAAATTATTATAAATGATCTGAAGGAAAATTTTTTATATGGACAAATCGTTCTTCTAAAGAAGTAAGCAGTTGTTAAGAAACCATACATTCAGACAACTTCAAACAAAAGCAAAGTTTGTGGGAGTCCTTAATCTACAAAAAGTGGTCTAAATTGTTTAATTAAAATAAGTTAACCTTATAAGAATTCGAGAAAAACTCATTGCTTCAAATTTTTCTGTTAAAATCTTTCAATATTTTCGAGTTCTCATAGATTATAAAATATTTAATATTCATATGTTACTAGAGAATCTTCTAAGGGTTTCTCTGACGAACTAACGAGTTTTCCAGAATTCTTGTATTCACCTTCTAAATATTAAAGCTAATTCAAATTCTTAAGTACAAAAATCCTTACCGCAGCTTAAATTCCTTACTTATTGAAGAAGAGAAGAATGCATGCATTTTCACTTACCCCACTGAAACCACTCCGATCGCTGAAATCACAGCATTTTTCCATCAAGTTTATGGGTCAGCGTGTTACATTGGGAAACAAGCTTATCTCTGTATTATTCTAAAGCTTCCGACGAATCTGGCATTTCCGCTGTTTGTTTGACATTTATGTGTTGGGCAGTGGCTACCAATGGTTGCTCTCGTCACGGGCGCTGCTGCTGTGTGATGTTTGCGGCAACTGTTTATGCTACTGTCACGTGGCATCCGTCTTGGCCACATGTGGTAACAACAATAAGAACGCTGCATACAAAAAGAATTACTTTGCGCAATCAGCAAATATACACATAAAGACTCACATATCTGTGGCTTAACTAACAGATTTTGGCAGCTGACACAGCGGTTACGGATTTCGTGGGGTCCTCTAATTAAAAAGGGTCTGAATAGCTGCAAGTCTGTGCTATGTTTGCATGACGCAATGCCGCTGGGTGCGTCTGGGCGACGCCATCAAACCAACGCCAATGCCGCTTTGTTGTTCAAAGCTCAATGGACTGCAAAATGTGTGCCGTGGCAGCATTTGTCGTGGCGCACTTGCCAAAGCAATAGGTGTCCTGGCATTGGTTTCAAAAGGGAAATGCGTTCAAATTGCATTAAAATGCCAACACAGAAGCATAAAAATTATGGCCACACTTGGCCGGGATGCTGCAGGGCAGCGCTCCGTTTGCCTGCTGCACCGCCTGGCCTGTCATAAGCAGCACGCCTGCTGTGGCCGCTGTCGCAGTCTGGCAGCCAAGTCTTCGAAGGCGTCCAAGTGTAACAAAACGTTTGCAGGAGCAGCATTGGCAGTGGCAACGTTTAAGCGTTTGTAGCTCCTTGCCGCTGGCGCTTTCGGTTGCACGCAGCGTCAGAAATTAAATTGGCAAGCCACCAACTAACGTGGCCAAAAGGCAGCGTGCAACATTGAACGCTTTTGACATATTCACGCGCGCGCTGCTTGTTTGTTGTTATGCTGCTTGTTGTTGCTATTGTTATTGTGCTTGGCGGCGTCTCCTTGTCTGTGGCATAATCATATATTCTCTGGCTGGTACTTATTATTTGGTTTGCTGTTTGTCCTCTCTAGTTTTATTTTATTTCCATTTTCTATTTTTTTTTTTTTGGCAAATCGGCAGGAAGCGCTGCTAAATTATGTCTTGTTTATGTGGCATTGCATATTTATGGCCAACGCGACGCACAATAAAAAATTGCTACAAGAAAATTGCAAATTTTAGTTGACCATGCCTCTGATGCCCCCCACGCCAATGTTCATACCCCAAACTTACCCACATACAATGCACGCAAAAACAAGTTCAATGTTTGTTTGCCTTGTCCAGAGAGCGCAGCATAAACAAGTTCATAATGATGTTATTGTGTTAATTGTTGTTGTTGTTATTGTTGTGAAGCCCTATGAAAGTTTATTTGTACACCTTCGGCGACAACGCTTGAGAAAGTTGCTGACAAGTGAGTTGGTGACAGACTAGGTCCAAGCCCATGTTATGCCTCTTGCCTGTTGCGGCTTTAATGAGTGTGTCCAAGCATGCGGCAAAGTAAACAAATATTTGCAACAAGTCAACACGTGACGTCATCAGACTTGAAATTAATGAATGAAACTTGCTAGGGACGTCGTCTCTGCTTTTAAAAACTAAAGGAATTTGATTTTTGTCTCTCTCTTGCAGCTCAACTGCCTTGGTAGTATTCATTGTACTGGCCGTAGTACACAATTCCCACAGTAGATTCGTAAGTATACAACGATCTCTACTAGTTTTTGATTAGTTACTAAAACAATAAACTACAAACAGCATGGACAACGCCAAAAAAGACAGTATGGAGCGAACATGTATTTACCCGACAGTTCAGTAACGCCCGGCGGTGAGGGTAATGATCCCAATGAATGGACAGATTGGAGCACACCCTCAGATTGCTCACGCACCTGCGGTGGTGGTGTTTCTTTTCAGACACGCGAATGCCTGCGCAGAGAGTAAGTTCTTGACTCAACATATTTCCTACAGCTTGGCTATAATTATACTTACTACAACAGCTCCAACGGCGAGCCTGTCTGTAGCGGCGGCGACCGTCGTTACTATTCCTGCAACACGCAGGATTGCCCAGAAGAGGAGCCTGATTTCAGAGCGCTGCAATGCTCGCGTTTCGACGACAAAACGTTCGATGGCGTGCTCTATGAATGGGTGCCCTACACGAATGCGCCTAATCCATGCGAGCTTAATTGCATGCCCAAGGGTGAACGCTTCTATTACCGCCAAAAGGAGAAGGTGGTTGATGGCACACGCTGCAATGACAAAGATCTGGATGTGTGTGTGGATGGCCAGTGTATGCCAGTGGGCTGTGACATGATGCTTGGCTCTGAGGCTAAGGAGGATAAATGCCGCAAGTGTGGGGGTGATGGCAGCAGCTGCAAGACCATAAAAGATACCTTTACAACCAATAATCTAGCTGCTGGTTACAACGATATATTGCTTATACCCAATGGAGCCACAAATATACGCGTACAGGAGAGACAGCCATCGAATAACTATCTAGCTTGTCGCAATCTGACTGGACATTACTATTTAAACGGCAATTGGCGTATTGACTTTCCACGTCCCATGTTCTATGCGGACTGTTGGTGGAACTATCAACGTAAGCCCACAGGATTTGCTGCACCAGATCAGCTTACTTGCAGTGGTCCCATATCTGAGCCGATATATATTGTGATGTTGGTGCAGGATAAGAATGTTAGCATCGACTATGAATATAGCATACCGGAATCCGTCAGCCAAAGTCAACCTGATGTACATACATGGACGCATCGTGAGTTTGGTCCATGTAGCGCGTCCTGCGGCGGTGGTACACAGTCACGTGAAGTCACTTGCAATAATCGTATTAATCTGCAAGATGTTGACGAGAGTCTCTGCGATGGTCAGAGTAAACCAGCTGAAACTCAAGATTGCGGCACTGAGCCTTGCGCGCCGCATTGGGTTGAAGGTGAATGGACAAAGTGTTCAAAGGGTTGTGGTGCAGATGGCGTGCAAAATAGACAAGTCACCTGTGAGCGCATCTCTCCTACGGGGTAAGATAAAAAGTGAATACCCAAATACAGACAATAATTCAATAAAATTATGCACTTACAGTGAACACACACGGGAGGATGATTCTGTCTGCCTTCAAAAAGTAGGCAACAAGCCCGCAACGACGCAGGAATGCAATCGTGATGTGAAAAATTGTCCCAAATACCATCTGGGACCTTGGACCCCATGTGACAAACTATGCGGCGAGGGTAAGCAGACAAGAAAGGTAACCTGTTACATCAAGGAAAACGGCCGCAAGAGAATCTTGCCGGATGAAGATTGTGTTGAAGATAAACCTGAAGTTGAAAAGGAATGCATGTTGGCGCCTTGCGAGGGTGTGGACTGGATAATTTCACAATGGACTGGAGTAAGTTATGCAACAAATATATGTTATATAGCTGAAGTGCATTGAAATATTTTCTTTTTTAATTAGTGTGAGGCCTGTGGACAAAATACTGAAACGCGTACGGCTATCTGTGGTTCAAAGTCTGGAAAGGTATATCCAGATGAATTCTGTGAGCCGGAAGTACCACTTCTTTCCAGACCGTGTAAATCGAAAAAATGTGAAACTCAGTGGTTTACATCGCAATGGAGCAAGTGCTCAACACCTTGTGGAAAAGGTGTACAATCTCGAATTGTAATTTGTGGAGAATTTGATGGAAAGACTGTTACGCCGGCTGCTGATAACTCTAAATGTGATGCAGCTGCCAAGCCCGAAACTGAGCAAGAGTGTGAGGGTGAAGAGAAGGAGTGTCCAGGCCAGTGGTTTACTGGGCCATGGGGCAAATGCACTAAACCCTGCGGTGGCGGTGAACGCGTTCGTGAAGTTTTATGTTTATCAAATGGCACTAAATCAGATAATTGCGACGAGTCTAAGGTGGAATCTATCTCAGAGAAATGTAATGCTGAGCCTTGTTCGGAAGACGAAATGCTACCACTAACAAGCACTGATAAGCCTATCGATGATGAGGAAGGTGACGATGAAGAGTGCACCGATGAAGACGACGAGGATATGGAATTGGTTACAGGCGGACTTACTGATGAAACCAAGGTTTCTGATGGCATCGACCTAGATGGCGATTCTACAACATTATCTTCCCTAATGACTGATGAATTGATGCTAAGTGACTCTCCTTCAGACGATACATCAGTTGACTCTTCTGCTTCGACTGACACAACTGCCAGCACCGTGGAAGGATCTGGCGACAGCGATAGCACCGTGACTGAAGGTAGCGGTGATGACAGTACAACAGACTTTACTGGAACCACATCGAGTGATACAACTGATATATCCGGTTCAACAGATGCTTCTGCGTCAACGGATTCATCCAGCAAATCATCTGATTCGTCCGATCAGACATCTGATAGCAGCGATGCGACAACTGAGGTCTCTGGATCTACATCTTCCGATTCATCTGATAAGACATCTGATACCAGCGACGCATCTACGGACGTTTCTGGTTCTACTTCTTCTGACTCTTCAGATAAAACTTCTGATAGCAGTGACGTTACAACTGAATCCTCAGCTTCCACCGATTTATCTGACTCCACTGCTTCCTCGGATGCATCAAGTGGATCTTCAACCGATGATACTTCGGGATCTACCGATGTATCCTCTTCCTCAGATGGATCTAGCGAATCAACCGACACATCTGGATCAACCGAAGCTACCACAAGCGATGCTTCTGGTTCAACTGACGCTTCTGCTTCGACTGATACTTCTGGTTCGACTGATGCTTCTGCTTCCACTGATGCTTCTGCTTCAACCGATGCCTCTGCCTCAACTGATGCTTCTGCCTCAACAGATGCTTCCTCTTCAACTGATTCCTCAGATTCGACGGATACTTCATCTTCAACCGATGCCTCTGCATCTACTAATGCCTCAGAATCTACTGAGTCTACGTCAACAGATGATAATACAACAGGATCAACAGAGCCTTCAGTTTCGACAGAGTCAACGGACTCAACCGAATCGACAGAGTCGACGGAATCAACTGAATCATCAGTATCACCCGAATCAACAGAGTCCACAGAATCATCAGTATCACCTGAATCAACAGATTCTACAGAATCATCAGCATCATCTGAATCCACAGAATCATCAGTTTCACCAGATACAACAGATTCAACGACAGATTCTTCAACAGAGTCTACTCCCGAATCGTCTTCAGAAACGACAGTTGATGTTTCAAGTTCATCAGATTCTTCCTCAGATGCCTCTACTGACTCAACAGTTGATGCATCATCGCAGTCAACCAATTCCGATTCTACAGATGATACTTCATCCTCTTCAGATTCATCCACAGACTTAACTGATGATTCTTCATCCGAGGGTAGCTCATTGGCTACAACTGAGTCTGCATCAAGTGATGAAACATCTGGTTCCACAGATAGTTCAAGCGACTCATCCGATACAACATCTAGTGTATCAGACTCATCAGACACAACTGGATCTGACCAAACGACTGAAAGTGGACCTTCAGATAGCACTGTAGAGAGTTCAAGTGATGTATCCACCACAGATGACGGTAGCTCAGTATCCACCGATTCTACAAGTGAGGATGGAAGCTCAGTGTCAACCGATTCTACAAGTGATGAGACAACTGGCTCGACAGAAACGGGCTCCACTGACACATCAGACTCCACAGAGTCCACAGATCTTTCCTCAACAGATGTTACTTCCTCAGATGTTTCAGAAGAGTCCTCCGAAACTTCGTCAACTGATGAGACGGGTAGCACAACCATTGGTTCTTCGGAATCTACGGAGACAACTGAAAGCGGACCTACCGATGAAACATCTGAAAGTGGCTCAACTGAGGAAAGCACTTCGGAAGGTTCAACAGACAGCTCTCTGTCAACAGAAACCAGCACACAAGATATTTGGAGCACAACAGACGATGGAGAGACTAGTTCCCCTAATACCTGGGAAACAGCTATTACAACAGGGCGAACACGTAAATGCAAGCCCAAGAAGAAGGATTGTACTAAATCCGAATATGGTTGTTGTCCGGATGGAAAGTCAACACCAAAAGGACCATTCGATGAAGGCTGCCCCATCGTTAAAACTTGTGCTGAAACGAAATACGGTTGTTGTTTGGATGGAGTCTCACCAGCCAAAGGCAAAAATCATAAGGGATGTCCTAAATCTCAATGTGCTGAAACGCTGTTTGGATGTTGTCCCGACAAGTTTACACCAGCCGAAGGCGAAGAGAATGAAGGTTGTCCAGAGCCTACAACACTGCCACCTACTACAACCACCGAATCAACAACTGAAGTGGAAGGTTCCGGAGAACCAGATGAGAATGTTGTCAAATCATGCGCGTTCGAAGAGTTTGGCTGCTGCCCTGATGGAAAGACTCCTGCCAAGGGCAAGAACTTCCAAGGTTGTGCTGCACCGGAATCTCGGCAAGCTTGCGACAAGAGTGAGCATGGTTGTTGTCCAGATGGCCGCACAGAAGCTGCTGGTCCTAATGGGCAAGGTTGCGCACCTTGTACACAAGAGCCTTTTGGCTGTTGTCCTGATAACGAGACACCTGCTCATGGTCCACTTGGCGAAGGCTGCTGCCTCAACTCTCAATTTGGATGCTGCCCCGATAACATTAACAGCGCTCGTGGGCCTAACTTCCAGGACTGCGATTGTAACTACACACCATACGGCTGCTGTCCCGATAAGAAGACGGCAGCACGAGGTCCACAAAGTGAAGGTTGCGCATGTGAAACAACTCCTCATGGTTGCTGTCCTGATAAACTCACTGCCGCAAAGGGACCCAAATTCGAGGGTTGTCCCTGCGATACGATGCAGTTTGGATGCTGCCCAGATGGTCTTACATTCGCGCAAGGTCCACATCATTATGGCTGTCATTGCTCACAGACGGAACATAAGTGCTGTGAAGATGGCAAGACACCCGCAAAGGGTCCCAACAACGAGGGTTGCACATGCCTGGAGAGCAAGCATGGTTGTTGCCCCGATGGCGTTACAAGTGCAGAAGATGATAAGTTTACAGGCTGTGAGAACGTGCAACAACCACCTCAGAAATCTTGCGGCCTGCCTAAAGACACCGGCACTTGTGGCAACTTTAGCGTTAAGTACTACTTCGATACGTCCTATGGTGGCTGTGCTCGTTTCTGGTACGGAGGCTGCGATGGCAATGCAAATAGATTCGAGACGGAGGCCGAATGCAAAGATACCTGCCAGGACTACACAGGTCAACATGTGTGCCTGTTGCCCAAGAGCTCTGGACCTTGTCAGGGTAACTCGAAGAAATGGTACTTTGATGTGGATCGTAACCGTTGCGAAGAGTTCAACTATGGTGGCTGCTATGGCACGAATAACCGATTTGATAGTCTACAGCAATGTCAACAAACTTGCGCGGCTAGTGAAAACTTGCGTGAGTGCAACTCGAAAACTTGCATCAAGTGGTCCTATTAAGCGATATGTTTTTCTTATACAGCCACCTGTGAGCAACCTATGGAAAGTGGTCCTTGTGCAGGTAACTTTGAGCGTTGGTTCTACGACAACCAGACCGATGTCTGCCGACCCTTCACCTATGGCGGTTGCAAGGGCAACAAGAACAACTATCCCACCGAACATGCATGCAACTACAACTGTAGACAGCCGGGAGTGCTCAAAGGTTTGATTTTTCGTTTACCAAATATTAAGGACTTTACTGGTGACAGTAGTTATATTTGCAATGTTCATTTATACTTTGCATTTGTTGCCTTTGATTCTTGGTTAGCTTTAAGCCTAAACTTATATAATTTCCTGGTTAACGGTATGACTTTCCCACACTTTTCCTATTATGCATCCAAATATTGCTTGGTTTATTGTATGCCTGCTTGCTGCTTGCTATTTGCTTGCTACCAAACCTACAACACCTATACAACCTGTACCACCATCACCAACACCTGCACCCTCCTACATCCATTCACGTTGCGTGCCACGTCCAGACCATTGCTCACTGCCTAAGCAAACCGGTGAATGCGGCGAAAAGCATGCCAAATGGCATTTCTCGCCCACCGAGCAACGTTGCTTGCCATTCTACTACACGGGTTGTGGTGGCAACAAGAACAATTTCCCCTCATTGGACTCTTGCGAGGATCATTGTCCCCGTCAAGTTGGTAAGCTTTAAATGTTGTGGCGTACAGCTGGCGTTAAATTTATTGTGCGCACCCATTGAGCATTGAATTTTCTATTGACACTTTCAATTTATCCATAACTTCTATAGCCAAGGACATCTGTGAGATACCTGCTGAGGTGGGTGAGTGTACCAATTACACACCGCTTTGGTATTATGATACCAAAGATGCAGCTTGCCGTCAGTTCTACTACGGCGGTTGTGGTGGTAATGAAAATCGTTTCACTAGCGAAGAGTCTTGTAAGGCGCGCTGCGAGAAGCGACCAGAACCCACAACACCACCTCCACCACAGCGCCCAACCAATGTGTGTGAGGAGCCCGAAAGTGTTGGCGAGTGCGCCGATTATGTGCTTAAATGGCGCTTTGATCCCTCGATTGCTGGCTGCCGGCAATTCTATTATGGCGGTTGTGGCGGCAATGGAAATCGTTTCGAAACGGAATCTGACTGTATGCAGCAATGTGCACGTCAAGAACAGCCACCACCAAGACGAGAGCCTGAGCCACAGCGTAGACCAGAGCCACAGCCACAGCCAAGTGGTGATCTTTGCGAGCAATCTGCTGATGTCGGTGATTGCGACAATTACGTGCTTAAGTGGGCTTTCAATGCCACTTTGGGCGCATGCCAGCAGTTCTACTATGGTGGTTGCGGCGGCAACGACAATCGTTTCGAGGATGAGCAAACTTGCCAGAACCGTTGTAGCCCAAGGGTAGACAATCGCTTTGGTGAGCCCGAGCCTGAAGAGCCTCGGCCGGATAATGTAGCACAACCAGATCTGGCCAAGTGCTTCTATCCAGCGGCACCAGGTGAATGTGACAACAACGAGACGCGCTGGTACTACAACAGCCACGAAGGTTTGTGCGACGAATTCGTGTATACCGGTTGCGGTGGCAATGAAAATAATTACGCCAGCGAAGAGGACTGTCAGAACGAGTGCAACGATGCACAGACTACATGCTCTTTGCCACCAGTGCGCGGACGCTGCGAAGACATTTCACGTCGTTGGTACTTCGACGAGCGTACGGGCAGTTGCTATGAATTTGAGTTCACGGGTTGCCGCGGTAATCGCAATAACTTTGTGACCGAAACGGAGTGCTTGAACTTCTGTCGCGGCGATCAGGCACCAGAGCAACCAGAACCCCCAGCACCGGTAAGTGTTGCTGCAAGCCTAAATTTGGAAAAACTTTTTAAAAGGCTTCAATTGCCTTGCAGACCTTCTCTGTGTGCAGTCAGCCACCAGAGGCTGGCGAGTGTGATAATTATACAACCGCATGGTTCTACGACAACGAGAAAATGGCCTGCACAGCGTTCACCTACACCGGTTGTGGTGGTAACGGCAATCGCTTTGAGACGCGCGATCAGTGTGAGCGCCAGTGCGGCGAATTTAAGGGCATTGGTAAGTATCTTATGAAAAATACTCTGGTCTTTTCGCTTGTTACAATGTTTCATGTTAGACGTTTGTAATGAGCCGGTTACGTCGGGTCCCTGCACACAGTGGCAGACACGTTACTACTATAACCGCGAGAGTCAAGCCTGCGAGGCTTTCACCTATGGCGGCTGTGATGGCACAGGCAATCGCTTCAATGATCGCTATGAGTGCGAAACAGTTTGCATTGCTGGCCGCGAACCAGAGCCACCAGTTGGTTCCAAAGGTAAAAATTCTTTAGGGTTTTTAGGTGTTTGGCATACAGTTAATCCACGTTATGGTTTGTCTTTGTGTAAGTAGATATCTGTCGTCTACCGGTTGTGATTGGCCGTTGCAATGGCCCATCGGTAATGGAACGTCGTTGGTACTACGATGATGAGCGCGGCACCTGTGTCTCGTTCATTTATTCGGGTTGCTCCGGCAATCAGAATAACTTCCGTTCGTTCGAAGCATGCACGAATCAATGCGGAAGTAAGCCACAGAACTCCCACTTAGTAGCACCCACCAATTAGCACATTGCACCCACTCGAAACCCACAATGCACCAATTTTGCACTTTGCACTTGAAACTGCTTGAATTAATAGTTTTTGATCTAGTTCTTAAGCGTAGTATCTTTTGAGTAGTTTATACTTTCTGCACGCTCATGGTTCATTTAAGCTTGGTTCTAAGCTTGCACAATATACGCTTGGATAATATTATTGTAACAATGTTGCTTTAACCATTGGTACCTCCTGCTTTCATAGGCCCGCTTGATCAAAACGAACCTAACAACGAAATCGCACCAACTCGCTGCGAGAGCTACAAAAACGAATGCCACGATCTGCGCTGCCCCTACGGCGTGCGTCGTGAGACTGCACGTGCGGATCCTGAGTGCACGCAATGTATCTGTGAGAATCCTTGCGAAGGCCATCCTTGTCCCACGGAACAACAATGTGCCATTGAAGTCTCTAATGGTGGCGAACGTCAGTTTGTGCCCGTATGTCGCGATATTAACAAACCAGGCTCCTGTCCACCATTGGCTGCCAATGCCAGCAACTGTGCGCTCGAGTGCTACACTGATGCAGATTGTCGTGGCGATAACAAGTGCTGCAATGATGGTTGCGGACATCTCTGCGTTCGTCCCTTGAGTCCAAATGTGCGTCCTACCACACCGGCACCGGTCGTCATCTATCCTGGCGATGTAAGAGCTGCGCTAGAGCCAAAGAAGCCTCAGGAGTTGGATGTACAGACCTCTGTGGGCGGCATTGCTGTGCTACGCTGCTTTGCTACCGGCAATCCGCCACCGAATATCACGTGGTCGCTGAAGAACGTGCTGGTATGCAGCAAATAAGTAATGCACTCTTTGACAGCTTTAATATATTTGAAACTTTCGGCAGATCGACACTAACCAGGGGCGCTATGTGCTGACCTCTAACGGCGATCTGACTATTGTACAAGTGCGTCAAACCGACGATGGCACCTATGTCTGTGTGGCCAGCAATGGCCTAGGCGAGCCAGTGCGTCGCGATGTTGTGCTACAAGTTACAGGTATGTAATAATCTTAATCCCTACTGTTAACTGGTGTTGGCATTTTGACTAACTCCAATGCATGTGCATTGTTTGCATGTTGTTTGCTTCTAATTTTGTTATGTGGCTTTTATGTTGGTGTTGGTATAGAGCCTACCGAAATACCGGCCTATATCTATGGCGATAAGAATGCCACACAGATTGTGCAGCTAAATCAGCGTGCCTTGGTGCGTTGTCCAGCTGGCGGTTTCCCAGCGCCGCATGTTAGCTGGTGGCGTAACAATCATCGTTTGAGTTTGGTTGGTGAGCGTTACGAAATGACGCGGGAGTATTCAATGTTCTTCAAGTCCATACAACTATCGGATCTGGGTCCATATACTTGCGATGTGTACAATAATAATGGACGTCCAGCTTCTATGACGGTTACTCTGAAGGCGATAGGTCCAGCGCGTGCAGTTACCAATCAAGATAATAAATACTTGCAATATGTTATTGATCCGGTAACGGCGCCTGTAACACGTAGACCTGAATACCCCTATCGTCCACCAAGACCTGTGTACGTGCCACCACCTTATGTAGATTATACACCACAAAGACCAGAGGTGACCGGTAAGTAGCATGGCATGATTTGGTTTGGCTTAAAGTATGCTTTATAAATGTTTGTTCTTTGTTTAAACTAAACTTGAGCTAATCTTGATTTATTATGTTTTATACAGTCAACGCTCAAGCTGTACTAGGTTTGGATCCTCAGAATAGCTATACTCCTGGCTCTACCATTGCCATGGGCTGCTCGGTGCAGGGTTATCCAGCGCCCAATGTTACCTGGAGCAAGGACTCAATACCTTTGTACAACAATGAGCGTGTACAAATAACATGTAAGTTTCGCGAACGTATTTTCAACCAAGTAAATCTTTATGTTGCAATTTGTTACAGCTGAGCCACATCGTCTGGTCATAAACAACATAACCACCGATGATACCGGCACTTATAGCTGCACGGCCAGAAACTCACTTAGCTATAGCACTAGCGAACAGTCCGTCTATATTGAATGTAAGTACGCTGCGCGCTTGCGTTATGCAGCTTTTGTCTAAATTCATCATGAACTAAACTATCCCTTTTTTTTGTAGCCGCCATACCCGTCTCACCCGAGTGTGTCGACAATCAATTCTTTGCCAACTGCAAGCTGATTGTCAAGGGACAATATTGTAAGCATCACTACTATGCCAAGTTCTGCTGTAGATCCTGCACACTGGCCGGACAAATGACACAGCAGCATCCGAATGCCTTGTAAAAAGAGGCGACAACAAACTGTGCATCCCCCGTTCGCTTGGAGCACAATTCCAATAAGTTGCAATTGCTGCATTAAACTTTTGAAACTTAGCATTTTGTTAGCATTTCACATTGAATTGAATTAAAGCAAATGAAGTTTAAGCGTATAATCGCTTTTGTTTACAAAAGTGACAAACCCTTAAACCACAAAGAACTTTCAATCAGACAAGCCAACAGTTTGAAATCCATAATAATTATTTTTAATTTCAGAGCACAAGAGCAAATAGTATTAGTACGTCTTATAATTTGTTCCTATTTATTCTTGAATAACTTTAAATTCAATCCATAGAAAAGTGGCTACTATGATTTTTCTTTTATTATAATTTTAGTATTTTAACTATTTTGTGCAGATATTTCAAAACTAGCGCGCCCAGAGTAAAAACTTTAATTTTAATCGACAAAAAAAAACAAATCATTTGTAAATAAATTAAAATAAATAAAATTTGCATATAAACCAACACCTTTTAAGTGGAGTTCTTACCTTAACAAATTCTTCCTTAAGTTTTTTTTCATTTGGATTAACTTGCCTGCCTTTGATAAATATTTTTCCTTTGGAATAACCTTAAATATCCGCTTCCCCAAAACTGAAGCAACATGAGTTAAGTATAAGGAATTCTCGAAATTAGTTAAACTAAAAAAAGAAAAGAAACTTTAATTACCAAATATATCATATTCGTAGACAATGCCGTAATGCTACTTAAAAGAAATTCGTTTTAAATTAGTTTATCTATCGAATTGATCTTACAAGTTCTTAAAATTATTAAGTATATCCCCGTCATCTGCACATTTCATATGGCAATTTAAAGCACGACTAAAATATAATCTATACAATAATATTATATTATTGCCCCTTTTTCTACATAATATTTATTGTCGCATTTTGGGAGACTTTGAAGAAATTAAAAGAAAAAATCTCTTTTGAAACACAAAGGGCAATTTCAATAAAACGAATTGCGTAAATTTGTTTTAACAGATCCAAATCAACAAAACCGATTTTGGTTTGGTTTACCAAACTTGGTAAACACTTACATCATTAGGATTCAAATTATCATTATGACTATCGTTTCTTCAACTTTTTGGATTCTAAGTTTGGTTGCATATTATCTTTATAAACAACCAACATTATTAATCCAAATTTTCTTGATGTTTTTTAGGTGGTGTTGGACACACCTGTAGGATCTATATCATAAATCACATATATCAAAAACTAAATCAAGCTTGCATCTTCTCGGTTAAAAAATTGCTCTGGTTCTAGTAAACTGTTTTCGGCTCGCACAAGCTTAATATACGCTTTGTACCATATGGTACACATGGTAGCAAATGGTCAACTTAAGTTGATTCTATTCATAAGGAAGCGTTCAAGACCCCATTAACTTTAATATTTTTTACCAGCACTAACAGCCAAGGCGAAATAGCCGTACTTTTTGGCTATCCGCAGAAGTAAATTTTCCCTATAAAGACCTTTGCCAAATTTTTAAATTCATGCTGCAATCAAACTTTTCTGATCCAATTCTTTTTTATGATGATTTATGATGATATTCGTTCATAGGTTTCTCTTAAGTCAAGAAATGGTTTACGGAATTGTCTTCTGCCTAAACAGCTCGCCTGTCAGAAACCTCAGGTCACAGATCAAGAGCTTCAATTAACAAAATTGTAAAATATTTTTAAACAAGTATTCAGCGGCTCTCTCTTTTTTTTCAAGAAATCGAAATAATACAGGGTATTTGATTTTTGAGGCACGGCGGAACATACTGTATTTTATGACAATATAAATAGCCAATAAAAGTTCTGTTCATTTAAGCTCAGAAAGAGGGATTTCTTACATTTCATCCCGAAAAAACCCATTTTTTTTTTAGAATACAGCAAATGGAACGATTATCTAACGGCCGTTAACAAATGATTTTTATCTTTTAAAGCGATAGATGTTACTATTGCTCATTACCCTACTACTTTTTGTACAAAAAAAAACTAAGCAACCTTTGCAACACAAGCATGTTTGGCACATTTCCCATCTGAATATTAAACTACACATATTATTGTACAATTAAACAATTCAAATTACACACTAAAAATGTGGCAACGCTCTGCGTGCGCACAACTTATTGATTTTTCCGCTTTTTCTTGCGGAAGCTCAGCTGTTTACCAGCGCCTGCGCTCTGGACCTTTTGGGGGTTGCTTGGAGTTTGGAGTAGCACAAAAGCGCAACAAAAAATTGAAACAAGACAATAAAAAGTTGTTTGTATGCAATATTTTCTAGTTATATTTAGAAAATAATTAGCAATAAAATGGAGGACAGTGGCATAGATAGCGAGGACAGACAATCCACTATCTGTGAAGATGGCGCTGCAGGTTTGCTGGTAAGTTTTGAAGCAGCAAGCGTAATTCGCAAGCAAGCTCATATTTAGACTACGCAGAAAACTGCCAGCGGAGCACCCAAACATATGTCGGATCTAGAGTTTGAGGTGGCATTTAGGGGTGCCGGCAAGGTGTATGCGCCTACAACCATAGAAATTGTTGAGAATGATGCGGGACAGGAGCGCAGTGAGCCACCAAATACCTGCCGCATACTACAACGCAAACTGGAGCTCAAAGTGGAGCGTGCCAGACGCAATTATACGCAGTTTCAGGAAGATCAGGTGTGTAGCTGTCATAGTGTACTCATTAGCAAAACTCTTATACTAGCTGCTACCCCAAAACAGGCTAGCAAGACACAATCGGCAAATTTAATACCTATAAATCGTTTGCCCATACCTGGCGAGCTGGAGCAGAAGCCGCTGGTTGACTATAAAAGCGAGAGCAGCGATGAGGCTGAGGAGATTAGCTTCTTTCCCGCACAGCTTAAACATGCCAAAAGACGACAGCAAAATCATGAGCTGACTGATACATTTAGCATACAAGAAATGACCATCGAGTCTGATTTGGAGTCTGATGACAGCGGTGGTACACAGAATCTGGAGTTACTCTTGCCCTCCATGAAAACAACTATTTTAGACAAGTTCAAGAGTTGCTTTGGCTGCTGGCGGCGCAGATAATGGCCGGAGCGTACAAGCAACAATTCCCGCTGCAGGCACAAAGCACGTTATTAAAACGCACTTAACAACACTAACAACAAAGAAAAACGAATTATGTCAGTAACCAAACAAATAATACTATTTGCAGTAAAGCTTAAAAATATTAGATAAAATGATAAAAACACAAAAATCAGTCTCCCTTTTTTTTGTCTAGTTATCGGTATTAAGCGCTAGGCAAACGCGTTGTAATATCTAATGGCTGAGATCCTCCATGAAAACAAATATTTTAGACAAGTTCAAGAGTTGCTTTGGCTGCTGGCGGCGCAGATAATGGCCGGAGCGTACAAGCAACAATTCCCGCTGCAGGCACAAAGCACGTTATTAAAACGCACTTAACAACACTAACAACAAAGAAAAACGAATTATATCAGTAACCAAACAAAAAATACTATTTGCAGTAAGCTTAAAAATATTAGATAAAATGATAAAAACACAAAAATCAGTCTCCCTTTTTTTTCGTCTAGTTATCGGTATTAAGCGTTAGGCAAACGCCTTGTAATATCCAATGGCTGAGATCCTCGGACGTAGCCAAGTTCGCTTCAAAAACCAAACCCACGCCCATGGCGTTGCGGCGCAGTGATGTGGTATAAACGGGAGCCAGGAAGGTATTCTGCAAAAATAAAGTACAATATATTTAAAGTCAAAAACAATTAGCTTCTGGGTTATGGCTGGCTGGCAGCAGAAGTGTGGGGCACAGCCATTAGTTGCGTGTTGGTAATTTAGTGTGCTGCATTTAAACAAATATCAAGGCGGTCTAGGGCGCCTGCTACTGTTGTATCTAGATACATGCGCACATTAGTACTTGTCACTTGCAGATGACGCAGTTGTAGCAGCAACAACCAACCACACAAACTGTATCCCACACAGCGTGCCAGAGCCGCGTACGAACCTGTAGCTTTAGGCGGTGCACTTCAATGGGTTCCACTGCCAAAATAGCTAGCTCCTCAACCAGCACTTTAGGATGCGAACGCGCCAGCTGATTAGTTTCCAAGTCAAAGCGTGCACCCTCAATGTACAGACCATGCACATAACAGCCCTAAAGTGATGCAGCGTGGGGAGGAGAGCAGAAAAAAGTTGGTTGAACGATTAAAATGCAAACAGAATTCTTAATTACGAAATTAGTGCCAGCTTGTAAGCGCAGTGACAACGGGGTGTGGCTGTTGGTCACATAGGGGTCATAGTTTTGCATTTAGAGCGGCTACTACTGCTACTACTACCTACTCACCGTTTTGGGGCGCTCCTCAATATCATCGGGATCCGAATAGGAGGTTACATAGGTAAAGAGCGTTGAGCGGTCCAGCGGCCAGTTATTTCGACGACAGGCAATCTGTATGTGGCACAAAGCAGTCGCATGATAATGAGTGGGTGGTTGGTTTACTTAGTACTTACCTGCACCAATGCTGTCAGATAGCTTTGTGGTATATGCAGACCGGACAGCCACATAACCAACGGTTCGCCCGACAATGTCCAATACTTGTACTGCACGGCGCGTTGCTGTGTGGAAGCAAAAGACCAAAGGCTGATTAGTAAAGCAGGTTCTTGATTGATTTGCTGTAAGCTGATTAATGAGCTGCTCCAAAAGTGCGGGGTCGCTCTACTACCTACCTGCAAATGGTTTAGCCAGCTGGCTAGCTGTTTACATGTAGCCGGCGCCAGTTTACTCCAAACGACTGGCAACAGGCCATTAAACAATGAGTTGGCAACGTTGTCCAGCACATTGTCCATGCCGATTTCTCCAGCTATGGCCTGTGGCGATGACAAAAAAAAAAAAAAACACATCAATGCAATTAAATTTAAAACCTTACAAAATGTGGCAGTGTGTTGAACCCAGCGTGTGTTAGTTTTGCATCATGTGTGTGCATCCCCAAGTAGGCGTGCCACACGCTTGCCAAGACAAAGACAACATTTGCATATATATATATATATATTTTGGCAACAAAACGCAGCATTGTTTGTCGCATCAAACTGCGGTGCTGGGCGTTGCACACGCCCACTTTACACTGGCCACTTGCCAAGTTGTCAATGCATAAACAAAATACAAAACAATGTTGGAAGGATTTATGTGACAGGCTGAAGTGTATGCAATCTCTTAGTTTTACCTTGCGCAGCAGCTCCAGCGTTTTCCTCATGCGCACCACCAGCAGATTAAAACGATCCAGCTCCTGCAGCAGCACCACACCCGTTGGCGAAAGACTCATTTGTAATTGTTTGCGTATGCGCCAGGTCTCAAAGGCCGCAGGCAGTTTTTTCAATATACCAGAAGCCACATTGTCTATGAAGTCGTCACGGCTGATGCCTCCTGTGCCCTCACCTACAGAGTTGTGTCACAATGTCACAAAAGAGAAGCAGGAATCAGTAAGGCTTGGCAAAATGGTAATATATGCACAATGTGGTTTACGCTGTGCATCTTTTATTCGACAATTTCTTTTATTCATCGACATTTATTTAAAGTAAATTTTTATTAATTTTCGTTTTATCTGCCTTAAATTGTCGAGAGATACAAATGCGTTGTAACCTGCTTTAAAGTGTCAATTAGCAAATAAGGCTCATGAATATGCAAATTATCGGCACTTTTTTGCTACATGCTATGGTAACAAAGTGGAGCATATCGCTTAACGTAATCGAATGTGTTTTCGACTCTGTCACACTTCGATTAAGGCACATTTATATTCTATAGAAAAATAAGCCTTAAGCTTTTCGGAAAACACTTTTTATTCTCAAGCGTTTTGAATTAATTGTGTTCTTAATTTTACCAAAAAGAATACTTCATTCGATTTCGATCGTATAAACTAAAAGTATTTTTCCAAATCCAAAAAAAAGTGCTACGAAAATATGGGTAAATATTTGGATTACTCAAATAGTAATACGAATCAGCAGCATAAGTTTACTGAAGCGCGATTAATTCAATACTCACAAATCGAATCTGCTTGCCGTTTTATTTTATGAAACATTTATATAAACTTATTTAATGTGAAATATATATTAAAATAAATTCGAATTTGAGAATGACATTTAAATCTACTTTTATAAAGTAGCTAAGTTACAGAAAAATATTTTCGTACATTTTTGACTAATAGCCCTTGTAAATATTTACAATATAAAATGAATTCTTTAAAATTTACGGAAAAAAGGTTTTTGTGGGTTGTATTTTTTAAGTCCATAGAAAATATTTGAAGAACTACAATTTGTTACTTAAGCTTTTGTAAAATTCGATTTATATCTTAGATTGCCCAAAGCGTGAAAGTCAAAGAAAAAATGGACGGCGATTTGCATAGTAAAAGGGATATGATTAAATATTTAGACTTTGTGATATATATGAATAATATGACTATTTAAATATATTTGAAGCGTCTAATCGTTACTTGTTCTTGAATAAACTCGCTCTGTAAGACAGTTTTGTATACTTCAAATGTCATTCCTTATATATTTTAACATTACTATTTCGTTTTCTTTCTGATACATTCTCCAAAAGCCTTAATTATTGTATTACAATTTGGTAGGCAAATATTTATATTGAGTTGTTTGAGAGAGCTCGGCAGAAACATTTGATGTTTAGTATTAATATTGGAATAGACTAATCCAGAAATTATATCTTGACTTTAAGACCAGTCTCATTTTTTTATTACATCCAAATATTTCAATTATATTTTTAGTTTCTTTCTCAAACTAAATACAACCGCAAACAAGTTGTACACTTTATTATTTTTTATATTATAATAAAAGGGTTTAGCTGGTCGTAATAATTAAGTTTTATGAAAAGTTTAAAAAAAAGCACAAACACAATCAATCCTGAATTATAAACTGAATAACAAGATTTAATATAGATTTTTCTACCTCGAATAAAATATCTTGTTTATGTGGTCAGAAAACCAAAGGCTAAATTGCATTTTTTTCGGGCCAATGTTTTACCTGAATGGTCAGGTGAATATTTACTCCCATCGCCAGAGGACGCTATTACTCCTCGAGAAATTTACTATCGTGTAATATACACTCTCTTAAACGGCTTAAATTGCTTTTGAGAAAAAACGAAGTAGTATAAGCTCAAAGGGTGTGTCCATTTAGCAGATATAGAAAAAGAGAAAAAGGGATACAAATACGTAGGGCGCTTTTTTTTATTAGAACCTGGTACAAGACAAGACCATCGATTTATGATTGATCGATCTGATATGATAGAACGGCAAGCAAAGGTGTGTAGGAAAGTTTTGCATAGAAAGCACCTCAATTGAACACTCTAGTAAAATTTCACAGGAAATCTTAAGATAATAAGTGTCGAGTGTGCTTATTCTGGACAAGAAGTGACTGCGGCCTTATCGCCGCCAAATCCCACAATTGAGACCACACAATAACCAATTTTAAAACCTGAAAATCTATGAGAGTCTATGCAAGAGGTCATACCTGGATTTAAGAATTTTAAACATCGATTTAAGAGAAAACGAGATAATTAAAAAAATATAATGTAGTCGCGGCGGTACCAGAGAATAGCATATGGAGTTTATGATAAGCATTTTGATATAAAAGGCTTGTGTTCTAGTCGTTACGTATACTGCACAACTCTAATGTATCTCACAGATAAATGGCTTTATCTCCTATCACTTGCATTAGCGTATAAAGCGTAGAAGTGTATTCATAATTATAATAATCAGTGAAAATTAACAAACATGTTGCAGAGTATATTAAAGTCAATAGGCCTCGACTGCAACCAAGTGGACTTAATTTTATATGGCTTGGTAAAATGAAATAAAATTGTTAATTTTTTCGATTGTGCATGGTAAATGTTTGCCATTTCTTTTGTTTTTATTATCCACAGTACTGTCACTCTTATTATTATTTTATTGGTTATATATACATATTTTTTTCCCGTGTAATGGGTAAATACTTTACCAGCTGGTACATCGTTGGGTATCCATTTGGTCACTGAATGTGCAGCAGTGTAGAGAGGTGTTAAAATGGGTAGGAATTGTATATACAAGTTATTTACATAGCCACTTATACATATGCATAGACATGTGAAAGGGCGTGCACAATGGTGAAGTGCATACTGATGTCGTTTTTAACACAATTCCGCTCGTAAAGCAAAATTATCGACTTTTAGTTGACGTTTTGCCTTTTCAGTTTTATTCCTTTTTTTTGTGGTTTTTTTTTTTTTTTTGGCTGGCTTAAGAGCAGTGTGGTGCAGCTTGAACTCAATACGCAGCGATTTGCGGAAGCGGAATGTGGATGAAAGTAACTGCAGCAATATTGATCCCAAATGTTGGTGGCTGGTATGCGCTGCTTGTGGACACTGATTGTGTGTGTGTGTGTGTGGGCATCTATTTTAATTTTTAATGTGTGCATTGTTGGCATGTGTTGGTCAAAATGGCGCATGCAATAAAGTTAATTGCAAAACCGCAACTAATTAATTAAATTAAATTAAAAATTTAACATGCCAAAAAAGGCTGAAAATACACGTACGAGTGTAACAACAACAACTACAACAACAAACGGCACAATAATAAAAATCAACAAGATAAAATGTAATAAACGACTGACAATTGCCACATAAATTGAACTGATTACAAAATTACACTTTAAATGCATAACAAAACGTGCATAAAAGGCTTTAACTAGTTAATGTAGACTTTTGTCATGAGAGCATTTAGCTATAAATTAAGTACTTACCAGTTTGTGGCTGCAACTCAATCAAACTATTCCAAATGCTGCGAGCCGCCATTGTATAATAACCGATTTCCGCATTTGGATGCAAACCAAATACATCCGGCTTATTGACCAGTGGCAGCACGTCAATGTGCGCTGTAATCAATGTATTACATATGTAAATAGCTATTATGCAACAAAAACCACACCACCAGCTAACCACACGCACTCACCTATAAAGTCCTCTTTTAATACGATCTCATTATCGGGCAAACAATAATCCACATTTTCGTCCTTATAAAAATGATATGGAGAGAAGGTATCGAACAGAAAATCACCCATATACTCATTCATATAACAATTGGTAATGCGTCTGTCAAAGTCATCAATAACGCGGCCACCATACATAACTTCACCAATAAGATACTTAAGACTGTTCCAGGGTATTCGTTCCATGGTGCAGCGACTCAAATAGGTGCGCAATATCTCTGTGCAAACTTCAAAGTCCGAATCATTAAAATCGTATGCTATGTTCCAGCCCAATTTATCATATTTGCGGCGCTCCTAAGTGGCAAAGAAGCAAAAAAAAAAAAAAAACAAGCATGTACCATCAATAACATTTTGGCAAAAAGCTGCACTATCTCATCAATTGTGCAGCTTAGACGCAGTTGCTTGGCTGAAATGCTTTCAAATAGCAAAAAATTAAGAAATTAATAAATAAGCAGCAGCAGCAGCAGCACGTTATTGCAAGCTAGTAGCGCATGCCAGTAAGAGCAGCTGCGTCATTCCATAGATATTTAGCTTTTAGCTAAGACTAAAAACAACATATTTACTTGCACTACAGCGTGAAAGAAGGCCAAGACATAGACTAATGTAAGATATGCGGGATGTGAGCAGGCCTCCAGACGGTCTTGACGCACTTTAATGTAAGTGGAGCGCAGATTGAGCTTCAAGCCATTGGGTGGTTCCGTGACCACTGCAAAATCCAAAATTAAATTAGAGTGGCACAACAAGTAAATGTACGATATAAACGCACCCTTTAAGGATTTTTGTAGTATGCCTATAGGGAATGTGGGTGTGGGATCTGTGGTTATCCATAAACGAAAATCAGGATGTGGTGTATCAATTTTATCTAAGTATTTTTCCAGCTCACGTACAAATTTAATTAAAAGATGTCCATTTTGCAGCATAAGCCATTGGCCTTGACGTATTGCATTGTCCAACAAAGTCATGGCTGCCTGAGAATTAAGAAAATTATTAATATTTTAACGAAGTTTTGGAATTAGCAAAACGATTTCTCCCTAAGGAATTACATAAAAACGAAAACCCCGACGGGTATCTAACTCTAGTTCTTAACGCTGCGACCAATAGTTTACAATTAAAAGCCCCAACACCTAGATTGGCTATAGGAGTCTAAGATTCAGGTATTCATTAAGACGGACTGACTACTGGCTGAGTGATAATGATTGGAATTTTGACAAAAAGTCCATTGGGGGCACGTTTTTATCCCGACTGGTTAACGTGACTGGTGATCGTAAACTAATCCATTTAGGTCGATACAACTATTTTATTGCTATATGCATCCAGAAACCCAAGTATATTGCCAAGAATGAAGCACATTATATACTGGGAAGATGCTGACTGCTAAGATAGTATATCTCAGGGAAATTCATCATAAGTGTTGAGCTGGCTATTTGTACGTGAAACAAAATATAGTAATCTGTTAATTGTTAACTAAACTAATATTCCTTTTATACTGCTTTTTATATATAATATGTATACTTTTAAAAATTCTTAATCTAATGCTCAAATCAGGCAATTTAATTGTAAAATCAACTGAAACACAAATTTGTTTAATTGCTTAGCCAAAATAAATATTTACTTACTTTTTCTTGTCCTTGTCCCAGTGATATATGACAAAAACTGGCCATTCCTATAATCGTATCAGCAAGCTTAATCAAATCATTTGTGGGATCTGATCCTGCGCTTAGTATAAAGCAAACGGGTATGTTGCATGTGGTTTGATCATAAATAGCTGAGAAACTGATAACTGGCGGCATAATATAGAACTCATCCATTGTATCAACAATGTATTGGTTAACACAGCGAAAGATGCGATCCACGCGGAAGCAGCGTAAGAACATTAATTTCTATAGAGCGGGAGAGCAAAAAAAAAAAAAAATGAGAAATGGGCAGCCTTAAGTTGCTTGCTTCTAGGCATGTTGACAGACGTTGAGCCATTAAACAAAATAATAATACAATGACAAGGCCGATGATGGGCCATCAACGGCACAGCTCGATAGTTGAGAATGGTGCTTGTAGTGTTTTGTGGTTCTTGGTAGTTGCTGTTGGCGTTGCCACCCAGTTGCGGCTTTGAGCTCAACTCAAGTGCAAATTGGGCTCGCTTGGCTAGGCGCTGTCGCTGGTTTTAAGTGTGACTGTGTGGTGGGTGTAAATTGTCGCTCATCTAATGGCTTGGAAAATTGATAAAATATGGTAATGCATATACATATAGATATATACCAGCACACAGCTACATATATTGGCTGACAAAAACAGGCTGCTAATAACTTGAGCAGAAAATGTGCGCCAAAGTTGCAGGACGTAGCAAAAGTCGAGTGAAACTCAACCTTGTGCGTCCGCCTGTGTGTGTGTGTGTGTGTGTGCGGGTCAGAGTATGTATCTGTGTGTGAGCAACTTGTACATAATAATCTTCTAGTATAGAGCATAAAGTACGAAATCCAATAACGCTCGATAGCAATGGCATTGGTAAGCTCTTCAAGTTGAAAGCATGCAAAGTAAAAGTACACAGAAATGTTGTTGGCACTTGCCTGGAATGGATTGCAATTGATGTTGTAGTCACCCGGGCATGGCACCTCCTCAGGATTCTCCAAATCATACCACTGTGTACGCAATAAGTGCAGTCAAAATGTAGAAACGGAAACCAAACGATTGCCATATGCCAGTCAGTTCAACAGAGTGGGAGACAGAAAGTGCAAGAGCGACAAAGTCCGGCCAGGCATGTTGTGCATTTAACGATGTTGCAGCAGCAAAGTTGATGTTATTGGCCAAAAACGAAATGGATAACATGGAATTTAAGCAAATGTCATATTAGTTCTTATTAACAGACTCACCTGCTTCCACTCATCTGCAAAACGCGTAAAATGATCAGGCAGTGAGCCAAAAGGATCTGGAAAGTCAAAGGCCAGCTTATTCAAATCCTCCCAGCCCTTTTCAGACAACCATTTGGTGGGATTGCTGCGGTCACTTTTAGTTAACGCTATGTTACCCTTAATAAAGAAGTCTAGCTCCTTCTGTGACAAAGTGCCATCACGTTGTGCCAACTTTGTAGCTATTTGGAAACTGAAGAGCAGCTTGTGCCGCTCAAATATACCTGTACAGCCATAACTGTAGACATTTTCTGTCAATGTTTTAATAATATTATTTAGTCGCTTGGCCAGCACAGTATCTGGCACAGACTTGCGCAGCGAGTATGTAAAAAGCTCCAAGTAAGCAGCCAGTGCATATTGATACATGCTGTTAACGACGGCCATATCTGCCAAAGCAAAGAAGAGCACTGCACCACGCTTGGCTACCGGACGGTAGCCATTACGTAAGACTTCTATATCTGCAGCAGTTTGCGTTGACAGTTTTAGCTGTTCCATGACTACACTGGCTTTGGTCTTTGTATTCTCTAAAGTTTCAACCAACTCGACATTATCGAGCATGTTACCCGAAGAGTTAGCTAATTCACGTAGCAAGGAATCCTCCAATTCCTGCAGAAGTTGCTTGTTTTCACTGGTTTGAGCTATGAGTGTCTCACGTTGAGCTTCCAAATCGGGGCGCTCAGTGCCTACAACTACACTTAAAAGTTGATCTTCCAGGCCTGTTTGAGTTACGGTGTAATTAATGACCAAGGCCTTGGCGTAAATAGAAGGATCAAATTTCGGATTGGAAAACTTGGTTGTCAAATACAAGCGAAAAGTGGGATCCCAATCGACTTCTTTATCGCCAAGCATGATAAATTTGCGTCCTGAAACTACGCGTATATTTTTCTGCAACAGGTCATCTATTACAGGATCTATATAATCGTCTACATCCTCAAATAAAACAGGTAAACCATACATAATGGACATCTCAAGTTGTTTAAGGAAATCACTGTCCGAAAACGAGAGTACCTTTAAGTTGTGTCGGATCTCCTTTTTGCGTATCCACATCAGCGCCTGTAGCTGTGGATCTATACAAAGTGGAAAACGCGATGCACGCATAGTAAGTATACCATTCTGCAGGGATAACTCATCAGGTGGTAAACCCTCGGATGTCCATTGGGATATTTCTACATCAGTAGTTAGGTGTTGGTCTATTTTATATGGCAAACTTATTGGTATGCCTAACCCTATTATATCCTCGAGCCAGTCATCAAATACCATTGCTCTTCGGAACTCCCATGTAAAGGCACCCGTATAGGCTAGGAATGAGGCGCTGATAAGGCACACGCCTACGCAGTCTATAAGCTGTTGACCAAGTGAGTTCATTTCTTTGCTCCAGCGTATCAACTCAGAGCTGAGACCACTTATAAGCTTGTCGGATGCAATCAGACGCCGTTCCGCCTGTCGCAACATCTCGGTTAGTGTATTCATTTCTTTCATTGAAGCGGCATAATCTTGATTTAGCAAATCCAGTTTTTCTTCCAACTTTTGTATCTCTTGATTCAGATGATTCAGCAGTTTAATTTGCGCATCTTGCTCTTCGACCAAAAACTCCACACGTTCCTTCTTTGGTTTGACCTCACGATAAACATCAAAGAAACCGAGTACAGCGCGCACAAATCTTAATAGACCTGCGCCAGCTACGGATATCTTATGCATGTCATCTAAATTGCCACCTTTCATATGTGCGCGGCAATTGTTAATTTGCTTTGGCGTCAGTGCTTCACAGTCCATTTCCATAAGACTTTTCAAGAAGTTAACATCGGACATCATACCCTTAGCTGTCTTCCAATTGATCTCCTTGTAGCCTTTTAGTATGGCTACACATTCACAGACCACCTGTACTGCAGCTGGTGGCGTTGCAAATGAACGAATTTCAGTGATTTGAGCCTTATCCAGCTCGGAAAGAGCTTTTCGTGCCTCTTCCAAAGCAGGCATTGCCTCCGCCAGAATAACTTCAGCTTCTTCCTTTTGCACAGAAATTTCCTTGCCTTTGGTTTCTACTTCCACAGACTTCTCGGAGGCCTCCATCTTTTTCGTATTGGCCTTTTGTGTCGCTGCTTCTATATTGACCAACATGGTTTCGCATTCTTCTGCAGCTTTTGTAACTTTCTGTTTTTGCATGGTGACTATACCACGAAGTTCATCAATTTGCACAGAGGCTTCCTCAATTTTCTTAATACCCTCGCCGAGACGTTGGCGTTGTTGTCTGATAAACAAGTTTTTCTCCTCTGAGAGAAAAGTAATTACAATTTTATTTTTTCTGATAAAATTTGTGGCACTTACCCAACAGCAGCAGATAAGTATTGATATAATCCAGATAATGCTTAGGAGTTACGAAATTGTTGCGTCGCAGTTTCGCCAAATAATCCTTGGAGTATTGCTGTATTGTGGTATGTACATGCACAACATGCTCCATAATAGCTACACGATGTTCTTGAGGTATAAGCTTATGCTCTGTCAAAAACAGGCGTGCCACAGCGTAAAGCGCTTGCTTGGGCCAAGGGAAAACCCAATCAATATAGGTGCTACCTATTAGACCTGGGAAATTTCTGCAGCGATTTCGTAAAGCATCACCGGAGGGGGACATGCAAAGGACAACATGCAAATTCTCCGAACAGATACGCAAAAAATAGGACCAGACTGAATCTCTATTAAAAGAAAGTGATAGTTAAAAAAAAGTTTTTGCATAGTATGAGTTTTTTAGCTTACTTTGAAGCTGATACACCCTCCTCTTCAGCAAACTTACGCATTTGATTGACAATAGCGTCTTTATCCTCATCGGAAAATAGTGCAGGCACTTGGCCGACAGTTAAAATATTATTAATGAGCTCTAAGAAGCCCTCCTCTGCAATCTTTAAAGAAAACTCGTATTTTTCAAAATGAAATTAAAAAAGTTTTGTGTACTCACCTGTGCTGTGGTAAATAGGAAAGCCACCTTCTTGCGCTTAACACCCGCCAGTGAATACAAAGCCTTTAAATCGTCGCGAAAGGAAGCTTCATTGTAACCACGAGAAATGGTTATCTCAAATACCTCACATTCTGCTGCAAAGGCAGACAAGCGTGTTACACATTTCTTGCCACTGCCTCCGACACCAATTAGAAGCACATGACCGCGATTCATGCGTAGCGTACGATGCACACGCGTCAAGTGCTCCAAACAGTCTTCAAAAAGCACCAACGTCATCTTTTGCTTACGATCCCTGTACTCGTCAAGTATTTCGGTAAAAAGATGGAAAACCGAATTATAATCTAAAAGATCTTCGTAGAAGCGCGGCTCAGCTTCATTGGTAAAATTACGAAAATCGCCATATAGCAACGGATCACGCAGCACATAGTCCGTAAGATTTAATATCACCTTAGGGCCCTCATCAGTTTCCTCTTCTTCTTCACCTTGCTCTTCAGCGCCTGGGGCTTCATCCGCATACGCCTCATAGAGCAAACGCGTTTGTGCCTCGAGTGCTGCTTGTTCTAAGTCAACAAATCCATGTGTCTCCTCGAATTCTGGCGGAAAACGCTGCTCTACCTCAGCAGCAAGGTTTCGATGCACTAAGTTAATATCCTAGCGAAAATTTGGAGATAAGATAGTAGTATAGTAAGTGCTTCAAAGTACATTTAGTTTAATTACCGTATTGTTAATAAGACGATCACAAATAATTCGTGTAAACTCATTACGCCAAACCCTCAGAAATTCTCGCAGATTCCTGAAGAAATTCGGGTGAATTAGCATCATGCCCGCGAATATACGTGAAAGATCCTTCAGGTTGAAAATGTAATGGAACTTGGAAGGTGTAGGCGGCAGATCCACAATGACCATCTGAAATTACCAACAAAAACAGTATAATTACATGCAGTGCACACACAATGTGAGACGCCAGGCAAGAGCGAGCTGCTCCTCTTTCCGCACGGCAGGCACTACACAAATCAATTTTATCTCTACTAGCAATATGCATTCAAATGTAACCCACTCCAGACGCTCGCAGCGGGCGGTGATACTGCCAACTTGCTGAATTTACAGCCATTATCGACTTACTGCCTGGCACTTTTGCTATGTTTGTAGTGTATGTGGACCGTAGCAGGAGCAAGAGCAGCAGTCCTGAATAACGACAATTCTATTCAAATAATTCATTTTACTCCATTTCGTGGCGCATTAATATCTTTTGCCTTACGACTCGAGTGTGTAAAAAAGACATACGTACTTTGGACAAGATGCAAGCGGGTATGGAAGCTGGTTGCAGGTGCTAGTAAATCATTTTTGGAGGCTGAGTGGCATTACTTGCTGCTAGTGGTATTAGAGTGTGTTGAGGCAACACCCAAGCACTTGTGCCTTGCGGCGGCAATTGTGGCGACAAATGCATTTTTATCTGCACGCAATGAAATGCGATAATATTTTAGTGTCAACAATTGTTAAAAGCACCATAAACTAATGCCAGCCAGCCAACCTACAGCCAGCTAGCTAGCTAGCTAGCTGGACACACAAGTGCTATGCAACAAAAAAAGAGCCATAGCCTCTTTAGTTTTGCAGTGCCACACAGTTCAATACTTGAACATAATCAAATTTTTCTAAAAAACTATTTGTAAGCGGCTAAGATGTGCAGGCAGATAGGCAGCCAGACAAGGACATAGACACGAACATGGACACAGTCAACTAGGCAGTCTCAGCAGCACGGGCAGCAGGGTACAGCATGGGGCGACCATTGTGAATAGCTGCTCCTATCAAGTTTCCTCTTGGGGCACAGCGGCAGTCGCTTGGCTGGCTTCCTTCACTACGCACTCGAAAAACCAATGGAGCAGCTACCGAACTCATAGTGCATTACACACCATTGAATAATTTCCATTGTATAGCATATATAGCGTTGCTTCGAACACAGCAGTTGACTGTGTTACCCATAAAAGTGGGCTTGCTGACGGGGCAAACGGAGCGCGTGAGTCGTAACAAGGCAGATTTTGAAAAATTGTCGTTATTTGCATATGTAAATCGAATTTCATAAATTCGGTTCGTGACTACTTTTAAGCCGGGGCGCGTTTGCATACAAACCTTAAATAATTTAAGCGTCATATCCACAATCATATCGGCTATCATTTGGTAATTAGCATTGAAATTGCTAAATGTCAGGTGGCCCTTGAATATGGAGGAGTAGATTTGTTGCAGCGATTCATCGTTGGGAAAGATAATATTGTAAGTGGAGAACATGGATATAAAACGCGGGTCTACTTCGTTACGTCCACCGCCGGCAGTGCCCATGGCAGCATAGAAAGTCATATCCTTAAATTTCTTCCAATTGAGATCCTTGTCGCGGTCATACATGCCGCCACGTTCGAAGAACAACTTGAGCAAGGCAATGGGTTGCTGTGTGCCATATCTGAAAATTGCACAGCATATAAGTATGCTAACTGTTTACTAACAGCATCAAGGACTACTCACTCATCCACCTGAGGCATATTCATGTCATCAATGAAGCAAGCAATTTTCTTGCCCATTGGTGGGCCATAGGTATCCTTGGTGCGTTTCTCAACGGCAGCCTCTAATGTGTGCTGAACATCCAACGAGGAAGTTCTTGATGAAAAATTAATATTGAGCAGTATCTGAAAATAGCAAAGGATGATAGCATGAGTTTGTTGTGTTTAAGCAGCACAACCATGTGTGGCTGCTAGGATTTCAATTACATTGACATTTGGATTGAGATTGCGCAAATATTGCATGATGGTAGCCGTCTTTGATGTGCCTGCCTCGCCAACAAGCAACACGGGTCGTTTTATCTGCAAAGGAAAATCATCATTGATATGATGCGCCGTTGGCGCTGCCAACTTAATGACTTTTTGGAGTCATCAACAACGCAAACACACAAAAAACTCACGTCACTCATCAGCCCTAGCAGACAATTGGTACGCGTATTATCGACAGTAGGCACCAAGATTTCACTAAACTTAACCGAAGGGTCATGTGCATACGGCTTGACTATCCACTCCCAGGCCATCCAGCAGTTTTGTTCCACATCCCAAAAGTAGTCAAATAAAGTTGGTTTGGTCTGTGGAAATTGTCCACCTTGTGCAGGCGTCTCTTGCGAGTCCGAAACGAGTGGAAAACCAGAAATACGCTTCATAAACTCATCAAAAACAAGTTGATGCTTTTCAACTAGGCAGGCGCCTAGCGAGCCATAAACTGCCTGCAAGAAGCAGCATTCCAAGGTATCTCTATTGAACACATTTAGTTGAGGTTCATCCATGCCCAATTTATCATGCGGCGCATAGAGTGGCAAAAGTGCATCATACAGATTGCAAAATTGCGTGACCATATTAAGATCCGTTTGCATAATAACCATTTTGAGTGGTGGTCCCTGTGAGGTGCCATCAATACCCTCCAATATAAAGGCCACAGCCTGTGTAATAATCTTCTCAAAAAACTCATTTAACAGGTCTCGTTGCACCTCTGGACGTGTGTTCACCCAACGCTGCCAGTATGGTGCGTAACGCAAATTCTTTGGGTCCACGTACACCATGCCGGCACGGGAAACCGTTGCAGGCGAGGCATACGACAAATTGCCAACTTCAAAGAGCAGCGCACAATAGTTTTCTAGACGTATACGCTCACCATTGGCCAAAGTCAGTAGCTTGTTGTCATCCATGACGGAGTTCATATTCTCTATCCAAAGTGCATCAACGTCACCATCAAAGCATGCATATCTACGTTCCTGCAACGAAAAGAGATAGCAGTTGCTTGGTGTGAGCAGTACAGGCGCAGCTTGCATTAGTCTAAGTGTGTTATTCAATGCCTATGGGGGATTAGGGGCATGTGCAATGCTCACTGCTGTCAGTGTGCCCAACGTGGTGCTAAAGATTACCGTGCAAAGTCATATGGCTGAGTAACAGATTGAGTTGCCATGAGGCACAGTTTGTTCAGAGCGTCACTGGAGAGCCTCGCCAGCTGCTATGTCGGCTTGCCGCTCTTGGTTGTGCAATGGGATTTATTAGCGAATGGCGCGATTTCCGCATGAATGATGCTCATGCCACATAGACGACACACATAATCACACACACACACACACACATAGTTTGTGTGTCTATGCAAGAGCATAAATCCAGCCTGCCACCCACACCTGCAGCTTTTAGTAATATTGAGCGACAAAAGCCACTAACAGCGTCTGAATTGACATTGAGCGGCGTTGTCGTCGCTGCTGGAGTTGTACGTTCCCGGTTGCAGTTCAATTCAAATGGGATTACTCTAGTGGCTGACTAGCTACCTAGGCAAAACCCTAGTAGCGGCGGCCCCGGTGACATGTGACCTGTTTCAGTCGTGACAGCAGCCAACATCACATTCGGCCTTGGTTCTCTTCTCGGGCATACAGATTTCTGTATGTATGTGTATGTATAAGGTGTATGTGGTTTGCCAGCTTACCTCACGCTCGATGGGCCTATTCATTTCACGAAATATATTTGAAAACAATCCATCAATCCAATCTCTTGTCTCCATATCCAGGTAGCCATACAATTCAATTACCGAGCATGCCTGTAAAAATTTTTATGCATTAAAAAGCGTATCGCTTTAAACAAATTTTAAAATGTATCTTTGTGTAAGAAATAGATTTTTTAGTATTTCATAACATTTTGGCGAATTAGGGATACATTTCTACCTTTGGCTAGGCCGTTTTGATGCAATTTTTTGGTGTGGTTGAGTAAATAGATTCTTATGCGTGGCTGACTATTATCTTGTTAGATGTATGAAAATTTAATGTTTAAAGTGAACCCCAAATTGAGTGAGCTCCATAAATATTCTTATTGCACTGGTAATACTCTTACGCGCATTATTCATTATACTTTCATTTCACTTTAATTATCCAGCGGTGACGGTAGTAAGTTTTACTTGGATAAGTTGAATAATTGAAAGTGAATTGAAAGTAATTGAAACCACTTTTGCACAAAAGCTATTTTGTGAGCTGATTTCCCCACGCAAGCTTTATAATATAGTGAGTACTTTGAAAACCGAATTTTTGTTATCATATGATTGCCGATATTCACAATTAACTTGAAATCCACGAATAACAATTTTATTGTCTTGCAGTAACTGTTTTTTTCTTGTCTCACAGCTTCAACTTTTAAATGAGATTTTAAACAACTAAAGTGACTCTTCTACTTTAACTAACTCCTTACTATTATGTTGTTTCACAAAGTAGCAGAGTTCTTCACATAGCTAGGCTATTGTCATAACTAATTATGGCTTACATTTCTATTGAGCAATTTTACTAGCACTTAAAATCCCATCATAGCGTGAAAAAGTTAAAGGAAAATGAGTGAAACAAAGAAAACTACAACTACTAAAGCTCTGCTATGGTCAAATGTTGGCCAACCTGGTTGTAATGGGCGAACTTGACATAAAAAACAAAAGGCGATTTAGTTGTATGTGTGTGTGTGCGTCTGTGCTTGGAGCAAAAAGTCCACTTACCTTAGGGTTAAGCACAATGCACTTGGTGGGCAGGCCCATGTGGGTTTGCGCTTTGACCAGAGCATTTATGACGACAGTTTTGCCGCCACCTGTTGGGCCCACAATCATGGTCGAGTGCCGGGTCATCATGGTTTCATACATCTGCACCACTTTGTCCTCCTACCGTTCCAATCGTTGATACGCGTCGCAAAGTTAAAGTCGAGTGGTCAGCATTGCAGGGATTTAGTTGTCATAAATGATGGGAGGGCATGGTTGAAGGTTGAAGCAGTTTGGACAGCAGTTGGACCGGAATTGGCCAACATGGTGTAAGTGTGTGACATTTGTGCAGCATTTTGTTTGATGAAAATGGCAAAAATGTGTGACAAAAATGAAAGGTGGAAGAGCATAGAAAATTGTATAAGTGAAAATTGTCAGCAGACTGTAGCAACAAAGTTGAAATTAGATGGGATTGCCAACGAGGAGCTACTGCAGGATTGCCCTAGGTTGCTGCAAAATGCTTTGTAACATTTCCTTCATTTACGATTATGCGACAAAGCGCAATTTACAAAGTGTCAAAGTGTCAACGATGACAACAGCAACGTTGGCATAAGCAGAACCAACAGCCTGGGCAGGCAAACGCTTAACCCTGCAAACTGAACCCCCAAGCACTCACAGCATCAAGTTCAACTTCGATGACACTATGCGTGTGTGTGTGGGTGTGAATATTTTTCTATTTTTTTTACGTTTTGCTTGTCATGATATTGGCTTGAAAAATGTTCACACCTACAGACAGAAAATTTAAAAGGCTTTGAACGCACCTGATCAGCCAACAAGACATACCCATCAGTGACTAGCACGTGACGTACAGCGGCATTGAAATCCGGATAACCAATGCGCGGACAATCAATGCCCGGAAATAAGTCTTTAATAAGACCCAAGAACAGCGGTACATCTTCGAAAATAAATTTGGGAAAGTTCATATCTCTTAGCACACGCATGAGTACTACAGCCTCTGGTAAATCCTCAGATTGACGTTTCATAACACCCGCCATGCGTAGCACAGAGTTGAGGGAACGCAAACCCCAATCGTAGTGACACTGCTTGGAGAGCTGATCCTGTGCTAGCGAATACAACACAGTCATCTTTTTGGCCAGCACTTTGGCAGTAAGAAAACCATCAGAGAACAGTGATATTAGGCAGATAAGCTCCAAATCGGGTTTAATGCAGGTAACCGGACGGAACAACGCCTTAACAGACTCGGGCAGCTCTGTGCGGCCCGCATAGCCTGGATTCATAGTAACAAAGACACCGCACTTTGGATCCAGCTTAATCTCAACGCCTTCGAACTACAATTGTAATGAAAAGTTGTAATATTTATACTAAGAGGCCCTGCACAGTGGTACTTACCACAAATTGCTTCAATTTGCGAATAAGCGCATTACGTATTGTCTGTAGTTGTGTAGAAATAACACTCAGCACGGAGATGTCAATGCGATTAAACTCATCAAAACAACCCCAGGCACCGCACTGCACCAAGCCCGAGAAAATTGTGCCAACCGCACGATAATCCATACCTTCACCGCAATTGGTGACCACACAGAGCAAGCCCATGGCTTTGGCTAAATCCTTAACAGTTTCAGTCTTGCCTGTGCCAGCAGGTCCTGCCGGTGCACCGCCCAAATTTAAAAGCAAAGCTTGTGTTATAGTCAGGTAAATGCGATCTGTCAGCGGTGTTATAACCAAACGTCCATTCAGACCCATATACTCATAGCCATAATCAAACTCTCCGGAGCATTGTAGCACATGAAGATTATCGTAAAATTTTATCCAGTAAAAACGCAACTGACTCTCCCAACTAAACTCGCTGGCATCGAGCACATTGTCTCGCACAAAGTTTTCTATAATATCTCGCGCATGCACATCTATAGTGCATATAGCCTTAAACTTCAGCCGATCATTACGCGAGAGATTGGAACGCACTTTAAGCACCAATTCCTCAATTTGATAGTTGTTTTTCTTCAAAAAGTCCTTCATAGCACGCATATTGCCATGATTTTGTGCCTGATCAAATGCTTCTTCCACCTCCGCTGTCCACCAGACTTGACTAGCCGCCAGTCCCACCATGCCTTGGTAGTTCATTAGCCAGTCGGGTCTATATTTGTGAAAATAGAAATCGAAAGTACCCAAAAGGGCAGTCAATTTAATACAATTTGGCATAAATGTTATGCCCAAACATGCACGCTCTTGGCTTAATCCGTGCGCGGTTGGGGTTATAAAAATAATAAATCCCACAAAATGACAAAATTATACAACAGGCGCAAGCGACACCAAACCCCCACCACATAAGAACCCAGACACAGCCCAGGCCATCCAAATACACATCGATTGAGCATGTAAATCGCTGGCAATAAAAGCCATTGGACGTTGGTGTCTGAGTCAATACCACCACCTCTCAGTTCTGCCGCCTGACGCTTATTGTTGCAATGGCCGGCTTCATAAAATATATTTTATGTCAGTTCGCTGACTTAATATGCTGCTGGAGTAACGCGTTGCAGCGGCTCACTTACCTAGCAATTTCCAGATCGGTGCCAAAATCGTAGATGGCCGTCTTGGTTATAAAGCGATTGGAGCGACGCATTTCATCCAGCACATCGTTCATCCAGTGTTCGACCCGGCCCTGAGCACGTGCTGTAAGTGGAGAGCAGAAGACAAAATGCCGCAAAATTATTGCAAAAATATAAATAAAGGCGCACAAAATCGAGCTGTGTGTTTCGTGAAAACGGAGGGCCAAGCAGTAGCGGATTAAGCTCATTGCAGTTTTTCAAGAAGAAAAGAAGGTGGTGCTAGGAGAGAGTGGTGACAATTGTCAATTTCAATGTTTCAATACATTTTTTCATGAGACGAAAAATTGCGATACTCTGGGCAGCATTGGAATAGTGGAAAAATGTTTAAGGGGCTTAAAAATGGTATTAGAGATATGATTTCCAGAGATCCTAATTGTGCTTTAGTTTAAGTAGCTGATTGGGCATTTCATTTTATAATAAAATAAATAAATTAAAATAATACATCGAGTTAATTTCTTGAAAGATATATTTTTGAAACTATTACTTTTGGTAAGGCATCATTAATATGGCGTCTGCTGGACTAACTTGTTAACACTTTGCCTTGTCGCTCTTTAAAGCTCAAAATATGAGCTTCAGGATCAAATCCGACAAAATTAACTAAAACTGAAGAAGTATATTTTGCTTCAGAATTTTGTTCAGAAAAAAAAACAATACAGGAATAGATGATTGTCTTGATTTTGTTCCTCGAAAGGCAACACAATAAAAAAAAAAAAATGTGTGCATTATTTTATATGGCATACAAGTTCCCTATGGCCCTTAGTCCGCCACTGTGTTCTCTGCCTTGCAATATCAATAAGTGTATTCAGCAATATAATAAAAATCAAAGTACAAACAACAAAAAGTGTAATAATCTGTAGAATGCGTCGGCGGCTGGCTTAAAATTAATTAAAAGAAATTGGCCAGGCCAAAAAGCCAGACAGAGTCCACAGTAGCCGCGCAGCGGTCCATAAAAAAGTTCAATTTTAAAATTGGCAATCAGTGCGCAACAGTAAGAGTATCCATGATGTTTGATGCTGCTCAAATGGACTTGGGAAGTTATATATATATATATATATTTTTTTACTTACCAATATGCCGAAATTCCATAACCTCGCCCTCGCTGGATATCATGGCGTTTACAATGGTCTGACTGCCCTCCTTGACCAGGCGCAGCGACTTAATATTATCGTACATCTGTGAAAATAGTCGATGCAAGTAATGAAAATTGCAAAATCAATGCGAAAAAGCATTTTTATTTATAAGCCAAATAAATTCATAAAAATTTACCACAAGTGTAGTCAGCCAGGCAGGCGGTCTGAGGCTGGCAGTAAGGATATGCAGTGTAGTGGCATAAGCATGTGTTGCCAAAAATTGGCGTAATTTCCGTGCTAGTCCAAGTAGACAGCATTTCAGCCATGTAGTCAGCACATGGACATGGACATTGGCCAGAACGCATAAACAGTGACATTAACTTTTATAACGCAGTTTGCACACACACACTCACACACACTCACTCACACACACGCCCAGTTGTACATAAAAATAATGTCAACAGCAGTTTGGCAAATCTGTTGTAGTGCCACAGTACCGCCCACCCAAACTGCCTGGATAGCAGCAGCTACGTTCAACCCACCTTAATGATGTGAGTCTGCACTGCAGCTGGCTCACTGCTGCCCAATATGGAGAGCAACTCATCGGTGGAAATGAAATAGAAGCGCGGAAAAATGCGACGTTTCGAGTCCAAATAATCGTTTAACGACTTCTGACAATTTTCCAAACCAATACCCTGACCTTGTATATCAGCTAGACGTCCAGCTATGCTGCAGAATGGCACCACTAACGGATTCTTGGCACAATCGACCATCATCTGCAGAAGAGTAAGCAATATATGATATATATATATATATAAATGTATTTTCATTTTTTTTTCCAACAAGCAAATAGTAAATTATAATGAAAGGCAATGAGCGTCAACACAAACAACAAAGCGAAAGCGAAATAAAATAACACAAAGCATGGCAAAAATGTCGAAAGCAAATCAAAATAATAAATCATGGCATAAATGGCATCAAATATGGCGGCAAATGTTGCAAATGAAACGTAAAGCATGCGGCATTGGGGGCAGAGCCCAATGCCAACCAACAAGGCAGGCAGGCAGGCAGGCAACTGTTGTAGCAAGGTTAAGTGAAGTTAAGCGGCAAGCACACTCACACCCTCACATAGTAGCATAATGCTCTGCGCCAAGCATGTGAGGTGCGTATTTCATTTCTAAGGTGAAAGCGTTCAACTTTCGCAAATACAGTCCAGTGTTTGTTTACATGTGTGTTTGTATGGGTAACCCAGTAGACCAAAGCTTGCAGACATGCGCAAGTGAAGGCGAGACCGAACAAGCCAGAGATTCAAAATATTTTGCTCGGTTTGGTCGATGCAATTTATCTTTGCTAAGTCGTAGTTCTGCCAGAGGTACTATTTCTACTGATTTCATGCAGAAAATAGCTGGAGCTAGCTACTTTGGTCTGGTTAGAAATGGCAATCAAGTTCAAATTGTAGGCGGAATGAAAGGCGTTTGGCTGGTCAACCGAGACTTAGCAAATATCAGCTTAACAGAGAAGAAAGCCCTATTGGGCGAAGAGTCGTTACGTGCGTGACAGCATTGACAGCTTTGTCACGAACCTTATCATCCCAGCAGCGGTCATCGTCATGCCTTCAGTATTACTCAACGGGCCATGGATCACGGAACTCATTTCTACACACAATGTTCTGGAGCAACCCTCATGTCCATCACGCAACTGAGTTGTGCGGCACCAAGATGGATTTGGAATTCACCAAGTGAACGACAGCTGTATTGTTTCTGGAGCACTGGAAACACTAGCGAGACATGCGTTTTTATATGGCGTTGGGTATTGATAGGACCACAGTCGAAGGAAAACCAGTCTCGGGATCGCCAAAACTGGCATGGTTACCCAAAGAAGGAGGCTGTCAAGGCAAAAAAATGAAGTTCAACGAGCTTTTCAATTTCAATACTTCGGGTTTATCATGGTTTCCAAGCATGCTCACTGAGAAATACTCGCAGTCCCTATGCTATGCATCTAACATAATATGCAGGTAGTTGCGTTCTTAACCGGGTGGTACTACACAGAAACCAGTGGCGGTGATAAGACACATTTCGCTCCAAACCCAGAGGGAAATGCAAGCTCGACGGAATGCCTTTCGAATTTGTAACAAAGCAATATCAGCTTCGGCTGATGGCATTTAAGCAAACTCTGGAGCAGTTTCGCTCCTATATCGTAGTTTTCACCAATCCCCTAAATTGGGTGTGAAGGTTTAGAAGATATTGTATGAAATAAATCTAGTATTTTTTGAAATTAAGGTAAGCGTAACGCTTTTTATAATAAAATGCTTAGTTTGGCCTATGATTTGTCTACGAATCAACTTAAAAAGAGTTAATAGCAATATATAGTATATATATTCTCTTTTTTCTACGTATTGCTAGCTTTAAATACGGTTTTCCTGCACTTCGTCCACTGGGTAACCAAAGCGCTGTATATATATATACGTTTGGCAACAAAATTACGCATACGCAAAGTGGTCGTTTGCATGTGTATTATGTTTACCGTTAAGTAAGGCGTCGCCATATTGTCGCCACACATTAAATAAACTCAAATAAATTGAAGAGAGATATTTTGGCCAAGTCGACTGTCAATAAGCAAACAACAGAAACCCAAATACAAACAAATAACTACCAGTCAAATATTCCAAGTGGGTTACACTACTTTTGGGGCACTCACCCGTCGATATGCTTTGTCAATGTCATCAAATTTCTTTGCCTCTTCGGGTAATTGTGTGCGTATGTCTCCTCCTATGAATATACCCTCCAAATACAACCATTTGCGTTGTACCACCAACCACTCGTCTATGATCTCAGATATAAGTGACAGAGTGCGTTCCCACTTGTTGACGGCTTTCAAAAAGGGTCCAATGAATCTGTTAAGTAGAACATATTTAGCAGTATAACTTAAGCAAATCTGTATCTTACTTACTGACTGGCACCCATGGATTGTAAATTCATGGCGTTATCCTCCAGCACTTGCTGTATTTCATCGACTGGTCCCAATATCCAGCCACGATCTTCGTTACCTTTGAAATGTTTCAGTACCTTAAATGCCATAACCTCCCAAGTATTCTCAACGGCTGCCATTCCTCGCTCAATTTGCAACTCCTTAATAGCATTATTCAAGATCTGCTCAGCTATATCCTGATATTTATGCAACTCCATGGCAAACATATTTTCCAATGTAAAACGCTCCGGGGTCATGTCGAAATGCTGTCCAGTTTTTTCCATTAACTGCAGCCAATGGCGCTCACGTAATGCCTCATGCTTTAGGCTCACCATCAAAGGTACCGTGCCCTTGAATTGTTTCATATGTAGCTCCACTTGTTGACCCACGGGCAATTGGCGCACCTGCATAGAAATAGTTACGAGTTAGCATGTTTATAGTGTCGCGCCTGTGCCGGGTAATGGTAAATCAGTTGAAACAATACTGTGGTTGTCACGCGGTGGAGGCACAGCAGCCACGCATTGAATTATGATGGAAGCGTGTTGCACGCGGCTTGCACGCGGTTTTGCTAGCTGGTCAGCGATGGATTCAGGCACAAGCATTCGCATCGAGATCCGGGCAAAAGCGCAGTATATTTACGCTGTGTGCCTGGTCAATAGTGCGTCTTGCCTGCCACTGTGCGAACATGTTTATGCGAGTGGAATTTGGAAATCGTGATAAATTTGATTTCTTCAATACATGAAGCGAGTAAATATGAGTTGAATAGAGGCAAGACACCACTCATCCTCATCCTTAGAATATAATTGATAAATGGATTTAATTTTATTTAATAAAAGTTGATTGTTGATTCTACTTCTGTAGCCCATATTACTCTTTCCTATCATACCATACCTTTTAAAGGCAATTTAAAATAATTAGGAAGTAGTTTTGAAAGACCAAAAAAGGACATTTCGTGAGATATTTAAAATAATAAAAATGCCAATGAAACTCTTTTCTATTCGTAAAAGTATAGTCGTTGCAGAGAGTGCTACTATTGAGTAAACGAAAGAGATCAGTTTGGCTTTTCGAGATCTTTGCATTAAATGTTAATTAAATTCGCGAATTTTAAATTGCAAACAATTCGCTGGCGTAAACACACTTAGCGTGTATCTATGTGAGTTAATATCGATGTGTGCGTGTGATGTTATGGTATGTGTATCTGTGTATTTTTGCCCGGCAACGTTGTGCGCTACTTGTTTGCATATGCAAAATGCAGGCGGACAGACAGCTGGAGGATAAATTCCCTGACAGGCAACTCGAAAACGCAAACTTGTCAACAAACCGCCTGCCACATGGTTGCTGCCAAATGGAGAGATGTTTAGTGCTGGCAAGAGACGTACTCTAGAATTTTAATTATTTTCAATATTGAACAAATTGATTTACATTTTGGAACGCTGATTATGCGGCAACGTTTGACAACGAAGAATTGTTAAAATTTGTACTACATGGGGGGAATGATATGTGTTTGTATGCAAAGCAGTGGGCACATGTCGAAGTGTGCCTGGGTCTGGCTATTTTTAATGATAACAATATAAAATAAAATGGCATAGCATAGAAATGTATACAAAATTGTTTATGCGTCGAGTTGAAACACTAGTTAACAAAGAAAAAAAAACGAAATGGTATGTTTTAATTTGTATTACATATAGATCTGGATCTTATGGAGAAGATCCATTAGCTTGAAATTTGACCAGAAGATGACGCAGTTGTTCGCAGATAAAGCTAAATTTTATCTTATCATATATCCAGATTAATTGATGCTGAATTCCGCTAAGTACTTTAAAAAGATTGAGTGGAGTTAGTATAGCAACAAAGTTCCAAAAGCTTTTGCGATTATGAGCTGTACATTAATAGTTCTATATTTTGATCAATCAATATCATTTCCGAAATTAAGCTTAACCTTTTGATAATTTATTCAAAACTTAACAACATACATGGCAATAAAAAAATCAACAATTCAATGGGCTAACTCTAAACATTAATGCAGAAATGTACTTTTTAGAGGGAAAATTCCTTCAAGAACCGCTTTGATTAAATCAGCAATGGTCATCGGTAGCATAGTAATTGATTTGCTTTACACTTGAATAGTTCGCAGAAAGACGATTAACATTCTATTAATTTCAGATACCATCGTTGGGCTGCGGTTATAAACTGTTGGTTCGTTTGAAGCAACTATAGAGACATGAGCATGATGCGTCTTTGGAGCAATGACAGCATAGTCGAACAGTATGGGAAATGAACTTGAGGCAACGAAATCGCTATGGAAAGGCCACCCTATCGAAAACACACTATTAAAGAGGCACAATTCGCTCAGTGATGATCGGGAGGTTTGTAGAAAACTTATTTCACAAGAGTGGTCCACCTAACGACAATAACATGGAACAAATATAGAAAATAAGCTTTAAAAATTCTACGGTTGGATATTTTGGTTTTAAAAAACCTCTGCGCCACGAAGCTTAGCCGTCATTCTGGCATTTGAGGAATTTGGATAAACCGTAGGCATTTTTTCGAATCAATTTTGATCAAGAGATATGTGAAATAGTTCCCCTGTAACATAATACTTTTTGCAAAATTTGTTTATGAAAAAATTGTAGTCAATTATAGCTTCGGAAACAGCTTAAGCGAAGACAGAAATACCATTTCTGCTACCAACCTACAAATCGAAATCCCAATTATTTGAAGCGATTATAAAACGAGCCAGATCGAGCAAAAATCTTTAAAATTTTTGGCTCAAAAAGCAATTTTCTCAAGTTTAAAAATTCAATATTAATAGTTGGGTTTTAGAAATTTAGCATACGTTTGGAAATATGTGGTAGCGGTTTGGATAGATAAGGCTCAGATCGCATAGCAAACTTCTACCAATTATGTCAAAATTTTAATCACTTCTTACTCTGAAAAATACTTTTGACAAGAATTTTTCTGGTTTCAGGTTAAGGTGCGCTTACAATTGTACTAGACCAAAAAATCCTAACCAAATTAGAATCTCCGAATCACAAAAATGTTTGCCAACTAGTGTTTCACGCTGCATTTAAAAGATAAACACCAATTGATAATATTCTAATTTCCGTTTCTCTAGTAAAATATTTATATTAATAATAATTAAACTAAATAATTTTGCATGCTAATCCATGCACATTAGAACGTTGCTGCGGACCACTAAATATATTAACAAAATCTGCAACAAAAATTTGTTGCTGACTTTTATGATTATGTTGTTTGTGTTTTGTACAGTGTTGCTTTTATAATTGTTGTTGCTGTTGCTGGACTGTTGCTGTCCATGCCATTTTATATGGCAAAGTTTTAGCGCGTAAAAGTTTTAGTCAGCCAACGAAATTCCTCAAAACTTGTTAGTGAAGTAAATAAATCAATTTGTCATAATCAGTTTAGGTGCAAAATTGTGTCGCTCAAGCTCCAAGGCTACAAATTTTCACTTTTCTTGTTTAAAAATCAAGCAGGCAAAAGAAGAAAAACAAAAAACAAAAAAAATGAAAAAGAATTCGTTTTCAGCTGAATGCACAGTTCAGAGTTCACACAGTGAGCAATTTACAGTGTTGAAAACTGTGTGCAGTTGTTTTTGCACGGTAATTTTATGAAAATCGACACAGGCCAAAAACTTTGGCTAATTGAGAAAGTTTTTGGCCACTAGCCTTAACTGTTACTTACCGGCTTGGGCAGCTTACGAAACTCCTTCAAATAGCTTTCAATGCCTTCGGTTAGCACATTTGGATCCAAATTAGCCCAGAGTGTTTTGCCCCAACCCTCGCGCGCATATTTTTGCGCTTTATAAAGTTTGTAGACCTGTGCGGCAGCAATTGCTTTGTTAAAATAATAACTAATGGCAGTAGACTGCGCGTTATACCTGCTGCAGTCCCTCAAACTCGGTTTGTATGCGCGAAAACTCATGATAATCCACCATGGGCATGTCAAAAAGACGCTCCGCCTTTGCCAGCTCAGAGCGTCTGGCTTCACGCTCATTGATTCTCTGGCCATAGGGATCCATCAAACGCACACCACGCTCTAGCTCAGAACCCACCGCACCAGGTCCATTCTCATCCCAATCTTTGATAAACACATCCAACTGTAAGAAACGCAAAAAAAAAAATTGGTAACAATAAATTGACATTGAAGGAAGTGCAGCGGAAAGCAATAGAATTTGATTGTTGCGCTTTGCGCTACCAAAGCACCAAGTCTTAATTCAAATAATAAACACTTCAAGTTAATTCATTTTGTGCTCCGGCACATACATATATTGGCTGCAAGCAGCTGCTGTAACAGTGCCAGGATGTGGCAGCAGCTGCTGTAGCAGCTACGCCGGCACTGTCGTGGTCGTTGGTGGTAGCGCTGACAACTGACAATAATGGTTGAGCGCGCGGAAAAATCCAATTAAAATGCCATTGAAAGGAAATAATAATAAGAGGAAACAAAACAGAATTGTAGATAGCAAAAAAAAAAAACTGAAGAAAAAACGCAAAATGACGGAAATGCAAAGTTGGCAAAGCGGCTACAGTCAGTTCCCCAGACGCAAGTACGCACTGCCCCGAGGCAAGCTTAAGAGATAACCAGTCAAAGACAGATCTAGAGTATGAGAGAGATAGTGTGTGCTACTTACATCATCACAGAATACATTGATTTCCACAGAAGTCATATCGGCGAATTTCTGTTTAATTGGCTGCAACTTTTCGGAACGGTAGAGCGCGGACAAGAATAAGCGCCTCCAGCGTTTCTCCAGATGATGAGCCATGAGCATGTCCTCGTAGGGAAACTGTAAAACATATTAGAATTAGTCAGTGAATATGCTGCTGCTTCAATTAAAGCTGAGTACAAATAATAATCATATAAAGTGGCAAATTTAGCTAACGAGCACTCAAGCGTGCTACACACACACACACACCGACACGCACTCAGCCACATACCATACAGGCAGCAAGCCAACAAAGAAATAAAAATAAAGCATAGCATAGCTTTCAGGGTCGATTCTATGAATGCCATAGTCGCTGTATAAATTTTCATTTTACAGCAGCTCCAATTGCTTATGAGTGTGTGCATGTGGGTATACATGTCTGTGTGTGTGTGTGTGTGCATTTGTTCATTCATTCATTAATTTATATAAAATGCAAGTTAATTCCGTTTTGTCTGGCCATAGCTAAGCGAGGCTGTGACGCCGGCAGCGCAACCGCTATACCACAACGAAATACCATCAATAAATGAATGAATGTGCCAGCCAAACCAAAATGGCGTCCACACTCACACTCACACACCCAGTATTGCACTCTGTTGTCCAACTGTCGTTTGGTCATTTATGTAACTTACTCTGCAGTGGCGTTGTTAGTTCTATTTTTTAAATTTTACCCCCTAGTGAGTTTTTTCGAATATTTCCATGAAAGTATTATTGCAACATTTTTACCAACTAAAATTGTGAACTAAAAGTTAGATAAATACAATATTGCTAAGATTTATTAATGGGTTTTAATCCATGTGAAAACTTTGGTGTTCATATAAAACATTCGTAATCAAAATAATATTGGACAATGTTGAAGATACAAGTTCCGGAGTGCGCGAGCCTTATGGCAAACACTAGTTCCAAGTTTTAGGCTTTTAGTTAAGCTTTGACAAGTATTTCTATTCCTAACTGCGCCACTGCAATCTGTTACTGCAAATGTATATGTGTGTGTGTGTGTTGCGCAAAATGCAAAAAGCCATTTGAAAATGGCAGCGGGTGGCTACCAAATATGCATATGTAAACATTTTCCGCATTCCCAGCTCTTCACAGTTTTACTGTGAGCACTACAAATACACACACAGCAACGACTTTTAGAGGACTTTTGTAAAAATCCTCATTTACATATACAAATAAGTGACAGTGCAGCTGCCACAAATTGCAGGGCCACTCACCGAAAGAGAGAGCCAACTGCTGACCAAACTTGAGCGACATTCTGTTGCAGTTAATTTCATTAAATGCGGCACCGACTTACCATGATTTTATGCTCGCTTAGCACTGTGAAGGTCTCCTGCATTTCGTGTATCTTTTGCTCATTTGTCAGCGTAGTCGATTGTATGGTGGCAATTGTTTGCATTACCAGCTTAAAGTCCTCCAGCTCTCGCGTTGTCTTGTTCAAATTCAAGCTTAGACTCTGAAAGGGATTCACAATTATCTTACTGTTTGTTGACTTTCATTGTTAAGCACTTACATTAATTTCTTCACGCATTAGCTTCATGCTATTGCTAACGTGGCGTGACAACTCATGACCCAGTATGGTGCGCCATTCCTGAGCATGTTCGGATATGCTGTTTAGTAGAGGATTTAAATTTATACGTATACATCTGACATCATGGTATGTACGCATAGTGGCCAGTGTATCAACAATATTGGAGAAAAATGTAAATTTCTCATCGATTTCAATAAGTGTCACTTGTCGATCACAAAACTTTTGACAAATATAGCTCTTGTCGAAGGCCCACAAGTTGAAGTATTTACGAAATCTGTGGTATAGTAAAAAGTCAGCAGTAAATTTTGGTTAAGCACTTGAAAACTAAGTACTTACTGAGCGACAAAACCTTTGGCTTCGGCTACAATTTTGGAAGCAAGTTCCTGAATTTTGAGTACCAGACCAACAACAGGTTCGATTTGTACAATATCCTCATAAAAAGTATAAGTATATTTCTCTCTTGCGTTTAGCTCCACTTGGTGGCAATTAATACAGGTACCCTGCTTCCAGCGTGCAAAGTTCTTAAGTCTGCAGAAAAAAAATATTTACAAAAGTTTAATTGATAAAAGAGTGCATAGTTTAACCGATTAAGATAATCCTTGGCAGCTGTTACTATAATATTCTGCAGCTCATTAGCAGAGGGTTCCAGCATGATTTCGGACATTAATAGCACAGCATTTACCTCAAACATGGGCTGCTCGGAAAACAGACGATTTATATAGCACTTAAGGTTTTTATAAGTCATACTGAAAATAAATTTGAATTAATATTGCGTTAAAACAGCGACAAATGCATATACACACTCTATGAAACACTTGTAGGTCTCTTCCTCCCAGTATTCATAGTACATGCACATTTTTTCAGAACGACCCGTAAATGTGCCTAGCACTAAACTTTCAAGCTTAATGAGCACAGGTCCCAAAGAGTCATACAGCTTTTTCATCTGCGATGACTTCTGATTACGTGATGACTCCAACAGATCAAAATAGCCTTGACACAAGTATATGCCCGTACCGCAAGCTATATCCCGGAAAACATGCATATCATCTTCTTCCTTATCGGCCATTACTATGGTCACGATTTCACCTGTAGTTGATGTAAAAGTTTTTGCATCTGGCACGTTTTGTAACGAAAGTGAGCTGCGTGAGTGAAAGGAGCTAGTAGCAGTGCTTGGTTGCTTTTTCACTTCCTCATCAGTTGGATCCAAATTAAAAAGATTGAAATTCTTAATCATATCAATGCGATTTCGCAAATCCAAGCGTATAAAATTAATTTGGGAAACTATGGAGTTTAGCTTTCGTAATTGTGAGCTGACTTGGCTGCAAAAAGTGCCTATATTAAATGATATCCAGCTGAGACGACCGACTCCAACTTGTATAATAAGTTCCGTTTCATAGATATGATCCCGCAGAAATATCACCTCGGACATAGAAAGTTTGGATATAATTTCGTTGTAACGATTGATAATCTCGCATAATTGCTCATAATCCTTGTACAATGATTCTTTTTTCATTATGCCAGTTCGTAGTACTTGTGGTAGTTCAAAACCTAAATGCTCAAATAGCTGACCTTCAAACAGTACATCAAATATTTCACGATTCAAATTAACCTCAAAGCGCGCGTCGAACTCGATCAGAACGCGATTACCCACCAGCTCACGCCAAATTGGTAAAAGGCGTTGAGATTCGGCACGTATAAGCACTGCAAAAATTGTTTATAAGCGTAAATATCTTCTTTGGTTTACCGGCATGCTTTAGTTACTTACATTCACAAATTTCTTTACAATGCTTGTCCGTTAGATTTAATTCTTTTGGTTTTTTTTCTTTAACAGCGTCCAAAAAGGCTGCTGCACTACGCAATTGCAGATTGGCTACTCTTGACTTACTTAACATCCACATAAACATGGCCGTTAGTACAGTGAACTTATTGACCTTGCACATAACGCCAGCTTGTGCCCTTTCATCTAAAAGAGTTTGTGTATCATCAGAGTCGGATTCGTCCATTTTGTCCAAGGCAAACGATGACGCCGTAGACACCATACTCTCCATCCGCGAAAGTGACTGGCCAGGTATGATTGTTGTGATTGCGGATTCACGAGCTTTCGTCTTCAGAGTTTGAGCATATTCGGATATATAATTTACTGCAATAAAATATGTTTAAGCTTTTTTTTGTTTTGACTTGAATTATAGTACATACATATTTCGTCATCGCAGATGCGTATAATTAGTATATTGGAGCGATTTGTATGATTGATAGCAAATGTGGCGTTTTGCGTATACATATCAAAAAGGCCTTTCTCAAATTTGAACATTTTAGTCATTAGCTCAAAATACGACTTAAAGGCGGTGCGTTTGAGATAACTATTTTTTAGTTCCGGACAATCGCCAGCGCGTTCAAAGGCGAGTACAGATGTCTTGAGTCTGTTGCCTAATAAACGCAACCAACAGACCGCAGCTACTTTAGCCGGCTGATGTTTGCCCATGGGCGGCGATTTCTTCAGGTTCTGTTCAAAAACCGAATCTTAGTAGAATCTAACAAATTGTCGCAACTTTTAAACACGCACCTGAAATACATTTTCCACAGCGTTAATTTCTGTAACAAAATATCTTAATAGATTTTCATGTTTGGTGGAAATAAACTCCTGCAGTGAGACACGAGTATCAATATTATTCGCATCATTTATGAGCTGCAAGCCCTTATCTGATGATAGCAGCGAATTAATGCTCTGGTCTATAACCGTTTTAGCCTCTAGCTCAAGTGACTCCAAACGACGATTAAACAGCTGCAATGAATACTCCCAGTTCTCCCAATTGCTGGGCTTAAACATATCATAGTCTATGCCGCGAATTAGCTCATCCAACATGCGATAACATTTACGCATAAGATTATCAACAATAGATGGATCGGTTATAAGTGACTTAAGGCGATGTCCAAATAGATTTTCATATTGTATAAAAACGCGTCCTATGTAAGCAATATCAGTGGCCACACGATATATATGATTAACTTCACTGAACAGTGCCAAGCGATCAAACTCCCAGCGCGAGCCCGCGCCGGATTCCTCTATGTGCTGACGGCTTAGCTTGTAGGCTTGTTTCCAACAGCGCAGCAGGTTGGCACAGCCTGTGGCTGTCTCATGGGCGTACTTGGCGGTATAGCTAGAAAATTATAAAGTTATCAAGCCATTTAGCTTGACAGTGCTGACTGCTACTTACCGAAAGATGTTGTCCAAAGCTAAAATTACCTTAACTTTTTGCACGAATACATTGGATATTTCACAGAGCAACACTTGCATCTCCGCATCACGACAATAATAGCTAGACATGGTCCAAATGTGACGTAGACCCACCATGACATTGGGTATTTGCAGCACTGTCATCTTAAAGCTTTCGGTTGTGCGTATTTTCTGTAAGTTTAGATATATTATGCAAGAAAACTATTTAGGTTTTTAAGAAGCACTACTCACCTCCAAATAGTCTGTAATAGTACCTAGATAATCAGCGTTTTCTTTGGCCAGCTTGAAACGCTCCTCTGTTTTGCCTAACATATTTTGCCAATCTGGCAATACTTTGGATTCTAGGTCGCTTAATCGTTGTAGTACGGCAAGCACAAAGTCCGTCTTTAACTGTTCCAATATACTATAGAGATCGACTTCCATTTTATGCCAATAATGATGCTCCGCCATGGGTGTGAATTCATCCAATTTGGATTCGTTTAAGGTTTTAATGGTTTGACCCATATATTTTATCCACCCTGTAACCACATCTTCTAGTTGTTGTTGTGTATATGTGGGAACTAACTCCAATTTCTTTGCATCGATTGGTACACGTATTAGCGCGTCTTCGAATTCCGTCATCTCTTGGCCGGGCTGCACATATGACGTGGGCAAATTAAATGCCCAAACTATGTGATTTATTGTCCAATTGATTTCCTTATCTAACTCGTCCATCTCCTTAAAAATTTTACGCTGTAAGGGCTTAATGCGAGGTGGAGTTGCTTCCTCCGCAGCATGTTCAGCTTCAATTTTGGCCTTAGTTGAAGCGAGCAACTGTTCCCAACGTTCGCCTATGGTCAGTTTTTCGGGTTTTTGTATTTCTGTTTCAAAAGTATAATCAAATATGAAGATTTGTGGCATTTAAATGTGTTCGGGAAGTGTTACCTTCCTCCGAGGAGCTTGAGAGCACATCGGCAACAACTGTCGCGCCCTCCTCTTGCTCTTCCTCGTCAGCATCACCACCTTGCCCATCAGTTTCCTTCTTTATGGGCTTGGCATTCTCTTTTTTCTTGGCCAAAGCTTCCAATTTTTGCGCTTTTCTGTTGGAATAAATCGTTTTTAAAAGCCAGTCGAAAAAGCGTGTAAGCTTCCCAAAGCAAACAAGCAAATAAACAAACACAATTAAAGGCACGAAATTGCAAATGTTGCAACAAAAGCAATAACCAAAAAAAGGAGCAAAAAAAAAGGAAATCTCGCGTTGTTCGAAATTAACACAAAAGTAATGAAAAGCCACTGATAAGCGAAATGAGCAACAAATACCAACAAAAGCAAGAAGCCAGCGCAACAAAGGACAGCTAAAAGGGATGCGCTCAAAGCATGACGAAGACTGAGCTTGGGGCGCTGTGGCTCGGACTATGGATATATGTGTTGACGGCTCTTTAATCTGTGAACCTAAAACAACAACAAAATACCGAGGCGAGCGAGCGGTCAAGTGGCGTACATTTTGCATGTAACGCGTAAACGTCGACAACGACAGCGGACAAGGACAACGCATTGGCTCTCGCATTGCCCGAGAAATTCGGCGGCAACATGAGGCGTGCCATAAATGTAGGCTGCCAAATGAATGGCCGCCAAAGACGCTTCAGCTTGCTACTCTGTTTTGGCGCCGGTGACGGCAACATGAAATCCGATTAAAAATAAAAATTTCTTATCGGATGGACTGTAATTTATGTGCGAAAAGGGTTATGCCATGGCATAGTAGTACTACTACGCCATGCCTCGCGTCGTCAACGTCAGAGACCATCTCCACCCTTCCAATTCCAGTTAGCTGTGAAGCTAAAAAACAGACACACACAAACAGACAGTAGCAGCAATGGCGATGGCATGCAGCGATAAAGGCCAAACAAAGGAAACAAAAAATGTTCCCTCGAAAAACAAAAAAAGGAAATCCAGGGGTAGAGCAGTCAAACGCGCAAGGCCCCAATCTCTGTAGTCAACCAGTGAGCGCTACCCAGTCAACCATTTTGTAGCAGAAGCAGCACATGAAACCAATAAAGCGCGGACCCATGTCCGTTCCGGCCATAGCAAAGCGGCCAAGCGAACGCAGTGCCGCGTTTCCTTTGTTAAAAAGTTAAATACTTTTGTTGTTTAAGCGCTTTCAAACGAAATTCCGATGGTTTGGATAGCTCCAATAGACCCGGACCCGATTCTTTGGCCTCGCTGGTAATATCATTGCCGTCGCCAGCCCCAACAAGACTGACGCCTGGTGCGCCTTCACCCGTTGAGTCATCATATTTGTCCATTTGCCCTGTGTCCGCTGTTTCTGGTTCGCGAAATTGAAATTGTATCGCAGGACGGAAAACCTGGCAAATAAAAAAAAATAACATTGTTTAGAGACAAGTTAGTAAATGGCAGTGGAATGCTCTACTATGGCATTCGACTTACAAATCAATCACAAAATAAGCTTTTTAGTGTTAAGCAAGTTTATATTGTAAAGCAGGATAGGTGCACCTCAGCCTACGAGCAACATCTTCATTGAAGACATGCAACAGACTGAGATGCAAAATGCATCTAAAATAAATGCATTACGAGGCGACAGGGTTTCCCATAATTTGATTTTTTTAAAATCGGATTCCAAATAAGACAATGAACTAATCATTTTTGTGAAGCACGCTGCTAATGTTATGACAACTTGAAGATAAATGTAACGTACCCTTTACAGGGTATAGACAAAACAGATATGTACATGAGTCTGAGTAGATGTAAGTGTAGTGGTCGCTTTGGTTTTGTAGATTTTCTAATTGATTTGCCGCGTGAATTTACAAAAACTGATTTGCAACAAATTTCCAATTATTTGCAGGCAAAAAGCAAATATTATTGCGTACACCCTCTAACCCCTGCCAGCTGCATAAAGCCCACCACATAGACCACAAAATTTGCAAGCGCCCCCAGGGCAAGCCCTAAATAGATGGCATAGAGGCAGCCTAATGGAAACCGCAACACATTTTTGGGGGCTATGATGAAGCAATTTAAGTCTACTAAGGCGCCTTCAATTTTGAGGGGTTTACACACAGAAACATGAAACACGGGTCTGGGCAGCTGCCCACTGTGCAACCGAGCGCAAAAATGTTGCTTCATAGCGGCCATTTTGATAGATGACTGCCTTGTTTCGGAATTAATTACAATTCGTCACAACATTTTGTTTTGTGGTTGAGCGCTGAACGAGCGGACGAAACCCACAATGAAGATCTACTCCCCGAGCGGCCTTTTAAAACAAAGGCGCTCAGTGCGAAGCCGTTGATTGATTGAATAACGTTTTATGGTGTGTGAAATAAGCGACGTGGAGTTGGACAAGGCCCAATGCCAAAAGCAAAAGCCAGCCATCTTATAAGGTCATCATCACCATCATTGTCGTCGGCAAGTGTAAATTTGAGCGATTTCATTGGACTAACTAGACGCAGCAGCGGCAGCTTACCAAGTTTAACAAATTGCGCATGGATTCCAGCAGCGGATGACGCACGTCGCCTATAAGGAAATACTGCGGCATTTCGGCAAAGCAAGACTCATTCTCATGATAAAAGGCTGCAAGAATTAGAAACTTATAAGTGTGAAAGCGTGGCAAATTTCTCAACTCACGTATCTCGCGATTGATCTTGCGTAGCAAATAAACATATCTGATTTTGGGCTCCAATTTTGAAGACTCCAAGGGTCCAAAGTGACAATGCAGCAGCGGTGTCTTCACATAAACTGGCACCATTTTCTGCGTAATAAGGAAATCGTAAAAATACAAACATTATACCAAAGCACACCAGTGCATACCTTAACCTCGACATAGATGGGCTGTGGCTTCTTGCGTGCCCTGCGACCTGTGCGGAGAAGAAAAGTAACTTGAAAGTTTATCAAAGCCAAGACGGGCGCGCCTTTGTTCAACGCGCACGTCAAAGCAAATGTATGCAATTGTCAGCTGTATGATTGACATGCCAGGGCTGCATTTGCATTGTCCTTTACTTCATTTCAAACGAAATTGAAATTGTAATGCAAGGCGCTGAAAAACTTCATTCTTATCCTTGTGCAATGAGAGTCAAATCAAATGAGTTGTTACTTTTAGTTGGGTTTTCCATGCATTTTCAAATTAAAAGTTACCCAAAAGAAAATAAATTTTAGGCAGACAACGAAAATGAGACTCTTAAATATTTATGATGGAATATGGTTGGGGGTGTTACGAGTGCGGAAGCAGCAGTCAGTGGCCAAGTTTTTTGTTTGATATTAAGTGGAAAAGCGTTGAGAATTTATACGCTATGTAGGGTAGAGGGCCACAGATTGGAAAGTGGAAAAAGTTTTAAAATTAAAAAGAAAAGTAGCGGGCCAAAAATCAAGAAAAATGTAAGACAACAAAAGGCAGTGAGGCCTAATATATAGGTGCAGCTGGTGGATTGTATTTACCATCTTCCGTATCTGCGCTGGCTGCAGCATATATAAATGGGAAATAAAATGTATTTATATTAGGGTCATGTTATGTATATACGTTCAAAATAAAATAAAGAACAAAATAAAATTTACAGTCGATACACGCATAAAACGACGAAATTTCCTACGTGCTTCGAAAAGTGAGTTTCCTTGGAATCATCATTTGCTAATGATAAATATACGTACTTAGTTGATGAGTCGTATTTCGTATTTGTATAAAATTGTACTTTAAACGTAAAGGAATCAACTTGCTTGCTTTTGTGGATCACGGTAGTTGGTAACTTTGTATTAATTTTATGAATACCTATCACTAAGTTATTTACATTGTTTATCAAACACTGATCCAAACTTCAAAGTGACAAAAACCTCCAGCTCAAAAGCCGTAGATCCAATTGCCTTATAAGAGCTATCATTTGCGTGTCACTTTGCGCGAGTACCGACTGTCGGTATTTTCAAGAAGTACACAACTACATTGAGCCACTTACGTGTACGCTTAGAGCGCTTGGAAACCTCAGAGCTTTTACCACTGGCGATTTCATCACCCTTTTCCCCGTCCCCTTCAGCCTCTCCCATCGCATCGGTGGTTTCTCCCTCCTCTGCTTGCGCCGATTCCGCCTCGTTTGTCTGTTCAGCAGGCGCTGCATCTTGGCCGCCTCGTTTGCGTGCCTTGGTAGCGGCACCTTTGGCTGCTGCTCCAGCCCCTTTGGCGCGATTAGCGGCGCCTTTTTTGCCCTTTCCCTTTTTTGGATCTGATGGTGGTGGTGGTGGCGGGGGTACCTCCTCGAGCACAGTAATTTCCTCCTCAGTCAGTCTGTCGTAGAATGTGCGCCAAATATAGACAACAATGCGGTCTATGTTGTTTTGTGACTCGTAACGCTTGTTTAAAAGGTTATTGAAGCCTTCTTGATTTTCAGCCACCAAGCGATTGATATACACTGGATCAAAGACACCCACTGTGTTAGCTATAACAGTCTTCAACCATATAATACGTGGCTCATCACTGCTGATGGTGGCAACAGATAGTGCCTCAGAGGCTGCAATGCTGCCATATTGTTTCGCTGTAGCGCTGATAGAGCTGCGGGAAACTACATCATCGGGAACCGATACCATGGACGACATTTTGCATAGGGCTCTGTAAGAACAGTAGCTATGTGAGTTTAGAATTTAGCGGCAGCAGTGTCTTCGACTTACCTAGTACATTACAATTACCGACTGCATCGGTGAATTGTTTGATTTTTATGTGTGGTGTGTGGCCGTTGTGTGTGTCGCGCACAGGCAGTATTTGTATTTTCTTTTAGCGGCCTCGCCTGGTTTCACTTCAAAAGCTGTCGCAGGAGCTGCTCCTTGTTGTTGCCGTGTTGCCGTTGTTGCTTCAATCAATTCCAGTTGATGTTGCTCAGTTCGTTTCCGCCTTTGTTGTTTGTTGTGTCGTCTGCAGCGCTTCTAGAGGATGTGTATGCGTGTGTGTATCTATGAGTGTTTACACTCGCTGAGCTGCGTCTGCAAATCCTTTTGTGTAACCAGGGACAACTGTTGTGGCGGCTTGCCACGTCAAATACCAGAACCAAAACCAAATATAGCTGTCTCTGACGGCTAGTTGGTTTGCTTCGTTGTTGAACAACTTGAGTTTTTTTTTGTGGCAAAATCGTAAACTTTGAATTTCTACTGTTATATTTGAGTTTAACGAATGAATTTCAATTCATTTCATTTCTTTTCATAATTTTGCAGGCATACTTTGATTTCGTTTTAGACTGAATTAAAAGTCTGCTCTGTGCTTCCGGTTTCCTGTTTATGCACTTGGAAAATTTCTTGGTATATGGCAACACCGGTTTTAGCCGTATTTGTTTATTGTGTGTTATTTATTTATTTTTTCTTTTTTTTTTTGAGCCGGACTGCCGCTTGGCAACCAAAAAGCTTGCTCTATGAGTATATTTAATATAATTTTTCAGTCGTTCCGGTATTTTTTGATACTTGTCAGCTGCATTGCTGAAAGCTTGGAAGCAGGTTGTATGAGCGCAAACAGTTGTCGACTGCAAAATACTCTACATGTTGAAAAGCTGAATTTATCTAGCGCTAAAATATCCAACATAGTTTTGTTAATCAAACTAATATGTGCGACAATCTAGTGCTTTGGAAACTTAGAAGTCTTAGTCTTTCTACTGCCTTTTACTTATTTTTGTGCTGAAATTAAAACTTTGGCTTTCTTACTGTTTTCAGGGCTCCTTTTTTAAAGAATGCTCTGTTCACGATGTAGTCATATGCCAAAAAAGGCTTCAAGAATATTTGGAGCACCTCCTTGAGTAGCGATTGTTGCAACCAAAACCTTCGGAATTATTGGCAAAAGAATTTGCTTCCAGATCTGTACTGAAAAATTGGTTTCAATTAATTGATGTAAGTACATAGAGAACTGTGCGAAACACTTACTGAACATAGCTGAAAGTTAATTGAATCTAGAGGTAGGCCTTATTTCGTGTACTTCTTCAGTCGACCATCCTGTCCCGTTGCCACTTTTGATCAAAGAAGTGAGAAACGAGTTTGACAGCGAATTGTAGGCTGTTGTAGAGAGTCGGTTCATCAAATGACGATCTGCAGTAAACAGGAATTATTATATGAAACTAAAGATGAAAGCATATCCAAGGCGATTTTTGAAGCTCAACTTAAATGTTCTAAGAATCACTCGGAAAACTCAGAGCACGATTTTTTTATATAATATTGGCAAATACGTTGAAAGCTTTCGCAAAAATGATATTCACCCAAAGTTAGCATAAAACCCTTCCAAACATTTTTAATTTGTTTTCTTTTTTTTCTCAAGTACTCACCAACTCTAGAAATACCCCATTATGAGTATTTTCCATAGCAAACACCTTCCTTTTCCTAAAATTTGTTTGCAAAAATAATTAATACACTTGCAGAGTATAAAAAATGTTGCCTGGTCTCGACGTAGGCGTCAGTGCCAACGCGTTGCGTAAACAAAACACGCAGACCGACCTAATGGCCAGGCACATTAGCAACGTGCCATGGACATGGTTATACATACTACTATATATATACACTTCATACCTACAAATACGTACATCCATTCTGGAATATACAAAGTAACGTAGTTGTTATGGCAACCCCTACGCCTTCTTGTACTGCAGCAGGTCAAGTGTTGCCTTTGCTATGGGGCGTGTTGGTATGGGCGTGCCAGTGTTGCTGTTGCTTCTTTTAAAAACTGCATAAATAGAAATATTTGCAAACTCGTACGAGTTGCCCCTTAGTTCGTTTTTTTTTTTTTTAGATTCCAAAGCAAAAGATTGCCAAGCAGTGTGGACTTGAAGCAGTTAGCCGCAAATGTAGCTATTAGAAATTGCTAAGCAACGAACTACTACTTACTGTACGAATGGAAAGCTATTTGATAAGTTTACTTTAAGGGCCGGCATGCTCAGATACAATTGATGCCGGGGAATTAATACCCTCCAGCTTCAAAGTTCAGCGTCAGCTGTTGCAAATCGACTTCAGCTAGTTTTGCCTGCTGTTTGCATTCAATCAAACTTCTGCGGTTTGCGCTGAGTTCAGCAGAACACACACACATACATACACACAAAAACGCATCCACACACAGGTAAACCTACACACACAACATATCCAAGAGGCTATACATGGGCGTGGATTCTACGGTTTACTAAGTCGAGTAATTTCAGCTGTCGCGTCGTAACTTGCAGTTACTTCAGTTTCAAGATAGTATTTTGTAGACACTTGATTGCTATTTGGGTTCATAAATCGATTTGTATACCTTTAAATTTTTTGATTCATCAGTGAACTTTTTAATGGCGCCAACTAGCAAAATTGAAGCTGAAGATTGCTCTGTTTGCTTGCAAATGCTGCATACCTTGTGATGCAACAACTAAGCATTGCTCCAAAGAACGGTATATGAGGAAATTTCTATTGTTAGCTGTTCGAAGAGAACAAGATCTACAGTTTACAGCGGAAACCGAACCTCTGTATTTGATGATTTCCTTAGGAAAATATCAGCAATAACTTTCGGCGGTGAGTACGCAAGTTGAATGTTTACTACTACTACTATATTCCCCTGAAAAAAAAACCATAGCATACCTTTAGGAGCTACAAGTACTCGTTGCGAAGGTACTCTATCGTTTCGATACCGACGTTCTTGTGATGGTTTCCGAAGATAATTTTAGAAATAAAAAATAAAAAAACATGTTTTTAATGTGTTTTTCAATTCGATATATGCGATAAACTTTAAAATACATCGTTTGTTATTTTGAGACAAATATAAAAACATAATGCTGTGGCTATACTCAGTGATTTCATTTTTAAACAACTTGTATACGGGAATTTTTTTTGATCCATGTTAAGACAGCCAATCTGTAAGCATGAAATCAAATTGATGATCTTCCGAGGGGTTTTTAGTATTGTGCACAATAACCATATGCCACCCCTCATCACGAATTTCATAAGTACAACAAAAATACTTTTAAGCAAATAATGTTCGTAAGTTATTTTTATTAATTTTTGTTTTTTTTTTTTATGAAGAATGTAATACCCTGAATGTAGTATGGTTTAAACTTCGATGCATATCTGTTGATCGTGCTGAAAATCGATTTGATGCTTTATAAGTGGCGGTTTTAGCTTTTAAAACAAATACTGTACTGAACAAACTAAGTAGGTTGAAGATGAGGATTCAAAGACTTTACGGGATCACGATAATTGTAGAAATCTCAAAATCATTGGAGTGCTTCAGCAAAAAATTTCAGTTAAGTTAAAACACTCGGAACTTATACAAAAGCAAGAAAATTTGGTGTCAGACATGTTGAGCCAGAGAGTTATCGAAATTTTGCACTTTGGAACTGTTTTTTAAAAGACATAAAGGGAAAAGATTTTTGTACTCGATCAATGCTGGATATGAATAAACATACCACGATAACCCAAAAAATAAAATATTATGCCAACTCAACTATGGTGAGAAAGAGTTCAAGATCTACTAGGTTATGAGCTGCTGCAAGCCTTAAGTGGAAAACGTTCTCGAGTACAAGGACATCCAGAAATGACCTACATGCATGTTAAGTTGACTTTGCAATATGATGTGGCTGAAAATATAATAAGTAAATACAAAATGTTATATAAAGAGTACTGCAATGGGAGGTCTTACCCAGCCGCAATATTCTTCGGTCTTTGCCCCTTGCGACTACACGCTGTTTCAACGGATACTGAAGGATTTTTGGGGGTCAGAGATTCGCGTGTTTTAAACAAATCGAATGATTGAGTCGAGGCCAGAGAGCACTGGTTTTCTAGAGATTAAATCTAATTTAAAATTTTCCAGAGAGATGGAAAAAAGTAGTCGCTGCCGACTTTATTCTTGAATGATGCAAATTTTAGTTTTGCTCAATAAATCAATCTCGTTCTGAACGCGTTTCAAATTAACTTTGTCAGGGTACAACAGCTTGTCTTGATTAAATCAACTTAAAATCTCATAAATCTGGAATAACTTTGTCGAATAGCTGATCCGTATGTTACTCTCTTTTTCAACGCATAACAAAAGTTAAGCGTCACCCTAAACTATCTTAGATTTTTAAAAATCCCCACCACATGAGGGGTATTATAATTAATATTAATAAAGAGTGAGATTAAATTATGTTTAACTAGCTAGCAGATACTTCTGTCATTTTGGCCTTCGAGCTGCTCTTTGATCCATCCAATTGGGTTGCAGTCATGTGTGATTGCGTTCAATATTAATTGAAATGAATGTCAGTCACAGCGTTCAAAATGGTTTGTTGTCAAAGCAACCGACAAGAGTCGCTTCGAGTAAAGTTAGCTTGGATAAAGCTTGTGGATAAGGCATCATTAAAAAATCATCGTTCAAACGTTGCGTATGCTTAATATAGATTGCATGAAACCGAATCACTTGCTACAGTTTGTCGCAATTTTTGTGCGTCTCTGTTTTTATTTGTATTTATTATTGCTTTTGCGTTTACCCGTCTCTTACGCTTTTTCTCTCTCCTGAGCTGTGTCTTTGCACCAAAGCATAAATTTTGTTTCCAGGTGAAACCTCAGAGAGAGAGTGAGTGAGTGAATGAGATACACAAGGAGTGCTCCAAGAGGCAAATAAACGCGCAGTTCGCTAAATGAGAATTTATTGACTTGGTTGCATCTGGCAATGTGTGCTTGAGTGTATGTGCCCCGTGTGTGTGCGTTTTAATGGCGTCTATCAATACATATGTGCGGCTTCTCTAGTACTCCGCTTGCGCTTGTATGCGAAACCATTGCATATTTATCTACGTCACAGGAGTTTGATAAACATTTCGCGGCTGCAAGGCAACTTGAAATTTGTTTGTGCTTGTCAACCCAAGCGCCATGATATTCCTGCTCGTTCCTGCCCAACTTCGTTGACTTTTGTTGCCTTCTACCTGCTTTTGTTTGCTCTACCGCTTAATAAGTTTTCAAAGGTGGCCAAGGGCAAGCAGCGAGGTAAAAGCCAAGATACAATATTAACTAAAGACAAGTACTACAGTTGTAACTCGTTGAATGCACCAAGTTGCTATTCAAAGGGGTGTAGTCATTTTTTTTACTTTTGAAACTACTTCTTATATTGTTGGATCGCAATGGTAGATAACTCTATTATTATATTCTCTAGTGATAATGTCATGGGTTTTGGTCCTTTACCCAAGGTATAGAGCGGTTTTGCGAAAAACTGCAAATACAATACATCTGCATCTCGCGCATAATGTGCCGCACCAAAAGGGTTTGTCTATTGCACCTGAAGATCTCATCCCAACAATTTGTTATCTAGCTTGACAGTTTCAAACTGTTTTCGGAACTGTAGTAGTGATTCATTGTGAAACCCGTCGTGTATATTTTTGCTTAAAATCCAGATATAGTTATGAAGGTTTAATGGCAAAAAAATGAAGAACCTTACTAGTAAGAGTTGATTCTTATATATATTTCAGATTTCCACCCATCATAAAATCATTACGTGAATACTTTTTCACGTGTATTAACATTTTCTAAGAATTTCAGTTTCGAAACTAAAAGCAATAATTGTTTTTACCAAAACTACTCGATTTTTAACTTTGACTGAGTTTGATATTCGAAATAAAACGATTTTGCAATATTGGGTTGACCGAGAGAAACTGGTGATAATGCATACAAACGGCGTTGACAACTTCCAATATTTACCAAAAAAAGGAAATCACATTTTATTGTCAGTGAACTCCCATAATACAAGTTTTGCGATTTTTCACCATCATATTAGAGAATACTATATTCTAGGGTGTTCCCTTATTTATGATTGTATTATGGTACCCACGTAAAGTCGTCCCAGTAGTAGATCTTTAAAATATTTTAATTTAAAAATTCACTGTCATATAATTCTTTAGAGAAAGTCTAAGAAAAATTCCATTTGTTTTCAAAGCTCTTCTGGAAGAGGAAACTTTACCTTTCTTAAGTTGCTTCCAAAAAAGAAATCATAGCAAGAGCTTTCGTGTTAGTTTGGGCTTAAATTATTTTTGAAAAATATAAAAATAAAAAAATTTAAATCTACTAACGAATGCTGCTTATATTTTAACACATTAGTAGCAAAGTAATAAATTATCTTCTTACAAAAAATCCCTTGGAGAAATCGCTTAAATTATGCCGAGTAGTTTTTAAATAAGTATAAGTTTCCAAAGACTTTAATTAAAACACAGACTCACTCATTCTGTTAAAGCTGGTTAGATAATAAATCGCTGTGTTTTTTTACTTTTGAATTGCGAAACCATTTCGTGCTAAGAACTGCAACTATACTTTTCGCGAAACTGTTTCTATAAAAAATGGCTACAAACGAGGTTGCACTGTAATTTTGACGAAAGTTTGCAAGTTTATTTGCGCAGTTTAAATTGACTTTCAGTCATGTGGCAATAATGTCTTGCCAAAACATGGCATAATCGGCGGCGATTATAATTTCTCCCTTAATTAATCTACAACCTTGAAAACGGGTAAATGTGTTGGTGCAATTCCAAAACTACTTAATCTATGACACATCCAACCATTGTTCAAGTGTATTATACAATCTTTTGACTTTTGGCACACAATCCCCCAGCAATGATGTCTATTGACCTGCACATTGGGTGCCATTGATGCAATTTTGTAATTTCTTGCAATAGAGAGACAAAAGCTGCTGCATGCTGAATACTGCAATGTGGCATGCTGCAGTGGGATGTGCATCGACTAACGTTATTTGAGTGCCAATGCTGTTGCAATGTTTTGTTTCGTCATATGAAATGATACGAAAATTGCAAGCAACATTTGGCAATTGGCTGACAGAGTAAAGTTGTTTAGAATCCTCTGCTGCCGGACAAACACCAATGCAGGCACTGCGGCTACACTACACTATGTGTGTGTGTGTGTGTGTGTGTGTGTGTGTGTGTGCGTGTGTGTACGTACCTTGATAAGCTTGCTCCAAATCACACATATGGACACCCAATGTGATGGTTATTGTTGGAGCCCATTGAAAGACGCCCTAGTTGCATGCAAATTGCCAAATACCAAGTAAATTTGGCCATAATTCAATATGCAGATTTTCCAACACTGTTCATTGTTCTTGTTCCAAGTAACTATTGTTGTTGTTGTTGTTGCTGTTGGTCAACCAGCGCCTTTGTATGCTGCTGCTGCTGCTGCTGTACTGTGTTAATTAATAAGCATAGCCTACTTTGAGGCGTTGTCTGCAATGCTCAATTGCAATGGCTGCAACACCAGCCACACCAGCAACAACAACACCAACTACTCCATAGCTCCAACTGCAACAACAACAACAACCGCAACGATTTCAATGCAATTCCATTTCACAAAGGCAGCTGGAAAATCACATGCCAGCAGACTCCAATGACTGCCAGAGATTGTGCGCTTTGCGGTTATCTAATGAGTCGGCGACGGAAGAGTAAACCCAAAACCAAACGAAACCAAAACCATAGCCTCAAACCTAAGCGCAAGCTCAAAATCCAAACGGGAGCAGGGGAAAAAGAGCGTCCACATTACGTAGAATCTGCCAAAGTTGGAGAATTTGCTTTTATCAAAGCATTTTCCAAAATGCCGCAATTTTGAAGTAATAAACTGCGCTTCAAAGAGTTTAGTACGTGGGACTTGTGCGTCAGTGTTTTATGGTTGGTCGGCATCGTATGAGCGTTACCTGTGACTTTTGAGCATGATATCTACTTCGATCCGGCGGATTTCTCAGTGATTAACAGAGCGGTACTTTACCCTTATCACAATATACTATTCTCTTGAAATCATGGCAAAGTCTGAAGTTACTGAAGTTATTTCACCCACCAACACTATATTGTAATGGGCATCAGATATTCTTTTGAGTTCGACGCCAAAATTATTTTTCTAGGGGTACAAGTAAAAAAAAAACATAAGAAATCTTATATTCTGTAGGCAGCAATCTTCTTTTGCCATCTTTTTGGTAATTTTCAAATACCATTTCTGAACAATTTTTCTCTCGTCTCGATTGATTCATTACATCTTTGCAATGAAATGTTAATCGCTTTCCGCCCGTAACTTGCAGGCCGTCTTATTTTTCAAAACAAACAAAAATGTACAGAGATTCTAAGCAGCTGTTCTTCTTTGAGTATGCAAAAGTATTTGAGCATTGTAAGCTTCTATAAGCAACGCCTCCAAATAAGAACTTAAGAATGGTCTCGGACGCCCATCCATGCCAAGACAATGTGAATATTCATATCGAACTGGGTTTACACTTGACACACAGCGAAAATATGCACGACCAATGGAATGTGTTGGCGATCAAGCTCTGGCACAACATGAAGATTCAGGCGAACGAACCCCATTGCCCTTGACTGAAGCCAAATACCTATTCGAAATTCTACCACGAAATCTATTCAAATTTTTAATTAAGAACCAAAAGTAACAGATCTTAAAAGAAATAATAAAGATTTGGTACGCAAAGTATAGCTAGTTCTTACTATCTTCAAATCGTAGTCATTCATAAATCAAATCGAACTGGGTTTACACTTGACACAGCGAAAATATGCACGACCAATGGAATGTGTTGGCGATCAAGCTCTGGCACAACATGAAGACTTAGGCGAACGAACCCCATTGCCCTTGACTGAAGCCAAATACCTATTCGAAATTCTACCACGATTTCTATTCAAATTTTTAATTATGAACCAAAAGTAACAGATCTTAAAAGAAATTATAAAGATTTGGAACGCAAAGTTTAGCTAGTTCTTACAATCTTCAAATCGAAGTCATTCATAAATCAAAGAGTAAGGGATGAAAAAATATTTTCCAGTTAATTCCAGAATCCGGATTTAAAATAAGAAAATGTACGGAAGTTGAATGCAACTAATATGCTAACTCAAAGCTCTTATCCAATTCAGTTGATATGTAGTTCAGATAGTAGATTTCGCAAAGAAACTAACCCATGATTTTAGATTTGCAGCCGTTAAGTGGTGGCAATTGAAGCTATTTAGACAAAAGTCATGTGCTGTCTACCCACATGACGCACTGCAGCTTTCACACACATATAAAAATATCTGTGTGTGCAAATTTGCAACTGTGTGTGTGTGTGGGTGTGCGGGTGTGTGTACTTTGGCCCATTTTAAGTGTTGTATATCGATTGAGCGCTATTGGCTCTACATTTGCCATTCCATTTGCTCTGCAGTAAGCAGCTGGCTAATTAATCGCGCTGCAAACACTCAATACTCACGTTGGGCACAAAAACAAAAGTTGCCTGTTACAAAATTATGCACTCCCCCACCACCACCAAATTGAGAGCGTTTTCAAATCCGTACCCAAAGTCATTTACATTTTCTGACAGGCGCCAAAATGTGCGTTTTTTTTCTGGCATGCCAAAAAGTTTTCGTACAACTGAAGTTTTATCATATTTTTGTGAGAAATCTCAGTTCAATTTGCATACACATTGAGCATTATTTTTATTTACCTGATTCAGCGTTGATTTATGATTTCATCATAAAAAAAATACCCCCCAGAAGAAACCCACTGAAGGCAAATTGAAATGCAAGTACGTAAAGTGGTGCGGAAAAGTTAAAAGTGAAAAGAGCAGTGAGTGCTGAGTACGGCTGCGCTCTTTTCATTTTGCCATAATTCAAAGCCGCGGCTTTGTTGCCAGCAATTGGCAGCGATTGTCGGATCCGCACGTGGTTTCGTTTTACATGCTTTCATTTTTCCGACAGGGAGTTGTCAGCTCCGGTGTCAGCTCAAATCGTTAGAGGAAATCGTAGAGAGCGTAAACGTGGTAAATAAAAGTAGCTGGACATGCCCAAGGCCATTCGGCGAGGGCGAGTACAGTAAATAATAGCATTGATGGAAAATATTTTGATGGAAAAGCAAAATATGTCTTGATAGTTTTGGGTGTTTATGACATTACCAGTTAGTCTGGTATCTGTAAGATATTCTGACCCTTATACCGCAACCCCATTCACTTCGGAGTAATTCATATAAGAGGGTTGAAAGGATGTGACAGCAACGCTATACAAACTTTTTTCAATAAGAAACATAGTCTTTTTATTTTGATAGAGATGTTACATATTTTGAGCAAAAAAAAAATTCGAAACTCAGTTGAGCAAAGCAACTGACAAAGCTCAATCAAAATCTATCGTTAAGAGATGTTGGATATGTAGGATGACCCAGGAAAACATAGAAAGCGTTAACTAGCTGCTAAGCTCTTTTTTATTTGAAGAAATTTTATTTTAGTTTGATTTTGGAAATTTACGATATAGTTCTCTTTGGAGACTTTTTGGATGCATATGTCGTTTATTTATGAAGAAGCGCAGGCCAATTTCGGCACTCATTACTCATTACTTTTTCGTGTTTTCATCCATATAAGGGATGTATGTACATTTTTATCGATTCTATAAATATTATTTTCTCAGATATCAGAATCAAATTCAGCACATAAATATAGTTCTATATATTGCGTAGAACTTGATCAATATTGGTTGATACTATAGAGGTATATATAGATACAGTTCTCATTCGGAAAATAAGGCAAAACAAATCTAAGACAATTGTATTTTTCCAAGTATATCGATAACCATTAATCAGTCGAACAGTATTATGAATACTTGGGCAATATTACTGATTTAATTGTTTAGTGTAGAGTATTCCAAAACCGTATATCCGCCATTTGAGCGTACGCCGTCTTGGCATAAATATGTGTAGCTTTTTATGAACTATAATTTCGATTAGTTTTAAAATAGAATATCGATAAGAATGGGAATTGCCAAAATATTATATAGTATATTTAAAATATTCTATAACGAACACTTAGTTATAAAAACTTACTAAACACATATTTCATCGAATCGTTTTAGATTTCAGAAAACTAAGCAAGCTAGATTTTTAAATCATTCTGCTTTGCTCAATATTAATCGAAAGGTCGCACCTTAAAAGTAAATAAAAATATAATTTTAAATATATTAACAAAAGTAATAATAAAAAGCTTTCTTCAGTTACCATTAGAGTTCTGGATTGGACACCTTATTGTGCTTTTTCTAACGTTGTTTATCTTTTGGCATTACTGGACTTGCACTTTTCGCATTTTTTTATCGCCGATCTACGCAGCAGTCACTCATTCGAAATGCTGCGCTTAGCTAAGATTTTCTGGCCGGGAGTCATTGCTATTTTGGGACTGTTGTTTCTGCTTAACCGTCTTGTGATTGTCGCCATTTGGACAATCATATTGCTATTGCTGATCTCTTTTCTGTTTGAAGGGAATAACTCTGAATTTGATGAGGAAGATATCTTTACGCCTCCTTCCAATAAAAAAAATTTATTTTTGTTACAAAGTGCCAGCAATGGTAAGACACTTAAAACCGGTAATGGCGATCATGATGGCCTTCAGAACAATCCATAAAGGATGTACCCCAAATCGAAAAAATGTAATGATATGATGGCATACGAAGACTAAACGTTGCGCCGCCATATTTTAATGTTTCTCTTATAAATTTTATTGTTATAATATATAAACTTTTTCGCGCAACGTATATTCAGTTATGTTTTGTTTTTTGCGAAATTGGATTTGTTTTTGAAATGGAATACCAGTTATAGCGGTAATGTGTTTATTATTTCTATTACTGACATTCAGCTTTGTAACTTGTCGTAAGCTCTTTGAGAACATAAAATCTGCGTACACCTCAAGAAGTGCAGCAGATTTTCTCGTTGGAGTACAAAGTGCGCCTCTGTTCTAAATCTTATCTGGACTTATTGCGCTAAATTATCGGGTAATACCTGCAGAAGCATTCTAGATATTGTCAAGTGACTGCAGTCCGGAAACAACGACTGGTGCGCGGTGATACGGATCGAGAACATCAACAGAAACCCAAATCATAGACATCATTGAAATAATAGTGGGAAAAAAGGGAAACACCTGGAAAAGCCGGCCTCACAGCCGAAACCTTTTGAAAAACAACCAAGCGTTGAATCTATTAATTACTTAGTAAATTTGGATAAATATTGTCAATAAATAGAGAATTTCATAAAAAAAACTCAGAAAACTAAGTAAGCTAGAATTTTAAATCATTTGTTTTATCTGCTCAGCAATTAATATTATGAAAAAAGGTCTAACCTCAAAAGTAAATAAAAATATCGTTTCACTGTAAAAAAATATCTAATTGAAACCTCTAATATGTTGCTATTTAAGTTCTGGAGTGAGCATCTTTTTGGGTTTTTCCAAGCGCTGTTCATCTACTGGCGTTACTGGACTTGCTGTACTTTTCGTATTGTTTTTATCGCCGAGCTACGTAACAGATACTGTTCCGAAATGCTGCGCATAGCTATCATGTTCTGGCTGGGAGCTATTGCCGTTTTGGGATTGTTGTTTATACTAAGCCGTCTTTTGTCTGGCGTCATATTGATAATCATATTGTTACTGCTGGTCTCACTCCTATTCGAAGATGATAACTCAAAAACTCTTCTGGAAGATAACCTTGAGGCCCATTTTGATGAAAAGATTTTATCTATGTTACAACGTGCTAGCGATGGTAAATGCATAGAGACCGACGATGAGGATTATCCTGAGAACAACCAAAAATTGTGATATACCTAACAACGAAAAGGTTTAATAATATGATAGCTTCTGAAGTCCAGACGTTAAGTGTTATAATATAATAATATATATAATATAACAACTTTTTTGGCATAACATTTATCCAAATATTTTTGCGGAATTGAATTTTAATTATTGACAGTTTCTTTAAGAGCGTTTAAATCTTAAACAAGATAGATCAGCCTTCTAACTCGTCTCTTTAAGCTCTTCGAGAACTGAAAATCAGCCTACACCTCAAAAAGTACAACACATTTCCACTACATTAGTTTGGGTTAAGACAAACAAAATGGAACTGTAGTACAAAGATCTCCTGTACAGCACTCTTCTAAAGTCTATCTGGACTTAATGGGGTAATACCTCCAGAAGCATTTTAGACATTGTCTAGCGAGCACTAAGCAAAAAATGTATTTTATCGAGTCGTCCTGTAACTCAAAAAACTAAGCAAGCTAGAATTTTAAATCAGCAAGCTTTGATCTGCTCAACATTAATTTGACAAATGGTCTTACCTCAAAACTAAATAAAATTATTGTTTTAAACACCGAGAAAAACTCTAATAGAATTCTCTGCTATGTTGCAATTAAAGTTTTGGAGTGAGCGTCTTTTTCCGTTCTTTCGAGCGTTGTTTACCTATTGGCGCTACTGGATTTGCTGTACTTTTCGTAACAGATACTGCTCCGATATGCTGCGCTGTTCTGGCTGGGAGTTATTGTCTTTTTGGGACTGTTGTTTATACTGAGCCGTTTTTCGTCTGGCGGCATATTGTCGATAATAACGTTACTGCTGGTCTCATTACCATTTAAAGATGACAACTCAAACACTTGTCTGGAAGATAAACTGGCACCCCATTTCAATAAAAAGAATTTATCTATATTGTAACGTGCCAGCATTGGTAAATGCATCGACACCGACGATAAGGATTACCCTGAGAACCATCAATGAAGGATGCACCTAATATCGAAGAGGTTTAAGAATATAATGGCTTCCGAGACCTACACCTTGTGCCGCCTTATTTCAATGTTTCTACTTCTGTTGCAAATTTTATTGTTATAATACAAAAACTCATACCCTCATAGCGAAATTTGTGTTTTGTTGTGGGCTGTACACAAGAGTGCAGATAAAATAGTGTATGACAAGTGACCCAGACTGGTAAGACGTGTGGGCTCAGCTAATAGAGATGTGGGCACTGTTTTCTGCATCAGTTTTCTGCAGATATAGCCTGACAGCTCTGAATATTTTCTTAACAATTAGAGGCATGCTGAGATCCCTTCTTATGTTGGAATTGCACACATTGTAGGGCGCATTTGTAGCTGCACCCCCAATTTCAATGACACGTTTCCACATTGGTTTGGAAAAGCACTCGATAAGAAGGATCAAGCTTATTTTTAGTGAACAGTTTGCTTCTCCTTCCTAGAAGCCAAAACATTTAGCGAGCTGTGTGCTTCAAAAGTATGATCTTCCAGTGATACGCTCTCTATCATCCAGAGTCAGACTTCAGTAGTTTATGTCTTTTGAGAGTTGACTGCACTATTGATCGAGCTGAGCGGAGAGATGCCATGTCTGAGAGTGAGTGTGGTGTGCTATTGAATATATTCCATTTCGTTGTGAGATGTTGAAATTATTTTTTATACGATATATTATAAATAAACGTTTTTTTGAGCATTATCTTAAATTTAGAAAAAATAAACTCCCTTTATCTTAAGCTGCGGGACAGGTGCCGTACAAATAATGGGTTACAGCCCTAACCGCTGTCGTCTCTAAAATAGCACCTTGATAATGGGCGACGACCCATACGAAGACAATGTAACTATTTACTCGCAATTCGCTGTTCTCTAGCTTCAAGATATAACGAGGAAATCCAGCGCCTGGAATGTCAAATAATGACCTTTCGATAGACACTATAAACTACAAACTAAAACACAGTCAATCCGCAACATGACAGTGTGCATCTGCTATGTGGGGATTTAAGAAACATTTAAACGAATATGGCGATTATAGCTCACTCCTTTTTTTATTAAAGCAATTTATAGGCAAGTTTGGTAAAATTATCTTATTTTGAACAAAGGTTTTCATTTCAATTCGTTTCCATTAAAAAAAGTAGCCTTTAGCGACATTGTACTGCAAAGGAACTGGGCCAACAAACTGTATCTTTGAGAAAAATTACGCGGCAGATGGTAAAGTTTGCTGTCTATCTCCAACTTTTAAAACCCCCAAGACTTGGTTTTTAATGTGAGTGAACAAATGGACAGGTAATCACTACCCGTAAATAATAATCATTGGATTATAAAAAACTTGTGGTCTGCCATATCTCCATGAATGAACTGAACGCTCAGTTGCACAAATCTAGTATACCTGTAGGTGTACAAGGCATCAAAATTTATTTCTAAATTGTGAACTATAGCTAATTTTATTGAAGCAAGCCTTGTAATATATGCAAAGTTCTTTACTGCATAAAAGTAAAGTTCTTAAATTTTTTTTTTTAGTAATTTAAATGTTGACGTTTCCTAGTTATATAAGCGTTGTTTCTTAAAAATGTCTGGAGATAAAACTATTTCTAAGCATTACGAGTGAGTAGTTTGTACAGAAAATTGTTTGGATTCTTGAACAAGTTCCCGCTTTGCTTTTAGCTGCAATGGACTGCAGCAGGTGGCGCTAGGTGTAACAACACACGTACAAAAAACTAAGCTGGGAATCGACAGTTTTCAAAGTGAACAATCAAAACTCTATAAAAAGATCGACGCTGTGTTGCTGGAAAACCAACGCCTGCACTTTGAACTTAATCAAACTCAGCAAAAAGTCGAATCCAAAATAGTTGAAGACATGCGGCTACAAATGGCTACCTTAAGCGAATCTCTAGAGGCAGCACAACAGGAAATCGCAGTTTTACGCAAGGATCGTGAAGCTGCACAGCAAAATCAATCAAGAATGTCAGCAATACTGGAGGCACTGCAAAGGCGTCAGCATGAACTCAGCTGCAGTCAGTTGGAGAGTTCAGATGAAGCGCAGAAAATAATAGGCGAGCAGAAGTTGAAGATTGATAACTTGGAAATCCAACTGACTGAGGCAGCTAAGCAAGCGAAGCGGCATGAAGAAACCATAAAAGATATGAATGGCATTGTCGACGAGAGCTTAACGAAAGAGCGCCAGGCCATGGACAAGGTGCAGGATGCTATGTTGTTGACCCAGGAAGCCGTAAAAGAGAAAATCGTTGCCGAAAATAAAGCTTATAGCTTACAGCAAGAGTCAAATCATTTGGCTAAAAAAATAAGTGGAATTATGGATCGGCAATTGGTCGTGTTACAGCAAAAGGTTTGATCTTTACGTAAATTATTTGGTGTTCCAATACAAATATACTTTATTTCAACCCGTAGTTGGATTCCGAGAGGGAACGTTATCAAAATGAACATAATCTGCAGGAAACGCGATATAAAAACTTGGAAACGATGTACAAGCAAACTATGGAGCAAAATATTGAGTTAGTGGAACAAAAAAAAGTGATGAACCAGCAGTTGAAGGAGCTGGATCAAGCTATCAAAAAGGCGCAGAATAGAGAATCAGATATGTTAGCTTTTTGTAAATTCCCACCAACTTAGATTGAACAACTTAGTTTGTATTTGCAGAAAGCAGCAGATGGACAGCCAAATGGATCGCTATATATTGCGCATGCGACAAGTAAAAGATAGCTGTAAGGCTGAAATGGAAGACTTGACTGCACAATTCGGTAAGGAAATCTATCGACTTAAAAAGAAAAATGGAGATCTTCAAGTAGAAAATGCGTTGTTAAAACAAAATATAAACCGTCCAACAATTTTACCGTATACAACTTTACAGGAAAGTAAGTATTGGTGGAATAATTATTCCATTTTTTTGTTGCTCAAAATTAAATAAACTAAGTTCTTAGGCTGGCGTACAACAACGGAATGTCCAGAGACATGCTCAGACGCATCTGCAATCTAGTGGAGAACAGAGAGTAAAGTATCTTGATTTTTTTTTATTGTTTCTTGATTTAAAATCACTTGGAATTTAAGTTAAAAAATTTGTCATTTTTATTGTAATAAAGGTTATGTTTTATAGAGTTTAATGTTTGATGGAAAAAGTAGATGCATTTATATCATTGGGCTGTTTGGGGAAGGTTATAACTAAGTGCGTGTTGTTGGTAAAAACTTTGAAGAGTCGGTGGCGCACTGAACACTGAATGCATACTAAATACGAAGTCAACGATGTGCTTAGATTTGCTGCGGTAAATTTTGGTTGATGGGCACTTTTCCCAGAATAGCCAACCGGAAATGTTCAGACATGGACGTAACCGAAGTTTCTGCATTATAAAATCAATGTCTCTTCTTAGAAATGTGACTCCAGCAAACCGCTTCGAAGAAAAGAAAATCACAATGGTCACAAATTTCTGGTATTGGAAGCATTAGAAGCTGAGTGATCTACTTAGTAAATCAGTGAGTAGTAGAGAGATCTACTTTTTAAAGACTTCCCAAAAACATATTTCGATTAAAGATTGATTGCCATCTGGCTAGCTTTTATCAATAATTGAACTAAAGTGTGTTAATTAAAGCTGGAGCAAACAGCAATGACATGACAAATAATGCTGCGCTTGACATATATACAGACCAGCAACAAATAATAATACAAAATTTGCATGTTTTAAATATTATATATATACCCTATAGGTATAAATTTACAACTGTGTGCATGTGTGTGTGCTGGTCAGGTTGTCAGTCAATGGCGGACAGCTCAACGGCAGTTAACCAGAGGCTGACTGAACTGAATGGCCGCGGCTGGCAGCCATCATGTGGGCGTTCCATTAAAATATGCAAGCAATTTTGCGGCATGAAAACGCACACACACACACGCCATACACACACCACCACATACACACAAATTATATGAAAGGCAGGACATTTAACGCACACCCACCCACCTACCCAGACACCCACCCGTACACACAATCTTCCCTCATATCAGATGCATTTTTCATAATTTTCAACGTTTCACAGCTGCACGTAAAGTAAAAATATTTTTGCAATATTTAACAGAGGTAGCAACATCCTACAGCTGGACACTGCAGCTGTCATCCAGGCACAATGACATACACCAGGACTGACAAAAAGAAGCAAGGACGACAAGGAGCAGGACAAGAAGTAGTTGTCGGACAGGCAACACATCGAATGTGCGCATTTATTTGTCAGTTGTCACAAGGCGCGAGCTGGTGTTTTATAATTTCCGGACTACGGTCCGTCAGTCCGATCCTTACTGTCGCCGTTGAGAAATTTAACTTGATTGTCCGAAACACACACTCATACACACACACACGCACACACATGCACAACAACGAAAATAAACACAAACAATTTACACTTGTATGCGAAGGCTTGAAACTTTTGTGGTTTGGCCAGAAAGACAGCTGAACTTTTATTAATTACCTGAATGTGGACGCTGCTACTCTGGTGCAGACCAAGATGCCATGTCATACACTGAGAGAAAAACAAACGCTGGCAAGAGTTTTGGCTTTGAAGTAGGTGGTAAGCTGAGTTTACTATTTTGTTTGTCCTTGGATGAAAAGCTGTCGTAGCGTAGGTTATCTGTGACCCGCTAAAAGAAAGATCAACCGCTGAAGTTCTAACTTAGATAATACTTTTTCGTCAATACGTCTTTGGGTTTTACTGGGCAAGGAAAGATTATAGGGTGGGTCATCTGTTGGCTAGGTTATAAAAAATGCATAACGCAGAACATATCCCACCAAAGTAGGCTAAATATTGCATAGTATCAAAAGAAAAAAACAATATGTAGATGAGACCAGCCAAGCATATGGGATCATTTATCAACCCGAAGCAAGTTATCTCTGTGTCAACATTCGGTATATATTAACAAGAATCCGATTGTGTCAAATCACAAAAGCTTGTCGATTACTGCAAAGTTCTCATAACGCTCTGAAAATAGTACTTAAACAGAAAAAATAAAAAAAAAAGTATTTTTTATTTAAATAAATTATATATTGAAATATTAATTTAAAAACATGGCCAACAATATCCTTTAGCTGTGCCTAAGTACTTTTTGCAAAACAAACTGACTACCGATTTCTGTCAGTGCAGCGTATGAGTAATATGCAATACGCCAACAAGACACTTGAAAAGTTTGGTCAATGCTGTTTTCATTTAATTTTATGTTTCAATTTTAAGCAATTAACGCACAAAAGACGTTGATGATGAGCATAATGATGATGATGATGATGAGGAGGTTTTTGTCAATGCATGTTGCATGTTGATGAGCTCGAAGAAGGGCAAAAATTGAGTAAAGGCAAGCGGCAAAACCAGAATGGCAGCAGCTGCAATTGAATATGCAAATGGCGACTGACGAGTCCAAGTGAAATGGTAACAATGCAGCCAGTTGTCTGACCAAAGCATGAAGCTCTAAAAAGTTTTGGAAGCCTCTGTTATTGGTTTTGCTTTTTTTCAGTTCTTTCAAAAATATTCTGTTTTTTTTTTTTTGCTTAATATTCTAATAAATGAAGTGCAAATGCTTTGAGCAAACAAATTTATGAGGCGTAAACTGCGAGAAGGCGCCGTTAAATTATGATAAAAGATTGAATATGCCCAGAGATAGGGTGTGAGTGTTGTGTATGAGTGCTGCGTGTGTGTGTGAGAGTGTGTAAGTGAGTGTGAGTGAGTGTTATGTGTATAAGTGAGTGTAAGTTCAAGCGAAAAGCAAATATGCGCAAATTCGTGTTTTGGCACAGCGAATGGAACAAAAAGTAGCGCGTACTCAAATGTAAAATGTTTGTTTGTGGCAGACACAGTCAAGGGGCTGCTTTTGATGGCATGCTGGGCAGGGTAGAAGTGGGGGCAGCGTGCAGCAGCAGGTACTGGCTGGCAGCTATATAGCTACGTGCACACATCAATCACGGAGCAGCAGCAGGAGTAGACCCAGTCAGTGCTCAATGCTATTGAAGGCATAAAAGGAAAATAAATAAGTACGAAGAATTTGAAAATTCAAAAGATGCGCATTGGATTCGAGTTTTGGGTCTCTGCGTCCGTATGAGTGTGTGTATCTGTGTGCTTACAATCATAACTGCAGCGCATTGGAAAAATAAATATAACATACACACATACACACTCTTATGCACATCGAAGCAATGGCACATCACGCTAATTTCCGTCACGTTGAGCACACAAAGGAGTGGCAGCAACAGCGGCTGTGGCGCCGCACGTGTGGCAACATGAAATACACTACAGACACCTATGTATATAATTGTTTACAAGGACGTAGAGTAAGGGGATTCAAGATACTTAAAATTCATAGGGTGCGACTTTGGAGGCCATCTTTTCTACAAAAGATTTGGGTGTGTGGCTTAGGAACTTTAGTATCGACTAAATAGTCAACCGATTTAAATCAAACTCGTCAAGGACTGGGAACTACTAAAAAGGAGAGTAACAGTAGTGAGTTTGGTTGTAGTTTATTTAAAATCAAATGAAATATGCTAAATTTTGTGAAATAAAATTGTTCACAAATTTTCCCAATGGGAAGTATGTGATGTAGCAATCAATTTCGATGAACTGTGACATGATATTACCTATGGCAGCTGTATGATATAGTTAACTGATTTTAAACAATTTCGACATTATAATTGGAAGGCTAAAATACTCTTACAAGCTGGATGTAGGAAGGACAAGTTGAAACAACAAACGAAATGCACCGAATTTTAATCTACCCCATGGGAGCTCTGTGAAGTAGGTAACTGGTTGTAAACAAATTTGATATATTGAACAATACAATATGAATTAAAAGTACAATAAAATATCAAAGCTGATATTAATTTAGTAAGCTATTTTCATCTTAAAGTTTATAATACTTTATCCCACACAAATATTACTTGACAACACCTCTGTGCAGATGTAGGTGCTACCTGGTATACGTGTTGGGAAACACATAAGGCTTTTCATATTGCCACATGGCTAAAATTATATAGCACGCTTATCGGTGGGGAAGCTGGATTTGCTGCTGTTGCTGCTTTTTGTTGCAGCTTGCGCAACCAAAAAAGTGAGTTTCAATTAGTTGCAAATTCTAAGCACTTACCTCAGCAACTTGGGTTTATCTTTTGTGTGGGCCATGCAAAACTTTTGTGAAATCAAACAGAAAACTTTACCTTTAAATTGCGTTTTAATGCTTTTTGTTTTCGTTACGTTTCTTCATCTTTTTTTGGGCGTTTTTTTTTTCCAATGCATACAAATTTTTGAGGTTTTTGCAAATTAAATGCTGCTTGCCATTATTGCCGCTGTTGTTGTAAATGCAAATTGAATTTATCTACTGTGGCAGTTTCAAAGTTTTTCACTTCTACTTTGATGAATATGTTTGACATGCCGGTAACTAAGTACATACTTGACGGTTGATTTTTTAGAAGCCCTAAATGACTGCACGGGTTTTAGCCCAGCACGAATTGATAGAGCTTTAGTAAGTAAAGGGTTAACTAAGAACAAATTGGCAAAACAAAACATGTTCAAGCTTATAAACCGATATACGTAATATAGGGAGATAAGACGACGAAGTATTATATTTTGTTGTGGCCTGAGATTTTCATTATTGAATACTAAACTCTTTGGTTATCGGGTTTGCTTAAATGAATAAAAATATAAACACTTGACATTAAGCCCAAAATGTTACATCGACTTACCTTAAATATAATCCATATATCTGAAACCTTATGAAGTAATGAATGTGGGCTTACACCTCGACAGACGCAGACAAATTAATGCTGAAAGAACACAACAAAAGCAAAGGCAAGTATACTGCATTGCATGATAAACGCTATATGAACTTTACGTCTGCACCTGAAGATCTTTCGCCACAATTCAGTTCCGAAGCCGACGTGTACTTAAGGCAGCTGTAGGGCAAGTGCCGCTGCGGCGTGTACGCTGCCTGTACATTACCAACGGCCACAAAATAATATAAAATTATATAAAAAAATAAAATAATATTTTTCTTAACTACGTACCAAATTACGTTTTGAGTTTTCAGGCGACAATATATACCAACAAATTCAAAAGCATTTCCTTGTAGTACAAAGATTTTGGAGATGATCAATGTCTTGTCAGCCGCCATTTTTACTATGTGACGCCGCTTTTTGTTGCAAAAAAGAAAGTTCCGGTTACGCAAGAGTTTTAAATACTTTGAACTTACTGCAAACATGGTTTTAATTATTATTATTGTCAAACGCACTTCATTTAAATACTAAATAAACACTTTTTCGCTGTTTTTCAAACAAAAAATACGACGGCGTCTCTTTGACTATTTTGTTGTTGTTGGCGGGTGCTCCGGCTTTTTGGCAATGTCTATTCTTGCTTAAGCCTGCTTGCGTTGTGTATTAATTGCATATATTTATGTTTACATTCAACAAATTATACATTCTTGCTAATTTTACAATTGTTGCTGTCGTTTAACTAATTAATTAAAACTTTTGCTTGCGACTTACACTTATTGGGCACAAATTATTTTCACTTTTTGCTGTATCATTGCCAGACACCAGCGCTGCCTTGTAGCTCATGTAGAAAAACTTAAAAAATTCTTAGTAATTCGCAGCTGGCAATGCCGTCAGTGCAAACTGAAGAGATCAAGAGAGTAAACTGAAAATGCGTGGCCGCTGTCGACTCTTGTATACGCTACACGCGCTTCGTTGTATTTGTGTATTGTCTTAGTTTTTGAGCTATTTTAAAGCTTAATTAAAAAGTTGATTTTTTTTGCAAAATAGCTGTTGCAGAAATATGCAATATTGTATTGTATTGTATTAATTTTATTAACATTATATGATACGTATGCAGTATTAACGTAAAAATATCAAATAATAATATTGTGTAATACAAGATTTTGTTCAAACTTTGCAAAATACTTTTTAAAACAATAATGTGCTTATTGTAGCAACTCTAACCTAAGTAACATCTTAGCTTGCCGACTGATTTTAGTGTTTTCGTTTGTTCTACACAATTCAATATGCCGCTTTGATGTATAGTGTATGTAGTACAAGTCACTAGGTTTGGATTGTAAACTGCTCTTTGCGCAATCTAGTATGCAAGAGTTAGTTACGATTAATAAATATTATTGTTTCTTAAATTATTTAAATTAAATAAAAAACTGCTATAAAATAAGTGAAAAGTAAGCCTGAGCGGTTTCTGGCGGCTGCAAAAAATTACGCTGCGGCTTGTGAAATTTTTTTTCCTTTTTTTTTTAAGTGTGTGGGTGTGCAAAGAGCGAGAAAAAGAGAGTGTAGCGCCGCTCGTGTGGTCAAACGTATCTATTGAGCGCAACAAGTGTAAGCGGCACAGCATTATTTCGGTTTGTTTTAAGTGCAACGGCAGCGCATAAAGTTGAAATGTTTCATATAAAAAATAATTACAATATTAATCGGCTTAAAATTCAACAATAATTAATGAAAAAGTTATTTAAAAAGTATTAGATAAAGTGCGCAGTTAAGTAAATAGTGAGCGAGAGTGTAAAATGTTATATAATGTTATATGTGTGTGTTTTTTTTTTGTTTTTTTTTCCTGTGTAGTGTATATATGTGTGTGTGCGATTATGTGGGCGAAGCGGTAATTTTTTTGTTGCACGTAAAAAGCAATAAGAGTAAGCAGCAGCGCACCGAATGCTTACGTGTTTTTATATAAGTGTAAGCAGTACAAGTGCTTCTATTGGTTTTGCTGCAAAAAAGCGGAAAAATAAAAGTTTTTATTTTTTTTTTATGGAGCAAAAACTAATGAAAATATGAAGCAAGTAAGTTTGCCTTTATTTAAATTATTAAACTTCATTCTACCAACAAAAATGTAAATACTAGGAATTTGTAACTTTGCAGCAGCGAAGCCAATTTAGCTATTTTCTGAATAGATTTATTTATTTTTTTTTTGTTTTTGGATGGCCCCTACCTAAAAGTTTAGCCTACTTTTATACTCTGTAACATATGCAGCAAATGATATGTGTGCAAGCCGAAAAGGAAACTCAGCTATCCCAAAAGTTATCTAAAGTAAGAACTGAACGGGCAGACTAGAGCAATTAATATACCATATACGTCTGTATAAAAGGCTAAATATTAGAATTAATGAAAGCCAAAGCGACGAACTGCTTTGTAAAAAATATTGTTATGCTCCTTTCGTGGATATATATAATCATATTATGGACCTCGGTAGCGTAGTGGTAACGTATTATGCTCCTTTCGTGGATATATATAATCATATTATGGACCTCGGTAGCGTAGTGGTAACGTATTCGCCTCACCTTGCCTCCGGAAGGTGGTAGGGTCGATTCCACTTTGCAGACGTAGGAAAATCTCTATTAATTAAAGACACCGCCGTTTGAATTCGGCTATAAACTGTAGGTCTGTGCTCTCTTTGACAGCTATTAATAGCGATACCTGCATTCTCCACATTTGGAGCATTAACCATTCTCAAGGAGAATACATTTATTTATTTTGTTTTTTAAATATAATAATATAGCTTCCGGCGTATCGTATTACTCCAAAAAATCATTCTTTTATTTCTAAAGGTGTTATAAGCAAATGTATCAGTTAGAGTTTATAAATATCACTAAACACTTTGTCAAATATAATCAGAATCTGTTGACTATATCATTCTATAAGGCAATTCGGTCAAAAAATTCAATTCTCTCACAAGATTTGTTATATTTACTTGATTTTTCAATATATTATTATAGTATTCTATTGTAGCATTAACAAGCAGTGCAAGCAGTTATCGAAGTTGGTTAACTGTATAATGCAGTTTTATTAGGATAAACCGGATAAAAAAACATTTTTTTTACGTTTGTTTTTGAACCTTTTATAACCAAACTTTCCTTAAAGGTTTGCAAGTACTGTACCTGGTTAATTGAAAATCGGTAAACTATATCGTACAATTGCCGAGTGAAATTCGCTAAAAAATTTCGAGTTATGCATTAAATTGTTTTTAACAATTCTCAATCAATGCGTCGAGGTTGATATGTTACACATATCATATTGACTTATAATATAGCAACTATTGAGAAAATCGGTATAAAAATAGTTTTATGTTGGTTTAGAAGTACGCAAGTAAAGTGAGTAACTGAAAGACTTGAAATACATAATTTCAATGATGAGAATCTGTATTGCAATTATTAAAAATGAATGATATCAATACAGTCTAATTGGTATACAATTGTATTCCACTTCAAAGTACCTATTTGAAGGACCAGTTATCGTAAATAAACATAATGCTGTTAGTTCAGGATGTGAGCTCAGTCAATTTGAACTCAGTCAATGTGAAGTCATAATTGCACAGAATTCATCTTAGTTGTTTCCCATTTCATTTTCGAAGGTCAGTTCAGGACAATGTGGAAAAGTCAAGACAACATCGACATATTCAGATGCGGAATTAGTCATTATCGAACTTGCACAAATCAACAATTGTACTTCACATTGTAATGGAAGAAGCGTCAAGTTATTCAGCTTAGAAAAGCTCTCGGAACAAAATTTTCGTAAAATTTTTTAAGTACAGTTGAGATATTAACATTAACTGCATACACAACCAGGCGTTCCAGATTGGTTTCTCTCATAATGCCGTTCAATCCGGAGCTAGTTCCATTCAAAGACAGCTTAAAGTTTTATGGATTCCATCACTCCCATCATTGCTATATTGCCAGCTAGTTGTTTTTCATTGCGTGGTTTGTGGAACTATTTTGGTAGCACATAAACTTTTTATGATTTCCACAGATGCACGTGACAAGGACGTTTGTTTGCGCAGGAAGTACACGATCTATGCGTGGGTTCAAATAAGCGCATAACTGTTGATGAGCATTTTTTATAACAGCAATGCAACGGGGTACAACAAAAACTACTCTTACAGCAAATAAAAAAAAAAAGAAAACTATCTATAATACTAACAACATTAATGTGCCACCTTAGTGTGCACCGGATGCGTCTGGCTTATGGCGTTGTCCTCCGGCGCGTGATGAATGTTGCTGCAATGCCAACGTTGTCTTCCATGTTTCTGCTCAGCTCTTGACGTTGGCATCATAAATTCGCAGCTGACATGTTGGCAGAAGTTTTTGGGTAGGGAGCGCAGCCATCTTAACGTGCATTCGATTTATTTTTGATTTGCGTCGTAGATCAAGTGCAAGCAAGCTTTAAGGAACCCAGAGAAGGTAGTTATGTGCTTACCTTGACGCCTTAACGTATGCCTGCCAGGTAAAAACTTTAACTGTATCGCCTTCAAATAGAGCATTTCCCATTGTTGGAAATCATTTTCTTAAATTGACTTTGCTTGTTTTATTAGTAAAGTGTGGCCGCGCTTTGTTGCTGTGCATTTTAGTGAGACCAGATCCTGTCGTTGGGTTGTCGCTGTTTTGGTTGTTGTTGTTGTTGCTACGCTGGGTCTTGTAGTTGAGCTTGCCGCTGTTTTGCTTGGCAATTTGTTAATTTTGCGACGAATTAAGATAAAATCTGCTTACATTGGATTATGAAACTAAATGCCAGCAGCTTGGCAGTCAGACCGACAGTTAAGCCGCAAGTAGCGACAGTCGGGAAGACGCTACAACCGACAAACAGTCTGACTGAATTTCGGTGGGCGCATAAATGTTATACGCTTTTATTCAAGTTAATTTTGGGCATATTAGTTTTGATTGGTTAAAATAGTTATTACAAAAAACCCAATTTATAGCCTTTGACTTGAGATACAATGGATTCATGTTGGTTAGTACAAAAAACATATGATTTCAGACGCTTTTATAGCGTGGATATTCGGACATAAGAGTATCTTCTTAACTTGAAAAGACGCCAGCGTAATTTCGATAGATGGCGCTGACGTAATTTTACTAGATGGCGCTATTACCAAAAAGAGCATTCCAAAGTGTTTTTTTTCCCTTTTTTTAAAAGGCTTTCTTTACTGTTTCGGTTTTTGCACTAAATTTTTTTTATTTCGTTTGATTTTGAAGTTACCCTAACAAAAGTTTATTAATAAATACAATATATTGTTTAAAGAAGTATTCTAGTATTGCAAGGAAATGTGTTAGGTTTGATAAAAATAAGATGATTATATCATGTACAGGGTATCTCAAAGTCGGTCGCGCCGACATTAGCTTCTTACTTTTAAATATGTTTTGGTTTTAAATGTAAACCTGCGTCAGACGAATTCTTACAACCATTATAAATACCTCCAAAATTTTTCTCTAAAGACTAAAACACAACAATGAGTAATACATTTCCGTATAACTGAATAGGCAGCAAAATTGGCCGTACGATACGTCTAAATAGGGTGATAAGTTTATCTTCATATGAAGTTCACTGAAGTTTGAACAAATATGAATCATTTTTATTCTCAAAATTGGGAGTTTTTCATTTTAAGATGAATAAGAAAGTTATTCATTAGCGCGAGAATTATTTAGAGATGCTGGAAAAACTAAGGACTACATGATCTTGAATGTAGTGATTGAAATGAGTAACGCACACAGGGCAGAGCTTCGAAGTTTCGGTAATTTAAACAATATTTTTCTGACGAACCACACACCAAATTCGAGTCGGTTAATGCAAAAGTACCAAATTTTTGTTTCTAAAACAAATCTTTGTAATATGCAAGGATTTCTTCTTATCGGCATGTTCCATGCAACCTGTAAATATTCTTATTTTATATAAAGAAATCCATTTCAAACGAATTTGATGTCGAATTATTTTATGTCTGCTTTAACCCCATATTTATTATAGATCCAGATCGAAAACGGGCGAATCCACTATAATGAAAAGTGCTTGTCAAACAGGCTGAAGAAAATCCTTGGAACTTTTGAAGTGTCTACCAACTTCGGCTATCCAAAGCATTTTCTTTTCAGCTTGGCTATTGTTGCCTGCTGTCTGTGCGTATTTGCTTTAGGGCTCTTTTCCCGCCCGCCTTTGACTTGATTGTTTTCACATTATAGAACAGCCACAGCCAGGAAAATAACAAAAGCAACAAAAACAATACTAACCACAGAATCTCGAACAAATATTGTTAACGCTCCTTCAACGAGACGCCGTCGCCAAATGTTGCACCCTCCCAGAGGTTTATTATTTTTGCTCATCAGCTGTTAGCTCCCCCGCCGGTCCAGTAAATTCCTACAACATCCTTTCTCTCTTTGCTAATTGTCTTATTCAAAATTTTCAACGTTGTAGGTACTTTTTTTGTTCTGCCTCACGCTGAAACCATTTTTAAGCAACAATTTGTAGCGCAAAGATTAAAACTTTTAATTTGCTTTTAATTAATTAAGTTGAAAATCGCGGCTAGAAGTCATTCACTTCAACTCATTCACTACGCCTTCCGCCCCTACCAACCGTGCTACCGCGCTTCAACAAACAAACCTTGTTCCTACCGTTTTCAATCCAGCCAGCCCATCCTTGCCGCTTGGACGCACCCACAAGGCTTTACTTAAATTGTTTTACATGCCTCATGCCGCTTACAATTCATATCATTGTTGCTGCCACCGAGCAACATTTCGAAATTTCGCAAAATTACTGTTGAACAATTTGAAAAAGTGTGCAAGTTTTATTTATATAAATTTTTGGTTTTTTCCTCCTTTCGTTTCGCAAAAAGTTTATTTAATTGTGGCAAGTTGTCAACTAAAGTGCTTGATTGTAACTTAAAGTAAGCAAAGCCAAAGTAAAGTTTTAAAGAAATTAAGCATACGTCAAGGGGTACCACAAAGTGATATCAAACTTCTAGGGAGTTAAGTTTTTGTAGTTGTCATACACTGACAATTGGAAAGTTCTTGAGTTCCTAAATATTTACATAAGCGTGCATATTATTAATTTGCAGACGAATTTGCGAGGTTATAAAGGAGAGATTTTGGTCGTAGGCGTTATCTTTCGGTCTAGCTTGTTTACTTAATACGTAACTGAATAGTTGCGATTATCTAGCAACTTCTACAAGAAGTTTAACGTTTAATTATGCTAAGAAACGTAAGTGAATCTCTTCTAGTTGAATTAATTAAAATTCTGCACAATTAAAAAAATTAAAAGCATACGCTGATGTCGGCTGTGGACGACTTTTTCATACCCTGTACCGCTCTTTAACCCGCATATCAAATAGTTTCATTTATAAATTACAAGTCTCAAACCACTTTAGAATGCATATGGACTTTTTCTACTCCAGATTCGGTAACCAACCGCATACACTTATCTTTTGAGAATCTTTTAGATCAATGTCAATATTGTAGCTTGAGCTCAATATGCTCAAAAGTCCCTACCTTTCTTTGTGTGTTACTATAGACTTTCCGTATTACTTGATTTCGTAGCCCTTTTAGTTGCGCCATCTATGGTCAAACATGAGAATCAGAATGACAAGGGCTTTTATTTTCTTTTTTTTAACGGCCATTTCTGGGCGTTCTTTACTCCAATCACGGCTCATACGTATTTGATGTAGTCGATAAAGTGCCCCATTAATGGTTTGGCCTGTTTTTTAGCAGCTTATTATCGATCACACCAACTTTGTTCCATCAAATACCTTTGAACCTTGATTATTTTGCTGCCAGTAAAGACAATGATAAAACCGGGTTCACCTGGCTTGGAGTTCTACTTTTTCTGCTTGGGGTTCCTGTAACATATAGCTTCTTACATCACCAGTAACGATACCATGCCTAAGCGCCTTTCTTCAAAGTCATTCTTAAAGCAATTCAGAATTGAAAAACTGCTTTTTGACATCTCTCGGCATCCTATTTCCCTGCACTTGAAACAATTTCAATTGTTTTAAGCCAACGAATATTGATATATAAAAAGGGAGCCTCTTTAATTCTGCGAGTTCAGTTGGCACTGGGTACGGAGTTTAAGCCAATAAATCTTTAAGCGTTTTAGGTTGGCCATGACGCCTTTTAACTTAGACTCTGAAATCACATCTTTGAATGTGTCGAAATCACTGTCCGCCTAGCGTGTTGTCGGTGCTGATTCTCCATAAACTTCCAAAGTCAGTAAGTGAGCATCAGCTGCATTTTTCTGCTCATTAAGCAAATAGAAACTTGTTTTTAATTCTAGTTCGGAAATTTTCCAACCGACAAGCAAAATTAATGTTGAAAGAAATAGACGCAATTCGATGTATGCTGGCTTACAATATCGGCCACAACCAACTAATCTCAATATTTTGGTCTTTCCGTAAAAGCAATCAGATTTCGCTAAATATTTTCGAGTCCTCCTAAGAACTCATCGTCTCTTCCATAGTTATATTCCAGAGCAACTCTCATATAAACCCACAAAAAATGGTTCAATAAAAACTACAATTTCATAAAAACACAACTAAAAATTTAAAATTAATAGTAATCATATTCCGTAGTTGGTAAAAATTTGCCAAGCGATTTTTACTGTGCTTTATCTTCTTTCGTGCAACGCCTAAAGTTATGCAACACAACATTTTAAATCAATTTATTGTATCTTCTAATTGCAATCTAAATTCGAGCTGACTCATAAATTGTAGGCAATACTGACGCTACCGGGGGAGTGGCTGTCTTGAAATCTTGTTTTGCATTTGCAAAATGAAAATATGTTGGCGCGATGCGCTGGCCAACAACAAGGCAGGCAAGGCATCAACAGACTTGCCACATTTAGTTGCAACATTTTATTGTTGGCTTTTTGGCAGCGTGGCTGTTATTTTGTTGATACTATAACTGGGCTGTTGCAAATGTCATGGAATGCATTTGCATTTCAATTTCCATTACATTTTACAATTTGGCCAGCCAAAAGGATACATAGCACAAATAGAGGTGCCACGCCCTGTACGCCCCCTGTGGCAGCCCGCTTGCTGTTTGGCCGCGATTAGCGTGCTATAAATCTAAAAATGTTGCTGCATTTTCACAATGTTTTTGCATTCGATATGCGAAGTTGCAGCAAGTTGTTGTTATGGCTTGAAATGCATACAATGCGCATAAAGCAAATCATTCAACATGACCACGCCCCGCTTGCAACCATAAAACAAGGCAAGCGCATTAAATGCTCAAAATGCGAAACTCATTGCATTGAAGTTTTGGCAAAATATTTGCCACATGCCTTGTTGTTGTTGCAAGCCTCGCTATTGTTGTTGTTGTAGTTGTTGTTGCCACCGATAGGCCGCGCATTTAATTATAAGCGGCATTTGCATTAGCATTTGTTGGGGTTAGTTGCTGCAGCACGCACCCCCAACTCATGCAAATCAATAATTGAGTAATGGCATGCCACAGGCCGGAGGGGAGCACGCAACATCCTGTCCAAAGCTAACCCAGCCACTGCTAACCCCAACCAAACCGAAACAAACTTTTCGCAGCGTCAGCAAATATCCTCAACTCATCGCACTGCGCTTAATTTAGTCGTCGTCAACGTCAGCTTCAGCTACAGCTTCGCTTCTGTTTTTAGCTTCAGGTTGAGTTCCTCCTTGCCCTGCGTCCTCGATTCAGTGTGTAAAACTATAAAATGCGTATGAGCATTTTACGGCACGTCACGTGTTTAACCCTGGGCTTAAGTTTCAACATAATGCCACAGCACACCATGCCACAGCAGCCAGCCAGCCAGCCAGAGCTTCAGCTTCAAGTTATGTTGCGTTACGCATACGCCACTTGGGCGTGTAGGTTGGGGCGCTTGCAACACGCGTGCTACGTGCAAAACTTTAAAACAGCGCGATGACTGCACAATTATGTCTAAATTAAACGTGAGAGGGGGGCGGGGTCTGTCTGTGTGTGTGTGTGGTAGTGTGTGTTGCAGTTGCATCAAGGCGCAAAGTCTTGGCTGCAGCCAATGGCGTGTAAATAATATGGCAGCCAAGTGAACGCTCATTTGGTGCGCGCCAAGAGCCAAGTTGAGCTGTGTGCCCCATTTTGTTGTTGTTGTTCTTGTTTATGATTGTTGTTATTTCAATACCCTATACCCCTAGGGTCAGGAGTTCCATAGCTTTGTCTCAATTGCATAACAAGCAGTGGGGTGTGTGTGTGTGTGTTTGTGTGTAAATGACAGGATAAGGCTGTTTATGGGGTCGCACAAAGATCAGCTCTTACGCGGTTATGCATTTGGTTGAGCGCAGAAATTATTGAATTGTATTTCAATTAGCATTCGAGATTATTTAGTGTTCTCACCCCATTGTGCCCCCTTTGAGCTTGCAAAGATTTTTAGTTTCAGTTTCGAGTTTTGGCTATATTCAGGCAAATTTAGTTTACTTTGGTTGACCATCACAATTTACCCAGTAGCTTTGCGCGCGCCTTCTCCAGTTGGTCACTCCAAAGAAAGATAGATGCTCCTCCATTATGTTTTTCCATCTGAACTTTGGTCGTCTCCTTCGTCTTTATTCCTCGGCTTTTGCATCGAAAATCTTTTTCGCTGCAGTTTCTACATTTATACGAGCGACTTGGCCCAGCCCACGCAGACATTGTGTCGTAGTACGCTGAACAAAGTGCCACCAAGTATACGGAAGTAAAAATAAAAATAAAAACCAATTGTTCATTTAAACCGTGTAAAAATTAAAATCAAATGAAAAATGCATACCAATTGTCTAAGATTAAAAAATATAAAAAAAATTAACAAATTGTGGCCGCTTCTAAAATCGAAGGTTGGATGTTTGGTACCCAGCAGTGGCACTGGTGTATTTGCCTAGCACTGGCCTAGCTAGCAAAAAATCGCTCCTTGCCTAAGTACGTTTCAATTAATAAAAGATACCGCCATTGATATCCTTCTAAAACTGTAGGCCCCTATTCTTTTCGAACTGCTATTAATAGAGACATCCCCATGCTCTACCTAAGTCAAGGAAAATACATTATTTTTTAATTAGTGACTTAATTTAAGTGTGAAAAAAGCGGCAGGATGGTAAGCGCCATTTTCTTGTCACTATTAAAAATTCTCCTTTTCCTTTACTCTAAAATAAGGCGTTGCAGACCCAAAGTCCTTATCATAAAATTGACTAGAGATTAAGCCATGTCTGTCTGTCCTTCTATAAGAGTTAGAGATACCAAACTTTACGACTGTTGCTTTTGAAGATTATATAGTTTGTAAAGTCATAAAGGTATTTTTTTCGATTAGGGCAAGTTATGACCCATTCCATTCCATATTTATTGTTTTTTAAGGGTATTCAATTGTCAGGCAACGCGTCGACTGTTACATTTTGATAAAATTGGAAAATTTGTTTATTGGCTTGGACAACAGGTTCCTTAATTGTCTATTATAAGCATGCGAATTGCTGTCGACTGATGTTGCTACTGCTGGCGCCATCTAGTGAGACTTAGTGACTTAGACTTTTCAATGGACTTGAATTGCGCTACTGCAAAAAAAATATCATCACCAATATCACTAGCGCTTAAGTTTAAAATTAAATATTACCTTGTTACCATTTTAGAGCATTTAAAAGTCGCATTACAAATGCAATAGCGCCCATCACAATCCTGCAACACTTCGATATATATGTATATATTTTTTGTGTTGCATTATGCCATTTTGTGGCGTCTGTACGTGAGGCACGTTGCCAGTGATGGTGATGATGCTGCTGCCACTGCAACTGCCGCTGCTACTGTTGCCTGTTTGCTGTTGCAACTAATTAAGACAAACTAAGGTGCTTTTGTGGGTCCCGCTGCAGCCAACGTATTGGCGTCCTTGGCGCAAACCAAACAGTGTCTCAGTGGGGCATGCCACTAAAAGCGGCTCAAGGGCGAGAGCTCTGCTGGCATCTAACACATATGCAACTAATAAGTGCGCCTGTGTTTGCGTCCATATGTATATGTGTAAGTACATATTTTGATATACGGCTTTGTTACAATCACAATGTGTTTACATACAAGCATATAAAGCAAGTGGCGCCACCGTAGCGTCGACAACAACAACAACAACATGCAACATGCCATGCCCCTTGTAGCCAAGTTTTGGTAGCAACAGCCCGAGCGCCTAGTGTGAGTTCGCGCGCCAAGTGCACTTAATTTGTTTGCTTAATTTACAAAACATGAGAAGCAATGCTGTTAAGTCCCCAGCACACAGATACTCACGCACACACATGCACACGAAGATACGGATACACAGATACACAGATACTAGGGAGAGATACGCTTGGAGCTACTTGCTCTGTTTATGTTCTGGACTTGCTACTGTTAGCCCTACAGCTGCTCCTGCTGCGTGTTACTGCAGCTGTTGGTAACACCAACCACGCCCTGTTTGTTAGGGCACTTGTATCTGCGTGTGTGTGTGTGTGTGTGTGTATTGTTGTATCTCTATCTTTGTGTGCTGCTACATGTGTGTACTTTGCTTTCCACTTATTGTTCAAATTATCTGTAAGCAAAACATAAGATTTCCAAGCATATGACCTTGAGCCGGGCTATCAATTCTTCCAAATTGAAACTACAACAACAACAAGTTCTTTAGTTTGGTTTCAACTGCGCCAGACTGTGACCATGATTCGGTGTTGATAATTTTTGAAAAGTCATTCACCTGCTGCCATGTCCTTGACATGAACATTTTTGTATGCAAAATATACAATATTTCTCTTGATTAACAAAAAAAAAAACAACTATTAATTAGCTAACTAATTGCTTGTTTCCACAATGACCTTAAACTATTTGGAAACTTAATTAAAATAATCTTAGTTTGTAGAAATAAAAATTAGTACTCATGAGTCAGCAAATAATATAATCAGATAGCATGGCCTAAATGAGAGTTTTTGGATTAAGAAAAAAAGGTTTTAGTTCTGCTCGAGATTTGAAAGGAATTTGTTTTAGATTTTAAAGTGTAAATTCTGTATAAAAAATTCAATTTAATTAAGATGTTTTTTAAATTTGAAATTGCATTTTTATATAAGTTGTTAAAAGTAAAGGGAACATTATTTGTTATTTATATATTATATATATATTTTTTAATATTAAAGGGAATTTTTGTATTTGTTTAATATTACATTTGATAATTTACTATACAGCCAGTCCACAGCTGGCTTCACTTGGCAATCCCTGACTCACTTTTTTAACGATGATACGGAAAATTTTGCTATGATTCAGATAACTCTAGTGTAACCCTGAACAAGTTGATTGGGGACTTTAAATGGAGGGCCCAAGTTGTATAGAAAAAAATTACCTTAAAACTTAATATATTTTATTTTGATGTACAGATGATTAGTTTGGTTCGGTTTTCTAAAGATAGCTGCACACATAAGTTATGCCCCATATTAGTGGCTTTTATGTATATTTGGAAGCATTTATAATACGCGAATTGAAATACTGTTCTTGTCTGTTGGCAAATGTCCGAATTTGTGTTAAGTAAAAAAAAAAAAGTTTTGTTTTTCCATTTCAATGAAAAGAAAAGTGAATAAATTAAATAATTATGGCGGTAATACAGATTTAAAGTTGTTCTTTAAAAAATGGTTTAGAACATGCATTGATTTATCAAGTCTAATTTTCAAAACAACGTAGAATAACCATTGTCGTTATGTAGCAGCAGATGGCCCAACTTTATAATTCCATATCTGTATGAGTGAAAATATTTAATTATATTTATTGTAATATTTGCATTGTAGTACTGTGGCGCAATTAATATTTTTCTAGACAAATTTATCCTATTTCTGCTATAAAAAAATACTCTAACGATATTGATAGAACTCGCAGAGAACTAAGAATACTAAAAAAAAAATAAAAAAGTTCGCTATTCCGGATTGGCTTACGATAAGTTTAAACAAAAAACAACATAGGGCAAAAAGCAAATTATTCGATTAATTTGCCTTATGTGAGCAAACAATAAAGTCAATAGATTTTGGTCAAGACCCTCTATCGAATCTTGGAAGCACTTCAATTTTTTAAAATTTCAAGTTGATTAATTAAGTGGACCTCGGTAGCGTAGTGGTAGGGCACTCGCCTCTAAATCGGAAGGTGGTTGGTTGGATTCCACGCTGTGGCACTGATGCATTTGTCTAGCAAATTATTTACCTAGGTAAATCTCAATAAATTAAAAACATTGCCTTTCGGTTTTGGTTATAAACTGTAGGTACCTCGATATCTTTGAACATCTATTAAAAAAAAACCGTCCATGCTCTGTCTTTGAAGCCATAAGCATACTACAGTCAAGGGGAATAAATTTATTTTAAGTTGATGAAGATATCCATAGAAACAATCAAAATATTGTAAAATGAATTTGTTGCAAAAATAAATTTTTTTCGATTTGGCCAAGTGAAGCTTAAAAAACACTCATGGGAACTACATTATTTATTCAGATATCCAGAAATAAACAAAGCTTTCATTACTTTGAAAAAAGCTTCCCCGAAAAAGTGGTTAAATTTGTTTTTTTTTTTATTTCTGTGTTCTTAAATAAAAATTGTTATGGGGCATACTTTGCCATAGGAATATCTTAAACCAAAGTTACTTAGATTAACTTAAATTAGTTTATATTTAAAATATCTGATCTTTTCAAAATGAATTTATAACTGTTTTTATACTTACGATTATTTTTCTGGTGCCTATAAAAAAACGAATATTTATAAATATATTTTTAATAATTTAAAAAAAAAATTTTTTTTTTTAAATAATTTTTTTATTCTTGGGATTTTAATTTTAAGTATTATTAATTTTTGTGATTAATTTTTCAAAAGAAAAATTTCGAAACCTTTTATTTTTATTATATTAAGAATTTGTAACTAAAAGGACTTTTTTATTTTAATTATATCACAATTTATTTAAACGCTAATTATTCTGTTGAATGTGACGAAAAATATAATTAACAACAATTAATTTGAAAATTATTCACTTCAATTGTCAATATTAGAAATTTCAACAAACCAAATACTTATTAAAATCGTCAATATATTAATTTACGATACAAATTTTTCCACAAATTGTGTTTTACTTCCATTTTAATTTATTTATTTAATAAAAGTAAACATTTATTTTTATAAAAATCTTTTTTTTCAAACAGCGAACAGTTGAAACCAACAAAGTCTGAGACTAAAATGCCAAGTCTTATCTGTATTTCAAAAAGTTTTTTGAATATTTCACTTGTTTGTCATTTCATAATTAATTGTCATTAATTATTTTTAGCTTATGCCCTGCCATCATCGTCATCATGATCAACATCATTATTAATATTCAAGTCCCCTGAACGCTTTGGGAATAAAAATTTCCTGATAAGCGGCGCAATATTTAAAATATTTGGAATTGTAAACTTGACCGCTATTTGACTTTAAATGATAATTAAAAATATAATATAATAATGAATAATAAATGCAGCTAATCAGTTGTAATGTTTGACGAACTGAAAGGTGTGTCTGTTGATTAAACAAATTTGGGTTGCATAATCCATTGATTACATGAAACACTTAGCACCTCAACTGAGCAGTTGAACTTTGCACTTAAACCAGCTGCTGCTAATCCTTATCAGCTCAACAACTTTGTGTGATGAGTCAGGGCAATGCAGCGGGCGCTCTGCTCGGGCAGCAGCCAAATAGTAGAATTATCTTAAGGTGATCACAGGGCCAAACCGCGACGGTGTCAGTGTTGTTGTTTCTAGAGTGTTGCCGTGCAGCGGTGCTATGGGTCCGGCTGCAGGCACAGGTATAAATGGCCCTGGCGCGGTCTGCTATGGTATGATTTCGCAAGATGAAGTCTTTCACGGCAGTTGCAGTGCTAACACTGGCGCTTTTCGCGCTCGGTACGGGCAAACATGTGGGCTCCAAGGTGGCAGACAAGGATTTTCTGGTAAAGCAAAAGTTTGTTTTCGAAATGCTGCAACACATCTATCAGGATGATGTGTTTGTGACCAAATACGATACAAGCTTCTATGAGTACAAGCCTTGGGAACATCTTACCGATTTCCACAAGTCCGACAAGCTGACTCATTTCTTTGAGCTGTGGCAGCATTATCCCTTCGATGATGATCAGGTGTTTAGCATCTATTATGATGAGCATAAAGAGTATGCCGTAGGTTTGGTGCGCTTGTTTGTTTTTGCCAAGAACTGGGAAACCTTCCAGCATGTGGTCTTCTGGGCACGCCAGCATGTCAATAAGCAGATGTTCATCTATGCCTTTTCCATTGCCTGCCTGTTCCGTGATGATACACAGGGTATCGTGCTGCCAGCGCAGTACGAAATTCATCCCTGGACCTTCTTTGATGCACAGACCCTGGAAACCGCAGAACATTATAAGATGCATGGCTTCCATCATGTCAACAAGCTGGACAATATTTACAATGTGGTGATTAAGTCCAACTATAGCAATCACTATGGCCATGTTAACTATGATCATAGCATGGCTTACTATATGGAGGATATTGGTCTTAATGCCTTCTACTACTACTTCAATTTGGACTATCCCTTCTGGACCAAGGGTGATGAGCAGCATGTGCTAAACAATGATCGTCGCGGTGAGTTGTATCTCTATGTGCACTGGCAGCTATTGGCACGTTACTACATGGAGCGTCTGTCCAACGATTTGGGTGAGGTTCCCTACTTCGACATGTATGAGACCTACGAGTCAGGTTATCACAGTGGTCTGCGTCACTACAATGGCTTTGCTTTCCCTGATCGTGTCAACCTCTTTACGTTCTACGATAATAGCAAGCTGGATTATATCCAGAATGTGCAATACTATACACAGCGCATCATGGACTGGATTCACAAGAACGATAAATATTCCGTGGATGTGGTCAATCAGTTGGGCAACATGATTCAAGGTAATAAGGATAGTGTGGACAGCAAATTCTATGGCAGTATTGATAAGTTCTATCATCTAATTGTCAACGAGGCACGTCCATTTGGCAAGTTTGGCAAACCATTGCCCACAACTTTCATGCACTTCGATACCGCCATGCGTGATCCTTTGTTCTACTCCATGTACAAGACCATATTGAGCCACTATTGGCATTTGATGGAAACTTTCCCTGAATACACCAAGGAAGACTATCAATTCGAGGGTGTCAAAATCGATGCCGTACATATGCCCGAAAGCCTGACCACCTACTTTGAGTACTTTGATGCAGATATCAGCAATGCTGTAAATGTAGAGGACACCAAAGAAGCTGTAGATGCCAGCACCATCTATGGTTTTGGACGTAATTCTCACTACAATCACGATAGCTTTGTGATCAAGGCGCGTCAAATGCGTCTCAATCACAAGCCTTTTGAGTTCACGCTGGATGTTACCTCTGACAAGGCGCAGGCTGCTGTTGTCAAGATCTTTATTGGTCCTAAGTACCAGGAAACTGGTGACTATATTGGCCTAGAGCACAACTACCAGAACTTCTTCGAGCTGGATCACTTTAAGGTGGATCTGGTTGCTGGTGTCAATAATATTAAGCGCAGAAATGGTGACTTTACCTTCTGGGTGCAGGATCGTACCACCTACTTGGAGCTATATCGTAAATTGTTTGCTGCCACCACCTCGGACTACAAATTTAAGTTGGATCAATCTGAGTCTCACTGTGGTGTGCCTAATCGCCTTATGTTGCCCAAGGGTAAGAAGGGCGGTCAGACCTATCAATTCTTCTACATGGTCTATCCTTACCATGAACCTGCTGTTAAACAATACACCGGCTATGATCCTTTGATCAGCTGTGGTGTTGGTCATGGTTCTCGTTATGTGGACTCCTTGCCTTTCGGCTTCCCCTTCAATCGTCCAGTGAAACACGATTACTACTTTGAGGTGGACAACTTCAAGTTCTTTGATGTCAAGATCTTCCATCGTGACGAACCGACCAACATGGTGGAATAAGCTAAACGAACTCAGACTTTGATTTAGTTTTATCCGCGCCACTTTGTATCTTGTTTCATCCTGTAACTGAATCTTATCCATCCGAACGTGTTCGATTTTATTTAATTAGTCTAACAGTTTGCTTGATTTGTACTAAATAAAAAAAAATAAAAATTTAAAGTATTTTAGTTTTTATAATCTGCATCGTTGTTATAGAATTTCTGTATGCCCTGCATGTATTAGAATGGGTATTTAAGTTTATAAAGAAGATATATTGAAGGATAAGTTAGAGATCAACAAACGACAGAGGCAGCGAGGTGATACCGAAAGCAACATAAAGTATATGCCGAATGACGATGGAAGACGAATGGGGCGACCTGCGCTCAGATGGACAGATCCTATCTTTTCTTGCAATGACCAACTGAAGTAGGCGCAGGCAAAGCGGGATGCTGTCAGGATCTGAAAAAGTCGGCTTTAACCTAATAAAAATTAAATTCTATTTCTACAATTGTTGCATTAATTTCAGTCATAGTTTCAAGAGATATTTCCTTAGAAATAATAAATATGCTGAAATAAGCTTTTGTTGCTTGCAGACTTCTTCGCACTGTTTTAATAGATCTTAAAGATATTGTTGAAATGTCAGATCACGATCTAAAATAATATCTCTTAATCAAAATGGTTTTCTAGCTTTCCTCCTAATAGAACTCACTCTAGAACAAATTTAGCTGTGAATACATTGGGCTCATTGTTTTCTATGTCCGATTGAAGCTATCATGCGGATAAACTTAAGATGCTACGAAAATATTTTTTTGGTCCTTAATCTTTTCAACAGGTTTAGAGACACAAAAGTTGCAATGAATATATTATGGAATATTTTGAAGAATTGCTTGAAACTGCTATTCTACTATTCTCAAGTTGGGAAGTTCAATGAATTATCAAATTCTAGCATAAGAAATTATGTCAAAATAAAAAAGACGTTTTTGGAACTTATAATGCTGAAGAACTTTCTTAAGATGTTGGGATAAAAAAGAAAGAAATTCACTCAATTGCAATTTAAAGTACCAATAATAGTTGCTCCAAAGCAGTGATGTCTGATACCATGAGAGTATGACGTTCTCATAATGGATGATAGCTTATCGAACAACATTTTGGAAAAATTCTTGAAATTGCTATTCTGCGATTCTGAACTTGGGCAGTTCTGATGATGGATACTTGTTCATCTTTTGAAAAACGTTCTGGAAATAGCTATTCTGCGATGCTGAACTTGGACAAAATAAATACACTTTTTGGAAATTCATCGGGCGGGAGAACCTTCTTAAAGTGTTAAAAAAAAAGAGTTAAAATTGCAATTGTACCGCAATCCCTTCAAGACCTCTGGCCCAACGTTGCTCGAAAGAAGTGAGTGACAAAACCACGAGGGTAAAGCGTTTCCATAATGGATAGCTTATCTTTTGAAAAACTTCTTGGAAAATTCATTAAATTATCATTTTCTGGCATCAAAAAGTACTTACAAATAAAAACACTTTTTAGGACCACCATGCATCCAACAGCACATTGGTCTAACGTTGCTCCAGGGGCAGTGAGGTCCAAAACTCATACTTGTAATATTTTTTTGAATAAGTAAGTAGTCTTCAAAACCCAAACAGATAACCGTTTTGTCTAACAATGCACCAAAGCAGAGAGGGCCAAGACTTATACTTGTAATATTTCTTTGAATGCAGTCAACAGGAGCGTAAATGAGCGCGAGAGCGTCAATCAGTGGATGTGCTGGAAGAGAGCTATCAATGTGTGTGTGCTGACTGCGCGGCGGCAGTCTTTTGCACTAAGCAGCTTTCCACCAATGTTACGCTTTATATATCGATTATTTATCGATTACAAGATAACCAACATGCTGATTTAAATAAAACTCAATTTTTTTTATTATTTCTTTATTTCATATAAGTTACGCCCTTAACCTGTTTTTATTTTTATCTTTTACTTTGAGCCAAGTTTCACGCCCATTGCGTGCCCATCTTTTATTTTATTTTATTAGTTAATTTTATATTATTATTTTCATTTTTATTTTGTTGCTCTTAACTTTTGCGTGCTTTGACATTTGTTTAAACATATTTGACGCTTGCTTAACTTCTGTTTAAATTATTATTATTATTTTATGCATAATAATTTTTATATATATTTTAATTTGCATTTATTTTGCAAATTTCACTTTATGGTTTAATGAGTTCTTTGTTTTGTGTTTTTTTTTTCCTGTAATTAAGTTTGATTTTACATTTTCCACTCGGTTGTTGTTGTTCTCGTTAGTTAAAAGTGACATTTGACTGACGCTTGCGATTTGGCGTTAAAATAAAATTAATTTTTTTAATTTGCATTGCATTTTTTGATTTACAATTTGTTTAATTTAAATTTTGATTTTATTTGTTTGTTTGTATTTGTTTTATGTTACGACTTATATAATTTTAAAGTCGCATTTTCACGCAAAATTTGCGATTTTTGTGAAAATTCGAGCGCTTTTTTTGTGGCTAAAAAGTTGCAATGCTTCATGGAGTATCCTAATATATATATTTTGACTTGTTTTTATGTTTTATGTTTTACACTTAACTAGCGCTAAATTTATTACTGACAATTACATATAATATAATATTTATATATATATATATTTATTTATAATGTATTTATTAGCTAGTTATATTTGTTTATAAATTTATTTAATTTATATTTATTTTGCTTTGGCTTTGGCCTTATGCAACTAACAAAAATATTTAACAAATTGTTTTAAAAATATTATAAAACTAAAAAACACTTGGCAAACAATTTTAAAACAATTAAATTAAATGTTTAGCACAAACATTTTTTTATGTACTTTAATTATTACATAATTAGCTTTGTTGTAAGTTTAATAAATATTTATTTATTTTAATGCTGCTCATTTTGTTTGCTTTATTTTTTGTTATAAACTTTTGATTTCAATTTTTTGTTTTGTTTTGTTTGCTTGCTTCGTATTTTATATTTAGTTTTGTTTTTACAATAATTATTTACATAGCTTAACGTACTAGGCTGCGGGTGTTGGAGGGTAGGATGTACTTAGTGTATAACTTTTTTTTTTTGACTGGCTTACATTTATTAATTGTTTTTTTTTTTTTGGTTTTGTTTGTTTTATATTTAAATTAGTTTGCAACTTTTTTTTTTTTGTTTGTGTATTTTATTTTTATATTTAAACATCACACGCTCACACAATGTTTTTTACGTATGCTAGTTTTTTTTTTTTTTTTGGTTTTTCATTTAATTTATATTTTTTTATTATTTATTTATTTATATGCTTATATTTTTTATGTACTTTTCAACTAATGCATTATGATTTTTTTTGTATTTATGCGCTGGCTCTTTTTATGCGCTTAAATTTGACAACTTTTTTTTGTTTATTTATTTTTTTATTGCATTAATTTTTATTTTATTTTAACTTCTTTTTGTCTGCTTTAACTAAAATAATTTTATTTATTATCATTTTATGCGGCATTGCCGCAATTTAATTAATTACTTTAACGAAAACTATTAATTTAAAATGCCGCGCCGCGCCATGTTTGTTTAGCAAACGACAACAAGCAACATAAAAGTATAAAACAAAAATTAAATGCCACAAGTACGTGGTGCAACGTGCCACATTTCTTTTGCATTTTTTTTTACTAAATTTTTTTTTTTTTTTTAATTTTTTATAATTTTTTGTTGGCATTTTTTATGCTGCACTTGCTTTGTTTTTTGTTGTTTTTTAATTATACATTACATTGTGCCGTTGTTTGCGGCAACTTGGTTGTTGTTGTTCTTGTTGTTGTTGTTATTGTTGCCACGGCTGTTGGTATTGCAACTGCGTAGTTGTCGTCGTCGTTGTTGTGTTTATGTGCTGCCTGGTCACAGCTGTGCTGCTGCAAGCGTTGCAAGTGCCAGTGTCAGTGCATTGGCCACGCTGCAATGGGCCGCACCGGTTAGCGCAGAATTATCGGGATCGCCATTGGCATAACGCTTGGAACCCTCAAGACCCAGTAGATTTGGTGAAATGGTTGTGGCCGATTCCATGCTCAGCCCAATGCGTTGCTGTACATTCTTATGAAAGACATGCAGTATGGAGACCTCGCAGAGCAGCAATATGCTGGTCTGATATTTGGGTATGTTCTGAAAGAAGCCCTGCAGCACCTGGCTGTGTGGATAAATTTCCAACGAGGAGTAGGTGGAGGAGCCCACAAAAGCATCGTGTGTTATGCGCTGCAGCGGCGTTTTGTAGACCTGTGACAAAGCACAACAAAAATTGGTTGCATTAATGGATTGGTGCTTAGCTGCATGGTAATGAGCTAGCTGTTGCATCTTTAGGTTGGCACTTACCTTGCGTCCGTTTATGTACCAGGTTATGTTGGCCGGCGGATATGAGGGACCCACCGTACAGACGGCTTTGAAATGATCCGTAGATGTGATGACCTTCTTGTCCACCTGCATGGCCGGCTCATCTTTGGGTAATTCTATGACCTGCATATGCGCTGTGCGTAGGTCTGTGTGAAAAAGCGGCGCATCTTCAGAAACTTCGCACTGATAGCTGCCCGTCAGTTCACGTGTCACGCTCTTTAGGGTTACCGATGTCGCATCCGAGTTGTTGAGCTGTAAGAGAAGGCAATACGTTTTGAGATCATATAGATGTGAGTAGCATGCTAAGCTTGCTAGAGGAATATTTATCTGGGAATATAAGTCTACGTAAGTGATCGCTTCTGGGGTATTATTTGCAAATACCAAAAAGAGTTGGATTCGAGAATCGATAATTCTAAGGTCTAAAATATATTTCATGATTAAAGAGTGGCTGAAGACGATGTAAGGATACTGAAACTGCCCCGAACTATAGTCGAGAATAAAACAATTTTTTTTTTTGTTTTTCGTTAATTGCCCTGTGTCCAGCTCAATGATTGTTTATAAAACTATTTCAAATAATTTATTTGGATTTGTATTACGGAGTACAGGGTTTCTTTTCTCTAAAACATAAATCCACCCTGTGTTGTTATAATCACTATGGGATATTAAGTTCAGGTTAAGCTGGAAATGTATACCATGCCCGGAAGAAAAAGTCGGAGACCTACGTTGCCCAAAGTACGATCAGTATAATTTATTAATTTAATATATCGTATCCGTCTGTATCGCCTAGATCAAAAAGATGTTATAATTTGACGAAAGAAACTTGTCATTCGAGTTATCGGGGATATAGATCTCTTATAGGAGAGCACAATTTCAAAAATATTTGATCAAATAATTCTGTTGAAGATATTATAGCCAATTTTGTATCCTGTTTGACGTATAACGTCATATCGTTGGTTAAATGTTTACAATTTTACAAAATGAATCGATTTAGCGCCACACAACGTGTTCATTTTGTGTAATTATAGGGTCCAGCATATAGGGACCAACATAAGAAGAAAAGCTCTATGGCTGATATTGTGAGACCTATGCATCATCGTAATGCTTGTTCGGCCAAAAATATTGCTGCTGTTGCTGTGATTATTGACGAAGAACCGAGTGCTTCAATTCCGGGACGTGCCCAACAATTGGGTTTGTCAAACACGTAATTAACTGTTTTTTTTTTTTGGCTTGAAATTGAACACATGAATACAGATGGCATATGGGTCCAGCACAACGGCGCCATGTGCCACACATAACACGACCGAATATGGCCATATTGTCGCCGAAACTTGAAGGACATATAATTTCGCGTTTTGGCGATGCCAATTGGCCATCGAGATCAGGTGTTTGAAACCCTTTGGACTTTCTATTATGGGGCTACGCTAAAGATCGAGTCTCTTGAACATTTGAAAGACAACATTCGCGAAGTTATGACAGAGATACGAAGCTAGATGTGCCGAAAAGTTATCGAAAATTACCTGTTGCGGATCAAGGACTGCGATTAAGCTCCAGGTGATCATTTGAATCCAAACTTTTTTATGAAATACAAGTTCAATCGAAATTTGCATTTTGAGTGTGGTTCATTTCAATTTACTTTTTAAAGTAAAAAATGGAAAACCCTATACCCAAGTTGTAGAAATACCATCTTGTTCTTTTAAAATGAACTAATAGTTAAATCAAATATTTTAGAATTAATGACTATTTGAAAGTTTTTATAAGTTTCTGTAATGAAAAATATTCAATTAAAAAAAAAATTTGTTTGAAAAATTAATAATTAAGCTTTCTTAGCTGAGTACAGTCAGTGTTTGAACAAATTCTGCCGCTTTATGTTCGAAATTTCTTCAAAATAATAACATCTGCCTTCATATTTCCATTGACCGCATGAAAAACATTGCAATCTGAAATATTTTCTGTTAAGTTGATTAACGTTGAAATGGAAAAAGCGTTGGAAATGCAGTGCGGGAAAACGTCATAAACATGAAAAGCGCAACAAACCAAACCAACAAGAATTCAGTTGAAAAGTTGAGTACCGGAAATGAGTGTTGGCATATGTTGACGCCATTTTGTTTTCCTTTGCGTGACTGCGATTGCATGAGAGAGTGTGTGTGTTTGTGAGTATGTGTTTGGCGTTTGCTGTTGTTGTTATTGTTGCTGGTGTTGGGGGGCAATTTTGCATTTGTTGATAATTGTCAACGTTTGGTGGCACTTGAAAAAAAAGTCTCTGTAGCACGTTTGCCGCGCAATATGCTTCGCTCAAAATCCACTTCACTTTAGCCCCAACACACTCATCAGGCAGCGATTAACGTGTGAGTGTGTGTGTGCCTCACTTGGCCTTTGTATTTAAGTTGAGCAGCCGCATGCCACGCCTGCAACAGTCAGCCCTCTGCCACTGCCTCAGTCACACATTTACTTACCAATTGAAGCAACCAAGTTTTGCATATGCCACAGTGCTTTTGTTCATTTGCATCTGTCCTAATCCTTCCATTGTTGACGCTGTTATTGGCATTGGCAGCTTTAGCCATTGCAGTGTGGGTGTGCGTGTTGTATCTGTGTGTTTTTATGGTGTGTGTGTGTGTGTGTGGGTGTGTGTGTGTGCGCGCGTGTGTGTTACTGTGTGTCTGCCTGAGGCGCACAACTGCTTTTTACGATTGTTTCAACACTTTCGCGCATTGCTCGCCAAGCTCACTGTTCAACACTGGATTTCTATTTAGTCGCTGCTGCCGCTGCACAGTGGTCACAAATGGTCAGTTTTTTGAGAGAAAAATTCATGTTTTTCGAAATCGTCCAAAAGTACAAAGTTATAATATTTCTATCGATCGAGTGTGGATTTTATTTGGGTTTTAAGAAATTTTATTAATTTTAGGTAAACATTTCTAAAATTTTTTCTATTTTTCAAATCTGATTTTTGATATTTCAAAATGGCGGTATTACAAAAGCCAACAAAGTAAAGTTACCCTAAATATTTTTTTAATTTTAAACATCGCAACGAAACCTTTGGAGTCTCTCATATTTTCTGTTGTTCTGAATTAACTGATTATAATTTCAATAGTTCTTTTTTAAAGCAATCAAAGAGCTGATCTTAGATCTGACAAGTGCCGACCAATGACTCCACCAACCCATAAAGCTCGCAAAACAGTTAGTTTTTCTAGTTGTAACGGTGTTTTGACATACACTTCAGGATTAGCTTTACTCCTAATGCGGCAGTTTTGTTTTTTAGTCATTCAACCAGAAATGCGCTTCATTGCCAAACAAAATTCGTTTATGAAAATCGAAAACAACAAGAATCTCGTTTTGAGCCCAATCGACGAATCTATGCCTTGCTATATGATCGTTTATATTAACTTTATTTTTTTATATTAACTTTCCATTTATATCATTTATGCCTTCATACTCGGATATCATTTGTAGATACAGTTTTTTGGAAGATCTGTAAGGTATTAATGTTGTACCTAATCTGCCTGCAACTGACAAGTTCTCATTAAGAAGCAGCTCAGGATAAGCATATATTACCGTGGTGCATGGTTCTTTGTCGAACTCGACGCGGATAATTTTTTAAGCAAATTCTTAATAAAATTCCGAAACTATTCAAAAATATCTTTATTTCGTTTTATTTATAACAACAAATTTTTAATTTAAATTTTTATTTAATTGCTAAATCCTTATTGTTATGCTTATTTTTTAAGCACTATCTTCGGGAACTACCAGAGAAATAAAGAAGAGTATTAGATTTTGATAGGCAATACTTTGAATGTTGTGTTTTTTCTTTTTCTTAATAAAAATTCCTATAGTTTGAACACAAGAAACGAACGAACCATTTTAGAAATTCTATGACATATTTATGAAAGAAATTTACAAATAAATAAAAAAATTTTAATTTTTATTAAATTGCTTCAAATAATTTTTGTAGAACTTCGCTAAAGCGCATTTGGAGTGAAGAAAGTATAGTTCGTTATAGTTGTCTGAAGATGTTATATAAATTTTTTTAAATTTGAATTATAATACTTTAAAAGAAGACTGTCAAAGCAGCTTGAAGACTACTACCATTCAAGAATCTTCGTCAAGGCTGCAACATTTACTTTTAAACGAAATTTAAGATTAATAATAAATTTTCTTTTCTGTACACACTAATCAAAACCAGTTCCCACCACAAGCAACTTAAAACACAAATTGTCTTCTGCCACAATTTTGTCTATGAAATTTCCATTTTGTCCCACAGTGCACTGTCGCTGTAGTAATATTTTGTTGTAGTTATTCCTTGTTGTTTGCTGTTTTTATTTTGTATTTTGTTTTGCTAGTTTGCCAGTTCATACGCAGATAACGTTGTCGATAACAACTGGTGGCTCGCTGATGCCCCCACTGCACCACCACCACTGGGACACACACACATAGACACAGGCAGACACATACAAGCCATGTACTAGATGGATACTACCAGCGTATGTACAAGGACTACTTTCTGCTCCCTGACGCTGGCAGCCATTTGGCATATTGGCTGGTTAGATTCTGGTTGAATGGATGTTGGCTCCCCATGTGCGCTGCGGTTTTAGTGGCTTTTGGATTTGTCGAGGTTGATCTCGTTACGCAATCGTAAAATGAAAACAAATGTGAAACTATCAATACGTTTTCTCTATACATTCCAGATATGCGTCCGAAATGTATTATGTAGACTGATTGTGAGTGTTTTGGCTCCGTATGTTTGTTTGGACGCGATGTTGTTGTCGTTGTTGTTGCTGTTGTTGCTGCATGGGCATTATGAACTAATTAGATGTTATGTACGCTGCTTTGTTGTAGAAGTTGAAGGGGATTTTAAGTGAATAAAGCTTTAATATTTTAATATAAATTAAGTAATTATGTAATGTTGCAGGGATATAGAGTTTTTAGTAGGGATTTATTTCGTCAATATTTTCTAAACTAAACTTTGACAAATTTTTCAGTAGTAGGGATTTTGCTGAATGTTTATAGCGTGGATTGCAGTTTTTTTTATAAATTTATTGCAGCTGAAAGCCATCGGTCTGCAAATAAATGAGACAGAGTAGAGAGTAGAGTCTGAACCCATCAGTTTATGAATTTCTGTAACTTGGGAACCGCAAAATCGGATTATATTTAGTCAATGACTTCAGAAACGAGCCTTTCTCTATTTGACTTGTGCCAACACAGCATTTTTCGTTTCATACTTTTAAGTTTCAAAAAGTAAGTCAATACTAACTCTGATCTTAAAAAACAAGTAAAAACAGCTTCTAGGATCTAGGATTTCAGCACTTAAACTATACATTTTTATAATTAATTTAAGATGTTTTTTATGAAGTTATTCCAATCATTCGTATTGTTTTTTTTTTTAATTTTAAATTATCGAAATGATTAACAACTAAACGATTGAAAAATGCAAAAAAAAAAAAAACTGTGTCTCTGCACTTAGCAAATGTTTTACTATTTGATTGAGCGCTTGAGAACTTTAGGAAAAAGATTTTGTTTAATTTTTAATGCGACGAATTTTGATTATTGTAGCATTTTTTATATAAGTATTTTAGTTCCATTTTACATCCTAGTTTGGTCTCAGAAATCAGATAGTTTAAAATGAAAATGTAACAATCTTTCAAAAACAAAATTATATAATATATCGACAAGCGATACTACCATATTTTTTCTTTAAGCTAAAATATTTCACTACTGCTTCGGAACTACTTATAGCGATATATTTTGGGTATATAACTATTGTTTGATAGTCGTCATGATTTAAAGATTTTTGAGATTAAGTATAGATGAGTGTGTATGGCTGAAAGAATTTAAATGGATGATCTGGACAAAAATAAATATATTGTAGCGGTAGTTGTAAATTTTTCGTTTCTGAAATTGTCTTTCAGGTTAACACCTTTTGAAAGGAGCTGGCTAAAAAAACTTATGATTTTTTAAAAGTTATGAAAAAGTATCACGAATAAAAATTTATTGAGCCACGGTAACGTAATGATGCAGCACTGTCATCTAAATCAAAAGGCCGGTGGTTCGATTACAATTAGCAGCGCTGGTGAATTTGTCTAGCACTGGCATAGCTAGCAAATAGCTAAGAAATCTCTATTAATTTAAGAAACTCCCATTTAGATTCGACTATAAACTGTAGGTCCCTATTTGCTTTGAACTGCTATTAATACAGATATCTCCATGCTACGCTTTTGGAGCGATGATCATAGTCAAGTGGAACAAATTTATATAATTAAACTTGTTGATATTTTTAAACTTTTATTTTTAAAGTCTCAATCAGCAATAGCACAGTTCCAAATTTTATAAGCAATCGTTAAAAAATGTTAAATTAATTTTTTTTATTAAGTAAGCCAATTTTTATTTGTTTTTAATTATCAATACGTTAATTTATATATTTCAATAATATACATATTTTTTTAAAATCAATTTTCGAAGGATTATTTCTTTAAAAAAAAATGTTTTATGCAATTTTAAAAGTTTAAAATTTTCGATTTTCACAACGATATGTTATTACTCATTAACGGCCCTGCTCTAAGCAATGACTTCTTGTAAATTTTTTATCGCTATAATCGGATAAGTTCTTAAATTTTCATTAGTAGTTAGGGAACGTGTGCTCAACCTATTCAAATTTTAGTTTTTATTTAATTAGAACAGAAAATCAATAGATTATAAAAATCAATAGAAAATAATTATTAAAAAGTGTGAAATTTTTTTCTAAGTAACTGTTTTTCAGAGTACAAAAATACATGAATAGCTTTTTGTTTTTTCCTTTCATTTTATTCTTTATTATATATAATTTGTTTATTGAGTTAGATGTACAAACTATTGTAGATATTTGCTCTACTGCTCTTTTGTTTCTTAATAACAACAACATATGTTAGTCAACGAAATCTCAAAATGGCTTGAAAACTCCTACCATATTTCTGCTCTCACCTCATATTTTTCTAAATAGTAATAATGTAATAAGTTGTTTTATATAGTCTTTGTCAAAATCAACAAATCAAAAAGTTTGCTAAAAAATTAGTTTTGCGTATTTTCCTTTTATTTATTAACTATTAAAATGATTATAATTAATTGTTACATAAATAACACATTTGCCATAAATAGGCAAACAAAAAAAAAACAGTTTGTCACTTGTCACAACAATTTCCAAACATTTGCTGGGAATTTCAGCTTTGAAGTCCCTGCTGACTTCTGAACTTCTAATTAAATGATGCTAATTATGTAATCAAACATATACAAAAAACAAAAAAAAAAAGGAAAAAGTTGTGCCTCACATGCAACATTGATGTTGTTGTTGCGGCTGTTATAGTGATTCCATGTGTGCAGGTTGTGGCGGGAGTGGGTGGAGCGAGGGGCATTGTGGCAGTCATATTTATTTAATTGCATGTGACTTTATTGTACAGCGCACTTTTGTTGTTTGTGGCAGTGAGCCGGAAACGGAAGTGGCAGCGCCAGGAAGCGCGCCAGCAAACGCAAATGTCTGCCATTTTGAAGAATTATGCGCCGCACACACACACACACACCCACACACATGTAACTCGAACTAGTTTTAACTCTCTGTGGGTGTGTGTGTGTGTGTGTGTGTGAGCGGAAGTGTGAGTTAAGAGCATAGAACCTTAACTCAACGAAGTCTGTCGCTGCCTTTGTGGCCACGCATAAACTTTTTTAACTGTCGCTCTACAGTTTTCCTGTTTTTATTTATTTGTTGGCTTTTAATTTCTATTTATATTTTTATTTATTTGTAGACAATTTTTTTTTTAATATTTTCTTTCTCATTCAGCTGCCACTTTTGCGCTTGCCTCAGCTGTGCTGGCTGCGTCCAACTCTTTGCCTCAAGTTATGGCGGCATAAAAAATTATGCTACTAAAACCCAATTTTCCATGATGGCCATGGCTAAGTAAGCGCACCGAGCAGCACACCAACACAAACAAACACACACACACACACACACTCTTTCTCTTATGCTCACAGATACTCAGCCTCATATGTGAGAGCAGCGAGTAAAGTATTGTTTCAATAATTCTGGCTTTATGAAATAATAACTTTACGGCAAACAGCAGTAGCAGCAGCGGCTCCTTAGCTAGGACTTCTCTAGATATTCTCGGGCAGCTCAGAACCGGAGTTGTAAGAATACAATGAAATTCATTGCACACAGCTCAGCTGCCACTTCCTTTTGCCACCACAACTCAGACAATAACACGCATGCACTTATGTACACTGAGAGAAAAAATTGTGACTAGTGTTGGTTTGAGAGAAAAGAAAAAAAAAAAGAATTGTTAATATAATCGTTTCTTTATTATTTTCAGAATTTAAGTAAGAATTTGCGCGTAGTATGCATACATATGTTTTATGAGACAACAAGTTTGTAGTTAAAAATATTCACAAAACCAATAGATTTTTAAGTTATTTTAAAAGCTGCACTAAGCTTACAAGATTTCTGTGATTATTACTGAATGTTGGACTTAGTGAGTGTTACTTTGAACCAGAACTTTTAAATAGTCAAAAAAAGTTATTCTAGATTTGCCGTCATTTGCGTAAAGTGTTGGCATTCTTTTCAATTTTATGGAAAAGTGCTGCTGAAGCTCATGATTGTTTTTGAATACATACGGCGAGGCTGCTTTCCTTGAAAGAACATGTCGAAAGTGGTTTCAAGCATCGTGTTCTTGGCGTCGACCGTTATGGATTTCGAGGACGAAAAAATGGATGCACTAAATGATCAAGACGCATTTCAGATGAAAGAGGAATTTACGGGTTTATTACAAGTGACTCAGTTATTCGTCTCAAAACGCCTCAAAGCCAGAGCAATGGTTTAGAAGTAAAGACACTGGGTACGGTATGATTTGAAACCGAGAGATGTCGAACTTTTCTTGCTTGTGTACAGCTTCCCCAAAGATAAAATCGTACGGGATCTCTTCATCACATTGTAACTGGCGACTGCATTATGATAATGCAAAGCGCACAAAGTCTTGAGAAAAGCTCGGACATATCTCCACGTCCACCTCCAAGCCCAATATTCATGTTGCCAAAAACTTGTTCTGTACTTGATGCAAACCAATAGGTGCGATATATTATTGGCCAAGTGGGAACTATCTCGGGGGATCGATACCAAACGCAAACGGTTGCGTTTAAGCTGAGAACAAATAGGGCTACAATACAAGGAAAGGGCATGACAATGTCAATCTCCAGCATAACAAATCTCGTATCCACGTGGCGAAAGTGGTGCAAAATTATTTGCATACGTTGAAATGGGAGAATTTTTCCCAAGCGCCTTACTTTCCAGACGTTGCCCCATCTGATAATCACCTGTTTCAATTGATGACATACGATCTAGTTAACGAACGATTTCGTACATACGAAGTAGTCAAAAATTGGATTGATACTTGGATCAGCTCGAAAAATGAATCGTATTTCTGTCGCGATATCTGCAAACTGTTGGAAAGATAGACGAAAGTAGAAAATAATCGTCAAAGCTGTTTAAGAGAACCTACACTCTTTCTGTCTTGTTTTAACTTTTAAATGCTTTAGCTCAAATTTTGACTTATCCTTATAATTTTTTAAAATTTGCAGTCTTTCCAATCAAATTCGATTGAAATCGGTTGACTGTATTCCTTAGCTTTCATAGGGAAAATGGCACGTAATTTGTTCTATTTCGTTTGATTTTCACTTATCCCTACCAAAAACGTTTAAAAAGTATTTAGGTCTTTGCAATCATTGTATCAATCAATCGAAATTTGACTTGCTTGACTGCATCTTATAGCTCTCATAGGGGGTCGTAGAATTTGATTTTGTCACTTAAGGTTTTCATATTTCGATTGTTTGTCAACTTGTGTCACTGTCGAATTTAGTTTACTTAAATATTTTCTTAATTGGATCAAAATTGGTTAACTGCATGGTTTTTGGGACGGTAAATATTTTATTTAAAATCCTTAAATACGTTAAAAGTTTATGAGCAGAAATGCGTTCTTGATCTTTATCAACACAAGGCTATACTTTTCGTTTTAATCCGCACTTCAAAGAATTTTTTCGGGAATAAAAAGCCGTGAAAATTGTTGCACATTTTTTAAAAATATTTTTAAGCGGAGATAAGTGAGTAATTCCGGCGGCGCTTTAAAGCAAAATAAATCCCTTATTATTAATGCTTTACTTTCGTAGCAAAAAATTTAAATACCCAAAAATCCGACAAACTATTTTTTTCTCAAAAAATTCGCATTTTTTGGTCGTTTACTGTAATTTATTTTCTCTCAGTGTATTGTTGCAGCTGCAGTAGCTGCTTGATGGCTCGTTGGCTGCCGCTGAGTTTCCGCAGTTTGTTGTGCAGCAATTTTAATTTTGCACTCACTGTCGCATGCCTCACACACACACACATCTACACACTCATGCAACATGCAGCATGTATGTGTGTGGGTATGTGTGCCTCAGCTGGCTGGCTGGCTTGCAGCTCGTTTGCATGCAACACTTTATGAATTATTGCTGTATCAACTCAAGTCGCGGCAACCATGCCACACACACACACTAACATACACACTCACACTCGCACACACACATGGGCACGTATTATGTCATGGCGAATTTCCGTTGCCTCGAGCTTTGTTGTAACTAACGGCACTGTCGCTGCTGCTGCTGCTGCTGAGCCGCCGGGTTTTCCCAGATCCTCCACTTGTTTTGGATTTCAAACAGTTGTTGTTGTTGGCATTTCACAACTTCGACTGCGTTGGCAAGAACCGACCACAAATTTAGTGAATGAGATGTTTCCGGTGCGGTTGTTGCGATTCCCGTTCTTGCCTCGAACGTAGAAGTTGCTCTTGTTGTTGTCCTTTGTTGTTGCCGTTGTCGCTGCGTTGAATTTTTGGTGTTTGGAAAATGCATGGCTTTTTATTGTGCTCATTGTGTGAGTGTATGTGGGCAGAGCATGCCATTGTGGCATCCCTGTTCAGCCATTGCAGCTAGCTAGTTTTACAGTTACTCTCTACACACATACGCACACACACACACCCGCCTTCATACAGTTCTAGAAATCCATTTGTAGTTTTATATTTATTATCTACGAGTGAGTGCTTGTGTGTGTCTGAGTTATCCTTGTTGTTTGATTTATTTGCATTTGTCAATTGCAAAGTCAGTGCCACATATGTTGCATACCCCAACAGCAGCAGCAATTGCCACAAAACTTTAACTATTTTCTAGCAGTGTCGTCTCGCATACTCATAGAGTCAGTCCCATCCCTTGCCACATGCAACTAATTAACAACAGTCAAAAATTCATGCCGGACCATAAAAAAGACAAAAAATGAGAAGCAAAAAATTAAATCACTGCAGCTGCCCCACAAAAGAAATCATTATTTTGCGCCTCTTTTTTTTGTGTCCTTATATATAGTATTTTGGGGAGGGGTTGGTGGCTCACTTTTGTAAGATCTCCTCGCCAAAGTGCATTAATTTTAAGCGCACATTTCTGTGCATAAATGTAAGGCGTGCCGGGTTATTAACAATTTTAAAAGCACCGGCTGCCTATAGGGTGAAAGAGCGCTGCGCGCGTCCTCTCAAGTTGCACAACAATGGCGCCCAGGACATGGTGAGTGTCGAGCGTGTCCGTTGTGTTGTCTCCGTTCGTGTGCGCGTCCATATCCGTGTCCATTACCACAAACTTAATGCAGAATAATTCCTTCCGTGTTGACAGTGCAAAAACTTTACGGTCACACAAATTTCTAACACAGCATGCCGAAAGCCAACTGGCTGGGATGGCTTTGGACTGCTGGTACTCCTCTTCTACCAGTTTTTTGTTTGGTGCCACCATTAGAAACAATGAATAGGCCGCAAAACTTTTGAAAGCTGCATTTCGGGACTCTATCACAGCGGGTGGGTGGCTTTTACTGTGACCATCTGATAATTGTGTTTTAGTAGCGCATAGAAAATGGCCACGACGGGTTAAATAGATTTGGCAGTTGGGCAAGAGTGGGCGTGGTAGATCGTAGCAGCAAAACTTTTGATAGCTTAACGCTAGCCATAGCAATATTTATATTGAGTTATTAATTGGCTGAATGTTAAGACAGCAGTTAATTATAATGCCGATGTAGGCGAGGTAGATTGTAAAACGAAGTCTCTTGAGAATATGGGCTGTTTGGAGTAACTAATTGGAAAACTAATTCCGTAAGGAAAGTAGTTATAAAGTAGGCGTGGTAGATCATAAAATCAAAGCTATCCAAATTAGGGGTTATATTTATGTTAGGATCAAGTGATCGTTAGAAAAAGAAATACAATGAAATCTTTTCAAAAAATGAAATTATATGTACATTTTGTAAATAAAAAAATTTGATTAAAAAGCGATCGGTTCTGAAATTATTTGCTGCGTACAGTCCGATTTCAGGATCAAAAGCAAATAAAGTGTAAAAATTTGATTTACAACTTTAGAATAGACGAAAGAGCGTAGAGACTTTCAAAAATTAGTCATCGACTAGTAGTAACAATGGTTTGCGTTGGGTAGGTCAGCCAGCCGGGTTTTGTACTAGGCATATCTATTGGGAGTCCAATCTATACCAGATGCTTCATGTCAATTTTATTTCGAGCTACACATCAAAGCAATTTTCTAATGACGAATAAACTACGATTTGTACGTGATGTGTTGATTATACGATCTGAAATTATATAATACGGAAACTTCGATTTGTACTTGATGTCTTGAGTATACGATATGAGTTGCACGATCTTAATTACTCATTACATGATAAGCGGGTTAAACAACGAGCAACTTGTGTCAACAATATTGATAGGAGACAGAAATTAAATTTTATTATTTAGAAAATATAAAGAATATATAACTCTCTCACGGTTCTTTCGCTGAAAAAGTTATCGCATATCGACAATACTATTTCGTCTCGAGGCACTGCTTTGGTGTGGCCATAGCACTTATCTTCCGGGGAACAGCTCGTGAGCGATGCTGACACTACAGCTTCTTTCGTTAGTACTTTGCGTGGTTTCTGCTAAAAAATTGTTTTTCCGCATAGAATGCGGGAAGGCATATAGCACCACGGCTATCTCGGCCTGACATAAGAAGTCTCTAAGTGAGAACTAGTCAGATTCGAGCAATTTTATCAACATGCTCTGAAAATCTCTCACTCTATTTTAACAAAAAAAAAATGAATTAATATAATGAAAAAAATCCTACTGAAGTTTAAAAAAAAAATTTTAAAACTTTTAAATTTGAGGCAAGGATGCATGAAATAAGCATAGGAAAAAAAGCGCTGGAAAAGTCAGAACATAATACCTTTTGAGTTGGAGTTTATAAAGAATTATTCGAAATAAGTATATCTAGTTAGCTCCAAAAAATTTAAGGTATTTTTATGACAACACCAGTTTCTGTTTCATTTTAATATTTGTAAATGTTTTATTTTTTCAACATAATTGTTTCATTAACAATTCAAAAGCAATTTAAGTCCTTTTATAAATTAATGCAGAGTAAGCGAAATTTAGAAGCTTTTTTATGGGCTTTTTGATGAATTTACTTTTCAGCAGCAAGTTACAGAGTCAAAAGGTTTCGAGAGTGACGTTTTTCGAATTAAAAAAGGTTCGCATAAATAATAAAACATTATTGGCTTAATTTTAAGTAATTTTTTATATAAATAGGGATAGGAATATTTAGGGATTCTTTTCAAGTTGGCATGACAGTGTATCGTATTATTATAAAAATCGTATTTCGCATTACAAAATGTTGACATTAATAATAAAATATTTTGGTTTTAATTATCGAAGGTACTTTTTTATCGTTATGACAGTATATCTTATTTATTGCCACAAGAGATTATAACTGCTTGCTTTAAATTATTGTTATTATGTTTTATTTGTTTTTAAAAAATAAATCAAGCTTGAATAAATTTTTTTTTTTATATTTTTTATTTAAATTTGTAAACTGCGAATAAACACAATTTCACTATTTTTTGTTAATTTTTACTAAAAAGTGAAATCATTTCAAATTAAGCGATTTTCATAAAAAATAATAATAATTAATAGATTTTAAAATAATATGACAAGAGCGCAAGTTTGAAAGTTTTTATTTTTTGGCTAGAATTGTTTATTTTGAGCTTTTTTTAAGAACAAAAATCACTGTTAAAATCACTTCCCAAAGTTTATCTTATAATACATCATTATTTTACTGACAGTTTGGAAGGGTCAATGGTTTTGAAAGTCTGTTAATCTTTTCAATGAAAGTTTTAGCAAATCTTTATGGAAATTTAAATAAAATTTGACACAATACCAAACTAACTTATTACATATTTGATTTATCGACAAACTGCGTATATTTTTTTACTAAATGATAATTTAATATTTTTGTGCATAATCTTGGTCAAAAAAAAGCCTCATGTATTATCTGAAGGCCAAAAGGGATTAATAGGAGTAATGGTAATGGCCAGTGTATGTAGGAATGTATTTTGTTCTGCATTTCTTTAGTTATTACTTTTATGATTGTTTACTTCCATTGATCAACATTCTGAAACTGTGCACACATCTATGTATTATATTTATTCTATCAGGATAAATCATCGTTATAATGCTATCAAATAACAGCTACAATGTTTCGTCAATCGATGTCTTAGGCGCATAGTCGGTATATTCTGGCCAAGACGAATCTCTAATGTGCGATTATGTCAGTCAAGTAAATACTGATGGCTAGGACACACGCTTCAAAGACCAGGAAAATTTTGCACTGTGCCCTTACCTGAAACCCCATTGATACTAGATGGCTGTCTTTGACGCAGCGGGCGCCCTAGGACTACGTGGAGACGTACCCTGATGTACGAAACCAAAAAGTCGATCAATGAATTAAAACAAACTTGGATTTCTTGACCAAGAAAACTTTTAACTCTATCAGGATAAATCGTCATTATTTCTTGACCCAAAAAACCCTGTACAAGTGATTTTCGAGCATTTTTACTCACGAAACTATCTTTGGTCAGCTTTTTCTGCTCTTGGAACCACTGTGCGTCTTCTTGGTTTAAATGCAAGTAAATTTGTTTTTGAAAATGTTGCTCAAGGTTAGCTGATTCAAATGTGAAAGTTTGCAAATTTTCGTCATAATATTACTGCAGCAAAAGATTTTGTAGTTAATATAAAAAAATGCTCTAAGTTGACGATTTTGTCCAGTGCGAAGTTTTTCGAACAGAAACTAAAATAAATTTATTCCGCTTGACTATGGGTCATAGCTCTAAAGGCGAAGCGTGTAGATATCTCAATTAATAGCTGCTGGAAGAGAGCAGCTTATAGACGAATCCGAATGGTGGTGTCTTTTATTAATAGAGATTTTTCTAGCTGAATATAGTTTATTTGCTAGCTATGCCAGTGCTACACAAAATGTATTAGTGCTGCTGGGTATGTCCACCGAGGCCCACATAGTAGTGTCCCTATTCCTTGTAATTATGCCAAAGTTGATAATTTTCATATTTTTATAAATATTTAAAATATATCATATAGCATAAGTTGTTTGTATTATTACAGAAAAATTTTACTACTCACAATAAAAGTAATACATTGTACAAAAGGGCAAAATGGTCTTGTCTATACTAGCGACATCTAGTGAAGTATGTGGCGCCATCTTGTGTTAGACAAGTGTTCAATTATCGCGCAACACTGTTGGTTGTTTGTCAATATCGATTTGTTCGACGTATTTATCGATTTATATGAAATTTGAGCAACTATGATAGAGCTCTTTGGAACTGCATACAGGATACGTTTTTTTTTTTAAATTAATCTTATTGTATTTTTTAAACAGAATTCAATATAATTTCTGACGAAACAAGTTTATCCTTAAGCTTTAAAGCTTATTATTTTGTTTTTTTTTTTAATTTTAAAAGTTTAAAGGCGAAAATTATTAAATTTAATATAGAATTATCGTTTATTTTAATATGCGTAGCTGTTGCGGTTTTTTTGGTTTATTTCACTTTGACTTAATAATAATAATGATATTATTATAAAAATAATAAAAAAAATAATTATTCATATTTTTTTGCGCTTCAAGTTCTTAATTATAGTTAATATTATTCAGAATTTTATTTTTATAAATATAATACATAAACATATGCCGCTAATTGGATTTCTTTCTTTAACGAAAAAAAAATACTAATTTGGCTAAAAGGCTGAGAGACGGAAAATTAAGTTATGTCGGAGATGCTGAAATTATTGTTAATTAAATCGAAAATATAATTCACATCTTATATTTTTTGCATATAATTTGATTAAATTAACTTATGTTGATAAGAGGGCATGCTGATAGCTACGTAATTTTTATGAGCAAATTATGGAATATTCCATACTTTGTTTTTAGCACTTCAGAATGAATGCAAATAAATTATTTAAATATATTTTTCGCAACTCGGCCTAATATGTAACATTTTACGCCGAATTCCATAAGCTTTCGAAAACGCATTAATCTATAATTAGCGCTTAGCGCTCTGTGCCGCATTAGTGCGTCTAGACATGTTGCCACATGCAGCATGCCACGCTATCAAAAGGATTTACCAAAGATTGACATTTTATTTCACAAAATATTTAATTACATTTAACATAATTTTGCATAATTTTCATAATGACAGCAAATAAGATTTGCTATTTATGCCTTATGCTTGCAACATGGCTTTCATTTTTTTTTTCTATTTGCAGTCAAATGATGTTGCATGCAACTCCGCTTGCTGAATGACTTTTGAAGTTTGTTGACGCTTGATGTTGTTTGGCGTCAACGCTAACGTCGACCGCAACGTTGACGCCGGCTGCACTCACTTCTTTTTCTGCCTTAATATGCATACATTTACATTCCAATAACGCTCAAGTGGACGCCCGAGTGCACTCGGGTGCCCCGCGACTGGTAGGCGGGGTGCCACATAAGTGTATTGCATGTCAGCCGCAGACATGTGCCAAGGGCCGGCCAGCCTCGCAGCCCGCAGCAGTCACAGGCACATTGCCACGCCTACATCAGCTGTTGCTTTCAAGTGCTGCCGCTGCCGCCCTCGAGTGGCATAGCAGTCGCCAGCTCATATGCATATGTGTTGCGGCCAACCCTTTACATTACCATTTGGCTTCCATGCCCCAAGCAGCAGCTGCTTTATATATACACAGACAGCCCCTTGCCGCCATGCCCCACCTGGCTGCCACACATGTGTGCATTATGTGTTTGACTTGAACTTTTCTCATTAAGCGTATTTAGCAGTTGAAATGATTTAGCAAAAGTAAAACAAGTCAAGTCATAATGTTTTAATCTCAATTATGGCACTTGCCACAATTTCGTCTTAATGGTGGCAGCCCAGGTATCACCAGGTAGCCACCGCCCCCCGCCCAAAACACCAAACTGTCGCTCTCTATTACACTCTGATTATACTGATTACTTTTGCCTTGGCATAACTTAAAAATTCCATTTCTATGGCTGTCTTTGACTTTTTTTTAGTTTCGTGTTGATTTTTCTTTATTTTTTTTGGTTGGATGCAACTTGCGCACAGTGGGCGAAATTGCCACTTAGACAGGTAAATGTGAAGTTGTACTTAATTGCAATGTTCTAAAGAAGCTATTGTGTCTTCTTTTCTTAGGTTACCGAGTAGAATTAAAAGATTTTTTAAAAGGTTCCAGTTTGAAATAAAAAAATCTCTTCTGGAAATCTTTTGTTCGGACTACTCCTATGAAATATATTTTTAAAAAATCTATCTTTGGGCTTTATGAATACTAAATATTAGATAAAGAAGATTATTATTATTATAGTTTATTCCATCTAGTAAGTCCAAATAACGAAATACAAAATATCTCTATTGTCTTAATGAAGAAATTTACAAATTACACGAATTTTTCGATGAATTCATAGCTAGTATGATTTTTTATTACGAGAAGCGGTTGTTGCATTTAGAAATCAAGCTTAGGAGTTACCCCAATCAGAGTGGCAAAAGTGTTTTCGACAATTGGTTCAAACGCATAAAAAAGTGTATAGAATTTATTAGAGAATATTTTGACAAACTGTAAAACAATTTTCAATGTTATGTGATTTATTTTTGTTATCTAATTCCGCAATACAAAAGACAACCCTCGTATTAACTTTTCAGTAAATCTTTTGGTATGGATAGGATAAGTATGGTAGCAACAAAATGATTAAAACTTGGCAAAACTTCAACTCCGATCATTGTCAAAAATTGAAGCAAACATAAGTTTTTTATTGCATTCAGATTGTTCCACAACCTGGACTTCACTAACCAAATTTTGCACGATTCTCCTCTATTAGCAATACATCTATTTTGCTACCTGAACTCATCTTTACTTGGGAAACCTAGTAGCTATGACCAATCATCAATATCTATAGGCTTCCCGCACTTGGTCCACCGTGAAAGTAAGATAGCGATATCTTAGGAACGGCCTTTCCAATTCATATATTTCTTTACCTTAAGCCATTTACCTGTGCGAGCATCACGAACTATGAATCCTCGTCTTGGTCAAGGCTGACCTTTTGGCATCTTTTGTTAAGAAATTTGCCATTTTTTGGCATTTCTTGTTCAAAAAGTATGCAAAACCCCTGTCCCACCACTAAGCAAATAAGTTAGTTTTTAACGTCCTCATTTTTTTTTATATTTAACTCAACAATTTGGTGTAGCTAACGTAGGACATCGTAATGCTTACAAATAAAGCAAATCAACATTGGTGCTTAATCTTGGAACCATTTTCCTCGTATGGATTCGAGATTCTCATCGACTCATCCCAAACCCATTTATACAGCGCTTTCTGTATTTTATCATACGGCACCCCCTGAATATTAGCTGCCTTATATTCCTCTACCAGAGCTTTTAATTTGTGGTATTTCTCAACATATGCTTCGTGCTGAATATGCAGTAAGATAAATTTTTCCGAGTCCGGTTTAAATTGCGAAGTTGATGGCTTTTGCACTATTCCAATACCAATCAATTGATTGCCACGCTCCTTTACCGCATCATAGGGAGTAGTATCAACTTTCTTGGCGCTAATTTCATGGTAGAACTTATAGAAGCGCTTCGCAAAGTTGAAGTTGGGCATAAATTCAGTTCCTATCAGTTCTTTGTCCGGTAAATCAATGGGTATGCCTACCTTCTTAAAAGCTGCACGTAAGAGTGCAAAGTTCTCCACAAACTCATGTGTTTCGTCTACAACAAAGTGCACTTTCTTAAGATCTATTGATTCCGGAAATAATATGTGCATTAGTTGACAGTAGGCAGCGCCGGATCCTAATTCATGAACTACACACATATCGGTGCAGAGGGTAATATTGATCCAGTTCACAAGACACTGAGCCATCTTCTGCTGCTCAGTTTCGCCTTGCGACATCGTAAGGCGGATTATATACAAAATTTTTTAAATAAATTTAATGTTTTCGTTATATTGTTACAGGTTTCTGTTAAAATTTTTACTAACTTGTTAGAGATTGTTGAATAGAATTTAAAGTCTCAGAAGACTTGATTTTTTTATTAGAGTCTAAAGCATACTAGATCGACATTTAACGTAGTAGTAGCCTAGTGGTAGCGTACTTGCCTCTAAGCCCGAAAATCACGATGGTTTGATTCCAACCTGCAGTACTGGTGCATTTGCCTAGCACTGACATAGCCTAGCAAGTCAGTCTACGCAATATACTGCAGATATGGTGGTCTAACATCATAAGCCTGGGAGATCTATAAGGAATAATGAACCAAAAGTGCATTTATGACCAAATACTTAAACGAAGATTTGGCTGGTTAGGATATACTTTGCGAAATGCGTATGATGTGTGAAGTGGAACCCACAGGGCACGAGATGCCGCGTTCAACTTCAAGTAACTTGTTGAAGAACGGTTTGGCAGGAAACTGGCAAATCGTATAACGAGCTTCAAGCAATTGCTAGAGATAGGTACAGGTGCAAGTCCTACGTTGAACCCTTAAGCTTCTAGAAGGAGTATGGATAATTTTTATATTAGCAGCTAGAATGCAGACGAGTATGACTACAATGTCATACATAAGCAATGTTGTAATGGAAAACATGAAAAGGCTTAAAAAATTTGGATAGAAGACCAAAATAAAAAAACAATTGTATTTGAAACAAATGCCGTAAGCATTAATAGTTAAATTTTAATAGTGGGATTCGCTTTATGCGGTTTTTCCATATAAAAAAGTGTGATTTGAGGCGGGAACGTATCTATCGCCTAAGCCGCGGTGCAGAGAAGAAATATAGTTCAAAAGTCATAAACTGTCTGTGGCGGGACTTGGCTGCTATGGTCTATTTAAGCGAATAATAATTTTTAGAAAAATTATACAAATTCTCGCCCACTGTGCGCGAGTCTCGTTAGTTGCTTTGGCTTCTGGCTAACTTGCCACTACCGTGCGGTATCAATTTAAATTAAGAGCCAGAATGTGGCTACATTCGTGTTTAATTCTTCTCATTTACGCTGCGTCGATTTCAATGTTTAAATGTTGCCTTGAGCGTTTCAGTTTTTAGTTATTTTTTTTTTTGCTTTTCACTTGCCGCATTCACGCATATTGGCCAAATAAGTGTAATTTCTAGTTTGCTTTTGGTTTTAGCTTTAGATATTTGTTTTCTTTTTATTTTCATTATGCAGCAAAGTAACCTTCAAACTTAATTGCACGCTTAATCATTTGCATTTGACCCTTGGTAGAGCTTCCATAGCTTCGCCTGCTGCCGACTGCGCTTAGTGCACTTTATTTTTCTTATACTTTTCACCTTTTGCGGTTCACAGCTCATTGCAGCTCAAGTAGTTTTTTTTTGTTGGCCTCGACTATATGCACAAAAGCGTTGAGCACGTGGGGGGGGGGGGGGGAGGGGCAGCAGCAGAGAAACTGTAAAATTACTTAAATTAAAAAAAATTTGCTAGCGCTCATAAGTAGGCTACAAAATTTTGCGCATTAACCTCAATACATTGGAGTATGGCAAGTGAGTCAGTCCGACGGTCGCTCTGTCAGCTCGCTGAAGCAGTTTCCAATTCGTTGACTTTGTATGAGGCCTGCATCGATTCTGCCCCTGCACACTTAAATAAAATAAAAATATCTCCAACTCCTGCTGCGCTGCAATCGAAATATTTAATTAGTGCAAAAATCCCTTTGAATGCTAATTAGTGGCAAATTAACAGAGGCGAATGCGAGCTGCTACACAGCGTTCGTGCGCTGCATGCTCAGCATTTGTGATGTGCGCCATTTTCATTACACATCTTTGCGTTCTTTTTTTTTTAATTTATTTTATTTTATTTTATATATATTTTCTTTTTTGTGGCTCGCTGGGGGAAAATTATAGACACAATCAAAGCAAATTAATCAAGAGCGATTCTGCTGCCGGACAGCCTTGCTGCGCTGATTGATGTGGTCTTTGCATACATACAAACATATATAACCCGCTCATTGTCGATTATCGAAAGCCTGGAAAATTATTTTCGTAAGCCCCAGCTTGGGGGCAGGGTAGCGCTCTACACGCCCACTTATTGTGCTTGGGCTTTGTGTTGTCTCGTTTTGTGCTTATAAAACAAACAAAAATAACAACAACACAGCATTGATGCGATTTGCTTTTGCTCTCTCTTTTTTTGCCATTATTTATTATTATTTAATGCCCAGCGCGTGCAATACAAACGAACAATACACGCACACGCACATACACACTCTCTCGCACTCACTCGCACTCACACTCACTCACTCTCTCTTTTTTGAAAAATGTTGCATGAAGTGTTGGTAAATGAGTTTGAATTTTATGTGCGGACGAATGCGTTTTCAATTTATTTTTCGTATACAAAATATTTATATATATTTTTTGCTTCTTCTGTTTCAAGCGAAATTCAATTTTATTTATTTATGATTACGACAAGAGAGCGATTTTTATGCTATGCCTGAGCTACCTACCCCGCCTAACCATTTACTTCCATTTGTGTTTTTTTTCCGCTTGTTATTATTATATTGTTCAGCTGCATAAAACGTCAAACAAAATAAACATAATTTTTGTTATTTTATGCCAAAAATCCGGTATAATAATATTTTTAAATTGTTGTCAATGTTGCTTCTAAATTAAAAGTTATGGGCGGGCATAACTTTAAATGTTGCAAAAATCTCAAATAGACAAAAATTTATAGCATACTTTGTGGCGGGCATTTTTTGCATGCAAAATGCGGAATGTAGATGGCGCCAGTTGCGCGCCACTCATGTCGAAATAGGTTGACTTTGGAAGCAATTGTAACTGGTTGGCATTTGACTAGTTGTGGATGGGCTCGGTTTTGGTAAATAATTAAGTCGTGGAAAAAATAATGAAGAAATTAAAGTCAGCGAAATCGGCTTGAATTTTTTTTTAAACAAAAATGAGCGTCAGTATTTCCACTTAAACGAACAAACTTTTTACTAGAATTGGTTTTATTTGTTCGATTAAAAAATTACTACAATCAACCCGAAATGAGCTCTTGAAAAATAAGAAGGCGGTTCCGATGGAATAATTATTCATTTTAGAAGCTTATGAGCTGATGTAAAGCGGTAAGTTTTGATTTTGTTGAATTCTTCCGTATTTTTTTTGAATAAATAAAAAAGTTAATAAAATATGTATTATACTTGATGATTCTTCTCTCTTCGCTGCAAAGGAGGAGCAGAGAGATATCTTTATTAATAGTTGTTCGAAGGGAACTGGCACGTACATATTGCAATCGAATCCGAGCGGCGGTGTTAAGCTATCTACTTTTTAAAAAAGGTTTAAGAAAAAATATGTTTTGTTGCCTAAGCAAGATAATTATGGTTTCAATTCAATATGTCTGTCAGCTTTATAGATAAAACAAAGTTTATTAAATTCAGTGGAAATTGTTAATTAATTTTATAGCTTTTTGTTTATTTATTAAAATTAACGATAAATATTAGCGTGTCAAGCAATGTGAAAATGAATTTTGTCGGTGGGTCTGTTTTAGATAATCTAATATTTTTAAAACTTATATTTTAATGTAAGCATTTTGAGCGTTTACTTAATTTATTTTAACAATTATTTTTTGCACTATTTTGGTAGTCGTGCAGCATTGAAAATATCCAAATTTAAACTAAAAAAATGTCTTAAGATCTATAAATCATTTTCGAAAATTGGGTGTATCTTGCGAGCTTAAAATCAAACGTAAAAATTTTCGATACATTCTAATAGGTGGATTAACATTAATAAATCATGTGAAGCCTACTCAAAAAATCACCCACTTTTCGGTCTTTAAAAATGCATCGAAAATGTTCCGTTTCACGTGAAAAAATTTAAAGATAAATAGACCTTTTCGACATAATGAATGGAGAACCAACTTATTATATCATAAAACGCCTTTGGGTCCAAGCAATGCGCTTGGTAGGATTTGGCAGATTGATTTTTAAAGATATGACCAGTTCAACAAGGACTTTAGTTTTAGTGAAAGTTGAGTAATTTTTTAAAAAGGAAATAGTATACAAGAATTTCTTAACAAAATTTACCAAAAAAAAACATTTAAGAATAAAATAAATATAATAAAGTAATATAAATGGCTTTGACTCCAATAAACATTTTCAACCAGTTGCCCACTAGTATTTTCTTTTTTGACCATAAACTATTTCACATTGCGTATGCGCAATATTTTACTTATTTCTAGTAGCACTTTTCAAATTGTCCGAAATATTCTCCACAAAACATGAAAAAAAAAAATAGAAAACACATAAAAAAGACAAACAAATTGTAAATAAAATTTTGCGCAAATATACGCTGAAATTCGCACACAATCTACCAAATATACACAACATACACGTTTCTCCTGTACGCGCCACTGAATTGTTGCAGCCACAAAAAAAATAGAAGCGAAACAAGCAAAATCAACAAAACAACGACTGCGTTTGCCAGTTTTATAGTCTACTTGCAACGGCGTCATGTGTTGCCGCTGCCACCATTGTCCACATTTAAATATTTGCACAATATTTGAATATTGTTGGGGTTTTTTTTTTTTTTTGTTTTTTGCTTCAATTTTTCATTTCCAGTTGCAAACAATGTGTGTGGCAAGCAGACAAAAATTGCGGCTAGTGTTAGTCTGCTTGGGCATAAAATTGTTGCATGTTGCATGTTGTTGGCGTTTTTCGAGATTTGTTCATTAAATTGATGGCAGCGGCAGTGCATCTTCCACTTGCTTGCACAACATATACACGCCTTTTATGTTAAATTGTGGGTGGGTACCAGGCCAAGTGCAACTTATTGTGGCAAGAGTTTATTGCTTGAAAACAAAAAATTACTTAAGGTGAAGATGCCACAAAATGTGCGCAATCTGAGTTCCAGTTTCTTTTTCTTCAATTTTGATGGTAATTTTTGAATACGAACTTAACTTTAACTCAAGTCGGTTTCAAGTCCAAAGTTCCCTGCAGCACTGGCGCATTTGACTAGCACTGGCATAGCTAGCAAATAAAGTGACGTTATTTACCAAGAAAATTCTTCGCCACTCGGATTCGGCTATACACGCTTTCCTGAGGTTTTTTTTAGTAAAAGTTTTTATTTAAAAGCTTTTGGAAAATTGTTTTCTTTTTGTGATGCGATAGCGTTCATATAGCGTACCCGCCTCTAAACTCGAAGATCCGTGGTTCGCACTGACATAGCTGGCAAATAGTTGCTATTTGCTTAAAAAAATCTCTATTAACGAAAGACAATGCCGTTTGGATACGACTATAAACTGTAGATCCTTGTTCTCTTCAGACAGCTATTAATAAAGATATCTGCATACTCCGCCTTTGGAGCGATGCCCATAACCAAGTGGAATACATTTATTTCTTCTTAATTCAAGACATATTTTGCCTCCAAGCAGTTAGCTGCGACTAGCAACTTAATGCATCATCCCAACCAATAATTTCCCTCTAAACATCAAAAGATTACTTCAATTTCCCAGCGGAAATGCAAATACCCAGACACAGACGCCGACTACCCCCGAAAACTATACTCTAATTCCCGCTACCGAAATGGCTTTTAAGAGTTGAAGGAGCATTTGTTGTGTAGAAATAAATTTGTTACTTACGTCAACGTTAATGCCCGAAACTGTAAAGACCTGCGCTGGAGGTGTCTCACGCGGCACATAATGATAGAATTCCTCATTGCCAAAGTACCAACGCACCGAGTACAGAGCAGCCTGTGGATAGAAAGTAGAAAGCAAAGCATGAGATAGGGACAAATGGTGTGCAAAGAGTACAATGCATTAATGGGAAAGTGTTGGATGACAATGGCAGCGACAATAGCTGGAGTAATGCACAAACGTCGACTTTTAAATACACTTTGTTTCGCTTTTTTTTCTTAAGTTATTAATTTGTTAATATTAAGCTAAAGGAGATAAAGACTTTATTTATTTTTAGTTAGTCAGAGATGAATTATCTGAACTTAGCCATAAAGTGGAATACTATGCTAAAGATTTTTTTTGGTCTTGAAGAAGTTGTATTGAAGGAAGTTAAAAAAAATATAAAACAAAAAATGGTACAAGGGCACAGAGCATGAATATCAAAGCTGTTTTCGTTGAAAATAATCTTGCAATCACAGTATCACTGGTATGATTATAGTGATGTATCAAGTATGAATTTTTGCTCTTCGGGATTTCAATTGGGCTCCTAACATTCGACTGCGGTTCTATTCGTATAGACTTTTGTTACTTAACTTCTCTAAATGATTGCAGAACATGCCACGGCGTTATATTCTGCATAAGCTCTTTGTTGGCCATCTTAACTCTTACGCACTTATAACAATATTTACCTTGCTATTTACTGGGGAGACAAAATGCGAATATTTTTGCGCACTTCACAAAATCACAAAAATAGAAAAAAAAACTTTCCACTTATTCCGATCATGAGTGGAAAAATGCTTCAGAAATAACTCTTACCTCTGCAACAACTTGCAAATACCTCGAAATTTGTGCTGCATAGCTTATTTTGAGTTTTTCTAAAGATTTCTTCATTTATGAAATTTTTCTCAAGTTCTTAGAAAGGTATTAACAATCGTTTATTTAAACATCATTAGCAAATTTTTTAAACTTTTTGCGATTAATGTAGAGATGTTGCTTTTAATTAAATTTAAATACTATTTTAAGTGAATGTTAAATTTTAAAGCAATAAATGCATTTTTTGAAACGCAAGTAAGAGGTTGTGTTAGAAACCTTTAGGAATACAAAATTCTAATCGGTACTTTAAAATTTAAAATTGCGAAGTTTATTTAATTTTTTAGTTATAGTATTGAATGACCATTTCTTTTGAAAATATAATCTATTACATGCAGCCTTGAAGTTTAACTTAGAAGACTTCGGAATTTGTGCTGGTAATCTTATAGTAGAATTTTTTCGAAGTTTCGCTTTGACGCTTTATCTAAATTAAATTAAATTTTTCTGAAGCTGTCAGAAATGTATAAAAAAGCTTTTGTTGGAACATTTACTATACTGATATCTTTACAAATATTGTCAAATTTTTGCGGTTAATATTAAGATTTTAGCTGTTTTTTTTAAATGAAATTTGACAAAGTGCATGAAAAACAAAAATTAATTTTTGTAACGAAAATAATGAGAACTTGTGTAAGTAACCCTTGAAAATATACTATGCTAATCTCAGCTTTAAAATTGCGTAAAATATTTCATATATTTGTGATTGTGTTGAAAAGCCATTTTTTTTTGATGACACACGATTTAGTTTTGAAACTGAACTATAGGCGATTTGCTTAAGCTTTGAAGTCTATTCATCATGTCATAGTTTTTTGAGCTTTTTTGCAACTTTTGTTGAAGTTTATTTATGCTAAAGTAATATTTATTGTATCAATAAGAACGCTGCTATACAAAATTTTATAAATATAACAAAATTAGTTGCTTAGTAATTTGATAAAACAAATTCAACTCTGTAACATTTCGAATGACTGGATTATCGAAATAAATGTGTTTTAGCCTAATTATAAAGCAACTTATTTTGTAACTTTTCGTTACGAATTAATGCTGACACTGGCTACATCTACCCTTTAAATTTAAAGAAAATCAGTCTTGAGATATGATATTATTTTAGGAAATACTGCCTACAGCGGTATACTTTTTCACACTGCTTTTTCTGCAAAATGTCTTCCAAGTTTGTCAATTTTTCCTAACATCATATTGACATAGAAACCTTATTTAAGAAAGCAGGCTTCTTTCTCTTAAATAAAGATAAATAAAAACATATTTTGTTTTCTGCTTTTAAATTATTTTCACCCAAGCTTACTTCTCCTAAAACCCTTTGCTGTCTGTAGCAAACCAATTCCCAAATCCTTGCTGCCTCAAAAGTAAGCTCTATCCCGGACTGCAGTGTATAACAAGATTGAAGTCGACAACGAAAACGAGACAAAGTGCTAGTAATTATAATAATTAAGCAAGCCAGCAGTGTCTTCTGTATACTTCAACGCCTTCATCATCTTCATTGTGAGCTGCCAACGCTTAAGGAAGTGTCACTTACCTGCTCCAAATCATATTGACAAGACAATGTCGCTGCATTGCCCATGATGACAGCTTCTGGCACGAATATCTTCAGATCCTTTAGACAATGTGCTGCAGGATGATTGAGAAGGCGTTAATAAAGTGCGAGAGAGGAGAGTGGTAGAGTGTGTGGGTGTGGGCGTGTGTGTGTGTGTGTGTCTCGATTAAGTCGTGAAAAAAAAGAAAGAAAGCCGCTTAAGTTTGCGTCGTCTTAATGAAGTACACGGCCAATAGTGGGCCAAATATTTGACTGCCACTTGAGGCAACGCAAGCCAAGTGGCATACAACTGCTGCTGCAACATGTGTGGCAACCTCAAAGTGAAGAGGCAACAATTTGAATTCGATTATGTGTGGCAGGAGCAAAAACTCAATTAAAGTCATGCGAGTGTGCGGCTTCATGTTAATTTATGGACAATTCCAGTCAGCACAGGCGCGCGCACCAACTTTTGGCTTACATTTAATTTAATTTATATTTAAAGCGACACACACATATATATATATATAAATATAAAATAAAATAAATTAAACATATACATAAAGGGTGATTTTTTTCGAGGAAAAGAACTTTAAGTTGGCATTACTGTTCAAGATGGCGACCGATTTGACAGCTTTCAAGTGATTTATTTTCAGTTTGGTTTGGCAATACAGGAATTGAAACCAAACGATCATCAAGCCAGGCGTAGATTCGTCGAATGGGCCCAAAACGAGATTGCCGTTGTTCCCGATTTTGTTTACAAAACAAAACTGTCGCATTTGGAGTCAAGCTAATCCTTGAAACTACTATACATCCAGAAAAACAGACGTACATTGGCACGTACTTCTTCAAAAACATTCAGAACGTTAAAGTCACTGGTGATCTATCTAGCGCCAAAACAACTTACTTTTTCATACCCAAACTGAACAACCAGGATGTTCAGGAGCTGTTGTGCCAACAAGATGGTGCAACATGTCACACAATTCGTGCCACAATCGATTTATTGAAAGACACGCTTGGTGATCGCCTAATTTCACGTTTTGCACCTGTGAATTAGTCTTCAAGGTCTTGGTACTTTCTGTGGGGTCATCGGTCTATGCTTAACCATTTGGAAGGCAATATTCGCCGTTTTATTGCCGATATACGTCCACAAACATTGGGAAAAGTCGTCGAAAATCGGACGTCCAGATTGAACTACATCCGTGCCAGCCATATGGTCATATACAAGAAATTATACTTAAAATGTTAAGCCACAAAATTATCTTGCGTATAAATAAAATTCATGTCAATCCATTCTTGTTTTATTGCAACTAAAAGTTCTTTAGCTCTAAAAAAAAAGCACCCTTTATATATTTCACTATGTTTATTGTACTTTTGCTATTTAAATTGAAAAAAACCGTCGACGTATTGCGTTAAATCATTAATGTTGCATAAACGTGCACAACGCGGCGTATACGCAATGCAACAAAACATTTTGGAAATAAACTAACGAGCAGCTGAAGTATGTAGTAGGTAGCTGCCACATGCCACATAACATGACACCAACGCCTGTGCTTTGTGTGTAATTCGGTGAGGTTTTGATCCCGAATGCTTTGGTCAGTGCGATGCGGTAGGCCAAATTATGGCAACTTTAATTGGACAAACCAATATTAATCAAAAATTGTTGCCGTAAGTGAGAGCATTGTAATATATTTAATAAATTGACTCTGATCTGTCCATATATATATATTGGTATATTTATAGAAAGACCAACCAATCTATGGACAATGCATAATATTAACAGTTATTTGATAAATTAAATAATCAATTTTAACCACATTTGATGCACGCAGTTGGCATAATAAATTCAGTTTGTTGTACAACAACTAAAAATATTCATCAATTTACGCCCACACGCGGCGTTGTTACAACCACAACATGGCAGTTGCATGCAACATAGAGTCAGTCATATATATAATGTATGAATATATGTATATATTTATATATAGAGAGCGAACATTTACGCTTTTTATTAAATTTGTATTTATGTGCAACCTTTTCTTGCCGCTACTTACCGCTGAGTAATAAATCGGAGATTATAATCCAGCTCAATGCCAGCATATTGAAGGTTTTATGTAAAGCAGTTCTGGAGACCACATTGATACCGCCACGCCCTTGGGCGGCAACTTCATTCTTGCGTCGTCTGCTGGCGGCCATTTTGTTGAGCGTATTGTGTGACGTTCAAGTGCAAACGCTACAAAGAATCCAAAAGGGTATTGCAAATTGTTAATAAGCAGAAAAAGTTGAAATGAGTTTTGATGAATTGGTAAAACAAAGTGGAGAAATACTATAGATTGCAAAAGCTTTATGTGAAGGGGTAATAACCAAAGGTGTGTGCCGCGATGTTCCGATTCCATTTGTTCATCACCGATACAGCTAGCAAATAGGCGCAATTTACCGATATTTAGCAATAAAGATTTCTATTAATTAATGGCACCAGAATTCGGTTACAAATTGTAGGTCTCTGCTCTCTTCGAACAGCTTTCAATAGAGATATTTCCATGCTCTGCATTTGACCATTAACAGGGAGAATAAATTTATTTTTTTTTATTTTCTTAGTATAGTTTAAGATGGATTATAACTGCGCTAAATATTGAGAAGACTTTTTCTTATAAATTTATACTTAATTTTTGGATCAGTTGATAGATTCCTGGTATTTTATTTCTTGCTATAGAAATCAAATCCCAGCGATTTATAAGAATTGAATTAAACTGAAATAGACTGAAACGTATGCTATATTTTTGATTAATTTTGTTAAAATTTTTATTTTAATATTTCAGTGCTATATTATGGGAATGTGCTTCTAGGAACTGGATGAATTTGCAATACAAATATTTCAAGAAATGTCATATGTAAGTTTCTCAAGTTATAAATTTGAAGAAAATTTCTAACAATTTCAAGACGTTAAAAAGTAGGTAAATGATTTATATGTTAACTCGGTGATAGTTCCTAATCGCTGTCCCTATGTATTTTGAACAGTTTCATAAATTTGCATCTCTGATAAATAATATATTAATGTTTTTTATTAAAAGCAATAATGCGCATCGGCCAACCTTTAATCAATAATTATCAACTACATCAGAGTTAATGGTTCCGGTGAACGTAAAATGAATGCTAAGGTAATTATTATGTCTGGAAGTATTATTTGCAACTGTGTTTCTTTTTTTTTCAAGGGAGTTCCTATTAACAACGCAGTTGGGGGTTTTAATGAACTATTAATATTAACGGTTCAATCGAAAAAGACAACCAATTTTAACTCTAATTGTTCGGCCTAGATGCAAGCTTAAAATGAAAAATCTATTAGTCAAAAATTGTCGGGTCTTTGCTATTTGGCGTTCATTTTTCAGCTAACATCATATAAATTTTTTTTTTAATAAAAAAACTAAACCCACAAACGCCATAGCTGTTATCGAATAACTCAACACTATGCATTTTCGACTTTATGTCATAGATACCAGAATATGTTGGCTGAATTTTCCAACAAAACTAAGTTATGGCTTTTAAAAAGCAAAATATTTTCGGCGAAATATAAAATATTTGATGATTTTTCTTTGTGCTGAACAGAGGTATTTTTTTTCGAGCTATTAATAGGGGCACAGGAATAGCTAAAACATTTTGCGTACATCAAAAAAATAAACTAAATTATTTAAACGTGCTGGTTTTCATAGACACATTTTAATTAATATTTTTTTTTAATCTTAAAGTATCTAAATAATTCACAAATTTTTATGTTTTAATAGAACTGAGGTAGTGCTTTTAAATAGGATTTCGAGTAAAAATTATACGTATTGAAAGTAAGATGAAGAAAAGGATTATGTGTATATAAAAACAAAAACCTTATGAAAACCATATTTTGTGTTTTTTACTTAACTAAAAAAAAAAAACAAAGAAATATTACATGTTATTAATATTAAATAATGAGAAATAATAAAAATGAACTGACTTCATAATACAATTTAAAAATAAATTCAAAATTAAGTTGTGAGATTTTTTTTTTAATAATTTTTTATTTTTTAAATGCTTTAGATTTACCTTATATTTTGGATTAAATTTATTTGTAAAATTCTTGTAAAATAATGCATTAATTAATAACAATTATTTTACAAAAAAAATGTATTTTGTATATAAATTAAGTACTTACAAATAAATTTTGAAAGGAAATAATTTTTGATTTTGATTATTTCAATGTATAATTTAATTTCTAATTATTTCTAATTATGAAAATTTATTTTTTTATATTTAATACCTTGATTTATAATATTAATTAATGTTTTTATGCAATTGTGAAAAATTAATTATTATTATTTATTTTTATTATTATATAAAACTAGATTATAATATGTAAATATATAACATATTTGAAAACAATTTATTAAGTAATTTCTCATAAAAATTATTAAATAAAATAGAAAATAATAACAGACAATCGTGCTAAATTAATACATTTTTTTTATGTAGACAAATGAGTTAATAAAAAAATAAATATTTTACAAATAAAATGATTAAATTATAATGAAATAATAAATAAATATTTTACATATAAAATGATTAATTTATAATAAAATAATAAATATTTAAGTATTTTGCAAATAAAATTATTATTTTAATAAAATTAATAATTTCATAAAATTTAATAAAATTATTAATTTATTTAAAAAACATTTATCTGTCTTCCAAATATTTTAAAATTAATTATCTGCAAAATATAAAGGAAATAATGATTTATATTATGTATTATTTTGAATATAAATTTTTATTACTTATATTTTTTTAGTAAATTAGTATTTTTTTAGTAGGGTAAAAAAGGTAGTTTTTTTTTAATGTAAAGATTTTTTAAGGTTTTTTGGGACATTTTTTTTTTTCAATTTATAACTAATGACTGCATCTCCTGTACTAGTAACCCTTACAGCCTCAATTATAAATTGAGCTAAAAAAGCTTATATACATATTATATATTGTTTACTTATAAATAAATGTATTTTTTGTTTATCTTTCAGATACAAACATAGCAAATATGCAGGTAAGTTCTAACTATATTACGGCTAAAACTACTTTAAGAATAAAAAAATGAAATTCCATACATATTATTGTTTGCAAAATATATTTAGAAATTAAAAATTTAAAAGCTGGGTCACAATAAGTGATTTGGAATCTAGTGTTTGCGTAAAAAATAATTTTTGGTTATAAATATAGAAAATATTTTTAAACTGTGGGCAAATTTAGCAAAGCAGAATATTTATTTTTTTATTAAGATTTCTTTTAAAAAATTTTCTTTAAAAAATAAATCAGCTATAAAAATCCAATAAATCAACTCGATTTAAATTTTTATATTTATGATCAGATATAACAAAGAAATATACAGAATCTAGTGACGACCCTGAATACCATATTTTCATTATTTATCTAATATGTATTTGCATAAGTTTTCGAATAAGTTGCAGCTTATGGCATGAAAAAAGCTTTTGTTAGTCAGAAAATTATGTATGTGCACTTAATTTTTTACTATTTTGAAAGTACAAACTTTTATAAAAAAAAATCAGTTCAATACTTTGCTTATTTTGGCTTTTATATTTATAAAATTTGGCTCAACTAGCAAATCCTTGCATAAAAGTTTTTTCAATCTTTTGCCGGATAGTTTTTAGTTTGTAGAAAAAAAACTATTACATTTCCTTCGTTCGAAACGTTTAAAATTATTTTATAAAAGATTGATATTGATTGCCGTTGCATAAATACTCAAATACTATATTTTCTCTTTTTTTTTGATAGTTACTAAAACAAGTTCGTCAAGAGGCTATCAATTTTAACTTTATTTAGATATGAAACGTTTGGGAATGTTGCAACCAACCAAAGTGTGAAGCTATAAAAGTTGCACGTTTCGAGTGCAATAACAACTTACGCTTATTGATAACTCTATTTTGGGTAGTCAAAAAAAAAAAAAAATGCAGAGCTATTTTTTGATAGAACACTAAGCTGATGACTGCTGGGGCGTGTTACCAAGAGATTGTTGGCTTATACAGAGAAAGAGAGAGCAGAGAGAGAGGGCGAAAAAAAAACAGACAGAGAGATGTAGATGGAGAGGCGGGCGCGTCTGAAAGCGGTTTACATTTGGCCAAAAGTTTTGCAGCTACAAATTGAAATGCTTTTTGTTGCAATTTGCTAGCTTTCTTTTGCCAGCACTCATTCTACTCTTTTTATTCCCCGGGTTATCTTGTGCTCTCATGCTTACGCTCCTAACTCCTGCGCTCGCCTTATCTCTTCGTGTGTCGCCAACATGTAGCCAAATTGACAGCAAAGCTGCTGAGCAGCAACTGTGACAACTTTGTGAGCTGTGTCCTCAGTGCTAACATAAGCACATCAACGAGGGTGGGCTGAACAATAGCGCTTAAAAGTCTGGTGTTTGGGCTTGTGTGTGTGCTCAATAATTTTACGTTGAGGATCTCACAATGCATATATATTTCTTTAAAAATCAAGTAGTTGTTCTTCTTTTGATAAGAAAAAGCTTGTTATAAGTTTCTATTGTAAATGAGAAAAATAATTTCAAACATGTTTTAAATTGTTAAATCTACTTCTTTCAAAATATATCTTTAGTAGATCCTCTACATACTGCATTTATGTACTGAAAGTCTATATAATCGTTCAAGGCGTCTGTCCTTATCCACGAGATTAATAATATAGTAGCCTGAATCACCCTATTGTAAGAATACCCTAGTAACCCTAATTCTCCTCTTCTAAATATAGATTAAGCAAAACAAAGAATACTTGAAAGAAAAATACAATAGAACAAGTCTTGTGACGAATGCCGAACAAAACGGACGTGCCGTGCTATCTTATTTCCTTTTGAAAATTTTCCCAGCGATTTTCTGAAACTCAAAGTTGTGGCATGGATATAGAAGTCAAAGGAAGTACTGCACACACTGGTTCCATGGGAGATGAATATAATGATAATATATATTAATTTTTTAAACTTAATCTCATCTATGATATAAATACAAATGTTTATCTCTTTAGTATTCCTAACATACCTGAAATATGATGCTGAAGCGATTTAAATCAAAGTTATTGCATGGATATGGAGGTCTGACGATAACTACTCCAAATCGTGGGTGCCTGAAGAACGTTTTTCAAATACAAAAAATAAGAATAAATATGTATTAATATTATTGTCACTTTAACCCAAATACGCTCTAATAAATTGACTTGAATACTCATAAGACTCAGCACAGTATGTACAGGGTTGGCCAATTAAACTTAAAAAATGAGGAAAAAGTTTTTATTTCTTTTTATATTGATAATCATTAGGGGTTTCCCCCGCTGCTTGCTTCGCTCGCCAACCACCAACCTTCCTACGATCGCTTCGCGACATTTTATTTACGAAAGTAAAAGTGTTACGTTAATGAGACTCTTTCTTCATATATGCCCTATATCCAAATATTTTACTTTTTTATACCATCCTAACATCAACTTCTGCTTTTTGGATTTTATATTTTTGTACAAATCCAACGCACGCTATTTCTTTTTGCCAATTTGTTCTCCCTTCAAGTGTCAAACTCTTTCATTTTTTCGTGTTTTCAAAAGTTGATTTTTGTCTAAATTTTCTATTGGAGGAAGCAAAATTATCTCTATTCTCAGCCTCGAAGCTGTCACTTCTTTACAATTGTTCAATCCGATTACTTTTGTGTCTGCCCTCGCATAAGGCCTTCCAAGTGCGTATGTGATGCAACTGCAACTTTGTTGAGAGGGCAGTTTTGGCTCACTTTAGTACGTTTCAGGTACGTGCTTAGAAACTAGTCGCTCAAAGGCAATGTCGCACGTTGCTGTCAAGACAAAAACCTTTAAATAAACAATATTGCGTATACGCAACGTATGCTGCCAGTAAGCGCACACTTGTGCACTAGCTTAATACACTCACACACAACACACACATCCTTGTAATCCACACACATCTATTGATTGACAGCCAAGAGTCGCTCTGTATCTATATATCTATCCATGTCCATATATATATCTATATCTCTTTGTCTGTGTGCACTAGTTGGAGTGGAATTGTTATTGCCAGCCAGCAGACTGACCACAGCATCCAAAACAATTGTCAACGCTTGTCCAGCAGCAGCAGCAGCAACAACAAACAACAGCAGAACTTTTATTTTCGGGTGACGACAACTGCTTCAAATTCCGTCATTGTTGTTGTTGTTGGCGTTGTTGCAACATTCGTAACTCTTGGTTGTTTTTGCTACATCTTTTGCTTTTACTGTATCTGGCGTATCAATTAAGCCACAAAATCAGCAACAGTTTTGTATCATTTTGTTTTGTCTCACCACAAAACAAAGCTAATGGCTAAAAGTCACAAATTGAACAGCAAATAATGTTTGATAATAATATTACGTATACGTAACGTGGTTGCTGCCGTAGAAGCATTGTCATTGCATAACGTTTATATAAATATATATATATGACATTAAAAGACGCTTAATGAAGATACAACTTAAGTTAAGTAAGATATATTTATGGAAAATTGCAGAATGGCTTCTTTGGAAATAACAACAAGCTATTGAAATAATTTTAGTAATGCCAATTCTCTCAGTTTATTTCAGGAACTTATTAAGCTTACTAGAGCTGAATGGTTGTAGAGCTATCAAATATATAATTGGCTTGACTGGTGTAAGTTACTTGAATGTTAAGCAGGCGAATAACTATTAATATCTGTTTGATCACAAAGTTCCCGAAATATATTCAGAAAATATAATATACATGATTATGCGTAAAAATAAATATTATACCCTTCAAAGTGCATCCCATTGACTGCAATGCTGCCGCTTGATGCATACTTGGAAACATTTTTTATATTCGGTTTGAGGTATGGCTATCAGAGCCATCGTCGTATATTCCATGATCTCATATCGGTAGCTGAAAATCATTTCTCGGAGCGGTTTCTAGTGTCGAACGAATGGAAAGCAATCGCAGAGAGCCAAATGGTATATTATTGTAACTAAAAAATTATTCTTAAAAAATTCAGTAATTTTTAACGAATTTAATTTGGGCTGAACTACAATTTTGTTATGAAGATGCAGATATGTTGAATCAACGAGCTTTTGTGTGGGCCTTAAATTACAGGAATATTTTAAAGAAATAACAATGTTTAATTTTATTTATACAATAAGGCTTTAAAAAAAGCGATTTGAAAGGCCGGGGTTGGGGTTGATTCCGTGATTTCGATAGTGCAGCGAAAACTTAGACGTAGACTCATTTGGATGCGTCGTATGAGCAGTGAGAACTGATGGCAGTGCCTGCCTACGGAGGAGACGACAAGATATCCAAAAAGACAAAGGATATCATCTCTTCGCTGCTTGCTGCACTGGGTTTCAGCTCATAACTGAACAATGTATATGATTCGATAAAGTATAATGAAATCGGAAAATATTTTATTTCGGTTACCCAAAAAATTGTGAAGAATTTTTTTGTGCCAACAGAAATGCTTTGCGCGGCTCTATCCCATAGGCCTATGATTCGAGGTAAAATGTAAGTACTTTACCGAACACTGCACAATGACATGCCTGAGCCTATTAATTTTCTTTAAAATATCCATTGAATTCGGAATTAGGTTAGGTTAGATTAGGTTGAGAGGCAACTCAATATGTAATAAATACAACCCAGAGATATTTAAGATCCATTGTGATGATTCTCGGTGGTAATATCACCGATATCAAGAATTGATTGTGTCAGTGCTTTATCAAAATTTAATTCTTGCTCTGCGTGGCATAAATTGAGATATTAGCATGCGGCTGCCTTCCTCTTCTTCTAGCCTTCACTTTTAAAAATTACCTTTCCTAAATGATGGTAGTTAATTTTCTCTAACTCGACCTCATTGACGCTAACGCACTTATAATAAAGAGTAACTCGTAATTTTCGACCTCTATCATAACCAATTGGTAAATCTTATTATGTAGTCTATTCTTTACGCTATCTTCTCCCATCAATGCATATCTTTAACTATTTTAAGTCACCTTGACTTGCCTATTCGAGCATCATTGACCAATCATCATTGTATGTTTCCCCCACTGCGTCCACCGTGAGTTTTTGGCAACAATTATTAAAAATGTTTAGCGATATCTTAGGAACGATCTTTCCAGTTCATATCTTTCTCTATCTTATCCCATCTTGATTTACCTATGCGAGCATCTTTGAGAAGTCACGGATTATAAATCCGCGATTTGGTCAACGGTGACCTTTTGGCATCTTTTGTTAAGAAATTTGCCATTTTTTGGTATGTCTTATTCAAAAAGAATCCAAAACCTCTGTCACACAGCTAAGCTAATTTTTGACGTCCTAACTTTTTTTTTATATTTAACTAACAACTTAGTGTAGGTAATGAAGAACATCGCAGTGGTTACAAATAAATCAAATTAATATTGGTGCTTTATCTTGGGAATCTTTTTCGTCGGTTGAATTCCAGGTGCGTGTCGACTCATCCCAAACCCAATTATACAGCGCTTTCTGTATCTTATCATACGGCACCTCCTGAATATTAGCGGCCTTATATTCCTCTGCCAGAGCTTTTAATTTCTGGTGTTTCTCAACATATGCTTTGTGCCGTTTATCCAGTAATTTAAATTTCCCACGGTCCGGTTTAAATTGCGAAACTGATGGCTTTTGGTCTATTCCAATACCAATCAATTTATTGCCACGCGCCTTTAGCGCATCATATGGAGTTTTATCAACGTTTTTGGCTTTTATCTCATGGTAGAACTTATAAAAACGCTTCGCAAAGTTGAAGTTGGGCATAAATTCAGTTCCTATCAGTTCCTTGTCCGGTAAATCAATGGGTATGCCTACCTTCTTAAAAGCTGCACGTAACAGCGCAAAGTTCGCGAGGAACTCGTGTGTTTCGTCTACAACAAAGCGCACTTTCTTAAGATTGATTGATTCCGGAAATAATATGTGCATTAGTTGACAGTACGCAGCGCCAGAGGATAATTCTTGAATTTGACACACATCGGTGCAGAGGGTAATATTAATCCAGTTCATCAGACACTGAGCCATCTTCTCCTGTTCAGATTCGCCTTGCGACATCGTAAGGCGGAATATATACAAAATTATTGAAATAAATTTAATGTTTTCATTATTTAGTTACAGGTCTCTGTTAAAATTTTAACTGATTTGTTAGAGATTGAGAAATAGAATTTTAAGTCGCAGCAGACTTGATCTTTTATTAGAGTCTAGCATACTAGAACGACATTTAAATTGTTCTTTGAAAGAATTACATAAAAAGTCTAGAATAAAATATAATGAGAGAAATTCATTTTTTTTTTTTTTAATTTTTTAATTTAGTCCCCATGACTAAGGCGATGGCTTCAAAACCTTGCATGAAAAGACCTTGTTAAGAAAGACAGCTGTTCGTAGAGAGCAGCGAACTACAGGTTATAGCCGACTCCGAATGGCGGTATCTTTTCTTAATAAAGATTTTTCTATGCTTGTGCTAAACAATTGCTGGATGGAATCGAATCTATAATCTTTTGATTTAGAGGCGAGTGCGCTACCACTCCGCTACTGAAGCCCATAACCCCGCAATCTCATCGCTTTAAAGACTGCATATATCTCGTCTTCTCAAATGCAAAACAAGCTTCATAAGACTTTGACCCGTTTTCGATGCGTTCATCTGGTTTTTACCCGTCAATATACTTCTAAGAAGGGGTTTTAATTTTATTTTTTGTTTGCTGTAATATCTTTTCCCAGTTCTCGACTTGTACGTTAGGAAAAGTTTGAACGACAGTAGCCTCAATGCACGTCTAGTTGGAAGGGCATGAAATGGCTCATGGTTTAAAATAAGATGCAGAGATGAGCTGCGTTTCGCAGGTACCCGTTGGTGCCGCTCTTCGAAATTTTTTAGATGCTATAGGTAAGATTTGGTGGTTTTTTGATAAAGAATTTTTGTAGAAATATATCCTTTGAATACGCAGTCCTCTGCTAGTCTTAAAACAGTCTTCTTTGAACTATGAAGTCTATTTTAACCTTATCTTATCATAACTGCATATTATCTCTTGCTTTAACGTTATCTCAAGTATTTCAGATTTATTGAAGCATCAACTAAGTTGCTTTTCTAAATTTTTTTATTTATCTCTCATTAAGAACTTACTTGTGCTTCGACTTGCTTTTATAATATATATATATATATATTATATTATATATATGTATATATATATACGATTATATAATTTCATATTATCCAGTGCATAAACATAAACCTCTTATGCTGTAATGCCCTTTCATTTAGTGCTTTTAATTTTAAATACCATTTCCGCATCCGTAAATGTGCGGACACACACACACGCACACGAACACACACATAAACATGCGCATAGTGTGCCGTTAGTCTGTTGTCCTTGCCCGTCAACCATATAGCATGGCACACAGTCCATACAAAGCCACTGACCCACTCATACAGTGGTGCTGCTCTCCAATCATTTTGTGCTTTTAAGCGTGCAAAACCTCGTCTCAAAGTTATTTGCAGCAATTCAAAATGGTTCAGTCGTTGTCCTCGTGCTCGTGCCTCTCTCTCTCTCTCTCCGTCTCTCTCTCTCTCTCTGTCTCACTCTCTTATCCTGTTGCTATTCCACAAAACATCAACATTAATCCACAACTGCTAAACAACTGGAGCTGGAGCTGCGCATTTTGCATGCCACTCAGTCAAGCGTTCCAATGCGTTACTTTTTGGTTGGGAACATTTTTGCTTTTGGTTTGGTTTGGTTCGGTTCGGATTTGGTTTTTGGCTTTTTCGTTAGATTTTGTGCGACGCGCAGCGGCGGCTTCAAAGGCATGCGAAAACGCTTGGCCAAGCAAATTGAGACAAACCTAAACTTCGATTTGTTTTTAGACCCAAAAAAACATATTTATGGCAGCAGTGTGTGTGCGTGTGTGGTCTGGCCACACTAAATGCTCTCATGTGAAGCATTCAAATTAAATTTAAATATTATTATAGTGAAGTCGATTAAGTGCTTGGCATAGATTAAGGGACAAGCCAGTGAGAGGAAGCTGCCCGAACTGTTTGCAGCATAATTTTAACTTTTATGTCTCTTTTATTGTTAAATGCTGTGCAGTGCTCTTTATCTCTCCTCGCACTGCACGCCGCCGCGCCTGACAGCAGCAAGCCTAAGCAACAAATACATATAAACAGCCAAAGAGTAATCTGGCGTTCCATGTTATGATAATAAACAAAATGGCAGCAGGGGCAGTCAGGCTGACAGCTGGGTGCAGGTCAGGCTAACAGCAGGATACTCTATATGGTGTGGGCAGTTCAAGCGGATGTTTTGTGGTTCTTGAATGTAGCCAAGCTCATTGTTGTTGTTGTTGGTGTAGCTCTTGTTGTAGCTGCTCATTGTTATTGTTGGCTGACTGCTGGCTGGATTCTATTGTTTCTGCAGTCAGTTTAGCCTGCGCACATAAAGCACAGACCACAGACAACTGACATTGTTGTTATACATAGATATACATATATATATTTTACCAGAGGAATTTACCAAAATTTGTACTATGAATAAATTTAATAAAAACAATTTTCAAATATTTCATTATGGTTTTAATTGAAATTTTCTGCTCAATGCTGACTACGGCAGGCGCGCGCACACGCAACGACAGGGTAGAGCAAAGCCCCACTGTTTAGTTGTACCCCAGGCGAGGGACATGACAGTGCAACATCAACATGACCAAGTGCCACTCCCAATGAGTGAGTGTTGCCCTAATCCATTTAGGTGCACACACACACACACACACTGGAAGAGTTGACAATGGCTGGCTGCTGCAAAAAGTTGCTAGCAAAAAGACGCATAATTAAAAAAGTTGCCAACGCATAAAAACAATAAAAAAAAGAAGCAGCAGCAGCAGCTACTGGCAAGCCAGAGTTGCCAACGTGCCAACAGTGTGTACGTGTGCTTAACTTTTATTTTTTTCAAGTGTAATAAAACAGTTGATTACGGTGTCATTAATGAAATCTTGGTAAGAGTATCTATCTCGCTCTGCTCGCGCACACCCCGCATGACTCTCGCTAAAAAGTAGCGCGGCAGCGTGCTCAAAATAATCAAATTAATTTTTTATGTACAAAGTTTGCAGTTTACCAATTACCAATATAAGAACTCATCATAAGCAAAAGTTCAGTAGCATCCTTCACAAATTGAAAACAGTGTGAAGCTTAAATAGAAAATACGTCTGTGAAAGTTTTACCGGACTGCTAGGGGGACGACCGACGATGATGACGACGACGACGACGAGTCTGGCAGCTAGCTGACAACTCTGCGTGCCGTTGATGACAATTGTTGCACACTGGAATGCAATGCGTGCAAAAATGATTATAAAAGCTTAACTAAACTGATTGTGGGGTGAATGTATCAATGGAGTTGGGTTATAGTTGGATTTGATTTAAAGTAAACTTATTTTTGTAGGGAATTCGGGAATTCAATGTTGGGCATTCCAACAGTTAGGTTTCAAAAATTAAAAATGCACTTTAATTATATACTCTGATCAAAAACGCAAGCGAATTTTTGTTTCATCTTTTCAATATGATTATTTGCACTTTTGACATCGTTTCTACCAATGGTATCTACTGCACAGAGATTGCCGATTCAAGCAGCGTTTCCTCAAAATACTCATCACTGCGTCTTTGAAATAGTGTCTTCAATATGGGCACTACTCACACATCAAAGGAGTCAAAATTAGGCTAGGAGAATGATTGTGAAGTTTGGCAACAACTCCCCCACGTGTCTGTTAAAGACATCAGTGCCAGACTACTCAGGTTGTTAAATTATGGTTTGCCCTGAAACTCTAAGATCTGTTGGATACTTTACATCTACTTGCCATTACAACACATATTCTCATCTCAGACGATCTTGTAAAAACAATTCGATGCTTCAACTGTTCTCTTTAGATTAATACGTGCGCGGAATATTTCTACCAATGCTAGTTTTGGTATGACCTTAAGAGATAGCACCGATTCAAGTAGAATCTCCTCAATGATACCATTACGCTGTCTTTGAAACTCACACGTCAAAGGTATCAAAATCAGGGTGTTTTCTCACCTGAACGACATGCGTTGAGACAGCGGCGAAATGGTTACTACAGTGAGGTATGGGGTGTACTCAAAGTAGGTTCTTCATTCATCTGGCTTATTTTTCTGAATTTATTTATAAACCAAAATGAAACCCAAAAACAACCTTGTTAACAATTCGATCCTACTCAACCTATTCTTGATCACAGTCGATCCCTACACCGAATCGCACAACTATAACATGATATACGCTACTAAGTGGAATTTCGAAAAATTTCGCAGGTAGTGGAATTTGACTATAATTGCCACTCCGGATTCAAAAAAAATTTAGAACCACTCGTAGGAGTTTACATTCGAAGTCTGAAATTTTGGATCTTGATATATAAGTATATAAAATATATTTCAAATGTAAACATCCAAATTCATACAATATGTATTCTGTATTCCAAGAAGAAGTGCATATTTGTCTCTCTTCGAAATACATGGCAATGGCAAGTATCTTTTGAATTTTAAAAATTAAATATAAAATATTTTCATAATTTTGAAGTTAATTTTGAACTTTAGGTTTAAAAATAAATACAGCTTAAATAAATTGATATATGTTAATATTATAATTTCAATTTTCTTATTTCATGAAGAGAGATATTAGGATTCTCAAAGCATAGTTTTAAAAAAAATCCCATTTGTTATTGGAAATTGAAACCATTTTTTTTTTAATTTTAGGTTAAAAAGCAAATAATGCTAAAATATATATATTACATTGAATTTTCTTATTCCTTATCCTCAATCATATGTTATCAAAAAATTGTACTAGCTTTCTATTCTCTCTTTCTTGAAATTATAAAAAGTGGTAGTCACAATTAGCAATTGCGATGTGGATTATTATCTTCTAATACCCCCATTACTGAGGGTTACTTGATAAGAGCTTGCTAATTTGATTTTGATAAAATTAAAAAAAAACAATAAATTTGGAAAAATGAAGTAATCTTTCATAATGCGCTATTCAAGTCAATTCTTTAAGATTTCCATTTTTTCAAGACTGAACTGTGGGAATAGTAAGTTTTCTTAAAATAATGCTCAGAGACATGTAGATGTCATAAAAGCACTGCGAGCAATTAGGCAAAAGGGAGAATTATTTAGCAGAAAACGCAATTTTATTTTTTAATCTTTAAAAATAGATTAGTAACTAAAACAGTAAAGCTAATTTTGGGCTCATGTGAGCAACTGTTTCATACTATTCCATTAAATCTGATAAAATTTCACTAGGAGAATGTAAAAAAACTTCATGGTATTTGCCATAATTGATTGCTCTGTTTTGGAACCAGTGTGCATGTTGGTGATGATGATGATGGGGAACGCTGACAAAGGCTACAAGGGAATGTTTGTGATACGAAGTGGGGGCCAACAGCAGGGCGATGGCATGGCGGATATTCAAATACGAAATTCAATTGAAAGTCAAATCAAAACAAAACAAACGAAATTCCGTAATTGACAACATTTCAACTGATAATGAGCACTTTGCCGTAGCCAAGGGAGGAACAGAGAGCAAGCACAGCACAAACATTTAGTGCGAGAAAGAGAGTGACAGAGAGTGGGAGAGAGAGTGCCACATTGTAGCCTGTGTGCAAGCAGGACACAGAGAGTAAGAGTAAGAGTAAGAGTAAGAGACAGAGACAGTCAGTCAATTGATGGAATGATATTGCTGAATGACAGTTGGACAGTTCGATATCAGGATGGCTGGAACCCATTGCTGAGCAAGCATGGCAACCAACACAACCAACAACTGCTGTTGCTATCGATTTCACTTTATTTCATGCCAATCCAAAATCCAAATCCAAAGTCAAAGCCAAATCGCTTTACCATGTATGACATTTGAGCTTGGGCCACGTAGCCAATTTGCCGATGTATATCGTTGTTGCCTGACCAGTTTGGGCCGTTTAAGCTGAAAATTGGCTTGGTTAGCACTGATAAGGGCCTCGTAGTGATAACAAAAGCAACAAATGCTGAGTGTTGCTGCTGCACGCTTAAAGTTGCCGCTTAAAGCGTATGCGGTGTATGCGGCGTATGTGGCGTATACGCCATGGTAGCCACGAGCTTAGTATATAAGCAAGTTAGGCAATCATTCATTTAAGTGATTCATTGTTGTGCAGCAGGAATCACTTGCTAATCGCTAGCTGTCAGCTGAGCGCACACTCCCCCACGTATGAGCTTGCCAAACAATCCAAACAATAATGGCAAATCAAGAGAAATCGTTGTTTCATATGTATGAAGGCATTAAATGTGCGCTTGATTGATGCGACACTTCTTGCTCGAGGGCGTCCTCATTAAGTGTACAAGTATTCGATACTACCCGAACCGCCAAAAACCTCTCTAGCATGTTTTGATTCTCGCACAAGCCTCTAATCAATCAATCAGTGTTTATGCTTCTTCAGAGTTGCTGCTTTCTTTCTTGCCACTTGCCTCATACAAGCAGCAAGTACATAATGAAGCACACAAGCAAAAAAAGGAAACTTTTCTTCCTTTTTTTCTTCACTGGATTCAATTTTTTTTTTGTGTTCCTTCTTTGGAGCGAAACAATTGCTTCAGTGTAGCAGCAGCAGCACACTGGCAAATCGTTTGACGAATGCCCTTGGGCTGTGCATGAATCTCGAATCGAAATCCGCATACTATAATCGGTTCCGTGCCACTGGTTAAGAGCAATAAAAAGCAAACAATTTGATGAGGCCAGCATAGATGTGTATGAGGAAAAATTCTTTACTTTTTGGTGTTGGCGTTTTTACAACTTCCGCTGCAGGCTGCTTGCCGCACATACCACCCGCTCTTTGCCAGTGTTCAGCACAGGTTTCGCTCACAAAGCAGTCCAAACTGATTGCCAATGAAGGATTAATGTGACTGCTGCTGCTGCTGCTGGTTCGGAGCACTTTGATTGCAGTAGCGTAACGCTGCAGGCTGCCGCTGCCGGCAGCTTGGCTCTGCTTGCCACATTTTGCGGAAGCCTTGTGTAATGACACAAAGGATTGCAAATTGGCTGAGTTGCTGAGCAGCACTTCCTGCTCAAGCTAAGGCTAAACTAAGGGGCAAGCACATGGATTTGCTTTTTGATACTTTTTTTTTTTGCCTGTGACATTTTCTTACAAGCATATTAAGTGTACGTCAGCAAAAGGAAGCAGCTGATATCAGTGCAGTACAGTGGAACTTTGATTGTTTTTTTTTTTTTGGTTGATAATCAAAATGTTGTTTGGTGAAATTAGAAAATGCTTGGGCACGTTTCAAAGGTGTAGTATGGCGAAGTGTGTTGCGTATAGACAAAGCCGAACAGCGATTTCGCTAATTAATAAATTTTGACTTTGAAAAAAGCGTTTATTTGCTAGCAATGTCAGTGCTAGCCAAATACACAAGTGCTGCTGGAATCGTACTAGCGATCTACAGTTTTAGAGTCAAGTACGTTACAGAAGTCAGAAAAATACAAATCTTAAAATCAATACGCGATTTGCCTCAAGAGCGTTAAGTAAAAACCGAGATTTGGAAACTATTTTTTAACTTAGCTTTTCCCCCAAATTGTTGGTTTACTTGGCCATGACAATGGCTGGGGTTACAGCCGTTCTAACTAACTTCTGCTAGGCGCACTTGCTTTGCGCGCGCCTTCTACAGTTGGTCACGCCAAGTGCAGATAGGCCCCCCTCCACTTGATCTTACCATCTGAGCTTAGGTCGTCCCCTATGTCTTCTTTCTCCGACTTTCGCATCGAAAAGCTATTTCGTTGGAGCGTCTTCATCCATACGAGCGGCATGGCCGAGCTAACGCAGACGTTAAGCCGTTATAAGCTGGACGACATCTTTGTCAATGTAGAGCTTTTGGCTCGCTCGGATGTGATAGTTGTGCCCAATCCGAAGGGGGCCAAAGATTTTTTGAAAACTTTAAGTGGAGTTGCATGCGTCCGAGATACAATCCATGCCTTTGCGGCATATAACAGCATGGATAAGATGTGCATCTTGTAGAGCGTTAATTTTGTCAATCGAGTGAGGTTTCTGCTACAAATTTGCTAATCAAGTGATTCTTCGCCCAATCTATAGGCTAATTCATGTTAACGGAGGTGCTAAGGTAAGTAAATTTCTTGACAAGTTCAAAAGCATAGCCGTTCGCTATAACCTGGGATTCTAGGCGAAGTGCATCCCTGTTTGAAGACAGCATAACTGTTGCTACCGTTTCAAAAACCGATAGCAGCTTCCAACTGCAACTGTTCTTATTTGAAATTTATTATTTGAGAAACCTGAAGTACTTGCAAACATGGTTAATATGGTTTATTTAGACTTTAAAACTATTTTAATTTTCTGATATTTCAGTAGTTTATAAATAGATACCAATATTTTAAGACGATTGCTGTCTTGAGAGCTGCAATAGCAAACAATAGCTCAGAAACTTCGCGGGATTATCAATTTAGGTTACCCTTTACGCAAAGACAAGCGGAAATTGAAAAAAAGGCTACAAAATTAATGTGCTGACCCGGCTGCGAAATAATTGAGGGTTAAATAATTGAGGTTACGCGGCGTAACAAGTTTTTGACAAAGCCGCCAAATCGACAATAAGCAGTCAAAGCGCGATTAAACCACAGCGCGGACCAGCAACCACCTCAAATTGGCTTTAATTATGCAAGCGGTTTAAATGAATTTAAGCGTTAATTGTTTGCAGTACCGCTTCAGGCGAAGCAGTTACCTCTTGAAACGTCATCTAAGTCGTTGGACTGCTGCCTTTCAATGGATGCTCTCCATTGACGTTGACATTTCACGCGTCATTTGCCCAATTGCTTCAAGGCATTTTGGTAAATATTTAATCAAATGTTGCCAAATGCGTCTAAATTCGCGCTTGGTTTGGCTTCATGACTTGTAATCGAATTTGGTGTTTTGGTGTATTGGGTTTTGAGAGCGGTTCAAAAGCGTTCCAAAAGCTGCGGTTTATCATTGTGCTAATTGCTGGCAATGCTGCTACAAATGCAGCAGCCCCTAAGCAAACCCAGCACTATGCATGTATGGCCGATAAACAGGGCAATCTGCACTAAGAAAAGTTGACATTTTGAAAGCCCAAAAAGTTTGCGCCAGTCGCCCACAAAGCTACTCTATGTGGCAAGCAGACTAGGCTGCCCGTGTGTCAGTGTCTGGCACTGAAGCTGTGTTAGCTTACACAGAAAATGCATTTGCAACTCGAACTGTGAACCTCGAAACCGATAAATCACAAAGTGAAAAACTGGCATTACATTTTAACAAAGAAACTTAAGGGATTCCCGTTGACTGTCACGAGTAGACATTGCCCAAGCGCTGGCTCTCTCTTTTCAAAAATAAAAACCCCCCAAAAAAAAACTCAAACTTGAACTCCAAAAGGCAAACCCAAAAGCCAACTCAAGTGGACCGCCATCAACCCGCCAGTCAGACGCCTTAGTATTTGTCTTGGCATTTGGCTTTAAACCATTTTGCGTGCGTTTTGGCCACACTTGCTCCGCTTTTAGTTTTTTTTTTTTGCTGTTTGTCTCTGGCTGGTTTGGTTGGCCTTTAGTGCGACTATTTATGAAAATAGTTTCTGACCAAAGCAGCAAAACTTTTCACAATGTTTTTGAAAGTTTTCTAACCACTAGCAGCCAAAAGTTGTATAAATGTTGGTTCCCAGCATCGAACAAATCACAATGGACAGCGATGACTAACTGACAGTGATTGTTTCTTTGGGGGGATTCTCTTTTTTTTTTCGATTTCAATGCGTATTAATCATGGACAGCATGGATTCAAAAGTTCGAAAGTGTTCAATTGCTTTGATGACTAATTTTTGTTTGGTCTTAGAAATGTATTTTTCACATAAGACGTCTCACAATCGTACATTGATTGTAGGTGCTGCGATTTTGTGTGAAATCAATGCAATTTCATTATAAGTGTTTCAATTGTACAACAACAGTAGAAATTTAAAGTGGAAGCATATCTTTTTGAAAAAATAAATGAATAAGTCATAATTTGTTTGTATTCATTTTAACAATAAGTTATTTTGGTTCAAGAAGATAGAGAAAGACTAATTTTTGAATATGATATCGCGTAAATGCCAAGCTTTGATCTTGAGCACAAAATGCGCTCTTTTTCGGCGTTTTCCGCTTTCTTAGCCAAAGTATCGCCCAATGTGGGTACAATTTCGCGTCGTATATTATTTTTAAGTTGAGCTATGCTCCTTAACTTATCAGCGTATAGCTGGAATTTGAAAGATCCCCACAGAAAAAGCCAGGTGGCTTTAGGTCGGTCGGATGATCTCGGTGGCCAGTCAGAATTACCTTTTCTCGAAATGATTCATGCGGAGAAGAATTGTCATTTTAAATCCACTGTGTAGTATGGCACGTTGTGCTATCTTGCTGGAACCGGAAGCAATTCTAAACTTTTTCAAGAAATCAGAAAATCCTTTCGATAACGCTCGCCATTGACGGTTGTCGTTGTTCTATGATCGACTTCGAAAGAAATGGGAACGATGCTCAAATCCGCACAAACACCCCACCAGACAGTCAGTTTTTGCTGTTCTTCAATTAATTAAGTTTCCAGTGGCTGTGGTTCTACTCTGTAGCACTGTTGCATTAGTCTAGCACTGACATAGCTAGCAAATAGTCGCCATTTACCGAACTAAATCTATTAAATAAAGACACCTCTGTTCGGAGTTAATTATGAAGTGTAGGTCCCTGTTTCCTTCGTACAGCTATTCATAGAGATATAGCCATGTTCCAACTTTAGAGCGAAGACATAGTTATGGGAAAGTATACAAATTTAATCAAATTATTATTTCTGCTTACGTTACTGTAATCACTGCCAGCTGCGCCAAAACGTTTTCCCTGCACAAAATATTTCACATTTTCATTTAACTTTAATGCTTGAAACCAATAACCGAGTGCACTCCATAAACTTGGTAATATTTAACCCCAGTCAAATCTCAGTACAAAGGACCATGGCATTAAATCCAATTACCTTTAACATAAACATATTCCAGATGGCTTTGTTGTTTACATAAGCTCCCATGTACAAACCCCCAACTGTAATTAAACCAAACTATCAGTTTTAAAGCCTTAAAGTAAAAAGCAGTTACACATAGTTTGCATAATTAAGGCCCCAGGATACATAGGACTCAAGTTACAACTTCAAAGTCGTACACATTAAGGCACTCAAGCATATGTGTGGGTGACTCTCTGCGTGTGTGTGTGTGTGTGTGTATTTTTTTGCCATTTGTAAATGTGTTTGTAAGTAGATGCTACAATTAACCTGGCCTTTATGCCCGCAAATGGCTTAGAAGCCACTTTATGCCTGCCGCTTGCCAGCTGTAGGAGCAGGAGAGCGAGAGGTATGCATAAATTAACATATAGGGTGTTACATGGCGCCCTATACATTTTGTGGCTCATTCCAAAACGAAATTTTTTTTTAGTTTTTTGTAGCTTATTTATTTATGCTGCCAATAGCAACAAAAGTTTGTTTTACTTTGACTGAAACATGCATACACATGCAAGCAGACAAAACATGTGAATGCGTGTGTGTGTGTGTGAGTTTGTATCTGTGTGTACACTTAGCTGCTCAATTTAGTTTAACTTAAATAATTAATTAGTTGGCCATTGCCTGAGTTATGAAATGCGCAATTAGTAGCATTTAATATTTAATTAAAGGCTACAACAAAAACAATGGCTGCCTTTGGCTGAAAAAAAAACGGGAGATATGAACGTTTATCACATACAAAACCATACACACACACACACATACACACAGACAGCCGCACACCCGCACACCGCAGCCGCCAAAGGGCAAGCTAAGTGGCAGTCTTACACAGCGAGAAATACGCCTGGGAATTGCACAAAGCACAAAGCACAAAATTCTGAGACAACTAAATAATTGCCAGATTGTTCGACTGTGCGTATACTTGATTTCCAGCACACACACATATGCCAGCTTTAAGCTAATTTAAATCAGTCAAGCATGAGTTGCAGAGCTTAAGAGATGAGTACCAGGCGATGGCCTAATGACAGGCTATCAGTAAAAATGTCGCTGCTAAACTGACAAAAAATTTATAAAGCCCTGGCTAAAGATGGAGTAGGAGGCTACACAGATAAGCGCAATTTGTGCCAGAGGTTTGGGTGTAGGCTGCTTGATAACTTAGATTTTTGGTACAGCGCCCTACCCCAAGCCATGAGAGGACTTTATTTAACACTCATTAAAAGATAAACGAGACAAGCTAATGACTTTAAAGGCAGCCAAAGCAGGCATACCCTGTTTGAGTGGCGAAAGAGTGCCTTGATGAAGGATGCAGGAGCGAGGCTACGTGGTAACCGGCAAAATGGAGCGCACTAAAGCGTGATGTATGTGAGCGCCTATGTGAGGAGTGTGTGAAATGCAACGGCAAGACAAGACAAGACAAGACATAAAATTAAAAAGCCATTCCAGAGATAGCAAGAGTGAGTCAGTCGAAGGCAGAGTATGGGGTTGGATATGCTGTCGGTAGAGTAAAAAACAAAAGCAAGAAATATTAATATGTCGGATGAAAACTGAATGCAGCGAACTTTGTGTACTCTTTTTTGACAGAACACAGGGACTTGGATTGAGGATATCGGTATATTGAAAACAAGAACAAGAGATATAAATATGTCGGTTGAAAACTTCATATAACGAATTTTGTGTACTCTTTTAAGAGAGATAGCAAGCGAGTCTGTTGCAGGCAGAAACTTGGGTTGAGGATGCTGATGCAATCGTTAAAAAAGAGCAGGAAAGAAAAGTATGTCGGTTGAAAATTGCATGTAACGAAATTTGTTTACACTTTTGGGAGAGTTAGCATAACCATTCCCGAAGACAGAGACTTGGGTTGAGGATGCTGCCGGTATAGAAAAGATATGAGTATGAAATATTAACATAAAATTTACAATTTTGATTTCAGGTCTTTTGGACTAGATGCTGAGTTGCCTAATAAAAGAAGTAATTATTTCAATATTTTTATTTGCCTTTAATAAAAATAATTTTTATTTTTATGATACCAGCGAAGTCGTATGCTTTGTCGATCTTATTAATGCCAAAGATACACCTTCTTGCAAAGATGAAAAAGTAAAATTGAAAATGAATGAATTTTTTTAAATTTTTAAAGAAAAATAAATTATTTTATTTTATTAATTCCATTTTGTTGTTGAGTTGGGTGAACTATATGTTAAAGAAATCGGCTGTTTTGTAGCTTTACAACTAAGATATTACAATAAATTCGTGTAAATGTTTTGTATAGCTAAAATATTAAATTAGTTAAAAAAAAAAGTTAATGAAAAAAATTCTAAAAAAAAACTACTTTAAACTAATTTTTATGATTTTAGTTTTAAGTTCAATAGCCTGGCTAATTTTTCATTAATCATGCAGATAACTGCATTATCTTAAAGATGAAAGGTTAAAAAAGTAAAAGGGAAGATGAAAATTAATTTGTAATATCTTGTTCTGCGCTCTGTGACTTTGGCTTTGACATGTAGCAAAATAAACCCAAAGTAAATATAAAATTTAAAATTATGTTTAATTATTTTCCTGTTTTGCCCATTTCTAATCATCCGAAACTGTTGAATTGCTTTAGTAAAGCTACATATCATATATGCAAGTACCTATTATTTCCCTTATAATCTTTTACCTATTGTCCTGCATTTAACTGAAAAAAAGTAAATTGCAGCTACTCCGAGAGAAATAACTAAACGCTTTGTGAGGGTATAGAAAAAAGCCACATTTTTTTTTCGTAACATTCGCCATAGATAAGAGTCGTTTATGACACCGGCTGATGTTGCATGCTACATGGTATCACCCACCCTTACACCCACTTGAGTAGTCTACTATAGCTCGTACTGTATCTAAGAGCCACATACTCCATGTTGCGTGGCACTAACTCTCTTTTCTTCCATATACATACTGTCACGTCGTAGAAGACAAATGCAAATCCCTGGGTAATTAGGAGTTGTGTTCATGTCGTCGTGGTAATAGTTTTATGTTGCCACATTGTAGGCGACGCGTGTGCACGCTATGTTAGCGGATATGCCACCCCAAACCAACTAACCAACCAACCAACGAACCAACAACTACTACAACCACTGTGACAGGAACAAGAAGAATAGCGTCAAGAGAGTTGTTGCCTTTTGGCATTGGTGGCGGCTCTGCGGCTTTTGCTCGCGGCTGCCAGTAGAGATTGAAGAAAGCCTTTGCGTCGGTTTGTTGTCAAGTTGTCATTGTTGTTGTTGTTGTTGTTGTTGCCACTGCCACTATTGCACATCAAAAAAACTACAGTTGCGTCAAGATGAAAAAGCTAAGCTAAGCTGCCTGCAATTGGGTTTCAGTAGCTTAAGTCTTGCTGCCAGTTGAGATGCAATACTGGTGTCGCCTTTGGCTTGTCATCATTGCATATACGCTGCGTTCTCTATTTTTGCTTTTGATGCGCAAATCGTCAAGTGACTGCATTTAATTTCATTAAAAATATTCACGCTCATTAGCAGCTTCTTTCTGCCTTGGCTCTTAACTTAATTTTAGCTGTGTGTCTAATTTGTGGTACAGTATTTGCTGCTACTCCATGTTGGTTTTGGCTACCAATTGCTGCTGCTGCTCGCAAGTTCAGCCAGCAGCTTAGTTTTAATTAAAGTGCTAGATATATACACAAGCATATATATACGTATATCTGAACAATAGCATAAACGAAACGTTTTCATTTTCGTTCAAGTTGTGTTTATGCGCTTAAGCTTTGTGTATTTGGCATATTTATTGGTAAAAGTTCCAAGGCGCTGTTTTATTTAAAAAAAAAAATCCAAAAAAATCAAGCATACGAAGCGTGGTACCGCGCACATGGCATTGTTGTCGCCAGCTTTGGTTGTTGGCTAACAACAATGGCGACCACAGCATGACCAAGGATAACAAGTATATTTATTTTATTAAGAATTTATGATTTTGTTTTTCCATATTCGTTGCGTGGCGTTATTGTTATTGTTGCATAATGGAAAACGGAAGCGGAAACGTGAAATGAGCTTTTTGCATAAACAGCTCACACAGACATACACACACACACGGGCACACACACACACACGCACACACCTCCGCGCCTGCAAGTACTAGCAAATAAACATGGCGGCTGCAGGTGCAGTTGCTTTTATGACAACAAATGCTATAACTTTTTTTTTGTGCGTTTTTTTAACAAGAACTAGAACTCTGCACATAAATTTCATCGCTGACAAGAAGACTTCGTGGAATTCTGACCAATTCGAAATAAAATGTAGTAAGTTTCAAGGCGCTGCACAGTGGTACAACTTAGCTTTTTAGAGCACAAATGTATATGTATACAAATATGTACTTTTCCTTGGGATACTTAAGGTACCTTTAATTTTTATTTATAAATGTTGAATAATTATATTTTTGGTATAATATATTATTAATTATTTATCAAAAAACATTTATTTGGTATCTTCTACATATATATAATGCTAATTAAATATTTAAGTTGACTTATTGCACCGTGGCCAAATTGACTCTTGCTGTTTTGTTATATTTTAAAGGATTATTATCCATAGATTTTGTAAGATAATCCCAATCAAATCTCTCCGAAGTTCTGAAAACTTAATTTCAATAAAATTGAATTGAACCATTTAAGTCACATAGGCATCTTTTGCTATTTAGAAGCTTCAAAATTATAGAAATAAACGTATTGTATACTAAACTTTGAACAGTTTTAGATTTTTTGAATATATTTAATTATTTATGTTGGAGAAATCTATACAACTTAAAGACACCGCCATGTGGACTCTGCAATTCGGCGATCACTGTTCTATTCGAGACACTATTAGCAGAGAGTTCATCTCTGACCCCTAGATTATTGACAGATCGTTCAATACTATATAAAGATTTTTATGCCAGTTAAGGTAGTTTAGAAGAATATGTAAAATTTAATAGTTTAGAACAAGAAAATACAAAAATTAAAACTGACTCTGGAAAGCTGAGACAAAGCTTTAAGTGTATTACGATCACGAATCGTCCCATTTCAAACTATGCATTAAGCGAATTTCCCGTAAAGTCATTAAACTTCAATGAGTTCGATTTCGTTGAAAAATCTTATTTGGAATGTTGATCTGTATATACAAGTCTTCCTAGTCAATGTTTATTACTTTCCAATGAATTTACTGAATAAATTTATATTGGTATTTTTCGCCAAAATACAAATAATATTTTGTACCTGGAAAAAATTCGAAAATAATTTAAACAAATTGCACACAGATTATGGAATAAGAACACAATCACTTTCAAATACATCTTTGAAGATAAGAATCGTATTCTTTACATCTCGACCACTGTGCACAACTACGAGAGTGAGAGAATCAGAGAGCAGCAGCGTGCAGGAGAAGAGCGCACTAGCAACAAGATAAAGTGGCATTTAAAAGTTACGTGTTGTGGCACAACCAACTCTTTTGCACGCTACGCTCTTGCCTGCCTGCGGCAAAATGGCGGCCATTTGATTTTTAACACACACGCACCACACTGCGCTTGAAAAGTTTGCGCCAAGTTTGAGTTGTTTTTCAGTTCCCAGCCAAGATGTATATTTTATCAGCGTATCCGCATTAAACGCTTATTTCTAGCGGGCAGTGTGTGCGTGTGTGCGTGTATGCGTGTGTCTGTGCAAAGTTTTCGCGCTCTTGCCAGTAGTACTGTCTTCATCTTCATTTTCATCTGATTTAGTTGGTTAGTCCAGAAGAAGAAAAATGTCAAAAACGTGGCTTGCGGCGCCAAGTACACGCTGCATTTGACTTGGCTAAATGCTGCCACAAAATGTTAACAGTTTTTATCTAACTTGCCTCATGTATGTGACGCTCTAGTCACGGCTGCTGCCGCTGTTGTTGTTCTTATTTTAGTGCCAGCGGCTGCCTGACGCGCTTAATACGCGAGCTTTAGCCATAATTTATAACATAAAATAATGCGCCATTAAAAGTTGGCCGGAAAGCGGAAAGGCAACAAGGCGACGACTTTCAGCTGTACGTCGTCTGATCCCTGGCGCCGGCAAAACCAAATCTAGAGCCATACTTTGTAGTAAGCACGCAGCTGCTGCTGCGGCGGAAAACTTTGTGTTGGCCGCCTAGACGACGAAATCAAATGGAAATGAAGTGAAAAGCAGCAGCAGTGGGCAAGGGGGAGACAGCAGCAGGCGAATCTAGGCAAATGCACGTGTTGAAAGCAACCAAAACCCCTGACAGCCATGGATACGTATCTAAGACAAACTTGGCCACTTGTGGTGCGGGTCAAAATGAAATCAACGACGGCAGATACCAATCTCTGGCTATGCAAGCTCGTTAATACATTTTTGATGAGACACAACAAGTGGCAGCAGGCAGCAAGGCAAGGCAAGGCAGGCAGCTAGCCAACATTGGAAGACATTGGGGCAGTTATGAGCAAACTTTTTTTGTTGTTGTTGGGCAGGCAGGCAGGCTTTTCTGCCGTGTGCGTTTTGCTTGTTTTAGCCTGGTTCAAACTCGCTTGGTTTGCTTTTGAAATGGTTTCATAAATCAAAGCACAAAACTACAAAACGGCCAGAGGCAGCAGCAGCAGTAGCTACGGCAGCATCCACGTCGACCTGCTGAAATGTAGCTAAGAGTTACAAAATGTAATGTATTTCCACACGCAACATGCGCGGGGGCATGGTGTGTTGCAGTCGGCAGCAACTTACTTGCCAGGTGCTGGCAAAGATTGCGGGTTGGTTGAGAGTCGTCAGTGACCAACTACAGTTAAATATGTTGTAACAAATAGAGTACAACGTCTGTTTAGTTGCTTGGAAAAGCTTCATTCTGCCACGGTACTCACGCGCCTCTCGTTCCTCACCGTATCTCGTCTGCTGCATGCTCAGCTCATTCATATTTATGGCATTTTTGCATTCAACCGACATCATTTCGTAATGTAATGTAGCATACCAAAGTGGAAGACAAACACACCAACTCACACACCCAGAGACAGAGAGACAGATACGGTTGTTTATATGTAGACATTTACAGAAATCAAGGCAATCGGCACTTGGTAGCTATAGGAGCAGCAGATGAAAGCAGCTGTGGCCACAGAAACACAGTTGGACTTCGCCTGGAGGAATACCTTTATGAGCCTAATCAGAAAAAATGCACGGATATTAAGTGAAACCATATAGAAGGCATTTTCTGTATGTTTTTGTTTAATGCAAAGCAGTTGATGTATACAAGCAGTGCACAAGCAGTTCTGGATGTGAATGTTTATTGCGTGATCAATATTAGGCAGTTAAACAAGCAGTGCATGCAAGCAGTCTTATAGCGCTCTAGAGCAAGCTTTGAGTTTTTAGTAGTTTTAGAGGACAAAAAAAGACATATCACTACAAAACTAACAGAACCAGCCTCGATTAGATTTTGTACCTATTTGGAAATGAAACTGTAGTGTATAATCATCATATCGAAATTATAGACTTAATAAACAACTAAGCAAAATCGGAGCAATAAAGTTGAGGAAAGATTTATTTCAAAATGGATGATAGAAAGTTTCACTGAAACACTATGTAAGTGATGTCAACTTCACTTACTAAAATTCGATTTAATTTTTTTTTGCCTGATAAAGCAGCTTTTTAGAGCTGAATAGATCTTAACTCCTAAACTAAATGAGCTTAAGCAAATATATACTTCATCGGTAGATACTTTATACCAGATATAAATTCCCATAGTTTCCCATTTATTTGAAAAACGAACATTTGTTTTCTTTCTTAAGTTTGATTTTCGACAGGTAAAACATTACTTGACGATAAAGGCCCTAAGAGACTGTTAAGAGCCCGCAAGAAGTTAATACTGAAACTGTAGTGTATAATCATCATATCGAAATTATAGACTTAATAAACAACTAAGCAAAATCGGAGCAATAAAGTTGAGGAAAGATTTATTTCAAAATGGATGATAGAAAGTTTCACTGAAACACTATGTAAGTGATGTCAACTTCACTTACTAAAATTCGATTTAATTTTTTTTTTTGCCTGATAAAGCAGCTTTTTAGAGCTGAATAGATCTTAACTCCTAAACTAAATGAGCTTAAGCAAATATATACTTCATCGGTAGATACTTTATACCAGATATAAATTCCCATAGTTTCCCATTTATTTGAAAAACGAACATTTGTTTTCTTTCTTAAGTTTGATTTTCGACAGGTAAAACATTACTTGACGATAAAGGCCCTAAGAGACTGTTAAGAGCCCGCAAGAAGTTAATTGGAGCAAATAAATTGTTCATTGGTCGTTACTTTCTCCCATCTTTGAACTCCCAATGCTTCCCAGTTATTGTCAAAGTGTGAGCTGGACATGAGTGCGTAGGTTTTTGAAGAAGCAATATTTGTTTGGGGGAAAAAACTACTAGCAATATACACAGTCAAAATACTTTTTAGGCGTGAAATAGAACCCAAAAAAAATAGTTTCAAAAATTGTATGTCTATAAATAATGAAGAGTGAGAGTTTTCCTAATTTTTTAAAAATAAATTACGTTCGAAATTGTACCGTGCTTGGATCCATTTTATCACAGCAACTCGCAATTACTTTTGTGCAAAATAAATGGGTACTATATCTTTTTAAATAAGTATAACATAACTCAAACAACTAAACTGTCGTTTTTATGTCATCAAATTTAGAGCAATGTACGCTATAGTCCTTGATGAACTTTTTATAATTAATTTGTAGTCATCAAAGCCATTTTTCTATTTTGTGACGGTTTCTGTGGAGTGACTTCTTTAGTCGCCCGAATTTTAGATAGTTATTAAGATGCATTTTGTGCAATTTCGGGAGAATTGCGCGGTTTTTTTTCCTTTTTTTAACCAAGGGCTGAAGGATAAGGATGCTTTGTGCAAGATTCACGTTTTGTTTACTAAATCTGTGCAAATGTTGGCGAATTTTTATTTTAAAGAAATTTCCTCTCAATTTTCATGTGAAAAGATTTCATAATGCAAACTAGCCATACATACGATAGTCTCGACATTTTGACAATATGAATGAAACCTTGGTAATTGGTATAAATTTTCATGACGCCTGCATAAATGGCTGAGAAACGATTTTCTTACAAAAGTATAGACGATGTCAACTTCAAGACTGCAGATAAAAATTCTTCAGCAATAAAAGTTTTGGAGGTTTTCCAAGCAATGACCGCTATGTAACTGCATGAAGCTAGCTTCTGCAATTAAGCACTTATTCACAACACTGGTCCCCTCCAAATTGCTTACAAAGAGACGCATAATAGATGACCAACTCATCGCGCTATAATAATAAAGTATTTCCATAAAATATTATGGTTTACCCATAGATTGCAGACGCAATATCATCGGAAGTATACACATAAAATCCGTAGCCAACTTATTTCACTCATTCCTTGAGCATAAAACCAAAGTTAAAAACAAACCAAACATTAAATAAGCTTATCCGTTGCCAATTGGCTTTAGCCAAGCTCAACTGTAGTTAAATAACATTACTCATACGTACTGTTGTCGCTTTGGCTACAGGGCTACTACTATTTTAATGAAACTCATAAATTTGGAAAAATATTTGCCATAGCTGATTTTTGCTTTCTACGAACATAAACTATGTGCTATGCCTTATAAATTCGTACCAAAATGTAAAACAAAAATAAAAGCAAAAAAAAAAACAAAAACGAAATGAGAGAGGCAGAGAGGGAGAGAGTCTAATAAACTTTGCAATAAATTCTAACATAAATTTGAACTCAACGCCAACTTCAGCGTTAAAACTATGCCAACAAAAGCCATTAATTCCAGTCAGCAGAAATGAAGTAAAGTGTCAGTTATTAGAGGCAGGGTCAGCGGAAATTAAATACTGGCCCCTCCCGAAGTTCTGGTTTACTTATTTTTTACTGCTGCTGGCCGCTAGGTGGCGCTGCCGCTGCTTTAGAGTGCGCTCTGCTGCTGGCTGCCTCATAATTAGATGATTTAAAGTTATCGCAAAAGTTGCACGTTGCCACACACACACACACACACACACACACACTTACACTTACCACAAGTAAACGCCAGCCAAGTGGTTGCTACTCAGTGGTTCAGTGTGGCAGTGTGTCTAAACGTTTAATTGCAAAGTTTTATTTGTGGGATTGATTTTGTCGCTTTGGAGTTATTTGAGTTGTTTGAACTTTGTGACAGGTGGTACATAAATTATGTTGCCCTCTTGTGGCATGTAGCACTTGGTCGAGTAGTAGCAGTCGAGCATTTAGTGTGCCACATACGCGCAAACCAAAAAACTTTAAGAAAACAAATAAATATAATTTTGTATTAATGAAATTCTCTTTTAAAAGCGCAAAAACGCAAAAGTTTGCAATGAAGCCGGAACTGGAAACCAAAGTGCCAAAGAGATGGCATGACGGAAACTCCTGCTGCTGCTGCTTGGAGAGCGCGTTAACTGAATATCTGCAGGATGTCTGTATAAATGGTGAATGGTAGCTGGCAAAGTGGCAGCAAGGCGCTAATGTATAATGAGCTGCTCTTTGAGCGGCATCTGTATTTGTATCTATGTGTAAGAAAGTATCTGTATGTGTGTGTGCTTGTATGTGTAAGCGAGTATCTGTGCGTGTGTGTATCTGTAGCTCGGTCTATGTTTGCTTGTATGCAGAATGGATTAAAAAACTTTTGATTAACCTTATCAAAAGCAAAAGCAAAGTAAACACAGCAGCGCAGCAATCAGCCAAAAGTCTCATACAAGTTTTTTTTACACACATATATTTTCTTTTTAATTTTTTTTTTAGAAAAATAAGTAACTTTTTGACAGCCTTTGGCACACACACACACACACACACGCAAGCGCACACATATGCATACCGGCACACATTCACACAGATACGCACACACACACACACGCGCACAAAGCCTGGCAAAGCAAAAGTTTTTTAAAAGGCTGCTTTTGGCCTTTTTTTTTGCTTGTTTTTTTCAGGGAGTTGTCTAAGGATAAGGCAAATAAATTAAAATGAATATGTGTAGCAGGCTTTTAGGCTGCCGATGCTTGACTTGTAATTTGCTAAGCAACAAATCTTGTAGCTTGAAAATTTCGCAATAATTTTTCATTTGACTTTGTTTTATTTACAAGTCGGCATGTGCTAGGCGATTTAGTATGTCATTTAAGGTGCGACTTTTTTATCACTTCGCTGATTTGTGAAAAAATTTTTGTTTTTGAAAAATAACGCATGAAATGGGTTAAGGTGGATGTCATAAATATTTGTCTCCTGCTGCTATGAATTCTCCGTTTGAGGCAGATAAGCAGTGAGTTGATCTGTAGCATTGATGTCAACTACTAGCACTAGAGTTGTTCAAAGTCACTACAGAGATCTTCAGGTAAGTTTTAGTCAGAGATTAGACTTTGTTGAGAATAATGAAGAGACCAATGAAATCATACACAACATACTGCAATAGGTTGTAACAACTATAACAGATCAATGAAACATTGGAACACTTCAAAACTCGGATACAACTTTTCTGCCAATCAAAACAATGATTGGGGATGAGTGAATTGCTAAGAAGCTAAGTGACATTCTACTTCGTTCTCTACAATATGATTACTTATATTCATTTAGTTGATACCGCAAGTCATATGGGTGAATAAGTAAGTATTCTGCTTATTTTAGGCTAGGTGTATCAATTAGTGTGACTTCTGCAATGCAGACTTCATAATCACGAAGTTGTGGTCTAATTTTAAGCCAGCCAAATATACGATAAACTGGCTTACTGTATCTTGGGATTGAGTTCATTAATTTAATGTAAAGAAACGACATCTTATTTGATTCCTAGGTTCATTCTAGTAGAACATGTATCTAAGTTCAACGTTTTATATAAATCTCTTGACTTCATTTTTCTAATATTTGCTTTATAGTGGAGCTAGGTCATCTATATTAATATCAGTTTGAAGACAACAGCAACCTGCAGCTAGTAGACTTCCGCAGTATTTTACTTGATAGTCGTCTCGCTTTACGCTCTCGAGCTACTTATCCCAATAAAAACATGATGGCACTTAATGTTTTTTTAAAGTTTTTAAGTAATTTTGTTTCCCATAAGCAAAGCTTCTGAAATTTCAAAATTAGGCGACTTGTGTCTTCCAATGGTACCCCGACACACCACCTGATGGAAGTAAAAAAATTAGTTTGAAGGAAAAATCAGATAAGACTATTAATTCTTAATGCCAAAATCATTGATTAGATTTGATATGTATGTATCATTGAAAAAGAACATTCGCATTGAAAAAGAACGAACTAGCTTTTACGATTCATTCTTAAGCTTAAGCTTGTCGTAGATATATCAACACACTGACTGTTGTAGGGGATTAAATGAAATAAATGAGGAAAAAGATAGATGTATTCGCCATTAAGATTCTGTATGATTTGCTTTGATCCTATATTTTTTACTCAGAAGGCCTTTTCAGAGTTCTTCGACTGAATAAGTCCTAGATTTTTTTTTTATTGAAAAGCCGGACACGGGACTCTTCGATCTTGTTTAGTTTTTGCTAATAAGCTGTAAGCTATTATCGATTTCGTGACATTTTGAGAGGACATTACATGTGGCGAAATCGTTTTCTTTTAAAATAACTCAAGTATAACCTATTAAAGCAGCATTGTATTAGGAAAAGTTGTGCACAAGATTCCAAATGGACTAAGCTAAAATAACGAATTTACAATGATTTTATCAACATTTTTGGTAAGAGACTGACTACACTATAATAGCCAAATTATTAAAACCACAACTGATCCTCACAACGGCTTCTTATTTCTTCTGTTTTTCTTCGATTTCCGATTCGTCAATATACTTATATGTCTGTCTATTATCTCCAGAATATAATACAGATTCCCAGGACAAAACTTCTAAAGATATGCCAAGAATCTGAAACCTAGCCATCCCGCAAAGAAATTTTGAACTCAGAGATTGATACCCTACTACTGGCAAGAACTTCTCATTTCATTATGTTTTGGATAATGCCATGCTAAGCATATTTGTGATTATAGATTTACAGCCGTGTGACAGATTTTTCTGCGACATCTGTAATCTTATAGTAGACTTGTTGAAACCACAGCGGTTTTTCAGTAAGATCTTTGCATCAGATTCTGCGACATCATCTTTGTTTTTCTGATTTTCATTGCACATTTTTTGGAATTAAGACTACTTAAAGCTTCATGGCTACTCCGCTTATCATTATTAGTTTTATTAACCTTTAAGGAGGTAGTTCTCTGTTAAGCAATTTCTTATGATTTCGTAACCTTTTCAATACTTTACGACTGTACTTGACAGCTTTTGTTTTCGGTCTACCTGTATTTTGCGAATGTGCCAATAACTTGCAAGTGTATCATCATTGAAGAAGCTTCTAATATTATCAAAGGCGTAAGATCAGAGCTTTCAACCAAAACACTTGGTTCGTTGCAACAAAAGAAATCTTACCCGAATCGTTGTACCATTTTACCTTATTTAATATAATGTTCCTCCCTAAAACTATGCATTATATTTTATTCTATATTTACCTTAAATACAAACATCTTTTGTTCCTATCAACTTTGGCAACTAGCATTCAGTATTTATGAATCCCAAGATATTTAACTAAACATAGTCAAAGTTTTTCTCATATCGCTTTGTTTAATCTCTAATCTAGACGAAAGAGATGGAGGATGAACATGTGAACTTTGCTACTTGATTTTCTCATTTAAATTTGCTGTACTCACAGTTGAATACAATGAGACCGCAATTTGCTTAGACACAGGAAGGAGAGCAGGAGGGCGAAGCAACTCACCTGAATTAAGCAACACAAATACAATACACACACACAGTTAAGAGCTAAGTGTGTGTGTGTGTGTCGCACCTTTAACGCATATGTGAGCATGAAAGACACTTAATAGCATTTATGCAGGGGAGCGCGGCAGAGACCTAGAGCCAAGTCGCTCTTTCGCTAATTTCTCAGTGCAAATTAGCGAGTGCGTGAGACGCTTGGTAGTAAATGTGTGTCGTCGTCTCACTCACTCATACTCTTGCAATTTAAATGTGCTTATCATTGGCGCGTAGCTTTTCAATCAGCACGTTGTATGGAAGAGAGAGGAGAATTCCGAGCAAGCATAGCGTTGTTTGCTGTTTGTTCGTCTGGAATTAACATGTCACATTTGACAGATATTTTCTCCCTTACTCGCTGTTGGCGCTCTTAGCGTACGACGCAATGTCTCGCGCGCTCTCTCTCTCTCCCACTCTCTCTATCTGTATCTCTCTGTCTGTCTGTTGTCACTAAACAAATTCCCAAATGTCTTTATCATAATTTTGTTTTGCCAAATGAGCATTATTTGATTACCCGCAATTGCTCTACTCTCTCTCTCGCTAAATGTAGTTGTTGTAAGCAGCATGTGGCGCGTACACACGCACACACATGCACGCACACAATCACAACGCATAATTGCCACACATGCATAAAAACGCTGCTGTTGGCGCCGCTGCTGACTGCGCTGCTTAAAGTACATACTTGACATTAGTGCGGCGATGGCAGTGCAAAAATTTTAGGTCAAAATGCTCCAAAAACCTTAAAAAATGTGTGAGTGCGTGTGAGTGTTAGAGAGAGTGTGTGTGTGTGCGTGTGTGAGTGTGTGTATGCACTTGTATATAAATGTTGTAGCATACAGTTATGCGCTGCATTTAATTACTGTAACTGAGAGAGGGAAAAAAAAGTACAAAAGCGAGAGAAAGGGAGAGTGCAACAATGGCGTAGCTGCATTTCCGCTTTGAAGGGATTGGAATTACTTTTGCAGGGAAATTAAACTTCATTGATAAAAGACAAAATGCTGATTATTTTTAAAGTTTAAATATCTTAAAAGAACAGTCTGGAGACTAGCTGGCCTTCCGCAATGTAGTGGTTGATCGCTGCTTCGATTTCCCGTAGCATATTGTCTTTGCCTAGCACTGGCATAGCTAGCAAATATACGTTATTTGGCTAAGATAATATGTATTAATTAGACATACCAGCTTTCGCATTCAGCTTTAAGCTCTAGGGCGCTGTTCTCTTCGAATAAAAGGTCGCAGGTACTGCAATGCTTGCCTAGCGCTAGCATGGCTAGCAAAACGTCGCATTTTCGTAATTTTACTCATGAATTTTTTTAGCAAAATTAAATTTTGTTTTTATTGTTGATTATTGAAAACGTAATTAATTGAAAAATAGTAATAGATGTGAGTACCAATGAGTTACTGTCTTCTTCAGCAGTCATTATTATCATTTTATCACGCTAAACCCACAGAGTCTGTAATTACTTTGCATAAGGTAAACTGTCCGTTTGTCACCCTCAATGGCTTCACACCGTGAGCATGACACTGTGCAGTCGACTTTTCTGCGCCGTTTCAAAGCCAAAGTCAAATTAAGGAATTACCAATAGCTGATGGGCAATGAAGTATTCAACCAATATGGACCTATGAAATCCAGCGATGAGGTGCTACAAACTATTTACAACGCCTACAAAACGAAACCCTGAAAATACGCACAACCGTTGTCTGGCTCCAAGAAGTGATAAGAGATGCCAGCACTAGATACACAGAGTAACTGCACAACCACTCAAATTGATTGGTGATCAGCTAAAGCATAAGAAGAATCCAAAGACGACACCCATTTGCCTCTGCTATGGAATAGGCGTTAATTTAAAAATTTCGATGCTTAATTGATTGACGATCAGCCTGCTGGACAACATCTAAAGCACAAAAAGATTCCAAAGTGGATACCCAATTGACGTTGCTTTGCGATAGGCATAAAGGGGTATTAGGATCGTTATTTCTACCCTGAGTAAATAATAATTGATAACCAATCTGAAATTCACATATTCGCATCTCGTTGTAATTTGCTTGTAGTCAAACCGTGCCGCTGGAATTAAGACTTCTCCGTGTACCCTTAGTTTTAAATCATATCCGATTCACACCTACTTGCACATGTGCATTGCACCTATTTATAGAGATTTCAGGTTATCTAATCAAAAATTTAGTTTTAAGTAATTAATTATTACTTCGTCACAGTTCTAGCCTTTAGTTTGGAAGTTCAAGTGATCAGTTATGTATATTCTTCAATCTAAAGATCTCTTAAAATCCTCTAATTTCTTACGTGTGATTACAATTTTGAGACTACGCTAAATAACCCCAAAAAAGACTGACAGCTTACCAATAACTAAGCCATGCAACTACATAAGCGTTCAGCTCAAGAAAAAGTTGTTTGTCGAAAAACCATAATTGCAAACTTTTTGCTAGGAAAGAAACATTAAAGAACTGTTCATTTGTTATTGAAAGGAAATATGAAGTCCTTAAAAACAAATATAATTGTTTTAGAAGTAAGTTCTCTGATAAAGCGTACACTTTAAAGACCTAACCAAAAACAAAAGTATTTACTTACTTATTATATTTACTTTTTATAATTTTTTGCTGTTTAGCTTAGTGGGCATTTGCTGTCTTGATCCCTAACTATGCGAGCCACTGTTAAGAGTTATTACTGCTTTGAACGAGGCTAGGGACTTGGCAAAACTTTTGGCAGCTGTTGTCTTTGTCACTGTGTGTGTGAGTGTCCTCCTAGGTTGCCGCAAGTTGTACTTTGTGTCAGCTAAAACCCAAAGCATTTCATTAACACAACACACCCAAAGTAAAAACTTCACTACAACAATAATACCAACCAAAAATACAAGTGATGTCATCCACAACAATATGCACCTACAAACAACCAGAGAATTTCCATTTTTTTTCTCTCTGGTTTTGCCTACTTGTCGCCAAACATTTAGCAGCATTTTAGCCGAAAGCCAGAAGTTGCAACAAGCACACGAACAGATACACATGCTGATAATCTTATGCTATGTTTGCACTACTTCACAGTGAGGCACAATATTGGTTATCAATTTTTTTTACCAATTATCAACAAAGTTTGCTTAAAGTTGTGAAACAACACAGCTCATTGAGATATTTCCACCAAACTCTAGCCCGAAAAACTCTTTCAAAGTTGCTTAGTGTGAACATAGCATAAGCCACACACTGTTTTCACATCCTTTCACCACGGCAACGTTGACGACCTCAATTCCCAGCGCATATAAATTGTTTATGCAAACGCGCTTGCTAAAAAAAAAAAAACAAAAATACTAAAAATTTTCATAACTTTGCACAACGCATTGACCGTATTTATGCAGCAAAAAATCTTTATATTAAATCCGAAAATAAATATGCAGAGTACAATGAAAAAATTAAATGTGCGTTAAAAAATAAAACAAAATTCATATAGCGAATTATTTTAAATATTTTTTAATTGGCCATTCACTCGCAAAAGTATGCTACACTTTTTTGTTACCAAATGAAATAACTTGCCACATATAATCACGCCACTTGAGAGTGTTGCAACACTTGGCAAAATAATTTGTTAAATTTCAAGCAGTATCCTGCGGTCAAGAGCAGAGAGGTTGAAGTTTTTTTCAGCCTCGTCAAATGCAATATAATGTGAAAAGTTTTTAGAAGGGTGAACCCAATCGTTTTTTGAAAAAATTTTCGCAAAATCTATAATGACGATTTTAACGTGTAATACACCAACAGCTATAAAGAGAAAAGTGCACCTTCGCTACAGGATCCCTCACTGCGTTACTGTATTATATCTTTCGTTGGTTCGTGGCCGTTTTTTTAGTTCTCGGCTCAAACAACTGCATTCGGTATCGATCTTCGATGATAGTTTCACATGCCTTCTACAGACTCATACAACTAGCTGATCCTACCAAATGCAGATTATTTTTTGCGTTTCGGAATGCACGTGAAGCTTAGTTCTGTAGTCTTTCTGCGTTTTGGATAAGCATAATGAACACATTTTTCACACTGTCAATCGTCGGACAGCGCAGTTGGTTTCTTTTGAAATTAAAACTTCAATTGTCTTGGCCAACCAAAAGCCAAAAAGCACGAGAATCTTTTCAAAAGCAACAAAATGCTGTTCTACATCTCTCGATTTCAAATCATATGGCACGTAACCCAATGTTCTTACTTCTAAATTATTTCTACGACTTTGATTAGCTTTTTTACGGCTTGCGAGTCACTGTTACGGCAATGAATCTGTCAATTACTTTTGCTTTTGGAATGCGACTTGGTCAATTAGTGCTTCCAATTCTGTAATTTCGAAAACCTTTTCCCTTCCACCGACATGCTGGTCTTCCATCAGCAATCTTAAAGCGTTAAAACCATCCCCGAGACTATCTTTCACTTAGAGCAGCCTTGCGATACGTATTAAGGAACAACCGATGAGCTTTAGCTGCGCTTTCCTTGCAAAGGCTCAAGAAACATTCTGCAAATGATGCAAATTCGGCTTAGCTACTGTCAACTTGTCAAACAACAATGAACTTATATTGCAAACATATGTTCAAAAATGTGCTGATGCAACGATGTAGATTGATGTCAAAGATTATTTTTTTTTCTATGATTCGGATAATCGTAAAAGACCCAGTTTTCGTCGTCATCTAAGATGCGATGTAGAAATCAGTTACGATTTTGACTTTGTAGAAGGTGTTCACAAGCAAAGAATCACTTTTGGAGATCCCTCTGTTTCATGTCATGCGGAACTCAGTTTGCTTGCTGCTAAATCATTGCCACATCTTCGAGGCGTTTTGACACAGCTTGCTAATGTCAGCAATGTTGCATATGTCAGCAACACTTGCATTCGGACAAATGCTGCATCTTAGAAAATCTATCTCGAAATCTCTCTTGAAACCGCTCATGATAGTTTTTTCCATCAAAAGCAGCCACGCCATACGTATTCAAGACAATTCGATGAACTTCATCCGCACTTTACTTTTAGTACTAAAAAAAAAACGCACATTCTCAATTGATTATAAATTTATGTTGCAAACAGATATACACAAATGTACTGTTGCAAGAATTTAGACGCATGTCTACGCTTATTGTTTGTCGTTATCAATCGATTAATATCGATCAGCAGACACCTCTAGCGACACCTATTGGTAAGTGAAGCTATATTTCTAACAAAAAAAAATAATAATTGTAGCAATTTCGATGTCTAAAAAAAAGTGGTTGAAAAACAGTTTGTGATGCTAAAGTAAAAAAAATTACGTATATGCAATGTTGTTCTTTCATATAGGCAATAAAAATTGAAAAACAATATTATTTTATGAATATTAATTTCAGCAAGTTTTTGCCTTGTTTTTTGTGTAGAAACTCGAGAACTTTTTATACTTTTTACTTAAAGTATCCTTTGCAGATGGCAAAAAAAAAGCGAACACAAACCCGAGAGTGCCATTTTTGGCCAATAATAATAATTGCAGCTTAATCGACAATATAAAACAGTCAAAAAGCAAAACATGGCCAGAGATAACTGTTATATTCATGTTAATAAATACCAAAAAACAAAAAGGACTAAAAGCAAAAGGCAGTCAGTTTAAAGAGACGCACACATGCACACGTGCATATGTGTGCGCTTCCCCCACAACACGCACACTTATACACACACACACCCCCTCATATATAGAGCAGACAAGTCAATACGTTGACTTAATTGGTTACAAGTTGTTTTTGCTCTTGCTGTCTGTGTATTTGCGATAGTGATAGTGCTTATGAATGTGTGTGTGTGTGTGTGCGTCTGAGAGAGTGTGAGCATGTTTTTGTGTGCTGAGAGCAAGTGTGTGTGTGTGCTTATCGCTTTAAGTGAGCTGGCTGCCATTTTGGTCAGACTGGCGTCGCTATTGATTTTTATAGTGTCTCACATGTACACCACACACACACACACACACACACTTACACACGCTCATACACGCATATATCCTCTCTCTCCCTCACACCCACCGCTGCAAACTGACCGCTTTATGACTTTTTTAATTACTTATTTTTGCTTAAAAATGCTTGCGCCAGAGAGCTTGACAGCAAATAAACAAATAAAAGCAAATTGTGTTGCATGCCGCAATTCGCCCCACACGCACACACAATTTCATACATCTATACCATTTATATGTATATATATGCATTGGATTCTATGACTATGTTTTGGTATCTTCTCTGGGTGTTTGTCTGCGCCGTAAAGTACATGTTTCTGCCATACACTTACAAAAATATGGCTTCGTTTATAGGCAAATAAAATAATGAAAATTGCGATACGAAAAAGCTTCTTGCTTGACAGGATCTTACAGGACTATAGCTGTATGGTAGCAGCGCCAGCAGCATCAGTCCTTTGTTTGTCTTTTATTAGGACAGTAAAAATCTTTATTGTTGTTATGCTTGCTCAGTCGCTGCCGCTGCCACAGTCGCTGCATGTTTGCGGCTGCTGTCCGGCCGGCCACCACTTGACCGACAATGACGACAACGTTGCCACCGCACGACCTTTACTCCAAAAGCTGTGGCTTTTGATGCGCTGCTGCGTCGCTGCTACGTCCGATACGGCAAATTTTTATATAGTTTACCATATTGTTGAGCCTTTTTGTTTGGCTTTTGCTAGTTGGCCGTACGCTCTGCTTGGCCATATGCGCTGCATATATATATATTTGAAGAGGCAGTGGCCAAAGTGGGCACAAGAAAATGAGGCCAACAAATGGCAGACTGGGGTCCAATGTCTAGGCGGAGTCGCATATATATATATATATAATGGCAGCATAATATGCAGTGCAAAAAGGGACAAGCGTGAGGTAAATGGCTCAACAACAACAAGGCCAACGTGCACGACAACGACACCAACGTTGACAAGGATGAGCATAAGCTCAGAGCATGTGTATGAGCATGACGTTGGCAACGTTTATTTAAGACAAACACAAGGGCCCGCTGCTGTTGTCCATTGTGTAACTCAATTTCAGTGGGCAGCTCCATGGGATGTCTAAATCAAGCAGCACCGGCACATGCTTGATAGGCGTGGCAGCTGCCGCACCAAGTACACCAAATGCTCTGCGTTTTTTGATTGTCTTCATTTAGTTAAGTTTTATGCTGATTTACTTAGTTTGTGGGCATGATTTTTTTATGTCGCATGCATACGCCTTCCCAGAATGAAGACAATTTAACTTTGGCGCTTGGCCAATAAAACGAGAGAACCAATAAAAACGCGTAGCAATGGCTGTGTGTCTAAAAATATATATTAAGTGTTGCATGTAAGTATGCTACAGTTGAAGGAAACAAAACTTTAGTTAAAGTTTTGAAGCAAATGCTGCGATCAGGGGAGTTGTACTACATGTGCCGTAGGCTTAAAAAAGATTTTATTTGATATAGAAAGGAATACTGTGTACATGGATAATGCAAGACTCCCAATCTCAGATTATATATGGTTTAGCTCTCCAAAATTATTAGACAAAATTTTAAATTTTAATTTTTTTTAAATTTCTTTAACTTATTTTTGACATTTTTTGAATAGTATGATGCATCATACTATAGAAATCGCTCTAAAGGCAGAGCGTGGCGATATTTCCATTAATATTTAATCGAAGATAATTACAGTTGATAGTCGCATGCGATTGGCGGTGTCTTACATGTGAATACAGTCAATTCATATGTTGGCCCTGCCAGTGCTAGGCAATTGCGCCAGTGCAGCAGAATGGAATCGAACAACCGACCTTAGGGCTTAATAAGTTTGTTCTATAAAAAGATCAAGAGAAAAGTCTATAATGGCTTGCATATTTCGGAGATAGGAAATTATGCCTTGTAAACCTTACAGATGTAATGTATGAACGAGAATGGACTTACGTCTTCGGCGCTGCGACACCCATGGATCTATTGTGCCTCAAAAAACCCTACAGATACTACACAATTGTGGTTAACACTAAAAGAACCTATTGTAAAGTCAAACGATCGGGAAAAATTTTTTTAATTATATTATCGTTGTTAAAGAAGGAAGGTTCAAAAATAGTTTCGACATCAAATTTTCTGCCGAAATAAGCGAAATAAAACGTATATTCCGCATTTTTTATCGTTTAAAACTTTATATGGGGAAATGACTGTTTTTTGATGCCTTGAAATGGCGGAGCTACAGTGGCTGCTACAGCGAAGTTTCTCAAAAAAGTAGACAACTATTCCAAATGTTATTATCAGAGAGAGAGAAACAGCTTTCGTGGCAATTGCCAGTCGCACATTGCTACCCTGGAACGTATCCTTTAAAATTTTTTTATTTAATATTATCAAGAAATTTTGCTCAATACCTAAAAGTAAATAATAAACTTGCAAAAATCTTGTTTCTATCTGAACATCTTTGAAATCTATAAAGAACGTTGTGGGTAAATCGAGCTTGACAAAATTGTTTGTAGAAATTTTGCGGGGAAAATTCCTATGGAGTTCTGAAATGACCCAACTTGAATGTTGGCCAATAATTGAATTTGTGTATGCGTTTTCGATGCGGCTCATCACTAAACTGGAATGAATCTTTCTAAATATATACTGACTTAATTTTTTAAAGGAATTCGGAAAGGAATAAAGAAAATTGAAAACCCAAATAAGAATAAACTTGCAAAATTTTTAGTTTCTCACTGAACGACTTTAAAATCTATATAGAGCGTTGTGAGTTTTTTTTCGAGCTTTTTAAATTTTTTGAGAAAATAGCTTTTATGGTTGAATCTTTAAAAATTAATTGATTAAATTAGTTGAACGCAACATTTTTAAATATTGTAAATTAGAAAAACTATCTTACTTTGATCAATTTTGAGGTGTATAGCTTTAAAAATTAGCTTTACTTTTTGCAAATCTCTTAAAGTCTTGGGCTTTATCTGAAAAACATTTCAGTATTGATGTAGCAGAATATTGTTATTTCACTTTGAATAACTTGTATCTTTTATATTAAAATGAATCTTGGCAAATCAAATTTAGCTCTTTAGACTAAATAAGCTGAAAAATATAAATATTTATGATTTTTATTAAAATGTATACATTTTTGCTCAAATTAGCTGCTTAACAAGTAAATCACAAAGCTGTGACAAAGCTGACATTCTATCCAACAACATGTTGCCAAATTTGCTTTTTCTTGAATTATTAAATCTTACATATTTTGCACCTCAAATAGCCAAGTTAATATAACAGCTTTTGCTGGCTATAAATAGTTGACTCTGTAGAAACAGCTTAAGGCGCCCAAGTCCAAGCCACATGCACACACACAATGCTCCAGACAAACTGCTCTGTTGTATAAATCTTGAATTGAATTGGTGAGAAAACTTTGCAAACATTTGATCCTACATTCAATTTTCACGCTCAATTCATTTTGCGAGCTTGTGCAAAGTGTGAGGAGCTACATTTTTGGTGATTTAAATTAATTTCCAATGTCATTTCTCACACGATGCGCCCCAGAGCCAAACCAAAAAAGTGTATGCGACACACGGCAAAGGGACATATTGTTGAAACTTGTATACTAGATGTGGCAACTTTCTACTTGGCCTAAGGCAATCTGGCAGCGACCCTGACCTGGCCAAGGGACGTATGTCTACACTGACAAATCGGACAAAAAGACAGATATATGGGTTGGGCAACTGACAGACGACTGACTGCCAGGCTGCCACTGCTTTCCTGTCTAATGAATATTTAAAATGCTTCTCACACATACACAGGCACACACACTAGCAAACAAATTCCGCCACACACACACAAACACACTCACTAATGCTGTTACACAGAGAAAGAGAAAGAGAGACAGAGAGACAGAGCGAGCGAGTAAGCAAACGAAGCAGCGCGTTTGAAAAGCAAAATGGTGGCACGGCATTAAATGAAATTTACAACATATTGAATGTGAAATTTATTTAAATAACCCAAAAATCGCTGTACTCAGATAAATCTAGGTTGAGTGTGCCCATAGCACTATCTGTCGCTGTGTGTGTGTGTGTGTGTATTTGTGTACTGCAAAGTGAGTGTGTGTGTGTGTCTACATGTATTTACCGCTTGGCTGACGTTTGCCATAGATATAACAGGACAGACCAGAGCAGTAAGTATTATGCTAGGTTCACACTGCGTCACACTGCGTCACAACGGTCACAGTTTAATATTAACATTTTATAAGAAATATGTTTGAAATTATATAAATATTTGCTATTATAGTTTCTTAAAATCTACTAAGATTTATAATTATTAATAAGAGTGGCTGTTTGGTTCAGCAAATAAACTGGACTCTTTTGTAATTTTTTTTTCTATTTTTATATGAGTAACTTATAGTCAATTAAAACTGCAGTTCCAAATGTTTTGAAATTTTCCAAATTTAGCCATAAGTACACACATGAGAATTTATTAATAAAGCCTTAATTAATAAAGCCTCTTAAGCTTCGCATGCTTCCCAATTCTGTTGTTTAGTCGCTATTGAAAATTTGTTGTTCCATTATCTCTCTCTAAATGCATTTTAAAACATTATTGTTCGCTTAACCTACAACCGTATGTTATATTTCTTTATAATCTACCTCTTACACTCAAATAAATTGTTTTTAAATGTTAAGTATCTTTTTCATTGTTGTAATCCAGCCTATAATCTATTCTATAACAAAATGGTGTTAACTCAGCAGTAGAATTTACCTAATAATATCGATGATTTCTTAGAAATTTAAATTAGACTGACATTTCAAGGTTAAGGGTTATATGCAGTTTGTGTGAAAATTTGTGATGAATGAGAATTTTCTTACAAGATAGTTTTCCACAAGAATGGTATTTTGATGATAAGCAAACAGCATTTAAGTCTTCTGCATAGCAGAATGCTAGTATTCCCACTTCTCTTTCTGTTGAAATTTTTTCGCAGTCTTTCTTTTTACTTAATCTTATAAGTAATGTCTCTCTCTCTCTCTCTCTCTATATATATATATATATATATATATATATATATATATATATATCTTTAACTATATATTTCACTCTAGTCTACGTTCAAGCACACAAAATCTGCTTTTTGGGATTTCTAAAGAATGTCCTAGAACTGTTGTTGATCTCTCAAGCTTTGTATCTAGCAGACACGACAGTGGTTATTTGATAAATTTCTTAAGTGTAGTACAAACATTTTGGCATAGAATAACGAATAAATTCAAGAATTTGGGCAGTTAATATTCTGCACTGCAGAAGATAGATATCAGCTCCTAAAAATTTATAGGGCAAGTTGAAAAATAGTGAAAATAACAAACGATTACGTTGAAAAGTCATTTCGTAAATATTTTTAATTGAATTTTTTGACAACTCATTTTAATAATTGAGGCTTATAATTAACAGCTAGTTCAAACTGCATTCTGGATATATAAAATCAGTGTATTCCAAGATTTATCAATTATGATTACTTGGTGAATAAAAATATGGCGCACTGAACATGGTCAAATCGTACTGAAATCGCGCAATTGTGTAAGACGCCTAAATCCTTAAAAACTGGTTTCTTTGTAATGTTAATAAAAACGGATTTCGCCTCTTATTTATATTGAAATATAAAATTGGAAATGAGGTTTTTGTGTTGAAGTATTTGTATAATGTTTTCTTATTTTTTTTTAGTGATTTTTTTAAAAAAAATGCAGAAAAAACTAGAAGAAATGTAGTTACATTTTTTGGAATTATCATATTTTATAATATGAAAGCAGAAGCATTTTCTTGCTGTTTTGCCTTTGAACGAATTTGCAGAAAGATAACAATAAGAATAATTTGGAGAATTTTGCCAAACTTTTTGGCTTCGTCATCTTAAAAAATTGCTGAGGCTATGAGACATCTCATATTGAAAAATGCGCTTGTTACTTGCCGACTGTTCCTTCGTTTGTGAATTTTCAGAAAGTTGCCAAATATTTGTTAGGATAGATCTGTAGAATAAATCGATTTTTTTTTTAAGTTATTGGATGGATTGACAAATTACGCCATAGAGAGTTATACAATAATGCAGCGGTATGACCTATGTTTCTTTTTTTGTAGGGAAAATTCTTATAAAATTGAATGAAAATAAGGACTACCAAAACTTGTTCGTCTGCTTCCTTGAGTGTTTCGGTCTAGTGCCTTTCGGACAATGCTGCTTGTATTCTTTCTAGGGGCATGCCCTACACAGGTCCATTTTCATTTCGTAAATTAAAGATGAATAGGAGAGTCGCCTGTAGCGCTCCACAACTTTGTATTTGATATTCTATTTCGCCAGTATATCCCGCTTGTAATTAAACCTGCAGTTTCTGTGCTATTTTCTTTGTGATGAGCACAAGTTATTTTGAAACACAAAATATGATTCAATTACTTTTACTTTTTCAAATGCAATTTTCTTGTTGCATGCCAATTTTAAAACAATAGGTAGCATTTTACTCTTTTTTGAAACTTTTTTGAAAACATTAGGTATCCTTCTACTCTTTTTTGACAACTTATTTTAATAATTGAGGCTTATAATTAACAGCCAGTTCAAGCTGCATTCTGGATATATAAAATCAGTGTATTCCAAGATTTATCAATTATGATTACTTGGTGAATAAAAATATGGCGCACTGAACATGGTCAAATCGTACTGAAATCGCGCAATTGTGTAAGACGCCTGATTCCTTATATGAGCAAATGCAGAAATGCAGATAAATATTAAAAACTGGTTTCTTTTAAATATTAAAAAAAATGGATTTCATCTCTTATTTGTATTGAAATATAAAATTGGAATTGACGTTTTTGTGTTGATCATGTAAAAAATAGTTTATTTTGTTTTCGCAAATTAATGTATTAAATTTTTTATTTGACTAAAGTCGAAATTAAAATGGAAATATTGAGATATAGAAAATATGTGTGCTATATAAATTAATATACAGCAAATAAATATTTTTATAATTATTTAATTGTTATTTTAATATTTGTTTTTTGTTTTTATTCAATTGGTATTTTAATATTTTATTTAATATTATTAATAAATTTTTTTTTTTTTTTGTATAGTAAAAAGTCGTGGTTTAACGATAAGTTTTTAATATTCTTAGTTCTAATTTTGTGCCCCATTTTACCTTTGTTTTCGTTTAAGTATTGTGATACTTGTTAAAAATAGTCTGTGTATTGCTGCAGCTTTTGATTTTTTTTAATATTTTATATATTTATTTTAATTTAAAAGCTTGATGTATGTCCCGGTTGCATTAAATATTTCCTTCCCTTTTATTTAAGATTTTTTTGTTTAAATTTGAGGTCTAGTGCAGATATAAAGGTTTTTTACTTTTTTATTTCATTCATTTCCAAATCATTTCGATAGTTTTGAATTGTTATTGCAGTCAGGTCAAAAATAAGATACGCCTAAAGTCGCTAAAAATAGAAGTGAGAAGATGCCGTATCTTTTTAAAATCAGCAATTGGAGATGAAAATCTAATTTTTACTTAAAGTTGTATACTAAATATGAACAATATACAAACAGTAATAGCTGAGTTTGTGTGAACAGACTGAATTGTTTATATTTTATTGGAAAAAAATTTACAACATTTAAAAAAAAAATTTTTACACAATTCAAAAAAGCCATCCATTTAAAACGCTAACCAATTGTCACAGTGCCGGCCAGTGTGAACCTAGCATAGAAGCGCGCAGAGCAGAGTTACAGCCCTTTAAAGTTATTGTCGTTTGGGTTTTTCGATTTAACCAACTGACCCGGAGTTTTCAAAGCAAAGCGCATTACAGCTTTGGCAGCCAGCTTTAAAATAATTAAATTTTGTATGGCATTGCGTATACGCAGCGTTAGTCGTAGTTCTATATAGAGCAGCTGCACACATACCATATGTGTGTGCGTGTGTGCTACGTTTGTGTGTGTGATTGGGTGTGTGTGTGTATATATGTCTGTCAGCTACCAGCAGAGAGAAAGCTTCACATTTGGGGCCATGTCGGCGCCTGCTGCCTTCAGTTACTGTCTATGCCACAGCTCCCTACATGATATGGCAACAAAGTAACAAAAACACTGACAGGCACTCGTCTCTGAGCCACCCCACCCGCTGCCCATAAGCTGCCAGTGGCAATGCCACAGCCAGCAACCGCTGCGGTTTCAATGTTGAAAATAGCAAAATTTTGATTTTACGACCTTGTTGCCGTCATTAACGTTATTTTATGATGACGCTGATACGACCGCGAAATATTGTGGTACAGCTTACGGCTTTCGGAAGCGGCGTCTATGTTGTTGCCTGCGTTTTGGGCCAAAGAGCATGCATTGGCTTAGCAGCCAAGCCGCGAAAAGGAACCCGGACATGCCAGGGCCGCCAAGTTATTACTTATATTCATGGGTCTCTGGTTTGGGTTTCACTCTGAGGATTGGCGTTTATTTGCTGCTTACTTTTTTATATAGGAGCCTGCTTTGTAAGTAAAAATCCAATAAATGTTAATGAAAATACAAAAGACGAAAGTTTAGTTTTCCACGCGTGCGTGCGTGTGCGTGTGTGTGTGCGCGGAGAGCTGGCTGGCTGGCATTGAACATAAGCTGATAATATTATTGCGCTATTAATGGGCTCAGGTTTATGGGAGTTTTAATCGCTTTTGTTACAGTTGCGCACAATAAAAGACGTCCAAAAGCGAAATAAAACCTAAAGTCGAAACAATAACTTGACAATAAAACACAATAAAAAGAATGCTGAGCGTGTATGTGAGTGACTAAAATACGAGGTTAACTTCAAAAGTTTTTCCTATTGGTTATAACTAATGTGAATAATAACTATTTATTTTACTTATATTCATGGGACTAGCTAAAATTTCTATTGTTAACATATGAAATATAGGCTATTAGTGTACAACTATAACTATTTCCTTACAGAAGTTATTATGACAATAGAGAGTACCACTTTGGAAACTAAGTTTCTGACAAAACTTGAGCAGATTATCATCAACACTAAAACTGATAAGTTGCGCAGTAGAGCAACTATGAATCATAAATAAAATTCCAAAGCTCCAAAAAATTAATTTTCAAATTTATATATTATTATTAGATCTACAACTTTGCTTGAGTTTTTACCTGTCTCTAGGGGTGAGTGCTGTTCGATATTAGTCGATTGCATGCGATATTCCATGTTCATTATTGCATTGCTACATATTCGGCTATCTTTTTCTGTCATAAATTCATTATTAATTTATCATTTCAATTTTCGAACCGAATTCGCGTCAGTTGCGTGAAGTGATGATTTTCTTTTTTCTTCATCGATTGTTCTTCAATACATACGGACAGACTCTTAGTCACGAGTGGTTACAAGAAAAACATAATAATGGGAGGATAAAAGATAAAAGTGATTTTATCGCTTCAAAAAAGGTTACTTTGACGTTGAAGACCGGCATGTTGGTGAAAGAGAAAAGTTTTCCGAAGTTGCAGAATTGGAACCATTATCTGAAAGGAAATGATTCCAAAGCAAGGACACTAAGTTTCGTATAACTTGAAACCGAGAGATGCTGAACGACGCTTCTTCGCTTGTGAACAGCTTCTTCAAATGCAAATTCTTCAGGGATTTTTGAATCGAATTCGAAGGGCATAAGAAGGCCTTAGGCAAATACTGTACAAAACGCAATATTAATGCTGCCAAAGTCATGCACTGCACTTGATGGCACTAATTAGGTGTGATGTATTATGAAGAGCTAAAGTCAAGTGATACTATCACAAGGGGAACGATACCGTACGCAGTAGATGCGTTTGAGAATTAAAAGCAGAACTGCACAGTACGAGGAAAGGCTTAACGAAGTCATTCCCCAACAATGCTTGACCTAAACGTCGCAAAAGTGGTCAGAAAATACTTGGAAATGTTGTAACGTGGAAATCTTACAACACGCATTAAACTTTCCAAACTTTGCTGCAGCAGACTACAACGTCATCCAATCAATGGAATTCGATCTAGCTTATAAGCACTGCCATCACTGCAAAAGATGAGCAGTTTTCCACAGAATCTGCAAAAATCCCCTTAAAAGGGTGTCCCATTTAGAATCAAACAGTATAAGTCCTGTTATAGATTTCTCTAGAGTATTGCTAATAAGCTCCATATACAATAATACTTTCATTGCATATTCCCTAGTAACTACACATGCTGCCCTCGCCAATCACTTAACTACTTATGAGTGCACCATATATAGGTGCGTGTTTCGTTTGATATTGAAACTTTGAGCTGCGGCTAAGGACAAAACTAATTGCAAAATCGAACAAAATGGCTGCTCAACGAGGCAGGTGTTTGCCAAGCAAGAGCGCCATTTTGGGTTAACTCTGCACTTGTGTGCGTGTGTGCGCCTGTATGTGTATGTGTGTGAGAGCGTGCTTGCTCGTGCATGTGTATTGGCCAAAGCAATTGTGGAAATTCTTTGCCATTTGTAGCTGGCAAAATCAATTTTAATGATGGTTTAAGCCAAAAGCAATCAGCCAGTTAGCTAAGTTGGCATGCCAAGAAGGAGTTATACCGTAAAGAAGTGTGCTGGAAAAAGGATGTGCTAAATTTTGAAGAGAAAGCGTAGAGTGCTCAAGAATGAGCAGGAGAGAGAAAGAGAGACAGACAGAGAGAGAGAGCGCAAGCGAGCAAGCAAAGGCAACAAAGGAAATGGCACGTCTATAAAATGGCAGCCAGCAGCATTGCGGCCAGCATATGCTAGATGTCGCTCTCTCGCACTCAATCTTCGCCATTGTTGGTTTTTGTTGTTGTTGTTGCCTCCTCTGCTGCTGCTGTGTAGCTGTTATTCCTTTTTTGCCTTTGTTGTGGTTTTTTGTGTCCTGCACGTGCAATCCGCAAGACAAAAAGTGTGTAATGAAGGAGCAACAGCCGAGCAAACGGCAATGCCAACGGCATTTCTTTGTTCAAATGCACTCGCTCTCCTGCAGTCCCTTCCCTTCCCTCTTGCTCACTGCTACTCATTCTCTCTCTCTCTCTTGGCAGTCTTTTATGCTCTTACTCTTCTACATCTTAAGCTCAAGTGTTGGCTTGTCGCAATTAACGTTCGCGGAAATTCCTGACAGTCAGCGAGCCAAGTAAGCGCGCGTTAGTCCGTAAACGGCACGGAACTTGGGCAGGTTCCCATTTTCGTTTTTGTTTTTTATGTACAATGCACGTTTTTGTTGTTGTTTTATTTTGTGGGTGTGAGAAGCTTTAAAACAATTTAAATGCTGTAAGCGACCTTCTAAAGCGCCTTGTTGCATGCAACACTTTATTTGTGTTGCAGTGCATTTTACTCTATCCATGGGTGGGGCATATGTGCAATGAGAGAAGGTGCGCAACGTATGAATCGGGCAAAGGTGGGTTGGAAAATTTGTAAGGTCTTTAAATTAATTTTTAATTTTTCACTATATGGGTTAGTTATGCCAGCGGTCATTTAGCGAAAAAGGCGTTCCAACCAATATATTAAGGCCATACGAGCTAGTTTTGAGGAGGAACCGCGAACTTCGAGTTATCGTCGTTCTCAGCAGTTGAGTATCTCTCGGATGTATCTCTAGTATCTCTGGATGTCCAAATGTCATGCATACTAATCCCAGCTAACTATCCCCATCGCGTCCATTATGCCAAAGGTAGCATTTGAATGGCTGAGAACGAACTTTGCTTGCGGAAAAGAATCATCATGTCGAAGAAGCACATTTCACGTTAAATACATAAGTAATCCAAATTGTCGATTGGATGCCACTAAAAATCGCTAAATTAATTAAAGTAGACCCTCTATACGATCACAAAATGACTATTTGGTGTGGTGTTTGTGCGAATAAGATCATCGTCTCTATTTTTTCGAAGACAATGCTGGAGCAACGACAACCTGCAATGGCGAGCGTTATCGAGCAATGATAACAGATTTTGTGAAGCCTATTGCTTGTAAAATTTGGCTAGAATGGCTTTTAGTTTCTACAAGTTGGTGCAACATGCCATACTGCACTTCAAATAAAGTATTTGTTGTGATCATTGTTCCCCGGACGAGGCATTTCGAAAAAGCGTGATTTTGTCTGGGCACCTAGATCATCCGACTTTTGTGAGGGATGTTCAATATGTATCAGTGCTAGGTATATGCTGATACGCCAAGGACCATAGTTCAATTTAAAGGCAATATGCCGTGTGAAATTGCAGTCATATCAACCGAAACGTTGGCCAAAACAATGAACAACACCGAGAAAGAGTACTTTTTTTTGTGCTCAAGGCCAAAGGCGGTCATTAAGACGATACAAAATGTTGAGTCGCAAAAATTGATTTTCAAAATGAAAACAGAAAAACGTGTCTTCTTCATTTATTGTTTGCAGAATCAAATACTTCGACTTTAAATGGGCAACCTTGTAAGAACTATACAGCGTATGTCGCTCCCTCATTTTATTACACAATCCAACTAGAAAACTGTCGTATTTTGGATAGAATTTGTAAATTCTAGCAAATTTATAAGACTTGTAGGTCTCATAACTCTTTCTCATTTTTTTTTAAAACTTTTAAAGCATTTTTGTGTTTACTTTAAGTCAATGAAGTGCTTCTCTTTATTCTTACTTATACAGCTAGCGAGGTATCGCTCAATGTCAACCCTAAAGTGTATTTCCTAGTCCAAATCAACTAGTCATCGCAGCCATTTTGTTTTTGCTTGCGCTTTTGCTTCGCCAATGCTAGTCGCAATTTGCATGAAAAACACTATAGTCATCTAGTTTGCCTTGTTTTTTTGTATGTCCTACTTGGCGTATGCGCGTTTTATTTGCTGCGAGCATATGCTGTATACGCCTATATATATATAGATAGAGCTATGGATATACGTGTAGAAAACAATTGCTGCCATTACATTTCGTAATTTGGTAATCAGCCATACGAAATCTGCATAATGGCAATTGTCGACCTACCAAAAAATTGTTTGGCTTAAAGCAGGCGTAGTTTAGGGCTGGGCGGTGGGTGCGACAAGTAAGGTAAACATGGCAAGAAAAGTTGCCAACTTTTAATTGAAGTGAAAACGATGATAACGACAGCATTGTGTGTGTGTAGCTTTGTGTTCAAGTGCCGGCAAGCCGCTTTGTGTGCGGCACGCCCCAAAAAAAAGGCATAAAAAAATACAACGAAAAGCAGGGCTAAAAACCAAAACCAAAGGCAAAGTCAAACTTTAACCCGCCGCTGGGAGCTGCTTGGAGTGAACACAGCGCTGCATGGGAGCCTGGGCCAAAGTAAAAAGAGTTGCAGAATTGCTTTTTAAACCCACACACACACACAACCAGATACACACACACGCATATGTATAAGACACATTTATATACAGAAAAAAAGAAGGGCATTGGTTGCACTGCGCGCTTAAGCCTTTAAAACGCAAAACTTTTGTGCCAACAGTTGTCGTAGCACTGAGCGCTCCAAAGTTTTACCATGCGTAATATTTGCCTTTGTTTTAGAAGTTGCGTTTTGTGCCATGCATGTATGGTATGGTATATGTATTGAGCACGGGGCACAGTGGCATGCCACTTGAGCAGAAACTCTTGACTACTGACAGGACGGCTGAAGTTATAGCATTCATGTTTAACTTGCGCATATTTTAGGTTATGTCAGCGCAGTTGCTACTATCCGCTTAGCATTGCATACTTTTGTGCGCACCTGTTGCAGAATTCAGCCTTGTGGCAAGCACTGCACAGGCCATGTACTTGTGCTGTTGTTTGTGGAGCCAACTGTGCAAACACATTAACGTTGTCAGCATTGAAAGCTGCTCTATCAGCGATATCTCATTGAGCTCATAAACAAGCGACGAAATGTCCTTGAAGACCTACACAGCGTGCATGTAGCGGCTCTATGTCTCCGTGTCTGCTGAGTGGCCATGTTGACTAACTGAGCCTGCATCAATATACACGCAAATATGTTATAGCCACACAAGCCAGACAAGCACTCTAGCAGCAGCAGCAGCAGCACTGTTTGGCATGTCACCGGCGTCAACCGAAAAACAAGCAGCAGAGGCACAGCCACATATATACAGCACACACTCAGACAGTGGCTAGTAGCACCCGCAGCTTGGAAGGCTCTTACTACGCTCTAGTGACGCTGCTGGCTTTGATTTATTGATTTTACTGCCAGCATACGGCATACCAAATGAGACAATATTTGCGCCGCCAACCGTGCTGCCTTCGAGTGTTTTTGGAAGCTGTACAAATCTAAGAGAGATTAAGCGTAGGCATGCAGCAGATGATAGCTGACTGTCTACTGCCTACTGCGTCACATGTGCACTCAGTCTTCCATTAGCCATGGCCAGGCGTTGGCTGTTTAATAAGCGCCAATTTAAAATTGTAGCTAAGGGGCTCGACAGAAAAATATATATTCCCAGAAATTTATACAAGAAAATGGCGCAAGTTCAATTAAATCAAAGCCGCAGCCAAGGCATATTTCTTACCCGCACAGTTCCGGCGCTAGACAGCCAGACGCCAGCTGGAGGGCCAGAGTGGGCGCAATCTGCAAAAAAAAAAAAACAGAAAAAATGGTAGAAATGGAAGACAAATTAAATTACATTTAAAGCGCAAGTCAAAAATTGGACAGCAAAGAAAAAAATACAAAAATGAAGCAAAAAGTTTGTGTAGGAAATGAGAAAAAAATGTGGTTACTTTAGTTGAATCTATGGGAAGACTTAATACTCTGCGCTTGTTTTGTATCTCTAATATAATGGAATTCGAGTTGAGTTTTATAACTTGCTACCGTGTAACCTTAGCACAAACTTTAGTTTTAATTTAAAATAATGGCTGGCATCGACTTAAGTGTATAATATGTAGCTTTTTATATGTTTTGATATTGCAACGTGAACAACTTTGTTCACTACCTAGAAAACCTAATATTTTGAAGGTTTGAGCTGTGCTCTTTGAATAGATGTTCGTAGAGATATCTGCACGCTCCTCCACAGCTGAAGCGATTTTAAGTAAAGTAAAATTTATTTAATTAAATTTTCGGCATGCTTTATTTTGCGAACTTCGTTTTAGAAGAAATGGTTCTGATACTTCTGTTTATTTCATTAAATTAAAAAATATATATAGTCGTATTTTCTACTTATATCTTTTTATTCTGTGATTAAAAGTTTTCGATAATTTTCGATAAATTGGAATCTTAGTTGCCATATTTGGCTTTGTTAACGTTTATTATTTAGAATATTAACGAAACAAATTTGGTTTAAAAATCAAAATTAATCAAAAGTCAGTTTAAAAAAAATCATCAGACTAGAATAAGAAATATAATATAAATCTATAATATATAACAAAATAAAATGCATGCATTTATTTTGCCGCATTAATTTTAAAAAGTTTCTGTTAGCAGTTTGGTATTATTAGTTTTCCTATGGTAAATTTTGAAATTAGAGTTAAATTACTTTAAGTTTCAGACAATAAATTTTCAATAAAATTTTAAATAGGTTTTTTTTTTGTTACAAAATACAAATTACAAAAAATTTATAAAGTATTTGATATGCTTTTGTATAAAAACTAAAAAGAAAACATTGAAAAAAATTATAATTTAGGTCAGACAAGTTAATTAAAAATAATTCCAAAATATAATATAATTTTTTTTATATAATCTTAACCTTAACGGCTTAGTTGTTCTGGCTCTTACAGTTTTTTTTTATTAATATTTTTTTTAATATATTTTAAATTAAGAAGATTCTGTTACTAAATAAAATAATATTTGTAAAATATTGAACTTTGTGACACTTGCTAGCTAACAATTGTAGCATACTCACTCCTTCCCATCAAGAGTAGATTACCTTATAAAATTCGACCTCTTGCACTACATTTTTGTTGTTCCAATTATGCAATATATCATTCTTATCGCATCTTCTTTACGGTTTCTGAACTTGCGAACGGTCTATCTAACTCCAGTTGATTCGCTGAATCGATCATCTATGAGCAATCACGAACTATGTAAACCCAACTTGGTCAACGCTGATCTTTTGACTCCCTTGTTATAAAATTCTTAAACTTACTATTGTAGTTTGCCCCAGATGTGAGACCGTGCATATCTACAAAAAATTAACTCATCTGGCCAGCGATAGGGATTAGTTTTTAATTATATTTTTCTCTTTCTAATTAAGTTTTTCTGAGTTTCCCTATTGTTTAATTACAAGATCAACTAGACTTAGTTGTACCTCTAAATTAATAATAAATTAATAAGTGGGGTTCGATTACTACTTGCTTGGCGCAGTGTTGTATTTGCCTAGCACTGATTTAGCTAGCAAATATTATTTGTTATTATTTGCCAAATTAATTAAATCTCTATTAGAAATGAGGGTCCCTGTTCTTTTCGAACAGCTTTTAATAGAGATACCAACATGCTTCGCCTTTGATAACATAGTCAATAGCATTCGCCCTTATTTTATATATTTAATTTTTTAAAAAATTTTTTATTAATATTTTAAATATTTATAACTTATTCCAAATAAATAGATGTTTGTTTTTATGATTAAAACTTTTACTCTCTCGTTAAAAACGGATAAATAGTGCTGCTGTATTTGTTTAACAATTAACACTAGATGGCGCCAGCAGTGTTAGTCACTTTTCTGTAGAAATGCCCAAAAAAATTAAGAAACAGCAGTATGAAACTTTAACACTTCAACGCTTTCATTTCCAATATATATTAGAAAATCGAGAAACTTTGTCTAAGCAAATTTTAAGCGCTCCTTTTGTTGCTAACTCCACCAGCATATGGTTAAAACTTTAAGAAAACTTTTCCCCAAATTGAGCACGAAAAGCGTGATGTTCATTTTTTATTTAGATTTAATGAAATGGTACTAAGCTCACAAAACAATTTGTGCGCTCCTAAAAATGGGGCGTAACTGGCGAACAAAGTCGATAATCTCTTTGCGGACTAGTTGAGAAACTAATTTTACTCAGTGTACTCAAAGCTCTTAAAAAAGTATGCAGGAAGCAGAAAGGAACCAAAAGAATATGGAAAGGAAGGAAGTGTAGCTAAAGACAAAGTGTGGCCAAGTAGTAGCGATGGATGGAGTCGGAGACGGAGAAGGACTCGGACTCAATGAAATGAAATCAAAATAAGAAAAGACAAAAAAAAAAGAGAACTGTGCATAAAGGAAGTAAAACTTAGATATGTGTTTGGAGTGAGAAGTCGAATGAGATAAAAGCGTAAAATTAAATTGGACATTTATCAAGAGAGATTTTTATTGATGCGCCAAGAAGTGGCAGAAGAAAGCTAAAGAGAAGACGTAGCACATATGTATTGTGAGCAGAGACGCCTTAAGGTAGAGGCCAAGGAAAAAGTCAAGTTTTACGACAAATGCGGGCAATTATCTTTTGAAAGCGCAAAAGTTTTAAGTTGTCTTAAGAAAACAAAAAACAAAAAATAAATGCTGCCAGCAAAGGTAAACGGCCAAAATGGCTGCGTCGAAAAAGTCGAATTTCATTTAAATGTTGCCACTTTAATTTATGACTATGCATTTAATTAGTAACAGCGCCAACAACAAACTGTGGCAAGACACGCGGGCATAAATTATAAGCATGCCTCCAAGTCAGTGGGGTGTGTGCAACAGCAAAAAAATGCTCCAAGTCGAATATGCGACTAATTACAGCTATTAGTGTAGCGGCAACAAAAACAATTAAGGCGCGCATTTAATCACCTGCTGAAAATGTAATTATGTTGCATACTTTTAGGCCTGCTACGCGGCAGAGTACCCCCGAAATAAAAAAAATAAAAATACATAAGAAAAGGCCGCAATTCACACAACTAATTACGCTGCGAACAACAACAACAACAGCAGCAACAGAAGCAGCAGCAAGTTGTTACAACATCAAGTTGTTGTTTGTGCCACAAACTGTGGCAAGCTGCAGAGTCGAGTAAGCAAACAAACGAAGCATGAAATGTTGGCAACGCGCGATTTTGAATTTATTGCATGAAATTAACTTTTAGAAAATAATTCACATAACTTAGGGCGCGCGTGCATGCCTCTTAGCCATGGCTCATGATGATGATGATGGCGATGGCGATGGTGATGGTGATGCTGATGACCAGCCAAACTGCCGCTACGAGCACGGGCACGGGCATCTGCACGGGCTCCGTGTTCTGAAGTAGCCGAAGTGGCTTAATAAAATAATTTATCGGTCGGCAAAATGCCCATTTGGTCAGGGCCAGCAAAAAAGGAGTCAAGCGGCGCGCAAGTGTTGACGCCCACTGTGCGCAGCGGTTGGCTGCACACGCTGGCGGCATGGTTGAGCGTACGAGAGTAGGCTTGAAAGTTGTTGGCAAACAATGGTAGTAGACGGCTCTATTTGAATAAACTGTTTAAAGGGCCATTTAAAAAAAAAAAGCAAAAAATTATATAACATGCAAGTATTGAAGATTTTTAAATATTTAAAAATATAAAAAATAAAATAGGTATGTAAATTAAAAAAAAAATGGTATATATTGAAATAAATAAAAAATTTAACAAACAATTTAAATCAATAGTTGCCGGGAAATTTTTGAACTAAATCGAAGAAATAAATTGAAAAATAAAAAAATAAATAAAATTAAATGAAATAAAATAATTATAAATATGAAATTTATAAAAATATAAAAGCAATATTTTACTGAACGAACAGTTTTTTATAAATTTATTTAAGACTTTTACATTGACACAATTACGCAACAAATTTCTTCTTAAAAAAAAAATAAATAAATAATTAAAATTGACACAATATAATTATTTTTTTTACACATAATCAAGAATATAAATTCAAAAAAATAAAAATAATAAATATTTGAAAAATGAGAGAGTTTCACTTAATGTTATTAAAAATATGTATAAAAAATAAACTGAAAACAGTATTTTATTCATGAATCAAATAATAAATTAAAAAAAAAATAGTTGCCAAAAAATTTTATGACAAATTGTAGAAAAAGTTAAATATTAGTAAAAGTAAAATAAAAAATATAATAAAAGGTTAATATTGAACAAAAATAAATAAATATCAAATTTATAAGAATATAAAACAATATTTTACTAGAAAAACGGAACATTTTTTGTATATATTTATTAAAAAGTTTTATATTGCAAAAACTCTTTTGATACATAATCAAAAATATTAAATATTTCCAAATAAAAAATTAAAAATTATATAATTATTTTTATAAAAAATGTTGACCATTGTGATCCAATTTGAAATAAAAAGCAAACTATAAGAACGCATGATCCACTTTGGAACCGTACTACATATTCTAAGAATTCAAGTTGAGCAGATTCACGTTATGACGTGACAAAAATTGTCACGCGTGACTCACGTAACAATACACATAATACATCGCCCACACGGTTCTTGGTAGCTTGGAATTTATTAATTTAATGAAGTGTGCAAAATTTAAGTTAAAAAAAATAGATTGCCTATTACTATAGGTAAGTTTTTAAAGATGCATCAAACAGTTAACTGGAACCTCAAGCTTTATTGCTATAACTTTTCAGTCTACCCACGCTTGTAAGAGTATCTCTTCGAGTGCGTGTGTCTAGTATCTGGTCCAGTGCTTGTGTATGTCTGCGCGTTTGTGTGTTTAGTCAAGCGCACGAAACAAAGCAAATTAATTCCAAGTCAATGTGAACCTTTGACTCGGCTTATAAACACAGATACACACTCACACACACACACGCACGGCACCTTTGTTCTCTCACACTCGCACACACTCACACACCCAAACACACAGATATTCTCAAATGTTGTTTGTATGCCTTTATCAATATCCCTTTAAATGAAAGCAAGTCTAATCAAATGCGACAGGAGCTGCTAAAGTTGCTGCTGCTGTTGTTGTTCTTGTTGTTGTTATGGCCACTTTGGTGAACATTTTTCAAGGGTGTCCACTGATGCGTCTCTAATATGTATGGCACGGCCTTTACCCGCCCACTTTTTGCGTAACGCCCGCTTGACCACCGATTTCCGCAAAAGGCGGACAGACAATTGCGTTCAGTTGGCAGCGCTGTGCACGCAAAAAAGGGGACAAGCAGCGGAAGTCATATAAGGCTTGGGATTGGCAGTGCCTTGGCATAACGTTGCGTGGCGGCTCAGCCAGGACTATAGACATATATATATATATATATATTTTTTTTTTTTGGCCTAGGGCAACTCTACTACACTGCTCACTCATGCGTGTTGACTAGTCAATGCGTGTGTGTGCGTGTGTGCATTTCGATGTATATCTTGGTGGCGTGCTCCAGAATCAACAGCTGCAAATCGCCTGGCACATCATAGAGCAGACAAATGTTATATTATCTAATCTATATATAGCTTAACTTAAGAGGGTGTCTTTTTTGTAAGTAACCTTTTTGGCCCTAATATGTTTGGACAAATCGAAATTGTTTAACCCAAATTTTCTATCTACTCAATCTCAATGCGCAAAGAATTCGAAAAAGTTGGCAAAAAACCAAACAAAAAGTTTACGGATAGTACTTTTTTGATAAAAAAATTGACGCATAAGATTTGGTATGGCTTTATTGAGCGGGAATTGCACGGCTTTTGTCTAAATCTATAAAAGCAATGGTATGTGGGCGGCGAAACATTATAGAAGCACTGGTACACTGACCTACGACTGGCCAGCTAGCAAAAGGACTAGTTTTGTCTTAGAAAATCTCGATTTGACGTTTGTATTCGGCAGACAGATGCCTGTTGTTTTTACAACATCGACTCTGTATTAGCTTTCTTTGACGGCAGAATTTTACCTAATCGTTTCTATTAAGTTAATATTCCGTTCTATTGGATAAAGTCTAAACTAAATGTTTCTTATCTCTAGCAGCTTTCTACAAATTAATACCAGGAATTAGGTAAATTATAGTCACTCATTCTATTGTATAAATTGTAGTTAATATATAATTAATTTTGTAAACGAAATATAGGTTTTTGCTGCAGATGAATATTTCAAAATCAAATACTTTACAATAAGAAAACAAAATTTAATACAAATATTCCCAATTTAGCTTACTTTCATTCATTCGGAAGCGAATTCAGGGTATATGTCAAAGTTTGAATAAATCTTAGTCTTACTCTTGGAGGGATCCGGCATTGATATTACGTTGAATATATTCATACAACTTACTGCTTTATTTACAACATATTTTTTGCGTATCAGAGAAAAAAAAATTAAGGAAATATCATTTTTTGCGGTGGTCATTAGGATTACTCAATTTTAAAATCACCGCCACGGATTCCTGATTACCGCCTCTAGAATTTTAAGGTGATAATAAGCGAAAATGTTTGCTAGATACGACATGTTGAGATTTGAAAAAATATTAAATGTAATCAGCTAGTCATGGTGTCAGCAATAAATCGGATTTCTATAAAGTTTTATTGAAAATAATATTAAAAATACACGCCTTACGGTTCGAAAGAAGCTCATTCGATTAAAACTTTTAGCCTAATTTGGTTGATATATTTTAAAAATGAAAATGGATGAAGTGGTCTTTTTTACAGATAATAACTTTTATGTACAAAAATATAGCTTTTTTTATTTTAAAAAATCAGCTACATTGAGTGCACCCCTCGAGAACTTTATTTATTTTCGTAGTATGGCAAACGCTTTCATATGTGAAATACATAAATGGAATAAAATTATACCCCATATTCTAAAAAATAATTTTAAATCGAATTCTTTCAAGTATGTTATGGCTATCATTAAAGCTAATTCTTCCAATTACTTTATGTCTATCATTAAATTGAAAGTTCTTTACATGGAAAGTTCTTAATAAGGATTAAGCTAGCAGAAAATGTTTTGATAAAACTACAAAAGGAGAAGATCATTTAAAATGCTCCAAAATTTACATTGAATAGTATATCGATTTAAATCATGTTATGGAAAAGCATAATTTTTTGCAGAAAATTTAATTCTTCTCAATCAAAAGCATAGGACGGACGGATTAGGAAATCGTACCTCTAATCCTGATAATACGAATATTTTTTGCTAAGTCTTTTATAAGATATTTTTGAAATAGTTGTTTATTGCAAATTTAAAACTTTTTTGCATAAAGCTGCCGTTTTGAAAAAAAATTTAAGTATACAGATCAGCGGCAATAGAAAATTGAGGCTAATCTGATTCTGGGTATACCAATATTTTTTGCTGAGTTTTTTATAAGACATTTTTGAATTCCGCTTACATTACAATTTAAAAAAGATTTAAATGTTTCCAAATAACATCTGAAATAAGATGAAGCCTTCACTAAAATAAGCGAAAAAAAGACAACAAATACATTTTTCAAAAAAGAACTGCAAAATCAAATTTTGAGATTAAATTCGGCTTTAAGCTTAAAATATTGCAAAATAATATCTTAAGTTAGATAAAGAACTTATAAAAATTTGCAGGAAAAATAAAAAAAGTAAATATACTATAAAAGTAGCTGCAAAATCAAGTTTTGAGATTAAATTTGGTTTTAAGATTGAAATATGGCAAAATATCATCATAAATATGATAAAGAAGTTAAAAAAAAATGCAGAAAATAGACAAATAATAAATATAAATTAGCTGCAATATCAAGTTTAGGCTACAGTTCGGCGGAATTCCATTTTCAAGGAAATCATCCCTAAAATTATATAACTTAATAGAGAGTTGTGTTTATAAAGCTTATAATTCAGCTTTATAGCAAATAAATATATTTCCTACAACAACAACTAGATATTTCGCTGAATCAACTTTTAAAATTAAATTCGGCGAACTTCCATCATCAATGAAATTATCCCTAAAATTTTATAGCTTATGACACGGTTATCTCCATAAGGGTTTTGAATAATCTCTAGACTGCTTAAAAATCCTTTAATCACAGTAACTTACGCTTTCCATAACTAATTTCAATATCAATTATTAGCCATGAAAAAAAAAACACCCTCTATATATATAGCTTATCATTACAGTCAGCTGTGCTATAATATTTTTCTCACGCTTTTTATCAAAACATATTTTCCATGCCATTAACTGAACTTAACAGACCCACAAAACGATAATAAAAAAAAAACACGGTAGCATCTTTTAGGCGATGATATCATTTACAGCTCCTGGAGCAGTGCATGCTGTCCTGATCAAAACGTTTGACATCTTTGATAGTTGTTGCCATTTTATTTTTATTTTTTTGCTGCTGCTTTGCGCTTGTTTAAATTTTGTAAATGAAAAGCTTTTACATTAGCAACAAAGGCAACAAAACGTTGCAAATGGTAGATGGCAGCGCTATGAGACCCATTTCAAAGATTAACAAAGGGCACAGTTGGTGGTGTTGTTGGCATTGTGGAGCTGCTGCTGCTGCTGCTGCGGAGTCATCCCCTTGACTCTAGCTGCAGCTACCAACTCCAATTCTTGTTGCTATTCCAACGACAGCATGGCTGCCACGGCTGCGGCTTGCTGCTTGGTTGCTGCTGCTGCGTTGGCTGAAGTTGCAGCGGCAACACTTGAGGTGACAGTGTAACATGCAAGTGTCATAAGTGAACATGCCACAGACAATTCCGTTAAAAGCTTTATGCGGCAACTGACTGACAACGTTGCCTGCTCTGGAGCCAACTGCCACGCGGTGTTGTTGTTGCTGCTGCTGTGGACAGTCGTAGGTGATGCCAACACCGCAGCTGCCACGTTTGCTTCATGACTGCAGCTTAAATTAAACGCACACCTGCGCACACACACCCGCACACACTCGTATTTAGACGCCTGCACATTTAAAAAGCGCTCGAGGTGCTGCAGTTTTTATCTCGCAGTTAGGCAGTCAGGCTGCTGCAGCGGCATGTGGCAGCGTCTAAGCATCATAACTCATACGCCGTGTTGTCATGGTGACGAGGCAGCCAGAAGTCACATAGCCAAAGCGAAATCCACTCAAGAAGCGTGAAAAAACCTGCCAAGACATCGTCAAGTGACTCACTGGTTCAGTGACTGACTGACTGCCTGCCTGTCTGACTGCCTGACTGCCTACCTACCAGCCATGTGCCCTCCTAGGCTTTGGTAGAGAGTCAGTGCAGGAACCCTCAGTTCTTGGTTCGCAGCTCAGTGGGTATAACGCAGTTGACAGTCCCCTAGCAGCTGCTGCGCTTTACACTTAACATGTTGTACCAAATCGTCAGCCATATGCCGCGCATATTAATTTGATGGCACTCATATTTATTCTAAAACGTTGCAACTACAACTACAACAAGTGCAACAACAACAACTGTAGCAACTGCAACAACAACAACAAATAGACACACGCAGCAATAGAAAATGCAAAACGCGCGGACGCCATTCTTAGTATGCATTTTTTTTTCTGCGTCTTCTTGTTGTTGCAACATTTTTTGACAAGTTGCAACGAACACATTTGCAATGCAACAACAGCAGCAACAAAAACAACAATAACAACAGCAACTGTAGCAGCTGCTGATGCTGCTTTGCATATGGACACAAGTTGCACAAGAGAAACGAAAGAGCATAAGAAGAAAAAAAAATGCAAATCAAATGCGGTGGCAGCATGTCGTATACTTGATGACTTGTGCATACACTTTAAAAGGGCGTTGATCACAATTGGGTAGGAGACGTGATATGATAGTTTCTTAACTTAATCGCCTAGACGGAATCAACAGAATCAAAGAGCGGATTTTCTCAATTTTAGGCATACGGAACATATACAAATATGTAACAAGATATATTAATTCCAAAGGTTTTAGTAAATTCGTCAAACTTCAGAATAAAATATTAACTATTTTACTTATCGATTTAAGCTCACTTCAGTCCACAAAAAAAAAATTCGAAACAAAACAAATTTCTTTCTATTTGATTTTTCAGATTCGGAGAGCGGATTTTTCCCAATAGTAGCTTAGCCGCACGGCCCTGTCCTACAAATTTAAATAAAATATATGCCTAAACTCTAAAAAAATTACGCTGTTATCCCTAAAGTAACTAAATTTTGTAATCTTTATTAATGGATCAACAATAGTTCATTAATTTATGTAACTAATAAATTAAAAGTTTACTATTTTTTAAAATAACTCAATAAAAAAAAATTCTAAATTATAGAAAGTAATCTTAGTAATAAAAATTATAATTTCGAAAGATTCTCAGGGTCTTCTGGTTTTTAAAATTATTTTAACTTTTTAATAAAAAATACAATTTTCACAGAAAGTTAAAATTTTCGTCCAATCATTCATTCAAGCCTTCACCTAAACGACAAATAATTATTAAAATATATAAAATCTTAACAATCCATTTTAACTTAGAAACATTTCTTATTTTCTTTCTTTTTAATTACAGCATTGATATAGAAAAATCTATATTAATTACAGACGAGTTCTCTTATAACTGTAGCTGCATATAAACATATAAGAACTCCATGCTCCGTCTTAGTCCAACGGATTAAATTTATTTTTAATTTTGTTTTATTATAACTTTGTGATGATATAATATTATTAATATTAAATCATTCGTCGTCTAAAAATACACTAAACTGTGAAGTGCCTTCTCAAAAAACTTAAGAAAACATTCAATTTAATATAGTACATTTTTTAAATATTTATTCACCTAAAGTTTCCAAAAAGTCGAAATATTTGAAATAAAATAGCTAGAAATCTGCAGTCGCCATTCTAACATTATTTTTTATTATTTAAATTGCATTGAATTATTTTAAGACTCACAATACATTGTGCCTCTAGATATTTCAGTATAATTTTGCGATTAAATTTGTAGGAGTTCAAAAATGTTTTGCTTGCGTATTAGAATTATTTTAATTTTTTTAAAGTTGAACAACAATCTCTTCACGAAATCGATCATTTTGAAGAAATTTTTGTTGAAAAAGTGAAAATAGGACCAAGTATTTAAGTGGATAACTAGTCACTAGAATGTTTATGCGGTGGTAGGATTATTGGATTGATAAGACCGAAACTCTTTGTTAAATGAAAACAGAGTTTTTTAATCATTACTTCGGAAACTCTTCGTATTGATCGAGCTTATAATTAGCTTAGCATTAATCCTTTTAAGCATTGAACATATTATTCATTATTGTGTATAATTTTCATTCTATAAATATCGTATAAATATTCAGAAAATAATCAATTTTTACTTAAATTTAACATAAATCATTGTACGAGTATAGAAAAATATTAAATATAAATATAGATAGATAGTTTGATAGATAGATAGATAGATAGATAGATAGATAGATAGATAGATAGATAGATAGATAGATAGATAGATAGATAGATAGATAGAAGAAAGATAGATAGATAGATAGATAGATAGATAGATAGATAGATAGATAGATAGATAGATAGATAGATAGATAGATAGATAGATAGATAGATAGATAGATAGATAGATAGATAGATAGATAGATAGATAGATAGATAGATAGATAGATAGATAGATAGATAGATAGATAGATAGATAGATAGATAGATAGATAGATAGATAGATAGATAGATAGATAGATAGATAGATAGATAGATAGATAGATAGATAGATAGATAGATAGATAGATAGATAGATAGATAGATAGATAGATAGATAGATAGATAGATAGATAGATAGATAGATAGATAGATAGATAGATAGATAGATAGATAGATAGATAGATAGATAGATAGATAGATAGATAGATAGATAGATAGATAGATAGATAGATAGATAGATAGATAGATAGATAGATAGATAGATAGATAGATAGATAGATAGATAGATAGATAGACAGATAGATACAGATAAAAAGCTACAGATATAATGATCCAGATCTAATCATATAAACAACTTAAATGCTTTTTTGACAGTTGGATTGTTGCATTCAAATTATGTACAATACTTTTTTCTGAATGATATTGAGAACTAAGATTTGCTTTTAAAGAAATCGAAAGAAATTATTCTATTTCTGTTTTGGCAACCATAGAATATATTATTTTGGAAAGGAACAGATTAAATTCATTTATATAAGCAAGTACAAATAATAGCTTGTGAATTCGGGAAAAACTCAGTCATGAAACTATTAAAATATTACAGCCATCGCCTTGGGTTCAATTGTACAGATTTACTTGTATTGAAAGATTTTCTTTTTAATTTTAATTAAAGCTTTATTTTTAAGGCTTTTGGTTTCATTAAATTGCTTTTTATCGGAAACAAATCGCAATACTGGAAATATGCTGTAGAATTTCGAACTAGAGTAGAATAGCCCAATTCTTAAAGTACAGCAACGAGTTCTATTGGCTAACAAACTACTAAAGAAGATCCCTACGGTTTGTCTGCAAATAATTTCCATTTTGTGTTCTCATCTCCAGCATAAATGCAAACTGAAACAAAAGACTGACTGCATCAAAAACAGAAAATAAAACCAAAAAACAAAAAAAAAAAAACACCGCCTTTTCGGCCATCACTGCCAGATAAAGCCATACAATCACCAAAAATTCACCTTTTTTTTGGCTAAATGAAAGTCAAGCAGCTGTCGTTCACATCATCATTCTAAACCGCATTTCATACGCAAAGTTATAAATTTGTATATATTCGGAAATGCTTTCTGCTGCTGCTGCTGTCTGTTGCACAAAAACCTTGCCACAAAATTTCACATGCCATTTTTATGCACTTTTATGGCTTTATAGAGTATACAAGAAAAAAGCAGTTGTTGTTGTTGTTCGGAAGAGGAGGTGGGACTTGGGGGAAAAAATATGTTACCAAGCTGGCAATAGACAAGTAAACCAAAGCAGCAATGCTGCAGTTGCTGCTGTTGTTGTTACGTATTTTGGCGCATACCACTTTAATTATTTCAGCAATGTTGCTGCAACAGCGACTGCAGCAGCGGCATTTGTGGCGTCTCCCGGCTGCTATATGCAGCATGCTAGCTGCTGGAAACGACATAAAATTTACATACGCAATTTCATATTGTTGCCGCCGCCAGGAACAGAAGCAGCTAAAGCACTTGGCCTCAACGCTCTCCATGCTGTACTTCATGGTGCCCGCAAAATGCATTTTGTATGCAAGAAAAATAAAAAAAAAAACAAAATAAAGCGGATGAGGATGAGGATGAGGAACTGCTTATACACTGCCAACAAAAGGGTCAAGGAAATGTTGAAAGTGCGTTAGGTGTATGAAAAGGCGTGGCGTATGATAACTAGCAGGATATTGATATCATAAAGTTGGCCCATGTAAACAGCAAGTTTGGTGGAGTAGGAAAAACTAGTTGCACTTATATTAGAGGGGATGAGCAGAGTATGGGATATCTGATTCGCATATCAAGTAGGTAAAATAGCCTGCGGATTAAAAACTTAAATAAAATACAGTAAAATTAAGCAGCTGGGCGCGTTTAGTGAATTCGATATTCGATGGGAAAATGTATGTGCAATATATTTGAAAATAAATAATTTTATTTTGAAAGATTTTTTCATAATACGAATATAAAGTAATAATTCAAAAAGAAAAGATGATTTCTCTTGAACGCTGCAAAGACGGAGCGTGCAGATATTTAATGTCTGTTCGAAGAGTACAGGGACCTACAGTTTGCAGGCGGAAAATAATAAAGATTTTCCTAGGTAAATAAAGTCTATTTTTTTGCTATCTATGTCAATACTATCAGTACGAGGTAAATGCACCAGTGCTGCAGGGAGAATGCAAACCAGGGAGCCCACAAAATATAGTAATATATTAATAATTACAAATTCCATATCCACCAATATCTTAAACCGAATAAAACTGTTCGTTGACATAGGACATCTTTTTTTATAAATTTTGTTATTTATTAAATCTTTTCTTATTCTTAAGAAACTAACAAAATTTATTCAAAATCGTTGTTACTTGAATTGTATTTCGAATTCGCTTGAATCGCCTAACAGATCTAACGCTGGGCTGGTTGTTCGTTGCACCGCAACTACTTACAAAAATTTGTCCGATTCCGGTGTCTAACTCCCCAACTATTTGTTTTTTTAAAGTCTTACAGAATCGATGGATCGATAGCGGTATAGATTTATTTGCAATGTGGATATTGAACGTTCTCTACAAACCTACTTTGCTTGTACAGGTTAGTGGTCATGAGAAATCGAATGCACAATTCTTGGGTTCATACGGGTTACAGTTTGGAAGAGGTGCCAGTACGAGTCACAGATTTACGTCAGTAGTCACGACGCCTGCTGGTTTACTCACATTTATAACTAATTGCATTGAAAATTGTCTGCTAGATATTTAATTAAGAAATCCATAGACTGACCATAGAAAAAGTCTAAATAGAATCAACCAGTCAATCAAGGCATAGGACTTAAGTATTAATCAATTTGACCGAAGAATCATTTATTTTTTCCACAGAGCGCCTATTTTACTGAATCCACTGCATGAATATGAGTCACAACATAACACTTACATGCAATATCTGGATTATAGTTCGAAAAAAATACATTTGTATAGTCATAACCCAACATACAAGTCACAAGTAATCGGACTCTTCAAAAGAGTTGATAATTTTATCAAGGAATATATTTATTAAAAAAGTTTTCTACTTCTCCAACCTTTTGCTTGGATCAAGAAACTATTTGAATAACATCTTTGTCGTTCCGCGCTTTCTGAATGATCTCAATATCGTCCAAACAGCATTCTTTCAATGCAAAATAAAGTTTTCCCTATAGATCAACATTGCACAGAACCAATTGAGGCAAAAACTATAAATAGATGCATTTTTTTTGGGATTAATAATGCTTAGTTAACTAAGTCAATTTTGCCTTTAATTTGCGATGTTTGCTTTTTTAGTTCAAAATTCTATTGCTTGTAATCGAATGAATATTTCTTATAAATTGAGCTACTTTTTCAATATTCTTTGTCATAAACAGAGTCATTTTTAGCACATGAGAGTTTCACCGAATCTCAAATGGTCCAAGTTCGAACAATTCTATACTATTTTTTATTTGTAGGTGGCATCACCATGTTTTTGCCTATTCTTTGTCAGAATCATTTAGATTTTAGATCTACCACCCACTTCCTAATTTTTTGACCGACTCGTCTACAAAGTTCGATCTACTGCTGAAGGCGCTGCAGTTTTCAATGATTTTTGTTATAATTTTACTTGAGATTTTCACGACCTTCTTGATTTTCTGACCCAATGCCAAATGGACAAACTTCGAATGCTTCATTTCTTCTGTTTAAGTTTTAATACATTTTTTTAATAATGTCACTTAATATTATTATTAAATGATTCAGAGAAGTTTCAAGCATTATCCTGTTCTAAGCTTATACAAATTAAAGTGTACTGCTTTGTCGTGCTCTACCATGACTTATACAAAAAAATGTGTAATTTTTATTATTTTTTATCTGTATCCGAGTCGTTGCTATGCAGGAAAAAATCGCAGCATTTTGTGGTGGGGTAACTTTGGTTGCAACTCCATTTTTTTGTTTTTTTGCTGTGACTTTGGTTTAGATGAGTGCCAAGTGGCTGCTGCGCTCATAATAATCAGTTGCAGCCCAACTCAGCGCTTAAATTTAGTGTCCTTTTTAAGGGTCGCAAGTGTAGATTGGCAGTAGAGGAGTTGAGTAGAGTTTTGGAGTGCGGCGGCAGTCACTCAACTTCAGCATTATCTATGCAATTTTCTAGTTTATAACAAGTTTTTATGCAAAACTTTGGCTGCCTTTACTTGCCCACTTGTCTGAGCTTTATTATTTATATTATGCATGAGACACACAAGGCAAGTGCTGCAAAGGATAATGTGCAGGTGATGTCATTGCACGGCAAGCAGTGCAGCAAGCAGTTCAGCTGCCAATGCCTGCCTATATGCTGTCTGCTTTGATAAGAAGTTGAATATTTACTTTTGGGTTGCGCATTGACAACAAATTTAGCGCAATAATGAGTTTGAAATTTGCATTTCCATTTTGCCACTTTAATGCGTTTAGTATCCATTGAGTGAGTAAGTAAGCAAAATAAAATAAAAACAAAAACGAAAATGAAATGAAATGAAATAAAACTTGAAATGTAAGCAAATAAAATGTAATCAGCATTTCAGATTTTTCCAAAAAAAAAAAAAACAAAAAAAGTCAAATGGCCCGCACGTCTTGTAGCTGCATACCAAAAGGAATTAAAAACTGCGCTAAATAATTCATTTTTGAATTAAAATATAAATCACTTTCACACCATTTTGTACAATGCTGCGTATACTTGTTGTCGGCCTTTTTTGTTGCTGCCGCTGTTGTGTTGCGTTGCTTTCAGGACACTTGTTTATTTTATTACTTTTTACGCAGCATCCGGCCAATGCAAATGAGCGGATGGACTAAAGTAAAAGCCAAAAACGAGAATCAACAAAAAAAAAGAAGCAAGTAAAAGTAAAAGAAACAGCAGAGGCATCATTTTAAATCGAAAGCACTTAGCAAATGCAATAACCCACAACGTAGGCGGGGGTGGGTAAGCAGTCCCGGGCCAGTTGTGCTCATAGACAGATATACATATATATATATATGTATATTTTTTAATATAAAAACTGAATTACTTTTGCTGCGATTTCTTGGGTTGTTCCCCAGGCGCGACTGAGACGAGGACAGCCATTAAAATTGACGAACTGTAAACGCGTTGAAGGCAAACGCCAAACCACCAAAAAAAGAAAAGAAACCTCTGCTGTATCCAAAAATGGAATACCCAACGAAACTCATCACGCCTGTACGCACACAGATACGGCTAGCACACACATACATACACACACGCTGCACACGCTCTGGGGGCAGTTAGAGCCCAGCAGGCTGCCTTGGGTTATTAGGCAGCTTATTATCGTGCTCATCAACGACAGGCAGCCGTAGCAGACCACAACACAGCCATGGCATCATTATCGAGTACTTTGTGGCTATTTTTGTACAAGGCTCACGAGCTGGCAAGGCAGTAGCTTGCTAACTAGTCTGCTTAACTAGTGTTCCCCTCCGCACATTAAATGTCCAGCATCGAGAAATGTAATTTGAACGCAGCGGCGCGCGCGTTTTTTTTTTCTCCCTATATATACATTTTTTTTTTTTTTTTTAATAGGATTGCGTTTTGGGGAATTACTTGCCGGTAGCAATTTTCACGCAGGTAAGTTGAAAGCATAAGGCTGGCGAGGGAGAGAGAGTGTGGGCGGCAACCACACAACTGTAAACGAAACGTAACGGAAAAAGGGCGGAAATGAAAATGGCGCTGGGCTGGAAATTGTGTACGGCACTTTTAATTTCTCAAAATGGCATCATAGTGACTTCCGTTGGCCATTCAATGGCTATTGATTTAATGCAGCGCAACAGCCAGTGAGCGCAGCGCCAAGGCACACTGGCTTCCTGCCACTGTCTGGGGAGCATACAGCTACGATTTCTTTAAACGTAGCGACAAGCAGCTCTCTGGCTCTGTGTGCCACATATGGCTGTTTGTCTGTCGCCCCGTATATATGTCTTTGATTACCAGCAGCCAGTGTCACCTGTATATGGAATTTACTTCATTTTTGTGCTCAGTAACTTTCATGTCTCTTGTCATTGCGGTAGATAAAGAAATATCGAGACTTGTTGCAAAAGTTCGTATCATACGAAATAATTCAGGACATGCCATGTAGTGAAAAGTCCATGCTGACTTTTTACCAGCGACGCCTGCAAGCTATGTAGTTGGGTAAATCGTTGATTTTTACACTGAGCGAAAACAACGACTTAAGAAATATTATTTAAGTAGCAGCAGTCAAGTGTTTAGAACGTCTGAATATAATCATGTCCAAACGTGTGTTAGGAATTCCAATCGCTGGTACTAATATTCGATTACTTGTACGTTTATTACATTGCCGTAGGGATTCGGCAAATAACTTTGAGCAGCTCTTCGGCTAGCTATTAATAGAGTTTCCCATGAGAAACTTTGAAGTTATTTGAAATATTGTCTAGTTATGCAAAAATTATTAAATTAATCATAAAATATTTGTTGTCTAATTTAATTACTTCTATAGACTTTCGCATAGGAAGTCTCGAATTGATTGGAAATGTTGTTTAGTCAAGTAAAAATTTGTTTAATTACATCCATTCAAATCTTACGATTATATTTTTATATACATATGAGCTGAAGATATATAACTTATAACAAAAGTAAAAGTAATATTATGGAGAAGGGTATCTGCAAAACTTTGCACAGAACATAACAACATACTACTTTGGAATTTTAAAATTAAATTGGGCAAGCAAATTTAGAAATCAAATATATTCGATAAATTTTGAAAGTTATAATTTTTGTATTTGATTTTTGGGTTTTAAAAAGTTGAATAAAATATAATCCATTAAAAATTTATCAAATATATATATAATTAAATATTTGTGCCCTACAAATTGTATAAAAATAATAATTTATTCAACAAAAATAAGGAACATGAGTTAAATTCACATATGACATATGTCTAATGCAATCTTCTTAACGAAAACTCGATCCTGCCGATGGTCATACTCATGGTTTGCTAGTCTCTTGCCAGGGTCATACTGAAGGTGTGCGAGTCTCTTCCCTGGGTCATACTTATGATTTGTAAGTCTCTTGCCAGGATCATGCTGAAGGTTTGCAAGGGTCGACTATGATTGAATCCGATTTTGACATGTGCTTGTCCAGACTTCTTCCCTTTAAAATATTTATGGTCACTTATGCTTATGTGCTGACATTACTTATAGTGAAGATATTAATTAAAGTCCTTATGTTTTACACTATGGATATGCCACTTTATATTTATTGGAATACGCGCTGGGAAGTTGCAAGCAGCTGTCTAAATTAATTTATAAGAAATCAATAATACAAATTTCTACCTTCCAGCAACTAAGGTATCCCGAGATCGCAGAGAATAAAAATGGATCTTGAGCCGCTGATAAATAGAAATCGAGAGTGACCAAAAGCATGACTCTTAAAAGATATGCCAAAGATAAAGGTAGATAAGCAATAGGGAAGAATATAGGTATTGTATTTAAGCGGCTAAAGCTGAGATGACAATATTTATCACTGCTAGCAAAGCCTCAACGAAATAGCAACATTTTAATGGTTGAAAGCATTAGCAGAAGTAACAAACGACAATAAAATTTAGAATACCCAAGAACTAATATAATAATTATGCAGCATGTTCATGGTCAATCCATAAAACAATTACTCACCAATCAATTTTTTTCACTAAAAATTCTTAAATTTAAAGTCTAACATTTAATTTGGCTAAAAATGTCAAAACATAGAAAAACCAAAATGTTAAAATCCCTGTAGAATTTTATGTATATTATGGCATTTAATGCTTTTTAACCAGTTGTCAATCATAATTGCTTTTTCATGTTTATTTTGAACGTTAAGCATAACATAAAATGTGCTATTTGTTTTGATATGACAAAATAAATATTTCAAATTAAATTTCTACAGAATTTTATTAAAAATATTCTACACAAAACTCAAAACTTTAATATTAAACAATAAGCAAACTTACGCGTAATCAAGTGCTTTAATGTAGCCAAACTATCATAGTATTTCGCTCAGTGTATTACTACTTACTTACTCCTGTGCTTATCGCACACACCATGTCATTTATGTGTTTGCAAAATATGCATTCGATATTTTTTACGCTGCATTTCTTGCTTATCTACTTGCTAGCAGTTGTCATGGGGGGTCGTATGTGTGCCGGTTTGTGTGTAGACCAAAATATCACGTATACGCAGTGTTTGTTGTTTGTTACAAAGTTTCGTTAGTTTTTTTTCGGGGTAGCAGCAAATTAGCCAAGACACAATGCCAAGGGTCGCAAGTAACAAACTAGATGTAAGTAGAGGTAGTTGTGTGTGTGCGTGTGTGCAACACTCTATGTGTGTGTGTCACCGTGTGTGCGTGTGATAACTTACTCATTTCATGTGCCATTAGCTGTCAGTTTTGCTGAAAATTGTGGCAGCAAACCGTAGTGTACCCTCTTGCTACATGCACAGCGCAAGGCCATTAACGAGCAAGTTGTAAATTGCATATGTCATTTGCACGGCTGTCTCGCAGCTTGCCACACGTTGCTTGCTATGCCTTCTTGTTGTTGTTGCAACACAATTCTTTGTTATGTGTTGCTCACATTTATATTTATGTTTTCATATATTATATTACGACTGCCGCTGCTTGCCACAACATACTTATTATTTATCATGGCAGAACTATTGCTCAGGGCGTCGCCGTTCATTATGCGCTGGTTTGCAGCTGCGACTGCTGTTGCCACTGCTGCTGCAACTCTTCATGTTGCAAGTTGCCTGAGCTACGAGCTGACCAAGCAAGCTGACGCTCGCTGGCTTTATTTCTTTTAGTGCTTTCTTTTTTTTTTGTGCAGCTTTTGGGGTTACCGCAAATTTACGCTATCTAATAGATACTGCACTGTGGCTTCAAAGAGTGCTTAAGCGTGGTAAGAGAGAGAGAGAGAGAGAACCAGCGAGCAAGTGTGGCGCAGAGCGGAAGTGTAAGAGAGTGTGATGCGGTGTGGTGTGGTGTGTGGGACAAGTCAGTGAGTGGCAGCGACACAATGGCTTAGCGCTATGCCGCAATGTGCCTGATGCACTTGAGCTCTTCCTGTTGCCCTGGCAGGACACTGCCGCACACACACACACACACACACGTTTTCTCTCTATGCACACACACATATGCGCTGAACTAGCTTACACACTAACACAAAGTCGCTGCGCTTTTCGCAGTCTTCTTGACGCGCGCGCTCTCTCTCGCTCGCTCGCTCGCTCTCCGTCTCTGTTGTATGCCGTGCGAGGCTTGCCCGGTTCTGACCTAAATTTTTACCAAATTGGATAAATTTTTCGCATTTTCGCTTTGCGATTTTTTTTTCGCTCTGAGTTTTTTTTTTGTGTTGCAGCGCTTCGGGCTGCATTGTTGTTGCTGTTGTACTTTGCAACAACTTGGCTTGGCTTGGCTTGACTTGGCTTTGCTTTGTTGCTCAGCGTCGTCGTCGTCGTCGCGCCTGTTGTTTTTGTTGTTATTGCAATTTCTCGCCACATTTGATTTATCTTGCTTTATATACCAACACACAGACACGCGTATATGTGTCTGTAAGTGTGTGTGTGTGTGGCATATCATTTTTTGTAGCTGCTTTTATTTTTCATTTTTTTTCCAGTTGCCGCTCGCAACTATTTGTTGTATCAGCGCAATGTTTTTTGTGCTGCTGCTGCTTTTGTTGCCATTTTGGTTGCTCTCCTTTTTTGTCGCCATATCTTATAGCGCGCCATTTTGTGTGTCTTCTGCTGCCTCCATTTTGTTTTTTTTTTGTCGCCGACACTTGTGTGTGCGCGTGTGTGTGAGTGTGAAATGACTCACCGCAGTTCGTTCGCGCTGCTTTTGTTGTTGCCTGCCTGACTGCTTGACTTTGCTGCCGCTTCTTTTGCTTGTTTGCCACTTGTATCTCTCGAATTGAATCTTGCCCGTCGTCGTCAGGCGCACAACAACAACAACAACAACAACAGAAACAACAACTACAACATGCATTGGGTGTGCTCCACTTGTCGTCCATGTCTATGCCTCATGTAACTTGCAGGCTGGCCGTAGCAGCAGCAGCAGCAGCTCCTTTTGTTATTGTTGTTCTGGTTACGTGTTAGGCTTCGTAGTTAGAGGGCAGCATGTCGCCTGAAGCTTTAATCATGATTTACGAGCCCACAGACAAGAGGTAAATATAAATGGAATTTTAAAATGTGATCTGATTTAATTATGTACGTTAGTCAAATGAAGCCTTGCCAGCTGCTAGTTTGTGTGTGTGTGACGCCATCTGACTGTCATTTTTGTCCATGCTCATGACACACACGCGCCCCGGCTTGTCTAGATTGTTGGCAGCCTTATCCTTTTTTTTTTTTGGTTTTTTCTGTTTTTTTTTTCGTATTGGGCAAGCTTTTAAACTACGCCAACGCAAACTTTGGCTCATTTGTTAGACAAAAGCCACGACAACAACAACAACAATTTGTGAGTTGGTAGCAACCCACAGTGGTTTGGCTTATATGGTGACTATGGGCAGAAGTAGCTCTAAATAGTTTGTTAGAAAATTTTTAAACAAAAAAGGTAATTTTTTGCAGTTGATTATAATCACTTGAAAAATATTTTAATGGATTAATGACATTATATAAATATTATTAATTAATAACACTTTAAGTTTAGCTGTGTATAAATAGAAAATTGGACAGAACATGAACTAATGTTGACATGTTTGTAACTGAGCCTATGGAATCGTTTTTAAACATTTAACTTTGTTTTTAAATAATATAAAGTATTCCACACAAAATTACTTCAGGATTAATAATCCTTATTTTTTAAGTTGAAAATATTCAAAAGCTGTTGAACAAACTGAAAAATTTCAGCTTTTTATAATAGTAAAAGCTATTTTTAACACATTTTCGACATTTTGAAGTTGGTTCAGTTAAGTCTGATGGATTTGCCATTTCTTTCTAAATAGATGAGTACTCAGCTTTAGAGATAATAATAATATTTTTTAAGCAATTTTCTGCGCTCATCTGAGTCGAAGGTTTTTAAGTATGAATATGAAGATGCCCTTTGGTCTTCAGAGCTAATTGTCGCCACAGATGAAGTCACACTGTTTGATGTAAAGCCCCTAGATATGTTTCAATACAATGGAAATGCTAATTGATTTATAAACGGAATAAATACTTAGTAGAATTCACAAGACTTTCGATCTTATTAAAACTGAATGAATATTTCTTAATATACATACCTGTTCTATGTTTGACCATAAAGAGCTATACCTAACAATGGCAAAGCTATGTTTGTCTCCCGGAATATATTTGAAATCTATGTTTAAAAATCCCTCGAATCAAAAGATACTTAATGATCTTAGAAGTTGTTGATTAAGTTTCTTTGGTTAATATTTAAACAAATTTTTTAAATGGAATAAAAAAAATATTTTGAAACAGAATATCTTTTTATATAAAAAGTAGTGCATTTGTCTAGTGCTGCCATAGTTTATAAATATGTCGCAGTTTGGATTCAGCTATAAACTGTAGGTCCCTGATCTCTTCGAACAGCTATAAATATTTCTATATTTGGCCTTAGAACCGAAAAATGTAATCAAGAGGAAAATTTTTTTTATTTATAAAAATAGGTGGCGTCACCAAAATTCAAATTCCGAAGCTCCAAATTGTTTTGGCTTAGATCAGCCGCTCAGCTATAAAGTGTTGTCCCTGTTCTCTTGGATCAGCTATTGAAAAAAATTACACCATGATCCACTTTTGAAGCGATGATAATAGTTAAGGGAAAAACATTTTTTTTTTAATGAACCACTAGAAACTTAGTTGCCATAGCTACAAGTAAGTTATTTTGGTTTGGAATTTGTAATTTTCACACATCCAAAAATTTTCGAGTTGTTAGAGTTATTGTGTCTATCAATTTACTATAATTCTATAAATAATAATTGCGAATTTTGTACCACTGTGCAGCCATATGCTTGTAGTAGCTGACTTTTGTTTTTGTTGCAAGTCTTTGCTCTTCTTTTTTTAAGTTGGCCGCCAGTTGGCCGCCTTGTTAGCTCGCTCGGTTGCACTTTGTTAAATTGCAGCCAATTGGCCAAGGCAGTGCTCCCCTTTCTGAGTTCCATTCCTGCGCACCCACACACACTCACTCCAGTTGTGCCTCACTTAATGTCTGTCCGTCTACTCCGATTTATGTGTTTTGTTGTTTATTAGCCTTTGCGGTCAATGTTTCATTGAAATTGTGTTGGTTTTGCCATTGTCTGCATACTTGACTTGATTCGGTTTTTTTTCTTGGCATCTTTTAGGCGCAAGAAGTAATCTGTGAGTGTGTATCTGTTTGAGTGTATTTGAGTGTGAGTATCTGTGTGTGCGTGTGTATCTGTGCCCATATCCCTTGTGTGTAAGTGTACTTAAGCAAAACTGCTATGCAAATATACAAAAGGGCACATGAGACACATGTATATGTGCACCAAAAAATACAAGTGCCAGGACCCAAGTCAAGCGGCAACCAAATACAAATAGCAAAGCGATAACATACATATAAGGATATATAGACGAAAAAAAAAAACCTAGAACAACAACGACAACCGTAGATACATAAAGGAAACCCAAACATAGGCAAATATACATGTATTTACCGTCGTCGTAACATCAAACGTTTGACTGCTTCTGTAGCTGCTGCTCAACTCATCTTTGAATTTGCTTGGGTTTCGTTGTCACAATCCAAAGCCAAGCAGTTGGAGTGGCTTCCACAGTTCGCAGCCCACAACACAACCCACTACGTTGTCAGGCCAATTTCAACGATGTTGTTTTCGTTGCCATCGTTCGCATAGTCAATATGTTTTCATTCAATTTGGAAAGCATTTTCATAAAATTTCCCACAAGAAAAACATTGCGCTCATATCAAATACAGACAAAAACACACACACACACACACATACACGCATACATATATGCAGGCAGATAAAAAAAGAAAAAGAAATTTCTAAATAGGAAATTATGCGAAATGTGCTCGATTTGCGCAAACAAACCGGAAATGATGTGCTTGCCATTGACCATTTTCTAAAATGAGTTCGCTACACGCAAATGTTGCCATTCCATAAACGAAAAAATGTATTTATACATTTATTTATTTGCCAAGCAGATCAGCGCACATAAAGTCCTGGGTCAGTAGCAAATAAGCTTACTACCGCTTACTTCCTTTGACCGCCGCTTACTCCTAAACTCTTGACCACAGTGCTGTCCGCTTATTGTGTGGCTATTATGCTAATTGAACAGTAAAAGCCCTACCAAAAAAAATAAGCAGAAAAAACCTAGGACTTGCTCTTAAACTTTATAGGCCTTGCGCGTGCTGGCGACCCTTGCAGCCTAGTCCTGGCTCATAAAAAATTTTACTCCCGCTAAGTAACTGTGCAGCGCGTACCGCCCACAAAGTATCTCCTAAGTAACTTACTTCAATCGGCTGAGTATATATATGCAAATGTACGCAACGCGGCAAATATTTTTAATAAAGTTGCAACATTCTAAGCTGCTTTTAGGGTCTGTCCGCAGCAGTAGCAGCAGCATTCTCTGATGACTACTTTTATAATTAGAACTCACGCAGTCCGATGTTGTTGTTGTTATTATTGCAGATTGAATTAGTGACCACAATAAAAAGTGGGCTAGGCAACCCTTGTTAGCAGTCAGCCCAGCGCAGGCCCAGTCCAGCACTATGCGCAACCCACTGCCAAATCAAAGGCTATCCCCTGCTGCATACCTGCAAAAGCAGCAAAAAGCAAACCACAAATGGAAAATGGAAAATGTAAATTCAAGCCAAGTAAAAGGAAAACCACGAGGCCAGTTTGAAATTCAAGCGGCATAAACATTGCAAATCAAGCAATCCAAGCACGCGACCTTTGCTGCTGCTGTTGCCCAAAGTAGCAGGAGTAGCAGTAGCAGCAGTTGGCCAGTTGGCTCCCATCCTGAGCACAGGCATCATGCCGACAGCCTGCAATTTAATTTCTTAAGCAATTTTCATAATCTGCAGCAAATTGTTTCTGAATGTTGCCAAGCTGCAATTGCCTGAGTGCCCCGGCCAGCTCTTTATATACAATATTTAATGCAAAATGAAGCAGCCAAGCAGTGCAGTGCATTGCAGTGCGGAAGGATGAGGAGATGGAGAGAGAGAGATCTGGGTGTAGAGCCGGTCGACGACAGCCGACAGCTGCATTTGAACCGCAGCAAGGCTTTTGTAAGTTTCCGCGCTCACAATTTTCTACTATGCAAAAAGTTTCCAACGTCTATTATACGGTTTATGGCATGGTTGTAGATACATTTCTATAAAATTATGACTTGCTGAATTTCTAAGCACTCCAATGGGATATACGACAAGACGAGTAAATGCATATAAATGTAATTGAATCTGTATATTATCTAAGGTTATTTGGGCTGTTTTTTTTATTTTTATAACTATTTACCTGAAATCAGCTCTTGAAAATGTAGCTAGGCCAACGAGTTCTTGGGCAATTTCAAAATTTCATGAAGATATCTAAAACATAAACTGCTCAGTTTTGCAATGGCCAGAACTTACTCTGCTCTACTTCAGCAGAATAAAAATCCAAAAAAATGCAAAGTAAAGATAATACCGAAGAACTCTATGCAGCACATACCTAATTATTGCGATCGTAAGATTCAGGAAACTATATAATGCCCAATAACCATTAATCTGGATTTTCGGATATTAAATATTTTTTAAAATAATCTTTATAATTTAATTTAAGTAATCTTTATATTTGACTAGAAATTGACCTTAAGTTGAAATTCTCAATAATAGAAATTGTTCTTAAGTTGAAATTCTCAATAATTCTCATACTGCTTTAAACAAAAAGTATCTTTGTATATCAATATTTTGTATCCAATATAGGTATAATTAGGAGATTAAAATTTGAATAAATATAAGAAGAATCTCTGTTTCTATCTATATATCTCCAAACCTTAGAGCTTGAATATAAAGATATGTTCAGAAAAACAGAGTAAGAATTTCTTTCTGGAAGAGATATTATATAGAATTATTAATCATCGAAAATCATGTCGAAATGTCTATAGTACCAGAATTCCTCAAGATAACTTTACATTGGAATATTCGTAATAAAATCAAATGCAGAATGAATTTGAATTCATTTCGAACCTAAAAAAAGCTATCCGAGAAATTTTTGTTCAGCGCTCTCAAAAACTTGATATACGCCAAGAGAATTTATATTATCTTTTATTTGGGTGGCAACCTGTGCAGTGTTCTGAAGATTAAAAAAATTAGTTTTAGTTAAAAAATCTAATCATTTAACTATTATATCTGAAAGAAGTAGATTACTATTATATATGTAAGTAGACCTTATTATCTAAGAGCTCAGATTAAGACTTTATTTTTGACTTATGTATTGGGTATATATACTTTAATATAGTAAAGGGAAACTGATCGAGTCAAAAGACGCTCTCTAATTCATACCGAAATTAGCAATTCTTGGCTTTCCCAACAAATGTTTCTCTTAGGATCTGTTGCCGATCGAAACTATTTTAAAAAAATGTAATGTGATACTTAAATGTTATTTTATTGACTGTAAAGCCTTTTATCAATTTTTCAGCATACGAAAATATTTTCGATGAAGTACCCAAGTCGCTCACAAATGTCTTTATTCCACATTTTTTTATTGTATCGTTTTGAACATTTTTTTTTGTTTTTTCAAAAAATAATTTCGATTTAATTTTTGCTTAATTTTCAATCCTTGTTTATACATCAATAAGTCATAGAACAGATTTTTCGGTTTAAAATGTTATTAATTTTAATATCGGCTGATTTTGAAGATCAAAAAGTTTCACATGTCCATTTTTAAAAACTCTTCTCTGCAGTCTTAGAAGAGATTGTCTATGACGTGAAATAAGGCTTTAATCAATGCCGAAGCATATAAAACGACAATAATTTTTTTTTTGAAATACACAAACCTAACTCCAAGCGAAAGTTGCATGCAGTGCTTCTCCTCAAGTTGACCTCTGTCGCATTGCTGAACTCACGAATTGCATAAATTCGCCATTTTCATTAGCATAAACTACGCATGACCCCCGCCGCGCCATCTGTGGCGTCTCGCTTTTTTTCATTAATTTTGCACGCCGCATGCCGCATCGTTGGGGTCACAGCTACTCTCTGTTTCTTCTTCTCTACATTCTGCCTCTCAGCCAGGCTTTTCAGTCAAGTTTCATGCCCTTGAGCAGTAGTACCCCCCGTCATGCGTTGCCCCAATGCCAGCGGCATAATTAAAATGGCAGTTCAATCTAAGCGCAACGGCGGCAGCAGCTGCGGCAAAAACTTGCCAACAGGCAGCATGGCATGCATACAACGCCATAGTCAACTTCTTGCCACAGTTGTAGCCACAGTTGAAGCGCCACAGTTAGAGGCAAGAGCAGCAACGTGGCGGCAACTCATTGGCAGTGCATACAATTGCCTTTTGGGCAACATGAAGACAAGGACGCGGCTTTTTGCACAATTTTCGAATTGTTCTGCGGCCACTTAACTAAAATGCCACACCCACTTGCAACACTTACATGAACTGCAGCTAATTGTTGACGCTAAGCGTTCAAATTACTTGTGGGGGGCACACAACACAACACAATTCGTACAGAAAACCAATTAAGCGTAGCAAGTGGAATTTTTAGCCCTGATTGCCGGGATTTGTTTGGGATTTTCACTCGAATCGAATGCCGAATGTGTGAATCACGTCACGTGTGATAAATCAAATTTAAGCGTTAATAATATTTGAGCATACGCAACGCAACACAAATCAAATCAAATTAAAACATAAAGCAAAAGCGTCGTTGTGTGTGTGTGTGTGTGGGTATCTGTGTGTATGCCGAGATGAGTCGAGCTGGGGGTCGCTTGGTTTTATTATTCCATACACATGCGGGGCATGTTGAGCCGAGCGACGCGTTTATTGCGCTGACAGAATTATGTGGCTTACATGCGTTGATTCCTGATGCTGCCCCAAAAACCAAAAAACCCGCTTAAACCAGCAACAATAACAACAACAACAACGACGTGCCCCTTGTGAAACCCAAAACAAAAATAACTCCCGGTGCTGCTTGTTGTTGTTGTTGCTGTGGAACCTTTGAAATATTTTTACGCGTTGCAATTTAGGCCGAAGCGGCATGTTAAAACACAGATAACTAAACTGAAAAGCCGGCGGAAAAACTCGAAAATGGATTTTCAGCGCAAAAATCACAAAATCGCAAAACGTGCTTCACATATTTTCCACACACTTGACGCTACTCTGACGTTGAAGCTAACGCCAGCTCCCGCTGCTACGCGTGCGGTGCGCGGCTCTTGCATTGAAGAGAGCTGCCGCGGCAACGTTAGCAGCGCGACGTTGGCTTATCATAAATACATCAGGATACTACCAGGAAGGCACTGATGGCACTAGCTGCTGCTGCTCCATGCCATATACACTTGAGCCAACAGCGTTGACAACGCTGACAACAATGCCGAGCTCGATCATCATAGCGCGAACGGAAATGAGAACAAACTTTGCACGGTGGTCAGAAGATAGAAAAATTAGATAAAATGTTGTCTACTACTCACTCGGGCTGGAGCTGTTCCAGAGTTTGTTTACTAAAGAGTCTTATGAGACAACCAACGATCCTCAAATCGATCAGCCGCAGCTGATGTATCTTTGGTATCTGTCGGTTGGTCATTACCCCTTGTGTTGGAGAGAAGTGTGTCTGTCATTTCTTCTATTTGATGGGTAACAGCAATCGTTTTAGAATGTAACTCCACTGCTGACTCTACCCGCTATTTGGGTGTCAACCAACAACCACCACGATATTTCCACTAGAGCGCCGACTTGATGAGTTGGCTTCGACCATGCTTAACCCGTAGTACCGAAATTGAAAGGCTCGGATTCCCTCCCCATTTAGTCCCAACAGACTCGAACTGGTTATTCGTTCACCGGTGGTCCTCTGATTACTACATTAGCAAATGTTGTCAGCATATGCAGCCCCTTAGATGTCTCCAATGCTTCAGAGATACTCCACCTGTCGCCTATCTGATGAATACTACGTTCATTACGTGCCTCAACACGTAGAAAATATCGAAGAAAGAAGATATATTGAAGAAAGCGAAATATCAATTTTACCATTGCAGTTTTTGGCCATGTTGCTGTACAGGCGCACATGCCTGATTTTTTCACAAAATCGGCCTATATTTGGAACATAGGGCGGTATGAAGCTAAAGGCCGTCGTAGTTATGGGCATGTTATATCCGATGATTGTGTCCATTTTTTAAATATATGTTTTTACGGTTTTTATATAAGCTCAAAAGATTAAAGAGTGAAAAATTGGGTGTCCATTCTCAGCTTTCAACCGCTCTACACTGAAAGGTTGCTTCAAATATAGGGGTATTTCATAATGCAGGTTATCAAGAAGTTATTTTGGGGGGACACGTAACCAGAAGAGGCCGTAGGAACTACTGAAACTGTTGAGATTTTATTTGTACCAAAAATTCTTGAAACCATTTTCTGTCATATTTTTATTTTAGATTAAAGATGCGACGATGGTATGCAGCATCTTCAGGAGTCTTTGAAGACTAAAATTTAGGAAAATAAAATTGGAACTGTGAATCCTTAGAAAATAATCTGCTTTATTCTATCATATACTCCGGAGTTACAAGAAAGAGAGCGGTGTCTACGTCAACAAACAAGTATAAGGAAATCGATTTTAAGGAAAGGGAATTTTACTTGGCACTGGCAGCTAGCGAAGCTCCTTAATTTAACAAAGACTGGCATGCCAACGTTGACCACTGTGCAGCAACGCGGACTGCTAGCAGGAACAACCTTGGCGTCGACGACGACGACGACGTTGGCGTTGACAGCGGCTACCGCCTGCTGTCGCTGGCAGCGTGTCACGCGACCTGTCAACGTGCATAAGCTGACATTTTTATTAAAATATTTCCGCAGTCGGCGCTAACGTGGGCAGCGCTGGCAGCATCTTTAACTGCGGCAACTTAGAGCCTGCTGCTGTCGCTCATTGTGTCTGTCTGCCTCGGCATGTGTGTGTATGTATGTGTGTATCTGTGAGTGTTTTGATTACGTTGGTATGTGTGTGTGTGTGTGCGCCGCTTTGCATGCTGCTTGCTCACTTGATTGTTTGGCGTATTTTTGTTTTCACAGCGGTTGACGGCGTCAACAGTGCCAGCCAGGGCTGAAGACTTGGCCGTAACCGGAGCAGCACTGCAGCACAAACGCTGAAACCTTCATAATCATGTTATTTGTCGTAGACACAGGATCGTCGTAGCTCATCATCGTCGGCAGTACTGCTCTGCTCCGGCTGCTTCTCTTCAACGAGCAGCATTAAATGGTTTGCGGACAACACGAAAAAACAAAAATAAAACGGAATAAGTGCTTCTTTGTGAACATTTTTCACCTGCCTTTTGTTTGTCTACCACAGTCAGTTGTCGTTGACGTAGTCATTGTCGGACATGGCTGCCTGCCTTTGTATGTCAATGTGGTGCCGTCATCCACAACGTCAACAACAACAGCAACAACAACGACTGCCCCCACCCACACAGTCTGGAACAATAAAAACTTTAATAAGCATCAGCATCGTCAGGATAAGCTGCCGCACTTAGAGTCTGTTGTCCTTTTTGCTGCACTGCTTTTTCTTTGGCCATGTTGTCTTCTACTTCCTTCGGTATTTACAGTCAATTGCTGTTTGTGCATTGTGCCACGCTGCGTATGCGTAGTATTTTACTGCTGCATTTTTTAAATTTTGATAGCAATTTTAAAGCTCTTTTCATGCATAAAATTCAATTAAAAATATTTTCGGTGATTATGTCCACTATTTGTTTGTATCTGTTGGATTCCCTTGAGTAACTATGAATGGGCTTCAAATTTATTATCATTGGCAATGCCCAAAGGATAACAGAACAATAGCTAAAAACAATATGCGAATAATTGCATTTTGGATGCAGTACACAAATTTGTGATAATAACATTAAGGAGGGCAAATTGTAGTTGCACTGGTCGGGGTTGGTGGCAGTTGGTTTAGGCTTTAGTGATCCCTGCGGATCAGTTTAACATAATCAAATTTGTTGACCAACTCGCTTTCTCGGGATAGACGCGCATGTTTCTTAAGCCAACGTATACGTTTGAGTATTCTTGATTTTAGGTAATAATTTTTAAAGTTTTTTTGCATCTTCTGTCGGAATTATGTCTGTTATATAGTAAAAACAATTCTCAAGAATGTGATCCCTTGGCAATGTCACGCGCAGAATCGATTCGAGATTTGCCGAAATTTGTGTCACTTTTTGTGAAAACTTCAATAGCTATTTTTTTTTAATAAATTAATTTTAATATTTCATTTTTATTAATTTTGGGATACAACTCAGCCCAGTTGAATTTATAGTTAAAAAATATTAATATTAGGAATTATTAAATTAGAACGAAGAAAATATAATATTAAACTATCCGTCTCTCTAGCCTGGTGGAAAAATTTTAATAGATAAAAATAATTATGACGTAAGATAATATCGCAGCGTTAATGTTCCCATTGTACATATTTCTTCACAATTAAGAACTAATTTTTGCTAAAAAATGTAATGCATTCGGACTGCGAAAATCATTATTAGATTTAGATCAGTATTAAAGGTGCTATATGATATTTAAAGCTTTAATATTTGAATTTTGAAAATGCCCGAATTTTGTTTTTATTTAGTTCCAATCGAACAAACTAATTATCTAAAACTTTTGATTCTTGTTGGAAACTTTAATTTAGTGCCGAGATTTAAAAATTCACGACTTTCAGATTATAATATCTAGAACTTTTGAGTTCTATAAGAATATTTTAAAATTAAGTACCGAGATTTGAAATTCCCCGAATTTGGTTTTATTTATAATATTGTCTCTTATGACATAATAGGAAATGGGATTCTCTACAGAAGCATTAGTAAATTGTAGATCCAAGTTCTCTCTTAACTAATAATCTGAAATAAGACTTTTCTTACAAGCGCTCATGTGGAAAAATATATAAGATAATCAGCAGATTTCCATACAATTTGATACTGAGAAACTTTTCAAGCATCAAATTTTTGAGAGATTTTATTATAAAGCCAAAATTAGAATTATTGTAAGTTGTGCACGAAATGTGTAGTACCCATTGCATATATGTTTTTAATATTTTTCCGAAATTAAAAAAGTTTTCCATACATACCACTGTCGGCTTTATGCGCACTTTCTTAAAAATGATCTGAAAAAAATAAGAAAAAAGGTTATGAAAAAATGTGTTAGGTAAAATCCGAGATAATTAATATGAGGTTTCAATATTATATAGATAAGTTACGAAAATTTTATCCAAAAGGAATAGTGAAAGACTACATTAATTCTACAGATTATTTTGTAATATAAGGTTTCAATATTATACCGATAAGAGTTTTATGCATCAAATTCATAAATTAAAAAAAAAAAAATTTTAAGCTATTTTTTGTAAGTATAAGTCAAATATTTATGAGCAGGCTTGTCTAAACTTTAAAGGATGCTTTAGTTTTTAACACACAAATGTGTGCTCTCCACTGATAGAAGACTTAAAGTTTGCTACAAAATCTTTTATGTAAATGTTTAGGCAAAGTTATTTAAGTCTCGGCTGGTTGCTGGTTGTAAAAGTTGAAACAACTGACGCCATTAGCTTAGACTTTGCCGCCAAACTAAGCACGTGCCATGTGGCAGCCTCGAGTATGTGACTAGGGAATAGGTACAGGCTAAAAAATACGTGTTTTAAGTATAGGCTTGTCGTATACCATAATCATAATTTTGAAGAATGTTAAATTTAGCGAATTGAAGTTTCTTTTGGAAAAAGAGTATGCGTATTAGAGTGCTGATTCAATTTTGTATTTGCAATACCAACAGCATTAAAAATTGTACAGTTACGAAGTCTATATTTTGCCTAAATCTTGAACAGCATCGAGATCACTACTCATCAATATTTCAGTTTACCCAATTTGAATTACGCATGACAACATAAAATTTAGCCATCCTATAACTGGCTGAGGCTCTATCTTAAGATAAGATCAAAACTAAGCTACCTACAAATAAGCAGAAAAACATCAAACATAAAGAATGAAACATGCCTTAAGGAATTCACTTAAAATGCCTAGGCTTGTCTAAAAATATAAATATATAATATATATGAGCGCATTATTTTTCCAATTCCTACATTTTTCCATTTCGCTTTCTTCTGAGGCTTTGACTGCGCGATTTCAGCAATACGGCTTAGTTATTTATTATATTTGCCTTCTACATCGGCGGAGACTCATAAAACAATCGCAAAAACTGAATCTTGGAAGATCTTTAATGTGTTTATGTAGAGTCAATATAATGATAACGTTGCATTCATCTGATTAGTTCTCTTTTAGGGGCCACAAATAATATAATACCAGAATCTTTCTCAGACTTCTCTCACATGTTCAGATATTATTACTAAACGTAAGTGAAACACATATCCAATTGAAATATCTGTGAAAATCTTACTATGCGAATTTCCTTCTTGTGTACCTTTAATGAATTCGAGTTTTGTAAGCTAATTTTTGTTGTAGCCTTCAAACTTTCGTAGAGTACTAAAGAAATACTCCTCCACTTTTGGTTTTAATTGGAAATTATCTTCGCCGCGTATGGTAGTTCAATTTCTAGTGGCTTCATGCCAATATCTTTATTCTAAATAGCGATCGCTTAACTAAGAAGCTTAAACTGTGATGAAGAGAGCTCAAAGCTCAATTCCAATCAGTAGTTATATTGATTATTAAAAGTAACACAGTATTTTATGTGCATTTACTTAATAACAATATTGCATTGGTTATTGTTGCCGAATAATGCTCCTTCAACAGTTTCATAAGGTTTCCCATTACCCCATATCCGACTATTTTTGTTTGCAGAACGTGTTTGCCTTTGAATCAAAATTGCATCTTTTACTTTTTTGTATTTCAAAATTTATACACATTTATGAAAAGAAAATCGTTTCATCTTCCAATATTTATTTCGGAGTATTATATAATAATTGTGTTTGACATATGCCTTTGAAACAATGGGAAATCTGGGTTTTCATATTTTTTTCACTCTTGATGTCTATAGAAATTTTCAAGTTTATAGGGCATGTTTTCTTACTAATTGAGATATCTCCATGGTTCGCCTTTGTAGAGTAGACCTAAGTCAAAGAACTAAATTTATTTTATTTTTTATGATACTAGGCTCATTTTTGTTTTGAGAGTTCTCTAGTGTATAATGATTTCAATTCTCGTAAAAGGTCACTTTAAAGTAAGAAAAATACACAAATTAAAGTAAATGAAATTCTTTATATTCTCTATATTTACAAATGATTACAGTATTACGGAACGATGAGTTTGTTATCGTTTAGCCAGTTTGTAACGCTGTATATATATCTAAAGGTATAAGTCGATGACCTACAAATTGTGATCAACTTTGAAGCAGTTTTTTAAAACGATATTTGCTGAGGTGAAGCTTAATAAACTTAAATAAAAAAGATTTTTGCTGCTTAACCGCTTTGCTACTATTTGAAAAACTATCACTTTCAAGAAAAGCCCAAAAAATATATGAAAATATATGCAGAATTGCCATGCAAATGCAGAAAATCTAGTTACCTTTTTACTTCTCTATAAAAAGAGATTTTTAAGAGCCCCAAAAAGTATGCTACACACATCATGCCCAATATGCCGACCGACTTATGTACGCCCAGGTGACATATTTGCTGCATAAATAAAAAATCAAGCATGACGCCAAAAAAAGCAAAATCGAAATTCATGCAAAGTAAATTTTCATGTTTCCGACAACAACCTGGAAAGCAAAAAAAAAAAAAGAAGCAAAGTAAAACCGAAACTAAGCCTCTAACCGGCACACATATGTGTGAGTGCAAAATTTTCCTGGGAAAATAGTATTTCCTAATGCCTTAAATGTTACTCAACAAATTTTCAATTTTCAAAGCTGTTCAATACAATTGCAAATGAGTTGCCCTTTATTGTTTGGTTACGTTTTTTTTTTTTCAATTGCATGCAACATTTTCATTTGTTGTATTTGTTTTGGGCCCTCTTAAATTGTTTGGTATTCGTTGTTGTTTTTCGTATTTTATTTGTTGTTTATGCGATTTTATTTTTTTTTTCTTTTAGGTTTGGTTTAGTTCTTTGACACGCGCACAGCTGACACTGCACAAATCAATCAAATCAAGCTGTGTGTGTATGTGTGTGTGTGTGTGGCAAAGAGGTGGCTGCCAGCTGCAGGGTTTGGGTATTTTTGTGGCAAGAAATTCAATACAATAACATCAAATGCGGGCCGCACAGCGACGCAACGAGGGTTTGGCATGTTGGTAGAACTGGTGAACTGGAAACAGTTGCCCACCCGCACGCCCCCTACTACGCTTGTGTCGCCCCTGCCACAGCAAGTGGCATAAACCAACTAAATAACAGTAACAATAACTAAAGTGTGTTTTTTGTATTAGCAGCTTCGAGTCGTGTTCGATACGCTCTGGCCAGTCACTTTGGCTTGGCTATCTATGACCATGGCACAATATATACATAGACGTGCAACACTTTGTTGCAAAGTTGTTGTTTTTTTTTTTTGTATTTATACACACGTACATTTGCTTGCTGCAACAACCTACGTTTCATACGGTTTAGTTTGGTTTTAGTTTCATTCGTTTGTCCATTTGTTTGTTTATTTGTCGTTTGCTTTGTTTTGTCTAAGTGTATTTGTGAGTATATATATGTGTGTGGCACTATCTATGCCATGCCCCTAAATTGACCAGCCAGGCGTATGTTATATACCATACCGTACTCCACTTTATACAAAAGCTACGTTCTTTCACCGGCCGAGTATAAAATCCCATGCGATTGTTCAAGCGCACGTACAATACACAGAGACCACACGTCGTATACGTTACATATAGCTATTGCCGCAGAGCTGTAGCCTTTGGTGCTAGTCAGAAGTAGTCACAAGGCAGCGATGGTAGCTGGCGAAGCGTATCTTATGCTGCCACATGCTGCTTAATCCCCTCACCCCGATACCCACCCCCTGCCTTTTGTACGCTTTTTCTATTTAAACTCTCGCTCTCTCACTCTTACTATTTGTATTTGCAATCAGCCGCATTGAGTAGCTTGCCACGCGTCTAGGCGACAAGTGTCCCATATACCCACACACACTCACACTCACACACACACATGCAGACTTTGGAGTTTCGATACTTTTAATTATTGCGTACATGTTCCGTAACATTGTAGTTGGAATGTGCACGCTCAGGTGGCATTCAATAGCCAATGGCTACCCCTAACCATCAAGCGTATTAATCAGAGCTGTGAAATTCTACTTTGGCTTTCTGTTGTTTGTCTGACATAGTAGTCTGCACTGGAAGAAATGCATTCCAAGTTCTTTGCACGGAATTCTTGATTAGAAATTTAGAAGTAAATAGCTGCAATTTTTTGTCGAGTTTTTATGTGTGTTGCAAATTCAAAGGCAATACTAGGGAAACTTCTTTTGCTAGGAATGTACAAGAACATTATGCAATGTATCTGCTTCCATAGCGTAAAGTGGTAAAGTCGTAAAAGCATTAGCAGAAGAAAATTGATTTTTCAGGATTTTTAAAAATGTATTTTTTTAAGCGTAAAGTGGGGTAAAGCCGACCTCCCACTAATATTGAAAAATAGCTAGATTGAAAGCGTTTTTGAATACAAAAATTTAATAATTAAATCATATTGGAAATATTGTTATCTGTCAATATAAATTAAGAAGTTTAAGCCAAACGAAACCAATTCTTACGACTTTTAGTAAGAGAAGTAGAGCTTCTTTTTCGGAAAAAAGCTATTATGGTCTGGCTTGCAATGAAAAAATAAAAATAAAATAAAATATAAGCTCTTAAATCGTAAAAAGCTAAGATACAACTTAAATGGACAAAAAATTATTTGAGGTCTAGCGATTTTGATTTACCAAACCCAAATGTTTTAAATTAGGAACTCCAATTCTAAAGACCCACAATGTAGATTATCGAAATTCGTTGAGTTTAAATCGCCCGAAAAAAATAACCGACCGAGCTTATCCCAGCACTTTTAAAAAATTACTAAAGTTGAAGAAGCAATAATTTCTTATCAGTTGTGAATATAAGGTCCAACGTGCTGGCTTATTTGATATCAAAAAGGGATTGATTATCAAAAACCAGTTGTTGTTATCGAGTACAATTAAAAAAAAAAATCAAAAATTATTTCATCGAGTCGTTCTGTAATTCAGAAAACCAAGCAAGCTAGAATTTTTAATCATTATTTTGATTTGCTCGACATTAATTTGACAAAAGTTCAAACCTCAAAAGTAAATACAAAAATTGTACCGGAAAAAAGGGATCTCATAGAAACCTCTATTATGTTGCTATTTAAGTTCTGGAGTGAGCATCTTTTTGCGTTCTTCCAAACGCTGTTCATCTATTGGCGTTACTGGACTTGCTGTACTTTTCGCATTGTTTTTATCGCCGAGCTACGTAACAGATACTGTTCCGAAATGCTGCGCATAGCTATCATGATCTGGCTGGGAGCTATTGCCTTTTTGGGACTGTTATTTATACTAAGCCGTCTTTTGTCTGGTGCCATATTGATAATGATATCGTTGCTGCTGGTCTCATTTTCATTAAATGATAACTCTTATACTCAACTGGAAGATAATCTGGTGCCTCATTTCGATGCAAAGAGTTTATCTATGTTGCAACGTGCCAGCATTGGTAAGTTTATCGAGACTGACGATGAGGATTCCACTAAGAAAAACCCATGAAGGATGTACCTAATGTCGAAGAGGTTTAATGATATGATGGCAGACAAATTCTAAACGTTGCGCCATGTCAATGTTTAATTTCTGTTGTAAATTTTATCATTATAATATCAAAACTAAACTGCGCTTCATTTATCCAAATATATGGAGTACAGAAAACGAAAGATTTATTTTGTTGTAGCTTGCGGATCAAATAGTGTATGTCTAGATGATGCTGAAGGGCAGGTAGAGTGGGTGGAGCCGATTGAGATCTTTGCATTGTTAAATATTGTCCAGCAGTGGCCTTGTGATTTTCGGTTGCGTCAATTTCTCCAGGTGTCGCCTGCTGGCCTTGAATGTTCGCAGTTATGATTTGCGTTATATTTATTTTGAAATATATACGATATTACTTCGTTTAAATTTTGCATTGAGCAGGGGGCTGAACTCCTGGTTTTATACAATAAATTCATTTATTTAAGCTGCATTTATGCTGCAACTTTTCTTCAAGTGTACTTTGTAACCTTTATGACTAGTAATTTTTTGTCACATGTTCTCTGTATGCCTCGCCTGCGCTAGGCTGGCAACCCTTGAAAATGTCACTACTCTCCCGTCTATCATAAATACCATAGCTGTTTGTTGCTATTTTTTAGTTTGTTGTTTGGACAAACTTTGGTTCATTAAAAATCAGTAGACGTTTCATATTTTGAAGAACGTGACACTACGTGCCCCAAATAACAAAAGCAACAAGCCAAAAAGGTGCTGCTTTTGGGGCACTTTTGCCCAGACACCCGCTGCCCACAGCAAGCCATTTAACTCATGATTGTCATGGTCTTGGACTGACCATTATTAAACCGCAAGTTTGATTGGGTTAACTTATGTGTGTGTGTGTGGGCGGCAAAGACAACTTGGCTTGTTGCAGCTTTGGGGTTTTGGTCATGGATGACATATAAACAGGTAATTAAAAATAAAATCTAACATGGCTACAAATTCGCAGCTGAGAGCAAAGCGTTAAATGAATTTCCACGTACGCAGCAATCCAAATCAAATTTTGGGCAAATTTAATTTCAGCTCATGTGTGTGGGTGTGTCTATGTGTGTGCGGGTGGCTGTATCTGTGTGAGCTTGGTTGCTGAGCCTGTGTGCGTGTAGGCTGACCACACAATGGCAATGGGCACAAGCAAACACACACAGCTGCTGCTACTACTGTATGTTGCACGTTTTTAGATTTGTTTACTTTTGTGGAGCACCTCTCCGCTGGCTTGCCGCATAAATAAATTTCTATAAATTCCAGCGCGGCATTTCATTTGCACACACACACACACACACATGCACACACACACACTTAGCCAAATTTATAGCAATGTGAAACTGTCCAAAAATGCCATGCCCAGCGCCGCCCAGCCACAATATATCCCCCCGCACTGCTTATACATTTTTATGCCTCCCCGCGCTCATGCTTATTTATTTATTCATTCGTTTCGTGCGGACCATTCGCCTTCTGTTTGCTTGCAATTTTCTGTATGAAAGGATTTTCAGAATTTAACAACAAACAAAAGCGCCAACACAAAAAAAAAAAACCGAAGAAACTGCTGCTTCAACCGGAGACAAATGCACCCCTTGGCAATCTAGCAGGCAGCTGCTTGGCTGCTCCAAAGCCTTACTCGGCGCTGCTCTGCTCCGTCGTGCGTTTGAAGTGTAGCTGCGGCTCATAATGTTGACCCGAATTTACTAAACTTCTGCTCTATATAAGTGTATATATATATATACAACTGTAGCTGTGTGTATCTATGTGTGTGTTTGGGCATTTGTGTGTGTGTGTGTGCGTGCAAATAAATAAAGCACAAAAAAGGACTAAAGCCCAGGCATATAGCATTGCATTAGAAACAACAAATGCTTGCTTGCCAATCCTAAGACTCCCAACATCCCTACACGCTTTTCGTACGCCTTTTGGTGCCCTGTTTCCAATTTTTGTAGTTTTTTTTTTTTGTTTGCTGTTCTGTTGATAGGGTCAGGTCAAGGCATGAGTGGCTTTCATTCAATACATTTTATCTGCGCCGCAACATTTCCGGCAACACTTGCAACAAGAAATTGCCAAACCGAAAATAAATAAGATTCGATTTATGTCTTCAACATACAAATACTACGACTCTTTTACAAATAACGCCCAATCCAATATTTATTTATCGTAGCGCACATATTCAAATAGTTCGTTTAGCATACGCACGCACACACACACACACACACACATCCTGGCACTGCACAACACTATTTTACAACACTTAAACCCTTTGCCACTCACTCATTTTTATTTGCACTTCGGATTTGTGTCAATGGCGTTGTCGATTTTCATGTCGATACTGTTGCTGCTGCTTATGGCGTTGTCCTGCTGTTGTCCCTCTCCTGTGTGTGTGTATGTTAAATTTTTTAATGAATTTACATGCCCACATTGTGGTCGGCTTAAGCGTCTGTATTGGATAGCCGAATCTGTGGCACATTCTCCAACACTCAACGCAACGCAACTCAACACAAAGTTTCTCCCAGACTGTAGCTCATTTTATATTCAAAACACATTCGGCAAATATTGATACCCGAAAATTGTTTAAAATACGCTATATCAACAACAACAGAGTAAAGACAAATTGTGATGGGGATTAAGTGTGTGTGCACTGAGAGAAATTTTAATTTTTTTTGGATTGATTGATATTAGAGAGCGCTCCACAGCGCGACTACTTGGTCTTTTTTTTTTTAGAAAAATGTAAGCTTTTGTAATTACATATTTACTTATTTTTTACTTTTTACATTTTCCACAAAATATTCTGGCACTTAATGGGCTTATTTAAAAAATTCTCTAAGTGTCTTAGGTGAAATATTTTTCAATAAATCTACTTATGTCTACTAAACGTGATTTTTCAGAATTGCAGAAAACACAAGTTCAATTTATACCAACTAAGCGATAAAACTTTGAAATAAAGTTTTACTTTGGGATTTTTGTAGAGGTAGACCCAAGAAGAACTTGGGAAAAATCCAACAAATGGGAATTTATGTGATATTTTTTATTGTAAACAATAAAGAACTTGGCCCACTTATTTTCAATTTTCCATCACAATCAGCAGATAGTCGCGTTTTGACATATGAGCGCTATTTGTGTAGTTTACACTAACTTAAAAGTTTTATCTTAGCCAAAAAAATGGAATTAAATCGTGAATATTTTCGTGCGATTATATTTTTAACCTTTCGACGTGGACTAAATCAACAACACTAATTCAATGTTTGACGATGAAGGTCCATCAAGCACTAGTGTTTATAGATGATATAATGAATTCAACCAATAATCAGCAGTCGAATCCAACAAGCAAATGATCGCCTATTATTTCGCAAAAAACTTAACATGTCGCAACCGTACTTCTTAGTGGTACACAACCAGTTGTCTTCAAAGGCATCAGAAAACCAACCGTCGAAGACTCTTCACCAACTCAATGCCAGCTCGCAAACATGGGCTCTATATAGATCATAATGGAGAATATTTTTCAATGATTGAGTTTTATTCTGTAATGCCGAAATATAAAAGGCAACCCTCTTTTTTTTAAGTAAGTAAAAATCTTTAATAAGTTAAATAAGTTGAATAACTGGGAGGACAAAAGCCATCAAGAATTCGGCATACTCATTTAATGGAAGGAAAAAAAGTCGAATAGAAATGTATTCCCTTGACTGTAATCGCTCCAAGGCGCATTATGGGCAGATGTCTCTATCTAAGACATAAGAATTGATTCGATCGCAGTGTTCTCGAGAATGAGAGATCTTTTTTGGCTTACTTACTTTTATTACTTTCTCTTCGGGGTTTAAATTGAAATCCCAACATTCGATTGCCGTCCTATTCTTTGTAGACTAAGCCTTAGAAAATTACGATCTCTAAATGAAGTGTTATTTTTGGTTTCATTTACTCTAATACACTCCTTTAAAAAAATTCTTTTATCATTTCTTCTAGAGTAACTCGTAATTTTCGACCTCTAGTAATACCATATTGTAGATCTAATTATGCATTAAACGATCCTTTTAGCGTCTTATGCGCAAACCTCTATGATTTCCTCTCTTTTAAATGGTCTATCCAATTCATCACTTTATCTCTCTTAACTCATCTTAATTCGCCAAAGTTTTTTGATCACGAACTATGAAAACCCAACTTGGTCAACGCTGATCATTTGGCTTTTTTACGAAATGTTTAAACTTTTATTTTACTTGCTGTTTTCATCTTTTCCAAGTTCCTAGCCAGCCCCAAATCATATCTATGAAAAATGCACCCATCAGCCTAGGAAAACGGATTAGTTTTGTATTATATTTTCCTGGTTATTTTTAAATAATTCATATATATAATTTTAATATTTCGAAACTGCACTTGTTGTACCCCCTATATTAAAAATAAATTAATGATTTAAAAAAAAATAATGTTTTGTTTTAATCGTGTTTAAAACTTTTTTTTATTTTGATAAATTTGAAAATCAACAATTTTTTTAATTGACTTAATTAATTTAATTTTTTACTGGCAGAAGTAATTTTTTACATAAAAAAAGCAAATAAAGTATTTTTATAAGTAATTTTAGATTAAGTCTAAAATTTATAATTTTTAAACAGAGATAAAAAATATATTAAAAATTTTTAAATTTAATCCTGTGATTAAAATTAATTATTAATCACTTGATAAGTTTTGTTTTTAAACTTTTTATACCGAAATTATCTTCATACCTGCAAAGAAAATGTAAATCAATATTTTTAATTTATTTCTTTAATTACTACAATTGTGTTATGAAAATAAAAAATAATCTATAAAATAAAATATTATATATATTAGGCTCTTGTTAAGCTTTGCATTTAAGATATTATAATAGTGACGGGTATTAGTTTGTATTGTACTTAAAAAATAATTAACGAAGGAAGAAGCTCTTAAAAAAAAAACTAAATTAAAAAGGATTAACTACTTAAAACTTAGATTAAAAATAGTTAACGAAGTTAATGTGCTGTTTCACTTTTGAGTAATAAAATAAGTACTAGCCCGACAGAGAACTTCAAACTTCTTAACTTCTACCGCCTTCTATAAAGTAAAAACTTAAATATTGTTTAGAAAATGTGAATCAGTTTATATAAAAATGTTGTCATTTTTGTCAAGATAGAGCATAGCATCTGAATATATTAAAAGCTGTTCGAAAAAATGGTAATCCGCATTATTTAGTTTTGATACAAAAAAAGAGTTTTTTAAGTTGATTAATCACTTCTTTTCTTCAAGTGTACGTTGGCATAACTGAAATCAGTAAAACGCAAATCACGCAGCTTTTTAAAACTTCACCACGCGGCGTATACTTAATATTGGCAATCAGTATGCCATGGCAATTCTGAATCAAAAGTCAACTTCTTTCTACTGGCCCCTTACACTAATTGCATAATTAAGGTCGAGACAAAAAACCGAACACACTAAACTAATTAAAATTGATGCCGATTTTAGTGAAAAGTTTCGAGTAGAGAAGTTCTGGTATGAGTTTCTGGCATGTTCTTGCAAAAGATGATTAATTATAGTCAAAAAGTTGAACGGTGAAAAAAAGTTGATTTAAGCCTGGCATTAATGGTGTCTCGCACACACGCACACATACACTCTCTCTCTCTCACACACACACTCACACACACACACACAGAAACCATATAGGGACAAACTTATAAGTTGCTTATAGAGTTTGCTGTCAGCATCATAGACGCAAATTTCCGGCTATCGTTATTAGCATATAACAGTTAAGGCAGCTTAGCAAGTAACCCGTTTAGAAGTTGGGGGATGGGGGACTGTCAGTTTAGTAGGGGCTGCCTTTGTTTGTCATGTGCTTGTGTATGTGTGGGTGTGTGTGTGAGTGTAAAAGTTTTTCGATTATATAAGAGTTCTTTCCGGCCACATATACATGCAAGGAAGGACACACATACGCACATAAACGCACAGACAATCTTCAACAAGACACAAAGCGCCTTAAGCAAATTTAAGAATTTTTGGTATTCTACAGCTCAAATGGAGTTCCGAAATGCAAAACAAAAAAATATAGAAAACATTGAAAGCAAACCATTTTGGGGATTTTTAATTGGAAATCTTTGAGTGCATTTCATCCACTTGTAAAGGCAACAATTTTTAGGCTAAAAAATGTTAGAGAGCAACTGCATCGAGTCACTTGTCGAGCTGACAAGGGTATAGGGTGACTTTTTCTGAGGTGATTGTTGAATTTTTTATGGTTTGTATTATTAGGGATGGGGCAGGCTCGTAAGTTAGAAACTCCTACTGCAAAACTAGGTTGAAAGGCTTGAAGCTAGTATTCTTAGAGTTCCATCGAGTTATAGAGACTAGATGATCTTAGAGCCGGCCAATTGCACTTTGATTTTGAACAAGTCGAATGTTATTTGAGCAACGACAAATATTGATAAAAAAAGTTTTTAATTTTCAAAATGGAATTAGTAGTTTGGAAATACATAAAGTTCAGTTTCAATGGGTCTTAATCGCTTCTTAAGAGAGAAATTGAAAATGAAATTTTTGCACAAAAATTTATGTTTAGGAATTTTTTCAAAAATTGAATTTTTGTCAAGAAATTTGAAAAAAATTGTTTATCAAAAATGTGCTCTAAATATTGACAAAATGGGAATTAGTTAATGCAGAGATGTGCTTGGTTATCATGACTCCATTTGGTAGCTATTATTGGTTGCGTAAAGAAAAGAAAAGGAAAAAAAGACGAAGAGGTTGGTCGGTAGTTCATTCTAAGACTAACTCTCAGAGTCTCTGAGAGGTTTTTTTTTTTATTTTTTTGTTTGTCCCCTAGAGAACAGAACCACCGGACTCTGTTTTGTGCCATGTGCTTAGCGGTGCTGATCTGACCTTATTCTTGAAGAAGGGTACGTCTTCTAGTTGATTTTGGTTGTCCTGTTTGTCTGCTTCGTAGAGGATTCCAGTCCAGACAATGCGGCTTGGGTTCCTTCTGAGAGCATGCCCTGTCCAAGTCTAAGAGAAGTTTTGTTTTGTATATAATCACTAGAAAGTACGCAATCTTTACTCTTTAGTTTCTCAAGGTATGTCGTTCATTGTGAAAAGAATTACTACTCTCTAAGAAGTATAATTTGTATATAATCCCTATCAAGTTTCCAAACGTTGCTCGCTCAAGTTCGCTGTTTTTGCTCTCTAGTTTCTAGTGGTTGATTGTTTAATTGAGATAAGAATTAGTAGTCTCTGAGAACTATAATTTGTATAAAATTATCAAATTATCCTATCACCTACGCACATTTTGAGTTAATTGATAAGACGATCTTAAATACATTTTTGCTAAATCCGTGATTTGGCTATAGGCAATAAATAATTAATTTCTTTTTATTATTATTTTAAATTCAAATTCAAATATTTCCCTCTTTTTCCATTCCTTTTCATGACAATAGAATGTTATACCACAAAAAAAAACACCCTATATGTGCGCATATGCAAAAATTTTGATTGATTTATATGTCAGTGTTAGTCTAGGCTATACTAAAAGTCAGGAACAGGCGAAGAAGCAGGGAATCTATAGCTACAGCTAAAACCAGGCCATAAGAATGAAATGGCAACAATGTTACAAATGCAGAAAACATGGCAGCCCTATCCTGTCTGAGTGAGGGGGCAAAAAAAATACCAACAAATTGAAAAAGAAAGCGTAAAAAGGAAACTCTGGCAAAAAGCATCAATGTAAAACTTGCAATTGTTAACTCAACTGACTTCACATGAATTTCTTGCGCTCTTTGTGTGTCTATAAGGTTTCTCGTTCCTGTTGCGGCAAGGACTTCCCAGCATAGCGCTCGCTGTCTCTACTAGTCGAGCTGCTGTCAGTCAAGTTCTGTGCCAACTGTCACTTGCACGCTATTGTGCCTGCCTGGCATTTGGGCAAGCAAGCATTTATGCATATCTGATGGATATAGATATATAAGGATATATAGGGATACGTACAAACTTGTAGCTCACAACAATAGCTTCTAATGATAACATAACAAACACGAGCCGTAGCACTTGAAAAGTTCAAGCAAAAGTCATGTGCCTTGCACGCGTAGCGCATTTGCAAAACATAAACTTGCCACATTTGCATAAAATGTTGCCACAGAAAAACCCCACAGCAGAGCACCAGCACAGCAACAACAAAAACTATGAATTCCGACAATAAGCAAAAGATTCTAAGCATAAAAACGAATTTTACCAATAAATTGAGGAAATGTTTAGTTTTGGCCACTTGGACAAACGACAAGCCAAAAAATAAAGCTTGCCTTGCAACAGTTCAAAGTCATGGAATGATTTTTGATTGTACGAAAAATGGTTTGTTATTTTATGAACATTTAGTTTTTTTTAAGGATATTTTTGCAATTTGTTTGACTACTTGACTCAGAAATCATGGCTGCAACGACCTGAAGGTCTGTTTGTTGCATATTGCATGAGCGTAAGTTTAAAATATATTAAATTGGGATTTTGGGAATATTTTATGACTTGAAGTTTAAGTCAGAAGGCTGCTGCAGGCAATGCAGAGAGCCAACCAAATAATGCAATGCATTTTGGAAGATAACGAGAGTTTGAATTCATAGAAAGTTTTGTAGGGTAATTGTACGAATTGCTTTTTAAATTTTTCCGAAATTTCTTCTTACTTATGATTGAGCTAACATATCTCGCAAAATATCTCGAAATATTTCGAAATATCTAAAAATTGAGGAAACATATTTTAATTTGGAATAGGACATTGCTGAAATGTATATTGATTTAAAGATTTGCTTACGGAGACGAGCTGAAATAGCCAATAGAATTATCGAAGCTTTGACATCTACAGAAAAAACAAAAACTTATTCGCTTTCTATTTCGCAAATAAGAAGATATGAGATTATCATTGAGCGTTTTGACACTCTACTTTAATTATCTAAAGATCTCCAGAAATAGTCTTTCTTTGGAAATAATAAGGTAATTCTGTAAAACTGGTCTATAGAATATTTTAAAGCAACAATGAGGCAAAGATTTGCATTAGGCGATGAACTGAAATAGCCCATTTGATTGTTGAAGTTTTGACACTCTATTCCAATGGTTTGAAGATTTCCACAAATCTTTTTTGATAATTTCTCAACCAAACATGCCAAAAGCTCAGCTTTGTCCCAGTTGGGGTTTCGCAGTTCGTGATTGTTCAATGATGCTCGCATTGGCGAAACAAGATGAGTTAAGATAAAGAAAAAGATGAACTGAACTTTCAAAAGAATTGAAATCGAAACGAATATATATAATTGTTTAGGTAAACTCTACAGCGCTGTAGCTACTAAATCTATTCCTAAGCTTCTCGCTGTTCCATTGCCAACTCATTCCAATTAGTGTGACCAGCTTTAACTAACAGTCGCTATGAGAAGTTTACTTGCTGAGAGCGCTAAACATTTTTTTTTTTTTGCTTTACTTATGACTATGCAGCCCTGTCAAAGTCCTGTGCTTTGTCTGACATAAACATTATTGCTATAAATACTCTCCATATTTGCTATTTGAAATATGCAAAGTTCAGTAAACACTCCATAGTGTTTTACTTGGGAAAATATTTAACAATTAATACAAAAATGTTGGCTTACATGTTGCTTTTCAATTGTTAAATAAATACAAGAAAAGTTATTGAAGCGCGTTATTGTACATACAATCTACAAAGTTAGTACATAAGGATATTTCAATACTTGTGCTTAAATAGTTACTTCAACAGGCTCAATGCAAATGCGTGCTCAGCCTTCGATTAATTCATTAGCTAAAGCTGCTGCACACTGGCGCTAGATGGCGCCAATATCTATGTGGACAAGTTGTAGGTAGCAGATTAGTTGTGGCATTAGGCGTCGATTTAGCACTAGGCCAAACACTCAAAGTTTTGGGCGTCCAAAAGCGCTTCAGGCGCATTAGGCGCAGAGTTGCCAGGCAACTTATGAATGAGTTTTCATACTCACACACACACTCACACACATCAACACACACTTAGGCAGTGTCACAGCGCTGATAAAATGCGAAGCGGATTAAGAGTCCTTTTTTGTTCGGGTTGTGTGTGTGTGTGTGTGTGTGTGTGTGCCTGTGTGTTTGACTGTACAATCAGTAAATGGCACTTGATTCACTGCGCAAGTGGAATATTTGATAACTTTGACTGTTTCTGCCTCAGCCTTAGGACCCCAACCCGCCCGAGCATTCAAAGTTCTCAAATACACACACACAAAAACTTGGTCAAAAGTTGACTTGACTTGCGCTTTAATGCGTATAAATGCTTAGCTGGCGTACGCTACTTTTCCTAGACTCGTTTTGGGTTACGTTTCCTGCCACGACGATACGTTCTACCATTTCCCTTGCCATTTTTATTTATTTTTTTTTCGGCAACTTGGCGAAAATTACAAAGCTCTCACTGTGCTAAGTTAAATCCAGTACAGCTTTACGTTTACTTTACTTTTTCTTGACTTTATTTGAAATTCTCATCTTGTTTTTTTTTCTTGGTTTGCCTTTTTTATGTACACTGGCAAGGAGCCTGCCTGCTTATGTCGTTGAGACTCATCTTCTCTAGGCGCAGTGGTTTGACTAAAAGGTCTAACTGCGCCTCAAAAAGTATGCAACAAAATATTTCATGCAATTTAGCTGTGTCACGATTGTCTGACATTTGTTTATCTCGAAAATTTTTTATGAATACTTATTCTTCTTATTTTTAGGAGAGGAAAAATTATGCAGTGACTTCTCATTTTTGCAAGCCAACGAGTAGTTGAAATGATATAGTAAGATTTGAAGTAAGAGATGTAATATGCTCAACTTATTAATGTCAACTGCAATTCTTTACGTCCATGAGTATCTGTGATGCAAGTGAAAAGTAACAGATTTTAGGCATTATAAGCTTCTTACCTTATTAATAGATATATTGCATGATATCTCTCTTTTGTCTTTTGTTAATAATATGTAACTTAAGTTCGACAAACTCATTCATCTTGATAATGAATTTTGAGTTAATATAATAATTCGATAATAATCAAATCATAAGTAACCTAATAAGTTCACGTTTTTGGGTAAAGTTATGTAGTTTTCTCATAAGATGAAGTGTTAACTTGTAAAGATGATATATTGCAGAATCATGACTACTTAAATTTCGGCTTACAAATATAAGTTGAAACACATTGAAATCATATACGGCGGGATTTGTACAAAGAAACCTATTTAAGAATATTTTTGTAAACGCTATTAACTCGTACAAAAGCAGCTTTAAAGTTTTAATTTAAACAAATTATTTATTAACTTATTTAAATTCTTTATTATTCAAAATTCATTATAGAGCTATATGTACAGAATGATTCTGCAAAAGATGAAATCGTTTTGTATTTAATGACTACTTTCTGTCTTTTTTAACACAAAAAATCCATTTTGATATTTTAAGAACGATTTTCGAATATTTCTCATAAGAATTGAGTATAATTTTTTTTTCAATATGATATAAGCCAATTTTTCTAAGTCTTGTTAAGACATAGATAGTCTCTCTGATGATGAGTTGAGATGAAAAAAGATCATGATATATATCTTACAATTGAGTAAAAATCTTAATTTTAATGAGATAATTGGATTTTGGTTAAAGATGATAACTAACGAAAATAATTATAAATATATAATAAATTATAAATGTATAAAAAATTGAATCAATTTCATAATTGGAATTGTAACCATTTTATAGCAAAAATGTAGTATTAACATTTTCAAAAAAAAATTAAAACTATTTGGTGCGAGACTAAGATGTTAAGTTTTTTAAAAAGATGATAAGCTCATAAACGTATATCTTGAAACTGAGTAATGGTAAAAATTTAAAAAAGATAAATGCATTTTTATTGGAGATGTTGGGAAACGAAAATAATAATAAGATCATTGATTTTTTTATGTCTTTTGATTTTGTACTTAAGACTAAAGCACATGTAAAATTTGTTTAAAAACAAACTACTATTTGCGTAAAATAAACACGGAAACTTTTAAGCAACTTTATCAAACAACATTAAATTTTAGAAAAGTTTCTATACAAAGATGATGAAGATAATAAGTTACTCAAGAAAATAAATTGCTTTAGAAAACTCTAAGTCACTAAAATGTTTTGAGCGAAATCAACCGAAAGAGTCATAGATGACGTTATTTGAAATGGTAAGAGCATCAAAGCATCGCCTTGACATAATCTACTTGTTTCTAACGTCTTTTTTGTGTCTTGAAGTAGCGACAAAAGTTTTCTGCTTGAACATTTGTGCCTCGGGTGTCTGGTGACTGCAAGAGAGAGATTCGGTATGTGTTTGTGTGTGAGGGTTTGTACACAAACATACATAATTCAAGCAGGCAATAGTGCTGGCGACACGTTGACTGCCGCACAACATGCTCAGCAACACACACACCCGCACACAAGTGTCGCCAAAGAAATGTTGAAACTCAGAAACTCTCTCAATGCGCGTCATCAATCTTCAGCTGGCTCAACGATTGTATTGCGCGCAATTGAATTATTACATGAGTGCGGGTGAGTGCGGCTGTGGATTGTTGTTGTCGTCGTCGTAGTCGTCGTCATCTCGCAGCAGGCCAGTGGGGCAGTGGCACGCGTGAGCACTTAACCAGGAACAAGCACAACAACAACAAAGCTAAGGACGACAAGAAGCTGGGAGAGTGCTCATTCATTGGAGCTCATGTTTGCCTGTGGTCTGCCCAAAGCCTGGACGCAGCAACTAAAACAACAATAACAACAACAGCTGACCAGGGATAACTTACTGACTCTATCAACGTCTGGCGATGAGCGACCCAAACAGCGATTCAGCTCATTTTATGTTTCTTGTACATGCTCATGTTGTTGTCATGCTCATTGCCCTCCATGCTGCAAATTAAAACAATTTTAACAGCTTCCCCAACTCCAGTGCTCCTTGTGCTTCTTGCAGGGATGTGGCCACTGTTGTTGCTGTTGTTGTTGTTGGCGCTTGTCTACATTTGCTCAATAAATAAAACATGTCAACTTGTTATTGCTGGCAGCGACAGACATTTGCCCTTTACCCCTGTTGTTACTCAATGGGCAACGCCTCTGATACTGCGAGGGTACGGCTTGCAGCTCATTATTGTTATTGGTATTGCTTTTGTTATTGAACTATTTACATTTGTTGCTATTCCAACCCAGCTGCCACAGTTCCACCCAAATAATATCCACCCATTGCTGTCAATTTACGAGTCCCTTAGTTGTTTTTTCGTGTCAAGGCATCAATGCCTCAAAGTAGGCAGCAAATTGTTGTCTTGTTGTCGTTCATAAATAAATATGTGTTGCATATAAAAATGTCAGGCCATAAATATGTTTGTATATAGTATGAATGCGAGGGTTGGCTGCAAAGTTGGTGACACTTTAAAACTTCAAAAATTAAATCGCTCCCGAGAAGCTGCATGCAGATATCTCGATTAATAGCTGTTCGAAGAGTGCAGGTTTCTGTAATTTATGAAGAAGGCTGGGCCTATGCCCTTCGGCAGAACAGGGACCTAAAGATTATAGCCGAACCCGAAGGGATAAATAGAGATTTTCCTAGATACACAGCGGCGATTTGCTTGCAATGCCAGTGATGGACAGTTGCAACAGTGCTGCAGGGAAGAATGGACCCATCGACCTACGGGATTGAAGGTTAGTATGCTACCGAGGCCCACTTTTTTTAACTTTTCTACTCTGTAAAATCATATAATATATTTCCTTACTTCAAATTTATTGCTCATAGCAGAGTTTTCCAACGGTTTCCTCAGATAGTTCTCTTAGCTATCAAATGCTCTGGTATGTCAGCTGCTTTTGAACGTTCTAAGGCCATATTGCTGTTGGTAGTGTGCTAATCTTGGCTATATTTTTGGAAATCTAGTCTAGTATTATACTATCAAAGTTGCTTAGTTTTCTCCTAAGTGCATGACCTATTATCAACGATTTACATTTTGTGAGTGCAGAGTCTTTGGAAAGCTAGAAAATGTCTGATAGGTATCAGATGTGGCTAACAATAGTATCGGAAAACAATTGAAAAGAATATTAGGATTAGAAAGAAGCTCATAACTTATCTTTTAATTTAGGTGAACATAGGAATTCACGGGGTAAATTTTAAAAAATTATTTAGCGAAAAAGTAGATAATTGCATTATTAAAAAGTTGATAAAAAAGATGTGAAAATATGTGCACTCTGAGTGAATTAGAGAGTTTACTTGTAATGTTGACTATTTTTTGTATGCATCATATGACATGGGCAGGAAGAAGGATTTTTCCCAAGCAACCAACGCTGAAAGCTACATGGATGCAATAGTAACAAAAAAATATATAGGGAGAAGTCTATAACTACATGCATATCCTCTTCACTTGCGGGTTGTTCAAAGAAGATACAAGATATTATGTTTTTTTTAAAGAAATTTGAATAAGTTGTGGGATTGTCCGTGACCCCTTTGGACAGAGTTTAAGAAAAAAACATTAGTCTGGATAATATAAATTGAAAAGGGCTTAACAGTCAAATTAACTTTTACTGCACCGCAAAAATAGCCGAAGTTGTGAAAAGGTCAATAAATGTAACTCTTCTTTTATAAATATAATGCATTGCCCGATTTTGACGCCATAACGAGAAATAGCAAACAATCAAGTATCAGATTGCCCTGTGAACGAAATAAGCTCAAAATGACTACTGCGTCAAAATAATGCAGAAATTTAATATACAAAACCAAGAAAGTTGCGAGGAACTTTTTGCCCATTCTACAGCTATTTCTGAGTTAAAACATTTTTTGAAACAAAAAAACGATCGATATATTTTTAAAGTATTATCTATTCACCTTGTTAACTCACAAAAAAAGATAATCTTTAAAGAGTAAACCACTCGTAGTGTATACGCATCTTACAAAACTTCCCAACAACCCTCGTACCTGGCGAAGTGTGAAAATAGAATTTACGACTTATAGACATTGATTTTGTGACATCATTTGGCCCAATGTGTGCAAGAAAAAAAAAGGTGGCAAAATACGCCAACAAAATGAAATGTGAGCAAAAACTTTGAAAGGTCAGCAGTTCGGGTTGTAAACAAACTATAGTTGAACGTGATTCGTGATCTTGAATATAAACCGTGCGGACATACGCATATTTATCGCAAAAAAAAAAAAAAATGTGGGTGTCTGGTAGCATAGTCCTTCCAAGAAATGCGCTTTTAACATAATGGAATGTCTGAAATCTCTTCATATGCGCAGGGCATGTGCTTTGCTATTTGCACTCATGATGAGATGTAAGGATGCCGCTGCTGTAGGCGTTTTCTACGCAAAGCTGGCAGGCATGTTGAAAATTTTTCAAATTTCGTGTAAAAAAAAGATGAAACATAAATAGTATTTGTATTACTTATCTCTTTTAAATTATGGATTAAGTCATAAAAGCAATATGGCAAGGACAGCAAATTTGGTAATAGAGGCGGCTTGTCACTGGGCTTTAAAAACAGTTGGCAGGCTTAGATTGGGCACAGCCAGAACCACTTTAAGCCGCGCCATTAAAGAGAAATATGGCGCATGCTACACGTCAAGATTTCTTTTACTATTTTGCATGCCTAGCCAAGACTCAATATACAAATAGTCGTTCAAGTTTTGTTGTTTTCCTCAACGAAGGCGCACAAAAAATGTGAAGAAAATTTCCATTTTATTATAGAGCTGAAATTTTAATTACATACTTAGTCAAAAGTATGAACGTAAGCTGCCAAATGCTCGGCAAAATAATGTTGGGCCTTCCAAATCCTCAGCTTAGCCATACTCAATAAGACTTTTTATTGTCTTAGCTCTCAGCTGCAGCGCATTTAAATTGATCAAAAAATGTAACCTAGTCCTGGTCCTGGTCGTGGCCCTGCTGACGATTTCATTCAATCTATAAGTAATTTTTTAGCCATTCTTTTTTTTTGCCTTCATTCGTTCGTTGCTTTATTTTTTAGCCTGCTGGCTCGCTTGTTGGAGACCAAACAACGTAAAGGCCGTAAGAGATGTTAAAACAAACTTGGCTCAAAGCTATGTTGGACACGTTGGCACGGGCAACGCTGACGGCGGCGAGGACAAAATCTAGCAAAGAGCTGGCAGAGTGAAGCGTAAGCAACAGACCACCCACGTGATTTGAATATTTTTCCAATAAACTTCAACAGCTTTTCAACAGTTTGTAATGGAGTGAAGGCCGCACGGCTGTGTGTGGTGTGGGGCGTAGGCATAGCAAAGCTGTCTATGTTGCGGCTCGTTGCTTTGGTTCAAGCGAGACTCGTCCTGGTTTGTTTTCATTTATTGGATTTAAATATCCTTGTGCTGCTGACTGCCTGGCTGGCTGGCCTAGACCAACTGTAACAATTTCGCATCGCATTTCAGCATTGACGCAGCTAGCTCTTTGTGGCACTCACAACTTAAGCTTAATCGAATTTGCCGCAAATTGGCAATAAATTTTAATTTTGAAGCTATTCCCCAGCGTTGATTGAAGTTAATCAAAGCGCCGACGACGTCGCCCGCTGGACAATACAAAAAAAAAAAAAAATACGAAAATCGTAGAACGAAAAAGAAACATGGCCCAGAGACAAGCGTGGCAGTTCATTTACCTACTGGCCGTGTAAAGCAGCCACGCCTCTTGGCCGAAAAAAAAACTGGTGCAATGTACTCGGCACACGGCCCTGCCAATCTATTCAATTTTGTAGGTGCAACTTGCCCCAAAGCATGAAACAGCAAAAACAGCAAACAAGTTGTAGAAGACACACAACAAAAAACTGTGCAGGCAACAAAAAAACCGCCATTTACCTAAGCCAATGATGTTTGTTGTTGCTGCAGCTGCTGTTTTGTGGCATGTTGCATTTGTGTTGTGCTTGCCGTTGTTGTTGTTGCTGCAACTGCCCATTGCCTGTGTACTTCATCAATTTCATTCAGCATTGCGGCGCCATTTTGTTGTTTTTTTTTTCGCCAACTACCAACTGCTTTTCGTACCATAATCAACTTAAAAAGCCTTGGCAACCAACAAGCAACAACAACAGCAACAACGACAACAAAAAACACAACAAAATTACATAGAAATTGTTGTTGTTTTTGTTGTTGCTGTAGCCGGCGGCAGTTTCTTTGCAGATCAACATCTAGAACGGGACGCTCTGTGTTGATGCCACAACGATTACGCCCCCTTTGATGCCTTGTAGCAGCCATAAGGCTGCCGCTAAATTCAAAACAAGTGTGTGCCGTGGCGAGGGGGGCTTAAAAGGTTCTTATTAACGAGAACTTTTGTGCGAAATTAGTCATGATTTAGCCATACAACTGAGAATTTGTTGAGTAAATATTATTACTTTTTGAATAGTAGTAGTCCCTACTTTTGGAAAGTAGGGATAAGTCGCTACTTTTGACATTCAACCAAAAGTTCTATATATAATAAAAGTCGGTAAAATAGTTGTAAATGATACTTTTAACGTAAACTGTAAGCCTTTTCTAATCGCTGTTTGTTTTCCAGCCGAAACGTCTGTAGCATTTTTATGGACATTAACTTCAATTTATCAAGGCCAAAGAATTCACCTGTGTCGCTAGGTTTCTTCCAATAATCGTGCCAGCTAAAAAGCTTACCCGTTAAAATTGCTAAACGACAACTTCGAGTGCGGGTTTCATGCTGAATAATCCGTTAAACTGTGAGCCAACGACCATGAAAAGTGAATCTGAACTTTACTCATATAATTTTTTTCCGATTTCCATTACGAAATGAAGCTTTTTTAAGTCAGCATTGAGATTATATAGTGATTATGATCTGAACGCCGCATCAGACACACAATTCTTTGTATCAAAGCATCAGTTCGTAAAATTTTAATCCTACTCTTGATAGACTTAAAACCAAGTGTTTTGAGACGACACAATACCTAAGGTAATGATTGTCTTAATATTAACAACAATGATCGGTTGAATTTGAACACTTCTTTGGATTTTGGAACGCCAATTCGAGCTGCAAAAATCGCAAATTTTCGGCGCAGAAAAAATTATTATATTGTTATCTAGTAATATGGAAGTTAAACCAATAACGAGCTCCAAAATAAATTAACATTTTTTGGATGTTCGGAAATGACTCGCCAAAAGCTGTGATATTTAATTTCTGTTCCGGAAAATGACGCTTTCAGTCTGCGCAAACCATGTGCAAGCCTATAAAAAAAATAAAATAATCAGCGAATAATGCTGACTTTCACAACCTAAAATAATCTCCCAATAATACTGACTTTTAGAACCTAAGATAATCTCCCTATAGTACTGATTTTCACAGCCAAAAATATTGTTCGTTCTTCAGCTGCCTTGATTCGACGAGTTTGGGGTTAAAATAAACCAACATTTATATGTAGAAACGCTTTGCCATGGGATACCAACAGAAAGCTTTAAGTTGTCGCTGTCTCACCTCAAAAACTTAGAACTTATTTTTTATATCTGCCTGAATTCATAAAATTTTATGAATTTATAAGTAAATAATAAAAAAAGTTCCTTTTAAGTTCCATTTATGAGTTTTTGACCTCAAAAGCTTTGAAAATATTTTTTATATCTAGAAATTTTCTTTGCTGGCCTCAGATCCATTTATTAGTTTTGAATATTTTGTGCGTTTTCTGCTGCTTCAGTTAATTATTTGTTTCAAATTATATTTTATTTATTTCTTGTGCGATCTAAGCAAATTGTTGTCTCAAATTTATATTTCTTAAAATTCAGAATGCTGGTTGCATTGTTGTAATCTTTTTTCCACGAACTCGAATTGCTTGCAAGATGCTTTTTCCAAACAACTAGCCAAAGTTAATCTATACATGCATATATATTCTTTTGTTTATCAAACAGCCCTCGTTGTCTAGCATTTTTTTTTTCGCCACAGCTGCTGTCCAATGGCAGTCCAACCCTTGCCATTTGCCGTGAAATAGATTTTACGACTACGAAAGTAGAGACGACACCGACGTTCAGCACTTGTAGTTGCAACGTTTTGACACTAATTTCATTTCGTTGAAGCATTTTTTGCGGATGACAGAAGTGCGACATCAAAACAAAGAAATGGAGCAACCTAGACGACACTGGCAGAGAATCAGCGAGAAAACTGTGCACAGCCACGTAGACTGACGTCAGCTGCTTCCTTATTCCGGCAGAGCAGAAAAAAAATGCTGGAAAAGCAGACAAAAAGTGCCACGCATCTGTTGAAAAATGAATGGGTAATGGCAGTGGCAGTGGCAGCCCAGGAGTTGGGTTCCCTTAGCCCATAACGAGTAGGAGGCGCCACAAACAACGCTGTGGAAAACGGCGTGGAAAAAAGCAAAGGCAAAAGCGTAGCAGCGCCTGAAATAAGTTGTAATTGAGTTGCACTACATTTAAGTTCAATTTGCGCAATAGTTTTTATTTTCATTTGTCTTTGAAAATTACGCAAAAAACAGAGAAAGTTGGAAAATGGCTGACAGACAGATACACAGACAGACCGATAGACAGACAGACAGACATGCGGAAAACACTGATAAACCGACAGGCGGAGCAACGAAGGGAGGGAGTAGCTGACAGCAGCTGAGTGGCGGCAAAAAATACTTGTTTCAAGTATTTATTTATTTTACACGCAATTTTGTTTGCATTTAGTTAACTGAAAACTCTTAGACTTGCGTCTCGACTCCTCAAGTGTAAATGGTAAATGGTACTTCTATTTTTTTCCACCCCCCTTCGCCATGTTCATAGACAGCTATCAGCGAGCTTATTTAAGTTGGCTAACAACAATTTGGCAAAAATGTTTCAAGTATTGCCGCTCAACTGAACCCAAAGGATTTACGCATCAGCCGCAAAGTATGCGCTCTACACGAAAATCAACTTAATTTCCAGCTTTGAAAATTCCTCATGAGATATGCTTCAGCGCACAATAGCTCCCCCTTTCGATTGGTTTCGTGGGGGGGATCCAAACACCTTTGCCAAGTGGCATAAAATATGAAGCCATCAAAAACCACGCTAGATACCAAATGATACGATTTGTTGTGGCGCGCATAGTAAACTGTTGCCCCAAATATAGAGAATGTTGTTGCACGCACCTACGCACAACTTGCAACACATGCTGATATGTATGGGTTACAGTGAAGCAGCATAAAGTGGAACCTTGCTTTGTGAGAGGGTAGAGAGTTCTTGGAAACAATCGAGCTGTATGTGTAGGAAAATTTGCTGCCCAAGCAGGCAAACATCTGAAAGTCTTAGTAATGTTACTTCTGAAAACATTTTTAATTTAAGAATAAAATTATTTATAAGCTGTTTTTGATATCGAACTTGTTTTATGTCGCTGAGTTCTGCAGATAGGATTTCTGTCTCGCTCTTTATTTTGTAATACCACAAAACTTAAAAAAATATAAAAATTTGATAGACAGGCAACATCATTTCCAAAGTATAAGCAGATTTCGTCAAAAAAAAAAAGAACCAAAAACTTGGGAAGTCAGACAGATCGTAGCTCTGTTCTTTATAAGAAAGTGTTAGAATTCCGCCATCATCGCCATCAATCTTCAATTCAGCCGTACCGCCCGCAAAGTAAAAATCTGTATAAACAATAAATATCGAAGCAAATACGGATTTTGTCCCATTTTGAATGATGATGACTGTTGATTAAATATATTGTATGCATATTTTATGCTTCTTCTGTCTTACATGAAAATCTTAAAATCAAGAAGTTCGAAACTGTACAACATCATATCCAAATAAGAACAACAGCTGTAGCTGTACTATATCTACATCATTGTTGAACTCATGCAATAATAAGCGACTTGAATGATATAAAACTATCAAATTCCAAAAATTTACACTTATCCAAATGACCGCTTGATGGCGCCAGGAGTCAAAAGTGCTTTGAAGTGATAAATATCGAATGAATTATAGAGCTTTTTCAAAAGAGCTGCCGCAACAATTATTGTAATCAGCGATGATATGTATGTGCCTACTGCTTCTCTGCCTAACATGAATCCCTAAGATTCAAGAACCATAAGCTATGCAACATCATTCCCAAGATATTGTTTAATCAACATCAGTAGCTCTCCTATAAGAAAGTTTCATAGTTTCTCCGTCCTCGCCATCAAACCAGCCATAACGCCAACAACAACATTAGCTAAGTAAGCGACGAAATATTTTTATGATTTAAAGTTTAAAATACCAATAGCTCAGATTAACGAAATGGCCGCTGGATGGCGCCAGCTGTAAAAACTGTTAAAAGCAATAAATATCAAAACATTGTTTATGATTTGTCGAAAGATCTGCAGCGAAACCATGTTTTAATGTATTTTAATTTATAATTTGTATACAAAATTGAAAGATTTGATTAAAAACTGGCATTTGAATATAATGTCAAAATCAAAGTTTGTAGCTTTTTAATATGTAATAATTACCCAGGCCTTATCGACTTACTATTTCTTGCTTTGTTTTTATCTGATTTTAAAATGTACTGCTAAGCAAAAAAAATAATCTCGAAAATTACTAGCGCATCAGTCTCTGTTCGATTTTTTTGTCAAACCATTATCTCAATTGTTGAGTAAATAATGCGCGGAAAAACATCTTTTTTATAGAATCGAGACTATCTTAGGAAAATAAATATTTAATGGCAAGAGAGATTTGAAATTAATGCTTTGTGTTGATGGTTTCTCTCTGGCACTTTTGGAACCAAAATTATATTGCATTTTTGTACTTATTCGATTCAGTACTGATCGCTTAAGCAGAAAACAAACGAGAAATAACTTTTTCATTTCTTTGTTTTTATGTTATGAACATATGTTCCATCTGTTATCTTGATCCACCAGCGGAAGCAAATGAAACATTGACATTATCTCAAGTCAAATAAATTACTTTATATTTCTATAAAGTAGAAAAAACATTTAAAAAAAACATAGTTTGAAGATGGTGAGCTTTAGTTGGTATTGACAATTTTTTCAGGAAGATCTTAATTAATGAAACACAACGCCGTTTGGATTCGACTATAAACTGCAGATCCATGCTCCGTCTTTGGAGCGAAGGCCATAGTCAAGGGATATAAATTTATTTTTACTTAGAGAATTCCACAATTTCAAATTTAAAATCCTTAAAGGCAAACTAACCGGTTCATTGGCATCTTCAATAATATTTTTATTGCGATTATCTTAAGTAAAATATCTTATCTTATATTTTCTTTTTTTTTTTTAAATACTTTATATGGAAATTGGTTCAAAATGGAAAGCTTTGTTATCCAGAAACTACTTCGTAAAGTGATATGTTTTTACAGCAGGCTCAAATTACAAAAATAACCGTCTGTTCGTAAAATTCAAAATTAATTTTTTTAGGTTTTTATATTCTTAACTTATTATTGCCCGAGTCCTAGAAGCCCAGGTAGCTGAACAGCAAATTATGTATTATTAAAAACCGCAATTCTTGAATATAAAGTAAGTCAAAATAAATGTTTAGAATGAAATTCACATCCTGGGGAAGCTCGACTTTAATATAAAGAAAAGTTTGAAGAATGCTTGGGAACAGGTAAATATTTTATATTATTTTCATGTGCAAAGATATAACAAATCTTTCTACAGAACAAAGTATATCTGTCTAATAATTATTCAGTGATTATTGCTCTCATAAATATTAAAAATAAATGTCTCATTACAGATGACGCTTTGTAGCTTACACTTATCTCATACAAATCTATTATTTGCTTTGCCTTACTTCAGTAACTCAACTACTTCCAACAAAACAACGCAATTATCATCAAAAATATTTTCGCACAATGTAATTATTATCGAAAAGTTTTACAAATTTAACTAAAATAATAAAGATTTAAATCAAACAGCATGAAAATCAACATCACAGACGGCTTAAAAATATTTGCAATAATTTTTCTTGGAAATTATTTAACTCAAACACTTTTCGACTAATATATCTGCTGCTCGGTAGTTGCCAAAATTTATTGGCTCTTCAAATGGCAAGCAATTAAATAGGTTCTTAGTCTCTTCAAATAAATATTTGCAATGTTTATAACTGCCTGAAAGAGTTCCAATTTGAAATAAACTCATAAATTCTATTTTTATGCACAAATAATTGTTGGCGTGTCTAACAAAAGTTCTAAAGATTGTGACATAAATTGCAATCAGTATTAAATTTCGACGTTCTTTGCTTGTTTGGTATTTGTTTTGGAAAAACACAAGCAAATTTTAGAATGTTTTAAAGTATTTCCACAAATTCAATTTGAGCAAAACAATAGATTTATCTACTGCTGCAAAATATATTTGTGTTTTCTAATTCGTTTTTAATAATTTATGATTTGAAATATTAATATTTCAACTGGACTTTTAGCGATTTGGGTTAGTTCAATTATCAATGAAAATTATAGTACATCGTTAGTTATTTTCCCAAAAATTACGGTTGGTTTCATTAATAAAAATGAAGGATTACCAGTTTTAACTGTAATAAATGGCATAAAAAAATTAATTTCTTGACATTCTTATGATGGTAGATTTCCTATTTTGTTAAGACTTATCTTATTTTTAGAGCTGACAATTTTGAGGCATAAAAAAGATGGAGCTATAAACTCTTTTTGAAAGAAGGCACTCAGAATACATTGTTAGCCTAAATATATTACTATGTGATTTGAAACTGCAGATTTCGCTGTAGGAGCTTTTATTTTACCGTCATTCTAGATGTCGGAGCTTTTATTTTACCGTCATTCTAGATACACTCTTAGATTCTATCTTTGACAATTTGAATGCGATATTTGTAATCATATCTCTTTTCTCTTTTCTTTATTTCGCCTAGCAAAGTACTTAGCAAAACGATTAATCGTCTGCTTGTGAGATATATATAGAATAAGAGAAAAATAAAACTGACCAGTTAGGCCTTTATCAAGTTACAATAATAACCGACTTCAAAGGCAAAGATTCACAAAAACGGTTTTCAACATTTTAAATCCATTAATGGAAAGCTTGAACTGCTAACTTTGAAAACGGTTTAATCATCTATGACTCCAATTGGTCAGCGTAGAGATATGATAATATAATCGATAGATTTAATTTTCATTCGTTTGTCGCAGCGTATATCTGATACAAAAAATTGTAGGGCTTAATCGTCATGATATTCGTAAGTCATTACAAAATCAGTGTTCGATGGAAAATTATAGGACTATAGGAAACGTATAGGACGCACTTACAGCAAAAATTAACTGCATCAGTGACAATTTTATTTCTTAATTTTTTTTTAATAGGTCCATATAAAAAATACTCTCGAATTCTCGTTAGTCTTGATACAATTTGTATAGAGTACTTGATAAGAAACATTCGAAGAAAATTTGATTTCGAATCTTTAAATGGATACAGAGCTTCATATGTGAAATTTTTGTACTTATTTTCAAAGACCGCTGCTTCTGAACCAGTAGGTAGCAATAGAAACCTACTTTAACCCATATCTTTAAAATTTGTATCCTATTTTTATCAGCTTTATTGCTGTATAATTAAAGACCAAATCAAATAAGATTGAAATTAACCTTTTTTTTTGTAAACTGTTTTGCGATTTACGGGGATTATAAAAGGTTTCTATTTAATTTCTTTTCCAATTTAATATTAATTTTTTCTTTTCTTTTTTGAAGCTAGAGCTCCCTCACTCATTTCACTTCACTGATTTATATATTTTATTTTTATAGAATATATAACTTATTCATTAAGAAACACATATAGTTTTCAAATTATAAATAATATCCACATTTATGGAAATTATAATTTTTTTAATCAAATAAATTTATAAAGAAACACAATGTTTTTTTAAAGTTAGATGTACTTATTGAAATATTACACTTTTTTATAATTTTTAAAAAATAAATCACAAAAAAAAATTTGTAAAGAAACACAAATTTTTTTTAAACTTAAAGTCAGATTATATTTATCGAAAGAAATACAATTTTTAATTGAACAAAATGCTGCTCAAAACATAAAAAAAATGATAAGCAACGAAAATCTTTTTTATTTTAAAAATGAACTTAAAGAAATATTGTAAAGAAATACAAATTTTTATAAAGCGTAAAAGTTGTATTTACAGGATATATTTTTGAATTAAAAAAATATGCAAAAATTTATAAAGAAATAATATTTTTTTTAATTTTAAAGTTAGTTATACTTATAAAAAAAAGTTTTTTAATGAAAGAAAATGTTGGCCAAAAATATTAAAAACTTATCAGCAATTCGAAAACAAATGATATTTTGAACTTTCATATAACTATTTATACAAAATAAAAATTTTAAATTTTAAGGTCAGTTTAATCGAAAAAATAAATTTTTGAATTGAAAAAAATAGTTGACCAAAATGATAATAACTTCACAGCAATTTGGAAGAAAAAATTCCTTGGATGTTTTGAAAATATAGAACCCAACTAAAATTTATTCACCCATTCGAGTGTTTACTGTGCAGCTGATGTATGCTTGCTGAGCGCTCGTGTTTTATGCCAAACGCATTCCATGTGCCACGGTTTAATGTAAAATTCTGATTGCGCTCGAATAGCTTCATTTATTTTGACTAAAAAAGAAATCGAAAAAAAAACACACACACAAGTGAAACGAAAACATAGAAAAAATAAACAACAAATCGAAATAAAATGCACAAAAAAAATACATATATATAATAAGAAAAATAGAAGTGAAATAAAGCACGACAGTTGTACATAATATTTCACTTATGCAAGCGCGGTGCGCGAAAAGTACGTGAGCGTGTACGTGAGTGAGTGTGTCGTGAGTGAGTGTATGGAGTGTGTGTCTGTGTGGCTGAGTGTGTGTTGGCTTAAAATGAATGAATGGCATGCGTTACGTTACGTTACGATACGTTACGAAAATTTGTTATAGCAATTTGAACTGTCAACGCGAAACCGAAAAAGTAAATTAAGAAACATTTCAAATTTAATTCACTTGCTGCCAGAGATCCCTGCCAAGGCAGTCAGTCGTCTTTCATTCATGTGCATATTAGAAATTTGTATATACATTTGTAGCAATGTCTGTGTATCTGTGTGTGTGTGTGTGTGCCGATGTGTTTTCTGGTGTCTCGATGTGTGTGGCACAGTCAAATGTAGCAAGCCCGTAGCTACCAAGTCTGGCAGGTGTCAGCTGTCTGCCTTTGGGCTGCTTTACTGCCGGTAACAGTGCCACAATGCTGCCGCCCTAGGTCGTCTTTCAAGCAAAAGCAATGAGCAGCCAACAGTCACTGACAGACATATGTACACACTCACGCACACACTCACACACTCAGGCGCGCTCACCCACACAGCGCTTTATACAAATGTTTGTGCAGAGCGACGACCTACAGAAGTACAAAATTAGGCAAGTGTCACGAATTTAAAATAACTTTTAATTCATTCTTGATGAACATGCGGCAGCATGCAGCAACTGCGACGCCAGCAGCATTGTGCCACACAGCGTATTAGTGTGGCAAGCAAATGTTGCTACACGGCCTCTTGCTGCCGGAGAGTGCACGCGTGTGTGTGTGAGTTTGTCACATAACTCGAGCTCAGCATAAACAACCACACGCGCATAAATGTTCGTTAAACTCAAACCACACAGATACACACCAATGCAGTGACACACGCTCACACAGATACACACACTTACACTCTCTTACACAGCTACACACACACACACACACGCACACACACTCACGGGCTGTGCACATTTCAACATTACAGGTTTTTGGGCAAACGTTAACCCTCCCCCCGCCCCAGCCGACAACACAGTGCCCCCGACTCAGCCATATAATTATTTAGTTTCCACTTGGACGGAAATTGTGCGCACCTACTTGTATATGTAAATAGCAGCAGTCAGGCTGCAGATCCTCCGCCTGGCAGGACCAACTTCTGGCACATGGTGCTAGCATCCCAACCAACTGTATGCTGCATACCAGGGCATCAAAGCGTCATTTAACAGGCATTTGCTAACCTTGCGGACTGAAATTGAATGGATTTTCAAAGCACAATTCTTGTCGAGCAATTGCTCTGTGCTCTTGGGTGCGAAATAGTGAGTTACTATTTGTTTCGAGGTTTGCTGCTTAGTTTTTGAAGGTTGTCTAAAATTTTATTTACAACTACAATTACATTTAGATATTTTGGCCTATGAATATTTGTCAAAATGAACCTATAGAGGATGCAATGCGCTATGTGTTTTTGGATGGTTTTCAAAGCATTTCGTACGAGAATAGAATTGTTCAAATTTTTCCAAGTCAACTTCCGTTTTGCATTTTTGTTTTAATAGAACTAAAATGTTATTTGCATTCTAAGTATAAGTTGGGTTAGGTTAGAAAATGTCATATATAGAGCTTTGGTCTGTAGAGTATTTCGGAGCTGAATTTGATTTCCACAAAGATTACCATGGGTATTCACTCTATACATTTCAAGCATTGCAAGTCGCATTCTTGGGTATGCTTATTTCGTAATGAGTTCCAAAAACATATTCAACTATCGTACTCTGTGCGTTGTACATTCGTTTAGCAACTGGGGTGCCAAATAGTTGGTTGCACTTTTGAGTTTCGATTATGTTTTTGTTGTGTCTCTTCTCTGTCTCTTTTTCCTATGGTTTATATTACTTTGGTTTTGATTTAAGCAGTCATCTTTAAAAATTGTCGTAATCTGAACGTTGTCGAAATTTTTATTTACAATTAGAGTTTTCACGGTTGACGTTAAGTTAAAAATGAAAGTTTCCTTACAAAAAGAACCACATTATATAAGTATGCTATATAAGCTTGATGTGCGTTGCTCAACTTAACTTTTACACAGACTTAACCCAATTCTTCGTTTAAGGGAAGTAAATATATCATTTACGCCATGAATACCCGTGAAGTGTGCAAATTGTTCAAGATACATATAACCTAAGCACCATATATCTACTAAGTTAGAAAGTATGCAAGGCGGCAATTTATAGCTTTTGTGTAGAGCTTCCCAGGAGATGTAGAATTGATCTACTGACTGTACCTTTCACTCACCCTTAAGGCTTTTACTTCTTCTTCTCTTACGAGAATTGGACCTAAATAATTAACACCGTGAATACCCGAAAATTGTGCAAATTGTTTAAGATACAATTTTTAATCCTTTAATCGACTACTGTTGAATGTCGAACTACTGAAGTCACATGCATTTTTGCGCATTTCGTAATAGTGGCGTGGATTAAGAAAGCTTTATGATTGAAGAAGAGCTGAAACACATAAGTTGACCATTGACACTGTACTGAAGAGTCCGCCTAAGTGGAAATGTTACTTGTCTTCGCACTTGGCAATTGCTCGAGTTTCGGGATTGAGACCGTATTCTGATTGCAAAAGGTGCGAAAACTGTAAGTTGAAACCAAACTGAAGAAACTTTAAACTACGAAAAAATATCGTAATATTTCAGTTAAGAATTAAAGTGTGACGAGTTAACTAAAATACTTTGTAAATATGGAATACCAACTTTTCTCTATTCCTTAAATTTTATATTCTTTTATTTTTTAAAGATAAAACATATATTTGCAATTTTGATTGCATAGGTACACAAATGTTTAATCAACCGCCTAAATGGCAATAATACTCAAAACATTCATTCTACAATTGTGTTTGAGAAAAGTTAACAAAACAACAACTAAAAATAAGCCTTAAATGCTAAAGCTATCAGGCATACCTTCCAACTACTATGAATTTCACCATAAATCCCCTTAATAAAAATATAAAATAAAATCTTATAGCCTACTAAATATTAATGCAAAGTCTATAAACCACTTGTTAAAACAAAAAAAAAAAAAAAGAACAATTTAAAAATAAAAGCTTAAGCACTCTAGAGAATTGTTTGCTAAAAATGTTATTCGGCTTAACCGCTTATAAAATGTTTGCAGCAAGTTGGCAGGCTGGTAAACTTTTCGACGTTGTACAATACTCTCTTTTGGGAATTGCTAATGTGCCCGCCCCACCGGTTGGAAAACTTTTTAAATACTGACCTTCTCAATAAAGATGAAGTGAGCTTTTACTCTTTTGCTTTTAGCAAAATAAGCAGACTAGACAAAAAGTTCTTAAGAGAAATTAAAATATTTGTTTGGTTTTGGATGCCACAAGTTATGCTTCGTCAGCGGGATTTGGCATGTGTAACAAATAATACTTTATTATTTAAAATCTCTTGCAGTTTTGCTGGACTCTCTAATAATTTTATATAACATTTTATTTTAACTCATTTTTTCTTTAATTTATTTTGATATTTTGCTAATTTTATTTAAATAGATTTCTTTAATTCCTACAACTGGCACCCGAAAATCGAACCTGTTGTCAAAATTCAAAAAATGGTTTTGCATTTTAAGTGCAATAACTCTAGTAAATTTCACATTCTGAACTTTAAAAGCAGCAAAAATGAACTATTTATAAAAATTAACTGCTTCTGTTTATTTACAACTTTTCAGAAAAACAGGTACTATCGAAAGAAACTTTCTTAAATTTATAGTTGTTTCAATGATTCTTCCAAAAATAATTTAACTCTGATGCATAAGACATATAAAAGGCTCAGTGCCTATAATTAAATTTTTAAGAGTAAAACATAAATATATTGCAAAACAAGTTTAAATGATGGTGAATATTTTTAAAGATTTTTAATTAACACTTTTGCAAAGAGCATAGGGAAGCACCCAGTTGGTCCCTTAGAAGACTTTGCTACTTTAGATTATTAAATGAAAGTATGCAATGAAATAGGAAATATTTAAGTTTAATTTTAATATCTTAAAAACATCTTTCCATTTAAACATTCTATAATGTATTGGTATTATATATAAGCGTAATTCCAGAAGCTACTGAAAAATATAATAATTTGTGTTCATTTTTATTCGTTCTTGAAAGTTACAAATATTATTCATATTATCTACTTAGTTGTTCAAAGTATTTTAATATAAGTCATTTACGTTTAATTTTTTTATAAAAAAATAGCTTGAAAAGATCCTAAAAACCAGATTTTTATAGCCATAAGTCATTTGCATTTTTGGTATCTAAGAGATACTATAATCTCAAATCTTTGAAGATATATCCAACATTACAATTTTTTAGAAATTTCTCTTTGTTGAATTATGACATTCATACAATATTCCTAAAATCGACATTAATTATTATAATTGTAAGTATTTACTTTGTTAGTTCAGAGATCTTATATTCTTGAATATATTTCAAAACACAAAATTTCGAAAAAAAAGCTTTTATTTATAAAATTAATATATATTTGATTCCAAAATCCGTTCGAAACAAACAATTTAAAAAAATTTCAAACCATCGTCAAAATATGGAAATTTTATAAATTATGAAGATATTTTCAAATTATAAAAATTAAAGTTGAAAGAGCTAATACAGAAAACCTGTAGAAAAAATATAGATTTTTCACTTAATATTTTCTTTGAGGCATTTGTCGTATTCAGCATCTTGAATGTTTCTTCTTTGCGAACTAACTGACAGAGTTTGGGAATTAACTGAACTAACAATTTGTATGTTAGCAATTTGATTATAATAATATTATTTCTATTGGTAATTTAGATATATTATCTGACTATATGTATCTAGATTTACTTCAAAACATTTCGAAAAATAAATCTATTTATTTCTTATATCTATTCTAATATAAATATTCAAATATAGGTAATTTAGATGTTCCTCGTATTTTTTAATCACAAAGAGTCAACTGAATTCAAAATCTCTTGGCTTGGTAACATAGAATTGTTGGAGAACAAATCTTTTTTTTAGGGAATTTACCGACTTTAGAATTTTATATGCCCCAATAATAGGGTTTCAGAATAAATTTATCCCAGTCAGTCTCGTTTTTAAACTCTTTTTTAATAGAACTAAATTGTTTCTTGAATTCGCAGTAAAAGTTATTAGAAGTTCGGTTTGGTTAGTAGAAATCACAGAAAAAGTAGGTTTCGTTTGTAGAGTATTTCAGAGGTAAATTTTGTTTCTTTCCATATTACTGTTCGCGCATTCTTCATATCATACAAGTGTTGCTTTTTATAATTCGTGATAAGAGACAAAAATTAATATTATCATTGAAAATCGCTTTATTGTTCTTCAAATTATTCCCTATTAAGATTCATACACTTTTGCATGCGTTTGAAAGAATTATCAAAGCACTTTTGCGACTCATGGAGTTCAAATAAAAATTTCAACCACCGGACTCAGTGTGTTCGGTATTCATTCAGCAACTGGAGTTCCAAAGAGTAGTTTTTAGGTGCATTTTTTATGTACTGCACTTTTTTATCTGGTCTATCCTACTTTGATTTCGTTTCGAGCGGTCAACTTAAAAAATTATTTCGAGCTAAAAAAAACACTGTTTTCAGCTTTAAGTATAACAAAATGGTATTACATTAAATTCTATGCTGTGTAGTTCTAAAATTCCAGCACTTGAACAATTCCAGCTCTAAAATATAGTTTCCCTGGTTAGCACACAGTTTGTAGGACAGATTCCGTGTGCTGACTTCAATTGTCATAAATCAACGTGGCTGGCATGCCACGACAACAACTGGCAGTAACAGAGTAGTAGTATTTTGGTGTCAACCGATTGCTATATATACACCTACATATGTTTGCAGCAGTGCTTTGCTGTGCTGAGCAGGTGTTTGGAGCACACTCCAAAACCAGTTCGGTTACCCAAGACCCTTGGCGCAGTTGCTTGATGGAGTAAGCAAGTGAATGCGGCTGTGGCTAAGGATGCGAATGCTGCCGGTGCGGGCTCTTAAGTATATTCAAAATTCAAATGAACCACAACGCGTACTCACTGCGCTGGGACTTTGAAACCAATAAAACAAAAACAAAAAACCAAAAACAACAAACAGAAATGTACGAAAAAATGATGGCAAAATAAAGGTTAGCATAAATTATGCGCGAACGCGCGCGTTGCTATGAAAATGCAAATGAAAAAATAAAAAAAAATACGAAAAAAAAACCCTTAAAGAAATGAAAATATGGGAAATAAGGGCCGTGCCGCTGCAGGATGGTCATAACTCAAAAAACGTAAAAGCGCATTGAGCGCGAGCGCTGGCTTACATATTAGCATAGACTAGAAATTGTACCAACCTGAGTAGGGTATTGGACAGCTGTTGTGTTTAGGTTGCTCTGCGCTTGTTGTTGTTGGTTGTAGTTTGTTGTTGCTGTTTTTATTGTAGCCGTTATGGTTTTTTCTAATCCACGCACGTTTTGCTTTTAATATTTATTTTGCGCTTTTTCACACTTTTTTCTAGTGTGCAGCAGCAGCAGCAGCAGCAGCACTTAAGCACACAGATACAAACCGCACGCACACACGCGCACACTGTACGCCCACACACAGAGCGAAACACAGACACAGTTGATGCACATACAGGGCAAGCAGGACATACGGCAGCAACTTCAAAGCGCGCCGCGTCGACGTCGTCTATCTAAGTTAAGCGTAAGAGTTTCGTAGAAGTTAAAATGGGTTTTGGGTTACAAGCGAGCAGCAGCAGCCTTTGATTATCGATGTTTTGGTATGCAAGCCAAGTGCCACGGGTAGTATATCAATGTAAATTACGACTAGCCGGTTGGAAATTTACTTAATTTATTTGCCGTATTGCGATAGACACTGCCGCACATGCTGCCGGCGTTTTAAGGCGTTAATTTGCGTGTTTACTTTTTGTGTGTAAATTAAATGCAACAATTTGCTGGATTTGTTGGAATGAAAACGATTTTAACTGTGGAAGCGCAGCAAACTGTTTTAGTTGTTTTTGTTTACTTTCAAGTACGAGACGTGTGATTTTTTCAAACTCGTTTAGTTTATTTTTTTATATTGCTGAGAAAAGTGTGACCAAAGCGCGTTAAAATGGCGACGTGACGCTAGTGTAAGCAACCGCACCGCACGAAGGACACAAACAAACTGATTGTTGGCAACGACGACGAACAGCAGCACGAAGTGCGCGCAAAAGTATGCTACGATTTGTGCAAGTTGCTTCGTTGCCGACACGTAGAAACGAAATGGCATGGAACATGTGCATACAACGTACGACGAAACGCGCTGGCATGAAACAAACGTGTGGATGCTGTGCGCGTTTGATTTGCTTTTTTTGTGGAACGCGTCGCGCCTTTTATTTAATTTAAAGTTTAAAAAAAAAAAATTAACTTTTTAATTTTTTTTGTTTTAAAAATAAAACAATTAATGCTTTGAACACGTTTACTTCGCTGACTAGTGGTAGCTACACTAACTAATCACCTGCATAATTCTGCGCTTTGCAACACTGCAGCACGTGGCAGCCGTCAAACAATTTGTTGCCAACTTTATTAGCTTGACAAACTGTCAAGTCGACTGTTGACGCGTCCAGCTGCCAGCCGCAAGGGTTTTTTTTGCTGACTTAATGGCAATAATCCCAACAGCCATTGCTTTTTATGAGCGGCGTCAGACGTGAAGTCTGTTATTTGCACGTGAAAACTTTTAAGAAAATCGGAAACTGCCCCCAACAAATGGAAAGCATAATTGCCTGCCTTCAAGTAGCTTAATGTTAGCTTCAAATTTAAACTACAAGGTTTTCGAAATGCTCTACCCAATTTTAAGAGCAACTCTTAAGAGCGACACGAAGCGCTTAAGAGTAAATTTCTGCTTAAATAGCATCCACGCCGTTGTAGGTTAGTAGGACAGCTCTTTGGTAATGACGCCGCCGCCTACAACAAAATTTTTTAAAGGCTGCCATTCCGGCATCCTGGCTTTGCCTACGCTGTGCGGACATCAATATGATAGTAATTTTTATTCTACCCTTCCCCACTCTGCTGGCACAACGTGCTGCATAAGTTTGCAATTAAAATTGAGTCGAGTTTATTGACTTCAGTGGCGGCACTTTGCATTATGCATTTTTGCGTTTCACAACACTGCACAGTGGTTGCAGTCATTAAAACGGCAACAAAATTTCAATCACGATAATAATTTTTCAATAATTTGTAATTTACGAAAACTTAGAAGAGAAAGGCAAGTTCGCAACAGCGATAACCAAGATTTATAACAAAAAGTTTATACTTTGTTTCTGTAAATATTTTTCAGATTTATCAGATTTTGTATTTATACATTTGAGTATTTTAAAAATATGTTTGGACAGTGTATAAAGATACATAATTTTAAAAGTTACATTGGTTTTAGGCAAAGGAAAGCGGCTCCCCTGCTGCCAACAGTTGCTTAATTCCCAAAAAGGCTATTTTCCGCAAAATTATAAATTACAGAATATTGAATATTATTACAATTATATGATATTGAATTAGATGATTATTGAACTAACGACCGCAGTGAAAATCTCCCGAGACTAATGGCATGCTTGCTGGTTCTCCAAATACGACTTATTGGGTTGTTGGAGAAAGAATGTGAAGTAGAAAAATTTTAAAATTTTGAATAAACGATTCACTGCAGATTTTGAGATTTTATGCATTCTATTCTATAATTTTTATTTTATTTCGAATCTTCGCTATATATCGATCAGTTAAGCTGTTTCTGAGAAATAACGAATTCCTGGTTGCCAAAGACCATAATGCTATTGACCCAGGAAGTATCTGTATGAATCTTCAACGTCAAGATTCGGCTAAAAACTATAGGTCCCTGTACTTTTCGAACAGTTATTAGAGATAGCTTGATGGCAGCATAGTCAGAGGGAATAAATTTATTATTTGCATATTTAAAAAATTTTATGTACGAAAAACATATTCCTTTGTTATCAGTAAGAATAGTCGTCTTTGACCACATCAAATTTAAGCTTAATTTAAATCATTGGTATAAAATTATAATAGATGTAAAGGGAATGTAAGATAACAGAAGATTATCGCAATTGAATTTTCTTTTAGTTGAGACAGACAGGACTTCGTTACGCATTTTAATCAGATCATTACAATGTCTTTTTATTTTAATATTAGAAACAATAAATACAGAAGATAAACATAGAAATTAATTATTTAATTATAATAATTCATTCGTTTTCGCTTTGAGCCTATAAGACCTAATGAGCGTGTTTACGCGCTATCTCACAGCAAGCAGTTCAAGCAGTGTAACATGAGCTTAATTTAAAGAAATATTCGTTTATTTTTGAGAATGCTTCTAGTTGTTAGATAGTTCTTAAATAAAAACTTGTCAAATATAGGCCCATATTTTTCACAACTTTAAAGTTTCAACTTGAATTTGTATGGAGAATTTTTAATATAGCTGATGGGCCGATATGAACACTGATGGCTCTATTGGACTGCTTGTACTTGAAAAGTATCTGAGTATGCACATATTCTGCTTAAAAGTATGACAAGGCAGGATTGTAGCCTGTAAGCAGTCAGTGGTTTAACAATGGAGGCGTACTTGGCACTAAAAAGTCGTAGGGCACTACAAGTTTATATTTCAATAAAATTAAAGTGGAAACTTGAACTTTATCATATCTTTGTTTGTTTTTTTGGAGTCATAAAAAAACCCTCACTTTGTTTCTAAAATTTATTACACCTAGCTGCTGCTTACCTAACCTTGTTGACAATATGTGTGTGGTTGCATTTATGAGCAAATTCGACTGGAAATCATATAACCGCAGTTCAAAGAACAGACCAAAATGCACTTGAAGCTACTGTCAACACCTGACCACCAGCTGTGCGCAGCATGTTGCTGTTTGTTGACTCTCAAGCTTAACAATGACAAGCGGTTTTGGCAAGTATTTGGCAATTAAAATCTAGACGGTCTTCGACAGCGTTAAAGTTTTTTCCATTCTCAACGCCTCAAACTATGTTGTCAGACAAAATATGGCGGCCCAACCGCCCCCAAGGAAGTCACATCAATCTCTTTACATTTCTGCTTAGCCGCACAAAAACCCGCATTAACGGGCTTCGCTTTTCTAACAATTTCTTGACGGTTTTTTTGGGCCCAATATTTATGCGTTGCCGCGACATATTTAAATCAGCGTCATATGAAAATGGTTCGGCTTTCAGCTGCTTAGACATTTGAAAAATGAACTTGACTTGACTGCTATTGCTGTCTTCTCTCTTCTCGCTGCGGCTGTCTAAGCGCGTGCAGGACATGAGTGCTGGCTGCGCTGACTGACTAACTGTCTAACTGGCGCCAGTGCCAAAATGAGTGCCAGTAAATAACCGAAATTATAACAACTTCTTTTGGCTGGAGGCAAGTTAGCCAAAGTACCACAGTGCCTACGTCACACATGCCGCATTTAAACAAGCCATACATGATGACTTTGTTGCTGTCAGGGTTCAAAAGTGTCCAATGTCACAGATAGCATCACAATATATGGTACAAAGGAACTAACGTAACATATATGCGTATATGGCACAGGATTTGCTAGCGTTTGGGGCCTGTTGCTGGGACACACTCGCTGGGAAAGTGAATCACGTGTCGCCGTAGCAATTTGGACAAGCACGAAGTCGTGGAGAGTCACAGTGACCGGCTTTTATGTGTCGTAATGAAAAACTCTTATCTCCGTGCGCAATTTGAACGCAATTTGGTAACGCGTTTCGGAACATAAAACTTAAGTGACCCGAAACACAAGCCCTACTCATATGTGTGTGTGTGTGTGTGTGCGTCCCGGACTGTTTATTGGTATGCGTGCTGCATTTAGACCAAACTGCAAAACTGTTGACATTCGCAGAAAAACGGGCAACAAGCGTGTGAGTGTGAGAAATGAAATTGTTTTGTGATTATACCGCATTAAAGCCAAATGTGCCGTGCATAAAGTCAAACATCAGTTGTACTGCGTAGGTACCTCTTCCCACCAACTAAATCTTTGCCGTTTCTACCTTTGTTGCGTTTCGACTTTTTTTTGAATACTCTTTGTCTCTCTCTCTATCTGTGCCTTTGCGTTTCCATTTGCCATTTTCTTTTATTTACATGCCCGCAATGACCAAAAAGTACGACACAGCTAAAGACTTGCAAAATCTCATGCATCTCCCTTACTTCTAATGGCTGCGCTACCCCGTCTCTCTTTCTCTCTCTTTCTCTTCTTTGCTACTTCACAGGCTCTGTTTGTTTCTCTACCTTACGTCCTTACCACATTGCACTCATCTCATCAGCATCTCTCAATCTCTAGCAGTTGCTATCACTTTTCCTTTATATCTGCCGCAACGACCCACTGCTCACTCTCGCTGCTGTCTCTTACTCTTATCAACAACCTCTTCTCATCCTCCTTCACCACTCGACAAAATACTCTCATCAGCCCACAGTGCGTAGGGTTTTTATACTGAAGTTACAACAAATTTGTTGCAGCTGCGTGTTTTTTTTTACAACTATCATTAACATGTGCCGCTTGCAGAGACTCTTCAGCCAGCAAGAGTTCAAGTGCAACATGCTGGGGCAAGCAAAAAGCCCAGCTACAACACAACACAAGAAAAAAAGAAAAAATTGTTTATATCGCTCGACAAGCGCAAAGCGCATATAAACCGAGAGGTCAAAGTAAAGTTCGACGAGATGAAGGCCCAGCTGCACTCATAGCGCACTTCTAGCATTTTTAATGAATCTTTACGCCAAAGCATTAAGATTCTTCGCATAAAAACTATATGAATGAAGTAACTCTTAATATGCAGCTGGAGGCTGCTTCAAAAATTTGCTTCCTCTATTTCTTAATTTTAGTTTAGTGCAGATTAAAACTACGCTCATTTTAAACTTTATTTTCGATTTTGTGAAAAGTTTGACCCAATCATCTTCAAAAGCAGTTAGAGGGGCACATGGCGGCTGCTGTGCGGCATGCATGTGCTTCAGCATAATATAATATGATTCATTTTTATAATATGATTCATTTTTTACTTTAAAATATTGGAAAAACAAAATTTATTTATTTTTAATGATTTCATTATCGTTATTATTTTATTTTATTTTTAATTAAATTAAAATTTAGCTACAAATTCTCAAGATTCATAATCAAAACAGGTACATCAGTATAATTAGGGATTTAGCACCTTAACACATCTCATTAATTTTAAATAATTTTTAAATAGCTAAATGCCGCATTTTTATTTTGTGAAAGATTAATTTAAATTAATTTAAATACACAATTTATTTATTTTACACAGTTTATCTGCTTCAGTTTCTTTACAATTTAAATATTTTTACTTGAAAAATTAATATTTTGAATATTTTAGGAATATCAAAGATATAATTTTCTTTAAGAAATTATTAAACTTTCTTAGAAAATTATTGAATATTTTTTACCTACTTTTGTATTTTCTTTATATGATTAATGATTGGTAAAAATATAATTCCGAAACTTAATTTATTTATAAATTTACTAGAAGCTTAGTATTTTAATTTCAATAATCTCAATAATCTCAATCTAAGTATAATCTGCAACTTTTTCAAGATAATTCTTTAAATTAAAATATAATGAATAAATTATTTAAGAAAAATTTAAATGAGTCTTTAAATAAAAAACTCTTATTAATTAACCATTTATATTATTATTATTATTGCATGTTAAAATATATTTATTTTGAATTTTCTAAATTTAAATATGCATATAATTGCTTTTACAACTTTTTAATTAGAAATTATACAAGAAAAATACAACCAGATGAATAAATAATCCTTGTCTGCAAACAATAAAAAAAAATTTAAATAATAAAATTAATACAATTTTAATATTCATATGATTGTTTAAAATCTTTGTAATAAAGAGAACCCTAAATTCAACTAGCATCCTCGCGCCACCAATGATGATGATAAATATTATTTCTTTCACATATTTTCAATTACAAATCTTATTCCTTTGATTAGAAAAGTACAAACAGATGTAAAAAATACTTATATTCAGAAATGTAAAAGCAGAATTATAATTATTTTAAAACTTTCAATATTCATATAATTTGTTGAAAAATTGGTAATAAACAGTTTTTCTTTCACAAACTTTGATTTACGAAACATCCAATTACTTTCATTAAAAAGTAAAATCAGATTCACCTTTTTGCAAAATCGTTTCCAAAAAATTTATAAATAATAAATTGAAACAAAATTCATATTTATTTCGAGACAATTATTTAAAGGCAATTGTGAGTAAATATTATTTTACAACTTTTCTGGTAATTTAAAAAAAAAATGCTGAAAAAATATCAATAAAACAAAAAAGTTTCAAAGAATAAGAAAACCATATACATAATTACAAGCTGAGAAATGTGAAAAACTATTCCCAGAACGATTTGGATCTACTGGATCTACTCTCGCACCAAAAAAAAAAGTGTAACTGAGTGATAAAAAAATCGTAGCATACTTTAGAGCGCAAAATTTTTTTTATGAGTATTGCAGGTTGCTGCTGCCGCTGCTGCTGCTGTTGTTGTTTATTTACTGGAAAATGTTATTACATATTTTTGTGGCTGTAAGCATACAAATATTACTCAGTTTACGTTTTTTTGTATAAACAAAAGCAGAAAAGCGCTGGCACGCTTAATCCTTAAGCAGCTTTTAGCTCAAATGCTTGCAACACACTCGTGCGTCTCTCACGTGTGTTCGTCTCTCTCACTTTCTCTCTCTCTCATTTTTTCATCGTATTTTGGCTGGCACTTCATATATTTTTTTTGTTTTTTTTAATATGCAGTTTGCATAATTTGCAGATAAACATTACTCATACGCCATGTGCAACAGCGAAAAAAGCAAAGCGCAGCATACATAAAATAATAAGCAAAATAATTTTGCAAAGCTTAACACAAATGAACACTTGTGGCAAGCATTATATGCCCGTGTAACACAAAAACAGCATGCCACACGGCCAATGTGCCACGTACTCAAATTTCTTCGCCTTGTTTTTTTGTTTGCCAGCAAAAGATTCTATTAAATGTGACGTAGGGCATTTAGTGAAACGAAAATTCTAAAACTTTTATTAGCCAAATTAAAATGTGGCCAAAATGAAATTCCAACTTGGCTTCAATATGCAGGCAACTGCTGCAGCGCATATCGAACACGCACGGCCTTTGAACTCTCACTAACATGGCTGCCACTTGCCTCACAAACGTGCCACATGGGCGGCCTGAGCGGCGTGGGCGTGGGCGTGCGTTGCTTGGCGGCCTGGCTGACTGGCTGCTTGTTGCCCGCCAGCTATCAAAATTTAATTAAAATTCAGAAACCAATAAAGAAAATAAACTAAAATCTCTCTCAACACGCAAGCGAGAAAAATGCTGTAAAAGGCTGGCGCTGTCTATTAAAAATATTTCACATGCATATTATTCTATTTAGGAGTCTGCTTCTACTTGCGCCATTTTCATGACGAAGTTATTTAATATTTTTTATTTTTACTTTTTTTTTTTAACTTTTATTACAAATTCATTCCGGCTTGCAATCATGGCGAATAGTTGAAGGCAATCTGCAAGGAATGGCAAATAAACATCGTATCTCTCGGTGTGCGTGTGTGTGTGTGTGTGTGTATGTGTGTGTTTATGGATGCATCCATTAAAATAATATTTTTGTAAAAATAATTGCAAAATGCATAATCAATCACAATTTGATTGGGGTTTGTTGTCTGTGCTGGCTGTTATGGTTTGGGCTTATAAAGTTTTTTTGAATTAAATGCATTTTATAATGGCAGCCAATCGATTGGTTTATTATTGTTTGCGAGTTGGGCAGATGAGAAAGAATTTGCTGTGGAATTTAAAAGCGAACGCTTTGAGCAATGAATAAATGAATGTCCTTTATTGCATTTGAAAAATTGCATTCTTGCAATCATCACTTTATCGGGTTGTGCTCTTTGAAAAACTTAAGATATGCTTTAAGAAAGCAAATTGAATTCTGTCTAATACGTAGGTTCAGGTTGAAGGAAAGATTAAGATTGTTTTTAGAAACTGATTTCATCTAAGCTATGACGATAAGACAATATTCCTAAAGGCAGGAATGTTTTTTCAAAAAACTGATGCTATCCAGATTTGACGATAAAATAATGAAGATATAAGACTCCATTTTTTTAGAAAACTGATTCTATTTCTTGACTATGACAAGATAATTTACCTGAAGTCCATATGAGTTTCCCCTTCAACTTTGAGCTTTTAAAACATCGTTGAGTTTATCTTAGTAAAAAGTATGAGAAAAGATCTAAAAAAGAAATCATAAAATACTTCGACGGAAGTTAATGATGCAAGCGATGCCGGCCTCTACCATGGAAATATCATGCAACTAAAGATCTTCGTAGTATAGAAACTCCATAGGTGCAAGCTAGAAGTGAACAGAAATCGTATATATACCATTATTGACGATAACTAATGTTTCAATTAAACCATAGGTCGGTCCTCAAACACTGGTTAGTTTCCCACTGAAATTGCGATGCATTCAGTCGAGTTAACGCATACCAGTTCTTACTATGTACCCGGTACGAGTCAACGCAACCCAGGGCATATCGGCATATCGGTTACTGTCGTCGCAATTAATTTAATAAAGATTATTGATTATTTAAAATTAAATCATTCCTTAAACTTAAGTGAGAAATAATCCAGCATCTGGCACTACTTTTTGCTGGCTTTCATTTTGTAATGTTGTCTGGTTCCAATAGAGTCCTTTCAAGCCTAAGTCTATGGCAACTAATGTTTTTCAAATATGGAAATGTCGATGCGCGTTAGGGCGAGAATGGTAAAAAGTTTATGATTAAAATGTTACTTTTCGCTTTCATGTAGATGTATCGTCGGTCTTTACGGTTCACGGTGTTGTCTTCATACACGACGAAAACGCTTTATTATCGGAATAGTTGGTGAGTATCTTCGCAATACAATTGTATAGAAGTTGAAGAAAAAAAATTAACTTTGTCTTTAGCGAGATGTCTAGTTCAACAACAAACACTAACCCGCCTGAAGGGACAACATGTACTGAGTCCTCACACCACTATATTTTAACTAAGTTTATATGAATTTCGTTGCTAATTCAGTTAGGCTCTCTATTTTTAAGTTAAAAACAAATAGTCTTCGATAGTAATTATTGCTAGTTCTAATTTTTTTCAGCAGATTCAATTAAAATACAGGTGGCGCCATCTGGCGTTGTAAAGCAATACATGGTTGAAACTGTACTGAAATGACGTTTCCAAAACATATGAAATCAAGTCAATAGGTTGTCAAATGCTTGAGTTGTTCAATATTAAAATACCAACATAAGAAATAGCGCACCCTGTATAAATTCTATACAAAAACAAGCTTCCTTTTGTTTGAAATCATCAAATTTTCCAATGTTTTTTATCATTATATCTATATTTTGGCTTGTCCGATATTGACTCAAAATGGTGTGCTCAGCCTGGTCTTTATTTTTTGGTAAAAAGCTAGAAATTAGTTACACGCAAACAAATCAGGAAAGTACTCTGCGCCACGATGTCAAAGTGGTCACAAAGATCGAGTGTAGTATCATATGGAGCATTATCGTGTTGAAAAATATAGTAGTTGTTTCTCCCTAAGTCTCGCCGCTTCAATTCACACAGATCAACCTGAACTGGCAGAAAAAATAATACACCATACAACGATAATCGATTTTCCTTATTTCTGATCACAGAAGTAGCCTTTTATTTAGCGATTAGGTGAATTCTAATTAATTTATAATGATTTGCATAAAAATCTTTTCGATGTAAATGACATACCTTACTATTTATCATTCTAAATATTTTGGAGTTAAAATCAAATTATTAATCTTGTAACTTTACTACCAAATCCATTATGAAAATTTTTTTAAAGTTCTGTAAGCTTTTCTTATGTCTGGCCTCAGTAGAAATTGCCTTGGTTAAATCTTTATAATATTTGCTCAAAGAGACTAGGGTGCTACAGCTTATAGACGAATCCAAAGTATGCCAGTGCTACGCAAATGGTGCACGATGGAATCTTATTTCTCCCCCGCAAAAATCCACCCAAAGCATAATTTGACTTCTTTATCAACTCCAAGTTTAACCTTTAAAAATATTGAAATTTTTTTAGTATATTCAAACATTTATGTTTCCCAACTGACCCCAAAATGCGCTGCCAACGACGTAGTTTTCCAAATATATTTATGCAAATCTTTTCCTGCTTTTCCACATAATAGATAAGAATGTGTTGTTGTTGTTTGTGTTGTCTCAGATTCCATTCGTCAAATGTTTATGTATTTGTTTGTATATAAATGAATGACGAACAAACGAATTGCTATAAACATATGCAAAGAGATGAGCCTAGACTTATGTTCATTTTATGCTCGTACTTCCTTTATGTTTGTAGATGTATCCTTGTGGCAGGAACCGAACGCAGTAAATTGTCTTGGCGTAGTTCAAGGAACTGCTTGGCCTGGTAATTAAGCACAAGGCAAAAACAATGCAAGAATATTCTCCTTACTTGTTTGCTTTTGCCAGCGCGAAGGGGCAGGAAAGGGATTGTTTGTTTATAGTTCAGCTACTGTAGCTGTGTGTATCTGTGTGTGTGCTGCGAGTATCTGTGTGTGCTGGGTGTACGTGTAGTTGTTGTTATTGTTTATGTATCTTAAGGATAATGACGCGCTTCATTATGCGATTGTCTATGCTGCCGGCGCTTTTGTTTTACGTTTTTTTTTTTACTATTTCGTCCTTCTGCTGCTTTATTTATTTATTTATATTTCTTGCTTTTTTTAAGTTCTTTTGCCTTACTTCATCTTCATCTCGGTTTTTATCTGTTATTTTTTTTTACTTTTTTCTTGGAAAACTTTTCGACTCCTAGACGTCGCGACATTTTCCAGAGATAATAGAAACCCGATACGCTTTTCGCTCTTCTAAGCTTTATCTCTGGCTACACTTTTTGATGTTTTTTTTTGCCTTTGCTGCTGCTGCTACTGCCGCCTTTGCCATTGTTTTGTACTTTTGGCATTGTTTTCCAAAAACTCACTTTAGTTTGGAAGCATACTCTCTTTAGGGGGCGCGGATGTGCTTACTGCTAGTAAATTTAAGTTGCTTTCTTTGTCGCTGTGCAGTCTTGCACGTTGCGGTTGAAATAAAAATGTTGAATCGTCATAAATGCCGCCATAAACTACGTCAATAATGCTGCCTGCCTGCCTGCCTGCCACTTAGCTGATGATGGTGGGGCATGGACATGACTTTGCTTGCAACAAAAGAGCGACAAGTATGAGCATTAAAATGAAAATAAAAATAGTTGGGCAACATAAACGCCTTCGTGATTTTTACATAAGTTACTGCCCCTGGAGCAGACATTTCGAGCTACATTTCAGTGGACGCCATGACTTTTTGTGCGTTTTTTTTTTTTGCTTTTTGTTTTGCGACGACATTGCCATGGGCGCAAAATGCTCGTAAGAATTAATTAAAATGAATGAGCGTAGATGTCATAAACAAAGCCTACAGTCAACTGTTGACTAGCCTGAACCTAGGCTGAACTCTATGGCTCTGGTGCGTAGGCGTGGCGTCATCAAATCTTGCAGAGACGCAGACTCGCATGTAACCAAAAGAAATTCCATAAATATTTGAAGCGCTCTACTAGCCAGTTGTAGTTGTTGTTGGCACACTCTAGCGGGGTGTGTGTGTGTGTGTGCGAGTGTGAGTGGGTGTTGTAAAACAAGTAATAAATTATTGCCCAACACTGTCAAAGTTCAGCTGACTGCGTTGGTTGTGCAAACCGAGTTGACCAGTTAGAACGGCCAAAAACTGCCATAGAAAATGTTGCCTAGCCAGCAAAATATTGCGCATACGCCGCGTGCAACACTAACAAGTGCATTGAACCCATTGAAAAACTTCTAAGCATTTATTTTGCGATAAAAATTATCTAAACGCCATGGTCTGGGCAAATTTGAAAACCAAAAATGGTCAAACCAGAGCCAATTTGTGCCACATTCAGACAGACAGCCATACATTGAGTCACTCAACTTTGGCCCAGCTGCTTATTCTCATGCTGCTTAATTAGCTTAAATTTCATAAATAAAAATGATGCCAAATTTAAATTTAATAACATTCAGTTAAATGTCTATGTATGAAGATAATTTTTATATAAAAAAACCCAAAATATTCAAATAAGTTCGTAAAAATGTTTATTATATTTTTTTATGTGGATTGTGAATTTTTGATTTATTGCGACTGCAGTATATATTTATGTATATAAATTATTCTCTTAAATATACAACAATTTATTGAACGCTGCTTATTATACAAATTGATTCATTTTTAAATGCTACTTACAGCAATTCTATAAGACTTAATCATCTTATTTCAATTGTGCCTTGCCTGATATTAAATGTTGCAAAGCCCATGCCGCCTAAGAGGCTTTTCGTTTCATATAGTTTATAATTTGTGTAATTTAAATAGTTTGATAGCAATAACTTTAATATGTACAATTGTTTTATTAAATTTCTGCACAATTTTATGTTAAGCTCAGCAGTTTTTTTATTTAACTTTGTGCACTGTTAATTTGTTTTATTGATTCAAATTGAACGAGTTTGATTTAAGTTTTATATGAGAATAAATTAACAATTTTTGTGTACATTGAACTTTATTTTTTAAATTTTTTAAAATCCTATATAAACTAGCACAATTTTAAACAAATTTCATAGGAATAAATTCTGATAAAACGAGAAATTTCGAGTAGTGTTATATTGAGAAATATTACATTATTATTATTTTCTAGTAAGTAATTTAGATATCGAAAAATCGACGTTTTTAAGAATGAAGAACTGCGGTACAAGTGATATTCTTCACTCAAGAAATTTAACAAAAAATTTGCAAATATGTCCAAAAGCGTCAACGTTAAGAAGAATTTTAAAGGTTGTTAAATATCAATATTTTTCTTTGGAATTTTTGTGATTTTTTAGTGGTCTCCATTATAAATTTATACCAATAGATTTTTTCAGGAGTGCAAAATTTTGGACAGAAAAAACTATTTTTCGTAAGCTTTAATTTTCATAACAAAGTTTATAAGTGAAAAGAAATCTCGAAAATAATTGAAATTACAAAATATAAGCTACTATTTTAAGATCCATAATATGCAAACAAATTACTTTTCCGCCAAAAACAATACACTTTTTACATTTAGTTTAAATTTAGACTACGAACTTTTCTGTCGAACATTTGATACCTACTTAGGGCTTTAAGCAGTAGACGACATTTGACTTTGATGTGGTTTTCATTACACGATGGCCCAGACGCCAGCCAGCTCGCGGACAGCTGGCACTACCCCATGATGCTCTGGGGACCGGCCCTTTGATTTGTGACTTTCGTGAAACAACAGTTAAAGCAGCAGTAAATAGCTGTAAATAGCAGTAAAAGCAGCAGCAATGGCGGACACAATGCCTGCAGGCTACAAAAGCAATTTCATTGACAGGCAAATGACCTGCGTGAGGAGGTTAAGCTAAAAGCTGCTGCGAATTTCTATGCGATTTGAATTTTTTTTACTATACAAAAGGCTATAATTACCAGGCTTTAAGTAAATACAAAAACAACAAGCAAGTCATCAAACATGACAAGCTGCAAAACAAACCCCAACAAACTCAAAACGAAAACCACTCAGACCTCATTTCAATTTGACTGAAACGCAAAATACTCGTCGCTCATAGAGTGACTGACTGGCTGGCTGGCTGGCTGGCTGTGGGTTGTAGGTAGTGTTTGGTGTTGTTGGGGCGCAAACCCCCTACGCATCCTAGACCAGGACATAAGTGCGCTCTACGCACTCAGAGAGCTAATTATGCTGCAAATACTAAAAAGATGACGCAGCAGAAAGCACTTAACGCCAAAAATATTGCACAAGCGTGAGACTTCTCAATCTATGTGTGTGTGAGTGTGAGTGAGTGTGTGTCTAGGAGCTTTCTTTGTGTGTGTGTGTGTGTATGTCGGTGTGTGTGTGTATATATTATTTCATAAAATATTTTCTTAGCTGCTGGCACAAAAGATCATGTCAAGACATAAATCTCAACATTTCAGTTAGGCAAAATGTAGAAATTGCTGTTTGCCAACATTGTCGACTGCGACTTAAGCGCTGTTTGCCTAGTTAAACTACTCACACAAATACACACATACTCGTACATGTATACAGGAGTGACTGACGCACAGTGGGCCAGATTGATAGATTTAGCTATGAAAAATTTTGAACTGCATTAATTGTGTGGTATTTCTAGTGGTAATTGCTCGTTCTGGTTGCTTCTTTCCTTTTGATATGCTTTCATTATAAAGTTTGCTAAACTTTAATTAAATAAATTAAATTGTTTAGAGATAGTATATGGAAACTGCCCAATTTTTTAATCTTCAAATGTTAGATATAAAAATTGTAAGGGACTACTTTTGATAAATTTGGTTTTCATGTCGCCATGTAACGTCATGTCATACTTTTGTGGTCAGCGAACAGATCTCGTTTCAAGCTGAGAATAATAATGAAGCAGGTCAAAAGCGTAAAGGTCCATAGTGGACGTTACGCTAGACGCAAAGCCATAATTTTTAAAACTTTTGAAGGCGGCACACCCGAAAAGCCCTTTTTGGTCATGCACTCTTTGCTGGTATCGATAGACACCCACAAAAGGTAATCAAGAATATGGACAATAACCAGTTGACGAAAAAGTCCAAAATCAAGCATTTCTTCAGAAGCTTAAACTATAAAAATCTGATGTCGACACGCTATACAGCTAACGAAATCTACTTCGATCAGAAGGATCCCGTAAAGCGCAAGATCCATTGTTTCCAGACACGTATAAAGTTTGTATGCTCAAACGTAGCTAGACTTTAAAACTTGTTAATTATGCAGAACAAAAATATTTTCATCGAGTCTACATTCAAATTCTTGCTTTATCCATATCTTATCTTATCCATATATTAACACGAAAAAATCAATAATGATTTCTTCAATTCAATTTCAATTTAATTCCGGAATATTTCAAAAGTTTGTAGACTGAGTTATCGTTACAAAATACCTGATAAGCATGAAAATTGAAGTATTACATTTACTTTTTCTTTTATCACATAAACTATTAAACTTTGTATTATTTTCTGAAATCCTGCCATTATTAACAAAAACTAAAAAAAAAGAAATACGAAAACCAGTTGTGGATATAAACAAAAACTGCGGCTTCAGTTGAAATTGTTTACGAATTCTTACTAAAAAAATCCATTTTACCAATCAATTTATTTTTTATTCAGCAAATTCACTTTTCGAACACTGTATGTCGGTCTGCGCCTTGTCTGTAGTACATGTTTGTGTGTGTGGGTGTGTTGGTGCGTCTATGGGCAAAAATACTTGTGGCATATTTTCTTTGCGATTTTTTTTTTTTGTGGCATTATACTTTTTGAGGCAAGCAGCAATGGCTGACACAGCTAATAATATGCCATATGATTGCTGCAAACGCAGCGTATGAGTAATCATTATGGCTGCACACACACGCATACACGCAAACACACACACACACTTAGATACATAGACACACGCACACACATACACTACCTCTGAATATTTTAAGCTTTGCGTAAATTATTTTCAGCTCTCTTTCATTTTTTTTTCTCTCTTACTTTATGTACGTACTTTGTATATGGGTGTGTGTTTTTTCTATGTTTGAGTGTGTTTGCTATGTGTGTGTGGTGTGTGTGTGTGTGTGTGTGTGTGTGTGGGTGGGGTGTATCTTTGTGTGTTTAAGTTTTATATACGATCGTGTTTGTGCGTGGGCCAAATATTGTTTGTTAAAAACAAAAAGTACGCACACACACACATCGACACACACATACAATGAAAAATGGTAAAAATTATAACAAATACATTGGGGGGAAGTGGAGCGTGCAACCGAAATGTTTGCTATATATTTTTGATTAATACTACCATATGGCTGCAAAACTCGGCTCGCCAAACAAAACGCTCACTCGCATTAATAAAATATAACAATTTATGATTGCCTATGCCCTAGTTGGCAGAGTTTACAGGGTGTGTCCAGCGCAATAGTCTGTCTCCTTAAACTGCGAAGCTTAGAAAGTATCAGGTATTGGGCAGGTGAGTTACGATGGCTAGCTCTGAGCTGCCTAAGAATCCAAAAGATTTTAGCTGTTTGACCTGTCGAAGGTAGGTAGTACTGTGGTCTAAATATGGTTAAGCCAGGTCAACTATTCATACGTAGCAGTATGCAACAAATAAAGAACGGATTTCGATACCTGTTTGGTGAGCAGAAAACGAGGGTGGTAACTCTTGTCTGCCATTAGTCAGATGTTGGTTCAACTTAACCATCATTTAAGACTTGAAGCAGGGCCTATTCAACTAAAATCTCTTGTAAAGATTAATATAAGCCTATGGTTCTCTTAAAAAGAAAAAGTTAGATACAGGGCCAGATTAACCATGATATAAGGCTTGCAGCATAACCTTTCCACGTAAATTTGCTTTAAAAGATTAAAACAAGCGGTTGGTTACCGGTTCTAGGAAAAATCGCAGGTTAAAAAGCAAACAGTCCCCTAACAGCAAATAAAAAAGTCCATAATATATATATATTTTACAACTTTTCGGATGCTCTTTCTGACGTGTGGGTATGTGATTTCATCCTTTTTGGCTGGATTTCGATGCGGAAACTTATCATCGTTGAGGACTACTGATGTTGTGTTGTTAGTTTGCATAGAAAATCTGCTTATGTCTGCATTAAAAAATGAGCGGAGCTAAAAATACAAAAATCGGTTTGACGATAGTTTTTGTCTAGGGTAACAGGCCTCTAAAAGAGAAGCCCCAACTTAGCTATCATGTAAGGCTTGATTTCATCTTAAATTTCCTCAAAGATTTTTATAACCGAGTCTGGAGACCACCGGTTAAAAAGTAAAGTCCATAATTTATCTATTTTTTAGTACTGATGCTATTTCTAACGCATGATTATCATTGGTAGGATTACGATCCTGCATTTTGTCATCGCCTATTGAGACCTATTGATCTTGACACTTTTTCATATGATCGATCTAATTGCCTTACGGCCGCTTCTTGGAACTTCGGCGGAAATTCTTTTCTTAGTGGTGTTATCTAACGGTCGTCTTTCAAGGTGACAAAACATTGCATTCAACTCTGTTTCAGCTCCTCAGTGATGTGTTTTTAAGCGAATACCCTGCCCCATATATATTGGTATGTGAACAAGCTTGTTCATAGCCAGCGCCATCCTTAACATTTTTATCAAAATCCCAGTAAGTTTAGGACTACATACCCTTCAATTTTCATGGTATTCCCATATATGTTTTTTTCTGTTAGCAAAATATGTTACTTAAGTTTTATTAAAAAAATGTATAATTTATCTTAAAAAATAGCGCACATATTAATTTTGAATTTAAAATATTTCGGTTCCACTTTTTAAATATTAATATCTCAAATTCAAATTTTTTGAATATTTTATTTACATTGAATATTGAAACATGTTTTATTTCGTTTCAGACTTTATTGGTACCAGAAGATTAAGGTGAGTCATAGAAATTCTTTACAACACTTTTTGTGCCTTTAATGGAATAATAACATACGCAGATACTATATAGCAAGCAAACTTTAGATCTTTATCTTTAGCTGAAAAAATGCCTAACTAATGTCCAGAATCTTGGCAAGCTTTAGCGTTGCAAAGATTGGGATTAAATTTACAACGATTTTTTAAAAGCTTAACTCTGATGTATACTTTCCATTTCCCTACAATTTGCTCACCTTTTTGTTGAATGAATGAATTTTTTTTTTTTTTTTAATTACACTAGGGGGCTTCGCCCTCAGCTCGCTTCGTTCTCCAACTCCCATCCCTCCTGCGATCGAATATGGACCTGAATCTTTCAAATCTACATTTTAGACATTGATAGAGGAAAGTCAGAACAAAAAAAATGTAAATACCATGACAAATAATAAAAACTTCGTTGTATAATATATACATATTAAAATGTATATTTTCAAAATAAATTTATTTACAATATTTGCGAATTATTTCTACATTCGCTAAAGAATACATTTTTTTTATTGTATTTCGTTTGCGGCAAAGCCAAACTATCTCATACAATTTCAAGCACTATTTCAGCAGCTTTTTTGTATTGTCAAATTAAAAATTTATCAGTTTAACGCTATTTTACGCCTCCAACTACTCCTATTTGATTAGTGCCCCTTTGGGGGGGCACCCTGTATCCACTCCTATCCTATTCACGTACACATACACATTTAATTGACGTGCTCGCCTAGGCACCAGATATTTATGAAAAATTTACTTAAACGCAGTTTTCCGTTACATTGACAAACTTTTTTCCAGGAAACGCTCAATAGGACAATACTCTAACTTCCCAGTACTTACACACACAAACATAACTCACTATTCCCACACACAAACACAAACACACACACGCACAACAAAAGGCCAACAAGCCACAGAGGCCAAAAAAATGTACAACAATTTGTTGGCCCTGCTTACAACAAGGTTTCGATACTTCAATGCTCATAGTATGCCACTTGCTACTATGCCTCGTGCCCCATGCCTCATGCCACATGGCCGCATGCCCCCCGCCGCATAGCCTGGCCACACTGTTGCCTGACTAACTGTGCGCATTTGTTAGAGTTCAGCGTCGTGGCTCGACTGATTTTATGCCGCATTTAATATACCAAACCCAAAGCAAATCACATCCGCACCAAAATCGAAGAGTTTTTCACTGGAATCGAGCCGTGTGGGGTGGGGGGAGTAGGCGGTGAAGTGACATCAACTCATAAGAAAAATCAGCAACATTTTCGTGCTTTGAGCAGCCAAGACAAACTTTCCAACAAAGTTGTCGTATATTTGTTGCCTTTTTCACAATTCATTAAATTTGATTAGAGAACTTTTGCCATAAAAATTACGAAATTGTGCTGTTGAAGGCTCAGACTAGAAAGCGAGTCCTTGCTTGTTTGCTAGCATTCGGTTAAGGACGTCTGTCATAAAGTCTCTGACTGAGCGGGGTCGAGTGTGCGAGTGTGCGTGTGTTTCCAGTGCGTGTATATGATTTGGTGCATTTGTGCTCCGAAGTTTCAACTGTCAGGTGGCAAAAGCCAATCGGACAGCTTTTAGATTTCCTTCCTTTTTTTTCTACAATTTATAAGCTAACATAAGCCCTACCCCGACCCCTGTTAAGCCTCTGATGCACCACTGCCAGCGACCCCTTTAACTTAAAACAGTGGAGTAGTCGGGAAAGTTTGGAAAAAGGTGTCTGCTGATTGGATTGATTTTTTTGTTTTAAAAAAGAGTATATATTTTGGGAGCAGTAATTTTGAAATCTTTAGCAAAATGATGCTTGGGATTGTATGATGGGAATGTGTATGATGCACATTATTCCTAAAATTCTGTCGTTCTATTAAAAAAATTTTTAAAAATATCCAAAGGTATATTGAAAACAAATACGATAAATTTGATTCGATTGGTTTCGAAGTTACTTCCCTTTTTACTTGAACGCATCTTTATTATCTGTCTTATAATGCAAAGCAATTGCTTATGTCCGACTGAAAAAATATATTTCTTATATTAGAAGCATTAAACTCCTTCACAAGATAAAGAGATTAAGTAATTCGGATTGTATTTAAAAAAAGTAAGTCTTTGGTTTCTTAAAAAAATCAATGAAGACTGCCTTTTTGTTTTCATTTTGAAAATCATTTAGAACGGTTCAAGGTTCAAAGCTAATATTTGAATGTGAAATCTCCATTTTTATTTTCATTTTCCACTGTTTTGGCCGACTTATCAGTGGATATGGCTACAACTTCGCGTCGTGTGTTACCATTAAGTTGAGCTATGATGCTTGGCTTATAAGCGTATACCTTGGATTTAAAACAGCCACACATAAAAAAGTTTGGTGGTGATAGATCGGATAATCTCGGTGGCTAACCCAAATCCACATAAGTGTACGATGGATGATTATCCATGGATCAATGGTCGCAATGAATCCGTTGGTTGATGTGCAGTATGGCATTTGGAGCCATCTTGTATGAACTGTCCCAACAAAAACAGATCTGGTGGATCTTGAAGCCATTCAAACCATTTTCACGAGCAATATCCATCGCAATATCTGTTAACATTTCTCGACATCGCTCGCCATTGACACCTCTTGATGATCCATCATAATAGGTTTAAAAAAAAATAGTGAACAATGATCATATCCGCGCAAACATCACATCAATCCTCCATTTATTAATAGCATAGAGGTTGTTCCTTAATTAATTGAGAGTCTTCAGTGACACAGAATTGACAATTTGAAATATTTACACTCATTTAAGATGAAATGTTCTGCATCTGAAATTTTTCCAAAAGTCGAGTTCATTCTCAGCCATTTTAATGGTACATTTGGCATTATTTAGATGATGCTGATAGTCAGCTGGATTTTTATTCTGTGTGGAATGTGGATATTATTGGGAAACATCTTCAAATCGAAGCGCATTAGAGTGCTCTGCGATAAAGAGTGCTCCGATAGATGCCTAACTCCTAAGAAAGATGATAACTCAATATTTCTGCTCCTCCTCCGTACGATCTCTATATTTTGGTGAGAATGTCGTATTCGTTGTCTGGCTGCATGGCTGGTATTACAAACATTACCGGAATTCTCAAATTTTGCGTATAAACTTTAGTGTTATCACCTGGCGCACTTTAACTTTATTTTTGGCACGAAACGAGAGTTTAGGTTTTATAATTTATAAGTTATTTTAACGTAAAGCGGAGCAATGTCAGTGCGTTTTTTCCCTGTGAACTGTTTCATGGTAGAATTTGTCTTAAAATGATGCTTCCCAAGCTGCACGACATTAGGCAATCTGTAATTGCTCTCAAAATTTGTAGAGTTGCCGTTGCTTCCACTTTAAATGGGCTAATCTTTACTGCGAAAGTACGTCGTATTTTTTTACAATGTATTTACGATTTTTACAACAATTTCTCTATGTTATTTATAATGAGAGCTCCAGTTGTGCAAAATAATAGAATCAATATGATCTGTAAGTAAATCACCAAGTTTAAATAAGCATTTGATCCTAAAGGTCTGACAGTATGAGACACATTCTACCGACAGTTTCAAACACTAAAAATAACAAGTATACGCCTAGTTGGGCAAACAACTCCAAGTAGTATTTACCATCCAACTCATGCATTAACTACGCCACTGTTTTTTATTATTTATTTTTGAGCTTTGACTGGCCAAGTTACCAGCTTTCAGCAAGTACATATATATGTTCTATACATATATATATATATATATATATTATATATATGAGTACCAAGTATATATGTTATTAAATTATGCTTTTTATGCGCGCTAAGCTGAGTGAGAGCCCAATTGGCAATAGTAGCAGCAAAAAGTTGAGCAAAAGTTTCATCTTTGCAGTCGCTTGGTTGAAAATCTCGTCCTTTCCCGTCCGCTCTAAGCTGTTGGGAACTTGTCGCATTGGCTGTTTTGTCTCAAAGCGGCAACTGTCTTGTAATTAAATGCAAACGCTTGTTGCCATTTTGAAAATATATAAAAAACAAGTTTTAAAAAAAATGAATATAAAAGGGCTAAGAGTACGACGCATAGCATAGCTTTTAAGACTGCTAAATAATTAAAACAATCTAATGGACTTGGATTGCCGCTGGTTGTGGGAGAAGCCTCAGCTGTTAGATGATGATGATGATATACAACTGCTTGTGTGCAATTAAATTACATTTCTGGTTCAAAGTGAAAACTGTGTGTTTATAAATATTGCATTAAAATGCAAATTTTCTTGTAATAAAATGCGTACCAAAAAATGCAGCATTATTGCGCATTTGAAGTTAATCGCTGAGCTTTAATATTGAGGACACGTGGACAACCATGCCATGCCTGCCAAATATGCAACACTATTAAGTCTATTAGTTTTTTATGCAAAATATCAAAATGTTTCTAACGCACATGCTCTTGCATATTTCATTCATATCGCAACTGGGTTTGGGCTGGGGTTGGTTTTCAGCTAAACTGAAGCTGAGCTGCTGTGCCAGTTTGACCTCTACACATAAACTGCGAGCACTGAATGACCAAAAGCTCACATGGAAGATGCCCGGAATTCGACATAATGTTGCGGTTGAAGCTAAACGACTGCATAGAACATGCTTTTTATGCCCACCACTTGTACGCACAGCGCACCCGCACCCAAACACACACACACCAACCCACACACACACTTCAATCCGCACACACGCTCACATATATTTGGCACATGATGGCTGGACTCGCTTGGTCAACAGCATCTACCACTAATGCCACTCATTTTCTGTGTATTCAAATAAGGATTCCATAAAATCCATTTAAAGTTCCGGCCCCTGTTGAAGCAGCAGCAGCTGCTGTTGGTTGTTGATTTTCTTGTTTTCTAGCATGTGTATCGTCCGAACTCTCTGGGAATACTTATTTCCGTTTATTTTCCACACATTTAGTGCTAAAACAGCTTTCTTTTTTTTCTCCTCTTTTTTTTTTTTTGTTTGACATTTCGGTTTGCGAAAACTGGGCTGTCATGGCACCCCGTCGTTATCGTCATAAACGAGTTTTACGCTGCGTATACGCAATATGCATGCATTTATACAAATATTTTTTTTTGTTTGACTTGCTCTTACGTGAAGTATTTTAACTATCTTGGAAAAAAATCTGCTCTTATTGTTATTTTAAAAAATTGTTTAAATAAATGTGCTGTTTATTAATATTGCAAAAATGCACAAGAAAAAAATAAGTTTGAAAAAGTTGCGCGTTTTTATCGGCTGCTGTATATTGCCATTAAATAGATCATGAAATTAAGAGCTCAAGGTAAATTTTATACAAAAAATGAGTGATTTATTATGCGAGATTTTAACTAAATTTAAGATATTGCTCAAAAGCGTTTGCATTGGTAGTCATTTTCTAGCTGGCTTAAATATGCATTAAATAAGCAAAAACAGATATTTTTAAAAACATTAACGAATTCCTTATATTGATTTTTTTAACTTTAAAGAGACATGGGCACATACCCAACAAATCACTTGTCATCTAATAATAAATTATTTAAAAAAATAACAAAATAGTTTTAAAGTAGAAAATTGAAATAAATAAATTTTAAAAATAATTTAAAAAAAAAATTCCTCAAAAATATCGAATTAAAATATAAATAAATCTTAATAATTTACATTTTAACTAAAAAAATATGAAAAGTAATATTATTTATGATAATTCGATTTAAGATAAAAAATTTATGTTTCAATTAAGTTTTATTTTCATATTTTTTTATTAAATTAATAACAAAATAATACATACAATAATTTTTAAAAAATAAAATAAATTTAAAATTTTTTTAATGATTAACAAAAACAAATAAAAAAATCGAAATAAAATATAAATAACACTTAGCAATAAATATTATATATAAACTGAATAATATTTTATAATTAATATTTTAGGTAATAATGCTTTTTTAGATAAAAAGTTTCTATTTCCATTAATTATTACTTTCACATTTTTATATTAAATATAAAATTAAATTAAAATATTAAAAAAAAAAATAAATTAAAATATTAAATAACAAAAACTAAATAAACAATTTTTTTAAAATAAACTAGAATTAAAAAATTTCAAAGTAAATAACAAAGATATATATAGAAAATAAGGTAGCAGAAAATAAATTATATTAAATACGAAATATAATCTTAGGAAAATAGGAAAGAAATAGATTAAAATAAAAACATTTAATTAAATCAAATACAATGAATTAAAAATAAATAAAAATAAAATAAAATAATTTGTTATAAATTTGTTTACAATTCTATTTTTATAAAGCATAAAAAACAAAAAAAAATTTATTTAAATAACTAGAAAAAATATTTTTAGATAAACAGTTTGTATTCCAATTATGTTTTATTTTCACATTTTGTTTATATACCTTACATTGAATAACAAATACATTCAAAAATAAATTAAATTGAATACAAAAAAAATGCTACGAAAATAGGCAAAAAATTAAATATTAAAAAATAAATTTAAAAAGACCGTTAATGTATAGTTAGTCAAACACAATAAAATGAAATCAAATTAAAACAAATTAAAAAAAAATAAAATACAATAAAAAATGAAGTAAAGTAAAATAATAGAAAATAAAATTAAAATTAAAATTTTATTATTATAAAATTATTAAAAAAAATAAAAACCAAATTAAAAAAAATAAAAAAAAATTAAAAAAAAATATATATAATATACAATTAGATTAAAATAAAGTAAAATAAAATAAAACAAAAAAAATATTCAATTACATAAAAGACATAAAATAAAAATGAAGCCAACAGAAAGGAAAATAAACTAAATTTACAAAATTTTTATAATTTTGGTAATGGCCTATTTATTTTCTTTTAATTTCTTGAAATAAAAATTTGTTAAAAAATTATGTTAGTAATTATATTTATTTTTCTACAATAAAAAGTATATTCATCTTGGCTTAAGCGGTAATTGTTCCAAATGCGCAGCACGCATACATCCTTCGGGTTTTCAGGCACGTAAGCTACCACTACCGATTTATTTCTACAGCATTTTTAATTAATTATAATTGTGTCCATTAATTTTCTTCAAATATGAGATATATAAAATCCCATTCTTCAATAACAGCCTTATTTTATCTAATATTAAAAAAAAAAACTTAACAGAATACTTCAAGCTTTATTATTTTTAATAAGCAACTGAAAATAAACACGATTTAAAAAATATAGTACCAGAGTCTATAGGATTTTTGCGGAAATCATCCTGTCTGTTGTTTCTCATGAGTTTAGCACACTTTTAGCCAATTAAACCAACTGCACCCTTTGTTAGAGTATATATCAACATTGCTCTATCTTATAAATTTTAACATATCCTAGATTTTTCGATTATAGTTGCCTTGCATAAATTTCCAACGAGAATGATAAATGAATAAAACAGAAAGCGAGAAATTATAATTAGCGCTGCGTGCTACATCTATATAAATTTCATGTTGTGTGTAAATCAATTTAAAACCAAATTCTATAATCTAACCTTTGAAATACAGCGCAGATATATTAAAACGAAACCGAATTCAATTTTATTTTTCGCCAATTTTAATGCTGCAATTTATTTGCTGCCGAATGTTTGAGACTCGCGGCCATTTTTAACGCTTTCGAGTGTTAAATAATTAGATTGTACGCGTATGCAATAGAATTTCGGGTAATAAAATACATATTTCTGCAATCTATGTACATTAAAGCGTCATGACCAACAAATTAAAATGCCAGAGGCACTCGAGGTACTTTTGGAATATAATCCAAACGAAATTGTATGAGTCAAATTACATATGCATTACTCATACGCCACGTCGGTTGTGGCTATTTATGAAAAATCTAAGCACACATCATGGGCTCTCTCTACCTACTGGCCTCTTATACCTCGAGGTACTTTGTATTGTATGTACTTATAGCCAAGGTTTTCTTCTCGTTTTTTTTTTTTTTTTTTTGTTTGGTAGGCAAAGCTACCAATTTGTAGTACCACCTTACAACCTTTAACGAAATATCAAATTACAAATACATAAGTCATTGTGGTTATGGTTGTTGTTGTTGTCGTCGTTGTCGTTGCTGTTGCCCCCTAATGCTGCTTATAGAGCCTGCCTGGTATACAAAGCAAAATAACATTTGGTATTTACATGAGAAGACGAGAAATTGAACTGCTGCGATTAATATGAAGCTTCAGCACGCACAACAACAACAATCCAAGTAATTTCAATCTATAGCTCAGAGGGGGCAACGGAGTAACGTAGATACTCATGCAATGGGATTGATTTGGTATTTTAATATGCCAGAGTTTAAGCAAATATCGTATGGTTCAATTGCATGCCAAACAGCCACGCCCAGGTGCCCCCAATGTGCTGACATTCCAGATAAGCTATCGGCATGTTTGTGCGTGTGTCGAATTTCGCGATGTGGAACTGTAGCTTCAGTGGAAGAGGGTCAAACACGAAAACTTAATTAGTCGGCGGTTACTAATTGTTGTGCTTTTGCGAAGAATTATTATTACTAGAAAAGGTATGACTTTTAGATGAAGTTGATCATACGCAGAAATCTAATAAGTGTGCCTCTAGCTTAGTTTTTGGAACATAAGAAGTAGCAGAGTATTCGAGTCAACGAAAACAGCTCCAAAATTCATCCTACTACCCGTCGGAACGAAAACTCCTATGATGATGACTTGGAATGGATCAATTATAACTTTTAACAAATTATATAATATTATAGCATCAACGTGCTTGATTTATACACTTGGCAGTTTCTCATTTTATAAGACGCGCTAGAAGTTATATAAATCTGAGGCGATTTATGCACTCTGCTAGTTAGTTTGGTTTCCTGCAGAGGTACTTACACATTTTTCATACAATAAAAGGGACTAGAAATACCATACTTCTTAGTCGAATCCTTTGTAGTAGCATATCGGATATCAGTTCCAAATCTTCACACTTTGACACGAGCAAAGACTATGCAATCTTCGAAGAATTATTGAAGTATAGTCACACGACCCACTTCTTTAAATGTTTTCTTTTACGAAGCGGAGAACCAACTCATACTCTCAACCGTTTATTGCTCGAAGGACTCACTGCACAAATTAGCTTAATATTTACCGTTGGGTAAGATAGATGCCCAAGTGGCGCTGTGTATCAACTTACAAATATTTGGAACGGAGATCGTTCTGACTGCCGCCTGGTTAACAACAATCACAAGCTTTACTTTGTTCAAATGAATGCCAGGCAAACCCAACAAAACAAATTCCGAAATAATTTTATATTATTATAATAAAATGGTTCTGAAGAATGGTCCTCATGCATTTATGCATTCGCAAATTATGGGGAAGTAGCTCCAGTAGTTTTTTTTTAAGTTATCTTTTCCATATAAAGTTCTTCAAAAATCATTCTCAAAACAGACGAATGAGTGAACTGTTTGCCCAGTCTAAAAACAATAAGTTGTACAGACTACAAAGTCTGTGAAGTTATGGATGATTTCATTGTTTTTAAACGAATACGAACTTCTTTTTTCAAAGCTTTTGATCTTATTGACGCGCCCCATTCCTAGACAAGCTACTAATTCTGTCAAATTATCGATGACTTTATTACTTTTAAGCAGAAATATTCCTTTTTCTTTTTTAAGCTTTTGTTGATCTTAATAATAATATCGCTGCAGTCGCTGACAAAAATCAATCCCAGAACGATTCCCATATGAGAAACCACGAGTTAAATTCCACGCGCACCAATGCCGCATGAATGGAGGACGTAAAATAGTTATGAGAATAATCATTTGAAACAACGAATACTTACGTTGTTGGAGTGTATTCATAGAACAATAGAGGCAACAGATTAGTTACGAATTGTACCAAAATAACAGTATTCTTGATGGTTTTAGTTGGAAATCTTCGCTGTTCGAACTTTGTTTTCACTTTATCCCCATGAGCTGAGGGTACCCGAATTTATAGTTTTCACCCAGGCATTTTAATACAGAAATCTTGTCATCGTTGATATTCTTCTGAGAACAGTATTATGTTGGGCACATTATCTTCCACCCCTGACTTTATTATTATGCCAGTAGTGCTATTCTGACCTATTAACGAATCTGAAACATTGATCTTTGGAAGATATTTAAGCTGATAATGTTGTCCCTCAGGACAGCAACTGATTTCTTTTTGGAGCTTCCTACTAGAGTTAGAGATGGCTGAGTGACTAATTATCTTCACGACTTCACACGAGAACAATGAATCGAGTTTTGTTGTCTAATATTATATATTGATGGGCTGGGAAGCTCGAGTAAGAATAGAAGGACAATGATAATTGAATTCATTCACCGAATTCCCAAATATTGTTGATCGATATTATCTTATCTTTATGTGAAGCACAAGTAAGGAACACGTTACCATGGCAAAGACGATTCAACTCAAACACCGAATCCCCATATATTATTGTTTTCTAAGCTTAGACAAATATTCTAAAAGCATTACTATAAGCAACAGTTTTGCAGAAAACTGTTTTGTAATATATATTATATTGTATTGGCAAAAGATATAAAGAGTCTTGTTTCTAAGCAGCCGAAGTTGTCTTTATTTTAGGACTTGTTTAAACCAATTTAAGCCTTTATACATCGATATATTGCTGCTCTACTTTGCTGAATTAAAAAAAACTAAAACAAAATACTTAGAAAAAAGCTTAATAACTGCATCCTACGCAAATAGTAGTTTGCTTCAAGTACTCCTACCAGTTTTCTTCAAGTACTCCATGACTCCACAATATTGTTGTTCCTTATTCAGCGGTATAGTCATAGCATATACGCGTAAAAACCCACTTTTCGCCAGCATTTCAACCATATCCCGAAGTACATGAACTGTGCTCGTATTTTCCAATGTATTTGACAGCAAATTAGCTTTGAGACTGTTAATAGAGATGCGACGACTGCTGCCTGACGGCGTTGTGTCTACTGACTGCCATTTGGTAAATGAGCTTCAAGTAAATTACTTTCACATGTGAAAATCGGAAAATCAGTCTATACGAATAACAAAAAGTGAATCAGAGAATCAAAATCTCGGGAAAAATCAAATGTAATGGCCAACAAATGGGGCCGCCCGCAGGCAAACAATTGACAAAGAATGCTGATAATTGACAATATTTCGTTCGATTTGAGCTTGTTTTTATTTTTCTGCTTTTTTGCTTATGAAGTAATAATCCCGGCAGTTGTAGTCAGCAAGCCGCGTCAACAAATACAATTGTCCTAGGTGGGGAGGGGTTGGTGTAGGGAGTTAGACAGACAGCCACTTGAAACAGTGGCAAAAGCCGTCAAGAGTCACTACTGGATCAGCGACTCGACTATATCGCATACATGAGATATACTACGACTAGTCGACTGTATAACAAAATCAGTTGGCAAATCCACTCAAATATATGGCATCCGCAGACACATTCTATTCGCTTACGAATTCGTATTCACATTTCCATAGACACATTGACAGCTGCCGCACGCAGCAGCAGGGCGCAGTGTGTGGCATGCCACGCCCAACGCCCATAGCCCGCATATGCGCTAGGAGCTGACAAACGCTGCGGCTCATATGAATAGATTCAGCAGCAGCGCATCGATTTCACTTCATTTGATTTGGACAAACCCAGCTCAGTGATTGACTAACTGGCTGATTGAATGACTTACTTACTGACAAACCGACTGATGGACGGACAAACGAGCGGGCAGAGAGAGAGGGAGACAGTGATAGCCGCATAGACAAGTCAATGGCAACCCAACAAAAGCCACAAATGCCTTTGGCAATGCCACGACCAAAACTACTCATGACCTCCGATTGTTGTTGTCTATTAGATGATCTTGCTCTTTGCCTTGCGGCAAAGGTATGAGATTTTCAATTTTGCGTAGTCTAGCGGCAGCAATAACAAAATGTCAAATTGTTGGGGCGTTGCCCCGAAAGTGACATACTCTTATCTTTCCATAAAAAGGAAGTAATTAACGATTGTCGAAATGATAAGGGCATAATGAATTGTGTTACTTAGTGAGAAAGTTTGTGGTTGATTACGCTGCCATGGTTTTTTTGTAGCTGTCAATTAACTCAAGAAAATGGAGTTTTGTTTCATACGGAGCGACCAGGAAAACAATCTTACCGCCAGCCGTACTCCTGAGTGCGATTTGAAAGTAGGCTTCAATCGTAGTCGCAGAAGTCCAGTTAATGTGGAAGTCGTGTAGCAGTGGCAGCCCCGTAACTCTTTTAAGACTTGGGGTTTCCTCAATGCTCAAGTTTTCTCAACGCTCGGATTTCACAGACATAGATAGACTTCTTTCCCTACAAGATTTTTCTCTGCGTGCCTTGGATAGCCAACTTTGGGTGATATTTTCTGCGAACGCATAGTTTGCTTATACGGCCTTTCCATGTTTAACATAGCTTGCTGTATAAATTGGAAATTGTCTTTCAATGAGAATACGTATGTGTCAGATAACGCACTCCATCTCATTCTACCAATACTCTTTTCTCAAGCCCTATCTGTATCTATCTACTTTACAATGTGTGAGGTATCTGGGTTGCCTGTTCTACCCAGATTATTTCTTTTGACAAAACTATGCTCTTTCACTAAAGAGAGAAAATCTCAGTAGCCATTCCACCGAAATCATCACCCTTCATCACTCTTTTTGCTTAATTTACATTTTGTGACAAAACTATATTGAATAGATCTGAATTTAGGTTAAGATAACAACCGTAGTAGTCATCCCACAGATTTAAACACTATCTTAAATAGATCTGGACTTAGTTTAAGTTATAGTAAGCACATAGCTTTATTTTATCTTATTTTAAAGAATTTGTTTTTGAAGCTGTCTTTATATCCCAATTAAGCAATAATTAAACTGAGCTTGCCTATCTGTAGTTTCTGGTAATTTAAAAGAAATATGCTTGTTTCAGATTTTTTGTATGGTCCCAGTGATCTGTGTCTTCATATCATCTGACAAAGTGAGGAAATCATCAATAGCTGTTCAGTTATGGTGCATCCTTTTCTTTACTTCTTAGAATTTCTAGTTTGTCCATCCAATCTACTATTCTTGACCTAGCTTCTAACGTGGCTTGCAAAATAGTTATAAAATACGAACGAGCAAGTCTATCTTAACATATCCAACTCGTAGCCTTACCTTCTTCTTACACCTTTCGATTTTTTCCAATACTTCGTTTGTATGTACGATCAAAATTACTCTCACAGAAAACCCACCGAAGGGCCTTGGACCCTTTTAAGCACTTCTAGGAAAATATTACTGTTTTCGATATTATGACGATGCATCTTAGTTTTGAACTTTCCGTTTTGCTTAGAGTTCGATATACTGAATAAAGTTTACCATATTTTTAATTCTCTTATTTGTGTGAAGGGAAAAGAGTTCTCAAATCGGGTATCATTGCAAACACTATTTAAAAAATGTGACCGTTTTTGATATAAGAGAGTAGTTTTGGTTTTGGTCAGAATGCAATGTATCGTCGATTATGGCCAGAATATCATCTGACTTTTGCCTGAATACGATGTAACCTCGATGTCAAAGTATTGATTTACATAGATGAAGCTTTGTATGATGGAATTTTTTCTTAAAAAGTCTACAATGGCGCATTTGAAAAGCATAAGTTTGCACATAAGAGCCTGATAGAAAGGGATAAGAGTTCTTAAATCCGGTAACAGAAAGTATTTACCGTTTTGGCTAGAATACAATATATCAATGGTTTCGGCCAGAAAACGACGAATCGTCAATTTTGGACAGAATATTGTTATTAATCGTGGTTTTTCATTACCTTATCGAAAGACTTGTTGTCATAGTTTTATTCCCTTATAATGAATATATCCCATATGCACTCCCAAGTACAGTGTATCGACAGCAACAAATAATGCAAATATTTCAATAGGCTATTGCAACAACAACAAATGCGTCCACCATTTTGTGTATAGAACTTGAGTGTTCGGCGTCGACAACTTTGTTTGGATTTCACTTTTGCTACTCTTTCTGCTTGCACTTTTAACACTGTTTTGCTACCTATATTCAACACTTACAACACTGCCTCTGGTTTTGGCCATACTTTGATGGCTATTGCTTTGGCTTTGACTGTTTCTTGTTGCTTGTTCTCGTTGGTTGTCATTGTCAAGAGCCAAATTTGCTGACTTCTTAATTATTTTTTGCGGTTTTTTTGACCTTTTGTGTGGCAAGCGTAAAACGAAATTGCTTGAGTTACTGCCACAGCGTGTGGACACAAGAGGGGGCTAGAAGAACTAGAAGAAATAGGAGAAGATGGCAAAGTACTGCTAGTGCTGGAAAACTCTCGTAGGGTCAGTCTAAGCTAATGAAACCTATGTGAAATTGGATTTTCATGTACATGACAGGCAAAGTTGCTAAGCTGCGCAAGCCCCTCAATGCTTCCAACCAACTAGATACAGTTCAGTCATTGTTATTGTTGGGTATATTTTTGAACTGGTTTTGGTCAGGGTATAGGGCAACTACGCGTTTTGTGAATATTTTGTAACACATTTAAATTGGATTTTTTCGCGAAAACTTTGATGTTCTCTGCGTTTTGCTTATTTTTCTACTTATTGCATAAAAGTAAAGTTTTTTTATAGAAATTTGTGGAATACACTTTAAGCGTATTAAAAAATGAAAATTATTTAAATTTAATTATTCATAATTATCTGAAGAACAACGTACCTAAACTAAAAGGCAACAAAACGCCATAAAAAATGGTTAAGTAAAGAAGAACAAGGACGACTTATGATTTTTTGTTTCAATTTGTTATTGTTACTATAATTTAATATTTTTATTACGTTTTTTTATTATATAGAATTCACATTTTTCATGTAATGCTAAGCTGGACGAGCCCTTCGACTTTTATAATTTTTAGATATATGAAAATTGATCGATTGATTTCTAGACTAAAAGGCAAACAGAGCGCCCTAATAAATTGTTAAATAAAGAAAAACAAGGACGATGAATGATTTTTTTTTTCAATTTGTTATTATTACTATAATTTAATATTTTTATTACTTACGTTTTTTTTTTATTATTTAGAATTCACATTTTTCAAGTAATGCTAAGCTGGACGACCCCTCTGACTTTTATAATTTTTAGGTATATGAAAATTGATAGATAGATTTCTAGTTCTGCATAGAGATTTTACCAAAAATTGTTTTAATAATTATATTTTTATATTATTATCGGTTTAATATGTTTTTTGATATAAAAAAAATTCAACATTTTTCCAAAATATGAAACAATTGAGATATAATTATTTGTACCCATACATGATTGTGTTGGTAGTTAAATTTCTATAGTCTTTTGCCACCAACTTCACTCTAAATATAACTAGGCTTACAAAAAATTTGAACTATGATGAAGAACGCAAAACTTACTTCCAATGAAAAGATTTAAAAATAAATAAATATTTGAATTATGAGTAGTGGAAATATATATCACCAGCACGAACGTATAGACAAAAAAGCTTATTAACTTAGAAATCCGCAACAAGCGGTTACTAGTGACACCCATATGAAGATATTCGAAAACTTTTTTCTCAAAGAAGTATAAAATATTTTATTATAGAAGTATATTTAGAAGTATATATAGGTACAATATTCGTAAAATATTTGTAAAATGAACAAAAATCTGTATTACTTATTTTTTAAGTTACTCCTAAGGAAGTGTATCTAAAAGTCACTGCTTCAATTTATGTAAATCTTTTGCTATTGTTTTAGTTTCCTCATATTGTTGTTGTTCTTATTGTTGTTGTTATGGCGACATAGTAGCTGATACGCTCAAATGGATAAATGCGAAAATATGCGAATAGTTCGGTATGAGTTGCCGCCACCTTGACAACTCATATGAGACGGAGCTGACGGGCTGACAGGGCACGGCTGGCAACAGAGTGTTGCCACTTATGCATGCTTGACTAATTATATAGGTAATTGAGCGCATATTTGTAATGTGAACATATTAATTGGCCTGGGCTACTTAAATGCTATAAATAGCACTGATACGAGCCACGAACAGTGGCGCAGAGTGAGACCGAAACCAAGGCCGGAATGGTATCTTAAGCAGCGCTCAAGTGCACTTAAAAGTGCGCTGAAGAGCCTTAGAGCAACGCCTGATAACTGCGCCACAAGACACGCCCGTAAGCTACACGGATACACAGATGGTGGTGGTGGTGGTGATGGTGATGGTGTATGGTGGTTGGGGCAGACAGCGAAAGTCTGGAGCACGTAATACTTGCAACTAACAAGCATAAGACAAACCGAAACAAGTAGCAAAGCATGGGGCTGCTTAGGGTTTTGGGGCGTGTTGTGCTAAAGCATTTTTCATTAAGAGCTAATGGAAGGGGTAGTACTACCAATCTGAGTGAAAGAAGCGGAAAAACTGCAACTGCAACGATGGCAGCGACAACTTAAAAATCTCTGGGATTAGTTGCAATCAACAATAACAGCAACAAGCAGACACAACTTTGACTGAGGAGTGTAGCCAGCTACGAGAGCTGCAAGCATTCCGAGTATGTCAATTCTAATTGTCATTACGTATACGTATAGTGTGCAGACAAGACAAACGAGTTTAGCCACTGATACCCTGAAAGACGCAGCAGACCCAGGGTAATAGCAACGACGAAAGCGAGTCAAAAAGTTTTTTGCAAAAATCAGAAGAAAAATAAAAGGAAGAAAACACAAAAACCAAACAACTTGGCTGTCGATGAAGACAAATGCAGAAGAAAGAAGCCAGTAAAAGCGGGTCACAAGCAATACAAACAAAAACAAAAGCCAACTTGGTATACAAAACTTTAAAAAGCTTTCCGAACAGGCGCTCCCACATCAAATGTTGGGCGACCGACCCCCTCACCATCCCAAAAAAAAAAACGAAAAGGCAAACAACAACAAAATGGCTGCAACTGTTGGCCACGTTTCTTTTGGCCAGCCAAATCCAAACAAAACACTAATGAAGGTAGTCAGCGTAAGGCATTTGATGCTGTAATTGCAGCCAGCTAGCTGCAACTGCTACAGCTTCATCTGCTGCAACTTCAATCGCAAGTCTTGCAACTTGCAGCTCGCGTTTATTTCGACAATGTCTTTGCCAGTTGTTGACATCAACGTCCTGTCGTCCTGACGTCCTGCTGCTGCTGGTGCTAGTGCTTGTCGTCGAGGACATACGGCATCAATAAATTACAAAGTTAAACTAAAATTAAATTCTACGCCAAACAATGCATCTTGCTCGGGCTGCTTTCAAGCTCGGCATTCGGCGTTTACTGCTCCTGCTGCAGGCAGGACTTAAGTTGCCTGTCAGCCGTGGGCTATAGCAGCGTGCTCCAACAGGGGCTCTATATACTCTAAATACATAGGATATATACAGGCAGAAAAAATTTCAACTTACCAAGATGTTACGCTCGAAAAAGGCAAACCTAGTCGAGGCTTTGATGTGTCATATAATAACTTTTTTCACGTAAAAACTGCTTCTATTAAGGATCAAGATTATAATTATTTTAAACTTCTTATACTTCTTCGCTGCTCTTAAAGCTTATTAAAGCTTCCTACTATATATTCAGGGTGCTTTTTCACACAAGAATTATTATATATCGTTTTAAGTCATCACAAGTGGTCAGAAGTCACAATAAGTTTCGTTTTCTGGTTCAAGCAGGGTATGCAAAAAGAGCGGACGAATTAAGACGGATATTTTGACAATAATGTAGTATTAAGGAATAGATCTACTTGCCTTGGTAGCGTAAATACCGCTAAGCCCAAAGATCGGTGGTTCGATCCCACCTTATTGTTGTAGTTGCCTAAAGATACCGCGTTCCGATTCTGCAAAAAATTGTAAGTCCCTGCTCTCTTCAAACAGCTATTACCGATAACCATTGTAAAGAGGAATAAATTTCTAAACCTTAGATTAGACTTAGAATGGATTTAATTTGGCATAAATTTTTCACTTTACTCCGCCTGGCCATTTGTCAAGCAGCTGATTTGTATCCGATTTAGGGTGCTAATAAAATATGGTAATAGTAACCAATTTTCCAGTGCGAAAAAAGTAGTAATGTCTTTATTCAGGCTCTTTAACGAGTCAGCTTTTCTGGCTACAAACAAAAGACGAAATATTTTCTAGCGCCATCTACTCAGATTTCAGTCTGATTATTATAAGTATATCTTGCGGTGTCCCACGACGAGCTAATCTGAACTGGTTCTAGAACATACCATTTAATGGACTGAACAAAATTGTTTTTAATCATCTGAAATTTTAAAACTTGTATGAGATGTATTGTACAGGAGTTGAAAAAAGTAATTTTTATTCTAAAAAAATAGACTTTAGGGTCTTTGAAATGAGCGTCCAAATTGCAGAGAAGCTTCATCTAAAAAACAAGCGATTTTAAAGGAGTAAGTAATTATAGGACTGGAACCCTACAAGGATATTCAGGGCTAAATGTAAAATGTTTAATGATTTTTAAAATACGAATTAATGACAGCGCAGAAATATCCTTAAAAATATAGACACTAAAAATAAAAAAAAATTAAGAAATATATAAATATATCGCAAAAAGACAATTATAATATAGAAGTTTTTATGGAAGACTATTCCTGTCATACCCACTGTAGTTGTATCAACTTTTGCTACAATTTCTTTCAGTGTACTTATGTATATAGCATTTCCATGTTGTCTACTAATGCATACGACTTGAATGGTTGCTGCTGCTGCTCCCTCTGCATTTGCTCCAATGATGGCGCCCAGTGTCTTTGCCAATGCCATTCATTATGCCTGGCACATCTTTGGCTAGTGGTCCAGGGTAGTAGCAGTTCCATCCACATAGCAGAGACTCTTAGTCCAGGCCAAATGGCCAACTGGCGAGCCGGCTGCTTAGTCGCTAACAGAAACCAATCATTGTGATACTTTCATTAAATTGCTCTGCTCCCTCTCGATTCATTTTTATTTTTTATCCTTACATCTCCTTTAAGCTTTTCTTTTTTTCGTCCTTCTTGGTTGCTTTTGTGCTCGTCGTCTCTTTCATTGGCTGCATTCCGGCTTTGTTTATTGATTTAAAATTTAATAAACGGAATTTACTATGCAATTGCCATTTATAAAGATAAAATTACATAGTTATTTTTATTTTTTTTTATTTTTATTTTATTTATATATTTTTTATGTACTTGTTTTATTTTCGTGATTTTTTTCCATTCCCTGACATAATTTGTATTGTCGGAATGCAATTTAATTGGACAGTGTTGTTGGAGCTGTTATCATTGTTATCTATGCACTGTATTTGCAACTAAACGCTTCTAGCGCTACGCACGAGGGTTGCTAGAAAAATAAAAGAGCTATCGCGGCAAATAAGTTCTTAAAATTATAAGTATTTCAAGTAGATAATTGAAGAAACTTTAGCAAGTTATTAATGGTGAACTTCCTGAATACCTTAATCTATGAACAATGGAAAACTTGTAATATAATTTTAATTTTAAGGCAATTATGATGTATATATATATATATATTTTTCGCGAGTGCCGTCATCGTAAAGGCCGACGGATTATTAAAGGAGTACGAAATCGTTGGTCCTGAGCTGTCAACCAAGAAGAAGCCACAAACTCCTCTTTCCAGAATGCGTATATTTTCGTTCGAAAATATTGTGGCTAAGTCCCGCTTCGGGTACTTTTTGCGCCAACTAATGAAGTACAAGTAAAATATGGTAATGGTAAAATTGTTTCTGTGAAACAGGAATACGAAACTTCCCCCATCAAGATAAAGAACTTTGACATCTGACACACACAACAAGTACCGCGAGTACCATGACTTAAGTGCGTGTGGAGCCGTATGATGTCTTGATGCCAGTGCGCACTAAATTCAAATCATCCAAGTCGAGGCGTTGTCGGCTGCTAAACGACGAAACACTTCATGCTACCCTCGTAGAGCCAGCTCGCTTTAACTCTCTTCTTCATACTAATTTGTGCATGCATTTCTTTCACACTTGCAGCTGGGTTTGCAAATAAGTCGTCGCTGTGGGTGCCGTAAATTTGATATACTTGCGGCTGATAATTTAAACTAGATACCACGCGTTGGTCGCATTCACACACACACACACACACACGCACGGGACACTCAGATACACACACCCACAGCACACACACACACACACTCATACCTCCTAGCTTGTGTATTCGTGAATTTGTGCGACTTTTAGCTCGACAAGAGTGCAACGTACACACGCAGCTGCTTTCTGTTTGACTCTGTATGTGTGAGTATCTGTGTGTGTGTGTGTGTGTTAGCCCGCTTGCAAATGTTGCCACAACGGTATCTATTAGCAAAGACACCACAGGCCTTGCAGATATAGCCGCTTCTTGTGCCCAGCCCACCCCGCGCTTAGCTTAGATTGCTTGACTTGGTGGCACTCCCCCCTCCTCAGTTATTTGCACGCTTTAATTGCATTTCGATTTCTTGTTTAATTAAATGGCTATGAAAGGCAATTTCACTGAACTTGAATGAAGATATTTCATAATTGGTTTGCAACAGCAGGTCGCTGGGTCAATAGGTTAGCTTAAGCTCAGGTGTGCTGGCTGCTTCTACTTAGTTTCTTAATTATTTAAGCCTGCCTAATGAGTGAGCCTCAAAGTAAATGTATGTGTGTTGGGTTTTTCTTAGTTGCTATCCTACAAGTGCCTTTGGTTATGGGGTAGCTGTTGCAAAGGTCAGAAACAGCGGCACTTAATATTAACAGCGGCGCCTGCAACTGCAACAAATTTGCTCTCACTTATGTAGAAACAGTGAACATACCCACTACATATTCCATAAGATGTATAATAAAGCTAGCGTGAATTTATGTGCTGCAAGTGACACCACAAGGCCACCACCGGGCAAGTTTTGGCAGCGTTGCACTCGTGATACTCGTCGTCTAACCTTTTTTGGAGGGGTCCTTGAATGGACTGCTTTTTAAATACGCTTTTAGGGAGTTTCTTGCTTGTTTAAGTAACAAATTGTTGAATTTTTTAAAAGTTGGTTAGTCTAAATTAAGAAATGAGTTAACGCAGGCGTATACTTAATGTTTGGTAAAGAAATAAAATTAAATTCTGATTTGCTGCTTAAAATATAAAATTTTGAGTATTTTTGTAAATTTATATAAATTAAATATTTTTTGAAGAATAATTAAGCCAAATTGTGCCCTTAGGGCATAAAATGTAATAAATTTTGCTTGATTTTCAACTCTCACATTTGGATTTAATATTTTGGAATATATAAAACATATTTCAAGTGACAGTCTTGAAGGAATATAAACAGTTTTATTTGTTTGGCTCATAAAACCAACAACTGAGTTTTATGGAAAAAACCTTGCTGTATCGATGGATGAAGAACTATTGCAATATATTGAAATTGTATTCTAGGTAACTTTTAATTAAAAATTGAATAAAATGATTTTTCATTAAGAAATGAGACAATTTATAGATATTTAAATAATTGCTTTATTTCATGTGCGGAGTCTATCTAGTCTTTACTTTCACTCGCATATGTCCTTTCCAAGCTATTGGCATGCCATCTCATGTTACTTTGGCAGGCACTTCGAACATGGAGCATTTTCTCTCAAAGATCTAGTTTCAAAATGTAAGGTTTATCTTATATGTGGGAATATTCCAGATACGATAACCCATAATACTATAAGGAAGATCTCTGACGTGGTAAACTGGGCTTAACAATTGCACTCGTCTTCTGGTCTGCGTGTCTATGGCATCCGATGAAGGCTCCTTTTTTGGTTTAAAAGTTGTTTTAGTTAAAAATTATGGATTTTGGGTTAAAATTATTTCTTGTAATTTTTAAAGTCTTAAAAATTGGAAGAAGGCGATTGGAATTCTACGTAGGTTATTATGCAAAAGCTTGAAATTATTAAGACCAAATTTTTGGTCAACTTTATTGTAAACAATTTCGAAACTCTCAGAAACAACGTGATTAGAATTCTATCTTTGCATTTATTTTATGAATACTTGTTACTAGCTTAATTATTTTGAGTAATTTTCTGAAAGAATTAGGATTTGATTATTTTCTATTATTTTTAATATTTTTTTATGTCAAACTGCCGACTTTGGACAATAAACCAATTATGTGATTTATACAGAAAAATTTTGAATATGGAACACAGTGCTTGGTGCTGCAATATTTTCATACGCCCTGTTTTTCGCCAAGTGTATTTCCGACTTCGACTTTTTTAAGTTAGTTATCTTGCCTCATCTTATTCCAAAACTTAAATTCCGCGATGCTATGTAAGTGTGTGGCTGCCACAATTTGTGTTGACATCATCAGATTAAAAATTGGGCAAACTGTACATCTCATTCTTTCTTTATTTTTTTTTGCTCCTACTTTACGGCTGTAGCTTTGAGTCCGCCATTTTGTACTGCTTGTAGCGCAAAACAAGCAAAATGATTTCTCATTCTTGGTTCTTCTTTAAGTTGTTGCTGTTGTTGTTGGTATTGTTGATGTCGTTGTTGTTGGTGTTGTGGTTGCTACACGCGCAAGACACTTGCCCGCTCTACCCGCCAACTACCTCGTTGTTCATATTTTATGCCCTTTTCATATTTCTTGCTGTCTGTTTGGCACTTTTTCTTGCATGTGTGTGTGTGTGTATCTGTGTATGTTTGTGTGGTATGTGTGCGCGTATATGTGTGTGTGTGTGTGTGCAGCGCGTTTTCTTTTTTGGCTTGGCATTTAACTCGTTTCACTTCATAAATTCACTTTTACGTAATAAGTTCGTGTTCGTTCTAGCTAACAGTTACTTTCTTTTTTTTTCTTCTTCCTGTCTTTCTTCTTTGTCTATTTCTTCTTTCATTTTTTTTTTAAACGAGAACGTGTGCGTGTGTGTGTGCGCTGCTTTCTAGTTGCCATGTGTGTCGCTTCCGCTGCCGCGTACTTTGCATTTCGCGGCTGGTTGGAACAGAGAGACTCTCTCCAGAAAGCCGCTGCTGCTAGCTGCCTTCCATTCTTTATTTGAGTTATCATGACACATTTCACTGAATTCAGTCATTCTTCGTTCGCATCTTTTTCACGTTAACTACAGTCAGATGAAAAAGTATGCGGACAATGTTCATGGCTGTCAAAGTTAGTTTGGCGAAAAATGTGCAACGAAAAAATAATCTTTTTTTTTGACGCATCTGCATTACATTTATGTGATGATCTTTTATAAGACATGTTATTTAACTTTCTTTTGCAGAAAGTTAAAGATGATGTCACAAGAATAATTTGTGCGTTAGATTCTTACATAAATAGGTTTTATCCAAACTTATGCAATCAGATGATTAATATAGAGTTATGATTAGATTCAAGAATTTTTTAAGAATCTGGAAAATGAAAGCACTTTTTCATTTATTGTTTGAGTTAACAAATCTTTATTGTTTAATTTATGTTAGATTTGTGCTTTTTGGACGATAACTAAATTTAAAATAATTTACCTCGCTGTTGCATTTTAAATGTGTATTATTGCTTCATAATAGAAGTACGGAAGATAAAAAATTTGTGCCTATTTCACAACAAGGTCAAGCAGTTGTGTTCTTCTGAGTCTTCTGATGTCTTTTTGTCCTTTGGTCACCAGTAAACTAGTATTTGCATGATTGTGCCGTTTATTCAAAGTTCCTAGCACATAATAATTTCACTCATCAGAAATCGTTAATACTATCAACATTTCTGATACTTTGCCCAAAAAAATCGAGTTGAAATTATTATTTCAAGGCTAAGGCGCTATCGTTATCAATCGAAATACACTTCAATTTTAATGTCCATCTAAAAGCTTTTTATAACATTCCAGCCTTTTGAGGCAATTTTGTAAGAATCTCAGATGAAACCAATTTCAAACAAATACTCTTACATTCTTAAGTGACTTTTGATTTGAGACATCATAATTCTTAGCAGTTCATGGTGTTGAATGTACTTGTTGGTATATTAAAATTGTTGCGGAATAAAAAAGGTTTCAAAACATTCTATGCGGAAATTGTGTAAGTTTTAGGGTTCATAGCACGTCAGCAAAACATAATCATTTTGTTTTGTGAAACATAAAAATTTCAAATTGACATTCGAATTACAGCTCTGTGAGTTTATTGTGAATTCCCACCAAATGGATGGCCCTGCACCAAAGTCGCCGAGTAAAAAATGTTTAAAAAAATTCGTTTCGAAAATCGAGCAAGTTTTTACGATTTTAACATGTCAGCTAAACACTATCATTCCAATTTGTAAAACGAAACACCTGCGCATATGACGAGCAAATGGCAGCTCTGTGCTCCAAACCACCAAATGGATGACCCTGCACTCAAGCTACATCAAAAGCCGCTTGAGAATCTACATTATTGTTAGTTTTTGTACATAAATTCAAGAGCGTGACGCTTATCTCTATATTTAAATATAAAATAGGCACTATTTAAAAAAAAATTTATAAAAAATTTCACTTAATTTTAATGGATGCTCGAAAATTTTTCCAACTAACTGTGTGTGTGTATGTTTGTGTGTGTTGGTTAGTGATTATGTGTGAGTCTGTCAGTGCGACATGGCGCCAGCGTGACAAGCCATTCCAATTCCTCTATTTCCAACAAATATCTGAATATAAGTAAAAGTATGAGTCGGGGCACGTTCTACCTTAACAACCGGTCTCCAAATGTATGAGTGCAACCGCGTGCATGTGAGTATCCGTGTGTAAGTGTGTGTTCGTGTGTGTGTGTGAGTGTGTTTTTCCTGCTCGGTTGCCCTACCATTTTAAAGCAATTTTCAAACAAATTTACTGTCATTAACTTAGACAGTTGATGAAATTTATGTCAGACATATCAACATCAGACCACTGCTATAACCGCTTCACTACGCCTCTGTCTCAGTCCCTGCTGCATGCCACATATAATATGTGTATGGGTATGTGTGTGAGTTTGTGTCTGTGCAACGTGTGGCACTTGCCTTTGAGTTTGAATTTGAGTGAATGACTTCAAAAAGACATTAAAATTTTGTTTACACAAACTCAACGAATCCAATTTAAATCAATCCGTTGCTCTCTGTATATTTAAGTGAGTTGGTATGCATGTGTCGAGGTGTATCTGTGTGTTTATGTCTGTGTGTGTGTGCGTGTGTTTGTGCTTGTGCGTGTTTGTGGCATGCAATAACAACAAATCGTTTTACCAACCTTTATTGCCAAGCTTTATCTGGCTTGTTCGCTCTTAACGCTGCCAACACCGGTTCTAGACAATCGATCAATTTGTGCTGCAGTAATTTGTGGCAAAGACGCGCATAATGTTTTACGCCAGCTGGCATGCAACAATAATAATAATAGCAACAGCAAGAATCAACAACAACAAGCAGAAGAAAAACAAAAACAACCAGAATAACCACAAAATAGCAAATTCTTAGATACTCTTTAAATCGAAAGTTGATGATTAATTGAAGTAATGTGATTTGAGGGTTTTTTGAGAATATGCTGCTGGTCAGTTGGCTAAACTTTGATATAAGACATGATATGATATGAGATATTATATGATATAATATAATTTTATCGTGTGTGTATCCCAAGTGTCTCATGTTTTAATTTTTTTTTTAATTTTTTAATATTCCCCCATGACTATGGTCATTGCTTCAAAGCTGAGCACGAAGATATCTTTCTTAATAGCTGTTCGTAAAGAGCAGAGACCTACAGTTTATAGCTGAACACGAACGGCGGTGCCTTTAATTCATAAAGATTTTCCTAGATAAAAAGCGTCCATTTATTTGCAAGATATGCGATTGCTAGAAAAATGCACCAGGGCTGCAGGGTAAAATCGAATCACCGACCTTCCGTTTTAGAGATGAGCGCGCTACCACTTCGCTTCCGAGGCCTACATTTTAATTTATTATTTGAGAAGCAGAAAATCCCGTATTACTAATAGATAGGCTCAGATGTGTAAAAATTCTAACCCAAAATACGTTTCTAAATAATTTACTTAGGAAATGAGCCCCAAAACCCAATAATTGGCAGTAACGCCATTTTTAAAAAACTATCCAAATAAATTGTTTCGCCAAATTTCATGACCAAAATATCAATACAATGGATTTTAGGTACCAAACCCTCACAATATCAAGCATAAGAAATAAAAATACAAATGGTTCGAACTGACATATTTTGGTAGACATGTTCTTGACATGGAATAAAAAACATCTTGTTTTTTTTATTCCAAGTCGAGCTCAGCAATAAAAAGTGCCTCAAAGTCTTTATGAAATTTTTTTTAAATGAAGTGGAACCCTAGAACTTACAAGTGGAGTGGAGCTTGATATAGAATGCTACAAAATGAATAATATAAATAACAGTGGAAAGGGTTCTATTCACAGAAGTGCACTTATGCGGAAATATTTTTGAGCGCCGTAACTCTGGAACTTACCAAAGAATGAATTATTGTTTCTTTACATTCTTTATGTTCCCTCAGAAAGATATAGAGAGCTAGCAGGGTGCAGTGAAGTAAAAGTCTTAAATTTGCCAGCGGGATAGCTTAAGCCGCGCAACCTACAGCTTCAAGTAGTTGTCTTCTGAAAAAGAAAGAAGTATGGATCAAAATATTAAAAGATCGTTATATGGAAAGTTATGTCTATGTAAATCAAATAGTTTGAAATGCAATTTCTAATCTTTAAAAAAAATGTCTGCAGCGAAGTTCCCCAAAAAAAAATGTATAATATATTAAATTGCGCTCGGTAAGTGTATAAGTTATGTATATAATATGACATCGTTGTAGGGAACAAATCGTGTGCAAATTTTAATTTTACGAGCTTGACTCCGTCGCAACGACAACTTCGTTGCTGCGCCGCAGCTGTCATAAACAGCGTTTTATATTGACTGTTTCGCGGCGCCTTCCAAGTGTTTTGGGTTCTGGGAGAAAATGATTTTGCCCCACAGCTGTTTGTTTTGTTGTTAGTGTTGGTAACATATTTGTCTTATCAGGACATATGACAGTTTGTCAGTCAGTCAGTCATTTTGGGTTTTGACAGTCGAGCAAATGAAGTGGCATTTATTTTTCACGCATTCTCTGCGAGAGGGGCCTATTAAGCACTTTAGTTGTATATCAAATGTACGTATGAAGTGTGTCTTTATGTCATACTCATCATTGGGTTGTATATGCGCTCTTTTTTTGTTGTTGTTAATCTCGTATTGTTTGCTCTATAAATGCGTTAATTTTATGGCAAGTTCATTTTATTGGTTTTTCTCTGTTTACTGTCCTTGTGTTTTCTCATATGCTGCGGAATATATGCTATATATGCATAAAATAACAACAAACAGAACGCAACAAGACAATCATAAACAGACACACAGATACTCAGTCACATAGATACAAACACACAGATACAGACACAGATTCATACACAGATAGACACACAAAGACACGTAAACACATTCAATTTGATCGACTGTTAATTGCTTGTTTTAATTGTTGCTTTTGTCGAGTATAAAACAAACTCATTCAACTCACACATACACTTACTCAAAACATATACACATTTCTCTTCACTGCACAGTGGTCCTCATAATAAGCTTATACATTTACATTTATAGAAATCCATAAGCAAATAGATCTAATTTAAGGAGAATCATAATTTTTATGTTGATCGTGCCTGAAAGCCATAAATCGACTTTATAAATTTGAAAAATAAAAAAGATTATTAATTAATTAAAGACTGAAATTGTTAATGTTGGGAATTGTATATAATAATAATTTAAATTTTAAAGATTGTTAATAGCAGTCAGCTTTTTAAGCCAAAGAATATTTTACGATAGAATCGGGAAAATTTGAAACAATACTTTAATTTATTCTTTTATTTATTCAACTTTTTCATTATGAACAATTTGCTTATTGAGTTTAGTGTTCATAACATTATAGACACTAGTTCTTCCGAAACTTTCCAACTAAGATTTTATGTTTATGACGTGTAGATGTTTGTATATTATAGTAAAGCTATTAATTAAGGAATAAAGTTAATAAACAAAAACACTAAAGGCAAAAAAAACCAACTATTTAAAACTAAGAAAGCGTATTATTTCTATTTGTAGTATTAATTTTAATAGTAGCCTGACTGGTTTATTCAAAATCACACAAATATCTGACTTTTCGTTGATATGCAAAGCAGAAACATAAAAAGATAGATAAAACCATTTATAATTTTTTTAGTCTGCGCTCTTTGTAACTTTTATCTATGACAAGCAGCACAATCACCCTAAACTTTCTGCCCATATCACATAGCTAGCAAAAATATTGTTTTAAATATTATACTTTTATTTTCAATAAATAAATTAGACTTTCGTTTACTAAATGGATATACGGCTCGTTTAGTTTTAATGAATTTACCTATAGTCCTGCTAATAATAAAATAAGTAGTACTTGGCTATCCTTATGAATACCCAGATATTTTCATTTTCTTGCCCATTAAATGGATTTGTTGCTTAACAGGGTGCTTGTGTTTGGAAGATAACAAGGTTTACGGCTAAAATAAATTGCACTTGGTCTTGACTTTTTTATCTCTAATAGTATCTGAGAAGCGATTCTGTAGCTTCTTTATGTTTCTGTTGGATAAACCTGCACTTACTACATGCTACAGCCAGAGCAGTATAAGGCAGTATCGTCTGCAAAGATTCGAGTTTTATACAGACTATGCATAGGAAGAACATAAGTGAAGATATAATTAGAAGAGTTCCTAAAACGGAACACTGGGGGAAGCCTGCGGTTGTAACTTGACTTGGTACCATTTATGTAAATTCAAGTGCAAGCTTTCATACTTGGAAATATTACCTTTTCCATACATTTTCAACAACGGTGCAGTGTTTCATAATCCCAGACTGTGAGTTTTGTCTACAACCTATCTACCGTATATTTCTATAATATCTGTTGCACTTTCGCTCTCTTCTCATAGTTGCTCTCTCCCATGCTGCTTATCCGGCTACTCATCTACTCATCTGTTCATCTGCTGCTTCTGGCTACCATGGCAGTCAATTTTAATTGATAACTGCACTAACATCAAATTAATTATAGTTTATTATTATTGTTTGCAGTTGTGTTACGTTCATTATTAACATTGGCAGTGGAAGGGAGTAAAGTCCTTCCTGCTCAGTTATCCTGCACAGGGCTGCAAATATAAATTCAACTTAGTAGACTTAGACTTTGTCTGTTGAAGACAATAACGAGGTCACAAATGCAAGTAAATATTTTATTGGAAAGTGAATTTAGATTTGAAGAGCTTAGTCGGTGGTTACTAATTAAAAAAAAAAAATGAGTGGCATATTAATTACTCATATTTAGAGCCGATTTGCTTAATGTCTGAGTAATATTTTTGTGGATATTAATTTGCTTGAATACAAAACCAATTATGGACTTTCAATGTAAGGTTTTGTGGCTTTGAACATTATTTTAGTTTAATTTTATTGAAATCTAAACTGCACGACTTTTGTACGTACTATTCGAGATAGATGCTTATTTCAGCAAAACACAACTTACTTGACTTAATTTAGTTTATTAAGTGGAACTCTGTTTGATGCTTGGCAAGCAAATAACGTTACATTTCTGCAACCAAATGGAATTACTTAATTTAGTGCATTTATTATGTAACAAAAATTATTTAATAAGAATTTCTAACTTATTATTCTTTTAAAAACAAGCAGATTTAGAAATAGTAAATGGTTTCGATAAAAAAACAAGTACAATTTAAAGCTAAGAAGTTCTTAAAAATGGGTACCATTATAGACAACAATTAGTCTTTTATATTGGTAAGATTTTTGGTTATAGCAATAATTTGTTTTGCATTAATTTCTCTTGATTATGTTGCACTACGCTACAAAGTCGGAGCATTGTGATACTTCTATTATAATAAAAGTATAATATCTTTTATAATTTTTGGCATCTTGCACTCACATTTTATAATTCCAATTATGCATTGCGTGATTCTTTTCGCGTCTTATGCGGAAAGAATTCTAATCTTTGTGACTTACTGTCTTACTAACTGTCTATTCAACTCATTTCTTTCTCCAGCTTAACTCATCTTGGCTAACCAAATCTTTGACCAATCATCTACTATTAAAAACCTATTGCTCAATGCTGTGATTTTGAAACATTCTCTCAAGAAATATTTAAACTTTTATGCTACTTCCTGTTTTCATTTTTAACATTTCATCCAAGTTCCTAGTCAGGAGCAGATGTGAGACTTTGCTTATTTGTAAAAAATCCACCCATTGGGCTTGGGATACTCATTAGTTTTTATTATATTTTCTTTGTTATTTTTTAGTATTTCTAAATTTTCAAATTGTTTAAATAGAAGATCAACTGAATCAAGTTCAAAGTAAACGAAGACCTACAATTAATAGCTGAAGAATGGCGGCGCCTTCTATTAAAAGAGATTAGCTTGAGCACATAGCTTTGTTGTGCTAGCGATGCTGGTGCTAGGCGGGGAATCGAACCAACGACTTTCTGACTTAAAATCGACAGTATGATTTTAGCTTTGTCGAAATACGTATTGCTAGATTTCTTTCGGGTGACCGCACGGTCATAATTCTTAAGCAAAAACTTTCGAAACCCTTAACTTTTTTATATAATAATATTTTTTACCAATATATTTAAAGCGCTTGATAAATTGACTTATCGATTAACCCATTATTGCATTATTAACGTGCAACGATTTTCGCATTTTTTTTAAACTTATTACTACATCCCTGGCTGATAATTGGCCAGCCAACAATCAACTTTAATTAGTCGGGTTGGTATATTTTCTTGTAATTTTTTTCCGTCCCCTTGTATTGCACTTTTTGTATTTTTGCGTTTTTTCGCTTTTAACTTTGATGCTTGACTTTTTAATTTAAGTTTTATTAACACAAACTGTCTGCGCTTCAATTGCTGCTCATTGCATACTTCAAGGCGCATGGTTTTTCATATTTTTTCGCTTTCTTTGTATTAAACGTGCACCTACGTGCATATTACGTATACGCAATGTTGTAGCTGCTGACCCTTATTAAGTAAGTTTGGCGTAATTGGCTTGAGTGTTGAGTGCTGCTTGCGCTGCACTTTGTTGCCACTTCAATTGTTGTGTGTGCTATTGTTGTTGTGGCCTGACATACAATTTGTGCGGCATTGAGTGCTGGCTGCCTCACGCACTCAGCAGCAGCAGCAGCAGAGCTTATTGCTCATCAAACTTACAAATGAAGTTGAGAAAAAGCGCAAGACATGCGGCAGTAGTTTATAACAATCGAAAGGTATGACATAAGTGCAAACCCTTCCTACCTGTGAACAGTTGTTGGAGCCGCACTGCCCGTGCTGGGGGCACTTACACTCACTCACTTGCAACTTGCTGGCATGCAGTATGTGCGCGCTTAGTAGTGCATAGCTCAAGCATGACAATGCAGCAGACTTTGGGTTGTTGTCTATCTATTGGATGTTGTTGCATGTTCTATGCTGCCTGGCTGCTACGCGTTGCACAACTGCGCAGTCAATCATGCATGTGATGTAGCCGCCAGGCGCTCGCTGGCAGTGCGCTGTCTGGGAAATAAGCTCGTTAGTTGCGTGTACATGTATATGTGTGTGTGTGTGTGTATAAGTATGTGCATATGTATTGGCTGAAACAGCAAAATATGTGTGTCCTCTGTGTGTCTGTGTGTGCTGATGTGCTTGAGCAGTCGCCTGCAGGCTTGTTGGCAAACTGCATAAATGTCAGCTTGTTTCCAGTTATCGCACTAGTATATTTTTTTTTTTTTTTTTTGTGTTAAAGCAAGTAGAGGCACTCAAGCGTATTGCCATAAAGGACTCAACCAAAACGTCAAGCGTTGTCCGTGGAACTCTAACCAAAAACCCCTTAGCAACTCTTGCTTTAATAGCACTTGAGCGTAGTGGCGTTTAAAGTGTGGCTGCCGCAATGCCTGCCACTGCAGCCACATATACGAGCCTTTAAGCTTGTTGGAATGTCAATATAATAAGGTGGAAAATAGCTTGACTGTAAGTCAATATACCCATATATATGCTGCTGCAGCGGCGCTGTGCGGCAATACTTTCAAGAACCAGATATCCTTGTGCCTTAATGGTCGGTCAAAGCGACGCGCCGCTGTGGCAGTCTGTCAGCTTGTCTTTAGCTCACTGCTGTTCGCATTATCTCCTACACTTTCTCTTTCTCTCTCTTTTTTTCTCTCACACTCTCTTTGTCTGTATCCCTTGCTGCGCTTGAATTATTTTCCATTTGACGGCATTTATTCGACACAGAAGACGGAAACGCTGTCTGCCACGGCGACACATAAAAAAAAAAGCGAGCTCAAGCAGCTATCAAAATACACACAAAGTTCAACACACACACATGCTCAGAGGCAGAGACAGAGACAAGAGAGAGAGAGAGAGAGAGAGAGAGAGAGACACTCACATACCACGACATGGGTCAAATGATGAGTTGGCAGCACTGCGCGCATGATAGATATGACCCATACACAAACACATACAAAATACATGAAAAACTTTGCTCTCTTCGCTGTTATTTATTTATTTATTTATTGCGAGCTGTCGAAAAGCAACAGCAGACATAGACACACAAACACTCTAACTTTCTTTCCCACACACACAATCACAATCACACTCTCACACACACACACACACACACACTCTGACAGCAACTACCAAATTGACCAGCCAATGTGCACAAGTGAAAGACGACTGCAGTCTGCTTCTTCTCTTATCCTGCACTTCCTTACACTCTCTTTGTCTCTTTGCTGTAGAGTGCTGGCTGGTCATCAATCTTCTTTAATAGATGTTCACACAATTGAATTATTACATGTGTCCAAGTGGCCAGCTTTGTTACCAACACTCCCCATTTACACCCACACACTTTAAAGCAACAGTGAACACTCGCATTGAAGGAACAACAGCCAAGAGATTATGCTTTTCGAACGTATCACAATTTCATTTTAATCTGGCAAAATTATGGTTTGTCATACTCCATTTTGTGCTTTTTTGCCTATTCAGTCTATTGGATATATGCAATATATGGATCTTTCTTTAGATCCATATCATAATAGTAGATTCAAGTCTTTGCTGAAAAACTTATAGACGCTACAAAATGTAAAGGTAAACGAATATATCAATCGAGAAACAATATTTGCCAAAAAAGTTTGCCTCAAAAATATTATAGCAAAACTCTAGTTATAAGAAATGGAAATAAGAGTAAACGGATCTTTATTTTTTTTTATAATACTTATTTTTAAGATCTGCCCTTTTTGGACAATTACTAAATTTTGAAAATAGACTTCGCGTTTGAAATTAAAATGTTCTTATTTTCTTTGCTTTTGATTATGGGTTGGGTTATCAGAAATTTTATGCCTAAGAGTTGTCTTCATCGTTATTTTTAGGTGGTCGTATATAAAATGTATAAAAAATATGACGAATCTCTAATCAATAATCATTTTTGTTGAGAATCTTTAACAATTTGAGTAGTCTGTTAAAGGCAGTGTCAGCGATTGAATTTAGGTTACATGTTGGCACTTGTTGGTGCATAAAGGTTTTTTATGTTTACCTAATCAATTTCAAAACATATTTTCTTTTATAAACTTTGTCTGACATAAATTAAACAGAGCCATCAATTAAATTCTTACCTAAGAAAGCTTAATCAAAGAGTGAAACAATTATTTTATAAAAAACGACTTACTGTTTTCTTAATTTCCTGTCAAAATGTGCCAAGTACACTATATGCGGAAATATCTTTATACTAAGCGTGGAAAGACTCTTAATTCATATAACAGAAGGACTTGGAACAGCGATAGTCACAGTGCGCACAAGCAAACGTTTATTTGCATTGGAAAGTGCAGTCTGCAAGAACGTGAATGAGCGCGAGAGCGGCAATCAAGCAAATACGTATGAGAGACATTTGTGCATGTGTGCTGGCACTAAGCACGCATTCAAAATACTATTAGAAAATCATTATTAATTCTATAACAATCTTAGAACTACAGTAGCCTAGTCAAAATGTTTTTTTTTCTTGCTTAAGATCTGTTTTTCAAGTATATAATTTTTATAATAATATTAGGCAATCCAGGGTGGCAACCAGAAAGTCACAAAGATCGAAACTGTCGAAAGAAACGATGAGCAAGCTGAGACAATTGACACAGCTGAAAAAACTCCTGTTGAAGAAATACCAACTGAAGTGGTAGAAGAGCTTTCATAAGAGATTCGTGTTATGAAACTGTTTTGTAAGAAAAAGAAGATTCGCACAAGAGTCATCAAGAAAGTCAAGGGTCACAAATATCAGAACTGCCGAAGAAGACGATAAACAACATGAGACAACTGTAATAGTTGAAAAAACTCCTGTACTCCTATTTTAAGCCAATTTTATAACTGCAGTCTTTCATACTGCTATTTTTTTTCCTACAAGAATGCATTATTAAAATTGTCCCAAAGCTATTATTTCGTAGCTCGTTTTCAATTTATTTAAAGCTATAATAGCCACCAAACTTTTGTGGTTTTTTTTTTTTGTTCTAATTTAATATTTTTTGCTTCATTTTCAAGAATAAAAATTAACACACACTTTTTCGTTACTTCCAGCGCCCACTGTACTTGATGTGCGACATTTTCGTTTCGCTTGGCTAGTCTTGATTTCTACATCTTCTTGCTTACTCCTAGCTCTCCTACTACTGCCGCTTCTCACTGGATCCGTCCGTTTGCATATGCTTGACATTAATGTGCTTTGAATTGGCCAAAATGGCAACCGTTTGAGGCATTGCTCGAATGTAACTAGGATTGTCCTAAACGCCCGCTGTTTTTCATTTTATTTCACTCGCTCAACCACTGTCTCTCTCTCTCTTTCTGTCTCTTTATTTTGCTCTCTGATTTGTGGCTTAAATTTAGTTATACTCACGTCACCTGCCGTTGTAATTTGGCAAAAGTTTAAGCCAACAATTTGTGTTCAGTTTTTTATATTTTTTTGGTTGGCACTTAATGAGCTGTAAGTAACTGTCGAAAATTGCTGCCGCCATTTTGGGCAAATAGTTGCAAAAAATGCAAATGCATTGGACGGGTGAGTGTGTATGTGTGTGTGTGTTTATAGGTATTAAACAAACATTTTGTATGTAAATTTTTTTGGTAGACACACAAAGAGTGAGAGAGAGAGTTGAGAAGATGGAGAGAGAGAGATGGCCAAGTGAAGCGAGGGGCGCTCAGTCTGTAACTGCCATCAACTTTTAAGTGAGCCGCATTAAAAGTTAGTCAACTTGTCAACTGCTCCGGCAGTATACGAAAGCAACGAAAGCAACGCTTTCCAGGACATTCTTTTGCAAACTCCTGCTATGTCTGCTGCTGCTGCTGCTGCGTCTTGTCGGCATTGTTGACTGCTTTTCAAGTGCAAACTGATTACTTGGCAAAAAGTTGCACGGGCAATTGAAGTAAAGCGCATTACAACGAGGCAAAGAGAAGAAGGAAGAGCAAAACGAGCAAAATACGCGCAGATGAAAATTCAATAATAAGGCGTAAGTTGTATTTCGTTCGAAATTGTTGCTGTTTGTTAATGTTATTGTTGCAACTGCAACACAATATCTGTTGTTATCGTAGTCATTGTGTTAAGAGCGGCTTTATCGCAATTAACTACGGAAATTCATTTATTATTATGCATGGAAAATATTTTTTCAGCGGCGCAAAGAAAAACCCAAACCCACAATGCCCATGTACTGCCATTTGCCATTTTATTAATGCTTCTGCATGGGTTGTATGCTTTCTGCACTTTTGTTAAAAACAAAATGCGGTTTTTTTTGTATTTAATATCAACATATTGCATTAATTAAACTTATGCAGTTGTTTTTCGTATTTCTCAATTTGTTTGCCAGTGAAAAAGCTTAAGAAATTGAAGCAACTTTTTTGCTGTCTGTTGTGTTTTTGTATAATATTTAAGCTGCGAGGAATCATGAAATGTTAATTACATTTTCACTTTTTAATTGGGATATATTTTAAAGATATATTAAAGTCTTTCGAGCAGCTGAACGTTTTGTAGGTTTTGCAAAAGTTTAAAAATTATTTTTAAGCTTTACTTCAGAATTTTCTTTTAGATAAGTATTACAATATCATAAGATTTGTATATGATTTTACATTTCTTAATTTCTTTGGTTTTTTTTTTAAATCAAGCATCAACTTTAGAATTTCAATATGTTTCCGATTAGTATTGTTACGGGATACTTTTTCTATTAACCTTGCATAAGTTAAATGAATAGTTTCATTGCCCTTGAATTTGGTGGAGCATGTAGATATCTGCTAGAAGAGAACAGAGACCTAAAGTGTATAGCCAAATCAATATGCTTTCCTTTTTAAAAGGTAAATAGCGTATATTCATTGGCTAGCTATGCTAGTGCTAGGTAAAATGCACCAGTACTGCAGGGCGGAATCGAGCCACCGACCTTTTGATTTAGAGGCAAGTGTGCTATCGAGGCCCACAGGATTCTCATATAAATATTTATTATAAAACTACAAGCATTAATTGATTTGTAATTTGTTAATATTTTTCTCTTAGCTCAAAATAAAATTGTTTAATTTTGAGTTCTTTGCTATCGATTATGGCGAGTTTCAAATTGATTTGGAAGGTAAATCCTCAATATAAGCCCAAAATCGGCAGAGACAATACGTTGAGTTAATTCAACTTTATATGCTCTAAAAACTATATTTTGGAGTGGTAAACATTCCTATCAATTGCTTATTTTAAAATTTTAAGCAAATTAAATAATTATAATAATTCCTGGTACAAATATACTTTTGGGATCTATGACTTTTATATGCCTCCTTTGTTGTACAATAGTTAAAATACTTTTAAATTTTTGGGATTAATAACTCAAAATATCTATAAATCTTTAAGTAAAATGACAAGCCTGAGTCCTGATTTTATTCAGCCAATTTTTACAAAACTACTCACTCGCATCTATGAAGTATCAATTCCATGAATTTTAAGAATCTCTAAAGTTAAACCATTTTAGAAAATGAAAAATTTTCAATTCATTTAAATTTCAAATAATTCAAATTATTTATATTTTACAGTGTTTTTTTTTTATGTTATTGGTTGTAGTAAAACTAAATAAATTATTTTTAAAATAGACGGCGTTATTTATCTGTATCTCGGATTGGGTTCCATGAGAGAGGCATAATAAAATTACTTTTAAATGTAAACAAGTTACAGAACAAAACAGTGCATATTTGACCTAAATCGGATCATTCTAACTAGGTCAATTGAAAACTTCAATTTCTCACAAAAATAATGGTGCCTTTTCATGAGTTTGTTTCTTTATAGCAACTCTAAGGCAATGTTGTAAATGCGTGCAACTACAAGAAAATGTCTCGAAATATTTTCAAAAGAAATTCCAGTCCAACTGAGTTTGCAGCGAAATTGACTTTTAAATTGTGATTTCTTTTGCAAGTTTCATTCAGGCAAAAGGTTCAATGTCAAAAGACGCACCACCCTTTTTTCGTTTGTTTACGTTTATTTTCTTGTAAAAAAAAATATTTTATGTTTGGCAGCAACTTTATTGAAGCAATGCTTCAATGTGTCAGTATGCCAATGTGTTACTTTCTGGCCAATAAATCAAAGAATTTTTTGAAATGCTCTAAAAGCATTTTCAAGTTATATGCAAAAAAGCTCGAACTTTGTTTAAAATTGAGTCTGTGTTGGTATGACACTGTGTGTAGTAGGTATTGCCTGCTGATCAATAAATTGACAAATACGCTTAGATCCGCAACAAAATTGGCTGGCTGGCTGGTTGGCTGTTCCATTGACTGAACTGCAATCCGTGGCTCTCATTAAAAAATTGCGATTTTTGCACGTTTTCAAACGAAACAAACAAAAATTTGCTTGAAACGTTTAATATATTTTGTTGCTGTCGTTGTGTACCCGCTCTGGCGTTGAAAGCAATCCTAAGGCTAAATGTCAGCTTTTGTCTTGAGGCGTGTGGCTGCGCCAGAAAGTATGCTAAAACAATGTCAAGCATAATTTGCATACAATTTATGCTTTGCTTTTTATTTTGCTGCATCGTTGTTGTTTTGGGTCCAAAGATGGTCATTATGTTTGTCGTTCGTGTCACGCACACTCACGCACAGAGTGAAGGCTCTCTCTCTCTTTTGACACTAATTTAATATACATCAACGCTGCCGCCTGTGCTCCCACTTTTGGTTCTCTCTAAATGCCATGAAATTGCGTTTAGTTCCGTTGCAAGCAAATCAGTTAACCAAAAACTCAATTGAAAAGTTTCTTTTGTGTTGTGCCTTTGGTGAAGGACTCACAAGGCACAAACAACAACAATATAAGCAAATTGGGAGCGAATCGCATCAACTGCGGCCAATAAATTATTATAACGTTGGTCCCTGGCCTCCTAAGGACTCTTTTATGCTGAGTTCGCGCGGACTTAGTATATAAGTAGCCTACGTATGAATTGGCGCCGAATCAAAATAAAGTAAGTTATTACCTGGCATTATGTTTAATTATGCTTTCGTGTGTATTTAATTTTAAATGGTTTAACATAAAAAGTATGTATCTAACTTATTTGAAGTGTTGAACACGCCCTTTTTGTGCTTTTATTTTGAAGGTACTGCCGAAAATCTCGAACTCGTTCATATAGTTAGTTAGGTCAAAAGACCCGAACCGGTGATCCCTAAGAATAATTTCTTATTCGTCAAAAAATTGGTTTTTTCATCGGAATTAGGAAGGAGCATGGTCTGCAGAATTTTACATCTATATGTCACTGTTTAACTGCGGAATTCACAGATTTTCATGCAATGCACGGCTAGAAAGCATTATTTAATGGTTTAAGGTAGTTTTAGCAGTTTACAGCAGAGCACACCCGCCTAGTCCCACCATATACAGAACTATCTATTTGACTATTTGAACTATCTATATTTTGCTTCTGGATATTTCATCTTCAGTAATGATCAGTTCACAGTGTTGAAGAAGTTGTACCGAATCATAAATCTACATTTTGGCAGCTTTTGGCTGCAATATGTACCGTGCTCAATTGCTTTGCATTTGAAAAAATGTTTAAATCGTACTGAAATTGTTTGCTCAGGCGCTACCAATGATGCCGCGTTTTTGTTTGACATTTGATCCTGTAAACCCTTCAATTTCTCATCCACAATAATTCTGTGAGTTTAGTTTGTGTTCGGCAAGTACCCTGACCTAGTTAAGGCTCCAATTTCTTATCTAAAAACTTTTCGGGTTAGCCAGAACGCTTAGTTAAATAAGACACTGATTATTATTAAAAAATATCAAACCTTTCAGATGAAATTGGAAATCGACTACAACTTGCATGTCGAGCCGTTCTCTTTAAGCATTTATTGGTAGTAAGACCCATATCTATCCTTGTGACGACTAACAAACACATTTCCAAGTTTTTAAAATGATTAAATTCTGCCGTATGCGCTACCTGTACCAGCCAGCAGTGTTCCATTCCACTTTGTTTCACTTAAATTAACAAAAAATCGTAGCATACTTTTAAGTCGATATTGCCAATTGAAAGCTTGTTGCACGAAAAGGCTTAAATTTCCAGCTGATTGCACATAAAGGCCGACCAGATAAATTAAAGCCAATTAAACTGTTTGTCTTTGTTACCAACTATTTGTCACAATATGCAACACTTAACAGTTGCACTTAAGGCCCACTTGAAGGCCATAAATTAAAACTGCAACACATTTCAGCACAAATTATAGTTTCACTTTTACAAATTAACAGCCACACCCATCACCCATACGCCTCCTAATTGCAATTAATTATACATGCATTGACGCACCTGACAGCCGCTCAGAAGCCACATTTTAATGCCCGCAGCTGCCCCTCAAATCGGCAACCGCGTTGCAACAATTAATTTATAGGCCATGTTACAAGTCGAGTCATAACCATGACCACTTCCGCTCATTAAGCAATTGAAAAATTTACATGCGCTTATAATTCAAATGACCAAAAGTAATCCCCATATGGAATCGTACTCGAACCCTAATAAGCCAAAATTGTTTAAGTTTTGCGGTTTCGTGCTAATTTCACGTCATTGTGTGCGGAATTGATGCAGCAAAAATATTAGGAGGCGGTTTAAAAGGGATTTTAGTTAAGTAAATGGATACTTTGGGTAAAGTGGGTATGTAGGTTGGAGGGTACACGAATTAATGGTGACGTGTATAGGAATAGATAGCGTTTATAATCACAAATACTTTGGTAGAACCAGGACCAAGAAAATGAAAATCTGAAATTGTATTTATGTAAGAGTGTATGATTTATTTTTGTATAAATTGAAAATCAAGACTTTGACGGTGCACGGTTCAAATTCGATGGTGCTCCGACACAATCGATGTTTTGCACTCTATCTTCAAAAATGGCTTTATTTTTAGAATGGTTGATCTGACCTGTCGGTTGGCATTGGACGCTAAATTCTTTGTAAATTCTTCAGTTCCTTTCCCTTGGGAGACAGCTATTATCCTTCCTTGAGCTGTGTGAAGTATAAAATAAGATAGATTTCGTTCGAAAAAGGTTTTGTTGCGAAAGTAGGTGTGCACAAACCAGGGCGCCTGTCAAGAGTTAGTAAGGTCGACTAAAACCAGATCAGAATCCGAAGCAAGGGCTGAAAGCCGTATTACTATTTTCTTCGAGAAGCGCTTATAGCTGAATGTAGTTCCGACCATTCAGCAACAATTCTCAAGATGACTTCAATCTTCTTATTAATATTATGGCCTAAAATTATTTAAAATATTCTGAAAATTTGGTAGATCTGTGTGGCTGCTAGAAAGTCTGCTGTGCATTTCATATAAAAGTTCAAAATAAACTAATAAAATACATAAAGGCGCTGTCTTCTATAGAAAAGTATAGATAAAAAATATAACGTTTATATTATTATTTGAATGCTTCTTGGAAATAAAGTGAGTCTAAGCAGCGCACTTGGTAAGGGAAACGTGGTACCTTCAAGAATAGTATTGACCATGAGGCTTTCCTCGGTACTCTAATCATACCTTTCAAGCAGTATATCTACTGTATTACACTTTGCAAGTAGAATAAAACCAGAAAACGCTACCTAAGGTTTTTCGGGTCAATATAAATTTTTTGAAAGAAGATATGATACTAATTATATTAGATTATAATATCTTTAAAACAACTCTTTCAAAGAGTTATGATGAGAAATCCGGAAATGGACAATGGATGCCAAACAAAGTTTGTAATACAAAGGTCAACTTTTAAGGATGAGACAAGAGTTGTACTGATTGCATAAACCTGACCTACTGTTAGCAGAGAACAATCTACAGCTCACATGTTTTCCACATATTATTCCATGCTAGCCCAGATACTGACGTTCCTCATTGCCAACAAAATTTTTCAGCTTTTTGATTGAATTTACATAAGAAGACAACATTGTGATAAACTAAAACTAACAAAAACTAACAAAAAAATACAAACCAAAAAACACAATAGAGTTGCTGCCCTCAAAAAGAATAAAATTCCATTTAATTTTCAAGTTTAGCTCAAACTCAACGAACTTGACGAACTCAACTTGTGCAAAATCTTTGAAGCAACTTAAGCAGAAGCTTTTGCCTGAGCTGTCCAAATTGTTGAGCAATGGCCGCCAGCCGGAAAGCAATAGAATGGCTGTAAAAACAAAGCAAAACTATTTGTGGCAGGCGGTTGAGGGGGTGGCAGCTGAAGGATGTATATGCTTGAAAGCAGCGAGCGTGCGGCATAGGGCAAAAAGGACGAAGAATTGTTTGCATTATTGATGGGCTGGATTATCTTTGAGCATTGAGTCCGAGAGTATTCAATGCGATGACAATCACAAGCAGGACACGAAAGTGTGTGCGGTAGTGTGTGTGTGTGTGTGTGTGTGTGGGCCTACGTGTGTTGGTATGTGTGTGTGTGTGTGGCAGTGCAGCAGAAAGTGCTCAGTGCTCGTTGCTGCAACAGCTTCAAGGATATTTGCAATTTAATTAATTTAGAAGTGTTTGTTTTATCAAGTGTTGATTGTGTCACTTGTTTGTGGCAGTTACGAGCGTGCCATTTGAAAGGCACTGAGTTGGTACATCCAACAGAGAAGACAATGAATGCAGCTGCTGCAGCAGCATCAGATCGCAGCAAAGCAAAAAAAAAATCGATAAGTCGAATGCACGTACGCCCACACAACATACTCGGTATATGTGGCAGCAGCAGCAGCAACAGGAAGTGGCAACTCAATTCAACAGCAAGCAACACTCCCAGGCGACATTGCCTCAAACAGGGACAACTGTGTGTGTGTGCGAATTGAAGTGGACAGAACAAAGTGCGGACTCGGCGTCTGCCTGACTGCAGCAATGCTTTTTATCTTAATCTGCTGCAAATAGACATTAAATGCTATTTCTTTAGATTTATTCAAACAACAACAGCGACAACAACATAACCGTAGCAACAACAACAACCAACACACTGGCCAAGTGGCAATTTGTGGCTTTACACGGCAAACCGACATCATCAGTGCTCTACCCCGTTCCGGCTTGAACTCCCGCTGCCTCTTTCTATACATAAAAACTAGTTGTTTCAAAAAAAAACCCAGCCAACTAGTCGTCGGCATTTGTCCCACGGGCATTGCATGTTTCAAGCAAATTTATAACAAGCAACAGCCAGTTGGCCATGGCCACCAAACCAAGACAATTCCCACCTACAACATGCAGCACTGCCGGCATGCCAACAAGACTGTAGCAACTACGTATCGCTCGCTGGCTGGCTGGCTGACTGCCTGTATTGAGTGTGAATCCTTAGAGGCTCTATGGCCAACAACTACATCTATGGCATGTTTGTGGCATCAACTGATGACTACCGCTGACCCCTGGTCAGCTATTGACAATGTCTTTGCAACGACTTTTATGCTGGCTAAAGTGTCTCTCTGGCCAGCCGTATGCCACTTATAAATTCTGGCAGTACCATAGCTCAAACACTTGTTACATCAATTAGACAGCCACAAAGTGGCAAAAATGTGTGGCACGAGCAGCATGTGGCACAAAAAATAAAGCAAAATTATCTAATATACTCGGTTCGGTTGAGTTGTGGGTCGTTGGAATGTCAAGTGTGCGGCAGCACCTTGGTCTGACCGAACATGTTGTTGCCACATCAGTTTAATTATTAGTTGTCATCGGGGAAAGCAACAATAAACTAACAAAGTGCCGCAACACAGATTTATTTTACTTAATGTAAGTACTAAAGCAAGCAAATTAGCTCGGGAAATTCTAAACTTGGCTTGAACAAAGAGAAAATCGAATTAGAGAAGAAGTTATAATGAATTTTGAAAAAATTTTAGACAGATACTTTTTAGTATCAGATACTTTTGATAATTCGTAGAACAACAATCTGCAGTTTTTTGATCAACGTTCGCTTTGAATAGTTGAAAAGTAAATTAGTTTCTAGAAATATAATAAATTTATGAAAGTTTGCTGATAATGAGAAGACAACTTTTTGGAGTCTTTATTGCAAAATTGAAAAGTCAATTGCGATGAGACATTTGGTTTGTAATATTTTTAAATAAGTTGGGTTGGGTTTTGGCTTTCTTAACAATTCTTCTTCATTCGTCTCGGTTCGTAGCAAAGGCGCGCTAGTTGCTTACTTCCATCTTCAGCATGTCATCACCAATATTGTCAATGAGGCGCATTCTTGCTTCTTCTAGAGATTGGTGTGTATGCCAACACAAGCTTTTGCGATCTGTTCTGGTCCATACGTAGAACATGACCAATCCATCTGAACCTCTGGGATTTACTGACTTTCAGTACATCTTCGCCGTGGTTTAAGCTCAACAATTCGTCATTGTTCGTTGGAATATAGTCACCGCGATCATTTATCTTTGGCACAAACATTTTTCGCTATATTCTTGTTTCGCAGATTCTTAGGGATTCTTCGTCTGCTGCCGTCATGGTCCAAAATTCTGCTCCAAATGTAACTATTAGCCTTATGATGGAATTATAAATTCGTGGCTTGCAATGCCCTCGATAGCAGTTTTGTTCTTTCCATTAAAATAATCTCATTCTCTATATCGTGTTGAATATATCATTTTGTATGTACCAGTGTGCATTTCTTATTGTCCAAAATATTTCAGATTCATTTTTTTGTATTAGTTGTAAGTTAGATTTACTAGCAGTTCCGCATACTTGCAGGCCGTACGTCCATATGGGTCTTATTATTGTTTTATATTATATTTCCTGTTTAGAATGCTTATCAAATAGCCAGTAGAGTTGTCGAAATTTATTTTTTATTTCAATTCATTTATTTAATATATAAAGCTAGAAATATTTGTTACGGCTGAGCACAATTTTCAAAATTTGCCGAATCAAAGGTGCAGAATTAGATATCGCTTATCGAATTTCCTAAATTATATTTTTAATACTTTGTTGTCGAAGTACCTAACAACCTTTTGCTAAAATAATAAAAGAGTTCTTGGAATATTTATTTTTATATCAACAAACCATTTGTTGTTTTAAATAATAACTTGCAGTAGGAAATTAAAAGAAATATTGATTTTTAAACCAAAACGTCAAAGAGAACTCAAATATGCAATAGGCATTTTTGTAAAATTTTTCTGCAAATATACTTAAACTATTTAGAATCAAGGTTGATTGATGTGTGAAGCCAAAGAATTCGATAGAGTCTACTGACATTTCAAGTTTTCCAAAGCTAGCAGCAAAATCGTACAACACACAACTTGGGGAAAACTGGGGAAGCATTCGCTTCAAACTATTGCATAAACAGTTACTTTATTGAAAACAAAATGGCGGTCACTGTTGCATTAATTACATTTACTGTTACAGCTGCCGTGAGGAGCGGAGATATGCGCGTACATAAATAATGTAAATAAGTTATACTTATTTTAGCTGTTTTATCAAAAATTGCAATGTTATTTATGGTAGAGCACAAAATTGTGAATTCAAATGAAATAATTGGGCATACAAATTGTGTCACATGCACACAAACACACTTGCCCACACACCTACACACACACACACACGCACGCACACGCACACACTAACAAAATCTATGGCTTAATTAAATCACACTCGAATTCAAGCACATAACCAAATGACAGTCATACATATCTGAAGTTTATGTATATATATATATATATATATATATTTATGCTTGTAGCATAAAATCTGTTCATAATTGAAATTATTTTGGCAAATTATTTTCCCTGCCCAATTTTTGTGTGGTCCATATAAACTATTTTAGCATTTGAAGGATGATCAATATTGAATTGTGTAGCCCGGCCGGCCAAGTGACTGCCACTTAATAAATAATTCAAATTTTATGTAAAAACCAAAGCAACAACAACAAAAATGACAATAAATATTTTTAAAATAAAAAATAAAAGTGTAAGCCAACATAATGAATAATGTGTATTTGAGCATTCGAATTTGTATTTTTAATTAATGAATGAAAATTATTTTAGCTGCGTACAAATTGCTAAATTAACATGAACAACATAATAAGAGCAGAACACGAAAAAAAAGTTAAATAATTATAAATAAAATCAATTTTAATTCAAGCTATAAGCGGCATATCACGGCTGTTGTATACCTAGTACGAAGGGCTTTCTCTACAGCATTATATGCGAAAACTTGAATTCGATGCGAAATCAATACAAAAGCGTTTTGAAATAATACTTGGTGATTTTGTTTTGTTATGGGTTTTGAAACAAAATAAAACGTTTTGAAATATAACTTGGTAAATGTTTTAATAATTGGTTTTTTAAACAATTAGGTGACTTCGCTCACCAATGCCATTCTTATTTTCCATAAATGGTTAACTTAATTCCATATAAAATTGTTTTGAATATCTCTTAATATTGATCTTGTGGCGGCAGTACAATTTTGCCTTCATGACAATGTTTTGATGGCGACATTTCATTTTCGAAAGGAAGTGCGGTACAGTGTTGAGACTATTTCCATATATCCCCCAAATCCAAATATTCAACTTTTTGTTCTGCTTCATACAATTCTAACATCAACATTTTTGTACAAATCCAACGTATCTCCTTACTGAAAGATTTAGAACATTTACTTGTTAAGATCCATAAATTAATATTTATTATTATCTATTATTACTTTAATGGTACAACAAATACAATTGACTTTAAGTTTAAACAATTTGAAAATGTTAAAATTTAGAAATATTAAACAAAAACGTAGAAAATTTAATACAAAACTAATTCGCATCCCTAGCCTGATGAGTGAAAAAAACAGCTCTTATTGAAATATAATTTAAAATAGAACAAGTGGTTGGTGGTTTTCACTTCGAAATCCAAAAATTTACAAATCAAACCTCAAAATATTTGATAAATGATTTACCAGTTTGTTTCTCTTCAAACATCTTCAGATTTCGAAGTGAAAAATACCTCCTTATCACCTAATAACTTACTTACTTGCTATGTACAGTTAAATGTTTATATGTAAGATCTTTTTGCTAAAAGTTGCCCTTGAGATGTTTGCTCCCTATAGACAATATTATTAAATATACCCAGCAAAATCTTTCTTTAAACATTTAATCACTTTCTTGCCCAAAACATACCTAAATTTATTCCCTTCAAATTTACCAGTCTCACTCTATAGCCAAATATACACCCTTTTTGCGTAATTATAGTGTATCCCGAAAGAGTGCAAAAAAATAATGAGCATTAAATAATGTTCGCATTTTTTTTTGTCAATTTGCTCACTAAATGGGCTTAAATTATGAAATTATATAGTAAAATGGTTTTAATTAAAATATTATATATACCAAATGCCAACATTTTATTTATACACATTTACAATATTGATTTGATCTGCTCTGGCAGTTCTACAAATTGACTAATTAATAATTTAAATTTATATTTGAATTATATGTAAATTTACCTGCATTTCCATGGCAAATGTTTCATTCAACTACAAATTGGTCGAAATGTAAAAGCTTAAACTTTTTAAGCAATTTGGCTAAGCAAGCAATGACGGCCCTAAGCCAAAACTAAAAGTTGAATTTGAGTCAGGAAACAAACTAGAAACAAAGCTATTTAACTTTTGCTAATCAAATAAAAGCCAAATTGAAGCCGAGAAGCCCAGCGGGCCAACATTAAGAGGGCCAGTAGGAGCAGAGCTCTCTAGTTGGCTGGTAAATGAATGAATTTGCCCATAATGGCGCAAATCAATTAGCTCAACAATAAATAAGGTAAAAACAATCAAAAAGTGTTGCCTACTTTTATGCAATTATAAAAGTGCTTGATTTGCATAGCAAATGCGAAGTACAAGCCATAAAAATTTTGAACTTTATTATAAGTTTTATAAAAAACTTTTTTTTTGGCTGAATAAATTAAATTATTTGGATTGAATTCGTTATGTTCGATATGCGATTTATGCTTAAACTACGGCATATTTATTGGTAAGGAAAAACGAAGTATTTTATTTCTTCGCTCCAGCTCAAAGTTGGAATATATATTTAAAAAAATTAATCATTTTACATTTAATTGGTTGTACATAAAAATTTAATATAATATCTGTTATATTTTTTAAAAATAAATATACTTTAAAATTATAATTTAATCGTTATAAAAAATAAATCTTGCAGGATCCATAATATAATTTGATGATTTTTGATGATGATTGATTAATACAATTTGACGAATATTTGCATATTTTGGTACAGAACTTTAAATACAAAAATTTAAGCTGCTGAAAAAGTAATTGTTTATTAAACAAATACAATTATCTTCCACTTTTTATTAAAAAAAAATATTTTTTTGTTAAAAGTTGTGCAGAAATTTAGCAAATTCTACATAACTTAACAATCTTTCGTATGAATATGAAAAAATGTCCATTTTAATACAAATTTAATTTATTTAAAAAAAATTGTTTGATTAAATTTTTGGAATATTTTTTTTTTATTTTTTTAAATATTCAAAATAATTTAAATTATTTCAAATTTGTTAAATTATTCAGCACTTTTTGAGTTTTTCCACATTTTTTAGATTCTTCCAAATTTTTTAAGTTATTCCAAATATTTTAAATTGTTCCAAATTTTTAAAATTTTTGTCTTTTTCAATTTTTGGAATTATTTTAGTATTTCAAATTTTTTAAATGTTTAAATTTTTTTTAATTCTCTAGCATTTTTTTTTACTTTTCAAAATTTTGTAACTGTATCAAATATTTTAATGTCTTCAATTTTTCACATTTTTTAAGTTAATGAACAATTTTTAAGGTACCTCAAGTTTTACAATTTTTTTTTTCTCAATTTTTTGTGAAATTTCCGTTTCAAATTTTTAAGATTTTTCAATTTTTTTTTGTTACTCAAATTTTTTTATTTTCTTAAAATTTCAATTTCAGGTTATTAAAATTATTTAAAAATTTCTCAATTTTTACAAATGTTTTACATTTTGTTAAATATAAACTTTCAATTTTAAAGATTTTTAAAAATTTATAAATTTTAAATTTAAACATTTTTCAAAATCTTGAAAATTTGCAAGTTTTTTTAAATTTTAAATTTTTTTTTGCATTTGGCAAATTTTTTAAGTTTTGCGCATTTTTTAAGTTCTGTAATTTTATTTTTGTAACTTTTTCAAATTTTGTAAATTTTAAAAATTTCAGATTTCTAAATTTTCTAAAATTCTAAAATGTGTAAAAAAAATTAAGTATTTTACAATTGCTTTAGCATTTTCTAGTATTTTATCGAGCTGCACTAATTGTCCGTATACCACACATAATTTCTTTTGTTTTTTAATTTTCGAAATTAATGTCAATCCTATCATATCATACTTCAATTAGCTTAAATTTAATTTCTTTGTCAACCAATTGCATCCTCATCCAGACATGGCCAGCTGGAAGGTGCCGCAACTCACGCATTTTCCCATTTAATTAGCTAGCAGCACACACAGATGCACATATTTTTTTGGAATATAGGCTGGGGCATCTGTTGTTTTGTATGTAAATTTATTTTCAAGAAAAACGCAAATGTATAGCGGATTTAAGTTACTGTTTCACTTATTAAGTAAAACTTTAACTATGTCAAACAGCATGCGAAGTGTTAAACAAACAAGCCAACAGATGACACACCCTCTTCAATAAATTCAATTATACCACCAATGCGCCAGTTTGAAGTAAAAGCAAGCTGCACATTGTGGGGCTTGACCCCCTTCGCCTTTGTCATGCCAGACAACTTGATGAAGGGGAATTTTTACTGAAGCGGGGGTATATTGCAATTGCTGTTTGTGGCTGTTGTGGGGGAAACTTGCACCAAATGAATATTTAAATCCAATGTATGCAAATTTGCAACGCCCTTTCCCCTTTGGTTTTTTCACAAAAGCAAAATATTTGCACAGGGGTCATCAGCAGCTACAACAAAAATAACAAAACTGGCAAACCATTGACATTGCGGCTAACACACCCACACACCAGCCCAAACACATGAGGACCCGGCAAAAAAAATGGATATCAATTAGTACGATGATCGATTATAATATACCCTTCATTCGCTTAAAGAAAAAACGATTAGAGTGGGAAGTTCACAGAAAAAATGCAGTTCTTATTGTGTATTCTTTAATATTGCAAATATGGATTTAAAAAATATAGTTTTTCTGAATTTCTTTTGAAAAATGACTGATTATTTAATGTTAAATAAAAAATATATTTTTTTTAAAAAACTTCATCTGTATTTGCCCTATAAAACTACCTAATAGCTACAGGGATGTACTCATCGCACCAAAGGCGGAGCATGGAGATATCTCTATTAATGGCTGTTCGAAGCAAGCACGGACCTGCCGTCGATAGCCGCTTCCGAACGACAGTCTCTTTTTTTAATAGTGGTTTTCCTAATTATAAAAACTGTGAAATCCTAACAAAGGACATAATATCTTTACATAAAAATTCCTAAATTCCGTAGAACTGAAATCCTGCTGTACAATATTATTTCCCTCAAAACATCATCATCATCACATGTACCGTATGGTCTCAAGGCTATATTAAGATTATGCATGCCGAAAATTTTCACCAAGAAAGAAAATCCAGATGGCTAGAGAAGTCTGTATGTCCATGTTTTTACTTTGTTTAATGTTATCCTAACCAAATTCAACTATTATAAATATTTTGGTATATCAAAGTTTTATAATGAATTTCCTCATAATGGGATAGCTACATCAGAAATCTGCGATTGGTCTAACCGTTGAAAAAATGTTGCACAATTTTGCACAAAATTCATTGTATTTTTTTTTCATTTTGAAGTTATGATACTCAAACTTAGTTTACTTAACAACATTTTACTAAAAATATCAATCTTTAACACTGTAAACGCTAGAAAGAGAATCGAATAATAAATTGTAAGTCGTTGAACATTTTGAACGTATTCCATAAGGGTATGGACAACACCGTCAATGCATCGATTATAGCTACTTCCTTCTTGACATTTGTAAACCAGGACTGTTCAATGATAAGACGCATCGTAACTTTTTATGCTCCCGAAATATCATTCGTACCAGTGGTTTTGATATTCCCAATTTCAGTAATATTTAAAATTTTTTATCAACATTTTGCCAAAGGTTCGGTAAAATCCATAGAGAAAAAAATAGAGAAAATTTTCATTCTTGCAAAGCCAAAGCTTGGAGATGTCTCTATTAATACCAGTTTGAAATGGAGAGGAACTACAGTTTTTCGCCTAATCCTAATGGCACTCCGATATTTGCAGCTGTCGTTTCCATATCCGTATGCGCAAGGGACTTCTGTATGAAACGAGCATAAACTTATCATGAAAATCGATAACTGATTTTTGAATTTTTGCCCAGCATTTTTGGCTCTTGATACCACTGTGCGACAGTGTTTTTAATTGATAGAGATTGACTTAAACAAATAGCGACAATTTGCCCAACTTGACAGTGCCTAGGCAATGTATTACTTAGGCAATATTTCTGTTTAATTTGCAGGATGGTACAGGATATCGATACAGTCGTCGGCTCTCGATTTTTGGGTGCGCAAACTTAACAAAATATAAGATTTTTAAAGATTTTAGGGGATTTGATAGTATTTATTTTGATTTATTTGTTCAATCTTTCCTTTTTGTGCTTTTGGCCGTTGTAAAAGCAGCAAACAGGTTTTATAAGAAAATGTTCTCTTAAATAAAAGCCCTATCAAATCCTATATTTCATACGAACCACAATACTTTTTAATGCAAAACACCGATATTACTTTCTCATCACAAACCATATACTTTGTGAAAATTTTTAAGTAATCCTTCAGAAAATTTTTAGTTTATTTTCAATGCCATAAGTAGTGACATACAGAATAACGCCGTAAATGCAGCATATTAATTTTAAGCAATTTTTCTTAAGCTAAACAACAAACCAAAAAAAAAAAAAAATCCATCCGCATCCGAAGTATACAACAAATGACGTCACATTTTCAATAGCTATCATTTAAGTTAAGTCAAGCTATCGAAGAGGCGTGCCAGCAGAGTTGGCTAACAAATTTGTTGGCAAGCTGGAAAAAAAATGTGTATAAAATTACTAACAAAAACTAACACAAATAACAGCGCCAACAAAAACAAGAAATAATAATAAAATATATATACACACAGATACACATGCGACAAATATATAGAAATGGCACCGAGCAGCAGCTTAGTAGCTTAAAATAATTTATGATGCTTAAAGTAAGTAAATGGCTAAAATACCGGCATATGGCAGGCACATACGTACACACATACTGGCTAAAATCCACACACACTTATACACATTTACACACACACAAATACGCACAAGGACGTGCGGAAGTCAAGTAATGTTAATGTCTGGTCAACTGGAAAACAAAGTAAATTAATTGAAGGTTCAAAGAACGCAACCAGCCGGTCCAACTTAAGCATCAACCAAGCCCATTGAACTGTGGCAGTGGTAAGCCGCGTTGCCAGCAGACCTTAGGCGGAATGGGATGTGGTGTGAAAGGGGCGGGCATGCGGCCCATAAGCGTATAGTTGTGGAACTATGGAAGCTTGGCCTTTTCGGCCATTGCTGATTATCGAGTGCGACGCGGTCACTGAAGATTTCCTGCTTGACTTCAATGGTTACATGCCAAGGGGGCCAAGGAGAGCCAACACACACATGTGTGTGTGTGTGTGTAACAGGAACGGAGCAAGGCATGCGTTAAGGGAAAACTGTTTAAGCGGTTTAATAGATCTAAAGATTGTTATAAATTCTATAGCAACAAAATATTTAAGAATATTTTGATCTTGTTTCAAATAACTAAAAAATTTCGATTTCTCTATTTTTTTTATATACAAAAATTTAAGACATAATTTAATTCTTAAATAATAATATTATTTTTTAACTATAAATACGAACTAAAGTGAAATCGGTATTTTAACACCTTTTAATTTGATTTTTTTAAGAAAGGATCATAGCTAAAGAGAAGACTTTATGTATTTGACAGTATTTCCAAACACCTATATCAAAAAGTTTAAAAATTTAATACTTCGCTGAATAAGCTGAATACTTCTCTAAGGCCACAAGATAAATATATGGGGGATTTCAACTTTTAACTTTAAAAAAGTAAATTTACTTAAAACAAACTCAGAGTGCGAATTTCGATTGAACTTTTATTTCAAAATAAAGTTTGAATTATGACATTTTGTGTGAAATACAACAACATCATTCAAATGAACACCTTCCTCGCAAACCTTGAAGAAGTAATTTTCAAAGACTTTGCGGTACATCTAGGGCCATAATTTCACGAATGTTGTCTTTCAAATGTTCACGAGTTTGTGGATTGTCGGCGTAGGCTCGATCTTTGCCGTAGCCCCATAATATCTGTCTTTATGTGTATCAATATCAGCATTGCCAAAAAATGGGCTTAAAAATCACCCTTCATATTTAAGAGTCGTTGAAGAGAGATATCTCCAAGGCCCAAAGATAAACTTAGAGATAATCTCCATATCTATCTCTGTCTCTTTCTTTACATGTCAGTTCTCCACACTCATCGTTAAAGTCCACGCCCAACGGACGCTTGAGGCCTGCATCTGAAACTATGCTCTCACTCATCTATTATTCTAAGTGAGAGTATGAGATCCGATGCTGGCTTCCATTAGCAAATGGTCGTAGGGTAAATGAACCTCTACGCTGAAACTATTCTAAGAAAAAATTCCATATACCTAACAAGTTTCATAGTCTCTCCAAAGACGATTATTATAATAATTAATTACTAAAAAATAAAATCTGTACGCAAAAAAAAAACGCTTAGATCCGTCGCGTTCGCAATAATTTGTAAAATAAAAAATTGCTTAGATCCGTCCCTGTTTAGGTAGATATGACTGCCTTCACATGTATTTCTCTTTCAATGTAGTGCAGCCAAGCGAAACCAATTTCCTATACATTGTGACCAGCATGATGGCATACTACTTCTATGTCCTACACGTATATGTGTGCTTTCTGTTGCAGTCTCTCTTCGACTCCAACCACATCACCTACCCAGCGCATCCCAATGACAAAGCGCGTGTTGATGCGCGTGTCAAACCTGCACTGCTTGACGGAAGCCTTACTCCAGCTGACCGTAGTAGTATAGCCAGCTCCAACATCGAGGTGCACTCCCTCAGCCGCCCAACAACGCTCAGCTCCGTTAAGCATGGTAAATGTGCGGTTCGCACTCACGTCATATATCAATATATGAGCTGCTTGAGCTGCTGCAACATGGAACTCATTTTTCTTTATTTTTTCTTATTGAATCTTGGCATGCAAATAGTTGTGCAGGACATGCAGGAAGTTGCGCACATAACTGGCAGGCATCAAGTTAGGTAAACATGCAACTTATTTGCCTAAGAAATATGCCACAGCTCCTCAGCACTGAGGATACTTCAAAAAATGCCGCACTCTATATAGAGGCAACGATTCATTGGAAATTTGCTTACAGCTGCTGCTCTTTAATTCGATTCGTTGCGTTTTGGACTAAAGCTAAACGCCCAGCGGGCAGCTGTTTATAAGTGTTTATACACTGAGAGAAATTCCAATCTAAATGGTCTGGAACTTAATATTATGTATTTCATTTACTTTTATTTTGGCTAAAAAAAAGACTACTTTTAAAGCTTCTGTAGTGTAGCGAAGAAATCTTAATTTAAGAAATTATTATTTGTGTGGGAAATGTCCTAAAATCTCCTAAAAGAGAACTGGTCAGTTGTAGTCAATCTGACCTTCAAAGACTTCAAAAATAAGTGTATGTGATTGGTTAGCAGATTTGTAGACAAACTTCTTTGTAAAAAAAAACGCCACAGAAAAACATATACATTTCAGTGATGACATAGTTCAGGCTCGATTTACCCTCCGAAAAAAGCTCAAAACGCATACCCACATCTCAGAAGCATAAGCGAATACGTAAACATGGATTACGAAAATTAATTAAATAGTATCCATCAAAGTAAAAATAAACACACATTTGAAACAAAATTGACTAAAAAACTATTTTAAAACGTGGTTAAATCTCTAAAATAAACTAAAAATAAATATATAATAATATACTGGAATTTTCAGACTAATTATGCTAATTTAAAAAAAAAAATGATTGAAATTTATTATGCTTGATTGAACGCAATGTAAGCTTTCTAGTGCTCCCACATTAAAGCAAAATGATTATTAATTAGTTAAATAATTATTTATGAAAAAAACCGATTAATTAATCCTTAACATAATTACTATATATGTATATATGTTACATATAAATATACATAAATAATTTCTAGTTATAGTTAACTTTTTAAACAAACATTTTATTGTAAAAAAGTAGATAAAAAATAATGAATGAAAAAGGTAAATTTATCTTAAACAATTTCCAATACATTTGCATACAAATGTATATAAAAAATTTATATTTTTAGCCGACTTTTTAAACATTTTATTGTCCCATCCGTAGTTTTTGAAACAATCAGAAAAGTATTTTTCCGGAATCGCCTCCAATTCCGTCGTCGATTCCATTTGTATCTCCTCAATTGACCCAAAACGATAACCACAAAGTGACATTTTGAGTTAAGCGAATAGCCAGAACTCACACGGATACAAATCAGGCGAAAACCAACTGTTGTCTCTCCACAATTCTGGCCGCTTAAGATGTATTGTTTCACGCAAACGACGCATAACACTCAAATAATACCTTTTATCTAGAGTTTGACCGGTTGGAAGGAATACAAAGTGCACTGTTGTGTAGTAATCGATTCCTGGTACTTATTGTCCACATAATGTATGCCTTATGAACTAGAATAGCTCGCGGAAGCTGGCTACAAAGTATGTCAAATAATAGACAACAGCCTTGCAACAAGAATACTAAAGAGACTACATATTCTTGATATCTAAGATAGGTAATTTAGGCAAAATAAAATAATGGAGTTGGAAATCTATTATTCCTGTTAGATATTATCAATTTACCTATTGTCTAAAAAATGTAGAAATATGTAATGTATAAAATAAACGAAGTTCAAAATTTCAAATATTTGAATAATTGTTTTATGTAACATCAACAAACGAAAATTTCGCTAATTCCAAAAAACGAATTTTTCTTATATAGAAAAAATTAATAAAGTTTTCCACCAAGCAGTTTCAGATTCAGAGAAAGTAAATTCTTTTTAATCATTATTTTTTGAAACATGAAAGCCATGTACAACATTTTTAATCTACTTTTCAAGTTGACATTGTTTTCTAAATTCCTAAAAATTAGAACTTGTTTATTTGATTTTTTGCAAGTATAATCGCTTAAAAAAAGGCAGAAATTAGTTTCCTTGAGAAACTCCAATAACTGTTTTATATAAAAAATTTTGCTTTCAATTTGTAATAATAGAATCCTCTTTCTTTTAGATAAATAGTAAAATATGTAAATATGTAAAACTATTTCAAATTTAAAAATTAAGTATAAAATTTATGAAATTTTGCCATTCCAGCCAGAGTAACACGTAATTTTCGACAAATTGTAAGGTAATGTATGAACGAGGGTGGGCCTACACCCTTCAGCACTGCGACCCACGGCTCTATTGTGCCCCCCTTCTGCTACTTCAAGTTTCAAGTTCTCAGAAACTGAGGCAAACCAGTCTGCGAGATATGCATCAGGTACTTCTTTCTCAGAATATAGTTGCCTTGCAGCTTTGCTCTAATTCAGGGCTGGGCAGTTAGTGATTAGCTGTTCCATTGACTCGACATCCTTCTGTTCTGTTGCTAGCAAGGCACATTTTGTGTAAAAGGTCGTTGCAAGGAAAGTGGCCTGTCAACGCTCCACAAAGTGACCTAAGCTGTGTCCTATTTAAGTATAGAGCTTACTTGGCTCTTGCTGCAACAAGGCAAACAAATCCTTTTGAGTATCTGAGACCATCTTGACTGTTGTTCTCTCTCTTAGGTTAAGTTAAATCGGCAGGCTCCCAGGTTAGGCGACCTCACATAGATCATAGTGATCCTTAGTGTAACCGTAGTTTGGCAACTTTGCTCAATCACGAACTATGAAAGCCCAACTTTTTTAATGCTGTTCTTTTGGTTTCTTTGATAGGAAATGTTTAGGCTTTTGAATTATTTCCTGTTTTTAAATTTTATATTATAAATTCAAGTTTCTTGTCTGCCCCATGTTGTGGAACAGTGCATATCTATAAAAAATAAGCCCATCAGCAGAGGGATTCGCATTAGTCTTATATTATATTTTCGTCGTGCATAAATTTAAACTCTTTTCGACGTGAAAGATCTACGTTTTATTGTGTAGACTTCTAGACTGGCATTGCACACTCGAATGTCGAAATTGTAAAACAAAATAATTTGCACGTAATTTTCAGAAGACTTATTTACATAAGCGTGCCCACATTGCGTATGCTTAATATTTTAACAATTGTTTTTTCAACTCGTAAAAGCTTATGTTTTGGACTTGACATCATAACATTACTATTATTTTATTTTATTTATTTTTCCTATTATTAATAATTTATACGTAATATTTTTATTTTTATATATATAAAAATTTTATATCGCCGTAGTGTGCCGTCGTTGCGTAAACGTAATATTTTTTATACATTTGGTTTGATCTCTTGCAGCTTGTTCTTGATGCTTGGCAATATAACATTATAATTTAATTTCAATTTGTTTCTTAAATTATGTCATACTATAATTACTTACAGATAAGTCTAATTTTAACTTTAATCTAACAATTTTAAACTTTTTATATTTAACACTAATTTTTTAGGCGAAATACACTTGAATACCAATTTCTTGAATGCAACAACTCGCTATAAATTCACTTTATTGCTTATAATTTCTCGCAGTGCATTCCAAGCTATTTGTATAGTTGCTTTTATCCCTCAGGAATCAACAGAATTCCTTGAAAAATATAAAAAAAAACTTGAAATTCATTTGTTGACATTTTGTTTAGCTGCTACATTGGCAAACCCACTGCAAATTTTCTTTTCTAGCAAATATTTTCATTTTATTTTTACAAAATTTTCTTTTTTTTTTTGCTTTTTTGTTTGTTGTTGTTGCGTCCGATGGATGATGCCCTGTGCTGCGGGACGATGAACGCGCGCAAGTTGTTTTCGCAAATTATTTGGTATGCAAAACACTTTCGGCAAATATTGATTTTGGAAATTTGTTTAAAAAACAAAACGACAACAATTTTCAACTTGTCGTCGCGCGCACACTCAAGATGCAGCAAAATGTGGCAAGTGTGCGCTGCTTAAGGTGGGCAGGAGGCGGACAAAAGTCGCACGCTGACGTCATAAGGGCAAAGACGTTAGCTAGCTGGCATTTGTATGCAAACTGCATGCAGCTAGTTTTCGCAATGTCTTGCCACGCCTCTGCCAGCCACATTGGTTGCACATACGCCGCGTTGCCACGTGATATGTGGCAGAGACGCTTTAAATTGGCCAAAAAACAAAAAAAAAAACGCAAAGCCAAAGTCATAACTTTAAAAAGTTGAGCACATTTTGGTGCGCAGCGCTGACATGTACTATGGCTGCACTCAACGCCAACATTTTTTTTTTTTGGTTGGTTGCATTTAATTAGCCCAAAGAGAGTGGCAAGCAGTGAAGCCATGAGCAAATGCAATGAGTTGGCAGCTCTGTTTTTTTTGCGTATTTTTTGGGTTTAAGCCTGCTGGCGCTGACTGCGTTTTAGGCGCGTTCTCTGCCTGCATATGCAAAGTTTTTCGATTTAAGTTCATAATTAAAGTTGTGAGTTAAAGTTTAATTAAGTTGAAATTTTGCAGGCACTGGCATTAATTTGGTTATCCTTGCAACGAAGGTCACACAACGGAATGCTAGAGTACGTAGTAAAATGCAGACATACATAGTTGGAGTTGTGGCACCAGGTTGTGCCAAAAAGTTTCTTGTTGCACATGCACGGGGCGTGTTAAAGGCAATAATTTTGGCAATTTGCTTGGGCTGACGAATACTGGGTAGTGGCGCGGCTTAGCTGACATTTATTGAATAAGTTGGCAACTCAAAGGCAAGCATTTGAATATGCATTTAAGTTGCTAAGCCTGCATGCCGACGTCTATGCAAAGTTAACGACCTCAGAACTGTCAACAAATTCAAGATTTTACAAAAATGTTTGCCGCGACGAAGTTCAGCGCAAAAGTTTGCGGCTCTTAGGGTTGGCTTAAAATGTTGCAGCAACTAGAAGATGACGTTGCATAGAGAGCGAGGCAGCAGACGGGGACAGTTGGCAGCAATAGCGCAGTTGTTGTTGCTCACGGTGATGATGGTGATGATGATTATGATGATGATGATGATGCTGTTGTTCATAATGTTATTAATAATGCTGCTGTAGATGTAGGTCTAAAAGATTTCAGCAGTTTGCAAAACTTGGGCGCAGGTTTGCTGTACTTGGCTGCCTGTGTTTTTGCTATCTTTTTGCCAATTAGACCAACTTGGCCAAGTTTTTGACTCAAAATTGTAGACAGAAAATAAAAAAAAAGCGCACCACAAAAAAAGTAGCCAAGTCTTAAGCATACAAAAAAAGGCGGTCAATTTGCATTAGCTGCAGCTCGCGCTACATTTAAGCCAAAGTTGCCCCTAGGCCAAGCTGTAGTTACTTAGTGCAGGGGCAGCATGAAGGGTCACGCACAGACTGTGGCAAGTCGAAATATGCAGTTGTTGTTTTTTTTTGGCTTTGTTAAAAACTTTTCATACAAATAATTATGAAGTTTATACAGCCTTCAAGTAAAGTTACTGCCAGGCAGTACAGACAATCATTGCAATTATTACGCATACGTCATGTGTGTTGCTTTGCTGCGGTTTACTTGCCGTCTCTGACTGCAAAATGTATGAAAAACCACCAAAGTATGTTACATACTTCACAAATCAAATTAGATTTTAGCCATCAAAGTCTGAGATTTTCTTAATGATTAATTGCAGTTAGCTGTGAAAAACATTCCTGCGGTTACAACAACTACAATAAATGTAAGTACAATGTTTAGACACACGCAATATATGTAAATCTTGATATATATATATTTATTTACTTCGTAGATATTGCTATGTAAAGCACTGCCAGAATGTGCGTTGTGGCACTTTTGCATGCCAACATCAATTTGTGTAGCTTTTGTGCATTTTTTAGCTCAACAAATACAAACAATTGCAAGGCCAGTGCAACTAGAACAAAAGCAGGCAGAGTTACATCGAAAAAGTTAATGTTTGAATACTCTTTAAGACGGGTTAAATCTGAATATTTGCTCAATATATATTAATGTTATCGCTTAGTGTAGTTTGCATATTAATATACTGCAGAACATATTCTAAACTCCCTTCTCCATTCTAATCTTTTCAGCATAACAATAGAATGTTTATTAACAAGCTCCGGAGAACCAAAGTGAGTATAATGTGAAAAAGCTATTACCTTAGATGTAAGATAACACAATGTATGAATGGGTGAATTTTTCAAATTGTATAGTCATAGTTCTATGACTCGTGCTGACACGACTTTTGCTCTGTCAAGCTGTTTAGCTTTCCGCAGTCCCAGTTATTCCAGTCTTTTCTATGTTACCTTGCAGTTTGATTGTGGACTAAAAAAAAGCCACAGAAGGCCTGAGAGTAGCACACGTACCAGATTCGCAGCGATCAAGTTTTAATCTTGGTACCAGCATAGATTTGTTGTAGGAGGATAGGCAGTGTAGATTATTTTCATTATTTCAATTTCTAACCATTATAAAGACGAATTTACGACAGAACACTGATTATAGCTTGGCTTTGACGGAAGAAAAATTACTCCCTTTGTGACGAATAATGGGGGTACGTACACCTCTCTATGTCTTGGGTAATGTAGGGAAAGCGTTCATGGCAGTGTAGATTCTAAACAGGAACAATTATGATTATTGCTGAAGATTATTATTATTATATCATTTTCTAACCATTTTGGGAAAGAATTTCCCGTCTAAGAGAACACTGATAGCAGTTTGGTCTTCACAGAGGGCAAATATTTGCAGTCTAGCTCCCTTTGTGACGCCTCTCTATTCACATCTTGAGAAATGTTGGAAAGCGTGCATGGCAGTGAAGATTCTACACAGGAATTACTGCTCGTTGATTATTGTTGATGGTTGATTATGTTATTTCATTTTCTAACCATTTTAGCAAAGAATTTTAAGTGTAAAAGACTACTGATAGCAGTTTTGCCTTTGCTCCCTTTGAGTCCCCGTAATAATTACACATCTGCATATTTTGAGAAATATTGCAAAGTGTTTATGACAGTGAAGATTCCGAACATAAAGTGCTAATTCTTGATTGCTGAAGATGCATACTTGTTGCCAATAAACTATTTTTCCCGAATACTAGTTGACTCGTTTGCCTAGTACTACACCTTAGTAAGTGGTATCGGTTTGCATAAAATTGTTTATAACGAGGTAGCGAAGCAGCGTATTCACAACTTCTGGGGCTTTAACTTAACCAATTGAGTGTGCCCCATAATATCTATGAAAATATTCGTCGTTGACTAAATTTAAGTTCTTTAAGTTACTTAAAGTTGCATATTCTTAGAACTTTTTAAAGTTTAAAAAATCAAAAGTACGTAGATCTACCTAAAATTTCACATTACTGCTGGAGATTTTCTAAATTATGTAAACTTTCTGGAATCAAAGATACGCAGTTCGCCATTTAAATATTACTGTTGTTTCATTCATGCAAGAAGTTAAAAATAATTTATATTTCTGTTACTTCGTTGAAACATACCACTGTGAGAAAAAATATCGGGAATTTGATAATATTTCAAAATATCTCAATTCTTCAAAATCCAATTCGTCCCCTTCAAAACCGGTCCAGTTCAATGCAATTTACTTCTGCTAGCGCTTTTTCCTGTATTCGAAACAGTGTGAAAAGTACTTTTCTAGGATCGTCTTCAGTTCATTCCCCGAAGTGAAGTTTTTATTAAATTTAACATTCTACTAAGGTTCAGTAAGTATAGAGCGTATGTTGTGCTTTCCAAGAAGTCAGGATATGAGGCTTAGGAAAGTGCTCAACTACTCCTTGTAAGCATTCTCAAAGTGATTCCAGCCTGTTGCTGAATTGTAGCCTACAATCTTTATAGCACATGTGGACTCCACTCATTTTACAATAAACATCTCACCTTCAAACCAAAATATCCTGATATCCTTGGCATCCTTTGTAAGAGTATAATACAAATGCTAAGAATTGTTGCATAAAATGTTATTGTGCATTAAAGTCAAATAAAACTGTGTCGCAGAAGAAAAGAACAAGAAAAAACTAAACGCAACAAAAAAAAAAAGGAATCACAATCTAAAGGATGCGACAAGGAAAGACAATGGTATTGTTGCTGTTGTTGCAGTTGTTGTATTGTTACTGTTTGTTTAGGCAGATTCAGGCAGAAAAGCAAAACAAAGTGAAATGTTTTATTTATGCTGCTGCGTTGGGCAGAGGCGTAACAACAATGAGGCAAGGTACCATGAAGGAGGGATGCGGTTGTGTTTGTGGGTGTGTCATATGCAACATTGCTCTAAAACAAACAATAAGTTGTTGTTGGTTGCTCTTATTGTTATTGTTGTTGATGTTGTAGTTGCTGTTGTAGTACGAGAGCAACAACGCCCGTACTGTCAGACGCCATGACATTTACGATAAGTGACGAGTACAGCAAGGACATGCCATAGACTGAAGACAGTGAGCAGCAGAGTGACGACAAACAGTCCTGCAAATACCTAACATGGAAGTGAGTGTCGTCGGCGCGCGGCTGTACTACCAGGCAGGCAAATGAACAACTTTAACAAACAACGAAGGCTGCTCAAGCGAATTTATGCAAGTCGCTCAGCCACCGCCGCACAGGATTGTCACAACTCGAAAGATTTGAGCCAAAGTCAAACAGACTGACTAAGTTGACGTCATTCAGCTCTTGCTCCGACTGGTGAGTCTACACCCCATCACTTACACATATGTTTGTTGTTGGTGTTGCTGTTGTTGGTGTTTGTATTAATGCTTAGCTCAGACACAAAATTTATGCACACACCAAAACTGAACTTTCTAATGTTATTTAAAGGACTTTAAGTGCTATATTTCCTTGCGACTTTTACGTCTTTTGCAACTGAAACGGCGGCCCCTCATGCGCTGCCACACGCTGCCGCCGCCGCCGCCGCTGCTGTTGCTGCTGCCTTTTATTTATTATGTGGCACTGCTGGCAGTCAACGCCGCCTGCGCTTACACTTTTGGCACTTGGCGCGCTTGCAGCAAGCCAACCAGTCAGCGGAAGAATCAAGTAGTTTTTTATGTTTTCCGGCTGAACTGCAACGGCCAACAGGCTGCAGCCGGCACTACCATTCAGACATACAGTTAGCAAAAGCAGCTAGCTAGCGCTGGCCTGCCTGTTACCAACAGTGCCACAGAGTGCCAGAATCCAACTCTGCTTTTATTCAAAAGTTTAGTGAGCCATTGAGCTGTGGCTCTGCTGTATGTCCTTTAGCTGCTTCTTCTCGCCTGTCAAGATGCGCTCTCAACACACTCTCCGTGGATAGTATCTGCTCAACCGCCAATGTTTGTTTTATGTTGCAAAACTTTTGCAGGCGACCGACCAGCCTCAACAACAACAAGTACAACAATAACAAGCAGTTGCTAAAGTCCTGCCTGTTTAGTGTTGGCAAGTGTCGTAGTAGTCATCGTAATACTTGGGCCACGCTATACAGCACTGCAATTTAATAGATTTTCTATGTAAGCCTCATGCTGTGTGCTCCGAGATTTGACACCGGCGACCACATGCGCATACACCGAACGAAATAGTTGACTAGATTTGTGGGAAATTTAATGATGATCCGATGCTGCTCAAGTAACACATCCATCCGGCTTCATTCAGTTCAGATGTGCATCTGGAATTTAATATTCCGTCAAGCCTGCACAACTTCGAAACATAAACTTTTTATTGTGTGATGCAGGAGTGGAGATAAATATATTTATGATTGCAATATTCTGCAAAATACCTCGAAAATACTTCCTGATCACTTCTTGCTTTTCACTAATAATAAATGCTTATCTTGTCTCAGACACAAGCCTTTGGACTACAAATAAACTTTGATTAAACAAAACAACTTATGAGGTATATCGTATATAATATAAGTTGTAAGACTTGCTTTCATCTCAGGAACTTTGAAACCGATAATGTTAGTATTGTTTTACTTACTGCATAAACATTCTTAATATGCAAAAATTATATTTAAAGAAAATAAAGTACTTCTTTTATTTTTTTAAGTTGTAACACGCGAAAATATATGGATGTCTCAAAAAATAGTAGTATATATATATATTTTTCTGCCAGTGTAGGCCAGCCATAAAAACTTACACACGCTTTGTCATTGTTTGGTATAAAGGCACCTGCCTACAGTTATTTTGAGCAGTCGACGTCGACGACTCGGCGTCGTGTGAACCTCAACAACTTAAAATGTAAATAACTTTTCAACTAGTTTCAAAACTTTTTGGGTTAAAGTTTTTGTGCCTCCCAAACTAGAGAGTACATAGTGCATCATGGTACATAGTAGCTGTGCGAGCGAGCTCTGCTATGACACTTAATGGGAGGAAAGCAGTAGCCAAAGTGGAAGCAAGCAGCTCAAGTGTTTCGTTTCAATTTTCCCTAGGAGTTTTGGACCAATATAAACAACTAACAACTTGTTCTTTTAGCCCTTTTTTGGGGTACATGCTTTTAGACCTTTTTTTGGCCAATTGTACAGAGAGCATGTGTAAATTAATTTTGTTTTGATAGACTTTGAAGCGCCAGCAAATGAAACAAAGCGCACACGCTGCGTATGCGCAATATTTCAAACAAAATAAAAAAGCCAGATATTCGGCAGCTTTACAACGTTTGTGCTTTAAAACCGCGCCATTTTGGCCATATCAATGAAATGGCAAACTAGCAGCTTAGTCGCAGCGTATATAGCTAGGCATATAAAAACAATATGACTGCTGCAAAAAATGTTTTGAAAAATGCAATTTATATGCTAAACGCAACAAAAACAGTAAAAATAGCATCCAAACACACATGAAGTCATACTAGTCAGTTGCGTTCGGCATTGTAAAACATTGAAATAAAACTAAACCGAAATAGACTTGCTGCATTTTCACGCACAGCTACACTGCAATCAACGCTTCATTTCAGCTGAATGAACAAACATATATGCCACAGCCAATACACTACAGAGCCGTGCCACAAAACAATGCCTAATGCAACACTGCGTCAGTGCAAGCTTGCCACATGCCATTGGCAAGCCTCAATAAAATGAACTACTTAAGCAGCTTGTGTTGCATTTAGTTGTGCTGGGTTTTTTTGAGTATCGATAACTTTATATGAAGTATCGATAACTAAGCTTGATTATAAAGACTTAAGGTTTTCTATTATTTGAGCTTTTTTCGTTAAAAATTTAATAATTTTTAATCATTGAGTAAAAAACTTATACTTTCTTTTAGTTGTTTTTTGTCTTGTATGTAGTTATATCGATCCTACGATCCATCCCTTTGCTTCTCATACATACAATTTTCTATTCTTACATATCTACTCGTTCAAAATTACAGTTGATATAAGGTGTTTGTTTCTGAAAAACCTAAATGAAGTAGCCATTTTTATTTTTTTTAATTTTGATAATCATTTATCTCAGCTCAAGATGATCTTCTATCATCTAGAAGCTACTTTTCGATTAACATATAGCGAAAATAACTAGCTCTGGTCTTGAGAACAAAATGAGCTCTTTTTTCGCGTTGTCCACTGTTTTGGCCAACGTTTCGGTCGATATGGCTGCAATTTCGCATCATATGTTGCCTTCAATTTGAGCTTTAGTCCGTGGATTCTTAGCGTATAGCAAGTATTTCAAATTTCCAACGAAAAAAGTCCAGCGGCGTTAGAGGTTAGATCTTTATGGCCAGTCAGAATCACCAATTTTCGATGACTCATTCGCGGAATAATGGTCGCAATAATTCCATTGTTTAACGTGATGTTTGGCATGTTCATCCTTCTTGTTGGTACCAGTAACCATTCAAACCATTTTCATGCACAATGGATATCACAACATTCGTTTTCATTGCACGATAACGCTGTGGTCGTTTCTCTTCCGCACAAGCACCATCCCAAATAGTCACTTTTTGATCGTACACAGTCTGTTTTTCGTTAATTGAGGATTTTCAGTGGCATAGAACCGACAATGTTGATTATTTGCACTTCCATCTGACAAAGATTCAAAAATCGAGTTCGTTTTTAGCCATTTCAATGGTTTATTTACGTAATGGCTGCAATTAGTTTGTATTCCATCGGAATTTTTTATGGAAGCATTTCCAAATCATCACAAATTATGCGACAAAGACTGGTCCGACCTTTGCCCAATTCCTGGTAACGACGATAACTCGATGGCGAGGGTCCCACAAACACTGCCTCGTGAGGGTGGCAGAGACGACAAAAGTACCACAGCTGACACCCAGGCTCAATACCCCATTGTGCCATCCCTGAAAGGTCAAGGGGTTAGATTGGTTAAAGAAAAGTGAAATGTAGAGAAACTTTGTCGTCTCTCGGAGAAAGTAGAGTAGTGAATGCAGTGGTAATTTGTGTGCTCCAGCGAGCTGCAGCTTGGAGTGAGAATTCTTTCACGAAGTATTTTGTAACACGGCAACTTGCTGTAAGCTTCCAGTGGTCCATACAACTCTAGGTTGTTAGTTCCTCTATGTGCTTCATGCTTAGCGCCTTACTGATAGGTATGAATGGCTCGGAAGCACCGGCTGGAATAACCGTTTCTCGATTCGCCAATTCATCTGCTATCTGGCGGGCCCTTAACTTGATTTTTTATACGTAACGCAAGTTTATCTTTCACAATTTAGAAGTTACTGCGATTTTACAGCTTCAAAATTCAAGAGCGTTCTTTTGGTGTGAACTTTTTCATGGTGTAAATTGTTTTAGAATGATGCTTCCAACGCGGTATAACATTAGTCGATCTGTAACTACTGACGAAAGTTAAAGATTTACCCGTTGCTACCAGGCCTATCCTGTACATACCATTTTTTTCTGATTTTAGATATGTTCCCGTCTAGAAACTTTAACGCAATTCTGAAATTTCAAATTTTTCACGAACAATAAGCGTCCGTTACGTGTCGTGTCAGAACGAAACTATAGTCGGCAGCTCTGTTTTATTTTATTATTATTATAATTCCCAACTAATTTTATTTTTTTACATTATAAATAGATTAATATTTTACAGAGTTATTGTAATTCTTTAACTGAAAAATTTATTTACAATTTGCAAGATGAAACTTTATTATTACTCGGTATTACTTTATTATCCCTCTCAATACGAAATATGCTCACGGGTTAGAGGTTTCTGTTATGTACTATTCGTGTTGCAAGAAAAACATGTAATCCAAAAATGTTTTAATGGATTGTGAGTACCTCCATTTATTTCGGATTGTTTTTGGATCAGTTTTGAAGCGCGTTGATTGGAATGCCTCAACACCTGTACGTTTATGTTTAGGACGCCGTAAAACGCAAGATATATACTAGTTCTGCTTTATAAATGAAATACATTGTAAATCTTACAGAATTTGAGATAAATAAAAAAAAAACCGAATTCCATTAGTTGGTGATGTCTGAAGCGAGAGCGAGAGAGAAGTCATAATTGGCTGGTCAAGTCCAAAAAGCCTGCCAGCCCTTGACGAGAACATTGCAATAAAACGAATCCATTTAATGCCTGTTGCACAGCAAGACGATCATAGTTCAAGCTATTTATCTGCAATACTCCAAATCAATTAATTTACAAAGGGAAAACTGGCCACAGAATACAACCGAAACTGCAGCTGGTGGGGTATCCTTAACAAGTTAGTATTTATAGCCCAGTTTTGAGAGCGCACTGCCATGATTTCCAATACCAAATGAAGCCCACCAAAAAAAATATACAAATATATATATATGGTATAGAAGTACCATTCCGTCGCGTAAATCCACTTAAATAAATTGCATCTGCCACTGCTTTGCGACGCGTCCCGTGCCGCGTCCTCTCCCATCCTGTCCAAGCTACAAACGAGCGCATTCATTACACTTAGCCCCATGGCAAAGAGTGTAAATGGGTTTAAAAAAACATACCAAAAGTGCAGAGCCAGGCCGCTTGAACTTAGCATTGCCTCTGGCTGACTGACTGTACAGACTTTTGCCTTTGGTCCTTGGACTTGGCGCTGCTACTCCTGATACGCAGTGTCTGTGTCGTCGCAGCAAGTTGGCGGAGTTTGTAGACGCGGCACTTGCGTAAATTGGCAGCATTGTAGTTGAGGGATTAGTGTGGCATTAAACGCAGTTTTTGCACATTACACGCGTGTAAAGCGCAAAGCCACACCCTCTTGTCGGGGTTGGAGCGGTAAAGTCCTTGTCGAAGTTAGCCCTGGCACATGCTGTGTTTCATTTTAAAGAAATGGCAAACAGCCGCCAAACCCAAAGTGAAGGAGTTGGAGCCAAAAAGTGGCAAGAAAATGTTGCTCATAGACTGTTTGCACTGCTAAAATAGGGTAATGCTCGGATACCTACTTTTGGTATGTTCACACTGGCGCAATTGTGATGATCCATTGGTGAGAAACTTTTATCTTTTTTTGACTAAATTATTAAAATTATTTTTTAAAGAGATTAACAGCCTCTTATTTTTTCTTTTTTTCTTACCTTAATTGCTTATTAATTCACGATATCCACGAACTAATTTTGTACCTCTTGTTGGATTGTTGTCTTGTTCCAATGCCGCTTGAAGATACCTAATGTTTTTTAATCTTTTCAATTTTGATTCGTAGCTCTTGCCAAAATTTATATATTTTGAAAAAGGTTTGGCGAAATTCGTTTTAATATATCATTTATTTTGTCTGTGCATATATTTGGCGTTATGTATCCCCCAGATTTGCTTAAAATTATATTTTATTGAGAGAAACGCTTTCAATTACATGCATTTTATTTTTTTATTGAAAAAAAAATTGTTCTTTATTAATTCTGCTAATTTCTTACTTTAATATTTACTTTCCATTATCAAATATTTTATGTATTTTCGTGTGTCTTAAAATTTTGAAAAGAAAAAAATTACATACATTTTATTTTTTTATTGAAAAAAAAATTGTTCTTTATTAATTCTGCTAATTTCTTACTTTAATATTTACTTTCCATTATCAAATATTTTATGTATTTTCGTGTGTCTTAAAATTTTGAAAAGAAAAAAATTACATATAAAAAAATGATTAAAAAATAAAAAAAATTTTAAAAATTAAATCGAAACTTTTTGAAATAAATGAGTAAATATAGAAATAAGTTTATGAATTTTATAATTTTAGAAAAAGCTGTCTTGTTTGCGGTTGTCGAGTAAAAGAGTGAAGTTTTTTTAAGTAGTAATTTTTTTACCGTCTAAAAAAAGCAATAAAAACTAAAAATAAATGTTAAAACAATTTTAAAGCTTTATTAAAAATAAAAGCAAAATAACATTTTTTTGAAAGTGAATTAATGATGATGACATTTTATTTTAAATTTAGCTATTTAAGAAAAATTCAGTCTATTTTTGCGATTCTCTTATAGCAAATTGATTAAAACTTAAAATAAATTTTATTTTATTTATTTATTAATGAATTTAAATCACAAAAATTAAATTGGTAAATTTTAAATTTTGTTGTCTATAATTTTTGTATTAATATTATAGCCTTTTTATTTTAATTTAGTTATTGTAAAAATTTAAGAAAATGCAGGCCCCTTGCCGTATTGAACAAGCTGTAGTGTCATCTTTGATTATAGGGCCTGCTTGCAAACTTTTGCTTCAATCGGCGTCGGTTTTATCTTTATTGCCAATTTGCTAACCACTAGAATTTGTCGACAATGAGCAACCAGTAATTTATTGTTAATTTTAGACTGAAAATAGAAAAACCCTCGTTGACACTGAACGAATTGCTTTCTATTTAATAACAACTTACCAGCAACTTTTTGACTATTAAAAATTATCTTCTAAGTGTATAGAAAAAACGAACTTCAAAATCTCTTAAACGCAATTATCCTTCATTCCACAATCAAAGCCCAAACATCTCTCAGCTGCCTTCCGCACGTTGTACAACACTAATGATGCTGCAGTGTGAACCGTCTATTGACTCGACACGCTAGCCACTTTTTGCCAAGCCGCGTTTATAAAACACTAAAAGGATTATGTGACTTAAGCATGATGTGAGAATTTGTTGCGTGCCATTGTTGCCACCATACATTGCCACACACACACACACTTGAGAGCACTTGATACTATATTTTAGCACATCTAGCTAGCTGGATTCATACACACTTGAGACTGCACATTTTGCCAGTGTTTGTAAATTGCCAAATGTTGTGCTAAGCTCAAATTCAGAATGACTTGCGCATCCTTTTGCTCTCTCACGTAATGTGAATTTATCATAAGCACTGGAAATTACTTTTCTCAGCCTAAAAAGTATATCTTTTAAAAATTGCCAAAAACAAACCATTTTTAATCATTTTAATGGCACAAGTCGACGACGTGTTGAACTGGCTGACTACCGTGCGCTCCTGCTGCCGCTCCTGCTGCTCCCCAGCATAACCCTTTGACAAATGTAAAAACAAAATGGCTAAAAAAAAAAACACGAAATGGCACAAAGCAGCAGCAGTAAAAAAGTCAAAGCAAACAATGGCCACAAGAGGCAGTCGCTCGAGGCAAAGGCCAAGCGCGCGGTTAACTGCCGCTTGGCTGGCATTAAGGGGTTAAAAACACACACAGGTCAGACGCGTCCTTGAAGCTCCAGCTGCTTCGGCGACCAACTTTAAAGCATATTAATGCTAATCTTAAAGCATTTTAAGTGCGGTTAACTTTAGCGGCAAACAATTTAGAGGCTTAGCAGCTAGGCCTATGCATAAACAAACAAAGCTCGAAAAATATTTTTACAAAATTACATGGATTTAAGGTGCGTAGCAGAAATTTGTAAAGCTCCATCAACAGCGTGCCGCCAGGTGGGTAGGGCGTGCGGCCATGGCAGCCATTTTGCATATGTTTAGACGCAGCAGCCACATAAGCTGAACAGAGACAGGGACGCACAAAGAGGGCGCCGCATAGTGAACATGTGTAAATTCATGAAATGAACAATCATATCCAAGTGTAATACATCACGCACCGCACGCAAAACGTTTACTTCATCGCCGCACTCATGCCCCAAAATGCCGCAGCTGCCGCACCCAACTGAATCTCTGACTGACTGCCAACTTGATTGCTTGTTGTTTGTGGCTGCGTTTGTTAACAACGCAATGGCTGTGGCAGCAGCACCCGAGTCAGAGTCAGAGTCAGACAGTCAGACATCTGGGCAGGCTTAGGCTATGCAGACAGCACTGTTGTTTTGGTTCGTTGGCTGGTTGGTTGGCAGTAGAGCAGCTCCCTCCCGTAGCAGGTAACGTTGCCTAAGCGACCTATTAATATGAAATATCAAAGACTATGCGGCACGCTGAGCCAATGCAATTTTTTAAAAGGCACGTAGATGCTAAGCCTGAAATTATGCCAGAACTCTGGGTAGGGCTGCTTAATGTGCTTAACGTTGGAAATGTTCAAAAATCAAGAGAATTTTTACTAGGAATATTGAGGAAGAGTGAAGCAGCAGATGCAGCATTTGCAGCAAAACTGTTTTAAGGTTTAATATTTCGTAGCAAATTGGCCAGTGTTTTCAGTAAACTTGGGAAAGTTAAAATATCAATTTTCGCGAACAAACGTCTCTCTATTTATAACTGATGCAACGTATTTTGCAATTGCTAAACGTTTTGCTTTGGTATTTTTTTAGAAAAAAACATTTAGAAACCAATTTTTATTTTAAAATAAATAACTTAAACAACATATGCTTAGAGGATGCTTTATATTGCATAAACTTTTCTAGCTTGAAAATTTATATAAAAAAATTTTGGAAGTATAGAATTTTTCCAACTTTTTTGAGACCATAGGATACTAACTTGAAAATTTATCTTTAAAAATATTGGAAGCATAGAATTTTTCGAACTTTTTTGGGAACATAACATAGATTTGTAATATTAAAACATACAAAGCGATCAAAGTAGTTAATACAAAGCATTTCAAATTATTTAGGTTAGGTGAAGTAGTAGTTTTCCAGGGGAGGAATCCAAATTATTTGTGTTGCATAAATTTTTCAGACATGAGAATTTTTCTAAAAAATTCTGGAAATATACATTTTATCGAAAAATTTTAAACAAAATTTCGAGTTACTCTTAATGCAATAACAAATGAAACTCATAAAAGTTTGCATGCATCCAACTTCTACGATCATTTAGAGAGGTTAATTTTTGTAAGGTGAAATATAGAGGAATAGGACGGAAGGCGAATTTAAGGATCCCATTTAAAACCCCGAAAGCTTTCTGAAGTTTTTTATTATGCAACTTACAAATAATAATATTTTCATTCTAGTTAGAGTTAGAGTTTTTTGGAGTTTTCTTAGAGTTTCTAGCTTTAGAGTTTGTTAGTATCAAATTAAGTAGCGAGTTCTACTTCATTATCTTTTAAGTGTTGAGTCAACTAACTTAGATTAAAAACTCATCACAAAAATTAAATATAATCTACTCAAGAGCTGAAATGTAAATTTAAGGGTCTAAATGATGGTTTATTATTTTAAATGTTGTTGTGAAACAGCACAGATTTCGTGTTTTCGTATCGGCGCCTATAACGTGTGCTACATTTTCTACTATAAAAAAACTTGAATATTCTTTTGATTTGAAAAAAAAAAATTCTATTAAAAGTGAGTTTGACAGATAAAAACTAAGAAAGAAACTAATTATTAATAATGAGAATGGGCTGAGTTTTTCGAATGAAAGATTTCTAGCCTAGATCTGTAAATTTGAGCCGGCTGATCAGAGTGAGTTATCTGACTTTATCACGCTAATGCTTTGTACACATTAGTTCTGCATTTTTAAACGACGCAGATTCAAGAAGCTCATGAAAAACAGTTCCTTTCGAAAACGCCGCAGCTTCTTGGTATTGCTTTTAATCCGTTTTATTGGGGCTTTCCAAAAAAGGAGCAATATGCAATAGTATTTCAAGACGAAATTCTAGTCCTCTAAGCTACTGTTCACGTAGCAGTTTGACTAGTTTCAGAAAACTTATTTTCCAGTGTCTACTATCAACATCAAAGACGACAGTGAAAAAAATGCAAATATTTAGTAATAATTAAATAAAGACTCTAGTGTTTTATTGCAATTTTATACAATTTGTTTTAATACTTTTTTTATTGTTTTGTTTATGACGAATATAATTTTTACTGTAAATAGTACTTCTGAAGTTCTTAAAAAATTTTGTAATGACCATTGAGAACCGCTGAGCACTCCTAGGATTTCAAAACGTATATATATAAAAAGTAAAATTAAGTGGTTTTCTGATTGTAATTAATATAATTAAGAAAATCGCTAAAATAAACAAAAATTTTAGATACATACATTTTAGTATACAAACATTTATTATCAAAATTCAATTTAACCATTTAAACTGTTCATTTAATGACATTAATTTAACTAAAATATTTATTTTCAAAAATTGTGCATAAAACTCAAATACATATGCTATATTTTAAAATATTTTGCAATGATCTGCAAAAAAAAATATATTTTATTATTATTTATTTCGAATATTTGCTTTAATAATTAAATAGTTGGCTGGTACATCAACACATGTTCACATCAGCATTTGGAATACTTATGTTTGTTTGCACATAATCGTTATACAAATTTTGCGAAATGTGCGAATTTAAAATTTTGCAAAAATGTTTCACCAAAAAATTATTTTCAAATGATGCACACAGACCCACACACACACACACACACACACCAGCTAGCCACACATTTGGTTTTATTGTTAGTGTAGCTGTGTTGGTGCGCTGCTGCTGCGGTTGCCTCTTGGCCATGGCCAAGCGGCACTCCATCCAGCCGGAATGTTGGCCAGCTAGCTAGAGCCAACAACAACTAACGCGCGGCAAGTGCAACCAATGGCAACCACAGTCAAACTCTAGGTAGGTTGTAGGTGTTGCTACCATGTCTGGGTAAGCGCGCTTGATGCTAATGATGAGGCTGTGCCGGCAGCGTCGTTCTCCAGTGTCCAAGTCAACCACAAACGGCAACACTCTAGGGGTATTGCGTCTAAGGTAGCCATTGCTGCTGCTATGTTTACACTAGGAATGATTATGAAATATTATAGTGTAGAATACTTTTTATTAATTTAGCTTATTTTTTATATATGTTTTTAATCTTATTAGTTATAAATCTTAGATATATAAGTAAATGTGTAGTATTATTTGTGCTGCAAATAAATAAAAAAATATGAAATATTTTTATATACAAAATTTCTAACAACTTGTTCAGTTTTCAAACTCTAAAATTAGTTAATTAAAATTATTATTTATTATTTAAACTTAAAGTTTTTAAATTTAAGATCTGTTGAAACTAATTTATTCTTTTTCTGCTAATTTAAATGTGTGGAGGCACAGGATGACTTTTAATGGGAATAGAATATAAATTTTAAAAAATTTAGATCGTCTTAAAAAAAGTATTAAAAGCTATAATCTGTTCGGAAAAATTTATTTTTATTTACTTGCGAAGAGCACTAGATATATTTTAATAAAAATGCACTATCTTTGACTTCCTTATTATCTGAATTTGAACATTTTATAACTCGAATTTTTATGTGAGTTTTAACAATTATTATTTTTTTACAATAATTTAAAGCATAAATGAAGAAAAATCTAATAACTTTAAGAATTTTCAATATATTTCAAGCATTTTTTTATTATCAAGATCACCTTTTTACAATTTGTTTTGAATATTTCCCAAAAGCAACATCGACGAAATGGCCCCATTTATCCCGAATACAAAAGCGGCCTCCTTTTTTTGGCGTTTTCCATAACATTCACAAACATCTTGGGTGATATAGCTGCCATTTTAGCCGAATGCTGTCTTTCAGCCCTGATCGTCTTCTGTTTGCTGCCATAAACTTTGCTCTCCAAAAATCCCCACAAATGAATGATAGTCAACTGTTGCAATTGCTGTTTGCTATGTAGTTCCATCTAGTTGGAACCAAATATTTTCCAGGCCATTTTCACGCATTTGAGGTAATACAAAGTGCGCAAAAAACCATCCATACCGATTGCCATTGATAGTCGCACCAGTTGGGGTGAAGAACGGCCCTATGATGGTTTGGCAGCAAACATCAACCCGAACAGTCACCTTCTGGCGATTTTTGAGGTTGTTTGGGATCTATTACAAACCCGTGGACAAAATATTTGAGGCTAAACGACGTATCCTTGTGGGTGCAATACGGCCAAGATATAAGGTTGTCAAATATCTCCCTTCCGCCTTTTTGTCTTTTGAATTTCGCGGCTATGTACAAAGCGCTACAGCTCGTATCTGGCAACACTATACATAATTTGAAAGGTCTTGACATAACCTACAAAACGACGCTACGCATGGTTAGTTTGGATATTTCGTTCAACAGTTATAGACGTGTAAACATGGAGTTCACTAACGCCGAAATTCGCGCTATTTTAAAGTTTTCCTTCGTTAAAGGCAAATCCGCTAGAGAAACGTTCCGTGAGATTAATGGTGTTTTGGGGGATGGTACTCTATCACTTCGAACCGCGGAGGAATGGTTTCGACGATTCAGAGCCGGTGAAAACGACACCATGGATAAGCCAGCCGGCGGAAGACCTGTGACGACAAATACCGATCAAATCATGGAATACATCGAGTTAAACCGGCATGTGGCATCTCGTGACATCGCCCAGGAGATGGGAGTTAGTCACCAAACCATTTTAAACCATCTGCAGAAGGCTGGATACAAAAAAAGCTTGATGTTTGGGTGCCGCATGATTTGACGCAAAAAAACCTTCTGGACCGAATCAACGCCTGCGATATGCTGCTGAAACGGAACGAACTCGACCCATTCTTGAAGCGGATGGTGACTGGCGACGAAAAATGGATCACATACGACAATATCAAGCGAAAACGGTCGTGGTCGAAGGCCGGTGAATCGTCCCAAACAGTGGCCAAGCCGGGATTGACCGCCAGGAAGGTTTTGCTGTGTGTTTGGTGGGATTGGAAGGGAATCATCCACTATGAGCTGCTCCCATATGGCCAGACGCTTAATTCTACCATGTACTGCGAACAACTGGCCAACAGGAAGGGTGTAGTGTTCCACCAGGACAACGCCAGACCACACACTTCGTTGATGACTCGTCAGAAGCTACGGGAGCTCGGATGGGAGGTTTTATCGCATCCACCATATAGCCCGGACATAGCGCCAAGTGATTACCACATGTTCCTGTCCATGGCGAATGCCCTTGGTGGTGTAAAGTTGAACTCAAAAGAGGCATGTGAAAAGTGGCTGTCCGAGTTCTTCGCAAATAAGGAGGGGGGCTTCTACGAGGGAGGTATTATGAAGTTGCCGTCTAGATGGTAACAGATTATCGAACAAAACGGCGCATATTTGAACTAAATCCGATCACTGTATCACTTTTTATAAAGCATTGAATAAAGAGCAAAAATAAATAAAATAAAAATAATAAATCAAACGATCGGTTGAAAATTGTCAGTTATTCGCACCTATTAGAAACCAAAAAAAAGAAAATTACATTTTGTCGTGGGTACATACTGTTTGATTTTTCCGAATTCAAACTGCATTTTTTTTCTTAAATAAATACAATATTATTTTTTCCAGCAATTTTCCACTAGCCATGTAGTTTAATTGTCAAAATATAACAAATGTATTCTAATAGTTTAAATTATTTTCCATTCTAAAAGATTTCATAAAGATTTTTGCATATTTTTGCTTTTGTAACACTTTTGCTTGCCTCATTCTCCTAGACTTCACATTTCACAGTGTTTGCCAGTGTAAACCTAGCATCAGTTGTGTGCCTTGTGCTCCCAGTTGTTGACTCAGCAGATTTCTTTTTTACTTTTATTTTTTTTTTCTGTCGTTTTGGTTGAGCTGCTCCTCTGACGACTGGCTTAGTTAGCCAGCTTACCCAGTGTGTCTTTCTAAGGCAGCATGTAGCAGTAGCATCCATGTCTGGACTTCCTGTCTGCGCCCGTGTCCGAGCTCGTGTCGTGTGGCAATTTGCGGCTCATAAGGCATAAACTTTCAAGTGGCCAACGACGGCAAATGCAGAAACATGGCTTACTCTCCCATCCATCTCGTCGCTGACACGCTGAAGGACAACTTTTAATTGAGATAAAATAGTCGAGCCGTGTATAGTCACTCCATGCGGAGCAGGAAATCAGCATCACAGTAACTTCTAATTTAGTGGCCGTGTTCCGTGGAGTTTTCACGTTTGTCCAACGCTCTAACATGTAAATCAGCGCACTTTTGCACCACTTCCCAGAAGCAGCTCAGCCAGTACGGCAGTTATCACTTTGCTTGACTTTTTTTTCTGTTTTTTGTTTTAGTTTACTCTTACGATTGGGGGGTTAGGTTTGGTAGTCAATATGGAACGCTTACAATAGAATGCGAAATGAAGAACTATTTATTATAAATAAATATAATAATTTTTCAATAATTTGAAACCCGAATGGATTTTGGATTAAAATATTGGCATTTCTATTTTTTTTTAATTACTGTAATAAATTGGGATTGGGAAATGTTAAATTTCTAAATATTTCTTTTCTTTATATTCTAAAGAGCATATAGAATAATTTCAAATTTAGCATAATTTTGGTTGATTTATGCAAACAAATTCAATTCTTAATGCCCATTTTTTAAACTTTGTATCCTTAATATAATACTTTTAAGTCATCAAAGGTCATCTTGTATTCTAGTATACTCATATACATCTGTGTGCCAATTTTGCTTATTTTTTTTAAAACTAAATTGATTAACACATTTTTACTTTATATGATTCCAATATTCAAATTGTGGATTTTAAATATATTTTTAAATTAAATTGAGCTTTTTTTTGGGACTTAAATATATTTTCAATTTGAAGTCCACAAATCGTTAAATTACAATTTATTGTGATAAAAAAAATCGCTTACTCAAGGTAACTATAAAAAATAGTTATAAGGGATATATACGAAAATTTTAATATATATTAAATTATTTTTTCTTAATTTTCAATTTGAGTTGAGTGCGACTTTTGACAATGAGTTCTACTAAAAATTGGTTTAAAAAAAACTTTTTAAGGATTTTAAACTTAAATATTATGCAAGTATAGCAGTTCTGAAGATAAAATGAGGGTAAGTTCTTAAGAGACCTATTAGTAAGATAAAGCTTCCCGAACTACATTATTATTACCTTGTAATTACAAAAGAACTTTAAAAGGTTTTTGACTTTTTTATTTTACTTTTTTTTATTCATTTATTTATTTAGTTTCTTTAACGGTAACAATATTGTGTTTGAGTCTGGTGTACAAAATATTATAAGGATTAGCTATATTTATTTTAAAATTGTTTAAAATTTAATTTGAAAATAATTTTCATTTTATTGACATTCTTTTATTTGATATAAACTTAATTTTTTTTTATTGTATTTAAAATATGTAAAGGAATCGAAACATATTGAAAAAATATATTCATATAGTAAACTCTTAAATCGGAAGGAAAAAATTTTAATAATTTCCAGCTTACACGTAACTTAAAGTTTTCAGAAAATTTTCGCAAAAGAACTTTTTTTTGACATTTTTTTTAAATCTAATTAATCTGAATTTTCTTAATTTAAGTTTTATATAAAAAATAACATAAAATATTTTTTTTATTTTAAACAATTTTTTTAGATTTTTTTTCTGAATAACGTTTGCCTTTGCAACGAATATCAATATTAGTTTACTTGTAACTTAAAGTAGGCAGGGAATTTAATCCAAAGAACTTTAAAATTTTATTTACTTTTATTTAAATATTTTTATTTTATAAATATTTAATTTTTTTTTTTTGTTTACTAAAATTTTGTTTAATTTTATTTTTAACAATAATCATAATCATAATCATCATTTAATAATAATCATAATAATATTGATAATTGCTTAATTATTATTCAACTATTGTTTATGCTTTTGCTTTTTTTTTTCAAATGGTCGCAGCAAAACAATTTAATTTTTTCGATTGTGAAGCAAAATTTCTTCATATGATTTTAAAGAGTACAAACACTTCGACTAGTTCAAGTCTGCATTCCCAACGCTCTTTATTTTGTTGTTATTACTTGTTCAGGTGCAGGGACATGGTTTGTTTGCCTGGCCAACTTCCATGTTGTACTTGTTATTGTTGTAATTTGTGTTTGTGGCCATAAAGTTTGCAGCGTGGCTGAGGCCTGGCCTTCAGTCTATGCAACAAATACAAAAAAATTAAAAAAATAAAGTATTTCTTGTTTTATTTTTATATCGTTGTTTTTTATATTTAACAAATTTATTTTATACGCTACTATGGAAATTTTTACATGCTCGCGTTGAAAATATTTGCAGTTTATTTGCCATGATGTCCTTGTTGTTGTGCTTGTTGTTGTTGCATTATCTATCTTGTTGTTTGTGTCAGTCAGTCTTTTGTTGTCACATTATGGCAAAGTTTTGCTAAACACGTTTAATGATTCTGACATGATATCCATGACAGGTCACCATCACCACCACCACCACCACCACCACGTTCATCAGCCGAAGAGATGATGCTGCTGCTGCTGCTGCAAAGTTGCAAGTCGACGAGTCCTTTGCATGCGTAACAACAAGCTCATTAGTATATGCAAAATGCTTGAAATTATGGTTGCAACCGCAAGTTGCAACTGTATACAAGTCGGCACAAGTTGTTGCCTGTCTGTGCATGGCATTGCCATGCATTGTAATCTCGAAATCCCATTCTAATTAACCAAATGAATTCACACTTATGGTAAGCAGTGTTGCCAACTGCACATCAGATATGTACGTATATGTACCAGTGTGTGCCCAGCACGAAGTGCCACAATTATGCAAGCACAACGACCAGTGCTCAGTTTCAGTTGCATTTCGGGCACACTGGCATTTAAACTGAGCCAGAACTAAAGCTGCAGTTGAAGCTGGTGGTACTGGTGGTGGTACTGGTGGTGCTGCTGGTGCCGCTGCTGGACAGCAGTCGGCCAGCCATGCATGATGGCACAAAAATGAACGCCGCCTAGCGTAAGAATTTAATTTTGTTTTAAAAGTTTGTTGCCAGTTTTCAGTGCGCACTCTTTTTTAGCGCAGCAGCAAAGGTCAGAGTTGTAGCCGAGTTGCAGGCGAAAAATTTATGGCAAAAATTTAAAGCGCATAAAAATTGCAGCATCCCAGTGTCTGCCTGGTCAGGTCTGCACCCACACACACACACCCAGTGTTGCCCACTCATTTATTATCGTATTAAAATTTTGCTGACTTTCCCTTGTAGCCCACCGCCAGCCAACTCGTTCTGCTTGGGTTTTTTTCAATGTAAGTTTGTGTATATTGGCATTGGGCGCAGGCGTGGCGGAAATAACAAATTTCTTGCTCGGAAATTAATATTTCCATTTTATAGAAAAACTTTAGCCCTTGCTGAGTGTGTGTGTGTGTATGAGTTGCCAGCCAAGAGCATGGTATGCATGTCCGTCTTGTATGCCAAGGGTCATTCTGTTGAGTGCTCAGCTCACTCATACCAGAAGTAGCCCGCCCCATCCCTCCGACGTTACCCAGCTATCTTATATAATTTTTTGTGAAATCATAATCTTGAGAAAATAATGAGAATTCTTGCAAAAGCGTGCCAAGAACTTGCATAAGTTTTTTGTTTGCTTTAAAAGCGAAGAAAAAATGTTACCTAAAAATACGCTTCGTTCAAGTGCAGCAACGCCAGCAGCTTTTTTTTGACAAGAATTTTTGTAGCTAATTAAAGTTCAAAACAGAGTTCAACTAAGGATAGTTGCAGGGCAGATATATAGAAATATCTTGTGCTTTTTATAAGTCATTAGTTCTGTCTGCATATAATTAGCTTATTAGGGTGAGGTATTTATATTATTATTTTATTTGAAAAAAAAATCTATTATGTATATGGTTATATTTTTTAAGATTTTTGTTCAATAATTGATTTGATAAAATAGCCAACATTAATTAAAAATTATAAAAACATTTGGTTTCCACGACACATTTTAGTTACTTCTGTCTTGAATTAGCATATACAACCTAGAATTATCCAAAAAAAGGAAAACGAATTGAGTACGAAAACTTTATCGAATTTTTTCAAAAGCGTTTTTCGAAACCAGAGAACAAGTGTCTACTGAAAATAATATATCGTAAACTAGAAAAGAAGTTTACCGAATGGACAATATTGCAGGGGGAAACCATCCCTTACTTTAAACAATTTGATTCCCTAGAAACAATATTCGATAAATATTCAAAAATTGCACGAGCCCAAATTTAGAAATATAATATGCAGTAGTTTCGTGGATCTGAAAATAGTTTCCTGCTCTTCATATTGTTGGCTAAAACCCTAAACTCCTTAAACGTTTTAAACGTTTCGTTGGACACTGTCCGCCTCATAGGGCGCCCTCTGCGATGATTGCCAGTGAGGTTCCATTCGAGAGCTGCACGTGCTATATTTCTATTGTGCTTCCTGAGCATTTAATGCTCCGTTGCTTGGTAGCCTCCCATAACCTTGCATTGGCAATAGTTCTGGACCAGAACATTCCAGCAATGCGCCTCAGTCGTCGGATGACTAAACTCTGTAGTTTTATTCAGATATTATTTGTCGTATGCCAGGTTACCTCACCAGGTATTCAAATCCTTCTATATTTTGAAAAGTAATGTATAATGTTAAAAAAATAAATAAAAGCGAATAATCCATACATTTAGTAACCATCTGCACCCATATAACTTCCATGCAGTGAATCCTTCAAATTTTTGACTCATATCGACTTTAATACATAAACATACACCATTCTTCTGTATGGATAACCTTTACTATGCCCTAACTTTCTACACAACGAAACGCATGTACTTGGAAGAACTTGAAGGTAGCACTCCTTTGATGGTCTCCTACGCCAGCTAGTAATTACCTTGCCGCTATATACTCTACCCGACTCTCCGAGGTAAAAATACTTGAACTCGATAATAATACAATATCTTCAACACGTGCAGCTGCAACTCTCATATGCACCTTGCAGACTCTCCAACTTTCATTCAATTCAACTCTTTGATAGTCCTGCTCATAAAACACAATAAAAAAATCTCATTAAACGTTCTGAATTTCCATAGCTTCTGGCCAGACAACGGCGAACAACAGGGTCGACTGTGGCAGCCCACTGAAGATTAAAAACCAAAATCACAGTTGATGCAGTAAAACAATGGTGAGCCAGGGGTAGCAGCCGAATGCATGACGTCGGCACAGTTTGGCTGACACAACAACAAATATCCACTTCCGGCAATTGCAGTGCGATATAGCCACCGTTGGTCTTGGTACCCGTTGGCCAGCTTCATGTTGCAGGACGCGGCTGACAACCAATTTCAATTGTATGGCCGGGCAAAAACAAAAGAAGCACTTGAAACCATTAACAACAAAAGCATCCGAGAACGTGTAGTCATAGCTTCTATACCCTTTGAATGAGCTTAGAACAAGTGAGATTTGATAGGACTTACAGATTATGCAAATCTTTTTCGAAACGTTTTGAAGTTGAAGGTGAAAGCATTATCTTTAGCATTTTAAAATTGAGCGTTTTCGCTATTATTAATTTTTTAGAATGGAAAAAATAGGATTTTTTTTTGTATTTAACTGTACAAAGTGCAAATGCAGAGTTACGACAACAACAAGTTTTTCAACATTTTGCAGAAAATGTTTGTGTTCGAAATCCTTTCCGTAGATACATTATAATTATTAAATATTTTTATGGATATTCAACGCTTATATTATTTTTTGATGAAAAAAATTCGATTATGCTCTTACACAGATTATGCTACTCTACATAAGGTACTGCAAAATGAATATGACCTTTGCCTTTTTGTACAAAAAAAAACAAAGTAAAACTGTGAAGCCCCGGAAACTTTCGTGCCAAATTAAAAGTGTGCCAGGACGCTGTGGTTTGAGCCTCCATGAGTGTGTGCGTCTGTGTTTGTGTGATTTTTTTCTTGTACAATTGTGTGTGAGTGAGTTAAAGGTAACATGCGAGCCTCGTGGCGTTTTAAATGTGAAAAACTGACCAGAAATACGAACGCGTGGGGCATAGTTTACGCAGAAATTGCTTCCTTGGCACGTGTTTCATTTAGCAGTAAAAATTGACAGCACACACACACACGCACACACTATAAAAAAAAAGATACAAGAATATACAGGAGCAAAACAAAAGTAATCATTTACTGCCCCAAACGTTGTATTCAAAGCCAAATGGGGATTGGGCTCTGCTCATTGGCACTAGCTGCTTGTGACGTCAGCATTTAGCCACAACATGCGTGAGTTTTAAGCCTAATGTAGACCATTTTATGACTACTGTAGACACAGATACTCACACACACACCCGTATGCAACCAAAAATGGCGCTGACGAGTATGACAATGGAAACGCTGACTTCGACATCGACTGCGACCGCGACGTCGACAACGAAGTGAAGCAGAAGGCAATTATTTTTATTTACTGCTAGACGCGCACTATGGCGCCAACATTATTATTGTTGTTGTCGTGTTGGCGTGGCCACATAAGCCGCATCATTGTCAGCCATGCCCACAATTTCCTATATGCCCCCATACCCAGTCCATCCCCGCCACCCATCGCCCATTGGCTGCCTCATGCATAAGCAAATTACAACTCATACCCTTGGTGAGTTAATTTTTCACTTGCTTAACGAGCGGAAGTTACCATTTTGCACTGATTTGAAAATATGTCGCTGTTTGTTTGTTTGCCATTGGCGTATATAGCACCCCCAATCCGCCCAGCACATACCGTCCCTCTCGCATATGCCACCCACTCATTTGGTAATATGCGAATTCATATGCGTGAACGTATTGTGTGTTTGTGTGCGTCTATTATACTCTGTAACCAATGTATAAGAAGTATACCAAAGTTGGTTGTTAGCCCAGAGGTAGTCATTGGGAAACATGGGATATGCAGAATTCTAACAAAATTAGGTAATTCTTCATCTTACCCAAAAACTTCGAATATTCCACTTAATAGAAAACTGTTTTTTCTTATATGTAGAAATGTATTTTGCCAAAATATCTAAGTAATACCATTTTTTAGAAGTACTCGGGATCTAGATAGAGAAGAGAATTTTCGGTAATCACATTTTTATCTGCTTAAATCCCATGTTTAGTCTACCATGCGCCAATATCGTTGACTACAAATTGTGAGTTGGGAACACAATTGCATACTTCCCGAATGTGAGAGAGGGAAAATTTATTGGTTAGGTAATTTGGAACCAGAGATTTTCGAGTGTCCGGGGTCTATGCATTCTAAAACCAAAAACGATACTTCTATTTATTTTGTTTTGAATATGGCGCCTAAGTGAAAAGGACAAGTATGATGGCATAGTTAGCTGGCATAGTTTTTGATATCTTAAAATATATATTGAGGAGTTGATAAATTTATGTCAGAGATCCTATGACCAGACATAATAGAAAGTTCAGATCTAGAAAGCAAATCATGACAGCAGCTGTCATAAATGCTATAGGAGACAGTCTTCTCGGAGTTGACTTATGTATGTGGCTGTACATACAAACCTAAGTCATAGTAACGAAAACTCGTTTCAGTACATCAAAAGACCAACTAACAGAGAGAGTTACCAAAACAAGCATTGTCCAAGAAATTTAAGAATTTTGCAGCCTGAAGCTGCTCTTTCCAGAACTACAATAAACAACCAACTTTTTACTTTCATCGCTTGCATAGCATCAAAGTGTCGTAAAGTCAAAAGTCACTTCTGGTGTTTTCTCCATTTTTCAAATAAAAACTCCAATTTCAAAGATTTTATTTTGAGTTCGTTTGAATATAATATACTAATTATTGCTTTAGATTCATGCTAAATTCTAATGAAAGTCGTAAAATATCGTCTATTAGAGAATGCAGGGTATCAATATCTCGTATTAAGCAATGCTAAGAGTTTCAGTTGTTTTCACTGTTCTTGTTTGGCCCCCACTGCGGTTATGTCTGGTTGTGTGAGTTGACAAATGAATGAATTGCTCGTCGCAAATATGTGAGAGCATTCCGAATATGCCAATTTTGCTCGTCCGCCGACATTTTGTTTAAGCCATTGACATGTGCCGCCTATTGTGCGGAACTACTAAAAAACACACTGAGAGAAAGAAGTATCATTTGAATGGCTGTTGGGATCACCATGGAAATGTAAAGACTACTAACACAGAAGCATTACCTATAAAACGCACTTAAAAATACAAACAAAATGCTGGAGCCGTAGTATATCTTCTGCCTACGGATCTTGATTGGAAAATTGGATTCTTCGATATCAAATTATTGTTCGGAGCAATAGAGACTATATTAAGAAAGAAGTTTTGGAGCGGCTCATGGATATTAATCATAAGCGGCTATCTTTTGTATAGTCCTCTTCTGCCACACCAGGAGCTTTCAATAATCTCATTAATATAATTAGTCTGTCTTTTGGGCTTCGAAATAAAATCTTTTACGGTTTATTCTCTTCTACAATTCCGAACAATAGCTTTTGCAGCAGATCGTGAATATAAATCATGTGCAGCAATCTTTTGCTTAATCCTCTTCTGCTGCACCAAAGATTCTCGACTATCTCATGCATATAAGTCTGTCTTTTGAAATCCGAAATACTTTTATGAATTTTGTTATTAAAATTACTAAACGCTTCCCAAATTAATACACTTACAAATATTTCAATAATCTTATTCTACAATCCCGAACAAAAAATTGTAGCCCCTGAAATAAATCGTGGGAAGCGCTCGTGTGTACAATCCTATGTTGGCCGGGTCTACGTCCCAGAGGCACCCAGGAACAATAACACTTCTTCCGGCAAGAGCCAACACATATTCTTTGTAGAACGGCTACAACAACAAAAATTCTCTTCTGCCACACCAATGGTTCTCAGCCATCTCATGAACATGAGTCATCGTCAGTGATCTCGTGTTTGAATCAACGTCAAAAGTAGTGGAACAAAATTTGTAGACAGCTCCAAAATGTCAGCACTTAGACATTGTATGCAGACTACAGCTTTTGATTTCTTCTGATGTAAGCAGGATGCTTTTAAGGATTTCCCTCTCGGATTCAAATTATTCATATGATTCTGGAATTTTTTTTTTTTTTTTTTTGGTAATTTTTAATCGTGCGATAAGTATTATTTATTTATTTTTAATTTAGAGGTACAACTATCTCCCTTATTAAAAAAAAAATCAAAACAATATTAAAATTAAGAAATGATAAATTAGGACAAGGAAAATAAATCCATATTCCTTGCCTACTGGATGGATTTTTTTGGATGAAAACAGAAAGTAACATAAAAGTTAAAACATTTCTAAATAACGAAGACAAAAGTTGACAAAGATTGGCCTCCATAGTTAGTGTTTAGTCATAGATGCTCAATTTGGCGAATCAAGATGAGTTAAGATAGAGAAAAAGATGAATAGATCGTTGGTAAAATAGAAAATCGTAAAGGTTTTTATAATATGCGTGCGAAACATAATTTTATCGAAGTATGCAACAACAAGCCTATTTAGAAAATATAAGCAATGCTTTTCGAAATAGAAAACAAAATAATTGTTTTAATGAACTGAACCTTGTAAAGAAGAACATTTAAGGCCTAACTTAAGATATAAAAATAAATTCTTAAAAAACGCCCAGTCGTCGAAAATTAAGCTATTTTCACAGTACAGCCCCCTGCTTGCCTTAGTTTGCTTTTGATGCCAAATCCAAAATTCCTTTCAGTGTACATATGCAAAGCTTAGTATCATTGTGTCTGTTTCTATTTCTATATGTATATATATATATTTGTTATGTCTAACTCATCAAAATAATCAACTAAAGTTGGCGGCTTTTTCGCGTACCCATTCCCACAATATATCCTTTATTTATTTTATTTTTTTTTTCCTTTTTATTTTTGTTTTACAATTTTATGCGCACATAAAAATGAAGTGGCCGTACGGAATGAACGAAGTATGCAACTGTTTTGTTTACCATTTGACAGTTGAATGTTTTATTTTAAGTATTTTATGTCTTACATATATTACGATTTTAGTTTACAATCATAAACTGACGCATATACATGCACAATTTAACTTTATTTATGACAAATGAATGAATGCTTGAAAGACACAGAAAAACTTGAAAATTTATGTTCCGGGGTGGGGCAGGGCAAAAAGCCAGCTGTCTGCAAGGATTTAGCCAAGTTATTTGTCTTCCTGCTCATGTTTAAGTTATTTATGCTCATTGTTCATGCTCGTAATTAGTTTATAGATTTTTGTCAAGGCATTTAGACCAAAGCCAACCAAAATGGTTTAATAAACTAAAGTTGGCTTAGAGCAACAGTAGCAGCAGCACTTACAATCACTCTGCACAACATTTTTGGCATAAATTAATTTTGTGGTTTTTTGACTTTAAATGCAACAATCAATTGTTGCACGAAGCAGACTAACACATATACACACACGCACACACACACTCAGCTTACACTGCGTGCGGTCAGTTAATTAACGCATACACCCAGCAACACTTGTAGCCATATAAATGTTGCTTCAAATATATATATACACATATAATTGTATATATATATATTACTACATGTATGTCAGTGTAACCATTGTCGCAAGTTTTGCATATACAAATCCATGCATTTGTGTGAATAAGTGTGACCATGTGTGTGTGTGTGTGTGTTTTGGGGCCATATCTCAGGCTGTTGGCCACACAACGCTTGAGCGCCTTGGCTTGAAATCGACTCAACTTGCCACAGAGCACAGCATATACCAGTGCTGATTTATGTGTGTTACGTGTGCAGCTGTGATCGAATTTCCAATCATGTTTACGCCGCACACACACACACACACACGCACACGCAGTGAGAGACAGCGAAAGGGAGTAGGTGTGCGTGTGCGTGTGTGTGTCATAAAAGCCTAGAAAGCGAGATGGCAGTGGATAAAAGCCATGTAGCTGCGATAGACATGCCGATGAGTCGTTGCCTGGTCATCGATGTCCAGCAGCTTGTCCAATTGTCTAGCTGACTCTGATAAAAGCAACAACATCAGCAGCAACAACAACAATTGCAACAACTGGTAGAATACTTCAGTACGCAGTGTATGTTGGTTGCTTTTGTGTTAACCAGGGTCAACAAGTACTAAAGTTGAACTGAACCAAGTAAGCATAATATATTGTACTTGATGAGGAAATCTCAAATCGATGTTATTATTTAACAAAAAAAAACTATTTTTAAATGTTTTTTATGCGACTTGGGCAGCCATTAACTGCTCAAAGATACATTGCGTATACGTAATATTTTTTACTCAATGAAAAACTTTTGGTTAGTTCCATTTGTATTCTAATTATTGGTCAATTATTAGGAATTTAGCTTCATTTTGAATGGAATTTAGAAAGATACAAAAATTTGTTTGAGTAACTTTCCAACTACATAGCCTTCATTGGCAAACATTAAAAAATATAAAAGCTGACATTGAACGGCACAAGTTGTTTAATTTAACTGCTCATCAGTGGCGTAAGCTGCATTTGACTAGCACTGGCATAGCTAGCAAATAACTATTTACCTATGAAAATCTCTATTAATTAAAGACATCGCCGTTCGGATTCCTCTATAAACTGTACGTCACTGTTCTCTTCGTACAGCCACGAATAGAGATATCCCATAATCCACTTTTGGAGCGATGACTATAGGTTAAGTTAAGTTAGGTTAAGCCAGCAGGCCCCCAGAGAAAGGGGGCAACTAAAATAGATCTGTATGATCCTGAGTGGAAGTGCAGTTTATCAGCAGTGAGTCGTGATCATGGATACATTAATCGTCCAATATACGCGTGTTTTTCGCGAAAGCTAACAATATCTGTGGTGGCCTTCGAGCTGCCTCTGCAAGCGAGTCAAGAAATTTAGTTCTCGAGGTACAGTGCGCAGGGAATGATGTGACCATAGTCAAGAAAATACCTTTATTTTTTTTTTTTTATTTACAATCAATCTCTTGTAAATTGCTAAGAGATTAGCTATGCATTTCATTCGAAAGGTTTGTGCCCATTTTGTACACTTAAGTTATGCTTAACATTTCTTGCTGAATAAATGTTTAAGATAATTAAATCTTTAGAAAAAAAACTTTATTGAACTACATTTTAGTTTCATTTTTTGTTGTTTGTTTTTTATTTTAAAAATCATCGCATTAAGCAATTTTGTTTAAAATAAATAAAAGTGCGCTTGTAGAAATAATTATTAATATTTTCATACTTTATTTTAATTAATTTAAATATAATTAACGTCATGCAATTATTGGTAAAAAAAAAAAAAATTAAAATACTCATCCTTTTTAAGAATTAAAAAAAGCGAATTAATTTCTTAATTCTTATTTGTAAAATTGAAAAAAATATTAGTGTCAAGCAATTATGTTAAAATATCTGCATTTCATAAAATAAAAAAAAATAAATTCATGGTTTATTTTTGTAGGTATATTGTCCAATTTTTTTTTTAATATTTAATGCAAAGTACAGATTACTGAAATTATGTTGCTAGCTAGAAGGCCAATTTAATTATTAACAAAAATTTAGCTTAACTGTCGTTTAATTTCATATTTTTTATTAACCTCAAAAACAAATATTCTGCTGTTGTCACTAGAAAACAATTATTGTGTATTTTATTGAATAGTGTTATTAATTTTTTACAATTTAAAACAAAAAATCTTTACAGAAGGTGTAATTTCATTCTTAGAAAAAAAATCATCCCCATTATTTAATTTGTTTTTAATCAAAAAATTAACATATATTTTTTAACTTTGTGCCACTAGTTTTTTTTTCTTTTTTGTATCTAAAATTTTAAATGTAAATTATATTTTTAATATATATTTCACTTATTTAATTTAATTTTTAATGTATAAAAAAAGGAATTAATTTTTTTTTTTAATTAGTAAAAAAAAATCTTTGATTTTCGAAAAGATAAATGTAATTTTTAATAAATTTTTTTATTTTATTTAAATATATTAAAAAAAAAAAACGAATTATTAATTTTTAATTGTTTGTTTTTATTTTAATTCGGTTTTGTATCAGAAATTGAAACTATTTTCTTTAAAAATTTAGTATTTTTTATTTTATGTACCTCAAATAAATATTATATAAAAAGAAATGTCAAAATGGTAATAGACATTTTTAAATGCATGCAGGAGTATTTGGGGTTTGGGTCTTTCTAAGAAATCGAAAAACGCTGAGAATAACTTTTAATGCAAGCCAAGAAGCGCCATTGGTTTACTTTTATTCATTGAAAATTTTAAATAATGAGTATATGCTGTTCGTAAATATAATTCTAAGAAAAAATTTTAAATAATTTCGATAGAAAAAATTCAGAGTTTTGAAACTTGTTTTAATTGCTTTTGTAGGACGATAAAAACCCAATTTCTTTCGAATACAACCAAGTACTACATTAACGCTTGCATTTGAGACGACTCTATACTCTATTAATATTGTCGGCACTGTTGAAGTTCTTATTGCAGTGCAGTGTTGGAAAATACCAATGTAACTTGAAATTTTTGATCAAAACTATTATCGCTTTTGTTCTTTATCAAAATAGGACTAACGATTCGCAAGTAATGAACCAGTCCGTCGTACTATAGAAAACTGAAACGTATAGCTTAGATATCCGTTACCCCCCACAACATACACACACACACACACACACACACACTCTCTTCAACACACACACACACATCCTGAAGCATCAACAATACAAATGAACATGAAATGCATTGAACAGGTGCGCACATGACTTCATTTTCTCAGTTGCTGGCAATTCTACTGTTACATTTCCCTCTTGTTTATTGTATTTGTAGGTGAGTGTGTATGTGTGTGTATATTTTTGTGAGTAACTGTGTGTGCGTGCTTGTATTTATGTTAGTTAGTGTGCGTGTGTGTGTGTGTCTAGGTAACATATGCTTGTTGTTGGTTGATGCTATTTATGTTTTCTTTGGCAAATTGTGCGTGCTATGCATTTGGCCAAGCATCAGAGGACTCACTCACACCCGCAGCCCTCAATGGCCCCATCCCGATACCTAAATAAATTCCACTGGGCACTGTACGAAATTGAAAATCAGCAACAACTTTTTCAACAAAACTCATTTACACAATGTGCATAGTGTACATGTTTCGCCATTGTTGTTTTTGCAAATTGAAAATTAAGCAAATTCACGTCTTGACTTTCGATTTGGTTATGTATTCCTTGGGCGGTCTTTTATTTTATTTTTGTTGTTTTTTGCTTTTTCTTGTATTTTGTACCCTATAAATCGTAAGTTATTATAGTCGAGTTGGGAATGTTTGGCATATATATGTCGCTGAAGTTTTAGTTGACGAAAATGGATGGAGTGGTTGATTATTCTAAGTTTGTTTTGTTTATTGTTATGCATTTTATTTAACTCGACTTGCAACTTACACCATGTAAGTGAGGAACTTACAAATTTTTTTAATAAAAAGTAGAATTGTATTGTTTATGTGATCGCAGCGTCCCATGACGAGCTGATCTGTCCAAGATCTTGAAGAAGGGTTCATCTCTTAGTTGCTTTTGGTCTTCTGTTCATCTGCTTCCTTGAGGGTTCCAGTCTAAAGCCATTCGGACAATGCTGCTTAGGTTCTTTTTGAGAGTATGCCCTATCCAAGTTTTTGTATTTATTCTGGCCAGCAGTTTCATTTCGCAACTTACTATTGCTTTTTTAATATAAAATAAATAAATTTATTTCCCATTGAATATGGTCTTTGCTCCAAAGGCGGATATTTAAAATATCTCTTTGAAATCTGCTCGAAAAGGAGAGGGATTTACAGTCGAATCCAAACGGCGGTTTCTTTGGTTTAGAAAGATTAACTTAGGCAAAAAGCATCTATTTGCTGGCTAAGCCAATTATCTAGCACTACGCCAGTGCTGCAGGATGGAAACGAACCACCGACCTTCCAAAAGATTTTGTAATAAAAATAATTTTAGTTGACATTGATTTTTTTCAATATAAATATTTATAGTCGAGAATTTGCTATATTTCAAGTTAACATTGAATTTATGTTTTTTTTTAATTAAAAAGCTAATTATTATGATTGGTTTTTATCCTTATGTCCTTTCACTTCTGAGAGTACTTACTTCAATAATTATTACGATGAACAAATTGTAGAACAAAGCTCACGAAATGAACCATAATTTGTCGCAATCGTTTATCATAGTGATACAATTTTGATATATAAATAATAAGAACGATGAACGAATGAACTTTCGATGAAAAAACAAATTAAAAATATTTCATTTAAAAACTTTAAGATGTTGAAGTCTTTGGTCCCCACTATATAAACTGCCTCTGGCATTTGTTATAAATTATACCTGGGGATCAAGATATTCACTTTGAAAAAGCAGATCCCACTCAAAGCTACCGTCTAAGTCTTACGCGAAGGTCTAGTCTACTAAAATCTTTCTAATTTAATGTTTTGCAAAATTATTTATTAATATTTAATTATCGGAAATTTTGATATATTCGTACAATGCGTAGATAAAAGCAAAAGCCTGTTACAGAGTTGCTTAAGTCTATCAATTATCGAAAAATTATATAAGGTTTTGGCCTGATACATGAAACATGTTGTGTGAGAAAGAATTTTCAGAAATATTACTTTTTTATCTTTAGTTGTTAAACAGCGCTATCCCGACATGACGAAATTTGTACATTAACATGTTTGCATATAGTGTATTTTTTATTCGTATGCATTAGTTATTTTTCGACTGTATTGTGGCGTCCTGCTACTTTATTACCCCACTTTCTAATCCCTAACGTCCTTTTCATTTTACTTGCCATTTTGGGTAACATTTTTCCACTTTTTTTTTTCTTTACTTTCTTGTTTTGTTTGTCTCTCTTTTGGCATTTGTCTTGCTTATTATTTTGTAGCATTTTGGGTTGAAAAAAAAAAAGAAATGCTAAATGTTTTCACGGCAGTTAATTTTCGCGCTCGGGCTTGGCCCTAACGAAGCGTTAAAATGCTCAGACGTGTGTGTGCTTATGTGTGTGAGTGGCTCCCCCAAAATTTTGCAGTCCCCACCTCGGGAAATCCCATAAGGTGTGAAAGTGTTGAAAGCGCCTAAAATTTATGTTAATTTTAAAATGAATGTAGCTTAACTTTTCGGTCGACATTTTAAAGTTGGCTAAAGTTATTTTGACTGGCATTTTAATGAGTTTCTTGCATAAAATTTAATTTTCTGAAATCAGAGACGGCCAGAAACAATCCAAAAACATCAAACGACGCAATGTGTTTTCCATTTTCCCATTCTAGTATGTTATTTTGTTGTTGTCTACATTTCTATTTCAGATTTTCCCTTTTTTTTCCATACACATTTTTTTTTTTTGTTTTTTATTTAACGTAAATCCTTTGACGCCAAAATAAAAAGCAACAACAACAGCAAAAATGTACAAAATTTTTGCCATGTTTTTCTATATACAAAATAAAATTAGTGTCAAAATGTTTTTGCACTGGCTCCAAGTGAGCTTTTCAATTTTTTTTCGCACAACAACAGTAGCAGCAAGGACAGCAACAAGGACGACGACAACAACAAGAAAAACAACAACAATGCCGAGAACTGCGTCATACCGGCGACAGCCCTTGGAGCCACGCCTTTAAAGCGTTTAGCGTGCTCCTCAGCTCGGCAGTCAAAGTGTAAATTAGTTGAGACGTACCTGCAGTGGGGTACACTATACGTAATTTTGACAAGGAAAGGTGTTTGTAAATAGCAGTTGTCCTTAAGACTTGCAAGTAAGACGTGAGTGTGTCATAAGCGATTTTTTTGGGAAAATTAAGCTAGAATGTTAGAAAACAGCACTACATTGAGGGGTGTTTCTAGAGAATATAGGTTAACTGGTATATATACAAAGAGAAGAAAAAGAGATTGGATCCTTTGGATTTTGTAAAACAAATTTAAATATTAATTTTGGTAATGAAGATATTAAATTCTAAAAATATATTGGGAAAAGGAGTCACTCTCATTTAAATAAAAATCTAAGATCGTGGCAATCTTTCACGAAACCGTCGGGGTCTTTGGTTTTTAACATTTTTCAGGATCCTGATTAATCTTTCACATAACAGTCAGAACCTCCGAACTTTTTAACCTAATAAAAGCGCCTATAATATAAATTCACTCAAATCTGACTCAGTTTCGGCTGACTGCATGCACTTTTCTTTTCGATCTCCACCACAGATCAATCCCCATCCCATATCCTATCATAAAATCAGCTTTAAAATCTCTTATGTGAACTGGAAAATCACATAAGTTAACTCACTTCCAGTGCCTATAATAGAAAACAACTTAAATCAAATCAAATATTGGCTGGCTACTTGCGCTTCTTTTCTCCATTGTAGATCAATCTTTATACCTTCTCCTATCCTGTAATCTCTAATATCCTGGATCCTACGCGTATAGTGTATAACAACAACAACAACAATACAACAAAGCGATACATTTCTACAGGGAATGAGCGATAAAATGTGTAAAGATGTTGACTACAAAAAAAATACCCTTCCAACAACAAGAGAAAGAAACACCAACAAATGGGCCATTTCATTCATCGTTATTTTCAGCTTAAAGCAAAAATAAAAGTTGACACGTTGTAGGTAACGTTCCCAGGCAGTATGACACCCCCTCGCTTCTGTCTGTTGCTCCCCCGCGTGTTACAAACAATCCCCTTTAACTTTTGCCAGTGGATAAAATGAAATTTTTTCTGACAAGCTTCAAATCTTTACCGTCCAACGTCATGCTACTCTACCACTCAGTCTCTCTGCTGTGCATTGTTTTAGCACAGCTTTTTACGCTCTACTTCTTTATCTCTCTCTCTCTCATCGTCACATTCTGAATGATAAAAGACAGTTTCTATATAGAACAAAAATGTCTCCAGTGTACAAACTATGGGCAGGTGTTGCAGGCATTGTTTATGCTGGAGGAAGAAGTCCTTCCAATGTACATGCAAACAAGTGCAACAAGGTGTTGGTTGCCCTTTTTGCCGCCTGTTGCATGAACCATTGGATTACCCTGCGCCTCCAGAATCTGACAAATGACTCGAATTACAAGCCAACTGCCAGACACAATCCTTTGATGCCAATTGCATGCAAAAATGTAATTTCAGTTTTATGAATTTTGACATAAAGTGTGGTTTTTTATTTGTGGTTATGTTTGGGTATGTTTTGATACTTTATTAGAAATGGCAGTTACTTGTGTACACAAAAATTTCATAATGTTGGGAAACTTTATTCGTAGAAGACAGAAACCAATTTAATGCAAAGGAGTTTGTTAGTACCTATGGCCAATTATGTGTTCTTAAAGCAAATAAGCTACGTTCTGAAGCTTACAAGACGTAGCTTTCTTAGTAGGGCTTAGAATTTCGTACTGCTTTTTGAACGCCAGTAGTAGGAGGGAGTAAAGTAGGTGGAATTCAGCAGGTGGCGTAACATCTGCCTTTTCATATTTTGCGGTCTTTTTAAGCGTATTAGTTTCTATATCTTTCCGCTGGTTTTACCAGCCCATAGTAGATCACAGCCTGATACTCCCATCGTGGATCTTTTCTTTAACATCACGAATCCGACTCACGGCTGTATTATTTCATTTTCAATCAGGTTCACCAGAAAATGCGACGAAATTGACTTGATACTGAAAGTTAAACTTGTTTTTAAGTTTTCTTGAGGATATTTAATTGTTCGAACTGCAAAATGGGTTTTCATAGTTTCTTTAAAATGTATGTCCCCTTTTCCTAAATTTGGAAATAATCAAAAAAAAAAGTATGTGTAAATCAAAAAATTTGGGCATTTTATGTGCCTTTGTGCTTTATTTGTGTAAGTATGTTTTATTGCAAGAACACAATAAGATATCCACTTGTGTAGATTATAGATACAAAAACCCCTTAAGCTCAAAAAAACTCTGCTTGGGGAGTTCTTTCTTAATTTGAACGACTTTTAAGGTCGGTCAAACAATCTTGGAAATGGGGACCTACTAGTATATGTAAGAGCTCTATAGGAAGCAGCAATGCGATGTTTTGCGTTACTGTATTCGCATTCTCATCTTTCGATATCAGCAATTGACCAAGTTGCACCGCTCACCAAGAACCATTCGCCCTGATAAGGCACGTCGTTTGGGATACAGCGAGAAGCAGGGATTTGTCGTTTACGCGATTTGTGTCAATCGTGGTATACTATCCTTATGGCAAATTTATAATCTAAAAATTGATAGCAGACTTGGTAGTTTGCGGTTGCTAACATGTTACTGGATAATTATGGGTGCTTCGTACTTAGAAGTTATCTTCGTTGATACCCATCACAACACCAATCGTCGTATTTCCAAGATCGACTGCATCTGCAAGCAAGTATCGTGAGCTGCGCGGCCTAACCTCTGCTGATAGCAGCTCCCTTGCCTCACAGACCATTGGCGGTTCAAGACGTGCCAAGAGTCGTGCTCAAAGACAGACAAGCATAGACAGCGTTAAATTTATAATTTCTTGCTTCTATTTAGCGCTAAAGTAAGTTAAAGACATAATATATGTAACACTAAGGTATGTACCCATTAAAAACCTATTCCATGGTATATGGTACTACCCTTTCTGCAAGCCAGCCAGGCGTACCTACATAGACAATATTACTTATCTAATATTAATCCAAAATTGAAGCATGAATCCGCAATTTCTATAATCGATAAATGATAATTCTGTGCCATTTTGTCCTATTTGAAATATGTCTTAAAACTTATTTTACTTTAGTAGGCCATCACAACCCGCAATCGGGTTACAGACGACCTCACTAACTATTGTTAGGCACCCCTGGTTTGTGCGCGCCTTCTCCATTTGATCACTCTAAGGGAAGATAGATCCTCCTTCACTAAGTCTTTCTATTTGAGCTTTGGTCATATCCTTCGTCTTTCGCATAGACAACTCTCTTCTCTGGGCGATCTGGCCGAGCCAACGCAGGCGACGTCTATGTCGTTGTAGAGCTCCTGGTTCAATTGAGCCCCAATACGAAAGGTACTTAAGATCTTATAAAGAACTTTTTCCGCGAACACTTCAATCGCAGCTGCATCTGTCTGCATCATAATGCGCCATATAAGAGTAGGTGCAGTATGAGCGTCTTATAGAACGTTAATTTTGTCGATCGAAAGAGCTCCCTGCCACACATTTACTTACTAAGACCGTAGTAACACGTATTGATTCTTCGCCTAATCTCCAGGCTCATTTGATTTGATTTATTATGCTTTTACATGATTAAAACAAATTCTTAAGCTCACGAACTATATGTAATTTACAGAATTTGAATATTTTTAACTTCCTCTAGGTTCTGGTGTTCACAGAAAAAAGCCCGAAATAAAAAAGCCTGAAAGTTCTTAAGCTTAGTTTATATGCGACGTACTGACAATTGACGGTTCCTCATGCTCATCAACATGCAAATTAAGTCGAACATTTGAAATTTTTTTGGTATAAAAACCAAAATAGTGTAAGATAAATATTTGTAGCGATAATATATATTTGTTTAAAATTAAGCTTTTGCTGCTTTTATGTAAACAGCATCAAATGACAGTTTAAGATTTTCTCGAAGCTTTTTTTTTCTTACCAAAATGCCCGCGCATTCAATGCGACAGACGTGACTTGCACTTTTTCCAGCTCTAGATGTCTATGTCGAGCAGAGTTCAATTCGAAACTTGTTCCTTCAGTTTTTTTTCTTCTACTGTGGAGCTCTACAAGTAAATAAATATATGCAAATCACGTTGGTATTTCGCCTGAGACGAAAAATTTGAGCTTTTCTTTACTTATTTTTATTTTACATCTTTTTTGTGGTACCCAAAGTGTACTTTATTTTCTTTTTTTTGGATTTTATCCATCGATTTTATGTGTCATGTAGTACCTAAAGCAATTTGAGTGTTTTTCTTCTTTACGTTTTTTTTTTAAGGTGTCAGCCTAGAAGCACACTTTAAACTGAGCGCACCTGCTATGTGGCATTCAACATGATGCAACTAGTTGCCAGTTGGCACACACAGAAAATGCGGGGAGCTTTGAAAATGTCGCGAATTTTTTTTGACAATGCTAGCCCATAAAAGTATGCTACGATTTTGTGCGGCAGCTGTCGAATTCTCTGCGGATATACAAACTTTCATATATATTTACAGATACATTTTATGTTGTGTAAGTTTTTGTTGTATTTATGGGTGTGTGTGTGTGTGTGTGTGTGTGGATTTTATTTGATGGTTGATTTTTATTTCGGCGTTTTCTTCATTTGTTACGTAATATCAATAACTCACGCACAGCTGACACATGTAATAATTCAATCGTGCGGACAACCATTAAACAAGATTGATGATCTCTTTAAAGCGCACAGCTGTACATACAGACATATATATCTGTCTATATCTTTGTATATAATTGTATCTATAACTCTAAGAATGTGTATCTGTGTATGTTTATGAATGACTGTGACTATGACTGTGACTGTATGAGTGTGTGCTTAAGTTTAGTGACCGCTGCACAGACCCCTAGACGCCAATTTATGTTTTATGAAGATTTGCCAAAAGACGCATACAAGCTCTTAGCTATATGTCTATGACTCTAGTACAGTGCAAGCTCACTTTACAAGCTGTTACAAAGGCCCAGTTTGAGTTAATGGAATATTTGCTGATGGAACTTTAGAAATACTGAGAAGTAATAATTTTTTAAACAAGAATTTAATATTGAAACAGATCAGACGATATAGATATATGTAACCAGCCTGAAAAATGTACAAATCCTGCTTCGATGGGTATTGGATGATCAAGAATTCGTAGGAAATTGCTCCGTATGTGACTCTTTTGTTAGCTTTTTAGTCATTGAAGTATGTTTATCTATGTCTATCAAAGCCTTAACGCCTTTAGATAACCTGTAAGTTTTCTGTGCTATAGTTTCTTTCTTTTGTGCCTGAAATGTCAATTTTTCTCCTTTTACTTTTCATTTCAATACCTTCAACACCTTGTTTAGCTCAAGTTTACAGTGTTTTTAGAGCTTTAGTTTTTCTGGCAGCTCCTACTCACAACTTTGGTCGTACCATTAATTCCTGGCGGTAGGACTTGAAATCTAAACAATTCTACCGCTAAAGCTTATGAGTAGTGCGATTTTGTATACCAGCGGGCTTTCAACCATTGGATTTTCTGTCTCGGTAGGTCAGAAAGCTTTCTGTGTCTATTGTATTTTGGAATAAATGTAAGGAGTCCAATATAATGGCATGATAACTATGTCAGATGCATCCTTTAATTCAATTATAATATGACCCCGATGATTCTTGTTCGACGGCGATTAGGTAAAAATTTGTGAATCCTAGCATGATACGTGTTCTACTTGCTACCTTATTGTGGTTCCTCTGGATAGTCAGTCAACAACTGTGGATAATTGCAATAGATCTAGGACACAAATCAAAAAGAAATCGAATTCATGTTAAGATAGCTGCACTTACTGCCCAAAAACTCCTGCCAAAATGCCAGCTCCGAATTTATGATGCCATTGTCAATCATTTTTTCACAATCTGAACTGGAGTGCTTGAGACTTAACCAAGTAGAGAGAAATCCAAATCCAGCACTCAAATAGATTTCGCATCAATATTGCTGAACATAAAGTTCTTTCAAATTTAAATCTTTTTACTAACAAAAATTTTCTTCAATTGTATTTTATTGTTTGTATCTTAACTGCCATTTAATATTTAAAGCTAGCTTATAACGAAATTCAAAATTTTTGCGTAATATAAGCCACATTTTAATAATCTCTTGCACTTGTATAAAACAATTAAGCACTTAATATCTAAAAATTAATCCTCAGTTTGAAAAATCTCCACTTAAGCTGTAAAATATTTCTGCAAGCATTTCCTTAGTCCGCCTCTTACATTGCCTCACTGTAAATAATTCCATAGAAATTTCTGTCTGAATTTGTATTTTTTGAAAGCTTTAAACTTTGCTTATTGTACATTTTTGTTGAAAAATGATGGCCTATGGACAATTAAAAGGGACCAAAAAAACATGAAATCTTTGCTTTTGCTTGTTTGGTACAAAAACCACAGACAAACATACATGCATACTTGAATGCGATAAGCAGAATTTGTACGACGGGGCGTATGATTGATGAACTGTTTGTTTGACATGTCAGTCATTCATTGTTCACATATTTAATGTACATAACTTCCCCGGCTGGCCGCGCTACTCCATGTTGAGAGCCGTGCATTTTATGGCGACCACAGATTAGTTCAGATTGCCAAGACAGAGAGAAGAGCTACGGAATACAGATACAGATACTCCACCGCAGACAAGCGACATGAGACAAAGACAAGCTACAAATTCCTCAACTGTTAAAAAGCTGACATCGTCACCTTTTCCACTGTATTGTGGCGCATAAATATTTACGGCCAACATTCCAGCCAGGCAGACAGCCGGCAAACAAGCCGCCAAGCTGAGAGCAAGTACTTACAGATACTCATACACAGACACACACACACACACACAGATACACTGCCAAGCACACAATTTCGCATTTTAATGCGACTTTCAAAGGCAACAGGCAACAAACAACTAAAAGCCAACAACAACAACAACAACAAACCCAGAATGAGAAAACGTCAAAGTGGCAACTGGCAGTTGGCAACTGTGTTGAGCAGCTAAATTGAAATATCCTTGGCATTGTTGTGGCAGCTTCCAGGTGAAAATTCATTATGAAAGGTGTAACAATGCCAAGTTGATAATAAAAAGGAGCCAAGAGTGTGCAGAGTATACGCCCACTTTTAGCAGCGCGGCACAGGGGCAAGTTGCGCATAAATGTCGCGCACAGCATGCTGCCGTAGCCATACCCGTACCCGGTACGACTAGAGAGCTGGAGTCAGAAAGCATTCAGCCAGCAAAGACAACGGTCGTCGAATGGCCCACTCTTGGGCTTGTTTATTGTCATCATAATTATAAAAAGGTTTTTATAGCTCTCACACGCAACGACAATGAAAGCCAGAAAGGGATAAATGTCAGGTAAAGCTGTTTAGCAGGTAAGAGACGAGAGAGAGCGAGAACCTGAGAAAACAACTTTTTGACTTTTTGATATTTGCTCACCCGCCCCCCCGGCTTCAACTATCTTTCGCTTTTGTTATTGCAACCGTTGTCATTATGACCTTGGGTCGACAAAAGGATTAAAAGCGGATTATCTTAATATGTTGACAAGATGCTGATAAAAAAAAAATTATATAAATATATCTTATATAGGGATTAGTGTGAGGGTGTGTGTGTGTGCGTGTGCGTGTGTGTTGAGCTTTATGTGTGGTTGTAAAAATTGTAAATACAAAAAAGCTTACAAAATAAAATGGTATAAATTGTATAATGTACTTAAGCCTTATCAAGCAGCTGATTAAATGTGTGGTAGTTCATATATTATGCGAAGGTGAGTGAATGAATAAATGAAAAGTGAAAAGCAGAAGTTCAAAAGGGGGAATTCATTTTTCACAAAAGGATATTGTGGGATGCTGTGGATGCACAAATTTTCTGTTGTTGCCCAACCACGTAGAAAATAAATGATAATAAATCTTAATATAAAGATAGGTTGCCTATTTTTAGACAAAGTTCAATATGTATGCTCAAGGCAGTCAAAAAAAGCTAAATATGTTTAATTTAAATCGCTATCCAAAAATTTTTGCACAATACATACAACAATTGTTCTTGAAGATTTGTTTAAAAGGCAAAATAAAATATTAAAGATAAACTTTCTTAGTTTCAATAGGCCTGCTTTTGTATGACTGATCGTGTTGAAGTCAGGCATGCCTACAACTTCTGTCTTTTTTGTATTTAAGCAAAATTCTTGTGGAGTAAAGTTCATAATTTTATTTAAAAATTTAAATAAACTAATATGCTTTAAATTGCCAAATCTTTTTTCTAGTGTTGAATTTTTTTTACCAGTTTCTACTAGTGACACTAGTGTTTCCGCTTTATTTTTCGACCATGGCAACGAAAATACAAATCTATAGTTATTCGATTTATTAAAAATAAAATAACTTTAAAAACAGCGATTAAGTAAACAATTATCGAATCTAACTTAAAGTGTTATACCTCGAAAAAAACACCCTTTATATATTTCCTTAAGTTTAAAACAACAAAAAAGTAAACTTGATATGGAAAATTATTGTTTGCCAAGATTTTATATTAAGATTTAAGAATATTTGCGCTTTAATTAGCTGTCAACTTTGTTGATATCTCACAAGCGCTAATGAACTTTGACTTTATGAAATGGCAACAAGCTGAATAAATAATAATAATAATATTCTCATTAAATGTTGAAAGCGCAAATAGATAACCAAGTATATAAAGTCGCTTTAAATTTGGCTTTAATGCCCGAGTGCCACAAATATATATAGTATATATATGGCCAAGTCGCGCAACAAAATAATATATTATGAATAAACAAAAAGATATATTAATGGCTAGCACTGAAAATGTATTAAAAATTGCCCAAGGACCGTGAAAAATAAAAAACATAAAGTAAACAAAAAGCAGACCAGCCTAATTGACTTTTTTGAGGCGGAAAAGCGTTGCGGGCAGGCACGGGGAGTGAAAAGAAAATTGTATGCCATAAAATTAAATAGCTGCAAGCCAAAAAATTCACGCTAGTGAAAATGTTCCGCAGCAGGCTTAACTGTGCTGAGCCAAAGGACATTGTCGGCTGCATGGACATATTTAAAGTGCAACATTTGTTGTTGTTGTTGATGGTTTTGTTGCGTTGCCTGTTGTTGTTGCTCAATTGGAAGGAAATGTTGCCAAGGCAAACAATCCAGGCAAATATGTGTGGCAACATTTTGTTGCAACAATTTAATACAAATAAAGTAGCTTATAAATTTGAGAGAATTTGTTTAACATTTTTCTTTCTCCATTTTTATTGCAATAAATGTTTTTAATTAAATGTTGGTTGTCGAGCATATTTAAATGTTTACGTGACTCTGGGTCAATGTGCATGCAAATAAGTGACACAATGAAGCCATAAACAATGCAGATGCACATGAACTGATAAATTTCTGTATCATTTTAATGCTCATATAGTACATACAGCACTCATATGCCACACTGTGGCAAGTGTCAGAGTAGCTGTAGCGAGTGACAGTGGAGTGGAGTGAAGCGTATGTCCAGGGACAGCACAAGTTGGGTGACATTATTGAAGCTGTAAACCAAGTGATGCACATGATTGACAACGCACTGAGCCGGCACAGTCAAGCACTGCACACAGATACCTCTCTACACAGACAAACACACAGTCATGTCCACATGAATATATACAAAAAAAAGTAAAAACCATTTAAAGCATTTCAAGTCACTCAGGCTTGAGTTGCACAAACGGGAACCAAATATGTTGAAGTGCATAAGGAATGGCACGAAATGAGATCAACTTTTAAAGTGGATATAAAAAAGTATAAAAAGACAGCTTTAAAAAGGAAAAGTTCTGTTTAACTGCAGCGCGTCAAAGTTTGCATACACTGTTAAATCTTATATGCGAAATTTTAATTAAATACCCAACAACCTGCCATTAATTATGTTTTTAATGTGCTTATAAAAAGTTATATCCAACAATTAAACGACTTTTAGAAGACACAATTAAGATGGCAGTCATGTGGAGTTGGAGACAATTAACAAAAATCTGGAATTTGCATAGAAATTTGGGTGGAATGCGTTTCTGAATATTCTTGTTGGATTTTATGAAAAAATTGAGTTTAGGAATCATAAAAGCAAAACTAATTAAAATGTAAACAATCAATAAAATTAAAGCAAATATTCATTTCTAATAAAGCATTGCAGCGAGTTAATTTATAATTCCTCAAGTTCTTATGAGAAATCTAAAATACGATCTTAAAGCAAGCAACTCATTTATCATAACCAAATTTCTATTCGATTTTTATTTTCAAATTAAAAAATCTTTATTATATAAAAATCACGTTAATTAAAATTAGGCGCCCACGACTGTGGTATATCCTGTATCACGTTGCTGCAAAATAATTATTTATATGTTGTGTTTTCTAACGATTTTATGATCCATAGGCCTTAGTCAAGCCATTTTTATGAAACTTAAGAAACTAAAACCAGACACACATCAAAGCATTAGAATAGAAAATAATGTATTTAAAAAGAACTAAAACAAATTATAGCTGTGAATGGGTGCGCTGTGGGATATAAAGTGCTCATGGTACATACAAGAGGTAGGAGATTTCGATAACTGCTTGAGTTACCTATGTACGATTAGGATGACTAGAGCAGGCTAAAAGCGCATATTCGCCACCCTGAAGCACACTTAGTATGATAAGAACAACTGAATCCACAACCGTCTGCCCAAATGAACACTAAAAGCTAAAAAAATGTAGTTTCGAGTTGTCCAAATTCACTTGAGCCACATAAGTCTGATACGTGTAACTAGAGGAATCTATATAGACATAACAGACTGCCCTACTTGAACACTTATTTCAAAAAAAGTTTAGTAAGGAGATGTCGGTAATCCTTTATGATAACTATATGAATTAAAAACAAATAAATTACAACAAATTTGGCCTATGAGTTATGCAATTGCGATGAAACACGGAACAGTAATGAAGAATACAAAGAAACCTAACAATCCGAACTTTGTTAGGATAAATTAAAACCAATCGAATTAAATGATTATAGCAGAAAACTTGTATTTACTGATCTATTTGCTACGATCAACAGATTTTGATCAAACTCGTGACAGAACTGGAAAACAAAAGATGACATTTTGTAGCCCAGTGTCATTTAGAAAAAAAAATTCATCTAGCTGCTGTTACCAAATGCTTCACAAACTTAGTATCATACACTTGCAGAAAGAGTATCTACAGAAATAATGAAATGGAAATGGCTAAACAGTCAAACGATTGAAATAAATGCGTGTAGCAGAAGTGTGGTGGGAGTCAACTTGAAACCAGCACACACACAGATACACACACACACACACACTCGTATGTCACACATACTAATGCACAAATAGACATGGCCAAAGTGCAGCGACAGTTATGTACTAAATGTGAAAGGCGAGACAAACGATAAGCATCAAAGCAACTGAACGTTGATAGTTCCCAGCACACACACAATCACACTCACATGTGGCACACACATATATGTCAAATGCAACAATGTTAGTGCAACGAAATAAATGTATGTGCAACATTCAAGCTGCCATGGCGCCGCATTTGAAGCTAAAACTCAGACAGCGTCTGAATGCAGCTTTGTTTTGTTAGCTGATGTTGTTGTGGCTGCTTTCGCCCTTTTTGTGATTCGGTTTTTGTTGCAGCTTTTACTGTCATTTTGGCCAAAATGTAAATCGCTTAATTTAGAGTTGGGCGTTGTTTTCACTTAAGAGTTGTTGCTCTTGCTGTGTAAGTTTGTCTGAGCATTTGAGCGTCTGTCTGCGTCTGTCCATCTGTCAACGCGTTGCCTTTGAAAACTGAAGATTTTCAATTAAAACAACTTTTGCAATCGCGATATGTGAACGAATTGTGGCCAATCTGCAACAAACAAACGAACTATATGTCTTAAATTCTACACTGCAAGAAATTAAGGTACTCTGAAGGTGAAGATGACATTTGCACAGCAAATTATTTATAAATTTGAAGCATTTTGAAAAAACATAACATACATTATATTTAAAATCTAAATAATAAATAAAAAATTCTAGACAAAATCGACTTCAAGAATCGATTATATAGAAGGTCTAAAGAACGTAATATTACAAATGCGTATTTGATTCTTAGTTATGAAGTTTGAGCGCTACATTTAAGCGGTTTTCTGCTTCAATTTGAAAATTAAGCTTATTGATTTTCTATTATTTTCTTCATTAAGCTGGAAAGTGTCTTTAAAAGATTTTGGCGTGTGTTCAAAAATTTATTAAGAACTTTCAAAAATGCAAAGTTTAGTATCTTAGCCCGTCTTTTGTAAACGTATCACCACAAGTTAATTCATGACATTTTCCTAAAATTTTAATAGAAAATTCAGGACCTACTTTATCAACAGCATTAAGGCATATATTGAATCAGCTGTTGCCGTAATTCAGTCATGTATTTTCAGTTTTAAGAAATTTATATTCTAAAGTAAATTTTAAAATAAATGTTTACACATTCAAATGGTTAAGTCTGCTTCAAATTTTAAAATGACAAGCTTTAAAATAATTTGTATTCAGAAATCGTCCAAATATCGAATTGACAATATTTTCAAATGTTTAAACAATAGCGAAAAAGTCCTCATTTTGTTTACCTAAAATTTCTTTATTTTATCAGAATAAGATACATAAAATATATTTAATTTAATATTTTAATTCGTAAAGTATGTTGATCTGACTTTTAAAATTTTCCAGCATTTTTTCGTGAACTTGAGTTCAGGTGAGTAACATTTTTTTAGTTATTAAAGCTATAAAGTAGACTTTATCTATAATTGTATTTGCAGAGACAGAACAATGAAAGCCCTCAGACTGTTTCTATTTCTAAATTTAGTACCAAGTTTTGTCAGATTATTAAAATCTTCAGATTTCTTTGATTAATGGCACTGTTTCTGATAAGCTTAGAAAAAAAATAAATATGCTTATTGAGGGTTCTTAATTTTATAAAAATTAAAAGATATATTTTTATGTAAATGCACGCATAAAAAAGCTACTCTTTAAGACTAAAAATTTGTAAACGATTTTTTTCAATAATTCTAGAACGCTTCTGCAAGTGTAAGTTCTATATGATCGTCTCGCTCTTCAGCATTGCAAGTGTAATTATGAACTTTAATCGAAAAAGTTTTTACAACTCATTGCTCATTTGTATGCAGCCACACACGCACACACTTAAATACTCACTCACACAAACACACGCACACACACAGACAGCTGTCTATCCATTTAAAGCTGGGCGCCGAAAATGCATTTCCACACATCAACAGTGCAGCAAAAAGTAAATAATTTACAGCGTATTCGCAAAAAAAAACAACAATCTATATAATATAAAAGTTCGGAGAAATAAAAATCCGCGCAAGACTTTGACTGGGGCCAACACTATGTGGCCAAAAACAAACGGAAGCAATAACAACAACAGCAACCAATACAAATACTGACTGGTTGGTCAGTCAGAGACCGTACGTATGTCCTTCAGCCAGTGTAGCGTGAGGGCGGGAATCGTAAAGTTTGGTCTGAACTATTTGTCCATTTGGTACAAAGCCGTTAACCATTATTGCCGCCTGCAGCGAGCAGCAGTACGCGTAGGCAGCAGGGGTGCAGCAAGGGGAGTGTGGCTTTTGCAGGAAGCGCAAAGCGAGCTGAACCGACCAATATGTTGGCGCCTTTGCGCCTTGTCTAGTCGTTACAGCAGCGGCAAAAAAAATAAATAAAACAAAAACAACTAAAAATTGAGTGTTGAAAAAATTTCAATTCGCAATACACACACGCAGCACACAGAGAAACACAGATACACAACTACAGCTACAGACATACACAGATACACATATACATTGAAAGTCCCAGCGAAATTGCATTGAAAATCGCGAACGCGTAACAAATAAAATTCTTCAATTTTGTTTGCTATTTCGGCCTCAACAAAGTCGGAAATCAGACAGCGCGGCAATGGGTCGGCATGGAGTTGATTTGACAGCTGGACTTTGGTCAGTTGGGAATGGTTGGCTGCACTTTTTACAGGTAAAGCTAGTCAATCAGGTTAGGCCTAAGAACCTAGTAGATACGGCAGTGGGGCTAAGCTTTATGCAGTTGCAGCACAAAAAATGCATTTTGGCTTTGTAAACGAACTAATGCCGACTAAAAGGCCATATATTGAGAAAAAAAAAGTGTGTGCTTCATGGAACTATAAAAACCTTAATTTATTTCATACTTTAACTCATTACAACTACGACAAGGAACTTAAATCGACAAGCTTAATTGCCAGTCTTGCAATACATTTGAGTGCATTACTTGACTGTGATCGAGCTCAACTCCAAAAACTAAACAACTTAAAGCAATTACAACCTCCAAACGTGAATTTACCTTTACTGCGCTTCCAACTCATGCCTGAAGCTACAAGATTAAAGTTCAACTGATGCTTACCTTGTGAGCTTACCTACTTAAACTAAGCTCAAGTGTCATGTGGGCGGGTGTGAATTTTACCACCTTAACTTATCAAAACTTCATGGCTAAGAATGTTGGAGGGTTTAGCCGGTATGGCAATTGGGACTAGCGCTGCGAAATGCTACCAACGGCAGAAGCATCAACTTGAGGCTTCAATGTTACGCGCAGAAATTCATCTGCATTTTATTTCGTTAATAAATTGAAAGTTCCTCTAAAGTTTTTGGCGTATGCTTAAGCTGTTTAGCCAAAAACCAGTTTGGTTTTGGCCAAGTGGCAGCCAATGCTGTTGCCAATGTGATAAGCAATTTGGCCATTTTGGCACTTGCCACATCAGCAAGCATCAAAATTTGCAGCTGCCTTTAATAGGCTGCCGGTTGGTAGCTCTGCATTTAATAGCAACATTTCATAAAATTTTGTAATGAAAATTGTGAATCGGTTTGGGGTTGCGAGCACTGACAATGAGATACTTTGCAGCTTCAAAAAATTTATTTTGAATGCTAAAATTTGCATTTTTATGCAGGCTCTTTGAAGATATGAGAAATATTTTATATGTTTATTGCGATCACTCACATGTACCATGTAAGTTTAATAGTTTTAGTTGCTTTTAATTAATTAATCCAGCATTATTTTTATTTTTCCGCTTAGATTTTTATTTCGCACACAAATCTGCCGCATTTTGAGTTGCTGCAATTTACAGTGAGACCTGAATATACTTTGGAAAATGCATCACATTGGAAGCGTTTTGAAACCGCTTATAATTTCACGCAATGTGGTTTGAAACCGATTATTTTGTAGAAGAGTTATCAAACCGTTTAATTTTATTTGTAACACAAAAGAAAACTATCTATATAGTATTATAAATCGATTCTTGTTTTCAAAATTTACAGCAATATCTTTTTCATATTCTACTTATCCATCTAAAACTTGGGAACATATCACAAAAAATGATCGAATGATGAATCAAAAATTTGCTAAAAACAACGAAATACTTTCAGGAATGCATAATTGGACGTCTGGCATTAGAAATTCAAAAAATTTTTGAAAATTATTAGTAGTGTTATTTTTAGCTTAGGTTACGTTAGAACAACAAACATCTGGAAACTCTCCCACTTATTTTACGTGACGTGTGACATTGCTGTCTTGCAATCACGGTAATTGAATACGCAGGTAAATATCTCAATGACCCAGCAGAATATATTGGTAGAAAAAGCCAGCATATACTACTATTCCAAGATATACTTCTATTTGGTTGTGCTCTTCACCATGGTAAGAGTCAAGATCTATCTTAAGCCTTTGTTGATCTGGATTCCAAACACTCGCCAAGGTCGAAACCTTTAGCCGCACTTGAGTAGTAAGCCATAACAGCATAAAGAAAACTCTGTAGGCTAGCTGAACATACGTGGTACCAGATTGATCCTTGGTGAGTTTCCTATTTAAGCTCCAATCAGTTAAGTTTAGTTACTTTCCTGCATAACTTATGGCACACACCAGCTGATTCTTCCTATATCCCTTTTAAGATTCTTCGATATATACTTTTTTATAGGCTAAAAACTCTGCCTGAGAAAGTGAAAAGTAGACACAGCAAACTCCAAGTTTGGCCATTTCCCCTCCCAGTACCCTCTTACTGATGTTTATGTTGGAGCTTGGTATAAGTTCCTTGTCCCTCGATTGGCCGTAAAAGGCATTTTCAGCTCTGTTTTGAGAGCAATGATAAATAATCGTACGGGGAGTGGTTCGGACTTGCATTGATCGGCCTGCGGGCGTTATTATTTCGATGCATCTGTAAATATCTATAGCCAAGCAGGCAGGCCAGAAACCCAGACTTACTTTTCTCTGTAGAAGAATGAATATAAAATTAGTTAATTTAGTAGCCTCTGTTTATCGCTCCAAAGGAAATGGGACTTGCCATGTTTTGCACAAACCAGGAAAATTGCAGCATTTCTAAACCCTCCAAAATTCTGATGGGATGAATTTATGAATCAAAACAAAGCGAAAGGAAGTGGCTCGGAAGTACATTGATCGCCTTCAATATTCATCTGCAAATTTCTATAGCCCAGCAGGCAGGCATGAAACCCAGACTTCCACTTCTCTCTAAAAGATTTAAAATATAATAAATAAATGTATTCCTCCTGACTATGTTCAACGCTCCAAAGGCGACTCAAGGAGCTGTGTCTCTTAATAGCCCACATGCTATTCCTATGCGCTGGACCTGGAGAGGTTGACTGGTTTGCCATCAAAAATGATATTCCGCTAAAACATTCCTATGGACAAATATTTAATAAACTTTTCGATCTCGCTGCTAATTTCCTTAAAACTCAAGCTTAAAAAGGGTTTATGCAAAGTGAATGTAGCTTTAAGTGCAGGCAGCTGTAGTTCCAAAGTGCCAAATCTGCCCCACAAAAAAACCATACTCTACTCTATTGTCTGCGGTTTATCTTTCAAGTGGAATTTTTCAGCTGCCGTAACTGTTGTTCTCGTAGCTGTTTTTGTTATTGTTTTTTTTTTGTTTTTTTTTTTTGTTGCTTTTTGCCGCTGCCACCTTTGGCTTAATTACATTTTGTCGAGCAATTAAACGCTCAATAATTGTTTTCTTTTTATTTGGTTCATTGTTGTTGCTGTGTTGTTGTTGCTCGCTTTAATCGCAGTTATTCAAAGGTCTGCCGGCAGCGCATCAAAGCTTCACCATTAGTATGCCGCATCAAGCCATTCATTCCGGAGCACTGTCGTCGGCCTGAACTGAGCGAAACAGTTCCGGGGTTTACTTACTATGGCCGGAACAAACCAACCGAACTGCGTCTGGCTGCTGTACTATCATCATTTGTGCCACTGGGTAAAGGTACGCTTGGAATTTTCGTGTTGTTGCCGTTGTTGCCGGCTGTCCTTTGGCTGTCCAGAATGTCTGCGTTATTTATGGCCCTGTAATAATGATCAAACATTTGTCTTCTTGTTGTTGTTGTTGTTTTGTATTTTTCAACAACAATGTTGTTGTTGCTGTTGTTGGTGTATGTGTGCCCTTTATTTTCAACCGAGCTGCGTATTACTAAAGGCAGCCACCAGCCACCAGCCAGCCAACCAACCAACCAACCAACACACGTACAACGCGGCGCATGAGTAATATGCGTAAGTTTGATTAAACTCAATTAGAGCCACGCTGCATGCAATTTTGAGTTAAGCAGCTTTGTCTTTGGCTTTTGTGTAAGTTTATAAGCTTGTGCATTTCAGCAATTTAGGGAACTTGACACCGACAATGTGCACACACACACACACACTCCCACACACACACACACACACAACATACATAGTTATACTATATAGACTGTCGGTGCGGTGCGTCTCTATAAAGTGTAGCACTTGGTACTCTATCTGCAAACCCACAATGTGCGACCCAACATTCTTGTAGTTGGTTGCCTGTCTTTGTTAGCGTTTTTGTTGTTAAATCAATATGTCAAATTCAACGTTGAGGCTGCTGCATCAGCGCAATTTTGATAAGCAACGTTGTTGCAACACCGCAAAGCATGCAACATTTGCCGCAACATAGACAAACTTTAACAATTTAAGCATTGGAATCTATTGGAATTTTCTTATTTTTCGATTAATTAAAGTTTCAAAATAAATTACTATAAATCGTTTACTTTGTGTTATGAATAGCAATAATAATATGAGAGAAATTTAATATTTTCATTATTCTGCCAATGGCATAGCTTTTGACACTTGTTTTTGTCTTTATGTTTTTCTCTTCAATTTTGTTTGCTATTTATTGCAATTTTAAATTAAAATCAAGTATTTGAAATATTTTTGCAATATATAGAATTACAAAGGTTTCTAAAACTTCTAACGTGAAAGTGTGAGATTTTTTATTGATTCCCTTACATGTTTGGAGCATTATAGTGATTGTCCGATATATTGAGTCGTTATGAAAGTATTTAGAAGGCCTCACGTACGAAGTGTCTCCAAAAGCCTCCCTACACAACTGTCAATTTCAACCGAAGGGGAAATATATATAAACAGGAAGTTCGGAGACCTTATCTCAATTAAATACTCACATGAAAGCAGCAGCGCTGCTACAGAACTAGTATGCTCTGGTTTGATCTTCTATTGCGTCTGAAAAACTTTACAATTCCTGTTTTCACAAGATTAGTCTCGGATAAGAACTATAAAAATCTGATGACGAACAATGGCAAACGAAAAAGGATGAAACGGCGACAAAAATCTAAACCGATCTTAAAATATTTGTTTAGAAATTAAATCATCAACGAAAGTTTTTGCCACTTTTACCTTGAGTGGAAAATGTTTTTAATTGATTGCCCAACCTGTTTAGAGTATGACAGTGATTGTGCAATATTTTGAGGCGGTTTGAAGATATAGCAGCATTTTTCGCATTGACAGGTAAAACGAGGTTTAAGCTTATCAAGTGATTTTTAAAACATTACTATCATATCTTGAAGTCACAGCTTTATCCTCTCTAAATTAGGCGTACATGTTAGGAACTGGAAAAGTACTATTGCTCCATATATTAGGCATGAATCAGCAAGTTTATTTCAAGTTTCCCGGACGGGGATTAAAAGGAAATATGTTGACAATCTACACTATAGACTCACATACATATGTAACAGAAAAATTTTCCAATAGCTCTGAGCAAACGTTTTCACAAAATGTGATTCGGATTGTAGAAGTTGTCATGGGCCTCAAACCCCTCATAGTCGAAAGTACGCAAATTCCACATGAAGAGTTTTGCTAGACAGAAAAAGCAAAAGATTCAATATAAATTGTGTATAATGCAGAGAATCGCAAGTAAATGTATATTGCTTTTTAAATAAAAAGAACTAAAAATAAAAAACAAACAGAACATTTTTCTTTTTTTTATTCCCCTGGATGGTCATCGCTCGAAAGGCACAGCATCGCAATATCCCTATTAATAACTGTTCAAAGAGAACAGGGACCTACAGTTTAAAGTCGAAACCAAGCTGCGGTACCTTTAATTAAAAGGTATTTCCCGAAGCAAATAGCGACTATTTAGCTAATCGAACCACCGACCTTGTGATTTAGAGGCAAGTACGCTACCGAGGTCCACCGAAATAATATTTTGACATATTTGTTACATACAAAAAATAAAAAATATTTATAGTACACAAACCATTAAGAAATAAGACCATACCTGTATAATTCTACCATGCGCCAAACTACTAAAATAAAACATTTAAAATTCGTGATAAAAAAGTCAAACACAACATGCAACTTTTACAAAACTACTGCAACACTTTGTTCAGCTATAATAATGTAATGGTAAAATATACGAAAGATTACTTTGTGGCACTTTCAAGCAATTTGCATCTGTATCGAATTGGCCAATTGCTTAACAATCAGGTTATCCTTACGAAACATCTTGCAACTTTTGCAATACCCAAAATTTAGCTGAAAAAATGTGTGTTTCTACATTGTTATTATCGAAATAGAAATACCCTGCAGTTATTTTTTATTTGCGCTTATACATATCAAATATCAAAAAATATATATTCAAACTTTCGTTCTAAATAATCGATTTGTTTTAATTTTGTAAAATATTTTATTATGTGGAGCTTGCATGCAAAAAAAAAACCATCAAGTTGGGAAAATCAAAACAAAATAGCGTATCTGAATTGCTAAAAGAAATGAATCGAAGATTGGCAACTTATTTGAGTTATATTTAAATAAAAAAAAATGACAAAAAATATTCTCTGGGAATTCTGCGGCTTAGTTTTAGGTTTCCCTTTCTAAAAAAGTCAAGTCACTGCATATCGTATATTTAATTTGCAAATAGCACGATTGTTTTTGATTAAATTATGTTATGCTCAAAAGCCATTTCAAAGGGCACAGTGCGGGTCATCTTTTAATTTGGGTTTCATAAAGGGATACTTTCGTATAAGATATTTCAGAATATTCCCTGGCAAGGGAAAGTAGAACATTCAATAGAAAAACGTTTGTTTAAGGTTCAGGCCACTGAAAATAGAATTTTATATTTTTTCCCAAAAATTACGTTCCAAAGGAAATTTAAAATACAATTTTTTGTAATTTATTTTTTTTTTTATTATTATTTATTACATTTTTTATATATAATCTTGTTATTTATTGGGTGTACAAACTATTATAGGGATTTGCTCTTTGGCAGCTTTACAACTAAAATATGATAATTATGGCTTTTAAGGGTTTGTATATATAAAGTTGTTGTATATATAAACAATATTTATTATTATTATAATATTTAATTTACACTTTAAGCGTATTTTGTTTTTATAATAACAAGATATGTTAAAATTCAATTTTCTCAAACTTTTGTACTTGAAAATCTGGGTACAATGTCATTATATTCATTGGTGCTTCTCAAAAGAAAAACTCAAAAACAATGTTTACTTAAATATCTATTCATTCCAAAAATAAATTATGTTTTTCTTCGCAGTATACAGACTATACTTTCTGTTCTGAGAATAAAATTTACTTGAAAAATAAAAATATATTTTCAAATTTTGTCAAATTTCCAACTATCCACGCTTCCAACGTACTGCTCCCATTCTTTGTTAAAATATCTTTTTTGAGCAGATGATCTAAAGAACAGGCACAAAATCTGTATTACTCTGCCGCACTTTTTGGGATGCAGTGTATGAAAATTAAATGCACAAGTTTTGAAAACTTTGCCCAAAATGTAGCTGCAGTAATTCCTGTAGCTCCTGTAGCACTTTGTATCCCTACGTTGTTTGCCTGCAAAAACCGCATGCTGCAAAATTTTAGCCATAAGAAATTTGCAAAACATTCAAGGCAATTAAAACTGTCAGTTAAAATAAGTACATACTCTGTTATGTACTAAATATAATATATATATATATATATGGAATATAATAGAGACGCAGCAAGGGCGGGCGGGTTGTAGTTTAGCGATAACTTTTTTGCGCACAACTAACTAAGGCCGCAGCGAGCGCGCGGGCACATGGCCAGAGTTGTTAGCCAGGCTTACATACAAACAGCCAGCATGCCACGCTTGACTGTGTCCGCTCGCAAAACTCAACAGTCAACAGACAAGAGACAAGAGACAGAAGACAAGAGAATGAAGCAACGAGTGTCAGCTGGTTCGTGGCAAAAACTTTTCAGCCCACATTAGTTGGGGGGGGGGGGGGGGGGGGCATTTGCCTATATACACTTTGTATACATATCTATATATATATGGTCAGATCGGCGCTTTTGCTTTCGTTCTATTTTATTTTTCGGCCACACAAACAAAAACAAAAGCAAACGACGACAAACAGCAACAAAAGGCAAACAGCAACAACAAGCTGTAGTGCCTGCAGTGTGGGCAGGGTGGGGGTGAAAAGCGTCGGGTCGTGCAGAGGCGGGGAGGAGGACACAAATTAAGTGCATACTTCCTTTGCATATTTAAATGCCCCTATACACTTCCGCTTAGAGTTGTGGGCACGTGTGTGTGTTAATGTGTGTGTTTGCGTCAGTGTGTGTGTTTGGGCAAACATTTTTTGGTTGTAGATTTTGGCCATTTGTTTGCCATGTTGAACATTGCATATCCATGATGTGTGTATTAGTGTGTGTGTGTGTGTGTGTGTGTGTGTCGCTCTTGTTTGATTTTTCAATTTCTGCCTGTAATTTAGCAAAGTTATCATAATTTAATATTTAATTTGTGGATATTTTAGCAAAAAATGTTTAACACAAAGGAAATAATTTCAGGAAATGAGGAAATTATAGGAGATGTTCAAACAAGGCGACGGAACAGCTGTTTAATTTGTGGTAGACACATAATTGCTTTACAAGTTTGGGTTACTCAAGATTATTGTCTTGGTTTGCCATTAATGGCTCTGGCAAAGTGCGTGAAATTTTTAATTCTTTTTTAAATTTATAAAAATTAAGTTTAATAATAGTTAATCTCTCTGATTGTTGATTTAGATATGCAGTGCATTAAAACTAAGCTTAGGCTTTTTCGTTTCAGTAAAGAATTTGTTTATTTTGCAAACAGAAGATTACTGACGCTGCTTGAACTGCTTGCTGGCAAATTGCGCCATTTTGTTGAAACTAAAAGCCATTCCAGTCATTTTCATGACAAATATGCAGCACAAAATCTGTTATCATTGCTTGACGCGCTCGCCATTAACGATTGTCGGTCGTTGCACCATAGAGACGAATGATTCCGCACAAACACCACGATAGTCACTTTTTTATAGTATAGAGTCTCTTCTTCAATTAATTGAGGGTTTTCAGTGGCATAGAACCAACTAATTTGAGTATTTACACTTCCATTGAGATTTGTTAATGGTTCATTTGGCATAATGGACACTAAGCGCATACTCAGCTGTGTTTAGGTTGTGTACTGTTGGGATTTTGTAGGGAAACATATACAAATCGACGCGAATTATACGAAGAAAAGTGATTTGAGCGATGCCAAACTACTGACAACGACTATAACTCGATGTTCGCGGCTTCTTCCCAATATGGGTTTGTACGACCTAAACATTTGGTTTGGAATGTAAAGCTGAACATTCCATTTAGAACCTTTCTGTGATGTGAACTATTCCATAGTATAAATTGTGCAGGAATGACGTTTTCAAGTTATAGAATTACCCGTTACTTCCAATTAAATAGGCCTACCCCAACATAGTAGTTGGGACGTGCTATTGTAAGAAGAGTTGGATAGTTTGGTGGTGTAACCACTTCTTTTTTGAAAGAGAATTGGAGTATACAATTCTTAAAGTGTAAAGCTGCTCACGTGGAAAACATTTAATTAAACAATTTTTCTATTTGCTCTTGATCGCTCTTAAACTTATAATTACTTAATACAATTTTTACTTTAGCGCGTATAATGTTTTAATTTCAGGAAGCAATAAAAAATCTCTCTTTAAGTGTTTTAGTTAACTTTTATAAACATGCAAAGTTTTGAGCAACTATAAATCTGAAGCGACCATTAGAAGTTTTATATAGCTTGATTGTCGGAGCTGACTTGGTCAATAAACCGTTTTAATTGTAGTTTATTTAGAAGACAGCTCGTTTGCTGCTTGAAATTTATGATACGGAATAATTTAACTAGACAAAGAAAAAGCGGAAATACGAGAGCTAGTCATACTAGTATTCAAGCCATTTTATTATATAGTTATTTATTATATATAGTTAGTTTTCGGAGATTCCATAAAAGTTAAACAATCTTGGACAGAAACTACTTATTTTCGTTGTTTTGCTGAGGATACACCAAAGGAAATTAGCAATAAAGAAATTATATATAGTACCAAATCCTTAGTGTCAAATCCTACCCTCTAGTAAACTTAGATTTGAGCAGCTTATGTCAAGCAGCTGTAGTAATGTAAAAAAAAAATCTGCAAAGCCAAAAGCCTGGCAAGCCTGAGCTCAGCAAAAAGACTGGGAAGCTCAAGATCATTAAAATCTTTGGCCGAGGTTTCATTTTGATTAACGGCATTAGTCTTAGGCAGTGAATATTGAAAATTTAAGCAGTCCAGTTGCTACTCATTATTATTACTGTAACTTTGTTTTGGAAAAAAACATAAATTTTATTTTTAACTAACTTAGAAGTTCCTAATATTTAATTATAAATTTTTTAGTGAGCTCTCTAGCCCGTTGCTCTCTACCCTGCAGCGCTGGTGCCTTTGTCTAGCACTAGCATTGCCAGCAAATAGCCCCTCCTTCCCCAAGTAAGTCTCTTTTAATTATAAACAACGCCGTGAGCATGCGGCTATAAACTGTAGTTCCCTGTTCTCTTCGAGCAGCTATTAATAGATATATCTCTGTACGTTACGACTTTCAAGCGATGACCATAATCCAGGGAAATAAATTGATTTATTTTTTTATACATTTTTCTATACTTACTTTTTGTCACGTCACGCCAAAATAAAAATATCGCAGTAAAACATCATAAATATAACAATAGCAATAAATAAAAACTTAAAACGTGACTCACCAAATTGCACAAAACCAATTCCCAATCTTACCAAGTCATTGGAGTATCCCATCCCTGCCCAATTCCCATACTTTCGTTTCGTCTTTCATTAATCAAACAAAATCAGTTATATGAAGAGTAAACAATCCTTTAAAGCAACCAATTCGTTTTACCTGAAATCTAAACGCATCACATCTCTAAAGCAAAACGAGTCACATACAAAGTATGCCGTATAAGTCAATAAATTATAAGCCAAAGCCTACATAATACCACACCCCTTCTCCCGCACCTTTTGCCAATCGAGCGTTGAAGCAGCTGAGTTTGCATACAAATGGCAACCCCAAACAAAGTTGTCGAGTTTTCATATAGTATGCGATATTTTGTTCGAAAGCGTAGATATGTATGTAGTGCAGGATATAAAGGCAAAGTGCCAGCTACAAGCCGCTTAAAAACCAATGTCTGCCATAGTGCTCGTCCCTGCGCGCGTGTGTGTGTGAGTGTGTGTGTGTGTGTGTAGTAATAGTATCTATGAGTTTATTGGTGTGTTTGTATGCGCTGCACTTATATAAAATCGCGCTTGGCAACGGCAACTGCAAAGGCAACTAGAAACTTCGACATTGTTTCCGTGGTTACTCAATTGCCGGAAAATTGAAAATCTATTAGTTATTACGCACGCACACATTGCCATAAGCACACACTCACACACAAACACACACACACAAGCACAAGTAACCTCAACAATGCCAAGTTCAGGCCTGGGTTACATAATCCCCAGAGGTTCGCCAACCCGCAGCGCCGTCATCGATAAATTGAACTTTTTTTTAATTAAAAATCAAGCACTTTGTAAATTCTTGTAACGTGCTTCTGGTGCGACGCATGTTTTTTACATATTCCATTATAAACTGGGCCTTAATATCTTGCCAATAAATGCCAAGAAAACATTGAAATCTTGGCAGCACATGTCCAGTCAATGCAGTTTGCTGTCTATTATGATAATTATGATTTCAAGTTAATTATGCACAATAATAGATCAAGATGGCTTTCTTGAGCTTAACTTGAACAGCTTCAATAAAGGAAATATGCCAAGACTGCCGAACAAAAAGTTTTTCTCTCTTGCTGTAGATAGGTGAAATATTTAAAAAATAGAGATCCAATTATTTCTTAAATTACTTAAAAATATTTAAAAATTTTAATCATTCAATTTAAATTTTACAAAATATCTCTAAAGCCAATACTATAATAGTATGTTTGATGTTTTGCAGATGATTTGGCTAACTTTACAGGGTATGCCATTTTAATTGGAAGCAGTGGGCAGCTCTATAACTGTTGACAGGAATTACAGAACCTATCTTGTCTTACCGCGTTGAAAGCGTCATTTCAAGACAATTTATGACATGGAATAGTTTACACTAAAAGACATTGTTCAGCTTTGCATTCAAAATAATATTGTAAAAACTAAACGTGCGATTCGTGCAAAAAATTAAATTAAAAGTTCATCCCATAAACTAGTAGAACCTATAGGCAACATTTACGAATTCTGGTAATATTTGTAATGCCAGCCATGATCAAGACAACGTACAACACATTCCGACCAAAATATAGAGGCTTGACGAGCTAGTGTTGTTGAGGAGCCGCCAACATCGAGTTATTTTTTTTTAGGAGTTGAGCATCGCTCGGAGCACTGTTCGTCGCATAATTTGTGTCGATTTAAAGATGTTTGCGTACAAAGAGCAAATAGCACACAAAGTCTAGCTGAATTGAGATCACGATCAAACGCTACTAGACTCATATTTGTGGGGATATTTAAAATCCTGATAATCCAAGAACAATAGCTCAACCTAAATATAACATACGATGCGAAATTGCCGCTATATCGAGCGATAGTTCATCCAAAACAATGAAAAACGCCGAAAGCATATTTTGTGCTCAAGCCCAAAGGTGGTCACTTTCATGCTATCATCTTTAAAAAGGAGATCAAACATATCTTCTTGAATAGAAAAAAGCAAATATTTTTATTTACAATCTGCCACTAATATTTTCTTCAATAAATTATTCAATACTGATAAACTACACACAATATAAGAAACTAAGATAAATTAGAGACATTAAACATTACACTTTGGACACTGCTGATAGTACTAAATCGCTTAGATCTAAAATAATTGCATCAAGCCGATTTCACACATAAACAGCAACACAGCAGTTTGTACCTCTTAAACACAACAACCCACATCAACAATTCAACGCTTTGTAGCCCTGGTATTTACACTCTGCCACTTGACCATAAAAATTAACATAATAATTGGGCAAGATCCTTTTGGCTGCCAAAGCTGACAGTTGACAACATTTTAGGCCCAAGCGATAGCTGGCAACCTCTGAGTTGCTATTCGCGCTCTGCTGACAACTGTCGAGTTGGCCTGATGTTTTGAACTGCTTTTAATTACAACGTTGACATGTCTTAAGCTGCTTTCGATAGAGCCAACAACAGCAGCAACAACCACAAGAGCAGCAAGTACCACCACCACAACAACAACAAAAACTTGGCATTGTGTGTTGTTGCTGCCTTCTAATAGGATTATGAAATACGTCAGCAGCGAAAAGTGAGATAGCACGACAGCGACAGCGACAAGTAGAGCGAGACAGGCAGCTGCTCAAAACAGGCACAAATTAAGCATACGCCGCGTTGTTTGGGCACTTGCTTAGAATTACTTGTACTGCGCTCAAGTTTCAAGGCAAAGGCACATAAGATTTATGAGTCACTGTGCTTGAAAAGTGTTAAGTGCCGCACTGAGACATTGTCTTCTACATATAATATCAAAAAGACGTAGAACTAGAAGTATATAAAAACAAGTGAGTCTAGTTAAAGTTGCAGCAAATCGAATAAAGAATGCACTGTAATGCGCAGCGCTTTTAGTATTTTCAAGCGTTCTGCAATATTATGGCAAAATTTGTTAATATGCGAAGCACAAAGACGACATTTTACATTAATTTGAACTAAAATATTTAAAAAATATGCCAAGAAATCTGCATTCACAGCTTTAAGAAGCAAAAAAAATTATTGTTTAAAAAGAACTCCCAGCATATCATATAGTATATTTATTCGTTAACCTCCTTGTGGGATTACAATCATTAAGAAACTGAATGTGAGTTTAATTAACTAAGGAAAGTATTGGAAAAATAGAAATCAGCGGCGGCTGACCAGGCCAAAATCCACCGTTCTTCAAGACAACCTTTTCCAACTAGGGCCCACCCATTTGAAATTTGAAATTTTTTTATGACCCGAAATAGGTAAAGAAAATGTTTTAAAGTTTATTCTTACAAACTCTTATGACACAATATTTTCAACAGTCTGTCGAACCTAGGGAGAGAGACTCTGCTTACTCTAGTTTTTACGTTATCATAATAACCATTTTCTTTCTACCAACTTTGGTTGAAGAAGTAAAAAACTTTACACTTGGGAACTTAGGGCCTCTACAAAGGCTTTCCACCAGACTCTGTTTTGTATCGTCTACTTAGCGGTCTTCCACAACAAGCTGATTGGAGCTAGTTTTTGAAAAACGGTACGTCCCAAGTAACTTTTGGTCTTCGTGTTAGTGCCCTTCGCAAAATGCTACTTGGGTTCTTTCTAAAAGCATGCCCTATCCAAGTCGCTTTTCTATTCCTGATTTGGTGGTGAATAGGAGACTCACCTATGGCGCTCCATAAATCCGCATTGCACTATTCGTTTGGCCAGAATATCCTGCATATTATTCTCAGGCATTTGTTGCTGAAAACCGCATAGCTGATTGATCCGCACAGCATTTGTTTTGGCTGCATTTATCTCGAGACCAACTCTGCTGGCTATTCTGACGAGATCATCAGTTTTACTCTGAATGTGTACGAGTCTATGGCATATTGTCTAATGAGTTCCACGTGATTCCACACTTGGATTGGCATACCTTCCATCATAACTTCATCAACCAGGATGTTGAAGAGCAGTGGCAATAGAGGAGAATCGAGAGTATCCACCGATATCTTTAAATATCTGTGTCTTTGTTAGAGTGACAATAGCAAGTTCTGTCCAAAAAATTTCATATGTGGTTCTCTTAATTAGCAAGCCTTTCATTAAAAATTCTAATGCGCTATTTTTAAAAGTTAAAAATGGTAGTTTGTAATACTAAGAATTAATGTTAAGGTTATCTTAATAATTCGGTTTTAACGAATAATTACTTAAGATCTTAAGAACGGCTTTACTCAAGTGATATGCCTTTTACCTTTTTCAATGCAGGGTATCCAAAACGCACACATACACCAACCAACTTGAGTCCCAAATCCAAAACGCCTAACACATCTAGTAACCCATAGATGTACTGAGATATACCTAACAAATACAAAGACAGTTGGTTTTGTGTGCACCCGATGAGGAGTGTATTTAATGGGCACTCTCAGTGCAGTGCAGAAAAAGGCGTAAATTTTGCTAATGGCCTGAAAATTGGGCAATTTTATAGCCTCATGAATAAAAGATTTTCATTTTGCTTCAATTACAGTCAAATACATACACACAGATACACACACACACACGCGCAGTAACACAAGGACAAGCAAGACACACACAGATACTCATAGTGCTAGTCGCAGTTAAGTTGGCAAGAGTCAACCACATGGACTCAGTCTAACACACACACACACACACACGCGCGCGCGCGCATACACATATGAAGCTCTATAGGCCACAATCTTGAATTTATATGACTTCCCGAAGTGGCAGCCTCTCTGTGGCTGTTGCAGGATTTTGCTCGCTGGTGCTACATCACTCCGTAGCCTATTTAAGAATTAAAAATATATAAAATTTTAATGCCGCGGCGAAATCTATCAAGCTTGTCACTCAGCTTATTAGCAGGCGGCAGGTGTACGATGCGAGAGTGGGCTAAGAAGTTATTAATCTAGTCAAACAAAAGCATATGCATGCGCTTAAATTTTTTGTATATTTTAATGAGAAGCGTATTTTTTTTATTCCATAGAAATTGTATCAAATATTTTGGTTAGTCAGCAATTGTGGATGGATGACCCACAAATCGTGGATAGATGAAGCAATGTTTGATTATTATACTAAAATGTACACTACGCAATAGAATCTTAACGATCGCTGTGTGTTGTGTCTCTACATTATTATTATACTTTATAGTCTAAGTGAAGTTATCATTAAATCTCATTTAAAGAGTTGTAAGTAGAAGTTTTAACGTAAAAATTAAAGTGGGACTTAGTTGCACAATTATCCATAAGTCAAAGCATACGCGCAACTGTAGTTTTTAAATGTCAAAAGTTGTATTGTCAGTCGATCATTTATTGGCAAAGGCTTGTGCGTGTTCATTGAGATTTATAAGATGTGAAAGCTGTGGAAGCAACAATCTAATATTAAAGTTATTAAAAAAACTTTGGCAGAGAAAGATGTACCTTTTACCAAGCCAACAAATTGAGTTTAATTGATATTTGTTGAAAGAAGAAAAACATTTGCTTGAAGGAATTTATTGAGATGATGTTAGATTTTTGGAATTATAAGTTTCATTTAAAGTCATATTGAATTCATGAAAGAAACTTAGACAGAAAAGTTTTACTTTTTGCCAAGTCAACAAAATTAGATAGATAATCAGTTTTTAAATTAAGATAAATGTTAGAAATACGTTCAAACTTTTGCCTTTAAGCAAGCAAGAAGCTATAAAAACGCATTCAATAATCTTGATAGTCCAACCCACTAATTATTTAAACTTCCCTCGTGCATCTAAGCAGCTTTTTAATCTAGCACTTGCTCTTTCTCTCTCCATCTCGCACTTTCTTGCACAACGCTTTCACTCACTCTCACTTGCTTTTACTCACACTCTTGTTGCTCTCTTCTTCTCTCACTCCGCTAATCGTCTGCCAACCAACCACGCGCTCTTTTGATTACAAAATTTCCACTTGAGCGCATATTTTTGTGATTAATTTTCCAATGTGTGTGTGTGTGTGGCAAGCAGCGACTCTTGTGGCAATATCAAAAGTGAAACCCAAATATTTATATAAATTATTAAAGGCGCAACAAAAAAAAAACATCCCATAAAAATTGCGCGTTAATAAAGTCGAGCGCAAAAAATATAAAATAAAATAAAAAATAATAAAATACATAAAAAAAAACAAAATACACATTCAAAGTGAATTTTATTTATTTCATATTGTTTGTTTTTGTTGCTGCTGCTGGTGCCACACAAACGTGTCAAATTGGACACATGAATGATGAATGATTATATGCGCTGGTCACGTTGCTGCAACGAGGCAATTAAAAAATATATTTCAATATCAAAGCCGTAACAACAAAAAAAAAATGTATAAATAAAAAACAAAATGCAAAATGGCTGGCAGTCTTTGAAACTATGTTGAAGAATACTTTTATAACCAAATATTCTCTTTATTTTCTTAATAAATGTTTAAAGATTTTGTTTGCATAAAATTCAATTGAATTTTTTAATATGCAATGTTTGGGGTTTTAGTTTTGACTTTATTATTGGGAAATGCATGAAATAATAAAGCAAATACTCGGATATTTTTTTGTGGTTTTGGAAAATGACTTTGTTTTGGAAGCTGAAATTGTGAAATTCCGACTGAGCGAGATTTATGAAGCTGCAATCATATATGGTTTTTTTGATACTCAGCTTAGATTTCATCATTTCTAGGTAGAATATGGAATATTATGATTTAGCGGAAATAAACCAAGTGGAACAAGTGCTCTTTTTTAATGTTGGTTTACGAAGCCTCAGCTACGAAGTCTACTTTTATATTGTGGGTGTAGGAAAAAGAAATCCATATTTTTCCAATAAAGACATTTATCTGTATCTCGAGTTTCATAAGTACGATCGGGTTCCGAGAGATTGTCGAGTACGACCCTCATGTAAGCACTGTTTCGATTGCTTAAGCGCCAAACATTGCACAAAAAACCATTTGGAACCATTTGAATAAAGCTGGAGACGAAAAGAAACTTGATGTATGGGTGTCACACGAGTTAAGGCAAACTAAACTCTTGGACTGAATTTTAATCTGCGAATCACTACTAAATCTCAACAAAACCGATTAATTTCTAAAGCGGGATCGTAAGTCGATCACTTGCGACAATGTTCAGTGAAAACGGTCGTGATCGAAATATGGTGAGCCGGCGGAAATGGTGTCCGAACCAGGATTGACGGCCTGGAAGGTTTTGCAGTGTGTTTGTTGGGAAACGGAAAGGGAACTATGTTCTATTAGCTGCTCCCATGCGGCAAAATTCTTAACTTGAAACTATACTGTCAGATGGATGAAAAGCATACAACTTTCGACAACGTCAAGCGAAAATGCACGTTGTCGAAATGTGGTGAGCCGGCAGAAACGATGCAGAAGCCAGGATTGACAGCCAGGAAGTTTTTTTCTGGTTTGATAGGATTGGTTGGGAATTTTCTACCATCAAATACTCCCATAGCGCGAAATTCCCAACTACAATAGCTCCAAATTGGTACTGTCAGTACTGTCAGAAGCGGACAGCTTCGAAGAGGAATTGTGTTCCATCAGCACAACGTTCGGTCCCATACGTCGAACGTGACTCGCCAGCAGCTCCGGGAGCGTGATTGGACGGATCTTGTACATAAACCTTATAGTCCGAACCTGTCACCAAGTAATAAGCATCTTTGCGTGTTCATAGCGATCAATCTTGCTGGTAAAAAATTCGCTTCGAGAGAGGCTGGTGAAAATCGACTGTCTCAATTTTTTTCCAATGTGAACGAGGGCTTCTGTGAGAGAGACGTAATGCAATTAGCTTTAAAACGGCAACAAGTTATCGAACAAAACGACGCAAATTTGATCTAAATCGGAACATTGTAACCATGGTAATTGAAGTGTTTAATTTCATGCCAAAATAATGGTTTTCTTTCTATATACCCAGCGTTGAAAGCTGCCAGCCCACGTAGTAGATTGACACTGTTTTCCACCATAATCCGCAATATCTTTCAACTCGATCAGGAAACTTTAAACAACTTTATAGGCATTTGTTTAGAATTTCATAAAAATTTTTTTAATACAAAACTTTAAACAACTTTAAAGACATTTGGATCGACTTTTAGTTGTGTGAAATTTATCGATTTGGGGTATATCTAACGCTCTGTATGGAAACGAAGTAAAATTATATTGGAAAATTCTTGTACAGAGTATTCCGCCGTCGCGACTGTATTTCGTTTAATTTTTTTCAAAAGAGATATCGTGCATAGTTATTTATTAACCAATTTAAAATAAATCGTATGTGGATTTGATTTTTAACCGACTTCACCCCTGACATGGTCAAAGAGTTGCACGCAACGAAAAAGCTATAGAAAATTAATTAACTCAAATAATCGGGTCACATCAGTAGAGTGACTTAATGTGGCAATAATGTGACTGTAAATTGCAAAACAATTACAATTTTCGATACGGAAAGTTATTTATTAGAGAGAGTTTCAGCCCAACAAATCACAAAATATCGCATACAGGATAGGCGCCTGTGATTATGGCTTTGTTTAATGCCGGCAACTTGCAATCAATTTCATGGCCAATATTTTGCAGAAATTTTTTTGTTTGGGTCTATGACTTGCCAAGGCTTTATTGTGCGTTCGCACCAAATCAAACAGTTTTTGGCCAAAAATGGAGCCAGTATTGCCAACTAGGGGGTACTACTAGGCATCTGACTGATGGTAATGGCGATGGCAATGGCGATGGCAATGGCTACGAAGCTTAATTGAAAAACGTAATTAACTTGCATTTTCTGCTTTTGGCGTTTATTGCCGCTCATTTGCAATGGCCGACGGTTACGGCCGGTTAAGGACGTTTACGCTGCCGTATATACACTTACATATGTAGTACATAAGTATGTTGCCTACATATGTGTATTTATTTGTACTGCACGGGCCGACACTGATGAAGCTGCTGCCGGTTTTTGTTGGCCAGCTTGTTAATGTTGACCGCAATACGTGCAACAGCCACTGACTGGCTGCAATTGAAATCAAACCAAGCAGTTATTGCAACTCGTAAATACCAGCGACATTTTAGCTGCAAAACCGGCCAAATCTACTTTAAATTGTTTAAGTATATAGTGAAAATGTTGAGCCCTGCTATTAGCCAAGTTACAACAAGTTAATTAGTATCCTAGCTGCGTGTTTGCAAAGTCAAACAACTAAGGGTTTTTGCCAAGAAATACTGAAAAAAGTGCAAAAGCCACGAAAAGAAAAATGCAAAAATTGCATAATTCATAACAATTTTTATTATTTGTTTGCGCCTGGTAAAAAAAATCTTGCAAAATAACAAGCCCAGCTAACAAGCCGGTAAAGCTTGCATGTTGGCCAGAGTTGTAGCAGTTATACAAAAAAAAAAAAGAAACATGGCGTTGGGAGTGCAGCAACTAGGGTTGCAGCTGCCTTTGTAACTGAGCATACAAAAGAGCTACAAGCCAAAAATAACCGGACAGCAGGGACTTTACATGTCGCCAGAGTTGCCATAGCCAGCAATTGTTTTTACGCTCGCTGCACGCCACTTGGGTGCGACTTTAAAGCGACACGGCAAGAAAATAAAGTATATTTCATAGAGTAAGGTTGGCTGACACCTTGGCAGCGAAAGTAAAAAATTTTTAAACGCAGCGCTTGACTTAGCAAAAGAAAAAAGTTTTGCGAAAACAGGGACTCGCTAAAAAAAATAAATGAATAAATGAATGAAATAATTTTATAGTATATTTTGGTTCTAGGAGCTATTTTTAAGCAACTTTTTGAGGATGATATTGTGTAAATGAGCACCTTTGGCCTTGAGCAGAAAATGTGCTCTTCTTTCGACGGTTTCAAATGGTTTGCTCAAGATATTGTTTCGATATAGCTAAAAATTCGCATCGTATGTTGCCTTTAAGTTGAGCTGAAATACCTCGCTTATTAACGTATACTTTGGGGCTTCAAGCATATCCATAAAAAAGTCTGGTGTCGGTAATTTGACTCGTCCAGGGAACAATAGTTGAAATAAGTCCATTGTCTCACGTGTAGTATGGCATTCACGAACAATATACATCATTATTCAATTTTTTCCAAAGTATGACACTCCCAACTTTTTCACAAAAACAATTCGAAATATTTGTTGGCATTGAAACAAATCGTCTTCATCAGAACAAATTTCCATGGTTGTACACAACTGACCGTACATTTTTACTAGACTTTGGATATATTTCAATGAAACATAGAACATGATTTTGCGTTTTTTATGAATTATGGCTAAATCACAGTTTGGCTTCTGAGTACTGACTCATACAGACAGTTATGCTGTAAAAGTTTTCCTTTATTCCAAAATTGTCATGTACAAAAGTCGAGGACTGTCATCCTAATGACACAATTTTTTAATTGGTAGTATCTATCTAAGTAAACGAAGAATTAAATCTTGGTCCAGCAGTCATAGTTAGTTCAAATATTTATTTGATCCAAATTAGTTGCTCGAGTTATCCTTGCACCTAAGCCTCTACAACTTAGGCGTTCAAACAAATGCAGTGACTGACAACTTGATGTTGATAATCTGAATTAATCTCTTATATTTCGTAATGAAGATAACCGTCAGGAGCCTACAATGCCTCCTGAAAGTGTGTTATATATATTCCAAAAAAATTATTATTCTTTCAAACAATTTTCATTTAAATTTCTTTATACCAATAAATGATTTTTATTATGTTAAAATTAAAATAATTATAAAACTTTGTTCATAAAAATGTTAAATATAGTCAAGATTATAAAAAATATTTAATTAAAGAATTAATTAAAACGAATGCATAAAAAGTGCATGGATATTTATAGACTATTACAAAATTATTTAGCTTAGTCGGCTGGGTTTTTGAGCTAAATACAAAATTAAAACCAATCCAAAAAATTTACTCTAAAGCATGCAAAAAATGTAAAAAAAAATACATAATATATACATTTTATACATTATTTTTTACAATTGTGAAGCAAATGAACAAAAATTCATAGCAGAAATGCAAAAGCTTATTAAAATCAAAATGTGTTATGTGCATAAAATTTATGAAATAATAATGTTTTTGAATGGTCAGCATAAAAACTAAACAAATATTCAAAATTATAATACAAATTATTTGGCTGATTATTATTTTAAATAAAAATTTTATTGCGTTAAAAAAAAGTTATTGAAAAGCATTTTGTGCCAAAAACAACTCAATTTTATTAAGTGTTTCCTATGAGTAGTAAAATATTAAAAAAATATATTAAATTGTATAAATTTAAACTATAAAAATAGTACTTTTTTTTATTAAATAAAATGTTTGGTTTTATAATATGGATATTAATTATTGTGCATGTATGTAAGTATGAATTAATTTTTAAGAACAAATAATGCTTATTTAATATTTCTGCTTAAAAAATATTTTGTTTTTAACTAAAGGTTAACACAAGCCAGCCAAAATTAATGAAATATTTATGAATGACCGCCATTAAAATCAACATTGCTGCTAAAAAATTTTAATAGAAAATGTTACTAGGCTGATTATTATTTATAAAAAAAAATGAATTGCCATAAAAAAAAAAAAGCATTTTTTGCAAAATAAAATTTATAGTTTTTTAAGCGGTTCACGAGTACATATCTTTTTTTTTAAATAAATTAATTTTTAGCTTTAGAATGGTAATTAGGCTACTCAAAGGAAAAAAATTAATTATTATTATTTAATATTTAATTTAATAAAATATTTGTAGTGTTTAGAAAAAAGATCCATTATTTTTGCATAAAATTGGAGGCATTTTTTTGATCCGGATTATAAGTTTGATGCATAAGAACCTGCCAACCAAGCTACCGAAGCTTCTGGCGAAGTCACTAACAATGTGTGGTCTGGCGTTGTCCTGTTAGAACACGATTCCTCACCTATTGGTAAAAGCTGGACGTTTCTGGGCGATTGTTTCCTTTAGACGGTCCCATTATTAACAGTATAGTTTTTTAAAACCCTCCAACCAAGCTACCGAAGCATCTGGCGAGTCACAATAATAAGCCAGACTTATGAAATATTTTATTTTTATGCAAATAAAAAGCGTTAGCTACGTGGAGCTTTGAAAATATTAAAATACATTTTGTTGTTAAGGTAGAAAAGATTTCTAATTATCTGGATGTTGAGTAAGGCTTCAAGACGTGTTAGCTTTACTCTAGCACCTTCAGACTACAAAGATTATTTCTCGAATCCATTTTTTTTTCTCAGCGGAATCATAACTCCATAAATTTTAAATAAAATAAATCAATCAAGTAATATTTATAATAAACTAAATAATGTCCATATTTTCTCAAAAATGATGCTAGATCATTGCTTTCTTTCGATTCAATACTATAAAATATCTTGGAAATATATACTTTTTATCAGGTTATACCTATAGAAGATAACACAAAACAGACTGAACAAAAATTTATTTTTGTGAAAGATTATTTGAAAAATAATATGCTAAGCAAGTTAAAGCAGAAAAGACTTGGCCTGGGTTTCAAGTATGGCTTCAAGACGTGTTAGCTTTACTCTAAGCACCTTCAATGCATAAGTGCGTCATCTCTCAATTTTTGCCTATCTCCAAACTAATTCGAATCAATCGATTGAATTTCATTACAAATCAAATAATGTCCCTTTGTTATATCAATAATTAAGCTAGATTTTCAAATTTTTCGTTTAAATGCTAAAATATATTTGGGTTTTTAAAAAAATAATTCTATAATATTTAGCAGGTTATACATAGATAATTACTGAAAAACTAAAGACGCTAAACAAAACTTTTGTCCTGGCTTAGCTTTTAATGTACAACCACGAAATTGTGTCTATTATTTTTACTTGAAGTGCGATAAATGGGAGTTTTCAGCAGATATTTTTGCCCTAATATTTTTGAAGTATAACACGCTGACTATTAATAATAATAAACCTTATAATGTGCCAGCGTTGTATTTTCTCAGTCTACAAATTCTTTTAGCTCAAGATCCATGAAACTTCTTAGACAACTTTCGATTCCTAAGCTTATGTCATCAACTCAACTACATTCGATTTTTCTTTCAGTGCGCGAAAATAAAAGGATTATATTGTGCATGTGACTTAAAATTATAGCTCTAACGAAGACATTGCTGACTTTGCGGCTAGTTAATTATTTGCAACGAAAAAAAATGGAGCACAGCAACAACATCAGAATCCCAGGTACGTATCCAACGCAGTGTTGCCAACTTTAAGCAAGATTCGAATAAGTAATTAGTAATTTAAAATGCTGCACGTGCATTGAATGGTACAACATGGCGGCTACGCAACGTTGATTGAGCGGTTAAGCTGCGTCTACTATATTTAGCTGGGCTCTGCTAGTAGCTTGTGGCATATCTAGTATCTAAGGAACTGTCCATTTCGGATTTGTTGCGACTCTTTGTCTGTCTATCTGTCTCACTTACGTAGGGCAAACACGTTTAATTGAATTGTTGATATTCCAATGCGCTCGACGCTCAGTGTAGGTCTGTATGTTTGTCTGGTTGTCTGTGGGGCAACTGCGGTAATATTGTACATAAAGCTAAGAAATCCAAGTTGGCGGTCGCCCGCTGTGTGCCACATGCTGCGTCAAAATAAGTAAACATGACGGGGACAACGGCAGCCAGCAGCTGCCATCCAACACTGCCAGCTCTAAAAGTTGCTGACTTTACAGCACCAATAACAACAAGCACAGCAACGTCAACAAAAAC